>OX388027.1:5000000-10000000 GCA_947578705.1 Lacanobia wlatinum | reverse complement strand
AAGTTCGTAGCAGGATCTACGAACTTGCTACGAAGTGATTAGGTACTCGCTAAAATCAAAAAGTTACACTGCAAAATATGTTTTCTTCGTAATTCTCGTCGTCGTTCTTCGTTCTCTGACTTATTATTAAATGTCTTATTTTAAATGCAGTGAATTTAAAAACATTTTACAAGAAACATCTTATTCGGATATAAGACAAAAGTACAGTTAAGTAGAGAAAAATGTAGTTTTAAACGGATATGGGTTATGTAGGGATTATTTATTAGCTAAAAAGTAACAAGCAAATAATTGAGTATTGATACTGTAAAAAGAATTCTTCTTTTCAGTCATGGTACAAAAACTGAAGAAGTATGTGTTATTCTAAATACCATGGTATTGGGGGATAGCATGCGTATGTGTATAATCTATAAATATACAGGAATAACAACAATAGACGGTCACTGTTACAGATTTTTCATACAAGTATTTTTGAAAACACTTCCTGTAAATTCAGGTCCCACGCGAATATGAACTTTGTATCGAAACCAATAACACCTATAATCGCACATACAATTACAACCGTGTTACTGGCTCAATGTCTTATTGAGCAAACACCGGATTCTGAAACAGTTTAAAAAAATAAATCAGCATAGAATTGCAAAACAAAAGAGGTACCGTTTTACCATTGAGCGTTAACCATGACATTCCCAAATCATCTCGTGGATCACAATCGTGACTTCATAGACTATGACCGGCTACTTTTACTTTCGTTAAAATATGGCCGCCCTTTGTCTATGGTCTATGATTCGGTGAGGTTGTTGATCTCCCGCCATTTTGCCGTTGCCGAAATACGTTTTTTACGCTCACTTTCCAATGCGGTGAAAGCGAAAAGGTACAGAATGTCACTGCTTCCTTTCAAAGCATTGTAGTGGGAGGCCATTGCCGAGTTTCGATAATAATAGGTGCGTTAGTTCGCTTGTCAAAAAAACTCTATTGTTCACTAATTCGAATACATATGTACTCATATTCGTTGCGCTCCATGTACTTGATAATAACAAGTTTACAAGATATGCTTGTTTACAGAAGTAAGGGAGCTTTTGGAGGCACGAGGGGTTGAAAGCACGTGCTTTTTAGTTACTGGTTAGATGAACAGGAAACAAGCTGTCAATGTCAACAGGACCGCGTTTTTAATGGTTACGAGAAAGGTTTAATACCACATTTTTATTTATTTTGATCATATTTCAAAGCCTTGGATAGACAACAAAGAACCGTGACTTAAAAATATTAGGCACAGCACACACAGGAAATACAGCACAAAACTTTCGTTATAATAAGTCGAAAATTACGTCAAAACAAAGTACTCTTAACTCTGTATTAACCCATTACTTTTCACATCTATGGCTCCGTCAAATTCAACATATGCGGGACATACATTTTGTATATGTGACCTTACCAATGGCATCTCAAGTTTCCGATCTTGTCGGTGCATTTTTTGTATACGGAAACACGGAACTACGGAACATACCAGAGCTAAAAATATATATTATTAAACCAAAAATAAAAATTTAAGATTGCCAAGTAAAAAAAAAACATTTTTAAATTATTTTCCCGTATTCTTAAGGTTGTAAAGGTGCATTGAAAAAGCCTCCATGCATACCTATGGTATTGTCAATATCCTACTTGACTGGCTTATCACATGTTTATAACATTTTAGCCATTCAAAACACTGATATTAGGTCTCTTAGCCCAGGATTATCGTAAATAGGAAGTCATCGAATCGGAAGTGTCAGTGTTTAAAATGGAACATTAAGCTGTGAGCGCACGCGCAACTCAACCTGAATGTCAAGGCGTCTGCGCTAGAGGCCATGATAGAGGCCCAGCATCGGGGCCCCGAAATACATGTATGTACTACTATGATCTGTTTTGTTTAATCGAAAGATGAAGGGAACTTATTCTTCGAATGAGAAGCTTTCAATTTGCTATATTTCTTTGTTCTTAAAAAGACGTGGGCCTAAAATGTAGTACCCAGTTTCTAAAAATAAACCAATTACCAAAAGGGTAATTGGTTGGTTTTAATACCAGGTTGTTATAAAAAACATCGAAAAAAAATAAATTTACCGAGGTAAAACAGCAAAACGGAAGTACATTTAAGGTAATGACACTTTTCAACATTTGAGTTCATTGCCCTGCTTGTGTAGTACATTTTACCTTTCCTACATTTTAAAACGAAGATGACTAAACAAACACCACAGTATACCAGCGTTTACTACAGACATCGACGAACACGTACATATGTAAATAAAGAATTTATACATACGAAATAATATCTGATAAAAGCTCCTACAAGCTACCGGTGTTACCTCACAGCCCTGAAATGTCCAAAGAACCTGCGTACACGCACGCAGTCCGTTCACTCAGGCACTCGAGCCGAGCTGTGTTCGAAGTGTTCGGACGGTCGTTGGCGCCCAATCGGGCAGGCGACCTCGCCGTGACACTGACATTGCGACCGGAACCATTCAACCACTTCCTGATACATAACACGGACAACACAAGATGTACAAACTTACCTCTTCTCCCCATTAGACACGGCGTACCCACATAAATCGGTCGGATAACCACAATAGGTCTTCACGCTTTTTGCGCAGGAATAGTGATATCATTTATTTTGTTAAATATAACTCGAACTAACTTGCTTTTTCGTACAACATCCGTCTTTTTGGCAGTTCATTTATTTTGGAGGTGTGGAAATATATCATAGCGTATAAACATGCCACTCAATGGATCTTACGAGTAGGTCACCGATATTCGTATTTACTGATCTACTGAAGTAAATAAGTTTGTTCTTATTTTTCTTCAAGACTATTGACCGATGTTCGAATTAAGAATTGGGTGCTAAGGACCGGAGCTGCGCGTCTAGACATCGTTCGCCTAAGAACCAACAGAGACGTGAATTTACTTTCTGTGTTCTAAATCCTTACTTCCTTACTAATAATGCGAAAGTAACTCTGTCTGTCTATCTGCCGCGCTTTCACGCCAAAACTACTGAACCGATTTAAATGAAATTTGGTACACAGATAGTCTAGAGCTTGAGAAAGGACGAAGGCTATTTTTTATTCCGGAAGTGTGCTCCCTAGGGACCGCCGCTGGCAGAAGCTAGTAATGCATTTATTCGACTAAAACTTAAAAAAATAAAATCACGGACACTTTTTACAATTGTAAAAAATCCAAAATGCCAAAACATTTGGTATGTTTAATTGTTGCCAATAGAAACATACCAAATGGACTAATATCCCAGTGCTGCCAGACCTCTCTTATTATCTCACCAACAAAATGTGTGGTATAGTATTAGTATGTTCTTTTAACATACGCAAACGTGGTAACTTAGGCCAACGGCCGATTTCCAGGTATCAGGTGCCAAACCATTAAATCACTTTTTTTAAGTCTGGGTAAGACTGATTTTACGGATGTTTTACAGTACGAGTGTATCTATCACAAGGCTGTAATTTGGGCATACTTCATTTACTAGGTGCAAATAACGAAAGCTAAAGTCTGATAGGATTTGGGAGGATGCCAAACTGCCTCCTTTACTACAGCAATACCTTTAACACATCACAAAGAAAAAAAATGGGCCATCGGACCAAGCTAGCAGGTATGCGTATGTTAAAAGTACATACTATCACTGTTCTATCCCACACATTTTGTTAGTGAGAAAATAAGGGAGGTCTGGCAGCTCTGGGATCTCAGTCTAAAAGTGTTCTCTGCAAATTGCCAAAGTATCATGTATCAATAATTCATCGACTGTCAATGTCGATGTTGCTCGTGTCACACAGCGCTTTATCGCTTTATTCTTTTTGTAACTAAAAATCTTACTCATAGGTCAAAGCGATGAGAGTGCTTTGTTTCAAATTGGAAAATAATGGCGCGGGGAAATAAAACAGAAGTGAATTACTTTTTAAAATGTTTTCGTAATTTTAAAGTGTCCGTTCTATTCTAATAATTAAAATGTAAATTATAAAAAAGTAGGAATTATGGTAAAGGTTTCATTCGTGTTGATTCATAAGCCACTTTTTACCATGTCCTTTAAAACTGGCTTTATTTCCTCACATTATTCGCCAACTGGTTTATGCCCACCGATTATTTTGGACATACCAGTTTGTTTTAAGACTAAGACTAAACTACATCATTAGAATGACTTACATTTTTCGAATACACCAACTTGCAAAGCCTGGCATGATGCAAGAAGAACTACCAGTTAGTACAAGCAACCTTGACAACCTACAACATTCACACGAGACTGGCTTGATACGTTCTACGTCCGTTTGACTAAACAATCTTCGGAACTTGTGACGTCATCTGAACTTAAAAACACGGTTAGGAAATGTCTGTTTCTTCAAATGAAATTAGGTTGAGTGAAATGATAGTAGAATTTTATTTGTGTGTCTGTTGAAGATCTTTTCTTTCATTTTCTTTTTCTTCATTCAGGAAAAAAAAACTTTGATTTTTGTTTATTTATTTAAAAGTAGTACATAAGCGGACTTAAGGCAATATGGCATTCTCTACCAGTCAACTTTTGGATTCAATTAGTTAGGTGATTTTCTTAAAACTTTTCCACTAACGAAAGACTCATTGATAGGTTGACGGTTTAAAAGACGCAACGAAGAATAATACGTGATCCGTCGCCACGAAGTAACATGGTACAAGTACGAAAAATGATGTGACAATGCTCGTGGCTAAATAATAACAGCCGTACGGATCGATTTCAAAGTTAAGCAACGCTTGCCGACGTTAGTTTGTGGATGGGTGACCGTCTTAACATACTCGTACCGAGACAAATTACCCCCTGTCATTTGTAGATCTTTAGCAGTCGTTATGGATAGTAAATAAGCCAGAAAATCTGACACCAGTCTTGCCAAGGAGTACCGTGTTACCCAGTTAATGGTTTGTGGAGGTCTGGTAGGAATCCGGAATCCGGTTTGACCAGAAGCCGGCCCCAATATAGTTGGGAAAAGACTAGACAGATGATGAATTTTGGTGTTTCCATGAGGTCTTTAAGAAAGTCTTGTACATCAATGGCCAGCTATACTCTCTCATCACGAGTAAACACGCTAACAAGAAGTGCATTGCACTGTAAACTGAAATAACGATACTTTTTATGGTTTAGTAAACATTTTGTTAAATCACGTGGCGGGTTGCCAAAGCGCTCATTGAGCATTCAAGAGGAATTTTTATCACTAAATCGATGTTAATAAGTACATCGTTAGGTACGTTTAACTGTTCTGTTCTTAAATGTTTTATCTCTTTTGGGCTCGTCTGTAATGTCTTCAGGAATTCGTTCAAATATAAGGACATATTTTGGGTTTCTAAAGTTACTATAAGATGGACTTGCTTTCCGGAATGATTTGCCATACATTCTGAATGTTGTGCAATAAACTTCTAAACACTTACGTTCATAGATTATTTAGTTCAGCTAACCATAATATTTATGATTTGCGGACGTTGAACATATAGTTCCAATGAACCTGCCTCACTGTGGGTTCATGAATAGCATGGACTAATGCTATATATATATAGGTCGGCTTTACCAAAATGTATGGAGTAAAGAAATATGAACAATAGTACTTAAAATGTGAGAACATGACATAATGCTGTCGACGGTACAAGCAGAAAAATAAGAGAAAAGGAACATTAGAAAGAGTTGGAGGAAGCATTAGCCAAAGGCACACAGAGAATTCATTGAGCTAACAAACATGTTTTTTTAATATCTAACTCTATTAATAAACAAATAAATACTAGGATCAAAACTATTCACCGTATCCATTTCTTTGCTCCAGCTAGTTAGTAACACTTCAAGTTTGTGCATGTAGGTGTAATGGCCCGAGAAGACGGAACCCTAACAGCGGAACCGTAGGCATAAGCGGGCGACCGCGGCAGAGGTCACAGCACTTCCGGCCGTGAAGTACATTACTTTCGGCTAGAACACGTGTTTACCGGGCCCTTAATTTGCACCAGCCTTGACTAGTAGGAAATACTGTGATTGAGTATGATTTCCACGACCTCAACTCATTATGCGTGCTTAGTTTTGTAATCTGAAGCACGTTGCTTGTCAAAAAGTTTTGATTTCATTGTAAAATCTTCTTTATGTATTACACAATTTTCATTAATACTCAGTTCCTATAGTATCTGAACATATAGGCTACACGCTATCTATAACATCACGCTACGACCAATATGCCAAAACGACCAAAACCAAAATATTTTTCAGTTTGAACCAGTAGTTCCTGAGATAGCGCGTTTAAACAACCTCTTCAAATAAGCTTTATAATATTATAAGTATAGATATCTCCTAGCTGTAATTAAGTTTGTCTGTAAAAGATCGCTTTCAGCGATAAGACAAACCATTGAAACTTCTCGTCTAACTTTCAAAGTTTCTAAATGTAACTTAATATGGTATTCAGCGTGCTAGCTTAGGAATAGATAGCGCCTACACACGCTTCTTTTTTATGCTCGCTCAAATCCAGGTAAAGCAAAAGTAATGCTAAAAAAGGAATAATTGGATATTTATTTTTTCATTCCCCGAAAGTTCCTCCACTGACAAAAAGCTAAGTGTCACAGTTTATTTTACATGGATCTTTCCGATAAGAAAAGGTTATTTTTAAAGGGCCTCGGAAAGCAAACAAAAATAAAACAATTAACTACAAAAATACTTCTCAAATCCCACATTATAACCGCGTCCCGAGGACACAAGTACACGACTGAGTACGAACCTCCGTACTATTTAATGAGCAACAATAATGAATGCAATTAAACAAAGCCGAACAGACGCGCGGACCGCGGACACCGTGGTCAAGTGACCGACCCTGAGCGGGGACGCACCGCGCCGACGCTTCCGTGTGATCTTGCTTTGGGCTGCGTTCAAGATCAACCAATTCTATTATCCCTTTATCTATACGCATACATGAATATTGAATACGCATTGGATGAACGTAATCAAAGAAGTCGGTATTCAAATTGTATAATTTATTTGTTTTATTCAGTTTGTCATTTCAAGTTTGGGGCAAAACAAATTAGAAGTCTGTAGATTTTACAGGTGTTTAAAAAAAGTGAGTTCAGATTTTCTTATTTCATCCTTTTTCCTTACTGATATACTTATTAATATTATAAATGCGAAACTAACTCTGTCTGTCTGTCTGTCAGTCGCGCTTTCACGCCAAAAGTGCTGAACCGATTTTGATGAAATTTGGTACACAGATAGTCTAGAGCCTGAGAAAGGACATATTTATCCTGGGAGTATGTTCCCTTGGAACCACGTGGGCGAAGCCGCTGGCAGAAGCTATTTTAAGAATAATTTTACATTAGCTACTATTACTATTATATACTAGCCTAGGTTTACCAAGAAATATCTTAAACCAGTTTTTACCTGCGACTTCGTACGCGCATATTCATTTTTTCCCGTTCCTGTAACAATTTCGGGACGAGTTATACATACACGAACCTTCATCTTGAATCACTCTGTCAATAGGGTATTTTCCTAAAAATCTAACTAGATTGTCAGATAGATTTCCTAAAAACATTGGACACATATTTTTTTCTTTTTTCGCGTAAACAAAAGATGAAGACGATATAGTGCGTTGAAACCACGCGTGACGTCACTATGATGGTACAATTTTTACCAGCGACATGACGTCACGCGTGTCTTCAACACACTGCATCGTCTTAATTTTTTGTTAAATAATTAGATTTTTTCAGTAAAATACTTTATTGATGAAAACTGCATTAAAATCCGTTGCGAAGTTTAAAAGCTATAAGCATACAGAAGGATAAAGCGACTTTGTTTTATACTACGAGTGTGTAAAGATGTTACTGACCACTGTCACTAGAATGACAAAAGCACAGACACAGAATACTTCCGCTTCCCTAAAAACAACTTAAAATATAATATCTTAGCAACAGGAATTGATTTAGATAATAAATTCGCATATTTAATTTAAACAACTTAATTTTCAAAATTGTAAAACCAATCTCCGCGTATTTCGTCAACCGAAAAACAAAAAAGTTTATTTTAAGTCTATTCGTCATCGATTTATATGATCATATATTTGTATAAAGGTAATATTAAAGTCATAAGTATGTTTCCTATATGTTCGCGGAAGTCGAAGCTCGCGGCCGCGCAAAAAGCTCGCAAACGACTCGTCGCCTGCGCCCGCGCCGAATCCGCGGATTTTATTGACTCATTTACACGTCACCATCAAGGTCTTTGACTCATTCCAGTTTATTTGAGAGTCTAGAGTTCGATTATGTTGACAAAATAGTTTTGAAGAACATTGCACTCGGCTGTAATTCTAAATTAATTCGCTAGATTCGGTTCGATAAACAGTCTACGTGGTGACTAATTTTACTTATCTCTTTGACGTAATGGCTATTTGAATTTCAGAGAATGATCAAGTGTTGATTCTTTATGAATCTAAGATGCTGTGTGTTTTTCACATACCCATACAGCTACGGACTTTGAAAATATGTATAAGTTTGATTTTAAAGTTCGATCACTGCACAAGCACTTCTGTCATCTCTCCACGTATGACAGTCATGTATTTGATTTGAAAGGTATTTAAAAATAGAAGTCTGGATAACAGTTGCTATGTCACGGTGCATTGTAACTTGTAACAATCTCTCTATCGTCAAACTGTGAAGTGACGTTTGAATGAGTCAATCTCTTATCACGCGCCCGTCGGTGTGCGCTATAAATATTTTACGAGTATTTTTCTCGTACTCTACGTCAATGTTACAGCACTCACTAGTTTACAAATACGCACTACAGTTTAACGTTCAATGCAGTCACGCCTTGATATTGTTGTGAAAAACGTATTAAAATTTAATGAGCGTTATTTTTGTCACAAATAATACCCAGACTTTATATGTTTCTATCAGTTATAATTTCCGGATATTTGACGCTCGTGATTTTATTAAAATCATGATTATCATGGTCAAATATATCTGAATATTAAAAAATGAAATCGTACACTAGTCCAATCCATATCATGATGACGTAATCAGATCATTACAGCCCACACCATTGTATTCATGAACAAAATTTATCAACAACGCTGAGATACATGAACTCATGTTTTTTAAAAGCGAGGTTAAAGAACCTATTTTGATAAAAATACTGTCGAATTTCTCTAGCTATGTGACACGCACGAGGAGTAGTGTCCGTTGACCTGTCACGTGCTTGTATCTGTCATTAGTACATAGTATATGCAAATATACGCAATGGTATCGTGAATTCCTATAACAATTGACATCGATTGTCTAAGTTAATCATTCATGATTTTCGTGACGCAAATTTCGTCACATTTTTAAATTAGTATGTTTAAATGTGTTATGCATGTCATTATGTACAAATAAATACCTTTAAGAAATGAGACGTCATTTCAGTATGGATTGTCGATCGAATATTATGTCTGCCTATATTCTTAAATTGATTTGCTTGCACTTCGTAAGACAATATCGAGGATCGTTAAGAAGAAAATTTGTTTTATAATTGACTAGCTGACCTGCACAGCTTCGTCTGCCTCACATTTTTCATTACTGCTCCGCTCTTATTGGTCTATATCCTTCCTCGATAAATGGGCTATCTAACACTGAAATAATTTTTCAAATCGGACCAGTAGTTCCTGAGATTAGCGCGTTCAAGCAAACACACAAAACTCTTCAGCTTTATATATACATGTAGTAAAGATAATACTATTCAATTATTAAATAGTAGCAATTGGCACATCACTAAACATCTCATAATCCATGTCCATCGAATATCAAAGAAGAAACACATTACGCAAACAGTGACGTATGAAAGAACGACACAGTTAATATTTACTTGACAAAATGCTCACACTTTCATGTGTGACCTCACAACGTACGTGGGCACACGATATCTACGACAAATTCCATTACCTGCCTTATCGGAGCTATAAAATGTACTCGACGTAAGATGAATGGAAATCACAATTCGTTGAAATAAAACCTAGGGTCACGCGCTCTTCGCCCGTAGTCCATACTCGCCTTGAACCGAGTTGACATTGAAAAATGTTTTTTTTTTTAATTTCGGAAAATAAATAAAATTCACAAATGATGCACGAACGATACCCGATCATATCTGGACCGTACTACGTGTCCAGGCCTGATATGTCACCGGATTTCCGTAAGTTACCTTTACCTTAAAAAAATAATTTATCTAAAATCTTTTTTACAAAATAAAACAATCGACTTCCAAATAAAAACCACTGCAAAGTACAACATAACTTTAATTTTGGAAGTCGGTGTTTCTGGTGAGGTTTCTTCGATTTTTTTTTTCAACATTCCAACCAGTCCATATCAATTTAGTTCTCTATCTCCGAAGTTCTTCATCAAATCTTTAAGAAATTTAACTGGGACCATTTAAGAATAAAGTTCTTTCGAACAAAAAATAAATTTGAAAATTCGTTTGTATGTGACGTGTGTTACCTACATAATTATCTAAATCGATAATAACTTCCTCCTTTTTTGAAGTGGTGTAAAAGCAATCATTTATTTTATCTTGGAAAAAAAAATCTTTTGTTAAAAAAATCTAGTCTCAAATAAACTGTAAATGCTTAATAAAACATTATACAAATAAATAAACGCACCAATTAACGTCGTTTCTTTAAAATTAACGTTCACTAATCCACTAAATCCCATTACCGTTAATTTCTGTCTGTAAAACAAAAGTTGGCAGACATCTCGTGTTTGAAATAAGAAGACGGTTTTTTTTTTAATACCTAATTTAAACATTGTATTTTTAAGTGACTGTCTTTTATGAAACAAAATAGGTTTCGCTTAATACAGTTTCTAATGTTTGTTTTTGTTTTGTTCACAGGAATAATGACACTCACCCGCGCCCCGTGTGACCTCGACAATATGAGTCTGTTCCAAGACCTCAAACTCAAGAGGCGGAAAGTTGACTCCCGATGTAGCAGCGATGGTAAGCATGCTAATTAATCATCCATTTTATCCTTCCGATCGACTATAAAAAGCTGCTATGAGAATGAGACATGATTATCGTTAACTTGTTATTAATTTGCCAAAAGGCATTGATGTCGTCAATAAATTCTTGATTCGAATTCCCTTCAGCTTTTTACTGTCGTTGATTTTTATTGTATGCTGTAATTTTCTCGTTGTAGAACGTTTAAAAAAAGAACACCATAGACTGATTCGAGCTCATTTCCCGCGTCATTGGATCACAAAGGGCTGTCAGACAGCCGTAGCCGGTTGCAGACGTAACAATTGTTATTGTAAATAAATAGATAAAGTGACGAGTAGACGTAAGGTCGCAGTACGAAGGTACTTGTTATTCGTGTCGAGATGTCTTCCATAGTTACGACGCAGATCACGGACCGCTATCACTTTCTGTCGCTGTGAAGTCTTTTGTTACTAGTAATTTCATTTTCATTTAAACGTGACCCTCGCGTTTCCAGTAATGGCGGGTGCGCGGTATTTTTTCGTTGAATTTTCGTATTTTTTCATGATATAAACTGATAACGAATGTTTTTTACGTCTAAATCGTAAAAAATAAAAATTATGAAGAATTTTTTCATAACCCTTGAAATAGCAATAATAAAATCTAGCCAACCTAACCTAACGAATATCAGAAAACTATTCAATACATTTTGAAACACTAAAAATAACAACTCTTTCTTGTGAAAATGCATGCATAAAATAAATAAAATCGATAAAATCCAGTCAAATTGATATTATCATAATCGACTTACACAACTTGATATTCGTAAACAAATTAGTGTTTGATAACGATCGTCACTGAAAGTTATTTAACAGATCAGCATAACAAGCCGTGAGAGAGTCGCGACTGGTTCCGAGAAATGTAAACTTTCACTTACAAAATATAAAAAAATAAACTTCCAAAAACAGATCCGGCTCAACAAGTTACCGTCGCCGACGTCGGATTATGAATAGCGGGTATAATCTTTGTAATATAATTTTCCGTAACTATAACATACAAAACGAATGTTTTTAAGCAGCTTTGTTTTTTTATTAAATTTTATAGATAATTTAAGACTGCATTGTTCAAGCAAGTTTCTATTGCCCTTTGCATTACTTGTATAAAGTAAAAATCTAAAAAAGTAATAGCAATATTATCAAATTAATTACGCCGACTAGCATTTTAAAAATATGCTTCAGTGGAAAGACTGCAATAAATCTTATTTGTTAATAAAGCTATGGGTGCTATACAGAATAATAAATCTTGTAAAACTAAAATCCACTGCTCTCCGGAAAACTTCAATAAATATTACCTAGCTTTCTTTCTTCCAAAAATCACACGTTACAGTTTTCCCCACAATGAACAGTGAACTTGCAAAATTTTAAAAGTTGCATTTAACATGCAAATATTTTTTGCATGAACTTATTAACGACCAGTTCATAATTATTACGTAAGAGATGACGTAGCAGGCGAAGTCATGGTGATAAAGAAAGTTTACGTAAACCCGCGAAAGGTGAAAGCAATAAATACTGGTGCTGTAATTATTACTACTGTGGCCTCATGAATAAATCATGAGAGAAAGATGTATTCACTGTCATATAACGTAACATCACGCCCCGGGCTAATGCCGAACATGAATTAAGAACGCATCTTTTTTTTTTGCATATTTCTTAAGCTCATTTGAAAATGGAAATGAATTGCTTTTTTATTTATTTAAAGAATTGTAAACAATCATTCTTTACTGCCAGTCATATTATTATTAAATAAACAGCAGTGATACCTAATCCATTAAACTTGCAGAGAAATTCCCTAACGCAGAAAATCATTTTTCTTAACCATGGCTTTAGCAAAGAATAATGTGGCATTTCATACGGGCTGCCAATACCACAACATGAGACATATAGACAAAGATCAGTTACCTATTCTACCTAATCAAAACAGTAGATTTTCCGTGCGTAAACATCGCGCATCCAACTCGATTTAAAATTGTAATAATTCTATCCAAGAGTAGATTGATTCTATTTTAGGAAGATATCACCGAGATTTTCGAATTTAAATCTGTATAACGGTGTACCGTCTAGCTAAGTAGGGAACAGTCGAGAATAGGGTTGCCATGAAACCGGAGAGGCGATACGGCCAGTCAATAAACCTGAACAAGTAATAAGAGCCTTTAACCTATTTTGTCTTACTTGTAAATTTCTTACAATGCAAAAACGACAAAATCAAATGCATCTGTCTTTTTTAGTTTGCTATCTTCTTTAAAAGTCAATGTGACTGTTAAAAATGTAAAAAGCGTAATTGTTGGATGACCCACCGGACTTTTAAAAAGCCTAACTGTGTTGGCTATATATATTTATTTAAACTTTATGTACAGTAGTAATACATGGGCGGACTTAATGCAACAAAGCATTCTCTACCAGTCAACCTTTGGGTTGAAAAGACTAAACTGTGATAGGTGTACAACTTATAAATAATATTTAAAATGAAATACAGATTCGGAAAGAAATGGTACTAAGGCCTGGCAACCCTCATCGTGGAAAGCGCTTCACGTGGGGTGTGACGCTGTCAGACGCGGCCACAGCGTGACGTGTCGCGCGGGTAGCGTCACGTCACCGCATCATGACGCGCCCCTCACGCACATTCGTGACACACCACTTTGTACGTACCACGCTACCAACGAGATAACGACCCAACCAATTGTTTTTGCCCTTTCTTAATTGTGCATGCCTAATGAGTTTCGGGCCATTTAATTTGTTGTTAAAAAGGATTAGGGTGTGAATTCCTGAGGGGTAGGTACTGTCGGTCGTACCAAAATTAATATTGGTTGAAATATTTAAAACACATTTAATAATCATGATTGCACAAAACCTAATGAGTATTGTTATTTTATCTCAGAATTGCTATTTCGAGCTCATGGTTTTAGTTTTTACGGGAAAATATCCATATCGGACTATCAGCATTCAGCGGTAGTCATGTAAAAGCAAACATGTCATAAAAGAGTGCATTTAACTCGCAAGGTATTATAAATAAATCACCATCACTTTCCTGTAACTTTATTAATACTTTTGTATAATTAAAATGAATACATTACCTGTTGACCACGGCGCATACACAAATGATTCGCTTCGACTATATAGACTCATAGCCTTAGTAAAACTGCAATGTAGGTATATATAGAATCCTATAAATATGCGAGGTAAATGCATGAACATTTCAGTAGTGTAAACCTATACATACCCACAGCTCCTAATCACGGAGTCGTTGTACTGACCAGCGAAGGTCTCTTGATAACGTCGAGCGTAAATAAATTACTACCAGATTCAACTGAAATACTAAAACTGTTTGTATCGTCACGCTATTTTCGCTCGCGAGGCCATCTGCACTTGAGGTACCAGAGAGAGGTACTCTCATATCGCTGGAGGCTGGAGGCCAATAATCGTTTGTGATAAGATTAGCGATCTTTGCAATGCAAAAACTTGGGGTGGAGTTATTTGCTAATATTGATTTCTCAAAGACCAGTTCTACTTTGTTCGTATTTTATCTAATGTTTTAGTTTATTCTGATGAAAAAATTCATATGGGACTCCGTCTCCATAAAAGTATTTGTTATTTGCTTACAGAAATATATTATCAGTTTTTCCTCGACAAAACCGATCCTCAGCCCTCCCTGAGCATCTCGAATATACAAACAACGACAAATCCATCAAGTTGTCAATAGGTATCCATTAACCCTTCAGGATCGTGTTTAACGGAAATTGTTTCGTACCCCTAAATACAGCGTTAACAGATGTGAATGTAAGACCAATTTATTGTAGTTGTAGATTGTTATTTCCTATTTGGTGGTGACTCTATTTTTTTTAACCCGGGATAAAATGTAGAATCCAAATGTGGCTGGGAAGTGAAAAATTATGATGACACTGAAAAAATATCTTAAGCCTTCTGCCAAAACATTATCATTACTACCGCTTTCATATGTACCCCTTCGATTGTGACTTTCGCGAAAAAAATGATTGATACATGCACGTCGGGAGGCAGGCGGGCAGGCGCAGCACAGCGCGATGCGGCGCGGTCACGTGGCCACGCAGAACCACCAGGCGGTGGGGGAGGGGGGAGGGGACGGGGGGTGCAGGGGTAGGGGGTTGACCCACTTTTTCATGTGTCGGTGACCGCAGCCGACCTTCGGGCCTGCACCGACCGAACAAACGATCGTTCATCCGCCCGCCCCGAACTAAAAGAATCGCAGCTTGCGTAACAGTCTTTATTGTTGTCTGTTGTCTACCACAACTCCAACAACATACAACTTGCTACTTACGCTGGCTCAGATTGTTCTAACAACAATATGCGAGCTTAGTTACATAAAATAATGAACTCTAACGCTCACGCACAGCCAACCAGATACAGGAAAACTAGCTATGTGCAACTTTACCACTACCATAAACAAGTAATCAGAACGGGACGTTTATCTAGGCGCTTGTGTGAGTCTACCTAGAACCTCTAGAGCTATTGCATCACGCGGCTAGAAAGATCGGTCCCCACCAATGATGTGGCAAAGGACGCGGAGTGAAATAGAGATCGTCCTCGAAGCGAGAGCGGTGCACGCGTTGCACTAGTCATTGTGCGGCTGCACTTCACGCACGGCTGTGACCTAATAGCGGCTGGAGGGAGACGGGAAGGCGCGGGGAGGGCGCGAGTGCGGTAGGTCGGGCTCACTGCGCGCGCCCGCCCGACGTCGCGCCGCCGACAGTGGAAAACTTTCTTCGCGACTTTTCCTCGTGTAAACAAAACCGCGCTAAATTTTGCGCCCGCGCGTCCTGAACCCCAACAACCGCGCTTGCTCAAATGAAGTTAAATATTTCATCACAATACTTTTATTTTCTCTTAAATTTATTAATCCTGAAATTTGCTATAAGACCCTTGTGGACAATAATGTGATTAAAATGAGATCTTTCGTAGAATTCATCGGACTTTTGACCGTGTTTGCGATGTAAAAGTCGGGTCACGTGAGAGGGTAAAGACTACGCCTATGGATTTAGTAATAAAAAGTCGGTAAAGTTTAGTGTTTAGAATTTATGGTTATGATTTAATTTTGATTGAGATGTCCTTCTAAGTACACAGTTTTGGATTCAGGGTTCCACACTCAGAAGCTGTCTCTCCAAAATCTTGTGTTGTTGTATTTGTTGGATCAATCGACATGCTGCTTCAGCCGGCGATTTTGATCAACATGAGATTTGTGTTGCTGTTTGTTGATGAGAGAGAATTGTTATGAAATAGTTTAAAATTTATTTTCTAATTTAGTATAAATAATAGTTATTCAAATAAAAAAAAAACATTTATTGTTCCATTACCGATCTTAGTAAAGTCTCCTATAAGAAGTTTGACTTAGGTAAGCAGTGCTAAATATTTATTTTACATCTATTTGAAAGTGCCATAAACAGTGTATCAATCTATACATACTATAATGATATAACATAATAGGCGTTATTGTTGTGTGACGTAGAGCCCTTTGTGGTGTGCGCGGCGCAGGCGCAACGCTTCCGGGCGCCGCATCTGCGCCCGCGCCGCTTTCACTTTCTCCTCGCGCGCCGCCGCATCTCGTGCTCGCGCCGCGACCCGCATCCACGCTTCCTACATTTTCCACATCTATTCCGGATTACATAAATTACTGCTTTCTGCACCAAAACTTCATAAGATCTGCGCTATTAATTAGCCACAATCGAATAAATCATAACTTGGCGAGATCGTTCCTCATTATGAGTAAACGTGTTACAAAATTTCATCCATAAATATAATAGATTAGTTTTGAGTGTGTCCGGGACGGCCGCGGCGCTCGCAACGTGACGCAACCGGCTAGCTAATCTAGTCGGCGGCGTCGGGAAGTGCAGTGTCGCGTCCCCGCGCCGCGCCCCGCGCGCTCTAACTACGATCGCGCCGCGCGGTCGTTGACATTTCACCTAGTTTCTATTTGTCGCGTCTAAAAGTCCATGGTGTTCTTTTTGTATCGCGGTGAGACGAGAGGTCGCCCGCCACTGTTGTTGACTCAAGCGCGTGTGCCCCACAGGCGAGTCGGCCGCCGATACCAGCACGTCGTCGCCGGACCCCGGCCCGCCGTCGCCGCGCATGGCCGAGGCGGGCTGCAGCACGCCGCCGCACCCGCCGCCCGTGTTCGATGGCGGCGGCTCTCCGACGCCCTCGCCAGCTTGCCACCCCACCGTTATACGATCCGCGCCACCTTACTCCGTCATCAAGTTCGAGAGCGGTCCAGCCTCTGTCAAGGCAGAGTGCTCACCGGCTAGCAACAAACCTGATGCGGCGCCATCCCAGCTATCCTCTGTAAAGCTGGAAGGCACCCCGGAACCACCTCAACCCTACAGGCCACGTGCTCTCGCGCCGCCGCCGCAGGGCTCCCACACCTCGCTATCGCCAGGACCCTGGCCACCAGCTGCCTGCATCAACGGTGTCAAGCCGGAGCTGATTGGCGGACACTTCCCACCGCAACCACTCGAGCCAAAACCAGGTGCGCGAGGCTCAAACCAATGGCGAGGCACTCCTGCCGTGATCATGGGCGAGTCAGGTGGAGTCCGAACAATGTTCTGGACAATACCAGCACCTACATCGAGCGGGGAGCCGGCGGCGAGTGCGTCGCACACGCCGACGCCGCCGACTCCTGATCCGTCAACATGTAGCGAAGAGTCCGCTGCGAGGCTACTGCTCAATCTTGGTGGTGAGCTGAGACGACCACGAGGGCCTCCTCTGAATATGGAGTTACTGTGGGCAGGCGACGTGTCTCAGCTGCCGGCACACCAGCAGCTCACCGCACTGAACTTGAGCGCCGCGGCCGGCAGCGTCGCGGGAGCGTCGCAGATGGCGGGCGCGAGTGCGCTGGCGCTGGCTCCCCGGCCGGAACTCCGCGCCTACGCGCCTGAAGCGGAACGAGACGAGGATGAACAACCCATGATCTGCATGATTTGCGAAGACAAAGCCACAGGTCTTCATTATGGCATTATAACTTGTGAGGGGTGTAAAGGTTTCTTCAAACGGACTGTACAGAATCGAAGAGTTTACACGTGCGTCGCTGATGGTGGCTGTGAAATCACGAAAGCGCAAAGGAATAGATGCCAATATTGCCGATTCAAGAAATGTATTGAACAAGGAATGGTATTACAAGGTGTGTATTGACTTGAAATTCATTATAATTCAGAAACAAATTGTATTATTTTCCCATCCTAACATTTTTTTTTTACAGCTGTTCGAGAGGATCGGATGCCAGGTGGAAGAAATAGTGGTGCCGTCTATAACCTATACAAAGTCAAATACAAAAAGCATAAGAAAGCGAACAAGGCAGCGACGACGACGAGTCGATCGTCACCACCAGAAAAGCCCAAAGACCCTTTACCGCCTATCCCATCACACCTGGTCAATGGCACCATTCTTAAGACTGCACTCACCAACCCCAGCGAGGTAAGTTACATTACAAAAAGACATAGTTGTCGGCCTTATTTATTCGTTGTTTCTATTGTAACACTTGCCCTTTTCTTCCAGGTTGTCCATTTAAGAGCACGGTTAGAAAGCGCCGTGTCCTCATCGCGAGATCGTGCCGTACCCCTAGAGAGGGCGCTACACATGATCCGTGCGCTGATCGACTGCGATGCCATGGAGGACATCGCCACGGTGCGGCACCTACCAGACTTGCTCCACGACACCTCAGAAATAGGGGACAAACTGTGTAAGATCGGGGACTCGATCGTACACAAAATGGTCGCTTGGACGAAAAAACTACCATTCATAATGGAAATACCTATGGAAATACATTCCAAGCTGTTGATGGAGAAATGGCACGAGATCTCAGTACTGACGACGGCGGCGTACCAGGCCATGCACGGGAAGCACGCGCACGCGCCCCCCTCGTCGGACCATGAACAAGACTTTATGCAAGAGGTGAGTGCAAATTAAATGTTACAGCGTTAGTGGAAATGTTATGAAAGTATCATAAAGGTGCTTTTCCACACAATTTTACTAACGAGCCCTAGATGTGGCTCAAGCAAGCTGCGGGTCACATTCGCTCCAGAGACTTCCGCACATGCGCCGGAGTGCAGTTACGTGATCTGCATCGCTTGCGCAACCGCGCGGTAGAAAGTCGCCGGCTGCGGCTGCCAGACAACTAGTTGCACTCGGACGCTTACACACTCGCCGCATAACCAGCTCTATGTTACACTAGTCAATTAATGCAGGCTACCAGGCGCTGAACGATTCTATTATCTTGTACGTTTCAAGATTTATAACTGTTAGAACGTTAATTACTCAGCATTGAATAAGAAGTTTAGATTCAATGTTTTGGCAATATTAAATTAATGTATTTATTAATGTTCGGTCTAGCTAGAAATAGAAATACAATACTTACATAGCTCGCTCGAACAATATGCAACGAACAGGATCGCGACCCGAGAATTGCATGTGTTACATAAACCGAGCACACGCTGCCGTAACGTAATAACGGTAGTTATACAGAAAGTATTTTTCATTGTCTAGAGCATTTCCTCTTTATTTATTCATTCGATATTACGTAAATATAGCGTATTATGTGCGGAGTTCGAAGCTACATACGTTTTTTAGCCATTTGTAATGATTGCACATGCAAATTAACTAGTATTTCTACTACTTCCAGTTATTAAACGATGTTAGCTTTATAATATGCTAATAAGGTATATGACTAACAAGAAAAGCCCTTGGCAAACGACATGCCTCATTTGCATTCACTTATCGTAAAATGAGATGTAAGTTGTATAGCAGTTGTATTATAGAATGCGATGCGTGTGACGAACGGTGGAAAAATAACAAGTCGTTTAAAAATAAAAGTGCACAGGGTGCATTTCCGGATAGAATCTTAGAAAAAATACAAGCATGAACTTTTAAAGTCGTCTATCTCCCGCGTTGACCACGTCATCGCTAACCATTAGGTGGGGTAGAGGTCAAACGCAAGCCTATCGGTGATTTAAAAAATGTAAGTCCATAATCACATGTAACTTCGATAGCTGCAATCAAAATAGCATCGAATCCCTTACAAAAACATCTACAACATCATGCAAAAAGGCACACTGGCGTACATCATCCCTTTATAGGCAAAATCTCTTCACAACTTTCATTAACTAACTCCAGAACTCTCTCTCGCAGGTAAACGCGAACCTTCGGACGCTGCAGAACTGCCTGACGTCCCTGATGGGCCGCCCCATCACGCTGGAACAGCTGCGCCTGGACGTCGGGCTGGTGGTGGAGAAGATGACGCAGATCACCTGCGTCTTCCGCCGCATCCAGCTGCGCATGGAGGAGTACGTCTGCCTCAAGGTCTACATACTCCTGAACCAAGGTAAATATCTGTCTCTCCTTTAGACCCAATTACGCCACTTAGCTCGTACCACAGAGTTAGTTCGTACCACGAGGTTAAGTAACAAATATTTTATACATAATGAACGGGGTTAGCAACTAACACGGAGTTAAAAAGATAGGCTTGTGAAACCGGGCCTTAATTTTCAGCGTTTTTGTTTTCAACGAAGAAAGACAAAAGGGCCTCAGCTCAGCATAATTTCAGGTCAATAGACAGTTGGTAGACTTTCGTCGACAAGTTTGTCTGTATGGTAGATCTTTTTATTGAAAACTATAAGGATATTTTGTTTGACACAGCTATGTTTAATATTTAGGCACAGGAGCTTTTGATACTTTTACATAAATAAATTTCAGAATCGTTACTGAAAAATTAAAAATAGATTATAATTATGAAGAAACAATGTGATCGTTTAATCATAATGTAACGCCTAAAACTTTGTATAATAAATTTTAACGATTTCGAAGATGTTACAAAGATTTAATAAAAAGGTTGAATTCCTGAGAGATAAAACTAGATAAAAATGGAGTTTTATTTTTGAAGTGAGCGCCAGTTAATTATAATCGATAAAACCGAATTAACTTATCTCCATATTAAAAACTAGCTTTTGCCCGCGACTTCGTACGCGCATATCCCGTTTTTTTTCCGTTCCCGTAGGAATTTCCCATTTCCGTATAGCCTATAGCCTTCCTCGATAAATGGGCTATCCAACACTGAAAGAATTTTTCAAATCGGACCAGTAGTTCCTGAGATTAGCGCGTTCAAGCAAACAAACAAACAAACAAACAAACAAACTCTTCAGCTTTATATATTAGTATAGAGTATAGATAAAACTTAAATCCTCGATAAAAACTTGACCTGTAAATAATAGATTGACGTCAAATTTCACAGTTCAGAAAAATCTTTTGGTTTTTAATTGTGTTAATTGGTTTCTGGATAACCTTTCACCGCACTGCAGGCTATTGAGGGCGGATTTATTTGGGCTATGTAAATATAATGAATGACACGTTTCCTTGTTTACGAAGCACTACACTTTATTTTTAAATATTCAATTGACGATAGTGATTTGGGATATTCCAGTTTTGAGTTATCGGACGACAACCTTTTGAAAATCGATTAGCATCTTGATTCTGGAGGTCCGCGAGGAAGCTATCAAAATGCAGGTTGACTCATCATTAGTAATATCAACTTTAATACTGCCTCATTCCAAAAACTTAAAGAAAGTTTATAACAACAAAATTTTGAAAATCGCTTAGTATTTTTTATTCTAGAGGTCCGCAATAAAGTTATCAAAATGTATGTGTACAGTTTGACACACTAACAAAATCAGCAGTTGAAGACTTCCTCATTGCACTGACTTAAAGTAGATACAGAAGTTGACATAAAGCCATGTGTACACATCTCGGCTCATTACTCGAGTAAGTCAACGCACCGCATTGTAATCCAGTTACAGACTGGGCAGGGGTGCATCGGCCACGCTGCATGTAGGTCAGGCACTGTTACACAAGCTAGGCATCCTGCGCTGTACGCTGTGACGTCGACCTGACTCGTTATGTTACTACCTTTATATCTACTTAGTAGCTGCCTTTAAACGTGAGCACATGAAGTGTGAAACAAGCTTTATAAAGATGTGATATGAGAGTTGAAATTAATCCTTCCGGGTGGAAAGAGTTCATAGTATTAATTGATAAAATAAATTGATCTATAAACTTTCTAACAAGACCAACGGTTTCACTTTCAATAGTCGAAACACTACAGCGGCGATAAGCAGAACAGCAATTTGTCATTTCGAAGCAAAGTAAAGAGAGCTCAAAAATGTACTTTCTAATAGGATACGAAAGCTTTATAAACCTAACGGTAGATTTTATCGTATGATTAATGGACACAACACGAAATGCGACAAGACAATAAAAATCTCGACGCATAGTGAGATACGCAGTGCAAAGTGTTCGTTAATATTGTTATGATTTATGTTACAAGTAACCCAGATTTGGTCGAGAGTCGCTCGCGACACCGATTAGGAACCACTTCTCAACGTTGATAACAATTTCACTCTGTGAACTTTGCTGGCATACGAAAGTATGGAGATATCTTCCCTCATAATTTTGCTAAATTTGTTTCCGAATAGTTTTGTACTTGACAACTACGCAGTTGCTACATGCAATATCCAAATTACCACGTCCATTCATATTTGGAAATGATTCATTTGATTAGGTACTCAAACAATAGCAAAAAATCCATAACCTTGTAAAAAATATACACAGAAACTGAAGACGTAATTTCATTAGCTACACTGTAAGTTAAGTTTCAATAACCAAGTTTGAGACGCAATAGAATGTACCTACCTACCTGTAGCGCAAGACGTCGGCTCGGTCACATCTAACCTTCGGAGATAATGCTACTACATGGTTAATCACAGTGGTTCGCTCGTCCTAGTACTAAGGCAAGGAAACTGTGACATCCTGTGTTATCGCTAGCAACTAGGTCGCACCACGCTCAAGCGCCATGTTTGAAAATTATTTTCACCGCGCATGCACAATATACGTCAAGTAGGTGCGCTGTTTATCAAACTACGAAAGTACTCAGAGAGTGTTTAGCCGCGCTCGGAAATACCGCGTATTATGTTGCACGATGCTTATGTAAATTAAACTTTGAAGTTTGATCATAATATGCTTTACTATGTTTACCAAATAGTTTTCAAACTAAAACAAATTATAGCGTCATCACAACGAGCAACTGAAGAATTAATCATTTGTCTCCATGAAAGTAATATCGTTTAAACATGACACCCAAGAAATGACATTTATTTGAGCCCGTTATGAGCCTGTTAAATTCTCCTCAATTGAGGCTGACATCATCAAAATTTACGAAAGTAGTCCACTCTCCTCAAGATCCCCTTAAAACTAGGTACTCAAAGATGAGTAATTTACCTCAGTATTGAGTAAACAGAAGGACTTTTCCTCAAGTCTTATAGGTATCCGTAAATCTAACATAATAAAGTCATGGCTGTGTGTCGTTATCAAATCTTAGATCTGGTAAACAGTGCAAGGTACACAGGAATACGCCACTTATGTACAGTTGTCAATGAAGCGAAATATCGAACAGAATTGGCTTCAAATTGATATTGTTGATAACCTACTTATGGGCTGATTGAATCGCTTGTACACTGTTTAATAGCAATCATGCTTTAAGTTGAAGAAAAACTGATAAAAGAAAATGGAAAGCTTAGCAAGCTTTGTATGAGATGAGAAATTGGCAAAATAGGTAACCTTCCTATACAAAGCCAAGCCACTTAATTCTTAAGAGTCTCGGAGTCTAAAAACTAAAATTCTGAAAAGCCGCCTTGTCCGAAAATAGAAATAGAAATTATGGTTTTTGAAAGCAAGAAACTCCCTATAAATACCAAGAGGTAGGTACTTGTGTCTATCACAGCATTTTTATTTTCACTTCATAGACACGTATGTGTGTGTGAGTCCTGCCTCGTGTACCCCGACTACGAGTAGTCGGACTACGGTGAAATGGAAAGCGCTTGCGCAACTGCCCCGCGTCGCTGTACCGCTGTGTGTGTGTGTGTGTGTGTGTTAGATACTAGTAACAAAATGCTCGTTGCGTGTGAGCTTGTTGAGTAATACATTAGAATTTTAGGAACGTATCACCATATTTGTCACTGTGAATGTGTTACTAATTCGCCGATTTTCGCTAAGTATGATAATTTTATTACAGACAAATGTCAGGAAAACATTTACCATAAAGTACTAAATATAACTACAGTAAAAAAACTCGTTACACTCTAATTACTGTGTAATTAAATCAAACAGCAATAGGTTGTTAACCCGTATATAATTAAAACTGTCGCATTGCATTCAAAAGCGCATTGCGTACAATAATGTAGAGTTAGTTACGTCAGCTAAAACGGGACAGCATTTCACTCTCGGAGCGGAAAGCGCGACGCGGAAGGCGAACTTTCTCTTTTGCAGCGCACTGCGCGCATTGAAAAAAGCGCAAGCGCAGATTATAGAATGAACGAGTACCGCTACGTCTCGCGCGCAGTCATTTACGTAATAAGCACTACATGCGCGCGCTGCTCAAATGCACACTGATACCGCACGATAAAGCGAAATGTAGGTACTTCTAATTTATTTGTTAAAGCAGAACTTTATATAGCTTCAATACAACATATTTCATTAAAATAGTTTTCATCAGTAATAATTATACTCTACAATTTATTCTATATTGTTCAGCAAAAATAAACAAACATCAATTGATTGTAGTCGCAATAACAGCACACACGATACAGTCGCGCGTACAATATCGTGGAAAAATGCGCGCGCGGGAGCGAGACGACAACCGAGTGAGGACGCGAGCGCGCTCGAACGGAGGTCAACGGCTAGCCGCGGTCGTTGCCCTGCTATCGGAGTGACCTACTGAGCGCGTGACGTCACCGCCGCACCGCGCGCGCCCTGGCATTGGTTCACCGCCATCGCTCAGCGCCATCTACAAGCGAGTAGGCACACTACGCGCGATCGTCATTGCATGATTGTAGGAAATATAATTAATCAATACAACCCAATGCCATTCGCTACTTCTGCGGCTGCGACCGTTGAATAATTTCGAGTTGCACGTTAGATTGCACCTTTGCATAGGTATTGGTTTTGCTAGCGCAGATTTTGTCATGTTTTCATTTGTTTCAGAAGTCGAGTTGGAGGGTATTCAGGATCGGTACGTGCAGGTGTTGCGCAGTTATCTGGAGCACGCTGCTCCGCATCATCCTGGACGGCTACAGGAACTCTTCGCCAGGATACCTGAAGTAATTTATATTTTATTTCTGCTTTCTCCAAAGTGCCCCCCACCAAGTCAAGCAATATCGGCCACACATTGTGCTTTCACATTGTGTTTTTTCGGTAGAGAGAGCCGTTATAGATCACACGGCATGCTATATCTTTGTCAGTCAATAACGTTGCATAAATACGCAATTTATACAGCCGGCTTCGTTACCAAGGGATAAGATAGCAGATTTATCGTCTATCCCACAAAGTAAAATTTACAAGGCACACTCACAGTAGAAAGTGGAAGGAAAGCTTTTGATTTCACGATACTAAGTTGTCGTTTTCACTTACAGATCCAAGCGGCGGCGAACCTGTTGCTCGAGAGCAAAATGTTCTACGTACCGTTCGTGCTGAACTCGGCGGAGATCAGATAGTACATGGCGCAGCAGGGCGTCTAGTTCTCGATGTACGAGCGGCTGACTCCCCGCCCGCGCCCGCTTCCCCGCCGCACGCCCGTCTTATGATCGCACTCGCCACATGTGTTCACCGCACGCCGCGCGCCCGCGCGCCCGCTCACCCGCGCGTTCGCGCACCGTGCACCCGCGCACCCGCGCGACTGCTCCGCACAAGAGTTCGTACAAATGTTCCTACTCGAGCACCGACACTAAGTGCGCCCGCCCAGTGCGAAAATGCGACAACAGTGACAGTGCGGTACATTTATACCTTTGTTGAGTCGATGAGTGTATTGGTTTATTGTTTAGTAGAGGAATTAAAACGTCCCAATTGACAGACTGATTTATTATTAAAATAGCTATTACGTAAGGTACCAGGGACTTGAATGCGTGTTTTAAACGTGGTAGTGTATACTACATAGTTTTAAATAGAATAAAATATATATTATGTTACTATTTAAATTTGTCAGTCGGAGAATCGCATAATATATTATTTCTGTAAATATAGAGTAAACTTTACAATATAATTAAGGCGTTGTTTCAGACAGAAATGTTTCTTGTAAATGAAATACTGCTGTTTTAGTTTGCATTTTATATCGTCTAGGATTAACCAGTAGACTTATTACTGGGTGTGTAATATTGAGAATTTCGATTTAATTTTATATGACTTGTTCGTACATAATGTAAGTAGCACTAAGTACCTACTTTCAGTGTTTACCAAGACTGCTTGTATACAACTGTACTGTTTATACACTAACATAAGCGGCGCGGTGGCTCGCGCCGTTCTTATAGTCACAACTTATGCATTTTTATTGCCAATATTTCGCATAACACTATACTTGTGCATGTTTCGTTCTGAATGTTTCACTTCTTTATTCTGGTCTAACTAGCTATAAGAGCCGGTGCGGTTTGTATGTGTGTGAGTGTGGTGTATCGTCACCGCCGTGACGTCACGGGCCGCGCCGGCTACTCGATGCATTTCTAAGCTGACGACGTTATCTTTATGTGCGTAGGTGCTTCGGACTTTATTGATCTTATACTTTGCTTCCTTTGATGTGTTCAATTGTAATTGTGCTCAATGTACCGTGATTTTGTTCGGATATTCAAATTAATAGTAATCGTTCGTGTCATTTCATCGTACCATTGAAATCCTTTCGCGCATCGTTCCTCTAGTATTGTAGATACATGATACATTTTGTACATACATAAAATATTTTGTACATATTGCGTTAAATCTCGATTGCATTAACTATTTAATTGATTTGCAACTATTAATAAATAAGTGATTTGTGAAACTCTAATTTTATTACAAAACAGGTACATGCATGCATCATTCATCACCAAATCGAGACAGTGAAAGAAACTTCAGAAACTATGAATTTATTCCATCACTTGTCACCATCACAGCATTAGCCCTCTAGCATTCCTCGTCATGTATAAAGTCATCAGTAGAACTCCATCTCATCTGTTCACGCAACTAACTGCCCTGAACTCATGTAAAGTAAGACCAGTAACATCACTAACACCGATCTTCATCTACACATAAAATAGGCGTATCTAACAATAATAAAAAAACGTATCATTTCATGATCACAAAAAAATCATTAAACTTACGAAAAGACTTTCAAACCTACTACTGTCAGTAATCACTGCCTTTCATGTTCTTAAAATTTATTCGCCGTTATCGTTAAATAACACTTTGTATTAATCGTTAATGTTAAAATTTGTAATAAACGTTCCATCAACGGTGAACAGTTACCACTAGCTATAGGGGGCGATGTAAGCCTTGCTTAAATTAAGTAATTACAACCAAAAAAGTTCGTTCTAAGGACTTAGGTTCTAGTTAATTAGATTTTTTTATGCCTTAGCTTTCTCACGGTCGACGTCGGCGTATACAGAGCAAATAGTAGCCAGATCCTATCTCACCTTATCTTAATATAAATAGACTTCACAACCCGTCAGTACCGAGGGAACAAATCAAAAGAGTCGAAGGTCTCATTCACTAAGGTTGTGGACTTGTCCAGTTGACAGCAGAAGGTACTTACACACACTACATCGCGATAAGTAGCTGAGCAGTCGACATAACAAACAACTTGTAATATTAGATAATCCTGTTACCTGAATGAGCGATACACGTCCGTTCCTCATCGTGTTACCATTAGATAAGTATTAGCGGTTATTAAATGTGTTTTGTACATTATAATTAGTTTCAATACAACCAGTTACGATACTGCCATCAAATGCCTAAATAGTTTTCAATTAATTTTGTTATAATTTACGGTTAATTAAGTTAATGACGTTGGTGAAATTATTAGTTAATTGTGATAGTAATCAGTGATATGATATCGGAGTAGGCGGCCGAGCAGCGGCACGGCCGCAGCTCGCGCGAGCGTGCGGCGTCCACGCGGCGCCGCGCCGGTGCGCGCGCCTTCACTAATATTCGGTCTCACTACGTGAACCCTTCACGACGATTGGGTAACTATATTTATTTATTCATTTTTATGTAACTTAATTATAATTAATTAGTTCTTAACAACACCATCAGAACGACGGTGTTAAATCTAAAGTCTGAGGTAAAGATGCCTTTATAGATTTTTAAACGTGTAATGAATGACGGAAATCGTAAATGTAACTGTAATCGCGAATCGTGCATCGTTCTACTAATATGTATGTAAATGTTAATGTATGTAAGTAATATTGACACTTATTTTGTTAGTCTCATAGCGTATTGTTAAGGCGAAACTAACGGCAGTGTATCAAATGGGAATTAGATTTGTAAGAATGTTATTGGCGTTGTACAAAGGATAGTATTGTTAGTAATTAAACAATGAAATTGGCGCATTACTGGCGAGTACCTAATTAGAATAGTACACGACAGCCCGCTGAGGCTATACATTCATGTAATATGTAAATACAAATTATGCTTCGACGTGAAAGGCGGCCGCTCGCTTTCGTTGCACTTCTAAATTATTTGCTATTAGGTACTGTGAAATAGGGCTTGTTCGCCTCTTCGTCTAATTTAATGGAACTCGTAGTATAACTTTTGAATATCAAAATTGACTGACCGATTCATAGGAAACATTAATAAATGATTTGCTTCTGCTTTCTATTTTAATATTAAATGAGTTTGCATAAAGTTAGTACCGCCTGTCTCGGGGATAGACTTCACACCCGAGGCTCGGGCGGTCACAACCGGCTTCCGACTGCCCGTGTGCTCGATACCACCGTGTGTTTATAAATAAGTATATTGGCATGCGCTGCAGAGCCCTGTGCTGGCTCTGCGCCGCACGGACCAGAGTACGCTCGTCAATTAGCACTGCAACATAACAGGATATCTGAAATCAAGAATATCACCATCATCACAGCACACAGGCCGTTTCGAAGCCGGTTCGTAGATAATACTGCGAAAATATTTTGACTGATATAGTTATGTAATATAAACATAATAATGTTAATATATTTATAAGGGTGTAACAAAAACTTAATGCATTTCACATTTCTTTACAGTCCATAAGAAAATAATTAATTACGTGTAAGTATTACATGTAACATATTGTGACGAAATATTTTCACATTCGTAGTGTAAGGTTTGTTGTGTATAAAAATAGCGTTTCAAGTATTTCGGGTAAAAGAAGGGTTAAAATTTGTGTACATTAGACATTGTATCAAAATAGTTATGAAATCGAGTGTAACGCCGTAAGAGAATATATATTTGGAAACGTTGACAAGTGTTTGTTGTATGTAATTACATGTCACAGATGGATATTTGAACTCTAAGTACATATAGATATATATTCTACGAGCTATACTTCATGTTTTAATCAAATAATAACAGTAATCAATTTTGTTACAGTTTACATGAACAAACACGTTTCGCTTGTCTTACTAATTTTAATGTTTAGATACATTTTGTGTCCACTTTTACAATTTTTCAAAATAGGATATGGTCGAAGTCACAGTTTGTATTAGTTGCCACGCTGTGTCGCTGCGAGTGCCTCGTTGCTGGACACAGCACACAGCAGACACTGGTTGGTAGCGGCTACAATTTATTTATAAGAGTTCAATGTGATTGAGTGTGCTGTATTTCACGTATTTAGTTGGGCTCGCTCAATACCAAGACTTATTGCTTTCAGACCTAGCATACATTAAGTATTATCGATACATTAGGGTTCTATGTTTATACGTAGCAAATCACATTAGTTGCTGATTGCTGTACTGTTCTCGATGGAATAAGGCTGTTGTTATAATTCGACCAAGTTAAGATATACAGTGACTGTTAGCAGTACTCAGGAGTTTGTCTATGGTGTGTCTCGTGAGTGGTGCGCCGCGCGGCGTTGTCTGCCGAATGTACTGGTTTGCCAAGAGAAGTTACCTACAGTTGTGTTTAGTTAGCGATGCATAACGTGTTTGTACTTTAATTTGTTTTTTAGTTGTACTCTTGGAAATCAATGGTTAATAATTTAAGAAAATAAATTGTATGTGAAATATATTGATTGATTTTATTTGATCCCGAACCCTGCTGCAAAACATAAAATTTCTTATAGCCCAGATCTTGGCGATGCCTACATCTAAATATGTGCCTAGTGAACATCCACTCTGATGAAATCTCTATCAAGTTGAACACCGGGTCTAGCTATGGTTATGGGATATGGTAAAGGACACGCAAAATTACAGACAATACCAGAATTATAAATTTAAAGGTCTTCGAAGTCTTTCCAATTTAAGACTGCTTTACAATTTAACACTATCACTCTTTATGTTAGCATCCACTTCAGATTAATCAATTCATGTGCATTTTTGTTGCTCTTCCAGCCAAAACAGTTTTTCTTCTCAATATTATTGATAGACTCGCTTGTGACGGACTTCCGCTATATGAAATTGTGCTCACCTGATGGAAATTAATGACATGGTCGACGATAGAGCACGGTTACCTAGGAGTTAAGCCTAGGACTTAAAGACACCAGGTTTTAGCTATCCGGAAACACCGATTGCTGCAGATAATTTCACTCCTTAGCTGTGCGCATCAAGGTACAAGTTCGTAACCGACTGCAGGCAGCAGCAGCAGGCGATGTGTCACCGCACAGCACTGGTTTCTTAGAATTTTTATAAAATAGCGGCAGGCGAAGTATCGCTAGCTACGAAAGGTATTTCATAGAAATATAGTCGGTTACGAACTTGTACCTCCCAAAACGTTCTGTATGTTTGGGTGACCACCATGTACCGGTACCGTGGCGTTTCGCCGTACGTCAGTTCAACCTTTGTTAAACTAGTGAGCTGAGTAGCTTACAAACTTATGACTTTTGTCATCAATTACTAAAGTAATCTAAACAACCAACCAACCAACCAATTACATAACAAACTATTGATTAATTAACTCTGTTAAAAGGAATCTAGGTCTCCGGCCTACAACCACCTAAGTGTAAACCCTCGACTCTATAGATCGTGCAACTGCTTATCTTGAGCTTATCAGGCAACACAAACAAATAGTAACCATTATTTGAAGAAAACAGGTTACTATGATAACTTACAGCCTACCAACCTTATATTGTAGCTTCGAGAGGCTCATTTATCTTGTAAACAGTGTAATTATATCTAGAACTGGCTAGTTCTGGCATTATTTATAGGTAAAATTAAAACAAAGTGGTATTAATTAAATGCATTTTTTATAAAGAAAACGGTCCACTACACACAAAATAATGAAAAAGAAACCTTACACACACTCCTTTTGAAAATTTATCGCACATACATATCGCCGTTCTTCAAATGAATGTCTCTCATGCATTTTTTCGTGAGCGAGTCTGCGTAGCACTTGCTACGAATGTCTACGACCGTACTACGTCACCGCTACGACTGGCTCTACGATTTTTTATACAAGACTGGCTTTAAAGTTTGTGAATACAGTTTTACATAATTTTAACTGTGACTACTATATTAAATTATTTAATTAAGTTTGGCTTATCTTTCGTTATCTTTACTGTAATGAGTAGCTTAGCACCTAGCTGCAAAGGAACCTTCAAGTTATTTGCAGACAGCAGTCAAGAATGTTGTAACGTAAACCCATCCGAAAATTAAAACAAGTAAAATTTTTAACAGAAACGATTAAATAAAAGTAGTTTTTGTTGGCTTTAAAACTAAATTAGTTAAAGCCTCATATGGTAGCTTCTCTCTGTCTAGAATATCCGAGGCTAGGTGGAAACAATTTCAAACTCGCTTAGCTCTTGCATCCTTCTTTTTCGCACCCAATATTTTCTGCATACATCGACAAAGTTAGTTCTATTGCTGGATAATTGAGCAAAAGACAAGCCTGTATTTCCAAGGGTGCAGAAGATCTACCCCTCTTAAAATAGTCCTCATGGCGCTGATTACTGATATTGATTGATTGATTCTGCTTTAAGTTTTTAGCTAAGCCTCTACCAAAAGAGAGAATTCTCAGCAAAGCTTGGCTGGGCTTTATATCGCAGCAATTTTACTGGGGCCAGGTAAGTACTACCCGGTGAACTGAGCTTTCCATGCCAGCAAGCAGCGTGAACTTGACAAACAAATTATAATTATTTTATCCAAAACGGTAAACTATCTAAAAGCTATTCACATTGATTCCAACTATTTCGCTGCCGTTTAGAAAAGTTTTCTGAGAACCGATTTTTGAAAACTGGAATTAAACCCAAACTACTTCCCTCTAGCGTTGAGTAGCATAACTATTAGAAGCTTAACTACCTACTCATTCTAAATACAGATGGCAGCACAAGAAAACGGTTAACCTTTTAAATAGTTCCTTCTTAGGTTTTAATAGGTCTTTTCAACTAGGTATTTTAAGTACAGAAAGACAAAATACAATTAAAAAGAAATAAATTGTTTTAAAAAAAAATACTATGATTCAACTTACTTCAGAAAAGAAGAATTTTGTTTGTGATTACAGAATCTAACAGATTATTCTCACCGCTATAGTCTATGCTGCTCCATGTCTTTCTGTCAAAAAATTGGCTGCCGCTTGCCACATGTCAGGCAACAATTATTGTAGTTTTTCCATATTTTACTAAAATTGTACTGTAAAACAATCATTCAAAATGGTATGTAGACGTCTTATAACCATACTTTGTGATTACAATTTCATAAATCAGCAATATAGTGATGTGTTCTATCTTAGTGTGAGAGAAACAAATTAGCTTAGTGTCATGAATAATTTCATTTCAGAAACCCCTTATGCTGCAAGGGCACGAGCGTGCCATCACGCAGATAAAGTATAACCGTGAAGGCGACTTGCTGTTCTCCGCCGCTAAAGATTCCAAGCCGAACGTGTGGTGGTCTTTGAACGGTGAACGCCTTGGAACTTTCAATGGGCACGGTGGTGTCGTGTGGTGCCTGGATGTGGACTGGCAGACAATAAACCTCATCACCGGTGGAGGTGACAGTTCATGCAGGTTTGTATTCACGTTTATCGTAGTCTTTGAAAATTAGTTTGGTTATACTAACTACGCCAAATACTGAAGTACCAATGATTTGCATTTTGTTTGGTTACAAGTTTCCCTATTGTAAGCAAAGATTCAGTAAAAGGAAAATGGTTTGGTAATTCTCATGCACAAAATCCTATAGTAGTTAAATGAACAATTGAGATTAATTTTCAACAACAATTTAATCATTTGTCTGTATATAATTAATGTTATGAACCTGATGAAACTTCCAATCTTGGTGCTCAACCAAGTTACACCACAAATGTTTTTATTGTGCAACACAATGTTGTTTTTATTTATTGATATGTCAATTCTTTGATCATATGAGCCGGTGATGTAATACTTGCAAACGCAATTAGGTTTATTACTGATAATATGGAGGTATGCAATACAGAGTATCAAGCCCTGCAAATCTCCCTAGAAAAGCGAGGATCCTCAATTTTCAAATCACACGGTAAACTCTAATACTGCAATGCAGGATTTCGTTAGTAGTCTACTGCTAGCGGTATAGATGGCATTGCGGTTCTTTTTGATGTGATGTAGATTTTGCTACAATGGTTTTTCTGCAATAACTATCAATCAAGGGTCTGGTCGGGTGTATTGACTAACATAGTACTTAAGATTTACTAACACAATAGGTACCGATAATAATTGAAAGTTTTAATTTTATTTATTTCTCTGATTTTTTGATTTGGAGTTGTATGGATTGATTATAATCTGAATTAATTAATACAAATAGCAGAGTATTTTTTCTGTAAGCATCACTTTCATTAACAATAATGTTTTCCAGGTTGTGGGATTTGGAGACTGGCAAGAACATAGCTATGATTAAGACAAACTCGTCAGTGAGGACATGTAACTTCAGCTACAGCGCTTACCAGGCTGCATACACTACTGACAAGGCTATGGGACACCCTTGTGAGGTAAATGGGCTGACAAATTAATAATACAAAATAGCTATTTTCAAAAGATAAAATGCTGATATGTGTGATTCAGACTTAAAATGCTTGTAAACATCTATTTTAACAGTAATAAATAAATATCATCACTTTTTGTGACCCACTGATAACACAATCACTATTGATGATGACTCATCATGTACCCTTTAAGAAGAGGAATATCTAGGCTCTCCACACTAGAGATATATCTTATGCCAGGCTATAGATCAGACACAGGTCAACAAAAATAAGGAAAACAAAAGGTGCAGAGATAGAATTCATGGTTTTTTAGTAAGTGTCCATTGGTAACTCTAAAATAAATTTTTAGTGTTTTTTCCTACATGTTGTTTTGGATTTACCTTCAGTTTAACGTGTGAATTTTGGCAGTAATCAGTACTTTCATGTGTTCAGTTTGGTTACTTATCTGTAAACTTCTATAAATACATTGATTTGAATACCTGTCTAACTTATTCAATTCTTAAGTTCAATGAACAATTTGGAATTACCTGTGCGGATTTTATTTGTTGAGGTCACTAAAAACTTACTTGGAAATCACAATTCAAATAACTACTCTACCATTGTAAATAATATGTTAGTTTCCATGTAAACCAAAAGCTATCCTATGGGAATGTACTGCCCAGATAAAAAGTATCCTTCTGAGTTCTAAACCACACACACCCATGGTCTTACCATGTTCCAAACCTACATGGTTTTACAATGTTGGTAGGAATACAAGCAAATTATTGACTGTAAAAGATTTCTGAACTTGCTTCCAGGTATCAGTAATTGACACAAGAACAGTTGATGACTCTATCTCAAGCCAGACTCCGATCCTGAAGTGGGAGATCACAGACACCAAAGTCACCTCTATGGTGTGGGGTATCCTGGATGAGACCCTCATCACTGGCCATGAGGGTGGTGACCTAATCCAGTGGGATCTCAGGGTAAGCATTTATTTAAATAGAGGGAAAGGAGCTCTGTTTGAAAACCTATCTGAGTATGTAGGTAGTTCCTGTTGTCATCGACCCCATTCCCCAACCAAACATATTATTTGTTCAATCAACTCACAACTACCATTTACATACACAGGTACCATTACAGGGTTTTTTTTTCAACCTAGTGCAATGATGGTGGTGGTGGTTGGTGGTACTGTATAAGCCAACCCCAATATTATTTAGTTGGCCATTGGGTTTTCCCAATGACCAACTATGGCTAATGGCTACACAGCTGTTGATGATGCAATGGATATTTTCCTAGATGAAAAAATACTAATTCTATTTTAGTGTGTCTGCTAGATTATCATAAATATTGGATTTGAGGTATTTTTGCCTTTTGAAACCAGACAAATTTGACTAAGATAGGTGCATCAAAGTTCAGGAGTGAAGGTTGGCGACGTCACTGTTTGTAATTATTGTATCAACCCGTGACTTCACGCGAGTTTTCAACGCACTGTATCCTATTCAATTTTTTATGTGCACTAGGTGGGTCTCTAATAGTGTTTAAGGAAATTAAAAATAGCCTCATCATAATAAGGAATATTTCGAATTCCAATTATAGATATCATATTTATTATTTCATTTTCCAGACCGGCAAGAAAATCCAGTCAGTAAAGGAGCACACGCACCAGATCCACGACATGCAGCTGTCGCGCGACGGCACCATGTTCATCACCGCCTCCAAGGACCAGACAGCCAAGCTGTTCGACACCAGCTCCTTAGAACTCCTCAAGGAATACAAGACCGAGCGTCCAGTCAACTCCGCGGCCCTCAGCCCCATCCTAGACCACGTCGTACTTGGAGGAGGTCAAGACGCCATGGAAGTAACCACCACCTCAACACGCCAGGGCAAGTTCGACGCTCGATTCTTCCACTTAGTATTCGAAGAAGAATTCGGACGTATCAAGGGTCATTTCGGTCCCATCAACAGTTTAGCGTTCCACCCCGATGGTAAGAGCTACGCGTCAGGCGGAGAAGACGGTTATGTGCGTGTGCAGAGCTTTGATCAATCCTACTTCGATTATACCTTTGACTACAACAGGGATTGAGTAGAAAGATAAGTGAGGTATTAGTAAACTTAATACAATATTTTAAACGTCAATAAAACTGATTTCTAATAAATGGTCAATGTTTATTTTATACCCCAATGATAATCACATCCTGAGTTCCAGTTAACAAAATATTCCCGAAATAGACCAGACTAGAACTGTAGCACAATAGGATGCTGCCTGAATGCCTGCCTTCTGCATGAAATTAGAAAGGAAAAGAAGTACTCATTCTTTGCAGGTCAGAGAAAAAATAATGCATTAACCAAAATTGCACTGTATGCAACAATTTATTATATAAAACATTATTTTATTACACTTGGGGAATACTTTTCACTTATGCTTATATGAAATTTCACAGGAAATAAGGCGTAGTATGTTGAGGAGGAACTTCTCTTTCACTATCGGGGACCGCTTGGAAAAGTTTGGCGGTTCTATCGTTAACTGTGTTGAACTCTAATATGGACGCGACGTTACCGCAGCGATAACAGTAGTTGGGCGCCGACCACACCGTCACTAGGCGTTTGTCAAACATGTATTTGTAACCTGCGACAAAGAGATTAATAATCAGAGAAGTTATGTTCTGCTTTAAAATATAGATATTAGACTAAGACTAATCTTAATACCTTCATTTACTAGCTGATGGGCTCGACAAATTAAATTCAAATTGTTGTAATTCATAAAGAGCTCTGTGACATAACTGCCGAACAACCATCCTGCACCTCGCGGACTCACAGACCTGCAAACGAGAACAATTTGTTTGTTCATATCAAATAGTTTGATGTTAGAAAAATACGATAGCAAGGTTGAGTAAAAGCATTGGATGCCCAACTGGTGGGTTGCGCCCCACTGGGGGGCGTTTAGTTACACAAGCGGCGGCGGCTCCAGAAATGAACTAAGAATTTAGTATGGTGTTGATATAAGCGAATGTAACCAAATTACGTCATTATTGTGCATTCATGGCAAAAGTTTGGGAAAGAAATTGTATTCGCTTACCACATCTTTACTTCAGCAGGATCAGACCACAAGAGATCACAGAAGGCTCCTTTGTGTGGGATTTGTTGATTTCTGTCAATACATCGAATTTGATCTAACATGGATATCTCAGGGGACAGTCCACCATGCACGCACAGGACTGTCTCATCTATTAGCTGAAATAAATACGCAAGTATCAACCAAATGGTATTTTATTATGCCTAACGGATTTTAAGTGGTATCCTTTTTATTTGTAGTGGGAATATATCAAAAATAAAATTTTAAGTTTTAAACATTACATAAGAGAAATGCTCAAATACTTTCTTGTTATTTCTCTTTATCTAATCTACTGTCTACCAGAAAAAAACAACACTCATTAAGAAATACTCACTGCAGCAACTGTCAGCAAATCAAATACTCGACAGCAATCTTTCCATGCATTTGCATTTCCATATTTGTTGAGGCACTCATCATAGAACCCGTACACCTTTGTTATTTGACATGTCTCATGGTTCCCTCTTAGAAGGATAATTCTGAAAAATACAAAAAATACTACAGAAGAAATATTTGATTGAATGAAAGTGTAATTCAGAACATGTTTAGTACATTAGAAGTAATAAAATTGTTGTAGAACAAATCAGTTTTATACAGATTTCACTAGATATAGGACACACCCTATTTCTAGTTTGTTTCCTTCTAGGGATCATTGTCCTTTCACTCTTTTTACAGGAATCCAAGCACTATGTATTGTTTAGGTTTTAAAAAATGTTGAGTAAAATGCATCATAAATACATTAAAATTTAAAACTTTAATAAATTTGGGTATTTGAGTGCTATTGCCATGTTAAAATGGAACTCTATTATTTACAAGAGAGTAGGTTAGGCTTATAGAAATTGTGGCATAAAAATTGTAAAAGGTCCAAAAGTTGGAGTACAGACTAACTTTCAAAAATTCTTCCCGACTTTGAACTTATACTTAAATTTAACATGTTTTGTTGTTACTATCAGTTAATTGTAATGCTCTTTGTAGAAATCAATTCTTAAAACCAAAGTTTTGTCCAAACAAACAGCTGTTTAGTCATACAAGGTTTTGTGTTGTTATTACAAGAAGTGGACTTTTGACATACCTGTCAGGATACCTCGCTTTTAGTGCCATAAGTAGTGTAAGTGTTTCTAAGCTGTAGTAGCCACGGTCAACATAGTCTCCCATGAATATGTACTTTGTGTGGGGCACTTGGCCTCCTATGTGGAATAGCTCCTCTAGGTCATAAAACTGAAACAATAGAAGGCTTTTTTATTAGCACTTGGTTGGAATATTACATTTTTTGTGAATTTTTTTTTGTTTACAGCTGGTTTTTAGTGTGGTATGCCAACCAAAAAAAAGTTAAAACTTCTTTGTTAGCTTTGACATTTCTTGTTTAGGACAACATAAGAAACAGCTTTATAAAGCTCTGAAATCATAACAGAAGCTTGATTTCTTATAAAATTACTAAGACATGTGAAAAAGACATGGGAAAGAGAGGAAAGTGTACATTACACTTACAGTTGAAAACTAGGAAATGAGCTATGATAGGTAACAAAGAAAGATCCCCCCTAGTCATGTCATTGAGGAGTGGTCTAAGTTCTAACGATAGGTTATTTATCTGCGTCTTCTATCTACATTCGCAGTAGAGTTTATAATGGCAGGGACATGACTTCTTTCCTCTATTGGTTATACTTTATCAGAAATTTTACTTCAGTGGATGTTGTGGAGCAACATTCAACAGAGTTGCCCAACTAATATATAGTGGTTCTTATTATTTTTTAACTTTACCTGGCCATGTATATCACCGCAGACAGTTACAGGTGTCTGCACCGGTTGTACATTGGGCTCCTCCAACAACAAGTCACAAACAATATTGCAAAGCTCCCGCAAGTCATCTTCAGGTAAATATTTACACCTCTTCGCGATCTCTATCCACTTATCCACGTCACTCATTTTGTGCAGTAATTCACGAAATAAAGGGGGTCGTTTATTTTTCTGACTAAATACAGCCAACAATTTTTGAGATTAGGTTAGGGGTGTGACTTCCGATTAACGATGTCAAGATTAGAATCGATTTTATATATCAATAATTTAAATTATATTTCAGAGTGATAATTATTGCGTCCGGCCTTTAATATTTACAACTATACTGATTACAGATCGAAGAGAAGTTAAATAATTTCGGATAGGGCCTTATATTTCAATTATAATAATCATTGAATTTCTGCAATGTTTGATTCGATTCGACTTTTCAAAAATCTTTTGAGTACAACTAAAATAGCTGTCATTTGTGACAAGTGACAATTGACGAAAGTTTACAAATTCTGTTACAAAAAAAAGTTTACGAATTCTGTTATGAAATAAAAGACGTCTTCGAACAAGAACCAAGAGATTAAAAGACATACATACACACATGACACAACAATGGGGCCAACAACTGTCAAAGTGGTGCGAGTAGCGCACAGACCGTCAAAAACTGTATCCTCTCAAAAATCTAAATCAAAAGTCGTTTATTCAAATTAGGCTGAGAGCCAGCACTTTTTGAACGTCAAGTTTTACAAAAGACAGTCCTCCAAAACGCCCGCCCGTCACCACTTTCAAGTGTTTTAGGTGTTCATTTGTACGAACCCGATTTTATAAACCTTAAAAGAAAACAGACTGCCCATAATACACATACAAACGAGCATGTAGTGTATGTATATACTTATGATTGCTTTCGAGCGCGTACGTCACAACGTACGGACTGGGTGGGACTCAGTCTGTGTTAAACCGTCAGTCAGGCAGCACGTGGTGGTGAGTAGGCGAGCCAAATACCTACTATTAGTGATAGCAGTGAGTATTATCGAGCATTCTACAAGTGGCGACGAGGAAAAATGTAAGTCCTAATGCACAAATACTTTGTTAAAAAGAAAGACAATAAGGACAGTTAAAGTAATGGCATAATGTGGTTGGGGGTAAACAAAAAAAAACTGACAAATCTAATTGGTAAATTAGTTGTTATCAATATTACTTGTTAACGTAAATAAGATGACAATCTTTCTTATCTCTTTAGTAATTACGTGCGGTGACCTACTGGTCGACCGCGCTGAGTCATGTTGTTTACCAAATTGCATTGTGCATTCCTAATGAGGTTAACTAATATTATAATAACAAGTTTGAATAAATGAATGAATGCGTAAATTGACGAACGTATTCAATAGAAAATATAATGTATCCAATTTTATCTATCCTATACAAATGAATTGTTATGATTTATTATAATAAAACTAGCTGACCCGCGCAACTTCGTCTACGTCACAATTTTCATTACTGCTCCGCTCCTATTGGTCTTAGCGTGATGATATATAGCCTATAGCCTTCCTCGATAAATGGGCTATCTAACACCGAAAGAATTTTTCCAATCGGACCAGTAGTTCCTGAGATTAGCGCGTTCAAGCAAACAAACAAACAAACAAACTCTTCAGCTTTATACAACGTTGATACGACAGAGGGGCATTAAATTACACTACGTATACTATACGTGTTTAGTATTAATCCGATACGGTATAAAAATAAAAAGCTACAAAATTGAGATTTTTTTTCTTTCAAACAAACTAAATAGCTTACAAATCAGAGTAAAACGCAACCACCCTGTGCAAACAAATTCAACTGATCTAGCGAAAAGCGGCAACGTCGCGCGCGCGCCTGAGCGCGGTGTGGGTAGGTATAATAAAATTGTGGTCGGGCGGGCGGCCGGCGGTGGCGCAGGCGCGAGCTTAGGCCTCCGCTCGCGCCCGCTTTTATGATAGGTAAGGTTTTGAAGTAGGTACGCACACAACAACAATCACAACAAAAACACTAAATTTTTAAATTCTCGATGTGTGGAGGACACATCGACAATTTAAAAATTAACAATTCACAAAAAAAAAATCACAAACATACCTAATTCACAATTAAAATCATGTCCGTGTAGTCTGCCGCCGTGTTAGTTACACGATGCATTGTTGAACACTTTAATTACACGCACACACAACCAAAGTTTAATTACGTGTCCTATCACAATAAAAAACAGTCGATCACAAAAAAAAAAACACTAACACTAATAATAATAATCCCAAGTTACGTGTCCTGTCACAATAAAAAAAGAAATACTGTCTTAAACTTATTTAGTATCTTATCACAATAACAAAACAAAATCAATTGTTTGCTGCTGCGCCCGCGCGCCGCGCTTCCGTGTTACGTAACATACGTTCCGGAAGGAAGACATCGGCACACTGAGGCCCCACTTACCGATCGCAAATATCTAGAATGCAATAACAACACACTGACCTATTTCTATTTCTTTTACGCGCGGTATGTTTTGCTATGATTGTCACTCTCGTAATGAAAGTGCAAGTGTGTGTTTATTGCTTCCTTTTTTACATTGCCATCTTTTTAGTGAAAATTTGGTTGTACTTATGAATTGCGTCGGAGCGGCAACAACGCATCGTAGGTTTTACTCGATTTATCGTTTTAAGGTGCATGACCGATGCGTAGGCATAATCAGCTGTTAGGAAAAAGATACATCGTGTTCAATTGAGGCAAAAACTTAAAAAATTATTTGCGACTAAACTACTGCTCCTATTTAATTGATTTTTGGTACAGAGCTTGGAAATGGTACCTAGTATAGGCAGTTTAAAGGAAAGCCCCTCTGTCGTATCAACTCGGTATATTAGTAAGTAAGTATAGATCTAACCTTAACAGGAAGTTTTGTGCCGATTTGTACATACTGAATACATCTATTTCGATTATATATGTACATTAAAAGTGTAGTGTATTTGATAAGTATATTTGCAGCGATTTAGATGCAATAAATATCGTTATCACAATTATGCATTAGGCACGAATGTAAACACGTAGGTATATGAGGAAGTATCAAAATAAAAGGAAAGATAGGTACCTACATGGAATTTTGACCAATATGACAGGTCACTAGCAAATATAAGTGTTATGAAAGTCGATAAAGGACTGTGATTGTGAGGTCAATATGAGAAAGGCCCTGTGTGAAAGAAAGTCAATAAGACAGACTTGCAACGAAGCGTTAAAAGAAGTCTCCATAGAAAGATTATTGGTGAAAGGTCAATATGAGAGACATTGTGGTGAATAAATAGTCAATAAGATGATGATATTGTATTATTGGAGGATCTTTAAAAGATCGTTATGGTTAATATAGTCAAATATGAGAGACTAAGACGGTCAATAAGATAGACAGTACTGGTTGAGCGGAAAGGTTGTATGGTTGGGTTATGTGAGCCTTAATGTAACTAACCAAACAAGTTGTAAGCAGTTATGCGATTGTTACAGATCGCCCCATTATGGCTCAGATAACATCAGCGCTTCCAGGTCTTGAGCACTTCGATTGCGAAGGTGACCCAGTTTCAGTAGGAGTCAGATGGAAAAAATGGAAAAGGGCCCTTGAGATATATTTCCTAGCGGCTAACATTGACACAGGTGGGAAAAAGAGAGCAACCCTCTTGCATATTGGTGGCCTTGCCCTCCAAGAAGTATACTACAATCTTCCCAGAGCTCATGTAGATGAAATTGATAACGTAGATGTTTATGAAGTGCAACAGATAAATTAGACCTATACTTCTCTCCTAAACAAAGCCGATATTTCGGTCATTAAATTGACAAGACATCATTGAATGACAGTAATTGCAGTAGAATATACCTACTGGTCAATAAATTGACAAGTCATCATTGAATGACAGTAATTACAGTAGAATATACCTACTGGTCATTAAATTGACAAGTCATCATTGAATGACAGTAATTACAGTAGAATATACCTTCTGGTCATTAAATTGACAGTTAGTTATCAAGGACAAAATAGGTCAGCAGTACCTAGTGGTACTTTTATGTACATGATGGTCATTAAATTGACAAATTTGATTGTGAAGGGGAACCTTCATCAGTAGGAACGAGATAAAAACGCTGGACGTAGGAACTCTTGATCTACCTGGAAGCTGTTGGCATCAAGGGTAGTGACAAGAAACGGGCTTTGCTGCTACATGTTGTGGACTGGAATTGCTAAAAATGTCTATACTAATATTATAAAGCTGAAGAGTTTGTTTGTTTGGTTGAACGCGTTAATCTCAGGAACTACTGGTTCGAATTGAAAAACTATTTTAGTGTTGGACAGCCTATTTATCGGGGAAGACTATAGGATCTAACATCATGCTACGACCAATAGTAGCAAAGCATTAATGGATAATGTGACGAAGACGAGGTTGCTTGGATCAGCTAGTTTAATAATATACCAGATACAAATATCACCAGCTGATGGAGTGGATGTCTTTGTAGTGGCTATCACCAAACTCCATGCATACTTTATACCTAAACAAATTAAGAATTAAGAACGTCACTCTTTTTGATTGATCAAACAAGGGGCAAATGAAAAGTTTCAAAAATTTCTTAGTACGGCTTAGACAATAAACGAAGTTTCTTGTCCGTTCTTCTCCATAAGAATCTACCTTTTGCGAACGGACGACTAGAGTCACTATAATATTTTATTTTAATTTGACGTTCAATAGTGCCTTTATTGTTCTAGTTGAAATAAATCATTTGACTTTGACTTTGACTTTAGACAGATGTCAGTTCAAGCAGAGTCGAAAGACATACAATATGTGTTCAACATCGACGATGACAGTTTATTAGATTGTCATATTGGTGGAATGAAGGTTAAAAAAAAAATGTTAGTAGACTGCGTGTAGGTAAATCCTACTTTAATCACACACAGAACCTGGAGAAATGTGAAACAAAACAACGTAACCAAACATTCAGTTGCAATAAGACTTTTATGGTTATTAAAGTAAGAAACCCCAAGGCACAAATATAAAAATAGCAGATAGATCCGAAAATGCAACTTTTTACATTTGTTTGCATCTCTGATGGAACTAGAGATCTACTTGGGAAAGAAATTGCCATGGCTATAGTTATAATGGGTGTACTTAAAATCGGATTACAAATTGACCAAATGGAAACTAAGACAGTTTCCGAAATCCAATGATGTTTTAGTGGAAGCACCAATCGATGAGAAAGTACAACCAGCTTCTCAATCATTAAGAAGGATCATAGGAAGTTGAAAAAAATATATAAAAGAACGGTTACCAGTAACTCATCTTTAGACCATAATGTAGCTACCATATTCTGACAAATACACGATTACGGTTGGAGAAAGATTTAAGGAGTGTAATTCCCTGCCAGAGTCTGTGTTTCCTGATAGTTGTAAACTAGGAGTCTTTAAGTCAAGAGTGATTAGGTTACTTCTAAGCAAGCGTGCTCCATCTTCAACCACATCATCACTTACCACCAGGTGAGATATTGGTGCCTATCAATATAAAAAAGCGAGTACTTAAAGAGCTTCCCATTGGTGGTAATAGTTTCAACATTTTATTCAGTACGAACTTAAAGAATGAGATATTGCATGGCAAGGTTGCCATAAGGTCATATTCCGACTTAGACGTGTTTAGTGAAAAATTTGATTTAAGCTTTTATATTAACGTGTCGGTGACAGTTTTTTTACATAACAAGTTATTAAATTCAGTTCGTAAATTCGATAGTAAACGATTATAAACAGTAACTTGATATTAATGACATTGATTAAAGCTGTAGGGATACAGAGAATTCTGAGCTATTACAATTTCTAAATAAATTTTTCACTACCGGGTTGCTTACTGTAGATGTAAGTTAATATAAGTAAGATTTAAAATAATATTGATGGATTCAAACTGTTCGGTGCAGTTATGACCATGATGCTCGTAGATTGACGTAGAGTAATTCGTGAACGTAGCCCCTTCACATGAACGTTAGACAAAAATATTGACAGGCCTTGGTTCTCTTCTCTTCGTAAACTCTGATGTGCATAACTTACTGGTTGGTATGTTTTAAAATCTCATTGTCGGGAAGATGCCCAAGGCCAAGTATATGAATAATTGACGTTGTGAAGTTATGGAATAGATGACGAGTAAGCATCAAATTAGTTTGTGTGAACAGGTTCTTAGTTCTGTGGGTCGGCGGGCGTACCAGGGTATTGTAGCAGTATCACAGAGTGATATAGACGAGGAAGACTGCCGTAGAGATTAACGATAGCAAATTTCTGGGGGGATATTGAAGTATGTAATGATGAAACAGGACAAATGATGAAAAGAAATTGAAGGTCAGTGGAAAGTTTTTAATGATAAAGAAACCAAGGAATTGAATCAAAAAGATACATCTGCTTCATAAATAAGATTGATTAATTATGACTAAATTAAAAAGAGAAAAGGGATGAAAGATAGAGATAATAATAATATCAAGGCACATAACATTGAATATAAGAAAGAAAATCAAAACAATTATCTCACATGTGATCATTGAAAAAATATAATTGGTATATAATTACAATATAGTATAATCGGGTCGCTAACCGAAAAGTAGTAAACTAAGTAAAATACCTCTAGTGTCATGTATAGTGTTTGGAAGGAAATAAATACTTAGTAATAAATACATACATATGTTATTTATAAGTACCTAGATCCATAAAAAACTTACTACGGGAAGTATTTATATACAAATAAAAACAAGGAAGGGATGTAGTGTATGTATATACTTATGATTGCTTTCGAGCGCGTACGTCACAACGTACGGACTGGGTGGGAGTCAGTCTGTGTTAAACCGTCAGTCAGGCAGCACGTGGTGGTGCGTAGGCGAGCCAAATACCTACTATTAGTGATAGCAGTGAGTGTATTATCGAGCATTCTACGGAGCAAATGAATCTCAAAGACTACAATCACAATAGACTACAATAGTGTTTGTCTCACTTTGACAAAGGTTCGTGTAGTGGTGGCGCCACCTGAGATCTGCTTTCATTTGCCAACCCCATGGCAAAAGAAAAAAAGTTCATAAAAAAATTGACCTGTTTGAAGAGGTCTGGTCAAGTCGGTTTACAAAAAGTACTATGCAAATGAATTCCACAAATTAAACCAACGCATTTTTGCGAAAGTTACTAGGCAATGCACCCACTGACCCACTGGATGCATTGTTATTGCTGAGGCTCGTTTTAGGGCTTGTGGATTAGTCTCAACCTCAAGGAAAACAAGGCGCGATATTACAAAGAGGCGCGCGCAAAAATAAACAAAATAAAATAATTAAGTTGTAACTTACTTCGTTAAAAAAATAAAAAATCATACTTTGTATAATCATACAGCTTCCAAAGTAACTCGTTATTCCTACATGACCCGAACCTAAAAAACAGTCATCTGCCAACTGTGTACGTCATTCACAATAACTCTATTTTGATCAAAGACAAAGAACACTAACAACCTAGCGGATTTTGATTGTGAATGGCAGTCGTAGCAAACCACGAATACTGAGCGTGGGGTCCTGTAATCGATTTCTGAGTCAGGCAAAGTGAAATTCTGTTTTTCTATTAGTACGAGTACCTAATAAAGTTAGTAGCTGCCGGGAGTTAGGAAGTTGACTGTGCCCAATGCCTCAGAAAGCACGTATAGACGTTTGCCCTGCAGGCATGATCTCTCCCCAGTTGGGCCATTCCATCGGTCCATTAGAAAGGAACAGAGTGTACCTGTGCTTGCGCACAGACTTGTGAGCTATAATGCTGCCTTTTCGGCGTAGGTACTTGGTTAACCTCTATTGAGGTTGGCCACAATGGCTGAAATTCGTTCTGTAGGATTACGTATGTTCTTTACTCAACACACATAAATATGAGCGGTTATCTTACTATGTCTAATATACAAAAATCTCGTGTCACGGTGTTTGTTACCGAACTCCTCCGAAACGGCTCGACCGATTTTTATGAAATTTTGTGTGTATATTCGGTAGTTATGAGAATAAGTGGTAGGGTACTTACTTTTTTTTTTGCATGGCAAAACAACGTTTGGCGAGTCAGCTAGTATATTATATATATATATATATATAAATATATTATATTTATATCTATATTATAAATGCGAAAGTAACTCTGTCTGTCTGTCTATCTGTCTCGCTTTCACGCTAAAACTACTGAACCGATTTAAATGAAATTTGGTACAAAGATAGTCTAGAACCTAAGAAAGGACATAGGCTACTTTTTATCCCGGGAGTATGTTCCCTAGGGACCACGCGGGCGAAGCCGCTGGCAGAAGCTAGTATACAATAAAATTCTTTCGTTACTGAGTGACTGAGTGAGTGGGTAGCGGGCAGACAACGCACAGCCGAAACTAATGGTCGTAGAAAGCTGAAATTTGGCATAGGTTCCTTGGGGAGTGTAGGGGAGCAATAAGAGAGGATTTCCCGAAATTCCTACGGGAGCGGGAAAAAACAGGATATGTGCGTATACCTCTTATGGGACCATTGAACTCATCATTATGAACAACTTTTACTATGCGACCAAACACAAAATCGCGAAAAAAAAATCTGCTGTTCAGTACATTTTGTCGAGTTATGCGCACAGAAATGAATGTGGGAAGCGAGTCGATTTTTTAGCAGAAAGATGACAAGATCTTTCTGCTTAGTTTAGTTTTCTAGTAGTACCTATTAGGTAAATTAAGTTTAAAAAGCATGAAATAACAAAATAAATTAAAAAATTAAAAAACCCCGACAAAAAAAAGTAAAACTATTATACGTGTTGATCGTTTTAACTTATTATAGGTACGATTCTTTGGGCCAAGCGTAATCGCGTCGAGGGACCACTAATAATATAGGTACCTACTTAAAAAATACAAAAATTTTCGGTCTCCCGAAGCGAATAGGTATGCGTGGCCCAAAGAATCGTACCTATAATAAATTAAAAGAATCAACACGTAAATACGTATTATATTTTTACTTCTTTTTTGAGGGGGGTTTTTTAGATTTTTAATTCAATTTTTGTTGAATTACTCCCTAATGGTTGGATGCACAAATTCGTACTTACCATACACAATTACAGGACGTCATACACAAAATATCTGCTAAACTGAAATTAAAAAAAAAAACATTTGATTTTTCCGGTGGGACTACACAACACACGATCAAAGACTACAATATTAATATAGGGTTTTACACACGATTTAAACTACGTCATGCGTCCTGATAATGAATACTATTTAATTTGATTTTAATAATTCAAATGTGTTTTTTTAAATGAATGTGTACTTGTAGTAGTCATTTGATAGATGAAGTGAGCTGCCGTTGTAAGGCGACTTATATGGCAGTGTGTATTTCGCTCGACCAGTATTATGTTTATCTATGGTCGCTCGACAGAAATGGCTTGGAGATTTTAAATAATTATCGGTCTAACGGGGTTAATAGAAACGCAGGGGTAATAGAAACAAATCTTTGAATGGTATTTTCACTTGAATGCCACATCATGGGTTTCTAAAAAATGATAAATCTTTTAAAACTAAATTGATTTAAAAATTGAAATCTTTAAATGCTAAGCAGAATTTAAATAAAGTGAAAATCCCCTCTAATGATTTGTTTCTATTCTACCGTGCGTTTCAATTCACCCCGTTTTACGGTATTATGCAAGTTAATTTTATCTTTTCGAGTAAGGCTGGCCGCATACATACGGTTTCCGGATTAGGTTTTCCGATCAGGAATTCAGATTCGGAATTCCGCGAGACGTTCAATTTTCTGTTCTTTTGACCCGATCACACGGCTCGTTTTTGAAAGGAACGTCATCTGTTTTTCCCATTCGGAAAATAAACGAACGTATGCGCCTAGTTGAACATTTTGTATGTAAGGCGAGCATTCAGGTCTCCGAATCTGAATTCCTTTTTAGGAAACCTAATCAGGATACCGTACGTATGCGGCCGGCCTTAATGTGCTGTTGTTTCTTGGGTCCATAACGGGACTCGCCTTCGGCTCACTCGAGCAACAACTTTTGCAAAGAGCGTGAACCCCTTGGGGTTTTAAAAAACTTCCGATTTGGATTCAATATCTCTCAAAATTCCTCTTTTCGATTTATATAGGTACTGAAGTTGTAATAAGAACTTAGGACCTGGATCTGATTCAATATGTTCTTATAGGCTTTTATCGGGTATATAAATCAGGATTTTTAGAAGGAGCTGGATTTGTTTTTCTACCTACCAGCGTGGAATACATGCAGTGATATTATTACAATAAAAATAAATAATATACTTAAGAATTTATTAACGTGAATACAAACATGCAAGTACATTTTTCGAATGTTATACATTTTGTTATTCAATAGGTTTAAGGTGCTCTTTTGATATGCTGCTGTGAATGGGTTAAAATAACATGATTATAAAATGTACTACTATAACTTAATGCTAAAAGCACATTAGGTATTGCAATACAATATACAATTTTTAGTTGGGACGGATCATTTATTACGTTTTTTTTTTTTTGGAAAAATGCACTAGCAAGGTCATAAACAAATGATTATAAAAATATGACAATGAAAGTAGGTACTTATGTACTTATTTTCAGTTAACAACAGCGTTATGGTTTGTATTGTCATAATACTATTAAGCTATTAATAAAACTTAAAACCGGCTGTTTTCTTTAAATTTTACAACATTATTTTGGATTTAAAAGAAAACCAGTCCGTTTAACAATAATATCACCAAAGTGCAGAGTTGCCAAGGCATTATAAATCACAGAATGCTATTTTTGAGATACGAACCATGCACTGCATACAGATGCGTCGAATCACAAAACATTTAATAAGTACCTTTGATGGTCCACAACAATCAACTTTATGGAGTCGTCTACAGAGCCGATTTTCTTTGAAACATTTTCCATAGAAAAGCTATCAAAACCGCCAAATTTATAACTTAAATAAAATTTATTAAACTATTAAATAAAATCAGCCCTTAGTAGGTTAGCCTGCTATAACCAGCATAAAGTAATAGATCCTTGCGTCGACCACCGTAATACTAAACAGTTTTATTTTAATACATAACTCAACAAAACAGTGATATATTAAATAATAAGCATATCTAGCAATTTCGAGTTCCTTCACCTAACTTTTGAATTTATTAACTTTTACAGGTATAAAAATTACTTAATCCCGAGAGAGTACCAAGTGATCACAGATTTTGATAGGACCGCTCAGCTATCAGTACAAAGTAACTAATTTCCTGAAACGGTTTCACCTATTACCTAAGCAACGTGAAAGCCGATGCATGCCCATCTGTTCATTCTTTATTCACTTCTAGTACAACGTGGCTGGATCATTTCATGTGCAGTCACAACAAATGCTCCCAACAAATAAATAATATTCAATTAAAATGTTAAACAAATCATGAGCATGTACCTGTTTTCAACATTTTCTATATTATCAAGATATGCTATCATAATTTATTAGTTTCTAATTGCTAATTCACGTTTGCAGGCCAGTACTCTTTGAATAAAATAACAAATGCATAATTACTTTGGCAAATACAAAGATGCTTATAACGCACAACCTCACCAACGACCTGTCTGGTCAAACAGTAATAAATTAAATTTGACAATCACAACTACTATAAAAGTACTGGCGTTCAAACATTATGCCGGAGGTGCAATTACGACAGCTGTGCGAAATACACTCTTTTATAGGTTTTAAATAAAAGACATTGCCCCCTATTGTCAATATTTGACCTCCGTTACAAGTTATTGTATCGTTGAACACATAACTGAGTAGTGAGCGCCAGGTGCCAATTTTTGATTAACCAAAAAGACCCTGTTACGAATGTTAAGGCTACAAACATTAAGCTTAAATGTAAACACTTCATAACATAAAAAAAGAATAAATACACAAAGAACAAATAAAGGCTTGATAAAGAATTTGTTCTGCTACCAAACGAAGTTAAATGTGTCTCAAAAATATTTTATTATGCAAACTAATGACCTGGTCTAGTAAATGTAGCCGGTAAGCAAAGAAAACTTCCTCCCGAGAAGGCGTAAAGCCAAGTCACTAAACACAGCATTAATCAATTTTTACTTAACGACTACGCTAAAAAGCAACACATACGTCATTGTAAAGCAATAATATTGTAACCAATAGTATGGTTAACATAATTTAACTGTTCCCTGGTAATAGGAAGTTTCACCTGGAAAATATTCCAGAATCCGATATAACCTATGTACTGAGTGTCAACCACACTCGATTTTAGCTTAAAAATAAACCATGTGATCCTACAAATAATTCATAAGCAGAGATCCAAAATCAGGGTTAATAGGAACAGAACTTTTTTTATGAAGCTGTTCCATAACTACCTCTTAAGCGATTACAAACAAAGTTAACACTAATAAAAAAAACATGCAAATACTTATACTTAAAAGATCTCTAAGTAATCAAAATAACATTCAGATTGTTTTTTAGTTCCACATCAACACTTCGTATCAGCTGGGGAACACAAGGTGGTAAATTATTAGACACGAGTTTATCGTAAATACTGAGGTAAAAGGTCGTTTTCGATCGAGATTATGACCTAATGGTCGTTTTAAAATTGACAGACTTTTGCGAAGCGTTTGTAGAGAGACGTGGGGACAGTTTCACTTGAACTGGCCGAGCACGAAGGCGTCCATGACCCTGGGCACGTGCTCGTCGATGCCGACGATGTCGAGCACGCCCTCGTGCGAGCCGTCCGTCGTCGCCACCTTGTGGGACGCCAGGTTTAGCACTATCAGCCTGTGAACACAAACAGACTTATACTATGAACAGGCTGGATTAGGATAAAAACTTATACGGTCTGCTACCAAAACCTTTATCGAGTTAAGCAGCTAAATGATGTTGAGTGTTGAGAATTATAAATATTTAATACTTGTTGACCCGCGCAACTTCGTCTGCTCCGCTCCTATTGGTCTTAGACTGATGATATATAGCCTATAGCCTTCCTCGATAAATGGGCTATCTAACACTGATAGAATTTTTCAAATCGGACCAGTAGTTCCTGAGATTAGCCGTTCAAGCAAACAAACTCTTCAGCTTTATATATTATTCCCATTGTGTTTCTTTTGCGTGAGCTAGCTGATAAAAATGGTCAAAAATAATTTTATTGGATTTTTATTGTTCCGAACATCCTTAAGAAACGGAACCCTTATCACTCGGGTGTCTGCTTGTCTGTCTGTCTGTCCCAGCCAGTTTTCTCCGGATCTACTGGACCGATTCTGTTGGAAATTTAGTGCATATATGGACTTTTGTAACCCAAACACGGACGCGTTACGTAAATAAATAAAGGGGTTCGAATTTTTTTCTATGGGAGCTGGCATAGCCCTTTCATTGTTCTCCCATCGCGACTTTACCTTCAAATATCTCGGCAACGTTGTCACGTTAGGAACCACCAAAAATGTTAGCAACATAATAGTTTTGGTTTGTTGACGTGTCCTCTACCCATAATCATAATAATCATAATACATGCCATGCCATTTATGCATATTAGATGGTTCGCCGCAAATTTGAAAAAAGAAAAATCGAAATAGCGGTGGGGCGCATGCCAGAATGGTTCTATTCCCTTTGGTTACTTTTGGGCGTCAAACTAGAAAATTAAAAAAAAAAAGTTTTTCAAACTGTGTCGTGTGACATATCAAATGAAAGGGCTTACTGTGAGGGTTTTAACTATATTGTTTTCATAATTTTAAAATAAATAGTTATGAAGTTATTTAAAAATGAGATCAAAAACTGGGGTTCCAAACGAATTCGTTTTTAACATTTCACTACACACTATAGACTTCTTACAGATTTTTCTGTAATCTCTAGGTAAAGATCTATTATCTCCATTTTTTAACAAGATTTTAGGCTCAATAGTTTCGGAGATAAGGGGGAGAATGGTCATTTTTCGCCTAATTTCTTGAATAACTTCAAAACCATTTATATATAACCAATATAATTAAAACTCTCATAGTAAGCACTTTCATTTGATATGTCACACAATATTGTTCAAAATACTTTTTTTTTTTGCTTTGACCCCCAAAATCGTTCAGGCTCAAAATGTCCCTTTCCCAAAATGACACGTTCTCAAAATGTCCCTTTCCTACGACAGCTACGCGTTAAACTAGGAATATTTAAATAACATAAGCCAAGTAGTCAATCAACTTTAAATCACAAAATTAAAATATAAAAACGAAAAAACCAATAATTATCCACATGATACCTAACTGTTAATATAATTGTATTATATAATTTCAAATAACATTATAGAAATCAAGAAAGTCTTAGTGATTAATTTAAATGATATACTGTATTTTCAAGAAATAATCACAATCAATCAGTGGTTGAGGTCGACCGCGGCGAAGGTGGTGTGACGATCTCATCATGTTTGCAGGACAAAATTGGCCAGAGATCGCCCAAGACCGAGAGATTAGGAAGGAGAAAGAACAGGCTAACAAAGGGCACAAAAGCAGGCTAACAAAAAAAAAAAGCACAATCTCAAAAATATTTGAGTTAAAAACTGTGCCACTGTGATATGTTTTGTTTCTAATTTTCGTAAATATTTTGAATATGCCGAACTCGATGTCTCTCGGCCTTCTTCGATTTGCCATATATTCAAATAAAGAATTGTTAATACGATTTATGCAAATAATGGGCTTTTATATAATTTTCAATTTTAAAAAATAACTTTTTTTTTCATATTTAGTACTCATATTCCCGATTGTGATTATTTCATGAAAATACAGAATATCAATTAAATTAATTACTAAGACTTTCTTGATTTTTATTATGTTATTTGAAATTATATAATATAATTATGTTAACAGTTAGGTATCACGTGGATAAATATTGGTTTTTGTCGTTTTTATATTATAATTATGTGATTAAAAGTTGATTGACTACTTGGCTTATGTTATTTAAATATTCCTAGTTTAAACGCGTAGCTGTCGTAGGAAAGGGACATTTTGAGAACGTGTCATTTCGGGAAAGGGACATTTTGAGAAAGGGACATTTCGGGAAGGGGGCATTTTGGGACATGGACGTTTCGGGAAAGGGACATTCTGGGAAATGGACATTATGGGGACGGGACATTTTGGGAAAGGGACTTTTTGAAACCAAGGGACATTTTGGGAAAGGGACATTCTGAGCCTGAACGCCCAAAATTACTACCAAAAATTTCATAATTTACGTACGTAAACTCCATATGTGTACCAAATTTCAACAGAATCGGTCCAGTGGATCCGGAGAAAACTGGCCGTGACAGACCAGACAGACAGACAGATACCCGAGTGATCCTATAAGGGTACCGTTTTTTGTTCGGAACCCTAAAAATGACCCCCCCCCCCCCCTATCTCCGAAACTCGCACTTGGCCAGTTTTTTTTTACATGAATCAGGATCTCCGTTGTAACGTCTCAGGTCCCAACAAACTTTGTAGACACAGACTTAGTAGTAGTCCGGTCAAAATAGACATTTCAAATAACAAAAACTCCGACAGAGCTGAATTTTGGCAGTTTCTACTGGTGTACTTGGGTACAGTGGTACCCAACTGATAAGGCGCGTCGTGAATCTTTGTTCGCACAGAAAAGAAAGTATGGCCCCGAACAGCCCCGAAGATTAACGAAGCAAAGCAAACTTACAATCAACCTTAGATCACTACTATAAGGTTCATAATACACTGCAGCTATTAGTTCCGTCTCACTCGCAAGTCACGTGCATGCCACGCGGCGCGCGCTAACTTGGCGGCAGCTGCCGACCAATAGCGGTACAGGAAAAAGAAAGCGCTTTGCGTGGAGCATGTAGATTGGTCAATAGCATTTCCCGCGCTTTGAAAATTCATCTTCTGCGCAGGTACATCGGTAAGCCATATCAGTACTACTGTACACCAGTAGAAACTAATAAAGTGCCAAATGTTCCCACCGATCCCATGTGTGCTAAAAAGTTACAAGGTCAACATTTTCGGTTTTTTGGATTTTTCTCGAAAATGGTAAGTTTTATCAAAAATATAGCTCATACAAATATTGTAGATCATAAAAATATCTACAAAAATGGCGTTATTCTTTTTTCCTAAGATCACCATTCCGAAGATATGGCGATTCGAAAAGTTGAAGAACTTACATTCTACACGATTAACCACCTGTGAGGTAGTGTACTCGGCGCTTTTTTTTTGTATGTGGTGTTCCCAATGTCTCCACCAAATTTCAGCTCTTCATTCACAATTTTGTCTAATTTGACCGGACTATAGCTACATGTATAATTATAATTGAAGGATGTACTCACTTAGCCTCCTTGACCCCGACGGTGTCCCTGTACCTGTGCAGCGCGCGCACGGGGCAGTGGTCGCGCAGGTCCTTGCTGGGCGCGGGCGGCGGCCCGTAGCGCCCGCCCGGCCCGCGGCCCCCGCGGTTGCCCAGCTCCAGCTCCATTAAACGCGTGGAGCGATCCACCATGCTGATGAACACGTCGAACTTTTTCTTGTTCTTGATAGCCCAGTCGATTGGCGCGTCTAGCTGTACGCGGCCTAAGTCCGCTTTCTGTAAGAGGGTTTGATGTGGTGGAGATAGTTTGTCAACGAACTTTTATCTGAAGCATGAAATTGTGGTGGTTCGACATACTTTCTATAGAAAATCAAAAACATTTTATAAAGTTACATAGTAGTTTTTATTTCTCATTTATCTGATGATTGAAAAATCCTTAGAGATGTTACTAAAATACAATTTATGGAAACGAAGTTATTATTCTATCCTGAGACATCAAATATCGTTTGTATTGTGACATCAGACGCATGTAGTTCTGTCTCTCTCTGTTTATCATAGATGTTTACGCGCAAATAACTTCGTTTTTTTTTTGATATTAGCTTTTTTTGTTTCCATTATCTTTAAATTTAATAATCAGCTTAAAACATTGTGAATATTTTCATAAACTCCACAGCAGATTGACTTAGAACCAGCAAGGATGCACGGTTGCATTTAATCCCACCCTTAACAATGGACACATAAAGCTGTGTTTTGCGATTTTATGCGATTATGATAATGTTCCATTGTAGTTCAAGTGTGTAACTATGCAAACAAAGATGATACTTGACGAATGACGTCACAACAATGATTGTAGATACAACACAGACGTGTTCAATATTAATAGTGCATTTTATGTTGCCCTACATTCTACATGTACGTCCTCAATTTAAAGGAATATAAATATCATGACATCAAACAACACATAGAAAATCAGATTATATTAGCTAGCGAAACTCTGCATGTAATAGACTTCATTAACTTGACAATAAAATAAACTTTTTGACGTGATAACGTATTATAAATCGATGAACGCCGACTGCACGCACGAAAAAGTGTCCCGTTCCGCCTGAGCCGAGCGTGCAAGCAAGAGCGCGGAACAAGCGATAGAGAGGCACGATTAGGGCATCGGAACCGGTTTTTCCAAATTACTAAAGTATTTCCAATGCAAACAACTACAAATACTAATTTGGAAAGCGAAAGAACCGGGTACCCGGTTCTTGATTGCGTATGGAACCGAAAACCGGTTCTTGAAAATAATGGCCGGTGCTCGACGCCCTAGGCACGAGCGGCCTAAGCGTTTGGCTTGTTTGTTAAGAATTCAATTGTATTCTTATGACGTTAACACGTAAAATTATCGACTTTACAGACAACCAATTTTTTTACAAAAAAATACGACCGACTTAAAAAAAAAAACACTAAAAAGTATAAAATAACTTTAATTTCGGAAGTCGTGTTTTTGGTTGTTATTTTTGTTTTTGACACCAACTTCCGAAATTAAAGTTATTTTTAACCGACTTCCAAAAAAGGAGGAGGTTCTCAATTCGGTGGGTATTTTTTTATGTATGTACACCGATTACTCCGAGGTTTCTGATCCGATTTTTGTGATTCTTTTTTAGTTCGATGCAGTATACTTGCCATTTGGTCCCATAAAAATTTGATTCAGTTTGGTTCAGTAGCTTTTATTTTATGAGCATTTTTGTTTATTTCAATTTCTGCGTTGACGAAGAAGTCGTCCAAGTATCACAACTAAGTGGTAAATAAAAAACATTTTACAAAAAAATATAACCGACTTCCAAACAAAACACTACAAAGAATACAATAACCTTAATTTCGGAATTCGGTGTTAAAAAAAATAAAGAAACAAAACCAAAAACACCGACTTCCGAAATTAAGATTATTTTATGCTTTGTAGTGTTTTGTTTGGAAGTCGGTATATACTTTCTAGTGTTTTGTCCCACACCTAAATTGACATTTACATCTGCATACCCCTTCACAACATACCGGTGTGATGTTATGTTATGAACTGGTGTAAACAATTGAAAGACATGCGATTTCAGCAAACCCCGGTCCATTTGCTATCAATTATTGAAGAGTTCCATTGCCTATCTTCGAAGTTTTTTATCAGACCTTTACCAATTTGAAATGGGACCAGTCCGAGAAACTATTCTTCTAAAAACTACCCAAATTGCTTCAAGTGTGCCTATAAAATTTGAAGAATTTCCTCGATTTTTCCAGGATCCCATCATCAGATCCTGACCTGAGGATCATGGGACCACCTGGGAAGTCTACCTTTTCAAACAAAAAAAGAATTTTCCAAATGGGTCCAGGCGTCTTCGAGTAACATACATAAAAAAAGATAACGACGAATTGAGAACTTCCTCCTTTTTGAAGTCGGTTAAAAAGGTAAACTTTTAATTGACATGTAACTACAGCTATCTACAGACGGTGTTGTAGTATATCAACATTATGAATACAGTTTTATAAAGAAAAGTCTGCAACATTTCGCTAGCTAATTTAATTTGGTCCTATATACAAACAGCCTGGTTTTCATAGTCTTTAGAAGCTATAATCCCTTTTTACGTCTTTCCGACATTCAGTAGAAGAACGCATGTGGTTTATTAACCCAACTTACCCTTAACAAGAACTCAGCCTCTTCGATGCTGCTAAAGTTGCGCTCGATGGACATGACCTGGATGCCTTCTTCAGTGAACACTGCTAACTCTACTTGGCTCTCCCGCTTCAGGATTTGAAGGGCCAGTATTATAGCTAAAACATAATATAATTATCATGGTAACTTGTCCGTCATAAATTAGTAAATAACAAACATCTTCGTTTCTAACAGTAAATTCACCTCAGATTCAGAGAAAACTGGCGTCATATTTTGTGTATTGATTTCCTTACCTGCGTGTCCCGGTGTAACATTCGTGTTGTAGAAGCACTCTGCCAGAAGGTGCTTCTTGCTCTTCTTCTCCGTGTCAGCGTCGCCGCCGCCGCCCGGCGTAGTCTTTGTTTCTGTCTTCTTACCCTTCTTTGCTATTGTGAACTTCTTGCAGAAGTGTTTTCCTGTAGAAAGTACAAGAAATCGAATTTATCGAATTAAATATAGTTAAGAAAGCGAGTGGCGCCGCAGATTACGAACCGAGTTTGAATTGTATGTTTTTGGGCCGTTTTTGTATTCTGTTGCTTTGAAGGTACATTTCTTTTTAAATTGAAATATTGAATTGTGATCCATTCGATGTTATGATTTGATTAAGCTAAGCCGAGCTTTTTAGCATGTATCCACGCCGCGATGCGGAAAGCGCAAATACAAATGAAATTTTGTCAAATGATTTTTTTTAATTATTTAAACTTCATTAAATAGTGAAGAGGCTAGAGTCTCTACACAATCAGTGCCTGAAGACAGACTCGCACCGTGAGGACTGGTATTAGTTGGCCCCGGAAAAGAATTCCTGGAAGATATCAGGTGGGGCTTTTGAACAGCAATGACACATTACGGGAAGAAAAAAACAATAGAAAGAGAATGGAGAGACGTAAGCGCGGGGACGAGATTACGATACGATTCTGATTAGTGTGTGTTGCGGTAAGGAGTTTTATACAAAGAATGTTGCACGGCTCGAGTTGATACGGTGATGATTCCTTTCCGAATTGATATATGTGCCTTTAAGTGCAATTTTCACTCTGGCGACCCAAACATGTGGTGTCTAGTCCATAGTGATCATGTAGCGCGCGTTGGTGGGCGGCGTCAGGGTCCAGATGAGGTCTACCAGCTTGTTGAGCACCGTCAACACGGCTGCGTTCAGTACTAGACACTTACCCTTGAACATGTGGTGTCTCATGTCCATAGTGATCATGTAGCGCGCGTTGGTGGGCGGCGTCAGGGTCCAGGTGAGGTCTACCAGCTTGTTGAGCACCGTCAACACGGCTGCGTTCAGTACTAGACACTTACCCTTGAACATGTGGTGTCTCATGTCCATAGTGATCATGTAGCGCGCGTTGGTGGGCGGCGTCAGGGTCCAGGTGAGGTCTACCAGCTTGTTGAGCACCGTCAACACGGCTGCGTTCAGTACTAGACACTTACCCTTGAACATGTGGTGTCTCATGTCCATAGTGATCATGTAGCGCGCGTTGGTGGGCGGCGTCAGGGTCCAGGTGAGGTCTACCAGCTTGTTCAACGCCGTTAACACGGCTGGGTTTGGCGGTAAGTCGATTCCTAACGAAAGAACACAGTTAAGTTACTCTTATTTCATAGATTTTAACATGGATTTAGTGCAGAAGAGTGTGTGTCATGTATTGTTATGGTATAAGCATGTATGTGAAGAAATGAGGAAAATGTCGTAAGGAAAGTTATGAGCATGAGAATGAGTTAAGAAACAATGGATGGGCTGTGTAAATACGAGAAATGGGATGACTACTGAGAATCCAACTAGTAGAGTACTATCGAAATAGTAAAAATGGAATGGCCTCGGCGCATTCTCTAAATCAGCGTTTCTTAAAAGCCTACCACACGCACAAGCTTCACCACAGTGCACCTTTTAACCTCGGTTGTGGCCCAAAATCGGGTCGCGGGCTGTATTGGTATGGGTCACGGGATTACAAGAAGAATTGTTTGAATTGCTGAGTGATGAAAAAAAAAAGAAAGATTTGCCGAATGTCTCAGTATTATTTGGAAAGCCTATTCTTAGCAATGAAACTGAAAAGTGTTACCATTTTCAACTACTTATTTGTGTGAAGGAAGATTTTTGTGCGTCGTTGTCTTAAACAAAAAACTAGCCAAGTGCGAGTCGGACTCGCGTGCAAAGGTCCGAACGAATTTTATTTTTAACATTTTGTTTTAACACTATACACTTCTTATATTTTCCTGTTATCTATAGGTAAAGATCTATTATCTCCATTTTTTTCAAAATTTTAATAACTCTACTTATTAATCAACCACATTGAATATTATGTATGTGCTGATTGAGTACTAACCCCAGTTCTTGATCTCCCTGGGGTGTCTCTTGGTGGAGGTCCACTGCCACAGCCCAGTCTTACTGTCGAACATCTGGCGGTTGCGGCGGCGCGCTTCCCTCTCCTGCGCCACTTTCGCTTTCTCGTGCTTCACAGGCCTGACAAATGAGTGAAATAAGTATTATTTCAAAAAGTCCCTCCGCCGCATCTATCTGTACGCGATACGGGTTTCGCTAGACACAGGGTGAATTATGTGTATAATTAATTCAGGCGTTGTGTAATTAATCAATATTAAGGCGTTGGCTAATACATGACGATGAAAGTTGAAAATTTCGTAAATCATGATTTTTTACGAAATTTTCAAATTTATCGTCACTTTTGTGACCATTTGGCATGCCAAATGGGAGCTTATACAAAGTGTAACAAAATACCCGAAAAGAGGTCATTGTACTTATCACTATGAACAACCTCTATGGGACTAATACGGAAATCGCGAAAAAAAAAATCGTCTTCACCTATACATTTATGTGTGCATAACTCGACCAAATGTACTGAGCAGCTGATTTTTTTCGCGATTTCGGGGTTTGTCCCATAGTAGGTAAAAGTTGTTCATTATGATGAGTACAATGACCCCTTAACACAAACAGGTATTGCGTTTATTCTTTCACACGTTGTATAATATTATGTATACGCTCTGCTACTCGTGAAAAGCTAGGGTGGGTTGCTAGTAATGAATAAAGGCTAAAAAAATAATAATAATCTGCGTTTCAGACAAAAGTGCTATCACAACAAATATTTCATTGTTGTTTCCAGAGAGAAAGTTGCACTTAAAGGCCACATTTCAACTTGGACAGGGATCGTCACTGTATCAACTCGAACCATGCAATATTCTTTGTATGAAACATCCTACTGCAACACACACTAATCAGGGGCTACTCTCTAAGCCCGAAATCCATAGTTTTTGGCTTAGTTGCGGGCGTATTCTACTCCGTAGCACCTACGGACTAACAATTAGTCCCGAACCCGAACTAAGAATGAATGACAACACGATTAGACAGTAACTGACAAATCATATTTTTAGTGGTGAGGTGAATCGGAGTAAAAAATACGCCCGCAACTAAGCCCGAAACTACGGGCTTCCGGCTTAGAGAGTAGCCCCCCAGAATCGTAACGTAATCGGTTCGCCTCGAGACAAGCTCACGACCTGCGCTTATGGCTCGTCGTCCCCACGCTTACGGCTAGTCGTCTCTGCGCTTACGTATCTCCGTGCTCACTCAGTCTCATCTCTCCGGAGGCCTGTCTGCAGCACACTATTGTTGCCGAAAATGGGTGGCCGGCGAGTCGTAAGCGCGCTGTCGCCTAGACGTAGCCGAGTCGACGTACCGGAGTTGCTGCTCCGCTTTGGGTATGTGCTTCTTACGTTAAGGCTTTTATACATGCCAATGACCTTGTGCATATAAACGGAGCTAACTACTCCTCTAGGCGCCACTCCGCTACCCGCATTTTTTAGTGTATTATAAAATAGTAACACTTTTTTTTACTTTTGTTAAAAAATGAAGGAGTTTCATCTCAACGATTTGGAGGTGATTTGGTGTTTTTTTTTTCTTATTATGTGATAACAATACATAAATTTTGGCTAAACCAAATTACGTATCATATCATGTAGATTACTACCTATTTTTTTCAGATGTAATTCCTCAGTAAATGCCGATGAAAAGTTGCTTCACCTGCTCGCTGTTTTTAAGCATTTTTCGAGAGAGCAGCCTTAAGTTGACGTCTGTTTGATGGCGAGGCAAAAGGCGATACGGTGACGATACCTTTCAGAGTTGATATTATGTGCTATGACATTTTATTTATATGTATGTTTTGTGTTCTTTAAAACCATGCACAGCTTATAGTCAGCCACCTGTAAGCTATGATAACTTACTTGGATTTTTTGGTGTAATTACACAAAGCGATATAGGCAGCGATGGGCGTGACCTTCGACTTCTTGATGATTTCCTGGCTGTTGAGCAGCGACACCAGGATCGCGGTGGTAGTGGAGTCACTGGTCAAGAAGCCCATGTTGTGGATGCGTTGGATGTAGTTCAGTATGTCTTCCAAACTTAACTGAGGCAGCACTGCATCCCATATCTGGCAAGGTTAATATATTAGACTAGCTTTTGCCGGAGAACTAAGAGAAGATTTCCAGGGTTTACTATGGAAACGGAAAAAAAAAACTGGCCAAGTGCGAGTCGGCCTCGCGTGCACAGGGTTCCGAACCAATTTCAATTTTGTAACATGTTATTTTATCACTATACACTTGGTATAGTTTTCCTGTAATCTGTAGGTAAAGAACTATTACCTGTATTTTTTTTTTCAAAATTTTAAACTCTTTAGTTTCGGAGATAAAGGGAATAGTCATTTTTGGTCTAATTTCTTGAATAACTTAAAAACTTATTTTAAAATTATGGAAAAATATAATTAAAGCCTCACAGTTAGTCCTTTCATTTGATATGTCACACGATATAGTTTAAGTGTTTTTTTTTAAATTAGTTTTCTACATTGACCCTCATACTCCAAATGTATTTATTTACGTAACGAGTCCGTGTTTGGGTAACAGAAATCCATGTGTACCAAATTTCAATAGACAGACTGACAGACACGTGGACCTATAAAGGGTTCCGTTTCTTAAGATTTTCGGAACCCTAAAAACAGTATAAGCTCGTACGAAGTAGCGGGGAAAAGCTAGTCCCCTTAAAATAACTTGCATATTTATTTATCCTTATACTGGTCTCAGATATTAAAAGAATATTCTTTTTACTCCGAAAAGCTTAATACATACTTCCTGAGCAGTGAGCAAATGACCAGGGACGTGGTCAAGAGTGAATTGGTTTTGAGTGATTAGCGCCGCCGCCGCCACGGCGTCTTCGCAATGTCGTATGTCCTCCACCTTCTGAATGTAGTCAAATATAGGTTTTGTCAACTGCTTGTCGCCAATCATCTGTTTGGCGCGTTTCAAGCCGAAGATCGCATACTTCACAACTGCGTCGCGAGCTAAAATCCAATAAATGTGTCAGAATAATTCTAAGTTCCCATTTTTGTTTGGCTGAGCTTATTTATGTATCTTACCAACCGTTAAATTCTTCTACTATAAAGCCGCATGTAAAACGAAATGGAATTACATACCAATTTTAATTTGGAAGATATATATAACCTGAACAACTAAAATCTAAACTAAACAAAAACTAAAATAAAAACTTACATACTTGCTAGGATGTTACCAACACAAGAGGTGAATTCAAAGCGCGCTTGTAAATCGGCGCACGTGCAAACTTATCAAGACCAAAGGAAAATAAAAGACTTAACAAAATAATGATTTGAATTGAAACCTACTCCAAACCACCTTCCCCTAAGCATTCAAGTTATAAGCATTCATAAATTACACAAAGATTTTATAACTGGTTTAGCTGGCTTGAATAAAATATTTAAAGACCTATAAGCATTACATTAATATAAGGTCCCATTAAAATACATGAATAAATAATTTTAACACAGCATTTACTATGTCTAACCAAAGATATCCAAGCAAGATAAAAACTGATTAAAGTGATTTTATTTCGACCTAAAATAATACATTTCTGGCACAATAGAGTAAAACATGCATTATTTTTTTATTTGTGATGGGTTTGCTCTTGACTCTAGTCTAGACCACAGATGGCAGAGACAAAGTCTACGATGGAGCGAGCTTACCCAGAAGAGGCCTGTTCAATCTAACTTTCAAGAGATTAGGGTTGTAAGCGTTTAGAAACACAGACGCAGGCAGAGTTCCACTCCTTAGTTGTGCGCATTATAAAAAACGTTTGGAACCGTGGAGACGTGTGGATCCCTCAGGTCCCAAAGAGCTGAGAATCTACACTGACGGATCAAAGACAAGCACCACCAGAGTTGGAGTTTACTCCAATGACCTTAACATGCCAAATGGTGGTCATCAAATAAACCATGTCAGTGGCCCTTGAGGCGGTTTAGAAACTCCGGCACTAGGGTGTGTGGGGTCGTCAGACCTTACTGCCCACACGATAAGAAGAAGAACATTAAATATCCAGACCGCTAGGTAAACTCAACACGTAGACGGTGTTGGAGGCGGAATGCGTGGGCATTATCCTGGCGGTCCATGCCATAGAAGCCAGGAGAGTCACGGATACCCTCATTCGCATACTCTCCGACAGCGCCTCGGTCCTTCAATCGCTAAGGATGCATCACCCTACCTCGAAACTCATAAAAGAATGCCACAATGCACTAGAACGCATCACGGTGACCAACCGCAACAGTGTGACACTGCAGTGGATAAAAGGACACAGCGGATCACTAGAAAATGACGCGGCCGATGAGTTGGCCAGGAGGGGATCTGGTACTGTGGCTGTTGGACCCGAACCTACAGTGCCACTCCCTTTCGTCCAGCTGCACACATTGCTACAAGAACACATCCACAAACAAGCGGAACGCTGGTGGGCCTTGGCACCAGACTACAGGCAGTCCAGGGAGGCTATGCCATCCCTAAACAGGAAACTGACCAGGCGCCTTTTGCAACTGGATAGAGTTAGCCTGCGAATAGTGACGAGGACCATCACCGGGCACTGCTCACTGAACAACTTACACACGATAGGTATCACAGTCCTTTATGCAGAGCATGCATGGAGGAGGAGGAAACGCTTAGAATAATAACGCATAGAAACGTTACGAGTGAGGGAGAGAGTACGAGTGCAAAAAGTGAGGCAACTAAAACTTAGCCTTATCCATCAAACTTAGCCTGCAGTACTCAAGGTCACGTTCCGTCGAACATAGCTCGCGAGTAAATAATTGAAAATGACTGTTGCGTGACAGGATGTTATAACACTTCAGGAAAACAATAACACCGACTTCCGAAATTAAGGTTATTTTATTCTTTGTAGTGTTTTGTTTCGAAGTCGGTTATATTTTTTTGTAAAAAGTTTTTTATTTTTTACTTTTCGGTGGTGATACTTGGACGACTTCTTAGTCAACGCAGAAATTGAAATAAACAAAAATGCTCATAAAATAAAAACTACTGAACCAAACTGAATCAAATTTTTATGGGACTAAATAGCAAATATACTGCATCGAACTAAAAAGAATCACAGAAATCGGATCAGAAACCTCGGAGTAATCGGGGTACATACATAAAAAAAACCCACCGAATTGAGAACCTCCTCCTTTTTTGGGAGTCGGTTAAAAAAAATGTGATCAAGTTACATTTTCACAAGTAAGTACTTTCATTTTACACAATACTAGCTGACCCGCGCGGCTTCGCTCCCGTCAACTGGCTACTCTACCCTACCCTACTCGACCGATTTTGAGCAAACTTCACATAAACTATCTACTAAATAGTCCGAACAAAGCCTAAACATTTGGTTTAGATAGGTGAGCCCGTTCTTGAGTTATAAAATTACAACGAAAAGTGGCATTGATTTTTATATATATATAGATTTTTACGTAAATCGATAATTAAAACAAAATTCTAATAACCTTTCTACTTATTTTTGTTTAGCAAAAAGAAAATAGTTTTTGATGTATCTTTATAAATAGGATACTGGTGGCGATTCTGTAATCTGTATGCGTTAAATTAAACTGTATTTATTTACAGCCTCTGAATTATAGTCGTTATCGACACTGCTAGGTACCTACATTGTTTTTAAACTAAAAGTTAATTAGTAATTTGCTGTAATTTAAAAAACCGGACCAAATAACTAAGTTTGTTTATGTTTATTTGCCTGAAGTTGTTTGACTAGGTACATAAATCAAGTGGTGTATTAATTACCTGGTGTACCTAATCTGATTCTAAAAACTAGGTTTTTTATATCTCAAAAAGAGAAAACATAAGAGACGTTGAGTCAAAGCGAAAACTTTTTAGGAAGCAGATGCAACTGCAAGGTTTTTAAATGATGGTAAAATAAAGATTACAATATTACTGATTAACATGTTTTTCATTTTTGTAATTTTTATATACAATAAAATAAAAACTTACTGTTAATTCATATCAGCACCGATTTTTTTACATGTCAGAAATTAATAACATGCCTATAATATCATCGAGCATTCTAAACGCATTGAACAATATCCCATTCTTTATGCGATTTATTTCCTTTTATTTTTAAATAAATTGAATTTTACCTTCCGAAAAAATATATCTGTACTAATATATAAAGCTGAAGAGTTTGTTTGTTTGCTTGAACGCGCTAATCTCGGGAACTACGGGTCCGATTTGAAAAATTCTTTTAGTGTTAGATAGCCCATTTATCGAGGAAGGCTATAGGGTATATATTATCACGCTAAGACCAATAGGAGCGGAGCAGTAATGAAAAATGTGACGCATACGAAGTTGCGCGGGTCAGCTAGTTAGGTATATGAAAAATCATCATTTATCCAGTTCCCAATAACATAAAATACTTTTCTTGATTTGATAAAGTTATGCGTTTTCCCATATTTTGTGGGTAACGGCTTGGTAATAGTATCACTGAAAGCTATATCTGTGTGCGTTTGAGGAACGTAGACACATTCGGCTCACGCACACAAAGAAATGAAGTGGACACACGATTTTGTTCGTGTTTTGTTCTAGCCGCGGCTTCTATACGTTATTATTCTAAGAGGAAACAGTATCGCATGTACTCCTTGAGTGCACAGGCGTTACTGAAATACGGAGACAAACAATAGGGTCACACAGTAGCGTAGCTAGCATGGGTGACACCCGGGGCAGATAATGTGATGTCACCCCACAAATGAACCCTCCCCTCCCCAAATAATTATGAGTTGCTCCTTTGGCGAAAGGCCAAAGTTCTGGTGACGGCAATCGCAAGCCATTTTTCGGAAGGGAGGAGGGAAGGTTTGCCATTTGCACTGCAGATTTTTATTTTCAGGAATGTTCTTACATCATACTTACAAACAAAATCTCGAAAATTAGATTATTTTGATTTTGTTTTCATCAATATCTAAACCCAACTTTGTTGAGTAACGCAAGTACACTCAAGAACTAAAAGAAGGCAGAACACAAGAGCGAGCGAAGCGAGCTCGAAAATTTTCGCATCCCACCTCGGATAGGTTTTATATTCTTTTGATCATTCATACTTAAATAGAAATAACTTTATGGAGTGATGCAAGAAAGCTCATTAACTGAGGGAGGGCAGAACACAAGAGCGAGCGAAGCGTGCTCGAAAATTCATGTACTCCAACTCAGAAGGGTTTTATTTTCTTTTGATACACAAACAGTGATTTTATTGAGACGTACAGGAACGCTCGTGAAAAAAGAGAGTGCAGAAAGTAAGAGCGAGCGAAGCGAGCTTGAAATTTTTTACACCCCACCACAGACGGGTTTCATTACGTCGCCCGTTAAGGGATGACACCCGGCCGTGACAAAAAGTCAACGAACGAGTATCACCCCTAAATGCAGAAAACCTGAAGGACAAAAAAAAAATTGTACCTCATCTCGGAAGGGTTTTATTGTATGTTTTATACTCATACTGAAATTTAAGTTTTTTGTTGATTTATATAGAAAAACTCAGGAAGCCAGAGAGTGCTCAAAAATTTTTGCACCCTCCTCTCGACAGGTTTCATTGCGTCAAACGTTTAGGGGTGTCACCCGATAGTGATAAAAACCAGTCTAGGAGTGGTCGGGTGTCACCCCTAAACGGGTGTCACCCGGTGCGCGCCCCACTAGCTACGCTACTGGGGTCACAGAACTCTATTACAGATGTTTTGAACACAGCGGGAAAACTGATCTGTTTCTGGAGGGAGGTTGGCTGGTTGGAATAACTAACGCCATGGCTCACGCACAATGGTCCAACATCAGGACTATGCCATCCCTAAACAGGAAACTGACCTGATGCCTTTTGTGACTGGATAGGGGTAGCCTGCGAATGGTGGCGAGGACTATCACCGGGCACTGCTCATTGAACAAACACTTACACACGATAGGTATTACGGACAGTCCTTTATGCAGAGCATGTATGGAGGAAGAGGAAACGGTAAAGCACGTACTCCTTGAGTGCACAGGCGTTACCGAAATACGGAGTCAAACAATAGGGACACAGAACTTGCTTACAGATGTTCTCAACACATCAGGAAACTGATCTGTTTCTGGAGGGAGGTTGGCTGGTTGGAGCGACGGCCGCCATGGCTCACGCACAATGGTCCAACATCAGGACTAAGTGCGGAAACCAAATCCTAATAGACAGACATTTGAAAACGCTTAGTGCAAATTGGTGAAATAGCAACAAGGTATGGATGGTAAGTTGAAGTGCTCTGGATGTCCGATGGTAGAAGGGGGCCAGTGGGATGAGGTCGTGGAGTTCTTAGGCACACTCAGCAAAGTACAATCTGTAGAAGACCGACAAGCAGGCAACCTTACGGCGATGAGCCAAGCTGTGTAGCTTGGCATCCACCAGTTTTATGTCGCAGATGAGCCTCTTAGCTCTGCATTCCACCTAGTCAAGAACAGCAAGCTAGTACTTAGCTGAGTCATCCCAAAGGTGGCTGCAATACTCCATGCAGGATCAGACTTGTGATAGGGTTAAAAGCTGTCCAGGTAAGTTTATGGGTAGGTACTTGCACTCACGCTTATCTAATTTTTTTTTTACCATTGTCCTTATTTTGGTGGTCTGTATGATTTCTAAGTTAGTCCATCTATTTTAATGGGACCTTACTATATGAGTATAGAGCATATTGTTACGAGCTTGGGGTTCGTTACAATAAAAACAGCCGATTAAACAACCCAAAACTGACACTTTAATCCACAACACTAATTATCACTTTAAAACACACTAATTATAAAACACAATCGCACTACTGAACACTTCACTTCACTATAATTCGCAGTCGAAGATCGCTCTCGAAGTTGTCGTTTGTATCGCCAATTCAATACTGACTGCCGTCGCCGGATGTCCGCCCTTTATATACCGACAGTCATTTCCAGAACCCTCCTGTATGGAAACCTCTGGAAAGTTCGGGCACACACGGGTCCCGACCGACCAGGTGTCTAAACATCGAGAATGTTCTAGCACGTAAATGCCTGCTACTGGATACTAGATGACGCCAGCAGCACGCAAGTGTCTGCTACTCGATACTAGATGGCAGCACGTAAATGTTTCGTTACTTGAAACTAGATGGCGTTAGCAGTACGCAAATGCCGCCATGTACCCAACATTAATTCTGGCGCGTAACACTGCCCCCTCCTAAGACATGCTCGTCCCGAGCATTATCGGCCCCATAATAACGCGCCAGTCGATCCACGTGGACGATTTTAGGAGCACTTCTTGTACCTTTTTGTATACGGTAGGTCACGTCATTGATTTTTGTCACAATCCGGTACGGCCCGTCCCATTTAGCTTGAAGCTTAGGAGATTTCCCTTTACTGCGAACTGGATTGTGTAACCACACAAGTGAACCTTCATCGAAACCTTTATTGTTCATTTTGCGGTCATAGCGGGTTTTCATCTTGTCAGACATTTGCTGGCCCGATTCTCTGATGTGCTCATAAATGTCATTCATTTTGTTCCGCAAGTCATTCGCATAATCGGTTATACTACGTGGGGCATCAGGTGGCATTCCAGTGATCAGGTCTGCCGGCAGCCGTAATTCTCTACCAAAGTTTGCGAAAGCTGGTGTCACTGATGTGCTTTCGTGAACAGCACTTCGGTATGACAACAAAAACGGTTGTATGTGCTTGTCCCAATCGCGTTGCCGATTTTCCACAACTTTTGCCAAGTATCTCTCCAATGTCTGATTGAATCGTTCAACCATTCCATCCGATTGTGGGTGGTAAGAAGTTGTTCTTGTTTTATGAGTACCCATAACTCGGCAAGTTTCCTGGAATATCTGTGACTCAAAATTCCTTCCTTGATCGCTGTGAATCTCCAAGGGTACTCCAAAACGACAGAAGACTTCATGAACCAGTTTATCTGCAACTGTTGAAGCTTCTTGATTTGGAATGGCGAAGACTTCCGGCCACTTAGTGAAGTAATCCATCACAACCATGAAATACTTGTTACCACTATCACTTTCCGGAAATGGTCCCGCAACATCCAGGGCTATCCTCTCCCATGGTGCACCAACATTGTACAATTTCAATGCACCTCTGTTACGAGTCTGAGGTCCTTTTACAGCCGCACAACTTGTACATTTCCGACACCAGTCCTCAACATCATCACGGCAATGGACCCAGTAAAACCGTTCCCGTATTTTCAGTAGAGTGCGTTTAACTCCCATATGGCCTCCTGAACAACCATCATGGTATAGCTGTAAAACATCCGGTACCTTAACTTTAGGGACAACCATTTGCAAGTGACAGTTGTCTCCCCGGGCATTTTCCCATCTACGGCACAGTACTCCATCCTGAATCACTAAGCTGTCCCATTGGGCCCAATAGCTTTTTGTGATCGAACTCATTGCTGAGACATCACTCCACGTGGGCTTAGGAGCACTGGCCTTCATCCACTCCAGAATCGGCTTGATGTCTGAATCTTCGTGCTGAGCATGTTGTAGGCTTTCCTTCCACTCGTTGCTGAGGTCTGTCTTGAGCATCCTCACAGGTATGACTTCTTTACCCTCTTGCCTAGTACAATGCTTGCAGTCTTCAGGGCAAGGTCTTCTTGACAGTGCATCAGCGTTGCCATGAGATTTTCCGCTGCGATGTTCTACCACAAAGTCGTATTCCTGCAGTAGTTCAATCCATCTCGCAACTTGTCCTTCTGGATTTTTGAACTGCAATAGCCATTTCAGCGCAGCATGGTCAGTTCGTAGGTGAAATTTCCGCCCCAGTAGATATTTGCTAAAATGTTGCAATGATTTTACCACAGCAAGCAATTCCCGTCTCGTGACACAATAATTCCTCTCTGGTTTCGACAATGACTTGCTGAAGTATGCAATCACAACCTCTTGATCGCCATTCCGCTGAGATAACACACCGCCAAGTCCGATATCACTTGCGTCTGTGTCAACTATAAATTCCTTGCTGATATCAGGATACCCCAAAATAGGTGTTTTGCACAGACGGTCCTTTAGCTCCTGGAAAGCGATGTCGCAACTTTCATCCCAACAGAAATGTCGCTTTTCCTCAGTTAGCTTGTGCAGGGGTTTGGCTATATCTGCAAAGTTCTTGACAAAACGCCGATAATAGGAGCACAAACCTAAAAATGCTCTGACCTGCGTTTTGTCTTTTGGAATTGGCCAATCCTTGACAGCGGCGATTTTCTCTGGATCCGTGCGGATACCTTCTTCCGACACAACATAACCCAAAAAGCTAACTTGCCGTTTGAAAAATGAACACTTTTTCGGACTCAACTTGAGGTTGGCACTCTGGATCTTCATGAGCACGCGTTCCAGGTTTTGAAGATGTTCTTCAAACGTACGGCCTACGATGATGATGTCATCCAAGTAGACAAGGCAGGCATCACCAATCAACCCGGTTAGTACCAGTTCCATCAATCTTTCAAACGTTGCCGGAGCGTTACACAATCCAAATGGCATAACTTTAAATTGCCATAGACCCTTTCCTGTCGAAAATGCAGTTTTCTCCTTGTCTTTTGGGTCAATTTCTACTTGCCAGTAGCCACTTTTTAGATCTAGTGTGCTAAACCACTTTACTCCAGTAAGCATGTCCAGCGTGTCATCAATTCTTGGCAAGGGATAGCTGTCTTTCTTCGTAACGTCGTTCAGACGACGATAATCAACACAAAACCGCATGCTGCCGTCCTTCTTCCTTACCAGCACTACCGGTGAACACCATGGACTGGATGAAGGTTCTATAACACCATCCTTCACCATTCCCTCGATCATGGTTTCCACTTCCTTTTCACGTGCTACCGGTAATCTCCTTGGCCGTTGACGGATAGGCAATTCTTCTCCCGTGTTTATTTTGTGTTGAACTAAGCCAGTCTTCCCGATGTCCGCATCGTTCAAAGAGAAAACATCGGTGTACTTAAGTAACATCCTCTTCGCCTTGACCATTTCATTGTGAGACAGAGCGCTGCGACAGTCTTCTAAAAGTGTGGTCACTCTCGTTTGTGCATCCTTGCTGAGGGTCCCAGTTGATAGATATTGGCATCGACGCAACCAATCCACTTCCTCGCAGGTACCCATCAGTGTGCCCTTTTCTATCACCTGCTCCTTGTCACAAAGGTTCAGCACACGTACTCCTGAGATGTCGGTGGCTCTGACCAATGTTCGTGCCACTTTCCATGGAAGGTCATTGTCTACCCTTTCCACGAGTACGCAACGATGAGTTTGCCCAGGATTCCGAGGAAGACTAACCGGCACAACCGTTTCCGATCTCGGAGGAAGAACAATCTTCTTTAGGTTGTACACATTTCCAGGTAAAGCCCCTTCCATGAAAAGTTCCTCTTGTCCACATTTCATAACTCCTTGATTAACGTCGATCTCACAACGATTCTTCCTCATAAAGTCTAAGCCCAGGATACAATCGTCCATTATATCGGCCACAACAACATTATGCAGGTAGATTTTGTTGCCTAGCTTCAACTCCATCTCTTTTTCTCCTCGGACGGGTATGCGCTGGCCGGTGGCTGTTACCAAATTTATGCGCTCTCGGTTGTACGCAGAGTCCCCAAGGAACCGACTTATAAGTTGGGAACTGACAACCGTGCGAGAGGCTCCAGTGTCTATCGTCAGCTTACATGACGTCCCGTTGACCTCGCCCTTGATGATAAGGCTGTTCCCGTCACGGGTTTGTGAGATCGAAATTCTTGGGGCTCCTTGAACATCAGCCAGCACCCGCCCCGCAGTCCTGGCTTTTACTCGTTTCCCTGCTGTTGCTGGGCGGTGCTATAAGCCGCCCTGCCCTCTGGAGATCGGCTACCTTCCCCTTCTGCAGTTCGCTTAGGGCAACTGGATCGAAGGTGGCCCCTTTCACCACAGCCGTAGCACCTAGGGCTGTATCCTTTTAAACGATCGCGAACTGTAACCGCTGCAACCTCCCTGACGCGGTGGGAACGATGATCTTGCCGCACAGCTTCCACCTCCAGTGCATGGGCCAAGGCGTCCTTAAGCGTCCCGTGGTGCCCGAGCCTCACTGCAGCCCTGACCTCTAGGTCGCGGATGCCGTCGATGAATGCCTGCACCAGGTTCCCTTCAATGAGCGCTGGTGCAGACTGGTACGCTTTTCGCACCAGCTTCTCCACTTCAAGAGCCCACTGCTGCAGGTTCTCACCGCTGCGTTGCACGCGATCCCTTAACTGCGCACGAAACACGTGCTCCAGATGAGCGTCGCCATACCTGGCTTCCAACGCTTCAAGCAGCTGCTCGTAAGTCACCTCCTTACCGATAGCTTCCAGGACAGTTAAGGCCTGGTCGCGCAGGCCTAGGGTGAGGGCAGTCATGGCCTGATTTTTACTCCACCCGTTCGCCTTCATGACAGCCTCAAACTGAATCTTGTAGGCCGACCAAGAAGACGTCCCATCGAACGGCGGCACTTTGAACCCACGTGGCGAAGGTGAAGTGGCTGCTGAAGTAGCAATCCCATCTCCAAGTTTAAGGTTGCCCAACTCCTTCTTTACATCCGCAATGACGTCATCAAACTTGCTGATCCTGGTTTCAGCGTCTGACAAGCGGTTGTCATGCTGAGCAACCTTATCCTTCACCTCCTTCATGTCTTTTCCGAAGGACGCGTGAAGTTCCTTTATGAGGAGCATCTGTTCTTCCTGGCGGCGCGCCTGCTCCTCCTTGTCGCGCTGCAGATGTTCTTCCAAGCGTCGGGCCTGCTCCTCCTGTCGGCGGGCCTGCTCCTCCTTGTCGCGCTGCAGCTGTTCTTCCAAGCGTCGGGCCTGCTCCTCCTGTCGGCGGGCCTGCTCCTCCTTGTCGCGCTGCAGCTGTTCTTCCAAGCGTCGGGCCTGCTCCTCCTGTCGGCGCGCCTGCTCCTGCAGCATCACCATCAGAGCAGCAAAGTCTGGTGCTGATGATGCCGGAGCTGCTGTGGACGGGCCGGCCTCCATGGTCGGTAGCTGACCTTCCGACGTCTGCGGCGTTGCACCACCAAAACGCCTCTGGTCCGTCTCCTGCTGGCGTTGACTACGGGTACGGATACCCTCCGTGTCGTCCTTTGGCAGAATCGGCATGATTATCCACTCTTCTGACACCAATTGTTACGAGCTTGGGGTTCGTTACAATAAAAACAGCCGATTAAACAACCCAAAACTGACACTTTAATCCACAACACTAATTATCACTTTAAAACACACTAATTATAAAACACAATCGCACTACTGAACACTTCACTTCACTATAATTCGCAGTCGAAGATCGCTCTCGAAGTTGTCGTTTGTATCGCCAATTCAATACTGACTGCCGTCGCCGGATGTCCGCCCTTTATATACCGACAGTCATTTCCAGAACCCTCCTGTATGGAAACCTCTGGAAAGTTCGGGCACACACGGGTCCCGACCGACCAGGTGTCTAAACATCGAGAATGTTCTAGCACGTAAATGCCTGCTACTGGATACTAGATGACGCCAGCAGCACGCAAGTGTCTGCTACTCGATACTAGATGGCAGCACGTAAATGTTTCGTTACTTGAAACTAGATGGCGTTAGCAGTACGCAAATGCCGCCATGTACCCAACATTAATTCTGGCGCGTAACAATATTAAAATAACAAAAGGCGAATTTCCGTAACCAAAAGAAGTCTGTTAATTTAAATAATAAATAATGGACCCTTCAATTCAGCAGTTACTAGACTAGACTTAAAAATGCAAAATATCTGTAATACAGACCATGATCAGATTCCTGGACCTTAACATGAGATTTTTTGAGAAGAGTCTTATGAGAGCGTCCATGACGTGCGCGCACTCTTGTCATCTCCTTCGCAAGCTCCATCGGGTCCTTGCTAGTGTACCAGTGCTGAACAGTGTTACACCAACCTCGGCCATTACCTGGGGGATAAAAGAAGAAAGTGGAATACCAGGGAGAGGGAGATTGTGCAAGTGATTGTTAAGCTCAAGGTGTTAAAACATGGATCAGTTCAATCGGCTTAGTATTTTTAGGTTCCTGTATCCAAAGGGTTACCAATGGAACCCTATTACTAAGCCTCCGCTGTCCGTCTGTCTGTCTGAATGATAAGATCAAAGATCTAAAAATGACAGGCAGTACCAAACATTTTAAAAGAGAATCTGCAACTACTAAAAGTGTTCTAGTAATATTGAATTCAGGTTAAAAGATTCACTTTGATTCCTTACCAGTTTTCAAAAGCCGTGTGTATTTGTTAAAGAGCATCATCTTTTCCGGAGTGTCACATATTTGCTGTGCTGCTTTGTATGCAGCTTCCTTGACAGCACAATTCCCAGTGCGCACACATTTTACCAATGCAAAAGCGATTGTTTCAAACCGAGTGTACCACCCATCTTTGCATGCCTAAAAGTAATAAATCCTGTAGCCTTCATTCACAAGACGCACGAGATGTAATAGAAACACTCATTAATAATGCATCAAATGCAGTCAGACTGAACATATCAAACAAAATAGTTTTTGGATTAAACCAAAAAGGAAAGTACAGAAATGCCAGGTACAGGTGCGAATAAGCACTCTAGAGATCATGTTTGATAGTAAGATCATTTGAATAATATGTTCTAATAGTTTACAGTGCATGTTCAAAATTATAAAATGGAATTTATTAAAGGTACCTACAAATAAATGAAGAGGAACTGGAAGTTTGAGAGGGTTTAACCCTAAAGAGCAAATGAACATATATAATTATTTGACAAATATGATATGTAAATAAAACAACAATACTTTGAAAACAATAACAAAACATTCTACCTAGAATATGCCATAATTACCTTTACAATAATGTCGATCACTTCAACATTACCCGCATGCAGCTCCATGATCTGCGCTATGACTGGGAGCTTGTTTTCTTCAAAATACTTATGAGTAGTCCAACATCCAGGGTAGTACCTAGGCAACTCATTGCCTGTATGGAGGTACCGGGTGAGTCTGTTACACATCTGTGGTTCAAGTTTCGCCGGCTCTGCCATTGTCACTTGTACCTTCTACCGCTTTACGATAAAGATTATGTGTGCTCTTGAAAATACTATATTGCATGAACGATGTAAACTAAAGAGTCGTATTATCATCCAGACAGCAATCGGAACGTACCGAAGCAGACTCGCACACCTCACCTGAGAATAATACGGGGACTAAAGGTAAATGCACTTGATGTTATAACTATTAATTTTTTGTCGGTATTCGAGCAAAACATGTGCCACAATAAATTGAGGATGTGGCTAGAAAAAATGAACAATGGAGGTTGAATCTATTTAAAAGCGCAATATAGAACAACCGACTAAGAAATTAATAGCCAAAAATTCGAAAAGGAGTATAAGGACATACGAAAAATTTGAAATTAATTAAGCAAGTTATTTGTAAATCATTGAAATTATTAACAAATATATGTACCTCGCACAATCCCGTTTTTCTGTCGAATCGAAATCTGTGGTCTCGAAATTGACAAGACCTATAGACAAGAATCAAATCATTGAAAATTTTGATTTGAAACAAAGTCTTTTAATGTCTTGGTTATAAAACTAGCTTTTGGGACGAGACGACATGCTGTGTTGAAATGTAGCCGTGCAGGACGTGATGCGGATTACAAATCTACAATATATTACGTTGCTAACCCTTCCCTTTTTCTAAATATTTTAATTCTATCCTCCAAGTTTCTCCGTTTTGTAAGTAAGAAGAAATAATTAGCTATTTAGACGGGCTTGAGGGATAAATGCCTGTGGGTACGATTTTGTATATTGTCTGTGCCCCGGGTAAATCCGTAAGAATAATTGACATTGTTTTTTCAAGAAAATTGCGTTTATAGTTCCTTATTTTTTACCCACCATCCGTACCAAATGCGGGTGTGAATGTCTGATTAAAATGTTTTCACGCTTAAACTGCTTTGTACCAATCTTAATACAGTGTGAGTGTTTATAATGTGCACATATTAAAATAAGGGGAAACTATATTTAATTTTATCGAAGTGAACTGTATTAAAAAAAAAAACAATTTATTATTTTTATTTTTTATGGAATTTATAAAATTTTGTTCGCTACTGTGACCCCAGTGTAAACAAAACGGTGTAACTTTTAAACTAAATAATTGGTTTAAGAAAACAATTGAATTTTTAACAAACGAGCCGAACGCTTAGGTCGATCGTGCCTCTCTCTATCGCTTGTTCCGCGTTCTCGCTTGCACGCTCGGCTTATGCGGAATGTGACACTTTTTCGTGCGTACAGCCGTCGTTCATCGATTTATAAGATGTTATCACGTCAATAATCAATCTATCGCAATGAAACAAAACCCCATAATGATTGGAAGTAATTAGGCGTTCTCATAAAATGAAAATAGTCGAAAAAAAAACTACTCTCAATGGAGAGGCACACTAAAAGGTATAAGCAGATGGCGCTTTCAGCGACTGTACCTTGTTTACGTCTGTTATCAAGTGTGTGATTGCGATTTTCTGTGTTTATTTTGTAATTTAACCTAAAATTAAAAAAAAAACTTATAAATTAAAAAATAGATTCTTTAATTACGTTTTGCGTCGATAATATCGAGCGTAGTTTTCCTCATTTTAATAAGTGCACCATAGAGTACCACAGGGGTCACCAAATGGCAGACACCGGTCCACGTCCGGACCGCTGACCAATTTTTTCGGACTGTAAAGTAAACAGTATAACAACTTTAATAATTGGGACAACAATGAAATCCCGAAAAAATATCGACACAATGTACTAAATATTTGATGTTTTTTCGCGATTTTGGGGTATGGGACGTCATAGTTATTGTTGTTCTTATGACCATCATTATTGATGAGTGCAATGACCTCTTTTCTGGTACGTATTGCGTTTGTTCTATTACACGTTGAATAACAGAACTGTATCTGTATGTAATTTTTTGAGTTTTAATTAAATAACACGATGATGTTAAGAGATCCCTGCCCCCACCCCCATTGTCTTAAGCTAGAAAATGCTCTGGTGTATAAAAATATAGAAACGGACCGCGGCAGACATATTACAAAGAAAAACGGAATGAAACAAATTGGTGACCCCTGGATTACAGTATTAGATTGATGTGCATGTCACCGGATAATTGCAAAATACGTAAGTCTTCAAAATATCTTGAGAGATTGTAAACCCTACATTTGGAATACTTTTTACGCATCAAAATGTGTGATAGTTTATAATCTCTCGAAGTAATTCCGAGCACTTGTGAACTGTCATAAAATGGCGACCAATCAGAGCACAAGTCTACAAGAAACAGGCTCTCATTGGCTTTGGCTCTCAATTTTCCCAACCAACCTTGAACCTAAACGTTCAGCAATAAAGTTAAAAATCTATTAGGCCGCGGACATGAACTGAGCGACGCGGCGGGCGGCGGGCGTTCAAATGCAGAGATGTATAATGTAACTGCCCACGCCGCTGAGTTTGTGTCCGCGGCCTTAAAGTTTGACAGATTGTTGTAGCATGATGTGCTTGGCATCTGTACATTTCGGTGGGTTTGAAACTATTTTTACCAACCGAACGAAAAAGCTTGGCGGTTGCTAACAAAATAGACAAAACAAGTTTTTATTTATTTACTAATTACAGTTTTGCTTTGAGCATGTGTTCAGTTTTTCTCTAGAGTAGGGTTGAAAAAACCGTAGCAGTGGAGTTATAGCAGTATAAGACTGAAAGACTCGTACCCGTGATTATGATTAAAAAAATACAGCCACTAAGTAGAGTTGCGCAAAACAGTGCATTTTAAAGTCATGTAATATGACATTACTTTTCGTACCGAGGAATGCTGCATTATACCATGACTCCAAACATGACGCGAAATGACGCGCCACACGGTGGTTATTGTTATGAAATGCTCGCGTTGTAGAAGATATACATCATGCGCGTTATATTATGGTGTGATATGACAATCGCCAAACGCAATGCGCCCGTTATTACCTACAGTGCGCGTAGTGCGACAGCCATGATTTAAAACATCACGTAACTATACCTCGGCAGTCCGCGGTGTTAATAAAACTTAAACCTTATAACTTGAATCCTACGGTTCTAAATAATAGTTCATTTAATTAGCAGACAGCCGATCGGCGCATGCTCCTTCTCACTTGCTCACATAGCCAAAATTACCGAGATAATACGTACACCGAACCTAACAGCGCGCCGCGATAGTGTTCTGTGGCGCCGCGCGTCATGTTTGAGTGTCATGTGCAATGCTTATTTTGGTCGAGTCATAGGTAATGGAACAGTACGCAGTCGGGTTATATGACGCGCAATGCAACAATCTCATTACTTACACAAGTCTACCACTAAGCTGTCAACATTGACAGCAGCACGTTTGACGTATGTTGTTTTGCTTCTTCGGATTTTTGGAGAAAGAAAATAAACAAACAAAATACGTATTGCAATTGAATATTTCCCGATTTTTAATTTGGAAAAAGAGAAAATTGATACTCTTTTGAACACCACGCTGCCTGTAGTGGTACACAAGCCTACATGAGCTTACATTTGGAAGAAGTTAACGAGACACAACAACTTATGCAGAATGAGGGAGAAGATGAACAAAAAGTTACTCATACGGCAACATCTCCAGTTACCAGTAATAAGTTATCGAGCGGCGCCGCCAGTCTAACATCGAAGAATCTAGGTCAAACCATCTCTGGTGTTGGCAATAGCAGTGTAAATGAATCGACAAAAATTTCATATGTTAGTGAGAAACGGATGAACAGAGATAATAATATGATGCGATCCAATAACAAACCGAAGAATATTCCTAAAGAAACACCAGATGTAAAAAACATGGAAAAGGCTCTATTAGAATTGTTAGATGATTTCCACACTGGAAAGTTAAGTGCATTTGGTACTGGATGTAGTATGGAACAAATGATAAATATAAGGGATCAACAGGAGCATTTGGCACGCTTACATTTCCGACTATGTGCAGATGTTGAGAAGCCTACTGAAGATAATTTTGAAAATTCTGCCTCTCGGGACAAAATGGCTCAGCTTGTTCAAAGTCTGGAACAGCTTTCTGCTTCCATTGAACACTTGCATTCTGATGATAATATTGTAAACGTCAATGGCACTGAAAAACAATGAAGATTCTGTTGCATGTTACATGGGCATATTTTGATTATACGTGTAACAGAATAAATGCAATACCTCTTAAGGGGCCATTGTACTCATCATCATGAACAACTTTTACTATGGAAACAATCCCGAAATCGCGAAAAAAAAAACAGCTGTTCAGTACATTTTGTCGAGTTATGTGCACATAACTAAGTTATGCGTATGGGGTCGATTTTTTTTTCACGATTTCAGTGTTGCCCATAGTGAAAGTTGTTCATAATGATAAGTTCAATGACCCGTTAAGAGGTATTGCATTTATTCTGTTACACATTGTATAGTAGAGCATGAAATGAAAGTAATTAAAATTGTTTGTGCAAACAAAAGAATAAAAGTAATCCATATTAATGTTTTAACTGTTTTTAGTGTTCCGAAAAAAAAGGAACCCTTATAGGATCACTCGGGTGTCTGTCTGTCTGTCCGTCTGTCACAGCCAGTTTTCTCCGGATCCACTGGACCGATTCTGTTGAAATTTGGTACACATATGGACTTCTATGACCCAAACACGGACGCATTACATAATTTATTAAATTTTTAGTATGGGGGTCACTTTTGGGGGTCAAACTAGAAAATTAAAAAATAAAGTTTTTTTAACAATATCGTGTGACATATCAAATCAAAGGGCTTACTGTAAGGGTTTAAATTATATTTTTTTCTTAGTTTTAAAATAAATGGTTTTGAAGTTATTCAAGAAATTAGACGAAAAATGACCATTCCCCCCCCCTTATCTCCGAAACTACTGAGCCAAAAATTTTGAAAAAAATGGAGATAATAGATCTTACCTAAAGATTACAGGAAAACCTATTAGAAGTCTCTAGTGTTAAAATAACATGTTAAAAAAATTAAATTCGTTCGGAACCCTTTGCACGCGAGTCCGACTCGCACTTGGCCAGTTTTTTTCACATCTCCTATCTCTATACTATAGGGCGCAGGTTATCTATTGTCCAAAACTGGCTCTAGAATACCCAGTAAAACAACATTCTTGTTAGTCATTGTGTAACATGTTTGTGTCACAAAATCAAGTCTTGACTCAATATTTTTTAATCATAATGCTATCTGGGGAAAAAGGGTACCCTTTTTCCCCAGATAGCATTATGATTGTATGAGTAAGTAAGTAGAAGTGTATGAGGTGTAGTTTTAGATAAAACTATACCTATGATAATGTTCTAAATCTTTCTATTTTTATGCAGATTCAGGAGATTATAAATTAATCATAATTTCTTCTGATGTTAAATAAAAAGGAATGAACTTATGGAGATATTTATTTTTTCCTTCATAGAACTTACATTCACTGATTAAGATTATTGGTACAAATTAAATAATTTCTGAGAACCTTATCTCTTATAAAATCTTGAGATGGGTCCAGCCCCAATCTGCTTGGCTCACAGTTGCTGGCCCTTGGCAGGAGCCAAGTACAGGAGCACCTGACCGTTTTTGAACATGAATTCAGAATATTTGGTTATTGACTACCTATGTAGGTAGTCAAAGTTGATGTTATTGACCATTTGTAATTTTACAAAAATATTTTTATCTGAGGTTGCAATGGATTCTGAAATTTGTGATATATGATGCCGTCTGTGTTTCCTAAACTGGGTTATAATAATCTAAGATTCTGAATTCAAGTTCAGCTGGTTACAAGTTTGGTACATTCATAACCAGCCTTGCAGGTTTATTCGGCTAGGTTCAACATTAAATCATTAAGTAAATATTATTTGCAATCTTATTTTTAAAAAACATAAAATTTAGCTCACATAATGAGAAGAAAGCAAGTTTGGCTTGTGTTTACAAGCGTTTATCACATTTAACATCATAAAAATTACACATTATACCTATCCTTCTTTATTCTAGAATAACTTAAAAAAATATAAGTATTAAAGATATGACAATCTATATAAAGCTGAAGAGTTTGTTTGTTTGTTTGCTTGAACGCGCTAAGCTCAGGAACTACTGGTCCGATTTGAAAAATTCTTTCAGTGGTAGATAGCCCATTTATGGAGGAAGGCTTTAGGCTATATACCATCACGCTAAGACCAATAGGAGCGGAGTAGTAATGAAAATTGTGACGCAGGCGAAGTTGCGCGGGTCAGCTAGTATAATAATATTTTCAGAATGTCAATCACCAAAATAGTATATTTAGATGCTTCTCTGTAGGTATTAATCACAAAATCATCAGATCAGCTGAAGGTACATTTATGTCAGTAATAAAGGATTTAACACTATGGAATTAGGTACTTAAACAACTTCCAGTACTTAGAATTAATTGGGTTTACATCACTTGATAATGAAATAAGCAATTACATTCTATTAGTATTAACACTTGTAGATTAGACATTCAAGATATCAATTGGAAGTAAATGCAATCATAAGAATATTAGAATCCAAGTGTTTTGGGACGCAGACCTGCCTAGAGGGCGGACTTGAATCCACTTGTATCAGAGACATTTAACATGAAATGGCACAGTTGTGTGACTAGTAATCAAAAAATATATTGTGCAGTACATACATACATGCAGAAGAACTTACATACAGTCCGTTATAATAATAGATACCTATTTAAAATAGGTGCTCATATCAATTATGAATAAGTATACAATATTTTTACAAGTATAACTGGTGATATCCTCCACCAGGACCTTTTAGTGCTTTTCTACAGGTAGGACATTTTTTGCCATTGGTTCTAACTGATGCTTTGATACAATTCAAGCAGAAGACATGACCGCATATAGTTGATGCAATCCCATTACAAGAATTAAGAGAATCTAAACAGATGGGGCAATCCCCTATATTCCTAGCTACTCGTGTGGGTGATGGTATCCCATCACCATCATTTGTCATGCTGGTCTGTTGTGTTCCAGAATGACTTGATGAATTGCCTAATCCTACAAGATCTCTTTGTCTGTTATCAGCATTTTGTACACTGTTATCAGTATTTTGTAAACTACTCAAAGAATTTTGACCAGCAGGCATAGAAGTATTTGTAGTCCGTTCAGGAACTCTAACGGTATTGCTGGTAGATCGATGTGTTTGAAATTGGTTGATTATTGAATCTAAAAAAGATGATAACCCAGTTCCAAAATCACCAGATCTAGGGCGAATAGGTGTAAACCGTAGAGAACTAAAGAAATCATCAACAACATCTAACATTGATTGAGAGTTTGAGGTTGGTCGTCTGTGCCTACCGCGGTAGTTTGTCATATTTTGATGATTATTAGCGTTTGTTGTTGAAAGACTTACAACTGATTTGCTGCTTCCAGACTGCAGTGTTGTATTTGGAATAGTTGGTGATGAAGTTGTTTGCACCACAGTGCTTGGAATAGTTGGTGATGAAGTTGTTTGCACCGCAGTGCATGGAATAGTTGGTGTTGAAGTTGTCTGTATTGAAGTGCTTGGCATAGCTGGTGTAGAAGTTTTTTGCACTGCAGTTCTTGGCATAGCCGATAGTGAAGTTGTCTGCATTGCAGAGCTTGGCATAGCTGGTGTTGAAGTTGTTTGCAGTGTATTCAAATTCCTGTGAGTAGAAACTTCAACTACTGTATTTATCTTGTTCAAGTCTTTTGCTCCGTTGTTGTTCAATTTATCTAGTATAGATTTATTTTCAGCTATTATATTGTCAACATCAATAATTTCTGTTTCTTCTGTCAGAGAATCATGAAAACTATCAAATTCCAAGTTTATGGTACTATACTCATCATCAATAACTATTGGTTCATTGAGATTGTTAAGATTATTTATGGTTTCTGGACTTGTCACTATCATGCAATCATCATCATCAGGTACTTTATGAATAATTTTATTATTTCCTGATGGTTGGACAGCCTCTAATTCTACTGGCTCAATTATTTCAATAGTATCAGTACCAACAGCATTACTAGACGTGTTTTGCATCCTTTCAGGTTTATAATAATTATCCTCGATTTCAATAGTATCGTATGAACTGTCAATAATTTGTATTTCATCATCTATTTGTGTTGATTTTTTCTTACTTAGTACATTGTCTTTTTTTATTTTCGATGTTGAATGTCCTTTAATTAGTACACCACATTTTTCATCCGGTGTTGTCTCTTTAGTTTTTAGAACATCATCTTTTTTTGTTGGTGTTGACTGTTTAGTAATACTTATGTCATCTTCCGTTATTTCTGTTACTGAATCATCATTAATGAGTAGATCATCTATGTTTTTAGGTGATAATTCTTTGGATGTGTTAATTTCTTTTAAACTTTCATTGAAAAGTTCATCATTTTTCTTAAAAGTTTCTGTATCTTTAGATGTGCTAGGAAGAGGGGAGAATGAGTGTGGCCTGGAACTTTGGAATAGAGTTGGTTCATATTCTATTGTCTTATTACTATCTGAACTAGCATCACTAAGACCTCCAGCATCGTCTCTGGCTAGTCTCTCAGCAATTTCATCACTGTGAGCATTAAAGATAGATTTTGTATATTTGGGTATCCTTGACTTCTTAGCCCGTTTTCTTGGGGTCTCTTCTTCAGGATCACCTGAAGCTTCTACTCCATAATCATCATCTCCTTTACAGAAATTTGTATTAGGTTTGCGTATTACTTTTGGGCGATCTTTACAGCCAACAATGTATGGAACTTCTGGTTTTTTTCTTTTTTTAGGTGGAATTATAGGCGCAGGTGGTGATTTTCCACGAAGCAGTGATGTGGCTTCCAGAAGTTCACTAGGATCAGGTAAATTATGTTCTTCTATTGATCCCAATAAACGTTCACTTATTTTATTAATTGTTGAAGGTGAAAGCATATTATTTTCACTGATGTTTGTAGGTATTTGTTGCTCAGGTGTTGGTGTTGTACATATTGGCTTTTGGGTAGGAGTTTTTGAAGATTGATCATCATCATCATCAGAATCTTCATACATTTTTTCTAGCTCAGATAAAGAAGGTAAAGGTTTACCATTTGGACAAATCCTTACAGGTTTGGATGATGATCGTCTTTGCGTTCGGCCGTTGGTCTTCTTCATTAACAGTTGTTTAGACATTGCGATCCCGTCTTCAGGATCGGGTTTAACATTCTTTGTCTTCTGAATTTTTGGTACGTTTTCTTTTTGATCGGATGATCTTGTTAGCTGAGAGTTATTCGAAGCTTTTCGTTTCTTAGGCACTTTTTTATTTTTGGCATTACCCATGTTTTCTTCAGTAAGCTAGTACAGATTGTGTTTGTAATCAAATTATTTCCACAATAGCTACTTTTACGACCTACCACTAACTACCACTGATACTAGGGATCCGTTAGGGACTCAATAATCTGTAGTCAAAAATTTACGCCCACCGCATCAATGTTGAACTCAAAAAACTTATATATTCACAGCAGAACGATATTCACCATCACAACAACTATCAACATTGTATGATTGTACTTTTTATGGATAAAATAGAGGGAGCAAAATAACCAAAGACAATAACTGCTGCACAGTGTTGCCAGATAAGTCGAGCTCCAAAACGCCGATTTTATCTCAAGTAGCTTAAATTCGCCCAATTAAAATGCAAATTAGTCTCACAGCATATTTTAAAGCTAATCACATTTTTTTTTAGATTATACGAAAGCTTACAAAAAAAACACCGGTAGCACTCCGGGAGTGCCGGCAGAAGTGAAAATATGTAAATAATACATCCTTACTGTCGCGCTCACATCATAGACAAACCACCGACAACAAAATAAACAAAAAGACACTGACGTGTGGCCGCGACAGCGACTGTCAGTGACAGATGTCAATCTTGACACAGTTCCTGACATAAACAAAACGAACCATAAAAACAACAAAAAATAACGTTGTGTTTAATTATAAGTACAAAAGTACTATCATTTATGAGGTAGAATACAATGTTTATTTATTGCGCTATCGTACACAAATATGACAATTTACATGTTATTATTCATAATATTATATCGTTATTTATTTATATATTACATTAATTTTTATCTCTTAGAAAAATCAACTTTCATCCATAATTTTGCAATTCCGTAATTTCGTATCCTTGGATACGCGTGGCACGCTGTACATAAACACAGACGGACATTCGCGCAAGCGCCCTGTGCCGCCTAAGCGGAGCAGGTACGGTAGAAAGAGTGGGAGATACTAGTTCCTCTCCCTTCCCCTCGATCTTACGCTTTTTCGCATCACGTGACCCTGACGCGAGCCGTCTTACGCTTTTTACGATTAGGTCACGTGACCCTGACGCGAGTTTAAGATTTTATACCCATTACAGAAAAAGTGCTCAACGCCGCTAAAGAAGTTTTCACTTCAAAAATTGAATACGACAAATTTTCTCTGAAATTCCGTTTTTAATAGTTTTATTTAAAATAACCAACCTATTTTCGTACAAAGTATACCCCCGCAAATAAATCAGTTAAGAACCCTATCACAGAATGGCGTTTTCACTCACAAAACTGTTGACTCATCGCATTATGTAGAAATTAGGCAATTACGTTTATTTTACGTTTTATTATTAATTTATTTAGTGAACTTGCTTTTGCCTGCGACTTCGTACGCACATATTCCGTTTTTTTTCCGTTCCCGTAGGAATTTCGGGAAATCCTCTCTTAGTGCACCTTTGCGAAGTGTTTGGATGCTACATGCCAAATTTCAGCTTTCTACGACCAGGAGTTTCGGTTGTGCGTTGTCTGTCAGTCACTCAATCAATCAGTAGCGGAATAATTTTATATACAGCGTGTAAAGGTTATCATAATCGTTATTCTGATCTAACCCAATAAGATTTTTAATAATAAAATCATTAATTCCCTATTTTCACCAAAAAAAGCAATGTAAATAAAACTACAAATAGGTATCTGCTCAGCTGTGCAAAGTTCAAACGAAAGGTCAACGCATGCCTAGTATCTGCCTGCACACTAACGAGTGTGCATGTGTGTATAGCTCATCAAAAGCGCCGCTCAAACATACCGTCTAAAGACTGCCGTCATTAGAAAATAATACGTATCACAAAACGAAGTAAGCGATTTCCAACATTAAAATAATTGCTTAATCCTTATCTATTTACATTGTTTAATAAATAAGGTGGTTATGTAGATGTAAATTACACTTGAAATTATTCAACCTGGACCTTTCGTTTAAAAGTTACGACGGGTATAAAACACTCTAAGTAAGAAAAATGTTCGGTTTGAGCGAACTGCCCTACGTTTAGTCTATTAATAAGTAATTTACACACTACCCGAGCGTAGAGGGGAGATGAAGTTCGTGGATTACCAACTAAACCCGCGCGAACGAAGTCGCGGGCGAAGTGCTAGTCTATACTTATATCTACACTAATATTATAAAGAGGAAAGATTTGTTTGTTTGAATTGAATAGGCTCCGAAACTACTGGGCCGATTTGAAAAATTCTTTCACCATTAGAATCCTACATTATCCCTGATGAACATGGGCTATAGAGTATTTTAAAAAAAGTTAGGGATCCGTATGAAAACTTCGATAATGTAACCCAAGGTGTGATAAAAATACCAAAAAATCCTTATATCGCGTACGCTGCGGAAACTATTGACAAAAGAGCAAAGTGATTTACTACAATTTTATAGAAGACATCAATATCCACAAAAAAGTCCACGAGGGTATATATGTAACTATTGTTTTATCCATTTAAATGCTTTGATAATTCAGGTTGGTTACGTATACGTAAATTACACTTTAAATTATGCAAATCGGACCTTTCGTTTAAAAGTTACGACGGGTATAAAATACTCTAAATAAGAAAAATGTCTCGGTTTGAACGTTTAGTCTATTAATAAGTAATTTACACGTTAGCCTTTATAGAGGGAGAACTTATAGGAGATGAAGTTCGTGGAGTACCTACCAAAACCGCGCGAAAGAAGTCGCGGGCGAAGTGCTAGTAGTAAATAACCTTATCTAGCTAAATTCACTACAGGTTTTGATTTCATAGTACTTTTATGTTATAAAATCCGAAATTTACTTTTGGCACTTACGTTATTTATTCCGAACCGCCCTTATTCTATCGCTATCTCTTCTTTTGCCTTTGTGTAAAGTATTTGCATCACTGTAGACTCAGATCAATTCAGATGGTCCGTGGGCCTTGTCACCTATGTCACTTTTTTGCAGATCAGAGCTGTCAGATTTTTTAAATTTAATTTTTTAACAATATTTTACATAGATCAGCAGGTTAAAGTTGTTTTTTGTTAAATTTAGTGATATAAAATTATTTCCACCGTGTGAGTGTGTATTTTTGTGACCTTGGACAATATATAATCGCAGTCATTTTATATTCGTACCAACATTGAAATTATTTATAAAAATGTTATGAAATAAAAGACTAAAAGTGCCTAAAGCACAACATATGGGAAAATACCTGAACGCAACAAAGTATTCATATCACAGGAAATTAATAGTGGCTAATAACACTGGAAAATGTTTATAAAATCATCACTTTCACTTCTGTGTATAGAACATCCACAAACATTATTTTTCCCTTACGTAAAGTAATATAGCAATAGCATTTTTTCTAGGCTGGAGTGTCTGTTTTTATAGCTTTTATTTCAAATTTTATTTCAAGAAACAGGCTAAAATAAGTTTATTTATTTCATGCTTTGAAATACGTCACACGTCAAGTAATTAAACTTGCCAGCTTACGAAAAATATTGAGTTTAGAAACTGGCTTCTGCCCGCGACTTCATATGCGTGAATTTTAGAATTAGGTTAAGAGGGGAAAACTGGAATAAACTGGAGGAGTCCTTTACCCAAATAGGGATTCATATCCAAGGAAGTAGCGTAAGCGAATGACACAAACAACGGCGAAGAAAACCACGAATACTTGTGTAATTGTAAATTCTAATGTGAAGGTAAATAAAGGCTTTATTATTATTAAGAGGGAAGTGAGAACAATTAAAAAACTGGCCAAGCGGGAGTCGGACTCGCGTGCAAAGGGTTCCGAACGTATTAAATTTTTTTAACGTGTTTTTTAACATTATAGTCTTTTATAGGTTTTCCTGTAATCTATAGGTAAAGATCTATTATCTCCATTTTTTTTTAAATTTTAGTCTCAGTAGTTTCGGATATGGGGGGGGAATGGTCATTTTTCGTCTAATTTCTTGAATAACTTCAAAACCGTTTATTTTAAAATTATGTAAAAAAATTACTTAAAACCCTTACAGTAAGTTCTTTTATTTGATATATCACACGATATTGTTCAAAAAACTATTTTTTGAAATTTTCTAGTTACACCTCCAAAAGTGACCCCCATACTAAACATTTAATCATTTACGTAACGTCTTCGTGTTTGGTTCACAGATGTCCATATGTGTACCAAATTTCAATAGAATCGGTCCAGTGGATCGGGAGAAAACTGGCTGTGACAGACGGACAGACAGACAGACAGACACCCGAGTGATCCTATAAGGGTTCCGTTTTTTGTTTGGAACCCTAAACATGTATAACCCATAATCATAAAGAGGGAAATGAGGTCAGTGGCCTCAAAACCTACTTAAAAAGAAATGAAGAGTTAATGAGTCGTCGTTAGTTCCGACAATTTTATTTCTCATGATTCTGATCTGCTTGTAGTTTGTAAGTCTCTACTGCTCATAATTCTAGCCCCAAACATACTTATTCGTGATTCTATTAGACATTGACGCCTTTATTTAGATGATTTGATGTTTATTATTTGATTTAAAATGGTATTGCTGTACAGAATTACCATAGTTATTTTCAAAACCAATCAATAGGTATTAGTCCGGTAAAATTAGACCAAAAAATAGGAGTGAAGTTACAATAATTCGCACCCCGCTCAAAACTGGTAGGATTGTACAAAACACTATCACAAATGAAATCTAAAAAGTTGTCATCGTTCCGATACCTGGAAAAAAAATATTTGGGGTATGCGATTTTCAGCAAAACGGTATCCATCTATCTATCTATTAGGATTTGGTTTCCGCACTTTTAAAACATTGCCCAAACATAAAAGATGGTAGAAAAATTCGAACTGCTATCGGATGTCGTGTGAGTGACAAGTGAACCATGCAGTGTATCTCCCCCACACCTTTTTTCGACAATTAAACAAACTCGATACACACGAACTTATAATGCGCTTGCCGCGCGCGTTTTAATCGCTTTACTATACGTGCGTTTGAATCGGTACAAATGCAACAATCTGCTTTTTGGTATTTTTATTTATTTATTTTGGTTCGCAAAACGTGCGTCGTCGGCGCGGTAAAAATACGCCGTGTGCATAGGCTCTTACATTATTACATACCATCAGCGATGAATATATGATTTGGAAGTTCTTCAATTGTATTAGAACTTTCGAATGAATTTAATTCAATGATCAATGTCTTGAAAACTCTCCAAAACAAAATGGAAACAAATCTGAACTGCAATCCTTGGCCTTAGTTTGCCGGCAAAATAAAGTTGAACAAACGATTTGACCACGTTATATAACACGAGTGGCTAAAGAATAACAGCCGCACGGGTCGATCTTCAAGGTAAAACAACGCTTGCCAAGGTTGGTCTGTGGTTGGGTGACCATCTTAACACACCGAGTTTCCTCCATGCCTCGGAAAGCACGTTAAGCCGTTGGTCCCGGCTGTCATTTGTAGATCTTTGGCAGGCAGAAGCCAATAAAGTTGACACCTGGCTTGCCATGAAGTTCCGCGTTAACCGGTTAATGGGCTGTGGACGTGGAGGTCTGGTAGCCGCTCCACGTAAAATACGTATTCAGCTTAATCGGGTTTGACTGGAAGCTGACCAGAATATGGTTGGGATAAGGCTAGGCAGATGATGATATAACACGAATAACTATATTATTTGTCTACTTTGAATATTTATTTTATTCTATCTTTAAAAAGGTTGTTAATAAGAGTATCTATTTATGTTAATATAATTTGCTTGCGAGCAACCCTGAATCATTTGGCGGTTTCAATTAGTTGGCGGGGTGTCGCTATATTCGATTTTTTGAACTTTCGATGCGGGAGTACGAGGAGAGTGTGCGGTGCGTTCGGGGAGAGGGGTGCTAAGCCACGCCTTTCGAACTGTCAGAAATGATTAATTTAGGCTCTTAATTATTATCATTGTGAAACGCGCTAATCTGTCTATCACCACTGTATGGGCAACAATAGTCCTATCAGTGATGGTAGGCCGATCCCAGTATAACATGATATGGTCATTTTCGAGAACTGGGTCGGGCACATACCTTTGTACTTATAATACGGTCTTTCAGAATGCACAAAGTCAAAGTCATATGATTTATTTCAACTAGACCAATAAAGGCACTTTTGAACGTCAAATTAAAATAAAATAAAATATTATAGTGACTCTAGTCGTCCGTTCGCAAAAGGTAGATTCTTATGGAGAAGAACGGACAAGAAACTCCCTAGTTACTCTTTTAAAAAATAAGCTTTAGCTCCCAAAAAAACACTTATATACTACTAATAGGTACAATAAAGAAATGCCAGCAGAGGTAAAATTAATAAGTTTGCTAGTAAGGGAACATAATACTCACATATGTAAAAAATTTTGCAACTATTGATTTATATGAACAGTGTGTGAATTAAATTAAATATAAAAATCAGTAAATACACCTGTATACACAGTGAATATTAATACAATACGTCTACTACACCCTAGATTGTCCTATGGAGCAGGACTAGCATGTATCCAAGCATTCTTATCTTGAATATAATCATCTAATTTGTAATATGCTTGTTCACCAAGTGTGTTTTTTACACACTTTTTAAATTTTCTTTCATTTAATTCTAATATTTCAGAAGGAATTTTGTTGTAATATTTAATACAGTACCCCATGAAAGATGTTCGTACTTTGGATAATCTAAAAAATGGTTGATCTATAATATTTCTAGTATTAAAATTATGTCTATCACTAATTTTGCTAAAGAGATGTCGTTTTTTCCTTACATGCATAACATCTATACTAATATATAAAGCTGAAGAGTTTGTTTGTTTGTTTGCTTGAACGCGCTAATCTCAGGAACTACTGGTCCGATTTGAATAGCCCATTAATCGAGGAAGGCTATAGGCTATATATCATCACGCTAAGGCCAACAGGAGCGGAGCAGTAATGAAAATTGTGACGCAGATGAAGTTGCGCGGGTCAGCTAGTTTTCATATATGACTTGACAAGGGACTGTCGTAATATTAATCTTTTTAAAGAGGTCCCTAAGAGAATCGCGGCGCACACAAGTTGGTAATTCAAAGAAAGTTGCGGGTGAATAATCCTGGCCCCTTGTACTTGCATAGGTATGACACCTTGGATGCAAGTAGGTACTCGCCGTTAGTCAGACGAGAATAACCAGAGATAAATTATTTCTGATGGACTCACTTCGACATGTCTTGCCCAACACACATTAACCGTCCCATCTGTCATAATAAACCTCCGGTAGTTAAGTACTGGTATGGATAACTTCGTCCATAATCGCACAGACAAAACCTTATTTTACTATTGGTAGGCACGCGTTTGACTACTATCTCACCTGAAAAAGCATTCAACTTCAAGTTGCAATTTAATCTCAGGGAGAATCAATATAGGGATAAATAAATAAATCCGGAAATTATAGGTTTTTTTACTATTGTTTTTTCTTACTATTGATAGGCATACGTTTGACCACTATCTCACCTGATGGTAAGCGATGATGTGGTCGAAGATGGAGTACGCTTGCCTAGAAGTAACCTATTCACTCTTGACTTAAAGACTCCCAGGCTGTAGCTATCAGGAAACACAGACTCCGGCAGGGAATTCCAATCCTTAGCTGTACGCACTATGAATGTGTTCCCAAAACGTTTTGTGCGTGTGGGTGGGATGTCCACCATGTACCGCTGGCGCATCGCCGTTCGTCTTGTGGTCCGATGATGGAACGGGTTTGGCGGAATTAAATTATGCAATTCCGTCGCACTGTCCCCAAAATGCATCCGGTAGAAAACCACAGGCTAGCAACTCGTTGTCGATGCTCAAGACTCTGGAGCTTCGTCGCGACGAGCCTATCGTCGGACACGTATCTCTCAGCAACAGTACTGTCGTCTGCATACCCAAAGGTACCGGGTTTAAGCAGATCATTAATATGCAGCAAGAACAGTGTTGCCGAAAGCACCGACCCCTGAGGAAACGCGGCATTATTATCCAGCAGTCCAGACGAGCAGCCATCTATGACCACTCGGATAAACCGATCCCTCAGGAAATCCGCGATCCAATCACACAATCCGGCGGGCAGACCGAAGGAAGGCCTTCGAGATGTCAAGGGAGACTGCTTAAGCCTGCCCGTGCCCCTCTATGGCCTCACTCCAGATGTGAGTGGCATACGCTAGAAGATCCCCAGTTGACCGATTTCGGCGGAACTCGTATTGTCGGTCACTAAGAATATCATTCGCTTCTAGGTATGCCAGGAGCTTATGATTCAGCACACGTTCCATACTCTTACAGAGTATGGACGTTACCGAGATGGGTCTATAATTCGACGGATCAGCTCGACTACCCTTCAGTTTCCCCGAAGAGGTCGAAACATAGCCAGGATACGGACGCTGAGAACTCTACATCGGGCCCATGAAGAGCCCGATAGCAGCGCCCTCCTTGCCTTTCCATAATTCGTAAGTAAGTACTAAGTACAGGTTTGTGTCAGTTCTCTTTAGCCATGGACAACGGGGTGAGTCTCTTGTGCACTGCGACTACAATTCGGTGTTTACCCACATCGGTTTTGAGAAAATATTCTCTGAGGCTGCACACCTCGCGATTGTGGAGAGTCTTGGTATTTAAAAAGCCTCGAACTCCACCCATACGGGGGATGTACAGTCTCATCACCGATGTGGGTGTGTCAACCTGCAGGACTAAGGTCTCCCATCCTTCTTTCCGTTTTAATCTGTCTTGGGCAATCTGAGCCCAATCCTTACTGTACGAGTCATGCTCGCTCGTCCCGCCCTCTCCTTTTGGATCTACCGCGTCGCCGATTCTTGATGTTTAGCCACAGATTAGGGGGATACAATCTGTGGCTACTTTTGCCCAGTTCTTTTATGGTCTGCCCAGTTCCATTTTAATTTGGCAGCTGTTTTGCCTACATCGGCGACTTGAGTTTTGTAACGTAGTGAAAATACTGTTTCTTGTACGGTCTTTATTCCTGACTCCGAGGATACATCGTTCTATTGCTTGCAGGCAGACCTCGAGAGCGGACTTTTGACATTGCGTTATTGACCACGTTTGTGCTCCGTATGTGAGAGTGGGGAGGATGTACATGTCCATGAGTTTTCTTTTAAAGCAGACAGTGTGGAAATGGTCTCCTTATTGTGGTATTGTGTCAACTAATAGCTCGTATCTTTTTCTATCAACTGGTTCAAAGGAAAGGCCTCAGCTTTAAAATAAAATAGACTTACCCCTACAAGGCATGAAATAAGTACCTAGACACGCGGCAGCGTGTCCAGCCAAAAATTCAAAGAAAAAGGAACTGGCGATGCAGCAGCCGTGTGTAATAAATATTACACGAACCATTTCGAGCTACTTTTGACCCCTACACAACTCGAAACTTATTTAACCTACGAAAATAGGCACATTTATTAAGGCGCACAAACAGTTTTTGATATATTAACGTTTAAAAACCGGCATTTTTGTGACTGACTGACTCATTGAAATATCTGATCAAAAACTTAACCCACTTCTAGATGTCCTAGAAAGTTGAAATTTGGCATTCCATGATGAAAGGTAGTTTTTGTAGGTACTTACGAATTATTTATAAAACTTAGACAACCGATAATAACACTAACTGCTTAATCATTGTGAACAATTATTGTAACATATGTTTCTTTAGGTATTTTTTTTAAAAAAAAACGTTGCCCCACACTAGGATTTTTTCCTGTATCGTGGGTGCGTTCACAAACATATAAACTCACATACACTAACAGCCTACACTAGCAGCATAATATGTGTTATACTTACGAGGGAAATACGTTTTTATATAATCTTGCTACTTATATTTTGAAATAGGCACACGGTGCGAGGTGCGTGGGAATGCGGGGGCACGTGCTGAAAGATGAATAATAATAGTTTCTTTACAAAAAGTATCTAGTGATATCGCATCAAAAACATAAATGTGAAAAAAGAGAGCCAAAAGTTCAATGTTAATAATATCCGTGATTGTAGATTTTAGCGAAAAAAGAATTGAGATCTAAATGGGCGCCAAGTTCTGTAGATAATCTTGAAATAAGATAAATTATGGTCAACATTTGACTTAGCTAGTTTTTAGTTTTACCAGCAAATCTTATAAGAGTATTATTAGTATTATGTCGAAATTTCAGAATAAAAATTGTAACTTGCGTTAGTATAATATAAAGATGACAAATAAAGCCAGATATAAGATAACAAATGTATGTATAACTAGCCAAGTCGAATCTTGAACCTTAATTTATCTTATTTCAGGATTATCTACAGAACTTGACGCCCATTTAGAATCTACAATCACGGATATTATTAACACTGAAATTTTGGCTCTGGGATGTATTTCGCACCATTTTTTTGGTTTTTACCTGTTTTTGACTCTGACAGTGAAATCTAGCAGTAAAAAAGTAGGTGTAAAGAAAAGTAGAGTATGCTCATCGAGGACAAAGCTTGTCTTTGCCTTGAGCTAGCTTGAATCCCTCGCTACATTCAGAATCCTCTCCGCCTTCACTTGTGAGTAAAACACTAATCTCCCGCGCATCCTATCCGGGAGTCACGTTCAGGATACAATATGACGATCGTGACATAAGGCACTGCTTTATCCGTTTGACGCATATAATCTACATGAGCGATGGATATTTTTTTTAGGGTTCCGTATCCGTACCCAAAGGGTAACCAACGGAACCCTATTACTAAGCCTCCGCTGTCCGTCCGTCCGTCTATCAGCGGGCTATATCTAATGAACCGTAATAGGTAGACGGTTAAATTTTTCACAGATTGTGAATTTCTGTTGCCGATATAACAGCAATTAATAAAAATGTAATCGTACGGAACCCTTAAATGTGCGAGTCCGACTCGCACTTGGCCAGTTTTTTGGTTTTGTGTTACCCACCACGAGGCTTGATAGCTGCGGATAGGAAAATTTGCTGGAGACGCTCAGCGACGCCGCGCCGCTCGTCGCGCTCGCCAGTATGACCGCAAGCGGGGCGCGACGGGCGGCGGTTTCTTTTGTTTGAGATTGCACGCCCGTTGTCGCACCCTCTCTAGCCCCTCACTTTGTTTCATGCGTGGTCGCAGCCATAAACTTAGGGGGGTTAGTCGAAAAAATTTAGTACGAACAATACCTTGTTTCGAATACTTAGATTTATTCGTATCATAACACAAATAGATGTTTATTGGTTTGGTTGACTTAAGCTTAAGTTATAGAAGCACGGATGCTAGAGCGAGCGAAGCGATCTCGAAAAATTTTAGGAGCAAACCTTGTTTCGGATAGGTTAGATTTTATTTTTATAACCCATACATAATGTTTTTTGTCGACTTAATTGAAGGTAAACCGAAGAGCCGACCGAAAAATTAGCAGTTCAATTTTTTCTCCCATCTTTTATTTTTGGTCAATGTTTTAAAAGTTGTATTGAAATGACCATCACTTAATCTTCTTTCGCTCTTGAATGGGTTTATACAATAATTTCGCTTATTTTTGTATACTATCAGTAATAAAGCCAGCGTAAGCAGTGCTGTCTCATCAGACTCCACTACTGTTGGTGGTGGAGTCTGGTGAAAACACAGAGATTTCTGTACAAAAATACATAAGTGCGACTGCAGCGTTTTATACCGCCTATCGCCGTATCAGCGCGTTTGTATCGATACAAATAGGTCTACGATTACAGCGCCACAAAATTTTTGTATGTATTCAAAAATTAACTATCTGCGCCTGAACTCCGTTTAAAGCGGGTTAGCGCGCATCATCAGGTCACATCATGCACGTCGTCGGCGCGTTAAAAAACGCCGTGTGCAAAGGCCTTAGCATTTACATGACATTTGAACGCGCCGCTGCAGCGCTGGTCGCGTCAAATGCAGAGATGTATAATGTAACCCGCGCGGCTGAGTTCGTGTCCGCGGCCTTAAAGTCTTTGGACTTTATTAAGACAGGTTCATAGAACAGACTGCTTTGGTAGCACGGGATGGACGCGGTTTTGACAAAAATGGTGAGTAGGTACATTTCATTATTGAAATAACCGGATGACATCGCAGATTTGCAGCAGAAGCTGAACGGCCTACTTGATTATTTTTTACACATCGGTCATCGGTTGAACTTTGACAATATCTAGGTACCTGATTTTTGTTGTGTTTTATTCAACTGACAGTTCCACATTTTGAGAATACGAACCAGCGGCTTTGAATTGTCAATATAGTCCGATCAATTTAGACATCCGAGGGTACAAAAATTCGCACCCAGCTCAAATTTGGTAGGATTGTAAAAAACACCATCATAAATGAAATCTAAAAAGACCTCATCTATCCGATACCTGGAAAAAATACTCGTCACCGTCTACCAGGCGGAATGCGGGGGCTTTATCCTGGCGGTCCATGCCATAGAAGCCAGGGCAGTCACGGATATCCACATTCGCATACTCTCCGACAGAGCTTCAGTCCTTCAATCCCTAAGGAAGCATCACACCGCCTCGAAACTCATACAAGAATGCCACAATGCACTAGAACGCATCACGTATATCATCATCATGGATAAAAGCACACAGCGGATCACTAGGAAATGACGCGGCCGATGAGCTGGCCAGGAGGGAATCTGATACTGTGGCTGTTGGACCTGAACCCACAGTACCACTCCCCTTTGTCCAGCTGCGCACATGGCTACAAGAACACACCCACAAACAAGCAGAACGCTGGTGGGCCTTGGCTTCCGGCTGCAAGCAGTCCAAGGAGTTTATGCCATCCCTAAACAGGAAACTGACCAGGCGCCTTTTGCGACTGGATAGGGGCAGCCTGCGGATGGTGACGGGGATCATCACCGGGCACTGCTCTTTGAACAAACACTTAAACACGATAGGTATTACGGACAGTCCTTTATGCAGAGCATGCATGGAGGAGGATGAAACGGTATCGCACGTACTTCTTGAGTGCACAGGCGTTACCGAAATACGGAGTCAAACAATAGGCTCATAGAACGCGCTTACTTTGTTCTGAACACACCGGGAAAACTAATTTGTTTCTGGAGGGAGGTTGGCTGGTTGGAGTAACGGCCGCCATGGCTCACGCACAATGGTCTAACATCACGACTAAGTGCGGAAACAAATCCTAATAGTAATAGATAGATAGATACCATTTTGCTGAACATCGCGAAAAACACGTTTTTATGACCTTTGACCCCAAGTATTTTTTTGTTTCCAGGATCGGAACGATGAGGATTTTTTAGATTTCATTAATGATAGTGTTTTGAACAATTCTACCAATTTTGAGCTGGGTGCGAATTATTGTAACTTCACTCCCAATTTTTGGTCTAATTTGACCGGACTAATACCTATTGATTGGTTTTGACAATTAATATTTTAATTCTGTACCACAATAACATTTTAAATCAAATAATTTTCATCAAATCATCTATATAAAGGCGTCAATAAGTATGCGCGCGAATAAGTATGTTTGGGGCTAGAATTATGAGCAGTAGATACTCTAAAGACTTCAAACTACAAGGAGGTCAGAACCATGAAGGAGAAAAATTTTCGGGACTAACAACTACTCATTTACTCAAGACATTTCTTTTTAAGTAGGTTTTGAGGTCACTGACCTCATTTCCCTCTTTATGATTACAGTTATGCATTGTTTTAATTATTCTCACTTCCCTCTTAACCTAATTCTAAAATTCACGCAGATGAAGTCGCAGGCAGAAGCCAGTTTCTAAACTAATTTTTTTCGGAAGCTGGCAAGTTTAATTAGTTGACATATTGATGTTTGACGTATTTCAAAGCATGAAATAAATAAATTTGTTTTAGCCTGTTTCTTGAGATAAAATGTGAGATAAAATCAATAAAAAACAGACACTCCAGTCTAGAAAAAAAAAATCTTTTGCTATATTACTTTACGTGCTGGAAAAATAATGTTTATGGATGTTTTATACACAGAAGTGAAAATGATGATTTTATCATCATTTGCCGGTGTTATAGCTACTGTTAATTTCCGGAGATATGAATCCTTTGTTGCGTTCAGGTATGTTCCCTAATGTTGTGCTTTAGGCACTTTCATCTTTTATTTTATAACATTTCTATAAATAATTTCATTGTTGGTACGAATATAAAATGACTACGATTATATATTGTCCAAGGTCACAAAGCTACACACACATACGGTGGAAATAATTTTATATCACTAATTTTAACAAATAACAACTTTAAGCTGCTGATCTATGTAAAATATTGATAAAAAAAAAAACGAAAATGTGACAGTACTGATCTGCAAAAAAGTGACATAGGTATTTCCTTGACTAGGCCCATGGACCATCTGAATTGATCTGAATAGACAGTGATGCAAATACTTTTAAAAGGTAAAAGAAGAGATAGCGATAGAATGAGGGTGGCTCGCAATAAAGAATGTAAGTACCAAAAGTTAATTTCGGATTTTATAACATAAAAGTATTATGAAATCAAAATCTGTAAAGAATTTAGCTAGATACGGCTTTTTTATATGTTTAAAAGCAGTTTTCATCACATCAATCTAATACATTACGTCATGAAAAAAAAAACACCGGTAGCACTCCGGGAGTGCCGGCAGAAGTGAAAACATGTAAATAATACATCCTTACTGTCGCGGTCACATCATAGACAAACCACCGACAACAAAATAAACAAAAAGACACTGACGTGTGGCCGCGACAGCGACTGTCAGTGACAGATGTCAATCTTGACACAGTTCCTGACATAAACAAAACGAACCATAAAAACAACAAAAAATAACGTTGTGTTTAATTATAAGTACAAAAATACTATCATTTATGAGGTAGAATACAATGTTTATTTATTGCGCTATCGTACACAAATATGACAATTTACATGTTATTATTCATAATATTATATCGTTATTTATTTATATATTACATTAATTTTTATCTCTTAGAAAAATCAACTTTCATCCATAATTTTGTAATTCCGTAATTTCGTATCCTTGGATACGCGTGGCACGCTGTACATAAACACAGACGGACATTCGCGCAAGCGCCCTGTGCCGCCTAAGCGGAGCAGGTACGGTAGAAAGAGTGGGAGATACTAGTTCCTCTCCCTTCCCCTCGATCTTACGCTTTTTCGCATCACGTGATCCTGACGCGAGCCGTCTTACGCTTTTTGCGATTAGGTCACGTGACCCTGACGCGAGTTTAAGATTTTATACCCATTACAGAAAAAGTGCTCAACGCCGCTAAAGAAGTTTTCACTTCAAAAAATGAAAATGGCTAAAACACAGATCGAACTTTGTATTTTTTTTCTATCGAGAAAATTTCATCGCATCTTGTATTCCTTTAGAAATTAGGTAGATCATATAGTCAAGAAACATAAACCAAAATATCAAATCATTATAACAGGTACTTTACGAGAAAAAACAATTCTCAAAACGGCCTTATTATTCGCTTTTCGCCTTAATGGAAGAGGAAGCGAGTTACTATAGACGTCTCACTCGCTCTGAAACGCATGCGTATAGTGCTCTCGCTCTCATTGTTTAGGGCATGTTTGATTATTAAAATTTTCTCTGACTAATGAAATATGACTTTATAATAGTTACCTTAATAACATATTTAAAAATCAGACATGTAAAAATAAGATTTTTCATTCAAGTTCATTTATTTTTTGTGGAGCTTAAAGCATCTGACAAAAGTTTTGGTCCATGGAAAGTGTCTGATACTTATGATACTATTTTAGAATAATATTCTACAAAACATATATAAAAACGAGCCATGTAAATTTGAGTGAAGTAACTCTTATTTTTAGTTACCTTTCTTACCTGGTACCTGCCCAGCTGTCACAAGACGAGTTCCACAAGCACGCAGGTATTCAAAGAACATGAGACGCTACCGAGAACCTAAGGTTTCATCTGTGTGAAAATAAGTTATGTCTGATCGCTCTGGAATCTTACTTAGTCAAAGGCCATCAAATTTAAAAGCAATTTATTACTAGTCGGTGAAAAATCACGCAAGAATAAACTGAATGCCACGGGAAACAAGTGAAGGTGCTTAGGGCCAGGCCACAACAGTGCGTTGCGGCGTCGCATCGCAAAAATCAACGACGCCGCACAACGCATCGTGGAAATTTCCGATGCGCTGCCGCAGCGTACAAATCTGCGATGCGACAACGCTTTGCCGTTTAGTCGGTGTCCATACTTTGAACGACCTGCACGTGTTTTTTAAGCGATATGGCGCAGTACGATGTCGACCACCTGATATCTTTAATTTACGAACGTCCCGTCCTTTGGGACAAAACTATATCACAATTCAAAGACAAATTTTTAAAAACAGAAGCATGGAGGGAAGTGTGTACAAGTTTATATTCAAATTTTGAGGAGTTAAATAGTGTTGAAAAAACAAAACTCGGTAAGTACTTATAAACATTTATATTTTTGTTAACTGCCAACTAAGACCTCCAATGTTACTATTAAAATAATTACAAAATTCGTTTCTGATTATGTTAGCTCCTGTTCTACTTTCATGTGTTGTTTCGTGTAAAATTTGCAAAGAATCGTCAATAATCATTTCTTCAAACGTTTGTGCGCCATCTCGATTCAATACAAAGTTGTGTAATACACAGCATGCTTTTATAATGTCTATTGTGAAATCGTAAGAAACATTAATGGGTCGATGAAATATGCGCCATTTATTTGCGAGTATGCCAAAAGCGCTCTCAACATATCGTCTGGCTCGGCTCAAACGATAATTAAAAACTCGTTTTTCTATCGATAAAAACTTCCCAGAATATGGGCGCATTATATTATTTGTCAGTGGTAATCCTTCATCCGCCACGAAGACAAAAGGAATTTCTTTTTGAAAGCCAGGTAACGGTTTTGGCGGAGGTATAGATAATTGACCTTTTTTTAATAAGTCGTATAGATTTGAGTTCTGAAAAACAGTGGAGTCACATTCCTTACCATATGCACCTATATCGACATATATAAATTTGTAATTCGTATCAACAAGTGCTAATAGAACAATGGGATTATAATTTTTATAATTGAAAAATAGGGATCCACTGTGATCCGGGCTCAATATACGAATGTGTTTTCCATCTAGCGCTCCTATACAATTAGGAAAGTTGGTCTTTTTTTCATACTCTTGAGCAATTTGTTCCATCAGCTCTGTTGTAATTTTTGGTAATTCCAACCTTTTAAGAATGTTCCATACAATACGACAAACAAATTTTATTATTCCTGTTATTGTAGATTTTCCACGATAATATGTGAAATGCATATCTTTAAAAGTATTTCCCGTCGCCAGGTACCTGAAAGAAAACAAAATAAATCATTATTCGTCATATTTTTTTAGGTAACGATGTCATAAAGAAATGGAGAGGAATCAAGGATAATTTTACAAAATACGAAAAAAAATTAAACGAGCAATGTAAATCCGGAGCTGGGGCCAAAAAAATTAAACAATATCATCTATACGACCAGCTCCTATTTCTGAAAAAGAATTCTCAAAATAAAACAACATCAAGTCTTGACGATGAAGAAATAAGACCAAGCACCTCAACCCAACAAAGCCAGCAACCTGTCATGCCACGTTACCAGCCTGCATCGCGTAAAAGAAAAATTGACGAAGACGAATTTGAGAAGAATATTATAGCTGCTTTAAAAACACCTGAAAGTAGACATTTATCTTTTTTAAAGGAATTTTGCCATCATTGGAAAAATTGAATGATAATCAAACAATAATTTTGCAAAGGCGTGTCCTACAGATATTAAGTGATTTACACCAACCATCATACTATCCCAGCCACTATCAAACTTCACAAACATCCGTCCAAGCAAACTATCGAACATCTCAAACAACTGTTCAGACTGGCTATCAAACAGCTCAAATGTCTATGCAGAGTGGCTACCAATCAGCTCAAATGCCTATGCAGAGTGGCTATCAAACATCCATTCAACGCAGTGCCTTCCAAAGCGGATGCGAAACATCACCGGCACCTATGCAATCGTCTCCACAAACGCCAAGGAATGATGATGTAAATGAGCCAGAACAAATTCATTTCGATGAGGAACTAACAAATTTGACGAATGACACACAATCGGAATACGAGTTTTGAATAACACTAAATTATGAAAATGATTAAACAGTATGATTATAGTAAAAATAGTTTATTTTTTTCTTACCTTACAGTTAATCCCAGCATCTCCAGAGGTTCGATGGGTTTTCTAAATATGTATTTCTTTTGTAAATGAGGCTTTATCAAACTAAGAAGTTCTTCAAAACTTACTACACTCATCCTAAAGTAATCGAAAAATTTAACCTCGTCCACTTTTAGCGCCTCATATTTCCTTTTGAAGTGGTTTCCATCTTTATTCATAATTGTCAGTAATGGGTGCACCCAGTACTTTCTTTTCTGTTTCTTTTTCTTAATACGCCTTAACGCAAGCAGAAGTAGAACACGCGCAGTGCGGTCCATGTCTCACTAGAAACTGAACTGACGGTTAGCGTCTTGTCGTACGATGTCGTATCCGATGAAATTTTTGCGTTGCGACATCGCATCGCATAGCTGTGCAATGTTGTTTTTGCGATGCGACGCCGCAACGCACTGTTGTGGCTTGGCCCTTAGGTTGGCACATTTTACTGGGTGTATTGCGTGGCCATACCCATTAAGGTTTCGTAAAGGAACACAATGTTAATTATAAATTTAATGTAATGTAAGGTATATGTTATTAACTATGTAAAAATAAAGCTATTGGAAAGACTCGTTTTTGTCATGGGTATATGTTGTCCAAATGATTTAATCAGCCGTTTAAGTTAGCGGTCTAGCCTTTTCATTGGGTGGCGCCCTTTAATCAGCGGCCTTTAATAAGTGACATCCCGGTATAATTGAACAGCTAGGGAAATTAATTGGTTGGATATCGTTTAATGGCGTGCAAGTCATTTGGGAATTTAGGGCACCCCGATACGGATTTGTTAGAATTGAATGGTCAACCCCCCCCGTCAACCCACTCATGTTAGATTCCCTTATACCCTGCGAGCAGAAACAGGTATCCGTCCTCCATACTCAAGATAAGGTTTGAGGTGGCCATTTCATGAAACGGCCGGTTTTACAATATGACTAAAGGTCATGATACATTATAACGGCACCGCAACTGCACAACTGCAGAACGGCGTCGCCTCGAATTTAGGCTACGGCTAGCCGTCAGCGCGCTTGCTACGCGTCGTCCGTGAGGTGCAAGGTCGCAGTCCGCACGCCGGCCACGAGGTGCAAGCTTGCTGTCACCACGAACACAATAGTTATGTGGCATTTGTGATTGAACACGCCTAGGACTTGCAATTTGCAGTCGACGCGCAGTAAGCTCATGGTCCGCTCGCTTGCAGCGCGCGGGCTGCGAGTCGAGTTGTATGGTAGCGGCAAGCGCGCTGTCTGCCCGCCGTTGGCTTTTTCATATTGACATTATGAAATATAATACGACACAAGATTTAATGCTACAATTTGAATGGCAAGTAAATTGCTGGGTTGGAACGGTACCGCTGCCGTTGCAGTGCCGGTATAGTTTGTCATGACCTTAAGAGATAGATAAGTCCGTTAATAGAGTGACAGTTTTTTTTAAGTATGTAATTTACTTGTAAAACAAATCCCAAAATTAAATGTTTCATAAGTTTTCGTTACACGGTGTTATATGAACGGCCTAAGCAGAGGCGGATTAAATGTTGCCAGCGCCCTAAGAAAACACCTCATCGGCGCTCTAAGGTGGTCACGAGCAGGCACAGACCCAGAATTTCTCTCAGGACCCCTCCTGAGAGAAATTCTGGATCCGTGCCGTTACCGGGAGGGGAATATTTGTCTCTGTGGAGAGGGCGGGGGGTAATTGAAAAAAAAATCGCATCTTGATAATTTATACGTAAGAAAATTTTAGCAAGCGTAGTTTTTAGGATTTCGTAGGTATAGCTTATGATTTTTGACCATTCGCACGAAAACAGAATAGTTTATCAATTTATTCGGAAAGGCTACAAAAACCAAAAAATGCGAAGGCGAGCGAAGCGAGCTTGAAAATTTTAGTACTTTACCTCGGACCAAGGGAGGCTACTCTCTAACCCCGAAGTTCGTAGTTTCAGCCTTAGTTGCGGGCGTTTTCTACTCCTTATCACTTAACCAATAAGAATGAATGACAACACGATTTAACAGTAACTGCCAAATTGTGTTGTCATTCATTCTTAGTTCAGGTTCGGGACTAATTATATCAGGTCTCATTGTACTTTTATAGAAGTTTCTGTGTCATGTCGTATGCCTAGAAACCTGAGTAACATTGATGAAAGAGCAAGCGAAACGAGCTAGAAACTTTTAACACCCAGTCTTGGGTAGATTACATTTTTTGGACTTGCTGTTATTAGAAGTTATAGTGTCAGCCGGACTCCACCAACTTCTAAACTCCAGGCTGCTACTGTAAAATTACTAAAAGAAAAACATTATGACACTGTCCAACCCAGACGTGTTTTGCGACTTCAAGTCCAACGAGACTGTCAGAAGCAAGAGACAGCTATTGTGAATGCCGTAAACAGTTTGCTAATTTTTGGGATTGGATCGGACCATGTAGGAGTAATCAAGTTGTAATAGGGGCGTACTTCGGAAGCTCTATAGGTACAAAATATTTTATTTATTTTTATTTATGTAAGTAATTAGGTACTTCTTTTTTTTTCGTTTGAGCTTCCTTGTGCGCCCCTAGGCACGTGCCTACTTTGCCTTAAGGATAATCCGCCTCTGGGCATAAGTATCTGCGAGCCAGTTCATTAAAATGTTGTATTAGATGAAATGGCTTGATTGAACGGCGCCGTTCAATGAAAAGGCTAGGCTGATTAAGCCAGTTGTGACGACGACGATAAAATGTAAGCCTTAGTTACACACCACTGGCGGAATAAGGTGGGAGTGGGCGTTGGGCGGGGTACCCTGGGTCCTTGAGCATCCCAAACAATTCCAGAATATGTTCAGTACATTAGTAAAACGCACTTTGGAGTTAAAGGCCCTTCTCCAGGCATTATACTATTTCTGTATAACCTCTCCGAAGGGGGAGAGCAATAATTTCGAGCTCGCTTAACTCGCGCTTGCTTTTCATTCAACTTACTCTCAAATTTTTCTGAGTCTTTATGTCCAAGCTTGAAAAAAACGAATCCAATTTTTCAAGCTGGTCCAGGTCCCCAAAGCCTGTCTACCACAGAGCTGTATATATTCAATATTTATGACTTTAGTAGATTGATACGTTCCAGCAGTCCGATCGGTAGTACTGTACATTTTGCATGCTTACCTATACCTAGTCTAAATTGGTTAGGAATAGAATAGAATATAATAGTTTATTGTTTAGGAAATTAAATTGTAAAACAATTTTTAATTCGGAGTTTCATATTATCTAAAAATTATATTATTTTTAACTAGTTCCGATTATATTTTAATTTGCCACTATATCATTTTATGACATCAAAAACAAACCTGCTGCAGTTTATGCGAATGTCGTTGCTGACTGTATGTAAGTGTATACTCATGGGCAGCAGCAGAACTTTTTTCAGGCAGGTACATCTTCAGCACATCGCTTCAAACAGAAATAGAACTTGAAAACTAAAGAAGAAATAAGTAAGAGCGAGTGAAGCGCGCTCGACATTTTATCAGTTTTTTATATTAGGTATATTAAAAAAGCCAAGAGGTTGCAAATATATACATATTATAAATAATTTACGCGAATAATTTGCCAAAATAGGTAGGCAGATTATTCGCATAAATTATTTTTGAGTAGAGTAATAATAAGCTACACCTTTCTCTTGATGTCATGTTAATCATGAGAAACTTTTGACTAATGAAAGTTTCCCGACAGCAGCGTGCGGTATACAAGAAGCTTACATAAACGAAGTTGGGACCAGTGCGGCACTGGGCTAAGCCATATACTCGAAGAACGTAGCGGGTACAGCGACGCGCCACGGTCAGTCGCGTTCTGCGTTGCTGGCGGTTCGCGCGTCTCGGTCCCAACGCAGCCTAAACCCGCCTCGCACACAACACGATAAAAAACATAAATATATAAAAAAAATATACAAAATTTGTGGTAAATTTCAACTGTCAAATTATTTTTTCAAAGTTTATCGAACAGACTCGACGTATCGTTCATCATTCTAACTCTATTGGAAAAGTTTTGAATATTGCATGAAGCGCGAAAAGCGGTCGTGGGAAATTTTCTACGTAAAGTTCTTTTGTTTTTTTTTTTTCTGCTAAAGCCTGAACTTACCGCTTGTGTCTGACTATTCGTTTTTTAGTAGACGCCTCGTTTTATTTAGCATTTCTATATTTAATAATTTTTTTCAGTGTTAGCAGTATTTTAGTCAACGAGGTACAGTAAAATTATATAAAACGAACTTACATTACATAGAACTTAACAAAACTTGTACATTTTTATGCGTGTTTTTCCTCACGATTTTTAGATTTATTAGAATTGTGTCCAAGGTCACAGCAACCCAAATCCATCGCTGGTCCAGGTAGGAGAGATTTCGTAAAACCTTTATTGAAAGAAATATGAATACATTTGTGATCTTGAAGGTTTTATGTATTTTAGCATACATACATACTTTATTTTGTCAACCTTTGAATACCGAGACAGACTTCTTTGATGTTTATACCATTTTGTAATGAAATATTTGCTGAAAACCGCGATATTTTCTATTTTATCGTGTGTACTTCTTTCTGTAGTGTTAGATAAGTATGACAATAAATTAAATAGGTTGGTGTGTCCGTTTGTAGTGTTACTAGCCGTCATTTGATTACGTATCGTTTAGATAGTGGTGCTAGTGAAACTATTGATAGTGGCTGATAAAAGTTTTGATAAAGCTTTGTCAAGTATGAGACAGATTCTGAAGCAACCTTTGTAATTATTATATATATCAAGAAATAAATATTACATATACTCAGCATATCATCATTTTTCTTATAAAAACGTTTTCAGCTGTTCATTTACGTAACATAATTTCTGATACATCATCTAGTACCTGTTATTAGTGCTAGCGCCATGTTTAGTATTACCATTGATCAATATTTATAAGTGCTCTAGCTCCCTTCGTAGGCAATTGACCTCTGAATCACAAATGAACCGTATCTATCACTTTTTCAATTTAAAATTCTTCGTAGCACCCGCTACGGCGTAGAACCGTAGCGCCGTAGCCAGAAGGCGTAGCAAATGATCAATGAAAATAATGTTAACAAATTGAATAGCGAGATTGACTCCTTGTTCTGTACGAGAACCTGCGGGAGAAAATAGGTTTGTCATTGAGTCAGTTATTTTCGTCAATTTGTTATGTATACAATAATAAACAATCGCTGAATTTTATCGTTATGTATAGGTTAAATAACGTAGTACGATAAAAAAAACAAACGACTAAAATTTAAGAGAAACGAGCGAAATCATAATTTAATATTGAAAGCTACAAAATAATTCAGTTACGAAATATTTTAAGTATTCCGTAGCGTGCTACGCTGCGTAGACGTTCGTAGCAATAAAGTTCTACAACATGCTTGGAACATAAAAATAATTTGGACGTAGGCTGCTTTTAGTGGGCTTTCTATCTGTTTTTATGGGCTCTTTCGGACTGAGATGTGCCATACGTATCGCGAGTGGGTACGTGACGAGCCCGCTAAGAGGCCTCGATAAGGGCTCTGAAACAAATTACACCTGTCGCATTAATGAAGTCGATGTGTCTACGTTTGTTTCAAAATTAGATTAGACACAAAGTTAGCTAAAAGGTGTGTGACCCTAGTTAACATTTTAGTCACATTTATAATCTGATTAAATTAAAAACCTGGCAACGTTATTTACGGCCTTTAGCATAAAAGAGGATTTGTTAAAAGAAAAGATTAAAAATCCTTGTCTTAAGTTAAAAGCTTTAGAAAAACCGGTCAAGAGCGAGTCGGACTCGCGTGTAAAGGGTTCCGAATTTTTTTTTTAATTTGTAGAAAAAGCACTATTATCCCTATTTTTTTCAAAATGTTACGCTCAGTAGTTTCGGAGATAAGGGGGGTGAATGGTCATTTTTTGTCTAATTTCTTGAGTAACTTCAAAACCACTTAATTTAAATTATGAAAAAAATAAAATTAAAACCCTCACAGTAAGCCCTTTCATTTCATTTCATTACATTTATTTATTGCTTCAAATATGGTAGGTACAAGTTCTTATATACAATATTAAGTAACACACATTTGGCCAATATATAGCATGCAATAGTAGGTACAAGTTTTTACTAAAAATATTAATTACTAGGTTACCACATTTCGTCAATTTATATACTTATCAATAAAATATGTCTGTGCTTTATTGTATAAAATTTACAGGGACACTTTTGAAAGAACTCATCTATCGAATAAAAACACTCAGTTCGTTTGATATGTCAAATTGTTGTTATTGTTCAAAAAACTTTTTTTTAAAATTTTCTAGTGTAGCCCCCAAAAATAACCCTCATACTAAAAAATACATAATTTACGTAACATGTCCGTGTTTGGGTCAAAGAAGTCCATATGTATATCAAATTTCAACAGAATCGGTCCCGTGGATCCGGAGAAAACTGGCTGTGACAGACGGATAGACAGACAGACACCCGAGTGATCCTATAAGGGTTCCGTTTTTTGTTCGGAACCCTAAAAAGTAGAAAAAAGCGAGACACCACTCTACCTTTGATTTAGTATTAACCACCTAAAAGCCAGACAAATTATATTTTAATAACGAAACTCTGATGTTCTGTTAATGAATTTGAGAATTTACGAACATGTATTTGGATGTTACATTTTCGTTTTAGCATGTCAAAGGTTTGTAACCTTGGGATGTTTCACTTGCTCACGAATATAATGTTACGTGATTACAAGCATGCCTTTATGTTCGCAAAGTATCAATTTTCTGAGCCTCGTGTATATTCGAAATCATCCCTTTATGAATATTCCTCGGTGATAAGAGAGATACCCAAATGATTTCCTTTGTTGTTTGTTGAATTATATACTATTATAAATAATAAGGTGCTAATGTACTGGTGTAAACAATAGGGAATATGCATACGATTTTTTTATTTGCAAAATGAAATACTTATCAGCTCTAATAAACAATTATGAAATTATTTTTTAAATATCTTCATCAGCGATGAAGTTACAAAGCTTCAAAGTTTACAATTAGAAAGAGAAGTCCGATATGAATTGTGACGTCAAAGTTCTTGTCGCCTATACAGCTGCCATAGAAAACAGCGTTTTCGCGAGAGGGACAGATACATTTGTTTAAAATAATTATATCTCGTTTGTTTTTCGAGCAATTTTGATTCTATTTTCACTGTTAGTATTATATTTGTGTATATTTTTAGATAAACTGTATAGATAATAAATATTTTTTTCGTGCATATTTCCTATTGTTGGTTAACCTGAATAAAATAAATAAATAGAGGTAGTCGGAACAGGGTGTGAAGTCCCGCATTAAAAAATGAGGATCCTCGTACTAATATAGGCGCCAGACAAACGTGCAATAAAGTACCTTTCCCAAATATCCCTACAACGTAGATACTCGAACAATAAATTATGTTTTTCATTATTAAAGAACATAAAGGATCACGATAGAAGTCGATTCAGGACAGTTTTATGTCATTAGTAGCTGATCCGTGCTCACTTCGTTGGGCGGTATGTTTCGGTTGAATATATAGCCTATGACTCACAAATAACGTGGCTTTCTATTGGTAAAAGAACTTTCAAAATCGGTTCAGTAGATTCAGAGATTACCCCCTACAACCTCACAAACTTTAGCTCTTTATAATATTAGTAAAGATTTCTGTTTTTGGGGTCCGAACCAAAAAATGGAACCCTTATAGGATCATTCGGGTGTCTGTCTGTCTATCTGTCTGTCCGTCTGTCACAGCCAGTTTACCTCCGGATCCACTGGACCGATTCTGTTAAAATTTGTTACTCATATGAACTTCTGTGACCCAAACACGGACGCGTTACGTACATGATTAAATTTTTAGTATTTCACTTTTGGGGGTCAAACTAGAAACTTAAAAAAAAGTTTTTTGAATGATATCAAATGAAAGGGTATAAACTGTGAGAGTTTTAGTCATATTTTTTAATAATTTTAAAATTAATGGGATTGAAGTGATTCAAGAAATTAGACGAAAAATTACCGTTACCCTTATCTCCGAAATACTGAGTCTAAAATTTAGAAAAAATGAACATTATAGGTCTTTACTTATAGATTACAGGAAAACCTATAAGAAGTCTATAGTGTTAAAATAACATGTTAAAAAAAAACATTCGGAACCCTTTGCACGCGAGTCCGACTCGCACTTGGCCAGTTTTTTTTATATTAAGAAAGTCAGTAAATGTACGTGGGTCAATGAACGTTATTGAATGGGTATCTGACGTCTACCATAGTGGGCACTGGGAGGAAACGACGCGATGGTTGTTGTCGGGATATACATACATATATTGTATAACTTCAATTTGTATGAAGTCTGGTCTTTTTGTAGTTTTAATACGGTGTATAATTAAGCATTAAATGGTTCGGGAAAATACATTAAATACCATATGTTAGCTAGCACATCGAAATTCAGTACCTAGTCATTAATAATTTACAACTGCTCCATGAAATATCTGAAACAAAAAGGCCCTTCGGCAGTCAAAAGTACAGTTTGATGTTTACTAGTTCCTTCAATATTATTTTTTTGAGAATAGTTAAAGAAAAAGCCGAATTTAATACAGTAAAACTAAATAAAATATAGCAACAAAACTAAATAAACACCTAACCACCGTATTCGGTAAGGCTCGTACACAGTCAATCTCGAACGCAATCCACGATCAAAATCAATGATCTGATCCGTAGATCGCGTTCGGGATTGACTGTGTACAGGTGGCCTTAGAACTTAACGACCGAATTCGGTCCCGCCAAACAAAAAATAAAAGTCCATCGTAGACTTTCTTATTAATTCTGTACACCGTCAACCAGAAACGAAAATCGGATGTTGATTTACGTTTCCCTTCGACTTGTTTCCCTTTTCCTATTGAGATAAAACGGTTTTTCTTTCTGCGCAGTACGAAACCTAATTAAACGACAAACACTGACAGGACCACCTGACGGGTACCCGTTCCCGTTGTCTCATTCCCCGACACCTTTGGCCGTTGGCTTGTTTTAAATGTAATATTCAAGACAAACTTCCAAATATTTTAATTAATTTAATTAGCGAAGTTACCACTAATTTGTATGAATGTCTGAAAGTTTCAGTTGAAGTGTTGTTTGGTTCAGTTTACTGATACAATGTAATGTGGCCGTGATATTGATTGTTGAGATGGAGAGGCGATCGGATGAAGGTCGACTTCGAGCAGCTGCATCGCAAGACCAAGGTATGTACTGTAGTATTTTGACATTTACAGATTGTACGGTATCAATATCAGGATTCGAGATAATTGTCAAATGGAAAAACAAACTCTATGTTTTACAAAACAAAGTTAAAATTCTATGCAACCCATACTTTTTAAGGTCTTTTAATAAAAATGGATACTTAAAAATTAACTTAAAATACACGACGCTAAAATTGATAATTAAGTTGATAGTGACGGATTTAAATTATCTCGAATTATAAATTTATGTATCTTAACAAAATTATACTCCTCGAGAAATATTACTACAGTTTACAATAGGTAACGATGATTCAGACCGCGTTGATTGGAATTGTAGTGAGTAGGAGTAATTGTATGAGGTGATTGTGAATTTGGCATTAAAATATAAATTCGAGATATTTCGATGGAGGATCTTGGCGCTAACCAGCATGTCTCACATAAACGTTGTTGTAAAACTACTTTTAAATGTTTTTTTTTTACTAATGCTAGGATTTCACCCTACATAGCAAGAGGTATTCCGAATTATTTCGTCTGTCACACGAATAACACTCGGAATACCTGCAAATCATAAACAACTTTGTCTCGTGTGGGAATCGATCCCAGGTCCCGCAACTGCACCAGTAGCGCTGTCGAAATTAGTCTAGTATGCAAACTGTGTAGACTTGTAGTGCAAATTATACCCTTGACTGACATTATACGGAGTCTACCCCGTATGTAGGTCAATGCCAAAAACAGCCAGAATCGAATAAACAATCACTTAGGTACTCGTGTTCAAATACAAACTGAAAAGCATAGGTAGGTCTAATACGAACATTGAGTTCTAGTTTTCATTTTAATTTTTTCCGTTCGCTTCGCTCCTGAGTAATACTGTTCCATGCCAATGGCGAAGAAATAGCGCGGCGAGAAATAAAATGAGAAAATGAAGCATTAAAATGTGAAAGAAAATCTGTGTTTAGCGATTTTTATAGACGTTGGTACGCTTGTTTCATCAACTTGTGTGCTCAAGTGGTTGAATAGAGATCTGTTTTATTCATGCTTCGTAAAACTATCTATTCGTTGCTTTCTCATTGATGAACGGTAGCTATGTCGCGTTTAAATTGGAACCCGACTTGTCGTGTCTATATTTCTGATATTTGAAGACGATGTTGTTGTATTATAACAGTACTAGCTGTGCCCGCGACTTCGTCCGCGTGGAATAGTGTCTTTGGGTAGCATTTTTTAATTATGTAGGCTAATTATTTTACAAATAAGACATGCAAATAGCTCATTAAAGTATTTATACGTATGTACGTATAAATACTTTAATGAGCTATTTGCATTCACTACTGTCATCCCCTATTCCCTATTAAAACTTTTACAAACTTTGAAAGTCATATTTATTTATATCGAATCAACAGTCTAAAAATAAGTTTCAAGTTTCTAGCTTTAAAAATGACGATACTTCCATCCAACTTTTCATACTCCCCTTAAAACCCCTTACAACCCTTTTTTCGCATTAAAAAGTAGCCTTTGTCCTTTTTCAAGCTTTAGACTATCTGTGTAACAAATTTCATTTGAATCGGTTCAGTAGTTTTGGCGTGAAAGCGTGACAGACAGACAGACAGAGTTACTTTCGCATTTATAATATTAGTAAGGAATAGTAAGGAATTTTAGTAAGGAATAGTAAGGAATTTTAGTAAGGAATATATTAGTAAGGAATTAGTAAGGATTAGTACCTACCTACTACCTGAGTTCCATATTGCTATGAAAAAAATACAATATTACATTCTGTGAAAATTATAGTGTTGCTCCTAACTTTACTTGCTAGATCATGTCCCTAGCCTTTTGTCCAATTATGTTGGGAGTCTGTTTCCAGTCCAACCAATGTACTATAGTCCCAGTACCACTGCTGAATAAAACTGTTTGTTATAGGTAGGTACATTAAATTTTGGACCAAACCGAATGCGGTCGGTGCTCAAAGCGAGTTTAATTTCATCCAACTGTAGATTATAACGACAATTCGGACTACTGTTAACAATATGTACCTACGTGATTTGAACACGCGTATTATGCAATTTAAATTATTCTTGAAGTGCTACGTTATTGTTTTGATAATTGTAGCTATTTTTAGCATAAGAATAGAGAGTTCTTTTAATTACGCCGTTGACGACAAGACGTTTCGTCTTTATGTACGTGAAGAATATTTACAAACAATTATATAAAGAGTGTGCAAGGTCTAGGGCGAGATTTGGCATGTAAGTAGTTAAATCTTGAAGACAATTTCTTTTTGTTAATTTCCAGTCGGGTTTCAACCGATGGAACTACTAGAATGATTGAAACCTCAGGATCTCAATGTATTCTAGAGTGAAACAACACTTTAGGTGATTGTATTAAAACACAGGACACAAACAGAGCACAAAGCAACACTCAGACTGTTTCCCTTTGTCACAGACCGACATTTACATGAACCATTTGAACGTAGGTTCCCTTTGTCACAACACTGTCCACTAATTATAACACTCAAAGCATTGCACTGGGCAATGCTGGAATGGGCTTTCGGCTGAATAGGTAGTCTGTACTATCTATCTGAATTTGGATGTTATTCAGGCAGCGGATTTGTCTACGTGAAAATCGGAAATTATCCCAAGGGGACGTATTCCCGGGATAAAAGCATCGTATGTCTTAAGTCCAGGGTACTTACTATGACTTCTTATAACCATCATAGTTTTATAGTGTGTAAGGGAGAAGGAGACGGAGCTATATGGTACACATAGCACACTATCCCTCTTTCACAACGGAATTGTGGTGTCATTAAGACTTAAAAGTAAGGCCCCAGGACATGGTCAACCGTTTGAGGCTTCATCTATTATTGTTTGTTTGTTTGCTTGAACGTGCTAATCTCAGGAGATCCGATTATTAAAATTCTTTCAGTGTTAGATAACCCAATTATCGAGGAAAGATATAGGCTATATACCATCACGCTAAGACCGATAGGAGCGGAGCAGACGTAGTTGTGTGGGTCAACTAGTTGATCAATAAACCTCCAGACTTTCCTTTTATAATATTAGTAGGAAGAAATAATACGAGGTGTCAGTATTAACTCTGCACTATTATCTTTTGAAATTGAGAACGATGAATAACGATGGACGGAAAATCTACAACATTGGATCGTGAAGCGTAATCCACAATCTACGAGATCTGATCTCCATTCCGGAAATGGAGGGTTCTATTGTAAGACGTTAATTTTCACCGATACTGAACTGCTAAGATACTAACCTATGGATGGAATTAAGAGGCTATGGACATTGTATAAAGTGGAATTGTATCAATGATACCGATTGTGAAAAGTAGATATACAAATTGTATGGGATTGCCATGCGCTACCAAAATGTCAGATGAATGATGGACGGATGGATGTCAGTTTTGTACTTTTCGAAATACGATGAATATTTCGAAAAGATGGATAGATTGGATAGAATGACACGTTATCTAAAACCTAAGGTTCTCCTAAGTAACTTTAACCAAAACATACAAACCTTCTCTTACAAACAGTACCAGAGGCCTGGTCCAGACAGTTTTAACTGAGACTTAGTTAAAACTGTCTGGACCGACCCTCGGGATAAAGATAAGATATCATACTTAGTATGATATCTTTTTCGAAAACAAAGGTTCCATTAGGGAATATCCATTTACGCCTAACGGTTACAATGTCTCTACAGCGGAAAATCCGACGAATTGTGTCGTCAGAGTAGAATTATTTTAGTAAATAAAATGAGTAAAGTAGTGCAGATAGATTAATTAAATAGATAAAGTTCTAAACTTTTGGGACAGTATAATCTACAATTCTGTTAATTGAATGACCCCAAATTGTTCGTAAAGGGTCCTATTCTGTCCTTATGTTTAAAAGGTCCTTTGTATCAGTAATATTGGGTAATCAACAAACTATAACACTGAACCTACTAAATATGTAGGGACATTCACCCAACTGTATGCCAAAACAGCTTTTACGATAATATATTTAGCTCCTAAAAAGTTTTCATTCTGATATCATTTGTCATAATCACAGATGATGTCAGAATTGCATAATTTGTTACTAACTCATTAATAACAACTTATGGGCTATAACTATGTCTGCATTAAAGATATTTTATTTTATTTATTTATTTTTATAGACCCTTAAAATGACCCTTGTATTAGCAAAAATTGGGCTATAAGTAAAATAATAGCACATACCACCACCACTACTACATAGGTAGTAGATACATTCGCCCAACTGAATACCAAGGCAGCTTTCACGTTAATCCACTTAGTTCCTAGAAAAAGGTTCCAACTATAACGTGACACCAAAACTCGATCAAGTGACTTTTCGATTACTACAGCTGTCAAACGCGTTCATTTTTTACTCGACTGCCTAAAAAAAGGAGTGTTTTGTTTCCAGGGTTCATGTGCTTGTGATTGTCTATTTGTAACGTGTTTTATTGGTTGTACTGATCACCGTGGGATGCTTCATGGTAAAGTACCAGTTTCCAGTTTTGGGTACAGCTTCCAGTCTAATCGATCGGATGCAGTCCAGTGTTTTACATGGAGCGACTCGACTGTCTGAACTCCGCAACCCAGTAACTGTGCAACATGATATCCATTGGTAAAACTGATTGTTAGATTTCTAAATACTGACGAAGATCTACAAGTGTTAAGCGGAAGCCGTGGCCCAAAGTGTTTCCGAGGGACTGTGATGGACGTGCATCCAAAGAATGACCTTTTTTTTAAGGATGGGAAATCTAAAAAAACCCATCCGTGTTCCTCCTAATCCAAAGAATGATCTAGGCAAGCGTTGTTTAAGCTGACGCTAAAGATCGACTCGTGCGGCCATATTCAGCCACGAGCTCCTACGAGTGGTTTATGTGCAAAGGATTATTCATTTAAAGGCCATCGTATACGGAACATAAACTTCCACAACAACTACTGCCCCTTAATTGAATTTACTCTCTTTTATTCGCGAAGGCATCATAAAAAAGTCAAGACCTTTTTCCTCTTAAGTGCTATTTTCAACGTAAAATTTTAAAAGAAGCTTAATGTAACTAAGAAAGCTAGTGCAGTAATAAAAGTAACGTTTAAGAGTCCTCTTAGAAGCTGGTCGCTAGAATAATTCTCTCTAATTGTCACTTTTGCAACAGCAGACGCTGTTTTGAACTCCAAAACTGTTTATTTGCGAACATTTTGTAGATATACATTTAACTGTTATATTATTTAAACAAAATGTTAGGTGTTCATGTTTCTTTGTTGATAAAAAAATTAATAAATCATTATTTCATTTTTTATTTACTTAACTTACTAAGTATCAAATAGTTGAAGGTTTTTCGTGGCGTTTTATTATGATTATTATACATAGATTAAGGTAGGTACACAAACCAGTAATGGATTGGTTAGTACGACGAAAAGGATCCTATATTTACACTAGAGTCTAGTCATTGAATGAAAAAGAGCACAGTACAATGACAGCGTTATCACCAAATTGTCTGTTTTCACTCAAACCAAGGTTGAAGAAAGTTTCCAAATAATCCTTACTTCCTTACTAATATTATAAATGCGAAAGTAACTCTGTCTGTCGGTCTGTCTGTCTGTCGCGCTTTCACGCCAAAACTAATGAACCGATTTAAATGAACTTTGATACAGAGATAGTCTAGAGACTGAGAAAGGACATAGGCTACTTTTTATCCCGGGAGTACGTTCCCAAGGGACCACACGGGCGAAGCCGCTGGCAGAAGCTAGTAGAGATATAATTTAAAATCAAGTCAAACTTAACCGCTTCCCGCTGGCGACGAGCCAACAGCGTCAAAACAAAATGTTGTAACTTTCTCAAAGAAGTTTCTTTTTACAGCCGAATACATGGTGCACCTGTTATAAAGAATATTCTTCCCTTTTGTCTATGTATCACTTTTACGAGTTTATAACTTTGTATAAAATACTCGTTGAAAAGATCTGGGTATCTGAAATGGTAACCTTTTCTGTATATTCGCACTTCGAACAAAACGTGGGTTCACTGGAGATATCACCTGGACGTGGCATAAAAACCGACCAAGTGCAATTTCGACTCTAACACGAGGGTTTTCAAAAAAATACGTTTCCTGAATGATGGCCCTTTTTAATGTTATGATTTTTCTTTCATCATCATATCAGCCGAAAGACGTCCACTGCTGGACATAGGCCTCCCCAAAATTTTAGGGGGGGTTTGCCATAATCGCCACGCTTGGCAGGCGGGTTGGCGATCGCAGTGTATGGTGTTGCGTTTTACAGAGAATGCTGATGCCCATTTTCTGGCGAGTCCCTTAGTCGCCTCTTACGATATCCACGGGAAGTGATGGGATGGTATTATTCTTTTATGGCACCATACGGCACCATACGATTTTTTTTTTATTATAGCACAATAGTACACTCTGTGAATATTTCAATTCGTATAACCCGCTGGCAGATACACAGACAGACGGATGTACAGTTGGACACTGGAAAGTAGTTATGTGTGTATAAGTGGGGAGGAAATGGAATATTGACTTAATAGAATATTCCTTGCAAAAGCTCTCATGTCTACGAGGTTCATGGTATGCTATAAAAAAGATTGCAGTCCACAAGATTGGCGGGCGAGTCGGATTGCCATTACTCTGAGCACATATAAATAAATGCTTTTTTATATGTTTTGTCCAGCGTCGATTGAATACTGATTTTCCCTTAAATATCTTTATACTGCTCCCTTGATCTCCTAGTCATTATTTATGACACCCCAAAACTCAAGAGATGTGTCTATTTTTAGCCTCAGTTAAAACTTGGTTCCCAAGCGACACGTCTCCATGATGAATTTCTTAGTATCACTTCAAAATTCACATCGATAACATACTCAACCCTATAATAGAGGTGTCCAATCGATAGTTGCCACATATCCGTTGACTTTATGAAGATTAAACTCTGGCTTCTCGGGTGAAACTCGATCGTGGTCCGTTTATATTAAACTGTTCGGTAATATTTGATAACTTTGATACCTGTATCCAAAAGTTCGGGAAAGTTTTAGTTTTGCGTTATTAATACATAGTTTCGGTTTCATCGCGATAACTTTGATGTTTTTCATCTTCATTTTTCATCGCTAAAACTGAGACTTTATTTACAAAGTTAGAAACGCTATATTTAATCACCGTGCGATAATTTCAGCCAATCTTTTCTGACCTGACAACATGAGCATGAGGTGAACTATCATTTCATATTGTTTGCATGGATTGACAGCTCACTTCATGTTCACTTCCCTAAGTTTTCACTTCCACATGTTACATAATCGCACTGCAGCGGGTCTAAAAAGGCCACTTTAGCAGAATCAGGAAACAAATCACGCTACTCGTCACTGTCAAATTTTCCCAATCAACCTTGAACCATAATTCGTTAGCGATAGAGATGAAAATTAAATTTGACAGATTGTTGTGTGATTAATATTATGATTTTCCTAAAGTGGCGTTTTTAGCCCCCCTGTTCTTATAACAGGCTGATAGACCATCTTAGGTGTGTAAAGTGGACACTGAAACTTGAAGACCAGCGAGCTCGTTGAAGGTTTGCTGATATGTCAATAGCCTTTATGAACTTTATAGGTTCTCATTATTTGTAATATTTTATTACAATCATGGCAGAAGTAGGGTACCTGTTTTACAGTAAGCTTTCAGGGGTAAGACATCCCACAAGTTTTTCTATGAAAAATTGTTGTATGCTTTTATACAGACATGTTAGTTATTACGTACAAATATTCTGTTTCACTTCTAAATTTCCCCTTACAAGTCAAAAAGAATAATTGAAAAGTGATTAAAATTCCATTCAGAAGATTAACAGCGTCGTTTATCCACGCCCCGTCATTTTTCACTAGACTTAAAATAATATTGTGAAAGCGAGCTGACGTTTTAACAATTATTCCGCCTTTCGGTTATCCCCGGGTATCATTCATCACTTTATTTATTCATGTTTCGTTATTGTTTATTTTCCAAATACGTTTTCCTTTTTGTTATTTAATACTTACTTTGAGATCTTTGATCTATTTATGATAATATCTTTCTTATGGTTGTGTATATACCGTCAGCATAGTTGACAGGTCTCACTAGGGCACTGGCCCTAGTGAGACGGAATTGTTCGAACGAGTTAGTATTTAAACCTTTCATAAATCGTTCTCCAGAGCACCAGCGTACAAGCCATTCTTCGTTTATAACTGACTGATAACGTCATTACTTTTGATTAAAAAACTGGCCAAGTGCGAGTCGGACTCGCGTTCAAAGGGTTCCGAACGAATTTAATTTTTTTAACATGTTATTTTAACACTACAGACTTCTAATAGGTTTTCCTGTAATCTTTAGGTAAAGATCTATTATCTCCATTTTTTTCAAAATTTTAGGCTCAGTAGTTTCGGAGATAAGGGGGGGGGAATGGTCATTTTTCGTCTAATTTCTTGAGTAACTTCTAAATCATTTATTTTAAAATTATGAAAAAAATATAATTAAAACCCTCACAGTAAGCCCTTTCATTTGACATGTCACACGATATTTTTCAAAAAACTTTTTTTTTTATTTTCTAGTTTGACCCCCAAAAGTGACCCCCATACTAAAAATTTTATAATTTACGTAACGCGTCCGTGTTTGGGTCATAGAAGTCCATATGTGTACCAAATTTCAACAGAACCGGTCCAGTGGATCCGGAGAAAACTGGCTGTGAAAGACGGACAGACAGACAGACAGACACTCGAGTGATCCTATAAGGGTTCCTTTTTTTTTCGGAACCCTAAAAACCTAAGATAAAGTATTGCTTTAACTTGGTTTAATGTCGTACGATTTGTTCGTCGAATGCTCTGCGACACTACCCCCGTGGGTGCCATTACGAGCAAAGCGAAGCCTTGAATTAATTTGCTTAGCTCCTGTAAATATGGACGGAATACGCGATTAAACTGTCCCTCCATTAGGGAGAACGGCAAGAAGTCAGTTGTTTGAGAACTTGCGAACTAATAGGAGCCGCTGAGTTATGGGATGCTGCGTGGTTTTCAAATGAACGTATCTGTATTAATAGGATGTTTCTTCAACTAAAGCGGTCATGCGGAAGGCTGAGACTGGTGTCGTACTAAGTTTACACGATACTTTCGAAGAAAATGCAGTAAATGGGAACATCCAACTGAAAGGCCATAAGAAGACTGCTACAACAAATACGATGGTATCATTGTACACTATTCTTCTACACTAATATTATAAAGAAGAAAGATTCGTTTGTTTGAATTGAATAGGCTCCGAAACTACTGGACCGATTTGAAAAATTATTTTAGCATTGGAGTAACATAGGCTATATATTATCCCCGTACTCCCACGGGAACGGGAACTACGCGGGTGAAACCGCGTGGCGTCTACTAGTTAGATCATAAGAACCTCTAAAGGTTCAGTTTTTAATGATATCGTCGTTGCAATTTTCATGCTCCATAACGCACAAGCGGAAGTAATGCCTTAGAAACCAACAGAAATAAAATACTATTAAAACAAAGTTCAGTTAAGACTCCATTTTGCCTGTGCAAAGCTGTGGCGGGCAGCCATTGTTGAATATTCTCATTGTCTTGAACAACTGTAATACTGTGCTAGATAGGTACATTACCCTCTCAGAATGTTACGTTTTTAATGTAGACCGTTGAAAATAAAATACGTTAAAATGAAGACTCATAAAACAGACTATATAATTTATCTAGGCTTATATTAAATGAAGTTATCCAGGCAGGCATCGAGCTTAACACCTACCCATTTTTAAGAACTTTTGAAGGGAAATTCCTTCAATTACTTTGACTCAATCCCGACGGCCACGAAATGTTCGAAATCTGTTATAAATAGTTTTGAAGTTATTCAAGAAATTACGCAAATAATGACCATTTCTCCCGCTTATCTCCGAAATTACTGAGCCCAAAATGAAAAAAAAAAAACTGAAAATAGTTACTTACCTATAGATTAGAGGAAAACCTGTAAGAAGTCTATAGCGTCACAATAAAATTCGTTTGGAACCCTTTGCACGCGAGTCCGCCTCGCATTTGGCCAGATTTCATCATGCGCACAGCACGTGAAAGTCTCTTCCCGTTCCTAAGTTTGTAACAAGCTATAATCTACTGTATAGGCCTTTTCTGAGTGCGCTCGTTCATCGTAGGGCCCATCCATCGCTGTCCATCAGGCGAGGTCGAGGTCAAGAGCAGCTTATTTAGTAACAAACATAAAACATCCTTGCACATTTTTTTTAAGTTATTTCTTCTGTGAAATGCTTAACGATAAACATGCAGATTTTTAATTAACTGAAAATCTTTCAGTGTGGCAATCTTTCGAGTTGTCCTAAATAGATTTCATATCTTGTTAGGGTTCCGAACAAAAAACGGAACCCTTATGGGATCACTCGGGTGTCTGTCTGTCCGTCTGTCTTGACTGATCCTGTTGAAATTTGGTACACACATAGACTTCTGTGACCCAAACACGGACGCTTTACGTAAATTATTACATTTTTAGTATGGGGGTCACTTTTGGGGGTCAAAGTAGAAAATAAAGAAAAAGTTTTTTGAATAATATCGTGTGATATATCACATGAAAGGGCTTTTTATGAGAGTTTTAATTATATTTTTTTCATAATTTTAAAACAAATGGTTTTGAAGTTTTTCAAGAAATTAGACGAAAAATGACCATTGCCCTTATCTCCGAAACTACAGAGCCTAAGATTTTGAAAAAATGGAGATAATAGATCTTTACCTGTATATTATAAGAAGTCTATAGTGTTAAAATAACATGTTCAAATTATTAAATTCGTTCGGAACCCTTTGCACGCGAGTCCGACTCGCACTTGGCCAGTTTTTTTATTTACTAAACCTACAAAATTGTAATAAACTAAGGCGTCCAAGTACCTACTCCTTCACATCGCTGTGATTCGAAAATTTACCCAGAGAACTGGCAGCAGTGCCACGCTGAATGGAAATGCTTCATCTTTGGGCGAATAATGAGCCAGCTCTCTGGGATATAATAAAATTCGTTTTACTCGACTTCATGTACCTAGATAAATAGCTTTTATCGATTTCAGTGTGAGTTAGCACGATAGAAAAGTACCTACTTGTGTAACAGAATGAACGCAATACCTCTTAAGGGGTCATTGTACTCATCATTATGAACAACTTTTACAATGGGACCAATCCCGAAATCGCGAATAAAATTCAGCTCTTCAGTACATTTTGCAGTTATGCGCACATTAATGTATGGGGAGTCGATTTTTTTTTCGCGATTTCAGTGTTGGTCCCATAGTGAAAGTTGTTCATAATGATGTGTTCAATGACCCCTTAAGAGGTATTGCGTTTATTCTGTTACAGGTTGTATACTCTTACATTTGTAGTCAAAGACGTTTTTATTCTAACGACATCCAGAGACTAATAACCGGCATCAAGGTACACAGCTATTTTCTAAATCACTCGAATACTGGCCTAAGTAGGAAACAGCCGTCTTGGACGAATCTAGTTGCCCCATTGAGGTAGGTATTAATTAATTATAGGGCTGCCAACAGAGCCGCTTGTGGGACTGACACCCTTCTAAGTAAGGGTGTAAATTACTTACTCGATTTATTAATTAAGTAGATCAGGATTAACGCAATATTATACGGTGATTATTTATTTTGTTTTTTATTGTACCCAATGACACTAATGAGGAGCATGATTATTTAATGAGGTTATTTTTTTGTATTTCGAACACGCATTTTATAGTTCCGTAGTGTTTTTTGGTTTTCTTCGACTGAAAAAAATAAGGTTGTATTTCGTAGTATTTTTTCACAATGCCAATAGCTTCCGATTTGCTGACTGTGTTTTTGGACGGACAAATGAGTGGGACAATAAAAGAGTTTTAGCTGTATGGCTACGGAACCCTAAAACATGCTTGAACTCATTTATCTTCCTACTTGTTGTTTCATCATTCATGATAGTTCGTTCTTATTTTTGTAACACATTCACAACTCATTGGTACTCAGGCTTTTTCATAAAATAATTATCATATAGTAGTATAGTTTAAATATCTACTGATTTTAGGAAATTCATAATCTCTGTCTTCTATATACATAAACTAGTGAACGTCACGCGGTTTCACCCGCGTAGTTCCCGTTCCCGTGGGAGTATGGGGATAATATATAGCCTATGTAACTCCCTGATAATGTAGCTATTCAATGCTAAAAGAATTTTTCAAATCGGTCCAGTAGTTTCGGAGCCTATTCAATTCAAAGAAACAAACAAATCTTTCTTCTTTATAATTTTAGTGTAGATAGGTGATGTATTAACCGACTTCAAAAAAAGGAGGAGGTTATCAATTCGACTGCATTTTTTTTTAGGTTTGTTACCTCATAATTAACCGACTGGACGAACCGATTTTCATGATTCTTTTTTTATTTGAAAGCTGGTGCTTCCCGTGTGGTCCCATTGCCACCACGTCAGGATCTGATGATGGAAACCCTGAAAAATCGAGGGCAACTCTCGAAAATTGTAGGCACGCATTTGGTAAAATCTTGATATTCGTGTGTATATCAGGTGATACTACAAAAGAATGAAAGTTTGGATCAGACCTGATGATGGAGACGACAGTGAGTCAAGGAACTCCACATCGGTATGTAGGAACTACCAAGTGTTTGGGCTTATTTCATTCGTATTGACGAGACCTTCACACCGAAAGCACTTAGTTTTATTTTCATAACATAACATCACGCCGGTACGCTGTGAATGGGTACGCAGGTACGTACGTAAAAAGTGAAAAATAATAAATAAATAATTTTTTTAAAGTGTGCGTGGGTGGCCAAATCCTACTATGAGGAATATCGAAAACACTGAAAGGAGTCTTGAGCCCGATTTTAATGAAAACTAAAACTGCATCATTGGAATTTTGAAAAATCGGTATTCCTAGCCAGGAATCGAATCGGTTGATTTTGAAAATACTGGCAAAGTGCGAGTCGGACTCGCTTGCAAAGGGTTCCGAACGAATCCCGTTTTTTTAACATGTTACTATAATACTATAAACTTATAATAGGTTTTCCTGTAATCTAAAGGTAAATAATTTGCATTTTTTGGTTTGCATGGTAATTTTACATATAATTGCACTTCAAAAGTGTTTATTTTAAAGTTATGAAAAAATATATAGTTAAAACGCTCACAATGAGCCCTTTCATTTGATATATCTCACACGGTACAGTTGGAAACACTTTTTTTTAAGTTTTCTAGCTTGTCCTCCAAAAGTGACCCCTACGTGCATATTTTTTCTTTTTGTGTAAAGCGTCCGAGTTTGGGTCGCAAAATTTCATATGTGTACCAAATTTCAACAGAATATGTCTTGTAGATTCGGAGGAAATTGGCTGTGACTGACGGACAAACAGACAGACAGCCAGCCAAACAGCCAGACAATCGAATGATTTTATAAGGGTTCCGTTTTTTACGGATGTTCGGAACCCTAAAGAACACAGTCTATATTATTACAACATTCGAAAGTGTCGCTAGTAAGGGTCAAAATCTGGGAAGTAATAACATAATTATGGCAAGCTCTTTTCTTTAGTTTCTAAGCTCTCTCTCTCGAGAGAGAACTTTTTCTTCTTGAGATGAGCTATTTCCTAAAGTTTGTATGGAAGAATCTAATTCCTTCAGTCAATTTAAGTGGTTCCCATTATTAGTTTTTAGCATCTACCTACCCCCAAGATGATCTAGGGGGTATTAAAGTTTGTATGGAAGAATCATATTGCTTGGACCAATGTACGTGAAACTTGGTTCAAAAACTGGCCCAAGAAAATAATAAAGGGTTTCATTTTTAGTTTTTCACAACCGACCTCAAAAGACAATTTAGGGGGCGTTAAAAATTGTATTAAATATTAATAATATTGAAAAAAAAATAGAAAAATTGTTTATTACTCCCAACAGACGCACAGTTTCAAATAAAACAAAAACAAACAAATAAAATAAAAAAATATTTCAAATTGAACGACAAACAATGAATTCAAAAATGATTTCTTAGTTTATTACCTCTTAGCTAGCACACGTGTATACCATGTTCTCGATCCAGACAGATATTTTTTCCTGGGAGTATGTTGCCTTGGTGTAATTACCGACTATCACGCGGGCGATGCCGCTGGCAGAAGCTAGTAGCAGTATATAATCGTGGTTAAACTAATTATATTATCAATTTTTTTATCTATACTATCTATTTCTATACTAATATTATAAAGAGGAAAGATTTGTTTGTTTGTTTGAAATGAATAGGCTCCGAAACTACAGGACCGATTTGAAAAATTCTTTCAGCAATGGATAGCTACATTATCAGGGAGTAACATAGGCTATATTTTATCCCCGTACTCCCACGGGAACGGGAACTACGCGGGTGAAACCGCGTGACGTCCACTAGTTTTTTATAAATAAGGCTGAAAATGTTTGGCGAAGAAAAGCAAGCAAACCTAGGGAAGTTATGCCAACAGAAGTCAAGAGGAAAGAGTAGATATTATTCGAATTCATTCAGTAATATACTTGAGTTCACAATAACAAAAAGAAACAGAAAGGGAAAAAGACCGATTTTTTACCGAGAAACCGTTCAAAATCGTTTGATATACTCGTAAAGGTTTTTTACAGATATTTCGTGGTGTTTTTGTAACATTTTATCGTGTTATTTTTAAAATATTGGAATCTTCCTATTTATTTTCTACGGCTGAATAGAATAGATAGTTTCATATTTTATTTCTATTTCAAACATTATACCTGAATAGTTTGTTTTGAGATATCTTTATACTATAGGTACACCTGTTCCTAATTGCCAATATACCTGCAGAATCTAAAATACGCCACTGATGCACTGATTGACGTGGCCACCAACTGGTCCCAATTCATTTAGTAAAATATTCACCTTTGGCTCAGATACAAAAGTAAAAACCAGATCAATCTAGTACCTACCTACTCCCAGTCCTAGGTTTTCGTAAACTTTGTAGCATTTCTTGTGCCATTTTTCTCCAGTCCCCGATGTGCACGTAAAGTCAGTTACCACTTCAGATGTTCTCGGAAACTCGGTCAAGGTCGAGTTGCTCGATTAGGGTTTGCTTCCTTTTTCTTTTCATTTTTAAAGCAGATGTATAATCAGCACGTCTTTTTAGTTTCGTCGTTCAGTTATGATACCCACGAGTAGTTAAGATGACTATATATTTGTAGATGGCACCGTAAGTTCATAAATAATATCGTGGGATTATAAACTTTCGATAAGTTGATAATACTATAGACTTTTCAAGAGTTTTTTTTTAGTTTTTCTGTAATACTACAGTAAATTGGAAAGATTGTAGAAAGGATTGCTGGTCGCCAATCATGCCCATTCACAATTTTTAGGCACGGCACTATTAGATCATAAACCGTCGACGTATTATTGTAGAAAAAAAATACTGTTGTCAATTTATCTAGACTTTATAATCTCTCGCGATTTTTTACAAACTTCCGGTGACAGGGCAGTTTTGCGACTTCCAAAGTTTGATTTTTATTCGAGACACAAGTGCTTTCATGTTTTATTTCCGATTTCTTTATTACTCTCATACGTAGGTACACTTTGTGTCTTTGTATCATCAGTCGTTCTATATGTAAATAAAACGTTATTATGAGGGACATAGTTGCTTCAAAGGTCCGGCAGTGTAATAATCCAAGTCCGGTAGGTATTATAACGTTCGGATTTCCATTTGCATTTTTATGAAGGGAACATGGCAAGTATTTTAAGTAAGGTACTTATTGAAGATTCTTGGGCCAGAGTTTCATACAATTTGTGCCACGAGATATTTCGGTAATGCGTCGTTCACCTTCTGTGTTCGCTGGTATGAGGTGTGTATATTTAATAAGGCGTATCGCTGTTGTTCTCACATTTGTGTGATGTAGGTATATATTTCTCTTTCTTCTGTAAATATTTTCGCTTTCACTTATTGGAGAATAAGAAAAACAGTGGTTACTTTCAGAAGGATAGAAGGTACAGTAAGTCGCATATCTATATAACCAATCTAGTATAAACTGGCTTCTTATTTTGTTAAGACTCCGTACTACTTCAGGCTAGTTCAACAACAGTGTTACCGTCGACATGCGGCCATCTGCACCTATTTATTTTACGCGGACTTAGCACGCACTTTTGTCTACGAACATAAATAACCCCTTCGATCTCTTTGTAGAGTTCGTTGTTTAAGAAAAGTGAATGATTACGATCTTTAGGTATTATTTTAATTAATTTGATTTCACCATCAATAGCGACCATAATGACCCTACATCATGGGTGTGGGTCGCAACATTATTTTATTAATAATAATAAAAAAACCATAGTGGCTTTTTTTTCTCAACCTCTATGCATTAATGTAGTTACAATAACGTCTTTATTATTTTCCTAGATAAGTATTACCTCTAAGTTTCATGATTTAAAATTGATGGAATGAGATTTTCCATAGAAACCGTTTTACGCCTTTTGACCCCGCTGGGGGGTCGATTGTAAAAAAAATCGTTAAATCCGTTTTAAATTATCCCATTTTTAGAATGTTTTATATCAATTCCCAAGTAAATTGAAGCAAGCAGTAACTAATTAATTTACTCCCCTATAAACCTCATCAGCCCTTTAAACCGCGTCAGGGTTTGATTTAAAAAAAAAATACAATAACATGTATTCGTATTATTGTATCAAGATTGTTAATGCCGAGTTTCAACTTCATCGGGCCAAGCGTTAACCCTTCCTTAAAACTTTAACAGCACCTAAACCCCCACTGGGGGGGTAGTTATGAATATCTAATTATGTTTTATTTATTTAGTTCAATATTTGTACCAAGTCTCAAGATTATAAACCTAAAAATAAGATTCTTCCATACAAACTTTAACCCTAAATAGTGTTTTAGGGGTAGTTCAGAAAAACTAATAGTCACTACCTTTGTAATTCACTTAGACCAGTATTCGTGCCAAGGTTCAAGTTTATAAACTTAAGGATAAGATTCTTTATATATTTTTTTTATTGATGTTTTTTATTTATAATATATCACCGTGACAAATTTCGTCTTCATAGGTCAAGCAGTTTTAGAGATTTTTTTTTTTCATTTTTACTAATGGTCCCAACCCATTTCTCCCGTTAGGGGTTGTATTTCCAAAAACGACAAAATACGTATTTATTTATTTATTTATGCTCAGAAGCTTTAATATTAAATTTCATTAATGTCACTTCAAAAATGACGGACGTCCCATATAAACTTTCAACCCCTATTTCACCCTCATAGAGGGTAGATTTTCCAAATATCTGATATACGTTCTTATTTATTTTTAACCAGAAGCTCGCATATGAAATTTCTTGCTCACTTTGAAAATGATGGTTTTCCATACAAACTGTGCAACCCTTTTTCAAAAATCCTTTTTTATCGGATCCCTACGTCATACAAAAAATACACACTCCAAGTGCGTTGATCCGTCAGTCATTCAGGACAAAGCTATACTGATTCGATAATTAAGGGGGAAATGTGAGACTAGTTTCAGATTTGTCAACTTTGTCAGTTTTAATCATTTTTGTTTACCACAGAAATATTCCGTGACCGAAGGTACTAAACTGAGGCAACAAGAACAATCAATTCTAAGTATCAATTTGCCTACCTCTCATTCATTCATTCATTCACTCATGATGAAAATAAATTGGAAATTGATAAAGTTTGTTAGGCAGTTTGTTTTGACTGAATTATTTTTTTTATTGAATATATGGATCACGCAAAGATGTTGTAGCAAGTTATAGTTTACGGAGTTCGCTATCAATATGATGTAAGATTTGATAAAATAACGACTTCGCGACGGCAGCGCAGCGTGTACGCGGCTTTTATAAGAAGAAGTGAAACACCGCCGTTTGCTTGAAACCAGCCTTTCTAGTTTTGTGTGCTTTTAGATGTATGTGCCGACGCTTGGTTAAGGCCCTTGTCCCGCTGTAAACAATTTTCGACTGAAATGAGGATGGCCACCACATTTTTGCTATGAATATCTACAAATTAATCTGAAACTATACAAGTTTGTATGTTAACAATACCATTGAGCAGATACTGAAAGCGTTAAAGTAAATGACATGACTGTCAACGCGACGTAAGTCATGACAGATTTAAGCCGCGAATCTACCACGGTACAAGCTATCCACGGCCATGCGGCGCGTTTTAGCTGCGTGAGTTCATTTGTTTGACAACGTGGGTGTACGTTTCCACTGAAGTACACGCTACACGCCCACGACTAGGTACAACAGTAGCGTGGCCCACCGCGGCACACGGAGAGCCTACGCACGTTTGTTTGCAATAATATGGTTTTGACATAGTCGTGGGTTAATATTCGTGTATAGCGTGTACTGTGTGCACAGTGTGCATGGCGTTGACAGAGTTGAGCTACGTGGGCGCCATATTCGAGCAAGCCACGCGTGTGTCAATGACGTCACATGATGCGTAGCGTGTTTTTGGGTTGCAGTGGAAACAATCTCACACATTTTCATGCAAGACGAAGCCTCACACACGTGTGTAGCCTCTCCGTGCGTTGCGGTGGGTTCGCGGCTTTACGTTTTCGCAAAGGTAGCAGTAGTGCAGCGTATTCGCCATATTAAACATATACAGAGCCGTTTGCCTGAAAGTACCATTGTATTTTTTTTGGATTGACGGGCCATGTGATGGTCGCTTGGATTAACGGACAGACCTTTCGTCTGTAATGGCGATGATGATGTATTTTTGTGTTACTACGCTGCTTCAGAATCATTTAAAGGTATATTTTGAATGATTATAAAGATATACAAGTATTAACATTAACAATTTTACCGAAAAATGTCTACTAAAAGCGTTAAAATAAGTGACTTACCGTGCACGGAGAGAGCTATGAAACAGATAGTTTATGTTCAATACAAAAGTAGTTTTACACTCAAAGTTACTGGCGATGTTACCTATCGCATCGCACTAAATAACAGCATTACTAAGTTTATAGTAGATACAGTAAACATTGACGGTAGTTGAGAGTTAGCTTTTGACACTCAGGTATTCTGTAGGTAGTTTTCAAACTTAGGTATGTAGTCTTAGCATAGTTTGGACTTTACTCGAAATGTTAATCAAATAGGTAAGTAATATTGAAAGTCTTTGATGTCCGTATTTCTGAACACAGAAATCTAATTACCTGGTTTGCTACTTGGATTTTCAATTAGCTACAAATTATGAAAATTTCCTTTTCTTCGTTGTCATATTCTTAGCCCAGTAGAAATTGACGCTAAAAAGGCTAAAATCGCAAGCTAGATGTAGTTCTGGTTTTTTGGTATGTTCTATGGACCTGTGAATCCAAATTTGCAACTTCGAAAAACTTGTGCCCGCTGCGCACCAAGCGATGAACTGCGAAATTATGGGACTTTATTCACTTTTTGCTCTAAAAATGAAAAACTATGCCTTTTAGACAAACAACATGCCAATATTTTGTTACATACAGCAGTAAAACTTAAAATTGACAATTTTCGAGAAAAATTGACCATCTTTGTAGGGCCATATCTTGGTCCATATAAGGTTTGTAGAGCTGCGGCTGGGCTTCATTTGTTGCAAATTTAGGTGTCTTTATATAAATACTGAATGTTACATGTCTAGAATGCACAGTTTTTGACATTTAGAGCAAAAAGTATGAAAACGCCAAAATTTCGCACAAGCTTTTCGAAATTGCAAATTTAGATTCACATCAATCACCCTAACTGATCTATACAACATATCAAAAATGCAGAACTACATCGTGCTTTGCGATTTTAATGTTAATTTCCACTAGGTTTTTATCTTGCCCTTGTCTCATGCTACCTACTTGATTTTTTTGGTCGGCGCAACACGTTTCCTTCTCCCATTCTCCTCTGTTAACGGTTACCCCATCATTCACTGCCTTTTCTTTTATGTCATTCCTCACATAATCCATCCGTTACTTTTCATGTCTCATCCATTAGCATTACGTATTATACACTCCCCGTCAAACGTATTTGGCCACTCAGAAGATATATTTTGTAAAAGTTCGAATGAGTGAAATGACTTAAAAGATTAAAATCAGCAATTCCTTAAATTTAATAATAATTTTATTTTTTTATTTGAGACTCATTGTTGTATTCACCTTGGTTTTTAATGATTGCCTTACAAAATGCAGGTGACCAAATAATTTTGGGCAGTAGAGTGTATAGTTGCATAGTGTCTACCTTCTGAACACACACATTTTACTTAGACACTTATTATAAACTCTTTATTAATATCATCTGATATTTACTTTTGCTGTACATTCGTGTACATTAGCGTTAGAGCAAGACAATCTTTTCTCTCAAGAGAATTTCTATATTGCAAGTTATTTTCTTACATTTCCATGTTAAAAGTTACGATGGTCGTGACAGCGGTCTTGAAAATGTTGCTTATGTTTCTTGTTTCTGTTTTACAGGTTTTTCGTGTTTTCTAGAGTAAATAAATGTAGATGGAAAAATATCCAGACGTATAAGCAGACCGAGCGGTCAGCTATAACCATAAACTAGAATATTTATTTTAAAACACTATATTTTTTGTGCTTTAAAAAACTGTGTTTGCAATATTTCTGATTTTCAATATCTTTATTTTATGTTCTACTCTCTACTAATATCTACCCACACTTTTCTAATAATGATATTGCTGTTAAAGTAAGTTTAAATGCGTCGTTATCCCAAACCGATTCTCACTTATTATGAAGTCCATCAGGGACAGTGTTAGGGCTATGTAGCGAACCGTTAAAGCTATCATTGTTCCAGTGTGAGAGAGGGATGGAGGTATACAGGATGTATAGCGCAATCCCTTTTTCGCCGCAGAACAATGATAGCTTCACACTTCACTACATAGCCCCAACACTTAAGTACAGATTGGCAATTTCATCGTCGGATGTATATCACTCGTGCGGCTTTGTGTGTACTTATCTATTGTTTAGTTATTCGATCACGGCCTCCAAACTTTCCGACACTAACATAATAAACTTGACATACGAGTTTCGGTATGTCGTTCTCCAACGTTAAAGTAATTCAGTTATAACTTTCGAAGGCTCTAAATACGTCAATTTTGGTTGATTTAGGACGATCGAGGTTATGTTTAGATAGTGTTTGACAGTTGCTGTCAATAAACGTAGGCGACGACGACGAGGAGTGTTTGTGTTTAATTTGGCTCTTTTTAATGTTTCAAAAGTAGTCCATGTTTTTAGTGTGCTACCAAAAAAACCATCTGAATATCTACCTACACAACACAACATGATAAAACTTTTCCTACATGTTGTGAGTGTTGTGACACAACAAAATAAAAGTAAAAACTAAATCCGAGTGCTGCCCGCGAGAGGCATCCAAAATCCAAAAATAAAATTAAGCCACCAGTTTTTACTCGTGCAAAATGTCCGAGAAAATATTAGTTATGTCAGCAGATAATATATCTCTGACGCCGACAGTACCTGCGACGTCACGGTACAATAAATCGTTTTATACCCGACATCAACAATAGAGTAGGAGGTAGGGGGTAGGTAGGTACGTCTTCTGAGGAATTCTTCACTTCCATTAGTCCGCCATACGGCGGGATTTTCCCGGGGGACCCAAATGATCCGTTATAATAATGAAAATACGATGAATAAACATTTTTTATTTGAAAGGCTTCATTGACACGGAAAATGTGTATTGTAATTTCCAAATATAGCAGGAAAATGTTTGATTTTAGGCTCAGTTATCACGTTTAGTTTGTAGATATAGGTACGTATGTAGGTAGGTAACAATAAAATAATAGTTTCTGGACATATGTTTTGCTTTACTAAGTCGAAGTAACTCAACCTAATATGCAATTTTATTAACGACTTCCTCGTTTTGCTATTTAATTAAAATACTTTATGGACGGTACCCAAAGAATCCATTTACTTATATTTCAAGAAGCTGGTTTTGAAAATATGAAAGCATTTTTACTCTTAAATCCGGACTCTTTATTAAAACGTAATGAACAATGCTCCGCGCGGTGTACAAAGCTCTTTATGAAGATAAAACGAGGCATGAGCACATACATATGTAGGTATCATTCTCTGCCCGTTGTTCTCGCTATTATCTCATAATCTCGCCTCTATTAGCAGACGGTTTCGAATGCAAGACGTTTTTAAACGTTCATAATTATGCACTTTTATATTCGCTTTAGTAGTAGAGAGTTTTAAATTTTGAACTTTTAAAAATAACGGTCTTATTTTGTTGTTAAGTTTTTTATTTTCCCCGCGTAACAAGGAAAGTCCCTGATTTATTTAGTTTCTGGGAACAGGGTCAAAGAGCATGCGTTAATCTTTAATATTGCTTGTTTTTTATCTTTGGGATTCCCTTGTATCATATCATACATACTAAATAGGTTATCGGTAGAAGGTCATTTCTGATTATTTTTGAGCAACTTCTCATTTACCAAACAGTTATAGTTGCTTTTTCTATTAATTTAAAAATAAATTCATATTTAATTTCAAACTTCGTAGCAAACGGCTCTTATAACTCATTTTCTGAATACTTTCATTTCTTCAATCTTTTTAATTTGGAGAGTTGGCGTACGAATGAGTAATTATAAAATATATTACGATTATTATAGGTACGACGAAATTGCTGTTACATAAATAAAATGACGTTTATGGCAATTATTATTGGATTGCCTATAACCCTTTCCAGGGTTCCATATATCTCTTACCGTACCTTTGATTCAAAGTAGTTATGTAAGTAATGACATTGTATAATCAAAGCTCTGTACCAAAATTCATCGCAATTGTTTCTGAAATTTAGGCGGGAAAGCGCAATATACAAAAAAAAAACAAAATCGATTTCGCATTTATACTTAACTAGCTTCTGCCAGCGGCTTCGCCCGCGTGATCCCTAGGGAACATACTCCCGGGGTAAAAAGTAGCCTATGTCCTTTCTCAGGCTCTAGACTATCTGTGTACCAAATTTCATTTAAATCGGTTCAGTAGTATTGGCGTGAAAGCGCGACAGACAGACAGAGTTACTTTCGCATTTATAATATTAGTAAGGATTAGTAATATATTAGTAAATTAGTAAATAATAAATATTAGCAAATTAGTAAATAGTAAATAATAGTAAATTAGTAAATAGTAAATATTAGTAAATTAGTAAGGATAAGTTAGGAATATCAAAAACATTAGCAAGGAAATAGATAAGCCATGCCATGTGTAGCAGGTGCCGCTTCTGTGTATATTCACAGTATAATAGCTGAGAAGCTTTTGGCTAAAGAATAAAAGCCGTACGGGTCGATCTTCAAGGTTAAGTAGCGCTTGCCAAGGTTGGTTTGTGGATGGGTGTCCATCTTAACGTTAAGCCGTTGGCCCCGGCTGTTATTTGTAGATCTTCGGCGGTCGTTACGAATTGTCAGAAGCCAGGAAATCTGACTCCAGTCTTGCCAAGATGTACCGTTTTACTCAGGAACAGTGTCCGCTCTACGTAAAATACTGATATTCAGCTGAATCCGAATTGACTGGAAGCCGACCCCGATATAATTGGGAAAAGGCTAGGCAGATGATGTTGTCCACAATATAGTAACTTACATGAGTCGGTTCCTAGCCATCTACTTTATAGATAACAATATTTCCTCAAGTAAATCTGGAGCAACAGATGTGGCTCACGATTATATTATCAGAAATTCTGGAGCAAATATTTTGGTATAATAAATAGGATTTATTGGTTCAATATTGCAGTCAAAAACTATTTCAGAAAAATATTTCGGAAAGTCTCTAATATCGTAGATTTAATACAAGACTCATAATCATAACACCCCGAGTAAATAACACACCTTGTTACATTCAAAGCGTTTTATTTATCTCACTTCTATTAATATTGCGTTCTGGTTTTATGGCCTGACGTGTAATCCTGGTCGTAAACTTGTCTATTCTGTTGCTCATGTATTGTATGGAACCTTTGTTTGTGTATAGTGGTGGAATAAAACCAGGACCTCACCAAATACCACCACGTAAGGATTTAAATATAAAGACTTATTATATTGACTTATTATGCACGCATTGATTAATTACTAGTGGACGTCACGCGGTTTCACCCGCGTAGTTCCCGTTCCCGTGGGAGTACGGGGATAATATATAGCCTATGTTACTCCCTGATAATGTAGCTATCCAATGCTAAAAGAATTTTTCAAATCGGTCCAGTAGTTTCGGAGCCTATTCAATTCAAACAAACAAACAAACAAATCTTTCCTCTTTATAATATTAGTAAGATAATATTAGTAAGATAAGCACAATAGCGGCAACATTGGAAGGCCTTTTTTTTTTTTTACGGGGGGAAATCCTCATGGATGTCCTCCGCCCTGGGGCGGGCGGAGGGGTCTGTCAGACTCTTACTGACTAACATTGGAAGGCCTCCCACAAGGTGGACCGATGACCTGGTGAAGGTTGCGTGTAGCTGATGGATGCGAGATGCACAGGACCGGTCGTTGTGGCGACGCTTGGGGGAGGCCTATGTCCAGCAGTGGACGTCTTTCGGCTGATATGATAATGATGATGAAGTACAAGATAATGATGATGAAGTACAATAGCCAACCAAACACTAGCCCGATTTTTTTGTTTCGATATACTCTAATAGTTCTAAACTAACCGGAGATTGTCCTTGGGTATACTTTCATAGTGCATACAGGGATAATCGTCGGTTAGCGCCTCATTTCATTAAAACATAGGTACTGTCCTCTGCGAGATAGCTTCGCGAGAAATGTCCAAGCACAAAAATTAAACAATCTCCAGATTAATGAAATTAGAATTTGTCCAAACGTGACAAACTCTACTTTAGCACAAAAAAACTTTTTTAACTTGAGCATTAATTTAGAGTTTTTCAAGTTTCAATTTCAAATTCTTAATTCAAAAACCGTGTGTTTTACTAATAACACAAACAAAGAAATAATTTAAAAAAAACAGGAAGGAATTGGGCAATTTGCGTCAGCCATATTCGTGCACAACGGCTATCACACTATTATGCAATGGCACATGCCAGAAGTAACGGTATACAGCTGAATTTCAGCAACCGGGTTGTTTTTTTTTTTTTTGACGATGGCCACTCGCAGTTACAAACCTGGGAAGGTTGCAACTACTTAACCGGACTTGGGCAACCGGGTTGCGAAACTGTATGCTTCTTTGTATTGTATAGGTACTTGCTTTTTACCGTGGATTTGCTATTGGGGCGTTTTATTAACAAACTAGCTGACCCGCGCAACTACGTCTGCGTCACAATTTTCATTACTGCTCCGCTCCTATTGGTCTTAGCGTGATGATATATAGCCTATAGCCTTCCTCAATAAATGGACTATCTAACATAATTTTTCAAATCGGACCAGTAGTTCCTGAGATTAGCGCGTTCAAGCAAACAAATAAACAATCTCTTCAGCTTTATATATTAGTAAGTATAGATATACCCATAAACAATTTTCCTCTTCAAATTAGAGGTAGTAAACGGTTTTTTGTCTGAACAATTACGTTGCCAGTCCAGACGGAAAATGGTGTTTTTGAAAGTTGATGTTTGATCTGTAAGGATTGTATGGACTTAAGAGACTTTGACCTCTGAGTTTGTCTCAGTGTTTCATCTCAGGGTAGTCAGCTAGGAAGCACTGGGCTCATCTAGCCTAAAACTACAAAAAAAGTTTGATATGTAAAAGTGTTAACCTACTTACAAAATATATTTAATTTATCATTTACATGGTGGACATCCCACCCACACATTCATTGTGCATACAGCTAAGGAGTGAAACTGCCTGCCAGATCCTGTGTTTCCCGATAGCGTCAAGAGTGAATAGGTTACTTCTAGGCAAGAGTGCTCTATCTTCGACCACATTATCGCTTACCATCAGGTGAGATAGTAGTCAAACGCGTGCATATCAATAGTAAAAAAAATACATTTGGGCGGCTCAAGTCACTAGCAACAGCTATTCGACAATGCTATAACAACGGGTATAAAAGATCACACTAAATGTATTGCAAATCAACAAAAGATATCCGTGTATTATGCAAGGCTCTTAAAACCCTCGTTTAAATTTCCTATTTTGCATTCCGATACAGGGAAGCTGGAAGCGAGATTCCCTCGAGATTTGCGCCGAGATAAATGGCGGATAATATTCTAATGTTATAAGTCTGACGATATTATGTGTTTGTTTATTACCTGGAGTATAGAATATTCTGTTCTGCTGCCCTTTGGAATAATAGTCTGATGTCTGCTTGTTTTGAGAAATGACTTTATGGTTGTGTTGATATTATCTTATCGTCACAATCGAATATATAAATTGAATTTATTTTATTTTTTATAGATATCTCTATTAGAGCTGTTATAAAAAATATTCAATCACACGCGGGTATTCTTGAAAATCGTTTTTAAACCGTTCCATCATCTTTGGTAAAGATAGGTAAATGTTTTATCCTGAAACCTAATTTACCGGGAATGTATGTAACATTGTGAGCAAGCAACGAGCAGCCATTTTTTTTGCTGGTCCGTTCGGTCATCAATTTTGAGAGAAACTATCTCAACACGAATTTCTGTTGGCATTGACGAAGCTAAAGCGAGGAGTTTTATTCGATAAGCTTTTTAGATGAGCAGTTCTAGCTTTTACACTCATGAGCAATTTTAGGATTCCGTACCTGATGGGTAACCAACGAAACCCTATTACTAAGCTTTCACTGTCCGTCCGTCCATCCGTCCGTCCCTCCGTCCGTCTGTATGTCAGCTGGTTGTATCTTAAGAACCGTAAAAGGTAGACAGTTGAATTTTTCATAGATTGTGCTATTGCCGCTAACCGCCGCCGCTTTTCAGTTTATGGTACGGAACCCTTCGTGTGAGAGTACGACTCACACTCTTGGCTGGTTTTTGATGAATAGGGATACTAACATTCTTAAATTTAGTAAGAGACAACGCGTTGACTAAACCTAACCATTGCATGAGGGTTGCTAACAATAATATAGCGAAGAAGAGTAACAAAAAGTTTTTAGAGATTCGTTCGTCCTTTAAAAGTTTAAATTAAGGGACATAATACCTAGATGGAAGTAAGTTCAGTTACTTTGTCTATGCGCATTCCCTATGTCACACAGCTTATTAGTTGTACTTTCATATTTTCTACGCGTGGCTTTAATTTTATGATCACGTTTCATTCAATGATATTATACTGATTTTTAGGTTATCTTGCAGCACTGCACACAGATGCAACTGTTCTAAGTTCAACCATGCAACAGGATTGGAATGTCGCAATAATACTCTGTAATGACATGCCAACAGTTCCTCACGAGCTATTACAATTTGTGTTAAAACGAGCTATAATCCACTACTGTACTCATCCAGATCCGTTCAGCCGTTCCGGCGTGATAGTAACAAATGTCCATCCATCCCAACTTTCGCTTTTATAATAATAGTAAGACTGTATACATAGAAGTTCAGTTATTTTTATCTATGGAAATTCCCATAGTGCACAGGGCTTGTTTTGAGGTTACCTTACAGCACAAATGCAAGTTCAACCACGCAACAGGATTGCGCCAAGCGTCCCCGGCTTCACGAGATAACGTCGCAATAATGCCCTGTAATGACATGTCAACAGTTCCTCACAAGCTATTACTTAAATTTGTACTGAGGTCGTTATGAGCTGCGTTAGTTTGAAATTGAAATGTTTTCTGTATCTATCTATTAGATACTAGGTCCTATTTGGTGTATATGATAACAAGATTTGGTAGTGAGGTTTTTCTGAAATGTCGAACACCAGGTGGCAGCATTGAGGCGTCAATCCCAAACACCTATCAAATCACTTGTTTTCTGACATTTGTTAAGTTGACGTCGACGTCATGTTAATGTCAAAGTCACTTTTTCAATGAAAAGGACCTCTCGCCTATTTTGCGCCAACTGGTGGAGTAAATTTTCCTGAAAATCTTCATCGTTTCCCAAAGTTTTAATTAGTTATATAGTCAGAAGTTGGCATCAACAATAATATATTCAACTTATTTCTGGACTCGGCTCGTCTTGTAAGGAGGTTTCTCTGTCTGAAGCTCTGGGCCCCATGTCTGCTAATACAATAGTGTCAGAATGGTCTATCATTGATTTCATAATGGTTGATTTTGACAAGATTCTATGCCATTTCTTTCAATGGAATGTCAGTGGTTGACCACTGGAAAGTCATAATGACGCTTTTATATCCAGTGGTCAACCACTGACACTCCTCGGGCCCTGGCCGCCTGGTAGCTTAGATACTATTCCAGATGCTGGTTATGTAGATGTACATTCAAACGAATAAACGGAATAAACATGAAGTCTGCTAAAGTCTATACCATAGTGCCAATTCTATTATTTTTTAAGCAACGTTGACATTTTGACAGATTGCGTCTGAGATGCGTATTCGCGTCTCAGTCGCTCAATCCGTCAAAATGTCTGGAAATTGAGGTTTTTCTGACAGATGACGACTGAGATGCGAATGCGAAAGTTGCTCGAAAATTAGTGGTATTGCCCTTGGTTCGGCGGCATTTTTTTTTTACTATATAAAGGCATCCGTTTGACCACAATCTCACCTGATGGTAAGCGATGATGCGGTCGAAGATGGAGCACGTTTGCCTAGAAGCAACCTATGCACTCTTGTTTTAAAGACTCCCAGGTTGTAGCTATCTGGAAACACAGACTCTGGCTGGGAATTCCACTCCTTAGCTGTACGCATTATGAATGTATTCCCAAAACGTTTAGTGCGTGTCGGTGGGATGTCCACCATGTACCGGTGGCGCATCGCCGTTCGTCTTGTGGTCCGATGATGGAACGGGCTTGGCGGAATTAAATCATGCAATTCCGTCGCACACTCTCCAAAATGCAAGCGATAGAAAACCGACAGGCCAGCAACTCGGCGTCGATGCTCAAGACATTGGAGTTTCGACTCGACGAGCATTTGTTCTCGTCAATGGATTACTTAAGAATACCTAGATAACGTGAATCTGTCAGTTGCCAGCAAAATTTGCTTTCTATAAATTAATCATTCTAACTACAATACGGGCTCTAGTTTTTATTTACTGAGTATTATAAAATATTCGATTTGACTTTCAAAGGGTCTTAGGTAATTACTACTGGTAAAAAATAAAATATGCGCGTCTTTACAGTCTCCTTTTTTTCGTCGTCTTTTGAAAAAAGGTACCTACTTACTAAGTAATAATGGTATCTAAAGCTTTGTTAACAAACTACATTAATTATTTCAGTAGCAAAGTATTTTTTTATTTCATTAAGAGAAAAAAAGCAATTTGCTTAATTATGCTTGTTTAATTGTGTTCGAGTCTTTTGAAATATTTTGATCAAAATAATTTTATTAAACTTGTGTGTTGGCATACCCAACTTTTCGAAAATTTAATTAATTTCTTGAGGCAAGTAGAGAGTAGAAGGTTTTGGGCCATTCTGCTCGTTTACGGAGACGCGGGGCGTCGAGCGTCGCGTGGAGCATGGTGTCTCGTAGGCATCGGACGTTTTTCCGTTTACGGAGAGGCGGCGCGTGCAGCGGGCCGCATGATCACGCGCGCAAACACAAACATATCGCAATGTACGATGTTGTTTATGAAGACGTGGGGCGAGACGTGGTGCGTGGTGTGGGGCGTGCAGAGTAGCGGTGCCCGCCGCTGCGCTCACGGCGTTGCACGCGGCGGGCATCGCTGCGGCAGACGCGGCGGGCATTGCGGGCTGGGTTTCACCGTATGTTTGTATTACCGCATGCGACGCTGCATGCGACGCCGCATGCTCCGCCTGCATTTCAAGCAAACGCGTATAAAATCGCTTCTCCATAAACGCTCTCACACAACGCCATAATTATGTTGGAATTTAGTGCAGACCGCCACGCTGTACGCGACGCTCGCCGCCCCGCGTTTCCGTCAACCAGCACTAGTAGGATAACTCCTATGAAGTATGAACGAACCTACTACAAATGCTTAATCAACTTTATTTTTTCCGTTAATCGTAGTTAGTACAAATGCACTCATACCTCTGTTTTTTTCAGTCCTCAATTCAGAAATTGTTGGCAACATTTCAAAGGGAGTTTGAGGCAGGCAACTTTTTTCCGCAGCGTTTTTTTGTCCATTCGTATTAACATTTCGTGCCCAAATGCAGTAAAGTGAAGAGCGCGTGTGATATCTGTATGTAGATTATTTTTATGGAACTCTTCACGAAATCACAGGCAAAAACGGAACAAACGTGAAAATTACAGAGTAAAAATACTGTTCTTTACACCGGAAATTCGGGGAATATGCTTACAGACGAAATAAAAACTGCTACCTACTCGTATGTGTAACCGTGTAACAAAATCCGGAAATTATAACAAAAAAGTTCCTATGCTATAAAATAAACAAAGCGTAACTGGACACTTTTTGGAAAAAAAATATTAGAATGTCATTTACTAATAAAGGATAAATAAATAAAAAGTAATATTTAATGGCATCTTACAATTTTTTTTCACGTAAGAGCCAGTATCTGCAGAATTTTACTGATACCTAAAGAGGTTGAACTTGTAAGATAATTTTGAATTATAATATTACCGATTTTTCGAGATCCTCGCAGTGAACTTGTGAAGTGATGTTAGAAATAAAGGCAGAAGGGAAATATTAATTATTTATTTAATCTGAACTTTTTTATTTTTAGGTCCCCTAATACAACAAGAAAGAAACTTAAAATAAAACAAAATATATACACTTAAAATAAAAAAAAATACTAACTAAAATAAGGCGTCAAAAAATTCGTCCGCATCGCTGTCCACTGGAAGTGAGCCCAAAAGACTGGCTGCATTGCCACGCTGTATGCTTATCCTCTGTCCGAGGTAAAAGCCAGCCCTTGAGTCACGCGAAGTGTCAACTAAGCGTTTTTAGGTCAAATCTCACTTTCATCTTTTCAATTCTTTTCGAATTTCATCAACCCCTTTCTTTCAGCTCTTTTCAGTAACCTTCAACTGTAAAACTTTTACGCTGCTAGCTTTTCTTATTTCTTTTTTGTGCTACTCCTAATCTTTTTTATGATTACAAATATAAGACTAAACTATATAGTATTCTCTAATACTACGGCCACACTACCGTAATATGGCAATAATTATGGCCATAATTGGTGTTGTTTCAGTTGATTATGGCCATAATTATTGCCATATTACGGTAGTGTAGCCGTAGCATAAGAAAAATAGATTTCAATTAGGCCAACGTAATACTTACACTTACACGAAAAACGTATCTAAAGAACCTCTTATTGTATTATTAAATAACGTGTCAAAACAAAGAAGGCATGTGCACAAGTATATGTGTCAGACGATGTTGCCGAGATAAAGAGGCGGATGTGGCCCGGAACCGACCTCGGAGCGCACTTATCTGAAAAACTCTTAGGCGCAATCACGAGTCCGGAGTCCGGACCCTTGGCTATGACAACAGCGAAAATGTGCCGTTAAGTTTGCACGAAAATTAAGAACGATTGAGGTTGTTTATGTTTCTGTCATCATTATCGAATTACAATTTTATGTGAGTTAATCAATGTGAAAGTTTAGAGGCCACCGACGACCGATTTTTTTTAAATTATTGATACGCTCCTGTTTGACTACAAGGTAACCTATTCATTCTTGACTTAAAGACAGGTTGTGGAGAACATTAGGTTTGTAGGTAACATTATTGTTTTTTAGGGTTCCGAACAAAAACGGAACCTTTATAGGATCACTCGGTGTCTGTCTGTCTGTCCGTCTGTCCGTCTGTCACAGACAGTTTTCTCCGGATCCACTGGACCGATTCTGTTGAAATTTGGTACACATATGGGCTTCTGTGACCCAAACACGGACGCGTTACGTAAATTATTAAATTTTTAATATGGGGGTCACTTTTGGGGGTCAAACAATAAAATTTAAAAAAGAAAATTTGAACAATATTGAGTGACATATCAAACGAAAGGACTTACTGTGAGGGTCTTAATTATATTTTTTTCATAATTATACCATAAATGGTTTTGAAGTTACTAAAGAAATTAGACGAAAAATGACCATTCCCCCCTTATCTCCGAAACTACTGAGCCTAAAATTTTGAAAAAATGGTGATAATAGATCTTTACCTATAGATTACAGGAAAACCTATAAGAAGTCTATAGTGTTAAAATAAAATGTTAAAAAAAATAAAATTCGTTCGGAACCCTTTGCACGCGAGTCTGAGTCGCACTTGGCCAGTTTTTGCTGTGTGCATATCCTTCTCCCTACTGCGGAGGGCTCCTCTCCTTAGACTCTTCTTTCTCTTCTTCTTTCAGAGGCGAGGATGCGTAGCGAGAGATGTGTGAGTTAAGAACCAATAAAATCGCTTGCGCTGAGCGAGGCTAGGTAAATGAAGCGACTCTGTTGGTTCTTATCAAACTCATTCCTCGCTAAGCATCCTAACACATCTGTGGTGGAGACGCAGCCTTACTGACTACACGGTGCGTGTGCTGCAAGCTACCTTTAGCCGGAACGCAGAAAAGCTTGCACATTATGTCACGCGCCTCCGGCCCGGTATTGGCCCGCGTGAAAGTGGACCGTCTGCTGCAGTAATTGACATTATCATGTCACCTAGGTTCCCGCTAACATGATGATACTGCCCATACTCTTAACTAGGTCTAGAATCAGAACTAATAATGATAAGTGGAAAACTAACGTGACGTACGTGTTTACATAAGTACCTAGCCTAGGTATGGACTTTTATGGTAAACAAAGTTGAAAGGTTTCGAACAGGAACCCAGATTATCATATGTCAAGTTAGTATATGTAGACTGAAGTTGGCGTTGTATTCGAGTTTGATTGGTAGCCAACAGAACCCTATCACTAAGTGTCCGCTGTCCGTTCGTCCGTCTGTCTGTCAGCGGGCTGTATCTCAAGAACCAAAATAAGTAGACAGTTTGAAGTTTTCACAAAGTGTGTATGTTGCTGCAGTAACGACAAATAATAAAAATTAAATTACAATTTACAAGAAACGTTTTTTTTTCGATTTATGGTACGGAACCCTTCGTGTTTGAGTCCGACTCGCACTTGGCCGGTATTTCTTGCATCTCATAACTTTGTCTTCATGTCACTGATCACTGACATGCTACATACATTTCCATACCATAACTTGTGAAGGCAACGTAGCAATATGAGCATCTGTCATGCATGTTATCTACGCATGTTTACCCAAACATGCCGCATTTCCCTAAAATTGGGCCTTATTTCCTCATGCTAGTCGCATCGTGAGGAACAAAGAAAATCTTATGATGCAGAGCATTCGAGTGTGTGCTGATGACAATACTGCTAGACTGAAAAGCTGATTTATATGGCTGTTGTGAAAGTTAGGAACTCAGATGCAGAAGGAGACAGTTCTGCGGGAAACTTTAAATCACGAAAATATCGATTTTGAACCGCTTCATGTAGGTATCTAGGTATTTTGTTTCCTTTTGTATGTAGGTAGGTACTGATAGAAGCCCTAGGTGTGACAGTACTAAGAAAAAAAAGGAGTTATACAGGACTTTTCATTCTTGGGCAATCTTTCAGGGGTAAAGGTGTAGAAATAAGAGACGTGTTTATTCCAATCTTTTATTGACTTATGACAATTGTCTATGATACTCCATTTGTCTATGCTTCAAGCTTCGATGTGAACATATTCACAACAAAAAGTACCTATTTAGAATATTTGTACTTTCACGACCTGAAAGTCTAAGTTGATTTTGTAATGTTAAATATCACCAAAAATGTTTTCAATTTAGCCTTTACTGATACCTGTAAGTATTATGAAGGCCATGAACGAAGGTCTCAGTCGACAAATTTTTATCACACCTTTACCACGACATTACCCAGCACTTTTTCCAACCTCTCACCAGGTGGCGCCACATTATTTTCATTTCAGCGCGCTCATTACCGCCCACAGAATACATCGATAACCAAAACAAAAACAAATAAATACGTTGAAATTAAACGTTCCGTGTGAAGTGGTCGCTGTGTGAATGATTTGCATTTAAAGTGGAGTAATTTGGGTCAGTGGGTACAAAGCACAGTTGTTTGCGCTACTCATCCGGCCCTCGAACCGCTTTGCTTCAATATTCTTTTTTTGAAATATGTAAGATGTGGAGCTAAGCGGGGGAAGCGCCGTTTTTTTTGTTGTGTTGTAATTGGCTTTGAAGTTGGCACGCCTGATTTATTATCTGATAACGATTCCCTATTTTCAGTTTGATTTTCCGATGTTATGTTCTATTGAGTGTCCACTGACACGGGAATAGTTTTACGGCCGGTTGACACTTCGTCACAATATTGTCACCTGACCATTTTCAATTATTGGAAAAAGTTTTCAAGCTTTTTATTTTCAGTGTCTCTCCACTCATAAAAGTGGCTATTAGTCCTTTGATAAAAACTCCATAACACGACTTTATCAGAACTCGACTTCACAAAATTTTCACGCGATTAACCATGATTTGGGGTATAAAAAATCCCATTTTGCTTGTGTATCACGGTACATAAAACTCTGTTTTAATCCCTTTGTTTGAAACACGTGGGTGCAAGTAGTGGCCGGTGTGAACATAAAACAGTTTTTCAAGAGCTAATTGCCCTAACTCGGGGCAGCGTGGCTAACTGATTTACATGCAAATTGTAACAGGTCAATATTAGCCGAGTCGATTTAATTCGTGGCTTCGGTACCGGGACCCCGGACCACGTGATATTGCTGAGTTTGACCGTTTTTCCTGATATTATCATGTGGGTAACCGAAATTGAATTATTTCGATATTGTTTTCTATATTTGGTTTAGTTCATTTCGATTGTTTCGAATAGAGGCTCTAGACAAGTATCAATTGCTGCTGATTGATTTAATTAAGAGTGCGTCCTCTGTTCGTAATTTCGGAAACATTAACGGAGCTTGTTCTTAGGTTAGTAGTTCTTAATTCTTAAGGACAACAGGGGCTCTAAGACGTGCCAATGCCATTATGATTCCATTGCGAAAAGGGGATAGCGCTATTTGTCCTGTATAAGTCTGTCTTTTTCTCACATGGGAAAGATAGCTTTAATAATTTATAGTATTCCTAAGAACAGGCTTATTCAAGTCACGAGAATAAAATAGCAAGACAATAGTTCGTTGTAGAATAGGTATGCTCTTAATTTCCGTCCCCATCATCCCGCGGATGTAATTGTCAAATAGACAATTGTTTCTCACTGTTTCTACAAGTGCCATTTCGAAATTCAATGTGAGTACTGTTGATATAACTGGTATGATTCTACCTTGAAATCGCCAGGTTGTTTTTGAAGAGAAGTTGAGTTGATAATAAAGTCAAGAAACATAAACCAAAATATCAAATTGCTATTACAGGTACTATACAAGAAAAAATAATTCTCAAAACGGCCTATTATTCGCTTATCGCCTTAATGCCTGTCGCTAAGCACAAAAGTGTGGTTTGTACTAGACTCCTTTAAGGCTGACAAAGACTGCAAAATTTGTGCCCTACGGCGTAATTGGTTTCGCACGTCCAGCGGCAGACAAATTTTCAGCCCATGAGGCGGTCGTCTCCTCAACCGGATTTGCCTGTGGCAGCGCTAATGAAAATTAAAGCCAGAGGTCTTAAATACGAAGCGACTAAAATCTAAGGGGTAAGGACTTTTGTTTAGGACGTTGCTGAGGATACTCAAACCAGACGGCCAAGTGCGAGTTTTAGAATAGAATAGAAAATATTTATTCGACACCATTGATATAGGGTTTTTTTATATATCAATGTTCGACACAGACAAAACACACAACAAACACATTATAGAAAACAAAAGAACAATAATACAAAACGAAAACGATACAGAGTAATTGTGCTGAGCGTTGCCATACGGAAAGGGTTACCATCTCAGCATTTGCTGGGCGTTAGACGCCCAGCGCTGGTTTTATACTTACTCAATCGCGTCAACGTAAACGTTTGCTTATTTTTTTACTTTATGCAAAGGTTTTCCACTATTGTCACGTTTATTCAGTTTTAGTACAAATTGACCTTTACGTTAATGCGATCCAGTAAGTTTAAAAACCGGCCAAGTGCGAGTCGGACTCGCACACGAAGGGTTCCGTACCATAAACCTTAATTTTTATTATTTGTTTTTATAGCGGCAATAGAAATAAAAAAAACACCGGTAGCACTCCGGGAGTGCCGGCATAAGTGAAAACTTTAGTATTAACGTTGTGTTTAATTATAAGTACAAAAATACTATCATTTATGAGGTAGAATACAATGTTTATTTATTGCGCTATCGTACACAAATATGACAATTTACATGTTATTATTCATAATATTATATCGTTATTCATTTATATATTATATTAATTTTTATCTCTTAGAAAAATCAACTTTCTTCCATAATTTCGTAATTCCGTAATTTCGTATCCTTGGATACGCGTGGCACGCTGTACATAAACACAGACGGACATTCGCGCAAGCGCCCTGTGCCGCCTAAGCGGAGCAGCACACTCAGGCACGGTAGAAAGAGTGGGAGATACTAGTTCCTCTCCCTTCCCCTCGATCTTACGCTTTTTCGATCAGCATCACGTGACCCTGACGCGAGTCCGTCTTACGCTTTTTAGATCAGCATCACGTGACCCTGACGCGAGTCCGTCTTACGCTTTTTCGATCAGGTCACGTGTCCTGACGCGAGTTTAAGATTTTATACCCATTACAGAAAAAGTGCTCAACGCCGCTAAACAAGTTTTCACTTCAAAAAATCTACTTTAAATTTTATTTATTAGTTATACACCTACTACAGTGTAGTCCTTTTAACCCAAAGGTTGTCTGGTAGAGAATGCCTTGTTGCATTAAGTCCGCCTATGTACCACAATTGTACATAAAATTTAAATAAATAGAATTACACAATCTGTGAAAATTTCAACAGTCTACCTATTACGGTTCTTGAGATACAGCCCGCTGACAGACAGACGGACGGACAGCGGAGGCTTTAGTGTTACTCTTTGGGTACGGAAACCTAAAAACGCGCAAAAAGGTTCCGTCGAGTTTAGCAACTCTGCTGTGGCCTACTTAAAAGTGTTCTTGAATGGAGGTACAGTTGACGGGTACCTAAAGCTAGTAGGAAAATATTTTCCCGCTCCTAAGCAAATAAGTGCACATGAACACGATCCGCTTGCTCCGAGCTACTGAGTACACATTACAGTGCTTTGCCAATTGAACTCAAGGTTGCCTCCACCTCCACTCTGAAAGCCTGCGGTGACTGTGTGCACGAGGCTTAGCGATATTTGTGAAGATATTATAGCACACAAATACGCTTCAGCATTGAAATCAGATTGGGTTATGTTACTTACTTGTTGTACGTGAAACAATGTAGTTTGGATGGAATATAAATTAGGATTTTGATGCAATGCGGGAGTGAAAATTAGATTAAATCGAGTATATATCCATACTAATATTATAACTGTGACTGTCTGTCTGTATGTATGTCTTCTAAAAGGCTGTATAGATATGGATGAAAGTTTGACCACGGTTAGATCATGTCTGGAATAGGACATAAGTTGCGACGACTTTCATGCGAGCAAAAGCGCTGCCAGAAGCAAGGAGACTGCTATAGTTTTAAACAAATTCTAATGTCATTCTATTGGAGCCTTTAAAGTACATACAACAAAGTGGCATCAATGTAACTGTTGAATAAGCTTACTAAGAACATCCGCGATGTTCAGCGAAAATATCAGTTGAAATAAAATTTCGTGCTCAAAGCGAGTCGCTTCGCGTCCGGTACGGCTGAGATGAACAAGAAAATCAATAAGCACTGTTCTCTTCGAGCATGTGTCTGTCTATACAGGGTCCCAAATTCGAGTATTAAATACATACATCGTGTAACGGAATAAGGGGTCGTTGCACTCATAATTATGGAAAACTCTATGAGACCAACAATGAAACGCGAAAAAAAAATTGACTGCTGCATACATTTATGTGCGAACTCGAACTCAATGTGAGTGCGGTGCTCCTCTTCAGAATATGAGACACATGTTGGAGTACCCCAAGTACACCTGTACTTCTGTCTATGGTATCTATGGTATCTATGGTATCTATGGTATCTATGGTATCTATGGTATCTATGGTATCTATGGTATCTATGGTATCTATGGTATCTATGGTATCTATGGTATCTATGGTATCTATGGTATCTATGGTATCTATGGTATCTATGGTATCTATGGTATCTATGGTATCTATGGTATCTATGGTATCTATGGTATCTATGGTATCTATGGTATCTATGGTATCTATGGTATCTATGGTATCTATGGTATCTATGGTATCTATGGTATCTATGGTATCTATGGTATCTATAGCATCTTTGGTATCTATGGTCTCTATGGTATCTATGGTATCTATGGTATCTATAGCATCTATGGTCTCTATGGTATCTATGGTATCTATGGTATCTATGGTATCTATGGTATCTATGGTATCTATGGTATCTATGGTATCTATGGTATCTATGGTATCTATGGTATCTATGGTCTCTATGGTATCTATGGTATCTATGGTATCTATGGTATCTATGGTATCTATGGTATCCATGGTATCTACGGTATCTATGGTATCTATGGTATCTACGGTATCTATGGTATCTACGGTATCTATGGTATCTAAGGTTAAAACTTACCGAATTCCCCATGGTTTTATACCTGTCTCTCTCTTTCACCAGCGTGTGTTCCTTTCCAATCGAGAAGGACACTTGACTGGAAGTTGTTAATACCAACCAGTCTCCGTAAGTCCCTTTCGGCACAACTATCTATTGTCTTACTATTCGCTTTTAATTTTGCGGAGCCTGACCTGAACAGCTGATTTTTTTTCGTGATTTCGGGGTTGGTCCCATAGTATAAGTTGTTCATAATGATGAGTATAATGACCCCTTGAGAGGTATTGCGTTTATTTTGTTACACTTTGTATAACAGCTGTTGATCTTCATAACTTTGTGCAGGTTTATTCCTCCAACAAACATTATAAATAGAAGAATAACAAGTTGTCTGACTGTCAGTCGGAGCTAAAAGGTCTCCATTTAGGTTATTTTAAATCCACAAGTTATAAGCGTTTAAATTCACCCTGTTGTATACCTACGTCGATGTAATGTCGGTGGCGACAGCTCCATTACACTCTTTTCCGTCTTATTTATCCGATATCCCATCACGTTGAAGGACTTACTGATTACATGCTTCCCAAGAAAAATCCCCTTAGCTTCTGTTCACAAGTTATGAGACCAAGTGGATATTCCTCGTCAACTTGTCAACGTATGAAAGTTTGTATCAGCTTGCCGGTTTATACGGGTAGTATCTTCAGAGATACGGATACTGATGAAGATATTATGAAATAACCCTCTCCTGCCTTTGGTTTAAAGTAGGTCGATAGTTCAACAGGTTTCGGTCGGAGTTACGAGCCTCTAAAGTTTAAGAGTCCGACTCGACCCGTTTGAATTGAAAACGTTAAATATAAATTGTAAATTCTTTCCTTAGAACGGTAGCAATGCCACGGTTAGGTACTGCAAAGTTTCATTATTTGGTACAGGTATGCAGAAACTGTACTTTTTCTGCCTCGGCTTTCCGCGTTAACGGACCTCCGAAACATAACTAGTTAATTTGTAATAGCAAGAAAAAGTCTTAGGAGAGGAGTTCACTAATGCTATAAAAAACAGTATGATAGCAGCAGAATTATTCTCATTAGCAAATTCTAATCAACGATCTATATGCTTAGAGATTAGGACTGTACCTGGGTAGGTACAGACTTATAAGGGTTTATAAGTCCGTCTAAAGAAATGTGGTCATTAGTAACAGAGTAGACCCGTGGTCCACTTAACCCACATAATGAAAAGAGGCTGAAAACGACCGAGTATTTAATAAAAAATCTCTTCTAAAAGTCTGCCAGTATCAAATGGATGCAAGCGATAAAAAAAGTTGGTACAATAAGTTTGTGATCGACGGGAGCGAGCACATTGCCTCCGTGATAAATGACTTTCTGATCTCACCGAGATAAAGAGTAATGATGGAAGCAATTATTTGCCCTGAATAGGACCGGCGACATTTTCGGTAACATTGGAATGTATAATTTAACTTCATTACGCGTATAATAGATTTTCTGATACCATTTCATATCATTTTCATGACACCTTTAGAAAAAATATTACCTACCTCATTATGAGAAATCGACACCGGACGGTCGATTTGTCTTGTGCTGTCAGTTTCAGTTTTCCATTCAAAAGGACTATAATTTCATGGGATTGAACTTGTACGAAGGGTGGTTAGACCTCGCATTAATCGACGTGGTTGGATAAGCCATTTAGAAACAAAGTTACAGCATGGGAAAAGGGTGCGAACAACATATTTTTAAGCCTTTTCGCGACGGTCAGTGTTGGGTCACGATAAGGGCCGCGAACACACACCAATATATTTTTCTTTCAGTATACTGTGGGTCTTAAGAAAATTGACAGTCAACTAAGGGATACGGTTTTTTGTTTTATTGCTGCTGCGCTGGTAAGCTATAAAAAACGGATTCACGCTTACATATTGCTGAAACCGTAAAATATTTTCCCGTGATTTTCTCAGAATGGTTTCAATTTAATTTCAGTGTATTTTGAAACGGACTGTTGAAGTTTTCGCTTAAGTATGGCACGTAAAATAAGGTTCCGGGTTCATTTTGAATGGCGGATGGAAAGTGTGATTGGGTTCAGCTGTAAGCTGTTATAATATAATTGGGATTCTGCGCAAAAATGGAGATTACGGGCTTCTTTTACAATATTTTTTTTTTCAGATCGTAGCTAGAAATTGAGTTTTATATTGGTACAGAAAAAAAACAAACAGTCTATTTTGTAATTAATAACAAAGAACTGGGTTTTTTATTGATATAAAAACAATTTTAAAAGAAAGCTCTTTATTTAAACACACCATCTCATCCTAATTTTTATTTTCATGGATTTTTTTAAACAAAGCCCCAATCATAATTTGGGTATCGACCGCCATCCTCTTTCTGATATCAGACATTAAAAACAACATGAAAAAGTAATAACTTGTTGTTTAAAAAACGAAACGAGGGCTTTTGCGCGGTTTGTTTTATTATAAAACTCTTTTGTTTATATTAACGTTTTTAGGTTGTAAAGAAAGAAGGGCACTTTTTAAACGAGAGGGGAATTTGGGTTATTATGCGGTACTGTAGTGGTTGTATCTTTTTAATATTTTACGACCTCGATGTCGCAGCCAGGCGCCATCTTGAAATCATTTTCCCTAAAGGGTTTGCTCTAATTTCTTTAGAGAATGGGGTGAAGTTTAGAATGGTTTGGAAGGGGTTCCCAAAACAATAAATAAAATTGGTTGACCGAATTAAAATTAATTAAGTACTACCGATTGGTTTTGTGGCATATGATGCTTTTTATGTACTTATACATCGTTAACCATCTTTGATCGGATACAGGACACATCTTTTTACTTGGGAAAGAAAAGTAGTAAATATACGTAGTAAAGTGTCATGTAAACGTTGCACCCTGTGGTTGCACTTTTAGCAATATACTGGTGGAAATGATCGAATTCACAATATTCAACGTCACGCCGTCACATTCGTTACCAATGTTGCCAATGCAAATATTTTCTTTTATGAATACGAAAACTGAACGCCAACATTGATACGTGTCCAACGCCCGCTCAATAGGTTTATTTATGAACTATCTACTGCCTGTGGCGCCGTCCGTACAGAAATAGATTTTATTTATTTATGACACAACACAGTCGAACGCTTATGGTTTTCGATATCTATATATTTTTTTCGCGTGAAAAGTGAATATGGTTGAATGTATCAATAACAATACCTTAAGTATTGTGTATTTTCGGTTGGAAATATTGTTGCGTGAAAAGTTTTAACGAGCTTCAAATCGCTTTACTTAGGTACCTAAAAGTTTATTTTTATTGACCGCCCCAAAATTTCGCAATTATTTAAATTGCGAATTTTTGGGAGTTCAATGACAAACGGTTTGTTGGAACGGACGCTCTTTCTTTTGCTGAACGCTTAAGTTGAATTTTGCGACATTCTCCTTGACTACACATCAATATCCAACTAATAAGACACCCAAATTTCCGATCTCAATATTAAGAAGAAACCCAAAACAAAGTCCGACTTCCTTAGGTATATTGGTAACACAAGATACGATGTTGTTCCACTACCTACTACAAATTGCCCGTATACGTCCAAATTGCTCGAATAAATAACTCCAAACAAAATATTGAACCATTTGCACGTCTATTAAGGAGGCCGGACGGGCAACATTTTTGTATTTTATTGGATCAAAGAGTCCCGTAGCGCCTATTTGTTTTTAACGTATGTAACATCGGCATGTACCGTTGTCTGGCAAAGGTATTAAATAGCGATATGTTTGTCTCGCAATGCTCTTAATGCGTGTTATATTATCTGTAGGGGTCTGCTATACAAGAACTCATTTTATTACAAGACGGCATGAATTGTTATCTTGGGAATATTCTGGCGCAGTTATTTGCACGACTTCAAACTATGATAATAGTCTGAAGTTTTGAGACAGACCTATTAAAGTAAGCACTAACACTTTAGGGGACAATTGTGAACTACGTACCTAAATCTACACACTTGCTAAGAATACATCTAGTTTTTAGTTTGGGTTGTATTATTTAGGTACCTACTGCTCCGGTAGGATTTTTGTATAGCAAAAAAGAGGTAGGGTTTCGAAATACAGACAACTCGACACCGAACAACTTAGCGCAAGAAAGTGAGGAGACCCGACCACTAAAAACGGGACTTGGGAAGGATCTGGTTAGTAATAGTAGCCTCCTGTTTCAAGCTCAACACAGGCTTAAGATTATACCATTATTTACCACCCACTAGTATTATTAAGTAATCACATTTAATATTCCCTTTATTAAAACAACACTTAAACCATTAACTTTGGAATCTTTGAATCGTAGAGCTCCGTTAAAAGGGCAAAGTAAATATTATATTACAAAATTAACATTATAGAGCCTTAGCCCAAGTTTTCCCCAAACAGAATTAATAAGAAATAACAGGAAAAATAACTCAATAGCCAAAAGGAAATTAATTCCATACGTTTGTACTATGAGTAGGAAATTAATTTCCTGCTCTTTGTGAATTTCTAAATAATCTAGGAATTAACGAGCATGAACATTTGAGGCACACCTACAGGCCTGGAATTCTTAAAGGATAGGTTGTGTATAATAATAATAATAATAATAAATTCATTTATTCAGGTAATTACAACCCATTACAACACAAAAATCATAAATAAAATAAAATAAATAAGTTGTAGGGACTATCATATCAGAAATGTCTGCCGCTAAGTATGAGTCAAATGTAACGAACAAAGTTTTAAGTATGAGCGTGGCTATAAGAGGAGGAGAAGACCAAAGAAATGATGCACGTCACTAAGCCAACATCTTTCGCACAGCCCGTTGTGGAAATGATGATGGCTTGGTGACTTGATTTACTGGCAATGGAAGCATGGAAGAAGAAGACAATAATAATAATTTAATAATATTTTTTTTAATTTCACACACACCACACACACACATGTTAATAAACATATACCTTTACAATTCACATAATTAAGAATGCAATAAAATAATCAGTGAATGCAACGGAAGTAGCCATGGGCCCCAAGCTAGGGACAGTCTGTATCTTGGTGGCCCAGGGTGCACGAATAGGCAGATTGAATTTTATGTGTGACAGCACAATATTACCTACTTGTTGAACATGTCAAAAATGAAGATAAAATAATTTAAAAACATTAAGTAATTTAAAACTAAAATGAATGTAGACTGAAAAAATTTTTCAAACTAAAATTAAATTCAAATAAAACAGCTCACAATTGAAATCAAAATTCAAAATACTAATACGAATCAACATTCAGAATTTTATATCAAAATCAAATATACAATAAAAATCACTATTAAAATTAATGTTGCAAATAAAAAAAAATAGAAGAGTCATACAGTTTTCAAGACGCTGCGGGAAGCAGACAGAAGCAGTTAGAAGACATTTTGCTCCGACCACTAATCAATTGGCATAAGGGCGAGAGAACATAGGGGCGTAGTTGTTACGGATTGTCAGAAGCCAGAAAATCTGACACCAGGCTTGCCAAGAAATACCGTGTTACCCAGTTTATGGGTTGTTGGGGTCTGGTAAGCCGCCATTCGCTTAAAATTACTGTTATTCAGCTGAATCCGGTTTGACTGAGAGCCGACCCCAATATAGTTTGAAAAAGGCTAGGCAGATGATGAAGGGCGGAAAATAACGGCCCAGTCTGAGGCAAAGGCACACAATTCGTAGGCAAAATCAATCAAAGCAATGTTCAGGTGCTGGAGTCAGGCAAACTCTTGCTTTCCAATAAGTCATTATCATCATCATATCAGCCGAAAGACGTCCACTGCTGGACATATGTAGGTTTCCTCAAGTGTCGCCACAACAACCGGTCCTGTGCGCCTCGCATCCATCGGCTACCCGCGACCCTCACTGGGTCATCGGTCCACCTTGTGGGAGGCCTTCCAACGCTGCTTCTTCCGGTATGCGGTCGCCACTCCAGAACTTTTCGGCCTCATTAAGTAGTTGAAATAATTATAATGTTTTTAAGCCTCATGAGGGTATTACGAACCATTCGTTAATAAGTGGTTCGTAATATCCTCATGAGGCAAAACAATCACAATGACACTATCCAGAATTCCGGATAGCAACAGTGAATTTCTTAACAGAAGATAATTAGGGGCAACATTATAGCACCATTTTCGCTCACGATTTCAAGCCGGCTTATAAATTGAGATTTATAAAGTTAATTATAAATATATCAAAGAACCACGCAGTACGTAATTACATTCCGGGACACCTTCATTTATTACGAGCACCTTTTCCGGGCTTCAAGCGCTTTAAGCCCATGTTAATTCCGCTTTTAAAGCCGCTGTAAAAACAATCTATTACGCGTGTTGGGGAGTAATCAAGGTAGGAAGTTTCCCTGTTGTTGTCTGCACGCAAGTCTTAAGGGCTCATTGGGCTCAATCGTATCGTTAAGGCTAATTAAGTGTCATTTAAGAGAGCTTAAAATGACGTTGTGATTATGATGTGACCTTCGTGTGGTATTGGCCCGTTATCTTTAACTAGATGAGTATAAGTTTGTTGCAGCGCTGTGATTGCATTAAGAAGTTTTAGCGCTAGATAGTAGCTATCTTGACAATGCTAATAAAGCCTCTCGTGGTCGATTATTATTTATGGATTGCTAAACTTTGTATGGAAACGTAGTCTTCGTAACTTAAAACATGCAAAAGAAAATAAATATATCTATTATAACTGTAGATACCTACGTTTACCTAGAGTCACCTATATTATTGCCATTGTGATTGCGACAGACATTATGTTCTCATTCTCTTACACAGATTTCTGAAATAAAAATTCAGAAAAAAGGCAATTAAGGGATTTTGTTGGGGTTTTGTGTTTAAGTTGGGTATTTGTCAAATTTACTTTATCCTTAAATCCTGTATTTGACACGTTCTTAATTAACTCAAAAACTCACTTAAGTATACGGCACATAGTGCCGTAATCATATTATATCAGCCGGCAGACGTTCACTGTTGGACATGGGCCTCCCCCGAAAGGGGGTGTTTGCCATAATCGTCACGCTAGGCAGGCAGGTTGGCGATCACAGTGTAGCTGTTGCAATATACAGAGAATGCTGCTGCCCATTCTCTGGTGAGTCCTTGAGTCGCCTATTACGACACCCATGAGAAACAATCGGATGGTGCTATTCTTTTACGTCCGACACCATACAGAACTAAATAGGTTTTATCAGTACCAATTTCATAATACGATGGTTCCCAGAATGCCCACTCACGTTTACTCTAGGACCCATTCATTATATTTGAGGCCCACAGATTATAAACTACAGCCTACCACCAATATGATTCAGTTCAATAACACTACAAATATGGAACATGATTGCAACATTGCATGTCGTGTGCAATGAGATATCGTTTGCTGATAGGCAGTTGTAGCGGTAATGTGGCTTGTATTTATTTTATACCGCTATCAACACTTGCATGTTAGTTTATAACCCTGGTAGGCTGGGGAAAAGGGTTCATTAAAGCATTACACTAGTTTACAAAATTTATTTTTTTGTCTGTTGCCGCGGACTTGGTAGTTGAAAATGTTTACTTTTGATATGTTTTTTTTTTCAAATCTACTCTCAAAAAAAATTGTGCAGCTCTAATTCTTTTTTTAAATTTTATGATTTTCTAGCTTTTGACCGCGACTTCGAGTTTTTCCCGTTCCCGTAAGAATGTCGAGAAATCCTCTCGAACTGCTCCCCTACACTCTTCAAGGAACCTACATGCCAAATTTCAGCTCTCTACGACCAGTAGTTTCAGCTGTGTTTTGCCTGTCAGTCAGTCCCTCAGTAACGGAAGACCTTGATTCGTTGATAACGTATATTTACTTTGTTAAAAATAATATAGCTAAATGTTTGCGACGTAAATAGCTTAAGGACATGTTGTTTAACCAATCCAAACCGTTTGCTGTATTTATGCAGAACATAATTATGTAAAAGCTATATCGGAGTTCGTTAGAAATACCTCTGTATTTTGGTGAGAACCAGAAAATCTGAAACTCAAAAACCAGAGCTGATAAAAAAATCTACCTGTGACTTTGAACTTAGCATACCATGTAGAGTCAGCAACAGCCAAAATTTTTCCGGCAACAGATTTACTGTAAACTAGTATTAATAGTTGTACCGTTAATACAGTTTTTTACTGTATTAACGGTACAATGTCGTTATATGCAAAGAACACTGACGCCTCATTGACCTGTGTTAGGCTGCTTTTCCACTAGAGAATTGCTGTGCGAGGCTACGTAAATGAGGCGATTCTATTGGTTTTTAACAAACACATCCCTCGCTATGCACTTTCAGATAAAGACTATAAAATAGTCCGTATGCCGCAAGGCGGGAAGGACCATTGGCGAGGGCAAGGGGATCCCTCGCTACGTATCCTCGCACATCTTCGGTGGAAACGCACCCTTATGCCCTAGAGACACGAGGGTAGTTTTTCCGGCTCGGATAACGAGATAGATACTGAACTATCTTGGACTTGCTTATTGTCCGGTCTTGGAACATGCTAGTGCTGTTTACATGATGCGAAATCATTTTAAACCCTAACTTATAAGTAAACCCTAACTATGTTCGTAACATCTCGTCTGTGAAGTAAAATTATTGCTCACTAGCCAATGGAATACTACTCAGGTTCTCCAATCATTTGCAGATTGTAAACAAATATATTGCCGTATGGCCGTATTTGCCGTATGGTGTCGGCCGGTGCCGTAAAAGAATAATACCATCCCATCACTTCCCGTGGGTGTCGTAAGAGGCGACTAAGGGACTTGCCAGAGAATGGGCAGCAGCGTTCTCTGCAAAACTCAACACCATACACTGCGATCACCAACCCGCCTGCCAAGCGTGGCGATTATGGCAAATCTCCTCATCTTGGTGGAGGTCTATGTCTAGTAGTGGACGTCTTTCGGCTGAAATAATGATGAATGATGAAACAAATATAGTAAAAGTAGAGGTGGTTGTCTGGTGGTAGTGGTGGTACTTTATCTAAAAATAGAACCACATCTTATGAAACTTTCCCAGCTTAAGACTCTAGCTTAGGTACTACTTTACTAGCTTTCTCACGAGAAATGAAGCTCTGTATACACGAAATCAAAGTTACTAGCATGCTAGTTTACTTACACTATCTCACTATTTTGGTTGGCCAAAGTAGCTGCGTGTTTCCCAAGCATTAGAGATGGCACTGTCATAATTAACTATCTGCCGATGTCGAAACTTTTATGCTAATATTTAAAAGATAAGTATTTGTCACGAAACTGCGCTTACCATCATACAATAGAACTAGCTCATAAATCTTGATAAGAGCTCTAGCTTTATCGGTTTTTAGAGATTTTGTACATACTTACCTCAGTAATGGTTAAAACAAGACTCCATTTTAACCCAAAGCAATGTACTATCTGTACAATAGCAAAAAGTCAGCTTGGGACGAGATCCAGTTGCAAGCAATATTCCTGCAGTAAACAAGAAAATAAAAATGTCGACTGTCTAGAGAACGTTTTTTGCAATTGAAACAGCAGCAGTAGATATTAAAAAGTTGTCGCTTGATGTAAACCTTTGGTCTTTATCGCTCTGTATCGGAAAGGTTTCTGTTGCGAGTAAAAAGTAACTTATTCAAATTTTCTCCTTTACGTAGATATTATTTACTTTTGGATATTATACTTCCTGCTTTTATAGGTGTAATAAAAATTATCTCCAATCCCGAAAGCAAATCTCTTCCAACATAACAACATAGTGAAGTGACACAAGTGACACAAGTATTGCTAGCATAAAAGTTTACTGGTAGAGATTGGCCTGTTGCATTTCGTTCGCCTATGTACCGCTTTATTGTATACATACAAAGTTTAAATAAGTAAATAGCCTAATGAGGCTGATACACGAGAAAATTGTGACCTTGCTGTAGGTAGGCCACAGCATCTGAAACATACAAATTCTCCTAATTAGAAATTCTCTAACTGTAACTAAAGATAAAAGCGCCGGAAAGTCAGACTGTACGAGTCCTTGTAATTTATGCAGTGAGTGTACATCATGTCTATCACTTTCTCAAATAAATCTTGTACGCGGAATGAAAATTAAACTCTTTCGTGGATGTAAACTTGGGTTCAAAAGTTTTGTGACTGACGCAGTAACTGACAGACAGGCAACAAATAAATTATCACAATCAATAAAAAAAAAAAATCTATCACCGAAAAATTGCAGACTCCGTAAGATTGTAATAATTCTTTATTAGATTACGATGTCTCGATATATTATGGAAAAATCGTTTTGTATACAATAAATCCCAGCCAAATTCAAAAGTTTCGAATATGACCGTGTCCTTATTAAGAAAAAATATTTTATAATTTGACGCGATATTTTACAATTCTACGACATTTGCAATTTTCCGGTGACATATATAAAATTCTTCCGTTACTGATGTGTGACTGAGTGGCAGAGTGACTGACAGACAACGCACAGCACATTACTTTTACATCTGTCTGTCTTGTGCGAGTTCCAAATAAACATTTTTCTTTCTTTCTTTTCACAGCCGAAACTACTGTTCTTAGGACGCTGAAATTTGAAATGTAGCTAAAGAGCTGATTTCCCTAAATCCCTACGGGAACGGGACCAAACGGGATATGCGCGTACGAAGTTGCTGCCAAAAGCTAGTAGCCTATAAACATTTCTTGTGTGATGTGTGGATAATTAAAAAAAAAAGTCTTGACAGACCTTTTGAGGTACGGAACCATAATAAGTAATTTACAGGTTCATCTTTCTTATCAGATTAAACTAAATGAGGCCGGTGTTACCTAGCTGACTGCTCTGGGAAGAAACGTGACCCCTTGGTGGTATTTTGAAAAAAGCGCTACATCAATTTGAGTGGACCTATTCAAATAGTGCAATAATTTGTCCGTTATCGTTTAGCTCATTTCAGAACCAAAAGGATTTAGTTGCTTTGGAAATCCACGTGACCAATTTTTAAGGCACAATCTAGTAATGTAGATATTCGTACACCTACATAGGTACAACATACACCTAATGATGTACCAAAAAGATTCCGTTGGGAACACCCAAATACCTACGGTACACCGTTTTTCTTTCTTTTTATTTAAGGAATTTTTATACATAAAGTACTTGTCAATTCCATCGTAACCTAACTTAAACTAATATAATAAAGAAGAAAGATTTGTTTGTTCGAATTGAATAGGCTCCGAAACTACTGGACCGATTTGAAAAATTCTTTTAGCATTGGATAGCTACAGTATCAGGGAGTAACATAGGCTATATATTATCCCCGTACTCCCACGGGAACGGGAACTACGCGGGTGAAACCGCGTGACGTCCACTAGTACTTAATAAATTGTTGCTTAGGCCTAAATAACATAAACAGCGCTTTAGCGGCTTCAGACAAAGGAGAGGACAAAATTTCGTGCACACCGACCGTATTTAGCCCGAGGTATGATCTTATCTAACCAAAAGCGAATTTCTATGGAAAGCGGAAAAGGGACGTTTAGAAATGTGACAACTGTAACTATACTCGTGTATAAATTTCGTGCATCTGTTTATGTGTGTTATAGTTCTCACGTGATGTTGTATTAATATAACGGGTGCGGAAAGATTGTAACAGGTAGGTAGCCGGTTCCTGGTAAAGGACAGGCCTTCCTCTCTCCCCATTGTGAGAGTAGAAGACCTTGTAACTAACGTGTAAGGCTTGAGTCCTTACTTCGTGGAGAACAACCGACTAAAACCCAGCAGTTCCAGTCGTATGAGTCCTGAGCCCGGAATATACAACGTAAAGCAAAATAAATGCAATACATCTCAAGGGGTCAAATTACGAACAACTTTTACTATGGGACCAAAACTGAAATCACCAAAAAAAATCGACTGCCCCATTTATTTTTGTGCGCATAACTCGACAAACTACTCATTATTTGGATAAATTTTGGTATTATATACGGATTAAATTTAAATTTATCCGTATCTTAGTAAATATTCAACAAAACGATAGCTGCAAACCCCTTTTTATTAAACTAAATATATTAACTCTGCCGTGTATTTATATACATGAAATATGCAAATTCGCTCACAAACACCAAGACTTTTACACTAAACGCGAAGACATACAGACACGATACGCACTCCGATACAAAACACGGCTCAAACTACCAACATCCCGCTTAAAAATACACTCAACAAGCCCTCTGGTCATGTCAATAAAATTATACATGTTGCCGGAATCAATAAGAAATGAAAAAAAAAACTACATATACTCACAAATAAATTAAAAAAAACTTTTACAAATGAAATGTTATTACAGCGTAAACGAATATTTAAACGACAAATCTTTGAATCTTGCATAGACTAGACAAAAACCATTTTAGAATAAGTTAGATAATAAGTAAAATGTTAAGTCCTCATCTCCACATCTTACTTTTGCTGTGCCCGACAGGGTCCATGATTGTTACTTTTAAAATGTTTACCACCTAAGCCTACATTGTGGAATGCAAAGTATTGAGTATTTTTTCGCGATTTCGGGGTTGATCAAACAATAAAAGTTGTTCATAATTATGAGTACAATGACTCCTTAAGAAGTATCGTTTTTATTCTGTTACACGTTTTAGTTAAATTCACGCGCACCTCCTCCTGGAAAGCTAGTCTTACAGAAAGATCATTTTTCCATAAATGTTGCTGTAATTCAAATTACTAAGTTGAATAAATCTTGAGAAATAACTCTATGACTGAAAAATAAGATCTTAAGTATAGGTACAGTTTCCAATTACTGTTGAGGTTGACTTTAAAAAAGAATTAAGCTTAAGCGGTTAAAACGAATAGCTTTAACTTTAATATTTCTACCATCAAGTCCATTGCTATGATGTAGAACAACGGACCCTATTCAAATATCCCAAAGTTTAGCATATAAATTGTCTGTTCTAAGTGTTTTTCTAACCCAGACGGAGTTGAATGACACAATTAGTTCATCCAAAGGCAATGAAATAGAATGGTTATGGAAAGTCTATAAAACGAGCGAGACGATCTGGCTTTTAGTACAACATTGTGGAATTTTAAAGGATCAGAGTGTTGAACTCATTAGATGTTATGAGATTTCTTTTTATTTCTAAACTAGCGACCCGCCCCGGTTTCGCTCGGGACCAATTTAGAACAAAAAAAGAAGTGCGCTTACTGTAAAATTATTGTGTATCGCGGGTGCTTGTATTTTACAATCATTCCATTTTTTTTTGGGTGGTAAAATTATCAAATGAGTCGTCTCGCCCTGGGTGGAGCGGAAGGGACTGTCAGACTTACTTACTGACTAAAAACCACACTGTTCTTTCGGTTGCCCTTTGAGTTCCAGGGTCCCGGACAATCTCGCGACCCCGGCAGTTGCGATAACTCCTAAGATACTCATTTTAAATTGAATAGTGTTTAGGGTAAATACGTTCTAAAATAGATATTGAAGATAATCTAAATAGATTAACAACATATACCTTAAATACGCTTCTAAAATAATGCATTACTTTTTACGCAAAACTTAAAAGATGAAAATGGTTAAAGTGACCAACTGATACACCGCGACGCTATTTACGTTTCGCTGAGAATGATATTTTCAGTCGCGCTTAATTTTAATTCTGTGATATCTTCTAAATTATACATTTAAATGATATACTTTGCAGGACATTTTTAATCTATATTAAATTGTGAAGATAATGAATACTCTTATTTGGATAAGGATTAATACTAAATAGGGGAAAATGGCTTTTCAAATTACGTCATAGTTTTAATAAAATTATAAAAAACAGTTACTGTGAGTCTACCTCAGCAGATAGACATATGTCATCGCGGATTTTTCTCTAGCTTTTTATAAGAACTACAATTCTTAAGAACATAATTATCCTATATATCTTAAGGTTTAGCCAGCGTACGCCATGAAAGCTCCCGGAAATCGATATTTTTGACGACTTGATTACGAAATATTGATTTTTCTCTCCTATCAAAAAGCTTTATTACAAGGTGTTTACATATGAACCTTCCTCTTGAATCATTCAATTTACAAAAAAACCCGCATCAAAATCTGTTGCGTATTTTTAGAGATCTAAGCATACATAGGGACAGACAGACAGCGGGAAGCGACTTTGTTTTATACTATGTAGTGATAGTGCAACGTAGCAGTTCGCTCAAACCAAAAATGTTGCCATTTTTCTTACTTAGAGTATTTTAATACCCGTCGTAACTTTTAAACGAAAGGTCCGATTTGAATAATTAAAGTGTAACATATACATAATCAACCTTAATTATTTAATCATTTAAATAGATAAGGATTAATATCATGATACTAAAATCACCACTATTCCATTTCACCCGGGTTTTGTTTGAATAATTTGAAAAAATGCGGTCATTGTTACTTAACCATAATAGTTATATATATACCCTTGCGGATTTTTTGTAGATATTGATGTCCTCTATAAAACTGTAGTACTTCACTTTGCTCTACTCTCAATAGATTCTCAATAGTTTCCGCAGCGTACGCGATATAAGGTTTTTTTTGTTTGTTATTTTTTTCACACCTTGGGTTACATTATCGAAGTTTTCATACGGATCCCTAACTTTTTGAAAATATTCTATAGCCTATGTTACTCAGTGATAACGTAGCTTTCTAACAGCAAAAGAAGTTTTGAAATCGGTCCAGTAGTTTTTAAGTTTATTCGTAACATACTAACATACAAATCTTTCCTCTTTATAATATTAGTGTAGATAATACATTTTAAGGGGTGTAAAGAATAATGAACTTTTTGCTATTTCATGTACGGTTTGACCAAAGTGTAGGTACAACGATCCGATTTGAAGCGAAATATACTAGGTATACATATGTATAACGTGTGTGCTGTGTGTGACCTTAATTACATTTTAATGAATAGGTCAAGTTTAATGTACGTTACATGTCTGCTTATGAATACATTTAAAAAAATGAAATGTTCTGTAATGTTATTGAAATAAACGACAACTACAGCTCAGGCTGATTTTACCTATAACAAAAGACGTTTTGTATTCCGCTGTTTTCTTCTTCAAAACTGGACTGATCTAAAAAAAAATTATACATCAAAATTTAGGGGAAACTATATTTATGCTTCTTTTATTTTCTATTTTGTTAAAAACTTATAAAATTTGTCTGATAGTCGTCTAAACATGGCGGTAAAAAGGGGCTGTTTTTTCGGGTTTTTGGATTGTCATAATTCTTAAGTAATTATGTTTAGGAAAAAAAAATGATAAAGGCAAGTATTAATTAGATCTAAAGTACGGCCAACGAGAAGCGATACCAAATGTAAACAAAACACATGCAAGGTCATTGGGAATAGCAGGGGTGCGTAACTTTTTTTGGAGAAGTAAAATCTGTTGATTTATCTCTCGACGTACTTGGTTGTGGCTCCATCATTAACCACTCTTAATAAAAACAAACAATGATCAACAAAAAATAACTTAAACAAGAAATAATTAAATAAACAACAAAATAATAACAAAACTTTAACAAATAACTTGTATCACCACGAGCGCGTTTCGAAACAGAATGAATCTAAAATGGCCGCCCGAATTGTTGGCGAACCCGTCTTGACGTTGTCATGTTTTTGTCGGGAGAACGAGACATTACGACAAAGGCACAAGATGGAAAGAGATAGATATTAGATTGTCAACGCCGCAGTTGTTTTTTAGGTTAATGACCTTTCGTATCGCTTCTCGTTGGCCGTACTTTAGATCATTGCTCTAGCAGCATTATCCACGTAGAAAACAGCGGAATGCGTTTGTATGGACAAAGGACTTGCCTCTTTGTGTTGCAATATGGTTGCAATCGAGTATTTGACTACTGTAAAAAATATACATCTCGTGGATTGATGGCGCCACTGTGCAACGGACAGCGCCATCTAGCAAATGGTTTCGAAACCTAACAGTCACGTGATCGGCAACGCAAGCACGCCCTACCGCTTGGACACGATCGTCGGTGGAAGGGATACAGCGAGGACTGGAGAAGGAACGGAGTGTTGCGACAGTCGAGCTCCTGCAGTCTTGGCAGACGCTCAGTACCAAGACCAACGCACGTGTTTGTTTCCTGCATTGTGAAACCGTTATTCAATTTAAATAAAGTTATTTTGATTTAAATTATTTTACGTGATTTCGCTCGAGTACCCACGACAGTGCCCACATCTATTTAAAACTATGTCGGATCGTGAAGAAGACCCGGTACTTCGCATCTCGGCCACCCATGATGCGACATACATGAATGAATACGTATTTCATAAATGTTATTTAAAAAATTACAATTGGTGAAAAATAAATAAACAACAGATAATCTATCCTTGTCACAAAAAAATGACGTTTTTACTGTACTACTACGCAATTAGTACTGTCTCTGTTTATCACAGATTTTAAAACGCTAACAACACTGCCATTTTATCAAATGTTTAAGTAATATTTTTTAACTGCGTCTTGTCTGCACTCTAGGTTTTGAGAAATGTAATAAAAAAATCCAGTCAAATAACTATTCGGTACATCGAGTGCAGATTGCTAGACACCACGTTTATTCGAATTTATTAGTTCTAGAACATGCCGCTTTAATCACGAAGTTCTGCTTCGCTTTCTTGAGAGCAGCGATGATGAAATAAATTACACATAGTAAAGCGCCTACCTGGATTCGATCCCACAACCATTCGGGGCTGTAACCACTGGGCCACCAGCACCACTGCTATATGACTCACGGCAGTGTGCTAGTCAAGTTCGCAAAGCAAAAGGCGATACAGCGGCAGTAGGTAACCTGGTTGTAGCGGTCTACGCCATATTTTTACATTAAACACTGTAATGACTTGCTTCAATTGTAAAAACACACCACATTAAACAAACACATAAATGGAACTTACTATGCGAACCATTTCGGTCAATTTTCGACGTGACCATAACTTCAATTTAATTACTTGCAATTTAAAGATATGTATATATATATATACATATATATATCTTTGAATTTATTAAATATCTATTAATGGCGTTTCTTGCTCAAAATTGCACCTACCACTAATTGTCTCTGCATCACCCAAAGGTTGACTGGTAGAAAATGCCAAAGGCATTAAGTCCGCCTCTGTACATTTGCGTGCATGAAGTATTAAATAAATAAATAAGAAGAAGAAGAAGAAGGTTTGTTACATGAGCCACATGCGAGCTTACAAACGACAACTGCGGAGCTGAAGCAATCACCTTGGCCGACATCGGTCGGATCACATCATCATCATCTAGTGAGACCTCCATCCAGCTCATTACCAATTATAAATAAGGGTAACCAAGCATGTAGACAAATCCGAAGTAATAAGAAAACTAAGCATGTCGGATTTATGAAATAAGTCGCGATCATAAACTCTTACATTAACCAACGATAGTTGCAGCGACTACTTTCGATGCATGAAAATGAGCACATTATCATATTGCATTCCAGATTCCGACTACTAAAGTCAACAGATTCATTCCTCTGCTTGAATTTCAAGTACATGACCAACTAGCTGTTGCCTGCGGCTCCGTCATGTGAATGACAAAAAAAAATCCTATGTGTTATTCTAGACTATAATCTACCTCTGTGCCAAATTTCATGAAGATCCTTTCAGTAACAAACATCCATCCATACATCCTCACAAATTTTCGCATTTATAATATTAGTAGGATAGGATAGTAGGACTCTATGGATAGAATTGATTTAAATTCATCGAAGTTTTATTTATTTAGGCTTTGCCGATGTTACGGTCGATCGAAGTTTGACTCTGGGGGGCTACTCTACTACGCTCCAGTAAACCATGAGCTCAAAACTCCTCAACCCCCACCACTAAAGCATGACATCATGAACAACAAGATACAACATTTAGCGACATCTATGGACCGAGATAAGACTTCAAACGCACCTATAAAGTATCCACCCAAACCGACTCAAGATCGACATGAAAACTCATTAATGACTTCCTCAAATTCAGGAAAAACTGAAGAACTAAGCCACAACATTTCTTCTCCAAGGATATTAGTTTTAGGTGACCAACAAGTGCGGGAATTTGCTCAAGAAATAGCAATACAAAGAAATAATAATAAATGGAACAACATATACTCGGTTTCGGGAATCTCTAAACCATATGCAACTACTGCACAAGTCTTGTGTAACTTTGACAAATTATCAGAAGGATTAAAAAGTGACGACATTATCGTATTGGGTATTGGAAGTAACGATTAAAATCCCTACTTATTTTTAACAGAGTTGTGTTCTTCACTTCATAAAGTAAAAAGTAACAAAGTGTTCATACTAAATGTTCTAAATAATCGCTACTTAAATACTAACTTATTAAATAAACACATAAAACTGATTGTGAAAAACTATCCAAACTGTCAATTCATTGATACATCTGATGTTATGGTAAGAGCTAATAACTATAATTATGTTTCAAAGCGCTTTATGTGTTTTAAAATAAATATAGAAATCGACAACATAAACTACCAAAAATTAGTTACTTCACAATTGAAATCTAGATGTGCCAATCGAGATTTGGAACGGAAGTATAATAACAATGTTACAAAAACAAATGTGTACAAAAAAGGAACTATCCCATATTATTTTAAAAAGCAGTATAATAACAATAACACTAATCATATTTCGAAACCTATAAGCAGCAGTGAAAACACTAGCCAACCGATGTTTTTTCGAGGTTAGACGCAAATGTACTCTTCTACATCAAAACATAGCTGGTATATTGAATAATAAAGACCTTCTAGAATTATCAATAATGGAACTGGAAAAAACTAATTTGAGTGTTGATATTGTTTGTATCAGTGAAACATTTATACGACAAGGGGCAGAATCCAATCTTACCATGAAAAACTATAAAGTAGTCTCAGCCTTTTCAAGGCCGCATCAACGTAGAGGTGGGACTTGTATATTGACCAAAAAAGACCTTGACTGCAAACCCTTATGTAATTTAATTGACCCCAAGTTATATTATTTTGAATACTGTGCAATTGAAATCACAACCTTAAAACTTTATGTTATCTGCATTTACCGCACACCAAATTCAAACATTAAATTATTTTTAGAAAATTTAGACCTCCTCTTAAGAAAACTTATGAAAAGAAATAATAAAAGCATCATATTATGTGGTGACTGGAACCTAGACGCTATTAAAGCAGATAAACATTTCAAAGAGCTAGAATCTATTTTAAAAAACTATAATATAAATAATCATATTACCCATCCAACAAGAAAACTCTCGTGTATCGACTTAATTACGAGTAATATACAAAATGTTAAGCCCCAAATACACTACCTAGCTCTATCTGATCACGAAACAGGACAATCTATATGTTTTGAGGTAACGGTAGACACCACGAATATTAAAAAACCATTTTATTTTGAACAAAGACGCGATTTTAATCAAGAAAATATAGATAAGTTTGTAAACTGTCTATCTTCACTGTCTTTCTCGGATATTTACCAGACTGAAGATACTGACATTGCATTTAATTATTTCCATGATATTCTACTATTATTTTATAATTTATGTTTCCCCAAAATCAAGTTTAAAATAACCATTAAGCCCTTAAAACATAATTGGATGACAAAAGGCATAAAAAAGTGTTGTATAAACAAAAGGCGTCTGTATCTAAAATATCGTCACTCAACAGCAAATAAAAAACTTCATAAAAATGCCTACTGCAAATATACTGCTATTCTAAAAAGATGCATGTTTCAGGCACAAAAAGGCGAGAACACGCGTTATTTGTCTCAATCCAGCAACAAATGTAAAGCTGCCTGGAAGGTAATAAAAAGTAATACCAGCGAAAAACAAAATACTCATGACATAAATAAAATTCAAATAGATAATCAAATTTATACTCAACCAGAAAAGATAGCTGACATTTTTAACATTTTTTTTATTGATATGACGAATGACACCATTGACCCATCTATTGACTACACACCACCGTTGACTTATCAACCAAATACTATATATTTGACCCCAACTAATGACACCGAAGTATATAAAATAATAAACTCTTTAAAATCAACCAACTCTACAGGCTACGATGATATTAACACAAAAATTCTTAAATTATGCTCCCCATTTCTATCAACTCATATTAGCCATATTATTAATTTGTCATTTATGCAAGGTTTATTCCCTTCACGGTTGAAATTCACAAGAAAGGTGACAGAAGTGATATGAATAACTACCGCCCCATAACACTCATACCAATATTATCAAAGGTCTTTGAAAAGGCAATGCATGAAAGACTCTCCGGTTTTTTAACCAAATACAAAATTTTAAGTGAAGATCAATTTGGTTTCAGGAAAAATAAATCGACCACAACAGCTTGTTTTGCTCTATTAAAGTTAATAACGAAAAGCCTTAATGGTAAACTACCAATTGTCTCTATTTTTCTAGATATGTCCAAGGCATTTGATTTCGTGAACCATAATCTGTTAATTTATAAATTAGATCGATATGGCATAAGGGGAAACGCGCTGAAGTGGCTCGAAAGCTACCTTACACATCGACAGCAATGTCAATACTCAATACTCAATCAAACCAAAAAAAAAAAAAATCCAATCAATCCAATCTCTGTTGAGATTTCGGGACAAACAGGACATCAAAAGCTCGCATACAGGTCTCAGTATCGTGAAAACAACTGTGGTGTGCCCCAAGGGACCATACTAGGACCGCCATTATTCTTGCTCTATGTTAATGACTTGCCTAGTGTAACACCCCATAATTGCATACTATACGCTGACGATACGACCCTTAGTATTATAAACCAAAATGACGACATTGTTGAGTACCAAAATGAAATAAACATGACATTAAATAAAATTATCACATGGCTTGAACAAAATAATCTTCATATTAATATTAATAAAACAAAAATGATACAATTCCAGACATATAAAAGTACGCGTCCACGGCTTAAAATACAATATGGAAATGAGACAATAGAAGAGGTCGATTACGCAAAATTCTTGGGGATAATAATTGATAAAAACTGTAACTGGAAATCTCATATTGATGATTTATGTAAAAAGATAGATAGATTTGTTTTCGTTTTATACAGACTAACACGTGTGGCTAGTGTTGACGCAGCACTATGTGCATACCATGGCTATGTCTCATGAATCGTGCGTTATGGTATTATAATATGGGGTAATTCGGTTGAACTTCAAAGAGTGTTTCGAGCTCAGAAAAAATGCGTACGCTCAATTTGTGGAGCGCACCCACTAGACAGCTGTGTTCCATTATTTAAAAAACTTAAAATACTACCACTTCCAGCACTATACATTTTTGAAATTTGTATCTTTGTTCACCAAAACAGACATGAATTTGAATTGCATAATGATGTTGTATCGAGACCCAGCCGGAAATTGCATATGCTTAATGTTCCTAGGCGTAGAATTAAACTGTTTTCTAATAATGTATACTGCATGTCCATTACTGTCTACAACAAATTACCTGATGGCTACAAAACTCTCAGCCTCAGAATATTTAAATGTAAATTATTTGACTTTCTTTTAAGCAAATGTTATTATTCGACAGAAGATTTTATGACCGAAAAACTTACCTAATTAATAATTGACATCAATTCCTATAAATCATATTTAATTATTTTTAATAAGCTTGACTTAATTGAATTTTGACTAATGACCCATAATTTCACCAACTATATTTGTACGCCGGAAACGGCAGAATATTATGGACGTAATACATAATAATGCACATAACAACTTTGTACAATATTCTGACAAATAAATGCATTCTATTCTATTCTATTCTATACTCTCTAACGAAAGCCGTATTTTCGGGCTTAGTTGTGCCCACAACTAAGCCCGTATCGCCCGCTCGTATTCTACTCCGTATCACCTACAGACTTACGATTAGTCCCGAACCCGAACTGAGAATGAATGACAACACGATTTCACAGTAACTGTCAAATCGTGTTATCATTAGTTCTCAGTGGTTAGGTGATACGAAGTAGAAAATGCCCGCCCGCAACTAAGCCCGAAACTACGGATTTCGTTACAGAGTAGCCCCCCAGACTTTGTGAAACCGAGACAGACTGTGTAAAAATAATATGTGTCGGTTAACATAACAGCCGTTCGGTAGTGTGCTACCGAATTGGCATTTTGAAAATAATCGATTTTAACATTGCTTTTGAGTAAGTAAATAGTTTATCCATGCTTAATACTGGTATTCAGCTGTATCCAGTTAAAATGGAAGTAAACACCAATATGGCTAAATATTGAAAACGATCACTAAAAATATTGTTTTCTTTTAAATTTTCAAAGGTATATTACAGCCTATACGCTTGTATTATCGAATGTCTTTGATTATCTGTCTTAGCAAGAACCCCCATGATATTAATTGGTAACAATTCAAGCTCTTCAGAATATACGGGCAAAGAGCATGTAACACGGATGTGCTAAAAATAGTGGTGAAGCAGACTAGTCACACTGATGTAAGAGGGAGTACACACGCGAGCTCCATTCTTCACGGCCGCGTGACGGGCCCTACTTATCCTCAGCATAGCTTAGCACGCTTAGCATATGCTTAGGTGTGGCTGTTTTACGATGTTTGCCTTAAACATTTAAATTAGGAACAAGCTTTTTCTTTTTTTGGGAATGGTGTAAAAACTCCGTCGCTTTTCAACCAAAAAGATGTTGAAATAAAAAAACGATCCGACAGTCATTCGGGGTTGGGTCTAGTTCACACTCAAACGATTTGACGAAACTGACAGTGACGTTGAAAAACAAAACTGTAGTTGATAGCTTGTGGATTCTACAAAGGCCCTTCTGTAAAAACGATCTGTTTTGAAGCAGAACTAGTTTGTCTTTGATTCATGTCATCACATATAAGAAACAAACTGAAACAAAAATGTATCATTTTATCAGTTTACATGAGGGAAATAGACTAAATATCTCTGTTATCCAGCAGCATTTCAATAAATGAAAAGCTGCGTGTTCTCGGCCGCATTCACATTTATGGTAACAAAGGAAAAATGGAAACATTTCCTAAGCGCTGGGGAAATTAAAAATCGCATTGAACGACTCAGAAATGAGAGGGTTGAACAACTGATCATAACCGTTTGTGTATGGAATTATGAAGTTTGTTCTATGGTTTTAAGCGTGCAGTTTTTGTGTAACCGCATTTATGAAAAGTAAGTTTAGCAGTTTGTTGTAGAGGTCATATTTGCCAACGTACCTAATATTAGTTAGTGACGGGACGGTTATTCGTGAAGAACTTCGATCATCGTCAAAACTCCCCTAGTTTGTGACAGGGACGACATTTTTCACTGGTTTAACTTTTAGATACTCATTCAATTTGCGTAAAATGTATTTGGACAACCATGAGTCTCTTAATTAAGCAAATATCCTTTCAGTTTAACAGTTACTATACTACGCTTCAGCTACAATCTAATAACACACGCGTCATAATAAAAAGAACTTAGCACACTTGCGGCCATAATTCTTCACTATTACGGACGCGTGTTCAATGAATAACCCAGTAGGAGCCGTCGAGGGCAAGCGAGGCAAGCAGGGCTTTCACTGTAACATATCGATTGCCAGCACTCAGCTCAAGTCAATTTGCAATGAGCATATAGACTTCGACTGTCTTTCCGAGTTTCCGTGTCGACTCGATAGTTCTGCAAGGAAGTGTAACACTATTTGACTTTTATTTCGAGAAGTGCTTTGATATTCTTTTTCTTCAGTCCAATATTGTTTCGTTATTTCAAAGACTTGTGAATAATCTTTTTATCGAAACGAGCGAAAGGAATGAAATGACTGAGATAAGAAACTGTGTTTCGTTCTTCCGTTTGCCGCGTTTTGGTGTGATTTTTTCCAATGCTGGAAGAATGCTGGAGTTGTTTTATTATTCTAAGGCTGGAGTTGTTTTTTTTAATAATAACATGTTTAGAGAAACCTTTTTTAACCCCCGACACAAAAACGACGGGGTGTTATAAGTTTGGCGTGTCTATCTGTGGCATCGTAGCTCCCGAACCGATGAACCGATATTGATTTTCTTATTTTTGTTTGAAAGCTATGTTTGATGAAAATCGGTCCAAGATGGCCGCCGCCATAAAATGATGGATTACATAATTATTATTTCACAACTCCCTCAGTATGGGTATCAAACGAAATGGCTTGCCTAGTAAAATACTATACACTATGACAAATTTCAAATCCAAGATGGCTGCCACCACAAAATGGCGAATTACGTTTTTTTTTCACAACTCCCTCAATATGGGTATCAAATGAAAGGGCTTGACTAATAAAATACTATACACTATGGTAAATTTCAAATCCAAGATGGCCGTCACCACAAAATTTCGAATTAGGTTTTTTTTCACAACTCCCTCTACATGGGTATCAAATGAAAGGGCTTAACTAGTAGAATAATGTGCACTATATTGGAAAGGAATGAGGAATATTAACTAACGAAATGAAAATTAAGTTCAAAAAACATGAAATGTAAATTAAATTAAAAATTAACAAAAAAAATCTTTTGTATTTACTAAGTATTATAAGTGGTCTCCCGAGGCGAAGAATCGTACATATATTAATTAAACTAAAAGAAACAATAGAAATTATTTTTACTTTTTAAAGTTCTTTTTTGTCGGGGGTTTTTTAAATTTTTATAAGATAATTTCAATTTGTACTGCAAAACAAAACGTATTATAAAAATATTTCTACATAAGACTAGCCAGACTTCAGTCAGGATTAAGTATAGATTTTGTACATAAACCTTAAGATACTACATATATTTTAAACGGGCAGTTTTTTACGGCTGTTTTCTCAACGTAAACCCAAGATCTACAAATCACACATGCTTGATTTTCCTTGAAACCAATGCGTGCACAATCACATTGCTACGCATTCATCGCCATATTTGCTTCAGAATTTTCCTTATTCGTCGTGATGTTTTTCGCGACACCAGTGAAGTGTTAATTCTGTAAAGAAACGGAGAGCCGCACAGGCTCAATTAGGATTAGTGAGGGTTTGTAAGAGCTTCTATTGAGCTGCCACGGACATATTGGGGGCTTGGGGGAAAGACGCAAATGGCGCAAATCCCGGTCAATATTGGACGAGGATCCGTTTGGAGAAATAATGTGAACAAAATTGCGGAAATCCGAAAGATCGTTCGAAATGTTGACATGGCAGTGAATTGGGTTAGGTAAGACAGTAATTCTTGCCATTTCTTGGTCTTCGTCAGCCTTTTGCTTTTTTGAAGTTTTCTGCTCGATAAAAATTATGTCTAAAATATTTTTACAGAATTATTTTCTAGCTACAAAAAGAAAAAAAAATCAAGCCCCTATTTTCCCAAATAAAAATACGAATTGCTTACCAAGTTACTTTTCTTATCTATGTTTGAGACATAAGATAATGTTACATAGATTTCATCGAAGCTTCCGACCATCCGTATTCACTTTCCATTTCACTACCTAGTGTTTCATATGACAGTGATACCCAAACAACGTCCCTATATTAAGTTTCAGAACACATGTTGTACAGTGGCATTCGAATAAAAGCGCTCACTATTCTCAAAGGGACTCGTGTTGAAATTAGTCCGTCTGTATGTGCCTGAAAGAGCGGTATTTAACTCAAGCGACCGGAAGGCTCCATCCGGCGCGGTTGGAGTAGGTGGGCTCCACTTGGGCCCGGATGATACCTCGGTACGTGCGAATGGGAGAAAACATTGTCACGTAGTGGTGAATGCGAACGGCGTCATTTGAATACGGACAGAACGTGATCCGTGCAAAAAGTGGGGATTTTTTCGATGATGTACATTTTTTTGGGCGTTCAGCGTTATGTGAGGTTTTGCACTAGGGGGGAATAATGGCAAGCTTTGCAAATTTTCATATTTGTGTGAATTACATTCATAATTTGTGTTAGTAATTACAATACTTACATAGGGATCCAGTAAACGACTGACAAGAAAATAGGCCAAACAGACAGAATTTATTTCATTTTCTGTGTACTTTGATTTGATTGATTTGTGTTAGTGTAGATTCTCGATAACTTTCTTATTGCTTTGTTAAGTAGCTTTGAAGTTTGGCTCCGTATCACATAAAGTTGTACTCCGTATCCAATATTTTATACGAACGCACATACGAGAAGGCCCCAATTTAGTGTCACAAAAAATGTCGGCCGAATATTTATACGTTCCGGGTCATTGAAATGTGTCCCAATTTGCGGTCCATTACTCGGTGGAGACGCATTAACGTACATTGGCGGTTTTGTGCAAATGCATTGTCTGCACGGTATAAATAAAACTGCATTGGATGTTAATATTTTTAAGTTGCACCGTTCGCTGCTCGTGTGAAACAGACTCCAGCAAAGTTTGAACTGCAAAAAGTTCGACTTTTGTTTTAACTTACCGCTGCGGATGTGGCCTTCAATGCATATTACAAACTAAAAAGGTACCTATGAATACTTTCAAGGACTTGTTCTTCTCATGGTTACTTTGTATAATGCAAAACAGATATGAGAAAAGTTACAGGCTTAATCAAAACGCGTTTATGAGATTTTTGTTCATCAAAGTTATAAAAGACAGCCCCGGTAGGTATCTGCGCCCTATGTTTCTTAATAACAGCATGTTTAATACTACCCTGTCTGTGAAATATCCCTACAAACTATCGGTTCAGGTTGACATTTCCAAAGCTGGCTGTATACAACCAGTACATAAAGAAGCAAACCCAAGTGCGGGCACAAGTGGTGAGTGTGATCTCGTATTGTGTGGCGAAAGAAAGGAGCTACTGACACCGATGCCTGTTGGCGGACTTAAATTCATCCGGTCCATTGTGCCAGCCGTCGAAACAGGAAGCCAAGAAAATGGAACTGTATGTGGGACTAGGAGTATTATATTGAATGAGGAGTATGTATTTTAATGTGCTTTCATTGTGGCGAGAAATCTTGTGTGATGTTACTGATGTTTCAGGTGTAGGAAAGCTATTGTTTGTGAAAATATGTACCTACTTGATGGGAGAAGCACTGGACCGGTTGATGTGGCGATGTTCAGCGGTAAATGATGATAATGATATGAGATATCTCTACTAGAAGATATTTGTTTCTGAGTCAATCAAGTAGCGGTTGAACGGTTTTAGTTTCATACCGATAACTACGTAGTACCTACACAATGCTCTCTAGAGTAAAAGGTTAGTCAATTACAATGGAAAACGGGTACCTCTGTATCAAATTGTATAAATTCAAGTTCTTAAAACGTAACAGACAGATGTGTTGCGCCACTTCTTCTCCCCAGCTAAAACACAAGGAAGTGGTGACGGGCGGGCGTTTTGGGGGACTGTCTTTTGTAAAACTTGATGTTTTAAAAGTGCTGGCTCTCAGCCTAATTTGAATAAACGACTTTTGTTTTTTTTTTTTGTATTTTAAAATATCTTCTATGGTAGTAGACAATGTTGGAGTCGGCTTGCAAACAAAATAGATGCGGTTGAATAATTTACATAGAGCGACAGCTCGTACTGCAACAAGTCGCAAATTAGAACAATCAAAAAACCCGTCTGCAAAAAAGTCAACCGGGTTACTTTTGTAAATGAAAACTGTTTCCTAATTTAATTTAAACAGGTTTAAGGAGGTTACAAAAAAATATATAACCTTATAGGTAGGTTATATATTTTTTTGTAACCTCCTTAAACCTGTTTCATGTCCTTCATTTTGATACCCTACTCGACAGGTTTGGTTAAAAAAAATATCAATGACTTACAATGTAGCGCCCAAAATCCGCCATATTGTTTTTATTTAACAACTATCTAAGAACAATTGAGTTTTTAAAATGAATCTAAAGACACCTTAATAGTCGAAATCCATTCAGCCGTTTGGAAGGTTTGAGGTAATACGTAAAGAAATTTACAAACAAACATACATACAAGATACGCGTGAAGAACATAACCTTTCCTTCACACTCGGGTAAAAATGCAACTACTTAAAAATATTGCTTATTGGTTTTTCTTTTCACTTACAATCTATGATCTTCTAGTTTACGCAGCATTGTCGCGGTCAATTGTTGTACGGATTACCGTTCCTTTCACTTCCAAAGCCTTCTGTCCCTCCAAAAGCACGTTCAGTCGTTGGCTTCGGTTCTTATACTAATATTAGACATTTGTGGTAGGCAGAGAGAAACTAGAATCATAAAATGTCTGCCTATTAGTTTGTTCTTGGGATTGGTATTTCAAACTTTTAGTTGCGAGTCTTGCAAATCCGTAATAACCTGATTTATTAAATCTAGAACTTGCATTTTTCTTTTGCCTCTTTGCTAGGATTCCGTACTCCTGCCAGGGTTGCGGGATTGTTTAAAGAGTTACCACGGCTCTGGAGCAAAGGTGGGTTTTTAATCAGTAAGAGTGTCACACTCCACACCCTCGCTCACACGCGCAAAAAAAAAGAGTTTCGTGGACGAAGCGTAACCAACGCTTCCGCTGTACGTCATTCTGACCGTCCGTTTCTCTGTCAGCAGGCTGTATCGCATAAATCGTAACAGAGGGCTTAGTGTAAGTTTTTTAACGCACTCGATCGCGTTAACGTAAACGTTCGCTGACGTCAAAATGTATAGAAAAAAAAGGTTTTCCGTTATTGTCACCAGACGGCGCTTATACAGTTTCAATACAAATTGACGTTTACGCTAACGCGATCGAGAACGTTAAAAAACTCGCACTAAGGCCACAGGTAGACAGTTGAAATATGTATTTCTATTGCCACTAAAAAATTAAAGGGACCCCACACAGTGATTTTGTTTGGTTTATGCTCCGGAACCCTTCGTGTGCGACTCCAAATCCCACTTGACCCCTTTTTATGTAGCCTGAAAACTAATACTCGTCACACGAAATATGCGTGAATATAAACACAGGATTGAACTTAGCAAATGGCAAAATGGAGATAGGCACGAAAACACATTTACATTAGTTTAGAGTGTAGAAGCTGACTCCAAAAATATTTAGGTTTCCCCTTAGTTGGTTGGTTATTTGGGTTGGCAACAATGCAAGTTTTCAACAAACATTTGGTGGTTCATTCACACATTAGTTTGGGAAAGTTTGATAAGTGATATTTGGCGATGTCCTTTGAGGTTGGAGCGTACAATAGTAGCAGAGTAGAAATCTCAATAGGAGCATTGGATTTAAAATAAAAAGAACTGTTGGTCCTAAATGTAACCTTTTCAGCTGCTTAGATGCCTCTATTAGTTGACTTCACAAAAACTTTACAAAACAAATCATCATCATCAGCCTATAGCAGGTCCACTGCTGGACACACGCGTCTCCAAACGCACTTTGGAGACGCCATGTCTCCTTTCTCGGCTACTCTCGTCCAGTTGGAACTAGTTACCCCGTGAAGATCATCGCTCCACCTAATCTGATGGCGTCCCACCTTACATATAATCCAAATCGGCAAACGTGCGGTGGTCCCACCTAACGTTTGCCCTCGCAAAACAAATCAAGCTTTTTAATTCTAAAAATAAAACTGGCAAGACCACACTCTACACATTTGCGTACATAGAGAAACTTTCAGGGGTCAAAAGGCATGTTTCAATTCTAAATTTAGCCCAAAGAGCTTTTGTTTGTAACAATAGAAATAAAATCCAGCTGCATCTTGAATACTTTAAGGCTATACGTAATTTATGCCCACTCGGGGCCAAGTTCCAACAAGTCCACCTTTCAGAGAGCTATTCTACGTTGTGTGTCCATTTGCGAGCCCCCTTGGGGGTTCAGTGAGGGTTCGCTCTTTACAACTTTATGCCAGGAGGACGCGACACAGTGAACACAATGTTGCAAGATTCGGACAAATAAAGGACTAACGAAACAACAGTAGATAGATTTGAAATGACGAGGGTTTTGGTCGTTGTCTTGCCAAGGCCAACGTGTCGCGCGTTTCAACGCATGTTTGTGCGTTTCAGTACTGCACGTGTGTGTTTGCTCTAGTTAAAGGGGTTAGAAGGTCAAGTTCAAAAAGGTCAGATAGTGCGACGTATGATGTAGATATGTGGTACCCTGTTTAAGCGAATTTTAGCACTGCAGGTGCACGATCCGTAGCACAGAGATAAACCCACACTTTTTCGAACCCAAGCAAAGCTCTCAAACAAAATCTGATGCAGGGTTAAAGCGATAGTGGACCCGTAGTTAACAGAGTGATAGATCGATAGCTATAGGATTGCAGTACATAAAACGGGAACATCTGCTTTCAACGGTTCCTATCTATGTCCAAAATTCAATTAACTATACAAGGCCGTAATGCTATGCTCGCCACACGATATGAACACATTCTGCCTAATAACGGACTGACCTTAAATACTTGATGAGCTGGCATAAAATTATCTCGTTTCATATTTTTATTTTTAATACGCGACCGGATACGCATACGTATGTAAACGGAGAATTTTAATGAACAATTAGCTGGCATCAGAGATGGTTGCCGTTTGCTGTTACATTAAAAAATATTAGGATGTAAATGTTTTGATGCTGATAAAACTGGCCAGTGCGAGTCGGTCACACGAAGAGTTCTGTACCAGAAACCGAAAAAATCAAGAGTCTTGTGTAGACCAGAAACGTGAGTTTTTAGACATAATTTAATTTAATTAGTATTGTTGGCCTGAATTAGAAAATTGACGATGACGCATCTGGAGCCGCTGAAAAAGACATTTAGTAATAAAAATTTTCGACTATGTTAAGGATTCAAGTTAGTTATTAATCAATCATGCAACACATGAACATTTTGACTGATATGTTGTGCAGTGCCGATACTCAAACTACTAACTATCTAAGTACTAAGTTCGAACGTGGTCATCACTTAAGATGTTAACGTGTTGTCGCTACGACGGTCTCGGTCTATAATGATCGGCCAATCAATCAACATCATATCTTGATGAATGTCATTAAGGGGTAAAATTGTTTGCAGGGAGTGATTTGGTGGTGTGTTTTTTGTTCGAAGTACCGATCCAATTTTGAAATGCTGTCACGGCTAACTTTATCACTTCTTCTACTAGTTGTGTCTGCAGCGGCCTAGCGAGCGCAACCGATTCAGTGCTTTCTATATAGTCCACTCCAGATCACGTCTGGGTGGCAGGTGTTCTTGGGTTTTTGAGTAGTTGGGTGGTGGTAGGTGACGTCGGTCTCGGATAGTTGATGATGACTATCACTGAGTATTATAGACTCTAACACCCGGAAAAATGAACCGCTTTGAGTTTTGTGCGAAGCCGCTTATAAATTAAGATTTTAAGATAGGTCCTTATTTTAATTACAGCTTTATTTGAGGTTATAAAAAAGATAAACGGCAGTTAACGTTGAACAAAGACCAGTCCATTACCACAAATTTTACAGCGTACCATTGTATTTAAAGGGACGTTTAAAATGACTGCGCCTTATATTTTTTATAAGGGATCGCAGTAAACGAAAAATATTTGATGTTTATACGTTGATTTCATTTTGAATACACTTTCCAACGGGAGAAGAGTCGTTTGTATTTGCCCCCCCCCCAATGGGTCTCAATGGGGGCAAGAGGAAAACACCTCATCCTTTCTAAGAGGAAGTCCCTTTTTTATAGATTCCTACTGTAATATTGAGGGCTTTGGACTTAAACAAAAATTATTTATTTACCTTTGGAGTGGAGAGAGGAAATGGAAGCATTGCCGTGACGTAATATTGGGTCGAGAAAACGTGACGAAATTACTAACTTAAAACAGTAAAGAATTTTTAAAAATGTTCAACTTCGTCTTAAGAAGTCGATGGTTAACTTTCAGGTAATTTTGGCTCAGTAGGTAGCCACGTTTAAAGTTGCGGCAATGGCGTTCATTAGGTCCTTTAAGGTGTAGGGAGTATGGGCCATCTGGATTTGTTCTGAACGGGGCACTGGTCTATAAACCTCTTTTTTAACCGACTTCAAAAAAAGGAGAATGTTCTCAATTCTTTTTTTTTCTTATAGTTTGTATGCCAAGTTGTGTTTGCAACGGCCTACCTAAGTGGCACCCATTTTACTATGGTTAAGTTTGGTGTCGGTATTTTGAGCTTAAAGTAGGTCATGGAAGGATTTTCACACTACTTCATTAGGACTGCTTAAGTAATAACTAGGGTAAGTAATCAACTACATTGTCTTGAAATGGAGAACTTGGTGTAACACAGTGTAACACTCACATCAGTGGCGGTACCTTCATATAAGCCCAAAAGCCCGCCAAAAGCGGCATGCCTTACTAAAATGCTCGATAGAGAATCAATATCAAACCCGAACTATTTAAAAGTTCGCGCGCTTAATTCTTATCAAAATAACACAAAGTATCTACCTATGCCACATTACTACACATCACGATTGTTCGCGCGCAGAGTTTCGCATTTGCAGCATCTACATATAGCTATCTCGCTTACACGTACCAGCTTTTGCCGGGCTTTCAAATACTATCTCTGTCACTTTCGCACTTATAGCGATGTGCCGTATAACGAGTTAGAACATTGTGCGTCTACAAATCGATCAGTATGGACGATTTAAGCCTTGCATGCGTATGAAGTTGCACGCGTATGCGTGACCTTGTCACCTTGCCAACTCTGCAGTGTTGCCGTTTTAGCAGCGTTGTGAGATCTTGGAGATTTTTAACGAGTTTGGAGACTTTTTTTAAGATTTAGCAACAATAAAAACTAGCGACTTTTTAAAATAACGAAATTAAATATTCAAGCAATATTCTAAAAATAAAAAAATTGCAACATCTAGCTAGATTTTTCATATACCTGGCGACTTTTTTTGCCTAAATGACAACACTGCAACTCTGCGTAAGTAGTTCGCGACACCCGAGTGCAACTCACTTCAGTTTCATTTGCTTGAGTGGGAAAAGTTATGTTGTTAAAGTTTTTTGTGTATTTTCTTAGATTTTCTCAGTGATACAATTGTTTTGGTGACTTACCTACAACAATGGAGGTAATTGTACCTTATGAGGATTTAAAATGCGTTCAAGTTTTGATTGGCGAAGATAAGGTAAAATCTTTAAACTTTGCTCAGAAAAAACAGTTAATTTCTTCATTAAAACCGACGCCTAATCTGTGTATTTCTCAGAATAGTAAATCGCATAAACGAAAATTTAATAGATCAGTGTATAAAACTAGTTGGATTGTTGGCTGGTCGCACACTAATAAGTTGTATTGCTGGTGCTGCGTATTTTTTTCGAATGAAGATTCCGTTTGGAATACATCTGGTTATAATGATTTAAATAACATATCTGGCGCCATTAAAAGGCACGCAAAATCCCATAAACACCTGTGTGCAATGGTTTCTTTCGGTAATTTTGGTAAACAACGAATTGAGACATCTATATCAGTTTATGAGAAAATTGCGATGATACATACGTAGGTACCTACATACTCAGTCGAAAACTGAACTTTCTTTTTTTGAAATCGGTTAAAATTTTATTGGGCTTGCCTTATTTTGAAACCCTAGGCACGCCACTGACTCACATTAAGTTTTTTGCTCAAAACTTTAATGGAATCTACAAATGTGAGTAATTGCAATGCAATCTAGTTCTTGAAATAGTGTTATGTTTGCTTAGATATTCTACTGAAATTATTTTACTATTCATAACTAGCAAATATTTCAGCTGCATCGTGGTGGTATAAACTGTTGCGCTCTGCTGTAAGATTGCAACCGTTTTACATCTTAATTAATATTAGGAATAGCTAAAATGATATGTTAATAAAAGGTAATTTTTTGAAGCAATTATATCTGCTATAGAATACCTCAGAAAAACCCAGTTAACCTTTAAAACTTATTTATTTTTCTCAAAACTTATTACTATCTTTAAAAGAAAGTAAAAAAAAAAGACCCGGTCCATACCAAGCCACCGCAACTGTCGCCACCAGTGTGGCCAGTGCAAAGAATTCAATCTCCCGATTATATTAAGATACGTATTTCCGCCGTCAGTATGGCCAGTACAAAAATTTTAAACCGTAGATCGATTTAATTAGCAGTTTTTAAACCTTGTAGTTTCAATTACTTTACTAAAACCTTACACTGCTTAGCTTTCTCCCAATGATGATGGGGTCGGCTCCCGTTTAACTAGTTGTAGCTGAATACCAGTATTTTACATGGAGTGATTACCTGACCACCAGTAACTGGCTAACACGGTAGCCGTCGGCAAGACTTGTGGCAATTAAAAAAAACTTTCGAAACGCACATAAACGGTTCCTTCAGGGTACACTTTTGCTGGTTATCTATAAAGTGCGTTTTTATAAAAATATTAGGCGTTTTATTATGTTCTGAAAAGATTCATAGGAAGAATAAAAAATGGCTTGCGTTTAATCACTATCTCACCTAGATGGCAAGCGATGATATTCTGCTAAAACAGCCAACAAAGAGACCATAGTTTACGAAACCATCCCAAATAAAACGTTCTAAAAATAACTAAACAAAGTGTCCAGACAAAGTAGCCGTGCCAATAAATTACCTTAACTAACCTTCCTTGCCCGACCTTGCTCTAAAACTGTTCATAACGGCCAATTAAATTCCACGAAATTTCAAAAATAAAAACTATTCTGAAACAGCGATTCAGTGACCTTCCAGCTGAATATTAAGGCCAGCTTGAAGTTTCATTACAACATGCTTTAATAGTTCCGGGAAAAAGCCGGTTAATAATTTAATTGACTGCTCATTCTTGTAATGCATCACTACAAACACCATGCAGCTGTCCTCAACGAAGTCGCATAGATAGTGTAAGGAACTTAGGTGTTCAGATAGATGACTCATTTTCATTTTATAATCATATAGATTTACTTACCTCCCGACTGGGCAAATTGATATTCATTTTTAAGAATCTTCGCCATGTGGCCGACAAACAGGTGCTTAGACAAATATATCTAGCTCTCTGTCAGTCAGTTGCGCAGTACTGTATAGTTGTTTGGGGTGGGGCAACGAAAACACATTTGTTAAAACTGGAGCGTGCACAAAGAGCGATTCTTAAAGTAGGTTAGTCCCTTCCTTATCAATTTCCTACCACCGAACTTTATAAAACTTGTAAGGTCCTCTCTATTAGAAAATTGTTCATTCTAAATCTAATTCTAACAGTCCACTCCCGAAATTCCTATAATCCCGAAAAGTTCAAAGCCTTGAGACGTAAGCATACAGTGTGTTCATTCATTTCTGTCCGTTCAAAGTAAGCTCAACGTTTCTTTTATTTCCTTTGTCCTTATGCGTACAGCAGAGTTAATACAATCTTACATATGTACTCAATGGTTAAATGGAAATGCAAAACGACTGTAAATAACTGGTTGTTGGATTTGGACTATGAAGAAACAGTAAATATAATCCAAACCATAAAATGATCTTTGAACAAACATCCCTCTCATTTTTACTGATAAACATGAACCACAAGACTTACATGCACATACACACAACACCCTCACACACTACACATACAATTCTACAATAATATCACTTAACATTACAAATATAACCACACTTTTAAGGTTCCGAACAAAAAATGGAACCCTTATAGGATCACTCGGGTGTCTGTCTGTCCGTCTGTCACGGCCAGTTTTCTCCGGATCCACTGGACCGATTCTGTTGAAATTTGGTACCCATATGGACTTTGTGACCCAAACATGGACGCGTTACGTAAATCAATAAATTTTTAGTATGGGGGTCACTTTTGGGGGTTAAACTAGAAAATTTCAAAAATATCGTGTGTCATATCAAATGAATAGGCTTACTGTAAGGGTTTAAAATATATTTTTTTAATAATTTTAAAATAAATGATTTTGAAGTTATTCAAGAAATTAGACGAAAAACGACCATTATCTACGAAATTATTGAGCCTAAAATTTTGAAAAAAATGGGGATAATAGATATTTACCTATAGATTACAGGAAACCTATAAGTAGTCTATAGTGTCAAAATAACACATTAAGAAAAATTACTTCGTTCGGAACCCTTTAAGCGCGAGTCCGACTCGCACTTGGCCAGTTTTCTTGCAGTTTTGCAGAATTGTTTGCTAATAGTGCTATGTATAATCTCATTGATGCCGTAAAATATGAAAATGCTTAAAGGTGTGTGAGCCTGGAGAACTGTCATACAGGTCCCAAACCTAGTTCAGACTCCAGCTCTCACAAAGATTCTAGCGTAAGGTAAAAATGTATGTTATGAGTAAATTACCTACTGAAACAATGTACCTTTGTGAGAGAAATAAACTATATATGTTATGTTAATAGTTTATTTTGTTTGTGTAATATTCTATGAAGAAAGTTAGTATCCCATTTCTGGAGCGAAAATACATAACGCGTCATAAACTAAACTCAAGTGATGCTATTGGCTGTTGATTTTACTGTAGTGCCCTGTTTTGGGGGGCGGGGAAGGGGAGGGGGGTAATTTATTTTCACACCACCTTCACGAAAACATCAAATTATATTCCATGAAACATTACTTTCCGGCGGGTTATAAGACTGCTTTACCCCCTCGGTGCATTATCTACCATTTATTGTATGCCTCAAAACAAGCTTAGGCACAATATAATCGCTACCTTTGGCAGTTGGGTTGGCGATCGCAGTGTGGTTGTTCAAATGTATAGAGTATGCAGCGACCCCATTCTCCGATGAGTCACTTAGTCGCCTTCTACGATAGAGAAGTGTTGGGATGAGTGATGATGATATTCATTCAATCATGCTATCATCACAGCTTGTAGATACGCTTGACAGTTTATCATATTAATTTTGCTATATTTTTCGTCCCAAAAACAATTTTGCAATTTTGCAAGTCTAGGTACGGGGATTTGGACAGTCAGGTGTCAAAGTAGTGCCAACAGTCGATAGGTACTTACTTGGAGCTTCTGTAACCATATGAGACACTTTGGCCGCGCCTTGTGTCTTTGTGCTCGTCAGAATTGACCGTTTCATCCAAGACTTGGCAAGAGAACTCTCAAGGGATTAGGGATTAGATCACGGATTAACCTATACGAACTGCATCTATTTTATTCTTCTAACGAATTACTGACAGGTCGGTCTTTTGCAACAGATATTCGTCAAGGGGAAGAGTACACTTGTGTGTATATATGCGTACCTAACTCATATACAGTGGTGGTATGATATAATTGAAAGAGTCAATGCCTCGCCGGTGTAAGGCAGTCATCAAAAGCCGTGGACACGCTACAAACTACTAACTTAGAATAAAATGTATTAAATTGCAATTTTTAACATTATCACCGTCTTATTTAATGAGATTTTTAAAATCTAAGTATCTACTGAATCAACTCAAGAGCAGTTTAAGAATCGTTCTTAATTATTTGTCTAGCTTTATTACTATTTTGAAATTGTAACTGTCGATAATAAATTAAAGTAAGGTAAATAGTAAGTGATTTTAACATTTACTCTTAATCCCGTTTACTCCATCCATGTAGCTATTTCATAACATAATTAATTACTTTTGAGAAGGAACATAAAAGTATATATGACATAGTTTTTTTATAAAATGTCTAGTATTACAAATCGTTCTTAATTATATAATCACCACTGTATGTACACAAGTGTACTCTTCGTTCCTATAATCTCACAGTCGAATGGGGCAGCGATCCGACACGACCAACTTTTTCGGTCTCCTTTATATATTTTGTTAAATATTTTATTCGTAAACTCCTTACATTTGTCCCTTGCGTTGGTAATGTCCATGTCTACGACATCAAGGACAAAGAACAGCAAACAGTTAGGGTTAGTAAAACTTCTAAGAATAACATCGCAAACCCCTGAAGGTCACAAACAAACTGATATTTCAAAGGAATGCTCGCAGGTAGCGAGTAGCGCCCTGAGGACGTTGCCTCGCTCCACCTGTCAGCTATGAGGCGGTGGACGTGGATAAATCGAGTGCCAGCCTGCCAGCTACTCCACGGTAACGGTTTACTTACATATAATGTTTATTTTCCTTTAGTACCACTGTAATAATACTTTTATACGTTTCAAAAAGGCTTGTTAAAGTTTTATTTTCCAAAAAAGTAGCACATAACCACCTCCAAAGCCCGATCTATCTCTGCACCAAAATTCATCAGTGACGGCAAATCGCGACACGGCGGACGGAGCTCACAGAGACAGCGACTGTTGCAACCCAGCGCTGGGCACACCACAATTGCGGCGGTAAATCCCCTCTTTGAGGAGCGGCTACAGCGGCGCCACGGCGTCTTCGCCTTTTGCCTGACGCAGGTACTCACCGGACATGGTTGTTTCGGGAGATACCTGTTTTGGATACGGCGGGAGGACACGCCCGGGTGTCAACACTGTGAGGTCGCCCGGAGGAGACGGTGGAACATACGGTGGAGGTCTGCCCCGCTTGGGCGTAGCACCGCCGTCCGGGTCCTCGTCGAGGCGATCGACGGCAATCTCTTGGGACCGGCCCTGGTTCGATCTATAGTCCGGAGCGAGGAGGCATGGGAAGCGGTCACCTCCTTCTGCGGAGCAGTAATGCTAACGAAGGAGGAGGCCTAACGTGTGAGAGAGAGGGCCTCACGTCTCAGCTGCCGCAACAGAAGAAGACGCCCCGGGCTTAGGGAGTCGCAGGGCGATTCCCGGCCACCATAGTTGCGTGCCTGCAGACGGCGAGCGTTAGGTGGCTCGCTGTCCGATCAGAACCAGGCCAGAGTCAATGGCTCGTTGTGGTCCATGCGCACCTCAAAGAGATGTCAACCAGTGCCTGCCAGTGTTGCGGAATTTGTTCGAAAGAGTCACCGCGGCCCTGGAATGCAAAGGGCACTAGGAGGAACACGGATGGGTTTTAGTCAGTAATAGTCTGACACTCCATTCTGCTTCGCCCAGAGCGGGAGGAGTCATTTGATGATTTCCCATCCATAAAAAAAGGATTTTCTGGAGAGGTAAAGTTAAAATAATATAGTAATAAACCGATTATTGTACACATCACTGAATAAGTTTAATATGATTATGGTAATTACCTCAGGATAGGACCATATCGGAAAACGAAGCGTTAACGGTCGCGGGTAGCGATGGATGCAGACGCACAGGATCGGTTGTGTGTTACTTTGCAAGACCTATGTCCAGCAGTCGACATCTTTGGCTAATATGATTTTTATAATAATGAAGGACCCATACTTAGGCCACTGGCTTAGTGAGGAACGACTTTTAACGTTCATATTTTTATAATTATTATACCAGAACCTAATTTCCAGACCACTAATTAGGTTTTTAAGAAAAATAAATATATTTTTTTTTAAGTGAAGAAGAGCAATATGCAAAAGTATATTTAAGAGTTATGTATGTTTATGATATTGACTGAGTACTTGGCGTAGAACAAAATATGGTTTAAATAATGGGCCTGCTCACTCCAATATACAATGGTAATCCAGTAAAAACAAAAATTGCAAATAAAACTATTGAAACATGAAAGGAGACACATTTGAACATCATCGCGGAACAATCAGAATAAAAAATAAAGCCCAAAATGTTATGAGCGAAAATTACTTGCTCCTCACACCACTTCTTAAAGACTGCCAGATCTCAGAAAGGCCATTAGGTATGCTATAAATTCCAAACTTTCCCTGTAATCGTTAGCCTATGTTGCCTCTTTTAAATCGAGTAGCATGATAAGCAAGAAAAGTTGTTCTGAATTCAAACTTGAAATATTATCATAAAACGACCTTTGGTCTGTTGAAAGTCGTTCAACGACCCTATTCGCAATAATCCGTTATCCAGAATGGGCTAAATGACTCCATTTTAGCCCAGATTAACATTCGGCTTGAAATTCGTGTGCAATTAAAAGTTTCTCATTAACATGTACGATCGTAGGCTGTAGCAGTTCTCTTACTTTATTAAGGTCTAAATTATGTACCTGACTTATTAATCTTAATGCTTAATTTGCTGAAACCAAATAGCAAAATTTTCTGATATGAAGCAATATTTTTGCCCTACAGATACGACATTGAAGCTGAAAGTATTTAAATGGAAATGATGTATTAGAAAAGCATTGCAAAGACGCAAAAATGACCAAGACCTGAAAAAACCTGACACAATTTTTCGCCTCCAATCTAATACTTTCTTGAACCAACCTTAATGTTGGTGCAATATTATAAAGATTTTATAATATTGCACCTCTTTCGACATGATTTTATCGAGTACTGGCCGTTTTGGGTGAAAAAATAATGAGATACCATTAATTTATTATTTTTAATTTCTTTTTTTAAAGACTCATTCGGCATTCTTTCGTATTTTTCATGAGAAACGGCCTGAATTGTTTAAACGTCTTGGTAACAACCTTCTTAAAGATTTATTGATTCGAGCTTTTAGCGGCTCGAACTAAAAGATATGCTTATTTTTTTCTTCCAAAGTTTTACTGTTGAAATGATAAAATGTTTCTGTCTTCCATCTTAAAAAACGTATTTAAATTGAGAGATATTTTAAATTATAATAAAAAGCACTGGCTAGATTTAGTATGGCTGTTATTGAGATAATTGTTTTTTGTTTTTCTATGGGTGCTTATTGTAACAACATTATGGAGTTTAGTGTCAGAAACGGAACATTTTATTTCATTATTATTATTTTATTTAAAAGAAATCCTTACTTTAATCCTTTTAGATTGACAAACATAAACATTTTTAATACTGTATTTTTTATCATTTATTCATACAACTAGACTTTCTTTAACTGAGTATAACATTCTATCATCAGAATGTAAGTCATGTTAGTAAAGGTATTCAACTTACCTGAGCAGCAATTCGGCAGTATTGTCCCTCTTTAGTCCCAAGAGGACCATAAAGTTGTAACTCGAACCAAGCGTTGTATAAATCAGATCATTTTGCTTGACATAGAACCTTGGAAATAACAAAGGGAAAAACTTAACGGCAGTATTTGCGTGAAGCCGAAAGTGCTTTGAGCGCACTTTTGTAATTCGCGTTCCAAAGCTGTCAGTTTCTTTACGTCATTTGTGTCTAGTACTAGTAAACGGTGTTACTATTGGTGTTTATCATAGACATAATTAGTCCATACGTTATCTATCTATACTAATATATAAAGCTGAAGAGTTTGTTTGTTTGTTTGTTTGCTTGAACGCGCTAATCTCAGGAAATACTGGTCCGATTTGAAAAATTCTTTCATTGATAGATAGTCCATTTATCGAGGAAGGCTATAGGCTATATATCATCACGCTAAGACCAATAGCAGCGGAGCAGTTATGAAAAATGTGACGCAAACGAAGTTGCGCGGGTCAGCTAGTACTAATATATAAAGCTGAAGAGTTTGTTTGTTTGTTTGCTTGAACGCGTTAATCTCAGGAACTACTGGTCCGATTTGAAAAATTATTTCAGTGTTAGATAGCCCATTTATCGAGGAAGGCTTATAGGCAATATATCATTACGCCAAGACCAATAGGAGCGGAGCAGACGAAGTTGCGCGGGTCAACTAGTCACCTTATAAAATTGATCTCTCAGTAGAATGACTCAAAGCGTCTGTGCGGCCAATGCCTGTTTCTTTTTTTTAGGTCGTAGCGGCTAAGGTGACAACATTACCCTCCTTCTGGGACAGTTGGGTCATAAAACAACCCAAAAGACAATCGCTTTCTGAGGTCGGATTTCTGAGTTGAGTATTTGAGTCAAAAAGTTGTCAAACCATGCTTTTTTCAAGCTACACAGCTTGGCTCATCGCCGTAAGGTTGCCTGCTAGTCAGTCTTCTACAGATTGTACTTCGGTGAGTGTGCCCAAAAACTCCACGACCTCATTCCACCGGCCCCCTTCTACCATCGGACATCCAGACGCACTGCATCTTACCATCCCTACCTTGTTACTATTCCACCAATTCGCGCTAAGCGTTTCCAAACGTCTTTTATTATGCGCACAGCAAAGGAGTGGAACTCTCTGCCTGCGTCTGTGTTTCCAAACGCATACAACCCTAATCTCTTCAAAGTTAGAGTGAACAGGCTCCTTCTGGGTAAGCTCGCTCCATCGTAGACTTTGTCTCTGTCATCTCTGACCTAGACTAGAGTCAAGAGCAAACCCATCTCAAATAAAAAAAAAAAAAAGAATGGGACCAAAAATGACATGTGACTCCTCCCACTCTGGGCGGAGCAGAAGAGAGTGTCAGGCTTTTACTGACTAAAACCTATCCCTGTTCCTCCTAATGCCCGTTGCGTTTCAGGGTCGCGGTGACTCTTTCGAACAAGACCTACTTACATGCCAAATTTTGACAGGATTATCATTCTAAAGTACTTACAGTTTAACAAATACTCAACTTCAAATGCTTCACTCAGACATCGAGGGTAATTCTCTATGTTTATCCAGTTTTCTATATGTACCTACCTATTGGACTAAGGTCCCAGAGCTAACAGACCTTACTTATTTTTTCACCACAAAGTGTGTGGGATAGAGTAGTGTTAGTATGTACTTTTAAGATACGCATGCACCTACTAAGCTTGGACCAACGGCCAATTTTTAGGGTTCCGAGAAAAAAAAACGGAACCCTTATAGGATCACTCGGGTGTCTGTCTGTCTGTCTGTCCGTCTGTCACAGCCAGTTTTCTCCGGATCCACTGGACCGATTCTGTTGAAATTTGGTACACATATGGACTTCTATGATCCAAACACGGACGCGTTACGTAAATCATTAAATTAGTAGTATGGGGGTCACTTTTAGGGGTCCAACTAGAAAATTAAAAAAAAAATTTTTTGAACAATATCGTGTAACATCAAATGCAAGGGCTTATTGTGAGAGTTTTAATTATATTTTTTTCATAATTTTAAAATAAATAGTTTTGAAGTTATTCAAGAAATTAGACAAAAAATGACCATTCCCTCCTTCGTCTTCATCTCCGAAACTACTGAGCCTAAAATTTTGAAAAAAATGGAGATAATAGATCTTTACCGAAAGATTACAGGAAAACTTATTAGAAGTCTGTAGTGTTAAAATAACATGTTAAAAAAAATAAATTCGTTCGGAACCCTTTGCACGCAAGTCCGACTCGCACTTGGCCAGTTTTTTTATAATATTTGATGTATTTCAACACTTTTCAAATAAAACATAGATAAAGACTGTCTATATCTATGGTTCATTTCAAAAGAGTTGAAAAATGCCGCTTTTAGCAGTCGTTACCGAGACGCTTCCGCACTCTGTTTTGTCAAGACATAAACGGGATCGTGTTACGTCAAGGCCTTTGTAGATCGTTTGAATCATACGAACAAGTGCGCACAGATTTAATAATATCGACATATTGGTTACACAGCTGGGCGTACATCTGTGACAAAGAGGTGCGTCGTTTAGTGATAATGTAGCATTATCGTAGGTACGATTAGCCAAAGAAGGTCAGTGGCTACATATCATTGTATTGAGGTCATCAATTTAGGATGTGGTAACTATTGACGGGCCTATGTCGTCATAAGCATCAGATCACCCGAAAAAGGCCACTACTGAACATGGGCCGCCCCAAACATCACTGTATCAACTACCTCGATACTTTTCGCTTTCAATGGAATCCCATGGTCCTCACCAGTTCACGACTCTCCGTGCTCTATCTCCTTGCTGATATTCATTCTCTCCACTAGATACCGCTAAAAACGGCTAAAACAATATTTAAAGTAGAAACGTTAAAACTTTTTCATGAATTTCTGATCGCTGAAAAAACAAAAAAAAATTCTTAATGTTAAAAGTTTAACAATGACTCTTCAAGTTACCTAATTTGTTAAACCTCGAGGCGGAATGTCATCAATCATTAGACCTATAAGAAATTCAAATTGTTATTAGAAACACGCTAAAAGGCTGTTTTCTTGGGCTTGCTACGGAAATGAGGAAAGTTTTGTATCGCACGGAATGGAATGGGCACGGTAGTTGATCAGTAGAACATTGACAAGTGTTTAATGTTTTACAACAAGTTACACCGCCGGACATTTTACGATACCAGGCAAGTTTTTAAACGAGACACTTTGAAGGGTCCATAATAATCGATTCTCCTTTTCTGCGAAATGCGAATCGACACAAATAATTATTAAAGAGTTTTATAAATTGCCAAGTAGAGTTAATTTGTTCCCCCATTCAACTATCTTTTGTTTTCAATAATATATTCTTGTAAAGTTCCAACATTAATATTTGATATCGTTCCGCAAGTCAAAGAATTTTATGAAAGAATACCAAAACTTGTCGAGAGAGCTACGCTTACGAGTGCTACGACGTAGCGTCTGCGTTCTACGCAAAAAAGTCGCTCGAACAGTTCAAACTTCATTTCCATATGGAGATAGTGTTCGAATCCGGAGTAATATTCTCTATTTGAACCATTCTTATATGAAAAGTTTCCTGCCAGCTGCCACGTTCAATACCACAGTATACTGTGTAGGCCACACACGTACCTACCTACTTAATTAAGATACGGTCGGAGTATCAACAGGACAGTTCCGTATTTGGCAAGCTGCCAAGCTCGTTTCCACTATCTACGAACCGCTGTAAAGGCATTTTAAGTTATTTTTCACGAGGTTCAGAACCAGCCCTTTGTTCTGGCTACGTGACACGCTTTTTATTTGCTTGTAAAATCAATATTCGTTCTTTTCTATGTAATTTACGACGCGTACAGCTGTGGTATGATTTAGGCGCCTAGAATTTCGTTCGGCAATGTTTTTGACTATTTACAAAGCGCGCATAATCTGTTTGTCTCTTTAAACATGATAATACACAGAGGAACAAACAAGGAATGAACATACAAATTCTTGTTCGTCAAAATGAGTTTCATAACAGCTTTATTAAATATCTAGGACGCGTAGCATCGCATATTCAGGGGCAGTTTTTGCTTTGTTGGGTTTTGTGGGACGATTATAAGGCGTATTATGTGTTGTAATTGTTTTTGTTCAGCGTTCCTTGAACCTGAAGCTCGTAAAACGGTCTAATTAATACCGTTAAGGTTTTTGTTTTGTTGAAGTTTTTGTTATAAATGTTTTGTGGGAGAATTACTTACTCCTGAGACTAATTTTGTTTATTTATAGGTGTTTTTCATTCTAATTGTACCACATCATTAGGCGGTCTGGTAATTTACCATAGTTTAATTTAATGAATTACCACTTTGAACTTTTTCATATTAGGTTTACATATCTTCGGTACCCATAAATGAGATGACGCCTATACATCCATTTCACAATCCGATATAATTATCATAGCCGTTGTTTTTACTTATAGAATAAATTCTATAATTAAAAACAACCCGCAGTTTATGCCGCCACAGAAGCGCGCAGGTGACATATGATAACGCATGAAACTAACGCTTTTTTCTGTAAGATCTGGAAATTTAATGTCATACTAGCTTTTTCCCGCGACTTCGTACACGCATATCCCGTTTCTCCCCGATTCCGTAAGAATTACGGGAACCTGTACACTCCCTAAGCAACCTACATGCCAAATTTCAGCTTTCTACGACCACTAGTTTCGGCTGTGCGTTGTCTGTCAGACATTCAGTCACTCAGTGACGGAAGAATGTTTATAAGAATACAATCATCAAAATTGATATTAAGTTTACTTACCTGGGTATGAGTTATCGTTTGTGTTAACTAACCCGATTGAACAATAAAAAACAGGCAAAGTGCGAGTCGGACTCGCGTGCAAAGGGTTCTGAGCCAATTTCATTTTTGTAACATGTTTTAACACTATATACTTCTTATAGGTTTCCTGTAATCTGTAGGTAAACAACTATTATCTGCATTGTTTTTGAAATTTTAGATTCAGTAGTTTCGGAGATGGAATGGTCATTTTTGATCTAATTTCTTGAATAGCTTCAAAACATTTAATTTTAAAATTATGATAAAAACATATTTTAAACCCTCACAGCAAGCAATTTGATATGTCACACGATACAATTTGAAAGACTTTTTTTTAACTCTTCTAGTTTGACTGGGGGTCAAACTAGAAGAGTTAAAAAAAAGTATTTTAATACTACTCAAAATTTAATAATTTACGTAACACGAACGTGTTTGGGTCACAAATGTTCATATGTGTACCATATTTCATCAAAATCGATCTAGTGGATCCGGAGAAAACTGGCTGTGACAGACGGATAGACATACAGACAGACTGACAGACATACAGACCGACAGAGAGACATACAGATACCCGAGTGATCCTATAAGGGTTCCGTTTCTTACAGATGTTCGGAACCCTAAAAACGATAATTTTTAATTATTTTTATGTCAATAAAATACCTGGCCCGAAAAATTATTAGCCCCCTCGATTAGCCATGCGAAATGACGACCAAGCGTTCGATGATGTCTCGAAAAGCAGATAACACACAAATCAAATTATATATCTAAGGAAAATTTTAATTACCAACCGAGGATTTATTCTATATTATTCCACTTTTCTTAATTCACGAGTTTCATAAAGATAACTTGGATAGTGCGAGACAAACAAACTCATTTGGGTTTCAAGGATTCATGACATTGCCTAAAGCATCACAAATAACAGTACAGGCGTACGTAGACTCGTTACATTCCCAGTCATGTACGTACCTCCCAGCTACACTTATTCGCTCAGCGTGTAATGTCTCATTTGCTCAAAATCTCAGCACGTTTATTTATGAAATTGGATTAGGATTCTTGATTCAATTTCAAGGGGCGCCTGTTCTGCATTTGGACTTTCATTTTATATACCTTATTTAGCAATTTTCTAAACTAATTATAAGATACTGAAGAGTGCGTTTTATTTTGCTTGCTACTCGACATGTTAAAAATAACACCTCTTTTTTCTGGAATAAAAAGGAGCTTTTGGCACTCAGCGATAGTGTATCTTTCCATTAGAGAATTTTCATAATTGGATCAGTGCTTCCATTACCTCGTCCAACAAACAAACAATTTTACTTTTTATGATATTAGTTTAAAAGATGAAAAATGTACTAATTTAATCTAACTACATCTCCTTAGCACCGTAATACTTAAAGTTACGACTCGAGGCGTTGCTCAAGTCTCGTAAATTGTCTCGAAAGTGCGACACGGTGATCGCTTAATCCCATTTAATCTTAATAATGAAACTTCATTATTCTAGCAGCTAAACCAGAATGCAGTTGGTGCAAAGCTTTCTTACCTTCCGTGATTAAACTTACGTGAGTTGCTTAAGTTTGAAACACAATTTTGCACTTTCGAAGTAGCTTCGCAGTTCGGATTGCTAGGGGCACTTGGCCGTCGATTTAAACGACCTCTTACGGACAGCATTATGAAACTTCGCTAGCGATATTGTGCGAATATAGTTTTGTGGGAAAGTAATATGATATTGTGGTAATATTAATACAATATACGGACCGGGGGAGAGGAGCAGAATATTAACGTTTTCGCTATCAAGCTAACGGTTTTATTCAGCAATTTCAAATAGCTCTATCAGTTCACTTGAGGTCTTTGGAAAAAAAAATCTAAGAAATTATAGTAGGCAACCGTAATTTAATTGGATATCACAACAGATTATTATACGCATGTCTGACGTCGTCATAATGACAAGACAGTGTGTTAGTAAATATTAATATGGTGACCTTTTTATTAAGCTACTAGGCAGGTAGTACCTACAGCGTATCATCGAGAGAATAGTACGAATAAAGGCTAATCCACACAAATTCGGGCCGTGCCCAGACAGTGGCCGGGTCTTAGCGTAGTCAGTCAAAACGTAGTTCGACGCGTCTCGGGCATGGTCCCGACACGGTCGTGTGTGAACGAGTTCATATAGAATATACTCACACATATTTATTGAGATTCTGACGGACTACGATCCTCCCACGTCTCTGGCCCGGATGTTTCACTTTTGTCCAGATTGAAAGTGTTCCGATAAGTGGATGCAAACCAAGAAGTTCTGTAGTTTTGTGAAGAAGTAATAACTTTAATGCATGGATGATTCTGTAGTCTATAGTATAAATTTTAAAATTGCTTTTTCATTTTATTTTCTTATGACGTATTGATAACTAAAAAAAGTTACACGTTGATACATAGAAAGTGATATTACGTCACAGGTAGGTAGTAAGCAAAAGAAAAGAACTACCATAGTGCAGTGTGCCGGTGAACTATTGTAGTCTTTGAGTGTGCGCTAAAGTTCGCACCAAATGAGACCAGGTCAGCATGTATCAGGCAAATATTATACCTGACACTGATATTCTGCTGGATCCCTGCGGTATGACGTGTGCTCGGACATCGTGCTTAAACTGAGGGATTTTAATTTTGATAACATAAAAAAATGTCGCTAATTAGTCGTCAAATATCATAATTTGTCGGTCACTGGTTCAAAAGTTATAAGGGTTTATAGGTGGCCGATCTGGGGTGCGCCTACCCCAGCTTGGTCCATTTGAATCTCATTGTTTTCTCCCAAATTTAGTCGCTAATTAGTCGCAAATTTTCGCCAAGTCACAGTTTTAGTTGGGTCTTAGTTTAGAAAATATAATGAGCTCAAGTTTTAAAGTAGCTATAGTCCTAGAGCTAGATCGAAGAGTAAACTCTTCGAAAAAATTGCCGAGAAAAAATATTTCTACATGTGAATTATACTTCTAGTTTTATCGGTCTAAAGTCCGTAGAATTGTCAGAGAGTGATAAATTCTCAATCCTTCGATCTAGCTCTTAGACTGTGCCTGTACTTGGTCGATCCACTGTTGTTTGCCTTTTAATTTTGTACGTTTAATTTTATCTATTTCTTCTGCAAGAAGCCCAACGATAAAAATATCGCACATAGAACTGTCCATTTTATGAACACAATACTTAATGAGGAAAGATGGTGACTACCGCCAGTAAGCGATTGGTGTCGGTGGTTCTGCGGTAGTCACGGACATCTTACCGTCTTCGCAGCGGATTCAGCGCTTTTCTCATTCTTACGACGCTGTACGCGGATGATAGAAGCAGAACTGTATAAGTGTGACCAGAATCGTTCAGCGAAACGCGAATGGAGCTGAATAAGTGTGAGTAGTCCCTAAGGGTGCGTTTCTAAGACAGTGAAGTAAAGTAAATGAAGCGATTCTATTGGTGCTTAATAAACTCTTCGCTCGCTATGCATCCTCACACATCTCTCGTGGAAATGCACCCTAATATTTCTGTATAATGTGTGATAGTGTTCTGTGAGGAGTAAATGCCGTAAGTAAACCGATCCTAACATAATTGAAGAATTTATTTATTTATGAAAAATATTGTCCATAAAATTTTACTATTTTGAATTTTGGTCGCTCTCACTAAATACCGAAATCTGTGTTCAGCTAATGGGAGCGGACAAACTTTGTCGATGTATTTCCTACGATACATTAAATGTTTGCATGATGATGCCATTTGTCCCGCGCCCAAAGCCGGGGATTACACGAGTTTTGATTGCACAGTGTAAAATACGAGCCGGATAACAATGAACCAGCATTTTTTACCCTACAAACGTATACACATTAATTCTTGTGCCCGAAACGGGATTGCCCGTTTGGTTCCAACTCGCATCGTTGCCCGATTTGATTCGTTTTGCAAAGGAAACATATTTCGCTCATGTTATATTCATACTTTGGGGTCAATTGCTGATCAAAACGGCGGTTAGGTTCGGCGGAATGGCGAGCAATATTGGCTGATTGCTCTGATAAATTGGGCAGTAGGTACTTACTAACCCGCACTATGTAGCTATACTTAAGGAAGATTGTAGTCAGCATCTAACAATGTTTATTCATTTTTCCAAAATTTGTCGTCGTTACGATTTCTAAGTAGTTTGTATCTTCTTTTCAACTGAATAAGCATGAAAAAAACGAAATGAAGAGAAAATGAAAGTGGGTTTATTTTTGAAAGGTACATTAAATTGTTAAAAGCCCTATTTTTTTTTTAGGGATGAGAAATCATCAAATGACTCCTCCCGCTCTGGTTGACGCAGAAGGGAGTGTCAGACTCTTACTGACTAAAACCCATCCGCGTTCCTAATGCCCTTTGCGTTCCAGGGCCGCGGTGACTCTTTCGAATAAATTCCGCAACCCCAAATTGTTAATACCCTACGCCTTAAAATTAGGGCCAATTAAGAAACTAGGTTTTTAGTTGAGTTTTTAGAAACGATCACTATTAGCCCTTAAAGTCAATTACAGGGCGTTCCCCAGCCATTCCCTGAAGTCCTTCAAGATCCATGTCGAGTTACTGCCATTTTTCAGATCAGTAGGCTGAAGAAAAAATTTCCTTTGCTACGCGGCCAGTTTGAAATATAACACAATTAATCAATGGCCCGCGATATTATTTTGACAGATGGCCGAAGTTCAAGTGCTTCCGGGCAGGGAACGTGACTTAAAGAATTTATTGGAAGAGTAGCTTTTGCTTTGCTATTTCGTCCGCCCGAAATTCGAAATCTACTTACTAGCGGGGTAAAAAGTAATCCAGGTCCCAGTCCAGACCGTGGACTATCCGTGTGTGTTCACATCCAAATCAGTTTAGACGTTGAGAAGTTATTGATTTCAACAAACGTCTACACATACAGACACTCTGACATTTAATATATTGATAGGATAGGAAGTTTGTGGACAAGTTTGTAGAGGATCGAGCGCTAATCTGAGCCATTACGTGAACTAACTTTTCAGCATTGTTAAAGACAGGCCGCTTAGCAAATGTTATCATTAGTCGATGTCAGAAACTTTGTGCGATAAAAAAAGTCTCCCTTCAGTCGAAGAATAGCGAAAAGTGTCATTATATCAGACAAACTATGAATCACGTAGACGAAATCAGTGACATGTGAAATATTACGTAGGTACAGTCATGGGGATCACAATTTGACATTGATAACGCCCTTATATAGCAACAGTAGCAAGGGCGATTAAGGCTGCCTGATCATTGACGCGGAGCGAAGTAGCGGAGCGGAGAAATCGAGTAGGTAATTTAACCAATGGAGTTGTATAGGTAGTGACTGACGCGGAGCGGAGGTTTTATGCAATTCCATTGGTTGATATTTCTCCACTCCTCTCCTCTCCGCTCCAGTGGACAGTCAGCCTTAGTGCTGTATTTTCACTAATGTTCATGCTGGACTGTACCTACCTATTTCATTAATATTTCTTTCTACTGCGAGGAGGGTACCTACCTATGTCATGTATCGACGGACAGCAAATTTACCGATATCATCTCTTTCTTACCAAATTGGACGTCTTGTCGTCTAGATGTCGTTGAAATTACTTTTCTAGGGACGCTGTAATTTAAGACGCTAGCTTTTTCCCGCGGGTTACTTCCACAGGCGTAGACTCTCAAACTATGTTTATTTTCCAGGATACGTAGTAGACTATGATACTCAGTAGTAGTGTAGTTTTCTAATGGTGATAGAATTTTCATAATTGAATCAGTACTTCCATATAGGAATGTTTTATCAATTTTTTTAATGAACTACTGACTCGTGCAAATTTCTCTGCGTCACATTTTTCATTAATGCTTCGTTCGTATTGGTCGAAGCGTGATGTTATATAGACTGTAGCATTCCTCGATAAATGGGCTATCCAACTAAAAAAAATCAAACTAGTAGTTCCTGAGATTAGCGCGTTCAACCAAACAAACAAACTCGTCAGCATTATAATGTTAGTACAGATAGGCCCGCATTTGACGACTATCATATCTAATGGCTAGCGATGATGTGGTCGACGATGGAGCAAGCTTGAATAGAAGTAACTTGACTTACCTAAAGACCACGGTTGTAGCTATCGAGAAACACTGACTCCGGCACGGAATTCCACTGCTTAGCCTGCTGCTGCACGCACTAGTATTCCCAAAACGTTTTGTGTGTATGGGTGGGATGACAATAAATAAACAATTTTCCCTCATTATTGTTATGTGGGTTTAGCTTAGATAGGTAACCCAGTTTTTAACCAATTTGTTAAATACGTTACATCGTTAAAACACGACGTAAACCTAGTGCCTACCCACAAATTGAACATCAACGCTAATGATTCTAATGTCACAACCCTCAATATTCGGTAATGTCGTGAAAATCGAAGAATTCCTTCACTCAGCAAACTTTATTTGCCGCGAAAGCATCCCGAAATATATTGCGTTAGTACTCACTTCCCAGTTTTATGGGAGTTTTCGTAAATGGAAAGATAAATGTCGTATACGGGCTCAATATCATCTTTGAGAGATACAAGTATATTTTTTTATTACTTTTCTCATCATCTTATATATGTTACGTGAAGATAATATGTTGGTGTATATGAGTTTTATTTTTGTAGATAATCAATTTTGCTTTGTCAGTAGCTTGTAAGTAAATAGGTTGTTATTGTTGGGCACCTATTTAATTTGAATTTAGGTAATCAACTTTTATTTCTGAATATGTTTTCTGAATATCTTTTAAACGTATTGTGAAATTTGGATATTTTATTTCTAAAATTAGGAAGCAATTAGTACAGAACCGTGATTTTATTAGTTACCAGTGGTCCGTCCCGGCTTTGTCCGGATGTGCTATTTCTTTTTCCAAAGTTTCTTATACAAAAAAGAATTATCCAATTTGAGTCAATCGTTATGCGCGTAAAATGTACATACTTTTCGGCGATTCATTTTCTTTTATTTAGAATATACTTATTGCTATAAACAAAACACTAACTGTGTAAAAGACGTTTAATATATATTTGTTTCACGAAAATGTCCTCGTATTAAAAATAACTAGCATTTGTCCGCCGTTTCACTGACGTTAAAATACCTTATAACTCCAAGGTCCCATCTTCATATATCTGCACCAAAATTAATCAGAATCGGTTCGATGTAGGCGCTGAAGCGAATATACAAATTCACTTTTGCATCTATAATATACTTAAGTAAGAATAAAAACAGTACACTATAATTTTCATACAAAATTCACAAAGGAGCTATAAGTCACTTAGTACCAAATTGCCTTTTAATATTAACTGACCAAATAACATCTTACAATAGCAATTTGTTGGACAATAAAGCTTAGTGCGAGTAGATCGAGGAATAAAATATTCAAGACTTAGCTAGAATGGAAGCTTGGTTAACATTACTTTATCCCGTGAGTAACGATAGCCTGCGGCTTTGACCTCTACCATATAGGTATACCTACCTATATGTCAAACATGACGACTATTAAGGTAAATAAAGGATGTTATTTGCGAACAATATTTATTAGATACACATTATTCTTCTATATTTTCTGATAAAGGAAGTTCGGATGGAGAAATATTTCGTCGAGTATTATTTTATTCTGAAACTAGCTTCTGCCCACGACTTCGTTCGCGCAAATCGCGTTTTTACTCGTTCCTGTGGGATTTTCGGGAAATCCTCTCTTAGTGCTCTCCTACACTCCTCAAGGAACGTAGGTACATGCCAAATTTCAGCTTTCTACAACCAGTAGTTTCGGCTGTGCGTTGTCTGTCAGTCACTCAGTCACTTAACCACTTAATCAGTCAGTAACGGAAGAATTTAATATATTAGGTAAAATAAACGTGTTTTTTTTACATTCCATTCATTATCTTTAATGGTGAAATCAGAATTTCCATAACAGGAATATAGATTTGTTGTTGCATACCTCTATTGGCAAGCAGGTATGTGAAGCTGATGTGCTTCACCGGAATCGACGTCGGATCTACAGTGCATACCTAATAAGCACATAAGCAATATTCTAGTGCTAATATGCTTTAAACGCAGCCTGAATGTTTATGACGTTTAGGCTGCGTTTCCACCAAAAATGTGCGAGGTTACATAGCGAGGGATGTGTTTGTTAAGAACCAACAGAATCGCTTGCTTTTTTACTATTAATAGGCACGCGTTTGACCACTATCTCACCTGATGGTAAGCGATGATGTGGTCGAAGATGGAGCACGCTTGCTTAGAAGTAACCTATTCACTCTTGACTTAAATACTCCCAGGTTGTAGCTAGCAGGAAACAGACTCCGGCAGGGAATTCCACTCCTTAGCTGTACGCACTATGAATGTGTTCCCAAAACGTTTTCCACCTTGTACCGGTGGTGCATCGTCGTTCGTCTTGTGGTCTGATGATGGAACGGGCTTGGCGGAATTAAATTATGCAATTCCATCGCACATTCCCCAAAATGCAACCGATAGAAAACCGACAGGCTAGCAACTCGTCCTCGATGCTCAAGACTTTGGAGCTTCGTCGCGACGAGTCTTGCGCTGAGCGAGACTCGTCGCGAGGTAAATTGTAGCGATTCTATTGGTTCTTAACAAAAATCCCTCGCTACGCATCCTCGCACATCTTTGGTGGAAACGCAGCTTTACACTCTATTTTAATCGGAAGCCGGACCGCTATCGGAGTCTACTAGTCATTTAAAATAGGTTATTGGTTTATGAAAACTAAATAGAGCCTAGAGGTCAAAAGACAGCTCCAGTCGAGCTTTAACGGATTAACAGATCTGCTTAAAATTAAAGTCACGTAGCTCTAGTCTAATACTGAATGGGTAGGCGACCTAACAAAACTGAATTTAGAAGAGATTGAGATTTCAGTTTATGATGAAAATACTACTTCAGTTACTTACGTCAGTTCAGGCGATAAGATGATTGAATAAAAGTAGGCTTTTCCTTCTTATTTATTTATTTTATCAACTTATACAGTTTAGGACACCACACTTCCAGTTATAGGCATACCTGAGTGCCAATTTTTTCACAGATTCCAAATGAGATGATAATGTGAACGTTGCTTAAAATTAGTAGAATTGTCCCTTCGTCATTGATATATAAAAAACCCAAGATGCACAGTCTCGAACAAATGCAACACTCGAAACTGTCGTCAAAAACTGACAAGTGACAAGTGTCATGTGTGAGTTGTGTGTAGTTATACTATAAACAACTTTTTGCAAATTCAATCTTACACGGATCGCTTAAAGTTTTTTTTACAAAGCAGTGCAGTATGGCGAGCGATGCGAGACTGTTTGAAACTAGCGCACAATTATACATAGTGCGCTTGTTTTTTGCGGACGTTTTTGGGATGCTGAGTGTGTATCTTGGGTTTGTTATATATCAATGCCCTCCGTAGATATACATTGAACATTTGGAGTTTTGTTTTGTCTGTTTGAGGCTATACTCCGTGAATGTTTTGAATGGATATATAATTACTGTTAAAAAAACATCAGTAAATAGATAACCAGACGCCGGTATAGTAATAGGCCCGGTTGGAACCCTTGGGTACTTACGGAACTCTGGAAATAAATACCTTCCCGTGGTTGATGCCAGGCTACGCTAAAATATTCAAATCTCTGGACTGATATTACTGACGAGAGATAAGACCGCTTATTTGAAATATGAAATTCCTGAAGAAAATCTCAGTTGATACTACTGTGCTTAGGTAGGTAGGTACTTATCTCTTCCTGCTTGAGGCTCCCACCCACAGGCGTGCCGCATGATGCGGCAATGCGACATCATTTGTCAAAATATATTTTTCAACGGGTATGTCGCATTTTCGTATCGCTCTGTCAGTGGAGCCTTTATTTGTTAGTTCATGGCGTGGAATGTAATTTAGATTACGTAAAATTATGGCCGGAATAAATGTGTAAATAAAAAGGTGATCCTTTTAAAATGCTACCTATCTTTTCATGCGAAATAAGTAGCGGCAAAAGTTAGTTATAAAATAAATGAGATTGCTGTGTTGTGTCGTCTGGAAAAAAGGTTTTGTGGATTATTCGTATAATTTTCAAGCAGTGAAGTAGGTACCATCTGATTAATAATGCAAAAAGCCTTTTCATGCGGAATAGCTGCAGATAAAAGTTAGTTATAAATGTACATAATAATCATAATTTTGCTTTTCCAGACTAAAACAAAGAACTTTTTTCTTGTGTACTGAAGTGTCCACTATTATATTTTATTTATTATTTCGTACTTTACATACATAAGTAATAGGGGTTATGAAGTGTGCTTGTTTTGTAGTTATTTCATAGTCATACAATATTAACAAGTAACGCAGAGTAAAAGCGCCTCCACCATTTTAAAATTCAGTGAGCAAGCCGCTACCACAGTGCAAATGAAAACAGTGGACTTCTAAATAAATTCGCACAGTTCCTGTAGAGTCCTCTTTGTTAATTAATAAAACTGGCTATAGGTATAAGAAAGCATATGAAAAAAAAACTTAGTTTGAATTGAGAACATGTTTTATTTTTCGGTCATGTGATGGTACTTCTTATGGAGTATCGGTTGGCTGTGAGAAGCACAGTAAGTACTTATTTACGTGGACACGCTTGGGAGAGGCCTTTGTCCAGCTGTGGACGTCTTTCGGCTATAGTGATGATTATAATAATACTGGTTTTAAAATTAGGGCCAATTTTCTCGAGATGTTTCCCGACTGGGATCCCAGAGTCCCCAGACCTCACTTATTTTCTCACTAACAAAATATGTAGGATAGGGTAGTGTTAGTATGTGCTTTTACCGTACGCTTACCTGCTAGCTAGGGCTGACGGCCAAATTTTTTTTATGATGGTGCACTTCGCTGGTAAAAATTGTACCATCATTGTGGACAAGTGTGACGTCGCGCGTGTTTTCAACGCACTGTATCATCTTAATTTTTCATTTGCGTGATAAAAGAAAAAATACGTGTACAATATTTTTCGGAAACCTACCTGACGGACCAATTAGATTTTTCAGTAAAATAAACCATTTTTTTTTACTGTTCAGCAGCTTTTAAATGTAGGTACCTATGTAATAATTAAATAAAGTTGACCACCGCGTATTCGGCCGCTGTGATTGGTTGAATTCATTTTCAACAGCCAATCGCATCACTTGACTTGCGTTTAATTTTTGACGCATTGATTATATCTCTTTCCCGAAACCGGATCCAATATTCAATTGCGCATCAATGAAAGTACCTCATACTTGGCGCAAATTGTTTTTCTTTCTTTTCTTTCAGCTGATTTTCTTTCTTTTCTTTCAGCTGATTTTCTTTCTTTTCTTTCAGCTGATGATTTGTTGAATAATAAAAATTCAAACTTAAACAATCCTTCATATTCTATCCGCTGTAGTATACCTAGTTCTATGTATTATGTATATGTACACGCGTTGATGTTTAGAATTAACTATTCATGAGAAGCGAGCCTCGGTGTACTGATGAACTTGTAGTGGGGATCGAAGTATGAGCAAACTATAGTCAAACATTGACGGTTCTCATTGAGGTCATGCTTGTAAGATTTGCCTTGGGTTTTTATGCTTAGCTTTTAGCTTATCTATAAGCTTTATCTTCACTTAGTGGAAACTTTACCTTTTAAGTAATAGAGTTGCAAACTTATAAAATAATGGATGTTTTCTTCGTTTTTATCTTAAAATTAGCTCACCCGCGCAACTTCGTCTGCGTTACATTTTTAGGGTTCCGTACAACGGAACCCTTATAGGATCACTTTGTTGTCCGTTCGTCTGTCTGTCAAGACTGGTCAAGACCCTTTATCTCGGGAACGCGTAGAGGTATCGAGTTGGAATTTAAACCATATACTCAAGTTTACGATCTAAGCCTTGAAACTATGAAAAAGTTATAAGTTAACATAAAAAAGATACGGCCGAATATTTCGACACTCTCAAGGGTAAATCAAAATTCATAAGGTATTTCCCGTTGACCTAGAACTATGAAATTTGGCAATTAATACCGTCTTATACTACAGGAATAGGGAAAAGTCTAAAAACGATACATTTGTAATCAAATCATGGAAAATATAGTCTTTATTTAAAGTGTGTAATCAATCACCGAGTGTAATAAACAACTGATTGGATTCAATACTATGTACTTAAAAAAAATAAGTGTTATCCCAAGTAACATTAAGCGTTTATTTCATCAAAATCGACCCTCAAAATCAAAAGATATTTCATTTTTAAGTTTAGGAAAAAACTTCCTAATGGTTCTGATCAGTCAGAGCGCCATCTATCGAGAAAAATTAAAATGCACGAAAGTATGAAAATAACACCATAACAAATTGTTGAGTTATTTGTTAAACTTTTAATACGTACCAAAATAATAGTGAACATTTTTATACCTTATCGTTATTAATAGTAACATACGTTCTTTTAACGTTTTCCACTGCCAAATACTTTGTCAGTTTACGAAATGGCCGATAGATGGCGTTGCACTGATGACGCGTTTGTTCTGAATCGCGGTGTTAATATCCATTGGAGAACGACTCTCACACGATTTTTAAACAGCGCAGCGTTGTGGTTCGTTAGGGGTATAGGTTCGGCTTCTAAAAGGTCTTGAGAAGTATCTGCTACGGTCCAAATTCGTTAAATCTCTGATTTGTTCTGGTTTGTTACCTAATCGTGCATTACGTAGAACTGTTTTGAACTTATTTGGTACTTGCGAAGTACTGGACAACCGTCCAGTACGTAGACGTAGCAAAATAAAAGTAAACATTTTAATACCTTATCGTTATTTATCGTTACATACGGGCTTCTTATTTAACGTCTTCCGCTGTCAAATATTTTGTCAGTTTACATGATTGATAGATGGCGTTGCACTGATGACGCGTTTTTCTGAACTGCGGTGTTAAGATTTTCCGCTGGAGAATGACCTCACACGATTTTTAAACACAGTCGTGTTCGTAGGAATTTCGGTTTGGTCTCTGAAAGGTCTTAAACTGTTAGGAACCAAAATTGCTTAAATCTCCGAGTTGTGCTGGTTTCGTTTAAAGTGCATTTATCGTAGTTTTGCGAAGTATTGGACGGTTCGACTTGCGGATCAGGCCTGTAAGGTTTCGTACCAAAGGTGCTGATGGGACCCTACTATATTAAGCCTCTGCGATAGATTGTTAGCTCGGAAAAAACTGCGAGACTTGATTCCTGAACTATTTATAACACGTACCTACAAAGTATGGAACCCTCGGTGGCGAGTCCGACTCGCTCTTGACCGGTTTTTCATTAATGCTCCGCTCCGTTTAGTCGTAGCGTGATGTTATATAGCTTAGCCTTCCTCGATAAATGAGCTATCCAACACTGAAATAGATCTTCAATTTTAACCAAAAGTTCTTGAGATTAGCATGTTCAACCAAACATATAAACTCTTCAGCTTCAGCTAGATTAATGAGAATGATAGAAACAGTTTTTAAGAACCATAATTATAAAAACACGCATATTCCTCGAGAGCTAGGAGAGATATGTATACCTAAATACCTAATGTGTTTAATTTCCACGTAATAGGAACGAGTCAGTCATAAATGCAGACACAGAGCTGAGTAATTCCAAATGAAAAATCCAATATTACTTCGCCAAATCCGGTAATCGACCATGAGTCTCCGGGACAGGCGGAGCCCGGGCTCATTTTCCTGGCGAGAGAATTGGCTAATACGTATAGTTATGCATACTGTTGGACATCATATGGAAAAATCTACCTTCGTAAGAAGGAGGGAATGCCCCATATTCGCATACAAGAAGAGACTGATCTTGCCAAACTAAAGATGTCCTCAATCTGACTAGCCTTGAATTTCATTATTAATATTTACATAGAATCATCCTTGATACTAATAGCCATTGTTCAATCGGTATTTCTTTTGCATGTATGTATATCAATTAAGTAGATTTATTTTCTATACTTTAAGTTTATGCAATCTAAATGTACTTACTATAAACTACTACACTCTAACCATATCAATATAATTTTTCGGTTTCAAAATACTTTCCCACATTATATAATGCTTGTTTATATGAAGTCTAGACAAGAAATTATCCTTATAAAGCGTTTCGTTCATAGTTATATGTTTTGTCCAGCCATTGTGAAAAATAGTGATGATAATAACACACAAAATAATATAGCTCTCGTATATAAAAAAAATATTTGTTTTATCCAACATGATCATATGCTCTATATATCTCCCGCTAAATGGACGACGTTTTCTTAGAAATTGATAAGCTATCTATCTCTGAATATATGGCATGTGATGTTGATGACTGCCATAAAACCATAAAACACCCCGTAGAAAGTCTCACTGTTATTACGCAAAACATACGTAGCATTTCCGCTAATTTTGATAATCTTCTTACGATGTTGAATAGGCTTAAATTTGAGTGAGACATAGTTGTCCTGACGGAGTGCTGGTTATCTTGTTGTCCTTTTGTTCCAAACCTGGCCGGGTACAGAACATATTCAACTAAGAAGGTGCTCGCCCAAAATGATGGTGTAACCGTCTTCATTAAATCCAAGCTAAATGTTATTGTAGAGGAACCCGATTGTCAGGACTCGAACTGTTTGATCATAAAAATTGGCAAGGAAACAGCTGTTCTTGCTGTATATAGATCTCCGTCATACAAAAATATCGACAACTTTCTGCAATCTCTCAACAATACTTTACAAGATTTAGCTTCCTTCAAAAATATCTCTATAATGGCGATATTAACATAAATATATGCCCTGATCAAACCTCGGTGGCACAAACCGGGTACTTAAATCTCTGTTCCTTCCACGGCCTTCTACCAGCCCATACTCTCCCCACGAGACATGATAGGACATGCCTTGATCACGTGATGTTAAAAACTAAAAACCCAGCTATTACCATAGTGCTACAATCTACCGTTACGGATCACCAGGCAGTCCTGCTGTGTTTTAAATATAAACAAAATAGAAATTTCGCCTACAGTACGTTCAGTAAAATTGAAAAAGGAAGAATTTCCACAGAACTAACTAATATTAACTGGGACTCAGTTTATAGTACAAACTCTGCTAATGACACAATGGATTATGTTGTCACAACTCTTCAACTTGCAATAACCAATAACTCTGTCACTGTAAAGTTGCCAAGGAGAAACAGAATTATCAAACCGTGTGTGACCCCTGGCCTGTTGCGTTGTATGAAACACCGGGATAATCTCCACAAAAAAGTGAGACAGTCTCCTAACAATGAAACTCTTAAACTCACATACACAAGATACAGAAACTTTTGCAGTAAGCTAATTAAAAAACTTAAATCAGCGTACGACACTAATCTTTTAAAGGCAGCTGGTAATAGTAATAAAAAAACTTTGGGACGCAATAAAAAACATCACAAACACTTCTAAAATAAAAAACACGGCTTCGGAATTAATAAATAGAGCTTTCCCAAAAAAATCTGTGGAAGGTGTTAACGAATTCTTCGTTTCGGTTGGCAAGACTTTGGCTGAGAAGACTATAGCCTGTGAGAATCCATCACACGTTAATGATCTCTCAATGCAATCAGCAATGTCTTTACAGTCTCTTGTTCTGTTGGATACTGATGAGGCCGAAGTGGACCGCTTGATTCTGGAACTTAAAAGTGTCTGTTCAGTAGGATGGGACTCTATCCCTAATCACCTCTTAAAGGAAAATAGACACATTTTAGTCCCAGTGTTAGTTCACATTTTTAACCTATGTTTACATGAGGGCACTTTTCCTACGGTCCTAAAGAAATCAGTGATCCTACCAATCTATAAAACAGGCGATAAAAAGCAAGTATCAAACTACAGGCCGATCTCTATCCTGCCTTCGATCTCCAAGCTCTTGGAACGCATCATCAACAGTAGAATTATAAAATACTTCGAAGATAATAACTTACTGTCTAATAACCAATTTCGTTTTAGAACCAGCAAATCAACGTGTGATGCGGTCCACGAACTTGTCGATCATGTGGTAAGGAATGTTGACGCTGGCAAAAAAACAATAGGCATTTTTGTAGATCTGGCGAAGGCGTTTGATACTGTTTCTATACCACTGCTACTTAATAAGCTAGACAAGCTGGGAATCCGGGGTAATCAGCTAAAATTAATGGAGGATTATCTTTCAAATCGCTGTCAATGCACTAAAATTGACGACATTACTAGTGGTGACCTACCTATTACCTATGGTGTGTCCCAAGGCAGTATATTGGGACCAACCCTCTTCCTAGTTTATTTGAATGATCTTTGTGATCTTCGTCTAGATGGTGGCAAAATAATTTCATATGCGGACGACACTGCGATCGTGTTCTCAGCTGACAGCTGGGAAGAGGTTTACAAAATAGCGCAAACGGGCTTTAACACTGTGTGTCATTGGTTGAAATGCAATCTGTTGACTTTAAACGCAGAAAAAACCATATTCATACCTTTCTCTATGAGAAATACCTCCTCGTCCTTCTTATGCTTTGTTTGCCCATGATTGCTGCAATGTTGATCTGTGCCATTGTCCTTCGCTGATTCCCACCAATGAAGTTAAATTTCTTGGTATCCTTTTAGATAAAAATCTTTCTTTCCAATCTCATAATAAATTTAATTACTTCGAGGCTGAGAAAACTGATATACGTTTTTAAAAATCTAAGGAATGTGGCAAATCCTAAATTACTTAAACAGATTTACCTGGCTCTTGGACAGTCTATAGTGGGATACTGCATTACTGTATGGGGCGGTGCACCCAAAACGACTATTAAATCGCTTGAAATAGCTCAACGAGCTATTCTTACAGTCAGCACTTTTTGTCCCTATATGTTCCCTACCCACCTCCTTTATCAATCTTGTGAAGTCCTTGTACGTCAACTATTCATCCCGCTCACTGTGATGAAACAACACTCAAGCTTCATTCCTGATACAATTGCCATAACTTCAAAGCGCCGTAGAGACATAACCTTCCCCAATAGACCAAAATTTAAACACCGATTCGCGAACAGATATTTTCCCTTCTTGGGTCCATATTTATATACCAAAATCAGCCAATACATCGATATACGAAGTTTAAATATTAGAGAGCTCAAAAAGAAATTATTTGAATATATACATAAACTTAACTATGATGAAACTGAACAATTACTTTTTGTTGCTCGGTAAATTTAATACTCACCCTCCTACACGCATACACACACTGTCACTCCACACACAGGGAGGCCTTTCTACACTTTATTACTTTAAATTGTTTGTTTTTTGCTTTATTGATTTGTCTTGCATACAGTGAAATGTATAACATTTAAAGGAGGAGCGCTGCTGTCTGAAATACAGATATTTAGTTATCTAGTTCAGACACAGATGTTCACAGAATTATTTTTGTTCATAAGCTGTATCTCAAAGTGCTTGTATCCTAGTAACTAAGATATTTATTGCTTGCTTGAAATAAAGTTATTATCATTAGGAGCGCTTACGGCCACTACTAATGTGGCAGACTTTTAAATCAAAACACCTGAAAAGTTTATATATTATTATATGAGTAGTTACTTTTGCCCGTGACTACGTTCATATGTAAACTTTAGCACAGCATTACTTCCTCCTAGCTACTCTGCATACCAATATTATCACGTACTAAAATATTACTAGTTAATTTCAGTTCGGCCTACGAAACTAGAACAAATTAACATAAAACATGGCGGCCGAGATACAAATACAAAACACTGGTTAATAACTGGAATTAGTCCTAAACAAGCTGCTCAATAACTAAGTACGTACACACACTGAAAGCTGATGGCGGAAATTTTGAAACAATTTGGGTTTCAAAATACTCTGTTTACAAATTGAATGTTTAAATTAGCTCTAAATGTACTTACATTTACAAATGGTGTGGTAACCGCTTACTTGTCCATTCTGTTAATAAAAACGCTAAATCGATTGCGCCACATAGGTACATACTCTACGTGACGAAATCAATTTAGCGTATTATTATGCTAGTGATGGTGGATTGCACTTTTTATGGTTCCGTACCTCAAAAGGAAAAAACGGAACCCTTATAGGATCACTTTGTTGTCCGTCCGTCTGTCTGTCAAGACCGTTTATCTCAAGAACGCGTAGAGGTATCGAGTTGAAATTAAAACCATATACTCAGGTCTATGGTCCCTTGCAGTTGTGAAAAAAATCAAACTTCTAAGTTAATGTAAAAAAGATACGGTCGTTTATACCGCAAAAAAAGTATATTTCGACACTCTCAAGGGAATCAAAATATGTATAATAGTATCGAGTATTTCCTGTTGACCTAGAACTATGAAATTTGGCAAGTAATATCGTCTTATACTACAAGTATAGGGAAACGTCTGAAAAGTATACATTTGTAATTAAATCGTAATAAAAATATAGTCTTTATTTAAAATCATTTGTAGCTACAAATTTGTACGGAACCCTCGTTGGGCGAGTCCGACTCGCACTTGGCCGGGTTTTTTAAAATATGAGTACACCTTTCCTTTACACCTTGTGTAAGTAGGTTTAGTAGGATAGGATTTCCAAATCCTGCCATGACGACCATCCATCCTTGTCCCGGAGAACCCGTATATCCCTTATGAAAGGTTCCCAAAAGCACAGATGTGCTCCCATCATACCTACGTAGTGAAATCAAAACCTTGTTAATCATTTTATTATGAAAACAAAGCCATGGTAAGGGAAAATTTACGCAAAATCTTGTATATTATAAAGGGTACAAAATATGATGACAGATCCTGACAATATAATAGTTTCAAATTCTGTGTTGGATTAAACACCACTGTATCTCCTTTTGGGTTCCCTTCTAGAATTACAAAACCACAGAAGCGTGAAGGATATTGGCTCAAGTAATTAGTTGGCCAATCATTACGCTTAAGTGATACGGGTGTTGACAGCCTCGTCGGACAACCCATCCATCGTCTGCCAAGTCTTCAAGCAATATGTTTTCGAGACAGTTTTAGACTCTCGAAAATTAGCCTTGTTTCTGTTAGAAGCAATTATGGATGTCGGTTATTTGACTTAGGTAATCATTAAAACTCTAGTGTTTTTGGGGCTATTTATTCGGCCATAACTTTATTGTGTATAAACTGTGTATGTTTAGTTATAGCTACATATTTTGAATTGGCATTGGCGATGAACTTCAAAGATACATCAACGACCTCCTAAGTTTAAATTCAATAAAATCTAGTAAAGTGTGATATTGTTAGATTTATGTCAAACTCAAAGCAAAGTAGATATTTAAGTATGAGCTGGTCTGGACTTGAACTGCGCACATTATTTAATCCTCCTCCTCCGCAAATAGTTTAACTATTTATTATTATTTAGTTGTAAGGTATCACCACTAAAAAGTGAAAAATAAAAAACTTTTAACAAAAAAAAAACAACCGACTTCTAAATAAAAATCACTCACACGAAATACAGTCACGAAATAAAAGTTATTTTTACTTTGTAGTGATTTTGCCCGTGTCTGGTACTTATAACTCCATTATGTTATATCGTCGTACATATTGTCCAGGCCACCGAGCCGTTGTCCGAAGTAACAACATGAGGTATGGAACTTTACTTAAGAAGAGCTTTGAGAAAACCACTTAGAATAGGTGTTGAAAATTAAAACCCGTATGTAAAGAAATTTAAAAGGATGCTCGACTGATCCTTCACTTAAAAGCTTTTCTGAACAATAAAACAACCAATAGTTCTACTGAATAAAGTGCCGTATTTAAATACCAATCTGACTAACTACTGATTGGAATTCTTTAAGCCACTGCCAGTCGTTTGCAAGCTGTTGGCATCTCAACGTCTTACGTGCTGTCTCGTTTAAACCCAGTGGACTGAAAAGAGACGGAAGTCTCCTAAATCCTCTTTGAATAATCTCTCACAGGGGATCAGTCACGCGCTTGGCAATAAATATCGAGCCGTTGTTGACGCCTCTCAGCGTAAAATTGACTGAAACATAAAATATACTTATAGTAAAACTGGTACGGCGTTTAGGGAGTTGTAAAGCTAGTTCCACGTGTAAGAGATATAAGGATTAGAACGTGAGTTCCCGAATATAGATCTAAACACTATTCAGTAGGTTCGGGAAAGTTTTCGGTAGTAACCTAAAGTTTCAAATAATGTAGAGTTATGTAGGAGTATTATCTTATATATATTACTATGCTCAATCTGATTCTTTATCCCTAACAAACTTCTCTAAAGATAAAACTTTTAAAATATTAATAGTATAATGTTTGGCATTCATTGAGATCATATCGCAGTTTTATAAACTTTAAACTTACCATAATTATGCCAATTGCGGTGCCGAGCACATTGGCACTGTGACCGCGCTGAGCCAGATAAGCTTTTATTTTTCATTCATTTAAAATAGCCATAGTCATAGCTATTTCATTAAAGCAATAGGTTTCTTTACAGTGTTTGTAAAACTAGAACTGCTACAGAAGTTGAGATAGTAATATAATGTTACTACTAGTATAATGTTCCCTTACTAGTATAACAGAAATGCTGACAAACTCAACTCATTTACGTTTAATCCCATTCATCATCATCATACACAGTGCCGAAATCATAAAATCCATTGAAGCTTTTGGCAACCAATTAGGTGATTTGGAAAACAAAATTCACAATATGGAATCAGAGAGAAAAGAAATTACCAGCCACTTAAGGCCGTATCTTTGAAATAAATGATAGCTCGAAAGCACCGATTTCATCTCCTGGCACCGCGCAGCCCCCGCATGCTTCCATGTGCAAAGTCCGAAATATCGAACCTAGCGCCACAACATGAAATTAATTCAAACCGCCAACTGATTCAGTGTTGCCCGCACGCAAACTTCATAAACTTCTTCTGTCAAAATATTAACACAAATCAGCACTCTTATAAACAGTGATTTTAGACGTAGATAAAATACAATTTAATAAAATATCGAGCGACGAAAAATATTGATTTGTTTTAATACTCATTTTTTACAATCGTTGGTAAATTATATCATGTTTTGTATGGCCCCAAATTATTTTGAAAACTACTAATTCAGTTGACTATTAGTACTAGAGACTTTTAAGCATACGGAAGGTATGGAGTGGACCAGTTGTATAAAAGTTATATTTTAATCGTAATTGAAATATGTACCTACACAAGTTATGACAACGAATGAAAAGATAAGTAGTCAATATGTTTTGTATCAGTGAAAAATAAATCGAACGTCCTGTAAACATCGAGCTCCTAGGCATGGAGTTGACATCCATTCTCAACTTCGGCGCCACCATCGTGTACAAAGCCCAAACCGCTGCCAAAAAGCTGGGCATCCTAAATAGGGTGAAGCGATACTTCAGGTCTGGACACCTTTTAACCCTATATAAAGCACAAGTCCGATCCTGCATGGAGTATTGCAGCCACCTTTGGGATGGCTCAGCTAAGTATCAGCTTGCCGCGCTTGACTCGGTGGAACGCAGAGCTAAGAAGCTCATCGGTGACGTAAAACTGGTGGATGCCAAGCTGCATAGCTTGGCTCATCGCCGTAAGGTTGCCTGCTTGCGCCGCGGTCTTCTACGGATTGTACTTCGGTGAGTGTGCCCAAGAACTACACGACCTCATCCCCCCTTCTACCATCGGACATCCAGACGCACTGCATTTTACCATCCCTACCTTGTTGCTGTTACACCAACTCGCACTAAGCGTTTTCAAACGTCTTTTATAATGCGCACAGCAAAGGAGTGGAACTCTCTACCTGCGTCCGTGTTTCCAAACGCTTACAACCCTAATCTCTTCAAAGTTAGAGTGAACAGGCTCCTTCTGGGTAAGCTCGCTCCATCGTAGACTTTGTCTCGGTCATCTCTGACCTAGACTAGAGTCAAGAGCAAACCCATCACAAATAAAAAAAAACATATATATAAGACCAACTGTTCTTCTTATTGAAGCATAACACAATTTGATTCATCTAAAACAGAGTTTTATTTATTAAATAAAGATAAGTTTTACATAACAAATAACACGATGAAATAATAAGGTAGGTACTAACCTAAAACAGAGAATCGACAATTAAATGTTCATGCTTTACTGTTCTTATTATAAAAACTTGAATTGTCTTTTGCACTTTTAAATTGTAACAAATTCACAAACACAACTGAGTTTTAAAGAAGTTATAAAAACACATTTGTAATTATCTGTAACTATTCGATTGGAACAAAGAAAAAAAATACGTTTTTACATTCTCCCCACTGGTGGCTCTCTCTTGTGGCTGAACTGCTAGGTACATACTTAAATGTCAATGTCAGTGTCAATGTCAACACAAAGCTGAAAGCTTACATCACCCCCCTTCGAAATGCAAATTTTTTCAACTTTAGTTGAGTAAAATTTAGCTGTGAAATCTAAAAATCAACAAGCATAGGAATGAGCTTTGTGACATGATATAATCCAATTGATCTTGTACCACGACCGGTATTTATTTTAAAAACTGAATCCGATATTTTTTCTTCAATTTCAAAGGGACCAATTCTAATTTCATCCATCTTTTTTTTGTTTAATTTGTTTCCATAGTCAACATATACCTTGTCTCCTTTTTTAAATTCATGTTGTAATCTATTCTTTGCAAATAATGTTTTATTATATTCATGCGATTTTATTGACCTTTGGAGTGCTATTTTCCTGTCTTCTTCCAAATTTTTTGTTAATAACTGTTTGCCTTTTAATATATGTGGTAACAGGTCTGTAGACTCACCTGATAGTAAATATTTAGGAGAAAACCCTGTTACGGAATGGTTTGTTTCATTGTATCTATTCCTACATTCTTCTGCTATTTTTGACCAATTTGTTTTTCCTTTTGATTCATTCATTTTGCATCTTATTTTGTTCACCATTGTTTGGTTTAGCCTTTCGTTTAAACCGTTTGAGAACGGTGCGTCTACCGCTGTAAGTATTAATTGAATATTTCGGTTTTCAAGGTAATTTTTGAATTCAATCGAATTAATAGCTGGATATTGATCAGAGAGTAAGATGTCTATTGTTTCTTCTTTTGGAATTTTTTCTATAAGTTTGATGAAGTCTCGAGCATGTTGATTCTTAGAACATAGGATATATGCGTACCTAGTGAAGTGGTCTACTAGTAGATGTAAATATCTTTTTGTTGATCTTTGACCTCCAAATCCTCCTATTGTGTCGAGTGACATTATTTGAAAGGGTTTATTAGCTGGACCTAATTGCGACATAAAGCCATATTTTCTATTTAACCTTGTCTTATTTTTTATGCATATCTCGCAGTTTTTGCATATATGTTTAATATTTTCTGATAGGTTCGGTGCAGTATAAAAGGGTTTTATTTTAGATTCTGTTTGATTTATTCCAGTATGACAGTATTTTTCATGTGTCTTTTTTATTATAGTTTTACTGTACTCTTCACTTAGAATAATTTTTTTTCTCTTTTTTCCCTCTTTTTTATAATAAACTCCATCTTCTAAAGTAATGTTCTTTTCGAGCGGTTTTATTTGTAAATTTTGTGCTTGATCATATTTAATGTCATCAATATCAATAATATTTACTCTTCTTAAGTTATCTTCATTATTTGTATCAAAGTCCAATACTGGGTTTCTGCTGAGACAATCTGCTTCTGTATTATTTTTTCCTGGAAAATATTTTATTTCACAATTATATTGTGACAGATAATGTGACATATCCCCTAATTCCTCGTCAGGTCTGTTTCTTATATTTAACTTCTCTAGAGGTTTGTGATCTGTGTAGACAGTAAAATAGTTTCCAATCAACCAATGTTGCCAAAACTTTATGCTCTCTTTTATGGCTAAACATTCTAAAAATACTGCTTTTTTTGTTTTTTGTGATTCATTTAATTTTTTAGAAAAATATGCTACCGGTTTTTCTTCGCCATTGTGCTGAACTTGTTTCAAAACTGCTCCTATTCCTATGGCACTGGCATCTGTATAAATAAATATTGGTGCTTGTGGATCATATATGGCTAGTATTGGTTTGGAACATAGATAATCTTTAACTTTCCGGAATGCATCCTCACACTGTTCTGTCCAATTAAAGCTCTGATCTTTTCTCAGCAATTTATGTAGAGGATCAAGTACTATTGAGGCACTCGGAATGTATTTTCCATAAAAATTTATTTTCCCTAAAAATTGTCGTATTTGTTTTCTATTTTGAGGAGCAGGGAAATCTTTTATTGATTTCAAATTGTCTTTTAGAGGTGTAATCGTATTATTTTGTAATATATAGCCTAAATACTTTACAGTGTCACATGCAAACTTACATTTTGTTAGTTTCAGCCTGAAACCTTCTTCTCGAATAGCCTCCAGCAATTTTTTTAAGTGTGTGATATGGCTATCAAACGTCTTAGAGAAGATTAGTATATCATCAATAAAATTCACTGCAAATTCTGTCAGACCATTTTTCCTTATAATATTCCCCAAAATCCGTTGAAATATGGCTGGTGATGTCTTAAGTCCGAAGGGTAAACACGTCCATTGGTAATGACCTTCTTGAGTTACAAACCCAGTTTTATGTCGGTCTGTAATTTTTAATGGGATGGACCAAAAAGCTGAATTTATGTCTAAAGTTGTAAAATAATTACAATTTATTGTTTTGGTTATTAGGTCTTCTATGAGAGGAAATGGTTGTGATTGAGGTATTATTATTTTATTTAATTCTCTGAAGTCTATGCATAATCTACTTTTTTTTCCTTCATCTCTTTTAAAAGCTAAGGTAACAGGTGCCGCAAACGGACTGTAAGATTCCTCAATCAATTCATGTTTTAAAAGTTGTGTGATTTGATTTTCTATTTCTATCTTGTCTTGGACTGAACATCTATATGGTCTTTTATAACAATATTTTTCCACTTGTAAATCTATACAGGCTTCATACTTCCTCACTTTTCCAGTGTCATATTTATTTTTAGCAAAAATTTCCTTGTAATTATCCAATAATATGTTTATTTGTTTTCTTTGATCAATATTTAAGTATTTTGTGTCTATATTAAATTTGTTTGTATCTATACCTTCATTGAAGTTAACTGCATATTCTTTTTCTTCTATATTTATTTCCATATTTTCAGTCAGTTTATCTTCAATCATATTTTTACTATGTATTTGGATATTTAAATTCTCATCATGAGTCAACCCAAATTTTTGTATTGAATCTAACCCTAGTATTAGATCATACTCGAAATTTTCATTTTCAAAGACAAATGCATTTATTTTAATCTTCTTGTGCAATAGCTCCGCATCCAGTGTAACTAACCCTTTAGTTTTACCCCCTCCACTTATTGTTTTTATTGTATTATAACAATAATTTGGCTTCAAATTCGTCACCTGAACTAATTTTGAATTTATTAATGTTATTCGTGAACCAGGGTCATACAGCCCCTTGGCTTCTAATGTATTATTTAACATCACCGTAATCTCAATTAGTGGAGGGCATTTTAGTTTTTTGGATCTTCATTACTCAGTTCAACTTTTAATATTGAATTAGAATTAAGGTTTTTTACATTGGTGGTTTTTTTTTCATAGTTATACCAGCAAACATTCTCTGGATGAAATCTATTTAATTTTCCTTTATTCTCACAAATCCTGCAAGATTTTTTTTCAGTTTGTTTTATTTCTTGTTTATTGTATTTATTTCCTGTGCTTAAGTTTTTCTTTGTGTCGTTTTTCCTTGTTAAACTTTCTAGTCCTCTTATGCAATTAAATAAGTCATTTATTTCTTTAAGGCTTTCTCTGTCTATTCTATCCATTATGAAGTTTGGTAGACCGGTGGCAATCAAATATATCAGAGTTTGGGTATCTATTGATTTGTTTATTTCTAGTAACAGTCTCTCTTTTTTAAGAGCATATTCTAACATTGATCCTTGTATATATTTAAAATTCATAGCATACCTGATTGGTGACCAGCCTTTATCTGCAAATGTTTCACTTAAACTTTTCTTCCATACAGACCAATCTGAATCTATAGTATGTTTGATAATCATTGAGGTGTACCAATCTATACAAGTATCTTCCAATAGTAATCTTAGAATTTCTACTTTTTGTAAATCTGTATCTATTTGTAAACGTGCACATTCACTTTCAAAAGTATTTAACCATTGTTGAACATTTGTTGTGTTTCTTGAAAACTTCTCTATTGAAAATTCTGCTACTAATCTCGTCTTATTTTCTGTTTTTTTTAACAATGTTGGTTCTGTTGATGACGACTCATGACTTTGTTCTAATTTTTCAAGTAAAAACCCATCAAATTGTAAGTTGTCATCATCTAAATATGTTGATTTCATTTCCTCAGTTAATGTTATCCAAACTTGTCTCTTATCATGTCGTTTTTGGAGTGATTTTTTTACTTTGTTAAATATTTCATGCTTTAATATTTCTTTGTGTAATTGCACTGATTGATACTCTTTAGGCACAACAAAAGTTTGGTTTTGTGTATCCGTAATAGAGGTTATGGCATAAATATTTGTCTTATTATCATCCGATTTGGCTTTTATAATAAATTCAAATCTTAATTTCTCCATTGTATAGGTTCACAATTATTAATTTGTATTTCACATGTATATGAATTGTCGATTTATAAGACCAACTGTTCTTCTTATTGAAGCATAACACAATTTGATTCATCTAAAACAGAGTTTTATTTATTAAATAAAGATAAGTTTTACATAACAAATAACACGATGAAATAATAAGGTAGGTACTAACCTAAAACAGAGAATCGACAATTAAATGTTCATGCTTTACTGTTCTTATTATAAAAACTTGAATTGTCTTTTGCACTTTTAAATTGTAACAAATTCACAAACACAACTGAGTTTTAAAGAAGTTATAAAAACACATTTGTAATTATCTGTAACTATTCGATTGGAACAAAGAAAAAAAATACGTTTTTACATTCTCCCCACTGGTGGCTCTCTCTTGTGGCTGAACTGCTAGGTACATACTTAAATGTCAATGTCAGTGTCAATGTCAACACAAAGCTGAAAGCTTACATATATTTTTAACTCTTTATCATATTAGTTGAGTTCAATACCTAGTTAACCAGTCATCATCATCATCATCATATCAGCCGAAAGACGTCCACTGCTGGACATAGTTAATCAGTTTTAGACCCTAAATGCCGTATGGTGCCGTAAAAGAATAATACCATCCCATCACTTCCCATGGGTGTCGTAAGAGGCGACTAAGGGACTCGCCAGAGAATGGGCAGCAGCGTTCTCTGTAAAAATCAACCATACACTGCGATCGCCAACCCGCATGCCAAGCGTGGTGATTATGGCACCCCCCCCCTTTTGGGGGAGGCCTATGTCCATCAGTGGACGTCTTTCGGTTGATATGAGACCCTAAATGTGATGTAATGACCCTTTCAGTAAAGTTCCATCGGAAGTATACATGAGCACCGCTGCTATTATATGCGGCATTCCAAATCCGGGGCTATAGGATAACCCTGGATCCATCCTCAGGCCCATATTGCTAAGTAGTAAATAGTTTCATCCTGATTGTTGTTTCATCCACGGAACTTCTTCAAGACTTATACCAAATCATGGAAAAATACTTGTATTAAACTACTTGACCGTCACTGGAAGCTTTCATGTGAGATGGCATTTCCGTTTCCCATCGATTTCTTACCAGTTTTCGTACTTTAATCCTCTCTTTACTTCCGGCTCAGTGGCACCACCTGGTGGTTGCAGGTAGTTTTTAGTTTTCGTAAAAAAGTGGCACGCCATTTTTGTTCACACGCTTCGCGAGCATGTCAAAATAACTGTACAAATATAACAAAAACTGGGGTGGACAGGAAATTTCGTAAAATCTGTTGTTTCTCCTCAAAAGATAATTTATTTAGGGATACTATAGAAACCATGGGAAAATAAAACAATCCTACCAAAAGAAAAGATTCAGAACATCATTACAAAGATAAATCAGGCTATCAGGATAAATCAGGCGAACAAGAGCGGTTAACTTTAAAGGAGTTGCAGAAAATAGTGGGACTTATAAATTTTGCCAGTTTTGTTGTCCCTCGGGGTCGGCTCAATCATCGACAGTTACCGATGTTCGTAAATTCGCTGCCAGTCTTGCCATCAAAGACCTACCCACTACCACAAGGTGTCTTAGAGGAACTAAACTGGTGGGCCCAAAATTGTCAAAGGTCAACACCCCTTCAGTACTCCTCCAATAAATTTTCTGACGACAGATGCGTCGGATCAAGCGAACAATTTAGCTCTGTCAGGAACTTAGTCGCAAGAAGAGAAAACACTGCATTGCAATGAAAAAGAAATGCTAGCAATTTTATATGCTCTTCAGAACCAAGTTCATTGGCTTCATCAAAGTTCGCTCCTCATTCAAAGCGATAACAGAACTGCGGTCACTTACTTACGAAAGGAAGGACGTACGAGGACATTATCTCTGTTGGAAATAATCTATCGAATTCTGAATTTGTTAGACCAACATCAGATACACTTCAACATACACTTCATTCCAGGCTAATACAACAATCATGCGGACCATTTATCGCGCCTTCGCCAACCTCCAGAATGGCACTTACTACCGACTTGTGTTGAAACAGTGTTTGCAAAATGGGGAACCCCAATAGTAGATCTATTTGCCCCGGCGACTGCTCACGTTGTGTACAATTACGTGTCCCTAGATCTGAGAGATCCTCAAGCTCTGTTCCACGATGCCTTCAGTGCCCCATGGAATTACGAGCTCGCACGGATATTCCCACCACCTTTCCTAGTCCCCAAAGTCCTGTCTCACTTAAAACAGTCGATAGGAATATTCCTATTAGTAGTACCTCGATGGGAGAGGGTATTCTGACGTGCCGATCTCAAAGCCCGAGCGCTCGCAGCTCCTTTAAATCTAAGAAACCTACAGAGATACCTAATAGACACGTCGACGGGACTCCCACCACCGCAGGTCGAGAACATTGTCCTCGATGTTTGGAAGTGTAGAGGTGGTCCGACGCGATAGACATGGAACGCTCAACAACTATCACTGCTTATTCTTGGCGAAAATCTACACTAAAAACCTACGAAGTAGCCTGGAAGCGCTGGACGTCGTGGTGCCTTAATAAAAACCTTGACTTAATGAATCCCACTGGTTCACAATTAGCGCAGTTTTTATGTGATTTATATTTAATTGATAAGTTGTCGTAAAATTCAATACTTTTACATAAATCGGTAATTTCTACACTATGTAACGCTGAAACTTCAAGTCAGTTAAGTTCACACGTTATAGTAAGACATGTTTTAAAATCTATTGCCCTTAAAAATCCAAAAGTCACAAAGCCTCCAGTTTGGGATATTGATAAATTAATTTAATTTTTGAATAATTACACAATTAATTCAAATAATCTATTTCAAACATCACGTCATACTGGAATTTTGTTGTTGCTTTGATCTGGTAGGCGAATACACGATCTAACTCTACTTAATATCGATCCTAATCATTGCATAAGATCTGATAGCAGTATAATATTTTGGCCTCAGTTTGGCTCCAAAACTGACAGCACTAATTATAGGCAATCCGGCTGGAAATTGCTTTTAAATACCGATAGTTCTAACCTTAACCCTATATACTGGACAGAAAAAACTATACCATTATTAAACGATAGACGCAAAATCAACTAATTTTTTTTTTACGATTAGAGGTGTGGCTAAACCTGCTTCACGTACACGTGAACGTACAGCCATTACAGGATGGGTAAAGACCCTGTTTCGGGAAGCTGGCATTGCAGCCACACCAGGTAGCACCCGGTCTGCTGTACCCTCCAAAAGCTGGTTTCAAAATTATCCTCTCGACGAAATCTTGGCACGTGGAAATTGGCGTTCAGCTAATACATTCCAGCAGTTTTATAGACGAGAAATAATGAGAAGTACTGATTCACAAAACGTCACACAATTGTTCAATCCAATTGATTAACATTGCTAAATAAAAATGTTGTTTACCTAGAACAGATATTCTTAAATTGGTTGTTTATGATTACAATTTATGATTTCTTATTAAAAAAAAGTTTTAATTATATTTCTGAGTTACACATAGTAGTTATAGATAAAGTTTCTAGAAAGTACACTTATCTATGTACTTTCATTGAATTGCTTTATACGTTTACTAGCACTTCGCCCGCGACTTCGTCTGCGTAGACTTTAGAGGTGGCGCGCAACTTCTTTGTCCCATATTCTCATTCTCGGATCCTTCATGATTCTTTTCTGCTAGTTTGCGAGTCTTAACTGTCCGTACTTTCAGCTCCAGAACTACTTCGACATGTTTCTGGTACTTGTGAATCTTTAGCGCTCATAACTCCAGCCCAGAAAAAAACTTCGATATGTTTCGGTTCTCCTGGTATTTTTAAATGTTAACCCCTCACAATTCCAGCTTCGGCATGTTTCTAGTATCCTGGTACTTGTGAATCTTTTACGCTCATAATTACAGCCCTGAAAAAACCGCTATATGTTTCTGTTCTCGTGGTAATTTTTGAATCCTTACCACTCAAAATTCCAGCGCCTGAAACATTAAAACATGTTTCTGGTCTCTTATTACTTGTGAATCCTTAGCGCTTACAATACCTGCCGAAAATATAATTTGACATGTTTTTGATGTCCTGGTATCTACGTGTGAATCTGTAGCGCTCATAATTACAGCCCGAAAATACTTCGACATATTTTTATTCTCTTGGTACTTTTGAATCCTAACTGCTCCCGACTCCAACCCTGGAAATATTTCGACATGTATCTGGTCTCCTGGTGCATAATGAATCTTTTACGCTCATAATTCCTGCCCGGAAAATACCTCCACATTTTTCTGTTGTTCTGGTACTATTTAATCCTTACCGCTCCTATCCTCCTATTTCTAGTCTCCTGGTACTATTGTGAATCTTTAGTGCTCACAATTTCGGCCAAATAATACTTTGACATGTTTCTAGTCTCGTGTCACATGTGAATCTATAGCGTTTACAATTCTAGCTCGGGAAAAACATCAACATAGATTGTTCTGTTTGGCTGTTAAAAAAAAAAACAAAAAATATTCTAGCTCAAAAATACTTTTACATTTTTCTGTTCTCCTGGTACTTGTGAATCTTTAGCGCTCACAATTCCAACCTTTTTTTTTTTAAGGATTGGAAATCATCAAATGACTCCTTCCGCTCTGGGTGAAGTAGAAGGGACTGTCAGACTCTTACTGACTAAAACCCATCCGTGTTCCTCCTAATGCCCATTGCGTTCCAGGGCCGCGGTGACTCTTTCGAATAAATCCCGCAACCCCGGCACAATTCCAACCCTGAAAATACTTCGACATATTTCTGGTCTCCTAGTACATAAAGAATCTTTAGCGCTCATAATTCCTGCCCGGAAAAATTTCAACATTTTTATGTTGTTTTGGTACTTTTGAATCCTTACCGCTCATATTTCTAGTGCGGAAATATGTCGACAAATTTCTGGCCTCCTGGGAATCTTTAGCATTCACAATCCTAGCTCCGAAAATACTTCGACATGTTTCTTATCTCCTGGTACTTTTGAATTCTAACCGGTTACAATTCCAGCGCCGGAAAAATTTCGACATATTTATGGTCTCCTGGTACTTATGAATCATTAGCGCTCATAATTTCAGCCAAAGAAATACTTCAACATGTTTCAGATCACCTGGCACATGTGAATCTATAGCGTTTACAATTCCAGGCCGGAAAAAACTTCAACATACATATTTCTGTTCGACGATAAAAAAAAAATATTCTTGCCCAAAAATACTTTAACATCGTTCTGTTCTCCTGGTACTTGTGAATCTTAAGTGCTTCCAATTTCAGCCCCGGAAATACTACGACATGTTTCTGTTCTCCTGGTACTTTTGAATCTGAAGTACTAAGGCAGCAGAAGCGCAGAGTTTCCACTTCCTCCTCAATCTTCGTTAAGCGTTGCCTTTTACCGGGATAAAAAGTAGCCTATGTTTGATTCCAGGATGTGAACTATATGTGTGCCAAATTTCATCCAAATCCCTTCAGCCATTTTTGCCTGATTGAGGCACAAACATACAAACATACAAACATACAAACATTCACATTTATAATATTAGTAGGATTTAAATAAATGCATAAATTATGAATTACAACTTTGTTTAAATTCTCTTCTATCTCTCTTCTTTCTTGCTTTATCACATTGGCCTACAGTATAGCCAAACAGATCTCATAAGAAAGCTTCCAGTGGGGTAAGTATTTTAATATGCGTTTTATTTCAGGTAAAACGCTGATATTGTATTGTACTGTTTTTGTCTTCGTAAACTATACCAAGACTTTTGATAGGTTGGAATGGCGGAAAAATGTTAATCTTATTCTGATGTTTGTAATGTTTATTGTCGTAAATGCGAAAGAAAGTAAGCGTTTTAAACAAATTTGGAAGGTAAAAATTAAAAAATAATGTATAATTTTTTCGCCGACTTTATGAGAAAGCTTGATTTACATACTGTTTTATTGGCGATATATCTAATGAGACGTTGAAAATGCGTCATAACTAACTTAAGGCTTTGAAATTACGTCATTGTCAATTAAATTGAACTTGCTAATATTTTATTTTTACAAAAATATGTCTGTGGTACGAGATGAAGTAAGGCTGAAATGATGAGGGATAAAGAGTCACAAAATATCAAGAGCCCAGAATTAATATAAATTAAAATTGGCCTAACAACTATTACAACATCATATTGATTTAGATTTATAACATTAGTAGGATTAAATATTTTTCATTTATTTCTGCTAGGTACTTCTAAAACCCACGCAGAAAAGTCGAGGTAAAAAGCTAGTATTTACTAAACACATTTTTCACAATTCAAACGCGACTCCATAATTTTCCCTAGGCTTGTTGCCTTCGACATTTAACACATTCTTGACACATTGATGTTTGACGTATTTCAATCCTAAAATGAAAACAATTAAATTGCGTGTGTCTTGAGTTAAAATGTAAGAATAACGCTGTATAAACAGACACTCCAATATAGAAAACATAATGTTTACCCAATATTGCTTTGTGAGATGAGAACATTGGAGGATACAGTACGTATGTACAAGTAAAGGTGATGACTTGGAGACGTTATTTTCTTCAAGCCGATGCTATTCATTTCCTGGTAAACGAGTCCATTGTTGCCTTCAGGTAGGAAGTCCCAACGACGTTGTACTTAATTTAGTTTTGCTCTTTTATTTCATACCAATTTTATACATAATTAAAAAATTAGCGTGGATAGAAAAATATTGCGTTTTATATTGTTCAAGGTCATAAAAATACACATTCACATGGTGCAGACATTTTTTAACACTAAATTTATCTGTAAACGGCTAAACTATTAGCATTTACTGTAAAAAATATATTGAAATTACGAAGATCTGACAGCTCCCATTTGCAGAAAAGTGATACAGGTCCTGCTTGTAAGAGCTCCACGGAGCATCTGAAGAACTGAACAAATGAGAGAGATGCAAATAATTTTCCAAGGCAAAAGATGAGATGAAGATAATACGAGTGTAGCTCGGAATAAAAAAACGTAAGTGCCAAAATAAATTTTCGGATTTGATAACATAAAAGTATTATTATATCGAAATCTGTTCAGTTGAAACCTCGATAAGGTTATTTTATATGCTATAAAGTTATTTTCATAGGATCAATCTAAAGCGTTGCGTCTTGTATCTAAAAAAAGTAAAAAGATATTTCGAACTTTGTGATTTTTTTCTATCGAGAAAATTTCTTCATATCGTGTATTCCTTCAGTTAAATACTAGATCATAAAGTCAAAAATCATATACCGTAATCTCACATCCCTGTTCGAAGTACCTAACAAGATACGTTAAAACGAAAAATGGCCTTTTTCTAAAGGTATTCCCTTAACAAAACTTGATGAAAAAATTGACCAACTGGAACGAAGCACTTTTAAAACGTCGATAGAAATCAGAAATGTGCCAAAAATACAAAAAGAAAATAAGATGGGCCTGTATAATATGGTTCAAAATTTGTTTAAATCTCTTGGATGTGAGATATCGAAGACAGCTGTCCGCGACACATTTAGAGCTCCGAGTAAATCTACCGACACTAAATCTACCGTCATTTTAGAATTTTCTGACACACTTACAAAAAGCAACTTCTTAGGAATGGCCAAAAACTTCAACAAGAACCCCTCCAACCGGCTTCACACTAGTCACTTGGGTCTTGATGGAGAAAAGACACCGATATTTATATCAGAACGACTTACGGCTAAAATGAAACGCTTTCACTTCTTGGCACGCGACGTTGCTAAATATGCCCAATATGAACACTGCTGGACATCGAATGGTCAAGTCTATCTCCGCAAAGAAGAAGGACATCCCTATATACGGATTACGTCAGAAGCACAACTCCACGAACTAAAACTCAAACACGACAAACAAGACAAATGACTAGTCTCGAACTGTATTGATCAGAGCCTGTACTTCCTGAAATGCTGTAACTCTCTTACGAATGCTGTGTCCTTATACGCTAAGTTATTTCTTACTACTAATTGTACTTCTATACCATTCCAAACACACAAGACCAACTATCACAAATCTTTCAACACTTACATCATCACAAATACCCAAGACATCACCACTGTCATCTCTAGCCCGAACAAGGTGAGTTCTTACCTTTTCATAGTCTTCTCGCCAATATATTATCTCTCTATGTGCTCGTTGTACTTACATAAAATAATGTTCTGTCATCATTGCGCATGTGCCGTCTGTTCATGCAGCAAGAAATTATATTATTATTGCTTTGTGAAGCCAAATCGAAACCGAAAAAAAACAACAAAACTGCTGATAAACCTCCCTGTAGCCCCCTCCTTCCTTTTAATGTGCCCAAATAATGGATAGTGAACTTTTAAGTAATATTGATAACACTTCGATAGTTGATTGCTTCCGTGTCTCCGCTCCAGAAGATACTGTAACCAAGTTGGGCAACCCCAATAATCTCTTGACTCTCCTATGCCAGAATATTAGAAGCGTTCGCAAGAACTTTGATTATTTTTCAATATTTCTATCTAGACTAGGATTTCTACCTGATATTATCATATTGACAGAATGCTGGCTAGACTCTAACTTCAGCACCGTAACTCTGCCTAATTATGACTGTCATATATCTAAAGAATATTTAAATAAAAATGATGGTATAATTGTATTATCAAAGTGTGGTCTAACTATACAGGTACGCGAACCTAAATTTCGAGACGCTAACTGCCTACTTATCGATATTGGAACGGATTACAGTATCATCGCAATCTGTCGCTCACCCTCCACCCAAAATATTTCTTGCTTCCTGGAGTCACTTGAAGAGGTAATGAGCTTGGCTAAAGGTTGCACTTGTATCATAACTGGCGATATAAACATTGATATCAAAGTGAATACTGCAGACTCAAGAGCTAACGAATATCTTAACCTAACTGCATACAGCGGCTTTATATCTGGTCACTACTTTCCCACTAGAGGACCTAGCTGCCTAGACCACATGCTACTCAAAACCAAGTCACCGGTCTGTGTCCTCGTTTGTGATTCTGATATTACTGACCATGACACAGTAATTGCTGGCATTAGCAAAATCTCGAACCCCATGAAGATTCCCAAATACTACAACAAAATTGATTACCAGGCAGTATCAAAAATTATTATGGAGACGGACTGGTCAAACATTACAAATGAATTAGATGTTAATGATGCCACAGATCGTTTCATCAACTTAATGACACAAATAATTCAAAACTGTAGCTCAAAAATAAAAGTCCGTAGTTCAGAAGCTATCCGTAAACCGTGGATGTCTACAGGCCTACTCAAATGTATCCGTAAGAGAGACTTACTGCACCAAAATGCCAGAAAAAGTCCCGATAATACCACAACTCAACAGAAGTATAAAAAGTACAGAAATTATTGTAACGACATTATCAAAAAAGTCAGTGAAAAATATTATCGAGAAATGCTCATAAAAAAATAAAGACAACATTAAAAAACTATGGCAAAGTGTTACGGAAATTTGCTATACCAAAAAAATTACCAAAATTTTGGAAGATCCAGTGGAATCAGTAAACTCCGCCAATGTGTTTTTTAGTACAGTCGGCAAAAACTTGGCTGATGCCATCCTATCCGAATTAAAAGTTACTGAAAATCAACTGGCAGACGACACGAAACTGATCAGCGCTCCCGGAAACTCCTTCTTTTTTACCCCCACTGATCCGCAAGAAATAATTAAAATGATCGACAGCCTAAAAAAATGCTCAGCCCCAGGCAATGACATGATCAATAATACAATTTTAAAACAATGTAAATTGACTCTTGCTCCTGTATTGGTCCACTTATTTAATCTAAGCTTGTCTACCGGTGTCTTTCCGGACTGTCTCAAAGTAGCCAATGTCTGCCCTATCTTTAAATCTGGTGACCCACTTCAAGTTACTAACTACAGACCCATCTCCCTGCTATCCTCAGTGTCTAAAATACTTGAAAAACTGGCCAATACCCGGTTGCAACAATATCTGGAAAATAAAAATTTGCTGTCCCAAAACCAATATGGCTTTCGCCAAAAAATGTCTACCGAGGATGCAGTAATAACACTTGTGGACCACGTCACTGAAAGGGTAGATTCTGGCCATAAATGCGTTGGTGTGTTCTTAGACATGGCTAAGGCTTTTGATACAGTATCTAGACCAATACTCCTGGAAAAGCTAGCGTTAATGGGAATTCGGGGTTTGGCACAGAACTGGTTTCATTCTACCTTTCAAACCGATTGCAAAGAATAAAAGCCAAAGAAGGTGAAGTTATAAGCGAGTATTCTGAAATCCACTATGGTGTACCGCAGGGAAGCGAGCTCGGGCCGACTCTCTTCTTAGTCTACATCAACGACCTCTGTGATCTAGCAATAGATAATGCAAAAGTACTTACTTTCGCGGATGACACCGCTATTTTATTCCATAGCAAAACTTTGACTGGGGTCGTTGATGCGGCTCAGAGGGGTTTGGCTCGAGTAACGCACTGGCTGCAGCGAAACTTACTCACCCTAAATGCTAGCAAGACTAAGTACATAGCATTCAAAACAGCCAAGCGCTATGACAGTGAAAATCCACTCCATGTCAAACTCCACTCCTGCAGGAATCCTAGCAGTGATATTTGCCAATGTGTCGAGATAGAACAAGTTGACAATATTAAATACCTTGGCGTCTTGATAGACTACCAATTATCCTGGACCAAACAAATAGATGCTCTTTCTGCAAGGATCCGGAAACTAATGTTCATTTTTAAAAGGCTAAAAAATATAGCAGACCACTGTATCATTAGGTGTGTGTACTTAGCATTATGCCAGTCAATTTTAAATTACTGTATTGGGATATAGGGTACAGCAGCAAAGAGCCACTTAATAAAACTTGAAAGAGCTCAAAGAGGCCTCTTGAAGGTTGCTTATAGAAAGCCCTATCGGTATCCCACTGACAGTCTGTACGAAGAATGTAATGTTCTTAGGGTTAGACAACTCTTCGTGCTGTCTGTAACTTTGCGCTTTCATCGACAGGCACTACTAACCCAAATTAAATCCCCCAGATCCTGTAGACTGATTAAATGGGTCATACCCGCAACTCGTACAAAGTTCGCCCAAAGATCCCCTAGATATATCGGTCCATATATCTATCAAAAACTGAACAAAATCCTGAACTTAGTTGGTTGCTCCAAGCACAATTGTAAGGCTAAAATTACGAAGTGGCTATCAGCTCAGGACTATGGAAAAACTGAAGCTCTCCTGATTCCCCTGATGTAAATCATCTGCGCTAACTCATCCACACACATGTCCTACACATAAACGTTTACAAGCACACCCTTAGGCACAAATACACATCACTTTACATTCACTCACATCACATACAGTATATCACATACTAACTCATACCGTTTTCGAACATTTACTCACACACACACACATACATACACACACACACACACACACACACACTATACTATCACACCACACACACAACTTCCAGGAACGTAATCTTGTAAGTTAAGTTTGAATTTATATTTAATTTCGTTACCTTTGCTTGTATGTTAACTTATTTGAACCCAACTGTAATCTACTATGTGCACTTATATGTGTCATCAACCACGAGGATACTAGATCCCACGACACAGGGTATCCTAGTGTGGGGTCTAGGGTTACTCAATTGCACTCGAAAGTTTTTTTTTTCAATTATATCTTGGTGCTTATAGACTTATATTGTGCTTACTATGTCTGTAAACTTGTTCTTAATAAATTCTTCTTAATTCTTCTTAATCATATCAGCCGAAAGACGTCCATTGTCCACAGCAAACGGTCATCTCGGTGCGTCTCGTATCCATCGGCTACGCGCGGCCCTCACCAGGTCATCGGTCCATCTTGTGGGAGGCCTTCCAAGGTTGCGTCTACCGGTACGCGGTCGCCACTCCAGAACTTTTCGGCCCCATCGACCTTCTGTTTCGCGAGCTTAATCCATTACTGAGTTCAAATTCATGGACTTAAATTTCCTCTGCAAAAGCGCAAACCTAAATGAAGATACACCTAGTACAGAAAGTGTTCCGTTAATAAGTATATGAACACAACTTTAAGCAATTGCCAAATTGATGTCCTGGTTCTGTCCAATCTTCGTGTTGTTTTTCTGTCGCCGTCCATTGTCAAATTAGAAACATTTTTATTTCCTTATGATGAGTAGAAACAGAGCGTTATCAAATAAAGTCTTACTTGTTGTGGCATGAGTATGTTTAAGCAAGAAGTGCTTTTTCCTTACTACGTATACTTAGATATTCCTCAAGCGCAGCTTGCACTATGAGTATTATGTGCCTGTTATGCAGATAGACTTATGGGCAGGTATGAATTATTCAGAAACCTTTAGAAGGAAGACATTTAAAAGTGTGAATGCGAAAACTTAAATGCGTGTTTCGTACAAACTATTTCAATACGGCTCTTATTCAGCCAACATGCAAAATAACGTTTAAATCCTCTGCTAGCATGTGCATTGCTTAGTTAAAGGACAACAAAAATCCAGTACCTAAGTGCAGCCCTCATAACCTTTTAAAAACAAGCATATGGACATCATACAAAATTGTTTCTATTTTGCATATCGTCGGTGCGCTTGCCAAATCTGATATGTGTTTTTCATCAAGTTGACAAGGGAGACAATAATCTGTTTTATTTAATGATTAATTGATGATTTTTTAATGATTAATTGACTAATTCATAATTTCTAAATGCCATATGAACTGAGATACAAGTGAAAATGATAAAATGTATTGTTAATATACTTGATTTTAAAGGATATTAAGTAACAAGAAAGTATCATCGAAATGCACATATCAGATTTGGCAAGCGCACCGACGATATCTGCAGAAAACTACGGCTTGTATACTGGTTGCCACCTCCACATTCTCGGATGCAGCGCAAACAAAATAAACAAAATCTGTGTTTGAATAGAATTACCGGCTGTCCTCACAATAATGAATATAGAACGGAAAATGAAGCGAAAACAGCGCTTGAATAAACATTGGTACGGAGAAGATCTGCACTTTATGAAGAGAAAATGGAGCGGGACATAAAATTTAATTGTGTATATATGATGACCACAGAGTAGCTACTATAGCGCATTTTATAACTAAGATTTTTTTGTTTTATAGCATTGGCCTAGCACTCGCAAGCGCGTTACTTCTGAGCTCCAAGGTACTGGGTGTAATTCCCAATAAGGGTAGCGTGACTAGGTTTTACTATTTATTTATTTATTTATTAAGTAAGGCACACCAACGACATATTTACAATTAAGTATAACAATAACTGGCAATCACAAATCTTCAATTCTGTGTAAATATATCACTTATAGGTCTGCACAGCATTCTCAATTAAAGATTTACAATTTATAATTAATTTACAGAATTTGCATGAATAATTAAATTAAATCATTCCATTATAAAATAATTAGTAAAAATATAGGTACATATCTACATGATTTTTATAAAAATTACAAAAAAAAATTAAAAAAAGGAAATAGAATAATCAATACATTTGGATTGTATACTTAATAATATTCGATTAATAACAGATAAAAAGATGTCACAAAATACAGATGTCAAAGATACGAATGTCAAAAACAAAATGGCAAAAATTAAACAAAATTAAACAGGGAATACAAAAAAAAAGTGAAAGGAACATCTTTGTTACCTAATTACCTGCTGTTATCATCGTTGGCCTAGCCTTTTCCCAACTATATTGGGAAAGTCTATAGTTGTGTGCGGTATAAAAAGTAAGCTAAAATAAAAGTCAAGTAATTTATTAAAATTATCTGAGAACCAGCACTTATTGAATGTCGAAATTGACATAAAGACGCTACAAAGTGGTAGATATATTTTTTTTACTATACTATAGATAGGCATACGTTTGACCACTATCGAAGATGGAGCACGTTTGCGTAGAAGCAACCTATTCACTCCTGTCTTAAAGACTCCCAGGTTGTAGCAATCCAGAAACACAGACTCTGGCAGGGAATTCCACTCCTTAGCTGTACGCACTATGAATGTTTTCCCAATACGTTTTGTGTGTGTGGGTGGGACGTCTACCATGTACCGGTGGCGCATCACCGTTCGTCTTGTGGTCTGATGATGGAACGGGCTTGGCGGAATTAAATCATGCAATTCCGTCGCACACTTCCCAAAATGGAACCGATAGAAAACCGACAGGCCAGCAACTCGGCGTCGACTTCGGAGCTTCTGCTCGACGAGCCTGTCATTACCGATGATCCTCTTGGCTCCTTTCTCAATTGACTCAAGGGCATCAAATAGGTATTTGGCAGATCCGTCCCAAAGATGAGAGCAGTACTCCATACACGATCGAACTTGCGCTTGATAGAGCTTGAGCCGCTGTTCCGGCGTGATGTACCCCCATGTTTCTGGCAGCCACTTGAGCCTTTGCCTCTATGAAAGGGTCAAAATTGAGGGTAGATGTTAACGTAACACCGAGAAGCTCAAGTCGGTCGGTTATCGGCACGGTTAAACCTCGAAAAGATGGAGCTGGGTGGAATTGGCTCCTTTTAGCGGAAAAAAGACACGCTTGGGCCTTAGCAGCATTGAACTTGACCAGATTGGCAACGCCCCATTCAGAGACAGCCTGTAAGGACAAGTTCAAGCGTTCAACTATAGCCTCCCGGAGAGTCCGGATCTGCGACCCACCAGCTCGTGCGTCGGACACGTATCTCTCACTTTGTATTGTTTTAGCTGGGAAGAAGTGGCGCAACGAATTTCCCAGCAACATATCTGTCTGTTTAGTTTATCCAAGCCCTTGCGTTAAATGGCCAGGCTTCTTCTGGGTAAGCTCGTTGCGTCGTCGACTTTGTCCCTGTCAACTCTGACCTAGACTAGAGTCAAGAGCAAACCCATCTCAAATAAACCAAATGTGTCAAATGAGCTATGGAAAATCTCTTCCTGCTTCTGCGGTGAATGTAGTACACGCGTGATGGGACGTTTGTCATTTTTACTATATTAGCCTATAAAACCCTTTATGCTGATTTGGATTATACCTCACTGACCCAAACCGAGTATATCGCCCGTATAAAGCTCGTAAATGATCGCTGCTGAATATGTATTATTACTCCTAAGTAGGTTATTTGGTATAACCCTTTAAGGTACACATTTATTACTGGTAAATGGGCTGGTGTTTATAGTTTGTTTTCGTAAGGGGTTGGTCACATTGAAGTCTGGTCTTTACAGGAATGGCTCACAGGGCCTATCACGAATGTTTTTTACACATAGTAACGTAACGTAAAATTTTACTATAACTATAATACTCGTTTTGCACATAATATTTATTTGAATATGATACTATGTTCATATTTTTGTATGATACAAATTGTGTATGTCGCATAAAATTAAACCAAAATACCACAGTGTTGTATTTTTTTATAGGTATTCAAAATTCACTTACGTTAGCGATACTGTAACGTTACTATACGTCAAAACCTTTTTTATGAATTCTATTCAGACGGCTTAAACAAATGAATGTCATTATGTCATCAATAATGGTTGTACAAAGAAACCAATTACTCTGCCTAGTCTTTTCCTATGGTTGTACAAAGAAGCCAATTAATCTGCCTAGTCTTTTCCTATGGTTGTACAAAGAAGCCAATTAATCTGCCTAGTCTTTTCCTATGGTTGTACAAAGAAGCCAATTAATCTGCCTAGTCTTTTCCTATGGTTGTACAAAGAAGCCAATTAATCTGCCTAGTCTTTTCCTATGGTTCTACAAAGAAGCCAATTAATCTGCATAGTCTTTTCCTATGGTTCTACAAAGAAGCCAATTAATCTGCCTGGTCTTTTCCTATGGTTGTACAAAGAAGTCAATTAATCTGCCTGGTCTTTTCCTATGTTTCTACAAAGAAGCCAATTAATCTGCCTAGTCTTTTCCTATGGTTGTACAAAGAAGCCAATTAATCTGCCTAGTCTTTTCCTATGGTTGTACAAAGAAGCCAATTAATCTGCCTAGTCTTTTCCTAACTGTTAAAGTATCGGCTACTAGTCCAGACGGATGCAAGTGAATACCAGTATTTTACATGGAGGACTGCCTACCTGCGGGTCTAAAAAGGCCACTTTAGCAGAATCGTTTAGAATCATAATATTAAGGTGTATAGTAGGCTCAAAAACCTTGAGCATCTGGGCCACACATTCATATCTGCGCCGCACACACAAACATTTCCGTAGCGCACGCGCTACCTCAAAACTATTATCAAAGATTACGCGAGGACGCAGACATGCGCGCCAACACGGCTTTTTAGCCTACGACTACACAAGTATGGTATGAGTATGGCGATTGCACGGCTGATTTTTAGTTTAGATAGATACATACGTTACGCATATTTTTATTCACTGGTCTCATTTTTTATACGAATGTGGTTAAACAGAAGTAAAACAATATAGGTCAGATAAAAACAATTTTGTGTAGCAGTTTCGTCTTTTCTGCTTGTAACGATCTATATAAAGATACCTACTCGAAACTCGACCAGTGTACAAACAGTTTGACCTTGAGTTTCGAGTATGCAGTGTACCTACTACTTTTTGTTTCTGCCTATACTACTTCATAGTCTCGTAAAAAGATTTCAAACAAAAAAAGTACATTCTAAAGTAAATGAAATAAATAAATTTTAAGCCTATTTCATAGTTCAGCTCTGCTAAATAATTTTGTAGCAATTTCACTAACTCAAAAACTTCAGATTCTGTGATTCCTGTGAAAGTTTTAGGTGTTTAATTGATAACGTTATTATATCGGTTTATTTTGTAAACTGGAAATACGACGATGATTGTTGAAAAAACCCGACCAAGTGACAGTGAAGACACACTGGAGAAATGTCTCTGAAAAGAATTACCCCTGTAAACCCTTATTTAACTACGGTTGCAGGGTTCCGTAGTTAAATAAGGGTTTACAGGGGTAATTCTTTTCAGAGACATTTCTCCAGTGTCCCTTTGCCCTTTGCGTGCGCTGCGAAAATGATTGATGCTATATAAAATAATAAACTCGAATGTTAGAGGACACATCAACATCTACAAACAGCAAAGGCAGTGATACCAAATGCCCAACTATTATTGTATGTCACTTTTTTTATTTAAAAATTAATAGATACGACATGACAGACCAAAGCAGACCACGTTATTCGCACCTTGGTATCAGTTTTATCAAAATAAATCGTACTTTAATTCACTTATTTTTTTGAATTAGTAAAATCGAACATTCAAAAGATATCATAATTTTATCAAAACAATACAATTTAGCCAATCGGTCCACGACTGACACGCCGCATATACCGACCGAATAACGAAAATAAATGTTTGTTTATGAACTTGTGTTTGTTTATGTTTCTGTTGAAGAGCTGTACACCTACCACAGTGTATTTCTTTTAACCCAAAGGTTGACTAATAGAGAAGTCCTCGTTGCATTAAGTCCGCCTATGTACCACTATTGTTCATGAAGTTTAAATGAATAAATAAACTTATATTGATTTTTTATTTTTCTTTAATATTAGTCAGTTTGTTGGTAATAAAAGAAATTAAGAATTAACGTCGGCTACGTTTGAAAAAAGAGAGCAGACAAAAATAAAACCCGAGCGACGCCGATAGTATTTTGATAAAAGTTGCTGTATGAAACTGTACAATACGCCCACGCGCTCAATCAAGCTGGCTCCTCTGCAATGAGCTAGTCTATGAACGCACACTAATACAAAAGTTCGTAAATATTTGCACTAACACATTCATATACGCGTAGTCGGTCGATAGCGCGAGCGGAGCAACGAGCGACACAGCCTCCCCGTCTCAGTGCTAACGCACGACTGCCGCCTTCGTCCAAACAGAGCTTAAAAAATATGGGAGACTCAATATTGAACATTTTCTTTGCAAAATATTGATTGATTTACATGAGCAATGTTCACTTTGTAGTACACTTTACCAGCAATTTTTCCATGTAAAAATATTTTTAAACTTCGAAGCCGTTTGGAAGAAATATCCAAAAAATAGCGTGTTATTAAATATTTTTTTACAGCAAAACTATATGTCATGCGAAAACAACAATTGTTCATATTGTTGTTTATGAATCTACCATATACATATATTTTTTTCCAATCTTTTGACCCAGCCGTTAATGGGTAATATCCTTTGGAAAGTAGCCTTTTGACGGCTCTGAAGCAGAGGTAGGGCCTTAACCACACAACAATCTGTCAAATTTCGTTTTCATCTTTATCGCTAACGCATTAGGTTTAAGGTTGATCGGGAAAATTTGACAATGACGGGCGTGATGTGCTTTCTGATTCTGCTAAAGTGGCATTTTTAGACCCCCTGACCTCCACAACCCAGTCACGGTAACACGGATCCACTTGGCAAGACTGGTGTCATATAAGTCATTTAGTCATTTGTTTAACATAGGTACAATAATAATGGTATAGTTTTCCGTCTGACTATCTGTAACGACTGTCAAAGATATTCATAGGACAGCCGGAACCAACGGCTTTACATGCTTTTCGAGGCACGGAGGAATCTCGGTATGTAATGGATTGTCACCCATCCATATCAGACCTCGGCAAGCGTTGCTTTATGTTCAAGAACGAACTTTGTGATTCTTATTACTTAGCCTCAATTTTTGAAAGAAGTCGAAAAAATTAAAATGTACCTATGCGCTTCCGAAATGTCACGTGTGACAAACCTTTGGCTGACCATAATTATCAGAGCCCTTAAGTAGTCCTCATTGGAGAGCATAGCTTGAACTATACAGGTTTAAACGAGTCCACAAGCTTCAACTCGTATTCAATTATATAACACATTGGTTCGCCCACTGCTTGAATACAATAGCACCGTATGGAATCCTCACTATGATGTTTACACTAAACGCTTGGAAAATGTACAAAGACGTTTTCTATACCATCTTTGCTATAAAGATCGTCTGGCAAAAAAAATTAGGAGCTATGACCTACGTCTACAACATTATATAATGTCCTCGTTGGTAGATAGAAGAAAAGTTCTAGATCTCACATTTCTTCACAAACTGTTCAATGGGGTTATTGACTGTAGCGAGCTTCTTGGAAAGCTGCATATAAGTGCACCGTCTCGCTTGCCGCGGAAAAGTACCTATAAACTTTTTTATGTGCCGGGATCCAAAACAAACCTCGGACACTTCGCCGTTTTGCCAAGGCTCTGTAGGCAGTATAACGAAATATCGAAGCATAACGACCTGGATATTACATGTAAACTAACAAAGTTTAAAAAAGACATAAAAGTCCTAATATCGAATGCATAGTATTTTAATTGGTGTTTTTGTTGCTTTTTGTTTTGTTTTTGATTATTATTTTGTGCTTTTTATGTAATTATCTTTCATTCATCCCATTTTGTTTTCCTTTTTATTTCTAGTTTCTTGTAACGTATTTTTGTTTATTTAAATGTATTCGTCCTTGTCATACTTAATGTACCTACCTAGATAGTAAGTGAATGCTGTGGTCGCCTGTAATTGGGGGCGCATTCTTGTATTTGTACCTGTCTGTATTATAGTGCATGTGAATGTGTAGCCTCTGTTGGCGATCCTAAATAAATAAATATTCATTAGATAAAAAAATATGTCGGAAATAAGTCAGTCAATAGAACAATCGGGACACAAACGCCATCTAGTGGCGTTCGACGGAGTCTAGGACGGTGTGCTCGACGGAGGCTGAGCTCAGTCCACTAGTGGCGGTCGAGCAGTGCAGACGTGCCCCTGTCTAGAAACCGCCGCGTGTTCCGAATATTTGTTCAGTGTACCTATTGTGTGAGAATATTGTAAGTGAGACTTTCGAGTGTGAATAATGATTTGATTTAAAAGCAACCGGTGTTTCTATTGCGCAATAACCAACACTTCCCAAAGTACGCCCACTGTAGTTCCAATATCCTAGCTGGTGTAACCTGGAGAGTTGTACCATCGCTGACAAATATATTTTTCAAACATTAAAAAACTTACTAGGCAATTTTAACACGAGGCCATACCAGTTAGGGATGACCAGAATCATTTGCTATTAAATGCTTCTAATATATTTTGTGGCAGAAATAGCCAGTATTTGTCACTATTTAGCCAGCCAATCTATTTGATTGCAGCAATTTGTTGTCAGTCTTAAGACCTAGAATATTTAGTACGTACTAAGTATGACCATTAGGCATTTATATCTTGAATTATTCTATTGGCCTTGTGTACAACATAATGGCATGCTATTTGTATTAGCCGAATCTCATCACCTATTGTTTTTGAAGTATGGTTCTATTTAATCTAATATTTATTAAAGCATTTTATAGCAATCCTAACTACATTCTACTTCCTAAGCTGTTACTAGATCGCAATTAAGATACTAATACTTTGTCATGTAATGAAAATTATATTCCTTAATTTAGTAAAATTCTATACATCCTAATCGCGTAGGCACACTACGAGCCGAGATACAGCGTAGCTGCATTACCTATTGCTACGATCGCGTGGACTCCTTTTAGATGAAGTTTCATCTAAAAGGAGTCCACGCGATCGCTTCTTCTTCTTCTTATCGTGTGGGCAGTAAGGTCTAACGACCCCACACACCGTAGTGTCAGAGTTTCTAAACCGCCTCAAAGGCCTCGGACATGGTTTATTTGACGACCGCCATTTGGTGGCCGGGACCAACGGCTTATACGTGCCTTCCGAAGCACGAAATCATCTTTTTATCAGACATTCAGGTGATTCAAGCCTGCAATGTCCTAGCCAAACTGGAAAACAACTTTACCAAGTATGCTTTTCCCGTGGGAATCGAACCCACGACCACCGGGTCACAAGGCAAACGCCTTAACCACTAAGAAACTGCTGGTGTATATGGTATTAATAAGATGGGCAGTTACTTTTCAGTGAAATATTTTATATATTAATTTTATTCTGAATTTCACTTTGTATGCATGTTCTCATCGCGGAAATATTTTACTAGAGCTGCCGCTTCATACCAGAAAACTTGCCACTGAAGATGACAAAATAATAACGTATATCGATATGTCATATCACAAAATGTCCTCGTTTTTTGTAAGTCGGTTAAAATGGCTGCTAACGGCTACAAAATTCAATTTCCTAGTCTGACGTCACACGATGACATTTTCCCCAAAACGAATCTTATCCTATATGAGTAAATTGCTCGAGGCGTTTAAGACGCGGTAGTAACATACTTATGGACCCTAAAAATCCCTTCTTTGCCCTTCCCGTAGGCGAGTAAGAATAGCCTGTTATTTCATATTAAATGGTAAAAAGTATTACAGCTTATGCCGGCCGAGTCCTAACTTTAAATAAGATCTTATCTTCTGAATTTGTGGTAAGAGGAAAATGAAAATAAGGAATAAATTCAGGTTTATAAATAGGTACCCAACATGCAAAGCCAATGGATTTATAATTTCACCGTACTTTATTTGGTTAACCCAAAACACCTCAAAACTTGAGGTTACCAACACGATGTTCATAATTTAAAATGTTTTAAAATACGATTAATTATTTCGCAATATCAGCACATGTGGGCACATAAAATCCAATTTACCATTTAATACATGCATTTATACAAATCTAGCCACCGAAACGTTCCAATTTGTTTGCGGCGAATATTTTAACGTGAAAATATTGCTATTCCTGCCTCTAGGAAAGTGTATCGTAAAGTGGTAACTTCTATAACTCTCCGGAGGCTGACAGTGTCAGGGTTTTCTTTATAATAAAATATGCATTTCTCTAACAAAACTTGTGCTACTTATTTAAATTAAGACTTCAAAACAAACCCTGTTACTGTTATTGTTCTGGGAACTAAAGATGTCCTGCTTTTGTTCAGTTTCAAAAGAATAATTTTACCCATGCGTATAGTTATTAGGTACTTAATTCATATTTATTTTGTTGCGAGTCGGGTTAACTTCTTACAATATATTATTTATGGTTTTGTATTTTCTCAAAAGGAAAAAACGGAACCATAAGGGTTCAGTTTTTTCCTTTTGAATATCACTTTGTTGTCCGTCCATCTGTCTATCAAGACCCTTTATCTCGGGAACGCGTGGAGGGATAAAATTGAAATTAAAACCATATACTTAAATCTACAGTCCCTTGAAGCGTAACGAATATTTCGACACTCTAAAGGAAGTTAAAAATAGGGTATTTTTGATTCCCATGAGAGTTGACCTAGAACTATGAAATTTGGCAAGGGTCTTATACTACAAGTATAGGGAAAAACTGAAATTTATACATTTATGATTTTAATAATCATAAGAATATAGTCTTTATTTAAAGTAATAATATGTACCTACAAATTTATACGGAACCCTCAGTGGGCTCGGACTCGTACTTGTCCGGTTTTATTGTTAAAATTTCGCAGTAAACTGAAGTTTTCGTAAGAATATTGCTAAAACTTGAATATAATAAAATCCGTCTGCGGTTCTGTAGAATAAACAAAGATTCTTTAATCAAGTGTTAAAAACCGTTGCGAGCGTATTTAATTAGAAAAGCTTCAGCGGTATTTTTTACCGCGAGTGCATTAAGTAATTTAATTATGAGTCAGAAATGAAAATTATATCTATACTAATATATAAAGCTGAAGAGTTTGTTTGTTTGCTTGAACGCGCTAATCTCAGGAACTACTGGTCCGATTTGAAAAATTATTTCAGTGTTGGATAGCCCATTTATCGAGGAAGGCTATAGGCTATATATCATCACGCTAAGACCAAATAGGAGCGGAGCAGTAACGAAAATTGTGACGTGGGCGAAGTTGCGCGGGTCAGCTAGTGGTTGAATAAAATTGAAAGGTCGTTATAAAAAGAAATGTTTGTAAAATACGCCCGAATAAGTGAAGAGAAGAAATCTTTTGTGTCGCAATTTTGGAGACAGAAAGCTTTCAGTGGGGCGACGAACAAGATAAGTTTTCTATTTTCCGCTCAAAGTCACAGTATTGATTGAGGGCACAATGTTTCATGTTGTCAACCAATTACTTTCAATTCATTTGAGTACCATTAATATTTTGTTGATATCATTTGTGCCTACTAATTGTTTTGGACTTTGATATGTTTATTCGACAAAATGGATCAGTATTCCACATCAATTATCATAAAATTGATAGTAAGATATTTTATATAAGTATACCAATCTTTATTTTTCCACTATACCTTGTTAGGTCGACGGCCACAATGTCAGCAAACTGAGTACAACCGTTATTTTCTTTGAGTCATTGAAACCTCTCCAAAATGTACCTCTACCATTATATAGTACTTACATGTCGAGGATATGTACCTTTCACATTTTAAAAAGTAAAAAATGCTAAGACGTCCGACGCAACAGCACTCAAATGATGCATGGGCCACAAGCGTCGTGTAATGTATGTGGGGCACATACGTCCCGTTGCGCGCTGTCACGTCGTACGCGGGAAGTAAGCAGCTGACACCGTCTGTTTCCTTGGTACAACCAAATCAATATTGAGCATAAAACTTTATCATTTTCGTTTATTGTTTATCAGAGATCTCTTGTCGTCGAACTCGCGTAATGATAAGGCGGATGAGGTCTATGATGGAACGAGCGAGCCTTGATGCCCGTTCACACTAAAGCGGACGGGTCACAGGAAGCCCTATGACCCGTCTGACTTCAAAGCAAGAGCACAGAAGGATATAGGTGATTGCAGAAAAAAAACTTTTTACAAGAGAATACAACCAAATAAAGCCAAATAAAAAAAACACTATAAAGTAAAAAAAAAATACTTTGATTTCGGAAGTCGGTGTTTCTGGTAGTTTCTTCGTATTTTTCACTTTTTAGTGGTACCACACACCTAACAACACCACTGGAAAATCGCAGGAAAGCAAAATACGCAATTTAATATAAATTATGCAAGTAAACGAATTCCAGCACTTTTTATTTAAAAGACAAACTTCCTAACCGATTTTGAAAAAAATTATATGGAACCAATCGAGAAGTACATCCTTTCAGATAAAATAAGAATTTTTCAAATCGTTTCATAAATGACGGAGTTATGAGGTACCAAATTAAAAAAATACAACCGAATTGAGAACCTCTTCCTTTTTTGAAGTCAGTTAAAAGGAGAAGAACTACAGAGAATAAACGGATTCAATTCAGTGAATGAGAAAACATTCATAGTGCGTATAGCTAAGGAGTGGAATTCCCTGCCGGAGTCTGTGTTTCCAGATAGCTACAACCTGGGAGTCTTTAAGTCAAGAGTGAATAGGTTACTTCTAGGCAAGCGTGCTCCATCTTCGACTACATCATCGCTTACCATCAGGTGAGATAGTGGTCAAACACGAGCCTATTAATAGCAAAAAAAAAAGGAGGGAGGGTGGGGGGTCCATTATAATTATTCCAAAGTAAAATCATAATACTCTCAAAAGCGAAATTTCAGCTTTATTGTTTAACCGTTTTTGGTGCAAGTTACTCCACAAATTGTTATTAATTACCAAAGTTCCGTATGTGCCAAACGTAAAGCGAAAAGTAACGTTACCTTGAAACTTTGTTTTGAACTTGCGGTTGCTGTATAAACAAGCGTTTACCTGAATTTACCTTTTATTGTGCTGTTACCCGGATAATCAATTTGAACCTTACGACCTTGAAGATAAAGATCACAATTCTATTGACCTTGATTTTCACTCATGGCCTAATTCTATACGAGTGAATTATGAAAATATAGAAGGCAATGTGAGGCCAGGGAGAGTCATAAACCATGAAAACGTTTGTCATGAAAATGTGAAGGTGTAATTCGCTTACACTTTTTTCCATTTCAGTGATATTAAAAAGAAGAGAATGGGCTTGGCCTTTGGATTAGACGTTTTCTATTGAATTTTTATGAATATGAAGGTATCTAGGAAAATGCTAGCCGCTGTCAACCTTCCTTCACCATTATAAAGCTATTGTTAGACTTCTTTCTAGGTCGGTAATCTTTCATTGTTGATGTAGGTACCGTGATGGAAAATATTGAAAGATTTTATAACGTAAGCCAATATTTTTTTGCCCTCATTTTTAAGGCGTAAGTAATTTCTGAATCTTTGTTGATTCAGCGATGGCTCGAAATATGTTTTTAGGTACGTAAAGTTAATATTTTCATCAATTGACAATGTCCTTTGTTATGAAAATATATAGTACTTAGTAAAAATATTTGGTTAGGTGCAGTACCTAGTACCTCATAAGTAGGTACATGCAACAAAAGTATACTATCTTAAATCCATGTATTAGATGCACAGTTGAAAAGAAATGGTTTTTGTTTTCCAAAAAGTCTAATTTTTTACAAAAAAAAAAAAAATTAAGCTAAATAAAACATACACTCAATAAACACCTGAAGCAGTAGGGTAAAAATATTCCATCACTACAGCAAAATTATTGACTGAACTCATCGGCAAAAAAAAAAACAGAGCATAACGCACACAAGCCATTTTATAAAGAATTATAGTGGTATTTTCCAACAGTTCATATAACCAAGCCACGTAGTGCAACTACATTCTTCGTCAGCACCACAGATGTAGAAAACGATAGATATGGAATGCTGGCCTTTTTATGTTGACTCGAAAAATATAGGTTTGAGAAAGTTTATCTTTTTATTTACTTTCAGTCGCGAGTGATATTCTTTTGTCATTTTTAGACACCCGTACTCAAGTTCTTTTTTTTTTAAAGTATTCAGTAGAAATTGCAGAATGCTTCCTGCTACGATGCTGATATACTCATTTTGATTCGTTAACATTCATACAAGGACATGGCTTCGAAAATTTTCATATATCTTAAAATCAACGTTTGTATGGTTTATATATTTAAAATATAACAATTTGTACTTTTATTTATTTATTTTTTGATAGGAAAATCAACAGCTTATTTTTAAAACGTTCAAGATATGGTAACAATTTCATATGGGGTTTTGAAGCCTATTATAGAGTTTCACAGCACGCAAACTTAACCTAACTAAGTAGGTACAAAAAATTTAAACAGAAACTCCTCAACGTATTCCTTTACATAGCTGTCATCTGGAATCGTGCCCAGAATACTGACAGCATTGCCACGTTGAATGAATGGCAATGCTTGAATGCAAGTAAGAATTGTATCAATAGTTAAATGTTGTAAAACCACTAGCTTAGCTTAGCTTTGCTTGTTCATAAACTTGAAATGTTCAACATCTTTTTCATTTAACAAACCTTTCGACAAGTGGTGGTTTCTACTTTATTTATATCTGTGTTCATACAGTTTATTGTTGCAACACACACATACAATGTCACAGGCCATTATCTATAGAAAATTGTTTAATGGGCGGCACTGATTGGCTGGCTCAGCTCTTACCAGTTCCAATATTTGAGCTGTGCACACTTTGTTGCTTTGTTTCGATAAGGGAATCTTTATGGCCTTTGAGTCAGACTAACAAACCTAAATAAGCAGTGTAACTAAACTGGACTAGTTAGGTGACTTGTCCTAAACTAACATTAATCGAACTGGTGTTTTTCTCTTATTCGTTTCAAATTAAATTTCAGACTAATAACTGTGTTTTAGGACCTTTAGGTATTAGTCAGCACAAAAGTTATAATTGAAAAAGGTTTTTCGAAAGGTCGTTACGATTCCCAATTGTTAACTTTTTACAAACAGTAAAATAATACAGTGTTGTGAAAACGACACTTTAGATTCTGTTTTCATTTCATTTGCATTTCGATTTTAAACGGCTGACTAGAAATCGTTTTTGTATTTTCAGATTGAATATTTTGCTTAGGTAATCTTATTTGATTGTTTGTAGCAAATCAATTTGGGAAGGTTATATTCGTAGATATCCAGGTAAAAGTTATAAAGCAAATGCGTGTTGCATTTCGTTCTGGCTGGCACAATATTTAAGCTTTGTCGTATATCTGTTTATCTAGTTATTGTCCACACAAAAAATAACAAACAATAAACTTCAGTTTATACAATGAACACTTCACAATATCACATCAATAACTACATCTTTGAAATATACGAAGCCATTTCCATACCTCCTTGAAACAAAAGCACAACGGAAATAACAACACGTAGAACCACAGAACACGGCACGCAATATTTTATAACTGAACGAAATGAAAATTTACTACTGCGAACACTGTGAACGATTAATACGCTCTTTCGTTCAGCTCGCTGGTCTGAACGAACCTAATGAACGTAAACAATAAAATAACAAAAGATGAATGAAGTGAATTTCCCGTCTATTGTCAGGGCGTACAAATTGGTTCCTCAGTTCGTCTGGCCTCACAAAAGGGACTAGTCGCTAGTGTTAGATTTAAATTTGACCGGCGCACTTTGAGGCCATTGGCTTTAAAAGCCGAAAACTCAATTAATGGTAAAATTGGCTGCGCGGTTCCTGATCACGAGTCGTGTCGGCTAGGTCAAGGATCGAGTTCGTCGTGTGACTCGGGTCGTGTGCTACTTCAGTGTGGATACAAATAGTTTTGAACGGCGAACATGCAGAGGAATTTTGTAAACTTTTTTATATTGCAGCTCAATCAGTTTCCAGCTTGAAATTGGAAGCGAATATACCACATAGGTACAATAAACAGATCTATCGTTTGTGAACAACGAACACATTATTAAAAATATGCTAAAAATACTAATAACCATCATTATCATAATTTCTCCTGATAGACGACCAATACCCCTCATTACCCCTCACAAGCGCTACATCGGTCAGTCCTGTGCTTTTTGCACCCAGCGGATTCTCGTGACCTCCACCAGGTCACCTGGTGGAAGGCCACCTTCCAACGTCTGCTACCAACCATGGCCTGCAATAGATTATATCCATATTAACAAATGAATATAAATGCTAAGTACTAAACTACCAAACAGTCGCCGGTAGTAATGAACAATGGAGGAGTATCGATTCACTATTCAGGAGCATTTGGTCGGTTTCTCATTATTACAGTAAGTACAGAGTAATTTTAATAATGACCTAAGTGCCGGGTAAATGGTACGTAGCCATCAATTAAAGCATCAGCCACGTTCAATATACTAAGTGAATTATACTTTTTGTCACCAAAGTTTATATTTGTCATCATTTGTTGCTGAGAGATACGTGTCCGACGCACGAGCTGGTGGGTCGCAGATCCGGTCTCTCCGGGAGGCTATGGTTGAGCGCTTGAACTTGTCCTTACAGGCTGTCTCTGAACGGGGCGATGCCAATCTGGTCAAGTTCAATGCTGCTAAGACCCAAGCGTGTCTGTTTTCCGCTAAAAGGAGCCAATTCCACCCAGCTCCATCTTTTCGAGGTGTAACCGTGCCGATAACCGACCGCCTTGAGCTTCTTGGTATTACGTTAACATATACCCTCAATTTTGGCCCTTCCATAGAGGTAAAGGCTCAAGTGGCTGCTAGAGAGTTGGGGGTCCTAGCAAAGGTGATACGGTACTTCACGCCGGAACAGCGGCTCAAGCTCTATCAAGTGCAAGTTCGATCGTGTATGGAGTACTGCTCTCATCTTTGGGACGGATCTGCCAAATACCAACTCGATGCCCTTGAGTAAATTGAGAAACGAGCCAAGAGGATCATCGGTAATGACAGGCTCGTCGAGTCGAAGCTCCATAGTCTTGAGCATCGACGCCGAGTTGCTGGCCTGTCGGTTTTCTATCGGTTGCATTTTGAGGAGTGTGCGACGAAATTGCATGATTTAATTCCGCCAAGCCCGTTCCATCATCAGACCACAAGACGAATGGCGATGCGCCACCGGTACATGGTGGACATCCCACCCACACGCACAAAACGTTTTGGTAACACATTCATAGTGCGTACAGCTAAGGAGTGGAATTCCCTGCCAGAGTCTGTGTTTCCGGATAGCTACAACCTGGGAGTCTTTAAGACAAGAGTGAATAGGTTGCTTCTAGGCAAACGTGCTCCATCTTCGACCGCATCATCGCTTACCATCAGGTGAGATAGTGGTCAAACGTATGCCTATCTATAGTAAAAAAAAAAACAACTTGTATCATCTAATTAATAGATATATCGCGCGAGAAATATTTTCATTATCAGAAATGAAAAGTGTGGCCAGGTATGATCACAAAAGTAATGGCAATTTTAAATCGTAGTTCATTCTTTGGATAAAACTTTGTTCTCAAAATAATGGCTTCGTACTCAGTATGGTATTATCTGTCACCAATATTCGAACATAGGGGACTGGGAGCTTAGAGCACCCCGTCACAGTTAGTTTAGGTTCGATGGGGCTAGAGAGAGTGAGCGAAGCGAGCGAATTTAGCTCCCGTCATACCAATCATGTTAGGTTTATTCCGGTCAAATTAGACAAAAAATTGTGATCAAATAACAAAAACTCCGACAGAGCTGAACTTTGGTAGAGACCTTGGCCGGTTTTTTAGGTTATCAGATGCTGTAGCGATTTAGACCATTTTTATTGACTCCTAGTAGTACTCGAAGTTTTCTTGATAGAACACAACGAACCCTCACCCAAACCTACCGTTTGTTTGTAATCCTTTAACACGTAATTTATTACGGCGAAACACAATTGAAGAATACAATTTGAAGTTTCTATATTTTACATGGTCTTAAGAAATTCGCATAAAGCCAACTTCCTCGATTAGTTTAAAACTTCAGGAAGGAACGAAGGGCACCGTACATGCGGAACATACTTGTAAGTTATGTGAGGAGCTGCTTGTATGTTTTTATGGCTTACTTAGTAACGCCAAGAGTTGAAGGCAATTTCCTTGGAGTACGTGTTTTAATATCGTTTGCATACATTTTGTTTTTCTTCGTACTACATATATTTCACAGAATTAGTTAATATTTTAGAAGAAAAGATTTAGAGCCTGAGTTAGAGGTTTTTCATGCTTAACAAGAGTTTTATGACAAGAGTAACGAAACAACTAACAGATTTCGACATTACCAGCAGTGCGTAAACATTTCGAAGTCGACATGTTTACAGAATCGATCGGCTGAAACCAATACATTTTTAGGGTGTAAACCCAAGGGGTTCACCAGTTCATCAACATTATGTTTTTGTAAATTTTTGCCCTGTGTTATGAGGTATACAATAAATGATACTTTAAATAAATAATAAAGTTTTTGACTGACTGCCACTCAGGTTTATCTCGAGATATCTGCAACGTACCTGCGTTGAATTTTGGCATAAAGTATCCGCCTCTGTGACGCAGACACTGATTATTGTAGTCAAAGGTCATTTTTAATTATTTAAGTATTTATGAAAATATTTACTAACCTAACTTTCTTTGTCGTAGGAACGTCACCTTCGTGGGAGCAGTTCGTGAGGGAGTCGTTAGTGCAGGCAGCGTGGCCCGTGGCACTGGTCGCTCCGCCCAGGAGGGCCCTCACAGTGGACCACCAGTGAGTACCATTCTTTGTCTAGCAGAGTATGTGCGTGATGTGTGTTGATATACTGGTCGATTGACGCGGTAAATGCAGGTGTTAAATTTACTCTGTGTTAAGGCGTATGTAGGGTTAGGCGTAGTGGGTAAGGTAAGGTAAGGTAATACAATGATTTTCATTTGAAAATCCATTACTAAACTGAAAATTAATTAATACTTTACCGTTCATAATGTCAAGGTACTCACAAAATAAATATGTAGATACTAATATGTAACATTAATCTAAATACAGTTACCAATAATAAACAGCATAACTCTTTCCAAAAACCAATTCTGACTCAGGGTGTGACAGACATATAGATTGATATCTCTTTCATACGATAAACGCGTCGCTTTTACCACGGCCACAAGCCGGCGGGAACTCTCAAAGAATATTGTAATAATATTTTCAAAATACGTTGCGAGTCGAATCGAGAAATATCCAGCATTCGATTTGTATTCCGATACTTTGACGAGGTAAATCTTGTACACTGTACCTACACATGTTAGATTTTTAGGAAAACACGTTTGAATGGAATCGGTGGAACCGTAAATAATGTAGGTTCAGTTATATGTTTTTCGTAGAATCATGAACCGCTTGTGGGAAATGGACACTACAAACAATTTTTGTTAATATCGATGGATTGTCATGAATTGGCCCGAATTGTAGAGCTAGGTTTCACAGGGATATTTTTAATTCTTTGGTTATTTAGTGGGTGGATTACTCTAGAACGTACCTATACTATTAGGTACTTTTACTGCTGTTCTCGCACGATAGTTGAATTAAGCTGATAATTTTCTATTCATATTTCGGGGTACGTGCATGTCAGTGGGGTCTTAAAAAGCTTTTTAGGGTTCCGTACCAAAATGGTAAGAAGAAACCCTTATGGTGTGACTAAATCTGTCCGTCTGTCACAGCTGAATATCTTAAGAACTACTAATGCTTTCAACTTGAAATTTGGATAGTTTTAGATGACGTTTGCTCAACCATTTTGCAAATAAGAAAGAAATAAAAAAAAAACTTGCAACAGCGACTGAAAGGGGTTCTTTAGTTTAGTAGTATGTGGGATCATATGAAAGAGCGCTACTTGCACATTCTCATATACTATTTCGTTTTTAGGGTTCCGAAAAAAAAGGAACCCTTATAGGATCACTCGGGTGTCTGTCTGTCTGTCCGTCTGTCATAGCCAGTTTACTCCGGATCCACTGGACCGATTCTGTTGAAATTTGGTACACATATGGACTTCTATGACCCAAACACGGACGCGTTACTTTGGGGGTCAAACTAGAAAATTAATAAAAAAAGTTTTTTGAACAATATCGTGTGACATATCAAATGAAAGGGCTTACTGTAGGGGTTTTAATTATATTTTTTTTCATAATTTTAATATCAATGGTTTTGAAGTTATTCCCCCTTATCTCCGAAACTACTAAGCCTAAAATTTGGAAAAAAATGGAGATAATAGATCTTTACCTAAAGATTACAGGAAAACCTATTAGAAGTCTGTAGTGTTAAAATAACATGTTAAAAAAATTAAATTCGTTCGGAACCCTTTGCACGCGAGTCCGACTCGCACTTGGCCAGTTTTTTTTAAGGTCGCATGGTTTTCGACCTTTGACGAAAAATTTAAAAAAATACCGTCCCCCTCCCCCTTATCTCCAAAGTTTGCGTAGAGAATAATCTGAAATTACTCTATAAAAATAAAACACCAACAAAAATTACATTAGTTTCACCAGAGATCAAGAGATGGTACTGATCTAAAACTGCAATGAACACGCAGTGTGAAAATTCTCTGACGAGTATAGGCCTCGCCGATGAAAATGTAAAAACATTTCACGTTTTATATGATGGTACGGAACCCTCGGTGCGCGAAAAATCCGATTCGCTTTTGGCCGGTTTTTTTATTATTATTGATGAGCTCACGTTTGACCTCCATCTCTCCACATCTGGTGAGATATGTCGTAGTCGCGATGATGTGATTGGCTTTGCCTAGAAGTAGCCTGTTCACTCTTGACTTAAAGACCCCCAGCCCCCAGGTTGTAGAGACCAGGAAACACAGCATCCGACAGGAAATTCCACACCTAAGCCATAGGCTAAAAATATTCCTTTCACCCATTCGGTTAAAAGTGAAGAATATTACGTCTCTTTTAACATTACTCATACAATCATTCATTTTTAGGGTTCCATAAAGTGATCCTATAAGGGTTCTGTTTTTCAATCAAAAGGAAAAACGGAACACTTATAGGATCACTATGTTGTCCGTCCGTCCGTCTGTTTGGCATGACCCTTTATCTCGGGAAAGCGTGGAGGTAATATGTTGAAATTAAAATCGTATTCTCAGGTTTACAGTCTCTAGAAGCTGAAAAAATCAAACTTCTAAGTTAACGTAAAAAAAGATACGGCAGTTTATGCCGCAACCGTAACTATGGAATTTGGCAAGTAATACCGTCTTATACTACAAGTATAGGGAAAAATCTGAAAAATTAAACCATAAAAAAATTGAGCAAATTTGTAATTAAATCTTAAAAAAACCTACAAATTTGTATAGAACCCTCGGTGGGCGAGTCCGACTCGCACTTGTCCGGTTTTTCAGAAAAGGCTTGGTTTCCAATTAGAAAGTGCGAGTACATAAAAATCATTTGTCCCATTTATTTATTAAGAATTATTTATATTTACGAGTTTCATTTTCTTCCCCAAAAATAGTTACTTAATGAATTAAAAATAAATCCCGTATAGGTGAAAAATTGATCCCTTCGTTATACTAAGGTATTTTAGGGGTCTATTGTGAGCTCAAGGTGCGAAACCTACGTGTAAACTTCTGAATAGATTTTGTTCCCAGATTAAAACGTCACGCTTGGTAAGAATTCGGGCATTCGAAGCGATGAGGGTATCCATGATTTATGAGACTGGATTGTTACCTAGATTGTACCTTTTAATATAAGAGCTCATGAAATATAACACGGCGTAAAATTAATCCTTTTCTGTGTAACAATGTTGAAGAAAATTCAGGTGTAGCAGACAAATCCTGCTGAATTAGTAATGATCTACGAGACCTTACGACTTATACGTATGAAGGTATCTTTTAATATTTGTTAGTCTCTATGGAAACATTATATACAATTTTTTGCTGTAGGTACTTTTCCCTATACGGAAAATATACCTACAGCAATACCGGGGGCTTTTAAGACAAGAGTTACTTCTAGGCAAGCGTGACCCTGAGCATTGGGTGGCTTGCCGTCTGATCAGAACCGGGTCGACGGTGCGCTGTGTTCCACGCGCACCTCAAAGAGCTGTCAGCATAAAAGCCGGGGCCTGCTAGGGCCAGTGTCTACTGGGGCTGCGGACTTTGTTCGAAAGAGTCACCGTGGCCCTGGAACGCAAAAGGCACTAGGAGGAACACGGATGGGTTGTAAGAGTCTCCCTCCTGCTTCACCCAGAGCAGGAAGAGTCATTTGATGATAAGGCAAGCGTGACTTCCTCGTTGCTACATCATCGCTTACCATCAGAAATACATTATAAAAAAACTAGAGAGGTGTCAAGGGACACTCGGATGGAACGAAGTTCCGTTCGGTTAATTAGTGAAGGAATTGTAATATTTTTTTTAAGTTATAATAATATTAAAAAAAAAATGTTATTATTAACAAATATAATGAAAACAGAAATAGAAAGAAGAAACGAAAATAACTGGCTTGCTTTCTATGAGAAAGACAGACAGAGTTCAGAAACACGCGCACGCCACACGGCTTACAACTATAGCAAAAAGTGTCGTTACAACTTTTCGTATGATTTTTTTCCGTCTAGCCCCCTTTCACAACGCGCGATAAGGAACTTTGTTCCAAAAAACATATACCTACCTAATATAATCAACCAACTAATGTTTACACATCAGTAATAATATTTATACTGTTCCTATTTGCCTCAATTTAGTAAAACGTGCGTGTTGCGACGATAGGTCGTGTTGGAGTAAAAATGAAAGTGATATGAGTGGACTGTATAAAATGTATAATATGTAACATGAATTAAAACAAGCAAACAAGTAAATATGTAAAATGAACGCTAAAGACGCGCAAGCGCAGCCGTGCGTGGAGGCGTGCTACAGCTGACTCGTTGGAGTGGGGGCCTGCGACCGGCCGTCGGCCGGCTGACTCCCCGCTGTCCCCGCACCCCTCGTTCACTGCCGCCGGCGCGCGGCGGTGTTGAGAGCAGCGGTCTCAACATACTCCCCCCGTTGAAGAGTCTTCAACCGTGGAAACCGGCAACGGGCAGATGGTGTTGAAGGCGCGCCTGATGACACCCTTTCTTGTACGGATATCGGCGACCCTTGCGACGCCATCTCTGCCTGGGAGAATGTGTGTGATGCGTCCTAGAAGCCACATAAGAGGAGGTAAGTTTTTGTCCTTTATGACGACCAATGTTCCTTCCTTGAGTTCGCCAGATGACCGGCACCATTTTGTTCTCTCCTGAAGCCACAGAATATACTCGTGTGAAAAGCGAGCCCAAAAGTGTTGCTTTAAATATTCGATGCGACGGAATCGTTGTAGGCTGTTGACGTTGGCGTTCTGGATCTGTGGATGAGGCAGCATAATTAGAGAACGACCAATAAGGAAGTGTGCCGGGGTTAAAGGAGCGAGGTCGGAAGGGTCGTTGGACAGTGGAGTTAAGGGCCTTGAATTTAGAATAGCCTCGACTTGAATTAAACAAGTAGCCATTTCTTCAAAGCTTAGGTTTGTTAAACCTAAAATGCGCCGTAAATGATGCTTGGTAGATTTAACTGCAGACTCCCATAGGCCTCCGAAGTGTGGGGTGTATGCAGGTATGAACGAAAAGGTTATGCCAGGGTCGATGTTGTCGAAGTTTAAGTCTTGCGAAAGCAGCCTGGCCAACTCATTAAAAGCACCGACAAAGGTTGTGCCGTTGTCGGAAAAGACGTTACGGGGTTTTCCCCTTCGAGCAATAAAGCGGTTTATTGCAGCTAAGAAAGCTTCCTTTGTAAGATCCGACACAAGCTCGAGGTGGATGGCTCTCGTAGCTAAGCACACAAACACACAAATGAAGCATTTGATGAGTCTGCATCCCCTACCTTTCCGGTCAGCGATCATGATGGGACCGGCGTAGTCTACCCCTGTGTCTAAAAATGGAAACTCTAAATGTAGACGCTGCTCTGGAAGATTACCCATGATGGGCTGAATAGTGTTGGCCTTGACCCTGCAACATTTTACGCATTGATGTGTGATCTTTTTTGCCAGGTTCCTGCCTCCAATAGGGTAGTAGTGATGACGAACTGTGGCCAACAAAAGCTGTGGCCCAGCATGCAAGAGACGTATGTGAAACATGTTGAACAAGAGAATGCAAATTGTATGAGAACTAGATAAAAGAATTGGATGCTTAACGTTATAATCATAAAATGAGTTAGTTAATCTGCCTCCAACACGAATTAGATTAGAAGATGTATCAAAGAAGGGAGACAAAGATAACAGTTTGTTCTTTGCTGGTAACTGTTTACCTGATTTAAGTAAGTGGTACTCTTCCGGGAAAGATTCCATTTGACTGAATTTTAATAGCAAATTTAAAGAATTATTGAGTTCAGTAGAAGTAAGTGAACCAGACTCAAGTGATTTTTTATTGCATTTGTAAACGAAGCGCATGACATATGCCGTTACACGCTGTAATGTGCTAAAGTTTGAAATTTTTGAAAATAACGCCGTAAAAGGATTTTCAATAGTTTGACTAAAAACAACATGATGAGAAGAGACTGTTTCCGGTAACACCGGGTTACTATGATGTGATTCAGGGAACTGAGGCCATGAAGACATGTCTTTGTTAAGAAATTGTGGTCCTGACCACCACAATGAAGATGATAGTAGCCTGTCAGTTCTAAGTCCACGCGAAGCGAGGTCTGCGGGGTTTTCAGCTGACGGAACATAGTGCCAAGCCTCTCCTCCTACAGTTTCCTGAATTTCAGACACTCGATGACGAACGAATGTTTTTAGCTGATTTGGTGAAGTTGATAACCATCCCAAGACGATGGTGGAATCACACCAACAATGGACTTCATCAAAATTTAAAGTAAGTGACTGACGAACCTTTGAGTATAACCGTGAACCCAACAACGCACCACACAACTCGAGTCGAGGTATGGTTGTGGATTTGATTGGAGCTACCTTGCTTTTGGCAGTAAGAAGATGTACGCGAACCTCGCCATCTCTCGAAACACTGCGAACATAAACACACGCCCCGTAAGCTTTTTCTGAAGCATCAGTGAATATATGCAGCTGCAAACAAGACGCAGATTCACATAATACCCACCGTGGTATCTTGAACTCATTCAAAAGGTGCAGGCTACTTTGAAAATCATTCCAGGCTTGCTGAATATGTGTGGGAACAAGCTCATCCCAAGAACATTTAGCTAGCCACAGATGCTGCATGATAATTTTTGCTTCCACTATGCATGGAACGACCAGGCCAATCGGATCAAAGATCTGTGCTATAGTTGACAGTATGTGACGCTTGGTTGCCTTGTCAATGGAGGTTAAATTTATAGAAAAAGAAAACGTATCACTCAAGCTCTTCCAAAGAAGCCCCAGAGTCTTCGACTGCTCGCTGTCGCTCAGGTCAACAACGTCAGAAACGTCGTGTTCACCGCTAAGCGCCTGCAGCACCTGACTGGAGTTGGACCGCCATTTTCTAAGGTTGTATTTTGCCGATCGAAGAACATCGTCAACCTTGTGACATTTCTCTAACGTCTCTGAAACAGATGATCCGCCTGACAAGTAGTCGTCCACGTAGAAGTCGCGTGCTATCGAAAATTTTGTTGAAGAATCTAAGCACTCTTCAGCTAGTTGAAGTAGACACCTGGTAGCTAAAAAAGGTGCTGATGCTGTGCCATACGTTACAGTATTGAGCGTGTACTCCTTTAATGGATGGTGTGGTTCTGCCCTCCAAAGAATCTTTTGCAAAGGACGATGATTATCGTGAACAAGAGTTTGACGGTACATTTTTTCAATGTTCGCACTTATGACAAATTTATGCTGACGGAATCGAAGCAATATTGACAACAAATCGTCTTGGAGAGTGGGACCGACCATTTGAATTTCATTGAAGGACTTACCTGATGCAGTTCTGGCGGAAGCATCAAAAACTACTCTCAATTTGGTGGTAGTTCTTGACTCCTTCAGAACACCATGATGCGGTAGATAATTAGAACATGTTGAGTCGAGTGGGCGCCTGGTAGATTCAGACATGTGCCCCAGCTCTATGTACTCATTAATAAAATCTACATACAGGTTCTTAAGGCGAGGATCTCTACCCAAACGACGTTCAAGAGATAGAAATCGCTGCTTAGCCATTATGTAAGAATCACCCAATACGTCCGGTGACTCTTTAAAAGGAATAGTTACCACAAATCGCCCATCAGAATTACGATGTGTGGTATCTTTAAAATGTTGTTCGCATGATCTCTCTTCACCAGAGTGTTTGTGTATGGACGACACAGAGTCTAACTCCCAAAACCGATCTAGATCTACTTGCAAGTTATTGGTGTGCATACAGACATGTGAAGAGGAATCTGACTGTTGATATGTACCTGAAATGAGCCAGCCAAATTTTGACTCAAGCAAAGTGGGCATGTGGGTACCTAACGTGATACGGCCAGTGCCTATGATACCCCAGAAGACTTCCGCACCGACAAGGACGTCGATCGAAGACGGAACATAGTAAGTGGGGTCGGCAAGACGCACGTTTGTAGGTATACGTATTTTGCTAGTATCAATATAGGTATTAGGAACTGAAGCTGATACTTTTGGCAATACGAGACAATCAACGTTCAGTTCATACTCGTTATCATCAATAGCCTTTAATGACAACGAGCATCCCTGTGTACAAGTGGAAATATGAGAGTTGATACCTGTTACCTTGGACTTGGTAGTGTAGGTAGGAACATGGAGCTTACGAACCAAGTCCTCCGAGATAAGATTTGTTGTGCTGCCACTGTCCAGCAAGACTCGTGCTGTATGATGGTTACCGCCAGCATCGGTGACCCTCACGAGCGCTGTGGAAAGCCAAATTACTCGGGATGTAACAGACTGATTTGCTGATAATGCAGTGTTGTGTGCACTAGGAAGAATGTTATCATTATCGACGTGTAACAAAGTATTGTGTTTTTGACGACAATATTTACAATGACCTAACTTACATTTGGAGTTGTCATGACCTGGACGAAGACAATTCATACACACATTTGAACCCTGTGCCTTTTTAATACGAGCTTGTACTGAGAGACCTTTAAATTGCTCACATGCAAAAATAAAATGGTTCTGATGACACATGGGACATGACAAAGGTTTTAATGTTTTCTCAAGCAGCACAGTGCTGCTTTTAGGTTTAGGCGCAGGTGCAACGGGTTCACCCTTTACTGTTGTTATGGGCTTAGACTCCTCAAGTGTCTCCAGTAAGTCAGCCCTGCTACTGATGAAGTTAATGAAAGTAGACAATGTTGGTGGTTCGGAAAAAGTGTTTCTGTGCTCTTCCCACTGTCGATTTGTGACGTGGTCGAGTTTACTGGTCATTATGTAAATGATAAGAACATCAACGAAGGCATTTTGAACTGGTTGTCCAAGCGTGGCCAAAGCTCTTAGATTTTTATTTGTTGTATCAATTATGTAACGTAATGATTTACTTGATTCTCTATCTATAGGCTGAATGTTAAAGAGTGCTTGCACATGATTGTTGACAAGCAATCTTTTGTTGTCATACCTCTCACAGAGTAACTTCCAGGCAGCATCGTAGTTTTCTGACCTGAAGTCCAGGTTATCAATAACAAGAGAAGCGCTACCCTTTAAAGAAGCACGCAAATAGTGTAATTTATTTATTTTCTCCAAGGTTTTGTTATTATGCACTATAGAAACAAAGGTATCCCTAAATTCCAGCCAATCATGATAGTTGCCTGTAAACTTGGGTAAGTCAATTTTGGGTAAACGAATTGAATTGTGTGTGTGTGTGCTAGCAATACTAGAATCCACCTCGTTTGCAGAATCCCCCTCCAGAACCTTCCTTGCGCCGCTGATCAGCTGGCGTGCAGAAGCCACCAAGCTGTAGTACAGCTTCTCAAAATCCTCGCGCTCTGCATATTGCTCGCTGGGGTCATCCACCAACGCTTCCAATTCATCCTGTAATGCATCATATTTCTCGTATAAGCTTTCAATTATATTAAGTCGATATTCGATTTCGATGACTTGTATCTCACTCAACTTTTCGCAAGACTTAGAAATATTTAAATAAGAATTAAATTGCGTAAGCTTGGCCTTAATTGACGCTCGTTTCTTAATAAAGCTTTTTATGTCAGCCATGGCAATGAAAGTTTAGGAAGTTGCAGTAACAAGAGAAGTTAAATTTACTGATAGAAAACTATTAGCAATAAGTTGTGAAGTGGGTATTAGAGCTATAGGCAGTAAGAAATGGGATTGCTATTACAAAAGCGTTAGGCGTTTTCGATCAAATCTGCTGAGTAATGCTAAGCAAATGATGCAATGTCTTCTTTACACAAAAACAAATAAAATTCAATTCAATCAATTGAAATAATGCAAATATATTGGTTGGCAAATGAAATAAGATATATGATGTTGAGTAAAAACGTCTCAAATAATGAAATTGTGGTTGGCACAATAGTATCAAAAAATGTTAAAATCACTATTGTAAATAAATGACTTGTTGTGACTACACCTTGGCACTGTATAAAAAAAAAGTACTGTTTAAACAAGTTGATAGGCTGAAATTTATGGATTGACGGAAAGGCTAACTGATGTGTAACTAATAAACTAGTTAAATTTAGTAAATAAGTTTGGATAGGCAAAATGACTAGGCAAGATGTTAAAACAAAGGAATTGGAACGTTCTCACGGTTTTATGCTGTCAACCTCTGATGATGAGCTGACGAACTGTGCCACCGATGAGTAGACCCTGAGATCTTCCTGGTGCCAGTTGACGAATGTTGACGCAAATGATGTCTTCAAAGTCTTCTTGTTCTGAAGTCCCGCAGTATTTCCTTGCGCCGCCCTTTGGTTTGAACTCGATAAAGACGGCTGTTGCCGTATCGACGTTCACGATGACCAAATGCAGGCGATGACACGTGGAAAACGAAGACCGCTTGTTGAACTTGAACCCGAAGATGAAGTCCTTTGTTCTCCAACCGACGAACCGTTGATTTTTGAAATTTGAAGATTTCCGTTTTTTCTTTGTTCGGTTCAAACGTTAACGGTAGAAGGACCATATGTTGCGACGATAGGTCGTGTTGGAGTAAAAATGAAAGTGATATGAGTGGACTGTATAAAATGTATAATATGTAACATGAATTAAAACAAGCAAACAAGTAAATATGTAAAATGAACGCTAAAGACGCGCAAGCGCAGCCGTGCGTGGAGGCGTGCTACAGCTGACTCGTTGGAGTGGGGGCCTGCGACCGGCCGTCGGCCGGCTGACTCCCCGCTGTCCCCGCACCCCTCGTTCACTGCCGCCGGCGCGCGGCGGTGTTGAGAGCAGCGGTCTCAACAGTGCGTCAATTAACCAACACATTATTTACGAGTTAATTAATGCTGCAAGAGTATATACCGCAATATTAGTTGGTATTCTATTCTATTTTATATCAAATAATTCTGGTTGACTTTTTAATGAATTGGAATTTTACTGGGAGTGAATGTACTCATGAAATACAAACAACTTTAAATGTGTTAAAGATCAAATATGAAAAATACATACCTACATGTAAAAGCAGCCATTCATTTCATGTTTATTTTTGTTTGATGTCGATGTCGATTTCAGGGATAGGTAACTTGATCATATTCCAACACACTTTGAATCCTGATGAATTCTACATAGATATGCTAAACCTGTTCTGTATTTCCAATTTAAAGTTTCCCGAAATACCTGGGTACTTCGTACTGAGACAACATAAATATCGGGAACAAATTCACGTTTCAGCGCCTGAAACAAAGAACTAACTTTACCCAGATCGCATCAGTGTAATTCATGAACTTAGATCAAAAAAGTTGTAATACAAATACTAAACCAGCATTACTTCGTAATCTGACTACAATCAAATATAGCAGGGTATAGTTTCAGCAAGTTTTTTCTCAATCTGGTAACACGAGAAAAACAACCCAAATGAGTTTGTTTTCTTAGTAAACAATCTAGAACAGATCGAATAAACCATTATGTTTTGATTAGTAAAGGAATAAAATATTCCATAATTCCTAACTGATATTTTTAAATGTGAAATACAAATATAGCAGTAAGGAATAAAAAAATATTGAAGCCTGTAGAAGTTCGATGAGCAGTGGTGGCCCAGTGATATATAGTCTTCGATTAATGAGTTGAAGGCCGCATAGAACCCCGATATTCACTTCACTTTGTGTAAATTGTGTCATCACCACTGTATCCAAAGCGCTGGAGAAAAAATTCGTGTGAAAATCGGCATGGCCTAGATTAAAAAATATCGAAGAAATGTGACAACCAGCACGTATGATTAGGTACGTCCTAGACTTAGGAACAGTCGTAACTGCACTCAGTCTCTATTGTTGGACTAACTATGATTATTACGTTAGACTAAAATAGACTAAAATGTAATATATAAATACCAAAACTGAATGCATTCAACTAGTAGGTAACTAATATTGCCCTTGGGAAAAAATAAACTAGATCCATAATCAAACCAAAACACGTTTTCATACAAATTCATAAAAATTAATCAACCTTGTGTAGCATTCATGTGCTCAACGTATTCATTTACAACAAAGTTAGAATTTATTACGCTCACCTTAGCCGTTGAAATAGTCGGAGGTCTGCTTACCCTCTGGGGAGTATACGCGCGAAACACAGCTGTTCTGACCTCATTACACATTTTAGAACAAGCGCTAATATTTATTTCGTACACATCGTTATGAATTCCAATGTTACATGAAAGTTGGGGGTTTTAACCCAAACCTGTGTAAATAGAGACAAAATAAGTTATTCAAACTACAACAAATTGTAATGGAAGGTTTACATGAAATTCTAATCTCTAGGGTCATGAAAACTAGCTCTGTGAATTCCCGAGTGAACCCTGAGGGTTGGCAATTTATGTGGCACGCTGTCTACTCACTAGCAAAAATAAGGAGAAAGTCAATACATAAAAAGTAAATATGCAATCGCTACGAACGTGTTTTAAGGCCGGTTGCAGAGACGAAGGTCCGTGGTCCGTCCGTTCATACATAAACTTATAGGGCACCTGCTGTTGACCTAGAATCAAAAAAATTCGCAAAAAGCGAAATCCCCGAGTGGTAAGAAACCGTTCACGTGCAAGTTTACTCATTTTACACAGCTAAGTTTAAGGCTCTCCCACATAGGCGCGTTATTATCGGTCGATAATCCCGGATGCGTTATTGGGATATCTGTTTTTAGTAAATTATGTATTTGGACGGCTACGAAGTTACACACTGCTGCGATTATAACGACGCAATAAAAGTAGGACGCTTGCGTTCCTCCGTCCTGCGTTATTCCGATATGAGTTCTTAGAACACTTGTATTGGGACGCATGCGATCCCACACACAGCCTCGAAATTGTTAGTGCCAGTAGTAGTAGTACGTAAACGACGAAATTTGGTATTACCGACAGTTATCATGACCTGTGCTTTACAGTGTGAACATCACAAAAATGGTGAATCTGCTCGAAATTAGGGAAAAACCTGCCAAAAACACGAATATGAAATAGAATTATCGGACAATAAAAACGCAGTTGTGTGCAAGGAGCGGGACGCATTATCGCAATAACGCATCCGGTATTATCGACCGATAATATCGCGCCTATGTGGGAGAGCCTTTATTGCCTAGTTAGCGGTCTGCACACAAGTATGCATGTATGGTGTCGGCCGATGCCGTATGGTGCTGTAAAAGAATAATACCATCCCATCACTTTCCGTGGGTGTCGTACGAGGTGACTAAGGGACTTACCAGAAAATGGGCGGCAGCGTTCTCTGTAAAATGCGATCGCCAACCCGCCTGCCAAGCGTGGCAATTATGGCAAACCGGGGGGGTTTGGGGGAGGCCTATATCCAGCAGTGGACGTCTTTCGGCTGATTTGATGATGATGATGATGACACAAGTATGATAAAATACCTCAAGTGTGAACTAAGCTGAAACTAGCCTGTATCACTTCGGTATTCGGTCAACAACTAGCTTAAAGTTTCTGTATCTAAAGAAGAGTTGTCGCACAAACATGTTTTATTAATAAGCCGCAAAAGAAAAGCGTTGCAACTGAAAGACTGTTGATCATTTTATTTTCGTTATTTATGACGTGGACCATAGTTCGAAATAAATCACTGATCATGTGAATAAAGGCGCGACCTGCAGTAATAAATCTGAAATGACGTATTAAACTCTTTTGAAAATAATTAATTACATTTCGTGTGAAGAGTTTAAGTTATTATTGGTTGTTTTAATCGTTTTATTTTAATAACATACAATCATTTTTTTAACACAATCAATTTTTAAAAGGCTAGCCTCGTCGTAGGCACCCTGGTGATGATTATTTGTTTATATTCCCACGACTTCACTCCCGTATTATATGTATTGGATCCGATCCATTTGTCCGGAATATGCACATGACATTACAGTATTTTTCGCAACCATCAGTATTAACAGAGATTGTTATTTCTGATTCTTACAAGCAGTGTGGTGATGAAAATGATTGTAATTTTCACGTAATGAGCAAAATCAAGTAAATTTTTACCTACTTCTTGCTAGCTTTATTGTTAGCTTCTCCAAGATTTTACACTAGACTATGGGCCCAAAATAACTATTAAACAATGTCAAGTTATTGAGGATTGTTTTTCTGACGACTAGAAACAATCCAACTAGTTTTGATCATAGATTCTACCTCAGTAAATGACACCTAGGCATAAATTATTACTTTCTATCGACTATAACGTTCGAACGTCATCGATCCCTTACAAAAATAGAAATAAGTACTCAGTATTCAGAATAAGGCGAAAGAAAGAAAACAATGCCGCGATAGGTATATCGTTTACCAAGAATTGACACATACTCGTATATTATTACAGTGTGAATGATTTGGTTTTAGAAATTAAATTTTAATTTTTAATTTTTAAAAATTTGCTGACCGACTGGTGATTGTTATTATCAGTAGTATAAATGCGTTAACGAGAGATCAGAAGTTTATAAACACATTCCCAGATCTATAAAGGGTATGCGGAACAGGGTGTAAAGTCCCGCAAACCTCCATGGAAAAGGAAGGATCCGCCGACTAGACGGTTGTTGTGTCCAGTGGGCAACTGCCCTATAGTTGATATTCGGACTGTTGTATATGTTTAAATCGTACGGATAACTCTGATAAGTACCGCGATTCTGGATTTCTTTGACGTATTTCGTTTCTGGCAGTATAGATGTAGTTGCGTCAATTTTTGTTTCGGAATAGATTTTTCCGTGTTAGTTTTATGTGGCGGCATTGATGCCGCTACAGCTTAGAGCTATTGTGGAGACACACAAGACACACTATAGAGAAAACGCCGTGATTGTTTACTCGGTTATGGTTTACACGGAGAACCGCATCAAAATGGTAATGGTGGTTTTTAATATATCACATGGTTTAAAAGAGTGTCCGTAGAGTTTCTTGCACGTTCTTCTCCATAGAGATCTACGCTTTGGAACGTGCAAATAGCTTCATGTTTTTGACTGACCAACTTTGACAATTCAAAAGTGCCTGTAAATGGTTTATTTGAAATATACGATTTGTGTTGGTATTTTCTGTTTCTTTAAGCGAATTTGCAATGAATTAACGATATCTCTCTATTGCCAGATGTCCAAGCCACTGGTTCCTAGTCTACTCTTTTTTTTTGTTCATACACAGCGTTCCGCGCTACTTTGGAATGCTGAGCCGAAAAAATTACCGAAGTACTTTGTCCGATGAATTGGAACATGTAGATAACCACGAATAATGGTAGCCGGCAAGGTTGAGTAAACTAACGACTGGCAAATTATAGCAATCGGCGTGAAGGATCCTTGGCGACCCTTCCCTTCTTATACAAACTTGTGTAAGTAAGGTCTCTAGTGCCAATGAATTATTTATGAAGAGCTACATGAAAACGTTCTAAGTAAGTGGCTCGTTTAATACAATCAGTTATTTATATTACATACCCATGTATTTAATACAAGCAGCCGATTGTATTAAACGAGCCTCTTACTTAGAACGTTATACGAACGTACGTACGTACTTAGAACGGTATTGTATTGCCATAATATGACTGAGAATGGAATGTGTTTGTGTCCATACTGTTGCATAATGTAGGTACTAGTTGACTCGCGCAACTTCGTCTGCTACGCTCCTTTTGGTCTTAGCGTGATCATATATAGTCTATACCCTTCCTCGATAAATGGGCTATCTAACAATTTTTTTTTTCAAATTGTACCAGTAGTTCCTGAGATTAGCGCGTTCAAGCAAACTAACGAACAAACAAACTCTTCAGCTTTATATATTACTAGTGGACGTCACGCGGTTTCACCCGCGTAGTTCCCGTTCCCGTGGAAGTATGGGGATAAAATATAGCCTATGTTACTCCCTGATAATGTAGCTATCCATTGCTGAAAGAATTTTTCAAATCGGTCCAATAGTTTCGGAGCCTATTCGTTTCAAACAAACAAACAAACAAACAAACAAATCTTTCCTCTTTATAATATTAGTATAGAAGTATAGATATAGATATAGTGTGTGTCTTATTATAATAATTATAGTGAGGTCTTTTTAACCCAAAGGTTGACTGGTTGAGAATGGCTTGTTACATGTAGTCATGCCCTTGTACCTCTTTTGCATATAAAGTTTTTAAACTTTGGGAAGTTAAGCCGTACGATGGAACTGACTCAAACAGATGCAAAAGTTTCCAAACAAATAAGAATAAATGAAAGTTAATTTCAAGACAGACAGACTGACGAAGTAAGTATTGAACAAACATATTTTTAGGCAAAGTTTCTAACAAATACAACAGTTCAATGACATTAGGTACAGTGCTTGAAATACGAATTATAATTATCTACAAATTGTCGAAAGATCTTGGCTAGGAATTACCAGCTTTCAAAGCATCATTTATTGCCGTCTCAGCTTTACATCACAATGTTTCATGCTAATCCCCAATTTGTTCACGAAGCTGAAACATTGTTGTTAACAATTTACTATGCAGACGTAGGTTACCCAGTTCGGTGAAATGTGGACGTGAAGTCACGAACGACACGGAAATTAGGTGTCTCATGGACGTTGGGGACACTGGGCGGCATTCGGGGACAGTGGGGGACAGCGGAGGACGTGAGTGTACACAGGCACAACGCTCAAGGGTTCTGAGCACGGCCGCTGCGGCTAACCGACGTCATATGACGACGCCGCCGGAATGAATGTGGACAACGAAGTTATTGCACTGTCGTGCAAGACGTCACTAATGGCGTATGACCGCGTTTTCTTTTGACTTGTCTACATTTCTTAGTTCATTTATTTTAATAGTAAACAAGATATTTTCGTCATCCATTTCAAATGTAGCGGACGTTTAAAATGGAATACGAAAATATCTTGTTTACCATCTCCGTATCTTCGAAATTTTCACAAATAAAGTATCTGTAATCTGTTTTAACCTAATCGTGCGCGGAACGTGATAAATTATTGTGATACGTCTAATAAATATTTATGAGCAGAAATTGGGAGTAATTGAAACAGGATTAATTCCAGCATACATCTGCTTGGATCATACAAAGGAATCATTAAGAGTGGGGTATTAGTGGGCCGAACACTAAGCAATATGGCAGCGTGGTGTCACAGCTATGAAAGGCTGTATCTATTATCTAGTGACTACGTCATTCATATAGGCCTTGACTTAAACTCAGGCAACAGTAATGGTAATTATATAGATACCTAACTAACCGTTCAAGGTAATGAACTTAGTTTTTAATACAAAGGTCGATGCTTTCTCGATTATTCACTGTTAAAAAGTAAAATATAATTTACTAACATTTACTGTACAAAGTAACTGTATTTGCAAAAGAAATTAAAAAGTTTAATAATTCAGAGAGTCGTATTATAAATATTGTAACGTGCTCAGTTAATTAAGACTGAATAAACATAATTTTATCAAGGTTGGGAAAAATTACTTGAAAAAAATATTTTCTTCTCATATTCAAATAAGGACTCAAAAATAGATTTGGAAGCAGGAAAAAAACTTGGTGGCGAAAACAAGCGAAGTAGACAGTTTTCCACAATTACGTTCGCATACAAGAAACTTAGTTTAGGCCACGAATTTTCCGACATTGGCTGACTACGAAATGCTGATAGATTGAATAAAACTCGCGAAGTTCGAACATCGAGGTTAATCTACGCTTGCCGAGGTCAATCCGTAGATCCTCCGGAGTTTCCTCCGGGCCTCGGAAAGCACGATAAGGCTTCCTGGCCGTCATTGAAACATCTTTGACAATCGTAAAGGGTTGTCAGAAGCCAGAAAATCTGATCCTTACCATGCCAAGGGGTATAGTATATCCTAGTTACTGGGTTATGGAGGTCAGATGGGTCGAGGGGGGTTTCGGGACCGGGACCGCGGTCCCGGACTCCACCTATGTTATTTTTGAGTGGTACTTTAAGACTGTAGCGGCATCAATGCCGCTACAAGAAAAACCGACGAAGCAAATCAACATCGCAACAAAAGAATCGCTACGCCATCTCGTGTCGGTAACTATAGGCCCATATCCGTCTTGCCGTCCCTGTCAAAGATCTTGGAGAGAATCATGAACAATCGCCTAAACAAATACCTTGAAGCTCACAATATTCTTTCGAAAAACCAATATGGTTTTAGGAAAAATATATCTACAAATGACACAGTTCATGACCTCACTGATTATATTGTTAGGGCCTTGGACAGGAACAACAAATGTTTGGCAATATTCCTGGATTTGGCTAAATCTTTCGACACGGTCTCCATCCCCAAACTCATTCTAAAATTAGAGAAGATTGGTATCAGAGACAAACAGCTAAAGCTGTTTCAAAGTTATCTGACTGATCGAACACAGTGCGTAAAAATCGGCGAGCATATAAGTAAAGATCTTCCCATAAGTACGTACGGCGTTCCGCAAGGGAGCATCCTAGGACCTACGCTCTTCTTGGTGTACCTCAATGAAATTTGCAAATTAGACATCGCAAACGGCAAACTTCTAGCTTTCGCAGATGACACAACAATTATTTTTACAGGGGACACTTGGGAGAAAGTTTTTAACGCGGCACAAGTGGGATTTGATAAAATAACTAAATGGCTATCCGATAATACCCTGTCACTTAATGTAGAGAAAACCAAGTACCTAGTATTCAACATTAAAAAAGCACAAAAATTCGACAAAAGTAAATTTTACATTACCGCTCATAATCACACAGCGAATACTTCACTTATATGCAAATGCCCAAAACTTCAAAATGCTCCTACTGTCAGATATCTAGGAGTGATCCTAGACGAAAGACAAGTTTTGTACCGCATATTAAACTATTGACAGGGCGAATCCGGAAACTAATTTATATTTTCAAACATCTGAGACACGTCGCGGACCCTAAGATTTTAAAGATGGTTTATTATGCCTTGTGCCAATCTTTGATTAGTTATTGTGTTTCCTCATGGGGCGGTGCCTGTAAGACGAATTTGATGGTTCTTGAACGCGCGCAGAGAGCAGTGTTAAAAGTATGTACCTTTAAACCTTTTCGTTACCCTACCAAGGAACTCTATGAGTACTGTGAGGTTTTAACGGTGCGTCAACTCTTTATTCTTCAAATTATTCTAAGGCAACATTCATTAAACACAAATGGCGGACTTGTTTCTATGAACTCCCAAAATCTATCTACTCGTAGGCTTAAACTTCCTTTGGGTGTCACTCTCAGGACTTCTTTCAGTCAGAGATTTTTCTGTTTCCTCGGACGATTTTTGTATGCTAAGGCAAACAAGTTATTAAATATTAATCATAAACATAAACATGACTGTAAAAAAGCTGTGATTGATTGGCTTCTTAAACTTACATATGATGAAACAGAGAATCTCCTTCATCCAGTTAAATAACAAACACATATACAAACGCACACATACACCTATACACACACGCAACACTCATACACACTAACACAAGCTTAGTTTACTACTAGTTTCAGCGATTCCACTCTTTAGAAATAAAATTCTGTTTTCCATATTATTAATTAAATGTATTTTTATTGTCTCGGCAATTTCATCTAACATGTTTGCATGTATTATCATGAACTGCTTTCACTGTGTCACTTAAAGGCAGCTGGTACTTATAGCTCAGGGTTTCCTTTTTTAAGTACCAGCAGTACATCATCTGTTCATTCTTGCACATAAATATGTACTAAACATGTATGTCACCTAGTTGTGAAACAATAAATACATTATTATAACTAAAAAAAAAAAAAAAAAAAAAAAATCTATCCAACTAGCAGCGAACTACTACGTCGAAATCCTGCATCGCGCACGCAAAGTTTACCGTGCGATTTGAACCTATACATAAGCCCGAATATCAAATATCCGTCAGTTGCCCGCCAGAGACAACAACCGTCTGGTCGGAGGATCCTCCCTTTTCAATGGAGATTTGCGGGACTTTACTCTCTGTATGCATACCTCTAACTGGTGACTCTCGACAAGGACGTCAGCGCAGCCTAAGTGCAACTACTTCAGTGTGACGTCATCATCACTTTCTCATCGTAACCTCAAGCTCTCGAGCAGCGAGTCATACAGCCAGCCAGTACCCATGACTTCTACGGTTTTCCTGACCATAAGTATGTAGCGGCCGCGCATTCCTGGTCAGCATCCTCAGCCTCTATCAGCACCCTCATCCTCATCAGCGACCTTGGCAAGCATACTGCACCTTCGGCCAGTCACATGAAGAGTCTCTCCTGGTCGACCCCAGCAGTCACGTCACTACGTCGCACAGCATCGCTCCGACTCACTGAAGCCAGCAGCAGCACCAATTCGACTCACTGGAGCCTGCAGCATCATCCCGACTCACTGGGATCTCATCACCCCGACTCACTGGGGTACCACAGGTAGTTCCGACTCACCGTGAACTCTGCGACTTCCGGTTTCGGCAAGCATCTCAAAATGTATGACTCATCCACTATCAACCTCCGGTCTCCGGAGGAGAGTGATGTAGCGGCATCTATGCCGCCACAAGAAAAACCAACAGAGCAAATCAACATCGCGACAAAAAGAACCGCGACGCCATCTATCCAACTAGCAGCTAAAGTTTACCGTGCGATTTGAACATATGCATCAGTCCGAATATCAAATATCGGGTAGTTGCCCGCCAGACACAACAACCATCTGGTCGGAGGATCCTCCCTTTTCAATTATACCCGTCGAAACTTTTAGATTTAAGGCCCGATTTGAATAATTTAAAGTGTAATTTACATGTATATAACCAACCTTAATTATTTAATCATTTAAATAGATAAGGATTAGTATCATGATACTAAAATCACCACTATTCCATTTTATCCGGGTTTTTATTGAATAATTTGAACAAAAAGCGGTCATTGTAACTTAACCATAATAGTTAGATATATATATCCTCACAAAAGCATTTGGCAAAAATCGTATTAAGTACAAAAGCAAACGTATTTTTTTTAAAGTTTATGGTTATTTTTCGTCACACAATAGTCATTACACAGCAGACACAAAAAAGTTTATTTTTGTTGACTTGTGGTATTGGCCTTAGTTTTATCTATTCAGATTTATTAGATTGATATTGGGATCTTCTTTATAATAACTTTCGAAGGTGGCTCCTTGTTCTATTGTAATCAAAGTTTATAATTAATAATCCAGTTCTATCCTCTTACCTGTTTAGAACACAAACTCTGATTTAGTTTACTCTCAGAAAAGATTTACATACCTACCTAAACCTATTAATATTTAATGTTATTCTTAATTACATATTAAGTTTTCTTTAACATTTCTTAGTTATTAATAGAAACTAAGTAAACGTTCTGATTTGTAAATTAGTTTTTTTATTCCGTACAAATGGAAAATTCTTAAGTAATTATGTGAGTGATTGTTTCCTTAGGAATGTAAAAAGCGACGTTTAGACATTCTTATCGCTGTTATTACGTCATTGTTAATATTATAAAGCTCTAACAAACCCAAGAACTTAGTTAACATTTATAACACAGTAACGTGGAGAAAGGACGTAAGCACCTTTCCTGTGATTCCGTTTTCCTTATTTCTTTTCCGTTTGAAGCTAGTTAGTAATTTCCTTTAGGATGTAGGTTAAACATACCTATGTGTACTTGTGTCTGAGCAATCTTCAACGCGGTGAGATGAGCATCTTAACCTTGTCTGACAGCCTTGTCGAGTGTACTTTAGTCAATGAGCCTTTTGCGGAGCTCTTGCGTTGTTCACTTAGAACTTTAGAGCACCGACACACGGGCCACCGGCGATAAGTCCTACATTGTTGTTCGTGTCCGCTCCAGCACAACCTTTGAAAATAAAAAAATCTCCTTTATGTTGACTGAGCAGTGGCCATGTACACGTCAGTCAAAGTTAAAAGGCTCAGAAAAAAGTAGTTATAAAGTAGTAAGTTTGAGAGCGGTTTTGTGTGAAGTCCTTAATCCGAGCTTCCATTGTGTGTAGCCTGTTCGATGGCCATATATTGAGGTAAAAGTGGCGGCTATTGTTTCGTGGATTATCTGTAGCGAGCTCGTAAAAGGTAGAAAAAAAGCTACTTTCCACCACCGGAGGAAAGTTTAAAAAGCGACGATTAATTGCGGATTGCGATTTTCTCTCTCTGTATTTAATCTGTTTCTGTCTGATTCTTACCTGAATTTAGCTATCAAATAGACTTAAAAGTAAAATGGAATAAAGTGTGTTTGCTAAGCTTTTGAAGTTTGGATTTCAATTCGCAACTTAGCTTTAAAGTTAATTATTTAATATTTTTGTAGATAATGGACTTTTTTTTTTACTATTGATAGGCACGCGTTTGACCACTATCTCACCTGATGGTAAGCGATGATGTGGTCGAAGATGGAGCACGCTTGCCTAGAAGTAATCTATTCACTCTTGACTTAAAGACTCCCAGGTTGTAGCTATCAGGAAACACAGACTCCGGCAGGGAATTCCACTCCTTAGCTGTACGCACTATGAATGTGTTCCCAAAACGTTTCGACTTTCGTTTAATAGAGTAATATTATTTGATTCAATGAGTTGCCTAATTTAAAATTGATGTATCGTCTTAGGTACAGTTTATTAATTCTTTATTCAGGAATTGGAACGCTGCCTAATAACAACGGAATTTGGGTTTCCCTCGTGTATAATAAATAAACAAACACTAATGTTATTTGATATTTACAAACTTTCCATATTATCTGTGCTAATAACACCACCGGGGATTGTGTTGGTACAAGGTCATGAATTTATAATCATATTTATCTAACTTTAGTGCAGTAGTTTCAATGCTACGGTAGTTATACCAAGCTAGCTACATAGAGTGCAGAGGTTAACATTCAAAGTCAGGGTTGTTTTGCTGAGAGCGGGGACACTAATGTGATTGCTTTTAGTAAGATCTACAAGAATTGCATTGCGATTTAGCATAAATAAAACGAGTACCAAACTCTGCGACATTTTATGCTACACGCCCACGTCAGACTTTTTGTAGCACCGATAATCTGGTCGATTTTTCTTTGTTAGGTATAAACTAGCGATTTTTTTGTAGGACGGGTGCGTTACACTATTGGTATCGTACGTTCCATTATTTTCTACAAAAAATCTGTCGCCTATTATCGGACGTGGTGTGTGGGCGTGGGCAGCCTTCGGTGAAAAGCAATTTCAAGGCTTGAGTACAGTCTCGGTCAAAAGTGCAGTAACACTCCACAAAGGTAAAATTTTTAGAAACGTCAGCATTTACGAGTCGTGGACCATTGACTATCTTCTTTAAACATGTTTTAGGCACTTTAGCTTTGGTAGAGTTCGATAGTGCTTTCAACCCTGACTATACCTTTTGTTTTCTAACCACATGTACTGGATGACAGAACATCTTTCATATCTAAGACTAGCGGACGTCACGCAGTTTCTCCCGCGTAGTTCCCGTTCCCGTGGGAGTACGGAGATAAAATATACCCTATGTTACTCGCTGATAATGTAGCTATCCATTGCTGAAAGAATTTTTCAAATCGGTCCAGTAGTTTTTAAGTTTATTCGTTACATACAAAAACACAAATCTTTCCTCTTTACAATATTAGTATAGATATAGATAGATAATAAAGGTATCATCTACTACATATCTTCTAAAGGCCAAATTCTATAAATCATGATCGTGACCATGTTTGTTTTCGATTTCGACGTATCATAAATATCTCATATCTGTCCCAAATGAACTCTGAATACATTATGTATGTAACCTAATACACACAAACGTGTTCACAATTAATCCAAGTCAGCTTCTATTAGTTAATTAATTGGGAACTGTTGTCAGCGGAATGTTTGTTCATTTGATAAATTACCTACATATTCAAGGTTTTGCTCTCCATTTTCTGGCATCTGGCAACACTATGCCAACTATGGGGATTTTGACTTGAGTATTTTAAAATGAACTGCCAGGGGAATTCCGTAATCTCTAATGTTCATAGTAACCGGATTTTTTTGAGAATTAGCACCTAGGCTTAGTTAGAGTGGTTGTTCTAGAAAACTAATAATACGTAAAGACGGTAGACCTCTAGCTAGGTCATATTTGTCGCCATTTAGAGCCATATGGCGCAGCCATTACATATATTGTTTTAAAATTAAGCGTCCTTATTTTAGTGCCTATTACTTTGTATGTAGGTATCTGAGTATGCCAAGTTAACATAAGTTATTTCTTCCTTTCTCTCAGAAAGTTGCTTTCACAAAGCGTTATATTTTTTAATTTTAATGGTCTTGCTCTTGATTCTAGTCTAGGTCAGAGATGACAGAGACAAAGTCTACGATGGAGCGAGCTTACCCAGAAGGAGCTTGTGCACTCTGACTTTGACGAGATTAGGGTTGTAAGCGTTTGGAAACACAGACGCAGGCAGAGAGTTCCACTCCTTTGCTGTGTGCATTATAAAAGATGTTTTTGTCATGGTCAGGACTTTTTAAGCAGAGTTTAGGAAGAGCAAATTCTCACGTTGCTAAATATTTATAGATATGTGTCTGATTGCCATTAGCATAGCCGTTTAAATACCTTTTTGATTTAAGCTTTTAAGACCTAGATATTATCGTAAAGCCTATGAAGGTTCAGCCGCTTCGTGAAACTAATTCTATTTCTAAGTACACAAGTTGTATCTAAGTTAATGTTGCCTGAAACAATCTGTGAGATGGTTTACTTACTGTTAATATTTGGCTTCACTAAGATATTTTAGCGGTTATACCATCTAAGTTTGTAACGCTTAGGTAAATTAATTTTGGCTTTATACCTACGTACTTAATATAAGTAAGTTCTGGAGCTTAAGATCTTTTGGACTCTGATTTCGTAAAGGCTATATTATTTTTACCCAACTGCCGTAGAAGGACGGTAATGGTTATTACAAATAAAATGTTGTTTTTGTGAACCTAACATGTTTTGCGAGCGGTGAAACCAAGCTTCTTATAAACAAAAACCGGCCAAGTGCGAGTCGGACTCGCACACGAACGGTTTCGTTCCATCAACCTTATTTTTAATTTACAGCAGACAGACAGACGGACGGACGGACAGCGGAGGCTTAGTTAAGGGTTCCGTTGGTTACCCTTTGGTTACGGAACCTTAAAAAGTGGAAGTGGAGTGGACTACACCAAGTAGTTAAATTATTTAAAGTTACTTCGGTGAACCAGAAAAATCATAAGCTATGGTTGCACTCAAACCAATTTAATTTACTTGTTCGCACTTGCTTATGAAATGTGTACCTTTTGGTTTTTGAACAAAACACTTGAATTTTCTCTTTAGAAATGATCAACATGCAGTTATTTCTCAAATACTCGTTTGTTTCAGATGGAAATTGAAAATTATGGAAATGGATTCGGACATTTTCTTGTTTTTCTTTTCTCATTGCTTACTTGAGCAATGTGTTTTAGAATTATAATGTTTTTATTTCTATTCAGTTTAATTATTTTTTTTCAGATTGCTTGTGCAAAACAGTTTCTTGATTGAAATACGAAGTAGTTTCATCTACATTAAATACCAATGAACTAATAGCTGTATTCGGCTTATTAATAGCTGCGGTCGGAATAGAAAATATTAGTTGTTGATAGAACTGAATAAATCCTAACGAATAGCTGCGTTCGGAATAGAAAATAGTACTTGTTGATAAAACGGAATAAATCCTAACGAATAGTTGTGTTATTTATGACTTTGTATAATTTTTTAGGGTTCCGAAAAAAACGGAACCCTTATAGGATCACTCGGGTGTCTGTCTGTCTGTCCGTCTGTCACAGCCAGTTTTCTCCGGATCCACTGAACCGATTCTGTTGAAATTTGACCCAAACACGGACGCGTTACATAAATCATTAAATGTTTAGTATGGGGGTCACTTTTGGGGGATAAACTAGAAAATTTCAAAAAAAAAATTAACAATTTCGTGTGACATATCAAATGAAAGGACTTACTGTAAGGGTTTTAAATATATTTTTTCATAATTTTAAAATAAATGGTTTTGAAGTAATTCAAGAAATTAGACGAAAAATGACCATTCCCCCCCCCTTATCTCCGAAACTACTGAGCATAAAATTTTGGTAAAAATGGAGATAATAGATCTTTACCAAAAGATTACAGGAAAACCTATTAGAAGTCTATAGTGTTAAAATAACATTAAAAAAAAAGAAATTCGTTCGGAACCCTTTGCACGCGAATCTGACTCGCACTTGACCGGTTTTTTTTGTATTACTCCAGTCTTTGTACGAACCTTCAATAAGTCATGAGGAGTAATATCAAAGTTGTCGAATTACTAATTAGCAAACAGAATCCTTATAGGAGTTCTGTTTGTTGGCTAGCTTTAGTTTCTGCGTACAGTTGTGTTCAACTTTCAAAGTATGAATAGTTAGCGTTGGTGCACCTATACTATGTAATCCAGTGCAGCGATATAATCTTGATAAACGATATTTCCCAATATTTCAGCAGAATTCATGAAAAAGCGAGATATGGGAGAATAGACAGCACTCTCCTCGGGGATCACTTTCATCGAACTAAATGATGAATCAATCCTAAAAAAGTACTGAAAAAATTACCTGTTACACGTGGAAAACAAGTTTTTGTAAAAAAATCTCGTAGCTCACTTTTAAATTGGAATAACATTCAACTCTCATAAGGCACTTTATTTAAAAAGTAATAAACACATTTTCGATCAAAAATAAACCTGCAGGAGGGTTGCAGAATTTGTTCGAAAGAGTCACCGCGGTCCTGGAACGCAAAGGGCATTAGGAGGAATGGGACGGATGGGTTTTAGTCAGTAAGAGTCTGACACTCCCTTCCGCTTTGCCCAGAGCGGGAGGAGTCTTTTAATGATTTCCCATCCTAAAAAAAACTGGCCAAGTGCTAGTCGGACTCGCGTGAAAAGAGTTCCGAAAAAAAAAATTTTTTTTAACATGTTATTTTAACACTACAGACTTCTAAGTAATATATATTTATTAATATTAGAATAAAACTGAACAGAATACTATGATTGAATAAGATAGAATACTAAATATATATACACTTAAAATAAAATATCCTAACTAAGATAATAGAAGACTTCTAATAGGTTTTCCTGTAATCTTTAGGTAAAGATATCTCCAATTTTATAAATTTTAGGCTCAGTTGTTTCGGAGATAAGGGGGGGGGGGGTCGAATGATCATTTTTCGTCTAGTTTCTTTAATAACTTCAAAACCATTTATTTTAAAATTATGAAAAAAAAATATAATTAAGACCCTCACAGTAAGCCCTTTCATTTGATATGTCACACGATCATATCATCATCATATCAGCCGAAAGACGTCCACTGCTGGACATTGGCCTCCCCCAAGATGGGGGGTTTGCCATAATCGCCACGCTTGGCAGGCGGGTTGGCGATCGCAGTGTATGGTGTTGAGTTTTACAGAGAACGCTGCTGCCCATTCTCTGGCGAGTCCCTTAGTCGCCTCATACGACACCCACGGGAAGTGATGGGATGGTACTATTCTTTTACGGCACCATACGGCACCGGCCGACACCACACGGCACAGTCACACGATATTGTTCAAAAAACTTTTTATTTTAATTTTCTAGTTTGACCCCTAAAAGACACCCCCATACTAAAATTTTAATAATTTACGTAATGCGTCCATGTTCGGGTCATAGAAGTCCATATGTGTACCAAATTTTAACAGAATCGGTCCAGTGGATCCGGAGAAAACTGGCTGTGACAGACGGACAGACAGACACCCGAGTGATCCTATAAGGGCTCCGTTTTTTTTTCGGAACCCTAAAAAAGGATAAATAATGAAATCGACACAAAAACAAACACTGATGATACATGAGCTCTGTATTTCACTAATGTAGAGGCACTTTGGCGTTAACCCTAGAATGCGCGTGACATATTGAGGCGGTTGATTTTGTGCCAATCGGGAACATTTACTGAACTGTTTGGGAACAGGATTATCGTCTAAAATCATAGCTTAAGCCGCTGATAGACTTGAGCATTCACTCGCAATGAACATTCTAGCTAATGTTCTTTTGCTTAAAATAAACTGGAGCATTTTAGCGAGCGATCTAGCCGAGCCGAGCAATTTTGTTTTTGTCATTGTTGTTTGACATCTTCGTGAAGAATACATTTTCGACGAACACCTACTAGAGCGTTAGCTAGAATGATCGTAGCGATATTTGCCTCTATGCTCGGCTCTGTTCGTTGTTCAGATCGACAAAAAAACGGCGAATGCTCGATGTTCTGTTGCAAGTGAATGCTCAAGACTATCAGTACCTTACTGTATAGACATGCGAAGAGTTTGGTGACTGTGTTATAAGAATTTATAATTTTTATTATTTTTACTTTACCTCGTGAAAGTCGCCGAAGTCGGTCAGATGGGTGACCAACTGACCATCCACTAAATTCCAAGATTCGTCCGTGCATCTTAAAGCTGGTCCAGCCTGTCGTTTGAAGATCTTTGGCAGTCGTTACGGATAGTCAAAAGCTATCAAATCTGACACCAGTCACCAGTCACACTGGATTATCCAGTTACCTGATGAAATGGCATATTGTGAGCTTTTTAATTTTATAATGAATAATTTTGATGTTATTCAAGAAATTAGACAAAAGATACCATTCGGTATATCTCCGAAACTACTGAGCCTAAAATGTTGAAACAAATGCAGATTCGAGGGAAATACTCTTTACCTTTAGATAACTGAAAAACCTTTAAGAAGTCCTACCTAAACCTATAGTGCTGAAATAACATGTTACAAAAATGAAATTCTTTTGGAACCCTTTGCACGCGAGTCCGACACGCACTTGGCCAGTATTTTTGCATTAAGAAAATAGACTTTCACATATTCAGTTTAGGAGTCTTCTCACTTTGATTTTATATTTTTTATGGCTTTCCTGTTCAAAATAGGCTCCAAATTAGTTTTTCTTGTACAACAGACATTTTATGAGCGGAAATTATGAACAAATGATGCAGGGGAAGAGCCATAACGATGACTTATTACCACGATCAAGTGCATAAAATGCCTGTTACGAAACTTTTTTTTTAATTTGAGGCACTCTATTATTTTACTTTTTAAGCAGGTTTTGTTAAATTATTCTTCATTGTTTAAAATATCCCAAGGTATCATATCTACTCCCAGGATACAAAATATCCTACAGCACATGGTCACTTGAGTGCCAAGTAATATCCAAATTCGTTTGCTAAGATGTGCAAAGGTAAGACTCTTGCATAGGCTTTCAAGAAAACCTAGTGGACAGCAGTATTTTATAATAGCAATTACAAAATGCTGCTCATAAAGAGGTAGGTTAATTAAAATAAAACAAAGTCTACGAAGTAGGTTGGTAGGATGGCTGGTAGGCTGTAAAAACATAATCATGTCTATTTTTATTAGTTACGTTTACGTTAGTCAAACTTGCTTCAATGTTTCTATTTTTACGTTGAAAATATTGAAGTATCACTAAGGTACTTTTTAAGTACCTACGTATTTAGTAGAAAGCCTCATAGCCCCGGGAAAGTTAAGAATATTTATTTGGGTATCCCTTTATAGACCGGAGACAATCTTAATGTCCTCAAGTAAGGATATCCTAAGCTCAAATCAGGAAGGTAGGGGGGTAATTTAAGGAAGGGATTTTAAGGTCGTGTCGGGTCGTAAAAACTTGAAGTAGGTACTCTAGTCCTATGTACCTTTAGTCCCTAGATAGTAAAATTATGGAGCTATTAGGTACGCCATTCAATATTCGTGCAGAAAATTGTCAACGTTATCAAGTTTTGAAGTATTTTTAATTAATTTACACAAAGCCATTGTTACGATAGTGCGACGCGTGTTATCGCAGTTCCATGTACATTTAAAAGTGTTTGTATAAAGTTGAAAAGTTTAATCAATAGAGAAATGTGACGGCAAATAGAATGAACTGTAGTAGGTACTTGTAAAGAGTGAATGGGTAGTAAAATGCTATGTAGGCGATTGCAGAGCCATCTGTCACTGCCGCCGCGAACTAGCGTTGCAACGTAGCGTTGTATGCACTCACTATGACCAAACTGTAGTATCAGACGAAATAGGTAGAGTGCTGCATAAATCCGAGACGGGATCATAACTTTTATAAATAATAAACTAGGAACAGACACATAAATATTTTATTTGAAAATTTTATACATTTTTGTTGAGTGCAATAACGCTTGCGGTAGGTAATATGAGTCATGGAAGATAAAAATACGAGACACTGATTTTCCTTATCTGACCGGTTGTCTATTATGACTAAATTACTCAGACACGAATTTGATTAGGAGTGTTAACAAAGTTAATAAGACAAAAAGATTTGGGCTCGTCCGGGATTTGAACCCGGGACCTCTCGCACCCAAAGCGAGAATCATACCCCTAGACCAACGAGCCGCTTGTAAGAGACTGCAAAATTACGATATAGAATCTCCATCAATAAGAGATATTATCGTTTTAATTATTTACGCTTTGAAAAACATGTAATACGTTTTAAAACACTAACATACAGTTATGAAATTTCACGTTATTAGGTTTGATGACATAATACATTATGTATGTAGGTGTAATAGAAGGTCAAGATTTCTCAATTTTTACCAGACCTAACCAATTCTGACTAGTTATATAATTTGTACTTTCATTCACAGATTTGCATTACACAAAGTTAGTTTTAAGGGTTCCTAAAAAAAACCTTTATAGGATCGTTTCGTCCGTCCGTCTGTTTGTTTCGTAATATCTCAGGAACGGAGGTATCAACTACGCGGAGATATCAAGTTGAAGTTAACAACAACTAAATAGGTCTCTTAGAGCCCTAAAAAATAATTTGAGTCAATGCAATAAAAGAAAGAAAGAAAGAAAAATAGTTTTATAAAACATCTACTTATTTATGCAACACATTTTAGAACACGCAAAAAATCAAAACCTTCAGGTACATCCCGGTGACCTATTTTTATAATTTTTATCTACCTACCTACTGCTGATTATTTTATTGAGACTTTGACTTTTTTAGATACCTAACTGATAATGATCATCATACAAAAAAGATGAATCATTACTTTTCTTTGAAACGAATCAATGAAGATTACATTATTCTAACTTTACCTATAAATAATAATTAATAGAAACAGTCCTAATAAAAAAATAGGAAAGTATAGTAATAATGATAGTAATAATAATAGTCCTATAATTTATAGTTTCGATATTCGAACCAGATAAGGCTTGCCTTTCAGAATGTAAGACTAAGGGCGAATTTCACCAATGAAACTGAACGCGATCAGCATACAAACCACGTTTACGAGCTGCCAGTGTCGTTATTTTCTGTGAAATATTGACACTGACAGCTCTTGAACTCAGTTCCAGATGTACTGATCGCGTGAAAACCCCCCTTAGTTGGGTACTTAGTTACAGATGACTTTTAAATGATTGGGTACCTAAGTTATCACAATCTTGTAGGCGGGCACCTATTGGTAAATAATTTTGGCTTAATCAGTGACAGTAGCAATAAATAGCTTATCTAATTAACTGCTGATACATTAATTAAATTACTCTTATTTATTTGGTACAAAAATTTAGTAAAAAACCTTGCCAGCAAAGCAAGGGCACATTTTTTTTTAAATTTTGTTGATGGTTATTGCAAGAAGATGTGTAACTACATAAAAATGCTGTTCATATGTGTGATGACCAGGATATAGATAGGGAGCGCAGAGCGTTGGAAGCCCGATACAATATGCTTGCCCGCAGGTTTGCGCGATGCACTGACGAGGTAAAACTGACGCTCTTCAGAGCCTACTGCTAGTCGTTTTACACGTGCAGCTTGTGGGTTAGGTATACGCAGATGGCTTACAACGCTCTGCGCGTCCAGTACAATAATGCGCTGAGGATATTGTTGGGGCTGCCTCGGTTTTGCAGTGCATCGGGCATGTTTGCAGCAGCGCGAGTAGATGACTTTCATGCCATCATGCGCAAACGGTGTGCATCGATGTTGCGGCGATTCAGGGGCAGCCGTAACAGTATTTTAGCTACACTGGCGGACAAGATAGATGGACCGTTTATCAGGCTCGGCTCTGGGCTGGCAGGCATGTGCGTGCACATGTGCATGAAGCCAATTCATGTTTTTTTTGTGTATTTTTATTATTTTGTTTTTACTGACATAGACTAAGTTCATACTGACACTATAGGGATCTCTTGGTCTGATTTTTTTTTTAATTTGTATTTGAATTAACATATCATCACGTTTGTATTCTTCGAAGGTTTACCTACATTTTGCCGGTCTTATCCCGGTCAACAGGAGCCTAGCTCCTCAATGAGACACGACTCCTGAAGTGATCCAAGATAGAAAACCGCGTAGGTACGTAACACTTTGCCTGGAAACTGAAACCAGGACAAACAAGGTAGTCAAAATAACCATTTGTTCAGATAAATATTGAAAAGAAGGTTAATATACCTACATAGGTACATTATATGTATTTAACATTTTACACAAAGAAAAAAGAAACACCTAAGTAAATAAATAGTGAATTAATTTATCAAACAATTTTATGAACAGATTCACTGTTCAATAAATTGAATCCCGCCATTCGACGCGCACTCATTCGACACCGATTAGCGACGTACGATTGCGCTCAAAGCCGCAGGCTGCGGGTTTGAATTCACTGAGTGGACAATCTGTTTTCAAAGAAGTCAGATTTATAGTTTATCTTTTTTGTGCATTGTATTTATGGTACAAAAGTGTATCACTATGTCACCTGGAGATACATTATGGTAGGCGCCAGATAAACTTGCAATAAAATACATTGACCTTTCCCTAATATCCCTTCGTATCGGTATTTATATGCACGGTATTTTAAATGACTACTACACATTCATTAAAAAGAAAATTATATTTATGAATATTTGAATTATTAAAAAATATATATTATTCATTATCATGACGGATGTTTGAAACATCTAGGAGCGAGCGCAGTCCGAGCCTTGTGTTTCAAGGACGGCACGGAATAGAATAGCAAATTATTTTGATACTTAAACTTTGTTAACAGGTCCATTCCACACCACAACACATCATCGCTTATCAACAGGTGAGATAGTGGTCAAACGCGTGTCTATCAATAGTAAAAAAGGTGTTTCATAATTCTAATAATTTATTTTTATTTTACCTATCACCTTAACGAGCCTAGATGTAGTTTATGTCGAGTAAATTAAGTGGGCCGCCTTTGTGAGACGACTACATAAAATGGCACCGTGTATACAGGTGGTCCCTACATGTATATGGGTCAATGATCTTTATTGCACATTTATTTGGTGCCTACCATACCACTAAAAAGTATTTGGCTACCAGCATTTTGTGAGTCGCTGCTTAATAGCAAAATCCTGTGACAGCAGCTGGAGTCGATTGTCACCCACGTCATTAAAGTATTATACTAAGTCTATCGGGCTTGTTTCCAACTTTCGCTCTCCGCAAATTATACGTCTGTATACAAGATAGGTAACTAGACGATTACTTAGTACGCAGTTCTACCATTTATCACATTATAACATGAGCTAGCGAACACTAAGTTCGCAAGTAATAAATTAACAATTAGCTTTGTAGACTGCTGTAACATGAGATACCTATGTATAGGTACTGTTACAAAAGATATAGGTAATATAAAAGGCCAGCTCTAATTTTTTCAACATATACCGAGCGACTAAAACACTTGTAACACAGTACCCCACTGTCGATCCCAGTGCATGGGTCAGGGACACGTCAGGGATTAATGATGAGGCACTGACCCGCTCCGGACTGGAGCAATAATAGACTATGTAACTTGTAGTTCACGCTACGTGTTATCGTGTTGTACTCCATTCTTATAAGGAGTTGTTAGTGGCGTCAGAGCACAGTAACTAACATATGGCAGTTAAAACACTTGTAACACAGTACCCCACTGTTGATCCCAGTGCATGGGTCAGGGACACGTCAGGGATTAATGACGAGGCACTGATCCGCTCCGGACTGGAGCAATAATAGACTATGTAGCTTGTCGTTCACGCTACGTGATATTGTGTTATAACACTGTTCTTAAAAGGAGTTGTTACGTAAGAGCACAGTAACTAACATACGGCTGTTAAAAAATTTGTAACTCGCTACCCACTGTTGAACCCAGTACATCGGTCAGGGACACGTCAGAGATTACTGACGAGGCACTGATGCGATCCAGAACATGACAACAATTGACTATGCAACTTGTCGACCACGCTACGTGTTATAGTCGTGTTGTACTCCATTCTTATAGAGTTGTATCTAATTGACGTCAGATCACTTACATACCTATGTACAGTGGTACCCAACTGACAAGGCGCGTCGTGAATCTTTGTTCGCACAGAAAAGAAAGTATGGCCCCGAAGATTAACGAAAGAAAGCAAACTTACAATCAACCTTAGAACACTACTATAAGGTTCATAATGCACTGCAGCTGTTAGTTCCGTCTCACTCGCAAGTCACGTGCATACCACGCAGCGCGCGCTAACATGGCGGCAGCTGTTGCCCAATAGCGGTACAGGAAAAAAAAACGCGTTTCGTAGAGCGTGCTGATTGGTCAATAGCAATTCCCGCGCTTTGAAAATTCATCTTCTGCGCAGGTACATCGGTAAGCCATATCAGTTGGGTACTACTGTATGTAAGTGATCTGACGTCACTTCGGCGTCACTGACAGCAGCTAAAACACTTGTCATTCAATTCATACGTCATCAGCGATTTTTGACGAGCGACGCACTGACGCGCCCCGGACCGGACCAACATTAGACCATGTCACTTGTCGATCATGCTACGTGATATTGTGTTGTTACTCCATTCTTAAATTACGTAAAAGGTTCCGTAGGTAGCGAAGTAAGAGCTAGCATAATAAGTTACAACTACTTCTCTCCTAAGTAACTACTAAAAGTTCCCAATCAGATGGACACATAGTAGACACGATAAATCATACCACAAGCTTGTGTCTTTTAGCAATTTTGAACTAGGGCTGAGGAGTATACATATGTTTATTCGGTAAAATCTACTGGCTTAGGTAATTTGTATTCTTCACCTTCGTCCTTTATCCGTGTTTCAACTAGGTATCTGACAGATGCGTCATCGTCTATGTCTCTAAAGACGTATCAACTACGTCTGGACGTCATATGTTTGTAGGGGGGTACCTAAGGGTGGTCTTTTTAGGGTTCTTAACCCTAAGAGTAAGCTACGGAACCCTATTACTAAGCTTCCGCTGTCCGTCCGTCCGTCTGTCTATCTATCAGCAGGCTGTATCTCAAAAACCTTAGGTAGATAGTTGACATTTTCACAGAGTGTGTATTTCTATTGCCGCTATAAAAACAAATAATAAAAATATAGTAAAATTTAAGGGGCATACAAAAAACTTCGTGTGAGAGTGCGACTCGCACTGCCCCGGTTTATTTTGATTGCTACTCTGGCCCATAACCTGACCAACAGAACGCCCTTTGTCTATGACTAAGTTGGTTTAGCGGCTCTAGGAGTACTAGTATGTTTTTAAACCATCATGATGCTGAGAGAGATGGAACAATACAGGACGAATAACACTATCCCTGTCTCAAGCGGGATCATGATATCATTGTAGTAAGACACCTGAAAACAACACAAAAGCAATTCGTAGACATTAGAACTTTGGTCTTAAATATCAGACCCATATTTAAATATTCAAAACATTGTTAAGGCGTAGCAACGTTATTGCTCCGTTACGTACTCTACTCACGTAACGATCCATGTTGGATACGGTTCACCTTTTATCGTCCGAATTGTTAACAAAACAATTCGTCGATAAAAGTAGTTAAGTCATTGATGTAATTGATATGGAAAAGAATCGAATATTTGGGGCACAGAAAATATCTACTTTTACATAGGTGTAAAAAGTATGTATATAGATATTACGTAAACAAAAACTCGCTGTGACGCTGGCAGGTAGCAAGTGGGTTTGCTTAGCGTGTAAAAATACATGGAGGCCTTTGCCAACAGCCCTGAACCATCTGTTATTGCGAACGGAAAACCCTACCCTTAGGTCAAGAAGACCATAGCCCGGAGCGGAAGACTCCGAGGGGTGGCTTTAGCCGCTACAGTTTTCAAAGTAGCGTCTGTAAAGTATAGTAGTAGTGTAGAAGAAAAAACACGTAGGGTGCTAGGTGCCGTTGTTATCATTTTTAAATTAAAATCAGTAGGCAGCACGTGTTTTGTCTACAAGTCTAGTTTATTGAATAACCATTATAATCTGGTTCCTAACCTATGCAAATCCCTTATATTATATTAGTTATTATAATGAAAGGGTTTGCACTTGGAACCCAGTGAATATGCATTTCACTGGGTTTCAAGCATAAAATCCATTCAATGGGTTATCATAATGATGGTGTTACCTTTTCACTGGGTTTCAAGTACAGAACCCATTCAATGGGTTATCATAATGATGATGTAACCCTTTTACTGGGTTTCAAGTATAAAACCTATTCAATGGGTCATCCATATTGAAGGGATAACCTTTTTACTAGGTTTCAATGCTAAAACCCATTCAAGGAGTAACATCATGATAAGATAACCTCATAAACGGCTTACCCCTTCAAAAGTCTTAACAATTAACCGGGTTGTACGGTCCCTGCTTTTAATGAACAGTCTTTCATTTCATTATCGACCTAAGATGAATAAACTTATCTAACTATTTATTTGACCAAATAATATCACCAATAATCTTATTCATGATTTTGCCATTGCTATGCGAATTGCAATCTCTTTTTTGTTTTTCAACTTAACATACGAGTAGATAGACCTCGCAATCACTCACCCACATGCTGCAAAGAGTAGTTTTAAATATTAATGTGCATACACAGAAGCGATTTAGCGAGATGAGTTCCCCTGATGTATGAAGACGTTGCATAATTGAAACTAATATGATAATTGCTTCTATATGCCAGAAAATCTGACACCAGCCTTGGTAAGAAGTATCGTGATACCTAGTTAATAGCTTGTGGAAGTCTGGTAAGCAGCCGCTCCGCGTAAAATACTGGTATACAGCTCAATCTGGTTTGACTGAAAGCCGAGAGTATGATAACTTTATCTATAGAAAGGAATGTAAGTACCTGACCGTTGGTCCGCTAGGATCGGTACCAGTGGGGCTATTTCAGTTCAGTGATAAATGATAACAGACAGTGATCTGGATTGTATTTGAATGCCATTGTTGAATCGTAACGGCCAGAAATGTCGCCATTTCGTATTGTAGATCGATTTTCTGAGTTTCATACAAATGACTATTTATGTATTTCCACGGAACATGTTCTGTGGGTATTTCAGTGCCGAACTTTCACTATATTATAATGCTGCCTACTCCACGGTTCTCAAATAAGTATTATTAATCTTTATTTTAGTTTCACTTGACTTTCCCCTTAATCATGACAAGCTGAAGGTTATCATAAAAGGCCGGAATCCTATCAAGATTAATAACGATAGAAAAAATATATCAGAAACAAAAAATCTTGATGTTCTGATATAATCCCAACAATTTATATCAAAATGGTTGCCTTGAATTTGATTTATGGTTTAACATCCTTCCCTGAAGCGGTAGAAAGATCTAAAAAAGCAGAAACCTTAATAAAATATACTAAGAAGAACATCAATGTGGAGGTTAGTCGAAAGCTGATAATTATGCAAATTACAGGAAGAATGTATAGCGAAATGACTGAAACAGAGTTCTGAAGAGGACCTCAAAGCCTCGTTACGGTACTTTACATAAAGAATCTTTTTCAATAAATAATATATTGAAGTCCCAAGTGCCGGATACTGGGATAGGTGCGCAAAGCGTTATTCGAAAGCGTTTAAATATTTAGATATCGTTCAGCGGATATGTGCTTGCATTTTTGTAGTTTGTTTACCGACATGTTATCCCCGAAGACTCCTGTGCCACCACTACTTTTCTGTTGGTTTTGCAAAAGGTTACAAAATTCGCATATGCGAATTTTGTAAAATACATAGGCGTCCATTAATAACGCGAGGTACTCATTTTTTTTTATAATATTTGGACTTCTTCTCTCTCTTTGGTGATATTTGGTGATGTGTGGCGGATGTGACTTCTTCACATGAGATTTTCACTGACTCAAGTTTTCTATGCCCGGATTTAATTTTGTTATAATTAAATACTCAATACTCAATATCTTTATTGCATTCCACATGTATTCTTAGGTGGTAAAAACAAGTTTAGTTCATGTGGACCCTGTCGGGCACAACAAGATAAGCAAAGTAATGCTCCGAATGGTGTCGGCCGGTGCCGTAGGGTGCCGTAAAAGAATAACACCATCCCATCACTTCCCGTGGGTATCGTAAGAGGCGACTAAGGGACTCGCCAGAGCAACAGCGTTCCCTGCAAAACTCGACACCATACACTGCTATCGCTAACCCGCCTGCCAAACGTGGCGATTATGGCAACCCCCCCATCTTGGGGGAGGCCTATGTCCAGTAGTGGACGTCTTTCGGCTGAAATAATAATGATGATGATGAATCAAAGTAAAATCGAATCGCCGAAATGTAGGTAGGTATGTACGCGCATAACTTCGTAACCCAAAATTGATCATTCATTAACACTAGTAAAATTCAAATGAGATTTTGCTGAATCCCTGCCACCTATTTTAAGCTCATATAGGTAATCATCGGACGCCCCCTTATCCAGTACACGTTTGAACGTTGGATCACCTCATTTTAAGCGATGATGAGATCGACGACGGGGCACGCTTTAGAAAACAAAATTTTTGAAGTGAAAACTTCTTTAGCGGCGTTGAGCACTTTTTCTGTAATGGGTATAAAATCTTAAGCTCGCGTCAGGACACGTGACCTGATCGAAAAAGCGTAAGACGGACTCGCGTCAGGGTCACGTGATGCTGATCGAAAAAGCGTAAGATCGAGGGGAAGGGAGAGGAACTAGTATCTCCCACTCTTTCTACCGTGCCTGAGTGTGCTGCTCCGCTTAGGCGGCACAGGGCGCTTGCGCGAATGTCCGTCTGTGTTTATGTACAGCGTGCCACGCGTATCCAAGGATACGAAATTACGAAATTATGGATGAAAGTTGATTTTTCTAAGAGATAAAAATTAATGTAATATTTAAATAAATAACGATATAATATTATGAATAATAACATGTAAATTGTCATATTTGTGTACGACAGCGCAATAAATAAACATTGTATTCTACCTCATAAATGATAGTATTTTTGTACTTATAATTAAACACAACGTTAATACTAAAGTTTTCACTTCTGCCGGCACTCCCGGAGTGCTACCGGTGTTTTTTTTTTACTATTTATAGGCTCGCGCTTGACCACTATCTCACCTGATGGTAAGCGATGATTTGGTCAAAGATGGAGCACGCTTGCCTAGAATCCCACTCAACTCTATTGTGATCAAAGACAGGTAGGTAAATAGCAAAATATTAGGTCACCTAATATTGATGAATTGAGTAGCGGCTGCGAGCGCTGTGGTTAGGGCATTTTAGTTCCTAATTTCCTACCTAATCTAGCTACTCGTGTGTACCAATTTAGATATTCAGTACCTACTAAAATTTTACGAGAAACCTACCTAGCAACGATTCAGCAAAAACATGTTTACATTACTAGCTCAGGCAAACTCTGTTACATAAAATCTACATAAGTACTTAAAGGCACTTGCAATATATAAAGTTATTTGTCTTAGAAATTCAACTTTCGTAACATATTCAAGAAATCTGGTTTGTTTTATAGTCCTACGAGTAAAAATATTCCTGAAGCAATGAATAAAAGCAAATTATCTCGGTACCTGCTGAATAGCTGACGGGATTGTAATGTAACGTAAATATTGTACATAATTAAGTAGATACTGATTCTTAGATGGATTATGTAGGCTTATGATCCCTTTTGCATAAATTATGAACGAATTTGAATATTGAGATAATAAGCTGAAGTAGGTACCTATGTGTTTTTATCTCAGAATTTTCATCACAAATTATTAAGAGGTGGATATATAATACAGACCGTTTCCAGTCTTATCGTGGATACTGGCTTATAGACACTTCAGTACTGCGGCACATCCAGCAATCCGGCACCCTCTACCCGCACCTTCTCAAACATTTCTTTCATATGCCCTAAACAAATTAGTACATTCTGAAGTGCTTTATTTATTTTAACTTGTATTTTTGTGAGCAATCCAGTAATCCGAACATACCAATAATTCGGCTCATCATGGTTTTTAACAGTATCGGTTTAGTGAGACTGTACTATATTTAGTTTAACCCATACTTGTTACAGTTGGTAACAGCAGAGCTAAATAAAGCCTTAAATATAAACAGACCCCAATACTCGTGTATTCAACCGCAGATTTATGGCGACGCTGTAAAACGTAACACTCATAAATATTGTACATTTTATGGGATATTTATTGTGGAACCCTCTCAAATAACCTGTAAACAGTACCTCGCTTCGTCTTCAGTTTTAATAAAATTTATCCAGGGTATCGAGGATTTTGTTTTATAACCAGGAAAAATGTAACACTTTTTACACTTTGTCTTCTTTTATTTCTTAAGGCCAATTCTCGTAGTTCAAAAACATTCAAATACAAGTTGCAATAATTTTCATCTCAGTAAAAAACGGAATCAAAAACTTGTCATAATGAGGAAAAAATGGAGGTGTTTTTGACAATTTACGACTGTGATGCTAATGCATATGTACGCCCCTTAAAATACCATAATCACCCCTCTCGTGCAATTTATCCAAATAAATAAAATCCACAATTGTTAGTCCCTACGCTCATTTTGAACATTATTTCGGAAATGTTTTTTTTTGTCGCCTACAATTATGACATTTCATCATAATTCATGTTGGCAACACAAACACGATCGGAAATTTTTAAACTGTCACAATACATGGCGAGTTGCCAGTAGTAAAAAATATTATGATTGTTGCCAGCACGCGCATGAGGCAGAATAATTTATGAATCCGAACAACATGTGTTCGTTACCGGTTAGGTACCGTATCATCGCAGATCAAACAGGCTAGGAACTATCAATTTTATATCCACCTGTCAAAGGTCTCTCATATTCTTTTATATTTGAAATAGGCACCGTTCCTATATAGTCAACATGGATCATTTTACTATTTATCTAACGATGTAGATAGGAAAACTTAAAAAACTCCCAGAGATACTCGTTGAATATTTGACATTGCTGACAAAGGTAGACTTAATTACCGTTTCTTACTCTTTTTTATTTAAATAGTAAGCCAATATTTTCACAAGCATAAACATAAGGCTCGAGCAAACTACACAATTAGACTTAATAATCACCAACTTTTATTAAATTATGCGCCTATGAAGGTATTAGACTTCTAAGTACCTATAACAAAATCCAATTGAATTAATAGGCACTTGAAAGTCAAAGGTTAAAAACTTCAAATAATCGCTGCTGCATTGTAACGAACCTTAATCGACTAAAACTTTACCAAAGTCAACAAGCTCATAGCCGTAGGTACCTCCCTCAATGTCAAGGTCGGTTAAGTTTCATTGATCGAACCTGCAATCCGATTATGATTTGCTAAATCACCGCAGAACAAAACGGCGATGCCAGTTCTTGCGTAAAATCGTTTGGGAACGAACTTTGGTTGCTCCTACAATGACAAGGATAAACGAGCTACTTAGGCCATTGTATTGTGTTACATTTTACAAGACTTTTTATATACATTGATAGCGATTAAACGGTTAAAAGGGGAACGTTTTATTTCGTATTCGGACTGCTTATTTACCGTTTCGGGTATCAAGAGGACAGGATTTTTTTTTGTTTATTGTTGCAACTGAAAAGTGCATCAATACACCTTGATCAGGCTGAAATTCTGACGAGACGTAGAGAGTATTGCTTTGAACGAATGGTGAACAAGGTTCTTGCACCATCGCCACCAGGGCTGCCCAAAAGTGCGTTGAGTTGACAATATCGTCAAAGTCACGCGAATCACCCGAATGAGGATTGCATATTTCTGGAGAAGTATGGCAGAAGGAACTGGGGCCTATATGGTCAAGATTATCGAATGTGTGCCTCCGCAAGATTTTTGACTTCTACGGCCATATTGCCCCCAAACTTAGTGACAGCTACTGAAGGTACATAATCGTTACTAGCGAAGTCGAAAGCAAACGACCTAGAAGAATAAGTCATTTGCAGTGGTCAACCCAATTTCCTTGAGTATAAAAGCCTCAAAAGCTGTGCATGTCGCTGAAAGTAGGACCAAGTGGAGAAACATTATATAATATCAAAGAGAAAGTTTTGAAACCATAATGTGGTCACGTTGGGGAAACGACCCAAAAAGGAGGATAATCGGCAGTGGCCGAAATGATGCTGATGATATTGATGATGAATACCCGGTGTTCGCAAGCTACTTAGTATTTTTTATAAAATACATATGTATATTCAGAGCTGTAGCATAACGACCCTATTACTTAGGTCTACCGGGTTCGTTATAAACATTTATTTTAATTATAGCCGAAGGCCTAACTTGCCTACTATGTTCCGTTGGTCTTCCTAATTACGATGAGTTGCTTTATGTTGTAATGGAGATAAATTCGGTACCTAAATGAACTGGTTAGTGTTCTATATAATTTCGTAGATTGACAGTTAGTAGTCTTTGTAATTAATTCTTGAGCTGGATGAAATCTATTCAAAGCTACCGTGTGGACAACGCGTTTTCATATACATAAATTGTTCTACAATCCTTTTATAAGTGATTCTAAGGAGTTTTCTTATGCCTATTTCTAAAAGAACTGATGATTTCGATGATCCTAAACCTAAATGGATACTTAAGTACCTCTGATCCTTTAGAAACGCAAAGTGTTCTCTAAGTGGCTCTTATCCCTAGCAAATCTGGATGATAAGGATAACTGTCATTAAGAACATGACAGTAAAGTATAATAGCATGACAAAAATATATCGAAGCACTCATAGCGGTTACAGTTCCCCAGAGATGGTATGTAATGTGTGTTTTTGAGTAGGGACGTAGTATCGACACTGTGTCGCTGAAGATCTATGCATGGCAACACGAACGATCAGGATACATAAATGTACATTTCAATAGCGTAGTAACAGCCTCTGGTTGCGCAGCCAGGTAGACATGGGTGATGGGGTAGAAATGGGGTTTTTGTAGACCCGTCGGATACCCAATGTGAGTGCGGTGTCCCTGTTCAGAACATGAGCTTTACGGAGTTAACCACACAGTAGCCACCAATTAGGCCTAATCAATCTAAGGAGTTAACGAAAAGAAGAATGCTCTGACTCATAAACTGTAGTAGTTCTAATGACTCTTATACTAGGTTAGCTAGACAAGTCTGTCAGACGAAAACGACTGTCAAAAATGCTCAAGCGATAGCCGGAACCAATGGCTTGACATGTTTTCCGAGGCACGGAGGAACCCGAACACCGACCCGGACCGTCCTCGACAAACGTTGCTTACCTCGTAGACCGACCCGTGCGACTGTTATTATTTAGCCAGAAGCTACTCCCTCCGTAAATAAATTTATTCTCGTATTAAGGAGCCCCACCACACAAACCGCAAGGATCACATTAATCTAACGGCCTCATTAACATCGATGAATATTCTCGGGATCGGATAAAGGAGCCCACTTTAGCCGGACAATGACTTAACGTTTGCTGCTCTGCGGGTAATGTTCGCATTACCTAATTGCCTTTCATTAAATTCGGAAATTGTATTTAGAGATAGATCGCTTTCAAACCTTATTTAGATAGGTTAAAATTTGTCCAATAAAAGAAGAAGTTTCTGTCGTCCGCCGGCGAGATAGGTAGACGACACTTTTTCCATCGCGGGTAGAAATTGAACTGTGAAAATGGATGTGGTAGTAGAGTAGAGCTGGGTCTCCATTTTCCGTACAGCAGTGCGATTCTGTGAACATATCGAAGTGAACACTTGGGCGAAGTGAACGACAGGTGAGCTGTCAAACCATACAAACAAGATGGCGTGACAACTCACTTGTCGTTCACTCCACTTATGTGGTCACGGTGAGATGTCGACAGAATCGACCGGCTGACTCTTCTCTCTCTCTTATTCGGTCCGTTGTGCGTTGGTGTCCTGGCTAAGTTAGTCAGCCTACCTCCACCCAGAAGCACAGAAGTTTCCAGGGAGCTTCGCGGAGCAACCTCACCGTTCCGAGACTTTGTAGACGTTGGGTAGCCGCGGCCTCGCATTCCAGGGTGACATGAGCAGCTGCTTCTTACTGGATGTGGCTTCGGGCTGTGGCTGATGATGAAATCTACTTATACAGCATAAATTATTTTTTAATTCGGAAATTTGTATGTATATGTGTATCTATTATGTTATATTATAATTAAATTAGTTTTTGTCACACCAATGACAGCCCCATCTCATGTCCTGGCATATACCGTCCATCCCAGGTTGTCTGGAAGAGATCGCGGAATGCGATAAGGCCGCCCATTGTATGTGTTTAGTTTTAAGTTTCCTTTTTGTTCATACTTTTGGGGTACAATAAAATGTATAATAAATAAATAAAATTTGCAAATTATAACTCGTAAGTTATAAGTGGCAAATGTCCGAATTAAGTGGCAAAAGCCCCTTAACAAAACATCCCTCGATGAAGTTCTGTCCATCATTTACACACATCTGCACATTCTAAGATGAGGCGAATGACATCGACACGAAAGAAAAAGAAGAAAGTATATTCACAATATTGTAACAAATTATTAGATATCTACAAGCTACATTAGTTACCTACACGATTTATTACCGAAACCGCTCCTTCGCCTTGAGCTATGAGCTTTCCATAGTTAATAACAATATGCCTATACCACAAAATTCAATTTCAATATTAATAACAAGGTTAATACACAATAAACTAATTATTTCATATTCCTTCATCCGATTACCTTAATTTAAGCTTTTCCTTCACTATGTGCTTAGCATTCTCATATATAAATTATTACAACACAATGTACAAAGTAAGTACCTAACAACATACACGTAAATAAATGTAGAGATATCTATCACGAGGAGCAGTGGAGCAAGATAATTTGATACCACCCGCTTACAAAGGGCTCAAATATGGAAAACGGAACAAAGCAAGTAGTCCTACTTTTTATTCCATCGCAGTTTTTCTTCAGGATTTTATTCTCGGGTACACAAAAAGGAGGCGATGGGTTTCGAAATGAAGACGAGGAACGAAACTTTTTGTAAGTATAGGCTCCAGATGTTTATGCCACATTTCTTTCATAATAGGATATGAAGGATGGATCGCACTCAAAGCATTATTTCGTCTGTTGTGTGAAAGAGGACGGCAGCATCAAATCTAGGACAAAGTTCTAGTCGTTAACCCGCGATGTACTGGGCTATAAAATTACTTTATAGTACTCGTGGCGACGATGTGGGATTACTTTCCTTTGCCATTAAATATTTCCCACCGGAATGTCGTAACTCTAGTCATTCTGCTCTCATCACGGAGATAAATTATCTCGAACTAAAATTGAGTTACGGTGCGTCCACACCTAAGGCATTCAACTACGTTAATTTGAGCCGTGATTAGGTCCTCATGAGTCATTGATCGCCATCATCAGCCAACAGCAGTCCTCTACTAGCCACTCCAATCATACGCCATTTATCTTGATCTCGGGACCTCTCATACAGTTGATACCAGTCACCCAGTAAATTTCTTCGCTTCTCCCTTCTACCACTTAACGTTTACCTATTCACGGTCTCCACTCAAAAACATTTCGTCCGCGTACCAGAAGACATCTCGTTGGAAGGCCTCCCACAAGGTGGACCTATGACCTGGTGAATGCCGCAGAAATCCACTGGATGCGAGACGCACAGGACCGGTTGTTGTAGCGACACTTGGGGGAGGCCTATGACCAGCAGTGGACGTCTTTCGGCTGCGATACCTAATATGAGGCTTCGAAAGGAATTTTCAGTACGATCACGCGAATGTTCGTGGTTCAGACCTCTATTTAAAATATCATCAGCGAATCGATTTAGGTACACGCACTTCTTTAGGCGTCGAGCGGAGATTGGGACGGTATGCTATTGTCATACTAAGTGATTGCAAAAATGGAGACTGCGGAGGACGCGGAAATATGAGCGGGACTAAGGGACTCAAGGGCACGATGAATAGTTCGGATGTTTTAAGATAAAAGCCTTAGGTAATCATATTATATGGACGTAGCTTCAAAGGCTGACATATCTGAGGATACTAAACGAGAGATATCTAAGGTTACTAATAACGTAACAAGACCGTCTCAACTTTCAAGGAAGTACAGTATCTGACCGTTCATTATTTTCCTTTATCCTTGTTTATTTTTCAAGGAAGACAGTTGAATTTTTGGACGAATCAACCATTAATCTGCTGGACATAGACCTCTCCTAAGCTCTAACACAGCACCCGGCCCTCTGTCTTTCGTACCTAGTTCGTGCCAGCCACGTTTTGGTTAATCTAGCTGAGGAGCATCTCACGCTCGAACTAACTTACTATTTTGTGGTTCGTACCAAACGTTGGCAAATAAACTAACACAAACAAACCAACTTTATCTCCAAGAGATAATTTGGGCTACAAACTCCTCCATAACTTCTCGCGAATGTAACATCTACATTTATGCATACATAACAAACAAATGGTACAAATTCAGCACACCTCGCACAGCAACGGTACGCGACATGATTATAAATGTTGATACCATAGGGTCCTCTCAAACCAGGGCTGTCCAAACTAGAAACTATCCAGAGCTAAACAAATGACTGAATAGATTAGAGGACTGCAGAAAATGGTGATTAAAATTTAAATAATATAAATATATAAACTCACGCCTTTATCCCATGGGAGTTGGCAGAAACTACAGAACGCCACTGTTACGATCCTTACCTACTCCTTTTGCTCATTTATTAAGGTTCCGTACCTAAAGGGTAACCAACTAAACCCTATTACTAAGTCCGACATCGCACTTGGCCGGTTTCGTCATAGCACACCTGTAGTGCTATTCTCTAACAACATTTTCGTATCTCGACAGTAGAATTCGAGGTGAGTTTCAAATGAAGACCTTTATGTTGTGTGCAATAAAGCTCACTTTGTGAGTTTGATCACTCAGGTGAAGCTCGATATCGAAATAGTTTCTTACAGAATAGACTAGCAGGTCATATACACCTACTGCTAGTTGCGGGTACTATGCACCTGACCTTTCTGAAGAACATCACCAATCGCATCTCTGTATGACCTTCTGAGGCGTCCCGTCTCGGCCGGCGTTTCCACTCACGTCTGCCTTATAAATATCTTTTTCATTACTCATACTCGGAAAGTAAGACTGAAGTTGCCTGAGGAGCGGGTTGAAAGTATTACTTTTCAGCCTTAGGGAGAATCGTTTTTAACTGACAGCCGTCAAATTATAAAAAAAAAACTCGTTGGACATTTCTATTGAACCATGTCCCAACTTTCTATACAGCCAGGCAATTACAACGCGATGTCAAATTGAAATAACGTAAACGTGATTACTAACTAAAGATTATTTTTTTATTAATTACTTTCTTATCATTTACTTTCAACTATTTCTTTAATATAACATAGATTTGGGCAAAATATTTACCATTTTTTCAATGATGATAATATAAAATAATGGCTGAAAAGGTAAGATGATAATATAAAATAAAGGCTGGTCATAGAAAAAAAAAAACATAATCGACGGACAAGCGGCAGTCCGATCTTCATTTGTTTTTTCGAGAGGTTTGTATTAACACGTTGATGAGTTCATCAGATTCAGATATGATTTTTTTCTTTAGCTGATTCGTGTTTTTATTTTTACTTGTATTCGTAATGAAAAGCACAGTGTTTACCTCGGGTGAAAGACTTATTTAGTCCTTCGAACTAAACGCCGTCTCGGGCCTAAATCAGTTACTTTCAGCTCTAAGTTAACAATGAACTATTGTTAGTCGCCTTTCATTCACCCTGTCAACATAACCAAATCATCTGAGCAAACACTTTTCAATGTTGGTGACATCATCATCTTTAAACCACACTATTTCCGCTTAAATATACGTACAAACCACGAGCTGCATACCATCCGTGCTTTGGGTAGCCCTGCCTTATACCAAGTTACCCTATCTTTTACGAGCGACATTACTCCCAGGAAAATTTACGACTAGATACTAGAAAGAGATAACGTCTGCACAGCCTCTTTGTGTTTTTGTTCTTACGTAGAATGAGGTAAACAACACTACTCTAATGCATTGGTTGTTTGTACTGTGAGAAAGGAATAACGTAATTGTGGTTACCTCTGAAACCACCAAGGTATGAAGAAAAACAAGCGCGTATTTTTTGTTTATCTGTTAAATAATTGGGGTATTGGGTTTCCTTGTAAATATCAGTTTGTTTTCTTGTATTATGATAACATTGGTTGGCCTAAAGCTCTACCTAATTTTTATTCAGCTAACGTCATCTCATTTCTTGTTAACACGACAAGAATAATGATTATTTATTGTTAAGAAGGCCAACGCCATCTGAGCCATCTGCAGGCTTTAACGCCATCTATTATATTTGTGTGCCATTGCTTCTACAAGATAGCTGTGACGAGAATCTATGCTTTAAAGCATGCTTTTTCCGTTACGGATGTAAAAACTTTTCACGTTAATAAACCTACGCATAGGAACCGAGCTCCTCATAATAATTAACTCATCAATCTCCACATCGCCCATTGTTGAGTGCAGGCTTTCCCGTCCCGTTCCGCTCCCGTCCCGACCCGACCCGCTACCGTCCCGCGCCCGTCCCGCACACGACCCGTTGGGATCCCAGCCTTTGTTCCACTGACGTACAATCGTCATGCCAGACACCCCACCATACCCAATATGACAAAAATAATTGAATCTCGCAAAAGTGGAAATAATTTAATTGGAAATTGAATTTTCATGTCGGATAACATTCGCGATAGGATTAAGTAAAGTGCTTTGCCTTCCAGATTGAGACCTTCGTAATAGTTTTCTTTGTATTTAATAGGTAATTGGAAAGTCGTGTTACTTTATTTCTCTGGAATATGTTGTCGCTTTTCCGACTTACCATTAAAATATTCAAATTAGTTATAACAACACTGTCTTACGGACTAATTCTTAAGAGGATTTCAAGGTTCCAACAGAGCTTTATAAAGACTAGGTACTTAATGTAGGAAGAGTCTTTATACCGGCTTAGAAGATTAATTTAATGTTGGCTCTTACTACTTTATCCAGGGCAGGCAAAATGTAGTAGTACAATTGAGGTGTTTGGAGTAATTGGGCTCAAGTTCTTAAGACCTAACTTAAGGTCGTCCTGCTTAAGTACAGTATTAATGTTTTAGGGGGTGGTTTTCGTAGTAAAAGTCAATACCTAACATCACATGCGGGGTTTTGTGGGGCATAGCTATAATAAAGATTTTTGTATAACTTGTTCATGATTAATAAAATAAAATAAATAATAAATAAGCCGAAAAAATCACGTTTCTTTTATGGGAGCCCCCTTTAATTTTTAATTTACAGACTGACGGACGGACGGACAGCGGAGGCTTAGTAATAGGGTTCCGTTAGCTACCCTTTGCGTACTGAACGCTAAAAATAATTACACGTCAGTCTTGTAGACCAAAGACTTGGAAACAATTTTTCTTGTAAAAAATATAGACGTTAAAATAATTGGGCCTATTAGGTACGGCAGAAGAGAGAGAGCTAAAGCCAAATGTACAGTCGGCTAATTAATTAGGTATCGTTGTTGTTACCCGTTGTTATTTCTCGTACCATTCTCCTTTCATTGTCTTTTCACAAGATAATGATTTTCCTTTGCCGTCATTGTATTTGTTCTTACTATAATTGATTTTCCGTTTCTCCACGAATCAAATTCTCTATTCTTTTGTTTCCTTAATTAATTTTTTTTGGTCACTGAAAGTATCAATCTTTGTATTAAATGATTTTTATTTTGTAAGGGCCGATTTTTCAATCGTCAGATAACCTTTGACTGAGGAATAAATCTGTCAAACGGCCATTTTTAATCCACAGTTCAAAGTTATCCGACTATTGAAAAATCAGCCTTAAATAGGTTAAACATAGCACTTTTACACGTCAATCATTTTTGGTCATTTTAAACTAGATGAGACCGATGTGTCCTAGCTAGTCCTAGCTGACTACCCTGAGGAGAAACATCAAAACAAAGTCAGAGGTCAAAGTCTCTTTTAAAGTCCATACAATCGTTCTGGTCAAATCATTTAGTAGAACCATGTAGGTTAATGTGTGAAATGGTCTTTTAAGGAAAGTACCACACAGATATTAGTGCACCAGTCCAGACAGTGCAAGCATCTGTCAGTTATCGTGTAGCGCAAACTAGAGATGGGTAACTCAGGAGAGAGAGATAAAAGATATGAATCAATCTGTTTCCATCAATCATTCTTTGTATCCGTTCACATCCGAATGTATCAGTGTTTCTTTACAACTCAATTACTCACGGCGTCCTTTTCTATCTGTCTCGCAACCGGTTAGCTAGCGCACATCTATGCACTCATTCTTTTGACCTCCAAGTTCAAATTCAAGCGTCTCTTTCGCACTTCCGTATTTGAAATATTTTGTCGAGCTTTGACATTTTCTATCACTCTCATTATATATCAGTTGAGCGAAGCGACTAATCGAGCCACGCTGAACAGCGTGAGTTACTGATACATCTATACTAATATATAAAGCTGAAGAGTTTGTTTGTTTATCTGCTTGAACGCGCTAATCTCAGGAACTACTGGTCCGATTTGAAAATTATTTCAGCGCTAGAAAGCCCATTTATCGAGGAAGGCTATATCACGCTAAGACCAATAGGAGCGGAGCAGTAATGAAAATTGTGACGCAGACGAAGTTGCGCGGGTCAACTAGTAAGGATATAAAGATACAAAATAGTGAAACATATCCCAGTGATCGAAAGATACATTTCAATCTTTTCTATGTAGTGATACATTTTGCCCATGCCTATGTCATACTTAGAACTTTAAGGTGCTCAACGTTTTTGTCAGTAGGTTAATGATAGGTAACTCTTATTTTGACATTACGAATTGACACTTATTGCCAAGACCTTTGGCCAAGGCGAACGTACCTAAATAAGATGACTAATTCAATATTTTTGTATTTCGTTAACTGTGTGCCAAGTTACACTGGCCAACTTTTAGTTATAGATACTTTTGGAACATATTGCTATGTTTACGATTCTGGCATCTGCGACTTATGTCGTAAAAGTCTTTTCGTTTACATACCCAGTTTTATTAAACCTTCAGGCCTGATTCCGGAGTTGCGGAATTTGTTCAAAAGAGTCACCGCGGCCCTGGAACGCAAAGGGCACTAGGAGGAACACGGATGGGTTTTAGTCAGTAGGAGTCTAACACTCCCTTCTGCTCCGCCCAGAACGGGAGGAGTCATTTGACGATTTCCCATCAAGGCCTGATTCCGGAAAGTTTTGTATCTAACTGTATTGCAAATAGCTGCTTTATTACAAACACGATCAATAGTTTCAAATAATCAAATCAAGTGAAAATATTTCAATTTAATTAGAAATTAAACCAATAACGAAATTATGAATCCTAATCAAATTCTCTTTTTATTTCCTACTAGCTTCTGCCAGCGGCTTCGCCCGCGTGGTCTCTAGGGAACATACTCCTACCCCTACTCGGGATAAAAAGCCTATATTCTTTCTCAGGCTCTAGACTATCTTTGTGCCAAATTTCATTTAAATCGGTTCAGTAGTTTTGACGTGAAAGCGCGACAGACAGACAGAGTTACTTTCCCATTTATAATATTAGTAAGGATAATAAACCTGGTACCTACATTAATATGAGATCATTAAAAGATTTTGCGAATATGTCGTGAGACGGATAGTTAATTCACGTAGTTTATTAAAATATGACATGTTATTATTAGCTATAGAGTAAGCATCTTTTTTATTTGCCCAATTACTGACGTAAATCTATCTTTGGTGCGTACATATTTATATGTATGCAAGAATACTAGCTGACCCGGAAAATGTTGTTTTGCTATAGTAAAAAATAGCCTACGACCTATTCTTAGACGTACCAAATAAACACAAAAAATTTCATAAAAATTGGTGACAAACACTGTGACACGAGATTTTTATATATTAGAAGATAATGCATGAATACATAAGTCACGTGTTAAAAAATGCAAACTTTACTAAATAGATTAGTTTATCAAAGTTTACATTCAAGTTAGTTAGTTTATACACCATACTAATCTGTAACATCTTGCTTCTACATTAATATTGCACAGAAAATCAAAAGGAATGGTACCGTTCCTTTTTTTATAAACCGTTCCATAACTTAGACATGTATATCGTCTAACATTCTTAATTTATTTAAAAACAAATTTACGCACACCTACAGACTAATAACCAAGGCGCTCGGATGCATAAGAAGAAAATCGCTTCTAAATATCGCTACATGTCAGTACTTACCTACGGCTTACACGTGTCGTACTTTGTACACTGAAACATTACACTCAAACAACGGTAACAAGACTAGCGGTTACTCGCAACCCTTTTTATTTTTATTCCTCTAATGAGTAAAAGGCGGAGCTGGCCGGTTACGAGCAAACAGCCAGGACTAATTTGGTGATGCTACCAGACACCTGACACCCCTGGCCGGCTACTAATGTGCGCCGCGTGTGTTTACTTCTACCCGTTTTCCGTGTACAGACAGTAGCAGTAAAACTCGTTGTCCATTCTACTTTTTTTAACCGACTGCAAAAAAAGAAGAGGTTCTCAATTCGACAGATTCATAGGGTTCCGAACAAAAAACGGAAACCTTATAGGCCCACTCGGGTGTCTGTCTGTCCGTCTGTGACACCCAGTTTTCTCCGGATCCACTGGACCGATTCTGTTGAAATTTGGTACATATATGGATTTCTGTGACCCAAATACGGCCGCGTTACATAAATTATTAAATTTTTAGTATGGGGTCACTTTTGCGGGTCAAACTAGAAAATTAAAAAGAAAAAGTTTTTTTCAAATTTCATATCAAATTAAAGGGTTAAAAAAAAAATTCATATCAAATTAAAGGGCTTATTGTGAGGGTTTTTATTATATTTTTTTCATAATTTAAAAATAAATGGTTTTGAAGTTATTCAAGAAATTAAACGAAAAATGACTATTCCCCCCACTTATCTCCGAAACTACTGAGCCTAAAATTTTGAAAAGTAAATGAGATCTTGACCTAAAGTTTACAGGAAAATCTCCCGTCGGGGGTTAAAAATAACATGTTAAAAAAAATATTCGTTCGGAACCCTTTGCACGCGAGTCCGACTCGCACTTGCCAATTTTTTTTTTTGCTGTCTATACTATTATGTGTATGAATATGTAGGTACCTAAATATTACTTGTCACCAAATCATGTGACCATCCTATGGGGGATTTTTGTGCTATGCTCATACCCACACAAATTCGCGAAAACTTTTAGGGAATATTCTCAATATGCGTAGAACTGAGGAGTGAAATTCATTGCCGCAGTCTGCCTTTCATGGTAGCTACAACCTGGGAGTCATTAAGTCAAGAGTGAATAGGTTACTTCTAGGCAAGCGTGCTCCATCTTCGACCACATCATCGCTTACCATCAGGTGAGATAGCGGTCAAACGCGTGCCTATCAATACTAAAATATATATATATATCTACACACATATGTTAACTATTAAATGAGGTCGTGATCAAACACGAGCCTGCTGTCTGTTCCTTTTTTGAACAAAACCAAAATCTTTTATGAATTGTTGATCGTTTGCGTCATTCAAATACATAATTCAAAGGGTTTTTTTTCTATTCCTCAGCACCTTTAGTAAGCCCCCGAAATGGTTATTTTTGAATAATTATAATTAGTGAAAAGTTAATTTATTGGGTTTGATCATTAATATGTTAAGCCGTTAAACGTGTAATTTATTATAATGTAAGTACTCACTGTTTCGTGATGGAAACTTTTACTCTGTACTGTAGAAAACGAATTAAAGGATTTTTTCTTTTTCGCTATAACCCTTATTAATGCAAACAATATTTAAAATAATTCAGTTCGTTAATTTCAGAATACACAGCCATTATTTAACACCATAAAAAGTGTTGAACGACATTCAGGTTCCGTGACTTGGTTAATTATAAAGCTTATTAATTACTCACATACGCATAATTAAACAACAGAGAACAAAACACTATTTGCTGTATTCAGCTCAATACATTGGCTTATGACCTATTCATCTCAAGGCACGCCGTTGAGCGCTAACTCCTACGCTTAGCAAATAATTAATAGACGTAAATTCTCGACGCGTTACGGTCTTACGGTTCATTTATCATTTTAAAGCTGAATGGCTTATCTTAATGTATTTCTGTATCTCTGCAAATGTCATAAAATGAAGGAATATTTTCAGGTAATTTGGCGGTATTCTTCTGAGAGTTAATTACAACATAGGTATTAAAAACTTTATTTGTCTTACTGTTGAGGAATTTCGAGGATTTTTTCTGGCGTGGAATTAAGAACGTTAACGTAAGGCAACAAAATGTTTTGAGACCATTCTAGGGCGAGCGTAGCAAAGTGCTACGCTCGTAGCAGCGTAGCGTAGTGGTAAGCGCGTAGCATTCTGCGTAGCGCCATAGATTTTGAGTTTGGTTTGTAATTCTGGATTCTAAATAACTGTACTTAATACAAAAACTATACTGAATTATATGCTGTGTACTTTGTAGGCAGCAAGTGTCATTATGGTAGAATGTATCTAAGACAATTAATTACACTTATAACGGTATTTAATTCGTCGAGGTAAAGGTCAAAAACCAAACTCATAAATTCCAATATTAAATTAAACAAAATGAATCTCAACATAGATCCTCTTTTGTTTGACTATAGTAAAGGAACTAGGAACAAGGCAACTCAGTTAACACCAATTACAAAACAATTTCGCTTAGAGGAACCATTTTCCCAAACTTGTTTTTCATTGTTACGAAGCAGTACAAAAAACTTTTCCCTGTATAGGTACCTAGCACTATCTGAAATTGGCGATTAGATCTTCGCACCTAGAGAATAGGTGTCAAAATGGAATGATTGTGACCATCGATCTTGTAGATTGAGTTTCGTACGATCCATCAGAAGCGATTGGAATGAATGAAACCTACCAAACGAACCCTTTTCGTAATGATTAGATCGTATCTGAATAAGTGAGGTACTATAGATGAATTAAAACGGTAGGAATGTATTTATATACCCACTTAACAAATAACACCACCGGTTTTTAAATATATTTGTTTCTGTTTGACGTGATCATTTTCACTTGTAGGTCTAGCTAGACAAACGACTCTGCTCCTTATATCGGTATTAAGACCATCAGAATTTGCATATGTTAAAAAACAATCTTCTCAAAGATAAATGGCATAAAAGTACATTTTATTGATATCACATTTATTATTGGTAAGCTCGCCAAAATTATACAGGTAAAACCAATAAATATTCTATCAAAAATAAAATAAATAACGAATCGCCCTTCTTTCTATCTACAATATATAATACAGGGTCCATGTGTCCGAATCGTCGCAGAATACGGTATAGACCTGAATAAATAGCGAGGTATTACGCGAAAATTTATTCAAGCCCCTGATACATTGCTCCAATCTATCTGCAATACGGTCAGATTTACCTAGATCTAGTAGATAGATGTGTAGGTAAAACAGGGTGGCCAACTCAGATGTACTTATATGTCGCCGGATTATTGCGAACACCGCCAGATTGTAAAACTTGATTAGATTATAAAATCTTCATACAACGTGTAACAGAATAACGCAATACCTCTTAAGAGGAAATGCTGGCGACGAGACTTTGTATGTAAAAAGTCATAATTCGAGGTTTGGCTCTCGACTGTTTTATCCTCCAGTATTGTACCGATTTAAAAGATATTTCACTAACTTAATGAGAAGGATAAATACTGTGTCCCTATGTTTTCCTTTTTGATGATTTATTAACCGTATAAGCACCAGAACCCTCACAAAATGCTCAAAATTGTCCGATAAATCGTTGTCAACAGAGCCCTAGTGTACGGCAACTATTAATAAAAAAAGGAAAACATAGAGACAGTATACATACTTCTTATTCAGTTTGTGAAATATCTCTTATATCAGCCCAATATTCGAGGAGAAAACAGTCGAGAGCCAAACCTCGAATTATGACTTTTTACGTACAAAGTCTCGCCGCCAGCATTTCCTCTTAAGGGGTCATTGTACTCATCATTATGAACAACTTTTACTATTGGACCAATCCCGAAATCGCGGGAAAAAAAAACCAACTGTTCAGTAGGTACATTTTGTCGAGTTGTGCGTACAGAAATGTATGGGGGAGTCGTTTTTTTTTCGCGATTTCAGTGGTGGTCCTGTAGTGAAAGTTGTTCATAATGATGAGTTCAAAGACCCCTTAAGAGGTATTGCGTTTATTCTTTATTGTACACCATAACAACTTATAATAAGTTACAGTGATTAAAAACGTTTATGTACAAAGGCGAGCTTAATTCAAAATTGAGTTTTGTACCAGCAAACCTTAGAGTGAGAGATCACAATAGAGGGTGGATCCAGTGCACATTTTACAATAATACGTATTTTATCATACATAAATAAACCTACATACATTATTCTGTTACAGGTTGTATATTGTGAACAGATATTATCCCCATCTAAACAAAAAAGTTTAAGAAATGTCCATGTCTTATTGAGTAGGATGATTTTAGTATCTCACACATATTTTAAATAACTCCACAAAAATACCAGGATCTGACGATATTTCGTGAGTTTGGGTGGTCAATTGTAAGTTCCCTTAAAAATGCTTATATTTTTCGAAATTCTTTTCTCTTTACTCAAATAATGAATTTCAATATCAGGCTTCAAATTAAAACGATGGCATAAGAAATTACATTACATTTGAGTTGGTCACCCCATATTTACTGACGAAAATTCATTTCGAAAGTTCGCAGTGAACTTTACAGTTTTTTAGACCTCTGAACAAAATTACTACTTAGGTATTCGTGAGCTTTTACTTGTAACTAGCTTTTTCCCGGCGGCTTCACTTCGTTGGCCTATCCTGAAGTACCTGCGCATTTTTGCCAGATAAAAATAGCACCTATGGGACTTAGCGGATTAGCGATAATGTAGGTACATACAACCTGTAACAGAACAAGCGCAATACCTCTTAAGGTGTCATTGAACTCATCATTATAAACAACTTTCACTATGAGACTAACACTGAAATCGCGAGAAAAAAAACGACTTCTCCATACATTTATATGCGCATAACTCGACATGAAAAATGTACTGAACGGCTGATTTTTTTTTCGCGATTTCGGGATTGGTCCCATAATAAAGGTTGTTCATAATGATGAGTACAATGACCCCTTAAGAGGTATTGCGTTTATTCTGTTACAGGTTTTATACATCATAATCTACCTAGCCTTTTTTTCCAACTATATTGGGGTCTTGGGGGCTACCAGCCAAACCGGATTCAGCTGAATACCAGTATTTTAGGTGGATTGGCTACTTACCTGACCTCCACAACACATTAACTGGGTAATACGGTACTTCTTGGCCAGACTGGTGTCAGATTTTCTGGCTTCTGACAATCCGTAACGACTGCGAAAGATCTACAAATGACAACCGGGACCAACGGCAAACGTGCTTTCGGTATACATATAATATGTTGTTGAGAATATCCAAAGTGTAGTGTATGTTATTCTGGTGCCTCTTAACATCCACCAAGATAGCTGGTGAATGACCGTTATTTATCCTTTTCATGACAATTTCGATCATTCACCGGTGACTGTTACCTATCATACACCACGACGACTTGGTTAGTGTTCATTATTAACGAAATTATGTCTGATCGATATAATTATCACGGTAGGTAGGTGTGATTAATTGAAAATTATTACTAGATAAGTATCCATCAATATTAATATTTCATCTTAATTTGGAAAATATAAATATTAAATTGAAATCACATTTAGCAGTTGCAACTAATAATTCACTACTCTCGTCGGTAAAAGTAATAAAATAAAATGAGGCTCGAAGTTATTTGTCCGGTATTCGTACTTGGGGTACCCCAACTTGGGCAGGTTAGGTTAGAAGGGAATGGGGATCCCCTTCGTGGTTATTTTTTTTAAAACCAGCCAGAAATAAACAATTATACAATGATTTCTCGCTTTTCGAACCAACACGGGCGTTTGTTAACATTCACACAAATTGTAAATCGCTGAATCTAAGATTCACTGTATCTCCTCTGTGCATGTTACCATTCACCGTTAAATATCCGATTCAAATATAAATTAAGAACAATGTTTGAGTTACACTATCGAAATTGGTAATTGTCGACGTACAACGGTGCATCTGAACATTAACTAATATCGGACATTCACAGTAACAAATAGATATACATATTTCAGTGATAGAGTTGTCGCTATCATACACACACATATTATAATCATTCTGTTATGAAAAAGGGATGGTGCTATTCGTCCTGTATAGGTCCGTCTCTCAGACAGTGGAGGGCTGTAACTACTTCGAAATATTACCTCCTACAAACAAACAAACATGTTTACCACTTAAAAATAAAACCTATCTTGTAATTTCGTTAGGAATACTTTCCTAAAGGCGCCTAGGTAAAAGCTAGATTTTGTTCTAACAAAATTAGTTTTCTTTTCGTTAGTAGAATATAAATGTTACTCTTATAGTTCTCTTCCATTTTAGCAAACTGATATTAAGGGAATTCTTTTGAGAATATAAAATTGTGAGGGAAATGGAAATAGGCATCCTTTCCATTAGAAAGAAGAGATGCTTGGCTTATCTCGCCTACTCATCGTAAGTACTAAATTTCAGTTTAAAACAATAAAATAAGACCAATGTCTTATTTAAACAATAAAATAAGACCAATGTCTTATTTAAACAATAAAATAAGACCAATGTCTTATTTAAACAATAAAATAAGACATATTGTAAAATTATTAGTACTTTTAAAATAAAAAAATAATTTTTAATCTTTCTTTAAGAATGATATGCACACCTATAAGTGATGTATTTTCACAGAATTGAAGATTTGTGATTGTCTGTTTTTATTATAGTTGTAATATGATAGTGTGCCTTACTAAATAAAAAAGAAATATTAATAGTAAAATTAGATCTACTTATTTAAATTAACACAAACAACAGTCCTCAAAAAAACTAATTATCATTTGATGGTAGCTGGTAGATGGTAGCTTACTAACACAGAGATAATCCCAACTACCTTTTTTGTCTGTCCGTCTTAAACCCGGCTCACTCCGCAGTGGCCTAATTAAAACTTGTAATTAAAGCTTTACTGTCCCAGTGTCCGTAAAAATATAGCCCTCGACATAAATAATGCTAGCAATGTATCGCTCAGCGCTGCTGTGTAGTTTCATCTCAAATTATTACTATGATTCATAAAATAAAATTTTATTTTATGACGCGCAGCAGCGTCGTGATACTAAAATTTAAAAGTTATTGTTATGATGACAACAATAACAAATTAAAAATTATGACTTCGGACTAACTTTATGTTAGCAAAACTTGTGATTTTTATCTGATCTTAATAAGGTTTTGGCAGCCGAGTATTAATAGTTTTGATGTCGACAATATTTTCGATATAAATCAGACTAACTGCCAGACCTATAAATCAATTAGGAGGAATCTATTAGAATAGTATTAAACATAATTATTTTATGTAAAACTAGCTGACCCGCGGCGAACTTCGTACCGTCATATTTTTTTGTATTTTTTTTAAATATTTTTTTTTTACTTACAAACCATCTCGTGATGATAACGAACGAACACATAAAAGAAAGATTTATCCAATTTGGTGCAATCGTTTGGAAGTTAAACGCGTACAAACATTTGGGTGATTTATTTTTTTTATGTTTTTTTTTTATTATATTCAGCGTGCAATAGTATCTTAAAATTAATACCTATAAATATCTAATAGCCACTGACAAATATTAGATCTATTTTTTTTAACAATAAACTTTATAACATGAAACTTTTGCAATAATTTATACTTCGTACCCAGTTAGTAAGTACAAAGGATTAAGTTACGAGACGGGGACTAACTTTAAGTGGGGCCTACACGTTTCTGGAAATTTTAACGAAAGCATAATCAAGGGTTTTATTTATCTACCCACACACGCCCTAAAAGCTTACTGAGAAAGGTTAAAATCGTTACTGTATATTATTCCGAATAAGGGTTATCATTCACGCAAGGACACATCGCTTCGCATTCGATCTCTTCATAGGACATCATCATAATTATTTCAGCCGAAAACATCCACAGCGAGGCTCCCAAAGCATCGCTTTATCGACTGATCCTGTGATAGATGCAGCTGTGATAGATAGATATGCTTAACACTATTTAACCAAGTTTATGAAATTAACGTTTACAATTTAGTAAGTAGGTACCTACCGATTTCCGGGATTTCCTGGAATCCTGATTTAATTTGACGCTTTTGTCTACTTTTGAGACACTGAAGCATCTAAATGCTACTTACATAATTTCTATCTTAGCAAACTAACTGGCGTGAAATCTTGGTATGTATCAACAGTCACATGGCGTACATAAGTTTCGCATTGCCCCGCTACCAACTCGCGTTCTGTGTGCCAAAATCTTAGGTAACATCAGGTATCGATTTTTTTGAAAACCATTACAAAATAAGTGAGGCGATGTTAGTAGAATATAATAAAGTAAATAGTAAAGCCACTTAGTAACCAGTGTCATCCATTATCAAACAACGGGAGCCCTGTTAGCGATAATAAGTTAGTGGGTGGCGCCAAATTAGATTTGTTTTCGCAACGATACAGGGATCTTTAGTGGAGGAGGCACTACTTAGGACGTCGTGAAGGTTGCTGAAAACAAAACACGTTTACTTAGGATCGGGTTTTGGTTTTACGTAGGTAGGTAACTCAATTACCTGCACATCAAGCTTCCAGCGAGCGTGTCTTCTCTGTGTAAGAACCCTACTTTGGTGTGTGAAGGTGACGGAGCTATACAAGATACTATACTTTTTTAAATAAAGAATCAAAATGGCCAGTGATGCCTGGGGCGCCGGGAACTGGAGGGCGCCGGGTCAAACAGGGCGCTGCGCGTAATTTGAGTACCTACCTATTTCTTTCGATATAAAGAAAAATTCAGACATTGATGGTGATTTGTTGTGCAATGAAATTTTATGTCGGCAACACAACCTCGAAGACATTCAGGCAACACCTATCGAAATATTTAAGCTTTATTAAAAAGCACAATCTTCATGAATTTCCCTGGATATCGCTGCGTATTCTGCTAACAAATCTAACAATACCAGTGACTGTTGATCACCAAACGAAAGCCAAAAACTGCCAAATAGGGGGAAATAATTCGTTGATAAACGAATAGTTGTCGGGAATGGTGTTTTAAACAACATCGTAAAAATACTGATGGGTGGAATAAGTTATTTTAATTACATATTTTTATTTGTGATGGGTTTGTTCTTGACTCTAGTCTATGTCAGATATGACAGAGACAAAGTCTACGATGGAGCGAGCTTACCCAGAAGGAGCCTGTTTCATATAGGAGGGTTTCATATTGAAATATGAAAAGACGCTTAATGCATGACTCGCCCGGGGCGCTTAGATGGTTAAGGCCGGCCCTGATGATGGCAATGGCACGTCAAAGTTGGGGGCTGGCCATTGTCCTAGACTGGGACGGTAACAGGCTAGTTTTTGTATCTATATTATACGGGGCAGCTGCAGCTGTCATAAAAGCGCATAGTTCACATTTATTGAGTGGAACTGACATCGTCCTATATTTGAAACTCATAAAGCCATAAACATCGGATGAAATTGTTATAACTAGCTAAAATTGTTACCTATGGCAGCATTTTGTCTCACTTTTTAAATTTGCCTCAGCGAATGTTTTAAAGCTTTTGAATTTTAGACGCTCGATACTTAGGCAGTGTTGATAATAATTTGTGCCTGAGAATTTAATTTGACCGACTGGTCCAATTAAATAAATCATACAAATAAAAATAACAATAAAAATTAATAATTATAATTTATTTCTAATTATACTTTATAGACGTGAAACTTATCAAACACCAATAAGAAAGCGGTGAAGCATACAAAACACACATGAGATTTCATAAACATTTATGCAGAACCTTTTTATTCCTCTCAGCTGAGTTGCAAACCAATATCGGGCTGCACATGATCCCGTCGAGTAGAAATGGCTTTCTGACAAAACCAACAACGAAGCTAGGATCAGTCTAGAATTCTATGCAAAACGCAGTTTCTGAAATAATATAATCATAGTCAATATTATTTCTGAAAGTTTGCGTTTTTGCGTACGATAAAGGTATCTCTTTATTGTACAATTTCGGAATTTAGAAACAAAGAAAAAAAAGAAACAGCAGTCCTACTATACCATATTAAAACCATCATGAGTGGAAGGGTGACGGAACTACTACTAAAAAAACACACATCATCGCATGATGTGTGTTTTTTTTTCTGACTCCTCCGCTGTACTTTTCTGATTAAATTCGTTGCAGGGTCCAAGACAGTTGAATCGTTTCTCCGGGACTCGTCGGGCTTCATTGGCTCGGCGTTTTTCCGGTGGTCGCCACTGTTGATTCTGGCTTTCAGGAGTTGCAGTGGATGGGAATGTGTGGCGGGATAGTCCCAAAAAAAAAACACATCATCGCTTCCCATCAGGTGAGATAGTGGTCAAACGCGTGCCTATCAATAGTAAAATAAAACTATACAAGACGCATAGCACTATCCCTTATTCCGAACAGCATCATGATGGCATTGGCTCGTGATAATTACTTAACTTATTCTTATTCGTTCTAATTACTTACTCTACCTAAGCCTCATCATTCCATTCCCAGGCAAAGACTTTCTCCAAAAGAATCAGTTTCAAGACCTATTTCCTTCACCTCATCCATAAGAAACCTAGGTCCCTCATAGCAAGAATTAATATCGAATTTCTATATTCAAATCAGGTGAAGGCCTTCTCGAACTGTTTCTATTTAAAGCACCTACATTTGTATGGATAGATATTGTGGCTATGGCGTTAATTAACAGTAGAACGAGATGGAGACTCCTATTCGCTCCACCGCACCCAATCATAGTAATCTGAGAGACGGATAGCTACTGGATAGGCCACAGCATAAATAAATGTCTCGACCACCGACCGGAGGAAATTTTTACAGCTCTGGATGTTAATTGCGATTTTTGCAATATTGTTTTCCTCGAAAAGCAAGGTTGATGGTCTAAAGCAGGGGCGTAGTTACCGCCGTATTTGCCGTATCAATTATACGGGGCCCCCGGATCACAGGGGCCCCGATTTCTGGCAGCAAGAATAATATCGCACCCTTAGTAATATAAAGGCTTAAAACAAAAAAGTAGTTTTTTGGGAATACGTGTTTAAAGATTCTGAATTGTTACATTCCAGCTTATTTTTTTAATCAAATGCTTAGTACTTTAGTTATAAATGTGATTACCTTCAGATTTATTCTTCGATACCTAGAATATAAGTAGTCATCAATAAATCAATAAAAATAAATAATAATAATATGACGAGACGAGCGGGGGAGTGTGAGAGAGACACATATATAGTTACCGAGTCATTAATGTTCTTTTTCTCTCTCTGTCAGCGGTAGCCGATAGATAATTTCGTTTTTTGCCCTTAGCATTCAAAATCAAACTTTACAAAAATTTTGATTTGAGCCCTTATATTATTAAGGGTGCGATATACTGTCTGCAACCTCAAATCATGCTTAGTATAATCAATCAATAAATTAATATAAATAGAAACAACCCTGCAAACTGCCCTTTTGAGCATTTTCGCACTCGGGCAGAAAGGGGCCCCCAAAAAACATTTGATACGGGGCCCCTTAAGGTATAGCTACGCCACTGGTCTAAAGAGTACCTAGCTACCTATTCACCTTAATTCGTTTTCTTAAATAGACTTAGCTAAGCATAATCCCATGAAGTCAGTACCTTAAGTAAAGATAAGTACAATACGCACCACGAAAGATGAGACTCGACGAGCGTCAGTAGTGGGAAGCTTGCGCAGGTACAGTCGTGTTAAAATAGTTATCCATAATTTGTATAACTATTCAGGGATTTTTCGATGACATTTAGATTAAAACTCTTAACAATATTATAATATTTATTACGAAATAATAAAGTTTAAGTGGTGTGTCAAGTCTCATCTTTCGTGGCACGTATTGTAGTAGCTACACAGGCTCACATTCAGCCGCAAAGAGCAGGGTACCTAGATATCTTCCACCGGTTTCTGGAAAAAAATATCGATTTGACACAAATTAAAATCCAAGTCAAATGATGCGGTTATCTGTTAAAAACTGACCAGTCAATCATCCTTCCTACTTTATAAAATTATTCCGTTACTGAGTGAGTTAGTTACTGACAGGCAACGCACAGCTGAAACTACTGGTCCCAGAAAGCTAAAATTTGGCATATAGGTAGCTTCCCTACACTCTATTGGAAAGCGCTAAGAGAGAACTTCCTGAAATTCCTACGGGAACGGGAAAAAACGGGATACGCGCGTACGAAGTGGTGGGCAAAAGCTAGTAGCTAAATGAAGCGCGTTTATCAGTTAGTCACAATAATTTTGACACAATTTTCATTCGAGTAATTGGAGAGGATCTCTCAGAGTACTGCAAACATGTTCTCTAGCAAATATCTACCAAAGTGTGTGTGTTAAATTAAGTGTACCTAGGTGTGTAAATCATTTGCAATATTTATAATAATTCAAAACCTACCTATCCATCGCATACAGCTACGTAGGTGACTTGGACTTATTTGCAAGTAAATCTAGTCAAATAACAAAATATTAAAATAATTTAGGTATTCAAAGAAGTAGGTACCTATCCATAATAAGAAATACGTTAAAGCTAAGTGCCTATCTAATGACTTTATAACGTAGGCGGCAAATTGGATAGATAAGTAACGTCCCAATCGCAATTTCGTTAAAAACGTCCTGAAATCTCATTCAGATGCAAATTATGACTAACGATATCTCGGAAACTGATGTTCCACGTAAAAAATAAGATGTTTTCTTACAAAAAATGAATCGGCATTCGGTAAGGCTGTTTTTTAGTTTTTTTCGATCATAAAAACATGTTTTATAAGGCCACACCACTGGTGCTTTGACATAACTTATTGAGTGAAAAACTATGCAAAACCTTCCATGTTTCAGGTTCCCTAGCAAGAAACACTGGTCTGAAAACTACTCCTGTTTGTTTATAATAAAATATCGATCAAATGGGAGTCGGACTCGCACACGAAGGGTCCCGTACCATAACCGAAAAAAATAACGTTTTAATTTAACTTTTATTATTCGTTGTTAAATGTTCACATATTTATTTGCTACTATTATTAAAGGTTATTATTATTATTTAAGGTGTATCTTGAGCAATCTCGGCACCCTGAGTTCCCGGTCTTTTGGTAGGCGTACGAGGGGCCGAAGCCAACTCGCAGAGACCCCGTTAGACATTTCTAATGGAATGGGGCACCAACCGACGATTATCCCTATATGCACTATCAAAGTATAGGTACCTAAGGACAATCCCCGGTAGTTGCAAAACTATTGCATAATATAGAAACAAAAGGTGACAGGCTATGGGTTTGGGTGGTTTAGTGGATTCATTATAGTATACTATTATTATTAAAGGTTCCGTTGGTTGCCCTTCGGGTAGGTATGCAATCCTAAAAAGGAACACCTTACCCAGATAGGGCACTTACCTAGCAAATGATCGAAAAAAAATATTCACTAGATGCTACCTACTTACTGTTTGTTTCATAGCTATGTCAGTAACCTAGCAATAAATTCTAATTCTAAGGTCATTGCCCCAGCTCTATTCAAAAACATATTTTAGTCGCTTGCCACCTTCCGACAAAATAGTGTTACTACACAACTTTCTCGACCTATCTTTATTTTTACCTACCTACTATCGAATAATTTTCCTAAGGTATACATTCAAACCGTTGAAAATGGCAACCATTGTGGTACCTATTTGCCGTAAATATACCCAATATTTTCAGGAAAGAATAAGTATCTGAAAAAGCCATGTCTACCATATTTGTCATTTGTCTTATAAATAATTTTGGTCCAATCTGTCGAACGACACATACGATATAGGCAGCTCACCACGCGGGACATTTTTACTTAGAACATAGTGGAAATAAACATAAAACTAGAATAACTACAAAATATTTAAGAAATAATTAACTGTTTGATATTATTTTCAGTGTATCAAAGCAAAAGTGGACCTGGGTGAGTTTGTTTGATTCCGTAGTGTGCTTTGCACTGACACGCTTTTTGAGATGAAATAGAGACGATCGACATCGATTTGCAGAAGCGCTTAACGATATTGTGCATGCAATCGAGATTTAAAAAGTAACGCGCGGTGAGGTTAGCATGTGGCCGATGTCCCTTGTTACCCTCCAATCTCTATAGGTATCTATCTAGGATAGAGGGTACAATAGAGAGTGCGAGCCGTGTTCAGTGTTCCAGGCCAGTGCATCTTCATCAGTCGCGGCGGCCGCCCCACTGCGGGAGCTCACTCAAACTTTGCTTGCTGTGTTAATAAATATAAAATGAGCCTTTTAGATCAATTAGATGACAATAGTGTGCCTTGTGTGATAGTGGTCTTAGTAATAGTGGCATGATTTAAATAAATAATTTGGTGATGTGGTGTTCATTCTAAAATAAATAAAAAAATACCATTAAATAGCAAAGAAATTAGTCAAAATTCGAATAAAAGAACAAACAAGTGTTGAAATAAATTAGTTGATTTATTGGAGTTTCCACAGGTCGTCACAGTGAATTTGATTTTATTTCGCGTAAATAACTCTTTCCCTTTCTTTTTTCATTCAGCGGGTAATTTACTTGTTCTCAACACAGTTGGTGCACAAATAAATATTGAGCTTTACAATTCACACAGGTTGCCGCACAGGTATTAATCTCTCAGCTGGTAGGAGCTTCACTACACAATCAGTACAGTAGTCAGTGCCAGTATTATCGGTCCACCTTGCACCCAGGAACCCAGTTTTCTGGCATCCAACACACATTGTTTTAGTCTGATAAACGGGTGCTGTTTCATCTAATATCCTTTGTTCCTTTGCAGATTTGAGTAAGTCTAACATATACCTGTTACTGTTCTTCATTTCTAGTGTGGACACACTGTCATGAGCCTCTCCGCAGTCATACGGATCCTCCATGGTGACAGGAACATGCAGCTGAGGGAAGAATGTGGATTTCTTATAAAACATTGCTTTATTCTTGTCCCGCCCCACTCCTTTTGGAATTCTACCTGGTATTGGCAAGCCCGCTTTGGCTAACTTAGCAAAATACTTCTGTATTCTGCTCATGACTTGTATAGGAGTCCTGGTCCCTAATGCTTGAGCAATTTTCTTGTATCTTCTTGCCTCAATAGGCTCTTCAGGGTAGATTTCGAGTAATTCTTCCAGCCTTTTCTGCTCTTCACAAGACCATAGTTGGTTAAATGTTTCAGGTTTATTATCAGTGAACTTTCGTCCCCTTACTTTAGTACTAGAATCTAAATCATCTTTGTTAGGCTTTGTGTCTCTAATATCATCACCATCCATGGAAGCATCTATTCCATAACTGGCCCAGTCAATGTTCGGCAGATCACTGATAGTCTGCCGAGGAGGGAAGTTTGCACTCCCTGCTTTCATTTCGTTTAAAAAAGACAGTGGGTCATCTAGGGCCCTGTTTTGAGCTTCTGATAATTCTTCTATGTCTTTCAATGCCTTCACTTTCTGAGCTTCTAATTTAACAATGAACTTCAGCAGATCACAGTAGTCTTTATTCCCGCGAAGAGCCAGGTGGTCCGTTTCGAAGGCGAATTCTTCATCGGAGTCCATTGTTTCAGAGTCTATGTTTTCCATGATTTAAGCTGTAAGAAACAGTTAGATCAAGAAAAAATCTCACAATTATTTTAATTAAAATGAGCATAAATTCCGGTGTCAAAGTGCCGGGAAGTCCGAAGAGGTTGAGTGTAAAAATTAAAAACAAACTAAATAGTGTGCAACAGAAAAAATGCAAACCTGAATACAGGAGCGCTTCTCTTGAAGGATGGTCTGGACGGTAAGTAAGTAAATTACTAAGAATTTACTGTTTTTGTTTTTATCATATAACTGTTTTCTATTTATTTGCTATAATAATACCACTCCGCGATTTCATCTTCACTTTACTTCCAAAATGTCAAAATAATAACGTTCTGATTCTGCGTTCATCCAAATCCAAGCTAACGTTGTTGCCAGTTACATTTTAACAACTATTTACTAAAATTTAAAAGGAAGCTAACGAAGCCACTAATTTCATAAAAACTTATACGTATAACTTCTATTTTGGTAAATAATCATTTTAATTTTTGATTCAAATACTGTGATACACACATTTTGATTATTGTTGCTCTAAGTAAAGTATAAGAACGCACCCAACGATGAGGTATTTCGCGCCCTCTAGTAAACACTCTGTGAACTTTTATCACAGTGAAACTTCTCGTATATTTCGTTTAGCGTCAACAGAGGTCGCTGTTCAGTCATCTCGTCACAAGATCAGTTTTATACGAGACAGACAGATGGCGCTTAAATAAAAATACGATGCTAAAAACCTTAGGTGAAATTGTGATAGAGGGCGTTTCAACAATTTTAAATTGATTTAATACTTAAATTGTTATTATTTGGTTTTTGCAAACTAGAAAACATTTAGTTGAATAAGTAGGTAATTAATTAGTTTTTTTTTTTACATTAGCAGCCGTTGTAGTAAATAGGTACTTGTATAAATTAAAAAGAATAAAGTGGAATGCATTGTCTAAGAATACATTTAGTATACATTTAGTCCCGTCATCTCCTTCGTGGCCTGCCAACACAGTCCTTAGCTAGAAAGGCCTATTTTGGTTTAGGTACCGCTAAAAACGGGCTCCCCAAAAATGATTGATACAGGGATTGAAACTAGCTACGCCACTGCTTAAGAAGAGCGTGTTTTTATTCATAATTATATACGTAGGTACCTACTTAATAAGGTCGACGCCTGAACGTGCGAATTTGATTATAACTTGGTCGAATCTGTCATCACCACGAAAAGGGTTCCGCATTCCCATCCGGCCGAATAATATAGGTAGGTATGTCATATGTTAATTTTATTAATTCATTTGTGGTAGTTTTTATTGAATTTATTTGTGACAGTTTTTACCTACTCTTTGCAGTAAACGGGTGATGAAAAGAAACTTGTCCAAGCTGGGATCCAAAACAATTTCGAATTAGGAATCTTGTTAGGTAGGTGGAAAGTATTACCTACTTCTTTTTATATATCAATGCCTACTACCATAGAAGCAACTTACGTTTAGTTAGTGAGGTCGTGCATCTTGGCATCATACAACGCTATTGAACTTTAGAAATTTTGTTCAAGTTAGGCTTCATACCAACTTCTCGTCATATTATGTCTGCTAGCATAATATTATTGTCAGTATTATTTTCGAATACGTCACTGAAAGGTCACGGGACTCAACATAAAACTTACTAAATAGGTTCGTGTCGAATAAAGGTGGTTTCCACTCGAGTTATGAAAGGCGCTGTAGGTCAAATGTAGGCGGACGTTTGAAAGAACAATGATGTGAAAAGATTTTAGCAATATTTATTAGATGTTAACTAATAGCCCTAAGCTATAATGTAGGTAAGGTAAGGTACGATGGTTAGGTTTGACGTAGCTACCTGCCTAGACAAATTTTGTTGGTCAGAATTACCATTTAGGTATTAAGTATGCTCAATTACCTAATCAACCGGTTCCTCGTGTTTTTTTAGCTAGGATTCTTGGATGAAGGAACATGAGGTTTCTTCACTGTTCATGTTTCCGTTCACAGAGGTGATGAAATAAATTGCGCAAAGTAAAGTTCTGGCCAAACTTACGACCTACGAAGTGTCAGTCCCGTCAATCCCCCTAGAGACCTAAATCACAAAGTTGTCATAGATTCCATCCAATACCTACCTACTTTTAAACTTGCATATCAATATAAGAATAGATAGATCGCTTTCGGAGGTGAAGGTACTGTAGCATAACCTCCTTGGTTGCCTCACCCTCCGGGGACCTCCGTCAACTTAATCATAAAAAAAGCTTTAGAAAAATTAGAAATTTAGAATAGGTTTAAATAATGACATAAGATGATTGATTGGTTTTTCTGACAGAACTGTAAAAGTTTTCTTGGGAGCACCAGCTCAATTTAACGATCTCTTAAATCACCTAAAGTATTTTATTTATCACGATCCCTAGACGTTGCAGAAGCCCTAACCTGAACGTCTACAGTACCTACCTATCCGAAGAGTTCGGATATCTGGGGGGCTACTCTCTAACGAAATCCGTAGTTTCGGGCTTAGTTGCGGGCGGGCGTATTCTACTCCGTATCACCTACAGACTTACGATTAGTCCCGAACCCGAACTGAGAATGAATGACAACACGATTTCACAGTAACTGTCAAATCGTGTTATCATTAGTTCTCAGTGGTTAGGTGATACAGAGTAGAAAATGCCCGCCCGCAACTAAGCCCGAAACTACGGATTTCGTTAGAGAGTAGCCCCCCTGGACAGGTGCTAGGCAAGCGATTGTCTCCTAAGTTACCAAGTTAAATACAGACTGTTGCAAGTCGAGTTTAAGTTGGGATTACGGTAAAGTTAAACTGGAACGGTTTCATTTAAGTTCAGTTTTTAAACGGGGTTAGCGGTTTTATAATAAGGAGCTGGATTAAGCATAGAAATATTTGGGCGTAGGCTCCGAAATAATGCAAAAATATTTCATTAGGAATATTATGTCAACGAAACTGGGTGGTCTGACCGTTTCATCGTGTTAATCTTTAAAATATAGCCTTACTAGCTTTTGCCGGCGACTTTGGACACGCATATCCCGTAAGAACTTCTGGAATCCCTCTCTTAGTGCTCCCCTACACTTCCCAAGGTACCTACATGCCAAATTTCAGCTCTCTATGAGCAGTAGTTTCGGCTGTGCGTTGTCTGTCAGTCACTCACTCAGTAACGGAAGAATTTTATATTTTAGATTGATTAGATAGAAAAACAAAAAATACGGTTAACTGCAATATGAACGGCGTCACCGAGGCAAGCCAAGACAGAGGTGGCGAGACGACCTAGAAACCTACCGCAAGGGCTGGTTCGAGGTGGCAAGAAAATATACCAAATATTGAAAAAAGTATTTTTGAAAAGAATAACTATGGAGTTTCTTGTCCGTTCTTCTCCATAAGAATCTTTCCGAATGGACAGTAGAATAGAATAGAATGATTTTTATTTGCAAAGAATGTAGGTACTTGGTTGTTAGGTAGGCACTTTATACTATTTTCTATTTTCTTTATGCTATTTTTATACTATTTGAAATGTGAATGACGTTTAAAAGTGCCGTTTAATGGCCCAATTGGAATAAACGTTTTGACTTTAACTTTATTTATGGAAGGGCTTGGGATTGCCATTGCCTAAAATTAGGACAGTGTAGGCTAAATTTATAAAATAAACTGCAAGACAGCGCATAACAGAAACCTACGCCAGATTCTGGACTAATTGCTTTCGTATTAATAGAACCTACCTTCCTACTCAAATAAAAACAACTGCCCATATCTACACCTTAGCCCTAAAGGGTTGCGAAATCTGCCCACTCAATGCAAAGGGGTCGCTGGACATGTAGATGGGTACCTATTTCTATAACTTACGCAATATCCTATAAATCTACTTATAGTCTGAAGGGATGCGAATAAAAGACACGGAGCTATAATTGGTAGCCCGTCAATGGGGCTATTTTTGTAGCTTGAGTCACTTGGGTTTAGATCGCCCTATGAGGCTCTGCTTTTAGATCATGTGAGACAGTGTGTAAACTTTGGGGACTGTTTAGCTTTTCAGATGAGTTGCGTCATGGTTTTAGTTAAAGATTAAGCTAGTAGGTACTCATTTAAAAACTAGTCAGGCTAGCAGCGACGGTATTTTTGTGCTTTTTAGTGGAGTTTCCTTGTCTTGCTATTCTTTTTGCTCAGCTCTTCGTGTACCGGTCTGTACCTAGATTAAGGCCCAAAAATGGCAAACGGCTTCATGCATGCCTGTTTTATTTCCAAGCCATTTAAACACAAAATAATATATAAAGAGGGTATATTATTATACAGGGTGAATTTTTAAGAGTGCCTGGATGACCTAATCCGAAACTAAAAGGCATATCGAAGGACACTGAAAGGAGTCTCGAGCCTGATTTAGATGGAAAATAAAACTGCATTAGGCATTAGATTTTTATAACTTGGTTTTCCTAGCCAGGAATCGAACCGGTTGGTTTTAAAAAAAGACACTCGGCGGCACACGGTCACGAGACTCCTATCAATATTTTTCGATATTCCTCATAGTTTCAGATTTGGTCACCCAGACACACTTAAAAAGTTCTCCCAGTATAAAATATATAAACAAGGAAAAGTAACAAACTCCATAAAAGTCAAGCTGTCTTATAAATAATTTCATAGCTTAAAAGCAGACTATATTCCTGAACATATCGGTGCTACCGAAGATACCACCACATTTTGGGAAACCGCTCGGCATTTCGCTCACTTCACTGGAACGAAACCGTATAAAAGATTTTAAATAAATAAACAAAGAGCGGAATATGAACGCTCGCTTCGGTACCGCCTACAAAGAATTGATATTTAAGCATTAGATAATACAATATTTAATTCCTGTTATTCTTGGAAGTTGGAACCGTTGTTTTATAACATGACAATGTTTGATTTCTTTGAAGATCTTCATTGTTTTGAAAGGCATGTACCTACGGCGTAGACTTTGGATCGGTGTTTCTGCACGCCGTCACTAGCACTACGTAGGTGTACCTATCGTCTATCTGTCCCCAAAATACCAGGTGCCCTTTAAAAATATCCCCACAAGAAAAAACAGCATCATATCCAACCATTGTAAAATAAAACAGTCGTAATAAGTACTATGACGTGTTATTGTCATTATGAATACATTGTGAAAAAGGAATAATGCTTTTTTACATATTATAGCTACCCTAGCTAGAGGAATGCTATGTATAGGCCTACTTTATTTCATTCAGTGATAAAGCACAAGGACCTTGGTGTTGGTGGACCAATTATCTAATATTTTGGAAGAAAAATCTATTCTTTTTATGAACTAGACCGACCGTGTAGCCGGCCGCCCGCTTGACTCCGATAAACACTAGCACTAAGGGCACAGCGGGAACTTCAGGAGCAAACTGAAAAAATAATAGTCCTGCCTGGTCTGGCCGTTCTTGCGCCCCCCAGAGTCTACGCCCTATGCCTGGGCACCGGTGGCACCGCCCTATATTCGGCACTGAGTGCCATCATTGGCATTGCCATCATTAGCATCTTGGGAATATTCTCCAATATTCCCAATATTATAATACTTCTTAAACAAAACAATCTCACTGTTTTCTATAAATATTTACCATACCTAATATTCACCGAAGTAGGGTGTTCTGAACAACATAGGTACTAGGTATGTTGAACAGAACACCCACGCCCGTTAATTACTGTTCAAACGTTTGCTTGCACGGGTGAAATGCTACGGGTGAAATAATAAACCAGACAAACTTAGATTCTTCTTGAACTGGCAAAGTCACGAATTGTTGGAATAAAAGCTCTACGCCATTTACTAACCGATGAGAAGATACTCGGAAATTGTAAGAGTGCATTATTAGCTTTCGTAAAGATTATTTATTCTTGCGTTTACAGTGAATTTAATAACGTAGATGGGTAATAGGTAATCGCGCTCTTATCAGCTGCGCGCAACTTGGTACTGTGTTTGTACTTCTTAACACTGCACTTCACAGAACTCATTTATAAATGTCATTAAAATCGGAAACATTTGTTATGAACAAGCAATACTGGCAGCTATTCCCTTAAGTCAGTGTTCAAACAACGCCTGCAGCATGTATCATAGTCACGTATCATATCATTTACTTGTTTAGCGCATACTGTTCTTGCCTAATCGACTCACCGTCGGTATTCCATCGGACCACTCTGCTAATTGCGCTGGAGCATAGCCTATTAGACAGAGATGGGACCAAAAACTTAGAAGAATCGACTGAAAAATCACCATCATCATGTTACCCGCGATGCCAACAATGTCGTCTGCCCATAACGACGCGCCGTGCCGGACGACCAATATTTTTTTTCTGCCTTACCTACTCCACCTATCATCACCATTGGCAATACTGTCACGTAATTTACTATTCTGCAAAAAGAGACAAAGTTTTTGTGTGGGGTAAACTTTTGTAAAAAAAATAACAACCGAATTCCGAATAAAAAACACTATTCAGTATAAAATAAGTTTAATTTCGGAAGTCGGTGTCAAAAAACGAAAAAACAACCAAAAATACCGACTTTATCACTTTTAGTGGTGCGACTTGTATGCTTACACTGCTTACACCTTCACAGCATACCGGCGTGATCTCATGTAATGACCTTTATGTTGCTGTAAAAAATAAACAGACATGCAATTTCAGCAATCCCGGGAGATTTGCTATCATTTATCGATGAGTTCCGTTGCCTACCTCCGAAGTTCTTCATCAGATCTTCATCAAATTAAAAAGGGACTAGTCCTCGAAAATACTCTTCCAAACAAAAAAAAAAGGATCGTCCAAATCTGTTGACAATTGGCGAAAATATCGCTGAACAAAAATTTTCCTGGGATCCCGACTTATACCTTCCATCATCAGCTCAGCAGCATGAGCTGATGATTACCAGGCACAAATATCTGAGTTTGCGTTAGAAAAAAAGCATATGAAAAACATTGTATCTGCCTATAGATTTTGACGGTTGCCTTCGATTTTCCTGGAATCCTATCATCAGATTCTGACTTGGCGACATTGGGACCACCTCAGAAGTACAGACTTTCGAATAAAAAATTAAATATATAATTAAATAATTAATAAATAATTTTGACAATCGGTCTACAATTGACGGAAAAATAAAAAAAAAACAAAGAACATTACCTGTCGCTGTGATTATCGATAGTCGTCATTTATTTTCACTACTTGTAGGTATACTTCGAATGTATGTATTTATGTATCTATTATATAGCTTTTTATGTATGTCTATTATTAGGGTTCTGAAAAAAAAACGGAACCCTTATAGGATCACTCGGGTGTCTGTCTGTCTGTCCGTCTGTCACAGTCAGTTTTCTCCGGATTCACTGGACCGATTCTGTTGAAATTTGTTACACATATGGACTTCTATGACCCAAACACGGAAGCGTTACGTAAATCATAAAATTTTTAGTATGGCTTTTAGGGTCAAACTAGAAAATTAAAAAAAAAGTTTTTTTAACAATATCGTGTGACATATCAAATGAAAGGGCTTACTGTGAGGGTTTTGACTATATTTTTTCATAATTTTAAAATAAATGGTTTTGAAGTTATTCAAGAAATTAGACGAAAACTGACCATTATTCCCCCCCCCCCTTATCTCCGAAACTGCTTAGCCAAACATTTTGAAAAATATGGAGATAATAGATCTTTACTTAAAGATTACAGGAAAACCTATTAGAAGTCTGTAGTGTTAAAACACATGTTAAAAAAAATAATTTCGTTCGAAACCCTTTGCACGCGAGTCCGACTAGCACTTCGCAGTTTTTGTTAATACTTTTGGTGTACAATAAAGCGTATAGTAAATAAATAAATAATAAATAAAAATCGGTGAACATACATAAAAAAAACACAGCTGCACATAGAACCTCCTCCTTTTTTAAGAAGTCGGTCAAAAAGAGAGGTACTTATGCACGGTGAATTAATACAACAAATAACAAGCGTACTATAGCTTTTTTGTAAAAGTTATGTAATAACAGCAAGCCTTTTTGAATCATTTGTAGACCTAATTGTGTAACGTGTTTCGGCAAAGGCATTGCGATTATTTCGCCTACGAAAAGTGACAAAAAAAAAATAGCACTCCGGGAGTGCCGGCAGAAGTGAAAACTTTAGTATTAACGTTGTGTTTAATTATAAGTACAAAAATACTATCATTTATGAGGTAGAATACAATGTTTATTTATTGCGCTATCGTACACAAATATGACAATTTACATGTTATTATTCATAATATTATATCGTTATTTATTTATATATTACATTAATTTTTATCTCTTAGAAAAATCAACTTTCATCCATAATTTCGTAATTCCGTAATTTCGTATCCACGCACGCTGTACATAAACACAGACGCACATTCGCGCAAGCGCCCTGTGCCGCCTAAGCGGAGCAGCACACTCAGGCACGGTAGAAAGAGTGGGAGATACTAGTTCCTCTCCCTTCCCCTCGATCTTACGCTTTTTCGATCAGCATCACGTGACCCTGACGCGAGTCCGTCTTACGCTTTTTCGATCAGGTCACGTGTCCTGACGCGAGTTTAAGATTTTATACCCATTACAGAAAAAGTGCTCAACGCCGCTAAAGAAGTTTTCACTTCAAAAACTGTAGATCTTTATTAATCTTTAATCGTTTTACCACAAAATACATCAGTTACGCCATCCATCATCATCATATCAGCCGAAAGACGTCCACTGCTGGACATAGGCCTCCCCCAAGCGTCGCCACAACGACCGGCCCTGCGTGTCTCGCATCCATCGGCTACCCGCGACCTTCACCAAGTCATCGGTCCACCTTGTGGGAGTCCTTCCAACGTTGCGTCTTCCGATACGCGGTCGCCACTCCACAACTTTTCGGCCCCATCGACCACCTGTTCTGCGAGCAATGTGCCCTGCCCACTGCCACTTTAGTTTGGCAAACCTTCGGGCTATGTCGGCAACCTTGGTTTTCTTGCGGATATCATCATTCCTGATTCGAATTCGCAAGGAAACTCTAAGCATTGCCCTCTCCATTGCCGTTTGAGTGATTTTAAGCTTTCTGATGAGGCCCATTGTGAGCGACCACGTTTCAGTTCCATATGTCCTCACTGGCAACACGCACTGATCCATAGACTTTCGTCTTGAGACACTGTGGTATGTGGGACGAGAAGATACCACGCAACTTCCCGAACGCCGCCCAACCAAGTCGGAGTCGACGATTGGCCTCTTTCTCGAAGCCAGCCCTACCTAACTGGACCGTTTGTCCTAGGTAGACGTACTCGTCTACAACTTCGAGTGTAGAGTTTCCTATCTTGATAGGAGTGGGTGCTACATGGGTATTTACCATGATCTTGGTTTTGTCCATGTTCATTTTGGACTCACTCTTTCGGAAGCTCTACTGAGGTCATCGAGCATTGTACTGAGGTCCTCCGTGGTCTCAGCCATGCCGACTATATCGTCGGCAAATCGAAGGTGGCTGATGTACTCGCCATTGACATTATTGCCTCGCCTTCTCCAGTCCAAAACCTTGAAGACATGCTCCATTGCGGCCGTGAACACTTTTGGAGAAATAACGTCTCCCTGCATGAGTTACGCCATACAATAAAATAATAGAGGTTCACTGAAACTTGCTCTTAACTAACGCACCCACATACAAATATTGTAGGTAGGTAGGTAGGTCTGTTATGTTATTGTTATTTATCATGCATATATTTTTGTTTCTTCTCGTCAAAGACGAATTCCATTACGTTTTGTGGGGCAAAAGGGTTTTTTTATTATTCGTGAGTATGTTTGTGACCGCAATTTCGTATCAATCTGGAATTATACCGAATGCTCTGAAGCAGGAAATGAAAATCAAAATGTTGCCGTCAGGCGTCAACCCACTCACTGCCGCCATTTCGTATGTGTACGTATCTACACACGTACATAGGTAGGTATATGTAGATTTAAGAAACTTTATTCAATCATCACTACCGAAAATAAGCAAAAGAGCAAAATTCTTATCCTACTCTTCTATCGCAAGTCAGCTGAAAGAAATTTATTTTGAAGTAACCAATAACTTGGTGCTTTACTCTCTGTAATGTCTCTTAAAGTTTGTTTTGTGTGTACAAAAATAAACAAATATAATTCTAAAAATATACCTCATTACAAACGTAATAAATCGATCGTCATCGTAATGATAACCGCATGGATTAGGCGTGAGCTTTCTTTTACTACTTGAAGATCTATCTTTTTAGATGAAACCAAAATAAGAGAGTTTCATGAGGTCTATTAGGAATATTCTTTGCATAGGTATCAAATAAATATATGGTCCTGTCTCAGAGCGCGTTGGCTTTTGAAACGGATCTCCTGCCTATCCGTCATCGTGCCCAGCAACCTGAACCCGTTATGTTGGGGTAGCCATTTAATCTAGTCGTAATCAGCTATGTAAACACCCAAATCTGATTTCATTTATTACATTGAATCATCATCATCATATCAGCCGAACTACGTCCACTGCTGGTGATAGGCCTCCATCAAGCGCCGCCACAACGACCGGTCCTGCGCGTCCCGCATCTATCGGCTACCCGCGACCTTCACCACGTCATCGGTCCATCTTGTGGGAGGCCTTCCAACGTTGCGTCTTCTGGTACGCGGTCGCCACTCCAGAACTTTTCGGCTCTCTTTTACATTGAATACCAAACTGGAATTAAAAACGGCATGAAACGCATAATGGCACTCATTAAAATATTCCGTGCATACAGGCAGCTTTACACTCTAACATAAAATGTTCATATCTTACGGAACTATGTAGCAAATGTTTCTGCAAGGCACTTAAAATATGTCAGCAATTGTTTTTTAATGAATTATTCGGACTTATTTTACATCTACTTCCCGATGAGTTCTACATTCGATATACCAGTCCGGTTGGTACTGGCCACCCCCCGCCCATATATAGGCTATCTTCGTAATTTAGAAGTCTCTTTAGGCACCGTTGACCTATGGTACCTTTTTGGCCAAAATTGGTGATTCATCGTTCGTATATCTTGTCCGTCTGTTGCTTATCTGAATTTACTTTGAGCGACTCGTCATTACACAAGTAGGCATACCATACGATACCTACTTGTGTATGTATTTAAGTTAATGTATGTCGAGTAGTGCAAAACAACGAACACATGCGAAGAAGTTTTCATTCATATCTTACTTATTGCCTTACTAAGTTGAACTTAAAGTTCTACCTAGATATAGACCAAGTGTGCCGGAGCAAACTAGCAGGCGCCGAGGAGTCTAGTAAGTATTCCCTATTTCAGTTCTTACTTGTAGATAAGGCTGACTTACTTAAATATGATGTGTGAATATGGAAAAACTCCGTTATTTATGAGGGTATTCGACGTATTTTTCGAATCTACCTCATAATGACATTCTGTGTATAGTTTAGGAAATAGTAAATAGAGAAGCTGACTCATAGAACTCACAAATACTTGGTTTATTTTCTAGACTTCATGTCTGTTCCCTATGCATGCAGTTGCCAAATTTTTCGTAATCTATTTTTATCTACGAATGGAAGTGAGGTTAGTTCTACGCTACGTGCTACGCGCTACGCAATGGCGTAGCAGTACGCTACGAGTGCTACGAAACTAGGTTTTTTGGCAATGTTGCTTGAATTTTTACTCTCTGTGTTTATGATTTTATACCTACTACAGTTGGTAGGTTTGCGCGGCAATAGCGGTAGGAAGCATCGTAAGTACTTATATGAGGGTCGTTGGCCTTAAATAATAATGATCAGATTCCTTCGAAACCATATTATGTAAAGGGTAATAATAAACCGCTTTTGCAATATATGCATGATAGCTTTCAACATATGAACATATGTATGTATCTAAGCCAATTTTGATTCAGTCGATTAAAGTCCAACTAAACGGGTTAGCGGTAGTATACATTGTATCCATCACATGAAACCTTACTGCACACTAGCTTATTGGATTGTAAAATCACGAGAGGTAGCGAAGTGACAAGTTGCACATAATACTGTGTTTGTAAAGGTGAATACAGACATTGCGAGGCATGCGCCGCGCACACCTTGCAACGCACACGTTTCGATGTAAATTTGCCTGGGTATTGTAGGAGGTAAACAGAAGGTAAATTAAAAAAAAAAAAAAAAATTGGTTTTTTTCGTCATCACACGAAGTTAAAGTGTCACTAAATGTGGTCGAGTGGTTTAGGCCTTGTGACCCGGTGGTTGTGGGTTCGATTCTCATGGGAAGCTTACTTTGTAAAGTTATTTTCCAGTTTGTCTAGGACATTGCAAGCTTGAATCACCTGATTGTCTGATAAAAAGATGATCCCATGCTTCGGAAGGCACGTATAAGCCGGTGGTCCCGGCCGCCAAACGGCGGTCGTCAAATAAACCATGTCAGAGGCCCTTGAGGCGGTTTAGAAACTCTGACACTAGGGTGTGTGGGGTCGTTAGACCTTACTCTGCCCACACGATAAGAAAAAGTGTAATATGCTACTTTTTATTCCGGAAAAAATCCCTATCCCTATGTAAAAGGCCACGTGATCGAAGCCACGGGAAAACACTAGTCTTTCCTGCTGCCTGACGAGAACAATATTGTTTGGTTTTGTGGTTGAAAAGTCCACAGGTCTCAACGTGTCAAGTCTTCGTTGAGTCCTAGCGCTCCTAACCCAATTATTTAAATGAACCAGCAAAATGTGGCTTCCAACAAACTGTCTACAATACTTGCTGACTCTTGAGAGAATACCCACGTGATGTTTTTAAATACAATCGCATGTTTTCCGTACAAAAAATGCGATCTTTTTTTTTCAGTAAACCCGTTCGTTGATCCCATATCATTTTCTCGCAAATGAACAAAATACCTCGTGTTATTTTTCGTTTCCCGACTTTAGAAGCACTTTTCAGGGTTCAGGCAACCTTTCCATAAATATAAAACGAATATAATCGTGTACCCGTGTACCTAAAAAGACACCCAATGAACTCCAAATATTTATATTAGGTTTTATTAACGGTGTCGGTATTTAGTACCTACTCAATTTAAGGATCCCCGAAATCGAAATCGAAAGGAGTGTATTCCGAACCATTTCGGAATACACTTCTTTCAGATAAATAAATGTTTTTCCGTCTATATATTTATTTATTTATTTATTAAAACTTGATGCACTAGTAATTACACTGTACAAAGGCGGACTTAATGCCTTAGGCATTTTCTACCAGTCGACCTTAGGATGGTGCAGAGACAACATGGCAGGTGCAACTTAAAGGAAAGACAAACAGAGAGGAAAAGAAATACAATCATAAATACATAGATACATACATACACATAAAAAATAACGACGTTTAGAAAACGAATTCAACGAATTAACGCTGTGATGATTCTACCAACTTCTTGCGAATGTGCTCACGTGCCTTCACCTTAAAGGACAACCGACTGGTTGCCGTCCTGATGTTTAGAGGGAGCGCATTCCAAAGGAAGATTGCTTGGACAAAGAAAGAGGAGTGGATAAACCCAGAGCGGTGTGTGGGACAGCGTAGAAGGAGATTATTAGTAGAGCGAAGATTTTTACTGTGCGCAGAGCAGAGGAATTGAATTTGTGAAGTTAGATAAGAGGGAGAAGAAGGATTATTAAGAAAGGTAAACAGACTAGTCAAGGCACTCAGCGCTCTGCGCTGACGAATGGGTAACCATTTTAATAATGAACGATGCGCGGACACATGATCATACTTACGGAGATTGAAGACGAATCGAATGCAGTTATTTAGAAGGCGGTCAAGTTTATTGAGGAGATCTGCATTCAGGTCGTAATAGCACACATCACCATAGTCAATCATGGGAAAAATTAGGGACTGTACAAGCATTGCCTTTATGTGAGCTGGGAGAAGATTTTTCAATCTATAAAGCGACCGCAACGTTCCGGTAACTTTTTGACTGACACTCGTGACCTGCTTTCGCCAGTCAAGACAGGTGTCGACATGCAGACCAAGATCCTTAACGTCGGAACCAAAGGGAATGACTGTGTTGTCAAAGATAACGGGTGGTACAGTCAAGCCATTCAGCTTTCTCAAGCTATAGGGACTCCCAATTATGATGGCCTGACACTTTAATGGGTTAACTGCCACCCCAAATCGGTCTGACCAGCTCTTAATCGACTTTAAATCTTGGTTGAGCTTCTCGATCGCATCGGATAATTTGTCAACACCTGCCTGGCAATACAGCTGAAGATCGTCAGCATAGAGATGATACGCACACTGAAGCTCAGTAGTTATAAGATTAATAAAGACGGAAAACAAAAGAGGAGATAATATATCACGGAGTTATGTCCAAACATACATAAAAAAAGAAAATATATTAACATCTGAATTTATAACCTTCTTTTTGAAGTCGGTTGAAAATATGTAGGATAGATAATACTTTGCTAATTCTTGGTTATTATTGCTCGTCCCAGCGTGTTTTTTTATGAATTATTGTTAGTAATAACGACAATATTTTCCGCAGCTTATCCCACACGAACCATGTTTTTTATCGGGATACAAAAAACCGGACAAATGCGAGTCGGACTCGCCCTCCGAGGGTTCCGTACAAATTTGTAGGTAGGTACATATAACTTTAAATAAAGACTATACTTTTTTATGATTTAATTACAGAAGTGAGAAATATACGTTTTTTGCGGCCTATACGGCCGTATCCTTTTTTAACGTTAAGTTATAAGTTTTTTTTTTCACAGCTTCAAGGGGCTGTAAACCAGAGTATATGGTTTAATGGATTTATGGGTTAATTTCAACTCGACACCTCCACGCGTTCCCGAGATAAATTGTCTTGACAGACAGACAGACGGACGGACGGACGGACAACAAAGTGATAAGGGTTCCGTTTTTCCTTTTGAGGTACGGAACTCCAAAAACACCATTGCACACAGAAATAGTCAATCTAACTTTCTATCAATGAAATATAAAGAGAGAGATATACAGAAAATTTTCGTAATCGTAACAGAAATTGTAGATAACATTATCTCCTAAAAATAATATTTAGGATATTCGTTTACTAAGCAAATTTTTTGGTTTTTCTAAGATGGGTAGGTACTCCTAATTCATTGCTTTTAGTACCAAATCGGTATACAGATAGCTATAGATACACAAATCCTTGTAGATCGACTTATTCTGTCCCGGAAATGTGCCCCCGAGATAGTGTCATGTTTAGCTCACGAAGGGGAAGTGAAATCATTCACTTTCCCGTAGGCTAAGGCCGTAAGAGCCTGTGGCATGTGGAAACCCAATACTACCCAACACTTGTATGTACCCGCGATTTTGCTCATATAGAATTATCGTGTTTGCCCCAGGAAAATTGTATGATTTTCCGATTTATGCAGAGTTCGAATTTGTAGGATTGTTTGGGCTCAGTTTAGATTTATTTTATAAGTTTGATGACTGGATAAGATTGAAAGATTTATTCTCTTCATTATATTTTGAAAATCCTTGTTTGTTTAATACTTCTTTATTTGTATTCAACATTCATACTAAATGTTGGTAGTTATGGCACATTTGCACTCACGATTTAATGGGCCATGAAGGCATACATATTCAGCTTTCATATTTGTTATTTTGAGCTATAACGATGCCTATAAACTTTATAGTACAATTGTTTACTTTTGAAGGACATTAAATACAAAGTATTTTGCATATAGGTATTAGTACTATTTAATACGTTGGTACCCAGTAGCTAAAGCTCTGCAAGTGTTTTGTCAGTAAAACTATGGTGGAAAACTTACATGTATTTTTCAAAAGGCAAAACAGATTATGTTGGTTTAGCACAAAAATTAAAGATTTTTGTTCCAGCACTTACAATTAAGACTTATTATTATTCACAACAAAGCTCATTGTGTGTAAACTTTATATAAATCAAATCATGATATTCTATTTACATAAACCATTGTTGCTGAACATTGGGTTGACACTAACCCCCATAAGTCCTTACAACGTAGCCCCACGGGGTTGCGGTTCTAGGAAATTTACTATAATTACCGAGCTAAGTAAGCCGGTTGTTAATTGCGGGATTAATACAACATTCGTCTTCTCTTTACGGTAATAAGTAACTACCAAGTATGTCAATATGCTCTTCTCTCTCAAGAGATTTTCCAGGATTCGAGTTTCACAATTAAAACCGAAAGGGAAAAAACTGTTTTTCAATTACATGTTTAATGGTCGAAACTATGGGCCACTGTTATGTGTCATTACAATTGGCAGATTAGATTCTTATCAGGCTTATTAATTTTTTCAGAATTTTCCTTAAACTTTCACAATCTAGTCGACTCGCAAACATGTTAGCGACAAATAATTGTAAAAAGGGTAAGTAGGTAATACCGAAAATGCAGTGCCGAGCGCGTAGCGACTTTAGCTATTATAAAACTTACCTGTGGACTAAACTTTCTGAAATGTTCGCAAACGGCCGCACTATACGCGCTATATGCGTCGCGAACGCACCAGGGTCTCAGTGAAATTTTTATTCAAGCGTATAACTATAAACAGTAGGTATTCAAACTTTCTGAAATGTTCGCAAACGGCCGCACTATACGCGCTATATGCGTCGCGAACGCACCAGGGTCTCAGTGAAATTTTTATTCAAGCGTATAACTATAAACAGTAGGTATTCAAACTTTCTGAAATGTTCGCAAACGGCCGCGCTATATGCGTCGCGAACGCACCAGGGTCTCAGTGAAATTTTTATTCAAGCGTATAACTATAAATAGTAGGTATTCAAACTTTCTGAAATGTTCGCAAACGGCCGCACTATACGCGCTATGCGCCTCGCGAACGCACCAGGGTCTCAGAGAAATTTTTATTAAAGCGTATAAACAGTATTCAAACTTTCTGAAATGTTCGCAAACGGCTGCACTACACGCGCTATGCGCCTCGCGAACGCACCAGGGTCTCAGTGAAATTTTTATTCAAGCGTATGAACAGTATTCAAACTTTCTGAAATGTTCGCAAACGGCTGCACTACACGCGCTATGCGCCTCGCGAACGCACCAGGGTCTCAGTGAAATTTTTATTCAAGCGTATATAAACAGTATTTTTAACAGAACGCGACTGAAGTGCGAAAATAATTTCTTAAAACACTCCCTCAGAAGAACCATTTCCACCGACAAAAGATAACACACAAAGTCTACTACTAATGTTTGTATTTGTACTACGGTGAAACTAGTTCAAAAATCGTTTATTGATATAATGACGTCACGCGATGGATGGCGCCGCTTTTGGCGAGGGTTCGTGCATAAAGCGATCGTTGACACGACCCCGCGACCAGCGACCGAGTGCCAGGGTAAACATCTGCAGCGGACATGCCCACTTTAGTCGTAAACATTATGTACAACTAAGTATATTTAGGCAAAGGTACCCTTAGGAAGGAAATCTTTGTTGTATTGAACTTTGGTCCCAAAAGTAATATCCGAGTCCTGTATACATAATAATACTAGATTTTGCCCGCTGCTTCGCTCGCATTTACGTAGATTACTAGCTTCCGCCAGCGACTTCACCCGCGTGATCCCCAGAGATAAAAAGTAGCCAAGTGCTATTTCGGGCTATAATCTATCTCTGTTCCAAATTTCATCCAGATCCGTTCAGCCGTTCTGGCGTGATTGAGTAACAAACATCCGTCCAAACTTTAGCATTTATAATATTAGTTACATTGCAAAATAAAGTAGGCTATAAACGTTTCCAGGGCCCCATCTATCTCTGTACCAAAATTTTTCAAAATCGTTTCAGCGGATTAGGCGTGAAAGTGTAACAAACAAACAAACCCACTTTCGCATTTATAATTTCAGTTAGGATTCTTTGATCCGAGTTGTAAACTGGTTGTCTATCCGAACAGAATTTCCAGTTATCTATCCCACTTTCATCCGGATAATCGATTGTCTTAAAGGCGATGAAAATCAACTGGCTTTTAGAAATTATTAAAGAATTCATTAAAAATAGGGTAGATGACTAAATAAGTCTAAGAAATCGTATTTTTTTTACGTAAACAGATAAATAAGACGACACAGTGCGTTGAAAACTCGCGTGACGTCACATACAAGTACACTTTTCACATAATAGTGATGTCAAAAGGCCTCCCCACTCCTGATCTTTGATTAGAAAATGCCATAAACCACAAAAAAAAAAACAAAATAACGCAATTAAAAAAAACACTACAGGCAGGCTTCTTATTTTCTCAATATTGTTTTTTTTTAAACTATTTTAATGCTGTAGCAGTATAGTTCTCAAAGGGTAACCCACGGAACCCTATTTCTAAGCTTCCACTCTCCGTCCGTCCGTCTGTCTGTCAGCGGGCTTTATCTCAAGAACCGTAATAGGTAGACAGTTAATATTTTCAATGTGTATTTCTATTGCCTCTAGAACAACAAATAATAAAAGTTAAATTAAATTTAAAATGAAGGGGCTCCCATGCTAGGCTAGGCTAGTTTCAAACAGTCTTGCATCGCTCGCCATACTGCACTGCTTTGTAAAAACCACTTTAAGCGATCCGTGTAAGGTTGAATTTGCAAAAAAAAATGCACATCACTCGCCATACTGCACTGCTTTGTAAAAACAACTTTAAGCGATCCGTGTAAAGTTGAAGTTGCAAAAAAAATTGTTTATAGTATTACTACACACAACTCACACATGACACTTGATACATGTCAGTTTTTGACGACAGTTTCGAGTGTTGCATTTGTTTGAGACTGTGCATCTTGGGTTTTTTGTATATCAATGTACGTAACCCTTCGTGCGAGGGCCCAACTCGCTCTTGACCGGATTTTTTCTTTTCAGGCACCTTTTCATGAAAGCCTTTCCAAGTACAACTACTAAGTAATCTTCGTCTAGATAGCTTTACAATGTTATTAGTTCACAGGTGTTACATTCATCCTTAGTCATAACAGCCGGGCTTCTTTCGACCCCCATGGGGGTACACGCAATCCTAATCGTAATAGGACCCGATGACCTTGAGCTTGGAGCGTTGCTACTTGCATAAGCTATATGATAGACTAGCGTTTGCACACGGTTTCGCTCGCGTATTTATCTCAATAAAATATATCCTTTATGTTTCTCTTGTGTTACAGATTATGTATAAATTGTTACTGTAAAGTTTCATCAATATTTTTATATACAGTATGTTTTGCGTGAAAGAGTAGGTAACAATAAACATCCATATATTCTCACAAACTTTCGCTTTTATAATATCTAGTAAATAGGATAATTTATTTATTTATCCTTTATTTCTAATGACTTTCTAATTCTTTATTGTGTACCAATACAAGTTATAGTATAGTGATAATAAAGCTCATGTAAAAAGACTAGCCTCAAAGCCGAGTATTTTCACAACAGATCTTTGAGTGATAGAAGGAGAATTAAGCTGAAGAGTTTGTTTGGTTGAACGCGCTCATCTGAACAGGCTCCTTCTGGTTAAGCTCGCTCCATCGCAGACTTTGTCTCTGTCTTCTCTGACCTAGACTAGAGTCAAGAGCAAACCCACAAATAAAAAAAATAGAATAAATCTCAGATACTCTTTCGAACTGAAACATTATTTTAGTGTTGGATAGCCCATTTATCGAGAAAGGCTATATAACATCACGCTACGACCGACGCTAGTATGACATCTATAGTATATAGATATATGTATAGTATGAGATCAATGTTTTTATGTCAAGGTTTTGAAAATAGAAATTACCTACACAAACTGAAAACATTAAATGCCAAACCGCGGTTCGAGAGTTGAGTTGGTTGAAAATGCAATTAGAATTCACGTTTCAATTTGTTAGTCAAATCTACAGGGATTTATAATAAAAAACACACGCTTAGTTTAAATACTATTCAGCAGATTCTTTATTGAAAGCTTTCGATATTTTGTATTTAGAATACGCAAATCAGTTATTAAACTAATCGTACGGTTCGATTGTTTTATGAATAGGTAGGTAAGCCTGTTAATCTACCTATACAAATCACAATAAGACAAAGTAAATGCCTTTCCAATTACATTTGGATTCTAACAGGCATTAAAACAAGACAGCCAAATAGCTCAGCAGATCCTCTACCGGCCTCATTTTACCTTGAGCCTCTTTCCAAACTCGCTTCAAATCTGTCAGCTTCAGAACGAGTCCTATTTTCTTTTGTTTCAGCATTCGCACGTGTTAGGCTAATAATCCACTGGAGCGGAGAGGAAAGGAGCGGAGAAATATTAACCAATGGAATAGGGTAATTTACTGAAAAAAAACGAATTTGTCCGTCAGATAGATTTCCAAAAATATTGGCCACGTATTTTTTTTTCACGTAAACAAAAAATGACGAAGATACAGTACGTTGAAAACTCGCGTAACGTCACTACGATAGTACAATTTTACTAGCGACGTGACGTCATCAGCCCCCTCTCCCGAGTTTTGATGCATTTTATCTTTGTTAATATTCATTGATATACAAAAACAAAAGATACGTGTCCATTATTTTTCAATACTCTAACTGACGGACTAAATAGATTTGCAATTTATTGATGGTGGAAACTAGCCTATTGCATAAAATCTCCGGTCCGCGTCACTTACTGAGATTTTATGCAATTCCATTAGTTTGATATTTCTCCGTTCCTCTCCTCTCCGCTCCAGTGGACAGTCAGCCTTTAGGGTGCGTTTCCACAAGAGATTTGTAAGGATGCGGAGCGAAGGATGTGTTTGTTAAGAAGCAATAGAATCGCTTGCGCTGAGCGAGGCTAGGTAAATAAAGCGATTCTATTCGTTCAGAACAAACACATCCCTCGCTAAACAACCTCGCACATCTCTGGTGGAAACGCAGCCTTACTGTATTGTTCTTATTTCAAACATGTATTTGACTTCTAAGGAACAACTTGAAAGGTTCCAATACACGTGTTTCGATACAGGAATCTTTCATACTTTTCTTCGAATATCATTGTCCTTCGAAGAAACAGTTGCGAGCGCTGTGGTCCGATTGAAAGCGCTCACAGTCGCTGAATGGGCTTCGAGGCACGTTTTTAATTTGCAACAGCTCAAAGTTTGCAAGTATCTCAGATACTTGTTCCTGACTAGAAAAGTGTTTTATGCGCTAAAGTTTTTTTTTAGTTGAAGTTTTCTAATTTTGAGGCAGTTTTCTTCTTTCTGTGAAAGAATCAGCCTTTAAAATTTACTTTCTTCGTCAGGTTAGAAACCGATGTAACGCACGGAGTCTTTATCTAGGTGTCGTTCCTTATAAATTAAACAGAATAAGTAAGCGTCTTTACGATAAACACGCTTAATTTAGCGAACTAGCTTTTTACCGCAGCTTGTACTCAAAGTTGCGGAATTTGAAAAAGTCACCGCGGCCCTGGAACGCAAAGGGCATTAGAAGGAACACGGATGGGTTTTAGTCACTAGAGTCTGACACCCCCTTCTGCTCCGCTCAGAGTGGGAGGAGTCATCTGATGATTTCCCATCATTAATGAATATGTTTCTCGGATAAAAAGTAGCCAATGGCACGTGTTAGTCAGTGGCAATCTATCAGTATAATACTTTTTCTAATTGGCGCTAGTAGAGACCTCTTACAAAAATATGGGCAAACAATCTATTTTTTATCATCTTCATTGCATCCGAAAGAGGTCCACTCTTCAACATAGACCTTCTCCAAGTGTCGCTACATAGACCGGTCCTGTGCGTCTTTGCATTCAGAGGATTCTCGCGGCCTTTTACCTAGTCAAGTGAGTGTTACTTTAGATTTGATTTGATAAATACTTACGTTTTTGCATCCATTTTAGCCCTCAGAAATACTCATCAGCCTCTGTGAATGAGCCCACACCACCACCCTTAGATTGTGCGATATAGGACGGTACAGTCAGCGACAAAAACGACACAAAACGATTTGATAATCTGGTTTATACCATTTCATATGTCAGTCTCTTTAAATCTTAGTTCTGTTTCGAATTTACCTAATATTTTGGTCAATAATTACGATTTATAAAACCGCAGTATTAATCGACGATTTTGTTCCTGACTGTACATGACTCACTGCAAAGCAAGTAGGTTCGAAGGGTCAAATTATTAAAGTAAATATAGAAAAGTTTCCGTAAATATATCATGCATACTCAGATTTATGTAAATTGTTACGAGCTTATGTTATGGGTACTGTTATCTTCCATTATGTAAATTTTATCAATGAAAAACATACCCGCCCTGGATATGATGGTACATAATATAACTTTTGTGTTACATGAATAAACTTAGCCTGTACCTAAGCTCTCAAAGTAAATATACTACTTATATAATCTAGACGTACCTAGAGATCAATTATTTAGTAAGTTAACAAGTTAGTACGGTTTTAGCATACTAAATAGTTAGCAAATGTATTCACCATAAACACACATTAAAAATTTCCTTTCATGAATTTCTGTCAAGAATCCGACCAAAATTAAAATCAATATTACCGCAAATGAACCTCAATATATGCGTCCATTAATGTAGGCATTTACCGTCGTGATTAAATTGTACGCGCTTTTGACGATGGCACTTATGAGGCCCGCCTTGATATATAGCAGGCAAACTTTACGCAAGTTTGGATGACAACAGAGCGTCAAAGTTGCGAGAGTGTGCTGTATTATATCGCTTGAGGTGGGACACAGCCGCGGTGGAAGGCGTTCCGACGTCGTAGACACGGTTACGGACCGCCGCCGTAGTAGTGAGGACTGCGCTAGCCCGCTCAGTCGGCGAGAAGCGCTCCCTGCGACACCACACCGCCCTGGCGGACGCTCGCACTCGCGTCGGCGGGAAACTTTTAAATAAACATCTCGATTACTTCGCCATCTCCCACCGATTCTATCTCCGCCGCCGCGGCTGTCAATAAAGTTAAACTCCAAAGTTTTGATGCACTTTCTATCAGTGCCGATAAAGCCGGGCCTACCTCGCGTGATGTAACTACTACGACTTTGCCCCATTTACTAATGCGATTGTTTCTCCGTGTAAGCCACACTTATCGCCGCCGTCTACCACATGATAAACTCTCTGATTAACTTTGTTCGTGAAGTGGCACATCACTAACTTGCGACGCCTGACAAAGTTTAATTGTTCCAGTGAATATTTTATTCGCGTGTTCTCGGTGGCGTCCGTCTGTTATAACACCAAAAATAAACTTAAAATAATCGTGAAGTTGAAAAGTTTTCATTAAATATTGTATAAGACTACGGCATACGGTATATCATTTGTTTGAGTGGTAGTTGTAGTGAGCAAGTTGCACTTTTAATGCATAGGGAAGACGTTGCAACGTCGTCATACATTTGAATGAGTCACGTCCGTAGTGTGGTATCACGCTGAGCCATTAACTCGCGGTTACGGTACAGCTGGACGATAAAATAAAAAGATCGAGGTTACTTGTAGAAGGATTACGCTACGTTGGAGGTTTGATGTGTTGAGTGTTGGGGGGTTAAGGCTGGGCGGGGCCGTGGACCCGGATGGTGTGCGATGGTGGCGCCATGCTGTGCCTGGAGTCGCTGATGGCGCGGTGGCGCGAGCGCAGCGCGCGGGAGGGGGAGCGCCGCGCGCGCTCGCGCAGCCTCTGCTCCTCGGGCGCCGACGGCAGCTTGCTGCAGCTGCTGCATAGGAGGGCTAGCAGTGCTATGTAAGTCTAACTAACCCGCTCAAACTACGAGTTACAGGAAAACTTAGAAACGTAATTCGGAAACTTATCGATGTTTTCTTTTTACCATTACCAAAATTATTAATTTATATCCTAAATTTTACAGGCCAGATTGCTAGTATCACGTTTCCTATCGGTAAAGATGCAACGTAAACTTTAATGCTTCATATTTTCACAAATTCGTCAAAACTGTAACAGTGTTTTTAGGATGTATCGTAACATTTTATAGCCATCCTAAAACACTGTTACAGTTTTAATAACATTTTACTACTTACAAATGTTATCATCCTAATATAATAAAATCTTCCGCTACTGACTGATTGAGTGACTGACAGACAACACACAGCCGAAACTACTGGTCGTAGAAAGCTGAAATTTGGCATAAAGCTTCCCTACACTCCACTGGGGAGCACTAAGGGATCTCCCGAAATTCCTACGGGAATGGAAAAAACGGCATATCCCGTGTTTTCCGTTCCCGTACGAAGTCGTACGAAGTCATGGGCAAAAGCTAATTTTGCTATAAAACTTTAATTGACACAATAAAATTGCATTTATCAGTAACAATAACTACCGACCTATTATATGGTTCAATAGGGAACCAATAATATCGTTGGCATTGTTTTTCCCTACGATATAGCGTTATTCATTCTTATATTCCTGCCTACTACCTACTTCATTGTATTCAATTAAATATGTTACGTACGGCGTTTATTACTTTTGAGTCTATTGATTCCTATGATAGTTTCATATTTGAATACCTCTGTAATGGAATAATATATTTTCCTGTTTACAGTCACTTATCGATTTCGATTCAGATAGTTTTATTTCACAATGAGCATATTATACCAAAAGCATTTCCTGCAAAGTTTGTCGGCAACTCTACTGGCAGGATGCTAGTGACACCCAACACGTACTTATTACTAAGCTAATCAGACAGGTGTTTTATTTGAAACATATGGGCATAATGTCTTTTTAAAACAGATATCATTAGTTCCTGGACCGCCAATACCTATTGTTTACTTTGTCTTGCATTTTTACGATCATCAACAGCTGTCTAGCGTTTTCCCAGTTGGGAAAATGCTGGGAAGCTGACCCAAACATAAATACGTTGAGCACAGCTGAATAGCAATTTTCTATATAGTGCCTGTCTAACCTTCACAATCCAATAACAGTTAGTTTCTTACTGGTTAACACGATACCACGATACCAACTTTCAGGCTTCTGACCACTGGTAACTCAGAACAACTGCCAAGGATCATCTTAGCCAACTTCCCGGCTTTTCCCATGTTATTTGGGTAGCCTTCATTCAAAATTCGCTTATTTACTCCTAAAATTTCCCTGAAAATGCTGACCACTGAACCCTGAGTCAGATCATGCCACAAAAGAAAAGACATATTACCAATAAATCACATGCCTTTACTCCCGAAAACGTACCAGTCAATAGCAAAAACAAAAAGATATTTTATGTGCCCATTCTCGCTCTATGTGTCTAGATAAAACTAAGTTTGGGTACAAAAACAACGGTAAAAGGTATTACTCTAGTTCTATTCAACCCATTATGGGGAGAATGAAAGAAAAACTGCGTAATCCGCACGTGGACTGAAATTGTATTACAAGATTTTTAGGACATTTTATCCCTTCAGTCGTGAAGACCTTGTGAGGAGGTAAAGAGAGGAGGGAGGATCATCAAGGCTATTGTGTGACTTAATGGTTATAGCTTCCTGTTGGCTATAGGTTATAGCTAGGTACTGTTCAATAACGATAAAAAATGCTAAACAAGTAGCCTACACAATGGGATTCTCAGCACAGACTAAAGGCATGGTGCCGACAAATTATTTGTAAATATGCTATCAACACGCAGTAATCTTAGCTATCAATCAGTAAATTAAAATGCCTACCGAAGAACCAAAAAACGGTAGCTCTTATCAGTGTATAATAACAGCTTACAAAGGTTACAACACGTTGAAATGCCTCCCCCAAGTAATTAATGACCCAGGCACCTAAATATAGAAGACCACTGAGTCCGAAACTCCGAATCATTTATAACTATAAATCTTCATAAACTACGCCGCCTCTGACCTTACAATAAAAGTAAAAGATTTTTGATTATGCTTCTTTTTTGGACGCTCTCCTTGAGGACCAAATTAATTTTCTATCGCAATTCATTAAGCCGCACTGCCTTACTATTTTCAAAGATTTTTTTGTCATCATCATGTCAGCTTTTAATCGACCATAACTGGGTACCGGCTTCCCTTTTCGTTTATACTTCTCGGTACCGACTCTATTACAATTGTATTTAAGCAACCAGTAAATATTTTCCCAAAGCGGTTGTTTATCTACCTAAATAAAACATTGGTCCAAATAATTGCTGACAAGTTGTTCAAGAAATAACAATGCGAAACCAGACAGATCGCTGGCATAAAATAAAACAATAAACAAAGCAAACGGAAGAAGACAATCCCCAATCCTCACTGATTGGGGGAGAAATAATATCATAAAATTTTTAATATATCATTTGCTTATCTTTTCGCAAGTCGTGACTGCGTGGGGCCAACTAAGAAAAATAGGTTAGTGGGGTGCCGCCTACCGCCTGCCGAGTTGCTCCAATGCACTTTGTATTGGTAGCTTTAGCACTGCTTAAACCTTTAGTTGAAGCGACGATGTGTTAGCAGGACGCAAAACTCTTTACTAAAAAGTTTCGCGTCCTCTCTCTCTTAATTCTTTACTAAAGAATCTTTAGGTATCTTTTATCGTTTTTATTTTATGTTGTTTTATCAGATTGCTTGATTATTGGGTTAGTTGTGGCATGCCACAGTATAAACGATATCCTAGCCTGTTCTCGAAACTAGCGTTAGTTAATAAACCAAGAATTATAAATCTGTAACCGCTTCACTCTGCCCTAATCCTAATTTATTTAGTACAAGCTTTCTCCCGCAACTTTGTTCCCGCTTCTATCCCACTGGAACCATACATTTTCCGGGTTCAAAAGTAACCAATGACATTCTAAAGTTAAAAGTTTTTTTTTCAGTACCTACTATTAAAAAAAAATCTGTATTCGGATTAGACGACTTTTCTCTGTAGAAAAGCTGTTCATTTATAGTTTTCTTGATCTTCCTGTATTGCCTTAACATAAAGCTACAGACAGGTACATTACTGCACTTGAATCGGGATTCACCAATCAAACGGCTCTGCACAAGTTGACGTCAGTCACAATGATTGTGTTAGCCAATCCACCGCCCCAAAAGGCGCCATGACACTACACAATCATGTGAACTCGGCTTAACTTTTGGTTTTAAGTATGACACACAAAATTATTGTTTAGTTTGACTCATTTCATGGTACTACGTTCTGTACTGCTTCTTTCATTTGTTATTGTTTCAAACTAAAACCTATAAATTTAGTTGCACACAGAGCAGTCTGTTATTGTGCAGATACCTATTATTCAAAAATAGACAAGTAAACAGGAAAACTAGGTTCAGTAGTCCTATTACTTCCGCCAGACACTAATTATTAGTTACATAATAACACTAGCTTTTCCCGCGACTTCGTACGCGCATATCCCGTTTTTTCCCGTATCCCGTTTTTTCCCGTTCAAAAAACTATCCTATCTTTTAAGTTGGATCAAATAACAGATAGTTACAAAGTTTCATCGAAATCGGTTCAGTAGTTTAGGAGTCCATCGCGGACAAACAACGTGACACGTGATTTATATATATTAAGATTAAATAAGACTTGCCAAGAGGAACCTTTATGTTTTTCAGCCTATACTGTCCCTCTGCCAGGTACAAGCCTCGCCCAAATCCTTCCAGGAACTCTTTCCGGTGCTACCTTGAACGCTACATACACATTCGCACAATGACCGCTGGTCAAGGGTCCACAAAATGGGTTCCTGAAGATGGACGGCGCCTCAAAGGTCAACCCAGGCACCGATTGTCAACAAGCTCAAATAGAGGGTTATTTGTAGAACACTAATAACCTCTTAGAGAGTGAAAGTACACCTGAAACACAATATCAGCAATTTCATACAAAATGCAATAATTAGCCGATGAAAATGTATGAAACAGCTGATATTTTTTCGGGTTTTCAGGGTTGGCCTTAAAAGTAAATAAGCCTGTATCTGCCATACATCTTAGATTTTTCACAATCGGTCTCTCATTTTTCGGCGACAAATGTTTGTCGCTGCTAGAATTTCATTTTGTCTATAGGCTAAGGACGAGGCAGAGATGTAAGTAGGTAACCTTTACTCAATTAAGTACATTTATTTAATCAATAGTTTCAGAGGATAAGCATTGCCATACAACGTGGCAATGCCGCCAGTCTTTTGGGCTCACTTCCGGTGGACAGCGATGCGGACGAATTTTTTGACGCCTTATCTTAGTTAGGATATTTTATTTTAAGTGTATATATTTAGTACTTTAATGCTGTACCTAGTTCATATCTAAATAAATATATCCTATAGTTTACATGCTAAAATTGTTGCTGCTAATAAGTAACGTTGTTCTTCCGCTCTGGGCGGAGCAGAAGGGAGTGTCAGACTCTTACTGACTAACAACGCAAAGGGTATTAGGAGGATCACGGATGGGTCCGTGTTCCTCCTAATGCCCTTTGCGTTCCAGGGCCGCGGTGACTCTTTCGGGCATATTTATGTATTTTCCAAATACAAATTAGACACTTTAACACGTGATTCATGCAAGTAACCGGTTGCGGTCAAAACTCGTTTATTACTGATGTGCCAACAGCATTTGATTATACAATTTTAAAATGTCTGTTTCCCAAACAGGGTAGCAGATAAACCGAAACCTGTAGGAAGTTCTAAATAAAACATATTTGTTTATGATCTATACATCGTTAAGAGCACATTAATATTATTTAAAGCGTATAGCTTATGTGTTTACGTTGCGGTTGTTTACGAAAAAATATGTTTATCGAACCATTAGGACCGTCTGTAAGTCAAAACAACAAGTTTATTGGATTTTATTTACGTCAGATTACCTTCTCAGAAACTTGGGAATAAGAAAAAATACTTCAAGCCTATGTTGAGCAGAAGAGAAGACCGAGGTTTTTGGATGGGATTTAGGATTCCGTAGCCAAATTTAAAAACGGAATCCTTTGAATTTCGTTTTGTTATTATTTCTAACTTCTTTTTAATTTTTAGAAGTTGTATTTCACAGTTTATAATATGCGTTCATTGAAGAACTACAATAAATAACTCTAGAACTGAATAAATAACTACGATATAGTCGTGTGAAGCAAATTGAACCTACCTAACGTTTATATTATACCGTTTCCTACCAAATTCCCTTTGCCAACATTTTATTTCGGCTTCCTTAGCTTTCAAGTGGCTATCAGGACGCTGCAGGCGTTTAATTCCAGGATTCAATTAAAGAATTAGAGGCAGTACTCATAAACCGTAGCATTCTTGTACAAACTGGCCTTCTCTGATTCCTTACCTTTTTAGGGTTCCGTAACCAAAGAATAACCAACAGAACCCTATTACTAAGCCTCTGCTGTCCGTCCGTCCGTCCGTCCGTTTGTCTGTCAGCAGGCTGTATCTCAAGAACCGTAATACCGGTAGACAGTTGAAATTTTCACACATTGTGTATTGCTATCGCCGCTATAACAACAAATAATAAAAATTAAGGTTTATGGTACGGAGCCCTTCGTGTGCGAGTCCGACTGGCACTTGGCCCGTTTTTTTAAGGTTGTAAATAAAAGTGCAGGAGTTCCAGTGAAATCTACGGACGAACTTTTTCATTGCGTGTTGGCTATTTCAGACCATCCAATCCAGGTTTTCGTGAGTATCTATGTTTTGTTAACAGTCTTAGTACCTATCTACAATTTAAAAAAACTGGCCAAGTGCGAGTCGGACTCACGTGCAAAGGGTTCCGAACGAATTTATTTTTTTTAAATGTTATTTTAACACTACAAACTTTTAATAAGTTTTCCTGTAATCTTTAGGTAAAGATCTATTATCTCCATTTTTTTCAAAATTTTAGGCTCAGTAGTTTCGGAGATAAGGGGGGAATGGTCATTTTTCGTCTAATTTCTTGAATGACTTCAAAACCGTTTATTTTAAAATTATGAAAAAAATATAATTAAAACTCTCACTGTAAGTTCTTTCATTTGATATGCCATACGATAATATACAAAAAACTTTTTTTTAAATTTTCTAGTTTGACACCCAAAAGTGAACCCCATACTAAAAAAATAATAATTTACGTAACGCGTCCGTGTTTGGGTCATAGAAATCCATATGTGTACCAAATTTTAACAGAATCGGTCCAGTGGATCCGGAGAAAATTGGCTGTGACAGACGGACAGACGGAGTGAACAGGCTTCTTCTGGGTAAGCTCACTCCATCGTCGACTTTCTCTCTGTCACCTCTGACCAAGACTAGAGTCAAGAGCAAACCCATCTCAAGTAAAAATAAAAAAATATTATTTTTAATCATCATTGGGTTGTGAAGGCCAAACAGGCGGTCGTGGGCGGCTCCGTGTAAAACGCAAGTACTCAGCTGCTGTGTCCGCTTAGATTGGAAGCCGACGTACATAGTTAATATGTACATTGAGTCTTTTTTAGGGTTCCGTACCTCAAAAGGAAAAAACGGATCCCTTGTAGGTTCACTTTGTTGTCCGACCGTCTGTCTGTCAAGACCCTTTATCTCGACAACGCGTTAAGGTCTCGAGTTGAAATTAAAACCATATACTCAGGTCTACAGTCCCTTGAAGCTGTGAAAAAATCAAACTTCCAAGATAACGTAAAATAAGGATATGGCCGTTTATGCCGCAATAACGTATATTTCGACGCTCTCAAGGGAATCAAAATTTATAGGGTATTTTCCGTTGACCTAGAACTATGTAATTTTGCTAGTAATACTACAAGTATAGGGAAAAATCTGAAAACTATACATATTTTGTAATTAAATCATAAAAAATAGTCTTTATTTAAAACTATATGTAGGTACCTACAAATTTGTATGGAACCCTCGGAGGGCGAATCCGGCTCGCACTTGTCCGATTTTTAATACTTGTAAATTTTTCGTACTTAGCGTATATCACGATAACATTTCAATAAAATTAAATGACTCAACAGACTGCCCGTATGGGGAAGAGTAAGCAAATATTTATAGCAATGGTGTCCTAGTTCGTGGCTGTACAAATTGGGTCATCTTGACAAAGAGAGAGCAATGAGATGCATCCCCGCTCCCCAATGTGAACAAAACAAGATCCCCGCTGTCGCTGAATTGAAACGTACCGACTGTTGGACTAGGACTAGTCCTGTACTCATTATAGTTACGTTGGAAGTGGACAGAGCTACTAGATTAGTTCAACAGCGATGGTACTACGATCTTGTTCCGGTAAATGCCTTTTGTTTTTTGTATTTCTAAGCCACGAAACAAAAAAAAATGGGTAACAAATTAACGTACTATTTTAAAATGCTGATGTTTTTACAATTGTTTTTTTTTTTCTACTTTTATTTTGCGACAGATAAAAGCACGAGAGGATCATTCCTTTTACTTAAATACTAGCTTCTGCCAGCGGCTTCACCCGCGTGGTCCCTAGGGAACATACTCCCAGGATATATATAGTTAGATATGTGTTATTCCAGATTATAATCTACCTCTACGCCAAATTTCATGAAGATCCTTTCAGGTGTTCTGACGTGTAAGAGTAACAAACATACATCCATCCATCCTCACAAACTTTTGCATATATAATACTACTATACTATACTAGTAGGACTAGTAAGAAGTAGGATAGGATAGTAGGATTACCTAAATATAATAATAATAATAAGCCTCTTATCCTGAACTACTTTCTTCTTTCTTTGTATTGTGGTTGTCTCTTTAGTTATAAAAGATCCCTGAGTTCAGTGTGCCTCCTCTAACAGTTTCCCTTGCACTCTGTCTCTAGAAACCCTTCTCCATTTTGGGCCTGCCGTCAGTTTTAGTTCGTCCTCCCACCTCTTGCTTTGTCTTCCTCTGTTCCTTCTCCCATCTCTAGGGTACCAGTCTGTTATAATATTGCTCCACTTCTCTTGTGTACCGCCCAGCATGTGCCCAGTCCATCTCCACTTCAAACTATCTATTCTAGTAAGTACATCTGTGACTTTTGTCTTACTTCTTATGACGGTGTTTCCTATTTTATCTTGTTTCTTTATACCTATCATACTTCGTTCCATAGCTCTTTGGCAGTATTCCAGCATGTTTCGTAAGAGCCCAGGTTTCGTACCCATATGTAATACATGGGAGAACGCAGGTATTGAAGACCTTCCTTTTGATACCAATACTAAGCTCTGTGGCTTTCATGATCTCTTTCAGTGACCTAAATATAATTTTGTTTATCAACAGCGTTTGCTCCTCATGCTATTTCATATAAACTTTCATGTCTTTAAACTTGGAAGTGATTGACCCGAATTTAATTAAACATAATAGCCATTATCTTGAGTGCAAAAAAATTAGTTGGGAACTTTTCACAACAAGAATTAAGAGTGAAAGAAAGAGTGGCTTTTCACTTTCCACAGAAACTTAAGTTTGCTCCCTCGATCTGCTAGGTAGTAGTAACAACCTAGAGCTCTGGAAATCCAACCTACAATTTCGTTAAGACACTAACTTAGCCTCAGAACCAATAAACTTATTACTGGTAGACACATTACCTACATCGAATAGATTTCACTCCTTATTTACAGTTCCGTGTTTTATTCTTCTCTCATCCAATAGAATGGGGATAGTTCTACTTCCAAGTGTTTGTCTTGTCTGGCGTCGAGGTCCACTTTCCTGTAAAGTCCCAACTTTATATGTTAGCCGCCTTCTCTAGTAAATACGATATTACCAGATCTTTTTAAACAACACTCATCTATCTGCTTAAAATACAGGTCTACCGTTTTAAGCGGGTTATTTTACCGTAAAGTCAGCAATGTTTAGTTACAAGTCGTAAGTATATAAGTATTACTGAGCTTTTGCTTATATCTCTCTTTCAAGTTTTTTTTTAAATGATAAAGAAAACGATGGTCAGTACCTATACACAAAGATCAGCCCCAGGCACTATTTAATAGTTTTTAACCCTGACCAAAAATACATTGCTTTGAAATTTTATTCTTTGTTTTCAAATACGTTGATAAATAAAAAAAAGCTATTTTAAATTTTTCATTCGACAAAAAGAGATTATTTCTATTTATACCCAGTCATGTCAAGACTACACCTACGACTCAGTATATACTTCGGTTCAACTAACCGTAATTCGTAATCAGACAAAGTAGGTTTAATTAACAAACGTTATATCTAGACGAATAATCAGACGTCTTTATTACCATAAACACATGCAATCTCCTTTGTTTGCGTCCGCAATCCTCGCCACGTCTGCGTGGAGGTAAACAGACCGTCCGTTGACCAAACCGATAATAATTAAAAGCTAAGGGTAGGGTCGGACATAAAACCTGGCTACAACGACACGATTGGGGCCCACAAAACTAGGTTTATATCGCACTTGTGCTCCAATTTTACGCATATTACCTAATGAGACTCTTCGCACCTGAAATTGAAATCTTTTTGGTAGTAAAAGTTTGTTAGTCGTCATTATTAGTCTATGGGTTTACTGTTTACTATTTATAGTACTGTTTACTATTTATAGTATGCCCAGTAGTTCTTAGGTTTTATGCAAGATTATGCGAGATATGCAACTAAGAAAAAGTTTCCTTGCAAGACTGTGGGCCATTTTCTGGCTTGGGTATTTAGAGATAAGGACGTGTCAATTAAGATTGACACTAAGATTGACACGTCCGTGTCAATTAAGATTGACACGTACTGTAATACTAAAGTTTAATTCTTCTTTTCTTCAAAAATCGAGGGTATTTTCCTTACAAGATTAAAAGCTTTTCTTGGCGGCTTTCTGAATTTAACATTTTGGATGCCAAATCTTGACCGGTTAGCGCGCTAAATTCAAGTCATAAATCTCATACCGTTCCGAAATTAAATGAATTTTGAATATTAATTTTTACTGTTTATTTTTTTTAATCTTAATGTTTTAATGATAATTTTGATTTTTTATTCTAATTTCTATAATGATTTTGCTTTATACTTAATGTTTTGTTCTTTGTTCTAATTTAGTTTTTCTATTCAATTTTTCACGTAAGTGCTGTGTACGCCTGTAAGTGACTAATTCTCCATACCCAATACATATGTTATTTTTATTATGCTAATGTCTCTAGTGAATAGGTCGTTGGTGTACCTATCAAATAAATAAATAAATACAAATCTCGAAGCAAATATCATGACACTGACCCACAAGTACCAGGCATGCAGAACTATCAGGAAAGTTTCAATACTAAGAGAACTAATACAGCGACTGTCATGTGCTGGTATGTGAGCAGTTTCAGCAGAACTTCGGCAATAAAGCAGGTCCTGCCTTATAGCCGCTCCGACATGCTAATTCAGCAGAATTGCCCGAACATATTTCAATGATAGCTCGAAGTTTTACGAGTATTAAGTTATTTTACTTTTTATATTCTGGAACGACATTTTATGTTTCAAAGAGTTTTAATAAGTTTTTGTTTTAATGGGTACAATGGTCCTTGGCTATATTATGAGTGTGAAGGTTACTTTTTAAATGTCACGTAGTTCTTGTTAGGTGATATGTGGCTCCGTAATTATATCAAGACATTGATGAGATGTTATTGCTTTTCGAAATACCTGTGCAGTCAATATCTATTTTCGTTTTTAGAAGTTGTTGCATATTGTTGCTTTTACAGTAGTAATACTGTATTAAACTTATTTAAAAAAATTGCTATTTAAAAAATTTTTACAAAAAAATATAACCGACCCCATAACAGTTTTCTTATTTTCACTTTTAAGTGGTTTGGACGACGTCTTCGCAGAAATTGAAATAAGCAAAAATGCTCATAAAATAAAAGTACTAAACCAAACTGAATCAATTTTTACGGGACTAAATGGCAAGTATACCACATCGAACTAAAAAAGAATCACAGAAATCGAATCAGAAACCTCGGAGTAATCCGTGTACATACATAAAAAAATACCCACCGAATTGAGAACCTCCTCCTTTTTTTTGGGGTCGGTTTTTCTGTAGAATATTACCGAATATTACCTATCCCAGGAAGTTAAAAATAAAAACAAGTTATTTCGAATATTATTTCAAATTTCACACATTATAACGATTTCAGTAGCTACCACTGAAATTGATATTTATTTGCTGCTCGAAATTCATGAGAGATAGCAGGCCGAGTACAAACTTGGTTGTACATGAACCGTAATTTTAAATTACGATTCCGGTAAAGCCGCCTAAAAGTTTACGCAATAAATTACAGTGAAGGAACAACGCATATGTTCCGGATACCGGATATTGTTCTTTGAAACAGACTGTGATGATATTATTTGACTATAGCAAAGGCATTAATATGATAATTAAAATAAATAAAGTTAAATGCAGCTCCTGTCGGGTTTCATTTCCACGGTCCGGTAAAATCCGAGTGTATTTTCCTCTTCTACTCATAGTTACTTATGATGAAACTAATTGCAGAAATCCGGATTTAATGGTGCAAAAATGCCAACACGAAGTTAGCATTCGTGATAAATGAAAAGAGACATTGGCCTTAAATTAATTACTGGCTTATTTATCCATCAATTTTCAGTACAGTACTGCTTCAGTCTTTTTATATTTATTTTAAAGCAAATGCCTGTAATGCCTGAAATAAACGATTATTAATATTATTATTAATAAATAAAAAAAAAGGAATTCGATGCTATGCCACATCCACCAAATCTTCACATGACCCGCATGATGGATTTAGACTTACTCTTAGGCCACTTTTCTACCTGTTACCAGCTCGCATTACAATATGCTAGTAGCATTAGTCGTTTGTGGTTTGGGTTCCAACTCATCAGCTCGAGATGTTCCTCAAAGCAGAGTTTTGGCCGAAGGGTATCTTATATCGACGTGTCCGCGGCCAGCTGCGCGACACCTGTCTGCGAAACATGACGCCGTCATTTCGCGAGCTAGTAGTTTATAGTTTTAGTTAATTGAAATATATATAAATTTATTTATACTTTTTGTTTTATGTTTGTGTATTTTATGGGCCCTAGATGCCTGAAATAAAGGATTAAATTAAATTGAATTTCATTGCGGGTTACCAATGCATAATGTGATCAATCGCTCGATCGTGGCCCACAATGTAATTAAACTTGCATGCGAGTTGCTACCAGTTGGTAACGTATTTACAGAGAGAAAACCTACGTCACAGCATTGAGAACGTTATTTGATAATTATGTTTAAAAGATCTACAACAAGATACAAAACGGTAACTAATGCTTGAACGTACACGGACAGTATATCATGGTATAAGTGATATGTGGTCAACCTTTGCAAAAAACCTTGTGAAGTTAAAAAAACTGAAAATATATATTTTTTTCTTTAGTTATATTTTTATTATTTGCCTGCTGCATGCATTTCTTCCTTCAATTGTACTCAATATGCTTACGGAATGAGAGAGCGCCTCGACTTCCATAATACAAGTCTTACTTAGTTTGGAAGTCAAGAGTTCCCTTCCTTGTAGGTACACTTTTAGGGAGCAATAAACCTTTTTTTTTTTTGTTTTACTATTCTAACAAAAACTTCAGTCATAAATCTCCGTATTCCGAATTCGCACGGTACTCCCAATCGTAGATATTCCTGTCTGAGTTTCCGTCTAAAGTTTTTGACTAGAGCAGTGTGCTCGCTTCACTAGTTGCTAACTCTTAGCACTAGGATAGACGTACACTTATGGACCCACTGATACCTACTCGCTTGCGCTAACGCTTAGCAATTCCTAAATATGCGCTGTTGGATTTTCGACGCACGGTTTTGCACCGAGAGTTAATAATCAAACTGCACGCTTTTGTTAAATTCATTTAGGAGCTTTCTAGTATTAGTGAAAACATAGGACAGTCTTACGTATGTGGACCATAAATCACAGAGACATGCAAAATTTGGCTCTTCTTAGACTAAGAACGCATTTGCGTTTTAGTGTCAGAAGGGATTAGTTGGCATTTAAATTCGTGACTAATTCTAGCTCTTTGTTTACTTCAGTATAATCTTTGGACCAATCCAAAGATTTCGAATAGCGCAAACAAAGTAAAAACATAGTCACGAGTAAGAAGATCTTGAGGTCTTTCGTATATTTGTGGTGGATACAGCCACTACAGGACCCTTAAATTCAGATACCTTTGTGTATAGGTATGTTTTTTTTTACTATTTTTTTTTTTGGAAAACTCTCAGCTAAACATGACACTAATAAGCATTTGAACAAAATAAGGCCAATTACAAGCTTTCACATCTATACTTATATTATAAAGAAGAAAGATTTGTTTGTTTTTTTTAATTGAATAGGCTCCGAAACTACTGGACCGATTTGAAAAATTCTTTTAGCATTGGATAGCTACATTATCAGGAGATATTATCCCCGTACTCCCGTGGGAACGGAAACTACGCGGGTGAAACCACGTGACGTCCACTAATTTAATATATAAATAATATTATGAAATAGATAGTAGACTACATATGTAGGTATAAGATAAAACAGAAAATAGAGTAGTTATCCTCGAAGAAGCTATCCTATAACATTTTATTTTATTTAGCAACACTAGTATAGAAAATATGAGTATTAAAAGGCACGCGTTTGACCACTATCTCAACTGATGGTAAACGATGATGCGGTCGAAGATGGAGTACGCTTGCCACGCATGTTGTTGTCATCACCAGCCTAGCTTATTCCCAGCCATATTGAGGTTGGTTTCCCGTCTAACTGGATACAGCTGATTTCTAGTATTTTACATAGAGTTACTACCTATCTGACCTTCACTAACCAGTAACTGGATAAAACAAGAAAACTTCCAGTAAGACCGATAAATTATCATTCATCACCCGTAACGACTGTTAGGCGTAACGTGCTTTCTAAGGTACGAAAGGGTTTGTATAAGTACTTAATGGACGGTCTGCCCATAATTTTTTTAGGATGGAAAATCATTAAATGGCTCCTTCCACTCTGGGCGGAAGGGAGTGTCAGACTCTTACTGACTAAAATCCATCCGTGTTTCTCCTAATGGCCTTTGCGTTCCAGGGGCGCGGTAACTCTTTCGAACAAATCCAACAACCCTGGTAGGCGTCACTCATCTACAGATTGACTTCGGCAAATGTAGCTTAGCGTACCTTCAATCGACGTATAACTGTTTTCATTTCACCACGAGTCCCTCAAAAGATGTAATATGCCTAACCAGGTAACACATCAAATGGTAACCATATAAATTACAAACAGTAAATGTGTGTACTGGTTAGTCGGCTTACGTGAGCCAATTCGATTTCCACTTAACTCCGTCTGCGATACAATAAATACTTGTAAGGCACCGTTTAATTTACATAACATACCGTGCTGAAGAAACCGCAATAAACCACAGCTAATCGGCATCATTTGAATAACACCACAATTTGCAGCGAGAAATAAAACAACCATTTTATTTTCTCAGACTAAGATTAATTAATTCTTTGATCAAAAAATTTTAAAATTCATCATCGAACGTACAACGAAAATTAATAAAAAAACATTTCAGGGCTAGGGAAATTAGCTTGGCACGGTCAGGAAAAAAAAAACTTTTTCAGTCAAAGAGCTACTGAAAATTAATTTCTTACCGACTTAAAATGCAAATGTATGGGCCTCAAGTAAGTATTTTGTGATGCAAATAGGTTGTTTAAGTATGCCTTTAGTGTAAGAAAAAAAGTTAAGTAAGGCAATAATAACGAGTGTCGTAGACTTTCGTAGCCGCGTAGACGCGTAGCAGCGTAGCGCCGTAGCTCTTGGGTCACGGGAAGTTTTTTTGCGTGCAATATTTTGTATGTTGTGTTTTACTCAAGAGTGAAATGTTTACAAAATTACTATACTTACTATTAATCATCTATTCGTTCACATTTTCAGAAAATTTCGATTTCAACAAAATTCCGTAAAGGATCTTTATGTCATTTATTACGAATTCACTTAATTATTACAAATAGCACGAAACCTTTCTTGAAATCATTTTTAAGACCGTACTCCTTTGTCTAAATGGGTCCGTGGCTTCAAAAATGGGCTTATAAAATCCACAATATCGATACTAAATAAGAGTTGTACTCGACCTTGATGCTTAATGAAACTCAACAACAGACAATGAAAAGAAATGTACTTTCAATTTCAAATCCGCCCCTTCCTCGCTATCAATCACAAAACCGGAACGTTCCCAGCCCGGACGTGTCCCGGTTCGCTCCCGGCACGGACCGGCGGCCACAGCTGTAATTACTCAAATCAATAATACAATACGTGCCGACACTCAAGAGCGAGGTACCTCCAGTGTAATGCGTTTATCTTCCGAACTAGAAATTGGTTAAAAGCTGACGTCTTCATTCGTCGTCTGTATTCTGTATTTTGAAATGGAAAGTTTTCTAAGAATATTTTCAAATAATAGGTATTATTGGTGACTAGACTGGTTCAATTATGGAAAACCACCAAAACTCTAACATTTTGACAGGTTGCAAAAGAGATGCGAATGCGAACGATGCTTAAAAAAATAGTAGAATAATTGGCCCTCAGATATCTTACAATATTTTCATAAAATGCCAGATGGATATACTAATTCTAATATGTGGGACCATTATCAAAGTATACCTTTGATATATAATAAAACCAAGATGCACAGTCTCGAACAAATGCAACACTCGAAACTGTCGTCAAAAACTGACATGTATCAAGTGTCAGGTGTGAGTTGTGTATAGTTATACTATTAACAATTTTTTTGCAAATTCAACCTTACACGGATCGCTTAAAGTTGTTTTTTGCAAAGCAATGCAGTATGGCGAGTGATGCGCAATTTTTTTTTCAAATTCTCCCTTACACGGATCGCTTAAAGTTGTTTTTACAAAGCAATGCAATATGGCGAGCGACGCGAGACTGTTTTGAAACTAGCGCACAACTATACATTGTGCGCTTGTTTTTTGTGGACGTTTTTGAGATGCTGACTGTGTATCTTGGGTTTTTTATATATCAATGCTTATGGGGCAACTGCTTCAACTGCTGAAAAACATTTTCGAAAAATGCTCAATGGAACAACGTTTTAAAATATTGCCTTTGACTCTGTAAAAACAAATGCCAGCTACTTAGTAGGCACTCGTTGTTTGTTTTTGTCAACTTTGACATGTTATTTGAGGTCAAGTGATATTGAAGCGAAAATGAACAAAACACTCTTGTTTTCGGGTGTTCAATAAAATGTAGGTTGACTTTGACAACTTGTCGTTCAAAATAGTTCGTAGCTGACTTTAATTAACTATAGTAAAAAGAATATGGCACACTATTAAAAAACATTACACACACAGAACAGCAGATTGAACAGAAAAGTAGGTACAAAAGGTATCGTTTCCAGCAACTTGCCAAAAGTTAGTTGATAAAGAAAAACTGGCCAAGTGCGAGTCGGACTCGCGTGGAAAGTGTTCCGAACCAATTTCATTTTTTAACATGTTATTTAAACACTACAGTCTTTTTATGGGTTGTCCTATAATCTTTAGGTATATTACCATTATCTTCATATTTTTTTTAAATTTTAGGGTCAGTAGTTTCGGAGATATGGGGGGAATGGTCATTTTTGGTCTAAATACTTGAATTACTTCAAAACTGTTTATTTTAAAATTATGAAAAATATAATTAAAACCCTCACAGTAAGCCTTTTCATTTGATATGTCACAAAATACAGTTTGAAAAACTTTTATTTTCTAGTTTGACCCCCAAAAGCGTCCGTGTTTGGGTATACCAAAATTTTAACAGAATCGGTCCAATAGATCCGGAGAAAACTGGTTGTGGCAGACGGATAGACAGACAGACAGACAGACGAACGGACAGACACCCGAGTTATCCTATAAGGGTTCTGTTTTTTACGGATGTTCGGAACCCTTAAAATAAAGACATGCGTGTTAAAGTAGAATAAAAAATTATAAATAAAATAATTCATTATAAAATTAAACACACAAATAACAATTAATCCATGAACAAACAATATATAAACACAAAAAATACCTAGAGCTCAATAATCAACAGTAATAAAGGATGCATTTGTCTTCTACAAAGTGATTAATAGGTCAGAGGCGTCAGCAAAACAGCGGACATTTAATTTGCTTAAACTTTGGCGCGAATTAATTCCCGCTGTCATTGTTTTTATAGCTTGCCGGGCAATAAAGACAGTGTTCCTCTACTTAAAAGTTAGACGGTTTGGATGAATTATACGGTCATGTAGAGGTAGATGTTATAAATGAAACTTAACTCGATTGATATACTACTTTTATTGATAGACTTATTTCGTTGCCTGTTCGTTGTTTATTTTGTTTCGTTTCGTTGTTACCTTGTCAGAGGCCCTAGAGGCGGTTTAGAAACTCTGACACTAGGGTGTGTGGGGTCGTTAGACCTTACTGCCCACACGATAAGAAGAAGAGACTTATTTCGTTAATACTTTAGAAGGTAATATTGGACAACTTTATTTTCTTCATTTCTTTTTAAAAATAGATTGATAACTTTTTCATCTAAGGTGTCCTCATTTTCGAATTGGTTACCTCTGAAAAAATAATTAGAAATTATATGAAACATCTTAACACTCATCCTCTCCTGTCCAACAGATGGACCTGTCCCATTTTATTATTATTTATCCGTTTCGTGTCACTAATTCACATTTTATCTTCACTTAAAAAAAAACCTTATTAATATGGTAAAAGCACGTGGACCACATATTTTATAATATCAACAGCAGGTCAATCTGATTACTGGAACTAGTTCAGAGCAGCAACAATCTGCACCAACTTGTACGCACGTAGTGGTAGCGAGTAATGGATTTAGCTAAACAATCCAGAAGTTAAAGTATACTGTGCACTTTAATATCAGTTAAGTCAATATTTTTTCAATCAATCAAATATGTTTATTTGTACAACAAGGTAGAACAATTATGTGGCTAATGGGTATATTTGTCCTGCTACATTAAGAGGCATACAAATATTTATATGTGCAATTGTGCATATAACATTGGAACAAAATCTATACATATAATAAAATCGTAGACTAACCGTGTCTGTACATTTAATATTTTTGCATGAAAATTACACAAAAAACTCAGGAAAAGGTACAAAACACAAAAATGCATTTTTTTTAATTTTTGCCTGTTTGTCTGTGCGTTTGTGGGAGCATCACGCATAAACCACAGGTTGGATTGCAAATCTAAGTACTTAAAAATATTAAGTGATACCCCGAGGAAAACTTAGCGTTTATTTCATCAAAATCGACCCACAAAATCAAAAGATATTGAATTTTTAAGTTTAGGAAGAAACTTCCTAATGTATTCTGATGAGTCAGAGCGCCATCTATTGAAAAAAAATAAAATGCATGAAAGCATTCAAAATTGTTGAGTTATTTGTGAAACTTTTAATACGTGGCAAAATAAAAATGATCATTTTTATCCCTTTTCGTTATTTATCGTTACAATCGATCCCGGAAATCAAAATATATTGAATTTTTAGTTTAGTAAGAAACTTCCTAATGTATTCTGATCAGTCAGAGCGCCATCTATTGAGGAACCAAAAAATGCATGGAAGCATGAATATTACACCAAAACACATTGATTGAGTTATTTGTGAAACTTTTAATACGTAGACGTAGCAAAATAAAAGTAAACATTTTAATATCTTATCGTTATTTATCGTTACATACGGGCTTCTTATGTAACGTCTTCCGCTGCCAAATATTTTGGCAGTTTACATGATCGATAGATGGCGTTGCACTGATGACGCGTTTTTCTGAACTGCGGTGTTAAGATTTTCCGCTGGAGAATGACCTCACACGATTTTTAAACACAGTCGTGTTCGTAAGAATTTCGGTTTTGGTCTCTGAAAGGTCTTACACTGTTAGGGACCAAAATTGCTTAAATCTCCGAGTTGTGCTGGTTTCGTTTAAAGTGCATTTATCGTAGTTTTGCGAAGTACTGGACGGTTCGACTTGCGGATCAGGCCTGTAGGGTTCCGTACCAAAGGTGCTGTGCTGACGGGACCCTACTGGTAAGCCACCGCGATTGATTTCGTTTTGAGCGAAGCAACGAACGGTTCGATTTGCGAAACAAGGCTAATAATAATAGATAAGGTACCGTACCAAAGGTGGTCACGGTGACGGGAACGATCGATTTTGGGGGGCTACTCTCTAAGTCCGAAGTCCGTAGTTTCGGGCTTAGTTGCGGGCGGGCGTATTCTACTCCGTGTGTGATACGGAGTAGAACGGAGTAGATACAGACTTACGATTAGTCCCGAACCCGAACTAAGAATGAATGACAACACGATTTCACAGTAACTGTAAATTCGTATAAGTAAAACAAAGTCGGGTTTGTTCGAACACTTTTCTAAGTAACTCGAGCGATTTTCATAGTTTTTGTATTTTTGGATAAGTCTTCGTCCAGAATAGCATAATAAGAATTAAAATACAAAAAAAAATGAGTACCTATGTAGGTGGAAGGGTAGGTAGGTAGGCAGGTAGATAGCGTAGGTAAGTAGGGTAGGTAGGTAGGGTAGGTAAGTAGGTTAGGGTCGGTAGGTAGAGTAGCCAGTTGACGGGAGCGAAGCCGCGCGGGTCAGCTAGTAAGAATTAAAATATAAAAAAAATGAGTACCTATGTAGGTAGGAAGGGTAGGTAGGTAGGCAGGTAGGTAGCGTAGGTAAGTAGGGTAGGTAGGTAGGTTAGGGTCGGTAGGTAGAGTAGCCAGTTGACGGGAGCGAAGCCGCGCGGTTCAGCTAGTATACAATAAAAATATAACATACTTACTAGCTGTCTATCGCGGCTTCGCTCCCGTCAATTGAAACTTTTTATTTTTTCTTTCATAAGAACCTTCTGACAGTATCAAACACAACAAAAAAAGAATTATCGAAATCGGCCCAGCCGTTCACGCGTGATGCCGTGACCAAGGGAAATAGGGATTCATTTTTATTTCTAACATACTAGTGGACGTCACGCGGTTTCACCCGCGTAGTTCCCGTTCCCGTGGGAGTACGGGGATAATATATAGCCTATGTTACTCCCTGATAATGTGGCTATCCAATGCTAAAAGAATTGTTCAAATCGGTCCAGTAGTTTCGGAGCCTATTTAATTCAAACAAACAAATCTTTCTTCTTTATAATATTAGTATAGATTTATGTTGATCTTATATGTACTTGTATAGGTACCTTGTTTCTGCTTCGACTACTAAGTACGTATTAAGCCCTTTTGGTTTAAAATAAGGTGGTATGAAGGAAGGTTAAACTGGTCGAATTCTTCGTAAAGAAAAAAGTCGAAGACATGCGTTATCGGGGGACTTTTCTCTGTAAGGCGAGGATCGATTAGTATGATTTATTAACTTTAAGGTCATTGCCTTTTCGTACTGACACTGCTGAGGGTTAAGTTGTTATATATCTACCTAAATTCATATTTTAGAGAGGTAACAATGTATGTATAACGTTAGCAATAGGTAATCTCTGCTAGATCTGAATTAGAACAAATATTTCACTGATTGAAAGTAATCACTGTATCTTATTTAATTGCATAGGTAAAAGCGCAGGAAAAAGCTAGTTTTCCACATTTAGAGAAAAAATAATTCTAATAACACAAGTAACCTAGCAAATAATGTCATCACTTAGGTAAGTGGCAGGTTATAAATAGCCATACGACACAACCATAGACTACAGCAGATATGCTCTCATTTACTGCCAAAAAACAAAACCAAACCCACAATTTATACATGCTACATCGCTGTCGCCTCCCACACCAATTAATCCAGGATCGGTGATTCCTATGTACCTCTAGCAACCCACACAAGTCACCGAAGTTTAAACAACGCGGCCTCTTTGAAACCGGCTGATTACTCCACGCATTCGACAATGATGGCCTCAAGCCCCTAAGGAGACGTCCACGCGACCAACGGACCGTGAAAAACAGGATTTGCCCTACTTAGAACTTGTTTGCTACTTATTTATGTTACGTACAAGTGTTTGCGGATAAGTATTTATAAATAGAGCCGTTTGGGGTTCTTTTCCTCGTGTCTATACGTTTGTATAGATAGGTGAAGATACATCATCATTGGTAATAGTTACTGCGTATATTGACGTTGATTGAGTGATTTTGGTACAACTCAGTCTTAGGACAGTACATATGTATATATGTACGTAATTGGTTTCCGCCTCTTAATCAACTTTCTTGTTGCTAAAGGAAATTCGAACACTTCCTGTAATAGAAATTGTTCACTAGCAATCATTTCGAAGTTATAATAACGTAAAAAGTTTATTTTAAAACCAAATTATATATTTACCTACTGAAAGTTTAACAATAGAATTGACGCCAACTCGTCAACTCATGAATAAAGAAACTGAACGTCACACATATTTATGAGAACATTAATAACTTCAAGTTATATTTATTACTCTCCGTCATGTGGGTCTAATATTACTCCTTTCGGACCTTCGATTAACGAAAATATCTTTCATGAAAATTACGTAAGGCGACCTTTTTATATAATTAAGAACATATTTAGCTACACGCATTTTGATTGAAATAACCTTTTTTCACCAGCTGAGAACCTATCTATATTTGAAATGTGTTTTTTAAATATGAAATGGTTGTCCCCAATCCAAAAGGTCGCCATTTTTCGACAGGTAGGCGTCGCAAAAGTTAATTTATATCTAAGATCAAATGTTATTTTAAATTAAATCTAAAAGTATTCAGTTGTAAAATGGTTGATAAAGTCATTTAATTTCAATCTTTTATTTTTAAATAAATAAAAAGCGGTGAAATCCTAATCAATTAAGTTTCACAGACAAAGATTGGTCAAAACCTATAATAAGATGCTTTGACTTAAATCACTCGACTGGTGGTCTATTCTGTAAACATCTCACTTTGGAAACATTTTGTTAACTTGAAGTGAACTGTTATCTTTCTTATCCTAGATTTTGAAAGCTCACTTCAATTTCCCTTAAAATTAGTTTTCACGGTGCCATGTTTACAGTATAGCGGTATACCAGACATATCACATTCGAAAGTTCGATAAACAACAATTTTATAAATAAAAAAAGGGGCAAAATAAATAAGCTTATCAATGCGATAAAAGTAATCAATCGTGCTTTCATTAATTCAGATATCCACTCGAGTGTCATCAATTGATCTGATAAATACCTCTCAATATTGCGTAATGAACTAATTCACTTTTGGTGCAATGCCCTTTTTATTGAAGTATTTTTATAATCTGTCATTTTGCGCAACATTTGTCATTTGTTATTTTTGTTATGAAATTAATTGTAATGGATTTCACAACGATTAATCATTTTTCTGTGTTTCATTTAATTAAGAACCTAAATTTCATCAGATCACCATTCAAATATTTTCTTTTATTTTGCTCCGCCAACCGTAAATCACGTCCTCAAGTCAAATACATTATGGAATCATTCCGAGAAAGTCTTTCCAATCAATTGTCCTCCCACCAGTTCAAAAATAACGTCGAACTTAATCTACATTCTCAATTCCGTTTAAAAATAGCTCGACAGAACTACGAGCCAACGTCACCGTATTGCTCAGGGGTAGCAGTCCGTGAAGCATTACTTTCGCTTGGCAAAAAAATAGCTTCTAAGTCCGAATTAAATCACACCTCGACGAATCGCGGCGTGAATTTAAAGTCTCCAAGTCGTGACACCAATACTTTTCAAGTCACCTCACACAATTTTTTCACGCTCGACTTGATAAAAAAGAATTGCTAGCTGAAGACTCAGTTTTGTAACCGTATTTCAGAAAATACATTTAGATTTGTCTGCGCGTATATAGATATCGTAGAGCCTTTGAAAAAGCGTGAAGACGTTTTTGTGCTTCAGTGCGAACCCGTGACTCCAGTATTGTAATGTTTATTGAGGGATCCGAGCGCTATTGTTGAATTCGAGCTTTTGTTACTCGCTTGAAATACTGGAAACAGTGAACCAACGAACTTATCACATCGTAAGAACAGCGTGGAAGACAAACTGTAAGCTAAAGTCTTCTTGAACTCTTACAAGAAACTTTTATTACATTTATAAATCACAAAAAAGGCGACGTATATCATGTCCTAGGATCTAATTTAACACCGACTCACAATTACACTCGCGAAACGTTTGACTTAGCAGTTTAAAAGTTACATTTGAAGGCTTTTAAAAGTTCCCGGTCAAGATGGATCACCGCTGTTCGTCTGATGGTTTGCAGGCACGTCTGACCTCGTTCGACAGACCTTGAAATATTTCTATATCCATTACAGGTGACTTATTGTGGTATACTTACATACCTACATAGCTGTAAAGAGTACAATAAAGCCAAAATCGTGCGGCGGCAATGTTATGAATCATTTTCCATCCCCACTCGTAAATCACTGAACCAAATGTTGTGTTATGACAAATTGCGTGTCATTTATTTAATTCGTTTTTGTTAACTTATGACGTGAAGTGTTCATATATTGCGTGTTTGAATGTTCACAAAATGTTAAATAAAGTAGTTTACTCGCATCAATGATCAATATTAATAGAAGCAAAGCAAACAAAACAAAATAATAGCTTAGGTATATTTAAGATGTAAATTAACTTTATTGTCCTTCAAACAAGCAGGATTTTTCACCATTTAAACCCTTCAGATTACATAACCCGCTTGTTTACTCCATACATGTGACACAAATATGATCTAACGATGGCGGCCGTCGGAATTAGTGAATCGTACCGATGTAATGATGACAGGCTACAAATGTTTACCATACGAACGGTGTTAGGGTGCTTTTCCAACAAAGATGTGGGCCGTAGCGAGGCGGCGCGAGTATGCATAGCGGCTCTGTGTCAAATATGCGACAGTTTACACCAGTTCTGCTAGGTATCGAGATGATGCGAGTATACGTAACGAGTCTGTGAAATAGTGTGCAGCAGAGAGGTGCGGACTCATTTTAACTGTGCGCAAACAAATTCCTCGCTTAGCTCCCTCGCTCACATCTCTCGCCTTTTGTATGTCAAAATACCTAGCTCTGCTGGTCATTTTCCACCAGTGCTGAGCTAGACTTAGCTAGGAAAATGAAGTGATCATGATCACACATAAGTGACATTGTTGAATTTCATTCTTGAACACCGTATCGCTACCTGTCACATCTTTGGTGCAAAAGCACCCTTATTGTGGCGCATATCCATGGCGACGGCAATTTGACGCCGTTTGCCGCCAAAACGACAAATATGGCCGACCCAGTTCCCGCGTCGATGACTTTGTGACGCACGCCTGCAACTATACTAAAGTAGACTTGGTAAGGATGGATGATACGTGAGATATATCTTCCTCATTTTGCGTGTGAATGTAAGGGATGTAGAGCCGTGGGTCATAGACAATGAGGGGTTACTCGAATGCCGCAGGTGATTTGCCTGGTCCGAACCATATCCATATTTTATATGTTATGTCAAATGATGGTCAAATATGTATGGCCTGCGGATATCTGTTAATTAGAAGGAAACATGGTCTTGCGGACGATGAGTAGGCAGACAATATATCTGTGAAGTATATAATTACACATTAGTTTCGGTCGTTAATACTATTTTTGTCTCGTTACAAGCAAGGTGCCATGTTTTAAGTAAGTATGACACCTTTGTACCGACGTTGAAGGAGCACTGAGTGTGAAGCGTCATTTTTTTATTGCAGGTACACGAATTTTACTCTTGACTTAATTATCTGTCTTAAATAAAGGTGTTTTTGCTTTAAAGAAGGGCTGTTGATTGTTCCTATTTAATATTTTTGGAAGACACAATTACGGCTACAATTTACCCGGTCAATTACGACTGATTAATTTTATAACTTCAAATCTCCGCTATTACATTTCAAAGAAACAATGTTCAATAAAAAAATCATGAGCTTTGCCTTAGAAAGCACTTAGCATGTTAAAAATGTAGGTAGGTATCTGTAATATAAAGAATGTCATATTGTCTGAGTACAGCCAGTGATGTGACGCAACGAATCACTCAAAAAAGCTGGCAGGGAGAAGTTCTGTGATAAGACAAGGAGAACACTTAGCGTATCTGATGTTTTCCCATCTGCATGTGCCTTGTAATAAATAAAAAATCACAAAAAGTAAACGGCACATTTGGAGCACATAAATTCTCTTTTATTTTACTTCAACGAACGTACTTCGGTTATTATCAAATTCATTTGAACAGACATACATAAAAGTAACATATTAACGAGCACTTTTACACGACATGCCCCTACTTAACTGGTTGAATCAAGAATAGCCATGACATCACATTTAACTGTCAGGACGCGGCGAACTGAGTAATTGGACAAATGCTGATTTCTAAATTAGCTTTACAGCTTTCGGTCACGCCACTGACTTCGACTGACGGTAAATGTCGCTCACTTATTCTGTACACTCGGCATTTAAGGGTTAACCTGCCGACGAACACCTGCACGCTATTTCTGATGTTATCGCGTTAAAAATAGGGATTATGTAATAAAAATGAAGTAGGCGTGTAAATTAACACTATTGAAGAGCAAACACTATTTTTGTCTTAGCATAGCATAGCATAGCATAGTCGGCCTTATAATGTTCCCACTGTTGGGACTCAGGCCTCCTCTCTAGGAGAGGGAATGGGCCGTAATCCACCACGCGGGCCCAATGCGGGTTGGTGAATGTCACATATCTTCGAATATTTGGTTCTAGGACATGCCGGTTTCCTCACGATGTTTTCCTTCACCGTTTTGAGAGCAGTGGTGATGAAATAAATTACACATAGTAATGTGCCTGGCTGGGTTTGAACCCGCGACCTACAAACTCGTAAGTCGAAGCCATTACCACTCGGCCACCACTGCTCATTTTTTTTTGTCTTATGTATAAAATAATTTATTTACATTTTGCGTTTATGCTACCGTCATATATAAATTTAGACAGGTCAAACAAAATAAAACAAGGTAGAGCAAATTAAAAGAAATGTTTCGCTGTAAGGTATAAACTTATCTTTCGGTAATCTTATTACTTCCCGAGGGCGCCGTAAAGAACTACAAAGAGATTTTATCGGGGGCAGCAAACCTTTGAAATAATAAGGATATATTGCGATAACCAGTTCACAACATACTTTGTTACAAATACATTTATAATATTATATTACATTGTCATACTTTGTAGGTAACTAATGTACAAAACAAAGCTGAAATAATATCTAATAAAAACTAGTTTTCTTTTTGGATTATGTCATCTGATTATATCTAGGTATAGTTACATTTATTGTAGGTACGTGACGAACAATATAACTCTTCTATTATACCTCATATTTCTTTGTTATCTACCATAAATCAAGTCAACAGAAAGCCTATATAAATTAGATGGCCTATCCAGTGCTAAGATAGTCAAAACAAGTTGTTTGCCTCTTGATAAAGTCCAAGTTTATTTGTGACTTTTATGTAGCAAATTACGTAGAAGTGCTGAAGATTGAGCGTCTAATAGCGTCCAATCCTAGCAATCACACGTTCTTCTATGCTGGATAGATAAATTGGTGTACGTGTGCGACAGTCTTTAGGGTTGGCTCACGTGCTATCTTGGCATTGCATCTTGTACCTTCTTGGAGCCTGAGACTATAATAATAAAATATATTAATAATTTATTATACTTTCATCTGGATTAGGCGAAGTAAGATGCCTAAGGAAATGATCTATGGAAGGTTTAAAAAACTGATGTTGAACTGTAAAACAAATTTTCTACTATAAAATGTTCAAAGAATATTCACTGGAATGGAATTCCATTCCATCAACATCCATTAAATATGTTTTCACTACCAAAGTACCATGGTGCAAAATGCTGTACCAACCTTTAACATTTAGCCAATTAAATAGCTACATGCTCAAAACACTATTAACGAGCGAGACAGATTGTAACTGAAACGTAGAATAATTCTTAAAGTAACGGATCTGCCAGATACCAGCTTGATGCCCTTGAGTCAATTGAGAAACGAGCCAAGAGGATCATCGGCAATGATAGGCTCGTCGCGACGAAGCTCCAAAGTCTTGAGCATCGACGACGACTTGATGCCCTGTCGGTTTTGGGGAATGTGCGACGGAATTGCATAATTTAATTCCGCCAAGCCCGTTCCATCATCGGACCACAAGACGAACGGCGATGCGCCACCGGTACATGGTGGACATCCCACCCACGCGCACAAAACGTTTTGGGAACACATTCATAGTGCGTACAGCTAAGGAGTGGAATTCCCTGCCGGAGTCTGTGTTTCCTGATAGCTACAACCTGGGAGTCTTTAAGTCAAGAGTGAATAGGTTACTTCTAGGCAAGCGTGCTCCATCTTTGACCACATCATCGCTTACTAACAGGTGAGATAGTGGTCAAACGCGTGCCTATCAATAGTAAAAAAAAGGAAAACTTCTTTTATCAATCCATTGAAATACTTTTGTCATTGGTATTGTCATCCCTGGCGTCTCCAGACAAAGTCGTAAAAGCCCTGTATCATGAGCATGACAATAAACTTGACCTTTGCTAATCGCACGTAATGTGTTTAAGAGGAAATACGGGGCGGATAGACTTTGTATGGAAAAAGGCGTAATTCGAAGTTTGGCTCTCGCCTGTGTCCACCTCCAACGTTGGACCGATTTAAAAGATATTGCACAAACTGAATAAGAAAGATGCAAACTGTGTCCCTATAGTTTTTTTTTCATTAATAATTGCTACTGCATACTTTGTAAAGTTGTTTTCCAGTTTAGCTAGGACATTGCAGGCTTGAATCACCTGATTGTCTGATAAAAAGATGATTCCGTGCTTCGGAAGGTACGTATAAGGAGGTTTAGAAACTGTGACACTAGGGTGTGTGGGGTCGTTAGACCTTACTGCCCACACGATAAGAAGAAGAGAAGTTTAATAATTGCTAAATTTGTACACTAGGGCTCGTTGACAACGGTTTATCGGACAATTTTGAGCGTTTTTTGAGCGTTCTAGTGCTTATATGGTTAATATATTATTAAAAAGGAAAACATAGCGACACAGTATATATCCTCCTTATTCAGTTTGTGAAATATCTTTTAAATCGGTCCAACATTGGAGGAGGAAACAGGCGAGAGCCAAACCTCGAATTATGACTTTTTACATACTAAGTCTCTCCGCGCGCGTTTCCGCCAGTACCTTGTTAGACCTCTCCACTTCAGTTTACGACTGTACCACTTTATTGAAATAAAAATCTTATTGTTTTTGTAAACTTTGCTGAAAGACTTATATGTTATTATGAGTCTTACGAGCAATCTGAGGATCAAATATTGAAGTTTTGTTTTACTCCTACCTTGATTTGTTGAAGGAAGTCACCCACTAGATAAAATTGGTACGTACGTATCTTTTGTGATACCTATGGTGTGAAAACGGTATACACATGTGCTTCTGTATAAATGCTATTCTGAAAAAAAAAAATCATTGAGGAGGTAAATGAAGTAAATGTGCAGTTAGTTGTCAATCTTTAGTCCCTAGTCCCACCCATCATTGGAAGTGACAGTTCACTTCAAACTCACATCACCAAAGTTTTCACGATGAAGGATTTACAGAATACACCGGCTGGCAGTAGGTACCTCTTTATTTTATTTAGTTGAGGTACTTTTTAGGATTCCGTACCCAAAAGGGTAACCAACGGAACCCTATTACTAAGCCACCGCTGTCCGTCCGTCCGTCTGTCTGTCAGCAAGCTGTATCTCAAGAACCGTAATAGGTATACAGTTGAAATTTTCACAGATGGTGTATTTCTATTGCCGCTATAACAACAAATAATAAAAATTAAAGTTTATGGTACGGAACCCTTCGTGTGCGAATCCAACTCGCACTTGGCCGGTTTTTTGTCTTGTCATTTTGGCAAATACCTAAAGCTATAACAGTTCCTCAGTCCAATCAAATATAGAAATTGCCCTCAAATATCCATCAAACTGATATAAAACGTTGTAACAGAGGGTGACCCTCCAAATCCTCGTCACGCTAGCGTTGTAAGTCATCAACTATTCACGAGACGTGTGTCCGCCGCCTTATCAACATTACACGAATTTGATTTTATTATGAAGGGTAAACTGACCCTTCAACACGTCACTATGGTATCGATAAGATCGTCAGTTTGCGAGTATGCAAGCAAGCATGCATCATCATTTTAGGCTGTAAGTACCTGTTTGCTGCTGGCCCCAAATATTGCTCACAAAATTGGGTACAGAACGCTCTGTGCTCACTTTCATACTATAGGAGTCGATTTCTGAATAAGTACCTATTTGGAATTCCAACGTGTCAAACACTTCTTAAATACATCGATGAACAGACTAAAGAACTTCAATTTCAGAGGTCGGGGGTAAAGCCGGGTGTTTAGATTGTGATTGTCGTGGCGCCTTCTGACGTAGTTGTTTGACTACCTACTAAACTCGTGATATGAGGTAGGCCTGAATAGATTTGTTCTATTGGGGTATCCCTCGCCTCGACACAACACGACGCAGTAATATAAATGTCGACGTTCCATGATCACATCTTAACTGCATATTTTTATTATGATCTTGGAGTACCAACCCAAGGATTTGCTTCTACAACTGTCTGCTAAAAACCTGTCACCGAATAAATCCCGGACATTAACGAAACGTAAACATTTACAGTGTAGTGGTCCTTGTGCCCCAAGTAAGCTTGTTAGTGGTATCCTAAGGACCATCGGCCAGCCTCGAAGGGTCACTTATCGGCAGATACGCCGTGCCTACAAATCACTCTCATAAATCTTCGAACGCCTGACTTTGCTCATAAAATAAGTTAGTCGATAAATTGAATGCGCATACTCTACTGGATACTTTCGATCGCAGTAAAGTATTTTTTTGTTTCTGGTTACACTCATCCCGGATTTAGGAATGCTTCGATTTTTTACGTGAGTTGAGCTTGAGGACCAAGGTTTTCTAAGTGAGGAATATTTTTTTTCGTAAATTGTGATTACGTTATGCCGGGTATTCCTTGATTTCTGAATTAAGAATTTGAAGTCTGACCTAAGTATTTGTTAGTTACACTTCGCGTGACCCAAGGGCTGGCTTTTACCTTGGACAGAGGATAAGCATTGCCATACAACGTGGCAATGCCGCCAGTCTTTTGGGCTCACTTCCGGTGGACAGCGATGCGGACGAATTTTTTGACGCCTTATCTTAGTTAGGATATTTTATTTTAAGTGTATATATTTAGTACTTTAATGCTGTACCTAGTTAATATAAGAAACAATTACTAGACACTAAAGTATTTGTCCATTTCTTTAAAATAAAAAAACCTGAAATCGCATTAAAGTAGGTCTTGGTACGTACTCAATCCAGAAATTAGCCCAATCCCGCAAAACTACACCTATTATTTTTCGATAATTTTTTTTAAGACGCCTGAGTAAACGTTACTTAAACTATTCTAGCGTAAGACTGGCCTTCCGTTTCTGAATAAAGAATTCGAAATTATGAATTTTGCAAACTACATATACTAGGTAAGGTTCCTAAACATAAAATTGCAGTACTACTCACACCTTATATTATGTAGACTAGCTTTTGCCTGCGACTTGGCGACTACGTGTATCACCCGTTTTTCCCGTTCCCGTAGGAATTTCGGGAAATCCTCTCTTGATGCTCCCCTACACTCCCCAAGGAACCTGCGTACTAAGTTTCTACTTTCTACAACTAGTAGTTTCGGCTGTACTTGGTCTGTCAGTTACTAACGGAAGAATTTTACATATTAGGATACGGTAACTTAAGCAGAAATTATGTTAAAATAGCACTTAGACTTCGATCCGGACACTATCCATCGGCAAAGTTTGCTTTCTTAATGAAAAAGTCAAATTCTCCCAATTGTATAACTTGTAACAAAATTGAAGATGTGCAGCATTTGCTGATGGAATGTGTCCGGAATAAAGATGAACGCGACTCGCTACTGAACGAGTTAAAGTTAAATAGGCTGGACGTAGGTCTGATTCAAAGCATTTTAGCAAACCCTAAATCGGAGGCAGCTAAAAAATTATGTAAGTTAGTATTAGTCGTTCAGCAATGAGCAGCGGCTTTTTAGTTACCTATTCTAATATAAGTTTTTTTTTATGTGTTAGTTATATTACTATGAATTTACTTTGTTATAAGGTATGATGGGGTTGACATATCCTTATTGGACAAAAACCCCTAAACTTATGTTAAAAAAAATAAAGATCTAAAAAAAAAAAAAAAAAAATATTAGGATACTGCTACAATAAGTACAGCAAACTCCGTGTCTATAAACACCAATATTTCCGTCTGAAGCACCAAGCCAAACAAACACCCCGAGTGTTGACTGTTAACGTATTAATGATCGAAAAGAACCAGCAAACGATTCCCACTGCGTCGAGTATCGATTAACTGTTGAGGAATGTTTGCGAGGCGATCGAGTGCTAAGTGTCCCTTACGATGTCTACACGTACCACCAATGAAAGAATAGGAGGGTGTAAACACACATCTGGATTTTCTTTTGAATCCATTTTTTTTGAAGTTTTTCACCCACGATGGAATCACAGCAAAGTTATATGTGAAAATGTGAGGCATTTTTCTATGGAACAAAACAAACGTATGGCTTGCTTGAGAACATGAAATTAACATGGCGTATGGCAGTCGCGTACCTGGCTATTGCTCACCCACATTTCGATAGTTATGATTAAGTCCCAAATAATTTGCGCGAGCCCATTTGCCATCAACCGAGAACAATTTTTTTTTCTTTGAGATGCATTATGCATTTGCTCTCGACAGAAGAAGTCTGTTTACTCTAACTTTGAAGAAATTATGGTTGTATGCGTTCGGAAACACAGACGCTGGTAGAGAGTTCCACTGCTTTGCTGTGCGCGTTTTAAAAAAAAATATTTTGAAACGCTTTGTGCGAATTGATGGAATAGCAACAAGTCTAGACAAGACCAGCCGATAGACGAACCCAATAGCACTTTGCCTGACCCGGGAATAGAACCTAAAACCTCATCCTCAGCAGTAGCGCGATTTTCTACCAGTCTGACGACAAATCATTACAATTTTGCTTTAGATCGTTACGCTACGCATACTCGTAAATTGTGCTACCATTGTCCCTTGTCAAACACAATGCCGATGTAACATGGACTTGACACGGGCTCGACATGACGTCCACGTCACTTGCACGCCCGGTCTACGTGTCATCAATGTGCTAACCACGGCTCAGATGCATGCCATTCACATGGGTATATGTTTTAGTATGGTGCAATATGGTACATTTTATACCTAAGTAGGCAGTCACTGTAGGACTGTAGGTGAATACGACGACATTTTTTTTTTGTTTTGTTTATGTTCAGCTGTCCTTGGCAAAGGCCTCTCCCAAATCTTTCCAGGTATTCTTTCCCTGAGCCACTTCGAACCAAGCCGTGTGCTGCACAGGCTGATTCGAGGTGGATCGGACGTCGTAAGTCATTTCATCACGCCACTATTAACACTCTACGAAGAAGAATATTCTGAAGAAATGTTCGAGGAAGCGAACGAGGAACCTTAAGTTAATTTGCTTAAACTTATGTTTTTTACGCGTAAGCTACCGTAAGCCTAGTAGAACATTATTTTGTTTGTTTGGTCCGTGGTCCATACTTCTTCCTCAATGAAAAAGTATTATGACTGAATCAAATATGTTTGAAAATTACTCTACTAGCTTCCTTCACCGTGCAAACGTATCCATTGTCCAACTAGTATATTGTACTTCTTGACTCTCTAGTTCCATTTTAGAACAAAATTAACCCTAAAAGATGGATAATCCGCCCTTCCCCGTCTCCCAGCTGTTAAACCTTAGTGCATTATCGTAATCTAATGCGAGAGTTCCACTGAAAGCCACAGGGGGCACTATCGGCGCTTGTAAGATGTAATCGCGGCGACTTACTGAACGAAATATAATTACTAACCTCATAACTCACGTTTTACTATAGGTGCTTGTTTATTATAGGTACTACAAACATAAAATAATGGTTTCATTACTTGATTGAGTAGGGGTAAAATTGGAGGTAATGATCTTATTAACGTAAGGTAATTTTAGCTTGTGAGTCGAAATTTGATTTAATTTAGTAAGACAAGAGTATTTTCTCAGCCCATACTTTGATAGTACTAATGTATGTCAACCTCTATTTCGATCTCCATTGCAGTACATATGCCAACATTATCATCATCATCATCATCATATCAGCCGAAAGACGTCCACTGCTGGACATAGTCCTCCCCCAATGTGTAAACATCGGCAAATTATCACGCTATTCTAGCTTTGTATTTTATCCATCAAGTTGTTGAAATTTATTTTGCGAACCATGTTACGCCACACCATAACTGAGTTCTCGACCACTTTGTTTCGTAAAATTATCAAGCTGAAGAGTTAGGCAAAGGTGAACCTATACAAAACCCACATTTTACCAGTAAACCCGTGTAACATTAACTACTAAAAAAGACAGCATTCCAGCATTAATAAACAGGAAAAGAAACACTTAAACATTCATGATAACATAAAATCAACTCCACAAAGATAATTGTTTTGAAAAAAAAACAGTAGTTCCCTTCACTGCAATTAAAAGTGTAATGAAATGTTCTCGAGGGCCGCGGTAGGCAGTACAATTTATTATTGGGATGAAAAATATTACTTGGTAAAACTAAGTTTAACTTGATTGCAAGGACTTCTTGCACTTTACAGATCTCAACTAACTTGGAACTTGAAGCCTTTTACGCGCAATCTATTGGCCATAATTTTATTAGTCCTTGGTAAAACTTCGAACTTAAACAGGCTTTTATTATTTTGTGGCTTTTCTCGCGGCTACACCATCATGGCCTGACCAGTTCAGGAACCGTGATTTTGGAAAATAAACTCATGAAACAGCGATGGTGTGGCTTACCTATGTTGAAGAATTTTACCGTCGTAATCAGACCAGTAGCTGCAGAGATCATTTTATACAAACATACGACGGTAAACCATTTACCTCTTTTAGAGGTAAATGTCAAAATCATTCGTTGGCTGCATCTAAATAGAGGCACTGCCAAAGTCATACTTTTACCATGCCCGTGGATTACCAACTACATATTTTAATACGACTCGTTGTATGTGCTATATTTACATTTCGTCGACTTTTGTATGAGTATAGAGAAAAAAGCTAGTGAACTGTCGTGCTGCAAACGACAGATTAATTTGTTGGTGACCGAGTTTAAGCGTTGACGGCCTTAAAACAGACCTGCTTGCTAAGAAAATTTTACATTTGGCTTATATATGAACAGGCTTGCTTTTCCTTAAGGAAAATGAGAAAAATACACTTAATAAGACGGCTCAGACAAAGCGAATTTCTAATGGCGTAAGCAATTGTCAAAACGTCAATATTTATGTGATTGACAAGCGCTATCGCACCTTGTGTCAATCACAAACTTTTTGAACTTTATACAATCTTTATCGCTAACAACATTTCATTCTACCTAGACCTACAATTGGAATTGACGAAAACTAAATAAACCGCCCTTAAATATTATCAGAAATTACCCGATTTACATTATAGGACCGTCGCGCGTCGCCCGAAACGTAATGTCAAATTTTCACGCACGTGGTACACGGCCTTTTGGCAAATTATGCTTTGTACGACACGATCAAAATGTCAAACACAGGTCGCATGACGCGATACAAATAACTTCACACGCAGATACAAAGCAATCAAAATGTACATTAAATGTTAATGATGGGGGTACAAGTTGTATAATAATGATTGCTGATTGTAATCAGACATTTTCGCAACCCCTCCTAATTGGAATGGGAAAAGGATTTTTTGTTAAATTAATTAGAAGTTTTAATTGGTTTCATTAGTACTTTACTCTTGCATATTTTTTTATTGTAAAACATTTTTTCTTTAAGGTCTACCTAAAATAACTTACGGTAATTCTAAGTTTTATATCATGGACAGTCATAAAGTGATCGTTTTAAGCTCCGAAAAAGTTAAGGTAACATTCTCTGCTAACATTTTTAAGGGTTAATTAAGTCTTCTTATTGCTGACGGTGCAGAGTGCGGAGTAATCGCAACTGTACCCTGAGAGATATGGTAACATTAAATCAAAAGCACTTTAGATCGATACATAGAACGCACCCAATGAACAAAATTAGGTACCAACCAGTAGTTTATGAAAGTTAATAGCAGTGTGACGATAACAGCAGCATTGGACCCAGCAGAGTTTGTAGTTCAATTACAAAGCGTAAATGTTGGAAACTGTTAAATTGCATTAAACTTTGGAACTGTGCCTGAAAGCAGCTGTAAATGAGACCGGCCTTTGAAATCGTTTACCGGATGCGAAGGGCGCAATAAGTAATAGGCAGCCATTATCCCTGATAGCCTCTTTCCAGCCAAGTTGTTGAGTAAAAACTCACTCTATTTTAGATCGATTTTATAATATCTTGACTTACTATGGAAGTTGGTAGCTAATCTTATCGGAATTGGTACTTGGTATGCATTTATTATTATATGATAGGGAAACTGTCTGACTGATATATCAACGTACAGCCTAAATTCAGTAGTTTAGTAGTAAATTTAATTTAGTCCCAGTGAAAGCCCCCTAGGAAGATGACATTTGGAAATTCAATCTTTAAGGGGGGGGGGGTGAATAGGGGGAGATCTGTGTAGATATACTAAATCTGAGCAAACGAAGTCCCGGGCGAAGTGCTAGTCTTTCCATGTGCTTATGGTGAGCACCGGTGTGGTTTTAGTGGACTGTATCTTATAAACGATTACATATAGACAGTTAAAATGTTCACATTGTATGTATTTCTATTGCAAATAGTAAAAATCCAGCCAAGTGCGAGTCAGACTCGCACACGAAGAGTTCCGTACCATAAACCTTAGATTTTATTATTTTTTGCTATAGTGGCAATAGAAATACACAATCTGTGTAAATTTCAACTGTCTAGGTACCCATTACGGTTCTTGAGATACAGCCCGCTGACAGACAGACGGACGGACGGACAGCGGAAGCTTAATAGGGTTCCGTTGGTTACCTTTTGGGTACGGAACCCTAAAAATAAATTTAAATTAAGGGGACCATTCAGGAAACGTGGTTTATGGTATCCATGGTGTGCGCTTCCAACTCGCGCTTTTTTCCAGGTCTAGTTTACATAAACATAGACTATTGCGACAAAATTAATTGCCAGTTAATAGGATATCGTCTCCATCGGTTGGAGTGTGCGATTGGTACTCGAGTCACGTCAGCCATAGGGGCAGGTTGTATCGATTGCCAGAGCACACCGATTGCCTCTCATGTCAAATGGAAACTACGAACATCGCGCCGGTCTACGGTTTTACGGTTGGCTATTTTGATTAAGTTCGGTGGAGAGGTTTAAATCAATTGTTCGAAATCAGCGATTCGAAACGTGTGGTGTGTGGCGGACTGGTTTCGATGTTGGTATGTTGTTGATGTTTAGATTGTTTATGTCTGAAGTTTTATCATCATCATCATATCAGTCGAAAGACGTTCACTGCTGGACATAGGCCTACCCCAAGAGTCGCCACAACAACTGGTCCTATGCGTCTCGCATCCATCGGCTACCCACGACCCAGAGGCGGCGCAAGGCTTGGGCGACGTAAGCCACCGCCTACGGCCTCGCGGTCCGAAGAGCCTCGCAGCTTTGACTTTTTTCAACTCAGAAAAATCGTAGCTAAGGCCATAAAAAATCCAACTTATCCGAGCCTATTTGCAATTCTTTTTGAGCTCGCTTTGCTTGCTGTTGAGGTTTATTTCAGTAAGTACTGTCAAAATATTAGCTGCAGCGAGATAGGCACTATGATTTACTCGTACAAGCTAGTGAGCTTGTACGAATACCTATCAAAGTACCCATGATTAAGAGCGAGCGACACTGCGCTCGCTCTAAATCATGTCAAACAATACTTTTAGTTTAGATTAGTTATTTCTTGAATATTCCTACATTCGTCAAATATTCACTATTTTTGCACAAAAAATCAAAAGAAAATCAAAACTATTCGTGGTGGGGTGCGATTGAGTTTGCCGCATCTCACTCTCAATTTGTAGAATCTAACCTCTTCAAAAAATCACCCTATCCTTAGGTAGGACCTAGAGGACCTCGCAAAATGCCAATCTTGCCCACATCAAATTTTAGTCTTTCCGGCACTACAGCGACGCTCACCAGGTCATCGTTCCACCTTGTGGGAAGCCTTCCAACGCTGCGTCTTCCGGTACGCGGTATTCTATAACCCTGAACAAAATTTGCTCTACGACTTTGTCCTCAACTAAACAATGTAGCCAAAAACAATTTGTTTTCATTTATTTGAAGTATGTAAAATTCGCGTATACTAAGCGCGCGCGTGTATCAGGCCCGCGCCGCCGGCCGCCTCATAAAGAATATGCAAAATTTTGACTCTTTATATTTTTTGTACGGAAAAAAAATGTTTATAATTTTGAAAAGTCGTAGAACAAACGTTGTTCAGGGTCATGATACGAAGTGAGGATAAAGAGGCTTCGGGTATTTTTTCAATTTCCCTGTATACAAAAACTTATAAAAACACTTACTTTTGCCCGAGGCTTTAGTTGGCTCCAAGTTGCTCATCTATCTCTGTACCAATTCATCAATATTGTTTCGGCGATTTAGTTGTGCAAGCGTAACAAACAAACGCACTTTTGTATTTGTAATATAAGTTAGGATTATGTATATTGCAATAATATTATGTGCAATAATTAAAAAGATCGCAGGAAATTCTTGTGCAGACAAGTTATTTTTAATTTGAAATCGGATTCAGTAATAAACACAGTCATTCATTACAAAAAATAGTAAAGGATTTACAAAACTCACATACACAAGTCATTCTGAGCAAGCAATTAACAGATCCACAGAACTCTTAGAGGCTCCATACAAATTCAATTTAGTTTCGTTTATCGCTTTCAGTCTAATTTCGGTCTAAGTGTAGCCGTGAAAACGAAGTTTAGGGGCTAAACAGAAACATAAAGAAGTCTATAGAACGCATATTGGTTTGTTTTATAGCTCTGTCTAAATTCGGTACATAAGTGTTCATTAAACTGGGTACCTAGGTACCTACATTTCAGATTCAGGGAAAATTGCTCTCTCAAAGCTTTTCAATAAAGTACACTTCGAAGTCTATTAATTTTTGTCATGAACCACAATTTATGGCACAGAAATTGAATTTCGTGTGAAAAACACGATTATGATTATCGTTAAAAAATATTGTGGAGCAATTTGCAGCTAAATATTTTACGAGAGACGGTGTTTTTCCAATAAGAACCATAACACCTCAAAAATAAGAGCTATGTATAAAAGTTATATGACGAGCTTTATCATTTCTGACATAAATAAGGTATTTGTAAGACGTAAACATTATCTAACATAGGATAATCTTGATGTGTAAACACAGTAATCATTAGAGCTCAAGTAGGTATTTTGTAAATATTTTGTTACCTTCGCCAAAATCTTGCTTTACATTTTTCCTCAAACTGAATAAAGAAAAATGGTGCTGAAAAATTTAATAATTCTTTACGAAAAGGTGGGAACGAACACCAAAATACTTCATTTTGACTCCGACATCATATTATTATTTTATACGAGATTTTAACGCAAAATTGCTGTGTAAAAAAGTTGTAAAGCATCGCAAAAACTCATAGTCAAAAGTAATTTTACAGCCGAGTACCTAAATTTTACTTTGGCTTAAAAGCTCTTTTCTTAATTTCTTAGAAACTCAATTTCAAATCAATCTATTTTAAGTGGCAATGTAAGGACTATGGATTGTATTTCAGAAAACTTTTTGAAAGTTTTAAAACAGTCTATGTGATTTATATAACAAGTTTGTACAACGAAAATCACAAAAAATCTCAGCTGACAATGAAATTATTTCGCTTCTAACTAACCATACAATCATATCATTAACTAGTGGACGTCACGCGGGAGTACGGGGATAAAATATAGCCTATGTTACTCCCTGATAATGTCGCTATCCATTGCTGAAAGAATTTTTCAAATCGGTCCAGTAGTTTCGGAGCCTATTCATTTCAAACAAACAAACAAATCTTTCCTCTTTATAATATTAGTGTAGATTATATAGTTCATCGCGAATAACCCAAGCAAGTGCTTTACATATTTATCTCCTTTGCACACCGTATGTTAGGAAGATAAAACTATCGCAAAGAAATCTCGTCCGACCTCATTTTCCGCCTGTCCGTCAAGTGTCACGAAGGTAAGATACGCAACTGATATTACAAGCATTCACGTGCTGCTTAACAAAAAAACTTCTTCGGTATCATATTTTTTTCGCATTCGATCCTCCCGATTTAACATCTACTAAGTTATAAATCGAAAATGACATTATATAAGTGCTTAGCTTCGCGCTGTCGAGAACTCGAGATACCAGGAAAAACACGCGAGACATGAGAAGGGAATCAGACATTGCAAATGTATAGATAACTAGATCTAATGGATGTCACATGTTTGGCACTTTTTAGGGAAAGTCAAAATTTATTTCACTTAAACAAACAACTATTTTATGCCTCTATCATTTGAACAATCATTTTCAATTTACAATTGACTCATATTTAAAAAACTGTTTTCATAGAAACACTTCAATCATAAAAATACGCGTTGATAACTTGCCTTGATTTGTAGTAAATGCCTATCGGCTGAATGAACTCAATACAGCTGTTGTTTCACCCGACACTGCCAGTGCCTGCATGATCACAAGCAATTAACGCTACACGAGTCGGTCAACCCTATTTTGAATTGCCAGCAACGGTTCGATTGTTCTATTGCTGAAATTTGAATACAATATTTGCTACCTACATTGCATTCAAATTTCAGCAATAGAACAATCGAACCGTTGCGTTGCAGGACCATAAAATGCGGTCCTTTGTCGCTGTTGTTGTTTGTCGATGACGTTTTGATTAATGGTGACACTTGGTTCTCGATAGTTCGTTGTGAAAGGGGTTTGAGAACGTTGCCTATGTGTTTACTGCATACGGTTAATACGCAAAACGTTCAGTAACGAGTAACTACGCGGCGTAGTGGTGGCTTTTCAGCAGCAAATAGGTAAATAATTGTTACCCCAGCGTTTGCAAATGATTGTTGTGCCGTGTACGTAGCGTAATTTCCTCTAAATTCAAACACGAAAAGTAGTAAAATACACCTACGCAAGTCAGAAAAGTAGCTCAACAACAACAAGATATTGTAGACTGTAAGTTTAATGGCGTTTTTTTATTCAATAAAATTTCGTTCATTTGAGTGCGCCTCGCCGTAATTTGTACAGTTCCAAGTACTTAGCTTTTAAACTCGGTCGGCGAAGACGGTCTATTACTCGCTTCATTTTCTGTCATTTCGTCCCCATTTCAATTCCGTCTAGTTTTTTATTACGGAGACGGAGATGATTCTACCTATCTCGTGTATTGTTCCTCGTAACAATATGTTTTGTAGTAATATTTGTTTGTGTCAGTCCCCTTTCACTTCGTGTTATGATAGCGTTTCTGTCTCTGACAGTTTTTAGTCTTATATTTTGTAGCCTTCTCATTTTATATTAGATATCTCTACACACAAAGGAACCTAAAGTAAAGGACACATCAGAATGTTTATTTACCAGCGTTATGTGTAAATTGAAAATAATGTAGAAGAAAACATGGAGTTTTTCTTTTTTGCAGTATTCCGCACTACTAAGCTATCCTCAGAATACCACTGACCACTTTTGTCGTTTGCGAAATTCCTAACCTTTTTTTATCTATACATATAATAAAATCGTAGACTAACCGTGTCTGTACATTGAATATTTTTGCATGAAAATTACACAGAAAACTCAGGAAAAAGGTACAAAACACAAAAATGCAATTTTTGAAATTTTTGTCTGTTTATCTGTTTGTCTGTGGGTTTGTGGGAGCATCACGCATATACCACAGATTGGATTGAAAATCTAAGTAATTAAAAATATTAAGTGATAACCCGAGTAACATTTAGCGTTTATTTCATCAAAATCGACCCACAAAATCAAAAGATATTGAATTTTTAAGTTTTGGGAAGAAACTTCCTAATGTATTCTGATGAGTCAGAGCGCCATCTATTGAGAAAAAATAAAATGCACGAAAGCATTCAAAATTGTTGAGTTATTTGTGAAACTTTTAATACGTGGCAAAATAAAAGTGATCATTTTTATACCTTTTCGTTATATTTTATCGTTACAATCGATCCACAAAATCAAAATATATTGAATTTTTAGTTTAGTAAGAATCTTCCTAATGTATTCTGATCAGTCAGAGCGCCATCTATTGAGGAACCAAAAAATGCATGAAAGCGTGAATGTTACACCAAAACACATTGATTGAGTTATTCGTGAAACTTTTAATACGTAGACGTAGCAAAATAAAAGTAAACATTTTAATACCTTTTCGTTATATACGTTCTTATTTAACGTCTTCTGCTGCCAAATATTTTGTCAGTTTACATGGTCGATAGATGACGTTGCACTGATGACGCGTTTTTCTGAATTGTGGTGTTAAGATTTTCCACTGGAGAATGACCTCACACGATTTTTAAACACAGTCGTAGTTCGTGGGAATTTCGGTTTGGTCTCTGAAAGGTCTTAAACTGTTAGGGACCAAAATTGCTTAAATCTCTGAGTTGTGCTGATTTCGTTTAAAGTGCATTTATCGTAGAGTCTTAAACTGATTTAGTTTTGCGAAGTACTGGACGGTTCGACTTGCGGATCAGGGGGGCTACTCTCTAACGAAATCCGTAGTTTCGGGCTTAGTTGCGGGCGGGCGTATTCTACTCCGTATCACCTACAGACTTACGATTAGTCCCGGACCCGAACTGAGAATGAATGACAACACGATTTTACAGTAACTGCCAAATCGTGTTATCATTAGTTCTCAGTGGTTAGGTGATACGGAGTAGAAAATGCCCGCCCGCAACTAAGCCCGAAACTACGGATTTCGTTAGAGAGTAGCCCCCCAGGCCTGTAGGGTTCCGTACCAAAGGTGCTGTGCTGATGGGACCCTACTGCTAAGCCTCCTCGATTGATTCCGTTTAGAGCGAAGCAAAGAACGGTTCGATTTGCGAAACAAGGCTAATAATAATAAGGTACCGTACCAAAGGTGGTCACGGTGACGGGAGCGATCGATTTTGGGGGGCTACTCTCTAAGTCCAAAGTCCGTAGTTTCGGGCTTAGTTGTGGACGTATTCTACTCCGTATCACCTACAGACTTACGATTAGTCCCGAACCAGAACTAAGAATGAATGACAACACGATTTCACAGTAACTGTCAAATCGTGTTATCATTAGTTCTCAGTGGTTAGGTGATACGGAGTAGAATATATATATTTATTTTTACTGTAGATAGGCATACGTTTGACCACTATCTCACCTGATGGTATGCGATGATGCGGTCGAAGATGGAGCACGTTTGCCTAGAAGCAACCTATTCACTTTTGTCTTAAAGACACCCAGGTTGCCCGCAACTAAGTTTTTAATTCGTGCTAAGTATCAGACGGTTCGATTTGCAAGCCAAGGCAAATTATAGGGTTCCGTGCCAAAGTTGCTAATGGGACCCTATTATTTAAGCCTTCACGTACGATTTTGATTCGTGCGAACCAAGTCGATTTTTAGGGTTCCTTACCAAGGTTGCTAACGGAACCCTATTTATTAATAAGCCACCGCTGTCCGTCTTCCTTCAGTTTATTCGTTTTATTTCTGTCTCGAAAATATAAAAATGTCTTCTAGAAAAAGGTCGAATCTTTCACAATATAGCAAAAATCTTAATCATCTTAATATATAAAACAAAGTCGGGTTTGTTCGAACACTTTTCTAACTAACTCGAGAACGGCTGGACCCATTTTCATAGTTTTTGTGTTTTTGGATTAGTCTTCGTCCGGAATAGCATAATAAGAATTAAAATACAAAAAAAAAAAAGAATGAGTAGGTAGGTAGGGTAGCTAGGTTAGGGTCGGTAGGTGGAGTAGCCAGTTGACGGGAGCGAAGCCGCGCGGGTCAGCTAGTATCTGAATAAAAACCTTTAGTTGAAACGTATTCGTAAAGCGGCGCCAACAAATTGAGGATTTTCGCGTCACGATGCTCGGGAGTTAAAAAACAGAACCGTGATTAAAACGTAGCACGCGAACCTTGGTATTTCCACCATATTTTTGGATGACACCGTTTTTTACGGAAGACTTTTCAACGGCATGGTACACAATTATTTTTTATAGCAGGTAGGCTATTCGTAAAACTTCCCTCTTCACTGTTAACATTTTTAGCACGTTTTTATGATCTAAACCATTAAAAGTAACCATCATCCCAAGCCATTCCCGAACTGTACGGGTATCGATAAAACACTTATTAAGAATGAACTGGCTTTGAAACGCCTACGCAGCTACCTTCTATACTATTAAACCAATATCAATCATTCATTTTATTAGAAAAAAAAATCTTTCGTAGAATTTGCATATTAGGGCAAGCACCTGAAAAAGAAAACAATACGGAGAAATATAATGATTTTCATATTATTTTACACGCACAACATAACGCTTGCATTTCGTAAAGGTTCAGGTAGAGCTGTACCTAATAAAAATGCAACCACATTTTACTATGTTTACGTTCAGGACCTAACATATTTTTATCAACCATGCACATAGCTTGACTACGGGCTGATATTGAGAAATCCTAGTAGGATAAACCCGAACATATTACCTGACCCGGGAATCGAACCAAGGACCTCATGCCCAGCAGTAGCGCTTGTGGCCATTACACTAACGACTGCCTTAATACGCGCCTGAAAATACAAAAAAAAAATAACTTTTATATCTACTTTTATTAATTAATAACTTCCACTCATGCGAAAGTACTAAAAACACGAAATAAACCACATTAGTAAGTTCTAAAAACTGAATTGCACTTCACATATCAACTCACGCCATACAAACATTTCAGCCATTCAAAATCCACTTACACAAAACTGTTTTTAAAATGCCTAGTAAAGTTATAATTGCCTTTTAACCCTTGTGTGAACTCTGCAGTCTGCAGTGTGCACTATGCAGAGCGCAAATCGGTTTACATTTTCATACCGACGAGTTTTCCAACTGTTTGGGGTAGATTAAAGAGTGTGTGTGTTAGTTTGTTTAAGTATTTAAGCTCGTACATGAATTAACGTCTACAAGTTTTGGAGTGTCTGTTACCCACTTAAGTACCAGATGTGTTCGTATATTTCAGTGTTATCTTTAGGTACAGTCGAAGAAATTAATTGTATATCAGCTTAAGGTTGAATGTTTAGGTAAAGTCAAAGAAATCAATTGTATATCAGCTTAAGGTTGAATATCACAAACGTAATTGTCTATGAAACAGGTAGATAAGGGTAAAATAGTTTCAACCTAAGTGAAGTTTCAATTTACTGGGGATTGTTGTCAAAAGTGGCAAAAAAATCCCCGACTTTAAATAAACTTTCCAATGCTGTTTTTTTTTCTTACAAATACCCTTTAAATATCACTGAAATAAATGTATTCTAGGTTATTTATTTTACCTTATCATATTCATGAGTATGTTCCTATCAAATCCAGTTTATTTAAATCTGAAATGTTCGCCCCAGGGCCGTGGTCATGATATCCTTTATTTTGAATGTTAATAAAGCTGTCGAGAGTGGGTTTAAATCATGTTCATAGAAAATTGGGATACGTATGTAATTCGAAAATAAGAGACAAAACAAAACTAATCCTTTCAACTCGCTAGATAAAGGTAATCGATATAAAACGCCGCTTTTACTATGCTAATTAATATGGAAAACCAGCCAAGTTCGTGTTGGGTCACGCGCAGTGTAGGGTTCCGTAGTATATGTCACAATTTTTTTTTTCATGATTTTATTTTACCACTTTGTCAACGTGATCAATATGTATAGCCATACTGAATTCCAACTTTCTAGTGCTAAGCGTCTCTGAGATAAACCTCGGACAAATAGACAGACAGACGGACATAGCAAAGGGTTCCTTTTTGACTACGGAACCCTAATAATAGTACCAACAGTTAAACAATATTTCGCAATTCAAACTAAGACCGATTATCGCCTAAAGTCCTATTTACTGTAAACTTTAGGTCGTTTATGTTCCAAGCAAATAGGTATATACAGCTCCCTTGCCAATTTCCGGGTGAGAGATCACAGCTAGGACAACTAGTAGGACCAGGGCCCTTTGTTCTATGAAAGTGCTTACTTACTTATTATATTTTGGGGTGGTTAGTTTAAAACTAATGAAGTGACCCTATTTTTACTACTGTTGAAAGATTTTCTCCGTGGCTTGCTCACGTGTCCTATCCCTCAGAAACCGCGCATTTTGTCAGCAATACAAAGAAAGAATATAGCCTTTAACACTCAGTGATAATGTTGCTTTCTATCTATACTAATATTATAAAGAGATAAAGTTTGTCAGTTTGTGATGGTGTGAGGTTGCAGGGGTTAATCTCTGGATCTACTGAACCGATTTTGAAAACTCTTTTACCAATAGAAAGCCACGTTATTTGTGAGTGTCATAGGCTATAATATTAACCCGAAAAATAACGCCGAACGTCGCGTCGACCCAATGTTGAGCATAAGCCAGTCTTTTCCTGTGCCCAGCACCACGCTGTTGAGTCACCCTCATGCAGATTCTAACCAAGATGCTAACAATATGAACATTTTTGGCCGCTCGCACCGGGTGACACCCGTTTAGGGGTTACACCCAACCGCTCGTTGACTGATTTTTGTCACCATCGGGTGACACCCCTAAACGTTTGACGCAATGAAACCTGTCGGGAGTAGGGTGCAAAATTTTTTGAGCTCGCTTCGCTCGCTCTGCCATTTTGCACTTTCTAACCTTCTGTGTTTTTCTGTATAATTCAACAAAAAGCTTCACTTTCAGTATAAAAGATCAAAATACAATAAAACCCTTCCGAGATGAAGTGCAAAAAATGTATTCAGTTCTTCAGGTTTTCTGCATTTAGGGGTGACATTCGTTTGTTGACTTTTTGTCACGGTCGGGTGTCATCCCTCAGCAGGCGACGTAATGAAACCCATCCGAGGCGGGGTGTAAAATATTTCGAGCTCGCTTCGCTCGCTCTTACATTCTGTACTCTAAAATGACTATGTTTGTGTATGTATTATATAGTGTAGTATATATTGTACAAGTAAATTTCGTGTCATGTATTAAACTTAGCATACTTTTACATAGATTCAAGTTCTTAAAACGTAACAGACAGATGTGTGTCTGGGGAGTTTGTTGGCCACTTCTTCTCCACAGCTAAAACACTAGGAAGTGGTGACGGGCGGGCGTTTTGGGGGACTGTCTTGTTAAACTTGACATTCAAAAAGTGCTGGCTCTCAGCCTAATTTGAATAAACGACTTTTGATTTTGATTTTATGAAATAATCAAAAGAAAATAAAACCTTTCTGAGTTGGGGTGCACGAATTTTCGAGCTCACTGTGCTTGCTCTTGTATTCTGCCCTTTCTCAGTTAATGAGCTTTCTTTGCATCAGTCCATAAAGTTACTTCAATATAAGTATGGTATGAACGATCAAAATAAAATAAAACCTTTCCGAGTTGAGTTCATTTTTCGAGCTCGCTTCGCTCGCTCTTATTTTCTGCCCTCACTTAATAAATGAGCTTTCTTGTATCAGTCCATAAGTAACTTCTTTTAAATATGAATAATCGAAAGAAAAAAAACCTATCCGAGGTGGGATGCAATCATTTTTAAGCTCGCTTCGCTCACTATTGTGTTCTCTCACTCTCAATTAATGAGAATCAGTCTATAAAGTTCCTATCAGAGATGGGATGTCAAAATTTTCGAGCACGCTTCGCTCGCTCTTGTGTTCTGCCCTCTTTTAGTTCTTGACTTACTTGCGTTACTCAACAAAATTGAGTTTAGATAGTGATGAAAACAAAATTAAAATAATCACACTAATTTGGGGGGTGATACCACATTATCCGCCCCGGGTGACACCCATGCTAGCTACGCTACTGTAATGAGTTGTGGAGGCCTAGTAGGCAGCCGCTCTACGTAAAATACTGGTATTCAGCTGCATCCGGTTGACTGGGAGCCAGCCCCAATATAATTGGGAAAAGGCTAGGCAGCTGATGATAAGTTTCGTTATGACGTAAGATAATGTTGTTAAACTTTTCTTATTTGCAAAGAAACGATCTTTTAACGTGTGAACATACAAAAGTACAGTGCAACATATATTTTCACATTATAAAGTATAGGGTAATAGGGTTATAATGTTTAAGCCGCCGTCTCCTTTTAAAGTTCGCTCTACAGTTTCTAAGCGGCTTAGTAAACCTACAGTCTAAAGTACTTGAGCTTTAAGAACTAGGGCTTATATGAAGTAAGGATATTTATAAAGTATAGCGTATGCTCATAAAACTATCTTTAAGTTTGCATAGGAATGAGAATACTGAACGCTATAATCATTTTGAGGTTTTCATTTATGTAGCTGTTATCGCCTGACAGAGAAAGCTTGACAGATGAGCTTACTTTTAAATTAATCAATCAATTCAAACTACCGAATTCCAAAGTTGATAGATCTTTCTACATTTAAATATCTTTATGATTTCGCCCGCGCCTACAACAGCGGATTTAAATGTCTTTCGACCCGGGGGCAGACCACGCACCTCTGCCCAAGCCTTCAACGAATACTAGCACGATTTTAATTTATCTTTATAATTTATTCATACAGCACTATACTAACAGCTAAGCAAAACCTCATTTAGTTAAAAACGCTTAGTACTTTCACAAAAAAATGCTAACAGAACAGGCCCAACAAGAAAATAATGCGGAAAGTTTTTTCATTATTCCCGTAAGCTGTTCCCATAAAGAAATTCTTGCAGTCATCACCCCGACACGGAACCCACTAAGTACTAATTAAAAAGACATGGCGGCCATTCATCTCTGTTTTACTTTCTCCCACTTTTCATGGCGACATGAAAGGGCTGGAATCCTGCCGGTCTGTTCTGTCGACAACTCACCGTGTTAACTTTGGTGAAGTGAGTATGAAGTGATCAGTCATTCCACCTTGTTTGTACGGATTGACAGCATGTTTTTTTTTACTTTTGATAGGCACGCGTTTGACCACTATCTCACCTGTTAATAAGCGATGATGTGGTCAAAGATGGAGCACGCTTGCCTAGAAGCAACCTATTCACTCTTGTCTTAAAGACTCCCAGGTTGTAGCTATCAGGAAACACAGACTCCGGCAGGGAATTCCACTCCTTAGCTGTACGCACTATGAATGTGTTCCCATAACGTTTTGTGCGTGTGGGTGGGATGTCCACCATGTACCGGTGGCGCATCGCCGTTCGTCTTGTGGTCCAATGATGGAACGGGCTTAATTTGACATAATTTTTTGGGTATAATTAATTGGGCATAATTTGATCAAACAGGCTGGTTCAAACTGTTTGATCAAATTGGCATGAATCTGTGGGAAGATTTGATAAAAAATGAGTTGTCAAATGATATGAAGCCTGTTTGATCAAATAATTACTTGAACATGTTTGGCTCGCATTGGGTGAACCTACGTAAGCTTACACGGTGATAGGTTTACAGAATCACACTTCTGTTATGTATGAGCTTAAAACAGGTAAAGCCATATAAATCCGGGTGATGAGACGGACGATGTGTAAAGTGTTGCCAATGTTAATTAACTTATGTTGACGCTGTGTTGAGCGTGTTGCTTCGTTAACGCTCTGGCCAAGCGGATATTCAGTTGACTCCAAGTGGGTATCAAAGGAAAGCTTCAAAAGGGCAATGCTTTTTCCAATCATTTGTTTCAGTATTCAGATTTTAATCATTAGAATAAAATCTTTGCTTTATAAAATCGTAGCGAAAGTGATGTTGTGATTAGTGATGGTACACGCTCGCCTAGAAGTAACCGATTCACTCGTGATTCAAAGTTGTAGCTAGGAAATAAAGATTTCAGCAAGGAATTCCACTACTTAGCTGTACGTATATTGAATGGTTGTACGTTGTTTTATAGAAGACAGTTTCGTAGAATTTCGTTTCACACAATTTTTTCATAATAATCAATACGCAGAATACTTACTTTGAATAAATTTAAATCATAGATTTTTGTTACAAATAAACTTTATGTTTCGATTATTCATATCATAGAATAACAAATCAAATATTATTTATCCTCATATTGAGTAGTTAATATAAAACTTGTTACCAAGAAAAATAATTTATCGAGTGACAGTTTCTAAACGTTTGACAAAATGCATGCCGTCATATAAAATTACAACATCGCGTTTATAAAAAAAATGCGGGTAAATTCTAGTCCAGGAAAACTTTTCATTCGGGCCTGGTCGACGGAACCCCGCGAAGTGGCAATGGGGTCGAATGGCGATGGGAATAAAAGACAAAACTATGCAAACAAGCATACACCATGCATGCAGCAAGCATACAGCAAGCATGCAGCAAGTATGTGGCATGCAACATACAGCATGCAGCACGCAAACGAGCATGCAACATGCAGAATGCAAGCAAGCATGCAGTATGCAGGCGAGCATGCAACATGCAGCAGGCATGGTTTCTGTCACGGCTCCGGCGTTGCGAGGCTCCGGCGATCCCACGCGAACTTATCGTCGCAGATGGTTTTAACGCTCACCACCGCAGCTTCGGCTTACTGGCCGACGGAGCCTCAGCCGCAGCGGCGGGCGTTATAATACCTGCTCCTCAGTTCGCGGGCCGCCTCGCCCCTCCGCGCCTACGCGGGCTTAAATTACACTCTAGGGGAAGGGCAAACAAGCCTACGTGGAGTCGGTTTTACAGCGATTTGTTTCTGTCACTAATTTTTGTAGCACACGTGTTGATTTTTTAAGATCATGTTTAAATTTAAGGTTAAAATGCTATTTTATAGAAAGGGCAACTTATGCGTAGTAAAATTATTCCAAATAAAATTGTACCATCTTAAAAGTATGCTATGGATATATAAAACAATAATATTTAATTATAATTAAGTTTTCACGAAAAATAAATACCATGAAAAAATACATCGGCCAAACAATAATTCTGCTGATTGGTAAGTTTGTTAAATAAAAAAGTGGTCATGAAATTCATTGAATTGTGTTTCTATGAAATAGGTTTCATTCAAATAAATAGTCTTTGAAACAATAATATTCGATATACAATTACAAGGACCAAATATTATATGAAACATTTTCTGCGAATCGAAATTCTATGAAATTTCTGTCTGCGAAACAAAGGTAACACCGTAATTAACGTATTTAAAAAATGAATATAAAACAAAAATGAACGCAAAAGCAACGATAATGTCCGTTCCATTCACAATGGAAACTAAATTGAAGGTCAAACAACAATACCAGTATAATTAAGGAAGCTAACTTCGGGTAATTCGAACAACAAGCAAACTTGTGAAGTGTATAAGTCAAGCTTCTCCATCACCTAGCAAGTAAGTTCTAGTTTTGATCCACTTTTCTTACCGGAAATCCGGAGCTATTTCGTTGTTGTTGGGATAATAATCCAAGTATTTATGGGCATGATAATTATTCTTGCTTCGGAGCTCTACGACTTGTGGCCGAATGGATGAGCTATAAGTTTATTAAAAACCAAATTGTTAAATCAGAGCTTTCATCTCCGGCAGGCTAGTACTAGGTGCACTCTACGCATGTTTGTGTGTTGGTCCTTAAGTAAACATCTCAAAAGACCAGAGTTCCAAAATTCTAAAATTTTTAAAGAGCGTTCACATTCGCTTCGCAGGCGTAAACTGTCAAAAAGACCTTTAATTTGCCTACATTTTGACAAGATTTTAATCTTGATTGTCGCTGAGATGATATTATGACTTGAATTCAAACGCTTTTTAAGTAGAAAGATTTTAAGAGAATTAGTCTTCAGGTGATTTCTATCTGTTTTGTTTGAGTTTCACTTTAAAGATACGAAAAGTAGTAAAATTCCTTATTATTAGAAATTTAGAACAAAGAAACGTCCAATACAAAGGAATCTCAAATTACTTCATAACTTGGTATGAAATCACACATCTGCGTGTACAATTCGTACATTTGGACCAGGCCCCATGAGAGCCGCAACAGTCATTGGTTAAAATATCTGCACATTTGAGTGGCCACACTAAGCGGGTCACGCGATACAAAGAAGCCTTGTATCTTGAGTATTATATCAAATGTTATTACAGCACTAGTGTTGGCTATCATGAACCAGCAAACAGCGGTTCTCATTAAAATTGTGTTCTCAAAGTAAACTCGGTACAGTTCATATTGATTGCACAAACAGACAAATAGAAGGTACGAGTATGAACCAAAATAGAATTCAGTTTTTTTTTTATTTTTATTTTATTTTAATAAGTACAGTGACAGACCACAGACTAAGACAATTCAGCACAGCTATGACAATATACAATATATAAATCTAAAGTCCAATTATTACTGTACACAGCGTTCAATGTCTAATATGCTTAATTAGTGACAATAGTGATAGTTAAAGTTACATAATATGGAGAAGTTACTAAATGATAGTGTTATAATTATAATTTATAATTTGTACAAAGAATTTCTAAATTCGTTAAAACTGTTAAAAAACAAGTCTACTTTAGAACATATTGCATTATATTGACTGCACATTCTGGACAACGGATTGTTTTCAGAAACATTATTGTTACTAGCGGGAATACTGAATAATTGTGGAGTGCACACAGATCGAGTTGGTATCTTAAAGTTTATCTGGCCAAGTAATTGAACGTCAAAAATTCTGGATACCTAATTATCAAATTTTTGACAAGTTCAAATTCCATTGCAACTATAGATGGGCAATCCACCCACCCGGGTTTAAACCCAGGTGGGTTTAAACCGGGTGTTTTGGGTGTTTTGCGATACACACCCGATTTCCACCCAAATTTCGGGTGTAAATGATTTTTATACATAAATGACATTGAGTTTTTAATTATTATTCTTTTATTGAATTATACATAATTAGGTGAAATAAAAAGACTTTTTCCTGATACTTATCAAAAACAAATGACCTACTTAACAATTAATCACTATCGGATTCTCCACTAACATTGTTATAGACGACAAAATGGAAAGGCTGTCGGGCTTCCCCAGACGTTGAAGGGGTAGGTTCGTTGTCCGACATTATTGGGTCTATAGAACTCTCTATTCCGGTTTCATTTTCTTCGTTTAACTGGTAGCTCTCATTAAGTTCATCTATAAAACTCTCTATTATGTTTTCGTCTTCATTTTCTTCATCTAACTGAATGTTCTCATTATTAAATTTATGTTTAAGATTCCAGTTGTAACAAATATATGAAATTTTTGCGGCTCTTTCCGTTGAAAGTCGATTTCTTTTGTTATTATGTATATATCCTTGAATACTGAAGGAACGCTCGGTTGCTGCTGATGTACACGGAGCTGACAGGATGCGTACCGCTACTTTGCTTAGCTCAGTCGAACTACAGATTCCTTTCCACCACACAATGGGTTCAATGCTACGCACTGAATTCCAAATAAATTGTCTGGCCCAAAAGTTTTCTTTAGCTTTGTAACAAGCCAGTTCGGCCATTACATTATGTAAATTTAGTTGCTGGCCTAAATCGTGGATGAACTCCAAGGAATTTAAGTACATTAAGCCATGTGTGCGCACCAAATGCTATGAACAAATCTTAAAGTATTTACAGGAAGCTAAGGGGTATCATGTAAATCAACTTACTAATGAAGAATATGACAACTAATACAACGCTAATTACACACTACAACATAAAATAAGTAATTCAAAAGTAAAATGTGATTTTTCAAATTTCGTTTTTATCTCGTCCCATTTATTTTACCCTCCCTGATCTGACTAATGTTGCCTACAAATATATGAAATGAATGAAAATCACTTTTAAAACACATTTTTTAACATAACTAATGTAATTTCGTCAAATCATGTAAACACCCAATTTTCTGGGTGTTTATGGGTGCTTACGGGTGTTTATCGGGTTTTTATCAAAGCACCGGGTTTAAACCCGGTGGATTGCCCATCTATAATTGCAACCCATTTTCGTATTGTGACTTAGTGCGTGCTTTAGTCGATACTTCAGTTGGTGGCGATGGACTCAAATTATCAGGGCTAAAAAATCTATGTAGTATGGTTTTAAATCACATAGTTATCAGAAATTGTGTAAGCAATCCTGATTGTTTAACGTTACTTGCTATCAACATTAATTTGTGCTTTGAAGTTGTGATACCGCAATTTGTGAGTGAAATACTGAAACGTTGCTTTGGCGCTAAAACAACATCTGAAACACCTTTAGCATTCAATAGACGTGGATTCACGAGACGCCTTTTGCACTCCATGCCTGAGTGTACTTGTATGAACACTTGTCACACCTGCAACTTGGCAAATACCGTTTTACACAACTACTCTTTTATTTGTCCACTAACTTTTTCTCGCGGCTTCACTCCCATGGCTTTCCCCGCAGGAAATTGCATTTTCTAGGAAAAAAAAATACTTACAGATTTGCTTTTGTAGTTTCTTGTACTAAGAAATGTCATAATAATTAGATCTAGTATGTTCTTAAAAATCTAATTCAATTCAAAATCTAACTAAAGCTTTAATACGAGTATCTTGGTGAGTACTGTTGTATTGAAGCGGTAACTAAACTAACAGTGGAAACCAAAAAAAGACACTCTTTAGTGCTGGACAAGCTTTCAACAGAATAATAATATTAGGTCTTTAAATTGTCATTTTTTCATGAATCGTCGTTGATGTTGCGTGCCGCTTGTGCCGCGTTGCTGCCACGACGGTACTCATATTCTATAATTACTCGAATTTTAGATTCAAATGCGATGAAAACATAATGCTAATCAATGAACAAATAACTAAAGAATTCCATATTTTTTAAATAAATTTAATTAGAATTGTTAGCCAATTAAAATTAAAATAAATATTTTGACTTGAAATGGCCAGTACTGCAGAACGGCAACTTCATTGGTTAAGACTTATTATTTATCATTAGCTACAGCAGCTTTTTAAAATTAAATCAAACCAAATATCTTGAACATCTTCCTTAGGCCTTGGCAAGAAGTGGAAGCAGAGACGGAAGACTGGAGGGAGTCCTTTTTCCAGCTGTGGGTCAGTTCTGGCTTAATATTATAATACAGCTTGACTTTCTTTAATTTTATTCATTGACATTATTGGGGTGCGATCACTCCTGGACATAGACAACTTTACGTTATTTTTTCATACCTATTTCGTTGTTGACCTCATTTGCGAAAAATAGTTCATATGAGTTTTCACATCCCCATATCAAAAGATTGTCAATGAGTTAAAAGTCAACCTATATAGTAAACAACCACCATTATTGATACAAAAACTGATGTAAAAAACTGCTACCCGAAGCCAACGAGATTTAGTACAATGCTAGATTCTATATAGTTTGACCTAAAAACTTTTTGACTAACAACTTTACATTGTTTCTGTCGTGGAACGCATGCTCTGTGGTACGGGAACGAATTGTGATAAAAAATGGTTTGTATTTAGGTTGGGCGAGACAGGCTATGGAAAAAGGTATGAGTTTATGTTTGTACGTATTTAGTTGCGATATTCTTGTGAAATTCTTATAAGTTATTAATACTTTTTATAAGTTTTCATATTTTTGTTTTTAACTACAGTCGCTAGCGAGTATAGATTGATAAACTCATGGTAGACGTACTGTGCTACTACCATAAGCAGGCCCTTGGTTAGGCAGAGATTTAACAAAGGTACAATTACATTCTCCAGTTATGTTTATGCTGAATACTGAATTGTTTGTTTGTTTGGTTGAACGCGCTAATCTCAGGAAATACAGCCGGTCGATTCTGTCGACATCTCACCGTGACCACATAAGTGGAGTGAACGACAAGTGAGTTGTCACGCCATCTTGTTTGTATGGTTTGACAGCTCATCTGTCGTTCACTTCGCCTAAGTGTTCACTTCGATATGTTTACAGAATCGCACTGCTGGTTCGAATTGACAAAATATTTTAGTGTTGGATAGCCCATTTATCGAGGAATGCTGTACCTAGATATTTTATGTATTTATTTGTTTTTAAGCTATATAACATTACGCAGTAACGCCACCACCAATAGGAGCGGAACATTAATGAAAAATGTGACGCAGATGAAGTTGCGCGGGTCAGCCGGTGTCTCATGTAATAAGGGAGCAATCCTATTACCATTAACCGTGCACAAATCCAGGCTCCGGTATGCTGTGGTTGTGTTAAAAATAAAAATGAATAAATATTAAGGACCAAAATCACTGCCGGAACCTTTTTTAACAAACCACCCACGATTAACAAAAAAGGGTCTAAACAAAAAGATACTTCTTAATGAACGTGACCCTTTTACATGGACATGTCGCCTTGTACGTAGCATGACGACACACACGAATACAATAGCCTGAAACCATAGACAAAGAGAATGGACTGAGCAAATGAGCAATGCCTTCACAAATCTGTCCGCCCTATAGAATTAAACAATACTACTGTGCGTCTAATACCTTGCCATACACTGTACTGCAATAATTTTTAAGAATATTTTCTAGTTTCAGATGTTTTTTTTCCGTAGTCGGGTTAATTTTATGTACTTTTTTTTACATTCCCTATGTCTGTGTGCAGAACTCAAACCCTCCTGCAGTCTATAACTAGGCTTATCAGAATTCCAGGAAAATTCCACGATCGCTTTATCTTCTCTCACTCTGTTTCACTTTATATCTTTCTCCACGTGTATGGTTGGAACTGTTGCCACAATATATTACCGGGTTCACGAATGCTCCGAATGAGGGTGGCTGATAAAGAGATTAGTTGCAAAACGCTTTGCCCCGCGGGCGGGGATAATGTAATTAGCATAGTTCCGGATCCCGCGGAGTGTGAACCGAGTAATTGCTTAGATAGGAATGCAGATGCAGATGTTATGATCTATTTAATATTAATACTACATTTTTAGCCCGTTTTGGCCTATGTCCAGCAGTGGACGTCTTTCGGCTGATATGATGATGAATACATTTTTAGGGTTCCGTACCAATTTGGTAAAAAGGAACCCTTATGGTGTGACTAAGTCTGTCCGTCTGTCACAGCTGGATATCTCAAGAACAACTTGCTGTCAAATTTAAATTTGGAACAGTTTTAGATGACGTGTGATCAACTATTTTGCAAATAAGAAAGAAATAAAAAGGCAACAGCGACTGAAAGGAATTTTAAAATTGGGGCTGCTAAGGCACGTGGGTGGGTTTCATGTGAAAGACCGCTATTTACACATTTTCAAAGATAACATTAGTTCCACTATCGGTCAAGAGATGGCGCTGATATAAAATCGCCGATGAAAATTTAAAAACATTTCACGTTTTATATCATGGTAAGTATGGAACCCTCGGTACGCGAGTCCGATCCGCTCTTGACCTGTGTTTTTTTTTTACTATTAATTGAGACTTTCTAAAGAAGAGATCATTCCACATTGTTAGGTCTACTATCAGAAATATGCAATAATTTTTCTCTTTGATTTCTTTCATCTTCTAAACTGATGTTAAAAGAGCGTGTTTGTTAATTTATTGTCTATGATTAACGAAACTCTTTCATTGGTAAAAAGACTAACTATCGTTGATTACCACTTTTTGCGGTATGTTCACGTCAAATTCAAAATTCAAAAATTCAAACATTTTAATTCAGACCAAGAGATGAACTTAGTCTATGTTAGTAAAAACAAAAAAATAAAAATATCCAAAAAATTAAAAACAGTAATTGGCTGCACGCACATGTCTGCCAGCCCAGAGCCTGATAAACGGTCCATCTATCTTGTCCGCCAGTGTAGCTAAACTACTGTTACGGCCCCTTAATCGCCGCAACATCGATGCACACCGTTTGCGCATGATGACATAAAAGTCATCCACTCGCGCTACCGCAAACATGCCCGATGCACTGGAAAACCGAGGCAGCCCCAACAATATCCTCAGCGCATTATTGTACTGGACGCGCAGAGCGTTGTAAGTCAAAAATATGAGGAGCAGAGGTTAAGTAAATATAGTTTTTATGAAAATGCGATTTCTTCACCTGCCCTTCCTAATTGTCCGGATAACCCACGGACGTTTATTTGTAAATAAAAATATTATATTACTATGCACGAATGAGGTAAACCGATAAAGAGAATTGTTTCAACTTAAAAACATTCGGCTTCGCTTTCGGGGTATCATTAACATATCGTGGACTTCCGCTGAGTAGCGGGTTATGGCTTAAAATTAGATAGTACTACTGCAATGGAGATAAACATTTTATTGCATTTCTGTTAAAGTCGCATGTTTTAATAATTTCTGTGCAATGTGCACTTAGATCTATTTCGTTTCTACCCCTTATTTCCAAAGCTACTGAGCCTAATAAAATACCTATACAAATAGTTTTTACTTATCGATTACTATAAAAAGTCTATGGTTATAAAATCACACTAAAAAAAAAACAAAATCCGTTCGGAACGCTTCGTGTATGAGCCAGACTTGAAGATGACTGGTTTTTTATGACTGGGTGTCATAAAAAACCAGTCATCTTCAAGTTTACACATTAAATATTTTTAGTTGGAGTTTTACCGAACTTCCATTTTGTCGTCATTAATATCAGCACCCGTTAGATCCTGAGTTTCACTTTAATCAGACCTTGTATACGTAAAAAATTATCTCTGATACTATCAAGTAGACAAGTGCCAGGGTTGAGGAATTTGTTCGAAAGAGTCACCGCGGCCCTGGAACGCAAAGGGCATTAGGAGGAACACGGGTAGATTTTAGTCGGTTAAGAGTCTACACTCCCTTCCCCCCCTCCCAGAGCGGACGAAGCCATATGATGAATTACCATCCTTAAGAAAAAGTCAAGTACACAAACCCAATACAAAGTGTAAAGAAATCGCTCCCAGTAACTAAAGACTTTGTTTCGCCGAAAGATTCGTATTCGTATGTATTTTCAATTCCGCCGGCAGTTTCAGGAGCAAGCCTAGATCTCGTATACGTAATGTAATTGGGCTAAAGGAAAACCTTATTGTAGCTCTACAATAAAGTCCAAAAGCTCTTTTGGACTTTAGTTTTACGACCAGCTTTGGAGGAACTGTGTTTATTTAGTTAGATCCAAACAACACTGTGTTTTAACATTACCTTGAGCTGATAGAATGTCACTTTGTCTAGAAATTCTACCAGCGATTTCAAAAAACCAAAATGTTTGGGACTGATGACGTCACAATTCGGTAGGCCATGTGTAATCCCTTTTATTTTGAACTTTTTAGTGAATCGTTATGGCTCATAAAACGTACATACGTCATAATGCAAAATAGCTCATAGACCATGCCTTGTTCGAAGCTCTTCATTTTTCATGACTAGCTTCTGTCAGCGACTTCGCCCCGACATGAAGTCGGAATTTATTCCAAGGGAACATATTGCCGGGATAGCAAGTAGCCTGAGTGGTATGTCAGACTATAATTTATCTCTGTGCCAAATTAAATCTAGATCAATTCAGCCGTTCTGGCGTGATTGAGTAACAAGCATCCATTAGAGCTTTTGCATTCATAAAAGTAAGAAAGATTGGTGATAAACAAAATCCCTTTGAATCATTGATATATAAAAAAACCCAAGATACACACTCAGCATCTCATAAACGTGCGCAAAAAATAAGCGCAATATGTATAATTGTGCGCTAGTTTCAAACAGTCTCGCATCGCTCGCCAGCCATCCTGCACTGCTTTGTAAAAACAACTTTAAGCGATCCGTGTAAGGTTGAATTTGCAAAAAAGATTGCGCATCACTCGCCATACTGCACTGCTTTGTAAAAACAACTTAAAGCGATCCGTGTAAGGTTGAATTTGCAAAAAAAAATGCTTATAGTATAACTACACACAACTCACACATGACACTTGATACATGTTAGTTTTTGACGACAGTTTCGAGTGTTGCATTTGTTCGAGACTGTGCATCTTGGGTTTTTTTTATATATATCAATGCTTTGAATCGATATCGATCCTAAACCTGCATCATATCGTAACATGATAGTCTCCAGCATTTGGATTATTCTGGATAATAACCCACCTGCAAACCAGAGCGTCCTTAATCCTCAAACCGCCGGAACCCGGATGTGTGCTGAGCGCAGTTAATGACACTTATCACGAGCTCCTCAACTCGTAACACACAACGACCTCGTCATTCCTTCATTTATTCCTGCCTTCGTTCCTCGCTCGATTTGCTTTAGGACGTGTACACATGACATGAATTCTTTTAAAACAGCCGATCTATTCTGTAAACATCTTACCGTGCAAGCTAAGGTGAAGTGAACACATAGTCAGCTGCCAATTCATACAATGAAGATGAAATGACAGCTGGTTGATTCTGTAAACCTCTCACCGTAAAAACTCAGATGGAGTGAGCGCGAAGTGAACTGCCATTCCATCTTGATTACATGGATTGACAGCTCATTTCACGATCACTTCACCCGAGCCTTCACTTCACAGAATCACACTGCAGTTCACTCTATACTCACTTCACTAAGTTTATACGGTAGGAATTCTAAAGAATAGACTGTAATCATCACACCGTCAAAATTAAGGGTGAGCATGAAATCAACTGTCATCACTACTTGATTTAATGGATTAACGGCACTGTTGTTTTTTTTTTACAGAATACTACTATTGTCATTCCACCTTCATTAGATGGATAGATATTAGACAGCTCAATTTAGCACTACAAAGGGCTTAGCACGAATATTTTGACGTATAGTAACGTTAACATAAGTGAATTTTGAATGTGAAAAACTACAACCCCATAGTATTTTAGTTAAATTTTTTGGTACATACACAGTTTACATCATTCAAAAATATTAATATAATATCTAATTCAAATAAATGTTATGTGCAAAATGAGCTACGGTAAAATTTACATTACATTACTATCAAATATCAAATATATTCGTGCTAGGCCCTCAGAACATCTTCCTTTACCGAAATAATGACAAGCTGGAGACGAGACCTATCACTGTCATGGAGCATGTTTACTTTATTCTACTGCCTGTGACACTGCCGTCACATCCATACGTAATAAAGTTTTAGAGCGTATGCGGTACAGTGAGTAAAGTCCTGCAAACCCCGAATAAGGGGGGATCCTCCTACCAGACAGTTGTTTGTGTCTGACGGGCAACTGCCCGATAGTTTATATTTGGGCTGATGTATATGTTCAAATCGGACGGTAAACTCTGCTTGCGCGATGCAGGATTTCTACGTAGTAGTTCGCTGCTAGTTGGATAGATGGTAGACGTCGCGGTTCTTTTTGTTGCGATATAGATTTTCTCCGTTGGTTTTTCTTGTGGCGGTATTGATGCCACTACAGAGTCATCACTTGACTACAAAATTTCTCTGTATGAATAGTTGACACTGGTGTTAAAAAGCATAGCATTGCTGTCGAGTCAAGTAACGGACTAATAGCAAGAAGAGACAAACCACACTTAGGTCTTTATAATTTAGTTAGGTTATTACCATTAGTCTAAGTGTTTTTTCAGCCGGTTTGCCTGTGTAGACTTAGGTCAGACTGAAAAAGTACCTATGAAAACTGTGGCCTAGTCGGCGTCGTATAGACCCAGCCTAAACGGCACCGCTAACTTCATAACTTTTTACGTTTCATTGATCGCAGCGCACTGCAGTCACTACACTACCTAGATCAAGATGTACATTAATTCAACTCGGTAACCAAAAGTATGGCAGAACACTCAGTACTGAACTAATCGTCTGTATGTCTTAAAATCTAAAATTCTACATCCTACTTACAAAATGTGAAAGTTTTTAGGATGGATGGATACATGGATGTTCATAGTTGGTTAGCCACCCTTGTTCCTTAAAAATGCGTTCCATAACCGCCGTAAGTCCGTCAAACGATTCCTCAGCCCTGGCAGTACTATACGGTGGAGGTCTGCATACGGTGGAGGTCTGCCCTGCTTGGGTGGAGCACCGTCGTGTCCTCGTCGAGGCGATCGGCGGCGGTGACCTCTCGCGTCCGGCCCTGGTTCAATCCATGGTCCGGAGCGAGGAGGCATGGGAAGCGGTCACCTCCTTCTGCGAAGCAGTGATGCTAGCGAAGGAGGAGGCTGAACGCGTGCGAGAGAGGGAACGCCCCAGCCGCCGCAACAGAAGAAGACGTCCCGAGCGTCGGGAATCGCAGAGTGATTCCCGGCCACCGTAGGCGCAGGTCTGCGGACGGCGAGCATTGGGTGGCTCGTCATCTGATCAGGACCACGCCCAGGTCGACGGCGCGCTGTGTTCCACGCGCGCCTCAAAGAGATGTCAGCAAAGTAAATGGGGCCCGGTAGGGCCAGTGCCTGCCGGGGTTGCGGAATCTGTTCGAAAGAGCCGCCGCGGCCCTGGAACACAAAGGGCATTAGGAGGAGCACGGATGGGTTTTAGTCAGTAAGAGTCTGACACTCCCTTCTGCTTCACCCAGAGAGGGAGGGGTCATTTGATGATTTCCCATCCATAAAAAAAAAAAAAAAAAAGCCCTGGCAGTACTAATAACACCGATTGTCATAGTCTAATCGTGTTACTTCAGAAATTAGTACGTTTTATTTTGGTACCACGAGAGTTAAACCGTGGCAAAAATATGTTTACATAAAGCCACGTTGCTGAAGTGACAGAGTAGGTACGTGTCAAATAAACGCGTCCTAATTCTTCCACTGCGTTACCCTGCCTCGAGGAAGCACTCTGAGATATTGAACGAAACGCCCTTCATTCCGATCCTGATTTGATAATGAATGAAAGTGTTTAATCCAGTGGGGTGCGTTGAACTGAGCGGGGGTAATGAAGCGATTTGATACCGGGTTTCAGCACCTTTGAAGATTAACACAACTCTTTTGACAAGGTTAGAAAGTACTGAGTTAAATTCTTAGTTAAATTCTTTGTACGGAATTAGGAATAAAGGATGATCAGGAAACAGAGTAAGTCATACTAGATAAATCATAATTAGATGCATGTTTTGTTCTTTCCAGACAAAAAGGTACATTCATGGAAATGAATTGCTTAACAACTGGAGGTTGACTGTCACTTGCACGTCGTAAAATAATAAGGTCTATTTGTCTAAGTGACATTGACGGTTAGAAAGTTTCTACATTAGTGTAGTTAGGTTGCTTCTAGGTAAACGTGCTCCATCTTCGACCGCATCATCGCTTACCATCAGGTGAGATAGTGGTCAAACGTATGCCTATCTATAGTAAAATTACTAAATATTATAACGCTATGCGAGGCCTAAAAGGCCTACTTCCCTCTCGGTCAACGGGCTTAGCCACTAGCCAGTAACCAAGTCTGTTACCCCGGTTGACATTTATTACCACGATGCCCCACTTCGGGCATGCAACATGTAAATTTTGACCACCATGTTTCATGAATGTTAAGCAGCCCAGTGAAATATGTGGTGCAAATGCGCCCACATACTTGTTCACTGAATTGATGATCCAAATTAATTTGGGATTAACATTAATGTGCTTAAATAGCTGTGGTTTTTGGCTTTGCTTGCATGTAGTTTAATTTTCCGGGATGTAGTGAAAGTACCTAGGACCCTTGTTCTGCTCGAGGTACAGGCAACGAAAAAGATAAGTATACAAGCAAAATTGATCGCCTTTTCATTACTTTTAATGTAAGTTCTTAAACCTAATGTCAAGGGCTCGCACTTCTCGAGATCAGATTTATTTTCGTATTAGCTGCCTGTATTCTTCTCTTTTAATTTCAAACCCCTACCTTTTTGTTACTTTATTTATTTATGTATGTTCCCATTCGTATTAACAGACAGACAGGGACCCTCACTTTCATAATCAAATTGCATTTCTCACAAACATGTTTGTGAGAATACGATAATATCAAACATGTTGGAATGAATGTTTCGTGTGTTTAATTTGAAAAATTGGTTTAAGTAATTTTTGCTTAGTTTTAATGAAATGATAATTAAGTTGTAGTATTTCTGATTCAGAGTCAAGTAGATTGTGTGAATTGGATTATTGTTTGACAGCGTAAAAACCTCAAAATGTTTTTAAAACACCGTTTACATCAATGTTGTGAAAAGGTTTCAAAGCACTTCCTTTTTTCTTATGAACCTCGTAGTTAGGTTGTATAAATAAATAAGCAAATTAAATATAGTGGCCTCTAACTCACGAACGAATTTCTCTTCATACATTATTCATACGTTATACCGATATTACGCTCATTAGGCGTCATGAATGATGGATAGCAACACAAGTGTAAGTGCATGGCTGCACTCTTTTAAACTTATTTAATTATATGGTCGAGTAACACCGTGCAACGACTTAGAAATGGACTTCGTGCAGAAAATAAATCTTAAATTTTAAACATATAGCACTGGTTTAAAACTTTTTCAAAGGTATGTTTTAAGTTTGTTTATTTTCTAGCTCGTACTAATTATTATTGATCTCAATATCATGCTAAAAATAAGTACAAGCTGGCATAAAATTGGGGAAAACACCAATGCGCTTGCCAAATGGAAAAAAATCAACGGCGTCGCTATCAAAATGGAAAGCTAAAACATTGCTTCTAATAAAATATTATAAAAATAAAACCAAATTGAGAACCTCCTCCTTTTTGAAGTCGGTTAAAAAGATTTATTTGTCAGTAGAAGAGTCTCTACAAGTCCAGACCCGTTTCAAATATATAAAATTTTCTTTCTTCTAACAAAAAAACAGATATTAAAATTCATTGAATTTCATTGTGAGATTATAATTTTATATTCAGTTCTCCGTGTAAAGACAAACAAGTGGTACCTTCCTACTTACTGAATCCCAAAAGTCCCTTAGGAGTTTTTACCGGTTAAAGAAATTCTTCTAATGATAGAAAGGTCGATGAGTAGGTACCATAAACTCCTTTATATCCCAAAAAAAAATGCATGGTTCCTGTGCGATACGCCACGCGAGCCGCGGGAATATCGAATCTTGAAACATTTTCTCACAATCAAGACAGTTTAGATAACTAGTCCACTATAACTACGAGCATCACACTTTTACTGACACAAAGTGGAACAAATCCATTTATTATCCCAGCACTGGAGCTAAGAACATCTGTGTTTTATACTAACTCTGAGTAATATCAATACAATACCGTGATAGCACTTTATTTAACTCGAAGCTGTTAAGTGTCGAGAACAAAAGCTGAGTCGGTTTTAATATCGGGCATTGATCTAATTCTGTGAACTTTTGTTCCTTTTTATTGTCTTCTGAATTGGTCTATCAGAATTTCTCATGTAGGCGTCAAACAATGTAGTTTTGTTTTTTTTGTCAGATTATTGTTTGATCTTTATCTATACTTCTTTACTAATATTATAAAGAGGAAAGATTTGTACTTTTGTATGTGAGGAATAAACTTAAAAACTAGTGGACCGATTTGAACAAATTCTTTCAGCAATGAATAGCCACATTATTAGCGAGTAACATAGGCTTTATTTTATCCCCGTACTCCCACGGGAACGGGAACTACGCGGGTGACACCGCGTGACGTGCGCTAGTCTTGCCTAAGACGGAAAGATTTAGCTTCACCTATTTGACTGTAGTCAAATTACAAGAGTTCGTTGATTCATTTTATACAACTCAACACACACGACATACGTCAAAAAGTTGTCGTGAGCTGCCTGCATACTAATCGGTTTTGTTGACTGTACATTTAACCCCAACTCAATGTTGGACATATCACTATTCCGCCGGTCAAAACGAAATGCTTTAATTGGATTTGAGTCTTGCAAATGATTAAAATTCAGGACAGAGACCCAAATTGGATGGTGTCAATTAGAGAACAAACTATACTATGGGTCTTGTTCGATTTATATTCATTTTGTAAGGGGTGAACGACATCAGGCAGTATTTAAACAGTATACGTAGTTGCTAACTCAGTTTTCACTGTTAGGCATTTTAATTGTAACACTTTTTAAATGCTGCAACGTACATACCATACCTTGGTACCTATATTATTTAATTAATCGCAGGATCCCCAATTTTATCGAAGAATTTCAATCAGCAATGTTTCAAGGGTTATCCATTCCACAAATTGTTAGAAATAACAGAGATACTTTCAGGATTCTGTTCAACTTGACACTGGACATAAATTATTGCGGATTCTCTCACATGCCAGACATAGTGCGACTCACGATGTAATGATACAAGTCTAGCTTTGAAATGTCTGGCTGCATAGAAATGTTACCAGTGTAAAATAGTTTCCAGGATTTAGGTACAAGAATATCAGAACGGTAATAGGGTATTAGATGACTAAAAAATCTAATTAATCCGTCAGATAGATTTCCAAAAAATATTGGAAATGCGTTTTTTGACCACTATCTCAGCTGATGGTAAGCGATGATGCGGTCGAATATGCAGTACGTTTGCCTAGAATCAACCGATTCACTCTTGTCTTAAAGACTCAAGTTGTAGTTATCAGGAAACACAGACTCCGGCAGGGAATTCCACTCCTTAGCTGTACGCACTATGAATGTGTTCCCAAAAGGTTTTGTGCGCGTGGGTGGGATGTCCACCATGTACCGGTGGCGCATCGCCGTTCGTCTTGCGGTCCGATGATGGAACGGGCTTGGTGGAATTAAATTATGCTTTTATCACGAAAAAAAAATTACGACGATACAACGCGTTGAAAACTCGTGTGACGTCACATTTCAGTACACTTTTAACCGATAGTGACGTCACAAGCCCCCACTCCTGGTCTTTGATGCGTTTTATCTTCGTCAATTTGTAGGGTTCCGTACCCAAAGTTGATTACAAGGGGGTTCCGTACCCAAATAGACTCGACCCAACGGAACCCTATTACTAAGCCTCCGCTGTCCGTCCGTCCGTCTGTCTGTCAGCAGGCTGTAACTCAAGAACCGCAATAGGTAGATAGTTGAAATTTTCACAGAGTGTGTATTTCTTTTGCCTCTATAAAAGACAATAGTAAAAATTAAATTAAATTAAAGCGGGTTTCCATACAAGAAACGTGTTTTTATTTTTCGGTTTATGGTACGGAACCCTTCGTGTAAGAGTCTGACTTGCACTTGGCCAGTTTTTGAGGAATAGATATTAAAATAACTGTCTAATCTTCAGATACCATGCGAGAGAATCCGTAACTCTCATTCACACATTAGTCATCCGTTGTCCCGAGCGTTTGTCTCCATCGTTTCCTCTTTAACACACAATTGGCTAAGGAAACCGCATCCCCGTTTCCAACGAAAATATCTCATGAACAAGTAAGAAGAAATTAAGTTTTTCAGCAAAAGATACCTAAGTAGGTTCTAAGCATTGCCATACAACATGGCAATGCCGCCAGTCTTTTGGGTTCACTTCCAGTCGACAGCGACGCGGACAAATTTTTTGATGCCATATTTAAGTTAGGAGTTTTTATTTTAAGTCTAGGTATTCTGTTAGAATATTAATTTCTATAATTCAATCAATATTGTGTACCTGTAGATTCTTACTTATCTTTTTCAAAGTAAAAGGAAGTGACAGTACTGTTGTGAAGAATTTCCTTTACTTTACATTGTGGCCGTACCTTATAAATACATTATGCTGACGTGGAGCAAAATATCAATATTTCTAATTATAATATTCAAAGCCACACTTTTTAATTAAAACAAAACGTGATGAAATTTCATTAAGCTCAAGTCCAAAGATGGCGAATATTCATAGTTTTTTTACACAGACTGAAAGCATTTTAATGTTACAGCTTTTAAATTGATTTAAATGTGACTTTCATTAGTACTTATAGAGGTTGATATGTGCGTGACCTACCTTCGGGTTTCGATTGGTATACTTATGTGCATACATTATCTATTCTGATGTCTACCCGTGGGAATCGTCACGAAATTATCCATTATGATATACCAAGTTATACCTATGAGCACAATTATACGCGAATGTTTGCAGCACTGATACCCTAAGGACTGCTGAGATCGGAAAACATGGCTCGTTGTCTTAACGTGGTGCCGTGATATTGTTAATTCGCGCATGAAGCCCCAAATACTAAATGATTACAAATAAAATCGATTCGACTTATTCCTGATTTAGTAACTCGCCCTTACTTACATCAATATAGTATACTTTGCTAACTTTGGCTAAATATTGATCTACTTAAACTAAAAGGTAGCCAATAACCATCTCCAGGGTCCCGTCTATCTCTGTACAAAAATTCGTCAAAATTGTTTAAGCGATTTAAGGTTATGGCACATTATAATGGCACCGCAGCAGCACGGCAATTTACTTGTCATTCAGATTAGAGCATTTAATCGTGTGTCGTAAAATATTTCATAATGTCAATATGACAAATCCAATGGCGGGCAGTCAGCGCGCTGTAAACAAGCCGACCGCGTGCTTACAGCGAAACAACGCGCGTCGGCTTGCGAGCTTGCAGCTCTCGACCGGCGCGCGGCGCGGGGACAGCAAGCTTGCACCTCGCGGCCGTCGCGTAGTTAGCGCGCTGGCTGCTAGCAGTAGCCGTGCTGCTGCTGTGCCGTTGCGGTGCCGTTATAGTGTGCCATGACCTTTGGTCGTGAAAGCGTATTTCTTTTTGTTATGATGAATTTTTATCACATCACAACAAACAAGCCAGCTGTTTACCACTTGGGTTAAAAACAAAAGAACCAGCCAACCATTTTCCTACAAAAACTATAACAACCCACAACGAATGTTCAAAATATCAAACACCACTAGTATTACTACCATACTACTAGTATTTGATATTATTGCGTTCCGTTGCAATATTGTATTCATATTTCTGACATTGTTTATTCATGGATGTCGAGTTCATTTCCTGTATCTGTTCTATTGACGTTGTGTACAATATCAACAATGAATGAAAATAGTCTTTCATTTTGAGTTTTATTAAGTTCTCTTGAGATATCAATAAATAGATTTATTTATCTGAACTTGTATACCTTATACACCTGAAACCTCCTGCCTATAGTTTTAGTTATTGTTGTCTATAAAAGAATTGGTACCTAGTTTATCGGAGGTGGTTAGGAAGTCATCAAAATACCATGTCATAGAAATGGGATATCAGGCCAAGAAAAGGAAAATCTTGATCTTAATAGTCTGTTGACAAACAAATTTTATTTTAAACTCAACTTATTTTACTCGACTTATTTCGACGTGTTCTTTTTAAATAATTAATCATATACCTACAAATGAAATTGCTTTTAAGAGAGGAAGATACAGAGACGGTCATCTGTCAACCAGTAAATGGAAGAGGAAAATTTTGTACGCCGACCAAGTAACATGGGACTTGGGTAGAAAGACGATGTGCAGTCCAGCTGCTTAGGTACTCTATATTGGATATTACGCTTATCATGACTTTACATAAGTATAATACTCATCACTGCTCGTGTTAACCGTTAATTTTCAGAACCGTTAGGTTACTTTCATTAATTCAGCTGTACTGAAATAACCTGGTATGCAAGTTCAGAAGAAAATTATAAAAAGCATTTATTAAATTAATCAATTAAAGAGAACAAGAAAAGTCTATTAAATATCGTTGTTCACTCCGTAGGGCGTGCTTCCCTTTTGTGAAGCGTGATTATACATTAAATGTCTTTGTAAATCCACTCGGGAACATATTATTGGCATTTATGTCGCGAAGTGGAAATGATCGCTTCGCACGAACATTATGCTATTAAAAGCGGTCTTCATGGCTTTATGGGTTGTAAATATCTTATGTAATGGGATGAAGTATTAGATGAAGGACCAATTCTGTTTATAACATGGTCTTACGGGAAACCCATAATAGTAACACATACATTTTCATATTGGAATAACCGTGTGCGGCTCCCATCAACAAAAATACGAACACGTACTCCTATATTTATGTAACTCCTTAAAGGGCGAATTTCCAGAAACCTTTCATTAGTACTCATTACGATTATTAATGATGATTCAGCGGTTTACGCTATTTAATAGTAGATTTAAGATAAGTACATACCAAGGCTTACTTTTGACCTTTAGGTCACCTGCCTATTTATCTCTATACTGTGCACACTCACCTTAAAAACTAACGTGAAATTAGCTTGAATTGAACTGTCTACTTGTATAAATAGATTGACAGCTCACTTCATTATCACTTCAGGTTTTACACAGTAAGATTTTTACAGCACAACACAGTGGTGCTCTTCTGTAAAAATCTCATCGTATTAACTTGTTGTCGAACATGTTGCAGTATCATAGCCTGTTGTCTATAGGTACACACAAAGATGGTGGTCTAAAACACCTACCTTGATTAGCGTGTCTCGTATCAAGCACCGAGAATTTAGGCGGCGTACCTACGTAAAGTTTAATGGGGCTCCACAAACTATGTGGACGTTAGAACAAGGCCATTCAGTCTGAGATAACATCAGGTAGATGTGTGACATAGTTAGGCGTAATGCAAATAGCTATACTGCTGCCCAGAGGAACGCACTGTAGTATGGAACTTAACTTATATTTGAGAGTTGGATTTGGATATATTTTTTTTACAAATATAAAACAGAAAGGGTATAAAAGCTTACCCACTTAGCTTATAATAAATTTTGGTGTGTCTATTAGACATATTTATTTATACATAATGGTTGTAGTAGTCGTTTTACATATATTTATATACATATATAATATACTTATCATGTGCACTTAGTTGAATATGATTAAATTATGTAACCGAATGCAGAAGTAACTCAGTTTCTTCATAATTAAGGGTCTTTAGCCATGCAGTCAGAGTTTTCTTACATTCGTAATGAGTTTGTTGGTAAAAAGCAACTTTTTTCCCTAAAGCGTTGTACAGAAGAGTAGCTTGAGCAATAAATTGCCGCCTTGCGAATGCAGTGCGAACTCTCACCACAGTTATACGACATTGACTTCTTCTTTTCCTAAGCAGACTAGAATCAAATACCGTTGTTTTATGCATTTTAAGGACTGAGTACAAAATATACAACTTCCTAACAGTAAGTAAGGAGGTCGCACAAGTTGTAGAGCTCTAGTGTAGAAAAGCGATACGGTTTAAAATAAATAGTTTTGAGCAGGGCACAATACAGATAGGAATACAATAGGTTAGAACTGATTGGGCAAGAGCAGTGTATATTTTCTTGATTAGATTTGTTGATGCAACATGTCTTAGTGTTTTGAAAAAACCCGTTCAAAATTTTTCAATAAATTATTCGTTAACCTTAGTTTTCAATCAAAATTTCCACTTCTATTCAATTTCCAAAGTTTTTCCCTATTCGGCACGCAGTCGGCGGCAATTCGGCAACAACGAAGCACATTTGTATGGGCGATGTATCGGGTCCCTGTCGCCGCGCGCTTCGACGAGAGTTGTAGAGCTATACTTTTTGTGTTCCGATCATGATTTATGTTCCGCCGCTCGTTACGATGTGGATATCGGGTATTTTCCATCTCCAGTTACGGAATGTCTACGACCGAAGGGGAAAGGGGAATTTTTGTACAATTTGAATATTTTTGTGAGTGGTGGTTTTGGCGCATACGATTAGTTGTGTACCTATTGAATAGTTCTTAATATTAAGTAGAATCTAGCCTGGGATTCACGAACACATATATTTTTTATATTTGTTATGTATGTACCTACCTTATAGTACATAATAAATAAAATAGGGTTGTAGAGAAGTTTTGAAAAGCAATTCATGGTCAAGTACAATTATTGTGCTTCACCATAAATTGCTTTTCGAAACTTCTGAACACTTCATTACTTCCTTATTACGAACCCGTAAAACACTTGCATACTGTGTCAAGTTGAAAACATAAAATTGAATAAACAAGTGAAAATGTAAACAATTATTGACTTATCATGAAAATATTATTATTTAAAAACCCTCTTGGATACTACAACATACAGTAGAAACAAAGAATATATTTCTGCTGAAAACAGGAAACAAGTTTAATTCCTTTTGATTAATACTAGCTCATAAAAGCGAGATTGCGAAAATAATTTGGACACTTTGTCATTTCCACATATTTTCATAATGTTTGAACAAAAATTGTCTCAGTAAAATGTTCATTTTCATGAGTTTTACGCTTGAAGAATTAATATGTGGACCGTATAATTTTATGTTATTTATGTGACAAAATTGTAGGTTTATTTCACCTACTTGAATGTTATTATTTTTTATTTCAAAGCGACTCTATTTATATCAGTTTTTTTTTTTATAAAATTAATTTTCAAATTTATATGCCACTTATAGTGGCAGGACATAGAAATGATCCATTATCTAAAAATCTATTAAATTACCTGTGTGGACAAATATACATATTTGATTAGTTACTTATTAGGATACATGCATTTGGTAGTCTAAATATAACTGGCAATAGCTTTAGACTTCAAGTACTACTTAGAAATTATTGTTGTAGAAAATATTTTTTTTCCGGACTTGAAAGGGCTTGCAGGAAATTTGTTATTATTCATAATACGCAGATTAACTTTGTTATTTATGTTTTGATGGGATTTATTCTAAACGGAATGCTATCTTGCTATCCAGCCCTCGGAAAATTAGATCTACAAAAATTACTTAAAATATTCATAATACCTTTTTACAAGCTTGATATCACCTTGCTTTCGTATGGGTGTCTGGTAGGATTTCAGTAATCAATTCTTCAGGCTCATACTTGTGTATTTTTTACCCGACCGCGGCAAAGCCAAAAGGAAGGGTTCTGATTTTGGCCGTGTATGTATGTATGTTCCACCATACCACTTGAAATACCGAAACAATTTTGATCAATAGGGTAGATTCGTAAATACACTCCAAGTAACAAAGGCTACGGAAATTTTCACTTAATTTAATATGTGAGAATTTACACGTAAAATTCTGACCCTGAAAAAAATTAAATTGAGATAATCGTGACATGTTTGATATCAAAAGAAAGGTCTTAACGAGCACGTTAGTTCAAATCTTGTATTGTCTAAGTACATAAATATGTTTAAATTATTAACAAAGAAGCGATAGTGAGTAATACTAGATAAGTACCTATTATAAATCTGTAGAAGAGTTGTTTTTGTACATAATTCTGTAGACGGGTTACAAATTTTTAAACTTTATTCTTGTTTAATTTAAATATCAACGCAACGAAGGTGGTGTGTCGATCTCATCATGTTCGCGGGGCAAAATTACCCATAGATCGCCCAAGACAGAGATCTGGAAGAAATAAGGGAGGCCTTTGCCCAGCAGTGCGACACAAGCGCAGGCTAATGTAAACGACCCCAACAGGAACAGGACGTAGTTGAATAATTAATACAATGATTATACGAAACTGTTATATATTTTACTTGAACTGCACATACAAAAATCAATACTTAGCACTAGATACTTATTAACAGGTTACACGTTATTATCAGCCTAATACAACCTATCGCGTCGAGTCCCAAAACCCAAGAGACCCGCACAACCAGCCAAACGTTCCGTTAGCCCACGTTAACCCCTCCATTTTAGCGGGAAAAAGCGAACTCTCTGATTGGTTTCCGCCATTTTGCGTCAACCAATCACAAAGTACCCGCGAATATAATAGGTGGGTAAAGTTGCCAGCGTAAAATGTTAAAATGAAGCTCTATTAATACGATTATCGATTAGCATAATCAAAATTCCCAGACCCTAACACTAATTAAATAAAAAAGTCATCGAATATCATCAATATTCAATCTATACATATAATAAAATCGTAGACTAACCGTGTCTGTACATTGAATATTTTTGCATGAAAATTACACAGAAAACTCAGGAAAAAGGTACAAAACACAAAAATGCAATTTTTGAAATTTTTGTCTGTTTGTCTGTTTATCTGTTTGTCTGTGGGTTTGTGGGAGCATCACGCATATACCACAGATTGGATTGAAAATCTAAGTAATTAAAAATATTAAGTGATAACCCGAGTAACATTTAGCGTTTATTTCATCAAAATCGACCCACAAAATCAAAAGATATTGAATTTTTAAGTTTTGGGAAGAAACTTCCTAATGTATTCTGATGAGTCAGAGCGCCATCTATTGAGAAAAAATAAAATGCACGAAAGCATTCAAAATTGTTGAGTTATTTGTGAAACTTTTAATACGTGGCAAAATAAAAGTGATCATTTTTATACCTTTTCGTTATATTTTATCGTTACAATCGATCCACAAAATCAAAATATATTGAATTTTTAGTTTAGTAAGAATCTTCCTAATGTATTCTGATCAGTCAGAGCGCCATCTATTGAGGAACCAAAAAATGCATGAAAGCGTGAATGTTACACCAAAACACATTGATTGAGTTATTCGTGAAACTTTTAATACGTAGACGTAGCAAAATAAAAGTAAACATTTTAATACCTTTTCGTTATATACGTTCTTATTTAACGTCTTCTGCTGCCAAATATTTTGTCAGTTTACATGGTCGATAGATGACGTTGCACTGATGACGCGTTTTTCTGAATTGTGGTGTTAAGATTTTCCACTGGAGAATGACCTCACACGATTTTTAAACACAGTCGTAGTTCGTGGACATTTCGGTTTGGTCTCTGAAAGGTCTTAAACTGTTAGGGACCAAAATTGCTTAAATCTCTGAGTTGTGCTGATTTCGTTTAAAGTGCATTTATCGTAGAGTCTTAAACTGATTTAGTTTTGCGAAGTACTGGACGGTTCGACTTGCGGATCAGGGGGGCTACTCTCTAACGAAATCCGTAGTTTCGGGCTTAGTTGCGGGCGGGCGTATTCTACTCCGTATCACCTACAGACTTACGATTAGTCCCGGACCCGAACTGAGAATGAATGACAACACGATTTTACAGTAACTGCCAAATCGTGTTATCATTAGTTCTCAGTGGTTAGGTGATACGGAGTAGAAAATGCCCGCCCGCAACTAAGCCCGAAACTACGGATTTCGTTAGAGAGTAGCCCCCCAGGCCTGTAGGGTTCCGTACCAAAGGTGCTGTGCTGATGGGACCCGGAACGGAATCAATCGAGGAGGCTTAGCAGTAAAGCCTCCTCGATTGATTCCGTTTAGAGCGAAGCAAAGAACGGTTCGATTTGCGAAACAAGGCTAATAATAATAAGGTACCGTACCAAAGGTGGTCACGGTGACGGGAGCGATCGATTTTGGGGGGCTACTCTCTAAGTCCAAAGTCCGTAGTTTCGGGCTTAGTTGTGGACGTATTCTACTCCGTATCACCTACAGACTTACGATTAGTCCCGAACCAGAACTAAGAATGAATGACAACACGATTTCACAGTAACTGTCAAATCGTGTTATCATTAGTTCTCAGTGGTTAGGTGATACGGAGTAGAATATATATATTTATTTTTACTGTAGATAGGCATACGTTTGACCACTATCTCACCTGATGGTATGCGATGATGCGGTCGAAGATGGAGCACGTTTGCCTAGAAGCAACCTATTCACTTTTGTCTTAAAGACACCCAGGTTGCCCGCAACTAAGTTTTTAATTCGTGCTAAGTATCAGACGGTTCGATTTGCAAGCCAAGGCAAATTATAGGGTTCCGTGCCAAAGTTGCTAATGGGACCCTATTATTTAAGCCTTCACGTACGATTTTGATTCGTGCGAACCAAGTCGATTTTTAGGGTTCCTTACCAAGGTTGCTAACGGAACCCTATTTATTAATAAGCCACCGCTGTCCGTCTTCCTTCAGTTTATTCGTTTTATTTCTGTCTCGAAAATATAAAAATGTCTTCTAGAAAAAGGTCGAATCTTTCACAATATAGCAAAAATCTTAATCATCTTAATATATAAAACAAAGTCGGGTTTGTTCGAACACTTTTCTAACTAACTCGAGAACGGCTGGACCCATTTTCATAGTTTTTGTGTTTTTGGATTAGTCTTCGTCCGGAATAGCATAATAAGAATTAAAATACAAAAAAAAAAAGAATGAGTAGGTAGGTAGGGTAGCTAGGTTAGGGTCGGTAGGTGGAGTAGCCAGTTGACGGGAGCGAAGCCGCGCGGGTCAGCTAGTGTCCTAATAAGACGGCTTTGTAGCAACACGAATCGTCCAAACGGTAAGTACGTTAGGCAATTTAAATAGGTGTAGTATTTTTTTTGCGGAATAACTAAATACCGAAACAGCACAACATATTTTTTCACCAATATCCGCAAAGTGACGCCTGATTCTATAACTTAATATTTGTCTTTACTAACATGATTTAAGAACTAACAATATTATCACTATGGATTTTCAGTTCACAATTTGTATGAAGCTCATTTCTGTCACAGTAGGTTGACTGGTAGAAAATGCCTTGTTGAACACCACCACCACCACTATTAAACATTAAATAGTAAATAGTCAAATAAAGGCATCAAACTCTACTTCAACCAGTAGACGTGTAAATAATCTTTACCCTCAATGCCAGCTAAGTAATCTGTTGGCATTGTATCCCATACCTGCCCGTTATTAGTTACCCTCGAACACGACGCGCCATGCGTCCGCATTGTAGCGTCAGCACATTCATCACGACGCTTCCTATTTGTCATCGTCGGCTTACCTGCGGGCGCTAACACGCCGAGGATTTGTTAGTAAAGTGAGACGTTGCTAACTACGTTAGTTGGTCTAAGTAAATAGGTTGTGTAAATTTTAGGGTTTACTTTTTATGAAGTAGGTACCAAAGACATTCAACTGTCTCTTCCGTTATAAGTTTTCATCTAATCTAAGCGTAACCTAAATCTCAAATCACAAACTAACTTCTAACCTTACTTACGGTGCCCAAAGTTGAACACTTATAGAACAATACAAGTCCAAACAAAATTTATCTGATCACGGTTGCGTGTCGAACTTGGCCGGAGATCGCGAAAAATAGTTTGGATCCTTCCTCTTCCTCCTGGAAGAGGGGCGTTTTTCCAGCCGTGAAACACAAATAGGCTTGTAACAATGTTTGATTGCTATTCGCCTGAAAGCTAGCTCAGCAAGCACCGGACAGTGCGCAGAGTGTAAAACAGAATTTTTTAATGCTAATGTGCTTCGATCAAAGTAAGAGGTATTAAAATGTGCATTATAAAAATCTATACTTACTAATATTATAAAGCTAAAGAGTTTGTTTGTATGTTTGGTTGAACGCGCTAATCTCAGGTACTACTGGTTTGAATTGGAAAAATTTTTTAGTGTTGGAGAGCCCATTTACCGAGGAAGGCCATATATAGTTGGAGAGCCCATTTACCGAGGAAGGCCATATATAGTTGGAGAGCCCATTTACCGAGGCAGGCCATATAAAGTTGGAGAGCCCATTTACCGAGGCAGGCCATATATAGTTGGAGAGCCCATTTACCGAGGCAGGCCATATATAGTTGGAGAGCCCATTTACCGAGGCAGGCCATATAAAGTATATATGGCCTTGCTCGGTAAATGGGCAAACCAACACTAAAATAATTTTACAATTCAAATACCATCTCGCTAAGACCATTAGGTGCGGAGCATCCACGAAAAACATGACGCAGTCGAAGTTGCGCGGGCCAGTTACAGATAAATACAATACGCTGAAAACAGTGAATCAAAAATACAATAGAAAATAAACCCATTCTTGCTTTATATTCTAAGCACTAAACCTACACGTGCATACATCTTATTCGAGACAGTGACCGTGTCTTCCGGCAGCTCTTGGTAGTGACAACAATAAGCATATTGTCAATCCGGAGTCAGACCCAATTAGAGCGTGTACCGTTGTGTATAGCCACGAGATAGCTTGCCTTGTTTACTTGCTGGATACAATGGTACACTAAAGCGTATTCAGACGGATACAGTGCACTCGAGAAATGACAATGCCTAAGGTCATCTGTAAGCTTGTGAATTTTGAATGGGTATTGCTTTTGCTTGGCTTGTTAGTCCACCATTATAGGACAAGCCACATAATTTAAATTTAATTTAATGTTTTTTTTTTATTTTTATTATTTTTTATTTTTTTTTTATTTATTTAGTCCGCCCATGTACCACAATTGTACATAAAGTTTAAATAAATAATTTTGATGGTTGATACCCCATGGTAAGACTGGATGTTAGATTTTCCGCCTTTCAAACCGTGACGACTGTTCGTATCGAGTCACGATAAAATGGTTTCAATATAATATGTGAATTGGTAGTATAGCTTATAAGCAAAACAACGCAAACGTAGCAAAATTCACGGACGGCCAAAAATGTTTTATTATACATCCGTGCCTCGTCTCTGATACAGCATGATCTAGCTTAGATAGACTACGAGTACCTATCTATTGGCTCTGCAAAAATGCCAGACTTTACTAACCAATTTTTAGTCAATGGCCAATAGCTTATCAACCTTTAATCCATTATTAGAGTCAATATAATAATGGTCCTTAAACGTAACAAAGTTACGTCTTCTTTCCCTCATAAGCCAAGGTTTTCTTACCCTCCCAGATATTTTGACAAAAACCGATGATTATGCTGAAAATAAGGTCTTTATTCAGAACGTTCGTGGAATAGTCAATCAGGCAAATGCAAATTTCCTTTACACCGAATCGCCTAAACTAGAACGGTGCCTAAACCGTTTGATAATTTCCAGTTGTACCGGTAATAATAGTTAGTAGGTAGGTTGCATAACACAGGTACAGTCAGCATTAAAAGTAGCCAATAATTTTTAGTATTTCCGGAGTCCACATTAAAAGTACTTAACCATCATCCTAATCCCGATTAATATTTTAATTGCGAAAGTGAGTTTGTTTTTGTGTGTGTGTGTGGGTTTGCTACGCTTGAACGCCTAAATCGCTTGACTGATTTCGATGAAATTTAGTATAGAGATAGACGGGTAACTGAAAACGATTATAGGTTCCGTTTTATGCGAAAATAAAACTAGAACGCAGGTGAAGCCGCGGATATAACAAAAGCGTTCAGATTATTGTAAAGACCCAAAGTTTCAAAGTATAACCAAAGGCTTATTCTCTTTGAGTATAACCGAGATCAAACGTTTCGTTATTAACTGAAAATTGGTACATATGTATAAACCAAAACGACTGTGAATATAATCATAAACATTCACAGTCGTTTTGGTTTATACATATTATGTCGTATTTCAATCTCTTTGCTGTGTGCGATTGGTTTGTACAAACTTATTTGAATACAAGTGTCGTTCCTATATATCTGAAGTTGACCGTACCTATAGTGTAAACCCCTCTAGCTAAAAATAACCTACTTGACTACTCCAACCCTTTCTGTAGGCGTCTTGCTGCTTTTGTTTCTAAAACGAGAAGGGTCAGGTAACTAAAGCTGACATCTGTGGTCATCTCCGTGGTGAAGTTTAAAACTGTTAAGCTGGAAGGAAGGTCATCGTAGACGTCAGTTGTGTGTGTTTTTTACCGGCTTTTAAATAACCGATAACAGAAAAGAGTTGTTAATTCGATGATTGTTTGCGTATGAACTGTAGGAAAAAATAAATGTCGTTCGATAATGTCATGTCCCAAATGTTTGAAATTGATCACGTGACATTGAATACATTATGACAATCCCATACATTTTCAACTATTCATTATCGCGGATGGAATGTTATTATATCCAGGTCCTAAGGTACGGATCCATTCCTTTAGTAAATCTGTGGATTAAAGGCCGATTTTTCATAAATCAGAATTTAACCTGAAAAATAGAAATCAATTTGACAGATATTGTAAAAAAAATATGTCAAACAGCCGTACTGCTGAAAAATATGGCTATTGAAAAATCAGCCCTAAATCAACCGAATTTTGAAAAATCTTACACCGAAAATATGAAAAGATACTATAGGACAAAACCGAAGTAATAAGGTGGCCTAAGCTGTTTGGTTATGTTTACGAAACAGGCATTATCTAACAATATATTATGTATGTTGTATATGTTTACCATCTTTCCCTATACCTATTTGTGTTCCGGATATTAAGGCAGGTTTGCTTCGGTTCATTCACTTGGAAAGAGGTTTAGCGGAAGGAGATTAACGAAAAAGATTTACCGAGCAAATGTATGGGTGTGCCCGGAAAAGTTTCGATTGGATTTAAATCAAATCAAATCAAATCAAATCGTATATTTCAAATAAACCATTTACAGGCACTTTTGAATTGTCAAGGTCGGTCAGTCCAACAAGATGAAGCTATTTGCACGTTCCAAAGCGTAGATCTCTATGGAGAAGAACGTGCAAGAAACTCCACGGACACTCTTTTAAAAAATAATAAATTATTACAAGTTTTTGTTTACATCAAGTTGAAATTATACAAACATGTGAGAACGATGTAAAAGACGAGCAGGATAAAAGCGTCCGGGAAAAAAAGGAACAATTCAAAGAAATATTTAAAATAAACCATGGCAACTGAGAAATGACCAGTCCCAACTGACAGCGCCCGTTCACGAACATGACGCATGCGCTAGCACCATTCGGCTCAACCATTTTGAAGGGAGCCAAATGATCCAACGCATACGCCACCATCAGCCAGACTTTTGTGTGAGCATGACACTCCCAACCGCCAGGGTACATTCAAGTCAAAAACAAACCTAAAACTGATAGCTATAGCTTAAGTTTAAGGTACACAGTACTCACACATGTGCCGTTAAAATGGATGAAATTATACATTGCTAAATAAAATTGAGTCTATACAATGCAAATATTGTTTTTTTTTTTTTTACAATCTTCAGCCGGTCCAACAATGTTTCCAAATGCTAACAGATTATTTTGTGCGCCCTAGTGGCTGTGGAGCCGGACCAGCATTCAGCCAAGCATTTTTATCTTCAATATAATCCCCCAACTTATAATATGCTTGCCTGCATAGTGTGCGTTTAATACAAGATTTAAATTTTGTCTCATTAAGTTCTAATATATGGGGAGGTATCTTATTATAACATTTTAAACAGTACCCCATAAAAGATGAGGCAACTTTAGCCAGTCTGAAACCTGGTTGAACTAATTGATCCCTATTTCTAGTACCATAATTATGTCTGTCGCCTCTTTTACTAAAAAGATGTAAATTCTTTCTGACATACATGATGTTTTCGTAAATGTATTGACAAGGTACCGTCATGATGTTAATATTCTTAAACAGTTCCCTTAGAGAATCGCGCCGGCGGAGATTGTATATCGCTTTGATGGCTCTTTTCTGCAGAATAAAAATAGACTCAATGTCTGCAGCCCGTCCCCATAGTAAAATACCGTAAGACATGATACTGTGAAAGTAACTAAAATAGACCAGTCTCGCGGTATCGACATCCGTTAATTGGCGGATTTTCCTAACAGCATAAGCTGCTGAACTTAGCCGTCCAGAAAGAGATGTTATATGAGGGCCCCATTGTAGCCTTGGGTCAAGCGTAATTCCCAGGAAAACCGTTTTATCGACAAATTCTAGTTTTTCCCTGTTCAATACTATGTCACAATCACTGCTTTTGACATTGGGTAAAGAAAATCTTATACATTTCGTTTTCTTTTCATTCAAAACCAAATTATTCGCCGTGAACCAATTTTGGACTTGCATTAGGGCATTATTTATGATATCAACATTGTCTGTCTGTCTATTTATCTTAAAAATTAAGGAGGTATCGTCGGCAAACAGCACCATATCAAGTTTTTGTTGCAATAAATAGGGTAAATCATTGATATATACCAAAAACAAGAAAGGACCCAAAATCGAGCCCTGGGGAACGCCCATTATCACGTTTAATCCCGACGAATTGACACCGTTTATTTGAACCAATTGCCGTCTATCATTCAAATAAGATTTGACCAAGTTTAGCGCTGTTTTGACCAGTCCGTAATGCCCGAGCTTCAGGAGTAATGTATCGTGATCAACGCAATCAAACGCCTTCGAGAGATCACAAAAGACACCTATGGCATCCTGTGCATCCTCCCACGCATTAAAGATGTGCTTTAGTAAGGTAACACCAGCGTCAGTTGTACAACGTCCCTTGGTGAAACCATACTGTTTATCATGAAAGATGTTATTCGTGTTAAAATGATTAAGCATCTGATTTAGCATCACTTTTTCAAATACCTTACTAAACACTGGCAACACAGATACTGGTCTATAATTATTTGTGTCTTTACTATCCCCAGATTTAAAAAGTGGTATCACCTTACTGAATTTCATTAGGTCCGGAAAGACTCCTTGATCCACACACAAGTTAAATATTACAGCTAAGTACGGCGCTACAGTCTCGATGATTGAGGTACAAACTTTGATAGACAATCCCCATAGATCTTCGGTCAATTTAATTTTGATTTGTTTAAAAGCTTTTATTACTACTATGGGGTTTATATGTTTAAAATTAAATTCAGTCGGGCTGGCTGAAACGTTCGCCTGTAATAAATCAAAAGCAAGTGAAGGCGAGGAATTTAAGGCTTCAGTAGTTTTAATAGGGATACTCGTAAAGAAATTTACAAATTCTTGAGCAACTTGTTTGTTATCGCTAATAAGTCCATGAGAAGTCTCCAATCCGTAATCAGTGTTATGTCTTTTGTTCCTATTTGTTTCATTGTTTATAATTTTCCAAACCGTCTTTATTTTATTGTCTGCTGTTTTTACCTTATTACTTATATATAAAGCCTTAGCTACCTTACAAGTGTTTTTATAAATCTTTGAGTAGGTAGCTACATACTTATTAAAAGTCTCAGTGTTAATAAAAGGCTTAAGGCCATACAACTCATAAAGTCTTTCCCTACTTTTTCGGAGTCCTTTAGTTGCCCAGTCACTAAATAAAAACTTAGGGCAGATAGTTTTAGTTTTCTTTTTAAAAGTATTATTGAATTCGGTTTGGACTAAAGAAAAAAAATCTGTATACAAAATATTAGCATTATTCATTGTAAGGTTCCAATCACTTAACTTCCCGATTAAAGTGCGGTTAAATCTATTTAAATTACCGGATGTTATTGGTCTAGTTTGTATTTGCACTTGTTGAATTGGAATGTTGGACTCAAAAGATACCAGTAGCCCACTGTGATCAGAAGGAAGGTAATTTACAATGGCTTTCTCTAAGTAGTTGCCACAACAAAAAACATTATCAATACATGTAGCAGTAGTTGTAGTTGTACGGGTTGGTTCTATGAACACATTAGACAAATTGAATGATTTAAAGAGATTTAATAATCTACAGCTATCTGAATTGTTTTCTAAGATATTAATATTAAAATCTCCACAGATGATTACTAGTTTATTACCAGTTGCAAGTTTTGCCAATACATCTTCCATCACTGACTCAAATATAGCGTAGTTCAGATAATTAGGGGGTCTGTAAACGCACACTATGACATGCTTATCTAGCTCAACACAGGACAGCTCAATGCTATGTTCAACAGACAAGTTAACTATGTCTTTACGGGTTTTAAATTTAATACATTTTTTTACTAATATTAGTGAACCCCCACGTAGCATTGTCTTTCGGTTAAAAGAACTTCCCACACTATAATTCTCGTAATTAATCAACATTTCAAAATCCTTTAACCAATGCTCAGTGAAACAAATAATGTCAAACATTGTTTTTTCTAAAAATAACTCTATTTCCAGCTGTTTTGAAGAAAAGCCTTGAATATTCTGATAGAATAATTTAAAGGATTTCTGCTTAGCCCCTTTATTAAAATTAGCTATGCGAGAGCAAGAAGATACCTGGTTCATGGTAGAATTGGTAGATGTAACAAAAACAATTTAAACGACGCAAAAAGAAAAAGCTTGAAATATAGCTGAATTAATCTTGAATGAAATAGTCGTAGAGATTTTCAACTAATTTCAAAAGCATGTTTTCTTATAGCAATGTAATTTCAGAATAGTTTAAAACTTTTACCAATTTGGTTTTCTACGTACTGTAAAAAAATGGAAAGAAAATACTACTCGAAACACCGCCTTCATACGACGCTGTAAATGCACGAACCTGAAAAACCTATTTTTTGCTGATGTGTTGTGTGTGTGGCGAATAAATGTTTTCTATTCTATTCTAAAAACCTTTTTCAACAGTGTCTTACCCTTGACAAAGCTATATAGACAACATAATAAAATTTTCCACAATGTAAGATCTGGAACGTGTCTCCAAAGAACTGGAGTCCCTCTCAACATTGAATTTGAGTTGTGTCGAGTGCCATCTGCGAGAGGGTCGCGGTAAGCGATATTTCAATGGCCTCGAGAGAGGTCAGCCAGCACGAGATCATTGCACTCAAAATTATTGGAAAATTTTCACGAACAGTAAAACAGCTGAGCTAAATTAAAAATGTCTCGGCCAAGGAAAAAATTAAAAGGTTAGCGTCTCAAGACTCTAATGAAATAACGTCGCAAGCAGATTTTTTGCATCTTCATCAAAATTTTCTTCAGTGGACGGATGTTGGGTGATTTCGACACTTGGCACAGTGATGTCGTTCGATATTTTTTAACGATCTTCCTCAGTTGCTGCAAGTTTTTTACTCATTTGCGGGATATTTTGTATTCATTATGTATTGCCATTTCCACACGAAAATCGTATCACCCGCTCGTATTGTTCAAGTACGTACCTAAATATAGAAATGTTGCGATCTAATAATTACACACGTACATACTTTGCTCATATAATGTTATTAAAACAAACGAACAAAAATATGCTACTGCTACAAATGAATTTGCAACATGAGAGTTAACAGAACCATAACATTTTGTATTATTGCCCGTTGTTTAATAATGTAACTTATGATGTAAGAACGCGGTGTTTGTCTTAAATTTCAGACCAGACTAGAAATTAAAGAAAGAACACAGTGAGAACGCAAAATAATTTGTAAAGAAACATTTCAACATAGACCATTTAACAGACAAATAAAGAATATGCTTAGCGCAACCTCACAAATAAGGACTTAAATACTACATTATATTTTACTACCAACAAGTCCAGTACCAAACTTATCTGGTCTGGAAATTATATTCCGTAGAAGAAAAACAAGGCGATAAAATGCTATGCGTCTATAGAATAAATTCCTCCTTAGCTTGTCCACAAGTAGAAAAACAATTGTTTTGTAAGTAAACGAGGTTCAAGGCACGTATAATTCGAAACGACGCCGCCGTACGGAATGGACCGCTTCCATTCGAAACACCTTTCAATGAAACTAGGAGCTCTATCTTTTTCATTAGACAAATGGCTCGAGTAAAGTGTATGTTTAAGGTGCTTTTAGAGTTTATAAAGGGTTGAATGTTGTTATAGATATGTTTCGTTTAGATTATTTTAAACTCTACTACAACAATGCTTTAAGTAGTATTGTTGTAGTACCTATATTCAGCGTTGTAACCAAATTAACACGGACAACGGTGAGCATGTTAAGCTGTTGCTATGGTAGGCGCCAACGCAATAACGGTCATTGACCCACCTACATTTATTGGCATTCGTAATTCCACAAACAAAAATAAAGATAACGCTGCCCTGAATCAAAATCCCTCGTCATCTTCTACATTCTCCAGTCATGAAAAACGATTCATTAAAAAAATCATTTTCTGGTAACCTACCTACGAAAACATATTAGAGGTAAAGGGCAATGTACTTTATTGCAAATTTATCTGGCGCCTACCATACGAGCTGTCAATCGTAGTAGACCTTTAACCGTCGCTAATTAAGACTGACAACCCAGTCAAAATGGCCAAATCTGACACCATTCTGGCCTAGGAGTATCATGTTACTCAGTAACTTAGTTATGCAGGTCAGATTGGCAGCTGCTTCATGTAAAATATTTGTATTGCATTCTGGAAGTCGCCCCGATATAATTGAAATAAAGCCAGGCTGATTGATTCAATCAATCAATCAATCACAAACACTTGACATAATCTTTTTTTAGGACTGAGAAATCATCAAATGACTCCTCCCGCTCAGGGCGGAGCAGAACGGAGTGTCCGACTCTTACTGACTAAAACCCATCCGTGTTGCTCCTAATGCCCTTTGCCTTCCAGGGCCGCGGTGACTCTTTCGAACAAATTCCGCAAACTTAACATAATCTAACACACTAAACCCTTTATGGCAAAATCCACAAGAAAAGAAAAAGAAGATGTAGTCGATTCTTAACCTCTAACTTTCAAACTGCGAACTAATATCTATTGTGCCCTCAAGTTATCAGGTCACGAGGCCGTCACCAACTTTACCTTATTGAACTCATAAGTTTTAACTTTACTTTGACGTCGACTATAAGACTATAACTTCTAGGAACAAACTATGTTCTTGTGACAACAGAATTGGCAGGTGCTGTTCGTGCCAACAATATTTAGAACTAGCTATCAATGGACACTGATAATGTTGTGATGTCAAGACCTATAATTTAGAAGCTATATTTAAAATCCCTTAGAGTAAAGCTTCAAACTCGAAACAGTTGGCGATTAGCGAGTAGCGAGTGAAAAGTTTCGATAGTTTTGACGCTCGGCTTTCAGCGAGTGTTTTTGTGCGACGGACTTTTATTCGCAATACTCGCTCCGGCCCGCACTATAGGTAGAAATAACCGTTATTTGGTGAGTTCCGACCGCCAAGCGACATCGCCGAGCGAGTACAATCTTTGATAGCTCTTGTCGCTGCGATCTACTTGAGGTAAGAGCCGCTCGTCGGCAGTGAGTGTGATATTTTGTCCCTTTCCTCAGCGAGCAAATGGTCGATAGCTACTCGCTTCTTCGCCGGCGGTGAGACAAGTGCCTTAGAATAGAACAGATGTCTCCGGATAATTGCTAACTCTGTAACATTGTAAACTCTCTAAATTAAATAACTAAGTTGTCAACTGAACATTTCATAAACCATGTTAGGAATGAAAATCTTGTATTCTGTAGATAATCTCTCACGACACGATTGATCAATGATTTGAAGAAGTTGGATGGATGCGGACTGCTCAAGACCGGGATGGTTGGCGCTCTTTGGGGGAGGCTTACGTTCAGCAGTGGACGGCAATTGGCTGATATGATATGATGATGATAATCTCTCCGTGTCGTTCGGAAAAATTCTAGACTGACATAAACAGGCGACCAATCAGCATACAGGTCTACAATTTGTCCATTTTGGTGTGTTAGTAAAATTGGACACATGAGATCCCACCTTGGTCTGTATTAGTGTGAACTCACATTTACACCATAGAGGTACAAATGAAAAGGACCTCCCGTTGTCCAATGTTGGTTGGGTTTTTTTATGAATTACAGGCTTCAACTTCAAAGTGGAAGTTCGAATCGATACACTTTGACTCGCTAGGCTGTTGCCGTTGGCCGTTGAGCTATTGCCGCTCCTCGTAATTTAAAGTTTATGATTATATGTTAGGGGTACTAAATCTATTCACGACCATTCGGTTATGACTCGTTATCTCCCATACTACCTATTAGTAAACAACTTTACTACCGTCCATGGAACTTTATTATCTACATTAAACACCATCCTCCTCAACTTTAGGAATTCATGAGGTGTTAGTGACAAGTCAGCGAGGCTAAAGTAAGACTGAGCCCGGTCACACTTACAAGATGTCAAGATTGTCACGCAGTGGGTGCCGTTGTGGGGCAATAGACTCCTTCCTGACGAATAGGCCAGAGTAGGCAAAAAACCGGCCATATGCGCTGACAGAGAGACGAACGGGCGGACGGACGGACGGACGGACGGACGGACGGACGGACGGACGGACGGACGGATGGACGGACGGACGGACGGACGGACGGATGGATGGACGGACGGACGGACGGACTTAGTAATAGGGTTCCGTTGATTACCCTTTAGGTACGGAATCCTAAACGCAATGGAAGACTATGGGGAGATCTTTGCTCAACATTGGGATAATATAGGTAAAACAAAAAATAATCCCATCCCATGAAATTTGAATCATTTTACTACTAGTGATAATATGGGAAGTCTAAACAAACCCCATGACAGTAATTTTATCTGTAGTTAATACTGTCCTAATAGGCCTCCCTCAATTCCTCTAATCCATATATACAAAATTCTCCCGTTACTGACTTCACTCAGTCAATATCGGAAGAATTTTCATTTTTCCAGTTTTTGACTGAGTGACTGACAGACAACGATACCGGTCGTAGAACGCTGAAATTTGGCATGTTATTGCTTCCCCACACTCCGTAGGGGAGCACTAAGAGAATGTTTCCCGAAATTTCTACGGGAACGGAAAAAAAACGAAGTTGCGAGCAAAAGCTCGTACCCCATAAAATGATAGAAATGACGTTCTTGCTCTAATTATGAATAAATAAGCATAGATGTTCGTGTGTAAATCTGTACAATATGAATCATTGATGTGAATATCATCTTAGTGTTTATGTTTCATTGCTGAATGCAAATGTGCTCCTTATTTTATAGACAGTGATGAATAGTATTACAATACTTTCATTTTTTACAAGCTTTTGATTAACTTGTTTTGTTCGTACGTGTTGTCCGATCACAAATTAGTAATTAGTAGTAGTTAATTTTAGAATCACTTCCCGGCATCCATCCGATTGGGCTTGAACTTGAGATACTTACGTTAATTTAGATACAATGCAATAATATGGTTTTAAGGACTTGGAGGAGCAGCCCAACGGTAGCCATTGGTACTCCACAACATTGGATATCTATTGACAAGTTATATTAGGTACATTTAGTAGTTTTTAAATCATAAATCATTTATTTCGCCAGACAATGTACAATGGGTGTTACAAGAAAGTAGGTAGAGTTTCACACATCTCACCAATAGGAGGCATGCGAAAATTTACTACTAGTTATAGTAAAATAGAATAAAATAGTTCACAAATACAAGAGATCATCTCACAATTTACAGGGATTAAGTCTTACAGTTAAAAAAAAAAAACACCGGTAGCACTCCGGGAGTGCCGGCAGAAGTGAAAACATGTAAATAATACATCCTTACTGTCGCGGTCACATCATAGACAAACCACCGACAACAAAATAAACAAAAAGACACTGACGTGTGGCCGCGACAGCGACTGTCAGTGACAGATGTCAATCTTGACACAGTTCCTGACATAAACAAAACGAACCATAAACACAACAAAAAATAACGTTGTGTTTAATTATAAGTACAAAAATACTATCATTTATGAGGTAGAATACAATGTTTATTTATTGCGCTATCGTACACAAATATGACAATTTACATGTTATTATTCATAATATTATATCGTTATTTATTTACATATTACATTAATTTTTATCTCTTAGAAAAATCAACTTTCATCCATAATTTCGTAATTCCGTAATTTCGTATCCTTGGATACGCGTGGCACGCTGTACATAAACACAGACGGACATTCGCGCAAGCGCCCTGTGCCGCCTAAGCGGAGCAGCACACTCAGGCACGGTAGAAAGAGTGGGAGATACTAGTTCCTCTCCCTTCCCCTCGATCTTACGCTTTTTCGCATCACGTGACCCTGACGCGAGTCCGTCTTACGCTTTTTGTGATCAGGTCACGTGACCCTGACGCGAGTTTAAGATTTTATACCCATTACAGAAAAGTGCTCAACGCCGCTAAAGAAGTTTTCACTTCAAAAATCATCTAAGGTATAAAAGCAGTTCTCCAGTAACCATAGTTTCATTTGTTTTTTAAACTTATATAAAGGAAGCTCTCTCAACAGACGTGGAATGTGATTATAAACTTTAATGGACATCCTATGACTATTCCTTTTATGCAATGCGCTTTTACAAGAAGTATGAGTTTTCAATTTAGTAGGGTCTCTTGATTTATATTTACAATTTTCATTATTCTCTACAAACAATTGTGATTGGTTTCTGATAAACATCCCAATTTCCATTATGTACATAGACACAAGAGTAAGTACTCCTAGTATTTTTAATGCTTGTTTTAAAAATATTTACCCACACGTACGTAAGGCAAAAGAACATATATTTCCTCAAATATGTCATTCGCCTGCCGTGACGATTATGAAATCACATTGGTTAAAATGACACCCTACTTATATTGCCGGAAATGGGGAAGAAGATTCGATTTTCTCACGTTCTCCAAATTATTTATACAATTCAAACCACCATTTTTATCATGACGATTTTCCATCTTTCTCATATTTTTCAGAACATATTTCAGTTCTGAAATAGAAAGAGGAAGCAAACAAAAAATTACTTTGCTAAAATTAAGTGTACGACTTTCAAAAGTTCTCTAATTAAATTAATTACATTATCTACGCCACCCCCATGGTCTTGTCATTATTATGCGTGAACGCGCCTCCGTACGACATTACCGGATTACACTAATTGATATTTAGAATAAAATATTATCATTACCAAAGAAATGAAGTTAAACTCTTAACGAGAGCTCGAAGACGCCATTTTTAAATCGCAACTACCTTTTTGTGTAGAAATAGCAATATTGTGAATGATTATTCTGAACCAATAAACAACATAATTCTTTTTTAGGGTTCCGAAAAAAAAAGGAACCCTTATAGGATCACTCGGGTGTCTGTCTGTCTGTCTGTCTGTCTGTCTGTCTGTCCGTCTGTCACAGCCAGTTTTCTCGGGATCCACTGGACCGATTCTGTTGAAATTTAATACACATATGGACTTGTATAACCCAAACATGGACGCCTTACGTAAGTTATTAAATTTTTAGTATGGGGGTCACTTTTGGGGGTCAAACTAGAAAATTAAAAAAAAAAGTTTTTTGAACAATATCGTGTGACATATCAAATGAAAGGGCTTACTGTGAGGGTTTAAATTTTATTTTTTTCATAATTTTAAAATAAATGATTTAGAAGTTATTCAAGAAATTAGACGAAAAATTACCATTCCCCCCCCTTATCTCCGAAACTCCTGAGCCTAAAATTTTGAAAAAAATGGAGATACTAGATCTTTACCTAAAGATTACAGGAAAACCTATTAGAAGTCTGTAGTGTTAAAATAACATGTTAAAAAAATAAAATTCGTTCGGAACCCTTTGCACGCGAGTACGACTCGCACTTGGCCAGTTTTTTTTAACTTGTCCAGGATTTCTTATTATTAAGCTATGAATAAAGAAGGAAGCTCTAAGCATTAATTCTTTTCCGCTCTTTAGAAAGGACTTAATCCCTCCTTCATTTTATCAGTAGTATCATCCACTACTTTATGAGAAATCTGTGACTAGTGCTTTTAGCTTTAATTCCAAGCATTTATTCTTTAACACCAAGAAGGCATAATATCTATATTTACACTAATATTATAAAGAGATAAAGTTTGTGAGTTTGTGTGGTTGTAGGGGTAATCTCTGGATCTATTGAACCAATTTTGGAAATTCTTTTACCAATAGAAAGCCACGTTATTTGCGAGTGTCATAGGCTATTAACCCGAAAAATACCGCCCAACGAAGTGGGCACAGGTCAGCTATTTAAAATAAATACTTACACAACCTCAACCACTAGGTCTACCAGGTCTATATGACAAAAGTGAACATTCAAGATTTTTTGGGTTTTATTTTAGGTTAATTTTTGGACAAAAATGTCAAAAATGTATGGAAATTGAGGCTTTTTTGACAGATTGCGACTGAGATGCAAATACGAACGTTGCTAAAAAATAGTAGAATTAGCACTCAAGGCTCCCAGTTTCGACATCGGGCATAGTTACCGATTGCCTACCGACCGAATTCGGTACGGCCGCGCCCTCACACAGTCAATATAAAATGCGATCTACGATCAAAATCAATGATCTGATCCATGGATTACGTTCGAGATCTACTGTGCCTGTGTTGCCTTAGGACTTTACGACCGAATTCGGTCGGTAGGCGATCGGTAACTATGTCGAGATTTCCCGCCGTCTCTCAGATATAATGGAAGTCAGTGCCTTGTTTGATGAGGTGGGATGACGTGAAGGATAAAATCGGATGATGACCATCCAATCCATTCGTCCGGCCGGCCGTGTCGAAATTACAAACGATCTCGGCTGGGGCGGAACTCTTCACTGGTGTGGAACATATATTATGTTCATAACTTTGAGTAGGTAGTCTCATTTGAAGAAATTATCGCCTTACCTAAAAAACATACATAACACACCTATAGTGCTATTATGTAACAACATTTTCGAGTCTCGACAGCGGAATCCGAGGTGAGTATAAACATAAGACCTTTACGTCTTGTGTAATAAAGTTCACTTTGTGAGCTTTGTCACTCAGGTAAAACTCGATATCGAAATGGTTATTTACAGAATAGACTAGCTGTTAAGGGGTTAGGCAGAATAGACTAGCTGTTAAGGGGTTTAACTCGTTAAGGGGTTAGGCAGAAGTTTACTTATAGTAAGATATTATTTCTGCCAGTTATGTTAAAGCCGTGCTGCTTGTTGAAATTATGAATCACCAACATGGAAAAACCCATTTGCGCTTTGCTTAACACCAGAATGGAACCTTATGCTCAAAAGTTGTGTAGTAGCCAGGGTAGTGGAATTTGTTCGAAAGAGTCACCGTGGCCCTGAATCGCAAAGGGCATCAGGAGCAACACGGATGGGTTTTAGACAGTAAGAGTCTAACACTCCGCCCAGAGCGGGAGGAGTCATTTAATGATTTCCCATCGTTAAAAAAAAATGTTCAACAGTAGCGCTTGCGACCAATGGTCAACAAAACAGTCTAGAAAAAGAAAGAATCGAAGTTCGAAGTAATCTATACTTCTATCAATACTTATATATAAAGCTGAAGAGTTTGTTTGTTTGTTTGTTTGCTTGAACGCGCTAATCTCAGGAACTACTGGTCCGATTTGAAAAATTCTTTCAGTGTTTGATAGCCCATTTATCGAGGAAGGCTATAGGCTATATATCATCACGCTAAGACCAATAGGAGCGGAGCAGTAATTAAAATTGTGACGCGGATGAAGTTGCGCGGGTCAGCTAGTACTTTTAATAAATAAAGCTGAAGAGTTTGTTTGTTTCTTTGCTTGAACGCGCTAATCTCAGGAACTGCTGGTCCGATTTGAAAAATTATTTCAGTGTTAGATAGCCCATTTATCAAGGAAGGCTATAGGCTATATATATCATCACGCTAAGACCAATAGGAGCGGAGCAGTAATGAAAATTGTGACGCAGACGAAGTTGCGCGGGTCATCTAGTATTGTAATATTAATGTAAGTAGTAAAGTAATATTGTAGTATTTTATCAAACACGTAAAATTATAAACTATTGAAGACTGGATTGTAGAGTGGAGAAATTTCTAATATTGGGCAACGTTCATCAAAAGAAAAAAAAGAAGTTTTACGGACAATTGGTTATGCACTGTTTCAGAACAATCACTCTTCATGGAAAGTTTCAAAATACGATTTCGTATAGGGGTTGTAGGTATCGGTCCCTCACGTCCAAGCGTCACGTGACCGTCAATCCCAAGATTGCTTTCCCTTAATTTTAAAAAGAACACCCTTTCTTTTATCCTGATTACAGAAGGGAATACTTGTTTCTCTTTATATCGCCAGAACTCTTCGTTTCTGACCAATATAACGCGAAGTAATCGGCTGTAACAAGGTATTAATTACCTTCTTCTTTAAAGGCTCGATGAACATTAAACACTGCTTTTTTTGAAATATCTTCGTACCAAAACAATTTTAAAGCCAGACAATGTGGAACTTTTCATCATTTTTCACCTTCCAAAAACAAGTCAAATTCATACTTTACAACCCATTTAGAACCGTTAGACATTGTCATTAACAGTGTTAACATATAAGAAAAATTTGAATTCGTTTCTGTATTACATCACCTACTGCGCAACCTGGTGAGGTGAACGACATTCAAACGTCCTAGACACGTAATAATAGCTCGGCTAGCTAAAAGTTAATACTGAATGAAGCTCCGAACAAAATGGTTCTATAACATTATTCACTCTGACACCTTCTAATCAACGAATTCAAGGGCTGATGTGCCGATGCACTTATCCACACACGTTATGTTTTAAAATAGACGACATTTCTAAGAAAAGAATTCGACGAGAACAAAAATCAGAATAGGTACCTAAGAATAAAAAAACTGGCCAAGTGCGAGTCGGACTCCCGTGCAAAGGGTTCCGAAAGAATTTTTTTACATGTTATTTTAACATTACAGACTTCTAATAGGTTTTTTTGTAATCTTTAGGTAAAGATCTATTATCTCCATTTTTTTTTCAAAATTTTAAGCTCAGTAGTTTCGAAGATAAGGGTGGGGGAATGGTCATTTTTCGTCTAATTTCTTGAATAACTTCAAAACAGTTTATTTTTAAATTACGAAAAAAATATAATTAAAACCCTCACAGTAAGCCCTTTCATTTAATATGTCACACGATATTGTTCGAAAAACTTTTTTTTAATTTTCTAGTTTGACCCACAATAGTGGCACCCATACTAAAAAAAAAATAATTTACGTAACGCGTCCGTGTTTGGGTCACAGAAGTCCATATATGCACCGAATTTCAACAAAATCGGTCCAGTGGATCCGGAGAAAACTGGCTGTTACAGACGGACAGACAGACACCCGAGTGATCCTATAAGGGTTCCGTTTTTTTTTCGGAACCCTAAAAATGCACTAGACGCATTGATATAGAACCTGTAACAGAATAAACGCAATACCTCTTAAGGGGTCATTGAACTCATCATTATGAACAACTTTCACTATGGGACCAACAATGAAATCGCGAAAAAAAAATCGACTCCCCCATACATTTCTGTGCGCATAACTCGACAAAATGTACTGAACTGCTGATTTCTTTTTCGCGATTTCGGGATTGGTCCCATAGTCAAAAAAAATCATAATGATGAGTACAATTACCCCTTAATAGGTATTGCGTTTATTCTGTTACACGTTTTATAAACTGGACGAAATTTTTTTTTAGGGAGGCTCCAGATTTTCAACGCCATTTTTGCTTCGACGTTCGGTTGCCTCTCGTCAGGTACTCGGAACGTTCAATCAATCAAATCAAATCAGCGCACGGCATCTGCTGGACTCTCGACCTCTATTTGCCTGCGCTCCCATCCAACATAGACGTCATAGGTCACGAAGGGCTAACTTCGGACTACACTGAATTCAATAAAGATCTGACCTTTCAGAACTAGTTAGATGCGTGTTAGAACTGTCAGGATTGCAATTAACTCGCAGGAAACTAGCTCTCGAAGTGTATTCGAGTTAATTGGGGCTCTAAATCTGACTGATGATATCTATTGATGCTGTCTGATAGTTCACTCGCCCTAAGGTTCACTCGCCTGAACTTTGTGGTGTCGAACTATCAGGGAGGCATTAGCTCGGTCTGCGTGGAATGGATTCGAATAAATTACACTTTGGTATTGTGCGTTGTAAAGTAGTTTAACGGTTCTGGGGAGAACATTTTCGATTTTCTTTTATGGATAGTTGTTGAAAGTAAATGGATTATCTTATATTTACAACTTATCATATATTTTTTAGTTTTACGTATAAATAAAGTAAAAGTCTGGGCTTATAATGGGGCCGTTATCAGTTGATATAGTTGGTCTAACAACAGACGGGGGTCCAGTTACTATGTGTCTTTGTTCTATAACTCTATAAAATATCGACCAGTTTCTAGCTACAATTTCAGATACACAGGTAAGATATAAAATTCGAAACAGTCTGTCTAAAGTCCCGAAAGCGAACGTCTGTACCGGTGAAAATTTGCACGATATGCACTTTGCAGTTCCCGTTATCTGAGCCAACGTTATTTGCAAAGTTAAAACGACGGTTTCAAAGTTTTAATGCTATTCCTTTTATACCAAACCTAAGGTTAGATAATAGCAACCTAAGATATTGCACTAGTGAAGTTATTACAAAAGGAAAAGGAAATTAATGATCGCATTTAAAGCTGTGTTGTTGTTACTATGTAGTTTTAGAAAAAGCTTTTATTGCGGTTACAAAATAGTAAAAAGACATTCATACGCAAGACCAGAGTCTCTAGTTTGCTAGCATACTATTATTATCAAACACACGAGGTCATGTTTTGACAATTATTGTCTTGTACGTCATTAATTTGTTTTTGAACGTGTCTCTTTTAATTAGGCTATTACTTTAGTGGATACTTCATTTATATGTATAATTAAACATACTTACGTTCGTGTTTTAATAACCGTGAATTCTGTTTGTCCTCAGATCATCGGCAAGCGAGCTGATCTCGCGGCGAGGCGTGTTCTCTAGAAGACAGTATGGCTCCGTTGAACAAGTAAGTTCAGTCAATCATCATTCCAGCCGATTGAGGTTCACTGCTTGACTAAGGCCTGGTTTCGCCAATAGCTTTAGTTTTTTAAGATAAAAAAAGAATGACTTACCAATCGTTAGACTAGCTACATTCTACTTGAAGTACACAGTACACATAGCCTTTTTTTTAAGGATGGGAAATCATCAAATGACTCCTCCCGCTCTGGGTGAAGCAGGAGGGAGTGTCAGACTCTTACTGACTAAAACCCATCCATGTTCCTCCTAGTGCCCTTTGCGTTGCAGGGCCGCGGTTACTCTTTCGAACAAAGTCCGCAGCCACAGCAGGCACTGGCCCTAGCGGGCCCCGTCTTTCATGCTCACAGCTCTCTGAGGCGCGCGTGGAACACAGCACGCCGTCGACCCGGGCCTGGGGGGCTACTCTCTAACGAATTCCGTAGTTTCGGAGTTGCGGGCGGGCGTATTCTACTCCGTGTCACCAACAGACTTACGATTAGTCCCGAACCCGAACTGAGAATGAATGACAACACGATTTCACAGTAACTGTCAAATCGTGTTATCATTAGTTCTCAGTGGTTAGGTGATACGAAGTAGAAAATGCCCGCCCGCAACTAAGCCCGAAACTACGGATTTCGTTAGAGAGTAGCCCCCCTGGTTCTGATCAGACGACGAGCCACCCAATGCTCGCAGTCCACAGGCCCGCGCCTACACAGTACACATAGCCTAGGCTTTCAAATTGGAACCAGCAACCATTAAAATTAGGTTAGTACAAGTATTTGCCATGAAGGCAAGAAATGCAATGTGCCTTTTTCTAAAAAAAATGACATATTTTTCAACGATGTTTAAGTACAGTTTGATTTGGTCGTAAGTCATCATCTTCCTGTCCTTATCTCATATGTTACTTGGGATCCGCGCAACACGTTTTTTTCTTCCATTCTGTTCTATCAGTCGTCACTCTATCACTAAGTAATTTGGTCGTAAGTGTTTTTCTTAATTTTGTTCATCATAACTGATCTTATACCAAAAGTGTGTTTGCCAAAAATTCAAAGCCAAACGACATCTACCAATCTACGCTGCTGTATGGTAGTTTACAGTCTACTCCCTCACACAGGAAGGAGCCTGTGTCCTTTGCCTGTTGGACTGTTATAGGCATATAATGCTTATCCAATTTAAATTGCCTTAGTTTACTTAGTACCTAATTAAAAGACAAATTAACAAGGATCTAGAAGAAGTAACTTATCTGCGGAAAGAAGAAAAGTAGGTATCTAACTAGTGTTAATTAAAGCCTTCGTGAAAGCCTCCGCTTTTTCTCTTAAGCACAGTTTAACTTACTAATTAAAATTGATCGCTGAGTACCAAGACAGCCGAGATGCTAGCCTAGAACTTAATATTTATTATTTCATCTTGAAGCAATGGTTAGACAATACTAATAAAAACTCAGGATAACACAATAAAAACGAGGTACATTACCTGTCGCTGTTATTATCGATAGTCGTCATTTATATTCACTACTCGATACTTGGTATGTAGCTTTTTATGTATGTATATGTGTATCTATTATGTTATATTATAATTAAATTAGTTTTGTCACACCAATGACAGCCCCATCTCATGTCCTGGCAAATACTGTCCATCCCAGGTTGTCTGGAAGAGGTCGCGGAATGCGATAAGGCCGCCCATTGTATTTGTTTAAAGTTTCCTTTTTGTTCATACTTTTGGTAAAAATAAATAACATGTTCAGTAGACCGTTCGAAGGAGGTATAGGATTTCGTAATACCGCAGAGCAGTGGTTGCATCTGGCAAATGTAGCCAACATTTTCAGCATTAGAAGTTACGGCTGCTGTACTAGGTGATATACGGAACATCTCCGTAGGTACTGAAATGGACGATATTTGCTGGAAAATATTTTACGACGAAAATGGTCTTGTCAAGGGGGTTTATTCCTCACAGTAGGTATTGAAAACAAACTCGCAAGTGTTAATTTTGGAAATCAGTAAATCGATCGATTCGATTTGAAAATCAGTAATCGATTTTAATGAAACTTCAAACGCATACGCAAGATAGAGTAAAAAGTTAGTTGTCGGCACGGTTGGCGCAGTGGTTGAGCAATCGGCTGCTGCGCCGCGTGTCGTGGGTTCGATTCCCGCACGGAACAAATATTTGTATAGCCTACAGTTAGTTGTTCCGGGTCTGGCTGTTTGTGTAGGTATGTGACTTTGTACGTTTGTAAATGCACCTACGATACAAGAGAAAATCCTAGTGTGGGGTAAAGATCAATAAAAGAAAAAAGTTGAGAACTTTTTAGGCAGAGAGCAATATTAAGTTGTTAAAACTCTCTCTATCTTTCGCAAATATTTTCTTTGAAGATCTCATCAATCTGTAGAAAATCATTTGGTAAGCTATGGTGTGCATAGTTCAACAACTATGCACACACTTAATTGATTCACGTGTAGCAGTGCTGTACTAATGATTCATAGTTTTGCTTTTGCCGGAGCAGCAGCATAATTTTTTTTTCTCTTTTCTTTCAACTAAACGTGTATTACCGCAACAAAACTTTTACATCTCGGAACGGCTTTTACCTGCGATTTCGTCAACTTGGATTTCGAGTAGATATAAACTTTTGATTGATTTGAAAGGGTTTTGATTTGTTTTCTTTAAAAAAACTCCGTCTAATGTCTTTAGTTTTGAAGATTATTTCACAAAGTTTCAACTCCGTGCTTGTCCTTTTTTCTCATCATCATCATCATGTCAGCCGAAAGACGTCCACTGCTGGACATAGGCATCCCCCAAAGGAGGGAGTTTGATATAATCGCCACGCTTGGCAGGCAGGTTGGCGATCGCAGTGTACGGTGTTGCGTTTTACAGAGAACGCTGCTGGCCATTCTCTGGTGAGTCCCTTAGTCGCCTCGTACGACATCGTATTGTCATATTGTCTGTCTTTTATAAATTTACAGGAACACAGGTGATAAGGAGTAGAGCAACAATTCATGCTTGCACTTCCACTTCGTGTTCATGAAAGCTGATAACAAAGTTTGACAACAACCAACCAACCTGAACTACTCAGCTTCGTTGATAAGCAAGTTTAAACATAATGTTTCAAAAATTAATGGTTGTTTAGGACAGGAACACTTCAAAGCCTGCATACATATATAAGTAACAAAACATATTAGTGTAGGACATAGAGCATGGAAGTATCGCGCCGGCGGCGACTAGAGACACCACAACATCTAATTGTTAACTATGTTAACCTTCTGTATCCGAATTTGATAAGATTAAGAACATTTATGCTCGGTTTCTGAGGTACTTTATCGATCGTTTATCTGTTCGTTAACGCTATTTGTCATTACGCCATTGGTTGGTTAGTGGTTAACGGATAGATAAACGACCAATAAAGACCCTCAGAAACCGGGCATAACACATATCTGTCTTAATCTAAAGTATCTTAACCTTATCTAACTTCTATCTATCTATCTATCAGGGCTCAGTTTCCGCACTTGCAAGAAAAGCTACGGGAAAGAAGCTGAAGAAAATAGCTAGTTGTTACTTATGATACTCAAACGAGTATCATAAGTAACAACTAGTTATTTCAACTAACTAGTTGTTAGTTTAACTAGTAATTTGGATTCACCGCAACTTACTCTGAAACCAGAGCAAGTTGCGGTGAATCCAAATTCAGTCTATGTGTGGTTCTAATCGGTGTCGATCTTTATGAAATTGTTGCCTATGTCGCCTCAAATTGACGTTTACGTTAGTACGATCGAGTACGTATAAAAACTCGTACTAAGGTCACCACGGCCGCCGAGGTGCGTCCGTGCTCTATAGTGTAGGGCGCTGTTTATAAAAATAAATCGTGTTGTTTATCGACCGCCCCACACGTTTGTTATATTTAGTTTCTAATTACAAGTTAACATCCTCTTTGTGCTGGGATATTAAAGCTTGTGCCTTTTTATAAACATGTATTTTAGTGTGGAGGAAACTGTTGTAAGAATAGCTTGCTCCCTGACTTTGTTAATTTTAGTTCTTGGTTCACAAAAGGTTATTAAATGTCGGTATAAATAAAAACCGTGAATGAGTCTTTTCTAGCATTATTAGAACAGTATCTATATCTATACTAATATATAAAGCTGAAGAGTTTGTTTGTTTGTTTGCATGAACGCGCTAATCTCAGGAACTACTGTCCGATTTGAAAATTCTTTCAGTGTTAGATAGCCCATTTATCGAGGAAGGCTGTAGGCTATATATCATCACGCTAAGACCAATAGGAGCGGAGCAGTAATGAAAATTGTGACGCAGATGAAGTTGCGCGGGTCAGCTAGTATCTAATATGAGTGGCGTGGCCCTAACAGGAAATAAAACCTAATCATGTTCACCCCGCTTTAACAGGAAGTTTATAAAGCAAGTTCCTCATTCCCCGAATAACAATATACTTCAGGGTTCTAAGGGTTTCTTACCCTTTCTAGTTAGAACTGAATAAATTAGAGAAACCATTTACTTTGAACATCCATAATAAAAAGGGTGCCTATACAGGGAAATTGAAAAATTAGAGGTTTTGGACCTCTTAATCCTGACTTCGTATTATGACCCTGAATAACATTTGTTCTAGGACTTTGACCTCAACTAAACAATGTAGTTGAAGTTGAAGCCTGTAAATTTCGCGTTTACTACGCGCGCGTGTGCGCACCCTGTCCCGCCCCGCCAGCTGAGTGGCGGCCTTTCGTCGACCGCCACATAAAGAATATGCAAAATTTAGAATACGTTTATATTTTTGTATGGAAAAAAAATGTTTCGAATTTTAAAAAGTCGTAGACCAAATGTTATTCAGGGTCATGATACGAAGTCAGGACTAAGAGGTTTCTGGTATTTTTTCAATTTCCCTGTATATGATTGAAAATGTGGATGATAAAACTGATGCTTTACTTCCTGGTCTACCTCGCAGGAATCATGCGGTTTTGTAGCTTTCTATTAGCGAATCAATCGTAACCGGTAGCGTAATCGGATCAGTGCTTCCATAGATCACCATCTACAAACAAGCAAAAATGTTTACTTTTTTCAATCGATCAGAGGGCCAATTCTACTCATTTTAAAGCCACTTTCGCATTTCAATCGCAATCTGTCAAAAAAGTCTCTATTTCCATACATTTGTGACAAATTGCGAGTAACATGCAAGTGCGAATGTTGCTTAAACATTAGTAGTATTGGCACTCAGTAGTCCTCAATGTGAATTGAAAAGAACAATAAACGCCCGTTTGCAATACACTGTCAAAAACGACAGGCCTACTGGTGCATGCAAGATTGCAGAGCTATGGGGACTTTGAACAAAACAACAATAACCATTATTGAAGTAAAAACTTTTTTGGGCGCGTTGAGCACTTTTTGGGTGAGGATAAATCTTTGATTTTGCGTCATCGTCATGTCACCGAACGCTTTCCATCTACACTAATATTATGAAAAAGAAAGATTTGTATCTTAAAAACTACTGAACTGATTTAAAAAATGTTATTCCGTTAGAAAGCTACATTATCACTGAGTAACAAAGGCTATAGAATATTTTCAAAAAATTTAGGAATCCGTATGAAAACTTCTATAATGTAACCCAAGGTGTGAAGAAAATAGCTACCAAAAAAGATCCTTATATCGCGTACGCTGCGGAAACTATTGACAATAGAGGAAAGTTATGTACGTACTACAGTTTTATAAAGGACATCAACATCGACAAAAAAAAGTCTGCGAGGGTATATATCTAAGTAACTATTAAGGTTAAGTCACAATGACCGCTTTTTGTTCAAATTATTCAATCAAAATCCGAGTGAAATGGAATAGTGGTGATTTTTGTATCATGACATTAATCCTTATCTATTTAATATAATATAATCAAGGTTCAAAACTATTTCATCCTCAAAAGAGTTGAATTTGGAAACATCCTTCGTAATTCGTTATGTAAATCATAAAGGGAGTCTAAATGAAAAATTTCAGCCTTCTCAGTTCAAGGGTTTAGCCTGAGTCACTTAAAAATTTTCTTCTACAAATAACCTACTTCTGAAAATAATCCTTCAATGTTACTACCAGTATGGGTCACATGTCATAACATTTATTAATTTGTAATCAAATTAATGTATGGAAACAATGAGTTGAATGACAATCATTTCAATGTAATAAAGACAATTGCTTGTAACACAGTTGATAATATCACGTCAGCGCTTCAGCTGTTGATGACATTAATTTATTTCATTGTGACATTTATTTCAGCTACAAAAATATATTTTATTTAAAATAGCTACAACTGCTCTTGTCATACAACACATCATTGCTGAATTGAAAATATAAATTCAAGCAATAGGTAAGCAAAAGAGTATTTATAAGCCCCAAAGCCCAATTCTGCCCAGGCTTTTTCCAACAAAGTTGACGTCGGCTTCCAGTCTATTTCGGATTTAGCTGAATACCAGTACTTTACGTGGAACGACTGCCTATTAGACCTCCTCAACCCAGTTACTGGGTTACACAGTACTTCTTCTTCTTCTTCTGGGTAACCACCAAAAGAAGTCAATACATTAAAAAATAACATCCTCAATATCGCCAACTTTTTTACGTATAGGCGTTTGTAATTTTATCTTATGTGTATTATTATGTTAGTAAAAGTTAAAATTTACGACGTTTTAACGACCCTTAGAATATTTCAACGAGGCAACTTTGATCATTTCAATTTAAAATATGCGCTCTTAAAAAGCTCAAATCACAAAGCCTTTTGTTTATCAGATATTCAAAATTAAACTTCAGTGCGCCGAAAGGCAGATGCCAAATAAATAAAACTGCTCTTTTTCATTCTACAATGAATATACGAAATGCGAACACCACACAAAAGCTGGTGTAGTTTATAATAAGAGCATTATCATATGCTAATTATTGTCTTGGCTTATGCAGCTCGTTCGTTGATCGTTGAGCTCCTTAAAGTTCTAAGTTTGAGCTACACGCTACGCGATGACTGACAAATGCTTGCACTGTTTGGACAGGTCAACTCAAATCTGTTTGGTACTTTCCTCAAAAGACCACCTCAGACATCAACCTACATAGTTCTCATATGATTTGACACGTACAATTGTATGGACTTCGAAAGAGAAGAGGCTGACCTCTCGAGTTTGTTTCGGTGTTTCTTCTAGAGGTAGTCGGTCACATCTAGTTTTAAACGACTAAAAAAATTGACGTGTTATAGTGTTATTTACAACCCACTTTAAAAATAAATATCAGTTAGCTATGTTTGGCATTGTAGGCATCTTTATATTCAAGCTATCGAGATATTCGATTTTAACGTTTTAAAATATAAAAAAATATAAAATAGGTATCGACTTCCTCTCGCAACCTTCTCGGTACATTATGAGCACGTAATTATGAGCTCCATACGAGGACTGGTCGAATACACCAGAAATAGGAATGTGAATGAAAACGTAATTAATGTTATCAAGGTCGGCTTTTAAATATCTGTATTTAACTTAGTATGAATTCCATTCCATTTTACTGAATTTTGCCGTCGAATGATAAATTGTTGAACAAATAGGTATTTCTTGCGGTCAGGTGCCAGACTTTCGGGTGCCGTAGACTAGATATAAGCTACCCAGCCCCGAGGCCCGTTTTGAGAGCTAAATATAAATCGTTAGCGCACGATGATTCAGCTCAAAGGGTTGTATCAATCCTCCCGCCATTGTTGTTGATAACCGCTGACAATGGCTCATTGTTCGTACTTGTCCCACGTTATTACTGAATAGACACTTTTGCTTTTGTGTTAAGTTTTATTGCATTAATAAAGCCAGTGCGTAGTTGTGTAGGCTTTAAAGGTCTTCAAGTAATTGCGAGTAGGTATTCATAAGGGTCTTCAATGATTGGGTTGTGGGTTCGGTCGATATTATAAATTAAATTTGTGATACTGGATTATATGAAAGAGTCTATTAATTGATTTTAATAAATACACATTTAAATTTTCCGAGAATTCCCAATTTTCGTGTTGCCTTTTCATAAATTCGAAATCGCAGATAACTCGATTAATCGCTACAGTGAACATCACCTCAGTCTAATTTAAGTGGGATTAATTAAAATGAATTTCATATTTCTTTTTGCGTCACATTTTCCGTTTATCTCTTCGTAAACAAATACTGAAAAGCAATCATAGTAATTTCACGGAGGCAGGATTACGAACAACAAATTCTTCGCTAAACATTTTTTGGACAGTTCATCTCTTATTCTTGGTATCTCATTTTTTCTGGGATAAACGCGAAAGCCAGCAGTGTGCCTGAAGGGACAGATAAACAAATAAATAGCTGTGACATACAAACAACTATTGAGTTTGAAATACGATGACATAAAGGCCAGCCCTCGCTTCTATCTCTCTGTGCTCTTGATGTCGGCGACACATTAAGTAGTGAGGACTTCGTTCGCATTTCGTGGAATTTGCTGGCGTTTTAGATTTATACACGAAGCTTGGTTTAGTGATAGAATCGTTCTGTCCCGTGAACCTATCATGTTGTAAAACAATTAAGGAAATTTTCGATAACTTTTAACCGACTTCAAAAAGGAGAAGGTTCTCATATCGTCGGAATCTTTTTTGTAATTTCTTTTTTATTGTATTTTTTTTATGTATGTTCCCACGCCTCGACCGATTTGGAAAATTATTTTTTTGCTTGAAAGGGTAGACCTCCCGGTAGGTCAGGATCTGATGATGGGATCCTGCAGAAATAGAGGGAACTCTTCAATTTATTTATAGGCACGCTGGAAGCGATTTGGGTAGTTTTTGGAAAAGTATTTTTCGGAGTGGTCCCATTTCAATTTAGTAAAGATCTGATGAAAAACTTCGGAGATAGGCAACGGAACTCTTCAATAAATTATAGACAATTGGCCGGAATTGCTGAAATCGCATATCTGGCTCATCGCCGTAAGGTTGCCTGCTTGTCGATCTTCTACAGATTGTACTTCGGTGAGTGTGCCCAAGAGCTCCACGACCTCATCCCACCGGCCCCTTCTACCATCGGACACCCAGACGCACTGCATTTTACCATCTCTACCTTGTTGCTATTCCACCAATTCGCACTAAGCGTTTCCAAACGTCTTTTATAATGCGCACAGCAAAGGAGTGGAACTCTCTGCCTGCATCTGTGTTTCCAAACGCTTACAACCCTAATCTCTTCAAACTTAGAGTGCACAGGCTCCTTCTGGGTAAGCTCGCTCCATCGTAGACTTTGTCTCTGTCATCTCTGACCTAGACTAGAGTCAAGAGCAAACCCATCACAAATAAAAAAATTAAAAAAAACTGTTTATTGTTTACACCAGTTCATAAAGTAACATCACCCCGGTACGCTGTGAAGGGGTACACAGGTGTGAATGCCAATTTAGCTGTGGGATATCACCACTAAAAAGTGAAAATCAAGAACTTTTTTACAAAAATAATACAACGGTCTTCCAAAAACAAAACACTACAAAGTATAAAATAACTTTAATTTTGGAAGTCGGTGTCAAAAAACAAAACAAAAATAACCAAAAATACACTTTTTTGTATAAAAGTTTTTTCTCTTTGCCTAGCCCATATTTGGGGAAATTCTGCTTGTAGTACTTCGCCAGACGTGGTTGTATTGGGTCGTCAAGTTATCTAAGTATTTTGCCTTCAGGTCAAATGTCTGAAAGAAAAATAATTTAACCATTACTTATCTAATTCAAATGCCTGAAAGAAAAATAATTTAACCATAAGGTACTTATCTTCATACATTAAAAGCGTATTCTTTAACTCTACAGCTATAAGCATTACAAAATGACTTTACAAATTCCTATTTTCCACAAAAACTTCATAGCCCAGTTACATCCACTTGACAAGCCTGTCAGGGAAGGGTCAGCACTAGTTGGGTCATGCCCTAATGATACACAAGTACCCACATTAGGGCAGGGCTTAAAGAGTACCGTGGAGTTCCACGAACATAGGTAACAACTGAAGTAATGCCAAGGTAATGGAATATTATATTATGAGATATTTCATGTATAGTAACATTAATAATGGAGATCATTAAGACAAAATAGTACCTAAGGTCTTTTGATACGTAGCCCATAGGTATACAAAAAATAATAGATTAGTTTTAGTTGTTATGTGCCGGAAAGGTTACCTTCATTTTATTTAATGAGGTAAATTAATATTAGTTGAAACCACATGACTGAGGATATGGACTGAGGTCACAAAATTGATGACTCCGTAGAAAGAGATAGAGCGACTGTGCGGCCATAACCTGTCTTTTACGGTAGGTTACGAAAATGACACTGCAAGGCTGTGACGCGTTTCAATCAGAATTGTCGAAAAAGAGTGACCGCACGATCGCTCTGTCTCTTTCACAGTTTTTAGGCCATATTTACTTCACAGAGGGATTGGAATCGCTAAGCCCATTTCTCTGTTTATAACGGAACTATAGTTACAAAGATTTTTTTTCCTGTAGTATCCAGAAAGTATCTATAAATCTTCAATAAATGATAAATGGTATTTATTTTGCAAATAGGTTACAAGTAACTCTTTTACACGTAATTTTTTTTTGTCGTATAAATCTAGATGAGGCCGGTATTTCGCAGACTACCCTGAGAAGAAACACCGAAACAAACTCAGAGGTCATAGTCTCTTTTGAAATCCATACAATCGCCAATAACATATGAAAAACCATGTAGGTTAACGTCTGAGGTGGCCTTTTGAGGAAAGCACCACGCAGGTTTGAGTGGGCTTTTCCAGACAGTGCAAACATTAGTCAGTTATCGTGCAGCTTAACTCAGAACTTTGAGGAGCTTAACGGACCGACGAACAATGCCAAAGTAAGAACATTTGGGTAAGCCCCATAATATATTGAAACTGCCAGACAGTCATGAAATCAATCCTTAAAATAACGACCTACATAGTCCTCACACTTACAATATATCATTTTTTAAGAACCATGTAGATTAGTGTCTGAGATGGTCTTTAGAAGAAAGAACCACACAGATTTGAGTGAACCTGTCCAGTCAGTGCAAGCATTTGGTGTGCATTTTAGTGGATCTGAGTTGAGCTACACGACTGTGTAGCTCAACTCAGATCCACTTAGGAGCTCAATACCGAGGTAAAGTTCTTACTCTTTAGGTACTTAACCTTTATTTCTCTTCTGTGTAGATGTAAATATATAATAGTATTCCGACAGGATATAACGTGTCTCTTGCTAGTGACATATCTGTTCACATCCAGACATCAGAGGCCAATTTCCGTGACGTCAATTCGTCAATTCAGGGGCAATTTTCCTCATTCTCGCTTTCCTGTGGCAGTTTGGAAAAACATTTTCTGTTGAAGATGTTCTTTTTTCCAAGAAATGTATTATTCGTTGGACTATTTGCTGTTTGACCCGAAATTCATTGCTATTAACCTTACAATTTAGGTATATCTAGATAGGTACATCAGAGACGATTTAAAGACATAAATAAAACAAACTTTCTTAATCTACACTAATATTATAAAGAGGAAAGATTTGTTTGTTTGAACTGAATAGGCTCCGAAACTACTGCACCGATTTGAAAAAATCTTTTACCATTACAATCCTACATTATCCCTGATGAATAAAGGTTATATTATATTTTCAAAAAAATTAGAAATCTTTAACAAAATTGCAAAAATGTAACCCTAAGTAACAAAATTTTGCCTATAAAATTCATTATTTGGTGTGCGCTGAGAAAACTATTGATGAGACATAAACATAATGTACTACATAATTAAAGTACTTATTTTATTTTATACCCATAAAAAGTCCGCGAAGGTATATGTGTAACTATTATGGTTAAGTCGCAATGATCGCTTTTTATTCAAATAATTGAATCAAAACCCGGGCGGAATGGAATAGTGGTGATTTCGGTATGATATTAATCCTTATCCATTTAAATGGTTTGATAAATAAGGTTGCTTATGTACATGTAAATTACACTTTAAATTATTCAAATCTGACCTTTCGTTTAAAAGTTACGACGGGTATAAAATGCTCTAAGTAAGAAAAATGTTGCGGTTAAAAAACAAATTACACGTTACCCTATAAAGAGAGGGATAGAGAGAGGCATAGGAGATAAAGTTCGTGGAGTACCTACTAAACCCGCGCGAACGAAGTCGCGGGCAAAGTGCTATCTCTAATATATAAAAATCTCGTGTCACGGTGTTTGTTACCGAACTTCTCCGAAACTGCTTGACCAATTTTTATGAAATTATTTGTGTATATTTGGTAGGTCTGAGAATAGGTCGTAGGCTATTTTTTTATATGGCAAAACATCGTTTGCGAGTCAATAAAATTATCCCAAAAAACGTTTATCTCAAAAACCAAAAATATGGTCAAGACCGTTTCGCCCAAACGCTGTGCTCTGGTATAAATTAAGCTGCCCTAGATTAATCTCTCTCAACCAACATCAGTCGTAGCAAACGTTGACTCCACTCATGTTGCGCCACACTACATTTCTACTACCTCAGAGAGCTGAAACTTTCCACGTGTACCTACATACATCGACCTACAAGTAAAAACAATCTGTAAAGAGCAAACCTTGAAGTTATTACGTTGAACTTGAGACCTGAAGCTTTTAACGCATTGTTGACTTCCTTAGAGTACTGCTTTGAAGTAATATTTAATAGAAGTGTATATATCAAATGAGTAAAATTAATTGCTTCCTTAATAAACTTCATGCATCTTTGTTATGGAACGTGGAACGTACTTTCCTCATTTTCCAGCAAATTTATTGTGCCTTAGGCAGGGTAATTTACTGTGATATGGTTTTTCGCAAGGATTGAGTAGTCAGCCCTATCCCGTTTCTTTAGTGTAAAGTAATTAGATCGCTTTTAGCGATAAGGCCGCCCATTGTGTTACCCTATGTAATGTTTTCTTCATCTTATTTTTTCTGTAACTTATATGGTGTACATAATAAAGAGTATTCTATTCCATTCCATTCCATTCCATTGCAATGCATTGCAATGCATTCCATTCCATTGCATTCCATTCAGTTCCATTCCGTTCCATTCCGTTCCATTCCGTTCCATTCCGTTCCATTCCGTTCCATTCCGTTCCATTCCGTTCCATTCCGTTCCATTCCGTTCCATTCCGTTCCATTCCGTTCCATTCCGTTCCATTCCGTTCCATGCCATTCCATTCCATTCCATTCCGTTCCATTCCATCCCATTCCATTCTATTCTAATACCTTCTATTCTATTCTAATCCATTCTATTCTATTCCATTCTATTTTATTCAATTCTATTATATTCCATGCTATTCTAATTACTTCAGCTACCATGTTGAATTAATGGCACCTTCTTATTCGTATTTTTAACCCACGACGCAAAAACGACGGGGTTTTATAAGTTTGACGTGTCTGTGTGTGTGTGTGTCTGTCTGTGGCATCGTAGCTCCCGAACGGATGAACCGATTTTAATTTTGATATTTTTGATTGAAAGGTGAATTAGTCGGGAGCGTTCTTAGCTATGTTTGTTGAAAATCGGTGTAAAATAGCCGCCACCACAACATTGCGGAAAATGTATTTTTCACAACTCCCTCTATATGGGTATCAAATAAAAGGGCTTCAGTAGTACAATACTATGCACTATAACAAATTTTAAATCCAAGATGGCCCCCACCACAAAATGGCGAATTACATTTTTTCTTCACAGCTCCCTCAATATGGGTATCAAATGAAAGGGCTTGACTAGTAGAACAATGTACTCTATATTGAAAGGGAATGAGGAATATTAACTAACGATTTCGTTAAGAAGAAAATTAAGTTTAAAAAGCATGAAATAAAAATTAAATTTAAAATTTAAAAAGCCCCCGACAAAAAACCTTTAAAAAGTTCAAAATAATTTCTATTGATCCTTTCATCCAAAGAATCGTACCTATATCAAACTAAAAGGATCAATAGAAATTATTTTTAACTTCTAAAAGGTTTTTGTCAAGGGATTTTTAAAATTTTAATTTTATTTTTATTTTTCCTTGTTTATTGCGATCAACAATTTGTCTACCAAACGTGGTCAGTGTTAAAGATAGAAAGCTATTCCCATTTTTAAATCAGACAATGAAAGGTCCTAATTCAGCGGCAGTAGTTTTTTGGCTAACTATATCCTTAGATACTGAGAAACTCTTGCGCTGAGATATATTATGCTTGGTACATCAATCAATATGCTTGGCCTTTTCCTATTCTTTTTCCAACAGTATTCGGATCGCCTTCCAGTCTAATTGGATACACCTCAGAACCGGTGTTTAAAATGCAGCTTGCATTTCACGGAGGAGTCTCGGTATGTTAGGATAGTCACCCATCCACGGATAGATCTCGGCAAGCGTTGCTTAACCTCGAAGGTCAACCCATACGGCTGTTAATATTTATCCACGAATTTGATAAATAGTATAAGATTATCACCTCTTTCCAAGCCTTCGTCGAACCAGCGCGCTAGAGTACATCACATATTTAGATCGACTAGCCGGCTCAGCTATTCTGCTAATCATCAAAGGTCGGTTCCAGGAACGGCTAACCCATTAATAGAGGTCATACCGAAGCCCAGGACTAATTAGTCAATTAGTCTGACTGGTCATCAGCGCGTATGAAACAATCGGAGCATCATGCCGCAACAATAGGGAGCTCTGGTGACGCCATTAGTCCACTCCGATAACTGTAATTAATAATAATAATAGGGGTAATTAAATTTAATTGTTGGTTTCGTAAACAAGGGTTGTTACTATCTATTTCAGTGGCAGGTATAATAATGTTGAGTTCTTTCCATAATTAGCTATTAAACCTCTAAATTGTCATTGTTTTTTATTCAAGATGGAGCGTGGAGGTTTTTCCTACAAAATTTTAAGTGGAAAGTTGGAAATAAATGAATCGATTTTATTTATTTAAATAACATGGGAGACTTACCGATAAAACCAACAGATCACGGACAATACATTAGCCTGAAAGCCTGTTTGAATGATTTTGAAACTAACTTTGGACATGCGTATCAAGTTCCAATAAAATCGTAAGAGACCTGGGTCTAAAAAGTCAGTTCGGAACTTTTTCAAAACAGAGATAATATAGAAAGAGAGCCATTTAAAGTTTTCTATAGAGCTAGAAAGTGTAAAACCACTCTAGATTTCTTGCGTATGCGCACCAAGTTTCATTAAAATCGGTTCGTTCATTTCCAAGAATAAGGACTTCAAAGATTATATGAAACACGTGACTTTGTCTCTGTCATCTCTGACCTAGACTAGAGTCAAGAGCAAACCCATCACAAATAAAAAAAGAGGTTATCGAAAGCTCTTAACTTTTGCATTCAGATTCTAAGAAACGGTTTCTAAGACCACTGATAATATATTACTAGCGCCTAAGGCAATACCTATTTGGTATAGGATGAATGAGGGTTAACAAGTCCTTATTGCAGCTCTCACAAAAGAGTTAAGATTCAGAAACACAGTGTAGTGTGTCACAAAACAAGAAAAGTATGCGAACCTAGTCAAAATCAAGCGGTATTGACTCTAACCACATGTGTCAACACTCAATGTTTACAGTGTGTAGGGAACTCGAGCAACGTTTTTACTTCATTGAACGGACTTACAACGAACACCTACACTTACGTCGTCTCCGTAGTAGAAAAGAATAGAAAAAATTTATTTCACACCATCGCCGAAGTGATATGGACTCCGGTCTGAAATAAAACCCAATGGTTAGTAACAATTTTACTTAACTTCTAGTGTTATTAGGTTACAGACAGATGAAAATGAGCCACATGCACCTCCGCAACATCGGGGAATCCCACCGATCTGCAAATAGTGAAGTATTCTATTCTACTATTTCCGTGTAGGTATTATTTAATTAAACCTTATGTAGGTACAATAGTGGTACATGGGCGGACTTAGTGCAACAAGGCATTCTCTACCAGTCAACCTTTTGGGTATTTGAGTATCCGTGTCGGTTAAAAAGAAACACACTGTGGTAGGTGTACAGCAAATAAATAAAATTTAAAATAGAATATTGTTTCGGAAAAACCCAGTTCTATATTTTTGTCTAAGAATAGCAAGCTTCCGGAAATCGATTTTCGACCTAGTTATCAAGAGAATGGTGTGGCGATTAGATGTGTGTTAAATGAGACCTGTGCTCGTATTAAAATCGTGTTATAGGCCATAAGTTTAGGAAATAATGAATGAACATTATTGTAATTATAATTAAAACAACTCGTTACTGGTATTCAGCCAAATCCGGCTTGACTCAAGCTCAAACTCAAAGCGTATATTTCAAATAAACCATTTACAGGCACTTTTGAATTGTCAAAGTCGGTCAGTCAAAAACATGAAGCTATTTGCACGTTCCAAAGCGTAGATCTCTATGGAGAAGAACGTGCAAGAAACTCTACGGACACTCTTTTTTTTGACTGGAAGCCGACCCCAATAAAGTCGAAAAAACGCTAGGCAGATGATGATGAATTAATACAGCTCGTTCCAAGTACCTACCTAATTCTTTTATTCAAATACTAAAGCAAATCAAATGCTTTAAAAGCCAACATATCTTGATTAACACGTCATAATTAAAGTAGTTAATTCCACTAGAACTAATTTGTTCTGAATTGGTAATTAGTCCGAAGCCTTGCGCTTCAATAATAATAATTTGTACATGAGTTTACAAGTGTTCCATTTAATCGGGTCGCTTAGTCGCAATGCGCTGTGTTTGTGTGTAGGTAGGCACCCAGGGATTTTCTATACACATATGTTTTTATTTGAAAGCATAGAGCCTACTAATTGGGTTACCTTGCTATATAAAAAACTCAATGGAATTTCGAACTGTTATGTGGTTCTAATACTTTGATACTCTTGAAAACCAATTATGAATTCGAAAATGTACATACCTATTTGAAAACTTCAGAACCCCTATTGCGTACCTAATTTATAAAATCGCATTTTCTTTGTCAATCGAACGGAATATTTGTTTATATGTATGTTTGTGGTGTACTCTCGCGAAGTACTGATCTGATACCAAAAAGTATTTCATTGATGGATGGCCATGTGAGCTCCAAGACAATCTAGGTCCGTTACTTGTACGGAACCCTCATGTGTCATTGTATGGAACCAAAATGTGATTTTTCCCAATTTCATTTTTAGGGTTCCATACCCAAAGGGTAACCAACGGAACCCTACTACTAAGCCTCCGCTGTCCGTCCGTCTATCAGTCAGCGGGCGGTATCTCAAGAACGGTAATAGGTAGTCAGTTAAAATTTTCACAGATTGTGTATTTATATTGCCGCTATAACAACAAATAATATAAATTAAGGTTTATAGTACGGAACCCTTCATGTGCGAGTCCGACTCGCACTTGGCCGGTTTTTTTAATGTTGTTTTATTTTTATTATTCTTTGTAATAGCAACAATAGATGCACTGAAAGTTTAAAGTTTCTACATATTCCTCTTCATGAGATGCAGCCCGATGACAGGCAGACGGACTGCAGAGGTATTTTAGTAATAAACATTGCTTTTCCGTTCGGTTACCCACGGGTACGGAACCCTAAAAATGTGAGGTAACGTAATTGTAGTGGTAGGTAGGTTGTAAAAAAAAAAAAAGGTAGGTTGTAAGAGTTCGGTCAAACGAAACAATTTTCTAAGATCCATTGTTTTATTGCATTCGACGCGCTTAAAGGTAACTTTATACCTAGTTTCAAACTTGATTGCAATTGCTGTTCTTATATTTAATAGACCTTTATTGTTTAACGGTGTCGCTTTTAAAACAATACCTTCTTATGAATACGTAAAATAAAGTGATTCCATTCATTTCAACTGCTGTCTAAAGAATACTACGTGTTAGGTCATATTCTGTTATTCTATTGTATTCATCAATTCAACGAAAACTAAATTCATTCTAATCCTTTTGCTTTTTTTTATTTTGATTCTTGTGTCATGTTAACCAAGTTTTACGGATTTTCGGGCTATTTAAAATTATTTATCCATTCCAGCATTTTCTTATCATTATGTAACACAATAGCTTCTGCCAGCGGCTTGGCCCGCGTGATCCCTAGGGAATATACTCCCGGGATATATATAGCCTATGTGTTATTCCAGACTATAATCTACGTGAAAGAGTAACACAAACATACATCCATCCATCCTCACAAACTTTCGCATTTATACCTAATATTATAGTATAGTAAGATATATATAGTAAGATTTAGTATAGCAGAAAGCTGAAATCTGTTCGGCCGTTCGAGAAGCGAGGGGATAACAAACAGACATACAGAGCTATTTTCGCATTTATAATACTACAACCTTCTACAGCGGCTTCGTCCGTGTGATGGACGGAAATTATTATCCAATGTTCTCCAATAAAAGTAGCCTATTCCAGACTGTCTTAGACTATAATATTTATTTGAACCAATTTCATCCAGATCCAAAGAGATTTTGACGTGATTTATTAAAAAACATTCATCCATCTAAACTTTCACAATAATGATAGTATAATTTAAGCTAATCCTTTCACCCTCAACTCACGTCTTCTGCATGCATGCATGAGTACTTCTAATTCTAATGATACACTCCTCATTAAACCCTATCAACGAACTAAGTACCACTATGTTCTAGAGCCTAGGTTGGCTAAAAGCATAACGCAGCTTGCAAGGGATAATCTAGGTAATAAGCCAGTCTAATCCGGCACACCATTAGGTATTAAAGATACCCGCGAACAGCCTTTATTAACATCTATAAATTAATCTTAGACTCTCTGATATTACACCGTTAATAAAAAGTTTGAACTTTTTGTAATATCATAAATATCTCTTTATTCTTATTTTTCCATCTCCAATTTTGAGCTTTTTTTAATCATATTTATAGGTACAATGTACATGTAACTGTTGTAATTTTACATTAATGTTAGTGGCGTCTCTCCGTAGTCCATGGATTTTCATCTTATGCCGCATGCTCTGTTACCTGTAGGTACATGTTGACTGCAAACGACTACACACCATATGGCTGCGAACGATGTTACCATGGCTGAGTACTGGACCCAACATAACATTTTAATTAAACTGTATTTGCTATCGACACGCTAATAAGAATAGTTGAAAACAACATTTAAATTGTCTATTAAGCAATGTGTGGTTTTTATTAATACTCGTTTCTGATATGATGTTACTATTCTGTGACAAACTTCCTGGTGATAAATAGCATGTTTATTAAACGCATTTTACTAAAATTACCACCACTAATAGTTTCAATGAAGCGTGTGCACATTTTCACCACCTCCGCATTTTAAAGTTAATTTCACGCCTCAGTGAGCATCCCCTTAATAACCAAAACATACTTATGAAATGAACAGTGATTGCAATTTAAAACGTTACTAGCTTTTACTCTCCTCTGCGCTCGTTTTTATATAGAATTTCGCAAACAAGCATATGTCTGTCTCCAGGGAGGGTCCCATCTAGATCTGTACCAAAATTCATCAAATTCAGTTCAGTGGTCCTTTAGACGTGATAGCGCGACCAACTGACAACAAACCCAGTTTTGCATTCATAATATTACTAGCTAGGATGGAATATTTTTCATCACTACCTCGTAATTGAGTAAACAAAATAGCAATATCGTCTTCAATGTCCTTTGTTTAAAATAAATCGAACTACCTTTATCGGAAAACTTCATAACTGTTACAAAAGAGGTCGTATTCTCCTTTTGTGCCAAGAAATGAAAAAGCAATATGTTTATCAATTTTCATTTAGCGATGCGGGCGACCTCCGCGGAGTTTTCAGTTGCCGCTTTGACCTTTGAAAGTTTGTTACGGTTATCAAACTCGCGTAAAGGTTAATCAAATTCCAGAAGACGTATGATCGAACATTTCATTGCGACATTGCAAAACATATGGCCAGATATAAAGCTTTCTATAATTTTTATGAGATAGTTACTTAGGATAACGGCTATTAACAATAAAAGATTACGATTATTATCGAAAATGGACACTGCTACAAAAAAGCAGCATCCGCAAAATTCAGTAAAAGGGATCGTGACATGCTACGAAATCGTAGCGACGGCGACGTAGCTACAATTTCAGCTACGCCGTAGCAGATACGCTACGAGAACCCCTTGATATTTTATTTCATTTGGTACAGATTTTATGTTTTGTTCCAACAAGATTAGATTAAATTATTCAATAAATAAAATAGTTTTAATAAAATATAGTTCTATAATATAAAATGCATATTTAAAGTACTTGTGATAAAAAAATAGTTGATACAAATTATCCTTTATTTTATAAGTGAAAATAATAAAGTGCTATTCCTCTCTTCTTATTTTTTAAATAATGCTGTGCCCAACAGGGTCCATAATTGATTCTATTCACTAACGTTTACCACCTGTATGTGTACATTATGAATTGCAATAAACGATTTGAGATTTTTATTGGTAAAAAATTGACAGTTAATTGGAAGAAAAATGAGATACAATTGATATTGATATCGGGAACCCTCTTGATACTCGTTTCTGTGGGATGTTTTTCGAACTGCAAAGCTTTTGTGTGGCAGTTATTCGGATTTATTTTTATCCGGAAATATTTTGTCATCGCAGCAAAGCTTGGTGACCCAATTATAAACAGCACAGTGGCTGAGCACCTATCGCGGATAAGGGCACAAAACAAAATATCTATTAGATCTCTCGATATTCCTAATAGTTGGAGTGTTTTTGTAAACTAAACGAAAGTGTATAGATAAAGGAAAAAGTTATTTCTTTGGTGTATTTACAAAAACCAGCCAAGTGCAATTCGGAGTCATGTGCGCGATCGAGTCACATTTTATAATACATGTGATTTTTAACTCAAACTCAAAGTATTTTTATTCAATTAAACCATTGACAGGCACTTTTCAATTGTCAGGGTCAGTCGTTCCAAAAAGATGAACCTATTTGCACGTTCCAAAGCGTAGATCTCTATAGAGAAGAACGTGCAAGAAACTCCACGGACACTCTTTTAAAAATAGGAAATTGTTAAAAAATTTTGTTTACATCATGTTGAAATTCTAGTAAGAACGATGTAAAAGACGAGCAGAATAAAAGCGTCCGGAAAAAAAGGAACAATTTAAAGAAATAATTAAAATAAACCATGGCAGCTGAGAAATGACCAGTTCCAACTGACGGCGCCCGTTCACGAACATGACACATGCGGTAGCACCATTCGGCTCAACCATTTTGAAGGGAGCCAAATGATCCAACGAATACGCCACCATCAGCTAGAATTTTGAGTGGGCGATAACTATATAGTTTAAGGTACACAGTACTCACACATGTGCCATGTGCCAACCATACTATAATGATTTTTAAGAATGCTTTTTTGTATTGCTCGACTTCTATCAACAAGAGATTGATGGCGGTAATGGATACACGTGCTTAAATTAAAATCTTTATTTACAGTTAATTTATAAACACGAATGTATTTCAGATAGTCAGTTGATGATACGTACTTACGCTCGATTCAATAAATAATCCCTTTGAAAATCTCATTCAGCATTTCTGCAGGTAAGACTAATTAAATTCGAAACAAATAAACAAGGCAATTATTTTGTTGACCCAACAATACGATGTTAACTTCCAAAACTAACGAACTAAAGTGTTGCGACACACTTTCTGAATTTATATTGAAATAGGTAAATCCAATATCGGGTTTGCAAACCAAAACAATATTAAACAACTTGATTTGTGATTTCAGATCAGAAATTGTTGAATCTACCTACCCACTTAATTTTCAAAGCTATTTCTTTACTTTTCATACAGTACGTATACCTAAACTTTTTGGAGGAATTATGGTCTATAAGTATGGCTTGCTTTTTACACGTCCATAAAAGAAACCTATTCCTAATCGTATAAGGTTCATTCGTGTGTTTGTCTGTCTGATTGTGTACCTATCACACCAAATTTGCTTCGAATCTAATAAAGCGATTCAGTGTAGCATAATAAATATACTTAGAGAAGAGATATGTTTGTTTGTAATGTTATGTTAGTTTTATGTGAAGAGTTGAAAGTCGTATAAGTATATCAATTCATTCAATCAATTTACTAATTACACAAAAATTAACATCATCATCATATCAGCCGAAAGACGTCCACTGCTGGACATAGGCCTCCCCCAAGCGTCGCCACAACGACCGGTCCTGTGCGTTTCGCATCCATCGGCTACCCGCGACCCTCACCAGCCTCCCACCACCGGTCCACCTTGTCAAAACCTTGCAAATTAACATGTTATAACCCTTTCTTGACACTCGGGTAAAATCTAAATATAATTAGTTCGGAACAAGGCGCGCGAGTCCGACTCGCACTTGGCTGGCTTTTTGGTGAGATGCCTAAGCAAGAGGAGATGAAAAAGCTCTTATATAATTCGTCTTCTTCTACGAAGTCAATAAATCAGTCGTATTGTAGATAAATAATATCTACAATACGACTGATTTATTTCATTCTTAAAACTGTAAAAACATCTTCAAACCTCTTTCAATAGGTCAACAAATTCAAGGGACCAAATATCTAATCCACGTAAAATAAACACGTTAGAACTGTAACGCTTTTTAAAACCACAGAGAAAGTCGTGAAAAATCCCTCATTTTTTTTTAGTACAAGGTGGAGGGATAAAGCGTTCTTTAAATTTTGAGGTTGTACTCGAGGATTTATGAGATGTAGGTCGACGCCTCTTTGTTAAATGTGTCCAAAATTCTTGCGAGTAAATGTAATTTAGTTACTTCAGGTGAAGCGATTGTATAAAGGTTTCAAATTTTGTTGACCTTATATTTTATTCTTCTACATTTATCCTTAAAGTAATTCTGGCCCAGTTCTCTAAACACTTACTGTTTTTAAAATCAAATAGTAAATTATAGTTAAGTATTAGTTGAGCGATATATGTAAGTTTCTAAATTTTAACTCCGTGAATAACGTAATTCAAAATGAAACCTTTTAAACAAAACAACAAACTTCAAAAGTACCTAGTCCACTTACAGTAAGCAGGTAACCTTTTTTGTTTTCATCATAAAACATGCTTTACTGACAGATTTATACCTACTTAAGAAAAAACGCAGAGAAAGCCTTACAAAACATTAATAAAAATATCAGAACAGAACAACACAGACTGTCCTATTTTAACATGTAAAGTGCCAATTCAGCAACTAACAGCTGACAGTGATTCAAAATTCATTTACTTTAACGATACTTAATGTCAAAGATGCTAGGGCTACAAAACAAAAGTTTTCATATCAGCAAAATACCTACTAATCCCCAAACCACAACATGTTATCTAGACGTATTAAGAAACTTTACTAAGTGAAGCACTTTAGCTTTCTAAATAATAAAATACCGATAGTTATGGCTTCGGAAATTTGACGGCAATAGAATATTGAAATAGTTTCAGTTACGTGTTCCATATTGTATACGTGAGGCGGCGTACCAAGTATTATGTACCTCTGATAGTTTTCATGACTTAATACTGATGCATTAAATGTTGCAAACTTGATTTTCTTTTTTATTAAATGCTCTTTTCTACTAAGACAAATATTTTTGCATTAAAAGAAGATAGCTTATTTTGTTTTGAGGATCAGGCCACCAGGCGTGTAGCAGGTACTCGTGTTGCGAAATTTGTTCGAAAGAGGTACCGCGACCCTGGAACTCTAAGGGTATTGGAAGGAACAAGGGTGGGTTTTAGCCAGTAAAAGTCTGACACTCCCTTCCGCTGCGCCCAGAGCGAAAGGAGTCATTTGATGATTTTCAATCCAAAAGGTACTCGTAGATAACAAAGCGCATGCAGATTTATTTGATTTATTATCTCTAGATAACACTAGCAGTTATAAGTTTTCCTTGTCTAGCGTGTAGCGCAAAACTGTGAACAATGGAAGCAGGGCCGGCCTCCCATCTAAGCGCCCCGGGCGAGTCATGCATTTAGCGCCCGATCCTATTTCAATATAATTAAAATAACTTATTTAGAAAAACTTACACCCAATAGCTTCACCCCCACCCATCAGTATTTTTAAGATGTTGTTTAAAACACCATTCTCGACAGCTAAGTATGCCAAAATTCGCTTATTAACGAATTATTTCCCCTATTTGGCAGTTTTTGGCTTTCGTTTGGTGAGCAATAATTTAAGTTGAGAAAAACTGCATTCGCCACTTGCAACAGTCACTTAAATGATACGCCACTAGTTTTCTTCTCTATATTTCACTCTCTGTCTTTTCTTACCTATTTGTATTTCTTATTATCCATCTAAAATAAAACTGCAAGTACCTACCTACCTATTATCACAGCAACGTTCCAATGTAATAAGCACCTAATTAGATCAATATGACCTGAAAACCTCTATATACATTCATTTGATGATACATCAAAGCAAAATTTTTACGTAGGTAACCCATTTTATGTAGGAAGCATATAGATGTACTTATTTAAAGGTCAAATATAATCTCAAGAACTAATTCCATATTTTTATTCAAACTGCAAAGGTAAAACTATCAATATTGTTTTATGGAGACAATTCCGTTATGAAATTCAGTTCCTTTTATGAAAACGTTATGTCATAGAGAAGTTAGTACCTATTGCGGCATGCAACGAGCTACGCCGAAGCCTGTATTTTGTTATGACATAAGCTAAAATATGTATATAGTGAAATATAATAAAATCTACCTACTGCCTAAGTATAATGAAACTGGCAATTTTTGAGACGGGACAGCTTATTCAAATATCTGAACTGCTAAAGACGGCAAAAATAAACGAATTTTGCCATTCGTTTATTTTCCGATTAGTTGGCTCTCAATTTTGCAATAGCATCAAACTTATAGATTTACCCGGGTACCTAACCTAAACTACGAGTAATTGTGAGTATACAAAGGTATCTTGATCCGTGTCGACGTGACGCGCCGGTGTTAGCGTAGGTATCGTGCATACGTTGTAGGTATCTCTTCGTCACGCCCTTTCCGCGAAGCCGCGTGACTTTGCAATATGAACTGACCCTTATATTTAGGCCGACCGTTGCGCCCCAGTTTTTCAAGAGACGTATCGAAAAGCCGGTTTGATGGATTTTTGCACGAAAAAATTATAATAGGCGTCTCGGAAAAGCAGCAGGCGGATCAGGAAAATTGTTGAATAAAAAACACTGTTGGCAGTTGTAATACCGCATGGATGAACCTTTCTGATCCTGTCGGATATGTCGGCAAATCCTTTTATATCACATTCAAAACAGTCCCTTTTTATCCATTGTTTGTCCCTCAACTAAATACATAGTGAAATTCAGCCGGCATTCGATAAAATCCTTTAAACACTCCAGCACAGATTATACAAAACCGATACCAGATACCGATCATAAACAATTTCGGTAACGGGTTCCCGCCGCGTTTACGCGCATATCATCTGTCAAAATTCACCACTATCGTATAGATGCACATTTTATGATGAACAATGTTGCTGAAAATGGCGTCGCGTTCGTTGTAGCGTATTGTATATATACCAGCTGTACTTTCTGTTTATAGTTATTGCGAGTTATAACGCGTTGTGCTGCTTGCCAGGCGGACTTGACATTAAACAGAACATATAGGCTGGCCTGATGCAGCAAGGTTACGAAAATGTAGGTTAAATGTAATGTGTGTAGGTATATACTTACAGGGTAGGTGATTGGATGTATCTCCGAGTTTTTCCTAATATGTGCGAAAACAGAATATGAATGAAATTCAGTCGTGATAGAGTAACAACCCCATGATTTTTGATTAGGTACTAACATCACTACCGTTTCATGATCTCTCGGGTACCATAGAGTCGGCTAAGGGATATTAAACCATAGTGCGATATATCAAACCGCGACCACCGACGCCCCGAGGGCTATTCGTTATGGCAGTTATGGCGTCTTTATGCGAGGCCTACTTTTCGTGGAATACGATTTGATATATTCATTTTTACTAACAATGAAAGAAAGAATGAATGTCAGAAAGGGAAACAGATATCGTCAAAAAACCTCATCCGAACTCGTACTGTGACTGCAAAAAAGTTTTTTGATGTTTAATTACAAAAATACAAAAGTAAAATAAGTATATTTTTTTCAGTTAAACCCTACGAATAAATAAATAAATGCCATTACTAGCATTAGACGTGGGGCTATGACGATCTGACTATGGCGCCCAATCATAATTGTAGCACAGTAATGAAATATAGTTTCTACAATGTACATGTCTCTACAGAATATTATCGCTTACCTACTACGTAACAGGTAGCTACGAATATAGCCTTGTTTTTGGTGAAAATATGGATTAAGTCCGCCACTGAATCCTTATTGTTTCTAGACCACAACAGTAATGACAGGCATTGTCTACTTGATTATATTCACCGACTGAATAGAAAGCAGTTAACCGGGGGATCCTGAGTTTGATAGTTCAACTATTTAATACTTAAGTACTGACTGTAGGTGTGTTGTGATATTTCCAACCTGAAACGCAATTCTCGTAGGTATTTAAAAAACTTTCAAATTCAAGTCAGCGACCGTGAAATGAAAATGAATGACAAAAATTTGTCAAAATTAGTTAATACTAGTGGACGTCACGCGGTTTCACCCGTGTAGTTCCCGTTCCCGTTCCCGTGGGAGTACGGGGATAATATATAGCCTATGTTACTCCCTGATAATGTAGCTATCCAATGCTAAAAGAATTTTTCAAATCGGTTCAGGAGTTTCGGAGCCTATTCAATTCAAACAAACAAACAAATCTTTCCTTTTTATAATATTAGTGTAGATATCATTGGTGTAACTACAATGCAAATGCGAACGCTTCTTAAAAATAAAAGAATTGCCTCTGTGATACCTACGTATCAACGTATTTTTCAAGAATTCCTTTTCCAACCTAGAAATTGGTACTTGAAAATCAAATATGCGTACTACTTTCAGTAGCTTTGATTCAAATACAATTCAGTTAATCCAATTTGATTGAAGTTTCATATTTCGTCAATAAACTCTATTAAATTTTTTGTTTAATGTAGCGAAAAGTATAAGTAGGTACCTACCAAATTTTTCATTAGGTAGCATGTTTCGCGGGTATAATGATTATTTTTATTACAGAATAATGACGTGTAAGATATTCATTACCTACGTCTCATTGGCCTTGCCAAGGGAAACGCAATCAAATATTCATAAGAATGAGAAATTTCGAATAAGTTGGATAAGCCCGTAACGTTCTTCGTTTATGTAGATTGATTTTATTTGATTTTGGTACTCCTACATCACTTTGCGGGTCTTCAACCCAAGATAATTTCTCATCAGTTTTGATTAATTACGATCGACCAGCAACTGACCATCGCGTCTCGACTTAAATAGAGAATCTGTCCTCAAATGTTAGGCAGCCATTTTAGAGCAGATTACCGCAAGAGCATTAGGAAAATTGAACCTGTCAGTCAAGTCTATCCGTTATAGATAGGCCGATAGTAATGTGACAAGATTCGCACATTTAGATCGAGCCTAAGCTTGATTTAATAGTATGTTGAGGTGCTAGCCTGATTTACTGCATGTAGGTTTATTAATCAAAGAGTCATTAATATCAGCTTGCACCGCGGGAAACACGAACATTTCGAAAATAGAACAGTGTTCATTTGTTTATGCTTCATTTTGAAGCAGATTCAACGATGAACGTTGATACTCCTTTAGCGCGTACAATAATTATGTACCTATGTAGAAGTATTATTCTATATTGCATAAAAAGCGCTTTGTTCTTGCTTGTAAAAGAGAATTCTTCTCTCGGAAAGCTTTGATTCATTTAAACCAGCAACAATACAATAAATTGTAGGTTACTCAGCAAAACAAGAAAGGACTGTGATAACACGGATACGATACAGAAAGTTGTTATTAAATAAGAGTATTGCAAACAGTTACTATTTTTTTATCATATACTTACTGCCAATAACCTATATCTACGCCTACCAGACCAGTATCGTATATCATAATATAAACATTTAGAAACTCGGGAAAGTTTGAAACATCGTCTTCATCCGCATGATTGAGTTTTTCCATTGCTATCATCCAATTTGAAAACTTCGTAGTCTCAGGGATCAAGTAACCAAAATAGGAGCAAATTTTGTTGGGAGGTATTCATTATCTTCTCTTTGAATATTATATTTTATATAAGGTACTTATTTATTTTCGTCCTTGTTTTCTTTTGAGGCCAAACAATGTAAAAGTTCTTGTTGTGTTTCGAGTTTTTGATATTTTTAATCATGGCCATTTTGATTTTGTGGAGTAGCGAAAATAACATTCGTAAATCGTAAAAAGCAACATAAGTACCCAGTTGATTCGCTAAAACAAAACCAGCTAAAACCTTTTTTTCATCTAAACAAATCAGTGCTGGCCACTCATTTCCAAAAACAATATGTTTTAAAAAAGAATCTATGTTAATGGCGCGCTAAATTAAGTTGAAATTATTTAGGTACCTACGTAGGTACGGTAATTAAATATACAAATATTTTTAAAGATTTGAAATTACGATCCACAAAATATGTATCAAGATAAAGTGAAAGACGAATGGATTTGATTTCCGAATGTCAAGTGTGTTAATTACAGGCCCGTCCGTATCCCGTATTCCCCCTAACGTCTTTTGTTCAGCAACGGACGCCTGGGGACGGACATGACTCGACAAGATGCTACCACTTTCATTAGTTCGTACCCAGTAGGTTACCCTTTGCGAATGATTGTCAAGTAAATTTCGTCATGTATAATTACTTAGCATACTTTTATATAGATTCAAGTTCTTAAAACGTAACAGACAGATGTGTTGCTGGGAAGTTTGTTGGCCACTTCTTCTCCACCGCTAAAACACTAATGCCTTGATCACACGTACCGAGTAAAAGGGCGAGACAGTAAAATGTTGCTCAGCCGAGACAGTGATGTAAGCGAGTTATAGAGAAAAGTAGTAGGCCGAGTGCACTCAGCGTTGTGTTTACACGTACCGAGTACTCGGCCGAGAGCACTGTCTCGCCGGTTTACTCGGTACATGTGATCAAGGCATAAGAAGTGGTGACGGGCGGGCGTTTTGGGGGACTGTCTTTTGTAAAACTTGACGTTCAAAAAGTGCTGGCTCTCAGCCTAATTTGAATAAACGACTTTTGATTTTGATTTTGATTGAAAGTGTCAGTCATTTATAGTAATGTTTGTTTTGCAGCTGTCGGCTTCCGGCGACCCTGGAGCCTTGGACGCCGTGGCACGGAGATATCGCCTTGAGAACGGGAACTCGCTGGGGGAGAAAGATGAGGTGAGAATTTCATTTTTATCTGTTGGAAAATCTAAGGTACTTACTTAATGTTTTCGAGTCCCTTTGGATAAGGTACTGAGGGTTATAATCTTCATGTTTCTGTCTTCTACTTTTTAAATGTGTACCTAGCCCTTTTATTATGTTTTAGGCAGCGCTACTTTTTCGTGCACAATATCAGAATATTTTATTTAGTTAATAATTCATATTTATATAAAATATTCGGAAAATAATACAAAAGCGTTAAATCTTCCCCCAGGAGAGAGCTGACCCATTTGGTAATATCGTTCCCGCAAGCTCACTTAATAAATCACCACAATGACATAACGAGCGTAATTACTCATTCAGTATGCAGCAAAAATGTAGTCTTAAAACATTCATCAAACATATGTATAAAAGATATGAATATTTTTGTGAGGGGACATGTTGAATAGCGAAATGAAGGCACAGCAAAAATCATTGTGGCCTTTGTCAAAAGTTTATTGCCAAATATCCGGGCAACCCAGCCTCATATACGTTCAGGAATTTGAGAAGGGTATCCATCTCTCACGTGATTACATACGTTATTCATAGGTACATCCTGCTGTGCTGTCCATGTACTGAGCGAGAAATGATTAGTTATGAATAATGTCCACGCTACGGAGAATGTAAATAGGAAAAACGGTGCAGCTCACAATATAATTTATAGATCATATGGATGTATTGGGAACAGCAGATTATTTTTTCATATTCCAGTTAATCCCATATTAATAGTTTTGAGGGTGAAAGTACACATGATCCTGAACACGTTAGAATACTTCAAGCCTGGACAGCTTTTAACCCAATACAAAGCACAAGTCCGATCCTGCATGGAGTATTGTAGCCACCTTTGGGATGGCTCAGCTAAGTATCAGCTTCCCGCGCTTGACTCGGTGGAACGCAGAGCTAAGAGGCTCATCGGTGACGTAAAACTGGTGGATGCCAAGCTTGGCTCATCGCCGTAAGGTTGCCTGCTTGTCGGTCTTCTACAGATTGTACTTCGGTGAGTGTGCCTAAGAACTCCACGACCACATCCCACCAGCCCCCTTCTACCATCGGACATCCAGACGCACTGCATCTTACCATCCCTACCTTGTTGCTATTCCACCAATTCGCACTAAGCGCTTCCAAACGTCTTTTATAATGCGCACAGCAAAGGAGTGGAACTCTCTGCCTGCGTCTGTGTTTCCAAACGCTTACAACCCTAATCTCTTCAAAGTTAGAGTGCACATGCTCCTTCTGGGTAAGCTCGCTCCATCGTAGACTTTGTCTCTGTCATCTCTGACCTAGAGTCAAGAGCAAACCCAACACAAATTAAAAAAAAAGAATTAATGTTAGATTGCTAATTAATTAAAATGCACATTGCTCGCTTCAGGTGAAATACTGATATTCAGCTGAATCTGGTTTCACTGAGAATCGACCCCACTATAGTTGGGAAAAGGCTAGGCAGATCATAATTGCTCTTTGTACTGAATGACTTAATTCATATAAACTGAGTGTAGTTCCAGATTTTTAAAGCAGGTAGGATTCACAAATTACAGTCGCAATAACTTTGGAAAAATTAGAACTTGCGCAAAAATAATGAAGAGTCGACAGATATTTCAGAGATAAGTTTTACTAAGTTGAGAAGCCACAGTCATTTAAATGTTCGAATAAAACTTTACGACATTTAAGCGCAGTTGGTTTAAACAACACCTTTTTGTGAGGAAAAGGCGTCTGCTGAAGATAACTTAAGGTTGATCTTGCCTTTCCGCTCTCGTGAACTGTAGCTTTATGAAAGACTAGCTTTTGCCTGCGGGTTCACTCTCTACCTAAGCCTATGGCACTCAGGTAGTTAAAATGTATACATTTTATATCATTGGATTGGATATTATTTCATTGGTTTTATTGGTACAGTTTATCAATGAAATAATATCCGTATTCTGATCAGATATTTTACAAACATAAAACGTGTATCAGAATAAACGAAATATCTGAAATGGGGACATTATGATCAACTTTTACTGTTGGACCAACCCCGAAATCGCGAAAAAATAATCAGCTGTCATTACATTTTGTTGAGTTATGAGCACATAAATGTATGGGCAGTCGATTTTTTTTCGCAATTTCTGTGTTGGTCCCATAAAAAAAAATGTAAATAATGATGAGTACCCCATTTCAGGCATGTCGTTCATTCTGTTACACGTTGTACGTATAAACAAACATTTTATTTATTTCTTTAGTACATGGAGGACTTACAGCTAATAAAGACAAACAAAATAGGAAACCGTAGTCACCAGCCAGCCAAATCCTCACGAAATTTACATTATGTTTCATAATGTAAATTAGGTATGGTGTGAGCACAACATAAAAAACACACCACTTAAATTAAACTTAGAACATTGAAATATAAAAAACCCCTTAGAATTATTTAGTTACATAAATACTTGCTATTTAAAGAATTTGAGGAACCTGACCAGAGAGATCTGGCGCAGGACCAACGTCTTAACGTGCTTTCCGAGGCACGGAGATGTCACACCACCAACTTCCAAACTCCGGGCTGTTACTGAGCAATTCCTAACGGAAAAACCCATTAACACTTTTAGCCCGACCTGGGAATAGAATGGGTTCAACAACGGAGCAGTCACAGTCCGCAGTTTAAAACATTACCTAGTATCTGTAAATTTATACTCATAAAAAACTCTTTTTCTTAACGTTACAAAGCAATATTATATCAAAAGTAGCTGACCCGCGCAACTTCGCCAGCGTCACAATTTTCATTACTGCTCCGTTCCTATTGGTCTTAGCGTGATGATATATAGCCTATAGCTTTCCTCGATAAATGGGCTATTTAACACTGAAAGAATTTTTCAAATCGGACCAGTAGTTCCTGAGATTAGCGCGTTCAAGCAAACAAACAAACTCTTCAGCTTTATATATTAGTATAGATAGGTTCTCCTGAAAACACTTTTAAAACGACAGGTCACGTTAAAAACTATTTCAGAAAAATCACATGAAGCGTCGCGTCGTTAAAAAAGATTTAAAAAAAACTTTTCTATCAACACTGTGTCAGTTACGTAGTTCAAAACATTGAAAATTATTTCTATAGAGTAACTTTCTATTCGGCAGGAATGTTTTTGAAAAGAGCTTTTTACGTAGTGAGTTAGTAACTGAAGCTATGTTCATTTTATGTCTGACTTTTAATTAAAATAGCTCTTATTTACGGCAAATGAAAGGTTTACATTCTCTTGCATTAACCGTTGTACAAGGGAGACTGTTTAAATTTGAATGGGAAGCGGTGTATGAATAGCGATACTGCAGTGGTATTTCTGTGGGGATGCTGATATATCCTATTGGTTCATAGACTACTTTTGATCAGTCTCCTTTATTTGGAGTCGGCGCAGTACTTCTTCGTAGGTAACCTATTCTTTACACAATCCATCCATATTTTATTTACTTGTTTTCTCTACTTTTAGCCATTCATACTCACTGGATAGCCATCCACATTCACACTAAAAAGAAACCCTTTTACGAAGAAAAGCGATGAGGGTTTTTTGAACCTTTCGGTCTTGGAAGGTTAAAAATAAAAAGCCATTCATTCAAATTAGGCTGAGAATCAGCACTTTTTATACGACAAAAGTAACAAAAGAAAGCTCTAGAACTTTTGAATTTCCTATTGTTTTAGCTGAAAATATATGTGACAGGCTCGCTAGTACCAGTTACTCACGACATTACTGGTAGGTACAGTCAAAAAAGCTATTTGGTATGCAGGCAGCTAACTTGCAACTACTTTTGAACAATCTTGTGAGTGTGCTGAGTAGACAATTATTGTACACCACAATCGTAAGTATGTTATAAGCTTAACAAGTTAAAATGCACTGAAATCAATATTGGCAGTGCGGTGGAAAAATTAATATTTTTGCCTGTATACCACATATTTTTGTTGACTGGACCTGTCTCATACCTATATTCTGAGAACCTACATGACTCTAACTGTCACTGTCTAGTTAAGTTGTTTACTCAAACAAACCGGAGGAAACCTGTCACTAAACGAATTTAAGTATCTTCTTTTAGGGTAAAAATGTAAAGGAAGACAGGAAAAATATGTGAGACGATTAAATATAACCTGCGACAGAAAAAACACAGTTTTCATTTTTTTTTCTAGGAAGAACATCATAAAAATTATTATTATTTCTCTTTTTCACAGTTATTTGGTCCTCCGAGCGCGCCTGTACTGGAAAACCCCGAGTTTCAGACACGATGGTACTTCAAGTATTTTCTGGGAAAAAGTAAGTACCTACCTACCAATTCATTCATTCGTACCTTTTGACGTAATTGTACAATTACAAATCCTTTGGAAATTAATACCGTTTTGGCAATCAAAAGATTACTTAATTTTTGATCTATGAGAAATTACTGAGTTGGAAAATTATGTATCCTTTTGGAAGGTAACGATTTTCACTTTGATACGAGAAGGTATAATATTTTCTGCGTAGGTGTTCTATACAATGATACAAATCAAACTGAATAGGAACTAAATAATGGTAAACAATCACAAAAAATACCTAGCGAAAAGCCGTTAACAACTCGCATTCTTTCATCGGAATTATCCAGTCGACTGAGAAGCCCGCGGAAATAAGAAAATTATTGTAATTTCCTTTGAAATCCACTCACAAAGAAGTTATGTTTAGTGAATGAAATTGAAATAGCGAAGCTACTGCCGCATTGCTGCTATGGTATTTCAGGGTTGGGTGCAAATTCTGTTTTTATTTTTTAATTTTGACGACTCTGATGGCGCAGTGGTTGAGCGATTGACTGCTGCGCTACGTGTCGCGGGTTCGATTCTCGCACGGCACAAATATTTGTATGGCCTACAGATAGTTTTTCCGGGTCTGGCTGTTTGTGTATGTGAGATTATATGTATGTAAACGCACCCACGATACAGGAGAAATTCGTAGTGTAGGGCAACGATTCCTTAAACAAAAAAATAATAATTCAGGAGTCCGACTACGTTAATTGTCCCAATTTCATAATTTAATATTTGATCATTTTTAGATAGAAAGAGAAATACACGTTAAAACATTCCCAAGATTCCGTTGGCGAAATCTGCATGTTAAGCAAATGTAAGGCTAACCAACTTCGATCAATACTATTGACCAATGATAATTTTAAGGTAGTTGGCTGTTTCGGAACACAGTGTTGCTTTTAATCAGGAAGAGTCTGACACATCCTCCCGCTCCAGAGCGGATCGTTGTATGATTTCCCATCAGCAATAAAGGTGTAGGGTCAAAAAAAAGCACCAGGATTGCGGAATTTGTTTGAAAGAGTCACCGCGGCCCTGGAACGCACGCATTAGGAGGAACACGGATGGGTTTAGCCAGTAAGAGTATGACACTCCCTTCTGCGCCGCCCAGAGCGGGAGGAGTCATTTAATGATTTCCCATCTCCAAAAAAAAGGGTAGCTGGTTTAAAAACAGTCTGGCCAAGGGCTATTGGTTTAGCCAGTTACTGGGCTATGAAAACCAAAGGAATAAGCTCCATAGAAAATACTAGTAGATTATCCAGTTAGATTGCAAAGCTGAACATAAGTTTGGGAAAAGGCTAGGCAGATTGAAACTTGGGGAATAGGCCTTCTTTAAGAACGCTATGTCTATACTAATATTATAAAGAAGAAAGATTTGTTTGTTTGAATTGAATAGGCTCCGAAACTACCGAACCGATTAGAAAAATTCTTTTAGCATTGGATAGCTACATTATCAGGGAGTAACATAGGCTATATATTATCCCCGTACTCCCACGGGAACGGGAACTACGCGGGTGAAACCGCGTGACGTCCACTAGTATCTTATAATATGCCCCGTCCTCTCCAATCCAAAAAGTAATAAAATTAAGTACCTATCCAGTCTCTCATTATATACTAAACATAGACACATAATTACGTCGTGTTCGTCAAAATTATACTCTATTCAAGCTTCTTTTTGCTGAATAGACGGTACTAATGAACACGCTACGACAAAAATTACAAACATGTTTGGGTAATATAAATAACAGAATTGGTTCTGGTTACTAAAGCCTTAAATATAAAGCCTTTCTACGAAGAGTTTTGTTAGATGGTAGATATTAATTTAATGTTTGATTGCACTAATTGGCTGTCTATTGTTTCGTTGGACTAGGGTCCCCGGGTTCGATTCCCGGGTCGGACAAACAGTTATTGGGTTTTTCTATCTTGGCTTTCTCAGTAGCAGCAAGGAGTCAGGATGTGTGTCCAGTTGGTAGCAATAGGGTCGCCCATAGTTTTCGAGTTAAGAAAAAAAAAACGGAACCCTTATAGGATCACTCGGGTGTCTGTCTGTCTTTCTGTCTGTCCGTCTGTCACAGCCAGTTTTCTCCGGATCCACTGGATCGATTCTGTTGAAATTTGGTACACATATGGACTTCTGTGACCCAAACACGGACGCGTTACGTAAATCATAAAATTTTTAGTATGGGGGTCACTTTTGGGGGTCAAACTAGAAAATTAAAAAAAAAATAACAGTATCGTGTGACATATCAAATGAAAGGGCTTACTGTGAGGGTTTTAATTATATTTTTTTCATAATTTTAAAGTAAATGGTTTTGAAGTTATTCAAGAAATTAGACGAAAAATGACCATTCCCCCCTTATCTCCGAAACTACTGAGCCTAAAATTAAAAAAAAAAATGGAGATAATAGATCTTTACCTAAAGATTACAGGAAAACCTATTAGAAGTCTGTAGTGTTAAAATAAAATGTTAAAAAAAATAAAGTCGTTCGGAACCCTTTGCACGCGAGTCCGACTCGCACTTGGCCAGTTTTTTTATAATTATGGGACCTGGAGACATGTGGGTGTCATACAGGTACCTATATAAGTAGGCCATTGCCTAACCCTTTGGGGAGTACAGGCGTGTATTATGTGTGAATGTGTTATTTCAAAACTATACGTTGTCAGTGGAAGTGAAAATGTGAATGTCATGTTCTAGTGGACGTCTAGTGAAAAGAAAATTCATGACCCGTAAGGGAGCGATGACAAGAGTACTCCATCCTTTAGTAAAGTTTCTCGTCGAATCTAGTCTTTACAAACTTAGACTGTGAACCTCAGACAAGTAGATATTAAGTTCATCCTTTTAAAAGTTCGATGAAATCGCTTGGGATATTTCTATGTGGAGAAAAGCTAGATAACGGTTTACTTCAAAAATGATGTAAAGGACCATTGATGAATTGTTTTTTTTAGGGTTCCGTACCTCAAAAGGAAAAACCGGAAGCCGTAAAGGATCACTTTGTTGTCCGTCCGTCTGTCTGTCAAGACCGTTTATCTCGGGAACGCGTGGAGGTATCGAATTGAAATTTAAGCCATATACTCAGGTCTATGGCCTCTTGCAGCTGTGAAAAAAACTTCTAAGTTAACGTAAAAAACATATACTGCTGTTAATGCCGCAAAAAAATAATATTTCGACACTCTCAAGGGAATCAATATTTATAGGGATTTTCCCGTTGACCTAGAACTATGAAATTTGGTAACTTATATCGTCTTATACTAAAATATACGGAAAAATCTGAAAACTATACATTTGTAATAAAATCATAAAAAATATAGTCTAATTTAAGGTAATTTGTAGCTACAAATTTGTCCGGAACTCTCGGTGAGCGAGTCCGACTCGCACTTGGCTAGTTTTTTTTTTTATTATTCTCACAACTTTACGACCAGCCTAGTAACACAATATAGGTATGCCATTTTGTTAAAATATAACTAATTAAAACACTCGTCAAACAGAATCAGCCCTAAGCCCACCCTAATTATACAGGAATTTCGCCAACATACTGCTGAAATTTAATTAATTTTCATCCAGCCTTTAAACACATACCATATTACATAGAATCCATATTACTTATACAAAGTAATGATCACCAAACTGTTTGCAAAACGAGTTGTGCTTGAATATCAGCCATCAACAAACTCGAGTTAAAACTTAAGTACCTACCTACCTACTTCCCCATCTCTGTAAGTTACCTGTATTGCCAGGTAGAGAATTAAGCCCTTGTGTGTTGTTATTGCGCAAGTTGATTCGAGAACAAATTCTGTCATGTACAACAATAGCAACCGTTCCAACAGCTGTTTGTGACAGGGCCCACCTTTTGTAATCGGACGCATTATTTATTACAGTTAACGATTATGTTTCTCCAGTGAAGCAGATTCTGGGGTTTTACTCCAAATTAAGGCTATGACAATTTTCCATTGAATTCTAAACCAAAGAATGTAGGTAAGCAACCACCTTCATCGATTTCTGTAGGGTTTTTTCGATAGTGAAGTGTTCTTTCCCAAACTCTTAGATTTAAGAAATAAACCGTCTCGATAGGTATCCCTTTTCCCAAGTTTTCCTATCTATGCAGAAAATACCGAGCCATAAAAAATCCCGACCGCTTTACCGCAAAATCCGTCTCAGTGGTTTCACGTGAAAAATTGCTATTCCCGTTTCCAGTGTGTGTAATGGTGATGGCTCAATCAATGTCCTGCTGGACATTTATCGATACATTCTCTCGATAAATCGCTTCATTTATTTTCTGAAGAGATGACACTGTAATCGAAAGCATATTGCAATATGGCTGAAGATTTATTTCGAACTGGATTTAATTTAAAAGTTTTTTAGCTTTATACCCTTGTGGCTTCTTTCATTCGTCTTCTTCGCTTTTTCAACAACTCTGCAACAAAACGTTATCTAATCAATATACTGAACTTAATTTAGTGCTGGTCCCACTTCACTCCTCTCAAAACAGAAACATAGCATCAAGTCCACTTGAATTCGTGATTGTGTAACTTACATGATATATGCGAGTCCAAATTGAGCATCTCCTTCATTCTAAGAGCCCAATCTCGTGTGTTGTACGCCGGTGAATCATACATATTAGATATGACAGCAAAACGCGGCGCTTCGCTGTGGAAAATATTTAGCGTTCCTCTTTCGGAAGACTGTTCCCCCTAAAATAAACAACTGACGATGTTCCTGTATCTTTTGCGAAGACGGAACATTAACTTCAGGTGTATATTTATCATAAATAACGCTTCTTAGCTTGTTGAAAGCGATCAGAATAGGAAGCAAGTCGTTTCCGTCAGCAGATTCGACATAACCGTCCAAAGATTTTATCGTACTTGCGTGACGAAGTCACGAAACGCTTAAACTTCTGCTTTTATAGCTTTATTATCTTCGCCGTGTATCTTTCACCGAACGGCGAACGTAACTATGTAGACCGCTCAAATTAATTTCAGCAAAATGCTACTAATTTCAAGGCAACGACACACGTAGCTAGTTATTATGCTAACTTCGTAACAGTTGAAATAGTCATTAAGTTTATTAGAATGCGGGCCTTAACAGTCAATTGTTTAGCTCTTTCGTATCTCAAATGTCTACTTCGTTTCAACACGTCGCAGACATTCTTCTCTGTCAGACAAACCATCGATATTCAGAACGGGAAAGTCTTAACAAAACTTTACATTTAATTACTGCCACAAAAATAAGTAAACACTAAGATACTGGCTGATTAAATGCGAAAGATCTCTGGAAGATTGTTTATTTATTTTACACCAAATTACATCTAATAAATACAACGCAGACTAAATTACTAAATAATATTTATTTATTTAATTAATACTTCATGCACACAAATGTACAGAGGCGGACTTAATGCCTTGGCATTTTCTACCAGTCAACCTTTTTATTAATTATGTTTAAAATATTTTCAAGAGATTATTAGGTTCTTCAATTTTTACAGATAGTATAAACACTACCGCTATTTTAGTACACATAGCTTCCACAACAAACACGCATTTCACATAGCACTGATATTAAATTGTTTCAAGCGTATTATGTATAGTGAGAAGGAAAATGAGTTTTGTACAACAAAATAAGAGTGTCGCAGAGCCTGTGTCAACGACAGAGATGGCCAGCGAACCTGAAACAATGAGGTTACAGCCGACGGCGACCACGTAATCCACTCACAACTGAATATTACAGTTTACTCCTATATGATATTAATTTTGTTTGTTTCAGCCAAAAGGCTAAGCTAGGAAAAACTGATATTAAAATTTTGCGAGCAATATTCAGGTTTGGGGCCTGTTTCACCAGCACCCGTTAACTTAGGTACATGGCAGATAATCTTGTACAATCTATGTTTCGTTATTTTTTTTAATTTATTGGCCGAGTAGGTACTGGCTATTCGGAGGTTGTGAATCACGCCCCATTCATAAAAAAATGCCACATGATTTGTTTAAATACTGATTAGCAGATTCTTTATTCAAATCTGTAGATTTGGATTCAGAATCTGTTATTCAGTAAGTAGGTTTTTAAACTAATCATGTGATTATTAATCGTTGTTTCGATTCCGAATCACAAACATATGTATTTTTCTGTCAGCCTGCCTGCATACTGTAAGGTTTTCTTCAGCAGCCTTCACAGAACTTGCTTCCTTTCAGTTTTCTATTAGAGTTGTCAAAATTTCCCATTAATAGGTTGACCTTTATTGATGCTCATACCAAATTATTGCTCCGATCGTATGAGTGTTTTAATGGCCGTATATTAACAACCTATCCTAATTGGGAACGCTTTGCGGATTTACTATTCGACATTTTGGGTTAAATAAATGCGCAATAAACACTATTTGTGGTTGCCCTTTAATGTAATTCATACACCGGAAATTTGAAACTGATCAGGGAGGTATTATTTACACTAATTTACACTTTACATTGGATAAGTAGAGTCTTGGTATGTGACATGCCTAGTACGATCTTCACTAATGTACAATGAAAAGTCGTAGTACGTACCTATATGAGGAAATATAATGCGTACTCACAATAGAAATAAAAGGCGTATTTGATCTGAAGCTCTAAGCCAGCATAAAGGTTCCAAGTTATTGAATTCCTTTATCAACAAGACGTTTTATATGAACTTTTATTGTCCTCCGTTAGAATAAAACTAATGTAGACCTACCTACCACTATCACTATTGTAAAGCAGTCGCGTCTGCCTGTATGTACGTTGTAAACTCAAAAACTAACGAATGTATTTGGAAGGTTTAGGTGTATAATTCATGAAGGTATTGTGCAAACTGGCTGAAATATAACGATTTTTGCTAAAGATGTCGGTAAAAATTATGCCGTACCGGCCGTACGGTAGCTAATAGGTAGTTGTATGATCCCTGCGAGGCAAGGGCGGGTTGCTAGTGATGTATATTATGTTTCGTGTAACAAATATTCCACCAAACCTAAATAGTCTATTTTGAACTCGCTTTGACCCTCGTTATTCTAGATTTATACCTGACTAAACGCTCACGAACGCCTACTTTACATTCTAAAACTAAAATTCCAAATAAAACGTATAAACATGAAGCCTTTAAAATATTTTCCATTTTATTTATACCGTCCATGACATTCCTGGAATGTGAAAATTTAAACGTGAAAATCGCTTTGTAGCGTTGATGTTAGAATTTATTTTCAAACGATATAAAAGTGGTGATATTGTGGAATTATATCAAACTGGTTTGCGATTGCTTGCAAATTTTTTTTTTTTATGATCTGTGCCGTTTTTAAATATGTAGGTACGTATTTATTTATTTTGTGACCTTTATACACTTAAGCAAATTAAACTAACTGCAACTTAGGGGTAAAATGGACAAGAGTGAATCTTTCTAGGCAAGCGTTCTCCATCGTCGACATCACACCGCTCCATTAGATGAGATTGCCACCAATCACGAGTATATCAATAATAATAAAAATGTTGGCTCACCAACTTGAAATTTCAAGAATAATTGCCATTACATATTCATTTATTCTCTTGGTAAAATAAAACAACAATGAATAAGGCATCTAATCGGCTAAAATATTCGGCTTGACTGAATAAACAACAAAAAAAAACCGCAGTGTGTTTTGTTTACCTTCGTATGCTGATTTTCATATTGTTTCGCATTTCCATATTGTTTTTTTTCGAGTGCTTGTCTAAATTAAACCGAAAGCAATGAAATATACTAGCTAGAATACTATTTTGGTATATTCCATTTTTTCAGTTGGATTTATACGATGACGACGATTTTTTTAAAGCCTAATTCTTGCTTGGTTTCATAATTATGGCTATTTCCAGAAAAATCGAAACTTACAAATGATGCGTGACCATATTTTGAACGAAAACAGCCAGCATTTATATTTATACTATTCTTTACTGTACTAAGTGTTACGTTTAGTGGCACTTCCCGAAATTGTTTGCACGGCTCCTAGGTAAAGTTTACTTTCTTGATAGAATCCATATCTTCGCACTGAGGTGTCGGTTCTCGGAATGTAATTTGAAGTGGCTAACTTTACGGCTTTACCTCGAAATCTATTTGCTCTAACATAGTGAACGTGTACAATTTTCATTATTAATTTATACGAGACAAATGTTTGCGGTTTCAGTTTAGTAAAGTTGGTTGGAAACATCACAGCTAGGTATTTTGTCGACTTAGAAGTCGGCTAAAACCGAAAACAAACTATAAGATTAGTAGTTACCTAAACTGAGTGTGCTAAAAGCCAAGTTTCGTTATTCCAGTTTCATCTTAGTCATATATCTAGCCATAATATTCCACAATCATAAAATGTTTACAGTGCATCAGAACTACATCGGAGTGGATGGATCCAGGGAGCCGTACCTGCTGAGTGTGGTGCAGGAAGGTGGTGCGGGGCTTTTACGAGCCATCCTCTTCAATAAAATGGTGAGAAGTACTACTTAGTTATAGCACGCGCCCTTCAAGATTTCAATCACTTTTATTTCGCACGTCAGCTCCAAGTTATAACGCCCTTTATCGCTCGTACAATAAAATTGGAAAAAATATTACCCTTGATTCAGAACGGCTGCTATAATTCCAAAAATGGCCTCCGTGACAGAATAGTCAGAATAATTTATTGGAGCTTGGAACGCAGAAAAGATGATATCATCTTGACTGATTGCCTGGATTTACCATTTTATTGACTTTGTTAAACATATTTACTACCTACTATTACTTAACACCATTTACGAGCGTTTCAGTTCTAGTCTCAAAGGTGTGCAATAAAAGTTGAAAGCTTGAAAGCTAGGAAGAGAACATTAATCGGAGTGCTCAAAGCTCTGTAACGAACAATATACAGACTCGTCGGTAGTAAAAAGTTGAGTTCCTTGATTTATGTATAAAAATAATGTGCATTTATAGGGCGCCCATAAGATTTATCTGCCACCGAGTGCTTGGAACAGTGGAGGTGGACAGGCGCCGACTAGACCAACAGTCAAACAGATTTTAGGACAATTCCCATCAATGGAACGAGTCGATAAGGTCCCAAGAGAGGTCAGTTACTCAAATAGACTGTTACTTTCATGAATTTGAATATAACTTTATTGACAAGGATTTTGATGTCTTTAATCGATTTCTTATTTAGATAACATGTGCCGAATTACAAAAAGACGTTCTACTACTCGAAGAACAGGAAGGCTCTGTAAATTTTAAAATAGGAGTTATGCTAATGAAACCCGGCCAAAAGACTGACGATGAAATGCTTTCCAACGGTAAATATAACACTAAATATTAAAAGCAAAATACATTTCTGAGAAAGGACATTTAAATGTTGAAAATCTTTCAGAGAAAGGCGACGAGAAATGGGACAGATTTATTTCACTTTTGGGAGATAAAATTCGATTACGAGGCTGGAACCGTTTTCGAGGGGGGCTAGACGTCAAAGGTAACATTCACATTTCAATTTATTACAACTTATTACACAATAAACAAACGGTAGAAAATGTTATTTTCTTTGACCCTGAGGCTACACGTGCCGACGCTTCAGCTAAGATTATTGTTTTCGCGACAAGTCCGCCAAAAACATTCGTCGAAAGTCGCGCACCTGAACTCGCTTTTTGAAGGATCGAAATATAAATATACGAGTATTTAACGACACGCCTGGAAAGTGTAACTTCAGCATAAAACGAATATAAATTGCTTAAACTCGCAGAGTAACGCCTTATCTAGACTCATTTTAACTGTGCCCGTTGTAACAGGTGACATGACTGGCAGCCATTCCATTTACACGATGCATCAAGGACACGAAATTATGTTTCACGTCTCGACAATGCTGCCATTTTCCAAGGATAATAAGCAACAGGTGAGCCTCATAAAATTATAATAAGGAGCAGTTACCTAAACTGTAATGGTTTAGTGTGTCTTTTAATTAAATTCTTCGAATAATTCAATTCATTTTGTGAATATGGCACGCGTAATGTAAATCAAAAATTAGGGCGTCTACATCAGTGTAGCTATCTACATGAGTTTCGTAATATAATAATGTAAAGCTTTTAACATTTTCCCAATCCTAATATTGCAAACTTCAGTAAACTTGCCTCGTCTAACAAAACCAGCTTAACTTACTCCATTAAACTTCGGATCTAAGATACGACTTTCCAAAATTTTTGAAGCGTTTTTTCAACAAGATGCCGCAAATCATATTTGAAGATTTACAAGTTTGCGATGAATAATGTTATTCTGTGACACTCCAGTTTAACTTATGTGCTTCAAAATTGGAAGATTTCAGAGATAGAACAGCAAAGACCGCGTAGCCGCACTGCGACGAGTGGACTGGCAAGACATTTTGTTTTTGACTAGTTTATTAATTGACTGTTAGTCTAGCCAGCTTCGATAGACTACGTTAAATAAATTAATGAAAATAAACTGAAATATTCTCTAACTTTCTATCCAGAGAGTACCTCACAAACTATTTTGTAGACTCGGTACGCTGACATTTCGATTGACTCTGTACTTTCCACATTTCGACTGCATTTCACCTGTTTTCTGAAAATACACGGCTAGCATTAGCTGTTGACGGCAGCCCAATGTTTGCACTATAGAACAGGGCTATAACACAGCGAGAACGAAACAAATCAACAAACAATGAGTGTATCTACACTACACTCTATGTAGATCACCAACACTCTTAGTTTATTCCGCAGTTCGGCGCCGTCCAATTCCAACTGGAATCATGAAACTCCGGTCCAAAGTAATTAGGAAACCGAAACCCAATCAACCGTTTTCTATAGCCGTACCTAACCTGTTAACTGTAGTTCATATCGCCAACTTGCAACTTTGTATGCTTTTATTGCAGCTTGAGAGGAAACGCCACATCGGGAATGACATCGTCAACATTGTGTTCACAGACGACTCCGTGCACAATACATTTAATCCGCAGTGCGTCAAAAGCCATTTCACACGTATCCTTTTATCAATATTTTTCAGTCTGCTGCTTATGTAAGATTTTTTATTGTTCACTATAGAGGTCGGTTTGTCGTATCTAGTGAATTTTAAGAGGAATTGATTTTTGTTTGTTGACCTAACTCGTGTTTAATTCCTATGATGAAAACTTACCCAATAACGCTAAACTAGCTTGATGTTGATGTTGTTGATATTTCCTTAAAGACAAAACAGACATATTCGCAGTAGTTTCAGAGGTGGAAGAAGGATACAAACTGAGCGTATACAGTGATGATACAGTGCCACCATTTGGCCCCTCTTTACCTTGTCCACCTGTATTCAACGATCCTCAACTATTTAGGGAATTTCTATTGGTAAGTTAAAACAGGCAGGTAGGCAGTTAAAAGTATTTAAAATGTTTGTCACTGATCTTTGGACAGACTGGAGCTGTATCAGCTCCAGTCTGTCCAAAGATCAGTGACAAACATTTTAAATACTTTTGCAATTATTTTGCTTCTAATTTCATTTGTAAGTAAATTTTCACTTCTTAATCTTCAAACATCTAAGCAGTGACTGCTGACCGCTTTCCTGGTGATTTGCTTTTTAAGAAATGTTTTTTTATCGTAAGGACTCGAGACTGACATTAAACAAATTCCAAATCCCCAGGTAAAGTTAATGAACGGCGAGAAAGCGGCCTTCCAAACGCCTACATTTGCATTGAAACGACAACGAACCCTGGACACGCTCATAAGAGACATCTACGCGGAACACTGCTCCGACCATAAGGTGGTAAGTTACACTTTGACACGCACTTTGATACTTCAAATCTTTCTTTATTTACTTCCAAGATTAGAAGTTTTAATTAGGCTCTCCGTTTAGTATGAAGTTTTTTAATTAGGGCAGGGTTTTAACTGCACCTGTGCACCAAAATTTTCTGAAATTATAAGGACCGTATCACATTCTGTAAATTTTAAATATGCCAATACAAATATACACAAAGCCGTAAGTGTTTCATGCCAGATGCGCTTGTAATCTAGTTAGCAGCAGGTAGCACTTGCAAGCGTTTGTTGGATTATATTTTTGCGCAGCTTTCTAGTTAGGATCTAAACAAAGCAACCAAGCTTGTAGTATGCTAAAGAAGTTGAGCTTCTACTTTAGAACTACATACTGTACTCGTTTTAAAAGTTTTAATAACGTTGTTTCATGCATAAAGTAGATTTCTGTAGCTATTCCGTATATAGCGCTCATTTTATAAACACATTAGCATATTTCTGCAAACAAATTCTGCTTACCCGTGCATCGTTCTAAAAAAATGTTTTCTTTCACTTCCAGATCATAATCATATCATTATCATCATGCCTGTGAGGCCGCTTGCAAATCGAAACTGAGACAATATCCAATCCCAAGTACCAAATAGGCGACGAGCCGACGACGTCAGATTCCGGACAATATTGAGCACGACTTTGCGACAGTTTCGTATAAACCTGGAATAAAAGTCATTGTCAAGCGTATTCTCGCGCTAAATACTACGATAAGTCAACACAAAAGCCAAAAAAAATAATAAAAAAAACCTTAGTACCTTCTACGATCTCCTTCTTCGTCCTCTATCATTTAGCCATTTTTTCGCTCCTTCTTCTTTTTAATCACTTGGGAGTCATATTTTCAGCCAATGCTATCTCGTCGAGCACTCTCAGATGTGTGGTCGGGCGGTGCGGGGGCTGGAGGCGCCGGCGCTGCCAGGACAGAACACTTCTTACACGTGGGGCAAGCGCTCAAGCTTGATGCTGTGTTGCGTGGCGACGCTCCTACTAGCCTAGTTTCATCAGGTAGCTAGTCTGATATCCGATACTGCGAAATATGTATCGAACTGTCTTAAATATTGCAAATTGAGTTTAGTGAGCTACTTTTTGTAGACCGAACAAGGCAATTGGATACAATTCAGACTTTAGGTGTATTTGGTTCTGTACATTAGCCAGATGTGTTGTTGTAACGTAATTAATGGATTCAGGATGCGGCGGTTCCCGAAGAGCCCCATGGGAAGGTAAAGTGTGGCGCGCTGCACCGCTCCCAGCCACGCCAGTCTGTGCCGAACAACTGTCAGAGGGACGGCTTTTGTTATCTACTACTTCCAACACATACATTTTAGAAGGTAGGTTTGTGTAAAGTTTTATTTACCTGGCTCTAAAAGTCTAAATCCAATATCTAATGCTAGGACGTTTGACGACTCTAAAAATCACTCAGCGTCACTCAAAGAAATTTGTGCCTCCTTCCATTTGAAAAATTGGACCTCGTCTCGTAACTTAAAGGAAGGTCAATCAAATCCTACCTCAAACCAGAGGTCGAATTTCATTATAATGCAGAAAATGAGCTAGCAACAGACAAAAATCTCGACAATATTTGAAATTATTTTACCCCTTCAACAGAAAGTGGAACAACTCGCGTAATATTGAGATGGGAAGGCTGTGTTCGAGCAGCCCGAGTCAGCGAGCGAGCGGGTCTGTTCCGTGTGGGCGCGCGGGTCGTGGCGGGCGGCGGGTCCACCACGGGCGGCGCGGGGGGCGCGGGGCTGTACGCGCTGCCCATACAAGAGCTGTGCGCTGGCGCCTGGGCCATGAGACCTCTGCAGGACTGCAAGCATGCCAGACTTCCACGGACTAAGACTGCACATTATTTTGATCTATTAGAAACTGGTATGTGTTGCTTCTGAACTTGTCTTAACTTCTGTCTAATGCCTTTTGTCAACTTTTGACTAAGCTTAATGCTGTCCTTTGCCACGAGAGCTACTCTGTGACTCTTTCGAGCAGTTTTCCAATAGGTTCATACACTTTTGGAGCCCAAGTGGATTAAAAATTGCAATGGCCGCACTTTGATTAAAAAGACTTCTATTTTGCTATCATTTTATAGGGGAAGGAGGTAAAACAACATTAGCAGTAGCAATTGGTAGAAGAGTAATGATTATGATTGAGGAATCAAAGACTGACAACGAGATGGGTTTCGAATATACACATATCAAGGTAAGTTTTTTGGACATTCAGAAGTTAACTTCTTACTTGACCGAATCGAAAACATACAATATTTTGTATATTTGCAGGATATCCAACTAAGCGAATCTCCTATATTGATCAAGCTTATGGATGGAGAAGTAGGAGTAATGGTAGTTGGATACAAACATCACTGGGAAGTTTTAGAATCTGGGACTGGCCAGGTAATTTTGGACCTTAAAGGCCTACGCACACCGGGTCGGAATGTCAGAGGATTTTGCCACCGGTCAGCGCACAGTGACAGCGCGCCTGAATGATAAATGTAGCATTCCGGTGGCCTACTAAAACATACCGCGACGTGCCGCGGCATCCCTTAGCGCGCTCTCCAATGCCGTGTCAAGAAATCCCTTTCGATGGCACGGAATTAATTTATAAAAATGGCATTTATGTCGTATTCCTACTAGATAAGTTTGAATGTCCTTTGATAAAAAATTTAATCCTTTGCAATTCCGGTCCAGTATGCGTAGCCCAAATACTTGAACATATCTTCAACATTAAGAAGATCAGACTGTTTTCACAATTTTTGGATAAATACTCATTTTAAATGACATGATATACTTTACAGTCAGTAAAGCGAGCAGAAAACTCGGAAGATAGCGGACCCCGTCGTGGAACTCTCGTCAACGCCTTACGCATAGGAGATGAGAGAGATGGACAAATTGTTTTATGTTATAATCGTAAGCACCCTTCTAATTTGGCCCTAAAATACCTTTCCTATGGGACGGAATTTGAAATATTAATGTAATTTTTCCAGATACGTGCCATTTTGAAAGACTAACAAGTAAAGGACTGGAAAGTGATACTGAATATGATTTTCATTGGACGACTGTGCCTGCAGCAGTAGGTAAGGATAAATAAACATGTTCTACAATATTCTTAATTTTTTCAAAGCAGCCTTATTATTTTCTACGAGAACGCATCTTGGATTTGAATTGAAATGGCTTTCTATTGACTAAGTCTCAGCGTTCTACCAATTGCTTCAGCGTCCAAAAAATTAACGTCGACGAAATAACCAATTAATTTTATTTCAGTATGCGCTTTCCCCTACATAATGGCATTTGCCGAAGATTTATTAGAGATACGACTAGTTGCTAATGGATCCCTAGTACACGCAGCCTGCATACCTGGACTGAAATTGCTTTGCGGGCGAAGAGTAAGTACCCTATTCGGGAAAATTATCTACTAAAACATTTACTATCCTCAGAAATGTGTTCAGATACGCAATTCAAGCGAATATTTGTTTTTGCGATCATTAGTTGGCGCCTCATTAATCAACTAAGAAGTCCTAAACTGGCCTAAACCAGCTCAAGGATTTGTCAAAAAAACAAGAGAAAATCCCAGACTTTGCCAGACATCTAGGGATATCTATTTAGCTCACGACTTTGTTAGTCGTACGAGGACACAACAACAAAAAGGGATTTACTTAGATGCTCAAATTTTGGGGATCTGATGATCAAATATTGCTTCTGTACAAGGGTCAAGTGTTTGTAAAAAAATAATTACCACGAGGGACACTCCTCATCGTTGTCAGGGTAACTCGATATCCTAATTTAGTAACACAAATTAAGTTTCAGGATATATTCTATGTGGCATGCGCACCGGAATACGTGCCTTTGAGTCGGGAGATAGATCCGTGCCTCAGTCTACACGACGAGCTCGTCCGGCAGATGAGCAAGCAATGCGGACCTTATTCTCTCGATGAAGATGATAATCATGATAGGTAAGGAACAATATTTCTTCCCTAAGTATCATTGGTTGGGCCTTATTGGCTATATAGGCAACATCGCGATAGACCAAGATGAATATAGAGGTTGAACTTGACTTGTTGAATCCTGATCCCTGAAATGGGACACAACAGCCTAGACAGAAAAAATGGAGTTTTTAAAATAGCTTTTTCAATTTGTACGTTGGAGCAATTAAGCAGTTACCCAGAGCGCTAAAAGACGTAGAACTTCTTGTAATCTAACCAATAACTTCCGAAAGTTAATAATTAAATTGTCACCAAAGAAACTTCAATTCATTTTCGACAGAACATCTCTAGCTTTTCCGATCTCGATTCTTATTAAATTTTCTTAAAATCCTCGACGCAATTATCGAGCTCGCAATTAAAGCGATCGTAAGCGTTAGTATCTTCAATCCTTCATACTGCAAAAGTCTTATTTCTTTAACATAACCTTCTTAATACTTTTTTGTTTACAGAGGAGACCCTTACAATATCAACCGCACCGCACCTTCGGAAAATAATTCAGCCTCGAGCAGAAGCAGCTCAATTTCTTCTGAACAAGAGAACATTAGACCGCCACTGACACGCATGGCGCCGATCTCGCCTCCTACTTCTCCTCAAGGTTCGTATTTTCAAACCAGCTACAGCGAGAATTTGCATTTTTTTAGACTAAGTTTTGATGCTGCAATAAATAGGATGATTGGAACGAGAGAAGAGGCAAACGAATGAGTTCTGCTATTGGGAATCAGAAAAGCACCGAAGCTTCAGTCAGATATTGTCCGGGTTACTACAGACTAGAAAGAAGGAAGACAAGACTTCAAAAGAAGTAAAGAATCTTGAATTCAGACTAATTTTTGCGTATATTGGTAATTTTCAGTGCTCCCAGAAAACAGTGGGCGATGCGTGCGCATCTACAAGATCCCGCAGAGCAACCTGAGCGCGGGAGCATACCAACGACAGTCGGTCTCCGCTGACCAAGTGGTCACATCCTATTTTTCTGACAGGTCAGTTTCATAATAATTTATATATTTATTACTAAGCGTTCTTTAATATATACGTAATATAATAAACAACTCCAAAACAATGTTACAAAGTTGAGTAGGTACAAGACTGCAAATAACAAAAAACTTCGTTCTTTTCCAGGCCAAATAGCATTCGGCAGAGATTGGCAGAACTGAGACTAGACAGCAAATCAAGAGGAGGAGGCGACGACGAAACTTTATAAGTGATACGTAGACAACCAAACTAACTTCGTAGCTTGTTATCGAATACGGAACCAGGTGCACAATTTTAATGTATGAGTAGCTAGATATACAGCCGTAGGTACCTATAGGTATTGAGTGTTGAAAAAGTTGTCTACACACGACAGTACTTACTTTCAGAATTGCAAATATTGTCATCGTTTTAGGAACACTGTAGAGAATTGTCAAGGTTTAATGTCGTGTGCAACCAGCTTAAAAATGTCTAGATAAAAATTTAATCCATATGAAAATTATTTTAATTCAAGTAGAGACGTTACATGTAGACAGTACGAGTAGATACTAGAGGGATACTTTTGAATGGCAAAGATGTGATATAACAAAAATGTGTGATGTGTAGTGAACAAAACTATATTTCGTAGAGCGTTTGAACAAATTAGTATGAAGCTATTTTACGTTGACTACTATAATATTCTATAATTGTTGCAATATTGGAGATTTATCAGAAAAAATAATACTTTATTACAATAGATGTGTATTTCTCTTCCCTGCTATTGAAATAAGAAACATAAAAATCATATAATACCTATACAGTTAACGTAATTGCTCTGCACAAAATATATGCTCAATATAAGGGAAACACTGTATAAACAAATTTATATTAAAACTAACAGTTACGATGTAGATGTCGTTCAGTGTTAAAATAATTTATTGGATAAGAAATTTTATGACCTAGCAACAATTTTTACAAAAAATATACAATGTACAGTGTAACTACAGATACTATGTAATTCAAATAAATAAATATTCATAATTAAATGATGAATCTCATGTTTTAATGTAATATTCTAGTCACTTGACTTCAACATGTAAGACAAAAAAGTGATGTAAAATAGTTCTCTTTAGGATTAAACGAATTATGAAGAAATGATTATATATTATCTTTCGAAAGTCTAATTGACACCAGAAAAGAAGTGCCATCCAATTATTTGGTTATCTTTCTAGACTTAATAGTGTAAAACTGTAATATTTTGCGATGCAAGAGAATTGAAATCTTATTTAAGTGTTAATACAGATTGTCTTCAATGTACATAGAGAAGTAACGGTAGTGTTAACATTTCAAATGTATTAATTAAAGTTACCTATTTACTTGTATTACAGAAATCTAGTAGTGTGTTGAATGTTTCGATGTCGTGCGAAAATGTATATTACTAACCAAAGAAAAGAACCAAACTGATAGTCATAAGTTTAAATCATAAGAAATATTATGAATTCTGATATCACATGAGAAACTAAACTTATATGTGTACATTGTAGTCATAACGTTTTGTCCAACTGAAAATGAAATATATTGTAAAACAGACAAGTCTTTTACTATGTAAGCTTTTCGATAGTAAATACGTAGAACTACTCGATATAGATCCTTCTTTTATTTCTTTATTGATAGAACTATGTATGTGTCCCAATATTGTATGTTGAACTATTAGTGTAAATAGCTACATAATAAGATTGTATTTTTTTTAATGTTTCTCAGTTTATTATTGTGCTGCTAGTCTATTCTGTAAATAAACATTTCGATATCGAGCTTCACCTGAGTGATAAAACTCACAAAGTGAGCTGTATTGCAAACAACATAAAGGTCTTAATTTAAAACTCACTTCGGATTCCGCTGTCGAGATACGAAAATGTTGTTACAGAATAGCACTACTGTTCATAGTTTCTACTTCGACATAAGAAAGAGTTACGAAGAATATTGATACTAGAAAATATTATAAATGTATTAAGCAGAATATTGGTGTATCATAAAAATATTTTTATTGCCATATCCAAAGTTATGGAAGTACAATTGCCTGTGAGAGATATTTGAATACCTCCGAAAGAAAATTATATTATAATATTGTTATAGTAGTTCACAAGTTTATTAAAGATCTATAAAATAATATATATTTTAAATGAGAGCATAAAGCCGCATGGACATTAATGACAAATGCATAATTTGATGCATGTTTATGAAAATGCATGCATATTAAATATAAACTTTTGGATGCACACAAATCTAGTCTCAGTATTAGTCAAACGACGTATTTTTTACTAATGTACATGCGGCTCAATTTTCCTAAATCACCTGTTTCGACAAAATGTGATATTGTGTGAAACAACAAATTAAAAAAGCACATTATATGAAACTAAATTTATTGTTTATATCATATACGTAGACAAAATTAATGTATATTACTATAATACTTCATAATAAAGCCGAGAAACTGAACAAATATAAGTGTAGTATAATTAAAAACAACTGTTCCCGTAACAAATATACCTACCTGTATAATGTAGGGTTTTACTCTGTTATTTTCTCTGAGGTTTAAAATAAATGTCTGTTCAGAAACCTGGCGTCTGTTTTATTTATGCGCGATAAACACACCTAACAATAAAGCTAAGTTAGTCAATTATAAATCTAGTACAAACTAATTAACACAATTTAATAAAAGTTAAACATTAAGAAGACACTTAATCGCAAAAATAATAATAACGTAAATCACTACAATTATCTATGTATACTATAAAAACTTGGGCTGCTGTTTCAAAGCAGTTATGTCTAAAAACCTAGGCATCTCACCTGGAGTGGGCGACTTCGAAGTTGTCGGTACACCTGGAACACATTACACGACAAGATAAGTTGCGATACTACCATATTTTTATAATTGAATAACTTTCAGCAGGGTCCAATTGTGTATAATTCGGACAGTGTGGAGGGCAAAATAAATAACCTTTTTAGGGTTCCGAAAAAAAAACGGAACCCTTATAGGATCACTCAGGTGTCTGTCTGTCCGTCTGTCACAGCCAGTTTTCTCCAGATCTACTGGACCGATTCTGTTGAAATTTGGTACACATATATTATGGACTTTTGTGACCCAAACACGGACGCGTTACGTAAATCATTAATTTTTTAGTATGGGGGTCACTTTTGGGGGTCAAACTAGAAAATTAAAAAAAGTTTTTTTAACAATATCGTGTGACATATCAAATGAAAGGGCTTAGTGTGAGGGATTTAATTATATTTTTTTCATAATTTTAAAATAAATGGTTTAGAAGTTATTCAAGAAATTAGACGAAAAATTACCATTCCCCCCTCCCCTATCTCTCCGAAACTACTGAGATGACTATTAGAAAATAACATGTTAAAAAAAAATTCATTCTGAACCCTTTGCACGCGAGTCCTACTCGCACTTGGCCAGTTTTTTTTCTTTCAAACAAACATACTCAACGAAACGAACAAAAGCACGAGCAGTGCAAGATTCTTTGTTTCTACCAAAAACCAACCATTGTAGATTAAACGCGACTGTCGTGATATTTTTGTGATTGTTTCACTGCCTACGGAATCGCAGCAAAAATTGTCGTGGCTGACCTCCATTAAGTCTGAAATCGCCTTGAGAATTTTGAAAAAGAGGCAGTAGTTAATACTCGTGGCTTGCATTCTCTTTATTATTATGGGAAGAGGGCTTGCCCTTCAATAGTACAGTAACAGGCTAGTGTAATTATAGCGTACCTTTCAACAGTTTATGTCTTTCCATATAATTTCTGGTCGCAAAAGACATGTCAATAGGCGCAGGCGCAGGTCTGGGCGCTAGTCGTTGTGGAGCCGCTACTGAAGGCGCGTTCTTCAGATACTTGGCAGCTAGCTGGTTCATCTTCAGACTGGTGTCAGTAGACGCATAGATGTGGGGTTGATGTAGTCCAAGAGGATCGTCACCGAATTTAACTCTGAAATAAGGAAATAAAGAAACGAGTTTGAAAAGGATTTTCTGTTATGCTTACACCAAAATCGAATTATCAAGCCTCTTTTTTTTTCTTTTTTTTTTACTATTTATAGGCTCGCGTTTGACCACTGTCTCCCCTGATGGCAAGCGATGATGTGGTCGAAGATGGAGCACGCTTGCCTAGAAGTAACCTATTCACTCTTGACTTAAATACTCCCAGGTTGTAGCTATCAGGAAACACAGACTCCGGCAGGGAATTCCACTCCTTAGCTGCACGCACTATGAATGTGTTCCCAAAACGTTTTGTGCGCGTGGGTGAGATGTCCACCATGTACCGGTGGCGCATCGCCGTTCGTCTTGTGGTCCGATGATGGAACGGGCTTGGCGGAATCAAATTATGCAATTCCGTCGCACATTCCCCAAAATGCAACCGGTAGAAAACCGACAGGCTAGCAACTCATCGTCGATGCTCAAGACTTTGGAGCTTCGTCGCGACGAGCCTATCATCGCCGATGATCCTCTTGGCTCGTTTCTCAATTGACTCAAGGGCATCAAGCTGGTATCTGGCAGATCCGTCCCAAAGATGAGGGCAGTACTCCATACATGATCGAACTTGCGCTTGATAGAGTTTGAGCAGCTGTTCCTGCGTAAAGTACCGTCTCACCTTTGCTAAGATCCCCAACTTCTTTGCAGCCACTAGAGCTTTTCCTCTATGAAAGGGCCAAAATTGAGGGTAGATGTTAATGTAACCCCAAGAAGCACAAGTTGGTCGGTTATCGGCACGGTTGCACCTCGGAAAGATGGAGCTGGGTGGAATTGGCTCCGTTTAGCGGAAAATAGACACGCTTGGATCTTAGCAGCATTGAACTTGACCAGATTGGCATCGCCCCATTCTGAGACAGCCTGTAAGGACACGTTCAAGCGCTCAACCGCTTTTTAACGGACTTATGAAAGGAGGTTCTATAGCCGACCTATATTTGCTCAACGATTTCTCAGCCAATTGTCGACAAATCTTGATGGTTAATTTTTTACACATAGTTTTCTTACTAATGATGTCAATACCTACACTAGTTTTTCCTCCTGCATTACAACAAGACAACCACACCAATAATTAAATTTAGTGATTGAGATTTTTATATGTCCATTTACCTTTTAGTAACACTAACATTAGTCTTGTCAATCTGCATTTGCACAGTCTGCATCTGTTGTCTTGTATTCCTATATAGAGCACTGGCCGAAGATGGCATGTCTGAATCCTGCAGCATGCCATTGACATGAGTCTAAAACAAAAAATTAATAAAATCAGTGTTTTCCTTTAAACAGTAAAGGAAATTGAAATTGAGATATTTGTGCTGGTACTTACCATAACTTTGTTGTAATATGTCCACCCAACATTAGATTGGTCATCACTGCCTGCTTCAGAACTGTAAAAAGAAATTTAAGTTTTTAAGGGAAAAGTTGTTAACTGATGTCTAGTTGACATTAGTCTAATACAAGGGTTCCCAAACCTACAGTACATGTCTCCTTTCTAAAAAGTAAAAAAATCCACACAAAAATATTCAAACTTCAACGTAGTTTATTACCCGACTGCGCCAAAAGGAGGATTATGTTTTTTGAGTGTAAGTATTTATGTATGTATATTTTTTGGCACACTCTGTAGCCTAAACAGCTTGATGAATTTTAGCTTGAGAGATGTCGTTAGATTCGTCTTGATTGCGAGTGGCATGAGGTATATAAAATTAAAATGGCAGATTTTTGGCCCCACATTTTGATTTAAAAAAATAATCTTCAAAACCTATCAAGTGGAGTATCAAAACAAAGGGCTTGAGGAGACGATTGCTAAAATGTCACTCACTAATATGTAGGAAATAAAAACCCAACCTCTAAAAACTATGAAAAAGCAGTCTGTTTTTTTAACTCTTTTTCGTAAATTTTCTCAATAAATGTTAAACCTATGTATGTTACAGAGTTTGTATTAAATATGCAGGGTGTAAACGTGAGTTATGTGTAAATAAAATAAGGTCCTTAGCCATACTAGTGGACCACAACCCCCTTTGCGGGTATCTGTGGCCCTCAGTTTGAAAACCCCTGGTCTAATAGGTAGAGGAAACAGTCAAATAACAAACCAATATTAACTTACTCGCTATAATCTCTAATATCCAAATACAAGCTCTGCTCTGGTGACATGAGAGGTGTAGTAGCATTATCTATATGAACATTATACAAGCTCAATTCATTAAATGTTTTCTCCTCATTCACACCAGCTGGTCCCAGCGTACCACCATTAGTAGCAGCATTTCCTTGGGCCTCAAACTCTGCCCTCATAGTTTCACCTACAGGTGCAATGCCATCCAAAAAGTTTGGATTAGGAGACTGTCCCTTAGACAGAACCTCTTTTATACTTATTTGGGATCTATTGCATTGTATCTGAGCATTTTCATTAGTTTTCAAAATCTCTTTATTAATTACCGTTGAAGTTCTAACCATTTCAAAGCTGGTCATAACTCCTATAGATATTTTGTGCTGTTCATTGGAAACAGTTTCAATAGCTACATGTTCTGTGCTATGGGTTTGAGCAGGCGCTTGTGTTTGTTGACTGGCTGAGATGAATTTGTCTACTTTCTCTTGCAGCAGTTGCAGTTGTTCATTCTGGAGCTTTATAATCTTAAAAAGATCAGACACAGTTGGTTCTCTCTTCTCCTTGCTAACATTAGCCTGTTTCTCCACTTCCATTGAGTCTGATTTCTTGCTCTGTTCATATTTTTCAATAGCCCAGGTCTTTTTGTCAACAGCATTCATTTTGGGACTGGTTACCTGGTCTGTGTCACAAGTGTTGTATTGGTATTGTCGTGGAGAAGGTGTATGGTTGCAACAGGAGCATCTGCTGAGTGGCGGAGGCAATCTGCATGGACATTGAATGTGTCTGCTACCATTTTGGACATAAAAATTAGACTCACACTTGGACATGTGATGCTGTGTTGGTTCCTTTGTCATATAGTGTGCACTTGGTGAAGTTACTTTTTTAATGCAATGATGACAATTACAATCCATATTAGTATGACTAGTAGGCTGTGGCACATATTGTTTTACATTTTCAGATTGGCCAATTGCTGCCATTTGCATTATTTCTGATTTCTTAATAAAAGGGTTATTTTCTTTGTCTAAGCTTAGCTTGCTTAGTTGCTTTTGCACAGGATTCATATCTAAATGAAATTTGTCTAATTTATCCCTTTTTATAAAGAAATCATTGTCTTTCATAAGAACATTTGGAGGTCTCACTGATTTATTCTCAATGGTAGCTTGTGGTAAGGAATTACTTTGTGGAACATCAATTGTATGAGTTTCAACAGTGTTATGGTTGATATCTGCAGGCTTCAGGATAGACCTACAAAATGTAGGTCTTCGAGGTTCATGGTAAGAAGCATCAAGCATACTTAGCTCTAGTTCGTTAGCCGGCGACCAGTCCGGCCCCTTCTGAAAGACTGGAAGCGGTGTTTTGTTTATTATTGGATACGGGGAGCTATTGCTGGTTTCAAACAATTGCACTGGGTCGTCACTATAAGGCAATACCTTCGGTTGACTATATAAGTCAGGTACATTAGCATGTAACTGCCTCTCAATTAGTGGACGAGGTGAATGGCACTCACGTTCGTTCATGCTGATGGATTTATAAACTTTAACAGGACTCTCAAACCGAACTTTCTTCATTAAGTCTGTGTCTTTTCAATATACACTTCCGAACTTCATAAATACACTAACAAACGCTTTGTTAAAGCATCAGGAATAATCACGAATCATATTTGATTAAAAAATCTTATCAAATTATACAAAAAATGATTATAAACCAATTCCCACGTAAATTACAAAACAAACTTTTGAAAATACTCGACTTATTTATGACATTGACAGATTATTTGGCAACTTCGCCAGAGGCTAAAAAGTGCCATAGTGATGCGACTACGAAACGACGCAGGTAATTACGGGTCGCTAAAATAATGCCTTGTAGATGGGATACCAAAACATCCACCAGGAAGGAATCATATTCCGGCAGGAACAAAAAGACAACGGCTTATGATTTCGTCTACGACGTACGGTCTCACAAACTTACAAATTCGGAGCTGCTATCTACAACTAAAAAATATTTTTTACCCAACCTGGAAATCAATCTGAGAAGATGCCGCTTGTGAAAATGAGACCAACGTAGGGTAGACCCTTCAAAGTTCCGTTTCTCAATTTTCCCAATGTATAGGCCTGACGTAATAAATATATATTGTCTGTGCTTTAAATTCAGAAACTTTAGCATGGCAACAAAATTATAAACTTCAAAATAGTATTCATAGACTTAAATAGACTAATAGTATTTTTGTTTTGAGGTTATCTAAAAGATTCTAGATTTTAAATTTGTGATCATATGAAAATGAATGGGCAACTATTAAAAGTATTTAGCCCTTTAGTTTCAATAATTAGATCAAAAGGCTATAAACCGCCTGGTGGAATACGATATCCAGGGGGCATAGTATACTATCCAAGGTATAATGGCAGCTTATTCTTAAACCCCTATTCCCTACTCATTTCATATTAAACTTTGAACAAGAAACCATATATAACTTTTCAGGTATCCTGATCACAAAGATCCACCAGTAACACCATCGAAGTTATTCAGAGTTGAACGAATCAAACCCAGCAAACACCAGCCACACTTCCTGAAATCTATTCTTCGAGAATTTAACATTTTGGAAGAAGTAAGTGAAAAATTCTCGACTACTCACTATGACTGTCGACTATTAAAGGATACTTTGGGACAGAAATATTACTACTACTACCTACCCATTTATCACTTAGCGGTGATAACATAACCAAATGTTGGTTATTTTATTTTTACTGAGGACCTACAACTGCAAAGGTCGGTCAATCGCTGCCTGTTTTTAAAAAACTTGTTAGGGACACTACTTGCCGCTGTGATTACTTTTTCGATGTTGATTTTTAAAATATTGTCATTTATTTTCTATAAACCTGTAGGTTATGTATATTTAATATGAATGTATATGTGTATCTATTTTAGTATATTGTATTCTCTATATTTGCACCAAGTATAACCCCATTTCGTGTCCAGGCTATCCCTATCCATTCCAGGTTGCCTGGAAGAGATCAATAATCTAATGCCTGGAATGCGATAAGGCCGCCAATTGTTTATTTTTTAGTTTAAGGTTTCCTTAATGTATTTTAAATTTGGTGTAATAAAGTAGATATAAATAAATAATAATTAAGGGCCAAAAATGTGCTATCAGTGGAAAATCACATAACACATCACACTTTAGTATACTCTGTTTAATTAAAAGTATATAACAATAACTGTACATAACAAACTTAGATGTACTGTTTACATCTACTAAACCATTAATTAATCTCCTAATTTTCAGTGTGAAAATCAAGTTACTGTAGTGAAAAACATACCAGAAGTGAACTCCAAGCTTTGGAAAATAAAGCATTTAATAAAAGTCACACCAATTCAATTCCCATATGGAGAGCCGAACAAAGATGATATCAATTACACCATTCTGAAGGAAAATGGTCAATGTTTGGTCACCAAGAAGTTGGTGCCAAAGCAGGAACAAATTGAAGCCTTGGAACAATTTGAAAATAGTAAAAACAAAATGGACTCAGACACACTGAAAAGAGATTCGAGACATAGGTGGAATAATGCATTCACTGGAGGATTTTAATTATATATAACAATGTAGATATTAGCAGATATATTAAAAGTTATGTTGTACTTCAAATTATTATTTCAATTACTATACAGGTCTTACTAATTGTTTCAATACCAATTTTTTGTATGAACTAATTGAGTATTTAGTAAATATGATACTCTAAACAAAAACTAGTTTTACAAAAACATTTCCTTTATTCAACAGCATCAAGTACTAAATCATAACATAAGGTCACACCGGTTAGGCTGTAGAGCTGTAGAAATTCTACATTTCACTTTAACTAGTTCATAATACTACAAAAAAATATATATTTACAAAACATTAGTTTACAACCGTATTGTTCACTAATCTTCCTCAGGTTTATCAGCACTTTTTTTGTTCAACAAGTAGTTAAAATGTTCTGGAGTTTTGAAGTAATTCTCCAATATTATACCATGTTTGTTGCCAAGATCAAATCTGGCATCACCCCATGAAACCACAAAAGTAGGACTCAATTTTTTAAAGTCTTTCAAGTGGAATTGATGTATATTTATTTTATTGTAGAAACGCCCTCTAAATACTGCTAAATATTCATCACCGTCTTGATACAGCCTGATGACATATTTTGATATCAACACTTGTACAGCGAAATGTAATCCAAGGAATGCTCCGAAGTAAGCAAAGCACTCCATAGGGCTGTTTGCAATGACTACATTATCACCGACTGTTACAGGGGTATACGCATCAGCTTTATCGTAAACAAAAGTTCCATAGTAGATTGCACCAGCCCCAACGATAGAGGTTGATAAAGTTAAGTATACAGATGCCCAATTTAGTGCTGTATCCATAGGTGCTTTATATATCAGTTGCCATCGTTTAGATACGCCATCCCTTTCTCTCCACATGTTCTGGGTCTCCATGAAACGCATAGGATGATTTGAAATAGATCTAGCTGAAGTTGTCTGAAATATTTTGAACTGTTGTCGCTCAACTAGACGTAGCAATCGTAAACAATTCATTTTGCTGGCACTTTATATAACTGGCAACTTAATGTTTCAGCAGTAATTAATGTCTTATTTACACATTTTTATTTACTCCGGCTTGATAATTTATTTTCGAGGTTATTTTCTTTTTGATTCTGACAGGAGGATCAGGATTGACACTAGGGGTGAGGCGTATTTATCGTAACATAGAGATAACAAATATTTACAAATAAAAAATAACAATTGTTCCTACCAAATTATTTTATCTGTTACTTTAATAACAGACCCGTAAACACTGTTACCGCGGCTGTTACTGTTTTTATTGTATCAGTCCCCGCACATACAAACTGTTACCACGCCTGTTATCAATTTCTCTCTTTTATTCATTAAAGAATGAAACTTGCTAAAAAGAGACACCTATTATTTATTCCGAAACATGTTTACTTCTCACTCTTACTAAAGCAGTTAAGCTACGCTAAAAAGAGAAGCACTTAGTATTTATTAACCTTAAAATATAGTTGGTGGTCTTACAAGAACAAACAGTTTCGAAAAAGTAACTCCTAAATTACGTTATATTACCTGTTACACGGCTTGTTACTGACCAGTGACCATTGTAAAAAAAACGGATAGTTGATTTTATTTTTCTTTATGGCAATTTGTGATTCAATAAAAAATGGGTCCATATTAAATTGTTTTGAGCCTGCCAACTGTATTATCAACATTAAAGAACATAATAAAGAACTTAGGATTGAATTAAAATTGCTATAAGTGAAATAGCGATCTTATCCGAATGCGTATAGTTTATTGGGTTTGACGGAATTAACCGCAAAACTTTTTCACCAACGATTCAACGATTTTTTGACCAACCAGTATGTAAAAGTCTGGTTTGTTGGTTATTATTGACATAAAGAGTACTATTTCATAAAAAAATAAAGTTTGCTATGCAACCAAAAACAATTACAGTGATCGTGTGTGAACGCCTTTATTTTCTTTGGTTTGACGGGATTGGTTGCAAAATGGTCCATGTACGTACGACTTTATGATTATATGAATAAAGATGAAATTCAGTTGAGATTTAAATACGTATTTATCGTTCGTACAAAAATAACAGGCTATTATTTAATAACAGATATTTAGACTAGTTATTTTTGTGTAACAGTAACAGTGATACAAGATACCGTGTTTAACCTGTTACAACCCATCTCTATTTTACACTTGACAGAAATAGCACAGTATAAATATCTACCAGTATTGTGACTCGGCCCTCTCCTTGAAATAATTACCTACAGCCTACAGCCGCGCGTGCATAAAGACACGATTGGGCTGCCCGCCTCCAGTATTTTAATATCATCTACTTGCCTACTTGGGTTTCTTTCTACTTTTGAGATTGTAAATATGACATTTTTATTTAAAATTGAAAAAATATTTACTATAAACTATTATCGCTGAAGTTTACCTTATTCTTACAAACTTCAAAACCTACCTGCTCAACCAAAATGCAAGAACAGCTGACGTATAATTATATTATCTTTTTCATCTCAGCTTATTCTTACGCCCCCATTACCTACAGCATGAAGCAACTCGAAATAACAATATTTTTGGTCAGCCATCCGATGTCAAACCTTTGCAATCGTTACGTAATATCAACTACCGCATCGCGTGTGCGCTTCCTATAGTAATCAAAACCTCTAACTGTCTTCTACAAAATCTTCCTTAAAAAGTAAATTAAACTGGTAATCATACTAGGTGGGTACCTACCATTAATTACTCTCATAATCATTTCATAGTGATATTTCGTCTAATTCAATAATATCAATGGTAGTAGCTAAGTAGGTACACACAAGTGAGTCGATAGCCTAGACTTATTTATTTATGAATCCAGAGTACCTATTATGACATCTTAAAACCACCATGGCAACGATGTGAGAGGGAGACGGTATTATACTAGACGCATAACACTATCCCTTTTTCACAGCTTAATCATGATGGCATTAGCACGTCATAATAGTGCCCCAGGTAGTTATTATAATCGGTGAAAAAAGCGAAATACCTACCCATTAATTAAAGGAACAAATTATGAACCAGGTAAACTACAACATGATGTCTTTGGATGCATTATTAATCCATGCAACCAAAAACACCACAATATATTCTAGATTTTTTATTTTCCATTTTAAATAAGTACTTGTACTTATTTCAAACCAAATATTCACAAATCACCCGCTTACTGCTCACAAAACAATCACTGTCCGTTCGTCACTGCGGCGCATTCGCGACCATTCGCGACTGCTTGCAGTTGAGAGGTTTGATTTGAACTTGAGGCGCGTAGGTATGTATGACCCGCGTTCCGACCGTTTGTATGAAGATAGAATACTGTAGATATCTTTTCGTGGAAATAGTTTTCGTTCAGAATCTTATATATTTTTACCCGACTGTACTTGCCCAATAGCAGAGTTGTTTTACTCGTAATTACCTACATTATTATGTATCAAAATCAGCAGAATGAGACAAATGAGACTTACAAGTTTTAACGCTTCATTCTGACCAAAAATAGCCCTACTCGTTTTTAAAAACTCATTTATTATATTCTTTCCTAAAAAACAAGGATGAGACAAAATGGTCCAACAGCAATTTTGGAAAAAAATTTTATTTTATATTTTTTTAAAAGGGTTCTGAATCTCTTCAATTCATGTTATGGAAGTTAAGATCAATAAAATTGTGGCCCAGTTTTGAAATTTTGGGGTAAACATACACTGGTTGTTGTTTCAATGAGTATTTAAGACATTTTTTTTAAAAAAAGCTTGTCACATTTAACTAATATTGTGATTTACGTTATGTTTAAAGTTCACAGCTGAAAAAAAATCCTCGCTAAAATTGATGAGCAACAGAATTTTTGTAAAATTCTGTTGGTTCCGTGGATACTAACTTTCACTCTGTTGGTTGACCAGACCAGCTAGTCTATTCTGTAAGTAACCATTTCGATATCGAGCTTCACCCGAGTGAGAAATCTCACAAAGTGAACTTTATTACACACAACATAAAGGTCTTATGTTTATGCTCACCTCGGATCTCGATGTCGAGACTCGAAAATGTTGTTACAAAATAGCACTACAGATTTCTTAGAAAATTATCCAATCTCCTTTCCTGAGCAATATACATTCAAGCATTACCACTGCAGTTGGTTCACTATGGAAGTTAACTGGTGATTTATTGAAGGGTTACCGTAACCGTAACGTAAACTATGCTTTTTTTTCTACTGTATCATCAATTCATCACAGCTGTTTAATAACCTCGAATAAGAAAAGATATCACAGGTCAGGATTCTGAAAGTAGTATTTCTAGAAGAGTTAAGCACATTTTCACCGACGGTGGCCACGATACAAATCATCATCATCATCATCTTCCTGCCCTCATCCCATACAAATATGGGTGCAAAATTAATAAAACAGTTTATAAAAAGGTATATATAATTTATTTATAACTTGAATATTCGATTCACGGAATAAAAAACAATACACATTACATTCAGATTGTATACAAAACAGTGCATAATACATTAAAAACTTAAAATAACGTGAGTAAGTTATATCCCGTGAAATAATTCAACATAAACAACAGTGATAAAGTTTTAGTTATTTTTGTGATAGTTAAAAATATGACAACTCATAATATAATAATCTGTTAAATAACATAAATATGAAGTTCATCAAATAACATTTGAATTTAAGAGCTTTTTTTACCAGTCCTATCGAAAGATTTAAATCGTTAGACCACCGTACTAATGTCGCGCGAAAAGTGATACTTCATGCTCAATTGCATCCATGGTAGCCATTGATATATAAAAAAAACCGAAGATGCACAGTCTCGAACAAATGCAACACTCGAAACTGTCGTCAAAAACTGACATGTATCAATTGTCATGTGGGAGTTGTGTGTAGTTATATTATAAACATTTTTTTTTGCAAATTCGTCCTTACACGGATCGCTTAAAGTTGTTTTTACAAAGCAGTTCAGTATGGCGAGTGATGCGGATTTTTTTTGCAAATTCAACCTTACACGGATCGCTGAAAGTTGTTTTTACAAAGCAGTGCAATATGGCGAGCGATGCGAGACTGTTTCAAACTTGCGCATAATTATACATATTGCGGTTATTTTTTGGGGACGTTTTTGAGATGCTGAGTGTGTATCTTGGGTTTTTTATATATCAATGATGGTAGCAGACGATATTATGTTGTCAAAACTAAAACGCGATCATCTTTTGACACAGTATTGCGAATCCAACAAATTAAATCTTTTGTCCTAGGAGCATAAAAGAGAGAACTAATAATAAAATTAGAATCTTTTCAACATTCAGCTTAGACATTAACTCTAGAAATTATACACTAAACAACGAATAATTAGGTTGAGGTACATACAATAATAAACATAATTATTTAAATTATGGACAGCTGAACTAAAATAAATTATACCTAATTTTTCCTCAGCTTACTTATTTCATTCGTCAATTGTAAAGATTATTTTGGCGTCTGCCAAGAGTTATGGGCTTACATCGCTTTCGCAGTTGACTCCAAAGACAAGACAGTCGTTTTTTTTTCTTTATTTCCAACTAAGCTCAAACAAGTACAGACCCCAGCACATCAAGCTGCAACAATCTGAATTTCTTTAATAGATTTTCAACTTTATGCCTAATGCAATTAAGTTCAAGGTTGATTAGGAAATTTTGACAGGATCGGATAACTTGGATGTGCTGGCATCTTTCATACATCATCTCTCCAAGACAAAGGACGCACAACTTTGAAGCCAAGACCATAGGACTAGCTTTGATAAGTTATCTTGAAACTATTCAACGACAATAAATCAGTAAATTTAATATTGCATACTCATACACAAACCTTTTATAATATTACACACAGCCAACGCAGTTATATTACTTTCGGCTTAATATTTAAGTAGGCTTGTCAAAAACTATATTTCTATCCTTTTCTACGACTATTTACAATAAAACTGTAACATATTTTCAGGTAAATATTTTAATCGCTATCAAAACAATAATGCATACCTTATGGTTTCGACGTGTTGAGATCGATTACATTATTAATCTAAATCTATTGTTTATGATAATATATTTTATGTTTAATGGAAAACGTAGAAGAATAGGGATGTATCTATTCCTAATGGAATATTGTTTTGAATGATAAGTATGACAATTATTTAAGCAAAAACATAGATTGATTCTTTTAGAAATTCAGTCATATTATTTTGACAAAGATATGAAATCAGAAAACTTGATTGACAAGCAAAGGACAATCAACTTTGATCTTCTAATATATGAAAATCTCGTGTCACGGTGTTTGTTATCGAACTCCTCCGAAACGGCTTGACTGATTTTTATGAAATTTTTTGTGTATATTTGGTAGGTCTGAGAGTAGGTTGCAGGCTATTTTTTTTATATATTTATATGGCAAAACAATGTTTGCCAAGTCAGTTAGTACTACATAAATTCATGTGACCGCTTTCATTTTGGCAAATTATTTGCTCAACAATTAAGTTTCCTGATTGTAAATAACATAAATTAGTTATGTTTTTACATTGCTGATAAAGAAGACTGCTAACACAATCTCCGTGATATAATTAACATCGAGGCTAGGCAAACAAAGCCATATTAGAAAAAACTCAAAGACTTGGTTTTTCACTCAGAAAGTGTATGCAAAGAACTGAAAATCATATTAAATCACGTTGAACTTAAACTGTTATTAGAAAATGTAGGAGTTTCTTTTTCTATATTTCTATTACTTTTACTACGCAGCCTTTTGACCGGACTATCTTTAATGTTTTCGTATTTTGAAAACAAGTAGTGGGCAAACGTATCGTCTTTGCCCACGTCTACTGCTTTATGTGGCACATTTTGATTTTTTGAATAATTTGATATATTACTAGTGTTTTTCAAGAGATTAGTTTCAACATTACCATTATTTGTTTTGTAATAGCTAGTGGTGTTTTCTCGTTTCACTTCCTTTTCAGTTGTAGCGTCATTGGTAGGTGTTTTTCTTAAACTCTCGGGCAGTGCGTCAGATTTTAGTTTCACTAGAGTTGTATTGACGACTGAACAATCAATTTGCATCAGTGTTACGTGATCGTTCAATAAAGAATCTGGAAATTAACGTTACTGATTAGGAAACTTCGATAAAGGTGTTTTTATATAATTTGTTCATCCGAAAATGAACCTTATGAAGGTTTTAATGAAGTTCATTATCTTTTGTAAACTTACCATTACCACTCCTAGCTGGTAAAATCAGCGCCATTTTGGGTGGCCTTGTAACGTTATGTGATACCGCTGGTAACAATAAATGCTCTCCTTTTCCAAAGCCCACAATATAGAACGTATCGTCCCGTCTATGCAGTGCTTGTAGTAACGCATTCCATTCACCCAAGTCATCCATATTGAAATCATTCACAGCTTTCCTTATAGGTTTCCGGTATAAAGTTTCGTAGTCAATGACTGCGTTCTCTGCGAATTCGATCTCTTTATTCCTCCTCAGTCGGCGTAATCGCGACTTTTCTTTGATAGATTTCACCTGACTTGGCACGCTAGGGATTTCTACGAGATTGCCGTCTAGTTGCAGTTTGTTGAATAACCTGTAGGTTTCTAGCAAACCACCTGGGAAAAATAATACCGGTTTAGAAACATCTCCAATCAGTAAGATGATTAAGCGTGGTAAATGTTATTCCTTTTTAACCGACTTCAAAAAAAGGAGGAGGTTCTCAATTCGACCGCGTATATATATATATTATGTGTGATCGCGGATAACTTCGTCGTTTATGAACCGATTTCGATTAATCTTTTTTTATATGAAAGGGTATGCTGCCGAGAAGGTCCCATTGTCACCACGTCAGGATCTGATTATGGAAACCCTGAGAAATCGAGGGCAACTCTCGAAAATTGTAGGCACGCATCTGGTAAAAACTTGATATTCGTGTGTATATCGGGTGATACTACAAAACAATGAAGGTTTGGATCAGACCTGATGATAGAGACGACAGAGAGTCAAGGGAACTCCACATCGGTATGTAGGAACTACCAAGTGTTTGGGCTTATTTCATTAGTATTGACGAAACCTTTACATCGAAATCACTAAGTAACTTTTATTAAATAGGCCCCAGTTCATAACATAACATCACGCCGGTACGCTGTGAATGGGTACGCAGGTACCACTAAAAAGTGTTTTTTTTTTTATAAAAAATATAACCGACTTCCAATAACAAAACACTACAAAGTATAATTTATACTTTGTAGTGTTTTGTTATTGGAAGTTGGTTATATTTTTTGTAAAAAAGTTTTTTTGTTAATGAGAATCTACAGTTGTTTCATCATTATCATCATATCAGCCGAAAAACGTCCACTGCTGGACTTAGGCCTCCCCCAAGTGTCGCCACAACAACCGGTCCTGTGCGGCTCGCATCTATCGGTTACTCGCGACCCTCACCAGGTCAGTTATTTAGTAGCTTTAAAAGCACAAAGACATGAACAGGACGACGAAGGACAGAAAGCTCTCTGTTTTCGCGTTGTCAGGGCGGACAAAGGAAGTCCCGCAAGAGTACGGCATAACTAGTGAGAAAAACCTACCATTAATCTTTTCTTCACTCAAATAAGGTTGTCGTTTTTTCCTGGGCACATCATATGTCCAGTTCAGCGTCTTTCCTCCCCCTATCCAGCGGTTTAGTTCACCGGCTATTCGTATGCTCTCAGTGTGATTTATATTCACGTCTGTCGCTTTCATTGTAGCATTTTGACAATCTGTGACGTATGTGCCGTTACTTATATCATCTGAAATAAATTATTATTTTGTTTGAGTATTATTTAATAAAAAAAAATTAAAGGTCACTTTGCTTGACTTATCAATTCTGCATAGAAATTGCTATGACATTTTCAAACGACTTTACGAAAGGTTAAGTTTGCGATAAAACAACAGGTTGAGCCAACACTTTTTAAATTAATACGTACCTTATGGCATGTAAAAAAGATTGAAATTTAATTGGTTGTTAGTTTTTTTATTGGAATTTTATTATTAGATGTAAATTCTGTGACATTATCAAGATCGTCACAGCTCTGAAATTACAAAGACCTACTACGATGTTTAAGAATAAGTATAACATTATTACAACGCCTTAACCCAAAGGGTTAGGCAAAAGTGTGCCTATAGTACACTAAGCTATAAAAAGGTCCAAGTAGAGAAGAAATCAAATCTTGAAGAGGAATAGGTAATATTGATAAAGGGTACACACCATTCGCGATATCTACAGCATTGTCCTCTGACCACAGTAGATGTCTCGTGTGATGTGGAGCAGAGGGCCCGACAAAAGGCTTTGCATTCCACCTTTAATAAAAAACAATCAAACGTGAGGAACATTGACATAAACAGGCATTACTTAGGAACGTTAAAGCAGGCAGTAAAACGTTTAACGATGTCATTAGGTAGATGCTCATAATTATTATTTAGTAAGGAAAATGGCTTCCATTAATGGTTACTTTTATGGCTAAACATGTATAAGGAAAACAAAATATATTGAGTTTTCCTTTCCAAAATGTTCGTCATGCATCTTCTGATTATATTATTCTCAGAACTGTTTAGAAATGTGTCACTAATCAAAAACTGCTTTCATGAGGGTAGACATGAATCTTTCTTCAATGAAAATGAAATCTATGAGAGTCTGAAGTAAAAAAATGGCTTTTATTTTTCAGTAAATTCTCGACTCATGCACAAATGATTAATTAATTACCTACCCTAAAACATTCCAATTAAGTGACACCATGAAGACCATAGCAAATATAACAGCAATGTTCTTCTTAGGTATCAGAAGTGAAGCGTCGAGTCGCGGCATCTGTGGAAACACAAACCATCTGTATTTGACGATAAAGTAATTAATAAACACATTATGTAGGTATGCAAACTAGAACAAGGTCGGTTAACACCTGTATTATAACATTATTGAAACAGAATATGTATTATTAGCTGTATTAATTTATTTTTTCCTGATAGGCAATTGAAATATCGTGTTGAAAGCAATGAGGATTTTTTTTAATAAAATTTTTCAGGCTAACGTTAAATTTATTGATATTCTAAAACGTTATTTGATACTAATAAGCTTGCCCGCAGCTTCGTCTCGTAATACTGAGTCGCGAGTTGGTGCATGTTGTAATATTAAAACTTCATCGTAATTTAGGAAAGCTTAAGGGACAAACAACTTTTTTCTGTGCCTCAACTAATTCAAGTATTATCATACTGAAAAAACAATGGTCTCATTTTACCTTTCGACCCCTCCCACTATTTTCAAGCTGGTCTCTAAGTAATTTATTCTCTAATCGCAACCTGGCGTTCTCTTGCTGCACCTCAAACAGCTGCTGCTCTAAAGCTGTCACGTATTCTTTCTTCTTCTGTCGAGATTGACATGCCGATTCCCTGAAATTGACAAGAAGACAGGTACTTAAAAAAAAAAAAATGGGTTTTCGTGTTCGTAAAGTCGTTGTTTAACCACATGATGATCTTTAATAGTTTGTCAGGCCGTATAGAAAGGGAAAATAAGGACAAGTCTTGCATCCCAATAAACCATTTCATTTTTTTATTTTTTTTTATTTGATATGGGTTTGCTCTTGACTCTAGTCAAGGTCAAAGATGACAGAGACAAAGTCTACGATGGAGCGAGCTTACCCAGAAGGAGCCTGTTCACTCTAACTTTGAAGAGATTAGGGTTGTATGCGTTTGGAAACACAGACGCAGGCAGAGAGTTCCACTCTTTTGCTGTGCGCATTATAAAAGACGTTTGGAAACGCTTAGTGCGAATTGGTGGAATAGTAACAAGGTAGGGATGGTAAGATGCAGTGCGTCTGGATGTCCGATGGTAGAAGGGGGCCGGTGGAATGAGGTCGTGGAGTTCTTGGGCACACTCACCGAAGTACAATCTGTAGAAGACCGACAAGCAGGCAACCTTACGGCGATGAGCCAAGCTGTGTAGCTTGGTATCCACCAGTTTTTCGTCACCGATGAGCCTTATGTTATTTAGTCATATAAGTCACGCGACAACTGCGGTAAATGTCATCACGTAGGTAATATTTCTTATGTAATACGTTGTTATTCATTCATTTATAACATGTATTATTACTATCGTTCTGTAATCGGTTTTAAGTATTACTACTACTCTAACAGGAAAATTTTTATTATCAAAAAAGGTCAAGGAGAAAAAACGAAAGATCATGTACCTATTTGCATTTTTATGCAAACATATTATTTGATATTTATTTAAAACTAAAAAAACTTATTATTCACTAGCAACTATCTTAAACTTAACTGTGTGTGCTGATGCACCTGGAGAAGCTGTTCCTGTTAGCTTAAAAATCTTTTTTTCAAACTTTTTTTTTACTGGCTTATGTATTTAACATATAAATTATGGCTGGTTGAAGCTAGATGATGGCTGATAATCTAATCAGGATAATCCTTTAAAGCTTCCATTTCATCCTTACCTATTCTTAATCATCCTCTGTTGCTTCTTGATAGCTCTAATCTCAGCTTCACTGAACTTTGAGAGGTCTATTGTAGGGCTCTTTGGACTTTCATATTCTGCTTTTGGAGGTATCACATGGTTTTGTACTATGTTTGGAGTTGTGCCATTTGTGGGCAAAACCGTTTTAGGATTGATCACTATGTTGCTTCTAGGCGATGTTACCTTAAAAGAAACAAATTTTTTATCTATATCTTGCGGCTGCATGATGACAAAAAAAGATGGTATGGAAGAACATGCTGAACCAATCCTAAATTAAATATATTTAGATAAGTGTAGGTAGATGATATAAATCAATTCCTGCAAAAAAGATTGTCTCTTATAAGTCTTTATCTGCTACTGTAGATGTTCATTGATGTTCTGATTTTGTATTAGGCAAATTGGGTACAAATATTGCATGTATTATTTTTGGTTATTGTGTCTTTGTTATGAAATAATATTCATTGTTGATAATTCCAACAGGACTTTATTTAATTAATCAGCCAACATTGCATTTGGTTACAAAAAAAAAATTACAGTGACTTCATCCTTACTAATATTATAAATGCGAAAGTAACTGTCTGTCTGTCGCGCTTTCACGCCAAAACTACTGAACCGATTTGAATGAAATTTGGTGCACAGATAGTCTAGAGCCTGAGAAAGGACATACTACTTTATATACACTTATATTTTAATGCGAAAAGGGGTTGTAAGGGGTTGAAAGGGGGGGATGAAACATTGTATGGAAGTATCGTCATTTTTAGGGCTAGAAGCTTGAAACTTATTTTTTAGGCTGTTAATAAATGAATATGACATTTAAAGTATGTAAAAGTTTTACCCTCAAGGGTGTTAAATAACAATAGGAAATAGGGGATGAAAGTTTGTATGGAAATATGTAAGGTAAATGCGAATACAAATAGCTTATTAAAGTATTTATACATATGTGTCTTGTTTGTAAAATAATTAGCCTAAATAATTAAAAAAATTACCCAAAGACACTATTCCACGCGGACAAAGTCGCGGGTACAGCTAGTATAAGATAATTATAACATTTGATTCAATCAATTAATCAAATTCAAATATTTTGTAACATTGTTTGGTGTAGAACAAAAACAAAGTAATTACAAAATAATTATCCAGTTTTAAAATGTATTAATACCAACCTGCACTTGATGATCCTTGGCACCATTGACTTTGGTCTGAGTCATCGGCGATATGGCAATCTTCCCACCCTTTGTGCTCTCTGCCGGGATCACAATACTGGGCGGTTTCGTCACATTGGAATTCCTCTTAAGTATACTAGGCACCTTCTTGTGTTCTACTTCTATTTTCAACTGAATTTGACCATTCACTACTGTTTGCTTGTCATTCGGCGAATTATATGTGTTTTCATTTACTACTTTAAAGTATGAATTTTGTTGGTAACCATCTCCTAAAATAAAAGTTCTTGTGAGTCAGGGACAGCTGAACTATTTTTATCTACAAGACCTAATTTTTTGTTTTTTGATAATCGTTGTAGATTTCTACAATGATTATTACTTATTATATTTTTTGCCCAATAGCAAAAAGATGTAAAATAGGCATGGTTGAACATAAAAATTGTTATCTTGATAAAACATTATGGGTGCACACTCGTAAAGGCAATTTGAAGCACAGAAATAAAAGTACTACACAATTAATGTTAGTATCGCAAGCAAATACAAGGTCACCTGGTCACCTTATATGTAAATATTTCATTTTTATTATTTTTATGTTCTCATGCAATGACATTCTCATGTATTGTTAACATTTGTAACTGTTATTATGTAATGCTTCTGTTAGTTTTGTGTATAAAAATTACTTTGCATATAGTATTTTTTATTTCACAAAAAAAAAACAGATATTAATTTTTTCCCATTTATTATGCTTATGGGTAAACTCACCTTTGTGTAACTTAGAATAAGTGTTGCTTAATTCGGTATCACAGTCTTCAATCTCCGTTTTAATGCCCTGAAATAAAGACAATATGTTTTATAATATAGTAGGTGGCGAGACAATTTGGACACGTACCATGAAGGCTGATATGCACAACTTGGCACGAGAAAAAAAACCTGGAAGAATCTAGGAAGAGACCTTTTTCCAGAAATGGGACAGTATGGGCTAATAAAATAAAGGTTTTATATGACTTCCCACAATCTTTAAGTTACCTGCAGGTTATTGCTATTCCAAAAATAGTAGCTTTGTTCCTAAACAAGGTAAAAAGAGGAGGGATTAAAGAACTTGATTGGTACCTTAATAACACCATTTTCAATAGCCATTACAGGTCCGTTTCTTTCAGGAGATAGTCCATTTGTTTGTGCCTTGTGTAAAGGTGGGTTTGGAGGACTGGGAGCTGTGTACAAATGACATGTATTATTAAATACTTACCTTTGGAGATCCAGACAAAAATATTTCTAACTAGAAATGTGATTAAATAGCAGCAAAGGATATAAGTATTGCACTTATCTGCACAAACAGTGACAGTAACAAATAAAGTAATAGTTGCTTCCTGATACATAGTGAGTTGTAGAATGAGACCCAAGCCTTCATAGGAACGATGATGAACAATCACATTAAATGACCATTTAACTGGACAGTCACTGCACAGTTGTTTTAGACAATTCAAATCTATGAAAGACTAATTTTCTATAAGATAGCAAGCTTTGAGTGACTGTCCAGTTTACTGGCCACTTTGTATGAGCCGTCCTATAAGTATTTAGATATAACAGAATCTAACAAGAATTCATAAAAGTTCACATACCAGTTTTTTGCAGAAACAATTCAATATCTTCAAGCTTTAGGTTACTGGCAGGTTCTTCACAAAAGTTTAATGACCAATCAATGGGTGACTGAGGAGCCTGCCCAACAGAAATGCTACTGGTACTGCTGCAAGGGAGAAGAAAGGACTGAGTCAGCTGAATAAGCTCACTAATGAATGCATGATAATTAATTTTACTCTAACATGCTGTAAAACATTTTCATATTAAGATAAAAGTTTTTCTTCTATATAATAAAATTAAAAAGTGAAAGTACATGTGCTTTTGCTCCAAAAATTATGTAAAGTCCAGTTTTTTAGTGAAAGTGTCTGAAACTGAAAGTAACTGATCAGCTTACTTTTTGGAATCATCTTCACTGCCGGAATCTGAATTACTGCTGCCTTCTGATGACTTGATGCTCAATATTGGTGATATCGGCGGCACTAGAACCGGTGCTGCGTCAGCCAAGATCTCGCTTGGTGAGGCATCCGGTGCATCCAATAGTGACGACCATTTGTACTCGTTTGATAACAACTGATCAAGAAAATCTTCACCTAAAAAAATGAAATAGATTTGGTGTAAAATGCAAGTGACAGTTCTTATCGGTTGTGATAAAACAAGATATAAACTTTCTTGCCCCTATGCGATAAAAGCAAAATTCGTGATACACATGTTTCCGAGAAATCTTTGTTCCTTTGTAACTAATTACGTGCTTTGAAATAAAACCGAAAGCATAGTCAAGGACACGTGCGATCACAAAATACGTTTGAGGGGTCAATAACATGATTGAAAGAAAATTAGCAGCACATTGTTGTTGTGAATTAGCCGGAGCTGAGCGTGAGAAATGAAATCTGATGTTACCGTATAAGCAGTCTTTATTCTCAATCAATATGTCTGTATCCATTGGAACAATAGCACAGGACCCATATACATGACAATATAATTTTAATTATTTAATTATTGCGTAGGAATCAGACATCACAAACGCACAATAACACGACGGCTCACGGCGATGAATTTATTTTTTAATCTGTGCGTGCAAATCAATCAATGCAGCAAGTGCATTTGAAAACTTCAAGTTGTATCACCTCACAGTTGTTTATCATCCATTTCTCGTAACTGAAAATTAGCCACCTTAGTGAGAACTTAATTTTTGGGTTAACATTTAGTGAAAAAAAAATAAGTACCAACAGTTTCCTAAAGTGTATAATAGTTTTTGTTCAATTGCACCACTGTTCTTAAAAAATATTTATCTTCTAATCAAGGTTCAGAACGACTTTTAAAGACGCCCAGTCTGTGACAACGTTCCATTTTTCATAATATAACACAAGCTTAAACTGCCGCGTGACAGATAATCGTTTACAAATTAATGGACAAAATTATTTATAAACTAATTTTTCCTTGAAATAAGTCAAATCGAAAAGTGAACATTAGAAAAATATGTTTTGTACTCTAATTTAAATTTTATTCATCGTAAATGAATTCACACAGCTGATTCCCGAAAAACGGAACGATTTTCGTTTGACAGTTTTCTTCGGGCCGATTGATTTGTCGATTCTTGTTTCGATGTATTATTTTAATAATTTTTTTACTCGATATTCTAGAATGAAAATATAAGAACGATCGATTGAAATTGTTAATATTTCACAAGATAGTTTTTTTTTACTACTTAAAATGGGGGTATGAATGAGTTCAAGGCACCGGTTGCGAAAATGTCTGTCCCTGACGAGCAGGACGATTTCATATTTCGTCCTCAGCAGCATTTGGATGCAAAATGGTTAAATCCTGATTTACAGGAAGCGCTACATAATCCTGATGCTCTGTGCACTCTGTTTAACAGCCTCTTGCAAGATAGAGAAATATATTTCGACGCCGGAAATGGGCTCGTAAATAGCGCTGGAGTGACTGCTAAACTTGGTGACAGTGGAAAATACTATTGTGGTCTGAGGGTATGTGTATTTGCTGTTATATCTATTAAGCTAAAATTGTAAACAAGTCACTTGTTTACTATTTACAACTCTTTTAAATATTTAATTAGAATGACACAAAAAGTAGATCAAACAAAAACACTTCTGTCTCTCTACATAGATATTGACCTGCACCTGCTGCGATGGTCTCTGTGGCCCTCACTCGGGGTGCGCTTGCCCACCCTGCAGTGCTCTGTCAGCTGAGGAGGAGCTCAGAATCTCTATACAATCTAAGCAGGTGGCACCATCACCATCCCATCAGATTATTGATGATCTGAAGTGGAAACAAGACCCAGGTATGTCTTTCTGTACTCATGAAACTGAAATATATAAATTGTGACCATATGGTTCCTTTGTTCTTTATATTATTGATTTTTCAAAATTTTCAATTGTTTTGCTCCTTCTTGTGTAAAGCTAGTATTGATTCTGTATCCAGGTCCAGAATGTCTGCAAAGTTTAATGGAGGCCTTGATCTGGGAGCAGCGAGTGAGAGCGATCAACACGGCTGTTAGCTGTCCATTTATATCTCAAATCCGTCGACTCATTGTGTTGTGCAACAGGCATCTTGTAGCTGTTATTAGGTATTGTTATGTTATTTTGCATGTTGTCAAATAACTCTATGACATGTTTTCGACTTAGGTGATCATGTGTCTTATGCCACTAGCATAAGGTTTAAAATCAAATGTTTTTTTAACATCTCACAACAACTTCATCTCAAAATATTTTCTGCTTTCAGAGATCAAAGTCAGAACAAAGAAGTAAAAAGAGTGAGAATAGATAAGAAGCCACCACATGCAGTCAGTAACAGAGCATTGAGCAATGTGGTTGGTACTCTGAACAAACCAGGAGATGGTAGTACTGAGAGCCAGGAGGATAGTGAGGAGCAGACTGATGACTCTGAGAGGTAACTAACAATAAGTTTCTAATAGTGTAAATGAAAGAAAATATTTTTAGTAAAAAATGGGCCCTCAGGCAGACAGAAAGGTTTTTATGCAGGTACTGGTATCCAATCCTCTTTAATGTTTTGGTGATTCAATCAGTTCTAGACCAGTGGGCGTAGCACTTATTGAATCACCAATATGTTTTTGACATAATGTAAAATAAAATTTTACTATAACTATAATACTCGTTTTGCACATAATATTTATTTGAATTTGATACTATCTAAATAAAATAAAAAATAAATAAAATATATATTCATATTTTTGTATGATAGAGATTGTATGTCGCATAAAATTAAACCAAATACTATGATGGGGTTGTAGTTTTATATTAGAAATTTTACGTTGAATATTACCATATGTCAAAACATTTGTGCTAGGCCTTCAGTTTCTAGCATGTTCTATTTACAAAACCAAACCTTTGTACTGAATGACTCTTTCATTTAGAAACCATTTATGTACAATATACAGGATGTACTGTAATAGTGGGATTGTTACAAATCACTTTGGTTTTATTAATTAGGTTACACAAATCAGAATGTGAACTTGAACCATGTTTTGTGTTTGGATTTGTTTCTTTTATGAAATGCATTGTGAAAAATTTACATCAATTGTGTGAGACATCTGTTCTGTGATGTTAGTTTTAATCATTCTAGGAAATCTTGGTGGCAATCTGCAAAATTCACATATTTGTTAAACGATATACTTAAAGTATTTTACTGAAAAAATTTAATTAGTCCGTCAGATAGATTTACAAAAAATATTGGACACGTCTTTCTTCTTTTTCACGTAAACAAAAACCGGCCAAGTGCGAGTCGGACTCACACGAAGGGTTCCGTACAATAAAAAGAAAAAAAAAACACGTTTCTTGTACTGGAGCCCCTGTAATTTTTATTAGTTGTTGTTATAGTGGCGATATAAATACACACTCTGTGAAAATTTCAACTGTTTACCTATTATGGTTCTTGAGATATAGCCCGCTGATAGACGGATGGACGGACAGCGGCGGCTTAGTAGTAGGGTTCTGTTCGGGTATGGAACCCTAAAAATGAAGACGATATAACAGGCATACTAAACAGTATTATAATTTTTCTATCTAGTAAAAGTATTTTTACTTGTTTTATTTTGCCTAGTGTTAGTGAAAACAGGACTAGGGTATCCTAGTCCTGTTTTGAAAGCCAGCTAGTAAAAAACTAAATAAAAAATATTGTTTTTAGCAGTCCGCTCAGTGCCCGAGAGTTGTAAATCAAGCAGGTCGCTTTGAAAATGTGTATTATTGATCAATCTTTTTACTTGCAGCGCCATAGGTCTAGCTCGCGTCGGCGCCCGCGCAGCTCTTCGCCTCGCCCTCTCCCTCGTCCGTCGCGCATGGCGATGCGGTGAAGACGCGGACGTGTGTTCAGCGTTACTGCGTGATGCGCTCGATGCGGTGCGGGCTTTACCGGATGCGGGACTGTTCGCTGGCACAGGATCGACTCCTGCGCCGCGCTCGCAGAAGATCTGGGCTGAAGTTGTCGATAGTGCTGCTAAGTTCCTACATCAGGTTGTGATTGGGTATGTATTTGTAAGGGTGGAAAATTCAGCTATGCAAACTCCACTCAAGTGATGAAAAATGGGCTACCGCCATCTCAAATGGTCTACTTTGTAACTCTCCTAAAACTGAATTTCATGTTTCACCAAAGTAATGTGACCTCTATATTCCTTTCTCATCAACAGAGAAGTAGGCTGTAACGTCCCACAGGGCGACTGGCGAACTTCCCTATGCGTGTGGGTCGAGTTGTGTGCAAGGAGGGCGGAACTACCCGCTTTGTTGAAGGCTGCTGATGTTCTAGTCACTTTACCTCCAAAACAGAAACGTCAACCGGATAATAGGTACGTCATATATTTGTCATTACAATTTGAATCTTATCTCATCGATCTAAGGTCCACACGACGCAACAGCAAATATAGAACATTACTAAGTCTTCTTCTGTTTTAGGATTATACTTGAAGAATGCACGGCACCCTTAGGACCGTTTTTAAGACGTATGGCAAAAGTAACAGCGCCTAATCCGATTCTCAACAGTGAACCAACCACTGAACCTAATCTTACAGAATTGTTCCTTAAGTAAGTACGATTTTTACCAACATTTTTAAGGTGAAAATTTTGCTTGAGGTTTTAATTTTACCCTGACTGTAACAGCCATTATGTGATTTTTTAACCTTACATCATGTTATATGTGAAAACAAAGAGTAAACTACGCTGTAATCTATCGTAAGAAGTTCTTTTTTCCCGCAAAATGTTTAATAAATTACATTTTATTGCTTCAGGGACTTGAACATACCAAGTGGCGATGGTTTGATGGGCGTAAGAAAAGCTGGTATCGCCTTACTGTGTCACCTAGATCGACTGGGAGCGCCTTTATTACCACCTTTAAAAGGGTTTGTTACTGTAAGTATTTAACTAAGAACATTTACGTATAATAAGCCATATGTAGCGACGGTTGGAACACTTTGAGTTTCAGCTGCCTAAGCCAGGTAGAAAAAAGAAAGAAAGAAAGAAAAAAGAAAGAAAGAAGGAAGAAAGTTTGCTCATACTGGGGTTTTTTACCACCAAGTGCGACCAACGGGGCAACGTTTTTAAAAAAGAATTTAAAAAAATCTCGTGATTTAAGAAAACACCTATAAAATTACTAACAAGATTCTTTTTATTTTTATTAGTGCACAGAATCTGCGCAAGAAGTAGTGTCAGTTGGTTCAGGACCGCTTCACTTGGGTACTCTAAGGATTCAACAAATAGCGTGTGCAGAAAAACTGGCGTTGCTACTGACCCACGATGGTGCTGTGTACACTCTGCCATATGATAACATGACACCGCAGCTAGTCCCAGGTATTTTTTTTTTACTAGTTGAACAATATTTGAACTTTAAATTAGTCAAAAAAAAAAAATTACTTATTTTAGATAGCTTTTTGGATCTTTCACACGTTGAAAAGTACTAATAGAAACAGACAGAAAAAAATACACTACAAATAGGAGTCTATTTTTAGTGCTTTTTTTTCTGTCTGTGTCCACTCTAAACAACCCATTCATTTGTTTGACGTAGTAAAACACGTCCATTGGTCCCTGAGTAAACAGCCTCGCTATTCCATGTTCTTCTTCTTCTTTTCGAGTCGATGGTTAACTTCTTAGATTTTTTGGGCCCAGTAGGTGGCCACGTTAATTGCAGCGTCGGTGGCATTAATTAAATCCCCCAAAGTACAGGTGTATGGGCACTTGGGCAACTCCAACGTGTGATTCCATGTTCAAATGCTTGTTTCCTCTAATCGATTTTAATAAATCCGCATGAACAAATATGAGCTTTAAGGTAGTGTAAATAAAGTATTAATTTTAGATGGACTAATAGTAACGTTTAAATCTTATTTTCCTCAGGACTTGAAAGTAAAACAATCACGCAAGTATCATGCCACCCTGCTGGTCGACATTTCTTGTGCTGTTCATCATGTGGTGGAGCGTGGTCGTGGGGATCAGGTGACGATGGCCGCCTCGGACACGGAGACACTGCGCCAAGAGATGCGCCCGCGCATCTGCACCATCTAGCTCACCATGAGGTCGTGAGGGTATCTGCGGGTGCTGCTTGCAGGTATGTAAAAAATTTAAGCTCATTTAATTTGACCCAGTGTAGCCAGCTAATGCGAATTTATAAGATGGAAAATAACCCAGAAAATTCTGGACTTTTACACGTTAACTCTGAGACTATTAAAGTCCAGACTAAGAGTCTCAGAGTGAATCATTGTGCTACTTACAAATTCTAAGTTGAGCTATATGATAGTTACAAATGCTTGCACTGTCTGGACAGGTCCACTCAAACCTGCGTGGTGTTTTCTACAAAAGGCCACCTCAGACGTTAATTAACCAACATGGTTTTCATATGTATTATTGACGATTGTATGGACTTCAAAAGAGACTATGACTTCTGGGTTTGTTTCGGTGTTTTTTCTCAGGATAGTCAGCTAGGAAACACCGGCCTTATCTAGATTAACATGACCAAAAAAATATTGACTTGTAAAATAGTTACTTGTAACCTATTTGCAAAATAAATATAATTTATCATTTATGTATCAACCAAAATGTGACCCAAATATTAGCCTGAATAGAACAATCTTAGTTCAAAAGTCATCACAATAGCTGAAACCTCTTTTGTTGGCCTGTTCCCATATTTTATACTACAATTATCATCACAGTTTGGCAGATAAAGCAAAGGTCATAGTGCACTGAGTGTTTTATTTTACTTCCTTAAACAATTTAATAATTTGTTGACAGTGCTGTAATAACTTCTCGAGGAGCTCTGTACACGTGGGGGCGAGGCGCACAAGGCCGCCTCGGTCACGGCACTATCGAGAACTGTCTCACGCCACAACCTGTCTCCTTCAATGCGCACAATATTGAACGAGTCATCGACGTTGCACTAGGTAATAAACGCCTCCTCATTGTACTTTAATATAAAGGAATAAATCGATTTATGTACAGTAGTACCCAACTGGTGTAGCTTACCGATGTACCTGCGCAGAATATGAATTTTCAAAGCGCGGGAAATGCTATTGACCAATCGGCACGCTCCACGCAACGCGCTTCTTTTTCCTGTACCACTATTGGTCTGGTACTGCCGCCATGTTAGTGCGCGCCGCGTGGCATGCACGTGACTTGCGATTACCGGAACTAACAGTTGCAGTGTATTATGAACCTTATTGTAGTGATATAAGGTTGATTGTAAGTTTTCTTTCTTTCGTTAATCTTCGGGGCCATACTTTCTTTTCTGTGCGAACGAAGATTCACGACGCGCCTTATCGGTTGGGTACCACTGTAACGGATAATCGGAAGCCTGGAAGATTGACATACAGTCTTCCCAGTGGTTAAAAGCAATACACAATCACTTGTGAAGATCCACGCTCTATGTTAAAACTGCTATTCAGCTACGTCCAGTTGGAAACTGTCCCATAATTTTTGAAAAGTATAAGATTTTGATAGTAAGGGATTATTTAAAAGTTTGTTGCCCTGTCTGAAGGATTAAATTTAGTAAGGCTTCTCAGGAAAGCCCGGTTAAGCAGCCGATAACCTCCAACTCCAAATTAGTAAAAGTCGGAAGCCTTGCAGAAATAAGCTGAGAGCTAAAACATTTTTACGGACAGAATGGCAGAGGATTTCAGTTTTTACCAAAGTACCTTCAAACTTATCTAATAGGAATACGACATAAATGCCAATGTCATAAATTGATTCTGTGGCATCGAAAGGGATTTCTTGACACGGCGTTGGAGAGCGCGCTAAGGGATCTAATAACCTATTGCATTCCAGTATGGGGAGGGACTTTTAAAACTGTTATGATTAGAGCGGAACGGGCACAACGGGCAGTACTTAAAATACTGACTTTCAAAAAAAGAATGTATCCCACTAGACAGTTGTACTCCGAAGCTCAAGTCCTTACAGTTCGACAATTATATATCCTCCGTACTGTCTTACGTAGACACACTATGTTACCAATGAGCTTATATGTAATAAGTAGACGGACTGGTTTTCCAGTCTACAAGGTTACCAAATGTCGCACGGCACTCGCGTCTAGACACTTTTGTGCGTTAAGTTCAAAGATCTACAACCGGGTTAGTAAATCTATCTCAATTTATAGGCTTACGTTACATAAGGTAAAACAAATTTAAGACCATGGCTGCAATCCTTAAGCTATGACGACACTGAAAAGTTAATTTTATCAGTACCATAAATGAACGATACATTAGATACTCACTCACACACACTCATGCACACACACATGCGTTCGCTCACCATCACACATACACAAACATCCACACACCATCACTCACACAATCACACACTCGCACGTTCGCTTTGCTCCACTTTATTGTTTTATTTTCTGTTTCAATACGCACTAGTGTTAGTTATTCTTTGTATTTTTTACATAAAAATTTAAATGTGTATTGATATATGGCGGAGGACACTGATTCCTGTAACACAGGTTCGCCTAGCACGGGAGTCAGGTCACATGTTTTGTTGTAATGTTTTTATGTCAATAAAGTTTTATTATTATTATTATCTAAGCTGCTAGTGAACGGTGGCAAAATCCTCTACCATTCGATTGTAGGTCTTAGATTGTTATAGAGCTACATAATATTGTCTTACTCAAAAACTACTTACACTGAACTACTTTGGTGATGCTTATTAGGAATAACGCTGTTGAACTCAGTTTTCCTATAATTTAGTCCTTGTCTTAGGTTGGGGCGAAGCCCAAACTCTGTGCTGTACATGGGAAGGCGCGGTTCAAGTTTTTGGCGACACAGAGGGAGGCGTCCCTCGCACTCTCACGTCGCTGTCAGTGTTGAGGATCACGCGCGTCTATACTGGTGAACATTGGCATGCTGCTCTTACTGACGCGTGAGTTCTTTTTATATGCCTTCTGTAACTAACCTTCCCCTCCCCCCTCCTTCCCTTCCCTTCGCTACCCTTTTTTTTGCCTTCAGTGTCCCCCCCTCCTTCCCTTCCCTTCCCTTTTTTGCCTTCAGTGCCAGTTGTTGTTTGCCTTTTGTGTTAACTTATCGAGTATGGACTGCTGTATAACTCCCAGGAGGTCTAAGTTCAGCAATGGATGAAATTTTAACTAAAAACAAAGCACTACCAAGTTTCAGCCATCGTATTTTTTGACACTATGTAGCATTTGTTAGGTACGTCATTTCTCTTTGAAGTTTAATCTTGTAACTTATCTTTGTAATCCTCAATAATCGAAGCATTATGTTTGCAGAGGCCAAGTCTACACATGGGGTAAAGGAGAAAGCTATCGCCTTGGCCATGGCAATCTTGAAAATGTGAAGATCCCAAAAATTCTCGACGCACTGCAAGGTACTCCACAATTCCTTGAACTTTCATTCTACCTACCAATATACTACTAACGAAGGCCATTTTATTCAGGTATAAGAGTAGTAGATCTTTCTCTGGGCGCGACTCATGGGGTCGCGCTGACGTCAGAAGGCGCATTGTACGCTTGGGGCACGCACGAGCGCGCACAAATAACGAGACCGGTACCACAACTGTTGCAAGTACTCAACCCCTCTTTTAAGGCTAATGGTAAGTTTGTGTATATAAAAACTTTTTTTTATTGAAAAACCCGGAAATACCAAGTATTTTCATATTTTTTTGTCATTTGAGTAATAAATCATAAATTGCCTAAAAAATGTTGTCTATCTGCTCGTAATCTAATATCTTTCGTCGGCTTACAGGTGTTTCTAGCGGACCTGCACAGATTTTAGTCTGGAGCGAAGAAAGTCCTAGAGATCTACCGTCTTCTATGCCCTTCGTTATTGATTTATCGGAAAGCACTTTCAAGTGAGTAAAAATTAATAATTATTTTTATTTTAGTGTTATCTTTTCATTTTAGAAAATGTTTGACTTGATGTATTTTTTTTTGTTTTTATTGCAGACTTCTAGAAAGGTTATTGAGGATAGTTGTCGAACAAAGCAGCTCAGCAACAATAAAGGAGGTCGAATGTATGGCTATATCCTGCCTGAATCTACTAAGACTTCAAGTAAGCTTCACTCACACAAACCTGTATTATTAAGATACGCTTTTTTTTGTTTTTCGTTTATTTGTTAATAAATTCCATTTTCGAATATTCAAGGTCCAAGCTTGGCAATGTTCCCGTGGACCAGAACCAGATGATACGGAAGGCGAAGCTCGATCTTGGTGCAACGGGGTTCATACTGCACTGGTCGCCTTAGTGGAGGGACGCGCGGGGGCAGGGGCGGCTACCGCAGCGAGACGGGCGTTGGCTGCGGCTTGGCCTCTGTTACTGCCGACACCTCAAGTGCGGGCGCATCATCTTATCACGTTACTGCCTCAAGGTGAGATTAAGATTGGTTGAGAACAGAATAAAATAACAACTCCCTGACCTTTGAGCTTTCAATCAAAAGATTACACAGGGTTTCAAATATTCCACTGTAGATAGATATATGCGTCATTGGTGTGTATGACTCGGAAAGTCTATATTCAGCAGAAGACTGTGATAGGCTACGTCAATGAGTGTGTATATGGACGATGCTTCGGCGCATTCTTCATTTTGGAAGCTTAACTTTTGGATTCTCTTTTGTGATATTAATTTAGTAAATTAGCGTTGGTTTCCGTGTCATGTTGAAAATAACTCATAATATTTATACAAATAAACAAATTGTAGATTAAGCGAGAAAAGAAAATGCGAGTGATGATTGTTGTAAATCCACTCCATAATAATATAATCATAAACCTGTCCTATTGATTCCTAAGTAAATAATACCTTGTCCACAGGATCAGCTCCAGCCAGTGCAGGCGCAAGATTCATGACAGAACTGCTAGTGTGGTCCTTACTCGGCGGCGGTGGGTTGCGAGACGCGTTACGTAACGCGTTGCAAGCACACTCCACAGACGCTTATAACCATCTGCAACTTGATGCGTGAGTCATTATCAATCTACCTTGCGTTTCTACAATTACTACTACTTGAAGATCGAACTGAGTGGCTGTTATAATTTAGCTACGAGCTCCTGTGTATATCTCAATACAAAAGATTAATACCTAGAACCACTAAAATATGGTTTAAACTGTCAATTTTTTTGCTACTCTATTTTGTGTCCCACTGTTGGGCAAAGGCCTGGATTGAATTGACTATCGAGGTAAAATCTTTCAGAGAATACGATCAAGTTGACATAGTGACTGGACAACGTGGATCACCCCCTGCAACAGCCGGAGACGACGCGGATACAGTAACAGGTTTGTGGCCCTTATCACTAATTCCTACTTGTTTTACTTCCTATTGGCAACCGATCACTTTTAATTTTTTTGTTCGAATTTCATTTTATCGAAAACTATTGACGGACGTCTTTTTTGCTATATGCATTATTTAACATATTTTTAGATCATCGAGTAACGAAATAAATCGAATTGATAATAGGTCAACTGATACACGTGACTTCGATGAAGTAAAAAAAAACGAAACGATAATAGTGAATAGTTTTAGGTGAAATGAAATTCGGTAAAATATTTTTCGAACTTATGATTGGTAACCCTTCCTATTATTTATATATTTAAAAGGAATAGGAGCGACATTACTTTCAAATATCTCGGCGACGTGGCACTTTATGGCACCATGTTGCCAAACATTTTTTGTTTGTTAAGTGTCCTCTACCCATCTATATCTATACTAATATATAAAGTTGAAGAGTTTGTTTGTTTGCTTGAACGCGCTAATCTCGGGAACTACTGGTCCGATTAAAAATAATATTTCAGTGTTAGATAGCCCATTTATCGAGGAAGGCTATAGGCTATATCATCACGCTAAGACCACTAGGAGCGCAGCAGACGAGGTTGCGCGGGTCAACTAGTATTATTATATGCATGTTAGATCGTGCGCCGCAACTTTGAAAAAAAAAACGAAATGGCGGCGGGGTGGCTTTGCCAGCTCCCATAGAAACATCTTCGAACCCCCTTATGTACAGTGGTACAAAGGCTAACTAAATGCAACAAGGAATTCTCTACCAGTAAACCTTTGGGTTAAAAAGACTACACTGTAGGTGTACAACAAATAAATAGTATTTAATTTTTAATAGTGTCATGAGATTAGTGTTTTATCATGATATGTTATTTGTAGGATGTACTGAAGAATATCAAATAAGCAACGCGACATCGTCAGATAAAGGAGCTTCTGTACCTTTAATGCATTTGGTAAGTTCAATCTATACTTCTATACTAATATATAAAGCTGAAGAGTTTGTTTGTTTATTTATTTGCTTGAACGCGCTAATCTCAGGAACTACTGGTCCGATTTGAAAAATTCTTTCAGTTTTAGATAGCCCATTTATCGAGAAAGTCTATATATCGCTTAGCCTACCCACGCTAAGACCAGTAGAAGCGGAGCAGACGAAGTTGCGGGGGTCAACTAGTATTACTAAAACAGAAGAGTTTTAATTTTGGTATACTAAAAAGCACAAAATTACTTCTGCTGTCTCGTTTGAAGCGCTATTGAGCATCAAATCGCTGAATAATGTACCCTGTAATCTAAACCATCTTTTCTCAACAGGTTAAACACCTAATTCGCAACACCTCCTGTCAGACTCAGATGCACATCAACGCTATAATGCACGGCGACACGAGCAAGACGGACGATCCTAAAGGTCACGACACCGTCAGTCCTAGCTGTGATCTACTTATACGATTCCAAAGGTACGACCATCACAATTTAACAAGTAGCACTTCACTGCACGTATTTGCACAAATATTCGTGAACTTTATCTCGATGATGTTAGGGTATATTTTCTATTATCCAAGTTACGCGAATGTTTTATTTTCTAGACTCAAAGATATGAAATCGCTCGCGCGCGCGAAATGAAGATTTATGCAAAAAACAATCACAATCAACAAATTAGAAGACATCGCTGAAAACGAATTTTTTCGTCGTCCGCAGTTTTTCCAGTCCGATTTTATTTATCCCGTGCTTCAATTTTTTATTTTTTTATTGGTTTGCTCTTGACTCTAGTCTAGGTCAGAGATGACAGAGACAAAGTCTATGATGGAGCGAGCTTACCCAGAAGGGACCTGTTCACTCTAACTTTGAAGAGATTACGGTTGTAAGCGTTTGGAAACACAGACGCAGGCAGAGAGTTCCACTCCTTTGCTGTGCGCATTATAAAAGGCGTTTGGAAACGCTTAGTGCGAATTGGTGGAATAGCCACAAGGTAGGGATGGTAAGATGCAGTGCGTCTGGATGTCCGATGGAAGAAGGGGGCCGGTGGGATGTGGTTATAAATAAATAGGAAGAAAAAAGGTCTCTTAAACAAAACTCTATAATTAATTTTATTCCTCAGGTTACTGTTCTGCGAAGCAATGTGGTCGCGCGGTGGTCGAAGCACTAGAGGCGGAGTGCGCGCCCTCATCACTCAATATATAGAGCTGCTAGCTGAACACGTACAATCCACACTGAGTTTGTTCGCGAGGGCGGTGCACAGAGCTGATAATACCCAGCTTATAGCGTTATGCGAGCTTGTGGCCGCTGATATTGTGGGTAAGTAATGTCTTATCACTCGATACATAGAGTTGCTAGCAGAACTCGTACAATCCACTCTGAGTTTGTTCGCGAGGGCGGTGCACAGAGCTGATAATACCCAGCTTATAGCGTTATGCGAGCTTGTGGCCGCTGATATTGTGGGTAAGTAATGTCTTATCACTCGATACATAGAGTTGCTAGCAGAACTCGTACAATCCACTCTGAGTTTTTTCGCGAGGGCGGTGCACAGAGCTGATAATACCCAGCTTATAGCGTTATGCGAGCTTGTGGCCGCTGATATTGTGGGTAAGTAATGTCTTATCACTCGATACATAGAGTTGCTAGCAGAACTCGTACAATCCACTCTGAGTTTGTTCGCGAGGGCGGTGCACAGAGCTGATAATACCCAGCTTATAGCGTTATGCGAGCTTGTGGCCGCTGATATTGTGGGTAAGTAATGTCTTATCACTCGATACATAGAGTTGCTAGCAGAACTCGTACAATCCACTCTGAGTTTGTTCGCGAGGGCGGTGCACAGAGCTGATAATACCCAGCTTATAGCGTTATGCGAGCTTGTGGCCGCTGATATTGTGGGTAAGTAATGTCTTATCACTCGATACATAGAGTTGCTAGCAGAACTCGTACAATCCACTCTGAGTTTTTTCGCGAGGGCGGTGCACAGAGCTGATAATACCCAGCTTATAGCGTTATGCGAGCTTGTGGCCGCTGATATTGTGGGTAAGTAATGTCTTATCACTCGATACATAGAGTTGCTAGCAGAACTCGTACAATCCACTCTGAGTTTGTTCGCGAGGGCGGTGCACAGAGCTGATAATACCCAGCTTATAGCGTTATGCGAGCTTGTGGCCGCTGATATTGTGGGTAAGTAATGTCTTATCACTCGATACATAGAGTTGCTAGCAGAACTCGTACAATCCACTCTGAGTTTGTTCGCGAGGGCGGTGCACAGAGCTGATAATACCCCGCTTATAGCGTTATGCGAGCTTGTGGCCGCTGATATTGTTGGTAAGCAAACATCAACATAATTTCAATCGGAAGACGTCCACAGCTTGACATAGGCTTTCCCTTAAGTAATGTCATAAAACAAACATACTAAGTTATAAAAGTTACGAAAGATTTTTGTTAAAAAATTATGCTGTTCCTTGTTTTGTGGTACTTTTATGGGCAGAAAAAAAAACCTTATAACTCTAATCCAAAATATCATATTTAGTCTTATTCTAACTGAATTAATATTATCGCGTATTGGTGTCTATGATTGAATTGCACAATTACCTAAATACGTGATCTCCTTCAGGTCGGGTTGTAAGTGAGCTCGGCGCTTGGGTAGGCGCCTGCGCAGCCCGATCCCCGTGCGCTCTAGCCGACTCGGCGAATTCTCTAGTCAAGATAGCACGAGCTTGTGATGACGCTGCCAAGTCTCTCCCCTCAGCTGCCAAGTTAGATGCTGATCTCCTTGGATGGCCAGGATTAGTGTCTAAGAAACATCAGCTTAAGAACAGTATTATTCGCAAGTAAGTACTATTTGTCCCTGACCTACCTTCCGAAGTTCTTAGCAAACCCGAGAAAGAGCAACATTCCTACGTATGTACCTCTCAAGGACAATTGGGGCCAAATGGTATTGTCTTTCTTTTGTGTTGCGTGCTCGGTGCCTGACGGGTAGACAAAAGCAAACCATTTTAAATGTTCTCCCGCTGTCGAGGATTGTTAATCGATATCACTTTATCATTTTACTTTATTTTTTTACTTACTTTACACTTTTTTTTTTTTGAATTTTAAAAGTTGTGTATGTGCCCTCTGTACATATACTGTATATTTACAAAAAATGCAGACTAATAGCTATAGTAAACAACGTTATTATTCCAGATGTGATATCCAAAACCACACAAAGGAAGGCGGCTCGTGGGTAGTGATAGCGGGCCACGTTTTCGACGTCGAAAACTTTGAGTGTGAAAGCGCGAGTACCGTCGAAATGATCCGAAAACTTCGTGGATCCGATGCGACGGCTGCTATGAGCGTGGATCCGCATGCTGCGTATTTGTCTAGGGTGACTGAGAAGTGTGTGGGGTTGTATGCCGATCAGATATACAGCTATAGGGTTTATGTAAGTAAATGATCAACTTTTGGTTTTACAAAATAAAAATTATTTGATTTTCAAATAAAAAGGTAGATCCAGTATTGGAAACTCCAGTAAATAATTTCAAAAGTAGCCATTTATCGCTTTAATTTGGTCCTTGGTAAAGTAAATAAGTAACCGTTATTACGAAATTCAATATCATGCTTAAACTATTTTATAAAAAAAAATAACGTCAACATCTCATCTCTTGTACAGGAAAGTTCGGCCAGTCTCCGCACTCACCACATACTATCAACATGTGCGTTCAACGTAGCGGTGGGTCTGACACAGTGCGGGTCGCGACTGGCGCGCTCGCTGCCAGTACAGCAGGCCGAGAGAGACGCTGCGCCCTATGCCGCCGCCGTGTTCTTGAGAGGAGGCCTGCAGGTTTGTGTGAGACACATACTATCAACATGTGCGTTTAACGTAGCGGTGGGTCTGACACAGTGCGGGTCGCGACTGGCGCGCTCGCTGCCAGTACAGCAGGCCGAGAGAGATGCTGCGCCCTATGCCGCCGCCGTGTTCTTGAGAGGAGGCCTGCAGGTTTGTGTGAGACACATACTATCAACATGTGCGTTCAACGTAGCGGTGGGTCTGGCACAGTGCGGGTCGCGACTGGCGCGCTCGCTGCCAGTACAGCAGGCCGAGAGAGACGCTGCGCCCTATGCCGCCGCCGTGTTCTTGAGAGGAGGCCTGCAGGTTTGTGTGAGACACATACTATCAACATGTGCGTTCAACGTAGCGGTGGGTCTGACACAGTGCGGGTCGCGACTGGCGCGCTCGCTGCCAGTACAGCAGGCCGAGAGAGATGCTGCGCCCTATGCCGCCGCCGTGTTCTTGAGAGGAGGCCTGCAGGTTTGTGTGAGACACATACTATCAACATGTGCGTTCAACGTAGCGGTGGGTCTGGCACAGTGCGGGTCGCGACTGGCGCGCTCGCTGCCAGTACAGCAGGCCGAGAGAGATGCTGCGCCGTATGCCACCGCCGTGTTCCTGAGAAGAGGCATGCAGGTTTGTGTGAGACATACTATCAACATGTGCGTTCAACGTAGTTGTCTACTTAGACCTTCGCGAAGCCGAACCTAACACTCGAGGTGGGTGCATTCTGATCAAAACACAAAAGGTCAGTCACAATCACATATTTTCCAGTCATTGTTTTCTAATTAATTTACTAACGTTTCATCAAGCTAGCAAAATCTTTAGTTAAGAGATGTTTAATTTCATCATATTTTTTATTGAATCTATTTCTTTGCCAGCAATAACTCGCTATGTTCTCCCAGGTCCCTCAACTCACAAACCCCTTCGACGAAGAGAAGGCAGAGGCCCGCAGTGGGTCCTCGACCGGCGGCAACAGTCCCGCGGGCGAAACGCCCCAGCCGTCGCGGACGTCGCGTCCCCCGCGCCCTCCGCCCCGGGTCAGCGTCGCGCAGTCGTCTGCGAGGGCTGAGGCCTTGTTGCATGCACTTGCTGAGCCCAAATTACATGTGAGTTTCTTTTGTTGTGCTTAGTGATATTGAAGGAGTTAAGGCACTGAGAAGTAAAGTTGGCCAATGGGATATTTTACGAATAAGTTTGCTTTTTTCATCGATTGATTTCTCTTTGTTCAATATGATTTAACCAAGTATATTATTCATTCGGGGCAGTAACATTGGCAACTGTGAACTGTCAATGTAATAAACATTTGGCATCTACGCAGACTGTAACGATGACGTCCTCACAAATCAACTACCTATTTGCAAACATACGTATAACATTTTTATGTTTTTATATAGCGATCTCATACCCAGGACTTTCTTTTAGGCACCTCATAACATTAAAGTAGTCACCTAACATAGTGAATACAACATACCTTATGTTCACCAGGACCCACTAGCCCTACACCTCTGGTGGGCATGTGAAAGACGCGAGGGTTGCGCGCCGCACTTCCCTCCAGAACATCCGCTAGAGGAGCTGCGTCGAGCGCTGCTAGCGGCTTTATTGTACCATGCCGGGCTGAAGGAACATGCGCTGGCGACTGCTATGGCTGGTAACACTGTATTTTATTATTTTTATGTCGAGCTTTAAAAATAGTGAAGAAATTTGAATGACTCAAAATATTTTGTAGTAGCCTTTAGTTAAACAGATAAGTTTTACAATAGGATAGTGGACAAAAAAAAATCGAATTAGTCCGTCAGATAGATTTCCATAAAATATCCGAGCGTCTTTTTTCTTTTTTCACGCAAGCATTTAGAGGTATGCGGAACAGACAATAAAGTCCCGCATACCTCCATTGTAAAGGGAGGATCCTCCGAACAGACGGTTGTTGTGTCTTGCGGGCAACTGCCAGATAGTTGATATTCGGACTGATGTATATGTTCAAATCGCACGGTAAACTCTGCTTGCGCGATGCAGGATTTCAACCTAGTAGTTCGCTGCTAGTTGGATAGATGGCGACGCGGTTCTTTTTGTTGCGATGTAGATTTGCTCCGTTGGTTTTTCTAATGGCAGCATTGATGCCGCTACAAGCAAAAATTAAGACGATACAGTGTGTTGAAAACTCGTGTGACTCAGAAAAAATACGTGTCGAATATTTTTTGGAACTCTATCTGACGGACTAAATAGATTTTTTTAGTCCACTGCCTATTCACTCGACTAAGTCTAAAATGGGACAATATACTGCTACTGACTGTGGCTCAGTTCAATTTTAATTAAATCTTCATCTATCGTACATCGGAAAATGACACGAATAAATTCATAGTGACAACGTCATGGTGGTGTGTTTTAGAAATGGAAAAAGGAGAGGTAAAACTGTCACCTGCGATGTCTGAAATTGTAAAAGCAGTTCAGCAAAGCAAATGGACTCTAATGAGGACAAGGCAGCAACTTTCGCGCGGTTATAAAGAGGTAAGTTCCTACGGCGTTCTTTTTTTAAATAATCCCTTATTAATTGCCAGTCTTGCTACATCTTTCTAATGTGTGTAGGTATGTGCAGCGCCTCTAGAAAGGGCTAGATTCCTTCTTCACGAAGTTCGCGCAGCCATGTCTCCTGCGGTATCAGCATTGCACTCACGACCGCCGTCCCATAGAGCGCCTACTGCCAAGAAAATATTTCAGAAAGTCATGCGTGCTGCTAAAACGCCTGGATTTAATAAATGGTAACAAGAATAGTTCCGTAGCATTTATATCATAAATCATCTATTTACATGAACAATCTATAAATCTCCTATTGTTAGGTTTACTTATCACATAATTAACTTCTGAATTATTCTTTAAACGGTTTAAATATCCTCACGATTATCCTTCATATCCTTTACAGCTTCGAAACTACCAAAGATCTCAGAAACAGACAGAACAGTCTTAGCAAAAGCATGTTCAAGGCTACAAGCAGCCTTCTACAGGGTGATGCACTCCTCATAAAGTCATCCATAGCCCAAGCCTCGAAAACTCCCGAAGACGCTCCGAGCATCGTCGTCGAACCTTCAAGAGGACACAACGAAACCCCTATAGCCCCTATAAAAGAACCCCTTTTAAGATCTAAAGTCACTTTGAAAGTCAAAGACAAACCTCTAGAGAAAGACTTGAAGAGTCAGAATAATGACGATATGAAAAACGAAGGTCGGGGAGACAGAGACAAAGGAGATCGAGACGATGTGTTAGACAAAGACAACGATGATAAAACGCCAACGAACGAAATGTCGATTAGTTCGATAAACGATATAACCGATAACTCGATTCTGAAGGAGTCGATGGAGAGTGAGAAGCAAGTTATGTTGCTAGCGGATGATCTCAAGACTGATTTGATTATGGCTGACGAAGAAAAGGATGATGATAATTCTGAAAGGAATAAGTTTGTTAATGCGTGGGTTTCGAGACTTGCGTGCGAAGAGAAAGGTACTGCTTTATCATATATTTTTTTATCTTTTCGTTTATTGCTTTGAGTAAAGGAATAAACGAAACTATACAAAGTAATAAAATAGTGAGATGCTGTAGATTACGAAATACAGAAGAGTTAACGCGTCAGTAATGAATTCTCTTCAACCACTTTTTAATCTGGGCCCAGTTGCCAGAAGAAGAGGACAAACGAAATAGTTTTTGCCAGCTGTCACGGTGTAGTTTCTTCAGAAAGTTAACTAGACATGAGAACTTTCCGTAACAAAACTTGTATCTGTCAAAGACGAGTCTTTCCCAGATAACTATGGTAAGCGCCAGATAAATGTGCAATAACGGTCATTGATCCATATACTTATTGGCTTTCTTAATATCTAAAACAGAAATGAAAACATAAAGCTGTCCTGAATCGACTTCTATCGTGATCCTTTACGTTCTCTAGTATTGAAAGACTGATCATATTTTATTGTTCGGGTATCTACGAAGGGATATTAGGGAAAGGTCAATGTATGTTATTGCAAGTTTATCAGGCGCCTACCATGATATCGATTAAGAAGCATACTGACAGCTTATTAGCTATACCATACCCAATCAACAGTTTTATTTATTGATGTTTTCTGCTTCAGATTTATATTGGTTGCTAGAAGAAGTGACGCAAGAGCAACAAGGTTTGACAGTAGCCATTATTGACTTTGTCATGACTGAAGATCCCTGTGATATAGACATACTAAGAAGGGCGTTGTATTGTCAGGTATGGTTGCAAATGAATATTAACTGTATGTTCTTAGCAATAAATTATAGTATAGCATGTTAACATGAATAGCTTATGAAAATCTAATTCCAACTCTACGGCCTTACCAATATGGTTCAATTTCAGGTACAAAGAGCTGAAATAAGAAAGAACGGGTATTCCATGATCAATAGTATACTCAACTCGTCACAGACGATGTCTGATAGCATCAAATACGCCGCCTTGGCCGGTTTATTAGGTGCTTGTATGGCCGACGCGGTCCCATACATCCCACTCCAACCTACCATACCATTAACGCATCCATTGATAGGAATAGAATCTGTGATACCGTACACAAAGTACATGGTTCTTCTAGAAAGATCGAAGTTGATGGATTTTATACTGAAAGAGTTAAAAGCGAGGGTGTTAGAAGGAGAACATACTCAAGCGCTGCCGTTAAAGATGAGCGCGAATTATGGCGCGCATGCGTTGTTGAACCGACCTTCGAGAGCAAGGTAAGATTCATGGTCCTTAACATTTGTAGTTCTGTGTAGACAAGGTTTTTGCGTTTAGATTTGCGCTGAATGGAAAATGTATAAGGAGTCTGAGGTTTTGTAATAACATGCAGCAAAATATGATTCTTACGGTTTTTTTTTGCGCACTAAGCCGGTTATTGTTTTCACAAACGGTCACTCAAATAGCAACTTACAAATATACGAAGCTGAAGCTAGTTGTATTATAAGTAATTAGTTTAAGTTGCGATGGAATGTAAATTATCTAAGATTTCAGAATTCAGGTATAGACCGTCAAAATTTGCTTTTCTTTCAGGTTCTTGATAACACTACTATCACTCCTCATAGAGGGGTGTCAGGGTCCGGAATTGGAGCAGCTAATAAACGGAGGAGCTTTAAGCTCTTGTCTTACTTTACTGAAGCAAATAGGAGGCGATACATCTCAACTTACGTCTCTAATATGTAATGGATTGAAGTCGAAAAGTAAGTACATTTGGTATTAGCAAAAATAAATATCATCATCTTCCTGCCCTCATCCCATGTTACTTGGGGTCGGCGCAACACATTTTTTTCTTCCATTCTGTTCTATCAGTCGTCACTCTATCACTAAGTCCCTTTTCTTTCATATCGCAAAATTAGCAATTATATTAGCAACTTTCATATTAGCAAAAATAAATATAACTCTTAATAAAACTAGAACTCTTCTAGAGAGCATTTTTTTGGGCTAAAACCTACTTTATAATCATCACATTCGGTATAAGCAAGAAATATTGTTCATGGTTGACATAACCGTGGAAAAAAATGTCTAGCAATGATATTGATGACTTACCGTTGTTTTTCCTTGTAGCGGATTGTCTCATAATATTCGAAGACGAGAGGCTAGGAGCTCGAGCTCGGGGAGCCTCATTGTCAGGTCCTGAACTAGCTTCACTTATGAAAATCGGGACGAGAGTAGTGAGGGGCAAGGATTGGAAGTGGGGTGATCAGGTAAGGGTAATCTTTTATAACCTATCCTACATTAGTGGCTTATAAGATCCGATGAAAAATCGGATCCGGATTTTTTGTACTGTGTTTTTTATTTAGTTGGCTACTTAGATCCCGCTTCTGTTAATTGGCAAATCCCGTACTGGACACTGGTCTTTTTGCAATCAAACATAATTATGTTAATAGCTCAGCTGCAGAAAGACACGGCTCAATACAAATACAAATCCATTTTTTTTTTAGAAATCGTCCTTGACTTGACGCATTCCTCATTCAAAGAAAATCTTCTACTTCTACTTTCAATATTTTTTTAAATACTCGAACTTTGAATTGTTTCATAGGACGGTGTCCCCGGTGGCGAAGGTCGCGTCATAGGAGAGCTGGGCGAAGACGGATGGGTGCGAGTGGCATGGGACGCGGGAGGTACCAACTCCTATCGAATGGGCAAGGAGGGCAAATACGACCTCAAACTAGCGCGCTCGCCGTCGCCACCGCCATCAGTGGACGAAACTGTTCATGGGACTGGTAAGGATAATTAAAATTTTTGGAGTTCTTTATAGCTTATTTGCTGAAATGTCCTTAATGTCCATACGCCTGCCGTCTAGATGACTTAAACAACGCCTCTATCGAAGCAATAAACGTGACCACATATACTGGGCCCAAACTATATAATGTGATAAACCGGCGCGATCAAGTTCCTTGATGCTCTAGTAAACACAAGAAATCTTGTTAGTGTTGAGGAGTTTTTCTAACAGGGCTTTATTACTGTTAACGTATTTTACTAGTGATTCGAGAATTTAATTTGAACTAAATAAAATAAATCTATATAATAATATTCTTCCCCAACAGCCGTCGTCGACACCAGCGTAGAATGGTGGCCAGTGAGCGAGGTCCGTGCCGCCTGCACGGGCGCTATCCGAGCGCTATGCGCGGGCGCAGGGGGCGCGCTCGCTAGCGTTGGCACCGTTGCTAGAAGAAACGTGGCTGCTTTACAAAGAAGACTGTTAACTTTAGCGCATGCACACTCAAATCCACCGCCGACAGCGTTTGCTGCGCATTATCATACGGCACTGGCTTTGTTACGAGGTAAGGAGTATGTTTGGTTTCTTTCTTTCTTCTAACTGACCCGGACGTCCGGTCGTTTAAAACTCGCAATATAAAGAAAGAAAGAAGGAAACAAATATTAACAGTTTTTTCGGCAAGTCAAGACGCATGTTTTGATTTACTTGCGCTATATGGGGTCACTTTTCCTTAGAGGCATGCCTCTGGTGACCCAGAAAGGCGCAATTAAATATTATGGATAAAAGAAAGCTTTTTATGAACCATTATTTTTACTGTTACAGCTAGTGCACAAAGTCTGGAGATGCGTATTTCATTATGCACTGACTCGTGGTTCGAACTCTGCTACAGTATTATTTCGGCTGCCGACAAGCCTATCTCACAAGATCTCATTTATTTACAAGTAAGTGTCATTTCTTCCGCAGCCCCACGAAAAAAACACCTAACAGGAGTTTTATTCTGTTCTTTTTGGTCGAGCATAGGCAGAGCAGTAAAATGCTCACTCAATCTTGCTTTGTATAAATTGATAAAAAGTTGTAGTACGAGATACCCTTTGGGGTGTATATTCATTATTATGATGGGCAAAGCATGTGCTTGATCACTTTATACTTAGTCTGCCGACGCTTTACCAGAAAATGCAGAATCCTTTGAAGTGCCTAGTACTTCAGCTAGCTTTTTTTTATCATAAAAAAAAGTTTTTTTTTGGGCAATGCCTTTATTAAGCATAACTTATTTCCATAGATTCAATCACTCTGGCTTCTTCGCCGAGTACTAGTAGAACACACAGGACCTCCCGAGTGGCGAAGAACAGTTGGTGCTCAATTACTAGCCCTGATTGGACGGTTGTGGCTAGAAACACACTCGTGGGACCCGGCCTTCAAACCTAATCATCAGGCTATTGGCAATAATGCTGCAGATGAAGAGGAAGTTGGTAAGTATTCATTCTAATTTTTAGAATGTGTGATCTTTTCGCATAATTCCGCAAAACTTTATCCGGATCCAACTCCCCCATCCCCAGAATGTGCAGGCTTCTTAATAATTGCCATCAATCAATAGATATTTATTCCACATCACTTCAAAAATTCAAGCGCCAAGTCCATAAAAACTAATCGATATATTACCTCTTTTTTTTGTTTGTTATTTTTGTATCTGCTCTGTTTCTGAAGCTGTCCACTAGTTGTTGTGAGTGTTATTTCTGCACTATTATTATAATTTTATAAGTTTTTTTTTTTTTTTTTGCATGCTGTGTCTATCACATCATATTGTACACTATGCTTGTATTATATTGCTTGTGTTATTAGTATAAACAGTGTAACAATTGTAGATAGGCCAATAAATAAATAAAAAAATAAAATAAAGAAAATAATAATGGTACTCAGCTGCTTCAGATTAGGTTCGGTCCATCATACATGCCAATGTGTCAATGTAATACCGTTGATGAAAACATGCCTGTTTTATTGTGGATATAAAAACGTAACAGAATGCTGCATTCTACGGTCGTTCTGTTTTGCCTCGTCGCCATTTGGATGTATGACATAAAAATATATATATGTATGGTAAATTAATTTTAAAAGCAAGTCATCTGCATTCTCTCATTGATTTTCTTTTCAACATTATTGTCCTTTGCATTAACTTCTAACAAGCTACTAATTTCAGACAACAGATGGCGCGCGCCCGCGACCGCCAGCTACACTGGTTCAACGTGCGCAGCGTTGGTACAGCTTGTAAGACAACTGCACGCCGCGTCGCAGTGGCACACACCCGTCACCACGTTATTGTTGGACAAATTGCAACTAGCTGCACAGACGGTAAGCAAAGAAGAAGGATCATAGTCTATACAAAATTACCCCACATCCTTCGTATTTTAAATTCTTTGGTAGTTTTCTTGGACGTGGGGAGATTTTCAGCCTTCTTTTTACCCGAATGCGCCAGGAGGAGGATTATGATTTTTAATGTAGTGTGTGCGCGCGTGCTAGACACCGTCCGAGGCATGCGAGCGGCAGGAGGAGGGGGGGTGTACAAACGTTAAGGTATCTCAACGTAGACTGCTACGACTTGTCTCAACACTCGCATAGCAGTACTTTAGGTGGTGACTAGCATACTCATATACATAGCATACACACTATACTATTACTTACGTAGGTATCTTTTGAAATGACATGATAGAACGAGAGATAGCGTCTAATAATTTATTTATTGGTCAGCACTACCAAAAGAACAAGTTTCATATATGATCTGACTTGCTCGCATTGTTATTTGTGTTTACAGCCACAAAAAACAAGATGGTATGTTTTTTTTTTTAAGGAATATTGGTTAAAATCTTCTTTCTTTGACAGGTAACAAGTGACTGGCATTGGTGGCCTCATACGAGTCAAGATTTAACGCAGACTATGAAACCAACACCTCCCAGTCTTGAGAGCTGTCTCATAGGTAATCTACACACAAATACTAAATGTAACTTTATTTTCAGTACCATAAAGTTCATAATCATATTCCTTAAAAACAACAAAAAATATTAAGAGCAAATTATTCAGTGGCCAGGTGACTTGTCAAAGAAATATAAACGTCTGTTTGACAGCGTTTATAGAAAACATGTCAGACATAATATCATGTTTCTTTGGATAAGTTGTGCAACTTTTCTGAATGAACCTAAATTGAACTGTATTGTCGAATCAACAAGGTATGTAATCATTTGCAGCGGGTGCACTCGGAGTGGTCGGTGGCGTAGAATGGCGCATACGATTGGGACAGAAGGTGTCAGCCGGATCGCCGCCACGCAATGCTATTGTGACGCAACTGTCGCCCAGGGCGAAGATCACTTTAGTACATGACGATAATACTACTACTAAGGTGAGTTCCTCTTAGCTGGTAAAAAGCGTTTACTGCTGACAGTAGGTATTTCATACAAACTTTCAACGTCAACGTCCTTGATCTTGGATATGAAGGAACCGATTTTAATTAATTTTAAAACGCGTACGCAAGGTACCTGGTATCTTTAAAAAGTTATTTAAGAACTTTTTCGAAAAAGAGTGTAGAAGAGAAGAGAGAACAAATTAAGTTTTCTATGGAAAGTAAAAAATCACTCTCGAGGCATTTCTGTGTAGTATTGAAGATACTAAGGGACTCACCAGAGAATGGGCAGCAGCGTTCTCTGTAAAACCCAACACCATACACTGCGATCGCCAAACCGCCTGCCAAGCGTGGCGATTATGGCAACCCCCCCCCACCCCCCCCTTTGGCGGAGGCCTATGTCCAACAGTGGACGTCTTTCGGCTGTTATGTTGATGATGATGATTGAAGATACCGTTTTGGGTAAATATTGATATCACAGTATGTTTAAAATTAGAGGGAAGCGAGTGTGATATCCGAAATGATGACACGGGAGAGACAAACATCTACCCTCATATATGACATGACGTCTCCATAAGGAATCGATCGCAAAAAAGGGATGGTGTACTGTTTTATAGTTCCGTCTTTCTCTCAAAGCGGAATCACGATGGCAGTGGTACCTCACAGTAGGAGGATTGCTGAAACAAATAAAGTCGTGTAGATCACTAATATTAAATAGGAATTTCATTCAACAGCTATTTAATAGAAATTTCATTCAAACTATTTTTAACCATTCAGGATCCGCTAGTACCTTTCGGGACAAGCCGACGCTCGCGCGATTTAAACGTTATTTGTAGGCGTCTTGCGTTTATTTTCACTTGGCCCAATAGGGGCTTACGGATTGTAACGTTTAAAAACGATTTTGCTCCTCGGGGGCTGACGGAGGCTGAGTCACTTACCTTCTTTGCTCGTTTATCAGACTGAACTAAGCGGCATACAAAGCGCGGAAGGCGACCGCCTGTCCCTGCCGCTAGGTGGCGGTGAGAGCGCACTGCGCGTTTGTGCTGCGCTATTAGGCGCTGGACCACAAGCCTCGCCCATGCATCCACATCATTTACCCGGTGAGTAAATAGTCTTCATATATGTTATGTATAAACTACAGCCACTTTTTAGTTTTCTGTTTTATTATAACTTCGAAATTAAAACATCGAGTACTATTTGAACTCCGTAAATTATCTTATCTATACTAATATTATAAAGAGGAAAGGTTTGTATTTTTGTATGTAACGAATAAACTTAAAAACTCCTGGACCGATTTGAAAAATTATTTCAGCAATGGATACCTATATTACCAGTGAGCCACGGGACCAGGAACTACGCGGGTGAAACCGCGTGACGTCCGCTAGTCTATACTAATATATAAAACTGAAGAGTTTGTTTGTTTGTTTGCTTGAACGCGCTAATCTCAGGAACTGCTGGTCCGATTTGGCCCACTTATCGAGGGAGGCTATAAATCACGCTAAGACCAATAGGAGCGGAGCAGACGAAGTTGCGCGGATCAACTAGTTATTTATAAACTTCTCAATTCCGATGAATAAGCTAACCAAAGTTACTTTATTTACCGGTCGACAATACAAATTTTATATTATCTTTTAGCTGAAATTGACGTCTATGGACTAAGAAAGCAGCAAATGGAACTACTAACATTATGTGCAGTACGAGGTCTTTTAACTACTAGGACAAGACTACGAAAGGTTCTGATGCAGCCACCAGATCATGCGGGTAAGTGCCTCGTTCCAATTTTAATAAATATTAAACTTGCTAAGGCAAATACAACCTTAACTATACTACGTATTAGGTTGAAAATTGTATACCTTAACATTCGAAATAAAACAATTGACAAATCGTCATAACATTTCAGGAAATATAGACAGAGGAATAACATTAGGCACTGAAGGGACATTACTGAGACGGCTACTGGCGCTAGCAACTCGACCAAGTCCACTGGCCGCTTCCCATACACCTCGCGAACTTGAATCAGCTGCACTTACTATAGTGCAACAGTTGGCTGCTCATGTCAATGGTAAGAATTTTAAAGATAATAAAATCAACATAATCGAATCAATATTATCTGACCCACATATTAATTAAACAGAGATAAGTTGATGCTGAGATATACAACAACAAATGTTTTGTGTATCTTTTGTAACGTTTCCAATTTTTTCTTTCTCTTTGTAATATCATCCCGAACCAATTAATGTATCTTTTCCAGGAGATGACAAAGATCATGAAACGCCCCCTGAAATGCCGATCATAGACAAGAGCAATGTAATGCAGATATCTATGGGTCCTTCGACTAGTACGGCATCTCTATGTAAGTTAAAATTAACAAAAAAAAACAATATATGGAAAGATAATGAAAAGATAATACAATGTGTGGATATTATTTTGTTTCGTTTGCAGCACGAAAAGATCTCAACACATGGGCAAACTCTTCACAAGTGCAACAAGTTATAGAAATGGGTTTCTCTAGACATGCTGTTTACGGCGCTATTCAAGCTTTAGGTAACTGAACAAGCTTTACATTTGGCACTCTAATTAAGGTTCTATTTCGCATGTCACAAAGCTCGATATCCCTTCCACCCAGTCAACTGTCTTTATTCAGCAATATACAAACAATTTTGAACTCTGCGGGAGTTACTACAAAGATCAATATTCCTTACAGGTGGAACAAGTCTCCCATCAGTAGAATCATTAGTCGTATACTTATTAGAACTACCTCAGCACGGTATGGACGACTCAGTCTTCGAAGTTAGGCCTTTAAGTGCTAAGCCTGAGAAGAAACAGATTCCGTATAGATGGCGCAGTTGTTTCGCCTCTGAAGAAGAGTATGCGCAGTACTTGTCTGACGTCATCACTCCGGGGATGACTGTACGATGCTGTAAGGCGGTTGAACCAGTAAGTTTTTTTTTAATTATATTGTTTGTCTGTACTATTTCATTGCTAGGCAAGACCTCCATTCCTTCAATCGTTCTGGGTTCTGCGCTACGTCTTAACTACAATGCAATGGTTTTACTCTTCGTTGTGTTCGGATGATACCCACAAGCACACCTTAACATGCTTCAACCATTCAATACCTTTAAACTTTCTCAATGAGGGCTACTCACCAGTTGGCGCCACTGTCGAGTATGGCCCTTAATCATGGCATTAAAGTTGTTATTACGCGCATGTGAACAAAGTTGAAAAAATATGTATGATGCCGTAAACGTGCGCTTTAATACAACATAGATAGTGTCGCAGTGTTACGTGGACTCATCACAATGGAAAAAAGAAGGAGATAATATACATATTTTACAACAAAAAAAGAAAGTTCAATGCTGTGGTCGGTAGAAACGTAACTTAATCTGCTACAGTCAGGCTGTTTTAGTAAAATATTCACAAGAATTGAAACAAATAAGTGAATAAACTCGAGTCAATAACCAACAAACAGTGAAGTTTGACATTACGATGACCTCACGCTACAGTAGCGCCTCTAGCGGTGAATTCAAACGCGATAGCCCTCATTAAGGAGCAATTTCTTGACCTACTTACACTTACCCGCTATCATAAAAAGGTTTTCGAATTTGCTTCTCGCCTGTATTTTTGGTGTTTCTAATATTCACACGTTATTTTCTCATCAGTTTTCCTACAATGTTTCCTAACTCTGATTGGCACATGAACAAATGTGACCGCTATTATTCTGCCTCAATTATGTTCCTAAATGTACATGTTTTACTCACATTTTCAGCTTGGTTGAATTCATGTAAACGCTTTTTCAGTAAGTATGCTTGCTTCAGTTACTTTGAGAGTTTATACGTGTTTTTCAGGTCGCTTTAGGCGATGTCGGACAAGTACAAAAAGTTGAACGAGATATTAAACAAAACGTCTTTCTTCACGTAAGTTTTGAGTATTTAATTTACGCGTAGTTTACTTTATAAACGCTTAGTTATATGTTTATATGTGTACGCACTACTTACATTAACACACACACAGACCCATACACACACACCCAAACCCACACACACATACGCATCTATACACGCATACGCACACGCACACACACGCACACGGACACACACACACACACACATACACACACACACACACACGCACGCAAAACACACACCACGCAATAGCAGGCTTCCATTAAATTTAGCTTTAAGTGATTTACCTGTTCGATTTATTGCATAAATTGTTAATTCTAAAGAACGGGTGAAGACACTGACTATTGTAACACAGGTCTCACCTAGCTCAGGAGTCAGGGTCTCAAACGAAAATGTATAACCTTTTTTATGTCAATAAAAAATATTATTATTATTATTATTATTCACATCTTATATTTTATTATCATTACAGTTAGGGGCCTCGAATTATTTGCATTCCCCACGTCCCAGCCTTTTACTAACTCAACTTTTTCTCTTTATAAGAATAAAGAAGCGTTAAGACCAAATGCGTAAAGAAAAATTTTACTTCTATAATATACCGAATTCATCGACAAATAAATAATGATAACTATTCTTTTCACAGTTATTTCTGTTAAGTATATCTTTCTGTAGGTAACTTATTTTGCATAACAGTGTTAAGGTTGCTGTAAGAGGAAAAATAACTGAAAGGATTGTCATCGCACTGTATAGGCACAAAAGTGTCATTGTCAAGTAAATTTTATCTATAAGCTTACTATAGGTGGCAGCACAGAAGCGTCAATGTAAATTATCCTTAACTTTAAAGTTTCGAATATGCAACACTAGATGGCATAGTCAACTCCGTGCACGTTCCCTATTGCATGTAAAATTTTTTTCGTCCATCGAATTTCAAAGCTCCCAATCCATTGCGTAGGTGGAATGGCGCGGCCTAGGTCGTGTGTTCGGCGTACGCGCAGTGCACGCTGAAGTGGTATCGGGTACTCCACCATTTGCGGTCGGCGACAGAGTACGGGTCCGTGCTGCTGTCACTCAGCCGCGGTACAAGTGGGGGTGTATCGATCATACTAGCGTTGGGACTGTTACCTGTACGTATTTGAATAACAATAAATACAACGTGTTGATTTGCATCCTAGTCAAATTCAAGGACGTAATTATGCTAATGATTCTCGACCCAAATCGACAATAAAATGGGTAGGTATTTTTTTAATTTTATTTTTTTATTTACGGAAATCCGTCAGTGTAAACCAGCCGTATTTAAACGCGGCCCGTCTGTTACTAGCCTTATAACCGCGCTTTCACACACAAACAAACGCAAAAAATACATACACAACGCATACGCAACGATCATTCGATAATTCGTAGGTAATCAATCGCACCCCAATCACGGTACGGGGACTCTCCCGCGCAAGCTCCTAGCCCCGCCCCCGCGGCCCCGGAACTAACAGTGTGTTTGATGTCGCCGAAGCGTGCGTGCGCTTTGCGAATTCCGCTTCTCCGTAAATCGTTGAGACGTAGGTACAAAGTGCAAGATGACGGGCAATTATTCAAATGTCGAGATGGTGGAGATGGTCCGCCTGTATGCCATCAGTGGAGACAGCCTACGTGGAGCCAACCGGATATTCACGGAAATGTTTCCCGATCGGGAACCCCCATCACAGAGCGTCATGCTGGCTGCTACGCAGAGACTGCGGGATCATCGGCAGTTTGACGTTCCCCGGCATGCTCATGCTCGCGGCAGCTTAGGCCTGCCTGTCGCCTTGCAGGAAGACATCCTGGAATACTTCCAGCGAGACCCACGGGCAAGCACGCGGGAGGCTGGTCAACACTTAGGAGTGCACCACACCACAGTGTGGCACCTACTGAAACGTGAACTGCAACACCCGTTCCACTACCGCAAGGCACAACCTCTACTTCCAGCAGGATGGCGCTTCCCCTCACTATGGTCGGCAAGTACGCGAGTACTTGACCGAAAAGTTGGTGACCACTGGATCGGTCGCGGAGGACCTGTGGCCTGGCCTCCGCGTTCTCCAGACCTGACGCCTGTAGACTTTTATTTGTGGGGAGACGTTAAAAGGTTAGTTTACTCGGAGGAAGTGACAAGTGTAACAGAATTACGTGCAAGGATCATTAGTGCTTTCGACACTTTAAAAACGAATGTGTGTAGTGTTACGTAAGCTGAAGGAAAACCAGCTACGTTGTGCTCGATTGTGCGAAGAGTGTGATGGTGGCAACTTTGAACAATACCTCCGGGTAACTTAAGTAGGTAATTTATTTATTTGTACATTTTGTAAATACGTTGTAAGCTTAATCAATTTTATTAGTGTAAATAATTTAATTTCAAATTTTATTTTTAACTTCGCCAATAATACCTAAGAGTCGATAGTATCACCACGTACTTACACTTAACTAGCACGTCTTTCCATTTCCATCAAACGTAGAAAACATTTTGAGACTTAGTGGATCGCTACACCAACTAAGGTATTCTTGCCGGTCCTAAGCCCGTTAAGTAGGAAGGAAAATTTCAAATCAACCAATTTAATCCACAAATAAAAACAAAATGTAATGATTTTGTTTTTACAAAAACTTTAGGTTGAAGGATAAAGCAAAACTGATAACAGGTCAGTGAACTTTTCTTTGGCGCACTAGTATTACTGTCATTAGTAAGATTTCCGTATTCCAATGATGCTCAAAGATGAGTTAATTATCAAGCGAAATTTATGACAATAATGTAGGTGATTTTCGAAATAAAATTAGGTAAAATTATTGCTACCGGTCATTGATCGGTCGCGCTCGCGCGCGCTAGCATTTCGTAGGTAAGAAGTCGACACTCACGCACACAGCTGCATTGTCGCTGTGTGCGTAGTCGGGTGATTCTGTTTTATTTGTATTGAATTAAGGGCTTAATTCTGAAATACTGTTAAATTTCAACAAAAAAAAGCAGCGCTTATTAGTTATTGCCCGCTAACGTACTTTCGATTGATTATTTATGTCTTTTATGACAACCTCCTGAAATTTGACGAGGATGCAAAACAACACGTTGTATATAACGACTACTTAAACGAAAATGGACCATACCCATAAAAGATAAGGGTGCATTTTCAGTGAGCCTGAGACAAGCGGAGCGGAAATGTTCAAGAAAGTAACAAAGGAGACCAATGAATTTTAATCAGTGTAATTGATCGATTGCCTTATGGTGTCGGCCGGTGCCGTATGGTGCCGTAAAAGAATAATACCATCCCATCACTTCCCGTGGGTGTCGTAAGAGGCGAATAAGGGACTCGCCAAAGAATGGGCAGCAGCGTTCTCTTTAAAACTCAACACCATACACTGCGATCGCCAACCCGCCTGCCAAGCGTGGCGATTATGGCAAACCCCCCCAAATCTTGGGGCAGGCCTGTGTCCAGCAGTGGACGTTTTTCGGCTCATATGATGATGATGATGATGAATTGATCGGTCACTGTACGTCCCCTATCCGCTCCGCTCAGCGGAAACGCAGCCTAAGCCAGTCCTTCATTTGGTTGGTGACCTAGTCAGGTTATATATAAGTAATAGTGGCGACGTATTTTGGGCAGTCGCCTAAAATACGTCGCCACATATAGCTAACGAAAGACTGGTGATATTCATTTTTCATTTCATTTTGCAGCAATATCAAGTAACGGCCGAGACCTAACAGTGGACTTTCCTCAACAACCTGGATGGACAGGACAAGTCAGTGAAATGGAACTCGTTACTGATCAATGTGAGTTCTTCTACATCTTATACCGTCATCTACGTCATTACAAATCTTACGCGACAAAACGTGGACTTAAAGATTGGCTACAGACAGCGACAGGAAAAAATAAATGGAAAGATTGCCTCGTCAATCTAGGGTTCGCAAGTGTTTGAGCATGAATTCATTTGATACCCAAGTAGTGAAAAGTGTAGTTGGGTTTTTTCCATCTGGAATTTCTCAGCAACTGCCCAAATTCGGGACTTGTGACCCGTTGATAGTGATAAGCATCATCGCTGATAACTTGGTACTTAAATACAGGATGTGTGTTCAGAAGTGCGGGTCACAATTAAGCGCGTGGTCATACACGGTGCCATTTTAGTCGTCTTACAACGGCTGTCCATTTAATCTATCCAATGACTACTACACATTCATTTAGAAAAAAAAATGATATTTATGAATATTTGAATTATTAAAAAAAAAAAACAAATATTATTCATTATCATGACGTAGTTTGGAACATCCAGGATCGAGCTCAGTCCAAGCCTTGTATTCCAAGGACGGCGCGGAATGGTTTGGGACATTGTTTTGATACGTAAACATTATTAACAGGGTGTTTCATAATTCTTATGCATTATTTACTTCTATTGTACCTATTAACATAATGGTTTTTTTTTAAATAATTGCGCCTAGAGGTAGTTTACATTAAGTGGACCGGCTTTGTAAGACGATTAAAATGGCACCGTGTATATCAGACCCAGAACATAATCCTTAAATATGGTTACGTACTTCTGTAAAACCCTGAATAACTGACAAAATGTATCTTCTGGTTTCCCGACTGTGCGGATGCAGGGTTGATGTGTTAAGTGGAAGAAAAGAAGGGAAGCCCTGCCGAGTAATAATAATTTTATATCCTTTCTTAGCGGAATGGGGTGAAAGTGCCGGTGGAACTGCAGTAGGCTGGCGTGGCGCCGTCCGTGCGGTGCGCGTGTCTTCATGCCGACCCGGCGCGGGCGCAAGACGCTTGCTTGATTCACAGCCTCATACGTATTGGCAGAGTTCTAGTGGGAATGGCCAGGTGAGTTACAATATAAGTAATGATATTTCATTCCTAGTTAAGGATCACTTAAATAGTAAAAAATACAGTATAAATAATAATAACCGCTCGGATCGATCTTCAAGGGTAAGTAACGCTTGCCGAGGTCGGTCTGTGGTTCATCTCAACATATCGAGATTCCTCCATGCCTCGGAAAGCACGCTAAACCATTACTCCCGGCTGTCATTTGTCATTTGGGCAGTCGTTACGGATTGTTAGGAGCAAGAAAATCTGACACCAGTCTTGCTAAAAGGTACCCTGTTACCCAGGTTGTGGAGGTCTGATAGGCAACTGCTCCACGTAAAATACTGGTATTCAGCTGGATTCGATTTGACTAATATCAATCAAACCAAGACTAAAATCCACAACATTGGTTAATATTACCTGCTTAGAGACAGCTTACACAGAGAAGTTTTTAAAATTATGATATGAGTCAACCTTAACTAAGTCATAAGGCTTAACTAGGGCCATAAGTTGTTTGGCAGCCGTTTTTTGGAGGCGTTATATTTTTTCCTCCTGTCTGCTATATCAGTAGTAGAGTAGTTCTAATTTCGACAGATTTCATGAATAATGCAAAACTATAACGTATGATTTAAATAGCACTGGATCCGCGTGGAAATGCGAAGCGGCGTCCGCGTCCGACGCCTCGGCTTAGGTGTGGGCGGCGGCGCGCACGGGCCCGCCGCACTAGCGGTGCGCGCCGGCGCCACCTTCGACGACGCTGCGCTCGCGCCATTGGCTGCTGTGCCTTGCGCACCCGCAGCCTCCGTGAGAGACAGGCCGCCCACGCATCTGGCGCAGATACAGCTGCTGGCTGATTGTAAACAGGTTGGTGGATCAAATTTATGTTAATAACAGGACATAGCCCACTTAACTAGAACAAAAGATTATGACAACACCGTGTTAGATCTCTTAGTTGACTGCTAGAGAATGCCTAAGGCATACTGTCCGCCGTTCATTCAAGACTGCCATTGTACCTTTGTGCATGATGTTGAAATATATAAATAAGACCACATTATTAAACCAACTAGGCGGTGGGAACGCCTAGCACGTTAATTGCCTTGCTGCCAATTATTGTTGTCCTTATCGTGCTTGTACTACCAATTTATATTTAGAGAAAGATCAGACAAAAATGTGTATTCCACACAAAGCTGTACTAAACTGAAGCATTGTTTTGATCATATGATTTCTAGAATATTAATAATATCAGAAGACTCTCACTAATGTCCAGAAAAATACACGGGAATGATAAACTGTTACTAGGCAAGACTTATATGATTTTAAACAGTCACTCACACCAATCACTCAAAAGATTTGTGTTTTGTTGCAGTATTATCCTTGTATTGAAATTGGAATAAAACAAAACCGCAACGTCAACGCTGACTGTCGTGTCCACGGACTCTACATAACTGGCTTCAGACCGAATCCCTTATACACTGAAGTGTTACAGGTGAGCATACAACATTCAACTCTATTTAACGAGGCATAAGTGCGTGTTTTGATTGTACTGATGTTTTCAGAGCATGAACTTCGTCGCGGAAGATTGGATGGAGAAAGATAATCCAACGGGTGCTGTATCAGCTGATAATAATCCACCTGCATTACCAAGCGATTGCCCAAAAGTTTGTATTCGTTTAGAATTCTAGTTTTTTTTTACAATTTTTTATCTTTTATGCCAAACAGGATAAGACCTGTTAAGACCTGTGCTGACCTTAAGTCTTCGACGGCTTTCATATTCTCTCACGTTTCACAGGTTTATGTGTGGGGTTTGAATGACAAAGACCAACTGGGTGGTGTGAAAGGCTCCAAAGTGAAAATTCCTGTGTTCTCACCAAGCCTCAGTGCCTATCGCCCCGTTCACATCGCGGGAGGGTCAAAGACGCTCTTCATTGTCTCACATGATGGAAAGGTTAGTTGATTATAATCTTACAGTATACATGATAGTAAAAGAGATTTTGATGGCTCGGCCTGGTAAGGACCAGGCTTCGTGTACCACGCGTGCCTCAAAAAGATGTCAGCATAATTGACGGGACTAGCTAAGGCCAGTGCCTGCTAGGGTTGCGGAATTGTGCGAAAGAATACCGCAGCTCTGGAACGCAAAGGGCGTTTGAAGGAACACGGCTAGGTTTTAGCCAGTAAGAGTCTGACACTCCTTTCTGCTCTGCCCAAAGCGAAAGCAGTCATCTGGAAGGATATCTGGAAGGATTTGGGGAACGCCTTTGCCCAGCAGTGGGACAGTTATCAACGTCACTCTTGCTGCATATATGTCTGCGATTTAATTTAGATAGACTTATGTGTGAACTCATGATTTGGAAAATTTAATATCTTGTATTACGCCAAAGTTCTTTGGTGGCTGTATAATTTAATCCTCTTACTCAACAGTTATTTGCATGCGGCGAGGGCACGAACGGTCGTCTCGGCCTAGGGCATAGCAACAACGTGTCCTCTCCGCGCGCTAACCCGTACCTCGCGCATGTGCTAGTTCGACGTGTAGCCGTGCACTCTGGAGGGAAACATGCGCTCGCGCTCACTGCTGATGGGAAGGTAAGGCAATGTAAAGTTCTATAACGTTCAACTTATACGTTATTCGCATGCGGCGACGGTACGAACGGTCGTCTCGGACTAGGCCATAGCAACGTGTTCTCTCCGCGTGCTATCCTGTACCTCGCGCATGTGCTAGTACGACGAGTAGCCGTGCACTCTGGAGGGAAACATGCGCTCGCGCTCACTGCTGATGGAAAGGTAAGGCAATACAAAGCTCTATAACGTTCAACTTATACGTTATTCGCATGCGGTGACGGTACGAACGGTCGTCTCGGACTAGGCCATAGCAACGTGTTCTCTCCGCGTGCTATCCTGTACCTCGCACATGTGCTAGTTCGACGTGTAGCCGTGTACTCTGGAGGGAAACATGCGCTCGCGCTCACTGCTGATGGGAAGGTAATAAATAACTCCTTAATATTGGTCGTATGTCTATTTGTTTTTGGGGAGAGATCTTGTATATGACTTCGTAATAATGATGAATTTACATTGAGACCTCATTAGGGTCACTTTACACCAAGACACGACTAGGCGCGCACTTTTTAAGATAACTTTAAAAAGTAGAACTTTACTACACAAAAAGGCACAGATTTAAATGAGAGCATCCGAATATTCCTCGAAAGAACTGCCCTGTTAAAGATAGAGACAAAAAAACAAGTCAGATAAAAATGTATATTTGAACTATTTTTGGGTATTAAAATCTTTCTGATAAACTAGTCGATTATTAGCGATGCTCGAAATTCGTAAACGTTTAAGTAAATCGTATCCATTGTACTGATCTCTTGTCATATCCAGGTTTATTCCTGGGGTGAAGGCGAAGACGGCAAGCTCGGCCACGGCAACCGCCTCACGCTAGAAGTGCCGCGTCTCATAGAGACGTTAGCCGGTGAACGCGTGGTCGGGATTGCGTGCGGGTCCGCTCACAGCGCGTGCGTGACTGCGCGCGGGCACTTGTATACGTGGGGCATGGGCGAGTATGGCCGGCTTGGACATGGCGACGACATGACGCAGCTGTTCCCTAAGATGGTATGCAATATACACTACATTATATAGAACATAGAAACGGTAGCCGGTGAACGGGTGGTCGGCATTGCGTGCGGGTCCGCTCATAGTGCGTGCGTGACTGCGCGCGGTCATCAGCAGTGCGATTCTGTAAACATATCAAAATGAACACTTGGGCGAAGTGAACGACAGGTGAGCTGTCAAACCATACAAACAAGATGGGGCGTGACAACTCACTTGTCGTTCACTCCACTTATGTGGTCACGGTGAGATGTCGACAGAATCGACCGGTTGTATACGTGGGGTGGGGTACGGACGGCGTGGTCATCGAGACGATATCACGCAAGGTGGTATACGTTTGGCTCATGTCCGCAACTCTACGTTGTTTTCATTTTCGTTCGTTGTACCATGCTAAATATATTGTTTTATCAAAATTCTAGGTGGAAGCACTATCTAGTTTGAGAGTCGTTCAAGTGGCCTGTGGATCTCGAGATGCTCAGACATTAGCTCTCACAGCGTGTGGCAAGGTATTCTCTTGGGGAGACGGCGATTTTGGCAAATTGGGTAAGAATTACAAAAGTTATTAACTTCCGCGTTAAGCAATAAGAAATGTGCGTAGAAAATTACTGAATTTAGGAGTTCCACAAGCTGGAAAAATTGCTACCTACTTTTTACCCTAGAATACTTTGGCAGGTACCAATAAGTGAACTAGGTTCCTCGGTTTCAGGTCGTGGAGGATCTGATGGTTGCGCAGTACCCATGAATATAGAAAGACTGAACACTCTTGGTGTTATCCAAGTGGAGTGTGGTGCTCAGTTTAGCCTAGCTTTGACTAGAGATGGAGAGGTAAACAGTATAATCTAATCTACCTTTAGAATTAAGAGATAAATTTTTTGTTTGTGTAATGTTTGTAAAATTAAATCTTGACGTCCTGATCCGATGTCGAAAAGCTATCAGTTAAATAAGTTACACTATTTAATGTTTGGAAGATTTTTTGGGATCTTTTTATAATAATTGGTCATATTGATTTGACAAAGTCCCCAAAGACTGCAATGGAATTTCGACTTTATGTAACCTCTACATTCGGATAAAAACACAAAAAAATAATTATAGTATCATATAATGTAATTTTTCATAGGTTTGGACATGGGGTAAAGGCGACTACTTCCGCTTGGGACATGGATGTGATGCGCATGTGCGTCGGCCTACGCTCGTGGAGGCGTTGCGCGGGCGTCGTGTTATACACGTTGCTGTCGGCGCATTGCACTGTCTTGCTGTTACTAGTGAACATCAGGTAAACATTAACTGACTCAAGTTACACTGTAACATGGCTTATGTTACACTCTTCAGCTAATAGCTTAAGGCTCGCGGACCATTGTTACCCCAATGCGGCTCACTGGCCTAGTCACTCATTCATTGCGATCTACCTTCAAAGTTTCGTCGTACAATGATACGGCCAGATATTGATAGACGACATATAAACAAAAGAAAAATGTTGAAATCTGGTGCCCTAAAGTTCGCGTAGTTGAGATATTTGGAGGCAAAATCTTAGATGTAAATTTTGCGTACAACTACATGCTTGCTGGAGAAAATTTCTATTGAAATAAGCAGTATCTTTGTGCTCTTTTGTCTGTATGAAATGAACGTTTTATGAGTATAGTGTGTGTACATAAATAAATATAAATATCTCAGTAAAGTGACACTTTAAGGTACTATATCTCAAGAAATTTTTGTTTTTTTAATTTTTAGTAGTACCAGTATTCTTCCTTTAATTCACCACATTATAATTTGTCCCAGGTGTGGGCATGGGGCGACAACGACCACGGCCAGCAAGGAAACGGCACCACCTGCGTCAACCGTCGCCCCGCTCTCGTAGCGGGCGTCGAAGGCGTACAACGGGCGGCCGCTGGGTCCTCGCATTCAGCCGCCTGGTCGCTGAGACCTGCTGCCTTACAGACTGATGCTCATTCTCCACATATAGCACCCTTACCGTTCCCTACGTTGAAGGATCCCTTGGGAGCGCAGAGTCTTGGTAATTTGGAACAAATTATTCAGAAGATATGACCCGAAATCTATATGTCTAAAAAAGAAACTGACTAACATAGCCGAACTACTAGGACTAGGTATGTTCCTAGTATTTTTTGCACTAGGTTTCCTTTTACGATTTCGGTGAGCACTAAGAATGAAGTATTTTTGGAAATTTAACCTTTATGGAGATGGAAAGGGGGAAATAGTATATATTAAATCTGCGCAGACGAAGTCGCAAACGAAGTGCGAGTGTTACATACGTTTATCATTTTTAACACTGCAAGTACTACGCTTCCTCTGATATACTACAAGACACTTTAATTTTTGAACGGTGACTTTGACACTGCAAACGATTCAAGCACTTAGTTATTGTAGATTTCATGCTGTTTTCAATGTTCTGTTGTCCGATATGATTGGTACGACACTTTAGTCAACTAAATGGCAATATTAGCTTGTTTAAACTATTTATTTCATGCCCCACAGGATTGTATTCGGAAGAAGTGGTTGTAGATGAACCTCAAGGGCCGCGAGCGTCTCTAGCGGCTGCAGCGTTGGCATTAGAACCGCCCGTTGCTGTGCAACACGCTCTGTCGCTGATCCTGCTGGCATTACATATCACGCAGGTAAACAACATAACAACAACAATAGCAATACAACAACAACAACAACATAACAACAACAATAGCAACACAACAACAACAACAACATAACAACAACAATAGCAACACAACAACAACAACAACATAACATTATCAATAGTTTATGTTAGGTTGGCTTAGCTTGTACGAATTAGAACCTAGAATGATGACTGAACGGTAGTCAACTTCTAACATTATGAGCGCTGAAATTATGCGATATTTTTTTTACTCTTTTTCAATTTATTTTATTTATATTGACTTGAAACTTCGAAAAGTCCAAAAAAACAGCTGATTAGAGACAACTTTATTTCGTTTACAAAGTAACGCCATTTTTATGCAAAAGCTAAAAAAAATACTTATTGTGGTTTTCTCACAAATCTCACAAATCAAAATCATATCACAATTAATTGTATCAGTCGAAATGACTACTCACAAAATAAACCAATCTGCGTAGCCTTTTCCCTACTATACTAAGGTTGCAATCTGACCAGGCGTACCTGAGTACCAGTTTTTTACATAGAGCGACTGTCTATCTGACCTCCATGACTCAGTGACTGAGTAACACACTGTCCCTTGTGTTACAGCTACACTATCGCGATAACTCGCACACAGCTCAACGTCATTCTGTGCAACAGAGAGCGCGTATAGAATAGTTCGCGTTATCGCGATAGTGTAGCCGTAGCATTGGCAAAACTGGTATCAGAAAGGAATTTTCATCCCATCTATTCGAAAAGGACGACTTGGTTCGCCTTTAAGCGCACCCAAAGGTGGTGTTTTATATAAGAAACTTTTAGCGGGCAGTAAGTAAGCGGCTTTTTGAATTTGGAACATCTTAGTGTTCAGCGCCAAAGAACGCAATGCAAATATTGTTTGAATTAAGACTGGCTGGTACGACGGCCCATAGTGGCGCCGCCGGCTGAATAAAAAAAAAAGAAATCAAATTAAAAACGCGCGAACTACAGCCCGCGTTTTCGTAAATTTTCGTGGATTGTTAGAAATTCATGGTTTTGTTTTGAAAAATGAGTTCTTCAAGTGACAGTGAAAGTATAGAATTAACTCCTGAAAGTACTAGAAGTGACGCAAGAAATGTGATGGTTAATCTATTACCTGCAAAATCTCTATGCCTAATAAAACTGTAACAATACATTTTCGTAATTGCGAAAATGTTTCAAAATGTAAATATAAGTTTTTAGTTTTTTTACTATTAGATACTATTTAATTTCAATTTAGTTGTTACTCTATGTTTTATTAAATAATAATATTACAATAAAATATGAAGCGCCTTTTATTTCCTCATAGTGGGTGATGAAAAGTAGAGTATCACTCGGGCGCAAAATATATTTTTGACTCGGGCGACGTACTTTGAATCCCTCGCTACGTTCAGGATTCTACTAAAGAATCCATTCAAAAAAAGCGCCCTCGCCGTAAAAATATTATTTTGCTCCCTTATGATACAATCTACTATTAAACGACTCATTTCTTTATCTTACAAATACCAGGCGCGGAACTTACTGGTGGAAGCATTACGAGCTCACGAGGCGTGTTCAGCCGCCGTGCCAGTGGTTACTACGATAGATACAGAAGACGAAGATGCTGAGGCTGACGCTCGAACTGGAGGAGGCGAAGCGCCTGCTGATAGGGCTACACTACCCGTAAGTTGAGATTAATCTAAGGAGATTAATCTTGTTTCACACGTACCACAACCACACTGTCCCGACAAAATGTGGTCAAGCTGTGGTTTCGTGTGAACAGTGTCGCTGCGGTTTCGTTGTGGTGCCTATAAAATGAGAATGTGTTTGCGATGTGGTTGCCGCTATTTCGCGGTGTCACTAGTGGTTGCGACGTGGCTGCGATGTGGTCGGTATTAAACACGCAGTCGATAATGACGGCAAAATGTGATCCGTGTGAATTTAATTACTAATTTTCATACAAATTAGCGCCCGCCAACGTGTTGTGGTTGTAGTATTGTGTGAAACAAGCCTTAGTCGACTGGTGCCTTAACTGATTTTGTTGTTTCATACTTAGTTGCCATACTATATACAATGAACTCTTTGAATACAGAGCGGGGCAAGCAGCCCACTTAGCGGTTCAATTTCATCTCGGCATTCGGCTGTGATGTCGTCTAGCGCTGTATCCGTGGCAGCTGCTACCATGACGGTTCAACAAGCTGAAGCTCCTAAGGTAAAGTTTTCTTCAACCTCAATTTTCAAAGAAAGTACGCTATTAAGTACTTGAGTTATATCTGCATAAAGAGGTACATAAACATAACCTTGAAAAACGAACTAATTCGAGCCAATGATTCGAATAATGTGGATGATCGCCATTTGTTTCTTTACAATAGTGTAACATACTTATTCCGTACGCGGTGATATTTTTCTTCAATTGATTTTATCACATACGTTTTTTTTTATTTATTATCTGTGATACGTTTGCTCTTGACTCTAGTCTAGGTCAGAGATGACAGAGACAAAGTCTACGATGGAGCGAGCTTATCCAGAAGAAGCCTGTTCACTGTAACTTTGCTTGCAGTTGGCGCTCGACGAGTTTACGTCACAACTCGGTGAATCAGACGCAAGGGCGCTAGTTGACTTGCTAAAGTTAGCAGCGGCCGGCAGGATACCTGATTCAAATAACGCTGTGAAAATTATCACTGATGTTCTCATGGGTAAGTCCAAAAACTCCATCCATCATTGATCTAATAACTTGGATACATTCTAAGTTTTGAATAGCCCCCCCTGGCTCTTTTATCCCTGAAGCCACTCAAGAGTTAAATCTTAATTCCAATCTACTTTATTTTCGACTTGTAGTTTGATTAAAGATATGTTTCTTAGCACTGTGCGCAAGTAAACCAGCAGTAGCCGACATGGTGGTAGAAGTATGTGTGTGCGAGCTAGAGGAAGCGGCCGCGGGCGGAGGCCGCGCGCCGCCTCAGCCGGTCACCGTGGACAGTCCGCACCCCTACGCTGATGATACGGACATATCAGGTATGGCAATACACAAACAACTACTCAAATGTTTTTAGATATATATTGAACACTGTAGAAAAAATTTAATCGCTTCGTTGTTAATTTTGTTTAATTTCTTCCTAATTTTGTATGAAACTTATGCACTTATTTTGAAGGTAAATTGTTTTTGCAAAGAATTTCTATTAGAATGTATTGTAGAGAGATTTTTTTTGTTTTGTTAGATAAGAACAGTATTGTTTAATGACTGCGACTGAAGGACTTGTATCCATGGTTATGAATAAAGATTTAAAAAAAAAACTGAAATGTTCCCACACTGAATAGTATTTTCAAAGGAGAAATTCCTAAAATGCTGCGGTAAAAGTGCTTCAATATGCCAAACCCAATGATGTGCTTGCCACTTAAACAGAATTTTGTTGACAGGTGTAGTGAAAATCCCCGGCGCATCATCTCTCCGCGTAGTCTTCGAACAAGGATGTTCTACGGAGCGTCGCAATGATCCATTGACGGTGTCAGACAGCACAGGACGGGTCTTAGCAACTCGTTCTGGTCGAGAACCTGCTGATTGGGCACAAGAGATCATTGTTAACGGTAAGATATAGAAACTAAAGCACCAAAAGCATTTTTTTTTCCATGTGTAGAAATTATATATTTTCCTACTCCTCCGTTGTTCTTTTTTTTCTGATTATTTTCATTGCGGAATCCAAGATAGTTAAATAGATTCTCCCGACATGCTTCATTGACTCTGCGTTTTCTGGTGGTCACTACTGTTGATTCTGGCTCTCGGAAGTTGTGGGAAACAGTCGGGATTGTTCCAAAAAAGAAAAAACACAACGCATTTAATGTTATACACTACACTTACAACACTTTGATATCCTCAGTGAAAGATCATTTCACTGTAGCAGGCTTCATAGTTGTTAACGCCAATTTCATATCTATTAAGAGACACATGACTTATATGTTTAGTTGCCAATAACTCTGTAACACTGTATCTTTATCCCTTTTTTGTTTCAAAACAGGTGATGAATTGCGCTGGAGATTCACTAGCGATGGTTCTGTCAATGGCTGGGGCTGGAGGTTTACTGCTCATCCTATGTTGCCCTCACATTCTGTTACCGTAAGTACTGTTTTCATAAATAAAACAAACGTATTCACGTATTTTAATTCTCAGAAAACTGGTGAACAGCTTTGGTGATTCGCTAAAGGAAACGAGATATTGCGTTGCGAGTTGCTATGGCAGGCGCCAGATAAACTTGCAATGAATAACATAGATCTTTCCCTAATATCCCTTCGTAGATGCCCGCACAATAAATTATGAACCATTTTTCATTACTAAAGAACGTAAAGGATCACAATACAAGTCGAGCCAGGAGAGCTTTATGTCTTTATTTATGTTTTTGATATTAAGAAAGTCAATAAATGTATGTGGGTCAATGACCCTTATTGTACATTTATCTAGCGCCCACCATCTACTCAACTAGAGATATTAATCGACTGGGCCGTATCATTTACACTGTCGTCGACTATATCAAATGCATTCCAAGGACTAAATAGAAAATATAATCATATTTTGTGTTCATCAGGATAGTGGTTCAGATCGCTACGTCTTGTCATGTCCGTCTGTGGAGTTAGCTTGGCGGTTACTCGACGGTCCTCTATTGGCGGCCATATCGAATGACCATCAGCTGGCGCCGCGCTTGGCCCAAGCGTTGGCTATATGCGCGCAAATGCCTACCCTATGTAAGTATGCATTACTTTTATCAATCTGGAAGAATATTTGATTAATTTATGACCGTCGCGAAGTCATTTACTTACTTAAAAGTTCAGTTTAACTAAGTAAGAAGGCTACAGAAAGAAATGCCGTGAAACCAGAAGGTGGATTCGGGTTTATGTTGTTTTTCCTATAAAAATTTAACACTCGTTTTTGGATAGTCGTGTCAAAACTACGCTCTCGTCAGCGCAGTGCATTTACTATGTATCTGCTCAGAAAAAAATCGGTATCTCTCGTATTGGATGGATGGTAACAATACTTCATATTATGGCCCGTGTTATGTCGCGAAACTTAGGCTAGGCTGCCGGTTTACCACGGGCTCACCTTCTCTTCCCTTGCAGCGTGGCGCGCCCGCGTGTGGTGCGTGCGTCGCCTGCGCGGCGTGGTGTGCGGGGGCAGCGGCTGCGGCGCCGGCGCATGCGAGACCAGCACGGGCACGCCGCCCGCGCTGCACCACCTGCCGCAGCTGCTGCACGCGCAGTACGAGCACGAGGAGCCGGCGCTGCGCACGGGCACGCATCTCTTGCACACGCACTATTTGAAGGTATGTCACACTAGCACGGGCACTGGTCAAGTGTGTATGCAAACATAGATGCACTCATTTTTCCATCACTCTCTACTCCGAATGAACGGAAATCCGGCACGACAGGAAACTGCTCCTACTGCGATGTCGTTTGCCAAAGATAAATTCTAAAATGAATATCAAATCTACTGAAAGCGCGATAGCTGTCAGATTTAGTAATGCCGAGATGGAAAGTCAGCAACGCAACTACGAATAAATAAATAATGGAATGATTAAATTTACTGTCAAAGATAAACAAAAAGTGACTCACTTCGTAGAATAATGCAAGTTGGAAACGTAGAGAACGGATCGGGAGATAGGGACTCCTATCTGTGCGAGAAAGTGGGCTATTTGTTATTCACCACGTCCTAGTGTATGTTGCTAACTAATTAACCCGTCAGGCCTTGCAAAATTAAAAGACAATAGCCGCCGTCCCACATGTGGGACGTAAATGTCATACTAAATTAAATTATCTTTCTCCAGGAACTAGCGTGGCTCGCATGCGGGCTCCGCATGGACTCCCGCGTGTGCAGCGGCCCCGACTCCGTCCGCTGGTCGTGGTTTAAGCGATACTGTCTCTGCGTTCGCACTGCAGACGCGCTCATTCGACGAACACCGTTACCCACGCCTTTCTTAGCGGACGTACGGAAGAGATTGGCAGATCTTGGAGTGTATAATAGTGATGAGACGACCAGTGAGTCGTTGTTCATGTGGGAGGATAATACCAAGTTTAGTAAGCAGCATGATGAGCAACTCCTTCATTGGGTTAACAAGTAAGTGTTTGACTACAGTTTATATAAAAAATGGTTGTCTGTAAAGTCGGTTTACGGACGATAATTTTACGTGATATCGTCATATGAAAACAATTGAATTCTTAATAAACAAGCCGAAGGCTTAGGCTGATCGTGCCTCTCTTGTTCCGCGCTCTCGCTTGCATGCTCGGCTCAGGCGGAACGTAACACTTTTTCGTGCGTGCAGCCGGCGTTCATCGATTTATCACGTCAAAAACGAATTGACGTTCTTTTATGGCCGACAAATGGCAATATTTTTATCTTAATTCCCAGACTCATCAATTGCCTTCTTTACTACCGATTTTAATTGAACAGTGCATGTTGTGCATGCCAAAACCGAACCTTCAATTTCTTCAGGTACTTGGAACCAAAAATCACACATAGTCATTATGTTGTATTTTACAAACATCACTCTCATTCCCAGACGTCCAGAAGACTGGTGCGGTTGGTGGGGCGGAGGGTCCCGCGGCTGCGCGGTGTACGGGTGGGGCCACAACCACCGCGGGCAGCTGGGCGGCGTCGAGGGCGCTAAGGTGCGCACCCCCACCCCCTGCCACGCGTTAGCTGCGCTCAACCCTGTGCAGTTAGTGGGAGGGGAGCAGACGTTATTCGCTGTGACGCCTGACGGAAAGGTTTATGCTACTGGTAAGTCATAACATTACTAGAAAAATCACTAAAGCACGTATGAACGTTGTAGCCGTTTTTGCCGACGTTTGCTTTATTTGATTCTAAAACTGAATTTGGCGGTACAATTTTTGACAGAGCTTTCTTGTTTCTGTATAATTCGATTTCCTACGAATTGCATAGTGTAATAAGCGCTTTAAGAATAGACCTGGAGACGAAAAAGCTCTATCAAAAATTGTGCCGCCAAAATTCAGTTTTCGAACCAAATAAAGCAAACGCTGGCAACAATCAACTTTTTAATTTTCAGCTTTAGTAATTTTTCTAGTAATAAGCGCTTAACGAAGATTTGATTGTTAACAGGCTACGGTGCTGGCGGAAGGCTAGGCATTGGTGGCATCGATTCCGTGTCTCAACCAACACTACTGGCTTCAATACAACACGTATTTATCACAAAGGTATTAAGACAAGAATCGAATACCAACGTCAAAATATCTTGTATCAGCTGTTGGGATCAGTTAGTATAATGTACGTGTTGTGTTGCCAGGTCGCTTGTAACTCGGGAGGCAAGCACTGCTTAGCGCTTTCTGCTGACGGTGATGTTTACAGCTGGGGTGAGGGTGAAGACGGTAAACTTGGACATGGGAACAGAGTGTGAGTATGGGTTATTAACTTAACAAAAGTTAAGATTAAACAAAGTCGCTAGTTAGGTTTTAAATATGGCGTTAAAATCATAATTCAAATAAATGGTTGTCAAATTCTTGATTAGCCTTTGGCGACAACCTGAGCATCTGCAACATTGCTAAAAGAATAGCTGAGTTTAGGGAAGACAGCTGGGGCAGAAACGTAACGATACAAATAAAACAATGTTAACATACCCATTGAGGATTTGGACACCGCTGAAGTAAACAATAATTCAGATGCTGTGAGCAAGAAAATATTGTGCGAGAGAGAAACGGAGCAAAACATGACCGATAGCGTCATCTCAAACACCATAAAGTTCCTGTAAGTGTAAATGTTTCTGTTTTCTAAAATATTAAAACACCAATATTTTTCCAGGAGCTACGACCGCCCCAAACTAATAACTGCTCTATCGGGACTGGAAGTGGTAGCGATCGCATGCGGAGGCGCACATTCTGCGTGTTTGACAGCTCGAGGGCGCATTTATACTTGGGGGAAGGGCAGATACGGACGATTGGGGCATGGCGACTCGGAGGACCAGCTCGTGCCTAAAATGGTAAGTAGAAAACAGTATTTTATTCCCCAAAACATAGTTTTATTCCTTACGAACTTTTTTCGCGCCCCGTTCCCATACTCTCTGGCACTTAGAGTAGAGTAGAGTAGGGACTCCATTCTCCGCACCTAGACTCTCATTTGGTCCGTTGTCGGTGTTATCCTGGCTACGTTAGCCAGCCTAGCTCCGCCCAGAAGCACAGAAGTTTCCTGGGAGCCTCACAGGCTTCGCGGAGCGACCTCACCGTTCCGAGGATTTGTTGACGTTGGGTAGCCACAGCCTCGCATTCCAGGGTGACGTGGGCGGCTGATTCTTCGGCGTCAAAGCAGCCCCTGCAGAGTGGGCTGTCTGTGGTGCCTATGTTGAAGAGATGTTTGTTTAGGGGGCAATGACCCGTAATTGTCCCTATAATTATTTTGAGGTTATTTCTACTCAGGCTGAGTAGTCGTTTTGTTAGTCGCGGATGTAGACTTGGCACTGCCATTTTTGACTGTCTGCAGTCTGTAGCCTGTGAAGTTGAAGTTGAATTGATCTCTGGCGGATCTATGAACGAAACTGCGAGAAAGGTAGGGGGAGGAGTGGGTACGGGCCTAGCACCACCATCTCGGAACCGCTCTTCGCAAGTTCGTCTGCGGCATCATTGCCTAGGGATCCACTGTGCCCCTTGATCCACTGGAGGGTGATTCTGTTAGACAGTGATATACTCTCCAGGGCGAGGTGACATTCGAAAATTAATTTACTGTTGGTTTGATTGTTTCCTAGGGCTTTGAGCACAGCTAGGCTGTCAGATACGAATCTTATTGTGTAGTTGTGTATCCCTAGACGCTTTACTGCTGTTGGCTTGTGTTATGGCAACACACTCGCATTGGAAAATCGAGCTGTGTTCGCCTAGTGGTAGGTGAAAGTTAAAGTTGAGGTCTAGGGAGTGTACACCAGCCCCTGAACCGTTTTGAGTTTTTGAGCCATTTGTATAGATGCGTACTTCATTTACTCCTGACTTATCCCTTTCTTCCTCTGTTGTTTGTATGCTATAATCTTTGTTGAACATAGATTTATTCGGCGTCCTATCACACGGGGCAGCGATGAGAGGCTGGTACTCGATCGCCCGGTCCCTCTCTGGCACTTAAATATAGTGTAGTCCATCGGAGAAAACATGTTCATAGTCTGATCAGTACTTCCAGTTACCACAAACCATTTTACCTTGAATAATATTTTTAACAGAAGAAAAGTATGCCAAAAACGTGTCCATTTTAATATTAGTAGCCATAAAACGAGACCAACCCTCCGAAGGGTCTTTTTGATTCATTCTTCTACTATGTATTATTGTATATTTTTAGGTGGATGCTTTATCGTCATATCGAGTTATAGATGTCGCTTGCGGCTCTGGAGATGCGCAGACTTTGTGTATCACTGACGACGACAATGTTTGGTCGTGGGGAGACGGAGACTATGGAAAACTAGGTAACAACATTGTTTGTCACGCAGCAATATTTCATCCAACCAATCTGTGCCTTTTTCGAGTTAACAATGTGACGATGTCCTCCTTTGTCTACACTAATATTATAATGAGGAAATATTTGTTTGTTTGAAATGAATGGGCTCCGAAACCACGGGACCGATTTGAAAAATTCTTTCAGCAATGGATAGCTACATTATCAGGGAGTAACATAGGCTATATTTTATCCCCGTACTCCCTCCTAACGGGAACTACGCGGGTGAAACCGCGTGACGTCCACTAGTTAGTAAAAATTTTAAACCACGGACAAAACAATCAGCCCCAAAATAATAAATTAAAACTATTTTCTCAATTGTCTTTTGTTTTAGGTCGTGGTGGTTCGGAAGGCTGTAAGCTACCAATGAGGATAGACTGTTTGAAAGGACTGCGCGTCGTCAAAGTTGAATGTGGGTCTCAATTCTCAGTGGCTTTATGTCAATGTGGAAGCGTTTATACTTGGTAAGTCAATTAAACAAGTGGGACCAGGGACAGTGAGACCTACAAAATTGCGACTCAATGTGGTTATTTTTCACTGTTAAAAAATAACTAACTCTTATCTCAGGTTACTTGGGGTCGGCGCAACACGTTCATGATATCATTCATGATATCATTGACTCAAATGTAACAATCTAGTCGACCCGCGCAACTTCGTCTGCTCCGCTCGTAGTGGTCTTAGCCTGATGATATATAGCCTAAACTCTTCAGCTTTATATATTAGTATAGATATCGATATTGCGACCTTGAAATATTACTTCACTAATATGCCCCCTTAATTTTGATGCATTACAGCTAAAACGTTTACCACATGATTAGGGCTGTATCATACGCATCTATTTGTCAAATTACTAGACTCAAGTTTATTTTCTTTTTACCCTTTAATTAGCTGTCCCGCGCAACTTCGTGTACGTCACATTTTTCATGAATGTTCCGCTCCTATTGGTCGTAGCGTGATGTTATATAGGGACCGTGCACGGCGTTGACTATGCCATCTAGTGTCGCATATTCGAAGTTTTAAGGGTCAGAATACTTGACATTGACGCTTCTGTGCTGCCTCCTATGGTTCCTACATGCTCAGTTTAGGGGAACGTATGCAAAGAAGACTGTAAAAAATGTGACCGTCCCCCCTCCCCCCTATCACTGAAGTTTGCATACAGGAAAATCTGTAATTATTCTATGTGATAGAAGTTTATGTAAAGATTACAGGAAAAATAAAGGGATGTCTCTAAATAGCACACTTTTTCAGAAATGATCAACAAAAATTACATAAGTTCCACTATCGGTCAAGGGAAAGCACTGATCTAAAACTGCAATATACACCGCAGTGTTAAAACTATCTAACGAAAATGGGCCTCGCCGATGAAAATTTAAAAACATATTTTCACGTCTTATATGATGGTACGGAACCCTCGGTGCGCGAGTCCGATTCGCTCTTGACCGGTTTTCAATTTGAACAAGTAGTTTCTGAGATTAGCGCGTTCAACCAAACAAACAGACTCTTCAGCTTTATAATATTAGTATTGATTCACTGGTGTAATGTAATGTGTTGTATTGTTGTTTAGGGGCAAAGGCGATTACCATCGACTTGGCCACGGCAGCTATGAACACGTACGAAGACCCATGCGAGTTACTGGCATGCAAGGGAAAACTATTGTGTCTATAGCTACGGGTGAGTTATATTTACATGTCTTTGCTGCTCTTCCAGATTTCCAGAATGAAGTTTGTTCTCGACAAGAGATTTCGCCCTGTAAATCGGATGTTACTATGCGAAATAAAAATATTTGTTCAAAAAGTTCATTATGTGTGTCTGTGAGTTACTGTTCTGTATAATACAAGATACTATAACCTTACTTTTGTGTTCTCTACCCTATCAAACTATCTGTCTCTACCCTTCCAGATTATGTAGAAAAATAGAATATACTGTATTGTACACTAAAAAATAGTTACACAACACTTATACAGAAACTACAGTAGTAGCATATTGTTACGCGCCAGAATTAATGTTGGGTACATGGCGGCATTTGCGTACTGCTAACGCCATCTAGTTTCAACCAACCAAACATTTACGTGCTGCCATCTAGTATCGAGTAGCAGATACTGGCATACTGCTGGCGCCATCTAGTATCCAGTAGCTGACATTTACGTGCTAGAACATTCTCGATGTTTTGACGGGACCTGTGTGTGCCCGAACTTTCCAGAGGTTTCCATACAGGAAAGTTCTGGAAATGACTGTCGGTATATAAAGGGCGGAAATCCGGCGACGGCAGTCAGTATTGAATTGGCGATACAAACGATAACTTCGAGAGCGATCTTCAACTGCGAATTATAGTGAAGTGAGTGCTCAATAGTGCGATTGTGTTTTATAATAAGTGTATTTTAAAGTGCTAATTAGTGTCATAAATTAAAGTGTCAGTTTTGGTTGTTTAATCGGCTGTTTTTATTGTAACGAACCCCAAGCTCGTAACAATTGGTGTCAGAAGAGTGGATAATCATGCCGATTCTGCCAAAGGACGACACGAAGGGTATCCGTACCCGTAGTCAACGCCAGCAGGAGACGGACCAGAGGCGTTTTGGTGGTGCAACGCCGCAGACGTTGGAAGGTCAGCTACCGACCATGGAGGCCGGCCCGTCCACAGCAGCTCCGGCATCATCAGCACCAGACTTTGCTGCTCTGATGATGATGCTGCAGGAGCAGGCTCGCCGACAGGAGGAGCAGGCCCGACGCTTGGAAGAACAGCTGCAGCGCGACAAGGAGGAGCAGGCCCGCCGACAGGAGGAGCAGGCCCGCCGACAGGAGGAGCAGGCCCGCCGACAGGAGGAGCAGGCCCGCCGACAGGAGGAGCAGGCCCGACGCTTGGAAGAACAGCTGCAGCGCGATAAGGCGGAACAGGCCCGCCGACAGGAGGAGCAGGCCCGACGCTTAGAAGAACATCTGCAGCGCGACAAGGAGGAGCAGGCGCGCCGCCAGGAAGAACAGATGCTCCTCATAAAGGAACTTCACGCGTCCTTCGGGAAAGACATGAAGGAGGTGAAGGATAAGGTTGCTCAGCATGACAACCGCTTGTCAGACGCTGAAACCAGGATCAGCAAGTTTGATGACGTCATTGCGGATGTGAAGAAGGAGTTGGGCAACCTTAAACTTGGAGATAGGATTGCTAATTCAGCAGCCACTACACCTTCGCCACGTGGGCTCAAAGTGCCGCCGTTCGATGGGACGTCTTCTTGGTCGGCCTACAAGATTCAGTTTGAGGCTGTCATGAAGGTGAACGGGTGGAGTAAAAATCAGGCCATGACTGCCCTCACCCTAGGCCTGCGCGACCAGGCTTTAACTGTCCTGGAAGCTCTCGGTAAGGAGGTGACTTACGAGCAGCTGCTTGAGGCGTTGGAAGCCAGGGATGGCGACGCCCACCTGGAGCACGTGTTCCGTGCGCAGTTAAGGGATCGCGTGCAACGCAGCGGTGAAAACCTGTAGCAGTGGGCCCTGGAAGTGGAGAAGCTGGTGCGAAAAGCATACCAGTCTGCACCAGCGCTCATTGAAGGGAACCTGGTGCAGGCATTCATCGACGGCATCCGCGACCTTGAGGTTAGGGCTGCAGTGAGGCTCGGGCACCACGGGACGCTTAAGGACGCCTTGGCCCATGCACTGGAAGTGGAAGCTGCGCGGCAGGATTATCGTTCCCATAGCATTAGGGAGGTTGCAGCAGTTACGGTTCACGACCGGTTTAAAGGATATAGCCCTAGGTGCTACGGCTGTGGTGAAAGGGGTCACCTTCGACCTAGTTGCCCTAAGCGAACTATAGAAAGGGAAGCTTTGCGGCAGGATTATCGTCCGCACCGTGGCAAGGAGGTTGCAGCAGCTGCAGTTCACGACCGTTTTAAAGGGTATAGCCCTAGATGCTATGGCTGTGGTGAGAGGGGCCACATACGATCCAGTTTCCCTAAGCGAACTACAGAAAGGGCAGATAGCCGATCTCCGGGCGACAGGGCGGCTAACAATAGCGCCCAGCGGCTGCAGGAAAACGACTTTGTGGTCGAACATCGCATTGGGAAATGTCATGGCAACGCAGACGCATTATCAAGAAGACCTTGCCCTGAAGACTGCAAGCATTGTACTAGGCAAGAGGGTAAAGAAGTCGTTACTGTGAAGATGCTCAAGACAGACCTCAGCAAGGAGTGGAAGGAGAGCCTACAACATGCTCAGCACGAAGATTCAGACATCAAGCCGATTCTGGAGTGGATGAAGGCCAGTGCTCCTAAGCCCACGTGGAGTGATGTCTCAGCGATGAGTTCGATCACAAAAAGTTATTGGGCCCAATGGGACAGCTTAGTGATTCAGGATAGAGTACTGTGCCGTAAATGGGAAAATGCTCGAGGAGACAGCTGTCATTTGCAAATGGTTGTCCCTAAAGCTAAAGTACCGGATGTTCTACAGCTGTACCATGATGGCTGTTCAGGAGGCCATATGGGAGTCAAACGGACTCTACTGAAGATACGGGAACGGTTTTACTGGGTCCATTGTCGTGCCGATGTCGAGGACTGGTGTCGCAAATGTACAAGTTGTGCGGCTGTAAAAGGACCTCAGACTCGTAGCAGAGGTGCATTGCAGTTGTACAATGTTGGTGCACCATGGGAAAGGATAGCTCTGGATGTTGCGGGACCGTTTCCGGAAAGTGAAAGTGGTAACAAGTACTTCATGGTTGTAATGGATTACTTCACTAAGTGGCCGGAAGTCTTCGCCATTCCAAATCAAGAAGCTTCAACAGTTGCAGATAAACTGGTTCATGAAGTCTTCTGTCGTTTTGGAGTACCTTTGGAAATTCACAGCGATCAAGGAAGAAATTTCGAGTCACAAATATTCCAGGAAACTTGTAGAGTTATGGGTACTCATAAAACGAGAACAACTTCTTACCACCCACAATCGGATGGAATGGTGGAACGATTCAATCAGACATTGGAGAGATACTTGACAAAAGTTGTGGAAAATCGGCAACGCGATTGGGACAAGCATATACAACCGTTTTTGTTGTCATACCGAAGTGCTGTTCACGAAAGCACATCAGTGACACCAGCTTTCGCAAACTTTGGTAGAGAATTACGACTGCCGGCAGATCTGATCACTGGAAAGCCACCTGATGCCCCGCGTAGTATAACCGATTATGCGAATGACTTGCGGAACAAAATGAATGACATTTATGAGCACGTCAGAGAATCCGGCCGGCAAATGTCTAACAAGATGAAAACCCGTTATGACCGCAAAATGAACAATAAAGGGTTCGATGAAGGTTCACTAGTGTGGTTGCACAATCCAGTTCGCAGTAAAGGGAAATCTCCTAAGCTTCAAGCTAAATGGGACGGGCCGTACCGGATTGTGACAAAAATCAATGACGTGACCTACCGTATACAAAAAGGTACAAGAAGTGCTCCTAAAATCGTCCACGTGGATCGACTGGCGCGTTATTATGGGGCCGATAATGCTCGGGACGAGCATGTCTTAGGAGGGGGCAGTGTTACGCGCCAGAATTAATGTTGGGTACATGGCGGCATTTGCGTACTGCTAACGCCATCTAGTTTCAACCAACCAAACATTTACGTGCTGCCATCTAGTATCGAGTAGCAGATACTGGCATACTGCTGGCGCCATCTAGTATCCAGTAGCTGACATTTACGTGCTAGAACATTCTCGATGTTTTGACGGGACCTGTGTGTGCCCGAACTTTCCAGAGGTTTCCATACAGGAAAGTTCTGGAAATGACTGTCGGTATATAAAGGGCGGACATCCGGCGACGGCAGTCAGTATTGAATTGGCGATACAAACGATAACTTCGAGAGCGATCTTCAACTGCGAATTATAGTGAAGTGAGTGCTCAATAGTGCGATTGTGTTTTATAATTAGTGTATTTTAAAGTGCTAATTAGTGTCATAAATTAAAGTGTCAGTTTTGGTTGTTTAATCGGCTGTTTTTATTGTAACGAACCCCAAGCTCGTAACAATATACAGGTTGTTTTTTTACGAGGCGGAGAACTTTAAATTGAAATAAAGTACAGAAATATGTTATAATATGCATGAAATTGGCTTTATTTGAGAGATGATTTTATGGCATTAAGGTAGAATTCCGTGCATCGCGATCGATCGCTCGCGACAATAGTCAAATTATGAAAACCGCCGAATGTCGTGAGCTGCGCGCGGCCGTACGCGTCTCTTAACATGTTCCAGCGCTTAGTCACTTCGTGGATTTCATGGCGCAAACATGTCTAGGAACGCAGGAGAAAACTTTTCATTACAATACAAATGCTTTTGAATCAATATTTGGTAGTATCCTTCTACATTTCTGCATTTAAAGATAGGGTCGATTGGTACTCTATTTTCATAATATAGCAACAGCAGCTCATCATCCTCATCGACATTCGTATTCGTTGGCCGACAAACCAGAAACAATTGAGCACTTAGAAACCAACATTCGACGCGTCATTGCTGAAATACAGCCCAATTTACTGAGAAGAGTACGTGAAAATTCGACATCCAGATTACGCCAAGTACGCGCGAGCCGCGGCGGCCACTTACCCGAAATTATATTCAAACATTACACAAACAAAAGCTAATTTCATGCATATTATAAACATTTTTCTGTTCTTTATTTCAATTCTCCGCCTCTAAAAAACACCCATTATATAGTATGTTATAGTCTAGATCTATAGATCGCCCACATTTCTTTTGCGTAAATATGAAATTAACGTTTTGAAACTTGTAGGAAGTCTCCACTGTGTAGCGTGCACGGATAACGGCGAAGTTTACACGTGGGGCGACAACGATGAGGGACAGTTGGGAGACGGTACCACACTCGCCGCGCAAAGGCCTAGGCTTTTGATGGCTTTGCAGGTAAGAATAATCCAACGACTGATACTTTCATGGAGAAACTATTTTGTAGTGATTAAACTTAAGTTTTCACAATCGTTTTGTATCTGAAGTAAACTGAAACGAATTTTTCATCTCGTAAGTCCTAGACCCTAAGGCTGCGTTTCCACCAGAGATGTGCGAGGATGCGTAGCGATAGATAAGGATGTGTTTGTTAAACACCAATAGAATCGCTTAGTTTACCTAGCCTCGCTCAGCGCAAGCGAGTGAGTGATGTTTTTCCCTCTCAAGGACTTTAAGCCCGAATTGGGGCTAAATGGTCTTTCAATTGTCTTGCGTGCTCGGTGCCTCACGGGAGAACACATCACTTGCTACGCATCTTCGCACATAACTGGTGGAAACGCAGCCTTAATCTTGGATTATGGATGAAAAAGTGAATATCGAATTATCTTGCTTAATTAATTAAAAGTTGTAGTTCCAGAATTAGAAGTGTTTATGAGTTAATTTAGAATGAATATAGGTTGTATATTGTTTTTACAAACATTTTTTTTAGGGAAAACGTGTAACCAAAGTAGCATGTGGCAGCGCACACACGGTGGCTCTGTGCGTTGAGGCACCTCGTGCGCCCCGGGCTCCGCCACCACCGCCGCTGGAATGCCATCTGTTACGAGACCTCGCGCCACAACTCATCTGTAACAGACTGGTATGTATAAAATTGTTTCTCTTTCTCTCTCTCTCTCTTATATCGGTACTTGTCTGAATATTATCAGCTACGTTACATTACGTGTCTGGTCATTAAGCGATCCCGGCTGATTATTCAAGTATTACAGAAGAAATTTGGATATTATGTGTCATGTGGGCCTTACCTACTAGTAAAAATATGTTGTTGCAGGTGTTACTACATCAATTCTCGGACCTGGTGTGTCCAAATCTGCCGCTGTTGATCCTAGACGGTCCTCTGGATCAATTGAGGACTTTGCTGTTTTACAGTGTGAAGGAAGCTGCATTTAGAAAGGTATGTTTTTTTTAAAGAACTTCGACAACATTTTTGCTGTCATAACATATCGTTTTTATGTATAATAGCATAAACCAAAAATCTCCAAAGTAAGTATAAACGCTCTTTCAAAGATTCATCAAAACTAGCTTTATTTTTTTCCCTTTCATCATCTTCGTGCCCTTATCCCATGTTACTTGGGGTAGATGCAATACGTTGTTTTCCTCCATTCATTCCTGTTATCCGTTATGCTATCACTGAGTTTTTCTTTCATATCACTCCACACAAAAACCATCCATCATTTCTTTGGCCATCCTCTCCCTCTCCATCCATTTGTTCCCCCTGTAGAACTCAATTTCTTGTTTTCCCCACAGTAGAACTCGAATCATTAACCCACGTTCTATTAAACCGCGCTCGTTTTTAGTCCCTGCGATACAATTAACATCTTTTGTTATTTTCACTCTAAATATCGTAACGTTCCAGGCTATAATGGCGACAATGGTCCGAGAGCGCCAACACGGGCCGGTAGTGGAGCTGTCCCGCGTGGCCGCACGTCGTGCAAGACGTGGCGGTGCGGGACTGGCGGGCCCGGCCGGCATGCGCTCCGTGTTCGGGCAGATGGTGGCGCGCCTGCCCGCACTGACGCAGGACGCGCTGGCGCTGCCGCACCGCGTGTGGAAGGTCAAGTTTGTGGGTATGTATGTGGCAGCTGTATATGCAGACTGTAATGGCAACAATGGCCCAGCGGTGAAGGTCAAGTTTTTGGGTACATTTTGACAATTGACATGTAAAATAATACATTACAGTAGGACCCAACTGATATGTCTTACCGATTTACCTGCGTAGAAGATGAATTTTCAAAGCGCGGGAAATGCTATTGACTAATCGGCATGCTCCACGCAACGCGCTTCTTTTTCCTGTACCGCTATTGGCCGGCAGCCGCCGCCATGTTAGCGCGCGCCGTGTGGCATGCACGTGGTTCATTGTAAGTTTGCTTTCTTTCGTTAATCTTCGGGACCCTACTTTCTTTTCTGTACGAACGAAGATTCACGACGCGCCTTATCAGTTGGGTACCACTGTACCGTACTTGTTTTTTCTCTCTCTCTTTAGTCGAAACAATGCCTTCACTCTCACTTTCTAATGGCGACGTAGTCGTCGTAGCTTCATTAACTTACGAGTATAGAATTAGTCGTCTTACGCTAACGGCCCTTGTGCAGATAATAAAGTAATACATTTCACTACCGAAGTGTGATTCTATTTTGCTTACCAGGTGAGAGTGTGGACGACTGCGGCGGCGGCTACAGCGAGAGCATAGCGGAGATGTGTGAAGAGCTACAGAACGGATCTCTCCCTCTACTCATGGCCACGCCTAATGGACGCGGAGACGCAGGCGCATCGCGTGATGCTTTCTTACTCAACCCTACTGCTAATACTCCGTTACATTTGAACTGCTTCCGGTTTCTTGGTGAGTTTTTTTATGTAACTTTGTATCCAAATATGCTACTGAGGTTCTTAAAAGCCATAGCGGTTATGCAGCGCCAATCCAAATATATCAAAATAAGGCCAAGAGGATGGTGACGCTAGTCATTGGTCTATTCAATTGCCCAACACAGATTTCGAACTCGGCTACTCATCCACCCACTCAGTCATCGTCTGTTTAACATCGATATCTCATTCGTAAATAAGAAATATTTATTTTTATAGTGTCTACAAAAGCTAACTTTATATTACACAGGTGTACTAATGGGCATCGCAATCCGCACGGGTTCGCCGCTGTCCCTGTCTCTCGCGGAGGGCGTGTGGCGTCAGTTGGCAGGACAGCCTCTACGGCCGCAGGACTTGGCAGAAGTGGACAAAGACTTCCTGCCCGCTCTGCTCTGCATTAGAGATATGACGCCCAATAATAAGGTAGGAAAAAGCATTAGTTTTGACTTTCATAAATCAAACCACTTAAAAAAGCCTATGACATTTTGGTCTTTTGTAGCGGCATTAACGCCGCCACAAGAAAAACAAACGAAGCGAAATTTGTACGGCAGCAAAAAGAACCGCTACGCCACCTAACCCGCCAGCAGTGAACTACTAACGAAATCCTGCATCGCGGTATCAGAGTTTTCCGAGCGATTTGAACATATATAACAGTCCGAATATAAACTATAGGGCAGTTGCCCACCGGACACAACAACCGTCCGGTTGGAGGATTTTATGAAGGTTTGCGGGACTTAAGACTTTTTATAAGCCGAACCATGCAAAATATTTACTTTATAGGAAAGAAGAAACAGGTGTAGTTAGGTATGTCCTATACACCAAGCGAGAGTCTTGCAAGCCTACATTTTGTTGTTTTTGACAGGAACTACAAAACCTCGAGCTTCCATTCTCCATCCCATCAGCAGCGGGCCACGAAGTGCCTCTATCGACGAGACATAAAAGAGTCACGCCCGACAATAAGGATGAATACGTGCAGTTGGCTCTACACTACAGGTAAGATTAATAAGATAGAAATATGAGATGGAAAGAGATGTAAGATATTATCTGGTAAGGTGTGCACTAACTAGCGAAAAGAATGGGTGAAAGATAAGACGCATTTGGGTGAATCGATTTTATTGATCGATTATGCATCGCATTTGCTAAATAAAGACATTTCATCGCACAGAACAGCATCAGCGTAAACGTCGCGTAGACGCAACGCATACGCCGCAAAAACGCAAGGTTCGCATTTCGAAACCGCTTACATGCTGTGCGTAGATGTATTTACAAATACCAAACAGACATGGCAGGCGTCATTTTTCTTTGACATTCAATAACAAAAAATAGGGATGTTTCCTGAGTACAAAAAATATGATTCTATTTAGTCCGTCAGTTAGATTATCTAAAAATATTAGACACGTATTTTTTGCTTTATCAAAATAATAAAAATTGACGAAGATAAAACGCATTAAAGATCAGGAGAGGGGGTTTGTGACGTCACTTCTCGGTAAAAAGTGTACTGAAATGTGACGTCACACGAGTTTTCAACGCACTATCATTTAATTATTTTTTTTTACCTGAAAAAAGAAAAATTTGTGTCTTATATTTTTTTAGAAATCTATCTTACGAACTATATAGATTTTTTTGTCATCTACCATATTCACAGACTCCACGAGTTCGACGAACAAGTCCGCGCAGTCCGCGACGGCATGTCCCGAGTGATTCCCGCGCCTTTACTGGCGCTGTTCAACGCGGCAGAGCTTGAGACCCTCGTATGTGGCTCGCCTGACATACCTGTGCATTCGCTCAGGGCCTCTGCTACTTACAAAGGTAAACTAATAAGTTTTTATTTCTTCTCTAAAAATCCTTTATTAGTTTGCTATATGTTTAAGGAACTAGAAGAGAAGGAATTGATTCAACAGTCTCTGAATTAAACTTTCAAATTTATAATATTAGTAGGATTTAAAACTTGGTACTTTTAATATAATATTTCATTTCTACATCCACTCATACATAAAATTGAATATTATGAGACAGATTTTTTGAGACTTTACTATTTTGGAGGTTGGAGTTAACTTGGAGGTTTTGTGATTTGAATGTGTTGCACCCAATGTGGTGATTTTGTAAATTGAACGTTTTGAGACTAAACTTCAAATTGGTCCTCTAGTTTACTCATCCCCCACTTTGACTTTTATAAAGTTTAAATCTAAACCTGTCATCTAAGCCTTAAGCCACGTAGGTATGTACTAGGTAACATTTGACGCTCAACCTGTTCGGCAACGGTGCACAACAGCGCCAGCTGGTGCGCATCATGAAAACTTAAAGCCTCGTATCCACTAGGCAATATTTGACGCGCAACACGTGACGCCCAACCTTTTCAGCAACGTCCACAATAACGCGCGACGTTGCCAGCAAGCGCGCAACATTCTACAATGTTACTAAAAAAGGTCCTCGTTGTCATTCAACATGATGAGCAAAATGTTATTAGAAAAAAGTTCCTCGTTGTCATTCAACATGATGAGCAAAATGTTACTAGAAAAAAGTTCCTCGTTGTCATTCAACATGATGAGCAAAATGTTACTAGAAAAAAGTTCCTCTTTGTCATTCAACATGATGAGCAAAATGTTACTAGAAAATGTTCCTCGTTGTTGTTCAACATGATGAGCAAAATGTTACCAAATAAAGATCCTTATTGTCGTTCAAAATGATGAGCAAAATGTTACTAGAAAAAAGTTCCTCGTTGTCATTCAACATGATGAGCAAAATGTTACTAGAAAAATGTTCCTCGTTGTCATTCAACATGATGAGCAAAATGTTACTAGAAAAAAGTTCCTCTTTGTCATTCAACATGATGAGCAAAATGTTACAAAAAAATGTTCCTCGTTGTTGTTCAACATGATGAGCAAAATGTTACCAAATAAAGATCCTCATTGTCGGTCAAAATGATGAGCAAAATGTTACTAGAAAAAAGTTCCTCGTTGTCAGTCAACATGATGAGCAAAATGTTACTAGAAAAAAGTTCCTCGTTGTCAGTCAACATGATGAGCAAAATGTTACTAGAAAAAAGTTCCTCGTTGTCAGTCAACATGATGAGCAAAATGTTACTAGAAAAAAGTTCCTCGTTGTCAGTCAACATGATGAGCAAAATGTTACTAGAAAAAAGTTCCTCGTTGTCAGTCAACATGATGAGCAAAATGTTACTAGAAAAAAGTTCCTCGTTGTCAGTCAACATGATGAGCAAAATGTTACTAGAAAAAAGTTCCTCGTTGTCAGTCAACATGATGAGCAAAATGTTACTAGAAAAAAGTTCCTCGTTGTCATTCAACATGATGAGCAAAATGTTACTAAAAAATGTTCCTCGTTGTTGTTCAACACGATGAGTAAAATGTTACCAAATAAAGATCCTCATTGTCGTTCAAAATGATGAGCAAAATGTTACTTGAAAAAAGTTCCTCGTTAGTCAACATGATGAGCAAAATGTTACTAAAAAAGTTCCTCGTTGTCGTTCAACATGATGAGCAAAATTTTACTAAAAAAACTCCTCGTTGTCGTTCAACATGATGAGCAAAATGTTACTAAAAAAGCTCCTCGTTGTCGTTCAACATGATGAGCAAAATGTTACTAAAAAAGTTCCTCGTTGTCGTTCAACATGATGAGCAAAATGTTGTACATCATGTCACGCGTCAAATGTTGCCTAGTGGATACGTGGCTTTAGTTACAGAGATCGAGGTTTAGGTTTTAGTCATTGATTTGGTCAGATCGCAATTTATTGACGTTAGGTAAGTTTTCACCTTTATATCCTACTTGTTGACCCGCGCAACTTCGTCTGCTCCGCTCCTATTGGTCTTAGCGTGATGATATACAGTCTTCCTCGATAAATGAGCTATCTAACACTAAAATAATTTTTCAAATCGGACCAGTAGTTCCTGAGATTAGCGCGTTCAAGCAAGCAAGCAAACAAACAAACAAACAAACTCTTCAGCTTTATAATATACTAGCTTTTGCCCGCGACTTCGTACGCGCATGTCCCGTTTTTTTCCCGTTCCCGTAGGAATTTCCCATTCCCGTATATCCTTCCTCGATAAATGGGCTATCCAACACTGAAAGAATTTTTGAAATCGGACCAGTAGTTCCCAGGGACTGAAAGCGGTTTCGGTAAGAGGTTAAGATACCTCAAAAATATATCGGTACCAGTTTACGATAAAGGTTGAGCTTTACCGAAACCTTTATAAATAAAGGTTGGACTATACCGTTATTTAACCTTTATCCGATTTCGGTACCGAAAAACATGCGTAAAACACGCGGCGAGAGTGCCTAGAGTCGATGCAGGTGGTTCGAACGCGTTAGAACTAGTGCATTTTGTATATTTTGTTTGTCGTAGGTACTCTTTTACTTATTTCTTAGTTTCTTGCAGACTGCGTGCCGCGTAATACGTTATTATTTTGTCGACCGCTGATCGTTCATCAACGTAATAAATAAGTATAGTAAATACTATATACGAATACAAATTTTAAAAGTAGAAACTACGAGCACAGATAGACAGCCTGAAGATGAAACTCCGAACACATCGCAACTAGTTTCTGAAGCTGTGGATGAAATAAAATCAATTCTAGCCGAAACCTAAAGAACGAAAAGCCGTGACCGCCGTGACCATTACGTCCAGACTCAGGCGAATATAACAGCTCTTTTAGAGAACTTTTCTTGCCATCCACGTATACCGCCAACAGAAGATATATTAACATTCTGGAAAAATAAAGTCACGTGTGAACTTCAATTATTTCGTTTGGCAAATACGGTTCTGGCTACCCCGGCTACTCAAGTTACTGTGGAGCGTTTTTTTTTCATCCTTAAAATTCATATTATATGATTTGCGTTATAATTGAAACGACAACATAGTCGAGGACATTTTAATCTTAAGAAAAAACAATTAATGCTTGTTTTTTTTATTTTCTGTGTTATGGGTAAATAAAAGTCAAATTAAAAACGTTTGCTTTTATTTATATTCTTTCAGTGATTACGAATATTATGAATTATAGTTAAACAAATAATATTATAAGATTTTACTTTTTCATTTCATATAATTATGTAGTTCGAAACAATGCGATAATTGGGGAATAAAATCTTCTCTTCTTTCTTTTGACATCTTAGTCATTGCTTTTCCAACGATAAGTCCCAATGTGTAACATTTTTCAATAGTCTCTGCATCTGAATCGTTCGTAGTCCTACAATTCATGAAAGGATCCGTATTTACTCCGACAGATATTTTATTATTTGCTTGATTATTATCAATCTCCTAAAACAAAAAAAAAGTAATTAAAAATATTAATACTATTAAAGTAACAAGACTTTGTCTTACTTGCAGTGGGGATCGAGATCCTTGACAATAAGACAATAAGCTACTTAATATATTTTAGTGATTTCTGGTAATTATAGAAATCGTCAACTTATCTCTGTAATGTCTGAAAGTTAAGTTTGAGGGCATGAGGGCGTCGTGTTTTTATGCAATAAAAATATCTTACATATTATAATATTTTAACCAATTTATTTATATTTAATTCAACTTATTTCAGACAGAACCATACAAGGGAATAGAAATTGAAAATATGTATTTCAGACCAAGCACACAGTCGTTAATACAGTTTCATATTATGTTAGTACGTAGACTTATAGCTATGTTGGTAAAATTTAAAATAATTATAATTTTGGACATGCATGAGCGACCACTGTCTCAGGATTTGGCTGTCCACTCTGTCCGACACCACGCTCAGAAGCGTGTTCGTGCTACCCTTTACGAGGGAACTGTACAGTGAGGCCGGTCTTTTGGCGAAGCACTGCAAGGAAGTGGTTCGTGTAAAGTTCGACAATGAATGTACGCACTATGAATGTGTTCCCAAAACGTTTTGTGCGTATGGGTGTGATGTCCACCATGTACCGGTGGCGCATCGCCGTTCGTCTTGTGGTCCGATAATGGAACGGGCTTGGCGGAATTAAATCATGCAATTCCGTCGCATACTCCCCAAAATGCAACCGATAGAAAACCGACAGGCCAGCAACTCGGCGTCGATGCCCAAGTCTTTGGAGCTTCGATTCGACGAGCCTGTCATTACCAATGATCCTGTTGGCTCGTTTCTCAATTGACTCAAGGGCATCAAGCTGGTATCTGGCAGATCCGTCCCATAGATGAGAGCAGTACTCCATACACGATCGAACTTGCGCTTGATAGAGCTTGAGCAGCTGTTCCGGCGTGAAGTACCGTCTCACCTTTGCTAGGACCCCCAACTTTCTGGCAGCCACTTGAGCCTTTGCCTCTATGAAAGGGCCAAAATTGAGGGTAGATGTTAACGTAACACCAAGAAGCTCAAGTCGATCGGTTATCGGCACAGTTACACCTGCGACCCACCAGCTTGTGCGTCGGACACGTATCTCTCAGCAACAGTGCTGTCGTCTGCGTATTCAAAGGTACCGGGTTTTAGCAGATCATTAATATGTAGCAGGAACAATGTTGCCGAGAGCACCGACCCCTGAGAAACCCCGGCATTAATATCCAGCAGTCCGGACGAGCAGCCATCTATAACCACTCGGATAGACCGATCCTTCAGGAAATCTGCAATCCAACACACAATCCGGCGGGCAGACCGAAGGAAGGAAGCTTACTAATACGGCTATCGTGCCAGACCCTGTCGAAGGCCTTCGATATATCAAGGGAGACCGCAAGTGCCTCCCCGTGCTTCTCTGTGGCCTCACTCCAGATGTGAATGGCATACGCTAGAAGATCCCCAGTAGACCGATTTCGGCGGAAACCGTATTGTCGGTCGCTTAGGATATCATTCGCTTCTAGGTATGCTAGGAGCTTACGATTCAGCACGCGTTCCATACTCTTACAGAGTATGGACGTTACCGAGATGGGTCTGAAATTCGACGGGTCAGCTCGACTACCCTTCTTGGGCACGGGCTGCACGTTAGCTTGCTTCCAAGCCTTTGGCACTTTTCCAGTCTCAAACGAAAGGCGAAATAGGCGTGTCAAAATTGGAGACAACTCAGGCGCACAAGTCCTCAAAACAATTGCCGGTATCCCGTCGGGGCCACTAGCCTTATTCACGTCTAGGTTACGCAGTACCCGAAGAACGTCCTTCTGATGAATGCGAATGTTCGACATACTCGACTCGCATCCATCAGGAGAACCAGGGGTCCTCGCGCCACCAGGATCCAGACGCGACGATTCCGAAAAAATAGAAGCAAATAAGTTTGCTTTGTGCTCAGCGGAGTGGGCCAGCGACCCATCGGGTCTCAGCAGAGGTGGTAGTGAAGAGCGGCAGAAGTTCGATTCGACCGACTTAGCCAGGGACCGAAAAGCTTTACTGCCTGCTGGGTATGAAGCAAGTTTGTTCCCTATTCGGCTAATGTGGTCAAACCGAGCTCTCCGCAACACCTTCTTGCAGGACTTGGCAGCCCTGTTAAAATCTCTCTTCTTCTGACTCACGTCATTTGCTTTGCGCGCACGGGCGTCGACCCTTGCTACGTCTGAGAACGGAATATTGTACTCCATTCCCTTCCGCAACACTTCCGTCACGGCGTCAGCGCACGACGAAGCATCAGTTGAAGGAAAGCAAGTAGGCTACCAGGGGTAACACGCGAAAAATGATCGCATGCCATCCCAATCTGCTGACCTGTATCGCCATACCCGCCGGGTCCCTCTTGGGCTAGGATCGGGCGGGGAGTAGACGATCACAGACTTCACCAGACAGTGGTCGGAACTACCCAGTGGAGAAGAAATCGACACCGAGTAGCGGTCTGGATCTGTTGTCAGCAGAAGGTCCAAGCAATTGGCTGTGTGCGATTCAACATCCGGCACCCTCGTTGCCCCCTGGACCAGCTGGGTGAGATTTAACGCAAGCGCTAGCTTTCGCGCCTCTCGTCCAGTATGGTCTGTGTGCTGGTATGGGAAAAGCCACTCCTGATGGTGGGCGTTAAAGTCCCCCAGCAACAACAATTGGGCGGAAGGGTACCACTGCTGAGCCGCATCCGCCGCCTCACTGAGGTGCTGTATTAGCCCAGTTGTCTCCAGATCACCGCCGTGCGAACGGTAGACACAGGCGTCGATAATTTTATCCAGGCCGGTGTCCACTAAAGCCCACAGCGTTGAGAACCTGGAGTTCTCAAGATTGCGGAGACGCCGATAGCAGATGTCATCCCGGGTGTACATACATACGCGTGGTCTGAAGTGGTGCTCCAGGGTAAACCCTAGGTATGTAAGATACGACACGTCTGACGGACATCCGATCTGCGTCTCCGACAGAAACAAGAGCGCTGGTTTCTCAGTCTCTAGGTGGTGATGGACTGCGGCGAGATTTGAGTGCAGACCTCGTATGTTAGAGAGGTGCACTTTGAGCGAGAGGACGTGCTACCACTGTACAGCTTTTCTCTTTTTGTTCCTGGTCATATTGAGTGAGTAAGGTAGATGAGAAGGAAGTGAAATGAGGTTCCATGCTGCTAACCCTCAGGCACGCTCTGACAGGACGACATCATTGGGGGACTAGTCTGGAGGCTGCGGGGACGCCCGAGCCCCCCCGGAAATGTCCATCGGGCCCTCTCGTCTGGGCCCCCAACTACCTGCGGTCGGCCAGCGGCGCACCGTGCCTCGGATCCCGCTACCCTCCGCGACTAGTCTCCCGATACGCCCATATCAACGCGAGCCTGGTCGGTCTGCCTGCATTGGAACAACCATTTCGACCCAACTCCTCCGGATTGGCTACACATCGTGCCGGAACGCGGCTAGGCCACTTGGCGGTACGTCTTTGCCCAGTGGGTGGTCACAAGCCATCGGCCGAAACCTACCACCAGTTAGTGTCACCTGATTAGCACCACCCGGGGACCACGTGTAGGGACTAGCAATGGGTATTCTCCTACGGACGCGGGTGACTCGGTCCCCAAAAGGTAGGTTTTAGTCCCAGCCTCAAAAACTAGCAGCCCGCTTTTCTGAACATTGTACTTAAGCCCATGGGCCATTGCGTAACGTTCACACAAGCTCAATAGTGATGTCAAGGAACTGATTGAGGGGCCCAGCAGCAACACCATATCATCAGCATAGCTAATATTATTCGTAATAAAACACCGTCCACTCAACAACCGACACCAGCACTGCTGAGCTCCTCGATCAGTCCATTGATAGAGTAGGACGGTGAGGTTAATCCCCCTTGTCTTACTCCATCCTATATTCATCCGAGCATTCGCCCATCCATTTGACAAAATCGCTTTATCATACCAGTATCTAAAAAAATTATGTTCTCAACAGGCAGCCTGCGGGTCTAAAAAGGCCACTTTAGCAGAATCAGAACGCAAATCACGCTACCCGTCACTGTCAAATTTTCTCAATCAACCTTGAACTGCTGATTCTGTGGACTTCTGAATCCGAACTGAGCGTTATGCAGAGATACATGTTGTCTTAAATGTCTGTGAAGCACACCATCCAGCACCTTACCCAGGGTCGTGGCTAGTGATATAGGCCTATAATTTTCCTTTTCCGATGCGTCACCAGTCTTATTTTTAACTATAGGTACTACTTTAGTCTTCATGAGATCGTCTGGTACGTAGTTACGACGAAAACAAAAAGTAAATAACATGGATAGGACCCTGGGCAGAACACCAGCGTGTTGCAGATGCTCGATGCTGAGAACACCGTGCCCCGGTGACTTCCCTCTGGTCATCTGTTTTATAACCTTATCGACCTCTGCATTAGTTATTTTAACTGGAGGCTCACTGATACCGCATTTCCCAGCATCATCATTTCGCCCTCTTCCGGTTTCAAAAGAGGTTCAACTCTAAAGTCATTTCTAATAACCCACATCACGGGGAGCACTTATCCCCTCCACACTGGCTGGCAGACTCATCTTTGGCTTCAGCTTGTTAGTGGACTTCCAAAACTGGTTGAAATTTTTAGACTTATGGTCATCCATAAGTCTAAAAATTTCAACCAGTGATCGGCAATTCTATCTATTTTTAACCCACGACGCAAAAACGACGGGGTGTTATAAGTTTGACGTGTCTGTGTGTGTGTGTCTGTCTGTAGCATCGTAGCTCCCGATCGGATGAACAGATTTTGATTTTGATTTTTTGTTTGAAAGGTGAATTAGTCGAGAGTGTTCTTAGCTATGTTTGATGAAAATCGGTCCAAGATGGCCGCTGCCACAAAATGGCGGATGACATATTTTTTCACAACTACCTCAATATAGGTATCAAATGAAAGGGATTGACAAGAAAATAATGTACACTATTTTGAAAAGGAATGAGGAATATTAACTAACGAGATAAAAATGAAGTTTAAAAAGCATGAAATAAAAATTAAATTAAAAATTTAAAAAACCCCCGACAAAAAGCATGAAATAAAATTTAAATTAAAAAACCCCCGCTAAAAATAACTTTAAAAAGTGAATAAATAATACGTAATGAAATTATCCTTTTAATTTAATATAGGTACTATTCTTTGGGCAAAGCGTCTTCGCTTCGGTGGCTAGTCGGAGCTTTTTTTTAATTTTTAATTTAATTTTTTTATTTGATCTCTTTTATTAAGGCAATATTTCAGTCGGCGGCATAAGTACCTATGTTACTGACGAGATATTATGACACATAGGTAATACGTGATAACATTACAAAAGTTTACTTACTTCGTCGGGCTCAAATAGGTCCGGTGAACTTGGGGAATCCAGTTCTGGAGTTGTGCTTTCGGGGTGTACCTACTTCATAATTATTATATTTATCAGACTGCGAGACTAGGTTTAATTCTTTGTCATCTATGATGACATGTGCACCTGCAATTTTACAATTTACTTACATTTAATGTAAATAATGTAACTGTACTGTACCTACTAAATGATACTTCACAGACTTCTATGTAGGTACTTACGGTTACGTTTCAGCTCTTGACGTTTACGAGGAAACATTTCTTCCACAATATCAGTCAGATATGTACCAAGAACGGAAGAAAACTTAAAGAAGAAAGATAAGAATAGCTTAGGTAGGCACTCGTCTTTCCGGCTTTTACTGTCGCGTCCTTCCGATCGGAAATAAAAACCCAAAACTGAGTCATAATAATGTGCAATCAGGGCCTCTCCAGTGAACGACAAAGTGGTGTGGCGGTGCGTCAAAGAAAACCCCTATATTAAGGTTTAGCTACTGCTACCGATACATTTATAAAGGTTAAGGTACTACTACCGAAAAATTTATAAAGGTTATTGGACTTCTACCGAAATTATTCCGGTATACATGGAAATGCATACCGGTACCCTCAAAATTCCGCTACTGAAAATTAAAACGGTATCGAAATATTTCGGTAACCTTTATTTAACGGTATGACGTCATACCTAAATTTAAAGGTACCTTAATTTTTGGGTAATTCAGTCCCTGGTAGTTCCTGAGATTAGCGCGTTCAAGCAAACAAACAAACTCTTCAGCTTTATATATCAGTATAGATTAGTATAGAAGTATAGATTCAAAGGTATCGAAATACCTAGCACCGCAAATAAAAAAGAAACATGTTCCGGAAAATTGTTTCAAGTTCAACCATCCCGTTGACTGGCTTGTTGGTCTAGTGGTTAGTGACCCTGACTGCTATGCCGGAGGTCGTGGGTTCGATTCCCACCCAGGACAAATGTTTGTGTGATGAGCATGATCATTTGTTCTGTGTCTGGGTGTAATTTATCTATAATATTTATGTATTTAGAAATATATAAGTATGTTTATCAGTTGTCTAGTACCCATAACACAAGCTCTGCTTAGCTTGGGACTAGATGGCGTTGTGTGATAGTTGTGAAATATTATTATTATTATTATATTATTATCCCATATATTTTTTCATTAATTAAATTTATTGTACCCTAATCTCTTTTCGCCAGGAGTCGAACCAAACGCGCCTCTAGTGCAGTGGTTCTGGGAGGTAATGGAGGAACTATCGGGCAGTGAACGAGCATTGTTCCTTCGCTTCGTTTGGGGACGGACAAGACTGCCGAGAGCACCTCAGGACCCAAGGCAGAGAGACTTTGTGTTACAGGTAACTTGACGTCTAGCTTGGACCAGTGTTTTAATTACAATGACAGGGAAGGTTTTTTTTTTAATATTGATAGGCACACGTTTGACCACTACCTCACCTAGTGGTAAGCGATGAAATAACCTATTCACTCTTGACTTAAGACTCCCAAGTTTTAGCTATCAGGAGATACAACATTCTGGCAGGGAATTCCACTCCAATTATATAGCTGTACGCACAATGAAGGTGGCTAGGAAAAAGCTAGGCCTGTTAGAAAGAATTTAATATTACAAGCTTTGAGCTAGACATTTAACGGCAGGCAACATGATTGTATTTTATGACGCTATTAAGTCAAGACTTAAAGAAGTTTTAATAAGAGCGTTTGCATAAATGCCATTTTACCATTTTACTGTATAATCTTGGCTGTTATTGCATAAGTCCCCCTTGATAACTACTGGATCTTTTTTCAGGTGTTAGACAAGTATCAGCCACCAGACCACTTCTTGCCTGAGAGCTACACCTGCTTCTTCCTTCTCAAGATGCCTAGATACTCGTGCAAGTCTGTGTTACGGGAGAAACTCAGGTATGTTTTAAAGCACAAGTTACTATAAAAAACTTCTTTCGATGCCTAAACAAAGTACGATACCAGCTCTTCCTTTGCTCAATAGACTTGAAAATAGAGTATGGTTTATAAATGATAATTCATCTATTATTAAAATTCTTAGGTACGCGATCCACTTCTGCAAGAGCATAGACACAGACGAATACGCTCGCGTGGCACTTAGCGCAGCCGAACGAGTGTCCTCAGAAGAGTCGGACTCCGAAGCGGATGCTGCGCCCGCGCCGGTGTCTAACCCCCCTCCGCTGTACTCCCTGACGCGCGCGCCCACGTGGCTCTGAGGCCGCGCCGACGGTCCCTGGACCATACATGAGGACCTGGCCCTGCTCGCCGCACGACAAGCCTAGTGGAAACAGGTGCGGATGTGATCGGCTTGATGGTTACCTTCGAACCAAAAAGACAGTTATAGAAATAAATCACCAAAATCTTGTAACGAACAGTAGTTGAGTATTTGTGAAATACATCATGAATATTCAGAGCAGTGAAAATTGAAGGTGTTCTAACTTTGACAAGTTACAAGTTAAATTGTCAACAGCAGCACCTTACCTGCGATAAATCTTTGACGATATCATAAGGATCAAAAAAGAAAGAAATATACTAAGCTATGTATTTTTCTTTCCTTTTCGTCAAGTTTTATACATTGTATTGTAAACAATTGATTTAACTCGCCTAATCGCATGGGCAGTTGCCAATATCTTACTGTTATAAATGAGATCACTGGCACTATTCTACACCATGCACTTGCAAGCATTCATCCTAATCGAGCTGTAGATATTTATATGTGAAAGAAGATTCATTAGTGTTTTTGCGTATGGAAACATGGATGAAGATATTGGGCAGTTGCAACACACATGATTTTGGCAATGTCCTCACTTCGAATACTCTTAGAAATTACTCATTGTAATCATGATATTTAACCGTAGTTACACTTCTACACAATATGTTCACTAAAAAGTAAGACTTCCTTATATTGTGCGTGCAATATAAGTTAACGTTACTCGTAAAGCAAATCGGATTTTTCAATTACAGCATTCCATCCATAGCTTAGGTTACCGCCGCAGACGATCGAACAATTTACTAATTTGTGTGAACGTGTTTATGAATAAAATTGTATACAACGATGGGCAACACTGCCACATTCCATTTTGTCGTAATGTATCGTAATGCTTCGTAATCTCTTACTCGTCGTTTACCACATAAGTTAGCCACTAAAATCAGTTTTTTTTTTACAAACCCATATTCGTCACAAATCAATTTTTTACGATAAAAATGTTGTAAGATTTTTTTTTGCAAACACAAGCAATAAATTAATACATTAAGCCCGTGTTTGAAAAAGGACTGATTTTGGTGACTTTAGATAATATTTTTAGGGAACGATAAAGCCCCAAAGAATGGCGTTAAAATGAAGGAAAGGAATGTTATTGATGGCATTGAACAAAATCGCATGCAACGTGAAAATCCAGGTTCCTAACTTCCGCACCAATGTTCCTTAATTATATTATTCCAATAGGCAGACCTTCAGTCATTGTGGCTGTGGCTCCATAAACGAATACTCGCGCACTTTCCTCGTAATGAATTGAAGTAATGTGTAATCTAGTTAAGTCAATAGTTTCATGCCGAAACGTTTAACTTCGGAACCAAAACAGATGTCTTCCTAAAATAGGAGTAGAAGTTTTTGGAATATCCTATTGGATTAGAAATTGGAGGCCAAGGCCATGATATAAAAAAAAAACTATTAGTTTGTGATGTGCAACAACCAAATTAACACTAATTGACTGATTGAAGCATAGAACTGTGATGGTATTGGCATAAAACGAGGGTACGAATGAATTAGATAGGATTTGGAAGAGTGACGCATTTCGCAGATCAAACGTTTTAAATGCTAGTCATTTGCTGCAATTTGTAAGAAGGACGCCAGCATGATATTAAATGAGCATTATTTAATAGCAAAGTAATCAAAATGCTGCTTGGGTTTTAATAATATAGTTTAGATACATCTAAAATGTTGCCAATTATTAAGTAAGCAATTGGTAGAAAAAAGGCAGGGTAAAAATAACAACTGACAACTGCACTATTGCATAGATTGCAGTCTTTTCACTTTACTAAAAACCTTGCAGTTGAAACATTTACTTTTGCCATGTTTAAATCATTTAGGTAATCAATCTACACAATAAACTCGAAACTCTGCAGATATTACTTTAGTTGGTGAATCGAAACTATATTGTATTTTTAATCTCGAATTATTTATTAAATAATAAACTCACGGAATATTTGCTTTGCTAGTAATATTAATCAGTAGGCTTTTGGTGCTAGAGTTTCACGATTAGTCTTAAATTTTTATACTGAAGAATATAGAATGCACAAATGAATAAATTAAAATGCAATATGTCCTGCAAAGTATGTAAGCTTTGTTATTGTATATCTTTAAATTATTTGAACAATAATAAATATTAAAGTTGGTTGTTTTAGATGATACTTTTATTAATTTTTGCCTCACACATAATAGAAAACAGCTGTACCACAAACATTTAAGGAGTTCCATGCACCTGTGAAGATTTTTTAATTTTCCGTTTCTATTCTGTACAAGGCATGAAAAGAAATGGTAATACTGTAACCATATAGGTGTGTCGAGCTCCTTACATTTTGCTTATCGAAAATATCAACTCTCTATTTCCTATTAATATGTTGATCATACAAATAAATTTCTTTAGCAACCAAAGAGTAATTAATTAAGAAAAATGACTGTTCTTGCTTTTGAGATCTGAAACTGTGAAGCTTTCTTTGTGATCTATCCTGTGCAGCATTGTTTATTTTTTACATGCATATAGGACTATAAATACATATTTATTTCAAAATTGTCTTTTTTTGTCTTCGTCTTTCAAACACCATTGGGCGTGTTGTGCTATAACAATTTAATTTCTAATAAAATGTGAACTAAGTGATCATGATGTCAGGGGGAAAGACAGGATGCATGCTATTGGCAATAGCAATCCGTAGCATCAATTTTCAGATTTTGACTCCAAATCTGCATCAATGTGCCCTGACCCAAAGGTGAATACAACTTGTGACTCAAAAGGTTACAAATAAAAATGACCAATAAAATTCAACAATGCGTTCACATGATTTTATTTTCTAAATAACTTACATGTTGCCCTTAATGAAATAAAAGTTCTAATATGATCACAAATGACAATAAGCATAAAGTGTAGATTACTTCTTCGCCTTAGGTTTGAGTGTGAAGTATAAAATCATAGCACCCATGAATGCGTATGTTGCCTTGGCCGTCTGGAAAATAAAAGAAGGGTAATTATAGCACAATCTTTGAAAAAATTACACATTACATTATTGATCTCAATACATATTGAGCGAAATAAGATTGTAAATAAAAGTGTTCCAAAAATGTTTTAGCTAGATAATGCAAAGGCTGACATAACAAACCAGTCTTATCAATAAATGAAAAGCGTCAGTCTTAACATTGAGCTCTTGAAAATTATCTCATTTTCCCTAGAAAATGCTTTCCAGTATCATTTTTGAAATTAGTATGAGTACCTGGCCTACCATATCAGCTGCTTGTCAGAGTAATATTTTGATCTAAAAAGGCCCTTATCAGGTTAATATTGGTCAGCCTCTAGGATAATATCAATATATCGATTTACGACCTAACTAAAGCCGGAATGTTACAGGAATGTCCAAGATCGCACATAACCTCAAAGTACTAGTTATATTTTTCAACATAAAATTATTGAATATTGAATACTTACGTTAGCTCTGCCCTTGTTCGTTTGGCTGTTGAAGTATTTGGCCAAGCCTTTAAGCTGGGATTCATCGACAGAACTGTCTCCGGCCATTCTAAAACGATACAATGTAATAAATCAGTTTTAATTTGTGCACTGAATATATCTCAAATAGAAGATTACAATAATTTATAATTAACTAACGCTTTAAAGTAAGATTTTAAGTAAGAATGTATATGAAAATGGGGATATTACCTGACAAAAAGGTATTTTAATCCTTATGTAATAACGCAAAGTAGGTGCAATTCCCAAAGTCGTGTAACAACTTGGAACTCAACTATATTTCTAACATAGCGATGACAGCAGAATAGCCTTACGGCATTATTAATTGGAGTGAAAGAGACAACACAAGTTAATGCTACAAAACCAATATAGGACCGAGATTATTGGCGTCAAACTGTCAAGGGTGTCAGGCAACGTTTCGTTCGTTACCTGGCTGCTGTCCTGCCTGTCTAACTCCCTGGCCACAGCCAAGAGCGGCGCGGATTGCGGCGCGGCGTGCGGCGCGTCAAGCGGTGAGCGGCGAAAACCCAAACGCTGCACGCGGTGGCGGCGGCGACGGGCTGCGCGGTGTGCTTTCACTCATTGAAACAAATGTACTAGCGAATATCGAGGCGGCCACAGCTCAGAGCGGCGTGCGCGGTGGCATTGGTGAACGCATTCGTGATCGCGCGACCGAAACAAATACCTGATTTTGTTTTTATCGCGCATTGAGCATGTTATAAAATCGGGATAGTTCCTATATTCATAATAAAGAGTGTGAAATTCGCTATATTCATAAAAATAAGTGAAGTGTGAAGTTCTTTCCTTTTCTGGTTAATTGGGTGCGCTCTTATTCTTGACTGAATGATATGTTGAGCTAAAAACGCACTTGTTTTAAGGCAATACCGTGCCACTTTTGATAGGGCCATTTTAACAGGTTTTCTAAATACGTCCACCGCTGACGCCGCCGCAGTCGCAGCTAGTTGAGCTATGACATACCACCGCAAATCGCGCCGCCCGCCGATCCGCCGCGCCGCGTCCCGCACCGCCTGAAACTGTGGCCAGGCCGTCAGCCACTAAACATTTCATTGCAAAGACTACACTTACTTGTTTATTTACTTCTTTTTTTTAGGCTTCCCTCTCAAAAACTTATAGTAAATAAAATATGCTGCAACTAAGCCCATTGTTACTTTAGCTGTCTGTAAATAAAACATGCTTATTAAAATCAGTGGCGTGCCTAGGGTTTCAAAATAAGGCAAGCCCAATAAAATTTTAACCGATTTCAAAAAAAGAAAGTTCAGTTTTCGACTGAGTCTGTAGGTACCTTCGTATGTATCATCGCAATTTTCTCAAACTGATATAGATGTCTCAATTCGTTGTTTACCAAAATTACCGAAAGAAACCATTGCACACAGGTGTTTATGGGAATTTGCGTGCCTTTTAATGGCGCCAGATATGTTATTTAAATCATTATAACCAGATGTATTCCAAACGGAATCTTCATTCGAAAAAAATAGGCCACGAACACAACTTATTAGTGTGCGAACAGCCAACAATCCAACTAGTTTTATACACTGATCTATTAAATTTCGTTTATGCGATTTACTAGTCTAGAAAAACACAGATTAGGCGTCGGTTTTAATGAAGAAATTAACTGTTTTTTCTGAGCAAAGTTTAAAGATTTTACCTTATCTTCGCCAATCAAAACTTGAACGCATTTTAAATCCTCACAAGGTACAATTACCTCCATTGTTGTAGGTAAGTCACCAAAACAATTGTATCACTGAGAAAATCTAAGAATACACACAAAAAACTTTAACAACATAACTTTTCAACTCTCAAGCAAATAAAACTGAAGTGAGTTGCACTCCGGTGTCAAGAACTACTTACGCAGAGTTGCAGTGTTGTCATTTAGGCAAAAAAAGTCACCAGGTATATGAAAAATCTAGCTAGATGTCGCAATTTTTTTATTTTTAAGATATTGCTTGAGTATTTAATTTCGTTATTTTAAAAAGTTGCTAGTTTTTATTGTTGCTAAATCTTAAAAAAAGTCCCCAAACTCGTTAAAAATCTCCAAGATCTCACAACGTCGCTAAAACGGCAACACTGCAGAGTTGGCAAGGTGACAAGGTCACGCATACGCGTCCAACTTCATACGCAAGCACGGCTTAATCTTCAATACTGATCGATTTGTAGGCGCACAAGGTTTAGAACTCGTTATACGGCACATCGCTATAAGTGCGAAAGTGACGGAGATAGTACTTGAAAGCCCGGTAAAAGCCGGTACGTGTAAGCGAGATAGCTATATGTAGACGCTGCAAATGCGAAACTCTGCGCGCGAACAATCGCGATGTGTAGTTATGTAGTAATGTGGCATAGGTAGCGTACTTTGTGTTATTTTGATAAGAATTAAGCGCGCGAACTTTTAAATAGTTCGGGTTTGATATTGATTCTCTATCGAGCATTTTAGTAAGGCATGCCGGGCTTTTGGGCTTGTATGAAGGAACCGCCACCGATTAAAATCAATCAACTACCCACATTATTTTACTCTACGAAGTTTTTGAAATAAGCGCGTTCGAATGCTTAGCTCATGGAATATGATGTATGGGGAGGGAACCAACGGAACGTTTGATTTGGAGAGCTCAGAGCTCGGACTATAGTCGAGTCAAGTTAGTTCGGTTGTTCGGCTTGTTATTCCAGTTTTACCGGAAGTTATTCGTAAAGATAACTTCGTCCAAGGGTGGATTTACAATGCTGTCGAAAAATCACGTGGAGGGCATAAAAAAATAAATATTGCTCGAGTATCGTAACTTTTTTACATTTACAGAGTGTATATAGCCTTATTTTATAATGAGCTTTAACCCAAATATACTCAATGACTCAAACTCAAAAGATTTTTAATAATAAAATAAATACTTCTATCAAAATCATCACCGTCTGTGAAAAAAATGCTAAAGTCGAACACCCGAGATATGAAGTAGATTGTAATTTATTATTTACTTTTGTTCATATTGTATACTAGCTGTTGCCCGCGACTTCGTTCGCGTGGAAATGTGTAAGAACGGACCGCCTGATCAAAATGTGATCAATGTGGTTATGACTATCCGACATATATAACTTTCTAGAATAGTAAATAATAATTTCTTCGTAAAATAAATAATCAAAAAATAAATAAAATTATAGCATCGAAATTCATCAACACCGTCACGGCAATAATATCAAAGTGAAGGTAGTTCTGTATGCGTAGCATTTACGCGGCCCCTTATGCCCCGCTTCCTCAGTTCATAGCAAACCGCGAAGCGAGCTGCACGTTGGCGTAACACGCGCTCCGACTGAAAAAAATTGATGTGAACTGACCAAAAAAGTTGTTTAGACTAAGTTGTGTCATTCCCGTCAGGCTGTGGTTCAAGGTAAGTATATAAAATAAAATTACGATTAATTTCAACAAGATACATAAGTGAAGATTCTAAAGAAAAAAGGGTATCTTACTATTGTTATTAGTTTTCTAGAAAAATCAACATAGCGTCCCAATCGCCATCGCCATACATCATCACCGTTTACAAATAATGAACGGAGATGATCTCATGTGTATGGTCATGACGATTTTTTTTTACTATGGTAGGTAAGCGTTTGACCACTATCTCACCTGATGGTAAGCGATAATGTGGTCGAAGATGGACCACGCTTGCCTAGAAGTAACCTATTCACTCTTGACTTGACTCCCAAGGTTGTAGCTATCAGGAAGCACAGACTCCGGCAGGAAATTCCGCTCCTTTGCTTGTACGCACTATGATTGTGTTCCCAAACGTTTTGTGCGTGTGGGTGGGATGTCCACCATTTACCGGTGGCACATCGCCGTTCGTCTTGTGGTCCGATGATGGCATAGGCTTGGCGGAATTAAATTACGCAATTCCGTCGCACATTCCCCAAAATGCAACGAGTAGAAAACCGACAGGCTAGCAACTCGGCGTCGATGCTCAAGCCTTTAGAGCTTCGTCGCGACGAGCCTATCATTGTCGATGATTCTCTAGGCTCGTTTCTCAATTGACTCAAGGGCATCATGCTGGTATCTGGTAGATCCGTCCCAAAGATGAGCAGTACTCCATACACGATCGAATTTGCGCTTGATAGAGTTTGAGCAGCTGTTCCGGCGTGAAGTACCGTCTCACCTTTGCTAGGATCCCCAACTACTTTGCAGCCATTTGAGCTTTTGCCTCTATGAAAGGGTCAAAATTGAGGGTAGATGTTAATGTAACCCCATAAGTGTGTGTAAGAAGCTCAAGTTGGTCGGTTATCGGCACGGTTGCAGCTCGGAAAGATGGAGCTGGGTGGAATTGACTCCTTTTGGCGGAAAATAGACACGTTTCTTAGCAGTATTGAACTTGACCAGATTGGCATCGCCCCGTTCAGAGACAGCCTGTAAGGACACGTTCCAGCACTCAACCATAGCCTCCCGGAGAGACCGGATCTGCGACCCACCAGGTGCGTCGGACACGTGTCTCTCAGCAACAGTGCTGTCGTCTGCATTCCCAAATGTACCGGGTTTAAGCAGATTATTAATATGCAACAAGAACCGTGTTGCCGAAAGCACCGACCCCTGAGGAACCCCGGCATTAATATCCAGCATTCCAGACGAGCAGCCATCTATGACCACTCGGATAGATCGATCCCTCAGGAAATCCGCGATCCAATCACACAACCCGGCGGGCAGACCGAAGAAAGGAAATTTACTAATAAGGCTATCGTGCCAGACCATGTCGAAGGCCTTCGAGATGTCAAGGGCGACTGCTAGTGCCTCCCCGTGCTTCTCTATGGCCTCACTCTAGATGTGAATGGCATCATTAACTTCTAGATATGCCGGGAGCTTATGATTCAGCACCGAGTTGGGTCTATAATTCGACGGGTCAGCTCGACCGTTCTTGGGCACGGGCTGCACGTTAGCTTGCTTCCAAGCCTTCGTCACTTTTCCAGTCTCAAACGAAAGGCGAAATAGAAGTGTCCAGATCGGAGACAACTCAGGCGCACAAGTCTTCAGAACGATTTTGGTAATTTGTTATAATTTGCTGAAAAATTACACTGAGTATGGGCAAACATAGTGTTGGACGCCTTGCGCCACGATGGATCTATGATTCAAAGAAGGTGGCTGGCAACGGATGGATGCGGACTGCTCAAGACCGTTAGTTTAGAGAAAAATGTCTAAGACTGGTAATAGAATTATGAGTGTGTGTGATGTAGATCCGTGTAGTTCCGTGTCTTTCCATACCGCCTTGCGGTCATCTGTAGATCTATACCTAAGTATCATAGGTTTGTGCCGGTTCCCTTTAGCCATGGACAACGGGATAAGTCCCTTCTCCACTGCGACGACATCTCGTTGCAATACCACATGAGTTTTGACAAATTATTCTCCGACACTGCACATCTCGCGGATGTGGAGAGTCTAAGCATTTAAAAAGCATCGACCTCCACATATCCGTGGGATCTACAGTCTCAACACCGATAATCGTGGGTGATACAACTGAATTGTGGTCAGCAGTATACAGACCCTCCTATTCAGAGCGTCGAGTTCGGTTTGAGTCCATTTGAGTAGGTATGCCGAAAGAGTACCGGCATGAACCAACCAATGAAGGTGCGTATTTCTGCTCGACAAAAGGCTTACCTTTTTCAAGCGGCTTAAAGAAGCGCTACTTCAGCGATTGCTTCACGTTAGCAACAATAATGCCCAACGCTTCCAACATACCTACCTAAATACCTGGTACTTGTCAGTTTCGTCGAGGAGAGGTGTACGGAATCAGAGAGTTGAATTCCCTCAGATTCTATAATCTTTTTTCTCGTTACATGCCTGACTGCACACCAATTTCCATCCCGATGGCAATACTGAAAGTTTCAGTTACCTTCAATAGCTCCATCAGTCACAAATTTTTGTTGTGGAATAGCCCACCAACATCCTTGTAATGGCTCTGGGACTTGTAGCGACGTCCCGATGACTGTGGCTCGCAAAGATTTGAATCTTTAGTGTCACGCCTTATTAGAGAGATGACTGTTTAAAAAATACTTACATTGGCTCTTCCTCTGTTCGTCTGGCTATTGAACAGGCGAGAAAGACCTTTTAACGATGGATCATCGTCTACCCCGTGCCCCGCCATCGTACCTACTCAAAGCAATTTATTTTACAATTATTGTCCGAAATTATCTATACATGTAATAAATCTGTAGTTTAAAATAAAATTAGTAAATAAAACGATTACATAAATCAAGATGACATAAACTGGCACATCTTTTTAAATATAGAAAATGTCCTCTCAAGTATCATCAATGATGGGTTATGGAGGCCACTAGAGAAAAAGGTTTCCTTATTTTTAGTGGTCAAAGTAGGCTGCTGTTTGAACCACCCAGGTTTTTGTGTCTCACCAAATGACAATATTTTTAGCATTGCTATTATTATAATTATGCGTATAGTTATGAGTTTGTTTATTCACAGAATTCTTGGGCATTGGGCCTTAAGTATTATGTGGGATAGAGCTTATAAAAACGATACTATTTTTTTTTTGCATTTCTTAAATGCGTTTATTTATTCTTGATTGTATTCCTTACAAAACACATCACAAAGACTTAATTATTTATTTATGTTCAAAAATTGCAGGTTGTTCAAATCATTAAAATTTTAATTTCTTCATTTTATCAGTCAATTAATCTTTGGATACAAAATAAAATTGTGTCAATAAAAATTATAAGCAAAAATTTATATAGAGCTAATTCATTAGTAGAAAATAACAACCGTACCTATCAGTACATAATGATTGTGTTGCGAATAGACATTTATGTGTACTTATCAATTACTTACAACATAATTTCATTCCTATTGGAATTCATAAGCTTAACTAATGATGGACTAGTATTCAATACAATGAGATATATCAACATAATACTATCCAACCATCTTATGTATCAAAAATATACAACGCTATACATATAAAATTCATTAATTTGCTTCGTTTTTAATATAAGCCATATAAGTAAGTATAAAGGACATTACAAAACAAATCACATTTAGACTAATTAAGTACGCTAACTTTTGAGCATGCCAAAAGATGTGAAAACATTTATTAATCTCTTACAAATCTCTTTCAAAACACGACAATGCTGTCAATTATTACTAAAAATAGCATACACTATAAAAATCATGTTGATATTGTCCTCTTTTCACAGAGAAGATCACAGTTTAGTTAGGACCAGTTGTTTTAACCTTTGACTTTAATATTGCACCAATCTCTTCGAAAAATGTTAGAGCCAAGGCTTGGGAAAATTTGCTTGACTTGTTGTATGATGCAGTCTATAGTCTATAATATGAACCCGTTAGTTCCACACTTGCTCTAGTAGTCTAGTTGATCTGTGCCGCAACTCCTGGCCCTGAATGCATAAGTCCACAAGAGTGCACTTTCTATATTAGGAGGTCTTCTTCCCAGTCTTCTTTCTGTCTCTCGGAGACGGACACTGTGGGTCGCGACAGTTGCTTGAGCTCGTCGTACGTGCGCGGCGGAATGGGGTTGTCACTGAGGTCAACGTACTCTAGGGCGCGCGATCTGGCTAATCTGTCCACATCAATTTCTATAAAGAAAAAAACAAAAGTGGTGTTAAAACAGGGCCAAGTTCAAACTCATCATGATTTTCTTTTGCTTTAAGAAACATTATATGTTGACAATTTTTGTTTGTTTGTTAAAAACTGTGTTAACAATGTCAGTAGTAAGAAATAATTCTTACTACTGACATTGTTAACACAGTTTTTAAAGTCTAGCTCTATTGCATAAGACACACACAAAAAAGTATGCCATTCAAACAATTACCTTACTTTACAGTTACAATAAAAGTTTAAGTACCAATAATCTGATTGTGATGTGCCAGCAGTGTGTGCAGACTGGGGCACTGGAAGGTGATGTGGGGCAGCGCCACGAATGTGTTGTGCGAGATGTCCAGCCGCTCCAGGCAGGCCAGCGTGCAGAGCTCGTCGGGCAGCTTCGCCATTTGGTTGTTGGACAGGTTTAAATCTGGAATTGAGAGATATGGGCTTAGTAAATAGTGGTTCTCACCAAAATGCTTACTGCCATATTTAAAGAGTGGTTCTCATCAAATTGCTTACTACCATATTTTGCTTTTATATTTCTCCATTTACAGAACTATCTCTTTCATCATAGAAAAATATCAACTCAAATATTAATAAAGTAAAAAATATCCAGTCATTTGTGCAATGATTTTAAATTGTTTAATTCAGAAATTAAAATAAAAAACTGTTCTAAATTATATTTTCTGAATTGAAAACTGATGGTGGTGGTAAAAATAAACTATCAAAACTCACCTGTAATTAAGCTAAACTTGACTGCAAACTTAGGAGGTATCTTAGTAATAACATTTCCACTGAGATCACAACTCTTGAGCTCTGTATGTCTCATCAGGTGGTACACCGCATCAGGTACTTGCATCAGCTGACATTCTGATAAATCTGAAATTAAAAAAAAAACATGTAGTCAATAAAGCTTGGCTATTGCACTGCCATGCACTAAGACATTGTTGAAGTACCAAGCATAAACAATTCTTCTTTTCTTGATATCAGTCAATGATAGTGTGAGTAATTTAAAGCAAATATTATTTCAAGAAACTTGAAGAATGTATCATTATCAATATATGGCTCTGATTAACTATTCCTAGATATGATAGTTGAGTGATAATCAAGAAAATTATAACCCCTCTGACTAATTCCTGTCTCAAGTGCATAATGATAGAATTCTATTGCAGAAATTAAATTATTACCACAAGATGTTCTGAATTATGTACAGTATCAAGGTGTATCAGGTTTTTCTATCTGGAATTTCTCAGTAGCAGCACAGAGTAAAGATTTATATGCCTGGTTAATGGCAACTGGCTTGCCCGCTTTTACATGGAATATAACTGGTGAATTACAGTACATCTCTAACTAACCCTTCCTGATACACAACTGCAAAATTTTGTTACGTGAACCAACTAGTCTACCAACATACTAAGGGACCTTTTCACTAATTTCAATATTCAGTTATTCACTCTAACACATATTGTCACTGTAACTAAATGCAAACTTGGCTGTATACTTGTTTCTACGATAATATTAACTTTCTCTAATGACTCATAAGGAAGTAACCTTAGCTCTACAGTTACATAGAGGTGAGGTTAAACTATAGGATATAAATAAAATATTTGCTCCAGTACAAATTTAAAACAGGAATAGGTCTATTGATGTAACTGCTTATCATGTGTCCAATCAAATTCTAACTCATTAGCGGGTTAAGAAAAACTATGCCATAAATTGTCTGATAATTTTTAGGACATATTGCAATCTGTTTATTAGAGCAGAAATCATCAGAAGTTACGTCATTAACAAGCGAATATGTTTCTAGTTTTAATTACTAGCCTTGGGTTTAATGGCTATTAGTCATACCTAGTACTTGTGATTTTTGAGCGTCTTCACATTTTAGCACCACTCGAGTCACTGCTAAAGCCATTTTATAAATTAAACGCGCTGCTCTGAGTTAACTAGCACCGGCTGCAACTAACTAGGAACGGGAACACGAGTATCGGCGCGAGTTCCAAAAGTTATTTTTAAATCCATAAAATATTCCGAAGTTCACACGTGAAGCGCATAGCTAACTATTAATAAATTCGCATTCCAATTTATGATCGGTTTGAAAGAAAACGTAAATAAGGTTCTAGGTTAAGTGCTCATAACAATTAGACTTAATTGGTATTAGATTTCTTGTGCATTATTTAATATATTCGTAGTTTTTTTTTTGTTTTCTTGTTGTTTGTCATTTCGACCAGCAGATTCTGACGTTTATGTGGATTGACATTGACAATCAGCTGACTGACAGTTTGAGAAGTTAGCTGTTATTCTCGTCATGGACCTCATTTTTTACTAAAAGGTAGATTTCAGTAGGATTTGTTTCGTTTTTGAAAAGGCTTCATTTGTGGGCATCGGTTAAAAGAGACGTATGAGACTAGGCTCCAATAAATAGGCGGTTTGTTAACTTTTTCATTCCATCAATGAAGACTTCTTTCTTAGTTCGTAAGAAATAATTCATTATTTCACCCTTGGCATATAAAACGAAAATGGTAATAGGTGGTTTATCAAATTAAAACATTCATAAATATCAATGCCGTTTTACACCAATGAAATAATTTGAAGATTTGGTACGATTGCTGTAAATATATTTTATGTATGTTGTTTCCTCGTGACTTTCGGGGCCCGGAGTGAATCTCGAAATACTCTTTCGAGATTCACTCCGGGCCCCGAAAGTCCCCGGGATTCCATCGTTCATCCATCGTTCATGGCCTGTACTTATATGCAGTCACGGAATCAGTGTTTTCATTAACTAGGTGATCCCTGATTAGCTCACATGATACAAATAGATGAGTAGAATACTTAATTTCGCAACAACAAAGCAACAAAAACAAGCTTCTTGTTTCATAGTATTTTTTCTGAGGCTTGATTACAGATATATATTACTTCTTGCTGTCACAATCAACAATGAGTGAATCACGTTGCTACAAGGAAGTGTTTAGCGAGCAGTGACCTCTCTACTAGCCGGTGTTACTTATATGGCATAAATTGGTCAGCTAAGGCCAACATGTGTTCAGCCGGTGGGTTCAAACCGTTCTTGTTTGTAAATTAAACGCACGCGTCAGTAAGATGTTCTAAATCGATCGCACTCGAATGGCGCCGTCGACTATGGCGCGGAATTGTTACATGTGCCGCATGTGCGTGCGGGTCTTCCGCGTTCGCACATTCTTTGTGCTTTAACGTTTTCCGGGAGCCGATATGGATGTGAATGTGGATTATGATGGAAGAAATAATAAATATCTATCTAAGCTGTTTGTCTGACAATGTTTTCGTTTTGTAAATGGATTTTGGAAACCTAGACTAGGCTACAAAGTAATCTAAACTAGGCTATCAATGTTCCAAATCCTTAATAATGTTAATTATAAAAATAAAAAGTCCTGCTTACAGTGCATAACTAATTGAATAAATAAGTAAGCAAATGCCCTGATACCTACTGAAATGAATTGTCAGAAGGCAGTCTTTAACTCTTCAATATCAGCATTATTAACATCAACATATACTGCTATTATTTAATTAAACACAAAATTTGTTCGTGTTCGGGACGCGCGCAAATAATTGTTTACTGCGCAAAAGATTTCTCTTCTCCAAAATAACACGCTAATATTAGGTATTACGACTTTGTACGGTAGCCAGACTAGAGACAGAGTTGTTTTTTTTTTCAGTATGTTTTCCTCTATCTGAAACATTAGGGTTAGTGACGATAAGGAAATATTGTAATGTTATTTAACAGACGTGCTTACTTCGCGATCTATCGTCAATAATCAATATAGATAGTTGATCGAATCTATTCTATTATTCTTCAGAAGGTAGAAGTTTTGAAATTGGGATGATTTTAGTAACGAAACAAGGTTTGCTGCCACTATCTCTGTTTATATATACGCTTACTTATCTGTACTTGCAAAAAACGCACTTGTACACAAGGAATTAATTAACCATATGAAATTAATCCGTGTAACAAAGGCCACTGTTCCAACTGGGCCGGCCTCGCTCAGTTTCACAATTTTTACACGATATCTTCGTCGTTTACGAAAGTCGAATGCAACAGAACACTCATTTGAACCTCGGAGTTGCGCAAACGGGCATATTTCGCATAATTATTCATTTGAGATACCGCATGCCATTCGCTACGCTACGTAGACATAATAAGGTTGAGTTTTGTAAGCGTTTTGATGAATAGGTCGTTAGTCGGTAGTGTATTGCGGACTTGCGGTTCTCTGATGATGTCCTCGAGCGGAGATAAGCATGAAGATTGGACGTAACGGTGTGACAAAAAGTAGCGGTAGTAAAGAGCTGTTACGTAATAAGGGAAATGGTGATTAAGGGCTCTCACTGATCTGCTGTAGGAAAATGGGTAAATGGCGAAATGCTATTTAGGTTCAACTCAATCATTAATTCATTATTGTTAGTTCTTCATACAATTATGGGTTTGTGAGTTACATAAAATTACCTACCAGTGTTAGTGTAATCAGTTTTAATACAGCCTCTGCTACCTTTTATGATGAAGACTAAGCATTTAACCATTTGCTTCGCATTCTCAAATAAGCTTAGTACCTACATACTTAGTTATTTTGTTATTTATGAAAATATTTAGTAACGTTTTAGCAATATTCCAGCCACCGCAATATAGTAAATCTTTGGAAATATTGACTCATTCGCATAATTATTAGAAGAGTTATAGACTATCAATGAATTGAAATTTTGGTGCTGTAATGTAATATGTTATGTTATGTTATGGAAATTATGAAGTAATATCTCATAACCTCATCTATCTTATTGACGTGTTTAGTTTTGTAATCCAATGTAAAATATTGCTATTAGAAAATTTTACTATTTTATAAAAATGCCTAAGTATTATTAATGCAATGCACGTGTAGAAATACCTAAGTAAACAAACGTACCTATAATAAAATTGCCTCACAACGGCAAATCGAAAATGCGCGAGAATCGAACCTGCGACTGTCGCTATGCATGCGTTCCTTACAATCGCTGCACACTTATCTGATTTATTTATCAAATTAATGATCTTGTAAGCACCTAGAAATAAAACAGTAGGTAATGTTTCAAATCGTCTACAAGAAGTATACAAGCATTGATTCTATTTTAGTAGCTGTTCTGCATCTGCAGTTACGTCGACGAACGTAAGTGAAATCTATACGTAAGAACAATGAGAATAAAAGTTGATTGCTCTGCCGTATTGATTGTCTACGCAACTACGCACGCTCTCATCACAAGATAGGATAGTGATTGTGATCAATCAAGTAATTATTAAAGAAGCTAGAAGGGCTCTATAAGCTTTCTAATGAATTCCAATTGTTTATAAAAAAACTAACACTTCGCCCGCGACTTCGTCCGTGCTGAAATTTTCTTAAGGATCCCTAATATAGCCTATGTTACTCAGGGTTACTGTAGCATTCTAATAGCGAAAGAATTTTTGAAATCAGTCCAGTAGTTTTTGAGTTAAATCGTAACAAAGAATGGGCAGCAGCGTTCTCTGTAAAACGCAAAATCATACACTGCGATTGCCAACCCGTCTGCCAAGCGTGGTGGCGATTATGGCAAACCCCCCCCTTTGGGGGAGGCCTATGTGAACGTCTTTCGGCTGATATGAATGAATGAATGAAACAAACAAAAATCAAATCTTTCCTTTATAATATTAGTTTCGATTAATCGTACTAATTATTATTATTAACGTGAAGTCTGTATTGTTTAGACGTTTGATAATAAATCACGCTTCAACGGCTGAACAGATTTGGATGAAACTTGACTCACGGGTAGACCATGTCCTGGAATAGGACATAGAATAAGACTTTTTTATTGGGATTCTTTCCGACCTGCTCGCTGGCGCAGTCGGTGGCAAAAGCTAAAGAATGACTAGTTCAAAACAGTCTGAAGTTTTGACACTTCGCGTGACCCAAGGGTTGGCTTTTACCTCGGTCAGAGGATAAGCATTGCCATACAATGTGGCAATGCCGCCAGTCTTTTGGGCTCACTTCCAGTCGACAGCGATGCGGGCGAATTTTTTGACGCCATATTATAGTTAGGAGTTTTTAGTAGTTATTTTAAGTGTATGTAGTTTGTTATTTAAATGAAATTCAGTTTACAAAGAAAATAAAAGATATTTTAAACAGCCTGATGTGTAATTTATATAATAATATTATAATAATTTATATAATTCCTAAATCTAATATATCAAAATCTCGTGTGACGGTGTTTGTTACCGAACTCCTCCGAAACGGCTCGACCGATTTTCATGAAATTTTGTGTGTAATTTCGGTAGGTATGAGAATAAGTGGTAGGCAATTTTTTTTAATTTGGCATAACAACGTTTGCCGAGTCAGCTAGTAATTGTATAAATTACACATCAGACTGCTTTGATCTAGTCATTCTCTTATCAGTTTATCAATAACCAGCTGATTACATTAGTCACTAGATTACACAACCGAATGTAATTTGAATACCAATACAAAACAATTTCATTGAACTTTACGGAGATTTGTATTTATGATGCACTCTTAATTTTGTTTAACCTCGCTTACAGTGGAAACTTCGGTCATTAAGTGTTCGTGCAAATTAATGAGGTCAATGTGATTAAAATTGAGGTGCCGTATTAATTAAATATAGATCATTAAAATATTAATAGCATATGTGAAGCCTGGATTTTATCAATGCCGCTGCCGGAACCATCTGCAATGGCTCAAAAGATTGCTGAGGTGATAACGATAAAATTAAAAACAAAGTGAGAATTGTTTATTGTTTACCTAAGTACCTACTCACACTCAGATATCAATTGTAATTGCGTTTGATATTAGTTGTTTGAGTCTATGTTATTTCTATTGTTTTATTAGAGAGTGAAAGTGGAATATTTTAGGATTCCGAATTAAGCAAAAGTCAATTTAATTTAACTAAGGTTAAAGTAGCTAATCATGAGATGAGATCCTCATTCTTTTAGAATGTCTTGTAGAATTTGTAAATTTAATTTCGTAAATCTAGGTAATTCTCATGTCCCTGAACTTCTTTGTTAATAAGATGTGACGTCTATTTTAACATAGCGTAACAGCTTGTTATGACATTAAATTGGAGTCTTTAACATAATGTTAAGCCACAACTTGCTGGGTCACTCCCAATTATGTGTCATGGCCTCGCCTAGCTACCTCATTAATTCATTGACTAATTCTCACTCTTAATAAACGATGTTAGTAAACATTTTCCACCTATAGAGGTCATCTTTATCCATTAATTCACACTTAGTTTAACCGTAATTAATGATAGACGCTCTACTTCGTAAAGGGTACAATAACATTATCATACCTTCGCAAATCGATAAGATATCATGATCATTCATTTGCTTATAAATAATGAAACTAACGAGGAAGCTAAACTGCTCCAATATTTAGGTTTCTGGACTAGACCGACTGACTTCTTTTGTTGCGCGTTTTAGGAATTAATTACGATTCGCGAACCGGTGTCTAGTTGGCTCAATGACGCTGATATTTTATTCATACAGTAGGCAAAGTATAGTGGATTTATAGTAGCTCAAGTAGGAACTGAGTACCTAGTTGTTTTTATATTATTTTTATCTTGTTTATTTTTCTTTCGTCGCAATAAAGTTTAGTATCTACCTTTGTGTTGTTGTTGATTTAATGATATTGCTCGTATGGTGTTGTTTTTATTTAATGTTTAGCATGATTAGGTTTTTTGCACAATATTTTATTTCGCTTCTACGCACCTAGTTGACTATTCTCTTGAGCATCTTCACAACGTCCCACAACTCTGATGATGGCGCGTCCGGCCAGCCTCGCACAGATCATCATGGGCCTCGCGTCAGGCCGGTTTCCTTCCTCCGCCTCAGTGGGCACCCTCGCTCCACCATCGTATTCCGTAGGGGGCCTCATCACTGCACTTGATTATTAACAGTCACTGCACAATCCCTTAGCCAAGTCACTGCTAGGTCACGACTATGAAAGTCTTTCACAAGCTGAAAGAATCACGAATCATCTACCACCGCAGCGAAACGCGATGCGCCTGGGTCCACGGTAGCACTCTGGTAAAATTCGAGCGCCGCGTTTGCTGCCTGCCTTTATATCGTTGCCAAAACAAAGAAGCGTGGTGCGGGAGGGAGAGCGCAATAACAACAAATGTCCGTCTCGCTCGCACTGTCTGCTGCGCAGTTGACGCAAGTTGGCCGCTGGCGGAAGCGTGCGGCAAATATTATACCTACGGGAGATGGATGAAACCTCGTCACGGGTTTTGTCCTGTCACAAAGGAAAAGCTGTTTTCCGCTTGGATAGACAATCCTGCGATTTCGATTTCAGTGGAGCGCATTGTCACGTCGCGATGTCAATAACGGCATTGTGATTACTAAGTCCGTTATCTGATTGCATTGTTTGTGGGAATAATCGTTTGAATGCATGTAGTTGATCAGCTCAATGTGAAAGGCTGGGCAGACGGTCGAACATGATTTTCCGGCCTAATTCACAACAGGCCATCAATGTGTTACATGTTGCAATTTATTGCGGACACGTTCGATGCGCAAACTTGATTACGATGAATTAAAACGGTTTTATTTTTGAGTCATTTCACATGTTAGTCAATATATTTCCTGGAATTGCATCATTTTAAAGTAAAAGTAACGAAACTGAATATAATTTACCTGTCTACTATCAACAGATCTCGGTTTGATCGAAAGAGATATAAACAGGTTCATAACGGCCTTGGGTCGCTTTCCGTCATCGATCGTGATTGAAGAAATCCATAAGAAAGTGTTATAACTTTAACTAATTAGTAACGCTTCGTTCAAGGACTGTTAAAAATATTTCAGTTGTAATAACCGAGAGGTTAACAATATTATGGAAGCATACAAGTAGTTAGGCCAATTGAATCGACATCATTTATGTACCCGACTGCATCAGAAGGAGAGTAATGTTATTGCCTGATTGATTTATGACAGGCCGAAAATTCGTCCAAGTTCAAAGACCGAACAAACCGTAAATACATCTAATAATTGTATTGTACATGCGTACCTATTCACACGTGCAAATAATTACGTCAATTAAAATCTTGACGTCCATGTTGTGCGTTCAACGCACTGCCTTGAAGTTTCGGCCAAAGAGAGTCGTAGATTTTCGCCAGAATTAACCTTGAATGGCTGCCAAAAACTATATTCCCGACTGCCGTGCATTAAACTATTTATTTTTGGAAAATAAACAAGGAACTTTGAAACAGACCATTTGTTTTATTTTCACTCCAATAGTCTTGACATGGTTAGATGGGGTAATAAATTAATGCGGGCAGTAGAGCTGTCCTAGCAGTAGCACCATTAGAGCGGGAACCTTTTTTAATAGCATGAGGCTTACAGTCTGCCTGCAGACTGGAATTGAACGACGTCACATCATCTTCAGTTCAGCCTTACTATATCGCCATAATCCAATAACAATATAAAAGACAGGAGAATTTTATAGAAGAAAATGGATAATTGGGTTTAATCATGTTTCTCCCAAGTCCTAGGTGCAACAACTTCTGAAAAATGCACGCGAACATAATTTCTTTGTTTCTTGAAAATGTTATTTATTTTTGAGGTCAATGCCGTTGCTGTCGGCTATGCTTTAAATTTTTGGAACAACTTCAAGAAGGTAACCCATTTAGATTTTTTGATAATAAACCGATCAACTAGGTGGGGTACCTAATATCTAGCTCTAGCTGGCAGGTATTATTTCCTACACGCACGAGGCGACCTCGCGTCTACGTTTTCCATTCTCATGTGGCCCACTTACAGAAACATCTGTTTTATTTATTGGGGAATTTATGCCTCAACGGTGAGGCGTTAGAGCTCTAGCGGAATTATTTTTGTTGTGGTTTATTCCACTTGTTTTGACCGACTAACTATATTATTAACCTTCCTACAGTTGTCGAGATATTAACTAACTGGTCTATCTATCTATCCTATTTAGTCTCACTGCTGGGCTAAGGCCTCCTTCTCCTTTTTTCACACGAGTCTATCCTTTGCTAGAACGGGCTTATCTTTTTGGTAGGAGTCGAGCTCGTTCTGCCATTTTCGCCTTGGTGTGCAGAGATGCATGCCGTCTGGCATTTAATGGGATCCATGCGGTGGTTCCTTTTGTCAATTATTCTGTTTGGCTAAGTTCTTAGGATGAGAAATGAAACAATGTTTCGTTTTGTCTATCCCCTGATTCACGCAAAACAAAGCTTTGGTAATTTATTCACAGTTCGAAAACGGCTAATGACCGATGTTTGAATAACAAACAAGATGACGCAGCTGCGGATGCTGCGTGCGTGCAGTCAAAATATTGCTAAAAGCACATAAGTACCTAAATGGGTAGGTATGTGACTATACTGAACCTTAGGTACTTTGATCCGGCTCGAAGAAAGGATGTCGGTAAGCTTCGGAACGTGAAAAGATGTACCTAGCTTAGGGGTCTCTTAGATTACGGAATTCTAATGTGAAAGAAAACACCTACATTATCTGACTAAGTATAGGTACCAATCTACTTAGCCCTTTCCTAACTATGTTGGAGTCAGCTTGCAGTCTATCTGGAAACAGCTACCAGTAATTACCAGAAATTAAAGAGTAGGTACCAGTAATTTACATGAAGCGAGTGCCTATGTCTGATTACATCGTGCAGCTTTATTGAAATTAATCAAATGTCGTGTGCATTAGATAAGACTAACTAAAAAAACTGGCCAAGTGCGAGTCGGACTCGCGTGCAAAGGGTTCCGAACGAATTTTATTTTTTTAAAATGTTATTTTAACACTATACACTTCTTTTAGGTTTTCCTGTAATCTTTAGGCAAAGATTTATTATCTCCATTTTTACAAAATTTTAGGCTCAGTAGTTTCGGAGATAAGGGGGGGAATGGTCATTTTTCGTCTAGTTTCTTTAATAACTTCAAAACCATTTATTTTAAAATTATGAAAAAAAATATAATTAAGACCCTCACAGTAAGCCCTTTCATTTGATATGTCACACGATATTGTTCAAAAAACTTTTTTTTTTCATTTTCTAGTTTGACCCCCAAAAGTGGCACCCGTATTAAAAATTTAATAATTTACGTAACGCGTCCATGTTTGGGTCACAGACGTCCATATGTATACCAAATTTCAACAGAATCGGTCCAGTGGATCCGGAGAAAACTGGCTGTGACAGACGGACAGACAGACAGAGAGTGATCCTATAAGGGTTCCGGTTTTTGTTCGGGACCCTAAAAACGTTGTGACTGCGGGCGACAGTAGGTATAAAGTTGTCGACCATGCTGATAGAGACCAAGAACATATGCACTGAGTGCCTTTTCCACATCGGCTCCTTCCAATCTTCTTCGGACTGTCTAATAGTTTGGTCAGAAAATAGCAATCTTTAGTACTAGGTACACCAACCTACACAAGTTTCAGCCAGTAGGTAACAACGGAGGATTGAATAACCATCTATTAATATTATTATCTAGATACGTGTAGTGTTGTTAAGAGTGTACCGAGCCAGAAAATTCAGAATTTTCTATCATCATCACTTACGCGATGACAAGTAGCTGACAGAGTTATTTTTCAGTCGATCTTAGCATTCAATATTATGAAACGATAGCAGAGGATTAAATAGGAAGAAATTGATAGTTTCAAAAAAGGCAACATTGGATGTAAAACTATCGAATCCCATCCTACTTGTTCTCAATTAGCTAGGCTAATGGGGGCTAATTCAGTACCATAGAAACATAAAATAGTCCAAAACTACTACCGGAAAATAGGAAAACTATCTCTTTCTCTTTTTAGTTACCTACTGTCTAGTAGGTAATTAAAAAGAGAAAGGCATTGCTATAGTCATAAGGTTTAAGTACCTACCTACTTCATTATCTTTGTATATGTCTACCAAGCCGTTTAGTTGTTTCTGACTCACAAAGATTAAGATTTTTTTCCTGTTGAAGGCACTCCTTGACCTCGTTGCATCATGCAGTAGGTATGCTATGTGTTATCCGGCTCAGGTTTATCCCGTGGCTTTGCTCATGTGGGCCTATATCGCGCATTTTTCCAGGCGTAAAACTAGTATCTATCGGTAAAACAATTTTCACAATCGGACCAGAACTTCCAGAGATGACCTCCTAAATATAGACAAACAATTTACCCGACTGTGCCAGAAGGAGGGTTATGTTTTTTACTAGATACTCATAATATTCTCTAGTTAGATGTCCTGTCATATTTAATTGGATGTATTATTGTAACGGTAACAGGTGAGTTAGTGGTCCAACGTAAGCCTATTATAGTAAAAAAAAAAACTTTACGGAAAGACGATATGTAAATTCGTTTTTATCATAATTAGTGTATCGGCCATCGGTCACTTATGTAGGTGATATCCGTCCGTATCCGGCGCACACGCATGGTCGGTGACGCACAAAACTTTCCGTCGTTCGACTGCTGACATTTCGCAGAAGTTTTTTTCACAACGAAAGTTGAGGTCGATCCTTTGTGCTATTTCAGGAAAAGCTGGACAGAAGCCAGTTCCCTGTTCGGGAGAGCATTCGACGCAGTACACGCGTTCTTTGATCCCTTGGTCCTTACACGTTAAAATGAGCTTTATGTTGTTGGGATAAGAACGAAAAGGTCAATGCTATTCAGCTTGTTGTTGCTTCTGATCCCGTTTATTAATTTTCTTTTGTTTATAGCTAAAGTCTAGATTGGTATATTGCCTTGAGACTGGTTACAATGTTTTGCTTTTGAATTAATTTTTCAGATAATTTCATCTGCTGAAGAAAACCGTCAACTGAAAAGCGTTACTACAAATTCATCATTCTGCTTCACACAAAGCTCGATTCACATGGCAATAATAGTGACGTAATCAAAGTTTTGAGATATTTTACTAATTTCTTTTTGTGTCATTTTCCCTACTTTGTTATCTAAGAACGTTTGTGCCGATCAATCTCAATTTCCGTTCTAGACCAAATTAAACTGGCTAAACAGTCAAAACATGAATGTGTCTCCAGTTTTAGAGTTATTGACAATTTGAAACATCCGGCACAATCCATTCATTAGACTCGTGCCACCATCAATACTGAAACTGAAAAGTTTACTTCTCTTCTGTAAAAACTACGTCTTACCTCGACTTTGTTTACTAAATCGGACGTTAGTCGTAAAAACTAGCTCGTGTCTCGATAGCGTGTATAGTGCGTAGTAATGTCATGTTTAGAGTATAATCCGTAGTCCAAAATAGAATGATTGTAGCTGTTTAACAAGTTTTATTTGGCGTTAGTTTTTGTATCAGATCAACATGAGTTTTGTTGTCAAGGTAAGATATGCGTAAATAGTAGATATTTTGACGTTTCCTTATTGCCAATATAACGAAACAGTATCTTGGAGTGCTCTGTTACTAAGTAACTGCTGTTGCCTGTTCTTTAAGAAGAAAAGGTGGAAAAACTGCTTTGTAAATTCAAGTAGGGTGTCACAAAGGAGTTATGTGGCAGAAGTGGACTGATGGTCGCTGGCGCAATAACATATTCAGATTTCGAATGACGTCACAGTATACGGTGGTTAATCGCTGCTTAAATACTTAGACACTATATTATAAGTGTACTGAGATAGCATAAGGTAAAGTTCCAGGTATGACAGTGCCTTCGGTACGTGCGGGTTGCGGGAGGGGTGTTGGCTCCATTCGCGGGCGAATGAGTGGCACGAACACAATCGTCGCGCGTGCATTTCAGGCAATCTCAGTTAGGGTGCTACCACACCAACCGGTTGATCCTCGATCGATGATATCGATCAACAGTAGGTCTACCACAGTCTCTACTAAACAAAAAGCTACCACACTAATCGGTCGGTTGGTCGGTCGGTCTGTCTAGATTTGATCGATTGGTGTGGTAGCACCATAGGTAGCACCCAACGACTGTTGGGGAAAACTATACCTAGGTACCTAAGAATAACTAAAATAAAACAATCCACATCACAATGAACAATAATGTAATATCATCAAGTGGGCGCGTTGTCTGCGCGCTGCTGGGCGAGTTGCGCGGCCGCGCAGCAGTGCAGCATGAGGGCGGTGAGTGCGCAGGCGCGCAACTCGCCGCCGTTCGCGTCGCCTGCGCAGCTCGCGTCTTCCGCTGAGAGTTCCTCTCGAACCGCTAGTAACTGGGAATAGAAATGAATAGGTTACAAACAGCAGTCAAAATCACAAAGCCAAAGCCAGATGTTCTGGACAAAGTGTCATTCTATTATGCCCGATTTACATTATTCCAGTCCAGTAAACCAGTAGCGCTGGACTGGAACGGACCGGACTGGCGATATCGTTTACATGATTCCAGTCATTTAAAAGCTGTCGAAACGGCAAGACTACAGTAACAATGAGTTCGAGAAAGCAGTTGAGATTTTTTTTAAAGAACGAATACTTTTATTTTGCTTTTCACATCCTCCACTGTGAAACGTTCAATATGCATTCTCTCACACATTTTTTCCAAAGCTGTTTGGCGCATAGTTTTATTTTTATAATATTCTGATGAAAATTATGTCCCATAAACACGAATGTTCTCTGTATAAACTGTTAAGTTTGATCTTCAATTAACTTTTTCACTGTAAATCCTTTCTTCGCAGTTCAGGTTAAAAATCCGCAAACACAAATATCACGTGTTTAACACAATTGTTCTGTCAGCACTGGATTGGCCGTCTACATGATTCCAGTAGCACTGGAATAGTCATTCTGGATTCAAAAGTAGACCGATAATCCAGTTTCTGCACTGGATTGCTCACTAGATCCAGTGCATTCCAGTGTGGGTTAACATTTTTCCAGTTGCAATCCAGCGCTGGATTCGATCACTGGACTGGAATAATGTAAACCGGGCATTAGGTAGCGGTGGCGATTGTTAAAATGCCAAAATATAAGGGATTGATCACGTGAAATTCTGAGTTTGTCAATCCTATTTATTTTGGCAACCGACTTCCGAGCCATATGCCTGATTAATACATAAGTAAAGAAATTTGTTGCTATTATGCAACGTGTAACAGAATAAACGCAATACCTCTTAAGGGATCATTGTAGTCATCATTATGAACAACTTTTACTATGGGTCCAATCCCGAAATCGCGAAAAAAAATCAGGTGTTGTGTGCACAGAAATGTATGGGGCAGTCACTTTTTTTTCGCGTTTTCAGTGTTGGTCCCATACTGAAAGTTGTTCATAATTATCACCCCTTAAGAGGTATTGCGTTTATTCTTTTACAGGTTCTATAAGTTGACATTTGTTCAGTTTAACAGGAATTACTTCAAAATCGTTTTAGAACACACTAGTGGACGTCACGCGGTTTCACCCGCGTAGTTCCCGTTCCCGTGGGAATACGGAGATAATATATAGCCTATGTTAGCTCGTGGCTAGATAATAACAGCCGCACGGGTCGATCTTCAAGGTTAAGCAATGCTTGGCAAGGTTGATCTGTGGATGGGTGACCATCTTAACATACCGAGTTTCCTCCGTGCTTCGGAAAGCACGTTAAGCCGTGGGTCCCGGCTGTCATTTGTAGATCTTTGGCAGTCGTTACGGATAGTCAGAAGCCAGTAAATCTGACTCCAGTCTTGCCATGAAGTACCGTGTTACCCAGTTAATGGGTTGTGGAGGTCTGGTAGGCAGCCGCTCCATGTAAAATACTGGTATTCAGCTAAATCCGGCTTGACTGGAAGCCGACCCCAATGTAGTTGGGAAAAGGCTAGGCAGATGATGTTACTCCCTGATAATGTAGCTATCCAATGCTGAAAGAATTTTTCAAATCGGTCCAGTAGTTTCGGAGCCTATTCAATTCAAACAAACAAACAAACAAACAAATCTTTCCTCTTTATAATATTAGTGTAGATATAACAAGATGCTGAACAGTACAATGCCCAAAATTTATAAATAGAAACTACATATTCATAGTTCACCAGGCGGTAGCAATTCTTATAAAATTTGAAACTGCATTATCATGTTTATCCACTAGATTTGCTGTAAACAGTACCAGAGTCAGACTATAATAGATGACCTAGGAATAAATCGTAGAGGAGCTTCATAAATTACGAGTTACATCCTTGGTTGAGGTTACGTTATTTTAGGAAGACTAATCATTTTAACAGTAAATCAACAACGTCGTTCAATCTTTAACATTAATTAATCTATGGTTTGAATAATCTATGGTCAGTGCAATGCTCCTCCAATGCTATTTGTTTACTCATTATTGTAGGTTATTCAATGTGCTTTCAGTCCGAACTAACATTATGCACAAAATATTATTCAGGGTTTTCTGCATTGCGGCATTATACTTCCGGTGTTCCTTGGTTCGTTTTTATCGAGGGGAAACCTTGAAAAGGCGCCAGTTCTTTTGGGCCTGGCCAGGCTAGGAAGAATGGGATTTTTACGCTGACTAAAACCACCCCCGTGATTAACATCAGCACATGGAAGGGCCACGTTACCTCTTAAAATACTACTCCAGAACCCCCTCCGTGGAATCCTGTTAGGGCATAAGAGGAGACGATGGTAAAGTGTCATCATCACTATGCAATCGTCTTTCCTGGGGTCACTCGGTGGACGGATGTAGATACAGGCGAGGTTTCGTTCTGGCGTTTGCTTCCACGAGACGCCTTCATTAAAGAGGGATAGAACTTCTTACGATCTCGCTCGGCTGCCTCCTTTCGGACTATCACGGTCTCATAGATTGATTTTTTGTTTCCACCGCTGTCTGTAACTATTGCTGGAGACAAGTCTCGCCCGATTTTGGCGACTAGGACCCGCCGCTCAGAGGCCCCTGCAGAGCAGACCTTGAGCTTGTGCTTTGCAGTATCCAGGTCGTCTCATCAATGATCACCTGTAAAGGATGCCTTCTTTTTTGCCTACCTACCTGACTGGCAAATTAAGGTTTTACAAATGCTTGGCCAGAAATGTTTAGCTCACCATGTCATGTATCTGTTGCGCGGTGAGCTTGCTGGCGAGCTCAGGCGCGGAGTCCCTGGCGGCCGCGAGCAACACGTCCGGCGGCAGCGCGCTGCGCAGCGCCGGCGCCAGCATGGCCGCCACGCCGCCCTTCGCCAGCCACGTCGCGCCGCACGCGCCGAACGGGTTGCACGACTCCAGCGACTGCTTCCTTTACGTCACACGGGCTGCTCGTCAACAAACGTGTAGGCTCTTTCTTTCTTTAACCACTTTGTGTCAGAAGAATTGGAAATGATTGAGGATAGTTTTGTGTTTTAAGTGACAAGTTTTATAGCCAGCAGAAAAGACACTACTCTTTTGTCACAGGAGCTGAACTATTGCAGTGTGGCTGAAGTTTTTTTATGAGATTGTATGCAAGTGTTGTCAAAAAGCAATTTAGCTGTACCTAGTCGTACACAATTTTTAGCACTGGCTTAACCACTGTTGTTGTTGTTGTTATGTGTCACTGCATAAGAAACAAAAACAGTACATGTAGTTCAGTCAATTATTTGCCTACAATTGGCGACGTTTTTACAATTTAGACATAAGAAAGGGGATTAGGGGAAGTATAAAAGTAGTGATTAATAAATTAACAGGGCAAGTGAGGGCACGACCACAAAGATGTTAAACACGAACATCGAATTCAAACTACAACATTGAAATTAAAGCATGTCACCAGAAATCGGAATTTGGTGACCTATTTGGGGTCACAATAATAGATCACCTGATTCCGACCACTGCACACCACATAATAGTTTACAGTTTGATTGAAAGCTGGCTTATTCCAAATGAAAACGGATTAACTAATTTATATAGACATTGACACATCAATTTCATATAGTAAACAACAAATCGGTAACAATCGACAGCCTAGGATCCCCATATTGGTTCGAATGGCCACAATCAAGGTGCCATTAAAGCTGTCGCAAAATGTAATAGGTTAATAACTCAATATGGTCGCAAGTACTCGGTTCAGCTAACTGGATTTATTGGCTCATATGGTTTATTTTGTTTTCGCCATATAATTCTTCAATTTAACGGTGGCAAGACACAATAGCTCCTTTATCTTTACTAAAAAATAACTAGATTTAGAAATTTACTTATTTTTGAGTAAATATTTATTTTATTATTCGGGGCCTAGTAGACCGCGTTAGGCTGAAGAAACATTTAAGAAAACTGATTCTGGAAAGGGCAAGGGACAACAATAGGAATGAAGAGAAAACAGAGGTAGGTAACGATCAGAGAAATACCTTGTGTGTCTTCAAAAGTTGAAGGACATTATGATGTGCGAACTAAAAACAAAGTACAGTATTATCACGTAACTCTCCAATAATTTATTATTTCGCGAATCCAATTAATCATTTTACTAAATTATTTTTAATAGATTGTATTTTAGCTATTTCTGTAATACTGTGTAAAAGTAAAGGAAGGGAATGAGTGGTCTATTTTGAAAAGCAGAGCCTTGCATTAAGCTCGATATTGGACCAAACTCAAGGTGCGATTTTCCTGAAATCGGCCAGGTTACCAGCCCGAACATTGACAGTTGAGGATGATAAATGTAATATGAGTTTATCACACTGTATAATATTTTATTGATGCGTTATTTTGTCTGTAAAATATTCTTTCCTGAGTATTAGAATACGAAGTAATAGTCACGACTGCAGTGGCCATGGGAAAATCGCACGATGAACTAATTCTCTTTTCGACGAAAGCAAAATACAGCTTTATACAGCACTAAAAATGTAGGTGCATAGTTCTCATTGCTGAAATGGTGCCGTCAAAAGCTGGTGTCTTTACCAGTTGTAGGCAGAATGTGTAGACAAACAACACGACATAATGGTGTGCTTAACATACCTGGGTGTATGACTAGGTGATGGAGGTAAGGACCTGGAAGAGGCGTTGTTTTTAGGCGCGGAGAGGGAATGAGCGGAGCCGGCGCGCCTTAGTCCAGCCACAAGCGCGCTCATTGCTCCACCACCTGTATGTTACCGCATCTAGGTTTAATATGGAAATGGTGGAATATGACGCTGGGTGTAAATTGTGTAAAAAACAGTGACTAAGTAGGCGTGGTAGTGAGGTTTGTTTTGAAACTTAAAGTCAAGGATCAAGGATACACAAAAGAACTAAGGGATGCGTCTAAATAGGATTGAGTAGCTGGACTTGGGAGAGGTAACTCATTCAAAAGTACACATAAATTGGAACATAAAACAAAACGCTAAGTGTAACAAAAAGATTTCGTAAAAAATACCAAGATTTTTTTGAAGAATCTTTTTTACACTCGGCAGCAGATATGCATAGATTTTTTCATACATTTCCAAAGACGACTAATTAGATTACATTACCGCAATAAAAACTGAATGTTATAATAAAATTTAATGAGATATTTCGCGGTATTTTGAAAACCGTTCTGATATTGAGTACACTAGATAAGTAATATGCAATCCTTGGTAACAGGCTTAACCAGAGCGTTAAAGGACAAGTGGAAAAATTACCACATTTATAAGGAACTGTGTGCTTTCAAATGGCTTATGTATTAACCAATTAGGAAAATACCCAGTGTCAAGTGGGTTAATTTTTGTACACTTCGTAAATATTGTTGCATCGTTGATGTATTAGATTGGCTAACGTAATGCGACTGAGAAATATGTTTCCTGCATATTACGATGTTTGAAGCGATTTTTACTGGCTTTCCCTTTCTAAAATATAATTATTTTGATTAAGATCATAACATAACATTATTCAGTGTGCGTGGATGGTCAAATCAAATTAGTTGAAAAAATTCTGACAAAACCCCCCCTACCTAAACCGTAACTGATCCAAAATCCGCGGGTTCGATGTTCATGGAAACTAAAACTACTTCATAGATTTTTGAAAAAAATAGCATCTTTTTTTTTAATAAGCTCTTTCCTTTAGTTTGCCATGTGTTTACTTTCCAGACTTTAATTACTAACGATACTTTCGGATGATGTTATAACTTAATATTACACCATCCGAAAGGTTGATTCCAGCTGTCTAGGAATACCGATTTTTCAAAAACCATTGATGGAGTTCTATTTTTCATCAAAATCGGGCTCGATGCTCCTTTCAGTGTTTTTCGCGAATCCTCATAGTTTCGGATTTGGCCACCCACGCACACTTTAAAAATTCACCCTGTATATTGATAAAAAAAAAGTAATGAATTATACTTGACTTTTTTAAGTCAAATATGGTTTGTTATGTTGGTACATGTAAATTGTCATCACCATGCATTATGTCACTGTGTTGCACTAATTTAGGGTTGGGCAAGTGAAAAATATTGATATATCGTCAGTTTTCGCATGAAATTTCATACATATTCCCAAAGCATTCAAACTTCGTAAAAAAGAGTAGACGAAAATAGAAGAAAATAGTATTTTATATTAATGCTCGAGCCTAAACAATTATAAACAATTTAATCAAACTAGTAGTCATCAGATAAGGACATTATTATCTAATAACATAGAACACGAAACCAAAGTTGCGTTAAAAAAATCGAAATTGATACGAATTCGATACTCTAAAATAAATATCGAATATCGATATATCGCGATCAAATATATCGACGATATATATCGATAATTGTATAGAAAAATATCGATAATTTGATATATCGATATTTTTTGCCCATGCCTACACTAATTCACGGTTAACTTATTGGGGTTAACGGTACCGTTAGTCATTGTACAATTTTGTAATGACATGTACTTGGTTTTATTTCTTTTTTTTTTGCTGTAACTAAGGTAGCTTATGTAAGGAGTTTTTATGGGCTTTGTTATGACATATCTTGGAAAATTATGGCCATAAGGGAAGTGCAGTTCGGATTCATACATTGCCATTTGTTTAGGGTTTGTGCTGTTTATAAGTTAGGTTAATATTTTATGTGTAATCGAATATTGGACAATACAGGATCGACAAGCGTTGTATTGACTTCATTGGAATAAACACATGACAAGTCAAGAAAATCTTAGAGACCAACAAATACGTAGCTTCGGCAAATAATGGCACAATTTACAGCACCGGTTATTTGGCGCATTAAAGGACTGACCTATTGCGTATACGCATAGACAGTGGCGGATTCAGTTTACATTTTAGAGGGAGCTTCGCTCAAGGCAGTTAAGGCTAGCCACAAAGGTTTTTCACCAGCAAGCACGAGAACAGATGCAAGGGTCATGTTCCTTGTCAACGGGAAGATTTTGTTGGTGTTTTTGGTTGCAGAAAAGCAGGCGGGCCACGTAATGGTATGTGGTCATCGACATCTACGGAAATCAGTAATGCTACAGGCATCGCTGTGCGTTAGTATGTCAGAGGCATTGCAGGTGTGCCCCCAGCGGTAAAGCTGAAATGTATCGTGTGCATCGGCATCAGCTGAATCTAAGTGATCTGACCACCCTCTGGACCCGTCACTGTCATCAAAGTTTGGAATCCATTCTGCACAAGGGAACTAAAGGACCACGTTCGGACTGTTCACAGACTAAAACATATATTTGCAGTTTAATAAATAGATAAAAAAAACCTGTGTATGTCTGTGTACGTGACGGGTGGAGCCGGAGGTGTTAATATAGCGAAAAGTTCTCCGTTCGTCAGCATTCGAATAATTCGTCTGTGCACAAACAAAAATGAAAACTTATTTTAATATAAATAACATATTTTTGTGTCTAGGTCAACATATAGGTAAGATATATATTTTAAACCAAATAAAATGTTTTTAAAATAGAAAGTTTTTGTTGATGCCAATTCTCGTATTTCTGATTACGTCGGTTTTTACAAAACTATTAATCACAGTAATATTAGATTAGCAAAATACAATATATTAGTTACGATGACACTTTGTAGAAAATATTGAGTAACAGACAGAAGTTGCCAAGCGCCGCACATTGTTGGCAGTTGATCTAAATCACGCAACTAACGCAACGGGAAGTAGTGAGATCGACGCAAGCGCCTCTATCGTTCATCACGGAACTAACTTGGAAAATTCACAGACTCTTACTAGCTTTAGTCTTCCATAAACCTACAACCAGAAATGTAATCGAACTTATATCCAGGAATATAATTGAACACAATTTTATGGCAAAAAAATCAGCATCATGACAACTATTGAATAAGACATTATACAAATCAAGTCTGATGTACCCTCCTCAAAATGCCCCAGTTGAATTGATTGATACATAAATCTACTAAGTTAATTTGAGATTTCCAATATGGCCAAGGTACTGACGTACCTAACATATACTTAGTGTACTTTACAATAGAGGCGTTTACGTTAATCCAATCACTAGCTTGTACTCACTACTAGTATTTAACACATTTGCTGCTTACACTTACCCTCTTCGTGGACATCTAGGGAGTCTTTTCTCTCGGGTTCATCATCTGAATCAGGGTCTGCGATGGCGTCAGCTTCGGTCATTATCAGTTCGGGCGGTGGACAGTTTAACGTGCCTGACGAATCTATAGGAAAAGAAAAATCTGTAATGCTTACCTAGACTAGATTAGAGTAGGGACTTCGTTGTCCGCACTGAGACTCCTATTTAGTCCGTTGTGTTTATTGATGTGTGAATGATGGCCAAATAAAATAGTTCGAAGTAGAAAACTGATGTTTATTTGTATCTTGGGGGTTCTTGTCATCTCACCCCAGCAAGGAGTTCTTGTAGACAAATCAGCAGTCATGTTGCATGTCTGGGTGCAAAAATTTGTCATTCCCTACTTCGGCATAAATATTACATACAGGATACAAGATATGTAACCGTTTAAACAGCGGCTATTTCGCAATATTAAATCTTGTAATCATCTGGCTGAAAATTGTTTGGGGAAGTCGTGACCGTTAAGAGTCGTCTTTTAAGCGTGGAACAGCTGGCTTGCCGGTGCAAGAAACAGAAATATTTATGGTTTCCTATCGCCAATTTCGTTTATTTACTCTGACTTCGCGTGCAGTCTCGTAGGTCTTATAAATAGCTATTTTCTGTCTCATTACAACTATTTATGAAGGTTTCTAACATTAATGCAGCCATCAATCTATACTTTTATTTTACTAATTGATAGGCTCGCGTTTGACCACTATCTCACCGGTAAGCGATGATGTGGTCGAAGATGGAGCACGCTTGCCTAGTTATAAAGATGATGAGTTTGTTTGTTTGCTTGAACGCGCTAATCTCAGAAACTACTGGTCTGATTTGAAAAATTATTTTAGTGTTAGATAGCCCATTTATCCAGAAAGGCTAAAGGTTACATATCATCAAGCTAAGACCAGTAGGAGAGGAGCAGACGAAGTTGCAACTAGTATTGTTATAAAGTCCATTCACGTGTGCATCTGTACTCAATAATAAGAACCTATAAATAAAAGTTATACTTTCTAAAGCATGTTCATTTCTATCTTTATGACGATCCAGCGACTCTTATCCTTAATAACTATATTGTAAAATGCGTGTAACTATAGTTTACGTAGACGTACAAAGAAGTAACTCCGCAAAGAATAAGGTAAAGTAGAGCATATTTCTCTTCCGCGTACGATCGCAATGCACGCCAACCTTCTAAATTTTTATAATACTTATTGCCGTGTTGGAATTCTCGTTCTGTACAGTAATAAGTTTAATTATATTAGTTGCACATATTACTGTATATAATGCGTGAGTATCTAGCGTGCATTTGCGGAATGATAGCGGTAATTACCGATGTAAGTGGTAACGCGAAGTATTGCATCATGTGACAGTTTTGAGATTATAATGTGTCGTGTGGACGTTCATATTTTATTTTCCTCCGTCAAAAAAGTCTTTTTTTTTCTCTTTATTTTTTAGGGACTTTTATCCATGTAAGGCATGTCAGCCCCATCATAAACTAACCTAAGTTTAACCAACATTAGAATCTAGATTTAAGAAAATAATATAATCAGAGTCATCGGTATAATGACATATCATAAACAATTTTAGCGGTGTCACTTTCTGGACCTCCCTGGTCAAATAAGTCTACTGAAATGACAACTAATACCAGAGGTATAGGAAAAAGTAGAACTGTTGCACCGACCTCGAATAAATATGGGCAAGACAATGTTGGTGACATTTTATTTTCTGTTGATGGAAGTTTTCTGTGTGTTAAAATATTGGATTTACAAACAGTGTATTAATATAAATTGTTATTACCCCAAGACAGAGTCTTTGTTCAAAATATTCGGATCCGTAGGACGTACAAATAAAATCTTTGTAATTATATTTGTTTAATCTAAGGGTCTTTCTTAGTCCTTTGATCCAAACTCGTGTTAAATTAGATGTGAGTTTCAAAGGTAACCAGAGGGCCTAGCACGAATATTTTTACGTATAGTAACGTTAACGTAAGTGAATTTTGAATGTGAAAAACTACAACTCCGTAGTATTTTGGTTTAATTTTATGGGACATACATAATTTATATCATTAAAAATATGTTTAAAGTATATAGTTCAAATAAATATTATGTGCGAAACGAGTATTGTAGCTATGGTAAAATTTTACGTTACGTTACTATACGTCAAAAATATCCGTACTAGGCCCTCTGGAGAGACGCAAAGGTAAATAGAATACTTATGGTAAGAACTCAGACGCAATTTTACCGACGTAAATCGAATTGATGCGTCAGCTTTATTCAAGCAAATATAAGTCCAGATGTTGTTTTTTAATGCTTTTAGGAAAACTTTCGTTTAAATTCTCATTCTGTTTTGGTTTAGATCTGTTTTTATCTTGGGATTCCAATTTACTGCGAACATCTCCTTCCTTTTACTGCTAGTCTATTCTGTAAGAAACTATTTCGATATCGAGCTTCACCTGAGTGATCAAACTCACAAAGTGAGCTTTATTGCACACAGCATAAAGGTCTTCATTTGAAACTCACCTCGAATTCTACTGTCGAGATACGAAAATGTTGTTAGAGAATGGCACTACTGTACTGTAGGCGATGTCGTTGTTTCATTTATGTTGGTACATTCGTCAGTCGTCGAGTTCTTTTATTTACAGTATTTCGCGCATTAAAATCACGTGCTTGTAAAGGTAAATATAACACTTCAACGCAGCAGGTGAAAGCTATGATAAATCCTTGCCAAATTTTAACACACCTAAGTGTTCCCGAGAAATATGGGAACGTGCCTGTAAAAGCAAATACCTGCGCAAAGTCGTTTATTTTATTACGAGTAGTCTTAGGTAGAATAGTAATTTGGACTTAAATTGATATAGATCTGTCTTTAATTTGGCATGAATCTAATGTAATTAGTCGAAGCTGCCACATCATGCGCGTATAAGTTGACGCGTCGAGCAATCTTGCCAATGAATTGGTAGATCTATTATTTTGTTTATTGCTTTGCAATTGCCCATAAGGCATTGAGACCGAGATAAACGTTTGCCTTATCCTTTGAATTATTTTACTGTTTTTAAGACCAGTGCACCATCATGAGATGAGATATTATGGGGAAAACAAGTCACAAAAGAACACATATTCGGCTATAGCGAGCTAAAGAATCAATATTCTTTAGCTCTCCTATGATATCATAGGAGCCACCAGAGCTAACGAATTTTTATTCTTTAAGACAACAAAATCCGTAGATACAAACATATATTGTGAATAAATATAATAATCAAGCTTCACCGATAATTTTAGAGTGCATTATTGTAACTTCTGTCAAAATATCCAAAAGTCATCGACCTTATTGGTCGTTGACACATTTCAGCTCCGACGATATTATTTTGGCGCGATTTCAAGCTGAATCCGAATAAACATATTCGCGAATTTTATTCCTTTTGCAGTATATATTCTGTGTAAAAACATTCCACTTCGTGAGATATTCCAACATGTTTTTAAATAGAACTCTGTCAGTAATGACCTGAGGAAAGAATTTTATTGTAGAATAAATTGTGTTTTCGCGTTTTCCCTAAATATTTTCAGGAAATTTTCCTAAATGTTTTGATATAAACGTCTTAACCGGGATACACAGACGACGCAATAATAATGTAAACATGTTTTGAAACAGAAATTGCTAGTTTTATTTACAAATCAAAATAGATTGATTCTGTGAATTACCTCAAGCGTGTTGCTTCGATGTTTATAGGAAATACAAGGTATGGACACTATATGGTCAGAACTAGAATTGTATGATTCTATGACAGATTGGCATTACCGACTCTCCTTATTGGGCTGATAAATGGCTCGGAGAATAATGGCGGGTTATAAAATAGGTCTCCAGACATGATTTTCTTTGTACGGACCACTTATTCGTGTTACCCAAGGAGGGTTAGCAGGAATACCTCTGCTGTTTATCCAAGGAAAGGAAAGGAACAATTTACCATTCCCCCCCTTATTTTTTTTTTTACTATAGATAGGCATACGTTTGACCACTATCTTACCTGATGATAAGCTATGATGCGGTCGAAGATGGAGCACGTTTGCCTAGAAGCAACCTATTCACTCTTGTCTTAAAGACTCCCAGGTTGTAGCTATCTGGACACACAGACTCTGGCAGGGAATTCCACTCCTTAGCTGTACGCACTATGAATGTGTTCCCAAAACGTTTTGTGCCTGTGGGTGGGATGTCCACCATGTAGCGGTGGCGCATCGCCGTTCGTCTTGTGGTCCGATGATGGAACGGGCTTGGCGGAATTAAATCATGCAATTCCGTCGCACATTCCCCAAAATGCAACCGATAGAAAACGACAGGCCATCAACTCGACTCGACGAGCCTGTCATTACCGATGATCCTCTTGGCTCGTTTCTCAATGGACTCAAGGGCATCAAGCTGGTATTATTATCCTTATCTCCGAAGTTTGCATAGAAAAAAAAACTGAAATTATTCTATGTGATAGAAGTTTATGTAAAGGTCTCTAAATAGCACACTTTTTCAGAAATCATCAAAAAAAATTACATAAGTTCCACCACACACACAGTCCAGAGATGGCGCTGATCTAAAACTGCAATATACACACCGCAGTGTTAAAATTCTCTGACGAATAGAGGCCTCGTCGATGAAAATTTAAAAACATTTCATGTTTTATATAGTGGTACGGAATCCTCGGTGCGCGAGTCCGACTCGCTCTTGACCGGTTTTTTTGTAAGGATGGGAAATCGTCAAATGACTCCTCCCGCTCTGGGCGGAGCAGAACGGAGTGTCAGACTCTTACTGACTAAAACCCATTCGTGTTCCTCCTAATGTCCTTTGCGTTCCAGGGCCGCGGTGACTCTTTCGAACAAATTTGCAACCCTGGCAGGAAGAGGACAATCCTACAGGTTAAAATAAAAACTATTCCTTACTCTAATTACACGACAATTTCCCTACAAAACAATTAACGTGACCCTACTCATAAAACAGAATGTCATCGTGGGATGCTCGGCCTAGACCTCACTCCAAGGTTGCTCAACAAACACACATGTTTCAGGAAATGCGTCCACTTGTCTAGTACACATGAGTAATACTTGGCAGAGCGTGATAAACATGACAAGACCGACGGGCGGCCGCGGTGTAGGGATATAGTGCGAGAGGTATTTGTCATCGGCAGAACTGGAAATGTGTTGATATGTGTGTGTTCTGTGTCCAGTATATGTCGGCACGTGGTAGTGTAAGGCTGCGTTTCTTAGGCCGGCCGCATACGTACGGTTTCCTGATTAGGTTTTCTAATAAGGAATTCATATTCGGAGACCTGAATGCTCGCTTTGGTACTCCCTTTCTTCTCCTAAAATTGTTTGTCCGAAAATCATTATCCATAACACGTGTGCTATAAACTTCAGTAAACATAATGTTCAAAATCCCGAAATTTTGTTTAACATAATACTCTTTAGTTCTAAAAGTATTCTGTCATAATATCGAGTACTATAATAATTAAATCTCCTAATTTTACATGACCTAAAGTCATATGTCCTAAGTTTTGTATTAAATAATGTGTATTATTCCGAATGTTCATTTATAATAAAATTTTTAGTCCTATAACGTTTGTTAAAAATTAGGTTCTAGTGACAGAAACGAATTGCTGTAAATCCGACTCGACGGAGTCTTGTCTGCCCTACCCCTAGAGTGTAATTTAAAATCGCGTAGGCGCGGAGGGGCGAGGCGGCCCGCGAGTTGAGGAACAGGTGGTTGTAACACTCGCCGCAAATTTATCTGGCGCCTGCCATAGTAATGTTGGACAATGGCCTACGACTTCCTTTCCTACAAGAAAAAATCACACATTTATATTTATCTTAGCACGGGTTAACGAATAAAAAATCTTTAGATGATACCAATATTTCTATGTTTATCTACAAGAAGCCAGCCGCCATACTTCTGATCGAGTGTACGCGCAGCAGGCAAAAGTACATTTAGTGGCAACAAAAGTGTTTTTTTTTTTATGGTTTAAAATGAGTTCTTTAAAAAGGGGGTAACCACTTAAAAGTCAAGGTCGGGAAATAATTTTCAATGTACACGAGTTTATGAAGAAAGAAGCTCAGGAGTCTAAGAACACAACATTTATAAACGATCGATTTTTTAAAATTATTGACCGGACGGCCAAAGCTATACAAATTTCAAAACGAAAAATAACGAGAATAACAAATTCCAAATAAACACCAACGAAGATACATCATCCTCATCGAATAGTTCGAGTCGTGATAATGATGGTAATAGTAGCGACGCTCAGTGATATTGGGATAGCAGGAGTGCGGCCTTTAGATTAAGTTTTTTCTCTTGTTTACTAAATAAATACCTACTTGTTTATTAAATAAATCTTACATTTTAAATAACCTGTATTTTTAAATATATATATGATGAAAACTGGTGGCCCGATAAAATTGGCCCGAAGTGTAATTGTGCGGAGGGGCGGGCCTTGCGAGTGAGACGGAACTAACAGCTGCAGTGTATTATGAACCTTATAGTAGTGATCTAAGGTTAGTGGTAAGTTTTAAGCATTCTTTCGTTAATCTTCGGGGCCATACTTTCTCTTCTGCGCGAACGAAGATTCACGACGCGCCTTATAAGTTGGGTACCACTGTACTAGATAACGTAAAGGATCACGATAGAAATTGATTCTGGGCAGCTTATGTCTTTATTTCTGCTTTTGATATTAAGAAAGTCAATAAATAAATAAATAAATGAATGTGGGTCAATGACCGTTCTTTCACATTTATCTGGCGTCTACTATAACGGGCTAATTAAGTTAGATATTTCTTGTAGGTTCAAGCTTTAATATCAAATGATAATAATAACTATTGCAGAACGCAACTCGTCTGTCGTAAGACCAAACATTTCCAGTACATTATTATAAAATATTGTAACAATGATTGATAGAGTGAAGTGTTAACGAGGCTGAAATGCGTCATAGTAGCGCAACGCACTACTTACCGAGGGAAAATACATACCTTCACAATAAAACGCAATTCATTCCGTACGTCAACGCGAATTTCACCAGTTCCGTCATCAATTAAGTTGTAAATCATCTGATATTTAACATCCGGATGCCTTTGTAAAAATTGGCAAACTCGCTTGGCATGTGCAATGTGGGCAAAATTGTTTTATGATTTACAAGGAGTTTTGAAGCTTTAGGGCATTCGCACACGGCGTATTTATAACACGCCCACGACGCGCGCTAACGCGCTTTAAACGAAATTCGTACACAGACGCTACCGAATTCAAATGCTAAACTAATACCAAATAAATAAATAATAAATACCAAATTAATACTGCTTTTTGGGAATAGCATCGTGAGCGCGCGTTCCAAAAACGCGCATCGTCGGCGCGTTAAAAATATGCCGTGTGCATAGAGGCTCTTACTTTTCCACTTAAACTTGGACCCCTGTGACATTTTGGGGCACTGCAGGCATGGGTATACCCTGCTGTAGATCTATGTAACTCTATCAAAATAAAAATGACAATGGTCAGACATTTTAACATCAACAAACCCATGCCACTCTGCATCTACGTAGGAGTGTGACATGATAGTCTACAAAAGCAAGTTTTGTTTGATCAAAAGATGAGGAGTCCCTTTGCCGATATTATCCCCTATTCTGCAAAGGCTCGAAGGTGACGTATGTTTGATCTACCTTAGATTGCTATAGTACAAAATAGCGAACGAAATGTTCACAAACCTCTATCCAGCTTAGGAATACAGGGCGAAGACTCCTGACACTTGGTGACGCATTTCTTATGGCAGGACAACCCACAGTTTCGGCACTGCATTGCATCTTTCAGCCATATCTGAAAAGTGTATGTGTTTGTAAAGCAGGTCAAAGGACCGCGGCAAAAAATAACTTGATTTACGTAAATATTTTTGGAAGAAAGTTCGTTGAGACGTTGTTGTAAATAAAGTTTATTTTTGGGCAGCTTTTATTTTGTTCAAAGGGCCGGTGAAATATTGCAGTGCTTATTTTCTTTTGGGATGGAATTTACGATTCGCAATGTAAGTACATAGCTTGTAAAAAGAGATACCAGTACGTCTACCATGAAAAAAAAAATCCCGCCGAATTGATAACCTCCTCCTTTTTGGAAGTCGGTTAAAAATTGGTACTTACTAAAAGCTTCTCTCTTTATTTGATGCTTGACCTATTTCAGATGACGTCTCCAACTATTTTTACAGCTCTCTGTTCTCAAACTCACCTTCTTATTACAGAAGTCGCACTGCGTGGATCTATGGAAGTGTGTTCGCACAAAGTCATGGCTAGCTCTGGTCGGCTTGGGCGGGCGCGGCGGCACGGGGTCGCGGCTGGAGCGCGGCGCCGCGCGGGACGGCCCAAGCCCTTCCCACTCCCACCACACCAGCGCGTCGCCGAAGCAGAGGCAGGGTTCGAATCCCGCGTGCGATGATAGCTTGTGGCTTTTGCTGGAAATTTATTTAGGTGTTTTATTGGCAGTTTAGTGTTTTCTGTATTAGATTGTTTTCATACTGCCAAGAATTTTGAGGGTTACGGAATTTGTTCGAAAGAGTCACCGCGAGTCTGGAACGCAAAGGAGGGAACACGGATAGGGTTTAGTCAGTAAGAATCTGACACTCCCTTTTGCTCCGCCCAGAGCTGGAGGAGCAGAAGGCAGAGATTTTATTGGGTATCTATTTTAATATTGATCAAAGACTACCGCTATGATATTGTCATGTGAAATTGAACATAGATCAGGGTACAGTCAACCCATCTTTGCATAAATGGTTGAGATTTTTTAGAATACGAATCGATAGAATTCTATAGTACATTTTTTATTTTATTTACTCAAGTGGTAAAAATATATGAGAATTATAAAATGACTGTACGTATTTTTTTCCTTTTCAAATGCATAAAAATTGACAAAGATACAGCGCATCAAAGTTCAAGAGTGGGGCTGGTGACGTCACGCGAAATTCCAACGCACTGTATCGCCTTCATTTTTTTTTACATGACAAAACAAAAAATACGCGTCCAATATTTTTTGGTAAACTAACTGACAGACTAAATAATGTTTTTCAGGAAAATTTCCTATTGGATATATATTACAGATAGTCTATTCTGTAAATAACTATTTCGATATCGAGCTTCACCTGAGTGACAAAACTCACACAGTGAGCTTTATTGCACACAGCACAAAGGTCTTATGTTTATACGAATTTGACTCACCTCGGATTCCGCTGTCGAGACGCGAAAATGTTGTTACAGAATAGCACTACAGTTGGATTTTACTCATATCATCTATCTATAGATTCATAGCTGTCGCAACATTATAATGACTGATAAGTGATAACACTGATGTTGTTCTGTCTATACTAATAGTATAAAGCTGAAGAGTTTGCTTGTTAGGTTGTACGCGCTATTGTCGAGATTTAGGGGATTGCCCATTTGTTGAAGAACGCTATAGGCTATAATAACATCACACTACGACCAATAGAAGCGGAGCATTAATGAAAAAGTGATGCAGACGAAGTTGCGCGGGTCAGCTAGTGATACGATAAAATGATAAAGTGATCACTTTTTTTTTTTTTGTTTCGGAGCTTCGAAGCGTTCTTGGCAAACGCCACTTGGGTTTCCCCGGGCGCAGTTCCAACCCCGTATTTGCTACTGAGAATGTATCGCCAGAACACAATTAATACGTGTTAGTATATAATTCTCACGCGAAGCTGGAGAATCTTCGTGTTTCTTAGAAGTGTGGTCATTGCTATAAGTAGGTGTCGGTCATGAGGGGCATTGTATTAGTGGCGGCATCATGTCTTATTCATCGCTGTCGAAATTATTGCACAACGGGAGAAATATTTCAACAGTGTAGTGTTACCGTAATTCCATGTGTTGTAATATGTACTCGTAAGATCTAAACCTAATAGTAACTAAGCTCTTTGTCGAAGATTTCTAAAAGATTTGTTATAAGTCCAATATTACGTATGGCTGATGATGTTATGTTCGATGAGCCCAAAGGGAACGTGCACAGCGTTGACTATGCCATCTAGTGTCGTATATTCGAAACTTTAAGGGTCAGAATTCTTGACATTGACGCTTCTGTGCTGCCACCTGCAGTTCCTGCACGCTCAGTTTAGCGGAACGTGCGCGAAGTCCATCTAGCGTAGCTATTTCGAATTTTATACTTGAAATATACTTGACAGTGACATTTCTGTGCTGCCACCTATAGTTTCAGCACGCTTAAGGAGCGTATTATGACAATCAAATCCAATATTCAAAACAAAAGACTATTATTTAACTAGGTGAAGTTGCAGAAAACCTCTGTCCTAAGGATTAATCAGTAAAGATAGGCCGAGCTTGGGGGAGTTACATGTGAACTAAGAAAAAAAAACCTTAATTAATATTTTAGAAAAAGAATGCTTACTTGTGATTTGTGTGGGAGACATGCAATAAAAGGATTTCGTTATTTTCGAAATATAAATAGTTTTTACGCTCTGCGATCGATCGATGCGCAATAAATTGAAGCTTTTTTTTGTATGCGCAAGAGTCGGGCATGTGCAAAAAGCTAGGAAGCTACAAAGCATTAACTTAAACATCAATTGAACTATAGGTGCAGTGGTAGATGCGCTAACACTGTAGCTATCAGAAGCAGCAGTTTCAGAAGTGAGAAAAGACGACCTAAGCAAAACAGCAATCTTTAGTAAATTACGCCATCTAGCGGTTGTTGTATTCGAGCGTCTCTTCTTACCTGAACTTGATGTCGACATCTGGCGGCAAGAACTGGTACCTCTTCATGTGATGAGGCACCGTCGAGTCCTGGCACTCGGCCAACAAAGCTGTAAGTGGTATATTAAGGTAACCTAAAAGAATCTCCTCCTTTTCCCCTGCTACTGTCGCCCAAACATTGATGTTCAAGTATTTATGGTTCTCATTTAGCTTGAACTCCGTTTCTTCGTCGAATGGTATGATAGGTTTTAAAGGAGTGTTTTTCGTCCAGAACATTTGGCATATTTCCACGTGTTCGCATTGCCTGGGGCCTCCTACTTCGAACATCTGTTCTTCTTCTTCAGCAGCCTCTTTCTCCTGTATCCTACATTCTGAAGAGTCGGTTCTGATGATGGGTATATCAGGGTGTTTGACAGTTTTATTAATGACGTTCGCCTGTCGTAAGGGTGTGCTCGCGCCGGATGCTGGCGGGGTACTGCCGGCCGAGCTATCGGAAGACTTATTTTCTACGGAGCAGCGTCGCTTCCGAAGCCCGAAGTTAGCCGAAGCAGGCTGTTCGGAAGCCTTCGGTTGGCGTGCTGGCTCAGGTTTTGTGTTCGATTTGGCTTGTGCATCAGTCTCGTTTTGTGGTTCTACTGTTTTTGCTGGGCTAGATTCGGGTTCCTGGTGAAGAAGAACACACGTATTAAATAAAGTTGCTAGCTATACTATATTTTGTCAGCTGAAAATGACTTCCTGTCAGGACGAGTCTGAAGCATATCTAGCAAAAGGATTCCTCATTGGAAAATGTTAAAGGAACACACGAGTACTCAGGTTACCTGCACGTCACATTCATCTCCTGCTGTTTGAAGTATAGTTTCAATAGTGTTCTTTGTTAAAAAGGCAAAAGATCGGTAACACCTTAGCTACATCTTCTATTATAGCTTTTAATCTCCTTCATCAGTCTATCCTTATTTCCTTTGTTACATAGCCAATTGAATACTTCTTCCGCCGAAAACTGGACACTTCTAATTTTCGAATTAAATTTTACAGGAAAGAGAAAAACGAATTTTGGAAATAAACCCAATACGTCACTAATTCCACTAACCTGTAAATTACTCTTGGAAGCCGCTGCCCTCATCCCTTGTAGGCGCACTCCCTCCATGACCTCGGACACTCTTCGGAAGGAGAAGTTCGGCTTCATTCGCTTCGGCTCGGTGGCGTCGTCGCGCCGTGCGCCCGCGCCGCTACCGCCGCGCTTCACCCGCACCGTCACCGCGCGACGTTCCACGAGGCGGAGGAGCTTGCCTACCTGGAGACAAGAAAACTAACGTTTAGGCTTACCAAGGCAATTTGGGTTTTAAGACCATTAATTAATTTCGATTTTTAAGTGTTTAGGAAAGGAAACAGTGTAGTGCGATTATGTAAACATCTCAACGTGTACGCTTAGGTGGAGTGACCATGAGGGGAGCTGGCTATCCATACAAACAAGATAAAACGACAGGAATGATAGTTCAAATCATGCTCACTCCACCTAAGTGAGACGTTGACGGAATATACAGGCAGGTCATGTTTTACAAGAAGATGTTTGTTTGGTGGTTTCCAGGGCAAACATCGGGTAATGTATCCCCCGGAAAAAGCTTGTTCTCATGAAAACTAACTTTTGAAGGATCTGTCAATCTACTATGACGTGACAATGCCATCATTATTTCGTTGTGAAAAAGGGTTACGGCTATGTGTCCTGTATAGCTCCATCTCCCTCATACACTGGAATCACGATGGTTCTAAGACGTCATAGTAAGGCCCCTGATTGTTTTGTAGTAAAACCTCTAATGGCATCGCTTATTATATCTCACATTGTTATTATCGTGTATCTTAGTTGCTGGCCTGTCGGTTTTCTACCGGTTGCATTTTGGGGAGTGTGTGTCGGAATTGCATAATTTAATTCCGCCAAGCCCGTTCCATCATCGGACCACAAGACGGACGGCGATGCGCCACCTAAGGTACAGCTAAGGAGTGGAATTCCCTGCCGGAGTCTGTGTTTCCTGATAGCTACAACCTGGGAATCTTTAAGTCAAGAGTGAATAGATTACTTCTAGGCAAGCGTGCTCCATCTTCGACCACATAATCGCTTACCATCAGGTGAGATGGTGGTCAAACGCGTGCCTATCAATTAGAAAAATTGGTAAAAAAACAATAGAATAGAATACTCTTTATTATGTACACCATATAAGTACAACAGTAAGTACAATAGTTCCAATAAAACAGTATCTTCTTCATAGAGTTTGACATACCGAATTTAGAGAAACAGGGCTTACGGAACCTTACCTGAGCAACATTATTGACGGGCTTATTATCAATAGCCAGTACAACATCGTCTCTGCGCAGGTCGGCGCGGTACGCGGGCGACATCGGCACGACAGTGTCGACCAGCACGGCTCCCACGCCCTGGCAACACACGAGCCCTAGCGGACCGGCTACAGCTGGCAACACCACATCCAGGACGAGAACGCCACGGCGAAGCGATACCTTTGGAAAATAAAGAAAAGAAGTCGTGAATCAATCAACAAGGCTGATTTATAAAATTCTTATCTATCGTTACTTGACTGACAGACAACGCACAGTCGAAACTACTGATCGTAGAAAGCTGAAATTTGGCACGTCCGTTCCTTGGGGAGTGTAGGGCCCAAGAGCACTAGGAGAGGATTTCCCTAAATTCCTACGGGAACGGGATATGCGCGTACAAAGTCGCGGGTAAAAGCTAGTTTTATTTAAAATAACAATGGCAAAGTACGGTAGTATTTATTTGGAGTTTGATTATCCTTCTATACGTTAACGCAGTGGCGTATCGATGTGATTTTTTCGCATATAGTTATTTTGTGGGTTGGAGAACGAAAAAGCTTACTTTTGTATCCCAAAAACTGGCACAGTTCTTGTGTAATGGAGAATCAAAAGAACAACGAGAATGAAGTCGCAGTTTTTCTCAAAAATGAATGGGCGACATCAGTACAAGAATGTCGATCAACTCGGCTCCAACACTTGGCAACACACGAGTTTTCATTTGTGAATTTTTAACAAATGTGTTTGTTTGTCTTTATTTCTCGCAGCGGGAGGATGCGCGACGTATCGACCTGATTTTTTGCATCGATATAGTTTAATTAAGGGGAAACATGGGCGGCGAGACTTGTTATGAAAAAAGTCATAATTCGGGGTTTGGCTCTCGACTGTTTTTTCCTCCAATATTGGACCGATTTAAGAGATATTTCACAAACTGAATAAGAAGGATATATACTGTGTCCCTATGTTTTCCTTTTTCATGATTTATTAACTGTATAAGCACTAGAACCCTCACAATATGCTCAAAATTGTCCGATAAATCGCTGTCAACAGAGCCCTAGTGTGAAAATTTGGCAACTATTAATCAAAATGGGGAAAACATAGGGACACAGTATATATCCTTCTTATTGAGTTTGTGAAATATCTATTAAATCGGTCCAATATTGGAGGAGAAAACAGCCGAAAGCCAAACTTCGAATTACGACTTTTTACATACAAAGTTTCGCCGCCCATGCTTCCTCTTAAGGACCGGAGGGTGTCATAGACTACTAAAATTTTACTAATTAGTCTTTGTCACTATTGGCAACTCTACGTCTAAAATGAGCATGCCGCGGCGAAGCGATGCCTTGCGGAATAGATAAGAAGTTGCGCGGTTGATGTTAGGAATTATAAATGAGGTCTTGAAGTAAATTGGTGTTTGAATATTTTTAATGTTTCCTGGAGAGTTCTTTGTTTCATTTCTGTTCCGTGTTAGATTGCTAAATTTTTAAATATTTTTGAAAATATTAATATTTTCGAAGTGACCTCCAGCAGTCGCATTGTAAGTCGTCCGCAAAAGGACCCTTAAAAACCTGCGCCAAACCCTGCGCTATCAGTGTGTGACTTCGTAAAGCTAACTCACCCGTCTATGCAAGTCCACAGCCATTCAGCCAAGGCTGCCCGCACAGTGGCGGTTCCACCAGACCACTGCAGTCGCGTGACCTCCACCAGTCGCCAGTGTGGACACGGCTCTTCGTTACCCTCTGTGCTACCAAGGTATGACTTTGTAAAGATAACTCACCCATACCCATCCATGCGAGTCCACAACTAAGGCCGCGCGCACATTGGCGTTTCCACCAGACCAATGCAGTCGCGTGACCTCCACCAGTCGCCAGTGTGACCACGGCCCTTCGTCACCCTCTGTGCTACCAAGATTTCAATTCATAAAGATAGCTCACCCATCCATGCGAGTCCACAGCTGCCGCACGCATAGTGGCGGTTCCACCGGACCACTGCAGCCTCGTGACTTCGATCAATCGCACTGTCAGTCTCCCGTGTGGGCACGGCCCTTCGTCACCCTCTGTGCTACCAAGGTCTCATTTCGTATAGATAACTCACCCATCCATGCGAGTCTACAGCTAAGGCCGCGCGCACAGTGGCGGTTCCACCGGACCACTGTAGTCGCGTGACTTCGATCAATCGCACTGTCAGTCTCCCATGTGGACACGGCCCTTCGTCACCCTCTATGCTACCAAGGTCTCATTTCGTATAGATAACTCACCCATCCATGCGAGTCTACAGCTAAGGCCGCGCGCACAGTGGCGGTTCCACCGGACCACTGTAGTCGCGTGACTTCGATCAATCGCACTGTCAGTCTCCCATGTGGACACGGCCCTTTGTCACCCTCTATGCTAACAAGGTCTCATTTCGTATAGATAACTCACCCATCCATGTGAGTCTACAGCTAAGGCCGCGCGCACAGTGGCAGTTCCACCGGACCACTGTAGTCGCGTTACTTCCATCAATCGCACTGTCAGTCGTCCGTGTGGACAGGGCCCTTCGTCACCCTCTGTGCTACCAGGGTCTGACTTGGGGAAAAATGGTTTGTACCTGAAAAAAAAAATTTATGTTATGGGTATTTGATAAAACTTTAATATTACGCGAAAGTGAGTTTGTTTTTTGTTTGTAACGGTATCACGCCTAAATCATTGATCCAATTTTGGTGAATTTTGGTACAGAGATTTTGGCCTTGTAGACTATGATAGGCTTCTTTTGACGTGATAACGCCTTTTAAATCGACTAGCATCTGCCAGCGGCTTCGCCCGCGTGGTCCCTAGGGAACATACTCCCGGGATAAAAAGTAGCCTATGTCCTTTCTTAGGCTCTAGACTATCTTTGTACCAAATTTCATTTAAATCGGTTCAGTAGATTTGGCGTGAAAGCGAGACAGACAGACAGAGTTACTTTCACATTTATAATATTAATATATAATAAATATTAGCAAGGAAGTAAGGATGAAAGCTGGCTGCACGCACAAAAAAAGTGTCACGTTCCGCTTGAGCCGAGCGTGCAAGCGAGAGCGCGGAACAAGCGATAGAGAGGCACGATCGGCCTAAGCGTTCGTCTTGTTTGTTAAGAATTCAATTGTTTTCTTATGACGTTATCACGTAAAATTATCGTCCGTAAACCGACTTTACAGACAACCATTTTTTTTGTGAAAATCTATATTAATTAATCGCGAGCGCAGTCGCGGGCAAAAACCAGTATAAATATTTCGCAGATATAACATCTGGGACTTTATTTGAAACTAACTCAGTTTGCAATTAGTTCAGATTCATCAAATAATTGTTGAGTAACAAACACTTCCTTAATTAACCTCTCTACTTCACACTAAGTTGCAAGATTGCGGAAGCCGTCTTGATGACAGTTTTCCATTTGTAAATTAGCAACGTTTGCCTGCAGATAGCGTGGGTTGCAAACTTTAAAATTCCAACTTTAATTTCTTACTAGCGTAATTAACACAAAACTACGAAATAATTTAAGTTATTTTTACGTTCGTATCCAATCTAGATAGGTTGTCTTGAAAAGATCGCTTTTAGCGATAAGGCCGCCCATTATGTCACCCTATCTATACTAATATATAAAGCTGAAGAGTTTGTTTGTTTGCTTGAACGCGCTAATCTCAGGAAATACTGGTCCGATTTGGAAAAATCTTCGAGTGTTACATAGCCCATTTATCGAGGAAGGCTATAGGCTATATATTATCACGTTAAGACCAATAGGAGCGGAGCAGTAATGAATTGCGACACAGACGAAGTTGCGCGGGTCAGCTAGTGTTATATATTCCTTGTGTATATTTTCTGTAACTTATATGGTGTACATAATAAAGAGTATTCTATTCTATTCTAGACAGGAAAGTTCCTAGTGCAGATCTTATAAGCTACCTACGCTAAAATTACATTTGAAGTTTAAAAATCTATAACTTAGGACTAAAAGGGCATTAAATGAAATTGGTATTGTCATCCACAAATGGGGATCTATTTAATTTGTGTACAAAGTTGCGACTTACTGTGTAACTGGTAAAGTGCCGTGTTTCCGAGATATTTAGAGCAAAAGATTGTTTATTGAGAATTTCAAATATTCGACAATGTGACATTTTACATTTCAGTGTCATGGTTTTTCAGGAGTTCTTTCATTCCATAGAAAAAGTTGAAACCCTGTCATTAATGTTACAAAAAAAAACTTACCGTATCTTATAATTAGGCAGCGTATGCCTCTGCGCTACCGCTCTTCTAATATGAGCTGCGACTAACGAAGCCAGCCTAGGCTTGATCTGCCTGCCCTGGAACCTCCCTCGCACTCGGAGCTCAAGCTTCGGTGGTGACTCGAAGGCCAGAGCCCAGTGAGTGTACGGATTGCGACGGAACATTACTCTAACGTTACCGCTTATGCTTTCCACTGAAAAGGCGAAAAATAAGACGTTTTGTTAATGGGGTTACGGCCTTATAATCTTTACACTTACACACACATTTACGTATACATAAAATGTTGAATTGCTTTTTATTTACATTGTTGTAACAATAATGTAACCAGATTTTTTGTAATATAAAACAAGATTTAAAAGAGTGACCGTGGAGTTTCTTGCACGTTCGTCTCCATTTAGATCTACGCTTTGGAACGTGCAACTAGCTTCATGTTTTCGTCTGACAGACCTTGACAATTCAAAAGTGGCTGTTAATGGTTTATTTGAAATGAATTCAAGTTTGAAAAACTATTAACTTTACAGAGCTTCTTATTGGAGTCTTTAAAAATTTACACGACAAAAAAGTTTTCTGGAAAGTAACATAAAAACAAGGTTGTTTCTGAATTAGCGTGAATTTCTTTTATAAAGTTGCAAAGAATGGAAGAAAGGAAATATTTGAAGTTTCAAAGTCGCATAATATGAGGAGATTCATCCGTTCAGAAGTTTCCAAGTCGGTGTTCGAAGTTCATTTTGTAAAGTTCGCATTGTTTTGGATGATTTATGTGGTCGATCTGAAGTAACCATTGCCCGAATTATCGCGTTAATTTTGCGGTTGCCGAATACCGAGTTCTTTATCAAGATTTGAATTAGTGGCAATTATGGTTACCTTATTAATGTTAAGTTATACTGGTTTTTAACCTGTGAGTTGAATAAGGTAAGTCACGCCTTATTCTACTTACAATGCACTTATTAATGATAAACTGGATCAGTCATTGCAGGTGATTTTTCCTCGATCAATAACTGCTACAACGATATAATTTGAAAAAAAAAACATGGCGGATGTCTTAAAAAAGTAGGAATCTCTGAAAATATTTTTAACCGACTTCCAAAAAAGGAGGAGGTTCTCAATTCGGCGGGTATTTTTTTAATTTTTTTTTTATGTATGTACCTACGCCGATTACTCTGAGGTTTCTGATCCGATTTCTGTGATTCTTTTTTAGTTCGATGCGGTATACTTGCCATTTGGTCCCGTAAAAAATTGATTCATTTTGGTTCAGTAGTTTTTATTTTATGAGCATTTTTGCTTATTTCAATTTCTGCGTTGACGAAGACGTCGTCCAAGTATCACCACATAAAAGTGAAAAATAAAAAACTTTTACAAAAAAATATAACCGACTTCCAAACAAAAAAAACACTACAAAGAATAAAATAACCTTAATTTCGGAAATCGGTGTTAAAAAACAAAGAAACAAAACCAAAAACACCGACTTCCGAAAATAAGGTTATTTTATTCTTTGTAGTGTTTTGTTTGGAAGTCGGTTATATTTTTTTTTTGCTGTCGCATCGAGTGGGATATCAAATGAAAGAAAGAGAATTCAGAGTACAATAATAATAAAAATAGTACTAGGGTACTATTAAAATATATCAAGTGAAAATATATCGCCAACCCGCCTGCCAAGCGTGGCGATTATGGAAAACCCCCCGTTTTGGGGGAGGCCTATGTCCAGCAGTGGACGACTTTCGGCTGATATGATGAAGATGATGAAGTGGTAGAAAAACCATTTCGCCTACTATGTATGTATCTACGGCCGATGTCGAAATCGGTAAGGAGTGTTGTATGGAATGTTACTACTAGTGCTAGCAATCACGTACTTTTTACTTATGTACTTCAACTAGAATTCTTACCAGTAATAGATATGTTAGCGATCTTCCCCAGCAGCATGACGGCATCCACATCGATCCTGAAGTTGCCGTCATACGCGAGGTCGAACTTCAGGTCTAAGGCCCGGAGACGAGCCCCATCCTCTTCTAGTTCACCAGACTGGAGACGCAGGTTCGTGATGGTAGGGAACTCAGTGCCCACTTCTAGGGAGCGAAGCTGTGAAGGAAATGTGGAGTGGTGAGTGTAGCATAAGGGTGCAGTATGATAATTATGATGCCAAAGGTAATGGTGGCTCAATAATATATTTGACTAGATTTTTTTTTCTAGAGAAAAAACAAGTAGCAAATTATTAAAAAAAAATCAGAGTTGTGGGCGTCTTAAATCTATACTTATACTAGCTGAATCGGAAAACGTTGTTTTGCAATACGAAAAAAAACAAGTAGAATACCCTACCACCATATCAATGGTGGTAGGGTATTCTACTTGTTTTGTGTATCTTGGGTTTCTTATATCTCAAAAACGTCCGCAAAAATAAGCGCAATATGTATAATTATGCGCAAGTTTGAAACAGTCTCGCATCGCTCGCCATATTGCACTGCTTTGTAAAAACAACTTTAAGCGATGCGTGTAAGGTTAAATTTGCAAAAAAAATTGCGCATCACTCGCCATACTGAACTGCTTTGTAAGAACAACTTTAAGCGATCCGTGTAAGGTTGAATTTGCAAAAAAAATTGTTTATAGTATAACTACACACAAGTCACACATGACACTTGATACATGTCAGTTTTTGACGACAGTTTCGAGTGTTGCATTCGCGTTGGGTTCTTTTATATCAATGCCTACCACCTATTCTCATACCTACCGAATATACACACAATATTTCATGAAAATCGGTCGAGCAGTTTAGAATAGAATAGAATGTTTTTAATACAGACCGGAGTCCATAGGGTTAGTAACAATTTTACTTAAATTCTACTGTTAGTAGGGTACAGACAAATGCATCTCCGCAACATCGGGGAATCCCACCGATCTGCGAATACACTGAGAATACTGTTGGTGCTGCCGCGAACACGAGTCATCAGGGATGCACATCTTTTTCTTATAATGGCGGCAAAACCATCAATATTATTATCCGCAAACATCCCTGACGCACTACTCCGCCACGGCAGCTGCAGCAGCACTCTCAGTGCATTATTATATTGAACGCGACACGAGACGGTAACAAACACCGTGACACGAGATTTTTATATATTAGATAGCTGAAGTTTGTAAGAACGCGCTGATCTCAGGAACCACCGTCGGATTTGGAAAATTATTAGGGTTCCGAAAAAAAAAAATGGAACCCTTATAGGATCACTCGGGTGTCTGTCTGTCCGTCTGTCACAGCCAGTTTTCTCCGGATCCACTGGACCGATTCTGTAGAAATTTGGTACAAATATGGACTTCTATGACCCAAACACGGACGCGATACGTAAATCATTAATTTTTTAGTATGGGGGTCACTTTTGGGGGTCAAACTAGAAAATTAAAAAAAAACGTTTTTTGAAAAATATCGTGTGACATACCAAATGAAAGGACTTACTGTGAGGGTTTTAATTATATTTTTTCATAATTTTAAAATAAATGATTTAGAAGTTATTCAAGAAATTAGACGAAAAATTACCACCCAATCTCCGAAACAACTGAGTCTAAAATTTTGAAAAAAATGGAGATAATAGATCTTTACCTAAAGATTACAGGAAAACTTATTAGAAGTCTGTAGTGTTTTTTTGTATATGATAGCCACATTCATGAGAAAGACGGCTATGAGAACAGGAAAAAAAACGGGATGTGTGAACAAAGTTGCGGGAAAAATCGAGTCTATAATAAACAGAGCAAACTAATTGCGTGCAAAGTCACTAGCAATTCATTATACAGTGAGGAACCAGGATAATTGTGCTATTAGGTGGATAGATATAGATGTACAGGGGTTCAAAGGAATGTTAGTGGCAATAATATGGAAATTAGACGCCAGGGGTCTCGTTCCTGCGATCCATCACGTCATTCGCGTCTGGAATATCGAGCGAACATCATAGATGCGCTTAATACCCGCTTTTGCATTATCTACTTGAGATAGATACTCGAGCCCCGAGTGGATTATCTACTCGGGCTAGACGAGACGATATCCCATTATACAAGAGTCTACGAACTCGCGAACATATCCTTAATCTTACATTGTTGAATTACACGGCAACATAACGTAAATATTGTTACGAATTTTCTAATGATCATGTAGCCCTCGGGCGTACTACATATGATCCCATATTTCTTGAGAAAACACAACTAAAATGAAAAGAAAACATTATTTTATACGTGTTATCCTCAGAGACTAACAAAATACAAAAGTTTGAGCCTTCGGGACTTTCGCTTGAAATCACTGCTGAACGTCGTAAAGAGGGCAAATTTTCTTCTTTTTTTCAGTAACTTGTACTCAAATTGTTGGAGGCCAAATCCATCAACTGAGCTCTTATGAAGCTTTAAACTAACTAATTAATTTACGAGTAAGACACTGTTGTTACCTTCTTTAATAACTGTAGACGCAGGGCTTAATTCTTAGAACCAAATGTTGGGTATAAAACTTTTAAGTTATTTACTAAGAATCTTTAAAAGAAAGGTATTTAAGCTTCGTCCCGTGGCAACAAGTTATTTATTCTAAGAAAAATGCTGAAGAGATTTATTCTCAAGACAATAGTTCCACGAAAAGCGTCTTTCTTAGAGTCTTGTTTAGACTCTAAGACAGACTTGCGTAAGAAGATTACTCTAGCCGAGTATCACGTTTAATTTAAGTCAAAGCAGATTTTCTAAGAATTTCGAGTCGCCCTACAGTCTGAGTCTACGATAAATAAATATTGACAAGATATTATTTGATTAGTTATGGCGCTGGACCAACGCCTTAACGTGCTTTCCGCGACGGATGCCACACCACCAACTTTCAAAATATTTTCAATTCGAAATCTTCCTCATTTTCTTAGCGTGTCGATGTCAATTCATCAACAATGGTAACACCATTCGCTGACGCTGCCGTAAGGTCCTCACATTATGTAGATTGATCGAGTGGTAGGCAATATGATTCCAAATGCGATGGCAATGCTAACCGAACAACAAAAACCGTTTTCATGCCATTCTGAATCAAGGGCCGGTTTACCAGACTCGATATCGGATCCTTTCAGAACCAACACTTAGAAGGCAATATCGATGTTTGACGTTACATAAGTACGTGTTGACGGTACGATAAACATTACATTATCCGTAAGCGGTTTTTATAATTCGTTCCGAGTCGGCGGGGCGTTTTCACATCGGCGGTCACGAATCGTTGGCGCCGATTGAACCGCAAATCTCCGGTCATTGGAGCGAATAGTTTGCTAGTCAACTAACTAGCCGTGCGATATAACATTTTACAGAGGGTACGCTAGTTTGCTTAGGATAGTATCGGTAGAGACGAAATTCGCATCGTCCTGTTCACAAGCAGCCCTCAGAAGCCCTTTAAACTGTTGAAATCAAGCCTAAAGGCCTTTATCTGAAATTTGGTACACAGATACTCTGGATCCTCAAAAAGGACATAAGCTACTTTTTATCCCGAAAATGTTGACGGTCCCGTGGGATAGATTTATTATTGTTTTTCAGAGAGCAAGGGATTAACATGATTCTTTGCAGTGGTAATTTTGAGGAGGGAACGACGTGAGCTACTTTTTATCCCGGAAGAATGCACGGTTGCCGTTGGATAATTATTTTTGTTTTTAAGGGGCAAGGTATTGGCATGGTTTTTGCATAGTGGTAGTTTTGGGGTCTGAGAATGACATAGGCTACTTTTATATCCTAGAAAAATTCATGGTTCCTATACGTAACAATTGTATCCAACAGGAACCGTGTACTTATAAGAAATCTTTTTCACAAGACAAAGCAAAGCAAAACAAAACGCAAAACGCAAGACGCAGGACGCAGTACGCAGAACGCAAAACAGATGACGACGCCTGACGACGCTGCCTGACGGCGCCTGACGTCGCCCCCTACGACGGTATTATACGACGTAATATTAATTTGTCCTACTCTTATTTGCTATATTAGTCACGTGCTAGAAGCTTTGTTTCCCATAAAGTCACTTACCACAACATCATTTGTCATAATCATTGTAAGCCCTAATTAATCACATGCCCTAATTATCACATGCCATAACATCATTTGCCATCGACATTGGGTATGTAACTGTTGTTATATCAGGAGAAACTGGATGCAATCGGGACTTTAGGGCACTCCGACTCGGATAGGTTACGTTAGAAGGGGATGGCGGGGTCATCCCCTTCGTGGTTATTTTTTTTTAAACCACACAGAAGTAGGAGCCCCGCGAAGCGGGGCTCCGTCGACCAAGCCCAACATCAACCATGCACAGAATATTTTATGTTTTGTCTAATAATCATTATGGCGTTTAAATATTATGTTTGATAATTACCTATTATGGCACTTAAAAATATGAAAAAAAAATACGTATGGCACTAGTATCTTATGGTATCTAAGTTTCGGGCAATTAACAGTATGTCATGTCTTTTAGGGCAAACAAAACATTCGGGCAAATGAAATTCGGTTAAATGAAATTCGGGAATATGATGATTATGGTATATAATCTTCGGGTAAACAATAGACAACCGGATTGAGGATAAAATGATTTCCAAATGAAAAGGTAAGGAAAATGGCAGCGAAGAGAGGAATTGTCAAGCGATGTTGTAATGGAGTTAAAATAAATACCGCGGTTTTAGAAGTGCATGTTAATGAAATGGCACCACGATTACTTTTCGAGCTGCGTCAAGTCTACGAAAAGATTCTGCGCCGAGTAAATAGTGGAAAGGGGGGATTGTTCCTTCTTGACGTACCAGGAGGTACGGGTAAGTTTGTGCTGAATCCTCTGGTGGTCCAACTCCGCAAGGGCTGCAATATAGGTCTGGCAGGGGCTTCCCCGGGCATTGCTGCAACTTTGCTTAGCGGTGGTCGGACTGCACATTCCGTTTTTAAGTTGCCGCTTAATCTTGCAAGCAAAGATACCCCAACATGCAATATTATCAAAAACAGCGACCGGGGAGTCCTTTTGCAGCAGTGCAAAACGACGACGACGACGACGTGACGCCAAAGAACGAGTGGGTGGCCTTAACGCCGTTTAATTTTGTTTAGGAATTCTACTGCCCAAATTACACCACATTGATCACATTTAGATCAGGCGCTCCGTTCTTACACATTAAAAATTTCAACGCGAACAAAGTCTCGGGCAACAGCTAGTCTACCATAAATAATTAATAATACGTTTAAGATTGGCCCAGCTTTTGACATTTTTTTTTTATTTGTGATGGGTTTGCTCTTGACTCCAGTCTAGGTCAAAGATGACCGAGACAAAGTCTACGATGGAGCGAGCTTACCCAGAAGGAGCCTGTTCACTCTAACTTTGAAGAGATTAGGGTTGTAAGCGTTTGGAAACACGGACGCAGGCAGAGAGTTCCACTCCTTTGCTGTGCGCATTATAAAAGACGTTTGGAAACGCTTAGTGCGAGCTGGTGGAATAGCAACAAGGTAGGGATGGTAAGATGCAGTGCGTCTGGATGTCCGATGGTAGAAGGGGGCCGGTGGGATGAGGTCGTGGAGTTCTTGGGCACACTCACCGAAGTACAATCTGTAGAAGACCGACAAGCAGGCAACCTTACGGCGATGAGCCAAGCTATGCAGCTTGGCATCCACCAGTTTTACGTCACCGATGAGCCTCTTAGCTCTGCATTCCACCGAGTCAAGCGCGGCAAGCTGATACTTAGCTGAGCCATCCCAAAGGTGCTAAAGCCAACAAGACCAAGCTGAAGTAAGTCATTGATGTGCAGCAGGAAAAGAGATGCAGAGAGAACAGATCCCTGAGGAACTCCAGCATCAATAGCCATGAGGTCAGAGGAGCAGCCGTCAACGACTACTCGGATCGACCGTTCACTCAGGAAGTCTGATATCCAGCTACAAAAACCAGTTGGGATGCCATAAGCAGGAAGCTTGCTCAGTAGACCTGCGTGCCAAACCCTGTCAAAGGCCTTCGAGATGTCGAGCGACATGGCAAGTGCTTCGCCGTGTCTCTCGATGGCCTCGCCCCAGCAGTGCGTGACATACACAAGAAGATCGCCAGTTGACCGTCCCCGGCGAAAGCCATAATGACGGTCACTGAGGAGATCATTGTCTTCAAGGTAGGTCAGCAGCTTACTGTTCAGAACCCTTTCCATAACCTTGCAAAGGATGGAGGTAATGGCGATCGGACGGTAATGGGCAGGGTCAGCACGGTCTCCCTTTTTGGGCACCGGTTCCACATTCGCAAGCTTCCATGATTTCGGCACCGTTCTTTTTTCAAGAGAGAGGCGGTACAGGCGTGCCAACACAGGAGACAGTTCAGGTGCACATTGCCTCAGCACTCTCGCTGGAATGCCGTCAGGCCCGCCGGCCTTATTCACGTCTAGACTGCACAATACTCTTCGGACCTCTTTAATGTGAACTGTGATCTCCGGCATCGAAGAGTCACAACGAGGTAAAGTCGGTGGTTGCTTGGAGCCAGCGTCCAGACGCGAATTGCTTGCAAAGAGAGTTGCAAATAAATTTGCTTTCTCCCTTGCAGAGTGAGCCAGCGACCCATCAGGTTTCAACATTGGAGGCAAAGTGGGTCGACAGAAATTCGTTTCAACCGCTTTCGACAGGGACCAAAACTGCTTACTACCTGGAGGGTGCAATGCTAGTTTGGCCCCGATACGTCCGACATGGTCAAAACGTGCCCTACGTAAAACCCGCTTGCAGAACTTAGCGGCAGAATTAAAGGCTCTTTTCCTCGCGCGAACCCTACGTGCTTTAACCTTTCGGTCGCGGGCCTTGATCCACGCTTGGTATGCAGACTCTTTACGGGCCTCAGCGTGGGCGCATTCTGCATTATACCAAGGCCGGGATTTGTGACCGAGCCGGATGTCGGAGAATGGAATAAAATACTCCATCCCCTGCCGAATCACGTCCGCAATCAAGTCAGCACAGCACGAGGGGTCACCCGAGGAGAAGCACACTTGCCGCCATGGATAAGATGCAAAAAAGTGCCGCATCTCATCCCAATCTGCTGACTCGTATCGCCATACTCGTCTCGTGCCTCTAGGACTCTTATCTGGAGGAGAGCAGGTCAATACGGATTTCACCAGGCAGTGGTCAGACGTTCCCAGCGGAGCTGAGACCGATACTGAATGACTGCCCGGATCAGTTGTCAGCAGAAGGTCCAAGCAATTGGGTGTATGGGCGTCAACATCCGGTACCCGCGTTGCCACATTCACCAGCTGGGTTAGATCTAGCGTTAAAGCAAACTTGCGCGCCTCTAACCCGGCATGGTCAGTTTTCTGGTACGGGAACAACCACTCTTTATGGTGGGCGTTGAAGTCCCCCAGAAAAATGAGCTTCGCTGTTGGGTACCGTTGCTGGGCTACGTCGGCCGACTCCACGAGGGAATTGAACAGCGCTGTTGTCTCCTGATCTCCGCTGTGCGATCGGTTTACGCCGATGTAAATAAATTTCTCCACGCCTGTGTCCAAAAGTAGCCATATGGCAGAAAAACCCGATTTCTCAAAGCAACGGAGACGACGACAACAAATGTCATCGCGGACGTACACACAGACCCCAGCCTGCTTCTTGAACTTGTGTTCCAGAGAGTAGCCCGGGTAGTTGAGGTACGCCACGTCCGACGGGGTTGTTATCTTCGTCTCCGTTAGGAAAAACAGGTGCGGCTTCTCGGTCTCAAGGTGGTGATGGACCGGATCGAGATTGGAGTGCAACCCCCTAATATTAGTGAGTTGCACTTTTAGTGGGAGGAGGTGCAGCCGTTGTTTTACCATATTTTTCTTCTTTGCTTTGGTCATCATGAGAGTAGATGGGGAGAAAAGTTGAACTGTCGAGGCGCTGCTCAGTGAACCAAGTGGAACACTAGAGCTAAACTGACCTGTGGGGAACTCATTTGGAGACTGCGGGTCGCCCGAACCCCCCCGGATATGGCCACCGGGTCCTCCCATCCAGTCGCCGGCTGGCACGGTGGAACATATCGGGATTTTTCGCTAGTTGGCGGGGCAGCCTTTCACACGTGGCTGGCGTGCTACTTGGGCCCCCTACTAACTGCGGTCGGCCAACGGCTGGCACCGTGCTTCGGATCCCGCTACCCTCCAAAATGAGTTACCCGGAAAGCCCAGCCCAGTGACCAAGACCGGTTCTGAGCAGAGCAACTGACAGTCTCCTTCTCCCCCAGAGGCACTGGCACTCCCGCACACCGACGGAACACAGCAAGCTGCTTGGCGCCGGACTTCGGCGGGATGGTGGTAGCGAGCCAGGTGGCTCCTTGCGGAGCCTACCACTGCTTTTAGTGGGATCGTTCTGCCGTACCACAGGCAAGCCTGTGGTGCCGTTGCCCGGGGTGGACCGCGAGGAGGTAGATCCAAAACCACCCCAAAAAAACATTTTGAGGGTCGACCGCCGAAGCCATCTTTTGGTCGTTAAAACCTCAAGGAAGAAGGGTTTTTGTGTCGTTGAAAGTATACTTTCTACGTTGTTTTGCGACCACCGAGAGAAATAAGGATCTAATAGAATCTGAAACCAGACTGAAATTATACAATCATTGCTGTTATACAGAAGCAGTCATAGTTGTCTATAATTTGTGTATATACACAAACAACACAACAAAAAACAATAAAAACAACCACAAACAACAACAATTCACAACAACAACAACAGCCACAAAAATTTACAATATACATTATGCGGTACTCCCTTCTAAAATTGTTTGTCCGAAAATCATTATCCATAACACGTTTGCTATAAACTTCAGTAACCATAATATTCAAAATCCCGAAATTTCGCTTAACATAATAATCTTTAGTTCTAAAAGTATTCTGTCATAATATCGAGTACCATAATAATTAAATCTCCTAATTTTACATGACCTAAAGTCATATGTCCTAAGTATTGTGTTAACTAATGTGTGTTATTCCGATTGTTCATTTATAATATTTTTTTTAGTCCTAAAACATTTAATACAAATTAGGTTTTAGTGTCAGAAACGAATTGCTGTAAATCCGACTCCACACAGTCTTGTCTGCCCTACCCCTAGAGTGTAATTTAAAATCGTGTAGGCGCGGAGGGGCGAGGCGGCCTGCGAGTTGAGGAGCAGGTGGTTGCCGCGAGCTGAGCATTAAACCCATCTGTGACGATAAACTGGCGTGGGACCGCGGGAGCCCCGGAGCGCCGGAGCCGTGACAGAAACCATGCCTGCTGCATGTTGCATGCTTGCTTGCATGCTGCGTGCTTGCTTGCATGCTGCGTGCTTGCTTGCATGCTGCGTGCTTGCTTGCATGCTGCGTGCTTGCTTGCATGCTGCATGCTTGCTTCGTGATTTTTTCGTGAGTAAAGCCATCACAATTTAATTTTATGCTATCCTTGTTAGTCTTTAAAAGTTCACATTGCTGCATTTTGTAATAATTTATTTTTGATACGAGTATATTATACAACAAAAGTGTATTTATCCTGCTACTAAACAGAACTACATAACAAGTGAACTATCTCAAAACAAGTCGGTAGAGGAAAAAATATTGCCCACTCGTATCTACGTAACGCCTGAGAGAAGTTCATAGCAAAAGCTTTGTTATACAAATTTGTTCTAAGAATATTACTATTATAAATAAACATTATGTAATTTGAATTTAGGACTTACAAGTTTTATTGAAAACGGTTTTATGTCTGTTGTATATTATTGATTGTTATATTTAAGACAAACGAATTTAGGACATATTATATTTAGGGATTTCAATTTTATGTCATGTGATATTACATGATATTAAGTTCGGGTAAGTTATCATTCGGACAAATGATGATTAGGACTAAAAAATTATGGCACTTAAAATTATGGATAAAAAAGTTAGGTGACAAAATAGAGAAACATATTATGCATTAACCACCGATCACATGACCTATATTTATTCCATCATGGATATAGAGTAATGTAATTTATCGGTCAATATGAATGATGCTTCTGGGGTAATTAAGTGTGATTTATAAGGAAACGATACAGTGAACGAACCTAGAACGAATCGTGAATGTTGGCAGTTTGATTTAATATGCCAATTGATCTTAGGGACTACTACCAGTTAATTACTATTGGGGAAAACCCGTTAACCCTGTTTTTAAGTATCTTATAGATAGGTAAAAGTTCGTGGCTTTTCAGCCAGCATTTTTCAGAGAGGTCAAATATACTTTAAAGGGAAGTTGAACTTCGCCTTCAAAGTTTCATTCTAAGATAAGATCATGACCTATGCCTCATATCAAAGTTTGTTCTCTTTGGATTAGGAACTTTCTTTGTCTGATGATATATAATCGACGCAAATGAAGCCAGACAAAATATTTTGGGAAAGGAAAATTGGTTGCATATTTTCATTGTTAATAAAGGATTTTCAAAAATAATATTGGACGTAAAAAGCACGTATACAATTAAATCGATTACAGGGCGCTTAAGTATAGGACGATTCGAAGACAATGACGGCTGTGAAATTCTCGCTGCGTAGTGCCCCACCCTTCACTCCTGTCGTATGAATTTGCTACTGAACAGCGACTCGCGGAGTATTAAAAGCATCCACTGCATTTAAAAGATCACTTAACACAAACTTACAGGTAATGCCAAATTTTTACCTGTATGTTTGTATTAAGTGCTCTTTTAGTAGATAAAATTCCTCACCGTTAAAGACTCAAAGATCTTTCCAGAAGACGTCTTAGCGAGCAGCTCGGCGAGCTCGGTGGCCATGCGCCGACGCAGCCAGCGGGTGTCGGCCGTGCTCTGCTGGAAGATGAACTGCAGCATCGTGTTGAGGGCGCCCTCTGGCGTGCTGCCTAGTCCGCGTGTTAGCTCGTTGAGGACTTCCTGTTGGCAAGAAGTAAAGTTTTGCTGAAATAATATTATATAAATTAGATTATTTTTGTCTCGTAGGTTTAGTGACACTCCGGCACAAAATTGCAAGGTTTTCCTATCTAGAATATCGCTTTTAGTGCCCATCGGTGCCTATCACTCAGCATATGGGTCGAAACATAATTTGTTCGTGTGCCCACAACTCGCATCCGCGTCGTCGACTCACATGACGACCCATATGCCGATTTCTGGGCACCGAAAGGTTTATCTTAGTAGTAGCTACGACTCTACGAGTCCTCTTGAACATAAGTGGTGAGACGTGGGTGAACAATTGACGCCTCACCTCTTTCATACATACTCTTAAGTCAACGCTAATGTTAAGTTATCTCTCTGCAAGTTTAAGTTTACAAATATTACGACAGGTAAATTCCTAATAGAGTTAATCTTAATGTTAAACATTTGAAAAGGTAGGATATCAAAGTTGACGGCAGTTTTCAGCTGGTAATTAAGTTGTAACTAGACAAGAAACGATCTCATCTTCAGTCATCAGTTTTAATTTGTAAATAACAATCAGGTATTACCATTCCTATACTAATATTATTAAGCTGAAGAATTTGTTTGTATGTTTGTTTGGTTTACGTGCTAATCTCAGGAACTACTGGTCCGAATTCCAAAATTATTTTATTTTTGGGTAGCCCATTTATCGAGGAAGGCTATGTAACATGAAGACTACGACTAATAGGAGCGGATCATTTATGAAAAATGTGACGCAAACGAAATTGCGTGGGTCAGCTAGGTATACTTATAATTTACCGCATTGATATATAAAAAACCTAAGATACACACTCAACATCTCAAAAACGTCCGCAAAAAACAAGCGCAATATGTATAATTGTGCGCAAATTTCAGTCTCGCATCGCTCGTCATACTGCACTGCTTTGTAAAAACAACTTTAAGCGATCCGTGTAAGGTTGAATTTGCAAAAAAATTGCGCATCACTCGCCATACTGAACTGCTTTGTAAAAACAACATTAAGCGATCCGTGTAAGGTTGAATTTGCAAAAAAAATTGTTTATAGTATAACTACACACAACTCACACATGACACTTGATTGATACATGTCAGTTTTTGACGACAGTTTCGAGTGTTGCATTTGTTCGAGACTGTGCATTTTGGGATTTTTTTATATTTCAACTAGCTGACCCGCGCAACTTCGTCTGCGTCATAAAATGTAATTATTTACGACATCACATTAGAAAGCTCAAAAATAACAGTATTTCTCCATTATTTAATGGATGTTATTATACATATAAACCTTCCTCTTCAATCACTCTATACCGCATCAAAATCCATTGCGTAGTTTTAAAGATTTAAGCATACATAGGGATATAGGGACAGAGAAAGAGACTTTGTTTTATACTATGTAGTGATGATTTACCGACTAATTGTGGTTTAAGAACTTTATTTCCTCATAAGAATTAACAATAATTCACTTACTGAGAAACAAGATTTACAAATAATGTTTAAATAACTAGCGTACAGAAAAAAATAAAACAAAACAATCATTTTTTTAGTGGGTAGGCGATACACATATTACAACAAATATCAACCGAGCAAACACAGATACAAAAGTAAAAGTTACAACATACTAGATGTGGCATACAAGGCAGCGTACTAACCAATTGAATATTTTTAATTTTAGTTTTGTATCATTTGATTAGCTTTGAGTTTTTTCATGCGTTGATACTTTATATATATATTTTTAATTATTATTATTTATTTCCTTTAATTTACCTATTTTTTTTTTTTATTTAAATTTTCTAACTAAAAGATCTTGTAATAGAACGATCCCTAGAGTTTCATCGGTACCTATCCGCTTCAGTTATAAAAACACTCTACCTAATCAAGTTGTCTGCGTTTTCCTTCTATTTATATCAAAGGTTTCACAGTATAAGAGGGCTGTCTAAAAATAGGACGATATATCAATAAATTGATTCAATATAAAGGTACTAAGGCATCGAAAGCAACTTAATTTGATGACCAGTTATCTACCGTAAAATTGTACGCGCTCCCACGTTTTCATCTTTATGTCGATGATGTACGTAATATTTTAAGGTAACTTTAACATGTTTGCCCCATATAAATACAGCTTCATTTTCATCATCATCATATCAGCCGAAAGACGTCCACTGCTGGACATAGGCCTCCCACAAGTCGCCAAAACAACCGATCCTGGGCGTCTCGCATCCAACGGCTACCCGTGACTCTAACCAGGTCATCGGTCCACAATGTAGGAGGCCTCCCAACCAGGGCTCGAAAACGTTACCAATTCACATTAAAATTAACGTTAAGTAAAGGTATTCCGTAGAGATACCTGGCATATAGGTACGATTTGGTAGTGTTACTTAGTAGCATAACATAGTTATAATGTTAAAAATTACGTTTAAAATTAACGGTATTATTAATGTTATTGATCGATGCGCCTCTGGTTGCAGAGGTGCATCGATAGCTTATGGTATTCTGTCTAAGATACAAAAGTTAACCAATAGCGGATTCGATCTGAGGTTGGAATGGGTTCCTTCACATATTGGCTTACAGGGTAATGAGGAGGCTGACCGTTTGGTAAAATTGGGGACAGATGAAGGAAGAGAAATACATATTGAAACCTATTTTGTGGAACTATTACCTAAATATAAAAACAATTGTTATGAACTTTGGAAATATTTTGATGAAAGGTCAAAGAATAAAGGGATATGGTATAGAACTATAGATCTATGGTATCGGAGCCTCCTCATGTACCCTGGTTTTGTAACTCTAGGTTAAGCAGACCTCTTGTTGTGATCGCTCACAGGCTGCGATCTGGGCACATTCCGCTCAATAAATTTGGATTTTTGATGAAGAAGACAAATTCACCAGACTGTGAAGTGTGTGCAACGCCGAAGGACGTCTTGCATTTACTGACGGAATGTGTCAGATTTCAGTCTGAAAGAGAAGACTTGTTAAGTGAACTGCAGTTAAATAGGTATGATGTGGGTATATTCCATCAAATATTGTCAACTCCTAGTTCGGAGGCTGCCTTCAACGTTTTTAAGTTTGCTCAGTCTAAGATTTAGGTAGTTAAGGTTTAGTTAAGTAAGCTATTGTATAAGGTCCGATGGGACTGGCATACACAGATGTGTAAGAGTCCCGAACTAAAAAATGGAGAAAAAAAAAATGTTGCACGGTATAGTTTGTTTTTTTTATGAGTTTGCTCTTGACTCTAGTCTAGGTCAGAGATGACAGAGACGAAGTCTACGATGGAGCGAGCTTACCCAGAAGGAGCCTGTTCACTCAATTTTATATAAGTTTGAAAATCCCTCCTTTTGGCCGGAGCCTGGTAAAGAGTGGTCGTTAAAATGAAAATTGACCATGACCGGGATTCCCTAAGGTTCAGGCAAAACTCCCTTTTATATTAAAAGTTTTGATGGCAATAGCATATTATAGCGCTCTATAGCAGGCTAACAGGCCCACTAAATGATCGTTAAAATGTCTATGGTAGGTGCCAGATAAATGAGCAATAACGTTTATTAACCCACATACATTTCGACTTTCTTAATATCAAAAACAGAAATCTATATACTTACTTAATATATAAAGCTGAATAGTTTGTTTGTTTGCTTGAAAGTTTCAGGAACTACTGGTCAGATTCGAAAAATTCTTTCAGTTTTAGATAGCCCATTTATCGAGGAAGGCTATAGGCTATATATATATCATCACGCTAAGACCAAAAGGAGCGGAGCAGACGAAGTTGCGCGGGTCAACTAGTAAAGACATAAAGCTGTCATGAATCGACTTCATCGTGATCCTTTACTTTCTCTAGTAATGAAAAACGGTTCATAATTTATTGTTGAGGTTTCTACGAAAGGAATTTAGGGAAAGGTATTTTATTTCAACTTTATCTGACGCCTTCCATAAAGAAATTTTATTCTACGCATTGACCACAAAATCTCAGGAATCAGCACCGCACCTCATATGAGACTCTAATTACCCCTTGACGTGAAACCGTTAATTTCGATATGCCAAAATAAATGGTATCAATTGCAATTAACACCCTAACCGCACAGTAAATCACATACCGACCTACTGTTTGCACGAATATGTAGTACGGAGCAATTATGCAGGCGTGCCCAATGTAGCTACGATCAATCAATTAGCCGTTATTACGTGCCGTCCGATGAGGGATAGTGTTCCATTTACATGTAGCTTCACTATCGATCTCTAAATCTGAACGCCTTGGAGTTAGTGCCGTAAACGGTCAGAAGTTGAAGTAAGTAGAACCTACTATTTGAAGCATGGATAAAACTTATACCCTAGCTGAGTATCACATGCCAGGGTTAATGAGTCGAAGAGTCACCGCACTCACCGCGGTCCTGGAACGCAAAGGACATTAGGAGGAACACGGATGGGTTTTAGTCAGTAAGAGTCTGACACTCCCTTCTGCTCCGCCCAAAGCGGAAGGTTATTTGAGGATTTCCATCCTTAAAAAAAAGCTGCGTATCACATGGAAAAGGCGTTCACTTCTGATGATACCGTGGGTTTCATTATTATAACAAATCATGGCAGTTTTCGTGTGTAAAGTTAGGCAGTAGGTAAGTACTCCCTATTTTGAAACAAGCATCCTGGAATCTTGGCGCTTCGCTTGTTACACAATAATACTGCCAATATTTTAAAGACTGTGTCGACTCATTTTCATCGTCGTAAGAACCCGAAAGTAGTGATGGCTTGTGAAACTAGGGTTTATAGAATGTAACTATGCTAGCCACCAGATAAACGCGCAGTAACGGTCATTGACCCACACACTTTAATTTACTTTCTTAATATCAAAAAAATAAAATTTAAAATTTAAAAAACCCCCGACAAAAAAACCTTTAAATAGTTAAAAATAATTTCAATTGATCCTCTTAGTTTAATATAGGTACGATTCTTTGGGCCAAGCGTCTTCGCCTCGGGAGACCGCAAATCTTTTGCATATACTAAGTATAAGTACTCGTATTATTAGCGGTCTCCCGACGCGATGACGCTTGGCCCAAAGAATTGTAACTATTTTGAGGGAGTTGAAAAAAAAAACATGTCGTCTGCCTATTTGTGGCGGCGGCCTTCTTGGACCGATTTTCATCAAACATAGCTAAGAACACTCCCGACTAATTCACCTTTCAAACAAAAAATCGAAATCAAAATCGGTTCATCCGTTCGGGAGCTACGATGCCACAGACACACACAGACACGTCAAACTTATAACACCCGTCGTTTTTGCGTTGGGGGGTTAAAAACAGAAATAAAGACATAAGGCTGGCTGAATCTACTTCTATCGTGAGAGGATCACGATAGAAGTAGATTCAGGACTGCCTTACGTTCTCTAGGAATGAAAAACGGTTCATAATTTATTGTTCGAGTATCTGAGGGATATTATGTTAGGGAAAGGTCAATGTACTTTATTGCAAGCTTATGTGGCGCCTACCATAGTTAAAACAAAAACAAAACTATTTGATACTAAGACCAACAATTATATCATCACCACACACATCTTACACTCCTTTGTAGTATGGATTATGGTCTACGTTAGAGTTTAGGTAAATGATAAATGACGTGCTAAGACACCTACAAACGACAGAACAAAGGCGAGATAACTGAATGCTAATCTCCCATCATTAGCATCTGCCACCTCCTTAATTCCCTTTAACGAAAACAGCTAAGGTAGCCAACTTTTTTAGAAGAAAAAGAGTACTCCTGACTTTAGAAACAGTAAATAAAAAGTACCCTTTATTGTTTTACTCTTTACGAAATAAACATACAGTTGTTTTGATAATAAGTTGTTGTTTGAATTAAAACTTCTAGATAATTTCAATGAAGCCATGGTTTCGGCAAGATAAACTGTTTAAGTTTTTAATGAATTGGCAGGATTTCATTCAATATTTAAATCAAAGTCTGAGTCAAAATGAAAACGGTATTTTACCTTACTCTATTGTTTTCTAGATTATAAAGTGCGTCTAGGTTAAATAGAGTAGGTATAATAATATTGGAGTACAGTTGACCAGTTAGCAACCCTAAAGACAGCTGAGAAAAAAGCACTTGGTTATGAAGAGCAGCCCTCTGAGAGTAGTTACTAGGTACTTTTATCTGTATGAATAGTCTCTGGCATAATAGTGAGTGAGATTAAACCCTCCTTTATTTAAAAACTTTTTATTTGAGTGCTATAACTAAAGCACTAGACTAGTTATTGAATACAGAGGATTATATTAGAAATCGATTCGAACGTCGTCGTGGTTATGTTACGGTATATTTCTATGAGACTTTTCCGATTTACGAGACAAACAAAGACGTTGTCATGTCTAGGAGATATAAAATAGGCCAAACGGCGATAATACGCGACAATTCTATTTATTTCCACCCCTCGTTCCTTTTTCTTTTAGGGGTTGGTTTTCCAATGACAGGTAAGTGACACTTATCATGCTTTACGGTTGCCACAATATGTCAAATGAATCATGGGATTTGTTCGATATTTTCAACTTCAACGCTTCGAACAACCGATTCGTCGTTTTCGCCAATAAATCGACTACATTTCCAATTTGTAAATTCTGCAAATTAATAAACAAAAGGTAGGCGATGACGTCACGCACCTCATCAGCCGACCAAGTATATCGACGCGGTTTTATTAATTATATGTTTCGCACTGAAATTGAGGGCAACGGGCTTAATTAAAGGGCCGTAAAGCTGTAATTGGGACACTACTTAATGATGAACGTTCGCTGGTCAAATATACGGCCCGTCCAACAAAGAAATGTTGGTAAATAACAGTGGTAGAAATACGATTTGATATATACGCTAGATAAATAAAGACATTAGGGCGTTTGGTTACTAAATGGGTAAACATATTTACTGAACGATAGATTAGCGACTGTGTGTACCTAGAGGTCTACACGATACGTTTACAGTAATCAATAACGATTTATTGGTAGGACGTAACCCAAACAAATCTATATTAGGTGCGGAGAAGTAACACAATCTTATTTCGTTCTGATTAAACGAGGTGGCTTGACGGTTCTACGTGAAACAATGAAGTCTCTTGGGATGAGGCGCTTAAAATAGATTGTAATCTACTCACAATTATTTCATCCTGTATTCCCTAAAGTGTTTTTAAAGAAATAAGGGAACTTTTTCGAATCGTTCACACATAATGTATAGTCCCCGCCACGAGAAGCTATAAATTTTGTAAACACACATTCAATTGTTTCAAATGTTTGTTCCATGTGTCAGACGCGTTCCAGTACCACAAAACATTAGACGACAGCTCTTTATATCGATAAAATATAACCCTACTAAGTGAAAATGCTCGTTAGTTCCATATTACACGTATGTTACTTCGAGTTGATTGATTTTGGGATTATTTGTTGTCGCAGTAGAAGTTATTTGTTTACAAAATTTATAGCTTCTCGTGACGGGGACTTATAGGTAACACTTATGTGTGAACGATTCGAAAAAGTTCGAAACTACGTATCCAAAACGTCCTGGCCGTTGACAAGTTTCTAAAACAGATACTTTACTTTTCTTTCTTTTTTTCAAAAAATAATTCTATTTTTCTAACTTTTAAACATTAGGTTAATACAACAGCAAGCTCAGTTCTCGACTAAGGCCGTCACAGAAGTGAGGAGACGGGTTGGGATTGGATTTAGGGAACATGATCGGATTGACTAGACACGTGCCGGTATCGAGGGTCGAAACGGGGGTCGAGACTTCTTGCGGGGCCTATTCACCCGGCAGCGAATATTACATGATTTTACAATGCATATTTATCGACAAACTACAGAAGGAAAAATTGAACGCCCGAAATTAGTTTGCTTTAAACTTATAACCAACAAAAAATGTAGAAAAAATCCTTTCTTCTAAGGCCGTTGGATAACAATAGTTTTCTAAGGACAACAAACACGGCTATTGAATTATTTTTCTATTTCGATGAAGCTATAAACCGACCCGACAGAGAAAAACACCGATTCTTTATATCGGAAAACAATAATTGTGTGATAGTAAAATACATTTGTTACTGGGAGAAGGCGAACGCACACGAACTTATCAGGCATTACCTGTGAATGCAAATCCGTCGGTGTGTGTACTGCATACATTATGGTAACAAACATAATACCTACACTACATTGGTTAGCCCAAACAATCAACCCTGTCAAGTACACCTCACTGTGTTTGAGCACATTAACCGCAGGGTGTCAAATAGTTCAGCTGCCAACGCCTTCACTAATAGTTTACATAAACTCGCGAACCGCATTCCGCATTCCATCGAAACACATATTACTATAAATTAATACATATTTGACTGATTATATAAATTAAAAACTGCGGTCTGTTTTCGTAATTACACTTCATAGAATCGAGGAAGTGTACCGGCTTGGCTTTTTTTTTTTTTTTTTTTTATTTGATATGGGTTTGCTCTTGACTCTAGTCAAGGTTAAAGATGACAGAGACAAAGTCTACGATGTAGCGAGCTTACCCAGAAGGAGCCTGTTCACTCTAACTTTGAAGAGATTAGGGTTGTATGCGTTTGGAAACACAGACGCAGGCAGAGAGTTCCACTCCTTTGCTGTGCGCATTATAAAAGACGTTTGGAAACGCTTAGTGCGAATTGGTGGAATAGTAACAAGGTAGGGATGGTAAGATGCAGTGCGTCTGGATGTCCGATGGTAGAAGGGGGCCGGTGGAATGAGGTCGTGGAGTTCTTGGGCACACTCGCCGAAGTACAATCTGTAGAAGACCGACAAGCAGGCAACCTTACGGCGATGAGCCAAGCTGTGTAGCTTGGTATCCACCAGTTTTTCGTCACCGATGAGCCTCTTAGCTCTGCGTTCCACCGAGTCAAGCGCGGCAAGCTGATACTTAGCTGAGCCATCCCACAGGTGGCTACAATACTCCATGCAGGATCGGACTTGCGCTTTATATAGAGTTAAAAGCTGTCCAGGCTTGAAGTATCGCTTCACCCTATTTAGGATGCCTAGCTTTTTGGCAGCGGTTTGGGCTTTGTACTCGATGGTGGCGCCGAAGTTGAGACTGGATGTCAACTCCATGCCTAGGAGCTCGAGCCGATCAGTCACAGGAACAGATGCACCCCGAAAAGTAGGAGTTTGGTCAAAACGACTCCTTTTTGCGGTAAAAAGACACGCCTGTGTTTTGGTGGCGTTAAAAGTGACCACATTGTCATCACCCCACTGGGAGACAAGGCTTAAGGTCGAATTTGTCCGCTCTACCATGGCCTCTCTCAAGGAACGAACTTCATCCCCGCTGGTTGTTGCGCTGGACAAGTATCTCTCTGAAACCGTACTGTCATCTGCGTACCCAACAAGACCAAGCTGAAGTAGGTCATTGATGTGCAGCAGGAAAAGAGTTGCAGAGAGAACGGACCCCTGAGGAACTCCGGCATCAATAGCCATGAGGTCAGAGGAGCAGCCGTCAACGACTACTCGGATCGACCGTTCACTCAGGAAGTCTGATATCCAGCTACAAAAACCAACTGGGATACCATAAGCAGGAAGCTTGCTGAGCAGACCTGCGTGCCAAACCCTGTCAAAGGCCTTCGAGATATCGAGCGACACGGCAAGTGCTTCGCCGTGTCTCTCGATGGCCTCGCCCCAGCAGTGCGTGACATACACAAGAAGATCGCCAGTTGACCGTCCCCGGCGAAAGCCATATTGACGGTCACTGAGGAGATCATTGTCTTCAAGGTAGGTCAGCAGCTTACTGTTAAGAATCCTTTCCATAACCTTGCATAGGATGGAGGTAATGGCGATCGGACGGTAATGTGCAGGGTCAGCACGGTCTCCCTTTTTGGGCACCGGTTGCACATTCGCAAGCTTCCATGATTTCGGCACCGTTCTTTTCTCAAGAGAGAGGCGGTACAGGCGTGCTAACACAGGAGACAGTTCAGGTGCACATTGCCTCAACACTCTCGCTGGAATGCCGTCAGGCCCGCTGGCCTTATTCACGTCTAGACTGCACAATACTCTTCGGACCTCTTTTATGTGAACTGTGATCTTCGGCATCAAAGAGTCACAACGAGGTAAAGTTGGTGGTTGCTTGGAGCCAGCGTCCAGACGCGAATTGCTTGCAAAGAGAGTTGCAAATAAATTTGCTTTCTCACTTGCAGTGTGAGCCAGCGAGCCATCAGGTTTCAACATAGGAGGCAAAGTGGGTCGACAGAAATTCGTTTCAACCGCTTTCGACAGGGACCAAAACTGCTTGCTACCAGGAGGGTGCAATGCTAATTTGGCCCCGATACGTCCGACATGGTCGAAACGTGCCCTACGTAAAACCCGCTTGCAGAACTTAGCGGCAGAATTAAAGGCTCTTTTCCTCGCGCGAACCCTACGTGCTTTAACCTTTCGGTCGCGGGCCTTGATCCACGCTTGGTATGCAGACTCTTTACGGGCCTCAGCGTGAGCGCATTCTGCATTATACCAAGGCCGGGATTTGTGACCGAGCGGGATGTCGGAGAATGGAATAAAATACTCCATCCCCTGCCGAATCACGTCCGCAATCAAGTCAGCACAGCACGAGGGGTCACCCGAGGAGAAGCACACTTTGCGCCATGGATAAGATGCAAAAAAGTGCCGCATCTCATGCACCAATCTGCTGACTCGTATCGCCATACTCGTCTCGTGCCTCTAGGACTCTTATCTGGAGGAGAGCAGGTCAATACGGATTTCACCAGGCAATGGTCAGACGTTCCCAGCGGGGCTGAGACCGATACTGAATGACTGCCCGGATCAGTTGTCAGCAGAAGGTCCAAGCAATTGGGTGTATGGGCGTCAACATCCGGTACCCGCGTTGCCTCATTCACCAGCTGGGTTAGATCTAGCGTTAAAGCAAACTTGCGCGCCTCTAACCCGGCATGGTCAGTTTTCTGGTACGGGAACAACCACTCTTTATGGTGGGCGTTAAAGTCCCCCAGAAAAATGAGCTTCGCTGTTGGGTACCGTTGTTGGGCTACGTCGGTCGACTCCACGAGGGAATTAAACAGCGCTGTTGTCTCCTGGTCACCGCTGTGCGATCGGTATACGCCGATGTAGATGAATTTTTCCACGCCAGTGTCCACAAGTAGCCATATGGCAGAATCGTTATCATATGAAAGATCGTTCGGTAAGTGTTTTTTATCTCGGGTAAGTACATTTACTTAGGAGTTACATCTCAGGAGACAGTAGGTTAAATATCTGAAGGATCGTTTTATCAACTATAGTCTACAGGGATTGGCAGTAAGTCTTAGGAAAGTGATTAGTCATTTAGAACTTTACTTTTTCAGACGCTTTCTTAGGCAGGCAGTATTGATTGATAACTAAAGAAACGCAAAATAACTGCCTTTAGAAATTAACCCACTGGGAGTTGACACTCCCAGTGGGTTATGAGTTTATAACTAAACTCATAACATAACGCATGTCCTCAATAGTATTACAATTTCAAATGCTCAAGCAAAAAAACTTCGGAAGTCGGTGTTAATGAAAAACAAAGAAATAAAACCAAAAACACCGACTTCCGAAATTAAGGTTATTTTATTCTTGGTATTGTTTTGTTTGGAAGTCAGTTTTATTTTTTTATTTTTTCACTTTTAGTGGTACTCAGACGACGTCTTTGCCAACGCAGAAACTGAAATAAGCAAAAATGCTCATAAAATAAAAACTACTGAACCAAACTGAATCAAAATTTTACGGGATCATGTTAAGTATACCGCATCGAACTAAAAAAGAATCACACAAATCGGATGAGAAACCTCGGAGTAATAGGTGTACATACATAAAAAAACATACCCGCCGAATTGAGAACATCCTCCTTTTTTCGAAGTCAGTTAAAAACAAGCATGGACTGATTGAAAAAAAAAATAACCCTAGCTATAATTTTCACGTCAACACTAGCACAGTTCGGTGCCAATCATAACAACTTATGAATGTTGCCTAACTCTGAAAGTGGCAGTTGTTTATTTTCCTACCCAACTTGCCGTGGCTCGAACTAACTAAATTGCTGTATTCAAAGCGAAATGTTTTTTCTCGCTTCGAGGAATGTAATAACGACGCCTATTCTATCATGAAGTCTGAAAAAATACGATGAATAGAAAAATCTTTATGAAAAGTTAGCGAACTACTTATATTTTTGACGCGTACTTTATTTTTTATTTTATTACTTCCATCATGTTAACAGTTAGTTTTAACGCTTCAGATGTTAAACAGCCCCTTGTCATGAAAGATTGATGGGAACTGTAATTTTCCAAGATAGTGCCTCGTGAGCAAGAAGTTACGTTAACTTACTCGTATCTTCCTTCCCACACAAATGTTAATTAAGATTAATATTCCTGTAAGTACCTAAGTAATGAAGTAACACAATAAAAATGTTTCTTTCCTGCTGTAGGCCGCAACGGATATGATATTAAATATTCGTTAAGAAAAAGTGATTATTTTTAAATGTATTTCAAATCTATGTCACCGGAAAATGGCAGACTCTGTAAGATTGAAATCACTTTGAATACAATAAATCCCATGCTAATGCAATAGTTTAAAACATGAACGAACGAACAACAAACACAACAAAAATACGAAACACACACAACAACACAAACAAAAAACATGAAACATGTATGAACATGTTAATAGTTTAAAAGTTCACGCGATATTTTACAATCTCATATTTTCCGGTGACATCTAACTGCAATCCTCGACAGTTATTCAAATCAAATCAAATCAATTAATTTTGCTGGAGTTTTTGAAACCAGCTCCAACAATTACATGAAAATAAAATTAAATAAAACATCACTCAATAAGTACTTACAGGTGGCAAGGTGATTGGTAAACTGTAGTCTTCAGTAGTCTGCGTCTTCTTCTCGAAGGGTCGCAAGAAGTAGATGAGCAGAGCCAGCGGTACGGACAGGGCCGACACAGCCCCGAACACCGCTGCAAACACCAACCACGTCCAATCCGGCATTTTGTTCTAGCGATATTTACTGCGAACCAAACGAATTTCATGAGGACATCTTATTAAGTACACAAGTCTGGGAAAAATATCAAAGGTCAAAGGCGGAGACAGAACTTCAACAGTTTTCAGACCAATGACAAGATGAGAACACTTGATAGGACAAACAAAAGTCAACAAACAAGACCGACAAACTAAACTTCAGGGATAACAAGCAAGAAAATACTGGGATTATAACGCGATACGTTTCGGAAGTATAATCTCGGATAAACTGTACTGTTCCAGGTGTAAATATAAATTTAGATAGGTAGGTACATTTGGCGATAAAAGCGGTGTTTTGGCACAGCTGTACGGAATTAGTTTGGATACTAAAGCCACAAAGCTGCTATATTGAATAATCCTTAAGCAATAAACCTTCACAGATTCCGCGAAGAGATAATCTCCTAAAACTCGTCCTATTTTTTTCCGAATCCTGTTGGTATACTAAACGAGATTTGAATAATATATTCTGTTATATCTCGGAGAGATCCGTACCGTAACATTTGTACGCAAACCATATTCGCTCAGATGATTCGGTCAATAAGATTACGGTTAGATCGACGAGTTTAACTTGTTTACAACACCTGACCTCTTTTGTGCTTGGAAAAGCTGGTCACACGACAGTTTACGGTACTGAAATTGCCCTAAATGGGGTGTTTCCGCAACCCTTACTAAAATTTTCAGAAGTGTTAGCTGTGAATGTCCAACTCGAAACAAGGACTGGATTATTTATTTAGGTTCTGGAAACTTTTGTTCTGATGTGAAGTCGACGTGAGCCCTAATAAATTATGAAGTTGGAAAGTAGGCACTTCCCTTGTATTTGCCCTTCTCTACCTGTTCTAAACAATACCTACATGGCTACAGAAATACAGTACAGGGCTGGTACAGGCAGAGCTTTTGGTCCATAAGAGAAAGATTGGAAAATAACTGTGCCTAAAAGTGGCCTCAGGCGCAATAAAAACTGCAATGAAAACTGTCTTTAGCACGCTACGACATTCTGTCAACTGGAGCTGAAGACCACGCTTGTCGTTAGCAGTTTTTGTAGTTTATGTCTTATGCTGGCTGAATGGGTGGTTAGGTTATCTTGCGTAATGTTGACCTTTTTTAAAGCTGAATTTCGTGACCCTTTCTTTATATGGCCTTTGAAAGAGCCCTATTTCGTAACCGTTTCATCATCCCATTAACTTATAAAAGGTGTGCCTTTTAGACGCTAATGGGATGAAGAAATGGTTCACATGGCTTATACGCCTTTCAGCAGACCATTGAACTCTGATAAATGCTTAATAGACATGGTTCAAGACGCATCAAAATTCACTTTATTCCTGGCCCGACCTTTCGCTCAATAAGTGGCAATAATAATGCCATGTCTTAAGTACATTTATAATGTTCAAAGTGAATCTTTACCGACGACAGCTATTACGAAATGTCATGAATAAAAAAGTAACCAATGGTATTAGGTCAAAGTATAGCAGGCAGTCCCATTTGTCATAGTAATTTTGTTTCAGTAGTTCTTGTATTGGTACATTTAATATTTATTACAGTTTGACGAAGTTTTCGAGAATTGTTTGGTAACTAAACAATATTGAAGTCACGAATTTGTTCAAATAGAGTCTCTTCATGTAAAATATTACGTGTCCCTGAACTTTTATACCTTTTTAATTTATTTTGATCGCTAAATCCGCTTATGAATACTTTCTATGGTAAGCACCTTCTATGGTACGGTTTGAAAATTTTGTACCTGTTTATTTAAATATGAAACAAATAAGTATTTCTTTTTTTAATGGGAAATCATCAAATGACTCCTCCCGCTCTGGGCGGAGCAGAAGGGAGTGTCAGACTCTGACTGATTAAAACCCATCCGTGTTCCTCCTAATGCGTTCCAGGGCCGCGGTGACTCTTTTGAACAAATTCCGTAACCCTGGCAGGCAGTGAACCTAGCGGGCCCCGATAAGTACCTACCATAGCAATATATCACTAGAAAGTAAAACATTTAAGCTGCATAAAAGTACCAACGAGCCTAGTTTCCTTAGCATCGTAGCTAAAACTATAAAAGTAAGTCGACATAAAGTATATTGGAGGTCTGGTAATAAAACAACGATTTAGCCATCATTTACTGACGTCACAAAACGTTTACCTACTTACTATCAGATCCGTCAACGTTGTAAGGTCGAATAGACATGAAATAAAAGTGCTAAGAAGGGTCCTACAGCTTATTTAAAGAACGCTCAAAGGCATTGAACGTTGCCGAAAGTTTGTAAAACAGAACTATCCTACATCTCTTACGAAACGGGGAATATTTCAGGGCGACAGTTTGAGACCACTTCGGTTTTGCGGATTCATGTCTAGGCTACCGGTTGGGAATAGGAAAGCGTGCCCGCAACAATTTGCGACTGAAGACTTAAATTTTCAGTAGCGCCATCAGGCAGCTACATCTCGCTATATATTTCTTAAAAGGATAACTAGTATAAAATTTTCGTACAACTGGAAATGCAAAATTATTATACACCTCAAACCTAGTTGATGTAGAAACAAGAGAGTCTAAAAACAACCTTTGATGTTCAAGTTTCTGAATGCTATCAGACACGCTTTGTTTACGTACCCGATACAATAAGATGCATGAATCAATCATCATTCACTTTGTTAGTAGCCTCACCTTCAAATAGATATGTAGGTATCAGGGATGTTATGGATATGATATTTCGGATCTGCATTCGGATATGGATATAGGAATAAAATTATATCGGGTTCGGTTACAGTCACGGATATGTAATTATTTCGGATTATCAGTTAGTTTCGGATAGTTTCGGTTACGGATATTAGATTGAAGTAAAATATTAACACAAATAGTATGTAAATATCAACTCTTAAATAAAAAACTAATTAGTTATGAAAGAGGTTATGTTATGACTAGAAATAACAAACAAACTGCAAGATTCACAAACCGAAATCGAAAAACCTGTCGAAATATGTCGTTTTATTTAGACTCCGCCCTTATACGAAACTTTTGAAACGGGTACGGTTACGGATATATTTTTATTTCGGATATCCGATAGTTTCGGATACGGTTACGGAGCTCCATAACATCCCTGGCACGTATTGTTGTCTTCTGAGCAACGGATTTTCTCATACACAATATTGCTTTTTGAAATACCTTGGAACTAAAAGCACATAAAAAGGGTCGAAAAATAAAGACAACATCACAATATTACGTGGGGTTAATAACAAGACCAGCCGGTCAAACTGCAAACACGACAAAGTGAAGATTTGGGTGAAGTGATCACGAAATCAGCTGTCATTCCATCTTGATTACTTGAATTGACAACTCATTTCGTGATCACTTCCCCAAGCCATCACTTCTTCATGTTTACAGAATCACACTGCAGATACTACCTACTGGGGATAAACATGACATTCAGAACGAACCTAATGTTCCCTAAACTGGGTACGTTTCTATTGAGATATGTACCATATTGTTCTGTTCAATATAATAAACTAAATCAAAATATTGTTTAAACAAACAGTTATGATAGTCATTTACTAGCTGACCATAGGTTTTAATCGCTGATAGGTTATTATAGTAAACTTCCTACACTGGTGGCATACCTAAACAAGAAGCACCTGATAGGCAAAATTCGTCCAAATCTATACCAATATTATAAAGAGGTAAAGTTTGTGAGTTTGTAGCGGTAATCTCTGAATCTACTGAAACGATTAGAACTAAATGAAAGACGGTTTAAAACGTATATCAAAAGTACACTTTATAAATAAGCTTATTACAAATTAGAAGATTACATTCAGGATAAGAATGCTTGGAAGCATGCTGGTCCTGCTCCATAGGACAATCAATGTTGTGGACAAAATCAAAGTGGTTGCGTTATGTATTAACTTTATAGATGTTCTGTTTCTTTTTGTGTTTGTATTTTTCTGCTAACTCACACACTGTTAATTAGTGATTCCAATATTTGTAAATGTGTGAGTATCATGTACTTATTTAGAAAATTAATAAGCCTACCTCTGCATACCCTAGGTGCATAGTCCTCACATAATATAACTAATTTTTTTGCATACCAAATATTGAAAAAGATTTATTTGAAAAGAGTAACTATGGAGTTTCTTGTGCGTTCTTCTCCATAAGAATCTACCTTTCCAAATGGATAGTAGAGTCACTTTAGTATTTTATATTATTTGAAATGTGAATGACGTTCAAAAGTGCCGTTTAATGCCCTAATTGGAATAAACGTTTCGACTTTGACTTTGACGATTATGAAAATTCTTTTACCAATAGAAAGCCACGTTATTTGTGAGTGTCCTAAGTTATAATAACCCGAATAATACCGCCCAACGAAGTGAGCACGGGTCAGCTAGTCCTTCATATACTCGTACATATGCACAAGCACATACAATGATACATCGATGGTGATGAGTAGTGCTATTCTGTAACAAATTGACCATGAAAAATTGGGTGTATAGTATACTGTATATAGTAAACGTGAAGTGAGCGTTTAATCCATCCTATCAAGGTGGAATGACAGTTCACTTCAAGCTGACTCCACAGAAGTTTGCACGGTGAGATGTTTAGGTATAGAATAGACGGCTCCGTGTGATCGAATATTTGAAGTGAAAACTTCTTTAGGCGCGTTGAGCATTTTTGGGTGAACAAAAAAACTTTTTACAAAAAAACTTTTTACAAAAAAACTTTTTACAAAAAAACTTTTTACAAAAAAATATAACAAACTTCCAAACAAAACACTACAAAGTATAAAATAACCTTAATTTCGGAAGTCGGTGTTTGTGGTTTTGTTTCTTTGTTTTTTAACATCTTCATGTTTTGTTTGGAAGTCGGTTATATTTTTTTGTAAAAAGTCTTTTATTTTCACTTTTAAGAGGTGATACTTGGACGACATCTTCGTCTACGCAGAAATTGAAATAAGCAAAAATTCTCATAAAATAAAAACTACCAAACTGAATCAAATTTTTACGGGACCAAATGGCAAATGGACCATATGCCGCAACGAACTAAAAAGAATCAGATCAGAAACCTCGGAGTAATCGGTATACATACATAAGAAAAAGGAAAATACCCATCGAATTGAGAACCTCCTCCTTTTTTCGAAGTCCGTTAAAAAGTGAAACTTGCGGTGACGATGACAATCCACAATTCACAAATTACTTAGTTTTCACTTCTCTCTGCAGTCCCCAAAGACTGCCTGATTTTTTATGAACCAAAATTGGGTGTTATAAACTTACGATAAGGAAAATTAGCCTGGTTCGTTGTCACTGGATACGGTGAAAAGGACTAAAGTACTCGTATACAGCAGTAGAGGACTTCGTTGCTAAGCTCTCTGTGTCTATTACAAACTCCCACGAGCAGCGTTTGGAGCCGGCACAGTGCCATACAAACACAACTAAATGTAGCTACAAAGGCACAAAAAGAAAGAAACATTTTCTAGGGTAGCATCAGTAATTATTTCAAGTTAAGACTCGGAGCTGCTCCAAAGTAATTAAGTACTACAAAACAACGTACATATGGTCTTACAAAAACACCAAAGGTACACACAGTGAGAGTAGTCCATATAAAGTTCCTTGGGATGGGTCCAATTCAAAGAGAAGTGAGTAATATTGGCTACTTCAGAAATTCATTACAAGATTGCATATTTATGAGTGTTGTCTCTCACCCCTTCAAATATTTCACACCACCAGGTATGTTCATTTCAAATAGTGTAGCTACATTTATTTGTGTATGTTGCATGTGCAGCCAAGCTATGATTTCCTTCCCAGAAATTACATTGTAAGCTGCATAAAGCGTAGGTGGTATCTAGTTGGTACAGTTAAACAAACATATAAGTTTACAGGCAGCGAACTAGCAAATAATTCTAAGCAAAATGTTGATATGTAGTCAAATTTTGATATCAATCTAAATAAACCTTTTTTTTTAAGGATGGGAAATCATCAAATGACTCCTCCTGCTCCGAGCGGAACAGAAGGGAGTGTCAGACTCTTACTGACTAAAACCCATCCGTGTTACTCCTCATGCCCTCTGCGTACCAGGGCCGCGGTGACTCTTTTAAACAAATTCCACAACCCTGGCAAGCACTGGCCTTAGCAGGCCCCGTCTTCTATGCTGACATCTCCTTGAAGCGCGCGTTGAACACAGCGTCCCGTCGACCCGGGCCTGTAGGGCTACTCTCTAAGCCCGAAGTCCGTAGTTTCGGGCTTAGTTGCAGGCGTATGCGAAACTACGGACTTCGGGCTTAGAGAGTAGCCCCCCTGGTTCTGATCGGACGGCGAGCCACCCAACGCTCGCCGTCCGTAGACCCGCGCCTACGATGGCCGGGAATCGCCCTGCGACTCGCCGACGCCCGCGGGGCGTCTTCTTCTGTTGCGGCAGCCGGGGCGTGAGGTTTCCCTCTCTCTCACGCGTTCGGCCTCTTCCTTTTCTAGCATTACTGCTTCGCAAAAGGAGGTGACCACTTCCCATGCCTCCTCGCTCCGGACCATGGATTGAACCAGGGCCGGATATGAGAGGTCGTCGCCGCCGATCGTCTCGACGAGGACACGGCGGTGCTCCGCGCAAGCAGGGTAGAACTCCACCGTATGCTCCACCGTGTCCTCCGGGTGATCCTCGCAGTGTTGACACCCGGGCGTAAATCTAAATAAACCTGCCCTCTTACTATGACGCTTCATTGCCATCATTGATCCATTTAAAAAAAAGGAATAGCTATTCGTCCTGCATAGCTCTGACACTCTCACACAATGGAATCATCATGGCATTGGCACATCCTACCTAGTAGAGGCAGGGCTAATATAGAGTCATTATTCAGGCAAGTTTAGTCTTCTTCTCATCGTGTGGGCCGTAAGGTCTAACGACCCTACACACCCTAGTGTCAGAGTTTCTAAACCGCCTCAAGGGCCTCTGACATGGTTTATTTGACGACCGCCATTTGGCGGCCGGGACCACCGGCTTATACGTGCCTTCTGAAGCACGGAATCATCTTTTTATCAGACAATCAGGGTCAACCACCGGGTCACAAGGCAGACGCCTAAACCACTCAACCACGGAGGCAGTTCAAAGCAAGTTTAGTAATCTATAGCCACCCATGTGCCCCCAGGTATCTAAATTAACATAACAAGAGACAGTTGTCACGTCTCAACATTGCTGCAAGACAAGTTAATCATTACCAGGCAAGTCACTATACTTATTTCCCTGCTTACTTAACTATTTTGTCGCTTGTACCTACCTAAAATACGTGTCGCTGGGGTGTGGGTCGTTATTCCAGCTCCCTTTCCCTCCCCTACAAGCCCGTGAGCCCGTGACCCGAGCAGTTTCGCCCCGCTCATTGCTTGGCACGAAACTGCACAATGCATTGTTATACGACGTGGAGCGAAATATAGGTAATGTTTTGGTAGCACGAGCCGAAATACGTCATGAGAATAATTGAGTTGGAATCTTGTGGTAACGATGTGTTAGGTAGAGTTGATATTGATTTGTGTCTTTCGTTGGCAATTTTCGTACGGAATTGAAGCACCAATTAGATATAACATTGATTTAACAACCCATTTAATTTAATTGAAACATTTTCTGTGCAGTATTTTCCTCTACTGTCGGTAAACCACAACACCGCAGAATTCTGCTCACCTCACAGACTTTATTTACGTTACTTACAAAGGTACAAGACGCAAAATCCTTTCAGTTCACTGTCAGACACAATTGACACATTTCATGGAAAAGAACACTTTCTTTGTTGTATTTCAGAGCGGGTTCATTGTTAGAGTTACGAGTACATACCTACCTACGCAGGTAACGTACCGTGACGATTGTCAACGACGTGACATCATCATCCCCGCGTAGCACGGCGTAGCAATGTAAATTTTGATACGACAATTTTCCGCTACGAATGCTACGATACGGTTCAAAGGTAAATTGCTATCAAAGGCCTGCATTTTTCAATTTTCGGCGTAAATAGACGAATGAAAATGTCAACTCAATCAGTGTTTTCAATCAAATAGAATTTATTCATATTGAAATCAATCAATCACCAAGCCTCGGCTCTTTCAAAGTTAAGTTTTCTAATGCTTCGGAATTGAAAAAGTTCGTAATGAAGTCTATTGATGTAGGTTTCTGATATTGCCGTTCTATAACAGAAACTTTTCCGGGATTCCTTTTTTTGGAATGAGACGAAGGGATCTCCATGTTGATATATGATAGGGATTTTTTTATTCTTATCCTTACTATATCCTTACTTAATATATTATATTATAAATGCGAAAGTAACTCTGTCTGTCTGTCTGTCTCGCTTTCACGCCAAAACTACTGAACCGATTTAAATGAAATTTGGTACAGAGATAGTCTAGATACCCTAATCTCTTCAAAGTTAGAGTGCACAGGCTCCTTCTGGGTAAGCTCGCTCCATTGTAGACTTTGTCTCTGTCATCTCTGACCTAGACTAGAGTCAAGAGCAAACCCATCACAAATAAAAAAAAAAGATAGTCTAGAGCCTGAGAAAGGACATAGGCTATTTTTTATCCCGGGAATATGTTCCCTAGGGCCCACGCGGGCGAAGCCGCTGGCAGAAGCTAGTCTACTATATTTCAAAGGAACATAGTTTAAGGCGTCGACTAATTTTGCACTAAGAAGAAATTCCTAGGAAAAGAAAACTATTAAGTTACAACACAAAGCTACGCATTACCATAATAGATCTTAAAGTCAATGGTATTAGGGACCATTTTCATAAATAATTGCATCGAAGGCGCGACCGTTTCTCTAATTTGACATGAACGCTGATGGTATTACGACTCATTAGTTTAATTAATTTCTGCTATTAAGTAAATGCTGTGTCACGTGTAGGTGTTGAATACAGTACAGAAATATAAACAGAACTCGTTGACGTTTCAGTTAATTTGATAACTTACCTATTTTTTGATAGAATTAGGTTACAGAGAATTGTGTCCGATTAGTAGGTTTCCTATTTCATGGAAATTAATCTTGCAATGCATCTACCATGTTTTACTGGTAGTTTAGACTTAGAGACTGGGCACGAAGTCTGGCTTTTTGCCTATGTGCTTGAACGAGGAGTTGAGCATTTTTTTTAGGAAGCATTGAAGATTTCTTATGGCAAAGATATATAATAGGTGACGAAATAAAAAAAAGACTTGCGCTTTGTCGTATCTGATCACAATTACCATTGTTAATGGTATCACACTATGTAGCTCGGATAACAGTCAAGTCAGTGAAGTTCTTAACTGCCTCCGTGGTCGAGTGGTTTAGGCGTCTGCCTTGTGACCCGGTAGTCGTGGGTTCGATTCCCACGGGAAGAAACATACTTTGTAAAGTTGTTTTCCAGGTTGGCTAGGACATTGCAAGCTTGAATCCACCTGATTGTCTGATAAAAAGATGATTCCGCTTCGGAAGGCACGTATAAGCCGGTGGTCCCGGCCGCCATATGGCGGTCGTCAAATAAAAACATGTCAGAGGCCCTTGAGGCGGTTTAGTAACTCTGACACTAGGGTGTGTGGGGTCGTTAGACCTTACTGCCCACACGATAAGAAGAAGAAGTGAAGTTCTGTTAAAATATTAATTTCACGTTTAAAACCTGAATATTTATGTAGAGCACTACAATAACGTCGCTTTATTAAAAACTTTAGCAAGGTTTAAAAATTTTTTGTTCTAATAGGTTTTTTGTTTTAATAGGTTCCAAAAGAATTTCTACGACCTTAAAAGAGAAAACTTAAAGTGTTGTATTAAAATTTTCTTTGCTTTTCATGTTTAAAGGTTAAAGCAAAATTGTTTTCTAAGAAAATGTTGATCATAATAACTTTTGAATTAACAAGCAATTCTGAATAATCTTGTGTTTCTGACACGGCACTAATGAGCGGTGTAACATAGCTATTACAAAAGTTTAATGAGTTTCAACCTAAATTGTGATACAGAAAGGTCGGAGTTCCAATGTCAATGGGCTACTATACAATTTGATGGCTTCATAAAACCTTGAATATAGGTGCACACATGCAATGGTAACTAACGGGTACTTATGCAGTTGATATTTGACTCTATTCAGATACTGAGTTTTGCTACTGAAGTACCTAGTTGAATATTCTACAAAACTACCCTCTCCCCTACTGCCTTCAATTCTACTATAACCTCGAATCGATCTCTTGAAAATTGATTTTAGAGCTGACCAAATCTCTTCACTTTGCATACGGCATAAAGTCGTACAAAGGTAGGTACTGCAAGACTCGGCCGGTACTGATTTCAACTCCGATTTTTCATGCAACTTGTATAAAGGGGTGTATTCTGGTACCCGACCCCGAGCCAAGCTCAACAGGCAGCAGTATAATGAAACCCCGTGTCACGGACTCACGACACGATAAATCATAACTAGAGGGCAAATTGAGGACTCCTGTGGTTTTGCACTTTAAAGGTGAATATAGTCTCTTGTTTTAGTCAACTTTGCAATATGCGGTCTTAATTGATATTTTGGTAAGTCTCAATTAATCTTCCTAGCCTTTTCAGATGTATATTGAGAATATAGAAATACCACTATTACGTGGAGCTGACTATCATAAATCTGACCTCCAGAGCCCAGTCACTACGTGAGACAATATCCCTTGGCGAGACTGGTTGTCAGGTTTTCGGGCTTGCAACGAAACCAATTTTGAAAAATCTACTAATTTTCGCCGAGTCCAATGGCTTAACGTGGTTTCAAATGCACGAAGGTGTCTTCACCCACGGACTGACGGAAAAGAATTGAAGAGCGACTGTAATCATTTAGTTACGAGCCCCACCATCTATTAGTCTCACTGGGGCATAAAATTATTCTGCTCGACACAGTAACTGCCAAGAAAGCTTGACTAGATCTTACCACGTTTTCCCTAATAGCTAGTTGTTAAGTAAATTACTAAGAGAACGCAGAGCGGAGCCCGGTAACAGCCTGACAATTACGGTAGTAAAAGAATTTACGATTCTGGAATCAATATGTAAATCAGATTATAACGTTGAATAGGAGATATGGCACTTTAAAGTCTTGTAAAAGAGTGATCGAGGTTGGGCTAGAACATTTCAAGATCAGAAGACGGATGATAGATATGAAGACTGATAGAGAAGTGTCGAATGGGAGCTACGACCACGGATAGCTTCAAGTAAAAAAATGAGGTTCTTTTTGAAAACAATAGGCATCACATGTATCGTAGGTCCTCCTGGAACTGGGCACCCGTGTGAGCGCCTACTTTGAGGAAGCAACCTGCCCGTTATCTCAACGCGTCCCAGAGGGTCATGGCCATCCGGCTGGCCCGGGGATACCGCACGGTCTCTGGCGAGGCGGCGAGTCTCCTTGCCGGACTGCCGCCATGGGATCTAGAGGCGAGAGCCCTCGCGCTCATTTACGGATGGCGCGTGGAGGCGCTACGCCTGGGCGAGACTCTTCTGCCGCGGCAAATCGCAGCACGGCGGTTGGAGCTCCGACGGTATCTCATGGCAGTATGGAGACAACGACTGTCGCAACCCAGCGCTGGGCATGCCACAATTGCGGCGATAAGTCCCCTCTTTGAGGAGTGGCTAGAGCGGCGCCACGGCGTCCTTACCTTCCGTTTGACGCAGGTACTCACCGGACACGGTTGTTTCGGAAGGTACCTGTTTCGAATTCGGCGGGAGGATACGCCCGGGTGTCAACAATGCGAGGATCGCCCGGAAGACACGGTGCAGCATAAGGTGGAGGTGTGCCCTGCTTGGGCGGAGCACCGCCCTGTGTTTGTCGAGGCGATCGGCGGCGGCGACCTCTCGCGTTCGGCCCTGTTTCAAGCCATGGTCCGGAGCGAGGAGACATGGGAAGCGGTCTCCTTCTACGGAGCAGTAATGCTAGCGAAGGAGGAAGCTGAACGCGTGAGAGAGAGGGAAACCTCACGCCCCAGCCGCCGCAACAGAAGAAGACGCCCCGGGCGTCGGGAGTCGCAGGGCGATTCTCGGCCACCGTAAGCGCGGGCCTCCGGACGGCGAGCATTGGGTGGGTCGCAGTCTGATGGGAATCAGGCTCGGGTCGACGGCGCGCTGTGTTCCACGCGCGCCTCAAAGAGCTGTCGGCACAAAAGATGGGGCCCGCTAGGGCCAGTGCCTGCTGGGGCTGCAGACTTCGTTCGAAAGAGTCAACGCGGCTCCGGAACACAAAGGGCACTAGGAGGAACACGGATGGGTTTTAGTAAGTAAGAGTCTGACACTCCCTCTTGCTTCACCCAGAGCGGGAGCAGTGTTTGATGATTTCCCATCCTTGAAAAAAAAAATGCGTGGTCGTTGAAGAGCCTAAGCCCGGACTTACTGATGGTGATCATGAAAAAAACAAAATATGGTATAAAACAAAAGTAGATACGGGACGAGGTTACTACGTAGTAGCTGCAGTGAGTAGGTGCATATGAAAGTTTAATTATTTTAATCGTCGCAAGTTAAGGAAGGATTCGTCCTTGGCATGAATATCGACTATTAGCTATAGTATCCGTAACCTCGGAGTAGAAACAAATAACTGCATCGTCTTCGTGGCAACTGGCAAGCGGACATAGCCTCCTAAGGCCGCCTTATAAAATAGACATTTTATGAAATACAAAACGACAGAGAAGCAGTTCCGGAAGGAACGTTCGCATTCTGATTTCCTCAGATAATCTCAGTCCCAATCTGTCCATTTTGTCAAGTTTTCGATATTGATTGTCACTGGGGCGATATCGCGACATCAATTCGAATTGGCCTTCTACACTTCGAATTTTAGAGTCGATAACTAATAATACTTTGTTTGAACAATGAGAAGCAACTGCACTTTATTCAACTTTAGCACTGCGGGTCTAAAAAAGCCACTTTAGCAGAATCAGAAAGCAAATCACGCTACCCGTTACTGTCACATTTTCCCAATCAACCTTGAACCTAATGCGTTAGCGATAAAGATGAAAATTAAATTTGACTGATTGTTGTGTGATTAATATTATGATTTTAATATGATTCTCCTAAAGTAGCCTTTTTAGCCCCACTGAAAAGTATTGAAACAGTAGCGCATATTCTGTGCCGAAACACCCCGACCCGATATGTGCACTATTGACCGAATAGCCGTATGTACTTGTACATATGTAGCTAGGTACCAATATGCACCTTCGCTTGCATAACGAGAGTACCTATATTATCTACTTAGTACTGCTAAGATAGGTAAAGACAATGATTCGAAGTCATTCAACACGATTTGATAGATATCTACTTTTCTGAAAGCGACTTTTCTGAAATTTTTCTCTGATAAAGCACAGTATAATTTAGGACTCCATTACTTAATCTTTTATTCACTAAATAATTCTGCTTTAAAAGAGAATCGAATGGACTAGGAAGCTTTTATTTTCACAATCTATTCATCAATTCCCTTTTGAGTTAGGTACACAAAACCGCCCATTAATATTTAATTAGGGATAGAATCAAACAGTACTTTTAAATTATTAATACGTTACGAGCAAATAAATACGTAAACGGGATTGACCTGTAGCTTCACATACACATTTTATTAGATTCGTTTCTAAGAAAAACGTGTGGAAGAAAATGTGTAAAGAAAAACACATTAACAGTGGGTGAAAATAAATTTAAAAAAAAATGTTGATCACGTAAACTATTTTTTCTAACTGGTGGGTATAGATTCTCATTTTGAAAATTACCTCTTCAAAATTAAGATCACTTTCTAAAGGATATTCCGTAAGAAAAAAATAAAACAAAGTTTACCAACACAAGAAAAGGTACACTAATACGTAAATCATGAAACACAGGTCACATTAAATATAATGAGCCCAAATAAAAACAAATATGAAACACAAATCACTTACCTGATAATAAATTTACCTAAAAACAACGATAATTCTACGTACAATCGATATACACTACAACAATTGACATTAAACGCTTCACTAAACTAATCGTATGTTGTCTTTCAGTAAGACTAATATTCTACTACATTTTTCACGCCAGCCGGTCGCCCGGCGGCGTCAGATGTCCTTTACATCACTGACACTAAGTAAAATTATTATTTTTTGATAAAAAAGCACCTTTGCATCTACTGGGCATGCGCGGGCCCTCGCCAATTGGACCAGAGCATACGTATTGGAAAGCATTAGACCCAATTGGTATGCAACGCAGAAACACCTGTATTTTCTTAATATTTTCCGAACTGTTAATTTCCCTATCCAACGTCTACCTAGGCATTGGTAACGTATTTCAGGGCATTGATGTCATTTCATTGTCAGTTTTGTTTCAATTTTCTGCGTGTCGTGTCACCGTGCATGTATAGAGACGCTTGCGCGAAGCAGCGATCGATAACGCCCACATGTACAGCTGCAATAGGTCCGGTAACAATACAGTCGGCACCTGAAAAGCAATCTTATTGCGTAGACATAGGGTAGCAAATAAACTGGTACAACATTGAAAAGGACAGCGGCTCATTCATGAAAGTAAAACAAATTGTTTACACGGTAGATAAATGTCAATAAAGTTCAGATTGGTTGTAGACACCCAGTGATACAAAAGCCGTTGATATTTACAATTTAAAGTGTCCTGTACCCTTTTAGATAAGGTTAGAGGTAGCATTGAAAACTACGACGAATTTGACCCCAAGGTGTCTTTACCTGTTCTCTTTTATAGGCAAAGAGAGACTATATGAAGCTTGGGTACTATTGTTGCTCAGACCCTCATTTCTACATGGAATAGAATGTAAACGTAAATCCGAGATAAAGATGGATATACCGTACTTTATCGTTGAGGGTGATCGGAAGGTCGTAGGTTCAAATCGATAGGAAAATTGTAGACGAAGAGCTATTGCAGTCTTGTGTTGGAGGAAAAGTAAAATTAACGTTTTTTTCAGCTTTCAGTACTTTAGGTTTAATATCAATTACGCTCATTAAATAATCATCTTTAAGGAGTTGACAGTTGCCACAGAAAATAAATATGGCCTCAAATGGGAACACTAGTGCGGTAAAAAATATGGTTTTCGGATTGTTGTTATGGTTACATGGAGAATATGTCACAATTCAACAGCTCCTTTCCTTATTAATATGAATCTACATAAAAATAGCACTTTATTTTAGTGTTCAAACAAATTGGACAAATCGACTCAAGTTAGCATTAATCCAAAGTAATATTTGAATAGTGAATTAATTTCAACCCTAATGGCGTCGGGTAATGGCCTGGAAGAAACTAAATGTATTAAATTCACTTTACCTAATGTTAAAAGTAACGAATGTGACATCATATTGAATGGACAAAAACTGGAATTTATTGATCAGACGGTTTTCCTGGGAATCACTTTAGACGAGAAATTGCAATGGGGACCTCACATAACATCTCTTGCGGCGCGGCTAAGCTCAGCCGCTTATGCTGTTAGAAAAATAAGGCAGCTAACAGATATAGAAACCGCGCGTTAGGTCTATTTTAGTTACTTTCACAGCATTATGTCGTATGGTATTTTGCTGTGGGGTCGGGCTGCTGACATTGAATCCATATTTATTCTACAAAAGCGTGCTGTCAGAGCCATTTATAATCTTCGTCGCCGCGATTCTCTTAGGGAACTCTTTAAAAATATTAATATTATGACAGTCCCTTGTCAATTCATTTATGAAAATATAATGAATGTAAGGAAAAATCGACATCTCTCTAGCAAAATTAGTGATAGACATAATTTTAATACTAGAAATAGAAATAAACTAGATCAACCATTTTTTAGATTATCCAAAGTACGAACATCTTTCATGGGGTACTGTATTAAATGTTACAACAAAATTCCTTCTAACATATTAGAATTAAATGAAAGAAAATTTAAAACGTGTGTAAAAAAGGCACTTTGTGAACAAGCATATTACAAATTAGATGATTATATTCAAGATAAGAATGCTTGGAAACATGCATGTCCTGCTCCATAGGACAATCTAGGGTGTAGTTGACATAGTGAAACTGGCTGATATGTTTGTGTTTATTATATTAATATTTATTATGTATACAGGTTTATTTACTGATTTTTATATTTAATTTAACTCACACACTGATCATTTAAATCAATAGTTGCAAAATTTGTACGTATGTGAGTACTATGTCCCCTTACTAGCAAACTTATTAATTTTACCTCTGCTGGCATTTCTTTATTGTAATTATTAGTGTAATATAAAAGTAATATATACTATATAAGAGCTATTTTGGGAGCATCGTCCTTACATATAATCAATTGATTAATGTATGCAAATATTGTAAAGCTTATTTTTGAAAAGAGTAACTATGGAGTTTCTTGTCCGTTCTTCTCCATAAGAATCTACCTTTTGCGAACGGACGACTAGAGTCACTATATTTTATTTTCTTTTGACGTTCAAAAGTGCCTTTATTGGTCCAGTTGAAATAAATCATTTGACTTTGACTTTGACTTTGAAATGTCTTGCTTTTATAATACGTTCTTCCTAAGTATATTTCACGAATGAGTAATAAAGCTAGAAAACTCTGAGATTAATTTATTCTTTATACGTGCGATGTCTTAGCTGTGATCTTTTGTATACGAAATACGAGGTATTGTGAAGGTTGTACGTTAATAATACTTTCTTTCTATAGTCAAATTAAAACGTTCTTTGTATAGTTTACGACAGAGTAAATTAAGCTAGAAAATTGAAATAATTTTATTCTTTATACGTGCGTTGCCTTACCTGTGATCTTTTGTATACGAAATACGAGAGGTATTGTGAAGGTTGTACGTTAGTAATACTTTATTTCTATAGTCAAATTTATAAATAAAGCTAGAAATCTCTGAGATTAATTTATTTATCCTTACTATCCTTAATTATACCCCCCTTTTGGGGAGGCCTATGTCCAGCAGTGGACGTCTTTCGGCTGATATAATGATGATGATCCTTAATTTATAATCCTTACTAATCTACACTAATATTATAAAGAGGAAAGATTTGTTTGTTTGTTTGTTTGAATTGAATAGGCTCCGAAACTAGTGGACCGAATTGAAACATTCTTTTAGCATTGGATAGCTACATTATCAGGGAGTAACATAGGCTATATATTATCCCCGTACTCCCACGGGAACGGGAACTACGCGGGTGAAACCGCGTGACGTCCACTAGTATATTATAAATGCGAAAGTAACTCTGTCTGTCGCGCTTTCACGCCAAAACTACTGAACCGATTAAAACGAAATTTGGTACACAGACACTCTAGAGCCTGAGAAAGGACATAGGCTACTTTTTATCCCGGGAGTATGCTCCCTAGGGACCACGCGGGCAACCGCTGGCAGAAGATAGTATTTTATACGTGTGATGCCTTAGCTGAGCTCTTTTGTATACGAGGCACTTTGAAGGTTGTAAGTTAATACGTTCTTTCCTTAGTTCACGACAGTGTAATAAGGCGAGAAAACTCTGAGATTAATTTATCTATAGGTACTTCTATACTCTCTACTAATATTATAAAGAGGAAAGATTTGATTTTTTGTTTGTTACGATTTAACTCAAAAACAACTCGACCGATTTTAAAAAATCTTTCACCATTAGAAAGCTACATCTTTACCGAGTAACATAGGGTATATTTTATCCCCTTATTCTCACGGGAACGGGAACTACGCGGGGCGCTGGTACTAGTTTTTTATACGTGTGATGTCTTAGCTGTGATTAGAGCTGGCAGGTCTTAAAAAAAAAATCGCAGGACTTTAGATAAAATTTATTAAAAAGGCCGACAACTTATCCTAGGCGAGATTGCATGGCTTTAATATTTAGTAGCATTATTGTAAGTAAATCCAGGCTTTTTGACTTGTCAAAGTAAAACCGTTTCAAGTTATAGTGAAAAATCAAAATTGGATTAGTCATCATCATCATATCAGCCGAAAGACATCCGCTGCTGGACAAAGCTTAAGATTAAAGTACACAGTACTCACACATGTGCTGTTAAAATGGATGAAATTATACATTGCTAAATAAATTGAGTCTATACAATACAAATATTGCTTTTTTACAATCTTTAGCCGGTCCAACAATGTTTCCAAATGCTAGCAGATTATTTTGGCGCCCTAGTGGCTGTGGAGCCGGACCAGCATTCAGCCAAGCATTTTTATCTCCCCAACTTATAATATGCTTGCCTGCATAGTGTGCGTTTAATACAAGAGATGAGACAATGAGACAAAATTTTGTCTCATTAATTTCTAATATATGGGGAGGTATCTTATTATAACATTTTAAACAGTACCCCATAAAAGATGAGGCAACTTTAGCCAGTCTGAAACCTGGTTGAACTAATTGATCCCTTTTTCTAGTACCAAAATTATGTCTGTCGCCTCTTTTACTAAAAAAATGTAAATTCTTTCTGACATACATGATGTTTTCGTAAATGTACTGACAAGGTACCGTCATGATGTTAATATTCTTAAACAGTTCCCTTAGAGAATCGCGCCGGCGGAGATTGTATATCGCTTTGATGGCTCTTTTCTGCAGAATAAAAATAGACTCAATGTCTGCAGCCCGTCCCCATAGTAAAATACCGTAAGACATGATACTGTGAAATAAAGGCCTCCCCCAAGTGTCGCCCATCAACCGGTCCTGTGCGTCACGCGTCCATCGGCTACCCGCGACCCTCACCAGGTCATCGGTCCACCTTGTGGGAGGATAGATTAATAAATCTTCTTTATTATGCCTAACAAAACACACAAAGCGAATGCGATAAGGCCGCCAATTGTATATTTTAGTTTAAGGTTTCCTTAATGTATTTTGGTGTACAATAAAGTATATATAAACAAGCTGAGCAGCGCAACTTCGTCTGCGTCACAATTTTCATTACTGCTCCGCTCCTATTAGTCTTAGTGTGATGATATATAGCCTATAGCATTCCTCGATAAATGGGCTATCTAACACTGAAAGAATTTTTCATGTCGGACCTAATCTCAGGACCTACTGAAGGTCCTGAGATTAGCGCGTTCAAGCAAACGAACAAACTCTTCAGCTTTAAAGAAGTATAGATTATGCCTAACAAAACACACACAAATTCTGAAAGCCTGACTACGTCCGGCTTTATCCGGACGCCTGGTGATTTAAACCAATACGCAGGTAATAGACCCCTGGTTACCTCAGGAACTCAGGAATGTCATCCAACAGTACCTACATTGATCTAAGAACGCCGCCCTGAAATTAGTATTTCGTGGACCCAGCGCTTAAGGCGCGTTTTTATGTTATTTATATTGGCCTGAAAATACTATGGGGGCTTCGTGAAGGCTATTTCACTTAATTTGATTGAAGCTGCGCCCTCTTTGTTATATTTCATTGTAGTAGAAATGGACTTTTTTAAGAGAACGCTTTGTTAGCTCATCATTCATCTGCCTAGCCTTTTCCCAACTATATTGAGGTCCGTATTAAGGTGAATACCAGTATTTTACGTGGAGCGGCTGCCTACCAGACCACCACAACCCGTTAACTGGGTAACACGGTACTTCATGGCAAGACTGGAGTCAGATTTACTTGCTTCTGACTAACCGTAACGAGTGCCAAAGATCTACAAATGACAACCGGGACCAACGGCTTAACGTGCTTTTGAGGCACGGAGGAAACTCGGTATGTTAAGGTGGTCACCCATCCACAGACCAACCTTGGCAAGCGATGCTTGAAGATTGACCCGTGCGGCTGTTATTAGCTAGCCACGAGCGCCTCAATTTAGACTCTTTGTTAGCTTTGGTTCTAAAAAAAAAAACTTTTTACAAAAAAATATAACCGACTTCCAAACAAAACACTACAAAGAATAAAATAACCTTAATTTCGGAAGTCGGTGTTTTTGGTTTTGTTTCTTTGTTTTTAGGGTTCCGAAAAAAAAGGAACCCTTATAGGATCACTCGGGTGTCTGTCTGTCCGTCTGTCACAGCCAGTTTTCTCCGGATCCACTGGACCGATTCTGTTGAAATTTGGTACACATATGGACTTCTGTAACCCAAACACGGACGCGTTACGAAAATCATTAAATTTTTAATATGGGAGTCACTTTTGGGGGTCAAACTAGAAAAAAAGTTTTTTTTTAATATCGTGTGATATATCAAATGTGAGGGTTTTAATTATATTTTTTACATAATTTTAAAATAAATAGTTTTGAAGTTATTCAAGAAATTAGGCGAAAAATGACCATCCCCCCCCTTATCTCCGAAACTACAGAGCCTAAAATTTTGAAAAAAAAAAATGGAGATAATAGATCTTTACCTAAAGATTACGGGAAAACCTATTAGAAGTCTGTAGTGTTAAAATAACATGTTAAAAAAATTAAATTCGTTCGGAACCCTTTGCACGCGAGTCCGACTCGCACTTGGCCAGTTTTTTAACACCGACTTCCGAAATTAAGGTTATTTAAGTGGTGATACTTGGACGCCGCGCGACGTCTTCGTCAACGCAGAAATTGAAATGAGCAAAAATGCTCATAAAATAAAAACTACTGAACCAAACTGGACCAAATGGCAAGTATATTGCATCAAACTAAAAAAGAATCACAGAAATCGGATCAGAAACCTCGGAGTAATCGGTGTACATACATAAAAAAATACCCGCCGAATTGAGAACCTCCTCCTTTTTTGGAAGTCGGTTAAAAAGTGTCACAACCATTTATTCAGCGACGTCTTGTCATCATTCGATGGGGCGTAAAGGCTTTTCTTGTCTACACTAATATTATAAAGAGGAAAGATTTGTTTGTTTGTATGTTTGTTTGAATTGAATAGGCTCCGAAACTACTGGACCGATTTGAAAAATTCTTTCAGCATTGGATAGCTACATTATCAGGGAGTAACATAGCTATATATTATCCCCGTATTCCCACGGGAACGGGAATTACGCGGGTGAAACCGCGTGACGTCCACTAGTTAGATATACAGTTATCTTACTCTAAGGGTTCCGTAGCGCAATCTCTAGTAAATTTCATCGCCCGTCTTGTAGTTTGAAGTTTGTTTGTTACCCGAGCAGCAGTCCACTGCTGGACATTGGCTTCTCAAATCGCTCACCCATTCATACGTACGGATGTGGTGAAATAAAAATGTATAATATCGGTCTATATTATACGTTTTTATTTCACCCTTTTTTATCATCACCCTCGTGCCCTTTTCCCATTTTCTGTAGTATGCTATAAAACAAAAAATAATAATAATAAGAGTACGGAACCCCACTGATCGAGCCGCGTTGTGCGTCACGCACTGGCAGGTTTTCTTTTGATTAAGTTTGCTTGAGGTTTCAAGAGTTTCGCGTTCCCAGGGACTTCGCCCCAGTCCACGCTGGTTGTTGTTAAGTATTACTTGTATAGCCAGAGTGGAGAAGTATTATTTGTAACTAGCTGAGCCGCGCAACTTCGTCTGCGTCACAATTTTCAGTACTGCTCCGCTCCTATTAGTCTTTGCGTGATGATGTATATCTTCCTCGATAAAAATAGGCTATCTAACACTGAAATACTTTTTCAAATCGGACCAGTACTTCCTGAGATTAGCGCGTTCAAGCAAACAAACTAACTCTTCAGCTTTATTTATATTAGTACTAGCTAATCCGCGCAACTACGTTTGCGTCGCATTTGTTATTACTGCCCCGCTCCTATTGGTCTTAGCGTGATAATACATAGCCTATAGCCTTCCTCGATAAATGGGCTATGTAACACTGAAATAATTTTTCAAATCGGTCCAGTAGTTCCTGAGATTAGCGCGTTCAAGCAAACAAACAAACAAACTCTTCAGCTTTATACATATATTAAGTACTAGTTGACCCGCGCAACTTCGTCTGCGTTACAATTTTCAGTACTGCTCCGCTCATATTGGTCTTAGCGTGATGATGTATAGCCTATAGCCTTTCTCGTTAAATGGGCTATCTAACACTGAAAGACTTTTTAAAATCGGACCAGTAGGTCCTGAGATTAGCGCGTTCAAGCAAACAAACAAACTCTTCAGCTTTATATATAAAGTATAGAAGTATGGATTGTGTGATACTGGGCAGGTTTCAAGGCTACTCTTCTGATTATTGAGCCGAAAGAACTCGGCTACTACGAGTAATATTGGTAAACGCGCTAGGCTTTAGTTGAATGTGATTCACGCAGTTTAAAAAGACACATCAAGATTATTTACCTTTATTTAACTACCTAAACCATTCTAGTATACGCACGATATTTTTATTTTTACCAAAAAAAAAAATTAAGACAAATTTTTATTGTGCTTCAGAATTTATCGTAACGCCACAAAACATAAATTTATATGGTAGGAATGTAAACGTCACATCACTCATATATCAAACTCAAACATATTTGTCGGTAATGTAGTAAATATGCATACAGTCCCGTTCTTATTTATCAATATTGGAACATCCATTTGAAGTCTTCGTGCAATATTTGTGACGTCACTTTCAGCCACTGACATATTTATGAAAATAAGCCAATAATGTGGAACTGCATTAAAGTCCCAAGGACTTTAAGGCTGCGTTTCCACCTAAGATGTGCGAGGATGCGTAGCGACGGATGTGTTTGTAAGAACCATAGCATCGCTTCATTTACCTTTTTTTTATGGGTTTGGTCTTGACTATAGTCTAGGTCAGAGATGACAGAGACATAGTCTACGATGGAGCGAGCTTACCCAGAAGGATCCTGTTTACTCTAACTTTGAAGAGATTAGGGTTAGCCTCCCTCAGCGCAAGCGATTCTATTTGTTCTTAAGAAACACATCTTTCGCTACGCAATCTCGCACATCTCGGATGGAAACGCACCCTTAGGGTGCCTGTCCATCACAGCGGAGTGAGGCAGCGGTGCGGAGTAACGGAGAAATTTAAGCACCGCTCAGCGCAAGCGATTCTATTAGTTCTTAAAAAACACATCTTTCGCTACGAAACCTCGCACATCTCTGATGGAAACGCACCCTAAGGGTGCCTGTCCATCACAGCGGTGCGAGGCAGCGGCGCGGAGTAACGGAGAAATTTCAAGCCTCGCTCAGCGCAAGCGATTCTATTGGTTCTTAAGAAACACATCTCCGCTCCGCTGCCTCGCTCCGCGCAAATGGACGGGCACCGTTACGTTGGCCTTCCATGTTACTTAGGTAGTTAAACTTGCTAGAAACTGTTCAAAATATTATGTTATTTCTCAGGTTTCTCTATTTAGCTCTGAAACCAGAAATGGTGTAGCTAAGACCTTATTAATTTTGTATGAGAGCTATAATCATAACAATAGCTGGTAGTGCAGGCACGTATTAAAGGGTTTGAGCTCAGAACACCAATTCTCGTAATAAGAAAACAGTCAAATTCAAGAAGCAATAATTATCATCTCGCCATCAATCAATATTAAAAAGAAATCTATGGTAATTAGAGGTGTTTAACATACGATGTAAATGCGAACGTTTTTTAAAAGACAGGTATTACCCCTCAGAATGAATGCCTTTATATTCTGGCTAGTTGACCCGCGCAACTTCATCTGCTCCGCTCCTATTGGTCTTAGCGTGATGATATACAGCCTATAGCCTTCCTCGATAGATGGGCTATCTAACACTGAAAGAATTTTTCAAATCGGACCAGGAGTTTCTGAGATTAGCAAACAAACAAACAAACTCTTCAGCTTTATATGTTACTGGTTGACCCGCGCAACTTCGTCTGCTTTGCTTCTATTGGTCTTAGCATAATGATATAGCGCGTTCAAGCAAACAAACAAACTCTTCAGCTTTATATATAAGTATAGATATAGTATTAGTATAGATAAGTAGTTATTTAACCAGCTAAGGATAAGGATACTTAGTAACCTAGGGATGTTTTCAAACATCCCCATCTAACATTAATTAAATTCTGAAATAGCGTAACGCCGCACTGTAAGTACAGTCAATATAGGTACGTGTATCTGCATTTAGAAACCTACATAAAACTCAATATTCCATACATTACCGCTACGTAAATCAATTACTTGACGTTTTAGCGTCAACATACACCGTTATACATATACATATGTAAAGTTACTATATCTATACTCTATACTAATAATCTATACTCTATTCTTACTAATATTATAAATGCGAAAGTAACTCTGTCTGTGTCGCGCTTTCACGCCAAAAATACTGAACCGATTTAAATGAAATTTGGTAAAGAGATAGTTTAGAGCCTGAGAAAGGACACGGCTACTTTTTATCCCGGGAGTATGTTCCCTAGGACCACGCGGGCGAGGCCGCTGGTAGAAGCTAGTACTTTTTTTCATATATAAAGCTGAAGAGTTTGTTTGTTTGCTTGAACGCGCTAATCGCAGGAACTGCTGATCCGATTTGAAAAATTCTACCAGTGTTAGATAGCCCATTTATCGAGGAAGACTAAAGGCTATATATCATAACGCTAAGACTAGGAGCGGAGCAGACGAAGTTGTGCGGGTCAAATAGTAATATTATAAAGAGGAAAGATTTGTATTTATGTATGTAACGAATAAACTTAAAAACTACTGGACCGATTTAAAAAATTCATTATCAGCGAGTAAAAAAGGCTATATTTTATCTCCGTACTGCCATGGGGACGGGAAATACGCGGGTGAAACTGCGTAACGTCCGCTAGTCATGTATATGTTTATTTTCGTGCAAGATCGGCTTTATAGGTTTATGATTGAGTTACGAAACATTTATAATTCATCCCACCTCGCGGTAAGCCTTAGCATGTCGTGGAATAAGACCATGTAAATATTGTATGGAGGCTTTTCTTACCTACATGAAAGTCGCTACTGAGATCTTTTCGGTTTGCTTAACAGTTTTCGCCCATAGTATTTTTGGTGTAGTATATTCTTTTTGTATTTAGTAAAATTGGGTTTATCGGATGGGTCCGTGCTGAGCCATAAGTGCAATTGAGCAATACGATTCTGTAAACGTGTCAACCTACAGTGCGATTCAGTAAATATGTTGAAGTGAAGGCTTGGGTGCAGTGATCATGAACTGAGCTGTCAATCTATGTAATCAAGATGGAATTACAGTTCACTTCGCACTCACTCCACCTGACTTTTCACGGTAAGAGGTTTACAGAATCGACCAGCTGTAAGCTTAAGGCTGCTTTCTCGAGAAATGCTTAAAAACAGCGTGCAGATGAAGGAACTTTTCGTCGGCATTTACTGAGAAATTATATCTGAAAAAAAGGTAGTAATCTACATCATATGATATGGTTATATATATGGTTTATATATCGCTATCACATAATGAGAAAAAAAATCACCAAATCACCTCCAAATCTTTGAAATTAAACCATTTTAGTCCTTCATTTTTTAACAAAAGTCTAAAAAAAATATCTTCTGCTTTGCAATACAAACGAAAATAATTTGGTTTTGTTACTTTTTTAAATATGTGTTATTTTTTTACAATAAATTAAAAATGCGGGGGTAGGAGTGGCGCGTAGAGGAGTAGTTAGCTCCGTTTATATGTATGCACAAGGTCATTGGCATGTATACAAGCCTTAAGTGAAGTGAACATGAAGTGAGCTGTCAATCCGTACAAACAAGACGGAATGACAGTTCATGCTCATTCCACTTAAGTTTACACGGTGAGATGTTGACAGAATAGACCGGCAGTTTATCATGAATTTCATGCGCGTTTTAATGAGGGTTTTCAGGAAAATTGACTCCACTATAGTTGTCAAAAATAAAAGGCCCGTTTTGACAGCAGGATACAACATTGCTTTCCTAATATGAAAGATATGTCTCTTTCATACTGAGAACTATAGTGGAGTAAATTTTAAAAATAAATCTCTTTCGCACTTAGTGGTAATCTTCTATCCCTCTCTACTCAGCTGTCAAATCAGACTTCTTAGATTTTGGTGACTTTAGCTGGCGCAACATAGGCGAGAGGTTCCAGAGGCGGCTCTAGCCTATTGAGCGCCCGTGTGCAATCAATACCCTGGCGCCCTCTGGTAGGCGCGCGGTCAACTGGATTTTTTTTTAAGATTGGAAGCCATCAAATGGCTCCTTCCGCTAAGGGCAGTGCGGAATGGAGAGTCAGACTCTTACTGACTAAAACCCATCCGTGTTCCTCCAAATCCCCTTTGCGTTCAAGGGGCGCCTCCCTCGTCTTAATAGACGTCACGTCGGTCAGCATAATAGGGAATATGCACGAAAAAAATATTTATTATCTATACAGTTTATCTAAAAATATACACAAATATAATACTAACAGTAAAAATAGAATCAAAATTGCTCGAAAAACAAACGAGATATAATTATTTTAAACAAATCTATCTGTCCCTCTCGCGAAAACGCTGTGTTCTATGGCAGCTGTATAGGCGCCAAGAACTTTGCAGTCACAATTCATATCAGACTTCTCTTTCTAATTGTAAACTTTGAAGCTTTATAACTTCATGGCTGATGAAGGTATTTAAAATATAATTTCATAATTGTTTATTAGAGTTAATAAGTATTTCATTTTGCAAATAAAAAAATCGCATGCATATTCCCTATTGCTGACATCGCTTTGACGGTGAGTTCCGAGAGCCATGAAAGCACTTCGCTCCGGACTTGTGTAGGGCCAGATCCTCTCAATGATTGTCGCAACCCCGCGTTTCGTCAGCGTAGCAGACTACGCTGGCGCCCACCGTCGAGCCTCTTGTGGAAACCGTACTGGTTCTATCCCACCCGGTGCCCGACGAGGTGGTTTGCAATTACTCTTACAAAGAGCTTGCCCACCTCGTCGAGGAGAACGATGTGCCATTCAAAATCCGATAGAATAGAATAGAATACTCTTTATTATGTACACCACATAAGTTACAGAAAAGATAGATGAGAAACATTACATAGGGTGACACAATGGGCCGATGAAAATTGATGAACATTTTGTTCTAGACCCTGCATAGGTACTGTGAGAATTCTGACGTGCCTGATAGTATTCTAGGTCTAAAACAAGACGTACGTAGTCTTGTGCGTTAGCGGCGGACGTCAGAAATTTCTGATAGAAAATTTCGGACAATTTGCGCCCGACCTAGCACGGGTGCAGGGTTTTTGAGAGCGCCGTCGGCGCAGGCGCGCCGCGAGCGGCGTTCGTCTCCCTTCATTGAAAAAGTGACTTTGACATTAACATGTCTTGAGTCGACTTAACAAATGTCAGAAACAAGCGATTTGATAGGTGTTTGGGACTGACGCCTCAGTGCTGCCACCTGGTGCTGGACATTTCAGAAAACCCTCACTATAACGATAGTGAATTTTATTCATGATGGTCATTGGGGTAAAACCGTACATTGGTTTGAATGGTCTATTCATTAAAATAAACATAATTATAATTATTTAGGGCCGATTTATCAAATGCTTGAGATTGTATGTCATATCGCCATTTTTTTTAATTGTAAAGTTCTCCGACTATAGAAAAAAACTTAAAAAAAAAATATAACCGACTTCCAAACAAAACACTACAAATAATAAAATAATCTTAATTTCGGAAGTCGGTGTTTTTGGTTTTGTTTCTTTGTTTTCTTTTTAACAAGTTTTGTAAAAAGTTTTTATTTTTCACTTTTAAGTGGTGATACTTGGACGACGTCTTCGTCAACGCAGAAATTGAAATAAGCAAAAATGCTCATAAAATAAAAACTACTTAACCAAACTGAATCAATTTTTTACGGAATCAAACAGCAAGTGTACTGCATCGAACTAAAAAAGAATCACAGACATCGGATCAGAAACCTCGGAGTAATCGGTGTACATACATAAAAAAGATACCCACCGAATTGAGAACCTCCTCCTTTTTTGGAAGTCGGTTAAAAATCAGCCATAAGTTCATTTTGTACATAGGGTGTTTTGTCATGGACACATAAAAATACAACAGAATTACAAACAACATTTTATATTATTTTGTGTTGGTAATAAATTATTACACTATTCGATACACATGACACTTTCTCTTGTCTAAAACTTAAAAATAATGTACTATAGGTACAATACATACATATCACATAAAAACATAATTTCTTTCTTGATTTTCACTCTATCAAATAGGATAATTTTAGATCACTAAAAAGCATTTAAGAATGGCATAAATACTCTTTGCTCTATGATTTATGCGTCAGACAGAGCCGCAACTCCTGGCAGTACTTTACCTGCAAAATAAAGTTTGAAATTAGAACAATTATTTCTTTTTCCTCCCTCTAACTTACTGGTACCTCTACTGAATCTACATGTTTGCTATATCTACGGATTGAATACTCATACTGCAACGATAGTTCTACTTTTCTGGGGCACAGGTATAGCCGAAGTTCTGCCGGTAAATTAACGGTCGGGCTTCCGGATATGAGCGTAACTTGTAAACTACATATACTGCAGACGGAATCTTGCTAAATACATAATTAATTGTACATACAAAATACCTATTTATACTTTTACTTTGGGAATTAGAAGAGGAAACTTATAACTATTTAGTCTACAAAAAATATATAACGAAATCAAATCTACGTAAAGGAAAATAAATTAAAAGCTAAAACATAATCACGTTTAGTTTATCATTTTCTTTCTTCGGTAAATAAGAATATTTGGAGAAAAAAGTGGATTATTAGTTTCCAACCTGACACACATGTATTAACAAAAAAGTTTATGAAAAGTTGATAATAAAAAATACACGATTAAAAAAAGGAACAAATTCAACACCACCGAAACAAATGCAACGGGCAATAACAATGCCAACGTTATTTAGTCCGCCTCTGTACAAGTAGTACCCAACTGATATGGCTTACCGATGTACCTGCGCAGAAGATGAATTTTCAAAGCGCGGGAAATGCCATTGACCAATCGGCACGCTCCACGCAACGCGCTTCTTTTTCCTGTACCGCTATTGGTCGGCAGCTGCCGCCATGTTAGCGCGCGCCGCGTGGCATGCACGTGACTTGCGAGTGAGACGGAACTAACAGCTGCAGTGTATTATGAACCTTATAGTAGTGATATAAGGTTGATTGTAAGTTTGCTTTCTTTCGTTAATCTTCGGGGCCCTACTTTCTTTTCTGTGCGAACGAAGATTCACGACGCGGCTTATCAGTTGGGTATCACTGTACATCTGTGTGCGTAAAGTATTAAATAAATAAATAAACAAGCAGTAAGTAAAACAAAAATAATACAGCTGCATAAAAGCTCAATCATAAAAATTCTGGATCCTACATTATTAATTTAGAACTAACAATTTCGTATTTAGTTTTAAACTTAGCATAACACATTCACATTCTCCTAATTCTGGCGAGTCACTTGACGCATTTGCATGATAAGACTTGCTTACCCTCAAGCAGCTCCAGGGATGCGCCACCACCGGTGGACACGTGGGACACTTTGTCCTCAGTGCCCCACTTAGCGCAGCAGGTGGCTGTGTCACCTCCACCTAATGGGCAAAATAACTAATATAAAAATTGTTTACGTAACTATGTCCTAATATTATTTACCTTTTCGAGCTGAATAACGCAGATAGCAAATTGAAAAACTATAATATTAAGTTTTATGATTTAATGAAACTAGCTGCTATAAATCGGTTTTTGAAATTTGAACAGTTCTTTAGGAAGCCAAAAGTTCAAGACCTTTTAGCGTAGTTATCCTTACAGTACTTACAGTAATGGAAAAATGAATAAAACAAGTTTCTTACCAATAATGGTGATGGTTCCATTGGTAGTGGCTTTGACAACACCATCCATCAAAGCCCTGGTGCCACCAGCGAATTTCTCGAATTCGAAGACACCAGCGGGTCTGTTAAACAAAATCAAACCATTTTTTATTGTTCATGAAATCAACTTCGTAAAAATTCAATAAAAAAAAATTAAAATACATACCCATTCCATACAATAACTTTAGCTCTCGCGATGGGATCGGCGAAGATTTCCCTCGATTTAGGTCCGACATCAAGACCCATCCAGCCCTCAGGAATACCACTGGCAACATCAGCAGTACCAACCTAAAAAAGAGCATTATTGTTATTCAAATGTGTTCCATTCCATGAACACTAGGTGGCAAATGACCCGCGACCGCACCTCGTGCGGCCAGCACCATTGTGAGACATCTCTGCACATTGCTAGGTATTGCACACACAATATCTCTTTTATATATTTACATATAATAAACTGAATGGTGGGATGAGCTGGACTCCTTCTCAAAGGAATGGCCCAACATTGCAAAAGACCTGAGAAAGTGGAAGGAGGGAAGGGAGGCCTTTGGCCTGCAGTGGGACAGCACAGACTTATAATAATCCTTACTAATATTATAAATGCGAAAGTAACTCTGTCTGTCTGTCGCGCTTTCACGCCAAAACTACTGAACCGAATTAAATGAAATTTGGTACACAGATAGTCTAGACCCTGAGAAAGGCCATAGGCTACTTTTTATCACGGGAATATGTTCCCTAGGGTCCACGCGGGCGAAGCCGCTGGCAGAAGATAGTAATAAATAAGATGAACTCACCTGTGCATTTTCATCAAACTTATCAGCAGTGATAAAGTCAACTGGAAGGTGTACTTTGACATTGTTCTTGGCAGCCTTTTCCAATAATTTTGCCACAATCTTTGCACCCTCACCATCATAGAGGGAGTTGCCGATCTAAAAGAAAGAAACTTCTTAGTAGCACCTGAGTTTTTAATTTTTAATAAGGCGATGAAAGAAAAAACCCCAATGTGGTGTGAGCCAGTTCCGACAGCATCCTGGGCATGATTGCTGACAGGCTGGACTGCTATGTTGTAAATCGTTGCTCCAGTATCTCAGCTGGGATGCTGAAGCAATGATTATTTTGTTGTATGTGTCGATGTTATTGTTTCACTAACATTGTTATAAGTTTATTTATTGTTACTAACAATGAATGAGTCTCATTGTTACTTGCAATAAAGAACTGATTGATTGATTGATAAGGCATATTAACATAGTCATAACTTTAAGACTTCTATGTTAACAGTTCACACCATGATAACTTGTGATTTTATTTACCCAGTGGGAAAATGTTAATATTTATTCATTGTTTTTATAATATTATGTAGATTGAATCACAAGTATCTTGCAGTCTTGGATGCAGCTGAATAAAAAGCAAGATATCAATATCAATGCAAGGTTTGATTATGCTGTACTTACAGCCATTCCCTGGGTCTCCTTGAGGAAAGTGTAGGCCATGCCCCCACCAATGATCATCTCATTGACTTTGTCCAGCAAGTTCTCAATCAGCTGAATCTTGTCAGCTACTTTAGCACCTCCCAAAATGGCGAGGAATGGCCTAAAATAAGAACAAAACTGTTTTTGGAAATAGTTACATACCATAATAATATTACTATAGAATAAGTACTAGTTATTAGCTATTTAGAAAGGAAAGAGGAAAAAGACTAGAGATAAGATTGTTTGATTTTCTAAAGTAGACTATTTACTAAACATACTTGTTTAAAAAGGTACATCTTTGCCTAACCCTTCAGGCAATTCAGGCATAAGTTATGTATTATGTATGTGATAGATCTTTTTTGTACACCAAAAATAGAAACACAACTCTTTTACACAAACTTAAGTCTATGGGTACAATGATGGTCTTATTGCTGACACCAATTTCTACTAGACAAGCTTTGGATGGACTTAAAGAACATGACATAAAAAGGTCTGTCTGTGTCTGTGTAAGATTTGTGGAGAGAAAAATTCATAATTTACCTTTCTGGCTCATGCAGAGCCTTAGCAAAGTACTGCAGTTCCTTCTTCAGTAAGAAGCCACTGGCTCTCTGTTCGAAGCCCTCTCCCATCATGGAGCTGTGGGCTCTGTGGGCTGTGCCTGTGCAGCAAAACCAAAAACAGTATGTTAAATGGTTGGTCTTACTGTGTGGTATGAAAATACCTACTTCTTTTTTTTTACTTAAGAAATAGGACATTACTTTTTTCTGGATTCTTTATGCAGTAAGAACCCCATCAAAATTCCATGAGCATGTAAAAAAATGCACAAATCGCAACTCAGTTCTTCTGCTGTAAAAAGTTGTGAAATCGAATGTAAACCAAGTTGTTTAATTTAGTACCTACCTATCTATGAGAGCAGCTATCCAACCACTTTATTATAAATTGATACCTTGTTAGTTTGCTAACAACATTTTATAGTAACCATAACATCAACATTACATTTTTTATTTCTTTAATAAATAGAGTGGCTTGGCAATTGCACACTGCAGAAGAATCTACATAAAACATAATCTACTAAGAAATTATACCTATACTCCTCAATATAGGTACTTTCAAATAAATAAAAGGACTTGGCTCTCAGATTAAAAGTCTGCTTTACCAATGATTCTATAAGGAATTATAGGGTTGTCAAAGAGGATACATTTTTTTAATCCCCTTTGGCAACTGAGCCAATGTCGACTATTCTGCCAGCATCATACGGGACTAGACAATTTACTAACAGGTGCTAAACTGTTAAGAGATATATCCTTTTGTAACTCACCAAAAGCATCATTGATGTAAACATCACCCAGCTTCCTCAGACTGGCTCTGAATGCCTTGACCTTTTCAGGGTCAGCCTTGGCTTTGGCCCCAGAGGCATCAACACCCTTGCCCTCCTCCTCAATATGGAACCTGAGGTTTTCCAGTAAGATTATGGATCCAGGAGCGGGGTCAGCACAGGCAGCTTCAACTTCAGGGCCCGCACAGTCAGGAAGGAAGGTTACATCTCTGTAAGTATAAGTTTGCTTAAGTAAATTTTGTATTGGAGAAATAATTATGGGGAGAACTGCTAAGGTTGTTGAGACATGTGGCCATATTTAAACGAACACAGAAACCATAGATGAATCTGTTAATTAACTAAGTTTGATCTATGAAATAAATTAGTAAAAATATTGTTTTGTTTTTAGATATTACTCTGTTATCTGTTTGCTTTGACTTGAATTCATGATGCAACAACATACAGATACAACTCTTACTTGTTCAAGAGCTTCTTGAGCTCTTCAGCGACCGGCTTCAGGGTGTACTTCAGGTTTGCCTGACCATCCGGCCTGCCCAAATGTGACATAAGCACCACCGATTTGGCATCCTTCTCCAAGGCATATTTGACGGAATCAAGAGCCGCGACAATACGCTGGTTGTTGGTGATTACTCCATCTTTCAGAGGTACGTTGAAGTCCACTCTGCAATCAATCAATTATTTTTTATTCAAGCTAAACGAAGGTCGGTGCATAACACCACGTTTAGCGAGAAGGTATAAGGGTAAACTTACCGCATAAGCACACGCTTGCCGGACAAGTTAAGAGCATCAATACTGAGTTTATTCAATGCCATTTTAATATGGGTTTTCTAAACTTATTGGAAATTCTTCACTTGGTCAACGGCGAACTTCTAAATGTCAAAAATAACCTTGGAAATGTCAAAGAGGTCATTCCTTCATGCCAACAAGAAAAAAAGTTATTTTTAAAACTAGCAACAATAGCATGAAGCACAATTTGTGATTTTTTTTTAATTTGTTTCGAAATACATGTTATATTGTTTAAAAGTGACAAATTATTATTTATTTATTATTTACAAAGTTGTTTTTTTATAACTATTCTTCATTATTAACTAAACACAGACAATTTGCTGGCCAGCTAGAGTTTTACGGGAGGGAATAATTTAAAAGTAGGTTGGCACCACTGTTCGTCTTCGCGAAATATGCACGTATTGGGACGCCCGGATTTAGAATGTTCTTTGAAAATCTACGTTGAAATAAATGTAAAAACTGGAGTGAGTGACAAGTTCTGTGTGTTACCTTATCCAAAGTTTATTTTAGATTGTTTTTCATTGTGTAATAGTGACTGTGTTGGGTGACGAACAAAGTAAAGCGTAGTGCGTCGAAAGTTGAAACATGGTGCCGCTAGGTCCCGGCCCAGGCCACCCTGCTGCACACCAAACACACGGTGGGCCCTCCGCCAACCTTTCCGGCCCAAATTCGCTATCACAATCTGCTCCACAATCGAACAAGTCTTCAGTGGCGGTAAGTAGCGTCCTCTCGTTGCATTTCATTGGTTTGCGTCAGTCAGTGGCGGGCGGCACATGTTTATGTAACTTCAACTTGTGTGAGCACGTGCGATTTGGCGCTAATTTTGATGTCGGTTTCCAGAAGCCGAATTACACACTCAAATTCACACTTGCGGGGCACACGAAAGCTGTGTCGTCGGTTAAATTCAGTCCAAATGGAGAATGGCTGGCAAGCTCCTGTGAGTATACACATTTGGCATACATTAATGATCCATCTCACATATTTATTTACATTTGATGACCCCATTTGTTTAGATAGTTTATTTTTTGTCAAGCCCTGAAGAGGTCATGATTTTGTCTAATCTTTTAATTGTTATCAGCTTCCACTATCAATTTGTTGGCAACTTTATTTTTAAAAGATCTAAAGTATCTAATAACTTTTAAACCTTATGTGATAAGCATAGTGACTATTTTGATTAGCATTAGCCTTTATTGTAAAGCTTTTGTCTTTGTAAATGCCTCATTAGAATATACCTTGGTTTATCGCAGCAATACATTCATCATTACTTTATATTGTGTAAGATAAAGAATTCATACAAAGCCTCGATGTTTGGTAACTTACCAAGAAGCATCATGAATATGAGTTGTAAAACTCCTATTGATTACTACTTCCTGTATGAAACAAAAAAACTACACTACACTGTTTTTATGTATATGTCTGCCCTAAATCAAGATTAGAACACTACCAACCTAACTGGACAAATGACCTACCTACTTGCAAGATTATTTTTATACCTACTCATCAAAACAAATTTAAACTTTTTAAGAATGATCACTCAGCAATATTGAGGCAATAGTTTAGTATAAAGGTTGGCCTTGAATACTGACAGCCAATAGGTGGAAGTAAAATTATAAGAATAGTTTACATCACTATTTTTTGTTTAGTTGAAATAGTGATGTAATGTCTTTTTTTTTTTTTTTTTAATCTTTATTTATTTACAGGGTTTTTTCTATAAAGAATATGTCACCCCGATGATTGAATACAAGTTATTAAATCTAAGAATTAACCTACCCGCAACCTTATACCCATAATAATAATATGATAAAGTGTTCTAGCCTCATCCGTTAACGGTGAGGCTAGAACACTATTATAGAAGCCTACATTAAAGCTATTGACAAAAGCCTTACGCCTTTGGACTCCAATACGAATACACTCCGATAGGATATGATGCACGTCTTCTATTACTCCACAGACAACGCAATTGGGGGAATCAACTTTGCGCATCATGAATCCGAAGCTATTGAGCGGTATGTGGCCGGATCGGAGCCTCAAAGCCGTCACCATTTCCTGTCTAGTCATCCCTCCCTCGCTGAACCAAAGAGTCCGTGGAAGAGATGGTTGAATCGTCTTGTACCATATACCTTTCGTTAACGACCGCTTATCAAAGTATTCTGACCAGGATTGAACACATTTGTCTCTAACTAGGGGTAAGAGCTCGGTATGCCAGGGAGGACACGAATAAATTTCTCCATCTGACCCGGCTTCGTTTGCTAACCGATCAACCACTTCATTACCCTCTAATCCAACGTGGGAAGGGATCCATTGCAATACAATTTTTTTATTTTTGGCAACAAATTCAGTGATCCCTCTTAAAATAGTAAAAGCTATTGGAAGGCCTCTAACCGATGGCGAACTTGTGCATCTCATCAGATGGAAAAGAGCACTTTTTGAGTCAGTGAAAATGACAAACCGATCACCGTCCAATGACTCGATATAGGCCAAAGCTTCAGCAATAGCGATAAGCTCCAAGTGCATTATTGACAATTTTGTTAATATTTTAAATTTAAAAAAAGCATCTTTTTGTGAATCATAAAAAGCCGCGCCACAAAAATTCTTCCCTTTAGAACCGTCCGTATACACACAGTAAAAGCCAGAATAAAGTGAATTTAGAGATTTACAACAAATTGACTTTAAATTACAGACATTATAACGGTGTTTAGGTTTATCTACTGAATCTAAATTAGGTTTTACAATAGCTGTTAAGTCCATATTGCTGACCCAAGTAGTCATGGAGAACGTGCCCATTTTATTGCTACAATACATATGTTCTTGCTTAAGAACATCGTGAGACCAAACTAAAAGAGGTTTTTTCTTTTTTCTCCAAAAAGCATTACTGTTGCAGAGACGATGTAGCTTATCCAGTATGTCTATCACAGGGAAATCAAAGCATTTTGATTTTAAATAGAATTTACCAGCTAAGTATCGACGGCGAATAAAAAGGGGAGGTAACATTAATTCGGATTCCATCACGTGGATTGGCGTACTTTTGATAAATCCACCTATTAGTCGCATGCAAACGTTTTGTAACCTGTCCAGTTTTGTTAAATGTGTGTCTGCGCTGTTGTCCAGTAGAAAGCTACCAAAGTCTATACGACTACGAATGAGTGAAATGTACAGTCGTCTTAAATGGTTGGGATGTATTCCCCATCCGGGACCCACCAAAACCTTAAAAATATTAATCAGTTTTAGTACTCGTTCACGAACCTCATTAATATGTTTCTTCCATCGAAGACCCTTGTCTAGCCACACTCCTAAGTACTTCACATGGTCTACTAACTCTAACAAGGTCCCATTTAAACGCACTTCTATAGTAGGTCTACGATAACCTCTACTAAACCAACAGATTTTAGTTTTGGCGGGAGAAATGTCTAAACCCACACTCTTTAACAAGTCATTGATCACATCAAGACTAGACTGGATCTCAGCTTGCCCGTCACTAACAGAAGAACACTGTACATAAATAGCGAAATCATCCGCGTACTGGGATATACAAATGTTATTCTGCAATTTTTTACATATATTCAACGTTATTATATTAAATAAAAGTGGAGACAGCGGGTCACCCTGAGCCAAACCACATCCTGAATGTCTACTAATACTTTTGTTCCCAGATCTTATTTTGAGTACTCTTCTATGAAGAAAATTCCATAAATATTTACAGATACGTGATCCTACTTTCAGGTTATCCAAAACATTGATTAAAACACTATTATTTACGTTGTTATAAGCATTATTTATATCTAAAAAACAAGCTATAGTAGAGCAACCCTCGGAAAAGCCAGTTTGTATTGTGGAGATTAGGCAACTGAGGCCGTCTAGACACGACCTACCTCTACGGAAGCCAACTGTGTTCACCGAAAATGTGTTGCTTTTTTCCAAAAACCATTCCAATCTTCTATATAAAACATAGTGAAAAATTTTGCATATACACGACAGCAAGGATATGGGTCGGAGTGAAGAAACGTTACTAGGGTCGCGACCAGGTTTTGGAATAGGTATGATACAAATGTCGCGCCACTGGGAGGGGACAAAACTGTGTTCAAAAAAGTTATTAAATAAAGTAAGTAATACAGATTTTCCTACATCAGGTAAATTCTTAATCATAGAATAGGATATATCATCTAATCCAGGAGATGTACCCTTAGACTTGATACATTTATCTAGCTCCTGTATGGAGATCTCACTATCTAAGATAGGGTTAATATGGAGAACCGTAGGAGTCGAAGGGGACACATAATCTGGGGTAAGGGAATTTAAAAGATTTGTAGTACTATGGGCGTCTACAAAATGTCTAGGCGAACGGTAACCTTTCAGCCATCTCATTTTGCGCCACATACCACTAGTCGTTGTAGTGTGGTCAACTGAGGAACAGAAATTTTGCCAGTTGTCTCCCTTAGCCTGACGGATTAGCTTTTGCGCTATACTTATACGATTGTTAAGAGTATCAAGGTTCTGGGGAGTGGGATTACGCCTAAATTTGGATAATGCAAGTCTACGTTGAGCCACAGCGTGTGATAGTTTTGCAGACCAATACGGTTTCGGAATGAAATTTGAAGTGGGGTTTTGGTTAAATTTAAAAAATGGGATGAATTTGTCTGAAGCTTCACTTAGAATACTCAAAAATAAATCGTAAGCTTTTTGAAGGTCATTCGGCAAACATAATTGACTAAATTGTTGTTCTAGATGCTTTTTAAATGAAGTCCAGTCTGCTTTGCCAAAGTTTCTCTTAGTAATTGAAGGGAGATGTGACGTACACAATGTTGATATTTTAATTATAAGGTGATCGCTGCCTAAATTTTCATTTAAAACGGTCCAATTGAGATTCAACGCAACATCTGTGGACACCAAAGATAAGTCAGGGGATGACTGTTGTAATTGAGTGTCAACTAGACGAACTCGCGTATGTGTACCATCGTTCAAAGAAAAAAAATTGCTATCAATAAGTGAGTCGTGCATAAGACTGCCTCTGTGGTCAGTTTTATAAGACCAACTGACGTGATGAGCATTAAAATCACCTAGGATTAAAGTCTTGGAAGGCCATAATGATAAAAGACTATCCCAATCCTGCTGACTGGTAACTATTCTAGATGGACAATAGACAGACACAATATTTTCAAACGGATCACAATTAAATAACTGCACGCACACAATCTCAATACCGGTATTGTTTACATGAACGCGTCGCAGCTGCGCTTTAATAGTTTTGTGTACGATGATAGCTACACCGCCGTATGAGTCATCCCGATCTGAGCGATAAACAACATAATCATTAACTTTAAAATTACTTTCGGGTTCGAGCCATGTCTCACTAAGAGCTGCAATATGGACCTTTTCCTGGCATAAAAGTTGATGAAACGATGCTAACTTAGGTCTGATACTTTGGGCATTCCACTGCAGGATATTTAATTTAATATATTTGCTAGCCATCACAACTTATAAAATAGTTAAACATTGCTTTTAACCAAGGCCATTCTGAAATAAAACTCGCAGACACTACAGTTAACCATTTTAGGCACAGTTGATTGATACACCTTATCTTGAAAATAATGCTAGTCTTTTTGAGATAAATGACTTCCTTTATTCTCGACCACAACTCATTAAAAGACGGACATTCATCTTTACCCTCTCCATCATCGGATACTTGATCAGTTGCAGGTGTATCTTGATTCCAGAACATCCAGTCATCTTTGGGTGGGTAGTCCTTGGCTTTCGGCGACTTTACTAGTTTTGGTTTTGGAAGGTGGTTTTCCTTTCTAGCCGTCACAGGAGTCTGCTCCTTGTGGACTATGGCCTTAGTGCGGATTATGTCAGCATAGGTGGAACGAATAGAAGCTTCCGGATTCATTTCCCTAGCTTGTGAAGGCATTTCTGTGGCTACTGAGGCTTGAGGGAGAACGTCATTTTCGGGAGGAAAAGGATTTTCGGGAGAAACATAACATTCTAAGGCTTTCCTGTATGTGCATCCAAACTCAGCCATAATCTCCCTGAGCCTCCTCTCCTTCTTATATATTGGACAAGTCCTGCTGAGTGATATGTGGTTGCCCTTACAGTTGACACATGAAAACAATAAAGTGTCGCAATTCCCATGGTACCCACCACACTTTGGACAAATTACATATTTGGACGGACACATTTTCCTATTGTGGCCTAACCTCCAACATTGGGAACATTGTGACACCTGGTGAATGTATGGCAAAACTTTTATACTGATGTCACATACACGAACAAATGCAGGCAGATGATCGCCGTCAAAGCAAAGTCGAAGGGTTTCACTGGGGCACCAACCACCGTCACTCCTATTCCGGCGGTCTAGCCTCTTGAATGATAGAAGCTTAGCGGGGGCAGGACATGAAATATTGCTGAGGATCTCGTCATCTTTAAAGTCCAGGTCTACGTCCTTGATTAGGCCATAACATACAGATAGCTGCATAGCCTTCTGGAACCTCCATCCCTTCTCCAAAAGTTTCTCGCACATTAAAAGATTCTGTGCAGCTGATTCACATTCAAATTCAAAGCGTATTTTAAAAGGATTTAAATACTTAACGTGGCGAATCTTATCTATCTTATTCTCCTTTAAAATACGTGCCATTGCAAACTGCTTCGGAAGACGTTCCTTAGAAGAAGCATAGACTTCGTACTTTTCATCTTGTACTGAGTTTCTACTGCCATGACAAACCTTCTTTTTATTCCCCTTAATTTCTGTCCAACCCTCTTCTTCTTCAGTACTGTCCTCTCTTCCCCTTTTTGCCGCTCTTAATAGCTCCTCTTCATTTCTACCATCATTATCTGTAGCATCCATGTCCGAAGAATCATTCAATAAGCTCTGTATATCATTACTAAATGCGGGCGTAGCACATCGCGATCGCGGTGAAGGGCTCACGTTATCAGTCATGGCTCGATCGCGTAACGCAGGCGCACCTGGGTGGTCCGGCGCACGCCGATGACACGTGAAAGTGCGTAAACAACACTTTGCGCAGTGGGGATACTAATTAAAATCGCGACGATAAACACAACCAGCCCGTACGAATGCCGGTACGGTTCTGATGTAATGTCTTGTAGTCACATAATTAAGACTTTAGTCAACCACATTTAACTGAAGTCACACTCAGTTGGTTTTGTGTGTAGAAGATATTGTTCAATATATTTTGAAAATTAAAACCTATGAACCATTAATTGTCAAAAATTATGATCCTGGTCTCCAAATTAGGAGTTATCATGTAAAACTGATTTACTTCAGATGCACAATATACAAAGCATGTCTAATTCCAATGACTTATTCGAGTTTGTTGACCTTCAATTCAATTTAAAATTTAAAACAGCTGTTGCTATGCAAACAACTCCACAGCATTTTATCTATGTGTTGATGTCTTTTTGTCTACTTCACACATCTAATAATGATGTCATTCTCATTACATTTTGAGATGTATAGATAGGGATAAAGATCGAAAATAACACTTAATTTTATACTTTACAGCTGCTGACAAACTTATCAAAGTGTGGGGTGCCTATGATGGCAAATTTGAGAAGACAATATCTGGACATAAAATGGGAATCAGTGATGTGGCTTGGTCTTCAGACAGCAGACTGATAGTCAGTGCCAGTGATGACAAGACTTTAAAGGTATACTTTTATTTATTGAGGCTTCTTACACTAACAATAGACTTTTTTTTCCTTTGTTGGTATATAGAGGCTTTTACCCATAGGCATAGCGTATGTCAGTCCCTTCATATCCTAAACATTATTATACTTTCACAAGACATGAACAATAGACTTTAAAAACGAATTTCTGGCTAGTCTTGTTACTAAAGTACTTAAGTGTATTTTTCAAGCAACCATACCAAGCCAAACTGCTTATAAAACAGACCTCTTAAAACTATTTCCACACTGGCTGTACATACTCAAGGTTACTTCCTAATTACGAGTACCCAAACCAAAGACCGTCAACGCGCGGGAAATTTGAACGTCGAACGTTAACGGGGGTCGCGCAGGCGCGTTGAATGATCTTTACGGGAATGGGGAGGGGGAGGGGGAATAAGGAATCGCGTGAGGACCTTTTCACACACGCGAATTCCGCATCGCCGTACTCACGAAAACCGTTTAAATGGGATAGGGCACTGCCGTAAACTGTCGCCACTGGTACGAAAATGTATGTCAGAGTAGACATACAATTAATTGATATAAACAATTGTTTTGTAGTCTTCTTTCTTCTTGTAATATAAGCAACAAGTGATTTTGTAGAATAATTTAACTATTTATACAAATGTAGGTTTTGAAAGGTTATCACAAGCTATTGTTGGCTACATCATTAAAAAGTCTAATGTATTCATTACCTTGCAGATCATATTATACATGGCTCCTATGTACTCTAATTATATTTTTTTTACTACAAGAGAAGGCTTCACTGATAAGCCTGTAACCGCTCAGTTTTGAAAGATGAAATAGATCAAAGAGATGACCTTATCATGATTGATAGCCATTATTGCAACTTGCTCTCATTATGAAAGGCCAACTATCACCTTTATAGAAATAGTCTGGGAAAGTAGATAAAATACTTCCTAGTTCAGTGAACCAGCTGATATCTTAAAAGATAACAGTGTATGTTTATACCCACAGCATTATTAGATAAGAATTAGGGCTTTTTAAATCTTGAATTTATGTATGATTGCTTCAAAAGTAATATATTTTAGTGTAGAAATAGTTTTTGTAATTACAAAACACATCTGCTGAGTTACTGCAGATGTAGATAATTATAGTTATTTTTAGACTGGAACTATGCAAATTAGTAATTGATGCTGGGCAAACATTTAAGTTTACATCTTATAGCCAAAACCCTCTTACCCAATGTGTGTGGCAATAAAAAAAGAATGCTTGAACCATCAACTTGTATAAAATCAAAATTGGAATCCTCAAAACACTTATGAACTACCCATATTCCTCAATTATGATGAAGTCCCATATAATAGGATCATTGTCCCCATCCCCAACCAGGCTTACATTCTAAATACAGGTTGCTACTAAAAATAGAAGACATAACCAGTGTTCTATTTGGCATTATAAAAAACAAATTGCTCCTGCAAGAAACTAAAAGATTATAAAATTTAATTAAAAGTAGTAGTCACATGATATTGATTTTAATGTCTTATCAAAGTTTTAAGCAATATGAATCTCATTGCATAGTTATCCTTTGACCTCAGAATCTGGTGGTGCAATAGCAATTAACTAATTCAAACAATTAAATTTATCTATTTATTGATGCTTTATTTCTGTAACTGTATTTGGGGACAAACTAAGATATTATTTTTATGCATTTTTCTTACATTGATACTACACAGCTGGAGTTATCCTTTGTGTTCAACATCACGCAAATTCGTCATAGATACATTCTCAAAAGAAAATTTATGGATGTAAACATTAAATTAGGGAATCGCCTATTTATACCGACCATGAATCTCGACATTTCCGCTTCATTTGAATAAGTATTACACCATAAACCTGAAAATAGAACTGAAACGCCCACAACAAATATTTTACGACGCATTTTCATGTTACAGGTATGGGAACTGAGTTCTGGCAAATGTTTGAAGACACTGAAGGGGCATAGCAACTACGTTTTCTGCTGTAATTTTAACCCACAAAGCAATCTTATCGTATCGGGCAGTTTTGACGAGAGCGTCCGGATATGGGATGTAAGAACAGGTGAGAGTTTAGGCCTACTTAAGTATTTACGCCATTGGAAAATAGCCTTAGTTAAAAAATTAATACTGCAGCACGTATGCCCCTTAAATCGTTAACCGTTAACGGCACCAACGGCATTTTGAACTTTGTCGTGTGTTTGCTCGTAGCCGCGAAAAGGTTAATTGATACGGCGGCGTTTGTACTATTTTATTTGTATTCTTACCCTATTAAAAAGTTGCCAAGTAGTGATGAGCCTATGTATACACGTTGCCATGTTATTCGTCTTACAACAGCAGCCCACATCATCTACCCAATGACTACAAAATTATTCATAATTAAAAAAATGATATTTATGAACACTGGAATTATTAAAAAAAATTAAAACATTTTCATTATCATGACGCATGACGTAGTTTGAATCCAGGAGCGAGCGCAGTTTGAGCCTTGTGTTCCAAGGACGGCGCAAAATTATTAACAGGGTGTTTCATTCTAATGCATGGTTTATTTTTATTGTACCTATCATTTTAATGAATTATTTTAAACTAGCTTCTGCCAGCGGCTTCGCCCGCGTGATCCCTACGGAACATACACCCGGGATAAAAAGTAGCCTATGTCCTTTCTCAGGCTCTAGACTATCTGTGTACCAAATTTCATTTATTGGTTCAGTAGTTTTGAAGTGAAAGCGCGACAGACAGACAGACAGACAGTTACTTTCGCATTTATAATATTATAGTAAGGATAAATAATCGTGCCTAGAGGTACTTTAGTGGGTTGCCTTTGTAAAACGACTAAAATGGCACCGTGTATATTTCTTTTCCAAACCATCGTGATGAATTTATGGCGTAACATGTATCCGTGACATAAATAAGTAGATACAAGTTATTTCTGAAATATAACAGTTTGTTGTTCATAGATATTATCGTGACCATTCAAACTGACACCTTGCACTAAGCGAGGCTAGGAAAATGAAGCTATTCTATTAGCTACGCATCCTCGCACATCTCTGGTGTAAAGGCTATGCGTGTACGACGGTCAACGATCCACATTTTATAACACATCTTAAACGTACCAACCGATACAATAACACATCTCTGTTACGTTAAACAATGAACCTAAAACGTAGGCGTGACACATTGTCACGAGCGCAGTACTTCAAACCAAACAGCTAATCCAAAACTACATACTTCGTTACACAACATTCGCTAAGGATATTAACAACATACTGTGAAAACATTTTCACCATTCATCGCACGACTTTCGACATATTTTCACCACGATAATTACTTCTAATTATAGACACGTGGAACTAGAAACAGTCGTAAATGTCACGCTTGCTACTCCTGTAGAAGTAGGTTAGTGCACTATTTATACTGTTAACATCCTGGCCAAATCGTTATTAGGTACGTCTCATTGTAATACGGAATTCTATTGATCAAAGTGGCTAGTTTAAATTCTTGCCAAGTTCTCTTAGACTCTTTGGTCCGCGATGTGACTTTTTTTCGTTGTTGCCGCTAACGGTCGTGTCGTGCGTGACCCTTCTGAACAAGCTGCCCGAAAGTTTTTTGCTTCAATAAGATTTTTGTTTTTGATTAACCCTTACTGTCCGGGAAAAGGCTTCTCCTAAGAATTCAATTTACAGCGCCACCTCATACCAGCCCCCGCTGTACGCGTCTAGGTCGCCACGTCAATTATTCACGTTTTTTGCAAAAAATCATCAATAACATTGTCAAAGCAAAAAATGTTATTTCCTGAACATGTTGTACCGAAGATGTAATTAATGGTGAAATCATGTTTTTCCAGGCAAATGTTTAAAGACACTACCAGCGCATTCGGATCCAGTCTCAGCAGTACACTTCAACAGAGATGGCAGCCTTATTGTATCGTCGAGTTATGATGGATTATGGTAAGTGCCACTTTTACTACATGTTATTATCTTCAATTATATCAAACTTCACGGAATGGTAATGTAACCTTGGCAAGTTGCTTTAACAATATCACGTTACATTTGATTTGACATTTTGCATATAGTATAAACTAAGCTGTGTTATTCTATTTTTTATATTTCTGTCAGATTAATAATAAAATTCATTTTTGCTTTCAGTCTAATCTGGGATACAGGGTCAGGTCAATGTCTAAAGAATCACGTTACATTTGATTTGATACTCCGCATTTTCCATAAAGTATAAACTAAGCTGCGTTTTTCTATTTTTTATCTTTCTGTCAGATTAAGAACAAAATTTATTTCTGCTTTCAGTCGAATCTGGGATACAGCATCAGGCCAATGTCTAAAGACGTTGATAGACGACGACAATCCGCCGGTTTCCTTCGTAAAGTTCTCTCCAAACGGCAAATATATCTTGGCTGCGACGCTTGACAACACCCTCAAACTGTGGGACTACAGTCGGGGCAAGTGCCTAAAGACGTACACGGGACATAAGAACGAGAAATACTGTATCTTCGCCAACTTCAGTGTTACTGGTGGAAAGGTAAGAATACTTCAATATCACTAATTATTTCAGCCGAAAGACGTCCACTATTGAACAAAAGCCTCTCGTAAACTTCGTCTTAAAGATCGGTCTTGCGCTGGCCACCACGATCATCATCCTTTTATGCATATTTTCATGACATCTTTTGGCAGCTTAGTATAGGAAAACCACTTAGTACTGCAAGTCCTACAAGCGTTCCAAATGCACATTATTTTCCTAATTATTAAACTAAGCATCTAATGAAGCACATTTTCAAACCCATAGATAAAATTTTGATCGTTGATGTTTGTTTCGTCATACGGAAACATTTCATCAGATTTGAAGCTTATCACTTAAAAATGTTCACACAGATTTCCTAAGCTCTATCTCGTAGTAGCTAGCTGATAAGAGATTGTGAGTGTGTCAAGGCAAAAGTTGAATTCCCAATGTGGGTATTGGGAATTCAACTTTTGTTATATCTTTGCTGCAGTTCCTATCTAATAATTTCATAGCCCAAGCTGGTTTCAAATCACTTTCTAAAATGTGTATAACTGATCATTTACATCAGTAAGATGAAAATGATTATCGTACTTATGTAATCAGGTAAGTTACGCATGATAAGCAAATAGTGCGCGTGAGATCGCCACGGTATGCGTGTTTCTAGGCAAATGCGAGGCCAGTCATACGTCTTTTAAACTAGTATGAGCTGGTATACCAATGCACGGAGATTTGCGTAATTTCTACAATATTTCTGAATTTTCATTTATGCTCCCAGATTATCTTTTTTTATTTTGATTAAGAACACTCTGATTGAGGCACGGTTGTCATCCATAGTTTGGTTTCATTCATCATCTTTCGTCATGCTTATGCTCAGTCAGTCCATCGAGCTAACGTCAATTAATCGACAATCACAGATGCTAAATATATTGTGCAATAGCCCATACACCCTCAGCTTCCAAACCCATCAGTACCTACTGAGACAACAATATAACCATCTCCTTTGTTCACAGTGGATAGTATCGGGCTCAGAAGACAACCTGGTGTACATCTGGAACCTGCAATCAAAAGAGATCGTACAGCGGTTGTCTGGCCACACGGACACCGTGCTATGTACCGCTTGCCACCCCACCGAGAACATCATAGCGTCTGCAGCACTTGAGAACGACAAGACTATCAAGCTTTGGAAGAGTGATACTTAAAGTAGAGTTTGTGAGTAGTTTTAGCTGAATCTTTACATTGTATCTTTGTAAAATATGGTTTTTATTTCTTAGATAAGAGTGTGAATTGATTTTTTGCATGAATAAGTTCGGTAGTATCCGCGTACGTCATGAGAGTAAGAAAGTTGTTTGTGTTAGGATTCACATAGTGTGAGAGTGAAGATACTCGGATTACAATTTGTCTGAAAGATAACTGAAAGAATCATTATAACATCTTATTATTACTTACAGTAGTGTGTGGGTGGCATGTCGAGTGTTAGAAGACCGTTCACAAATCCGAACATGTTTTTAACCTTTTGAACGTTATTCATCATCATCATCATATCAGCCGAAAGATGTCCACTGCTGGACATAGGCCTCCCCCAAGCGTCGCCACAACGACCGGTCATGTGCGTCTCGCATCCATCGGCTACCCGCGACCTTCACCAGGTCATCAGTCCACCTTGTGGGAGGCCTTCCAACGTTACGTCTTCCGGTACGCGGTCGCCACTCCAGAACTTTTCGGCCCCATCGACCGTCTGTTCTGCGAGCAATGTGCTCTGCCCACTGCTACTTTAGTTTGGCGATCCCTGAACGTCATTGTTTCATAATATATGTGACAAACTAAGCTTACCCTGTACGCCAATCAGTGACGGATCTAGGAGGAAAAGTAAAAAATAAAAAAGCACAATATATTTTATTTTGCTTAACACAATAACAAGCCTCATTGGATTACTTTTCGTAAATTCCTCAATGACTTAAAATGTTAGGTTGAGTTGAAGACTACCAAGGATATCTCGGTCTTTGTGTGGAGGGGGAGGGGGGAACTTCAGCCCCTGGATCCGTCAATGACGACAATTTCACAAATATATACGTGACGAAAAACTTGTGAATTTGTCTTGGCGTGGAGGGATGTATTCATAACCTGGTGTTGAAAACTTTATACCTCGATATGCCACTTTGTCAAATCTGTGAATTAAATGCTTGCCTAGTCAGTTGCCTTTAGTCAAATTGCAGTCTGTCTGTGCTCGCTCTTAATTAGTTCTCTTTCTCATTTAGCATACTGTTTTGTTGCAGACTTGTAACCAGACAGTGATCTGTACATCGTGGCTTCATATTGAAAGCCGGCGCCACTGGCTTGTGAATACATTTTATATTAAGATACTAGTCGAGTATCCCGGACGATGGACGCTGAAATTATGAGTGCATTGTTTTATTTCAATAAGTTTAGTGTATCACATGGTATGAGTGGAGTTTCTGTTGATATAAGATATAAATATTTTTGTATCTGACATACAAATGAGAAAGGTTCGAGTTTTAGCGATTATGATTAGTTAAGTACGATTTAAAGATTCATTTAAAGATTCGCTTAAGAGTACTTGTTGGATATAATTAAAGATTCAGTAGTTGTACTTCGTGTTGTTTTTATTGAACCCGCGCATTTTGATGTATTTCGTTTGACTAATGTATAAAAGGACATACAAAGATTTTTTGTTAAATGAATTAATAATATAACACACTCTTCCGTGATGGAAATTAAGAAAAAGTGGTTTAATTTACCATTCCTTAACATACACAAATAACACATAAATGACACAAATATTGAATACAAACTTATTATTAAAAAACACAAATACATAATATTGAATTATCCTAATTATAGGCTTCTTCGCCCAGTCAATTCAGATCACACAAGTTTAAATTCATTCAAGTTCACCATCACTCACAGCTTTTAACTAAAATAACTAATGCTAGGTACATTTAAAAACAACTCCTGTTTTTTTATGACGTGCTTTTGGGTACCGCATACGTATTGCGACAAACTTTCTAGGTATGCGGCCCCCAATATCGTAATTCACAACACGGTGAAAGTTTGGAACAATAAGGTGCAGCGCAGACGACACTTTGTGCGATCGGGTCTGTGGCGCACAAAATGTCTGCATGGAATGCAAAAAGTCCGTCGCGGATTTAACGCAGTCTCAACGGACACGACGCACATCTTCGATCATTTTGTCGGCAGAACTGTAGGGACGTTGTCGCAATGGAAATGCAGAGATTGCGATGTATTATTTTACACTTGAATTAGGTACAGAAAAAGAAGAAGAAATAGAAAATTTTGGGTACATCCTATACTTTCGGAGAGATTACTGAAAGGACAGTTTCATTTATATTAAACATTCAATTCTAAAACAATATGCGGACTAATTGACAATTTTCATAAAATGACGCAATGAGCTGCTATTCATTTTAAGCCGTACTTTGACACATTCACAAACGTTCTATTTTATTCGCGCACTTTTTATGCGGCGCAGCGCGGCGCGATCATCCAGAATGCGTGTCGAATGTGTTACTGCAATATAATGAGGGCTACCATTTTTGTCCTCACCAGTTGGCGCCACTGTCGAGTATGGTCCTTAATCATGGCAATAAAGTTGTTGTTACGTGCGTGTGAACAATGTTAGAAGAAAAAATATGTATGATGCCGTAAACGTGCGATTTAATACACCATAAATAGTGTCGCAGTGTTACGTGGACTCATCAAAGAAGGAGATAATACCTATACATATTTCCAACAAAAAAAGAAAGTTCAATGCTGTGGTCGGTAGAAACGTAACTTAATCTGCTATAGTCAGGCTGTTTTAGTAAAATATTCACAAAAATCGAGAATCCAACCAACAGTGAAAATGACATTACAACGACCTCACGCTACACTAGCGGTGAATTCAAACGTGATAGCCCTCATTGCTTAGGTTCTAATGAGTACATTAGAGGTAGTTTAAAAGTGGCGCCAGTGACGGAAATGTTAAAAGGGAATCGCTTGTCCTGGTATAGAAGAGTTATTAGAGAGAGGAGAGGAAGGCCGAAAAAAAGATGGACGGATTGTGTGAGGAGCGATATGAAAGAAAAGGGAGTTAGTGATAGTGAAGACTAGATCAGAATGATAGTAGTAGAATCAAGTGACAGGTCAGAATGGAAGAAAAAAAACGTTTTGCGCCGACCCCAAGTAACATGGGATACGGGCAGGAAGATGATGAGGTTCTATTTTGGCAGACTAAAAAGTGCGTCACGGATAGTCTTGTCTGCGCTACACCTTAAATAGACGGCAAAACCTGAGATGATAGAAAATGTCCACTTATGATGTTCTTCTGTTAGGTAGCACAGTCATGGAAGCACATTTTATTTGTTTAGAGAAAAGTACCTATTGTCTATAGTAAAAGAAGTATTGTGTAAATACATTATTTATAACCGCATTATTGTTATAGAACTCCGCCCCTAAAATGACCTAGTTTCCAATTGTCATCGATAGGTAGCTCTAATCACTGTCACTAGTTCACTACAATAGGAATATTGCTTCACATTTTACAGAGCTGGTTTCTCAGTCTCTGTTTTTACAATGGATGACATCTCATGTTGAGGATTTTGCATAACATTCTGAGACTCATTTTGAATTTGATTCGACCGAGAGGAACATCCAGACAGGTCAATAGATTGATGGTTATCAGTGTCCCCTTGGATCGAAGACTGCAACTTCACGCTTCTAGAAAACTTGCTTCGCTTCCTGATATTCATCAAATGTTTGAAAACAAGATTATCAATTTCATTCATTAATACAAGTCTGTCTTCTACGTCTAATGGCTTTAACTTTTGAGCAAGAAATCGTCCATAAAAATCACATTCGACCGCCGCCGCACTGGCCGCTGCTTCAATCGATGTATCTTTATTATAAGAAATATCTTTCTCTGTCAAATTTTCCACACGTCGTTTCCTTTTAGAAGCCGAAAAAGAATCAGAAAGCGGATCTGTGTTCGATTCCACACGTTTTCGACTGCTCGATTCTCTTGACAAGGGCCTTTCAGTATTTGATTCAAGAGTTATTGGACTTCCAAGGAGTTCCTCTGTGCTTTCCTGTGGAATAATAAGTGGTTAGTAATGAAGACTTAATATCATTTAGATACACCATAATCAGGTCAATAATATCTAATAGTTACCCGGAAGTTTGCGAAATGAGATACAACCCCATGGTTCGAATCTGATTGTCCCGATTCTTCGACGATCAGCGATTCCTGCACATATTAATATTATTAGAAAGGAGTTCGTTATAGGGTCCCGTACCCAAAGGCCAATGGGACCCTATTACTAAGCCTCCGATGTCCGTCCGTCTCTCTGTCAGCAGACTGTATCACAAGAACCGTAATATTTAGACAATAAAATCAGTGTATTTTTTTGCCGCTAGAATAACATTATAAAAAAATAAAGGGGGCTCGTTTATGGTACGCAACTCTTCGTGTGAGAGTCCGACTCGCACTTGGCAGGTTTATTTTACTGAAAGAGGCACCTTATGGTCCGATAGTCGGCAACAGATTTTCAGGGGAGATTATTAAATGAAAACACACCATTCTTTCGTAAAATAATTAAAAAAAAACTTTTATTTTACACAAACTTCAATTACAAATCGATACATATCACGCCATCTATTAAAATTTATTTGAATTAAATTTTCTTTCTTCGTGTAGGTACATGCTTGTAAATCAAGTCATATTACACAACACACTTATAGGTTACATAGACAGAAAAAACCATATATTTGGGTCGACAACTTACCATTTGCGAATCCATAGCCTTGCGAGGTTTATTTCTGCATGATAAAAATAGTAAAGATTTGTAGGCAAACCATTTCGAAGTAAATGATTCATCAGCCCCGGATCCACTCTTTTTGCTGTCTTGTTCTTTCTTTTTTTCCCTTAAAAAATGACTTTGGAGGTTTTTAATTTTTCTCTCAACTTCAACTTTTTCGACTTCAAACTTTGCAGCAATTTCTAGTAAAGCATCATGTCTCTTAATTTTGTTCTTATAGAATTCGTGTTTTGAATCCCATAGAACCGGGTAAGCCCTATAACACTCGATAAATTGGATTGTTTTTTTCCGCGTCCACTCCATTGTACGCGTATTGATCTATTGCGGCCAACCATACGAGACGATACCGCGACGGAGAGACGTACGACACCCGAATGAAAACCGAAGTGTGCCGAATGAACTACCCGATCGGCACAAGCCGACTGAAACCGATCAAGTGCAGTAAATTGCTTCGGTCCGCTTTGTTGTTAGACAAATAGGTAGCTGCTGCCGAATCGCTTAATTTAGCCCCATGTGTGTAGCAACTCTCACTCGTAGCGTGATGCTATATTATTATAGCATACGCAGTTTAGATTTCTGCCCCGCCCCCGTGGGTTTTAGCGTGATATCACAAGTCTTCCTTAATGAACAGGCTCACTAACGCAACCATGGCCGGATTTAAGGGAGAGACAATCAGGGCAACTGCCCGGGGCCCCCACATTAATCGTATTAAAAAAAAAACTTACACAACGATAGAGTAGGTCTAGGTACTTTATTACAATTTGAAATCTTACCTATCTATATATTTATACTAGTGATGTTCCGGATATCCGTATCCGTATCTATATCTGCGGATATCCGTCACTTTTCTCGCGGATCATTTATTAATTTTCAAATTCAATTGACAGGATAAAATGCTGTTTATATTCTTTTTTTACCGTTTACAAAGATGATCCCGGCTGTGATATTTCATCGGTACACTTCTTAGCAGAGTCTTCTTTCAAAAATAAATCATAATCTTCAGGATGTTTTCTCTGTAGATGATTTTTTAAGGAAGTTGTGCCTTTACCCTTAGGTACGGGAATATTTTCCGTCACAAATTTTACACTTCGCACATTCATCATTTATTATCTCAAAATAATTCCAAATTACACTAAAAAGCTTTTTAGTAAACATTATTTTAACTTTTGCACCAAAACCATACACAAACAAACGTTAAATCTGTGCAGCCCAGTGTCACACTAAATAAAATAGGTAGGTTCTTAATACGCGCGCAATGCAAGTCGAAACCTGGGCCCCAAGTCTGCTATTACAAGTGTCAGAATGGTCTATCATTGATTTCATAATGGTTGATTTTGACAAGATTCTATGCCATTCTTTCAATGGAGTGCTTAGAATAATAACGCATGGAGTGTCAGTGGTTGACCACTGGAAAGTCATAATGACGCTTTTATATCCAACCGTTATGAAATCAATGATAGACCATTGTAATATCAGACTTGGGGCCCAGTGGTGTTTTTAGGTGTACCACTAAAAGGTGAAAAATAAATGGTAGGTACTTATATTAATGAGTCGGATCAATTGGTAGGTACCTACCTATCTATACTTTTCTATACTAATATATAAAGAGGGAATGGGCCGTAATCCACCACGCGGGCCCAATGCGGGTTGGTGAATGTCACATGTCTTCGAATTTTTGGTTCTAGGACATGCCGGTTTCCTCACGATGTTTTCCTTCACCGTTTTGAGAGCAGTGGTGATTCAATAAATTACACAAAGTAATGTGCCTGGCTGGGTTTGAACCCGCGACCTACAACTCGTAAGTCGGAGCCATTATCACTCGGCCACCACTGCTATACTCTATACTTATACTTAATCTATACTAATATATAAAGCTGAAGAGTTTGTTTGTTTGCTTGAACGCGCTTATCTCAGGAACTACTGGTCCGATTTGAAAAATTATTTCAGTGTTAGATAGCCCATTTATCGAGAAAGGCTATAGGCTATATATCATAACGCTAAATACGCAAAATACGCGCTTAGTCGTGGAGTTGCGGAAACCAGCCCGATTTACATACATTTACATACATACATCATAACGCTAAGACTAGGAGCGGAGCAGACGAAGTTGTGCGGGTCAACTAGTAATATTATAAAGAGGAAAGATTTGTATTTATGTATGTAACGAATAAACTTAAAAACTTCTTTACCGATTTGAAAAAATCTTTCAGTATTAGATAGCCCATTTATCGAGGAAGGCTATAGGCTATATAACATCACGCTATGACTAATAGGAGCGGAGCATTAATGAAAATTGTGACGCAGACGAAGTTGCGCGGGTCAGCTAGTCTTTGATAAACTTATACAAAATAGACTATAAACAACCGGCAAAGTGCGAGTCGGATTCTCACACGAAGGGCTTCCGGCTTTCCGCACCATAATCGAGAAAAACACGTTTCTTGTATTAATTTTTTGCCCCCTTAAATTTTAATTTATTTTTTATTATTTGTTGTTACAGCAGCAATGGAAATACCTACACACTTTGTGAAAATTTCAACTGCCTACCAATTATTGTTCTTGAGATACTGCCCGCTGACAGACAGACGGATGGACGGACAGCGGAGGCTTAGTAATAGGGTTCTGTTGATTACCCTTTTGGGTACCGAACCCTAAAAAATTTATTTATCACGACCATTTTATGTTGATCAGTTGATCACAGTATGGGTTTTCAACAAAATAATACTTAGATATTGTTCGTGACGGAGCGTCACATATAGTTTTATATAACTCGCGTACGTACGAGCTTATGTAATAAATAAGATAGTCATAGTATGAGTACCTACATATGTAATGAAATTAAATTTGTATTTTGTTGTCGTTTTCCCCCAGACGCATAAGATGTTCTTGGGGAATTTAGTTTCATTAAATAAATAGATAGGTAGGGTTACACACTCCCCTACACATTCCTGGTAAACCCCTAAAAGGTACTTTGTTATAACATCTAATGTTCAAGAAGGTACACAGGTATTGAAATTTCACACATACAGGACAGTTACACAAAAAGGTAATCAGGGTGGACAGAAAAACCCCCATTTACAGACATCTTCATTGACTAAACATACAAAAAATCTAGGTATTCAGACTTAGGATAATCGGCACTAGAAACCTAGCGCTGAGCTCTATTCAGATATAAACACATCTTTATGGTCCGATAAGGCATTTAAGCCATAATTTAAGAAAATGTAAAAACAGATTTTTCCCCCTTCCGGGTTTCTGATCTTATATTGCTTACTCCCTTAAAAGGATGGCTTTGAAAGTTGTGTATCTGGATAGAGGGATGATGCACCTACCCTAAGACATAAAACACAACAGCCCTTACGGCACAGTTTTCCGAGAAATCAACCCTAAATAGTAGACAAGTTCACACTTATATATAAATTCAGTAGTTAAATGCAACCAGCCCCTCAGTGGGCAGGGTTGATTTTCATCCCATTCGACGGGGAATTTTGGGGGCTTTACAGAGAGAAAATGTGTGTTAGTTATAGTTGAACTCACAGATAAAACCCAAAACAGTTAGCGATTTATTGGCCTCGTTACGGTAAAGTTACATAGAACGTGAACAAACTATTTGAAACAGATAGAAAATAGAAATTTGTAGTTGTCAATTTGTGTCATTGGCAAGAAAAATATTGAACTTTTAACTAAATATAGTGAAAATAGTTGCGAAATGTTTCCCATAAACCGCTAGCTGCAGTGTTGACAGTAAATTCTGGAACTTCATTTATCCTAAGTAAGTAGCTAGGTAAGCTAACATCCCTAACCACAATCTACCCCGAAGACAGTAAGTGTCAAACTGTCAATAGCAAGAAAGAACGTTACACGTGGGGTACGGGAACCTCAGTATACAGGTACAGGACGTGAGCGCGGCTGGACGCAGTCGGGTGGTCACAGTTCACATCGAAGGAATAGAAGAAGGATAGACCTACCCCAAACACAGCACTGCTCCAGTCGATCTCGTCCGTCAGGCACATCTGTTGTAAATGATTGGTTGTTGAATGATGATTGGCTGGAGCTTGACTGGATGATGGTTGATTGTCGATGATTGGCTGTTGAATTTGGGAATGCTGAAACACGAAGCAATAGAAGTTCGAAAAGACTGCTAATATTTTAGATGTTGGGAAGGTATCCTGGCAAACAAATGACTAAAGGAGATGTTTCATTTCACTAGACAACACGAATTTTTGCCGTTAATTCAAATATATATTTTTGATATCTCTCATGTATAAGTATAATGTAAACTCTTTTTTTTTTGCAAGATTTATCCTCGTCCTCTGCTTGGAGTTTTTTTTTATTTTTCCATATTGTGGACACGGTAGAGCGACTTAATCCAAAGCGTCTGCCAACATCACTTATTTTGTCTCCCGTTCCTATTGCGCGTAATCAGTAAAACTTTTTCGTCAAAACCCAGTGTTTTTCTTTTACTGACCATGTTTACAGTTAAGTTTGTGAGCAACAAAGAAAAGGTATGATAACGTATAGATAATCCATGACTCCTACTTCTTGGTCATGATCAACAACAGTCTACACGTGGGAGCAATCCCAATTTGTAAACAAAAGAACGAGTATTTAGAAAATTCGGTATGCATGATGCCGACAGTCGAGTTTATTACGGGCTAGGATAATAAAGCGTGTGCGTTACCCCAGCAAAATGTTGTTCTTTAGAGAGGTGAGACTATAACAAAAAACTGGCCAAGTGCGAGTCGGACTCGCATGCAAAGGGTTCCGGACGAATTTAATTTTTTTAACATGTTATTTTAACACTACAGACTTCTAATAAGTTTTCCTGTAATGTTTAGGTAAAGATCTATCATCTCCATTTTTTTCAAAATTTTAGGCTCAGTAGTTTCGGAGATAAGGGGAGGGTCATTTTTCGTCTAATTTCTTGAATAACTTCTAAACCATTTATTTTAAAATTATGAAAAAAATATAATTAAAACCCTCACAGTAAGCCCTTTCATTTGATATGGCACACGATATTGTGCAATGTTTTTTTTTAATTTTCTTGTTTGACCCCCAATACAGACCTCCATACTAAAAAAATAATAATTTACGTAACGCGTCCGTGTTTTGGTCACAAAAATCCATATGTGCACCAAATTTCAACAGAATCGGTCCAGTGGATCCGGAGAAAACTGGCTGTGACAGACGGACAGACAGACAGACACCCGAGTGATCCTATAAGGGTTCCTATTTTTCGGAACCCTAATAATTAGTTCAACATGAGGAGCAATTTGTTCAAATTGTTGTTTAAAAGTATTAGAGAAAAAGAGATTTTGCTGGAGTAACGTTCGAAACGTTACCTTGGCAAAATCTTTTTCAAAAATTCGTTTCAGGCTGGAACCAAATACTTGAATAGATAGCTTTTGTTGCGTAGTAAATGTTTGTAAATAGCAAAATTTTTGTGTGTTAAGTTATTCAAGATTTTGCTGCGGTAACGTTGTGGGATTTCCCAGATCTCGAAAACGGCTCAACGCAGAAGTTTGAAAAAACTACCAATAAGAGACTATAATTTGTTCAAATTTGTTCAAACATTAGTTTTTGATTTGGTTGACGTAAACCAATGTAATTAAATAGTTTTAAAAATCAGAAAAAAAACGGATTTGCAAGTAAACCAATACACTTGTAACAAAATAAACAGCTGTAAAAAATACTCGAGGTAGACGCTTATAACGTCAGGAAGTTTAAGTTTTGTAACTTTACACGATATGAAGATAAAAACTAATTTGATTAATTTTAGACTACTCGTATTTTAGCGATCGAATACGCAGTTCCCACAACATTAAGAAGCATGACATACTTTGAGCAGATTCAAATGATTCGTGAACATTCGTTCCTGTTAATTTCAGCTTTCAATTACGGCTTTTTAATGAAACTTATATCAAAAAATCAAGAATATGTCAGCAGTTATGTAAAAGCCGACTAAATTGAAAAGAACACGAAAACGCGACTGCACCGTAAGTACGGGTAATCTTCGCAAATTAGCAGCTTAGTATCCGATGTTTTGTACAGTTAAGCAGAAAAACGTTATTTGTGAAGCTGATTTTAAAGGACCATGAGTAATTTTGGACCAATCACTCAACAGTAATAAAACCTTTACCATATGAAAGCTGTTAGAGTATTATTCATTTCTTATTATGGCAGCTACCTCGAATTCGAGAGCGAACATGGTGTTTTGAAACGTTTTCAATGCTGAGGAAACATCAAAATTCATAGTATCAAAACTTTTAACAAAATAATTTTTCCTGACATTTTTTATACGCCGTTCACACTAGTGGCCAGCGAGACCTCATCCCTCCTTTTTTTAAGAAAACAGAATTTGAAAAAAAATATACCGTTCCGAAGATATACACGTAAAAGTAAAATAAGGTTATTAGGTCCAAGTACTTAAAATAGAAACTCTAGACCCTAACTTATAACGTTTATTTGTATCTTGTTAGGGTCTACAATGTCCTGCCAAGTTTCATTTATGTGCTCTTAGTAACTAATGAGTAATGGCATAATTTACTACGACCGGACCACTATATGCTTTGACATCCGATTGTAGGACTTTCTAAAAAAAGCAAAAGAAAACATATTCCGATATTAAGTGTATTAATGCAACTATTTACATGTAAAATTTCAGTTTATACAGTAAATAATTAAAGAGATATAAATAGAAACTGGCCAAGTATGAGTCGGACTCGCGTGCAAAGGGTTTCGATAATTTTTTTTTAACATGTTATTTTCACTCTATAGACTTCTTATAGGTTTTCCTGTAATCTATAGGTAAACATGTATTACCTCCATTTTTAAAAAAAATTAGGCTCAGTTGTTTCGGAGATAAGGGCCCCCCCCCTTATCTCCGAAACAACTGAGCCTAATTTTTTGTAAAAGTAAAATAAGGTTATTAGGTCCAAGTACTTAAAATAGAAACTCTAGACCCTAACTTATAACGTTTATTTGTATCTTGTTAGGGTCTACAATGTCCTGCCAAGTTTCATTTATGTGCTCTTAGTAACTAATGAGTAATGGCATAATTTACTACGACCGGACCACTATATGCTTTGACATCCGATTGTAGGACTTTCTAAAAAAAGCAAAAGAAAACATATTCCGATATTTAGTGTATTAATGCAACTATTTACATGTAAAATTTCAGTTTATACAGTAAATAATTAAAGAGATATAAATAGAAACTGGCCAAGTATGAGTCGGACTCGCGTGCAAAGGGTTTCGATAATTTTTTTTTAACATGTTATTTTCACTCTATAGACTTCTTATAGGTTTTCCTGTAATCTATAGGTAAACATGTATTACCTCCATTTTTAAAAAAAATTAGGCTCAGTTGTTTCGGAGATAAGGGGGGGGGAATGGTAATTTTTCGTCTAATTTCTTGAATAACTTCAAAACCATTTATTTTAAAATTATGAAAAAAAATATAATTAAAACCCTCACAGTAAGCCCTTTCATTTGATATGTCACACGATATTGTTCAAAAAACTTTTTTTTTAATTTTCTATTTTGACCCTCAAAAGTGTCCCCCATACTACAAATTTAATAATTAACGTAACGCGTCCGTGTTTGGGTCACAGAAATCCATATGTGTACCAAATTTCAACAGATTCGGTCCAGTGGATCCGGAGATAACTGGCTGTGACAGACGGACAGACAGACAGACACACGAGTGATCCTATAAGGGTTCCGTTTTTTGTCCAGAACTTTAAAAATACCAGAACAATCGTATTATATGGATACTGCGACCAAGTTTGAATGGCTACAAATAAGCGGGCTTTCGGTGTTCAGAGCTAACTTACCATACATAATTACACGACGTCATACATTAAATATCTGCTACACTTAAATTAAAAGAAATCGTCATTTTTCCGCTGGGACTACGCACACGTTATTAATAATAATAATAAATTCATTTACTCAGGTAATTACAACCCATTACACAAAAATCATAAAATCACAAATCAAATCAAAATAAAATTAATAAAAGTATGAAATAACTTTAATTTCGGAAGTCGGTGTTTTTGGTTATTTCGTTTTTTGACACCGACTTCCGAAATTAAAGTTATTTTAATACTTTGTAGTGTTTTGTTTTGGAAGCCGGTTATATTTTTTGTAATAAAGTTTTTTATTTTTCACTTTTAATGGTACCTGCGTACCCATTCACAGCGTACCGGCGTGATGTTATGTAATGAACTGGGGCCTAATTAATAAAACTTACTTAGAATAAAATACAAAATGTAAAAAAAATTGGGAAATTGGGATTGAGAGTGGGTACTATACAAAGTGTATCATTACAAGCTAAACCAACCAAAGCCAAGTGATTTTTGTCGTTAAATCGAGTGACGTTACATGGAGTTTACACTGTATTAACAGATAAATAATTTAAAAAAAAACTTACACTACAAAGTATAAAATAACATTAATTTCGTAAGTCAGTGTTAAAAAACGAAGATACAAAACCAAAAACACCGTCTTCCGAAATTAAGGTTATTTTATACTTCGTAGTGTTTTTTATTTTTAGTTTTCACTTTTAAGTGGTGATACTTGGACGACGTGTTCATCTAGGCAGAAATTGAAATAAGCAAAAATGGTCATAAAATAAAAACTACTGAACCAAACTGAATCAATTTTTTACGGGACCAAATGGCAAATATACCGCATAGAACTAAAAAGATTCACACAAATCGGATGAGAAACCTCGGAGTAATCGGTGTAAATACATAAAAAAAATATACCCACCGAATTGAGAACTTCCTCCTTTTTTGGAAGTCGGTTAAAAATTCTTTTACATTTGAATATCTAAATAAATAACAAACTATAAATTTGACAAAATTTTTGAAGATTTATAAAAAAAAAACGGTCAAGAGCGAGTCGGACTCGCGTGCAAAGGGTTCAGAACAAATTCTTTTTTTGAATATGTTAGTTACCATTATAGACTTCTTAAAGGTTTTCGTTTTCCTGTAATCTATAGGTAAAGATTATAGACTTATTTATATTTCTATGGTAAAGATCTATTATCTCCATTTTTTTCCTCAAAATTTTAGACTTATCTAATACTTTCGGAGATAAGGGATAATCATTTTTTATTTAATTTCTTGATTAATTTCGAAACCGTTTATTTTAAAATTATGAAAAAAATATAATTAAAACCTAAGTACAGTAAGCTCTTTCATTTGATATGTCACACGGTATTGTTCAAAAATCTTTTTTTTTTCTTGTTTGACCCCCAAAAGTCACCCCTTACTAAAAATTTAATAATTTTCGTAACACGTCCGTGTTTCGGTCACAGAATTCCGTATGTATACCAAATTTCAACAGAATCGGTCCAGTGGATCCGGAGATAACTGGCTGTGACAGACGGACAGACAGACAGACACACACACCCGGGTGATCCTATAAGGGTTCCGTTTTTTGTTCCGAACCTTAAAAAATCATCATAACAACAAATTACACTGGTATTTGTAATTACACTATCTACCCTCAGATTACCTATACAGAGAAAAATAGTTTGAAGTTATTTTTTACCAGAAACTTCTTTCCGTGCACCAAAATCAAAAGGCATTTATTCAAACTAGGCTGAAAATCAGCACTTTTTGAACGTCAAAATTTACATGAAGACAGTCCCCAAAATCGCCCAGCCCGTCACCACTTTCTATTGTTATAGTTGGGAAGAAGAAGTGGCCAACAAACTCCCCAGCAACACAACTGTCTGTTAAGTTTGAAGAACTTGAATTAATATAACAGTATTATACAACATTTTATGATAGATATAGAACATTATATTAAATGGCACATGTCACCTAGCACACTATATTATCCCAACAACTAAATATGAAACAATGACAAAACTAATTAAATAGATAATTAAATACGCGAACAATCAAAATGAGCCTCCAGGGATAAATGGCGTGCCCGCTTACACGTGCAACAATGGAATTTAACCAAAAGCTGTGACCCAAAGTCACAAGTGATAAACTAAATTATTAACAGTTAAAAGTTATAACCAAAACCACGGTTAGCAAGACAGCATATTGATCATTATGAAGGAGGCTATTTATGTTAAAAAATCTTAGTAATTGCTGGAGTATCAATTTTTCAAATATTTTACTAAATGCAGGTAGGCAAGATGGAAATAGGCCTGAAGTTATCTATGTCATTATTATATATATTATGTTATTACCTGATTTAACAGAGGAATGACTTTACTACTCTTCATGAGGTCAGGAAAAGTTACTAAATCAACACATTTATTAAAAGTAACAGCAAGAAACGTGGCTACGATGTCAATTATGTTACTCAAAAGTTTAATGGAAATGCCTCAGTAATCACCAGTGTTTTTAGACTTAAGTGTATTAAAAATATTAACTACGTCGCTTAGCTTTACATGCTCGAAACTAAATAATTGACTGCATTTAGGCACACTACAATGTAAAAGCTTTTCAGCATTAGACGAGGACGAATTTAAGGAGCGAGTAGTAGTTATAGGTAGGTATTTTGGCAAAAAAATAATTAAATGCCTTAGCTACGTCAGCTGCTTTACTAACTAATTTATTATCAACAATTATCTCTACTTGGTTTTCTTGTTTGACAGACTTGCCCGTTTAATTGTTAATGATATTCCAAGTAGCTTTTACTTTATTATTCGATTTTTTATCGTTTCGCTTAAGAATTTAGATTTAGCAATAGCACAAATCTTTTTAAATAATTTCTAACATACTCTAGAAAAGGAGTATTAAAATTATATTTTTTAAACCATATAACTCGTATAGTCTCGCTTTACTTTTATAAATACCCGCAGTAACCCATTAGTTGAAGCCAACGGAGGTACCGGTAGCGCTAATAGAAATGTAGATTGGTACTCTTTTTGTACAACATCAAAAAGGGCTCCATAGATTTCATTAGGATTTTCATGTTTTACTATGGATGGCGCAAATTTTTTAGCTATAATCTTAAACCTATTGCAACGACCAACTGTATACAGCCTGCATACTATTTTATGCGGCTTTTTATTTAGTGGCTTATGAAAGCTAACTAATAGTCCACAGACCCACAGTGGTCAGACGTTAAGTCACTTAACATCAATTTATTATCGGCATCACAATTACTATAGATGTTATCTAAACAAGTTGATGAAGATGCCGTGATTCTAGTAGGTTCAAAAAACAAATTAACTAAATGAAAGGGCTTATCTACGATATTAATAGTTAACAGCGTTCTATTTGTAGCGCTTTTTGGGGTTATGTATGGTTCATTGTAACGAGTTTTCTTTGTTTCTCAAGAGTGTGTTGTGTTTGTGGTGTTGTGTTTTGGTGTGTTGGAGTGTTGTTGGTGTGTTGTGTTGTTGTGTTGTGTGTGCACATATTATAATATGAGTCTAACATGCTCAAATTCCCCCCGTATCTCTTCTGTTTTATTTGTAGAGTTTACTTCAAGTTCAAATCGAGAACGGCCTATTCTATTCCACCCGGGTTTTGATTGAATAATTTGAAAAAAAGCGGTCATTGTGACTTAACTACATTGATATATAAGAATCAGGTTTTTATATATCTACTATATTATAACTATTATAGTTCAGCATTGATATATAAAAACCCGGTTTTTATACAACGTGTAACAGAATAAATGCAATACCTCTTATCATTTTACTCATCATTATGAACAACTTTTACTATGGGACTAATCACGAAATTGCGAAAATATAATCAGCTGTTCAGTAAATTTGTCGAGTTATGCGCACAGAAATGTATGGAGCAGTCGATTTTTTTTCGCGATTTCTGTGTTGGTCCTATAGTAGTCCCATAGTGACTCTAGCCGTGTTTAAAAAAAAATGGCCCATTTAGTATAGATTTCTAAAAGGTACAACACTTGCTACTTATCTTTCCATAAAAAAGTTATCAATCATTTAGAGCAGTAAAAAGTCGAACAAAATTACCAAAGAGAAAACTTTTACGAAAATAGTACTTTTGTGTGCAAAAAGTTCTACTTCACCATAGTGAAGGAGTGTGTGGAATGTAAAAAGTTCTACTTCACCACAGTGAAGTAAAAAAAAAGTGTTGTCCAGTGTTTTGTATGGGATTCCGGCCATAACATATATACCTTTTAGCGAAGCTGGGAAAATAACCCCTGAATAGAATAAAGAAACATCTTTTTTACCCACGACGGTACGGTGTATAGGTATAATGCGTTCGGGGTGAGGTTAAGCAATGTTGATATTTAGCTACAAAATTACTTATCCGATTTTCATGTGCATGTTCTTAGATAGGTGTTACGGTGACAACTCACCAGGGGGCGCTGCAGTAAACATTTGTTGGTGCAAAACCAAAACTACTAGTCTGATTTTGATGCGGTTTTTAATAATGTACATAAACTATATCGATATGTAGTACAATGTACATAATACCTATGCTCTCTAAAAAGAACAGAAATAAAAGCAAAATTTAAAATATTGCCCACGACGGTTAAGAAGTGATTGAAAAAGGATAAAATAATTTAAAAACCCCCCCGCCAGCCCAGAGCCCGTTCTTTAAGACGGGGGTTTGAAAGAATTTATATCCGTCATTTTAAACAACATAAATATAAATAAGTATAGCAATAAAATATCTCCCATTATTCACGTTACTATAAAACTGCAAAAAAGCACTGGTTAATTTAATGTCAGCCCCGGACGGATATAAATTCTTGAAGACGGAGATTTTTAAATTATTTTATCCTTTTTCAATAACGTATTAACCGCCGTGGGTTTTTTTCATAATATCAAATGTTTTATTATTATATTTATTTATTTTATTTTAAAGAAAGCTTACAGACTAATTACAAATTTAAATAACATTATTAGGTAATGACTTAGTTTTAAGGTGCTTGAGTTGACCAGTTACAGCGTAGATAATCAAACACTTTACAAGGTACAAGGGATGTTGAGATACAAGGGTATGTCAAGCCGTGAAATATCAAAATTAAAAGCTACGTATGGTTGTCACCAAAATACTCCTTGTTCAAAATGTTTTTGAACATAATAAAAATTCAAAATGTTTGACGTGTACAACTGACTTGTTTTATGTCAAATCAAACTATTTTTTTTTTCGTTCAGGTAGGTAGGTACACTTAGCACTTGCTTATTATAGTTAGTCGAAACGATGCAGATATAAGAGAATAATATTAGTTGTTTTTAGTATAGGAACACATACCTTTCATATTTATCGTCTACCTACGTGATATTATGTTTTGATGTAACATGATTTCGGAACGAAAGCAGGCTATGACATGCAAACTATGGCGCCCATTACACGGTAGGTTTTGCTGTCAGTTTAACCACAGTCAACTAGTGATGAGTCGTTGAAGGGTTTTCCGTCAGCGAAACGTTAACGTTGAATTGCGTTTGTCAACTAGTTGATCAACTAGTTAATTTCGTCAACGAGTTAACGTGTTACGAACGTCAACTTGCATGAACGATAAACGCCTAAACGCTACTAACGTATGCTGTTGTAATGTTAATTTACAAACAATTTGATGCAGTTTGCGGGAGTTTTATTGTTAAAGAAATACAATTAACGTACGTTGAAAATAACAAAACGTTGAGTTCATTTTCTCGTTTCGTCAAACGAGTTGAATTCATAAACGTCGTTGTCTCGTAACTCGTTGACGAATTCAACGAGTTGATTTGTACACGGTCAACGTTAATCCCGTTGAAGAGACATCAACGTTGATTCAACTAGTTCGTTGATTCAACGCCCATCACTACAGTCAACGCTGTGACTGACGGATAACCTATCGTGTAATGTAGTGACTGATGGTTGCATGAAATTGAATGACGAAAATCTGAATATTTAATTAATTTTAAGTTAATGGCTATGTTTTTTATGTTTATCGAATGGGTAATAGTTTAGTCCTTGTCCTTTTTCGAATCCCGTCTAACAATCAATAAAATATCTATCGTTGCGTAGTTGAGAAAGATCGTCTAATGTCGATTGAATTCCATCAGTCACCATCAATCATGACTTTTGGAATTGACTGACGTTTGCATTGAAAAACTATTACTTTTTATGTAAGTACAACAAATTAGGCTTGAATTCACGAAAGAATATTTTTTCAGAATTTGTGGTAGGTACTTTTTCGCCTTTTTTCGATATTTTTTATTGTCAAACATAGGTAGGTACACTATTAGTTTTTCTTACAATGTTACTCGCCAAACTTATTAGTAATAATGTGCATCTGATGGCCGAAAATGAAACATCTCCTTTAAGTTCTAAAATGAAACATCTACTTTAAACTTTCCGTTGTTATTTTTCTCAGTATTTTCAGTACATTCTCGTCTAGTTTAGAATCTATACTTAATATATAAAGCTGCAGAGTTTGTTTGTTTGCTTCAACGCGCTAATCTCAGGAACTACTGGTCCGATTTGAAAAATTATTTCAGTGATAGATAGCCCATTTATCGAGGAAGGCTATAGGTTATATATCATCACACTAATACCAATAGGAGCGGAGCATTAATTAAAAATGTGACACACGCGAAGTTGCGCGGGTCAGCTAGTATTAAATATTAATAAAGAAAGAAAGAAAAATGTTTATTTGAGACTCGCACAAAACAGACAGATGTAAAATTAATTGAAAACTAAAAGTAGTTTATTACTTAATCAATAATAAATTAGTCTGTGCAAAAAGGTCCCTATCTCAGCATAGGCTGCGAAATTTAAAAATAAATAACACAGCGCTGGGGGGTTATTAATAAAGGGTTGAACGTGTTATTTTTTAAAGAAATATTCTTACCTCTGGAATGCCCGCTTCGTTCGTAGAGTGAGCTTTACTTATAGGTAGATTGTTTGATCCAAACCATTTTCTTCTCTCTTCAGGAGTAAATTCTTTCAGTTTTAATTCCGGTACGGTACGGTTTTTACGGTCTTTTTTATACTTTTCAACTAAACTTACCATCTTAGTTTGAACTACAATTGATTCTGTATTCAACTTAGCAGCCACATCCTTCCATGCCTCATGTGTTTTGTTGCGATCCCTAAAATATATATATGTCGGATCCCACAATTCTCTTTTTTCTCTAAAATACTCCATCAATTTCGTAAGGTTATCTTTGTTCCACTGCATTTTAAAACGACAAAAATATTAACACGTATATTCTCCTCAAAGCCGTACTCAACACTGACTTGACACTGATGCCTCGCGCTTCGTTCGCCTATCGCGTACACGTGACTCACGCGCACTAGCTAGCCAACTATAAGCTAGCAAGCTATATAACTTTTTAAATAACTTATTACTTTTACCTTTATAATATGTTTTGTTATTTTGTTATATAGTCTGGATTCACCATAACCGTGTTATACCAAAATGAATGCAATCGGTCGAATATAACTTCTTAAATAACTTGTTGCGGAGACGTTATATACCTACGTTTGGGGTGAGAGGTTGCTGTTTGTGCAAACCAATGGTACCATTTATCTCTAAAACTACTTATCCGATTTTGATGCGGTTTTCAGTGATGGATTTGGGTTTGATTCATAGTGCGTAGGTACAGTAGTTTCCAAAAGAGTAGCAATCTCAGAAGGCAATAGATTGACACTTCGGTTTAACTTACGACCTTCTTTTAATAAGTACCTCCAATACTACAGACACACACACACTTACATTTCTTTGCAAATTATTGTCTACATCTACGCTAATATTATAAAGAGGAAAGGTTTGTTTGTTTGTTTGTTTGAAATGAATAGGCTCCGAAACTACTGGACCGATTTGAAAAATTCTTTCAGCAATGGATAGCTACATTATCAGGGAGTAACATAGGCTATATTTTACCCCCGTACTCCCACGGGAACGGGAGCTACGCGGGTGAAACCGCGTGACGTCCACTGGTATTTCATAAATTCAACCATTAGGGTACTTTTTTATTTTTATTAGCTAATGAAAAACAAAACAAAGAGGAACATCACAAACACCTTAATAGGTTTGTCTGGATGTTGAAACACCTTAAAGCAGCCTTAATACTAACAAATTAAATCACTGTTTACATACATTTTATAAAACATTGTGAGGTAGATTGAAATAGGTAGATTAAAAACTACAAATATGACAACGGTACCAACGGTACAGCCAGGTAGCCGCCGCAATGCTAATTAAAAGAGAATCAAAGAATTGTTTGTACTTGTTTTTATCATTTTAATCCTTTATTTCCGATTGAATGGTTGTTGGAATTTCATTGATCGGAATAAAATAAATAAATGAGCGTTTGTTCGTTTCCCATAATAGTTTTTATATTTCGGTAGGTACTACCAGTTTTGATAGGGCTGCCAATCTTGTTGCTTTACCATAATTGAATTTAATTTGTAGCTCTTTGTTGCCGAATTGTTCTATTATTAATGCCTTTCGTATTTTCGTGTGTATTGGCAATATCTTACAATATTTAAAGAAACCTGTAACGTCATCACCACTTGACTTCATCACTTGCTATGATAGCCTAGCGTTTACAGTAGTTGAGTAAGCACGATCATGCACATTGAGCCGCGGGTTCAAATCTCACGCAAGTGATGGCTTTTTTATGTTTTAAAAACGCTCGAATAATCAAGCTATTGAATACTTCCTTTTTATGTTCGTCTCGTCCACTAAACTCGTAAAATTTTATGGTAGTACTCACAGAAAACTGAATTGATAAATGATTTAACTTACGACTCATTCGACGCGACAAATAGAACGTTATTGCTTGGTTGTTATTGTGGGTTAGTGGCGTGTGTTTAATCTAATATAGGTGTAGTAGTTCATTTTGAAAAGCAAGCAAATTTAACTATTGAAATGAAAGCTATCTAATATTATTGCGCTGCGTAAAAGCGGACTTAACATATCACAAGCGGACTTAACATATCACAAGCGGACTTAACATATCACAAACTAGTGGACGTCACGCGATTTCACCCGCGTAGTTCCCGTTCCCGTGGGAGTACGGGGATAATATATAGCCTATGTTACTCCCTGATAATGTAGCTATCCAATGCTAAAAGATTTTTCAAATCGGTCCAGTAGTTTCGGAGCCTATTCAATTCAAACAAACAAACAAACAAATCTTTCCTCTTTACAATATTAGTGTAGATTTCTGATGAAACCGGACCGAGCGTGAGTATTATAATTTAATTATTTTATCAATCATTTATCTTATTATTATATACTGTTCTATAAATAATTAGTGTACTGCTGATCCTGGTAGTGATTTTAAAACATTTTATATTTTCAGTAGATCTCAACTAAATTGAAGAAAAAATATACTTAATTTCAAAGTAAATTTATTTACCTAGATTATTATTGAATGATGAAAATATCATTATGAATGTGACTCTGATTGTTTTATTTTGAGTATAATTTTGTTTCTAAACAGTAGGTAAATTATATTACTATTTTGCTCAGTAGCCTAACAATACTCCTTTTTTGTTTTAGAGAAATACTGTGGGTCGGTGGGTCAAAAGACATAAGGAAGAGAGTAGCCTTGCCAGTCAATAGCGAAGTGGAAGATCCCAGCTCATACGCCACCACTGTCCGTCTTCCTTCAGTTTATGCGTTTTATTTTTGTCTCGCTAATATAAAAAATGTCTTCTAGAAAAAGGTCGAATCTTTCACAATATAGCAAAATTCTTAATCTTCTTAATATATTTAAAACAAAGTCGGGTTTGTTCGAACACTTTTCTAACTCGAGAACGGCTCGACCGATTTTCATAGTTTTTGTGTTTTTGGATTAGTCTTCGTCCGGAATAGCATAATAAGAATTAAAATACAAAAAAAAAGAGTAGGTGGGTAGGGTAGGTAGGTAGGATAGGTAAGGTAGGGTAGGTAGGATAGGTAAGTAGGTAGGTAGGGTAGGTAGGTTAGGGTCGGTAGGTAGAATAGCCAGTTGACGGGAGCGAAGCCGCGCGGGTCAGCTAGTAATAAATAAAATAGTCGCCGTTCGCTTAGACACCTCATACAAACTATTAACGCAAGGAGTATTGTCTTTTAAATAAGTAATTAAAACCCTGGCGTCCCATGTGCTTTTAAAATATGCTTAACAATGTGACTAGAAGAAATTTTAATATTTGAAGTAGTTTCACAAACAGATGCAATAACGGACTTGTGCACAAGAATAGTTCTGTAAGCTAACTTTTGATTAAGATGTAGATATGCTATATATTTTGCAACATCTGTCGGAGTTGGTGCACGAAAATTTACATTTTCGTGCCCCCCAAATAGGTGTGTAGGTTTTAAGAGTTGAAGTTCGCCAGCAAGATAAAAGAAGATCTTTCTCTTGTGGAGACCAGAGATCTCTTGTCATGGTGTCCCAGCCGAAATGAGCCAAGCTTCCAACTGCAGATCGTTGACATGAGCTGGTGGTAGGCCGGTCACCGTGTCCACCAAGGTCTTCCTCAGGTCTCTGATCTTCAGGGGCCGTGTCATGGTTCGATTCTTCAGGTCTGGTCGCCAAAAGGGTTTCTTCCACTTGGATGCTACTATGATGTACCGACCTGATGCTGAGTTGAGGTGGTGAAGAACTTGTGGAAGTAGCGCTAGTAGTGGGAACACCCATGCGAGGTCGTATCGTCAGTACCTGCTGATCGTCGTGATAACAGGCGTTGAAGTCTGAGGAATCTAGAGAAACGTAATTTATCACAACGGTTTGAGACGCGAACAAGTCCGGCTTTCCCCAAGTCTGAAATATCTTTGAAGTTGCTGCCACCTGAAGGTGCCACTCGCTGCCGGCGACAGGTGGTCGGCTTCGATGTAGTACACCGCTGGTAGATGGTGAGGGATCAGTACAGTCGGTTCTCACAATTATCTGACCCACCCTAAAAACAAACGAATTTGAACCCTCTACTTGTAACATTAAGGTTTATTCAATTTATATGAGCTTGTCAGATAAGTGCTCGTGGTCTCGATGAACAAATACAATAATAATACAGACACGCAAATTTGATCTTTATAACGTCAGCATTAGGTTATATGTTATAACTACTTGTTATAATATTATTAGTCTAATAGCTTATTTTAATGATTGCGTTCAAGTAATTCTGGTCTCGTGGTCTGTGTATAAGACTGAGATAAACAAGTTGCAAGATCAAACCTTGCGATGAAGATATTGTTTTGCTATCAATTTAGAATTTATTCCAAAACTATTTCTTGTAATATTGTAAAGAACTATGACGGATAATCTTCAAATATAAACTTTCAAAAATGGTAATATTTTCGCATAACTTGTAATAAGTGGGTAGTTGAAAAATAAATATTCGTATTCATTATAAAACTGGTATTCAAATGCTACTAAGGCAGTGACTACGCACAAATATATTTTACCTTGCCTTACTAAATTGCAAAAACAACGTCTCTTTACTAATTTATATTTTATAGGTAGTTTTTTTTTATTATCATGTTTCAATGGAGGGATTATTTAAAATACAAAATCTGTTTACACGAAGAGAAGGCTGCTTGTGCTGTGCAAGAATAAACTTTATGAAAGTATACTATAAGGTTCAAATTCTTTAGAATATTACGTCTAGCATTACACCTAAGATCAAATTTCAATGCGGCTAATAAGAGTTGAATTAGTCTTGTGGTCACTAAGATAGTGCGGTGTTCATCGTTGTCTACGTTCGAAACCAAGTTTAACCTAAATATAGCTTTTTGCTCAGCTGTTTTTTTTAAATTATTTATTACACTTTTTTTTTACATTTCTTTAATGGACGACGTAGGATCTTGTTTTAAAAGACAAGACCCTACGTCGTCTAACGGGCGGTTTGTATAGAAATAAAACTAAACAATTGCAAGTTTAAAATGTTTATTATTTCACTAAAACATTTAGGTAAGATACAGTAAGTAAATGCTCATATATTTCCAAATTAATATACATTTTATATTAGTATGCCATAATCAAATATAACCATTTATAAACAATAAAAAAGGCATGCTTATGCTTAAAAGTTTGTTATCGAGAAAATAAATTCATCTGTGAAATGCTTTACAGATTTATAGCTGCCTGTATGTAGTGAATAAACATGTTATTTAAATAGAAAATATCTATATATAACAATAACATCACCACATAATCTGCAACATTTTAATAGTTTAACAATCAATCCATTGAAAATTTACTTATATGGTGTGTTTAAAAAACCTACTAAATTAATTAGTAGCGGAGAGTAAGCGGCTACGCATACCGCGAACCATATTCCAACACAAATCTTTGCCTCTCATGTGCTCCCAAGTCGATGTCACGATCTCAACCAAGTTGTGTTTGTTCCGCACTTCCGTTGTGTCCCAATTTAAAACCATTAGACCCAAAGATTTTCTATAGGGTTCAAATCAGGACTTTTAGATGGCCAATTAATAACTGTCACACCTTCTTGAGCAGCTAACCAATCCTGCACAATGCCTGCACGGTGGATGGAGCAGTTATCGTGCATGAAATAAATATGTGATGTCGGATAGGTAATTCGCACAGTCGGCAGTATGACGTCACGTAGAATCTCCAAATACAAACTACTATTAACCCTACCACCTACTTCCACCAATTCACCAGGTCCCATAGACGACATCCAGCCCCAGTAGCCCAGGGTTATTCTACCGCTGGTTCTACAAGGTAGCAAGCACTTCTCATTATAGCGTTCTCCTCTCCTTCTCCATAAGATTTTACGTCCATCTTTATCCGATTTAAATGATTTTTCATCAGCTAAGATCACAACATTTTCTTCCCAATTAAAATTTAAATATTCCTGGGCAAAACGGACCCTTTCTTCTTTCTTGCAGGTGTCAATGCAATTTTCTGTGCCGGTTTATAATTCCTTATCCCAGCAGCGTGTAAATGCCTTCTCACTATTTCCACTGAAATATTGTCATTTATTGCGGTTACACGAATGGGTAAAAATGGATTTTCAACATGGCTTGCAACAATGTCCCGGTGGCGTTCGAATTCGGGACTATACTTGATAGCTTTTGCTCCTGGACGAATCCGCTGAATATCTCCACTGTCTCCAGAACGTCTTAGCCATAGTCTGACCGTATTTCTCTAAAGCAAAAAAAAAAAAACATTTTTGGAACCGTGTATGTAGCTTGTAAGGAGTGAATGTAATGGTAAAATAGCAAACTACGCGTTCATTACTCACAATCAATAAAATAAAATAGGTAAAAAAACACTTACTGCTATATTAAGTCGACGACCAATCTCTCTAATTCCAACATTCTGCTCATGTAAAAATATGATTTTAAGTTTGATATAGTCACTAAGTTGCGACATGATGCTTTTTGACACCAAATTGCTTAAAAATACTTAACGAGTTATATGAAACGATTTACAAATGTGTGTGCACAGTCACTGCGATTGATCGACTAGATGAATTTATTATCTACCTCACGAAGCAATGTTTTACTTCGTATCCAACCATTCTTGGTAAATATAAATTCTGTGAACTTAAAGTTTTTTTTAATTTACCCACCTGTTTACAAGATAAGTTACTAGGCGTAAATCATATTGGTTGTTCTTTAATAATGCAAGCAATATTGTAGAAATGAAAACAAATTAAAAAAGAAACTGATATTAGGCAGGCTGTGAATGCGAACCCACATGTTATTCGTTGCCAATCCAGCATCAAACCGCTAAGCCACAAGAACTTATTGATAACATGCGAAATTAAATGTTGGGTTGTAATTATGTAATGTGACTTCAAAGCTTTTCAACTTTAACGTCAACGAGATAAGGATTAAAATAGGTTAACAAAATGATATATAATGCCGGTGACTCCGACATTGAGTCCACGAGCACTTATCTGACGAGCTCATATAAATTGAATAAACCTTAATATTACAAGTAGAGGGTTCAAATTCGTTTGTTTTTAGGGTGGGTCAGATAATTGTGAGAACCGACTGTACAATATTGAGATCGTCTGTCAGAGCTAGCCATTCCCGCGTCAACTCCAACGATCGGTGTGATTTTGTGCCGCCTTCTTTCTGAATGAACGAGACCACTGTCTTGTTGTCGGTCTGTAGAATGATCCTGGAGTCCCGGAGGGCTCTGGGTTCCTTCGACAGTACAGCAATTACAGCATACATTTCTTTGGGATTGCAATGCCATTTTTTCTGATGGGGTTGCCATGCGCCTTGTACCTTGTTGTTGTTGACCAGGGTACCCCACATAATGTCGGAAGCGTCCGTGATGACAAAGTTTGTGGGTAGCACGTCTATGTGAATTGCCGTCTTTTGACTTACATTTTCCATCCACCACTCGAGTTCTTGGCGAATGTCTTGTGTCAGATGTACTGCTTCGAGAGGATTTTGACGCAGTACTTTTATGTGACATTGCAGCGCACGGCAATGCATCCTTCCCCGGGGGGTGATGAAGGACGCAAAGTTGAGAAACCCTAAGAGGCGTTGCGCCTGCTTGAGGGTCCAACTGCCCGCTGCGAGTCTGGTCGAGAGGTTCTGTCGATTTTTTCTTACCTTCACTGGTGGCAGGGACTTGCAGTTTGTTTGGGTGTCCCAATCGATGCCGAGATATTCGATCGACTTCGTTGGCCTGGTGATCGATTTCTCGTGATTTACACACCAGCCCAGACTGGTCAAGAAGCGTACAGCTATGTTTAGATGCGTGCTGAGTACTTCCTTGTTCTGATGGACTAATAAAAAATAGTCGTCTAAATACACGACAAGGTGCAGACCTTTTTTGCGAAGGTATTCTGCAGTCCAGTTTGTTATAGTCGCAAACATTCTAGGAGCCGCAGCCAGACCGAATGGTAGACATGTCATCTGCAAAAGTTGACCATCGTAGCTGATGCGCAAAAAACGCCTGTGTTCTGCGCGTATTGGAAGGTGATAATAGGCCTGGCTGATGTCCAGCTTGACCATCCAGTCGCCTTGCTGCAGGAACGATGGCATTTGTTGATGGTGAAAAAGATGGAAATGTTTTGGCTCCATGTATAAATTTAGTGCTTTCAAGTTGAAAATCACTCGATTTTTGCCATTGCTCTTTGTGATCATGAAAAGAGGACAAACGAACGACGGGGTCGATGGAGCAGGCTCTAACACTCGTTCCTGAACCATTTTCCGAATTTCTATTGTCATTTTTTTTTTCCGAAACAGGGTTTTAAAATTTTGACAGGTTGTGCAAAGTTGGTAAAATTAAGGGCGGTGCTTGATTGAGGGGATACGAGCTCCCGAAATCATTTTTAAAATAGTCCTTGTAGGGTCGAAACGATTCCAAATTTCTAAATAATGCCGAAGACAACCGCCTCAAAAACTCGGTTTTAAATAGTCATTTATGCTTTTGGTTTTGTCCTGCTCGCCGCCCCTTCTTTTTTGAAGAGAAATCGTAATTTCGTTTGTTGTCTTTTTTGTCATTACGCTTCGGTTTGTTTTGTCGCGAACGAAAAGTATTATGTTGAAAAGACGTCGAAGGCTCTAAAGAAATCGGACGACTAGTTCCCGCACTATTATTCTGATTTTCTAATTTTTCTACACCCCCAATCTTTTGTAGGTGGGTTGATAAATTTTGAGGATTGAATATATATTCGATTGAGGGTGGAATTTTTTCTAGGTCGTCGCGTATGTTACTCTTAACATTTTTTAACAACGATCGGCGCCTCGTCTCTATAACTTCAGCTCGTTTACCACAAATAATTTTAAGAATGTCATGTGATACCGTTTTATACGATGATTAAGCACCAAACAACTCTTACTTTATCAAAGAGGGTAGTTGGAGATAATTGAGCAGCCCAAACAATTAGATTTTGTAATGCCGCGTTTACATGCTCATTTTGAGTTAAAAGGCATTAGATAACGCCGCAAAACTGCGTTCCATTTGAAACCATCTTAATGGTGCAAATTGATCTTGAAACGTCGCAATTCTTCGTTCACTTTCAATTAGACAAAACTGGGAAAGCTACATATTCCTTCTGCACTTCTGTGTAACGTACAGCATTCCAATCCGGGGAATCAAACCTCTGCATTTCTGTTATTTTCTTTACACGTTCTGGATTTGCTTAAGGTACACTGGGTTCTTTAACGGAAACCTCAATATGGGTATCAAATAAATGAAAGCACTTGACCATAGAAATGAGGAATATTAACTAACGAAATGAAAATTAAGTTTAAAAAGCATAAAATAAAATTAAATTAAAAATGTAAAAACCCCCCCACAAAAAAACCTTTAAAAAGTTAAAAATAATTTCAATTGATCCTTTTAGTTTAATATAAGTACGATTCTTTGGGCTAAGCGTCTTCGCGTCGGGAGACCGCTATTAATACTTATACCTAGTACATACAAAACATTTGCGGTCTCCCGTACTGCAGGCTAAGTTTGACGGATAAGGCTAAGTTTTCGTTATCGCACTTTTTGCACTCGTATTAGGTTTCTATACGTTATAATTCTAAGTTCAAAACACCATCATAAATGAAATCTAAAAAATCCTTATCGATCTGATACCTGGAAAAAAAATATTCTGGTTCAAAGGTCACAAAACGAGTTTTGCGCGATTTTCAGCTAAATAGTAAGTTTTATCATAAAAATAGCTTCTGACAGCGGCTTCGCCCGCGTGGTCCCTAGAGAACATACTCCCGGGATAAAAAGTAGCCTATGTCTTTTCTCAGGCTCTAGACAGACAGACAGACAGTAGTTTTGGCGTGAAAGCGCGGCTTATTGCATTTATCTATCGAAACTATTTACAAGTATGAACTTATTTCTTAGAATAATAACGCTTCCGAAGTAACTTTTTTGAGCTCGTGGATTGAACTACTGTACTAACCAAATGAAATTAAAACATATCATAATATTCCTTTTAATGTGGTTTCAGTCATAACGGCCGCAGAAATTTTAAATAAGAATTAAATATCGGTAAAAAAATCCAATTAAAATCCATAAAAACTACTAAAAACGCTCAGAATGAACTGTAAATTTCTCCTTAATAAATAAAATAAAATAAAATAATCTTTAATTCGGATAAGCAGCATCCATATAGGTTAGTAAACAAAAAGACAACTTATTCCTATGTTAGTAAAGTTATAAATCTATTTAGAGACAAGGATGTTGTTCGAGATACATCTTCGAACAACATCCCCTAACAAAGGAGAGTCGTACCTCCCCGCTATAGTCTTCAGGATGGAGTTGGAGCTGACCCGCACTCTGCAAAGCAAAGAGGCAGATTTCTGTCTGACGATGGCGTGGAAGCCATCGACGTGTGCTTGTGCAAAAATACCTGATGCACTGCAGAAACGGGGCAGCCCCATCAACATCCTGAATCCATTATTATACTGGACCCGTAGGGCGCTGATAGCCCGCTGAGTATAGTTGGTCCACAGGCTGCACGTGTAAAACACTTGACAATAAGCTTTCAGTCATAACGGCCGCAGAAATTTTAAATAAGAATTAAATATCGGTAAAAAAATCCAATTAAAATCCATAAAAACCACTAAAAACGCTCAGAATGAACTGTTTGCTACAGCGCGCAAACCTGCGAGCCAACATGTTACATCGAACTGCCAACGCCCTACGTTCCCTCTCAATATCCACTTGGTCACTAAGGTCGTCAGTTACATAATGCCCCAAGTATTTGAACTGGTACACTCGCAATATGTCATTCGACCACTGGATATAAAAGCGTCATTATGACTTTCCAGTGGTCAACCACTGACACTCCATTGAAAGAAATGGCATAGAATCTTGTCAAAATCAACCATTATGAAATCAATGATAGACCATTCTGACACTATTGTAATAGCAGACTTGGGGCCCTGGGCTATTGGGCTTTGGTCGATTTTAAATTATTTATTGTATATGTATGTACGTACGAGCGTTGCTCGTCCCACGTTTAAAATTTACTCGTATCACGCAAATCCTTATCTTGTAAATAATTCGTCTTCTACACTTATAAGTGTGCGAATACATATTATTATGTGCACATTATCCGTGCGAATAAACAGGGTAGGAATAGGAATTGGACCCGGTTCGTGCCGTTATGCCGTATTGCCGATAGTGATCGTTCTCACTCTTTATTTGTGTCCGTCTCACTCACTCTGTCAGTGCAAGAGCGTTCTGCTAGATGTCGCTGTTGTACACACGTAGAATTAAAAGAGGGATATTTAAAATTCCGAGGTTCTGACCTACTTTATACATTTTAAATCAAATAAGCTTGACTGTAGTTTATAAAATGACGCTTCCTCTGCGACGGCTGTGAGGTCATCCGTCGTGGGACCAAAGATAATAGACCTTGAGCCATTGATGCCATTACTGAGCGTGAACAAAATTAGGTCGAACAACCTTTGGGGAGTTCGGGAGAGAACCTAGTCGACGTCGCGCGTCGTCGCCCTGTAAGTAATAAGCCGTGCAAAGATGTTATTAAAGTAGGGTAGTAGCGAAAATTCTAGAGCATACATCATACCAAATACGTTAGTAGGTATATTTAGAGTTATAGTGGATGTCCCACACGTTAATGACTGAAGCGAATAAAAATTATTATTCAAAGAGTTTGAATGGATATTTCACTAAGGCTTCAAAAACTATCCCTATCCTTCGAAGGGGGACCCCACGCCAACAGGCGCCCTTACGGCAGAGGGGGGATATTGAAGATTAATCTGCGAAGGCCCTTCGCAAATTGAGCTAAATATTATGTAGATGTTCTCAATGTTCTCAGCCTAGTCAGCTAGTGGCAAATTCCAGATGGAAATGCCAAATAACACTTCACCGCCTGGGAACCGAACCTGTGATGTCATGCTTAGCAGTAGCGCTTGCGAGCACTATTTAGACGAGGCATTAACTGAACGCAATGTTATTAAAAGAAAATATATTATCTATGTTTTATATTTGAATGCAGACACCGAGATAATAGAACAACATAGGTACCTACTATAGGTTTTATTTTGTTGCGGGCTTGGATTTATCTCGAACGAGCTGACCCGCGGAACTTCGTTTGCGTCACATTTTTCATTATGCTCCGCTCCTATTGGTAGTAGCGTGATGATAAATAGCCTTCCTCAATAAATGGGCTATCCAACACTTTATCGAGGAAGGCTATAGGTTAAACTACTAGGCTGAACTACTTGTTCGTTAAATTTTCCAATTTGAACTTGTAGTTCCTGTGATTAGTGCTTTAACCAAACATTCAAACAATCTCTTTAGCTTTAAAATTTTAAGTAAAATATACAGGGAAATTGAAAAAATACCCAAAACCTCTTAATCCTGACTTCGTATCATGACCCTGAACAACATTTTGTTCTACGATTTTTCAAAATTCGAAACATTTTTTTTTCCATTCAAAAAATATAAACATAGTCTTAATTTTGCATATTCTACAAAAGGCCGCCGCACGGCCGGCGCGGCAGCGCGGCACTGCGTGCGCGCGCGTAGTATACACGAAATTTTACAGACTTCAACTAAATGAAACAAATTGTTTTTGGCTACATTGTTCAGTCGAGGTCAAAATCGTAGAACAAATGTTTTTTAGTGTCATGATACGAAGTCAGGATTAAGAGGTTTTGGGTATTTTTTCAATTTCCCTGTATATAGTATCAAAGTATACATAGATTAAAAATTCCAGTAAGATAAGAATAGCCAACAGGGCAATAGACCCATCTATTCAAAAGATGCTTTGAACATAAACTGCGTTATGGATTCAAAAGTAATTACGGAGCTTCTCGGATGCGTTGAGAGCCGACCGTTTACCACATCTGACATTCGATTAAGAATTTATACTCGGCAAAGCAAAATAAACGCGACGACGGTGACTGCATGAGTGCCTGTCACTCCTACTCCGTCGCCGCATGGGTTTAATGATAGTGGGGCGCTAAATACTGTTCTAGAAGGTTCTTTTGGCGTGGGAGGTGTTAATAGGAACTGACTGGCAGTTAATTAGAGATCTAATAAAGGGTTCTGCTTGTTAAGGGGGTAGTTTAGATGATGGTGATGAAATTGGGGTTACCATTGGAATACGATCTTGTCTCAGTGGTCAACAATCTCCTTCATCTGATTTGCCAATAGGTGTAAAGTGTTGAGACAAAGCAAAATAAACGCGACGGTGACTGCATGAGTGTCTGTCACACGTACTCCGTCGCCGCATGGGTTTGTAGCGGCCTCAATGCTGCCACAAGAAAAACCATTGTAGTCAAATCTACATCGCAACAAAAAGAACCGCATCGCCACCATCCAACCAGCAGCGAACTACTACTACGAAATCCTGTATCGCGGTATCAGACTTTACCCTCCGATTTAAACATAATACAACAGTCCGAATGTTAACTATCGGGTAGTTGCCCACATGATACAACAACGGTCCAGTCGGAGGATCCTTCCTTTTCAATGGAAGTTTGCGGGACTTTACTCTCTGTTCCGCTACGCTCTATAGGTTCAGTGATTTTAGGGCGCTAACTGTCTGTTGTAGGCAAAGTAAAGTAGAGTTTATTTGCTAAGATTGCAGGTACTTAAAATAAGTTGTTACAGTAAGATGGGTGAGCCTTGTACAATGTACCTTACATTGGGCATACAAACATTAATGAATTAGTGAAATTAAATTAAAAATTAAATTAAATAATAGTGGTAGGCGTGGCCATCAATCTGCTACATAATGAGCAGTTAGATATTTACAAAGAAGTTATTGAATTTCAGACTTTAACCTAATTTTTGCCTGTGTCTTAAAACTTTTAGAAACGTAAAAAAAACAAGTTTTATTTTATACTAGTTGACCCGCGCAACTTCGTCTGCTCCTCTCCTATAGGTCTTAGAGTGATGATGTATTGCCTATAGCCTTCCTCGATAAATGGGCTATCTAACACTGAAAGAATTTTTCAAATCGTACCAGTAGTTCCTGAAATTAGCGCGTTCAAGAAAACAAACAAACAAACTCTTCAGCTTTATATATTAGTATAGATTGTAATACTATTTTACGACCCCGTTGTGGTCGCAAGCGCGAATGCCGAGCGGGTTCTTCCGTTCGAAATTTCGCAGTAGCTGCCCGGAGTGTGTAAGTTGTGGTGTGAGACCCTTGCCTCGGAAAGCATGGCGACGTGGACGTGACTTGGGAGAGAGAGATCAGGCGTAGAACAAACGGCTTTATCCGTTTGTTCTACGCCTGATCTCTCCCACGTCGAGTCGGATTGCCGTTCCATCTGACTATGTAAATAAAGCTGCTGATAGTGGTCAAACGCGAGCCTATAAATAGTAAAAAAAAAACCCACCGCGGTGCACGCTATGCAAGGCCACGCGGCGCATTTTAGCTGCGTAGGTTCATTCGTTTGACAACGTGGGTCTACGTTTCCACTGAAGTACACGCTACACGCCCACGACTACGTACAACTGTAGCGTGGCCCACCGTGGCACACGGAGAGGCTACGCACGTTTTTTTGTAAGATAGATGGTTTTGACATAGTCGAGCTACGTGGGCGCCATATTCGAGCAAGCAGGAGTGGACTTCCCTACCAGAGACTGTGTTTCCTGATAGCTACAACCTGGGCGTCTTTCAGTCAAGAGTGAATAGTTTACTTCTAGCCACTTCTAGGCAAACGTACTCCATCTTCGACCGCATCTTCGCTTACCATCAGGTGAGATAGTGGTCAAACGTATGCCTATCAATAGTAAAAAAAGAGCTACGGGTATGCCAATGACGTCAATTGATGCGTAGCGTATCCGTGGGTTTCGGTGGAAACAATCTCATACATTTTCATGCAAGGCGAAGCTTCACACACGTGCGTAGCCTATCTGTGCGTTGCGTTAGGTTCGCGGCTTAAAAGAACAGAGTGCACCTGTGTTTCCGTACACACTTGTGCACTATAGTATCTCTCTCGGACTTGGCTAATCTCTGTTAAGACTGTTCTCGAGGATTACCTAAGTATTTGGCTTTTCCGATCAGGCGGTTGTTGTGCCTGGCGGGCAACTGCCCGATAGTTGAAATTCGGGCTGATGTTATGTTCAAATCGCATGGTAAACTCTGCTTGCGCGATGCAGGATTTCGATGTAGTTGTTCGCTGCTATTTGGATAGATGGCGTCGCGGTACTTTTTGTTGCGATATAGATTTGCTCCGTTGGTTTTTCTTGTGGCGGCATTGCTGCCACTACAATCGCAACCTTCCCCTATAAGCTGTCAGTTTGCTGTGACAATATTGTGCCTATCACAACAGTCAGTAACTGACAATTCTGAGGAACTATCAATGATTGTGCTTTCGAATCTGTGAAATAAATGCAACGTTAAATTTATCTTAATTTTATAAAGCTGAAGTGTTTGTTTGTTTGGTTGGTTTAACGCACTAATCTCAGGAACTTTCTTTTCTTTTCTTTCTTCTCTTTATTCGAATTGAAAAATTATTTTAGTGTTGAATAGCCTATTAATCGAGGAAGGCTATAGGCTATATAACATTACGCTACGACCAATAGGAGTGGGACATTAATGAGAAATGTGGCGCAGACGAAGAAGTTATTCCCTAAGTAGGTATATATCATGCTAGAAAATAAAGGCACAATGTGGAGAGATACCTTTTAAAAGTAACGAACTCGACATGATATTGTGAAGTATCATAGGTTTCTAGTTTCATAAGTTTCAATAAACAACGTGGAACTCAGCTTTATCTTTTATTCTTTCAGAAACAACTTAGGTTGAAAGTTCTTTGTTGTCTAGGTATTCAAGTACTACCCATTTCGACTTGTATACTGAGATATGTACTGTATCAAATACTTTTACCTACATAGTTACGAAGGTCCTTTTTTTAAGGATGGGAAATCATCAAATGACTCCTCCCGCTCTGGGTGAAGCAGGAAGGAGTGTCAGACTCTTACTGACTAAAACCCATCCGTGTTCCTCCTAGTGTCTTTTGCGTTCCAGGGCCACGGTGACTCTTTCGAACAAAGTCCGCAGCAGTTACGTAGGTCCTACGGTGGTACCTCATTATATCAGCCGAAAGACGTTCACTGCTGGACATAGGCCTGCCCCAAGCGCCGCCACAACAACCGGTCCTGCACGTCTCGCATCCATCAGCTTCGACCTTCACCAGGTCATCGGTCCACCTTGTGGGAGGCCTTCCAACGTTGCATCTTCCGGTACGCGGTCGCCACTCCAGAGCTTTTCAACCCCATCGACCATCAGGGTACTTATTATGACATCTTAAAACCATGATAACGGTGTGGAAGGGAGACGGAGTTATACAAGACGCATAACACTATCCCTTTTACATTAGCACGTCATAATAGGGTCCCTGTTCTGCGCGCAATGTGCCCTGCCCTACCCACTGCCACTTTAGTTTGGCGATCCTTCGGGCTATGTCGGTAACCTTGGTTCTCTTGCGGATATCATCATTCCTGATACGATCATGGTGGTACCAAATCCTTACTTAATATTATAAATGCGAAAGTACCAACTCTGTGTCTGTCTGTCTGTCTTGCTTTCACGCCAAAACTATTGAACCGATTTAAATGAAATTTGGTACAAAGATAGTCTAGAGCTTGAGAAAGGACATAGGCTACTTTTTATCCCAGGAGTATGTCCCTAAGGGACCACGCGGGCGAAGCCGCTGGCAGAAGCTAGTTTAAAATAAATAAATGTTTATTGATTATCAATAAACATTTATTTTTATTTTTATGTATTTATGCTCACATAATAATCACGACTCATCTGTTCAGTGGGGTAGCTTGTCCAAGACGGAACCCTGTAGCTCGGGGGCCCTATATCATTGATACAGCCGTACCTAGCTACGCTCCTGCCTCCTGCACTAGTTAGGTATCATCGAAGACTGCTTCATATCAAACACTGTTTCATATCAAAGTTGGTTGGTACCTGTAATGAGAAGTAAGGTTCAGTTATATAGTACGCGCTTAGTTGCTTTTAGAAGCATTATATACCTAGTAGTAGTAGAGGAGACGGTACTAATTACAATACACTATCTGCTTATCGAAAACTAACAATTTTCGATAAGCAGCTATCATAGGCATGTTTATGTCACCGGAAAATAGCAGGCTCCGTAAGATTGTAATAAATCTTGATTAGATTATAATTTCTCGATATATTATAAAAATATCGTTTTGTATATAATATATTCCATCCAAATTCAATAGTTTCCAATATATCCGTGTCTTATTTAGAAAAAATAGTTTACAATTTCACGCGAGATTTAACAATTTTGCTGTGTTTGCCATTTACCGGTGTCGTTTATCTACACTAATATTATAAAGAAGAAAGATTTGTTTGTTTGTTTGAATTGAATAGGCTTCAAAACTACAGGACCGATTTGAAAAATTCTTTTAGCATTGGATAGCTACATTATCAGGGAGTAACATAGGCTATATATTATCCCCGTTCTCCCACGGGAACGGGAACAACGCGGGTGAAACCGCGTGACGTCCACTAGTAAATCAATAAAATTTGATATAATAATATGTCTCACCTGGTTATCAGGTGGGTGAAGGTCGATCTTCCACCGTCTCTGAGGCCAAATCGTGTGAGCGAGTGTGTTGAAAAACATTTTTTGATACGTGAAGAAATAATTTATGTCTCTCCTTAATAAGTGTTTGAAGGCAAAATGAGACCTTTAGCCATTGCTAAAGGTCTCATTTTGCTTCTAATTTTCATTTCAATAGACATAAATAACTTCACTTGTAAGTATTCGGTCCCGGAGTAAGATAACACTAAGAGAAAAGGTCCTCTTTAGAATCAAATCCTTCCCCACCCTTTGAACTTCTGGCAACCTTTACTTAAAAAAGAAAATTATATACATATATGTAGTATACTAGCTGACCCGCGCGGCTTCGCTCCCGCCGTCTGACTACTCTACCTACCGACCCTTACCTACCTACCTACTTACCTACCTACCATAGCTAGCCTACCTTACCTACCCTACCTACCTACGCTACCTACCTGCCTACCTACCTACCCTTCCTACCTACATACTCATTTTTTTTGTATTTTAATTCTTATTATGCTATTCTGGACAAAGACTTATCCAAAAACACAAAAACTATGAAAATCGCTCGAGTTAGTTAGAAAAGTGTTCGAACAAACCCGACTTTGTTTTACTTATATATTAAGAAGAAAAAAAAAATATTGTACTCCGTATCACCTAACCACTGAGAACTAATGATAACACGAATTGACAGTTACTGTGAAATCGTGTTGTCATTCATTCTTAGTTCGGGTTCGGGACTAATCGTGTCTGTAGTGTGATACCTACGGAGTAGAATACGCCCCGCCCGCAACTAAGCCCGAAACTACGGATTTCGGACTTAGAGAGTAGCCCCCCAAAATCGATCGTTCCCGTCACCGTGACCACCTTTGGTTCGGTACCTTATTATTATCAGCCTTGTTTCGCAAATCGAACCGTTCGTTGCTTCGCTCTAAACGGAATCAATCGCGGAGGCTTAGCAGTAGAGTCCCGTCAGCACAGCACCTTAGGTACGGAACCCTACAGGCCAGCTAGTCTATTCTGTAAGAAACTATTTCGATATCGAGCTTCACCTGAGTGATCAAACTCACAAAGTGAGCTTTATTGCACACAGCATAAAGGTCTTCATTTGAAACTCACCTCGAATTCTACTGTCGAGATACGAAAATGTTGTTAGAGAATAGCTCTACTGATCCGCCAGTCGAACCGTCCAGTACTTCGCAAAACTACGATAAATGCACTTTAAACGAAACCAGCACAACTCGGAGATTTGAGCAATTTTGGTCCCTAACAGTTTAAGACCTTTTAGAGACCAAACCGAAATTCCTACGAACACGACTGTGTTTAAAAATCGTGTGAGGTCATTCTCCAGCGGAAAATCTTAACACTTGGCAGCGGAAGACGTTAAATAACGATAAGGTATTAAAATGTTTACTTGTAATTTTGAATGCTTTCATACATTTTATTTTTTCTCAATAGATGGCGCTCTGACTCATTAGAATACATTAGGAAGTTTCTTCCTAAACTTAAAAATTCAATATCTTTTGATTTTGCGGGTCGATTTTGATGAAATAAACGCTAAGTTTTCCTCGGGGTATCACTTAATATTTTTAAGTACTTAGATTTGCAATCCAATCTGTTGTTTATGCGTGATGCTCCCACAAACGCACAGACAAACAGACAAACAGACAAAAATTTCAAAAATTGCATTTTTGTGTTTTATACCTTTTTCCTGAGTTTTTTGTGTAATTTTCATGCAAAAATATTCAATGTACAGACACGGTTAGTCTACGATTTTATTATATGTATGTTTAGATTTAGAATTTTGCTATATTGTGAAAGATTCGACCTTTTTCTAGAAGTCATTTTTTATATTAGCGAGACAAAAATAAAACACATAAACTGAAGGAAGACGGACAGTGGTGGCTTATTAAAAAAAAAGGGTTCCGTTAGCAAACTTGGTACGGAACCCTAAAAATCGACTGGGTTCGCACAAATCAAAATCGTACGCGAAGGCTTAAATAATACGGTCCCATTAGCAACTTTGGCACGGAACCCTATAATTTGCCTTGGCTCGCAAATCGAACCGTTTGATACTTAGCACGAATTAAAAACTTAGTTGCGGGCAACCTGGGAGTCTTTAAGACAAAAGTGAATAGGTTGCTTCTAGGCAAATGTCGAAGATGGATCTTCGACCGCATCATCGCTTAGCATCAGGTGAGATAGTGGTCAAACGTATGCCTATCTATTGTAAAAAAAAATATTCCACTCCGTATCACCTAACCAATGAGAACTAATGATAACATGATTTGACAGTTACTGTGAAATCGTGTTGTCATTCATTCTTAGTTCGGGTTCAGGACTAATCGTAAGTCTGTAGGTGATACGGAGTAGAATACGTCGGCAACTAAGCCCGAAACTTCGGACTTCGGACTTAGAGAGTAGCCTCCCAAAATCGATCGCTCCCGTCACCGTGACCACCTTTGGTACGATACCTTATTATAAAAAACCAAACTACTAACCTAAACTAAACCTAAACCTAACTACTAACCAAAAAATGGACTCTGTCTGAAATATCAGACTTTTATTTATTATTATTAATTAGCCTTGTTTCGCAAATCGAACCGTTCGTTGCTTTGCTCTAAACAGAATCAATCGCGGAGGCCTAGCAGTAGGGTCCCGTCATTTCGATATCGAGCTTCACCTGAGTGATCAAACTCACAAAGTGAGCTTTATTGCACACAACATAAAGGTCTTCATTTGAAACTCACCTCGAATTCTACTGTCGAGATACGAAAATGTTGTTAGAGAATAGCACTACTGATCCGCCAGTCGAACCGTCCAGTACTTCGCAAAACTACGATAAATGCACTTTAAACGAAACCAGCACAACTCGGAGATTTAAGCAATTTTGGTCCCTAACAGTTTAAGACCTTTTAGAGACCAAACCGAAATTCCTACGAACACGACTGTGTTTAAAAATCGTGTGAGGTCATTCTCCAGCGGAAAATCTTAACACTTGGCAGCGGAAGACGTTAAATAACGATAAGGTATTAAAGTGTTTACTTTTATTTTGCTACGTCTACGTATTAAAAGTTTCACAAATAACTCAATCAATGTGTTTTGGTGTAACATTCATTCTTTCATGCATTTTTTTATTCCTCAATAGATGGCGCTCTGACTAATCAGAATATATAAGGAAGTTTCTTACTAAACTAAAAATTCAATATATTTTGATTTTGTGGATCGTTGGTATCGATCAATAACGAAAAGGTATAAAATGATCACTCTTATTTTGCCACGTATTAAAAGTTTCACAAATAACTCAACAATTTTGAATGCTTTCGTGCATTTTATTTTTCTCAATAGATGGCGCTCTGACTCATCAGAATACATTAGGAAGTTTCTTCCTAAACTTAAAAATTCAATATCTTTTGATTTTGTGGGTCGATTTTGATGAAATAAACGCTAAATGTTACTCGGGTTATCACTTAATATTTTTAAGTACTTAGATTTGCAATCTAATCTGTGGTTTAAGCGTGATGCTCCCACAAACGCACAGACAAACAGACAAACAGACAAAAATTTCAAAAATTGCATTTTTGTGTTTTATACCTTTTTCCTGAGTTTTCTGTGTAATTTTCATCCAAAAATATTCAATGTACAGACACAGTTAGTCTACGATTTTATTATATGTATAGATAATTTTCTTTTAACTCTTTGTAGGAAGCTTCATGCTTGCGTGGTTTTTTCTTAATCCTATTTGCCTTGGAGTCCGAAAGATAAGTAACATTCAACAGCCTTATTAAAAAAAAAACACACGATTGGTTTAAAAAATGAAAAGCAGATTCTTTATTCAAATTACTCTGTAAAATATTTAAATTTAGAATCTGATAAATCATTTGCTACACAGTTTAGAAAATTTTATACCTTCTAGAGCCCGATATAGCTAGCTAGACCGACGCTAACAGACGAGTTGACTGTTGATGATGAGAAGAGGTGTAATGGGGTACACTACATTAATACGAAAAACTTTATTCCGACAGTCACAAATACGAATTTCAAAATACCGATTTTCATTATTCCGAATGGTTCAAAATTCCAAATATAACAACTCCGATTTATCATTCATCCTTTTTTATAATTCCGACATAACAATATTCCTAATGTTTATAATAACTATTCTTAAAATACCGAGTTTCAATAGGTCGAATAACAAAAAATCCGACTTAATGATAATTCGAATCATCAAAAATACGAATTCCAATTATTAAAATACATATTAATCAGAATTCCGAAATAAAAAACGCCTTTTAATACTGAATATCAAGACAAATAAACACAATTGCTCGTCAGAATAATAGTACATTGTTATCTTAGGGTGAAAGTGACTGATTTAGTCCCGAGACGGCGTTTGGCACCCGAACGTAGCGAGGGCGCCAATGGTTCGAGGGACTAAATAAGTCTTTCACCCGAGGTAAACACTGTGTTTTTCATTACGAATACAAGGAAAGTAAAAATAAAAACACGAATTAGCTAAAGAAAAAATCCACATCTGAATCTGATGAACTCATCGACGTGTTAATCAAACAAATCTCTCGAAAAAACAAATGAAGATCGGACTGCCGCTTTCCCGTCTATTTTTTTTTCTGTGACCGGCCAGCTATTCATCCATTATTTTACATTATCATCATTGAAAAAATGGTAAATGTTTTGGCCAAATCTATGTTATTTTAAAGAAATAAATGAAAGTATATTATAATAGTCATTTAAAAATATAATCTTTAGTTAATAATCACGTTTACGTTATTTCAATTTGACATCACGTTGTAATTGACTGGCTTTATAGAAAGTCGGGACATGGTTCAATCGAAATGTTCAACAAGTTTTTTTATTATTTGACGGCTGTCAGTTGAAAACGATTCTCCCTAGGGCTGAAAAGTAATACTTTTAACCCGCTCCTCAGGCAACTTCAGGCATACTTTCCGAGTATGAGTAATGAAAAGTATATTATGTTTAGTATGAGAAGGTAGAATTAAAAAACTATTGACAGATGCAAGCCCTATACAAGCAAGCATGCAGCTTGCAAGTAAGCATGCAGAATGCAAGCAAGCATGAAACATGCAAGAAAGCATGCAAGCAAGCATGCAGCATGCAAGCAAGCATACAGCAAGCAAGCAAGCAGTATGCAAGCGAGCATGCAACATGCAGCAGGCATGGTTTCTGTCACGGCTCCGGCGGTCCCCCGCGAACGTATCGTCGCAGATGGTTTTAACGCTCACCAACGCGGCGACGAGCGTTATAAAACCTCAGCTCGCGGGCTGCCTCGCCCCTCCGCGCCTACGCGGGCTTAAATTACACTCTAGGGGTAGGGCAGACAAGACTACGTGGAGTCGGATGTCGGTGGATGTGGTCGATGATGGAGGATGGATTGAACGCTGCGATGGAGGATGGGTTGCGGAATTTGTTCGAAATAGTCACCGCGCCCTTGAAACGCAAAGGGCATATGGAGAAACACGGATGGGTTTTAGTCAGCAAGACACTACCTTCCATTCCACCCAGAGCGGAAAGAGTCATTTGAACATTTCCCATCCTAGAAAAAGGAACTTGAACGATAAAAGTTCTAGAATTTCCATGGTACGTACAGGTTTCACCGATGAGCTATTAAATACAAGATCCAATTTTCATCGGAAAATTATAATTCAGATCGGAGAGATCATAAAATATTTAAGCTCGATCGTTATCTTAACACTCAAAGCTATAAAAACTTTGAGAGCATCATAAATTAAATTTTCTTCACCTATTGTTTTTCTGAGTAATTTGAGTAATATTCGTGAAGGTCGCGGGTATCCGATGGATGCGAGACGCACAGGACCGGTCGTTGTGGCGACGCTTGGGGGAGGCCTATGTGCAGCAGTGGACATCTTTCGGCTGATATGATGATGATTCATGGTTGGGTAGTAACGAAGTTTCAAAAGGCTAGTTTCCAATTATTATAAAATTAATTAATTCTGCCTGGCGTCTAGTAGCCCTGTCTTGACCGATCCCTACAATATTGTCGTCCCTAATATACAGGTGACTTTTTTAATTTTTTGATAACTTTTACCTTTTTTGGGCTCACCGATGGCCTTCTTTTCCTCTTGGGGTGTTTCGCCTTCTCCAGAAAGTCTCCCGCAAACGTTTCCAAGCCATCATCAGGCAAAAGATGCTGTTGTGACTGTGACTACTCTGACCCTATAACTTGACTAAATGTAAAGAATTTTAGCGGCATCAATGCCGCCACAAGAAAAATCAACGAAGCAAATCTACATCGCAACAAAAAGAACCGCGACGCCATCTATCCAAGATGGCGTCGCGGTTCTTTTTGTTAGCAGCGAACTAAAATTCTGCATCGCGCAAGCAGAATTTACCGTGCGATTTGAACACATACATCAGCCCGAATATTAACTATTGGGCAGTTGCCCGCCAGACACAACAACTGTCTGGTAGGAAGATCCTCCCTTTTCAATGGGGGTTTGCGGGACTTTACTCTCTGTGTACCGCATACCCTCCAAAGAATTGCTGATTTTTCTTCGCGGTTTCAGCATTGGTCCTTTAGTTAAAAAAATTTTCACCCCCTGAAATGTGGTCAGTGAACTAAAAGTTACCCTACATATTCTGAATTGTTACAACCATGGTACAGGTAAGTAGGTACTCAGTTCTGCGGACAGACGTGTTCCTATAAAATGCCAGCGGATTGTGCTCACCGCAACCTGATCCAATATTGTAGCAGCTGATAGAGCCGTGTGCGAGTGGGTGATGTGATGTCTATTTGAGGACTTCCAATGCCATCACGATTCCGTTGTGAAAAAGGATATTTCTATGCGTTAAGATGTCATAATAAAGCCTCAGGGTAATTTGTTACTAAGTTATGTATCAAATTAATTTCTGTTTTGTTACGTGTTATCACCAGCCTACGTAATTGCATTGCTGGATCGGGGCCTCTGCGGCACTGTATCCAATTGCTACAGGGGCTGGTAGCAATTGGATACAGTGCCGGATTAAACCACCGCGGGGCCTGTAGCTAATTTTACTAAGGGCCCCCTTAACCTAAAACCTGCTGTGATTTATAAGGGGAAGTTTGCACGGTTAAGCTATCAACATCTCGACCAGCAAGCCGCAAATGCTCAGCTATCAAGCTGAACAGTTGGACTTAGGACTCGCGTGTGAGACATAGCCATGGTGCTAGTTTTTAGTGAAATATTTTTATATGCGCGGGGCCCGTAGCATTTGCTACTCTTGCTATATGGCTAATCCGGCACTGATTGGATAATAGTTGCCAAGAATCCCTAGTTATGTTTCCCCATCACCTAATTTCAGATAAACCAAATTCGAAGCGTAGTGTTTGAGTGACAAACAACAAAAAGGACTCTGAATTTAGTGATAAATAAAATTCAAACTACCAATAGTTACATAGTGAGTTTCATCCACACTGAAACAACTTCGGCACCGGAGGCGTAGCGGGCGCCGCCAGTGGCGTGAATTCGTACGTCCGACACAATTCATTTTCGCTGTATTGTATTCTGTTTCATGAATACGTAACTTCGTTTCAGAAGCTTTTAAAATGTAAACCAGCGGGTCCATGTATGCAACATTATTGATTACATATTGTATTGGCATAAAATATATATTGTTCTTTTTTTAAGTATTGAAAAAAATTGTGATTTCTGTCCTGTCAATAACTAATAATGGACCGATTTGAAAGCCTTCCTTTTTGTCTCTAAAGTCCCCGTTGGTCCTCCTTAATTATCGCAGTAAATTACTCGAAGTCTGCCGAGTACTTTGCCTCAATGAAGGAAATAAGAGTTCTTTTCCCTGATAAATAACAAAGAGATCTTGCAACAGGAAATATAAACCCCATGTCATAATTACGTACAATTCGGTTGGTACGTTTCGCACAATAGTAACTGAATTAGTTTAGTGAAGTTTTGACTGTCTCCTTGAAACTTCCTAAATAGTAACTCCCTGTTATCAAAATATTCATCAGACAATGTAAATCTGGTCCAAACTTAGATGATGCTCGGAGATTCCATCGTTACCTGGCTAAGTGGTAAACTCAAATCTGTCAAGATCTATTAATCACGGAAGTTTACGGTGCAACCAAAGTTTGCACAGCAGGTAATAGGAAGCAGATTGTGAAGGTTTAAAAAGTTTTGACGGGTAGTTAATTAAGGATATACTCATAATTGACTAGGTAAGCACCAATGTTCAATTTAGGAATGTGATGTTAATTTTATTTGTCAAACTCTACTTTGGATTGAAAACCTGTCAGCATTTAGTATTAAAATAGAGCTTGACACATTGTAAACTCTGAAGACTCAATACAGTACCCGGTTCTGTCATACGCACCACCGCTGATTATGCAAGTGAACGAAGAAATGCATACTTCAAATTCAAATCATGATTTCATCATAGATTTGATGATGGCCACCACAGGCGCGGGCTTGCGGACGGCGAGCATTGGGTGGCTCGCCGTCCGATCTGAACCAGGCCCGGGTCGACGGCGCGCTGCGTTCCACGCGCGCCTCAAAGACCTGTCAGCATAGAAGACGGGGCCCGCTAGGGCCAGTGCCTGCCGGGGTTGCGGAATCTGTTCGAAAGAGTCACCGCGGCCCTGGAACACAAAGGGCATTAGGAGGAACACGGATGGGTTTAAGTCAGTAAGACACTCCCTTCCAGGAACCTGATCATGCTCACACAGGAACGTTAGGCACAAGAAAAGAGAGGCCTGTGCTCCTGTAGTCGATGAAGTTTGGCTGTAGATGATGACATGTGTGACAGTAAGCTAAAGCTTAGATGTCAGATAGATTCCCAAAATTCGATTGTCAACAGACTTATCAACTAACTGATGACTGGTCTGGTCCGAAATTTAAATGCAGTTTGTTTAGAAGTCGTCGCCATAAACCCAAGAAATTCGTAAGAAGTGTTCTGTAATATTTATTAGAACATCCGTAGCCACGAGTGCCACGACCATAGCAATAAACAAACTTATGCTAAGCTTGTATCCTCCTACTATATGTGGATGTTAAAAACGGAACAGCGTTATCAACGCCACCTCTTTTATATGTTTTATATGCGAGTCTACAATCATTCTTCGCGTTTCTTTTACAACTGAAGTAAGGTCCTGTCTTATCGGTGTGGGGATTATAAAAGCTGGAAAGTGCTTCGTTTTATGTTTAATGGTGAATTCAGACATTGCTTTTTCCTTGGAAGAAATATGTGATGTGGTGATGCTGGCTGTAGGTAGTAAAATAATATCAGATTAATTACAAATCTCAAGTCAAATAGCTTTTTTTAAGAATGGGAAATCATCCAAATGACTCCTTCCGCGGAAGGGAGTGTCAAAATCTTAACAACTTAAACCCATCCGTGATCCTCCTAATGCCGTTTGCGTTCCAGGGCTGCGGTGACTCTTTCGAAGAGATGCCACTGCCTCTGGCCCTAGCGGGCCCCGTCAGTAGACGGCATAGTAATGCTGACATCACTTTGAGGCAAGTCAAGTAGCTAGTCTACCATTATCATTCCAGCTGAAAGATGTCCACTGCTGGAAATAGGCCTTCCCCAAGTGTCGTCCATTGACAGGTCCTGAAACCAGAAATTTGCTGGTACGAATCGCATCCAGCAAATTTCTGTGACCTTTGTCAGCTCATCGGGTCACCTTATACGAGGTCTTTCGACCCTATCTACTCTTTGTTCTGCGAGCAATGTATCCACTTAATTTTAGCTACTCTTCAGGCTATATTGGTAAGGGTAACCTTGGTTCTTCTGCAGATTTCTTCTTTTTTTAATAATAATAATAATAATTAAAAGCTGTACTTCTGGACACGGCTCGCATTGTCAGGAGGTTTCTCTCTCTGGAACCCTGACCGCCGGTAGATTGGACCCTGTTCCCGATACCGGTGGGCTACTATTTTAAATATTTTAATTTTATTTTTTATAGCATTATTTTTTAATTTCATATATTTAAAAATGTACAAAAAAAATAAGTAAACAACATGAATAAACGAAATAATAATAAATTATATTGGACAAAAGTACACAAATTACAAGTGACACGTATTTAGGGAACAATATGACTAGGTACAAAAAAGGTAGGACCTCCATGCTAGGAAAACCTGTGTTATGGGAGTCATCCATCCATTCATAACATGAAGAATTACTACTTAGATTCGATATCGTAAAGAAATTCCGAGCAGTTCCTTTCTTTTTCAGCGGTAATTTTGTCATGTTCAAAAGCTTTTTGAATAAATAAAATACATACCTATGCATGAAAAGTAAGCCTACACAGTAATACGAAAAGTTTCCAAAATTCGTTGACTAAACGCATGAACTCGATTCCAACATCGGCATCAGTTGTAAAATTGTGCTTCATTTCGTCAGCCGGACCATTTTGCTATGAATGCCTAACTTTATGCGTATTAGTACATGAGAAAAGTTAAAACGTATGCGAGGAACGATGGACGTTTGCTTAATGTGGTAACCCAATTAATTTGTGCTACAAATACGAATTTAGTTGACTAATGAACTCTGCTCAGTTCGAATTGAACTGTACGTCTACCATGAGTTTTATCAATTTATTTGTTTAAGTTGTTAACTAACAAGCAAGCAAGTTGTTAGTAAAACTTTAGTTAACAACTAAAAAAATAAATTAGAAACTTGTTTTTTAATAGTTTTCATACATTTTTTTAACTACAGTCGCTAGCGAGTATAGATTGATAAAACTCATGGTAGATGTACTGTTAATTTTTAGGACCACGTATGAAAAACGGAACCCATCAGTCGTTGGTTTGTCTGTTCGTCGGTCACAACTCACAGCCACTTTGCTTTGAATCTACTGGGCCGATTCCGTTGAAATAAAGCACATATAATATGAACTTCTGCGACTCAAACACAGATGAATGACACGACGTTAGAGAACAAATGAAACAATGTAATCAAAAGTTTTTCAAACTGTTTTTAACCGACTTAAAAAAACTGGCCAAGTGCGAGTCGGACTCGCGTGCAAAGGGTTCCGAACGAATTTAATTTTTTTAACATGTTATTTTAACACTACAGACTTCTAATAGGTTTTCCTGTAATCTTTAGGTAAAGATCTATTATCTCCAATTTTTTCAAAATTTTAGGCTCAGTAGTTTCGGAGATAAGGGGGGAGGGAATGGTAATTTCTTGAATAACTTCAAAACCATTTATTTTAAAATTATGAAGAAAATATAATTAAAACCCTCACAGTAAGCCCTTTCATTTGATATGTCACACGATATTGTTAAAAAAACTTTTTTTTTATTTTCTAGTTTGACCCCCAAAAGTGACCTCCATACTAAAAATTTAATGAGTTACGTAACGCGTCCATGTTTGGGTCACATATGTGCACCAAATTTCAACAGAATCGGTCCAGTGGATCCGGAGAAAACAGGCTGTGACAGACGGACAGACAGACAGACACCTGAGTGATTAAGGGTTCCGTTTTTTTTCGGAACCCTAAAAAAGGAGGAGGTTCTCAATTTGGTTGTATTGTTTTATGTTTGTTACCTCATAACTCCGTCAATTATGAACCGATTTGAAAAATTCTTGTCTTATCTGATGGATATGCTTCCGGATTGGTCCCATTGAAATTTTATCAAAATCGATCTAGAAGTTTGGCTTTAAAATCAAAATAGCTGGAATTCGTTTATTTGGATGACGGTTTTTGTCATCCAAGTAAACGAAATTGCGTATTTTGCTTTCCTGCGATTATCCAGTGGTATTGTTAGTTGTGGGCTACCACTAAAAAGATAAAAAAAAAATACAAATGAAAATACAACAGACTTCAAATAAAAAAAAAAAACACTACAGAGTAAAAAATATATTTTATTTCGGAACTCGGTGTTAAAATGCGAAGAAATTACCAAAAACACCGACTGCCGAAATAATATTTATTTTTTACTCTGTAGTGATTTTTTTTTAATTAGGAGTCGGTTGTATTTTTTTGAAAAAATTTTTCGTGTGACCTCGATGAAAAGGTTTATTGTGAGCGTTTCAAATATATTATTTACTAGCACCTCGCCTGCGACTTCGTCTGCGTAGACTTTAGAGGTGGCGCGCAACTTCTTTGTCCCATATTCTCATTCTCGGAAATTCATCTTCATGATTTTTTATTCTGGTAGTTTGTGAGTTTTTTTGGAGGTAAGCGGAACATAGAGTAAAGTCCCGCAAACCATTCTAAAGGAGGATCCTCCGACCAGATGGGTGTTGTGTCTGGTGGGCATCTGCCCGATAGTTGATATTCGGGCTGATGTATAATATGTTCAAATCGCACGGTAAACTCTCTGCTTGCGCGATGCAGGATTTCAACCTAGTAGTTCGCTGCTAGTTGGATAGGTGGCGTCGCGGTTCTTTTTGTTGCGATGTAGATTTGCTCCGTTGGTTTTTCTTTGGTCGATAGTGGATGAGTTGTCCATACATCCTAAGATGCTTGCCAGGAAGCCAGTGGAAAGTTGGTTCCAGTGAGTTGGAAACGGAAGTCGCACAGTTCTCGGTGAGTCGGAACTGTCTGCGGTGCCCCAGTGAGACAGATGGCGTCAACCAGGAGAGACTCTTCATGGCTCTTCATGTGACTGGCCGAAGGTGCAGTGTGCTTGCCGCTGATGAGGATGATAGAGGCTGAGGATGCTGACCAGGAATGCGCGGCTGCTGCATGCTGGTGGTCAGGATACCCGTAGAAGCCGTGGGTAATGGCTGGCTGTATGACTCGCTGCTGGAGAGCTTGAGGTTACGATGAAGAGAAGTGATGATGAATCACGCACCTCGCATTTTGACTGTCCGTTATTTCAGTCCCGGAACTACGACATGTTTCTGGTTTTCTGGTACTTGTGAATCTTTAGCGCTCATAACTCCAGCCCAGAAAAAACTTCGATATATTTCAGTTCTCCTGGTATTTTAAAAAACCGCTATATATTTCTGTTTTCCATCTTCACTTATGAATCCTAACCACTCAAAATTCCAGCGCCGGAAACATTAAAAAAAGTTCTGGTCTCCTGGTACTTGTGAATCCGTAGCGCTCATTATTCCAGCCCCGAAAATACTTCTACATGTTTCTGGTCTCCTGGTACATAATGAATCTTTAGCGCTCATAATTCCTGCCCGGGTAAAACTTCCACATTTTTCTTTTGTTTTGGTAATTTTAAATCTTTACCGTTCATATATCTAGCGGGGAAATATTTTGACATGTTTCAGGCTTCCTGGTAATTGTGAAACTTTAGCATACACAATCCTAGCCACGGAAATACTACATGTTTTTGGTCTCCTGGTACCTTTGAATCCTAGCCGCTCACAATTCCAGCGCCCGAAATATTTCGACATGTTTATGGTCTCCTGGTACATGTGAATCTTTAGCGCTCACAATTTCCGCAAAAAAAATATTTTCACATGTTTCTAGTCTCCTGCTACTTGTGGATTACTATTCCAGCCCGGAAAAAACATCGACATACATATTTCTGTTTGACTGTTAAAAAATAAAACAAATAAAAACTTTCTAGCCCAAAAATACTTTAACATCTGTTCTCCTGGTACTTGTGGATCTGTAGCGCTCATTATTCCAGCCCCGAAAATACTTCTACATGCATCTGATCACCTGGTGCTTCAGAATCCTAACTGCTCACAATTCCAACCCTGGAAATACATCGTCATGTTTCTGGTCTCCTGGTACATAATGGATCTTTAACGCTCATATTTCCTGCCCGGGAAAAACTTCCATATTTTTCTGTCGTTTTGGTCATTTTGAATCCTTACCGCTCATATATATATCGCGGAAATATTTTGACATGTGGCTGGCCTCCTGGTACTTATGAATCTTTGGCATTCACAATCCTAGCCCCGAAAATACTTCGACATTTTTCTGGTCTCCTGGTACTTTTGAATTCTAACCGGTTACAATTCCAGTGCCGAAAATAATTTGACAGGTTTATGGTCTCCTGGTAAATATTTTTTATGATCGCTAAAGATTTTTAGCGATCATAATTTCAGCCAAAGCAATACTTCTTCAACATGTTTCTGGTCTCCTGTCACATATGATTCTATAGCGTTTACAATTCCAGCCCGGAAAAACTTCAACATACATATATCTGTTCGATGGTTAAAAAAAAACAAAAATATTCTAGCCCAAAAATACTTTAACATCGTTCTGTTCTCCTGGTACTTGTGTATCTGAAGTACTAAGGCAGCAGAAGCGCTGGATTTCCACTTCCTCCTCAGTCTCTATTAAAAAAAAAAAAATCTTTAATTCGGATAAGCAGCATCCATATAGGTTAGTAAACAAAAAGACAACTTATTCCTATGTTAGTAAAGTTATAAATCTATTAAGCCATGCCTTTTACCGGGATAAAAAGTAGCCTATGTTTGATTCCAGGATGTGGACTATATGTGTGCCAAATTTCATCCAAATCCCTTCAGCCATTTTTGCCTGATTGAGGCACAAACATACAAACATAAAAACATACAAACATACAAACTTTCACATTTATAATATTAGTAGGATGCCAATTTGCTTCATGATTATAAACATAGCTACAATTTCTTGAAAATGGTAGAAAATATACAACTGTTTTGTTCCGATTTCAAGCAATGTTTTAGACCACAATCCCTGGAGGAATTGTTTTGCAAAGAGCTTACTGCAATGTAAATAGAGTGTTGTACTACAAAACACTGTTCTGCAGTTCTTTTTATTGTCCGGAGAAACTCGTACTGATTACAAGATATGCATCAACTGTCGCGTAACTTTATTTTATTTTAATACTTGCTGACCAGCGCAACTTTGTCTGTGTTACGTTTTTCATAATGCTCTACGCCTATTGGTCGTAGCGTGATGTTATACAGCCGAAATGCAGCTCCTCGATAAATAATAATAATAATAACTGTATCGTGTGACATATCAAATAACAGAGCTTACTGTGAGAGTTTTAATTATATTTTTTTTCATAATTTTAAAATAAAACAGTTTTGAAGTTATTCAAAAAATTAGACCAAAAATGACCCTTATCTCCGAAACTACTGAGTCTACAATTTTGAAAAAAAGTGCAGATGTAGTTCTATACCTACTTAAAGATTACAGGAAAACCCATAAATAGTCTGTAGTGTTAAATTAACATGTAAAGAAAATGAAATTGGTTTGGAACGCTTTGCACGCGAGTCCGACTCGCACTTGGCCAGCTTTTTTTGTGTATATTTGGTAGGTCTGAGAATAGGTCGTACGCTATTTTATGGCAAAATAACGTTTGCCGAGTCAGCTAGTAATATTATAAAGATATCGTATAGATTTATTTTAACAAATCAGCCTAAAATGCTGCAATATAAGACTGCTTGAAATGAAGTAGGCATTGTTCGTGGGTTTATGGGCTAAGCGCAAGTTGCTATATACAAGACCGCTTCAAGTGTGGCCACGGGATTCAACGGGTATCCTCTCATTAAAATAATTTCAACCGAAAAAGGATATCTGATGGGCATTGATTCATCCAAGAATTACGACAAATCCTGTGCAGTCGGATTCCCACAGCTGTCAGCAAATTTTCAGTCTAACTTTAGGTTTGTTAAAATGTTTATTTTTTTAACTCAATTAGGTAAAAGAATTGAGGACACATCAAAACTTTCTGATGACCAATACCTACTCTTGCTTGAAACAGTACCGGGACACAGAATGTTACGGGAAGGAAGCGCAACGGGATTTATTCTTATCCTCGATAATGTCAATCTCCAAAGATTTATGGTGTGACATTCCGAATTTCATTATAACTTTCTTTTGAAGGAAATCGTTTGAAGAAGGAACCTACGAGTTCGTTTCCGTCATTTTGAGGAGATGTACTTTTGTGAATCTTCATTAAAATTATAGGCTTTGTGTAATCGTAAAGATCTTCATAAAGGAGTTCGATTTTTTTTCTATGGGAGCTGGCAGAGCCCTTTCACCGCCATTTTGATTTTAACGATAGTCATAATCGTCACATGGTGACTTTAACCTCAAAATATTTCGGCAACGTGACACTTTAGGGCACCATGTTCCTATGTTTTTGTTTGCTACTCGTTTTAGATCGTGCGCCGCAACATTGAAAAAAAAAAAAACAAATTGGCGGCGCGGGCTCCACAATAGTTCTATGCTCTTTGTGTCGATTAAGGAAAAAGTTACAGAACAGTTTTCAGAAAAAGAAAAACCAAAACGTTTCTATTTTCAAGGAAAAATGTTGTTTTGTGTGCTCTAGAGCACACAAATCAACAGCAAAACATTATAGCAAAACATGAACTTAACTGCTTCTTTGGTCTAGTCGTCGCGATTGCTGAGGTCCTGGGTAAGCTGGGCAAAGTATTACTGAGCTTTTCCATTAGGCATTTCTTAATAGTTTAGAAGTTGGTGGCGTGACATCTCCTTGCCTCGGAAAGCACGAAATGCCTTGGATCATGTGCCTTATCTCGTCCTGGTTATGTCAGATTGCCGTCCCACCATTTTACAAGATATGTAAAGCTGCAGGCAACTACCCACTTATCTTTACCATAGGTACTTTTACAAGTACCTACATAGCACTAACCGTCACAGTTGGACAACTAAACCGCAAACCAAGTTTTGCTGTATGATGAGGTACTTATATAATTTATTTTATTTTAGGTTTACTAACAATTATTTACACTGATTTCTTATAAGAAACACGTGCTTAAAAATAATTTTACAGTGTAATAATTACTTTAAGGTAAGCACCAAATGCATAAAATAAGTAATCCGAAACTTACAGGAGTAATAAGCGCTAATCAACATAATTTAACAAAAAAATATGAAATTAAAATTAAGAGTCAAATTGAAATTGGTAACCAATTTCATTCACACATTGATTATATCTTTGAATAACTCAAATAAAAATTGGTAAAAATAACATAATATATAACTTTAATACAATTAATAATTTAAGTATTTTGAAAAAGATAATAAAATTGATTAAATCGATTGATACATTGATACAATTTGTAAAAATTGATAAAAGAAATATAAAAATTCTTTAATGGCATTACGTGAATTCGGTTTGACTGGGAGCCGACCCCAATATAGTAGAGAAAAGGCTTGACAGATGATGAATGGCATTACATGGGATTCCAGAAGGTGCACGAAAATTTAAAAGGTCTAGCAGGCTGGGACTGTCTTTTTCATGATTAAAATTTTTATAGGCACACATTTCGTCAATTAAGTGTCTACGAGATTCCAGAGATTTCACGTTGAAATGCTTTAGCCTACCAGCTTTAGCTACACGCTACGCGAAACGTTTCTGGACACGTTCAAGACGCAACGGATGCGAGGCATAGTGAGGACGCCACACAAAAATACTGCTTTATAACAGTCTCATTCGTAGCATATTCCAGTATGCTACGCAGGGCTGGGCAAAATACATGTTTTGCTTTAATTGAAATACAATTAATGACAAAATACTATCTCGCTAGTATTTAAAATGCGAAATACAAAATAACTTCAAGTAATATATTTGAAATATAAAATACAATATAGAGTATTTAAGCTATTTTTATTTGAAAAACAAAACACTAATTACAAAATACTATTAAGAACAAAAAGTAATCCATCTGCAAAAAAGCAGATTCAAAGAAGAGTTTGCTTTCATGAACACTAGATTTTTACCTGATACTTGACATTGACAATTTGACAGTAACAGTTGCAGTATTACATGAACATAGTGTTTTATAAATTATATCAGAGTCTAAGAAAGTGCTACGGACTTGTGTAAAAGTGCAAATGGACACTATTCTTAACGAAAACTATCACGTAACATATTAAGTTACAATTAAATTGCTTATTAGTCTTTTAGGCTAGATCGTAATTAATTATTAAGAATTTTGTTCTTTCTAATAAAGTACAAAAAAACTTTTACGGAAATGTCTCCTGAAAAAAAAAAGTTGCAGTATTGCCAACTTTTAAAGATCATCATATTAAGCGGTCGCCATTTTGCTTACGAAAGCTATCAAGCGCTATTTTATTCAGAACGCACCCATTAATAAAATCGCTGAATTAAGGTTAAATGTATTTATGTTAAAATGTATTTTGAAGAAGTAAGTGTTTGAAATACTAACTACTGTAAGGAGATAAGTGAAATCAAGATTAAAAAAAAAGGATTGTTTATTTAACCTAAAAACTAATCACATGTATTTTATAAAAATAACTTATTAAACTTAGCGGAGTTTACAAACAGAGGAACAAAATCATCACCAATCAAATCACGGAAATCAACAAGAGAATAATGAGACAGAGATACCAGATCTAGTAGATTACACCGGACGGCTGACGGGTAGGGCTTCCGCACGCAGCGCGGTCCAAACGAAAAGTGGCCCTGACTCGCCATGTGCGGTGGTTTTATAGTGACTGCCCCTCCCGCGTTCCTGGGCCGGGTAGTAGTATCCAACACGGGCATCCTGATCATGCGTCGTCCTCGACAGCATCAGAAAGGTCCGGCAAGCTCTGCATGGCAGATCCGTGGGCAGCAGCTGGACGGGAGGGCCCAGCGACTGGCTCTGCATCATGGTGAGCAGAAGTGTTGTCTTCAGTCAGATCGTCTTCTGAAAAAAGAAATACCAATAGGAAGATTAACGTCTTCCGAGGAGCAAACACATTTGCCTATTCTTTTCCATGCACTCAATTCGTCTTACGTGGCCTTTTTCTTTCATTCATCAGACACATAAACTGACTAGCTAACTAGTCTATGTGGTACTAAGACGTCATCTTAGTACTCCATAGAGTTCCATTCATCACCCAGAAACATCATAACTCATGTCATAGGCATTCTTACATCACGCGTCACACATGGATCCATGTTCATTCGCCGTCATGTAGGGCGTTTATAGCCGAAAGGATCGTCTCGCAGTCCGTCCTCTACATGACCCATCGTGTAGGGCGATTACCAAATCACCGAAAGGAACGTCTCGCAGTCCGTCCTCTACACGTCAAAACACACGTTATAAAACGGGAACGACATCCGTTATTCGTGGGTGGCGAGGCCACTCATCGTGAGACCGGTCAGGTACCTCGCAGTTTACCTGACCTAGACGTCTCGCAGTCCGTCTACCGTCTCACCCTCAGATCTGCACAACCCTCTATAGTAATGCAGACTCCTCATGGTACCCAAACATACTCACGCTCAAAAAATGCAGCGCATGTCTCAGGACACCACTCCCCTTTCCAGAGCACCATGTACTGAGCAGCAGCTTGCGTGGTTTTACCGTAGGAGCCGGCCAACAAACGCAGCTCATACCGCCCACTCGGCAGTGCGCGTGTGACCCTGTACGGCCCTCGCATCCCGTGATCCATCTTTCCAGTTGCCTGCGAAAACTTAATCACGAAAACCAAATCATTCACGTTAAAAACTTTTGGTGTGCGTCGGTTTCGATTAACGTAATCGTCCTGTCGAGACTGGTTTCGTTTCAGTAAATCAGTTGCGCGGGCTCGGCGTAACTCTCTTTGTGCTTCACGATTCGGCTGTACACCTTCCAGGGCGACATCACGAACCAGTGACCTGATGACAGGAGTTGCCGCATCGGTGCCCACCAGCAGATTTAACGGCGATGCCTGTGTCGTCTTCTGCTTGGTCACATTGAGGGTCAGTTGAAGTCTCCATAGAGTCTCAGACCAGGCTGCCCCTTTGTGATTGGTCTCGATGCGAAGAAGGTTCAGAACGGTGCGGGCATACCTCTCGACCTGGCCGTTCGATTGGTGCATCTCTGCAGTAACCAAATGTATCTCCGATCCCATATCCTTAACAAAACCTAGGAACCTAGTGGACTGATACATTCTGCCTCTGTCGGTAACAATCATTTTTGGTACACCAAAAAGTGAAACTGCGTTTGTGAAAACTCTTAAAAGTTCTTCTACATCCTGCCTATAAATGGGGTAAAGGAGGGTGTACTTCGTAAATGCATCCACAATAAGGAGAACAAACTTGAAGCCGTTTGACTCGGGAAGTGGACCCAGTACATCTGAGTGTACAACTGAAAAAGGTTGATCGGGTTTTTCCCACGAAGTTATGTTTTGCTGTGGGGCCCTAGGAACACGTTTCTTAGAGATGCATATCAAGCAATGTTCGAGGTACTTTTTAACGAATAGTCTAAGGCCTGGGAACCAAAAGTGCTTTAGAATTAAATCCAAGGTCTTTTCATAGCCGATGTGATTGTGCTCGTCATGGAACACTCGAAGTAAACTAAGTCTATGACCTCGGGGAACAAAGCAAAGGAATCGCGGTTGCTCGCCAATCGGAGTGTACTTATAGTACAGAAGGTCATTTTTCTCAACATAGCGATTAGGATCTAGGCTGCCTTCTCTTAGTCTTTTGAGAAGCTCCCGGGACTCTTCATCTGCAGCTTGCGCTATTTGAGCCCAATTGCGGTGTTGAGTGACATGAAGCACTTTACGGGGGGGGTTTCTGCTCAAGTAATCGGCGTGTGACATCATCGCCCCTTTACGGTACTCCATCTCGAAAGTAAAGTCCTGGAGGTACATCCACCAGCGGGCAACTCTCGGCAGCAGATCCTTTTTACGTTCGGTGGATTTGAGAGCATTGCAGTCTGTAATTAATTTAAACTGGAGTCCGATCAAATAGTGTCGAAAATTCTGCAATGCTTTCACAACCGCCAACGTCTCTAACTCATAAGAGTGATATCTACTCTCTGCGCCTTGAGTGGTTCGGCTGAAGTAAGCTACGACTCTTTTACTACCGTTCGCGTGGGTTTGCAAAAGAATTGCGCCATAACCGATGCTGCTCGCATCAGTATGAACCTCTGTGGGTAGACTCGGGTCAAAAATTGCTAGTACAGGCTCATTGGTCAGAATCGAAATAACTTCTTGACGCACTTTTTCCTGTTCGGCACCCCACTTGAACTGAACCCCTTTTTTGGTTAATTGTGAAATTGGGAAAGTTTTTGTAGCGTAACCCTCAATGTACTTCCGAAAGTATCCGGCCAGTCCTAGGAACTGCCTAACCTGTTTGACATTTTCTGGGGCGGGCGAGTCTACTAATGCCTGGATCTTGTAAGGGCTCGGCCTAACCTGACCTTTACTTATTATTCGACCAAGATATTCCACCTCCGTGGTGAGAAAGACACACTTGCGTACGTTTATCGAAAACCCTGCTTCAGTCAAGGTCGTAAGAACTTGTCTCAATAGGTCGACGCCTTCGTCCACTGTGGCACTCATCAACAGCACATCGTCGATATAAACCAGAACTTGTCCCGCATCGATGAACTTGCGTAGCGTTTTGTTGATGATGCGTTGATACACAATGGGCGAATTTGTCAGACCATTTGGCATTTTTAAGTACTCATAATGCCCTTCGGGCGTCACAAATGCAGTGCGATGGACTGACTCGTCACTAATCTTTATTTGGTGGAAGCCAGAAGCCATGTCAAGGGACGAATATCTCGTAATGTTTTTGTCACCTAAACGATCGATATGATCATCTATTAGCGGGAGTGGATATCGCTCTTTGACAGTCACTCTGTTCAAGGCACGAAAGTCAACGCAAAGCCGGTCTGATCCGTCTTTTTTCTTCACTAAAATTATCGGACTAGAATACTCGGATTCGGATTCTCGGATAATGCCCTTCTGTAGAAGGTCATTGATGATTTCGCGAACTCTAGTTTTCTCAGCAATTGAAAGTTTATAAGGACGGTATGTAATGGGTACGTCACTGGTTACGTTGATATGCATTTCGCCTGTAGTAACAGTGGTTGTTGCCGTGCCCGTAATAAAAAACTCCGCAAAATCATCAATTACCCTCTTAAGGAATTCCCGCTCTACGCCTTGTAGTGGTGTAACTATAGGTATGTCAGTTTCTCTAGCAACCGTGAACACATGAGACGTGTTCCGATTGTCGGATGCGTGTGTGAGAAATTGTCGGTCTTTGGTTCTGACGTACGTTATTCCATCCCTATTCAAAATATCAGTTCCAATTATCATGGGTGTACTCATAAACATGGCTGGTACTATAACAAAATCAGCCTCTAGTGTGATATTAGTGAATTCAACCGTAAGGGTTGCGTAAGATGTGGACACAATTTCGTGGTTACTAAAACCCTTCAATACACGCTTAGTTGGTTTCACTGCGCAAGCTAAGTGTTTTACTACGTCGGACGATATGAGGGAGACATTAAGCGCGCCGCTGTCTATTAATACGTCCACTGGTATGCCATGTACTACAGCAGTGGTTATGTCTCTGTTTTTTCCGCAGGTTCCTGACAAAAATTTACGTTGCGTTTGTTCTGCTGACCCTGTGGTCCAGACGATCTTTCTTTGGCAAAACAAACGTCCTCCGTATGCCCTATCTTTTTACAGAACGTGCAAGTTGGAACGTTGGGGCGTGCTTTGGACGCTGGCTCAGACGGTTTAGATTTTTTTGGACAGTTGTGAGACAAGTGGCCTTGGCCCTTACAGTTAAAACAGGTCTTACGTTGATTCGAATCTGCACGTTCTGCACCGCGTTTTCGTGAATGAGGGTAGGCCGTAGTTTTGGATGAGCCACCCTTCGTTTGATCTGGTTTCGCATAAATGGATAGAAAGGACACCAGATTTTCAGAAGAGAGTTCAGCGTTTGCCGCCGCTGCCCGCACTTGTGCATCGTCTATGCCGCGGACCACTATCTGCGTCATTAATTCCTCACTAAGGCCTTTGACAATGCGCAAGCGGAGCAAAGTACGTCTCGCATACTCAGCGTATGACGTGAATGTGTTAGAAGTCGTATTCATCGTTTCAAAAAGTATCGTTGCGTAATCTAATTTTCGGGGACAAAGTGGTTTGAATTCGCGTTTGAAGCTACTCCACGATCTATCAGAGGTTACCCATTCGTTTAACCATATTTTCGCGTCGCCCTTTAAGCATCCGGCTACGCGTGACAGGCATTCTTTGTCGCCCCAGCGATTGGCTATCTGAGCGCGATCCACTTCATCACACCAAGAGTCCACGTCATGGGTAGACGGGTCAAAGTTTGACACAAAATAATGGGAACGTCCCGGATTTATGGAGTGAATCGCTTCTACTATAGCCTGGGCGACGGACGGCGTCGTTGACTCCGATTGCGGAATGGGGGTAGAAGTGAATTTGTTCTCGATCATTTCCAGACGGGATAAAATTGTGTCTAGCGTGTGCGTTTCTGCAGGGGTAGACCGAGATGTCTGGCTAATGTATGGCGCAAGCGGCGGCGTCCCATTTGATCGTACTCTAGAGGGAGTCCGTTCGCGACGACTACGTGACTTATTTCGCAATTTTCGTGACCTATCTCGCGACCGATCGTGCCTACGATGCCTTCGGTGCGATCTACTACACGACCTGCTCCGTGAACTATGCGTGTTAGGCATGTTCACCCTCCAATACAAGTTTTACGTACACAAACCAGCAAACAACAACAAAGAAAAAATGAAAAAATTCACACGTGGGTAACAACAAAGTTCCTCTGTTATGAAATTTAAATAGGTCAAGGGGCCTGAATTGGGTTTGGATTGTTTTCCCAATTATGATGTAAGGAGATAAGTGAAATCAAGATTAAAAAAAAGGATTGTTTATTTAACCTAAAAACTAATCACATGTATTTTATAAAAATAACTTATTAAACTTAGCGGAGTTTACAAACAGAGGAACAAAATCATCACCAATCAAATCACGGAAATCAACAAGAGAATAATGAGACACAGAGATACCAGATCTAGTAGATTACACCGGACGGCTGACGGGTAGGGCTTCCGCACGCAGCGCGGTCCAAACGAAAAGTGGCCCTGCCATGTGCGGTGGTTTTATAGTGACTGCCCCTCCCGCGTTCCTGGGCCGGGTAGTAGTATCCAACACTACAATATAACTCGGCGTGAGGTATTTGAAATACGAATTACAAATTACATTTTAAGCAAGTAATTGAAATACAAATACCAAATACATATTTGTATTTCAATTACGTATTTTAGTTATAAGTAATTCAAATACTGCCCAACCCTGATGCTACGAATGAGACTGTTATAAAGTAGTATTTTGTTTCATTATTAGGTACGAAAAGTTTTACAATTTCTTAGAATGAACCCTAACATTCTCGATGCTTTTTTGATAATAAATATTTATTAATATTGAATATAATATTGAAAATCGAACCTAAATAAACAAAACAGCTCCTTCCATACATATAGTATCAATCAATATTCTTTACAGATACTCCCATGGGCAAACTTCAACTTTTATTTTAGTTTAACGATCGCTATATTAGTTTTCAGTGCAGTCGGAGTTTACTCATAAAAGACCAATTTGTTGTGAAAACCCGATCGTGGTCGTCGGCGAGCACTCCTGTAGTCCAGGAGCTAGACATTGATCGATATTCTTATTAAAATTGTTGGTATCATGACGGTATTGGCATTCTGAGAACAAGGTGGAATATATCGCACCCTTAATAATATAAGGGCTCAAATCAAATTTTTTGTAAAGTTTGATTTTGAATGCTAAGGGCAAAAAACGAAATTATCTATCGGCTACCGCTGACAGAGAGAGAAAAAGAACATTAATGACTCGGTAACTATATATGTGTCTCTCTCATACTCCCCCGCTCGTCTCGTCATAATTATTATTTATTTTTATTGATGACTACTTATAGTCTAGGTATCGAAGAATAAATCAGAAGGTAATCACATTAATAACTAAAGTACTAAGCATTTTATTAAAAAAAATAAGCTGGAATGTAACAATTCAGATCTTTAAACACGTATTCCCAAAAAACTACTTTTTTGTTTTAAGCCTTTATATTACTAAGGGTGCGCTATGATAGTGAACTAATGGGTAGGCACAGGAAGCAAAAACATGTAGTATTTTTTTTAATGGTTCATACCATAAAGTCGGGAACACATAAATAAATATCTACATTCGTAAGTAGGTACTATAGAACTGTACCTAAAGCATAAAGAAAGGATAAAAAATTAGTGTCCGACATTCTGTGCGTATAACTAAACAAAATGTAGGTACTGAGGGCCTAGCACGAATAGTTTTAGTAACATTAACGTAAGTGACTTTTGAATATAAAAAACTACAACCCATAGTGTTTTGGTTTAATTTTATTAGACACGATGATGCTTGGCCCAAAGAATTGTACCTATATTAAACTAAAAGGATCAATTGAAATTATTTTTGACTTTTTAAAGGTTTTTTTTTGTCGGGGTTTTTTTTTAATTTTAAATTTAATTTTTATTTTATGCTTTTTAAACTTAATTTTCATTTCGTTAGTTAATATTCCTCATGCCTATAGTCAAGCGCATTCATTTGATACCCATATTGAGGGAGTTGTGAAAATAAAATGTAATTCGTCATTTTGTGGTGGCGGCCATCTTGGATTTGAAATTTGTCATAGTGTATAGTATTATACTAGTTAAGCCCTTTCATTTGATACCCATATTGAGGGAGTTGTGAATCTGCCATTTTGTGGCGGCGGCCATCTTGGACGGATTTTCATCGAACATAGTTAAGAACACTCCCGACTAATTCACCTTTCAAACAAAAAAATCAAAATCAAAATAGGTTTATTCGTTCGGGAGCTACGATGCCACAGACACACACACACACACACAGACACGTCAAACTTATAACACCCCGTCGTTTTTGCGTCGGGGGTTAAAAACTAGAATATAGTATCTAATATATATTGTGTGAGACGAGTATCATAGTTATAGTCAAATTTTACGTTATGTTACTATACGTCAAAAATATTCATGCTAAGTCCTCTTAACACCTCATTTTTTTTCGTAAAAGTTGTTCATAGTCATGAGGACAATGACTAGACGTTTTAGGTATTGTGTTTATTCTGTTACACGTTGTATATTAAAAATTTCTTAACTAGTCTATTATCTAGCAATCACAGGCAACGAACAAACCCGAAGTTAGCCGAACTACGCACGATAATGACGAATATTGAGTTTCGGCAGGGCCGAAGGTTAGGTTGATTTTTGGCCGAAACTGGCCTAAACCGAAACCGAACCTTCGGTCAGTCTCAAGTAAAATATGGATTGGGTACTAGCCGATCCCACAGACGTTCTAAAGAAATACTTAAGCAGATTTTCCGAATTTTCTCATTTTCCGGGAAAATTATATTTTTTTCCCTAAAATCCTATGGGTATCCATAGGATTTTACGAACATTAAAACATACCAAATCGGTTCGGCCGTCTTAAGTGAGGCGCTACCAACAAACTTCATAATAATTTTAATTCATATAGAATTTAATTCAATTATTGAACTATTAATACTGCAAAATATTGCTATAAAAGACTTGTAGGAAAGTGTAGTAAACAAACAGCTACTCGCTTTTCAAACAACTCCTTTACTAGGAAGCGTCAGCTACACAAAGCGCTGCGGTGATGCTTGTTAACTGCTCATAATAATTAGTTCGCTGTAGTTGCTTTTCATTTACTTCTGCTTCCTTGAAGACGGTATACTTAATTAAAATTGCAATTGATCAAAATTGAACAGACTTAAACACTGAAACCAGTGAGCGGGATTGGACCAGATATGTGTGCCCAATGTGAGATCTTATTCTTATTGCATCCACAAAAACATACAAATATAATAGGAACCTAACATAAATGGGATCTAGGGAGCTATGTTCGCTCGCATCGCTCGCTCACTCTAGCTCCCGCCATCCCACTCGGACCTAACCTATCCGTGACGGGGTACCCAGTTTGAGTACCAAGCCGAGTTAGGGTTTGGCACAGACTTAGGTTCTCTAACAGCAAACCTCATTTTGATGTGTTTGTGAGAAATGTGTGAAAAGAACCACTGAATGGGTGATATTGTGGTAGACCTAGGTGAAGATGGCAGAACGAGCTCGACTCCAAAAACCCGATAGGACTGGTCCGCACTACTAGAAGATAGATTGTGCAGAAAGGGAGCCAGCCTTTTGCCCTGCAATGGAAAAATATAAGCTAGTTAGAGTTACACTATATGTTTCGAGGACTACTCACACACCCAACCATGTTTTGTTCTTTATCCAACTTGTATTTTTTTTTCTGAATTATTTTTTGTTATTATTATTATTATTTAGTTTTTTCTATCTTGTATTAGGCACGTACATTTTAGCGTGGCATCATTTTAAATACCTAGTTTAAGTTTTTATTTGTAACACAAGGGGATCGGCGTTGAGGGCTGAAATACAAGTTATGCCTAGTTCGGCCCCAAATGCTAATACTGTTGTGTACACTAGCTTTAGATTAAGCACTCTATTTGTAAAAAAAATGTACAAATATCTTTGAATAAATATTACTATTACTACTATTACTATTACTAATGTCCTAGCCAAACTGGAATCCACTTTACAAAGTATGCTGACATGAAAATATGAAAAATATTCTACCCAGCATCATAATATTATTTTGTAACATGACTATTCGAATCTGAAGCACCAACTAGATATCAATTTTGTGAAGGCAATTAGTAAAATATTCCAGCTCAATTTACTGTTGATTCTCATAACTCATATTAATCATACATTAATTGGACGTGTAGGTTTAATTATAAGTAGCAATTAGTATTTGAAAATTGAACCGATATGGATATGACTACATACGTAGGAGCAATATAATTGGGTGTTCAATTACTTCTTGTATTAAATTAATGATCGTATGTTCCGGGATCTGTCTAGTATTTTTAGTAAAAAAACTTTAAAAAACAAAACAAAAAAAAAAATATAACCGTCTTCCAAACAAAATACTACAAAGAATAAAATAACCTTAATTTCGGAAGTCGGTGTTTTTGGTTTTATTTCTTTGTTTTTTAACACCGATTCTTTATATTTATTTGTAAAAAGTTTTTTTATGTTTCACTTTTAAGTGTTGATACTTGGACGACGTCTTCGTCGATGCAGAAATTGAAACAAGCAAGAATGCTCATGAAATAAAAACTACTGAACCAAACTGAATCAATTTTTTACGGGACCGAATGGCAAACATACTGCATCGAACTAAAAATCACAGAAATTGGATCAGAAACCTCGGAGTAATCGGTGTACATACATAAAAAAACACCCGCCGAATTGAGAACCTCCTCCTTTTTTGGAAGTCGGTTAAAAAAGAAGTCTCATTCACGATATACTGGGCACTTGACCGCGCCCATTCTCGTCATAAGCTAGCGCAGTGGTTGAGCGATTGGCTGCTGCGCTCCTATTGCGGGTTCGATTCCCGAACAGAAAAAATATTTGTGTCTAGAAAAAAATAAACTAGGTCTGGCTGTTTGTGTATGTGAGTTTGTATATTTGTGAACGCACCCACGATATAGGAAAAATTACTAGTGTGGGGTAACGTTTAAAATAGTAGATTATGCAATGAGGGGATAAAGCAGTGTCTTATATCACGGGCGATATATTGAATTCCGAATGCAGTGAAGGATTCGGGAGTTAATACAAGAATCCTGAATGCAGTGAGAGGTTCAAGCTAGCCCAAGGCAAAGACACCTTTATCCTCGAGGAGGATATTCTACTTGAGTATCCTCCTCGAGGATAAAGGTGTCTTTCACACCTACTGCGAGAAAATTGTTCTCAAGTCGTGAAGAGAAATGGGTTCCCGTCGGTATCAAAGTTGAGTTCCAAATTCAAATCACATTATTGGCCTCCGGGCAATAATATTGTACTACATTTGTTACTCAATTTAGCAACATATTTTGGAACCAACCTTGACCAATCACACTAAAACACACACAGAAGAGTAATGTCCGTCATTATGAGAACAAAGTTCAGAAACATTTATTTAGGAGTTTCCATCAAAGTTTTTTGCCCTTTCACAAACAGAAAGTACAAGAGATCCAAACAATGGTGACTATAATCATTCAAATAAATATGTTTTGTTCAACTTTCTGAGAGTTGTTCGTCCTTTTTCAGCCGCATCACGATTATTGATATTTATGTTGTTTGAACACTTCTGTGTAATGTTACTTCTCGTAACAGATTACTCAAATGCACTCAATTGAAGAATGATTTTGAAGGGCAGACATTTAATATGCTGAAATCCGAAAATTAAGATTGTAATTGTAACTTCTCTGTAATGTTACTTCTCTTGACAGATTCCTAATGGCGTGTTACAAATGCACTCAATTGAAAAATGATTTTGAAGGGCAGACATTTAATATGCTGAAATCCGAAAATTAAGATTGTAATTGTAACTTCTCTGTAATGTTACTTCTCTTGACAGATTCCTAATGGCGTGTTACAAATGCACTCAATTGAAAAATGATTTTGAAGGGCAGACATTTAATATGCTGAAATGATTATTGAAAATAATGATTTTCTTCGAATCTACGTGCACAAAATTTCTAGATCTATTAATAAATTTTCGTTTGACATAATAACAATCAAATTATGGATTTAATCATCAATCAATATACAACCTGTAACAGAATAAACACAATATATGTTAAGGGGTCATTGTGCTAATCATTATGAACAACTTTCACTATGGGACCAACAGTGAAATCGCAAAAGAAAATCGACTTCCCCATACATTTTGTGATCATAACTCGACAAAATGTAGGTACTGAACAGAGACAGCGCACAGCCGAAACCACTGGTCGTAGAAAGCTGAAATTAAGTTACTCTATACTTCGCAGGGGAGCACTAAGAGAGGATTTCCCGAAATTCCTACGGGAACGGGAAAAACGGGATACGCGCGTACGAAGTCGCGGGCAAATGCTAGTTTATGTTTAAAGGCTAAATAAACTATTCACAAAAAGTTTCTGACGTTATTTCTTTCGGAAAATAGGACCCGGTGTTTATTTATTTATTTATTATTTGGTATACCAACAGCAACGTACATACACAACTACATATGAGAAACAAAAATCAAAATATTAGTTCTGGTATGCATGCCTATTAGAGGTATACACAGCTTACACCATTATGTACAACAGATTATAAGTGTCTAAAATAATATAAAATTAGTATCTAAAGTAGAATATTATAACTAAAACATCAACATATAAATCAAAACACAGACAAATGAGAAAAAAGAACTATGTATAAAAAGTTGTAAAGGTACAACGCTTACAACCCTAATCTCTTCAAAGTTAGAGTGCACAGGCTCCTTCTGGGTAAGCTCGCTCCATCGTAGACTTTGTCATCTCTTACCTAGACTAGAGTCAAGAGTAAACCCATCACAAATAAAAAAAAGGTGTTTGTAAAGACACTAGTCCAATTTTCCTTCAGTTTCAATTGGGAAGCAACTAGGTATATTTTCTTTCGGCTAATTATTTTTGAGGCGAATAACAACTTATTAGGCAACTAACTACTTGGTTACAAAAAAAAATAACTTGGTAGCGATTAAATATTTTTAGCACAATTATATTATATGAGCTACAAAAGACAAGGATCTATAAAAACTAAATAATGGCTGCTACTATAAGATATCAAATATATTAAACAGCGCCAATTAAATAATAGGTGAGGTATTAAAAATAATGACTCTGGCCGCTAATATTAACAGTTTTACGTACTTCTGTAAGCCATACCGGGCCTCCCTTGACTGGCCAAGTTGAGCGGCATTGAATGCAAGAACGAGCGAAGCGAGCTTTGGACTTGGGGCACCCTGACTCGGACAGGTTAGGTTAGAAGGGGATGGCGGGGTCGAGTGAGCGAACGAAGCGAGTGAATAGACCCCGCCATCCCCTTCGTGGTTATTCCTTCAAAAAGCATTCAGAAGTAGGAGCCCTGCGAAGCGGGGCTCCGTCTACCGGGCCTAGTAGTTAATTTTATGAACACCAAAAAATCACTGCCAATTAAAATTTAAACAAAGTTTACAACTCAAAATAAGCTGCTACTTTATACTTAAAATGGTACTTCACTGTAGCTGCCAACCTATTATTGTTGCTATCCATTTTAATTATTTTTAAAACTCTAAATCAGATTAGTTTGTCGCCGCGTTAAATACATGCCTTTTCTTTCTACGTGCTTTATCAATAGATTTTTCATTTTATGTCTTCTAGACTTTGAAAACCAGTGCACGTACCAATAAGTTTTTAATATCTTCTCGCATGTACGTTATCCGAGTGCGAAGGAGGACTTATTTATTTTTGCAATTCATTCTCGGAATGCACTTCATTTCAGTTCGATTTTGTAGTGGAACGGCAGGTTGCTATATTTCTATCGAGCTATTTAACTGCTCAAGCAAATATAAGTTATTTATTGTTTTATTGCTCAGTTGCTTATTGAGTTTCTAGTTGATTAAAACGTTGAGAGTATATTTCTGTGTTTCTCTTTGCTGCCGTCTGTGTTCAAAGGAGGCAGCCATTTTTGTTTGATGTGCTTTCTGGATGATTTGTTGGAATTAATAAGCTGTTTCTTTGAAGACATAGAGTAGTAGATGAATGACAACTTTCTTGGTAGCATTTATGTAGTTCCAAGTATAACAAAAATGCTAGTTTTACATTAATTTTATATTTTTAATAGTTGACCCGCGCAACTTCGTGTGCGTCACACTTTTCATTATCATTAATCTTCTTCTTATCGTGCGGGCAGTAAGGTCTAGCGACCCCACACACCCTAGTGTCAGAGTTTCTAAACCGCCTCAAGGGCTTCTGACATGCAATATTTGACGACCGGGACCACCGGCTTAATGCTACGCTCCTATTGGCCGTAGCGTGAAGTTATATAGCCTATAGCCTTTCTCTATAATTTTTCCGTTACTGACTGATTGAGTGACTGACTGACAGACAATGCACAGCCGAAACTACTGGTCGTAGAAAGCTGAAATTTGGCATGTAGCTTCCTTGGGGAGTCTTAACCTCGAAACTCGACCGTTTTACTTACCGTTATTACTCAGACACGAGGTCCTGACGGACATCGATTCGCACTCAACCCTAATTTCTTCAAAGTTAAAGTGAACAGGCTTCTTCTGCGTAAGCTCGCACCATCGCATATTTTGACTCTGTCACCTCGGCCTCAGTAGCGTAGCTAGCATGGGTGACACCCGGGGCGGATAATGTGGTGTCACCCCACAAATGAACCGCCCCCCCAAATAATTTTTGCACCCTACTCCCGAAAGGTTTCATTGCGTCAAACGTTCAGGGGTGCCACCCGATAGTGACAAAAACCAGTCAACGAGCGGTTGGGTATCACCCCTAAGCGGGTGTCACCCGGTGCGCGCCGCCCCCCCCGCACCCCCCTCGCTACGCTACTGCCTAGACTAGAGTCAAGAGCACTCTCATCTCAAATAAAAAAAATATATAAGGGTAATGACTCCTTAAACAAAGGTCAACTTTGTGTAACAAAAAGCTTAGCGTGTCCTAGACAAGCCTGAACTGTTTTGTGAGCCTGCAGCGATATTAATCATAGGAGACAATATAAGGAGCGGCGAAGAAAATCAGTTTTCACTTCATTTTAGCGAAGGAAAATAGATAAATTAATCGTGTTTGCAAGCAAGGCAGGGTTAAGTTTATTTATAATGATGTTATGTATGTACTAAGCTCTCGTCTATGGTGTGTTTATGATTATTTATCTTTTAAAAATGCGTTGATTGAGGGGTCAAACTCGTTTCAATTTTGTTAGATAGGACGGTGACACTGGTCACTGGTTACTCCCACCTTCCCATTACTAGCCAAAGGCCACATTGAGGGAGGGTAACTTTTAGATACATATAGTGAATCGTTGGCATCGTTAAGTCAAAAAAAAAGAGTTCCCCTGTAATCTATTAGTAAAGAACTATTTTCTATAATTTTATTAGGATAAGGGTCTCGAATGCTCATTGTTCAATGAATCGGTCAAGTAGATGACATACGGACAGACAGACATACGAGTGTCTTCACAAATACTTGTAGTATACGAAGGTCCATTATTTAATCAAGGTTGGCCAAAAGAATTCGGTATCCAGAAAAAAAACTAGTGTAGTAGTTAAGAACTCAGGTGAGTGAACACCAACTCTTAATTAGCGTGGTCCATGGACTAAGTACTCCAACAACACTAATTAACGTTCGATCAATACGATGCAACTTCCTGTACCAATGGTTCCCAAAGTGCGGTCTACCGTTTTGGTAACCCCCAAGAGCTAGTATGGTTAACGAAAGGATTAAAGTTCCAACTTTTCAACTCAATAATTATATTGAAACAAACAGATTTTAAGTTTCTATCAGAAATGTTGTGTTTTCTGTGACAATGTTAAAGCATAGGTATGATACTAGCATAGGTGTGGGGTATTACCCGTATAGTGTCGGCCGGTGCCGTATGATGCCGTAAAAGAATAATACCATTCCATAACTTCCCGTGGGAGTCGTAAGAGACGACTAAGGGCCTCGCCAGAGAATGGGCAGTAGCGTTCTCTGTATAACTCAACACCAAACACGTGCGATCGCCAACCCGCCTGCCAAGCGTGGCGATTATGGCAACCCGGGGGGTTGTCATAATCGCCACGCTCCCCTTTGGGGAAGCCTATGTCCAGTAGTGGACGTCTTTCGGCTGATATGATGATGATGAGGTATGGTACACGTTTTGAACTTGTTATTAAAATTAGATTTTCGACCAAAACAGTTAAATTATTTCCTGGTCGTCTGAAACCCACTTGCATATCTCATAAAATCGCAAACAAATTCCGTTACTTCATATTAAATGCTACTTATTCATACAATGCATGCTGTTGAAATGACAGAATGAAAGGATATGCGAACAATTGTGTCAAAATCAAAGTGGTCGCAGGTCAAATAAAGTTGGAAACCACTGCTTCATACTAAAGGTAGCTGGTTGTCTAAGGTAGACGGTCGACAGGAGAGAGACGTGGGCGAAATAGCAAGATTTATTCTAGGAACAAAAATAAAATTACACAAGATCATCAAATGGCAATAAAAAACGGATATTGCTGTTTTAGGGGCCAGTACGATGTTTATTAATGTTCTGAATAAATTATTGTTATGGTAAGTAGGAGAGGCCTGTGTCCCAGCTGGTCCCAGCAATAGGAAAATCGGCTTCTGACAGCGGCTTTGCCTGTGTGAAAGTAGAAAATTATTCCAAGGCAAATTAATAAAATTATTACTTTTGGGATGAAAAGTATCCTATGTCCTATTTCAGGAAATGGTATACCCATGCGCCAAGATTCATCCAAATATAGATAGACGGACAGACTTTCACGTTTATATTATTAATAGTAAGATTTTTTATGGGATGTTGAATCATTTTTTTTTTCATTAGTGTATCTATTTATAGACGCTGAAATATTATTAAGAGTATAGTTACCTATGCATAAAATAAAAATAATAAAGTTGGACATTGATAACTGATGAAGATCTTATTTTTTTCATTGAAATTTAAAGTAAATAAAAACTTTGGTTAACAAGACTATTATTTTTTTTTAAATCATAAACAAATGATAAGTCTACATTTTGGCTACATTAAAGTGTGACACCATAACATAGTCCATTGAATTTATAAACGACTAGTTGACCCGCGCAGCTCCGCTGCTATTGGTCTTAGTGTGATGATATATAGCCTATAGCCTTCCTCAATAAATGGGCTATCTAGCACAAACAATTTTTCAAATCGGACCAGTAGTTCCTGAGATTAGCGCGTTCAAGCAAACAAACAAACTCTTCAGCTTTATATATTAGTAATAGATATAGATGTATAGATTCCAAACAATATCACACCGCAAAAATCATTCACATTAAAACATAACGTTGTGAGAAAAAAAAAGTCTATAAACAGAACCAATCACGTTGTCACGTAGAGAGAGTTTTCATACAAAACTTTTGCGAATTAAAAGTTTACCATTGGAACTCCATACAAAAAAACTTGAAACTCGTGCGTTGTTCCGCATTTACAAGCGGATCCGTCAAAATACTTTGTTCGATTTTCGAATACATTGGTATGAAAAGTTGAGCCTATGCACACGGCGTATTTTAAAGCGCCGACGGTCGCATGATTTACTAACTCGCGCATGTAAGTGCTATTCTGTACCAACATTTTCGAGTCTCGACAGTGGAATCCGATGTAAGTATAAACATAAGACCTTTATGTTGTGTGTAATAAAGTTCACTTTGTGAGCTTTGTCACTCAGGTGAAGTTCGACATCGAAATGGTTACTTACAGAATAGACTAGCTGTACTGTCTGCATTTGCATTTCGTTTAAAGCGCGTTAAAGCGTGTCATCTGCACGTTGTCGGCGCGTTAAAAAAGGCGGTGTGTAAATGCCCTTATATTGTTTTCATAATTGAGTTTACGGTTTTGTTAATTCATATTTGAGTTTTTTTTTGTGGTACGGTAATTCTAAAAGACCTCTTCTTTACAATGTTGCCGTATTTCGCAAAAAAAAGTACTCTTCCTCCGGAAAATTTTATCGTTCAAGTAAATATACCTAACAAGAAAATGTAAGGAACCCTTCTATGCACCGCATCATTTTCTGAATACATTTTTAATTCAAATCGCGATCGTGCCGTCCGCTCGTGGTGGAGACAAAAATAAAAACAAGTTCTAGAATATTATAAAAAGAAAGTAAGAGGTGAACGCCGAGAAGTTGCGCGGCTAGGGTTGCCTATTAAACTTGATAGGGCTTGCTTAGTTAAAGTAATTTTCTGCAAGTGCAACACTAAGAAACCTCCGCTTACTCATAAAGTCATAACTAAACTAGCTTTTGTTTGCGGCTTCGCTTGCGTAAGTATTGATTTTTGCACAAAAAAAAATACTGTGAGTGCAGTGCAACACTAAAGAAACCTACACTGACTCATAACTAAACTAGCTTTTGCTTGCGGCTTCGCTCACGTTAGTTTAGATAAAAACAAAAAAAAAACCGGCCAAGTGCGAGTCAGACTCGCCCATCGAGGGTTCCAAATTTGAAGCTACAAATTACGTTAAATAAAGACTATATTTCTTTATGAATTAATTTCAAATGTATAGTTTTCAGACATTTCCCTGTACTTATTTGTAGTATAAGACGGTACTACTTGCTAAATTTCATAGTTCTAGGTCAACGGGAAATACATTTTGATTCCCTTGAGAGTGTCGAAATATACCTTTTTTTGCGGCATAAACGACCGTATCTTTTTTTACGTTAACTTAGAAGTTTGCTTTTTTCACAGCTGCAAGGGGCCATAAACCTGAGTACATGGTTTTAACTCGATATCTCCACACGTTCCCGAGATAAACGGTCTTGACTGACAGACAGACGGACGGACAACAAAATGATCCTATAAGGGTTCCGTTTTTTCCTTTTGAGGAACGGAACCCTAAAAATGGCCTATTACCGTTTTCAGAGTTCTCTATATCCGTACCAAAATTCATCAAAATCGGTTCAGCGATTAGGTGTGATAACGTAACAAATAAACAAACAAACTCACTTAAGCATTTATAATTTTAGTTGGTTGGTTGTTGGTTGGTTTTAGTTGTGTGTGTTATTATCGTAGAAAAAGGCAAACTTCACTGGTACAAGGAGTAGCTAGATGCAGTGAAAATTTCCGCAAGTGAAGCGTAGATCGCGAGTATTTCAGTATTTATTTATTTTTTAACATAAGTAAAGAAATACAGATCTTATGTTTGATTAACAGAGCACTATATTATGCCAGGAGGCGTACAAATATTGTGTGCAAATCTAGGTGAGGATTACAAATTTATTAAAAATCATGCATAATTATGGTACAATTACATATTATTTAATACTCCAATTATGTCAGACCTAAACGAGAAATTATTAAAAAGTCAAAATTAAATAAAATAAAATCTATGTCAAAATAATAAAATTGACAAAAAAAAAATATTTGTCAATAGTACTCGTATTAATCAATATAATTCTAAATTAATTCGTAATTTAAGTAGTCGTCAATAGTGTGGTAACATTTATTAATTAAGAACAATTTCATTTTTGATCAACAAGTAGGTAAGTAGCTATGGGAAATAAGTTCCGTTTTGTAAACGCTCGGGTCATTCACAAGTATCTAGTTACAAAATTCGCTCGACTACAGGAATAAATATCCTGGGAAAATGTCCCCTAAATAGTATCAGTAGCAGACAAATCAAACGTCTATTTATCTGTAAAGCTCTGAAAGGGCAAATAAAATTAAATGACGTCAACTCGATTAATTTAACTTTTGATTAATTTTAGAATTCAAAGTAAATCGTGAGTATCACTTAGAAATCAGGATTGCTGGAATGTTCTCGTCGCAATGTACATACGTACCAGGTATCTGGTAGAAGTGTTTCCATGGAACATTGTGGCGATTGCGACTAGAATGTTCCATTTAACTTAATAGGTTCTTAGAATAAGTGAGAGGCTCTTAAATTTAAATAGGGCTACGTGGGAATCTACTACGATTAAATTGATTTGTGATAGCACTTCTAATTTGCCTAACATTTTTGCTTATCTATGCTTCTATGCTAATATTATAAAGAAGAAAGATTTGTTTGTTTGTTTGTTTGAATTGAATAGGCTCCGAAACTACTGGACCGATTTGAAAAATTCGTTTAGCATTGGATAGCTACATTATCAGGGAGTAACATAGGCTATATATTATCCCCGTACTCCCACGGGAACGGGAACTACGCGGGTGAAACCGCGTGACGTCCACTAGTAATAAATATGATGAAACGTTTACTTTGTAAATTGGGCTTTAAATAAATAATTATTCTATGCAGCGTTTCGTGATGAGTGACGTGTTATGTATTCAGGGATGTCAGTCATATCAAAAACACCACTTTCATCAAGCTTACGTTTATCCAGAACTCTATGAAAAACATTCAATATTTCAGGTAGTACTCCGCGATTTACTCGCAGGATGCGCAGAAATTCAGGCATCAAAATCCGTCCTGATGACATCAGGATATTGCCGTTTTGCCGAGAGATGCGACTAGTCCAACGCGGTGATCTGTGACGGCGAAATCCGACATGACAGAGCCGCGACGATAAATGGGTGACAACCCTAAAATGTCAAAGGGAACTGGTAACATTTTGTCAGATCGAAAATGCACACCGACAAATGAAGTTGTACGAATTTTCATAGTCATACCAGAAGGGCAATTTCCGTATTTTAAAACGTTCAAATGTAGATGCAATCTCATCTCAACGCAATTAACGTCAAAAACATAAAAGTAGTCAAAGAAGAAAAATGTAAGTGAAAATGTTTATTTTGATAGATTCCCACAGATTTTCATTTGGCGAGTAGACATTTAAGTACAGTAGGTACTCGACTTATTGCGTTATTCCGGTCGGATCCCCTGATCTAATCCCCTGCTGGTTATTATTATGTTTTAATTCCTGTCTGATCCACTATAAACTTTGTCATTCCGGTCTGATCCCTTACTCTTTTTGCGAGATATGAACTAAAATGCACATTTTCGTAATGGAAACAAATAAAAACACTTACTGTACTTGTACTTCGTATACCTATATGTTATTGCGTTATTGCTGACTGTTCCAAAAATCTGTTAATAGACAACTAGGGTATCCGACCGGAATAAAATATTTATATTTATTTGTGATACCCTGTATGGTCCATGAGATCGATATAGAAAATATTATAAAATTAAACTGATCTCCCAGGGGATCAAGTACGGGGGCGATCCGACTGGAATAACTCGGCTAATTTGACACGCTATTTTTATACCTAGCTACCTATCCATACTTGGGATTCTCTTGGGATTCTTCTTGGGATGACTCATTCTCTTGGGATGATTTATTACTTTTACGCGGACGAAGCCGTGCGCAAAGATTAGTTATTATCAATCATTTAATATTGCCGATACTCTCCCACTGCTGGGCATAGTTCCCTCCTCTATTTTATACTCAACAGGACTGCTTGATGACCAGATACATAAGAAGTAAAGAATAATAAATAAGGACATAAATATTTAGTTCTTTTAAATTAATTCCTAAACTGCTATCCTTCTTAAAAAGCTATTGGGTATGCAAGCAGCTAACTTGCAACTATGTTCTTTTAAACAATGTTGTAAGTGTGCTGAGCAGTTATTCTACAACAAACTCGTAAGTATGTCAAAAGCGTAAAAAATTGTAATGCACACATTAGAAATAAACATTGGCAGTGCTGTGGAAAAATTAATATTTTTGCCTGTATACCGAATAGCTTTGTTGACTGTACATGAACTCTGAAAATCAATATCTTGTGATAACCTACCGTCAGAGTTCTGACAAATACTTTGTTGACGTGAAAATGAAATTATTGGAATACGCGTTATCGACTTGAGCCCGTAAACTCGTTAACCGTGAGTGTGATGAAACCTTTTGATAATAATGTTAATAGGCGAAATTGTTAAAAGCTTATTTCTAAAACATATGGGTAGGTAAGCTGCGTTATTGGTCTAGCGATTGAAAATGTTGCTATGTCCGGTATAAGGTATGTCACTGGATTCCCGGTTAATCAGAGTAAATTGAATTTACTTATATTAGAGTACCTTCATTTATGAAGCAGACACGGCTTATCAGCCCACAGGCTCAAAGTAAAATCCTAATATATGTCGGAGGAGTGAAGTAAAAGGCTTGTTTGCGTACTAGTAGCGCTATCTATTAGCGTTTGAGATACCTTAGTGGATTAACCAAATCGATAACAGCTGTCATAGAGTCAGTAGTTCGACTGGGGGTAGTCAATGTACTGTCACGTGTTGCGCTTGTCATATTCTATGCTCTCAGGTAAGACGGAGCGTGTAGCCGGGGCATTAGCGACACGACACAATTGACACCAAGAGCCCGACCACGCCGGTTGTGCGCTGATTCTACTCAACCACGTGCAAAATGGCGGACACCGATGAGATTTCGGATTTCAATCCCTCATATATAAAATTCATCCGCTACTAGTGACTGACTGAGTCACTGACAGACAACGCACAACCGAAACTACTGGTCGTAGGAAGCTGGAATTTAGCATGTAGGTCTATTGGGAAGTGTAGGGGAGCACTAAGAGAGGATTTCCCGAAATTCCACCGGGATCGGAAAAAAACGGGATATGCGCCTACGAAGTCGCGGGCAAAAGCTAGAAGCTGAGCGTATCCATAACGAAAGGATTGACACACGGTTATCTTCACAGCATTTGCTGGGTGTCACCTTATGCTGGTTTTCAGTTGGTGCCTCTCAATGACACTCGCATGAGGATAAATAAAATTATTTAGGTTATAATGGATTGTGCTTATAATGCTAAAGCGTGACTGTTTGTAGAATGATATAGTGGATAGTACAAATCGAAAGTTCCTTCATCTGCTGTTTGATGAACTCGTAAGCAACTTGTTCTACCAAACAGATAAGTACATCTCAATCATTTTAACCATGTAATCGATCCAAATTCAATTCTGTAGTGAACAAACTTCCAATCGCCACTTCAGAACTTGATCTTGCAGCCAGATTCCGAACTCAAAGATTGCACCCTACATATCCAGATCGTCGGTCCATTTCGTCCGGACTACCGAGTACTTTGGTGACCCATTTCTTCAGTTTACTCTCGCAAGTTGCGCGGGAAATAACCAGCTGAAACTATGCAACACTTTCTTAGATAAACACTGAGATCTTTTAATCTTTACGATGTATTTTATGCTGGAGTTTTTGTGGCGATCGGATAATTAAAGAGGAGGGCGAAGTGAATCTAGCTCGGTGATTTCGCTTCATTAAACAATAGTTGTTTTTTGCTTTTCATTTAGTTGGTGTTTTTTTTCGCCTACGTAGAGTTTGTGTTGCTGTAAAAGCTGGATTGTTGGCGTGTTTTCAATGTTAGGCTGAATTGTTTTTTTTTTAAGGTAAGGTTTTATTTGACGGACATGACAACTATATGGCCTTACGCAAACCAGAGTTATCTTTACACTCAGAGCTAGTTGCTAACACTAGGTTAAATAACAATGTTTTCATACACAATGGCATCGGGTTAGCAACTTACTCGGAGTTAAAAAATAGAAAGAAAAGAAGAAAGAAAGAAATAATAAAATTTATTTAGCACATTTATGAAACACGCACGGAAAATAGAAATAAAAAATAATAAAAATAAAAAGGTATGCCAGAAACTAGTGTGTCTCACGGCTGCACTAAAAAGGTCCATTTCAGCGATATGTCAAGTCTGACATATCGCTGGAATGACCTTTTTAATCAGCGTCAGACAGCATTAGTCAGTCGACTAATGCTGTCTGACACTGATTTTCAAATGAACCTTACAAAGGATGAGTGACGGTTCATTTTCATTTGTTACAAATTTACATAAATTTTGTATCGAAATAAAGTAGATATAAACAGCTTTAAAACACGGTATAAATTACATTAAAACACAATAAAAGTGATGAAGATATTTTACAAATGTGTAGGTATGATAGTTTGTGCGTGTAATGCGTTCATAAATAATAATCACAAAATAACTCTGGTTTGTGCAAATGGACGTAAAAGTTAAATGATTGCTGTAACCAAGGCAAATTAGATATGAAGTTGAGCCGTTTTAGTAAGCGGAATCGAATAAGCCAGTTCATCTTGACAAGAAGAAACAAAACTCCTACGGCTAAATCTCAAAGGAAATCTATCCGATTTTACCAAGCATTCCTTCGTTTACTTTACTGATAGCATTTCGCTAAATATTAGCCTTCATCAGCTTTCAATTGCGTATCTTAAATCTCTATTTCACAGTAATATAAACAAATAGGTATTTTCTTGGATAGTAAAACAGTCCAAACATTCCATCTCTTGGCAACTGCTCCCGTGATTAATATCCTGACAAGCTCATAAACAAGAAGGTGCGTTGATAACGTGTTTATTTTTATCTTTTATTTCGATCGCGGCCGAAACAAGGCGTTATTATGTAAAACATGTCGGCCATGATTCATAAACTGGCCAGTAATTCTTTTTGGCGGGAAAGCATCAATCACTTTAGGCTGTGTTGCTATTGCGGAAAAATTGCTTTGATTGAAGAAAAGGGAATTAAAAAACCTCAAGAGACAACCTATCTCTTGGGAGAATTGTATTGGATTTAAAGGACTTTTATGTGAACAAAATTAGGCTAACAAAGTAATTAGGCGGTGGTAATAAATAAAGCTTTGACTTTAAAGCAAAACAAAAAAATAAATATAAGGTCTTCTTATAACTTTCTTGAATACTTCAGATTATTGTTAGGTGTACGTACCTATCTATTGATCTCGGTATCTACATTTCTTTGAAAATTAGTCCATTTATCGCTAAAATTATTTGAAAATTAAAGTACATACCGGCTTATCAACCAAAATAACAAACCACTTAAGAGAATATTACAGGAAGTAATTATTCGATTTGGTAGGTCAGTAGACGTACACAGAGGTCAGGACAATATTTCGCTTCCTCTGGCAACACTAAGCCGTAAAACGCACTCGACACGGCACACCTGGGTTCCGTCGCTAATTTACGTGTAGTTACGCGTTAAATTGGGTTACACAGATTATTATAAGATCTATGCTCGGAAGAGGGCAAATTGCGAGTTTCACACGTACTGCGTTTCCGTTCTTCAAAAATAATCTACATATTTCTGGCCGTTTTGGATAGGTATTTTGTAAGAGTTGTCTAGAAAAGTTAAGTCGTTTTTCAATAAGTGCTTAAAGAAAGATTTGCACTTTGGAAACACAAAACAGCCGGTCGATTCTGTAAACCTCCGTGCAAAACTCAGGTGGAGTGGAGAACGCAAAGTGAACTGTTATTCCATCTTGGTAACAGGGATTTGACAGCTCACTTCGTGATCACTTCACCCAAGCCTTCACTTCGACATGTTTACAGAATCGCACTCAGTAAATACCTACCTTATGTTCAAGCTTCAGTTATTTGCTATGTAACAAAATAATCCACCCACATATCCCTGTAAACTTATCTCTGTTATCAGTACATTCAATGAATCACTGAAAGCAATACTCTATAAAGATAGATTCTGAAATCACACAGTAGCAAAACCAAACAGATTTTGATCAAATAAGACCTACTAGCGTAACGTAACGTAGAGTACGCTACCTGAAAAGTGTTTTGGACGCTTAATGCAAGGCAAAAGCAACAGTTGTGCTATGCATATAGCGACACACGAGCATATTGCAACCGACGCCGACGTCTGAAAGCGAGTATTGTGTGAAAACGGCGCGAGCTCTGCGCGAGCAGTGGGCGACGCGAGGTACCAACGTCAGGACGCCTACCGCGACAGGCTGTTCGGAATCAACGCTTTGGCTTTACCGCGATAATTTGAAAAAGTAACGCTTCCCTGTTCCTTTTTAAATGGTGTCTATTTTTTTTTTATTAGTAGTGAGATGTTTCTGTGGTGTCTAGTGCTGTGAATTTTTCTTGTGGAGTTTTTACACGTTTTCTGGATTTTCGTGCGGGTATGTATATATTTTTTGTTTCGATTATCAGGTAACTATTTATGACTTAAACTTTAGTAATGTTGTTTAACGTTGAGATTGAATTTTTATAACCCATTTGAAATTAAATCCCGTATTTCTAACTCATAAAACCGAATTGGAAAATGAATAAAAATGAGATTTGAAACCAAGTTGTTGCTAATGTCGGACGTAAAAATCTGAATTTATCTTTTTTTATGTCTCCCAGTCTTCATGTTTATTTCTTTTTGTTTATTGCGTATTTGAATCTCCAGTCCATTTAAACAGAGTGCGGTTTTCAAATAGAAACTTAGTTTGAAAGGAATACCATTTTCGAAATGAATTTTCGTTTTTTTTTCCTACAAAGAAAAAAAAGATCATGAATCAAAAAGATCATCAAAGAAATATTTAAGAAACCATACATACAAGTACCTATTACCTTCTTGAACGTAATGTTTAGAAACCTGAAACAACTTAAAAAGGTAAAAGCTATTTGACACATAAAGACGGTTTTCAAACTGAGAACAGTTGAAAACACTCAAAATAAGCAAAAAGGTTATCATATACATAGGTACCTTCGACAATGATGTTGCAAAACCAAAACTTTTAAAACGTTTCTTTCCCTTGAGAATTAGAATTGTAGAGGCTAAGCAAATTGATGTCTCAAACTTTGTTTTGGCTTTCTTTTACTAACTTTTGTAACTGTTCGTCTCACATTATACGGACAATAAAACTAGATTTTTCGAATTTCGAACGTGTATCGCGGATTTAGCAATTATATTGTTCACTAGCTCCGAAGTTACACCCGTCGGCAATATTATCTATTTCGTTTTCACTTAGTGTTTTTTCTTTTTACTCGGATTTAAGGGTTGTAGTTTGATTTTAAATGGCTATTAAATATAAAGAGATTGTTCCAATTCTATTTTTTATCATTGTATATTTAATCATTATCATAATATCTTTAGTCACTGAATATCCGAAAATAATAAAAATAGAAATCCTGCGTTAATATACATTTTCGCAAAAAAGTAGCCCATAACCATCTCCAGGGTTAACATCTATTTCTGCACAAATTTTCATAAAAATCGTTTCAGCGATTTTGGCGTAAAAACGTCACAAACAAACAATTTTTTTAAATATTAGTTACGATGACTGGAAAATGTAACTAGCTGGAATAAATTAAAAGTTTTAGTTCAGCGTAGATTAAATACTCTTTGGCGTTACATTGTGTTCCGTCCAGGTTTTGTTAGCAACGGTTTTTTCAAGAGTTTGCAGGAAATTGGAAATCCCGATTGGAAACTGGTAGAACAGTTTATCGGGAGGGATCGGAAAGCAAACTAATTGTTTCTTCGTAGTTGCAAAACGATTAAACTCAGTTCTAGCACAAAAACATTGGTAATTTGTGATATGGTTTGCGGGATAGATTTTATGAATTAGAAAAATATGTGGTAGCTAGGTACTACTAAATATGCCAGTTTTTTATTTACTGTAGTGCTGTAGTTGTTAAACTGTGTGAGTATGTGTGTTAGTGTTTATAGCAAACAACACAAGCTGAACACATTTTGATGCATTTTGGCAAAAAGATAGATGTTTTTTTTTGTGAAAATCTGAATTTACGCTAGGGCAAAATCTAGTTGATAATTAATAAGGGTTATTAAACAGCCCAGACTATCAATAACAAACCATCGTCAAAAGCAGCCAATATTACTTGCTTGAAATAATTTCACTCATCTTAAATATTTCTGCAATCCATGTGGTGGCATTTACGACAACATTCCGATATTCAAACCGCGCCCTGACAGAATTGTGTAGGTACTACACGTTGTCACCTAATCAATACCTATTATAGGTTAATAAGGCATTACCTTTACACAACACGTGAACTAGACTGTATGAAAAAAATACATTGACAACCTACAAGTTAAAAGAAAGTCTTATCTATGATTAGTTGTGTTTCAAGTTTGAAAATCGAATTGATGTTTTTTTTTTTGTATTTCAGTTGATTTTTTAATGTTATACTATTATACTAGGTACTTAAATAAGTCTATAATCCTTTTTATTGCAAACAAGGTTGACAAAATCAGTCATGGTTACTGGTAGCAAAAATAAAGTCTCGCCTATGAACAGATTAAACAGAGTTCGCAGTCGGATGTCAGTCTCAAACTGTCAAAAAAACCTTAATTTCATTTCATTTTTGAAGGATTTCGATTGAAATGCGAATGCGAACGTTGTTTGAAAATTATTAGAATTGGCACTCTGATGTGTTCCAAATTGAAAATCAAATTGATGATTTCTTTTTTTTTGTTTAGTTGATTTTTTAATGTCATACTATAAGTACTACTCCGATAAGTCTATAAACCTTTTTATTGCAAAAAAGGTTGACAATACCAGTCACCGTGACTGGTGGAAAATTATTTGACAAGCAATTTTTTGGCCCTTCGAATATGGAGGGTTCTCTGTGATCAAAAGAAAGTGATTGGAAATGCTTGCTTGCATTTTTATGCTTCAAGTAAATATGAGCCGTGAGTTCGTTGACTTTGGTGACAGTCTACAGAAATTAAATGAAAGCTATAGGTACCGCAACCAAAGGTCTATTTAATAAAACTGTCAGAAGATGGGTGTGACATGTGATATGAAATTATGGATTGTTTTAGTAAACAGCACGTTTCGAATTATAAAGTCACCGAAAACTATATCTATGTAATCTAAATATACAAAAATATATATGGGAGGTTATTGAAGTAGTAGGTTTATTTTAAGTGGAAACTTTGAATACCTAACTGGCTTTCCTGAAGTCTATTTTTAGTCATATAGGCAAGTGAAATACGTATTTCACGTTTTCAGTTATATTAAGAGGAAATGCTGGCGGCGAGACTTTATATATAAAAAACTGGCCAAGTGCGAGTCGGACTCGCGTGCAAAGGGTTCCGAACGAATTTAATTTTTTGAACATGTTATTTTAACACTACAGACTTCTGATAGGTTTTTCTGTAATCTTTAGGTAAAGATCCATTATCTCCATTTTTTTCCAAATTTTTAGGCTCAATAGTTTCGGAGATAAGGGGGGGAATGGTCATTTTTCGTCTAATTTCTTGAATAACTTCAAAACTATTTATTTTAAAATTATGAAAAAATTACAATTAAAACACTCACAGTAAGCCCTTTCATTTGATACTGTTCAAAAAACTTTTTTTTTTTTAATTTTTTATTTTGACCCCCAAAAGTGACCCCCATACTAAAAAAATAATGATTTACGTAACGCGTCCGTATTTGGGTCTTAGAAGTTCATATGTGTACCAAATTTCAACAGAATCGGTCCAGTGGATCCGGAGAAAACTGGCTGTGACAGACGGACAGACAGACATACACCCGTGTGATCCTATAAGGGTTCCGTTTTTTTTTCGGAACCCCTAAAGTCATAATTCGAGGTTTGGCTCTCGACTGTTTTCTCCTCCAATATTGGACCGATTTAAGAGATATTTCACAAACTGAATAAGAAGGATATATGCTGTCTCTTTATGTTTTCCTTTTTGATGGTTTATTAACCGTATAAGCACTAGGACTCTCACAAAATGCTTAAAATTTTCCGATAAATCGCTGTCAACAGAGACCTTTTTTAAGGATGGGAAATCATCAAATGACTCCTCCCGCTCTGGGTGAAGCAGGAGGGAGTGTCAGACTCTTACTGAATAAAACCTATCCGTGTTCCTCCTAGTGCTCTTTGCGTTCCAGGGCCATGGTGACTCTTTCGAACAAAGTCCGCAGCTCCAGCAGGGTCAACAGAGCCCTAGTGTACAAATTTGGCAACATTTATCAAAAAAGGAAAACATAGAGACACAGTATACATCCTTCTTATTCAATTTGTGAAATTTCTCTTATATCGATCCAATATTGGAGGAGAAAACAGTCGAGAGCCAAACCTCGAATTATGGCTTTTTACATACAAAGTCTCGCCGCCAGCATTTCCTCTTATATAGCTCAAGAAAATCGAGGACCATCCAAAAACAAACTAGACCAACGAGGAAGTATTCCAGTTAATCGTAAAAGTAACATTAAAATGAATATTTCACTAACTTTCACTCCTTCCATGGACACATCACCTATATCTTCCGAAGGGCTTCCGTCGTAACGTATGATACGGTCGGATTTCGAACTTCGAATAGTTCCGAGTTCATACCCCACTTGTTGAGTTATGGCTCATCTAGTTTACCGAAGGCTTATGTATTAGACATATGAGACCAGGCTTACTGTAAAGGGTCGTCAGTATACTGTTACTTATGGACTGGCAGATTGAAAGTTTGCCCGTACAGAATAATAATTATTTTAATATATGGCTGCAACTTTCCGGAAAATCGTTGCGTGGTCGTAAAAATGCTAAAATCTAATTTCAGGTCGGGAAATTCACATATTTCACAGACTTAAGGTTATGATGGTCAGCCATCATATAGGTATTCCAAATTCAGATGTATTTCTAAACTGACTTACTGGTCTTTGGGCTTTGGTCTTGGGTTCCGAACAAAAAACGGAGCCCAGCAGTTTTCTCAGGATCCACTGGACGGATTCTGTTGAAATTTGGTAAACATATGGACTTCTGTGACCCAAACACGGACACGTTACGTAAATTATTAAATTTTTAGTATGGGGTCACTCTTGGGGGTCAAACTAGAAAATTTCAAAAAAAATGTTTATGAACAATATTGTGTGACATTTCAAATGAAAGGGCTTACTGTGAGGGTTTTAATTATATTTTTTCATAATTTCAAAATAAATGGTTTTGAAGTTATTCAAGAAGTAAGAAGAAAAATGACCATTCCCCCCCTTATCTCCGAAACTGAGCCTAAAATTTTGAAAAAAATTGAAATAATAGATCTTTACCTATAGATTACAGGAAAACCTATAAGAAATCTATAGTGTTCGAAAATAAAATTCGTTCGGAACCCTTTGCACGCGAGTCCGACTCGCACTTGGCCAGTTTTTTTTTAAAGAAACTCCGACTTGCTCCTGCTACATAATTCGACGTGTTAGAAAAAACTGCTTCGGGGACACAAAAAAAAACACCTACTTATGTAATTAATGAGGGCTACCGCGTTTGAATTCGCCGCTAGAGGCGCTAGCGTAGCGTGAGGTTTTAAATGTCAAATTTCACTGTTGGTTGGCTATTGACGCGAGTTTATTTACTTATTTGTTTTGATTTTATTTTTTTGAAGTGAAACTTCTTTACGCACGCTTGACTTGGGGAGTAAGCTGGCAAACGCGTGACGTAAGCGTTACGAAAAGTGTGATCGGGCCAGGCGAACGGGAGTTGAGTGGGGGATATAAGCAAGAGCTCTTCCTCTCATAGCCAGATGGAGCGAACGAAGTTTCACTTTAGTCGTGTGGTCATAAGCACACTCGTTTTTTTATTTTCCTTCTAACTTTGTTCAAATGCGCGTAGTAACAACTTTAATGCTATGATTAAGAACCTTACGACAGTGGCGCCAACTGGTGAGTACAAGAAACGGTAGCCCTCATTGCGTCAATTATGAATATAAATAAACCTATAGGTAATTTAAGTGACGAGTGCTAAAGATGTTTTATAGAAAGGGTGAAGCCCTTCGAGTTCCTTGTTTATAAAGAGTAATATATCCACTCTTAGCAGAAATAGGTTTTTACCATTTGAAAAACTATGTAGTTGATAATTTAACTGTCATAGAAGTCTGTTGGCTGTCAAACCTGCATAATAACGTGAAAAAAAGACACTCGAACTAGACAGTAAAATTATAGGTTATTAGTATTCAGTATTATATTGTCAGGCAATAAGAGGGACATTAAGGGAGTTATAGAATACCTTTATTATGTACACCATATAAGTTACAGAAAAGATAGATGAGAAACATTACATAGGGTGACACAATGGGCGGCCTTATCGCTAAAAGCGATTTTTTCAAGACAACCTTTGCATGGATTCTAAAGAGAAAAAGGAGATACAGTACTGTAGGTAGTCTTAGGTGTACTATTTATACAAACACACATAAGGTATAAAAGTATAAGGTATGTAATTGTAGGTTATAAGGTATGTAATTTTATACTAACATTTATACTTTATTTCTTTAAAATTGTTTGTTTGCATCTCCAGTTTTCGTTGGGTTTAGTTATAGCTGTGTTACATTTGCATTCAGACCATGTCAGAGGCCCTTGAGGCGGTTTAGAGACTCTGACACTGGAGTGTCGTTGGATCTTGCTGCCCACACGATAAGGAGAAGAAGAAGATTTGTATTGGAAGGTGAACTTCAAAGATAAACCAGTGACCACTACAACTTAAAATCAATAAAATCTAGTAAAGTCTAGACTTGGTCTTTGTCATCTCCGACCTAGACTAGAGTCAAGAGCAAACCCATCTCAAATAAAAAAAAAGTCACATGTTGTTAGGTTTATGTCAATTCCAAAGCAAAGTAGATATTTCACTATGAGCTACTCTCTAAGCCCGAAGTCCATAGTTTCGGCCGTTGTAGTAGTTGCAGGCGTTTTCTACTCTGTGTCACCTATGGACTTGCGATTAGTCCCGACCCCGAACTAAGAATTAATGACAACAAGATTTGCCAGTTGCTGTCAAATCGTGTTGTCATTCATTCTTAGTTCGGGTTCGGTACTAATCTTCTAAGTCTGGAATTGGACTGCAAAGGCACACAAAGTAACACTTTGGCGTTAATTTCAAATTAGCTGTCGGGGTATCACCACTAAAAAGCGAAAAAAAGTTTTTACAAAAAATACAACTGACATCCAAAATTAAAGTTATTTTATACTCTGAAGTGTTTTTATATGGAAATCAGTTGTAAAAAAGTTTTTTAACATGACTGGCGATAGGGGAAGAAGAAAGTAAGTATTGAGCTCAGAAAATTTTCATAGATAAACATTCCAATCACTAAGTACTACTTAACATTTTGTTTCTCAGTCATATTTTTCTATGGAAAAAATCTCCGAATGATGGATAACCTGGTTAAAAAAAAAAATCGTTATCCATTGAATTCTCTCTACAGCATTCGAATAAAAAAACACTTACTCGATTCACAATTTAAGTTGATTATTGAGATTACTCACTTATTGGAATAAGATTTCGTTTAAAGAGCTCTTTTTATTTCAAAGTAATGCCTTTGTTAATCTCCTTCGCTCAGTGTCGGGACTGAGTCTGTAAGTGAAACTTGTAATTTGTCGCTTTAGAGCGCTCTTAGTCGCTGGCTCGCTCCGATGCTCGGTCAACAGGTAGTTCGTGATGCTTCAGGGTTTATTATTTTCAAGTCACATGCCAATTTTTAGGGTTCCGTATTCAATGGGTAACCAACTGAACCCTATTACTAAGCCTCCGCTGCCCGTCCGTCCGTTCGTCCGTCTGTCTGTCAGCGGGCTGTATCTCAATACCTAACCGTAATAGGTAGACAGTTGAAACTTTCACAGATTGTGTATTTCTATTACCGCTATAACAGCAAATATAAAAATTAAGGTTTATGGTACGGATCAACCCTTCGTGTGCGAGTCCGACTCGAACTTGGCCGGTTTTTGCGGTATGTTCTCCCGCAGCTTATCTAGGTAGCTAATATAATACCTGTCCCCCAACTATGTCGTGTGGTTGCAATAATGTACCCGTTGGGAAAAAGGGAAAGTGCTATTCGTCCTGTACAGCTCTATCTCTCACACAACGTTATCATTATGGCATGTCATAGTTCTCCCAATTGGTGAATCTCCTTCGCTCAGTGTCGGGACTGAGTCTGTAACTGAATCTTGTAATTTGTCGCTTTAGAGCACTCTTAGTCGCTGGTTTGCTCCGATGCTTGGTCAACAGGTAGTTCGTGATGCTTCAGGGTTTATTGTTTTTATTTTGAAGTTGTCATACGCTAATTTTACAGCGTGTTCTCACGTAACTTATCTATTTTAGCTAACATCATTCTTGCCCCCTATAATGACGTGACATATTGCGATCATGGATCCCTTGTAAAAAAGGAATAGTGGTTTTGTCCTGTACAACCTGAACACATACCATCACACCTGTATTCACCGAAGAGTTAGGCAGAGGAATACCTTTAGTAACCCACATTTTGGGAGTTATGTTTTTAATTTCTATGTATTAATCCTTAGGTCGATTGGTAGAAAACGCCTAAGGCCGCCTTTGTACAGATTTTCTAGTGCATAAAGTTTTAATAAATACATATTAAAGGGTAAGCTTATTGCCGTCAACAGGGTACAAATAAGGACCCGAGGCTGCTACTGACAAATTCTAGATTGGACAAGATTGAGAGCAAGGAAGTGGCAGGGCAAAATTCTAATCAATACTCATCATATCAGCCGAAAGACGTCCACTGCTGGACATAGGCTTCTCCCAAAGGGGGAGTTTGCCATAATCGCCACGCTTGGCAGGCGGGTTGGCGATCGCAGTGTATGGTGTTGCGTTTAACAGAGAATGCTGGTGCTCATTCTCTGATGAGTCCCTTAGTCGCCACTTACGACACCCACGGAAAGTGATGGGATGGTATTATTCTTTTACGGCACCGGCTGACACCATACGGCATATCAATACTCGTATTTATAAAATCCCTCCGTTTCTGGTGACAGTCTGAGTGACTGATAGACAACACGCAGTCGAAACTACGCGTCGTAGAAAGCTGAAATTGGGCATGTAGGTTCCTTGTGGAGTGTAAAACAGCACTAAGAGAGCATATCGCGAAATTCTTACGGGAACGGGAAAAAACGAGATTTGCGCGTACGAAGTCGCGGGCAAAAGCTTAATTTGTATATATAAACTGAAAACTTAGGTAGCGTGCCTACTAGCTTTCCGTGGTTGGAATGGCGGGAAGATGATTGAAAATAAATATAAGGTTAGGGAAAATGAATGACTCTACACACAGAATGTCCATCGGTTTCCATAGATATATAAAAAACCCAAGATACACACTCAGCATCTCAAAAACGTCCGCAAAAAATAAGCGCAATATGTATAATTATGCGCAAGTTTGAAACAGTCTCGCATCGCTCGCCAAATTGCACTGCTTTGTAAAAACAAATTTAAGCGATCCATGTAAGGTTGAATTTGCAAAAAAAATTGCGCATCACTCGCCATACTGAACTGCTTAGTAAAAACAACTTTAAGCGATCCGCGTAAGGTAGCATTTGAAAAAAAAAAAAATTATAGTATAACTACACACAACTCACACATGACACTTGATACATGTCAGTTTTTGACGACAGTTTCGAGTGTTGCATTTGTTCGAGACTGTGCATCTTGGGTTTTTTTATATATCAATGTCGGTTTCATACATTTTAATTTCAACCTGAAGAATAACGTGGGAAAATAAAACATCTAACACAAGCGGTGTCACGGTTACATCTAGTGAAAATATAAGTCTGTATTTTTAGTACTCGAGCGATGAAGAGCTTTGCCCTCCACTCAAAGTTACAATAACAAGGTCTGGTACCTCAACGGTCACTGAACTTTGACCCTTAAGTCTTTGCTAATTAAGTACCCACCTACAGGTCAAAAATGTTCCTAAAAGAGCAATGAGTACTTAAAAGCTTTGGGTCAAAGGATTTTAAGTTTGATTTTAAGATTGGGGAGATTCGAACCTATGATTTTTGGATGAGAAGAAAATATTTTTAAGCCAATCGGTTTATTGTTTTAGGACTGTCATTTACACGATGTTGTATCTGGTATCAGTAAGGTCAATTATATACAAAAAAAAGCTGTAGGAATGAACTCGCTAAATTGCTCGTGAATAGGCCTATGACATGTCTTTTTCTACTCCTTTGTTCCCCTCTTGGCAGAGCGGTTTTGGTCACTATGAATTCTGTTCAATCGCTGGTGTTGTCTGGCGCAATCATGAACAGGGCCTCAAACCGCGGATTTAATCTGATCCATCCACCTCATCGGTGACCTACCGTGGGGCCTTTTTAAGCTTCCGAACCCTTATAGGATCACACGGGGGTCTGTCTGTCCGTCTGTCACAGCTAGTTTTCTCCGGATTCACCAGACCGATTCTGCTGAAATTTGGTACACATATGGACTTCTGTGACCCAAACACGGATGCGTTACGTAAATTATAAAAATTTTAGTACGGGGGTCACTTTTGGGGGTGAAACTAGAAAATTAAGAAAAAAGTATTTTCAATAATATTGTGTGACATATCAAATGAAAGGGCTTACTGCGAGGGTTTTAAATATATTTTTTCATAATTTTTAAATAAATGAAGTTATTAAGAAGAAGAAGTAAGAATTTTGAAGTTATTCAAGAAATTAGTCGAAAAATGACAATTTTCCAAAATTTTGAAAAAAAAAATGCAAATGGTAATTCTATACCTAAAAATTACAGGAAAACCTATAAGAAGTCTATCGTGTAAAAATAACATGTTAAAAAAAATTTTTCGTTCGGTACCCTTTGCAAGCGAGTCCGACTCGCACTTGACCAGTTTTTTTTGATGTTATCAAAACCTACCCATATTCCTTCAGATGCCCTGCGGCGACAGATGCTATGCGGTCCTGGGCTTCGGTAACTCTATCGAACAATTCCGCAGCCCTAGCCTAGCGGGACCCGTCAACTATGCAAGAGGAACTTTTATCCGAATGGCAATGTAGGTGGGAAAATTCCATTAAAGGCCGTCACCTCCACCAGTTTTTTCCATCCGTTCGTGAGCGGCTGGATAGGACATGGCTGGAGGTGGATCATTGTGTTGCCCCATTGATATATAAAAAACCCAAGATACACACTCAGCATCTCAAAAACGTCCGCAAAAAATAAGCGCAATATGTGTAATTATGCGCAAGTTTGAAACAGTCTCGCATCGCTCGCCATATTGCACTGCTTTGTAAAAACAACTTTAAGCGATCCATGTAAGGTTGAATTTGCAAAAAAAATTGCGCATCACTCGCCATACTGAACTGCTTTGTAAAAACAACTTTAAGCGATCCGCGTAAGGTTGAATTTGATAAAAATAATTGTTTATAGTATAACTACACACAACTCACACATGACACTTGATACATGTCAGTTTTTGACGACAGTTTCGAGTGTTGCATTTGTTCGAGACTGTGCATCTTGGGTTTTTTTATATATCAATGTGTTGCACAATTTCTCACAGGTCATGGCAACTTTAAGAGTAAATTATTTTCCTTTAGGCTTGTGGCCTTTATGTCAATGTTCTACAGCCGACTATGAATACGAACAATCCGCACACCACATCTTATGGGAGTGTATTCTTTGGCAAACTGAACGCAATATTATGTTAGATAGTATTCAGGTTACATCTGGAGTAGTTTACTACACGGACCTTGTAGAAACCAGAACAAATTTCCGTGCTTTCAGGCGATTTTGCCATACCTATTACTGGAATCAAAAGTAGCTCACAATTTAGGACCCATTAGTTTTTAATTAATATATAATCCGTGGTGCTTGAGAACTGGACTTAACCCAGTTGTATATATCCCTTGGTGCCTATTGGCCTAGCTCTATTCTGTCTCATGCTTGATAAGGAGGGAAGTGGAAATTATACATATATTTATTTTCCTACTCCTCCGCTGTACTTTTCTGATTAAATTCGTTGCAGGATCCAAGACAGTTAAATCGTTTCTCCGGGACTCGTCGGGCTTCATTGGCTCGGCGTTTTTCTGGTGGTCGCCACTGTTGATTCTGGCTTTCAGGAGTTGCAGTGGTTGGGAATGTGTGGCGGGCTTGTCCCAAATTAAAGCTCTTTGAGGCGCGCTCAGAACACAGCGCCACGTTCTGCGCCTGGTAGGGTTTACTACTCTCCACTCTGGCCTGTACTACTATGATGCTATATGGGGTCGTTATTGCACTTCGCGAAGAGACCAACGAGTTTCAGTATTCGAGACTGGACTAACGTGATAAACGCAGTTTGGTACCGAGTTCTTGTTGCAAGCATTGTTCTCTAGTACCATGTCTCTATAGCATCTATGTTTTTCTGTAGGAGCTGAAGAACTTTTAGGAGCTTAACTAAACCGGGTCGCTCCGGTCACCCTAATTAGGGTCCCTAAATCCCTAATTCTTGTTACACCACCTTCAATCGGGACTTAGGGCCTTGAATACCGTGTAGTGTAATAAGCGATAATTAAAATGAAGAATATTGGAATGGCGGAATATTTCTTGTGTTTGATGGAAATTTTCCGTCATTTTTATTAGAGCCGAGCTTTGTCCGGCGGCGTTGAATCTATGGCCTATCCCACGGGATCTGTGTATTGTTGCGGGATAAAAAGAAAACTATGACGTTCAGTTGTAATCTTGATTTCTATCCGTGAGTGAATTTTCGTAACCGAATCATACTTCCAGGCACTATTTATTTCCTGAAAACAATTTTTTATACGTTTTTAAAATATTACTTACTAGCTTCTGCCAGCGGCTTCGCGTGGTCTTATCTTAGCTTATGTCCTTTCTCAGGCTCTAGACTATCTGTGTACCAAATTTCATTTAAATCGGTTCAGTAGTTTTGGTGTGAAAGCGCGACAGACAGACAAACAGAGTTACTTTCGCATTTATAATATTAGTAAGGATTTCTGCCATCGGCTTGTCCCAAGGTAAACCTACAGGACTATCTTACTGGACATGATCTAATCTTGTTCCTAGTTTCTATCAAAGTGTCTATTCTACTCATTTTTAAACAACTTCAGATACCAGCTTGATGCCCTTAAGTCAATTGAGAAGCGAGCCAAGACGATCATCGGCAATGATAGGCTCGTCGAGTCGAAGTGCCAAAGCATGAGCATCGACGCCGAGTTGCTAGCTTGTCGGTTTTCTACCGGTTGCATTTTGGGGAATGTGCGACGGAATTGCATAATTTAATTCCGCCTAGCCCGTTCCATCATCGGACCACGAGACGAACGGCGATGCGCCACCGTTACACGGTGGACATCCCGCCCACACGCAATAAAAGTTTTGGGAACACATTCATAGTGCGTACAGCTAAGGAGTGGAATTTCCTGCCGGAGTCTGTGTTTCCGGATAGCTTCAACCTGGGAGTCTTTAAGGCAAAAGTGAATACGGTACTTCTAGGCAAGCGTGCTCCATCATCACTTACCATCATGTGAGATAGTGGTCAAACGCGTTCCTATCAATAGTAAAAACAAACATTAACATTTATTTCTTTATTTATTTATTTAAAATAATGTAAATAACACCTTATCAGCTGTTACGCCAATCCGATGTTACTACCACAATTGCGATTTACATAATATGAAGAATGCAATTTAAAAAGAATAAAGAAAAACAAATTAAAATGAAATTAAAAATACTCTTAAACATCCAATTAAAATACAATTAGAATTAAAAAAATACAATTACAAATTCAACACAATTGAAAACAAGCATAAAATAATAACTAAATGCAATTAAAATTATAGGTAAAATACAATTAGATATTAAATAAAAACACAGTTAAAAATCAATTGAATTAGATTACAATTAAAAATAAAAATTCCATAAAATTACAAACTTATCGAAACATTTACAATGCACTTCTGTGCGACTCCTGTGAACTTCGTCAGGCTGCAGCAACATGTCAGTCGCAATCTGTAATTTTTGCAAGATTGCGACTGACACTGACATGCGAATGTTGTTTTAAATGTAGAACGGGCTAGTACTGATTCGTAAAGAGGGTAACTAAACAGACAGACAGACTTCCGCATTTATAAGATTAAGAATGTATGTGAAACTCATCGATTATTTTCGATGTCACATCAACGTAAAAAAAAATGTAACTAAATTGTCTCATTGTGTATCTGTGGAGAACGTAGTTGATTTCACAATTGTATCATTTCTGTCATACCTTTTTTTTTAAATGTGTAATTGTTTGTTTTCCCGAATAAATAAAATAAAAATAAATAAATAAACTATGGCACGTAAATTCATAGAAACATTGGTGACCGTCCTATTCTTAAACATCTATATTTAGTCTGCAATATACCGAGAGGTTGTAGCACAAATAAATTAAAAAGCCTAATGTCACCTTCATGTAACATTTTAATGTCTTCTTCATCTATTATTCAGATCATTACCTAACTAGTTACAATAAGTAGAATTGATTGTATTTATTTTAGAAGCAATAAAGCATGTACATACGATTAAACATAAAAGTACTTAGCTTAAAACCACTTAAGAGAGTTCTAAGCTAAAGTAAGCTATTACGTTGCGAACATTTGAGAGCCAGGTGACTCGATACAGTTGTAAACTACTGTTCGTTAATACTGCTCGTCCAGGAACCGTATTCCCGGGTATTTTATTGTGTAATACTTTCAAAGCTTCTTAAGTACTCAAAGGACGTAGATGGGAGTTTTACCTAAGAGTAATTGAAAATTGATTTTGAAATATCTACTTGTCTAATACCTCTAGAGAGCCTGAAATATTGCGAATTTCATAATGATTGAAGTATTTCTGTTGTATGATTTTTTTCATTTCTCATAGGCTCTGGACGTGGAGGGTCCTAGTGTTTTGTGCAGAGAACTGTTCAAGCAGATTTTTATTTTTTAAACCAACCGTTGCTTACCTGGTGCTGGGCAAAGGGCTCCTCCAAGTCCATCCAGGCGTTTTCATCCCGCGCCGTCTCGAACCAGAGCTTATGGTACGCGTCCAAATCATCTCGTCACGAGTTTGGGCAGGTCTAGATGGCGTTTCATTTTCAGGAATCATTGTATAATTGCCTAAGAAAGCACGTTAAGCCGTTGGTCCCGGCTGTCATTTGTAGATCTTTGGCAGTCATTACGGATTGTCAGAAGCCAGTAAAATCTGACTCCAGTCTTGCTAAGAAGGACCGTGTTACCCAGTTAATGGGTTGTAGAGGTCTGGTAGGCCGCTCCACGTAAAATACTGGTGTTCAGCTGAATCCGGTTTGACTGGAAACCGACCCCAATATAGTTTGGAAATGGCTAGGCAGATGATGATGATGATTTTACATTGCTCTGACTGTCCAAGTTATCCTTGTTTAATGACTAATAAGTATAGTTTGTAATATTCACCTGAATTTGGAAGACATACTGATTTACTCGTGGAGGCTCTTTAATATTTGCTTGACTGATTTAAAGTACTTAAGTAGTAGTTGTAAGTAAGAAACCCATAAAGTGCGAGTGTCCTTCACACCTTTGTTTTTGTAGGTTGCAGTACCATCAACCTTTCTAGCATTCTGTTTGTCTGAACCTTATTAAGTTCGAAGTGTTATTCAAGTGCCTGTCAATTGACATTTGAATTGGGGAAGGTTACTTTTAGTTCCAACCACTTATTGTAAACTACCAATTGAGCTTTTAGCTGCAGGGCCTAATCTTCCATTGCCCACTTGGAAACCCCTGAATCAAAGTGGGAATAACTCCATACTCGTAAAGTAAAGCTACCTCGACTGAACGACAGCAGTGTTAATGCGGAGCTGAGTCGAAACGAAAATATAATCAACCCCATTGCTTCATGCTTGATAGAATGGAGTTTATAGACTCGTTGGATACCCAATGTGACTTAGGTACCACTGTTCAGAACCTGAACCACACGCTGGAATACCCCAAGTGCCCAAACTCCTGTACTTTGGGGGATTTAATGAATGCCACCGATACTGGGCTCAAACAATCTAAGGACTAAACCATAGATTCAAAAGGAACATGAAGAAGACTAAATATCTTATTCTGCCCTATGTGCCCTAAACCCTGCGGTCAAAGAGATATCTCGGCTGCCACAAACGATGCCTTGGAGGCGGCGAAGTTATGGGCCAGCAAAATTCGATATTCTCTAGTGCGACATGAAGAAGTAGTTTGGAGCAGTCAATGTGGGTTTCCGATATTTTGGTTGAGCAACATCTTATCAATTGATAATATGAGGATATCCATGGATTCCTATACATCTATATCTATACTAATATATAAAGCTGAAGAGTTTGTTTTTTTGTTTGCTTGAACGCGCTAATCTCAGGAACTACTGTCTGATTTGAAAAATTCTTTCAGCGTTATATAGCCCATTTATCGAGGAAGGCTACAGGCTATATATCATCACGCTAAGACCAATAGGAGCGGAGCAGACGAAGTTGCGCGGGTCAACTAGTATATATATTTTTTGAGGTTGGAAATACCTTCAAAAGACGCCTCCTGCTGTGAATAGTATGAGTGTTAGACTCTTACTGACTAAAACCCATCCGTTTCCCTCCTAATGCCTTTTGCGTTCCAGGGCTACGGTGGCTCTTTCGAACAAATTTCGCAACCCTAACAGATTTTTGAAATACCTACAACTCAACAGTTGTTCGATTAAAAATCTATATGTATATGCTTAATATATAAAGCTGAAAAGTTTGTTTGTTTGTTTGCTTGAACGCGCTAATCTCAGGAACTACTGCTCCGATTTGAATAATTATTTCAGTGTTAGATAGCCCATTTATCGAGGAAGGCTATAGGCTATATATCATCACGCTCATACCAATAGGAGTGGAGCAGACGAAGTTGCGCGGGTCAGCTAGTCGTTTATATGTGGCAAGCCTAAAGGCTCTTCAGTCTCTGGAGAACCTTTACCGAATCAATTATCATAATGTCTCCATCATATTAATCTTTACTGGGATATTAATATTATTGGAAGTCGTACCGTAGCACTTAGCGTAAAAACAACATAACATTTTATGACGACTGATTACTTTGTTTGGTCTAGAATGACTATTAATGATGAGCTAATGGTTTCGTATTAACTTACAGGAAAAGTGGTTTTCTTTCATTTTTGATATGACTGATGTATTTCCTTGAATACGATGCCTAAATGATAGAATATGAAACGCCAAAATATAAAAATTGAAACTTGAAAATAATAGTGTTCACCACACATGTGACCTTATCTCTCATTAATTTATAAGATTTAACTGTTAATTGTCATCAAATCAATGAATCCATCAATTGAAACCATCAAAAGGCACCTGGAATTTTGGGGCAAAAGACCAGAGAGTGTGGGGTTTTAACCTCACTAAAACCTACAGCCGATTGTGATCACCTACAGCACATGGAATGGGCCCCGGTACCCTTAAATGACGAATTTTGAACCCCTCTGTGCAACGCCTGTTAGGGTGCATCCCTTGGGACTGTAAAGGAGTCTCACCTCTATATATTTACCTACTAAAGTCTATCAAAATACGAATCATCATTTGTATATTTCTCTCAGCCAGCTCAGAACTTAGCTGGTATTCATCATTTGTCATAGACAATACGTAGTTAAGATCTGCGCCCACCGATATACATAGGTACGTAAGCTAGAAACGCCTATTGTCCGTAATGGCTACTCCCATTCAATACGACCATTAGTCCTGTGGGATATTTGACATAATTACCTTCACTTAGCTGGGAAGTTTTGATCTGTGGTCGCAGATTATAGGTTATTGTTTGGACCTAAGTGTACAAATTAATTTGGCTTAAGAAAGACGCGATGTGTAGAGAAATCTAACAACGATAAAAGAAAACCAAAACTAAATGAATTTTTAGTTAGAGGCATTGATATATAAAAAACCCAAGATGCACAGTCTCGAACAAATGCAATACTCGAAACTGTCGTCAAAAACTGACATGTATCAAGTGTCATGTGGGAGTTGTGTGTAGTTATACTATAAACATTTTTTTTTTGCAAATTCAACCTTACACGGATCGCTTAAAGTTGTTTTTACAAAGCAGTGCAGTATGGCGAGCGATGCGAGACTGTTTCAAACTTGTGCATAACATATTGCGCTTATTTTTTGCGGACGTTTTTGAGATGCTGAGTGTGTATCTTGGGTTTTTTATATATCAATGGTTAGAGGGGTAATTCTCGTATTTTGACAACCTAGTTTCCGTTTCCGTTAAATTTTGTCGGTTGCCTTTTCGGCCAATTAGTCAAGAATGAGTCTAGGTCATCGCATCAGGTCGGTGAAGACCCTTCTGCGAAGCAGTATTGCTAGCGAAGAAGGTGGCGGATCCTCACGCTCCTGATGTCGCAACAGAAGAAGACGCCCCGGACGACAGTCGCGTTCCCGGCCACCGCAGGCGCGGGCCTACGGATGGCCAGCGTGCAGTGTTGGGTGGCTCGCCATCCGATCAGAACCAGGCCCAGGTCGACACCGACACCGTGCGTTCAAAACCGAGAGAGCAGACAAGACACAGTTAAAAATATTGCTTAAAATATAAAAAAGTGGCGGTGTTATCAGCGTTTTAAAATCTGAGATAAACAAAGACAGCACTAATGGCGTGTGACGTCACTCACAAGTCAACAAATGTCATTTTGTGTGACAAAGATAGAAGAATAACTTCAAAAGCGTATACTTCGCTGAATTTCCACCAATTTTATTTATTTTTCACCAATCGTACTGTTTTAATAACATAAGTACGTATATCAATTAAGTATTCATTCATTTATATTTTTCATAGTAGTCAAATACCCTATTTCCATCAAGGCTAATAGGTTACTTCTAGGCAAGCGTGCTCCATCTTCGACCACATCATCGCTTACCATCAGGTGAGTTAATGGTCAAACGCGTGCCCTATCAATAGTAAAAAAACAGGCTTCACGATTGTTGATGTGTGATACAACTATATTCCTAACAATTTCCACAAAAAAGTACAAAGAATTTATTTTTATTTCTTGTATATTGAATTGTTCAAATACAAGGTAACATATGTTACTTGAAATGGGAATATTGTGCTTCAATTGGTTATCAATCAAATTGTATCGGGAATCCGAAACAATACGCTTGGATTGATAAAAGAATTTCAGTAAAAAAATAATGTTTATGTTATGTTTTCCTCGCTTTTCATTTTTGAAGTAGATGGGGATGAAATTAGGGTGGGTAGGTGTTTATATACATACTTTATTTATTTTACTACCTACATATATAATATAGTATCTGTACTTCATGAAGGGATTCAAACTCCGACAATATTCAAAACAATATTTAAAAACTGGCCAAGTGCGAGTCTGACTCGCGCGCAAAGGGTTCCGAACCAATTTTAATTTTTTAACAGGTTATTTAACACTACAGACTCCTTATAGGTTTTCCTGTAATGTTTAGGTATAGAACTATTATTTGCATTTTTTTCAAAATTTTAAGCTCAGTAGTTTCGGAGATAAGATGGGGGAATGGTCATTTTTGGTTTAATTTCTTGAATAACTTCAAAACTGTTTATGTTAAAATTATGAAAAAAATATAACTAAAACCATCGCAGTAAACCCTTAGTAAATTTATTTATTTACGTAACACGTCCGTGTTTAGGTCACAAAAGTCCATATGTATACCAAATTCCAACAGAATCGGTAGATCCGGAGAAAACTGGCTGTGACAGACGGCCAGACAGACAGACACCCGTGTGATCCTATAAGGGTGCCGTTTTTTAACGGTTGTTCGCAACCCTGAAAATATAACTTTGTAAAATTCAAATTCTTTAAAGGTAATTTTGGATAAGGGTTAGAATATTTTCATAAATAAGGCTGATTATGTTTTATAAACTACTAGCCTTTTTTTTCCCGTAGGGGCCCTGGAACGCAAGGAATACGGATGGGTTTTAGTCAGTAAGAGTCTGACACTCCATCCTGCTTCACCCAGGGCGGGAGGAGTCATTTGATGATTCCCTATGCTTCCCTTTGGAAACGTGATTATCCCGGGATACCATTAGCCCAGGGTTCTTTATAAAGTACCTACCTACTCTCCTACTCCGCCAATAGAGCTTTCTATCAGTGTAATAATGTTCGAAATCGGATAAGGGTTTGGCAAAAATAACCTTTTGTAATACATCACATGGCTTAAAAGAGTGTCCGTGGAGTTTCTTGCACGTTCTTCTCCATAAGGGAACGTGCAAATAGCTTCATCTTTTTGGGCGACTGACCCTGACCATTCAAAAGTGCCTGTAAATGGTTTATTTGAAATATACGATTTGAGTTTTTGAGTTTTAACAAACAATTTCGATAGCTCCAGCCTGTCGTATGATAAACGCTACATATATTAGAGAAACAAAAAATGCTATAACCAAACCATAGCTTTAACGTTTTATTTTGTTACAACGAAGTATTAAATAAATAAAAGACTCCGAGGAAATTAATTTCTGTCACCAACAATCAGACAAAATTGCGCACAATAAAACGAAATGCCCGGAAGACATTTTAATTTAAATTATCCGGTGTTAATAATATAATATTTTTCGCTAGCTGAAATCTGAATAGCTGGTGTGTTTTATTTATTTATTTAACAATTTATGTACACACATTACATAGAAAGATAAAAAGAAGGAAACAGAAAAATAGGTACAAAGGTACTATATTACAGGTGGTATTATATTATTTTATGTTGGTACTAGCTTTTGCCCGCAACTTCGTACGCATGGCCCCGTTTTTCTCCGTTTCTTTATCCTCTCTTAATGTTTTGAGGTATGCGGAAGAGAGAGTAAAGTCCCGCAAACCTCAATTGCAAAGGTAGGATCCTCCGACCAGACGGTTGTTGTGTCTGGCGGGCAACTGCCCGATAGTTCAGATTCGGGCTGATATATATGTTCAAATCGCACGGTAAACTCCGATTGCGCGATGCAGGATTTTGTCGTATTAGTTCGCTGTTAGTTGGATAGATGGCGTTGCGTTTCTTTTTGTTGCGATGTTGATTTGTTTCGTTGGTTTTTCTTGTGGCGGCATTGAAGCCGCTACAAATGCTCCCCTAAAACCCTCAAGGAACATACATGTAAAATTTCAGCTTTCTACGACCAATAGTTTCAGCTGTGCGTGGTCTGTCAGTCACTCAAACAGTCAGTAACGGAAGAATTTTAAATATATTGATTGATAGTGTTAAAATCAGGTCAATCAATAGTATAAGTGCTTTTAAAATAAATTGGCAAAGGGAAGGTAACCGGAGCGTATACATCCAATTAAACTATTGTGACTTCAGCGTTGCTTACATAGAGCGAGTATGACAACACTAAAATTCTACATCAAAAAATTGGCCAAGTGTGAGTCGGACTCGCGTGCAAAGGGTTCCGAACCAATTTTTTTTATATGTTATTTAATACTACATACTTCTTATATAGTAGTATAGAACTATTATCTGCATTATGTTCAAAATTTTAGGATCAGTAGTATCGGTATGGTCATTGTCTAATTTCTTGAATAACTTCAAAACTACTTATTTTAAAATTATGAAAAAACTATAATAAAATAAATAAAATTCTCACAGTAAGTCCTTTCACTTGATATGTCACACGATACAGTTTGGAAAACTTTTTTTAAAATTCTCTAGTTTGATCCCCAAAACTCAAAACCCAAAACGGACGGATGGACGGACGGACAGACATTCTACCCAAGTGATCCTATAAGGGTTCCGTTTTTACGGATATTCGGAACCCTAAGAACCATATTAACAAAATCGTATGAAGTTCAGTCATTTTAATAAAAATACTTTGTTTTTTCAGACGATTCAATTCAATCAACCCGTGAGGCACCGAGCTCGCAAAATAATTGAAAGACAATACCATTTGGCCCCAATTGGGTCTTGCAGTCCTTGAGAGGTATTCATAAACGAAAGAGATTTGTGAACCTTTCCTCTTCTATAACCTGTTTATAACTGCGCCCTTGTTTTATATATGTTATAGGAACCCTAGCTAGAGCAATGTTATGTAGAGGCCTACTTTATTTCATTCATGGTGATAAAATAAAGCACAAGGACCTTGGTGTTGGTGGACCAATTATCTAATAAGTATTTTGGAAGAAAAAACTATTTTTTAAAGAACTAGAACTGATGTGGGCAACAAGCAGACGAGCTATTTAAGTGGACCCTACGCCTATACCACCCACTGTGCCTCACTCACTAAAACCCAAACACAAGTTCACTAGTGCAAATGCGTTGCCCACCCTGATGCTTAAGATTTAATTTTTGGGCCACTTTAGTCTGATTTTTGTAACCTCTTCTACGCTTTTTTAAAAATCCGAGTTGGCAACACTGACTATCCGCACAGGCCGCGGCGCCCGCCTATCGACGGTCGGCTACACGGCCGCTTGACTCCGATAAACACTAAACACAAATTTAACAGACGACTTTGATGATACTGGCATGTAGGTACGGATGTGTTGGAATCGAGCACTAGGGGCGCGGCGGAAACTTATCAGGAGCAAACCGAAAAATCCTGCCTGGTCCGGCCATTCTTGCGCCCCCCAGAGTCTACGCCCTGTGCCTGGGCACCGGTGGCACCGCCCTATTTACGACACTGTGCGTAGCGAGGGATAAGTTTGTTAAGAACCAACAGAAACGCTTCATTTACTCCGACTATGCTTCAGGACTAGTTATTTTCAAAATTAACCAATTTTTTTATGGCGATACAATAAAGAACTATCGAGCACAATAACGATAGGTTGAATCTGCACAAGGGGCGAATAAGTGCATTGGGGGTGACGGGGAAGAGGTATGTTACCGACAATATTTAAAAGGGGAGGGACGGTAATGATAGGCTCGTCGCGACGAAGCTCCAAAGTCTTGAGCATCGACGACGATTTGCTAGCCTGTCGGTTTTCTACCGGTTGCATTTTGGGGAATGTGCGACGGAATTGCCTTATTTAATTCCGCCAAGCTCGGGACCACAAGAAGAACGGCGATGCGCCACCGGTACATGGTGGACATCCCACCCACGCGCACAAATCGTTTTGGGAACACATTCATAGTGCGTACAGCTAAGGAGTGGAATTCCCTGTCGGAGTCTGTGTTTCCTGATAGCTACAACCTGGGAGTCTTTAAGTCAAGAGTGAATAGGTTATTGCAAGCGTGCTCCATCTTCGACCACATCATCGCTTACCATCAGTTGAGATAGTGGTCAAACGCGTGCCTATCAATAGTAAAAATAGAGGTCTTTTACAGAAAAAAATCGTTTTCATTTCCAGAGAGATAGATGATCGTCTGGAGTAGCACATAGGCTATTTTCTATCACGAGAGTATGTTCCCTTGGGATGAATTCCGATAGTCACGCGGGCGGAGCCGCTGGCAAAAGCTAGTAAATACATAAATAAGAAACCCTTTTATAAAGATGATACTTATGTGTCGTTTTACGAATTTATATATCTAAAAGTTATGTAATGGCCCTTTTGAAAGTTGCTAACTTCCACGAAACGGCAGATCAGACACTCTAACGTAAGTACGATTCGTTGGAAAACGAATGGCTCTCAAGGGTGTTGAGTATGAAACTTGAGCACATATGCTGTGTTAAAAAAAAGATGTCTCTAGTTCATGGAAGGCGTGGTTGTGACTTTAGTTAGGAGGCAAACTTATAGGTTGGAAATTAAATCCCAGAATTATAATGAAACCTGTTTCAAGAATAACGTTTAATTTAAAATTCATCAACACTGTCATATCAACCGAAAGACGTCCACTGCTGGACATAGGCCTCCCCCAAGTGTCGCCACAACAACCGGTTCTGTGCGTCTCGCATCTATCGGCTACCCACGAACCTCACCAAGTCATCGGTCTACCATGTAGGAGGCCTTCCGGCGTTGCATCTTCCAGTACGCGGTCGCCACTCCAGAACTTTTCGGCCTCATCGACCATCTGTTCTGCGAGCAATGTGCCCTGCCCACTGCCACTTCAGTGTGGTCCTTCGGTCTATGTCGGTAACCTTGGTTTTCTTGCACATACCATAATTCCTGATTCGATCACGCAAGGAAACTCCAAGCATAGCAAGCAGTTAAAAATTCGTTTTAGTGCAATAAATAGCTTTCTGTAAATGCTTCTGTGAACAAAAAGGAAATCTCGTTTTTGCAAAGGAAAGATGCGCTTGCATTTTCATCGAAAGTCGTAAATTGACAAAAACGCGTCTAATTTCCCTACATTTTCACATTTTTAGGGTTCGGAGCCTCAAAAGGAAAAACGAAACCTTTGTAGGATCACTTTGTTGTCCGTCCGTCCGTCTGTCTGTCAAGACCCTTTATCTCGGGAACGCGTGGAGGTATCGTGTTGAAATTAAAATCTTATACTCAAGTTTACCGTCTCTTGAAGCTGTGGAAAAATCAAGATTCTATGTTAACGTAAAAAAAAAGATATGGCCGTTTATGCCGCAAAAAACGTATACTTCGACACTCAAGGTTTTTGAAAAGCACCATACACGACAGTACATTTGAGTATAGTAGAATCTCAATAGCTTCTTGGACCAGAGCATTCATTCCATATATTTTCTCCCCATCTCCTTTCAACAGAATCGGTCAAGTGGATCCGGAGATAACTGGCTGTATAAGACAGACAGACAGACAGATACCCGAGTGATCCTATAAGGGTTCCGTTTTTTGTTCGGAACCCTAAAAAGTGAATTTTTTTGACAGATTGTGTGCGAACTTTGCTTTTAAATGAGGGAGTTGCGCAATCTTCGGATTTTTCAAAAACGTTCGCATTCTAAACTGCTAAAATCTGTCGGAACTTATCCAATTTCCCTACACTTTGGTAAGTTTTGACATTCAATGTCGCGGCGGAGACTTGGTTTTAAGTGCGAGAATTGGCTCTTAAGTGATCGACTGACAGGGTGTGTCGTCTATTCGCAATCTCATGCCTTCTAATGATATGATGATACCAAATACCCAATACTTATCATAAAAATAATACCACCTCGTTTATTGCCTAAATCATTTGAGGGGTGAACTCGTGAGAAGGTTTTTACGGTAACATAAAACATATACATAGGTATCAACGTTACAAACGCTTGAAAAACATTACCCTCCCTAAGGCTTTACCACATTTAACGAAACCTCAAAGCGATCCAAAAAAGAAAAATGGTTTACCTCACCTGCCACATAATTTAGGAAGAAAATAAATCATAAAAAACTTTGACTTGGAAGATGTCACTTAAAATACACAAAACATTAAATTATACGCGAGGGAAATATAAAGTTATATTATTAGTAAACAATTTGGACTTATGAAAACGTATTTGAGTTTTGAAAAGCAATTATAATGTGAGAGCCGTGAATGAAGGTGACTTGAATAGAAAAGTGTTTGTGGAAGATTCCGTACATGAAGATTTGAACATTACTATAGAATATTTTTAATGGGACTAGTTTGTAATGCAGTAGTATTTTTCTCAATTATTAACATACATTGTAAATTAACTAGTTTTTTTTATTCAACGTTTTTATTAGAACTAGTATCTTGGCTAGATTTTAATTAGTTCCTTTTTATAAATTACTAGTGGACGTCACGCGGTTTCACCCGCGTAGTTCCCGTTCTCGTGGGAATACGGGGATAATATATAGCCTATGTTACTCCCTGATAATGTAGCTATCCAATGCTAAAAGAATTTTTCAAATCGGTCCAGTAGTTTCGGAGCCTATTCAATTCAAACAAACAAACAAATAAACAAATCATTCCTCTTTATAATATTAGTGTAGATATAATCACAATTTCGAAACAGCGCAGAAAAGTACAACCTGATATTTTTTTTTTAACCAAGGTTGCACAGACTGTAGGTGGGTACTAAAGGGACATAGATGAAAATAATAATAAATTAATCTTATTTATCATTTTTAATTAGCTTGGCCGGGTTTTGCTTTAACAATTTACTGTTATTACCATAATTTGTTACGAAAACCGCAGTCATAGTATAACATTTATATAATAAGGATTTATTATGCCAATATCACGGCAAAACGTTGACAAGCACTTTGACGCCATTTTTGTGGCACGAAATGTTCCCCCAATTTATTTTTTCCACCATTACATGTCAGAATTTAATAGAGGTTGTCGAATATTGAAAATAATTTTTTTTTCGAGCCTCGATAATATAGGAAAAAGAAACTCCATAAGTCAAGCTTATCCCCTTAGAGACCATATACACAACCTAAGATTGTTATTTTTTATTTACACGGATCCCGAAAAATAGGAACGAGCTCATCGGCAGTTTTTTCCTTATGGAATAAAAAGATGCGTGACATTTTTCGTATTTCATTCTTATGATAACTCGAGTCGCTTGAAGACGTATGTTTTTCTGTTGTTTGCGCTTTTCCTTTGGAGGAAAAATAATGTTTTTGTACAAATACAATGGAATCAACACTTCTGGGAATCTAATGTGATCAGGTACTTTTATAGGAAGTAACGTTAGTATTATTGAAATTACGATAATTTGCCACGTTAATATTCTTTGGTAATCTTTCGTATAGACTAGAAACACACTGTAGAGTTAAATAATCTAGATAAATATGTTAGAAAATAAAACAAGACATCATTTATTTAATGGGATTCTCTATTTTTGAGTGGAGCCCTAATTCTTTTTCTAAAATATAAGTACTACAGTATAACATTAACTATCCGTTGAGATTATCCGGAACCAACAGAAAGATTTACATATTAAAAATGTAAAATAAAATTATTTTTGATATTACAAATTGATAGTTCAATTTTTTTATTTATTGAGATGCAGAGATTTAAACTTCATGCACGAAGGTATGTATAATGGCGGACTGGTGCCTAAGGAGGCATTCTCTACTAGTGAACCAAGGCTGGTGAACAGAGGGCTAATAGGGTATTTTTTTTTGTTGTTGTTTTAGCAATTTTTTCATCTTTTATTTACATGAAAAACGTTTTTTCATGTCAATAAAAGATGAAAAAATACGTGTCCAATATTTTTTGAAAATCTATCTGTCGGACTAATCAGATTATTAGGGTTCTGAAAAAAACGGAACCCTTAGAGGATCACTCGGGTGTCTGTCTATCCGTCTATCACAGCTAGTTTTCTCCGGATCCACTGAACTAATTCTATTGAAATTTGGTACACATATGGACTTCTATGACCCAAACACGGACGCGTTGCGTAAATGATTAAATTTTTAGTATAGGGGTCAAACTAAAAAATATAAAAGTTTTTTGAACAAGGTCGTGTGATATAGTCGGACTCACGTGCAAAGGGTTCCGATTTTTTTTTTAAATATTATTTTAACACTATAGACTTCTTATAGGTTTTCCTGTAATTTATAGGTAAACATCTATTATCTCCATTTTTTCAAAATTTTTGGCTCATTAGTTTCGGAGATAAGGGGGAACGGTAATTTATCGTCTTATTTCTTAAATAACTTCAAAACCATTTATCTTAAAATTATGAAAAAATTATAATTAATACCCTTACAGTAAGCCCTTTCATTTGATATGTCACACGATATTGTTAAAAAAACTTTTTTTTTAATTTTCTAGTTTGACCCCCAAATGTGACCCCTATACTAAAAATTTAATAATTTACGTAACATGTCCGTATTTGGGTTACAGAAGTCCATATGTGTACCAAATTTCAACAGAATCGGTCCAGTAGATCCGGAGAAAACTGGCTGTGACAGACGGACAGGCAGACAGACACCCGAGTGATCCTATAAGGGTTCCGTTTTTTGTTCGGAACCCTAAAAATATATATATACTTAAAAATTTAGTAACTCTATTGCTCTTACCTTAAAACTTTGTATGGAAAGAGTAAATATGTCAATATTGATGAGTTATCAATATACCATCCTAATGTATAAAAATCTTCTCTTACTGATGACTGAGTGACTGACAGACAACGCATAGCCGAAACTACTTGTCGTAAAAAGCTGAAATTTATATTCCTTGGGGAGTGTAGGTGAGCACTAATAGAGGATTCCTCGAAATTCCTACGGGAACGGAAATAAACGGGATATGCGTGTACCAAGTCGCGGGCGAACGATAGTTAGTTTATATTTTGTTCTAGGAGTTCTGATTTTCTATCAATTGTGATGTATTCAAAGGGTTTTCTATTACTAAGTCTCCACTGTCCGTCCGTCCGTTTGCCTGTCCTGTCAGCGGGTTATATCTCATGAACCGTAATAGGTAGACAGTTGACATTTTCACAGTGTGTTCTCTGTTGCCGCTATAACAACAAATAATAAACATTTAGATTTATTGTACGGAACCTTTTGCGTGCGAGTCCGACTCGCACTTGACCGCTTTTTAAACGACGTTAGCATTCGCATGTCAGCCGCAAACTGTCAAAAAAGCCTTAATTTTCATACATTTTTGTCAGATACTTTACCTTCTTACGTATTTTCAGAACAGTAGTAAAGAACGGAATAAATATACTTAGCTCATAAGTATATTTTTTATTCAGTGACGACTATTTGAAAAGTTTGTACGTAACTTTCTGCGGAGATGGATTTTTCTCTTATGCTATGAATTTACTTTGTATGATTAAGTTTTACTTTTAGTCGAGTACCTACCTTTAAAAGACTCTCTAACATAAGTGTTGTCGTCAAGATTTAATGGAATTATTTACTTAACTAACAATCTATATTATTGCTTAAACAAACAGGTATCTTAGTAGATAGATACCCCACAGGTATCAACTAATCTGAATATATAAAATTCTTCCGTTACTGAGTGACTGACAGACAACGCACAGCCGAAACTACGCAGAAAGCTGAATTTTGGCATGTCTCTCATCAAGTGTGTGTGAATAATCAAATCCTTACACTCCGTAGGCACTAAGAGAGGACTTCCCGATATTACGGGAACGGGAAAAACGGGAAGTCGCGGGCAAAAAGTAGTTTAACCATAAACCATTTCACTATTTTTAAGGGACGTTCGTATTTGTTTCGAAGTCGCAAACTATCAATAACATATCTAATTTCCCTACATTCTGACAAGTTTTTGACATTGGTTGTCGCCGAGATGATACTGCTACTTTCTTTAAAAAAAAAACACGTTGCCCGACACTAGGAATTTCTCCTGTATCGTGGGTGCGTTTACAAACATACAATTTCACGTACGCAAACAGCCAGACCCGGAACAACTATCTGTAGGCCATACAAATATTTGTTCCGTGCGGGAATCGAACCCGCGACACGCAGCGCAGCAGTCAATCGCTCAATCACTGCGCCAACCGTGTCGTCAAACTTGATTTGCTACTACTTGATTTTGACTGTTTTATAAGGCTCACTAGTGCTGCTCCGCTTAGCACTGGGACATTCGCCTAGTCTAGGACTAACTTTACAAATAAGCAGATTTTTTTTTCAGAGACTAGTGAAATAACTAAAAATATGGTTGTAGCCACTGCTAACCACGTTTTCGTATGTGTGCAAGACCATCCACCATAAACAAATATTATATTTGGTTATTCCAATATTTTATTTTGGATATGCCTTACAATTGGCAACACTATCACCCTGTTATATTTGTAAAGGACAAAGCAATAAAGATTGTACCACACTCCAGTAGTTTGCGCGATCTTAGCCGCGGGCAGACGTTACGTGCAGATACATCCTTTTTATGCCCGCATAATGTTGATAACAGTTGGAAAGCAATTTTGGACTTTCCGATAAAATAGGCTGTGTATTTTCGCTTCGGTAATGGTGTACAGTAGAACAGGTCTTTATTTTAGCAGTAAAAAATCTTCATCATACTAAAAAGGATGACGTAAGTTTGATTATAAATTATCAAAAAATATTTGTATTGGATACGTATTTTTTGCTTCACCAAATCAATAAAAATTATACATAATTATTTATAATAATAATTATTAGAAAGTTACATAGAAATCTGTTCAGCAGGTTTTTCGTGAAAGACCAACAAACATCTGTACATCTTCACAAACGTTTTTTATTAATAACTAGTAGTTGCTCGCGACGTCGTACGCGTATATCCCGTTTTTGTTATTCCCGTAGAAATCTCGGGAAATCCTATCTTAGTGCTTCCCTTATATTGTATCAGCATTATGCTGAGCGATGGCCGTTATGCGCGGATATGTCGCATATCTTCTTAAATAGGGAATATGCACGAAAAAAATATTTAGTATCTATACAGTTTATCTAAAATTAAACACAAATATAATACTAACAGTGAAAATAGAATCAAAATTGCTCGAAAAACAAACGAGATATAATTATTTTAAACAAATGTATCTGTCCCTCTCGCGAAAACGCTGTTTTCTTTGGCAGCTGTATAGGCGCCAAGAACTTTGACGTCACAATTCATATCGGACTTCTCTTTCTAATTGTAAACTTTGAAGCTTTATAACTTCATCGCTGATGAAGGTATTTAAAATATAATTTCATAATTGTTTATTAGAGTTAATAAGTATTTTATTTCGTAAATAAAAACATTGCATGCATATTCCCTATTGTATAAGTTATTCATATGATTGTTTTTTTTTGTATTTATGTTATGCGTCATGGCGAAAAATCTAACTGCCTCCGTGGTCGAGTGGTTTAGGCGTTTTCCTTGTGACCTGGTGGTCGTGGGTTCAATTTCCACGGGAAAGCATACTTTGTGTTTTCAGTTTGGTTAGGACATTGAAGGCTTGAATCATCTGATTGACTTATAAAAAAGATGATTCCGTGCTTCGGAAGGCACGTATAAGCCGGTGGTCCCGGTCGCCAAATGGTGGTCGTCAAATAAACCATGTCAGAGGCCCTTGAGGCGGTTTAGAAACTCTGACACTAGGGTGTGTGGAGTCGTTAGACCTTACTGCCCACACGATAAGAAGAAGAAGTGCTTCCCTTCACTCCACAAGAAAACCTACATGCCAAATTTCAGCTTTCTACGACCAGTAGTTTCAGCTGTGCGTTGTCTGTCAGTCACTCATCGGTAACGTAAGAATTTTATGTATATTGGTAGTAGTATCTATTCTGACGAAAGCTTTTTTCATACTAAAAAAGTTGAAATATGTTCGCATTTCGCCAGTTTACCTTCAACAAAAATCGATGCCCTATTAATAATGTACGCGAGGGTGTATCACAAGTTGTCATTGGCATTTTTATCAATGTTTGCGAGATATACTGATAAATTAAGCACGCTCACCTGTTGCCGTGATTATTTTAGCGTGTAACATTTCAATATTGTGCCTGTTATTAAGTGGGTTTGGGTAGAATGTTGTTTTTGAGTGCCGAAATCTACCGTTATGCCTCATCATCTGCGTCCTCTCATCTCATGTTACTTGAAGTCGGTGTTTACTTCTTCCATTTTCCATTTTCTTCCACGCACATACAGCACACACGCACACACACGCACACACGCACGCTCACACTCACGCTCACACTCACACGCAGACACACACACACAAATGCAATCACGCACTAACATCTGTATAAAATTTAAAAATGTTAACTTTTACAATTAAAACTGTATTCAAAATTAAAACAATTGGAGGGGATAGGCACTGTTACTCCTTAATACATGCTATTTCATAGCCTAGCAAGGAGAACAGCACGTCACCCACTTAATTGACAGAGATTTAAAACTACCCACTTTGTAAAAACTGTAACATCTACTACAATCTGTGTGTTTTTTTGTATAAATAAAGATTATTATTATTATTATTTTGTATTGTCAATCGTCACGCTAATACCGACTCATTTTTTCCTCATTCCACATCTCTTCTTTCCTTTATTTCCCACGCAATCCATCCATCTTTTCTTTGGTATCTTTCTTTCTACCTCTCCGTCCTATACTTTGACAACTGCTGAATACTTTCACAGACTGTAGGACTGATCTATCATCAGTAGATGACAGAAGTGACTTTACTGCTAGTTTGTCAGATATCATGGCCCAGTATTGTAACTAAAACAAGTTAATTCTTAATACTGCAATAGTCTAACATACCATCATAACCCATCTCATCATTCACACAGAGGCCCATGTTGGACACACGTCACCCAAAGTTAATACGTGCTCTAAAAGAGCAGGGAGTGTTATTGCCAAGCAGTTTTGTTTATATTAGGAGGCAATCTCGATGGCGTTTCAGACCCCTGTCAAGAGAAAGTTGGAGTATTCGTCAATACTAAAGACAAAGAGGCATTCAGAGTAATTATGTTTGGTAGGGTTGCTATGGCATTTAATAATGTATATCAGAATATTTAGAAGACGCAGTGTTGGAAGGCTATTCACAAGGTGGTGGGTGGACCGATGACCTGATGAGTGTCGCGCGCGATGATGGATGCAAGGCGCACAGGACCGGTTGTTGTGGCGATACTTGTTGGCGATATATGATACTTGGGGGAGGCCAAAGTCCAGCAGACGTCTTTCGGCTGATCTGCTGATGATAATGATAATGATGATGATCCGAATATTGTGCCAGTTCGGTTAAAGAGTCTTCTCATAAAAATAAGGAGAAATATAAAAGAAACTAATAAAGGAAGCTTGTTTCCTGTCTTTCAGATTTTTTTCATACAAGTAACATCGGGCTTTTTAAGCAATAGTAAATAGGCATCTTCTGGGAACGTTAATTCCATAGTAGACCATAGTAGTAGTATAGTCTTAGTAGTAGTAGTAAGGAGTAGTAATAGTGGTAGTAGTAATAATAGGAGTAGTAGTACGAGTAGTAGCAATAGTAGTAGGTAGATAAGAGGCAACAAAAAAAAAAAATGGCTAGAAGCTTGTTCTCGATTTCAGACCATCCATGTTCACGATTTCTTAAAGTTTTAACTGCGCTTCAGTGGTGGGTATCTTTTATGTAGAAAGAAGAGGAAATGGCACATAAAGTAAAAAAAAAAACATTTTAAAACAACCAACCTCGTACTTGTAAAACAGATCCTTAAACTCGAGAGCATACTTAAAGTTTTATTTTATAGGCATACCATAAAAATTCTATACGAGCGCTTCGCTGTTCCTATGTTTCAATGGTGCTTGCATCGCCCGATATTAAACCTCGAGCGAGTATATGTTTTTTCAGCCGTATTTTTTAGTATTTCGATTCACGGGAACTCGTAGTCTGTTATGTCTCTTTTGTGATTCGTGTTTGCTTTAAAAGGAGCTGTAGTAGAAAGGTATATGGAAATAATAATAGTATTCCCATTCTGCATATTCAGTGTCTCTTGCCGAGGTTGGTCTGTGGATAGGTGACCATCTTGATATATCGAGATTCCTCCGCGCCTCGGAAGGCACGTTAAGCCGTTGGTCCCGGCTGTCATTTGTAGATCTTTGGCAGTCGTTGCTGATGTCAGAAGCCAAAAAATTTGACACCAGTCGTGTCTAGGTTGTGAAGGTCTGGTAAGCAGCCGCTCCACGTAAAATACTGGTATTCAGCTGAATCTGGTTTGACTGGGAACCGACCCCAATATAGCTAGGCAGATGATGATGACCAAATTGTATTTAATTACCAAATTTCTTTTCATCATTGATCAAATTGCAGTTACATTACCAAAAACTTATACTTTGCTTCAAGAGTCAGCTTGTAATGTAACTGCTAGGTGAACGTGTACCATAACGTAATACGCGAAATTTCAACGTACTGTAACTTCGTAATTTTTAAATAATTTACTTTTTCAATGTTTTCCACAGTGTTTATAGGTTAATGTGAGAAAACAAGTTTGCCAATTGCCGTCTACTGTAGACAGCAATTGGCTAATATGATGATGAGGCAACTAAGGACCATAGATAAAATACACAGATTACACATACAAAAAATAAAATAATACATATTTATGCTTTCACATAATCTATTTGCTACGTTGGGTCGGCGTGTCACAATTTAAGTAGTGTGATAGATATTTGTTAGGTATGTTCATACAATTTGTACTTTTTATCTCATTAATCCAATTTTCCTTACCTACTTATCTAAAAGCACAGACGAAAAGGTCTCCATACGCAGACAACAAGGTTATAAACCAAAAATAGCCATCTAATTTTGCGGCAGCCCTACCCAAAATCCTTTATTGCCTCACCTAATAATATCTAATGGTGATTGACGGAGCAAAAACCCGATGTCAACCGAAGTTTTCCGATTAAGTGCCGATGGTAGTCAACGGTAACTGGAGAGACGCCTTTAGTTTGGTTACACTTTATTTGGGAAACAAAGAGTATTGGGAATAATTTTCTGAATGAATTAAATGTTTTTGAAAATTAACTCTGGACGAAATGATGTCAGTGGTGAACTAAAAAGCTAAAATCTACTGCTACCAATAGTAACTTCTTTCAATATAACAAAATCAGTTAAAATCAATCAGTTTGATGATCGTAGTTTGTCGTTGTCAATTTATAGACTACTAGTTTCTGCCAGCGGCTTCGCCCGCGTTTTCCCTAGGGAACATACTCCCGGGATAAAAAGTATTTAGCCTAAGTCCTTTCTTAGGCTCTAGACTATTTGTGTACCAAATTTCATTTAAATGGGTTCAGTAGTTTTAGCGTGAAAGCGCGACAGACAGACAGAGTTACTTTCGCATTTATAATATCTATACATATATTAAAATCGTAGACTAACCGTGTCTGTACATTGAATATTTTTGCATGAAAATTACACAGAAAACTCAGGAAAAAGGTACAAAACACAAAAATGCAATTTTTGAAATTTTTGTCTGTTTGTCTGTTTATCTGTTTGTCTGTGCGTTTGTGGGAGCATCACGCATAAACCACAGATTGGAATGCAAATCTAACTAATTAAAAATATTAAGTGATAACCCGAGTAACATTTAGCGTTTATTTCATCAAAATCCACCCACAAAATCAAAAGATATTGAATTTTTAAGTTTAGGAAGAAACTTCCTAATGTATTCTGATGAGTCAGAGCGCCATCTATTGAGAAAAAATAAAATGCACGAAAGCATTCAAAATTGTTGAGTTATTTGTGAAACTTTTAATACGTGGCAAAATAAAAGTGATCATTTTTATACCTTTTCGTTATATTTTATCGTTACAATCGATCCACAAAATCAAAATATATTGAATTTTTAGTTCTTCCTAATGTATTCTGATCAGTCAGAGCGCCATCTATTGAGGAACCAAAAAATGCATGAAAGCGTGAATGTTACACCAAAACACATTGATTGAGTTATTCGTGAAACTTTTAATACGTAGACGTAGCAAAATAAAAGTAAACATTTTAATACCTTATCGTTATTTATCGTTATATACGTTCTTATTTAACGTCTTCTGCTGCCAAATATTTTGTCAGTTTACATGGTCGATAGATGACGTTGCACTGATGACGCGTTTTTCTGAATTGTGGTGTTAAGATTTTCCACTGGAGAATGACCTCATACGATTTTTAAACACAGTAGTAGTTCGTGGGAATTTCGGTTTGGTCTCTGAAAGGTCTTAAACTGTTAGGGATCAAAATTGCTTAAATCTCTGAGTTGTGCTGATTTCGTTTAAAGTGCATTTATCGTAGAGTCTTAAACTGATTTAGTTTTGCGAAGTACTGGACGGTTCGACTTGCGGATCAGGGGGGCTACTCTCTAACGAAATCCGTAGTTTCGGGCTTAGTTGCGGGCGGGCGTATTCTACTCCGTATCACCTACAGACTTACGATTAGTCCCGGACCCGAACTGAGAATGAATGACAACACGATTTCACAGTAACTGTCAAATCGTGTTATCATTAGTTCTCAGTGGTTAGGTGATACGGAGTAGAAAATGCCCGCCCGCAACTAAGCCCGAAACTACGGATTTCGTTAGAGAGTAGCCCCCCAGGCCTGTAGGGTTCCGTACCAAAGGTGCTGTGCTGATGGGACCCTACTGCTAAGCCTCCGCGATTGATTCCGTTTAGAGCGAAGCAACGAACGGTTCAATTTGCGAAACAAGGCTAATAATAATAAGGTACCGTACCAAAGGTGGTCAAGATGACGGGAGCGATCGATTTTGGGGGGCTACTCTCTAAGTCCAAAGTCCGTAGTTTCGGGCATAGTTGTGGACGTATTCTACTCCGTATCACCTACAGAATTACGATTAGTCCCGAACCAGAACTAAGAATGAATGACAACACGATTTCACAGTAACTGTCAAATCGTGTTATCATTAGTTCTCAGTGGTTAGGTGATACGGAGTAGAATATATATATTTATTTTTACTGTAGATAGGCATACGTTTGACCACTATCTCACCTGATGGTATGCGATGATGCGGTCGAAGATGGAGCACGTTTGCCTAGAAGCAACCTATTCACTTTTGTCTTAAAGACTCCCAGGTTGCCCGCAACTAAGTTTTTAATTCGTGCTAAGTATCAGACGGTTCGATTTGCAAGCCAAGGCAAATTATAGGGTTCCGTGCCAAAGTTGCTAATGGGACCCTATTATTTAAGCCTTCACGTACGATTTTGATTCGTGCGAACCGAGTCGATTTTTAGGGTTCCGTACCAAGGTTGCTAACGGAACCCTATTTATTAATAAGCCACCGCTGTCCGTCTTCCTTCAGTTTATTCGTTTTATTTCTGTCTCGAAAATATAAAAATGTCTTCTAGAAAAAGGTCGAATCTTTCAAAATATAGCAAAAATCTTAATCTTCTTAATATATAAAACAAAGTCGGGTTTGTTCGAACACTTTTCTAACTAACTCGAGAACGGCTGGACCTATTTTCATAGTTTTTGTGTTTTTGGATTAGTCTTCGTCCGGAATAGCATAATAAGAATTAAAATACAAAAAAAAAAAATAAAAAAAGAATGAGTAGGTAGGTAGGGTAGCTAGGTTAGGGTCGGTAGGTACAGTAGCCAGTTGACGGGAGCGAAGCCGCGCGGGTCAGCTAGTTATAATATAATATTAAATTAATATAAATATTATATTATATATATATAATAGTAAGGATGGGTGAAATAAGACTCTGAGCGAAGTAGTATTCTGGCAGTGATAACAAGTATTGAAAAGTCAAAATGTAAGGGAATAACGCGCCCTTTCAGTCATCATTATCATCCACAGCCCGACTTCGTCCACTGCTGAGCATAGGCCTTTCTTTTCTTGTGCCAATCCCCATGTTCCTGTGCCAGCCTCATCCAGGTTCTAACTGCGATGGCAACAATGTCATTCGTCCACTTTTTTTTTACTGTAGATAGGCATACTTTTGACCACTATCTCACCTGATGGTAAGCGATGATGCGGTCGAAGATGGAGCATGCTTGTCTAGAAGCAACCTATTCACTCTTGTCTTAAAGACTCCGAGGTTGTAGCTATCTGGAAACAGACTCTGGCAGGGAATTCCACTCCTTAGCTGTACGCACTATGAATGTGTTCCCAAAACGTTTTGTGCGTGTGGGTGGGATGTCCACCATGTATCGGTGGCGCATCGCCGTTCGTCTTGCTGTCCGATGATGGAACGGGCTTGGCGGAATTAAAATATGCAATTCCGTCGCACACTCCCCAAAATGCAACCGATAGAAAACCGAAAGGCTAGCAACTCGGCGTCGATGCTCAAGACTTTGGAGCTTCGATTCGACGAGCCTGTCATTACCGATGATCCTCTAGGCTCGTTTCTCAATTGACTTAAGGGCATCAAGCTGGTATTTGGCAGATCCGTCCCATAGATGAGAGCAGTACTCCATACACGATCGAACTTGCGCTTGATATCCATCTCGCCGCCCTTTCAGTAGCTTAAGTCAATTCCTTACATTTTCATGTCATGACGCTCCCAAAGATAAAATGGAATGCGTAGTGAATACGCTTCGGTCTAGACGGGTCAATTACGAGTCAAATTGTGGCGTCAAAAATACGAGCAGTCTGTTCTGTTCTCAACGTGTAACACAATCAACGCAATACCTAAAACCGGCCAAGTGCGAGTCGGACTCGCACACGAAGGGTTCCATACCGTAAACCTTCATTTTTATTATTGGAACGAAGTTCCTTATCGCGCGTTGTGAAAGGGGGCTAGACGGAAAAAAATCATACGAAAAGTTGTAACGACACTTTTTGCTATAGTTGTAAGCCGTGCGGCGTGCGCAAGCCAGTTATTTTCGTTTCGTCTTTCTATTTCTGTTTACATTATATTTGTTAATAATAAAAAATTATTATTGTAACTTAAAAAAAACAAAATTTTATTATAATTCCTTCACTAATTAATCGAAAGGAACTTCGTTCCATCCGGGTGTCCCTTGACACCTCTCAAGTTTTTTTTTGTTATAGAGGCAATAGAAATACGCAATCTGTGAAAATTATAACTGTCTACCTATTACGGTTCTTGGAATATAGCCCGCTGACAGACAGACGGTCGGACAGACGGTTGGACGGACGGACGGACGGACAGCGGAGGCTTAGTAAGAGGGTTCCGTTGGTTACCGTTTGGGTACGGAACCCTAAAAAGGGGTCATTGAATAAATTTGACCATGGGAACAACCCGAAAATCGCAAAAATAATCAGCCGCTCAGTACATTTTGTCGATATATGCGAACAGAAATGCATGTTAAAGTCATTTTTACCGCGCGTTCAGTGTTGGTTCCATAATAAAAGTGGTTCATAATGATGAGAACAAATTAACCCTTTAAAGGTATTGCGTTAATTCTGTTACAAGTATCACTGAATTATTGAAATCGTATTTTTAGAGCACTTCATTTCTTTCAGCTTTCCTTAAAGCTACCTAGCATTCTAAACGCCCCACTCTACCATGCACAAAGATTTGGACTGACCACATAATGACGAAGTGGTAGCTTGTCGTGTCACCTGTCAGAATGTATGAGCGTAGTGTTGTAACTACATGACTACAGGCATGCATAGTGGTAGCGTAGTGATGTAATTATGTTCCGTGTCGGCGCGCTGTGTTTAGATTAACTACGACTTTGAACTTTGCATATGTGGGCTATGTGGTTGATCTGTGTACAATTTTTTATTGTCTATCTAGTAGTTGAGTCTGCATTTCAGTGTAGTGCTGTTTTCTGTTCGTTGACGGCCAATTATTGTGAAATCTAGAAGAGCTTATATCGCTCAGAATAAATCAAATTTAAGTTTATTCTGGAATCGCCTGTACCTATTTCCCGAAAAGTTAGACAGAGGTGTATATAGATACCTATATATAGCATGTAAATTCACATTTAGTCAGTTATTTTTATGTCTCAGGTGCCTATAAAGGCCTCCAGGGTTGTGAAATTTGTTCAAAAAAGTCTAGGGCATTATTTTTTTTGGGGCATAGTTTCCCAGCCACTGCAACTCCTAAAAGCAAGAATCAACAGTGGCGACCACCAGAATAACGCCGAGCCAATGAAGCCCGACGAGTCCCGGAGAAACGATTCAACTGTCTTGGATCCTGCAACGAAATTAATCAGAAAAGTACAGCGGAGGAGCAGGAAAAAATATAATCGCAAAGGGCATTAAGAGGAACACGGATGGGTTTTAGTCAGTAAGAGTCTGACACTCCCTTTCGCTCCGCACAGAGCAGAAGGAGTCATTTGATGATTTCCCATAAGGTATAAAGGCCTGATTATAGCCATATTAGGCCACAAGGCCAGATGCGGGCTGCTACCCAAAAAATCCCAAAAGGAAATCCAACAACCAATTGCCTGACCCAGGAATTGAATCCGGAGCCTCACACTCAGCAGTAGCATTTGAAACCACTAGACCCACGAGTCAATCTGTCAGTTATTGAGTGAATGTTTTACAAATTGATTACCCTATGACATGTCAAGAATCGTATTTTTTACATTTACACTAGCTGAGCCATATATAAAAAAATTGCCTAAGACCTATTTTCAGACCTACCACATATGCACAAATAATTTCATAAAAAAAAACTTTTACAAAAAAATGTAAGGATTGGAAGTCGGTTATATTTTTTTATAAAAGTTTTTTATTTTTCACTTTTAAGTAGTGATACTTGGACTAAGTCTTCGTCTACGCAGAAATTGAAATAAACAAAAATGCTCATAAAATAAAAACTACCGAACCAAACTGAATCAAATTTTACGGCACCAAATGGCAAGTATACCGCATCGAACTAAAAAAGAATCACAGAAATCGGATCAGAAACCTCTGAGCAATCGGTGTACACACATAAAAAAAAAGTACCCACCGAATTGAGAACCTCCTCCTTTTTGGAAGACGGTTAAAAATCGGTCGAGCCGTTTCGGAGGAGTTCGATAGCAAACACCGTGACACGAGATTTTTATATATTAGAAGATTAGATTATTTGGGTTCAAAACTAATCTTACATAACTTTGTGAGGCCTGAAATATGAAAAAGAGGAAACGTACATGGACTAGTACATGTTAGGAAAATAGCCTTTCACGGTCGAATGTAATATGGTAGTCCCCAATGCAATTTACTAAAGGAAACCTAGATGTTTGAGGATGATGGACCCTGTACGAGTATGTCTTAGTAAGCGTGGGCAGTACGTACTTTATTTTGGGATGTTCAATGTGGAGTGGTATATCTCAGTAATGTTGTTAGTAGGGATGAACATTTTCGGCTGAGTGATGAAAAAGGATGTATGAGTGACAACTACAGACACCAGGGCTCTGTACGTCTACCATGAGTTTTATCAATCTATACTCGCTAGCGACTGTAGTTAAAAAAATGTATGGAAACTTTAAAAAAACAAGTTTCTTATTTTTTTTTTTTAGTTGTTAACTAAAGTTTTACGATTACTTACTTGCTTGTTAGTTATCAACTTAAACAAGTAAATTAGAAACTTGTTTTTTTAATGTTTTCATACGTTTTTCAACTACAGTCGTTAGCGAGTATAGATTGATAAAGTTATGGTAGACGTTCTGTTTAATATAACTAACAATGCGACAAATTTCTCATAAACTGACCTAATTGTTCAAATTCGCGACAGGTGTTGTTTAATAAAGCAGAGAATGTATGAAAATAAATGTACAAAATTGTAGAATTGTCGCTTGTCACTTGTCACCGGTCAGTTTTAAATAGGCCCCTGGGCCTGCTGTCCCGACATAGGTAACGATCGCGTAGCGAGCGAATTTGATCGTAAAGTACTAAGGCCACTTACACAGTAAATTTCGAAAGCGATCCACGGATCATACCATTGATTATGACCGTGAAATGCGTTCGAGATTGACTGTGTACGGGTGACTTTAACGAATTCGGTCGCTAGGCGATTGGTAAGTATGTCGAGACTTTCCCCCTGAGGTACGGTGATAGAATTTTTATTTTGCGGGTGAATGGGAGTCTTCTTCGTTGATCCAGCGGTGCAATAAGCGCCACTGCTGATTCCGAGGCCAGACAAAGTGTTCCAATTGTTTTAACATTACTAATAACTTTTAGGAACAACCTGTATCAATTTTTGTACTAAGAATGGACGACCGGATTGGTAACTGAGGACGCTCATTAGTATTTTAGATAATGTTTTTCGCATATATACCCGATGTGATTTTAATAAAAAAAAAATCTGTTGTTTCCTTTTTTTTTTTTCTTTCTAACTACCTACATAGGTTGTTATATTTTTTGTCGGAATGTGTAGTCGATGATTTTGGTGCACGGTAAAACTCTAATGAGTTTATGTTGGCATCAACTGAATGAATAAATAAAGAAATAATAATAATAATTTAGAATTTATCAAGAGCAAGCGTGAGTCTGGAACGATTGATCTTGCGTAGGCTCTTGACGACAAGAAAAAGATCCCAACCTGAAGCCCCTGAAGACTTGAAAAAGGGAGATAAGAATGTTATCTCGACAGAAAAGCTTATTTCTTGATTGATAACAAATCAATGAAAGCAATCTTCAATTTAGTGAAGAAAGGCGTTCCTTAATTACTACAACGGACGCCGAAAATTAATGATTACGACAGCATTTGTCACAAAAATATTTAATTAACAAAATCCTCATCCTTTTATCAACCGTTTTTCGTATTAAAATAGTAGCAGAATTTTAAACTGAAGAGTTTTCTGTTATCTACTGGAAGCTTTGATGTTTTATTGGAATATTTCAACTGCAGATAGTCTATAAATTCAATTTTGCATGATCAGTCACGAATCGATGTCATTGGCAGATTTTGAAATGTTGTGGAGTTTTCTTTTTAATATTATTTCAATTTTAGTTGTCGTCTGAATAATTGTATTTCGTAAATGAAAACCTATTATGTATGTGGTACCTATGAATAAGGCGATTACAGGCATGTATCAAACCAAAAAGGCTAAAAGTCTCTGAAAAAAAAAAATTGTTTGTAACATTTGACGCTAAAAGTTTACCGACGCATGCAATTGTCTTTGAAGAAAAAACGAGCATTGTCGTTTACGGAAATGCGGGGGTATCGAGCGTCGCGTGCGGCGTGGCGGCTCGCACTTAATTCAAACATTTGGCGTTTTATGAGAGCGTTTACGGAGAAGTGATTTTACAGACGTCGCACACGGCAATACGTTTATACGGCGATCCCGCCACCGCAGACAAGCATTGCCAACTCCAATTTATCAAATTCTTCGAAAATTCAAGTCACATTCCCCAATTTGGGGACAAAAATTCTATCGATTCCCCGCTAATTCCACTATTTTTTTTTAAACAATGTAAACAAGTTTCAACTGATCTTATAAGATTTCTTTTTTCCTGTTTTACTTTTAATAAATACGACCGGCGATTTCTGTCCGTTCGTCCGTCCATCTGTCTGTCTGTCACTGGGCTGTATCTCAAGAACAGTAATAGGTAGACAGCTGAAATTTTCACACACCGTAACAATAAATTATTAAATAAAGGGTTCCTATACAAGAGTCATGTTTTTTTTCGGTTTATGGTACGGAACCCTTCAAGTGAGAGTTCGACTCGCACTTGACTGGTCTTTTTTTCTGTGATGAGGTCGTCAATGAGAGGTTCAGAACCAAGTTTTATCGCTGTACAATAAGAAAAATACTGATGATTTCATAACCTAGTTACAGAACATATATCCCGGTTATTAAAAAAAATATATATATAATCGAACTCAACAGATCTGTACGTCCCTAATTATGTGCATAATTACTTAAGGGTCTGTACACACGAGATATGAGGAACCTTCTCAATGGAACGAATGATTGATTGAAGCTGAACTGAATTCCAAATCGATCTTTGTTTTTATCGTTTCGGGATTCCGGAGTGAAGCGGACCTTTTAGGAGGTAATAATGTTACGGTATTCGGATCAGATTTTTTCATTGATAGGTATTTTGCTCGTTTTGATTGTTTCTTTGGTCTGGTTTCTGGAAATAAATTATCAAGTCTTTCTGATTTTAGAAGTGAAGTGATTGTCCGTTGAAAATTCATTCAAATTGCTGTACATCACAGCAATACATATAATCGTTGGGGAGTTTATTCGAAAGAGTCACTACGGCCCTGGAATGCAAAGGGCATTAGGAACACGGATGGGTTTTAGTCAGTAAGAGTGATACTTCTTTCTGCTCCTCACAGAGCGGGAGGAGTCATTTGATGATTTCCAATCCTTGAAAAGAAAGTGGGTATATTATCTTAGTTAGATATTGATGACTGTACTTTTTGTAAGGATTGAATATTGAATGATTCGCTTCTTCATAAAACTCTTAATTTAATTCTCTGATAGAAACGCACAGCAATGACTGACATTTGATGATTTCCCATCCTTAAAAAATATACTCGTACATATAATAAATAGCGTGTTTGAAAATTTGACACATTATCAACTCAACGTTTATGACGAAAATTAGGATAGATTTTTTTTTTTACTATTGATAGGCACGCGTTTGACCACTATCTCACCTGATGGTAAGCGATGATGTGGTCGAAGATGGAGCACGCTTGCCCAACAGCAGACTGCAAAACCGGACATGATAGATCGCAGCAAAACATATTAAACCAGTGTTACTAGGCTACAAGCCATCCATTACAAACCACACGGGCATTATCTCAATGTGTCACTTACTCAAGGGACCAGTATTACCTCCCACAATCATTTCGAACCGCATATCGCACAAAACTATACAGAAACTGTAATATACATTTATATTATTTGTTACACGAACGAACAAAAGTTCTCTGGTGATATAAATTGCTTGGAGGCAGGTTTCCGCGTCACAGAGTATATGCCTCGCACGTGTGTTGCGGTGACAGTTGCTATGTCAGAGTGAACTATATGAACTGTTATTTGAATGAACGAATTGTACCATTGTTATTTTTTTGTTAGTGTTGTATGGCCTGCTTTGGGGTTTGGTTTTAGTCAGATGTTCATGTAGGTTTATGTTTTAGGATACCTACCTTTTATTCTGACTGGCTTTCTTAAGCACATCTATTCTTCTAATATAATAATACTAGCTGACCCGCGCAACTTCGTCTGCGTCACAATTTTCATTACTGTTCTGTTTCCATTGGTCTTAGCTTGATGATATATTGGATTGTACTGATCTGACAAATAAAGGAAATTAATTATATAAGCCTATAATCTTCCTCGATAAATGGGATATCTAACACTGAAAGAATTTTTCAAATCGGACCAGTAGTTCCTGAGATTAGCGCGTTCAAGCAAACAAACAAACAAACTCTTCAGCTATATATATTAGTATAGATATACATTATACAGGAAAGATTTTTTGTTTGTACCGAATAGGCTCCGAAACTACTGGACCGATTTGAACAATTTTTTTCACAAATAAAAAGCTAAATTATCAGGAAGTAACATAGGCTATAATTTATATTCGGGAAAATAGGGACCCATACGAAAATTGTAATACTAAAATCGCCCGAACGAGGTTGCGGGCGAAGTGTTAGTTGGATATAACTGCGAAACATTCAGAATTATTCCTTGATAAACTTTTACACGTTACAGAAAAAAACGTCGTCTGAAGAATTACGTGAAATTTCTGGATCTTACGATATCTTGTTTCCATTCTGTTTACACCTAAAAGGTGAAACAAAATTCTTTCCTGTCTAGAGTGTTATAAAGTAAAATAACGCTGTCTCTCAAAATTATGAAACATAATAAAAAACGACGCTTCTAAACATAACAGCTCTCGAAAAGTGACGCCATTTTTTTTTTACGAATTCTTCGAAGTTGAACCGAACTTGTTATTTACGGTTTCATGCTTATAAGAATAATACTTTGGCACATATTTTCGGGCAAAAACCGTAATAATTCATTAGAAAAACTTCCTAATTCACTTCCTTTTGTGTTTCGAGTTAGTGTTAGCGCCGCGTGGGGTTAATTGACCACGCGATCCCATTTTGAGGGTTCAAAGAATATTAATATTTGGTTTCGATCAATTTTCTTTCAACTTCACGCCATATAATATGCTTTTTTCTTTATTGCTTTTATCGCTATGACGCCTTAACGGTAAAAAAATATACTGCTTCGTCGGATAGTACTGGGCTTGGCGTGGAAAATTACGAGCTGGCGGTAAATCTAATTATAATCTCGGTCAGGATACAGGCTAGTTGAATTTACGATGTCCAAAAGAAAAATTGAGACACTGAAAATTAGTTTATCGCACGACAAAGCTGATTATAATTATAACGTCACTAATGAATGTGACCTAATCATTGAGTGATTGGTAATAGACATTTTATTACCTCATCATCATCTGCCTAGCCCTTAGCCAACTATATTGGGGTCGGCTTCCAGTCAAACAGGATTCAGCTGAATACCAGTATTTTACGTGGAGCAGCCGTATGGTGTCGGCCGGTGCCGTAGGGTGCCGTAAAAGAATAATACTATCCCATCACTTCCCGTGGGTGTCGTAAGAGGCGACTAAGGGACTCGCTAGAGAATGGGCAGCAGCGTTCTCTGTAAAACTCAACACCATACACTGCGATCGCCAACCCGCCTGCCAAGCGTGGCGATTATGGCAAAGCCCCCTTCTAGGGGAGGCCTGTGTCCAGCAGTGGACGTTTCTCGGCTGTTATGATGATGATGATGATGAGCTGCCTACTAGACCTTCACAACCTATGAACTGGGTAACACGATAGTTCTTGGCAAATTTTATTATCTCATACCTCTAGCTAGATTTTTCCTTAATAGGTATTAAGTACGCAGAATTATTTTCAGGGGGTTGTGTTTTTAGCACCCGCTAAGAATAGGTTTACGTTTGCTCATTCACACCGAGATAGCACTAACTTTGTCAACTTATGCAGAAAAAGTCCAGACCTAAAGAAGAATGTTCGAGCGAGCGGAGCGAATTTTAGCAACTCACAGCATGTATAAGCAAAGAGAGTTGCTGAAATTTTCGACCTAGTTTCTTTAATAAAAGTTACTAACTTTATTTAAAAAAAAATATGTTGCTTTCTTCGCTTTAAATATATTTTTTTAATTTGGAATGTTTTTCAAAGGTTTTATTTTAATGCAGGGGGGTGCAAGTGCAACCCTTTGAAGAACTGTAAGCTGCTCTCTAGTAGTTCTGGTAATACAATGATGAGCCAGTTCATCAGTAGTAGGTTCATAGAAATTACAAGTTTTCTTAAATAAGTATGTTAAAAAAGTTTTTTATTTTTCACTTTTAAGTGGTGATATTTGCACGACGTCTTCTACAACGCAGACTTTGAAATAAGCAAAAATGCTCATAAAATAAAAACTACCGAACCAAACTGAATCATACATTTAAAAAAAAACCACTGAATTGAGAACCCTCTTCTTTTTTGGAATTCGGTCGCTTTGTTAAAAACGCTAAAAACGCATGATATCAGCATTCTTTACAATAAAGTCACACATGACAATATTTTTATTTAGTTTACCAAGCCCGTATGTTAATCATTCGTCTCTTATATGTTGTACAAAGTGTGTTTTACTGAATGGCGCAGGTTTTTATTTGAAACATAACAAGCTGTATGTTTGTTACTCTTGAAATGTTTTTTTTTTTTACGAACATGTTACGTCAAAAGGCAGTTATTAACTTAATGCCTTGTTAACCTACTTTCTATGTACTGCAGCTTTGTCTTTGTACTTATGAGGTTTTTTTTTTTAGATAAAATAGAATAACTTTTACTTGTGATATTTTCTTATTTAGACATATCTTCTTGATAAGTATTTCATTTGGATAAGAAACTACGTTGAAAGTAAAACCATTTTGGATTCCCAAAACGTTTCCACAAAGTATCCAGTTTTTATTGTGCCTACAGCTAAGGTGTGGAATTCCCTGCTGTAGTCGGTTTCTTGGTAGCTACAGTTAATAAGTCAAGAATGAAAAGGTTACTTCTAGGCAAGCGTTCTTCATGGTCAACCATTTCATCAGTTACCGTTAGGTGAGATTAAATAAATATGTATATACAAAAACACAAAATAATGAAGAAATCTTTTTAAAAACTACATTAAAAATTAATAACTGCATGATAACACTATTTAAAAATAATTAATAACAATATAAGACATTTAGTAGAGCAAGTTTCCTTGAAAAACAATTAGGCTCATATTCCAAGGCTATGGAATACCACTAGACCTAGTCACCATAACAATGGAAAAACTCTTTTATTAATGTCTATAAATAGTAATAAGCTGTAGCTGTCAATTTGTCGATTTTACCCTTGAGTCGAGTTGGAGGATATGACTTATCGGCCTATGATAAACTACAAATAAGCTCTATAATTTGTCAGAAATAATTTAAAAACTGCCTCTACAAAGTAGGTAGGTATGCTTAGCACCATAACATTTTCCATAGCCAACCGCAAATTAATTACGACTAAAAAGCTTTCATAATGGTTCAACAAACAACAATAACCATGATATTTCATCGTTACATAAATATCAAAGGTTTCATACTAATTGACGATCTGACCGCGGCCGCACGCTGTTGAAAGCACTCGTGCGGTATGTGGGCTTGACTTGATGTTGTCATGTTGTACGCTTCGGTTTTTTATTTTCAGATGTAGTGTGGTATATTAAAGCTGTTTGTTTACACTGTTGTTACTAATTTGTAGGTGACTAATAGTGTCGATTTGACTGCGGCGACATGATGTTGAAAGCACTCGTGTGGTATGTGAGTTCGACTTGATGTTGTCAAGTTTAGTTATATGCTTCGATTTTTACTGTAAAAATAGAGTAATGTTTTAAAGTTGTGTAAGTTGAATCTACTTTAAGCACAAATAAATGTATAAATTATACACTTAATCACTTTTAATTTACAACTAATTAATTGATTACAATAAATATTTAAATAACAATAACAAACGATATAAATATTGTTTCCACGAGGAAGCGCGAGTGAAAAGTGAGCTCAGCCCACTGAGCTTGGGGTTTTTAAAGACTCGGGTCTTCCCCCACGGAAGTGACGTCTGATGCGGGTAGCGAGTGACTCGACAGCAACGTTCCACCGTCCGGTTCGGTGCAGGTGGCAGCACTGGGCCCACGGTGCGTCGCTTGACTCGTGCTACTGGCGCCATGTTTGGTCGCCGGAAGTAGTGGCGCCCACAGTTGCTTGTTTACTCTGTTATTTAAACCAAAAAAATAAATAAAGTAATATGAAAATTAAGGAGATGAATAGATTCAACTCAATCTCAAAATGAGTATTAGTCTGAGAGATCAGACAAGGCTTTGAGTGATATCGATCGTCAAAGAATTCCAAAACGCTACTGCATTGGCTATTGAAAAATATGAAAGAAAAGACATTCAGTCATTTTAAACTTTTGACAATCATACTCAATTCTAAATTTCTGGTTGCTTTGGCGTTATAGGGGCGCAACCCGATGTAAATGATTGAAACTGACATGATGACATTACGAGTCTTTGCCCTAAGAGTAAAATAAAACTGGCCAAGTGCGAGTCGGAATCGCATGCAAAGGGTTCCGAACAAATTTCATTTTTTAACATGTTATTTTAACACTACAGACTTCTTATAGGTTTTCCTGTAATCTGTAAGTATAGAACTATTATCTACATTTTTTTTTTCAAAATCGTAGGCTCTGTAGTTTCGGGTGATAAGAGGGGAATGGTCATTTTTGGTCTTATTTCTTGAATAACTTCAAAACAATTTGCTTTAAAATCATGAAAACAATATAAAACTTTTTTTTTAATTTTCTAGTTAGACCCCCAAAACTGACCACCATAATAAAAAGATATTTATTTACATAAAGCATCCGTGTTTGGGCCACTGAAGTCTATATGGAATTATTACATTCCCAACGGAATCGGTCCAGTAGATCCGGAGAAAACTGGCTGTGACAGACGGACAGACAGATAGACACCCGAGTGATCCTATAAGGGTGCCGTTTTTTACGGATGTTCGGAACCCTAAAAAACTGAAAAACTAAACATTTTCTTCTTTAGAATCAGATACTTGCTTAAACACACATAATTGCGTATGTTATGTGTCATTAAATACCTTTTTAACTTCGAATAATGTTTAAGCAGTGTTGACACATATAATTTCCAAAAGAAAATAACGCCTATTTCCACTGAGTTTCCATAAACCAGATTTTATCAGCTACCTGATCGACCGAGGGTGAACTTAAGTACAGGTCACAAGGTGTGTGACAAGAGGCTCTATACATTTAAATTAAGTTTTGAAACGTAAATGTGTAGTGATCCAGGGATGGCGAAGTTCTAAGAAAATACCTACATTCTTTTTACCAAGAAAAAATAAACCAGCCAAGTGCGAGTCGGATTCGCCCACCGAGGGTTCCGTACAAATTTGTAGCTACAAATAACTTTATATAAAAACCATATTTTTATATATTTTAATTACAAATGTATAAGTTTTCAGATTTTTCCCTATACTTGTATTATAAGACGGTATTGTCGAATGACGTACTTGCCAAATTTCATAATTCTAGGTCACCGCGAAATACCCTATACATTTTGATTTCCTTGAAAGTGTCGAAATATACGATTTTTGCGGCATAAACGACCGTATCTTGTTTTTACGTTAACTTAAAAGTTTGATTTTTTCAAAGCTGCAAGGGGCCATACATTTGAGTAAGTATATGGTTTTAATTTCAACTGGATACCTCCACGCGTTCCCAAGATAAACGGTCTTGACAGATAGACGGACGGACAACAAAGTGATCCTATAAGGGTTCCGTTTTTTCTTTTTAAGGTACCCTAAACACAATTTATATTTGAAAGTAAACATCATGATGGTGATCTTAAACCCATAAAATTATACCTTATGGTATGCAGGGACAATGTGATATCTATTGATACATGACTGTTAACTTAATTTTTAAAATAACACTTATTCAGACGACGGATGTATACCATCCGTCGTCAGCATAAGTGTTAGTGTAGCGTAAGATTTAGGTATATTCTGGGTACTCATCATCCAGAGAAAATAAGTTAAATAGAAATATAAACAGGGTTATTTGTAAAATACTACCAACCTGTTAGGGAGTGAAAGTACAAATGAATAAACAATTTTTACTTTGTGACCAACCCTGAAAACTTCCAAGAAATATCAGCTGTGTCATACAAAATGAAATATTTACCCGATGAAAATGTATGAAACAGCTGATATTTTTTTTAGTTTTCAGGATTGATCATAATCATTTGTGTACTTTCACTCCAAACAGGTTGTTAGTGTTTTACAAATAACCCTCTACATACGTATAGGTAAATCAATTAATTCCATGCCCACATTTTTTTGCGTCGTAACACCTAAGGCACGCACGCCACTGGTTCACCAACCCTGGAGCAGTGGGCAAAGAAAGGTGGAACTATCAGTAGATGGCGCTAATGATCTGTGCGGTACACGCAACGAGCCGATTAGATCGACCCTTGGCTTGGGGGCGCAATTTCCGCTAGATACGGCCGATAGCTGCCTTTCAACAGCGTGGGGTTATTCTGGACTCCTTGGACGATGTTGCTCTTGGAATTTTATATGTAATTGTTTTTTTTTAAAGTATGGGAAATCATCTAATGACTGCTTCTGCTCTGGGCGGAGCGGAAAGGAGTATCAGACTCTTAAGTACTGATTAAAAACCCATCCGTGTTCCTTTTAATGCCTTTTGCGTTCCAGGGCTGCGATAACTCTTTCGAACAAATTCCGCAACCAATAGTAGTGTATTAGCAAATTGTTTATTTATTTATTTATCTATTTATATATACTTCATTGTACACCAAAATCAAAATACATTAGGAAATCTTAAACTAAAAAATATACAAATGGCGGATTGTTTGTGTTATTAGGGTTCCGAAAAAAAAAACGGAACCCTTATAGGATCACTCGGGTGTCTGTCTGTCTGTCTGCCTGTCCGTCTGTCACAGGCCCGTTTTCTCCGGATCCACTGGACCGAATCTGTTGAAATTTGGTACACATATGGACTTCTGTGACCCGAACACGAAAGCGTTACGTAAATCATTAGATGTTTGTATGGGTGTTTTTGTAAGAAGGGTTTTTTGCCGCATGAATGTCATTTTAAGGGAATAAATTAGTTCTTATTGTACATGAACAAGATAGTTCTGATTTAGGTCCAGAGCAGCGGCACATTTAAGAAATTGTGTGTGTGTGTTTAACTGCAAAAAATTACCTTTTCTGATGAAATAAAAAAATATACCTGAAGAAAAGACACCCATGTAAACCCAAGAATTTGAAGTTTATTGAGAAGATGTCTTTTACGACATTTACGATAGCAGAATGCACATATATACATTTATGCTTGTGCTCAAAGTGACTTTCATTGCTGTACCTACCCGTAACTTTTTATGACATAACATTAATTAAAGAATTTAATACATTATGCTTCGGCAATAAAGCTTGTCTAGACGAAAATCGATAAAAAGTAATTTCGTAGTTTTACTTTAATAATACCTACTTTAGATCTATTACAGAATAAGCCTTCTTCACCCCACTTTGACTGGATACCACAAAATTATATTACAAGATGGAAATACGCACACCTTTCCTTCGAATTGTTTTGGTTTTGTGAGTAAAAGTAATTTGTGAAGTTTACAAAATTAGGTACTTAAATTGTTAGGAAAATTACCATAAGGATTGCCGGCCACCGATTTTTTTAGTTAATTGTGTTAACAGTCAAGAAAATTGGAAATGTTACAATTTTGAGTAATCTACAAAGAGTGTTTCAGAAGAGCGTGGTCATATTAAGGGGGAGTTTATTTTTCTGAAATTTAGTATAAAACAATATTACTTTAAAAAAGTATTTACTTTTTCAAAAAATTGACCGCAAAAATAGATTAAAAAGTTTCAAACAAATCACTTTTCATCATTGATATATAAAAAACCCAAGATACACACTCAGCATCTCAAAAACGTCCGCTAAAAACAAGCGCAATATGTATAATTGTGCGCTAGTTTCAAACAGTCTCGCATCGCTCGCCATACTGCACTGCTTTGTGAAAACAACTTTAAGCGATCCGTGTAAGGTTGAATTTGCAAAAAAATTGTTTATAGTATAACTACACACAACTCACACATGAAATCTTGGGTTTTTTATATATCATTGCTTTCTAAGCTGTCTACTGTTGCTTTTCCAGTAACAACGAACCGGGATTTAATTATCAAAATAAGAATCAAAATAATATCAAGTCTATTTGTGGTGGTCACACCCTGAGATTGATAATCCACTAAGACAGTTACTTTAGGGTCTATGTATTAGGCCTTATCTTCTTGCAAGAAATACTTACTTAAGATCTTATGACCCCTAGCTGGAGCATAGGGCGTTTACAGTAGTCCTCAATCGCGAACGGTCTTGAGCTTCACTTTGTAAATTTTAGATACGAGATTATTTCCAATTGCCTCCTTATCTCTTCTTCGAGTCACAGGCGCGTCAGTGTCTCAAATTTGAGTGGCCAAAAACATTCCCACTTTGACGGCATTGTTGGTGGCAGTACATACTCGTCTCGGTCACTTTGGCTTCATGTTTTGGGGCACAAAGAGCAGGACAGGAGGTAGAGCATAGTTTGAGACTCGGTTCCACACCCACACCCTGCTGCTGAGCCCTCAAGGTAGCCCCCACCCAAAAAAAGGAGGTCACCACCTATTATATTTATGCGTCAGGAAATTCATATCTGTATATCATCACTTTCTTTTTCAATCTTTCTTATACCAGATTTTAATATAAGCCCAGTGAAACTTGGCAGAATAAAACCACCTGTCAAGTAGAAAACTCAATATAAGGGGCGGCAGGCATCCATTAGTCACTGACTCCAGGCTGAGTGAAGCCGCGTAATGCACCTTGTGTTGGCTTATATTACTTGGCTTATGTACTATTTTTATTTGGATTAGATATTTAGGTTGAGTTTTTTTGGAAGTGAAAGTTTTTTTTTTTTTACTATTTATAGGCTCGCGTTTGACCACTATCTCACCTGATGGTAAGCGATGATGATTTTGTAAATGTTTCTAGGGTCAAATATTTACGTTACCAATGACAAAAAGGTTTTTTTTTGGGACAAGCCCGCCACACATTTCCAACCACTGCAACTCCTGAAAGCCAGAATCAACAGTGGCTACCACCAGAAAAACGCCGAGCCAATGAAGCTCGACGAGTCCTGGAGAAACGATTTAACTGTCTTGGATCTTGCAACGAATTTAATAAGAAAAGTACAGCGGAGGAGTAGGAAATAAATATATATATAGCTTCCACTTCCCTCTTTATCAAGCAGGAGACAGAATAGAGCTAGGCCAATAGGCACCAAGGGACATATACAAATCAGAAATCATTTATTTATTTGCAACAACAACTGGGTTAAGCCCAGTTGTCAAGCACCACGGTACACTAAAAACTAATGGGTCATGGGATAAAAAGGTTTAGAAAAAGTGATATTCTATCAGCAACAGCGTTTTATATATATGGTGCCATTTTAGTCGTCTTACAAAGGCAGCCCACTTAATGTGCCCGACATAAACTACCTCTAGACGCGATTATTAAAAAAAATTGATTAAGATATTTTTTTTTATGAACACTGCCCCACACTAGGGATTTCTCCTGTATCGTGGGTGCGTTCGCAAATGTACAAACTCACATACACAAACAGCCAGACCCGGAACAACTATCTGTAGGCCATACAAATATTTGTTCCGTGCGGGAATCGAACCCGCGACACGCAGCGCAGCAGCCGATCGCTCAACCACTGCGCCAATCGTGTCGTCAAGATAAAAGTACACCGTGTATAAATATATTAAAATTTTTGCTATAGACTTTGCTCGACTTGGCGATGGCACTGCCGACCTGCCGTGTCCCCAGATATTTTGGACTCTTGACAATGTATTTCGCTAATAGAATATAATTTTTGTCTACGTCTTAAATAAATTTTATTCTTTCTTTCTCACTGTCTATATATTATATTTTGGCCGTCGTCGAATTTACCTATATCTTTGATCTAGCACTAAATTAGGCTTAGTTAGTTTGGGGGATTTATATACAAGCCGTATTTTTTCAACAACATGCAGAACCTATCACCGGCGCATGACCTTCGGGTTTTCCCCCTTTTCCAATAGATGATAAAAAAAACATTCTACAAACTTTAATTCAGTTTCGCAGTTCTATTAATAACGTCGATGGCGTTCCGATAAGCTTGAACTTTAACATTATCAGCGTAGTATGAAGGGGCGGCTCAGCGGCGCGGGCGTTTGAAAGCAATTTTGCATAACGTTTTAGAACAGGCTTTTGTAGGTATTAAAATGAAGCCGCTGAAAGAAAGATTTACAGCAATCTATTTTTTAACGATTTTTAGTAAGATTATCACCGTCTTTTTCATTCGAATTTGTTGTTTATTTTTCAGTTACAACTACTTCTTGTTTTTGATTGAAAGGTAATTTTGGACTAATCTTAAAATGTTTTTCACCTTTTACAATGTATTAAGTATCTTTGTGAATTTGAAAATCACCTGAAAATGTCAGTTCTTCAAAATGTTTGTGTTATAGAAATACCGCAACACGCAGCGCAGCAGCCAATCGCTCAACCACTGCGCTAACCGTGTCGTCTGTTAAATATAGGTAATAATTATAAGTTTACTGTCATAAAAACAGGCCAAGTGCGAGTCGGACTCGCGTGCAAAGGGTTCCGAACGAATTTAATTTTTTTAACATGTTATTTTAACACTACGAACTTCTAATCAGTTTTCCTGTAATCTTTAGGTAAAGATCTATTATCTCCATTTTTTTTTCAAAATTTTAGGCTCAGTAGTTTCGGAGATAAGGGGAGAGGGAATGGTCATTTTTCGTCTAATTTCTTGAATAACTTCTAAACCATTTATTTTAAAATTATGATAAAAATATAATTAAAACCCTCACAGTAAGTCCTTTCATTTGAAATGTCACACGATACTGTTAATTTTTTTTTTAATTTTCTAGTTTGACCCCCAAAAGTGACCCCATACTAAAAATTTAATGATTTACGTAACGCGTCCGTGTTTGGGTCATAGAAGTCCAAATGTGTACCTAATTTCAACAGAATCGGTCCAGTGGATCCGGAGAAAACTGGCTGTGACAGACGGACAGACAGACACCCGAGTGATCCTATAAGGGATCCTTTTTTTTTCGGAACCCTAAACCCCCTACCCTGCCTCTCAAACTAGGATAACCTGTATTTTAAGAGACAGTGTTCAGCTGTTTGGTTTCATAAAAATAGGGATCATACATCTGCGGACTGGTAAACAATCTTGATGTGTCTTTTTATTTAAAAACTCAGTTTAAAAATAAAATGCAATTAAAAACCAATGTAAATACAACACTAACGATTTCTAAATCAATTGAATGCATTAGTTTTTTTTTTTATTTTTGTGTAAAAAGTCACATCAAGATTTTTTACCTACCTATTTTTTATTTAACTACCTAAATGTTTCTAGTATAGGTCTATTCCCTAGGTAGGTAGTAGGTAGGTAACCTATATTTTGAAAAGGTGTCGCTAATTTGTTAAATTAGTTCAAATTGGGGTTCACTACGTACTTTGTATTTAATTAAGGGCCGGTTTTTGATTAGTGTACTAACTTTTACAAACGGAATAAAAATGACGTTTTGATAGCTTTTGTTAAGAAAATACATATTTTAAACCGCCATAATTATTATTTAGTTTAAAATTAAATATCTGACTATTGAAAAACGAACCCAAAAATTAATATTCATATAGTTATTTGCTTTGAATACAATTTTCAAATCTCAAAATTAACGTTTATTGCAATCCATAATAGTGTGTTTTACATTGGTGGTAAATAAATTATAATAAAAACAATTATGAACACTTACACGCACAGATTTTTTTTAAATAAGTAAAGTAAGTTTCATGTCAAATCAAATCAAATCGTATATTTCAAATAAACCATTTACAGGCACTTTTGAATTGTCAAGGTCGGTCAGTCCAACAAGATGAAGCTATTGGCACGTTCCAAAGCGTAGATCTCTATGGAGAAGAACGTGCAAGAAACTCCACGGACTCTCTTTTAAAAAATAATAAATTGTTACAAATTTTTGTTTACATCAAGTTGAAATTATACAAACATGTGAGAACGATGTAAAAGACGAGCAGGATAAAAGCGTCCGGGAAAAAAAGGAACAATTCAAAGAAATATTTAAAATAAACCATGGCAACTGAGAAATGACCAGTCCCAACTGACAGCGCCCGTTCACGAACATGACGCATGCGCTAGCACCATTCGGCTCAACCATTTTGAAGGGAGCCAAATGATCCAACGCATACGCCACCATCAGCCAGACTTTTGTGTGAGCATGACACTCCCAACCGCCAGGGTACATTCAAGTCAAAAACAAACCTAAAACTAATAGCTATAGCTTAAGTTTAAGGTACATAGTACTCACACATGTGCCGTTAAAATGGATGAAATTATACATTGCTAAATAAAATTGAGTCTATACAATGCAAATATTGCTTTTTTTTTTACAATCTTCAGCCGGTCCAACAATGTTTCCAAATGCTAACAGATTATTTTGTGCGCCCTAGTGGCTGTGGAGCCGGACCAGCATTCAGCCAAGCATTTTTATCTTCAATATAATCCCCCAACTTATAATATGCTTGCCTGCATAGTGTGCGTTTAATACAAGATTTAAATTTTGTCTCATTAAGTTCTAATATATGGGGTGGTATCTTATTATAACATTTTAAACAGTACCCCATAAAAGATGAGGCAACTTTAGCCAGTCTGAAACCTGGTTGAACTAATTGATCCCTATTTCTAGTACCATAATTATGTCTGTCGCCTCTTTTACTAAAAAGATGTAAATTCTTTCTGACATACATGATGTTTTCGTAAATGTATTGACAAGGTACCGTCATGATGTTAATATTCTTAAACAGTTCCCTTAGAGAATCGCGCCGGCGGAGATTGTATATCGCTTTGATGGCTCTTTTCTGCAGAATAAAAATAGACTCAATGTCTGCAGCCCGTCCCCATAGTAAAATACCGTAAGACATGATACTGTGAAAGTAACTAAAATAGACCAGTCTCGCGGTATCGACATCCGTTAATTGGCGAATTTTCCTAACAGCATAAGCTGCTGAACTTAGCCGTCCAGAAAGAGATGTTATATGAGGGCCCCAATGTAGCCTTGGGTCAAGCGTAATTCCCAGGAAAACCGTTTTATCGACAAATTCTAGTTTTTCCCTGTTCAATACTATGTCACAATCACTGCTTTTGACATTGGGTAAAGCAAATCTTATACATTTCGTTTTCTTTTCATTCAAAACCAAATTATTCGCCGTGAACCAATTTTGGACTTGCATTAGGGCATTATTTATGATATCAACATTGTCTGTCTGTCTATTTATCTTAAAAATTAAGGAGGTATCGTCGGCAAACAGCACCATATCAAGTTTTTGTTGCAATAAATAGGGTAAATCATTGATATATACCAAAAACAAGAAAGGATCCAAAATCGAGCCCTGGGGAACGCCCATTATCACGTTTAATCCCGACGAATTGACACCGTTTATTTGAACCAATTGCCGTCTATCATTCAAATAAGATTTGACCAAGTTTAACGCTGTTTTGACCAGTCCGTAATGCCCGAGCTTCAGGAGTAATGTATCGTGATCAACGCAATCAAACGCCTTCGAGAGATCACAAAAGACACCTATGGCATCCTGTGCGTCCTCCCACGCATTAAAGATGTGCTTTAGTAAGGTAACACCAGCGTCAGTTGTACAACGTCCCTTGGTGAAACCATACTGTTTATCATGAAAGATGTTATTCGTGTTAAAATGATTAAGCATCTGATTTAGCATCACTTTTTCAAATATCTTACTAAACACTGGCAACACAGATACTGGTCTATAATTATTTGTGTCTTTACTATCCCCAGATTTAAAAAGTGGTATCACCTTACTGAATTTCATTAGGTCCGGAAAGACTCCTTGATCCACACACAAATTAAATATTACAGCTAAGTATGGCGCTACAGTCTCGATGATTGAGGTACAAACTTTGATAGACAATCCCCATAGATCTTCGGTCAATTTAATTTTGATTTGTTTAAAAGCTTTTATTACTACTATGGGGTTTATATGTTTAAAATTAAATTCAGTCGGGCTGGCTGAAACGTTCGCCTGTAATAAATCAAAAGCAAGTGAAGGCGAGGAATTTAAGGCTTCAGTAGTTTTAATAGGGATACTCGTAAAGAAATTAACAAATTCTTGAGCAACTTGTTTGTTATCGCTAATAAGTCCATGAGAAGTCTCCAATCCGTAATCAGTGTTATGTCTTTTGTTCCTATTTGTTTCATTGTTTATAATTTTCCAAACCGTCTTTATTTTATTGTCTGCTGTTTTTACCTTATTACTTATATATAAAGCTACCTTACAAGTGTTTTTATAAATCTTTGAGTAGGTAGTTACATACTTATTAAAAGTCTCAGTGTTAATAAAAGGCTTAAGGCCATACAACATGCCTTTAGAGATTGCTGTTTAGTGCTGTGTTTATTTACGTTTTTTTTAGGGTTCCGTACACAAAGGGTAACCAATGCAACCCTGTTACTAAGCCTCCGCTGTCCGTCCATCCGTCCGTCTGTCTGTCAGCGGGCTGTATCTCAAGAATCGTAAAAGGTAAACAAGTGAAATTTTCACAGTGTGTATTTTTATAGCCGCTATAACAACAAATATTATAAATAAAATTAATAAATTAATTTTAATTTCCTTAATCATTTAATTTTTAATAATAATTAAATTAAAAATTTAACGGAGCTCCCTACAAGAAACTTGTTTTTTTACGGTTTATGGTACGGAACCCATCGTGTGGGAGTCCGGCTCGCTCTTGCCGGTTGTTCAATTTGCGCCCGATCCAAGTCAAAAACTCCCAAAATAATACCAAATAAGTACTACTCTACGTAAACGTGAGTGCCGAAGGTCGACAAATTGCCTTTTTTTCATATAGAGCCTCCCTGAATATGAACAGCCCTCATTTATTATTCGACGGAGGCATTTTAAATCGGCCTGAGTGAATTTTCGAATTACGTGTGACTTCTCCATCAATCGTTTGTGGGTGTCGTTTTGAAAGCGTGGATCTTTTTGTATACAAATGATTTGTTTACGAAAAAAACCATTATATGTATAAGTGACTGGATATGTCAAGAGTGAGGGACTTGTGGCAAAAACATATCAGAGGCAAAGGTTGATCTTCGGGGCTAAGCACCGCTTGCCGAGGTCGGTCTGAGGAGGAATGCAATTATGGAGTGCCTCCTCACCTTGCTCGGAAAGCACGTTATAAACGTTGGCCCCAGCTGTCATTTGTAGACGCAGTTTTTGACAGTCGTTACTAGTAGGCAGAAGCCCGAATACCGAAAAGTAGATTTAAGATTCAAAGCATTGATTTCAAATAAACCATTTACAAGTACTTTTGAATTGTCAAGGTCGGTCAGCCAAAAACATGAAGCTATTTATTTATATTTATTAAAGCGTACTTCTTCTTGTTTATTACGATTTAACTCAAAAACTACTACTAGAAAAAAATAGGTATACTTTACGATAAATATAACGTATGTCTCGTGACCATTTCGCAGAATTGGCCATTGTATGATGTAGCCAAGGTCAACCATTATGTGAAATGGCCGGCTACATAACGAAAAGGTCAATTCAATCATTTGTCTTCAACATGTGAGGTGTGAGTAGTATTTGTTTCTTTCATTTTTATTCACTAGCTTCTGCCAGCGGTTTCGCCCGCGTGGTCCCTAGGAAACATAGTCCCGGGCTAAAAAGTAGCCTATGTCCTTTCTCAGGCTCTAGACTGTACCAAATTTCATTTAAATCGGTTCAGCAGTTTTGGCGTGAAAGCGAGACAGACAGACAGACCGACAGATAGACGGACAGACAGAGTTACTTTCGCATTTATAATATTAGTAAGGAAGTAAGGATTTTTCAGCTGCCTGGTTAAGTGAGTGGTTAAGTGAGTGACCTGTAAATACTGTAAAAGTACAAACTTTTACAGTATTTACAGGTCCAAATGCTAGAACTGCTTCGAACTCCATGGTGCAGAAAGGCACGAGGTTATTAAAAGTTTTTAATAGAGTAACAGCGATATTACAGCCTTGTAGATGATTGTTAGTCTACTTTAGAAACTTTCGCAGAAATATTAGTGGGTTCGTTGGACATGTGTCGGTTAAATTTTTACGGAAACTAGCTGACCCGCGCAACTTCGTCTGTGTTACATTTTTCATTAATACTCCGCTCTTATTAGTCGTACCGTGATGTTGTATGGCCTATAGCCTTCCTCGTTAAATGGGCTATCCAACACTAGCGCTGACTAACAGAGCTTTTTTTTAATTCAAAGCAGTTGTTCCTGAGATTAGCGCGTTCAACCAACCAACCAAACAAACAAAAAACTCTTTAGTTTTATAATATTAATAATTGGAAGACAGAATGTTTAATTTTTTTTTTCTGTCAATGGGTTCTAAATATCAACTGGCGAGATATTTTTTTAGTAAATAATTCTAAAAGTATTAATCTTTGAATCGATGATTGTAAAAAACACACTTTTTTACAATAGAATACAATCAATAGATTGACAAATCACACGTTTTTGCTGAAAATCAATAAGAGAGAGATGTTACCCATCACAGAAAAACCTATTTATTTAGAAAAAATATCTATCGAAACAAAAGGTGGCTGATTTAAAAAATGTATAGAATATGTTCCAGAAGAAGAAAAAAATCACTTCTGGAATGAGCTGCTGAGATGGCATGTTTTGGCCAGCCATATTTTTTTAGAAATTTGAGTATCGGTCTTGATTCCACCGGGGTAGGTTTTATGGCGCAAATTCATACGTACCTACATCAATTTACGTGATATGATTTCGGTTACACTTTTGCGATTGAAGGGGTGAGTCATACAATCATTACATTATTGGTACGCATAGCCATGGAGATATACAGAGATAAGATTTTTTGTCATTTTATAACCGACTTCAAAAAAGCAGGTAGATCTGTGTTTTGTCAAATCAGGGCTCCATAGGTGTGTAGCCTCCTTTTGAATTTCAAGCTCCAGGTGTCCTGCTGGTGGTCTTGGCTGTTGAATGAAACTACTTTGATGCTATGAACAGACTGAATTCCTATAGGTAGTGTAGCGGCATCAATGCCGCCACAAGAAAAACCAACGGAGCAAATCTACATCGCAACCATTCATCCATCCCCATCTATCCAACTAGCAGCGAACTACTAGGTTGAAATCCTGCATCGCGCAAGCAGAGTTTACCATGCGATTTGAACATATCATCAGCCCGAATATCAACTATTGGGCAGTTGCCCGCCAGACACAACAACTGTCTGGTAGGAGGATCCTTCCTTTACAATGGAGGTGTGCGGGACTTTACTCCCTGTACCGCATCACTCCAAAGGTACTGATTGCAGAAGATTACCAATGTGTGCGCACGTTCAAAACGTTGGCGTGTGAGTGGCCGCCGCGGCTGTTCGACGACGGCTATCGCCGTAAGGCGTACAAGGCCATGTGTCGTCGTTTGTGGTCCGATGTGAAGTCAGGAACACCTTCAATGAAGAGAACTCTCTTAAAATTTAGTTTTAAGCATAAAAAGTCGTAGCTCGGCGGAAATAGCTCGTAAATAAGCCACCCAAAACTATTGCCCAATATCTTTGTCAACATCCTGCACTAGTGTCACACCAACCAAGGGTGCACTTTTATAGCGCGTACAGGGATAATAGTCGGTTGGTGCGTCATTTCATACCTCTGCCAGTTTACTTCAGACCAAAGGTCCGAGTCTCGAGAAATCTAAAAGATGACCATCTCATAGCACTTTTTTACGCTAATATTTGTTAAGCTTCCTATTAAATAATTTATCTGATTGGATTAGATATTCTTATTTGTTTATTTTTATAAAGTAACTAGGAACAAATTTTACGGTTATAATAACTAGACAAAGAACTTACAACAAGAATAGGTTACACCCAATTTGAAAGACTTGGGCCCATTCAAAAGATGGTGTGAAAATGTAGGGCACTTGTTGAATAAAACGGATCGTTACAAGTTTTGACAAGGGTATTTACACACTCAGGAAAGGATCTTGGGTTGGTCCTTTTTGTGAAGCTTGCCAGAATTAGAAGCTTGTCATTTGGGAGTGCCAACTCCTTTTATAAACAATGTTTTTAAGGGTTCCGTACGACTTAATGAAAGTACGACGGAACCGTTAAATTCTATATGTCACAGCCAAATTTCTCTGAATCTACTCAACAAATTCAGTTGAAATTGACGCACCAATCAACTCCCAAATACGGATTAGTAACGTAAATTTTTGGGTTAGCTATTGGGACAGATTAGAAAATTTAACTAAAAGTTTTCTAGTTGCATCGTGTAATATATCAAAACTACCGAGCTTAAAGTAAAATGCGATATAAGCAGATAATACTTTAACTATAAACTTTTAATTTTTTATGTGGTTCCATCGCTTTCACCATTGAGGTTACCTTAGATCACCAAGATGGAGAAGGCACGGCTCCTAGTCGTTTCGTGTGACGCAGGTCCTCTCGGGGCATGGCTGCTTCGGGAGGTTCCTGTGTCGCATGGGCAGGGAGCCGGACGCTCGGTGTCCCCACTGCGTTGACTGTCGCTTGGGAGGAGCCGCGCCGTGCCCTCATCTCTGTGGTAGGCATTGACCTTTCGCTGCCCGCCGTAGTTCGTGCTATGGTCGACGGCGAGGAGACCTGGGACACGGTGGTCTCCTTCTGCGAAATAGTTATCGCGCAGAAGGAGGCTGCGGAAAGGGAGAGGGAGATCTCGTCCTCTCTCCCGGCCCGCAGCAGGCGCACCGCGCGTCGGAGGAGGACATTACGCTGCCCTCTTCCAACCCCCCTAACTGGGTCCAGGGGCGGCGGACTTGGGGATGTCCGTCGCCCCCCATTCATCCGGACCCGAGGTGGCGGCGCGTGGTGTTCCCGTGCGCCTCTCTTTGACGTCGCGGGGGGAATCAAACACCTCACTCCCCCCGCTGACCCGAGGTGGCCCGCAGAGGCGCGCCGGCACCAGCCGGGGATTACGGAAGTCTCATAAGTTTCCCGCGATCCCCGGCGTAGGTGAGAGATGGTACACCGGGGTGGTTATAGTCATTAAGAGTCTGACAGACCCCTCCGCCCGCCCTAGGGCGGAGGACATCCATGAGGATTGCCCCCCGTTAAAAAAAAAGATCACCAAGATCAACCTCTGATTGATCGACCCAAGGTTGCTCCCATAAGTTAGTCAAACGGGGTGCAAAAGTTGGAATACAAGTGAGAAAAACTGCTGTTGTACTCAATCAAATATCTACTACGTATTTGATACTCCATGTAAAACCTGGCATCCAATTGTTTAATTAATAACGAAGCTTTTTGTGCGTTAATTGGTAGATATTGTGATACAACCTCCTTGGATGGCTCACCCTCCGGGAACCTCCGTCAAATTAATAATTAAAAAGCTTTAGAAGAATTAGGATTTTAGAATAGGTTTAAATATTGATATATAATGATTGATTTGTTTTGATGACAGTTCTGTAAAAGTTTTTCTTGAGAGCACCTGCTCAATATAAGGATCTTTTAAATCGCTTAAAGGCTGTTTTATTGAATCGATTCCGGGGACGTTCCAGAAGCCCTAGTTGGAACGCCCCACAATATATATATATATCAATGCAATTATTGTAATTACTGATACGCATCTGTAAAGTTTCATATTTCCGATAGTATACAGTTACCTATAACACCTATTCAATGATGCATTTGAATACGTATTGTATATGGTGCATTTGTTGTTATAGGTAATCTATAAAGGCGAAACGAAACTCTGTCTTTTTTTCAGGATGGGAAATCATCAAATGAATCCTTTCGCTTTGGACGGAGCGGAAGAAAGTGTCAGACTCCTGACTACTAAAACCCATCCACGTTTCTTCTAAAGGACACAGCACACATATCAACTCGGAAAGGGATCGTAACCGTATTTCGCCTCGCCGTCAAACAGTCGTCAATCTTACGTAAGCCTAACGTAACCAAAGCGGATCAGCAGCTCCGGTACGTCGACTTGGCTACGGCTAAGCGTCGCCGTACTTACGGCCAGGCGTCGCCGCGCTTGTCCCGAGTCCCGAGGCGATTACCTTACGATTCCGAGTGTGCGATGCAGTAGGGAGTTTCATACAAATAATAGATACGGGTCGAGTTGATACGGTTACAATCTCTTTCCGAGTTAGTAAATGTGTGCTGTGACCTTAATGCCTTTTGCGTTCCAGGGCCGCGGTGACTTTTTCGAAAAAAAATTGCAACGATTTTGTATGAAATTTGTGACACAGGTTGACTATATCCTGGAATAGAACACATGACATTTTTCATTCTAGTTATTTTTTTGTTTGATATAATTTTCGACTTTCACGCGGGAGAAGCCATTAGTAGAAGCTGGTTGACTATATCAAATTAATTGATATTGAACACAAATATAAAGTTGCGAAAAGATTTGGGATGTGTTTCAAACTGCTTTCAACTAGGATGCTTATTAAATTCGCTTTTATTTGATTCGTAGCGGAATGAGACATAGCTTACTCTATATCTGTTGAGCTCCTAAGTGGATCTGAGTTGAGCTACACGACTACTGACAAATGCTTGCACTGACTGGACAGGTTCACTCAATTCTGTGTGGTTCTTTCTTCTAAAGACCATCTCAGACACTAATCTGCATGGTTCTTAAAAAAATGATATATTGTAAGTGTGAGGACTATGTAGATCGTTATTTTAAGGATTGATTTCATGACTGTCTGGCAGTTTGAGTATATTATGCGGCTTATCCAAATGTCCTTACTTTGGCGATGTTCGTCGGTTCGTTGAGCTCCTCAAAGTTCTGAGTTGAGCTGCACGATAACTGAAAAATGCTTGCACTGTCTGGACAAGCCCACTCAAACCTGCGTGGTGTTTTCCTCAAAAGGCCACCTCAGACGTAAACCTACATGGTTTTTATATGTTATTGGCGATTGTATGGAGTTCAAAAGAGACTATGATCTCTGAGTTTGTTTCGGTGTTTCTTCTCAGGGTAGTCTGCTAGGAAATACCGACCTTATCTAGATTAATATGATAAAAAATGACGTGTAAAACAGTTACTTGTAACCTATTTGCAAAATAAATATTATTTATCATTTATCATATTTCAAGAGAATTTCTCCCTCAATCGAATTGGCATTTATAGGTTCTAGGTTCGTATTCATCATTACCTGCCTAGCCTTTTCCCAACTATATTGGGGTCGGCTTCCAGTCAAACTGGATTCAGCTGAATACCAGTATTGTACGTTGCCTACCAGCTAGTCTATTCTGTAAGAAACTATTTCGATATTGAGCTTCACCTGAGTGATAAAACTCACAAAGTGAGTTTTATTGCACACAACATAAAGATCTTCATTTGAAACTCACTTCGAATTCTACTGTCGAGATACGAAAATGTTGTTAGAGAATAGCACTACAGACCTCTAATCGGTAATTCTTGGCAACACTGGTGTTAGTTAGCTTGTTGTTGGCAGTTATAAATCGAGAGTTTTTACTTAATGAGTAAAAACTTTCGATGGCGCTTGAGACGATTGAAGTAATGCTTAGGGGGTTATGCTTATGTTTGTTTACTAATCCTGGCTCCACCGCAAAACTCATATTTAAAATATTAAATTATCGGAACAAAAATGATGGGTCTTCAATTTGAAAGGAAGTACCTCGCTTTGAAGTTTCTGCCAAACCAACTCAGACCTTATTTCCATTACTCACAAAAACATATCAAAATATACGTTTAACATTTCCTTAGATTTTAATTCCAATTAGTATAATACTCTTCTAATGCCTCAGCATATGCGTACAATACGTAAGGGGACGCTAACAAAGATGTAATTACTTGAAGCAGTCGCAAAGGACACCTGTTTCTTTGTAAGCGAACGAGTGCCACAAGAGGTAGTAATTAATTGTAAACGAGACTGGCGACGTTGTGGTGATGATAGCGGTTTCATTATTTTGTATAGGTATTTTTAATTATTTTGTAATGAAGTTATAAGAGCTTTTACAATTAAACATTTCAAACATTAGCTTTTTTATGGATCAGTCGGGTAAAACGGGAAAAACTCACGCGGACGCGTGATCCCTTTTTTTGCATTGCTACTGCTACGGCGTAGCTACACTGTGCTACGATCGAACGTGCTACGAGCTACGAGAAAACAAGACCTTGCGGTTAGACGCAAAATGGACTTGTATTTTTAGGTTTAAATAGATTTAACTTATTACTTGTACTTTCTCAGCTAAGTAGTTTAATATATCTTTTTCTCAAAAATTGAGAGAGCATGATTGGATTGTTGGAAAAATCTCCTTAACATTTTCATCCTCCAATCCGATACAGGCATCATCCTTCGGCATCTATTGTGTACGAACGAGTTCTACGAATATATGTGGTAGAGCCTGCGCCCGTTAGTAGCTGAGGGCTAGTAAATGAATTAAAATATCTGCCCTGTTAGTCCATAAATGATTTACGAGTATAAGATGTACGTATATGAGTGAGTGAAGGGTGGCAGAATATTTTAAAGTCACAACAATATTTTGTCAATGATTTGACTAAAAGATTCTTTGGTACTTTATTTCACAGTTCTGTCCGAGATATCGGTTTAACGGTAATATTTAATTACCTCTTATGGGATCAACCTTTTTCTACCCGTCTACTCCAGAAGGAGGGTTATGTTTTTCGAGAATATGTATGTTTTATATTCATTCACGAGATCACAGGCTTGACAATCATCAATCTTTTCATACTCGTACATTAAGTTGCGTGTAGGTAAGTTAATTTTTAGTGTAATATCGGGAGTTATGATACTATACTTCTTCATAGTCGGAAACTCTTGTCAGAGTGGTCGTGGTTGCGCAGATGAGGTACATGGAGAGATGTTCGTTGGGGCGTCGACTTTTCCGAGGACTGCTCTCTCAGCTTCACGCTTCCATTTCTGCCGGTTTGTCACGTAACAAGTACACTGAACCATAGCGGACTCAGAAGTGTTTTGTAACAGTTCAGTATTTTTACAAAAAAATATAACCGACTTCCAAACACTGTTTTTGGTTATGTTTGTTTGTTTTTTAATACCGACTTCCGAAATTAAGGTTATTTTATACTTTGTAGTGTTTTGTTTGGAAGTCGGTGATATTTTTTTGTAAAAAGTTTTTTATTTTCACTTTTAAGTGGTGATACTTGGGCGATGTCTTCGTCTATGCAGAAATTGAAATAAGCAAATATGCTCATAAAATAAAAACTATTAAACCAAACTGAATCAATTTTTTACGAGACCAAATGGAAAGTATACCGCATCGAACTAAAAAAGAATCACAGAAATCGGATCAGAAACCTAGGAGTAATCGGTGTACATACATAAAAAAAAATACCCGCCGAATTGAGAACCTCCTCCTTTTTTGGAAGTCGGTTAAAAAGCGAACTAGATCAGCTTTTGCTACACTTCGAAATAAATAATTACGAGTAAACTAAGACCTTCGTCCATTTTTACCTATACATATAGGTTCACCAAACTCGTCTACAAAGGGTGCCCGTTATTTACAGAGTGACTTCCAAGCAACCGTCTGAATCGATCGCTCAACGCGCTGCGTCGCCGATGCATACATTTTATGGTGTTGATGCTCTATTATCTGCAGGCGTTTTTTAACTTTGCGCTGAGCTAACAACATTTTGAAATGGGAATGGGTTTGAGTTGATTTTATGCTTACGCTTGCTTGCGTTTTTAATTATTATCTAATGTAAACCAAATATTTGATCTTAGTTTAGTTCATTTTATTTATATGTTATGTTGACTTATTACCAGTCAATACTAGCGTATTCAAATTAAAAATTATTACATTGATCTTGATTTGTTTGTTAAATTACTAGATTTATGCTCTGTTGTACATTATTTTTTATCTACACTATATATATTATATCTACACTAATATTATAAAGAGGAAAGATTTGTTTGTTTGTTTGAATTGAATAGGCTCCGAAACTACTGGACCGATTTGAAAAAATCTTTTAGCATTGGATAGCTACATTATCAGGAAGTAACATAGGCTATATATTATCCCCGTACTCCCACGGGAACGGGAACTACGCGGGTGAAACCGCGTGACGTCCACTAGTCTTTCATAATTGACTATAAATTGCAATAATGGAAATGTATAATTTTAATAAAATTGTGTATGTGGTGTTAGCCTGTAAGTCATTGTTGCACTTATAAATGTATATAGTGTACTCTTGAATGAAATGTAATGTGTAAACACTTGTAGGCTGTATAAAAAAAAATAATAACATGCAATTTAAAAAATACTATGGGAAGTCTGTTTGTAAGAAACATGATGACTGAAATGATTACTAATATGTTAGAAAAAACATGTAGCGTCAACCTAAAAATGAGAAAAAGGACAACAGAAAAATTATTTAATCATAAATCAAATCATGGTCAAAAGGTCGCAGGTTCAAATGTGTCGGGCAAATGTGTTTTTAGGGTTCCTGACGGAACCCTACTAATAACCCTCCGCTGTCCGTCTGTCAACCCGTCCGTTCATATGTCTGTCAGCGAGATGTATCTCAACAATCGTAACAGGTAGACAGTTGAAATTTTTACAATTGCCTGTATGTGTTACTATTACCGCTATAATAAAAATTAAATTAAATCAAATCAAAAATTATGTTGCGTTTCTTATGTGGGAGCCCCCGTATAAGAAACGCGATTTTTTCGGTATATGGTATGGAACTCTAAGTGTGAGAGTCCGACTCGCACCTGGCCAGTTTTTTTTCTCAATAAATGAAGATAGTGAAAGAAAACATAGTGAAAGGAGTTGCATATTATATAGGTGATACAACCCAGGGACTCCGTCATCGACCACGTCATACGTTTCTATTAAATGAAATAGAGGATATACGCTAGATAGTCAATTATAATTATAAAAAAAAAACTTTATGAAGAAGTAAATTACTATTTCTTCATTACCCTAAAGTTTCAACCAAGAAATCCCCCAACAGAACTACAAAACAATTAATTGCTTGCCACAAGCACCCAACTTAATGTACCTACCTACGTTAAGGCGATTGTGGTCTTAGTACTCGGAATAGTTGCGAAGTCTGACCCTGTCTGCCGTCTGACGATGCTGAAACATCTCAATGTTATATTAAATACATAATACTAAAGGTTGATTTCCACCAAACGGCTCGCATTGGAACGGATTTTACAATTTATGAACGATATTAAATCATGTACACTTAATTTAAAGTCTATATTACCAAGCCGCGCACAGCAGCTTGACCGCAGGCGTATTCCGCGACACGCAATCGTAGCCGAAAGTATGCTGCGACGCGCTATCGTAGAAGAAAGTATGTTGAGACGCGCGATCGCATTTTCAAAAATTAGAACACGTCAACACGGTTGGGATGAAGGTGCAGAAACGGAACATCTTGTCGGACGCGATCGGCTGTCGCCGCAACCGTTCGTATCCTTTCCAATGCGATGCGAGCCGTTTGGTGGAAATCATCCTTTAGGCTCTTATTGTACTCTAGCAGTACAAAAGCAGCTTTTAAAGAGATAGGTACATTAAGTAATGATGAAAATGTTTACTATAGTATTTTATAGGTAGCATAAACTTCAGATTTATTCAGATGGTTTCTATTTAACAGCTGATGTTTTTTTTCATCTGTGATTGTCTTTCCGTCATATCATTCATGTTAGGTTAGCTTACAAAATAGGAGCCACGCGCAGCGGAGCTTCGACGAATGATCGTTTTCAAATAAAATAATTATACAGTTATAATTATTTTATTCTATTTTTATTGGAACGAAGTTCCTTATCGCGCGTTGTGATAGGGGGCTAGACGGAAAAAATTCTCACGAAAAGTTGTAACGACACTTTTTGCTATAGTTGTAAGCCGTGCGACGTGCGCGTGTTTCTCTGTTGGTCTCTCTCTCTCTCTCTCTCATAGAAAGCAAGCCAGTTATTTTCGTTTCGTCTTTCTATTTCTGTTTACATTATATTTGTAAGGTAGGCAGGGTAGGCAGGGTAGGCAGGGTAGGCAGGGTAGGCAGGGTAGGTGGGTAGGCAGGGTAGGCAGAGTAGGCAGGGTAGGCAGGGTAGGCAGGGTAGGCAGGATAGGCAGGGTAGGCAGGGTAGGCAGGGTAGGTGGGTAGGCAGGGTAGGTGGGTAGGTAGGTGGGTGGGTTTTAGGGTCTTAAATTGAGCCTACTGATTAAGTTTATATTACATTATATTTGTTAATAATAAAAAAAATATTATTATAACTTAAAAAGAAAAATATTACAATTCCTTCACTAATTACTTCTCCGAACTTCGTTCCATCCGGGTGTCCCTTGACACCTCTCAAGTTTCAATCTCAAGGGTCAAATTTCATTTTCATCTTTATCCCTAACGCATTAGGTTCAAAGTTGATTGGAAAAATTGACAGTGACGGGTAGCGTGATGTGCTTTCTGATTCCGCTAATGTGGCCTTTTTAGACCCCCAGAACAAACTTATAAATCCAAACCTATTTTAAATATTTGATACTTGATAATATATCCCGATGATTATATGTGATTTATAATGTAGTTGTTTTTATACTGGTTGGCAACTAAATTTTGGCAACAGATTTGCGGACAAAGCCTATTATTTACGAAATTCAAAACCATTCAAATTGGCGATAGCTTAAATCATACCCGTATGTTAGAATGTAAAACTTTCAAAGTAAGAGCACTTATCTATTCCATTTGGCGTGATACCCTATTGGAATCTGTGTTACGTGACAATTTGGGGGTATTTAAAAAATAAATACATAGGTTATTTTTTAGGGTTCCGAATATCCGTAAGAAACGGAACCCTTATAGGATCACTCGGGTGTCGGTCTGTCTGTCACAGCCAGTTTTCCTCCGGATATACTGGACCTTTTCTTTGAAATTTGGTACACATATGGACTTCTGTGACCCAAACACGGACGCGTTACGTAAATAAATAAGGTTATTTTTGGGGATCGAACTAGAAAATTTAAGAAAAGCCTTTTTCTTTTTTTTAATTTTTGGTTTTTAGTTAAAAGTTTTTAGTTTTTGGCGCAGGATAAATGTGTAATAACTCACAAACTCACTGGCTCACTTACATTTCTTGACTTTTTTAATATCAAATCAGATATAAGGCTGTCCTGAATCGACTTTTATCGTGATCCTTTACTTTCTCTAGTAATGAGAAACGGTTCAAAATGTATGGTTCGGGTATAGAAGGGATGTCAGGGAAAGTTTAATGTACTTTATTGCAAGTTTATCTGCCGCCTACCATAGGTACATAAACCTGCTAGTCACCACGTCAGAGTAATGTTCGTTGATATTTCAGCATACGAGGGTGCTCGCTAGATCGGAACTGCGCCGGCCCAACATAATGTTCCACCATAAATAATGTCAGCCCTGTAGGTACTTATAGTTCTTGATAACATGTTTGTAAGGTTTAATATTATTTTGCGGCTCATACCGAGATGAAACTGGACATCTTTTGACAGCCATGCTTATCTTTATGTTCTGATTTGTTTTTTTTTTTTGCATTGTTCTTTCATATAGAAGCAATAATAATATTGTAGCCAGGACTTTTGTTAACAACTTAAAAGTATCCTTGGAGTTTTTTTGCACATCCTTCTCCATAGGGATCAACGTTTTGGAATATGAATTTATAGTCTCCGTCACGAGAAGCAATAAATTGTTTAAACATACATCAATTAAACATACATTCAATTATTTCAAATGTTTGTTCCATGAAACAGACGCGTTTCAGTACCACAAAACATTAGACGACAGCGCTTTAAATCGCGAGAATATAACCCGTCCAAGTGAAATTTGTAGTTTATTTCCCATTACATCGTTTTTTTGTTACTTTGAGTAGATTGAATTCGGGATTATTTCTTGTTGATACATAACTTAGTAGTCTGTGACCAACATTATCTAACCCACTTGATTATTATTCGCTAACTAGTGGACGTCACGCGGTTTCACCCGCGTAGTTCCCGTTCCCGTGGGAGTACGGGGATAATATATAGCCTATGTTACTCCCTAATATCTATCTATCCAATGCTAAAAGAATTTTTCAAATCGGTCCAGTAGTTTCGGAGCCTATTCAATTCAAACAAACAAATCTTTCCTCTTTATAATATTAGTGTAGATTGTGGGTTAGATAATGTTGGTCACAGACCATTTTTTTTTATCGATGGGAAATCATCAAATGACTCATCTCCGCGGTGACCCTTTCGAACTAATTTCGCAACTGGTCACAGACCCTACAAGTTCTTTCTTTACAAAATGTATAGTTTCTCATGTTTATAGGCCCCCGGGCCTTAGCTACATTTTTCTGGCTGACGGACTCCTTGATAATTCAAAACTGCCTGTATATTGTTTGGTTGAAATAATGAATGTATTTGAGTTTTTTTTATGGCAGGTAACTTTATTGTTGTGGAAAGTAATTCAATTCTAGTCAAAATAAAACATTCTTAGCTCCACAAAGCTCTTGTGATGAACACCCGTCTGCTCGTCTTTTTCATCTTGGTGAGATTAAGTATACAAGCTTGACACTTAGTAGGGATTTGCTGTGACTTTATGATTCAGGCATTATTACAATAGACGTCTCTCTAGGAATTGTCATGCATTTTAACAGCCTCCAAAAATTGTCTTTATCAGATTACAAGCGATGCTTCTTGGATATTCCCTTCGGGAAAAATGTTGAACTTCTATTATTTTTTTTTTTTAATTTAGACGTCACACACGAAGGTATATAGGCGGACTTAATGCCCTAGGCATTCCAGCCAGCCAGCTATTGTCTGGATCAAAAAATAAATAAATGGAATCTAGTTACATACACGTATATAATATTTTTAATATGACTTTTTTAATATTGCCTTTTCAAATGGAAAAAGACAAAGTCTCCATCGTAGACTTTGTCTCGGTCATCTCTGACCTAGATTAGAGTCAAGAGCAAACCCATCACAAATAAAAAAATAAAAAAAATGCTGTGCGTTTCTGTCAGAGAACTAATTATGATAATGAAGAAGCGAATCATTCAATATTTAATCCTTACAAAAAGTACATTCGTCAATATCTAACTAAGGTAATATACGCACTTTTTTTAAGGATTGGAGATTATCAAATTACTCCTTCCACTCTGGGCGGAGCAGAAGGGAGTGTCAGACTCTCACTGACTAAAACCCATCCGTGTTCTTCCTAGTGCCCTTTGCGTTCCAGGGCCAATTTAAAAAAAAATCTTCCACGTTCTCTGGTTAGATTAGGTTGTGCAATATGTCATGCTTCCAAATAATTTCCTTAAGAATTTTAAGAAGAAGCGGATCATTCAATATCCAATCCTTACAAAAAAGCATACATGTATTCATCAATATTACTAATTAATCCTTTTTTTTGTATTCCTCGGCAATCTGGTAATAAACCGCTGGAAGGTAACGACACCAATCCGAGCGAAAGTCAAGCCACTTCGAATGTGATTCAACGGCTAGCGGCTCTTGATTGATTACCCCTGCGCACGTTACCGTCATAATGGTTCTCTGTAAAACAGGGTTTAGGGTGCTACTGTTAGTATAGGAGTTACTGTAGACATGCATATGTACATGTCACCGGATTGTTCAGCGCTTATATCAAATGTCAGTTATACAAGATGATAACTAGATCAATAGAACATTATACTAAATAATAATAAACTAAACGAACGGAAAAAAAAATATATTTTTTATTTCGCGAAATTTAAAATGACTCCATTCAATTCGTAAGTCTATGGCGTACATGTGACGTCATATCTGAACAAACCAATAAGAGCTTAGTTTCTTGTAGACTTGTGCACTGATTGGTCGCCATTTTATTTCAGTTTACAACTTCTCGGAATGAATTCGAGAAATTATAAACTATCAAATTTTGATGCGTAAAAAAGCATTCCAAATGTTCAGTTGACAATTTAACGAAAGTTTACAATCTCTCAAGTTATTTTATAATCTTCCGAAGTTTGCCATTTTCTGGTGACATATCTGTAGAAAAAGTATTCTTTAAGGGGATACTTTCAGTATAAGGCCGTTTTTCGTTTAAGCGTATCTTGTTAGGTACCTGGAATAGGTATGTGAGATTACGGTATATGCTTTTTGACTATATAATCTAGTATCCAATTGAAGGAATATACGAAATGAAGAAATTTTTTCGATAGAAAAAAATCACAAAGTTCGAAATATCTTTTTACTTATTTTAACTACAAGACGCAACGCTTTAGATGGATCCTATGAAAATTACTTTAAAACATATAAAATAGCCTTATCGAGGTTTTAACTGAACAGATATCGATTTAATAATACTTTTATGTTATCAAATACGAAAATTTATTTTGGCACTTACGTTTTTCTATTCCGAACTAAACTCTTAGGATCCTCATCTCATCTTTTGCCTTGTAAAAGTATTTGCATCTCTCTCATTTGTTCAGTTCTTCAGATGCTCCGTGGAGCTCTTACAGGCAGGACCTGTGTCACTTTTTTTGCAAATCGGAGCTGTCAGATTGTCGTAATTTAATTTTTTTATTGCAGTAAATGCTAATTGTTTAGCCGTTTAAATTAAATTTAGTGTTAAAAAATGTCTGCACCATGTGAATGTGAATTCTTATGACCTTGAACAATATAAAACACAATATTTTTCTATCCGCGCTAGGAAGCATGCGGGGAGTGCGCGGTACCGGGAGGTGAAATTGGTGCTTTCGAGCAATCATTTATTTCAAAGATACGGCCTTAAAGTGTTATGTTGGAATTCACGTCTAGAAATCACAAACCTGCATTGTGTATTCCTTTTCTATTGAATCTAAAGTCTAAGCGATGTAGTCACTTGGCAAAGCATAGCGTGTGACCTATTCAACCTTAGGTTTGTTTATCGAAGCGTGTTGTGTAACGTTGTGATAATGATCAAAATCAATTTGTTCGTGTTAGAATGTTCAGTATTTAATTAAAAAGGTACATGCTTCAAAAAGATTAATTGTTTCTTGTTCAGTTATCACGAAAAGACGTGGAGTTTTGTTGTTCTTACTTGATCTAACCGGTCAAGTGCGAGTGGGACTTGCACATTTCGTACCATTTACCCTAAAGATAAATAAGTAGACACACAATCTGTGAATATTTCAGCTGTATCCACCTTTTACGGTTTCACCTATTACGGAGCTCGTGGCTAAATAATAACAGCTGCACGGGTCGATCTTTAAGGTTAAGCAACGCTTGCCAAGGTTGGACTGTGGATGGGACCATCTCAACATACCGAGTTTCCTCCGTGCCTCGGAAAGCACGTTAAGCCGTTTGTCCCGGTTGTCATTTGTAGATCTTTGGCAGTCGTTACAGATTGTTAGAAGCCAGTAAATCTGACTCCAGTCTTGCCAAGAAGTAAAGTGTTACTCTTGGCAAGACTGGAGCCGCTTCACCTAGAACACTGGTATTCAGCTGAATCCGGTTTGACTGGAAGCCGACCCCGATATAGTTGGGAAAAGGCTAGGTAGATGATGATGAATTGCATAAAATCTACGCACAACGTGAGTCACTGATATATTGACTGACATGATTGGTTAATATTTCACCATTTCTCCGCTCCGCTGCCTGCCTGATAATTCACCTAGGTTTGCGAGATACAGCCCACCAAAAGATGTGCGCACGAACGGACGAACAGCAGTGGCTTAGTTCCAGCTTTTCAGGTAGGGAATCCTGAAACAGGTTATGACTATTTTATTTGATCATTAAAATCTCTCTCGCCATGGACTTATAGGTAATAGATTATTGAACAAAAACCAAGAAAACAATATCTAGTTCGTATAGAGAATATGCTTTAATACAATATCCGCCGAGAAAATCTTTGGTTTTTATACTGCTATCTGTTCCCCGATAAGAATCTCTTAGCGGAACTAAAGAGGCTCTCAGGCACACTTCGAACAATTGTTAGCTTCGAGATTACAGTTCACAAGGTGGAAACACATCGCCTTCGAAAACTGTTGGTAGTTAGTAGTTTTACTTAGTATCTTATGGAACTTCATGAGATGCTGAACTGCAGTGATATAACTAAATAGGGCTTTGGCCAGTATTTTTCATTATTAGTACAATTACTTGAGCTTCTTAAAGTTCTAAAATATACATGCAGTGGCGTAGCTAGTCTCAAAGCGGCCCTGAATTAAACATTTTAAGGCCCCGTTTTTAGGGGTACTGTTTGTAGGGTTCCGAACAAAAAACGGAACCCTTATAGGATCACTCGGGTGTCTGTCTGTCTGTCCGTCTGTCACAGCCAGTTTTCTCCGGATCCACTAAACCGATTCTGTTAAAATTTGGTACACATATGGACTTCTATGACCCAAACATGGACGTGTTACGTCAATTATTAAATTTTTAGTATGGGGGTCACTTTTGGAGGTCATACTGGAAAATTCAAAAAAAAAAGCTTTTGAACAATATCGTGTGACATATCAAATGAAAGGGCTTCATAATTTTAAAAGAAATGGTTTTGAAGTTATTCAAAAAATTAGACGAAAAATGACCCTTATCTCCGAAACTACTTAGCCTAAAATTTTGATTAAAATGGAGATCTTTACCTATAGACAGGGAAACCTATAGGAAGTCTATAGTGTTAAAATATCATGTTTAAAAAAATTAAATTCGGTCGGAACCCTTTGCACGCGAGTCCGACTCACTCTTGACCGGTTTTTTTTAAACAAAATAGGCCCTTATAGCTCAGAACTGTCTTAGCAGGCCACAAAGGTGGCGGCGGGACTAAATGTATAGTTTTGCGTTCACACGTCGGAGCTTATGTAGTCCGGGGTTCCCCATATCTACACTAATATTATAAAAAGGAAAGATTTGTTTATTTTTTTTAATTGAATAGGCTCCGAAACTACAGGACCGATTTAAAAAAAAATAACCATTAGAATCCTACATTATCCCTAATGAACATAGGCTAAAGAGTATTTTCAAAAAGTTAGGGAACCGTATGAAAACTTCGATTATGTAACCCAAGGTGTGAAAAAAAAAATTAAAATAAACTTTATATCGCGTACGCTGCGGAAACTATTGACAATAGAGCAAAGTGATGGACTACAATTTTATAGAAAACATCAATATACACATAAATGTTCACGAGGGTATATATCTAACTATTATGGTTAAGTCACAATAACCACTTTTTGTTCAAAAAAAGACCCGGGTGGTTGAATAGTGGTGATTTTGGTATCACTATATTAATCTTTATCCATTTAAATGGTTCTTTATCCATTTAAATTGGTAATTTCATTTGGTTATGTATACGTAAATTACACTTTATGCAAATTGCACCTTTCGTTTAAGTTACGACGGGTATAAAATACTCTAAGTAAGAAAAATGTCGCGGTTTGAGCGAACTGCCCTACGTTTAGTCTATTAATAAGTAATTTACACGTTAGCCTTTATAGAGGGAGGACTTATAGGAGATGAAGTTCGTGGAGTACATACTAAACCTGCGCGAACGAAGTCGTGAGCGAAGAGCTAGTCTTTGATATGACGGTAGCTACGCCCCTGGATAAATCTAAAATGCTTGCGCTGTCTGGTGATTTCCCCTCAAATCTCTGTGATGCTTTCTTCGAAAGACATGATTTTCAAATATGATCGCACCAATGGACTAATTGTATGGACTTTTACGAAACTTACTTCTGAGTTTGTTTCAGGTTTCTGTTCTGAGTAGTTAGCTAAGAAACACCGGTTTTATCTAGTTTAAACTGACCAAAATAGTCCATTTAAATAAGCGTAAAAAATGGGTCAACCGCGGAATGAGAAATAATAAGCTGGAAACTCGTGCATACCTTCATTTTAGCGTTCTAAATATATGAGTTTTCAGCTTATTATCTCTAATTTCGAGGTTAAACCTTAATTTGACTGGACTAAAAAAGATTGACGTGTAAATAAAAATGATCATCATTCATTCATTACTTGATGTATTTTCACATACAGCTTAGTTTCGTCTCGGTCCGACAGATCAGTCGTTCAGATCAGATTTGAATTATGGATGGTGCTAAAAGCAAACCATTCTTTTTTCTAAAGAAATAGGTTACTGGAAAGTTTTGTTCAGTAGGAAATGGAATGACTACGTGTATGGCATCTCAAACAATGTCTACAGCACATAGGTATTTAATGTACACAATAACATGTACCCGAAATAACCGCAACAATCCCCCTGAAACCTGTAATTTAATTTCCCTAATTCTACTAATACCTTGGGAGCAATGTTACAATGTAGACAGGTTCCAAAGGGTCCATCTGAAGGGACACGTCGATCTACTGACTAACCCTGGACTAAATATAGAAGTTAAATTAGGTACATCACTGTTTAAAATTATGCATAAATTAAATTAAATGGTCGGATAAAAATCTGTCTTGAGTTTTATAATCCACGGAGGGACACAATTGTAGTGCCTCCTATGGTCCAATATTGTAAATCTAAACCATCTTGACCCATTCAAATACAAACAAAAAGTCATCAAAAAGTGGTCAAACGTTTAGGAGAATGTACAGAAGAAAAATACGCCCAAAAGATATCGCACATTTTTAGGCAGTATAAAGGTAGAGATTTGGCAGATGTTTTTTACCACATATAAAATATCTTCGCTTAGTAAAAAAAATAACACAATTAGAAGTTGTATACATCCGATTTGGTCTCCCTACCATACATAATATAATGGTGACACTCCTTTGGCATGGTGAACCCTTCCATGGTTCAATTGGAGCGTTTCAGAACGCAAGTCGGAAGGTGTAATTCCAAACTTGCAAAGTGGGACTACCGTGACGGATCAACTGCAGGGTGTGGATATGGAGATGAGTCACGAACCATGCTTCTTCTCCTATACTGCCCTTTGTGCCCCCAAACATGCGAAGTGACATACGTGCTGCCACCAACGATGCCGTGGAAGTGGCAATGTTTTTCGCCACCCAAATCTGAATTACTGACGTGCCAGCGATACGAAGAAAAAGATAATGAGCCCCACTTTCAACCTTCTATCTGGCTGACAGGCTCAACTCTTTACCACGGCATTGGCTACTGAAATATTTGAGAACCATTTTATTCGAAAAGTAAGCATTCCTCATGTCGAAAATTTATTTAATTTGTTATTTTTCCAAAAGTTTCAAAATAATTAATATAACTTATTTAATAACTCACGTTGCTGCCCACTGTAAAACTTCGTATCATTTGCTTTCGAAGGGAAAATATACGAGTTCTGTAATTACTTTATTTCGTTGTTTTCGAGATTACAAATAACTTATTTGGACGGTGTTGGCACGTAAATCGAACTTTTAGATAAGCTTCATTACATAAGCCGATAGCTGTAATTTATTTTGTCACGAAAGGGGTGACTAAGTTGCAAGAACTCGCTTTTGCACAAGTCGCACAATATTGGTTTCCCAAGAATGGTGATGTCGAATCAAGTCGAAGAACGGTGAGTCTGTCCGCCATCGTCTTAGATGGCGGACTAAATATTTGTTAAGCGTAACTGAGGTAGTTTTAAGGTTTCCTACATATGACTGAAAAATAAGTCACAACCAATTTGCTCTGCATTTACTGGACCGATTTAGTTAGGTACACATAGATTGATCAGAAAAAAGCGTTCGAAATGTCAATAAAACCTCATAGATTCGTCACTCAGGGTGTTAATGAGATAGAGTTCAGAGAGAAGATAAAATTCACCATGTTCATATGTACATGCAACACACAGACACGAGGCCAATACATTATTCACTCTCATAGTTGAGCTTTACCTCTCTATTTATTATCGCAATACATCATTCTTTGCAAGTCAATAACCAGCTGTTTATAACGTCGCTGTTGCTGTGTGCACTCTGTCGGTACATTATGGTGGGTCCACACAACACAGACTTCCATAAACATCTATAGAATTTTGTCTGTGGAACAAAGCAATGCAGACAAAAATGTCGGTGTGGTAGAAGTCGGAGTATGCTTAAGTCTGCGTATTTATCGGAGCCAAAAACTGATTGATGAAAAAATTAAAAGCTTTAATGAAGTCTGCACAAATATTCTGTTGATATGGTTGCGTATTTTTTTTTAAATTCAGAATTCATAGTCTCTACATGCAAAAGTCAGTATCGTGTGGACCTATCACAACGTCCTTATGTGCCTTGCACACGGATATTAGTTCGTAAGCGTGTCACGTTTGCGCCTTATGAGATGTCACTAAATTTGCTGTGTTCCTACTGTATATTTTTTTTATAAGAGGCAAAAATAGACGTCATAGTGAAAATTGTTTCTTGTTGTATTATAATTTCTGATTACTACTAGTTCAAGTAGGTACGTGAAAATTGTGAATGCACATAAACTCACCGTAAAACACAGACAAGAACAACATCACTAACTTCAAGAAAAGTCTTCAGCTAATCAAAGTATAAACAATACAGTCGCCACCTGCATTTTTTCCCACGTCAGTAACATCAGAAGTGGGTCACTGCAGCCACAGTGTTAACAGTCAGACTTGGCTGCTAATGCCGGTTGTCATAATGACACCAGTTTTGATTTATAGTGCCTCGCCTCACGGTTGATACGTCGCTGACAAGTTAGGGTTTAAGTGTTTTTTAGTCAGGTTTGTTGGATTTTTTTAATTGGATCGTGATGGTGTTTATGTTAACTGAGTGCATTCAAATATTGAACCTAAATACTAGAGGAAGTTAGGTTTCAGTGTAAGAAATGCTGATACAAAAATCATCAAAATTTTCGACAGTTGAAACTAAACAAGGTATTACTATACAAGCAGCTCGTTTGTGGAATGCATTACCCATAAAAGTGAGGCGTGCTCAAACGCTACCAGCGTTTAAAAAATGGTGAAGGAGCATTACTTTTCACTCTAATTTTTCCGCTCCTTTCTTAATTATATATTTGATATTTATTAGTATATTAATTGGTATTGTATTTACGTATTTTATATTATTATGTATAATTAGTATTAGTTAGAACGCTTGTACACTGACAGCCCTAACTATATGTCCTTTCGTTTAGTCCATCCAAAGGTTGTCTGTAACAGATTGCCTTGTGCGATAAGACCGCCCATTGTACACTTGATTTATAGAAATTTTACTCTGTTTTAAATATGAGGTGTACAATAAAGTATATAATAAATAAATGAATAAACTAACTCGAAACGGGCAGACGACAGTGTTACCATCCAGATTGATGAGGAACGTTGAGATTGGCATAAGAAAGGCCTATGCTCAGCACAACAGTGTGATAAATCGTGCTGTGATGATGATGATTATCATCACTAGTTCTCTAGAAAAACTAAATGATTATGGATGGATCTCAAGGCCTTGGCGGGTCCAGACAGTGATTCGATTGCTACCAAAGTATTTATAATTGTGATACACCAAAACCAATAAATTACTCACAAGACGAGATGAATGCAAATTACAAACGTCTTATAAATATAACAACTGAGGGCCTAGCACGACTATTTTGACGTATAGTAACGTTAACGTAGATGAATTTGAGTATCAAAAAACTGGCCAAGTGCGAATCGGACTCGCGTGCAAAGGGTTCAGAACGAATTTAATTTTTTTAACACGTTTTTTTAACACTACAGACTTCTAATAGGTTTTCCTGTAATCTTTAGTAAAGATCTATTACCACCATTTTTTTCAAAATGGTCATTTTTCGTCTCATTTCTTGAATAACTTCTAAACCATTTACTTTGAAATTATGAAAAAATATAATTAAAGCCCTCACAGTAAGCTTTCATTTGATACGTCACACAATATTGTTCAAAAAACTTTTTTTTTAATTTTCTATAGTGACCCCCAAAAGTGACCCCCATACTAAAAATTTAATAATTTACATAATGCGTCCGTGTTTGGGTCATAGAAGTACATATGTGTACCAAATTTCAACAGACAGACAGACAGACACCCGAGTGATCCTATAAGGGTTCTTTTTTTTTCGGAACCCTAAAGACTGCAACCCATAGTACTTTGTTTTAATTTTTTGCGACGTACACAATTTGTATCATTCAAAAAATATGAATATAGTATCCAATTCAAATAAATATTATGTGCGAAACGAGTATTTGAGCTGTAGTAAAATTTTACGTTACTTTACCAGACGTCAAAAATATACGTACTTAAGCCCTCTGATATCGTCGAGGCTTTTTACCAAACACTACGATAATGAAAATTATTTTGCAGTCAAATCTCAATGCTCACATTCGCACAACCTACAACTCCGGCCTGTGATGTTCAAATCCAGAGGCGACTTATTACGGCTTCATGTAGCGTTCGCAATGCAATCACGGGTTCGTGTTGGTCACTCCTGCAGTTTCATTTCCATCCGTTCTTGTAAAGGAAACATGTAAGTTACATACATAAGCAGTGTAATAGAAAATTACACTGCCTGACTTGTATTTCAAGCTTGTTTTCGAGTTCCGACTTGAAGTAGAAATTTGTACTTAGCCAACGTTTAGCTTTCATAATATCAAATTATTCCTGCATCTTTTCAAAATAAAAATGTTTCATGAATGTTCTTCCATGCCTCTTTATTACATTCTCTAGTGTATTGTTTGTTTATTACATTTAATGTATCAGAAAAATTGCTTATTCACTACAGAAGAACGTAAAGCAAAGATTGAATGTTGATAATATTGAAATGAAACTTCGTTTTAGAGGCTTGTTGAGGAATTTGTTGCGCCACTACTTCCCAGCAAAAACACTAGGAAGTGGCGATGGGCAGGCGTTATCGGGTAGTGTCTTTTTTCCCGCAACGTACGCGCATATCCCGTTTCCGTAAGAATTTCGGGAAATCTTCTCTTAGCGCTCCCCAACATTCCCCAAGGAACGTACATGTCAAATTTCAGCTTTGTGACCAGTAGTTTCGACTGTGCGTTGTCTGTCAGCCTCTCAGTCAGTCACCAGTAACGGAAGAGGTATTTTCATTTGACGTTTAAAAAGTTCTGGCTCTCCACAAATAAATAAACTAGTTTTTTCCCGCGACTTCGTACGCGCATATTCTTTTTCTCGTTCCCGTTGCTATTTCGGGAAATCCTCTCTTAGTGCTCTGATACGGAGTGTAGGGAAGCTTCATGCCAAATTTCAGTTTTCTACGACCAGTGGTTTCGGCTGTGCGTTGTCTGTCAGTCACTCAGTCATTCAGTAACGGAAGATTTTTATAAATGTTGATTGATTGATTGATTACTTTTGATTTTATTTTTAATTTTGACATTAGGTACAAATAAAACTGATTTCAAATTTCATAAAATAATAATTATTTCCGTTCCTAATTTAGCGCTACCCAAAAGGCGTTTCGTCATGTCTTTAGACGTTAAAACGTAACGTACGCATACATCCGATACCAGTACCTTGTACTTACCTATGTAGGTAACTACATACGTAGTTTTTACCATATACATGTCTCTCTAACCAATAACCTGTGTACATAGTGTACCTATCGGATGTAAATGTTAAACCACTAATTGGAAACTGTTAGGTCGATGGATATTTCGTTACTCTTGTTAGGCTAGGTTACCGAACGGTTACTGTAAAATGTGGGTTGATATATTTCAGCCTACATTTGGTGATAGGTAATTATGAATAAATTATCACATCTTTAGAGTACTTTTCTTAATTATTACTGTTGTTCCTGACGATAAACTTTACTTCAGAAGTAGTATCAAGAATCGTGCTTTCAAAACTGTTAATGTTGTAACTCCAGCAAACCTCCCTTGAATAGAGAGGATCCTCCGACGGTTGTTGTGTCTGGCGGGCAACTGCCATATAGTTGCTATTCGGGCTGATGTATATGTTCAAATCGCACGGTAAACTCTGCTTCCGCGATGCAGGATTTCGACGTAGTAGTTCGCTGCTAGTTGGATAGATGGCGTCGCGGTTCTTTTTGTTGCGATGTAGATTTGCTCCGTTGGTTTTTCTTGTGGCGACATTGATGCCGCTACACTGTGATAAAGTAGTGAACTGAAATAATATAATGAGAGTGACCGACTTTTTAATTGAATAAGATTTGCAACTCAATAAATCCTAATGTCATTTTTTTCCGTTACTGGTGATTGACTGAGTGACTGACAAACAACGCACAGCTGAAACAAGTGGTTGTAAAAAGCTGAAGTTTTGCAACTGGCATGTAGGTTCCATTAGATAGATTTTTTTCCCAGGAGTTATAATTTGCGACTCTGTACTGATGACACTAGTAGGAATATATTCTAACTTCCCTTTGTCCGCGATTTCGTACGCGCATATCCCCGACTATTATGAATGTGGCTATCATATACAAAAATAATTTTCCAAATCCGACTAGTAGTTCCAGAGATTAGTGCGTTCAAACAAACTATTCAGCTTTATTATATTAGTATAGATAGATCTATACTAATATATAAAGCTGAAGAGTTTGTTTGCTTGAACTTGCTAATCTCAGGACCTACTGGTCTGATTTGGAAAATTATTTCAGTGTAAGATAGGCCATTTATCGAGGAAGGCTATAGGCTATATGTCATCACGCTAAGACCGGAGCGGAGCAGTAATGAAAATTATAACGCAGACAATGTTGCGCGGGTCAGCTAGTATTAGTATAAAAAGATTGTATAGAATCATATTATACTTCCTACTAATACTATTAATCGATTTCTACAATCCATACTATCTTTAGTATATTATACTATAGATAGTATGGATTCGAGAAATCGACTGCTTGTCAACTGCTTAAGAAAATAAAGTAGGTAACTACAATCTATGTAAGTAATTTGATTCACCCATATGTATTAGAGGTTATTACTTGTAATAAAAAGTAAATGGATGAGTTATTATATTCTAGATTAGATTTTGGCCTGGCTCGCTTGTGCTTTTACGATAATAGTTTACTATGAAGAATAATCAGGTTACAGTTCTCCCGCCTTGATTTTTCCTGAGATAGAATATTCGATAGAGAATCTGACTTGGGAAGTGAAAATATTGTGTTAAAAAACAACCCTTTGGATGCCTTTGGGGCATTCTGAAAATCCTTTCTTACCAACCTCTGTTAAGATAACAACGCACCCTCTAAATTCTAACTTTATGTTTATCCGATTAATAATCGACTACTAAGGAGTATTATCCTTTCAAAATAGAGTTGTGCATAGTAGAATATTCTTTATAGTATACCAAAATAGTAACAACACTATTTAAAAAGAAATCTATATGATTTTAAGGATTCTTATTATGGCTGTCAACAATATCTTTTAGACCACCCTTGAATAGACTGAAAGAACATAATATAAAAATACCTGAAAACGTATAAGTACTTTCTCGCTTTTTCATGGGAAGAGAAATGTGATTTTTTAAATGGTTGGCTACTTTTCTCTACAGCATCACTCTCGTGGTTCATCCTACTGGGACCTTTTCACCATGGTATCCCTTGATTTTATCATGGACTAGTGGACGTCACGTGGTTTCACCCGCGTAGTTCCCGTTCCCGTGGGAGTACGGGGATAATATATAGCCTATATTACTCCCTGATAATGTAGCTATCCAATGCTAAAAGAATTTTTCAAATCGGTCCAGTAGTTTCGGAGCCTATTCAATTCAAACAAACAAACAAATCTTTCTTCTTTATAATATTAGTATAGATATAGATACACATCTTGTTTTGTCTAAGTTGATACATCTAACCATACACGTGCTCCGATTCTCCTTAATCCCTACAATCTGACCTTTGAAGTAAAAAAAGTGATTAAATGCCCGCACGCCCGCGTAAACACATTATAATAAATGTTGGCACACAACGGAAATAGAATTTGACGTCAATTTAAACAATCGAAGACACGCTAGACAATAAAATATGTGTTTAAACACATCGTAAATACGTCACGGCATTGTTTAATCTTTCAATACTTAAACAATCAGCACCTTTGTTAAAACAAAGAGTTTTCAACTGCGACTTCGGTTCCAAAAGCTTCTAAACCTAGCATAGTTGGTTTCGGTGTTTCTTTTCAGGGTACGGTGAGTGCGGTGCTAGGAAACACTGCACTCATCAATCAATATATTTAAAACTAGCTTTTGCCAGCGGCTTCGCCCGCGTGGTCCCTAGGGAGCATATTCCCGGGACAATAAGTAGCCTATGTCCTTTTTCAGGCTCTAGACTATCTGTGTACCAAATTTTATTTAAATCGGTTCAATCGTTTTGGCGTTAAAGCGCGACAGACAGACGGACAGACAGAGTGACTTTCGCATTTATAATATTAGTAAGGATTCTTCCATTACTCAGTGACTGACAGACAACGTTCAGCCGAAACTACTGGTCGTGGAAAGCTGAAATTTGGCAGGAAGGCTCCTTGGAGAGTGTAGGTGAGCACTAATAGAGGATTTCCCGAAATTCCTACGGGAACGGGAAAAAACGGGATATGCGCGTACGAATTTGCGGACAAGACCTAGTCTAGTATAAATCGATTAAAGTTGACATGCAAAAGTATTATTAAAGTGTTTTAACCAAGTGTATAAAGATACACACACACACACATACACTTGGTTCGCAATAAACGTTTTGACTTTGGGCTTTTAAAAATAAATATCACTTATCAGTTTGAATAGTGTAGTTTAGAAAAAAAATCTTTGGTACTTTACTCCCTTGAACATGCAAATTAAATGAAATCGTGTTTTATACACATACATTTACAATACATACAAAACTACAGCTCAGGCTCAGGTTTGTTGATGATGCTGAAAAATAAAAACAAAATTGTAAACAAAACAAACTAATTCCAAATTTAAAATGTCTTACTTAAAAGCGCGCACGTTTCTTTAGGCAGTTTAGGCTTTGCGTTGTCTATCTATCAAGAGCTTTATACCTACATGTATCTACGTATAACTCTTCAAAAATAAATGTCATCGCTTAATATTACTTAACATTCAAGTCACGTAGCAAATCAATGTGATCTCAAAGAAATAACAGACGATGGTCCAGGTAAAGCCATTTTCCAATAGCAACAGGGCCATTGGAAACCTCCGATGTCCTTCTGAGAGTCTTATTTTTGGCGCGAGCGGGAACGGGACGATGGATCGGGGCGGCGAGCTTCAGTGTGGGACGCGACCTGTTGACGCGAGGTTGCCATTCGCGTCGCGCTGTGTTGCCATACGATGCAATTCATAATGGCGGGATTTTTGAATTGAGAAGCGGTTTTTTTTTTGGAACGTTAAGTGCAGTGCGGCCATTTTTATTTGTTTGTGATGTGTTGTGAGGTTTGAATTTGGAAGTCGGATTGCGTGTGTTTAGGTATGTTAAAAACTATTTTAAAATATAACTAGGTACCAAAGGTGTGTGGGTACCTACTAATTCCTCGTGTCATGATTTACTGGGTAGGGAAACCAGAGATAGACCTAGTAAAGTTTATAGCAACATTGGTAGAAATTCAAAGAAAATGGGAGGATACGACAATTTTCTACACGATAATACAGTTAAAACTTAGATACTAATTTCGTTTACTACTACAAAGTTACAGCCTGTTACAAATCAATCTTATCGCATGTTAGTAAAAAAATGAAAGGTCATTTAATTGCCTATTTTTTTTTTTTTTCTCAAAACTTCAATAAAAGCTCAATGATGTTTTTCCTTTGTCATGTTTGGACACATACATAATTTTCTTCAAGGTAATCGGAATGCTGAAGAAAATGACTGTTGTTGGCTTACTTAGTGTTACACTTATTTCAAGAAATACGTGACCCGTTGCGTACGAGCATCGTCCAAACCATTAGCCTTACCAAGAAAGCTTAACTTCAAGTATCGGTCTACTTTTGATCCGTAATTTTTCCATCTAATTTTCAGTGTAAAACATGCATATATACATTTTATTGGCAAAGAAAATTGTCATCAATCAATCTACGTAGCCGTTTTATGTTCTGTACCCAAAAGCTAACCAACGGAACCCTATAACTAAGCCTCCGCTGTCCGTCCTTCCGTCCGTTTGTCTGTCAGCGGGCTGTATCTCAAGAACCGTAATAGGTAGACAGTTGAAATATTTACAGAGTATGTATTTCTATTGCAGCTATAACAAGAAAATTATAGTAAAAATTAAATTATATTAAAAATGAAAGAGGGCTTCTATATCCATGTTCTTTTCAATTTTTGGTACGGATCCCTTCGTGTGAGAGTCCGACTGCACTTGGCCTGTTTTTTCAACTATATGTGTTGGTTTCTAGTTGAACCAGATACAGCTGAGTACCAGTGTTACTTGGAGCGAATGTCTGTTTGATCTCCACGACCCAGTCGCTGGCCAGCACGATATGCAAGACTGTTGAAAACCCATTCAGTAAATCGCATCACTTGACTAGTGAATAATTTGTGACGGATCAATATTTGAAGACACACTTGCATATTTGTTATTTTATGCCAGCTTTCTTGGTTTCGTATCCAAAGGGTAACCAACGGATCCATATTACTTCCAAAAAAAACACTACAAAGAATAAAATAACCTTAATTTCGGAAGTCGGTGTTAAAAAACAAAGAAACAAAACCGAAAACACCGACTTCCGAAATTCGGAAGTCGGTTTTATTTTTTTGTAAGAAGTTTTTTTTTCGGTTCATGGTACGGATCCCTTCGTGTGAGAGTCTGAGTCGCACTTGACCGTTTTTTTTACTTCCTTCCTTTTAAACAAGCCGTGAACCTATTGTAATAATATTTCTAAAAATAGCACTCCAATTTTTGTATACCCACATAAAAACGATTTCCCGTATGAAAACAGATTATCGAGTTATTTCCACATGACTTAGTTAATAAATAAAAACCTCTTTGTGGGTTGTTTCCGCTTGGGAAATTATTTACTTCGCCATTTGTGTTCCAAATTTATTCTGTTATGCATTCTTTTTTATTTCGGGAAACAGATTATCATAATGGCTCGTTTTTTTTTTAACGAGAGATTTGCGTATTTAATGGGGGTAGGTCTCTAAAACAGGTAATTGATTTTTTAAAACAGCTGACTCGACAGACTTTTTTATCCAAACTGAGCTCATACAAAAAGAACTTATAGTACTTCCATTCCCGATTTTCGGGAAAACTTAATTCATTCTCTTCCCCAAAAATCTGATTCAAACTATTTACTTATTTCATTTATTTAGCGTTTAAGACCGTAGTGTAAGTACCAAAAAACTTAAAAATTATGTTAGTATATGTACATGTTATTTTGCATACTTTGCTGATTTTAGGCACCGGGTCGACATGTGAAAGTCTACCCAGTGTTTAATGTTATAATGTTAAATAGCCAAATCGGTCCAGCCGTTCTCAAGAGTTGCGCTTATTAACGAACAGCTTTTAATGTAGATATTTATGTGTACAGTATTTAATAGCATAGCAAAGCATAGTCGGCCTTATAATGTTCCCACTGTTGGGACTCAGGCCTCCTCTCTAGGAGAGGGAATGGGCCGTAATCCACCACGCGGGCCCAATGCGGGTTGGTGAATGTCACATGTCCAATAAGTATTTAATGATTGACTGTTTTTCTGTATTTTTTTTTTGTAACACATTCAGACACAATGAAAATTGTTATTGAATTAAATAAATAAAAAGAAATGATTGTCATTAAGACAGATTACACCTACAGATTATGTGCAAAAAAAATTCCAGTCGAATCTAACGAACTAAGGAACGAAGCGTAACGTTTTGTTCGCTCAAGTACCTATTGTCGGATGATATGCGCTTATTATGTACCGTAAAGAGCATTTACCTTTCGGTAATACTATTCAATTATTCCCAGGCTTGATATTGTTTGTGAATTGAAGGCAAGAGCACTAGAGTAGCTATCAACGCCCAGCCAAAACTACCTGAGGTTCTAGACAAGTGGCATAATGTCAGCGGTAGCGTGGCGAAGGCGATTGTCGAAACGTCAAAAATTTATGGGATTGTCAATCTCTGTCAAAATGTCACGCGATCAATTCCCTACATTTTTGAATTGCGCCTTGTCTAGAGGCTCTGGTGTACAAAGCTGAAATTTGGATTATTGGTTAATTTCATAACATGAGCCTCCCGTAAAAATAGACTTTCGAGATTAAACTTTATGGGGGGAAATGAGTGGGGGAACTTTATATGAAATTCTTTGTTCTTTGAAGTCGCAGGCATCAGCTAATTGATGCCTGCCAGGATTGCGGAATTTATTCCTAAGAATCTTCTCGTTGCCCTTTCCGTTTCCCCGGAACGCAAAGGGCAGGAGAAACACGGATCGGCTTTAGTCAGTGAGAGTCTGACACTCCTTTCTGCTCCGCCCAGAGCGCAAGTAGTCATTTGATGAGTCATTTGATGATTCCCATCCTATAAAGCATCATCTAGTGATTGATGAAATAGCCAATGAAACGGGTCAACTTTCGATAGTGGGCATTGATGATTATACTTTAGTTAAAACCATATGTAGTTGTTACCATCGTGAATAGCTTTTGTGTTAAAACACGACTAAACAAGGAGCTGCAAAACTAGCTTCTGCCAGCGGCTTCGCCCACGTTATCCCTAGGGAACATAATCCCGGGAATAAAAGTAGCCTATGTGTTATTCCAGACTATAATCTACCTTTGTGTTAAATTTCATGAAGTACCTTTCAGGCGTTCCGACGTGAAAAAGTAACAAACATCCATCCATCCATCCTCACAAACTTTCGCATTTATAATAATACTAGTGGACGTCACGCGGTTTCACCCGCGTAGTTCCCGTTCCCGTGGGAGTATGGGGATAATATATAGCCTATGTTACTCTCTGATAATGTAGCTATCCAATGCTAAAAGAATTTTTCAAATCGGTCCAGCAGTTTCGGAGCCTATTCAATTCAAACAAACAAACAAACAAATCTTTCCTCTTTATAATATTAGTATATATACAGGGTTATTTGTAAAACACCAGCAACCTCTTACGCACATAGAACATTTTCATTGGCTAAATATTGTATTTTGTATGAAACAGCTGATATTTTTTTCGAGTTTTCGGAGTTTTATCAAAGTAAAAGTTGTTCATAATCATGTGTACTTTCACTGCCAAGAGGTTGCTTGTTTTACAAATAACCCTGTATATATTAGTGGGATAGGATAAGGAGTATACCCTGGCGCATTCACCTTTATATAGAGACAGGACACTGTTTTCCGTCTGGCGACTCCATTTACGTTAAAATAAAACTGCAAAGGTCAAGCTAAAAACAGTCAGGTTTTTGTATTTTTAAAACCATACAACCTGTATAATGGTGCTGTTATATTTGTACATTTCGCAGCACTAGAAATAAAGTGCTCTAATGTTACTAGTAAATGGCTTCAGAACGACTTTAAAATTGTGAGTTCATACTCTTTGCACACTATAAAGGTAAAAACATCGGTAAAAAGGTTAACACGAATATTAGCATTGTCTGGCTCAAATATTGTTGTCACGTTTTTAAGCAATACTTAGGTATGTTTTTTTTTTTTAAATATCAATATCTTTCATATCTCTTACACCAGCTTTAGGTACGTGGAAGACGTGGGTGTCCTTACTGGTGATAAGTACAGGAGACACTTTTGAGGGCTTTGTTGGTTGCGTAGCTGACATATCTGCCACTATTCTTGCAGATTTCATAAGATAGATAAGTAGATTCGGAATAATTGGGTTATGACAATGGCAATGCTTGGAGTTTCCTTGCTTGACGGAATCAGGAATGATGATTTCCGCAAGAGGAACAAGGTTACCGACATAGCCTTACCCCGAAGGATTGCCAAACTGAAGTGGCAGTGGACAGAGCACATTCCTCGGAGAACAGATGGTCGATGTGACCAAAAACTTCTGGAGTGGCGATCGAGTACCGGAATACGCAGCATTCGAAGGCCTTTCACAAGGTGGACCGATGTACTGGTGAGGGTCGTGGGTAGCCGATGGATGCGGGACGCACAGGACCGGTTGTCGTGGCGACACTTGGGGAGACCTATGTCCAGCAGTGGACGTATTTCGGTGGATATGATGATAATGATATGATGGGCTATGACAGACGGACAGATAGATACACGAGTTTCTTTTTGGAACGAAGTTCCTTATCGCGCGTTGTGAAATGGGGCTAGACGGAAAAAAATTATACGAAAAGTTGTAACGACACTTTTTGCTATAGTTGTAAGCCGTGCGGCGTGCGCGTGTTTCTCTGTCTGTGTCTCTCTCTCTCATAGAAAGCAAGCCAGTTATTTTCGTTTCGTCTTTCTATTTCTGTTTACATTATATTTATTAAAAAAAAAATTATGTTATTATAACTTAAAAAAAAAATATTACAATTCCTTCACTAATTATTCGAAAGGAACTTCGTTCCATCCGAGTGTCCTTTGACACCTCTCAAGTTTTTTATTTAGATGTACGGAACCCTAAAATACTCGTACTATAGTCACGAAAAAAGTGCTTCAAATTGATCATAAATTATAATGATCGTTATAATTTTTTTCGTCATTCCAGTTAAGTTGTCGGGTCAATTAGGCAAATTTGTTGTTTTGAAGCTCTAAAATAGATCTAGTATGTATGTATCTCATAACACGCACGCCACACGCGACATGCTTGTCACTATTATGCACTATTGAGATAAAAGCTTGATTGAGTGGACTCATTAGAGGTATTGACGTACATTTCTGTATCTATTGTAATGTGAATTCATCATCTAACAAAAATGTAGGAAATATAACGTTTTTTTGTCAGATTGCGGGACGAGATGCGAATGCGAACGTTGTTTAAAAATTAAGAGAATAGGGAATATGCACGAAATTTTTTTTATTATCTATACAGTTTATCTAAAAATATACACAAATACAATACTAACAGTGAAAATAGAATCAAAATTGCTCGAAAAACAAACGAGATATAATTATTTTAAACAAATACATCTGTCCCTCTCGCGAAAACCCTGTTTTCTATGGCAGCTGTATAGGCGCCAAGAACTTTGACGTCATAATTCATATCGGACTTCTCTTTCTAATTGTAAACTTTGAAGCTTTATAACTTCATCGCTGATGAAGGTATTTAAAAAATAATTTCATAATTGTTTATTAGAGCTAATAAGTATTTCATTTTGCAAATAAAAAAATCGCATGCATATTCCCTATTGGCTCTCAGATTTTGTCAGCTTACACAATTTATGCCCGGTTTTTGAGGTACTTTATCGGTTCTTTATCTGCCCGTTAACCACTAACTAACTAATGGCGTTATGACAAATAGCGTTAACAGACAGATAAACGACCGATAAAGTACTTCAGAAACAAGAACAATTGGTAAAGAAATAAATACCTGCCTCGCTTAACGAGGCAGGTATTTATTTCTTAATATTTCTTAATATATCTTAATATTTTTCGAAAAAGAGTTTTTTTGAAACAGAGCAACTATGTTTTCTATTGAAAGTAAAAAATCAATCTCTTTCTTTTATAACTCTTCTTCGAAAAAGTTCTCAACTTTTCAGACTTGGGTGTTTTGCGCATGCGTATCAAATGTTATTAAAATCGGTTCATTTATTTCCAAGAATAAGAACTTTTTTAAGAATGGGAAGTCATCAAATGACCATGAAGGAACCCATCCATGTTCCCTCTAATGCCCTTTGTGTTAGTGGAAATTATATAGGTATATTTTTTCCTACTCCTCCGCTGTACTTTTTGATTAATTTCGTTGCGGGATCCAAGACAGTTGAATCGTTTCTCCGGGACTCGTCGGGCTTCATTGGCTCGGCGTTTTTCTGGTGCAGTGGTTGGGAATGCGTAGCGGGCTTGTTCCGAATAAAAATAATGCCCCTTGCGTTCCAGGGCCGCGGTGACTCCTTCAAACAAATTCTGCGAAAGAATAAGAACTCTCGAGTTCGTAAGAAATACTGTGAGGAGAAGAATAAAAGTTCTTTGTTGCTATTTTGAATTTTATTGCTTTTTCTCAAATTTTCATTCATGAAATAATTTGATACTCAGGCCCTCATGATAAACAGGAAAGTCAATGCAACATTTAGAATTGTTATTTATGGAATACTCCAATGCTAATCTTTATGGTATCTACGTAATTGTACATAGGTAATATCCAATAATGACCAGCTTTTACAACTTCCACGATAAACGTTAACATCACTTCATTCACGACAGACTTTCCAGTGATAAGCATTACAAAATACTAAGTCTATGTTTATGCTATCCTTGTTATCCTTATATATAAATTTCTTCCGTTACTGACTGATTGAGTGACTGACAGACAACGCACAGCTGAAGCTAATGGTCATAGGAAGCTGAAATTTGGCATGTAGGTTTCTTAGGTAGTGCACGGAAGCATTAAGATGCGAAGATCGCCCGGAGGACACGGTGGAGCACACGGTGGAGGTCTGCCCTGCTTGGGCGGAGCACCGCCGTGTCCTCGTCGAGGCGATCGGCAGCGGTGACCTGCCGCGGTCGGCCCTGTTTCAAGCCATGGTCCGGAGCGAGGAGACTTGGGTAGCGGTCACCTCCTTCTGCGAAGCAGTAATGCTAGCGAAGGAGGAAGCCGAACGCGTGAGAGAGAGGGAAACCTCACGCCCCAGCCGCCGCAACAGAAGAAGACGCCCCGTAGTCGCAGGGCGATTCTCGGCCACCGTAGGCGCGGGCCTGCGGACAGCGAGCATTGGGTGGCTCGCCGTCTGATCAGAACCAGGCCCGGGTCGACGGCGCGCTGTGTTCCACGCGCGCCTCAAAGAGCTGTCAGCACAAAAGACGGGGCCCGCTAGGGCCAATGCCTGCCGGGGTTGCGGGATTTATTCGAAAGAGTTACCGCAGCCCTGGAACGCTAAGGGCATTGGGAGGAACAGGGATGGGTTTTAGTCAGTAAGTCTGATACTCCCTTCTGCTTCACCCAGAGCGGGAGGAGTCATTTGATGATTTCCCATCCTTAAAAAAAAGGGGAGCACTAAGAGAGGATTTCCCGAAATTCTTATGGGAACGGGAAAAAACGGGTTATTATAGGTCAGAGATGACAGAGACAAAGTCTACGATGGAGCGAGCTTACCCAGAAGGAGCCTGTGCACTCTAACTTTGAAGAGATTAGGGTTGTAAGCGTTTGGAAACACAGACGCAGGTAGAGAGTTCCACTCCTTTGCGTTTGGAAACGCTTAGTGCGAATTGGTGGAATAGCAACAAGGTAGGGATGGTAAGATGCAGTGCGTCTAGATGTCCGACGGCAGAAGGGAGCCGGTGGGATGAGGTCGTGGAGTTATTGGGCACACTCACCGAATTACAATCTGTAGAAGACCGACAAGCAGGCAACCTTACGGCGATGAGCCAAGCTATGTAGCTTGGCATCCACCAGTTTTACATCACCGATGAGCCTCTTAGCTCTGCGTTCCACCGGTAGTCAAGCGCGGCAAGTTAATACTCAGCTGAGCCATCCTAATGTGTATGTTCCCTTGGAATCATTTTCTATTTTCATATGCAAAGCCGCTGGCAGAAACTAGTACATACATACTTTATACATATATACCAAATAATAGATAATACACTCGTGCGATAAGTCCAAATGAAGGCTTTATCTAAAGTAGTAACTGAAATCTGTAGTGACGCCACAGTACATTAATAAAGCTGGTGATAGGCCGTGTAATGTTATAACACCGTGATAAATATTATCTTTGGAGTGTGTACTTTGAGGCTCCCACAGACAAACAGCGCAACACGACAATGGAACATCGCAACGACAACGCGTTTTCAAAGAAATCGTTTAAAAATCCAAATTATAACTATATTATAAATACGAAAGTGCACAAGTCTGTCTTTAGTTAACTATTAAATAGAAATGTGAGAAAACAGATATTAATTTAATAGAAAGCGTATATTATCCTTATTGCTGGTATCAAGTTAATTCCCAATACGAGAGTTATTTTATTGGATCGTATTAGATTTCCAGACTCTTTATTGGTTTTGTTTTTCACGGCTCTTTTGGCACTGTTAAGTATATTATCAATGGTATATTCCAGCTGTTGAATAGAGATAAAAAGAGGAGCTCGCGGCTAAATAAAAACAGCCACACGGGTCGATCTTTAATGTTATGTGATCTGTCTATGAATGGCTGACTATCTTAATATATCAAGACTGTTCCGTGCCTCGAAAAGCACTTCGAGACGTTGGTCTCGACTGCCATTTGTATCTTTGGCAGTCATTACGGATTTTCAAAGTTATTTTAGATATTAAAAAAAGAAAAACTAATTCTAAGAAAACCGCCCCTTCGTGTGAATAACATTACAAAATATTTTTTGTTTTTGTTGAACCCAGAAAAATTCTCCAACTTGTTTCTTTCAACACGTGGTTCCTAAAATAGATCTTGGATAAACAGTCTTCAGTAAAATTTGCCGGAACTTTGAACAGGAAAAATACTGTTGAACTCAATTCTAGTAAACTTCGGAAAGTATTTCATGCCTTTTGAATTAATTTCCATTTTCCATGTTCATTAATTCTACGCGATCGTGCGATCATCTGAATATTACTTTCCAAGTGGCGTTGTCGACATAACTATCTCTTACACTAAACCGTAGTTCAGGAGCTAAGAATCTAAATAGCAAAGTCATTGGTGACACATGACATTCATAACGCACGATTAAAAAAATACCTATTTAATTTGTATGTAGGAAAAAATGGTTCGGCGTCTGTTTATTGAGAACGATAACAGCAGATCATTAAACACTGCTGTTTTTATAGTAACATTTGTAAAAACATATCGTAAGCATAGTAGGCCATTAAAATGTAAATTTGCAGGTGTTAAAACAAACTGTATTTTGTTGTAAAATCATGTAAAAGTTAAATATAATTCTTTTTTTGTTGCGTATGTTGGCGTTTGTGTTTTTTATTTTGCAAATACATTAAAGAAGCAGAATATAGAAAAAAATGGAAGGACTGGCGTGATGCTATTACACAGGAGTGGTACTTGATTCATTCCCGTGTAATAGGCTCATCCATAGATAGATAGAATATAGTTTATTGAACACGAAAACAGTTACGCTGCTCTTTTACACAAGCTTAATTCTATCTGTGCAATGGCGGTCTTATCGCGGAGAGGGATATCTACCAGAAACCTTAGGATGCATTGAAAGTACTTAAAATAAAAATAGCATACAACACAGATAAGATGTATGCTATTAAGTTAATTAACCTTTATAAAAAAAACATGAATGACGATCGAGGTATCCAGCTCCTTGCCTATTAGTGTCGTGTCGTGCAGTCGTTACGTAAGGTAATGTCTCGCACCTTGTTAGTTCGCATCTCGCTAGGACGTCAACGTCATAGCAATTTATAGGGGTTGAATAAAAATTTACTTTATTTGCCTTAGCTTGCAGTTGCGAAATTTGTTCGAAAGAGTCACCGTGGCCCTGGAACGCAAAAGGCATTAGGAGAAACTCGGATGGGTTTTAGTCAGTAAGAGTCTGACACTCCTTTCCGCTCCGCCTAGAGCAGCTAAGGAATCATTTGATGATTTCCCATTTCCAAAAAAAAAGTTAAACAAAAACCATATTTTAAAGATAACCATGTAGGTATTAACACATTTTTTTTTAAGAATTATTAAAAATTATCTTCTGCCAGCGGCTTCGCCCGCGTGGTCCCTAGGGAACATACTCCCGGGATAAAAAGTAGCCTATGTCCTACCTCAGGCTCTAGACTATCTGTGTACCAAATTTCATATAAATCGGTTCAGTAGTTTTGGCGTGAAAGCGCGATAGACAGACAGACAGACAGACGGACAGACAGACAGTTACTTTCGCATTTATAATATTAGGTAGGAATTAGTAAGGATAGTAAGGATTTTATGTTTGCTAGTTCTTAATATAAATAATTTATACGTAAAATTGTAGCACAGATGATAGGGCAAAATATGTTTAAAGGGCTACAAGTACATTGGTCGTAGCTATTTCAACGTGCAATCGGCAAGGACTGTATTCGTACGTGAATAATTCAGTGATCTAACGATTAGGTTTTCAGTTAGTGGCAAGACTGACTGCTAAGGGTGCATACCTACGACTTACTTAAATATCAATATTCAAAAACGCCCTTTTCGTGTACCGCATTTTAACTAAAGGCCAGGTTTATTTTTGCCTCAATTTAAACGTTATTTATAGCGATTCTAACACGAATCAATGTGACGTTTTTAGGGTTTCGTTCTCAAAGGGTAAACAGTGGAACTCTATTACAAAGCCTCCGCTGTCCGACAGTCCGCCTTTTTGTCGGCGGGATGTATCTCAAGAACCGTAATAGGAAGACAGTTGAAATTTACACCAAATGTGTACTTCTATTGCCGCTACAACAACAAACAATAAAAATAAAAATTATACGGCAAAAAAAAAAACATATTTCTTGTTTGTGGCCCATACAAGTAACATGGTTTTTATTCGGATAATGGTACGAAACCCTTCGTGTGAGAGTCCGACTTGCACTTGACCAGTTTTTTTTTGTACTGGATTTCAATACATTTACGAGTAGCTTGAAACAAAACATTTTGGAACGAAGTTCCTTATCGCGCGTTGTGAAAGGAGGCTAGACGGAAAAAAATCATACGAAAAGTTGTAACGACACTTTTTGCTATAGTTGTAAGCCGTGCGGCGTGCGCGTGTTTCTCTGTCTGTCTCTCTCTTTCTCTCTCATAGAAAGCAAGCCAGTTATTTTCGTTTTGTCTTTCTATTTCTGTTTACATTATATTTGTTTATTATATATATATATATTTTTTTTAAATATTATTATAACTTAAAAAAAATGTTACAATTCCTACACTAATTAATCGAAAGGAACTTAGTTCCATCCGGGTGTCCCTTGTTTATTTAACACACAAAATCATATAGAGTAGATACTGGATGGTTCATGAATAAAGTTGTGCCTTGTCGAATGTCAAAAAATACAGTGAACGAATTTCCATGGAAAAATTAAAACCAGAAGCAACGGTAAAAGCTTTTACGCGAATTCAAAGTGCAATACGTGTAGTAGGTAGAGGTACATATGTATATCCATTTATCCATACGTTCTGTTTTGGTTACCGAGAGTTTCGGTTCTCAACAAAACGGAACAAAAGATTTTTCGGTAGGTATAGAGTAGTAATTGAGTTTTGAACTACGTTTATTTTATTTTTTTGTTAAAACAGAGAGATAATAGAGAATGGGTGATTAAGAGAAGCTTGTAGCTGAAGACCAAAAGCTGCACGGATCGATCTTCAAGATTAAGCAACGCTTGCCAAGGTTGGTCTGTGGATGGGTGACCGACTTAACATACCGAGTTTCCTCCGTGCTTTGGAAAGCACGCCGTTAGCGGCGTTAGTCGGACACTTTTACGTGCCCCTATTTTTTAAATCAAGAATTTCAATATTTGTTTTTAATTTGAGCATTGCAGTAGTGTTTGACTCGGCCTTATCTCCAAATTCTCATTTTTTGAAACCAAATATTAATCTGCCCAATTTTTAATGCTATTTTCTTACAAAATACGTGAGATATAGAATTGGAAATACGCAATGACCTGTACCTTGGTGAGTCGCTGTGATCTCCATCCACAGCTGATCCTGTTGGCAGACAGCCAACCGAGTGATCTTACATAGCATTCAACTGTAAACCAGTTTTACGAGTATACCGTGCAAACATTTTTGTACAATGATTGTGTTATCGATTGATTCGACTGAGATCAGTAAAGCTTAAGTTTATCTTTTTTATTATTGACTAGCTGGTCCGCGCAACTTCGCCTGCGTTTATTTTTGTAACGCAGGCGAAGTTGCGCGGACTCGCAACGAACGAACTTTGTTTGTAATTGATTTTTTTTTTTAATTTTTTTTTCATACAGCCTACTCGCTTTTGCCCGCGACTTTGTTCGCGCATATCCCGTTTTTTCCTGTTCCCGTAAGAATTTCGGGAAATCTTCTTTAAGTGCTCCCTTATACTCCCCAAGGAACCTACATGCCAAAATCCAGCCTCTTACGACCAGTCGTTTCGGCTGTGCGTTGTCTGTCAGTCACTCAATCAGTCAGTAGCGGAAGAATTTTATATTATATGTCGTCGGAAATAAGTCAGTCAATTGAACAATCGGGACGCCAACGCCATCTAGTGGCGTTCGACGGAGTCTAGCACGTTGTGCTTGACAGAGGCTGAGTTCAATCTACTGGTGGCGGTCGAGCAGTGCAGACTTGCACACGTCTAGAAACCGCCGCGTGTTCCAAATACTAGTTCAGTGTAACTATTGTGTGAGAATATTGTAATAGAGACTTTGAGTGTGAATAATAATTTGATTTAAAAGCAAACGGTGTTTCTATGGCGCAATAACCAATACTTCCCATAGTACGCCCACTGAAGTTCCAATATCCTGGCTGATGTAACCTGGAGAGTTGTGCATTTGCTGACATATTTATATTGATTGATAGCCTTCCTAGATAAATAGGCTATCCAACATTAGTAATAATTAACAACAAAAATATATTTTCAATTAAAACAAGTAGTTCCTGAGTGCGTTCAACCAAACAAACAAACTCTTCAGCGTTATAATATTAGCATAGATTATGATCTCGTTTTGACCACAATCTCACCTGAAGGAAAGCAATGATGTGGTCGATGATGGAGCACCCTTGCCTAGAAGTAACCTATTCAATCAGGACGATCCTCAGGTTGTATCTATCTTCGACCCTCCCGGGAGGGCGTGAAGGCGGGCGGACGTCGGAGGAGGACTGGACGTAAAGGCTGTGCCGATCTCCCAGTCCCCCAAATCAGACGATGCGGGAATACCGCTGGGTTGTTTTAGTGGGTATACCGGGTCAGCCCGGGGAGTCCCACATAGCCCCCCATTCCCCTAATGGGAGGTTATGTGTAATGCATTTTTTCCCAGCGCAAAAAAAAGTTTGTATCTATCTGGAAATATAGACTCCAGCACAGAGTTAGTGCAAGTATTCCCAAAACGTTTTGTGCGTGTGGTTGAGATGCCCAGCGTGTACATATCGGGGTAGCGCATCTCCATAAGTCTTGTTGGTTTTGTTTTGTAGTTGTTAGTTTATGAAAACATACTATAATTGTATTACAAACTTTTTGTGCATTTCGTGAGACATGCTATCTGAACCTTTAAATTATAGATTGAAACTTCTGAAAATTTTATTCAAATTTAGGCTAGCTTGCACGACTCAGAAATTCAATTTATTGCTGAACATCTATATACTAATATATAAAGCTGAAGAGTTTCTTTGTCTGTTTGTTTGTTTGTTTGCTTGAACGCGCTAATCTCGGGAACTACTGGTCTGATTTGAAAAATTCTTTCAGTGTTAGATAGCCCATTTATCGAGGAAGGCTATAGGCTATATGTCATCACGCTAAGACCAACAGGAGCGGAACAGTAATGAAAATTGTGACGCAGACGAAGTTGCGCGGGTCATCTAGTAAAACTATATTCTTTTATCTCTGGGATCAGTTTACAAATGAGAAATAAACGTCTTTGTTTAAAGTGACTCGTCTTGAGTCTAGATTTAATGTATTAGCTGCGACTGGTATCGTAATAAAGGTTTTGTAATTAATAAAAATAACTTTTAATCGACCAATAAAATCCTGAGTAAATAAAGCTGTTAAATCACTAATAACTACCCACGCGACGACCCACCTCGCCTTCATAGCGAATCATTTCATTTGGACTTTATGCATCTATTGATTTTCATTGAAAGCCTACCACGATCATCAAACTCGATTGTTATCTCACGTTAAGGCCGTAAAGGTGGTCAATAAACTTGATATAAGTACTCGATCGCGAATTGTGGGAGGCTATTTCGAGTTCGGAGTTTATAGTTCCACCCCATGTGTCACTCTTCCTACTTACTGTCTACCACCTCTACGAACCATTTATGCCTGCCATATTGTGAGTTATGTATTTTTACTGAAAATAGACATTTAAAGACGTTCGTAGACGAAATTACTGTTTTTTTATTATCAAATAATTTAATTGTCTCTACCTACACGAGTAACGGATCAGAATTTTCTTTGTAGGTAGGTACGTAACGAAGAACAATAATAAATATCTGAGGTCATCGGAAAACTTGAGACTAGAAATGCCGATGCATTCCACCACCTTCTATGACAATTCTTTCACGATTCAAGCGGTGAGGTTATGGAATGCCTTGCCTGTGTCGATAAGGCGGGCTCAATCTTTGTCCATTTTTAAAACTTTGGTCAAGAACCACTATCTCTCTCTTTAAAGCGTCTGTTACTAGAGTTCTCTGCTATTGTTTCACAATTATCATTGTATAAATTTATCTATTTAGTATGTATTGATGTTTGTATAAATAGTACACCTAAGACTACCTGCAGTACTGTATCTCCTTTTTTCTTTAGAATCCATCCAAAGGTTGTCTTGAAAAGATCGCTTTTAGCGATAAGGCCGCCCATTGTGTCACCCTATGTAATGTTTCTCATCTATCTTATCTGTAACTTATGTGGTGTACATAATAAAGAGTATTCTATTCTATTCTATTCTATATCATTGCTTAGGTTTGTTATTTTAAGAATAAATATTCATCGTACTTACTTAGAGTTTTTGATGAATATTGAAAGTAGTCCGCTTTTCAGAATCGTTCATGCTGCTGAATTTACTTAAACAACTTCACTGAATACCACTGTAAATTAAAACGTATCGGGAAACAAACGGTTCTGAAAAAATAATTACTGTTTTTATTAAAATTATTTTCTCTTTTACGGAATATGTTTCGTATTTTCATTATTATGACAAAGTAAATTGTCACACACATTTCGTTATAGTGCATCGCGTTTTAATTAAAAACTTTTGTTTTCCAAGTGCTGTAACGAATTAACATCGAAATTGAATAAAAATAATTCACCAGCGGGTAGATGTCTTTACATCAGTGGTTCTCAAACATTATTTGACCCACTTTAATGTCTTTGTAGCAGGCTAGCAGGGACCAGAAATCAAGAAGAAAATTAAACTGCATTAATCTCAAAATTAACCCACACCATACATATATTTGGAACTTGTAGCCTAACTATTCTTTGAAATCAAAAATAACGAGCTTTGACGAAAGCTGAAAATCCATTGGAATCAATGTTATTTTTGAGGTGGAAACATTGAAACTTTAAACCTTTCACAGACCATATTTTGGATCTTGCGGATCACCAGTGATCCACGGACTACAGGTTGGGAATCAATGCTTTACATCGTCTAGAACCTGGTGGAAATAAAAACGATAATTATCTTTTGGTATTAAAATTAGCTATTATAGGCACCTAAAAGCTAGAAAATAGTAGGAGTACAACAAATAAAAAAAAAATAAAAAACAATAGATTTTAATTGAAAAATGCGCTGCTTTACTTGAGCAGCAGCAGCGATAATGGTAGGTGCGCAAGATACAGACATTTAATTTAATACAGACTTTTATAAACTTCTGTAGAATTTGGTCTGTGCAACAAAACAATGCAGACAAATGGCTGGAGTGATATAATGTTTTATTCAGAGATCATAGCCTATACTGACAAAAATCTGTATTGTGTGGACCCACTATCACGCGGCTGTTATTGTGTTATTAAACTAATGTATCAATCGATCGTCGATAACATTGATCGACCTCCCTGGTCGATTGGTAGCTTTGGTTCTGATTAGTTTTACTGTAGCAGAAACTGACGATCAAGTTTGACTGATCCATTCTACCGTATTATTATTGTATTCAGGACAATAAGCGCATTAGAAAATCTTTTAAAACTTAATAAACCTTCTCTTTCCAGGTACAAACCAGTGCAGTGATACAGCATAGTGCGCTCGTGTATGATGCGCCCGCGCTCCTGAGTGCAGTGCAGTGCTAGTGCCGTGCCGCGGTGCGCAGTCGCAGGCTCGCAGTGTTCGGCCGCCGCCGCCATGTTGCTAAGTTGACGACGGCGACCGGCCGCGCCTCACGCCGCTGCTCCACTCGCACGACAGGTGAGTTTCGACCTTGTGATAAGTATAATTATGATAAAAATATGATGCAGGATGATTTGTTTAGGTGTTAGGTACCGTTTAGGGCTCATCATCAGTCTTATAAACTACGAATACCTACTTTGTTGTAGAAGTTTTTTTGAGCATAAATTTCTTACTGTAAATAGTCTGATGACCGTCGGAGAACTAATAATGTTGACGTCAATGAGCAACTTTTAACTACCGGTATTGACGACTTTCACATCCTCACACAATAGGTATGCGTATGTTTTTGACACAAAAAGTTCGCCTTATTAAAAATGAATTCAAATCAACACAAGTCATGTCGATATTAATCCATTTTTTTTAATAACGCTTCCTAAACTGGAGTCGTTAGACCTTACTGTCCACACGATAAGAAGAAGAAGTACGTAGTCTAGTCTAGATTTTATCTTTGTTTTGTTTTTAATGTTAATTAATTATTGCTCTCTTGCCAAGGAATCAATAAGAATGTTTATTTTATTTTGCATGAGGTAATTATTATTAATGAATTTGATATTATTATAATTATTTATAACCTATCTAGTGGCACTCATTATCATATTTTCTTATGTTAATATGCGGATAATGTAGTGGGCTGCAATATTGTAAATATTTTATATTACCTTTTCTCTATTCGAACACAAATATTGTAGCTGTTTATTGTCCCTGAATAAATAATATAAAAAAATAAAGAAGAACTGGAGTCAAAGTGACAACAACTTTTCAACACCTTACAACCCTTTTAAGCCAAATGTAAGAAAAAAGTATGTGTGTATCTGGACATACGAAATACAGACATCCGGCTCCACCAGCCATCTTGGTTCCCCATTACCGAGACACGGCAACAGATTCTTGTTGCTAATTTAGAAGGTAATTATGTTGTAATCTCCGTTTGTGCCAGCACCTAACCGAATTCAGTTTGAAGTACGTCTGGCTACGGTTATTAGGGATATATGATTTCAACTCTGGGATCCGGATATGCGAGCAATTTTGAAGCAATTTGCGTTATGGATAATGGGTAGGTGAGTTTCAGTTTCGGGTTATAATTATGATATGTGTTATATAAATTGTTGTAGGTGGGATGAATGCAAACCGATAGTGAAGTGGAACCAACACAAAATTATGTTGACATTATGTATTTGTACTATATCTTTTCATGACAGCCTGATTAATTATGGTAGATTCGAGCGTTTTCTCTTCACGGTGTTTCATACAAAAAGTTTAGAGGGAGAAAGAGAGAAAGAAAGAAAAGAAAATATGTTTATTTGAGAGAGACAAAGTTTTCTACAGAGAGTGATAAATCGCTCCATCTTTCCCCTTGAACTCTTTTTCGAAAAGTTCTCAATTAACTATTTAAACCTGCATATCTAGCGTATGCATACAAAGTTTCATTAAAATCAGTTCATTCATTTCCAAGAATAAGGACTTGATAGTTAAACACGATGAGGAGTAAACTTTCTTAAACGCTTCTGAATGCATGTACCAATATTTACCCAACTTAGGCCGTTTATGCGTGATCGATCTACCAAACGTACAAACTTTGACATTTATAATAGACTAGTGGACGTCACGCGGTTTCACCCGCGTAGTTCCCGTTCCCGTGGGAATACGGGGATAATATATAGCCTATGTTACTCCCTGATAATGTAGCTATCCAATGCTGAACGAATTTTTCAAATCGGTCCAGTAGTTTCGGAGCCTATTCAATTCAAACAAACAAACAAATCTTTCTTCTTTATAATATTAGTGTAGACTAGCTGTCCCCCTCGGCTTCGCTACCGTCAACTGCCTACCCTTTTTTTTTTTTTTTTTTTTAAGGATGGGAAATCATCAAATGACTCCTTCCGCTCTGGGTGAAGTAGAAGGGAGTGTCAGACTCTTACTGACTAAAACCCATCCGTGTTCCTCCTAATGCCCTTTGCGTTCCAGGGCCGCGGTGACTCTTTCGAATAAATCCCGCAACCCCGGCAGGCATTGGGCCCTAGCGGGCCCCGTCTTTAATGCTGACAGCTCTTTGAGGCGCGCGTGGAACACAGCGCGCCGTCGACCCGGGCCTAGTTATGACCAGACGGCGAGCCACCCAATGCTCGCCGTCCGCAGGCCCGCGCCTACGGTGGCCGAGAATCGCCCTGCGACTCCCGACGCCCGGGGAGTCTTCTTCTGTTGCGGCGGCTGGGGCGTGAGGTTTCCCTCTCCCTCACGCGTTCGGCTTCCTCCTTCGCTAGCATTACTGCTTCGCAGAAGGAGGTGACCGCTTCCCAAGTCTCCTCGCTCCGGACCATGACTTGAAACAGGGCCGACCGCGACAGGTCGCCGCCGCCGATCGCCTCGACGAGGACACGGCGGTGCTCCGCCCAAGCAGGACAGACCTCCACCGTATGCTCCACCGTGTCCTCCGGGCGATCCTCGCAGTTTTGACATCCGGGCGTATCCTCCCGCCGTATTCGAAACAGGTACCTCCCGAAACAACCGTGTCCGGTGAGTACCTGCGTCAAACGGAACAACTGCCTACCCTGCAACTTTCTTAATCTTTTCTTTCTTGAATCTTCTGACAATAAAAAACACAAGAAAAAAAAGAATTAGTGAAATCGGCCCAGCCGTTCACGCGTGATGCCGTGACCAAGGGAAATAAGGATTCATTTTTTTTTTTATAATAGATATTTGTAGAATTGTCCTGTCAATTTCAGGGATTTAGTTAACAAAAGAAAACCCTACATTTCAAGTGTTGTGTTAATATTCAAGGTAAAAGCAGAAATACCCCTTTCATTTGTTGTAAACGTTCATTTTGAAATCGATAGCGTGCATTATTAAATTTATAATTCCACTATGAAGCGATTTAATAATATCGTTTTACTTGGCAGACGGGTGGAGCAACGTGCTTGTAATCTATTTCAGGAACCAAATGCAGTGCATCATTTATTATGTACATATTACATTGAAGGTGCAATTATTAGTGGGAAGGTGGACGGGAAATATGAAAAGAAATAGCATTGTACAATTATTGTTGTTGTTTAGTTGACACTTCGAGAGACACAAGGGCTGGTTTTTACCTCGGACAAAGGATGAGCATTGCCATAAAACGTGATACTGCCAGCTTTTTGGTCACATTACCAGCGGGGGAATTCTCCGACGCCATATTTGATTATCTTTAGTGGTTGTTAATAAAGAGTTTTTATTTGAGTGTATACAAATGTGTCATTGTTACAAGAACAGTATTATTAAATTTTTAATGGCATTTATTTTATGAGGTGAGTATGAGGAGCTTGTGGCTAAATAATAACAGCCGCATGGGTCAACAGTGAGTGGGTGAGCAGTGGTGGCCGAGCGGTAATGGCTTCGACTTACGAGTTGTAGGTCGCGGGTTCAAACCCAGCCAGGCACATTACTTTGTGTAATTTATTTCATCACCACTGCTCTCAAAACGGTGAAGGAAAACATCGTGAGGAAACCGGCATGTCCTAGAACCAAAAATTCGAAGACATGTGACATTCACCAACCCGCATTGGGCCCGCGTGGTGCATTACGGCCCATTCCCTCTCCTAGAGAGGAGGCCTGAGTCCCATCAGTGGGAACATAAGGCCGACTATGCTATGCTATGCTATGCATGGGTCAAACTTCCTGGTTCAGTATCGCTTGCCGAAGCTGGTCTGCGGATGGGTGACCATCCGTTACATATCGAGACTATTCCATGTCTCTGGAAGCACGTTTAGTCGTCGGTCCCGGGTGTCATTTGTAGATCTTTTTCAAATCAAATCAAATCGTATATTTCAAATAAACCATTTACAGGCACTTTTGAATTATCAAGGTCGGTCAGTCCAAAAAGATGAAGCTATTTGCACGTTCCAAAGCGTAGATCTCTATGGAGAAGAACGTGCAAGAAACTCCACGGACACTCTTTTAAAAAATAATAAATTGTTACAAATTTTTGTTTACATCAAGTTGAAATTAAACAAACATGTGAGAACGATGTAAAAGACGAGCAGGATAAAAGCGTCCGGGAAAAAAGGAACAATTCAAAGAAATATTTAAAATAAACCATGGCAACTGAGAAATTACCAGTCCCAACTGACAGCGCCCGTTCACGAACATGACGCATGCGCTAACACCATTCGGCTCAACCATTTTGAAGGGAGCCAAATGATCCAACGCATACGCCACCATCAGCTAGACTTTTGTGTGAGCATGACACTCCCAACCGCCAGGGTACATTCAAGTCAAAAACAAACCTAAAACTGATAGCTATAGCTTAAATTTAAGGTACACAGTACTCACACATGTGCCGTTAAAATGGATGAAACTTTGACAGGCATTATAGTCAGAAGACTGACAATCTGACACCTGAGGGCAATTCTACTAATTTTTAAACAAAGTTCACTTTCGCATGTCACCGTAAACTGTCAAAAAAGTCTTAATTTTCATACATTTATGACAGATTGCGATTGAAATGCGAATGCGAAAGTAGTTTGAAAATGAATAGAATTGGGACCCCCTGTCTGGCCAAGAGGTATCGCGTCAGTCAGTTTTATTTCACGCACAGTTAATTCAGTCCTCGGTAATGACGAACGACCTATCGAAGGTCTAATCTGAAATTAATCATACATAATGATTATATGTAGTTTTGTACATTATATGGATAATATTGCACACAAATGTCACCATGTCATCTACAGCGTGTACGCAATCTAGGATTATATCGTATCTGTATTATGTATGTATGTGTACGTATGTAATATCATTTGATGATGGCGAGTGGCGTTCCCTTTGATGCAGTCATGTTACACGTCAATACATCGATACAATATTGAGATGTATGATCAATAGGGTGCTAGGAGTGGCTGAAATTAGATCTGTTTCGGAACGGGCGTTAAGCTTTATTGTTTGTAGAATATTATGTATTGAATCATTGGCCGTTTGAATTAATATACACCAGATAGTTAAAGAGCTTCTGTGTTTTAAAATAATGAGATGAGTTTAGGAAAAGAAGAACAGCAAATACATTACTAGAAAATAATATTCTAGGTATCATTTTATGTTGAAGACACCTTTGTTTATTTGAAAAAATGTAGGGGAAAAAATAACAAGGTAACAACGGTACATCCTTTCTATTCCTCTTTTCAAACAATGATTTTAGTTACCTAAATATTATGTATTTATTTTCAGTCGGTTCTGTCTCAATACACAGCAAAGCCTTTTTTTCTCCTTCTTGTGGTGAAAGTATGAGACATGGAAATTACCTAATAAATAGCCAAAAAATCACCACCAGGAATGGCCCAGCATAATTTGAACTTTTATTTACTGACTGAGCTTTTGCCCGCAACTTCGTCGCGCATATCCTGTTTTTCCAGTTCCCGTAGGAATTTCGAGAAGTACTATCTTTGTGCTCCCCTGCACTCTCCAAGGAATCTATATGCCAAATTTCAGCTCTCTACTACCAGTAGATTCGGCGGTGCTTTGTCTGTCAGTCACTTAGTATCGGAAGAGTATTATATTATATTGATAACGTGTAGTAGGTGATAAAAAATGCTACGTGAGAAAAGGAAAAAATCACACAACAAAAACAAGTCAACATCTTTTTATACACCCTATTCTAAAACGTACATTTCCGACGATAACGTGTGACATAAAATGATAATATAAACCCCGTTACGAGAACAATGTAACTGACATTTGATGCACGCTCTCAGAATGTGATCACGTCGTTTTTCAATATAATATGTCAGTCATAATGTGACATGCGTGTTGCGAGGATTTTGTATGTTACACATTTATACACACCTTTATGTAGGTAAACAGTACAAATATAAATATTTTGCCGTGATTTTTTACCTAAATGGATATAACAAACAGCTAAAACTTATATCGGAAGTGCTAATTCGATTACAATAAGTCTTTTACTATTTGAAAGATATAATCACCACACCACCAACCAACCAATAAGCATAACCACCAACAAACCACATTTATTTGCAAATAAATCTTTGACTTTGACTTTGAATATCACTGAATTTCATTCGATAATTTTCAAACAAGTAGTGTTTAGGCTATCTAAGCGAAACTGCGTGAACGAAAACCAAAGAATACTCCGGGTTTTTTCAAGGTATTTTGATAAGTAGAAGTTGTAGAGGTAGTTAACTCTGTTGTTAAGCAAAATTCAGAGATGTATAGCGGTTATCCAGAGAAGTCTAAAGTATGCTTGCTGATCAAATTCATATAGCAACTGCTTTTGCCCGCAATTTCGTGCACGCATATCCCGTTTCTCCCCGTTTTTGAGGAATTTCGGGAAATCCTCTCTTGAATTTCAGCTTTCAACGACCAGTAGTTTCGGCTGTGCGTTGTCTGTCAGTCACTCAGTCAGCCACCAGCTAGTCTATTCTGTAAATAACCATTTCAAAATCGAGCTTCACCTGAGTGACAAAGCTCACGAAGGGAGCTTTACACACAACATATAGGTCTTATGTTTATACGAATTTGATACTCACGGATTCCGCTGTCGAGACACGAAAATGTTGTTACAGAATAGCACTACAGTAATGGATGAATTTTATATACCTCTATATTGATTAGGATAAAAATCTACCGCGAAACGAAAACCCAATTTCAGTAACTGACTAACAAAATAATCTCAAAAAGCCTTTAACCACTTCACAGAACCTTCGAACCTACCTGTTGAGTAATTTATGCGAAGCCTTCCCAGCTATCGACACACCTATTGAAATTCAACTTGGAGTCTAGTCCAGATAAAATCTCTTGGGCATATTGCCCGTTGTATTAGAGAAAAAGGCGACAAAGCACTATTGCCTAGGGAATTGTGATAAATCAACGCTCTGAATGTACTTTATAGTCAGTCGTAAACTTTGAAAGCTGTTGTTACTTTATTTTGTTTTATGGGAAAGAAATTTTAGCGATTATTTTTGTGGTAAGGGACTTACTTCTCATCATGTTTGGCCAGAGATCGCCCAAGATTTGGAAGATGAAAGGGGAGGCCTTTGCCGAGCAGTGTGACATAAGAGCAGGCTAATAAAAAAAAGGATTTATATTTTTTTTGCACTTATCTTAATTTTTTTCCTTTGTTTGGTACTATAGGTAATGAAATTTCCCACTAGTACCACCGCTGGTACAGTTTGGTGGTACTAGTGGGAACGATGGGGTTGGCATTACATGTATTTTTTTTCTATTCCTACAAACGGGGTAGATATATGAATGCAGGAATCTACAAAAAACTTTGGTAGGGATTTTTACGTTATTTAAAAGTTAGTTGCAGCATTTAAGGAAACCGATTTTAACTGAATTGAATTAAAAAAAACGATGTTTTTTTGGAAACCAATATCATGATATTATATAGAAAATCCCTATCAAAGTTTGGTTTTCAGTTCTGCATTCATATTCGCCACGATTATTGGTATTTATTTTAACTAGACATATTTTTTTTCATGTAAGCTTTGGTATAATCGAATAATATCTTTTATGACGGTAAGAGACTTCGTAGCTAAATTTCGTAGAGGTGCTACGGCGTAGCAGCGTAGAAGGGTACCTCTCGTAGGCGACTACGAGAAGTAACTTAAGTTACTATGGACGTGACTCATCATTGACCGAATTATTTTGTTTATAAATATGTCTACCAATAATCGGAATAATGATAAATTGTGGGGAATTGGTCGATTTAACGATTTGTCAATTTTTTCTGACCAATTGTTGTTCTATTAATCAACTGTCAGTTACAGTTCCAATCAATGCCAACCATGGTATAACTTTGAAGGCATTTTTGGAAATTAATAAAAAACTCAAAGCCCCATTTTTTTTTTAATTTGTACTGAATGGTTGATTTTTATTTCTCAACTTCATGTTTAGTCTTATTAGTACAGGTTGATTATGATGATTACAATTACCCATTTTTAGCGTTGCGTTATTGCGTAATACCTTGTATGTATTATGAATAGTTATGTTTAAAAAGCTTTAACGTGCTGTAGAGTGTTATTAGATCGACTTTGATCGAGACTGTTCTATGTCGATGGCGACAGCTTAAGCTATGACGTCATGCAAAATGCAAAATGGCGGACTCGCGGTATCATAATGTCAAGTATAAGTTAATTTCTATCGTTCGTAATTAAGAGGAGATGAAATCTTAGTAGATAAAAAAAAACCTTTTTTTACCAAAAATACAGGTGTTGTTTCTTCGTTTTTGACACCGGCTTCCAAAATTATTTTGTACTTTGTAGTGTTTTTTATTTGGAAGTCGGCTGTATTTTTTTGTAAAAAAGTTTCTAATTTTTCACTTTTTAGTGCCAACCCCCGAAAATTTCAACCAGTCAAGTAATAGTAGTATTTATTTAACTGTCTATATGCGAAGTTCCTCATCAGATCTTTACGAAATTTAAATTCATTTTTGAAGTCGGTTATAAAATAAAAGACAGAAATAAGAGGCGAACTTTTAAATGAATTTTAGAAACAGGTAACCACCACTAATTCATCCATTCTTTTATGGGACTTTCGCTTTTCCATTTCTCAATTTAAGTAGAGTTTGTCCCATTTTCGAAGCCAGTTTAGTTACAGTTACAGCCTATTATTTATTGTCATTAATCGAAGGTTTTTTCAGTTTTTGTATCAATTGAAGATCTGTGGAATTGACCTGGAATAGTATCTAGCCTCATGCTCTAATATAACTTCAAATTTCCAATTCAGGATCCTGGTGTTAGTTAGTTATGAGCCCCATGTCGTGTATTACACGATCATTACCGACATGCGATGGTTGTTTCTTTTCGCCATAAAACGCCGTAAATACGTTACACACTACATTGACATGCGCGCGTCGTTGAATTTGATAAGTTTTATGGGGTAACAGCGCCAATGTCGTTCATTCATGTGAGTTGATTAGGTTAACTTGTTGAAGGTGAACTTAGCTTTTTTTGTCTTCAAACATTGTATAGACAAGCCCGCCATACATTCCTAACGACTGCAACTTCTGAAAGCCAGAATCAACAGTGGCGATGACCAGAAAAACGCCGAGTCAATGAAGCTCGAAGAGTCCCGGAGAAACGATTCAACTGTCTTAGATCCCGCAATAAAATCAATCAGAAAAGTACAACAGAGGAGTAGGAAAAGAAATATTGTATAGAGTCATCATCATCTTCCTGCCCTCATCCCATGTTACTTGGGGTCGGCGCAACACGTTTTTTTCTTCCATTCTGTTCTATCAGTCGTCACTCTATCACTAAGTCCCTTTTCTTTCATATCGCTCCTCACACAATCCATCCATCTTTTTTTTTCCTTCATCTCCCTCTCCATCCATCCACATTCATGTTCATAACTCTTCTAGTTACATGCGTTTCATCCCTCCTCTTCACATGACCATACCAAGACAAGCGATTCCCTTTTAACTTTTCCGTCACTGGCGCCACTTTTAAACTACCTCTAATGTACTCATTTCTCACTTTATCCATTCTCGTTACTCCACACATCCATCTCAACATTCTCATCTCCGCTACATGCAATCTATTTTCATCCGTCTTTTTGGCAGCCCAACATTCTGATCCATACATTACGACAGATATTGTATAGAGTCGGAAGTGTTGATCTTCCAGCAGTGCTATTCTCTAAAAGACAATTTCGTGGCTGTAAGCTGCGACGAGCTCGTCGACGAGACAGCCTTGAGATCGCCCGAGCGTGTGGCGCTGATACAAACTGTATTCACTAGCGTGGCTGTGGTCGTCGACGAACTTTAAGCTGTAGCCTCTCGTCGCTGTTTCGTAGACGAATTAGGGCCTTGAAACAAATTATTTTAATCATAATCGAGCAATCTCGACTGAGAATTTTAGGGGTTTAAAATTTGAAATAAATGTCTATCTTTAAGTATTTTAAGGAATAGAGTAAAACTATGCACAAATTCCATAATTATAAAAATTTATTGCTTATAATTGTTAAATTTTTAAGGCTGAATGACGATTCCTTTGCTTATTCCGAGCAACGCAACGCGACGATGAAAACGAACATGTAAACAAAAAACAATAGACGCAACGCTTACAAAACCACCTGAGTTTTAAGTTTGGAAACTTTTATTTGTGTCGGCATCAGCAGCTATTGCTTTGAATTTTATAGATAGTTCTGTGACCAAGAGGATAAATAAATAAACCTACTGAAACGTGAGTATTACGATAAGTATTTTCACTGTTATCAAACATGGTTATTACATTAAAGTGCCACGAGATATTAATAAAATTATGTTACTAGGTATTATTTTATAATATTAATGTACCTATAACTATATTGTTGTAAAGGAACATTGTGTAATTTAAGCATGCCAGTGCGTTCCATCCCGTGTGCAAGTAGAGATGTTAGGTTAGTAGAGTTTGGAAGAGCGACGTTGGAGCGACAAATCGTCACTTTTCTTAGCTTCTTCTAATAAATTAAGCTTTATAATCAACCGATCTGCCATTTTTATATACTTATAAGAAAAATAAATGTAAAATGTAAGAGTCGAACGCGCGATTATTGTAGCTTTTGGATTTGACAGTTCGAAGCGAGGCTGTGTGCGAGGCTGTAAGCGTTTTCGTCGCTGTTTTTTCGTAGGGAATACCAAAATGTATGAAGAACTGTCAATAGTGTCAATTTGTTCGCCGTTGGGTAGTTTTAACTCACGGCCGTCACAGCCTTGAGCGCTAGTGTAGCTTTACGTAGCTTAGAGAATACGAAACTGAGTTTCACCGCTGCAGCAGCGCTGTACACAAGGCTGAATCTTTAGAGAATAGCATAGCAGGTTCAGCAACGCTTGCTGGGGTTGGTCCGGTGACCATCCATGACATAATAATAAACGAAGATTTTAGGGCAGTCAATCAGCAGAATGACTGTTGTTATGTTGTGTCTTCAATTTTTGTAAAGTTCAATTGCAAATTGGTAGGCTATTAGTAGTTTTATAAGTCCTTTCCTTCTAAATCCAATGCTTAAACCATTTTTGGCTCCTTTCTTCAAGGTTATTTAAAGGTACTATTCGCTAGTATTTTTACTGATTTATATTTCAGGGACATTGAAAAAAAAAACATTAAGTTAAAGTCAGTCACGTGTGTGGAATGTGTCTATTCGACACACCACTGTTTATATTCGGAAATTCAAAATTAGCCTGCGGTTGTCATGTGATGTATCAGATAAAAGTGTTTTATTACATTGACAAACCTATCCAATTCACTTGAGCATCAACCTAGCTCCTAAATAAAACTTTAAAAAACATAAAAATCTTCATAAATATAACCAACACGAAATTACAATTGCAATTTAATATTCAGGGCCGACATAGACCCGTGTCGGTTGCGGAAACGTAGGCTTCACTTCATTAAACACCCTTCGTATTCAAGGAAAAAGGCCTCAAGTGCCGTGCAAGCTAAATTGGCCTCTACGCTCTTCATAATTTAAGCGTAATCCGACGCAATCTGATTACAAGTGTCCCGAGTGTGTAAGTAATTAGTCTTGGAAACAAAACAGGGTTCAACATGTTTGAATCGGTTTTGTGACGTGCTGAAACAATTGAACGTCATGTGTAATGGAATGTGCGAGTTTATGAGATAGATTTGTGATTTTAACTAAGGAAGAATCATCAACATGATTTCAGCTGAAAGACGTCTGTTGCTAGACATAGGCTTTCCCCGGGGACACATAAATGTAGTTACAGTTTATTTGTGTGAGAAATTACTCCTTACTTAGGCTGCTTAAAGTTGGAGTTCAGATTTGAAGTCCAATTTTAAGAAGTGTAATCAATTAAAAAGTAAATTTTATAAGCTATCAGATTTCATTAAATATCAAGTGCTTTGATAAGTTGACCATCCTCAATTTCTGTAGTTGAGTATTTCTCGAATTCGTCTTTAGCCTAAAAACCTGCCAAAATTTGGCATAGAAGTATGCTTTATCACGAGAGCCAATTCTACTTACTTTTAAACAACGTATGAAACAAAATGTAAGAAAAATTTGTTTTTCGGACAGATTGCAACTGAGTTGGGAATGCGAACGGGGATGAGGTTTTGTGACGTGCTGAAACAATTGAGTGTCGTATGTAATGAAGTGGGCGAGTGTGTGTTTATAGTCTGTTTTTAATCTCGGAGACTAAACTGACAAGTGCAAATGACAAACTGGCATAGCAATAGCATTTAAGTCAGTTTTGACATTTACAATTGTCAATTTAGTCTCCGGGATTAAAAATCAGACTATACATAGATTCGTGATACTACTCGTAAAGGGCAAAAAATCTTTCTTAGTTTGGTCTTCGTCATGATTATTGTGAGTTCTCTTGATCAGAAGGATTATTATAAAACATAATATTTATTAGTTTATTATTTTAGCTTATATATGTATTTTATAAGTATTAAATATATTATTTGTATAATGTTCCACAAAAGATTCCATTTATTTTTATTTTTTTGTTGTACACCTACCACAGTGTAGTCTTTTTAACCCAAAGGTTAACTGGTAGAGAATGCCTTCTTGCATTAAGTCCGCCCATGTACCACTACTGTACATAAAGTTTAAATAAATAAATAAATCATCCTCATCATTTTAACCAAAAGACGTCCATTGCTGGACATAGGCCTCTCCGAGAACACAGTGGCAGTCTTTCTGTATGTATGAGAAATCACTGCTTCATTGTTCTTAAACAAAATTTTAAGAAGGCTGTTGAATGCAAAAATTTAAGGCTTTCAGAGGGCCATTGCAAATTCGAACGTTGCTAAGAAATAAGTCGAATTGCCACTCTGATCTCATGAAATACCGTTATGATTAGTTGGCTTTATCCCCAATTTCTGAATTAAGAATTTGAAATGGATTTTTTTACAAATTCTAAATTAGCCTGAAAACCTGTCAACATTTGGAGTTCATTCAAAATACTGAACTCAGAAACCTACCCTATAAACGAACGACTACCAATGCAATGACAACTCCACATGACAATTGACTCCAAAAGATTTTTGAATGACATTCGAAAACAGATTAGGTAACTTCAGTAGATAAAATTCGGGGGTCATTCAATCACAATCACCTTAGCTTATCGATACACACCTCGGATTGAGACCCTTTTCGCATCACTTAAGAATCGATAAATCTTTTCAATTTCAACAGCTCCAGTTAAACACATTTAAGGGATCAGACCCGAGATTAAGGAGGCTTCGGAGGACAACCTGTCGATCAAGATAATTTATTTTCTTTCTTTACTGTCTTTATTTTCCGTTTTCTGATCTGAAGGAATTGCGTTCATGTCATTTGTATAGACTATTTGAAACCGGTTAGTAATTAGGAAAATGGGTTTTACCATCATCATCATATCAAGCCCGCCATACATTCCGAATCACTGCAACTCCTGAAAGCCAGAATCAACAATGGCGACCACCAGAAAAACGCTGAGCTAATGAAGCCTGACGAGTCCCGGAGAAACGATCATCATCATCATCATCATAAATGATCATCAAATCAGCCGATAATGATTATCATCATATCAGTCGAAAAACTTCCGCTGCTGGACATAGGCTTCCCCCAACTGTCGTCACATCAACCGGTCTTGTGCGTCTCGCCATCGCCTACCCGCAACCCTCACCAGGTCATCGGTCTACTGTGCCCTGTTCATTGCCACCTTAGTTTGGTGATCAAGTGGATTCAGTAAAATATTATTGGCATTACCACCGAAAGTGCGATACGTATCTTCTCTACATTATAAATCAATGCATCTGTTTGTGTTGAAGATTACCTTAAGCCTGGTCTCCCAGTGGGGTGATGACAATGTGGTCACTTTTAACGCCACCAAAACACAGGCGTGTCTTTTTACCGCAAAAAGGAGTCGTTTTGACCAAACTCCTACTTTTCGGGGTGCATCTGTTCCTGTGACTGATCGGCTCGAGCTCCTAGGCATGGAGTTGACATCCAGTCTCAACTTCGGCGCCACCATCGAGTACAAAGCTCAAACCGCTGCCAAAAAGCTGGGCATCCTAAATAGGGTGAAGCGATACTTCAAGCCTGGACAGCTTTTAACTCTATATAAAGCGCAAGTCCGATCCTGCATGGAGTATTGTAGCCACCTTTGGGATGGCTCAGCTAGGTATCAGCTTGCCGCGCTTGACTCGGTAGAACGCAGAGCTAAGAGGCTCATCGGTGACGAAAAACTGGTGGATACCAAGCTACATAGCTTGGCTCATCGCCGTAAGGTTGCCTGCTTGTCGGTCTTCTACAGATTGTACTTCGGTGAGTGTGCCCAAGAACTCCACGACCTCATTCCACCGGCCCCCTTCTACCATCGGACATCCAGACGCACTGCATCTTACCATCCCTACCTTGTTACTATTCCACCAATTCGCACTAAGCGTTTCCAAACGTCTTTTATAATGCGCACAGCAAAGGAGTGGAATTCTCTGCCTGCGTCTGTGTTTCCAAACGCATACAACCCTAATCTCTTCAAAGTTAGAGTGAACAGGCTCCTTCTGGGTAAGCTCGCTCCATCGTAGACTTTGTCTCTGTCATCTCTGACCTAGACTAGAGTCAAGAGCAAACCCATCACAAGTAAAAAAAATAAAAAAAATGAATATAGTTTTAGGTAAATGCTCCATAACATAGGCCAATGGATCTATGGTAGTAAGTCTGATGTTCTTCAAGCGGCTCGCTTTCCTACCAGGTACTTCCTACTTATATACATAGCTCGTGTTGCACTTTTAGTGAGCATGGACAGAATTACTGGCACATTTAATCGACTTTTACACCACCTTGCTAACACTCTACTGACACTACTTTTAATGTCTTAAATTGTATGGACCAAACTACATCTAGAGGGATACTATCTATATACTAATATATAAAGCTAAGAGTTTGTTTGTTTGTTTAAACGCGCTAATCACAGGAACTACTGGTTCGAATTGAAAAAATCTTTTAGTGTTGGATTGCCCATTTATTGAGGAAGGTTATAAGATATCTATATAACATCACGCTACGACCAATAGGAGCAGAGCATTAATGAAAAATGTGACGCAGACGAAATTGCGCGGGTCAGCTAGTTCAATTACATACTGTAGACTGGTTTGTAATATTCTATTTATTATTTATCATTACTGTAAAGTTTTATCAAATCCATACAACAGTTTTTGCGTGAAAGAGTAACAAACATTCATTTATCCTTACAAACTGTTTAATAATATTTACAGGATAGGTAAATAGGTTCTCATATCCAATACCGTCGTTTCAAACAAACTGTAGTTGGCAGTATATTCTTCGAACCACTTTCTTCAAAGTAAATAAACTACCCGTGAGATTCCATGTAATAATTTAGCAAAGAACTTGTTTAAAAGTTATTTTCTTATTACTGTAGCTACTGAGCTGTAGAATTGTTTTGAGTTAATAAGACTTCATCGCGCTGAGAAACAGCTAAGCTTCAGTGTTGACTTCTTCTATTTTCTTATAACGAACCTTACCGCCGTACAGTTAAAAGAAATGGTGGGAAGTGAGAAAATACTAAGCTCTAGTACATGGTGGACATCCCACCCACGCGCACAAAAAGCTCAAGCTTCCTCATTCTTCTTTGTTTCCTTACTGTCTGCTGTAACGTTGTAAATATAATACTGAATACAATATGAAAAGCATTTTTGAGTTTGGACCTGAACGTAGCAAATGTCAGAACTGTATAAGTAGCTACATACTGAAGTAAGAATAGCATCTTTAATAGATAATCGCTTTTAATTTCAAAAATAGGTACAGTCAGCAAAGCTATTTAGTATACACGAAAAAATATAAACTTTTTCACTGCACGGCCAATGTATTACAATATGTGCATTATAACTTTTAAACTTGTGACATACTTACAAGTGTTATGTACTGGTGTAAAATAATTGTCTACTCAGCACACTCGCAACATTGTTTAAAAGTAGTTGCAAGTTTTGGGAACACATTCATAGTGCGTACAGCTAAGGAGTGGAATTCCCTGCCGGAGTCTGTGTTTCCTGATAGCTAAAACCTGGAAGTCTTTAAGTCAACAGTGAATAGGTTACTTCTAGGCAAGCGTGCTCCATCTTCGACCACACCATCTGGTGAGATAGTGGTCAAACACGTGCCTATCAACAGCAAAAAAAAAGCTCTGTTGTCCTGTAGCTATGTTCATTGCATAATTCTTGGGAGTGTGCAAAATAAGTGTTACGGCGAACATGGCGTAGCATTTTTTCAATTAAGTAAGAGTCAGTATGTAATTTTAACGCGATTAAGTTGACTTATCACTTTTTATATCTAAAAGGTCCTTGTTGGTCACCTATTGAAATTATTGGACCCGTAGGTAATGTCGTATATCTGCCAGGGTTGCAAAATTTGTTCGGACGAGTCACCGCGGCCCTGGAACGCAAAGGGCATGTTACGTTGTACTGGGATCGGTCTATCATCACGGACAGGACTATTGTTGCCAATAAGCCTGATATAGTGGTGATAGACCGATTAGCGCGCTGCACAATCATAATTAATTTTACCATCCCGCATGAAGAAAACCTCGTGAAGGCTGAGAAAGAGAAGCAAATCAAGTATCTCGACTTAGCACACGAGGTTGTCGACATGTGGAATGTGGACTCAGCCGTCATTGTGCCGATAGTCGTTACGGCCAATGGCCTGATGGCCAAAAGCTTCGACGACCATCTGTCGAAGCTCACCAGCTTAGCGCAGCGTAACGCCTTACGCGGTTGTATAAAGGGCCTGATGCAGAAGGCAGTACTCCTCGATACGGCTTGAATTTTTGTGGAGGTTCCTTTCTCTGGAGCCCTAACCACCAGTAGCTTGGACCCTGCTCCCGACACCGGCGGACTACCATTTTTTATATTTTTAAATGGTTTTTATAATGTGTTGTTTTTAAGAAATATTTACATATGTAAATTAGTATGTAAGAATAATGAATAAAGAGTATCATAATATTTAATAAATCTTTATTTCAGACCATGTCCATAAATAAGTCGAGATTATAAAATTTGAGCACGAATAAAAGTTTTCTGGATACTTGAGTCTTGACCATTAGGATGCTATTAGTGCTACCCCGGACTCTGCTTAACAACGACGCGAGCCGCTTGCGTACGATGGCATGGAAGCCGTCTACCCTGGCCTCCGCAAACATACCAGAGACACTACAAAAGCAGGGCAACCCTAATAACATCCTAAATCCATTGTTATATTGGACACGTAGGACACTGAGTGACCTCTGGGTATACTTGAACCACAGACTGCACGTGTAGAAAGTCTGTCGTGTAATGCCGTATGTGCCTCCAATTTAAACTTTATTTATTTATTTAGAACGCAAAGATAATATGGCGGAATTAATTCCTTAGGCATTATCTACCAGTCAACCAAGGGTGATGGTAAACGATGGAGATGGTCTGAAGAAGCCTATTTACTCTTGACTTAAAGACCCTCTGGTTTTAGCTACATTGCAGAAAAAACAGACTCTGGCAAGGAATTTCACTCTTTAGCTGTACGCATAATGAAAGCATCTCCAAACCATTTTTCACTATCAGGCACACACAATCTAGTTTGTCATAGAAACTAGCTTTGTTCAAGATTCTTTCAAGAAGCCTTATGCACATACTCCTAAGCGAGGCTATACGAAGGAGCTAAGCTCAAAAGGACTTAGCTCAGTTCCTCGAAGTCTCTGCAGCTTTGTTTGGGCCTGGCTTGTTCAATATCCAACGTTACAATATTACGTTCAGCTTATACAGTTTGACTGGTTAAACGAGAAACTTGGTCAGGGATATGGTCATTATTTTTTGTTCCTAAGTATTAAAACTTTTAATAACCTGTATTGTCCAACAGGTCGGCTTAGGCTACCCATATTTTTCAAATCGCACTTTACCGCTTTGAATAAAAAAAAAAAACTTTTGTGATGCCCATTCTCATACTCTACAAGTCAACACTAACAAATAAGTCAACTAGGGTGTGTGGGGTCGTTAGACCTTACTGCCCACACGAGAAGAAGAAGAACACTAACAAATACTACAAGTCACTTAAATTAACGCCTAAATATTATTGCATTGTAGGATTTTCAATTTTCAGCGCTGTGTCTAGTGTTGAAAATCGAACAGTCATTTACATGTCACATCGTTTGGTATGTTAGTGTAAACGCAAGTGTCAACTGTCAGCTCAATTAGGTACTTATGTCCCTCGTTAATACAATCAGCTTACCATGTCTACGCATCTCTAAGTACACGTGCTTCGTATGTGACGTCACCGATCAGTTTCTAACAGTAATTATTGGATTATGATCAACGTAATTATGAGCTTTTGTCTTTGTGTCTGTGATACTGTTAATAGGATAAAATTAACAGAGAATAATTAATATTGTGATTATTTTAAATTCACTTCATCACATGTTATTAAGAAAGAAGTAATGAAAAAAACTTAAACAAAAATATAACCTACTTCCAAAAAAAAAAACACTACAAAGTATAAAATATTTTAATTTCGGAAGTCGGTGTCAAAAAACGTTTAAAAGCTTTTTTCATTCTTTATTTTTTTATTATTCACTTTTTAGTGGTACCTACGTACCCATTCACAGCGTACCGGCGTGATGTTATGTTATGAACTGGGCCCTATTTAATAAAACTTACTAAGTGCTTTCGGTGTAAAGGTCTCGTCAATACGAATGAAATAAACCCAAACACTTGGTAGTTCCTACATACCGTTGTGGAGTTCCCTTGACTCTCTGTCGTCTCCATCATCAAGTCTGATCGAAACCTTCATTGTTTTGTAGTATCACCCGATATACACATGAATATCAAGTTTTTACCAAATGCGTGCCTACAATTTTCGAGAGTTGCCCTCGATTTCTCAGGGTTTCCATCATCAGATCCCAACGTGGTGGCAATGGGATCACCTTGGCGAAAATCATCAAAATCGGTTCATTAACGAACAAGTTATCCGCAAACGCACATAAAAAAATATATACATATACGGGGTCGAATTGAGAACCTCCTCCTTTTTTTGAAGTCGGTTCGGAAAAGTAGACAACAATGTATCAGGTAAACACACATAAAATAAAATAAAAAGAGATAACAGTTCCTGATAGCTACTACCTGGGAGTCTCTAAGTCAAGAGTGAATAGGTTACTTCTAGGCAAGCGTGCTCCATCTTCGACCACGTCATCGCTTACCATCAGGTGAGATAGTGGTCAAACGCGTGCCTATCAGTAGTATAAAAAAATACAGTTTGCGTCACGGCTACGCCATAAAGGGTCATTTCACCAATGTTGCAAGATAGATGCTGTGCGATGCTGGTCTTCCAATGAATTTTGAATGCCGAGAGATGACGCAAACGGTTTCAAACATAATAAATAAAGTCTTCATACGTCATCATCTGCCAAACCTTCTCCCAACTATTTAGGGTTTGACTTCCAGACAAACCGGATTCAGCTGAATACCAGTATTTTACGTGAAGCGGCTGCCTACCAGACCTCCACAACCCATTAACAGGGTAACACGGTACTTTTTGGCAAGATCTACAAATGACAGCCGGGACCAACAGCTTAACGTGCTTTCCGAGGCACTGAGGAAACTCGGTATGTTAAGATGGTAACCCATCCACAGACCAACCTTGGCAATCGTTGCTTAACCTTAAAGATCGACACGTGCGGCTGTTATTATTTAGCCACAAGCTCCTCAAATAAAGTCTTCATACATACCTAAATATTTTACTTCTTCCATACTCGTAAAACAAGGTAAAACTCCTAATTCATTGATTCATTGTTAAAACAAACCAGAATATTCCATTCCAAAAACTCAAAACATTAATTTGTTTCTATTAACCGTTCAATTTTTTCCCCTTACTTCACGAAAAACATTAAGCATTTTTCATTCATGTCAATAAAGAAATCGTTTCAGCAGTTACTCGAAATTCAATCTTGAATTCGAAGGTTCAAGATTCAATTTCGATTCTATCGACAAAATCCGGATATTCTCAAGTATTTGAAGCGGGTGTTATGACGAAATTCGCGTGACACGCGAACTCGTCGATGTAAATTGTTGGAACGTGCCTCGTGACATTTTTGTTGCATACATACTGTTGCGAGCAACAAACGTGACCGTTTTTCTCGTGAAAACGTTTCCTTTGAGTTCCGAATTTTAGTGTTGCGTTAGCTACACGTCAACAAAGGTGTACTTATTGTTTTGTGAGTAAAGACAGTAAAAACTACTTGAAAAAAAAAAAAAAAACAGCCATTTGCGAATTAAATTAGGCATACGTAGGTATGGTTCAGTCGACCAAATACGGTCCATGAGATTCAGCCCGGTAACAGACAGACTGATGGACTTGAACTTGGTTTCCAATAGAGAAATGTTTTAGCGACATACTCACATTTTTCGGATATCGACGTTTGGTTTTATGTAAAAGGTTCAGTCATTTATCGGAAACAATTCCAAATTTCCGTCCGGTCCAAAGAGTTTCCTACGAAATAACTCATAAAATAATTTCCAACTTGAAAATTGTATTCAGTAATAATCGTACCTCTTTTGACTAACCAGATCGATATGTCTGCTTGCAACATGTAAACGAATTCGATTAACTTAAGTATACCTTCTGTAGTTTACATAAGGTTTAAATTATAGCCTTCGTATGAGATTGCAAACTGGTAATGCAGGTCTCCAATTGTTTCCAATGCTATACTGATAGTCGATGTCGTAATTACAAGGCATACATTGTCTGCTTATTGTTTATTCCGAGTATTATTAGACGTCACCTGCACGATGCTCCCTATCCATTAGCTATAATCTCTTTATCATTACGGATCAAAGTAAGGGAAAATTGTCCTAGTAGTTTATTTAATGACAAAAGAACCCACAAAGAACTGCATGGAACTATATATAAAACATGTGTGGTTGCATGTAGCTGGCATATATTATTCGATGGTACTTTATAAGTCTATCCATTAGTTATTATCTCTTTGTCATTACGGATCAAAGTAAGGGAAAATTGTCCTAGTAGATTATTTAAAGACAAAAGAATTACAAAGTACTGCATGGAACTATGATAAAACATGTGTGGTTGCATGTAGCTGGCATATATTATTCGATGGTAGGTACTTTATAAGGCTATCCATTAGCTATTATCTCTTTGTCATTACGGATCAAAGTAAGGGAAAATTGGTCCTAATACTTGATTTAAAGACAAAAGAACAACAAAGGAGTATGGTATTGTAATAATACAACCTGTGTGGTTATATGCAGCTGGCATGTAATTATTCGATGGTACTTTAGAAGGCTATCCATTAGCTACAGGGAAAATTGGTCCTAATAGTTTATTTAACTACAAAAGAACAATAAAGAAGCATTGTACTGTGATGATACAACCTGTATGGTTGCATGTAGCTGGCATGTAATTATGCTACTTTAAAAGGGGCGTGTAAAATTTAGAATATATACCGTTAAATTTTGATCGTTTTAATCCCGTGGAGGGTCGATTCGCTACATGAAACACTATCAATTTGTAAAGATAAAATTAAAAAATAAAGTACTTTTTTTAACTCGAATTAATTTACGCATACGTACGAAATTAATTTCTTTAAGTAAACGTCAGCGGGGCGAGTTCAATGACCTAGGTAGTTAGTACGCAACGACCGACAACTACCTAAAAGGTCATTGACTCGTTTACCTAAAGAAATTAATTTCGTACACGCGTTTATTAATTCGAGATTTAGAAAAATGTATTGTATTTTTATATTTTATCTTTACAAATCGACAGTGTTTCATGTACCGTATCGACCCTCCACGGGATTAAAAAGATCAAAATTTTACGGTGTATGTATATTTTAAAAGTAATAAGTTAAGAAAATATTTATGAAAACTCCCGTGGTTATCAGTCCGAAATATAAATATACTTCAGGAAAATTCTGGTTTTATTTGTGTAAAACTGAAGTGTATCACCGTGATCTTTACCTACGGCGCTACAGTACTTAACTAACTCTATTTGGCTCTGGACATTTAAGTTTTAAAGCCAATGCAGTTGGTTTAATAAAAGAGCACTATCCATTGGACCGTGGTTTTGGTTAACCGGATTGCCAGCGGCCGAGAGTGCTTTAAATGGAAAGGGTTAAAACTATGGGACGGTAATGCAAAATAAAAATAGGTCGGTACGGTAATGTAAAATAAAAATAGTGGAAAATTTTTCGTTCACCTTATATTGCGTTGACGTTTTTATTAATTTTAAAGGAGGGCCCAACCAATAATTTGTATTTCATATCAAATCGCGCTATTGCGATTTTCAATATTTTCGCTGTCGTATAGAATACTTTTTATAATGTACACCTTTTATTACATAGGGACAAAAAGATTCAAACTCCCTGAAACAGACCCCAAATGTGGAATATCTTATTTGACTACCAGATTCACTTACACTATAATAAGATTGGGTCACGCGTCAGTCCATCGCTCACTGACCACTCCAAATCGCGAGGGACCTCGAGATGTATACAGGTTTCGTGATAAATCATATTGGGTCATAGTTTGACAAAGTGGGGCGTTGAGGCACGCCCGCGTCTCTTGGGCACTTCACTCGAGTATCGCTGATTTCGCATTCGACTCTTGCTGCTTATAAATAGGGATGAAAATATTTTTAAAGTTCGAAAGATTGATAAATTATGTACCAATTGATTTTGTATTTTAGACATCAGGCGTAAATTTTGAAGACATGTGACATCTGGATAACGGCCCATTACTTCTGATAGAGAGGCCTTTGTCTCCAGCAGTGGGAATGTTATATTAAGCTGTTTGTTTTTGTTGTGTTATACAAAAAAAATTACAACTTTTTTAGTCGATGTTTTAGGTTGTTTCTTCGTCTTTAATTAACACCGACTACCGAAATTTAAGTGGTTTTATACTTTGTAGTATTTTTTTTTTATTTGGAGTGTTCCAAAGGTTGTATTATTTTGTAAAAAGTTTTTTATTTTTCACTTTTTGGTGGTACCCCAGTAATACCTAACAACACCACTGGAAAGTCGCAGGAAAGCAAAATACGCAATTTCGTTTACTTGGAAATACGTCATCCAAGTATATGTTTTCCAGCTATTTTGATTTGAAAGCCAAACTGCAACCGATTTTGATGAAATTTCTTGGGACTAATCGAAAACTATATTAGTTCACATAAAACAAGATTTTTTCAAATCGGTTCGTAAATGACGGAGTTATGAGGTAACTAACTATAGAATTTTGTAAATCAGAGTTGGACCCTAGTGTAATGCAACGAATCTGCCATAAATATCTAGTTCTTAAAAGTACACAAAATGATAAACTCAAAATTGTGCGCAAATATTCAAAATGGTTATAAATTGATGTATCATCAAGGTCAGTGACATTATAAATATACCTAAATGAATAGCAAAAACGAATGCTATTCTCGGTTTTATTCAAGTTAAGCGAAGCGACAGCCCTATAACAGTTGTTGAAAAAGCTAGATTATGCGGGCAAACTTGAGCCAAATGTGAGAGTGTGAAAAAATAGAAAAAATACACCGTTACACAGTATTATATCAAAGGGTGGAGTTTTTCCAGCGAGTGAGCAGTTTCGGTAATGAAGGCATAACTTTCACTGTGAAGCAGGTTTTTATTAAAGCTAGCTTTAACAGCTATATTAGTACTTATTTCATGACTTTACATACATAAATTACTTAGAAACACGAGTAGTTTTTGATGAATGCATATTTTGCCTGTGCTTTTGAAATATTATCTCCTTCAATGCAAAGCAAAGTACGTAAATTTGAATCAGAAAATAACGTAAATACTCTCGCTCGAGTATTCCACTGTTTGTATTTTACCTTTAGTAAATTACAGATGAGTTTATTTCAAATATCTAATATTGGGTTTCGAATTAATGTAGCTCTCTGTAAAACTTTTTGTGATTGATTGCTATGAGGTTTTTTAACCTGTTTTTCTTTTAAACCGTTTCGGGGTTTACGGTCTGAGGCTATGAGTGATAAAATGCATTACATCAGTGTTGTTCCGAGTCTAAAACGTAATGAAGTCACGTACTCCGCCGTATAATCCCCTGGCTCACCGTAATCCAAAAACCATGACATGAAGGGCAACTGCCGAGGGTATTACTCGTCAAGCGAAGCCTCTATGCTACCACATCATGTATGTACGCGCTTACGCCTCAGAAAATTGATATGATATTCGCCAGAAACGGACACAATATTTTGTAGAGCCTTCAATATGATAAATACACTTCTTCCACGCCCCTAGGGCACTTTTTTACCGTTTATATTTATGTTTATAGTGGCTTGATGTGAATAGTTTATATTAGGGTCCGTTTTTACCACTACTGATAAGCTATATTGAGTAGACGAATTCGGAACTGAACATTTTTTATAGTTTTATCTTGTAGTAGTTATGAGGCACTACACAGATAGTGTAAGCCTCCACTCCATAGGAAGACATATTTTAAGCTCGATTGAACATAATTTGACGCCTTATCACTGAATTTTATTTCTATGAATGTATATCTACTAATGTTTGTATTCAGTATTCCATATGTTTATCACACAAACACTGTTTACTAAAAGACTTTTTCACAACGTTCTACGAATCTATTCAGAATATTTTTATGCAAAGTGAAATTATTCTGATGTGCCTCAAGTAATAAACGAAGTTACTTGAGGTGGATAAGATTTTTTCCTCTTCGTCGTTAGAGAGAAAATGAAATTACGGATAATCCGCTGTTAAGCTGTTATTAATTTTTCGTCTTGTTTAAATTCCTGTAACGAATAAATGATAAAAATCGGCCATTTTAGTAAACACTCCAAATAATGTTTTAAGTGGTTCTTTGTTTGATAGGTACAAAACGTCATCGAAGTAAATTATTCTAAATAATAGGCACGAAAAGCTTAAATAGTTTTAAACAAACCTAAGCAATTTACATAATATTATACGATTTAAACTTTTTATACGATGATCACAAACCTAAACTAATCTAACCACACCATTTTAAAATACAAGTTTTGTATTCAACTTGCATTTGGCAAAACCCTTGACGCAAGTCTAGCTGAATGTCTCTCGGTACACGCAACATAGTTTTACTCAACAGTGTTTGTAGTATTGTGTTATAATTAAACAGAACAGTGTGTCAGCGTAAAATTAAGTTTAATTGGTTAACTGTTCTCGTTAGCTTTTATAAAATGGTTGCCAACAGTGTATGCTTTGTTAGATGAAATTAATTGTACGTTGGAGAATTCATTAGACAAACTTTGATGCTGGTTTGCAATATGTGTTTTATTTGTTTTTTTGTGTGTTTTTAGTTTGTAACATTATAAATTCAACAGTAATTTATAAAATATATAATTTTCCCGAGGTTTCATTCCCGTGGCCAATCTTATGCAATTTTAGTGCCTATAGCTTTCTGTAAGCGAGTAAATTTTCGTAATCGTATCAGTATTTCCAGGATTACCGCCATCAAACATATTACCATTTAACCTCTTTGTATTATTATTAATTTAGCTTACTACTCTTACTTCGAAAGATTAAGGGATTGCGTTTATTTTCCTGTAATCTGTAAAATTTAATAAAACAAACTTTAAGTCGTGTAAACAATACCTTCATCAGCCAAATAACGCATTCATGATAAATCAGATTATTATATAACTAGCTTTCGCCCGCAAATTCGTAAGTGCATATCCCGTTTTTTCCCGTTCCCGAAAGAATTTCGGGTATTCCTCTTTTAGTGCTCCCCTACACTGTCCAAGAAACCTACATCATCTGTCATCATTGTCTGTCAGTCATTTAGTCTGTCCAGTAACAGAAGAGTTTTATATAATTGTATTTGATTTTTAAATGTATTTGTAAATGTGTTACTTAAACCAATACAAGATTTACAACACTTCAAACATTCATTAGTAACATAATAATAGCCCTTCTTCATAATAAAGTGAACTGAACACTTCACACACATTTCTGTGACAATATCAGTGATGCCCATTATAACATATTCTGTAAGCTTGCGACTTGCGACCTATATGAGTGGGAGACGTATCAACCCATCCTTTGTCTCAGCGGCTCAGTACGGTTCCTATTGAAGCATGTTTCCGCTGTATTCCTCGATACATTACATGAATACACAATAGATTGTTAGGGTTTATTCAAGCAAATAATATTGAAAATAAAAAAGTTTTTAAATGGTCTCTATTGTCATAGGAATATTGAAAATGGTGTTTGAATTGGGAATTGATTGAGCATGGAAATAGAATTATGGGAAAATGAAAGCCGCAGTTGCCATTTTTTTTGTTAATTTAATCCTTTGTTTGCTTTAATGTGATAATATTCTAGAATCTCTTCAAACTTCAAACGTTAGTCTGTTCTGACTGCTTGGCAAGGACCTTACCAGCTTCATACTCGTACACCGGTTCTTTGTCTTTATCATAACACTGGCTTTTGCCCACGACTCCGTACGCGCACATCCTGTTTTTTCCCGTTCTCGTAGTATTTCGAGAAATCCTCTCTTAGTGCTCCTACGGAGTATAGAGATGCTGAATGTCAAATTTCAGCTTTCTACGACCGGTATCTTCGGCTGTGCATTGTCTGTCAGTCACTCACTCAGTAACAGAAGAATTTTATACATTAGGATTATCTCATCATCATCATATCAGCCGAAAGACGTCCACTGCTGGACATAGGCCTCCCCCAAAAGGGGGGGGGGGGGGTTGCCATAATCGCCACGCTTGGCAGGCGGGTTGGCGATCGCAGTATATGGTGTTGAGTTTTACAGAGAATGCTGCAGCCCATTCTGTGGCAAGTCCCTTAGTCGCCTCTTACGAAACCCACGGGTAGTGGTGGGATGGTATTATTCTTTTACGGCACCATACGGCATCGGCCGACACCATACGTCCATTAGAATGATCTAGACTACTTAAATTTCATAAATATTTAAAGTCAGATTTTCTAAACACTACTACTACATATTTCGTCAAAGATAGACTTCCATTTTTCAGCATACTAGTATCATTTAGCCGACAGAATGTAGCGGCTTAACACAATTTTGTTCAGGTATCCATTGTGAACGGCCCGCTGCTCAGTGGACCATGCGAAGCTATTTTCACCTTTTTAAGAAAATATTTTTTCGTAAAACGTTCCCCACAGACGGTATTATTACAAGATTTTGTTAGAAAAACAATCCTGATCGATGATTGGCTGGAATTTCGTTTGTTGTTAGAATTGCAATTGCTTTTAGATGTTGATTTCATAAGGCTTTATTAAGGATTTTGGGTTAAGAATTCTGCCTGTTTGAATAAAAAATACTTTATTCAGAGTCAGGTAGAATTTTTTAAATGTGTGTGAGTGTTTTAAATTATGTTTAGTGCTAATTCAAACACCATAATTGTCAACTACGGACTACTCAAAAATTAATGTCAAAAGCAGAACGACGTTTTAAATCGATCTAGCGATGAAAGTATTTTTTTCGAGTTATTTTTTTTCCTCTACATGAATATTGTTCGTTTTGAATATTACTGATGTCCGAGGCAAACTATTACATTTCTTTGTCGATTTAGTTTTGTGATTTCGAATTCATTTAAAAAAATATTATTCCACCACAACTCGGATCCTTAAAACAGACAGGTAGATTTCCAGTTAGTAATATTTGTCAGAGCTAGTCTATCACCGCTTTGATGACTGCAGTGGACGCCACGCATCATTGGACTGTAAAATTAATCGGTAGCTGTGACATCTGGCTTTGAACAGTGGTGGATATGGATGTCCGTTTTTTAGCGGTCTGCTCTTTCGACCACAAAATTGCTGTAGGAATAATGTTTGCGATATCAAACAGCTAGCTGTTGCCTGTAATTACAGACTTTTCCGTGTTACAGGAATAACGCAAAACCTTAAAAAGATTCATTATGTCATCATTATGGACATCTTACTATAGGACCAGAACTGAAACCGCAAGACAAAAACACTTGCCCCATAATTTTTGCATAATTTGACAAAATGAACTGAATACGTTACGGTACGAGTTTACAGCTGTTATTAAGAAAATGTCTCAAACCACCATATTTATTGTTAACATAATATTTATCTAACCATTGAAAAACAGCCCTTCAATCATAAAACTTCAACTAATTCAATATTTCTACTCAGGTATATTAAACTTAGAAATGCAATAAGTTAAGTTATTGCGTGCATATTCTAGATAGGAATCCGACTTATTTATGTATTAATTTGATGCACGGCATTGGAAATATTTTATTATTAAATTCAGTTTGTATCAGAATTGAATAGTTCAAACGATATTGAACTGGAAATACAACTGCGTAGTAATAGAATTTGATGTTATATACTAATCCTATCTAATATTATAAACGCAGGCGTGTTTTTGTTTATTTGTTACGCTTCTACGCCTAAATTACTGAACCGATTTTGATGAATTTTGGTACAGAGAGAGGGTTTATAGGCTTCAACGTGAGCGAAACCGCTTGAAAAAGGAATATTCTCGTTTGAAACAAAAAAAAATCTTGCAAGTACATTGTAAAGGAATTAGATTATTTATTTGTTTATACGTTTGCAAAAGGTGATCCTTGAAAATACTGATACAGGAGGACCGAAGTCCGTAGTACTTACTAAGTCCGTAGTTTCGGGCTTAGTTGCGGGCGTATTCTACTCCGTATCACCTACGGACTTACGATTAGTCCCGAACCCGAACTGACAACACGATTTGACAGTAACTGACAAATCCTGTTGTCATTAATTCTTAGTGGTTAGGTGATACGGAGTAGAAATACAACTAAGCCTGAAACTACGTACTTCGGGCTTAGAGAGTAGCCCCCCAGAACCACAAACGGTTCATCTGTCACTGATAGAAAACTACACTATGAATAAATATCTTAGACTACATTTATCTCTAAATAATTTACGGTTCCTATTGAAGCTCACCGGGGCTCTGCGGCCCCGGTCGACGGCGCGTTGTGTTCCACGCGCGCCTCAAAGATATGTTAACATAGTAGACGGGGCCTGCTAGGGCCAGTGCCTGCCAGGGTTGCGGAATTTGTTCGAAAAAAGGGCATTTGGAGGAAGACTGATGGGTTTTGATCAGTAAGAGTCTGATACCCCTTTCCGCTCCACCCAGAGCGGCAGAAGTCATTTCATGATTTCCGATCCTTAAAATAAAAACGAGAGCTCTGCCACGGAATAAAGCCCAACATTCATATCCATTAAGTGCCTATCAATATAGGTGCTTCCAATTTAAAGACCTTCCATCATTCCTCTGATTCACTATAAGGCTTATTTTAATTACAATAAAGATCATGTGATCGACCATTAATTACGTTTTAAATTGTTGTTCCTTTCTTTTCCTCTGGGACATCATATTCCGTTAAAGATTTTTTATTTATTTTCAACCCTGCCTTTACCCCCAGTGATGATACTAAAAGGAGTTGAAAGGAAACCGCGCTAATTACGGGTTAATTATAATTTGACTGACGCTCAATTGCCTTGTCGAGCCGGTTTTAGCTTTTAATGAATGAATGAAATGAATATTTTTGTTTTTGGCAGGAAAAAGGGAATGGCTTTTTAAATAAGGTCCTTTTTCTTTGATGGAAATGAAGGAAATTATATTTGATGTTGATATTTGTTTCAGGTATTTATTACTTGCTGGTAGTAAGCCTCCCTCAGACAATTAAGAGGACGCGACAATGCGACAGCAATGAGGCGTTGTCATAGAATTTATACCTACTAATATAACAAATCTAAGGAGTTTGTTTGTTCGAACGCGTTAATCTTTGGAACTACCAGTCGGAATTGGAAAATTCATGTATAATGTGACTATAAATTCATGAGGAAGGCAGTAGGTTATACGGGAACGGGGAAAAACGGGATAAGCGTGTACAAAGTCGTGGGCAAAAGCTAGTGTAGTATAAAATTAATATTTTAGCAAAAGTGAGACGGTACTTCACGCCGGAACAGCTGCTCAAACTCTACCAAGCGCAAGTTCGATCATGTATGGAGTACTGCTCTCATCTTTGGGATGGATCTGCCAGATACCAGCTTGATGTCCTTGAGTCAATTGAGAAACGAGCCAAGAGGATCATCGGCAATGATAGGCTCGTCGCTACGAAGCTCCAAAGTCTTGAGCATCGACGACGAGTTGCTAGCCTGTCGGTTTTCTACCGGTTGCATTTTGGGGAATGTGCGACGGAATTGCATAATTTAATTCCACCAAGCCCGTTCCATCATAGGACCACAAGACGAACGGCGATGCGCCACCGGTACATGGTGGACATCCCACCCACGCGCACAAAACGTTTTGGGAACACATTCATAGTGCGTACAGCTAAGGAGTGGAATTCCCTGCCGATGTTTCCTGATAGCTACAACCTGGGAGTCTTTAAGTCAAGAGTGAATAGGTTACTTCTAGGCAAGCGTACTCCATCTTCGACCACATCATCGCTTACCATCAGGTGAGATAGTGGTCAAACGCGTGCCTATCAATAGTAAAAAAAAAAATAATAATAATTTAATGCTGTATGTCTGTTTCCAGCATTTTCATGTATTTAACTGAAGGTTACATCAACTTGGTCCACAGTGCTTTATTTTTATAATTTCCTTACCCAAATTTTAATAAGGTAAGTACTTCAAATTTAAACAAACCATTAATTTACCATATTTAACTTTTCCTGCAAATGCTGATAAAGTTCTACAGAAACTAGATTAATTTAGAGTCCGCGGTCAAAGCGCGCGTGTACATCTGCTGCATTTAAATTATCTAACATACATATTTGCGTTTTGGATATGCAAACACCATTCGTAGGACGTTCCGTACATTTACCTTGGATATGATTGTGGGAATGTGATTTCAATTGCAATAATTTAGCGATTTCTGATGTAAGTTGGTACTAATTACATATGGATGAATCGGTTTTTTTTAGCCGATTCTAACCAAACATATAAGTCGATTTAGCAAAAAATGTCGCTTATCCCTTTTTGGTCGAAAGGCATCGTCTTGTGTAAGTGTATCTTAACATAATTATGTAGTTGTTTAATCTAATGTTTCTTCTGTGTTGTAGAGTATCATTGGTGGAATTTATCTTTGTTGAGTTCCACAAGGTGGACCGATGATGCGAGACGCGCAGGACCGGTCGTTGTGGCGACGCTTGGGGGAGGCCTATGTCCAGCAGTGGACGTCTTTCAGCTGATATGATAATGACATGACTCTGATTTCATGCCACCAAACGGATCAGACAGCTTCGACGGGTGTTTTGAAACAACTACATTTTAAAAAGTTACTTTTACGAGAGTATCTTTCATTTGATGCCCGCATGACTATGTCAGGAAAAATACGATGTCACTTCCAACTTAAATTTATATAGCCTAGGTACATATTATAGTTATTGGAAACAACTATATTTTAGAAACTTACGTGAGCGTCTTTCATTTGATACCCGCATGACTATGTCATGAAATATACGACATCACTTCCAACTTAAATTCATATAGCCTACAAATTATAAATATATAATTTCAGTACTTAAGATGAATCTGATGAAGCGAGCCAAAGAAATGGGTATACCAAACATAATATTCATACTATCGAAAAACATTTACCTGGTTCTTGGAAATTACGGTGGAAATAAGTTGGGAAAAGTTTGGTAAATAAATATGTATCCCAAAAACAAATAAAAATTATTCTCAAAAATCTTCTTGTTGTAACAGAAGATTGTTCGTTAACTAACTGCATCCGTCGCTGCAGGAAATAACAAGGACGTTCAAAGAACATTATCTTTGCATGGTACGATTAAAAGTAAGCTACGTCAGACTTTAATATACCAGTAGATAAAATTGTTTGCTTGCTGAGACAACGAACAATGAATATTGAACAGAATAAAATTGGTATTTATATTTTTGTAAATTCGGAACATAAACAAATTAGGCCACCGTAGACAGATAAAAAATTGATATATCACACTATATTGTCCAAAAAACTTTTTTTTTTGTTTGACCCCCAGAAGTAACCGCCATACTAAAAATTTAATAATTTACGTAACGCGTCCATGTTTGGGTCACAGAAGTCCATATGTGTATTTAAATTTCAACAGAATCGGTCTAGTGGACCCAGAGAAAACTGGCTGTGACAAACGGACAGACAGACAGATAGATAAACAGACACACAGACACCCGAGTGATCCTATAAGGGTTCCGTTTTTTGTTCGGAACCCTAAAAATCAGCACAAAGCCATTTATTGCGACTTAAGAAGTTTTACATTTTAATGACTGACCTAAATTACACGTCAAACGTTTTGTAACGTCAAATTAAACTAGATGAGGTTGGTGTTTATAAGCAGACTACTCTAAGAAGAAATACTGAACAAACAAAGAGATCAAAGTCATTTTTTAAATGCATGCATTGTAATCATATCTGGTCATATGACAACCAAGTTGCACAGATTTAAATGAGGGTTTTGGATACCTAAGTGGTGCTAATCACTGCACATAAGCACCAACTTAGCCCGGCAAGGTACTGCTGGCTATTGAGTCATCGGACAAGTGTCAAAGTAAAACGAACTTTCTAAAGATGTTCGTAACCGACCTCTTACACGCTAGCGACTCGCAAGCTGCCTTTCAGTGCGTTATCAGCCTTAGATTAGCCGATCATCACTCTGTCGGTTTGTTACTGCTTGACGTCTTAACGGCTGAACGAATTCAGACGACTTTGCACACGGATAGACTAAGTCCTGGAATAGGAAATAGGATAGATTTATCCCGGTAATATGTTCCCTTGGGATAATTCTCAACTTTAAAACGGGCGAACCGCTAGCAGAAGCCAGTCTACACTTCTACACTGATATTATAAAGAAGAAAGATTTAAAGTTTTGTGTGTTTCTAACTAATGAACTCAAAAACTACTGGACCGATTTCAAAAAAACTTTTCACTATTAGAATGCTACAGTATCCCTAGGTTACATCTATACTAATATATAAAGCTGAAGAGTTTGTTTGTTTGCTTGAACGCGCTAATCTCAGGAACTACTAGTCCGATTTGAAAAATTCTTTCAGTGTTAGATAGCCCATTTATCGAGGAAGGCTATAGGCTATATATCATTACGCTAAGACTAATAGGAACGGAGCAGTAATGAAAATTGTACCGCAGACGAAGTTGCGCGGGTCAACTAGTAGACTATATTTATTGCTAGAAAAAAAAATAGGGATCCTTAATAAAATTATATTTAATAATTTGAATATCATTACTAAACAGTAAAATTTGAAAACCATTCCCATAATCAGAGGGTCGTAATTAAAAGGTTAGTAGGTGCCATACTATCAATTTTTTATTCATGTTCCAGTGACAAGTAATCGACTAATGGGCTGCTTAATAGATTAGTTTTAAAGGTTGACAATATTTGACCATTAGACATCATGACGTGAATGTCATGGTTCAAGTTCACATGGTTACCATGAAGGTTGTTTTAGTAGACTTAAAAACGAACTAAATTTTTCTGCGGTTTCACTTTTGTGGTATATGTTACAAGAACCGCGCCGTTCAATGATAAAAGTTTACCACTTACTGATTCTGAAACTTTCTGTTCTTTTAATTAACCGACTTCCAAAAAAGGTGGTTCTCAATTAGGTGGGTATTTTTTTATGTATGTACACCGATTACTCCGATTTCTGTGATTCTTTTTGAGTTCGATGCGGTATACTTGCCATTTGGTCCCGTAAAAATTTGATTCAGTTTGGTTCAGTAGTTTTTATTTTATGAGCATTTTTGCTTATTTCAATTTCTGCGTTGACGAAGACGTCGTCCAAGTACACAACTTAAAATTGAAAAATAAAAAACTTTTTACAAAAAAATATTAAAAAATCAAAGAAACAAAACCAAAAACACCGACTTCCGAAATTAAGGTTATTTTATACCTTGTAGTGTTTTGTTTGGAAGTCGATTAAATTTTTTTTGTATTTTTTTTTTAATTTGCAGCCTGTTCTTATTTCCCATCCTTAAAAAAAATAAGACTTCAAGCTGGTCCCGCCATCTTCGCCTGGGTCTATCTGGATGATGCTGGACGTTTTCGGAATTGGTTTACTTTTTAATATTATAGATAACAATTTAATATACTATTGAAAATTGAGAATTTTCGTTATCTACTACTATCCACATCGGAGTTCCAAAGATTACCTCTTACATTCAAACAACTATATCCTTATCAATCATCAATCAATCAATCAATATATATAAAATTCTTCCGTTACTGACTGACTGACAGGCAACGCACTGCCGAAATTACGAGTCGCAAAAAGCTGAAAATTGGCATGTAGTTTCCTTTGGGAGTGTATGAGGGGGGGGGGGGGCACTAAGAGAGGATTTACTGAAATTTCAACGGGATCGGGAAAACACGGGATAAGCGTGTACGAAGTCGCGAATTACGAAGGTGACAGCCGGAGGACTTAAAAAAAACCGAAATTTATTTAATAAAGAGTTTAATTACTCAAAAATTACAATAGTAACTTATGCTAAGTCCTAAGTCTAGATTCGGACGATGCTAGTACCGAAGTGCCGCAAGTTAATTATTATAAAATTACAATTAAACCGATTGCGAGCGCGAATGCACTATCAGCATATTGGAAGTAGGTGATCGGCGGCGACACGAGGCGTCGAGTCAGCAGAGTGCAATGGTCGCACTTGTATGTTGAAACATCGGTTTGACGTAAATAGCTATCATGTCGCTATTCAGCTGATTTGGTGTAGGCAGGGCACGTAACACGCGGGTAAATACTTGTTTAATATAAATTTATTAGTTTAAAGATAAAAACACTAGGTCTAATCTCTCTTTGTGTAGGAAGGCGTAATCCGTATTAACGGGAAACTGCAATTTCCCTTTCCCTCGGATTACCGTGGACGCGTATTATTAATAATTTTATTATCATAATAAACTTAGTCCGTGGTTTAACTAGATTAATGTGATTGTTCGGTTTGTATGTACCTGTAATGAATCCCCACCTCCTAATATAACGTGTGAATTCCATTATGATTCCGTTATGACAAAGGGATAGCAATATTCGTTCTGTATGGCTCCATCTCTCTCTCACGAAGAAATTATGATGGCATTGGCTTGTCGTAGTTAGGACTCATCTTATGATATGACAGAACACAATGAATGCTCCAGCCTCAATTCGTCATAAGCTTAGTTTTCAAGAAGACTATGTTAATTTGTAACTGTTAGAAACCTATTATTTTGGTCTGGCGAAATCCTCATGGTTACTCTCCATCAGAAGAAAACAGAGGGACGTTGGACTCCTAACCTCATAGGTATCTGCAATATTACATTGTTTTTCTCATTTCGAGGAGTAAACAAATCACGTTTCTTTTGATGATCTCTGAATCTTAAATCTGAATCTTTCGTTTTTGTTTTTATAGCGGCAATAAAAAATATATGCTCTGTTCAGAACTTCGATTCATGAGATACAGCATGCTAACAGACAGATAGACGGTGGGACAGCGAAGGCTTAGGGTTCCGATTTGTAATTATCGGGTACGGAACACTCACAGAAATATAAAAACTGGCCAAGTGCGAGTCGGACTCGCGTGCAAAGGGTTCCGAACGAATTTAATTGGTTTAACATGTTATTTTAACACTTCAGACTTCTAATAGGTTTTCCTGTAATCTTTAGGTGAAGATCTATTATCTCCATTTTTTACAAAATTTTAGGCTCAGTAGTTTCGGAGATGAGGGGGGGAATGGTCATTTTTCGTCTAATTTCTTGAATAACTTCAAAACCATTTATTTTAAAATTATGAAAAAAATATAATTAAAACCCTCACCGTAAACCCATTCATTTGATATATCACACGATATTGTTCAAAAAACTTTTTAATTAAATTTGCTAGAGTGACCCTCAAAAGTGACCCCCATACTAAAAATTGAATGATTTACGTAATGCGTCTGTGTTTGGGTCACAGAATTCCATCTGTGTACCAAATTTCAACAGAATCGGTCCAGTGGATCCAGAGAAAACTGGCTGTGACAGACGGACAGACAGACACCCGAGTGATCCTATAAGGGTTCCATTTTTTTTCGGAACCCTAAAAACAGATAAACTCATAGAAATACAAAATATACAAAACTTATTTATTATATCTATAGGAACACTAAAACTACGCTCAATTGCTAATAGCAAAGAACTGACCCTACCTTTTCATCTACTCATAAATGCAGTTTTCTTTCAACCAACCATGGCAATTACTGCATTTAAAGCTATAGTCACTGCCTCTTAGGCCTGTAATTACAGTAAAATGCAAATTAATAACAATCTGACAGCTGTCATCTGTCACGAGACGTAATAATTATAATTACAGTAGTTAAGTGGCACAGACGTTGATTTTAGAACGTGTGAATTAGTATAATTGCTTGTAACTTATATTCTCGAGAGAGTTAAGGGTAGACAAGGGTACGATTTAAATAGCAGCTATAATGATTTTCAGTTTAATTATACAGGGTTAGTTTTTAATGGCCAGCTATTTTTTAACAGGCATCAGGGTTCAATGAAAGCTATTTAAATGTGGTATAAATGGCCAGCACTTAGACCTATTGCTGGCCTTTTAAAAAGTTAATAAATTAAATGGAACAAAATAGTGATTTATTGAAACAGTTTGACGGAATCGTTTAAAAAGTGGTTTAGTTTATAAAATAAATTATTTTAAGTTTAGGAGTGGTAGAGAGAGCCATTTAATAAGTTGACTCATAAAGTTAACGAATTGAGGATTCTTTTTCAAGTCCATTAAAAATAATGACATTTTAAGTAAAATAGACGAACAACCAGTCTATTTTAAGAAGAAAATTATTCATTATTTATATTGAAAATGTTTGATGAATTCATAAACTTTTATAAAATGAGCGAAAACACTGAATCACTTCAGAAACTTTTCGTAAATTTTAAATAAGTTACAGAAGTTGAGAGTTTTTTTTTTTTGGAAGGAGACATTTAGCTGTTTGTCATTTTATTTTTATTTATTTTTTTAGATTGGTCAAGTAGATTAAGTAACTTAAAAAATATTTTAAGGTCTGGCTTAAAACAAAGATAAATAACCAAGTATGGTTAGTTTATGTGTAGGTTTGCACTCAAAATATAGGTTTGCACTCAAATAAAAAAACATTTTCCTTTTTGTTTTTAGGGTTCCGAACATCCGCAAAAAACGGAAGTCTTATAAGATCACTCGGGTGTCCATCTGTCTGTCTGTCACAGCCAGTTTTTTCCGGATTTACTGGATCGATTATGTTGAAATTTGGTTTGCATATGGATTTATGTGACCCAAACACGAACGCGTTAAGTAGATAAATTAATTTTTAGTATGGAGGTCACTTTTCAAACTATATCGTGTGACATATCAAATGAAAGGGTTTACTGTGAGGGTTTTAATCATATTTTTTTCATAATTTTGAAATAAATAGTTTTGAAGTGATTCAAGAAATTAGACCAAACATTACCATGCCCCCTAATCTCCGAAACTACTGAGTCTATAATTAAAAAAATATGCAGATAATAGTTCTATACCAAAAGATTACAGTAAAACCTATAGGAAATATGTAGTGTTATAAAATTAATATAAGAAATTAATCCGGAACCCTTTGCACGCGAGTCCGACTCGCACTTGGCCAGTTTTTGTTATTTCAGTTTAAACCTCATTTAACCGTATGGTGTCGGCCGGTTCCGTATGGTGCCGTAAAAGAATAATACCATCCCATCACTTCCCGTGGGTGTCGTAAAAGGCGACTAAGGGACTCGCCAGAGAATGGGCAGCAGCGTTCTCTGTAAAACTCAACACCATACACTGCGATCGCCAACCCGCCTGAAGCGTGGCGATTATGGCAAACCCCCCCTTTGTGGGAGGCCTATGTCCAGCAGTGGACGTCTTCCGGCTGTTATGTTGTTGTAAACCTCATTTATAAATTAATTTAACTATGGAGTTACTTCTCTCTAGAAAACGTTCCATAGGAATAGTTTCTCAACTTTTGAAGTTTCATTTGTGTAAATAAAATATTTTAAAAACCTTTTCCTGAATCTTCTAATCTCGTGTCACGTTGTTATCGAACTCCTCCGAAACGGCTTGACCGATTTTTTTTATGTTTTTTTTTTGTGGTTGCTCGGTAGGTCTGAGGCCAGGCTATTTTTTTTATATGGCAAAACAACATTTGCCGAGTCAGCTAGTTTTCCTATTGTATTTTTAACATATTTTTTACCGACGAAAAAACGGAGAAGGTTCTCAAGTCGCGTAAATATATTTTTTTGAATGTATCAATAGGCATAACTTTTTACAGAATAATCCGATTTTGATAATTCTTTTTTTATTGGAAAGGAAATTACAATACGAAGAAACTACCTTAAGTATTTTTTTGTAAAACGGTTTATTATTTTTTGCTTTTCAATTTGTTTCGTATGTTTAATTCTTTTGTTAAAAAGGTTTTTTCTGCTGTGCTTATACTGAAATTAAAATAAACACTTATCTTTTATTATACGAAAAAAAATCTGTTGTTATTTTCATTCATCATGTTGGCAAACGAGTTAAAAACAAAGTTACTTAGGTATCTTGTTCACTCCGCGAATGTAATAAGAATCCTCACTAGATCCCAGAGCAAATATTTCAAGTACTTATGTGTACATCACTGCAGTATTATAATGATGTGCTGCGTCTCGGAATACCATATGACGTACAATTTTATTAGCATGCCTGGTTTTCGCGTAACAAGGTATCTAATAACATGTTTTCTGTTTATTTTTCCAGTAAGTCTAGGAATTTTTGTGAAGACCGTGTTTGTAGTGATGTTGTTGTGTGTGTTTTTATTTACACACACACATACACACGTATGAACACACATTTATACGAAACACACTCTAGTTTTCACACACTGCCATAAACACGATTTTCATTTTTCTTTTTATTGGTTTTATAAAAAAATTAGTGGACGTCACGCGGTTTCACCCGCGTAGTTCCCGTTTCCGTGGGAGTACGGGGATAATATATAGCCTATGTTACTCCCTGATAATGTAGCTATCCAATGCTAAAAGAATTTTTCAAATCGGTCCAGTAGTTTCGGAGCCTATTCAATTCAAACAAATAAACAAACAAATCTTTCCTCTTTATAATATTAGTGTAGATGTGTAACTATAATACCTAATTAGCACAACGAAACAATTGTTAATTAATCGAGCAAGAGCGAGGTTTATCTCATCACAAGTATCTTCGGATTACTTTCTGGGAAGCCCCGGCAACTTAATTGTATAGATTTAAGATACTAAACACATCCTTGTTTTTTAAATTAACTTAGGGTCTAGAAGACATATGTATGTTACTGTTAGCATTGGCGATGGACGAATTTGAAACTGTATCTATGCACCATCGCGTTTTAGTGACTCTCCGTTTGGTCGTTCCGAACGTGGTATCAAATCAAGATAGCACGTGTTTGGACGATTTCAGTCAGTCGCAGTAACGAACTTCCGAAAAGCAATTAAAGCGCTGGTTGCTGAGCATCAGTTACAATATATAGCTTTATTTATAAAAACTTTTAACAATGATTGTAAGATTCTTAGTTCGTTTTTGAGTGGCTGAAACCCAAAAGTTGAATAGCAGAGAATGCCCAAGGGACATTTTCAATCATCTTGAAGAATTCGATTGTAAACTCTGCCAAGCAGTGGTTAGATTGTTTATTGAAAAGCCTGTTTATAGCTGCAATCATTTCGTGCCTTCGCCCAGGCAAAGCCGTTCAAGCAATACATAGTACATATATATAGGTAGACCAGTTTATCATACATTAGAGTTAATTATGCATATTAACAGAACACTCAATCCTCATTAACCCTTGTCACAACTCACAGTATATCAACAGTTATGGCAGTAGCGGCTTATTACCTTTGACGTACTGATCGATTAACAGTACCTACTTACGAGTATGTATTGAATCTAGTTATACTGTTGACAGAGTAATTATTGCTGATAATAATCTGTCTCGATAGATTAGAGTGCACTCTGTTAAAGTCGAATCGACTCAAGTATAAAGTGCGTTGGATAGTTGTATTTTTATTGCAGAAATTTGCTTTCTCAATATTATCCTCCTGAAACAAAGAGGAAGCATCTAGATCTAAAATTACGTAATATGTACTGACTAATAGGACGCCACTCACAAATGAGCAGACAGAGCAAATTGTTAGTATACAAAGCCATCTTGAAACCAATATAGACTTTTGGCATATAGCTCTGGGGTACAGCTAGCAACAGTAACATAGACATTTGGAGCGATTTCAAACGAAAACACTGAGATATAAAATATCAAACAAAACAGTGGCTTATTGTTGTGCACAATAGATTGCCATGGAGCAGACTTAGACATAAAAAATGCAGAAATTAACTAGAAATCGGATTTCTATTTTGAAACCGTTTTAGCGATTTTAGTTCCAGCTACCAGAAATCGTAGATTTTTTTTCCGCGTAAGAACTCGGTTGACTATTATCCATCCTGATATAAGCGGTGATGTGGTGATCTATAGTCACGCTTACCTAGAATTAACTGTGTGGTCTTGACTTGTAGACTTCCAGGTAAATAGCTATAGCAACATATTTTTTGCACCTCATCATGGAAGAGGACTTTTGGCCGCAGGACGTCGTGTTCCGTCGCTTCCGCGGACAAGTTCCACTAGATCGCACAATGACGTAGTGTTAAGTGAATTATATCCTTCTCCCAAGCACGTTTGCTCTTGCGAATCTCCACTCAGACCGGCCGATTAAGGCAAAAAAGAGGTGGGAGCTCTGTTCCTCGTCAGTGTTCACTCCGGCCAGCCAATAAAGGCAAGCCGGAGATAAAGAACAAGACTTCTCCCGGGAGATCAGGTCCGTGGGGTCGCAACTGCCAAACAGTTCGCCACAAAACTGCCTTGCGTACTGCTAGGGCGGCACCACGACCGGCTTGCTGCCCTTTTGCTTTCGGAGCTTGACATTGGCACTGCCGTTTGTCTTAATTTGGAAACACAGAGATTAGTAAGGAATTCCACTCGTGAGCTGTTGCACGATGGAAGTATTCGCAGAACGTTATGTGCGTTTTAGTCAGATTGACGGCTCTTGCTTTATATTCTTTTAGTTTTTGTTAATCCACTTTACCCATAAATGTATGTGTGAGCTTCTCAAATTAACCACGAGCAACAAGTTCATTAAGTATTCGTAATGACAGATTGACCAATAACTCGTCTATCATTCAGTGAAATGAACACTGAACAATTCATGGTGATGTTAATTAAGTGAATGAATGAAACTGTAATACGTAATTACCTTCGGTAACGGCTGGAATCCTGCCAATGAGCAGTGAAACTTTCCAGTAGTGGTGTTTTATAACTGTTCTTTCTTTATTAATTGAAGGACGAACAACCTTCCCTCTCAGTCACTCTCTCTCTCGATTCATGTTGATGAATGGCGAGAGAAAAAGGCTAAAGAATAAATGAAAATGAATAAACGCGTCTTTCTATACGGGAGCATAGAAGCAGAGATCGTGTTGCGCTAAGTAGGTACCATTGGTATTGGACAAGGACAGGAAGATGTTGATGACGTAGGAAATAAAGCAAGTAATTAACGCCATCTGGAACTAGTCCACTTAAAGTGCAAACCGGTGAGAAGTTCTTGTGTGAATTATCTAAACCACATGACTACACAGTGAAATGGTTCGGAGAAGAAAGTTTCAAGCTCAGTTAAAAAGAAGAAGTGGTTCTTAATCAACTTAGAGGATCTGATCTAAGCAAACACAAACATTACAAATTGAATAAAAACTTGTACTGAAGCATACTAGCTTAGCTTCATACATCTGTTGTGGATATACGACAGACATGCAAGCCACAGAGTAAAATAATGAAATTACGGCGGTAGGCTAACCACATCGGTCGCTGAAATGCAACCTGAGTGGCCTACCCACTCTACCACTCGTAGTTGGCAAGCTACGGAGCGCAGGTATTTGCACTGCGATACCGCCTTTGATGATACCTGTTATATATCGTAGGTTGCACTGAAATTCGTTTGATAGATACCTGGTATTTGTATTCGGTAAACGTGTAGGTAGTGTGTGCGTGCTTTCGAATCAATATTTGTGGTATATAGGTACTAGTATTGGGAATGGGTGGTGTTTGCTTTACGATATACGTATTTATTATACGCTGGGTATAGTTATATTACGCTAGAATCTATGAAAGATTTTGGTGTGGCGACCGCGTACTGAAATACGTAGGGTTAGAAAGTCTCGATCCCACGAACTGGACCGGTAACCTGAGGGCCGATTCTACCAATTTTTTCAACAACATTCGTAATCGTATGAGATTCGATTGCGTCGCAATCTGTCAAAATAGCTTAAAAATTAGTACAACCGGCTCTCTGGTTAATACCGCGGTCATTTCGCTACTTGCCAGGTTGGCTCGCTATACTCGAGCCGCTAAGAAAGCTGCGTTGTCAGCCTTGAAGTAATCCGCCGGTGTCGGGAGTAAAATACAAGTTACCAGTAGCTCCAGAGACTGGAACCTCCTCACAATACATTTCGAGAAGTACTGCCTTCTGTGTCAGACTCTTGATTCAACCGCGCATCGCCAACTTCGAAAACTCGTTTTCGAAGTTGGACCTTTGGCCAAAAATTGCGATACTATCAGCGCGACTGTCGAAACGCAAAAATATAAGGGATTGATCTTTGTGAGATTTCGACAGCGTTTTTCAATTCCATATATTTTTGACCCTTTAAAAATCGTTTTCGTCACGCTACAGAATGTCACCTTTGACCGTCTGCGGTAACGATCATAGGCACAATTTTTTTTTTGATGAATGTTTGCCTTATTGTTTGTTTGTTAAACCTTTCTAAAAAAAAAACTGTCTGTCATTATCACCTCTGACTTAAACTAGTCTAGGTCAGCACCCATTCCACACGACCATAACAAAAGCAGAAGAAAATCATGTCAATATTTATAAATTCCATATTCCCATTTAATTCAACTTCAATTTCCTATAGAATTGAAACTGTTTATTGTATTATTATAACGAGCGTACTGGTCAGGTAGATTGTGCCCGACAGCGGAACGTCGGAGTTTGAAACTTTGTTCGTAATAATATTTCTACCTACCTGTTGTTCGCCTCTCTCTGTTACGTTATTTTTCAGAAGAATTCCTGGTATTCCTTTTTTAATTTCATTATTAACACTTCGAAAGAAATTAACTGTGTTTTTGCTGGCAGTGAGTCTGTTACAGCCTTTTAATGGAGAAAGCAGTAAATTCTTTAATTTTATTTAAGTACGAACTAGAACATGAACAGTATGGTAACGTTATTGTTAATTTGCTTGCGATATAATTACTATAATTGCTTGTATTTATGACCATTCTTATCACTTAATTGATCGTTGATTGAATATGGACATATTCTAGGCTATTGAATCTAGGGTTGATGTCCAATCTCGAGGGTAGAACTCCAAAGCGATTTCATAAAAAAGAGGACTGGTAAGTTTAACAACATTAGGATCCTCAAGGGCAAACAAGGGTACATCAGCACCTTAACTTATCATAGGAAGCCATAGACAGCTATCGTTGATGCCATAATGGGCTAGATGACATCATCATCATCAAGAATACATTTTAGATAAGCATGCGTTATCTTTGCAAAAAACTTTTTTCGTTTGAAAATACAGCGTTGATCAGTCAGTCAGTATATAAATAGAATAGATTAGAATAGAACAACACCTATACAATTTTTTTTGTACACTTAAAATTGTTACACAGCTCTTTTAAACTTTATTGACAAAACAAACTATATACAAGACAGATTTCAATTTCCATTGCAATCCAGATTATTTAGGGGCAAAATTAATTAAAAATCGACTTAAAATACGTAACGCCTAAGTCAATAATTATTTTTTTTGGCAACGGATTTCAAATTGTCTCGAATTAATAATCCAAGTATACTTGATAGATATATGATGCAGTCCGTGTACACCTCTGCCTATCTCGTTGTGCAATATGAGCGTAATATCCCGTTGACCTTGAATATAATAATAATAATAAAATTTTATTTATTAGGGCACTAAGGCCCAATAGCATAATTAAATTTAAAAAAAAATACAATATATAAAAACACAAAACTACAAATAAAAAGAAATCAATAAATTACCAAATTAGAATACAATTTAATCTAATCTAATTTAATAAATTGAAATCAAAATTAAAATCTAAATTATAATTAAAATAAAATAAAAAAATATGCACAGCTTGCATTTTTATTCTATACATCCTGCTAACAGGTTAGGGTTATTAGAACGTATATCACTTTAGACATCAAAGTGATCGGTTTTCTTTAGCCGACTTTTACACCTTCCGCCAGATGAGAAACAGTCGAATTTCGATGTTTTTCTTCCGTTGCTATTCCTTTGAAAGTAGTTTCTGATTTATTTGTAATTTTAAACAGTGCTAAGTAAAGCTTGTAATCATTTTACGTGTGATGATATCATAATACGGACTATAATATTTTTTTTAAGGATGGGAAATCATCAAATGACTCCTCCCGCTCTGTGTGAAGCAGGAGGGAGTGTCAGACTCTTACTGACTAAAACCCATCCGTGTTCCGCCTAGTGCCGTTTGCGTTCCAGGGCCACGGTGACTCTTTCGAACAAAGTCCGCAGCCCCAGCAGGGGGCTAGAATACCTACATAATTTAAAAATCACCTTCCTTAGCCATTCATCTAAGTATTTATTTAGTCAATACGTTATGCACACAAATGTGAGGCGGATAATTTTCTAACAGTGTAACATTGCGGGATGTAGGGACCAAATTATGCTTAGGTAGGTGCCATGTTGGGAAAAAAACCTCTGTGGGAATAGACGTTATGGTTCATAGGAATACCACCTAAAACGCTAGTTGAAGAAACCTTCATTCCATCGTAGACATCCATTACTCTCTATCAGGCGAGATTGAAGTCAAGAGATGGCTCATAACGAAAAAAAACCTTGACAGTAATAGTTTCTAATACAGATGTTATTAATTTAAATTTTTCGTTTTTTTTATTTGCTAAGATTGCAGGTACTTAAAATAAGGTGTTACAGAAAGATGGTTGAGCCATGTACAATCTACCTTACATTAGGCATGCAAACATTACTGGAATTGTGAACTAAATTAAAAATTAAATAAATTATAGTTTACAGAAAAAACAATAGTCGGCATAGTACATTCATAAAATAAAACCTACATAAAACCATTGGAATAAAAATCATATAAATTGAGAGAATCGAGTCGAGTCGAGCATTTGTCATTATAAAAAAACCGGTCAAGAGCAAGTCGGACTACCGTACCATCATATAAAACGTGAAATCTATAAGGCGAGGCCTATATTCGTCAGAGAAATTTAAGATATATTGCAGTTTTATTTCAGCGCCATATCTTGACCGATAGTGGAACTAATGTAACTTTTGTTGATGTTTTCTGGAAAAGTGTGCTATTTAGAGACATCGTTTTATTTCTCCTATAATCTTTACATAAACTTCTATCACGTAGAATAATTTCAGATTTTCTCTATGCAAACTTCGGAGATAAGGGGGGAGAACGGTATTTTTTTAGATTTTTGTCGAATATCAAAAACCATGCGGCCTTAAAAAAAATGTTTGAGATTGTGCAATTAGCGCTTTTTCAATGATACTCCACATGCCCACTTCTATTTTTCAAGATTCGGTCGCTGTTGCAAAAAAATACATACATTTTTATTTCTTTCTTATTTGCAAAATAGTTGAGCAAATGTTATCTAAAACCATTTTAAGTTGATAGCATTAGTAGTTCTTGAGATATCTAGCTGTAACAGACGGACAGACTTACGGACTCGCACCATAAGGGTTCCTTTTTACTATTTTGGTACGGAACCTTAATTACAAATCTAATCAAAACTGCATTTGCTTGTGTGACATACGCGACACAAATTGCTGTCTCTTGGGATTTCCTTTCTGAACGTGCGTCGTCGGTAAACTTAAGTTGTGAGTAATTCACTTTGCGAACCGTTAGGAATCACATGCAGGACTTCGTCCCTCCTTGATTATTAAAGTTCAGTTGCTTTAGATGGGTGGGTACTGGCAGTGCAGTAGGGGGGAGGGGGTAAATTGTGTGAATTTTATAGAGTGTGTTACCTCCTTAATGAATATCTTGCATATTTTGAATTTGTTAATGCTTATGTTAATGGCACAGATACAGCCAATTCTGATACATCTGTTGTTCGTTATAATTTTTTTTGTGTATATTTTATATGAGTGCTCAAACAATATCAGTTGCAAATATTTGTTTCAGTTTCAGACGAGAATAAAATAGTTTATTATTTGTTTCCTAATGATTTCAAGTTGATGAGGTAAATAATTGATTCCTATGTAATGCATTTATTTGTTGTACAAGTTAAATCCCGGGCAGCAACATTAGAATCTGCTCAAATACTGTTAAGCCACTATCAAGCTGTTGATTCAACTGAATCACTAGCCACCTTAACATCGTTGACTATATTAGACCCGTTAGCATAGCATACATAGCATAGTCGGCCTTATAATGTTCCCACTGTTGGGACTCAGGCCTCCTCTCTAGGAGAGGGAATGGGCCGTAATTCACCACGCGGGCCCAATGCGGGTTGGTGAATGTCACATGTCTTCGAATTTTTGGTTCTAGGACATGCCGGTTTCCTCACGATGTTTTCCTTCACTGTTTTGAGAGCAGTGGTGATGAAATAAATTACACAAAGTAATATGCCTGGCTGGGTTTGAACTCGCGACCTACAACTCGTAAGTCGAAGCCATTATCACTCGGCCACCACTGCTGCTAGACCCGTTATTCCCTCCTAATTCAATTTACTAACCCTGGCTGAGGGCGACGACGACGGCTAGTCCACCGTACCATATTTAATATTAATATTTCACTTTTTTATGAAACTTACGGTGCTAGCTATTTTTAAATAACGTCAACTGCAAGACTGGAATTTAATTTTCTGCTTGCATTACCGTCACTCATTTTAATTAGCTGTTTACTTATTAAACTAGAGAGCTGTGATCGCTTTGTATAAACTTGTAATTTATATCTATACTAATATATAAAGCTGAAGAGTTTGTTTGTTTGCTTGAACGCGCTAATTTCAGGAACTACTGGTCCCATTTATCGAGGAAAGCTCTAGGCTATATATCATCACGCTAAGACCAATAGGAGCAGACGAAGTTGCGCGGGTCAACTATTTCTTTTATGAAATACTCGTAGTGTTGTATTTCTTGTATATTTTTAAGAAATACTCGTATAGTTGTATTTCTTGCAAAGATTCCTCCGTGCCTCGGAAAACAACTTAAGCTGTTATTCCGGCTGTCACTTGTAGGTCTTTCGCGTAGTCAGAAATCAAGAAATCTGGCTTGCTAATTGGTATCATTTTACCCATTTACCGGACGACAGATTCACAGTCAATCCAAGTAAAATATTCCTTTTGAGAGTTCCTGGCAGTCAATTTTCAACGGACCTTAGCCGTCGATGCGGACGGTATAGGTACTTTTTGTAGAAGATGTGCTGCCTGAACATTGAGTTATCGTGACGATCCACCTCACTATAATTAAAATTTTTCCAATCATCTGCTAATCGTAAGGCACTTTCGTAAAACATTATGCTTCACAATTAATGATTTGCTAACAATAACAATGATATGATAGGTATATCTAAATAACTAGTTGCTTGCAGAAGAATTTTTTGCAGAACCTACTGCTAGTCCATAAAGTTTTCTTCAATCCTTATACAAAAAAATGAAACATTTTCGAGATTCACGCATTCTCACCGTTAGCTACTTGGAACAAAAAACGCACAAATCATTTATCATAACTTTCACTTCCCTGCTAGTGAAACCTTTTTCACGTTACAGCGACGCGGAACGTTGACAGCAAAGTAAATAAACACACGCCGCACCGTAATAACACTGGCAGACAAGAAAGCTCTTCATCAACATTATTGGCAATACCCTCATTCGTGGGTCCATTACCGTTCAGACCACCGCTGACACATCGGGCTTGTATTTTATTTAATATTTCATCATTTAAGAACATTGTGTTAGGTGTGGTCACTTTGTCTGCTGTAGATATAGAATTTATTTATCGATTAGTGGTGTTGGCAGTTGTAAGTTTACGGTGTTAATGTTTCTTAACGATGATTGAAATTTGTCCATCTTCATTGTTTTCTACTTAGAAGTTATCAAAGGCGTCCGTCTCTTATTGCCACATAACTTTGTCCTTTTCCAGTTCGGGCCAGGCTTTTCGATAGGAGTCCTCAAAATTATTGCCAACACCCTCATTCTTGTGTCATTACCGTTCAAGACCACCGCTGACACATCGGGCTGCTATTGTTTTTAATATTTCATCATTTAAGAACGTTGTGTGGGGTGTGGTCACTTTGGGTGTTGTAGATAATATAGAGTTGTTGGAGAAATTATTAACCGGTTTACCGGTTTTAGTGAAATTCCTTATTCTTCTTTGTTTCCTTACTGTCTGCTGTAACGTTGTAAATATAATACTGAATACAATATGAAAAGCATTTTTGAGTTTGGACCTGAACGTAGCAAATGTCAGAACTGTATAAGTAGCTACATACTGAAGTAAGAATAGCATCTTTAGTAGATTATTGCTTTTAATTTCAAAAATAGGTACAGTCAGCAAAGCTATTTAGTATACAGGAAAAAATATAAAACTTTTTCACTGCACGGCCAATGTATTGCAATGTGTGCATTATAACTTTTAAACTTGTGACATACTTACAAGTGTTATGTACTGGTGTAAAATAATTGTCTACTCAGCACACTCGCAACATTGTTTAAAAGTAGTTGGTTTTGGGAACACGTTCATAGTGCGTACAGCTAAGGAGTGGAATACCCTGCCGGAGTCTGTGTTTCCTGATGGTTACAACCTGGGAGTCTTTAAGTCAAGAGTAAATAGGTTACTTTTAGGCAAGCGTACTCTACCTTCGACCACATCATCGCTTACCATCTGGTGAGATAGTGGTCAAACGCGTGACTACCAATAGGAAAAAAAAGTGAGCTGCATACCAAATAGCTTTGTTGACTGTACCACACACAAAAGATACTGAACGAATATTGGAGCTTTTCGTGCAAGACTAAAATTGCAAAATTAAGTCAGCATTAAAGCTGAACACTATCATCACCTTTAAACATAGAATCCAGGCTCCATTCTTACTCACCCACAATGGATCCATCAAAATGTAACCAATCCATCAGTGTATCCTACCTACGTTAAACCAACAGGTCCCTTTGTGTACTCAAATAAATCTTTACTTACCTACGTACATGATTAAATAGTGTGCAGTGTATGTTTTTCTTACATGTATTATTTGGTAAATAAATATAGTACGAAAACATGTCTTTTCGCACACTTACACTGCCGCTCAAAAGTATTCGGCGACCCAGAAAAGGTGATTATGTAAAAGTGAAATGAAATGAATTCATTTATTAAAACTTTTTACTTTATTTGTAAGCAATTCCTGAAGAATAAAACAATGTGTTTTTTTATAATTTTGGCCTCACACGTGTCCTGTCCACCTATGTATTTTACGACGGACTCACAAACGTTTGACCTCCAATGTTGACCTCACAAAATACAGAGGGACTTTTTTAAATACGTATTATTCCACTGTCGGGCAAAAACATCATTGGAAAAACACTAAAAACTATAGTTTTTAGTCTTTACATCAAAAATTCTGACTTATTAACAACATAAAGATGTAAATTTTCTCAAATGTTGTTTACCTGATGTATCAAGTAATGAAAAATACGTTATACATATTACTATGACAGAATAGTTATCGCCCGTAAGCTTGTCCAATTTTCCACGAATTATTTTCCCGTTGTTGAAGTTCGAGTGTGACCCTTTTCAAAGCTTTCTATCGACAAAAGCATTCGTCGAAGTTGAAAGACTTCATGAAAGAGCTTTTCAAAGACCCGAGACCCGAGTTTTCTACATTTTCTTTATTCTCTTATTATTTCTTACACAAGTTTATGAGTAAAGGTAAATTATTACTACGGGTTACCAGTGGTTTCTGCTGCGTGAAAATCCTAACTAATTTTATAAAATGCGAAAGTTTTGTTTTTATTTGACATGGTTTTGCTCTTGACTCTAGTCTAGGTCAGAGGTGACAGAGACAAAGTCGACGATGGAGTGAGCTCACCCAGAAGAAGTCTGTTCACTCTAAGTCTTTGAAGAGACAAGGAACGCATTCAACCCCAATGGGTTCGGTAACACAGACGCAGGTAGAGAGTTCCACTTCTTTGCTGGGCGCATTATAAAACGCTTAGTGCGTATTGGTAGAATAGCAACAAGGTAGAGATGGTAACTTGCAGTGCGTCTAGATGTCCGATGGTAGAAAGGGGCCGGTGGGATGAGGTAGTGAAGTTCTTGAGTCAAGTTTTCATCCAAAACTATACAAACGTTGAGACATAAACCAAAATATAGGAAGTATTGGTATTTTAATATCCGAAAAGCTAAACGCTACACAATAATCTAAAATAAATTAACGATACAATACTCTTCCTTATTAGTTTTGTTCGTATTCCGTGGAAAATAGCGTGGATTATATTATGTTTGCCAATTTATTATTCTACTCATAATTCTTTTTTAACTTAAACGTGTTACTGTTTTTTGTCCCTAATCTACACTAATATTATAAAGAGGAAAAATTTGTTTGTTTGAATTGAATAGGCTCCGAAACTACTGGACCGATTTGAAAAATTCTTTTAGCATTGGATAGCTACATTATCAGGGAGTAACATAGGATTTATATTATCCCCGTACTCCCACGGGAACGGAAACCGCGTGACGTCCACTAGTAAATAAATAAATTCACAAAATTCTTATATAACTCCTTACATCCCGGTATTATTACGTTTCAGTCGGTTGTAGACGTATAATTTCTTGGAACAATGATGTCGGATAGCATGTTCTTATGTCTTGAAATATTGATTCTGCATAAGTAAGCGACGGTTCACCTAGATCCGTTACTAGGACAAAAGTTTTACTTATAAATGTTTGTTGTTGTGGGACATAAAACAAATTGAGTTGTGTTAAGTTTGTTTGTTTTGTTTGTCATGTTGAAATACAGGGTAAGTAACGCAAATGCTTGTGATTTCGTTCGTAAAGGTAAAGTTGGACAAGAAGAGTGTTCCGTATGAAAGAAGAAGGGCATGTGACCGGGTTTTTATATTTCTCAAAAGCTAGAAAATATATACCTAATAATTGTTTAATTATCATCTGCCTAGTCTTTTCCAAACTATATTGGGGTCAGGGGGGCTACTCTCTAACGAAATCCGTAGTTTCGGGCTTAGTTTCGGGCGGGCATTTTTTACTTCGTATCACCTAACCACTGAGAACTAATGATAACACGATTTGACAGTTACTGTGAAATCGTGTTGTCATTCATTCTCAGTTCGGGTTCGGGACTAATCGTAAGTCTGTAGGTGATACGGAGTAGAATACGCTCGCCCGCAACTAAGCCCGAAACTACGGATTTCGTTAGAGAGTAGCCCCCAGCTTCCAGTCAAACCGGATTCAGTTGACTACCAGTGTTTTACGTGAAGCGGCTGCCTACCAGACCTCCACAACCTATTAACTGGGTAACACGGTACTTCTTGGTAAGACTGGAGTTAGATTTACTGGCTTCTGACATTCCGTAAGGACTGCCAAAGATCTACAAATGACAGCGTAATAATTGTTTAATAATCCCAAAAATATGGAGTGGCGAGCATTTGAAAATCTATGATATACATAGACAGCACTGTGTGTGACTTGCAAGTCACTCGCAAGTCATACCATAGTGCGCGACGTATAATTTTTCTATTTTCCAAAAAAAAAATCACTTATACCTTAAAACTGGCATAAACACAGGACTATGATTTGATATTTAGTCCGTGGTTCCCTACTGCATCCACTAAAACAATTAACTAACGCCAATTAATTTATTATAAAATCTGTCAGCTTGAGTAAACAACATAATTCAGATTGAACAACAGCATTAATTGGTATTAAATTAATACCTGCCAACATCTATACTTACTAATATATAAAGCTGAAGAGTTTGTTTGTTTGTTTGCTTGAACGCGCTAATCTCAGGAACTACTAGTCCGATTTGTTAAATTCTTTCAGTGTTAGATAGCCCATTTATTGAGGAAGGCTATATGCAATATATCGTCACGCTAAGACCAATAGGAGCGGTGCAGTTATGAAAATTGTGACGCAGACGAAGTTGCGCGGGTTAGCTAGTTTGTTATAAAATCTGTCAGCTTGAGTAAACAACATAATTCAGATTGAACAACGGTATTCATTAGTATTAAATTAATACCTGCCAACATCCCTTTGCGTGCCAACAATAAACCAGTGTACAACAATTTGTGCATCGTTACTTGTGCAAATAATGCGATAACTTAATTATACAAAGCATAATGAAAGTTATTAAATAAACAATAATTGCGGAATCCGAGATTTTAATATTGCACACTAATTGGCTCGCCATTTGCAACTACGTACTTTAATTCACACTACATTGCAGGGAAGTGATTCAAACAGCCATTCCGAAAAAAGGATGGCGAAAGTTTTGAGATAAACACTGTCCAGTGCTCCTTGGAAATGAGTAGGGAGTGTCTACGCTTGACTGCGTGGTTCAATGTAGGAAGAAATTGTGAGCGTCGATATTGTTGAAGTTTGATTTAGTAGGGAGGCTGCTTGGCAACGCTCGGGGCACCTGTTGCCCCGGCTTCCTCCCTTCCCACCCTCTTACAATCCTCCTGGGATACTAGTACTGGTTTCGTCTGTCTGCGAGTGGGGTACTAATATGGAGCTTAAGCTTTGTGAGTCTCGTAACTACACGGAAGCTTACGTTTGGACTCGGCAGTAGCAAGTTTGTAAATGAGTTAAGTGCAGTGTTCATTGAGGATTGCAGAGCATGTGATGCAGTAATATTGGCAAGAGATTCGGCAATGTACACGGGCTTCGGAGTAAGTTTAAATATTTGATTGTAGCGCCATGTTGTTCGTCTTTGAGATCGTTTGATTTAGTAGTAATTGGATTTGTGTTTACTTATGGTTTCAGATGCGACTTTAGATTTAATCAAAGATTTTATTTGTAACTTTGTAGTCTTTCAGATTGAAGTTACACTGATCGTCTTGTTTGGCAAACAAACTGGGCCCCAAGTCTGCAATTACAATAGTGTGAAAGCCATAATTACGCTTTTATATCCAGGGGTCAACCACTGACAGTGCATTGAAAGAAATGGCATAGAATCTTGTCAAAATTATCCATTATGAAATCAATGATAGACCATTCTGACACTATTGTAATAGCAGACTTGGGGCCGTTTGGTGTCATTAAAATAAACCAATAGGTGGGATTCTTAGACTATCACAATAACCACGGGTGTAAAAGGGAATATTTGAGCATAGAATATAGAGTAAAAAGTATACTCTAGGTGCATCGTCATCACATATAATATATTTATTAATGTATACTGAATACTGTAAGACTTTTAGTTGAAATGAAAAAAGTAACAATAGAGTTTCTTGTACGTTCGTCTCCATAAGAATGAACCTTTTGCGAATGGACACCAGATTAACTTTATTTTATATATATTCTTTAAACTTTTTTTTTAAGTTCAAAAGTGCATTTTAATTGTTTAATCGATATAAACGTTTTGAAATTGACCATTAACACTCCAATAATTTTTAATCTTTGCAGAAATATACTAGTATACGTAGTTATCTAAATATTATCTACGAAAAGCGGTTTACCTGTTAATATCAATCGAACGCGGTTGTCAAGCAATAGTAGCATGTCATTCCCCCCGCGATCCTGACATTTGCAATACATACAGAAGACTTTTAAATTGTTTATGAAAATAAAAACAGTTGTTCAATACATGTATGTTACTATAACTCGACAAAATTTAGGGAAAGCTGATTTTTAGTGTTCTGTACCCAAAAGGGAACCAATGGAACCCTATTACTAAGCCTCCGTTGTCCGTCCGTCTGTTTGTCAATGGGCTGTATCTCAAGAACTGTAAATAGGTAGACAGATGAAATTTTTACAGAGTGTATCAAAAAAATAATAAAAAGAAAATGAAATAAAAATAAATTAAAGGGGATGACGTCCCATACGAGAAACGTATTTTTTTTTTCAGTTTTTGTTACGGAAACCTGCGTGTGAGAGTTTGAATCGCACTTGGCTCAGACTCGCTTGCAAAGGATTCCGAACCAATTTAATTTTTGTTGTTATTTTAACACTATAGACTTCCTATAATAATATCATCATCATTGGTCATTTTTCATCTAATTTCTTGAATAACTTCTAAACTATTTATTTTAAAATAACAAAAAAAATAATTAAAACCTTTACAGTAAGCCCTTTCATTTGATATGTCACGCGATACAATTTGAAAAGCATTTTTTTATATTTTCCTGTTTGACCCCCAAAAGTGACTCCCACACTCAACATTTATATATTTACATAACGCGTCCGTATTTGGGTCATAAAATCCATATGTGTACCAAATTTCAAGAGAATCGGTTCAGAAGATCCGGAGAAAACCGGCTGTGACAGACGGACAAACAGACACCCGAGTGATCCTATAAGGGCTCCGTTTTTTACGGATGTTCGGAACCCTAAAAATCTGTTGGCTACATTTATTATTTGTATTGTCACCCCCTAAGAGATAGCCAACGAATTAAACGCACCATGTATGTTTACTTACTACTCGTACAATCATAGTGCCACAGTATAGCTGAAGATATATACCTAAGCACAGTTGGTCAATGCAAGTAATTTGAACATGCAGGGGTGGCGGAATGAAAGACTCGGGTTGATTGAACTGTGACATAACGTCTACATGTACGCACTAGTGCGAATTGATTTTGAATCAGTTGCATACCTGTGGGTATTTTTATAGTTGCGTCTTTATTTTTGCTTTACGTGGGAGTGTAGTCAATTCCTAGTACAGGCACAGTTAGTAAAGAAGTAATTAGTAAAGAGCAAGAATCGAACTATGGTAGACGTCAGGGTGGCTAAAAAGGCCACTTTAGGAGAATCATAATATTAATCACACAACAATCTGTCGAATTTAATTTTCATCATCATCGCTAACGCATTAGGTTCAAGGTTGATTGGGAAAATTTGACAGTGACGGGTAGCGTGATTTGCTATCTGATTCTGCTAAAGTGGCCTTTTTAGACCCGCTGATACCCTTGCAATATTGGTCATTGACCCTCATACATTTATTGAATTTTTAATATCAAAAACAGAAATAATGACATAAAGCTGTAGTCCTATTCTCTAACAACATTTTCGTATCTCGACAGTAGAATTCGTGGTGAGTTTCAAATGAAGACCTTTATGTTGTGTGCAATAAAGCTCATTTTGTGAGTTTTATCACTCAGGTGAAGCTCGATATCGAAATAGTTTCTTACAGAATAGACTAGCTGTTCTGAATCGACTTCTATCGTGATCCTTTACGTTCTCTAGTAATAAGAAACGGTTCATAATTTATTGTTCGAGTATTTACGAAGGGTATTAGAGAAAGGTCAATGTACTTTATTGTACGTTTATCTGGCGCATACCATAGTCGTATCACCGTTCACTGGTTTTTATAAGGTCCTGGGTTCAATTCGTGTGTAGAGCCAAGTGTTTATTTATTTATGTTTTTTTTTTTTGTTTTTGAGTACTTAAGCTACATCTCTGCCTCACGTCTGCTACCAAATATGATAATACTAGCTTTTGCCCGCGACTTCATATGTGCATATCCCATTTTTTCCCGTTCCCGTGGGAATTTCAGGAAATCCTCTCTTAGTGCTCCCCTACACTCCTCAGGAATCTACATGCCAAATTTCAGCTTCCTACGGCCAGTAGATTCGGCTGTGCGTTTTCTGTCATTAAAAAAACACTATAAAGTATAAAATAACTATAATTTCGGAAATCGGTGTTTTTGGTTGTTTCTTCGTATTTTTACACCGACTTCCGAAAATAAAGTTATTTTACACTTTGTAGTGTTTTTTTTTTTATTTGGAAGTCGGTTGTATTTTTTTTTGTAAAAAATATTTTATTTTTTACTTTTTCCCACACCTAACAACACCACTGGAAAGTTGCAGGAAAGCAAAATACGCACTTTCTTTTACTTGGATGACAAACCAAATCCGGCGGCATCTAAGTAAACGAATTCCAGCTATTTTGATTTAAAAGCGAAACTGCTAAACCGATTTTAATGAATTTTAAATGGGACCAATCGGAAAGCATACCCTTTCACATGAATGAATAATTTTTCAAATCGGTTCATAAATTACAGAGTTGACACACAAAAAAAAATACAATCGAATTGAGAACCTCCTTTTTTGAAGTCGGTTAAAAATGGGCGATGGCAACAACAAGAACCAAGAACTTTAACTTGAACGTAATAACAAACACGTAAAGATAACAAAGACCTCACGAATACGACTAAACATATACTCTTTCAGAATATTGGAAATAATCTTACATTTTTTCGCATGACAACCGAGAACGAGTATGTCGAAGCGTACACTTGAGCCGTCACGTAGAAATAAAATCGTCTACATCACGAACTTCAATTGAACTCAATATATTCCAACGTTATTATTTTCTGCGTATAACTTTTCTACATGTTTAAATAACTTACCTTATAGATTGGCCACAATATAATTATATTAAATAGAATACTATTCTTGCCAATAAATTATTTGTGATGGCTTTGTGAGAAGGGAAGAGTATTAGCCTATAATACGGCCATGCTGGCTTCATTTCGACGTCCGTTTGAAGAAAGCTCACCAATTTCGTTCACCATTGCTAAGAGAACGCAATGATTCCAATCAGTTAATTCTTTTAAAACTTGATCAAGGGAGTAGTCGACTCGGATACATAAAATCATCACGAAAATCAAGAGAGAAAAGAAATATCATCACGATAACATTTGCAAATAACAGCTCATTGAGAGAGTTTGTGCACATATATGTGCACTATAATATCTCCTGCAAACTTGGCAATAGACATCTGTTGAGATTGACCAGTAGCCAATGGCTACCCATATATAGATATTTAGTTCCTTTCCTTACAAGGCTACTAGATTTTCACCTCAAAACTTTTGCGCCTTGAAAACATTTCGCGCGATTACATCAAACACGGCAAATAACACTGAGCTGTGGACTTACCGAGCATCAGCGTAAGATTGACTCTCTGATTGCTGTTTATTTCATTAAACTTGCTCCAGACGTAGATTAAATAAGTTAGATTTAGTCGAGTCACAGAGTTTGTTGCCTTAGGAACCCTAATAGCTGTTTCGAGATGACGAACATTTTGTAACTCTCATATTTTTACATGCTGTTGCAGATCTGCATATTATCATTCATCTTGGATATAGGAGTTAAAATCCAGTAGGATGTTCATTTAGTTCGTGCTGCTTATATACTTAGAATCGAAATAAAAATAATTACTAATCTGTGGATAGTTACGGGCTTAACCCATGGCCATGGCCATACGCTCACTTTTATACTAAAGTAACCATTAAAAGTTATAAGATTTTAGTTTTATTGTATACTAGCTTCTGCCAGCGACTTCACCCGCGTGGTCCCTAGGGAACATACTCCCGGGATAAAAAGTAGCCTAAGTCCGTTCTCAGATTCTAGACTATCTGTGTACCAAATTTCATTTAAATCGGTGCAGTAGTTTTGGCGTGAAAGCGGGACAGACAGATAGGCAGACGGAGTTACTATCGCATTATATAAGTAAGTATAGTAAGTAAGGATTATTTACTTTATTTTAATAGTAAAAAAGCATAAAACCTTTATAAAAAATTTTGAAGTTTGCAAGAAAAATACACACCGTGCGACTTTAGAAGTCGTGTGATCGTAGATTCAATAGACGGTTACAGAATAAAAGTACATTATTAGCTGATCTCAGTCAAGTACACTCCATCATACAGGGAGGAGGGTAGTAAACACAACAATACCGAAAAAGCTAACTATTCTTGTTGCGTCCTTTCAAATTTCAACAAAGATACTCGAGAATCGATCCGGTCGGCACGTGACGGACCGGCAACAAAAGAAACCAACTCCCGGACCGAATCACCGATCCGGGACGTAATATCCACGATTTTAATTGTACTCGTCTGAGTACACGGTCAATAATGCGATGGATTTTAATAGGATCGAGGTAGCATTATGTTGAGTTTTGTTAGAGATGTTCTTACCGCTCTTGTACACCCACATAGATACAAGATGTAGGTAACTTGTTAACAATTTTGATAGCACCTTTCTTTTAATCTATACTTATAATATAAAGCTGAAGAGTTTGTTTGTTTGTTTGCTTGAACGCGCTAATCTCAGGAACTCCTGGTCCGATTTGAAAAATTCTTTCAGTGTTAGATAGCCCATTTATTGAGGAAGGCTATAATATCACGCTAAGACCAATAGCAGTAATGAAAGTTGTGACGTAGACGAAGTTGCGCGGGTTAGCTAGTTTCATAATAATTGTAAAAAACTCTTGGTACTCTGCGTACCGAAAGGCGCAGCGTTGGAAGGCCACCCACAAGGTAGGCCGGTGAGGGTATCGGGTAGCCGATGGATACGAGACGCACAGGTCCGGCTGTCGTGGTGGCACTTGACGGAGGCCTATGTCAAGCATTGGACGTCTTTCGGCTGATATGATGATGAAAAGACTCTCCCCTGATTTTTTGAAGTTGGATATTTCTCAAACTCGCATCTTAGCTCGATAACATGTAATTAACCGACTTTTTCTAAAAGGAGGAAGTTCTATGTTCGGCTGTATGTATTTTTTTGGCATTAAGGTTAGGGTTTGACTTGGTCTTAAATCAAAATACTCAAACCAGATAATCGTCCTATGTATGTGTAGATACCTGTTAATCAAGCATGCTTCAATGGCTACAACAAGTCCTATGAAACTTTAAAATTTTTGCAAGACTATGAAGAATGAAAGGGTAAGATACTTTTAATCCTGGCAGTAAGTTTCCTTTACAATTCCAAATTTCACGCGGGCGAAGCAGTTACCAAACAGTAGTTTTCTTCAAGTATTCAATGCAATAATTAGCTACTTGTTTTAGCTATAGGTTAAAAAAAAATACAAAATAGTTTTTAGTTGTTTCTTCGTATTTTATTTAACAGCGACCTCCGAAATTAAAGTTATTTTATACTTTTAGTGTTTTTTTTTATTTGTACGTCGGTTGTATTTTTTTTTTTTTTTTTTGTAAAAAGCTTTTTATTTTTGGAACGAAGTTCCTTATCGCGCGTTGTGAAAGGGGGCTAGACGGAAAAAATTCATACGAAAAGTTGTAACGACACTTTGCTATAGTAAGCTATTGTAAGCCGTGCGGCGTGCGCGTGTTTCTCTGTCTGTCTCTCTCTCTCTCTCGTAGAAAGCAAGCCCGTTATTTTGACAAAGCAATTATTACTAAAATTGAGCCTACTGATTAAGTTTATATTACATTATAATTGTTAATAATAAACTTAAAAAAAATGATTAATTTTTATTTATTTTTTTAATTTTTGTCTTTTTTTATTTATTTTTTATATTATTTTTTTCCAATTCCTTCACTAATTAATCGAAAGGAACTTCGTTCCATCCAGATGTCCCTTGACACCACTCAAGTTTTTTTTTTTCATTTCTTAGTGGTGCCCCACACCTACTAACACTACTGGAAAGTCGCAGGAAAGCAAAATATGCTTTTTCCTTTACTTAGATGACAAACCAAATACTTCATCTAAGTTCTCAGCTATTTTGATTTAAAAGCCAAACTACTGAACCGATTTTGATTTTAAAATTTTAATAGGACTAATCGACAAGTTTCACATGAATTAAGATTTTTTCAAAACGATTCATAAATGACGGAGTTATGAGGAAACAAACATAAAAAAATAAAATACATTCGAATTGAGAACCTCCTCCTTTTTTGAAGTCGGTTAATGAACAGGAATTATGAGCACTGCATGAAAAATATATGTGCTAATACTACGGTGTACAGGGTCATGATCACATTATCCACACACTATGGTGTTGATATGTCAGGACAAGTGTCACAGATTTCGTGACATGAGTGTCTTGTCACGCTCGTATGCTACCGAATTAGGCACATTATTGTTTTGGGGAGATTCATGCATGGCTAAGCGAATATCTGTTTGTATTCAGTGGTGTGTGCTGTTGGGAATTCAGCATGCATTTCAGCAGAGGCATTATGCTATTAGTTGTCTATTGAGTTTTCCACAAAAGATTAACTATTAAAATCGTCTAACAGTTGTCGCATAGAAAAATCCAAAAAGTATATACATTTATTCTAAATATTCTGCTTGGTTAAAATATTAATTAGTGGCCCATAATTTGAATATATTTTGTATCCCATTTATAGAGAGGCCAGAAGAATATACCCTAACCAATAGAAAACTTCTGGATAGTCAATATCAGCATCAACACTGCTGAACATAGGCCAGCGTCGTCGTCTCGCCACATTGACCGTACAAACGGCGTTCCATTCAGTTTCACCATACCAACGATAAAAGACAGGTTATTGTGGCATCAACGCTTGGGAGACCTATGTCCTGTAGTGGATGCTTTCGGCTGAAAAAAAGATACTCTTTTATGAAGTCTCAAGCGATTTCTCGCGACTTTGCTCACGAGGCTTAACCTATAGGAACCGTATTTCCGGGTTAAAAAGTATCCTGTGACGCAGCTTTTAATTCTGTAGCTTAGACGACTACAGAATTAATCTATCAGTGAAAAATCAAAATCGTATCTTGATTAAAAACACATAAACAAACAAACAAATGAATTATTTAACTAGTTTTTGAGTTTTCTAAGCTCTTCCCGGCCACACCCTAGTAAATCCTGCTACCTCATAAACATACTTCTATCTCTATTCTATACCCGTACCAACTCGGCCTTTGAGATGCCTACTTACTAATCGTCTTAATAGCTATGCATAATGTTAGTAAATGGCCTACCTGCCAACCTATTACCTGCCGTGTATGGGTTTAATCGTGCAAATTGGTGCCTGTACGGTTGGTATGCTTGATTTGGAGATAGATCTCCACTTAAGCTGTTAAGTAGAATTTGGAATTTGTGCTTAGGAATTTGTTATTACTTATTTTACTTCAATTACTCGAGTGGTTTAGGCGTTTGCCTTGGTCCCGGTTGTCGTGGGTTCGATTCCCACGGGAAAGCATACTTTGGAAGGTTGTTTTCTAGTTTGGCTAGGACATTACAGGCAACTTTAAGTGGCAGTGGGATAGATCAGATAGGGCCATCTTGTCCACTCCTCTCGAAAGGTTGACCGATGGCCTTGTAGAGGCCGCGAAATCCACTTTTTTACTAATATTTCTAAATTAAATCCAAATCCGAGGATCTCGTAGCCGTACGGGTCAAACTTCAAAGTTAAGCAACGCTTGCCAAGAGTGGTCTGTGGATACGTGACCATCTTAACATACCGAATTTCCTCCGTGCCTCGAAAAACACGTTAAGCCGTTGGTCCCGGCTGTCATTTGTAGATATTTGGCAGTAGTTACGGATTGTCAGAAGCCAGTAAAAATTACTGCAGTCTTGCCAAGAAGTACCGTGTTATACAGTTGATGGGTTGTGGAGGTCCACGTGAATTCAGCTGAATCCGGTTTGACTGGAAGCCAACCTCAATATAGATAGGAACAAGGCTAGGCAGATGATTTGATTAAAATCCAAACAAACCTATTTTTTTGTCAATAATATCTTATTTTTTACAACATTCTCTTGACGATATTGTGACACAGACGCACACCAAAGCTTAGATACAAGTAGAAAACAAACAAAGTAAGACCGTCTGAGAATGTATGATCAAAGAGGTCCCTAAACAGTCTTTACTTGAAAGACCACTATCTATGATTAATACGCAGCAAGCTTTGATTTTTTTTAAATAGTTTATGATGGTTGATGTCCGTATATCGATTTCTGCACTGCCGAGTTGTTTGAAGTCCATCAATGATTAAAAATATTGACTTTCAAGAAAATACATTGTTTACGAGGAAAGATCTTGGAATAGATGAATTTGGAGTAACGTCTCTGTTAAGTTTTTGTATCAATCAGTGTTTAATATTGAAACCTTATTAAACAATCAATATCATCATGTAAGCCTCCACCACCTGCTGGTGTTAAACAAAGTTTACCTCAGAATAATATTAAACATGCACATGTATAAAAATCAAGGCCTGAGTCAACACGATAAATATATGGGCAAATTTAGATTTTCCGGAAAACTTGTAAGTACCAAAATTTACTTTAATTTTAATTTTTTTATTCTTCGGAATTTTCCCTTTAATTGTGCTGCCTTGTTTTTAACCAAAATTGACAATTCTAGGTCAACCGGAAGTACCCTATAGGTTTTGGGTCGAAAACCTATATGGTAGTTCCCGCTAACTTAGAATCACGAAATTTGTCAAAAAGCAAGGTCTTACTTACAGCACAAATAAAGAAAAAAATCCAAGAATTAAAAAAACTGAAAATTAAATGGTGTCCCCATTCATACATAGTTGACGCCAATTAAGATAGTCATCTGAGTTGTATGGACGCTCATACAATTTAGAGAATTAGTCTAATTGGCAACAACCTCAAATAAGATAAATAAATAAAATTGTGCTATTGTGTAAAAGAAAATGCCATGCTCGTGTGCGCAGAACATTTTACGGTAAAGACAAAAGCAACCGGTTTTTTTATGATGGTACGGAACCCTCGGTACGCGAGTCCGACTCGCTCTTGACCGGTTTTTTTATTTGGCAGTCGGATGTATTTTTTTTTTTTGGAAAAAGTTTTTTGTCTGTACCTCGCTCTCTTAGTCAGATTTAAGGAAATAATTTAGTTCTCTATAATTAAACTGAAAAAAAAAATCTTGAAGCCATAACATAGATCAGGCTTATTGACGGCTAACAAAGGCAGTAGCCTCAGACACGGCGCTCAGTAAATGAAGGAGGTACAATAGATGGATTATAAAATTGTACGGCGACGACGATGTCCGATCTTCTTTGTTGTTTTTGTTGTCCTGGTACCTTTGAAGTCTCAAGTTGGTTTTAAGGCTTTTCTTCACAGCAATTAATTGATATTGATACTTGATGGTCTGATTAGGATGAAATGCCTTCAATTTTATCATTTGATCCTACTCCTCATTTGAGCCAAGTGCGAGTCGGACTCGCGTGCAAAGGGTACCGAACGAATTTAATTTTTTGAACACTATAGACTTCTTATAGGTTTTCCTGTAATATATAGGTAAAGATCTACTATCTAATTTTTTTTCAAAATTTAATAATTGGGGGAGGGGAATGGTCATTTATCGTCTAATTTCTTGAATAACTTCAAAACTATTTATTTTAAAATAATGAAAAAAAAAACCCTCATAAAAAGCCCTTTCATTTGATATGTCACACGATATTGTTCAAAAAACATTTTTTTTTATTTTTCTAGTTAGGCCCAAACTAGAAAATAAACAAATGAGATCCCCATACTAAAAAAATAATAATTTACGTAACGCGTCTGTGTTTGGGTCACAGAAGTCCATATGTGTACCAAATTTCAACAGAATCGGTCCTATGTATCCGGAGAAAACTGGCTGTGACATACATACAGACACCCGAGTGATTCTATAAGGGTTCCGTTTTTTGTTCGGAACCCTAAAAAAAGCTGCAATTTCTAAATATGGAGCTATCTAGAGAGTAAAATTCTATCAGCGATCATGACTGTCAAAAATATGAAATGTTTGGGATTGAAGACTTGGAATTTGCAATCAATTCCAAATACAAAAATTTTTTGCTTATAATACAATCGACAAGGCCACGGTTGGCGCAGTGGTTGAGCGATTGGCTGCTGCGCTGCGTGTCGCGGGTTCGATTCCAACAAACAAAGATTTGTATGTTCTACAGATAGTTGTTCCGGGTCTGGCTGTTTGTGATTGTGGTTTTGTATGTTTGTAAATGCGCCCGCGATACAGGAGAAATTCCTAGGGAAGGGCAAAGCTTAAAAAAAAATCGATGTCCTCCTTAAAATGACACATTGTCTAGGCATTTGTCATTTTTTATTGCATTTGCATTGTCACAATAGGTCCAATGGTTCCGCAGAAAACTGGCTGTGACAGACGGACAGACAGACACCCGACAGATCCTATAAAGGTTCCGTTTTTGTTCAGAACCCTAAAAAAAGGCAACAACTGTTTCCAAGGTTCATTCTGACTCTGTACCGAAGTCCATCAAAATCGTGACTTGAACGCGTAACAAACTCACCTTCGATCTTACAATATTATTTTGGATTATTTTTGTGATGATTGGCATTTTCATTATTATAACAACCGGCATTATGTACGTACATTAATGTTTACCTTCATAATAAATTCACTAACGTTAAATACATTGTTTGTCCCAGCGGTTACTAAATTATTTACGTCAAGAACACAAGTCACTCGTTTTAGGAAATGACAGTTTAATCATATTCGTTGATTTACAAAACATCACAATTCCATTTCATACTCCATCTATACTTCTATAATTCTATACTATCTATATCTATACTAATATATAAAGCTGAAGAGTTTGTTTGTTTGCTTGAACGCGCTAATCTCAGGAACTACTATTCCGATTTGAAAAATTCTTTCAGTGTTGGATAGCCCATTATCGAGGAAGGCTATAGGCTATATATCATCACACTAAGACCAATAGGAGCGGAGCAGCCGAAGTTGCGCGAATCAACTAGTCTATACTAATTTATAAAGCTGAAGAGTTTGTTTGTTTGTTTGCTTGAACGCGCTAATCTCAGGAACTACTGTTCCGATTTAAAAAAATATTTCAGTGTTAGATAGCCTATTTATCGAGGAAGGCTATAGGGTATATATCATCACGCTAAGACCAATAGGAGCGGAGCAGTAATGAAAAATGTAACGCAAACGAAGTTGCGCAGGTCAGCTTGTTATACATATTATAAAAAGAGGAAATATTTTTATTTTTGTATGTAACGTATAAACATAAAAACTGAAGGACCTATTTGAAAAATTCTTTCAGCAATGGATAGCTACATTATCAGCGAGTAACATAGGCTATATTTTAAGCCCGTATTCCCACGGGAACGGGAACTACGCGGGTGAAACCGCGTGACTTCTGCTAGTATAATTAGTATAAAGCTGAAGAGTTTGTTATTTGGTTCAACACGCTAATCTCAAGAACTACTGGGTCGAATTGAAAAAAATATTTTAGTGTTGGATAGCTCATTTATAGAGGAAGGCTATAGGCTATATAAAATCACGCTATATCATTACGCTAAGACCAATAGGAGCGGAGCATTAAAGAAAAATGTGACGCAGAAGAAGTTGCGCGGGTCAGCTAGTACTTAATACAATATAACATACATTTCTCATAACATAAATATACAACCACGCGCACGCTCACTCACATTACAACACACTACAGAACACTAGACAGCACCACACACATCCTCTTACACATCAGACACGTACATTCTCATCTCACACAAATAAGAGGTCCAGCATGCAAACACTACACAAATTTTCTTTTTTTATACATATACCTTTTTCTTTTTTAAGTAAAATAATTACATTATGAGTTGTAAGGTAGATTATGAATATGATACGAATGAAAATATGATTAAGGCTGTTATATGTGTAAAATACTCGAGGGGTTTGGCGCTGTCAGCCGAAATACAGGCTCTGCCTAGTTCGGCTGCAGATGACTACACCATTTAATCTCTTCAAATTAACCTGCTAAAATAATGTTTTGTAATTTATGTCTAAATTTCTTCTTCTTTAAATAAACATTATTATTATTATTAATATTATAAATACAGACGGAACTCTTTCTTTCTGTTTTTAGGGTTCCGAACATCCGTATGAAAAAACGATAGATTACTCGGGTTCTGTCTGCTCGTCTCTGATGGGTAATTTTCTTAATTTTAACCGTTGAACCAATCTTGACGAGTTCCTTATCTTAAGGGACCATGAACGGATATACACATTAGATACACATATTTATCCCTGCCTTCACCAATCTTAGTGATATCCAAGGTAAACATGCTCCATCTTCGACCGCATTATCACTTACCATCAGGTGAGATAGTGGTCAAACGTATACCTATCAATAGTAAAAAAAAACGTACGGTGGGTTATTTTAGTAATTCGAGCCACAACGTGTCAAATATGTTAAAGATAAACTTTAACAGGTATTCAAGTTATAGTTTGAAATCGTGGTTTACTAAATTATTAGGTATTAGGTACCTACTATTTTATCTTTAACTTTTTTTCTCTTTTGAGGTGGGTTTGCTCTTGACTCTAGTCTAGGTCAGAGGTGACAGAGACAAAGTCTACGATGGAGTGAGCTCACCCAGAAGAAGCCTATTCACTCTAACTTTGAAGAGATTAGGGTTGTAAACGTTCGGAAACAGACGCAGGTAGAGAGTTCCACTCCTTTGCTATTGCCCATTATAAAAGGCGTTTGGAAACGCTTAGTGCGAAATGATGGAATAGCAACAATGTAGGGATGGTATCTTGCAGTGCATCTAGATATCCGATGATAGAAGGGGGTCGGTGGGATGAGGTCGTGGAGTACTTGGGCACACTCACCGAACTTGAACTCTCAACTAAATTAATTTCATATAACAACTATGAACTAGAAAATAGAGCCGAAACTTACTGAAAGTCTAGACCGAAACTAATACTTCTAATACTTATATACAACCCACACAGTTCCTACGTATCGGCGGCGAAACAAAGGAGTGAAAAGAGTATATTAATTAAAGTTAAAATGAAGCAAGCTGTACTGTGAAGTCTTCTGTGGGCAACAGCTCTACAATTTCTTGCTTCTAAGTTCTAAGCTAGCCTTTAGTGTGGGGGATATGATGCATTTAAATCTACTGTAAATACTGTAGCTAGAGGAGTGTATACCATTGTAATAGGAATATTGTGAGATCATTGTCATGTTATTTACGATTAATCTGTTTTCTTATATGTATAACTTTTACTCATAAGCTTTTGCCCGCAACTTCGTACGCGCATATTCGGTTTTTTGTCGTTCCCGTAGGAATCTTGGGAAATCCTCTATTAGTGCCCTTACTCCCCTACGGAGTGTAGGGAAGCCGCATGCCATTTCAGCTTTCTACGACCAGTAGTTTCGGCTGTGCGTTGTCTGTCAGTCACTCAATCAGTCAGTAAAGGAAGAATTTTATATACAACCTGTAACAGAATAAACGCAATACCTCTTAAGGAGTTATTAAAATCATCATCATGAACAACTTTCACTATGGGACCGACACTGAAATCGCGAAATAAAAAATTGACTCCCCCATACATTTATATGCGCATAACTCGACAAAATGTACTGAACAGCTGATTTTTTTTCGCGATTTTGGGGTTTGTCCCATAATAAAAGTTGTTCATAGTGATTCCCGTTTATTCTGTTATACTTTGTATTAGGATTATGTCACCAGATTATTGCAAATACTGTAAGTTTTTATCATGCTAGATTTAAACACTCGTATTTGTGATATGACGTGCCAATGTTATTCATGATTTAATCGCAATAAAGGGATAGTGCTATTACTTCTGTGTAGCTCTGTCTCTTTCTCACAGTGGAATCATAATGTCATTAATTTACACTTCATATTTGGGAATTAGATAATTCAAAATATCCGTGGATTATTATCGAGAGGAAAAAGTTAGCAAAATATTCTTTTTTCTGGAGTCATAAATCGTTAGAATTAAATTATACTACGTCTACGGGAATTCGGAATTTTACTACTCACGTGTCTCTGGAAATACTTTCACATGTTTCTGGTCTCCTGGTACTTGTGAATCTTTAGCATTAAGCCAGCAGCCACTCTGAATTTCCACTTCCTCTTCAGTCTCCGCTAAGTCGTTTATCGAGATAAAAAGCCAATATATGTTATGAAATGTGTGCCAAATTTCATCCAAATCTGTTCAGCCGTTTTTAGGAATAGCGCGCACAAACGTTAAGAAAGTTACAGATTTATTAAATGAATTATTATATTTTAAGTATAATAGTTCATTTAATAAATCTGTAACTTTACAGATAGATATACTTTTGGCTACTATTCAGCTTTTCTTTTCGACCCCAGTCAAGTTTATAGAACCAATAACGTAAGAGTTATAACAAAAGTCCCAGATCATATACAAAAGTCTATTAATTATAATGAAGACGAAGAGATGAGGCTTACATTGTAAGGAGAATGGCCGTATTATCTTTGTTACAATATACCCTTTGTGAGGAGGGACGAAGCCATCATTTAATCTGTGCAAGTAACCAAAATATAATGCCAGAAAACTGCCAGTAATCTCTTCAAAAGACATCGATTGAACCCACACAATTTTTATCTACACTAATATTATAAAGAGGAAAGATTTGTTTGTTTGTTTGTTTGAAATGAATAGGCTCCGAAACTACTGGACCGATTTGAAAAATTCTTTCAGTAACGGATAGCTACATTGTCAGGGAGTAATATAGGCTATATTTTATCCCCGGACTCCCACGGGAACGGGAACTACGCGGGTGAAACCGCGTGATGTCCACTAGTACTCATTATATTTAAAGGTTCCGTATGTCTGGAAACAAAACGGAATCCTTATATGAAGGATCACTCGTGTGCCTGTCTGTCTGTCACAGTGAATTTTCTCCGAATTCAATGAACCGAAGTATTTGAAATTTACACATGTGTACTTTTGTGACCCAAATACGGAGGTGTAACGTAAACAAATGGATTTTGAGTAAACGAAAATACAGTTTCGAATTACAACTTAAAGTTTTTCCAACTGTGTTGAATGACATATTAAATGAAACGGCTCACCGTAAGTAACGGTTTCAAACGATTTTTTTATAATTTTAAATTATTAAATTTAAAAAAAAAGCTATTCAAGAAAATATATGAAAAATGTCTCATTAGCTCCGAATCTGCCACGCTAACATTTTGAAAAAATACAGTTCATATTTCTTTACGTATAACAGGAAAACTCAGGGACAAGTTTACGGTTTAAAAGTAACAAGTAATAAAAACATGATTCGTTCGGAACCTTGACTCGCACTTGGCCGGTTTTTTTTTCGTAGAGGCTTCGAGTTTTAATTTACTAAGACAAAATGAAAAATAAATTACTCAGGTACATTAGTTTGTATACTTGTAATGCCTCTCAATCTTTTAATGAGGAGCGTCTCCAATTGACTGTATTAAAGCTTATGTATTTTAGTTGAGCGAGGTTCTTTAGAATTTATATAAGTACGTAGATACGTACGTTTCTTGGGCTTCATAGACAGGCTAATTTTAGAACGACTACATTTGATTGGTGGCTCGGTTTGAGATTGTACATAAATAAAATACTGTTTTTAATGCTATTAGAAGATTTTAGAAGAAGAGCTTTTATTAGGCTAGCTATTTACTTATGGATCGATGACAGTTAGGCCAAACCAACCATTTTTGAGACCATACATGATATAGAGATAACAGCTGAGCCAGGTCTATTCCCAGTTGTCACACCGACTGCCACTACTGGTCTTCGTGTCGCTGGCTCGATAGTATTTTAAATTTGGGTGGCCCAAAACATTGCCACTTCCACAGAATCGTTGGTGGCAGAGCTCACTTCGGCGGCATATTTTGGGGCACAGGGAGCAAGATAGGAGGTGGAGCATCGTTTGTGACTCGGCTCCACATCCACACGGTATTATATTTTATTTCTTTTCCTCATCATCATCATATCAGTCGAAAGACGTCCCCTGCTGGGCATAGGCCTCTCCCAAGTGTCACAACAACCGATCCTGTGCGTCTCGCATCCATCGGCTACCCGCAACCCTCACCAAGTCATCGTTCCACCTTGTGGGAGGCCTTCCAACGCAGCATCTTCCGGTACGCGGTCGCCACTCTAGAACTTTTCGCCCCCGTTGACCATCTGTTTTGCGAGCAATGTGCGCCACTTCAGTTTGGCGATCGGGCTATGTCGGTAACCTTGGTTCTCTTACGAATATCATCATTCGTGATTCGATCACACAAGGAAACTCCAAGCATTGCGGCACATTTATTTTATCAGCTCTCAATTCAAAATGTAAGCAGCTGGTTTTACAGGTATTTTTAAAAGTCAAGAAAAACGAGAACGGAAAACTTTATGATTACTTTCTTTTAAAAACGGAACTAACTGCTGGTAGTTTTTGTTTGAAAGAAAAAGCAGCTTTTACATTCAGAATTCAGATTAATCTTGTACCAGCACAGAAAATGTACGGCACTCCTTTAAAAGTTTAGTTGTGATGGTAGAAATGGCAGTATAATTATTTGAGAGGTTATTCCCGAGTTTCAGACTGCATAAGCGCTTCAACTTTAATGGGCCTAGCCCACCGAGCAATTTCGAAGCACTGCAACTCGTGTAAGCCAGAATCAAAAGCTGCTAGAAAAGAACCGAGACCTTGAGAACAATTCAACTGGCTCTGAACTCAATTAGTCTTTAACGCTGGCTTAATTTTTTAGATCTTCAAGGGTCCTCACACCCTACGTTTTGGAGATTCATTCCAAGATATTTCTACGCGTTCTTGAGAAAAGGGTACCTTATTGGTAATTACAGATTTGATCCAATTGGGGTCGAAACGCTTGAGTCATAGGGTCCGAGTGCGCGACTCCTTTTCAAGGACATATCGCGTCGACTGATCGACACTTTGTGTGACCAGAGGGCTGATTCGTACTTTGCCCTAAGAATTAGAATTGCCATTCAACGTGGCCTCATCAGAAGGCTTAAAGTCACTCAATGGAGAGGGCAATGCTTGGAGTTTCCTTGCGTGATCGAATCAGGAATGATGATATCCGCAAGAGAACCAAGGATACCGACATAGCCCGAAGAATCGCCAAACTAAAGTGGCAGTGGGCAGGGCACATTGCTCGCAGAACAGATGGTCGATGGGGCCGAAAAGTTCTGGAGTGGCGACCGCGTACCGGCAGACGTAACGTTTGAAGGCCTCCCACAAGGTGGACTGATAACCTGGTGAAGATCGCGGGCAGCCGATGGATGCGAGACGCACAGGACCGGTCGTTGTGGCGACGCTTGGGGGAGGCCTATGTCCAGCAGTGGACGTCTTTCGGCTGATATGATGATGATGATGATGTGGAAATGCTGCCAGACTTGTAGTCATAGGTTTCCGGATGACGGTGACGTGAGACTCAATATAATGAATCTATACATTGTCCTTCCTGACAAGAATCAAAGATAAAACTCATACCAAACAGTACAGACCCATCCCGACCCTACAGTACTTTCATCAATTCATTTTAATCCACTCAAACCAAGTTCGGCGCCATCGGAAAGCTGTCAAAAGCTTTGAACAGGTCGACAGCTGGCCCGACCTGTTGATAGCAGGTCCAATATAATAAATAATTCACGGTATATTGGAAACCCGGTTACGTGTGGGGTTTGGTGACGTCATCGACTGTTGACTGTACCTGAGTACTTCTTCATCTGTTGCTTTGTTTGTGTTTGAATTGGGGAGTGAATGAGTTTGGGTGGCCGATAACAAACATCCATTTGACATTGAACGCGTGGTGGCGGGTGGGTCGTGGGTGTATTGAAGTTTAGTTAGGTTAGGTGAAACATTTATAGTACTGAATCTTATAAAAAATTTAATTAATCGTTTTAAACTAACTGATTACACACACACACTCACACATTTACATTTACATTTTTTTCTTCATTTTACTCTAGTAAACAAAGTGTGATTTGTAAATTCTCAGGAAACGGTGCCTCAGAAATATAGGATTATATTTCTTACGTTGCAATGTCACGAGTATGAGGCGTGCCGTGCACTCACATAAGGCCTAAGGGCGATATTATTTATGTAGGTACACCACACATAACTTTAAAACTCGACTTACGACTGTGAAGTTATTTATTCGTAAAAATTTGCAATTCTTGGATCCTTGGCAATATTGGTTCTTCAACATCAAATCAGCCAAAAGACGTCCACTGCTGGACATGGGCCTCTCCCAAGTGTCGCCACAACAACCGGCCCTGCGCGTCTTGCATCCATCGGCCACCCGCCACCTTCACCAGGTCATGTCCACCTTGAGGGAGGCCTTTCAACGCTGCGTCTTCCGGTACGCTATCGCCACTCCAGAACTTTTTGGACCCATCGACCATCTGTTCTGCGAGCAATGTCCTCCCAAATTGGTTCTTACTTGATGGTTATTTTCAAATAAAAATAATTTACCTATTCTAATCTTTTGGTCAGACGCACTTCTTTTTGGGTACATTCACCTGTAACTAGTTTTGAAAGTATTTCTATAGAACGTCCCAAACTGAAAGAATTTAGACAATTTATCAAAAGTGAAAAAGTTTTTCATTTTCCTTAGGTGAGCGTTATTATCTGCCGGGATTTTGTTAAGAACTTTTTTTCTATCTGTACTGCTTGGGTTTTTGAAAGAGTATAATTTTGTAAGTGTTAAGAATTGTAATTAGTCCACAATTTTAGGGGCTGAATGCATGACATTTCGGTAGCGCATTTATGTTGGTCGATTTTGACAGTACTTATCTCTGATAGAATAAAGCTGTCCTCATCATATTCCAAGACGTCTTCTTATTCGATTCCACCTCGAATCATCAATTTCGTAGTTATAGCTTGTTATGTAATTACATTAATTGAAGACTTTTCTGCTGTCATGGCGTCTGAGTCTAGAGGAAATCCATCAAACTAAGGTCTTTGTCCAGGACAGGTCCTCTTTCCTCTGTCCTAGTACGAGAAACGACGAATTGAATATGATTTTGTGGTTTTTAAAAACGAACCTAGCTTTTTGTTTATTTTTGCGTAAGCGCAAGTGAAAACCGATTATGGCAACCCCCCCCCCCCCTTTGGGGGAGGCCTGTGTCCATCAGTGGACGTCTTTCGACTGATATGATGATGATGAAGTGAAGACTGTACGTAAGCGCAAGACACAGAGTTCAATTTCCGACGGCTGAAGCAAAACTAAAGCGGATAGGGGAAAGCGAGGCGGTTCTAGCTAAAATGGACGGAACGAGCGCTGATTTAGGTATTTCGTTCGTAATATTAAAACAAATACACGTTTTGAAAATGTGAAATGTATACGTTATAGAAAACATATAGTTTTGTTAAATTATTCAAAAACTGATTTACTTCCGTGAAGTAATTATGCCGTACTAAAGGTTTACTTTGTTTTCTAGAGATTACTTTGGATTTTTTTGACGTGACAACGTCTTATAAATTGGTTTGCCGGGTGACACTTCAAGAAACTGCGTTACGCTCCGCTCACGTTATGCGCTCACAATGAGAGCGAGTGAGAGGCACGCGTCCCTTCCACTAGCCCGCCTAAGAGCGAGAGAGACAGACATAAAAAGTGAAAGGCACGCGTCCCTTCCACTCGAGCACAGTTAGCCCGCCTAAGAGCGAGAGAGACAGAGCGAGAGAGAGAGAGTGAGAGAGATAGGCATACACTGTATACCTATACCACTCAAAGTCGTTGTCACGTAAAACTTTCGCCCGTATACCGACTTTACAGGCAACCAATTTTTTTCTATCGAAGAAACTACAAGTAATCATGTGTCTAAAGTGTACGATTTGTAGAGTGAAAACTTAAATATTTTACATATTAATTATATAACTAAAGGTTAAGAAACAACGATGCAGCACGGGATCAAACGAACGCCAATTACGTATCATTTCCTCGCTGCCCCCTTAAGTTTCCCGATACAACATCGCCGTATATTGTAGCCCTTAAACAAAGAACGACTATATCACTACTACTAACATTCAACCTACATTTTATTACCTCAAAAGGTAAAGGTAATATATCTTCCCTGAGCAATCGAAACCGGGAGTAATACCTATCTCCTATTGTTACTTTCACCTTTTTGTTTCGTTATTGTCAAAGAGATACGTACGAGTAAGTACGTTCTCTTTTGTGTTTCCATTTGAGGCTTATGAAGAATAAATAGCTGTCTTTTGTAGCTTCTTGAGTAAATTTCAGGGTTTTGTGGAGAAAATAATACGTATACGGCTTTGTTTTACAAGCCTTTTATTGGTTACTAGCACCTCGCCCGCGACTTTGTCCGCGCTGCATTTTTTTTAAGGGGCCCCTAATTGGAACGAAGTTCCTTATCGCGCGTTGTGAAAGGGGGCTAGGGTAGGCAGGGTAGGCAGGGTAGGCAGGGTAGGCAGGGTAGGCAGGGTAGGCAGGGTAGGCAGGGTAGGCAGGGTAGGCAGGGTAGGCAGGGTAGGCAGGGTAGGCAGGGTAAGCAGGGTAGGCAGGGTAGGCAGGGTATGCAGGGTAGGCAGGGTAGGCAGGGTAGGCAGGGTAGGCAGGGTAGGCAGGGTAGGCAGGGCAGGCAGGGTAGGTAGGGTAGGTAAGGTAGGTACGGTGGGTATTAGGGTGGGTAGGGTCTAAAATTGAGCCTACTAATTAAGTTTATATTACATTATATTTCTTAATAATAAAAAAAATATTATTATAACTTTAAAAAAAAATATTACAATTCCTTCACTAATTACTTCTCCGAACTTCGTTCCATCCGGGTGTCCCTTGACACCTCTCAAGATTTTTTTTCTAGTAATAAATATAGCCTATGTTACTCAAGCGATAGCCCTGGGTAGCCGATGGATGCGAGATGCACAGGACCTTTGGGGAGGCCTATGTCCAGCAGTGGACGTCTTTCGGCTGATATGATGATGATGATGTTACTCAAGGATAATGTAGCATTTTAGAAATCGCAAGAAAATTTTAAGAATATTTTATATCGGTCCAGTAGTTTTCTATTTTATTCGTCACAAACATATAAAAATACAAATCTTTCCTCTTTATAATCATCATCATCATAACAGCCGAAGACGTCCACTGCTGGACATAGGCCTCCCCCAAAGGGGGGGCGGTTGCCATAATCGCCACGCTTGACAGCCGGGTTGGCGATCACAGTGAATGGTGTAGCGTTTCACAGAGAACGTTGCTGCCCATTCTCTGGTGAGTCCCTTAATCGCCTCTTACGACACCCACGGGAAGTGATGGGATGGTATTATTCTTTTACGGCACCATACGGCACCGGCCGACACCACACGGCTCTTTATTATATTAGTGTAGATTTTTTGGCAATTTATTTATTTGTTTTATCAAGTTTCTTCTTATTTTACTCAAGTCGATGTCATCTAGTTATCGTCGGCTGTCGTTGAAAAGTAGTGCTGCGGCTCTGCCTTGCACATGAGTTCCAGCATTGTGCTGCTTAGCAACAAAAAAAACACACGTTACAACCTCAAAATACAAAACCACCAATCAACATCATTATTATCTTAACAGTCGTGGTTACTAATACCTATATCTTTATAGGGTTCCGTACCCAAAAGGGTAAACAATGGAACCCTATTACTAAGCCTACGCTGTCCGTCTGTCTGTCAGCGGGCTGTATCTCAAGAACCGTAATAGGTAGATATTTTAAATTGTCACAGATTGTGTATTTCTATTGCTGCTATAACAACCAATAATAAAAATTAAGGTTTATGGTACGGAACCCTTCGTTCGCGAGTCTGAATCGCACTTGACCGTTTGTTTTGTATTGCTGTCAGAAGACCCTTTAAGTGTTTTAAAATTTTGTGGCAGGATGTGGCCCAATGCAAACTGTGTAGCCAGGCAAGTTAAATAAAAGTAAAAATACTGGATAATTAAATACATACGAGTAAGTTATGTGAATTTGTTAGATAAGGAATGTAAAGAAAACATCATTCAGTTCTGGATTCACCAATTTTTCATTTACAACAAACTTTTTCTTATACATGCATTGCATTATCCTCACATATAGAAGCAATAAAAGATAATGTTAACAAGATTTTTGTAATACATCACATAGTTTAAAAGAGTGTCCGTGGAGTTTCTTGCACGTTCTTCTCCATAGAGATCTACGCTTTGGAACGTGCAAATAGCTTCATGTTTTTTTGACCATTCAAAAGTGTCTGTAAATACTTTATTTGAAATATACGATTTGATTGATTGATTGATATACAAATTAATTTAAGAGCTATTAGAACCGAGTTCATCTCTATCTAAACTATTTATCCAATACAAATATTAACCCGAGATTAATCTCACCAAGCAAACAGCATTTAAGTTTAACAACCAACAATTTAATATCCGTTGGAGTCTAGGAATTGTTAGTAAAATCTGTTTAAATCCGCGTCCGATTCCTGGAAGCACTCGCTGTATGGATCATGTTCGTGGCTTCGAACGAAAGAGAATATTATATTATTATTACCTAGGTTTTTCTCACGGCGTCGCCCCTGTTGTGATCACAGATTTTACTATACGGACGTCAGAATAATTAAAAAATACTGGCCAAGTGCGAAACGGACTCGCGTGCAAAGGGTTCCGAACGAATTTAATTTTTTTAACATGTTATTTTAACACTATAGACCTCTTATAGGTTTTCTTGTAATCTATAGGTAAAGATCTATTATCCACATTTTTTTTTTAATTTTAAGCTCAGTAGTTTTAGAGATAAGAGGGTGAATGGTCATTTTTTGTCTATTTTCTTGAATAACTTCAATACTATTTAATTTTGAATTATGAAAAAAATATAATTATAACCATCAAAGTGAGTCCTTTCATTTGATATGTTACACGATATTGTTCAAAAACTTTTTATTTTAATTATTATTATTTTTATTTTTTTATTTGTGATGGGTTTGCTCCTGACTCTAGTCTAGGTCAGAGATGACAGAGACAAAGTCTACGATGGAGCGAGCTTACCCAGAAGGAGCCTGTTCACTCTAACTTTGAAGAGATTAGGGTTGTATGCGTTTGGAAACACAGACGCAGGCAGAGAGTTCCACTCCTTTGCTGTGCGCATTATAAAAGACTTTTGGAAACGCTTAGTGCGAATTGGTGGAATAGTAACAAGGTAGGGATGGTAAGATGCAGTGCGTCTGGATGTCCGATGGTAGAAGGGGGCCGGTGGAATGAGGTCGTGGAGTTCTTGTGCACACTCACCGAAGTACAATCTGTAGAAGACCGACAAGCAGGTAACCTTACGGCGATGAGCCAAGCTGTGTAGCTTGGTATCCACCAGTTTTTCGTCACCGATGAGCCTCTTAGCTCTGCGTTCCACCGAGTCAAGCGCGGCAAGCTGATACTTAGCTGAGCCATCACAAAGGTGGCTACAATACTCCATGCAGGATCGGACTTGCGCTTTATATAGATTTTCTAGTTTGACCCCCAAAACTGACCCCCATACTAAAAATTTAATAATTTACGTAACGCGTCCGTGTTTGGGTCACAGAAGACCATATGTGTACCAAATTTCAACAGAATCGGTCCAGTAGATCCGGAGAAAACTGGCTGTGACAGACGGACAGACAGACAGACAGACACCCGAAAGTGCGAGTCGGATTCTCACACGAAGGGTTCCTATCTTAAACCGAAAAAAAAACACGTTTCTTGTATGGGAGCCATCTTATTTTTAAATTTAATCTAATTTGTTGTTATAACGGAAATAGAAATACACACTCTGTGAAAATTACATCTGTCTAACTATTAGAGTTCTTGAGATACAGCCTGCTGACAGACAGCTAAACGGACGGACGGACAGCGGTGGCCGTTGGTTACCCTTTGGGTACGGTACCTACCCTAAAAAAAGATTTAAAAAAAAAGTAATAACAAAATAAGTTAAAAAAGAAGAGTTACTTAAATAAGTTTAGAGCTTAAATACATTATTCCTTATTTGTTTCAATCGAGACTTACCGGGTGACACAACTTTTTTGTGGTCTAAGGAAGACTATTTTAGTACCACGTTAATGGCGTTGTTTGACCATGCGGCCCTCCCTGACACATCGGTCCTAACTCCTAACACAGACCTGATTTTCAACTTATATCCAAATTGTTGAAAGAATTTGTCATATCAGCCGAAAGACGTCCGCTGCTGGACATAGGCCTCCCCCAATCGTCGCCACAATGACCGGTCCTCCGCGTCTCGCATCCATCGGCTACTTGCGACCTTCACCATTTCATCGGTCCGCTTTGTGGGAGGCCTTCCAACGTTGCGTCTCCGGTACGCGGTCGCCACTCTAGAACTTTTCGGCCCCATCGACCATTTGTTCTGCGAGCAATGTGCCCTGCCCATTGCCACTTTAGTTTGGCGATCCTTCGGGCTATGGCGGTAATCTTGGTTCTCTTGGGGTTATCATCATTCCTGATTCGATCACGCAAGGAAACTCCAAGCATTGCCCTCTCCATTTCCCTTTGAGTGACTTTAAGCCTTCTAATGAGGCCCATCCTTCCAACTGTTGAAGCGTAATTGATTATTATCAAATATACATACGAACAGACTTTCACAACTTATGAAGCATGTCTATGAGGCAGGATTATGTAGATATGTCTCTCATAATACTATGGATTATGCTGAGACTTTCGAGTTCCTAGAAAACTGTTCACGGTTTTATTCGAAATAAAAATACAAGTAAAAGAAAAAGATGTCGACGTGTGGGTGGTGTTCGAAATGGGATTTAATGATTTTCCTTGCATGAAAGAGCAATGGTTGTGCATATATTTTTATAATTGCATTTACATAATATGGCTGATTTTTTTCTTTGTGACTGGATTGTACAACTATATGGAAGTAAACAACTATGGTTAAATATATTATGCAGACCAGATGGAATAATTTGGAAATATTGTTTGAATTTTTATTTGGTTGCAAATTTGTTAATTGCATTGTGTGTGTGTGTGTGTGTTGTGGTTTAGTGTTGTGTGGTGATTTGAATAACTAATTCAACTCGTAATACGTGGCTGCTAGGCGTGTCTGTTCAACATGGGCCTCTCCCTAGTGTGGCCACATCCTCCAGCTCTGTGCGTCTCTCATCCAACGGGGTCCCGCGGTCTTCACCAGGTCATAAGTCCACCTTGTGAGAGGCGTTCCAACGCTGCGTGTTCCGGTACGTGGCCACCAATCCAGAACTTTTCAGCCCCACCGACCATACGTTTTTCGAGCACTGTGTACTGCCTACTGCAACACTCATTGCAACCTTTTTTCTTTTAAGGATGGGAAATCAACAAATGACTCATCCCGCTCTGGGCGGAGCAGAAGGGAGTGTCAGACAATTACTGACTAAAACCTATCCGTGTTCCTCCTAGTGCCCTTTGCGTTCCAGAGTCGCAATGACTCTTTCGAACAAATTTCGCTACCCTGGCAGGCACTGAGCATAGCGGGCCCCGTCTACTATGCTGACATCTCTTTGAGGCGCACGTGGAACACAGCGCGATATCGACCCGGGCACTCATTGAAACCTGCAAATGTAAAATAAGATACATTATGACTCCTTTAAACGATTTCCAGCGTATTCAGATCAATTTACAGCTGTGGGTGTGAATCAAAACCACTTCTATCAATAGACCTGGGACATTATTTTCTCCATGAAAAATCTATATCCTCTCATGTGCAACTTTAAAGAGTCGCCCACAACTTACTAAGTTGGAACCTCAAGGTACCAGTTATGACTTCGCAATCGAAGTTAGTATGCTTGAGGCAAACTTATTAAAAATTATATACACTCGCTCAAGTATCAAAATGTTTGGCGTTTAAAAATATACGTACTGAAATATAGAGTTGTGTTTTTCTGTGAGCTGTAATTTTATATGAGTCGTCTTCATGTCTGTTGTTCAAACTAATATCATATAGAGGTAGTATTGTTTGTTGTTTATAAGCGGTAATCTCTGGGTTTTTTTTACTATTGATGGGCACGCGTTTGACCACTATCTCACTTGATTGTAAGCAATGATGTGGTCGAAATTGGAACACGCTTGCCTATTCACTCTTGGCTTAAAGACTCCCAGGTTGTAGCTATCAGGAAACACAGACTCTGGTAGGGAATTCCACTCCTTAGCTGTACGTGAATGTGTTCCCAAAACGTTTTGTGCGTGTGGGTGGGATGTCCACTTAAACTATGCAATTCCGTCGCACACTCCCCAAAATACAACCGATAGAAAACCGACAGGCCAGCAACTCGGGTTATTATTTCTTTGATACAAAGGTTCATTACCGCTGAGTACTGAGACCGTCTCAATCTAAGATCGGAATCAACAATATGTTTAATTGCGACAGTTGGATATATTCCTTTTAACTGCGGTGTTCACTTGAATCACTAGGTTAGGGCTTCGGGTTACAATACAAGTTAAACTACCAGTAAGTTACGCAGTTAGTCAATGTTGACGTCCGGCCACCATCGCCACTTGCAATAGGACAACAGTCGTCGAACGTCACCACTTAGCTGGGCGGAAAATTTATTTGTGAATACCACAAAACCATTTATAACTTCACTGCCATCCTACTTCTAACACGCATAAAATTCAAAATAGAGTATTATATACCTTTTATTTATTCATTATGTGTTTTTAAGCTTATGAACTTCAAAAACATCCTGACGAAAGAGATCTCCACAGAGCCATATGCTTCTATTTATTTAAAAAAAAAACAAACCATTTCGACACGACCGGAGTGAAACCAAAAAAAAAAATGCTGGTAATGGATATTTTTGTCTTTTCTTTTCAGTAAATTGAATCGGCTATATGTGAATAAATTAAGCATTCCTTACAAGGTTTGGATCATGGTATTTTCATCCGATCTGTGGAAACTTACGTGGGAGACTCGTGTCAATGTGTGAAGCTTCTAATATCGATGCGGAAAACTGGAAATAGATCGCTACCTATACATTTCTTTATTTAATGTTTTTCTTAAGGAAAATTCGTTGTGCAGGGACGGATTAGAACGGTTTTTACTCTCCTTATTTTTTTCTTCCATGTTTTTCTCATTTTTAAGTACTGAGAAACCAAACACGATGCTTAACTTAGATTTCGGTTGAGTTTCTTTTGGGTTTTAGGTGTTTTGCCTGTCATTTGGATTTGTTATTATGAATTTTGCACTATGTGCAATATGAATTAATGCAATTTAGAGGTGTTTATGACAAATTGGTCGGAGAAGGCTAACATTTGCCTAGCTAGGCTAGCTAGGGCTGGTAGGTATTTTACATTAAAATTATAAAAGCTTCTCAAAAATCTGAAACACGAGACACTAAAATTAGATTATCTTAACGGCCTAAATGTTCCTAAAACTAATTTCCCCGAGTTAGTTCTGAAAATATTTGAAGCAAAAAAATGTTCTTTGGTCTGTTACGTTCGTAATTTATTACGTGATTATGTGTCGGCCCGTTATAATTACAGCCAGCTATTACGACCTTGGACAAGGCCTGATAAGTTTTATACGTGCTTATAATATAAGCAGCGTGGAAAATTATAGAGCTTGGAGTAAAAAAACCGGCCAAATGCGAGTCGGACTCGCACACGAAGGGTTCCGTACCATAAACCTTATTTTTTATTATTTGTTGTTATAGCAGCAATATAAATACACCATCTGTGAAAATTTAAACTGTCTACCTATTACGGTTCTTGAGATACAGCCCGCTGACAGACAGAGGGACGGACGGACAGCGGAGGCTTAGTAATTAAATAGGGTTCCGTTGGTTACCCTTTGGGTACGAAACCCTAAAAAGGTACTACTATTGCAATTGCTTTTCCGGAAGGAAAGGAACGGGGATAATTGTTACACTATTTGTTTGACTTTTTTTTTATTGGACAAGCCCGCCACACATTCCCAACCACTGCAACTCCTGAAAGCCAGAATCAACAGTGGCGACCACCAGAAAAACGCCGAGCCAATGAAGCCCGACGAGTCCCGGAGAAACGATTTAACTGTCTTGAATCCTGCAACGAATTTAATCAGAAAAGTACAGCGGAGGAGTAGGAAAAAAATTTGTTTGACTTATTGACCGAGTTTTTGAAAATTCTTATTAAAAATTTAAATTGTTTATCTAAACAGCTATTAAATACGAGTAGAAGTACCTAATGATCCGATTTCGAAAATCCTATCGATAAATGCTATAGGCTATTTTTATACCGGAAAAAGGGCACAATTCCTGTGGAATAGACCGTTTTACTTATCTTGTTATGCCTTACCTCATTATTCGAAGTTGTATCTTAAGATAATAATAACAAACATAAAAATTATTATTTTCTATATAATAACTAAAATTAACAAAAACACTAAATTAAAATAAAGCATCAAAAAATTCGTCCTCAACGCTGTCAGCTGATAATGTGCCCAAGAGACTGGCGGTATTGCCACGTTGAATGGCAATGCTTAATCTCTGCCCAAAGTAAAAGCCAGCTCTTGCTTGCGTCATGGGAAGTGTCAACCAGCCGTTTCGTAATTTCTTTGAAAAGGCTGTGAGCACAAGGGCCCCACGGTCCGAGGGTTTCAACCCCAAACGGCTCGAAAACATAGTTACCAATAAAGTTACTATATTTACGCCGCTTGAGGAGTTCCGCAACCGCAGCGGCAGCGCCAGCATAACACGGTGAACTAGGAAGATGTTAATGTAAATAGACTACTGGTTTTACAGAATAAATTAATTTTATTCTGTATATACTTTTTTTATTTGAGATGCTTTTGCTCTTGTCTCTAGCCTAAGTTAGAGGTGACAAAAACAAAGTCAACAAGGAATGAGTTTACCCAGAAGAAGCCTGTCCACTCTAGCTTTGAAGAGATTACAGTTGTATGCGTTCGGAAACACAGACACAGGCAGAGAGTTCCGATCCATTTCTGTGCGCATTAAAAGACTTGTGAGGAATGTTGAGTTGTCGAAGACCTACAACATTTATTGATGGAATGTGTCCAGTATGAGTTTCGTAGAAATCATTTAGTAGGGTTCCTGAATTTGAACAGAACTAATGTAGGCATGTTCCACACAATTCTATCCCAACCAAATGGCGACGAAGCAAAGGGTTTGTTCCAATTCATGGCTCACATCTTGTGATAGTAAAATAATGTTAAGGATACGATGGGACTGGCATACGCTATGCGTAAAAGCCCCTTTATACGAATAAAGAGATTTTTTTTTTATAAAAGACATTATCTATAAGAAAGCTTGATGGAAATCAATATGAGGCAACAGTAAGCGTCTCAAGTCCTTACAAATAAGGGTAAACTCCAAACCGAATCCATTAATTTTCTTCTCCATACCCCCAATTTGCATACAAACATATCGAACGTATTTAAAGACAATCAAGGGCTCGCAAATACGGAACCAAGTGACCTGGAACCGTTTGTTTAAGAGTAATTAAAGCTGAGTATTGATTGGTGGACTGTCTGTGTGAATGTGTGTTTTAGCTTTATTTTGAGGCGTGATTGGACAGTTAGACGTCTTGTGGGGTTTAGTTTTTTTTATAGTACTGTAGACGTTCCTTGTTGGGGCTTCTGAAACGTCTCGGGATCGATATGAATAAAATAGACTTTAAGCGATTTAAGAGATCATTATATTAAGCGGGTGCTCTCAAGAAAAACTTTTACAGAACTGTCATAAAAACAAATCAATCATCGTATGTCAATATTTGAACCTATTCTAAATTCCTAATTCTTCTAAAGCTTTTTTTATGATTAAATTGACTGAGGTCCCCGGAGGATGAACTATCCAAGGAGGTTGTATCACAGTACTCTGTGCAGTGTAGATAAAACAGCTTAATAATAGCTTAATTTTAATATTTTTGGCATGCATCATGCTTGGTACAAATAAACGCTTTTTCTCTCTATCTTTCTTTTCTTTTATTTCAGGCAGAGGTGTTTCTATGCTATCCTTCCTATATCACTAAAATGGCATGGATGGATTTCTCGTACACTTTCATGCAAACAGTACAGTGCTCTTAGTGCGAGCTTTTTATCGTTCTCGATAGCGTTAGCGTTAACGTCAATTTGTATTGAAACAGAGGGCCTATCATGAATATTTTGACGTATAGTAACGTTAACGTTAGTGAATTTTGAATGTGTAAAAAAAACTACAACCCCTTTAGAATTTAAGTTAAATATTATATATAACATACACAATTTATATCATACTAGCTTCTGCTAGCGGCTTCGCCCGCGTGGCCCCTAGGGAACATATTCCCGGGATAAAAAGTAGCCTATGTTCTTTCTCAAGCTTTACACTATCTGTGTACCAAATTTAATTTAAATCGGTTCAGTAGTTTTGGCGTGAAAGCGCGACAGACAGACAGACAGGACGACAGACAGACAGAGTTACTTTCGCATTTATAATATTAGTAAGGATAAAAATATGAATATAGTATCTAGTTCATATAAATATTATATGCGAAACGAGTATAATAGCAATGGTAAAATTTTACGTTACGTTACTATACGTCAAAAATATTTTTGCTCGGCCCTCTGAATAAGCGCAATGGAAAACCTTCTTTCCATAAAAGTTGACATAAGCGAACGTGTACGTTAACGCGATAACCTACGTTAAAAAAACTCGCACAAAGCCATCTGTATGGATTTGGATGAAATTTGGCACACAAGTAACATATAACCACTCATATATTTGGCACACAAGTAACATATAACCACTCATATATTTGGCACACATGTAACATATAACCACTTATATATTTGGCACACAAGTAACATATAACCACTCATATATTTGGCACACATGTAACATATAACCACTCATATATTTGGCACACATGTAACATATAACCACTCATATATTTGGCACACATGTAACATATTACCACTCATATATTTGGCACACATGTAACATATAACCACTCATATATTTGGCACACAAGTAACATATAACCACTCATATATTTGGCACACATTTAACATATAACCACTCATATATTTGGCACACATGTAACATATAACCACTTATATATTTGGCACACATGTAACATATAACCACTTATATATTTGGCACACATGTAACATATAACCACTCATATATTTGGCACACATGTAACATATAACCACTTATATATTTGGCACACATGTAACATATAACCACTCATATATTTGGCACACATGTAACATATAACCACTTATATATTTGGCACACAAGTAACATATAACCACTCATATATTTGGCACACATGTAACATATAACCACTCATATATTTGGCACACATGTAACATATAACCACTCATATATTTGGCACACATGTAACATATAACCACTCATATATTTGGCACACATGTAACATATAACCACTCATATATTTGGCACACATGTAACATATAACCACTCATATATTTGGCACACATGTAACATATAACCACTCATATATTTGGCACACAAGTAACATATAACCACTCATATATTTGGCACACATTTAACATATAACCACTCATATATTTGGCACACATGTAACATATAACCACTTATATATTTGGCACACATGTAACATATAACCACTTATATATTTGGCACACATGTAACATATAACCACTCATATATTTGGCACACATGTAACATATAACCACTTATATATTTGGCACACATGTAACATATAACCACTCATATATTTGGCACACATGTAACATATAACCACTTATATATTTGGCACACATGTAACATATAACCACTCATATATTTGGCACACAAGTAACATATAACCACTCATATATTTGGCACACATATAACATATAACCACTCATATATTTGGCACACATGTAACATATAACCACTTATATATTTGGCACACATGTAACATATAACCACTTATATATTTGGCACACATGTAACATATAACCACTCATATATTTGGCACACATGTAACATATAACCACTTATATATTTGGCACACATGTAACATATAACCACTCATATATTTGGCACACATGTAACATATAACCACTTATATATTTGGCACACATGTAACATATAACCACTCATATATTTGGCACACATGTAACATATAACCAATTATATATTTGGCACACATGTAACATATAACCACTTATATATTTGGCACACATGTAACATATAACCACTCATATATTTGGCACACATGTAACATATAACCACTCATATATTTGGCACACATGTAACATATAACCACTCATATATTTGGCACACATGTAACATATAACCACTTATATATTTGGCACACATGTAACATATAACCACTTATATATTTGGCACACATGTAACATATAACCACTCATATATTTGGCACACATGTAACATATAACCACTCATATATTTGGCACACATGTAACATATAACCACTTATATATTTGGCACACATGTAACATATAACCACTCATATATTTGGCACACATGTAACATATAACCACTTATATATTTGGCACACAAGTAACATATAACCACTCATATATTTGGCACACATGTAACATATAACCACTTATATATTTGGCACACATGTAACATATAACCACTCATATATTTGGCACACATGTAACATATAACCATTCATATATTTGGCACACATGTAACATATAACCACTCATATATTTGGCACACATGTAACATATAACCACTCATATATTTGGCACACAAGTAACATATAACCACTCATATATTTGGCACACATTTAACATATAACCACTCATATATTTGGCACACATGTAACATATAACCACTTATATATTTGGCACACATGTAACATATAACCACTTATATATTTGGCACACATGTAACATATAACCACTCATATATTTGGCACACATGTAACATATAACCACTTATATATTTGGCACACATGTAACATATAACCACTCATATATTTGGCACACATGTAACATATAACCACTTATATATTTGGCACACAAGTAACATATAACCACTCATATATTTGGCACACATGTAACATATAACCACTCATATATTTGGCACACATGTAACATATAACCACTCATATATTTGGCACACATGTAACATATAACCACTCATATATTTGGCACACATGTAACATATAACCACTCATATATTTGGCACACATGTAACATATAACCACTCATATATTTGGCACACATGTAACATATAACCACTCATATATTTGGCACACAAGTAACATATAACCACTCATATATTTGGCACACATTTAACATATAACCACTCATATATTTGGCACACATGTAACATATAACCACTTATATATTTGGCACACATGTAACATATAACCACTTATATATTTGGCACACATGTAACATATAACCACTCATATATTTGGCACACATGTAACATATAACCACTTATATATTTGGCACACATGTAACATATAACCACTCATATATTTGGCACACATGTAACATATAACCACTTATATATTTGGCACACATGTAACATATAACCACTCATATATTTGGCGCACAAGTAACATATAACCACTCATATATTTGGCACACATATAACATATAACCACTCATATATTTGGCACACATGTAACATATAACCACTTATATATTTGGCACACATGTAACATATAACCACTTATATATTTGGCACACATGTAACATATAACCACTTATATATTTGGCACACATGTAACATATAACCACTCATATATTTGGCACACATGTAACATATAACCACTTATATATTTGGCACACATGTAACATATAACCACTCATATATTTGGCACACATGTAACATATAACCAATTATATATTTGGCACACATGTAACATATAACCACTTATATATTTGGCACACATGTAACATATAACCACTCATATATTAGGCACACATGTAACATATAACCACTTATATATTTGGCACACATGTAACATATAACCACTCATATATTTGGCACACATGTAACATATAACCACTTATATATTTGGCACACATGTAACATATAACCACTCATATATTTGGCACACATGTAACATATAACCACTTATATATTTGGCACACATGTAACATATAACCACTCATATATTTGGCACACATGTAACATATAACCAATTATATATTTGGCACACATGTAACATATAACCACTTATATATTTGGCACACATGTAACATATAACCACTCATATATTTGGCACACATGTAACATATAACCACTTATATATTTGGCACACATGTAACATATAACCACTCATATATTTGGCACACATGTAACCGGTTTAAAAATATAAAAAACTTGAGAGTTGTCAAGTGACAGCCGGATGGAACGAAGTACCTTTCGATTAATTAGTGAAGGAATTGTAATAAAATTTAATTTTTTTTAAGTTATAATAATATTTTTTATTATTAACAAATATAATGTTATATAAACTTAATCAGTCATAAGCGAACGTGTACGTTAACGCGATAACCTACGTTAAAAAAACTCACACAAAGCCATCTGTATGGATTTGGATGAAATTTGGCACACAAGTAACATATAACCACTCATATATTTGGCACACATGTAACATATAATCACTCATATATTTGGCACACATGTAACCGGTTTAAAAATATAAAAAAAACTTGAGAGGTGTCAAGTGACACCCGGATGGAACGAAGTTCCTTTCGATTAATTAGTGAAGGAATTGTAATAACATTTTATTTTATTTAAGTTATAATAATATTTTTTTTTATTATTAACAAATATAATGTAATATAAACTTAATCAGTAGGCTCAATTTTAGTAATAATTGGTTTGTCAAAATAACTGGCTTGCTTTCTATGAGAGAGAGAGAGAGACATACAGAGAAACACGCGCACGCCACACGGCTTACAACTATAGCAAAAAGTGTCGTTACTACTTATGGTCTTAATTTTTTCCGTCTAGCCCCCTTTCGCAACGCGCGATAAGGAACTTCATTCTTAAATACTTATCACGCGGAAATATATTATCATCATTATCATCCACAGCCTGACTTAGCCCACTGCTGAGCATAGGCCCCTCTTTCTTGTGTCAATCCCCACGCTCCTGTGCCAGCCTCATCTAGGTTCTACCTGCGATGGCAATAATGTTATCCGTCCATCTCGCCGCCGGTCGACCAACACTTCTTCTTCCAGTCGTAGGACGCCACCCGGTCACTGCCTTACTTCACCTTTCATCACCGCGCCGGCCGAACTTGGGATGATTTCCGACTTATACATGGTCGGAGCCGCGGGAAATAGCTAGTAGTATATACATCTTTTTGCTAGAAATGTTTTTTTTTTTCTCTGTATTTTTAGTTAGGGACTTTGACACATCTGTGTATGCCAGTCCCATCGGACCTTATACTATTGTACTGCTTACTTAACTAAACCTTAACTACCTAAATTCTAACTGAGCAAACTTTGAAGGCAGCCTCCGAACTAGGAGTTGACAATATTTGATGAAATATACCCACATCATACCTATTTAACTGTACTTCAATTATCAAGTATTCTCTTTCTGACTGAAATCTGATTGACACATTCCGTCAATAAATGCAAGACATCCTCCGGCGTTACACACACCTCACAGTCTGGTGAATTCGCCTTCTTCATCAAAAATCCAAATTTACTGACGGAATGTGCCCAGATCGCAGCCTGTGAGCGATCACAACAAGAGGTCTGCTTAACCTAGTGTTACAAAACCAGTGCTAGAAATGTTAAGGTCCCATATGCTCAGGGCCAACCCAATGCCCATTAAGGATGCCTGTCCATTTGCGCAGAGCGAGGCAGCGGAGCGGAGAAACGGAGAAATATTAACCGATCATATCCATCAAAAACTTTTTCACAAAAAAAATACAACCGACTTCCAAACGCAAAACACTACAAAGTCAGTGTTTATGGTTATTGTTTCGTTTTTTGACACCGACTTCCGAAATTAAAGTTGTTTTATACTTTAGGTTTTTTTTTACTTTTTTTTTCCTAACTGAACAGAAATCTATACTCCGGACTGCTACTGAAATATTGCAGATGAAAAACCCAATAACACTTAACCTGACCTGGGAATCAAATCCAAGACCTAGTACTTAGCAGGAGCGCTTTAGGTTGTCTAAAAATGAAAATCGAAAATCATAAAACATATTTTGAAAATGCACTTTTCATTAGTTCTGAGGTGTTCTGATCAGCCGATTAGAAACATGCATGAATGAAAATTTACTCAAAAGTAAATTCTACAATCGATACTTCCCAGTTTCGGTATCTCAATCAAAACATTTCACCCCTCAAGTGAAATCCATAGGGCAAATATACCTTCAACAGAAGAAAAGTAAATAATAACAGCGATCTTATCCAAGCATTACCAAAACCAATATTTGCCGAAGAATCTCTGCAGAAAATAATATACGAGTACAAAAAGAAGAATATCTATAAACACTTTTCTTACATTTATTAAACACTAGCTGACCCGCGCGGCTTCGCTCCCGTCAACTGGCTACTCTACTTACCGACCCTAACCTACCTACCCTACCTTACCTACCCTACCTACCTACCTACATACCTACCTACCTACCCACCTACCTACCTACCCTACCTACATACTATTTTTTTTTTGTGTTTTATTTCTTATTATGCTATTCCGGACGAAGACTAATCCAAAAACACAAAAACTATGAAAATCGGTCGAGCCGTTCTCGAGTTACTTAAAAAAGTGTTCGAACAAACCCGACTTTGTTTTATATATATTAAGAAGATTAAGAATTATGCTCTATTGTGAAAGATTCGACCATTTTCTAGAAGACATTTTTATATTAAACGAATAAACTGAAGGAAGACGGACAGCGGTGGCTTATTAATAAATAGGGTTCTGTTAGCAACCTTGGTACGGAACCCTAAAAATCGACTTGGTTCGCACGAATCAAAATCGTTAAACATTATTATCCAGTACTGGTATTCGGTGGCGGTGGTATTCGTAACTATGTCGTAGCCATACCGTAAAATTGGCCATATCATGAAGTGGTCGGGCATTTAACATACTATCTGTTATCCAGTTTATGAAAGGGCTACCTCAAACCAAACCTAGTCTGGACGACGAGGGCTCCTTTTTCTGTCTGCAGGGTTTAAAAGAACCTAACATGAAGGGGATGACGGGAGGTAATTGGGTCCTAACCTTTCCGTGTCGGTGTGACCAAAGTTCTTTCAAGCCTGACGTAACTTTGGCCACATCAAGAAATGGCTAATTCTGTAATATGGCTAGATGTAGGTGCCGTAACAACTATATTAGGTCACAAAAAGATCAAAAGTTCGATGCGCTCACTAGGTACTGCTTTTTTATGTGTCTGCAAGGAGTTCAAAATATCGTCAGACCCATAAGGATGTAAAGATGAGGATCATATGTGAAGCTTTATGTGCTGTCTGATACTTTGTCGATAGACTTTCAATCTTAACTGTACTATAATAAAGCTGAAGAGTTTGTTTGTTCGCGCTAATCTCTGGAAATATAGTCGGATTACAAAAAGTGTTTCTGCATTTGATAGCCCAATTTGTTCCCAAAACGTTTTGTGCGTGTGGGTGGGATGTCCACTTAAACTATGCAATTCCGTCGCACACTCCCCATAATACAACCGATAGAAAACCGACAGGCCAGCAACTCAGGTTATTATTTCTTTGATACAAAGGTACATTACCGCTGAGTACTGAGACCGTCTCAATCTAAGATCGGAATCAACAAAATGTTTAATTGCGACAATTGGATATATTCCTTTTAACTGCGGTGTTCACTTGAATCACTAGGTTAGGGCTTCGGGTTACAATACAAGTTAAACTACCAGTAAGTTACGCAGTTAGTCAATGTTGACGTCCGGCCACCATTGCCACTTGCAATAGGACAACAGTGTCGAACGTCACCACTTAGCTGGGCGGAAAATTTATTTGTGAATACCACAAAACCATTTATAACTTCACTGCCATCCTACTTCTAACACGCGTAAAATTCAAAATAGAGTATTATATACCTTTTATTTATTCATTATGTGTTTTTAAGCTTATGAACTTCAAAAAGATCCTGACGAAAGAGATCTCCACAGAGCCATATGCTTCTATTTATTTAAAAAAAAAACAAACCATTTCGACACGACCGGAGTGAAACCAAAAAAAAATGCTGGTAATGGATATTTTTGTCTTTTCTTTTCAGTAAATTGAATAGGCTTTATGTGTATAAATTAAGTATTCTTTACAAGGTTTGGATCACGATATTTTCATCCGATCGGTGGAAACTTACGTGGGAGTCATATTGTGTCAATGCGTGAAGCTTCTAATATCGATGCGGAAAACTGGAAATAGATCGCTACCTATACATTTCTGTAATGTTTTTCTTAAGGAAAATTCGTTGTGCAGGGACTATGGATTAGAACGGTTTTTACTCTCCTTAGTTTTTTCTTCCATGTTTTTCTCATTTTTAAGTACTGAGAAACCAAATACGATGCTTATCTAAGATTCCGGTTGAGTTCCTTTTGTGTTTTAGGTGTTTTGCCTGTCATTTGGATTTGTTATTATGAATTTTGCACTATGTGCAATATGAATTAATGCAATTTAGAGGTGTTTATGACAAATTGGTCGGAGAAGGCTATATACATTTGCCTTGCTAGGCTAGCTTAGGGCTGGTAGGTATTTTACATTAAAATTATAAAAGCTTCTCAAAAATCTGAAACACGAGACACTAAAATTAGATTATCTTAACGGCCTAAATGTTCCTAAAACTAATTTCCCCGAGTTAGTTCTGAAAATATTTGAAGCAAAAAAATGTTCTTTGGTCTGTTACGTTCGTAATTTATTACGTGATTATGTGTCGGCCCGTTATAATTACAGCCAGCTATTACGACCTTGGACAAGGCCTGATAAGTTTTATACGTGCTTATAATATAAGCAGCGTGGAAAATTATAGAACTTGGAGTAAAAAAAACCGGCCAAATGCGAGTCGGACTCGCACACGAAGGGTTCCGTACCATAAACCTTATTTTTTATTATTTGTTGTTATAGCAGCAATATAAATACACCATCTGTGAAAATTTCAACTGTCTACCTATTACGGTTCTTGAGATACAGCCCGCTGACAGACAGAGGGACGGACGGACAGCGGAGGCTTAATAATTAAATAGGGTTCCGTTGGTTACCCTTTGGGTACGGAACCCTAAAAAGGTACTACTATTGCAATTGCTTTTCCGGAAGGAAAGGAACGGGGATAATTGTTACACTATTTGTTTGACTTTTTTTTTTTATTGGACAAGCCCGCCACACATTCCCAACAACTGCAACTCCTGAAAGCCAGAATCAACAGTGGCGACCACCAGAAAAACGCCGAGCCAATGAAGCCCGACGAGTCCCGGAGAAACGATTTAACTGTCTTGAATCCTGCAACGAATTTAATCAGGAAAGTTCAGCGGAGGAATAGGAAAAAAATTTGTTTGACTTATTGAACGAGTTTTTGAAAATTCTTATTCAAATTTTAAATTGTTTATCTAAACAGCTATTAAATACGAGTAGAACCCTAATGATCCGATTTCGAAAATGCTATAGGCAATTTTTATCCCGGAAAAAGGGCACAATTCCTGTGGAATAGACCGTTTTACTTATCTTGTTATGCCTTACCTCATTATTCGAAGTTGTATCTTAAGATAATAATTACAAACATAAAATGTATTATTTTCTATATAATAACTAAAATTAAAAAAAAAAACACTAAACTAAAATAAAGCATAAAAAAACTCGTCCTCAACGCTGTCAGCTGATAATGTGCCCAAGAGACTGGCGGTATTGCCACGTTGAATGGCAATGCTTAATATCTGCCCAAAGTAAAAGCCAGCTCTTGCTTGCGTCATGGGAAGTGTCAACCAGCCGTTTCGTAATTTCTTTGAAAAGGCTGTGAGCACAAGGGCCCCACGGCCCGAGGGTTTCAACCCCAAACGGCTCGAAAACATAGTTACCAATAAAGTTACTATATTTACGCCGCTTGAGGAGTTCCGCAACCGCAGCGGCAGCGCCAGCATAACACGGTGAACTAGGAAGATGTTAATGTAAATAGACTACTGGTTTTACAGAATAAATTATTTTTTATCTACACTAATATTATAAAGAGGAAAGATTTGTTTGTTTGTTTGTTTGTTTGAATTGATTAGGCTCCGAAACTACTGGACCGATTTGAAAAATTCTTTTAGCATTGGATAGCTACATTATCAGGGAGTAACATAGGCTATATATTATCCCCGTACTCCCACGGGAACGGGAACTACGCGGGTGAAACCGCGGGACGTCCACTAGTTCTGTATATATTTTTTTTATTTGAGATGCTTTTGCTCTTGTCTCTAGCCTAAGTTAGAGGTGACAAAAACAAATTCAACAAGGAATGAGTTTACCCAGAAGAAGCCTGTCCACTCTAGCTTTGAAGAGATTACAGTTGTATGCGTTCGGAAACACAGACACAGGCAGAGAGTTCCGATCCATTGCTGTGCGCATTATAAAAGACTTGTGAGGAATGTTGAGTTGTCGAAGACCTACAACATTTATTGATGGAATGTGTCCAGTATGAGTTTCGTAGAAATCATTTAGTAGGGTTCCTGAATTTGAACAGAACTAATGTAGGCATGCTCCACACAATTCTATCCCAACCAAATGGCGACGATGCAAAGGGTTTGTCCAATTCATGGCTCACATCTTGTGATAGTTAAATAATGTTTAGGATACGATGGAGTGGCATACGCTATCCGTAAAAGCCCCTTTATACGAATAAAGAGATTTTTTTTTATAAAAGACATTATCTATGAGAAAGCTTGATGGAAATCAATATGAGGCAACAGTAAGTGTCTCAAGTCCTTACAAATAAGGGTAAACCCCAAACCGAATCCATTAATTTTCTTCTCCATACCCTCAATTTGCATACAAACATATCGAACGTATTTAAAGACAGTCAAGGGCTCGCAAATACGGAACCAAGTGACCTGGAACCGTTTGTTTAAGAGTAATTAAAGCTGAGTATTGATTGGTGGACTGTCTGTGTGTGTGTGCTTTATTTTGAGGCGTGATTGGACAGTTAGACGTCTTGTCGAGTTAAGTTTATTTATAGTAATCTGTGCGGTGTAGATAAAACAGCTTAATAACAGCTTATTTTTTATGTTTTTGATATGCGTCATGCTTGGCACAAATAAACGCTTTTTTTTCTATCTTTATTTTCTTTTCTTTCAGGCAGAGGTGTTTCTATGCTATCCTTCCTATCTCATTAAAATGGCATAGATGGATTTCTCGTTCGATTTATGGGACATACACAATTTATATCATACTAGCTCCTGCTAGCGGCTTCGCCCGCATCGCCCCTAGGGAACATATTCCCGGGATAAAAAGTAGCCTATGTCCTTCCTCAAACTTTAGACTATCTGTGTACCAAATTTCATTTAAATCGGTTCAGTAGTTTTGGCGTGAAAGCGCGACAGGCGCTATTCTATTCTATTCAGACAGACAGTTACTTCCGCATTTATAATATTAGTAAGGATAAAAATATGAATATAGTATCTAGTTCATATAAATATTATATGCGAAACGAGTATAATAGCAATGGTAAAATTTTACGTTACGTTACTATACGTCAAAAATATTTTTGCTCGGCCCTCTGAATAAGCGCAATGGAAAACCTTCTTTCCATAAAAGTTGACATAAGCGAACGTGTACGTTAACGCGATAACCTACGTTAAAAAAACTCGCACAAAGCCATCTGTATGGATTTGGATGAAATTTGGCACACAAGTAACATATAACCACTCATATATTTGGCACACATGTAACATATAACCACTCATATATTTGGCACACATGTAACATATAACCACTTATATATTTGGCACACATGTAACATATAACCACTCATATATTTGGCATACATGTAACATATAACCACTCATATATTTGGCACACATGTAACATATAACCACTCATATATTTGGCACACATGTAACATATAACCACTCATATATTTGGCACACAAGTAACATATAACCACTCATATATTTGGCACACATATAACATATAACCACTCATATATTTGGCACACATATAACATATAACCACTCATATATTTGGCACACATGTAACATATAACCACTTATATATTTGGCACACAATGACATGTAACATATAACCACTCATATATTTGGGACACATGTAACCGGTTTAAAAATATAAAAAAACTTGAGAGGTGTCAAGTGACACCCGGATGGGACGAAGTTCATTTCGATTAATTAGTGAAGGAATTGTAATTTTTTTTTTAAGTTATAATCAGTAGGCTCAATTTTAGTAATAATTGGCTTGTCAAAATAACTGGCTTGCTTTCTATGAGAGAGAGAGAGAGAGAGAGAGAGAGAGAGAGAGAGAGAGAGAGAGACACAGACAGAGAAACTTGCGCACGCCGCACGGCTTACAACTATAGCAATAAGTGTCGTTAAACTTTTGGTCTTATATTTTTCCGTCTAGCCCCCTTTCGCAACGCGCGATAAGGAACTTCATTCTAAAATACTTATCACACGGAAATATATTATCATCATTATCATCCACAGCCTGACTTCGTCCACTACTGAGCATAGGCCTCTCTTTCTTGTGTCAATCCCCACGCTCCTGTGCCAGCCTCATCCAGGTTCTTCCTGCGATGGCAACAATGTCACCCGTCCATCTCGCCGCCGGTCGACCAACACTTCTTCTTCCAGTCGTAGGACGCCACCCGGTCACTGCCTTACTCCACCTATCATCACCGCGCCGGCCGAACTTGAGATGATTTCCGACTTTTACGTGGGCGGAGCCGCGGGAAAAAGCTAGTAGTAGCATCTTTTTGCTAAAAATGTTTTTTTTCTCTTCATTTTTAGTTAGGCACATCTGCCTATGCCAGTCCCATCGGACCTTATACAATAGCTTACTTAACTACCTAAATTCTAACCGAGCAAACTTAAAACTTTGAAGGCAGCCTCCGAACTAGGACTTGACAATATTTGATGGAATATACCCACATCATACCTATTTAACTGTAGTTCAATTATCAAGTATTCTCTTTCTGACTGAAATCTGATTGACACATTCCGTCAATAAATGCAAGACATCCTCCTGCGTCGCACACACCTCACAGACTGGTGAATTCGTCTTCTTCATCAAAAATCCAAATTTACTGACGGAATGTGCCCAGATCGCAGCCTGTGAGCGATCACAACAAGAGGTCTGCGTAACCTAGTGTTACAAAACTAGTGCTAGAAATGTTAAGGTCCCATATGCTCAGGGCCAACCCAATGCCCATTAAGGATGCCTGTCCATTTGCGCAGAGCGAGGCAGCGGAGCGGAGAAACGGAGAAATATTAACCGATCATATCCATCAAAAATTTTTTCACAAAAAAAATACAACCGACTTCCAAACGCAAAACATACTACAAAGTCTAGTGTTTTTGGTTATTATTTCGTTTTTTGACACCGACTTCCAAAATTAAAGTTGTTTTATACTTTACTTTTTTTTAGTTTTTACCTAATTGAACAAAAATCTGGACTCCGTACTGCTACTGAAATATTGCAGTTGAAAAACAATAACACTTAGCCTGACTTGGGAATCAAATCCAAGACCTAGTGCTTAGCAGGAGCACTTTAGGTTGTCTAAAAATGAAAATCGAAAATCATAAAACATATTTTGAAAATGCACTTTTCATTAGTTCTGAGGTGTTCTGATCAGCCGATTAGAAACATGCATGAATGAAAATTTACTCAAAAGTAAATTCTACAATCGATACTTCCCAGTTTCGGTATCTCAATCAAAACATTTCACCCCTCAAGTGAAATCCATAGGGCAAATATACCTTCAACAGAAGAAAAGTAAATAATAACAGCGATCTTATCCAAGCATTACCAAAACCAATATTTGCCGAAGAGTCTCTGAAGAAAATAATATACGAGTACAAAAAGAAGAATCTCTCTCTCTTATCTATAAACACTTTTCTTACATTTATTAAACATTATTATCCAGTACTGGTACATTATACCAGTACTGGATAATAATGTACAAACTGGTGACACATTCGTAACTATGTCGTAGCCATACCGTAAAATTGGCCATATCATAAAGTGGTTGGACATTTAACATACTATCTGTTATCCAGTTTATGAAAGGGCTACTTCAAACCAAACCTAGCCTGGACGACGAGGGCTCCTATTTCTTTCTGCAGGGTGTAAAAGAACCTAACATGAAGGGGATGACGGGAGGCTATTGAGTCCTAACCTATCCGTGTCGGTGTGAGTTCCTTCAAACCTGGCGTAACTTTGGCCACATCATGAAATGGCTAATTCTGTAATATGGCTAGATGTAGGTGCCGTAACAACTATATTAGGTCACAAAAAGATCGAAAGTTCGATGCGTTCACTAGGTACTGCTTTTTTATGTGTCTGCAAGGAGTTCAAAATATCGTCAGACCCATAAGGATGTAAAGATGAGGATCATATGTGAAGCTTTATGTGCTGTCTGATACTTTGTCGATAGACTTTCAATCTTAACTGTACTATATAAAGCTGAAGAGTTTGTTTATTCGCGCTAATCTCTGGAAATATAGTCGGATTACAAAAAGTGTTTCTGCATTTGATAGCCCAATTTTTTAGAAAGTTAATAGGCTATTTAAAATTACGTTACAACCCTCAGTAGCCGAGCAAACAAATCAAAAAGAATGCTAAGCAAAAATAAAGTGAACGAAAAGAACAGTGTGGGCACGAGAAATCGCGGGGCAGAGCTAGTTGAATATGAAACGTTTGTCACACAGTAAGTGAGGTGCCATTATTTGGGAAAGGAAATGTATTGTGGTGGCGTAATAAAAAAAAAGCGGCCAAGTGCGAGTCGGACTTTCATAGGGTTCCATACCATAAAACTAAAAAAACACGTTCCATTTATGAGTCTTTCATTATTAATTTAATATACATAATAATTAATTTTATTATACACTAGCTGACCCGCGCGGCTTCGCTCCCGTCAACTGGCTACTGTACCTACCGACCCTAACCTAGCTACCCTACCTACCTACTCATTCTTTTTTTATTTATTTTGAAGTGAAAACTTCTTTAGCGGCGTTGAGCACTTTTTCTGTAATGGGTATAAAATCTTAAACTCGCGTCAGGGTCACGTGATGCTGATCGAAAAAGCGTAAGACGGACTCGCGTCAGGGTCACGTGATGCTGATCGAAAAAGCGTAAGATCGAGGGGAAGGGAGAGGAACTAGTATCTCCCACTCTTTCTACCGTGCCTGAGTGTGCTGCTCCGCTTAGGCGGCACAGGGCGCTTGCGCGAATGTCCGTCTGTGTTTATGTACAGCGTGCCACGCGTATCCAAGGATACGAAATTACGGAATTACGAAATTATGGATGAAAGTTGATTTTTCTAAGAGATAAAAATTAATGTAATATATAAATACATAACGATATAATATTATGAATAATAACATGTAAATTGTCATATTTGTGTACGATAGCGCAATAAATAAACATTGTATTCTACCTCATAAATGATAGTATTTTTGTACTTATAATTAAACACAACGTTATTTTTTGTTGTTTTTATGGTTCGTTTTGTTTATGTCAGGAACTGTGTCAAGATTGACATCTGTCACTGACAGTCACTGTCGCGGCCACACGTCAGTGTCTTTTTGTTTATTTTGTTGTCGGTGGTTTGTCTATGATGTGACCGCGACAGTAAGGACTTTTTTATAATGCCCGTCCCAGACAATAACCATTCCAAAATATCAAACATGCTCAACGTTAATAATCAAGTTTTCACTTCTGCCGGCACTCCCGGAGTGCTACCGGTGTTTTTTTTTGTATTTTAATTCTTATTATGCTATTCCGGACGAAGACTAATCCAAAAACACAAAAACTATGAAAATAGGTCCAGCCGTTCTCGAGTTAGTTAGAAAAGTGTTCGAACAAACCCGACTTTGTTTTATATATTAAGAAGATTAAGATTTTTGCTATATTGTGAAAGATTCGACATTTTTCTAGAAGACATTTTTATATTTTCGAGACAGAAATAAAACGAATAAACTGAAGGAAGACGGACAGCGGTGGCTTATTAATAAATAGGGTTCCGTTAGCAACCTTGGTACGGAACCCTAAAAATCGACTCGGTTCGCACAAATCAAAATCGTACGTGAAGGCTTAAATAATAGGGTCCCATTAGCAACTTTGGCACGGAACCCTATAATTTGCCTTGGCTTGCAAATCGAACCGTCTGATACTTAGCACGAATTAAAAACTTAGTTGCGGGCAACCTGGGAGTCTTTAAGACAAAAGTGAATAGGTTGCTTCTAGGCAAACGTGCTCCATCTTCGACCGCATCATCGCATACCATCAGGTGAGATAGTGGTCAAACGTATGCCTATCTACAGTAAAAATAAATATATATAATTCTACTCCGTATCACCTAACCACTGAGAACTAATGATAACACGATTTGACAGTTACTGTGAAATCGTGTTGTCATTCATTCTTAGTTCTGGTTCGGGACTAATCGTAATTCTGTAGGTGATACGGAGTAGAATACGTCCACAACTATGCCCGAAACTACGGACTTTGGACTTAGAGAGTAGCCCCCCAAAATCGATCGCTCCCGTCATCTTGACCACCTTTGGTACGGTACCTTATTATTATTAGCCTTGTTTCGCAAATTGAACCGTTCGTTGCTTCGCTCTAAACGGAATCAATCGCGGAGGCTTAGCAGTAGGGTCCCATCAGCACAGCACCTTTGGTACGGAACCCTACACTCTACAGGCCTGGGGGGCTACTCTCTAACGAAATCCGTAGTTTCGGGCTTAGTTGCGGGCGGGCATTTTCTACTCCGTATCACTAACCACTGAAAACTAATGATAACACGATTTGACAGTTACTGTGAAATCGTGTTGTCATTCATTCTCAGTTCGGGTCCGGGACTAATCGTAAGTCTGTAGGTGATACGGAGTAGAATACGGCCGCCCGCAACTAAGCCCGAAACTACGGATTTCGTTAGAGAGTAGCTCCCCTGATCCGCAAGTCGAACCGTCCAGTACTTCGCAAAACTAAATCAGTTTAAGACTCTACGATAAATGCACTTTAAACGAAATCAGCACAACTCAGAGATTTAAGCAATTTTGATCCCTAACAGTTTAAGACCTTTCAGAGACCAAACCGAAATTCCCACGAACTACTACTGTGTTTAAAAATCGTATGAGGTCATTCTCCAGTGGAAAATCTTAACACCACAATTCAGAAAAACGCGTCATCAGTGCAACGTCATCTATCGACCATGTAAACTGACAAAATATTTGGCAGCAGAAGACGTTAATAAGAACGTATATAACGATAAATAACGATAAGGTATTAAAATGTTTACTTTTATTTTGCTACGTCTACGTATTAAAAGTTTCACGAATAACTCAATCAATGTGTTTTGGTGTAACATTCACGCTTTCATGCATTTTTTGGTTCCTCAATAGATGGCGCTCTGACTGATCAGAATACATTAGGAAGAACTAAAAATTCAATATATTTTGATTTTGTGGATCGATTGTAACGATAAAATATAACGAAAAGGTATAAAAATGATCACTTTTATTTTGCCACGTATTAAAAGTTTCACAAATAACTCAACAATTTTGAATGCTTTCGTGCATTTTATTTTTTCTCAATAGATGGCGCTCTGACTCATCAGAATACATTAGGAAGTTTCTTCCTAAACTTAAAAATTCAATATCTTTTGATTTTGTGGGTGGATTTTGATGAAATAAACGCTAAATGTTACTCGGGTTATCACTTAATATTTTTAATTAGTTAGATTTGCATTCCAATCTGTGGTTTATGCGTGATGCTCCCACAAACGCACAGACAAACAGATAAACAGACAAAAATTTCAAAAATTGCATTTTTGTGTTTTGTACCTTTTTCCTGAGTTTTCTGTGTAATTTTCATGCAAAAATATTCAATGTACAGACACGGTTAGTCTACGATTTTATTATATGTATAGATAATAATTAAATTAATTAATAATAATTTGTTGTTATAGCGGCAAAAGAAATACGCACTCTGAACATTTCAAGTATCTACCTATTACGGTTCTCGAGATACAGTCCGCTGACAGACAGACAGACGGACGGACGACCGGACGGAAAAATGTGATGTCGCACTGAAAACAGTAAACGCAACTTCCTCCTTTTTCACCGCAGAAGAATCATCATCATCATCATATCAGCCGAAAGACGTCCACTGCTGGACATAGGCCTCCCCCAAGATGGGGGGTTTTACCATAATCGCCACGCTTGGCAGGCGGGTTGGCGATCGCAGTGTATGGTGTTGAGTTTTACAGAGAACGCTGCTGCCCATTCTCTGGCAAGTCCCTTAGTCGCCTCTTACGACACCCACGGGAAGTGATGGGATGGTATTATTCTTTTACGGCACCATACGGCACCGACCGACACCATTATTATTATTATTTCCTTTATTCATTAACTATACATAATTGTTATATTTTTAAATATTTCAAAAAAAAAAAAAAATTAAAAACATTTCAAAATTTAAAAATAGTAGCCCACCAGTATCGGGAACAGGGTCCAAGCTACCGGCAGTCAGGGCTCCAGAGAGAGGAACCTAATATTTAAACCAACCTTATAATAATAATAATAATGCTCCTGACAATGCGAGCCGCATTGTCAGGAGCATTATTATTATAAGCCCGTGGTGTCCCACTGCAGGGCAAAGGCCTCCCTACCTTCTTTCCACTCCAGTCTCTCTTGAGCAATCCGAGTCCAATCCCCCAGGTAGGAGTCCAGCTCGTCCCGCCATCTCCGTTTGGGTCTACCGCGTCGCCGGTTCCCGATGTTCGGGACCCAATCCGTCGTTATTTTTGTCCAGTTCTCCTGTGGCATGCGGCAGATATGGCCTGCCCAGTTCCACTTCAATTTGGCAGCTGTGTTGCCTACATCTGCGATTTGAGTTTTGGAACGAAGTATATTGTTCCTTATAGGTCTGTTATCCTGACTTCGAGGATACTTCGTTCCATTGCTCGCTGGCAGACCCCGAGAGCGGACTTTTGACGTCGCGACACCATACGGCACAGAATTTATCAGACGGCACAAGCATGATTAAGATCCAATATTGCCAACGTACACTGTTCTAAGAAATATAGTACTGAGCAATTGAGTTAGTTCTCCCCGATCCCATAATCCTATTTATAAGGGAGCTATTTTATCCATCAGTGAGCTTATTGGCTGTTTACTTCTCGCAATCGATAAACTTGGAGAGTGCTTTCCTTCGTTTCAGGTAGAGGTATTGGTATGTCTGAGAAGCTATTGGAAATTGGATTAAGTTATTGAACTGTCGTCCTTCTTGTTCTGTTTTCATTTGGTATTGCTGGAAATTCGACATGTGTTTGGTTGTTATTGTAGTTTTTTGGGTTACGAACAAAAAAAACGGAACCCTTATAGGATCACTCGGGTGTCTGTCTGTCTGTCTATCCGTGTGTCACAGCCAGTTTTCTCCGTATCCTCTGGACCGACTCTGTTGAAATTTGGTACACATATGGATTTCTGTGACCCGAACACGGACGCGTTACGTGAATTATTAAATTTTTAGTATTAGGGTCAGACTAGATTTTTTTTTTTTTTTTTTAATAATATCTTATGACATCAAATGAAAGGGCTTACTGTGAGGCTTATAATTTTATTTTTTTCATAATTTTAAAATAAATAGTTTTGAAGTTATTCAAGAAATTAAACGAAAAATGACCATTCCCTCCTTATCTCCGAAACTACTGAGCATAAAATTTTGAAAAAAAAAAATGGAGGTTATAGATCTTTACCTATAGATTACAGGAAAACCTATAAGAAGTCTATAGTGCTAAAATAACATGTAAAAAAAATGAAATTCGTTCGGAATGCTTTGCACGCGAGTCAGACTCACACTTTTTTAGGTGGGAAGGTGTTCTATGGTTACATATCATAATATCTAAAGTTATTCTAACTATTCTCAAGATAACTACGGTCAAAAGAACTATTGTTAAAAATACCTAAAGATCGTTTATTTACACATTTTTGTAATAACTAATGAACGAAATACATAAAGGAGAATTCACCTACGGTTAATTCACCTAAAATTAATAAACCTAAGGTTGATTGAACTATCGGACGATTCACCTACGATGGTTTTTGATCATAAACCTGATTTTGTATGTTTTGTGTCTTTCAACCAGAAGAGGACGTCAGGGCCACCTCGAGGTTTGGTTTGGTTAGGTTCCTGGAAACCCTGTAGAGAGAAATAGGAGCCCCGCACAGCGGGGCTCCGACAACCAAACGACGAGCGTCTTTTTCTGAAATATAATAAAAATAAGAAAAACATTGGGATTTCGTTTAGAAAAACATTGGGATTTCGTTTAGTATATTTTTATTTAGTACACTTACCGTTCTTTTGTATCTTGTATAATTGACATTTGATCTAACCGCTGATCATAGAGCAACTTAGCCAGCTCGGGATCTTAGGGCACCCCGACCGAGGTGCCTTTAAACTCTACAGGCAGAAATAGGCGACTTGACGTCGACTTGACATCGACCGTCTTCTTTTGAAATATAAAATAAGAAAGTTAATAAAACACAAAAGAAATTGTTAAATCATAGTTTATTAACATATAATTAGGTGAGTAAGTTGAAGTCAAATCAGTAAGTATTAAAGAAAAGTAAACGGATTAGTGGAATACTTTAGAAATAAAACGAGCGCGTAGTAATAATAAAATGTAGGCGAGTCATCCGTTAGGTGTTTCGTACATAGTTGAAATATCCAATATCTTAAACAGTCATTAGATAAATCGTTCGTTAGTGCAATAAATTTTACCTTAGTCAAAAATTAAGTAAATCAAAGTAGTTCATTCGACCAATATGTGTTTTGAACATATGTGAATCAACCGTAGTTATAGTAACTTTAGATATTGTAATACGTAACCGTGTTCTACACAAGGTGGGTAATAATGTCACCGGATAATTGCAGACGCCGTAAGATTGTAAAATATCGCGTGAAATAGCAAACTCATTTTTCTCCGTAAGATACTAATGTTGAATTTGGATAGGATTTTTTCTATTCAAAATGATTTGCTCAAAATGTATCGAGAAATTATAATACTCTGATATAAATTTATTTCAATCTTACGCAGTTTACAATGTTCCGGTGGCATTAAAACCTTTTTGAAGTTTTATTTTCACGCGGCCTCTCCAAGTTCCAATCTGTTTCTATACGAAAATTCATCAAAATTGGTTTAGCTAAATCGCTGATTCGCTGGATCGTGTAAGAATAACAAATAGACAAACATACGACACCACACGGGGACCCCACGACACAGGAAATTCTAGTGTGGGATCCAGGGAATTTGAAGAAACCTAGCACTTAAGGCTATTATGTATCGCAATATTGTCTAACTATTGTACAATGTGTTATTGAACTGAATAAAATTTTTATTATTTATATTATTATTATTTTTTATTATACAGAGTTTCTTTCGCATTTATAAATAACGTGTTAAATATAGATTGTGCATCCCATACCCTGTCAGATAGTTTCATTAGCTAATATGGCATTATGAACTCCAGAAGTGGAGGTTTAAGGGTGCCTATCCCGGAGCGAGGCAGCGGAGCGGAGAAATTTTAACCAATACCAATTTCACCAATACCAATACCAATTACCAATTGCATAGTGCGTACAGCTAAGGAGTGGAATTCCCTGCTAGAGTCTGTGTTTCCAGATAGCTACAACGTGGGAGTCTTTAAGTCAAGAGTGAATAGGTTGCTTCTAGGCAAACGTGCTCCATCTTCGACCGCATCATCGCTTACCATCAGGTGAGATTGTGGTCAAACGTATGCCTATATATAGTAAAAAAAATGGAATTGCATAAAACCACCACGTGAGTCACTGACATTTTGACTAAAATGATTATTTAATATTTCGCCGTTTCTCCGCTCCGCTGCCTCGCACCGCTGTAAAGGACAGGCACCTTTAATCGGTAGATAATAATAATGTCACCATCAAATTGGGGATCCTTACTCGAATAAAGCAGTTTACAAACTATTTAAACAGACAGCTGACATGATCGAACTTCCATGCCAAGCAAAAAACGCCTTTATGCATAAAATATTTAATTTTTCCCTGAAAAATATATATGTGTTCTGTGTTTTTTAGTGAGATACAATTTTAATGAAAGTTCTGCTTTGATATCACCCACGATAAGACAAAAGAATGAAAAAGAGCTCTACATAATAATATGTATGTGTTGAATTTACTTGAAAACATTGGTTTACACTATAAGTCGCTGCTGTGAACTAAAAAAATAATGTTTAAAATAAACCGAGGAATAAATTCTTCGTTTTTAGGGTTCCGAACAAAACACGGAACCCTTATAGGATCACTTGGGTCTGTCTGTCTGTCTGTCTGTCTGTCCGTCTGTCACAGCCAGTTTTCTCCGGATCCACAGGACCAATTCTATTAAAATTTGGTACACATATGGAGTTCTGTGACTTAAACACGGAAGTGTTACGTAAATCATTATTTTTTTTGGTCACTTTTGGGGGTCAAACTAGAAAATTTAAAAAAAAAGATTTTTGAACAATATCGAGTGATATCAAATGAAAGGGCTTACTGTGAAGGTTTTATTTATATTTTTTTCATAATTTTAAAATTAATGGTTTTGTTGTTATTCAAGAAATTTATTTTTGTTGTTATTTTAAAATTAATAGTTTTAAAAGATTGATAATATTTTTTTAGAAACCACTATTGTGCTATTTAAGTGAAAATACTATTCAAAACTTTTGTTTCTATTCACCCCGTTTTACTAATATCTACCTGTCGGCGAAGGTACAACTCTCTAGGTTAGATCAGCCAGGATATTGGTACGGTGGGCGTACTGTGGAAAGTGTTGGTTGCGCAATAGAAACATCGTTAGCTTTTAAATCTAATTATTATTAATTCTCAAAGTCTCAATTACATTACTGGATCCTGGGTTTACAATAAACTCAATGCCGTGTTAAATATCTGTTTGCTTACGCGAAAACAGTGTAAAACCGTTGTAAGGGATTACAAGTCTCAACTATGAAGAGTCTGAAAGACTTATAAAACCAGGGTGACTTATAAGCACACGAAATAATGCCTCACACAACTTTACACACATCTTTACGCACATCTTTACACACTCATTACACTACACATCAAGATTTATTTTAAGTTTACAATGAGTATAGTTCTAGTTTAGCCCATATTTGTTTTATCTAGTATTGCTTTGTTTTATTTAGTTGGTACCTATTGCTAAATTTCTTTTTACTAATTATTATGATGCTTTGCTTAGTTCTTTGGTTTTGCTTTTGTTTAATTTGGCTTAATCTTTTAGTTTTGCTTTTGTTTTATTTTGCTTGATTTTTTAGTTTTGCTTTGTTTTATTAAGTACTGCTTAGTTCATTTTTATTATTTTATTGTGCTTTTCTGTTTTTTTTTTAAATTTCGCTTATTTTTTTAGCTTTGCTTTTGTTTTAATTTTATTTTATTTTGTATTGCTATTATGCTTTACTTATATTATGCTTTGTTTAGTTTTATTTGATTTAGTTTAGTTTCTTTAGTTTTCTCCAAAATTAGAAGTAGACCAACTGTGCCCGGTGGAAGGTGACGGCATTCGTGATACAGGGTAATCCTAGTACGAATGCCAAAGCACTCCTTTGATACATTTCTTGTATATTTAATTTTAACTAAAAAATAAGTAAGGAGATTGTCTGTTACAAATATGTCTCGAAATAAAGAATTTATTATTATTATTAGAATATTCTCACACGATAGGTACACTGAACAAGTATTCGGAACACGCAGCCATTTCTAGACGTGTGCACGCCTGCACTGCTCGACCGCCAACAGTAGACTGAGCTCAGCTTCTGTCGAGCACAACGTCCTAGACTCCGTCGAACGCCACTAGTTGGCGTTGGCGTCCCGATTGTTCAATTGACTGACTAATTTCCGACATACCTATGTATGGAAAATTATAGTCCTTTACTACAGACGTGTCAATGCCCTCATGATTTTATTGAGGAAAAAAATATAGAGCTGAATAGCACTATACAGGGTGAATACCCTGTATAGCTCCATCTCTCTCTCACAGCGGAAACATTATAGCGTCGCGCGTCGTAAGGGGCAGGTCGTAATCAAACATTGTCACAATCACAACGCTTGCCAAACGGATTGACAATCGCATCATACTGTTGAATGAAGTGTTACTCAAGTACAGGATTAATTCAAACACAAGTACTTAAGTAGGTACCTCTTATACCTTTGAAGGTACACTTGAACCCGTAATAGACACCATTGCTTTGTTTACTTACCCCTTGAAATTCTTAACACAATAAGTACCTACCGTCATTCGTGATATTGTATTTCATTTAGCTATCATTATTTGATGACTGATACTTAACAGTTTCTAGGATGCTAGTTACCACGTATTACGTATTATTTAGTTCTAGTATGCCTCAATATCTTAGAAGGAATAGGCAGAAATGTTTAATATTCCCACAATTTGCTGAATGTATGCCTCAGCATTAGGCCAAGACCATGGGCGCTGGGAAGGGTTGAGTTGCAGGTGCAAAACTAGGGAGGTCCCTAGCTTTTCATAATACGTAAAAAAAAATACGAAATTAAAAAAATATGACAAAAAGAATGTATGAAAAAGACAAGCGGAATGTATTAAAAGAGAACCTAGAAAATGATTTTCATAAATTCGAGGCGAGGTAGGTACTTCGACCTCCCTTCGCTCGGCCTTCCAGCAGTCTTCTTTAGTTCTATGTCTGTGTTAAAGGGCAACAGAAAACTTATCCTGTTGGTGACGGGGTTTCACCCTCCCCCCCACGAAAATAGTCCTGCGGCCAAGGATCAGACGCATGTCTACTGAGAAGCGTGAACACCAGTTACTGTTACTCATGTTTTTTTTAGTGATTGTCACTTTTTATTTCATTTTATGTGGACCCGATGGGCTGCTTTCATATAAATGTTTGATATTTCTTCTCTCAGTTACATTATTGACAAAGATTAGTCAAACATCTTCAGATAATAAATAACCCCTTCATAATTTTTCAACGTTTCCTTGTTCGCGTTTCAACACACGCCATAAAAAACAAACACACATCAACCAATAAAAACCAGCCAGTAGCTTTGAAATCCCCATAAAATCTTCTCACTTATTTAACATAGAACAGCTTCAATCAACATGAGCTATCAACATAAAACGTTTTCATCTACCTCGATCATTTGGGACGATAATAAAGGGTGCCGTAAACACTTGGGATTGGTTGGAGCTAGGGTTGTATCGGAACCTCACCTTCGCTTCCGCAAATGCGGAAAATCCAGAAGACATTGTGCCGTATCACCTCCGCATACGGAAAGGGAGTTTGTGTCGGAAGTGTCAAAGAGAACAAGCTCCAACAAAGCGATGGACCCTTTAATGTAGCGGAGAAATGTGTAACTCAGCTTCAAGGCCATGTCACTGTCGCTGTTACCAGATTCAATCGCAAGTGTGCACAAATTTTAAAATGGAGACGGTTAATATGTATTATGAACCATTAAGACCGCGGGCACGAAGTAAGCGGGCGCGACGCGGCGCGAGCAGTGGCGCGTTCAAATGCAAAAATTCATATGGAACTGGTCACGAAGTCAGCAGCGTGGGTAGCGGCGCAGCGGCGGCGTACGAGCGGTGCGCGCATCAAAATGCATTTCACAATTTGTGTCCAAAAGATAGTTTCGTCACTGTTTATACATTTTGTTCGCGAACAAGGCACTAATTTCTCATAACACAACACTACGCCGCTCTAGCGCCGTGCAATCTGCCCCCTGGCTTCGTGACTGAGTGTGCGCCGCTTCACGCGCCACCGCCGCCGCCGTTCCGGGCCCGCTGACTTCGTACCCGCGGCCTAAGTCACTGGGAAATCATTGGACAGACGTCGTTGTTGCCATCGTGGGTACAACCTGGATGAGGGTGGCAGAGAAACGTGGGGCTTAGCACAGGACAAGAAGGTCCTAAGAGCCAAGTAATGGGCAAAGTCGAGCTGTGGATGATGATGATGAATGTTACTACCAACAGCTATGCGTGATAAATAATTTTCTACTTTTAAAATTCGATTACCAATAGGTAGTGTTATTTCTTTGTTGGTTAATCTATTTCTCCACAATATCCGAACCACCGCCGCTGCTAAAATGGCCTCTGTTACATCCCTAGTTGGAACCCATCCATAGCCATGTTTTATGGTGTGCAGGCAATTTGTGGTGCTCTGAGCTTCGTTGTAAGGCTAAGAATAGTAGACTGATTATGATAATGTAGGTAAGTGTATTAAGTTTATGGTACTGTATGGTATGGTACTGTAGTTTATGGTCATCTTGTCGGTGGACATTCAATATCCGGTCTGTCTGTTGATAAAATATCAATCGAATCAATGAAGTCCCTATTAAAACTGTTAATCTTTTTTATCATCGTCCAAATTTATGAATCCAAAAGAAAAAACCGGAGTAAAAACACGTTTCTTGTGTGGCCCCTTTAATTTATAATTTAGTTTAATGTTTATTATTTGCTGTTATAGCGGCAATAGAAATACACAATCTGTGAAAATTTAAACAATCTACCAATAATTAATACCAATCTACAAATACTGCACTTATTGTTGTACTGTACAATACATAAAAATGAAAACATTACCCAAGGGGTGGAGACCTGGTGTCCTGAAATACAGACTTCAAGTCTAGTTTAGGCACCAGTCTCCCACAGTATATTGTTGCTGTTACGTATTTTTGTATTAATGTACCTATATTGTGGTGGGAAATAAATCATTTATTATTATTTCGTCTATTTATTTTTATAAACATATATTTTACATTTTTAAATATATCTTAAAAAAAAAAAACATTAAAAAATACATTTAAAAATATAAAAAATAGTAGTCCGCCGGTGTCGGGAGCAGGGTCCAAGCTACCGGTGGTTAGGGCTCCAGAGAAAGGAACCTCCTCACAATACGAGCCGTATCCAGGAGTACTGCCTTCTGTATCAGGCCCTTTACCCAACCGCGTAACGCCAACTTTGACAGGTGGTCGTCGAAGCTATTGGCCATCAGGCCATTGGCCGTAACGACAATCGGCACAATGACAGCCGAGTCCACATTCCACATGTCGACAACCTCGTGTGCTAAGTCGAGATACTTAATTTGTTTCTCTTTCTCAGCTTTCACGAGATTCTCGTCATGTGGAATGGTAACATCGATTATCATTGTGCGGCGCGCTAATCGGTCTATCACCACTATGTCAGGCTTATTGGCAACAATAGTCCTGTCAGTAATGATAGACCGATCCCAGTACAACGTGACATGGTCATTTTCGAGAACTGGGTCGGGCACATACTTGTAATACGGTACCTCAGAATCCACAAGTTTGTATTTCAAAGCAAGTTGCTGATGGATTATCCTGGCCACTTGGTTGTGCCTGTGCAAGTACTCGCCGTTAGCCAGACGAGAACAACCAGAGATAATATGTCTGATGGACTCACCCGGACGGTGGCATGCCCGACACACGTCCACCGTCCCATCCTTCATAATATGCCTCCGGTAGTTATTCGTCAAGATAACTTCGTCCATAATAGCACAGATAAAACCTTCAGTTTCTCCGAAGAGATCACTGAAACGTAGCCAGGCCACGGATGCTAAAAAATCTACGTCGGACCCATGAAGAGCCCGATAGAAGCGCCCGTGAAGCTCCTTGCCTTTCCATACCTCCTTGCGGTCATCTGTGGTAAGTATCACAGGTTTGCGCCAGTTCTCTTTAGCCATGGATAACGGGGTGAGTCCCTTGTCCACTGCGACCACATCTCGGTGCATACCCACATCAGCTTCGAGAAAATATTCTCTGAGACTGCACATCTCGCGGTTGTGGAGAGTCTTGGCGTTTAAAAAACCTCGACCTCCACACTTCCGCGGGATGTACAGTCTCATCACCGATGATCGTGGGTGATGCATCCGGTTTGCGGTCAGCAGTGTACGGACCCTCCTATCCAGGGCGTCAAGTTCAGTTTGAGTCCATTTGAGTATGCCAAAAGAGTACATTAATACCGGCATGACCCAACCGTTAAAGGCGCGCACCTTATTTCCGCCCGACAAAAGGCTATTCAAAACCTTTTTCAGGCGGCCAAAGAAGCGCTCCTTCAACGATTGCTTCATGTCAGTACCATTAATGCCCAGCGCTTCCGACATACCCAAATACTTGTAGGTTTCGGTTGAGCTGAGGGATCTAACCCGTATGGAATCCGAGAGTTGAATTCCCTCAGATTCCATAATCTCCCCTTTCTTTACATGCATGACTGCACATTTGTCCACACCAAATTCCATCCTGATGGCACTACTGAAGGTTTCAGTTACCTTCAGTAGCTCCATCAGCCGCGAATTGTTGGGGGCAAAGAGTTTCAGATCATCCATATAAAGAAGGTGAGATATGGCCTGACCACCTCTTCTCAACCGATAGCCTAGACCTGAGTCCTCCAGCAATGTGCTTAGAGGATTCAGAGCTAAGCAAAACCAGAGCGGACTCAAACTGTCGCCCTGAAATATTCCCCGTTTAATCCATACAGGCTCATCGTTCCCTTGAATCGGTCGACATCCTGGATAGCGAAGGACTGTTTTCCATTGCCTCATACATGACTCAAGGAAGGTGCGTAGAGTTGCATCTATTTTGTACAACTCCAACACCTTCATGAGCCATGTATGTGGCACAGAGTCGTAGGCCTTCTTGTAGTCTATCCAACATGTCGACAGATCCTTGCGGGATCGACGAACCTGTTGGCTTATGGCCATGTCTATGAGGAGAAGCTCCTTAGTACCGCGGGACCCCTTCCTACATCCATTCTGAGAGGCGGACATAATTGAGTTAGTCTCAATATGCTCATTGATCTTCACTCTCAGAATGGATGTAAGAAGTTTATAGACCGTCGACAAACAAGTAATTGGTCTATAGTTCTTGGGTTCCGCGGGACTACCGGTCTTATGGAGCAGGTGGGTAACGCCAGTTGTTAGAAACTGTGGTAGCGACCCAGACTCTAAGGATGATTGGAATTGAGTTGCCAGAAGCGCGTGTGAGCTGCTATACCATTTGAGCCAGAAATTATGCAGTCCGTCCGGTCCAGGAGATTTCCAGTTCGGTAACGGACGGACTGCTTTGGCTACATCTAATGGGGAGATGTTAATTTTTTCCATTTCTGGTATAGCTTCACACACGCGCTCGACATCGCGTATCCAGCCATCCTCAGTATGACAGACGGGCTCCGACCAGATGCTTCGCCAGAATGTACTCGTGGCGATATCATCCGGGCGGCACACGTCCGTCACACTTTGTTCAGGTCGCTCCCAAGCTCTATAAACCCACCTCTCATCGCTCTGGAACATGATCATCATCATCAACCCGCCGCTTATACCGCCGAATACGGTTTGCCCATGCACAAACTTTCTGCTTCAGGAAGTCGATACGCTCTGTGACACGGGACGTGTAATCTCGAGGGCTGATATCAGTCCCCGAAAACGCCCGTCTCACAAAGCGCATCACGCGTGGCTGTGTGTTGCCCTCCCTGAAGCAGTATAATTTACCGATGAGTGCCCTAGCCCCATCGATACGCCGCTCGATCCTACATTGCCAGCCTGGTGCAGCAGGTTTTGGTCGAATAGCTTCATCACAACTATTAAATTTGACATTTGCTAAACGACATGCCGCAACAGCCCCGCAATACAGGATTGAGTGCGTATCAACGAGACTCTCGCTGCTTTCAAAGATGTTCTGCAGCAGCGAGTCCAAGGCACACACCAGCGCCCTATTTTTTTTGTGCATGGGTAACCGTGGTAATCGGGGCCTAAGTTCGGTCGGAATTAATCTATACTCGCGAAGTGCATCCTCCAGTGCGATCCTCAGTCGTTCGTTGCTCTGGCTACTTACCGTGACAACCCTATCATGTACCTCATCACTGACGTCGTTGGGCCGCGGAGTGATCGCGCCACTAGCTGGCGCCTGAACCGCGGACTGTGTCGGGGTTGAGATGATAAGATTGCTCAGTACCTCTGAGCGCAGCCTATCAAGTACGGCATCGTCCAACCTATGATTACGTTGGATAACCCGCACCTGATCCGACAATCGTTGGGCCGAGACGTTCACGGTTGGTTCCAGGTCCTGAAACAGAGACAGCATTCTGACACGGTACGCAGTAAGGTTAGTTCCCCCCTCTGTAGACCCATAGTATGCGCGCATGACGTTTTCATTCATGGACTGCGTCCATCTCATGCGCTGCACACAACCACCGGCAGCGGGGACCCGGCTCGGAGCCGGTTGGCCCCTAGGTCCCAAGCCCCTCGGTGGCCGGCCTCTCCCCTGCCGACGCACAGGTGTTGGCGACGTCGGCGGGGAGAAATACTCGTCGCTGGAGCTCGACGCGACTGCGGCCGCCGGTGACTCTGGTAATCCGGTGTCCGGCGGCGGCGAGGCGGAGCTCAGCGACGGGTCCGGGGATGGTGGGCGTGCGCGTCTCGAAGCTGCTCTCGTTAACATTGCTTCATTATTTTTATTCGTCGTAGTTTTGTATTATAAACATAGGTGACGTATGTCAACTGTCGAGTCAGGTTATTTTCTTTTCTTCTTGTTCATTTTGGTGCCTTGTTTCCGGAGAGTTTGTTATTATGAATTGTTTGTTAATGGATCCTAATTATTTGAAAATTGTGCATATATCATTTATTATTATTATTATAATAGGCAAAAGTTGAAAAATTTAAACCGTAGTAACGGTTATTGAGATACAGCCCTCTGACAGACCGACGGACAGCGGGGGCTTAGTAATAGGGTTCCGTTGGTTACGTTTTGGGTACGGGACCCTAAAAATACAGCTTTTATCTACTACTTTGTCGAGTTTCTTGAACGAAATATTATTGTGTCTTAGATTGATAAATAACGATCGGATAACATTGGGTAGTGATAAGGAAATCAGGCAGTAAGGCTTTTGCAAAACGTACTTAGTATTCAAAAGATTCTAGATCTAAATAAAGGTCTAAGGCATACCTTCTGGTAATGTTATTTTAATCGCTAGCCGTAAAGTTGCGGCAAATGGTTTTTATTTGCATTTATATTATTGTGATTGGGCGAAGCGATTATTCTGCTTTTTATATTGGATTTATTTTACCTATGCCTATTGTTTAACCCCTCTTATGCCTTACGTCATTACGTCACCCCTCTTATGCCTTACGTTATTACGTCAGTACATTTTTGCTCGCATAACTTAGCAAAATGTGGGAAAAATCTGATTTGTTTTATTATTCAAGAGTGGTTTTTGCATTAATTGTGTCTTTAATTGATATCTTATACCACGATAAATGTAAGATGGTATTAAAAAAGTCTGCGAGTCCGCTGGACGATTGGTTGAGACGTAAGTCTGATGACGAACATGCGAATAAAGATTTTTATATTAATTAACACCAAGTAAGCTTAGTTAGTTGAAAAAGTTTTAATCATTAGATGCTTATTTAGATTTAGTTAACAACAACAGTTTTCAAAGAACTGTTTTAGTTCTAACTATATAACTTTATCGACATGAAAGTGTTAGCAAAACTAATTTATTTTGAAAATAAATGACTTTCTCGGAAAATAATGAGATTCAGAGATTATTTTCTAAAAACTTTCCAATTCAAATGAACAAAGAAGTGGTACAATAATATATCATTTAAAACACGCTAAACACGACGCACCAATCCCTCTATCATCGTCATCACATAAGACTGCTGGACATAGGCCCCCTCCAAATGTCATCACAACAACCGGTCCTGTGCGTCTTGCTTTCGACAGCTACCCACGATCATCACCAGCTCATCGGTTCGCCTTGTGGCCTTCCAACGCTTTGTCTTCCGGTACGCAGTCGTCACTCCAGAACTTTTCGACCCCATCGACCAACTATTCTGCGAGCAATTTGCCCTGCCCACTGCCACTTCAGTTTGGCTATCCCTTGGGCTATATTGGTAACCTTGGTTCTTTTGTTCCAACATTGTGCACAAAGAAAGCTGTTCATCTTCATGGGTAGAAGCAATTTTTAAAATGACATCCTGTATCAAATGGGACTTAAACATATTAACCTAACCTAAATACCTCTGAAAATCCCTTCGGGGAATAAGCATGTTGCTATATTATAAACATTTTAAAATTCCATCAGAGCACCCTCGAAGCATAATCGAATACATAATCATCAAAAAGTCGAAATTACTTTCTGAAAATTTCCTTAATGAGATACCGTTATACCTTTACAAAATGTACGGCCTTAATCCTTCGTCACCGACGTCTGAAATTCAGTACGCGACTGAATCCTTCAAGAACCCCAAAATGGATTAGAAGAGATCCGTCTAATAAAATTACTTCTAACAAGAGCTTTTCAGTTTTTTGGGTTCCGTACCAAAAGGATAATCAATGGAACCCTAGCTCCCGTCCGTCCGTCCGACCGTCCGTCTGTCTGTCTGTCACCGGAATGTACGTTGTACCTATTTCAAGAACTGTAATAGGTAGTTGAAATTTTCACAGTGTGTAACTCTATTGTCATTATAACAAAAAATAATCACTACATATTATAAAACAAAGTCCTCCACCGCGTCTGTCTGTCTGTGTGTTCGCGATAAACTCAAAAACTACTGCACCGATTTTCATGCTGTTTTCAACAATGGATAGAGTGGTTCTGTAGGAAGGTTTTAGTTTATGATTTGTCTAGAAAAAAATGAGGGATCCTTAAGGAAATTGCAGCGCGGATGAAGTCACGGGTGAAGTGCTAGTAAAAGCTAAATTAAAGGGGCTCCGATGTTAGAACCGTGTTTTTCCGTTTATAAGAAAGAAAGAATGAAAAAGCGCGCTTTGTTTATAGTACGGAACCCTTCGTGGGAGAGTCTGACTCGACTTTAATCTCCACGACTAAGTCGATTAGAAAGGGGGCGTTGAAGATAGCTGAGGTATTGCTGCTATGGGATTATTAAGTAATTAAGGGGTGAAACAAGACAATGTTAAAGCTTTAAGTACTTTTTGGACAGCAGATAAAATATTTTTGGGGGAAATTGATAACTATATTAAAAAAAAAACTTAAGTCCTTATTATTTTAATGAATTTTAATACAATCGCCACGATTAATATAATGGTGTGTATTTATTAGGACGTCAATTTTTTTTTGTGGTGTAGAACTATTCGATCCAATTTAGCCTTACTTTGTATTAAATAGTATATCTATACTAATATATAAAGCTGAAGAGTTTGTTTGTTTGTTTGTTTGTTTGCTTGAACGCGCTAATCTCAGGAACTACTGGTCCGATTTGAAAAATTCTTTCAGTGTTAGATAGTCCATTTATCGAGGAAGGCTATAGGCTACATATCATCACGCTAAGACCAACAGGAGCGGAGCAGTCATGAAAATTGTGACACAGACGAGGTTGCGCGGGTCAACTAGTAACCTATATTTGCAGCATCTCTTTTTCCTAAGATTTTTAACCGACTTCAAAAAGGAGGGTAATTAATTAGGATGTTTATTTTTTTATGTCTGTTCGGGCTTCATTCCATCTTTCGTAGGCGGATTCAACAGTATTTTCCATCACTCCTAGATATCTGTATTTCAGTTAAAATTAGTCTATAAAACAAAATCAACTGCTGAACTCAAAGTTTCCAGACACAACAAACAAAGTCACTTCACACATCTCATAAAATTCTATCAAGAGTTTAAGACTAGTAACGCAGCAGTACAAGACTAGCGTTATTCTACACAAATACAATTACAGTCTGCTCTCAGACGGAGATTAGCGGTTAGCTGGTTAGATTAGCCGCTATTTAGCCGCTACACCGTGTTCCACCTCAATGTGTGAGCTTAATTACTCAGTGCACGCCAGGTTTCTCGCAGGACAGGTAGGCAACGCCACGAAATTTAATTTATTTACATAAATAATGGTAGGAAGCATGCTAAAATAGAATCAATCAAAAGGAAATGATTTATAATGAAATGAACTTGTTTTGGGCACAAAATTAGCATGGTGTACATAGAAGGTTTTTATTCGAAAGTAACAAATTATCAATTATATTAACTAAAATGAACAAATGCACTAAACTTACAAAAAACTAAAATATAGCATCAAAAAGTCGTCCTTAATGCTGTCAGTAATGTGCCCAAGATATAGGCGGCATTGCCACGTTGAATGCCAATACTTAGTCTCTGCCCAAAGTAAAAGGCATGTGGTGGTGTACATTGGTTTTATTTCCTTGCATAGCTTAGGTTTTCTAAGAAAGTGGGGCCATTTATGTGGACGTAAAATGCCCACAGGTATAAAACTACAGCCTAAACACCGGGATAGATTTACACAAACGAAGTATCATTAGATTCGTCTTAAGTGCCGAAGTGAAATAGGCTGTTTGAATATTATAAATTAAGGTGGCAGCCGCCTTTAGGCGGATGATGTCGTATTTTTCGTGACATAGTTATATTGGGCATATAAAAGGCTTGAGTAGACAATTCCAAAAATGTTACTCACCAAAATCTTGAAAATAAAGACTTTTATCACAAACAAATCTAAAAAACACACTAAAAGTTACAAACAAGTCAATTTTCAACAGTTCATGCCATCAAATATGCGATCGAACTACAGTAATTTTCACCAATTTTTGTGTATGTATGTACAAACACTATATAGAAACATTTCTACAGTTGTATTAAATTAAATGTAAGAATTAATAACAGTGTTTAAATACAAACCTGAAACAAAACCTGGGCAGTGAATTGGAGCGAAAACCAAATATGAATTAAATCAAATATTGATGCAAAACATTTAAAACCAAACACGAGGATGTAATAATATAATGTTGGCAAACATGGAGGTGCAAATAACGGACCCAGTTTTAATAGTGAAGCGGATGTGGGTAGTGTTCCCAATATGATTTGAAGGAAATTATGAAACTGTGGGTAGAACTTTCAATTAGTGAATTGAATGGGTTTGTTTCATTTTGATTCGAAGGTTTTCTATGTATTATTCCTGTTAGCACAGACGTTGTTCCATTTTGTATTCGGTAGAGAATTAGGTTGCCCCTTTTCCTTTTTTTTAAGGATGGGAAAACATTAACGGAGCGGAAGGGAGTGTCAGACTCTTACTGACTAAAACCCATCCGTGTTCCTTCTAATGCTCTTTGCGTTCCAGGACCGCGGTGATTTTTTTTCTAACTAGTTCCGCAACAGACTGTCTCCCTACGATTAATCTGTCAAACCTTTTCCCGATTAGTTTGGGATAAGCTTCCAGCCTAACCGGACGTAGCTGAATAACAATATTGTACTACCTAAATACATGGATCGCCAAATCGAAGTGGCAGTGGGTTAATTCATTAGATACTTTGGATAACACGAGTAAGATTGGCAGAGCGGCCATACCCAGTAGGTCGAATGTCGAATATTTTTTATTCGATTTGTATCGCGGGTGAAATGAATCAATCAAATAAATCGCTGTCCAGGGTGGCACACGCAGGATAAAATAAGAAAAACAAAATTGGCTGTCATGTTTTATTATAATTATCACTTTACATTATTATCCTGGCGGGCATATGTGCCTAAACTTATATTTTTTATATTTTAAGGAATTTTTTGGTGAGGTAAATCAAATGAAAAAATCACTTCCCATATGCTTTACAACATATGTTTTTTTTTACACTCAAAGTGCAATGGAGAAGGCAATGCTTGGAGTTTCCTTGCGTGATCGAATCAGGAATGATGATATCCGCAAGAGAACCAAGATTACCGACATAGCCCGAAGGATCGCAAAACAGATGGTCAATGGGGCTGAAAATTCTAGAGTGGCGACCGCGCACCGGAAGACGCAGCATTGGAAGGCCTCCCACAAGGTGGACCGGTGACCTGGTGAGTGCCGCGGGTAGCCGATGGATGCGAGACGCACAGGAACAGTTGAATAACTTCGTAACGTCTGACTTCTACAAGTCAGATCCTGTAACACGATAAGATCTGCCCTCCCTCTATCATGCCGAGCCAATACCATCATGTTTTATTATTTATTTATTTAAACTTTATGTACAATTGTGGTACATGGGCGGACTTAATGCAACCAGGCAACTTTACCAGTCAACCTTTGCTATGAAAAAGGGATAGCGCCATTCGTCTAATTATAGCTCCATCTTTATTTCTCTCGCCATGATGGTATTGCAAGTGAGGCTGATAAGTAGATATCATCATAGTAGGGTCATCAACATTGACTTTAAATTTCAACAGTTTAGCCATAGACAAAGATACATCTTCTCGAATCCTGTTCTATTCTATTCCATATTTTGTACTTATTTTTAATAATAACAGTCAAACTAAACGCGGCTTCATCCTCTTTGAATTATGATTAAGTACAAAACAAGAATATTTTTACGTATTCAATTTTCTTTCTGGGATTACGTACCAGGTAACCAAACAAATTATTTGTAAAAATATTTGTCTTCAGGAAAATATTTCCAGTTCTTCTGCGTAGGTAGATAAGTACGAGTAGGTGGTAATACCGACGTATTTATTTATTTCTTTGCAATACAACAAAATATCTTTATCACAATATTGTACAGGACGCCCCAAGACTTTGCCACATGGAGGTTAAGTATCTTAAACACTGTAGATAGAAAAATGTAGATACTGAATGACCACTTCATTTTTATTTAAAAAAAAAAACTGGAGAGGTGTCAAGGGACACCCGGATGGAACGAGTTCCTTTCGATTAATTAGTGAAGGAATTGTAATATTTTTTTAAAAGTTATAATAATATTTTTTTATTTTAACAAATATAATGTTATATAAACTTAATCAGTAGGATCAATTTTAGTAATAATTGGCTTGTCAAAATAACTGGCTTGCTTTCTAAGAGAGTGAGAGAGAGAGACAGACAGAGAAACACGCGCACGCCGCACGGCTTACAACTATAGCAAAAAGTGTCGTTACAACTTTTGGTCTTAATTTTTTCCGTCTAGCCTCCTTTCGCAACACGCGATAAAGAACTTCGTTCCAACAAAACGAATTTCGTTCAAATAATTTGAAAATAATCGCCTGTCTAAACATGAAATTGAACCCGCTAAATGTGAAGAATGCAAAATGTCTGTTTATTTTACATGCCACATATTGCCACATAGAGGAAAAGTAACTCCATGTGGCAATATGTGGCATGTGGTACTATAGGTACCTAATAAAACGCTGAAATATCTCAAAGAGCCCCGGGCTACAAAAATACGTGGGTAAGATAAAAGAGAGTGAGCAATCTAATGATTGTAATAACACCATAAGGTTGTATCGAAGTGTTGCCAACAAAGAAAATCATAACTCCCATATAGACAGGGAAATATTGGAGGGTAATACTGAGTGGAAAACGGTGTTTATGAAGAATGAGGCAACAGTTGTATTCCAAGTAATATGTTTGAGAGAAAATGATTTGATATTCTATACGATTACGCAGTTACATTTTGGTGTCTTTTGAAAAAGACGGATGTTTTGTTTTATTTCTTTCATGGGTAAGTGGCCTGCGCATTAGTTATGTTTTAGACAAGTATTTAAGATCGAGATATTTACTCCGGATAGTATTTCATACAAACTGGCAAGGCTGCATTCTTGGAAACTATTGATCTGATTTAAAATAAAACTTGATACGCACCAAATACCCATGTCTATAATGTTAATTTAAGAATTTTTCGAAAAAAGGCTTAAAGAGTCAGAGGGATCAATTTTACGTTTTCTATAAAAAAATCTGCCAAGTACGAGTCGGACTCGCACACGAAGGGTACCGCACTATTAACCTTAGTTTTTATTATTTGTTGTTATAGCGGCAATAGAAATATACAATCTGTGAAAATTTCAACTGTCTACCTATTACGGTTCTTGAGATACAGCCAGATAGGCGGACGGACGGACAACGGAGGCTTAGTAATAGGGTTCCGTTGGTTATCCTTTGAGTACGGAACCCTAAAAAGTAAATCACCTCATTTCATGATCATCATTTCTGGTTGCTGAACAAAAGTTCTTCCGTAGCATCGCCACATTGACTGCACCTGTGTTTCTCGCATCGGATTACCTCATGTACTACACGAATAAACATTATCTAATTGAGAATTATGATGTTTTAGTTGTTCAACACCAATGAGAAACGAGAAGAAATATGTTCTAACTAAGACTACTCTAAGTTATTTTTTTTAACCGACTTCCAACAAACAAAAAAAGGAGGAGGTTCTCAATTCGGTGGGTATTTTTTTTTATGTATGTACACCGATTACTCCGTGGCTTCTGATTCGATTTATATGATTCTTTTTTAGTTCGATGCAGTATTCTTGCCATTTGGTCCCATAAAAATTTGATTCAGTTTGGTTCAGTAGTTTTTATGTTATAAGCATTTTTGCTTATTTCAATTTCTACGTTGACGTAGACGTCGTTCAAGTATCACTTAAAAGTGAAAAATAAAAAACTTTTTACTAAATAATATAACCGACTTAAGGTTATTTTATTCTTTGTAGTGGTTTGTTTGAAAGTCGGTTATATTTTTTTGTAAAAAGTTTATTTTTAGTTTTCAATTCCACTCCATTCATTTCATTTACCCAAGCAAGCCAAGGCACAGCTTTTCACAATCCAAGATTAATAACACCACGAATAACAAGTTACAAGCGTGTTGCTACTTTGGGTACTATTCTACCTTCACTGTTAAAAGGGTTAACATGTTTGCTCGATGCATTAAGATTTTCGCGGCTTCTCGGAAAAGACAGGATTATCCCATCAATACAAAAATGGTCCCAGTGCGATTACATATGTAAAAAAACATTAAGAAAAGCCTTGAGCAAGATTTGGTATGGAAACTGAACTGGGCCCCAAGCCTGCTATTACAATAGTGTCAGAATGGTCTATCATTGATTTCATAATGGTTGATTTTGACAAGATTTTATGCCATTTCTTTCAATGGAGTGTCAGTGGTTGACCACTGGATATAAAAGCGTCATTATGACATTCCAGTGGTCAACCACTGACACTCCATTGAAAGATATGACATAGAATCTTGTTAAAATCAACCATTGTGAAATCAATGATAGACCATTCTGACACTATTGTAATAGCAGACTTGGGGCCCTGGAGAAGATACACAGAGATCAAACGTAGTACTATTGTGCAATAGGTAGGCACACTGCATACTTGCATAGTAACATTGTAAGAGTGAATGGCGGTCGAGATTTTTCACGTGCTGAGTCGGTTTGTCCCTTATTTAACTACGGAACTCTAAAAAAGCTCATTCACCATTACACCTATTTGCAGCACACCGGGAGAGCAACAAATATAACTACAATATTTGTATGTGTGCATGTCAGTTCTGTGATAATTAACATTTATTTTTTCTTATTTTTCTATATGCTTAATATCTATATATATAATAATAATAACAATCCCACCGCCGTATCTCCACGTTGACGTCGTGGTGGGGCTTGCGCGCCCCAATGAACCTTAGGTAATATACCTAGGATGAGGGGTGAGACAAAGAGAGATACAATCTGCAAGGCAGTTTTGTGGCGAACTGTTGGGCATTAACGACCCCACGGACCAGATATCACGGGAGAAGTCTAGTTCCTCATCTCCGGCTTGCCTTTAGTGGCTGGCCGGAGTGAACACTGACTAGGAACAGAGCTCCCACCTCTTTCTTGCCTTAATCGGTTGGTCTGAGTGGAAATTCGCAAGAGCAAACGTGCTCGGGAGAAGGATGTATAATCCAGTAAGATACTGGTAGGGATCTTGACCGTACTTCCGGGATATTTGTAGTATAAGACGGTTTTACTTGCGAAATTTCATAGTTCTAGGTCAACGGGAAATACCTCATACATTTTGATTCCTTTGAGAGTCTCGAAATATACGTTTTTTGCTTCTTCTTATTATTTTTTACTGTGTCTGAATGATTTCTAAAAGTTTGCCCATTATGATACTGGGACACTATATTTTTCACCGACTTCAAAAAAAGGAGGAGGTTATCAATTCGATTGTATTTTTTTTTTATGTTTGTTACCTCATATTAACCGACTGGATGAACCGATCTTCATGATTCTTTTTTTATTTGAAAGCTGGTGCTTCCCGTGTGGTCCCATTGCCACCACGTCAGGATCTGATGATGGAAACCTTGAGAAATCGAGGGCAACTCTCGAAAATTGTAGGCACGTATTTGGTAAAAACTTGATATTCGTGTGTATATCGGGTGATACTACAAAAGAATGAAGGTTTGGATCAGACCTGATGATGGAGACCACAGAGAGTCAAGGGAACTCCACATCGGTATCGGCTTATTTCATTCGTATTGACGAGACCTTTACACCGAAAGCACTTAGTTTTATTTTCATAACATAACATCACGCCGGTACGCTGTGAATGGGTACGCAGGTACCACTAAAAAGTGAAAAATAAAAAACTTTTTTACAAAAAATGTAACCGACTTCCAAAACAAAACACTACAAAGTATAAAATAACTTTAATTTCGGAAGTTGGTGTCAAAAAACGAAATAACCAAACACACCGACTTCCTAAATTAAAGTTATTTTATACTTTGTAGTGTTTTGTTTTGGAAGTCGGTTATTATCGCAACGTTTCTAGGATATCACGCATTTTGTTTCATTTTATAGTTCAGAGTTTTATGTCTGTTTGGAGCGAGGTGTAAATCTCAGAGCGTTGTAAATCAATCGATGGAAATAATTCATTCCTCGCTATTTTGATTTCGGAGTATTTTTACGATAAATGCTTCAGATTTTAGTTTTAAGTGCTTTCAAACGATATTGTTGCCTGTGCTCTATAAAATAAAATATAGGGTACAGTCTAGCGTTGTGTGTTGTAGCGTTGTGTCTAAAACAAGACCTACTCTACATTGATATATAAAAAACCCAAGATACACACTCAGCATCTCAAAAACAAGCGCATGATGTATAATTGTGCGCAAGTTTCAAACAGTCTCGCATCGCTCGCCATACTGCACTGCTTTGAAAACCAACTTTAAGCGATCCGTGTAAGGTTGAATTTGCAAAAACTCCTACTTTTCGGGGTGCATCTGTTCCTGTGACTGATCGGCTCGAGCTCCTAGGCATGGAGTTGACATCCAATCTCAACTTCGGCGCCACCATCGAGTACAAAGCCCAAACCGCGGTTAAAAAGCTGGGCATCCTAAATAGGGTGAAGCGATACTTCAGGCCTGGACAGCTTTTAACCCTATATAAAGCGCAAGTCCGATCCTGCATGGAGTATTGTAGCCACCTTTGGGATGGCTCAGCTAAGTATCAGCTTACCGCGCTTGACTCGGTGGAACGCAGAGCTAAGAGGCTCATCGGTGACGTAAAACTGGTGGATGCCAAGCTGCATAGCTTGGCTCATCGCCGTAAGGTTGCCTGCTTGTCGGTCTTCTACAGATTGTACTTCGGTGAGAGTGCCCAAGAACTCCACGACCTCATCCCACCGGCCCCCTTCTACCATCGGACATCCAGACGCACTGCATCTTACCATCCCTACCTTGTTGCTATTCCACCAACTCGCACTAAGCGTTTCCAAACGTCTTTTATAATGCGCACAGCAAAGGAGTGGAACTCACTGCCTGCGTCCGTGTTTCCAAACGCTTACAACCCTAATCTCTTCAAAGTTAGAGTGAACAGGCTCCTTCTGGGTAAGCTCGCTCCATCGTAGACTTGGTCTCTGTCATCTCTGACCTAGGCTAGAGTCAAGAGCAAACCCATCACAAAAAAATAAAAAAATTGCGTATCACTCGCCATACTGCACTGCTTTGTAAAAACAACTTTAAGCGATCCGTGTAAGGTTGAATTTGCAAAAAAAATTGTTTATAGTTTAACTACACACAACTGACACATGACACTTGATACATGTCAGTTTTTGACGACAGTTTCGAGTGTTGCATTTGTTCGAGACTGTGCATCTTGGGTTTTTTTTTATATATCAATGCTACTCTAAAATAAAGCTATTAGATTTGAAGTGGGAAAAATATCAGAACATTAGATTCCTTGCATTAATACCATTTTTCTCGTTTACATCGGCGGCCCACTTGATGTACCCGACATCGACATAAACTACCTCTAGGCGCGATTATTTTTATTCAATAATTCATTAAGATAATACAATAAACAGATTCACTTACTGTTATTTATCACCGTTGTATTTAGCTGTAAGTCTTCCACAGTCTTTAAATAAATAAATAAAAATAAATACTTCGTTATAGTTATGAAACACCTTGTTAATAATGTTAACATATCAAAACAATGTCAACTTCCATTCCGCGCCCTTAGAACACAACGCTCAGAAAAATAATAATAATTATAACAGAAACAAATTCATCAAAAAAAAACTCCAATAAAAAAATAATGTCAAAAATCTATAAGTTCACATATGCAACAATAAAGATAATAATACAAATTCCAATTATTTGAGCCAAAAAAATTGGTAATTTAGAAGCAAATCAATAATGTCGCATAATCACAGTCATCCAAATTCCATATTTTCATTATAGTCACATAAAAAATGATATAATTATGTCAAAAATAACTTTCAGTAATAAATAATGTCACATTTGCACAAAATCACTAAATAATTGTTGTAGTATTACTAACTGTATTAATAACTGTGTAGTAGTCATTAGACAGATGAAGTGGTCTGCAGTTTTAAGACGGCTAAACTGGCACCATGTAGATAGACAGATATACAAAATTTACTTAATAATACACCAAAAATAGTTAACCTAATCTAATCTCTTAAGAATGTCCTTTGATTATTTTTAGTGTTCCGAAAAAAACGGAACCCTTATAGGATCACCCGGGTGTCAGTCTGTATGTCTGTCCGTCTGTCACAGCCAGTTTTCTCCGGATCCACGGGAACGATTCTGTTGAAATTTGGTACACATATGGACTTATGTGACCCAAACACGGACGCGTTACGTAAATCATTAAATTTTTAGTATGGTGGTCACTTTTGGGGGTCAAACTAGAAAATTAAAAAAAGAAGTTTTTGAACAATATCGTGTGACATATCAAATTAAAGGGCTCACTGTTCGGGTTTTAATTAAATTTTTCATTATTTTAAAATAAATGGTTTTGAAGTTATTCAAGAAATTAGCCCCAACTTTATCTCCGAAACTACTGAGCCTAAAATTTTGAAAAAAATGGAGATAATAGATCTTTACCTAAAAATAACAGGAAAACCTATAAGAAGTCCGTAGTGTTAAAATAACATGTTAAAAAAATATTCGTTCGGAAGCCTTTGCACGTGAGTCCGACTCGCACTTGGTCAATTTTTTTTCGTGTAAGTTCCCGTGAGTTCTACCTCACAGAAACCTTCCATATCAACATATATCTACCAATGTACTTTGACAAAAGTGTCCCATCACATTTGTCCAGTTTTAGTTCTCTTGACATTTGACAATAGCCGATCATAAACCGTTCAGGTCCACCCAACAGGTTGTCATGGAAACAGGACATCAACAAAAAACAAAGGAAATAATTTACAACACTTGAATTGGAATTAGTAAGCGAGGAATTTATATTGCATATTTTCTTTTTGATTGCAAGTGTGTTCTTCTTTATTGAAGAATGGGCTTGCTCTTGACTACAATCACGCCTGATGGAAACTGATGGATGAGGTTTGCTCTTGCTTGAAGGCAGACGAGTTATATGTGGAAGGGAACACAGACGCTGGCAGAGAGTTCCATACTTTGGCTGTGCGCACAACAAATGTGAAGAAGCGCTGAGTACGACTAGTCGGGATTTCGACCAAGTACGGATAGTAACCTACAGTACGTCTGGTATTCCGGTAGTAGAAGGGCGATGGTGGAATCAGTTATTATACATTATTTTATCAGTATTATTGACAAAATTGTTATTTATTTATTTATTTAAGCATTATGGAAGACTTACAGCTAAAACAAACAGGTCGGGATCAGTACATAAGACTGTCAGCCATTTACAAGTATCCACTTATAAAATACAGAAATAAAAGTTTTATGGACTTTCACATCAAGTTACTGAGTAACTAATACTTATAATACAATGTTGCACGCACTTCGTAACAATCACTATATAATAAAAAAAACACTTATATGAATAATTCTCGGCTCAAGCACTTCGCAGTTGGTTATTTTTATTATTTATTGGTTCAGCATCTTAGTCAGGTTTCCACAATCAATCTATTTTATGGCCGGCTTTCAATCTCGCCGCATGTAGACGGAGCCGTAGGTATTTTACATGGTGACATTGCTTACCTGACTTCGATAGACCAGTAACGAGACAACACGATGTACCTTGGCTTATTGTTAGGTTTTTAGGCTTCTTTCTATCTAACCATGACTATTATCAAAGATCAACAGCTACATCTGAAACCTTTATTTTTATTCGGAAGTTTTCAGAGTGAATTATTCACATTGAAATCTTTGCGAGAAAACAGTAAACATTACGTTTTCAACTGCCATTTTATTTCCCTTTAAAATATTAAATCGGCCGTACTCCAAGAGCGTTAAAAATGTAAACACGCGCCGTTATTTTCGGAAAATTTCAATCATAATCCTGTTCATGAATAAGTCGAGAGGTTTAAAAGCCATTGCCGAGCCTCCACAACCTTAATGTTAGATAATAACGCTCAACACATCACAAAATTGAGTTTACTCTCCATGTTTCATTTTGGTAAGATTTTTATCAATTCCGCAACCTGTTTTTGAAGAACAAACCGTTTCCTTAAACATATACAGTCGTCTTTAGATTGTCTTGGTTCTATTCTCGGGAGCACGCAACAGGTCGACTAAAATAAATATTGAGTAATTTTCTTGGGGAACCAAAGCATAGACAAAGAAAACGTTTTATTGAGTTTTGACGAGAAATCGGTTTTGTTTCAGGAATAAACTATGTTTCTTTGTTAGGGTTCCGAAAAAAAACGGAACCCTTATAGGATCACTCGGGTGTCTGTCTGTCTGTCTGTCTCTCCGTCTGTCACAGTCAGTTTTCTCTGGATCCACTGGACCGATTCTGATGAAATTTGGTACAAATATGGACTTCTGTGATCAAACAAATTTCACCAGAATCGTCCAGTAGATTCGGATAAAACTGACTGTGACAGATGGACAGACAGACACCCGAGTGATCCTGTAAGTATAAAGGTTCCGTTTTTCCCGGATGTTTGGAACCCTAAAAAGTCTTAACTTAATGGTGAAAGTTGTCCAAAAGTACTGACCAAGACACCATTTCAATATACCTGCACTCTCGCTCAAAAGTACCAGAATAAAGTATTTTGTAAAAGTTTGAATAAATGAAACGGCATCATAATAATTTTAATTATTTACTAGCAATTCCTTAAACCTTTACTATAGGTAACTATTCTGTTTTTAAATCTTTGATTTTAATGACGGTTTAAAGCTTTGGACGCAAAACGTTGCGGTACTTATAGAAATATAAAAAAACCTGTTTAAGTCACAAACAACAAAAACATGAAGCAATAACCATCAAAGTTAATTAATTTTTGATCAACACTGACAGCGGGTGGTCAATACATAATGGCCCAATGTGTAGCTGACCACTATTGAACGTATTGGCCTCCCGACGTGTGCGGCTCAAGTCTCAGGAGTACGCAATTAGACCTTAATTGCCAATGTTCGGTATTTATTTAGGCAGCCACATGTATAACTGTCTTTATTTGAAGTTCCGAGGGAAATGTTTTCTTCCAGTGTAAATATTTTTGTAGATAGAACTTGGATTTTACTTGAATATGACTTGTTATTTGCCATATAATATTTCTTTATTTTGTGTGATTACGTGAGAAATAAATTTGATAGTTTTTTAACACGCGAACTTTACAATCCATTATGTCTCTCACGAGGTTTTATTTTGTTAATAGCTCATTAATTACAGTAAAGATCTCGATCACATAACTATATTAACATAGCGAGGATCTTTCACTGCCTCGTGTCAAATATACAATCGACCTCTTTCTTAACAGTACATGACAACACTATTCTTAGCTTACCCAGCCAATATTACCCCAAGGCTGCTCAGTAACATTTATATCACAAGGTGTGGGACGCATGATCGGAGTGCCTTCAACACGTTGAGTGTCGGCGGGTGTACACCCACGCGCATACCGGTGTCACGCGTTATTTAGATTGCTTGCAAATAAGTTATTAGTTCGCGTTCGTGCAGAATGCCAACGCAACTACGTAGATACCAAGATTCGTTTCGAGGTAGCAGCTTTATTTGGTACTAGTGGACGTCACGCGGTTTCACCCGAGTAGTTCCCATTCTCGTGGGAGTACGGGGATAAAATATAGCTTTTGTTACTCACTGATAATGTAACTATCCATTGCTGAAAGAATTTTTCAAACCGGTCCAGTAGTTTCGGAGTCTATTCATTTTAAACAAACAAACAAATCTTTCCTCTTTATAATATTAGTGTAGAAAACCGGCCCAGTGCGAGTTGTACTCTCACACGAAGGGTTCCGTGCCATAAACCGAAAAAAAAATAATATTATTAATTTAATTTTTATTATTTGTTGTTATGGCTGCAATAGCAATACACACTCTATTAAAATTTCAAACGTCTACCTATTACGGTTCTTGAGATACAGCCCGCTGATAGACAGGCGGACGGACGGACGGACACCAGAGGCTTAGTAATAGGGTTCCGTTGATTATCATTTGGGTACGGATCCCAAAAAAGGTATCAGTTTAGTTTATTTCAGCCAGCGGTAACAGGCTGGTTGGCTGTCGGTCAAGTTTGTGTAACGATTTTTCCCCAAAAGCTTGATTTTAAAACGAATTTGAATGGGCTGTGTAACTGTGTATAAATGCAAAATGGGAGTTACTTTGTCACGCTATCACACATAAATCGGCGCATTTATGAATTTTGTACAGATATACTCGCAGATGGGAAACGGTAACAGGCTTTATTTTATTTTTACTTATTTATAAGGATGAAAAATCATGAAATGACTCTTTCCGCTCTGGGCGGAGCAGAAGGGAATGCCAGACAGACTCTTACTACCACCAAAACCCATCCGTGTTCCTCCTAATGCCCTTTGCGTTCCAGGGCCACGGTGACTCTTTCGAACAAATTCCGCAACATATTGTCGTTGCGACTTTAAGACCTCATGTGTAATTTTTGGCAAAATCACTTTTTTATCCAGACTTTTTCACATTTGTTATATCCGAAATAGTGTTTTCTAAGAAAAATATATATATATATAAAAAAAAATATTCAGACAAAAAAGTCCATATATAGGCAAGGTGGTTAGTAACAGAATTTTGCTTATAACTAATGTTAGTAATTAAAAATTAAAAACAAGAAACTAGACACCGTCTACCCCTGCACAGTAGGCTCACCGGTCCCGCAACACATGGAGTTCAGTGAACCTACTGAGCAGAACAGTATCGGTTCTCTCGCCAATCATCCTCAGGACACTATTCGGGCTCCCCCGTACTCGTCGCACCACGGACGCAACGTTTTTACGCATAAAAGGCAAGGCAAGGCATAATATTCAAACTAGTAGCTTTTATTTTTTATTTTAATAGGCATTTTTGTTCAAAATCTCTGATGTGATACGTAAAGCGACACGAAAATCTCTTACGTATTAACTGAAACTGTTATTTTTTTTTTTACTATCATACTACTTTTAGTTTCAACTATCAATACCAAAATTAAAAGTAGGAAATGATATGGCTGATACCCATATTTTTTTGTTATAGTTGGTTTCACTATATTTTTTCAATAGTTTTTATCGATTTTCTCATAAAGTTGAATTTTACACATTAGAGGTCTTAAAGACGCAAAAAGCTACTTTAACGTAAGTGAAAGCTAGTCCATACATATATCTGCATTTACCAAAGCATTCACATCTAACTACAAACGTGTTACAAGACTAGATTTAACCTCATGGTAACAGTTTTATTCGACTATCGTCGCCAACCTAACACAAAAGTCGATCAATACCGATGCCATTACAAAAATTAAATGAACATTTCGAAATGTTCTCGTAAAGGAAACTCGCAACAACAAAATCAAACTCGATGAGTGCACATTTCAAGCAGCAGCAGGGAAGCTCAATAATTAGCTTGAAAAGCGCGAAAGGCTTGCCTTCCCTGCAAATAGGGTTGCAGGCGACGTAAACGAAAAATACAAATGTCACTTGCCGTAGTTTTATTGGGAAACGAGCAGCAAACCTGCTTTATAAGGAGTTTTGTTTTACGTAGACGGGTGCAACATGCAGTAGCGGAGTTTAAAATAAATATCGTGTACAGTTGCCTATTTATGACGTGCTAATGCTATCATTATTAAGCTGTGAAAAGGGGATAGTGTTATGCGTCTTGTATAACTCCGTCTCCCTCTCACACCGTTATCATCATGGTTTTAAGATGTCATAATAGGTACCCAGGCCCCTTAAGCAGAATCAGAAAGCACATCACGCTACCCGTCACTGTCAAATATTCCCAATCAACCTTGAACCTAATGTGTTAGCGATAAAGATGATAATGAAATTTGATAGATTGTTGTGTGGTTAATATTATGATTCTAATATGATTCTGCTAAAGTGGCATTTTTAGACCCGCATTACCTACAACTATTTTCTTAACGTCTCTCGGCAAACTTCGTGTTACGTCAGTCATCGGATTTTTGTCAGTTGCCCTTTGCACTTGGTGCAGACTGGACCCTCTAAATCAACTTGGAAGTATAATTATAGAGTTGTTAATACTCTTTTAACTTAATGTTATTTATTTTTTTAAAGGGAGGAAATTCGTTTGTATTCGGAAATACGATGATTGCCGAAGGACACTAAGAAAATAGTTGTACTTAAATATAGGTTTTGCAGAAAAACTAGAAGAGAAACTGCCAATCGTTGGCTTTGAAAGCATAAGATGAAGTAAAAAAAAGAACTTAGTCAGAAGTGAAGAGCTCCAGAAAAAATGACGAGGGAAACATGGAGAGAAGTTTTTGCTCAGCGTAGGACAGTATAATCATATACCAATTTAATATTAACATCTATAGGTATCTATACTAATATATAAAGCTGAAGAATTTGTTTGTTTGCTTGAACGCGCTAATCTCAGGAACTACTGGTCCGATTCGAAAAATTCTTAAGTTTAGATAGCCCATTTATCGAGGAAGGCTATAGGCTGTATATCATCACGCTAAGACCAATAGGAGCGGAGCAGACGAAGTTGCGCGGGTCAACTAATTATGGTATAAATAAATTGAAATCGGTCAGTCTGTGATAATGTGAGATACTAAAATACGCTATACTACTTAGTTTAAAGAATCTATCGGAACAGAATAACAATTGACTGAACAAGTTCATTGATGTTACACTCACAAATATTGTTCAATATTTATAAACTACAGAAAATTTGCGGAAAGTTCCACCAATTCAATATTCATCACCATCATCTGCCTAGCCTTTTTCCCAACTTTATTGGGGTCAGCTTCTAGTTAAACCGAATTCAGCCAAATACCAGCATTTTACGTGGAACGGCCGCCTACCAGACCTCTACAACCCACGGTACTCCTTGGCAAGACTTTTGTCAGAATTTCTGGCTTCTGTCTATCCGTAACGACTGCCAAACGGATACGAAAGGATTCTCGACATGTTAAGATGGTCACCCATCCACAGACAAATCTCGGCAAGCGTTGCTTCACCTTAAAGATCAACGCGTGTGACTTATAATTTAGCCCCGGTCTCCTCTACTAATTCAATATTTATCCGAGTTCTTTTTTCAACTCCACAAAAAGTGCAGTTGGAACGCGTTGAAAAGCTAAGGAATAATAGTCGGAGAGCGTAGCGTGTACGACTTGTACTGGCTTTCCTAATTGAATACCATTTGTAAGTGTAATGCAGTTGAAAAGATAATAATTCAGGTCATACGGTGAATTGTCCACGGAGTGATATATGTTCTTGCTGGTTGAATTCATACATACCAATTTGTAGTGATCGAAAAACTTTTAGAAGCTGAAATGTGGCAATTTTATTAATGAAATAGCGCGCGATTTATCGTTTTCATTTGTTTTTAATAAGACTACACAGAATGAGTGTTATGTGTTATATATATATATATATATATACATATATATATATATATATATATATTCCCATAGGAAAGTAGTATAAAAAAACTAGCTGACTCGGCAAAAGTTGTTTTGCCATACAAAAAAAAAACAAATACCCTACCACCTAATATGTGTGTTTATGTTTTCGAGCGTATGATACTCATGGGCTGCAGCTGAAAATCAGCGTCAGGTGGTATACCTTGCGTTGCCAGCTGGCATTATGCTGAGCTGAGGCCCTTTTGGCATTAATAGTTTTAATTATTTATTTTGTTAATTTTTAAGGTGTTTTATTTATGTAATGCCAATAAACACAATTTTCTTTCTTTCTTTATACCTACCGAATATACAAAATTTCATGAAGATCGGTCGAGCCGTTTCGGAGGAGTTCGGTAACAAACACCGTAACACGAATTTTTTTTTATGTTAGATTAGCTTAAAATTGATCGATCATCACTTTCATTGTGGAAATTATAATAACCCTTGCCAGTGTGGACATTGTTGACTTCTTTACACCAATTCATAGTGAAGAACACAACACTCCTATCCGCCAAAGAACATAATCATGTTACAAACACTTTCATAAAGTAGTCCACTATGGTGAATTATCTTACAATACTAGTTGTCTCTAACGACAGTACGACACCTACGGGAAGTTATGGGATGGTGCTATTCTTTTACGTCCGACACTATAATATATTAACTGCCCCCGTGGTCTAGTAATTTAGGAACGGCCTCCGTGGCCTAGTGGTTTAGGCGTTTGCCTTGTGACCCGGTGATCGTGGGTTCGATTCGCACGGAAAGCATACTTTGTAAAGTTGTTTCCAGTTCGGCTAGGACATTGCAGCCTCGAATCACCTGATTGTCTGATAAGAAGATGATTGATGATGAAGGCACGTATAAGCCGGTGGTCCCGGCCGTCAAATGACGTTCGTCAAATAAACCATGTCAGAGGGCCTTGAGGCGGTTTAGAAACTCTGACACTGGGGTCGTTTAGACCTTACTACCTACACGATATAAAGAAGACCAATACAGGGTTATTTGTAAAACACCAACAACCTGTTAGGCAGTGAAAGTACACTGCCTAACACAAATTTCAGCTGTTTCATACATTTTCATTGGCTTAATATTGCATTTTGTATGAAATAGCTGATATTTTTTCGAGTTTTCAGGGTTGGTTTCAAAGTAAAAGTTGTTTATAATCATGTGTACTTTCACTGCCTAATAGGTTGCTGGTGTTTTACAAATAACCCTGTATTATAGAACCCGTCGTTACCTATCTACTAGTATTTTTTAAATTATTTCTATAGCAACAGTCTATTTCTGTATCAATAAGCTCCTATGTATGGGTTTCGCCCGTAAGATATTGCAAATAAATATAAAATGTTATCGGTTCGAGTGCGGAAAGAGCCCTATTCGTCTTGTACGGGTCCCCAAGTAAAAGGATACGGAAGAATGATACGATCAATCAACATCTAAAAGTTGTTTGGGTATCCACTATCTACAGAGGTACTTCACTTTACTTACCCCCTGTATTTTCTTTTTCTAGCACCATGTTTTACTAAGTATTTTCCCTCTGGATTTACTTTTGACTATATTCTACATTATATATCCCTATTTCTACATTGTGTGTATCAGTGTGTGTCACATAATCATGTTTTCTTTCTTTCTTTTCTTGCTTCGATTTAGTTACTGAGCCTAATTTCCAAAGCAGATGTCTCCTCCTGCTCGAGACGTAGCAGATGGGAGTGTCAGACTTTTACTGACTAAAACCCATCCGTGTTCCTCCTAGTGCCATTTGCGTTCCAGGGCCGCGGTGACACTTTCGAACAAATTCAGCAACGAGCATGAGGTCCTGGATTTGAATCCCACGTAGGGCAAAGTGCAATTGGGGATTTGTTTGTAGCCTGGAGTATAGATTTGCAATAGGCTCGCCTTCTGTTACATTTGAATTGACCGTATCGGACTAAATGAGTGTTCTATGGGTACACCTCTACCTAACCCTCGGGGAGTGCGAGCATGATGCGCGACTCCACACGCGTTTGCGTGCAACGTTTTTATAAATAAATGCTATTAAATCGTTCACTGCCATCAAATCAATCTACCTAGTATTGTCCCAACTTTCATTGCTGTATTCTAATTATTTAAATTTATGCTAATTTGTAATGTTGATTTTATATTCTTAAATTGCCAAATAGTGTATGTAATGGATAGTTTTTTGAGTTACCATAACCTAATTATAAGACCTATTGTATCACCAAAAAACTGGCCAAGTGCGAGTCGGACTCGTGTGCAAAGGGTTCCGAACAAAATTTTTTTAACATGTTATTTTAACACTACAGACTTCTAATAGGTGTTCCTGTAATCTTTAGGTAAAGATCTATTTTCTCCATTTTTTTTTCAAAATTTTAAGCTTAGTAGTTTCGGAGATAAGGGGGGAATGGCCATTTTTCGTCTCATTTCTTGAATAACTTCTAAACCATTTATTTTAAAATTATGAAACAAATATAATTAAAAGCCTCACACATTTGATATGTCACACGATATTGTACAAAAAGTTCTAGTTTAACCCCCAAAATGACCCCCATACTAAAAATTTAATGATTTACGTAACGCGTCCGTGTTTGGGTCATAGAAGTCCCTATGTGTACCAAATTTCAACAGAATCGGTCCAGTGAATCCGGAGAAAACTGGCTGTGTCAGACGGACAGACAGACACCCGAGTGATCCTATAAGGGTTCTTTCGGAACCCAAAAAACACACTAATGAATGCTTTGACTTTGACTTTCCATTCATACCAGATGCAACTGAATACCAGTGTTTTTAAAGGTGCGACTGTTCATTTAACCTCCAGTTGTTGGGTTACACAGTAGTAACAGTAAATCCTAATATTTAAAATTCTTCCGTTACTGAGTTACTGACAGACAACGCACAGCCAAAACTACTGGTCGTAGAAAGATTTGCTGAAAGTCCTTCAGTAACGGGAAAAAACGGTATTTTACTTATTATAACTTTTGTTTAATTTATTGGTTTACGATACCAAGAGATCAATCACGCTAAAAATTATAGTTATTAAGAACGGAATGTTCACAAATACAGATTGACTCAATATCTTCTTTATATACTATCATTCATTTATTACTATTACCATTAATCACACAGATTTCATTCCTTTGATATTCTCATACGCGCGCCGTAGTAAAACCGTCACTCAAACGAATATGTTTCTGATGTGCTAGTTCAATTAAATTAAAATTCGAAGAAAAACGCATATTCAATACTAGGATGAAAAATAAAGCGTCAACGTGGGATTCTGGTTTCTAAACTGACGTCACGTCACTATGGGTGAGTTTTTTTTATCCGTAGTTAATCAATGGTTAAAAGTTATAGGCACCAAAATTTTTTTACTGCGCATTTTTTTATTGTTTGCGTACAATGGATCGAAAAAGTCATTTTAACGATTTTTCTAACAGCTTAACCATTGTTTGAGTTAACTACAGATCAAAAAATTCTCCCTAAGCCATTGTTTTCGGGAAGTTAAATTTTATTAATACTAGAGTGCCAATTCTACTAATTTTCAAGCAATGTTCGTGTTAGCATCTCAGTGGCGATTGGTCAATAATGTATGAAAATTAAGGCTTTTTTGACAGTTTGCGACTGACATGCGAATGCGGAAGATGTGTAAACATTCGTAGAAGCCCTCTGACTGCCCCAAAAGGAAGTGTTTTTCGGGTGTATGTAAGAATCTGAAGCCCTACATTTTTAAAGTATTTTTTTTTTAACTTGGGACAAGTCCGCCACACATTCCCAACCACTGCAACTCCTGAAAGCCAGAATCAACAGTGGCGACCACCAGAAAAACGCCGAGCTAATGAAGCCCGACGAGTCCCGGAGAAACGATTCAACTGTCTTGGATCCTGCAACGAATTTAATCAGAAAAGTACAGCGGAGGAGTAGGAGAAGTTTTTTTATGGATATAAAATCATCAAATGAGTCCTCCCGCTCTGGGCGAAGCGGAAGGGAATGTCAAATTCTTACTGACTAAAACCTACCCATGTTCCTCCAAGTGCTTCTTGCATTCCAGGGCCGCGGTAACTCATTCTATCAACAGCGTATTTAACTGAATAGATCTTATTAGTCCAACAGATAGGTTTCCAAAAAATATTGAATATGTATTTTATCTTTTTTACGTAAACAAAAATAAAATATAAAGACAACACAGTGCATTGAAAACATGCGTGACGTCACAGAAACTAAAATACCCCATTCCGAAACCCTGGCAGTAAAGCCCTTCATACACTAGCCCTCGTTGATGCCTTTGAAGTTAGGTTTTTTTAGAGCGGTTACATGCTTGTTAGATTTTACTCAGGCTTGATATATTACGCTTACGTGAGGTACCTATTGTAGTGCAAGTCCGTAAATGTTCTAAGCGTTGGCTTATACTAATAGACCAGGGTCGATAATTTTTGAAACCAAAAAGAAAATAATACTAGAATGAAACTCATTGGAAAAGGAAGAGAAAATAACAACAATGAAAGGAAATATACTTTACGGGCGATCTGAGGTCGGGGTGTGGATGGGAGTGAGATTTTAAGGGTTAAAAAACGGTTTATCTCGATTTCCGGCAAAACTATAAGTCCTATGGAAAAAAGTTAAGTTGTAGGTAATAAAAAGATCTACAACTTTTGTATTTACACTTTTATCACATAACCTCATTTATGTGAAAAATTCAAATAACCAAGTTTTTGGTTTTTTTATTTTTATCTTTCACAAAATTTGGTGGAAACTTACCTTTTTATGTCTCAAACACACTGTATTTTTTTCAATTTGAAATATTTTTCATTTCACCTTATTTTGACTTAATATCGAAGAAGCATCCTTATTTTCAATCGAAAATTCTCCCGTCAAATTTTCTACTTTTTTAAAAACTCGGTGGGTTTTTTGTTCGTTGAAATCTCTACTTTCTGATGGTGTAAAAAAAATTTACATTACAAGGTAAATCTCAGAAAATGCAAAAAGAAAACACCCCCATCCACTTCCCGACCTCAAATCGCCCGTAAATTATTTTTCCTTTCATTTTTAGGGTTCCGAACATCCGTAAAAAACGGAACCCTTGTAGGATCACTCAGGTCTGTCTGTCACAGCCAGTTTTCTCCGGATCTGCTGAACCGATTCTGTTGAAATTTGGTACACATATGGACTTCTATGACCCAAACACGGCCGCGTTACGTAAATTGTTAAATTTTTAGTACGGGGGTCACTTTTGGGGGTCAAACTAGAAAATTTAAAAAAAAAAAGTTTTTTTTTAACAATATCGTGTGACATATCAAATAAAAGAGCTTACTGTGAGAGTTTTAATTATATTTTTTACATTATTTTAAAATAAATGGTTAGAATTTATTCAAGAAATTAGACGAAAAATTACCATTCCCCCCCTTATCTCCGAATCTACTTAGCCTAAAATTTTGAAAAAAATGGAGATAACAGATCTTTACCTAAAGATTACAGGAAAACCTATTAGAAGTTTGTAGTGTTAAAATAACATGTTTAAAAAAATAAATTCGTTCGGAACCCTTTGCACGCGACTCCGATTCGCACTTGGCCAGTTTTTGTTATATTCTCTTCCTTTTCCAATAGATTTCATCCTACTATTTTTTTTCACATTTTACCATTTTCAAAGGCTTCAGCCCTGGTCTATAAGCTGCGTACATATTTTATTTTATGTGTAAGTTTTAAGAAAAGTTGCCTTTGCGGAGACTCGTCCCTGACTCGTCTCTGACATTCTCTTTCAAATGCTGTGTCATATTAAGCTTTTATCATTCTCCTTGTATTGTTTTCAGGTAATGATCGAGATGCTCAACACTACCACGAAATGGAACTACTGCTTAGAAGCAGTTTTGAAAACATTTCACAATTTCGAGAATAAATTCGCACAAATAATGGTGAGAAGGCGCGGTAAAGAGTGAGAAAATCATACTAATTTGTCACAAAAAAGAGCAAGCTAGTTCTAGTTCATAAGCATGTATTAGTAGCTTACACGAGCGATTACGGTATGTAAGGTTCAGCCCAGTCGCTTCACAGAATAGTTCATTAAGTAGAGCTATGGGGTTCGTTGCTGTTAATTGAGATGTATGACAATATCGTGGGCGGTGACGTGTTCTGATTTATAAGTAGGTCCTGTACAAGCTACTACGGTTTTGTGGTCATCCATACTTCTATATTAATATTATAAATGCGAAAGTAACTCTGTCTGTCTGTCTGTCGCGCTTTCACGCCATAACTACTGAACCGATTTAAATGAAATTTGGTACAGAGATAGTCTAGAGCCTGAGAAAGGACAAACGCTACTTTTTATCTCGGGAGAATGTTCCTTAGGGACCACGCGGGCGGGCGCGGGCGCTGGCTGGCTGGAATTTGAATTTGAGAAGCTAGTTTTTTATATGGTGCATATTATAAGTGTATTATCTGTAGGTAAATATGTTATTTATTTTTGAATTGAAAATTTAATTTTGTGGAATGTGTTTTTGGAATCAATTTGTATTTAGGGACTTAGGTTAAGGTAAGATTTTCTGTTATTACGGTCTGAATATACGTATGAAAAAAACGGAGCCCTTACAGGATCACTCGTGTGTCTGTCTGTCTGTCACAGCTAATTTTCGCCTAATCTGCTGAACCGATTCAGCTGAAGTTTTAAACACATGAACCGATATGACCCAAACACAGACGCGTAACGTAAAAAAAATATCAATAAAATATTCAGTATGAGGTCACTTTTGGGAAACAGATTAGAAAATAAATAAGAGTTTTTCATACTGTGCCGTATTCAAGTATTCAAAATGTGGTATTATCAAGTTTATTAATAAAAAAAAACACATGTTTTCAAAAATATTTCAAGTTACTTAGGTACAGTCAACAAAGATATTGGGTATGCAGGCAGCTAACTTGCAACTACTTTTAAACAATGTTGTGAGTGTGCTGAGTTGATAATTATTGTATAACACACTCGCAAGTGTATCAAAAGCTTAAAAAAATATAATGCACACATAAGAAATAAACGTTGGTAGTGCTGTGGAAAAATTAATATTTTTGCCAGCATACCGAATAGCTTTGTTGACTGTACCTACAGTGTACCCAGCAGTAAAATCTAATAATGCGTCTTAGTCCTTACGACCACTAAACTGGATGAATTACCCAGTTAATTATGAAGATTCATGACTATCTTATGGGCAACCTGACTAACATTGAGCCATAATCCTCGATAATCCAAGAAAGCAAAAATAAATCACTTTATTCACATAACATGGTAGATGCAACAAATGAAGATTTGACATTTGTTTACACACATATGAAGATTCATGACTTTCTTATGGGCAACCTGATTAATGTTGAACCATAATCATCGATAATCCAAGAAAACAAAAATGAATCACTTTATTTACATACCATGGTAGATGGTCTAATGCAACAAATGAAGATTTGACATTATTTTACACTAATATGAAATCCCATTAAAAACATAACATGGAAAATAATACAAATTCAGCCTCACGAATTCAGCTGTATACCCAACAAAGTTACAGGGGGTAGAAAATGTCCTGAATGGCTTCGAGAAAAGGATGGTATAGCTGTGCCTTTTGCTCGATAAAGGTCTACTCACACCAGGATTGAATGTCAGAGGATTTTGCCACCGGTCAGCGCACACTAGCCGCTTATATCCTGCGAAGGGTGCCGCGGTACCGCCGAAATGCTAACTGTATCATTTCGGCGGCCTACCAACCATCCCGCGACGTACCGCGGCATGCCGCTGCGGGATTTCTTAGCGCGCTCCCAATGCCCCATGTCAATAAATTCCCTTTGATACCACGGAATCAATTTATAAAATTGGCATTTATGTAGTATACTACATACTACCTACTAGATAAGTTTGAATGTCCTCTGGTAAAAATATAATTCCGTCCAGATCCGCTAATGGAGAGATCAATGCTCTGGTGACTTGGTGACTCTGGTGGATAGAGTTCGAAACGAAGTTATTCGCCAGAGAACTAAAGTCACTGACATTGCGCGTAGAATCAGCATGCTGTAGTGGAAGTGCGCCGGCCATGTCTGCAGACGGACAGACGGTCGATGGAGCAGACATGTGTTAGAGTGGAGACCACGTATGGGCAAACGTAGTGTGGGACGCCCTACAGCACGATGGATCGATGATTTAAAGAACGTGGCTGGCAGCGGATGGACGCGGACTGCTCAAGACCAGGATGGTTGGCGCTCGTTCGGGGAGGCTTATGTTCAACAGTGGACGGCAATTGGCTGAAATGATGAGGTCCGCAAATGGTAGATTTTTGTCACGTAGTCAGTAGATTTGGCATTTAGAAAATATCTATCGCTGATGTCTCTGTGTTGAACCCTTTAGTTTTGTAAGACTCTTTTAGATTTATACGTTGATTTTCTGAACTTCATGGGTGTGCAAAATTGAAACTCAATCGTTTGATACGGGAAGCGAGTGAAAAACCGGTAACAAGATTCCACTGTTAGTTAGACAGGTGTGAAACTGCATAAAATCCTTTGATATTGCGTCGAACACAGGTCTAGAGAGTAGGTTTTGATTTTGTAGTTGTAAAAGAATAGGACAAACAATAGAAAGAAAAATATAAACAAACTAGTGGACGTCACGCGGTTTCACCCGCGTAGTTCCCGTTCCCGTGGGAGTACGGGGATAATATATAGCCTATGTTACTTCCTGATAATGTAGCTATCCAATGCTAAAAGAATTTTTCAAATCGGTCCAGTAGTTTTGGAGCCTATTCAATTCAAACAAACAAACAAATCTTTCCTCTTTATAATATTAGAGTAGAAGAGTAGATGTATAGTAGTATAGTATTACTTTATTATCCCTAAAACTGAAAACGCCTAGAGCCTATAGGCACTAAGCACACTCTCTGTCAGTGCATTTGCGGCCTTAAAGCAATACTACCAACTATGATAATAGGCATAGAAATAAGTTACAGTCAGTCGATCACCAATTTAAACGATACACCGATTTCCCAAAACCCATTATGGTCTACAATTTCAGGACACAGTGTTTCCGAGAAATTCCAATCAATCAATCGATCTTGCAATTTCGCAACTATGTTGAGGTCCGCTTCCAGTGACGCCGGATGCAGCAATAGCAGTATTGTAAATGAAGCGACATAGCCCGAAGGATTGCTAGACTGAAGTGGCAGTGGGCAGGGCACATTGCTCGCAGAACAGACGGTCGATGGGGCCGAAAAGTTCTGGAGTGGCGACTGCGTACCGGAAGACGCAGCGTCGTAATGCCTCCCACAAGGGGGACTGATGACCTGGTGAGGGTCGCGGGTAGCCGATGGATGCGAGACGCACTGGACCGGTTGTTTAGGCGACACTTTGGGGCAGGTCTATGCCAAGCAGTGGACGTCTTTCGGCTGACATGATGATGATGATGACATGAAACGACTACCTATCTGACCTCTATAACCCAGGTACCTCGTTACCAGTCTTGCCGAGTCAAGACTGGTGCCAGATTTTCTGACATCTGTTTATCCGTAACGACTGTCAAAGATCTACAAGTGACAGCTGGGACCAGCGGCTTAACGTGCTTTCCGAGCCACGGAGGAGGCTTGGTTTATAATGAATTGTCAACAATCTGCAGACTGGCCTTGGCAAGCGTTGTTTAACCTTGAAGGTCGACCCTTGCGGTTGTTATTATTTAGCCACAAGTTTCGAGAAATCCAGACCACAGGTATTATCGAGGCAAAATTCTAGGAACCGTTTCAAACGCCAGAATAATTCAATTGCTGCACGTTTCTCGAAATACGTCAGAGGTATTCAGGTCGATAGAGCCATTTATGAGATAATTTCTGACAAACAGATAGATATATGAAAATTCCCAGAAGCACTGTTTATATTTAGTTGAGTGTAAACAAACAGCCGTCATATTTATTTTAAAGTCTCTGTTTTATAAATAACTTACAGGTGTTGTATTTATTTGTGTAGACATAACTTAGATTTTATTTAAACACACAGATAAACAAAGATTTTCTTCAAATATAATTAAAATTTCATCGGTCAAATCTGCCTGTAGTTTACATTTTTTTCATAAAATCACATAGTATTTTTCAGATTTAGATTAGGTTACCGAATTTCGGTTCATTCATTTCTTTCAATAACACGAGATTAAAAATATCTAACTATACTTCTACTATATAAAACCATCATAACTAGTTACGCATCAGAGTTTGGTAAGAACCAAGAGCTGTCAAATATCCCTTAAAACAAAATACATCAAAATTCCAGAAAAGCATGCAATATTCAACATTTTTGACGAATGTTTGCGCCGAATACCTCGGTACCATGTATATTTTAAACTAGTGTTTACATCCGAGGTGCTATCGGCTTCGTACGATAATTTACATTTATATTGCCGAAGTTCCACCGTTGACGTTTTGACTGACGGGTAAACAAAAAATGTACGGGTATATTGCTGCGTCGGTTGGGACGCTTGAATAAAATTCGGTAATATCAACAGCAATGGTTCCGCTGGTGTTTTAATTTCCATTTTGATTTCGCTTGTTACGTTGTAGCTGTATAACAAATATTGAGGTGAATGCATTACTGTAGTTGTTGTGGGGATTATTTTTTGAAATGGCAACGGAAGAATGCACGATTATCATACGAAAAAGAAGGAAAAAACATCATCAGCTGAACAGCTGTCAAGAAATCTTGAGAGAAAAGACTTACATTCGACATGTAATTGTACTGCATGGTACAAATTATATTTTGTTTGAAGTCTCAATTCTGCTAAACGTATTTCTCCGATCGTCAAAGAAACATTACCATATATTTTATCAGAAAACTTAGAAAAACACACACACACACACACATTATAGCATTATATGTGTATTTTATTAGTATTAAATATTTATTTATTTTATTATTTATGTACACACAGAAAAACAGTAAAAATTAACATTATAAATATGAGTACAAAGGAACTGCTTATTTCTAATGAAATTTCTTCCAGCAGACCTGCGACAGGAGAAATGAAAAAGAAATGTAGACAATAGTATTTAACAACAAGAGAAGAGTATGTAAAGTCTTAAAATTAAAGTAAAAAATAAAAATAAAATATACAAATAAAATATATATACCTATACCGAATACATACCGAATATATATTTTTTTTGTATTTTTTTTCCGAAACAATATTCTATTTAAAATTTTATTTATTTGCTGAACCACAGTGTGTTTATAATTAACCCAAAAGTTGACTGGTAGAGAATGCAACAAGGCATTCATTAAGTCCGCCTATGTACTACTATTGTACTTACATGAAGTTTATGTAAATAAATAAAAACAATGATGCAATGATTTTATTTCACAAGCTTTTATTTAACTTAAAATAATTGCTTAATCAAATATTAACAACAACAGTACAAATAACGGTGATTTAGATCAAATCTTGCAAGCTGAATAAGAACCACTTACTCGTACAGAGTTGAAATTTTACATTTTGGGCATTGGGTCAAATCTGTTATGACCTGATTCTGTTTTTAGGGTTCATCATCATCATCATATCAGCCGAAAGACGTCCACTGCTGGACATAGGCCTCCCCCAAGCGTCGCCACAACGACCGGTCCTGTGCGTCTCGCATCCATCGGCTATCCGCGACCTTTTAGGGTTGGGTCCAGACAAATTAATTTTTCTTCTTTCTACTAAAATTTATTCAAGTTTAGGTTACTTTAAAATTCGTTCAAACAAAAAGTGATACTATCAAAACTGAGTGTAGAACTGTGGTAGATTTATTACGAATTAAATAATAAAGAATATTAAAATTCTATTTACTAATCCCTGAATCAGACTATTTCCCATAACATTCTCACCACCTACTAAACCAATAAAAATCACAAATGCTAGGTATATAAATCAAATGTATTCTTATTTACGTACATACATACAAAGGTGTGTGGGTGTCGTACGTCACGTCTTTCTAATCCCGAAATACACAGGAATGTGAAGGTTCCTCAGAAATGCATCGCGTTATTCCAATCAACTTTAAACTTGAGATTATTATGATGTATTTTGAGTGTGTCGTGAAACATGAACCTATATTAGGTTCGGTAATATTAATATACAAAATCCTATATTACTAACACACAAGTTTGTTTGGACTCTTTGGATTCTTTCGCAAAAACGACTGAACGAATTTTGATGAAACTTTACAAATATAATTCATGGTAAGTCATTCAACCAGACAAAACGCAAGATATCAAAGCCTAAAAAAGAGAGAGGGAATTTGTATAGAAATCTTAAAAATGCTCTCACTCTGTCGCTAAAGTCGTTTTCGAAAAAAATCTTGACTAACTTTTCTGACGTAGGTTGTGTTTCTACAACAATCGTAAAAAAACGTTGATCGATTGATGTGCTAGCTTGGGCTGATCGACGGATAATTAGTGACAAACAGTTGATCGACCGCCGATCGATGCCATCGATCGACGTTGATCGATTGGTGTGGTAGCTTTGGCTGATCGAAGAAAGAAGAAGAAACTAACGATCGACGTCGAGTCGTCGACTAATTAATTCTACCATCAATCGATGGCATCGATCGACGATCGATCGATAATCGCGTGTGTCGCGTTTGAAGTTTCATTACAATCGGTTCATTTATTTTCAAGAATAGGGACTGTCTAGTTTGTTTGATACCCCGTAAGCAGTAAACACTAGCTTTGCGGCTTATTTTATCTTTGCACCGCATAAGTAATTTTACTATCTTATATTTATCATGAAATAGAACAAAACAACGTTAATGAGAAAATAGTTGCCAACGTAATTCGTGTCACAAATAAATTATTCTAAAACATACGATATGTACATTAACATTATTTACTAGCGCTAGATAAGACACGATATTAAGCGTAGGTGCGTAATAAATAGAGCTGTTGTTACCAACACGTTTCATAGACTAAGATTTATTGTAATGTTGCCACTTCTAGTACAAGTAAGTCTGGAGTTGTGAGGACTGCGTACAAGGAATTATTTTTTTGACATTACTTCACTTAATTTGTACGTTTCATATAAATAAGTGAATTGTGTGGGCTATTGTCAAGACAAACAACATTTTGCATGTCTTCATCAACAAAACTGTCAAAAAATTAATTTATCCATTTACCACGTGAAATTTTTGTAGTACATAGTAGTCCTAGACAATTTGGATTTTTTGAAAATTATTATCGCCGGATAGGTTAATATGTCGAGAGCCTAAATAAAGTGATAAATATTATCAGAAATAACTTATATTAGAGTGAAATAAGTCTTATTGTTCTTGAATTATGTCGTAAGTAGCCTGTTTTTATTTTAAAAATATTATTCAATGTTAATATCATAAATTATTTTTGATATTCAATGTTATTTTTTTTTTTTTGTTTAATTTTAATTCTGTTATGTTTTTATTATTTTTATTTATCGAAACTGAATAATAACGATTAATTTAAAAATAATATAATAGTTGACTCTCTGCTGATTTGGTTTAGAGACAGTAATTGCACTAAACAAAAATGTTTGTTTAAAAATCATTTATTTTTCAAAATGAATTTCCATTGACTGAGTGAATGTGTTTGTAGCGCAAGTAACCCACTGTTAACTATTTTAATACAAATATGCTGCTTTTCTTTTCCTAACTTATTGCTCGTTTGTTATCAGAGTTCATTGTATAAATTTATCTATTTAGTATGTATTGATGTTTGTATAAATAGTACACCTAAGACTACCTACAGTACTGTATCTCCTTTTTCTCTTTAGAATCCATCCAAAGGTTGCCTTGAAAAGATCGCTTTTAGCGATAAGGCCGCCCATTGTGTCACCCTATGTAATGTTTCTCATCTATCTTTTCTGTAACTTATATGGTGTACATAATAAAGAGTATTCTATTCTATTCTATCGAGCCCAGATAGTTACAAAAACCATGCATGTACTCACTCACTCACTAATCGAATATGAAGCAATTTCGATTACGCAATCAGATAATACGAGGTAAATCAGCGACATGATTAATCACTATTGATTAAGGGCTTAGCAAACATCCTCGAGGGTATTTCCCATAACTACAGGTGAAGTTGTGATATAATATGTTAATTATTATAAGATAGGTTGAATATTCTCACCCTTCGGCCTGACATAATCGTTTGGAAACTATTTACATACAATACTCATGGGAATGGCGCGTAGGCAGTGTCTTAACGTACACGTACACAAGGTGAATATTTCGAGTGGGCATGGATGGCCAAACCCGAAATTATGGGAGCAGCGACACACACTCAAAGGAGACTTTGATAAAACGTCGTTCACGACGCTTCATTTAAGTGTTGGGTATTTTATTTTTAAATTATTTTTCGAGTGATTTATTATACTTTCAGAAAAGTATTAGTTTACTATCCAGAGTGGAAGAGATTCCTCACAACTAGGAATGTTTAGTCGTAAGGTAGAAAACTTCCAAAATCCTAATATATGAAATTCTTCCGTTACTGCGTAACTGAGTGACTGATAGACAACGCACAGCCGAAACTTCTAGTCGTCGAAAGCTGATATTTTGCATATAGATTCCTTGGGGAGTATAGGGGAACACTAATAAAGGATTTCCCGAAATTCTTACGGGAACGGGAAAAAACGGGCTATGCGCCTACGTCGCGGGTAAAAGCTAGTAACTTACAAAGTTTGATTACTCCAGAAAAACCCGATTTAATCTTCTAGTTATCGGGTCAAAATCGTTTCAAATTAGCGCTAAAACATCCCATTTGAAGGAACGCACTTTATAACCAATCACTCTGTAGATAAAGTACGCTGTATTGTATCCCATAATTTATTACAATTAAGATCGTTTAAGGAAGTGACAGTTTTTTGTGGTGTTACCACCACAAAAAAGCAATATTTTACTCAAAACCTTAACTCATAATTATTACCAAGATATTTTACTTTTGAGTTTAATTAATTAAATTATGAGTCCTTAAGAATGCTTACCTTTCCTCAAGTTAGAAACTACGCCAATGAGTCAACTTTTAAAACTAAAGATTGGAAGAACCACAAAATTTTATAAAAGTGTGCTTCGAACATATTGGCGTAGCAAATGTTCGTAGACCTTCCCGTATAACGGCGTAGCGCTTTCGTATCCCGTAGCGCTCGGTGTAGCACATAGGAACATAGTGTTTTAGATTGTAACACGATAAGTTTATTAAGGTTACACGTGTAGAATAATTAAGTTTTAAATGTTTAATGAACATGTTACAAGTAATATGTTAATTTTATACAGGTTTAGTTAGTGTTTTGTGAATGAGTAATTGTTGATATGGGTAAGCGTACATTTTTGTAGTTTACACGTGCGTATGTTTAGCTTATCATACATTGCTTGGATTTAAACGTGCAAAATAAAATTAATTATTTAAAATACTTATCTGAAAGATGTAACACAAATCTCGCCCGAACTGTCCCACTGTCCAACACCCTCCATTCTTTCTACCGTTCCCGGTTCTGTCGACAAGTCGCCCCGCCATCTCCTTCGTGGTCTCCGCGGCCCTGCCTCGCGATTCAGGGCACCAATTTTGTGTTTGGTGGGCCCAGCGCTTGGTGGCAAAAATGTCCGTCCAGCTAAGTCCCATTCAAGCTGGGCGGCATTCTGAACCACGTCAATGGTCTATGTTTTGGAGGGCAGTTCAATACACATATAGTATACTTGAAAAAAAAAAATTGATGTATAAATACAGAAGTTACGCGCTGTTGAAGTTAAGTTTTTAAGGGTTTCGTACCCGAGGGGTAATCAACGGAACCCTATTACCAACCTTCCGCTATCCGTCCGTCCGTCTGTCAGCGGCCTGTATCTCAAAAAGCGTAATAGATAGACATTTGACATTTTTACGGAGTGTGTATTTCTATTGCAGCTATATCAACAAATAATATTTAAATTAAATTAAAAATTGAATTGGGGGCCTTACAAAAAACGTGTTTTTTCGGCTTAATGTACGGAACCCTTCGTGTAAGAGTCCGACTCGCACTTGGCCGGTTTTATTCTATCCTCATCACGCAAAACATCGTTTATACTGGACGGTACAAATTCATAATGGCATGACGTCACATGCAATGAGTGCTGTTCATTAGTACAGATTCAATGCACTCACAACTCCGTATATTTTTTTAAATGACTAAACAATTTTTTTTTTGCGTCTTGTCTTTTCTGTAGAGAGTTGTAATAAAAAAATCCGGTCACATATACTATTATGGTAACTCCACACATTCTAGTTCTTCCCACTTCATTATAACAACAAGTCACACTAGCAGACGCTTCCCTATCTCGCTACTAAATAATGAAACCGCTAAACTTTCATCTAAATAATGCGGGTAGTCTACAAAAGTTAGAACTATTCACAAAAGAATGTTTAGCGCAGTGATAACAAGCTGTGATAACGCGGAGACTGTGACATTTTAGATTTAGTGCTCAGAAGTTGGGGGACTAAGTTTGAATTTGTGTTTTGGATAACAAGCCTCAATGTTATGTGGTGGAGTGACATGTTTTGGTACGTAACTTTTTTCTGCAATGTGTAAAAAGTTTTGCTAGTAGTTTTTTTTTTTACTATATTGAACACTTCTATTTTTAATAATTCAAACACCGTTTTTAGTATATAATAACTTTATTATACACACGAAATCCTGACTACAATGTCAACCGACTTGCTTCGTGGCTCCGTGATCACTGGCCGTGCACTCCCTTTACAATTTATAAAAATGACTTTCGCCCCACCCGGAAATGACTCGTGTTCAAACTGTCATTTCGAAGTGTTGCCAAAGTAAACATAATACATTAAATTGCCATGACCAAAATACATTTAAAAGTTTATTACAATATTAATTCATATTTTCTTTGACAGTGTTGCCACAGTGGATATTAATTATACTTCGGTATTAAAATACATTTTATCAAAGTTGAATCCAAACTTCCGTAATAGTCAACGAGTTTTAGTAGAATTCATAACTTATTTTAAATGAATGAAGCAAATATATCTAAAAAATGAGCAACATTTATTTGAAATTAAAACATGAATTTGAAGCAAGCTAACAATTCGTCCATCCTGATAAATTTCGCGTCCCCGCGAATGACACAATTAAGCAAAAAGTTATTATAAGAATTACACAAACATTATACATATCGCATTTCATACATATATTATTTTACTATTCTTAATTTACATGAAGCTATTTTAGCTATTGTGCCTTTTACACTCTAAAAGAATTCTCTCTACACTTACGCATATAGCATGAGTGTATGATTCACAAGACTACGTGCACCTAGCACTTCAAGTAGTTCTCTCTCTACACTAACGCACATAGCAGTGTATAAATTAGCATGACTACGTGCGCATATCACTACAAAAAGTTTTGTCTCTACACTCTCGCACATAGCAGTGTATAAATTAGCATAACTACGTGCACATAGCACTACATGTAGTTCTGTCTCTACACTCTCGCACATAGCAGTGTATAAATCAGCATGACTACGTGCACATAGCACTACAAGTAGTTCTGTCTCTACACTCTCGCACATAGCAGTGTAGGTAGGGTACTAAGGGAAATCATATAAACTCCATAATTGTTCTAAACAAAATATATCGAATAAGCTCAAATCATTTCTCACACGTAGTTTGATTACATCTTTACTTAAAAAATATATTTTTTTATCCTTCAGAACAAGGAAGTTCATTATTATACTTTTATATATTACTGCACACAATAAATATTCACACTTGAATATACTCACGCACATAGCAGTGATAGTGTACAACATGCGAACTCCGCACTTTTAATTTAGGAAAATTATGTAAACTCAAATCATTTTTCTAAACAAGATATGTATATCTAATAATCTCAAATCATTTCTCATACATTTTTTTTTACACATTTTCGCTTTACAAGTATATTCTATAATTCGTAACAAGTAACTTCATTATTAAACTAATTACTAATCACAATAAATATTTATATAAATTTATATAAATAACAATATAATATAACATTTTATTAACCATCTGTACTCTCGCTAGTAGATGATTCACTACCATTATTATTAAAACAAAGCCAAGGATGTATTTTATCGATAGAGAATATAACCTTATACTTTGAAGCCCCCTTTTTTTTGTAATAGGAGTATCTTCTACCTCATACCTATCGTGATCTAACACTTTTGTTACTTTGTATGGCCCTGAACATTTCGATAATAATTTTTTACTTTTACAAACAGTATGTGCTGCTCTTTCTACTCTTACCAAGTCCCCAACTTTGAACTCTAATGGTTTTTTTCTTTTTTTATCATATCTATTCTTCTGTTTTCCCTGCGACTTTTTCGTATGTTCATCTACTTCATCCCTAATCTTACGTAATCTCTCATAACCGGTGCTAATTTCATTTTCGTTAGGTGTATTTTCTACTATGTCATTATCTATTTCCGAAACTAAACTTCCTTCACTGATCCCAGTAAGCCTTAACCCAAACAAAACCTCAGAGGGGGTTTTTCCTGTGCCTTTGTTTACAGTATTGTTTAATCCCCATTGCACCTGTAATAGTCGGTCATCCCATAGTCTTTAGTCTTTCCCATGATTTTGCGAAGCTAAAGAGTCCAAAATTGTTCTATTATAGCGCTCCACCTGGCCATTTGCTCTAGGTGAAACAACTGCATTCTTTATGTGTCCTACTTCATTAAGAAAATTTTTAAATTTAGAACTGGTAAATGACGTCCCTCTATCGCTAATTAGCCGTTTAGGCAAACCAAACGTCCCAAAATAGTCCCTAAGAACGGTGATGGTGGAAGTGGACTTTGTATTTTTAACAGCCTTCAAAACAATGAATTTTGTGAACGATTCTACAATCACCAAAATGTAACAATTTTTCCTTTTCGACTTTACAAATGGACCAACATGATCAACATGAATGGTGTGAAAGGGCGCAATTTCCTTAGGTATAGGATGCAAAAAACCCTGCTTCTTTCCCGCTGGCAATTTATTATGAGCACATTCTAAACAGGCATTCACATACTTTTTGATAAACTTACGCATACGAGGAAACCAATAATGTTGTTTTATTTTATCCAATGTTTTATCAAATGCGAAGTGGCCTATTTCATCGTGGTTTTTTTGGAGTATTTGCCACCTACAGCCCTTCGGCACCACCCATCTTAACCCGTCCTCAGTTACTTTATACACTCTCTCGCGTTTAAGGATGAAATTTTTACGTATCTCTACGAAGTCATCAAATTCTTTATCAGATTGGATTGGATTGTATCTTAGAGTCCTCTAACTGTACTGTCGTTAACCAATCATCGTTTTTCGTCATAATGTCGAAAGTGTCAATAGCCTGAATTATCCCTGCATTTTCCGTCGTTGGATTCCTACTCGACAACGCGTCAACGTGAATCATGCCCTTGCCAGATTTATATAATACGTTACAGTCATACTCCTGAATCAAACTCCACCAGCGCGCAACTCTTGGTATCATGTCTCGTTTTAAAAACATTGCCCTGAGCGAGTTACAGTCTGTTACAATAGTGAAATTTAACCCAAGTACGTACGTTCTGAACTTGACTAGCGCTGCAATTACTGCAAGAGTTTCTAACTCATACGACGAAAAATGAGACTCCTCAGGGGAAGTCTGTCTACTGTAGTAAGCTACCGGTTTGAAAACTCCATCGATTTGTTTTTGAAGTAAAACGCTACCTATACCGTGTTTGCTGGCATCTGTATGTATTTGTGTTTCAAGTTTGGGGTTGTATAACGCTAATACGGGCCTTGAAACAAGAGCAATCTTCAATTTATCAAAAGCATCATCTTGAGCTTGAGACCAAACCCAAACAGAGGTTTTCTTTAATAATTTCGTAAGAGGTCGAGCTATTTCACCGAATCCTCTGATAAAACGTCGAAAAAAACTAGCTAAGCCAATAAACTGTCGGACATTGTGTACGTCTTTAGGCTTAGGAAAGTTTTTGACACATTCAATTTTCTTAATACCCGGTCTTACACCTTCTTTGGAAATTTCAAAACCTAGGTAGTCAACGTGATTTTGAAAGAAGTAACATTTTTGTGGTTTTAACATTAATCCCGCCTCCCTGAACCTTTGAAATACAGTTCCTAATCTTTTAATACCTTCTTCAAATGAACTACTGGGTACTAAGACATCACCCATGTAAGCTAATGCAATGTTATAGCGTAAATTGCCCAAGACCAACTTGATAGTACGCTGAAAAACAGCTGGAGCGTTAGCCAGCCCAAAAGGCATTCTATTAAACTCAAACTGACCATCGGGTGTTACAAACGAGCTTTTACTCCTACTCTCTTCAGTCAATGAAATCTGATAATAGCCAGAGGCCAAGTCTAAAGCACAAAAATACTTATTCCCTGCCAAACGATCAATCTGGTCCTCAATACGAGGCAACGGGTAATGATGTTTAATCGTTTTCCTATTCAAGGCGCGATAGTCCACACAGAGGCGTTTATCACCAGTTTTTTTTTTACTAACAAAACAGGACTCGCGTATGGAGATTGAGACTCTCTTATGATGTCATATTTTAAGAGTTCTTCAACCATAATTCTAACTTCTTCCCGTTCTGAATGACTCAACTTGTATGGTCTATATACGACTGGCTCTGTATCTTCTAACAAAATATCCATCTCCGCAACCGCGGTCTTACCTAGTTCAGACAAGTCTTTGGCAAAACAATCGCGATACTGGTTCAAAGTATTGAATAATTGAAGTTTCTGATCGTTGTCCAAATTTTCATCAATATTGAGGTCTTCCAATGTAAATGGAAGTTTACCGCCGTGGTTTTGAACCTTTTGTATCATACTAATATCTTTAATATTATTATTAATTTGAATAGCACGGGCCAAGACTTGGCCCTCTTTAAATTGAATAAACCTATTGTCATAGTTTAGAACAGTTAAATGACCGATACCGTTTTTTATATGATAAGTACCAATTTCTACCCTGTAGTTTAAACGATAACCATTTTCAACGAAAACATTCCCGCAAAAATTTGTATCGGTACACACCTTAATAGAAATACAACCTTCAGCTCTGACAGTTTTGACAGATTTTAAAGTCAGTCGTGTTGCATTTTTCAATCGTTTATCCGTAATCATCAACTCTTTAACAGATTTAAATACCCATATGTGGGGTTGCTCCGTAGCAGTCTGACCAATAAGTAGATCATAGTTTAAATAACTATCAGGAACGATAACTGCCTCAACATACATTTTAGCGTTATCAATCATTAAAGAAATCTTAGTTTTACCTAAAGCACTAACGTATGTATTACCAAAACCTTTTAGAGATGGCAAATTATTCACTTGCCATTTTTGACGTGGTACAATTACTTCAATGATGGATTCTTTTATCAAAGTACATTGACTTCCAAAATCTACGTACCCTGTCAACTGCACATTATTAACGTTAACTCCCTTAACAAATTTTGTATCTACTCCTATGTTAATACTATTGTCTAGTCATAATGTCTTAACTTCGGCTTTATCTACCCAAACGCTCTTATTGCATTTAGGATCGTCATGACCAATGCGTTTACACTTTTGGCACTTAACAATAGGTTTTTTACATCCCGATACGTAATGGCCCGTTTCATGACAGTTATAACATGTCGAGACTCTAACCAAATTATGTTTTACAGGTTTACGCGTTTCGTTGGCAGAACGTACCGGTTTCTTATTAAACCTATCTAATCGCTCATGTTTGACACCCCTCAGATAACCCAGTAGCTTATCAGAATCCTTAAAACCTACTGCCTCTGCTCCGAACCGAACCGATCTATCATCTATTCCATAGTCAATGCAGTCAACAGCATTCCTACCCATTATATTACACCGATTTAAGGCTATTAACTTTTCATAATAGTACTCTTCTAAATCATCTCCAAACTTTGCCCTTATAGCTAACATTTCCGTAGGCATGTTACCATAATTTTCATGTGACGGAAAAGCAGATTTAAGTTTTTCGACCCATTCGTCCCATGAGATCAATACTGATGACTGTCCTTCGTACCACTTTTTTGCAGTACCTACTAACTTCGGAAGAGCATAGTGAGCGGTCTGTTGACTATCCCAGCCATAGATCTCAGAGCATTCTTTGACTTTATTCAGCCAAGTAACAATTGATTGGTTTTTCGATTTAGGATCAAATTCTGGAACTACATTATTATTAGCAAATCTTTCTTTACTCTGATGATTTACGGCTAAGATGGATTGTAAGGACTCTTTGATGCATTTTAGCAATTCATTATTAACATTGATAGATGAAGGCTGCGGCGTAACAGACGTCAATCTTTCATTTATACTAGATCGGACTGGACTTCGAGATCTATTCACGCTTTCTCTATGAGGAGTTTGCAATCTGTGACGCCTCTGCCTATTACGACTACGGTCTATATGTCTATTTGTCGGTTCACTTATCTGCGAGTCCGTTGATGGTGTACCTGATGTGCGACGCCGCAATGGAGATAACACGACTGACCTGCTTCGACTTCTTGCCTGCGGCTCAACCCTTGGAGGTGATCTTCTGGATCTGCGCCGCTCGGAGCTACGACCATCATTGCGGGGCGATGCTGGTGAGCGACGACTTTGCCTGGGCGCTGCTGACGAGCGACGACTTCGCCTGGGCGCTGCTGACGATCGACGACTTTGTTTCAGGTCTCCAGCACGCCGATTTCGGCTGCGTCGCGAGGCCCCTCCCAGCACAATGCTGTGATGACTCCCGGTTGACTTCTCTGACCGGTCACTGGACATCTCACTGTCCAATAGTCTGAAAAAATTAAAAACAACGAGTACCTATTTCATTGAATTTAAACATGTTATTAAATTAAAAATAGGTAATTAATGTGATAGTTGAAAGAATTATTTGCCTCTTATATTTTATCAAATTAATTATTTTCAATAAATACCTATCATACACATCTACTCATGTTTGTTCTATACCTATTAGTGACGTAACGAACATTCGCATTTCACGACCGTGAAAAATATAAAATTCGTTACTTAACCAATGCTTATACGTGGAATTAATTTGATTTCAAACTATCCTTTGGAGAGGGTATCACGTAAGACAGTTTTAATGGATATACGTCAAATATGCTTTGCTATTCATTATAAATAAGTATATGATTTACCGGACTCTTCACAAACACTACCCACAAATGATTATTAAGTACTATTTGGCATTATCACGACAACTAGTATCCTTCCATAGGATATTCAAAGTACCTAATGTATCAATGATTACTAAATCAACCTGCAGTATTGTAATATCAATACGAATAGATTTCTACTATGTTACTACACTTTCAGTAAAATTACACAAACAAAAATCATATTGAAAATAATCATTAATCAATCGACTAAAACATACCTTACTGTGGACGTATGATCACACCAGGGTGGTAGCAATAGCTACGCCAGAGTTCCTTGGTGTTATCCCTGCTTCTGATTTGTTGAACACTTCTATTTTTAATAATTCAAACACCGTTTTTAGTATATAATAACTTTATTATACACACGAAATCCTGACTACAATGTCAACCGACTTGCTTCGTGGCTCCGTGATCACTGGCCGTGCACTCCCTTTACAATTTATAAAAATGACTTTCGCCCCACCCGGAAATGACTCGTGTTCAAACTGTCATTTCGAAGTGTTGCCAAAGTAAACATAATACATTAAATTGCCATGACCAAAATACATTTAAAAGTTTATTACAATATTAATTCATATTTTCTTTGACAGTGTTGCCACAGTGGATATTAATTATACTTCGGTATTAAAATACATTTTATCAAAGTTGAATCCAAACTTCCGTAATAGTCAACGAGTTTTAGTAGAATTCATAACTTATTTTAAATGAATGAAGCAAATATATCAAAAAAATGAGTAATATTTATTTGAAATTAAAACATGAATTTGAAGCAAGCTAACAATATATAGGCATACGTTTGACCACAATCTCACCTGATGGTAAGCGATGATGTGGTCGAAGATGGAGCACGTTTGCCTAGAAGCAACCTTGTGGTCCGATGATGGAACGGGCTTGGCGGAATTAAATCATGCAATTCCGTCGCACACTCCCCAAAATGCAAGCGATAGAAAACCGACAGGCCAGCAACTCGGCGTCGATGCTCAAGGCTTTGGAGCTTCGACGCGACGAGCCTGTCATTACCGATGATCCTCTTGGCTCGTTTCTCAATTGACTCAAGGGCATCAAGCTGGTATTTGGCAGATCCGTCCCAAAGATGAGAGCAGTACTCCATACACGATCGAACTTGCGCTTGATAGAGCTTGAGCAGCTGTTCCAGCGTGAAGTACCGTCTCACCTTTGCTAGAACCCCCAACTTTCTGGCAGCCACTTGAGCCTTTGCCTCTATGAAAGGGCCAAAATTGAGGGTAGATGTTAACGTAACACCAAGAAGCTCAAGTCGGTCGGTTATCGGCACGGTTACACCACGAAAAGATGGAGCTGGGTGGAATTGGCTCCTTTTAGCGGAAAATAGACACGCTTGGGTCTTAGCAGCATTGAACTTGACCAGATTGGCATCGCCCCATTCTGAGACAGCCTGTAAGGACAAGTTCAAGCGCTCAACCATAGCCTCCCGGAGAGACCGGATCTGCGACCCACCAGCTCGTGCGTCGGACACGTATCTCTCAGCAACAGTGCTGTCGTCTGCATACCCAAAGGTACCGGGTCTTAGCAGATCATTAGGTAGGTGTAAAAAAACGATAGACATATCTCCCAAATTAATTTTGTATTTTAAATAGAAAAACTTGCTAAAATATAGTAATTTCTATAGGTTATCTCTGTATAACCTGCACAAAACGTCTACTCACGTTTGCAGCACATTTATGTGACTACTGCAAAATTTTGCACCACCTGCTAGCACATCATCTGCACTTTCACAATTGACACATCACTGGGCACTACTGGATCAAAATGTCACAACTGGAGGAGATTGTATCTGCGCAGAAAACCCTTGAAGAAAGCTTTGTCAGAAAGATGGAGGAACTGGAAGCTCAAATTCAGAGTGCGGGACCTACTAAGGACACTGTGGCAAGGGTTGCTGATGAGTTCCGCACCTTCAGGGAGCTAATCTTCAGCATGCTTAGCTTGCTCCGGAGACAGATTGGCGAGTGTGCTAGACAGATTGATGGGATGGAGACCAGACATCGGCGGAAGGCACTCATCTTCCAGGGCATCACAGAGGTTGATGGTGAGGTTAGCAGTGCGGTTGTCCTTGATATCATCAACAAGAAGCTGGCCACTCAACCTTTGACTGCTTCCTCTATAAAGGCCTGCCACAGACTCGGAGCGGCCAATAAAGATCATCATAGGCCTATCATGGTGAGATTTATTTCTTATGACGTGAAATCTGCAGTCTGGAGAGCCAAAACAGGCTTAAAGGGTTCCTCCATATCTGTCAAGGAGTTTTTGACAAGGACCCGGCAGACCATCTTTGGGAAGGCACGGCTTCACTTCGGTATGCGATCTTGTTGGACTCAGGATGGCGTTATTATGATCAAGGCGCCCGACGGGAGTAAACATAAGATAACTTCATCCGACGAACTCAGTCCACTGATAGCGAAGTATCAAAAAGTCCAAGGAGGCCTGCAAAACAAGACGCGTTAATGTATGGTACCTATTTTTATTTACATTATTGCTATCGACAATGGTCTGGTTTTACTTACCGGTGCTTTATTCAGTTGTATATAGTAGTTATATAGTATTATCAATTTTTCCCTTCTCGCTTTGTAACTGTATTGCTGTCACACTCTAATTGAATTTATATGTATTTATAACGTAGTTTTCCCTTCGTTGCATTTATATTGCTTGTTTATTGCATTTACCCTCAGTCAATTTCTATTTTGTATTCTACAGAAGTCCAGATCAAACGTCTATTAATAGTTTTATTATTTTTGCTGTCAATGTCAAGTGTTTATGTCACCTGACGTTTAGAGTGCTTTCGTTCGGATATGTTTACGTTGTTTTGCAAGGTGCGTTCCGAACTCTGATGCGAATATTGAGTTGTGTAAGCTGATCACGTTGTTGTTTATTATTTTATTTTCATTTTTGGTGCATGCCTTGCGATAGTTACTGTTTGACGTTTAGTTTTTCTCTAAACCGCACCGACTTTCTGGTAATCTTATTTTTATTAGTGACTCAAGTTTTCAAATGATGATGTAAGCCGGCGGGTGGTGCAGAGATGTAATCGCGTACCACCCTTCGTATTGTATTTTGTGTGTAATTTTGGTATTTATTATTTTATTTATATTTTGTAGTATGTCTTCTGATAACGATACTTATTTTTCTGCCAACGATTCTACTGCCCCTTCTTGTGACAATAGTTTTAGCTCTATAACGGACACCCTTGGCGATTTATTACGTCAAAAATTCAACCCAAATCCTGGCCAGCTGTTAAATGTTTGCCACATTAACGCACAAAGCATTCCCAGCCACCATAGCGAACTCTATGACACATTTCTCAACAATGACGTTCATGCCGTCCTGGTATCCGAGACCTGGCTCAAACCTGAACTTCTATCCACTACATACTCTCTCCCTGGTTTCGTTCTTCTTCGAAACGATCGGATCGGTAGGAGAGGCGGTGGGGTAGCTATATACCTTCGCGGTGATTTTCCCTTTACAATTCTTGCTACTTCTTCTACTAATGACTCTGCTGAGTTTCTTTTTCTAGAGGTTTGTGTCAAAGGAGCGAAAACTGTTCTAGGTGTCGCCTATTGCCCTCCTACACTCGATTATTTCACCGAATTCGAATCGGTACTCGAATCTCTGGGTTCGGAGTATGCACATCATATCATCATGGGGGATTTTAACACCAACCTCCTTGCCCAAAACTCCCCTCGGTCCCGTAAACTCCTGCATCTTGTCGAGTCAGCCAGTCTTCACGTACTGCCTCTCCAACCCACTCATCATAACAAAGTAGGCGAAGATACCTGGCTTGACTTGATTCTCACTTCTAATCCTTCCCTAGTCTCCTCACATGGTCAACTTGATGCCCCTGGCTTTTCCCACCACGACCTTATTTACCTTTCCTATGTCCTTAAACCTCCTAAACCCAAACCCACGTTCCAGTACAGGCGTGCCTTTGCACGGATGGATATTGAGTTGCTACAAAAAGATGCATCTAGCATTGACTGGACACCATTGCAGGAAGCGGCTACAGTTGATGACAAAGTTTGCGTCTTCAACATTACTGTTACAAGTCTGTATGATACACATGCTCCAGTCAGGAGGGTTAAGTTAAAGCGTCCACCTGCTCCCTGGATGAATAGGGGAATCCGGATGGCAATGCGAAGGAGGGACCATGCGTTTCGGAAATTTAAAAAGGATCGTTCTGAGGACAATTGGACCTTTTTCAAGACTGCTAGGAATCGGTGTAACCAGATGATACGCAACGCTAAACGCCGCCACATTCTTAGCAACATCACTTCTTCTTCTTCTGCCGATATTTGGAAATTCCTTGGAACTCTAGGTATCGGCAAATCGCGGCAATCAGACCTTCCTAACACAATCGGCTTGGACGATCTAAACCACCATTTCGCCACTGTTCCTATGTTAGACAGTCTAACCAAAAGCCATACTATTGACTACCTTGCTGGTCTGACGCGTCCCAATATTGCCCCTTTTATTTTCACCCCAGTAGATCCGGGAGAGATAAAAAAGATAATCCTATCCATTAAATCCAAAGCCGTGGGCTGCGATAACATCAGTCGTCAAATGATCGTTTCGGCTTTGGATCAACTTCTTCCTGCCATATCCCACATTGTTAACTTTTCCCTTTACTCTGGTACATTTCCTTCCCTATGGCGTAAAGCTTATGTCCGGCCCCTGCCTAAGATTCCCAATCCCACTCTTTCCAGTCACTTTCGTCCAATTTCCATCCTTCCGTTCCTGTCCAAAGTGCTCGAGGCTTGTGTTCATAAACAGTTCTCCAATTATATTTACCTCAACTCCCTCATCAGCCCATTTCAATCTGGTTTCAGGCCAGGGCACAGTACCGTGACAGCTCTCCTCAAAGTGACTGACGATATAAGGCGGGGAATGGAAGACACGAAAGTTACCGCTTTGGTGTTAATCGACTTCTCCAACGCTTTTAATACTGTCAGTCACGAAGTCCTTTTGGCTATCCTTTCCTATCTTATGGTCTCTCCCGAGGTACTGGAATGGTTTTCCTCTTATCTTCAGGGGCGTCAGCAGTCAGTTCGTGCTGGAGAATCTTCGTCCGGGTGGTGTGATCTTGCAGCTGGCGTCCCTCAAGGCGGTATTTATCACCTCTTTTGTTCTCTATTTTTATTAATCTTATTACTACCGAGCTTCAGTGTGCGTATCATCTCTATGCTGACGATCTTCAGCTCTATTGCCAGGCAGGTGTTGACAATTTATCGGATGCGATCGAGGAGCTCAACCGGGATTTGAGACTGATTAAAAGTTGGTCGGACCGATTTGGGGTGGCAGTTAACCCTCTCAAGTGTCAGGCTATCATAGTTGGGAGTCCCCATAGCTTGAGAAAACTTAATGGCTTAACTGTACCACCTGTAATCTTTGACAACACAGTCATTCCGTTTGGCTCCGAGGTTAAGGATCTTGGTCTGCATGTCGACACCTGTCTTGACTGGCGAAAGCAGGTCACGAGTGTCAGTCGGAAAGTTACCGGAACGTTGCGGTCCCTGTATCGACTGAAAAATCTTCTCCCAGCCCACATAAAGGCCATGCTTGTACAGTCCCTAATTTTCCCCATGATTGACTATGGTGATGTGTGCTACTACGACCTGAATGCAGATCTCCTCAATAAACTTGACCGTCTTCTAAATAACTGCATTCGATTTGTCTTCAACCTCCGTAAGTATGATCACGTATCAGCGCATCGATCACTGTTGAAATGGTTGCCCATCCGTCAGCGCAGAGCGCTGAGAGCCCTGACTAGCTTGTTTTCTTTTCTTAATAATCCTTCTTCTCCCTCTTATATTACTTCACAAATTCATTTCCTTTGCTCTGCCCACAGTAAAAATCTTCGCTCATCCAATAATCTTCTTCTACGATGTCCCTCACACCGCTCTGGGTTTATCCACTCTTCTTTCTTTGTCCAGGCGATTTTCCTTTGGAATGCGCTTCCTCTGAACATCAGGACGGCAACCAGTCGGCTGTCCTTTAAGGTGAAGGCACGTGAGCACATTCGCAAGAAGTTGGTAGAATCCTCCCAGCGTTAATTGGTTGGTTTCGTTCTCTCTTAATAACGTTGTAAATTTTATTTATGTGTATGTATGTATCTATGTATTTATGGTTGTATTTTTTTTCTGTCTCTGTTTTTTCTTTTCTATAATTTGCACCTGCCATATTTTCTCTGCACCACCCTAAGGTTGACTGGTAGAAAATGCCTAAGGCATTAAGTCCGCCTTTGTACAGTGTTTTTTTTACTTGTGCATAAAGTTTTAATAAATAAATAAATAAATCATTAATATGCAGCAGGAACAATGTTGCCGAGAGCACCGACCCCTGAGGAACCCCGGCATTAATATCCAGTAGTCCAGACGAGCAGCCATCTATGACCACTCGGATAGACCGATCCCTTAGGAAATCTGCGATCCAATCACACAAATCTTTAATTGCTAGGGTTCCGAACATCCGTAAAAAACGGAACCCTTATAGGATCACTCGGGTGTCTGTCTGTCGGTCGGTCTGTCAGTCTGTCTGTCCGTCTATCACAGCCAGTTTTCTCCGGATCTACTATACCGATTCTGTTGAAATTTGTTATATATATGGACTTCTGTAACCCAAACACGGACGCGTTACGTAAATAAATATGTTTTTAGTATGGGGGTCACTTTTAGGGGTTAAACTAGAAAATTAAAAAGTGTATCGTGTGACATATCAAATTAAAGGGCTTAATTATATTTTTTCCTAATGTAAAATAAATTGTATTGAAGTTATTCAAGAAATAAGACCAAAAACACCCATTCCCCCTTTATCTCCGAAACTACTGAGCCTAAAATTTTGGAAAAAATGCAGATAATACTTCTTTACCTAAAAATTACAGGAAAAACCTGTAAGAAGTCTGAAATGCCCTTTGCACGTGAGTCCGACTGGCACTTGGCCAGTATTTTTAATCTCCTCTTTGATTTCTGCCATACGATTTGAGGTTATAAAATACAGTGTCATTTTTTTGTAAGTAATAATTAGGTTTAAGCCGTATGGTGTCAGCCGGTGCCGTATAGTGCCGTAAAAGAATAATACCATCCCTTCACTTTCCGTGGGTGTCGTAAGAGGCGACTAAGGGACTCACCAGAGAATGGGCAGCAGCAGCGTTCTCTGTAAAACTCAACACCATACCTACACTGCGATCGCCAACCCGCCTGCCAAGCGTGGCGATTATGGCAAATCCCCCCAAATCTCGGGGGTAGCCTGTGTCTAACAGTGGACGTCTTTCGACTGATTTGATGATGATGATGATGAATAATTAGGTTTTATTCAAGACGTTACGTGTTACCCAGTTAATGGGTTGTGGAGGTCTGGTAGGCAGCCGCTCCACGTAAAACACTGGTATGCAGCTAAATCCGGTTTGACTGGAAGCCGACACCAATATAGTTGGGAAAAGGCTAGGCAAATGATGATTACTAAGGACCTAGAACCCAAGATTCATTTAAAACTGGCTTCTGCCAGCGGCTTCGCTCGCGTGGTCCCTAGGGAACATACTCCCGGGATAAAAAGTAGCCTATGTCCTTTCTCAGGCTCTAGACCATCTATGTACCAAATTCCACTTTAATCGGTCCAGTAGTTTTGGCGTGAAAGTGCGACAGACAGACAGAGTTACTTTCGCATTTATAATATTAGCAAGGAAGTAAGGATTGTACAGTACATACACGGACTTGATGAAACAAGGCCTTCTCAATTGGAACCACCTTTGGTGAAAAGTGAAAGATGAAGATGTTCAAAAAATACAATTACTCAATGAAGATATAAGTTATCGTTATACAGATGCGTTGGACGAGTATGTACTCGTATATAGAAAACATGAAAAAGCAAGATGAAGCAGCTTTCCGTCGGCACTAACAAAAAAATTACATCTGAAAAAAATAGTTAGAAATCTACTTGATATGTTTCGTAATTTGGTTTAGCCAGAATTTGTCTATCGTTATTACATAATAAGAAATAAAAACACCAAATCACTTCCAAATCGTTGAGATAAAACCATTTCACTCCTTTCTTTTTTTATCAAAAGAGTATAAAAAAATTTTTTCTGCTTTGCAATATAAACGAAAATGATTTGGTTTTGTTATAAATAAAAATATATTATTTTTATTACAAAAAAAAATAAAAATGCAGGTAGCGGAGTGGCGCGTAGAGAGTAAGTTAGCTCCGTTTATATGCACAAGGTCATTGGCATGAATGCAAGCCACGGTATTGTACTGCACAAATTACTAGAACATCAATAGTCCTTGTAAAGTGAACCTCCGCTAGCTACGCTCGAGTATGCTTACTCTCAGTAGGTTTACCACTAAAGCTCAACAGACTATAACTTGCCAATTAATAACCAATCAGCGCAGCAGCCTTTGGACTCGTTTGTCGCTTCAATTAATATTACTGACAACTTGCCGACTCAGTTGTGCAGACACCGACCATTCAGCGTTCACCCATTCAATTGTTCGGTCAAAAAGGATAATGTCAGTTCATCTAACTTTAAATTATAAAGTTGTTATTTGGAGGATAACGAAAATACTTTCAAGTATAGAAAGCTACAATCACTGAATGCCAGACTATATTGTATGCATGACTTCTATGGGTTTGGCCGTGGAAGGGAAGTCTGCAGAAAGTAAATAGCTTCTTCTCTATTCGCCAAATGTGACGTCTATAATTATCTGACTTTGTCTCTGTCATCTATGACCTAGACTAGAGTCAAGAGCAAACCCATACCAAATAAAGAAAAAACTGGCCAAGTGCGAGTCGGACTCGCGTGTTAAGTGTTCCGAACGAATTTAATTTTTTTAACACGTTATTTTAACACTACGGACTTCTAATAGGTTTTCCTGTAATCTTTAGGTGAAGATCTATTATCTCCATTTTTTTTTCAAAATTTTAGGCTCAGTAGTTTCGGAGATAAGGTCATTTTTCGTCTAATTTCTTGAATAACTTCTAAATCATTTATTTTAAAATTATGAAAAAAATATAATTAAAATTCTCACAGTAAGCCCTTTCATTTGATATGTCACACGATATTGTTCAAAAAACTTTTTTTTTTAATTTTCTTGTTTGACCCCCAAAAGTGACCCCCATACTAAAAATTTAATAATTTTCGTAACGCATCCGTGTTTGGGTCATAGAAGTCCATATGTGTACAAAATTTCAACAGAATCGGTCCAGTGGATCCGGAGAAAACTGGCTGTGACAGACGGACAGACAGACAGACAGACAGACAGACACCCGAGTGATCCTATAAGGGTTCCTTTTTTTTTCGGAACCCTAAAAAAACACTTATCTAAAACCCCATTTTATATCATACCGTTCTACCAAAATGAGTCTCTTTCTTTGATGTGACACACTAATGACAAAACATTCTACTAATAAATACGGCTAATATTTAAAATTGAAACAAAAACACTACTATCGTCTTCTATGTCCTTTAACAACCCACTTGCACCCTCAGTTTATGTTCCTAATAGCCCCTAATAACGACAACTGTTGCACTCCCAGTAGTCGCCGGGGATCGAGTGTAAAATAATGGACTAGTTGTCTGCTAACAACGTGTGGGAACAACCTTAATAGGCTTTTATAGCCTTGGTGGCTGGGGATTTTGTAGTTTTCTTCGAGAGAAAATGTATTGTTTTAACATTGACTTAAGATTTTTTGTTTAAGGGATTATCCACAGCTTTGTATTTTTAATTTGTGTTAACTTTTGAAGTCAAATGAAAAAATAACCATTGAAAGCTATTTAATTTTTTTTTTCAAGTTGCAGCATACGATCTAACATGCACAAATGAGGAGAGGACTCTTCAATAAAAAAAATGTTAGGAAAATGGTGCCCTAAAGTGTCACGTTGCTGACATATTTCGAGGTAAAGCCGCCGAAGTTTAAACCTCTTTGCTTTCTTTTAGGATACTTCGGTTTTCATTTTAAAACACTCAATTTATTTTAATCTAACGATTTTTTTTGTCAATCATTTAAATTTAAGTGTACCGTTTTTTTTTTTTTTGTTTACTATATTCAGTCGCATTTCATTTATGTCATTCATGTTATCCCAGTGATAAGACTTTTCATGAAATCTTTTTCTGGACACACTCATAATTTTAAGGGTGACAATAACTATCCGTCTATGCTTTTATCTATAAAACTGCAGTACGTACACCAACTCATTCCAAGTAACAATGAAACTTTTCTACAAAATCTGACAAACTAGTATCCTTTATTCTCTACAAACAATTCGTATGTAAACAAAGGTGTTAGTCTCAGCATCTTGTAAACTGCATACAATCTGTTAGTGGCACGATTGACATACGGATACTGGTGAGCGTCTAATGTGTGTGTGGACTTATTTATAAATGAAAGCGGGGTTTTACTGAATTTTGCAACTCCTAGGATTTAAAATATTGTTTTAAATCCCAGGAATTGCAAAATTCCTCTTTGTTCGTTCACATTATTGAACATTGTTAGTACTTACTACATGCTGTAATTATATTAGGGCAAACATTTTACAAGATTGTAATTTTTTGCAGCACTAAAAACTGTGCAGTTGCGAACAGCGGTGAATGAGATAGAGCATTCGCGTCTACAGGGCGTATTCGAAGCTTGTGCTTACATTTAAGGTTGACATTCTTTGTCGGATATACACTAAAGAAATGTTGTTTTAGTGTATCTCAGTTGAGTCAAATTTTTATTTCTGTAATATTCAGTCGTTCATAAAACTGCCTCTTGCAAAATGACACAGAATCATTTCCAGTAATCATTTCTACAACACGTGATAGTAAAAGCGAAAGAGGCGAAAGATGAGTTTTCAATGAAAACTAGTTTGTAAATTCAATCTTATAATTATTACGCTTCTTCTTGGAACCAAATATCTTCATACATTTTAGTAAAAACGCTCCGCTCATGACCGAGGCCTCAGTTACATCACCTGACAAGACATTCGAGTGTATTGTCACTCGCAAGAACCTAGATTTTCCTTGTTTGGTATGACACTCGACTTTACACAAGTCGAGAGCTGACTTACAAAGCCAAGCGGACTTTGTGACCTATATGCAAGGGATTTAAAGGGGCCCAAACTACGTATACTTCATTAAATGTCTACACTATACTTACTATATTATTAAGCTGTAGTGCTAGTTTGTTTGTTTGGTTGAACGCGCTAACCTTAGGAACTACTAGTTCGAATCGAAAAAATATTTTAGTGTTGGATAGCCTATTTATCGAAGAAGGCTATAGGCTACAACCGATAGGAACGGAGCATAAATGAAAAATGTGGCGCCACTGATATATAAAAAACCCGGCGCATACAAAGTCGCGCGGGTGAGCTAGTAACTCTACATTTATGTTTTACTAGCTTCTGCCTTCGATTTCGTACGTGCATAACTCGTTTTTTTCCATTCATGTAGACATTTCAGAAATCCTATCCAAGAAAACTGCATCCCAAATGTTCAGCTTTTTCTTTTTTGTGTTTGGTAAATCATCAAATGATTCCTCCCGCTCTGGGCGGAGCAGAAGGGAGTGTCAGAATTTTACTGACTAAAACTCATCCGTGTTCCTCCTAATGCCCTTTGCATTCCAGGGCCGCGGTAACTCTTTCGAACAAATTCCGCAACCCTGGCAGGCACTGGCCCTAGCGGGCCCCGTCTACTTTGCTGACATCTCTTTGAAGCGCACGTGGAACAAGGCGCGCCGTCGACCCAGGCCTGGTCCTGACCGGATGACGAGCCACCCAAAGCTCGCCATTCGCAGACCCGCGCAAAAAATTTCAGTCATCTGCAACCACTATTTTCGGCTTTGCGTTGGCTGTCAGACACTCATCTGCAACGGGAGAATTTTATATTGATTACTAGCTGACCCGCGCAACTTCGTCTGCGTCACAATTTTTATTACTGCTCTGCTCCTATTGGTTTTAGCGTGATGATATATAGCCTATAGCCTTCCTCGATAAATGGGCTATCTAACACTGAAATATTTTTTATTAGCCGGTCCAGTAGTTTCGGAGCCTATTCAATTCAACCAAACAAATCTTTCCTCTTTATAATATTAGTGTAGAAATACAGACATCACTTAACTTCCTACTTTCTTTATAAATATCGCAATCATTGTAATTATAACCGAAAATTAGGCAAGAAAACTAAAGTTAGCTTAGCATTTACATACCAAAACGAAGACTTTGATGTAGGCGTTACAATTCTCGTAAAGGTCACCGTAGTTTAAGATTTACACACCAATAAATCCACAAGCCCATTAGATTTATTAACCAATAACCTCAAACCATGAGGTGTTTGGCCTTAGTTTGACCTTATGACTTGCCCTTCCTGTATTGTGAACATGTCCTACTCTCGATCAATCATTGTCGATAAGTTACACTGCACTTCAATTAAGAAGACATGTTCGTCTTTATTAGGATTTAGAAGATCGATCTAATTTGAATTCATTCGCTTAATTATAAAATTAGTCAGAAACTAAAAATAAAATTAAATGACCCTTACAGAAAATCTCGTATTTTTAATTAATACGCTTTCCATTCGCAAACTGTCAAAAGCCTAATAATCTAATTTCCCTATATTTTAGCAAGTTTTTGACAGTGATTGTCGCTGAAACGATATTGCTACATTTGAATGATAACGCTCTTTAAGTCCCTTTTTTTTAACCCCCGACACAAAAACGACGGTTTGTTATAAGTTTGGCGTGTCTGTGTGTGTGTGTGTGACTGATTTTGATTTTGTTTTTTTGTTTGAAAGGTGAATTAGTCGGGAGCGTTCTTAGCTATGTTTGATGAAAATCGGTCCAAGATGGCTGCCACCACAAAATGGCGGATTACACATTTTTTCACAACTCCCTCAATATGGGTATCAAATGAAAGAGACTACTGGTCAAGCCCAACTATGCATTATGACAAATTTCAAATCCAAGATGGCCGACACCACAAAATGACGAATTACTTTTTCTGATCACAACTTCCTCAATATGGGTATCAAATGAAAGGGCTTGACTATTAGAATAATGTACACTACATTGAAAGGACATGAGGAATATTAACTAACGAAATAAATATTAAGTTAACAAAGCATGAAATAAAAATTAAATTAAAAATTTAAAAAACCCCCGACTAAAAGAACTTTAAAAAGTATAAAATAATTTCTGTTGATCCTTTTAGTTTAGATTGCGTCGAGAGACCGCCAATAATACTTATACTTAGTAAATACAAAATGTTTGCGGTCTCCCGAGGCGAAGACGCTTTGCCTAAAGAATCATACCTATAGTAAACTAATAGGATCAATAGAAATAATTTTTTACTTTTTAAAATTCTTTTAGTCGGGGGTTTTTTAAATTTTTAATTTAATTTATATTTTAAGGATGGGAAATCATCAAATGACTCCTTCCTTCCGCTCTAGGTAAAGCAGAAGGGAGTGTCAGACTCTTGCTGACTAAAACCCATCCGTGTTCCTCCTAATGCCCTTTGTGTTCCAGGGCCGCGGTGACTCTTTCGAAAAGATTCCGCAACCCCGACAGGCACTGGCCCTGCTCTAAGTTTTAAGTACCTACCTATGACAATTTATCGTCTGAAGCTTTGTTGAACTTGAGTTTAGGTCATCATCATCATCATCATATCAGCCGAAAGACGTCCACTGCTGGACATAGGCCTCCCCCAAGCATCGCCACAACGACCGGTCCTGCGCGTCTCGCATCCATTGGCTACCCGCGACCTTAGGTCAACCACATAATAATTTCTTAAAGCAAAAGGTAATATTACGAGGGCCATACGGTCATGAATGCTTGATATGCGACCATTTGAAATATAATTGTCTAAGGAAAGTTCCTCGGAAAATATATTTCAGTAGCTTACGCTTTATCAGTTTTAGTTATCTAGATAACGTTAACTAATGCAAGCCTCCCATCAAGATCACACATAACCCCATGTAGGTAAAAAATGATAACACCGATAGCGGCAACTATAAAGTGACCTAAAAACCCAAATACAGCTTCATTTCATAAATCAATGGCTTTTATTATTTGACTAGTTGACCCGTGCAACTTCGTCTGCTCCGCTCCTATTGGTCTTAGCGTGTATAGCCTATATAGCCTATCTAACACTGAAACAATTTTTCAAATCGGACCAGTAGTTCCTGAGATTAGCGCGTTCAAGCAAACAAACAAACTCTTCAGCTTTATAATTATATTAGTACTAGTTGACCCGCGCAACTTCGTCTGCTCCGCTCCTATTGGTCTTAGCGTGATGATATATAACCTATAGCCTTCCTCGATAAATAGACCATCTAACACTGAAATAATTTTTCAAATCGGACTAGTAATTCCTGAGATTAGCGCGTTCAAGCAAGCAAACAAACAAACTCTTCAGCTTTATAAAGTAGTATAGATACAAGTCATTATTTTCTATCATCAGTTTCATTTCGGGAATGGGCTGAAATCTTCTCCTCAAGCCCTTCCACTTGACATGAAAAAGTTCGACTTCCTTCTCGATTACTTCGAGTTCGACCTAACGGCAGCCACCATCTTTTTCATGATTGATATAGCCTACCTATGTCACTTCATTATATCCAGCCGTTTAGGCTCTGAGCATGTCAATGAAATAAACATACATATTCTCGACATACTCTTTCTGAGGTAGCCGGATAAAAACCTTTCTACACAAAACCCACAATATCCACTCATACGAGGAAACGACCGAAAAAATAAGTGCAAAATTCCAAAGGTCTCTTTCATGGCACTTCATAAATGTTGCGAAGGGTCGACGACCCTACGATACGTTGCTGTGACGTCATATGGAACACCTTTAGTTTGACCTTGAGTATTCAGGCATGATTGATGCCATGTAGCACGAAAAGGGCGGTGATTTCTCCTTGCGATTTTTTGCCAAGTTTTTGTTGTGGTTTTTATGCGTAGTAATTAGTAGTGATTTTAGGCAGCAAAACTGTGTGGTGAATATTTTTTGTAGGTTTAATAAACACGCGTGTCATAGAATGTAGTAAAGGAAGGAATGTAGAGTGTAGTGTGTGTGTAGTGTGTATGTGTGTGTGTGTGTGTGTAGTGTGTGTGTTTGTGGTATGTGTTTGGGGATTACCAAGTGTCATTATGGCAGATGGAAATAGTAGTAAGCTTTAGGGTGCCTGTCCATTACAGCGGAGCGAGGCAGCGGAGCTGAGAAACGAAGAAATTTTAACCAATGGAATTGCGTAAAATCTCCGCAACACGTGAGTCACTGACATCTTGACTGACATGATTGGTTAATATTTCTCTGTTTCTCCACTCCTCTGCCTCGCTCCGCGCAAATAGACAAGCATCCTTAGGGTGCCTTTCCATTACAGCGGAGCGAGGCAGCGGAGCGGAGAAACGGAGAACTTTTAACCAATGGAATTGAATAAAATCTGCGCACCGTGTGTCTCACTGACATTTTGAGCGACGTGATTGATTAATATTTCTCGATTTCTCCGCTCCGCTGCCTCGCTCCGCTGCCTGGCTCCGCTATAGTAGACAGGCACTTTTAAGGTACGTTTGGTTTAAGCAGCACTACGATTTCCTTGGAAACATATTTAAAATCATAAGAAACATTTTGAGTTAAATGATAATTTAATAGTACCAGCGCCAGCGCTGTGTTATTTATTTTTTATATTTCGCAGCCTTTGCTGAGATAGGGACCTTTTTGGCCTCGCACAGACTAATTTATTTTTGATTAAGTAATACACTACTTTTAGTGTTTAATTAATTTTACATCTGTCTTTTTTGTGCGAGTCTTAAATAAACATTTGTCTTTCTTTCTTTCACCTTATTATCGGTCGACGTAGTGAAAACAGCCACTCTATAATAACGTCGCAATGCCAAACAATACTGAACAAATTAATAAAAAAAAACTCGCAAACATTTTTCACAACTTTTATTCAAATTCAATAAACAATTTTGCCAGCAAAGCAATCCTTTTGACAGTAGAAAATCAATAGCTGCAACAAAAGAGTTGTCTAGCATAGACAGGTACAATCAAGCGCTACAGCTGAAAAATTGCTGAACAGATTTTAGATTAAACCCTGGACAATGGGGCGCGATTTTGTGTTGGAAGTTTAGAGTGACCAGGTGACAATCATTCAAAAGGTGAACTGATGTCCTGTATTTTTATGTGTGGCCTCGTGCAGGTCAACCTAGGAGGTTGTCGACTGCTTAACCGGACTTTCCTGTGGTGGCCTTAATATAAATACTAAAGCCTCCAGCCAGGGCTTAACTGATGTCCTGTAAGTGCAGTCTCGACATAAATAATGATCGCGTAGCGACCGAATTTGGTTGTTAAGTCCTCAGGCCAACACACAGGTTAATTAATTTTACATCTGTCTGATTTGCGCCAGTCCCATAAACATTTTTCTTTCTTTCTTTCTTTCTAAGGCCACAGTAAATTTCGAACGCGATCCACGGATCATATTATTGATTTTGACCGTGGAATGCGATCGAGATTGACTGTGTTCGGGTGACTTTAACGAATTCAGTCGCTAGATGATCGGTAAGTATGTCGAGACTGAGCCCTGGTGAGGGTCGCGGGTAACCGATGGTTGCGAGACGCACAGGGCCGGTCGTTGTGGCGACGCTTAAGGGAGGCCTATATCCAACAGTGGACGTCTTTCGGCTGATATGATGATGTTGATGATGACTAGTATTCTAACAACCGCAACCAAATCGCATATCTCCTACAATCTTACAATGTTTCACGATCGAAAAGAATTCCAAATCCATTGTTTGTTTGTTTAAAAAATCATTTGACCGCAACGTTGCCGGTTCCTGCAACCTAAACAATCACAAAACAAAAAACTAACGGTCTGTCAAAATCATAAAACCGGCCAGACAAAAGTTAAATTAAAATTAACTGCATTAGGGCTGATTTTCCAACAGTCGGATGACTTTTAACTGTGTAATAAATATGGCCGTTTGACAGATTTTATAAAGAAAATAAGTCAAACCGCCATTTTTATTCCTCAGTCAAAGGTTATCTGACGATTGAAAAATCGGACCTTAGACTTTTAGACACCGTGGGTGAATCAATCAACTAAAGTTTTATTTTTCAATCCGCTTACAACGTACTTTTGTTCTCCTAATTCAACTAACCGAGATTTTAAACATTCGAAAGCCTAGATTCGAAAAGTGTAGTCTCTGCTGTCCCATATATACTCGTAGCAGAACAAAGTAAAATCTGTAGACTACAATGCAATTGTTCAAGCTTCCGCATCCTTCCGCAACGGTCCTTGCATATCCTGCCCGCTTTGCTGCACAACTACTTACGACAAAGACACATCCATTCACAGCTCAGCTTTCCTCGCTCAGCTCATCATGGAAACCCAGCCTTAGGCTTGTTTCACACGTACCACAACCACGCCACACCAACACGACAAAACGTGGTCAAGCTGTGGTTACGTGTGAGTAGTGTCGCTGCGGCTTCTTGCGGTTGCGTTGTGGTACCTAGGAAATGTGGATGTGTTTGCGATGTGGCCGGCCGCTAGTTCGTGGTGTCGCTGGTGGTTGCGACGTGGTTTCGATGTGGTCGAAATCGCACACGCGGTCGATAATGACGGAAAAATGTGGTCCGTTTGAATTTAACTATTAATTTTCATACAAATAGCCCGCCCACGTGTTGTGGATTTGGTGTGGTTGTCGTTGTGGTGTGGTTATGGTACGTGGTGAAACAAGCCTAAACTTCCTCCATTTCTAGGGCATATTCAATTCAAAAGATGGAGGTATATTTTCAAACAGTGTTCTCAAGCGGGAACAAATACATATATTCATGAGGATAAATGCTTGTCTGAGGATGGTTTAGCGTTTTTTCGTCTCAATATAGAAGTTGCCTGTTGAGCTTTACTTTATTTTCAGGTCGGAGTTCTTGTTTTTGTGCTAGAAGAATAATTTGGAATGAAAACCAAAGTTTATGTTGAGGGTATGCGAGGTCGTTATTCTATTTAAATTAAGGTCTCTAACTCGAGTGGTGCTATACATTCGTCTCGAAAGTCTGAACAAAATCATCTTTTGCCTATCCTTTTTTCAATTATATTGGGGTTACGCTACCAGTCTACCCGAATTCAGTTAAATACCAGTATTTTACGTAAAGCGGCTGCCTATCAGACCTCCACAACCCATTAACTGGGTAACACAATACTTCTTGGCAAGACTGGTGTCAGTTTTTCCAAGGCTCGGCGGAGTCTCGGTATATTAAGATGGTCACCCATCCACATACCGACCCAAGCAAGTGTTGCTTAACCTTGAAGATCGACCCATGCGGCTGTTATTATTTAGCTACGAGCTCTTCAACTCTGAACTTAATCATCAATCAATATAAATATAAAATTCTTCCGTTACTGACTGATTGAGTGACTGACAGACACGCACAGACGTAACCATAGGTCGTAGAAAGCTGAAATTTGGCATTTAGGTTGCTTGGTGAGTGTAAGGAAGCACTAGGAGAGGATATCCCGAAATTCCTACGGGAACGGGAAAAAACGGGATATGCGCGTACGAAGTACGGACAATGGCTAGAAGAATATAATGTATGTTAGAGAAAGACTCCAAAATAAACTGGGATAGGTATAGGCTAGGGGTTAAGGATTGCCTGATAATAGCTTAGTAAGAAAGAAGATTAATGCAAGACAAAATATGATTTTATGTCATGTTACTATAATGACCGTGGTTACCCTTTGGATACAGAAACCTAAAAATTTTTGGAACGAAGTTCCTTATCGCGCGTTGTGAAAGGGCTAGGCGGAAAAAAATCATACGAAAAGTTGTAACGACACTTTTTGCTATAGTTGTAAGTCGTGCGGCGTGCGCGTCTTTCTCTGTCTGTCTCTCTCTCTCTCTTATAGTAAGCAAGCCAGTTATTTTCGTTTCGTCTTTCTATTTCTGTTTACATTATATTTGTTAATAATAATAAAATATTATTATAACTTAAAAAAATAAAATTTTATTACAATTCCTTCACTAATTAATCGAAAGGAACTTCGTTCCATCCGGGTGTCCCTTGACACCTCTCAAGTTTTTTTTAGGTTTTTGTGCCCTGAAGAAGACGGTAAGCCAACCATATTACTAAGCTCCAGCTGTCCGTTCTTCAATCTATCCATCTGTCTGTCCGTCCGTCCATGTGTCTGTTAAGAATAGCTGGCTGTATCTCAAAAAACTGACCAAGTGCAATTCGGACTCGCGTGCAAAACGTTCCGAACGAATTTCATTTTTTTTAACATGTTTTTTTAACACTACAGACTTTTTATAGTTCCTGTAATCTTTAAGTAAAGATCTATTATCTCCATTTTTTTTCAAAATTTTAGGCTCAGTAGTTTCGGAGATAAGGGGCGGAAATGGTTATTTTTCGTCTAACTCTTTGATTAACTTCAAAACCAGTTATTTTAAAATTACGAAAAAAATATAATTAAAACTCTCACAGTAAGCCCTTTTATTTGCTATGTCACACAATATTGTTAAAAAAACTTTTTTTTTTAATTTTCTAGTTTGACCCCAAAGTGACGCCCATACTAAAAATTTAATGATTTCCGTAACGCGTCCGTGTTTGGGTTACAAAATTCCATATGTGTACCAAATTTCAACAGAATCGGTCCAGTGGATCCGGAGAAAACTGGCTGTGACAGACGGACAGGCAGACAGACAGACACCCGAGTGATCCTATAAGGGTTCCGTTTTTTGTTCGGAACCCTAAAAACCGCCATACGTAGATACTTGAAATTTTCAGTGTGTATTTTCATTGCCGCTATAACAACAAATAATAAAAATAAAATAAAAGGGGGCTCCAATACAAGAAACGTGTTTTTTTCCGTTTATGGTACAGAACCCTTCGTGTAAGAGTCCGACTCGCACTTGTCCGGTTTGTTTTAACCAACTACATCATTCATCAGAACCTCATTTACACTTCCTGCCAAAAAAACAAGAACAGCAATTCAAACCAGCACACCACATATTATTTTATACATTTTATTATTCTTATAATAAAATGTGGTTCACACTTCCACTATGATATTTCACAAGTGAAAATTACAGTACATTCTCAGTAGTATACGGGCGACGAGCATATGATTGCAAACCGTTTGTTCCTGTCTACACTGACAGAAACGTGTGTTACTTGCTGTTCAAGTTTTTGTGTTTTAAATAATTTGAAATACAGTGTAAGTGTGTTTTGTTTTTGTTTGATTGTAAAATAATGGAATGAATTGTGTAGTGTTGTTTTGTTATTGGGTTTTGCGTATTTGGGGACATTGTATCAAAAATCGGAACCTTTGATTAGGATATATGATCTTCGTATTTATGAGATTCGTCTGTCTGTCCGTCTAAAAAATTCAATTTTCAGCAAGAATCCACTTTTTTTTAACTATTGATAGGCGTACGTTTGACTAATATCTCACCTTATGGTAAGTGATGATGCGGTCGAAGATGGAGCGAAGCGAGTCCACTGGAACGATTCAGTTGAAATTTGTTACACGTACGAACTTCTGGGATCCAAACGTAAACAAATAAATTTTGAACATAATAAGAATCACTTTTGGCGGATAAATTGTAACATTTAAAAAAGTTTTTCAACATTTCCGTACCTACGGCATGACAAGTGTAAGCAAACGAAATGTGTTCATAACTGACAGCCTTTTTTTAAGGATGAAAATCATCAAAATATGCGTCCTCCCGCTCTGGGCAGTGCAGAAGGGAGTCTCAGACTCTTAGTGACTAAAGCCCATCCGCGTTCCTCCTAATGCCTTTTGCGTTCCAGGGCCGCGGTGACTCTTTCGAACAAATTCCGCAACCCCGGCAGGCACTGAGCCTAGCGGGCCCCGTCTACTATGCTGACATCTCTTTGAGGCGCGCGTAGAATATAACGGGCCTGGTTCTGTTCAACTCGGGCCTGGTTCTGATCGGACAGCAAACCATCCAACGTTTGCCATCAGCAGGCCCGCGCCTACGGTGGCCGGGAATCTCCCTGTGACTCCCGACGCCCGGGCCGTCTTCTTCTGTAGCGGCGGCTGGGGCGTGCGGTTTCCCTCTCTTTCACGCGTTCCGCCACCTCCTTCGATAGCATTACTGCTTCGCAGAAAGAGGTGACCGCTGCTTATGCCTCCTCGCTCCGGACCATGGATTGAACCATGGTCGGGTGCGAGAGGTCACTGCCGCCGATCGCCTCGACGAGGACACGGCGGTGCTCTGCCCAAGCAGGGCAGACATCCACCGTATGCTCCACGGTGTCCTCCAGGCAATTTTCGCCGTGACAACTGACAGCCTAGGGCCTATTTTCTTTATAAAGTAGTTGCAACGAAATTAAGTAAATCAAACGTGAGCCAAGTAATACGAGCACAAATAATAATACACCAGGTATCAAAATAACTCAATTTATTTCCTCGAAGGTAAAAACATAGTTCTAGCTTTACAGAAACTTCTCCTCATCAAAAGTTAGCGAATAACTTTGAAGCAAAACAGCGAGTCGTTACCTAGACCGGAATTAAAGTGTTCATCTTATCAAGCTCTCTCCTTTAACTATTAAAATGCTTCCAAGTTTATTCTCTAAAGTTTGTAATGCTTTCAAATATTACAAGACTAGTGGACGTCACGTGGTTTCTTCTGCGTAGTTCCCGTTCCCGTGGGAGTACGATAATGTAGCTATCCATTGCTGAAAGAATTTTTCAAATCGGTCCAGTAGTTCCGGAGCCTATTCATTTCAAACAAACAAATCTTTGCTCTTTATAATATTATATATATATTATATTACATAGTATAGATTAGTTAGTGTAACTTATGTAACTCTGGTTTTTTCTTTACTTAAGATGAGTTTGCTCTTGACTCTTGTCTAGGTCAGAGGTTACAGAGACGTAGTCGAAAATGGAGTGAGCTTACCCAGAAAAGCCTGTACACTTTAACTTTGCTTACTTTTGTCAACAAATCTGTATTTTCTAGCTCGAAAATCACATTGATTCCTAGCGATAGTAGTAATATAACTACCAGTGAAACAATATTCGTATTCGGATCAGTCAGATTATCATCTGCAAACAATTTTACGTCTTTATAAGTAATGCTCTATCTCAACATATCATAAATTGTGCTACAATATTTAAAAATATAATTTAACTTTTTCTGAACTAATATTCGTTTCACACAATCGTATAATTTTTTTCTGTTTGGAATTTGAATCTAGAATAATTAACTAGAAAAACACTGAGTTATTTTCATTTCTAATTACAATCTTTGTTATGATTTCTCTCCTTGTTATATGGAAATGTATTGCGTATACATTTCCATATCCACCTCCACCATTCTCCCCTGGCATTAAAACATACAATTATTAATGAAGTCGGTTAAAATCCAACCATCCCATTAATAAGACGGTCTTTAAATCCGCTAAAATCTCATTACCAGAGTAAACAGTCCAATTCCATTTAAACACCCCTTTACACCCACTTTTTGTAATTAATTTCTAGTCATTAAGTTGATTCGTAGAAATTCTTCAACTTATAAAATGGTTACAAGAGAGTTGCTTCCGCGAAAAAGAAAAAAAAAAGCCGTTCTCCCTCGCTCGTTGCACTAATATTTCTGGAATGAAATATTCGACGACGTTCTTTATTTAAAACGCAAGTTCTGCCAAGTGGAACTGAGTTAACTGATGCATTTCCATTGAAGTAAGAATTGGTTGGCTGTTAAGGTGCGAGCAGACTGTGGTCGATCAACTTTGATCGATTATATCGATCTATGTTACAACAGTCAACATCAATCGATAGTTCTTTCTACATCAAATCAACATCAACGCTACCACAATAAACGACTGATAATGTTGAACATTGTCGAACAACGTTGGACGACATCGATCAAATGTCATCGATTGGTGATCGATTGATTGTTGTGGTAACACCCTGTAGCTAGATTGTAGTTGATCAATGCTGATCGATGAAAGCGGTCGTTCAGCTTGATCTGAATAGACGGATTACGGTCAGTAAAATTGGACTGTTTTTTTTCGACACCTATTTGAATTTGCTAGAATCGATTGATAATATTCGGTCGCTCGTCTACGGACATGTTTAATGTATTTATTTATATTTCATGCACAATGGCGGATTTTATGCATTAGGCATTTAATAACTACCAACCGAAAAAAAAAATAAGTTATTGATTAACTCAGTCAACCAAATTAATGATTGTTGTTTACCAAACAGGTTATAAATAACACTTTTACACGTCAATATTTTTTGTCAATTTAAACAAGATTAGGCTGGTATTTCCTATCTGACTCTGAGAAGAAACACTGAATCAATATAGAACACGTTTCGAGGTGATTAAATTATCGACTAATATTGGACATCGAGAGGGACTCGCCAGAGAATGGGTAGCAGCGTTCTCTGTGAAACTCAACACCATACACTGAGATCGCCAACCCGCCTGCCAAGCGTGGCTATTATGGCAAGCCCCCCCTTTTGGGGGAGGCCTATGTCCAGCAGTGGACGTCTTTCGGCTGAAATGAATGAATGGATATCGATCGTACACAGTCTGAACGCACCTTAACTGTACTGCACCTCTGTTCCCCACATTCATTGGAAGTAGTTTGAGATCCTTTGCTCGACTGCTTGCTGCCGTACTGCTTGGTACCTATAATCTTTTCAAGGAAATGGAAAAGCAAGCATGGAGGACTGAATCCTTTGAGAAAGTTTTGCTGCATTTCATATCCACTTTTGATAGGTATGTAGGTTTGTCCTTACATGTTTCCTCAGCTGAAAATCAGACTAGTAGTTAGGAAACCGCTTTCTGTGGAATAAAAGTTTTGTAGAACAGTTAGAAATGCGGGTTTTACTAACAAAAACGTATGTTATGCGAATGAATATTTTAATGAAACTGATTATTCTTTTTTGTCGTTTCTGTGTTTAGATAATTATAATTAGAGTAGTTGGTTATGTGAATTAACATTTTAACGAAACTTATTATTTTGTATTTTCTGGGAATCTCGCAGAATTAGAAAAGTAATTATTTTCCTTTTGAAAATATTAAATTAATGACTTCATTTATTTAATATTTTTGAATATTCTGAATTGTGTCGAATAATGCTGCCGGCCCATGTGTTAAATTCTAGTTCGATTTTATGATTTTGTTTGCATTTACGAACCGGTTCCTGAGGTTGTTTTTTTAATCCCCAATTCGTACCAATTGAGTGTTATAAAAACTATGTACCTCGGTAAAATAATGGCACTCCAATGCTAACATAAAACAGCTTAACTTTTAACTAGGACCTAGGTTCGTTACTGTTCTATCTAACTTCGAGTGATGCTGCGCCAATTATTGTCGGTTCGCCATTTTTCAACGTATGAATGTTGAAAAATGTATTTAAAATAATGAATATTGGTTAATATCAATTGGCACTTATTACTTTTAGATACACAAACTTTTTCAGTTAGATCTAAATTGGGATTGGGAAAAATTAGAGAAAAACGTTTTGGGATTTTCTCTTATGTATATACTAAGTACGTTAACGTTGGAAGGATGACCTGGTGAAGGTCGCGGGTAGCCGATGGGTGCAAGACGCGCAGGGCCGGTCGTTGTGGCGAAGTTTGGGGGAGGCCTATGTCCAGCAGTGGACGTCTTTCGGCTGATATGATGATGATGATGATGATACTAGGTACCGTTTTCTGTCTCATTCGAGCATAACATATTACGACGACTTTAACTTTCGAAAGACTAGGCATTGGTTTACCTAGAGGATACCATATTTCGTCAGTTATTATTAAGTTCATGCAAAAGGGACACTGGATTTGTGTCTCCGCGCAGATACTGAGAAATTCCAAATGGACTTCCAAACTACCATAGTAACATTATAAATGCGAAAGTAACTGTGGGTATCTGTCTGTTTCTTACCTGAGGGCCTTGTACGAATATTTTGACGTATAGTAACGGTAACGTACGTTACTTAAATAAACTTTAAACGTAAGTGCTAACGTAAGTTGCTTTAGGACGGATCTGCCAGATACCAGCTTGATGCCCTTGAGTCAATTGAGAAACGAGCCAAGAGGATCATCGGCGATGATAGTTTCATCGCGGCGAAGCTCCAAAGCCTTGAGCATCGATGACGAGTTGCTAGCCTATCGGTTTTCTATAGGTTGCACTTTGTGAAATGTGCGACGGAATTGCATAATTTGATTCCGCCAAGCCCGTTCCATCATCGGACCACAAGACGAACGGCGATGCGCCACCGGTATATGGTGGACATCCCACCCACGCGCACTAAACGTTTTGGGAACACATTCATAGTGCGTGCAGCTAAGGAGTGGAATTCCCTGCCGGAGTCTGTTTCCTGATAGCTACAACCTGAGAGTATTTAAGTCAAGAGTGAATAGGTTACTTCTAGGCAGGCGTGCTCCGTCTTCGACCACATCATCGCTTACCAGGTGAGATAGTGGTCAAACGCGTGCCTATAAATAGTAAAAAAAGTGAATTTTGAATGTGAAACACTACAACCCTATAGTATTTTGATTTAATTTAATGAGACATACACAATTTATATCATTCAAAAAGATGAATATAGTATCTAATTCAAATAAATATTATATCCGAAATGAGTATTGTAGCTATGGTAAAATTTAAGGTTACATTCCTATACGTCAAAAATATTCGTGCTAGGTCCTCTGTTCACATATTTACGGCCGAACGAATTTGGATGAAACTCGACGACCATGACAATGTCTAGGAATGGACATGAAAGATACATTTCATCAAGGGAGTATGTTTCTTTGGGGTCGACTTTCACGCAGGTGAATCCGCTGGCAGAAGTTAGTACCCAATAAAACTTTGCATAAGTAATGAGCATTACTTGAAGCTCTCCTCCATAATTTAATATCTTGCTGTATTACTTTCTCTGTTCCATAGTAACTGCATCTCCATCAAAACATAATTATATATGTCCTCCTCTATACGGCAAAATAAACTAGTTTCTTCATACAGTGTGTTCCTAAAAATATTGCTAGTATTCGCTTAGCTTAGGATAGGTTCAGCCATCCTGTGGGAAATCAGGATCTTGCAGTATGAGGTTATCAGTGGACAAGATGCTGCGTACTCTTTTCACGAGCAATGGGAATAGATGAGATGGAAGCCTTACTGAAATATAATTGGATGGTGGTCTTAGTATCTTACCATGGATTTTAGTTGAGATGACTAACGCCCAGTTAATTGCAATAATTTGTAGACATGTCACAGATTAAAGGCAAGTCAAGAAGTGGTGATTTTGGCGGCTCGGTTGGTGATTATCTGCTTCTTCAAGAGTGAACCATATACTTAAGTTACTATTGGTCGCCATTATTATTCATATAAATATTGGTATGTCACTTACTGAGGCAGGACACAGAGACCCATTATGAATTTGTTACACCTTCTTGTGCCTGTGCACAAATAGACATATTTGATTGCGCTGCATTGTGTGTCGCGGGTTTGATTCCCGCACGGAACTTATATTTGTATGGCCTATATACGGTGCCATTTCAGTCGTCTTACAAAAGCTGCCCGCTTAATGTATCCGACATGAGCTACCTATAGGAGCGATCTCTTGTAAATTATTCATTAAGATGAAAGGTACAATAAAAATAAATGATGCATTCGAATTATGAAACACGCTGTTAATAATGTTTACGTAACAAAACAATGTCGCCGTTCCATTCCGCGCCGTTCTTGGAACACAATGCTCAGACTGCGCCATTCCTGGATTTTTCAAACTACGTTATGCGTTATGATAATATTATTCATTATCATAACGCATAACGTAGTTTAATTATTTTAATTTTAATTTATTTAATAATTCTTGAATGAATGTGTAGTAGTCATTGGATCGATGAAGTGGGCTGCTGTTGTAATAAAACTTAAATAATGCCGTTTATATAGTTATTGCGGGTGTATGTCTGAGTTTGAATTTGTCTAAACGCAACCACGACACAGGAGAAATACCTAGAAAGCTTAATTCTGTTCTGTAAAATTAACGAAGCAGCCAACGCGCGTTTGAATATTTGTTTCTTTTATTTTCCGAAAGTTTTTGGAACAAAAACTAGGCCTAATTTGTTATTATCTGTTAGAACTTTTTACTACAAGTCAAAGCGTTTATTGTTGCTACGTGTACATATTGGTCTTACTTTTTAGATGGTATGCCTTAAGGCGCAGATACCCTTCAGTAACTGATTTTTAAAATGAGATTCCCGTTTCAACGGCTGGTCGAATTTTTTTGGGAAAATATATATTACATTAAACTATATTTTCTTAATAATTAAATATACGATAATTGTGAGTTTTATTCCTTCAACATAGTGTAATTAATTTGTAAAGTTATGTCTAACACAGACATTAAAACGACAGTCGAAAAAACCGCCGGGCGAATTTTATTGGAATTTGCATTATCTTAAAGACAAATGAATAATCTACAATTTTAGGTTATTTTTTTTTAATCATAGAATAATAAGGAAAGTACTAAAAACTGCTGTATTTTGGGTCTCATGGGTGTGAAACAAGTGTTTTGTTCCCTCAAGATCGCTGGCGTATGTCGTCTTCTTAAGTTGGTAGGTTTTAGTTAAGGCTGCTCTCTCGAGAAATGCTTAAAAACAGCGTGCAGATGAAGCAACTTTTCGTCGGCATTTACTGAGAAATTACATCTGAAAAAATAGGTTGTAATCTACATAATATGATACGTAATTTGGTTTAGCCAGAATTTATGTATCGGTATCACATAATAAGAAAATAAATCACCAAATCACCTCCAAATCGTTGAGATGAAACCATTTTACTCCTTCATTTTTCATTAGAAGTCTTAAAAAAAATCTGCTGCTTTGCAATACAAACGAAAATAATTTGGTTTTGTTACTTTTTTTTAAATATGTGTTATCTTTTATAATAAATTGAAAATGCGGGTAGCGGAGTGGCGCGTAGAGGAGTAGTTAGCTCCGTTTATATGCACAAGGTCATTGGCATGTATACAAGCCTTAAAGGTATTTATTTTATGATGTTAAAAGGTCCTTGGGTTAGCTTTTGATTTACAAAAGCTAACCCCTCCTGCCCTATCTTAAAAGGTGAGAAACGTTTAATTAAGTAGAAAAGTTTCACGATTAAACAGGAAGGCAGTTTTATCATCAATCTCCTGCCATTAACCCAACTTTTCTGTAGTCGGTGTAACATGTATTTTTCTTTATGTACTTGTACAGAATAAACGCAATACCTCTTAAGGAGTCATTGTACTCACCGTTATGAACAACTTTTACTATGGGACCAACCACAAAATTGCGGAAAAAAATCAGCTGCTCACTAAATTTTGTTGAGTTATGCGCACATAAATGTATGGGGGAGTCCATTTTTTTCACGATTTCAGTGTTGGTCCCATAGTGAAAGTTGTTCATTATGATGAGTTCAATTACCCTTTAAGGTATTGTGTTTATTCTGTTAAAGGTTTAATATCCAGTCATATCATATTTTACTACTCAAAACACAAATACTTATTAAGAACTGTCTCATGGGTCACGTTTATCTCTTTCTAAATATTATTCCTTAAAATCGGTTCTGTGATTTATGCCGCTTTCTGAGATTTTTATCGGTCGTTTATCCATCCGTCAACATTATCTGTCATAAGATAGATCATTAACTGCCTGCGTGGTCGAGTGGTTTAGGCGTTTACTTTGTGACCCGGTGGTCGTGGGTTCGATTCCCACGGGAAGCATACTTTGTAAAGTGGTTTCCAGTTTGGCTAGGATATTGCAGGCTTGAATCACCTGATTGTATAATAAAAAGATGATTCTGTGCTTCGGAAGGCACGTATAAGCCAGTGGTCCCGGCCGCCAAATGGCGGTCGTCAAATAAACTATGTCAGAGGCCCTTGAGGCGGTTTGGAAACTCTGACACTAGGGTTTTGGGAGACGTTACACCTTACTGCCCACACGATAAGAAGAAGATAACACCATTGGTTGTTAAGTGATTGACAGAAGGATAAACGACCGATACCTCAGAAATCGGGCAATAAACGTGAAAGCGTTAAAAACAAACTCATTTTCGGATTTACAAGTAATATTTTCATTACGAATACGATTTACCCCTAATCTGATTTTATATTTCGTATGAGCCTCAATATTTTCAGACGAATATAATACTAGAACAATCAGTCTACTGTCATTTCACCATGAAAACTTATATCAAACCAGCCATCATAAGATAACAAGATTTGTTACATAAAATTCAAATTGGCTTGTAATAAATATCACGCGACGTAGTTTCTTCGTAATTTTAGATATTGATGTCTTCATGAAAAACTTGACACAAACTGTTTTTTCAATAAAATACTGAATAAGTGGGCTCCAATGCTGTACATTATAAATTAGATTATTTTGAGAAAAACTATAATAAAATGATTAACAGTGTTTCGACGTTACTTTTAGAAGGCTATAAATTATCTATGTAAAAAATAAGGCTACATCAGTGAGTACGTATATCCCATTTTATGAGCTGAATCACAGTTCACTGAGTGATGAACGTAAGTGCACTCTTACTCCACAATGGATGAATAGGTTATTAACCTAGCTTTCAGACTAAATAATAATAAAGTTCTTATATTACTTCACTTAGACTTATCTGGATTGAGAAGCACTATCACGTCGTATTACTTTTTTCAGGCAATTTTATTTTTCAGTATTATTTTGAGATTTATCAGCAGATCTAATAAAAAGGTTCACACGGACATCCGTGACGCGATATTGCGACAGCCTTTTCACAGACATTATTCTACAAAAATATTGCTTGTAGACAGTGGTTGTCGGTCATCGTATTGTCGTATCGCGTGCATTTAAATTTCTCACTTATTTTTTATACTTTTTCAGACAATCGTATTTGTATACGTAAGACATGGTTCTTGAAAATAGCTGAAACGGGAATCGATTCACTTCCATAAAGAATTCGACCCTTAAACCACCTGACTTGACTGGTCTGACCTTCAGAGCAACGACACACCTCATTGGGCATGGCTAGAGACGACATTCATAAATACCATGCGAATTACTTCTTCTACTTCTTATCACGTGGGCAGTAAGGTCTAACGACCCAACACGACCTAGTATCAGAGTTTCTAAACCGTCTCAAGGGCCTCTGACATGGTTTATTTGACAACCGCCATTTGGCGGCCGGGACCATCGGCTTATACAATACGCTTTCCGAAGCACGGAATCATCTTTTTTATCGGACAATCAGGGGATTCAAACCTGCAATGTCTTAGCAAAACTGGAAGACAACTTTACAAAGTACGCTCTTTTCTTCTGGGAATCGAACCCACGACCACCAGGTCACAAGGCAAACGCCTAAACCTCTCGACCACGGAGGCAGTTACTGAGTGCCACCGCTTACACATAGAAATGAGGGTTTCCAAGAAAATTTACGACACCATTTAGCGCCACATAGGTGAGAGAGACTGACCCAAACATGACGTTGATGTCAATTTAAGAAATGTCAGAAAACATTAGTGTTTTGACAGGTGCCTGGACCTGATGTCTCAGTGCTGCTACCTGGTGGTTGTTATTTTAGGAAACACTCATTGGCAAACCCTGATATTACGATGTTTGACTACTATTTAAAAATGTACATTAATTCTTATGTTTTAATGTTACTAAAGAAGATCAGTTTAATTGATTGATTAAAGAAGGTATAAGACTTTGAAGTTATTCTTTTACTTATCATGCAAAACTTCGCTTGTACTGGATGGCGCAAATTCACTATGGTATAACTTGCGCGTGATATCACACGCAATTAGTACTGTTTCTTTTTTTGGGATTTTAAATAATTTAATTATAAAATTTTCAGGAAAATTTGTAGACGGTTGCTACACGTAACGTACTAGTACTCCGCTGCATGCGGTTAGACCAGAAGCCGACCCCAACGTAGTGGAAAAACCGGCCAAGTGCGAGTCCGACTCGCATACGAAGGGTTCCGTACCATAAACCTTAATTTTTATTAATTGTTGTTATAGCGCCAATAACAATACACAATCTGTGAAAATTTCAACTGTCTACCTATTACGGTTCTTGAGATACAGTCCGCTGACAGACAGATGGACGGACGGACGAACGAACGGACAGACGAGGCTTAGTAATAGGGTTTCGTTGGTTACCCTTTGAGTACGGAACCCTAAAAAGGCTAGGCACATTGATTGATTCATCAAGTAGCCTACGACGACACTAAGAAATTGTGTTAGATTTATTTTTGGATGCAAAATCATCAAATTACTTCTCCTCATTCTTTCGAAAAATGCCACGGCCCTGGCAGGCACTGGCTCCATCAACTATTCTGATATCTCTTCGAGACGCGCGTGGTTCTCAACGCAACGTCGACCGGAGCTTAATCAGTTTAGATTTAGACGACTTTTCTAGTCGATTTCTTACTCTGTGGTTTGACCTGACCATTAGATATGTATATCAAATTCGTGTCCATCTTTGTTACGGCTAAAAGCTTTTTTATGCATTAATCGCGATGCATGATGAATGATGGTAATATTTGAGGTGGTGGAACATCGAATGGAATAATGTATTTCACTGGATTATAACATTTCTCAAAATCAAGCAAGTGTTGGCTTAGCCGCGACATCGCGGTTGCTACGCTGCTGCCTTGACTAAGTGGCCTCTACGAGTTGGCTACGCGGTCACTACGTAGTCCTTAAGTAGCCTGTACGATGTAACTATACGTGTCTACGAATTGACTATGCGGCTGATACCTGGTAACTACGTGGACTCTACTACGCGGCTTCGAGGCTACAACCTGGTGGCTGCGCGGCCTCTACGAGGTGAATACGTGACTTTTATTTTAACAAAAACTCGTGTGAGACCAACAATTAAAATGCCGAGAAAGGTCCCCAAATGTATTTCTAAGCAAGGCCTTAGGTCGTTTGACTTAATCTCTGCTACTCAAGAACGAAACTTTTTTCTCAAAAAAGTACTCATGCAGTTATAATGGTAGTTTACCATTACAGTAGAACCAGCTGTTCTGGTAGCCAGTATTGCTATGCTACCAATGTCAAAGTCAAAACGTTTATTCCAATTAGGCACTTTTGAACGTCATTCACATTTCAAGTAATATAAAAATACTAAAGTAACTCTAATAAATTCAGGAAGGTAGAAAAGCTGTCGCTTAACTCGCCATAGGATCATCCCTCTATACCCCAGTTACACAGATTACCCTCAAAATCTGGAAACCATTTTCCTAACGTTGGGTAATAAATTAATTAAGGAAATAATTGGAAATCATTTATAACAGGCATTGTAAGTCTCCGTGGAGCCGGAAATTTGTTTTGCGCGAAATCCTTAGCCTGTCTTATCTCAGTTTATTTGATTGAAATCGTAATTAAATATTGAAACTGTTTTAAGATTGTTATGAGCGAAATGTTGTGTACCTATTGTTTTAATAAGAATTTTTGTGTAAACGAACTTTCCTGGTCATTTTTCACATTGGTTGGTAATATAACTGGGTTGGTCAAAATATTCACACATTCGCGAGTGTATCATAGGTATATTTTCGTATTTAAGACAGACTACAAAGTCTTAGCGCCAATTCTAAAAAAAAAACACCGGTAGCACTCCGGGAGTGCCGGCAGAAGTGAAAACTTGATTATTAACGTTGAGCATGTTTGATATTTTGGAATGGTTAGGGAATAATTTTGCACCAATTGCTTTATCAGTATAAAAGTACTATCATTTATGTGGTAGAATACAATATTCATTTATTGCGCTATCGTACACAAATATGACAATTTACATGTTTTCATTCATTCATAATATTATATCGTTATTTATTTATATATTACATTAATTTGTATCTCTTAGAAATATCAACTTTCATCCATAATTTCGTAATTCCGTAATTTCGTATCCTTGGATACGCGTGGCACGCTGTACATAAACACAGACGGACATTCGCGCAAGCGCCCTGTGCCGCCTAAGCGGAGCAGCACACTCAGGCACGGTAGAAAGAGTGGGAGATACTAGTTCCTCTCCCTTCCCCTCGATCTTACGCTTTTTCGATCAGCATCACGTGACCCTGACGCGAGTTTAAGATTTTATACCCATTACAGAAAAAGTGCTCAACGCCGCTAAAGAAGTTTTCACTTCAAAAAAATTTGAAATTGTGGCTTTTTTTACAAATTGCGAAAGAGATGCGAATACGAACTTAAGCGATACTTGCTTAAGGCTGCCTGTCCATTGACTCGGAGCGAGGCAGTGGAGGGTAAAAACGGAGAAATATTAACCAATGGAATTGCATAAAATTACAGTCACTGACATTTTGTGCAATTCCTATGGTTAATATTTCTCTGTTTCTCCGCTCCACTGCCTCGCTCCACGCAAATGGACAGGCACCCTAAAAGTTAGTAGGATTGGCCTTCTTAGGCACTTGTCTCACCGCCAGTGAGGAAGCGAGTAGCTATCGACTGTTCGCTGAGGACAGGAACAACAGATATAGATCTCGTGTGAGTAAAAGAGACACTAACATTAATAGTCGATGGCTGGCTGTTCACTGCCGGCGAGCGACTCTTACCTATAGTTGATCGCAGAGACAAGAGCTACCAAAGATTGTACTCGCTCAGCGACACTCGCTCGGTGATGCTCGCTTGGCGGTCAGAACTCACCAAATAGCGGTATTTTCTACCTATAGTGCGGGCCGGAGCGAGTATTGCGAGTAAAAGCCCATCGCACAAAAGCACTCGCTGCTCGCCGACTCGTTTAGAGTTTGAAGCGAGTAGCGAGTAATCGCTACTCGCTGATCGCCGGTGGTGAGACAAGTACCTTATGCCCTACAAATGAACTATTATTGACAGTTATTTGTTAAGTGACCATATGTATTTAAAAAGGTCCTCAAAAGTATGAGTTGCAATAGAATTTGAACTATGTATTACCAAGGGACGAGTTTTTTAATCAAATTGTGATACAAATTTCGTTAAAATGCGATTTTCGATTATTGATATTTTTTAATCGTTGGATAACTACGGATCAAAAACTAACCAGACATAGGTCTCTCCCAAGAATAGGCACGGATTTCGCAATTATATCTATATCAGGAACAAAACCCATTCCACTCTCCCTTCAATATTTCACCTGAACAATTTTGCTCATAAAATAATGGAAAATGAGGGCGTGCTCTGAAACATATTATATTAAAGTCACCTTAATACGTTCGGCACCCCCAAACGCCAGGTCTCGTCAACATTTTGTCATTATTACAACCGCAGCGAATCGGGAACCTAATAACATTCCAATTATTTGTAGTGAACACCCCTGCTCTTTGATTACGTCAGCACCTGTGGGTTATTATTGTATTATTTGAATGAAGTTTAGGGAGGTGATATTAGTTTTCCTCTTCCAAGTTCATCAGGGTCATCATCTACCTAGCTTCTTCTCAACTATACTAGGGTCGGCTTTCAATCAAACCAAAGTGTCTTATGTGTGCACTGTCCAAGATGTGATTTTCATCATTTCTTACATTTGGGTTATGACACATGAGGTATTGTTTTATATGTGTTAGGTATATCCTGAAGGGTGGTTAACCATTTTAGTGCTAAATAAATAATTATATGGGCCAGTTGCATGTTGTCGTCGATATGCCAAGAAGAAGAATTGTTTATGTATCGAGTAAGTAACACGAATATTCTCTTGTTTCAGGTAATGACGCTGATGATACTTCAACAAGCTGACACTTTGATGTTATTTCAACAATATCTTGTGACGTCGATGATATTGAAACAAGGTGATATACTAAGTGCCCGGTCCTACTATGTCGAACCGTCTGTTTTCCCAGTTCGTCTAAAGAGACGGATATGCCAGTGGCTGTACCATGGGGTTGGCAAGGGCAAGTTTTTTTTTACTATAAACAGGCATACGTTTGACCACTATCTCACCTGATGGTAAGTGATGATGGTGTTGAAGACGGAGCTCGTTTGCGTAGAAGCAAACTATTCACTCTTAGCTATCTGGAAACACAGACACTGGCAGGGAATTCCACTCCTTAGCTGTACTCACTATGAATGTGTTCTGATCTAAGATGGCGCCACCACTATACGTACCTTTGTCGAAGTGAGATAAACACTATTAGTCTGTGATTCCAGTCTTTAAGATTCATTTGTTTATCTGTTTGTGTATTATAGGCAGTCTGATTTCTTTTAAGGTTTATAAAATCGAATTCGCATTATCTTGCATTATAGGTTACGAGAGGTTATCTTTTTTTCTTTTTTTTTTAAATAAAATGTTGCCCCCCCTCACTAGGAATTTTTCCTGTATCGTGGGTGCGTTTACAAACATACAATTTCACATACACAAACAGCCAAAGGTTATGTGATGCAGGTAGGTTTGGGATCGTAAAAATAATTGGAAATAGTTTTTGACGATCTAATTAAACTGAAAGTAATCATTTACCGAAGTATTTACCCATCTTTTCATCAAAAACTGCTTTGTTATTGGTCTGTGCGCTACTAGCGCCACTTTGACAGTTGTTGGCCCCATTTATGTCAGTCCGTTTTAGTGTGAACGCGCATGACTCGCCGCCGACTTCCGTTAAATAGACGGTACGTCATCGTGGGAACGGGCAGATAGTACCAGTATAAATAGTACTAGTGGACGTCACGCGGTTTCACCCGCGTAGTTCCCGTTCCGGTGGGAGTATGGGGATAATATATAGCCTATGTTACTCCCTGATAATGTAGCTATCCCATGCTAAAAGAATTTTTCAAATCGGTCCAGTAGTTTCGGAGCCTTTTCAATTCAAACAAACAAACAAACAAATCTTTCCTCTTTATAATATTAGTGTAGATTTTAACACTAGAAAAATATAGGTATTTTGTTGAGAATAACCGACATCAAGGAAAACAAAATCATTCAAATCATTCATCACCTACACTTTCCTATTTACTCAATTAAGTTTGTAATAGGGAATATCGATATGTTGTGTCAGGTAAATAATCGATATAATGAAGAATTGTTTATTGCATAGAACGGCTGTAAGCATCATTAGTAAGCTGCGTAGAATCGTTCAATAATATTGACTTCGGTACTTATCTACTGTCGACACCACTTGGAAATAATCTTTAACCTAACAGACAAAACATGAAAAACGCACAGCACTAATAACTCGAAGTCGAAGCCTAAAACCAAATTTAATTGAATTTTTCAAGTGTGTGGGTGGTCAAATCTGAGGGAGATATATCTAAAAACACTGAAAGGAGTATCTAGCCCGATTTTGATGAAAACTAAAACTAAAACTGCAACATTTGATACTGAAAACTCGATATTCCTAGCAAGGAATCGAATTGGTTGATTTTGAAAAAAAAAAAACACAAAACACCACCACATAGAATCCAAATGTGTCACTATTAAGGATACAAACTGGACAACACAAACTGGGGAGCAGCACCCGATGTTCTTCGCACCACTGGCTTGTCCTTATGCTTCTCTGCTGGCGAATTTGCGAGTCCAGTGTGGCACCGATCCGCTCATGCAAAGCAAGTCGACATTGCCCTGAACGAAACGTGTCGAATTATATCGGGTTGCCTTAAACCGACTCCGCTCAATAAACTCTACCCGTTGGCTGGTATTTCACCACCAGTAGTACGTAGGGATGTCGCATGCGCGCTTGAAAAAAATGACCAAGAATCCGATTCCCGACATCCTCTTTACGATCATACAATAGTCCCGGGTAGGCTTAAGAGCCGGAAGAGTTTTCTTCGTCGCACAGAGACCATCCAAGACCGTCCACCTAATGCGAGAACTAGGCTGTGGGAAGAACATCATCCTCCACCACCTGACTACTTGCAGCCCCAGGAAAATCTGCCCCCAGGACGTGATCTGCAGTGGCCTATTTGGAAGGCACTGAACCGTTTGCTCTGTCTCTCTCTGTCTGGCGAAATGGGGATTCATGGACCCGTCGAATACTCAATGTGAGTGCGGTGCTCCTGTTCAGACCATGAGCCACACGTTGGAGTGCCCCAAGTGCCCATACCGCTGTACTTTGGGGGATTTAATGAATGCCACCGACGCTGCAATTAACGTGGCCACCTACTGGGCCCAAAAAATCTAAGAAGTTAACCATCGACTCGAAAAGAAGAAGAAGAAGGATCAAATTCTGGGGAGTAATAATATAAGTATAGCAAATTAATTGAGAGCTCTCATTTTAACAAATTGCTTTTAAATTTCGAACTAAACCTACCTACAACCTAAACCGAGGCGAATGCGAGGAGATTTTTTTTTTTAAATCCAATGATGCAGTTGTAGATGCTCGGGTCCGATGTTGATCAAAGATTTTTGAAAAATTGTATCAGTTAAATTTTATTTTATGAAAATTAATAAAGTATTTTGTTAAAAATGAGCTTTTTCCTTTAGTGTGACATAGTTTATTACTTATGGATCACAAGTGCAAGCATAAAAAAAAACTGGCCATGTGCGAGTCGGACCCGCGTGCAAAGGGTTCCGAACGAATTTAATTTTTTTACATGTTATTTTAACACGACAGACTTCTTATAGGTTTTCCCGTAACCTATAGGTAAAGATCTATTAACACCATTTTTTTTTTCAAAATTTTAGGCTCGGTAGTTTCAGAGATTAGGGGGGGGAAGTTTATCTTTTTCGTCTAATTTCTTGAATAACTTCAAACCATTTATTATAAAATTATGAAAAAAATAAAATTTTAATCCCTCACACTAAGCCCTTTCATTTGATATGCTACAAATTAATAGGATATTGTTCAAAAACTTTTTTTTTATTTTCTAATTATTATTTCCCTTAAAGTGACCGCCATACTAAAAAAATATTTATTTACGTAATGCTTTCGTGTTTGGGTCACAGAAGTCCATATGTATACCAAATTTCAATAGAATTGGTCCATTGGATCCGGAGAAAACTGGCTGTGACAGACGGACAGACAGACAGACACCCGAGTGATCCTATAAGGGTCCCGTTTTAAGTTCGGAACCCCAAAAACGTCCGAATATGAAAGAGAAGCAATGACAACTTAACCTCTGAAGGACCTTTGTTTTGTTTACTAACTGGGGAAATGATAAAAAATTAAAACAAACGAAAATAATCCGCAAGACGCAAACAAGGTAACGTATAAACCGCGCGAGTCGGCTTGGCCCCAACTTGTCCTTACGGATCCTGACAGGTTAAATTCGTTTAGTGTTAAATGATGGACCTAAATTAGTTAGGGATCCCTATGCCCCATGATAAACCCATTAAGGCTTACACGTTGGTCCGTATTTCATTCAGTTGGAACTTATCAAAGATGCAGCAAGCGTCTCGGCATTGGTGTTTGAAAACGTTATGAATGGAATGCCCTATTTTTGAGTCGCGCTACGGCTCGCAGGTACCTACTTGTACTCATAAAGTGATTTTAAGACGTCTTAAGTCGAAATGGAAGGAATTTTCCTGAGCTCTTTCATTGAATAAACACTGAATTGTAGACTTTTAAGATTATTACTCTATTTTGAAATTGATTTTTGACAAACACTTGTAAAATAAACCTGTACTTTTAAAGAAGTAAAAAATAACATTATAGTTATTAAATTCCATATAGTGAAGTAAGTACTGAGTAAGTACTTACTTCACTATATTGAATTTCAGTTTTAGATTTTCCGTTTTATTTAGGTAATAGCGGCCATTGCTCTTTTTTTGATATATCTAGATGGAAACTTGAACATTGAACTATGAATAGTTTTTCACTAGTTAAAAAATGTTAAGGATCACGTTAGAAAATGTTTTTTAGGGTTCCGTACCTCAAAAGGGAATAAACGGAACCCTTAAAGGATAATATCACATTGTTGTCCGTCCGTCTGTCTGTCAAGACCGTTCATCTCAGGAACCCGTGGAGGTATCGAGTTGAAATAAAAACCACATACTCAAGTCTATGGCTCCTTGCAGCTGTGCAATAATCAAACTTCTAAGTTAACGTGAAAAAAAGATACGGTCGTTTATGCCGCAAAAAATGTATATTTCGACACTCTCAAGGTAATCAAAATGTATAGGGTATTTCCCGGTAACCTAGAACTATGAAATTTGGCAAGTAATATTATCTTATACTACAAGTACAGGAAAAAGTCTGAAAACTATAGATACATTTGTGATTAAATCATAAAAAAATATAGTCTTTATTAAATTTTTATATAAATTTGTACGGAACCCTCGGTGGGAGAGTTCGACTTGCACTTGTCCGTTTTTTTTTAATTAAGATTGCAAAAAATGTTGACGGGTCAATGACCGCTACTGCAATTCAAAAACGAAAATCAAAAATCTATAGATCCGCATATATCAGACATTTTACGTCCATCATAGAGTCAATAAAACCACAAAAAATAAGGCAATAAAAATCCAAACAACTAAAATCATATGCGGAACCTTTCAATAATAGACTTAACGCAAATCAGTCCGACCCAATATCTTTGACCCGTCTTCAGAAATCATAATAGTAGTTGGACCCATGTCAGGGCAGAGGAGCGAATCTATCACGGCACTACTCTATCTTATAGACCTTTTTCTGAGGTAAAAGAAAGAGGTTCTCAAATATTTTTGACCTTTTATTAGTTGACGAATATTAAATTATCCCGGAGTTTTTGTTAAAAGGAAAAGAAACAGAATATTTAATTTATTATTTATGCTAACAGGTTAATGCAACTTGAAAAGTGTGGTTTTCAGTCTGTCTTGTTTTGTTTATTGTTTATTGGTTGCTAAGGATTCGGTTTCTAAAATGTGTTAGTTCTTGTTTCCTGGGATAAAATTCAGCTTCAAAGTCAGTTATTTCAATTAGATTAAAAGGTATGGGCACCAGGCAAGGTAAATCACTAGTTTTATAAAGAAGAACAAACGTATTTATTGGATTGTTTTCAGCACAATTTAACCCAAACAAACTGGCCAAGTGCGAGTCGGACTCGCGTGCAAATTAATTTTTTAACATGTTATTTTACCACTATAGACTTCTTACATATAGGTTTTCCTGTAATCTATAGGTAAAGATATATTATCTCCATTTTTTAAGACTCTTTAGTTTCGGAGATAAGGGAATGGTCATTTTGCGTCTAATTTCTTAAATAACCATTTATTTTGAAATTATGCAAAAATATATTTAAAACCCTCACAGTAAGCCGTTTCATTTGATATGTCACACAATATTTTTCAAAGAACTTTTATTTTAACAAAAATGACCATACTAAAAATATAATAATTTACGTTACCAAATTTCAACAGAATCGGTCCAGTGGATCCGGAGAAAACTGGCTGTGACAACGGACAGACAGACAAACAGACACCCGAGTGATCCTATGAGGGTTCCGTTTTTTGTTCGGAACTCTAAAAAGCTGAAAAAAAAGATTAAAACCGGTTGCCTAAAGCAGTATTTATTAATCAAACGATAGATAACTCAAGTACTTATTTTTGCAAGAGCCTGTGTTTCAAACTTGCTAAATATACAATAATATTATTCTTTAATGTTCTTATTATTGCGACCGTTCCCAACTTTGCAAACTGCTGACTTCTTTGAAAAGTTGCTCTCATTCAGATTTGTTTAACCATTATTTTATGATAGGAGTTGTAGAGATGAGAAATGTTTTTTTTTTGTATATTTTTGCTACCTCAAGTCTCCCGTAAGTTTTAAAACCAGTGGGATTTTTTTACGATTCCGTACCCGAAAAGTAACCAACGGGACCCTATTACTAAGCCTCCGCTGTCCGTCCGTCCATCCTTCCGTCCGCCTGTCTGTCAGCGGGCTGTATCTCAGGAACCGTAATAGATACACAGTTGAAATTTTCATACAAGAAACATATTTTTTCCGGTTTAAGGTACGGAACCCTTCGTGTAAGAATCCGAATCGCAGTTCGTCGGTTTTTATTTTACTTACGAAAACTTAAAATTTATTTAGTGTCGTTTAATGTTTAAAATTACGTGAATAATATGCTGATGGCAATGCTAAATGTTGATAAAATGTTAGGCTTTCCTAACAGTTTAATATTCAACAATGTAGCGTAGGTACAACATTTTGTTACAGCTTCAACCTTTATTAAAGAGGCTACAAGCACTTCTAGCGTTTTAGTACGTACGGATTCAAGTGCTCGAAAAGTATAATAAAGTTGTATTAAAACTAATAAATAGGGCGTCATTCAGTATAGTATATCATCATAGAACAAAGAACTCTTTTAGTAACCTACTTATTTATATATTTCATAATGTTCAGTCCTTATTGCAACTGCCACATTACTAAATTAGTATCAATCCCATTTAATACTAGACTTAATAATAACATTAATACGGCACTGTCAATTTACAAACTATTTGTCTCTGCATCACCAAAAAATCGTTATACACAACCTGGTATAAAAATCTCCATTAATTTGTGACTGCTAATCATCAATCACTATTTTATTAATAAGATCTAAAATGCCTATGACACAAGCCCACCTCTATAAGTTTGCCTACGTAAAGTGTTGGTAACTGAATAGTCCAGAGATTTCAGGTCTTGAGCAAAACTTTGAGAACAACTGACCCGGCCTCTTATTTGTTTATACCCGAATTCGAGTCATATCCTTTATATATTCTAGTCATGCTATCTTCGAGGTCTTTTGAATCATAAATCATTTCTTTTTTTGTTGATCACAGGTTGATAATATGTTGTGTTAGTTACAGGTTCTGCTATGTCCCGCCATTGAGATATACAAAATTCATATTATTAGACAGATACATAGTTAAAACACAATTATTAAATTTATGTCAAATTGCAATACATTTAGATTAAATTAGTATAATATTTAGTCAAATTACAGCTTAGTTAAGTTACAAAATAGTCAATAAATAATTACATGGTGCGTCATAGTTTATGAGTAATTACAAGTCTTATTAGTTTTTCATTCATAATTGTGTACCCATTAGTTTGATTCAATAAATCGGCTGATTCAGTGTCTTGTCATTTAGAAATCCTCTTATAGAGTTATAATAAAAATAATAAATTCATTTATTCAGGTAATTACAACCCATTACACAAAAATCATAAAATCGGAAATCAAAATAAGAACAATAAATTAAAATCCCATCATAAGTTAAATTTGACAATGCCAATAAATTAAAATTCAAAATGTCAGTAAATTAAATTTAAAATGTCAATAAATTAATTTTAAAATGTCAAAATGTAAAAAAAAATTCAAAAAATTAAATTATAAAATGTCAATCAATTAAACTAACATTTACTTATCAATCATTCTTGTGGTTTTCTTTTTAAGGTATATATATATATATATATCACTCATAGAAAGAAGGTGGAAGATTATTAAAGAAACGAATAATAATTATAATTGTTAAACTTCTAGATAGTCTATATTCTTTGTCAAATTATGTAAATCAATCATTGACGTTTCCCCACGACTTGCTTACCTTTGATTATAGCATTCGGCAATATTGCCCGATGACCCATAATTTGGTAACACGGTATTTCGAAATTGGGTCATGGAATTGTATCGAATTTTATCTACTAATGTTACGTTGCGTTTGATAAGGTAGGCCTCACTTTATATGTTGCGGAATTTTTTCGAAAGAGTCACCGCGGCCCTGGAACGCAAAGGGCACTAGGAGGAACACGCATGGGTTTTAGTCAGTAAGAGTCTGACACTCCCTTCTGCTTCGCCTAGAGCGGGAGGAGTCATTTGATGATTTCCCATCGATAAAAAAGGCCCCATTTTATGTATGGATGTTGTTTTAGGTATAAGAGTAGCAAAAAAAATAGCGCCATTATTGTACAGCATTTTCTAGTAGTAATTATCTAGATTTGATTAAAAAAAAAAATGCTAAATATAAGAAGAAACCCACAAGAAATGTACAGTCAACAAAGCTATTCGGTATACAGGCAAAAATATTCTCTTTTCCACAGCACTGCCAATGTTTATTTCTAATGTGTGCAATATATTTTTTAAGCTTTTGACATATTTACGAGTGTGTTGTACAATAATTGTCTACTCAGCACACTCACAATATTGTGATACATCCTCCTTGGATGGCTCACCCTCCGGGAACCTCCGTCAATTTAATAATTAAAAAAGCTTTAGAAGAATTAGGAATTTAGAATAGGTTTAAATATTGACATATAATGATTGATTTGTTTTTACGACAGTTCTGTAAAAGTTTTTCCTGAGAGCACCAGCTCAATATAATAATCTCTTAAATCGCTTAAAGGCTGTTTTATTGAATCGATTCCGGGGGCATTCCAGAAGCCCTAGTGGTGTGCCCTACATGTGGCGGCGGCGCCGGGTACTTAATAAATAGAAAAGTACGTTTTTCGCGTATACAGGGCGTACACTGTATAAAGATAATTTCGCGTATGCACTGCGTAAAAAAGTGCATGAAGACCCCCATTTTATAGTGATGCTCAGGCAAAATTTCTACGCCTGGATAAGTATAAAGATAAGTGGTTTTTATTAAATAAATATAATTTCGCAAGATGGCGAAAGTAGTATCCTTCACGGGTACGGGTTCCACCTGCTCGTTCGACGATTTCCTTACACAGTTTCGCCAAATCGCAGCCATTAATAGATGGCCGGAGAGTGATTTAGCCCTCATTATGGGTGCTTATTTGGACGGCCCGGCCCTAGCTTTTTTCAAATTTACGTACAAAGAAGGGGTGTCATTTAAGGTGATTTGCGACAGCCTGAAGTCTGAATTCCCATCAGGAATAGATTTTGTTGAGAAATTCTACAATGCGCGTCAAGACACTAAAGAAGACATAGTCGCATTTTTCTATAGACTGGCTGATTATGGATTACAGTCCGGAATTACCGACGAAAAGATATTCATTAAGATTTTCTTGAAGGGTATAAATATGCATTATAAATTAAAGCTGGGGACCCGATTATATAACTCAAAAGCTGAGTTGCGTGCCACCATTGACCAAATAAAAGAAATATTTGAGGAGACACAGCCCGACCGGGCAAATTTTTCGTTGCACCCTCCGCGGGTCAGTTTTGATCATTTTCCAGCCGGAAGTCAGAGATACCCAACTTCACCGAGACCAACGAGCCCGGGGCAGACTGCTGCAAGATCGACGCCAAACCTAGCCGGTGATACGGATACGTATCACACTCCGAGGTATAATTTGCGGCCGAGACGGTTTGATAATAGAAATAACCGATTTCCAATTACCCCCAGCTCAAGAAGCCCACGTTCTGATGGCCACCCAAACGCGGAAGGGCACAGTCGATAAATAATGAAGTGGAGTTGCAGGCTGTGTCCGAAAGAGATCAACTCCTAAAGAAAAATAGCAAATGCGGTGACCTCAATCCATTTATTAACATTACAATAGATAATCAAGCCTGTTCTGCTCTCATAGACACCGGAGCATCAATTTCGTGTATATCAGATCAATATGCGTTGAATCTCAATTTAAATCATACCAGTGACAAGGCAAATCATTTTGTGAAGTCAATATCGGGATCATGCTTAGAAGTTGTCGGGAAAACGACGATAAGTTTTATAGTGGACTCTAGTGTCTTTGTGAATGATTTCCTGATTATTAAAAACATTAACCAGAAATTGGTCCTGGGACAGGATTTCTTTCGTAAATACGAAGCAGTTATCGATTTTTCTAATGGGTGTATTACTTTAATGGAAAGATGTTGTATAAATTTTCACAAATGTACTGAACAAAATGCTATGTCAGAATCGCAAGTGGTGTGCCGTGACCATAATAATGAAATAATTCCAAATAACAACATTATGAAGGTTCGTGGATCTAAGGGAGAAGGGAGTTTTAATTCTGTATCGGAAACTGATTATTTATATTTTTCGAATTTAGTTAAAAACTGTGATGATAATTTTTTATCGAAAGTAGCTAATGCTGATGTAGTTAATGAACTTGATGTTAATTTAGGTTTAAGCTCGGAGAAAAGAAACAGACTGAGAACCCTTCTTACCTTATACAGAGATAACTTCGCTTTTAAGGCCTCTGAATTAGGTAGTTGTAGCATAGAAGAAATTACTATTAGAACTGTAGATGATATACCAGTTCATCACCCACCATATAAGGTTTCACCCAAGCAGCGAGACATAATAAATACACAAGTCAAGGAAATGTTGGCTAATAAAGTTATTCGGGAATCCAGAAGTGCATATGCATCCCCGGTAGTACTGGTGCAGAAGCCAGACCAGTCGTGGAGATTTTGTGTAGATTATAGGAAGTTGAATAAAAAGGTGATAACAGATAGCTATCCATTACCGATTATTGAGGATATTATGATATACTTATCGGGAGCCAAATATTTTGCAGATTTAGATCTAAATTCAGGTTATTGGCAACATAGATTGTGTGAAGAAGATAAGCATAAAACTGCATTTATTACTTCTTCAGGTTTATATGAATTCAATGTTTTACCTTTTGGACTTAAAACAAGTCAAGCTGTTTTCCAAAGAGTCATGGACAAAGTACTGGCTGGAATAAAATATAAAAAGGCCATTTGTTATGTAGATAATATTTTGGTTTGGGGAAATAGTTTTGAGGAATTTATTGAATCGTTAGAAGAGATTATGTTACGTTTAAAGAAAGCAAACCTTACCTTAAAACCAAGCAAGTGTAGTTTTGGGTATAGTAGAATTTCAGTCTTGGGACATGAGATATCAGGAGAGGGAGTCAGACCCGATAATAAGAAATTACAATCTTTAAAAACTTTGAAGACACCAAAAAACGCAAAGCAAGTTAAATCCGTCTTAGGGTTGTTTTCATACTATAGAAAGTTTATTAGTGATTTTGCACAGATTGTATTACCACTAACAAAGCTTTTAAAAAAAAATAAAGCGTTTGTTTGGAGTAGTAAGGAAGAAGAAGCATTTCGAAAGATTATAAAGATAACGGAATCACCACCTATTCTGCATTTTTATTCAACTGATAAAAACATGGTCACTAGGTTGTATGTAGATGCCAGTGATGAAGCAGTTGGTTGTTGTCTCATGCAAGGTGAAGAGGTAATGTTTCCTATTTCATATGCATCAAGGAAGCTAAGCGATGGGGAAAAGAAATATTCAATCACGGAGAAAGAATGTCTTGCTTTGGTATGGGCATTGAATTATTTCAAACATTTTCTATGGGGTTTGACTTTTCAGGTGATGACTGACCACAAAGCCCTATGTTGGTTAAGGAGCAGAAAGGATATGAATGGAAGGTTAGCTAGGTGGTCGCTGTGTATCCAGGCATATGATTTCAACATAGTGCATTGTGCAGGGAAGGACAACGTCATAGCAGATTTTTTGAGTAGGAATCCCTTAGCCGAGGAAAAGGAGGAGGAGTCAAGGTTGTCTGAGAAACAGTTAGAGGACGGCATGCAGTTGTATAGGATAGAGGTTGTGAGGATGCGAGAAGAGCAGCTGCGAGATGAGTTTTGTAGAGGTTGGTTTGATAAACTGGCAGCTAGTAGTGGAAGTACACTCAAAGGTTTTAGTGTCATAGATGGTGTATTATGTAAACAAGCAAGGAGATTGAATAGGGTTCGAGAGTTGATAGTGATCCCGGGTTGTTTGCTGAAGGAGATATTAAGGGAATTGCATGATGATCCATGGTCAGGTGGTCACTTAGGTCTAGCCAAGACGTTAGGTAAATTTCGAGCAGGATATTACATAAAGGATGCTGAGAGGAAGATAGATAAATATGTGAGAAGTTGTCGGTTATGTCAGGAGCGCAAGAAATGTAAGCAGTTGGCACAGTTACAGCCAGTCCAGGTGAACCATTTGATGGAGAAAGTAGGCATTGATGTTCTAGGGCCTTTTAGGAAGTCGATGAAAGGTAATCGGTATATTATCGTTAGTGTAGAATATGCTACAAGATATGCAGTCTGCAAGGCGGTTCCTAGAGCGACGGCACAAAGAATTAGTGAGTTCCTAATTGAAGAAATCTTCTGTAGGTATGGTGGTGTAAAAGAAATAGTGTCGGATAGGGGGTCGGTTTTTACGTCACACTTAGTGAAGGACACTGTTGAATTCTTCGAGGCGAAGTCACGCTTCACCACAGCATTTCACCCCGCATCGAACGGTCTGGTCGAACGTTTTAACCAGACTTTAACCCAAATGTTGTCCATGTATGTTGCTACGGATCAGAGAAATTGGTGTAGCTATGTTCCTCTCGTGTGTTTCGCGTATAATACCAGTAAGCAGTCAAGCACCAAGATTTCACCTTACGTATTATTATATGCTGGGGAGCCATCATTTCTTACAGATTTAACGATAAATATTGGGGAACAGAATCAGTCATTAGATTTTGTAGGACGTCATAGTCTGAAAATTCAGCTGTCACGCTGTGCCATAGATAATATAAAAAAGGCGCAAGTCCGACAGAAAGCAAATTATGATAAGAAGGCGAAAGTCAGGAATTTTGTAGTAAATCAATTAGTAATGGTTTATACTCCTAGGCGACATATAGGTAGAAGCACGAAACTTTGTAGGTTGTATAAAGGTCCATACAAAATTATTAGGCGGGTTTCAGAAGTAAATTATGTGATAAGTAAACCTAACAACAGGAGATTCAGAGATATTGTCCATGTGAATAGGTTGAAACCATTTTACGTTAGACTTTAAAAAAAAACGGATCTATGCTAGGAAAATATGATGTCAAATCAAATGTCAATACTATAATCATTTTATGTAAACAAAACATTATTTTAGTTTGGGTATGTTGAATAGTTTATTAATCGGTTTTTCTTTTTCATGTTATGTTGGAATACGGATGATGATAGACTACTTCGATGATGCTGCCGGGTGGAGAAGAGAAGGTCGCGAGTAATAACGATATTTAGCTAGGCTGAAGTTATTCCAGTTTTATATTTGTATTAAGGTTTCAGCGTCCACTGTAACGCAATTGAAGGACTCCATGGGCGGTGATACCAACTTTGCATACGGGGCATAGCCTTCGCAAGGGGTGGCAAGTTGTGACCATTGGTTGAGCTGTTCGATGGAGGCAAATAGTTTCAATTCATATATTTTCTAACAGATTTTGATTACTGGAGTGAGTTCGATGTTAGCAGTTAATTCTTTGACAGAATAGACCTTCGCTTCTTAACCGTCTGGCTGCCGCGTAGACTAGTTAGGGTAGCTTTCGAGAAGTCAATCCCTTCTGGATGGATGTGATTTGTCACATCATTTTGTTTACGTTTGGCGGTGTGCTGCAGATTTTAGGGTAGTTTTACTGCAGCAGGGTTTCAGCATGTCTGTGTTTTTGTTCAGCGCAAATGGCGCATTAGAATTTAAAAGAATAATGCTTATCGCAGGATATGACTGAAGCTGCTTCTATAGAAGCATATGCAACCCTGTCTACGATCATTCTACCCATAGGCAGGAACTCCTGGTTAGGGTTAGGTAGGTGCTTAACTCTTCCAAAGCTTGGAATATAAGATTACAGGAGGACTTTCCTAGTATCTTCTATTCGTGAGGGCGTAGCTCATGTGATACATCCTCCTTGGATGGCTCACCCTCCGGGAACCTCCGTCGATTTAATAATTAAAAAAGCTTTAGAAGAATTAGGAATTTAGAATAGGTTTAAATATTGACATATAATGATTGATTTGTTTTTACGACAGTTCTGTAAAAGTTTTTCCTGAGAGCACCAGCTCAATATAATAATCTCTTAAATCGCTTAAAGGCTGTTTTATTGAATCGATTCCGGGGGCATTCCAGAAGCCCTAGTGGTGTGCCCTACAATATTGTGTAAAAGGTAGTTGGCAAGCATATCCAATAGCTTTGTTGACTGTGCATACATTATGTACTCCAAATTACAAAATTAAATGTACATATTTAAAAAAAAACAGTAAATGTTAATTTTAATTTAAATTTGTTATCCTGGAAAAAATATTTAAGCTTTTGACAGTTGTCAGAAGATTAAATATTTTTTAAGCTTTATTGCAGTTGCAGAAGAAGCTTCATTGCAAATAAAAACAAATTACTAAAATAAAATAATTAATTATAATTAAGATTATTAATTTATTTTCTCAATATCACCTACGATTAAAAAGCTCACAGCAGTAATCAACCTACCGAAAGCTGTCTAGTTAAGTGGTTCTAAGTTAGTGCTAAGTTCCTTGTTCTAGGCTAAGTGCCGAAATGCGGTTAAAACTTGGTTCAACTCTGGAACTTCACGTCCGCACTTAATTAACCAGGAGTACGTTCATTAAAGGACGATTTTACCGCTGTAGTAAAAAAAAAACTTGAGAGGTGTCAAGGGACACCCGGGTGGAACGAAGTTCGGAGAAGTAATTAGTGAAGGAATTGTATATTTTTTTTAAGTTATAATAATATTTTTTTTTGTTATTAACAAACATAATGTAATATAAACTTAATCAGTAGGCTCAATTTTAGACCCTAATACCTACCCTACCCACCCTCCCTACCTACCCTACCTACCTTACCCACCGTACCTACCTTACCTACCTTGCCTACCCTGCCTACCCTGCCTACCCACCTACCCTGCCTACCCTGCCTATCCTGCCTACCCACCTCCCCTGCCTACCCTGCCTATCCTGCCTACCCTGCCTACCCTGCCTACCCTGCCTACCCTGCCTACCCTGCCTACCCTGCCTACCCTGCCTACCCTGCCTACCCTGCCTACCTTATAAATATAATGTAAACAGAAAGACGAAACGAAAATAACTGGCTGGCTTTCTATGACAGAGAGAGAGAGAGAGAGACGGACAGACAGACAGAGAAACACGCGCACGCCGCACGGCTTACAACTATAGCAAAAAGTATCGTTACAATTTTTCGTGAGAATTTTTTCCCTCTAGCCCCCTTTCACAACGCGCGATAAGGAACTTCGTTCCAAAAAAGAAATAGGGATGTTAACTGGGTAAAAAATTATAACTGTATTAAGTCTGGATTGTAAAATATTTGACGCGTATTTTTTGCTTTATCAAATCAATCAAAATATCAAAAATCGCTTCAAGTGTGCCCCCATACAATTTGAGGAGTTACCTCTAAATCTCCAGGATCCGATCATAAGATTCTGACTTGATGACCATTGAACCGCCTGGAAAGTATACCCTTTTAAACAATAAAAGTTTTTCCAAACCGGTCTTCGATTAATCGGGGAACGTTCATATAAATAATATATAATATATAATAATAATAATAAATAATAATAAAAAAAATAAAATAATATATAATAATATTTTTCTGTTTCCTTCTTTTTATCTTTCTATGTAATGTGTGTACATAAATTGTTAAATAAATAAATGAAATTCTCCTCCTTTTTTGAATTCAGTTAAAATGCATCTAAGTTCAGGACTGGGGACTTGTTACGCTAGTTATAAGTAGAAATAGTATACTTTATACTTGGACGTCAAGATACGCGAAACAACGAACTATTAGTGTTCACATGACAAAAGAAAACTGACCGACTAAATAAATTATTTTTTAAGAATCTTCCCTATTTATCGTTAACTTTTAATGGCATATATTAAATGGCAGAACAGTAAAAAAATTAAATTGTTTAATAAAGTTTTTATTACCTTAAAAAATTTAACTACAAATTCACATACTCGTTTGATTTTACTTTATCCTCTCACTACATTAACATAAGACTTTCATCCCATTAAATCCGTGGGCTGATCGCAGTTTTGCAAAAAGTTTTTCATATAACGCTTGGAGAGCAATTACTAAAGCCTTTAACTTCAGACGCACAAGCATCGGTTAAAAGTTCTACCGTATAAAAAAGGATTTTAAAACTGCCTTTGCATTCGTGTGGATGTGTTTTTGTTTTAAACATATTATAAATAGAGAATTTATTCAACGACAAGCTTGTGCCCGTGCCTTTGAAAACATATTAAGAGGGGAATCTAGTCCCGAGGAATTTCAAAACTAGGTATTTGAAGAAACTATTGCCGATGCCGTCGCACTGCGCCCTATCCAGTAAAGTGCGAAAGCGACAACTGCAGCAGAGGCTGATTTTACCTATAAAAACCATGACCAACAGTCGTATTGTATTCCGCTGTTTTCTTCTTCAAAGCTGGACTGATCTATAAAAATCATATATCAAAATTTAGAGGAAGACTATGTCTATGCTTCTATTACTTTTTATTTTGATAAAAACTTATCAAATTTCTCTGATAGTGGTCTGAACATGGCGGTAAAAACGCGTTGCTTTTTCGGGTTTTTGGATTGTCATAATTCTTTAAGTAATTATGTTATGGAAAAAAGAAAATGATAGAGGCACATATTAATTCGATCTAGATTTTTTGGAAAAAAAAAATATTGCTCCAGCAGCATTATTTACGAAGAAAACAGTGGAATGCGTTTGTATGGAGAAAGGCCCAAGATTAACCAACTAGAGTCCCCTCTTAACACGCTGTCTCGGCTGCCATTTTCAGATAGATCTATGACAGTCGTTTCCGACACACAGAAACCAGATGGCTTTTTCAACTCATTTTAATGCTACATTATATACTACAAAAATGTATGGAAGTTGAGGTTTTTTTACAGATTGCGACTGACATGCGAATGCGAACGTTTCTTTAAAATTAGTAGAATTGGCAATCAGAAAGTCTGACACCAATCTTGCCAATCGCTGTTCGAAAGAGTCACCGTGGCCCTGGAACGCACAGGGCACTAAGAGGAACTCGAATGGGTTTTAGTCAGTAAGAGTGTGACACTCCTTTCTGCTCCGCCCAGAGCGGGAGGAGTCATTTGATGATTTCCCAACGTTAAAAAAAAGGCTTGCCAATCGCTGGCCACTGGCAATGTGCCCTAAAGTTTGGCAGCATTGCTACGTTGTATGGCTCTTCGTACTGTGCTGGCTTTCCCGCTGCGGCTGCGGAGAACCTCAGAAAATTATATTTTCGAGCCATTTGGGGTTGTAATTCTCGGGTCGTGGGGTCGGAGTGCTAATAACTTGTTTAAAGATACATCATTAGTTATATTAAATCAAATTTATTCATTTTGCACACAGATGATAATTGTAATAAAATTGCATTTGTGATGTGTCGATAGTTCATTTTTAGGAACCAAGGTTACTCTTAAACCCTCTCCCCGAAAACTGCTTCCAAAATGAAATTCGCACCTCAAAACTGAATTCCGTTTGTCCCTAACTAAAAATCCGTAAACAACACCCCAAATGTAATCAGCTTGTTGATACAGGCTACAAATTAAATAAGTTTCTCTCTGACGAACTTTGATCCTCTGGGAGGGCTGATGGTTCCACTTTGTTCGAAGTTGGAACAGATGTTTTGTTAGAAAAATAATGTGAGTACTATAGTGGGGAAGATTGAAATTTTTTGTGGTAGGAATGTATAAGAAACTGTGCTCGTTGATTGAGTGGGGAAAGCTGGATGATTTTTAGGTATTTTTTTTTTCGTAAATCGGTTTGAAAACTATCTATTTACATGATTCATATTGAAAATAAATACTAAAGACTACATTACTTTCTGCATTAAAGTTGTCCATTATTTTTAACCAAAACAGAGGTACGAAAATTGTAAGTTGGACATGTGTATCTGTGTCTGTCCGTGGACCGTAACTCCTCATCTGACAAACCAATTTTAATTATTTTTATTAAGTTATTTTATGTGTCTAATTTGAAAACGTATGATCAGAAATACTACGCTCTTTGTCTAAGAATGGTTGAATTTGTAATATCATGGTTAACAGTACATACTACTATACCTACATAAACAATTTCTTAAAGTTTAGTCAGTAAAGAGTTTTTCACCCATCTAAAGATTTTGTTTTAATAGTTTGATGGAACAACAAATAATGCAAACGCTGCCCACCAAAAACGAAAATTGAAAACACAAGTCACCAACAAATACCAAACAGTCTTACCCAAAGACAAAGAAAACTTATCGGTATCTTTTTATAATATTAATGTGCAAACGTAACCACACATTGTGTCTTGTTAATAATTCTGAGGCTTCGATTTATAGTCGGCCAGTGAATATAAAGTTGCTGCTTTTATAAAAAGAAAAAAAAGGAAGAATTATTTGTTTGCTTTATTACCACTAGGGTTAATTTTATGATCAAGAATGTTGTTTTTTTTTTTGAGGGCTTACTCCCATTGTAAAAGTTCTTCATATTGTTGGTATTACTATGTTATAATATTTTGAATTTGATTCTTTGAAGATTTCAGATTGTACCAATTTTTTTCTAATAAAAGATTCTGACCCAAAATTCGGGTCCCACAGACAACGCGGCAGCACGTTATTGTTTTTAGGGTTCCGAAAAAAAAAGGAACCCTTACAGGATCACTCGGGTGTCTGTCTGTCTGTCTGTCTGTCTGTCTGTCCGTCTGTCACAGCCAGTTTTCTCCGGATCCACTGGACCGATTCTGTTGAAATTTGGTACGCATATGGATTTCTGTGACCCAAACACGAACGCGTTACGTATATTATTATTTTTGTAGTATAGGGGTCACTTTTGGGGGTCAAACTAGAAAATAAAAAAAAAAAGTATTTTGAACAATATCGTGTGACATACTAAATGAAAGGGCTTACTGTGAGGGTTTTAATTATATTTTTTTTCATAATTTAAAAATAAATGGTTTTCAAGTTATTCAAGAAATTAGACGAAAAATGACCATTCCCCCCCCTTATCTCCGAAACTACTGAGCCTAAAATTTTGAAAAAAATGGAGATAATAGATCTTTACCTAAAGTTTACAGGAAAACCTATTAGAAGTCTGTAGTGTTAAAATAACATGTCAAAAAAATTAAATGCATTCGGAACCCTTTGCACGCGAGTCCGACTCGCACTTGGCCAGTTTTTTAAATCTGTTTTGTGTGTTAGCAATTTAAAAACGAATTCCCTGAAAACAAGCTGTCCCTTATTTATATACTTTGTGTCTTTGTGTGGGAGTCTTAAGGCGAATTTTACTTTGACGTCTGAATCGTTTATTATAAAAAACTTCATAAATTCGAATCCTCATTTAAAACATTGACCAATTTGTCCCTGCCGAAAGTAATTTCACCATTATCTAAATTATACGCAAAGTAATTGTTATAACAAGGATAGAGTCGACTAAAACAGTGTGATTTGAAACGTTAATAATTTACTTTGTTACGCATGAAAATTGAACTCAAAATTTTGGATCAAAACAGATACTTGTAAATCCTTGAACATGTGAACTAACTTTATTTAAAGTTTATTTACTAAAACGTTTCTTAAAGTAGAAATATCTCATGGTTCACTTCTGATTTTAAAATTGGATCAGGCAGCCAAATTGAATCATTTGGGTTTAATTTTGGAATCAGTGGTTTTCAGATATATTGGACTCAGTAGGTGCCTGTCCATTTGCACGGAGCGAACCAGTGGAGCGGAGAAACGGAGAAATATTAACCAATCATGTTAGTCAACATATCAGTGACTCACGTGTTGCGGAGGTTTTATGCAATTTCATTGGTTAAAATTTCTTCGTTTCTCCTCTTCGCTACCTCGCTCCGCTATAATATATATATTAAAACATTTATTTTAGGTTGCAATGACCCATAGATAAATACACATAATTATAATAATAATTGTGTTAGTAAATAAAACGTAAAACTACGTTGGGCACCCCTTAAGCTCCGGCCACACCTTCGCGACCAAAGCGACTGCGAGGCGGGAGCGTCAGTCGCGCGACGGACGCTTCTTCTATCTATAGCACGTTGCACACCTACGGGACCAATTCTTAGTACAAAGTTGGAGACGCTCCCGCTTCGCGTCACGCTATCCGCGTACTTGACGCGCAGGTTTGACCGGACCTTTTTATTATGCATTGGATTAAATTCAAATAATATTTCCCAGCCTGATTTAACTCTTTAATGTGGGATTGTGTCCCACAACTTTGAAAAAAAAAAAATCAAAACAGCGGCGTGGGACTATACCAGTTCCCATAAAAAAAAAGTTCGAGCTCCTTTATTACCTATGTATTTAGTAAAGAGCACAACACTTATTGGGTATTGGACGGGTATATAAAACCCTATTTTACCAAGGTATATAGTATCATTCAGTGGATAAACTTGAAACTCGTAATATAATGTCAACATTTCCCACTACAAAGCCAGATTAAAAAAGAAAACGAGATTTAAAAAAAATCATAAAAGTACTGCCAACTGAATCACGAAAACTTTTGAGAAATTCTGCCAACTTCACGGAACGTTAATGCTAACAAATAGCCCTTATTATTATTCTAAATGTTGCTCAACTTTGCGGGCAATTAATAGAAAAATTTGACATGAATATTTTAGATGTGCTTTTCGTGATTTTGTTTAAGTTGTTGAACATTTATCTTGTTCTTTATGAGTTTTAAACTTTCAGATATGAAATAAATGTTAAACAATGAGAAAACTTTAACTATCTTTGTTCTTAAGCTATGGAATATACTCATAATTAATGTCGGGACTTATAAAACGTAAATGAATGAACAAAATGAGTTCTATATGTCAAAAAGTTCGTGTCGGACTCGAACTCGAAAGGTTCCGAACCATAAACTGAAAAAAGCACGTCTCTTTTTTGGGCCCCCCATACTAGACACTTGTTTTTTATGTTTAGGTTTCCTTTTAATTTTAATTCAATTTTACTGTGTCTTAATTTATTTTAGTTGTTATAGCGGCAATAGAAATACACACTCTGTGAACATTTCGGCAGTCTACCTGTGACAGACGGACGGACGGACGGTCGAACGGACGGAAGGACGGCGATGAACAGTGGAAGCTTAGTAATAGGAATCCGCTGGTTACCCTTTGGATACGGAACCCTAAAAATAAATGAATTGACAAAATGTGTTAAAGATGTCAAGAAAGCGAAAAGGTAGATTTTCTGAAAGCTTTGATTCAATGGGCCCATGGGTCCTTTCTTACTTTTTAAACATTTATTTTTGTTAATCACCAGCATAGGTACCTCCGAGTTTCGACTTAGAGGGCTATTACATTTTTCTTGGATTTAAGCGTTTGACTCGAGTTTTGATGTGTGATTATGGTTTATATTTAGACACAAATTAAAATATATATATATATATATATGGCCAGGAAAGTTTGATTATTTTTGTTTGGAGTGCTTTAAATAAATATTTCAATTTGTTTACGTAAATTAGTACAAACCTTGTCTCTGCAAAGGATGTTTCATAAAATTTTACTTTAGGCATACATGATGTTTTGTTACATCGAAGATATAATAACTTAATCATTAACAAAAAATGTTTATGGTACAACTATATCTTCTACTTTGGAGGCTGAAGATTGTAAAAAAAAAAACAATATTTGCATTGTATAGACTCAATTTTATTTAGCAATGTATAATTTCATCCATTTTAACGGCACATGTGTGAGTACTGTGTACCTTAAACTTAAGCTATAGCTATCAGTTTTAGGTTTGTTTTTGACTTGAATGTACCCTGGCGGTTGGGAGTGTCATGCTCACACAAAAGTCTGGCTGATGGTGGCGTATGCGTTGGATCATTTGGCTCCCTTCAAAATGGTTGAGCCGAATGGTGCTAGCGCATGCGTCATGTTCGTGAACGGGCGCTGTCAGTTAGGACTGGTCATTTCTCAGTTGCCATGATTTATTTTAAATATTTCTTTGAATTGTTCCTTTTTTTCTCGGCCGCTTTTATCCTGCTCGTCTTTTACATCGTTCTCACATGTTTGTATAATTTCAACTTGATGTAAACAAAAATTTGTAACAATTTATTATTTTTTAAAAGAGTGTCCGTGGAGTTTCTTGCACGTTCTTCTCCATAGAGATCTACGCTTTGGAACGTGCAAATAGATTCATCTTGTTGGACTGACCGACCTTGACAATTCAAAAGTGCCTGTAAATGGTTTATTTGAAATATACGATTTGATTTGATTTGATTTGGAGTGCTTTAATCAAATTATCATGTTTCATACAGCAATATGCCAAAAATAATTCTGTAAAACAGAGAGCTACTGACAATTTTTCGGCCGAAATTATATTTTTTTTTCTATGAAAATATAATCCAAATTCAAGCAAAAAGTAACTAATAACTTAGGTTACTGCGATACATTGCTTGAAAAAAAAAATGTCTATTTAAATGTACAACAATATTTTTAAACAATTGTTGTATACAGCGCTACAATCATTATAAATCTCGGAAAAAGCGGTATGTAGCTTTAGTCTGGGCCAAGCGCTCCATTTTGTAATAGCACCCTAAAGAAACTGACCAAATCATCGACTCTTCATAACTCATCATCTGCGTAGCCTTTTCCCAACTACATTGGGGTCGGCTTCCAGTCAAGCCGGATTTAGCTGAATACCAGTATTTTATGTGGAGCGGTTGCCTACCAGACCTCCACAACCCATTAACTGGGTAACACGGTACATGGCAAGACTGGAGTCAGATTAACTGGCTTCTGACTATCCGTAACGACTGCCAAAGATCTACAAATGACAGCCGGGACCAACGGCTTAACGTGCTTTCCGAAGCACGGAGGAAACTCGGTGTGTTAAGATGGTCACCCATCCACAGACCAACCTTGGCAAGCGTTGCTTAACCTTGAATATCGACCCGTGCGGCTGTTATTATCTAGACACGAGCTCTTCATAACTATGAAAATAAAACACAATTTGCCCTCACTTAATACAAAAACGTCATAACTTGCCTCGAAACAGAATGAATAGTGGCACATAATATCAGCATCGATAAATAATAAAGGCGAGAGAGCGGATTTTACGTTAATACAGTGTCGTAAATATTTTCCTTCCTGCCCTGTTTATTGAAATTAATGGCGTTATAGCCGTTTTTATAGATTCCGTAGCAAATGTGCAGGAGATTGATTTTCGGAATGACCCATAATTTTTCAATGTTCGAAAAATTAATTAATTTTTCGCCCATTACAGTGTTTGAGACATAATAATGCCGTCTGTGGCTTTTGGAAAGATTTTCTGTTTATATAAGATTCCAGTGATGGAACGTCCGGGGAAGGTTGAACAGAGGAGTCATAAGGAAGAGTTAAAGGCTAAGACTGAGTCCTGTGCTTTTTCGGGTGTCTGTCTGTCTGTCTGTCCGTCTGTCACAGCCAGTTTTCTCAGGATCTACTAGACCGGTTCTGTTGAAATTTGGTACACATATACCAAACACCAAACCCAAACACGGACGCGTTACGTAAATCATTACATTTTTGGTATGGGGGCCACTTTTGGGGGAAAACTAGAAAATTAAAAAACAAAGTTGAACAATATCGTGTGACATATCAAATCAAAGGGCTTACAGTGAGGGTTTAATTTATATTTTTTTCATAATATTAAAATAAATAGTTTAGAAGTAATTCAAGAAATTAGATGAAAAATGACAATTCCCCCCCTTCTCTCCGAAACTACTGAGCCTAAAATTTTGAAAAAAATCGAGATAATAGATCTATACCTAAAGATTACAGGAAAACCTATTAGAAGTCTGTAGTGTTAAAATAACATGTTATAAAAATGAAATTCGTTCGGAACCCTTTGCACGCGAGTCCGACTCGCACTTGGCCAGTTTTTTTTTTATGTGTGGCCTCTCGCAGCTCAACCTAGGAGGTTGTCGACTACTTAATCGTACTTTCCTGTGGCGGCCTTAATATAATTATTAAAGCCGGCAGGGCTTATTACCAAACTTACAAACTAAGCCAAGCAAAGTTGCCCTTAGCGTAGTCTAAGGGCAACCCCTGTGGGGTACGGACCTCGGCTTAGGGCGTCGCTGGGGGGAGGACAGCTACGGACAGGCTGAATCGAACATTGATTATTATTTAGGGGCAAATTTAAAACTACAAGCTTAGCGGCGCGGGCTAGCTCTAGCAGGGGTCGGGGTGGACATTGAAGGGAAGATAGCGACGGGCATCGGTTGTCCTGTACCCAGCTTTGATTCTTTAAAATCTTTCTAAACTTCATTCACAATCTGTCCAAAATGAGGGAAATTGAGGATTTTTGACAGATTGCTAATGAGATGCGAATGCGAACGTTGCCTTAAAATAAGTAGAATAGGTACTCAGATCGGCTTCATTCTTAGCGGCTGAAGCTGAAAACCTCTGAAGAACCTCTGTTTTATTTACTAACTGGGGAAATAATAATAATAATGCTGCCGACACCGGCGGACTACTATTTTTTATATTTTTAAATGTATTTTTTAATGGTTTCTTTTTTTTAAGATATATTTAAAAATGTAAAATATATGTATATAAAAATAAATAGACGAAATAATATTAAAAAAATTAAAATAGTCCGCAAGACGCATACAAATAACGTTTACACCGCGTGAGTCGGCTTGGCCCCCATAGAGCCTTACGGATTCTGACGGTTAGGGCGACTTGGCCGATCGTTCCTTATGGACATTCCTGACAGGTTAACCTAAATTTCAACATTATTATTGGCACGTAAAAGACTAACAAAAGGGCGCTTAAAATCGTTACCAGGGTGATAAGTAGGTAGTTACCATGTTTATAAAACACCTAAATACGAGCCTTGAACAATAGCCTACCTAAGGTTTTACAATAATAAATTGCTATTCGGGTAAGGTTGGCTGACGCTTTCTTAACAATGAGGAGCTGTTACTAGGTACAGCTTAGCTTAGGTAGGTACCTAAATAGGATATTTTTTGCGACAAGCCAGTCACACTGTTCCCTACCATTGGAACTCCTGAGAGCCAGAATCAATGGCGAACCCCAGAAAATATCGAGTTAATGAAGCTTGACGAGTCCCGGAGAAACGATCAAACTGCCTTGGATCCCGCAACGATAATAACAGCGGAGGGGTAAGACGATAATTTCCACTTCCGATAATCTACAACAAGTCTTTCCAATGGATTTCGTGTTACTCACCCAGTTACTGGGTTGTGGGGATCAAACAGGCCCTCCATGTGAAGTATTGGTATTTACCTGCACCCAATTATAGTGGACAGGACACCAACCCAAATATAGTATTTTTATATTTTCTTCAAAAAAAAAACTTTAACTCACATACACAAACAGCCAGACCCGGAACAACTATCTGTAGGCTATAAAAATATCTGTGCGGGAATCGAAACCGCGACAACAACGCAGCAGCCAATCGCTCAACCACTGCGCCAACCGTGTCGTCGACAGTTGGATATAAACTGGGCAGTTTTAATTTAAACTGTTTCTAGATATATATATATATATAACGAAGTTATTGCGTGCAAACAAATCCAACTGTAAATAAAAAAATCTATTAATTACTGCCCTTTCCTGAAAATAGGGGATAACAGTAAGAATAACAGTTTCTTATCTACGCTCTTTTAATATAAATCAAGGGAACATCCCCTAAGGGCACCATTAGTCCTTGGACTCGGATAGCAAGCTTTAAATTTATTGACGCCGAAAACAAAGATAACAGAACTAATGAAAATATCCTTTGGTAAATCGTGTTCTTTAATCTAAAATCAAATTGCGACGAGTCCATTATTACTTGGCCCGTGGCTATATTTTACTCGGATGAGTTCACAAAGAGCTTGTCACTACTAAACGCATTTAGTTAGGTAGGAAGCCAGCTCCAATGGAGTTAGTAAAATGCTTAGCAGGTGATGTAATAAACCAGAGTTGCCAGAAGAAGGTTTTATACACCGTGTTCCGGACGATATACATAAACTTCGACCAGATGTTCAGAACATGGAAATAAACATTTCAACATTTCTCACTATGGTACATTAATCAATTCTTATTTTTTGTTAATTTTCATACAATATAACTTGACGTAAATCACCTGATATGCATGCCTTTTTATCGGAATTGCCAACGAAAAAAAAAATGAAATTCAAATAGCATTTGGTAGATTTTTAGGGTTCCGAAAAAAAAAGGAACCCTTATAGGATCACTCGGGTGTCTGTCTGTCTGTCTGTCCGTCTGTCACAGCAAGTTTTCTCCGGATCCACTGGACGGATTCTGTTGAAATTTGGTACACATATGGACTTCTGTGACCCAAACACGGACGCGTTACGTAAATTATTCAATTTTTAGGATGGGGGTCACTTTTGGGGGTCAAAATAGAAAATTAAAAAAAAAAGTTTTTTGAACAATATCGTGTGACATATCAAATGAAAGGGCTCACTGTGAAGGTTTTAAGTATATTTTTGCATAATTTTAAAATAAATGATTTAGAAGTTATTCAAGAAATTAGACGAAAAATGACCATTCCCCCCCCCTTATCTCCGAAACTACTGAGCCTAAAATTTGGAAAAAAATGGAGATAATAGATCTTTACCTAAAGATTACAGGAAAACCTATTAGAAGTCTGTAGTGTTAAAATAACATGTTAAAAAATTTTAATTCGTTCGGAACCCTTTGCACGCGAGTCCGACTCGCACTTGGCCAGTTTTTAGTTAAGGCCATTTCACACTGCATAGCTCAATTAAATGACATTACAAATATCTTTCTAACGAAGCCTTTTTAAGTACTACTTCCTGTGTTGAATTTGATTTGTAACAGCTATCGAAGCGTTTGCTTAAGTTTATGGATAACGTGAAGAAGACGGTGTATACAACGGGTTCCTTTTGACATCCAATAACTGTAACCCATCAATGAGACCATGTCGAAAAATTACCTGGCACATGAATTAATTTTCATTTTTCATACAAAATAATTCGACAAAGTCACGATAATTTATAAGAAAGAAAAAGCGTTTATTTGCGCCAAGCATGACGCATACCAAAAAACTAAAAATGAAATAAAAAAAATACATTCTATAACAATTGGGAAGATATGCGTCACATTCGCGCAAAACGGCCATCGCTCAGCATAATGCTAGGACTTGTGTACGAGACAGAGCCACAGCGCTGGTTTCAACACCCTTACCCTTACGTGAAATATGACAACGTCGCATTTTCTTAGTTTAAATATGAATGATTGATTCGAATCAGGTCTACGGTCCCTTGAAGCTGTAAAAAATCAAAAGTTTTAAGTTAACGTAAAAAAAGATAAGGCCGCTATAAAAGTATATTTTAAGAGACTCTCAAGGGAATCATAATGTATAGGGCCCGTTGACCTAGAACTATGAAATTATAAATTTGTAATTAAATCATTAAAAATACAGTCTTTATATAAAGTAATATGTACCTACAAATTTGTACGGAACCCTCGGTGGGCGAGTCCGACTCGCACTTGGCCGGTTTTTCGTATTACTTTTACTTGTAGAATATAACCTTAAAGTTATGAGGTAATAAAAGAAGCATTTTGTATAGTTAACAAAAAGAATATGTGTATTTTGCAGACTAGTGCGTCTATAAAAAGTATTTCATATACATAATGTAATGTAGTTAATGGGTTGTGGAGGTCTGGTAGGCAACTACTACATGTACAATACTGTTATTCAGCTGAATCCTGTTTGACTGGAAGCCAACCCCATTATAGTTGGGAAAAACCTAGCAGATGAATGTACTATAATAACGACTTTTCATTAATCAGAGATCACACTACTTATCTATCTCATCATAACAACCGAAAGACATCCACTGCTGGACATAGGTCTCCCCCAAAAGGGTTGGGGGGGGGGTTGCCATAATCGCCACGCTTGGCAGGCGGGTTGGCGATCGCAGTGTATGGTGTTGCGTTTTACAGAGAACGCTGCTGCCCATTCTCTGTTCAGTCCCTTAGTCGCCTCTTACGACACCCACGGGAAGTGATGGGATGGTATTATACTTTTACGGCACCACACGGCACCGGCCGACACCATACGGCATATCTATCTATCTATATACATTACATACAAAAATTGTTTCTACCTATGTCCGTTAAAGACTTAAACAATCCAACCGATGTGCCCCAAACCAATTTTATTAGAAAGGCAATAACGAAGACGGTTTTAGACCACTAAAACTGCATATTTCTCGAAATTCCTACGGGAACGGGAAAAACGGGGTGTGCGCGTACTAAGTCGCCGTTCAAAGCTAGTTTTTAATAAATTTTGTACTAACAGTGCGACGACAATTAGAAACAAACGGACGTTAATAATTAAATATTTAAAAAGAGATTGTAATAACAAATACATTGATACAAAAATAATAACGACGTGTTAATAATAATAATCATTTTATTTTCGGGCATCTGAGGCCCATAGATAAAATACACAGAATTATCTTACACTATAATAAATTAATACGTATATTGATAAATCATATTAAAACTATAACTATGCACGAAACGTCGGCGTCGTGTTTCGCTGTGTGGTGTCGCGTAACCGTCCTCGGAAACGTCGAAATACAACCTTTCGGCCAAGTCCTCTTTCAAGATGGTCTGCAGATGGTGGGTTGGAACTCGTACTACGAACGACGTAAAGATCATATTGTGGCGCTATTCCAACCTTTTGACCCTCAGAGTCCAGTTAAAACAAATAATAAGCCACAACACCATCCACCATTAATTTCTACTTTCTTTATTCTAGAGTAAACCCACTTCACAAAGAACATATTGCCCTCAGTCTTCTAAAAGCCCATAGCAACATAAATCTTATATTTCAATTCATAAATCCTTAATTCCACCCAATTCATTTAATGAATGGGTCTCTCGAAATAGGTTTGATACTAAGGGTCCCTGTCCATTTCAGCGAAGCAAGGCAGCGGAGCGGAGATACAGAGAAATTTTAACTAATGGAATTGCACAAAATCTCCGCACCACGTGTTTCACTGACATTTTGTGCAATTCCATTAGTTAATATTTCTCCGTTTCTCCGCTCCGCTACCTCGCCCCGCTGAAATGGACAGGCAGCCTATTGGGTCATTTTCTATTTACACCCGAAAAAATACGTAATGGGATTTGAGGCGCTTCAATTATTATTCTTCGGAGTATTTGATTATAATAAAAACAAATAATTAAAAAAAACGACTGCCATGTCCAAAAATGAACTAAAAAATTAAAAACAAGCATTGGCCCAAAAATTTAAACTTTTGACAACTTTTTTATTGCAGTCGGGGGACAATAGGTACTCTTCTAACGATACCACCATACATCGAAATCGGTTAAAGGGTTTAGGAGTTACGATGGAATAAAGAAACTCACAAACATACATACATGCATAAATACATGAATCCTGAAAACATAACACTCCTTTTTTTAGGCAGTCGTGTAAAAACTGGTTTTAAATATCTGATTTTAACAAAGATTTCCCATTCGTTGGTAAAAGGGTACTGAGGATTAATAGTTGAAGCGTCTTCCTACTTGCTAATTTATTTGAAAAACTGTTCCACAAGATCATCAGATCAGAGACACACGAAGGGTTCCGTGCCATAAACCGAAAAAACACGTTTTTAGGGTTCCGATCAAAAAACGGACCCATATAGGATCACTCGGGTCTGTCTGTCACGGCCAGTTTTCTCCGGATCCACTGGACGGATTCTGTTGAAATTTGGTACACATATGAACTTCTGTGACCCAAATACGGACGCGTTACGTAAATCATGAAATTTTTAGTATGGGGGTCACCTTTGGAGGTCAATCTAGAAAAAAATTAAAAACAGTTTTTTGAACAATATTGTGTTACATATCAAATAAAAAAGAGCTTACTGTAAGAGTTTTAAATATAATTTTTTCCTAATTTTAAAGTAAATGGATTTGAAGTTATTCAAAAAATTAGACGAAAAATGACCATTCCAGCCCCTTATCTCCGAAACCACTAAGCCTTAAATTTTGAAAAAAATGGAGATAATAGGTCTTTACCTATAGATTACAGGAAAACCTATAAATAGTCTATAGTGTAAAAAAAACAGTTTAAAAAATAAAATTCGCTCGGAACCCTTTGCACGCAAGTCCGACTCGCACTTGGCCAGTTTTTTGTATGAGAACCGCCTCTCATTTTTAATATTGCGTCATTGCGGCAATAGAAATACAAACTCAGTGAACATTTCAACGCTGGCAGACAGATGGATGGACGGACGGACAGCGAAGGCTTAGTAATAGGGTTCCGTTGGCTACCCTTTGGATACGGAACTCTAAAATAGTTATTTATGATATTAGAGCGGTAAGTTGGTTTTTATTAACGAGTAGATAAATGTAAGCCCGAGAAAAAGTCGAGGGCTTACCATAGTCACAAGTTTGTAAATACGAATATCCACACGTATATCATACAACGTTTTACAACACATTTGCGAGAAAATAGTACAATAGGTAATGAGACAAATTTTTGTTTTTAGATATCAGTCGGAAAGTCGCAACAAGCTTTGCAGTATAAAAATTGCACAAATTTGCAAATTTAAAATTAGAACTACATCGTCGTCTCATCTTAGGGCCTTATCATACTAGCGATTTTCCAGCGAGTGGAAAACGGGGCGAGTGCGCAGCGAGCTCGCCGCGAGGTCGCAACGCGTGCGCGGCGAACACACCGCGAAGACGTCGCGGGTGCACAGCGAGCTCGCTGCGAACGGCGCTGTCGACGCCATTTTATACACTCGCGTTCAGTCGTATCAAAGTCACAAGTGTAAGCGGACGCAGCGTCATGTTTTTTTTTAAACTTTGCCCCACACTTGGAATTTCTCCTGTATCGTGGGTCAAACATGCAAACTCACAACCACAAACAGCCAGACCCGGAACAACTATGTGTAGGCCATACATATTTGTCCCGTGCGGGAATCGAACCCGCGACACGCAGCGCAGCTGCCGATCGCTCAACCACTGCGCCAACCGGGCCGTCCTTGAGAGGTCATTGGTGATAATAATGAAAGTGAAGATATGAAGTTATTTATAACGAAATTAAAAATCATCCCGTTATATGTGATCAAACAAAAAGGGGATTAAAGTGATCGTATTATAAAAAAACACAATCATGGTAATCCACTCTGGCACTGAACGTACAATACTCGCTGCCCACCCGCGGCGTCTTCGCGGCGAGCTCGCTGCGCACCCGCGGTGTGTTCACCGCGCACACGTTGGGACCTCGCGGCGAGCTTGCTGCGCACTCGCCCCGCTTTCCACTCGCTCGCAACTCGCTAGTGTGATAAGGCCCTTAGTCTCATTTTCTCTTTAGTCTTAAATTGAGACAAACGCTTTGAAGGAGGTTCGATCGCTCAGCTTATTAACTATTATCTTTTATTATTTTGATGATATTCTATTTTTAAAACTGGACTTCAAAATACTTGAAATGAATAAGCATTCGTTTTCGGATGTTCCATTTTTAATTTAATTAAATTTAAAGTATTTACCTACTTAAAATGAATGAGCTTTAGTTTTATGTGGCGGTCATTTTTAATCTGTGGTATTCGCGATTCTCCCGCCACGGAGAGTTAAATATAAATTTGTTAATAATTTATTGAGGATATATAAAATACAAGGATTCTCGTATTATGAAATTCCTTGGTGGAATTATTGTATATTTTTTTAAGAAATTTAAAAAAAGAACCGTAAAGGATACGCACGGCACGTGCGTACCTACTTTACCGCACGCTCTATACAACGGAGCGTGCGGTAAAGTAGGTGCTTAGGTGAGAGTACCTATTTTACCGCACTTTCCATTGTTTGGTGCGTTATTTCTAACTTTCCAAAAATGCATATAATAGTAATATGCTTTGGTGAAATAAAGACAAAATTGCGTTTTCTGAAATAACAAAAAACAACATTTAAAGCCTTTACTTCTACTTTATATACTTCCTTTATTTATACAGGAGAATATTTAGTGTTCCACGTTTTTCTAAAATACCATAACCTAGCTTTTGCTTCCTAAAAATTCCCTCCATACTGACAGCCGGTGTCACTGGCATGACACTGACATCTATTAGAGATCTGTAGATAATAAATCCTTAAAAAAGAAACTACACTAGTGTAGTGATATTCTTTACATGTATACAGGATTCGTAAATGCATTTTTGAGCAAGTGTGTTGTAAAAGTGTTTAATGTCCTAATCCAGGCTATGATTTACATATTTTCCATTCGTCTTTTGTTAAGACCTTGAAGCATGTTATTAACCAACATACAAACATCCGCAGACACATTTTTCAAATATATATATATTATATTAGTAGGAATACATAATTCGCTCTCTGTCTGCATAAAAATGCGAGTTTCAAGCAATAGAATTCCATTGTATCAGGTTAGGTTACGAAAATAGAGTTCTAGATCCTGTACGTCATTGTACTCATTCATGTGTAGCGGCATCTATACCGCCACATACAACACTATGAAAAGACCTGACGACACACGACACCTACATCATGCAATCATAGTTCTGACAGTTGCCCACCAGACAGTTATGTCTTGTGGGAAACTGCTATATTAACATTTAGTTATATTAACAGGGCCCAGATGGATGTTAATCTATCTGGACCCTGTTAATATAACTGACAATGCGACAAATTTGTAACAAACGGACATAATGTCCCAAATTCGTGACAGGTGTTGCTTAATAAAGCAGATAATATATAAAATAAACGTATACAATTGTAGAATGATCACTTGTCCCTACTCAGTTTAATTAAATAGGCTCCTGGTCGGAGGATCCTCCCTTTTCAATGGACGTTTGCGGGACTTTTCACTCTTTTCCGCATACCTCAATTTATGTTTTATTTAGATGTCATCAATAGATTTGACTCTTTATTATCTTCATCCTCATAGAGGTTAATACAGTCACAACGTACATAAAGGTCTGGTATGTAACTTCGATCGCTTATTTTGAATAGAAATTTAGAGTATTCGATATTGTGCGACAAGAACATGATGGAGCTCAAATTCTTAATAAACAATAAAATCACGAATCAATTCTGACTTGATTGAATATCAGGGAGTCGATCGAAATATTGCCTTCAGAATAGAAATATGAACGAGGTATTCTTGACAAAAATGAAGCCCCGTTAACATAATATATACTAAACTTTATCGTGAAAGGAAAATCGCTGGACTGCCGAAGCAATTTCTGTTGAATTACTGACAGCTCCCTCACCCTTTTTTATCTATAGGGACAATTACTTATGACATGTTATGAGAGAAACCGGTGTCTACAAGGTTTAGCTTCTGTGGCAACAACTTCTTGATTTGTTTTCTTAATGATTAAGGGCTGCTCCTTATAGAAAAGGACATCTTAGGTCATCAGATTCATTGACCAAGTTGTAATCAAATCACTGGTTGAAAAATAAACATTTGGGTTTAACTGTAAAAGTATGTGGATTCAAAAGTAAAATCGGCCACAGAAGTTCATTATGCGTACCAAATTACAACTGAATCGGTCCAGAAGGTACGGAGCAAATTGGCTGTGACAAATGGATAGACACACTCACAAGTCATCATATTATACGGGTTCCGTTTTTGTATGAGGATGACAAAAATAGAAGAAATTATAACCAAAGTCATGTTTTTACTTCGGTTTTACTCACAGAATATTGTTTACAAAATAAATAATTGATAGTTTTTATTTTATTAAATTTAAAACTAAAGTCATATTAAAAGCATTAAGTTTGCCTTTGCACCGTTGTGTTTCATAAAGATTTAGTAAATAAATAAAACTAGCAATTGAATAACTAGGAACAGTCACCGTTCATTCCTTTTCAATTCACGAACGAAACTAAAACCCGGAATCCCTTTACACCACGAGCAGAAATTGAAGGCAGCATTCGCAACAAACAATGGTTGAAACAAACAGCAAATCCAATTTTATTTGGGCACGTAACTGCGCTATCATTGGGCGACAGTCGCCGAACTAGCGTTATCCTTAATACAACAGCCCGGATTCAGCTCACCACTTCGTATTACTGGGATGAACGTGATGTAAGAAATTTTAGAGCTGATCATATAACAATTACCTCTAGAACGTCCATAGCTATACTTTACATCTATACTTATATTATAAAGAGGTAAAGTTTGTGAGTTTGTAAGGTTTTAAGGGGTAACCTCTGTGGCGGAATTTGTTCGAAAGAGTCACCGCGGCCCAGGAACGCAAAGTGCACTAGGAGAATACGGATGGGTTTTTTGTTAGTAAGAGTCTGACACTCCCTTCTGATTCGCCCAGAGCGGGAGGAGTCATTTGATGATTTCCCATACTTAAAAAAAGGGGGTAATTTCTGAATCTACTGAACCGATTGTGAAAATTCTTTTACTAATAGAAAGCCACGTTATTTGTGAGTATCATAGGCTATATATAAACCCGAAAGCGGGTCAGCTAGTAAATAATAAGATCCTAATTGCACTACTTAGGTCGTAGACTGTTAAAACCTAGTGACAAGCGCTTATTTCGCCGACAAACTATAACGCAGTTGGTTCTAATTTAAATGTACAAGTGTTTTTTGTTTAATTTAATTAGAAGAGTATGATTTAAAGATGTGTTTATGACTTTGAAAACAAAAAAGCATTAAACATATATGGGGTAATGCAGATTGCAGATTTATTTTTAATCTACACTAAATTATAAAGAGGAAAGATTTGTTTGTTTGTTTGAATTGAATAGGCTCCGAAACTACTGGACCGATTTGAAAAATTCTTATAGCATTGGATAGCTACGTTATCAGGGTCTAACATAGGCTATATATTATCCCCGTACTCCCACGGGAACGGGAACTACGCGGGTGAAACCGCGTGACGTCCACTAGTTCATTACATATTTACACACAAGGTAAACATTTTTTTACTTTTCGGTAAATAAAATACTGGTCTGGTACCTACTCAGCTGCAACAGCAGGCTAGACTAAAGGCGACCCCAACATTGTTGCGAAAGGGTTAGCCAAATTGACAGATTTACGGTGATAATTAGTTTAAAAAACTGGCCAAGTGCGAGTCGGACTCGCGTGCAAAGGGTTCCGAACCAATATCATTTTTATAACATGTTATTTTAACACAGACCTCTTATGGTTTTCCTGTAATCTTTAAATATATCAAACTATCTACTACCTGCATTTTTAACGACCACGAACTATTATCTGCATTTTTTTTTCAAAATTTTAGGCTCTGTTGTTTCGGAAATAAGGGGGACTGGTCATTTTTGGTCTAATGACTTGAATAACTTCAACACTGTTTATTTTAAAATTATGAAAAAATATAGTTAAAACCCTCACAGTAAGCCCTTTCATTCATCAAAAAATATATTTATTTACGTTTACGTTCGTGTTTGCGTCACAGAAGTCAATATGTATAACAAATTCCAACATAATCGGTCCAGTAGATCCGGAGGAAACTGGCTGTGACAGACGGACAGACAGACACACGAGTGATCCTATAAGGGATCCGTTTTTACGGATGTTCAGAACCTCTTAAAACTTAGGTTCGACTTATTGTTTATAGTTGCCATCTCCACACAAATCTCCGCCTTCCCATCTCCACGTCAAGATAAAGTTAGAGACCACAGCTCTGACACTTAGGCGCGATCCCCAGAACTCTCCCAAATTGATCTACCTGTTGATTCGGATCGCTCGCCTTCTAAGAGATTTCTTTGATCTCGTCGTGTGAGAGATTCCTACGATACACTCGCGTTGGATTCATTACCGAGATGCCTGTTGCTTTGAAATGAATGAGATAGTTGATATTGGTTTAACTTTTACCTTGTAACTGAATAAATTTATATTTTGGACTAACTTTCGTCCGCGACTCTTCCTTTAAAAGAGTATTTGTTTGGATAAAAAGAAGCCTATGTTACCTATGCTGTAAAATCGTGTGCTCTATAGCTGGCGATCAAACCATAAACACTAAATAACACAAGAAAGTAAGATTAAAAGGGATACTTTGTGCCTTAAACTTTATAGACTGTTATAATCGTATTTACCTTTTTTTTTAATTATGGGAAATCATCAAATGACTCCTCCCGCTCTGGGTGAAGCAGAAGGGAGTGTCAAACTCTTACTGACTAAAACCCATCCGTGTTCCTCCTAATGCCCTTTGCGTTTCAGGACCGCGGTGACTCTTTCGAACAAATTCCGCAACCCTGGCAGTTTATTCGTTTCCCTGCTAATCTGACCAGCGTCTAACGAGAAAGGATATAAAGAAAAACTGTTTGTTATTTAATTGAGTGTAATCAGAATTGCGTGTCACGAAGCCATCAAGAATGAAAAACGAACAATACAGCGTTTTCTTAATTTTACACGACATTTTACGATAAAACTAATTGTTTGGAACTAATTGTATAGCGACACTTAATTTTCTAACTATATGTTATATCGTTAACTAGCAGGAAATAAGTTTTGTGAAAAATTATCAAAAATATTCCATGACGTGCCAATGCCATGATGATTCTGTTGTGAATAATGGATAGAGCTATTTGTCCGATATAGCTCCGTCTCTCTCTCTCACAGCGGCATTGTGATGGCATTGGAATGTCGTAGTAAGGGGCTATTTAGGTTACGCACAAAAAATAATGTGACAAACAGTGAAACTGATGTGATTGGTTGAGCGCATTTTCAACAGCCAATCACATCACTTGAGTTAATTTGTAACGACACATATTTTCCAGTAACCGATGGCAGTTAAGATAAGCTCGGAAACAAACTTTACTTTGTTTAATGTCAAAATTCAAAGGTTATAATAATATTTAAGTTATCATAATATTCTTGAGATGTGTAACTTTGATAAATTACCTATGAATATGCAAAATTTCTAAAACAATGAAACATTTCGATGTTAAGCGCTAAGTTCCAAAATTTTGAATTCCTTAATAGATTGAAACTTTTTAAAGAGAACCATTACAGGAACTTGTCAGACTTTGTGACAAACCGGACTCGAACACGAAAGGCTCCGTATCTTTAACCGAAAAAATTACTTTTCTTTAAGGGGCTATTATTGTTTAACTTTTAGGGTTCCGAAAAAAAGACGGAACCCTTATAGGATCACTCGGGTGTCTGTCTGTCTGTCACTGCCAGTTTTCTCCGGATCCACTGGACCGATTCTGTTGAAATTTGGTACACATATGGACTTATGCGACCCCAACACGGACGTGTTACGTGAATTATTACTTTTGGGGGTCAAACCAGAAAATTTAAAAAAAAGTTTTTTGAACAATATTGTGTGACATATCAAATGAAAGTGCTTACTGTGAGGGTTTTAATTATATTCATAATTTTAAAATAAATGGTTTTGAAGTTATTCAAGAAATTAGACGAAAAATGACCATTCCACCTTATCTCCGAAAACACTGAGCCTAAAACTTTGAAAAAAAAATGGAGATAATGGATCTTTACCTAAAGATTACAGGAAAACCTATTAGAAGTCTGTAGTGTTAAAATAACACGTTAAAAAAATTAAATTCGTTCGGAACCCTACTAGGTATTTTCCAGTCAAATGGTAGTGGTTTCGTCGATTTTCCGGAAAGCCTAATAGCGTACGCCAATCTGAGTCTAATGGCTAATGACAGGCAGGAGTGGTTTTAAGCTAAATGTGTCTGTTCGTTTCACCGAAAACTAGAAGCGAAACTAGTCACCACATTACTTATTTTCGTCTGAAAATATTTTCGTCTTTCGATTGAATATCAAAATAAAGTAATGATTGTCAATAACAGGGTTTTATAGAAATCACACAACTCTAATGTTGCCGTTCACCTTTTGTTAGTGATACGAGTTTGGCTAGATAGGCAGAGTGCATTGATATATAAAAAAACCCAAGACCCACAGTCTCGAACAAATGTAACACTCGAAACTGTCGTCAAAAACTGACATGTATCAAGTGTCATGTGGGAGTTATGTGAAGTTATACTATAAACATTTTTTTTTGCAAATTCAACCTTACACGGATCGCTTAAAGTTGTTTTTACAAAGCAGTGCAGTATGGCGAGTGATGCGCAATTTTTTTGCAAATTCAACCTTACACGGATCGCTTTAAGTTGTTTTTACAGAGCAGTGCAATATGGCGAGCGATGCGAGACTGTTTCAAACTTGCGCATAATTATACATCGGGTATCATTTAAGCTATCACCAATTTAATTAGTTTTGTGTTTCTTAAATAATAGGGTTTGTCCTCCAAATAGTAGATCTGTCACCAAAATGTAGTCACCAAACAATATAAAATCAATTCCACAATAAATCACCTAAAATCATGGAGATATAGGGTCTAGTACAAATAAATGTTTTTGTATGTATTATAATAGGTTTGTCCTAATAAGTATTTAAGCAAAATAATTTAAAGAGATGACCAATAAATCATAATATTATGTCACTAGAAAATTTCATAAAGTTCCAAAAAAATTTAGGGTTGTTATCATCATCGTTTCAACCTTTTGGTTGAAACGATGGTGGAGTCTAGCATAATGTTATAAACGCATATGGTTTATAAAAAAATAACCACGAAGGGGATGGCGGGGTCTATTCGCTCGCTTCGCTCGCTCACTCGACCCCGCCATCCCCTTCTAACCTAACCTGTCCGAGTCGGGGTGTCCCAAGTCCAGAGCTTGCTTTGGTCGCTCTTGCATAACTCCGACTTATGCCAAAACATATTAGACTAAACGATAGTTATGCTAACCTTTTTGAATGACTTGCATTACCTTCACCACTACTTGATGCCATTATCAAAAATAAACATTTAAGAAATTAACTAAAACAACAAATTATCCACAACGATAATAAAATGCACCTACAACAATGAACGTGAAATCGCGAATGAAGTAAACTTGCATCTCTCTCGCACGCCGCCCGCGTCGCGCATTGTGTGATCGAACCTAGTTACCTACAACCACTTATAAATTGATGTATTAAATTGGTAACGAATACTATTAATTTAATATCTGAACGAAATAAAATGTTACTACTGTATTGGTGACAAAATATCAAATAAAAAGGAGTCGCAGTCAGGGATCGATAATCGATTTATTTGGTGACAGATCTACCATTCTGAGCACAGAGCTATTATTTAAGTAACAAAACTGTTATTATAAGAACGAAGTTTATATTCATGTAATGCAATATAATTTTATTGGTTATCGATCTCTTATTTTACACATATATTAACATTAATTTGATAATTCATACCTGGGAACAATTTTTGTTTATCTGAGAACGAAAATATTTCGTGGCGATAGATCTATTTATTAGGTGATACAACTTGATGACAAATATAAATTTTGGTGATAGAAAATATAGTTCCCTTATACATATTGCGCTTACTTTTTGCGGACGTTTTTGAGGTGCTGAGTGTGTATCTTGGGTTTTTTATAAATCTCCCCTTTTCCTGTCATGCGTATCTTCGCCCGCGCGCGGATCTGGTCCGCATGCAGGCTGCGCGCATCCTCATCATGTCATACGTGTTTTTCCTTTGATGCGGGCAGCACGTGCACGGAACGCGGATTGACTGCGGGCGCGCAGCCCGCGTGCATGCTAACCGGATACGGGCGGCGTTCTTCTTCGGTTATGAGTGTTGTTTTTACTGTGACGCGGGTCGCACGCATGGTCACAGTAAGCATATAATCGCGAACAAAAATGAAAATTGATAGAGAGAGAGTTATTTATGAAGTGCTCTTTTACTCTTTGTTGTGGGATAAGCAGAACGAACTTTACAAAAACCGGGATGCAAGGGTAGCTGCTTGGCTGGAAATTTGCAAAGAAATAATTATAATTTTCGAATAAATTTTTTATTTTTGAAAATGATATAAGCGATAATTACTTTTTTAACGTTCATCTTAGTACACGAGCGAGATACACGACACTGCAGTCGCAAACGAAATCTTTGTCCTGCGTGTGGCCAGGAGCGTGCTATCACCCGCATGGTGCCCTTGAGTCAATTGAGAAACGAGCCAAGAGGATCATCGGTAATCACAGGCTCGTCGAGTCAATGCTCCAAAGTCTTGAGCATCGACGCCGAGTTGCTGGCCTGTCGGTTTTCTATCGGTTGCATTTTGGGGAGTGTGCGACGAAATTTATGATTTAATTCCGCCAAGCCCGTTCCATCATCGGACCACAAGACGAACGGCGATGCGTCACCGGTACATGGTGGACATCCCACCCACACGCACAAAATGTTTTGGGAACACATTCATAGTGCGTACAGCTAAGGAGTGGAATTCCCTGCCAGAGTCTGTGTTTCCAGATAGCTACAACCTGGGAGTCTTTAAGACAAGAGTGAATAGGTTGCTTCTAGGCAAACGTGCTCCATCTTCGACCGCATCATCGCTTACCATCAGGTGAGATTGTGGTCAAACGTATGCCTATCTATAGTAAAAAAAGGAATGCGAATCAGATCCGCGCGCGGGCCAAAATACGCATGACAGGAAAAGGGCCCTTAGTCACTAGCGACATAGACGACACTGCAAACGAAATCTTTGTCCTGCGTGTAGCCAGGAACGTGCCATCATCCGCATGCAGACCAGATCCGCACGCGGGCCAAAATACGCATGACAGGAAAAGGGCCCTTATACAATATCTGCATCACGTCGCGGTATCGATGGCTCGATACCATAATCTACGCTAAATCTTATACCACTCCCTATCAGTTTCATTGCACAAAGTCGGCAATAGACAATAGCTAGCTAGGGTGTTATAAAAAAAATGCTTTTAAATATTGAGCCTCTTTTGTTAATTATTTTTATGATAAATCCATTTAACATACCATTTACAAAAAAACCGGTCAAGATCGAGTCCAACCCTCACAAAAAGGGTTCCGTACCATAAACCCAAAAAAAAAACACGTTTCTTGTTTAAGAGCCCCGTTTAATTTAATTTAGTTGTTGATATAGCTGCAATAGAAATACACAGTTTGTGAAATTTTCAATTATCTACCTATTACGGTTCTTGAGATACAGCTCGCTGATAGACAGACGGACATACTACCTTTATTTCAATTACGGTTCTTGAGATACAGCCCGCTGATAGACAAACGGACGGACGGACGGACGGACGGACAGCGTAGGCTTAGTAATAGGGTTCCGTTAATTACCCTTTGGGTACGGAACCCTAAAAATTGAGAGATTCCACCTACAAAACATCAAAGGGAACATCCCAATTGCCATGGAAATCATAAAATTATCTGTCTCAATCCGAGCCAAAGATGGCAGCGGTCACTTCAATTAGAATATTTCACGGCTTCCTTCAATGAGCTTAGCAAACGGCTAAACTGGAAACGGTAGGAGGTAATTTAATTTTCAATGTACCGAAAGGTTTCTTGTTGATTTACAAAACGGAATTGGAAATGGGTATGAAAATGACACTGTTTACGCAATTGAAGAGGGGATTGCTTTTACTAATTTATGTTAAAGGAGTAACTGAGATGCCCATTTACATTTTGTGGTTCCAAAAATTCTCTTTGTGATTTTTCATGTTTTTTAGGGTTCCGAAAAAAAAGGAACCCTTATAGGATCACTCGTGTGTCTGTCTGTCTGTCTGTCTGTCTGTTCGTCTGTCACAGCCAGTTTTCTCCGGATCCACTGAACCGATTCTGTTGAAATTTGGTACACATATGGACTTCTATGACCCAAACATGGACGCGTTACGTAAATTATTAAATTTTTAGTATGGGGGTCACTTTTGGGGGTCAAAGTAGAAAATTAAAAAAAAAAGTTTTTTTAACAATATCGTGTTACATATCAAATGAAAGGGCTTACTATGAGGGTTTTAATTATATTTTTTTCATAATTTTAAAATAAATGGTTTTGATGTTATTCAAGAAATTAGACGAAAAATGACCATTCCCCCCCCCCCTTATCTCCGAAACTACTGAGCCTAAAATTTTGAAAAAAAAATGGAGTTAATAGATCTTTACCTAAAGATTACAGGAAAACCTATTAGAAGTCTGAAGTGTTAAAATAACATGTTAAAAAAATTAAATTCGTTCGGAACCCTTTGCAAGCGAGTCCGACTCGCACTTGGCCGGTTTTTTATTTAGCTATTCTCGATTGTGTACGTTCGGGTCGGCTGTATGTCTTTTAGTGTAACCTAATGATGACACTCGAATCTGAAATACTGGTATTCAGTTGAATAGCAGTAGGTACCTGCATATGTGACCTACAGAACACGGTTTCTGACAAACAAGATAGCTAGTTCACGACACCCCTAATAAGACTGGCTGTCAAAGCTTCGAGTTTTTGATAACCCGTAACAGCTGCCAAAGATCTATTATTGCAGCCGTGACCAATGACTTAGCGAGCTCGGGTATTGGTCTAGCAATGAATATGGTAATCCATCCACGGACCGATTTCAGCAAGCGTTGTGTAACCTGATTATACTTAAACTTAGCCGAAAGCCAAATAGGTACCCGATTAACAAAAATGATTACAATTTTATTGTTTGTCTCATATAAACCCTACTGAAATCAAATACAAATAATAGGTACACCTAGGGCCCAGTTCTCATATTTTTAAAGTCTCCAGTAATTTCCATGCATTTTGACATCTTTTCGACATTGATTGTTGCTGAGATCATATTGTGGCTTGAATGTGAACACGTTCTAAGTACGAAAATTGGCCTTCAAAAAACTTTCCTCGTTCAAAACTAACTTTCTTTTCTTCCTTCCCCAGGATGCTGGGCGGCGTGGGAGGGCGGCACGCGTCCGTGCGCCGACGCGGCAGCTCGCCCGGCGTGCGCCGCTATGCCGCCGGCGCGGCCGCCGCCGACGACTCGCCGCCGGCGTCCCCGCGTCCAATGCGTCGGCGGCGCGCCGCGCTGGCTGCGCAAGACCACAAGACCTGTGCGCTTATACACACAAGGCTCAAATTGGGAGATATTATGTAAGTTTTAGGTTAAGTAACGACTATTTTTTAAACTTAATAATGTGTTTTCGGAATTATCATTTTCGCTAGTTCAGAAACGTAGGTAAACTGTATTCTTTGAGTGGCAGATCAATTTATAATTAATTCAAATACTCAGGCCGCTTAATCACACACATTTACACGACTTGTCGTATGGTGGGTATCATTTATGTTCAAATCAAAGATCAAAGTGACACAAATTTCCATTCTATCAGCAAATGCGATTTTTGAAATGCCAAAACAAAATAAAAGGTATTGATCACGGTGACATTTAGACTTCAATCCCATACTTTTGTAACAATTTCTTTCACCACGTCACAGCTAACAAAATTTCACTTGTCTAGAGCCTGGGATACAACACTGATGATTGTGCGTGTGATCCGAAAATATAACCCAGTATACTGGCCAGTGCTCATGACGTCAATATGGCGTCGGATTTATGACGTTCTGAACACTGGCCAGTATACTGGGTTATATTATTTCGGATCACACACTGTATCTACACCTATTTAACAAAATGCCCGTATGTGATTATGTCCACTGTAACCCTAAAGTCACTGGAGCCCTTAAAGCCTCAGTCAGTTATCCCGATTTCTACCTAGAAAGAAAAATTAAGACCACCGAGATCAACGGAAGCGATTCAAGGAATGTTGCTCTTTAGTACCTAGATCGCTTATTGCGTTAGAATTTAATTCGCCTACATTCGTCCTGTTCTACATATCAAGTTATCTAGTCATTATTAGACAGATAGTAGCGCACAATGCGTCGCTGAACTGGACCCTTAGTCTATATTCTTGATATAGGTTTTTGTAAACATCTAAGTAAACAACTAAATCTTTACCGACTCTCCGTGTGTTTTGGAGAGTGTTGGTTTAGGAGAGCAAACAATATTTTTAGCCGAGGAACCCTGTCTTTTTTTGTCTTATTTTTTCTTTTTCTTTCAATACCTACCTATTAATAATTAATATTAACATAACTTTTTACACATCATTCTAAAGAAACAACTTTATTCCAATTAATTTAAAGGCAAAACTAAAATACAAAGAATGTATCCTCACTTCCGGCATATATTTTAACATTAACTCCTGCCGAGTTCAATCATAGGTTAGTACTAAATTAATTTATCGTAAAAATCTACAGTTACAAAGCAAAAAAGAAACAGATCCATAAAAAAATAAAAGTTCAAAATTAGTCTTGCCCTTAATCAGGTGCATGTCAAAGCTTTTTGATTTCAAAGCACTTGTAGCGCCACCGTGCCAGTAAGCGGAAAACAGTGAAACTAAATAAAAACTGCGATGCCAGAGCACTCTAGCGGCAGTCGCTTGAACTGTTGAGTAAAATTATTTAGCAACGCCATCTAGCAGTGTGGCGTTCGCTGCGGGAAAATTTTGAACTAAAATTGTCCTGCGACACCAGCGCTTAATGTGGGAAAATTTGGAAGTTAAATTTTGCGATGCTAGAGCCATCTAGCTTAAACAGTTTTACAATGAAAGCTTCTGCGTACTGCGTACCGAAAGTTTGTGAATTCAGAGCAGCGCCCTCTATGATTACGAACTGTTGCTAACCTTGGGTGGCCTTTGTTTCTGTTAACAACCAATAGATGCCGCTATAAGTCACACACGGACTACAATGGAATGAAAGTCTTTGACTCATGCTAAGCGTACTTGGCCTAATTTCATGTTTAAAGAAACGTGTAACGTGGTTTCTTAGTAGAATTTAATTGAATCTGAATAAATTAAATCTGATGAACACATACGTATGTATTATAGCCCAAATAAAGTTAAGTTTATTTTCTAAAATCGTCTGAATGTGTAAAAATAACCAGCCTACCGAAAATCAGAGTTAACATTCGTCCAAATACCGCAACATCGACAAAGGCCTATTCGTCGTATTCCTACTGATGCTATCGATTGGAAATTCAATTTCCATTCGGAGTCCAAAACAGAAGACGGTCGGATTCAATTCTGTAATAATGAAGTCTCGTGATGTCGTCCGTTCACCACGTTGGGCCAGTGTAAATGGAGCAGACTTGCTTCCTGAGTCCACGTGTTGAGATGCCATTATTGATTTCCGGCGCGAGAACGAGACAGCGCCATACCACAATTTGTTGCACTATTTTCCGTCCCATTCTTTCGCCAATATATGACCTATTTTTATGCCGCTTTCCCTATATTAATACAGCCTAAGTAATTAGGTGAAAAGTTCGGTCGGCGCGATGTAATCTAAACAGTGGCTCGGTTATAATGATGTGTTTGTTTTTTGTACTTATATTTGATTTTCGTGTAATGTTGAACTACGGTTACTGCTGTACTGGTTCGCGTCATTGTGTACGGAATAGAACCTTTCCGAATTTGCTCGAAATTGTAGATTGAATAATAAAGCGGTTACGGTATACCTTTATGTTTTGGAAGCATTGTGTTTTGTTTGTTACTTTCAATGTCGGAAGTCGATATTTGGATTTATAAATCTGTTTCGATTTTGTAATTAATGCAGACATTTAATTTTAAAGAAGACATTATTTTTGGTGCGAACTGACTTCATCGCGTAACATTTTTTTTTTACTTTATTTATAGATTGATAGTAAAAAAAACGAAGCGGCAGCTTTTACTTAGCTGTGGAATAATTGGTTAAGGCGAAGTAAAAAAAATTGTATACTTAAGCAAGGACTTAAGATTGCATATTTTGTCCTTCATTCTATGGCCAAGTTCTTTGATTCATAGTTAAATCAACCAATAAATAATTTATTAAAAATTGTGGAAAAAATGTGATCAATTCTTAGCTTGACAAATAAGTCCAATTTATGACTATTATTTTATAACAAGCAGCTGATGGAAAAACACATTTTCACGAAATGTAACCACCTTTTTTTACTCAACCATGGAGATAACATCGGATCATAATATTCACCATAAGTGATAATTCTTGTAACTCCATCAAAAATAACCTGATCACCACTCAGTAATCACCATTGGGGTGAGCAGTAAATCAAGGTGGTGTACCGGTGGCCGGCGGTTCGACACACCTGCAACCGTCGGCTTACGGGGATAAATACCTGGGCTTAGCACCGCGATAATTGGCCTTATTTTATACGTGCATGTAGGGAGAATTGTAGAAAATATCTGATATTATTTGTGTCATTAAATAATTAAGTAGTTTTTATCAGATAACAATGGATTTTTGCTGCATTTTCACCCTCGATTTGTTTACACAACAAAAATACATGGTATCTACTTACTCTATGGTCATACCTACTTACTTTTATTTCGCCTGTTTAATTAAGGCTGCGTTTTCTCCTCTTCAATATTAATACACACTTTTAGTAACATCAACAATAACCGGATCACCACTCAGTAATCACCGTGCCGAGCAACAATTGTGGGGTGAGCAGTAAATCAAGGAATTACCGGTGGCCGGCGGTTCGACGCACCTGCACCCTCGGCTTACGGGGATAAATACCTGGGCTTAGCACCGTGATAATTGGCCTTATTATAGATACGTGTATTCAGGGAGACTTGTAGAAAATATCTTATATTATTTGTGTCATTAAATAATTAAGTAGTTTTTATCAGATAACAGTGGATTTTTGCTGCATTTTCACCCTCGATTTGTTTAAACAACAAAAATACATGGCATCTACTTACTCCATGTACATACCTACTAACTTTTATTTCGCCTGTTTAATTAAGGCTGCGTTTTCTCCTCTTCAATATTAATACACACTTTTAGTAACATCAACAATAACCGGATCACCACTCAGTAATCACCGCGCCGAGCAACAATTGTGGGGTGAGCAGTAAATCAAGGGATTACCGGTGGCCGGCGGTTCGACGCACCTGCACCCTCGGCTTACAGGGATAAATACCTGGGCTTAGCACCGCGATAATTGGCCTTATTTTATACGTGTATGTAGGGAAAATTGTGGGAATTATTAAATTTTAATGAGTCATTATCATGGGTTTCATGGGTAACCGGTCAGTCTGAAACTCAGTTGCGTCTAAGGAGTTACTCTCTAAGCCCGAAGCCCGTAGTTTCGGCCTTAGTTGCGGGCGTTTTCTACTCAGTATCACCTACGGACTTACGATTAGTCCCGAACCCGAACACGATTTGATAGTAACAGACAAATCGTGTTGTCATTAATTCTTAGTGGTTAAGTGGTACGGAGTAGAAAACGCCCGTAACTAAGGCCAAAACTACGGACTTCGGGCTTAAAGGGTAGCCCCTAGACTAAAAGCCGACTCAAACATAGTTGAGAAAAACGTTAGGCAGATTGTTTGATTAAATAATAAAATAGTTTTTGTCAAAGACCAACACAGTTTTGCTGTTTTTGCACTCTTGTGTTGTCCTTAAGTATGGTTTATTATAATGAGGCAATTTTTACAAAAAGTTCTTACATCGAAGCACATCTAAAAATTTTTCGTTCATTTTGTTGAGCAAAACCTTTGGCATTTGGGCTTCACCCAAATAATAAATAAATGAAATTGTTTATTTCTCATTCACAAATAAAACAAATGAGAAACTTAAAACTATCAAAATAAAGGAACTTAAGTTCGATCATAATGACGTAAGTAGGTAAGCATTATTAGAATAGTAACATACATAATATGACAAATATTTTATTTGTGGGAGACTGGTGCCAAAACTAAGCCAAAGCCTATATTTTAGGACACCTAATTGCTTGATATGACAGTACAAAGTAAATCCTTCCAGGTACTCTTTCCCGAGCTACCTCGAACCAGCAGCTCCTGTGGCAGGCGTCTAGGTCATCCCGCCACCTCTTGCTGACTCTTTCTAGGCCAGACTCAGCGGCGCCGTTCATCCTCAGGCATCAACTTTGTGGAGACTATTGTTTCATATATTTCTATCAAATACGAATTTTAGCTGTATAAACGTTATCAATCAATCAGATACGCAGCCTACACCACCACACCATGGAAGGTGGAATTTTCCCCTGAAATCGTGCAGTCCAAACAAAAGTCGAGAACAATGCAATCCTACAATAATGTCATAGTTGGGCATAGTTGAACCAACCCACATAAAATCTCTATCGAATCATGAATGAAAAGTATAGATTTTTTATTTTTGGCAGCATTTTGGGTACTTTAAGGCTCGTATAATGGGTCAACGAACCATGCCAGCTATGTGAATAGAGTCGCGGGATGAATCTAGTTCTTTAAATAATAAACTTCAATTTCATGCCAACGGGGTTGATTCAACACTGCCGTTTTTACCCGACGTAAAAAAACCGGCCAAGTGCGGGACGAACTCGTGTGCAAAGGGTTCCGAACGAATGTTTTCTTTTACATTTTGGTTTTAAAAGATATAGTTTACAGGAAAAGTATATTATATATTATAATCTGTGAGTAAAAATCTATTTATCAATTTTTCGCTACATACTTTGCTATAAAAACCAATGCATAATCACCCGTTGCACTCATAGAGCGCTCACAAATACACAAATATTCAGTGTCTAGCCCGTCACACATTCCCAACCACTGCAACTCCTAAAAGCCAGAATTAACAGTGGCGACCACTAGAAAAACGCAAAGCCAATGAAGCCCGACGAGTCCTGGAGAAACGATTCAACTGTCTTGAAACCCGCAACGAAATTAATCAGAAAAGTACAGCGGAGGAGTAGGAAAAAAATACATGTATTCAGTGTCATTTGTTAGCATATCACCATTAATCCATTCAATGGATAAATAATGAATGAAGTTATAACTGTGATTACTTTTACTGGTGATTATATGTGTATATATGTATAAATGACAATGAATATTTACCTATGCCAAGTATTAAAATTATCGAGTGCTGAAAAGCTTATTACAATTGACTACCACTCAGTACATTGCATCGCAAAATGGCTGGGCTGCTAAATACCTCTGCAAATAAATATTTAATTTAGGAGCTAATTAAATTCCACCATGCCGATGCAACTACATACTATGAATCTATTTAAATAACTGAATTTATTTCCGCAAATTAATTGTACTTTGAATAAATAATGTTACACATTTTATATAAGGTACTAGGAAATATGTAAGTCGGAATAGTAGTTAGGAAGTCTATTTATGATGGTTACAAAAATCGTTTATAAGCATCAAAAATCAAGGCGATAAATGCTTTAGATTACTAACTTACGATCAAAAAGATTAAAACACCTATTTCAGCAACAATCTCATTAAAATTCTAATTTAAAACAAAACGAGAAAAGAAAGGAAAAACCAAAGAAGATAGCCAAGCGTTGTCACAAATCAAAGAAGCTGTAAATGAGTGCAATCCTTTACGGCCAGGCGATAACGAAAGAGTTTGCGTAAGAAACAGTTTGCGGAAGAAACAGTTTGCGAAAGAAACAGTTTGCGAAAGAAGGGAACTTGAAATAATTGAATCTTGCGAAAAATGCGACGACACTTCCGTTTCGTAATAGCTCCGAATAAATGTCGTGTTCTATAAATATTGTAACATGTTGTAATAAATTAGTGTAATATTGTAGCTTAGCCTACATGTGCAAATAATATCCTAAGGACTCTGCTTTACTTCCGTCTTGACCAGAAACATTTGGTTACATTTTAGGGTACCGAACCTATGAATGGAAAAACGGAAACGTGTCCAAAATGTTTATTAAAAAGTTTGACAGATTCTTCAAATTCTCAATTCAGAAACCAGGCGATATTCTATGTAGTGTGTGGTCAATGGTCATTGACATTAAGGGAACAAAATCAAGTAATTCTTAATGTCTGGATTTATATTAACCAGTTTTTAGGATTCCGTACCCAAAGCGTAACCGGAACCCTATTACTAAGCCACCGCTGTCCGTCCGTCCATCCGACAATCCGTCCATCTGTCTGTCAGTGGGCTGTATCTCAAGAACCGTAATAGGTAGACAGTTGACATTTTCACAGTGTTAGTAGTTTTATTGCCGCTATAACATCAAATAATAAAAATTGAGTTAAATTAAGAGTTAGAGGGGCTCCCGTACAAACGCATGGTACGAGACATTCGTGTGAGAGTCCGACTCACACTTTGCCGGTTTTTTATGTACCTTGTAGATGCAAGCTCTTAGGCTGAATTTCACTAGGTGACATGATAGTGAAGCACTTTGCATGGTAGAAGTCGCAACAGAGCCGACGCTGCGTTTTGTAGGCCATCAAGTTTTTGCTTTGTGGCACTTCGCGGGACGGACTGTAAAAGCACACTTCGTACTGTTAGTCTATTCTGTTAAAATATCAGCGTGAAAACTTATGTGAAATGAGCGTGAAGTCGACTGTCTTTGTCTTATCTTTACTAATATTATAAAGAGCATAAAAATATAGAATCGGAGCTTAAGCCGTTATTTTCGTCCAAATATTTCAGATGAATGGCAGATAAAGCGTTTTTCGAAATAGCAAACTCTAGATGAAAAGTCCCTTCATATATTTTGCTTTCCACTACTAGTACTATGCAATGTCGCCTTAACCAATTTGCCGTCGGCCAAATTCAATAAGACACGTTTAACTTTTTCCGCTGTAACTGTTTTACACTCTGTTTGGAGCTTCAAACAATATTTCTTTTTAATAGTAAGAAGTGAATAAATGTACTTAGGAAGTAACCAACATGTATAGAGAATGAGAAATAAACGTTGTGACCCACCCTGCCAGTACCCATAAAGTATGAAGCTCAATAGATTAGAATAGAAAGGATTTTATCTGAATATGATATATTATGAAACATGAGACATCAAACACTCATTAAGAATGTCTATCGTTGTTTAAGTCAACTTGCTTGTATCGTTAAAAATCCAATTAATACTTAAACAAAATAGCTTATTCCTATAATCATTGAGTAACGTCGATTCAATTATTTTGCTTTCTCCTGCATAAGCATTGTAAGGTCACTACCATTTTGCCTCCTGCTGATTAGTGACAATGTTGGAAGTTGAATAATTTTTCTTTACTCTAAAAATAAGGCGATACAGATCATTTTTTACCAAGCGACATTTATCTTGGAACTCGTAACTATAATTTTGTTGAAAATTATACCAAAATATTAAGGGATTTTAGATCCCCATCCCCATTAAAGTAAGAGCAGAATTTTGAATCTTTAAATAGCTCTCCTGTAAAGTTCATAAAATGTCGCATCAAACAAATAGCCTTTCACCCCTCGATATAACACGTACCAACCTGAAGCCTGCCTTCTGCCATTTTTCCCGTTTTGATGTTATGGGTAGCAAAAACCTTAACACTATTGATTCACATGCCACATTATCTCGATGTATATTGGAAGTTCCATATTATTCAGCACTCTGAAATAAATAATAAATCGTGTTACAATGGGCTGGTTAAGGCTGCCCTCTCGAGAAATGCTAAAAACAGCGTGCAGATGAAGCAACTTTTCTTCGGCATTTACTGAGAAATTACATTTGAAAAAAATAGGTAATAATCTACATGATATGATACGTAATTTGGTGTAGCCTGATTTTATGTATCGGTATCCCATAATAAGAAAAAAAAAACACCAAATCAACTCCAAATCGTTGAGATGAAACCATTTTACTCCTTCATATTTTAACAAAAGTCTAAAACAAACTATCTACTGCTTTGCGATACAAACGAAAATAATTTGGTTTTGTTACTTTTTTTGAATGTGTCATTTTTTTTATAACAAATTAAAATGCGGGTAGCGGAGTGGCGCGTAGTGGAGTAGTTAGCTCCGTTTATATGCACAAGGTCATTGGCGTGTATACAAGCCTTAAATTGAATGCAGTTCTCTTCCACACGAAACCATTACATATTTGGAGAAAAAAAATACAAACAAATAGGTATTGTTAACTAGGTACCTAGTCTTTACTAGCACGTGTTAGTACGAGTAAATGCTCGCAGAGCTCATGTTGGAATTTTAATTACTACATAGTGATGTATTGCGTTAGTTCATTTTAGGTTTCCTTTTTTGTTTCGACATATAATAACGTAAAATGCCTCGCGGGATCTAGTTCTGTTGTAAAGTCATTAACATCTGCACTGCCTACTTTTTTTTGCTAAACTATTTCAATGTTATAAATTCCTCATCAGTATTGACACCTTTAAAAATTTGAGGGTTGGTAGACCACCTTTCATGACGTGCTGCTGTAGAACCATCAAACTCAAATTAAGTTTTACGATAAAAATATAAAATGTATTGTATGTACTTCACAGAATAAGATTTCGTTTTTGGTGAATTGAGGATTGCTTTTTTTATTGTTATCTCCTTTTTTTAATTAAAATTTCTAATTATTATTATTATTATTAAAAAATATAATTTATTATATCAAATACTTCGACATCATTTTAGTAAACTGTCCTTACAAAACAGTTCATAGTATACGAGATTGATATTTCCACCACCACTCATTCTTTATGTCTTACGAGTGCACTGTGAAACTAGCACAGAATACCCACTAAAAATCGTACACTAAAAAGGTACACTTCGACATGTCAGTAAGTACTTTTCTTCCTCAAATTATCAAAGGCCTCCAAAAAAATATTTATACACAGGCACAACTTACAACAAACCAAAAAAACCTGTACTAAAGCCCAACAGACCTCATAGAATCTCTTCTATTCCTCCTCATATTTTCATAGGCTCACCAAAAAACCCTGCACTAAAAAGGCACACGTAGACATGCATTTAGTCCTTATAGAACCTCCTCATATTTTCATAGGCTCACCAAAAACATGCACAATTTACAAGACAAGCCTGCACTAAAAAGGCACACGTCGACATCCCCAAAACCCCCTCCCTTTTAATTTATGGCAGCGGCAGCTTTGTGAACACGACATGTGAAATTATTTCCCTCTTGTAGTCGGGACGTAGAACGATGCCCATTCTCCCCTCCCTTGTGCCTTCGACGGTGCAACCGCAGCCTTTTTCAAAATCCTCATCTATAATGAGGATTTTGAAAAAAGAACTGACCCATGAAATATTTACTTGGTCGCAGGAAAAGCTCGGTCTTAAACAACGCGTAACAGAAAAAATGCAATACCTCTTAAGAGGTCACTGTGTCCATCACTATGAACAACTTTTGGTATAGAACACACACTGAAATCCCAAAAAAAAAATCGCAGCTGACTTTTTTATGGCGATTTCGGGGATTGGTCCAATAGTAAAAGTTGTGTTTAATGAGTGTTGTGTGAATTGTGTTTAATGTACAATGAACCTTTAAGATGTATTGCGTATACATATTTTGTTACACGTTGTATATCATAAAAGAAAAGAAACATCGGAAGAATGGCCAGTGTAACGATATACATAGTTAGAGCATTTTTGCTCCAACTTTTTCATCAGTCCAAGGTATAATCCGTCTAAACCTACTACGACTAATAAACAAATTACCTGTTTATTTATTTATTAAGAGTACTGCCACATCACATACATATAACATTAAAAATATTATAAAAATTATCATATAAGTGGTCTGATGCACGTGACAATAACGGCGTACATAACATTGTCAATTTTTCGGCTAGGTGATAAAACACAATTAGGTATTTGAAAAAAATATATAGTACTATGAAAATTGATTTAAGGTTCTACGGCGAATACAATATAAATGGCCAATATAATATCCTAGAAATGTCCAATACAATTTAATATCCTAAAAATGTCCAATACAATTTAATAGAAATGTCAAATAATACCTGTAAACAAAGGACACTACATGAATTTCACACAGTTGCACTATCGTACATCCATCTTGTACAACACAGAGATGTGGTCGGCCCAGTCCTGTGAATAGAGTAGGGCGGCCACAGCAACCCGGCGCACTGCAGCAGCCATTAATGTTGAGGTGTGGCCGGAAGACGTAACGTTGGATAGCCTCCCACAAGGTGGACCGATGACCTGGTGAAGGTCGCGGGTAGCCGATGAATGCGAGACGCACAGGACCGGTCGTTGTGGCGACGCTTGGGGGAGGCCTATGTCCAGCAGTGGACGTCTTTCGGCTGATATGATGATGATGATGATGATGTGGCCGATGTCGTTAGACGGTGTGAATGTGCGTGGGAATGTGTGTGAAAATGAGTAAATTAAAATGATCAAAAATGTAGGTGTATTGTTGCACTTCTGCCGAACCTTCTAGAATACAGGCGTTGTATGTCACTGAACAAACAAGGCTGAATTTCACTGCACTATCGCTCATCCATCTCACACAACACTAAGATGCGGTCTGTCCAGCCCTGTGAATAGAGTAGGGTAGCAATATGTATGAGAAAATGCGTAAATTAAAAGTATCATAAATGTGAGTGTACAGATACACCTGTGCCTAAAGCTTTGAGGAATACAGGCGTGATGCGTTGTGTTACTAAACAAACGATGCTACATGAATTCTCCAGCGCTATCGTACATTCATCTCGTAAGACACAGAGATGTGGTCGGCCCAGTCCTGTGAATAGAGTAGGGCGGCCACAGCAACCCAGCGCACTGCAGCAGCCATTTATGTTGAGGTGTGGCCGATGTCGTTAGACTTTGTGAATGTGCGTAGAAATCTGTGTGAAAAATGCGTAAATTAATAGGGTCACATATTTTAGCTCAGACTGAAATCGTTTAGAAGGCAAAAAGAATGGCGTTAAAGTGGGGAAGTGGTGTAATGGGGGCAGAAGAAGGCAGTAGGTACATGATGATGATGGTAAAATTAAGGATAAACGTTCTTCTTTTATAGATAGGTACAATTATTCAGAGGCTTTAGACAAAGTGCCATACTATTAACCAATGCAATTGTCTTAATACGACATATGGAATTAATCACGTGACATTTCGAAAGCGTCTTTGTCAATCCCATACATTCTGGACGTTTTGACAATAGCCTTTGCCTCGCTACCGCTGACAGAATGTCACTTTTCAAAAGCCTGAGGTGGATAATTAAACACAAAAAATATATTAAAAAATGCACAAGGCAAAGTAAAAAGGATTAAAAAACAAAACAAACTTATAATGTGCCCAAATGACTCGTGTAAGTTTAAGCTAAACGATCAACGAACTAACCAATTTCATAATATGATACGTATTTTAGTTTTTATTACAACTCCCAACAAAATGTGTATTCCATTTACAGCAGACGCCTATGTAGTTAACCTGAACCATCTATTGTTCGACGTTGACACCTTTCTAGGTTCGTGGGTCAATTGCAACGGAGGCAGGTCACGGCACCTCCAGCTACCGACCGACGCCTTTGAGAAATAGAATATCTACTTAAATGTACATTTCGTTTGTAATACGAGTGGGTAAAAATAGTACATCCCTATAAATTGCAAGATACTGGTAGCTTTTTATTCAATTCAGTTTATGTTTGGCTATTAGAACAATAAAAAAAAAATCTTAAAAAGTCCTTATCTCATCTCTTCGTAGTGCAATAATTTTGTGATTCCGTTAGCGCTAATATTATGTCCATTAAAGTTTAATTGAAACGTTGAAAAACTTTTGCAAAAAGCATGTGAATAATTTTAATATAATATATTTAGAGCACTGTTCACCAAACCAAAAATGTTATTTTTGTCCTATGCAAAAAATGTCAGCATTAGTATACATTTGAACTACATAACGATGCATGAAGAATACGTGCATATCTATACTAATATATAAAGCTGAAGAGTTTGTTTGTTTGTTTGCTTGAACGTGCTAATCTCAGGAACTACTGGTCCGATTTGAAAAATTCTTTCAGTGTTGGATAGCCCATTTATCGAGGAAGGCTATAGGCTATTTATCATCGCGCTAACACCAATAGAAGCGGAGCAAACGAAGTTGCGTGGGTCAACTGGTTAGTTATAAAATTGCCATAAAATCAATTTTTTATTCTACTATTTAAGAAAGAACAAGAACCCAATTCACCTCAGCCTCCGAAGCCAAATCAACTAGCTTAGCAGTTAAAGGAACATGAACCACTTTAAGTAAAGTTAAGTAGTAACTTGAGCGTTCAAAGATTGCACGGCTACAGAAGAGGCCAGTTGGCTGCTGACCCATTTCTGTTTACTTGCAGTTTACTTTTTTAACTACATTTGACCGGACGGTGAAGAACTTTTCTTAGTTTGAATAATTAATTTTAGTTTTATGGGATTTTTGAAAAGGGAATTACGCTCTAGGTGTATGTTTGTAACGACGAAAGGAAGAGTGCAATTTTATCAGACCAACTTCCGTTTGTTGTTAGATGCAGGTGAAAAATACAATTTTTCTTCCCCGTTAATCAATTAAAACTAAAAAACCATTTCTATAATAAGCTGTCTAAACTATTTCTAAATCATTCACTACAATCCCCTCTAAAAAATTAGTTTTGCGACTCTAAAACTCCCAAAAGGGAAAAATAACAACTGCAAAATACAGCAATAAAATATCAAAGTTTCCCCCAAGTTTATCCAACCAAAACAAAATCAAATTACAATACAATCATGTCAAAATACCAGTACTACATCCCCACAAAATTTCAAAACAGCAACACAAAAAGACCCCTTCTTTACACGATACAAAAAACACGACATGAAAACGCCCGCTCACACGAGCAGCGAGCGCGTCTGCTACGTTGCACGTTGCACGGTTGCAGTGCACCGGTCGTCGACCTCGGTCAGTAGGTCAGCGCGCCGCGGCAGGACACTGCATCCCCCTACCGTACTTGAACTTTGCGATTGACGGGCTGAATAACCCGGTCGTAGGGAGTAAGGGATGTTCGTGGAATTGAGTGATGTAACAACGTAGGTACGAGTATAGTAAATAGTTGTGAATTTCGGAGAAGTGGCTTGCAACTGCGTCTGGTTTATTTCACGTTTGTTTTTACGGGTTTGTTTATAAGTGTTTTTTTATTTACGGGGATGTTTGTCGGGTAAATATTTCTGTGATATGCTTTTATTTGTTGGTTTATAAACCGTTTGGGATACTAGGTTTTGTTTTTAAACATGCTGCCTTCTTTTTGTTTTTATTTTTTATTACTAAACTTTGTGCTATCTTTTCACACTTTTGCTCATTATTGGGGAGGTTTGTATGTACAACTATTAACATTATTTTTCTGTATGTTTTGATGATCATAAAGCTGCTTCTTTAATAGCAAAACAAATATTTTTTTTATGTAAGTTAAGCTATAGGTTGCTTTGTTTGTCCTACCTTTCGCACACTATATTTGCAATCAATTAAACACAGTTTTCACTCACATTATATTATCATTTGATATTTTTAAACCCCAGTTTTTGTATTTTAAGTAAAGTTGAATAGAATAGAATAGAATGATTTTTATTTGCAAAAACATTATACATAAGATGTAACAAATATTAGGGTTCCTTGTACATTCTACTTTTAAGGCATGCAAAAATTCATGATAAGTAACGCAACGTTATAAAAACAAAGTTTAAATTAATTTATAACTAAGTAAATTATCAGCTAAATAGTCTGTTACAGAATAATAACATTTATCTATTAGTAATTTTGTAAGATGTTTTTCAAATATTCTAAGCGGTTGCTCTTTAATATTGTTTGGAATTTTATTATATGCAATAGGTGCCATACAAATAAAACTTTTTTTCAACAGCGATGTTTTATATGCACCTGCATACAAGGAGTTTTGGTACTGAGATCTTAAAGTTGTAGTTCTTTTTCTAGCATCGCTCAAAGAAAGAAATAAATATGGATTAGTTTGAACAAATATGGCCAATTCTAATATATAAATACACGGAAACGTTAAAAGTTTATGAGATTTAAAAACAGGGATGCAACTATTTGTTACTTTTAGACCCAACGTTTTTGAGCTTTAGAAATCTTTCCCTTTCAATACAATTGCCCCAAAAAATCGACTGCCCCATACATTTTGTGCGCATAACTCGACAAAATGTACTGAATAGCTGATTTTTTTTCGCGATTTCGGGATTGGTCCCATAGTAAAAGTTGTTCATAATGATGAGTACAATGACCTCTTAAGAGATATTGCATTTATTTCGTTACACGTTGTATTTGCAATCCGTCAATAACACCCTTAATTTCCCTACATTTTACACAAAACAAAGCCACATCAACTCTCCATCACTCAGTTACTAACATAATTGTTTGATGCAATACAAACTGGGTTCATCATCATCATCATCATATCAACCGAAAGACGTCCACTGCTGGACATAGGCCTCCCCCAAGTGTCGCCACAACAACCGGTCCTGTGCGGCTCGCATCCATCGGCTACCCGCGACATTTACTAGCTGCAAACTGGGTTACGCAGCACTTATTTGTTATAAAGTATTGGACGCCATTGTCAACATGCACCTACACGCTCCCTAGTTCGTACTCTGTACTTTTGAACTGGTAACTAAATAGACGAATGAAGGGAAATTGTGTTAGGCGGCTTTGTGCGCGCGTGTGCTGGTTGTTTACTATATAGGTATATAACCCATGCCTGTGTACCCAGGTAATTTATCAACTTACATGATATGATAGCTACAACCTGGGAGTCTTTAAGACAAGAGTAAATAGGTTGCTTCTAGGCAAACGTGCTCCATCTTCGACCGCATCATCGCTTACCATCAGGTGAGATAGTGGTCAAACGTATGTCTATCTATAGTAAAAAAAAATATATAAATGAGCAGCAGGTAGGTACAGGAAACAGGTAAAGGTTGCACGAAACATATCAGGGCCTTGTTCGGGACGTGTGTAAATGAGTTTATATACAATTGCCACCTATGTACTTATTGTTTATTACATTTTGGTTATGATGATTTTTGTGTTATAAAGACGTGATTTTTATTAATACATAAGATTCGAACATTGAAATATAAAAAACCCAAGATCTCTAACAAATGCAACACTCGAACTTGTCGTCAAAAACTGACATGTATCAAGTGTCATGTGTGAGTTGTGTGTAGTTATTATATTATAAACAATTTTATTTTGCAAATTCAACCTTACACGGATCGCTTAAAGTTATTTTTACAAATCAGTACAGTATGGCGAGTGATGCGCAATTTTTTTTTTGCAAATTCAACCTTACACGGATCGCTTAAAGTTGTTTTTACAAAGCAGTGCAGTATGGCGAGCGATGCGAGACTGTTTGAAACTTGCGCACAATTATACATTAAGCGCTCGTTTTTTGCGGACGTTTTTGAGATGCTGAGTGTGTATCTTGGGTTTTTTATACATCAATGGATTCGAATCAAGAAAATAAAAGGCTTGTCCACTGAAAACATCTAATTAGTCCGTCAGTTAGATTTTCAAAAAAGATTTGATCTGTTTTTATTTTCTTTCGTAACGTAAACCAAAATTGACGAAGATACGATGCTTTTAAAATTCTCAATACGTCACGCCGTGGTATAATTTTTTCGTTCTGACGTTACGAGCCGAGTTTTGATGCGTTTTATCTTTGTCAATATTCATTTATCCATCATAAGACCACAAGACGAACGGCGATGCGCCACCGGTACATGGTGGACATCCCACCGACACGCACTAAACGTTTTGGGAACACATTCATAGTGCGTACAGCTAAGGAGTGGAATTCCCTGCCAGAGTCTGTGTTTCCAGATAGCTACAACCTGGGAGTCTTTAAGACAAGAGTGAATAGGTTGCTTCCAGGCAAACGTGCTCCATCTTCGACCGCATCATCGCTTACCATCAGGTGAGATTGTGGTCAAACGTATGCCTATATAAAGTAAAAAAAAAAAAAATATTTACAAAAAAAAAAACATTATTTTTCAATACTCTAACTGACGGACTAAATAGATTTACAATTTATGGATGGTAGAAGATAACACTAGCCTATTCAAAAAGTTTTCGGGTAAGAAGACTCCTTTAAATCATTTTATTAAAATATTAACATCGCCCTGAAAACGTATGCTACAGTAAAAAAACGCGCTATCATCCGTTATTACAAGTACAAGCCATAAAAAGTGCAACCCACACGTAAACATAAAACACAACATGACAACACGAGTTGTGGTGACATGCGACTGATAAACATACATGTACAGCGAAAGAATGGCGTACTATAAACATAACATCAATAATCAAATTAAAAACCCAAAATTATTATGGAAAAGCCTGAAATCCACTTTAATAACCACTAAATCAAAACAAGACCTTCCGTCGCACTTTATAGATCCTGACATGATTAATAATCATTTCTTGACTGTCCCGGGTAACCCCGTGGCTAGTGTGGCTCTCATGACTTATTATGATAATCACAGGTACGGCGAAGCTGCCTTTTCAATCACTCCAGTGGATCAGACTGACATCGCTCGCACTATCACCAACCTTACAAGTAATGCCGAAGGCTTCGACAACATTACCCTGGACATGATTAATATGACTCTGCCGCACACGTTGGGCGCTATAACGGACATTATAAACCGCTCCATAGTAACATCGACATTCCCCGAACAATGGAAGATTGCCTCCGTTAGGCCCTTACCTAAAACATCAAATCCGAGTAGTTTGAAAGACCTACGGCCCATTAGTATTTTGCCATGTCTATCTAAGGTACTTGAGAAAGTTGTCAGCCACCAGTTAACACTTTTCTTGGAAGTGAATCACATATTACCAGATTTACAATCAGGCTTCCGAAAGCAGCGCAGTACGTCTACTGCTTTACTGGACGTTACTGATAATGTGTTGTCTGCCCAGGATAAGGGGATGTGTACTTTGCTTGTCTTACTCGATTTTTCCCGGGCATTTGACGCAATAAATATACCACTACTGCTATCTAAGCTGAGCTACTACGGTTTCGACCCTGGCGCTACGCAATGGTTCCGTAGCTACCTCAGTGATAGGAAGCAATTTGTAGATCTGCGCTTAGGGGACGGGACCACACTTAAATCGGCTCTTAATTCTATAAAGAGGGGAGTTCCACAAGGCTCTATATTAGGTCCAATTATTTTTATCCTGTACTGCGCTGATATAGTTAAATGTCTTCAGAAATGCAGGTATCATATATACGCCGATGATGTTCAACTTTACGTGTCGTTTTACCCAGAGAAGTATGATAATGTTTTAAGAGACTTAAATGATGACCTTCGCAGAATTGCTGCCTGGTCAGAAGATAATTGCCTGTCGCTTAACCCAAACAAAAGTAAATTCTTGGTACTTGGCTCTAAACAACAGCTAGCTAAGCTGCCCGCAACTTTCATGGTCGAGCTAATGGGTAAACCAATTGACAGAGTCTATGAAGTGCGGAACCTGGGTCTTTTTATGGACAAGGATCTTCGTTTTGAAAAGCATGTCGCCGACTCAGTGAGAAACTGTTTTTACCGCCTCAAAGTTTTATATAAAATGAGACCTTACCTATCAGAAGCACTTCGGGAACAACTAGTAGAAAGTCTGGTTTTGTCCAGGCTAAACTATGCAGATACGGTGTACGGCCCGCGCCTACTGGCTCGTACAGACCGGCTTATTCAGAGGGTTCAAAACGCTTGTGCTCGGTTCTGCTATAAAATTCCTCCCAGAAGCCACGTAACGCCATTCCTCAACAAAAAATGCATTCTTAAAATGAAATCGAGACGAAAACTACACTTGGCCTGCTTGTTGTACGGTGTCATTAAGTTCCAGAAGCCAGACTACCTGTACAACAAACTGAGCTGGATCGCTGGCAGACGAGAATGTGAAAGAAGGCAATGTTCGCAACAACTCTCATCGCAGCCCCACAGTACGGCAGCTTTCAGAGGCAGTTTCCGTTACGCAGCATCCAAAATATGGAATAATCTACCGCCGCCTATTAGAGCAATAAATACAATCGGTACCTTTAGAACACGTTTACGGCAGTATCTAATAGACGCGCAACGGAAACTAGACCTGGCACACTTGAACCTTTCACTGATCTGATGTCTGTCGCTTACATTGCTGTATTATTTCTGTAATGCGTAAGTAATCACCCTATATACTTGGCCTACTTGCATGTAGTACTTGCGACCGTACAGTGCAGAGAAATTTGTGGCACGGCAACCATTGTGAAAACCAACCAAAAAAAAAACAAAAAATATATATTTTATAAATCCATCGTATTGTATTGTTATAAATAACTTTTTTAACATAAAACATTGCTTGCAGTCAGTCTGTTTGGCTCAGCTGCTTATGGCATAATGGGTTACGTAACGTGCACTGCGCCGACTGATACGCATTGTCGGGATTGGGAATCGCACAATATTTAACGAAACCGGTTTCTGTTCGGTTTGAGGAACGTTTTTTTATTTATTTACTTTGCGTGGATTTACATCTATCTACTTTTATTAAATTGGATGTCATTGAGTTGTACCTGCTGTGTCAACTGTTTTCTACTGTTTTTTTTTATTTTTTATTTATGTTTTTTTTTTCGTTGTTATCAACACACTTATCTATCACTTGACACCAAATTATTATTCATGTTGTATTGTTTACTACACACTATAATATATTTATTTAACTGTATATTTAATATTTAAAAACTGATTCACATCCGTACACTTCAACATAAGGTGCAGTTGAAAACCAGCGTCAGGCAGCTCCTAGTTGTCTGGCATTTTGCTGAACTGGACCTATTTGGCGCAGCCGCGGGGCACACAATATAATTGATTTAGAATTAAGTTTCCTTTTTTTTATTTGTACCGACATTGTGTGTATCTGTGTGTACCAAATAAACTTGTTTTCTTTCTTTCTTTCTTTCTTTCTATAAATACTACGTTTTTCTTTCATATTACTGTCGTAAATAACTTACACATCACTTGACAACAGTTTACATGTAAAGGGCGACATTCATGGGAAATGCAGTACCTTATTTTCCAGTGAAAAGAAAACTACTCTAGGGCTTTAATACAAAGAAATGTCTCTTTAAATCTATTATGTTTTTGTGGAAAGAGCCTTTTATGTTGAATTGAAATTAAATAAATAAATAAAAGTATTTTTATACTCAAAAAAAATTAAACCTTCGAAAAATCTGAAAAGCAAAAATAAAAAACCTTTTTACAAAAAATAAGTTTAAAAATAAGTATTTCGGAAGTCAGTGTTTTTTCTCATTTAACACCTTTCAAATAAAAAAAGAATTATCAAATCGGACTACTCTGTAAAAAGTTATGCGTGTTCATACTTTAAAAATATATATATATAAATATTCTTTATATATAGGTATATATATACGCGTCAACTTGAGAACCTCCTCCGTTTTTTCGTCGGTTAAAAAAAGCTAATTTTACTATGATGAAACATAACGTAAAAAACTGTCGAAATTTATTTAAAATATTATAGAAATTTTTGTGCCCTTGATTAATACGTACTTAACGTGTAACAGCACCACTGAAGAGAAAACATAGTCAAAGGTTATTTTCATTATAGCATTTGTGCCTAAATTCAGGCCTGACTAAAAAAACTGACTCAGGAAGTGGGTAAAAAATATCCAACCTTTGTACCGAATTGACTAATTAAGTCACTGGCACTTAATCGGAAACATCAAAAGAAAAAATGTGGTTGAAATATCAATACTTTTTACATATAACAACTACCATCTGACCTCGACACCCCAATTACTGGGCAATACCAATACCACTCAACAATTATCTGTTGTATTTCATGTATTTCACACGACTGAACAAAGAAATAACACAAAATTGAGCATTTTTTTCTTGTACAGACTTCCCTCTTGTAATTAAGTGTATGATTATGTACTAGCACCAAAAACTAAATGCGTTCTGACACTTTGAGCTGTTTACCTTTGAAGCTGCGAAAGCAATCCTGATTTGGTACGTACAAAAATGTAGATATTTATGTGCATACAAGACCAGACTTTTAGCTTACTATGTAGCATAATCTTGCTATCCTAGCTTGAAAAACTAGCCACCAACAACCTGGGTATTAAAAAGACTCTGCCACACTGGTATGAGTAACAGGGACGAGGCTCCACAAAGCCGAATCTCTACAACTCCATGTGGCATTTGTAAACAAAGCATAATCAGCTTAAAACAAACCCACTGCTGGGACACAAGCCTCCTGTTTCTACGAGAAAATGGGCTGTAATCACAGAAAGAAGTCCTATTTCTCTTTATCTGTGTCCTGTGGCAGTAATCCACCACGCAGGATTATTTTTGGTTCTAAGACATGTCGGTTATCTCCATTTTCTCTGCCTATTGGTGATGAAATAATGTACCCAAAGTAAAGTTCTTACCAGGGATTGAACCCACAACGTACAAGTCTCAAGTCGCGGCTTTTAAAGCGGCGGTTACCAACGGGTCACCACTTTTTTTTTAAGAATGGGATTACATCAAATGACTGCTTCCGCTCTGAGTGGAGAGAGTGTCAGACTCTTACTAACTGAAACTCATCCGTGTTCATCCTAATGCCCTTTGCGTTAGAGGGCCGCGGTGACTTTTTCGAACAAACTCCGCAACACTAGCAGGCACTGACCCTAGCGGGCCCCGTCTATCGGGCCACCACTGCAAACTCTTTCGGCTAGGAACTGTACCAACGTAGCATTTTCGATCTCTCCATCCATATGTGTGTTCTCACTAATTATTATGAACAATTTGCGTAATGGAGTGTACGGCTGTACGCAGTAGAATTGCGTGACTACCGTCGGTTTGCGCTCCCACAGGAATGCCGAGGAATTGTTAACTCATGTCTCTGTAATGGATTGGCATCGATGGAGTGAAAGTTTTATGTGAATTTGTAGAGGATACAGTTGTTGGTTGTTGGAAATGTGTGAAGTAACGAACGGGTTTGGATATTTACACCAGATGAAAATAATTGAAAGATCATTGCAACCAAAGACGTATAATGAACTGATCGTACCATGAAGTTAATACGAGCAGAAAATTGAGGCAGATTAAGCGAACGAGCGACCAGGGTGCCTTTTTCGAGAATTCTGATTGGGCCACGTCACACGTATGCAGTTGAAGAGTTCTGTGTGCAGAACTCTGAAGTCGGGTCAAAAAAGGGCACTTCAGCAGAAACAGATAGCAAATCACGCTACCCGTCACTGTCAAATTTTCCCAATCAACCTTGAACCTAATGCGTTAGCGATAAAGATGAAAATGAAATTTGACAGATTGTTGTATGATTAATATTATGATTCTCCTAAAGTGGCATTTTTAGCCCCCCTGGTTAAACACCAGGCTGTTTGTTTCTTTTTACAGCGTGGCGTGGTGTGGTGGTAGTGGCCAGTACATTCACTGAGGGTATTATTTCAACCTGCAAATAGGGTATTTTACGGAAAGGATCTCATTACTAACAAAAAATTAAGACGTTGAAAACATGCGTGACATCGCTACGATGGTCCAATTTTTACTAGCGTCTTCATTTATTGTTAACTTGTTGGAAATTTATACGACGCGGACTATTGAGATTTTTATCAGTAAAATATCCTATTGCTGACAGAACGCATCCATGAGCATGGATTATGCATTCAGTATCCCTATGTACCTATTACAAAAATGGAAAGAAAACAATGGCTTTCAGAGCTTACAGAGCGCCGGCTAAAAATTTTTACGAGGTCAACGTCCGAATGCTGCTAAACCGAACTGAAAAAGAATAGCCAACAGATTTTTATTTCAGAAATGATTAAAAGCTTCAGCAGGTCGTTGTAAGGTTAAAGTTAGCAGGATTATTTTTAACTAGTGGACGTCACGCGGTTTCACCCGCGTAGTTCCCGTTTCCGTGGGAGTACAGGGATGATATATAGCCTATGTTACTCCCTGATAATGTAGCTATCCAATGCTAAAAGAATTTTTCAAATCGGTCCAGTAGTTTCGGAGCCTATTCAATTCAAACAAACAAACAAACAAATCTTTCCTCTTTATAATATTAGTGTAGATTACCTAAAACTATATAGAATAAATCCGCCGTATGGTGTCGTCCGGTGCCATATGGTGCTGTAAAAGAATAATACCATCCCATCACTTCCCGTGGGTGTCGTAAGAGGCGACTAAGGGACTCACCAGAGAATGGGCAGCAGCGTTCTCTGTAAAACGCAACACCATACACTGCGATCGCCAACCCGCCTGCCAAGCGTGGCGATTATGGCAAACCCTCCCTTTGGGGGAGGCCTATGTCCAGCAGTGGACGTTTTTCGGCTGTTATGATGATGATATAAAATAAATAATGTATGTTTTCAACTGCATTGGTCTAGTAGATTCGGAGCAGTGGAGAGTGATCCTACAAGAGTTCTGTTTTTTCATACGAAAGTTCAGAGCCCTAAAAATTACACTACTACCTATTCTTCAGTACATAACTCAATCAGGCAACAATACCAACATTACAGTCACAGAATACAGTACAAACATATCTACAATTAATAATAATGATTTATACTAGCGCTGTTCACTTATGAATAACAAATTCTCGATTGTTTGCCAAGCACTGAGTTGAGCGCTGCCTACATTATCGCATAGTTTACTACGGCTTATTATTAAATCATCTGAGTATGGCAGTTGGAATTGCAATGGAATGCAGTGGAAATGAGTGGGATGTATTTTTATGATGATTGCGTAGGGAAATAATGAAGGTGAACTGAAACTGTGGCTCCACTACGCTACGGTTCGCTGTTTGATAAGGAGGGTATGAGTGCAACTGAAACTACAGTGTGACCTTTTGAACTGTTGTTTTTAAGATCGAAAAACTTTTTTACAAAAAATGTAACCGACTTCCAAAACAAAACACTACAAAGTATAAAATAACTTTAATTTAGGAATTCGGTGTCAAAAAACGAAATAACCAAAAACACCGACTTCCTAAATTAAAGTTTTTTATTTTTCAATTTTTTAGTGGTACCTGCGTATCCATTCACAGCGTACCGGCGTGATGTTATGTTATGAAAATAAAACTAAGTGCTTTCGGTGTAAAGGTCTTGTCAATACGAATGAAATAAGCCCAAACACTTCGTAGTTCCTACATACCGATGTGGAGTTCCCTTGACTCTCTGTCGTCTCCATCATCAGGTCTGATCCAAACTTTCAATCTTTTGTAGTATCACCCGATATACATACGAATATCAAGTTTTTACCAGATGCGTGCCTACAATTTTCGAGAGTTGCCCTCGATTTCTCAGGGTTTCCATCATCAGATCCTGACGTGGTGGCAATGGGACCACACGGGAAGCACCAGCTTTCAAATAAAAAAAAAATATGAAAGTCGGTTCACCCAGTCGGTTAATTATAAGGTAACAAACATAAAAAAAAAATACAGTCGAATTGATAACCTCCTCCTTTTTTTGAAGTCGGTTAAAAATACATCAGATTCAGCAATTTCTGGGTATTCAGACATTGACTGGCTGATTACGTTGAGTGCTAGTAGATATCGCAGCAGATTAAGATGGTGGGGCAAATTTGACTCTCCAGAAATAACACACATCAGATCGGCAGATCGGTGGGATTCCCCGCTGTTGCGGAGGTGGATCCACGCTGAATGTTAATTGTATATTTTTATCTGTGTCTGTACCTTAATAACACTAGAATTTAAGTAAAATTGTTACAAACCCTATCGACTCCGGTCTGAAATAATAACATTCTATTCTATTCTATTCTATATCTGGCCCGCATAGGAGATGCCTATTAGCAGAACATAACAGACTACAGAAAAATCTAGCAGTGGTGACAGATGCAATGTTTCCATCACAACGAGATTTTTAGGAGTGCCATCGGTACTGAAGCCCTTTCGTATGCGCCTATGATGAGTACTGTAGACGTTCAGAACAATAGTTCTCGTCTTCTGACGTAGGGTAGCCATAAGGATTCCACAAGTATCAAAAACAAAACTTTAGATGGCTGAACCAACAAACTAAGTTCCTACACGTTCGTATTCCCATTTCCCGGGTCATTGTATTTTACGTAAGCGGAAACAAACACAGTAAAATATCTTCCACTAAAACTATGGTGCACGGTATAGTAAGAACTGGGTTAATAAAAAGAAAACTATCTGCTTACAACGTACCGGCTATACATTGAAATACTTTATGCGAAGACAGTGTACGGGGGAAGAAGAAAACAGCCAAGAGCGAGTTTAGTTTGAAATTTGTTTTTATTATTTATAGGCACACGTTTGACCACTATCTCACCTGATGGTAAGCGATGATGTGGTGGAAGATGGAGCACGCTTGTCTAGAAGTAACCTATTCACTCTCCTCTATCTCCTATTCCAATTTAAATTGTTGGTATTGGTAGGAATTCTCGTAGATTATTGTAAATCAGTAGTGTATATTATGTCCGTAGCGTTGTACGTCTCAATATCCTGTCCCTGGATGCGAATTTCAGTGGCCAATCTGGAAATCAATGTACTGCGGACCCAGGTTGGCTGCTGTAAACGTAACCTGGCCAAATGGGGCATTCTTGACCCATCCCAAACGCAGTGCCAGTGCTGAGCAACTTCACAGGATATGCATCATCTTCTCAATTGCCTGTCATGCACAACTACCTGCACTACCAAGATTTGGTCTCTTCTTCTTATCGTGTGGGCAGTAAGGTCCAATGACCCCATACAAGATTTGGTTGAGGCCAATGATAGAACTGTACAAGTTGCTCAATACTGGTTGGACAAAATTTAGCATGAGTCAATGACACTAAAAAAGAAGAATGTCCACAGAAACATTCTTCAAAACCCTATAGAAACTGTTGGCAGCGGGTAAGCTAGCATATTCTAGATTCCTAGTGAACCTAAAAATTGTAATTGCTACTAAATTGCTTACAAAGACTAAGGAAATGAATACTTATCTTGGACGAAGTGAAACAATGTAGACCTCAGAAAATTGAGTTCCACGTGTAACAGGTCATGACCCCAAACATTTTCTCTAAGCAACCCAGATATTAGAACATCTAACAAAAACAACAAACAAAACTTCCAAGATTGCACATCGTACAAGAACAAAGCGACGTCGTACGGAACCCTAAAAAGCAGTCCAATACAGCCTACATGAACAAAGAGTTCGTTGCAAAGTGCAATATTCGCCGGACACAGATCTCGGAAACGTGGACAGGCTCGAAAATATTCATACGTAGACTAGTTATTGCCAGCGACTGTACCCGCGTGGAATTATTTATTTTTACTATTGATAGGCACGCGTTTGACCACTATCTCACCTATTGGTAAGCGATGATGTGGTCGAAGATGGAGTTCGTTTGCCTAGAAAATAGAATAATGAATTTTTCGATTGTTAAAACCGAGAGAAAAGACAAGATTCATTAAAAATGCTTGAAAATCTGAAAAAAAAAAGGAGTTGCGGACGGATCATCAGAGCCATCCAGTACAAATAACTTTTGCTTGTTATTCTTCTGTCCTTGACAGAAGAATAACTTCAAAGGCGTATAACTTCTCTATTTTTCCACCGATTTAATTATTTTTTTCACGAATCGTACTATTTTAGTAACATCTTTCAGAAAGTATTCGTTCATGAAGATTAATAATAGTGAACAAATATCCTAGAGGTATTATCATACAAGCACGTATTACCAAGACAAAATGTATCTGATGTCTGCTGTATGTAATTCAAACTATGGTCTATCGGTGTGCCATGGTTCATTCCGATCCATCTAGCCGTTGAGGCGCTATTGATTGACAAACATACAAACTTTCACATTTACAACACTAGTAGGATTTAGAGTTCGTTCCACGGTTGTTAAATACATTGCGGGTTATGTATGCAGTGTAATCACAGGCGCGCGGAGCGGTGATGGAATGAATTGTGAAGAATTTAAGGTTTCGTAATGTCGGAATAGGATGCTGTGGTTGCTTTAGTGGGTTTGTTGTACAGCCGAGATATTTTAGATAAGAAGGAAGAATAGTTTTTATAAACTATTCTTCCGTGTTGCTTCGGCCTGCAACTGCCTCACCAGAATGGCAAAGTTTACTTACAAAGGAGCCACAATCTCCAATGATGATGAACTACCATGCACGATGCACACGCTATTTCTATGACAAAACCTTAATACTTTTTCTTGCAACCTGAGGGCCAATTCCACTATTTTAACCGACGACTTATAAGCAACGTTCACATTCGCATCTTAGTCGCAATATGTGAATGTGAACGTTGGATAACGAGTAGAATTGGCCCTATTTTCAAAATATTTACTGCCAACATTGATATATAAAAACCCAAGATGCAGAGTCTCGAGCAAATGCAACACTCGAAACTGTCGTCAAAAACTGACATGTATCAAGTGTTATGTGTGAGTTGTGTAAAGTTATACTGTAATTTTTTTATTGCAAATTTAACCTTACACGGGTCGCTTAAAATTGTTTTTACAAAGCAGTGCAGTATGGCGAGCGATGCGAGACTGTTTGAAACTAGCGCACAATTTTAAATTGTGCGCTTGGTTTATGCGGACGTTTTTGAGATGCTGAGTGTGTATCTTGGGTTTTTATATATATCAATGACTGCCAATCATTGATATATCAAAAACCAAATGCAAATTTGGTTATGTTTATGTAAATTTGTAATTTGGTATGCAAATTCAACCTTACACGGATCGCTTAAAGTTGTTTTTACAAAGCAGTGCAGTATCGCAAAAAAAGCGCACAATTATACATTGTGCGCTTGTTTTTTGCGGCCGTTTTTGAGATGCTGAGTGTGTATTTTGGGTTTTTTATATATCAATGCTGCCAATACATTTTCTTATCCTCTTTAGCCTGATTACCATGCTGTTTGTTCAACAAAAGAACATTGTTGCACTTCCTTCAAGCAAGCTGCATAAAAACTTCAATTTATTCAAAAACCGTCTTTTATTTTTCGTTGAAAAGATCTTTAAAGCTTCATGTAATGCAAACTGGGACCTCTTTTAATCGTGCAAGCAAGGGGTATGTTTGTGACCCGTTCCAGTTTAGGCGCCTGGTCAAGTACCTTTGGAAGTTCGGGATTACTCGTGGATTCCCGATGCAGTTTTTCGATTAAATGGAGTACGTTGTTCGGGGTTGACACTTTAGTTGGTAGTTGATTTTTGTTTATTAAATGGTGGAAATTAAGTGCTTGTATTTAAATACGTTTGTTTATTAAATTATCCATACTAATATTATAAAGATTGTTTGCTTATTTGTTTGAATTGAATAGGCTCCGAAACTACTGGACCGATTTTAAAAATTCTTTTAGCATTGGATAGCTACATTATCAAGGAGTAACATAGGCTATATATTATCCCCGTACTGCCACGGGAACTGCCCGCGACTTCGTACGTGTATATCGCGTTTTTTTATCGTTTTCGTAGGAATTTCGGGAAATCGTCTCTTAGTGGTCCCCTACACTCCCAAAGGAACCTACATGCCAAGTTCCAGCAAGCCGATAGTTGATATTTGGACTGTTGTTTATGTTTAAATCGCACGATAAACTCTGATACCGCGATGCAGGATATAGCGATGCAGGATTTGTTAGTAGTAGTTCGCTGCTTATTGGATAGATGGCGTTGCAGTTCTTTTATTTGCGATGTAGATTTTGCTACGATGGTTTTTCTTGTGGCAACATTGATGCCGCTACAGACTTGTTAAAGTTTTTTGAACCAGTAACCATGATTTTAAATAATACAAACGTGGTGATTAATTAGTCGGTACAAGTTGTTAATGGTTTCCTCTTAATCCAAATTAATTATAGTAATTTCGTATTGTTTTTAGTATGAAACTGAAAGCTATTATAAGCTTAAAGGTCAACAAAAACAAACACTGATTGCCAGTTTCTGAAAATCAGTAATATTTAGTGTGAAATAAGCATTTCTTCGTATCAGGTTGTTGACTAACATTTCTAGGTACCACACAGCACGATGATGTCAACCTTATCATCGTGATGCATCGTGTTTTGGTCAGGGGTCGGTTTTCACGGCATGAAATTCGTCACCCCTAGTAGTTGTTGAAGGCTACAAATGGCTCAGTGGCTTAGATTAATAACTGTCAATGGCTGAATTCAATGACCAATGGGAAGTTCAATGTTCAAAAACGCATGTTTAGTTTATCTTTCAGACGTAAGACACATATAGTCCGGGCTCGTACGTCATCTTAGCCTTGGTCTGCCGTGATGTCGTTTGGCACTAAATGGGACTCATTTAATCCCGTTCCTATATACGAAAACAATTAGGACCAATGTTGAACGATGTTTTTGATTGTCGCTTGCGCTGAACTGTATTAGTTTTTTCGCACTATTAATTACATCTAAGCATTTTTTTGTTAGTCCACATTTGTTTCCCACTGCTGGGCAAAGGCCTCCCCTTTCTCCTTTCAAAGCTCTCTGTTTTGGGCAATCCTTGGCCAAGTTTTCCCCGCAAACATGATGAGATCGTCACATCACCTTCGCCGCAGTTAACGTCTGCTATATCTCTCTCTATCTAAGAATTACCTACTTATTAGGACTGAAACAGACATATGGAGCCCTTCACAGAACAGACTTAAAATAATACCAACAATGCTTAGTTTATTGCAGAAACCGGTTATTTAAAAGACCCTATTCATAGCCATTACCTGCAACAGGCTGACTCAATTCTCACGAATCAACCTTTCTAGGAAAACATTACCGACAAATTACTGTTTTACACCCACGTTCGATACCTATGTAACGATCCTGCAATCTGGAATACATGGAATAGATTCATTTTATATGCCCATAACTTTAAGGAGCTAAGCAGACATGCTACTGCATCTGCGATTTGGTTTTTTCAAGCTTTATACAGGGACTAAATACATCGCCATGTTTTTATGAGGTTTTGTCATCTATGTTTAAACAGTAGCATAGCATAGCCTATAAAGTTCTGCTGGTACACAGGTCTCCTATCTGTGAGAGTAGGCTAGGTAAACGCGATGCAGCAATTAAAAATAGAACGTCTTGTCCTAAGTTCGTTTCTTAATCAGAAAGTAGTGGTTCTAGTTTCGCTGCAGCGATAGTTGAATCGTTATGAATTAGTTGAGGATCATTACCGCGGTGCTTATCTGGTGGTTTCCAATAATCAAACAAAACAAAAATCTGGACCGAACAGTTAAGCTACCGAACGTACATAGTCGCAAAAGCGCTCCAGTGATGTAGTCGCAAAAACACCGATCACATAAAGTAGCACGTCTGCATACCCTAAGACCAAGTCGTCTAGCCACGTGCCATACGTTTGAGGCTGGTTATAACTGGGTCGACACAACTTGGGATGGTTCTTTGCCAGCCGGGGTAAGGGGGCCAATAAACTAACGGGTGCACTGAAATGAACAGCGTTCGCTGGATGTAAAGTATTTTTAAGCTTATTCTGTTCTAGTGGAGGAATAATTTGTAATATCTTGTGTTAAAGTTATATTATTCGGTATTTTAGTGTTTGTTTTGTTCAGAGTAATCGTAGGAGATCGTAAAATATATTTAATTTCACTAAAACAATGGTGTTTCGGAAGCACTATCAATCTATAGGAAAATTTGGTGAACTATTCGAGCGGGAAGATCAACATCCAATCTTTTCCTATCTACCGCTTAATTTATTGTATGCGATATAACGTATTATCCAATACATACACACAATATAAACCTACTAGGTAACTACTGACGTACTGGCATGAATGTGAGGCGATGCGGCCACCGCAACTTGTATGGCTTCATCATAATAGCTGTAAGTTGCCAGCATCTGACCCGGGAGTTTGCAAATATTATCTTTAGTATGCACCTTTTAGTACTGCTTTAGATCAACACATACATAACTATGTCTTCTTCAATGTATTTTCGCCTACTGCTGTCTCGTAAAATTTTAATAAGGTAACTTACTCAATGTGACTCAATGAGAGATTTATTAATAGAATATGAATGAAAAGACAAGATTCTTTTCCAAGTTAAATCTCTTCCCTTGTTTGTCAAACGAATAACCCACATTTCCACTTGCAACCAGCTCCAATGCAAATTGCATTACATTGCGGTCCATATACCGAAGTATAATGTCATCAATCGCTTGATAGTGTCCCGCAATGTAATTAAACTTGCACGTGAGTTGCTTGCAGATAGAAACGCGGCCTTAGAACAGCTGATTATTAGCTGTTTACTGAGCAGACCAAGTCAAGAACCTGAAACCATAAATAACCATTCTAGTTTCGTTTCTGGATTCGGTGCTCTGTCGTTTTTAAAGCTTGCAACGTGTGAACAAGTGCACTCAAATCCGTTTGGTCCTTTTCTCAAATCACCTACATGATTCTCGTATGATTCGAAATATTATGTATCCGTTGTATTATGTATGGACTTTAAAACAGACTTTGTCATCTGAGTTTGTTTCGGTGTTTCTTTTCAGGGTAATAGTTTAAACTGACCAAAAAGATTGGTATGTGAAAGTAAAAGTGTTATTTTAACCTATTTACATAATAAATATAATTAATCTGTTACCAAAGAGCCTGAAGTCATTCTTCGGCTAAGGGCAGCAAACCAAGGAAACACTAAAAATACTCCTACTATACCTTTATATTCTTCCTGAATATCGAATCCAGGTGTACACGATTTGTAACCTCCTGCGGATACTAGGCCAATGAGGTAATTTCCAAGACGAAGTGAGCTGTTTGGGTTAGTGGGCGCAGTTTGTGAAACGTCTCCATGTCATACAATATTCAGTGATGCGACACAAGGTGCGACGATGATGTTCTCGTCCTGTGTGTTGTTGACATGTTGGGTAGTATGTAAGGAGGTGGTATAGTAGTTGTACCTTTTTGAAAAAAGAATGTAATTTCGAATACTTTTTCATAAATCTCAAAAATTGAAACCTTATATTGACGTGATTATCTGATATTGTGCAGGAAATATTTTGGTGTAGAATATTTTATTGTTATCTAGACTAACTTTTTGGAGATCCTAAATTAATAAATAAACTTGAGGTGTATGTGAATTATGAGAATGTTGACTCACTATACAGGATGAATTTGAATAACCTTCAAAAATACAAGATTTTCTCGTATGTCAGATTTGCCTGCCATTCGCAAATGGTCAAAATAATGAAAATTCTCACAACTCGTCTCTTACTCAAGCTTTTAGAATTTTCGTTAAAATTTGAATGCAAAACATCGCTCGGAGATATGTAATTTAAACCATGTTTGAAATGAAACCTGGGAAAATACGAGAGCATAATTTATAATGTTTCTCATGCGTATCCTTCCGAGCAAAAATAGGTTACATGTGACTTGAAAATCGGCCAAGTTCGAGTCGGATTCGTATACGAATGGTTACGTAAAACAAAACGCGAAAATCACGTTTCTTTTATGTATATTGGTGTTGTTATAGCGGCAATAGGAACACAGTCTGTGAAAATCCAATTGTCTACCTTAGGTAGGTACACAATTGAAATTGTCGATGATTTGAGTTAAGGTTGAAATTGTCGATGATGTGACTTGAGGGTGACTGTTAATATCATCGAAAGACAGACAGACAGTCAGACGGACGGTCGGACGGGCAACGGAGGCTTATTAACAGAGTTTTGAGGGTTCCGTTGGTACCGAACCCTCAAAATGGGGACCCGCCTCATATAGCCACATACATTATGTGAGATGCAACGATAGAATTCTTTGTTTATGATATTGCTTCAGTTGCATTGAACAAAGGACACATTTCATCCCATAATATTAAGAACGAATGTTCACATTTCTGTGTAATATTGTTTATCTATAATATCCGGCGAATTAAGCTTTCAGAGTTCAAAATTGCAATGCCAAACAGGTTCGAGACTTGACTGCTAGCTGACCCCGAGGTAAAGTTCGGGTCAGTTTCAAGTTGCTTTGAATTAGACTGAACTGCTGCCGTCTTGTATTTCTAAGCAACGAAATACAGTCGGTTTTCTAAGATTAAAGTATCAATCAATCTTACTTTATATTGACTTTTTATGCAATGAATGTAAAGAAAGCATATAAATAAATAAACGAAAATAAGCTTGAGGTTTTCAGGTATTTTCAAAAAGCAATTAAATGAAATGTAAAAATAAAACTGGAATATGTAAATTATTACGAAACAAACAGATACTCAAATTAATAACGTAGAGTGAGCGGTGTTGTCAGCACAGTAGACGGGGCCCGCTAGGGTCAGTGTCTGCCAGGGTTGCGGAATTTATTCGAAAGAGTCACCACAGCCCTGGAACGCAAAGGGCATTAGGAGGAACACGGATGGGTTTTAGTCAGTAAGAGTCTGACAATCCCTTCTGCTCCGCCCAGAGCGGGAGGAGTCATTTGATGATTTCTCATCCTTAAAAAGAAAGAGTGAGCAGTGTATATTTAGGTAGTGTTTGGTACTGAATCGAAATTATTTAAAAACTAGTGGACGTCACGCGGTTTCACCCGCGTAGTTCCCGTTCCCGTGGGAGTACGGGGATAGAATATAATTATAGCTTATGATATTCCCTGATAATGTAGCTATCCACTGCTGAAAGAATTTTTCAAATCGGTCCAGTAGTTTCGGAGCCTATTCATTTCCAACAAACAAACAAATCTTTCCTCTTTATAATATTAGTGTAGATGTAGAAGTACTCCTATTTTATTTTTCACGTTTCACTTCAAACCTATTTTCTGTGGTTTAAGTTTACGTATAATAATAATATCTTATACCGTACATTCTTGTCCCTAATTTTTTGTAATACTGCTGCCATTATACATATATTTAGTAGCTCTATAACATCGTATTTCGGTGTTTCTTCTTAGGGTAGTCAGCTAGGAAATACCGGCCTCATCTAGATTAATATGACATAAAATGACTTGTAAAAGAGTAACTTGTAACCTATTTGCAAAATAAATATCATTTATCATCATAATAACGTACCCACCGAGACTACTTCAATATCCATCATCTTCATCGTCATCCTCCACAACCCGATCTCGCTCAAGGCTGAGCACAGGCCTCTCTTTTCTGGTGCCAATCCCCACGTTCTTGCAAAACAAAACCACAAGACGAACGGCGATGCGCCACCGGTACATGGTGGACATCCCACCCACGCGCACAAAACGTTTTGGGAACACATTCATAGTGCGTACAGCTAAGGAGTGGAATTCCCTACCGGAGTCTGTGTTTCCTGATAGCTATAACCTGGGAGTATTTAAGTCAAGAGTGAATAGGTTACTTCGAGGCAAGCGTGCTCCATCTTCGACCACATCATCGCTTACCATCAGGTGAGATAGTGGTCAAACGCGAGCCAATAAATAGTAAAAAAAAATATCCACATATCCACTAGCAATTTCAAAAATTTTCTTCTTACATAAAAGATGCAACACTAGTTTCCGCCATCGGCTTCGTCAATGAAAAGTGGAAACTATCCCAAGGGAACATGCACCATAAATGAAAATTGTAATTATTCCAAGAAATGGGCTACTTATATGCGAAGTTGTATCTAAATCTATTCAGCCGTTAAGATAACATACAGATAGACAGACAGACAGACAGGCAGACTTTCACGTTTATAATATTAGTATAAATGATATCCTAATATATACAATTCTTCCGCTACTGACTGATTGAGTGACTGACAGACAACGCACAGCCGAAACTACTGGTCGTAGAAAGCTGAAATTTGGCATGTAGGTTCCTTGGGGAGTGTAGGGGAGCACTAAGAGAGGATTTCCCAAAATTCCTACGGGAACGGGAAAAAAACAGGATATGCGCGTACGAAGTTGCGGGCAAAAGCTAGTATTGGTATAAATAATATTCATGTAATACTCAGCCCAAACTTTGCATTTAGCTACAAGCTTACACAGATTTATAGTTTCGCAGCCAACGTGAAATTGAGCCAGCTTTAGAAGCCACGTGCTTCGGAGATTCGATTGCACTAAACAAAAGCTGAAGCCTGCAGAACACCAGCAAACAATGTCACCAAACTTTGTTAACTTGGGTTCAAACGTGGTACTGCAGACAACTGAAATTGTCTGCTTCATTTTGCATATATTGACATACATGTTGATTACTTTCATGTGTAAATCAAAACGTTTCTGTAATTGCAATGTGTTGGTGGTCGTGGATTCGATTCCCACGGGAAGTATACTTTGTAAAGTTGTTTCCAGTTTGGCTAGGACATTTCAGGCTTGAATCACCTGATTGCCTGACAAAAAGATGATTCCGTGCTTTGGAAGGCACGTATAAGCCGGTGGTCCCGGCCGCTAAATGGCGGTCGTCAAATAAACCATGTCAAAGGCCCTTGAGGCGGTTTAGAAACTATGACACCAGGGTGTGTGAGGTCATTAGACCTTACTGCCCACACGATAAGAAGACGAACAGTGTGTGGTAATTAAATCTCCCTCTAGACTTTTACTCTTGTGTAAAAGATTTGTTTAACTATTTTTGTTTGCACTAAAGTTTATCCTATCTATGTATATTCATATCATCGTCATTCTCATTTCAAACGAAATACGTCTACTGCTGGTCATAGCCATTCCCAAACATACCTTACATTTATTTGCCTAGCCCCTGCTACTGAATACCAGTAATTTATATGGTGTAATTAATTTTGGAGCAATTAATTTTCCCATCTGATCTCCACAACCCAGTAACTGAGTCCTTTTGGCAAGACTGGCGATTCAATTTTCTGGCTTATAAACATTGATATACAAAAAACCCAAGATACACAGTCGTCAAAAACTGACATGTATCAAGTGTCATGTGTGAGTTGTGTTATACCTACTAAAAACATTTTTTTTGCAAATTCAACCTTACACAGATCGCTTAAAGTTGTCTTTACAAAGTAGTGTAGTATGGCGAGCGATGCGAGACTGTTTGAAACTAGCGCACAATTTGAAATTTTGCGCTTGATTTATGCGGACGTTTTTGAGATGCTGAGTGTGTATCTTGGGTTTTTATATATCAATGCTTATAAATAAATAAATTATTGTAGTGACTGTCAAAGATTTTGTCAAATTTGTCTGTATTATCAATGTCAACCAGTCTTCTCAGTACGTATTTTCGCCACATAGGACAAGGCTAATCAGGCACACTTAAAAGGTTTTTTTTTTCTATAAACATGTAATACCTTCAGCTTCTAAGAAGAGTAACACGTCATTTTGAATAACAGTGACTTAGTCTGATTTTCACGGCTCTTGGTTGATAAGCTATTTTACTTGGATGCTTTTATTTTATTTTTATAGTTAGTTGAAACGGTTTTTAATTATTACTAACACGGTTTTTATTTATTTCAGTCACGAAAATTTGACTATTGAATACCTTTATAAAAGTCCCTAAATCTAATAGAATATGTAAGAGCGATATTCATACATAAACAAAACAAAGGGAAGTGCAAAAATACCGGGATGATGCTACAGTAAGCGTGCGTAGCTTTAAAAATAACAGGATAAGCAGAATATAAGATAAAGCAGCGAATCCGATTTAAAAGAATTGTGTCAAAAGGTGCGCTCGTGGCGACTGTAATTGGCTTAGTTCTAGGAACTGTTTAAAAGTTACTTCGATTTGTTGAACACAACTAATATTGACATTATGAAACTACCTTTTAGTCCATACAGGAAAATATCGTCAAAATGTCATAACACAATACAAGTAACTTATCCCTAATGTGTATAAGTGTCTTGTGTATAAGCATAGCTACATCTCTGATAAGATAATCCAAGGAAAATCCTCCTTAGATGCCGCATACGAGATGATGAGGTGCTCGGTAGCTAGCAGGAAGGAAATCCTGCATCGCATTGTGCCAGATAGAATCTGTTTGGGTTAGCACACTCGAGCGAAGTCGTAAAATTTTGACGACGCGGCGACGACGTGTCTCGCTGCAAGCGATCTGGATTCAGACGCCAACACCTAGCGATATATACCTACTGATAATGTACACCGTAAGATGTATATAACCACCTAAGTCTACACCTTTATTAGGGTCAATGTTACTTGAACTGAGAAATGATGCCACGTACTCCGAATGACGAAGTTCAGGCCAATAACACGAACAATGAAGAGAACGATGAGGTCGTTACGTCAATCAGCCTGCGTGTTGCGTTTATTTACACTTGTCAATCTGGCTCCAGTGAGAGTGCACAGTGACGACCTTTCGTAAGGTGCAGAACCCAAGTGTGGAATCGATAGGTAGCGTGTGTTGTGTTGCGTGGGCCGTGTGCGGTGTGGTGCCGGTGCACGCGGTGCAGGCCGGAGGCCGAAGGCTCGGTCGGCGCGGTGCGGCCGCCGGCGGTGCGGGCGTGCGCGCGCAGCGGCGGCGGCGTGGCGCGCGGGCGGTGCGCGGCTCAGTGGCGTGCAGCGCGCGCCGCGGACGCCCGCACCGCAGTGTCGAGCAGGAGCCCGCCATGCCCGGCCCGCGCCTATCCCGCGCCGCCTGACAGCATGGCCCACCCGACCGCCACCATCACACGCAGCCACGCTCTGACGACGGTACGCATCAGTGAACGCATTTTGCGATACGTGACCCTCAAACCCGCAGCGTAACCGCCAACCCCCCAACCACGCTCCGCGCTACTCCCGATCAGTGACAGTGTTACCGGAGTCCGGCTGGCCAGTGAGGGTCGGTCAGCGCAAAGGTTTCGTCTCAATTCGATCGTCCGCAGACCGAAAGGAGTAGGCGCGAGTGGTCGCCGCGCGCCCGCTAGATGGCGCCTGGAGTCGCTCCTGCGGCGAGCGCTCTCCGCCCGCGCCCCGCTGTCGCCGTCGCCGCCTTTTGTTTCGCGCCGTTCGTGTACATAAAATAATAATTGGCAGGCCGGTGGTGAGCACCGCCGCTCGGCGCCGAGCCGTCGCTGACGTCAGCGGAGCCCGGGCTCGCGCCTGCCGACGGCCCGGCTTCCCCGACCTTCCGTCAGCCGTCTGCCACTCGCTCGCCACACGACACTGACACGTCAGGCTCCACACTAACCCTCCGCCCCTCTTACGTGCCAAATCCAAAACGAGACGTTCACGTTCAATCGACTGAATTTTGAAGACGTTTACAAAATATTCTATAATTTTAGTACAATCGTGGCGTATCTGAAGGTCCGCGTCGGGTGCGAGCGATATGATAGCTATGACGCACCGAAAATGTGTAGGTTTCATTCATGTAACCTACAAGGGTTGGCAATTGATCTGCACCTAGCAACACGGCGGCGGCGAGGGCGACCATCTTCTTAAGTCTTTAGCTAAATGTTCGGTGGTTCTATTGAGAAAATGGCGAGAATCGAAGCAGTAAATAGTCGTGGATTCATTTAGTTAAAGGAGTGCGGTGGGTGCCGAGTCGCGCCGCGCCCATGCCCCTAACTCTGGTGAGTGATAGATTGTAAGGCTTCGTGTGCCATTTTCGCGAGAAATACCGCGGCGGTATTTTTATCACCTAAGCCAATAACTTAGATGTTTCAAACAAGAGTGGATGAAGTGTATTTGTATTTACAATATTGTCTGCGTCGATACGTAATGTTGTGCGCCTTGGGACTGCGTGTGAATTATACCAACGCTATAGTAATTATTCATCCATTTCTCTTCCAATTAATTTAATTATAAACACCATTCCTCATTTATTTAATTTGTAAAAGTAAACTTTCAACATTAGCTCAGTTTTATACGTTATTATTTTCTTTTTGCGAGTACTTAATCGTATTTTATTTATCGCGTGAATAAAGCTGCAATCATACAATGTAGGCCATACACGTGAACATTAAGTGATTAGATAAAAATGATATAGTATTCATATACAAAGTGTTTTGAAATGATCAATAAACAGGTTATGACAGAATTGGAGAATAATCTACTGAGGATCATGAAACCAGAATCTCCATTCAATAAAGCTTTTCAGTGGTATTCAGTATGGCTATACATATACCTGTAATAGTCCTGATCTTTATAATAAAGCGGCTAACTTCACGGCTCTCCGAAAACGTTTCTTAGATTGGGCTAAAGATGGCGTTAGGATACGTAGCGAAAAGAGCACGAACCACGACAGAAAATATATGCTTTTATACAGAAATACGCATAAAAAGCCTTAGCTAGTTTTAAGGCCGTTTTTTTTGGGTCTAGTTGTAAGATACGCTAAATTTTATGATATTGTATTTTGATTCTATTTTTCGTTAAGAAGTTCTTTGCTATACGTATAATTCGGAGGTTAGTGTAGCTTTAGGTTAGAATGTCGGTAAAACTGATCGCACAAAGAAAAATATTTCTTTTCGGCCAGGAATTGCTTGTTCTCGGCTCTAAATAGGTACAAACAGTGTATTTTTCAGTCTTCAAAGTTAGTTGACTCGTCGTTTTCATGTCAGTTTTAACAGTGCTTCTCTTTCAGTTTGTAAAGTTTTGTGTCATAAATTAACAGTGTTTGACGACCTCATTTTCACCATTTTATCAAATATTTAAGCTTATAAAATCAACCCATTCAAGAAATAAAATTGGTGGGTACAAACTTTACCACTCTAGAATCCACTACCTACAGTGTAAAGAGTAAGTTTTTCAACAAGTATTTCATGCATTATTATTTTATCTACTCCCATTGCTGGGCAAAAGTCTCCCTCCAATCTTTCCCAAGGAAGACATGCAAGTTGTCATTCATTAATCCATGAGTATTAGAATAGAATAGAATGCATTTATTTGTCAGAATATTGTACAAAGTTGTTATGTGCATTATTATGTATTACGTCCATAATATTCTGTCGTTTCCGGCGTACAAATATAGTTGGTGAAATTATGGGTCAGTAGTCAAAATTCAATTAAGTCAAGCTAAATAAAAATAATTAAATATGATTTATAGGAATTACTGTCAATTATTAATTAGGTAAGTTTTTCGTTCATAAAATCTTCTGTCGAATAATAACATTTGCTTAAAAGAAAGTCAAATAATTTACATTTAAATATTCTGAGGCTGAGAGTTTTGTAGCCATCAGGTAATTTGTTGTAGACAGTAATGGACATGCAGTATACATTATTAGAAAACAGTTTAATTCTACGCCTAGGAACATTAAGCATATGCACTTTCCGGCTGGGTCTCGATACAACATCATTATGTCGTCATATTAAATGTCGATGTTTCCGTTTGTCTAATTCCTAGGCTTAAAACTGAAGCTTAGACCCACCAAGTCATAAATACTCGCCCACCCATCCCTGTGACACTAAAGCAATAACATTGTTACTTTATTGCTTGGACAAACATATTAACTACTAGCTGACCCGCGCAACTTCGTCTGCGTCACAATTTTCATTACTGCTCCGCTCCTATAGGTCTTAGCGTGATGATATTTAGCTTATAGCCTTCCTTGATAAATGGGCTATCCAACACTGAAAGAATTTTTCAAATCGGACCAGTAATTTCTGAGATTAGCGCGTTCAAGCAAACAAACAAACTCTTCAGCTTTATATATTAAGTACAGATGACTGAAACTTTCCATAACAGCCTGTAGAGTTCAACTGTCAACATAGCCCTCTACTATATTTCATACATAAGTGATCCTAAAATCATGAAAGATCCTATTTACTGTAGGAAAACGCTTGTGATGGGTTGTCTTGATAAAAATATCATAAGTTAACTAACCAATTATGCTCAAAATGTCTTTCAACCATAACAAATCGTGATTATGAATATTTTTTCAGATACCCGTGTAAAAACCTGTCATTTACTGAGTACCACTGTAGCCAGGTAGAGTTATCCCAGATACCTTTAAGTAGCAATATATAACATTCATCATCATCTGCCTAGCCTTTTCCCAACTACATTGGGGTCGGCTTCCAGTCAAGCCAGATTTAGCTGAATACCAGTATTTTACATGGAGCGGCTGCCTACCAGACCTATATATAACATTGAATGTAACAAAATATAAAAATATCCTTAATATGTAATGTCTTGACTCTATGAATATTGAAAAATAACATAGTGCCACATATTGGTGCGCGATGTTATTTGTTTTTGTAGATATATAAGGACCATAGTTTTCGAAAAGTCTCTTTTAAATTCAGTCAGTCTTAAAAAAAATGTAGTACAATTCTATTATTATTTACTAACATTATATCTGTTTTAGACCATATCACATAGTAGGGCATTACTCGACTAAACACTTTTAATATAACAAACACTTAACGAGTCTTTCCAAAACCTACCAAACTCAGCAATAGTAGCAGTCCAACCGAATCAGTATGAATATTAACAGACTAGTGGACGACACGCGGTTTCACCCGCGTAGTTCCCGTTCCCGTGGGACTACGGGCATAAAATATAGCCTATGTTACTCCCTGATAATGTAGCTATCCATTGCTGAAAGAATTTTTCAAATCGGTCCAGTAGTTTCGCCTATTCATTTCAAACAAACAAACAAACAAACAAATCTTTCCTCTTTATAATATTAGTGTAGATGTAGATTATATTCAACAATTCTCGCTGGTGGCACTTAATAAATTCTCTTCAAAGAGCTATTTTGATATTCGACTAAGAAATGCTGGCCCACTGAAATCACATTTTAGCCCACAACGGAATTAGGACAAGATGCAACCTTTATAAATTGGGTCAGTGAAGTGCGATATTGTCTGTAGACACAGTCGAGATACGCTCGTTTAGCGATTCATCGATTAAGTTCACGATTTTGGCTTCTTTAACGGATCGGTTTCATTGTTACTAAGTTCTGTGCGAACGAGTCGGCCTTTGTTCTGCGGAAGCAGTAGCATTAGGAAATTGTCTCTGTACTTCCATAGCTCGTCATGTGTCAGCTGCAAAGAGACAAACTTACCAGACACAAAGAAATTGCAGAAGATCATCAACTCACCTATTTATTTTATTAAAAAACTCTGTCACATCAAATTCACAGCAAATAAACGTAAAGATTGATTACTTGGATTGACAGTTTACTTTGTGATCACTTAGCCTTCACTTCGACATGTTTACGGAATCGCACTGCTGATATCTTAAAAGCACAATATATAACGTTAGAAAACATGACTGACAAAAGTTAGAACAAAATATATTCTATGACAAACTACGTATTTATATCTACACTAATATTATAAAGCAGAAAGATTTGTTTATTTGTTTGAATTGAATAGGCTGCGAAACTACTGGACCGATTTGAAAAATTCTTTTAGCATTGGATAGCTACATTATCAGGGAGTAACATAGGCTATATATTACCCCCGTACTCCCACGGGAACGGGAACTACGCGGGTGAAACCGCGTGACGTCCACTAGTACTCTATATAAAGCCCCATCAACCGTCATTACCATCAACGCACAATGCAGTACGACTAAAATCACTTATTCACCATCCAAATAGCATTTATAATCATCTACAGCTGTGCTCCCAAAACAAACAACCATACGCAATAACTCACTCCCCCATTGACCCAAATAATTTCGCATGAATTCTGAAATTCTGTTCATCCGATATCCATTCAGTGGCGAAACAATATATCACCTGTAACTATATTTACAAACGAAAATCATAATTAATTGCATAAATGACCGCATTACGATTTTAATTAAAATGATTGCTTTAATTTCAGCATGAAATATTTCAGTACTCATGTAGTCCAGTTTCGTACATAAAATTTTGTAATGTCGGTTGCAGAAAACTTTGTATGATTTTATATTGACATAGGAAATTTCATTTCACGAGTTTGGTACCATATTTTGTTCAGACTCATTGAAGACCATATTACGAATGTTCTGCCGAGCTGACTTCCAACCTCCATTAGTTGCAAAGGCCCAAAAAGCTGAAGAATCTTTTCAATCATTTTGTGGACAGCAAACATTCTCTTCATTTGTCATTTGACCTTAAAATCAACTGGTGTAAACACCTTAGGGTCAATTAGATGGTACTTTTTTGTACCACCTATTACTTCTATGATTTACGTGACTCATCTGAACCAAGTCAATCTGGGTCTTGTGAAACCAAATTAAGGTGGAGGAGCATCCAAAACTGGAGATAATAATTACCATATCAGGAGCTATATCATATCATTAAAGACTAGTCATTGTTCCAATAAGAGACAGAGACAAAGCTATAGGAGACGAGTACCTTCTCTTTTTCGCAATGCCACAATGACAGTTTTAACACTTCAAAGCCCCAGGGCGATAAAATCGCAGGATGCGACCTATCAACGCACGTTCTGTGAGTCTGGATGCGATTATTGTCGGTCACTTTGTTGTATTAAGAGAGTGAATATAGGGCGTTTGATACAAGGCGATTTTAAACAGGAGATGTTGGGGTCAAGAAACGGCGTGATCTAAGAGTGCCCACGCATTGAGCGTAGTCGTTTATCGAACGTTTACGCTGCGTTACAACGACGCTGAACCCGCGTCAACGTGATGTAGTACTCAAAACATGATTATTGACGTGATCGTCAACGCATCGCTAGTGTAACGTCTAACCAGCCAGCGAAAAAGCGCCGTCAGTAAACGCCAGATGCAAAGAAATCCTTTAAAATGATTACTTCTTTTCTTCTCCGTCGTCCCACGCTGTTCGACCACAATCTCACCTCATGAAAAACACTGATATGGTCGACGATGGACCACGCTTGCCTAAAAGTAACCTATACACTCTTAACTAAAAAACTCACTGGTTTTCTCAGACGTTTCATGAATTGCTGACCCCTCATCTCCTATATACGAGTAGCACTGACACAGAGCCACAGATCATCCTGTATAGTGTGGCTGTAACTCGCATCTATCACGTATCGGTATTGATACTAGTTGGTGTTTTGACAGTGTTGTTAGTAGCAGTGTACGCAACGAATACGGTAAAATTTTAGTGGTACTTGCTCCCGTGGCATTTGGTTCAATAACCGTGCATTATTTCCGTGGGAAAAGTCATTTAAGGATGGTGTACGAGTAGGTAACACTCCATCAGTGAAAAAAATCGTAATCGGATATAAATAAATATAAACAATTTATTGCATAACTGTGTATATTAAGATCTTTTTAATAATCATAACAGTTTTTGTTTCAACCGTCTTCTCAAGTCGGATATGCAAAAGTATTTGAGGAATTAGGTACTTACAAATATTATTTTTTATTAAAAAACTCATGCAGAATATAAAATACATTTTCAATTATTATTTTTTTCATTTTTAAATGAATTTCCATGTAATTGCTTAATTGCTGGCGGTAACTGATTGTACACACAGATAGCAGTAACGTAGGTACTTTTATAATCTATATACTAATATATAAAGCTGAAGAGTTTGTTTGTTTGTTTGTTTGCTTGAACGCGCTAATCTCAGGAACTACTGGTCCGATTTGAAAAACTTTTTCAGTGTTAGATAGCCCATTTATCGAGGAAGGCTATAGGCTATATATCATCACGCTACGACCAATAGGAGCGGAGTAGTAATGAAAATTGTGACGCACACGAAGTTGCGCGGGTCAGCTAGTATATCATATTCTTAATGGCGGAGATCGGATCGGACGAAGAATATTACCTTCTTTATAGTCAGTCTTTTTCAAATCAAATCAAATCAAATCATTTATTTCGCCAGAGATATGGTACAATGGGTGTTACAAGGAAGTAGAAAGAGTTTCACACATCTCACCAATAGGAGGCATGCGAAAATTTACTACTAGTTATAGTAAAATATAATAAAATAGTTCACAAATACAAGAGATCAACTCATAACTTACAGAGATTAAGTCTTACAATTAAAAAATTCATCTAATGTATAAAAGCAGTTCTCCAGTAACCATAGTTTCATTTGTTTTTTAAACTTATATAAAGGAAGCTCTCTCAACAAACGTGGAATGTGATTATAAACTTTAATGGACATCCTATAACTATTCCTTTTATGCAATGCGCTTTTACAAGAAGTATGAGTTTTCAATTTAGTAGGGTCTCTTGATTTATATTTATAATTTTCATTATTGTCTACAAACAATTGTGATTGGTTTCTGATAAACATCCCAATTTCCATTATGTACATAGATACAAGAGTAAGTACTCCTAGTTTTTTGAAAAGTGGCCTGCATGTTTCAAAAGGCCCGACGTTACTTATTGCTCTGATACACTTTTTCTGTATAATGAAAGCTCTGCTAATGTGTGGCGAGTTGCCCCATAACAATAACCCGTACCTTAAAATGGAGCTTACGTGGCCGTGATAAGCAGTAAGAGCTGCCGTCTCACTAACTGTTTTCCTTAATTGTCTTAGAGCGTAAACAAATCTATTGAGTTTCTTGCATACCGTATTTACATGTAATTTCCAATTGCAGTGCTCGTCTAAGACAATACCAAGAAATCTAATGCTGTCATCTCTATTTATTTTTTCTTCTTCGAATGTAATGTTGAAATTATGCTTTTTAATTTGATTGTAGTTACTAAAATGTACATATTTTGTTTTGGACAAATTCACCTTAAGGTCATTTAGTGTTAACCAACCAACTATGTCATTTAGTGTCTCGTGTATTTCTCTTTCGTGGTTTTGAATATTATTGCTAGGTACAATCACTGAAACATCGTCGGCAAACAGCACGCATTTTTGATTGGTGGCATTCGGTAGATCATTGATGTACAGTAGGAACAGAGGAGGTCCTAAAATACTACCTTGTGGTACTCCTGACCGATTGCTCTTAAAGTCAGATCTGTAGGTTGTTGATGTGAAGTTTTTGTTGATGCGAGTCACTTCTACGCACTGTGTACGACCGCAGAGATAGCTTCGGAGCCAATCTAGTGCCGGGCCCCGAATGCCATAGCGCTCGCATTTATCTAACAGCTTGTCGTAATTTACTAAATCGAATGCTTTACTCATGTCAAGGAAAACAACAGTAACGGGTTGTTTTTTATCAATCTTTTCTGTAATAGATTTAACAAGAGAGAAAGCTGCAAGTGTTGTTGACTTGCCTTTTTGAAAGCCGTTTTGCTCTTCTTTTAGTATTTTATTTTTGTTCAAAAACTCACGTATTCTATGGTACATGACTCTTTCATAAATTTTAGAAATTATGGGTATAAGAGTGATGGGTCTGTAATTATTAATATCCAGTGTGCAGTCTTTCTTATGCAAAGGTTTGACTATAGAACATTTTAATCTATCAGGGAAGACACCGGTTACTAACGATGTATTTATTAAATGACATAGAATGGGAGAGAGTGCTTCTGCACATGATTTTATCACTTTTGTAGAGATCTCATCATAACCTACTGATTTCTTATTATTTAGAGAAGCAATTATTCTCATGATTTCAGACTCTGTGCAAGGGCGCAAGAAAATACTATTAGAATTAATGTCTGGCTGAGAGAAGTGTTTTGCAAAATATTTTTGTTTTGAGTTATTGCTGTTATTATTATCCGCAACTGAAATGAACGCATCATTAAACGCGTTTGCGATTTGCACAGGATCAGATATTAATTCATTATTAGACTTTAGTGCATCTACTTGCGTATAAGTTTTGATTGTATCGGCTTTATTGTTAATTATATTCCAGGTTGCTTTACTTTTATTTTTAGAGTTTTGGATGTATTTATGATTTGTCGACTTTTTGGAAAGGATAATACATCTTTTTAACATTTTATTGTATTTCATGTATCTGGTCTTTATTTCCTTATTCCGTTTTTGAAAATAAGCTTTCTTAAGTTTTCTTTTATTTTTGCAACAAATTTTTATACCCTTCGTTATCCATTTTGGTGAAGTATTATTACTATGAATTTTGATTTTATATATAGGGAAACATAAATTGTATAATAAGATGAAAAGGTCCTGAAAATTATTGAATGTCCTATTAGCGTCATTGTCGTTATAAACATCATACCACGATAAACTATTCATGATTTCATTAAATTTCTTAATATTATCAACAGAATAATCCCTTACATTCATGTACCAATACTTTGGGCCAAGTTTCTGTTCTAGAGCTGACATTTTTAGTAACTGGCATGTATTATGATCTGACAAGAAAAGCTCATAAGTACTTCCTACAGATCTTTTTAAATTGCTGAATATGTGGTCTATGCAAGAGTTTTGAGTTCGTATTCGTATTTGCTATTTGTTACTTCTGCCTTATTCTTATTGTGTTCTACATATGTCATCAACTTATTATTTATTGAAATAACAGTTTACCTCGTGCACTCACAATAATGTAAAACGCTATGCGTCGTGGCGTTGACTACCACATGCAGGTCATTGAACTTCAAGTCTATTGCCACACAATCGTTCTTTTCTTCTCTTATATCAACAGGAATAGATCACTAACAATACTAGACGGTCGGCGAGGTTGGATTCTAATTAATTAATATCAATTAACAAAGAAATCAGTGGCTTAAAACAGTTGGTAATATACTAAACAAATGAATACTATCATAATTTAAAAATTTAATTCAACTTTCGTTTAATTCAAAACTTGCTAAAATAAACAGACTGTAACTTCCTATGATATCGTGAATATACACCATTTGATAAGAACCCCATAAACTTGTAACAGTATCGTGAAATATTGCAATACTACTCAACATTATGTTTTAAAATATTTCAGACTGATTGATTGTAACATTGACTTCTTCATTATCGATTCATTCATTCACTCACTCGTTCAAAAGTTCAATAACTTCCGTGGTAGAGAGTAAGAGTAAATTGAAAAGGATTCGTCTCGCTCGACAGACGGTAGGGCGGGATTTCCTGGAAACCGGATAGGTACTGACTGCACTTTGAAAATAAGAGTAGGGATCTGTGTCGAGAACAAAGCTTAGTCATTTCTAGTTACTAGCTCACCCACATAACTTCGCCTGCGTCACATTTTTCATTAATACTCCGCTCTTATTAGTCGTAGCGTGATATTATATAACCTAAAGCCTTTCTCGATAAATGGGCTATCCAAGACTAAAGAATTTAATTCGAACTAGATCTTAGATAATCGCTTTCAACCAAACAATATAATTTGCCCGGGTCAACTAGTTATTTTATAATATAACTAGTTGACCCGCGCAACTTCGTCTGCTCCGTTCCTATTGGTCTTAGCGTGATAATATATAGCCTTCCTCAATAAATGGGCTATCTAACACTGAAAGATTTTTTCAAATTGGACCAGTAGTTTCTGAGATTAGCACGTTCAAGCAAATAAACAAACAAACTCTTCAGCTTTATGTATTAGTATATATAGATATAGATATTTAAACTCTCTCAATTATTGTTGTTGATAGTAAAATATCATGTGAAATATAACATTTTACTGTCACAGCAGTCTTTATCTGTTTTTTTATTATCATTCGTTTATTTAAAATAACCTTGTGTTATTTGTGGAATAAAAAAGGATTTTTCCTTTCCCATATGAAATTTTAAAATTTTGTGAACATCAGCTGGTAAATACACACGATCCTAAATAAAAAAGAAATGTTTTATCAGGCTTTTTTTCCACAACAAGGCCTAAAGATTTTAAATGTTTTTTTTTTGTGAGGGAAATTCTCAAGGATATTGTGTGGTGGGAACAGAACACTCCTACAAGTATGACCACGCAGTGTTTCTTTTAGTAACCAAGAGTAGGATATCATTCATGGTCGGCGCCTCAACTTGAGTCAATCTTTTATCATACCAAGAAAAGCCAGGCCCTCCAACTTCACCAGCCATACCTACATACATGTTCCTAATCAATATAATTACACAAGCATTCTAAACTTAGAAGCTTTCTTATCAGGACAACTTTCAGAAGTCCACAATATTAGGTGAACAGCATGAAAAACACGCGGATACTTCACAAACTAGACCTATTTCTATGCAACGGTTATTCGCAAGCTGCCTGTTTATTGCAGTAGATAAATGCTACTCGAAGTTACTAACTAAGAAACCAGACGTGTGATGTAAGTTTTAATAGAATTTTAACGAAGGGAAGTCTTTGAAAAACTGCATAAATGTGCTGTAATCAAAATTCACGGGACTGGTTTCTGAATTCAAATTTTCGTATTAAGAACGTGTCAAACCTTTTTGAATGCCATAGTCTTATAGATGGTCAGGCCCATTGATATATAAAAACCCAATATACACACTCAGCATTTCAAAAACGTCCGCAAAAAACAAGCGCAATATGTTTAATTGTGCACTAGTTTCAAACAGTCTCGCATCGCTCGCCATAGTGCACTGCTTTGTAAAAACAACTTTAAGCGATCCGTGTAAGGTTAAATTTGCAAAAAAAAATTGCGCATCACTTGCCATACTGAACTGCTTTGTAAAAACAACTTTAAGCGATCCGTGTAAGGTTGAATTTGCAAAAAACATTTGTTTATAGTATAACTACACACAACTCACACATGACACTTGATACATGTCAGTTTTTGACGACAGTTTCGAGTGTTGCATTTGTTCGAGACTGTGCATCTTGGGTTTTTTATATATCAGGTCAGGCCAAAGTAGAGTTTGACAAATTATAAACTACAAGTTCTTAAATCAGAAATCAGGGTACAGACAGCAAAGAGGCATCCTTACATCTTTACCCATGTGTTCTGGTCTTAAATTTATCATACAAGTTACTTGTCCAAAAACAACATGATCGTAATTCCAAACTCGGTAGCTCCATTATCAATAAAACTTATCAGAAGTCCACAATAACAGGCGAACAATGTGGAAAACACGCGGATATTTCCTATGCAACGATGATTCGCAGGCTACCCGCTTTTTTGCAATAAATGCTGGCTGGTTATACGCTGACCCAGTTCTGGCTCCGCTTGTTTTTCCAAGTAAACATGTATAGAATCGAAACCCCGAGGATCATGGGGCAATTTGTTGCAGTATTGTTTTAATAACAATGTTTACAAAGGGATTTTGAATGGAGTTTTGTATGTAAAGTTATGGATCTACATATTTATAAATTCTTATTATTATTTTTTCAATGTTTCTTTATATTAATCAGACCTATTCTGACAATGATGTGCATGCCTGTAAGTGACTTGTTTACAGAGGATCCTCTCGAAAATTGTCTTAATAATTATGTTGATTTGTAAATAAGTCGTTGGTGTGCCTATTTTAAATAAATAAATAAATAGATATGCGGTTTTAAATGTAGTACATTTGTTATGATTGAGTCGTTTGTAAAGACCGTCATAATACGACTGTCATGTTATACTTTTATAATATTCTATTCGTTTTAAACTCTAGTTATAAACAACCATAATTGGCAAATGACCTATGGAATGGACTTTGAATAAAAGATAGTCAGAACCTAGTTTGAATAAATTTTCTTAGTACTTTTCCTAAGTACTAAGACTGTCCATAAATGTGAACATGTAAAAATAATCTAACGACTAAAGCCTGTATAGATTTCAGTGATTGTTTTACACTACTAAAATCTATTCCGGTATTCTGTTTTGGCCTAATGGAGCGAGCACCGACAATTTCTATTATTCCATCAAAACATTAATTCCTAATTCAGAGAAAAGGCAATAATCGATCCAGTTAATCAAAACAACAATTTCCATCGCTTTATTCCGCCACTAATAAATTCTCAGCGCTTTAAAATCAAATGCACTAAAATCTATTCCTATATTCTGTTTTGGCCTAATGGAGCGAGCACCGACAATTTCTATTATTCCATCAAAAACACTAATCCCCAATTCAGATAAAAGGCGATTATCAATCCAGCAAATCAGAACAACAACTTCACTGCAACGCATCGCTTTATTCAGCCACTAATGAATTCTCAGCGATTTAAAATCAAATGCACTAAAATCTATTTCGGTATTCTGTTTAGGCGTAATGGAGCGAGTTCGGACAATGCGCCCGCAGCCCATACACCAATTAGCCAGTAATGACGGCTCTATAAGCTGGCGTAACGGTCTGTTGACGCCGCTGACGTTTAATTTATTGACTAGAATTGATGTTCTGAGATGTGATTTGTTTTAGTTGTGCTGGTGGTAAAGGAGGGCCGTGTTTGACGTTTTAATTATACTGTTATGGTAGGCGCCACATAAACTTGCAATAAAGTACATTGACCATATTGATAGATACTAGAACAACAAATAATTAACCATTTTTCATTACTAGAGAACGTAAAGGATCACGATAAATGTCTGTTTTTATTTTTGATATTAAGAAAGTCAATAAATGTATGTGGGTCAATTACCGTTATTGCACACTTATCTGGCGCCTACCATAGTATTCTATCTTTCCGTCGATATGTTCCTGCTCTTGTTACATGTTTACACCAATTTAAGGATGTAAAAGAAAACAAACAGGGTTTAACGCAGCCATGCTCAACCTGCTGCCCATCAAGCTTTTCTATGTGGCCAGGCATCTCAACAGCGGTTTTACTGAGCATTTAAATAGTATTTATTTATATTATACTGAAAAGATGTACAAGAAGTGCATCTACTCGTATTCAGTATAGATAAATACTAATTCACATACTGAGACTATTTGTCATGTTGCAGTTTTATTAAAAACTAAACGTTTGTCACCAATTAAAATATGCCATTCATTTAGAACCAACTATAATAATAAATATATATAAAATAATTTAAAAAAAACTGTCTACAATTTAAACACTGACAACACACAATTTTCGTAGAATCACTATCAATTCCCTGCAAAAACAACGTAAAACAATGTAAGAAAAATCTTTTCAAAATTTACTCGACCCATCATTCACCGCCAACTAACGATGTAACACAGACGAGTAGGTACATAATCCGATAAAGCCACAACACCGGCCGATTGAGGATAATATTAACTGGCCCATCGATTTACACCGTAGTGTGGTCGGCGCACCCGCTGCACTGATTGTCGGTCGTCATGATAACTGGGAGTCAATTCATAAGCTCATATGTTGATAAAGAACTACTAAGATACCTGTAAATGATACATAGAATACCACCTTCTTGCCCTTATCCCATGTCACTTGGGGTCGGTGCAACACGTTTTAAGGGTTCCGAACAAAAAACGGAACCCTTATAGGATCACTCGGGTGTCTGTCTGTCTGTCACAGCCAGTTTTCTCCAGATCCACTGGACAGATTCTGTTGAAATTTGGTACACATATGGACTTCTGTGATCTAAATACGGACGCGTTACCTAAATTATATTTTTTTTAGTATGGAGGTCACTTTTGGGGGTCAAACTAGAAAATAAAAAGAAAGCTTTTTGAACAATATCGTGTGACATATCAAATGAAAAAGCTTACTATGAGGGTTTTAATTATATTTTTTCATAATTTTAAAATGAATGGTTTTCAAGTTATTCAAGAAGTTAGACGAAAAATGACCATGGGACCTTTAGATTACAGGAAAACCTATAAGAAATCAATTGTATTAAAATAACATGTTAAAAAAATGAAATTCGTTCGGAACCCTTTGCACGCGAGTCCGACTCGCACTTGGCCATTTTTTTTCTTCCATATACATAGAATATATACGTCGGAATTAATTAAAGGTTTATGAAAAGTTGGTTATGTTTGTAATTTTGTGTATACTCAGCAGCACTCTCTGAAACATAGACTCTTTCTTTTGGCCAAACCATGTCCAAAATATATGTCATGGCTTTCTATGTAAATAAACAAATGCGTCCTATCGAAAAGAGTCATGTTTTCATGCTACATTAAAAAAAAGTGTGAATATCGGTTTTCAAAACATATTTTTTGGTCCTAACAACTAACCTGCACCGTTGCTCCAGCCAACAATTGTGATAAATTCCAACAACCAAACAAAAAACTTGGAGACAGGTCGCAGGACCAATTTAAACGAACCATTCCCACTTCGCACTGTTACAATTCACTCACCAAACTAGAAGCAGCAATCAACATCCATTCCTCATTAAAAGGTTCTATTCTAATGTACACAGCAGATGGCCGAGAACAATTATCGAGCGATATTCCGGATTACATGACCCGGGGGAATATGAAGTTAGCGGCCGATTCTATTTGCATAAATTGCGCTTTCAATTAAACTTAGATCCGCGGCTGATGCATTGACGAGGCTATCTATAGCGTGGGATATCGGAATAGGGTCTAGATTGTGAATGAATGGAGAAGTTTGAGTGAATGGGTTGACGTATTTTCAGGTTAATCACTTTAAATGTGTCATCATCGCGAACAAATTTTCAGTATAAATAATTTCGGAAAAATATGAAGGGTGAAAAATTAAAGGGTTTTATTGTGAGGATTTCCATTTTCTAAACATAGAAGTCTATACACCTAGAAGGTATAGAAAAAATAAAAAAATACGATTCGTTCGGAACCTATTAACCGCGAGTAGACTCAAAGTTGACCGCTTTTTTGATAGTTCTAATAATCTATGCTAACGGTAAAATATTTATAAATGTATGTACGATTTAGTGATGTAACGAATATTCGCATTCGCATTCGCGAATATTCGCATATTCGCATTCGCGAAATTATTGCGAATGTTTTTGCGTGTATAATTTTTTTAAGTAGGTAATTCCAATCATTTCTTATGTTTCTTAATGCAACGAAAAGTAACTTAACCTCGTAATCACATTATCAGTCTTCTCTTTATCATTTGGTATCATTTATTTATTTAACTTTGGGCAATGAAGCTTAACAATCAAACTTTCATGACAATTTAAAAAACAAAACTACATACTAAAGTCACCAAGCCATGGACAAATGGCGCCAAATTTAAACAAAAACTGAATATTCGCATTCGCGAATATCCAAAATATGACATTCGTTACATCACTACTTTATACAACAGTAAATCTAGCTATAGGTTGATTTTGCTATGACTATGTCTTTTAGGGTCATGTTATTAGAACAAACATAAATGTCGAAGACAACAGACCTACGAGTCAGACCATCGAAATGACGTCATCCATCACTAATCGTACATACATTTATAAACATTTTACCATTACCATTGAAAAGCGTGGTTATAAGTGGCAGTAAGACGTATTGGAATCGATTGAATTAAATAGCTAAACTTTCCGAGGGTAGGCTTCTTTGCGTGGGTTTCACGGAACCTAGTGACACAGTTATTAGTAGCCCGTAACCGTTGAAGCTCGAGTGCAATCGTTACGTGAATTTATGTCTAAATATAGGTTGGCATATTTATAAAAACTTACTAACCATTACGATTAGTTTAAAGACTAATTTAGCAGATTTTTTATTCAAAGCTATAAATAGGGCTACAGATTAATTTCTACATTAAAAGTATTAACCTATGCGAACTAGTTTTTTCTCACGGCTACGGTAGTGTGGCCTGGTCTATCCTATAGAAGCCGCGAATTTTCCCGTATGAAAAGTATCTTAGGACATATAGTGATAGAGCAGTTTTTTCTAACATTGAAAGAATTTTACCATTACTATCAAATCAGTGACTTTTCGAGAATTTTCGAAATCGGTTACGTGAAGAACTCATCCTGTAAACACGTCGAAGTGAAGACTTGGGTGAAGTGATCATGAAGTGAGCTGTCATTCCCTACCATCAATTGAAATGACAGCTCACTTCGTGAGATTGTTATGAAATATCACTACTGGTCGATGTGGCGCCGTAAACAATGATTTAATAGAGTGTCTATGGAGTTTCTTGCACGTTCTTCTCTATAGGACTTCTCTTTGGAACGTGCAACTGCCGCGCTGGAGATTGGGTCGTTGAGTGTGTTTTGGCAGTTGTGGCAGTACTAGTTTTATCTATTTGATTGACAGCCCTTGCTATTCAAAAGTGTCAGGTCTATGTGAAAGAAATGATTTTGTATTTTTCCACTTGCAATTTGGGTAGGGCTATGTTCAAAAAGTAACGCATTTCGAGTAAAATGATGATGATGATGCCGAATTGATAAGAAACAGAAGGCATTCATGCATGTTACATTCTAGCAGCTTTTGGTAAGTTAAAGTCAACTTCAACTTTAATGGATGGATACTATGGATAAGTAGGATTTTTCGCATTGAAAAGCGTCGCGTAAATGGTGACGGAAAGCAATTTTTGGTACTTTTGAGCATTTTAAAGAGAGTCAAAGATTCCACCCACAGCCTTACCACTTTAAATACATACATGCCTGTATTTCTAAAACAATATTTTTAAAATGAGCGCTGTTTGGATACTGTCAAAATGCTTTTAATTCCCTTAAAACAGTGCTGTAGCGTGTAGTGACATCTTGATTGCTCTAAGTAATTAAAGTCTAGTTGACAATAGCCTAGTTACATGTTCCATCTGATACTGGCGTGACGTCAACGCTGAGTTATGACGTGTGGTGCTGTATTGTTGACTAGCATTTGTTTTTGTTGTCTATATGGCTGATTTGTATTATGGTGTAGTTATGAGGCGATGGCAGATTTTTAGTTGGAGAATTCCAATACATCGCAAAAAAATCGACTAAGTGCGATTTGGACTCGCACACGAAGGGTTCCGTACCATAAACCTTAATTTTTATTATTTGTTTTTATAGCGGCAATAAGAATACACAATCTGTGAAAATTTCACCTGTCTACCTATTACGGTTTTTGAGATAGAGCCCGCTGACAGACAGACGGATGGACGGACGGACGGACTTCGGAGGCTTAGTAATAGGGTTCCGTTGGTTACCCTTTAAGTACAGAACCCTAAAAAAGGATTTAAAAATATGTTTATTTTAGTAGTACTTTAAAACTGGAAATAATATATAATGGGATACAAGGCAGTTGAATCGTTTTCCGGGAGTCATCGAGCTTTACTGACTCATCGTTTTACTGGTAGTCACTACTGTTTATTCTGGCTTGCAGTGGTTGAGAATAATGTGGCAGCTTTCTCTCAAAACTAAAGTATTTCAAAATTATCAAAATTTCTATGACATTTCAAAAGTTTTCCGTTACTAATTTACATATTTATGTTAAGTGTATTTTTTTGTTAATTCATAGGCTCACAAATGACCACAATCTCACCTAATGGTATGCGATGATGTACTCGACGATAAAGCATGCTTGCCTCGAAGTATCCTAGTAGTAGAAGCATTTTTGCATACTCGGTACTTTTAGAATCAAGTATAATATTATTGCCCGGAGGTCAATAATGTGATTTGAATTTGGAACTCAACTTGAAGACCGACGGGAGCCGCTCGCGGCCAACTACCTCTCTTCACAACTTGCGAAGAATTTTCTCGCATTAGTTGTGAAAAGTAGAGAATGCTCGTCAGGGATAAAGGTGTCTTTGCCTTGGGCTGGCTTGAATCCCTCGCTGCATTCAGGATTCTTGTATTAACTCCATCGCTTCGCTCGTGATTCAAACTCTAAACTTAACTTTCGAATCCTTCAATAGGTTTGGGATTCAATATGACGCCCGTGACATAAGACATTGCTTTTTCCCCTCGGTGCATAATCTACTATTAAATGTTAAACGATCACACGTTTATCATGCTTGACGCAGCTGCATGACGTGTTATGTGATTCTTATCACCCTATCATAAAGTTCAAATTATATTGATCGACGTCATAATCAAATATATCACCGATATGAGGTAACATAAGTAGTTTGCAATACAGATAATAATAATATATTCCTTTCAAGTCTCGATGACTTAATAATGAAGTTTCCAAAACTCTGTTATGGTTAACACAAGAGTGAGTATTTATGAACTTTCCTATGACACAAAAATACATAGATCCACCATTATTAGACATACCAGCTTCGTTAGAAATAATACAAGATCCTTCAACCAAAAATTCAATAACAAAAAAATAAATTTAATAAGTCCAAATAATTTTTAGGTTAAAAATAGTAATTTTTAGGGTACCGTATCGGACGGATAAACAACCTTGTAACTACACCTCCGCTGTCCGTTCGTTTGTCAGCGGGCCGTACCTCATCAACCGTAATAGGTAGACAGTTGACGCTATGACAGTAAATAATAAAAAATAAATTCTGTCTGACTCACACTTGGCCGGTTTTATTTTATAACTTTTGTCATAGAGTACAATATTATTCGTATTTCGTCCATAGAATCCCTAACCAGTTATTCAAACATTAATTGTTTCGAAGATCAGACTCAATTTGTCAATGGAAAACTTTCAGCCAGTCACATCTAACCCAAACTCGGTTGAACGTTTGTTCAAATATCGCAGCAAACATTTGCTTGCTGCCAATTCACTGAAGTTTCGGACGTTGCAATAGAACTGTTGAATAGAGATATGTACAAACATTTTAGGTGAAGTCTACGGGTAGTCTAATATCAGTTTGGCATGGACGATAATCTGGGAACCTCATTGTTTAAGTATGTATGTTCTGTCTGATTTTAGTCTATCAATAGGGAACATGCATGAAAAACATATTTATTATCTATACAGTTTATCTAAAAATATACAAAAATATAATACTAACAGTGAAAATAGAATCAAAATTGCTTGAAAAATAAACGAGATATAATTATTTTAAACAAATATATCTGTCCCTCTCGCGATAACGCAGTTTTCTATGGCAGCTGTACAGGTGTCATGTACTTTGACGTGAAAGTTCATATCGGACTTCTCTTTCTAATTGTAATCTTTGAAGCTTTATAACTTCATCGCTGATGAAGGTATTTAAAAAATAATTTCATGATTGTTTACTAGAGTAAATAAGTATTTCATTTTGCAAATAAAAAATCGCATGAATATTCCCTATTAAAGTTACCTCTGACGATATCATAGGTACCTTGGCTATGGCTAAAATACTTTTAAGGATGAGAAAACATTATAATTAAAAATATGACATTTTCGATTGTACTTACTGGTTACTAAGAAGACTTCAACCCATAATCCATCATTGGGTAAACACAATTGACATAGATAGCGCCTTTATGGCGTAGCAGTAAGGTTGTTTTTGTATATCAAGTATTGCTATAGTTAAACATTTGAATATCGCCACTATTGAAAGGCTATATTATTATTTATTTAACAATAATTACTGCGTTAAATGTACGTACAGTTTGTAATACATATAGCAAGCCATCAACATAACATTAATTAAACAAAACTTCATGAATATTTTTTCTTTCATGCACAGTTTTATTTCAACCCAATTTCAGTTCAATTGCAAGACCGCCAATCCGACATCATATTTTGAAATACTAAACTTTAACACCCAGTTTGCTCGTCCTTGGAATCGAACCTCATCCAAACAATATTGACCTCACTGTCTGCAGTCGCTCGCGAGCACAAGTTCAATCGGACAGTATTTTTTTTTTCAAACACAAAACACATAGTTTCAAATTTTTCCGATGTTTCTTTTTACAAATCGGACGTAAAATGTCAAATAACTACAATACCACGCCCCAACAAATCCCGAAATACTCAGTTCCAAAATTTTCTGATATTTTTTTTTCACGAATCGAACTTAAAATGTCAAATAACTACAATATCACGCCCCAAAAAATACCGAAATATCAGTTTCAAAATTTTCTAATGTTTCTTTCCACGAATCGGACGCAGAATGTCGAACATTGTACTAAACTTTCACTCCACAAAATACTCAGTTTCAACGTTTTCTTTTGTTTCGTTTCACGAATCAGACGTAGAATATTACTACACTTTCACACCAAATAATACTCAGTTTAAAATTTTCTGACGTTCCCTTCTACGAATCGGTCGTAAAATGTCACATACCACACTTTCACGCCACATCGCGAAGGCCACTAGTCCGCCACTAATTACATTATAAGTACAACGGAACCTCACCGATGTGGTGCACCGATTTAATTGTGCCGCTGATGTCTTTGTCTATGTTGCAACAGCCTTCGCCTATTTATTGGCAATGTATTGATCGGCTTCTGTAACTTTCTATTTGTGTACAATCGCGGAATTGAGAGGTTAAGCACCTTTTGGTTTATTTTTAAGGTTTTGACGTATCTTCTGGGCTTGCTCGATCCTTTGTACTACGTTAATCATCGCGTTCCACCAGGGGAGACCGAGTTCAAGAGTTGACGCCACCACAAAAAATCATGACTTCCCACGGTCCATGACAATTTGAAAACACGACAGTATCAATAATTTGACATTTGTCGCTTTGTGAGAGAAAAATATGCTGAACCATTTCGTAGCGTCAATGTAGGTACGTCCTACCTACACTTATCAACAGACGGTTAATGTGCTATAGAACGTCGACCTTTGTACTATTAACAGACTATGCCACCAGTAACAGAATACGCGCTAAACCCCTTAGACATCCCAATTAGAATATTCAACTATTTAGTAGCCTTTTTGGCAATTATATTTTTGAACCGTTTGGGGTTGAAACTCTTGGACCCTGGGGTCCGAGTGCTCACGTTTTATTTAAAGAACTAGCTAAACGTTTAGTTGACACTTCGCGTGACCCAAGGGCTGGCTTTTACCTCGGACAGAGGATAAGTATTGCCATACAACGTGGCAATGCCGCCAGTCTTTTGGGCTCACTTCCAGTCAACAGCGATGCGGACGAATTTTTTGACGCCATTATTATATTATAGTAAGGATTTTTATTTTGTATTGTAAGTGTAAATAGTTTGTTTTTTTTTTTGTTGAATATTCGAATATTACTATTATAAGCATGTATTATATACAACATCTGTGATGATTTTGAAACTTGAATTTGAACACTTTTAAGTACGAGTTACTTTTTCTTCTGTAATGGGCATTTTCTTACTACTTTTTACTACTATTAAAAATGCGAAAGTTTTGGTGGATGAATGGATGTTTGTTACTCAATCACGCCAGAACAGCCGAATGGATCTGGATGAAATTTGGCACAAAGACAGATTATGGTCTGGAATACACTACTTTTTATTCCAGAAATATGTTTCCTTGGAATAAAGTCCGACATACACGCGAGCGAAGCTGCTAGTGGAACCATTTTATGTTCATTTCAGAAGCATTATTATAATATGCATTAATGTTGTGTGTTATATATTGTAGCTTTATCAAGAGAGATAAGGCTGTGTTTTTCCTTCACTAAACTGATAAAGTTATCAAAACAGCTGTAGTTGTAATTTTAGTGCCCATATAGAATCTACAACAGATTTTTGTGTCGTCACCGTATAGTGAGAAATTCATGCTTGCCAGGAGCGTACTTTTTAGAAGAGAAAGTGTCTGGTAATTAATATGTATTGTGTCCTAATGTAAGTTCATCCGTTTTATTACAATTATTTTACTATTTTTAACTTTGCAGTATATAATCTTCTTGTGAAAAAAATGAGCTTCATAAAGTTATTACTTCATGTTGACGATGTGTGTCTTTAGGTACCTATGTGTTTTTGAAGCAGTCAGATGCAGTTGGTGGCATAAAATCTGTAAAAATTAAAAAAAAATTGCGGTCGGTTTTTAGGGTTTCGTACCCAAAGGGAAACATACGGAACCCTATTACTAAACCTCCGCTGTCCGTCCGTCGTGTGTATATTTCTGTTGCCGCTATAACAACAAATAATAAATATTAAACTAAATTAAAAATTAAAGATAGCATAATACAAGAAAGCTCCCATATAAGAAAAGTGTTCTTTTGAGTTTCTGGTACGGGACCCTTTGTGTGCGAATCCGAGTCACACTTGGCCGGTTTTTTATACAAGTCACTGTCAGTAGTTAAAGTTTTCACAGATTGTGTATTTCTATTGCCGGTACAAAAAAGAAATTAAAGTAAAAAAGTAAAGTCCCATACGATATACGTGTTTTTTCCGTTCATGGTACAGAATCCATCGTGTGAGAGACCGAGTTTTTTAAATAACATGTCTTTGACAATCTTGAGACCTTGGTGTTCTGGACTTTTGGTAGGCGTACGAATTGTCCGAAGCCAACTCGCATAGGCCCCGAGAGAGACTGTAATTGGAATGACGACTATCCCTGTATGCATATTAATGTACATCCAAGGATTCCCTGGACTGATTGCCGGAAACTATGGAAGAGCTATTGGCCCCTGCCTGAAGAATGATAATATGCACTGCTTTATTTTTCCCGTTCCCGTAGGAATTCGGGAAATCCCCTCTTAGTGCTCCTCTACACTCCCCAAGGAACCTACATGCCAAATTTCAGATTTCTTTGTCAGTCACTCAGTCACTCAATCAAGTCAGTAACGTAAGTTTTATATATCAGAACTAGCCTTTACCTGCGACTTCGTACGCGCATATCTCGTTTTTTCCCGTTCCCGTAGGAATTTCGGAAAATCCTCTCTTAGTGCTCCCCTACACTCCCCAAGGAACCTACATGCCAAATTTCAACTTTCTACGACCAGTAGTTTCGGCTGTGCGTTGTCTATCTGTCAGTCACTCGATCAGTCAATAAAGGACGAATATTGTATACTAGTAGACGTCATGCGGTTTCACCCGCGTAATTCCCGTTCCCGTGGGAGTACGGGGATAATATATAGCCTATGTTACTCCCTGATAATATAGCTATCCAATGTTAAAATAATTTTTTAAATCGGTCCAGTAGTTTCGGAGAAGAAAGATTTGTTTGTTTGTTTGAATTGAATAGGTCAATTCAAACAAACAAACAAATCTTTCCTCTTTATAATATTAGTGTAGATTAGGAGGATTTGTACTAACATACAGTTTACAAAATGGACTCTACTTATCATTCTGAACAAAGCTTATTCATAGAACTTGTGATTATTTTTAACATGTTAATCTGTCAATTGGTAACAGTTACTGGACGTAGTACAGTAACATAGGTACCTAGTTCGGTATTGGAACAGTGTACAGTTATTCACAGACCGGTCGATGTTGCATACTGTACGTGTATTTACATAATGTTCTTATGACGTCTATTGGTAACATGAGTCGTGTATATGTACCTTTATAAGTCTAGACCATAGATCTTAGTTTGATATCATATGGCTGTTCTTAACACGCTTGGCTGTGAGAAAGATTTTGTTAAAATAACAACATAAATATTTATTAATAAAAGCTGAAAGAAGGAAGTGGCAGGAGGGATAATTACCATATTTTTAAGAAACTTTTGCATTCACATGTCAGTCACCAACAGTCAAAGACGCCTCTTATTTTCCTATTTTTTTTTTAATAATTCCCAACACTAGCTTTTTCTCCTGTGTGTCCTATAGTGAGGGCGTTCACAAACATACAAACTCACATACACAAACAGCCAGACCCGGAACAATTATCTGCAGGCCATACAAATATTTGTTTCGTGCGGGAATCGAACCTGAGACACGCAGCGCAGCAGTCAATCGCTCAACCACTGCGCCAACCGTGTCGTCGATTTTGATAAGTATTAGACGTAGATTTTCCACTAACCAGGAACAAATCCAGACTCCAGGCTGCTACTGTGACCTTATTGATGGAAAATCTTAGTAACATATTGACCTACTTATAAATATCGGCCATGAACAAGTAATCTATACTCTATACTAATATATAAAGCTGAAGAGATTTTTTGTTTGTTTGTTAGCTTGAACGCGCTAATCTCAGGAACTACTAGTCCGATTTGAAAAAATATTTCAGTGTTAGATAGCCCATTTATCGAAGAAGGCTATAGGCTATAAATCATTACGCTAAGACAAATAGGAGCGGAGCAGACGAAGTTGCGCGTGTCAACTAGTTTAAGAATATTTACTAAACTAGCTTTTCGCCGCGGCTTCACTCGCATAAAAGTAGCCTATGACCATCTCAGACACCCTAGTCTAAGAGACCCTAGAAACGGTCATCGGCTCATCTATTTACCAATATTAAATTCAAACAAAGAAACTCGCTTCAGCATTATATTAGTCAGGCTTTGCCTTACTTACCACTCACCATGAAACAGTTGAACAAAAACTTCCATAGCACTGCCGGCAATAACCACAGTATTAATTGATTTTATAACGACATAAAAACCGCCTTACTTTTCATTGGCCACCGATGACGTACGAACACGTCATGCTCGCGTCAATCTATCAATTAGAACAATTTCGCTCGCTATCTAGTCTGACGTATGTACGTATGGAAGCGATGGTCAATTGTTTTTGTGAATTTCGTTTGTTTTGCATGGAAAAACACCTATTGATTGTTTTTCTGGAGGGAAAAGTCTTCATAATTAGGTTGAATATGAAGTAAAATGGTGGTCTATTGTGAGCGTGTGTCAATAAATAATCTTATTTGAAGGACATAATTATATTCAAAGTAGTTTAATTAAGGAAATTCCCTACCGGAGTCTGTGTTTCTTGATAGTTACAACCTAGGTATATTTATGTCTATAGTAAATAGGCTTCTTCTAAGCAAGCGTGCACCATCGTTGACCACTTCATCACATACCGTCAGTTGATTTAGTGGTCAAGCATGATGTTCGGGTCAATCACCGAACAATAATGAACATGTCAGCGTAATTGCGGCACCGCGCTCTATGCCTTGATTATTTTATGTATTACCTAAGTAAAACAGTCAGTACGCTTTCGGATAGCATATCGGGCGCGACTCAATCTCATCTCATTCACCTCATTAGTTTTAATCGTTATATATCCCATTTGTATTATTCGTATTACTGAAATATAGTTATCTTTATAATCGTTAATCCTAGTTTATCTTAAACTCACCCCAACCCCGAACACATGATAATGATAAGAAAAAAACTAAATTCATATTTGTAATACTCACGGTTTCAATCACAATATAGCCTTAATTTTTTCACAGTTGTAAAGCAAAGGCCTCGTTCCTCATTTTCCTTGCAATTCTATCCTTTCAATAAGGGTCAAAATCTTTCAGCCACCTCTATCTCCATTGACATTATTTTTCTTACTATACTGGCAGCATGAAGTACCGTGTTACCCAGTTAATGGGTTGTGGAGGTTTGGTAGGCCGCTCCTCGTAAAATACTGGAATTCAGCTGAATCCAGTTTGACTGGAAGCCGACCCAATATAGTTGAGAAAAAACTAGGCAGATGATGAAACTATACTGGCAGCATACTGACTGAATTCGTTTGTGATCTTGCCTCTCTCTTTACATCTAACTAAACAGCTGTTTTTCTGTGTCATCTATCTGCAAAGCGGATTGTTAACAAGTCTATTGTTTTATTCCTAGCGTAAACATCACAAACATATTAATATGTATACAGTATATCGTACTACTATAGACTCCATGTCGTAGTTTTCAGACAGACATTTGCTTCAACTTTAAAACCGTACATAATCACCTGATGGCGTGTTCTTACCCATAACAGTTAGTTTTAGATAGCTGCGATATATTTTCCAAATTCTAGACTACATAAAATTTAGTTTTCATGAACACACTCAAGTAAACGTTATCTGACAACAGGGTGTCCTAAATCCTCGTATTTCGAAGCTCATTAATATCATTGTCAATAGGCCAATTATAGGATGTTTCAAACCACAGATCACCGAAACGCCTCAGTGGCTAGAGCTAAGGATTGTCAAAACATTTAATAAAATTCAACCGTATAGAAATTAAGGATGCCAGACAGATGTTGTATTACGCTGGTCTTTGAACGTTCAACGTGGTTTTTCAGTGATCATTCAGTGACGGAGCGAACGGTAAACTTTATGTAGAACTTTAGTAAAAAAAACGGAGTAGTTTTTCAAATTCAAGTATATAAAAAAATTATTCAGACTAGGTAATGTTCATATTTTGTTAGTACCAAATTAATTATCTTATGATTAAATTAGTAGCAATATAGGTGGTGGTCCAGAAGAATACGAAGTAAAATTAAAATTAACTCGTTTGAGTATAAATTAAATTGAAATCCTGTCTGATTAAATATTTGCATAAAAAGTGTTATAATTATCATTTTTACTACATTTGAAGGTACAATATTCATATTTGTATCAATCGGGTCACCGTTTACTCATATAAATTAACAACCAGCGACTATTTGACAACGGAAACATATTATTTAGCAATGCATAGCATTCAGAATGACCACGGATATTATTTAGCAATGGCGACTCTATTATTGTTCCAAGCTCTGTGTTCCAAACGCACTGAGTCTCGAACGCAGAGTTTATTTGTGGTGACGTTGATCTTTATTGATGTTCAATGTCATTTACGAAATCCAAAATACCAAAAAGGCTGCTTAAATTCCGACGAACTCAAAGTAAATTGACGAAGAGTTGATGACTTTGTTGAACGTAAACGAATCAAAATGAGTATGTAAGGTAGCGTTCAGTAAATTCTGCTTACCCCCACGGGATGAAGGCGTGACGTTTTGAGTGTAAGTAAATGTTATAATATACATAAAGTTAGCCTAACATGAGATAGTACATATGACATTGAGGAAGCAAATTAAAAATACCTACGTTCATAACATGATATTTTACAAAACTATTTAGCGAACATTTCAACATGAATATTGCGCTAGATACCAGGAAATACGTGAATAAACCATGTAATTAAGCTATATTAAAATGATACCAGTAAATAATACAGCGTTTTAATATCATTTAACAGTTACCATCAGTTTAATTCTGTAATACGACTTTTATGCGTTCGTAATAACGACCCATGGGGCTGCTATAAAACATGATGTTGTGCACATTATATCCTATGAAGCATTTAGTCTTATATGCGTTAATTAAATAAATAGACAGCAAAACTTAGTCCTAGGGCTTGTACCTATTTTTAGGGTTCCATACCTCAAAAGGAAAAAACGGAACCCTTATAGGATCACTTTGCTGTCCGTCCGTCCGTCAAGACCGTTTATCTCGAGAACGTGTGGAGGTATCAAGTTAAAACCATACACTCAGATCTACATTCCCTTGAAGATGTGAAAAAATTAAACTTCTACCGTAACTTAAAAAAGATACGGTCGTTTATGCCGCAAAAAACACATATTTCGACACTCTCAAGGGAATCAAAATGTTTAAGGTATCTCCCGTTGACCTAGAACTATGAAATTTGGCATATAATACCCCTATGCTACAAGTATAGGGATAAGTCTGAAAGCTTTACATTTGTAATTAAATCATAAAAAAAATGTCTTTATTTAAAGTTATTTGTAGCTACAAATTTGTACGACACCCTCGGTGGGCGAGTCGGACTCGCACATGGCCGGTTTTTTTTATTAGGTTACATTTCGTACCAACCATCAATCAGTCCACTGCTGGACATATTCCTTCTGCAAACGTCGATCCATTGACCTGTCCTGCCGGTCGATTCTGAAAACATGACGAAGTGAAGCCTTGGTTGAAATGATCACAAAGTGAGCTGTCATTCCTTATTGATTACATGAATTGACAGCTCATTTCGTGATTACTTCACTCAAGCCATCATTTAAAAAAAAACAGGATCACACTGCTGTACTTCTCGTATCACGCGGTTTTCCATTGCTCTCTCCTGCCGCTATATTCTGTAAATATCTCATCATATCTGTGAAAAATTAAGTTGAGAGATCTCACTTCACTTAAGGCCAAGGTGAGATTTTTACAGAATCCATCAGCTGGTCATCGATCTATGTATCTGTCGAGAGGCTAACTTAAGTACTAAATAGTTTCAATGTTAATCAAGATCGATAATAAATTATTGTGCCTTAATATAAATCGGAAAATTCTAGAAAATACTGACCAAACTAAACGCTCATTTTAATTAAATACACCACGAAAATTAACACCCAGAAACTTACCTCAAATTATTATAATAAAAGTTAAAACTTAACCAGCATTTTCCTAATTCACTTTACACCTGACAAAACACTGAACTACCCTCGTTATCCGATATTTTTAATGCCCAAATATCGGAGTAGCCTTCTGTCATGCGATTGCGTGTACTTCAAATTTTTATACGAAACTACGAGGAAATCATTGTATAAACAGAACTCATTTAAACCTCCCCTATCCTGAGAAGGTTTCTGAGACCTGGTTGACACGCATAAGGCCGTGTTGACTGCTTGACTTGGCACCTTGGCTCACGGTTAACTTAAACCAGGCATTCACGCGTTTACGTTCAGGTTAACATAAAAAATAACTCATATTCATATGTATATCTTTATTAATTCCAAAAAAGGAGGCGGTTCTCAATTCGGCGGGTCTATATATATATATATTGCTTTCCATAATATATGCAAATCTTACAAAGCTAAGGTACAAGTACGGACCCTGTAGTGCACAGCAAAAAGTATAAACATTATGTTTGAAATAAAATCAATTTGGAATAAGTTTTAGTCAGATTTTGTAGGATATAAAAAAGCTCTATGATAAATAAAATATTAAATATCAACGCTAACCATTGCTTAAATTGAAATAAATTGATTGTTTGTAGGATATGGTAAGGGCTGATTGTTCAATAGTCGGATTTTTAACTGAATAATAAATAATGTCCTTTGACATATTTTATATTCAAAAGCGGTCAACCCGCCATTTTTGTTTTTACTATTGATTGGCTACTGGTCCTAAATGTCACTTATACTCGTATTATAAAGCTGAAGGCTTTGTTTGTTTGATTGAACGCAATAATCTCAGGAACTACTGGTTCAAATTGAAAAATTAATAATTTTAATGTAGGATAGCCCATTTATCGAGGAAGGCTTATAGGCTATATAATATCACGCTACAATCAATAGAAGCAGAATATTGATGAAAAATGTGACTCAGACGAAGTTGCGCGGGTCAGCTAGTGTTAAATATAATGACAATTCGACGTTTGAGAAGTAAGAAGTTCTATACTTACTAACACACACACCTTTGTTGTTTTTGTTTTTTTTTTTGGTATACGTTATGTTTGTTTAAACTCATTTTCTTTCTTTGTTCTCTTACTTTGTATTTTGTTACATAGGTACTCCGGGGGGTTGCTTATTTTCATTTGAGTCTATAGTGAAGTATTCATAACCACACTACGTTAAATAGACGAAGTATACGATGGAAATCAGACATGTTCAGCATGCATTCATGTATACCAACCGTATCTACGTTTGACCAACGCAACGACCAAAATATTGATCACAAAGGCGTAAGCTCAATATTTACACAAAAACAAAACAAACACTCTTACACGTGAACCCTATACACACTCCACAATACCGCCCGAGCCAGTAAAATTACGGAAAAACATCGTCTATAATATTAACATGGACCAATTAAAATGCGTCGAGGGCGCCCTCTAGCGTATTTTAAGAGGTTTACAGCCTGTCCGGTCCGGACGCGTTTAAAAATTAAACTTATGGTATAATCTCTATTATGAAAATGTATCATGAATGTGTTACTTACTGCTGTGTCGATTGTGAATGGTCTTATTTAATTGGTTAATAGGTCATATTTGTCCCTATTAAATTGGAATAAAATAAATGAAATGTAATTGTACATTTTTGGTGGTAATATTGTGAAGTACAATTAATGCACTCCGAAGCTGTGAAATTGCTTTTAAAATAATTCGTTTCAGACAACTTTGAACTCCAATTTTCGATACAAATAAATACGTGTTGGAAAATCGGTTGATCGGGTTGATGTGAAGTAGGGATTTACAAGAAAAGAAATGTTTACAAAAAATAATGTTTTCAACATTTTTATTTCGTTCGTACTAAAATATTTTCATTTCGGATACTTTTATTATTTGTTAAAATTGTTTACTACACGTGTTTCATGATTTTTAGGCGAAACTTTAATTAAATCTTTACAAAGTAATTTCCGTACCACTAAGTATTCAGCAGAAGTAAACAATAAAAATAACAACACAATTTAAATGCATGCACTTTAATTAAATTGTAAGACTCCTGTTAATGTTCCAATTTCCGAGGCGCGTAATACAAAAGAAAGCCTACGACCTTGTCGCACTATTAAACTACTATCGTACGAATGACCTAAATGACGCAATGGCAGTACTTTTCCTTTCTATATAAATAAATCCCCATGGAGAAAAATACAGCGTTCCCTATATCCGAGTTTCCTAGAACCCACTCGTGGATGCACTGAATCTAAAAACTTTTTATTCGCCATTTTATGCATGAAAGTGAAATGCTACGGCGTAGCTCGTAGCTCGTAGACCGTCTACGAGTTCGTAGCGTACAAATTAATCATCGGGCTGTTAATTCATTTATGTTGGGTTATTTTCATCGATTTACTTTTGTTGGCAACTTGTTAGTTGATGTTAGTAATAGCATGGTTTAGTATGTGTTACTATGTGGCTTTAGTTTTACTTTTTAGTACTGTTAGGTTTAGATAGGGTAGTACTAGTGTCGAACTTTAATTAAGAATATTTATGAATTCAAGACGATTTTTTCGTAGAGTGAATTTTCATCAATTCACTTCAATTTCTTCCATATCTTTATATGAGATCATAATCACTCGATAACATATTTACGTCGCCCGTGACGGCACCGAGAGCACAATAGCACACTTGCCATACAATAGTTCGTTTTCATATCGAACTGTTAATGGCGTTCATTCTATACAAAAATATAGTGACAATTCTTTGAACAGAGTCAAAGATGACGAGACGGGCGTGTGACGTCACGCGCGGCACTCTGCGGCTGCGGCTATCGATCGGATAAGCTCGTGTCATCTCGCTCGTGTCATCTCGCTCGCTCCTGTGATCTCATCTCGCGCCGTCCCGCTCGCACTCGCGTACCTTCGCCTCAGTGAAAAGCTGCGTTCCGAAATACGCTACTAATATTTATTTTAACGCAACCACCCGGGCCGATACACGTGGTGGCCGACTCGCTTCTAACTGAATTTTCTCACTGAAATAATGGTAAAAATATAACATTAGAAGTTATAATACAATACAATAAATTGTAGCTTACTATCAAATATGGTTAATTAACACTTCCACCTTCATGAATTCTGTAAATTCTCATTACTTTTTAATAAATTAGTTGGTTAATAATGCATTATTCTTGGAAGTTCTGAATGGCTAGCTACCGCGAACGATGACATAACGGTTCAATTTGAACGCGGTAGAATAAAATGGACGATGACCTGTGTATTGATGACCTTGGGCATACAATGTTGGTTCAGTACATAAATATGTATGTATAAATACACCTGTTTGTGGTATGTATAGGTAGAATTGATTGTTGGACGTTTAGATAGGCTTGTTTACATAGAAATATGATATTTTAGTGAACGCTATCACAATAATGTTGTCGATTTGATTCTGTTATAGCTCATGTACCAATGGGGCTTTTTCAAATACTTTTCTAAGTTAATATTATCATGTAAAAATATTGGTTTGATAAAAAGAGTAAGATAAAAATTTATACATTATAGAAACAGCAGATCCAAAGATTCAGCAGTTTCGCAGATTGAGAAAACAGTAAATTTCTTATTTTACAATTTTTTTTTATAATAACTACAATAACACTAAACTTAAAACAAACTAATATATAATAGCATCAAAAAAAATCGTAAAATACTTTATTGCACACCAAAATTAGTAACACATATTTCTGTCATGATATCTCCTCCGCATCCTTAATTGATTGGTAGAGAATGGAATGCCCTAGGCATTAAATCCACTATTGATATTTTTGCATGAAGTTTTAAATTAAGGTACCAGCTTCTTCTTCTTATCGTGTGGGCAGTAAGGTCTAACAACCCCACACATCCTAGTGTCAGAGTTTCTAAACCGCCTCAAGGGCTTCTGACATAGGTACCTGCTAACACCGTAGGTTATCATAAACCGCGCTTGGTAGCCCGGTAGGGGTGTTGCGAATACCAACCCTACTTACATACATACCTGATAACAATAGCAAATAGACCAGTATTGTGATCTGAAATCTCGTACATGGTCAACCTTAGAGAACGTTGGTTCCGTATTAGGCTACGTTTTTCAACGAGAGATGTGCGAGGATGCGTACAGAGAGATATTTTTGTTACAAAAACTGGCCAAGTGCGAGTCGGACTCGCGTGTAAAGGGTTCCGAACGAAATTTTTTTTAACATGTCATTTTAACATTACGGACTTCTAATAGGTTTTCCTGTAATCTTTAGGTAACGATCTATTATCTCCATTTTTTCAAAATTTTTTGCTCAGTGGTTTCGGAGATAAGAGGGGGGGGGAATGGTCATTTTTCGTCTAATTGCTTGAATAGCTTCAAAACCACTTGTTTTAAAACTATAAGATAAAATATAAATAAAACCCTCACAGTAAGCCCTTTCATTTGGTATGTCATTCGATATTGTTTAAAAACTTTTTTTTAAATTTTCTTGTTTGACCCACTAAAGTGACCCCATACTAAAAATTTAATAATTTACGTAACACGTGTGTTATTGGTTCTCACACACATCCCGAAGGAATGAAGAAAGAAGAATGCCGAAGGATCGACAAACTAAAGTGATAGTGGGCAGGGCACATTGCGCACAGAATAGATGGTCGATGGGGCCGAAAAGTTCTGGAGTGGCGAACGCGTACCGGAAGATGCAACGGTGGAAGGCCTCCCACAAGGTGGACCGATGACCTGGTAAAGGTCGCGGGTAGCCGATGGATGCGAGACGCGCAGGACCGGTCGTTGTGGCGACGCTTGGGGGAGGCCAATGTCCAGCAATGTAAGTCTTTCGGCTGATATGATGATGATGAAACACATCCCTCGTTACGATGCATCCTCGCATATCACTGGTAGAAACGCAGTCTAGGCCGTTACCCTGCAACGGGTTACCAACAGACAGATTCTAGCAAGTTACGGTCCAATCTACCTACCTGTCTAATCTTTTCCTAACAATCTAATCTACCTGCCTAACCTTTTCCTAACCATATTGGGGTCGAATTCCAGTCAAACCGAATGCAGCTGAGTGCCAGTACTTTACTCTGACACTAGGGTGTGTGGGGTCGTTAGACCTTACTGCCCACATGATAAGAAGAAGAAGAAGTACTTTACATGAAGCGACTGCCTCTCTGACCTCCTTTACTCAGTAACTGGGTATTACGGTACTCCTTGGCAAAACTGGTATCATTTTTTCTGGCTCCTGAGTATTCGTAATGGCTGTCAATGATACAATGACCGGGACCAAAAGTTTAACGTGCTTTCCGAGGCACTGAGCGGTAGATTACAGTTTAGATTCTAGATAGCGCAAAAGTATAGAATGATTCTGGTTATACCGAACGTAGTAGGTTAGCCCGATAAGCTATTGTAACGAAGACGATGATAATACAAATATAGACATACTAGAAACGTATACTTTCTAAAGGTTACCGGACTAACATAATATGCGGATATTAGGCTATCTACTAAACTATGCTTAATACTATACACTTGAAGTTTTATAGCAATGTTTTTGGTGTGATTTCTTTCAAGAACTTATGTAATATTATACTTACGTCAATAACTCAGTACCCTGGGCTGCTTACTCTATTTGCAGACATTCTATCTCAGCATAGGTCTAATTCATCAAGGATCTGTTGTATCTGTTGTATTGCTGTTAGTTGCTGTCAAGAATAAAAGCAACCATAAAACTTGAATGCCTTTTTTTAATTTGTGTTCATAAAACTATAGAATGGATCCAGACAATTTTTACTTCACCACGATTGATTATTACTATACAATCATCATTAGCTCCTGGTTGGCCCTGATTGTACAACCACACTGCTTTAATTGAGAGCCATATTTTCTGAGTGCTTCAGAATCGCTTCGTATGAAATTTCATACGAAACGATTCTACATGGATGAAATTTTACTCACACTCACAAAAAAAAAGTCCGATGCGGGCACCATACATATAGTGCAAACCAGCCTGTGTGAACGAATGAATATGCGCGCCTTTAAAATATTTGGAACAGAAAAAAGCGAAACGAAAAATACAATCAATTCCTGCCCGACTTCCCCACAAATGCTTGGTTGCATGTTCCAAGACTTATCCTATCTTATGTTATTCTGGGCCCACTGCCAAACTCAGCTTTTCAACTAACCGCTATTTTCTGAAAGCTTATTCAAATAGTAGCAGTTTTTGGAACTGATATGAGTAATGATAAATGGACTAGTGTGTTTGTGAAGCAAGATGGTTAAATGAGATTTGACAGCAGATTAACTTATTAAGAACTTAATAAGGCTTTCGGATACCGAGGGTAAGTCTCGCTGACTTTTATTAGTTTGAGTAATGACCGATGTTTAGCGATTCGTACTTATCTATATTTATGTCACCGGAATATTGCAAACGTGGTAGAATTGTAAAATATCGCGTGAAATTGTATTTTTTTTTAATAAGCCACGGACTTACTGGAAACTATTGAATTTGGGTGGAATTTATAGTATACAAAACGATTTTTTCATCATATATCGAGAAATCATAATCTAATAAAGTTTTATTACAATCGGAAATTACGGAGTCCTCAATTTTCCGGTGACATATATAAAACAAAGACGGGTTAGGTACACCATTTATAACACAAGAACGGCTGGACCAATTTTGAAGATCTTTCGTTTGTTGGATTTGTCTTTGCCCTGAATAGCAGAATAACTATTAAAACATAAGAAAAAATTAAAAAAATATATATAAAAATCATCATCGCCATTTCAGAGGGCTAATTCTACTAATTTTCGAACAACGTTCGCATTCGCATGTCAGTCGCAAACTGTCAAAAACACCTTAATTTTCGTACATTTTTGACAGTTTGCCATGCGAATGACATGCAAATGCGAAAGTTGCTTGAAAATCATTGAAATATAAAAAACCCAAGATCTCGAACAAATGCAACACTCGAAAATGTCGTCAAAAACTGACATGTATCAAGTGTCATGTGTGAGTTGTGTGTCGTTATACTATAAACATTTTTTTTTTGCAAATTCAACCTTACACGGATCGCTTTAAGTTGTTTTTACAAAGCAGTGCAGTATGGCGAGTGATGCGCAATTTTTTTTTGCAAATTCAACCTTACACGGATCGCTTAAAGTTGTTTTTACAAAGCAGTGCAGTATGGCGATGCGAGACTGTTTGAAACTTGCGCACAATTATACATTATGCGCTTGTTTTTTGCGGACCTTTTTGAGATGCTGGGTGTGTATATTGGGTTTTTTATATATCAATGTTGAAAATTAGTAGATTTGCACTCAGATACATGACAAAAACAAAACCGGGCAAAAATTTATTCTGAGGCGATGCGAAGTTCACCGGGACCACTAGTTCTTTATATTTCTCTGGTCATAATATTGGCTTGGCGCTAATGCTGAGCATAAGGTTCCTCTTTCGATTCTGAGGTACAGCAAGATGTTATTGAGTTTCACCATCTGCAATCAGTAGCAGTTCGAAGTATGAACTTGTGCCTAGTTGATACTAGTAGGCTCACCCCTTGTTGCGGTTTTTTTCTTTTGCCCCACACTAGGAATTTCTCCTGTATCGTGGGTGCTTTTACAAACATACAAACTCACATAAACAAACAGCCAAACCCGGAACAACTATCTGTAGGCCATACAAATATTTGTTCCGTGCGGGAATCGAACCCGCGACACGCAGCGCTGCAGTCAATCGCTCAACCACTGCGCCAACCGTGCCGAATTTGTTCGAAAGAGTCACCGCGGTCCTGGAACGCAAAGGACATTAGGAGAAACGAGAGCGGGAGGAGTCATTTGAAGTTCACCCCTTATTACATGGTTCTAAAAAGATACTTGTTAAATGTGTGTACTCTGTACACTATACAACTCTGTCCACATCTTCTAGTTATGATATGTCAATATTGCTTATCGTAACTATCGATATATTTTCTAGATACGTTCCAAATGTCATACATTACCACATTAAGGATAACTTCGTCTTTTCAAAAGGTCGCAGCGCACTTGAACTTTCACATTCTGCTGTAATTTTTCGCTCCAACCAAATATTTCGGTTTATCACATTCGATCAAATTAAATAAGTTCGCGATGCGGTAGGTATTAATATCGTAACGAGTTCAGAATATGTGTTATTTAAAACTGCAATTTTACGAATTGGCGGTTTATCAGAAAATAAAACAAGATTGCGAATAGTGTTCATTTAATTATTACTAACACATAGAGGTACCGTGATTTAATGCTCCTATTAAAGAGAGTAGAAAATAATGCATCCAAACATTGACGTTCGATGTTAACCGTGCGTCACCTCAATTATGTCACCACAATAAGTTTAATATTATAACAAGTTTTCAAAATATGAAACTATGTCAAACAATCGTGGTTTTGTACCTGTATTTAAATGAAATATTAAAAGGTAATACCAAATGCGTTGTACAACGGCTGAAACTGACAAAGACACATTTTCTTTATCATCATTTCAGGTGAAAGATGTTCACTGCTGGACACAGTCCTCCTGCAATGTAGAACAATCATCTGGTGAAGGTCTCGCTTTAAAATTTGCAATAAATTATTTTAAGTTTTAAATTCCAACTTCACACGAACTGTTATGTAATTAACGATATTACACGGTTGTTTTTCCTCTGAATTTCAGAGAAATGCTGAATGCACGTCATGGTTAATTAAATCACTTTTCGTACAATATTTTCCGTTTATTTTATAGCGTGAAATTGGTAAAAGCGCAATTTATATTTACATTTCAAATCCTATGTGTGTGCTGTAGTCCAATATTGGTTCAAAAATATGAGGGTATGTCCTACAGAGCACGGAGACTACTAGAGATAGTAATGTCACAATTCTCATGGAACGCGTTTAATTTTTCCACCGATTTCATTTGTTTTTCCTCATGTCTTACGATTTTACTAACATCTTTCATATTAGTATTCGTTAAGTTTCATGGTACTTACTTACCCTTTCCAAGGATGGCGAACCGTTTTTCTTGAACGTGTCATTTTTATATAAAAAAAATGTGTAGCCACGACGTTTCGCCAAAAGTCTTGACTTGGTGACTCAATGGACAAAGAAATAACTAGATGATATTAACTGAACTCTTGTTTTTTGCAACTACAAATTCGTAAAGCAATCTTAATGTTATCAGCTTTGTTATTCTTTAAATAAAAGTAAAAGTTTAGTATGATTTCTATTTTATCTAATCATCAAGATGTTAAGTGATCTTGCATAGGCCTAATTATTTTGCTTCGTGCCATAGGTTCGCCATCCCCAGAATAGGGCCAAAAAAGTAAAGAGGCATGCGAACAGTGTGTCAAATCCTACAAACCTCCATTGACTGTGTCTGATGAGGAACTGCCTGATGGTTATGATTGAACTGTTGTATGTATATGTCCAAACCAAGCGGAGAACTATGATAGCGCGAAGTAGCATCTGTGAGTGACGTCAAATCTATGTTCGTAAGTGACGGTTTAGATGTGACAGCTGATCCTTGTGGTCAGAGAAACTTGAGTGAGCTGGTATAACATTTAAAACCTCTCTACATATACACTGCCGAGTGCCGACCACGACGATTCCGTGTTCTGTGGCATGCCCGCAGAGGCCACGGTAGCGGTGTGTGTAATAATTAAAATCCGGGGTTGGTTCGGTCATTGAACTATCGCTGGGCAGGTGGAGTAACACAATTGATATGTGTATTTTTACTGTGTACAAAACTTAGTTTTGTGTTCTATTGTATTTGTAAATGTCCTTTCATTTATTTGACACATCAACATAACTAGTTTTAGACTTTTCAAATTTTACACTTTACCTACGATGCAGCCTTATTCAATCTAATAATATTTGAAATTTGAAACTTAACCGTTCTTCGCTTCTCCAATACATTATCATTACATAGCCCACAGAAGCGTTACACAGCTGAAATCTCTTAAGTTGTCGTCGAGTAACGGTTTTACTTAATTCGTCACACTAACTTATTTTAAGAACTTAATACAAAATATTCATAAATGAAAACTTAATCATTTCAATCAACTGGACCGTTCTTCACCATTCTTGCATAGCTTATAAAAGCGTAACACAGCTGAAGTCGCCCCGCCCCGCTCCCCACCTCTACCTCCCCTGTGTTACCGTGCGAGTAATGGTCTTAACTCGTCACACCCGCCCTACTTCCCCTGTTCATTACTGACCCGGTATAACTCTAACGCATTTCATTTTACACTGGTGAATTTTGTTGCATTTTTTCTTCTTGGTGGATCATTTAACATTTTAAGGTTTTAAAATGTGTTTTATGGTTTTGTGACTTGTGATGTTTTGGTTTGTAGGCCTTAACCTTTGTTTAGCTGTTAATACATGCATGATGGTTTTGAGTTGTTATGTAGTTGAACTATCCCATCTTACTCATACAGAATGTAAGTTACACTGGTATGTGTTTTTATTGGCCCATTACATGGCCCATGGATACTTATTTAGGTCGTTACTTTTAACATGGCCTATACTTTCCACACATTAAATTACTAGAAAATTGATTGGACTTATTTACGCAATTATTATTCAAATAATTCGTTGTTGACTGACAATTAAGCTAGTCGCTGACTTCAGTCCAAATCTTGCCAAAATTATTTTTCAAACCCATTTGGTATAGGAGATTTCTCTTGGTTAGAAAGACTAGGCTGTGGTAGATATACAACAAATAAATCATTATATTTAAATAGAAAATCGCTTAGTTAAGATACTAATAAAACACATTTGAAATATTTAATCCCTTCTCTTATTTATAATTGAGAATTATAGGCTAGATATGTGACTTTGTATTCCGACTGTAGAGGCTTTACATTGGTGCCTTTCGAAGAAATGATTTAGTCAGTACATTGCCAACAATACCAACGTTTTTTTCCATTTTTACAAGTTGAAAGTACCTTCAATCAACTGCAATTCTCAGTACATTTACACCCACAATTGATATTCAGTACTGTGACATCCACAAGTGCATGACATTGTAGGTTACAAGTGTTCCGTATTTAGTCCACTTGAGCGACAGACGATGCTTAACCCAACTGCAATGGCACAGTAACGTACAATGACGTCCACAAGTATTATTAAGTTGAGTAAATATCGTGCATGACGTCCATGGGCACTTGAGTCGAGGCTGAGTACTGTAATCCACTTTGTGTCCTCTGATGTTGTGACGTTCGTGAACAGCTGATAGCTTGAACAGTGGCGGTTACGGGTTAAGTCGTATTTGTGAGCTGCATGGAAACGGGTTTTGAGGTCAGTGGATTTATTCTGATGTTAGAATGGTGAGATCTGAGAATGTTAATTTTGTTAAATAGGTTATAGTTAAACGAGATATTTATCTAAAACCAGCTACTAGCTGGTTGGCTAACTTGTACTCTTTAATATCTTCTGCGTCAATGGCTTATCTCCCTTGGCTGAGATTGGCCGCTATGACCAAATGTTGAGTTCAAATGAATAGTCATTCCAATGAAGTAACTTTAGCTCGCCTTACAGAATACCTAAAATAGAGGGAGGTACAAAACAAAAAAAAAAACAATACAACACAAATTTCAACCATACTTCGTCTCCTCGTTCCAAATTCAAAATAAATTTGAAATTCTGTTCTATAAATAATCCGCAGTCCGACATCCCCGCTGTCATTTGCGCCAGCTCCCTCTCCTGACGGTATCGTTGGCAGCTCTGTAGTGGTAACTGCAAGTTAGCAGGACCGTTATTATTGACAGAAACAAAGCAGAATCGAATTCATCTCCTCGTTCCAAATTCAAAATATATTCGAAATTCGTTTCTATAATCCGCAGTCCGACATCCCTGCTGTCATTGGCGCCTGCCCTCACCTGGCGGTATCGTTGGCAGCTCTGTAGCGGTCATTTCTGCCGGGAAATTGCCCCATATCCGACGATCGTCGATACCTCGACGCGACTCGTTTTTGTCAGTCAAACGTTGTTTGGATACTGCGCCTCTATGAATTTTTCGTGCAGTGATTGACATGTTTACTCTAGTCATGTTTTTAAGCTGGGGATTTTGAATTTCGAACTGGGTTTGCTTGTGCGTTGTTTTGTTAACTGCCGATGCTCCGTGCATGTGGGTCCCCGTTGTTTTAGTTAAAAGTTTAGTTTTGAAGTGATAACTTCTTATGGGAGGGTAAACCGCTTCGTAACGTAACGCGTTACGGTGCCAGTCTGTTGTTTCATGCGACACATTAGATATCGACTGATGTTTTTTATCGGCATAAGTTATCACTTCTGTCGAGCGTCCCGAGACGCACAAGTTTTTTTTAAACACTGTTTGGTTTTCACGCAATTTTTATTTATGGAAACATTGTTTTTCACCAGACTTTTTATTAATTCAAAATGAAAACTTTTCCATATCTATTTTTGTGTCGCAGATTACCTTGAAAGTCGAGTCATATAATATATTTTAAGTACGGTTGGAGTTGGAGACAAACATAACAATAAATGTACCAAAATGCATCTTGCTAAATTTTTATGGCGAATATTGAAGGTCATATTGTTTGGAAGGTAAAATATTTTACGTGGTTTTAACACAATTTTGGTACAGACAGTTTTATGATTCAACCAAAACTTCGAATCGTAATCGCCAAAAATAATTTCGCTTAGCAATTTTGGCGCTAAACGGTCGGATTCACAGCCAGAGTAGACTAAAACGTTAGTTAGCATTGCAGATGCTGCAGCCTACATGGCGACATGTTTACAAGCCCCACTGGCGTGCCAACCGGCAATAAGTCGCCTGGCAACGCCAGCGGCCATTCACTAATGGCAACTTAACGTAAAACTAACGACGGAAAATGTCACATAGATAATATTACGTACTTACTTGTCTTCAATGACGTTGGTGATTTTTACCGCATTTTTTTTATTATATGTAATAGGTGCAAACTCATCACAAATAAAAACTCTTGACTCAAGTCTAGGTCAGAGATGACAGAGACAAAGTCTACGATGGAGCCAACTTACCCAGAAGGAGCCTGTTCACTCTAACTTAGAAGAGATTAAGGTTGGAAGCTTTTTTCGATGTCGACCTTCGATGTCATCATCAGTCTAAAGTAATCAACTTCTGAAGCTCTACAAAAGTGACAAACTGTCAGCTTTAGCGTGATGAAGGCGATTTTCAAACGTCAAAATGTATGGGATTGACAAACGCTGTCGATGTCACGTGATGATGAATGATGATAAAGATCTAGGAGCTCGTCGATTAAGTCATCATCATCTGCCTAACCTTTTCCCAACTATATTGGGGTCGGCTTCCAATATAACTGGATTCAGCTGAATACCAGTGTTTTATATGAAGCGGCTGCCTACCAGACCTCCACAACCCATTAACAGGGTAACACGGTACTTCCTGGCAAGACTGGAGTCAGATTTATTGGCTTCTGACACTCCGTGACGATTGCCAAAGATCTACAAATGACAGCCGGGACCAACGGCTTAACGTGTTTTCCGAGGCACGGAGGAAAATCGGTATGTTAAGATGGTCACCCATCCACAGACTAACCTTGCCAAGCGTTCCTTAACCTTAAATCGATCGATCCGTGCGGCTGTTATTATTTAACCACGAGCATAAATTATATTATTGGTGCTATATTTACTCATTGTCTTGGTAGCATTTATTAAGTACTAAACTGCGAGAATTTATTTATACATCACAGATTTCGACTTACTGGTTACCTTATTGACGATGTGCTGAGACTATTCACCCGCTAACTATTTCGTACCGAAAAAATTGGCCTCTGGCCTATATGGCTGTCATTTAGCAATTTTATTAAAAACCGTCCATTTGTAGGATTCCGTACCCAAAAGGTAACCAACGGAACCCTATTACTAAGCCTCCGCTGTCCGTCCGTCCGTCCGTCCGTCTGTCTGTCAGCGGGTTGTATCTCAAGAACCATAATAGGTAGACAGCTGAAATTTTCACAGATTCTGTATTTCTAATGCCGCTATAACAACAAATAATAAAAATTAAGGTTTATGGTACGGAACCCTTCGTGTACGAGTGCGACTCGCACTTGGCCGGTTTTTCACATATTCAAAAATCCCGTTTATTTAGATACTGTTAAATGTAGAATTATATTTAACTTGTACTTGTAGGTTAATGTAGTAGTAACATTGCGTTTCTTGATCTATCTTAGATCACGTTTCCACCTGCAACCAGCTCGCATGCAAGTTGCATTACATTGCGGTCTAAAAAGGTACAATGTGATCAATCGCTCGATCGTGCTCAGCAATGTAAATAATCTTGCATGCGAGTTGCTTGCAAGGTAAAACGTAACTTTAGTCTTTCGTTCATCTTTCTTATATCTGTGCTCTTACTGCTACCTACTTATATGTTTTTTTTACATTAAACCTACGGTCTAACATACTAGTCGAAGAGTCTCTCTCGTCTATAGCTCCAACGGGTTCTAATGTGATAATCTAACAGCGATAAGGATTCCCAAAAGTCTAAAATGTTTGAGATTGAGCACGTTACACTTCTTTACCGGATCTTAATCTTATTTTAATTCAAACCTTCTGACATCACAGTATCGCTATAAGCAATGCTACATGTTTGCTCTAATACAAGGTTGCTCAACGTCAGGCCCGCGGGCCAGCAGTTGGCCCACCATCGAATTTGGCTTGGCACGCCGTCAACGGACAGCATGGCGATAGTCTTTTTGAGGAACTGGTTACAGGAATCAATAGATTCTGCTCTTCATGAACTCACTCCTAATATAATATTTTATCTTAAAATTATAGAAACACAAAACTAATATAATCAAATATGGTCGAGAGGATTATAAACTCGTCTAGTCTCCGGTACGAACTTATAATACAACGTTTAAACATAAAACATTTCGCACGAAATATTACTAACCTATTTAATTAATTTAACCAAACCTAAAAAGCATTCCATTAATTGTGTTTAACTATTAATGTTCAAATTCCATTAGGATTTATGTAATAGCGGAAACGGGTATTGCGTGAACAATAAACGTTCACTGCATGACAAAACTCTATTGACTGTTTCTATGTCAAAAACTATAGGCAATGGAAATTAAAATGTGTGCTGTTTAACATAATTTTAGAGAGTAGAGCAGAGTAGAAAATTCTTTATTGTACACCAAAATCTAATATATAAAAATCTCGTGTCACGGAGTTTGTTACCGAACTCCTCCGAAACGGCTCGACCGAATTTCATGAAATATTGTGAGTATATTCGGTGAGAGTGTGAGAATTGGTGAGGTGGTAGGGATTTTTTTTTTTGTATGGCTAAACAACGTTTGCCGAGTCAGCTAGTAGTTATATAATAATGTATTCCACAAAAATAATCTAATTAGTTCGTCAGATAGATTTCCAATAGATATTAGTCACGTATTTTTAGGGTTCCGTACCCATAAGGTAACAAAGGAAAAATACGTGCCCCATATTTTTTAAGAAGTATATCTGGCGGAACAATTAAATATTTTTATTATTATACCCTGCTAATACAAAAATAACATATAACAATAATTCACATACGTATATACACCATACGAGATAGATACTACGAATGATAGAAGTATTCCTTCTTCTATTTCATCATCATCATATCAGCCGAAAGACGTCCCCTGCTGGACATAGGCCTCCCCAAGCGTCGCCACAACGACCGTTCCTGCGCGTCTCGCATCCATTGGCTACCCGCGACCTTCACCAGCTCATCGGTCCACCTTGTGGGAGGACTTCCAACGTTGCGTCTTCCGGTACGCGGTCGCCACTCCAGAACTTTTCGGCCCCATCGACCATCTGTTCTGCGAGCAATGTGCCTTGCCCACTGCCACTTTAGTTTGGCGATCCTTCGGGCTAGGTCGGTAACCTTGGTTCTCTTCTTCTTTTATTTACCACATTGGTAATTAGAAGAAAGAATACCTGTATCATTCATTTCATTCTAAACCTTTAAAAAACCCTTTCGTAAATAATCTAAAAAATTAAGACTATTTACGTTTTGGCACTTAATTTTAACGCTCTTCATAAAACAATACGATCAATTAACTATCTTCAATGTCCATCTTTGGTAACGATTTGTAAAGAACGAAATAAACTTTTATTGCCATTTCGACAGTATCTTTATTTTATTGTAATAAAGGCGATACTTATTCGTATTGCAAGTGTTACCATAGACGCTAAGCGAAATGTGCTCAAATGACAGTTTATTTACCAAAGCATATCATATGTCATTGACAACTGGCTCTTTTTTAACCAAAATCGGCACAAAATTTGAATTTAAAATCGGAATTAGACCACTAATACCCTAAGGTATCCAAACAAAATTCCCCAGAGTTCACTATTACCAAATAAACTAACTTTTAAAACAACTAGCAGGAGTTAATTGCAATAGTACACTGCTAAACAAACACGTTTATCCGTGGTTAGTCTTTCTCAGTTTCATGTAAAGTCGATGCAAACGATTCCACGATGTACAGTCAGAAGAAGGAAGAAGAAGAAGGAATACATAATTCGTTACTTGCACTGCAAAAATCAACCATATTGTTAGAACATTGAGGCGGTGACAATCTCAAAGTGTTACCACTGATGTGGTTGACTGTACTGTCTAGACTTCGCTTAGACTGTTACTTACTGCAGTACCTGAAGTGTAGGTATGTGCATAAAACTGGTAATGATTAATGTTGTCTGGTAAGGAGGTTACTGGAGGATTTGATACAAACATTTATATTTGTATTTTACTTAATCGAGGAGCTCGAAGCTAAATAATAACAGCCGCACGGGTCGATCTTCAAGGTTAAGCAACGCTTGCCAAGGTTGGTCTGTGGATGGGTGACCATCTTAACATGCCGAGTTTCCTCCTTGCGCCGTTGGTCCCGGCTGTCGTTTGTAGATCTTTGGCAGTCGTTACGGATTGTCAGAAGCCAGTAAATCTGACTCCAGTCCTAAGAAGTACCGTGTTACCTAGTCAATGGGTTGTGGAGGTCTGGTAGGCAGCCGCTCCACGTAAAATACTGGTATTCAGCTGATTCTGGTTTGAATGGAAGCCGTCTCCAATATAGTTGGGAAAAGACTAGGCAGGTGATAATGACTTAATCGACGAGCTCCCAGATCATTATCATCATTTGTGAGTTCATCTTTAGGGTCTGGCAATGCACGCCGAAAAAGTTCTGTGGATGAGTAACCATTCATTACTTACCATAAAACAGGGTAAATAGAAACACAGGGGTGAATAGAAACAAAACTTTGAAGGGTATTTTCACTTTATTTAAATTCTGCTTGCAGCATATAAGGACTCCAATTTTAAAAATCAATAATAATTTTTCGAGTGACCCAAGGGCTGGCTTTTACCCCGGACAGAGGATAAGCATTGCCATACAACGTGGCAATGCCGCCAGTCTTTTGGGCTCACTTTCAATTCAAAATTTTTTGACGTCATATTACAGTTAGAAGTTTTATTTTGTATTTTAAGGGTAAATAAAATCAATATTAGTTTAAAAAAACATATTTTTTAGAAACTAATGCGGCATTCAAGTGAAAATACCATTCAACGTTTTGTTTTTATTTATCCATGCGTTTTTATAAATCCAGTTTTACCGTATCGAGATTCCTCTGTGGTTCGGAAAGCACGTTGTTGTTCGCGACTGTTTTTATCTTTAACACAACACAAGTGTTTGGTAGTGTCGTCTTATCCAGTTACTCGGTTATGGAGGTAAGATTGGCTGTTCACTCCCTGTAAAGTACTGAAATTCAGCAGCATCCGGAGAGACTGAAAACGGATCTCGTGTAAGGCTGGGTTGTTAATCATAGTAACGTAGAAGTTTAAGACAAACTTAAATCTATACTAATATATAAAGCCGAAGAATTTTTTGTTTGCTTGAACACGCTTATCTCAGGAACTACTGGTCCGATTTGAAAAATTATTTCAGCGTTAGATAGCCCATTTATCGAGGAAGGCTATAGGCTATGTATCATCACGCTAAGGCCAATTATGAAAATTGTGACGCAGAGTTGCGTGGATTAGCTAGTAATTGTATAAAAGTTAATGGACTGGTTTATTTTGTGAGTAAAGTATTAACCATTCTCAGAACTAAAAGTAGAAATAAAGTGACTGTTATAAGTTAACTAAAGCTCGAGAATAACCACACTAATAATAAGCCTTAGTTTTTAGGGTTCCGAACCCAAAGGGTAAACAACGGAACCCTATTACTAAGCCTCCGCTTTGTACATCCGTCCGTCCATCTGTCTGTCAGCGGGCTGTATCTTAAGAAACCTAATAGGTAGACAGTTGAAATTTTCACAGAGTGTGTATTTTTACTGCCGCTGTAACAACAATTAATAAAATTTAAATTAAATTAAAAATAAAAGGGGATTCCCATACAAGAAACTTGTTTTTTTTTTTTCGGTTTTTGCTACGGAACCCTTCGTGTGAGAGACCGACTTGCACTTGGCCGGTTTTTTAAGCTTAGCTACACAATGCACAAGTTCTTAATTGCATTGGTTTAATACTTATTCTTGCAAACTTGGTTTGCGTACCTTTTTATATAAACAAATTATTTCTATGAATATTATCCCGACTGATGGCGTGGAAAGGTTGCATATTTTGTTTATAAAAATTCTTACGTTTATGATTCAACTAGCTTCTACCAGCATCTTCGGCTGCGTGATAGTTGAAAATTGATTCAAAGGAACATGCTTTTTTTTTATTTGTAATGGGTTTCCTCTTGACTCTAGTCTAGGTCAGAGATGACCGAGACAAAGTCTACGATGGAGCGAGCTTACCCAGAAGGAGCCTGTTCACTCTAACTTTGAAGAGATTAGGGTTGTAAGCGTTTGGAAACACGGACGCAGGCAGAGAGTTCCACTCCTTTGCTGTGCGCATTATAAAAGACGTTTGGAAACGCTTAGTGCGGCGAGTTGGTGGAATAGCAACAAGGTAGGGATGGTAAGATGCAGTGCGTCTGGATGTCCGATGGTAGAAGGGGGCCGGTGGGATGAGGTCGTAGAGTTCTTGGGCACACTCACCGAAGTACAATCTGTAGAAGACCGACAAGCAGGCAACCTTACGGCGATGAGCCAAGCTATGCAGCTTGGCATCCACCAGTTTTACGTCACCGATGAGCCTCTTAGCTCTGCGTTCCACCGAGTCAAGCGCGGCAAGCTGATACTTAGCTGAGCCATCCCAAAGGTGGCTACAATACTCCATGCAAGATCGGACTTGCGCTTTATATAGGGTTAAAAGCTGTTCAGGCCTGAAGAATACTCTCGGGATTAAAAAAATCTAGGTGTTAATCCAAGATATAAATTAAATGTGTGCCATATTTCATAAAAATCCGTTTAGTAGTTTCTGCGTGACAGCGCAACAAACATTCATTCATCCATGTATCCGTCCTTACATCCTCTCATAAAATAAAATAAAAATGGGATAGAAATTTTATTAACTATTATATTAAAGTTTATTGTTTTATTTGTAAGTACTTATACCTTTTACACACGGTGTCTACATATCTTTTATACAACTCTCCTTTCGCAGGTATGCTGGAAGAGATTTCTTTTGAAATAAGCATTACCTTTGTACCTATTTTTCTGTTTCCTTCTTTTTATCTTTCTTTGTAATGTGTGTACATAAATTGTTAAATAAATAAAAAAACATCAACTTTAAAAATAAAGTTCTTCATATCGAAACTTCGTAGTATTTACTCGTAGTGGGCTACGCGCTACGGCGTAGCAGCCTGCTACGACGTAGCACTCGCATCTCTGTTAGCGTCAATCCACTGTGATCCGATACCTAACGAACGTAGTTGGATTAAAAAAATGAAAATGATTTCCCGTTGTTGTATAGTATTCAGGTTCACTGTTAAAAGGCCAACTTCACAAAACTCGGTTAGTTGGTTAAATGTTGCGTAGTGTAGTGTGATTTGTTCCTTTAGATATGTTTGGTTTTTCTGACGATCTATTTCTTTTGTTTTCTTAAAACGATGCCAAAGCATTCTGCAATACAATAATTGTTGGCCTTTTATTTGCAGTTAAATAAACATTAAACTGTTTTAGCACGTTTGATGTCAAATAATGCTTTTGCCTCAAACCACGTGTCCTGTAAATTTAAAGGAAAATAATTGTGAATTCCAAAATTGTAAGTTATAATTTTGTATGAAGTTTGTTTCAGCAAATTGCAGTTGATTTATTTTTCTTCTATTTTTAAAATTGTGACAGTGCCCAGAATCTTCTTTTATTCTTTAATTTATTTCTCATTATCATATATACAGACTGGTATCATTCAGCTAATTTTTAACTTATTCTAGGTGCACTTACTGCAACGCCAGCTTCAGTGATGAGTTACTTGTACAGACTTTTATAAACCGTGGCTAACACTATGTCTTTGTCCATATTATCGAGCTGTTTCTCCCAGTTCGGTGCCTCAAAGTCTTTCGGGACAAAAGGCTACAGACATACTCAAAGTTCATGGTTTGCCATCTAGATTTAATCTTTTTATTTTTAGATGCATTCTATAGACTTTTGTTTTAGCCTGCTCTTGGGTCCCACCGCTGGGCCTTACCTTTCTTCTTCCAAATCTCTCGGATTTAGGCGATCTCTGGCCAAGTTTGTCCCGCAAACATGATGAAATCGTCACACCACCTGCGCTGCGGTCGACCTCGACGACGATATATATAGACTTACTGCAAAAATAAATAGTATAAATTAAAAATTATAATGTATATAATATTCAACATTTAATACAATGATCTAAACCGGATTTCAACCCATTGTAACATTTTCACGAAATTAACACTAAACATCAGTTGCACTGTTCAGTGACTCGTTCAGAACCGTGGCTAAAAACGACCAAAAGCAGGGGCTAAAACTACATTTTCGTGAAATATTATCGAGCTGTTTTAACCAGTTCGGCGCCTCATAATCTTTCGGGACAAAAATACTACATTTATACTCAGAGTCATGGTTAATCGCCTTCGAAGAAGCGTTTCATAGATTTTTTATTTAGTAAATGGGGTTTGGCCAGGCAAAACATTCACCTATTCCTACTCTTTTTCATTAAGCTGCTGTAAAATATCGTATGCACTAAACTAAATAAATAAAATATGTAAACGCAGTATGGTGTCGGCCGGTGTCGTATGGTGCCGTAAAAGAATAATACCATCCCATCACTTCCCGTGGGTGGCGTAAGAGGCGACTAAGGGACTCACCAGAGAATGGGCAGCAGCGTTCTCTGTAAAACGCAACACCAAGCACTGCGATCACCAACCCGCCTGCCAAGCGTGGCGATTATGGCAAACCCCCCCTTTGGGGGAGGCCTATGTCCAGCAGTGGACGTCTTCCGGCTGTTATGATGATGATGAAACTAAATATCTTTTTGTGTGCACAAAACATAATTTGCACTGTTCAATGACACACCACAAACCCATAAAAACCGTGGCTAAAAATGTCCTTAAACAAACTACATCTTCATGGATTTATCGAGCTGTTTCGCCCAGTTCGGCGCCGCGGCGTCTTCGCTCGCGATTGGCAGCGGTCATTACCCCCTATTCAGTTGTTCAGCAACGCCTCATATAATCTGGCCTTCACTTGTAAGATTTCTTTGCGCAATCATTTTTAGTATCGCTGTTCCAGTAACGCTTTTAGTACTTGTTAAGTAGCTGTAAATTTGGTGGTTGTTCATTTTTTTTTTGGCATTGTTTGGGTTGTTAAGCCTTTTTTGACAGGAGTTATGATCTATTTGGCTCTGGTGTACAGTTGGCTATGAAAGACTGATGTATATTAACATTTTGATTTAAAATTTCAATCATAGGATATTGAAGAGCAAAAAAACATTCAAACAACAGCATATTATTGTCAATAAAAAATACTTAAAATTTCGAAACATATGGGATACTACTCCAACGATATATTCACTGGGACATATTTTGGGGCACAGTTACAATAAAACTTATAATCTAGGGTGAATTTGTCACTTAAAGGTGTGTACAGCACTTACATAGTTCAAGTTTTAGTAATTACATAGTGTACATTTAAAGGTTAAAAAAAAACAAAACTAAATGAAAACAAAATTACGAATTAAAAAAAAAGAAAAAAAATTACTAAATCTATTTTACTGCTGAGTTAAAGTAATAATTGTCTAAGTAACAATACAATATATATATATATATATATTTACCACTATCTCACCTGATCGTCGGCCACAAATCATCGCTTACCGATGATGTGGTCGACGGGGGATCACGCTTTCCTACAATCAAGTCACAAGAATTATAATTTATGACTAGTTCAATAGTCTATTATAGGAAAAGGGCGAGGGAGACCTTTGTCCAGCAGTGGGACATAACGGACTAGATTAGATATATTTGACAGGACGTCTGTACCGAAATCGATTTGATTAGGGTTCCGTTCCTCAAAAGGAAAAAACGGAACCATTATAAGATCACGTTGTTGTTCGTATGTTTGTCAAGACCCTTTGTCTCGGGAACGCGTTGAGGTATCGAGTTGAAATTAAAACCATATACTCCCTTGAAGCTGTGAAAAAATGACAAAGTTCTAAGTTACAAAAAAGATACGGGCGTTTGTGCCGCAAAAAACTAATAGCCGCAAAATATTTCGACACTCTCAAGGGAATCAAAATGTATAGGGTATTTCCCGTTGACCTAGAACTGTGAAATTTGACAATTAATACCGCCTTATACTACAAGTATAGGAAAACGTCTGAAAACTATACATGTGTAATTAAATCATAAAATATATAATCTTAATTTAAAGTAATATGCACGAAACCCTCAGTTGGCGAGTTCAACTCGCGGTTTTTTTTATTGATAGGCTTGCGTTTGACCACTATCTCACCTGATAGTAAGCAATGTGGTTGATGATGGAGCACGCTTGCCTGAGAGTAACCTATTCACTCTTGACTTAGAAACCCCCAGTTTGTAGTTTTCAAGAAACAGACCCTGGCCGGGAGTCCTCTCATTAACTCAACGCACACTGGAAGTATTCCCAACTTCTTTCAAGCGATGCTTTAAAAGTGATCTTCTCAAGCGATGCGGTTATGGAATGCCTTGCCCGTATTAGTAATTCCTGCTCAATCTTTGTCCATTTTTAAAACAATGGTCAAAAATCACTACCTTTCTCTTTGATCGTTTTTACTTGGGTTTCTATGCTTTTTTTTGTTACATGATTATAATTGTATATGTTTATCTATTATGTATTTATTAACATAAATCGTACATCTAATCATCGTAATCGTACTTGACGACACGGTTGGCGCAGTGGTTGAGCGATCGGCTGCTGCGCTGCGTGTCGCGGGTTTGATTCCCGCACGGAACAAATATTTGTATAGCCTACAGATAGTTGTTCCGGGTCTGGCTGTTTGTGTATGTTTGTAAACGCACCCACGATACAGAAGAAATTCCTGGGAGCAAAGTTTAAAAAAAATATCTAAGACTACCTACAGTACTGTCTTTCCATTCTCTTAAAAATCCATCCAAAGGTTGTCTTGAAGAGATGGCTTTTAGCGATAAGGCCGCACATTGTGTCACGCTATGTAATGTTTTCTTCATCTATGTTTTCTGTAACTTATATGGTGTACATAATAGAGAGTATTCTATTCTATTCTCACCGCATCTGTGCAATACTTTGAACTGCTAACAGCAAAAGCGAAAGTACTCGTACATTAATAGTAACAAATGTTAGCGCCACAGTACACGGTAAATGCAAACCGTAACTCAGATTAAAAATAGACTAACTACATACATTACCATACTAATTCTAGGTTAAGACCGCCATACGTTTTCCAGTCTAGCTTTCTTTGTGATATATTTCCAATGTAGGAAATTAATCTTCTACTTGTATTGTAAATGTTGTATTGAAACTGAAAGCCGACCCTAAATAAACTGTATGGAAAAATTCGGACTCGCACACGAAGTGTTCCGTACCATAAACCTTAATTTTTATTATTTGTTGTTATAACAGCAATAGAAATACACAATCTGTGAAAATTTCAACGATCTACCTATTACAGTTCTTGAGAAACAGCCCGCTGACAGACAGACAGACGGACGGACGGATAGCGGAGGCTTAGTAATAGGGTTTCGTTGGTTATCCTTTGGATACGGAACCCTAAAAAGTTATAAATTTACTCATATGATGATATTTTCACACAAAAACTCTGCAATGCTAATACGTTATAATGTCTAGCAAAACAAAGACACAAGTAGTTATGTTTATTTTTTAGGGACTTGCAACTTTGGGACTGATGCCCCAATACGTAGTATTACCATACTTAATATTATAATCAAATAGTAACTCATAACTAACTTATTTACTAGTTATGTTAAACTCTATCAAACTATCTTCAAAAAGCTTTGATTTCTTAACAAATCGTCTGACAAGAATATTTATCGCTTTTGAACTGTGTCACTTTAAAACGGTTACTTGTTAATAAATTGACGTAATAGGTACATGTACGTCACAGTTTTCTAAATGCGGTAAAGATTTTCGCATGCCGAACGTACGTAAATATGACAACCTGCGTATATTTTCTTTTTTTAGGGTTCCGTCCCTAACGGGTAACCAACGGGGGTTCCATTGCTTACCTTTTGCTATTATTAAGCCTTCGCTGTCCGTCCGTCCGTTCGTCTGTCTGTCAGCGGGCTGCACCTCAAGAACCGTAATAGGTAGACAGTTGAAAGTTTCATAGATTGTGTATTTTTTTGCCTCTATATCAACAAGTAATAAAAATTAAATTAAAAAAACACGTTTCTTATACAACAAACGTGTTTTTTGCGGTTTTAATTTTGGTACGGTGCAAGTCCATCTCGCACTTATCCGGTTCTTTTTTTTGTCAAATTTATCTAAAGGTTGTCTGTAAAAAAAATGATTTTAGCGATAAGACCGCGCATTTTTACATCCTTTTGATTTTTTTACCCTTATTGTAATTTGTTTTGCTGTACAATACATAAGAAGACAAGATTTAATGACGATGTGAATAAACAAAAGAAAACAATAATTAAATAACATTTAAAATTTATATCGTTATAATATAAATTAAAAGCAAAAAACTTAAAAAAAAGCTTTTATTTAAACGCTCTAAAAAGAAGAAAATATTTTTTTCCCTAAAAATTTTAACTATCAACTTATAACCTCATTATATACAATTTATATGATCATAAAAGCTTGTTAAAAAAAAGATTGATGTCACACACCATATCGTGCATTGTCATCCAAACTAAACGTGTATACAAAATTTCAGCTCAATTGGTTGAAGATATCTACTTCAAAATTGAGTTCAAAGATTCCACCCGAACAAACATACTTACATACATTGCAAGTTTAATAAAAGCTTTTGATAAATAAACTATAAAATGAGGTTTTAAGCTTTTTTTGGCTCTAACAGCAGTAAAAAATCATCAGTAAATATATAGACATACATAACTACAGAAAAAGAACGATTCATCATAACCAGCGCCCAAAAGCTACAAGTCCGTACTTCACTGTACCCATATTTTTTGCACTGACGAGTACACGTGCAGTATTCATGTGTTGATAGAGATAACAGCTGTTCGTAAATAGTGACGCGACGGGTATCACCGCCCGGTACACCCACGTGCATCGAAATAGACTAGTAGGTACCTATAGATACTACAAACAACGTGGAAGCTACGCTTTTAGGTATCACTTTTGTGTGAACATTTTAATGTTCTTTTTAGTTTTAAATTATTATGATTTAAATGTAACTTATACCATAATTCTTAAAATAGTTCTGGGAAATTCAACTTAAGTAAATTTTTTTTCGTAACAGTTTCTGCTATAGAGGGTATGTGGAATAGAGAGTAAAGCCCCGCAAACGTTAATCGAAAAGGGGGCATCCTCCTACCAGACAGTTGTGCCTGGCGGGCAGTTAGTCCGGTAGTTAATATACGGGCTGACGTATATGTTCAAATCGCACGGTAATCTATGATTGCGCGATGCAGGATTTCGACGTGGTAACTACTACGCTGCTAGTTGGATAGATGACGTAGCGGTTCTTTTTGTTGCGATGTAGATTTGCTACGTCGGTTTTTTCTTGTGGCGGCATTGATGCCGCTACACTGCTATTAAATGCTGCTCGTGACTAAATAACAACACCCGCACTGGTAGATCTTCGAGGTTAAGCGACGCTTGGCGAGGTCGGCTTATGGATGGGTGAGTCATTATATACAGAGGCTCCTCCAAGCCTCGGAAATGACGTTAAGCCATTGTCCCTGCTAACATTTGTACGAATACATCTTTGGTAGTCGTTACGGATTATCAGAAGCAAGTTTAAAAGATACAAATATGTCAGCCTCATCCAATGAATCCCTATTAAAAAGGTTCTTATGAAAGAAAAAAATAAGAAAGTTGCCAGTTGACGGGAGCGAAGACAGCTGTCCAATAATAATTGAAAATCTATTCTTGAAAAAGTGTAACGATTTGCTGCCTTATCCAACCGTACTTTTTCAAAACAAAGAACTTAATAACATATCTCGGTATTGTTTTAAATTAATTATATTACATTTTATTTATTTATATTATTTCTTACATTATTTACACGATATTAAATTTTGCTATTATATTCTACAGCTGGACAACGATATATCCTATACTTTTCTCATTATTTCTTTTGCGTTCTGCGTCGGATCATGAATGAGTCCACACCGGCGTTTTTATCTGTAATCAACTTACAAACAACCCAGGTAATAAAACAAAATCCACATATTAATCCCTTCAGTCATATCCCTACACATATAACATATCTCGCCTATATTTACCCGTCGAAGCCCCGCTCCCAGCGCCTATAAATACTGCTTCAAACTCAGTTAACCATGGTAACTCAGTTACTTACGCCTAACTGGGTAACGCTTCATAGCCACCTCTGTGTATCAATGCGGTTGTAAAGTTCGTTGCACACCGGATTGGCTCGTAATATCGTGTAAACCCGCCGCAATTGGTTAATAGGGGAGTGACGTGGTTATACCGCGATACGGCCATTGTGGTCGTGTTTTAACGTGTATTGTTTAATGAGGACAATGATAAAAGAATTTTATTTTTAAACTAATAGTGTACATTCATAGTGCGTGCAGCTAAGGATTGGAATTCCCTGCCAGAGTCTGTATTTCCTGATAGCTACAACCTGGGAGTATTTAAGTCAAGAGTGAATAGGTTACTTCTAGGCAAGCGTGCTCCATATTCGACCACATCATCGCTTACCATCAGGTGAGATAGTGGTCAAACGCGTGCCTATAAATAGTAAAAAAAAAACTGGCCAAGTGCGAGTCGGACTCGCGTGCAAAGGGTTCCGAACGAATTTAATTTTTTTAACATGTTATTTTAACACTACAGACTTCTAATAGGTTTTCCTGTAATCTTTAGGTAAGGATCTATTATCTCCATTTTTTTTCAAAATTTTAGGCTCAGTACTTTCGGAGATAAGGGGGGGGGAATGGTCATTTTTCGTCTAAATTCTTGAATAACTTCAAAACCATTTATTTTAAAATTATGAAAAAAATATAATTAAAACTCTCACAGTAAGCCCTTTCATTTGATATGTCACACGATATTGTTAAAAAAACTTTTTTTTTAAATTTTCTAGTTTGACCCCCAAAAGTGACCCCCATACTAAAAATTTAATGATTTACGTAACGCGTCCGTGTTTGGGTTACAGAAATCCATATGTGTACCAAATTTCAACAGAATCGGTCTAGTGGATCCGGAGAAAACTGGCTGTGACAGACGGACAGACAGACAGACAGACAGACAGACAGACAGACAGACAGACAGACAGACACCCGAGTGATCCTATAAGGGTTCCTTTTTTTTTCGGAACCCTAAAAAACATTGTAAGCACAGTCTTCGTATCAATATGTCTGTAAATAACTGCGCTTAGCCGATCTTATTTATTACACGAATAGCATTCATACCGCGTGCATTCTTTTATCAATAAATATCAATCAAGCAATTATCAGTGTATGAATCAAAAATTACTTAAGCGTACGTCACAAACTATAAAAACAGTGAATAATTAACATTAACAACAGTACAGTGTAAGCACAGCATAGTCTTCGTATCAATAGGTATGTCAGCACTTTAACTGCGCCAAGCTGGTTTAATTTATTACACGAATAGCATTGATACCGCGTGCATTCTTTTATCAATAAATATCAATCAAGCAATTAGCAGTGTATCAATCAACAGTAACTTAAGTGTAAGTCACAAACTATAAAAACAGTGAATAGTTAACAACTACAAACCTATAATATGTTAACAATGTTAACATAATATTGTCATCAAACTATTGAATTCGTCCCATTAATATTTTCTCTCTGTTTGGTTTCTTACGTCACAACTCTCTACTAATAAATGTTTGTCTTGTTAAGCGGCTTTTAGTGATAAGATTTGATTTGCTTTTGGTGTGTCATTTGGTCCCGACTGTCATTTCTAGATATTTGGCAGTTGTTACGGATTGTCAGAAGCCAGTAAATCTGACTCCAGTCTTGCCAAGACCTACCGTGTTACCCAGTTATTGGGTGGTGGAAGATCTGGTAGGTAGCCGCTCCACGTAAAATTCTGGTATTCAGCTGAATCCGGTTTGACTGGAAGCCGACCCCGATATAGTTGGGAAAAGGCTAGGCAGATGATGATAACTGTTGCTGTGTTATTTCTATCTATGACACATACAAATGATTCCTTCTTCCTTTATAATCGTTCGTGCTATTCAGTATTATCGGCAGGTTAACCATGCATTACATGCTTTAAGTAAGTTGCTCAAAAGTTGCACTTACTTAATTTATCACCAAATCTCATTACCCATACAACCAAGCATAATTACTTAATTTAAAACTTGTTAATAGTTCCAACGGCATAAAATAATAAAAGCTTATAAAACTGCAGTGACCCAAATCGTATTTACAATAACTAAATGAACTAAATAAGTTATTACAGGTGGAATTAAAAATGGGGCTGTTCATTAACACAGTTGTTAACTGAACATTATTTCTGAGTAATGTTACTAATGTGGCCCGTATATCGTGAAGCAGTGGGCGCCCCCACCACATGTAATAATTTTATTCCCGCCATCGCCAGTGTGCTCGGAGCCTTATAACGTTGTGTCTATCATATAGTGTCGAGGTAAAATTAGCTGGGTTTTGGTTTGGATTCTAGTGAAGCTTTGTATCTTAGATATGAAAGTATAATTTTAAAATTGGTGAATCTTTATTTAAAACATATTTTTAACTCATTTACTAGTAGGTTTATAATATCTATATTAATAAAATGAATGAACGCGCATAACTTCGTAACGAATGACCCAAATTGGACTATGGGGTATTTTACTAAAAAAATCTAATTAGTCCGTCAGATAGATTTCCTTAAAATATTGGACACGTATTTTTTCTTTTTTCACGTAAACAAAAAATTAAGACGAAACAGCGCGTTGAAGACACGTGTGACGTCATGTGGCTTGGTAAAATTGTACCATCATAGTGACGTCACACGTGTCTTCAACGCGCTGTTTCGTCTTCAATTTTTGTTTACGTGTTAAAAGAAAAAATACGTGTCCAATATTTTAAGGAAATCTATCTGACGAACTAATTAGATTTTTTCAGCAAAATACCCTATTCTTTTAGAGTTGTGTTTGTTATTTTCAGAAAGAGGTTTGTACAAGATTTCCCAAAATTCTTACGGGAACGGGAAAAAACGGGATATGCGCGTACGAAGTCGCGGGCAAAAGGTAATATCGAATAAATACTCGTAGTTATTCATTCGAAATATAAATCTATCCACACAATAAAATCACAACTGTGAACCATTTGACTTTAAAAAGTCATTGGTATACGAAAACAGCTCCAGACTTTCCCATGTCAATTGAAAAGCAAACACAGTCAGACACATGACTCATGCATAACACACAAAATAACAGCTTCAATTGCTCCCAATCCCACACATCCCCGCATTAGTCAGAATGTAATACTTATGACCTTCGAATGACATTTGTAAGGAAAACACAGACACATTCAGATGATAAAGTGAGAGCTGAGAGTCCCCAGTTCTACGTCATTTTTGCACAGCTAAAATGTTATTTGATAAATATTCTACTAATAAATGACACAGCACGACGAACAGGAAATACACATACACGTCATGGAAATGTCATGTACGTATTTCCATGGCCAATCAATAGTAAAAATAAAAAACTGGCCAATTGCGAGTCGGACTCTCACATTAAGGGTTCCGTACCATAACCGAAAAAAAAAGGAATCTTGCATGGGAACCCCCTTTCATTTCTAATTTAATTTATCGTCAAAGGTTTAGTGCGCAAAACTTTTTCAAAAAGTATGTTCACATCTTCAATACGGCGGGAAAACAAAATTTCATAGATGATTAATTAAAAAATGTTGACATCTGCCTTTTTTTAATTTTGGTCGAAAGGACACTATGCAATAATGTAAAACACACAGATTTATATTTTTTTAAAATGCTGAGCATTGGGTTTAACTTTCTGTATCAAATTTGAAACAATGTATTTAAGGGTTTAAGCGGCAATAGAAATATACACTGTATGAAAATTTCAACTGTCTACCCATTACGGGTCTTGAGATACAGCCCACTGACAGGCAGACGGACGGATGGACGGACGGACGGACAGCGCAGGCTTAGTAATAGGGTTCCGTTTACTCTTTGGGTACGGAACCTTAAAAAAAATATTAATACCACAGATTTTCCATGAAAATTCGCAAGCAAAGGCAATGGTCACAAGACTGGCTTAATACACAGCTTGTTTAGGAGTCAGCTTAGAGGATTAAACAAATATTTTAAAGTAATTTTATGTCTCTTATGACTGAACTTTCAATAGTCAATTAACTCGCCTGAAGAATAAATATTATGCAGATTAGACATTACTATACAAGAGCTGTCAAAAGGCTATTTTTATTTCTCACTAGTGGACGTCACGCGGTTTCACCCGCGTAGTTCCCGTTTCCGTGGGAATACGGGGATAATATATAGCCTATGTTACTCCCTGATAATGTAGCTATCCAATGCTAAAAGAATTTTTCAAATCGGTCCAGTAGTTTCGGAGCCTATTCAATTCAAACAAGCATACAAACAAACAAACAAATCTTTCCTCTTTATAATATTAGTGTAGACAAAAAAAAACTATCTGACCATTGAAAAATCGACCTTACGACTTTTGTAAAAATAAAATGTACTTATTTATGACTCAACATAAAAACAAACAGCATCAAAACCTACAAACACATCCCCGCATTAGTCAGAATGCGGTATCTGAGTACTATTCCCGGGAACGGCGAGGTGACCTCGAGAGCGCCATAACGTGCCATGGCGCCGCGCCGTCGCCCTATCCCGCCAAGGACCGAAGGACGAGCCACTGGCTGTTTTCCAGACAATGCAGACTTTGTTACGTCATCACACGTTAGTGGTCCTGGATTGGCTGGGAAGGATGTTCTGATTTTGTTTGAGTATCAGTAGATTAGTAGGTTCGTAATATTTGTTTATACTTAGCTTCGTGTAACTATTACTAACTATATTAAACTTCAATCAGGATTCAAGACAGTTAAATCGTTTCTCCGGGACTCGTCGGGCTTCATTGGCTCGGCGTTTTTCTGGTGGTCGCCACTGTTGATTCTGGGTTTCAGGAGTTGCAGTGGTTGGAAATGTGTGGCGGGCTGGTCCCAAACAAAAAAAACTATATTAAACTTAAAACAGAGTCTTGTAACTAATTATAGCTTGAAAGAAAATATGGTCGACTGTCAGTATATATTTATTTATTTATTTATTAAACACTTTATTATGCACCAAAAGTAAAATAAAAACTGGCCAAGTGCAAGTGTTTTTATTAATATTTGTTGTCATAGCGGCAATAGAAATACACAATTTGTGAAAATTTCAACTGTCTACCTATTACAGTTCTTGAGATACAGCCCGCTGATAGACAGACGGACAGCGGAGGCTTAATTATAGGGTTCCGTTGGTTACCCTTAGGGTACGGAACCCTAAAAAGGAAACTTAAAACTTATACACATAAAATGGGCGGCCTTATCGCATTCCGCGATCTCTCAGTACGCTCAAAAGACTAGCGGTATTGCTTATTGTTGGCGTACTAGGTAAAAAACAGCCCTTGCATTTAGCGAAGTGTCAATTTAACTAGACGTTAGGATACATTTTTGTAATTTGAGTTATAAGGTACCACCTGTTCATTAACTCAAATTACAAAGTTTTTTGATTTACACAGACTAACTAATCGTATATATCTTCTCTCCTTCTCTGATACTATCCATCATCGTTGTCTGGTTTGTTGAAGATAAAAACATTCTTACATCCTATCAGACTAATATCATCATCATCATCATATCAGCCGAAAGACGTCCACTGCTGGACATAGGGCTGTGGGGGGGTTGCCATAATCGCCACGCTTGGCAGGCGGGTTGGCGATTGCAGTGTATGGTGTTGAGTTTTACAGAGAACGCTGCTGCCCATTCTCTGGCGAGTCCCTTAGTCGCCTCTTACGACACCCACGGGAAGTGATGGGATGATATTATTCTTTTATGGTTTAATTTGGTGTGGTGTACAATAAACAGTATTCTATATATGTATTTACGATATAACATCCCTAATTAGCCACAGTCTATAACACTACAATACAATGTCTCTTTCATAATAACTTATCTGCGTATACTATCCATTTAACTAAACTTTTCAACGCTGTCTTAGACGTGTATCCTGACAGTGATGTCTTCGCAGATGAATGGATGTCGACCATGTCAGTATTTCTGAAGTTCTGCGTGATGATTGTATGAATTTTCTGTTCCATCTTTCAGTAACTGCATTGGCAAATATATGTTTTTAATCAAGTAAAACAAATAAATAATTCATTCGTGCCACTATTTAATGGAATTGCCACTATTTTTCGCTACGTTTGTAGCGAAAAATAGTGGCAATTCCAAGATTTCCCTCGTTCATCTTCATTTGATATTATCGGAATCGAATTCCAGTTCTTAGAACTACAACTCGGTATGCAGCTTATCCTCTCAGCATCAATAGAAAAGCTTCCAGACTGCCTGACTCATCACGAAACCTTTGAAACAATTAGTCTTAGCTAGCGACTACCGCTGAGATATTCCTAAGAAAAGCTGGGGCCAAGTTCAAAAAAGGAATGCATTTCACAACAAACAACTCTTGCCCCTGTTGCTTGGGGCAACACGTTTTTTTTTCTATAATTATTTTTTTTTATTTTATTTTATTTGGAACAACAAACAGATATACAATATTTTATTTATGGAATTACAATAAGACAGTTTTACTAATGTATATCCAACTACGTTATTCACAGAATATCTAGATTGTAATCCTTAAAACTACGTCATGCTGGTTTTGTATCATTATCTACTATAACTATAATTATTAGTTAAAAACAAAATTAACATGGCAATCAAAAAGGTGGAGGATTATGTCTTTTCAACCGTTACGCTATTATTAACTTCATTTCTGTCATACCTTTTCATTCCTCATATATTTAAATTATGTTATCTGGTTAATTTCGTTGCGGGATCCAAAACAGTTGATCGTTTCTCCGAGAGTCGACAAGCTTTTTTGACTCGGCGTTTTTTATTCGTTTTCACTGTTGATTTTAGCTCTCAGGAGTTATAATAATGGGAAGTGCAGCGGTTATCTCCCAAATTAAAAAGAAAAACAGTGAAAAATTCTCATTCTGAATTTCTTAGTGCTCACCTACATCATTAAAAGCTTTGTGCAAAATGTAATAGTCCTTTCATGCACCAGTAGTTTTAGCAGTGCGTTAATATATCCGTCAGTCAGTATAAATAAACATCAAACCTCCCTCCACCATTTTAGCAAAAAGTTCCCACATTTAGCAGTTTCGCCTCAACGGATGACGCGTCCCTGTACTTACTACACCCACGCTTGTATTCTAGTAATGCGTCAGAACTATACGACTTAACTACTTCTGTGAAAAGTTCCTCGTTGTTCTACGAAAAGATAGTGTTGTACTAGTTTAAATACCGGTATCTAGCTCTATGGTGTGATAAAACTTTTCTTATTTTGAACAATGAAAACGTTGTCTTGATTAGCCCATCAAAAACAAAGCTGATCTGATGAAATATAAGCAAACGCTTATTATTATTTTATTAATTATGTCTGTTTTCTCACTTCAGGGTAAAGGCCTCCCTTTCTTCTTTCTATTCTTCCCAACTTTTGGGCTAGTGTGGACCAATCCTGTCGATAGGCGTCCCTCTACCATCGGACATCCAGATGCACTGCATCTTACCATCCTACCTTGTTGCTATTCCACCAATTCGCACTAAGCGTTTCCAAACGTCTTTTATAATGCGCACAGCAAAGGAGTGGAACTCTCTGCCTGCGTCTGTGTTTCCAAACGCTTACAATCCTAATCCCTTCAAAGTTAGAGTGCACAGGCTCCTTCTGGGTAAGCTCGCTCCATCGTAGACTTTGTCTCTGTCATCTCTGACCTAGACTAGAGTCAGGAGCAAACCCATCACAAATAAAAAAAAGGCGTCAAGCTGGTTCCGACATCTGCACCTAGTTCCGTCATGATGTTGCCTGACATATTCTGGGACCCACATTGTGGTTGATTTAGCCCACGAATCGCTCGACATGCGCAGACGTGTCAACAAAGCAAACAGATATTTGAAATTATTGCCTTGTGTCCAACGTTGTTTGATAAACGATGATGCATATTTTCTATGCTTATTGTACTTAATACGAACTGAGGGAAAAAAAATAACAACGCAAAAACTTAATTTGTATTTTTTTAATACAATGAACCAAAAGGTGTACTACAAGATAAACTATTAATTAAGAATTAACGCTCAAATAATTATCCATATTAATAAATTCCAGTATTCTCACGAACTCAATTCAGTGCAATGAAACTGAAGCAGGTCAATGCATTTCGTTGCAATTATTAATTGATTAATTGAAACACAATAAAGCAATGTAATTATATCACCACTAATTCATATCACTCAATTAATATCAGTATTTGGGCAATTAAATGGCGCTGCTATCCAATACTATCCATTAATTAATATTGTTTATACTGCAACCCCGAATCCCGGATTCAGTTTAATTATTCTGCAATTATTATGTTGAAATATTACAACATGGCTAAGGTAGATTAATGTGTAAGTTCAACTAACTGAACTTTTGTTTAATAATATCATTTTTTTGAAAACTACAAGAATCAAACTACTTTAATACAAATCAATTCAGCACAAACAAAATAAATCCAAATATAGAGGAGTTTAAACTATACAGGAGTATACAGGAGTTTAAACTATTCACTATAATAAACTATAAACTATTCACTATATAATATGCAGGAGTAGTTTAAATTCACATTTTCGAGTTTGTATGATAATAACTTCTAACATATGAGTATTTACTATGTACCTTTGCCTCTGAACATCTATCGGATATCGCATCTGCAGATTCACCCACTCTACTACATCTTCCATTATGTTATAACCAGATTCAGTTCACAACCATTGACAAAGTTCAACTCAACTCCGAACGGGTTCAACTGTTCGAGCAATAGTTCTGTAGCCAAAACAGGGTATAACGCTCCGGGTTGCGAGAGGTGGCCCAATTCGACTCGGCGGCGCCCGGTCGGCGGGGCATGGCGCCGTCTCGTCTGCGCCATCTCCGAAAAAACCAGATAAACTGGCGCCTTGGAAGACTCCCAGAGATTTTTTGCCTATAGATATAGGCTTCGAGGTCGCCTGTTATGTTAATGGGGCCGGGAAAACCCTATGGTGTAGCAGTGTAGGAAATATTATAATTTGTCAGTGTCGGCGTGTGATAGGTCATTTTTCTCAAGTTAAGGACGTTTTTGTTTGTGTTTTCATCATCGTTAAGTTTGTTGTGTCGCTTCCCTTGATGGCGCGAAAGTGAAAAAAATGTTAATGGTGTTTTGTGTCTGAGAATCGGGTGGCGTATCGTACAGTGTCGTATCGTTTGGTTGCATGTTGGTAGGTCTTACTTATTATTTTAGGGAAGACAATAAAACATACTCCGTCCCTGAAGTTTTAATACCGCGGATATTGCTATAGCAACAGCGCATAAGGTGCTCAGTATATATCAGTTTTTTCACAAAACTGAGTTACTTAAGCTAAGCAATAGGCTAGTTTCCACCATCAATAAATTGCAAATCTATTTAGTCCGTCAGTTAGAGTATTGAAAAATAATGGACACGTGTTTTTTTGTTTTTGTAAATCAATGAATATAGACAAAGATAAAACGCAGCAAAACTCGGGAGTAGGGGCTCGTGACGTCAGAACGCACTTAAAATTATACCACGGCGTGACGTATTGAGAATTTTAAAAGCGTCGTATCTTCGTCAATTTTGTTTTGTCATGTGCATTAGAAATATTGTTATGGATCTTTTTTTTTATATTGTACAATGTATGTGATGTGGCTGTACTTAATTTAAATAAATAAACGAAAGAAGAAAAACGGGTCAAATATTTTTTGATAATCTAACTGAGGGACTAATTAGATTTTTTCAGTTGACAAGCCTATTGCCATACACAATTTTGACATATGTACGAGTACTTAATCGACGACTACTTTTTACATTATCACGTAGTCAAACTTACAATATTTTTTTTTAAATTGAGCTTTAATTGAACACGTGAAAGTTAAACCATTAAAAACGTTTCATCTTTAACATACACAGTTATACGGTCTACATACCGTTTAACTGCCATACCTTTAAAGCATGTAATACTATTGTATCAACTTTAATTCAAGTACCTAGTTGCATTTAATCTCAGCACAATATTATGCCTTACTTCCGCGTCCCGAGTAAATTGAAAATTCCTCAACAATTTTAAAAAATGCGTTCAGATTTAAGCAGAAAATCTTCTGTAGGTACACTAGTTTTCTTGTGTTTTTATTTCTGCTGTTTAGTGAAGAATATTCATGAAAATTTTTAGTAGCAGGCACTTTTATAATTTTATAGTTTGAGCCAAATATCTAAAAATTGTCAATCATAACCGTACGCCGGTATGCGTATGACTGTCATGTGAACATATATGTATTGGAAGTTTCTGTAATCATTCGAGATATCTAGGTACTAGCTATGGGATCCGTGCATTTTCCAGAATAATATTGTCATTCCATCAGTGAATATTTTTTCATAATCCACCAGGGATTACCTATTAAACTACACAAATTAACAACAATTTTACTTTGTAAAAATATTCGTTTTGATAAAGGTGTTGTAATGTTGTGCAAACACACCATAAGGGTGCCTGACCATTACAGCGGAGCTAGGCAGCGGAACGGAGAAATATTAACCAATGGAATTGCATGCAGTCTCCGCACCACGTGAGTCACTGACATTTTGACTGTTATGATTGGTTAATATTTCTCGGTTTGTCCGCTCCGCTGCCTCGCTTCGCGCAAATGGACGGCCCCCCATAAGCATGTATTAGTCAATAGGTATTTCTGTAATTTACATTTACAGAACACTAGCTGACCCGCGCAACTTCGTCTGCGTCACAATTTTCATTACTGCTCCACTCTTATTAGTCTTAGCGTGATGATATATAACCTATAGCCTTCCTCAATAAATGGGCTGTCTAACACTGGAAGAATTTTTAAAATCGGACCAGTAGTTCCTGAGATTAGCGCGTTCAAGCAAACAAACTCAATACTCAATATCTTTATTGCATTCCACATGTATTCTTAGGTGGTAAAAACAGGTTTAGTTTATGTGGACCCTGTCGGGCACAGCAAGATAAGTAGGAGAGGAAGCATTTTTTTAAATATGTAAAATTATTAGCATACTTAATTATATTATCTATTGAGAGATGTAATGACAATCAACAGAATGGGATTTTAAGACTTGGGCAGGTATGTAAGTACTCAAGTTATGAGATTTTATAAGTCTATCACTAAGGTATTCGTTTACCGAGTTTTCGTTTACCGCATTTATTTAGCAAAAATTGTCTAAGTTTTCTTAAAAATATGTGAATTTTCTCTTCTTTTTTTATGGTAGCTTATTATTTATTTCTCTTCAGCTTTATATATTAGTATAGATATAAAATACTGGTACTCAGCTGTATCCGATTAAACTGGAAGCCGATGCAAACGTAGTTAGGCTAGACTAATTAAAGGCGGAAGCCCACCGCAACGCACGGAGAGGCTACGCATGTGTGTGAGGCTTCGCCTTGCATGAAAATGAATGAGATTGTGTCAACTGCAACCCACGGACACGCTACGCATCAATTGACGTCATTGGCACACGCGTGGCTTGCTCGAATATAGGGCCAACGTAGCTCAACGCTGTCAACGCCATGCACGCTGTGCACGCGGTTCACGCTATACACGAATATATGGCAAAACCATATTCTTGCAACAAAACGTGCGTACCCTCTCCGTGTCCGGGTGGGCCACGCTACATTTGTACTTAGTCGTCGTGTAGTGTGTACTGCAGTGGAAATGTAGACCCAAGTTGTCAAACCAATGAATCCACACAGCTAAAATGCGCTGCGTGGCCGTACATAGCGTGCACCGCGGTGGGTTTGCGCCTTAAAACACTAGGACTTTTCCAATTCTCAAATGGAAAGTAAGAAAGAGTATTTACTGACACAAAACTGACATGAATACAAGTTTTAAACTAAAATTCCTTTTCTACAGTATTCATCATCATCATCATCATAACAGCCGGAAGACGTCCACTGCTGGACATAGGCCTCCCCCAGAGGGGGGGGGGGGGGTTGCCATAATCGCCACGCTTGGCAGGCGGGTTGGCGATCGCAGTGTTTGTTGCGTTTTACAGAGAACGCTGCTGCCCATTCTCTGGTGAATCCCTTAGTCGCCTGTTACGACACCCACGGGAAGTGATGGGATGGTATTATTCTTTTACGGCACCATACGGCACCGGCCGACACTATACGGCATATATAGTATTCTTCTTCTTCTTCTTAGTCGTTAGTTATATAGTATTAGTGCTTCTTAAATCATTAATCATCAATATGTACATGAAATTCTTCCGTTATGAGTGAGTGAGTGGCTGACAGACAACGCACAGCCAAAACTGGTATTAGAAAACTGAAATTTGGCATGTAGCTTCCTTGGGGAGTGTTGGGGTGCATTGACAGAGGATCCCCGAAATTCCTACGGGAACGGGAAAAAACGGGATATGCGCGTACGAAGATAGTTATGTAATAAGCATGTTATATTCGGTACCTTTATTCTCGATACCGCATAGCTGTATCGTACTACTGTTTCCAAATGTGTCGCACATATCCGTTACCATCTAACATTGTTCAGTTGAAAGTTCACCAGCTAGAGTTCAGTGACCCCACTGTGAAATTTACTTTTTATTTATTTACCTACAAGATTGATTACTGTAGCGGTTGCCTTTATTCGTGTGATGCTTTGGGTACTATACTTTATTGGCCGTAAACTGTTTTTAAAAGATGATGAATACGGAAAAGAATCTACTAGGATGTTTGGAATTGATCAGATTGTGACCAAGTGTGTAAATGGCTAATTATCGTCCACTTGTTTGGGATGAATAAAATATCGCACTTACGTAGATAGGAATGATAACTCTCTTTGTTCATTAAACTTACATACTAATTTATATTTTTAAATATTTTTTAAAAACACAGTAAAACATACAATTCAAAATATATAAAGTAGTAGTCCGCCGGTGTCGGGAGCAGGGTCCAAGCTACCGATGGTTAGGGCTCCAGAGAAAGGAACCTTCTCACAATACGAGCCGTATCAAGGAGTACTGCCTTCTGTATCAGGCCCTTTATCCAACTGCGCAACGCCAGCTTCGACAGATGGTCGTCGAAGCTTTTGGCGGCTAAGTCGGGATATTTGATTTGCTTCTCTTTCTCAGTCTTCACGAGATTCTCGTCATGCAGAATGGTAAAATCGACTATATCATTGCACGGCGCGCTAATCAGTCTATCACCACTATGTCAGGCTTATTGACATGAACAGTCCATTCAGTGATGATAGACCGATCCCTGTACAACATGACATGGTAATTTTCGAGAACTGGGTCGGACACATACTTGTAATACGGTACCTCAGAATCCACAAGTTTGTATTTCAAAGCAAGTTGCTGATGGATAATCCTGGCCACTTGGTTATGCCTATGCAAGTACTCGCCGTTAGCCAGACGAGAACAAACAGAGATAATAATAATATGTCTGATGAACTCACCCGAACGGTGGCGCATACCTGGCACACGTCTTTTTAAAACTTTATAAAGTCCACCTAGCATTGCACTTATTTGCCGTATTAACAAATTGACATTGTCGCTTTCTTTTAGTAAAAGTACCTAACAGCTGTTTTTACTTTAAATCAAGAGTAATTGATTATAGTTACCTGTAATTATTATAAGAAGACTTCAAGTACTTATTTTATACATTTAAAAATTAGTCGTAAGGGAGGTCTGGACAACTATCAGAACATTACGAGAAACGGTTTCTGTAATCTAGCCTTTTCAATTGAAGAATTGGGGCACAAGACCATCATCATAACAGCCGAAAGACGTCCACTGCTGGACATAGGCCTCCCCCAAGAATGGGTTGCCATAACTGCCTCGCTTGGCAGACGGGTTGGCGATCGTAGTGTATGGTGTTGAGTTTTACAGAGAACGTTGCTGCCCATTCTCTGACAAGACCATATCATGGCTTAATGTTAACCTTTTTTTTAATGTTAACCACCTTTTAGTAACATTTATCGAGCTCACTTAAATCCAAGTACTGCTATGATTGCAAATTTTTCCATTGCTATGTGTTTTTCACCGACTTTTTTTTTAATTTATGTATTGTCTACAATGACGTATTATTTATGTCTACGATATTTTTGAGCATGAAGGGCATAAGCAAGAGCTCTTTTGAATGTCAGCCGTAGCGGGTGAACTTACGGCGTCTAAACTAATAATAATAAAATAATAATAATAAAATAATAATAACAAAATAATAATAATAAAATAATAATAATAAAATTTATTGAAATAATAATAAGTTCACAAAAAGTATACATATGGTTCAGTAGTAGGTATATATTAAGCTAGACCTATAATAGGATTGTAATAATCTGGATGTAAACTATGATATAAGAAATTAATATGAGAATTACAGTCAAAAATAGAACTCTTAAAGGTAATGTAGTGTGTTGCCTGATCTAGGTTTATTTAAACCTGTGTTTCAGGCCATCTCTCTACGAAAGTACTTGTTATATAGGACAGTCATTGAATTAAATTAACATGTGTTCAATATCTCAGCTATACAATATTTTGCGTAACATATATATACAACAAACTAATATTTATATAAATAGATAATCCAAAACTAAAACTTTTTCATCGTCTGCCTAGCCTTTTCCCAACAATACTGGGGTCGGCTCCCAGTCAAACCGGATTCAGCTCAATACCAGTATTTTTACGCGGAGCGGCTGCCTACCAGACCTCCATAACCCATTTACTGGGTAACATGGTACCTATTTCTTGGCAAGACTGGTGTCAGATATCTGGATTTTGACAATCCATAATGACTGCCAAAGATCTCCAAATGACAGCCGGGACCAACGGCTTAACGTGCTTTCCGAGGCACGGAGGAGTCTCGGTATGTTAAGATGGTCACCCATCCACAGACCAACCTCGGTAAGCGTTGCTAAACCTTGAAGATCGACCCGGCTGTAATACTTTAGCCACGAGCTCCTCTGAACTTAAACTAAAACTGTTTCATGGATTACAATTAGACTCATTGTTTAGCAAACCAAACTGTTACAAGCAACAACAATAATATAACAATAATATAATATAACAATAATATAATATAATAAATTTTATACACAAAAAAAAAATTAAAATTCACATTTATAGGTCCATCGGTAATGGCTTTTTTTAAAATATTGTAGATAATTTTAAATACCCTTACTCCTAAACTAGGTGTATGTGCCTGTGACTTAGGAAAGCCATATGGACCCATGCGGTGTATGTACACCGCATGGGTCCATGGTGGAGTACGATCCTGTCTCCCTTTCTCATCGAGAGGTTTCCTGTATCCTAGCTAAGAATGTTGTAGACAAATTTGACAGAAAATGACTTGCTTTGGTTGGGTTTACAGTCATTTTGTCGTAAGCTGGTTCTAAGACACCCAAACCACACATGCTAACAATAATTTTATTTAACCGTTTAGTCGACTACACCTCAAATGTCATAGACTATAAGAAGTAATATCAATTGTATTGCCACAGATTACATTATAGTATAAGGTGGTTGTGTACCTACTCAAAACTTTAAGCACCTGAAGCGAAAATGACTACAGCTTTTATTTCAGCTTTCAAAGCCGCTGGATTGCCCTTTTGTTCAATTAAACGCCACACACACGAAACTCCACAACTCCACATAAACATAGATACGTACATTTACCAATACCCAGCATACCCCAGTGTGGTCACACCATAAATTATTCAATTACATGAAGTGACCGAGTTGCCAAAATGTAACGCTGCCTCGTGAAAATCGGACAAAATGGAAAGTGGCCAAATATATCTCATTGTAAATCCTTGTATAAACGAAACTTGGCGATCCATGGCTGCTGTATGCCATAACCACGTATTATCTTTAACATAGCGAACAACTTGGCACAAAATCCCATGTGAATGTAATTTAGGTATCTGGGATACACTCCTGACCTCGATTTACAGAGAAATTATTGTAACTATTTTTATTACGATGATATATTACTTATACGCATTGCTGTATAAGTTCGTTTAAGTAGGTATGTTATTGTATCGTTCTACAATAATACAGGTATACTTTTATTTACATATCACATAATTGTAATGCTACTCGATTAAAATTAAAATTAAAATGTTATGATTACCTGCATACATATTGATTGCTATTGAAAAGTATACACTATACAACCAAAAAAAAAACTCAAATCTTAAAGCATTTAATTCAATTAAACCATTTACAGGCACTTTTGAAATGTCAAAGTCGGTCGGTCAAAAAATGATGAAGCTATTTGCACGTTCCAAAGCGTAGATCTCTATGGAGAAGAACGTGCAAGAAACTCCACGGACACGTAGTTTTTTTTGAAGTGAAAACTTCTTTAGCGGCGTTGAGCACTTTTTCTGTAATGGGTATAAAATCTTAAACTCGCATCAGGACACGTGACCTGATCGAAAAAGCGTAAGACGGACTCGCGTCAGGGTCACGTGATGCTGATCGAAAAAGCGTAAGATCGAGGGGAAGGGAGAGGAACTAGTATCTCCCACTCTTTCTACCGTGCCTGAGTGTGCTGCTCCGCTTAGGCGGCACAGGGCGCTTGCGCGAATGTCCGTCTGTGTTTATGTACAGCGTGCCACGCGTATCCAAGGATACGAAATTACGAAATTATGGATGAAAGTTGATTTTTCTAAGAGATAAAAATTAATGTAATATATAAATAAATAACGATATAATATTATGAATAATAACATGTAAATTGTCATATTTGTGTACGATAGCGCAATAAATAAACATTGTATTCTACCTCATAAATGATAGTATTTTTGTACTTATAATTAAACACAACGTTAATACTGTTTTCACTTCTGCCGGCACTCCCGGAGTGCTACCGGTGTTTTTTTTTTGTCTCTTTTTATTAAATATACCTAAATATGTCTTAAAACGGAGGTAGTTTATAATATCTTCAATTGCGTTTGCTACTACCGCAAAGTGGGTATTTAAAAATAATTAGTTAAACTCGTGTCGTACTATCGACAGACAACAAGGATATGTACAGTGATAAGGAGTATTTAAACATTTCTAATTAAATATAGATTAAGTTAACAAAGCAAAGTGATATTAGAATAAGTGTTAGTTGTCAAATGCAGCTGCTGACAACATGTCGTGAGTACATTTGTGTTGTTTCTGTTTGACAATCTTGAAAGCATTCAATACTCAGTGCAAATGTTGAGTGAATACTTGAATAGTGGTAACTAAAATGTTGCTGCTCTGGATTTCAAATAATTTTAACCTAAACTGAATTTAGGATCCTTATTTAGGCAGATTTTACTCAACCTCTTTTTAACCCCCGACGCAAAAACGTGTCTAACGGTTACTATCGACGTAGTACATGATTCGGGATCCCCCAATGTCGGAATACTCTCTAGTGAAAAAGTGCATAAATAATTTAAAATAAAATGTTATTGGGATAGAAATAAAATTATGAGTTCATACAATTTAATACAAAAATTGTGTACAAGTTCATTGATGAACCGTAAATCGTAAAACCGTATGGAAATCTGTTCGGTAGTTTTTGTGTTTATCGCGTACAGATAGACTGACACACGCGACTATGGGACTTTGTTTTTATAATATTTAGTGATAGTGAAGTAATAATGTTAGTGTTGATATTAAGACATCCATAGTGTACATCAAAAATAAAGAAAATAACGTACCCAAAACACTGCAGATAGCCAGTAGGGAATATGCCTATATTTTTTTTATTGTAAAATAAAATACTTACTTAGTTCTAGTAAACAATCGTGAAATTATTTTTTAAATACCTTCATCAGAGAGAGAAAGAAAAGTCCGATATGAACTTTGATGTCAAAGTCCATAACGTATATACAGCTGCCAAATTAAATAACGTTTTCGCGAAAGGGACAGATATATTTGTTTAAAATAATTATATCTCGTTTGTTTATCGAGCAATTTTGATTCTATTTTCACTATTAGTATTATATAAAAAAGATTAAAAAACTGTTAGTATTATATTTTTGTATAGTTTTAGATAAACAGTATATAAATAACAAACATTTTTTTCATGCATATTTCCTATTGCTATTCATTTATAAACCGTGTTTTGTTGTCAAATCTAGCTTTGTCTATTTAGAAAGTATTTTGTCATAGATTAGCCAGCGCAATGCAAGTATTTTAAAAGTCACTTCACATATCAGAATCCATTATCAAAACGGAAAAACTCACCGAAATGTTGGGAACATTTTTTAACAGATCATTTTTGCATCAATCGCGTCGTAGCTAGTGGTTGTGTGAAACTCCAAACATAGTGCATATTCCTAAAAGTTTGTTAAACTATTAACCAACTAATTTCCAAGCTGATCTGTGTAATTGGACTGTTTTCTTGGACAATACTTGTTTTCTGGTTGTGATCCCTGAATGGAGTTGAATGAACTGTCCAACTGTTCTCTTATCTATTTTTCCCTCGTCTTTAGGAATAAGTGGCTTGTTTGTTTGCTTTTCTTCAATTATACCTGTTGTAATGACTCGCACAAGTAATCCTGATTGGCTAAGCTTAGCTTTTGATGGACTTTTATAAGCCACTGTAAGCTGGCTGACAAGTCCTTGCTTTAGTAAAACCAGACCTATTCTCGATCTAATAAGAAACAAATTCATGCAACGATGTGTACCTGGCTATGTAACTCAAACAACCAACCTACCTACAACATTGACGCAACTATCGCCAGCAAAAAGGCGAGCACACACTCTACCGCTGTGCCAACACGCCCGGCCTAGTAACATAAGACCGACATTTCCCCCTGTTCTCATAACCAGACGACAATGACTCGAGTGTGCCAGCTAATGAGGCGACCGAAGGGCAAGATGCGCCGATGTCCTTAGTCGTGGCCGATCACTCGACCTCCCTTTCCCCCTACCTCTCTTTTCACCCCCATTTTTCCCCTCCCGCCCGCTACCCGCACTCCGGGCCCCTCTATTGTGTTCATGAGGTTTTCGGGTGCCTGTTCTTTCATCGAAATTGTGTTGAGTTTTCATAACATTAGGTTCAAATGATTTCAGCGATTTTTCTTTTACTTGTGATTAGTTTTGTATCTAACTTCGTATTTGATTGACTTTAAAAATTTTTGCTTCGATTTTTAATGCTGTTTTTGAATAACATCCGTTTGCATAGGTGTCTGAATCTTTAGAATTTAAATTAATTTCGATCTACAATGGTATGATTTATTCAAATTCTTAAGATTTCTTCTACTGTCGGCAACAATATTAAAACACTTTATAAGCTAAAATTCATTTCTAATAGACACTCACTGATCTATGATGTTATATTTGCCCAAAATAGTATCTGCGAAACATTCAACTCTTGACATTAAATACAAAAAAAACCTAAAAAACACAATGCTCTAGAACTAGACTCAAACTGAGGCAATCGTCACACGATGCCGAATATAGAAATACATGCGACCTTTATTAGTTTATTTCTTTATTTAGTTGTTCTATTGACCTAGATCCGGACAAGACAAGGGGTCAGTCACATTAGCCGGACATGGGACGATACCGATTGTAACGCATCATGAATTTTGTTAAGAGCATTGGGCTCCCCTTGATTTTATTGAATCAATCGTATAATGATCGTTTTGAGTCGTTTGATCTAAATGGAGAGTCGTGGGGTCCGAGAGTTTGACCCCGTTTGGTCAACGCTGAGTGGTTGGAGTTTGTCCTTTTAACAAATAACTACAATTTCGCGCAGCTTTGTTCCATCCTACCACGTAGACACCATGAGTTTTTCCGGAATAAAATAAATAGATCGTCACACCACCTTCAACGCGGTCGACCTCGACGACGACGTCCTTCTTCAGGCGTCCAGTAAGTGACGATCCTCGCCCATCTCTCCGGGTGCATTCGTGCCACGTGGCCAGCCTACTCCCACTTCAGCCTGGCTGTTTTTTTTATCAACATCTATGACTTTTGTTATGTAGCGCAGGGTGGTGTTTCTAACGCGATCTGTGATGTGACGATCTTACATATTTTCGGGGCAAACTTGGCCAGAGATTGCCCAAGATAGAGAAATTTGGAAGGAGAAAGGGGAGGCCTTTGCACAGCGGTGGGATACAAGTGCAAAAAAATAGTAGTGCTAAGAAAGGAAGAGTGAAAAGACCAATAAGAATGTCCTCTGATGGGAAGAACTATGGGCGCAGGAGGGATGCTAAGAGAAGATCAATGACAAGATCCACCAAATGAAAATCGGTTGACAATTATTGGCGAAGACATCGCTGTGCAAACATACCACAAAACTCCAGCCAAATTGAGAACCTCTGCCTTTTTTGACTTAAGGTCCTATGACCCCTAACTGGGGCAGAGGGCGTCCATAGTAGCCCTCCATTGCGAACGGTCTTGTGTTACACGCTTCACTTTACTCCACGTTGTTCCGATGCTCGTCGCTTCTGCCAACACGGTGCGTCGCCAGGTTTGACGGGAACGGCCAAGCTTACTTTTCCCTCCTATTTTTTTAAATACCTTAAAAAGTAGTGATAGTGTAGTTTACTATCAGTGACAGAATTTTGAAATCATTATCGTATCAGTTAACAAAAATATAATTTTACCCCTCACAGTAAGCCCTTTCATTTGATATGTAATAGATATTTTTCAAAAAAACTTTTATTTGAAATGTTCTAGTTTGACCCCCAAAAATGACACCCATACTAAAAATTTAATGATTTTCTTAACGCATCCATGTTTGGGTCACAGAAATCCATATGTGTACCAAATTTCAACAGAATCGGTCAAGTGGATCTGGAAAAAGCTGGCTGTGACAGACGGACAGACAGACAGACACCCGAGTGATCCTATAAGGGTTCCGTTTTTTGTTCGGAACCCTAAAAACAACTGACCTCTATTATAATCTAACTAAAAGACAAACTCCCTGCCAGTATTGCTATTAATTAATTGTGTGCAATGTACCATTGTTTATTAGCCCAAAGCTTCCCTTTAGATGGCAACCCTGATAACCGACGAAAACTGGCGTATTAATTAATCTAATGTACTGAAACCGTGGCTTCCCTTTCTGCCGTCACGTGTACAAATAGATACATGTACTGACACAGAATAGTGCAAAAGGTCAACTCTATACAACGAGCGAGAGCAGGCGCTCGCACACTAGTTGGTGTCACTATCATTTCAATCTGGACTCAACAATACCTACTTCTGTGTAAAAGCATAATTTTCTTGCTGCCAGCTTTTCGTCCAGATGATCTAGCAGAAACTTCCATTCTCGAAATGCCAAAACACATTAGGTGACTTTGAGGTTGGTAGTGTATGACAATCCCATGCTTTTTGGATTATTTGCCAATCGCTGCTGCTTATAAAATGTCGTTTTATTTAAAGCTCAATGCGACATTGTATCAGCAACAACGATAGTTAAAAATTATATCTTTGGAGTAACCACGTTACTTTTAGTAGCATACCCTAACCTTTTGGAGTTTTTGTAATAATTATTATTTTTATGCTACATTACTTTGCCTAGGTCGTCACTTCGTCAGTCTTTAGGTGACTTTTACGGTATCGTTAGCCCAATCGAATCGGAAGGTCTTATTTTCTACAAACTTACCTTGTCCATTTCTTCAAGTCTACGCAGATGTCTAATAAACAGTCGCAAGGGCGCCTGGGTCTAGTCCATGTCCAGGCGACAGCCCCAGTAGGAGCGTAACGTTTTTCGTTCGTTCTTTGGAGTCAACCTTCTGTAGTTTTCTTCTGTGCTGACCTAGATTTTGCATGTTGTCTATTCAATTTTGCCACACACGTAATATATTGTGTGTCAGTACAAGTCGTAATACAATTACCATTGTGAAGAAAACATTTCGGTTTCCGCGATTTTCCGATTATGGTGTGGTTACTTTGAAAGTCAGAAAGCAGTTTACTGAAAGAAATCGGGTTTTTAAGTTTACGTTTTATATAAAGGTCTCAAAAGGCCATGAATTAAAACATGGTCTTTTTTGGTAACCATCAAACCTAATAGCCAAATAGATCATTTTTTAATTCATGGTATTTAGTAGTACACCAAAAAATGAGTTGTTAATTTTGTGTAGGCTGAAACACTCTGAATAAACTAAGAACAGCTACCAATTACCTTTGTTTTTGGTTTTCGATTCCTACCAACGCATTCCGCATTAACATAAAACTGAAAATTATCATCTAAAATTCTAAACATTCGCTAAGTAAGGCTATTAATATTTTGTAATTTAACAAAGTTTCGCATTTAGCGGGACAATGGAGTTTAATTGATAATGTTATCATTAACCGCTCGAGCCTTCCCAGTCATGCACAGAACTGTTTAATGATGTTGTAACACGCCATCTACTACTAGCTTATGCTAGCCTGGTACACCTAACTTCTTGGTGAAATAATTCGGTTTGCTAGAACTTCTTCGATGTGTGATTTGATCGAATTTTATGTTGTGTTGTACCTTACTTGTGGAGAAAAGGAAATATTTCTTAGACCCTACAGGTATTGAAAATTATCAATCAATCAATCAATCTTTATTTGTGAACACTGGTATTACAATAAAGGTTAACACTGGTATTACTAATGTAAATATTTTTGTCGAGCTCCTGCCGATGAAATTGGTGTACAAATATATTAGTTTTTAGCAATAAATCTGAATCTATACAATACAAGGTCAAGTTGGAGTAAACAATGTCAGTTAAATATATTATAAATTAATAATATTATATATAAATTTATTTTATTCCATTTTTGCTGTTCAAAATAGCATAAAACCGCGAAGCGACTATTCTTAGCTGGACTCAAATCTGTCTGAAGTCTAAGGGCTGGTTTCTGAATTTAATATTTTGGCTTAAAAACTTGTCAAAATTAGGACTTTTTTTTCAGGTTTCCAGGCTAAAATGGAGACTGAGAAATACTCAACCTATGCTAACCTTCTTCAGAAATTGGTAGTAATTCTCATTTTAAAAACCAACATTTTGTATCGCAATCACCGGTCAGCCCCTGTCAATGTCGAACACTAGTTTTTTTGACGTGCCGTTTTTTGACAGACTTAGGTTGCCTGTCCATTGACGCGGAGCGAGGCAGCGGAGCGGAGAAATTTTAACTAATGGAATTTCATTAAATCTCCGTACCACGTGAGTCACTGAGGGCTTATACAACTCCATTGGTTAAAATCTCTCCGTTTCTACGCTCCGCTGCCTCGCTCCGCGTCAATGGACTGGCAGCCTAAGACTCAGACTAAAATGCAAACGATCTTATAATACGGGAATAATTACACCTCAGTGAGACTGTCACTGACCACGTTATGTGAGAGGGACGTATTTATATGTATACATTGTAATTACTAGTTTCTGGTGGCAGTTAAAAAGCAATGCTTCTTGAGTACAACTGCAATATAAGAGTAAAAATAGGTACACAAAAACTTAGCTCCCGTGTACCAGGAGCACATACCATTAAAGGAGGTTTACCTTTACTAAGTACACGATGTCACGTTCCAGGTTGGCGGCAGCGCAGGAGGCGGCGGGGGCGCAGGCTCGCGCGGCGCCAGCTGATACCATGGGCGGCGCGCACCAGCCCGCTACTCCAGGGCCCAGCTCACTCTTTATATTTGCCGACGAAAATCCTATTCGGAGGTCAGTATCAACTGCTGTAGTCGTGACCTCATCATCATTATTTCAGCCGAAAGACGTTTACGTCAGTCCTCCCATAAGTGTAGCCAAATCTATCGGACCTGTGCCAATCGCATCCAATAGATTCCCGCGTCGTTCCCCAGGTCATCGGTTTACCTGGTGGGAAACCTACTTATAACATAATGATAGTCAACAACATGTTTCATTTCAACCGCTTCTCATCATGAAATTGAACACGTTCACGAAGTTTTTACCCGACAACGGCAAAGCCAAAAGAAAGGTTATTATTTACGTACGTATGTTCCACTCTAGCGCCTAAACTACTGAACCGATTCTGATGAATGATAGATTCATAAAAACGTTCCGGGTAACATAGGCTATACACATTTTTTTCCATTTTTTTTATTTTCATACAGACGTACGGAACTCTGAAAATATACTCGTAAATACAACATGAAAAGACCGAGGAACAATATTTTACAGCATTTCATTATATCTACTGCTTCCGTCATTTAGCACATTATTCCGTAGTCGGGACTTAGTTTTAAACTAAATGATACTTGTACTTGTTCCTATTTGAGATCTCCTCGCAGACTACCACGACCACAACTGTTGTACTATTCTGTAAAGTTCTCACTGTGAAGACTAAGATGAAGTGATCATTTAATGAGCTGTCTGTTCATCCAATCAAGGCGGAATGGCAATCCATCTCCAGCCACGTAAGTTTTCACGACAAAATGTTTACGAAATAGACCGGCTGGTCACATGGTCCGTCGTGTGATCAAATACGGTCAATCTTTTATTCTTGGTTGGCGCGTCTGCGGACAAGAGTGGTCGTGGCTGCCTATTGCGCGAGGTTCTTTTTAAGGTTCAATCCCCTATTACTAAGGAACCCTATTACTAAGCTTCCGCTGTCTGTCCGTCCGTCCCTCCATCCGTCTGTATGTCAGCGGGCTGTATCTCAAGAACCGTAATAAGTAGATAGTTTAAATTTTCACATAGAGTGTATTTCTATTGCCGCTATAACAACAAATAATAAAATAAAATTAAAAATTAAAGGGGCCTCCCCAAGAAACCTATTTTTCTCGGTTTATTGTTTATCAACCTTCATGTGCAATAATATTCATCAGGATAGTAGGTGTATTTTATCGTCATGTATACCTCAATTCCGTTACCAAGCAAAGTTTAATGACCTTTCCTCTCAACAACACCATAAAATTGCAACTTGACGTTACTGAATTACACGAGCCAGTCGGTAACTGTGTCAAACTAAGCGACTGTACACAATCTCGCCCTATTAGGGAAGTAGAAATTAGTTAAACGCTAGCTAATGAGCACAGCAGGTACTCGAAACAATGGTTCTTCGCTTGAAAGGGACTTTTCGATTACCTACCTACCTACATATGCGTTTTTATACTGGTGCCTGTCCATTTGCGTGAAGCACAGCGAAGCGGAGCAATGGAGAAATATTAACCAATATGTTAGTTAAAATTTCTGTGACTCACGTGGTGCAGAGATTTTATGCAATTCCATTGGTTAAAATTTCTCCGTTTCTCCGCTCCGCTGCCTCGCTCTGCTGTAATGGACAGGCACCCTGAAGCTCGCGATTTGCCCTTCCAAAAGTAAGGTAGATTTATATTTATTTTAAAAATAACCGTAAATATAATTGACTAGTGGACGTCACGCAGTTTCACCCGCGTAGTTGCCGTTCCCGTGGGAGTACGGGGATAAAATATAGCCTATGTTACTCCCTGATAATGTAACTATCCATTGCTGAAAGAATTTTTCAAATCGGTCCAGTAGTTTCGGAGCCTATTCAATTCAAACAAACAAACAAACAAATCTTTCCTCTTTATAATATTAGTGTAGATGAAATTGTGGCCAAACGTGAGCCTATCAATAATAAAAAAAAACAGCCAAGTGCGAGTTGGACACGCACACGAAGGGTTCCGTACCATTAACCTTTATACTATTTGTTGTTATAGCGGCAATATAAATACACGCAATCTGTGAAAATGTCAACTGTCTACCTATTACGGTTCTTGAGATACAGCCCGCTGACAGACAGACGGACGGACGGGCGGAAGGACAGCGGGAATTAGTAAAAGGTACGAACATGCAGTAAAAAGCTGCAATACAAAATGTTCAAGAGGAAAAATTTAAAATATTTCCGCATAAAACCATGTAAAACGAAAAAATCAACTGCTATTTTCTCGCAACGCAATTTTTTTTTTTAAAATCATGAGGATTAATGGCGATGGAACGAAAAATAAGCGGCACAATGAAAGGTTTATATTTTTAAAAGGTAGGCGTAGAAAATTGGATGTCATTCAACGGGGCATAGTTTGGCATCCGATATGCGCGGTGCGGGCTAGCCATGCGGAACGAAAATAAATACAAATTGGAAAGTTTACTGACATGAACTGTAATTTTGTTATTTTTTTTTCCTTTTGTTTACTGTGAAATACGTAATTGATTATAAATATTTCAGCATACACGTGTACTTATAAAGTAGAACATAATAAATACATTTTGGTAAAAGTCTTCTGATAGAACACCTTTATTCAGATAAGGTCTTTTAAAAAGTTGATTATTATGCTTATAAACGTCCTCGTCTATCATATCTACTATCTATATTCATATCATATATACTATCATTACTACTACAAAAAAAAATATCTTCGGTCAGATCAAGAAAAAAAAATCTTCTGCATAATTTAAATTCAGGTCCCATCAGGTCAAGAAAAAAACTTCTGCAAAATTAAAAATCGGGTCTCATCTCATAGATCATACGATCTACATCAGATTGAATTCAAAATATGCACCAAATCCCAATTTTAGCGACCACAAACTACCTCCGAGATTCTATACCGTGGAGGCAACTTAAATCAACCCCCAAAAGCGTCCACTATCGTCTTCATATTACGACTTAACCCTCGTAACATCTGGCCAGAACTTAGCATGGTACAGTGGAGGCGGGACGGTATTGCCCCCACTTATACATATTAAACGCACGCCGTATTTGCCCCCTTATGCATTTTGTAAACAAGAACGTTCTTACACTAGGTATTCGTAATTTGATAACAAAAAGAGATTGTATTGCGGAACGAGACAGTTTCTGTGTGTTTTTCTTTGTATGCTCCTGTTTAGATTGTTTTAGAAAATTGTGTGGAATTATGGGAATATAGTTTTATGAAATTGGAAAAGACATCAATGTACACTGCTCATTCAATTCAATCATTCCATACTTGTGATGGCAGAGAACTTACTACGCTAAACATCATCATCATCATATCAGCCTAAAGACGTCCACTGCTGGACATAGGCCTCCCCCAAGCTTCGCCACAACGACCGGTTCTGCGCGTCTCGCATCCATCGGCTGCCCGCGACCTTCACCAGGTCATCGGTCCACCTTGTGGGAGGCCTAGCTAAACATACATCCCATTAAATGGCACTTCTTTTTCCTTTAAATCCATACTATTCAAATATATTATAAAGGAGAAAGTAACTCTGCCTATCTGGTACCTCTTCACGCCTTAACGGCTGAATGGATTTGGATGAAATTGGGTCCAGAGATAGATTAGACCTTAGAGGAAAAGGCTATTTTTAACGCGTTTTCTGAGTTCCGACTTTCATGCAGGCGAAGCCGCTGGCAGAAGCTCATGAAATACATGAATGTCACCTGTCAACTTATAGTTAAACTAAATACAAAAGTTTGAACAGTACCGTAAACCTTTAATCGTCCTTCATAAATTGTAAACAACAATGGTAATTATCTAGCTACGAGTAAAACAGTCTACCTAAAATTATTCGTCAATGAAACCAATTAACCTGCCACATAACTATAATAATAGCCAACAAATTAAAACTTTAAAAAGATTAACAACAACTAAAGGCATAGGACGAATATTTCTGACGTATAGTAACGTAACGGTAATTTTTTCTGTAACTACAATACTCATTTCGCACATAATATTTATTTGAATAATACTTCTTCTTCTTCTTAATGCCAGAGTTTCTAAACCGCCTCAAGGGCCTATGTCATGATTTATTTGAATAATACTATATATTCATTATTTTTGTATGATACAAATTGTGTATTTCGCATAAAATTAAACCAAAATACTATGGGGTTGTAGTTTTTTATATAGGTACAAAATTCACTTACGTTTTGACATGGCAATTTTGAAGGTAACTTTATTCTTTATATTATAATTTCAATTTAATTTAAATTTTGACATGGCAATTTTGAAGGTTACTTTATTTTTCATATTATAATTTCAATTTAATTTAAATTTTGACATTGAATACTTTCTTTTTTTTTTGTTGTTTTGTTAAACTGATTTTGTACGCTTTAAATGGCAAAACATGTAGCAACCTCATCATAATTTATAAGACCTGTATGCTGTACTCATGTTTTACAAAATAAATAAATCTATCTATCTATTTATCTATCTGTTAACGATACTATAACGTTACTATATGTCAAAACATTCGTGCTAGGCCCTTTGAACTAAAAACAAAACGTAAACAAAAAAGAATCGATTGAACTCCATTGAAGGCACCCCGAACCCCGAATACATCCGTCATTTAATTTTGAAACGCTGTCGTTGAAATATTTCCGTGCCGTCACGAAATTCATGATGGTAACTTTAAATTATGTATGTAGGACGGGGCAAAAGGAATATATTCTTGATTAGTTTGCGAACTGTTCCTTGTTTTCTATTTTGAATTTAATTTTGCTAATAAGGCATTTAATTCTATATAAACCTGTGCACGACTATAATGCGGGTTGAAATAAAAATTGACGATCAATTTTATTTAACTGGATGAAACAAATGTAGGTCGTATCGGACGAATTTCTTTTGTTTTGGAATGGCGACTTTTAGTCAGTAGATACTGAAATTTTCTCTCAGAAGTCGGTAAGATCTATTCGAAGATAGTACTTAACTCACCTTGGGCAAAGTGACATAATATTATTGAAATTATTTCATTACATTTCGGTAACGCATGTGAATCTTATAAATTTTGGACTATTTGATAATCGTTTTCGCTGATAGAATCTCACTATATACTAGTCCTAAAACTCCATACAAAGTACCATTCTGTTTGCGAATACAATTGTCGAAACGATAATTATATTTTTGTCAATACCATACATTTTTGACGGATTTACAAATGCCCACGCTACCGCTGCCAGAATGTTACTTGTCTAGCCTCAGGGTACCAATTCTACTATTTTTTTTAAATACAATTTATGAAAAATTAGGTATTTTTGTCAGATTGCGACTGAGATGCGAATACAAACGTTACTTAAAAATTTGTAGAATTGTCCTTGTCTAAAGTAAATACCGTCGTATGCAGGCTCCTTTGATGCACCTTAAAATTCACAAAAAAACACACTCAATCATTTACAAAAAATCAAATAGAAAACCAAGACTCAACTCTCAAACCTTATAGTAGATATGAAACAAAACGTAAAATACAGACTGCGCCTTACCTGTCCATTCTACAAAATGTTGCAAGAAAACCTTTTAAAATCGTGAAACTTTTCACGTCTGGCTAAGTTTAGTTGTAAAAGTTGCACATCGTCGGCCGTTGGAGATACATAGGCAACATTTTGCTATAGTTAAGTGTGTACTATGCACGATGCACATTAACATGGGAACTTGGTCTACACCGATCTTGCAAGATATTCTATAAACATGGCAGTTCGAAATTCGAATTTTGAGATAGTCTTTTTTTATTTGCTATTTAGAAGAAAATATGTCCCAATTGAATAATACAAAAAAAAAATACATACAGACGATATACATTCCTCCTTGTTTTGAAGTCGTTTAAATTATTTGAAGTTATATTTGGTTATATAATTTTTATCTATACTAGTATAGTATTATGAAGAAGAAAGATTTGTTTGTTTGTTTGAATTGAATAGGCTCCGAAACTACTGGACCGATTTGAAAAATTCTTTTAGCATTGGATAGCTACATTATCAGGGAGTAACATAGGCTATATATTATCCCCGTACTCACACGGGAACGGGAACTACTCGGGTGAAACCGCGTGGCGTCCACTAGTATTATATATAGTAGTGTTCATATTCTAAAATTGTATGACACATTTTTAGGCATTTTTAGGATACAGGGAATTTATGAACCAATAGAAGTAATCGATAAAGGGCTTAATTGCTTTAAAATATGCAATATCACTTCTTATCTCAAGTGTCAGATCTCCTCATAATCCTACTATCTGGCGTAATTGAAAGGTTTATGTACAAACAAAAAGATTTCATACAGGCAAAATTATTGCAATAAATTTTGTCACTTTCTATAATGGCTTGGATAGCTTTACCAGAACGTCTACCATGAGTTTTATCAATCTATACTCGCTATCGACTGTAGTTAAAAAACGGTATGAAAACTATTACAAAACAAGTGTCTAACACTATAAATGCGAAGGTAACTCTGTCCGTGTATCTGTCACGCTTTCACGCTAAACTCCTGAACCGATTTAAATGAAATTTGATACACAGATATTCTAGAGCCTTAGAAAGGACATAGGCTACTTTTTATCACGGGAGTATGTTCCCTAGGGACCACGTGGGCGAAGCCGCTGGCAGAAGCTATTTGTCTATAACGTATACGTATAGTTAGCGACTCCACTATTGAATGGTACCGCAGTACCCAGTTACTGGGTTGTGGAGGCCAAAATGCAGTCGCTCCATACAAAATTCAGCTACAACTGATCAGATAACTTAGCAGCCAACCACAACATAGATCGGGAAAGACAAACCAGATTTATTTGTAGCAGAGCATAGGTATATATATAATATTTTTATTTTTTTACTTTTGATAGGCACGCGTTTGACCGCTATCTCACCTGATGGTAAGCAATGATGTGGTTGAAGATGGAGCACGCTAGCCTAGAAGTAACCTATTCACTCTTGACTTAAAGACTCCCAGGTTGTAGCTATCAGGAAACACAGACTCCGGCAGGAAATTCCACACCTTAGCTGTACGCACTATGAATGTGTTCCCAAAACATTTTTTGCGTTCGTCCACCATGTGCCGGTGGCGTATCGCCGTTCGTCTTGTGGTCCGATGATGGAACAGGCTTGGCGGAATATAATTATGCAATTATATCGCACATTCCCCAAAATGCAACCGATAGAAAACCGACAGGCTAGCAACTCGGCGTCGATGTTCAAGACCTTGGAGCTTTGAGTTAACGAGCCTATCATAGCCGATGATCCTCTTGGCTCGTTTCTGAATTGACTCAAGGGCATCAAACTCCCAGTCGCAATGTTTTTTGGCAGAATCTTTAAAAAACATCGTCATACTTTATATCCAGAAAATCTTCATGAATTATAAAAAACTTACCCATGAATCAATTCGTTCATTAGTGAAAGCCGTATGTGAATTCGATAGGTCGTTTTTGCGTTTATCGTGTACAAACATACTGACAGATGCAGTGGAAGGACTTTGTTATATATCAAGTGGTAATATAGTAATGAGAATCCCCTTTTTCTACACACTTTTTTTAAAAGCAAAAGAAGCATCCCCTATCCGATATTTACGAAAAGAAATTCGATACATATCCATAATAACGTTCGTGTGAGCGTTCAAAGCTAACTGCATTATCTAATTATCGCTCACTAGACGGAACGCGACACTGTTGTCGCATTATCGTGCTTAATCGGACGGCAATACGATAATATTTTCTATAATGGCGCTAGCTCCTTGTCTAGGAGAGGAAATTATGTACTTGTTGTTAAAGTGTCTTGGGAAATTGAGAATTTTATGAGGGTAATTTCGGAGAGAAGGAACTTTAAAGTTTATAAAGTTTTAATTTTGCATGTGATGTCAATATGTATCATGATAATATACAGGTTATTTCTCAGTGTTTGTCAGGGAAAAATATGAGCTGCTCCGTACACTTTTGTTTGCATAACTCGACAAAATGTAGAGAACTGCAGTTTTTTTTTTATTTTGGTAGTGTTTTATGCAAAAATCGTGTCATTAATTAATAAATGATGGTTTACAAAAAAAAGTCAAGAATTGTTTGAAACGGTCTACAGGATTAGCAAAATTTGTTTCCTGTACTAGTTCATTTCTAACCAGGTAACCTCTGTATGTAATCATTAGTCAAAATAATTAGTTTATAAACAAATAAAAATAAACGAAATCTTTATTTTCAGACCAGATTTCCATACAAAAACGATTAAAACAAAACAATTTGATACTTACTAAAACACGTCCAGTAAACTTGTCATCTCACACATCTGAATGATAATTATGTGTAACTGAATAATATTCGTATGAAACGAACCGCAACCGCGAACCGCGTTCGCGTTCGTTCGTTCGTATGATCGCGTGTGTTCATGAGTTCTTTCCAAACCAAGATCGGTGATGGTTTAAGATTTTAATAAGCCAATTCACCCCTTATTATCATCATTCGTTTATTTTGTATGGAGTACAATTATAGGAAAGTTTGAACCACATATTCAGTTTTTAACTAAAAATGATTTCTTTTTCCAGGTACACAAAGTTCATCATCGAGTGGCCGCCCTTCGAGTACGCGGTGCTGCTTACCATCATCGCCAACTGCGTGGTGCTGGCGCTGGAGGAGCATTTGCCCAACGGCGATAAGACCATCTTAGCACAGAATCTGGTAATTTCAACCTTATGTTCATACCGCTAAGAATCAGTCTAGCTAACACAGTATGATAGCTTATAAGTCCTTTTCAGTTTTATTCGTAGTTGCTAACGGTGACTAATATTGCCCAATACATTTTTCAAGTCTATTTTTTCCTTTAAATGGCAATTGCGTTAACATACAAATAGTTTAACCAAATTACCGATAATTATTTATGTGTTTCATAATTTCATCTTCAACATTCTGTTCAATAACAGCTGTGCGATTTTCCATGTAACTTTGGTTAGTTGAACTTTAAATTATAAAAACACTAGCTGACCCGCGCAACTTCGTCTGCGTCATGAAATGTAATTATTTACGACATCACATTAGAAACCTCAAAAATAACAGTATTTCTCCACTATTTAATGGATGTTATTATACATATAAACCATCCTCTTCAATCACTCTATCTATTAAAAAAAAACCGCATCAAAATCCTTTGCGTAGTTTTAAAGATTTAAGCATACATAGGGATATAGGGACAGAGAAAGCGACTTTGTTTTATACTATGTAAAGAAACCGCATCAAAGTCCGTTGCGTAGTTTACACTTTACACTAATAACACGTTACACTAATAATTAGCGGTCGCAATCGCAATCGCATAGCAATCTGTCAAAACAGCTCTTGAGACTCTACACAGGTGATATTCTGTCAGCGGTAGCGTAGCGAAGACGATTGTCGAAACGTCAAAAAGTATGAGATTGACAGATGCTGTCGAAATGTGACGTGATCAATCCCTAATATTTTGGCATTTCGACAACTGCATTCGCTGATAGAATGGCATTTTGTCTAGAGCGTTGGCTGCCCTACATTTTATATAATAACAATCGTTTATATTCTCATCCGCAAATAAAACAAATTAAAAACTTCAAAATAAAGGAACTTAACTTCGGTCATGATGCCTTGAATAGGTAGGTAAGTATTATTAGAAATGTCATACTTGTTGATAAATATATTATGTGTGGGAGACTGGTCCCTAAACCAAGCCGAAGCTTAAGGACACCAGGGCCGCTAGTATAAAAGCGTCATTATGACTTTCCAGTGGTCAACCACTGACACTCCATTAAAAGAAATGGCATAGAATCTTGTCAAAATCAATCATTATGAAATCAATGATAGACCATTCTGACACTATTGTAATAGCAGACTTGGGGCCCTGGTCCCCACCTAAATGCTTGAGATGACAAAGTAAAAGTAGATATGCGCCAAAATTATAATAAAAACGGAAGAAAAGTACATTTAAAAATTTCCTAAACCAAATTAAACAAAAACTATTAAATAAACATCTAACAATTTTTATTTTTATTTAGTTATTTTTATTAGTGTATATTCCGATTATTGCTGAGATGTTATTGCGACTCGAATTTAAACATTTTTTTTTAAGTACGAAATATGGCATTGTGTGTTAAGTACAACATTTTGTCTTCCAGACCGACATATCTATAAGCCGTACCTCAGTAGTCTCTTTTTAACCAGATCACCTCTCGTCGTTTCTTTGTTCTTCCCATTTTATACTCAAAACTTTCAACTGCATCACTTGCCCTTATCATGACAACCAATTTCAACTGATGATGATATTATACCATCTTACCAATTTAGCCCACAGTCTCCTTGGCTCCTCATAGTGGTTGCTAGCTCAGATTTGTTGCTCTGTTATGTGCCCTTATATGACTGGCACATCCAACTTTGGCCGAACAACTCCGAGCATAGAAATGTCATGTTAGAACAAAATTGAAGACAAGACAAATGGTGGTCTAGCTTTCAGATCTTCGCATTTTTCGTCTAATTCTAACATCTTTTTATCTTCAAAGAACTGCCGCTGCACACGACGTCTCCACTTAGGCCGATTTTGTGCCTGTTTAGACTCCGACACTACTTTCATACTTTAACATTTAATAGGTTCACTGTCCGCACAGTAGATATAATAGTCAAACAATCAGAGAAGACAATATGTCGTTCATGAGGCTGTGAACTAGTTAACTTGCTCTATAATTAATCAACTAATTCATATTATTTAGATTCAGATTCTTGTTCTTATCGTGTGGGCAGTAAGGTCTAATGACCCCACCACATCCTAGTGGCAAGAGTTTCTAAACAATCTCAAAGGCCTCTGACATGGTTTATTTGACGCCATTTGGCGGCCGAGACCACTGGCTTATACGTGCCTTCCGAAGCACGGAATCATCTTTTTATCAGACAATCACGTGATTCAAGCCTGCAATGTCCCAGCCAAATTGGAAACAACTTTACAAAGTATGCTTCCCATGAAAGTCGAACCCACGACCACCGGGTCACAAGGCAAACGCCTAAACCACTCGACAACCCAGATAAGACTACCAATAGAGATTTCATCATATGCCTAGCCTTTACCCAACTAAATTGGGGTCGGCTTCTAGTCAAACCGCATTCAGTTGAATACCAGCATTTTACATGGAGCGGCTGCCTCCAAACCTCCACAACCCATTAAGTGGGTAACACGGTACCTCCTTGGCCAGACTGGAGTCAGATTTTCTAGCTTCTGACTATCCGTTACGGCTGCCAAGCCAAAGATCTACAAATGACAGCCGGTACCAACGGCTTAACGTGCTTTCCGAGTTACGGAGGAGTTTCGGTATATTAAGATGTTCACCCATCCACATACCAACCTCGGCAAGCGTTGCTTAACCTGAAACGTGCGGCAGTTATTATTGAACCACAAGCTCCTCAATACTAATAGAGATATGTGGCAGAATAACATTCCCATTGCCATTTTCATCCTCAGTTACATGCCTTTCATTCACCTCTTTTGTTTCCCAACATAACCCATACAATACAGCAACACAACGTAATCATGGTAACAGGATTCTACCGTTAACTAAAGGTTCACCAAGCATCGTCGGTCTCAGTTTTTTTTTTTTTTTTTTTTTTTTTTTTTTTTTTTTTTTTTTTTTTTTTTTTTTTTTTTTGTGGGCATTGTTTCTGTGTGCGAAACGTCGTGTCTAGCCAGTATTGAGAAACAATATTCACGTAGATACTCATGCATCTGTAGTTAGACTCACACAGTTATGATTTGTCAATTGAAACGACTGAAATACTGAAATCCTGTGTTACCTATCACGCTCATATCACTGAATAGCGCAGTGGTTCCCCACATTGTATACTGCAAAGCCCCACCAACATTATTCTAACATCACTACGGGCGGATTATTATGGGGGCATGCTATTAACAGGGGGGCCTGTAATGGAAAACCGCATATGAGAAACTGATGACGCAAGCCGTATGGGAGCACAATGATTTCAAGTTACTTTAGTGATGATTTGGTTACTTTCAAGTTACTGCTACTACCTTTGAAAAGATAGCATCAAGTCATTTTGAGAGCCACCGCTCCCTCTTTTGTGTCACTGTATGCCCAATGCCCAGAAGAGGCATGCGTCATCGGTTGGGAACCCCTGCTATAGCTCGTACGCAGCCTAAGTGTTGTTTAATACGCTATCATTATAATGATACTTTAATAACATTAAAACTAATGATTACTGTACAAATAATGACAAGGACTATAAACTTTTATTTTATGTTTGCCAACATTTATACTGAACACTGTTTCCATTGTTACAGGAAAAGACCGAGGCGTACTTTTTAGGAATATTTTGTGTAGAAGCCTCGTTAAAAATCTTAGCCTTAGGTTTTGTTTTACACAGGGGATCGTATCTTAGAAACGTTTGGAACATCATGGATTTTTTCGTAGTAGTAACTGGGTAAGTTGTTTTTCATATTAATATACATTTTAGTGTTATATTACTCGATTGAGTTATGTAAAGAAATTCCACGAAGAATGGATCATTTCTGTTGTCAAACCACACGTCATGTTAGTGATCATGAATCACATATTAATTATTTGTTTTGACAGCCGATTTTCGACCAGATCAAATTGTCATTAATCTGGTAAAGATTAGAAATTAATGTCTAATTCTTTACATAACTTTTGTTTTCACAACAATATTGTTCACAACAAAAAGCTTTCTCGTTTGCTCGTATAACCATTATATTCTTGGAAACTACACAGCACCGAGGCTGCTTTCAGTGAACCCACATGTTGTAATCTAAATTATACAAATTACCATATTTACAAACTATTAGGCCACACAATTGGTTGACACTAAAATGTAGGACACTAGGTTTTGTCAAACACAAAAGAGAGTTGACATTATTGAATATTCGATAACAAAAACTAGGTCGATGACGATATTCGCCGAATACAACGTGGACGTTGACCTCCGGATGCTGCGCTCGTTCAGAGTGCTCCGACCGCTCAAGCTCGTCTCGCGGATACCAAGTAATTCACAGTAATTGGCGAAAAGTTCACATAATACCTCTACCTTATTTGTTATAGACGTTACTCGCTAGATGTTTTCGAATTTTGAAACTTTTTTGAATGTAGAACTACAGCTAGTTATGGACAATAGAATTTTTATAATTATTAGTAAAAATACGTAGCATCGTATTCTCGACCTGTTTATTGACATACTTAACATAGATTAGAAAATGTGTGAATTTTAATTAATTAATGTGATTTATTGAAAATGTTTAATGTTTTAAAGCTAACGTGTTGCATAATAGTAAAGATTTGCTATACATTTTGTGTATTGTGTAGGTTTACATCAAATATAAAAGCTAATACGTAAGAAATTAGATAAAGAAATGGTTTTAGGTGTGAATAAATATGGTGTATTTAGATTAAAATGCGTAAAATTAACATGATTACTTAGCATATAACAATCTAACTAATTAGATACACGATATTTAGATTGTAGTTATTTTTTACATAAAATTAAGGCTGTGCTTTGTCACCTACGATTTGTTTAATTTCAATTTCGTTGACATTCATAGAAGTCATAATTTATTTTATTTTATTTTCTTTCGAGGCCTCATGGATAACTAGCACATTAATCATACAACATGCTCACAATCGGAAGAGAAGCAACCGTGATTTTTCCAAGTATAAAAAATATTTTTCAGCCATGCATTTTTTTATCAACACTGGCCTTTTACAATCCTGTGTCTATGGTAACTATGCATTGGCAGAAACTATATTGCCAGTCAGAAAAATCACACTGTAGGTAATTTATTTTGATTGTGAGCTAATTGAATTTCACTGACCAACTCTTTTAGTTTTGAAGATTATTATCATTTATTTTTAAAGAAAAGCACAGTCTTCAGTAGTAATTTATTACTCAGCTAGTTGCTAGTTCAAGCTATAGTATCGAGTGATATGTGTTTGGCAGTATCATCACGCAGCTGCCGATCGCGCCAGCCGACGTCGACTTCAGGACCTTGCGTGCCATTAGGGTGCTGAGGCCCCTTAAATTAGTATCGGGCGTTCCTAGTGAGTTCTAGAACATTCATAGATTAGTTAATCGTATTGTAGTTCCACTAGTTACACTGTTGCATAATTTTATTAGTAGAAAAACACTGGCTGGATAGAAAAAAAAATGTACGTACTTTAAAATTAAATTTACTAGCAATTCTGCCGAAATAGTGTTAGTTAAAAAAAACACTGGCCATTAATTGTGTGTAGGAAAAAAAGAATAGCGTTGAAGATATTTTTAATTAAAATTATGCAATAGTGAAAATCATTGTGCACGATAAACTTTTTGATTTTATATTGTGTTTCCATTGTTCTGATGTCTTTTTCAATAAATAGTTAATGATTTTCATCTCTAGATATATGGCATTTAGTCAGAAAATCTATTTCTTGTTGTCTGTATCTTTATTAAAATTTTCTTTTAATGTTATCATCGATAAATTAGCAACTAACGTCGAGAAATAAACGACATATTTGGTAATTATCTCTTGTTTTATCTAATTTAATAATACGATCTTAAAGATGACATAATAATTTCCAAAATACTATCGAAATCTCTTCTTAAAAAATTCATTTTACAAACATTTTATATACATGCCCTGTAATTTATAAGCACTAGATAAAATTATGTTGGCTTCTCATCTTTTTTATTTATTTGTATTAATTTGATCTTTTCAATATGCTGGATTTCTAAAGTTTACATTGGCGACTAAGATGTTGCTCTAAATATTTCAGTTCTTTTAAAACGAATGTTCAAGCTTCTTTTGTTTTGAGAAAATTCTGCTTCTCCACATTTATTTATTTTCTACCAAATGTGACATGGGAAAATGATATTCCTAATTCCTCGATTTTTTAATTATTCATGCATGTAAATGGCTTATGAAAATCGAAAATAAAATGCATAAAGGTTATAAATTACAGGGCAAGCCACGCAATATTGAGCCTTATATCGTCATATAAATAAATACCATTCCCGTATAGGTCTGCAAGTCGTACTGAAGTCCATTATAAAGGCGATGGCGCCGTTGCTGCAGATCGGCCTCTTGGTGCTTTTCGCGATAGTCATCTTCGCTATCATCGGCCTCGAGTTCTACTCAGGGGCGCTGCATAAGACTTGTTATAGTTTAGAAGATATTAGTAAGTATATCTTAATATACCACACACCAATTTGGAACTTTACCTATTTGTTTCCCTCATAGAATACTGATTCACTCTCTTATCACTTAAGATGTCAAAAAAATGCGATATTATCTGTCCCCCGCAATAACGTTATAATGGTATAACAGAATTAGTACTTCCCCCAATTTATTCGTGAAAATATAACAAACCAAAGTGATATGTTGCTTACAAATGATGATGCAAATTTACGACTCGAGCGTAATTTTCCGCAACTATTACACATATAAAACAATACCTACTCTCTACTTCCAAGCAACTCAAACAAAAGCACACTTACATTGATTCTCACTAAACTTCATACTTACCTATCGGTAAACAGAGACCCACGGTAAATATCGGCAACCCAGTTAAAGTTTGTACGAGTACGACACTAACATGCAGTCACAAACTCACGAACAGGCGACACCATTGCATGTGGAAATTTAAATTAACGGCTAAACTTCAAAATGTAATAAGTAGAAGTTCGAAACTTTTCAACGTTTTAATTATTGGCTATAAAAGTTAATTACAACTGCCTTTGAAAACTAGTCTTTATGTTGCATTTTAAGAATGTGGGCATTGTTTGATTTTATCAAGTTTATGGAGTTAATGTTTTATTTTACTTAGGAAAACACATTACTTTGAATGATGTTTGGCCAAAAAAATACAAACATATACAACAAAGTTTCATCTGCTACACTGTTACACTCGCTTGGTTCAAATCATGACACAACTTTTTCTAAAACAAGTCCCACAGACTTGCCCGAGATTATTTTTCAATAGATTTCGCTGATACATGAATTTAATTAGTCCGTCTTCTAATATTAGCACTGCAGACAATTTTATTAAGTTCTCAATGAGTGTGTTCCAAATAATGTTAACTTAGTTGAAGTAACACAAATGTTCATAGATTTCAATAAAAATTACTATGACAAAGCAGCCACTAAAACATTTTCTAATCCCTCAGGTGAAATAGTAAATGAAGGCGATAGTGCGACGCCGTGCAATGCGGATAACGCTAGCCTAGCGCCATTTGGCGCGAACGTGTGTGAGTACGAGAAAAGCACGTGCCTAGAGAAGTGGGAAGGACCGAACAGAGGCATCACGTCCTTTGACAACATAGGCTTTGCTATGCTCACCGTCTTCCAGTGCATCACCATGGAGGGCTGGACTGCCATCCTGTATTGGGTATGTGGCTTTGATACTCCTACTACTACTTTTGAGTTCACCTACACCCATTTCTCCTCCTTTATCCTCCACTTCCTCTATGAACAGTTCAGGAAGCATAGTTGTTTGTTTAAAATTGTCATAATCCATAATAGAAAATTCTTTGCCTTTCATAATAATAATAATAAATTTATTTGTTAGAATATTGTTGTTACAAGGTGTTATAGCTACATAAGACGTCCATTATATTCTGCTGTTTCCAGCGTACAAATATTTCGAATGATAATCAAGTATGTTATTAGAGCAAATTATAAGGAATACGTTAATCACTATCAGATACAATGTCAGGATTTTTTAAATACAATGTCAGGATTATTAAATACAATGTCAGGATTATTAAATACAATGTCAGGATTATTAAATACAATGTCAGAATTACGAAATACAATGTCAAGTATGATCAAACAAAACATAAAGAATAACTTAACACAGTAACGCATGTTATATCAAATTATATTCAATTATTAGGAACATTCAGGTAAGTCGTCGTCTAATTTAAATTTAGAATTAAATTTTTCATTAAAAAAATCATTTGTTGAGTAGTAACACTTATGTAAAAGGAAGTTAAATAATTTCTTTTTAAATGTCATGTGGTTAAGATTTTTAAAAACATTAGGTAATTTATTATACACACGAATTGCCATACAGTAAACATTATTGGAGAATAGTTTAATTCTTTGTTGTGGTACAAGTAATCTGTATATATCTCGACTATTTCTTATTACAACATCATTATTTACTTGAAATAAAACTTTGTTTTTATGTACAAAGATACAGAGTTCGAATATGTATAATGATGGTAGTGGTAATATTTTTAGTTTTTTGAAGAGTGGGACACAGCTTTCTAATGGTTGGGCTTTAATTATTGATCGAATACATTTTTTTTGGGCTCGGAATGCTTTAATTATTTCGACTGAATTGCCCCATATTATAATGCCGTAGCGGAGAATCGATGCTACGTAGCCATGATAGGCACTAAGCGCTGCATTAATACCAACTATACGACCTATTCTGTATAAAACAAATACAAATTTTTGCAGTTTACAGCATAATTTTTCGATATGTGTTTTCCAATTGCAATATTTGTCTAGTGTTATCCCCAAAAAAGTAGTACTTTCAACCTCTTCTATAGCATTATTTGCATATCTTATTTTTAATTGTTGACGCTTACTATTATAAGCTTGGAACTGTATAAGTTTACTTTTAGTAATATTGACATGTAAATTGTTGTCTTTTAGCCATTGAATTATTTTGTTTAATGTATCATTAATCTCATTTTCGTATTTGGTGATATTGGTATCGTTGAGTTCGATACTAAGGGTTATGTCGTCGGCGTACAGGATACATGAGTATGGGGTTACGTTGGGCAAATGTCCTCATCATGTTAAAATTGCCAACTTAACTGAGACAAAGTTGTCTGGAAACATATAACTACGAGCTCTTTGCCAGCCTGCGCAAGAACTTGTACCAAAAGCTTTGGGTAGTGTTAGTTCTTGTATATTTCTTGCTTTTTTACTTATGATGATTATTGCTTGTTACAGACGAATGACGCGCTAGGTAGTGCGTTCAACTGGATTTACTTTGTGCCTCTCATAGTATTGGGTTCATTCTTTATGCTCAACTTAGTTCTCGGTGTTCTTAGCGGGTAAGTCAAAACACTTAAGTATATTTACACGTTTTGCAGACTTTTTTATTTGATTCATGTTTTCTTTTATATATTATTTTCTTCAATATCATTGATATCCAGAGAGTTCTCTAATGAAAGAGGGCGCGTTGAAAGAAGGGCTCAGTTTGTAAAAGAAAGAGCCCGTGCGATGTTCAACGCTGACTTCAATGCGTATCTCAACTGGATTACTGAAGCAGGTCTTTTAAATACCGATATATGCTAAAGTAATGCTAGAGATCAAATCTTAAGGTGAAAGTAAAGATTTGGTAGAATATGTAAAAGAGTATTCAGTGTTGATACTTTAATCATACAATGCTCAAACTTACATGTATCAATAAAATTGCTAGTTGTACTTTCTGTGTTTTGTAGGTGTTTGATGTAAGATTAATTTATGCTAACCAAAACAATACTGATGCGTAAAATCCCCGCAATGCGTAAAATGTCAAATTAAATACGTTTGGCCCATTATGTATAATTAGTGCTAGTGTAGTTCAATACGCGTAACTGTGATTTCAGTGAGTTCGCTAAAGAAAGAGAGAAAGTAGAGAATAGACAAGAATTTCTTAAATTAAGAAGACAGCAGCAACTCGAGAGAGAACTCAATGGTTACGTTGAGTGGATTTGTAAAGCAGGTAAGTGAGGAATATACACAGCACAAAATAACGTCACGCTAATAATAGATGGCAAGAAATAGTAAAAAAGGCAAGAGTAATGTAATAAGTAGGAACTGTTACTAATGGGTTAACATTGGTTGCAGAGGAAGTAATATTAGCAGAAGAAAGAACAACAGAAGAAGAAAAGGCGCACATAATAGATGGTAAGCAGGAACACATTGATTTTTATCTGACAAAACAATGTTCTACTAGAAAACACATACATTTAGTTCGCTCGATGGAATAGAAGATAGTTTGTAGGTACTATACTTAATTTACCTTGTTTTGCTTCCTAGCGCGGAAAAGAGCAGCGGCCAAAAAGAAGTTAAAAAATCTTGGTAAAAGTAAAAGCACAGACACAGAAGAGGAAGAACAGGATGAAGACTGCGGTGATGACGGTCAGTATTATCTTCCTGTCTCATGAATGTTTCATATTCCGTAATCTGAGTGTCGTGTTGTGTGTATACCTACTACAGATCAAGATATATTCAAAATTTCAATTCAAACCACAGATTTGTTTTTATTACTCAAGCAGGAACCAAATCATAGAAGCATGTTTTCATTTTCTTAACTATATTTTGTTAACTTTTTCGAGTTTGATTCTATTATAAATAGTCAGGTTAGGTATCTTTAATCTTTCCGGTACATTAGACACATTTTGTAATCATTCAAATATTCTACTTTACTTTTCACGTAATATGTTATTGTAAATTCATGAATGTTGCATGATATTTTGTCGATAACTAACTCTTTTACTTCATTTTCATTCATTTTCATTGCGTATTCGTACTCTATTTGTGTGTTGGTTGTTTACAGTTCCAAAGAAAAAGCAAGGTATGGGATCAAACGTGATGCTGGTAGAATATTCCTTTTCATCTTCTACAGTAGTCAAACTAGAATAGACTTAGATTTAGGAATAGTTACCCTCCCCGTATCCAAATGATGAAAACGTTTGTACGTGTTTCCCAAAATTATTGAAATGGAGCAGTAATATTAGCATTTGCCTTGTGTTATTCGGATTCCTCGTTTAACCGTACAGACGTCAGAAAACCCTCTGTATTGTCCTTTGCTACTCTTCTACCTCTAGGTCCGCTATTTCCACCACCCTCACCCCAAGCTTGTACAGCGACAGCTTCACCAAAAAAGTTACCATAAAACGTAACATATTTTTCTGGGGATAACATGACGGTATCTCAGAAGAGGGTTGTTAGTGATTTATACGAGCGAAGTATCGGATTGCGACCCCGATTGAATTTCAATACCATCCAATTACTTCGTGTTATAAAACTTAACGATCAAAAAACAGCTTAAAAAGCACAAGAGCATTTGTGTCGCAAAACTGTAAACGTAGTAGGACCGCTAATCGTGACGTACGTACGCTAGAGTTAATAAACAATTAGCTGAATGTTAAACCAGAATCCTTTAGTAAAATGCAAATGCCGTTGATCATGCAATAAACATTAGACCCTCTAAATTGCCGATATTCGGTAACGAACACAACTATTTACACGCGATGTAAGTTTTACTATTCAAAGCATACAATTTTGGACCTTAATTTCAAGGTAACATTAGTTAAAATGCAATTTAGAGTTTGATGAAACAATTGCAAGATCATCGGCAACTTAAACATCTAGACTTCTATTAACAATTTTCTATTACAACAGGTTTTCTGAAAAGTAAAGCACGGTCAGCCGGGAAGTTCGCTGACTTCTGGAGAGCTGAGAAGAGGTTTCGGTTCTGGATCAGACACACGGTGAAGACCCAGTGGTTCTACTGGTTCGTCATTGTCTTGGTGCTCTTCAACACGATATGCGTGGCTGTGGAGCATTACAGACAGCCCAAGTGGCTGACTTCGTTTTTATGTAAGTGTTTTAAGAACTACTACTATGTTCTAATCTTGTATGTAAATTAAGTTCCAGATTTAAAACAGCAATATTACTTGTAGCGATAAGACCGTCGTTGGAATGTTCTGATTCATGTTGTCCTTTTATTCGTCTTTTCAATGTGCAATTCAGAATATTAACCGTTCTACCTTTTGATGTATGACTAACTTGCTCGTATCTTTGATCTAAGCTCACACCGTTTCAATATTTGTAAGAAAACTTTCAGATGATATGCTAACTATACTTACTTGTTTGTTTTTGTTTTGTATTTTAATAACATAGCTTAGTATGTTCAAGTACTTATCCAACATTTTCTTCTACAGACTATGCCGAATTTGTGTTCCTGGGGTTGTTCATGATGGAGATGTGGGTGAAGATGTACGCGCTGGGGCCGCGGATCTACTTCGAGTCGTCGTTCAACCGGTTCGACTGCGTGGTAATCTCCGGCTCCATCTTCGAGGTCGTCTGGTCCGAGGTCAAGGGTGGCTCCTTTGGTCTATCTGTCCTGAGAGCTCTAAGACTGCTGAGGATATTCAAGGTAAATAAGCATGTTGCAATTTTTTTTAGTTCGTGATGAAACTTAGAATTATAAAATAAGTTTTTATGTCAGTTTTCCTGACTCAAGCATTACAATTGGTATAATGAGTTGGTGTATATTATAAATAAAACTTGTGTAGCCAGCCCACTCAGTTTTCTGTAAAAACTAAGTATATGGTTTTCAAATACTTTCCAGAAAAGCTATCTTATGCATCCAAAGTCAAAACTCCAATTGTAATTGTTTTGAATCATAATGTATGCTTATGAAATCACTTGTATTTTCCAGGTCACCAAGTACTGGTCATCACTTCGGAACCTGGTGATATCTCTCCTCAACTCAATGAGATCCATCATCTCGCTGCTGTTCCTGCTCTTCCTGTTCATTCTCATCTTCGCACTGCTCGGCATGCAACTGTTCGGAGGACAGTTCAACTTCGAGGATGGCACGCCGCCGACCAACTTCAACACCTTTCCTATCGCGCTGCTAACTGTCTTCCAGGTAACTATGAACTTTACTTATTATAACGATACTTCTTTCATCATTGAATTATCTAATCTTCACAAAATGTCAATTTATCCTCTGATGTAGTTTAAAGCTATCTTGACCATCACATCATCATACTTATTGATTTTTCAGATTTGGGTTGATAAAATTCACAGATCGTAAGAAGGTCAATGATGACCTTGCTACGACCGTTAATATCCAGACTCATAAAATTACAAATTCAACAAAAATAGCGGAATTTGCCCTAGCTAAAATTAAAATTTGTTGTGGCAAATGGACGAGTAAACTAACGTAAAACAAAACCCATCTTGAATTAAAACACAAATTGTCTTCTTCATTCCAGATTCTAACAGGTGAAGATTGGAACGAAGTGATGTATGATGGCATCCAGTCTCAGGGTGGCATCCAGAGGGGCATGATCTACTCGCTGTACTTCGTCATCCTCGTCTTGTTTGGCAACTACACGCTGCTAAACGTGTTCCTTGCCATCGCTGTCGACAACTTGGCTAATGCCCAGGTGCGTTTCTTAGCCTGTGCATTGTTTTGCGTTAGTTGGTCGCACATTATTATGATCATTTTCAAAAGTAATCAGATCAAATTAAATGTTATCTCATAGTTAGCTGTGTGTTGTTTTGCCATTACGATCAACTAACGCAAAACCTATTCAATGTGTGGTCACAAACAAGACGTTTGCCAATTTGATGTATGTTGAGTTGTTGACGTCATTGCGCTCTTGTAAATCTGACGCCGCTTTTCGTGTAAATGTTGCAAATCTGTATTTACAGGAATTGACAGCGGCAGAAGAAGAACAAGTCGAGGAAGACAAGGAGAAACAGCTCCAAGTAAGTCTCAAGCTTCTCTTTGTTTATAGTACCTAGAAATTCATCCTCTGATGCTTTGGAGTTAGTTAATAGTCTCACAATTTCAAAGCCATAGCATGTTCAACCACTCTTCCACAAGCATTTACTTTCAAGCGGTTGTACTAATTGGTTTAAGCTGTTGATTGGAACGAAATTTGTACATATTTCATACATTATTCCGGATAATTAGGAATTGGAGAAAGAGATGGGTGCATTACACGCGGTGGACGGCTCTCCAACCGGAGTAGACCTAAGTCCCTCTTCGCCGACGAGTAGGAAGGTAAAACGAGCTCGGCATTGGCAAAGCTATGCTTCAAAATGTATTGGTGTCGACGACTTAAAATATTGTTGATATTTATAAACTTCCACTGTTTTCATTGAATTCTTCTAAAATCTCATTCTGCAGCTTCTCTAAACACTGCATGACATTGCACGCTGTCTGATGTGTTGTTATTTCCTGTGTGTTCGTTCATAACTTCAATATCAACAACATTTTAAGTACGCTAGACGGGTCGATGTCGCTTATGTGAGCAGAATGTCATGATAGGTGTTTTTATCAAATCTTTATGATCTTTATCTCTAGATGGCTAATGGATGTCAACATCAACTTGACTTTTTACATTAACCTCAACTAGGTGGCTACTTAATCCATAAAAAACACATACTTGTTCATTAATTTCAGTACATGATTTATTTCTAGCTTGATGATCTTTCTTCCTTTCACTTATTAGATTTTTTTTTCTGTTTATAAAATTGATTAGAAACGCATGTTTTTACCACGACATTCATCAGTATTGGCTTGTGTAATAGTCTTTACTTTTAAATCTAAATGTGAAACTTCTAGTAAATAAGTTATTGTAACTTCATTTCTGTACTTATTCATTGAATAAGTCATAATAGTGATCACTTGCTAAAATAACATTATCATGTAATCTATCATAAAACTGTTATCGAATCTAGTGTAGTTTTCTTCGATATTTTTGAGGAACTCTCATAGAGCCAGAGTAAGAACATTAGAAAGTAGTGGAATCAACGTAGATGAGAACAGTTTAGAGAACGTTTATTAATATTGATTTGTAATATTACAGAACAAAAAGAAAGAAGAGGCCAAAAAAGAAGAAGAAGATGAGGTACCAGATGGACCAAAACCAATGCTGCCATATTCGTCCATGTTTATTTTGTCACCTACTAATCCGTAAGTTGGTTTTATTACTTCTGATGCCATTAATGATATTAGCTTGTTTTATAAGACTTAATTTTATTGTAATGATACAACATATATCTGTTACAGAATTAGGCGAGGCGCACACTGGGTTGTAAATTTAAGATATTTTGATTTTTTTATCATGGTAGTTATATGTATGAGTTCTGCGGCTTTAGCGGCTGAAGACCCCGTAGTGGAAGAGAGTGACAGGTACGTTCTGCTCATATATAATCCCAACTGTTAAAATGAGAAAAGGGACCAAACTTAACTGCTTGTTCTACTTCATCTTCCTTCATACGAATAACATCATTCTTGACAGTGTACATATCCATTACCAAGATGTTTTCCTTGTGTTTTTATATAACTTTAATTTCTTGTATCTAAATAAACTTTCTTCTAGTCAATGCCCACCTTTTTCCCTTCTTAGCTAACCACCTAAACTACAATATCCACTGTTGTAACAATATCAATAGTCCTAGCTATTTTCATTTACCTTCAACGAGTCTTCTTTTTCTTATCGTGTGGGCAGTAAGGTTTAACAACCCCACACACCCTAGTGTCAGAGTGTTTCTTGAGTTACTCACTTTTACTAATCAAACTGCCTCATCCACAACAGGAACAAAATCCTGAACTACTTCGACTACGCGTTCACGGGCGTGTTTACCGTGGAGATGCTGTTGAAGATAGTGGACCTCGGCATCCTGTTCCACCCGGGCGCGTACTTACGCGACTTGTGGAACATCATGGATGCCGCCGTCGTCATATGCGCCCTTGTCAGCTTCGGATTTGAGATCGGGTACGTTGTTAACAGCATTTCTATTTTCAATTTCATGTTAAGATGCTGATAGACTTGACAATTCACCATTAATGCCTATATTATTGGCATCATTGGTACGGATTAGACGTACCTGTTTAAGAAAGAATGTATGTATGGTAGGCGCCAAATAAGTTTGCAATAACGGTTATTGGCATTCTATATTTCAAAAACGGATATTAAGACATAAAACAGGCCTGAATCGACATCTATCGTGATCCTTAACATTTTCCAGTACTTAAAAAAGATTCCTACTTTATTATTGGGTACCTATGAAGAGTTATTTTCGAAAGGTCAATGTACTTATTTGTAAGTTTATCTGGTGCCCACCTTAGCGTTGTTTTGATTTCTTAACTTTGACGCCAATGCTACTAATTTAAAATCAACGTTTGCATTCACATCTCATCAGCAATCTGTTAAAAATTTATGAAAAATTAGGTTTTTTTTTACTTGCTTTCTCAATCTACTTAAGACATTGGAAGAATAGTCAATATCCGCTTTACTTGCCATATAAAAATAAAGAATAGAATAGAGGCTTTTTTGACAGTTTGCGACTGCCATGCGAATGTGAACGTTGTTAAAAACTGGCCAATTGCGAGTCGGACTCGTGCAACAGGTTCCGAACGTATTTAATTATTTTCAACATGTTACTTTAACACTACCTATAGACTTTTTTTGTAGCTCAAGATTTATTATCGCCATTTTTTTCAAAATTTTAGGTTCAGTAATCTCGGAGATAAGGGGGGGAATGGTCATTATTCGTCTAATTTCTTGAATAACTTCAAAGCTATTTATTTTAAAATTATGAAAAAATGTTATATTATTAATAAGCCCTTTCATTTGATATGTCAATATTTGTTTAAAAAACTTTTTTTTTAATTTTCTAGGTTGAAACCCAAAAGTGATCCCTATACTAAAAATTTAATAATTTACGTAACACGTCCGTGTTTGGGTCACAGAATTCCATATGTTTACCAAATTTCAACAGAATCGGTCCAGTGGATCCGGAGAAAACTGGCTGTGACAGACGGACAGACAGACACCCGAGTGATCCTATAAGGGTTCCGTTTTTTGTTCGGAACCCTAAAAATTTGTAGAATTGGCCGTCAGAGGTTTTTGACATTTTTAATAAATAAACCAACACCTATTTGATTATACGCCGACCGCGAATAAATATGCCATTATGGAATTTCTAGATAGGATTATTTCCAATTCATCCGCCTAGCCTTTTCCCAACCATATTGGGGTCGGCTTTTATTTTTTTATTTAATTTATACTGACATTCTTGAGATAATTTGGCAAATTATTATTTTTTTTGTTACAGAGGCGTGAAAAAGGGCGCGGGACAGAATCTGTCCACAATAAAATCGTTAAGAGTGTTAAGAGTGCTCAGACCTTTGAAAACTATAAAACGAGTTCCAAAGTTAAAAGCAGTGTTTGACTGTGTTGTGAACTCTTTGAAAAACGTCATAAACATTCTCATTGTGTACATATTGTTTCAATTCATATTCGCTGTAATTGCAGTTCAACTTTTTAATGGTAAATTTTTTCACTGCAACGATATCAGTAAGAATACTTTTGAAGACTGCCAGTGAGTATTATTTATTTATTTATTTTTTTTACCTAATTAGTTGTTAAATTTTGTATTTGTTCATGTATTTCTCCAGTGTAACATACGTTCTCATTTTGAGAAATGAAGTTGATGTGTATACTATTAATCGAGTAGATTTTTGTAAATGTTTCTAATTTCTATTTTCTTATCATACCACATTTTATACATTGAAATAATCATTATTTTTATACTTCATGTCACCCTCTTCGATTCAGCTCATGAATACATTCTAATACAAACCTTATCATGTGTAACAGAGGGTCGTATTTCATCTACGAGAAAAACAGCTTACTGCCGCAAGTCAACAAGCGCACGTGGACGACGCAATCCTTCCATTACGACAACGTAGCAGTGGCGATGCTAACGTTGTTTGCGGTGCAGACCGGAGAGGGGTGGCCACAGTAAGTATCCTGCCTAAAATGATGGTGATGATAGCTCTGTTTCATCAATAATGTAAAATTAAAAGGACGTCTTTATACGTAGATAAAATGTAATTGAAATTCTGTCTCCGTTTCTATCTGTCTTTCAAAATGATTTTTACTTTAAAAGCTTTCGGTATTTCGGTCAGATGGTTCAATCATCCCTATTGGAATTTTAATTCCCTGGGTTGCATCAGAAATTCATATTGGTTTAATTGTGAAACTCTCTCCAACTAGTCCTACTCCAACTAGATGGTAGTCCCATTCGAAACCTGTGAATATCTTGTTGGAAAACATATAATTAATACAATTCTTTGTTTACAGAGTATTACAAAATTCAATGGCCGCCACCTACGAAGACAGGGGACCCATACAAAATTTTCGAATAGAAATGTCCATATTTTATATCGTTTACTTCGTGGTGTTTCCTTTCTTCTTTGTTAACATATTCGTCGCTCTGATTATTATCACATTTCAAGAGCAGGGCGAAGCTGAACTGCAGGATGGTGAAATTGATAAGAATCAGGTGAGTCCAAATACTAAATTTACACTAAATGTTGCCGATGATATGGCATCTCCCAATGAAGACATGATACTACATGTTTTGTTTACAGAAATCGTGTATAGACTTCACGATAGAAGCGCGGCCTCTTGAGAGGTATATGCCAAGCAAAAGGGCGAGTTTTAAATACAAAGTGTGGAGAATAGTAGTCTCTACGCCTTTCGAGTACTTCATCATGACCCTCATCGTACTCAACACATTGTTGCTCATGATGAAGGTATGTATCACCGACGCTTTTAACTGTTCTAGAGTAACTAACTTAAGATTTACTATTCTTAATTTTATTAAAGTAAAAATCTGTTAACTTTAAGTACAAACACTTTTCAAAAAAGTGATCATACAAAATACATACGTAACAAAAGAAGCACTAAATGTGAAAAGTAGAAAATGATCACTTATTTAAGGTAGTTGCTGAAGAACCTAGCCTGTCTCACAAGGCACTGAAAGTGACGATCTAGATTAGCAACCAATCCTTGAAGCCTGCACAGTACCATTCTAGAGAGCTCATCAAATGTAAGTTATAAGCTCTCTAGTTTGGCAAAATTATACTAAGACATAACCTTTGTCGTATACGCGTCTAATATATGTTCGCACCTGATAGATCCTTTTAGTGGAATTAATTTGTTAGTTGTGTAACGTCTCTGTTTTATATGTTAAACAATCAAACTAAACCTGGATGACGTTATGATACAACAACATCATTGGCACGACATTAGTACTGCCTACTAGTTTAGGTTTTCAAAAATCACAACACACACATACACACAACATACAAAGTGTTTACGATATCACTGTACTTATTCGGCGTCAGTATACACTGCATCGGAATGCGCCGTATTTAAAATTATTACCGAGCCTATCCCGTCAAATGTACCTACCGCCAAATATCATTTTATTTTCTCCTGTGTTTTGTTGGATAATCCTTTTGTTACTCCTCGCTTGCTATTAATTAAATATGTATGTATCGGTGTTTACTGCACGATATACCTGTCCTTCCAGCACATTTATGGCACAAGATACACCAAACATTTTATTCGGTTATTCGTGCTTGTGAATGCACAACAATCTCTGGGTACAGATAGGACGTGGCATGGGCCATATATGTTGTTCGTGTTGCATGATCTTATTTAAGACCTATTCCTAATTGTCTTTATGTGGATATTGTGCATGCTTGGTGGAATGGCCTACTGCCAGGCGTGATCAGTTGGTGGCTATGGGCTGCTTTGTATATTTATTGGAAAATTGACAAAATTGATCATTTTTCTAATTGAGACAAAATTTAAAAAAGAACTAAAGTTATATTACGTGATCAAAATTATATACACTATTTTTTCTGTTCTACCCATTTTTTTTTCGTTTTATGTTTTTATTATTTTTAAGATCTATATATTTACTTTCCTATATATTCCTACCTATAGTATTACTGTTTAGCTTTAATTTCACTGTGACCCTGTCTAATTTTATGTTAGTCTTATTTTATAAGATCTTCGCACATATCCTCACCAAACTCTGTCACTTATCCCCTTGATATATTTATCCTTCTACTATATACTATGTATTACTGTTAACCGTTACATGAACCGTAACATAACTAATTACTTACTTACATTGATTCCATACAAATTTCAATTTTGTACATGACATTAAAATACTAACTCTTGTGGATGAGGTCATTTATAAAGTAACAATTATGTATTTTCATTGCCATGGGTTTATCCATAACGTCCGGCACTTCATCACGAAATGGCAGTACTATAATCAAAATGACATCTACGCGGATGTCCTCAAGTATTCGAATATGGGGTTTACTGGAATGTTTTCTGTGGAAACCGTGTTGAAAATCATCGCTTATGGTGTCAAAGTAAGTACACAAACACAAAGTATCGACCGACACATAGTACAAGTACATAATGAAATATAAATAAATACGATATAGGTACAAATGTACTCTTTCTGCTATTAACGTGATTGTTTTATCTATTTACATGACTGTATGGGATTATTTCCAGCCGTGTTATTATATTATCCCTTCCCAAGTATCCAGTACTAGTTTCTCTCTGACGACGATGATGGTTGTAAAGGTTTATTTGCAATAATTGTATAGCATGGCTTCTTCTCCTGCTGCATGTGGCACTATTGTATGTGAATACACGCGTTATAATGTTGTCTTTCTCCCGATTTTACTAATCCATACTTGCCGAGCGTTTTAATGAGGTAAGTACTGTGATCTTTTAAAATCTGGCGGAGATCTGCGGTTTCTAAGGTCAGTATAACTCTATATATTTCCTGTAATAAATGTTGTCCGTCATAACACCTAAACGCATGTTTGTACATTCGGAGCAGCATGTCGCACGTGCACCCCTATGCCACAAATCTCGCAAGTACATCTCGATAACATGATACTCATCGACAAAGAAGGAACATAACACAAATACTAACACACTCACTTCTACATGAAAAATGTTAACATAACAAAACATTATTTTATTAGATAATAATATCGGCTAGATAAAAATACTTTTAATCATATAAAGTTAAATGCTAGAACAAACAATGTCCATTGAAGAAATGGACATTATGAAATATTCAATAATACTACAGCCTACTGATCTTGCATTTAACTTTCATTAATTTGATAATTTTTTGAGTTAAGGTTTAAAAAACTGGTATTGATTTTGTGGTAGTTTCACGAGGCTCCACCACTACTCATGGACATGTTAACATTCATGAACCTCGTCTTTACGATCTTCTTCCTTCTCGAGACCGTTTTGAAGCTGATCGCCTTCGGGTGTACGGTAAGAATTTGACACACTTTCAATTTTTATATTACCTAATTAATCTAAAATCTTATTTTATCATTTAACAAGAACATGATAGCTTTATTTTATAAAATTTGCAAGAAGCCATGGGTATGTAAAGACAAAAATCAATAAGTAGGTGTGAATTGAGCTGAACTAATGTATTGAATCATTTGAGGTTACTGTTTGACTTTGTGCTGCAAATGTAATTAAAATAATACGAATGCATTATGGAATGTGCAAAATAATCGTGTGCGCCTAACACAATACACTATCATTATTTTATAAATATTTTAGCCTAGCTATTAATATTCAATATTGACTTGAATATATTTCAATTTAGAACTCATTTTATAGAGAATTTACGAGATTACGCTTTTTAATTGACATAGGTTTTTAAATGCATTAACTTTTCTTAGATTTATGAATAACATATTTTTATGTATTTGCATAGATAAAAAAATAAAAGAGAGATTTCCTCATTCCTTTCCTTATTCATAAAGTCCTTTGATCTTAAAACAGTCTATGAATGGAAAGTGTACATTTGTATACAGTTTTCCTTGAAATGTAACTGTACTCATTTTCTAAAATTCTTTTTTAAATTAATTATTATTTTTCCAGAATCTTTGCTAACATATTGGTCTGTTTACAGAATTTTTTCAAAGACCCTTGGAATACATTCGATTTCATAACGGTCATTGGAAGTATTATTGATGCCCTCATTATGGAGTTTGGCGTAAGTATCGAACAAGTTGATAAACCTTTATCTTTCTCAGCTTCTATACTTACATTTATACTAATTTTATTTTTGCCTACTCGATCCTTCTTTGCTGCTGGCAATTTTATACTTAATTATTTTTTGATTTTGATGAAAGTGAAGATAAAGGATCTATCCTGATTACAGACCGACCTTGCTGAAAACTGTGCTGACATATCCTGTCAGCAGGTAACAATACAACTATTTAATTGCTAGGATTCTTAGATTTTTGTAACGGATTGGTCTATGGTTTAGACAGAGTGTGTACATACTATTGGACAGTGGTCTAATATTAGTAGTGCTAGAGAATATTTTTAGAATATTAGGATGTATAGAAGTTTTGTAGTTTATAAAATAATATATGTACGGTTGTTCGCTAGGGACCAATTGTTTTTGGGGTTGTTTTAGATATTATGACAATTATACATTGGTGTGTTAATTTCCATAAAACCCTAGAATATTTGTTTTTTTTTTACCTAAATATTGCTAGATTTTTCATATATTTTACACTGTGAGAAAGTATTGAATTCCGTTCAATACTGTACAAAAAAGTAGCTGTTACAATTATTATACTCATTACATTTATATTTTCGTATTCTTCATTACGTAATCTAAATATAATTTATTTTCCTTAATTTCGTGATTTTATCTAGTACATCTTACCTCATTGACTAGTTTTATTTTAACGTTGTCGTTAGTTTAAAATTATAATTAAAACTAGATATTGGAGTATGCCTGGCTGGAACATCAGCTTGTTTGACTACCAGACACGTTGTCCAAGATATTGGTTGATTTTTTACGTGTGTTGTTTCCTTGAAGTATCTAATGATTCTAATGAAGGGATGGGTATGTAAATGTGTATATCATTCGCAGGAGAACACATTCAACGTCGGTTTCCTTCGCCTGTTCCGAGCCGCGCGACTGATCAAGCTGCTCCGACAGGGATACACTATTCGGATACTACTCTGGACATTCGTGCAGAGTTTCAAAGCCTTACCCTACGTGTGCCTTCTCATCGCGATGCTATTCTTCATCTATGCCATCATCGGGATGCAGGTCTGTTGGAATTCCTCCTGTTCCTTGTCACATGAAATTCCTAATTAATTTTCTAACTTGAATAATATTAATCATGTTACTAACAATTTTAAATTTTAATATTTAATTTATGACAGGAAATATTTATTGATAGGTACTTTTTTGGGGGTCATTTTTTGTATTTTACTTGAGAATAGTTTGTTCATAGATTTTTGAATACGTAATTAATTGTTCACTAGTGAAACTAGTTTTGATTATAATAAATTTTCCTAATTAATTTTACTGTAATATTCAGTAGCGTTAGGGTCGAATAACCATAGGTCTTAGTTACATTAGAGTAATGCTAGGAGATGGGCTCTCGGTAGAAACATCGTGAGTCCTAATCCTTTTGTGATGATGTCGTAATTTTTAACCCCTGGTACTATAGAATATTTTTGAGGGGCTAGTTAATATATCAGTTTAGCTTCAGATACTCGTTAGTATTCCTCTTATCATATGCTTAGAAAAACATAGTCAAGTTTAGTGTAAATTAGTCCATTTACTAATTCTAGTTTTAAATAATAGACCAAAGATAACAATCCTAGATAATCCTAGTATTGTCTACCTTAATCCAAATTTTGTTCCAAAATGTAATCGTATTTAGTTACGTAGAACAATTTTCTAAAATTCAAAAATATAATAAGCCAGTCTAAAATGAATGAGTGAAATTCATCTTAGACAGACTCATAATTCTATGAGTAGTGAGTACATTATAAGATTGGATTAAGAAAATACAAAACAGTATTGATAAGTTTCTAATGACAGGTTTTCGGAAACATACAATATGATCCAGATGATGCCATCAACAGGCATAACAACTTCCAATCTTTCGTGGCGGCACTCTTGCTCCTATTTCGGTGAGAGTACAAAGACGTAGCTGTTACTCAGTCTTGCGGCCACTGCCGAAAATCTGTCTCTACTATCAGTGTTACATATGTACTTACTATCATTATCATTGGCAATACTACTATCATCAATATATATATTCATATAATCAGAACGTAGATTTAGAAGATCCTTAGTGGTGACAATATCCTGATTGGTGTCCTTAACTTTGAGATTGCTTCTTGTTTGTATATCTAGATAGTTTGGTACCCTGTTTGATATCGTTTGTCGTATCCCTAGTGCTAGTTAGATAGATACGTCATTAGGTAGAGTGTTTATTTTTGTGGGATGAAGCATAGGAGTCGGGCTACATGATATTATTTGCATACAAAGCTGACCTTCTGTGTTGTATCTGCTTGGACACAGGTGTTTGGCAATATAGAATTAACACCAGAGTCTGACATGAACAGACACAACAATTTTCGAAGCTTCATTCAAGCACTCATGCTACTATTCAGGTAAGGAACATTGAATACAAGCTACTCCAGCTTGAGGATACACTGTAAACTTTTGTAAACATAGGAAAATACAAACATTTATCAAAACACCATTTAGACTGCTCTAATAAATTAAATCCAGAAGCAATCTAGTTGAATTGTGAGAACCCGTAGAGTAACAAGTAAGCTTCTCAATGGAGTTATGGGAGTACTATAGAATGATTTCATTTGTGTATCATCGCGCACGTCTCATGCATGCACTTCAACTATCAAGAGTTACTTCATCTCACACTCACTGTTACTTAGTTGTGAAACGTGTAGAACAGTCTGTTTTGTGCAAACCGAATGTGTATTTTCCCATAATTGATAAATACAAAATCAATCAATACTAATTCTGGAAATGCTCTTTTTATAGTAATCTTCATTGCATTTTATAAGATTTCTTTTTAATTGGCCGTTGAATATGGAACGGTTTCTGTGAGCCACTGTATGTTTAGATGCGCGACGGGCGAGTCCTGGCCGAACATAATGTTGGCTTGCCGCAAACCCGCCAAATGCGACATAGCAGCAGGGAAGGCCTCCAACGAAGAATGTGGAAGTACGCTCGCCTACGCCTACTTCGTATCTTTTATATTCTTCTGTTCGTTTCTTGTGAGTATACCATTTATCAATTTTATAAGTCCATCTGTCAATTTTGATGCATCTTTGAACTGGTGTTTTGCTTTCAGATGTTGAATTTGTTCGTTGCCGTTATTATGGATAACTTTGACTACCTAACGAGGGACTCGTCCATCCTCGGCGCACATCATCTTGATGAATTTGTTAGAATATGGGCAGAATACGACCCTAACGCCACGTCAGTACATTTTTTTTAAACTTATTTGTCACACCACTGTACTACAGCACTCATGTGTTTTAATTCATTTTGAAATGCAATAAATCTAATACCACCATTTTTTATCATTTCAGGGGTAAGATCCATTATACAGAAATGTATGATATGTTGAAGAATATGGATCCTCCTCTGGGGTTTGGTAACAAATGTCCAAATAGACTAGCATATAAGAAGCTTATTAGAATGAATATGCCGCTAGACGATGAGGGGAAAGTTAATTTTACAACTACACTATTTGCCTTAATACGAGAAAACTTAAACATCAAAATGAGATCCCGTAAGTATCGTCCTATCATAACTTTAAGATACCTTGCCTTTGAAAATACATGTACCTCTATTGCGCCTTACAACTGAACGAGGACATCAAGGATTAAAAAAAACTATCAGCAATAAAATAATGTAAAATTATACAAATTTAAATTTTAGCCGAGGAAATGGACCAAGCAGATGAGGAATTAAGAGAAACGATAACCCATATATGGCCATTACAAGCGAAGAAGATGCTCGACTTGCTGGTGCCTCGAAACGATGTACTCAATGCTGGGAAACTGACGGTTGGGAAGATATACGCTGGACTATTGATCCTCGAGAGTTGGAGATCGACAAGGTTCAAGCAGAACGGTGTTCCGGTAAGTACGACTGCCCCTTTCACGCACCTCTAAGTAAATTTGTTTTCAACACTGTATTTATGTATAATAATGGAAATTTTGATGAACATATAAATATAGAAACTTTAGTAGATCCAAATGAAGCCAGAGTAAATTCGTGTGGCTTACGCCAGTATGTATATATGTACACTTTGAGCCAAATGTAACTATTACGTGGGTAGGTAATACTACACGTTTACAAGTAGTGTTTGTTGATGGCCCCCCATAATTCCCCACATTAGATTACAATTTGGAACATTATAGTTAGTTCTATAGAGTTGGTTGTGTTGTCTACCTGTGGTTGTATTGTTGTGTACATTTACAGAACCATATTTAAAAAAAAACCTTTCAAATCTATCGAAAACCATTTGTTCCTGTGTTCAGTATATATAACTTGTGATTGGCTCCCTACAAACAAATGTCTGTATAAGAGAGAGTACAACAATACAGAATCACTTTAGTTGAAATCGACTCTTAACGAGTCGACTACATTGGTGGTTTACTTTTCAGGCATTCAACGAGAATAGCCCTACGGCCATTCAGCCGGTAGTATTAAAATATTTTACGGAACGAAACTTTGAATACTTTTTTCTTGCACTATTCTAGATATTTTTCTTTATCATAAATTTCTTCTCGCATTGTGTTTAAATAAATTTATTTAAAAAAAGAAACATTAAATAATACACGATGGCCTATAGACTAAATGGATGGTCAAGAAATAAAACAAACTAATAAAAACCGTAGTTTAGAGATTGAATTAATAAAAGAATTTAGAACTAGAATTAGTGACGCACTTGATAACACATTAGTTTGGCAAACTTGTGCAAGTCTGGCACGTTTGTCTGTCAAGTGTCCGTCAGGGCTTTGTAAACCACAACATGAACCTGTCCTATAGTTGCAAAATAATGTAGTAGTTGAAACGAATGTGTGTGTTACAATGTTTGAAACCGTGTCTCGTAGATAGAAGTCCTACTGTTCGTAGATTTGTTTGTCTTACCAATGTGTGTCATATCGTCCCCTTTGCCTCTTGCTACTTCCTAAAAATATTAAATATAAGTATTCACTTTGCATTTTTAGATAACAGTGATCCATTTATTTTATACAAGTTTTGGGTAGCCTGCATGGTGAATGGTTACAAACTGTTCAACAGATATTTATTTCATTCTTTCGCTTTTATATAGTACAATTTACTTTCGATTACATTTTGGCTCAATCGATATTTATCATTTTAGAAGCCTGGTGATATAAGAAACGATAAAATATTACGCTTTCTTGCTACCTACGCTCTTATTTGCCTCCTGTTATTTTTATACTATAGCATAAGAATTTATTCAAATAAAAATCATTATATTCTCAAGTCTGCGCATGCTGGAGAACAAAAATACTTAGTCACTTGACTACCGTATCATATTTTCAAATGTCAAATGCAAACGTGAACTCGCAATCTCTGCCTCTGGCTTCAACTTCGTCGCACATGATTTTATAATATAGCACCCGATTTTCCGAAACAAATTGCTTTGTAATTTCAGCTCTTTCACGGTTTTACCGACATGGACTGAACAAAATTTACTCTTAACATGATACAACTAAAGTGTGTTAGTTGTTTTCTCAGATACCTGTAGCCGATTTCCTCACTTACACTACAGAATATACATTTACAATTCGATTGTATGTCCAATTGTCCATTAGTTGGATCTCTTACACTATACACACATGACACAATTAAAAGAGAACTCCAGCATGGACATGATGTATGGGATGTTTGCGCAAACTCATGTAGGCTTTAGCGGTTAGTGACTATTGAGTCCTATGCGCTTGGACGCTGTGTGACATGAGCATGCGCAAGTGTGCGTGTGTGGGGGGGATGCGTGATGTGGGGTGCGTGTGTAGAAGGCGTCGCTCTTTAACTGCTTGATGGACGTGGCGGCGGGGCTGGGCCCCGGCTCGCGGGCAGGCTCGCTCAGTCACGAAGGGCCCGTCACCGCTGATGGACATCCTGACGACCCGCACCTGCTTGCCAACCTCGCCAGACGCGGCAGACAATCGCTCAAGTGAGTTGTGTTATATCATTTTACTATTAGAAAAAAGTAAGCAGCAGGTAGATCTAAATAAATTGATTAAAAATCAGTAATAATTCAAAGTCAATTCAATAATTTCAAATGGACTTTTAAAAGCCACTTGAAAATTGACAGTTTAAAACAAAATGACTCTAAGTAGTTGTTCATTCTCAATGGAGATGAACGAACAAAAACTCATCAAGATCCAAATGTTGATTTGCAACAAAAACTTTTATTTCATCAACAATTAAAAAATAATATTAAAGGTTATGGCACATTATAACGGCACAACAGCAGCACGGCAATTTACTTATCATTCAAATTAGAGCATTCAATCGTGTGTCGTAAAATATCTTTCATAATGTCAATATGAAAAAGCCAACGGCGGGCAGTAAGCGCGCTGTAAACGAGCCGACCGCGTGACTCTGTCTGAAATATAAGATTTTTTTTTTTTTTTTTTTTTTTTTTTTTTTTTTTTTTTTTTTTTTTTTTTTAAAGCGCGCTGACACCGAGTCGCTAGCGAAACAACGTCGGGTTGCGAACTTGCACCTCGCGGCCGGCGCGTAGTTAGCGCTAGCCATAGCCGTGCTGCTGCTGTGCCGTTGCGGTGCCGTTATAATATGCCATGACTTTAAGTTTCTCGTAACCGTCCAGACGCATGGCAGGTACAATAGTTACCTAAGTGATCGCAGTATAATTATTATTAATCAATATCTGGATATGTCCAGAGAGTACGCAGTTCTTTGTGAAGTTTAACCGTAGGGCATGTAAACACTGATAAAAAAGTAAACAGTTTGTCCTTCATCACTGTTCTCTATTGTTACAGGAACAATAAAAAGGTGTGTGAAACCTTAAGCGAAACGGTGATTATATTGACTCGATCATTACTGTTGTAAACCTGATCAGCCAGAGCCATGATAGCCATTGTCTAGTGCAATCGATGTTCCCACCAATATCATTATCACAAACAAAATTTTTTGTAACAAATTTTATGAGTAAAGTGACAATTGGACAATTTACCCCATACATACGTGATGTTGGTCGAAAATGTGATGTTATATGTGTATCCGCTAAATGGGTGTCCCCCCTTTAGTACAACCTATACATCGATGCATTTTCTTATGTCATAGATAGTCGATGTTGTAATTTTATGTTCAGAGCTTTGTTTTGGGTGTTTACTAACATGATCATAGGATACTAATGTTTGTTGTTACAACTAGTCCTTAATATTAACCGTTTTTCTAGGTATTATTGTCGTACACAGTAACTTAGGGCCTTAGGCTCATAGTAAATCAATTTATGTGATGTACATTCGAAAGTATTAATCGTACAATTTAAAGTTTACAGATGGTTGTTGATGTTTAGGTAAACAATTTCAGTAATAGATGATTGTTTTTATGTCAATCTTGTAGAACTTTTGTCTTTTCTATTTCTTCGATAGGGAATGGTTTTTTTAAACGACTCTTCTGTCATTAGGGATGACTATTTGAAAGATTTCTTAGACATAGCACTTTCACTATCAATACATAAACATACTTACATAACAGTCATAATATCTAACATGACACCAGGACATGTCGTTATTCTTGCCGGCATACATTTTGCATGCAATATAACTGAACCTAGCATGTTTCTAGTTATTCAAATATAGATTTCCTAAACAGAATGGGTAAGTAGTGTAAAGTATAATATTGCACAAGCACGGACTGTTGCATGGAATGCAAAGTTTGACACTTTTATGTGCATGATTTGATATTTTATGGCAGTCTAAAATTTTGTAAATATGGGACAGTAAGTCTAATGAAACGTAAATTAAACTAGCTTGCAGATGACCGCTTTGTCTCTTTTATATCTGTATGGGTTGTTAATACAACGAATTTTGTAGGTATTGGAACTGCAAGGATCGCACCACGCCTCAATGGAGTCATTGGACGAGGGGCGGTTACAAGCACCACACACGTACCAGAATGGTCACCACCACCACCACGGGAGATCTTCCAGTTTAAGGTAAATCCTCCTCAATCACAAATAAACATCACTTTTTGTTTGTTTTATTATTCAGTTTGTTATTTCCTTTTTATGTTTATAGTGTCATCGAAGAAGAGTCCATTGATCTCAAAGTTATCGTAGTGAAAAATGGTATGTGCCATGATACACATCTTCTACTAACCGAATGTACTTTCTTCAGGACTAACCAATTTCACTCCCCGATTTCTCGGTGTTGCATGATTGGTAACATGCATGGTAAAATCACAACTTCCATTATTATTTCTTTGTTAAACGAGGTTTGTTTACAGACGAACACCAAGTCCGAGAAGACGAGGCCACTACGGAGGTTATCATCACGATATCGGGTTCTCCGACACCGTCAGCAACGTCGTCGAGATAGTCAAGCACGAACATCAAAGACACGGGCGAACGCACAGAGCCCCCCACTACTACCACCCGCATGGTAAGCGATTATTTCATTATTCCGCTAAACAAGCCAGTATTAACCATTACCGTAACCCTACTAACGACTGAAATGTAAACTTATGTGTTATAGGCAAATCTGGTGATAACCCTTGGTTGAATCCACATAGATAATCTAGTAACTTAGATTTTCATTCTAGATCATATCGTGTGTTTCTATTTTGTTTAATAGCCTTTCAACAGATTTGCTATTCCGTCAAGTGTTTATTTATGGCTTAACGCTATTGCAATTTTGATGAAAAATATCGGCGTTTTAAAAATATATAATTATTATAAAATTATATAGCCATTAAATGAGCTAAATGCTATGAACTATTTATTCTTATGTTATTCCTGTAGTATTATTTATTCATACTAAAACATTAACCGTTAACATACCAAATATATTTTATTTAGCTTAAATTAACAAATTGAAACAGTTTTGCAAACATTTTTCTTCTCATGAAGGTACTCTGAAAGTTTTGTGAGAAGATGGGAAGTCTAGCTTAATAGTAGTTGTAGATATTCATATTTTCCGTAGTTGTAGATATAAGATGTCAGCGAGCGAAGCAGTTACTGCTGTAAATAATGAGATCATGAACTTAGATTATTAGATTGTAATATCTAGCTATAAATTGAACATTCTCACATGGCTAGTCTTGTAACATTATATTTGTAGCTAATTAGCTATGATTTTATAACTGCTCCTTTATTATGCTCGTGACTTATATTGTTAGCGGTACCTACCTATCATTAATACTTTATTCACCAGGCAACTCATAATATTAGATGTAAGTACATTACAGATTGCCAATAGATTGAGCCGCAACATACTCTAATGAAGCATTATATAATGTAAAGATTTATATAAATTGGCCTGTATTATATAACAAATGAAATTAATTTGCCTGCTGCATGCTAATTACATTGGTGCCCAACCAAATATATCTGCTCCTATTTGCACATATTTAACTGCTTAATCATGGGTGCCTCGCTACAGAGGTTCCTTAAACGCATGCACTTCAAAGATATCACATAAATCATGCAGCATGCAAAAGCTTAATAATGATTTTGTATTTATTTTTGTATTCTCTGCAGTAGTCTGCTATAGTCACATCAAGAAGTTTATCTCATAATGTAATGAACAACTTTTACCGATTGTATCAAAGTATTATGCTCTCAGTTCTCCTACAACTGTAGTTACAACTTTGGACACACAGCTAATCAACCAATAAACCCATCCCTGTCAATCCAAATCCGTGTCCATGAACCTTTACATTTGGAATCACGTAGGACAGACACCCAAAACTTTTAGAGTCACCTTTGTGAGTAAGGAAATAAGGTCGGTAGTCCGACGGGCTTAGGGTAAACCGTGGTGGAAGGTACATGAAGGTATTCCTGACAGCAGGGAAGGAGTGGAGGGCGCCGCACCCCACGACCAGCCTGAGCCAGCCCTCGCGGTCGCCCAGCCCGCCACACCACACCTACGGTGAGATCCACTCGCCACACACTCTGGACCTCACATACCACACTGACTATCATCACGATAAGCGCTTTGCGACTACCAACATTCAGTACCTAGGTATAAGAACAGGCACGTTAAATACGGTAACCCATTCTGATATTAATATAATTATAATTAGGTCAAAAATCGTGAAAATCTTGTTAACGTCACGTATAAATCTTCACCATAATAACATTGAACAACACTAGGGAATATATCCTCAACCCGAATTCGAAAATGAAAAGCAGCCATGAGAGACATCAACATATTCTTCAAACTGTTTTCAAAATTTTCAGTCGGGCGTTATTATTTGTATTCAGTGTCATTGATTGTAAAGCAAAGGGTCTGAATCGAAATTCCAATTGGCATCTACATTCAAAATTGTTAGACCCATAAGACCCTTTGCTGGAATAGCAATGTGTCTAAATTATTAGTAAATCGATGTTGATGCGATCCGGCTTTGCACGTCTGTAGATGTATGAAAGTGGCGCGACTGTAGATGGAGAGCATGGTGGATATCCACGAGAAAATTGTTTGCACATCTGTTTATTGATCATCTGGATAGGTATACTTATACTTTGATTATGACCCCTGTTATTTTTCTTGATTTGATTCGAACGTCCTGTTATTTATGGATTATTATATCATATGTATCATTAGCTCATAGCTGGAGATTGTTGTTGGTCGGGGAGTAGAGCATCAAATCATTCAGAGCGCAGTTTGGGCCCCGATAGGTGAGCGGGATCGGGAGCGGGACCGCGAGTGGCGGGAGTGGCGCGACCGGTCGTGGGAGCGCGAGGGCGCGCGGCGCGGCCGCGGCCGGCAGCTGCCCCCCACGCCCACTAAGCCGTCCACGCTACAGGTCAAGCAGCAGCCACCCTTCACCAGAATCAGCCACAGCCCATCGCACGTAAGTACCAAGAAAACTTACTTCCTTACTACCCTGTGTTAGTTTTCTACCAAATTATGTTAACCTGCAGTGCGATTCTGTAAACTTCTCACCATAAGCTTAGGTGAAGAGAACATGAAGGAATACAAACAAGATAGAATGACAGTTTACTTCATACTCACTCCGCCTAAGACGATGAGATGTTGATAAAATAGAGCAACCGGACTGGATCCTACTACTACTACGACTACTGTAATACTAACACTGGTCAACACGACTTTTTGCCGTTAATCCAATTACATATTTTCGGTATCTATCATGTATAAGTATTAACAGAAAAATAATTAAATAATCTTTTACATCGAAATATCTAAATAAATGACAAACTATAAAGACAAAATGTTTGACGGTTTATCGAAAAAAAAAACATAATTGACCGTAACAACAAAATTAGACTGGTATTTGTAATTATACGATATACCCTCACATTTTAGCACACTGAGAAAAATAGTTTGAAGTAATTTTTTATCAGGAACTTCTTTTTGTGTACGATATTAGTAGTTAACGGCGTTCTATTTCCAGTGTTTTTTCAACGGGTTATGTATAATTGATTGTGACGATTTTTCTTATTTCATTTCCATGCATTTTATTCCTAAAGATGTGTTTTATACATGCACATTAGAATATGAGTCGAAAATGCTCAAATTCCCCGGATCTCTTCTGTTTTATCTGTAGAGTTTACTTTAAGTTCAAATCGAGAATGGTCCTTTTTTTCTGAAAACCTGTGAAATCCCTTTGTAGAACCAAACAATATTACTTTGCCGCCTTTGCACATCAAATTAGGTCTCATGAAAAACTATGTTAAAGCCATTGATAGAAATGGAAAAGGTTTTCTGTATTTAAAAACTTTATTTTCTAGACTGACTTAAAGCTAAATTAATAGAAGGGGTTTTTGTCGGGCCGAATATAAGGATGGTCCTGAAGGATTCCAATTTTATTTCAAAATTAAACAGAGGAAACAAATGGATGGCTTTTTTTTGTTGAAGTGTCAATTTTTTTTTGGGGAATAGAATATCAGCAAACTATAAAGAGATGGTTTCTAAACTACTACAGTATTGTAGAGCCTTCATAAGATGTAATATGTCCTAGAAGATTTGTTCCTTCATTTCTATCTAGACTTTTTCCCCGACAACTTAGGTGCGGTAAGGGGGGAAAGATTTCATCGATATATCATGGCGCTGAAAAAAGATACCAAGGAAAAATGGTCATCAAGTATGCTTGCAGATTTTTGTTGGGCTTTAAAACGAGATCATCCATCGAATAACAAAAGACCAGCAAAACGAACTAAAAAATCGCCAGAATTATTTTTTTAAAACATGTTTCTCTTTCAAACTAAGTAATTTTTTTTTAATCAACTTATTTTCCAACGGAAATGAGTATTTGAATATTTTTCACACATATTTTTAGGGTTCCTGGTCTGTCTGTCTGTCTGTCTGTCTGCCTGCCTGTCTGTCCGTCTGTCACAGCCAGTTTTCTCCGGATCCACTGGACCGATTCTGTTGAATTTTGGTACACATATGTACTTCTATGACCCAAACACGGACGCGTTACGTAAATTATTATTTTTTTAGTATGGGGGTCAAACTAGAAAATGAAAAGAAATATATTTTTGGACAATATTGTGTGACATACCAAATGAAAGGGCTTACTGTGAGGGTTTTTATTATATTTTTTTCATAATAATTTTAAAATAAATGGTTTTGAAGTTATTCAAGAAATTAGACGAAAAATGACTATTCCCCTCTTATCTCCGAAACTACTGAGCCTAAAATTTTGAAACAAAATGGAAATAATAGATCTTTACCTAAAGATTACATGAAAACCTATTAGAAGTCTGTAGTATTAAAATAACATGTTAAAAAAAAAACTAAATTCTTCCGAACGAATTTAGTATTTTTTTTGCACGCGAGTCCGACTCGCACTTGGCCAGTTTTTTAACAAATCTCTTGCCAAGGTATGCAAAAAAAAACAGTTGCGAACCACTGCAAAAAAAAACATTTTTTTTTTGTTCTCCAGTGTCAGAAAGATTTAAAAGATGTCTAATGACTGAAAATCACTGCTTGAATGATGGATCAACTCATTGCAGGACTGACATAAATGCCCTTGACAGGAAAACTAAAAATGTCCCGATGCTTGTTACAGTTATCGCTGAGACACACCGTCAGAGAACCGGTGGAGCCTCAACACGACGAGTATGAGTACGGCCGAGAAGTTGAAAGACTGATACACCGAGATTATAGATCTAGAGAGAGGTACGTACTTCGAAACATAACTAACTTGTGGGAATACCTGTGGACCTGTCAATCTGCGTGAGCTAGCAAAAATTAATGTGGATAACCAGGTCCACTGATATTTCAACCAGAAAATAGATTGATTAACAGTAATTTAAAGCGCCAAACACAAGACTTGTTTCTCTGCTAGATTGTTTTATTAGTTAAATTATTGTAATACATTAGTTAGTTCTGCTACTTATGCTAAACGGCGCAATTTAATTGTCTATTAAAATCTATTGCTGGACTTGAGCCTCGTAATTTTCGGAAAAAAAAAATTGTTAAGTTTGAACCCGCAAAAGCTAGAATCGTGTTTCTAGCACAAATCGGTCTTCAGTCCCTCGTCACTGCATATGACGTGTGTGCACCGGGCAGATCATACTGACGTAGATGCAGAAAATTGGGTAATTAGAGCTTTCCGCTTTTGCTAACCTCCTTTCAGTAAATTGTAGCTCTTTTGTTTTTACTGTATTGTGGCGTCCCCGCATGCAATATAGCATCGAAACAAGTGCTGTGTGAGGATGGCTTAATCGCTGGGCGTGTGCAGACGCGGCCGGGGCTACGACGCGGAGTGGGGCTCGGCGCGCGCGTACGAGGCGCCGCTGAGCTACGAGGCGGCGCTGGCGCTGGGCCGGGGCGGCGGCGCGCGCGCGCTGCCCTCGCCCGCGCCCGCGCCGCGCCTGCCCAACGGGTACAAGCCGCGCGCGCGCCACTCCGACTCCGACGAGGACGACTGGTGCTAGCGGCGCCGCCGCGCGCGCCCGGCCCGCGCGCCGCACTCCCTCTGACCCGCGCCTGCGCCCGCGCGCGCACCGCGCCCCGGACGATCTCGTTTTATACTCGGCGACCGTGTGTACATAGACGACTCCCGTTGCTCAGCGGTTCGGACGTCGCTCCCGGCCCGCCGCGGCCCGCCTCCGAATTCTAGTATTTACGAAGTTTTGGAAAATTTAATTTTTAATTCGCTAAAATTTTACTCCTTGATTTGTATTACGGTTAAGCGATCGAGGTATGAGACGGTGCCGGACGACTCGTTTGCGCTAGGATTTTTACATAAAATGAAATTACTAGTCTGTATTGTAAAAGTAAACTTTCTATATTAAATTTGCACTACGTAAAGTCTACGTTACATCGCGTGGTCGCGCGGTGAGGGCGCGGGCCCCACCCGCCCGACGCCGTTTCGTATTCAACTTACACGTTGGGAGAACACTAGCGATTCATCGTCAGACAAATTAATACTAGTATTGTATAAAATATTTACATAGCGAATAATTTTTACTTAGTTAATATATACTAAATAAATAATTAAACATTTTTTATTGAATTTGCTGTCCTTCCCCCAAGTGCTTTATACCTACGTTATTTAAATTTAAATACGATTAAACTAAATAAAGATGAATTGTGTGTAAACTTTGAAATATATTTCTGCATTAAATGATTACCCAAATTGTTAAATCGTGTACTGAGTATTGTTTAAAAGATTTTGTCGCCTGGTCTGTAAAGTGTTACTCCTTGACTAGAGCTACTTGTAATGTACGACGCGCAGTTTTGTACCGAGTGGGAGTATCTTATTGCTTTGTGAGTTAACTCTTAACTTAAATATACCTCAAAGTAACATATAGGATGTAAATTAAAGACGAGCCAAAGTTTTGTTGACTATAATTATTATTATACTAAGGAAAAACAGGATACTCCCACTGAAGAATGATACAGTCATCGACATTTTGATTATTCGCCTTTAACGTTAGCGGTATTAACGGTAGGTTATGAGTCATAACTACTTGTAAGTCTCAACAGTTCAAATATGAGTGATTTTTAATTAAAATGTTAAAAGTAGGTAATTCATAGATTAATATATCCATTGAAATAACACGCGGCATTACCTATTCGTATGTATAAGGAATCTTTTGTCGATGACCGATTATTTCAAGCGAAACAAAACAACCAAGTGTCACCAGGCACAAAATCGAACTATTGTTTGTACACTCTACATCAGAATTGGTTTACAACTTTAGTATTAAGCATATTGAATAAACAGTTAATAATAAGTAAATGATAAATCTTGCTAAGAATCACCTTCATTTGGATCAACACCTATGCAAAAGCGGTAAAACCAATTCTGCGGACGAATGTACCGTATATTATAAATCCGATATTCGTCCTAATCCCACTTGATACTACTTCATGCCATTGTCATATTAGTCACTTGTTAGCTGTCATCTTTACTGCGACTATTGTACTGGAAACATCAATTATTGTGCAAATACACAACTCAAGTGTATTGTCAAATATTAGAAATATAATTCGGTAAATCTTTCAATATGGTTCACTTTTATTAAAATTCACTTTACGTCTTCTGACGTCACATGTCACTGATGAGCGGTGCAACAGTCGCAATGGAGAGGAAATCGTTCAACACCATCAAACACATTTGTTGCAAAGCATGATGTAGGTTACTTTAGTACGACAAAATTGTAAATACATAATTTTCTGTGATAAACATGATGAAAAAATGAGGATTATTATTAGAACTGTGTGATTGCATAGGGGTGTTGTTCATTTCTCTAAGGGACGACGCGTGTTTGGTATTAACCGAGAAATGTTTTATAAGAAGGATATAAGAGTGTCATGCAACGTGCAACAGAATTAACGACATACCTGAAAAGAGGTTACTGTACTCATCACTACGAATAACTTTCAGTATGGGACGAACCCAGAAATCGCGAAAAAATAATCAGCTGTTCAGTACATTTTGTTGAGTTTTGCGCACATAAATGTATGGGGCGGTCGATTTTTTATTTGCAATATCTGTGTTGTTCCCATAGTAAAAGTTATTCATAATAATGAGTACAATGAAACCTTCACAGGTATTGCGTTCTGTTACACATTGTATATGTAATAATGAAATGTTATGCAGAATAAATGAAATATAAAAAGCGGAGATAAAAAAATATATTTCATATATTGTTCAGTTATGAGAGATAGTACATGCGCACTAAATAGGTACGTACAGTTGCCTTTCAGTTTTCTATATAAAGGTTAACGGTATGAAGATCGGAAGGGTTCGGATGACGCGTTGTCTTACTCGAGATAGAATAGTGTTGTTCCAAACACGCGGCTCGTCTAAAAGTAGATACATTTAGTCGAATCGGATATTACTCCCTCAATATTTTGATCGTTGTTGTTTGTTGCGAAGGGCAGGAACGGGTTATAAAATAGCTTTTATATTTTACCTCTGTTATAGTGACTAGTACAAAGTGTCTACGCTGGTACGCGAAACGTGTAATTTTTGTGCAGTATTGTCCATTATTATAGTACCTATACTTTGTTAATAAATACGCCTGTTTTCATAATTCCGTTTAAATTACACACATATATATGTGATCGATCGTTTTGAACAAATTGATATTATTAATGTTATAATTACAATGCTAATCTAGTCGTAATAAAAGAAATAAATAAAAATTGTTTTTTAAAAGTGTTCGCGAAGGAATGCGTGTCTCACAAAATATAAACTTGTTGTCCTCGATTTCAGAGAGTTAGAATTCTTCTATGTAGTTTTATTATTTGACAAGATTGACTCATGAGAAATATTTATATTGTTATTGTATAGACGTATGGGTATTTTCGTTTTGTCATTTGTAATCGGGATGTTAGGATGATATCTACAATAAGCCGATGGACTTTCGATGACTGAGTGGTATAGAGTGCCGAGAGCGAGTGCGCCCTGCTTCAGTGTTTGTGACTCCCTCGTATTGATACGACGATGTCTCACTAACATACGTGTATAAGATGTGTAAATATTGTAAAATATAAAGCGACCGTTGTGTAGAGGTCGTATGTGAAAATGTCTAGTGATATGTTACTAGTTAATGTTAGCTAGGTAATCTCGTCCCCAACTGTCCTTGAATTTAAGTTGGGTGTTTCACTGCCTTAAAATAATAATGAAAATATTCGACGTAATAGTTACTAAACTACTACAAATAAGTGGCATTTCAATTGTTCTAATGCGTTACATTGTTCCGTGTTCAAGACACTATAGACACAAACAAACGACACTGCGGTTTGCGTTCGAAGTTAATAGTTTGATGATCGATAGAGACAAACAATTCAGTACGAACACTGATATGAAAGCAGCAGCTAAATAACAAGGTGTAATAAAATTGTTAATAAATAAATTGTAACTAATAAACACTCTCTTAGCTCACTTCCTTCACTAGGTCAGTGCAGACGAGCCGTTCATTTGCGATATTCAATGTTGAGCCTGAACCTTCATAATATAATAGTCCTTCGATATAAATTAGCTCGTGTGCTCGTTGCCTATAAATTATCGAATAAATTGAACTACTGAAGTGAGATGAGAAAGTCTGAGCCAAGATGTCATGCCTGCCTTGTATCTGTGTAATCGCTTCACGACGATCATGTTTTATATTAAAAAGTTATAAGTATAATTGTATATTTAGCATAGAAAGTTCATCGGCGTCGAGAGAAGCACCATAGAATGTTTTTTGGTACGTTCCAATAACTTAACAGGATAGTGCAATCCTAATGATATTGTATTAATAAAGAACCAAACTTAAATTAGTATTTAAGTAATTTATTATCCTAAAACTAAAAAACTATACGCATGTTTTCACTATACTGGTAAAATGGTTATGTACAATACGAAAGAGCTACTGTTTTATATATGAATTCTTGCTCGCCTGTAAAATTTTGCAGAATGAATCATATTATAAGATTGTACAATATGAATAAATGCAAAAAAGACATTTCCTCGATTATGTGTGTTTTCATTAGATTGATTTTAGAAAAAAAGTAAATTAATCTACCTATCTATATTTCTATTATATTTACCTTTATTTATTCTAAAATCATTCTCACTATCTCCCTCTTAAAACGAAACAGCTTTAAATCTTCTTCTTCTTCTCGTATGGGCACTAAGGTCTAACGACACCACACACCTTAGTGTCAGAGTTTGTAAACCGCCCCAAGGGCCTCTGACATGGTTTATTTGAGGACCGCCGGGACCACCGGATTATACGTGCCTTCCGAAGCACGGAATCATCTTTTTATAAGACAATCAGGTGATCCAAGCCTGCAATGTCTTAGCTAAACTGGAAACAACTTTACAAAGTATGCTTCCCATGGGAATCGAACCCACGACCACCGGGTCACAAGGCAAACGCCTGAACCACTCGACCACGGAGACAGAAGAAGAAGACTGTTTTAAATGATTAAAATTGTTGTCGTTGTTTACCTTCAAGAAGATAAACCATGAAGCGATTAGGCCGAACAATTTAGTTCGATTACTAAGGTAAGAATTTCGGAATTTGTTCGAAAGAGCTAGCGCGGCCCTGGAACGCAAAGGGCATTTGGAGGAACACGACTGCGTTTTAGCCATTAAGTCTGATACTCCGCTCCGCCTAGAGCGGAGTGGAATCATTTGAAGATTTTCCAAAATCACAACGTAGCATATAGCATATAAGCGGTTGCGAAAGACGTTGTCCAGCCCGAACGGACGCTCTGTTTGGCTGGCATGGCTGTAGTAAGTACATTGGCATGGTTAACATGAAAGTGTCACGTTGTTGGACAATGCATTGCTGCCTGGCGTTACAAAATCATATTTTTGACGTGATTACGTCTTATATATCAATAGTTTTTGCCCGTACGCGCGTATCCCGTTTATTCCCGCTCCCGTAGGAATTTTGGGAAATCTCCTCTTAGTGCTCCCACGGAGTGTAGGGAACCTAAATGCCAAATTTCAGCTTTCTACGACTAGTAGTTTCGGCTCTGGGTTGTCAGTCAGTCACATAATCAGTCAGTAACGGAAGAATTTTATAAATTAGGATGAACGCCGGCTGCACGCACAAAATGAACGTCACATTCTGCCCGAGCCGAGGGTGCAAGCGAGAGCGCAGAACAAGCGATAGAGAGGCACGCTCGGCCTAAGCATTCGGCTTGTTTGCTAAGAATTCAATTGTTTTCTTATGACGTTATCACGTAAAATTATCGTCCGTAAACCGACTTTACAGACAACCAATTTTTTTTCTACACGATTCACTGAAAAGAATAATTTGAGATTTGAGATAGCATTACTAATCAGCCAAATTAATACCAGTACGGCAGTACCAGTACCAATGCCAAACTAACATACCACTTTTCTACGCAGCGTAGCAAATTGGTCGTCTGCTACGTCCGCGTAGCAACTGTCGTAGCAGTATTGCTACGTCGTAGCAACGCAAGCTATGGCAGATGCCAGATAAACGCTATAAGCGTCATTGACCCATATACATTTAAAGTCAAAGCTGTCCTGAATCGACTTCTATCGTGATCCTTTATGTTCTCTAGTAATGAAAAACGGTTCGAAATGGGGTTGGCAAGTGCAAGCTGATCTCAGATGGCGCCACCACTACACGAACCTTTGTCAAAGTGAGATAACCACTATTTGTCTGTGATTCGTCTTTAAGATTCATTTGTTTTTCATTATTCTACTAGTCAAGCCCTTTCATTTGATACCCATATTGAGGGAGTAGTGAAAAACTGTAATTCGCCATTTTGTGGTGGTGGCCGTCTTGGATTTGAAATTTGTCATAGTGTATAGTAGGTATTCTACTAGTCAAGCCCTTTCATTTGATACCCTTATTGATCGGGTTGTGAAATAAAAATGTAATTCGCCATTTTGTGGTGGCAGCCATCTTGGATTTGAAATTAATTTGTCATAGTGTATAGTATTCTAATAATCAAGCCCTTTCATTTGATAGGTATCCATATTGAGGAGGTTGTGAAAAAATATGTAATCCGCCATTTTGTAGCGGTGATCTTAAACCGATTTTCATCAAACATAGCTAAGAACACTCCCGACTAATTCACCTTTCAAACAAAATCAAAATCAGTCCATCCGTTCGGGAGCTACGATGCCACAGACACACACACACACGGCAAACTCATAACACCCCGTCGTTTTTGCGTCGGGGGTTAAAAACCGTTTTTTTTTTTTCGAAGCCTTTGCGTCGGCGTCGCCGACGAGGCAAGTAGAAAGATAAGAGCATCTTGTACGCACGTGTACTTTGACGAGTGTTTTATTCTCTCAGCTACCCTGCTGTGTCGAAGCCAACAAAGCCAATTCAAATAGTAAAACCATTTTAATATTCTGTTTTCATGCAAATTGGTTGTCTTCTATGACCACGTAGTAGGCTGCATCATATCGCTAGTTCATAGTACTTTTGCTTCGTCGTAGGATGATTACGTGCAAGCAATTTTGCTTCTTCGTAGAAGTTTAGCTTGACTAGGCGTCTTGGCAGATTGGCTGCGTGATACTTGTCGTAGCAGCAGCACATCCTGACATTTCTGGCTACGTCGTATCTGTTTTGCTTGACTACAAAACGGCTTGCTACGAGACAAGATGAAGCATGTAAAACAGTTTACGGTCCATACATAATTATGAAAAGTAAACTCGGCTTAAGATGTGAGAAAAACGTAATTTAGCTTAGCTTTTGGTAATCAATCAGCTTATTATTGATAAACTTTATGACCACGAACAAAAAAATAAAACCACTCAAAACTGAGATAACAAATAATTTAATAGAACGTCATATCGACAATGTGCCAAACTGGCGAACATACTCTTTATTATCAGAACCATAATTTAAAGATGTACCTAGAATTTCGCCCGTTGGCTCAAAAAGAACCATTTCCACTCTTAACACATTATACGATACTCGTAGGCCCGTAGCTGAGAGGACTGATTCAAAACAATTTTATTGAATAGATCAGTCAAATAAATAATTTGAGGAAAACTGTAACAATTAAATTTTCTCCCAGAAAACGTCAAACGATCCTAAAACAGCCAATGCAGTCAGAATCTACACGTTTAAAACGCAGAACCCTGGTCACTCAAAAATTTATCAGCATTTCAGGACACTTCGAGTCGGTACAGTGTGTGGTGTTCTTCAGTTGTCCGAATAATCCGGGACGTCGGTATCGATGGAGCTAATGTCTGCGTCGATGTCACTACTGACTGTGTTTATCGTTCGCGTCCGAGAACTAGCCAGCCCGGAGTCATCTGAAATAGAAGAACGCTTTAAAACGTTGGCAGATCAAGTTAATTCGAACTGATATTCAACGAAGTTATTTTGAACGTGGTTATTGGTCGTTTAGATTTACGAAGTTAAAAAGTCACACACAACTTTTCCCTGTAAAATATCGTATAGGACAGCGCCGTACTAGCACTCGCTTAGCATTGGAATCTATAGTAATAAATATTATAAAGCTGGTGTTTGTTTGTTTTTTTATTTGAGTAACTATTGTGTTGAATTGTAACATTATTTTAGTGTTGGATAGCCCATTTATCGAGGGTCTATGTCATACATAATTTTGGAAAAGAGCTGATACTCTTACACTGCTGGACCGATATTAACCAAACATAGCTAAGACACAACCGCAAGGAAACTGTCTTTCAAATAAAAAAACCGCATCGAAATCGGTCCATCCGTTTGAGAGCTACGATGCCACAGACAGACACACACACATACAGACAGACATCGACGTCAAACTTATAACACCCTTGTTTATGCGCCGGGGGTTAAAAAATGAAGATGTTGCGCCGATTATTATATTATTTTTATAATAATATCACAAACACGAAAATCCCAAATATAATTTTCAGTCAAACTTTTACCGTCATTTCCATAAGTGCGAGTCGATGTCGACTGGTGGAAGTCTATCATCGGCATCACAGAAGAACTGGTCATAGGATCCTCGAGCATTTCAAACTGACCCGAAGGGTCAATTAAGACAGTCTGTAACAGAAAAATAGAAGTAAAAAGTTTTTCTGTACAGAGCTCAATAACTGCGGGTCTAAAAAGCCCACTTTAGTAGAATCATATTAGGATTATACTGTTAATCATACAACAAAATCTGTCAAATTTCATTTTCATCTTTATCGCTAAAGCAGTAGGTTCAAAGTTGATTGGGAAATATTGACAGTTTCAGGTAGCTTGGATGTGCTGGCTGATGGCTGGCTGATTCTACTAAAGTGGCCTTTTAAGACCCGCTGTAAAATCCGTAGCAGTAATAATGATCCTTTTCCCTACTACTAATTGTCATAGTCATCATGAATCGGTTGTAAACATAGATAGTGCCATTGTTCCTGTATACAGCGTATTCCAGAAGTGCGTGGTCATTTAAGGCTGGTGTTTTGTATCTGCTAAACAGATAAGAAACCATATCAAAATATTTTTTCTGGCTTAAAAAAAATGCACCGCTATAGGGGGGCGTGTCACTTTACACTCACACCAGAGGAAAAGTCTCATTATAAATAAGTACATTTAATAGCTGATAAATTTGAAAGCAAGTAGTAATCACGTGAAAAACAATAGAACTACTTACGCTGACATCACTTTCAAGTCCAGAGGAGGTCTCACTGGAACTTAGTGATGTGCCTCTCCCGGAACTATCCTGCGAGTGGTCACTGTGCATGCCGCATCCGTCCCCTGCGCCCGCGCCGACGCCGAGCATGGAGGGCTCTACGACGTTCCCATTGGCATCGTATATCGGTTCATCGTGAGGCAGAGCTACGGGACCAATAATTGGCTCGCGGGGTTCTTCCACCTAGTTAAAGCTTGAAAATTAAGCAGAGCTCGCACTTTTACTATAGGACCAATCCCCAAAATCAAATTTCTTCTGGGCACGCTCGCTCAGTCATAGACCTCATCCATCGCTTTTCATCAGGCGTGATTGTGGTCAAGGAGCATCCTCAATCGGGAAAAAAGCACCGATTTCGAGGTTGATCCCATACTAAAAGTTCTTCATAATGATGAATATACTGACCCCTTTTCAGTTATTGCGTTAATTCTGCTAAAACGTTGCATAATTATTTCCAGCTTTCAGAAGTACAGGGACGTGACTAACATACCCCGTTTAACATTTCATAATGCCGAATACAAAAACTTTCTAGGTACTTTCAACCTAAACTTGCTATAATATTATTAAATGGAGAAGAGTTTAGCACATCACTACATAACTTTTAATAGATAGAGTGGTTCTCAAGGAAGGTATATACTTTGTCAAGATTTTGTGTAAATTGGCTGATTTATGAAGATTACTAGCTGTTGCCCGTGACTTCGTTGGCATGGAAATTTTTAAATGTGTGTGTGTGTGTGTGTGTGTGTGTGTGTGTGTATGTGTGTGTGTGTGTGTGTGTGTGTGTGTGTGTGGACCGCCTGATCAAAATATGATCAATGTGGTGATGATTATAAAAGGTGTTCTTTTGGGCGCTGTAATTTGGGCGGTAGAATTAAACGGCTAAACAAAATTAAACGGCGTTAAGGCCTCTCGTTCTTTGGCGACACGTCGTCGTCGTCGTTTTACACTGCTGCAAAAGGACTCCCCAGCCGCTGCTTTTGATAATATTGCCCGTTGGAGTATATTTGCTTGCAAGATTAAGCGGCAACTAAAAACGAAATGTCAGTTGCCACCGCTAAGCAAAGTTGCAGCAATGCCCGAGGAAGCCACAGTCAGAGCTATATTGCAGCCCTTGCAGAGTTGGACCAGCAGAAGATTCAGCACAAACTAACCTCCTGGTACGTCAATCCCCTTCTCCACTATTTACTCAGCGTTGAAGTCCCGCCGAAAAATGAGCTTCGCTGTTGGGTACCGTTGCTGGTCTACGTCGGTCGACTCCACGAGGGAATTAAACAGCGCTGTTGTCTCCTGATCACCGCTGTACGATCGGTATACGCCGATGTAGATAAATTTCTCCACGCCTGTGTCCACAAGTACCATATGGCAGAAAAACCAGATTTCTCAAAGCAACGGAGACGAAGACAACAAATTTAATCGCGGACGTACACACAGGCCCCAGCCTGCTTCTTGAACTTGTGTTCCAGAGAGTAGCCCGGGTAGTTGAGGTACGCCACGTCCGACGGGGTTGTTATCTTCGTCTCCGTTAAGAAAAACAGGTGCGGCTTCTCGGTCTCAAGATGGTGATGGACCGGATCGAGATTGGAGTGCAACCCCCTAATATTAGTGAGGTGCACTCTTAGTGGGAGGAAGTGCAGCCGTTGTTTTACCTTATTTTTCTTCTTAGCTTTAGTCATCATGGAGAGTAGTTGCGGAGAAAAGTCGAACTGTCGAGGCGCTGCTCAGTGAACCAAGTGGAACACTAGAGCTAAACTAACCTGTGGGGAACTCATTTGGAGATTGCGGGGACGCCCGAACCCCCCCGGATATGGCCACCGGGTCCTCCCATTCAGTCGCCGGCTGGCACGGTGGAGCATACCGGGATTTTTCGCTAGTTGGCGGGGCAGCCTTTGACACGTGGCTGGCGTGCTACTTGGGCCCCCTACTAACTGCGGTCGGCCAACGGCTGGCACCGTGCTTCGGATCCCGCTACCCTCCAAAATGAGCTACCCGGAAAGCCCAGCCCAGCGACCAAGACCGGTTCTAAGCAGAGGAACTGACAGTCTCCTTCTCCCCTAAAGACACTGGCACTCCCGCACACCGACGGAACACAGCAAGCTGCTTGGCCCTGGACTTCAGCGGGATGGTGGTAGCGAGCCAGGCGGCTCGCTCCTTGCGGAGTCTACCACCGCTTTTAGTGAGATCGTTCTGCCGTACCACAGGTAAGCCTGTGGTGCCGTTGCCCGGGGCGGACCGCGCGTAGATTGATCCCAAACCACCCCTCTTTTCTTTTCTTTTCGTATCGTTTCGTTTTGTTTTGTGAAAAAGATTTTTATAAGTACACGGTTCCTGTTGGATTCAATTGTTATGTATAGGAACCATGCATTTTTCTAGGATATAAAAGTAGCCTATGTCATTCTCAGACCCCAAAACTACCACTATGCAAAAACCATGCCAATACCTTGCCCCTTAAAAACAAAAACAAATTATCCAACGGGAACCGTGCATTCTTCCGGAATAAAAAGAAGCTCACTCAATCAATTCAAACCCTTGCTCTAGACTATCTGTGTACCAAATTGTATTTAAATCGGTTCAGTAGTTTTGGCGTGAAAGCACGACAGACAGACAGTTACTTTCGCATTTATAATATTAGTAAGGAGTAAGGATTACTGAAGAAGTCGTAAAAAATGATCTAAATAATTGTATATCGCGTGCGCTTCGAAAACTATTGATGATAGAACAAAACAATGTACTACAGTTTTAGATAACACATCAATACCTACGAAAAAGTCCGCGAAATCATATGTCTATCTTTTATGGTTTAATCACAATATTCAAATTTGATATAAACGACGTGTTTTCACCAATATAGTACAAATCTTTATCTTAAGATAAAGATTTGTACTATATTGGTGAAAACACGTCGTCGTCGTCGTCGTCGTCGTCGTCGTCGTAATATGTTAGTCATCTTGAGTGTTTAATTTAGAGCAAAATTGCCGTTCACACCATCTAATTTGGATGAATATCTTAGGAGATATCTCAAAATTAAAGTAAGTCGTGCAACCAAATCGTTATCACGGTCAATCATCATATCGGAGGTAGAGATGTCCCGAAATGGTAGACACCTGTGAGCAGACGTCGGTCGTTGACGGTTGTCTCTATTGCACTTTTTATTTCAGCCTGAACCACAATATTATTGATTTTGGTAATTAGATGTTCACTTTATTAGTTTGGGCTAAATAAACATTTGCACCCGTGCGAAGCCGGGGCGGGAGCAGGGGTAGTTTCAAATAATTTATAGAAACCTAGTTAAAACATTTAAAGATTCGAATAAATAAAGAGGGTTGACGTGAAGAACTTACGGCGTGCTGCTGACTAATCAGTTGAAACAACCAATTGGGAACAACCGCATCTTCTTCTAAGGCACAGGATGCGTAACTTTCTGAAGATCTACCCGATATGAACAATTCTTCCGACGTCTACAAAAACACAAACATTGCATAGGACATTTATAATGAAAAAGACAGAAATAACCGTAAGCGCCCCTACGCAGTAGCGGTCAACCGCGGGGGCGGGTGGCCGCGCGGTTGGCTGCCCCAGCGGTCTAGTTTAGTATGCAACCGCTTGTCATTTAATGGCGGTTAAGTGCGTACAATCAGCAGCGGTTGCATATTAAACTCGAAAAGAGACCAGCCGCCCCCGCCCGCAGCCAACCGCTAGTGCGTAGGAGGCGCTTACAGGCAAGGGATATTGATACAAAGACATGTAATAACTAAATACGCGCGTATTCGACCGAATGCGATGGATCTTTAAAAAGTTACGAAACCTACACTAGGGCACAGCTAGGAATTATTTACAAGCCTTAAAATAAATTAAATTACAAACAGGAGCGGTATTAGGATTAGATCGACACAGCGCGCGCGGAGGGAAGTGCAATATGATATATGCATTTTTAAATTTTCGCTCCGGCTTTGTACGATTCAGAACTAAAGTGAGCGCATACTTACAGCTAGTCTGTTAATTTCAACAGCCAAACTGTCGGTCTCCATGAGAGCATGAAGGTCTGGTTGATCACCAGCCACTGGCTCAGCGTCAAGAGAGAACCCACTAAATGCTTGAATCGCAAGAGCACCCGGTGTAGTCTGCAATTTAGTCAAAACATTTATATTTAAAAATGTTACTTTTTATAATAAAACAACTATTTTTTGTAGTATTACCAAAAGTACAGTTCCCGTAACGCAAGTTTACCTCCCCGAAGTACGTCGCAATCGACTGCGCAGGATGTCAATTTGACCAAAAACATAATACAGCGCATGCGCGGGTAGGTCGCGCATGCGCATGTTCGCGCAAGATGGCGGGCGTATATCTCACTCGCTCGTATACGTTCGATGCATACGTGTGACCCGCTTGCTCAATGCAATACGACTGTTGATGCGAAAAGTGTAACACGTTGTTATTGTTTTTACACGACTGCCCAAAAAAGGAGTGTTATTGTTTTTTAGGGTTCATGTACGTATGTATGTTTGTGAGTTTATTTATTCCATCATAACTTCTAAACGCCTTAACCGATTTTGATGTATGTGGTATCGTTAGAAGCGTTGCGTTATCCCGGGTAACATAGGCTACTAAACACTATAAAATATATAATGGGGTAGCCATGGATCGTAAAAAAATGGAAATATTTTTTTATTTCCATGATAATTTGCCGACATATACTATCATCGTCTAAAGCTTGCTTAGCGCATAACAAAAATATATTTACATTAGTATTCAATATGCATTCGTTCGCTAATAATGAAAATTTTAAAAATAATATTAGGGCAGTCTTGGTTCATGAATAAAATGGACCATTTCTTTTTCATGTATAATTAACTACTTATACTATCATCGTCTAGACCTCGCTGAGTATATTTCAAGAGTATATAACAGTAGTATTCAATAACCATTCATAGTTTTCGTCTCCAAACTTGCTTCCTTACTAGAAACACAACATTATTATACGGATACTGTATGAAAAGAATATTTCCTTTCCTTTAGAATGGTGATCAGACGTATCCCGGGTAGATCCCCATAGGACGTTCTAAATGACCTCTGACCCCAAAATGTCCATCCCCTCCGTTCATGGCTTACACTAATCGAGAGGTGGGCAAGTATACGACATGGTGCTTGTCATATGTGGCTCCCCGAAGGCAATCGGGTAATAAAACTCTTCCGTTATTGAGAGATTGAGTGACAGAGTGACTGACAGATAACACGCAGCCGAAAATACTGGTCGTAGGAAACTGAAATTTGGCATGTAGGTTCCTTGGTGAGTGTAAGGAGGCATTTATAGAGGATTTTATGAAATTCTAGTGCGATTGCGGTACTCGTGAATGAACGATGAACAAGAAGGGTCATTCTGTTGAAGTTTCCGAAGTGAGCATACACCTGAACTTTAGGACCTAAAACACCACTAAAGCCGCGATTGTCTTGACAACCGACTCAACACATAGGTACACTACCATTTCGACCCACTATAGTTGAAAGACAGTGTCACCGCTGCGAATTATACGGCCATTTGGAACGGCATTTGTAACTCCCAGATACGTCAAGGAGTGAGCATGGCACTGCGAATTGCCCCCGTTCCCAGGACCGCGCCCAATGCACAAAACCATTAAGTTGTGTTCTGTGCGGACAGTTTGGGCACCCAGTTAACTACTGCTGCTGCTCTAAAGCCCCCAAACTCGCTCTCAAACCAGTTTGGCATGTCAACGCCCACCAACAGCGAGGAAGTTAATCTGTGAGGATCCCATCTTCTCAAGTGCACAACAAGATGCTTCGTCGTGTGCGGACGCCGTGACGGTTGTGCTGCGGAGGGGAATGGAGTACTACATTCCGTTCTCTGATGTAACCATGTTTGGCGAGGCTCGTTCATGGTTTGGTGCCGAGTGCAATCGCGCTGATGCGCTTAAGCACTCGGCGTACCTAGCATGGTGCGATGCTCGTTCGCGCAAAGCAAATGACGTGAGTCGGAAGAAGAGAGCCTTTAACAGGGCTGCCAAGTCCACACACCACACACCACACCACACCACACCACACCACATTAGCCAAATAGGGAGCAAACTTTCTTCATACCCAGCGGGTAGTAAGGCTTTTTGGTCCCTGGCTAAGTCGGTCGAATCGAACTTCTGCCGCCCCTCACTACCACCACTGCTGAGACCCGACGGGACGCTGGCCCACTCCGCTGAGGAGAAAGCAAACTTGTTTGCTTCTTTGTTTACGGAATCTTCACGTCTGGATCCTGGTGGCGCGAGGCCCCCTGCTTCTCCTGCTGGATGCGAGTCGAGTATGTCGAACATTCGCATTCATCAGAGGGACGTCCGTAGGGTACTGCGTAACCTAGACGTAAACAAGGCTAGTGGCCTCGACGGGATACCGGCAATTGTTCTAAAGATTTGTGCGCCTGAGTTGTCTCCGATCTTGACACGCCTATTTCGCCTTTCGTTTGAGACTGGAAAAGTGCCGAAGGCTTGGAAGCAAGCTAACGTGCAGCCCGTGCCCAAGAAAGGTAGTCGAGCTGACCCGTCGAATTATAGACCTATCTCGGTAACGTCCATACTCTGTAAGAGTATGGAACGCGTGCTGTATCACAAGCTCCTGGCATACCTAGAAGCGAATGATGTCCTTAGTGACCGACAATACGGGTTCCGCCGAAATCGGTCTACTGGGGATCTTCTTGCGTATGCCATTCACATCTGGAGTGAGGCCATAGAGAAGCACGGGGAGGCACTAGCGGTCTCCCTTGACATCTCGAAGGCCTTCGACAGGGTCTGGCACGATAAGCCTTATTAGTAAGCTTCGGCGGTCTGGTCCAAAGGTATGAAATAGAAAACAAATAATTAAAAACAATAAAAAACACGCCTGCCATGTCTAAAACTGAACTAAAAAATTAAAAACAAGCATTTGCCCAAAAATTTAGTACTTACTGTTTGACCTATTTGATTTGTTTTTTGTGTTTTTGTGGTGTTACTTTTTGATTTTGTTATTGTTACTGGTAGTCTTTATTACTTATTTGTAACTAGTTGACCCGCGCAACTTCTTCTGCTCTACTCCTATTGGTCTTAGCGTGATGATATATGCCTATAGCCTTCCTCGATAAATGGGCTATCTAACACTGAAAGAATTTTTCAAATCGGACCAGTAGTTCCTGAGATTAGCGCGTTCAAGCAAACAAACAAACTCTTCAACTTTATATATTAGTATAGATATAGTACGTATAAACCAAAAACTATTCTAGGAACGTAACACTTGTTTACGCAATTGCACCTGCGCGGTCGTCACTAAAACCTAACTTCGGAGGAGTAAACAACGGTGATGCGAACTTGACCTGATTTAAATGCGGTTCCTTTCGCTCAAATATATCCTGTACTGAAGTTGTGTTTTGCATTTGTCCCTGATCAATTTCTTGAGACGTATTAAACTCGTTATCAGCCAAATAATACTCCGAATATTTGGAGTCTGACGTGACTGATTTGAATGAAAGTAAATCCAAATCAGCAATTGTTAACCCGGTGTCATTAAAACTGAGACTGGACTCATCACCAAGTACGTTGTCAAAGGTTCGATTCAAAGTATTTTTTATGTCGCTCTGGCTAGTTTCGACTAAACCAAAGCTTGTTCTATTTCCCGATGTCGCTACTCTTTCAGTGATAGTTTTTTTAATATCATCATTCGTTAAAATTACTGTATGAGAGCTTAAATTACGGTTATGTCCGTGTGACACGATAATTCGATCAAGCGTTTCTTCTAATATCTGTTTCATGGCATCCAGAATGTCGTTGGCATTACTGTGTAAGCTAGACTCGTGTACCAACTCATCCATTAGATTATGGTTGCTTTTAATATCGAACTCTGCCGATAGATTTCGCGAGACATTTCGTGTCATTGAAAGATCGACATAATTCGGTTGTGGTTCCAGCACAAGAACCATATTCGCAGGATCTAAAATCTTTAAAGATTCGGATTCCCTTTTAAGAAAGTCGTCACATGAAGAAGTGTCAGACTTTAGTGACCTTTTCTTGGAAACTGATGGAGTATTTGCTCTTCGTTTCTCGTCACTATCTCTTCGGGAAGATATTTTGACGTTAGATTTATTTGATATTTGTGTCTTTTGCCGCGGTAGAAGCGATGACGAACATTCCGTTTCTACATGTGCTATGTAGGCAGTTGCACTTTTGGGTCTAAACGGCAACTTAATTGGTTTTTCTTTTTCTTTATTAGCAAAGTTCTTTGTGGACTCTGGTATGTTTTCTTTATTGCCAATATCTTTGATATCTGATTTTTTTGCAATTTTTGGCCTTTTGATTACTTTTTTCTTCGGTGGCGAAGAATTATCTGATTCGCTGTTAGCCACATTACTCTTATAAGATTGAGCGGAATGTCTTTTGGTCGTAGTTTTATTTCGTGTGGAAGCCGCTTTAACTGTAGCAACACTGTTCGGAGAAGAACAAGTAGAACTATTTAAAGAATGACTAGGACTATGTGCAGTACGCTTAAGCATGTCTTTCTGCTTTGGGGTAACTTTATCTTTACTATTTTCGCTTGTCTGCTCCTCAGATGCCATAATGTTTTCCTCTATGTCGTTACGACAGACGACGTAACTAATATTCACATGCAAGTCATCTCTAAATGCGAGTAAATCTTTTCTGAGCTCCTCTGTGCTTGATCTCACAAGGGGAGCAATTGTGTTGGCTAATTTATCTATACTGCCACTCATGGCGTCAGAAGCAGAATCTAAACTTTTGTTTAGTGTATCCTTCTGTAAAGTTTTCTTCAAATATAAAGGTATATAACTTTTCTTAACCCTCTGCGGTTTTTCATTGTCTTTTTTATGAGTAACAGTAGCTAAAATTGCGGGCTTTTTAATAGTAAACGTAGATTTAGCATTTTTTGAAGTATTTGCACTAAAAGATAATGAAAAAGTTGCAATATTGGTTAATTTCTATATCGCACCAAATTAAAAATAAATATTACCTTATTGCGTGTGTTGATGGCACCTGTAAGTTAAACTTTTTTTAATGGGGAGGGCTATACGCATAATTTACCTACTGTCTTAATATTGGTTTCATCATTACCTTAGTATTAGTTTTGACCGGCCGAGGGATGCTCTTCGTTCTGGTTGAAATTTTAACCACACTTTTAGAAACACGAACCTTCTTATCCTCGGAAATCTTATCTTGCTGACTTACTTTACGAAGCTTGACATATCGCATATTCCTGTTCGCAGTTTCTGTTCGCATGCTCGCAGGTTTATTAGGTTCTGCCTGTGTCTGTTTTTTCTCCTGTCTTTTCCTATATATTTTTTCCTTAGAATTAACTTTCTTCTCCTTTAAATTGTCTTTAGTTTTCCTTGTAACAGCTTCGTTACCTCTTCTCAACGACGAATAATTATGTGAAGTCTTTTTGCGTGCATTATTAGCTTTCGGCTTATATTGCTGCCACTCACCTTGGTAGACAACATCCTCTGAAACTTGTTTGTCTCTATAGCTGTGAACATGTACAGCTCCACAGGTTAATTTTAAAACTTTAGAAGGCGATTCCATGATCGACTCAACTTTTTTGCTCTCAACAGACTTCATCAAAATATTACTTGTGGGTTTAGAATTAGTCATGGAATAACTAGCGGTACTATGAGTACAAAATTCTGATACAGAATCCTCTACTTTTAAAGTACTCGATATAGGCTTAAGAAGTTTTGTTCCTATGAACGACATTGCACTATTTACTGCTGAGCTTTGATTTGTTATAAACGTTGGAGGTATGGACTCAGTGATGGTCATAGTTGAACATTCAGCTTTACTGCATATATTTACGTCAGAATCTTTTATTGTGATCCCAACTGGTCTCCACCTTGGTATTATTGTTTTTAAATCATCACTTTCTTGTGTAGATGTGCCAAAATCTGTTCCTTTTACTTTTCTGCCGACACCTACTTCGTTAATTGTAATTCCCGTAGAAAATACCTGCGGCATCTTGACTACCGATGTAGCGGGAGACAGTAGCGGGCAAGCGAGAGTATCAGGGCCACATTGTACATCCGTGCTGATATTGTGACGAATTCCTTTTGATGTACTGGGTTCGTTTATATCTAAAGGACAAAATTTTAATTTAAAACCGTTCCTGTATCCATTTAGGTGTAAAGTATATTTTACGATACAAATTGCAGGTACCATTAAGAAAAATTGTTTGCGAATGCACATTTTCTGTGCTGACTTCGTGCTTAGTACATAAATTTTTGTTAAAATCAGTACTCGAATTTTCAACAACACATATTTTTTTAATTTCTGGCTCTACTGTTGATTCAGTTCCTATAGTTCTACGCAAAGCTATAGTTTCCTCACAGTCTTGCATGATAATGTCAATATGGAGACTTTCTTCGGTAGCGGATATGTAACTAGGGACGCTAACAACGTTGGTAACAGTATCATCTGTTACTCTTAGTAGTTGGGCACCCTTTTCCCCTTTTAAATTTGAGGTACAGAGGGCTATTAAACTTCCTGGAATCTGAAACGATAACACATTGCTCATGAAAGGAAAATGCTACTGGCTAAATTAAAAATTAATAAACCTAACTTAGAGAATGAAATCTCGAGACAAAACCGCGGCAGACCACGAAGGAGATGGCAATGGCGGGACGACTTGTGGGTCTAAAAGGGCCACGCTAGCAGAATTAGAAAGCAAATCAAACTGCACGTCACTGTCAAATTTTCCCAATCAACCTTGAATCTACTTTAGCGATAAAGGTGAAAATGAAAAATGACTGATTGTTGCATGATTAATATTATGATCCTAATATTATTGTACTAAAGTGGCCTTTTTAGACCCACTGGATGTCTTCCTTACGAATTCGTAAGTGTGGGTGATCATTGGGAGGAATGGAGGGAAGCCTTTGTCAATAATAATAAATCTAACTTGGTTGTGATGTAACTTACCGGTTTAGCGGCCGCCACATTCAATGTTTGATGACTGTGATCACTGCTCTTCGGCCCAAGCACGTAGTTGTCGTACACAGCCGACGAATATTCAACGGCAGCATTCTTCAACACATTCGTGCTATTAGACTTCTTTTTTACCACTTTCTTAGTTATCTGAGTTTTACTATGCTTTATAAAATCACGTTTAATTATGAACTTGCACGAAGTTTTGCTTGAAGTTGTTTTGCATGGGTCTGCGGTCTCTCGAGTACTTGATATTTGTTTTTTGATAGATTTCTTGGGTTTATGTCTCACATTAGCAACGCTAGTATCAGTATCGCCAGAGTTATCATCTTCATAATTTATTTCGTGTTTGGGATACAGTTCCACTTCCAAGTCTTCGGCTAGCCATTTTTTTGTTCTTTCCAGAGGGTTTGGATCTGGCACTGATTCTGGAGCTTCGAAAGCATCCGTGCTAAATACAGGCTGAGGTATTACTAGACTAGGGGACATTCCCACAGTGTAATCGTTTTCTGAAAATTTTATATCGACAGATTAGGATAGGATACCTACTCATTATCATGTACACCATTTAAGTTACAGAAAAGATAGATGAAAAAAACGTTACATAGGGTGAAACACTGGGCGGCCTTATCGCTTAAAGCGATCTAGTTGTAAACGTAAATTGCAGTAAACATGCCTTTTGAAAAGTCGTTACTGGTTGTACTAAGGAATTCATCTTCAACATCCACGTCAGTAATCTGATCGTTGTTGTCATCAGCGTTCGTCACTTTCTCTGTAAAAACAAAATGTTTGTTTCAAATCATGTTAGACGAACATTACTTAGTTTAACTTTGTACGCAACTTACCTAGTGGCTGAATAAGATAACGATATTTGTCAACAAGTTGCTTCCTGAAAACGGAAATTATTGTCATTTATCAAGCAGTTTTTAAGGCACGGTTGAGCGATTGATCACATTATGCTTCGGTAACCCGTAATGTAATTGCAACTTGCATGCATGGAAACTTGACCTATCATACAGATACACATTTGCTACAGAGATATAGTTATTGGATCTTATGGCTAGTTTACACAGTGCGAGCTAGCGTGCGAGTCAGCCTGCCGAGTAGCTACCGTGCAGTAACTCGCATCGTATGGTATCTTACGACTTACTGCCATATGCAAGTTGGATAGTAGCCCGCATTCGAGTTACTAGAACATGTTTTGTTTTCACTGCCTACACAGTATTTCGCTCATGGCAGCAGCTCGGCCATCACTCGTATTGTTCGGGCGCATTCGGCAGTAGGTCGCCAGTGTCAGCCAGGCTGTTGCGAGCGGAACCTGTTTTTTCTGGGTCCTGCACCTCGCAAGAGACTGGGCAGCTACTATCACCATGTAGAAAGCTAAAGCGAGCGGAGCTACTGGCATACAAGTAGACGATCCGAGTAACTGTCTACTGTCTAGTCAGCAACTCGCACTGTGTAAACTAGCCATTAGAAATAGGACTTTTTATTGCAGGAGTACGTTCCCATGGTAAAATTTCCGTCTTTCACCAGTTGAAGCCGCTAGCAGAACCTAGTAAATTAAATAAATTATAATAACTATTTATAAAGCCTTTCAGATTTCTAAGCAGCACTTGGTACTTAAGTCTGCAAAATTGGCAGTATGTCCGATTACGATTAGAATCAGAAGGCCAATTCTACTAATTTAAAGCAACAATCGCATTCGCGTCTCAGTCGCAATATTTCAAAAAAAGCTTGCATTTCCTACATTACATACATTTGTGACATTTTGCGACTTTCATGCGAATGCAAACGTTTCTTAAAAAACCGCCCAAATTCGATTCTGACTCCCCCACACGAAGGGTTCCATACCATAAACCTTATCTTTTTATTATTAGTGTTTATCCGGTTTGAATGAAAGCCGACCCCAATATATTTGTTAGCTATACTCCATCCGAGTAGGTAGTTAACTAAAGGTAAACAATGTTGACATGTCTTTTTAGTTAATAACACAGTTTAAAAATAAAATGCAGCTGAAAATAAATTTAAATACAACAAAAACGATTACATAATCAATTAAACAATTTGTTTGAGCAGTAGTTGCATTTAATTAATAAGCTTTTATGTAAAAAGACATGTCAAAATGTCAATATTTTGTTTACCTTTAGTTAACTACCTACTCGGATGGAGTATATATAGGTAGATGATGATAGCGGCAATAGAAACACGCAATCTGTGAAAATTTCAACTGTCTACCCTATTACGGTTCCTAAGTTAAAGCCCGCTGACAGACAGACGAACGGACGGACGGACAGCGGAGGCTTAGTAATAGGGTTCCGTTGGTTACCCTTTGGGTACGGAATCCTAAAAATGAGTAGAATTGGCCCTCTGGTGTTTAATTTTTTTTTAATACAATACTCACACTCTAGTATCTTGCTCAAGCGCAGCTGGTAGCTTTTCTGAAAATAAAAGACATTGTGGTCAAAGGACAAACAATACTTTACATGAATGCTAAGCCTAACCATTTCAGTAGGTAATAAAAAAGTGGCCAGTGCGAATCATACGGCACACGAAGAAACTTTTTTAGTTATTTCATTGCGACTATGGAAATACACATTCTGTGATTTTTTTAATTTTCCCGCTGACAGACGGACGGACGGCCAGCAGGACTTAGTATTAGGCTAACTGTCCACTGGAGCAGAGGAGAGAAGCGGTATAAATTGGTTAATATTTCTCCGCTTCTCTCCTTTTAGGAATTTTGAACGTATATTATTTTACGTTAGTTCTTTTAATTTTAAATATTGCAATACGTACCCGTTTAATGTGTAATAAACTGTTAAATAAATAAACAAAAACAAAAGGGAACGTGCAGGAAGTTTCATTGTCAAGTATATTTTACCTATAAGTTTCGAAATTGTAACGCTAGATGGCACAGTCTACTTCGTGCGCATTCCCCTAAACGGAGCGTTCAGGAACTATAGGTGGCAGCACAGAAGCGTCAATGTCAAGTATTCTTAACCTTAACGTTTCGAATTTGCAACACTAGATGGCATAGTCAACGCCGTGCACGTTCTCTATTAGATTTTCTATGAGTAGAGAATTTGTATTTTGAATCTGATTATCAACATTTAAACGAATCATACCTATGGTTAGATTTTCTAAAAGAATAAGCTAAAAAAAATGTAGGTACTTTATTGTTGATTTCCTTCGATATGTTAGGGAAAAGGCCAAAGTACGTGCTCAACGCACAAATACAGTTGAAAACGTACCATATTTCAAAGGGATGCTGTGGATAAAAGACAACTTGCGTCGGCTTATAGCTTTTTCAGTGAGGGTGAGCAGGTCTAGCAGTTTGCACTGCATCCACCTCGAAGGGGGCGGTGCCTCGCGTCCCTTACTAGAGTGTAGGGCCAGCTTCATCAGCCGACATACCACCTTGTCTAACTCCGTGGTGATGTCTTCATCAACTGATATCATCTTTCGTAGATTGCGCACTTTCTGGTCGAGAGCGCGGCGCAGACAACGCCCTATGGGTGGGAAAATTATTTAAATATTTGTAGGTCGAAACAGAGTAGAAATAAAATCAGTGCACAGTTATTGGTAAGTCTGCAAGAATTTCGAGTAACAATTACAAAAAAAAAACTGGCCAGGTGCGAGTCGGACTCGCGTGCAAAGGGTTCCGAACGAATTTAATTGTTTTAACATGTTATTTTAACACTACAGACTTCTAATAGGTTTTCCTGTAATCGTTAGGTAAAGATCTATCTCCATTTTTTTCAAAAATTTTGTCTCAGTAGTTTCGAAGATAAGGGGGGGGAATGGTCATTTTTCGTTATGAAAAAATATAATTAAAACACTCACAGTAAGTCCTTTCATTTGATGTCACACGATATTGTTCAAAAAACTTTTTATTTTTTTAGTTTGACCCCCAAAAGCGACCCCCATACTAAAAAAATTATGATTTACGTAACGCGCCCGTGTTTGGGTCATAGAAGTCTATATGTGTACCAAATTTCAACAGAATTGGTTCAGTGGATCCGGAGAAAACTGGCTGTGACAGACGGACAGACAGACACCCGAGTGATCCTATAAGGTTTTTTTTTCGGAACCCTAATACGCCAAATGAAATATTTTTATTTGTGCACTAGGTGTAATAAATTAATACCGCGTCTGTGCCCCACCACAGTGAGTGGTATACAAATACATCATAAGATTAAGTTCGCTCATGAAGAAAACATTTTACTTTTGGCTTCCGACCTTCGTGCAAATGAATCAGACACCTGAATTTTTCTTTCTCTTTGGGATTCGCTGCAGATTGAAACCTCTTTTTAAATCCATGCCTAGCCTACGACGAAAATCACAAAAAAAAAACAAACCAGGCACGTCCGGTACGATTGTACTGCGTTCTGATATCGATGGTGTACGAAGATCTGCGGTGTCCCACTGCAAATAAAAAACATGATGACGTAAGCAGAGTAAGCAGTTCTACACACCAAGTGGGGTTGTGCTTTACTAGGAAAGCAGTTCTTAAACAATCGATGAGTTGATTTCCATGGCAGCGGGCCGTAGATATAGAATCAAAACAAAAGTCATTCAAACAATCGTAAAAAAAAAATTATATAAAATTCTTCCATTATTGGTGAGTGATTGACTGATTCGAGTGACTGAAAAACAACGCATAGCCGAAACTACTGGTCGTAGGAAGCTGTTTGGCAAGTAGGCTCCTTGGAGAGTGTAGGGGAGCACTAAGAAAGGAATTCCCGCAATTCCCACGGGAACGGTAAAAGCTAATTTTAATATTAGAGCCAATACTGGCGCTACGAAAATCGCTCTTGCTGCTATTACACGTCGTGTAAGCACTTAGTGCGAGTTTTTTACTTAGGTACCTACTCGATCGCGTTAACGTAAACGTTCGCTTATATCATAACGCGACGTCCTGCGTGAGCGATCTAGACGCGAACGCGAAGCGGCGCGGCGCGGCGCAAAACAACAAACAGTCGAAACCTATTGAAGTGGCCTGCGTGACCAAACGCACGTGGGGTGCAATGCGGAGCGGCGCGAAATGAAGCGAACGCGATCAGTTGGCTTGATATTTTCGCGCGAACTGGATGCGGTGTAGTCGTGTTTTTGTTTGGATAATGGAATATAATAGTGATAATGGATAATAGTCGCTGGAAATTGGTACTTGTGAATTGCAAAACAGGTTTTATGGCTTGCACAATATAGTCAAACGTTGTAGGCAACATTCGACAATATTCCTTGAATAACAAGGGTTGAGCCCGTAATTCCTCATACAAATTGTGAAATTCCCCATAAATATGCCTTTCTAAGTATACAATATAAGTCCCACTTCTTTGCCGTACATACTTCTTGAGTATTTGATACTTAAGAAATGAATTTTCCAATAATATTTGTTTCCGTCCGTCCATGACAAATACACAGTGCCCACTGAACGGCGGCGTCGTCGTTGGCGGCTGTGCGAGACGATTCGCGTGCACGTAGGACATAGCCGCCGCGTCGCACCGCATCGCGTGTCACCGCTTCATACTCGCGTTCGCTTTGAACCGCCCACCTAGGACGCCGCGTAACAGTATGAAATAAAAAAAGGTTACCCGATATTTTCACCAGACGGCGCTTATTCAGTTTCAATGCAAATTGACGTTTACGCTAACGTGATCGAGAACGATAAAAAACACGCACTTAAGACTACATCAAGGCGCATTTGGTGACGTCATTTACCCTCCCCCGAGCCCTCACCGCGTATCTACAGGTAAAATCAAAACCTTGTGGCGGCTCGGAACACTGCGAGTGCGCAGTAACAAATTCATGTGACAGCGGATGAAAATCAAACTTCACAGCCGCGAATAAATTTGAAGCGGACTCACATGACGATTTAATTTAAACTGTTAGCCTTTAGTTTTAAATATCAGATTGATATAGGATAGGAAAATAATCAATGCAATGTAATGAAACGACCGAAACTTTGCTTACAATTTTTAATTAAATGAATTTTGACTCACATTACATGTGATTGCTTATTTGCTAAACCTTCATAATTAAATGCAAAATAGAAACTTATAATTCCTTCTAGAAAACAAGTACTTGACTATTAATATGGCAACCTGCACTAAAAATGAGCTTTAGTGTAATGTGACAAGAATAAAATGGAGACCAAATTTTTATTTAAACCATATCTTACTACACTAGAATAATGATACAGTCAAGGGCATAAATATGTTTACGCTTAAGAGAAAGCGGCTCGAACATTTTTCTATGGGAGCTGGATTTTTTTTCAAAGTTGCGGGTACACGATCTAACAATAAGAGCGCCTTCAAATTTGCCGCAAAGTACCGCACTGCCGCCGCACTGCTTTGTTTATTCATATAAATAACTAGTGGACGTCACGCGGTTTCACCCACGTAGTTCCCGTTCCCGTGGGACTACCGGGATAATATATAGCCTATGTTACTCCCTGATAATGTAGCTATCCAATGCTAAAAGAATTTTTCAAATCGGTCCGGTAGTTTCGGAGCCTATTCAATTCAAACAAACAAACAAATCTTTCTTCTTTATAATATTAGTATAGATAAACTGCGGCCGCGCGACATTTCATCGATCCACTGGTGATGATGCGCACGTAGTTTTTGTTCAAGTCTAAACATGACCGAAAATCAGGTTGAAGAATTTATCGATGAGGTTGAGAGTCGTCCAGCGATATGGGATTCGAAGTCAGCGAGTGTTTTAAAGTCTTTCTTCAGCACAAATAGTATTTTAAGGGATATATTATGTTTTCCAATATAAGGTTCCAAACGGGAAAGTAATTCGTACAGTTGTTTTCTTGATAATTGCAAGTAGTTCTGAAATTTTTGCAGTTAGACAGTTAGCCTGTTAAGGGTAACTGATCAAAAATTCAGTTCGTCAGTTCGGTTCGTTATACCAGCTATATATATATATTAATTAACAGCAACAGCACAAAATCTTTTTTCGTTGCAATAGAAACACTAATAGCAGTGTTTCGTCGTCAGAGTCCATCGTGAAACTAAATGTACAACACTATGATGCTTGATATTAGTGGTTGCAACGCGGCGGCAGCGCGGCACTTTGTGGCGAATTTGAAGGCGCCCTAAGTCAACATGATTGTCACATAGTGACTTTACCTCGAAATATCTCGCCAACGTGACACTTTAGGGCAGCATGTTCTAAATATTTTTGTTTGCTGAATTGCCCTCTACCTAAATCGCAATATTGGGCGGCAACTTTGAAAAAAAAAAATTGGGGGGGCTATGCCTCAAAGGTTCTATCCCCTATACAAATATTTTCAACAAATACAGGGGATGATCCACACTTGTCAAGGCCGTCCATCTCATGGATAGACATGGACTAGTGTGAACGAGTTCTTAAAAAATGTACCCACCGATATTTTTTTGAGGTCCTGACGGGCCACGTTCATTCCTCGTCCCAAGCACGGCTTGGACCAATCTCTATTTTTCTTTTTTGAGGTATGACTATTTTTGCCATTGACTGTACATATAAAACTGGCTTACAGTATAGTTTTATATATTCCTAAATAGATTGCTTATCACTACTGATCATGAGATACAATGAAATTCAATAACATAGTGACTCACAAAACTAACAAAGTGGCACATCACTAGTACATACATTGTAATATCAGTCTTTATCAGACATACACTTCACAATCACTACGCTTTACCAACAACCAACAAATATTCTGAAACTCATCAACACAAAATAAAACAAATACATTCATGCCCATTTTCGCTAACACTAGACAAAAAAATCATCATGTGCCTAGCTTTTGCCCATCTACATTGGGGTCGGCTTCAAGTCAAACCGGATTCAGCTGAATACCAGTATTTTACGTGAAGCGGATACCAGACCTCCACAACCCATTAACTGGGTAACACGGTACTTCTTGGCAAGACTAGAGTCAGATTTACTGGCTTCTGATAATCCGTAACGATTGCCATAGATCTACAAATGACAGCCGCTTAACGTACTTTTCGAGGCACAGAGAAAACTTGGTATAAATATTATTTTACCTAGTGTTAGTGAAATCAGGCATAAGTCTCGTTTTCACACATTTTGGCTGCCTAATAGTTGGTCTACTGTCTACGTAAGCCCTCGTAGACGTATACTCGTATGTCATAAACATTTCGTAAAATTGGTCATTTATGATGTGTTCAAGGTTAGGTTAGCTTAGGTATGAGGGAACTTATGCCACTCTGACACGGATGACGGAAAGCTAGAGTGAGCGAGCAAAACAAACGAACTAAGCTCCCGTTATCCCATTCATGTTAGGTTTTTTTTAAAAGCGGGGATTCTGCATCTAGGTTGTATTATTTGAGGTGCCCACTTCATTTAATGGCCAATTATACAATATGGGTGCAATAGCCAGAACGTGTGAAAAAGCATTAATTAACAAACACACAACAATATATGAGACGAGCCGACATTGTTAGATAGACCGCCGTGCCGTCCATCCAACCAAATCGGGTCGTCTATGGGTACTGTCCTACAACGATCTACACGACATGACATGACATAGTTTAATCTGGTACATTTACATCAGAGAAGTTCTCCTGCCAGTCTTCCTCGTGTGTCACTACCGTTGTGGTGTCCACTACTAAACGAGAATGGATGACCATGTTGTCTACAACCTCGTAGCCGTTCCATTCCAGGAGATCCCTATAAAAAATAACAAATTAGAAGCAGAAGACAAAAAAAAACTTGAGAGGTGTCAAGGAACACCCGGATGGAACGAAGTTCCTTTCGATTAATTAGTGAAGGAATTGTAATAAAATTTAATTTTTTGTAAGTTATAATAATATTAAAAATAAAAATAAAAAATATTTTTTTTATTAGTAACAAATATAATGTAAACAGAAATAGAAAGACGCAACGAAAATAACTGGCTTGCTTTCTATGAGAGAGAGAGAGAGAGAGAGAGAGAGAGAGAGACACGCGCACGCCGCACGGCTTACAACTATAGCAAAAAGTGTCGTTACAACTTCTCGTATGATTTTTTTCCGTCTAGCCCTCTTTCACAACGCGCGATAAGGAACTTCGTTCCAAAAAAAGTGAAAAGAAGACAAAAGTAGAGTTTGTTGCGTTGAACGGTGAACGGCGAGAATTTTCGGCGTTGCATCCAGTAATTTTGGCAATCTGACACATCCCAAGAAGCACACAGCTGTATAGTCACTGGACAACAGAATTTTTGAAAACTCGAGTCTGTTATGCTTTTTGTACAAGGGCTGTATATCCGGCTACACAGCTCTTATAATTCTAAATTTGGCCCCAAATTAACCAGCCCTGAGCATTATAGTAGCTTGTTAACAGCTGTCCAGAGCATTTTAAGAGCTGGACATGGGCTGTACAATGGCTTAGACAGGTATCAATAGGCCACTATCCAGCTCCTTTAATTCTCCTAGACAGCCAAAAGATTGTTTATGGCTTAGTATCGGTTATTGCTAAGTCTACAAAGAAATAGCAACAAAAAAATATTTGTGCAGTGCAAGTGTTACGCGGCGTCATCTCTTTCTGTGGACAAATATTAATTTCGATTTTAAGGTAAGTATTTTTCACGTTTGTATTGTATCTCTATTGGTAAATTATTCTACGAGTGCCACTTTACTGTTAATATACATGGTAATATTCTCAAATATTACACGGGCCATCGAAATAATATAGTTTTACGAACAATATTATACAAAATATATAAGGTGTACGAATTACTCATGGATGTTAAGTCGAATTTTCCATTTAATGAGCATTAATATCTATTTGTAACAATGAAACAGTGTGTTTTTACTTCAATAGCTCTCAAATATAATGAAAATTTAACAGAAATCAGTCATTTTTTCATATATTATCGGCTTGTTTACATTAAAAAATGGCGTTAATTTGTTATCCAGCAATAATTCTTACTAAATTCACTTGGCCCTCTCTTTTTTGTTCAATACTACATAACTAAGTCTATTAATCAGCTGAAAACTGTACGCTAGCTGTACAGTGGTTTTCAGTTATTCTAACGCTTGGTTAAAGGAGTAAAGTGAGAGTATACAACGGGGTCTCAGGGATCTCTAATCTTGATAGAAAACCATTTCGGCCATTGCCACCCATTTTGCCGCCATTTTAGGCCAATCAGAGATGGACTTCTTCCAGAGATTTTCTATTTAGTTAAATTATAAATATCTTATTAATATAAAACCTGTATCTTTTCTCACTAATTTATATCACTTTATCTAATTTGACGCTTTTACTTTCAGACATTTCAACAGAAACAGGAACGTGTGGAATAAAATTTTATATCAGAGACTCCTTTTGTTGAAAATAATGTAAGTAAATAAATTTACACATACTTGAGTTATTTGTCCGTAAAAGATCGATTTTAGCAATAAGACCGCCTGTGTAAACACCCTAAGTGTAATAAAGAGTATTTATCTTATTTAGCCTAACTCTACTATTATGCGATGAGCTTCCTTACCTGTTCAATAAAATTGAGATTTTTTTAAGGTTTTCCAACGTTTTGTCAGAAGTTTATTCGCACTAAGTAATTTTGTGATTACAGATACTTTGTCAAGATAGTATCCAGGAGATTGCAACGACATCATCAAATAATGCCATTGAGATAGTCAGTAGTGGCAGCTATATGGAACTAAACAAGAAGTACAATCAACTCCTTGAAAACAAAAACCAAATTTTAAATAATCAGAAAACCATCATGGGTAACCAAACCATTATTCACGAACTACAGAAACAAATAATTGAAAAAGAAGAAAAAAAAACTGTCTTTAGCAGACCATTTTGTGAACTGTTTCATTTCTACTACAAAATCTTCTAGATAAATATCAAGATTCTTCGGTTTTCCGACACCATAATAAATACCAATGATAAATGGTTGGGCACTAGGTATTAAAAATAAAATTGGCCAAAACTCGTATTTCGAACTTTTATATATAAGCAAGCCATCAATGTTTATGTTCAAACTAATGCTCTTAATATTTTCTAAAACATTTACAGAGTTGTTCAAAACTATAGTTAGCGGATTGATTAGTCCATTGTGCCAGTATTCACCACCAGATTCGATTAATTTATTTTAAATAGTAATTTTTCTAACTGTATGTACATAGAATAGGGAATATGCATGCGATTTTTTTATTTAGAAAATGAAATACTTACTAGCTCTCATAAACAATTATGAAATTAATTTTTAAATACCTTCATCAGCGATGAAGTTATAAAGCTTCAAAGTTTACAGTTAGAAAGAGAAGTCCGATATGAATTGTGACGTCAAAGTTCTTGGCGCCTATACAGCTGCCATAGAAAACAGCGGTTTCGCGAGAGGGACAGATATATTTGTTTAAAATAATTATATCTCGTTTGTTTTTCGAGCAATTTTGATTCTATTTTCACTGTTAGTACTATATTTGTGTATATTTTTAGATAAACTGTATAGATAATAAATATTGTTTTCGTGCATATTCCCTATTATTTTCGGATCTTTTGGTAAAATATCTGGAAATCTCTTATTCATAATTGTTACTAATCCCTTCAGTGCATCTTGAGCAATATTTCTCTTTATTGCATATTCTTTTATATTTTCTTTAAAAAAATGTTTTTCATATAAATGTTTTCTCCCTCATCTTCACAAGTCTGGTTTGATTCAAAACTTTCACTTTTTCTACTACCAATAATTTCTTTAGAAAGGTCACTGACCAAATCCATTAATAATTGCACGGAAGTATGATCATTGGTATCAAAATCTGTGTCCGGAACCCTCATTTTTAATCGACACCAGCACGTGACTGCAGCTAGATAAATGAAGGAGATTTTTACTATCCTTGTTCCTTTGCTTATTTTAAAAGTTTATTTTTAACTGCACCAGTTCTTTTCCTTTTTTCCATGGTTTAACCGTATCCATTTTAAATTGTAATTTATTCTCGCACGATAATTAGTTAAGTCACGTTGCGAGGTTATGACAAAATTGACGTTGTCATAGCACTATAAAAACCTATGTTTACTCTTCAATAATTCTAGAGGCTTAAAAATAGCTAATATTTACACTATAGTGTAAATATTAGCTATTTTAAAGCCTCTATAACCCTTTGGAATTAAAGTGGAGTAAGGCTACACTAATTTACAGCTGACGTAGTAGTCGTAAATGCTTTTAACCAGCTACTATTAAGCTCATTGAGGTAGCATTATAATTGAATTTGTGTACACCAAAATAAAGTGTTAGTGTAAAAAGCCACTGGCAAAATGTAATTCTCTTATACAGCTTAGAAGATGTGTGACTATCGCGTTAAGCAGCCGTTTACAAGCTTTGGTCTTCTTACCCAGCTAATAGCATTATACGTAGCCAATGGCTGGTCAATAGTTCTTTCAAATTCTACTAAAATGCATTTTGTTGTTTTTTTCTTCATTATACAGCCATTAGTTAGCTGTGCTGTTTAACAGTGTAGAGATCACCCCTCATACAGTCTCAAGAGTAGTCTTATCCGTTAGAACAGCTACGTAAGACCCTTTAACCGTAATATAGCTTGTTTATAAATGTAATTTCCGCTAATGTGCTGCTTGGGATGCTTGGCCCGTAAATTACAATACGATCAACTATTAATTACTATAAGAAAACGGAAGACGCAATATGCAAAGTGGCTTGATTTCATTTTTCCCACAATAGTTTTGTTTCTAGAACGGATTATTAGCATTTAATATAAACTTTATTCAAAGTTTCATCTAGCGCAAACGGGCACGAAGCGACGGTCGTTTGACGACTACGACGATGTCTGTACAACTTTGCACTTTATAACAACGGCGGTACAGTTTATTATTTAGTGTCAACACATTTTACGTGTAGGCAAGAAAAAAACTGGAATCGCTCAAGGAAAAATAAGTAATCGTGGTTAGTCTGTCAGCAAATTGTCACCACGATTATATCGCCTTGTGCAAATTTAATGAAATTTTCTAATGAATTTAAGGCCATAGCTTAACTCTCGCCTGTGTAGATGGTAGGATATCTATTGTAGTATCTCTCCTTGACGAGTGTGCTCAAGAACTCCACGACCTCATCCCACCGACCCCCTTCTACCATCGGAAATCTAGACGCACTGCAAGTTACCATCCCTACCTTGTTGCTATTCCACCAATTCGCACTAAGCGTTTCCAAACGTCTTTAATAATGCGCACAGCAAAGGAGTGGAACTCTCTACCTGCGTCTATGTTACCGATCGCATTCAATCCTAATCTCTTCAATTTAGAGTGAACAGGCTTCTTCTGGTTGAGCTCACTCCATCGTGGACTTTGTCTCTATCACCTCTGAGGACTAGCAAACCCATCTCAAATATCATCTGCCTAGTCTTTTCCCAACTATATTGGGGTTGGCTTCCAGTCAAACCGGATTCAGCTGAATACCAGTATTTTACATGGAGCGGCTGCCAACCAGACCTCCACAACCCATGGACTGGGTAATACTGTATATGTTCCTTGGCTGAAGACTGGTGTAAGATTTACGAACTGAATATACGTAACGACTGCCAGAGATCTACAAATAACAGCCGGGACCAACGGCATAACGTGCTTTCCGAGACACGGAGGAGTCTCGGTATGTTAAGGACAGGTAGACCGACCGAAGTAGGTATCTAACGTTTCCATACATTACGCGAAGCGAGCCGTGCGCTAACGTCGACGGTGTGAAGCCATAATAATTTAAAATAATTAAACTATTATGCAAAATTTAACCAGAAATTATTCTTCTATATGTTACTAACCTTTCTTAGATACGGTTTTTGGAAGTATAACTTTTATAAGCTTTAAGAGCAATAAGAAAAACATCATAAACAGTTGAATTTTGCCTCCTCTTCGGGTTTTTCTTTTTGGTCGAGCGAAGGTTTCGATATTATGTTTTGAACCAGAAATTATCAAAGCATATAAAATAAACTTCAACACGTATTTTTTTGGCTTTTAGCTATCACTATTTATTTGTTTACTATTGATTCAAAGTGATAGAATATTGAGAAAATTGGGAATACCTGGCCTTAAGATGACCATCCATCCAAAGACTAGCCTCGGCAAGCGTTGCTTAACCTTGTAGATCGACCAGTGCGGCTGTTATTATTTAGCCACGAGCTCCTCAAACCCATCTCAAATAAAAAAACTCTGTAAAAAGAATATACTAACCGAACCCTATCAACATCGTCAGTAATATGCTGCAACACGTTCATGAGATGCGTCAAGGGGATCTCCATCCGGTTGACGTCCACCGAGAACTCTTCATCGTACTGCGAGTCCATCAGGCGGTTGATCTCCTCAGACACCAGGTCTAGAATGCGGGCCTCCTCTGATTTGGTCTAGAAACGTAGAAAAGTCCAATTGTGTGACCAAAAACTTCATTATTAATAGGGTTTTTCCCTTTAAAAAATCTAATTAGTCTGTCCGATAAATTTCTAATATATATTGTGCAGTGGTACCCAACTGATAAGGCGCGTCGAAAATCTTCGTTCGCACAGAAAAGAAAGTATGGCCCCGAAGATTAACGAAAGAAAGCAAACTTACAATCAATCTTAGATCACTATTATAAGGTTCATAATACACTGCAGCTGTTAGTTCCGTCTCACTCGCAAGTCAAGTGCCGCGCGCCTACATGGCGGCAGCTGCCGACCAATAGCAGTACAGGAAAAAGAAGCGCGTTGCATGGAGCGTGCAGATTGGTCAATAGCATTTCCCGCGCTTTGAAAATTCATTTTCTGCACAGGTACATCGGTAAGCCATATCAGTTGGTTAGTACTGTACCTACACGCACGTTTTCTTTTCATGTAAACAAAAAAAAACGGCCAAGTGCGAGTCGGACACGCACACGAAGGGTTCAGTACCATAAATCTCAATTTTTATTATTTGTTTTTATAGCGGCAATAGAAATACACAATCTGTGATAATTTCAACTGTCTACCTATTACGGTTCTTGAGATACAGTCCGCTGACAGATAGACGGACGGACGGACAGCAGAGACTTAGTAATAGGGTTCCGTAGGATACCTTTCGAGTACGGAACCCTAAAAAAGACGATTTTGCGGTGAAAAGTCAAGCGATGGTTCACTTTTTACTAAAACGTGACGTCACGAGCCCCGCTTTTGAATTTTGACGCGCTTATCTTTATCAATTTTTGTCAATTTAATAATTTTTGCCTAATTTTGTAATGTTACTTACATAAGTTGATGAAATAAACATTTTTATTTTATTTATTTTTTTATTTTTACCCTTTGGGCACGGAATCCAAAAAAGCCAGTGCTCTTTTAAGGTTCCGTACCCAAAGAGTAACCAACGGACGTCTCAGTAGACGTCGTCCTAATAGAAAGCGATTCTCGCGCGAATACGCTATCGTCACGATATTTTTTTCGGTAAATCCGAAAAGCGACCTCTGACGACACGACAACACATTCGGTGCTGTCGAACAAATTATCGCATCGATTGCATGTTCACACGATGGCCTTTTATAAGGACGACCCCATCATCTGCACAGCGTTTTTTGAACTATATTTGGGGCGGCCTCTAGTCAAACCGGATTCAGCTGAATAGCAGTATTTTTTAAGTGGAGTTTTAAGGTTTATGCAGACCAGGACGGAATGGGCAAAATTTTTCCACCAGTCACCGCGCACTAGCCACTTAGATCCCGCAGCGGGATGCCGTGGCACCGCCGGAAGGGTAAATGCATTCCGGTGGCCTTCCAAGACATGACGCGACGTGCCGCGGCATGCAGCCACGGGACCCTTGTCGCGCTTTCCAATGCCGTGGCATCTAAAGGGATTTCTTGTCAGGAAATAATAAAAATAATAATATTCCGACTAGATAATTTTGAATGTCCTGTAGTAATTTAAATCCTTTGCATTCCGTTCCGGTATGCGTAGGCCATTAACGATACCGACACCTTAAAATTAAAAACAAAACAAGTATCTCACCTCAAAAGGATAGGCGTACTCCCTCACGATCTTATAGTACTGGTTCCAGTACGGTGCATTCTCGCCCCAGTTGATGTTACACCACACATGTCCCCCGTTTTCTGCCTGACTGGAATTATTAAAATTCAACGCCTTAGTTAGGTGACGGATTTCATTCACGACCTCTCTGGTGTGAACTATTGAGTCGATTCTGTTTTTTGACATCAAATGTTGTGTTGTTTTTGAAAATTTTGTCACTTGTAACGTCGTGCAGTTCAACCTGAAATGTTGAATAGACATTTAGGAACTGATCAAAGTAAGTTTTTGTAGTACTCGCCACTACAACATCTAAATGATGTTGACATTTTATTCCTAAATGAGCGTAATAAGGGGCGTCACACATAGGCGCGGGCGGAGTTTTTGCCTAAAAATACAGAGAGAAAACATGAATCCGATATCTGCGCCTCAACACCGACTCTTTAGTGTGTATGCGATGCCCCTAATACGATCACAAACTAATAAAGTAATGTCATTTGCATTTAAAACTACCGTCAAAATTTTTCCACCTAACACTACCAAGATTATACTATAACAAAATAATGCACTACCTGCTAAAAACGTCCTCTATATCATAAACCTTATGATTGACCCTCCTTCGGGGCACCAACACATTATGGTAATCCTGACAGTCGAACATCATGAAACTCTTCCCTACTTCCACGTCCAGGTTGCACTGGAGAGACATGTCATGGTATGAGAAGGCGTCCATGGTAAACGTCTTCTCCATCAAAGGTACTGTGTTCGTCTTGCATAGAGTAGAAGAGAAGACTAGAGTCATGTGTGACTGTTTCTCAGGGTAAAGGATCTCGGTCAGGGATTCGCTGGAAAGGTTGGAAGGGTTATTGGAATGTGGTGCAATGGCTACCTAATCTATCGACATGTTCTTTATTACCTTACGTGTCTCGGAGAATAAAAATAGTGTGTCGGTACTGCGCCTGGGGGGTTACTCTCTAAGCCCTAAATCCGTAGTTTCGGCCTTAGTTTCAAACGTTTTCTACTCCGTATCACCTAACCTCCTATTCATTTTTAGTTCAGGGGGGCTACTCTCTAACGAAATCCGTAGTTTCGGGCTTAGTTGCGGGCGGGCATTTTCTACTTCGTATTACCTACAGACTTACGATTAGTCCCGAACCCGAACTGAGAATGAATGACAACACGATTTCACAGTAACTGTCAAATCGTGTTATCATTAGTTCTCAGTGGTTAGGTGATACGAAGTAGAAAATGCCCGCCCGCAACTAAGCCCGAAACTACGGATTTCGTTAGAGAGTAGCCCCCCAGATTCGGGACTATTTAATCGTAAGTCCGTAGGTGATAGTGAGTAAAAAACGCCCGCAACTATGGCCGAACCCGGTTGTGTCGGATTGAAGTTCCATCGTATTATAAGAGTGAGAGAAAAGGGTGTGCAGAAACACCACCTGAGTTCCTGCACTTCACTTGCAATCTTGTGTCTAATACTTTGATGGCAGATACGAAAATCTACTTACATTTCATCATGGGAGTCCTGTAATATCTATGATTTTCGGGGTCGGGTAGTGGTACTATCGAGCTTACTTTTTGTCGGCGCCATCTCAGATTTTCATTTTACCTGATATCCTCCTCATCCTGGTAGTCATCCTTATCGACCCCGAAAACCACGGCAAGGACACCCTTGACAAAATTATACCAAACTTTCGTCGGAGCCATCTTGCATTTTCATGATTTTGTCCCCATAATCGTTATCACCGACCCCGAAAACCATGGAAAGTATATTTCGCACAACTATTCTGTTACTAGCTACTAGCTAATTTTTCAACATAACTGTACTTTGACAATAGGACGTTCTGCTAATAGGACCGTTTGCGAATAGGACGTTTCGCTACGGAGGTTTTGAAATTACGATATGAACATTTGTAAGTTCACTCTAGATTTGTAGTGAACCAGTTTAGTGATCCATTGTTAGGTTAGGAAACGGGGGGGGTGATTGTGGAGGGAACATATCCTCGCATTCCAGCGAAATGTGACGAGGAACACCGTGTGGTTTTAGTCACTAGGAGTCTGACAGACCCCTTCTTCTGCCCCAAGACGGAGGACATTAAAAAATTAGTTAGAAAAATCCGGAGTTCGAATAATCAAGTATTATTATTAAAAATTAGTTCCTTTTAGGCAGCAGGGTTGCTTATCTCTCGATTTTAAAAAATTTAATCTCATTATACATTTACTCTCAATTTAAACTGCGTAAAGCTGTGTTCAGCTGTGTGTGTGTGCTGTGTGTCAGCCGTATGGTGTCGGCCGGTGTCGTACGGTGCCGTAAAAGAATAAAACCATCCCACACTTCCCGTGGGTGTCGTAAGAGGCGACTAAGTGACTCACCAGAGAATGGGCTGCAGCGTTCTCTGTAAAACGCAACACCGTACACTGAGATCGCCAACCCGCCTGTCAAGCGTGGCGATTATGGCAACCCCCCCCCTCCTTTCCCCTCCTTTGGGGGAAGCCTATGTCCAGCAGTGGACGTCTTTCGGTTGTTATGATGATGATTGAAAGCTGTATTAGAATAAAACTATACAACTAACTCATTTGGCCGTGGTGATGAACAATGTAACCCTTTGGGCGATGTTGGTGTCGCCGAGCTCTCCCAGCAGCCTTCGAAGATTTCGCTGATGTGATTGAGGTTCTGACCATCTGAAAAACAATATTATCTTTATTATTCTTTACAGGCTCCTTCTGGGTAAGCTCGCTCCATCGTAGACTTTGTCTCTGTCATCTCTGACCTAGACTAGAGTCAAGAGCAAACCCATCACAAATAAAAAAAAATAAAAATAAAAATTATTTGAGATGAGTTTGCTCTTGACTCTATTATAGGTCAGAGATGACAGAGACAAAGTCTACGATGGAGCGAGCTTACCCAGAAGGAGCCAGTTCACTCTAACTTTGAAGAGATTAGGGTTGTAAGCGTTCGGAAACACAGACGCAGGCAGATAGTTCCACTCTTTTGCTATGCGCATTATAATAGACCTTTGGAAACGCTTAGTGCGAATTGGTGGAATAGCAACAAGGTATTCGCTAACAGGAAACACGGATTCCGGCAAGGATAACACCTTAGATATGTGTGCTTTAAACCACGTAGAAGTGTTCTATGCTCATTTTACTACTATTATAAATGCGAAAATTTGGATGGATGAGTGTTTGCTACTCAATCACACCAGAACGGCTGATCAGATCTGGATGAAATTTGGTACAGAGATAGGTTACAGTCTGGGATAGCACAAAGGCTATTTTTTAGGGTTCCATACATCAAAAGAAAAAAACGGAACCCTTATAGGATCATTTTGTTGTAAATCAATTTAATTTCACCATAAAATTTAACAAAAGTTCTCATTAGGGCTAAAAACATTAAAGGCTTGAAAAACATGTAGGTAATTTTAAATACCCGACTCCTAAACTGCTATTGAGCTACTAGTTCCATAGCATTCCCGGGAATCGAACGCAGAACCTCATTCTTAGCAGTTTACGACCCTCAAGAGTCGCCACATCGACCGAGCCTGTGCGTCTCGGTTCTTCACGCGGCTTTCACCAGTTTATCGGTCCACATTGTGGGAGGCCTTCCAACACTTCGTCTTACATTACGCGATCGCCATGCCTGAACCTTTACAACATGATACTTACTTGAAACCAACTGAGAAGCTAGGCTATTGAGATTGAGGTCAGCCTGCTTGTTGTATTCATTCGCAGTGAACAGCGCCAATTGACTGCAGCAGCCGTGGTGCAAAGTCCCAGGCGGTCCGGGACCAACACCCTTGCAAGACACCGTGTAATTAGGGTACCTCGCTACTATGTTGCTACACCTATATAAATATTAAATTTTTTAAAGGCTTCAGAACTATTCCGACTCAACTATTCATTTGAGTGCTTTTCAACCGAAGATGACCGAGGTAGCGAGCCGGTGTACGAGGAAAAAACCGCCAAGTGCGTGTCGGGCCACGCACAGTTTAGCAGAGGTGAATTATCTTTAAGGCAAACTAGGCATGTGCCTAGGGGCGCCAGACTACAGATGGGCGCACGAGAAAGCAAAAAAAAATGTACCTACTTCCATAAATTAAAAAATCATATTTTGTATAGAGCTTCCGAATAACGCATTTATTACTACCTGATTACTCCTACATGGCTTGATCACAAAAACCAATCATCTGCCAACCGTTTCATACATTCACAATAGCTCTCTCTTGCTTATGACTGTCACTGTGGTCACAAACCACAGTGGTTGCAAACCACGGCTGGTCATTGTGGTGTCCTGGGTTTGATTCCCCGGGTTGGGCAGTGCCAATCTGGATTCCTATTAGTAATTTTTCAGTGCAGGTTGGAGTTTGGAAGTGGGAGGAGGTTGGCTGACATTCTACATATAACTTCTAGTAACAGCTGGTTCAAAAAGTCTAATCTACCCAAGGCTGGATATTTAAAGTTTCTAGCTCACTTTTTCATCATTTATACTCAGGTTTCTAGGCCTAGGTTGACAAAGAAACTACTATAAAAGAATTGCTTGCCTCGCCTTGGGCGTGTTGCTAAAGCTTGTTAACTTGTAAAGCCTTTTTAGCTATAGTGATAGTTTATAACACAAATGTAAACAAACTATTTAAAAAAATCAATACCAATCATGAAACTGTTCCCTGGTCCACTCAAACAGATGATCCAAACGTCGCAATCCATTCTTCTCTAAAGCCTTGAACAGTACATTGAAATCAGCGTTGGGTGTAGTGAAAATGACAATCCTAGGTTTTATGAAGCCGAAGACAGTGTGAACGAATCTTTCCAGGTCATGAGGAAGCATGTGTTCTATCATCTCGATAGCGATCACTGCATCGCAACCGATGAGACGGAAGTCTGGATCAGCCGCATTGCCTTGGAATAACTGAAATAAAACATTTTTTTTTTTAATGCAATCTATTTGATGTCAATTTATTGGCATTCAGCATCAGCAGCATATTTGAAGGGTACAGGTTAAAAACAAAAATGTCAAAAAAGAAATGTTTTTGTGTAACTTACATTTTAAGTTTTCTAAGTGTATGACTTTCTTCTACGTATCTAATCTTAGATATTACTTATAGGAGATCAAGTGTATCCCACTGAGATTATCTTAGATACAAGGAAGCCTTGGTAATTGTTATAGCCATTACAAAAATAAATCAAAATGAATTTTATGTGACATTCCTTGTTTTTTACCTGTACCCTTCATTTATTATGTTACTTTATATTTGAATAGGGTATTTTACTATTATGTGCAAATATCTAAATAAAAATAATTATTACTAGAATAGTATTATTTGTGAATAGAGAAAGTAAAAGTTACATGCTTTTGAAGTCATTTTTTTTTTCAAATATAGAAACAACTTCTTTTACTGCCTCTTTATCTTTTCTGTAGCTTTTGAGATGTGGAATAATAAATTGAGTTAAATTCCAAAAGGGTATTTGGCTGGAGTTTTTTTATTACATTTCTAAACCTAGAGAGCAGACAAGACGTTTAAAAAATATTGCTTAAAAATCTAAAAAAATGGGTGTAATCAAAATTTAAAATCTGTGATAAGCAGATACAACACTAATGGCATGTGACATCTCTCATAAGTCCCCCAATATTGAATTGAAACCATCTTCAAGAATAACTTCAGAAGTGTATAACTTCTCTATTTCTCCAGCAACTTTTTTTTTTACCTATTGTACTGTTTTAATAACATCTATCAAATAAGTATTCATTCATGTACATTTTTCATAAAAGTAAACTACCCTATAACCCTATTGTGAAGCAATACCAATAGTGTGCCTGTTCAATAAGCAAGTAGACACAGAAAAACAATACAAAATCAAAGTTTTCTTACAGTGACTTTCAACGGACTCTCTCTCTTTGGAGAGTACTCATCACCACCCAGCAGGTCAGAGGAACATCGGAGAGGAATGGTTTCAATATCCACACCAAGAATGCAATGAATACCAGGTACATCCTTCAGGTACTTGATGAAACTCATGTCATGGTGGCCGAAATCCACTACCTTTGAAACAAAAAATGAGGGATAAAGATCCAGGCAGATGACTGAGTTTCTGATTACGGGAACGGCAACAAATGGGAAATGCGCGGAAGAAGTCGCGGGCTAAAGCTAGTAAATAATAAGTAACACCTTCTCAATTTTTCCACACCAGCGGTCATCCAGGAGACAGTCGCTGACGGCCGCGTAGCGCTGCGCGTACATCGGCGGATAGAACGTAACTCCCTTCTCGTCGTCAAACTCCGAGAACACCTGGTCATCAGACTCGTCATCCTCTAAGTCAGTCGCACTTCCAGAAAAAAAACCTAAAGTCAATTGCTTATAGTAAGGTCGCACCAAACGGTCTATAGCAGTAAAGAAAGATTCACGGAAAAAAACCAAAGTCTGAAGAGTAACGATCATGATTCGCGGATTGAACTGGAGATTTCAAAAATATTGTGGATCTTTATTTATCTCCCAACGAAATGGTAGAAAGTAGCCGACACTACCAAGATGTTCACATGTTTATTTTCTTTTTCTTGTTTTGATTGACTTGAATTTGACAGTGACATTTGTCCGTAGAGGAATGCAATGCATTGACATTACGCAGTACTACACTTCTGGACACATCTATTGGCCCACCTTGTATTTTCAGTTTCGTTTGGTCCTAGCTAAAATTTTATATTAGGTCGAGCAAAAAGTTTGTATGCAGTTTTGAACCTGGCACATTCACAATTTCATTCAATAGTCTTTTTTTGAATTTCGAACACAGAATTTAAAGAAACAAAAGACAATTTGGAGCCTGTTTGTTGATATCAAACAATCGAATACTAAGAAAACTTGGTTTTATTGGTTTACTTGGATTTAATTCTTGAAAAAGTGATTGATATCTTTGGTTTTGCAACAAACATTACTTATTCTTAACATTAAGGTGAGGTTCTATCAATAATCTATGGATACTTCACCTGAAGTCGCCGCCCAAGCTGTGGCACTTATTCAGGCCGGACACAGCCAAAGAAACGTGAGTGCTCAACTTAATTTAAGTCGATCTGCGGTCCGAAATGTTTATCGGAGGTACCTAGAGACTGGCGGCTTTGTTCGTCGCCAAGGAAGGCCACGATCTCGGGTCACAACTGAAAGGCAGGATCGATTCATCGTGACGACCAGCTTGAGAAATCGTCACCTTACCTCCATTGAGATACAAAACCAACTTCGCGACTTCCACGGAGTATCTGTGAGCGCTCGAACTGTTCGGAGAAGGTTAAAAGAACGCGATATGGTACCACACAAGCCAGCTAATGGGCCCAAACTAACGCGAGCCCACCGAACAGCGCGCCTTCATTTCGCACGCAGTCATTTAAATTGGACACAGCAAGATTGGAGCCGTGTACTCTTTTCTGATGAGTCTAAAATTGTGTTACATGGCAATGATGGAAGGAAGAAGGTCTACCGACGTAAGGGAGAGCGTTTCGCACAATGCTGCTTTGAAGAGAGGGTTGCTTATGGCGGTGGCTCATGGACTGTCTGGGGCGGTATATCCGCGAGCGGCAAAACTCAACTTGAGGTTGTTACAGGACCACGGCTGCCAACATTAAATGCTGAAAGGTACATTCGTGAGTGCTTAGAACCTCACTTGATACCATACGCGGACTATGTGGGCCCAAATTTCCTTTTTATGCATGATAATGCAAGAGCCCATGCGGCCATCGTCAGGGAATATCTTCGGGATGTGAACATCACAGTTATGGACTGGCCAGCCAGAAGCCCAGACATGAACCCCATTGAGCACATGTGGGACGAGCTAAAAAGACGTGTTAGGGCTCGTCAGCCAGTTGCCCAGACGATGCAGGAGTTGAAAACTGCCATAGAAGAGGAATGGGAGATGATCCCTCAAAATTTCATAGAGCGGTTGATAAACTCTATGCCTAATCGTATGAGAGCTGTGGTAGATGCCCATGGAGGCAACACGCGTTATTAAATGGGGATGGCAAGACAAAGTTATCTCAGATGGCGCTGCGTACGGTTGTTCCCAATGGCGTCAGTTTGACATTCATACAGCATGTAAACAAACCAAAAAAAATACATTGTGGGGGATTAGTGTGGTTTCTTTGACGACATGGACGCGAAAATGTATTCTAATTGGAGCGTGCTTGAACTCAAAACTGAGTTAAAGAGAAGAGGGGCATCTGTAAAAGGAAGAAAAGCTGATTTAGTGGAAAGGTAAGACTCTTGAAGAAAATTCCTTTATGAGCTATTTGCGTATACCTAGGCCAACTTAGACCTTTGAAATCAATACGCTTATAATGTGTGAACTTATAATTGAGTAACTAAATGGGCAATAGTATCTTTATTTATTATATTTTAAATTTTTGTATGGAAGGTATAAATACAGTTGTGTAACTAATCTTATTCTATTTATGTTAAAGTTATGAATTAAACTAATTCAGGATTATGTTTACAAATGCTGAGGCTATTTAAGTAACGGTTCTTTTTAATTTTGGAAATTATTTAATTTAAGCATTGTTGTTAAATTTGTTTTTTTTTTTCAGGTTAGAGCTGTACGACAAAAATTTTAACTTTAATACACCACAACTTTCTCCAAATCAAGCAGAATCCTCTATTGCACTTCCACCACTGGAGATGTACCATGATATAAATAGTAACTCTATTCTACCTCCGCTTGAAAGACAATGTATTCGATATTATTTTGAAAGGTACCTACCTAAATATTTCATTAATGGTTTTAATTTTTGTGATGCGAGTTGCTATTTCACTATAAAACTAAATATTTCTTTCATTTTACAGATTCAACAAAAAAACAGATGCATCAGAGAAATTATATGAAGCCAGATTCCTCTTATTGATAAGATCTGCATTTGTCAATGAAAATTTTTATATAAAAGGATTTGTCAAGAAGACAATGAAAAAACTTTCGTATCAAGTTGACATCAAGATAGATGGCCAGGGTTGTATTGAGGAATGTCATTGTGAATGTCCAGCTGGAGCAGGTAACGAAGCACACTGCAAACATGTTGGTGTGGTACTATTTGCTGTACTGCATATGCGCACAGACAAAATAATATTAATAACTGAGTCACAAACCCAGCAGCTCCAAACATTCCACAGACCAAAAAAAATATTCACAGGAACACCAGTTAAGGCTCAAAATCTTACAAAACGAAGATTCAGCAAAAATGTTATTTTTGAAGCATACCCTGTAAATTCTTTAGATAAAATCAGCTATAATAACAGAATTCGAAACCTGGTCCTAAATTTAAAGTCAAACATGCCAATGAAACATCTGTATGGACCAGCTAACCCTATTGCTGTCAGTCAAGATCATGATTATTTAAAAGATACGCCAGAAGTGATGCTTTTGAAAAAACTCAATTTATTAGAAATTACTACAAGTCAAATAATAGCAATAGAAAATGAAACTAGGAATCAAAATTCTAACTCTCTTTGGTATGAATACCGCAGTTGTAGAATAACAGCCAGTGTTTTTCATACTGTTTGTAATTTAAGAGCACAATCTCTAGACACATTTGCAAAACAGTTGCTTAAGCACAAGAAATTTTCATCTCGAGCCACAACACATGGTCTAATAAACGAACCAAATGCACTAAAGAAATATTCAGAAATGTATGGTCTGGTTCCTGTGCAGTGTGGCATGTTTATAGCAAAAGATAGGCCCTACTTAAGTGCGTCACCAGATGCTTTACTTGGGGAAAACACTGTTTTGGAAATAAAATGCCCATATGTAAGCAGACACAAGCTTATTAGCCCTGAAACTGTATCTTATATACAGATCCAAAATGGGAAATTGAAGTTAAAAAAAACCTGTCCTTACTACTTTCAAGTCCAAGGACAAATGTACTGCAGTGGCAGAAAATTCTGCAATTTTATTATATATACTTTTAAAGACATAAAAGTGATTTATATTGAAAAAGATGATTTATTCTTAAATAACATGCTATTAAAATTAGATTATTTTTACAATAATTATATGAAGGCTGCAATCATAAATAAATATTTGTATAAGGATTATTATAATATAATAAAAACACCCAAAAGTTATTTATGAGTTTTATTTACTATACACTCTCGGAAATTGCATAACATTAAACATATGAAAAATATTTTCGAAGCTAACGGAACATAGTAAGCATTAAGCTCAGTTTTCAATATTTTATATGTTTTCGTTAAGCCAATTAAGCGTTCTATATGAACACGTTGTGCGGCTATTTTCCTATCATTTAGAAGAGCGAGACCTGGCAATTGAGCTTTTCCACGTAAGAACGTAGGGATATTTATACCAATGTTCTTGGATGCAAAGAGGTCCTGAACATTAAAACCCCGGTCTGCCATTATGCTATCTCCTTCATCGCACAATTTTATGAGCTCACTTCTCTCAATCATTTGCCGATCACTAATTGAACCTCCAAAACCCTCGGAACAATAGGATAACAATCCTCCCGGGGTAGCCCCTACTAAAAACTTTATTGTGTTCTTGTTTTTATAAGAACTGAACGTAATTTGCTGTGATTTTGGGTCACTTGGTTTTGTGATGGGTATCTCTGTGCAGTCTATAATTACCCTTGTTGGCATTTTATTTTCTTTAAATTCTGCAGGCATGTAAAAATCAACAAGGTCTCTTTGAGGCCAAATGTTTATCAATGACCATAAGTCATTGACAAAGTTGACCCATGTAACAAATATATTTGATACTTGTGTCTTACTGACACCAAACATTTTTGATAATTCAAGGTCAGTACTTGCTCTTCGGAGTTTTATCAGCATCAGAATGAACTGATCTTCAGTAGAAACTCCACTTACCCCACACCACCTATACTTCAAATGATTTGCCATAGGCAATAATGTTGACAAAACAAATTTAAATTTGTCATAATTTTCTAAGCCAGTGTAAAATTTTACTGATTCATTATCACACAATAAATTGTCTGCTGAAAAAAGAGATAGCATTGTGGCAGTCTGAGTAGCAACTGTTTTAGTATTATGATTATTAAAATTAATATCACTACAATCAACAGTTGTATCAAGAGAAGAAATTTCTAATTCTCTTTGATACTGCATTATGTATTGTGGGTCTGTAGAGGTTGAAGGCTGTGGGTCTGTAGACGTTGAAGGCTGTGGGTCTGTAGAGGTTGAAGGCTGTGGGTCTGTAGTAGTTGAAGGCTGTGGGTCTGTAGACGTTGAGGGCTGTGGGTCTTTAGACGTTGATGGCAGGTTGTGTTGAAAAAGATTCTTTTTAATGTCTCTTTTGGCAAGTCTCTCGTCTCTTGCGCGAGCACTGGCTGATATCGTTTTCTTGTTCCATGAAAACAGACTTGGTACTGCGTCTTTCTTTAAAAATTTGTGTGCACAAGGCAAACCTTGAAAGAAAAATATTAACAGCTTTATTATGAATATTTAAAGACGTTATCAATTTAGGTATATACCTAGAATCTTAAATAAAAGAACTATCGTTTATAACACTCACCTGTAGTCACACTTAATGTTTGGTAATCATTTTCATGAAAATGATCTCGACATAACCTCGTCGTTCTAGTAGGCTCCCAGTTCTTAATCCTTACGGCAGCTATCCACTTCCTTCTTATGATAGGATTTATTGGGAATTTGTGAACTCCTACGTTTTTACACCCAATTACACAACACTTAGTCATTTTTGAGATATTTGAGATCAATTTCTAAATAATTCTATACAATTTGACAGATGCTTTGGAACAATCGTCAACAGCGCCACTTTGACAGTTGTCTTCCCCATTAAATCTTTATTTGATAAAACATGTTTTTTATTCAAAAATCAATTGCCTTTAACAAGGCGCATATCCGACTTGTTAGGCGTAGCTCCATGTCGTATGGTATTCTGAATTCAAATTTAAAACAATACGATCGAAAAAGATAATAAAATGTATCAGGTTTAAAACTGCATCAACAGTTTTTGTTCAATCTATCAATCATATTTCGGTAGGGGCCATCGAAACCTAAACTCTAAGGTGGGCCAATAGATGTGTCCAGAAGTGTATTTATGCGTTCCGCAACTAAAAGGGCAAAACGTAACCCTAACATTATTCCTGTATTTTTAAGAATTTTTGCTTAAAATCTTCAATTTAGCAAGTTTATGACATTGTTTACAGTCAAAATGTGTGTATTGTCAAGTGCGACTAGATTTTGAATGTTTTCAAACACAAGAGTCATTATTTTTGTCTGATCTGTTAGTTCGTTAGGAAGGAACAGTGAAAGAACGAAAAAAATATTGATACCAACCATATTTATTATACTACCAACGTACCAACGCTAGATGCCGCGCCCTCGTAAAAATTGAGTCTTGGGATAATAAATATCCTATTTCCATGTGTCAAGCTTTATACGAATCCGTTCAGCCAGTTCAGTCAATAAGGCACTTGTCTCCCCGCCGACGAAGAAATTTTCTCGCTGAGGAAACGGACAAAAAGATATAGATCGCGTTCGAGTAAAAGAGAAAGACATACATTTATAGTCGATAGCTGGCTGTTTACACCCACTGCCGGCGCGAACTCTCTCACCACTAGTTGGTCGCAGCGACAAGAACTATCAAAAACAATTCTGACTCAGCGATACTCGCTCGGCGTAGATCGGCGATGCTCGCTTTGCGGTCAGAACTCACGCCGAGAGCCCAACCGATACGGCAGCGGTCATTTCTAACTATAGTGCTAGACGGGGCGAGTGGTGCAAGTAATCGCCCGTCGCACAAGAGCACTCGCTTATAGCCGAGTGACAAAACTATCGGCACTACACACACTTTTCGCTGCTCGCCAACTCGTTTCGAGTTCCTAGGTTTACTAGCTTCTCGCTGATTGTCGGCGGTAAGACAAGTGCCTTCGGCATGTGAAGGCAATAAAATAAATATACAATATCTACAGAGTTCCTGTTATCTACGTACGGTTCAAATGTAGTTTGAGCAAAATTCGAAGTGAGAAGTCGAACACACTAAAAATAAGCATAATTTTTGGGTTCACTACATAGTACGTATGTGAGTACTATGTCCCCTTCCTAGCAAACTTATTAATTTTACCTCTGCTGGCATTTCTTTATTGTACCTATTAGTAGTATATAAGTGCTTTTTTGGGAGCATTGTCCTCACATATAATCAATTGATTAATGTATGCAAATATTGTAAAGCTTATTTTTGAAAAGAGTAACTATGGAGGTTCTTGTCCGTTCTTCTTCATAAGAATCTACCTTTTGCGAACGGACGACTAGAGTCACTATATTTTATTTTCATTTGACGTTCAAAAGTGCCTTTATTAGTCTAGTTGAAATAAATCATTTGACTTTGACTTTGAAATACGAAAATCTTTATTCCGTCAGTTACAAACGCGAATTAAAAAAAAAACTTTTTTACAAAAAATATAACCGACTTCCAAAACAAAACACTACAATACTTTGTAGTGTTTTGTTTTGAAGTCGGTTAAATAACTTTAATTTCGGAAGTCGGTGTCAAAAACGAAATAACCAAAAACACAAGTTTTTTATTTTACGGCGTGATGTTATGATATGAAAATAAAACTTAAAAAGTGCTTTCGGTATAAAGGTCGCGTCAATACGAATGAAATAAGCCCAAACACTTGGTAGTTCCTATGGACGATGATGGAGACGACAGAGAGTCAAGGGAACTCCACATCGGTGATGTGGAGTTCCCTTGACTCTCTGTCGTCTCCATCATCAGGTCTGATCCAAACAAACCTTCGTTGTTTTGTAGTATCACCCGATATACACACGAATATCAAGTTTTTACCAGATGCGTGCTTACAATTTTAGAGAGTTGCCCTCGATTTCTCAGGGTTTCCATCATCAGATCCTGACGTGGTGGCAATGGGACCATCTCGGCAGCATACCCTTTAATAAAAAAAGAACATCGAAATCGGTTCATAAACAACGATGTTATCCGCGAAAACACATAAAAAAAAATATATATATGTATATACGCGGTCGAATTGAGAACCACCTTCTTTTTTTGGAAGTCGGATAAATACCGATTTTCATAAGTCCGAATGGTTCAAAATCCTTACTTAATATTATAAACGCGAAAGTAACTCTGTTTGTCGTACTTTCTGTCTATCGCGCTTTCACGCCAAAACTACTGGACCGATTTAAATGAAATTTGGTACACAGATAGTCCAGAGCCTAAGAAAAGACATAGGCTACTTTTTATCCCGGGAGTATATTCCCTAGGGACCACGCGGGCGAAGCCGCTAACAGAAACTAGTTCCTAATATAAGAACTCCGATTTATCATAAATCCTATTTTTATAATTCCGAAATTTTAATATTCCTAACGTTTATAATTACTATTCTCAAAATACCGAGTTCCAATAGATCGAATAACAAAAAGTCCGACTTAATGATAATATCGAAACATCAAAAATACGAATTCCGATTATTAAAGTAGCGATTGATTAGAATTCCGAAGTAAAAACGCTTTGTACAACTGAATAGCAAGACATACACAATTGCTCGTCAGAGAGAAGTATAATATATTATATTTCTCTATGAGTATAACTACATACTAATATGTTTAGTATGAGGAGGTAGAATTAAAAAAAAACTAAAGACAAATGCGTTTTGCCACCTGGGAGCTCCCGATCGTTTTACATATCTCGTCTCTGCTCACATTTAGTGAATAAGGTTGAACTGAGAAGAGAGAACGAAACAAGAGACGCGTGCGTGACGACTTGCTAGCAGGGGGTAGTGTGGTGCACTGCCACTACCTACGTGCAGATGATGAGTTGGCGGGCGACCCACCCTGCGGCGACCTCGTCACTTGCTAGATCACAGGTTTAGGCAAAATAATTCGATATGCACTATCAAAATAGGTATCGATATTGATTTTAATCGAATAATTATATTCGGCGTTTCTTTAATACTACACTAATAAAAAAGCTGAATTTGTAGTTTGTGAGATAACTTTTGCACTGATTACTTTTAAAAACAAGTACAGTACTTACTACAAGGTAAATAAATGTATAAGCATATCGATCTCCTTTCATTCCGCTCAACTGTGGGCATTTTGATGAAAGGTTCGTTTTCTAAATCGCTGAGATCATTCGCTTTTTAACCTGGACCATTTTGTGTCACGCAAATGTCAAACTGTGTGTTAATGTCAAAAAGATCGAGGTCTTGATGAAAGAAAAGGAAAAAGTGCGTGAAAGAAAACATTGTGTACAGTGTACTAATAATAATCTTACACTTTTGTTTTAGTTTTGCGTGTATTTCTAAATGTAGATAACTAAGGTTCATGAATTTTCTGCATTTAGGTAAACTTATTTGTCTGAAACTGCACTACTTTTTATCTCTGAAGCAAGTCGAAATGTAACCTTCCAAACGTGACCACAACTTTTGACTTGTTATTTATTTTGATCTAATATTTATCTATATAGTAAGAAATTATATTTTAATCAAAAAGTATAAATATTGAACTGTTTTTAAATATTACTTTACGTGCAACCTTCTTTTTCATTAGGACAGGTATGAAACAACCTATTTAAGTACAGTATTGAACCAGTAATTATGTCTTTCAGAATTATGGGATTTGATAAACATTTCAATCAAGACCATTGTTATTTGGATGATCCTGCTGACAGTGTGGCAATGAATGTGGAAATTGTGGAAGAGAATTATCAAGTTCCTCAGAATAATGTTATCCTTAAAAAGAAGGTCATAAGGTAAATATTACAGTGCATTTATTCAAATAGGCCTTTCCTAAGGTATTTAGGTTTATAAATGCACATTTTTAAACCTGGACACCAAATGGGTAGACAAAGTGTATAGAATGCTACCTGCGGTGATCCCTACATCAACTTATTGTACTCCTTTTGCTAGAATATTAATAGAAAGCCAGGCTTATTTTAAAAAAAGGCGACATTCGATTGATTAATCATCATTATCATAGCTGCAACAGGTCTACAAATACTGGTTCGTCCCCATCCGTTCTATGCTTATCCTGTGGTTCTTGGAGCTTTGACCTATGGGTATTGATTAACATAATACTGTGGTTGTGTAACACGTTAGAAAACCTTGAATATGATAAGATTTATTATTTTCTCCCACCACATACAATATTTAGGTTACAAAATATATTGGAGGTACAAAGGTTTGTGGGAGACAGGAATCCAAACTAGGATACCCTGTGCTGTGGACTCCTGGCCTCGCCGAGAATGGGATGCTTCGTTACATTGGTTGTTTAATTTGAATACTAAATAACTCTTATAATTCACTGCCTAGATACTTGAACATATTGGTCTAATGTTTTTGTTATTTTCAGGTATTCAGATATATCAGGGAGTTCTAATAGCGGAATAATTGTTAGAAGTGAAGATTCTAATAAAGTTCCTAATAACGGTAATACCAACAATTTAAAATAAGATCGCACACAAGTTGTCCAGCGGGTCTAAAAGGCCACTTCAGCAGATCAAAAAGCACATCACGCTACCCGTCACTGTCAAATTTTCCCAATCAATCTTCCGAATGCTTTAGCGATAAAGAAGAAAAGGCGACTTTAGTAGAATCATATTAGAATAGTAATATTATCAATATTACTATTCTAATATGATTCTACTATAGTCGCCTTTTTAGACCTGCTGTATGTGTTATGGTGTGCAATAATGAACATAGACCATTTCTTGGGCGGTAATGTGACAGCCTAATTTATTTTACCTCCTATAAACTTAATTCTTGCCAACATAATTTAAAATATGAGACATACAAAATTTGTTAATTTTTCAGCCCATGTGTACCTTCCGTACAGCGAATACTGTGTGGACCACAAAGACAAAGGGCTGTACCTGCACAAAGATGAGAAACTTGTGAAGCCCGGTGACAAATTCGCTTCCCATGAAGACTTTGTACAATACTTGAATGAGAATGCAAAGAGGTGGTGCTTTTACTACAGATGTTCTGATTCTCGTAAACCTAATACGGATCATGAAGCTTATACATATAATTGTGTTTATTTGAGAAATAAGGAGAAGTATAAGAAGAAAGGATTGAGAAAGAGGTTTGTAATACCCATTGTTTATAAAAATATAAGCCTTATAAACATTATTTCAAGGACCAAATTCGGATAATCGGCCAATGCACATTTATCTCCAAAAAGTCATTTAATATAAATGTGTGTTGATGCCAAAGTTTGAAAGGTTTTTAGGCTAAAGTACAGTTTCATACACATTTATTCTCCATATACCCTTATGAACATGTAACTAACTTCATCTCATTGAAGTGCCTATAAGTGCCCGTTTGTGTTTTGAAAAGTGTAAATGGATTAATTGAAATAACCGCTTTGTTTTTTGACAAATATTAAATTGTAAATTCAGAAATGGTTAGTATTTTTCACTTCTGATTGGCTAACCACCTCTTTAGACTTGGATAAATCAAAGTTATCTTACCGCTCACATCTACTAAAACAATATTATATTTTACAGAAACAATAACATGAAGACTGATTGTCCATGCAAAATAAAATTAAGGCATTATCCCGATGAGAAAGAACTCACAGTTGTCTATGTTTGCAATCATCACGATCATGAATTGTCATTACAAGAGTTTTATAAGCTGCAACATGGCCGACGATTACCACCATATGTCAAAGAAGAGGTAATTGAACTTATATTGTGACAGTACTCAAAAGGTTAATTATTTTGGTTTAGTATTTCAACTGGTCCTGGAATCCAGTTAAAACTGAATCAATATTTTATCTGTGTAAACACTTTTCAATCCAGTCAAGTTTCCAGCATTGGATTGGCATGGAGCTGCCACTAAAACTGGCTGAAGGTTGACCTAAAGCTACTGGATCAAAGTGATTAGTCTATAAACACAGTGGACATTTAATTGTCTATAGGGGAGATGCACTGCTGGGACCTGGCTCCTTTTATGACAGGGAGTGACATAATATTACAACGAAAAATAATAAATAAAATTACAGTTGTGTACTATTTTTATTATTAGTTGTACTATTTTGTGTATGAACAATATTTTAACGTACTAAAAGGGGTAAATTGTTAAAATGTCCTATATTATGTCACTAGGAGGATATAATTTTTACCAGCAACGTGACGACACGCATGTTTTCAACGCACTGTATCGTCTTCATTTTTAACCGACTTCAAAGAAAAAGGAGGATATTCTCAATTTGACTGAATGTTTGATTTCTGTTTCTTGAAAAAAGAAAAAAATACGTGTCGAATATTTTTTGGAAATCTATCTGACGGACTTATTAGATTTTATAATTTGACTAGCTGACCCAGCAAACCTAGTTTTGCCATATATGTAAATAAAAAACTGGCCAATTGCGAGTCGGACTCGCGTGCAAAGGGTTCCGAACGAATGTAATTTTTTTACGTGTTATTTTAACACTATAGACTTCTTATAGGTTTTCCTGTAATCTATAGGCAAAGATCTATTATCTCCATTTTTTTCAAAATTTTAGTAGGTACCAGAGTTTTAGGAGATAAGGGGGGGGGGGAATGGTCATTTTTCGTCTAATTTCTTAAATAACTTCAAAACAATTTTGAATTTTGAATTTAAAACCCTTACAGTAAGCCGAAAGGGCTTTTGACATATCACACAATATTGTACAAAAAACTTTTTTTTTTAATTTTCTAGTTTGACCCCCAAAAGTGACTCCCATACCAAAAATTTACGTAACGCGTCCGTGTTTGGGTCACAGAGGTCCATATGTGTACCAAATTTTAACAGAATCGGTCAAATGGATTCGGAGAAAACTGGCTGTGACAGACAGACAGACAGACACCCGAGTGATCCTATAAGGGTTCCGTTTTTTGTTCGGAACCCTAAAACAGCCTACGACCTATTCTCAGACCTACCAAATATACACATAAAATTTCATAAAAATTGGTCAAGCCGTTTCGGTGGAGTTCAATAACAAACACTGTGACACGAGATTTATATAAATTAGAAGATTAGATACGATTTAATAAATGTATTCAATAGGGTATTTTTTTTTAAATAGCCTATTTATTTTTGAGAAATATGCCAAAGAAAATAATGACTACCTTCTTTTACAGATAAAAGACTTTCTGCAACTCAAAGTCGATATAATGAAAATCAGAGCTTATGTTGAAATGGAAACAGGATTCACCATGAGCCGTCCCTTTTTCTATGCTTTAGAAAAGAACTTGAAGAGCAGAGAGGTAGAAAGACATATCAGTGAGCAGAGATTGAAGTTGTTGAAGCAAAAAATTGCAGGTAGGCAACTAATTTGTAAGTCACAGTCATAACTTTTTTTTTAAATTTTCTAGTTTGACCCCCATACCAAAAATTTAATAATTTACGTAACGCGTCCGTGTTTGGGTCACAGAAGTCCATATGTGTACCAAATTTCAACAGAATCGGTCAAATGGATCCGGAGAAAACTGGCTGTGACAGACGGACAGACAGACAGACAGCCGAGTGATCCTATAATAAGGGTTCCGTTTTTTGTTCGGAACCCTAAAAAAACATATTTGTGAATAATTAAAAAAATAAAAATATGATTAATTATCATGACGCATGACGTACTTCGAAACATCCAGTACGCCGATAATAACATAAAATGAAAACTATAAACTAAAACACGTGTGTACAATGGACAACCCTTGTGGAGGTATGAGGTTTGCGGCAAGTGCTAAGTGTGTGGCATAAGTGGGTGCACTTGCACTTCTTGGTCAACATACCATACAAAAAAACATTTAAAAAAATAACAAAAATGCCTCTTAGAATATTATTCTTAGCATATCGGAAAGTGCTAAAATTATCGAGCTAGCTTCACTTACTCTTGCATACTTTTTCTTACCTCTCACATTAAATCTTTCTCGAAGGCGAAAATAGTTCTGCCGTCGCCCATGGGTAGATTCATACCATACAAAAAAAACATTTAAAAAAATAACAAAAATGCCTCTTAGAATATTATTCTTAGCATATCTGAAGATGCTATAATTTTCGAGCTAGCTTCACTTGCTCTTGCATACTTTTTCTTACCTCTCACATGAAATCTTTCTCAGAGGCGAAAATAGCTCTGCCGTCGCCCATGGGTATATTGATTGCATAATAAAGCTAAGAGCTGGTTGAAAACAAAACGACACATAATTTGATATTTATTTTATAAAAAAACCGGCCAAGTGCGAGTCGGACTCGCACACGAAGGGTTCCGTACCATAAACCTTATTTTTTATTATTTGTAGAAATACACAACCTGTGAAAATTTCAACTGACTATCTATTACAGTTCTTAAGATAGGTACAGCCCGCTGACAGACAGACGAACGGACAGTGGAGGCTTAGTAATAGGGTTCCGTTGGTTACCCTTTGGGTACGGAACCCTAAAAAACATAACTAACTTGCTAATAGTATTTAAAACAATTTTGTATCGTTATTTGCAGCTGTTGATGAAATTTATGGCAACAATGATGATGAAAATGCAGATGAAAAGGCAGAGCAGATGCAAGATCGTAAGTATTTAATGTCCGTTGAAATTAAAAGATGGTGGTACTTAATATATGAATAAATGTTAATTATTATTATGATTTAATAGAATTAAATTTAATCATATAATGATGCTGTTGGGATTGTAATGTTTAATGCATAATATAGAGCTGAATATTTTCAGATGGTATTGAGACATAAATAGTTCAACAATATTAAAAAAAAAACTAAACAAAATAAATAAATACCCAATACAATGCATAAAAAAATATTTTAAATAAGTATTATATGTATCCAAGATTTGCATGCCTATTAGGTTAAACATAGCGATCCTGACTTTAGAATTAGATCTTATGATACTGTACCTATGTTTTACAAATAAATAATTTGAATTTTCATCAGAAAAGATTTAATATCGGAAAGATGCTTTAGAAGTTTTAATGTAGGCGTTAATGTTCATGCAAATTTGCACTTTATTACTACTAAAACACAGTTTCACATTCAATGGCATTAAAACATCTTCTCGATACTTTTCTCTGTCTGCGCCGAGCATAAAGATGGTTAATTTATTTTAGATGCTGATGATGAAACCGTTGAAGGAACTAAGAAAAGGTACAGGGGTGCGATTCAAATTGCGGGAAGAGCACCAAACACAACTCCCCTATTGAAAAGACGTAAGTAACATCGCAGTAACAGGTAAGTACTACACTACTAGAAGAAAATAAACGGTATATTATAATAATACTTCATTTCAATTTCACAGGATCAAAACCAAATGAAGAAGTGACATTTTCTGACGACTCCAAAAGAATAAAAGTTGAAAAAGAACCTTCAGAAAATAATTACAATAATGAAACATTGCAGAGTGTGAAGCATTTACAAGGATCCGTCAAATGTGAAATACAAAGAAATCCATGGATTGCTGATCAGTGTGTTCCGGTATTGCCTAATAGGTGGTAGATTGTTGAATTGATTTACTTTTATTTTAAACTTATATAAGTAACTAGCTGACCCGCGCACCTTCGTCTGCGTCTCATTTTTCATGAATACTCCGCTCTTCTCCGCCTTTCTCGATAAATGGGCTATCCAACATTAAAAAAAACTGGCCAAGTGCGAGTCAAACGAATTTTTTTTTAACATGTTATTTTAACACTATAGACTTCTTTTAGGTTTCCTGTAATTTATAGGTAAAGATCTATTATCTCCATTTTTTTTTAAGTTTAGGTTCAGTAGTTTCGGAGATAAGGGTAAGGAATAACTTCAAATTAATTTATTTTAAAATTATGAAAAAATATAATTACAACCCTCACAGTAAGCCCTTTCATTTGATATGTCACATGATATTGTTCAAAAAACTTTTTTTTTAAATTTTCTTATTTGATCCCCTAAAGTGACTCCCATACTAAAAACTTTATAATTACGTAACACGTCCGTATTTGGGTCACAGAAGTCCATATGTGTACCAAATTTCAACACAATCGGTCCAGTGGATTCGGAGAAAACTGGCTGTGACAGACAGACACCCGAGTGATCCTATAAGGGTTCCGTTTTTTTTTCAGAACTCTAAAAATCAGTTCGAACCAGTAGTCCCTGAGATTAGCGTGTTCAACCAAACAAACACTCATCAGCTTTATAAAGGCCTGTTCAAACCTACGCGATATTCGTTACCTAGAGCGTCGAGCGGTAGCGAAAGCCGAGTGGGTATGTGGTAATCCAACTGTTCAAACCTAAGCCGCGGAACTCCAAACAAAATACCCGGCGGAATACCGCGCGAAAACGAGCGAAATTTATCGCTATCGCTCTGGGTAGCGAATATAGCGTAGGTCTGAACAGGCCGGTATTAGTATATAAATATTATAGATAAGTATTGTGTTTTCTTCTAAATAATAATGTATCCTTCGTAATTATTTTTAGAACCCCAAAAAAACTTGAAACTGGTGAAGAATCTGTACAGGTACAAACAGTAGAACATTTAGACGAAATACTATTGGCGCAAAATGGAATCGAAAACCTGAACTACACAATAGAATATTGCGTCGATGATAATCATGAAATTAGTAATGAACTCGTCGAAATCATTAGTGATGGCCAAGCTAACGATATTCAAGAAAGCAACATTGAGGAAAACAACATTGAGGAAAACAACATTGATAATATTGCTTATGAAACGGTCGTCACTGATGAAATCGACGAGACACAGAACTTAGTGGAAGAATATTTAGATCATGATGAAACTATGGAAGACGGCGTTGAATACCAAATTATTTCACAAGATGTGAATGACCAAAGTGAAATTTTGACTGATTTTGACAATAGTCAGGATATTGTTGAAGAAGAAAATCATGTAGAATATACAACCGAAGATGTCGGAGAAGAAAATCAGGAAGTAGAATATTTAGATGATGAATTAAATGAAGAAAGTGCACAAGATGTTGCGGTTCAAACAGCAGATAGTGCGGATGGCAACTCTAGTACTGCCCATTCATTATTGCCAGTTTTCGATGTGTATATGAAAGACGGAAATGTTACCGGCTTTGTTGTTAATGATAACTTGATCACTGGGCTGAAAGAAGGTGTAGATAAAGAAATTCAAACTAGTGAAGATGTAACTCCCAGGTGAGAATTATACATTTAATAAACGTTTTTCTTATTCATTGCGAATAAATTTTAGTATCTAAATTCTTTTAAATCCCGAAGAATATCATCTTCGCGATACTCATTATCTCTACTCAAGTAATTACTTCCACTTTACATCTGTTACAGTGACACACAAGATATAGGAAACGAAGATTTCGACGGAGAGATAATCCAACACATCTCTAGTAAAAAATCTGGTGACACATACACAAAACATGAATACGTACATAAATACAATATAGACAAATATATGACGCAACCCCACTTCCCCAAATACGTTGAAACTCTTGCTAAGGAAACATATATGAACGTCCTGCATATGTTTACGAATATATACAACGAAAAAGCCATGTTCAAAATTACTACGACGCAGAGGGGGAAAGAGGGAAACACGAGAATATGGTACATCAAAGATGGTCATCGAACAAAGAAGCGCAGCAAAGATGAAACTAACAAAGAAAAACTGGGGCAAAACCTGCAAAGCATTTTCATTTTGAAGGAAAAACTAAGATATATGAAGAAAAAAAATAGTGAATTATTGATAAAGAATAAGCAATTAGAAGAAGTCGCGCTAAGACTTGTGGAGATGACAGAAGAGGCGTAGTGTAATATAATTTCTTCTGTAAGAGATTAATAAAAAGGTTAAGATTCTGTAATCTTGTGTATATAATAGTTAAAAACTACAAAACGATGAAAACCTCAAACCATCTTCCTTTTACCTAATCAATGGATCAAACTGGATATGAGTTTTTAAACCTTCTACCAAAAAGAGAGTTGTTATAAGTTTGACGTGTGTATCTGCGTATCTTTGTGGATCCTAAACAGCTGAACCGATTTTGATTTATTCTTTTTTTGTTTGAAAGGAAATTTAATCGAGAGTGTTCTTAGCTATGATTCACGAAATTCGGTTCAGCCGTTTGAAGATCATCAAGCTTTTTTTCTACTCGATGAAGGAGTATGAGCAATTTTTATATGTTTGATCGATTGGAAATTTAGTATTCTGTTCCTTCAATGATATTGCTAGAATATGGTAACCTTGCCCTGCTGCTGCAGCATGACCTACGATCTGCAGAATACCCAACTCCACACTTAGTTACAGCAGAGGTCTCATGTTGGAGCCCTCTAGAATGGTTTGAATGGCTGGATTATAGGTGGATCAGTAACTTTGACTTTATGCTGCAGCGTGAACAAAAATCTGCAAAATACCCAACTCGCTAACAGCAAATGTTTCGTGCTTGGTCTCATTTAAATGGTATCCATGAATAGGTTATAAATACATTGTGATCATTGTGTGATGTTGAAGCAGAAAAGAGATATAAGTGAATACATTGATGAGAAATGCGAAGCTACTTTACTCGATACATCGATATGGTATTTTGGTAGGTACATATACGATGTTATGTCGTTAGATCGGAGGGTTTCTATAGATGTCAAAAAATAAAAGGCCCGTTTTGACATCAGGATACAACATTGCTTTACTAGTAAATGTGAAAGAGACATAAAAATTAATCTCTCGCACTTAGTGGTAAAGTAATCTTCTATCCCTCTACTCGGCTGTCAAATCGGAATTATTAGATTTTGGTGACTTTAAGAGTAAAAAGTATAAAAAAAACATTAAATAAATATTAAAGGAAAAATTAAAAAAAAAACCCTGAAAAAATAAATGATATACTTCAAAAGTTTTCTCTATTCTCTGTTTTCGAGTTGATTTTCTTATTGGATTATGAATAAGAACACTAGTGGACCAAACATTAAACCCTGGGGTAGGCTACATTTAACGGGCAGCCATTTCGACTGTACTCGCTTTATAGCCATTGAAGTAACTAAATTAACGGGGAATGCAAATAAATATTATGCCGCGTTACTGACACCATAATTAGACATTTTTTCCTTTAAAAAGGTCATAATTAATGCTAAATGCAATCGAAGGCTTTAGAAAAATCTTCGAAATGTTCCCATGCATACTTTGAGTTATCTTATTAATTGCTTTGAATTTTCTGGTTGTCTTATTATAATATCCAAGTACATTTGTTTTAGAAGAGATTATAAACGATACGCATGTAGCTGGCATAACGACGGCAACCATTTTCTCACTGCTTCTGAGGTGTCAAGGCGCGAATTGTTGCTAATCAAAACCAGTTGTTCTAGTCTGGTCTTTGTTCGTAATGGAAACAGCTTTTTGATAAATTTATATCTACTCACTCAGGAAAAATCATTTAACAACATTAGCATTGCTAATGACTTTTAAGTCGGTCACAACTATTATGAATTTGTCGAACTCCTTACCGAGAGATTTGGAAGAAATAATGTCATGTGCTTATTTTGGGCTCTCAGCTCAGAAAGTCTGTGTTTCACAATATTTTCAGCTGCACACCGAACTTTTAAAACCTACACAATAAAAAAAGTAGTAGAGATTGTTAAAACCTCTGTTTGTTTAATTTTTATTGACACTCCTGCGCTTATGTAGCTTTGTGACCTTTAGGTAACTGACTCCGTCGCTATGCTTGCGTGGTTATGCAACGTCGCCTTTGGACTCATCTGTTTTTTCATTTCGTGCTTTGATCGGTGCCAGTGCCTATATTATTAAACCCAACAAACCTGTCGACAACCAAGCAGATATTCTCTAACTGAGCATTGAAAATTTCAAGGATTTTTGTACTTTGGGCGCATTCAACCCAAGAGTCATATTCGCTGCTTAATTTTAGGTAAAAAATCTGACTGTCGGAAAATACCATTGCTGTTATAATATCTAATTGCCAGTGAAATTCACAATAATGATATAGATGTCATTATTGTGAATTTCACTGGCAATTAGATATTATAACATGGCCATATCAAAAATTCTAGCGATATTTCATCCGAGAGCTTTGTCAAACGCCTTTGCCATTCTTTGAATTCCTAGGAATTGGTAAATGTTTTAAGAAATGCTAGCATAAGTAAACCTTTCCTATAACATTTTATGTACGTAGCCAATTTGAATATTCGCACCTAACTTTGCATCAACGCCGACTCAATTATGTTCCACACCTTAACTAAGCAAGCAAAACCTACTCATAATCTCGCCTCAGGAATCTTATGATGGGCACACTCACTACCTACACCCATACCTACGCGAATACTAACATAATTAATTTTACGATTGCAATAACTTTTTGAGCGATACTTGGCATCATAGACAAAATGTGAAAGTTTAAAACTATTGTATGTCATGCTCATTGTCTGTGATCTATCTTGCGATCTTGTCGCCCAACCGGTTTCGTTTATGCAAATAAGCTGTTCTGAGTTCTGATGAAATTATCGATCTGGATTGTTGGTAGTGCTTGTTCCGTATGCCGAGAATGTGTCATTGATATCGAACGACGGTTCGTAATTAACTATTGTATGGTATGTGTCTGTTAGGTAAATTGTTTCAAGAAATACCGTAGTAATTGTTAGACGTCTAGCTATGTTGCCTAGAGATTAAACGTTGTCATTTAAAAATTATGGTGTTAGGAAGCTGTTATAATAGCTTTGATTTAGTCAGTGCCTGGTAGGTACTATCCCAGACTAGCAGACAGGACTTAACGCTTCAATTAATCGGTAATTTAAATACAAAGCATGGTCTTAATCACTGAAAGCGAATAAAATTGTCAGCATTGTATAACGTCAGACGTAGGTAAATGAATGAACTGTCACACCTTGCGGGAACTAAATCCTCAGTCTATCTATCTACTATCAAGTCAACCCCCTTCCCTTTTTAATACCGGCCGCCACGTCGTTTGATTAATATGCCAGGTGAAATAAGCTGTTCAAACAGGCATCAGAGTGCCAATTATTCTACTATTTTTAAGCAACGTTAAAAAAATGTAGATATGGAAATTGAGGCATTTTTGGTAGATTGCGACTGAGATGTGAATGCGAATGTTGCTTAAAAAACTGGCCAAGTGCGAGTCGAACTCGCGTGCAAAGGGTTCATTTTTTTAACATGTTATTTTAACACTATAGACTTCCTATAGGTTCTAGGTCTAGGTTCTAGGTCTATTATCTCGCATTTTTTTTTCAAATTTTTTGGTAGTTTGGTAGATAAGGGGAATGGTAATTTTTCGTCTAATTTCTTGAATAACTTCAAAAGATTTTTGTTATCGTGAGAAAAATATAATTAAAACCCTCATAGTAAGTTCCTTCATTTGATATGTGAACTAACTTCTTTTGAAATTTTCTGGTTTGACCCCCAAAAGAGACCCCCATACTAAAAATTTAATAATTTACGTAACACGTCCTTGTTTCGGTCACAGAAATCCATATGTGTACCAAATATCAACAGAATCGGTGGTCCAGAAAACTGGCTGTGACAGACGGACAGACAGACAACATCTGAGGGATCCTATAAGGGTTCCCTGTTTTGGTCGGAACCCTAAAAATAATAGAATTGGTCTTCTGGTGAGTCAAACGCGAGCCAAATCAATAATAAAAAAAACGAAAGTGAGAGTTAGAAGATTTTCTCTTAGACCTGGCAGCCAATCACCCAAATTGCCCATAAGCTAATCAAACCTATGATCATAACCCAGTTGCCCCAAGCACAATTCTCTGATAACATATTATCTCCGTCAGATCGGAACAAACTGATAGCGACAATCTGGCAGGCGAGGTCACGCGATCTTCTAGGAGCGTGTCGAAGGAGATTGTGCGAAAGTGCGCACGCGCACAGCAGCTGTTTTTGTACGCAAGTTTGCGCGTAACGCGGGCTATTTTGATTATGTAGCTGATTGTATATCCGCTGTGAGGCGTAAGAGTTGCTGAGTACCTGAGTTCCTGGGAAGTAGAGACAATGGTGTTTGGGTTAAAACTAATTAGGGTTTGCCGGCAATGGCTATCTAAGACCGATGATCGAATTTAGACCAGAACGTGCGGACCTAGGTATTTAAGTGAAGGGTGATGTAAACACGTCAAAGTAGGTAGGTATATATATTGACACACCACCTCGTCTTTATCACTACCTATTTAAAGGAGATCTGTTGATCTACATACTTTAGTGATAGTATATTGAATAGGTACTCTGTTGTAGGCACCATCATAATTTTCAATGTAAAATTACTTACAAACTTGCTCCCAAGTTTCAGATGAGGCTAATATAATTTGAGAATGACATCTTTGACATCTTCTCTTTCGGGTCGCGCTGGATAGACTCATCATGCAATTTACAGCACAACACATTTTTGGACATGTGCTTGCATTGTACAATACCTACAGCCACTGAGTGCCTATTATGTAATGCCTTTTAGTTAGGTATTACATTAGGCAAATATTTTTTATTTCCGCCTTGTATTACACTGAACGATTTTGCAATAATTTTATTGACACATCGTTTTGTACAGGATATTAAAGCTAATTAACATTATGTCGATTACTTTGATCTGCTATTAGATAAGTACCTACCTACTTACTTACTTGCAGGTATTTCCCTTTAAAAGCAGAGCAGTTTGGCACCATTAGGTCTAGTTTTTTATTTGCTCTCTTCGTGTGAATATTCAGCTACATCAGGCTGAAACTGACCCCAACAAAAAGGACCCCAACAGAAAGGAAAGGCTAAACAGATGATGTTTGCAAGCTCGCTCTCTAGTCTGTACAAGATGTTACTATAAATACTTATACCATCTCACATCTAGGCGCACTACAAGTTACCCTACCTTGTTGTTTTTCCACCAATTCGCACTAAGCGTGTCAATGTCAAACGTTTTTTATGATGCGCATAGCAAAGGAGTGGAACACTCTACCTGCGTCTGTGTTTCCGAATGCATTCAATCTTAGTCTCTTCAAAGTTAGAGTGAACAGGCTTCTTCTTGGTAAGTTCACTCCATCGTCGACTTTGTTTCTGTCACCTCAGGCCTAGACTAGAGTAGAGAATAAGAAAAGAACCTAGAAACCCACCTAAAATAAGAAAAGAAAATATAATTATGGCTGGCGAAATATGGGTGATATAGGCAGGCACACCTCTGCGTCTCCCTACCCTTCGGAGTAAACAAGCAAGATGTTCGGTTAGATAAGTATGTATGTATTACAAAATCGGGTGGCGATCTTTAAATTCTGCCTACGACATGGGAGAAATACGTAGTTTTAAGTAGTGTTAGTAGATATCGTAGAAGACATCTATGACTATATGACTAGAAAACCACTCACTCAGAGGTAATTAGTCCACATAAGCAGACGCGATTACAGCTACACAAATGCATGATAAAACAAAGTTTTCTCCTCGCAAATCTCTTAAGATTCCTTACACATTTCTACTTCTATCCTCAGATTTTCTCTTTTAACTTGCCCGAACACATTCACCTTTATACAAACTATTCGCCACACGCACTCGACACGACTCCAACGAATTAGGCTACGTATTGAAATGCGTATCGTATCAGCATAGTGAATGATTTTTGGAATGGCCATTGGACAGTTAACTTGCCGAAACGTGCTCCAGTTCTTTTGTTTTACTTAATATTTTTAATTATGTTCCTGTATGGCGTAAGTGGTACGAGGTATTGCGTGGAATAATGTTGTATTGACTCTCTTTTGACTTTTGTACGTATAGGTATTTATGACGTTAGATGCTGCAAATTGGCAACCAACGCACTCAGTTCTTAGGATCTAGACATAGTCTAGACGAAATGAGATTCTATTAGCGCTTACGATCCTGGCAGGGTTGCGGAATTTGTCCGAAAGAGTCACCGCGGCCCTGGAACGCAAAGGGCATTAGACTAATGACGGGCACTACCGAAATGTCAATTGCGAGTTTTGACATAGGTATGTCAGCTTCTAAATCTTGTCTCAAACTGTTAGCATTGTCTCCTTAACGATATGAGAGCCTAAAAGAAGAGACAGTGATGTCTCCTTAAACGTCGGCAATGAATCTACACCTCTGGTGTTGAAGATATGCGTGGGTATCGGAGATTGCCTAACATCATACGACCCGCATTCAAGTGCGTTTGCTTATCTGACTGAAAGCAAAAATGGTTAGGTATTGGTCCGAAACCGTCGTCTTCTTTTCAGACTATTAAAATAACTGACAGTTCGGCAGTATCCAGTTACTACTTATGCCCGATTTACATTATTCCAGTCCAGTAAACTAGTAGCGCTGGACTGGAATGGACCGGACTGGCGATATCGTCTACATGATTCCAGTCATTTAAAAGCTGTCGAATCGTCAAGACTACAGTAGCAATGAGTTCGAGAAAGCAGTTGAGAATTTTTGTAAAGAAAAACTAATTTTTATTTTATTTCCACTTTAAAACATTAAACTTGCATGCTTTTCGTTACGTTTTTTCCAAAGCTGATTGGCGCATAGTTTTATTTTTATAATGTTCTGCTGATGTGTCCAATAAGACGAATGTTTTCAGTATTATAAACTAATAAAGTGTAAAATTTGGTCTTCAGTTAACTTTTTCACTGTAAATCTTTTCTTCGCAGTTTAAGTACAAAATCCGCCAAAACAACACGTGTTTCTTCTGCAATTGTTCAGTCAGCACTGGAATGGCACTGGATTGGCCGTCTACATGATTCCAGTTGCACTGGAATAGTCATGCTGGATTCAAAAGTAGACCGCCAATCCAGTTTCTGCACTGGATTGCTCACTGGATCCAGTGCATTCCAGTGTGGGTTTACATTTTTCCAGATGCAATCCAGTGCTGGATTTGATCGCTGGACTGGAATAATGTAAACCGGGCATTATACATGTAACATACTTCTGATACATGTATCTAAAAACCCATTCTATAACGTTTGGAAGTATGTTGGCAATTGTTGACATTAGACTCTCCTATGACATGGGACTTAAAAATAACTGGTGAAAGGTGGGGGTAATATTGTTAAGTACTTATATAGGATATATATATATATAGTATATAAATACCGATAGAGATCTTTCACAAACTGAATAAAAAGGATGTATACTGTGTCCCTATGTTTTCCTTTTTGATGTTTTATTAACCGTTACGCACTAGAACCCTCACAAAATGCTCAAAATTGTCCGATAAGTCGCTGTCAACAGAGCCCTAGTGTACAAATTTGTCAACTATTAATATAAAAAAGAAAACATAGGGACACAGTATACATCCTTCTTATTCAGTTTGTGAAATATCTCTATCGGTCCAATATTGGAGGCGAAAACAGTCGAGAGCCAAACTTCGAATTATGACTTTTTACATACAAAGTCTCGCCGCCCGTGTTTCTTCTTAATTTGCAGAGAATTCACGCCTGATGACTGCGTGGAGTTTCTTGCCGTTTCGTCTCCATTGAACGAACAATTAGAACCGTGCACTCACGTTTTATAGGTAAGGCTATGTAAAATAAAATATCTCAATTTTGATGTTATGTAAACTTTTCGCGAATTCTATAAACTTACATGTAAATATAATGATCCGTCGTGTTAAAACCTCCCCGATGAATATCAAAGGCAGCGAACTAAGTACCTAACTACAGTTAGCCAAATCAATCATGTCAGAAGTCACAGGTGGCAGCCACCGACGTGTATATTTTAATAATTACACTATGTTCAAACAATGTCAGGGTACTAAAACATGGTTAACGAGCTGAATAATAATGTAATATGCTAGTTACTTTACTCAGCGTGCATTGAACGATGTTTTGGGTGGTTAGGTTAAGTAGGTACCTGTAGTGCGTTTTAGTAAATTGGTCGCAACCTACCTGATTTAAGCTTTTTTAACTGAAATTCTTTGGGTTTAGGTTAATTATAGTGCTTTTGCGAGGATTCCTGGAACCTATGTGATCGAAATGTTTGTAAATTACTGCAATTCTAGAAATATTAAGGTTTTGCTGGCAGTAGATTACCTACTTATAATTTAACAGGTAATACATGCCAGCAAAGTCGAAAGTATCATCGTATCAAGGCGCCAGTTCAATACCTGCTCACCTAGAACATGGATTTCTTTCGAGAACAGGGAAGATGGTATAGTCCAAAGTAACCTATGAATGTATGTTTGTGGGTAGCTCCTACCAAGTTTACACATCAATGCCTGTCAGAGTTGCGGAATTTGTTAACTCTGGAACGCAAACTGCAAAGGGGATTAGAGTTCCTCATGCACAGATTTGAGTCAGTAAGAGCCTGAAACTCCTTTTCGCTCCGCCCAGAGAGGAGGAGTCATTTGATGACCGATCCCTAAAAAAAAAGTAAACAAGAGCCTAATATCGACTGCTTACAAAATCATTGTTAAATTTTGCACGTGTTGACCCGCAATTTTCATACCGAGGTTAATCTTAGGATATCATACAAAGGTTCGATAACTTGTTTTGTAACCTACGATTACGCATAACAGACAATAAAGCATTGAACAAAGGCTGAGTCATTCCACCAACTTACGAGTAAGTATGTACGGATATATTTACATAAAGACAGACTTATCTAACTGATAAAATAAATGAAAGTTTGTATTGAAGTGTCCGGTAGATATAGGCCTAAACTGTCTTGTCCAGTGTTTCATTTCCTCCTGATAAGTTCATCATCATCATCATATTAGCCGAAACACGTCCACTGCTGGACACAAGCCTCCCCAAGTGTCGCCACAAAAACCAGTCCTGTGTATCTCCTCACCAGGTCATCGGTTCACCTCGTGGTTCCATTGCTGCATCTTCCGGTACGCGGTCGCGTACTTTTGTTGGCGAAAATCTGTTCTGCGAGCAATGTGTACCACTGCCACTTCAACCTGACAAATTACGGTTAACTTATCTGACAGATAAAAAATGAAAGTTGCTATAGTCAATATCACGATGATTGCATGACGTAAAAGTATTGTAGATTATTATTTATACCAGTCACAGTTTAGCCATTTTGTACAAATTATAAATACAGATCTTCCTTGTAAACGCTACTCTGTATCTTTCTATTTGTGTCAATATCCGTCGTGTGGTTTATAAAAAGTAAGCGGTGTTAACAAATACTGGCAGACCGCAACTTTGTTTCATACTATCTAAATACTTTATTATTAATATATAAAGCTGAAGAGTTTGTTTGTTTGCTTGAACGCGCTAATCTCAGGAACTGCTGGTCCGATTTGAAAAATTCTTTCAGTGTTAGATAGCCCATTTATCGAGGAAGACTATAGGCTATATATCATCACGCTAAGACACTAAAGAATAGGAGCAGAGCAGACGACGTTGCGTGGGTCAACTAGTATCAAATGAAAAAGATACTAAACTAATCATTGCGTAGTATTTGCGTACCTGACCTTAGACATATTTATGTTAAAAACTTTTAAATAATAAGCTTTATTTCTTGTCCATAATTACTCAATTAGTGAGAGGTTGTTAGCCTCTGACCTACCAGCAGGTTTTAAACATAAAACTTATTAGAAGGTGCTGAAAAGTGAACTAACTGTTACTAAAACCAGTATATTTTTTAGATGCCAGCAATTATCATCTACGAAAGACTTTTATATGGACGTAAACTAAACTTAAAGATGGTATTAGAAAGGACCTTTTATATAAAAATAAATTAAATTCGACAGTTTATCATTGTAATGAAGAGCAGATATTGGTCCCTATCACTACTAATGATCGACTTCATTTATGTAAGTTAGATAGTCACGCTTCCATATTTGCTGAGCGTTTTTTTTTTTGGAATTCTAGCAAAACTAGGGGCATTCATCTCTGGCTTCTTCTTCGGAAAACTCGTAGATGATATACCTACCCAGTTTCAATGACTCCAATTAATCGAGCCTATAAAGTTAAATCCAAAGATCAGTGACCCAAGACATTCAAAACAAACAAACTCAATTTAAATCTTATGAATGACGTAGTTCATTCTGAACAGTGAAGGTGAAACGAGGGACAAAGTAAGGAAAACGAACTTTTATATAGCTTTGCCAAATAATTCAGAGAACTTGCAACACTCTTGACTCGAAGTGGTATCAAATGGTTGCAAACTGCATGTGATGGAATCGAACATGCGAATGTATAATTAATTACACACAGGTTTTGGTGTGTACGAGAGAAATATTTAGAAATTAGTGGACAATTATGATGATGAAAACTAGCTGTTTTTGCTCCAGTGGCTTATTGTTCAGGAACCGTGAATTTGTCCGGTATAAAATGAAATTTTAATATATATAAATCACGTGTCACGTTGTTTGTCCGCGATGGACTCCTTAACTACCGAACCGATTTTAAAGAAACTTTGTAACTATCTGTTATTTGATCCAACTTAAAAGATAGGATAGTTTATATAGTATAATTTTTTGGAACGGGAAAAACGGGATACGGGAAAAAACGGGATATGCGCGTACGAAGTCGCGGGCAAAAGCTAGTATTATATAAAAATGTCCACTTATTGCCTTCTATAAATAAACAATTTTCCTCTATAGTATTAGACAATACCCTGCCCAAGTTAGTTCAAATGTTCTAGGTATAGCCAGTAAATAGCAAGGTTTTTAAAAATATGTTTCTGGTAGAGTTAGGCCGAGTTAATTCATCATCGGAGAACGAAAAGTCGTTTCATGAATACAAAATAATTATGTCTGATTAATATGTTAAATATCTGGTCGAGACCTTGGAATTAGACATGCATACAGTCCTTTTCAGATTTTATGCACATAGGTGTTATCTCGGAGACTTCTTTGGAATTTTGAGCGGTGCGAAAAAGTGAGAAGTTTACATTTTCAAGGATACTTCAGTCTGCGAGAGCAAGGAGACTTTTCAAGCGAAGTGAATCTCGAGGTTGTTGCACCATCCGTTCGTAATCCCTCAGATTCCTACGGTTTCTTCGGAATTCTAGTTAACATAATCAGCTGATGATGGGGCCATGCAACCGCGTAATGTTATAACAAATTATTATTGTTTCACTAATAGAAGAATTTGTTAAATCGCGCCTAAGTCTTACCGGTTCGAGCGTGTGCGCAGGCGAAGAAAAGGCGCGCGCGACGCCCGAGTTCGTCAGTCTCGCCAGGGTCGCCACAAGGGTCGGACCACAATCTAGTCATTAAAAACTTTTTTTATAATTGTTATTTTTATAATTTTGTAATCAAAAGGCCATCATGAAAGTGTTCATTGTACTAACAGCAGTCACCGCGCTAGCGAGTAAGTATTCCTGATATAAGTTTTATGTATTTGTGACAATATGTTATCAGCTATATTCTTTGTGGTTGAAGAAAATTTTATTGTTAACTGATGAGAAAAGCTTTTATAGATCCGATTTTCAAAGTGAAGAAGGTGCAGTTCGAATGGTTATAATTTAGTAATTCTGTGATGAATAATTCCAGTGTTATATGAATATATAATGTCATAGTGTGTGACCTACAATGCTTTGACTGGTTGCACAACCTAATTCAGCCACGTCGTCAATATTTGGCTCAAAAAAGTTCATTTAAAATATTTCGATTTCGGTCAATACAAAAGACTTCAACGAGTGCACTTTTTTAATCAAAATGTTAAATTGCTTTCTTTATGTTTTTTTTACTCTTATTTCATTCTAATAACAAGTTTTCATTGTTATATTCTGTCTTTTTAAATAATAATCATCGTTTTAGCAACCATACTTTCAGTGCAGTTCTGTTGACATACATAATACATACCCCGCCATGTATGCCTACTATTATCTACTCTCATAGAAATTGTAGTTATCTATTTGACATAACGCAATTAAGGTCCCTTGTTATATACCACGCAACAATACCTAGTAAGGCTACATAACTATTTCGAAAATATTATACAACCAGCTGTTGACCCGGCTAATTGTACGCATATAATGTAACTGTTCACACGATTACTTATTTTGACAAACAGAATATCATGTAAAAGCTTTAAACTTCCTTTCTATATTATTCACTAAGCCTGGCTCGATCCAAAGAGGTTTTAACTCCAAAGAGCTTTGTTTCAGAAGATGAACGCCAGTAATTATAACAATATTTCTGAAAAGATACTGAAATGCCAAGACATCCACTGGCAGTAGTATTTGAAAATGATGTTTTTTTAAGCACTTACTACATCTATTTGTAATAGAAACTAAATTTAATTAGTCTTTCAACAAATAACATCCATTTCACATGTTTTTACGACAAAGCAATCAATTTCATGCTCGAATATTTCGATCAAATCTGGGTGTCGAAAGTAATTTCAAAATAATTTTGTAACTGATAGTACCTGAAATTTATGTGTGTCAAATACATAAAAATATATATTGACCGAGATATTAATTCTTAAACAATATTCATATGTATAGTAAACATTTGTACTCAGGTATAACTTATACATAAGACAGGAAGAGACCCATCTAATAGAAGAATCATTACAAACATTTGGCTCTTCTAGGAAATAAAACATGAACATCCAATCAACTAAAATAAGATGAAATCTTTCCCTCAACGACGACAACAGAAAACAGAAGATACTTTTAAATTGGTATACCCTCAAAGTAGACTAAAGCTACACGCTAAGAATATACTCCTATTAATAAATGTCCTATTAAATTCCCATCACGTACATTCGGGTTCAATTGCCTAGTAATAGCCCGTCAGCCCGCCTCGCTTGCATTCATAAAATATGTGCAATCAATTAGCAAAGCAGCCGTGTGTAATGGCTGCCTGCAATCAGGTTTTTATGTCAGTATTAATTGTTATTTCTCCTTATCTAAATGAGGGCAGTTTTCATAGACCTTGAAATGTGAGTGACATTTGAGATACGCCCTTCAAAGTTACCTAATATTTGTCAGTGATAGACATTAACATTTAAATTAGGAATTAAATTATAATTGTCTTTCGGCTTGACAACATTTTATGTAAATTATGGAATTTTATAAAATGGTCTGAAGTTATTACCTAGTAGCTTTTTTACGTGGCCTCGCTCCCGTGGCATATTTCAAGAACTGTGCATATCTCGAGATAAAAAGTCCAAGCCTACGACACTCGGAGACAAGAGTGTCTTTTTGTCAGTCAAAGAATGTTTCGAATCGGTTCTGGACTTCCAGAGATTACCTCGTACAAACATAGATTGACCTCTATATATCTACAAAGGGGTCTAAAGTAAACAAAACGGAATGTCTTTACACTACGAACTATTTAATGTACGACTGTAGAAAGAACAGGCTATAGGGCACTACTGTAATCTTAATTGTACATTTGTTTATAATACGCTACACATAACTAAATCTCAGTGTGGCTGTTACAGGAGAAATATCAGTGAACATTTTAAAGGTTAAAACAGTAAAGCAACATTCAAGCAAGTTTCACTTAGAAAACCGTAAAATAATAACAAAACGTCATGAAAATAAACAGAAAATTGCGTTCACATTTACAATCGAGTGATTTCACTGTAATCCGACATTGACATTCACTTGCTTTGAATATTTTTTATTCGTGAAATAAAATAAAAATAAGTTTACGCGTTTCTACAAAGTATTGCGTGACACTGTGTTGACATAGTGATATTAAAATTTACGCAAATATAGTGGCTTTTGTAATAAATTATTGCGGAGAGAGTATATGGATTTATGTTACTGTAATATATTGCTGTGCTGAAACTAGCGGTGTTGAAAATTTATTAACAGTTTTGTTAGTAGTAAACTTATGCTGAGGTTACGGAGTAATAGGTATTATTTCATTTCATGAATCAAAGTTTCAGTAAAATATTGAAATTATTTATGGATAATTATTAATGGTTTAACAATGGACGGCCTTAACGCTAAAACCTATAACAACTTTTTATTTATTTGCTCTTGTAGATTAATAGTTAAGTATTGTATCGTCATTTTTATTTATTACCATAAAGCCATTATGAATGTTTTAATTCTTGCAATTACTTAACTAGCTACTAATATTTGTTAATGATAATAAAAGTTATTAGTGTATGACAGTCATGAAATTGTATGTAAATTATCGTAATGGCTAAGCACTATTTATTAGAACAATCATTATATGACTGATTAATGATAATATTACAATTTATTGCCTATGTATTATGCACAATATTATTTAATACATTTAATTACAGTCGTAATATTCATTTCCAGTAGGTAAGGATTTCACGAAACTTCAAATACCAAAACATGTAAATTCTGAAGTCTGATAAGGAAATCCTTATCCACGTTTATAAGGAAGAAGACAAGTTATTAAGTACTAAACATGGCAAATTATGTCTAAGTAACCTTTTGAAATATTGTAGGTACAAAATATTTCACATTTACTCGTAAAAAGCAAAGATAGGTACATAATTAATGGAATGGGTTGTAAAGCCGGTGAGCAAATTAAAGCAAAACTCGTTCACCGGAATGTCTTTATCCAAGTTATAAGTCTTGAGTTATTTTCGTATGCCTGTCACTACCTGAGAAAAACGTGATTCTCAAACACGTCTGTGTTTTAAATATATTTCGCTTTTTTTATTGGATAACAAATGATTAATATTCAGGGTTAGGTCTCAGAATATATTGTTGTCTGAACCTGGTGAAGATTTTTTATCCTTGGAAACTTTCGCTTATCTTTGATCATATGTTGTTAATTATAGCGTATATATTATTCACAAAAATTCTTCTTTTAATGCAAATTCTTGCCGTATATTGAAAATTACTTGTTTTGCGATCAAATATGATAATGATCTTCATAAATAGGACATAGCAACAGCGTCCACCACAGTAATCATTAATCATTGAAGGCAAGTGCATAATGAGCTGTCATAATTAAAATAATTCTTCGATTAATCTGCTTGTTACTGTCTGATACTGATCTTGCCAACAATTTAATGTTTTTGTTTATTTCGATCGTAATTTTTATTTCAGCTTTAATAGAAGGTTCTTCAGTTTCTTTTGCTTTATTTTATTTGTGGAGAGTTTCTACTTCTTCTCTTGTATTTGCTTTCGTTCTTCATATTTCATTACAAGGTTAAGTGTATTTATTAACTGAAATACTACTTCTGATTATGATCGGTCACAACCGTATGTAGTGTTTAGGTTACTATTATATACCGATCTAGATTCAACTATTCCTAGCAAGTATCTCTGCTTGAACTGAAACTTACTAGCATCATCACCTTCCTTTGTAGGGTTCCGCATCCGACAGTACACTGTTACTAAGCCTACGCCGCCTGTCAGCTGGCTATTTATCATAATAGGTTGATAGTTGAATTGTATACCTTCATTGCCCTAATTATTGACAAAGGATACTTACAAACATAAACATAGGCTCGAGTTTAACCTCTATCGATGATACGGTCGATAATGGAGTACGTTTTATCATCTTCTTACTAAAACTCATGTTAATTGATTACAGCATCAGATAGCTCAATAAAACTATATTTTCCGTCACATAACACATTCTAGAGAACAGTATCATCATAGGTCAGTGTGATCTCGACCCTTGCTGCATCAGCGCGATGCACTGGTGTCGTAAGTCTCGAGTGACTTTCACTTCTTGCGTCATGCGCGCGTTCGTTCGGGTATGTCTCGATAATCATGTGTTACATTATACTGTGAGCTTTTGTTGATGTATTGATCGACAGGTGATGTTTTGCGTTAGATAGGTGATGTTCGTTAAAGGTTGGGGTTGACTATAAAGTCTAGTAATCAACAAATTGGCAGTAGGTAAAATAGCAAGGATGAGAACGGCTAATGATTATGACGGATTGAAATGCTCCATAGTGAAGGCAGATGAAAAATGTTGAAGAATTTATTACGAGCATTTTTCTGTTCAACAATTTATTGTTGAAGTTGACAGAATAATAATTCTTGACAGCTTTACGTTTTCTCATCATCATAGATACAAATTGATGCTAAAGATATTTTTGCAAGCTTATGTTTACTGAAGTGTAACTGTGTGAACTTTATCACACATTATAATTCAAATAGTAAGGATGTATAGAATGTCTTCTTTTTCATAATTTTCGTACCTACAGAACATTTTATCAATTGTCTCTACACCGTCGACATCAGAAGTGTAGATCCCACTTCTGATGAAGATATAACTTACACGGGTTATTTGAATGCAATTACCTACATTGCGTCGTACACGTTACATGATCTCCGGGTCGTGTGAGGCTGTTTTATAATATCTGCTACTTGGGTCACATGGTGACACACTTTTCTTGGTATAGCATTTATTCTGAGATGAAGTTACAGTTTGGATGCACTTGTCAATAAAATAGATACATTTTCACTGATTCATCTATTGATCAGTTAAGAAAAACTGCAGCTTTTTGTTTACCATATATAATACTAGCTTCTGCCAGCGGCTTCGCCCGCGTGGTCCCTAGGGAACATACTCCCGGGATAAAAAGCCTATGTCCTTTCTCAGGCTCTAGACTATCTGTGTACCAAATTTCATTTAAATCGGTTCCGTAGTTTTGGCGTGAAAGCGCAACAGACAGACAGACAGACAAACAGACAGACCGACAGACAGATAGAGTTACTTTCGCATTTATATTAGTAAGGAATATATATATATATAATAATAGACAAAATATATAAAATATATGATATATAGTAAGGATTATGGTGGTAAAAAACCTTTTCATACGCATTATCATGCCATGTCCTAGAAAAGGATCAATTCACATCGATGAATCTGAAGTCATTGATATGAATTAGGTGATTTTTCCTACATATGGGCAGTATATAGGTCAAGATGAGATGTTATAGATTTGCAGAAATGTCATCATGATCATGCTATAAATAAGGTCAGACTTTAATTTTAGCTTTTAACATAAATTCATAGATGTTTCTATGACCTAGAGACATTTTTCTGAATGATTAATTAATTTTTGTGTAAGGTTAATGTGGCTAATGTTGATATATTAAAGTATTAATTTCGATCTTTAGATTGACATAAAATATTAGAAAATCAATACTATTATGAAAAACAACTAATTATGTTAATATAATACGGCCTTGACAGTTACACTTGATTTAAATTGCAAAAATAACCGCTAATCCGAAAATGTCAATCTAAAATAGTCAGCTAGTGATGTGGCGCGAGGACGCATCCTTAAAACATCTTTGAACTTTCAATTTTTGCTCAGTATTAGCAGTAATCAACATGAAATATAATTGAAAATAGGTACCTAATTAAAAAATATTTCTTGTGATTGATTTTCTAAGAAAAGAATGAAACTATAATGAAAAAATAAATAATTAGAGAAGCCCTCAATTTCAAGAAAAATATATTGAAATGTTTTAAATAATCTTAAAATAAATTGTCAACAAGTTTCATCACTGTACAACCAACTAAGTTTTCACTATCATCACAATAATGACAGCGAACAAAAAGCAACATAGAAATAACCGCAAAAAAAAACATTAGCTCAACTCAAGCAAAGAAACCGATCACAAGTCACAACACTATCCGTAACATATCGAGCAGTCGAGAACACTCGAATGTGTGTCACCCCTTACATAACAGTACATACTTATGTAACAGAAACTTGATCTGTATCTCTCAAAGGAAAAACTTGCTTTTTACCTAAATCGGCTTTCACTGACCGGTCCAATTTTTGGGCAAACCTGTTCTACCGGAACCGATCCGGACGAACGATTCTGTAACTAATTTAATTAGTATTTAGGTGGATAATGAGTTAATATTTATCGCTGTAAGGTAATAACTCTATAAAATAATGATGGATGGACCTTTTAATTGTTTTGGGTCAGCGAGTTTTAGTTAGATGTTGCTATAATGTTCGCTTTTAGTGTTAATTAAGGCACGTTGGTAATATTTTTTTCAAATATCTTTATGAAAGTGTTTTAATTATTTATGTTTATTTGTTTCCTTTTGCGTGTGTATTACCTAGTGAACGTTGAGACAGATTAAATCTATTACAATATGGATAGCTTGTTTGTAGATACTTCGTATTTGGCACATTTTGACACATTTAAGCCCAGTTTCTCGAATGTAGTTTATCGCAAAATTATTTTGAGGAAATATCAATCGCCCGTTAACTTGCTATAATTAGTTGAACTAATTAAATCGTCAATCACATCACTTAACTTGCATATAATTTGTGACGGGTCGATAGTTTTTTTCCAGAAACCAGGGTTTAGATGATAACAACATAGCAAATTAGCTCTTTCTTTACCCTCCTCCTCTCACGCTCTGTGCGTTAGAGTTAAAATTTTCTTTATCCACAAAGATTACCAGCACTAATTCTTCTTGAACTATCAAGCACCACTAACTCAACCTTCATTCCACAGGTGCACAATTCAAATGCCCAAACAAGGACGGTCAGTATGAAGACTCGGTCCAATGTGACAAGTTCTACGAGTGCGTGGACGGCGTGGCCACCACCAAGCTATGTCCCGACGGCCTGGTGTTCGACCCCACCATCAGGAAGATCAACAAGTGCGACCAACCCTTCAACGTAGACTGTGGTGACAGGACTGAACTGCGTAAGTACCTAATCTACACTAATCGAAAATTATAAACTTCTTCCGTTACTGACTGACTGAGTGAGAGACTGACAGACGACGCACAGCCGAAACTACTGGTCGTAGAAAGCTGAAATTTGGCATGTAGGTTCCTTGGGGAGTGTTGAGGAGCACTAAGAGAGAATTTCCCGAAATTCTTACTGGAACGGGAGAAATTTGGAAATGTGCGTACGAAGTCGCGGGCAAAAAATAAATAATATTTTCCGACCGATTTCAAAAATTATTTCACCATCAGAAGAATGCTGCACTATCCCTGAGTAACATAGGCTATATTTATAAGTAGAAAAAAAAATTAGGGATCCTTAAGAAAATGGCAGCGCGAACAAAGTCGCGGGCGAAGTACTAGTTTATAATACGATGATGTAGTCGATTCTGGAATGTCACTAAAGATATTTGGCAGGGGTTTCCAATTTCACGTGGCACATGGGTAAAGCTGTCATGTTGGTGCCCTTGACAATGACTCCAGTATCTTGATTGGTTGATTACCCCTAGGCTGGGCTTGCATTAGTCTGGAGCTGATAGGAAAACCAGACTGAGGCACCCTTTTAACTGTATGGAGGAGTCATAATTGAAATGCGCTAGAATGTGGATTTGTCGAAGCGATAATAAATTTAAAAATAAATATATCTTCGAAGAAAACCATTACGTTGGTATTATATTAACTTCTATTATTTCTGGAATAATAAAATTTCCAGGCAAATTTTTCCCCAAAGGCTATGTAATAAAACGTAATAATGCTTGTGAGTGTTCGTAGAATTCTACCCACTATAGAACTTCTGGTATCAATAAAACACTTGGCGTTCTCGGAAACGAATTACAAAAGCCACAGGAGGAAAAATAACCAACTAAGTGCGTTGTCCAACTGCTAGTTAGATCAAATGTCAGTTTGAGGTCACTTGCGACAGTTCTCATGAAGTGAAGGTATCCTGTCTACCTTTGACCGGCTAGGTCGTGGCGACACGCGGCTGACTTTCTAGGCCAACTAGTAGACAATTCTAGACATTCATATGTGCGTATTTGAAATGTTTACTAGGTCTGGGTATGGTTTTATCTGTCTAAAGGCTGGTGTGAAAGAGCTGGAAAGTTTCCGTAGATTTCATTGCATCAACATCATCTGCCTAGCGTTTTCCTAACTATATTGGAAATAAAGAAAATTTCTCTTATCATATGTCATCATCAAATACTCAAGTGCCTATGAAGTCACATGTTACTTTACCGTTACTTTCCCAATATTATATGGAAAACGTATTTTACAGAATATTCTAAGTAATAACATTTACATCGGAATGTGTTGTAAACTTACGGAGTTCGTTCAAATTATGTGTGGAATGCAACAACTTAAAGTTCGTGACTTGGAAGTTGAGTAACTTTGACAAGTCAGCTTACTGACATGGCTGTAGATAAATATGAATGAAAAATCGATGTGTTACTTAACAAAGTTGAAGAAAAGAGATACATTTTGGTAAAGCCACTATTTAAGAAAAAAAAATCAAAAGTTATTTAATAAATCTATACAAAAATAATGTCATCGATGACAAAGTTAAAGGTAAAAAACCTAAACATTTACAATCATCCGGAAGTAAGGCACATAACAAGCGTTAATAATTATAAATAGCTGCAAACGGTAAAGCTCTTGACATAACTGAGTGAAAGACACCAAACAAAATTGACTTCCTCAATGCGTAATGCAACTGTCATTTCCTAGGTTAAATGACTGGCCATCTATAATCAAGGCCGTGTCGCCAACAATGCTCAATGCCAGACCAATCAGACTCTTTGCATTCCTAGCCGAAGAGACAGAATCAAGTTTTTTAAAATATTCGAATTTCGAAAAGTAGTTCACATTGGTTTTATGCAACCTGTCTGCATCTGTCTTAATTTATGTGTTTGATGTGCAACTACGATTTATGGACCAATGTTATTAAAACGCAATAGGTCACGCGAAATGCTATTGCTATCATTTTTAGATTGTTTATTTACGAAGCTTGTATAATTGGTTTTTATGCTGCATTTTTTATGATCTTTGGATTGATAGTTAACTACCGTTGCAAATGTGTGTTGGAAAGATGATTTAATTTACTCTTTTAAGAATGATTAAGTATTGCAATTTCTGCTTGCACTTTTTGTTAACATATACATACTCGAAGTGGGCGCCTCTTCTAGCCTTGTCTCTTACGCTACCTTTCTATCAGCATTTAAAATTCTCACCACCATTTCTTTCTTACAGAACCTGCCAAGCCTAGCACGCAGTGCCCCCGCCGCAACGGTTTCTTCGCTCACCCTGACCCCGCCGTCTGCAACATCTTCTACAACTGCATTGAAGGCGAGGCTACTGAAGTCAAGTGTACCGCTGGTCTCCACTTCGATGAGTACTCCGGAACCTGCGTGTGGCCCGACTCTGCTGGCAGACAAGGATGCAATGTCCAAGAGAGTAAGTACTTTGTTGCTAGAACCTACTTGAATGTTTGAGTATATGAATCTGTATACCTAGCTGACTTCCTTCCCTACTTCTTGAGGATCTATAAAAAAAAAAACCCATGCCACAATATAAATATTGGCAAATCAGTAATTGAAGATTACCACCGTTTACTGATTAGCCAATATTGCTATGCCATGATGAGCCATAGGCTTAGTCGTAATCCCGTTCCTGGTATAAGGTCTTTGATGATTTGTTCTGGTATTTTCTTAATATACCAACGTGATATCAAGATCTTCAACCACAATTTCTATATACATTCCGTCGATAACGTTTCAAATACGAATTCTAACCCACACTTCTCCAATTACAGAGAAGACCAAAGACGGTTTCGAGTGCCCTGAGTCACCGAAGGTCGACGCTCAAGGTCAGATCGTTGCCCACCCTAAGTTCCCCCACCCCAACGACTGCCAGAGGTTCTACGTGTGCCTGAACGGTGTGGAGCCCCGTGACCTTGGCTGCCAAGCCGGAGAGGTCTACAATGAGGAGACCGAGAGGTGTGATGCGCCTGAGAACGTACGCGGATGGTGAGTTGAAAAGTCTTGATATTTTTTTGGAAGTAAACGTTAGTGTCTTGCTGATGGGGAAGTTATATGGGGTAGTACTCGTACATCTGCAACAGGCCAGATATAATTTAAGTCAGGAATTTGTGATCGATTTTTATAGGATGTTTAACTAAAATAATAATCTATTTATTTATTAGACAGCAAAAGGTCCACACTGCCAAAAACACAAATAACATACTTAAAAGATGTTAGTAACAATGTATCCTATAAACCTACATTAGTACTTATAGACTAGGATGTTAGTAACAATGTGGCTTAAGTACTACAGTTGGACTATTTGGATTTTGCCCATCGACTCTGAATCAAACAATGGAAGCAATGAAATCGATTCATTTGAAATTGTTGATAGTGAAATACAAAACAGAAAACATTTATGATTTGCTTCATCATCTAAAATCACTGAACCACGTGCCCAATCAATTTAGAAAGCCCCCGTTTAAAATATATTTTTTTATGTTTAATTGTTCTATAACTGGTTTATATATTTTTCTTTACAGTGAGGACTGGTACAAAGACGCAGAGGAATCCGCTCCCGGACCCAAACAGAGATCTTAAGACCTAGTGATATCCTAGTATAGTTGTATGTTAAGACTTAATAAGTTAAATACATTTTAAGTTAAATTACTGCCTTTTATTTAACACCTACATATAAGCGACTAGTTTCAAATTATGTCGATGTATTTTTCAATCACCAGCCAGTGTCCATTTATGTTTTGGGGAAGCGTTTTATGAAGTACCTTACACGAGGATGCCTAAATCCAATCATGCTTGTAATCCCACCAATCATCATCATCATCAGCATATAGCAGTCCACTGCTGGACATAGGCATCTCCTAGTGCACGTCATTCAATTCGATTTCCGGAAACTCTCATCCAACTGCTACCAGCCACCCTGCGAAGACCCTATTTAATCCTTATCCTTGTTAATATTATAAATGCGAAAGTAACTCTGTCTGTCTGTTTGTCGCGTTTTCACGCCAAAAGTACTGAACCGATTTAAATTAAATTTGGTACATAGATAGTCTAGAGCCTGAGAAAGGACATAGGTTACTTTTTATTCCGGGAGTATGTTCCCTAGGGATCACGCGAGCGAAGCCGTTGGCAGAAGCTAGTAGAAATATAAACGTGAAAGTTTATGAAGATAGACGGAGGGATGTTTGTTACTCTCCCGCAAAAACTACTGAATGGGTTTTAATGTACTTTACAATAATATAACTAATCCATCAGAATGATACATAGGCTATTGAGAAAGAAAAGAAAGAAAAAGCGTTTATTTGCGCCAAGCATGACGCATTCCAAAAAAATAAAAAATAATAGTTTATAAAAGGGTAAGTACTAATTCCACGAGGGTGGCGCCGCGGGTGCAGCCAGTATAATTATTACAAAAGACAGCTAGGTATTAAGTTTAGTCTTTAGAGCAAACGACCATTTATGAAATTTTTATAAACAGAAGGCCTAAAAACCATGTACTATAAAACCACAGACAAATCAATATCGTTTAATGGACTGTCTGAACAACACGCTGTTAATTTATCATCTGTTGATATTAACCAAACAGCAATTATGGCCCAAGAATAATGCCTTGTGGAACCCCAACTATTACACGATAATATGCATTAAGTGCGAAATTAATGGCTTGATTAATGTCGTATATCCTATGAGTGCTGAAAATAAAAGCCTGATATTTATTATTATTTTTATATTAAAACATTAATTTCAGGTTACAACGACCCATAGATAAATAATACCTTTACCTAAGTACACATAATTATAACAATTGTGTTAGTAAATAAAACTTGAAACTATGTTAGTATCACTTAGTTGCACTAAATCTTTGTGCGCTCGGTGGCAAATGACCGCGAAAGCGGCGGAATACCACATCCTGTGGCCAAAAACTTTCTTCCATCACCTGAGGCAGGTAGCATGTCGGTGAGCGCACCACAAACGCCTTAAAGTTGACGTTGCGATGCGTCAGCGATATTTGAGGTGTCAGACTCGATTGGTGATAACTATACCACAAATAAGGGCTTATGGACTCTACACCTTTCTTTTGACATATAAAACAGTTACCGTACCAGTCATAATACTCCTAGTGAAATACCACATCATTTTGGAAGTCTTTGTTTGAATGCTACGCCGACAGTTGTTTAGTCCTTAAGATGGCATAGCATTATATAGAAGTTAATCTAAACTGGCTACTTATTTTTTTGGAGAAATGCTAATAGGTACCCTCCGTCTGGGGAGAGCGAAGGATTATATTAGACAACTGCCCTATTCTACTATGGGTTGGGGCCCTGAGATACAAGGAAATATGCAGGTTTAGACCTATTTCAGTGCAAGTCAAGAGAATTTCATGGAAATAACTAATTCCATTGCCGTACCAGAATGGAATTAGTAAAAAGATTGAAAAAAGAAAAACTGGCCAAGTGCGAGTCGGACTCGCGTGCAAAGGGTTCCGAACGAATTTAATTTAACAACACAACAGACTTCTAATAGGTTTTCCTGTAATCTTTAGGTAAAGATCTATTATCTCCATTTTTTTCAAAATTTTAGGCTCAGCAGTTTCGGAGATAAGGGGGAGAATGGTCATTTTTCGTCTAATTTCTTGAATAACTTCAAAACCATTTATTTTAAAATTATGAAAAAATATAGTCAAAACCCTCACAGTAAGCATGCAGTAAGCCCTTTCATTTGATATGTCGCACGATATTGTTCAAAAAACCTTTTTTTTTAATTTTCTAGTGTGTGTCCCAAAAGTGACCCCCATACTAAAAATTTAATGATTTACGTAACGCGTCCGTGTTTGGGTCATAGAAGTCCATATGTGTACCAAATTTCACCAGAATCGGTCTAGTGGATCCGGAGAAAACTGGCTGTGACAGACAGACAGACTGACAGCCAGACACCCGAGTGATCCTATAAGGGTTGCTTTTTTTTCGGAACCCTAAAAAACTATATCTATTGTTTGTATATTCCAGTCTTTGGTAAGTGGATTGAGAAATTATTATTCTAACCAAAGGCATGTTTTAATAATAAATTCGCACGCACCCTAAACATAGAAAATGAGATTTATATTTCAGGAGGCTTAAAGATACACAACACAACAACACAGAATGATGAAGTTCCGCTTTTCTATGTATTACTGTCAAATTCATAGCAGAGAGTCTCTGTTATACATTACACAATCTCACGCATAATTAGAGAATATAGATGAGCATCCATGCTCTCAAAAACAACAAAATGTCTCATTGTAATGCATCATCTAACATATTGTCAGACAATTATAAAATTAGTCACATCCTCTCACCAACGCTTTGTGCTGTTTAACTTGTAACTATGTCAAACACAATGAGCTTTCAAAAATTAGTTCTCACTGCACGTAGGAAATATAATGTAATAGTGTAGGAGACAATGTGCATGTGAACACGTTGAGGAGTACTGAGAACTGGCCACCCTACTTGTGGTTGAATGAGGTGACGGGGAGGAATTATCGGTAACTTGATAACTTGGACTAGGCGTAATGTATCTTGTACTCAAGCTGCTTGCGTGCCTCTGGGGTCGGCCTTTCATATCTGAGGATCTTGGTCATAACCAGGGTTGCACCTGAAGCATCCATCATCCTCCACCGGTTTCTATCCAGCGCGTCTTTTACGAACTTGTGCGCGGTGGACAGCACTAGGGACAATCATCATCTCCCTAGCTTTTTCACATGGTAATTTTTTTTTTGGGACAAGCCCGCCACACATTCCCAACCACTGCAACTCCTGAAAGTATTGCGGAGTAGTAGGAAAAAACATATAATTTCCACTTCCCTCTTTATCAAGCAGGAGACAGAATAAAGCTAGGCCAATAGACACCAAGGAACAACTCGGTTAACCCTAGTTGCAGAGCACCACGGATAATATATTAACACTAAAACTACCAACCCGCATTGGGCCCGCGTGGTGGATTACGGCCCATTCCCTCTCCTAGAGAGGAGGCCTGAGTCCCAACAGAGGGAAAATTATAAGGCCGACTATGAAAACTAATGGGTCCTAAATTGTGAGTTATGTATGGTAATATTAGTTCCCAGTCTAACCGAGACCACTAACCTAATGCAGCTGATAACCAGTATTTTACAAAGAGCGACTGCCTTTATGATCTCCACTATGGGTAACCAGTTACGTGACACGAGTTGCGGAATTTATTCGAAAGAGTCACCGCGGCCCTAAAAAGCAAAGGGCATTAGGAGGAACACGGATGGGTTTTAGTCAGTAAGAGTCTGACACTTCTTTCCGCTCCGCCCAGAGCTGAGCAAGTCATTTGACGGTTTCCCAACCTTAAAAGAAATGGTGATATAATTGCCAATCCCTTGGCAAGACTAGTTGTCAAACTTTCGGGGTTCTGATTACTCATTACACCTGTAGATATCGAATGATAGCCGGGACCAACGGCTGAACGTATTTTCCGAGACATAGACGAGTCTAGGTATTAAATTGACAGATCTTTGATGGAACTCTCCATCAGAATATTATAGCTTAGGTTGCTTAAATGATACAAGATTATATTTCCACATGGTAAATATATTCATGGTATATAATATAAATATAACCTGGGAGTATTTAAGTCAAGAGTGAATAGGTTACTTCTAGGCAAGCGTGCTCCATCTTCGACCACATCATCGCTTACCATCAGGTGAGATAGTGGTCAAATGCGAGCCTATAAATAGTAAAAAAAAAAAAAATATTTTCCATGTGGCATAGTTTAAATTTCCATCTAGTTTCTCTATAGATGATAAACTCATACCCGTATCGTGTGTCGGCTGCGAATTCTCCAGTCGGCTGCCACTCGACGTTGTGCTTACAACAATATCTTCAGATATTCTATGTCATGATCGCGAACATCCACGTATGATATAATTAGGAAGCAAGGAGACATGTGCCATATGACCTTATTAGCTGACCCGCACCACTTCGCTAGCGTCATTTTTTCATTAATGCTCTGCTCCTATTGGTCGTAGCGTGTTTATATGGCCTTCCTCGATAAAAGAGCAATCCAAAACAAAAATAATTTTTAAATTCTAACCAGTTGTTCCTGAGATTAGCGCATTCAACCTAAACAAACATACAAAGTCATCAGCTTGAGAATGTTAATATAGAAGTATAGTTTGGTCTGCGTTTCCTTATCCATACTTAAAATTTTGTGATTGCAGAAAATTATACAGTTGCCCTACATCTTCAAGAAACTATGGTTATTACGATACCATTCCCTACTAAAAAAATCTTAGCAAATGAAGAGCATCTCAGTGTGTCGTGTCACTAAAGGAATCTAACCCGCTCCCACGTTATTTTACAAAATTGAAGACTGGCAGCTGTCAAACCACAACATTTCAGATAAATTCAAGACACTCTGGTGCTTAAATTTTCCATAATTGGTATTAAAATGAACATGATTCTCGTTATTTCCACATGCTAGGAAGACAGTGCTGTTGGCATTTGACATGCGTGCATCTGAGCATAGCATTTGACTCTCATTTGACATTTACATGACCTTTATCTATCGTCAATGTGAATGCGTTTATGTAAAAGCTGTTATGTGTAAAGGTAGTTTGGTTTCTATCTTAAAGATAGTTATACCTTCAGGGTAAATTGGTCTTTATTGCCACATTTTATTCATCGTTCATTAGTTTTTTTTCCAGATTCTAAAGAGTATAGAATTGAATACAAGAATATATTTTTATAAGCTCAAACCCTGCTAAAAATTGCCAAGATAACTATGTAACTAATTCTTCTAGTAGCTATAAAGTTTTAATTTCAGTACCTATTTCAGCCATTTTCATCCAAATGCAGATTTTTATTTAGTACTAGCTTCTACCAGCGGCTTCGCCCGCGTAGACCCTAGGGAACATACTCCAGGAACATACTACATCAGGCTCTAGACTACCTCTGAATTTCATTTAAATCGGTTGAGTAGTTTTGGCGTGAAAGCGCGAAAGACAGACAGACAGACAGAATTACTTTCGCATTTATAATGAATTTTAATTCAGATGATAAAAAATTATTTATGATGAAGACATTCATAATATTATATGGTTTATAAATACTTGTTTCCTTAACCAATAAACGTACTTACCTTTTTTCCTCGAAAAACTTTAAGTAAACCATATCTCATAACGATACTAAAATAAGGTACAAAATTGCAAAAAAATCCCTTTCAAATCCTTAAGTACATGAAGTGGTTTGCAAAGGTCGACAACCTCAGTAAAATGTTCCAATCTAAACTCAGGTATTTTTTCTTTATTTTTAGCGGCCTCCAAAAGCGCTCACCTTGCTATCTGGAAGACCTCTGGTTACTGCGGATTGCAGTTAGGGATCCGTGGAGATAAAATTAATCCATCCAAAGAAAGATTGCTTTCAGCGATAATACCAACCATTGTTATGAATGAGTTTCTTTGTTGAAGGAAAAATTGGTTCCATTTGTGGTTTTAATAATACCTTTACTACATTGGACTGCTGTGAAACAATACAGGATAGTTTAAGTTGTTATCAGACTGCGTTATCGAAGATGGTTGATAGTGGTTCTGCCAGTTTTCCAGGTCTAAGGTTATAGGACCATACCCGACCTAAACTAAAACTTTATTCATTAATTTTCTAGCTTAAGCTTGTTGTTGCTGCACGTACACAGTAGAATGCACATTTTTCGCGGTTTGTAATGGATTAACGAAACATTAAATTTAAATATTTGGAAACTTATTTAGAAAACTTTAAGTGTCATGGCCATCTTCTTCTTATCTTGTGGGCAGTAAAGTCTAACGACTCCACACACCCTAGTGTCAGAGTTTCTAAACCACCTCAAGGGCCTCTGACGTGGTTTATTTAATGACCGCCATTTGGCAACCGGGATCAACGGCTTGTACGTGCCTTCCGAAGCACGTAATCATCTTTTTATCTGACAATTAGGTGGTTCAAGCCTGCAATGTCCTACCCAAACTGGAAAATAACTTTACAAAGTATGCCCTTCCCGTGGGAATCGAACCTACGCGTCACACACAAGGCAAACGCCTAAACCACTCGACCACGGAGGCAGTTGGCCATGGCCATGACAAGGTTCTAATGATATCCAGTTTTTGATCGAACTATCACTCCGACTCCGCTGTCTTTAGCTTTGCTTCATCTATTTTTTCGCTAACTTGTAAAGTATATGTTACGAAAAGTATTATATTTTATTTTGGACGTAATGGCATAAATTAGTCATCTTAATTTTGGACGTAATGTTATAAATTAGTCATCTTAATTTTGGACGTAATGTGATAAATTAGTCATCTTAATTTTGGGTGGTAAACGGAACCCGATCATTCTTAATATATTATTTACAAACAAAATCGTTCTTTTATTATATTGAGAAAGGAGTACAGTCATGATGAGATTTTAATGATAATATCACGACTGGGCTTCTTATAAACTGCCCGTATCTAAACAGTAATTAAAGCGTAATGTAATTTAGATAGATATCTAGGTTTTGAAACTAACGAGTACAATAAGGTATTATTTATTTGTTTGAATTGGTATACTTATTTATTTGTAATAAAGATCAGTAGTGCCGAAATCTTTGATGCTCTGAATTAAATTTTGGAAGTTTAGTTTAGCTAGTCTTGAAAAACAAATATTAAGTTTTTAATTAACCTATGAATTTTATTTTCAAATACGACTTCTAACGTGGAAATCTTGATTCTCAAAAAGTATTTAGTACTTATTATAATTTACAAACAAATGCTGTAAACAGTATTATGTACACAAAAGTTTTAGCATCTGGAGCCGAACTAGGAGGAACTTAAAGCGCAATCCCCTCGAATTACATAAGATAATTAAGTTTACTTAAGTGCTAGCATTTTACAAAAATATGATGTACTCTTAATTTATGGCTTTGTACACAATGACTCAATATTAATTTTATTATTATTTCGGACAGATTTGGGTAAGTAATATTACTTACCCAAATCTGTCCGATAGTAACAGTAACACAATACGATTCTATAATCGTATTAAAAAACTGTACTAACTTGAGATAAAACATCAATCTTCATTATTGTACTTAATTTTAATTAATCCGTAACTCGTTTCATTGTTTTACACGCCTTTCACCTTAGTAAAAGTGACATAATGCATAAAAAGATTAATTAGACGATCACAACTTCACCTTTTTTCTTTTTTAATTTTTATTTACTAACATTACTTATAAGCAAAATTCTGTTACTAACCACTTTGCCTACATATGGACTTTTTGTCTAAAATAAATTATTTTAATTTTGTTTATTTTTTAATTTATTTAAGAATAAAATTAACAATTAAATTATCTCATTAATCTGAATACCATTCACATAGCTGCAGGAAACAATCCCTTACCACCAAATATGGGAGTTCCAGTTGCGCTTAAAAATACCAGCTAATATTTTATTTAATAAATCTAGAGTCATACAGTACAGTCAACTGCACACAGTGGTAATAGTCCAGTCATTTAAGCTTAAATTAGGTAAGAATCTCGGAATTCGAGATACCCAGCTGTAAGTCTGTAAATACTTGTATATTGACACCCTGAAAGTTGTCTCAAAACCTACATATGGTAGGGTGTACGCAACTATTAAATTTCAAGGTCAAAGGTCACAAAAATCAGTTTTTTGCGCTTTTTTTTGGAAATATCTCATTTCCTATGGGTTTTGGGTTTTGGTGGAATATTTGATAGCTGCACAGGTTTCTTAAGTTTTGTAGACTTGACGTAATGCATATAACGAAGATGATCGAGACTTTTCACAGATTTCGGAGCATTGTAGACTGCCAATAAGGTTTGAGTTCCACTCTCTAATAATCTATAATAATATTATATAATAGTTAATAAAAATTGACAAATATTTATAATCATTGACTTATCGATAGCTCATCAGCTATATATGGCGCGTTTTCGACCGGAGGCACCGGTTGACCTGAAGTGATGCTGTGACCGTGCGCTCTCCGCCCTCTATCTCGAAAACGGTTCACCGTATAAAATTTTTTTTAAACAAAATTTGTAGAGAATTTTGTATTCTACAATATTGATAATAAATACAAATAGCAAAAAACCCATAGGAAATGAGATATTTACAAAAAAGGCGCAAAAAACCTATTTTTGTGACCTTTGACCTAGAAATTTAATAGTTGCGTACACCCTACCATATGTAGGTTTTGAGACAACTTTTAGGGTGTCAATATACAAGTATTTACAGACTTACAGCTGGGTATCTCGAATTCCGAGGTGAACTTACTATAATGACTGGACTATAACGACTTGACAGCGCCTTAATGTTTTACCTGTACGGCTGATTTACGCTTTGTGGAAATATTCGAAAGAGTTACCGCGGCCCAGGAAACTAGAACGCAAAGGGCAATTGGAGGAACACAAGTTGGTTTTAGTCAGTTATGAGTCTAACATTCCCTGCCGCTCTACCCAGAGCGGGACATTCCATGATTAGGTACCCATCCAAAAAAAAACCGGCCAAGTGCGAGTCGGACTCGCACGCGAAGGGTTCCGTACCATAAACCTTAATTTTTATTATTTGTTGTTATAGCGGCAACAGAAATACACAATTTGTGACAATTTGAACTTTCTACTTATACGGTTCTTGAGATACAGCCCTCTCACAGACAGACGGACGGATGGACGGACGGACGGACGGTCGGACGGACGGACGAAAGGACGGACGGACGAAAGGTCGGACGGACGGACAGCGGTAGCGTTGGCCGTTGGTTACCCTTTGGGTACGGAACACTAAAAAGGCTGATTTACGCAAGTGCAAGTGTTGCAATTTATGCAGTTGATTGTACCTACCTACCACCTTGTACTTAACTCCAGTTATTCTTTTTGGCATGCCTTTGTATCGAAAAACTTATTGAACGTGGAGAAGGGCCCTTAATTACGATTTATTATTTCTCCTTTGTAACCGTTTTGTTATGATCTGATTGTGAAGCTACCCTTTTGAGTCTTTTGAAAAAATAAAACCACTAAAGCTACTTGATTAACTTTCTATGGTATTTATTTCTTTTTATAAAATAAAATTAAATATAAAAAAAAACTCCGAAAAAAATGAAATACAAAAAATAATAAACCTTTTTACAAAGAATAACTTTAGGTCATTTCGGAAGTCAGTGTTATTGATTGTTTTTTCGTATTTTAACACCGACTTCTGAAATTACCTAAAGTTATTTTTTGTAATAAAAAGTTATGCATAAAAAATAAATATATACGCGTCGACTTGAGAACCTCCTCCGTTTTTTCGTCGGTTAACAAAGTATTTATATCTACTTACCTAACCTAAGTATGATTGGCGCCAGATAAACGTGCAATGAAGATGTACTTTATTGCCCGTTTTGACCTTTCCCTAATATCCCTTCGTAGATACTCGAACCATAAATTATGAACCGTTTTTCATTACTAGAGAACGTAAAGCATCACGATAGAAGTCAATTCCGGAGAGCTTTATATCATTATTTATGTTTTTGTTATTAAGAAAGTAAATAAATTTATGTGGGTCAATGACCGTTATTGCACGCGGGTATCTGACGTCTACCATAAGTATATACAAAACTAATTGACCAGCGCCAATTCGTCTGCGTCACATTTTTCATTAATGCTCTGCTCCTATTGGTCGTAGCATGATGTTATATATAACCTAAAGCTTTACTCGATAAATTGTTCAATTAGAACCAGTACTTTCTGGGATTAGCGCGTTCAAACAACCAAACAAACGAACTCTTCAGCTTTATGTATAACTAGTTGACCCACGCAACTTCGTCTACTCCGATTGGTCTTAGCGTGATGATATATAGCTTTCTTCGATAAATTGGCTATCCAACACTAAAATAATTGTTTAATTCGAACCAGTAATTTCTGGGATTAGCGCGTTCAAACAAACAAACAAACTCTTCAACTTTGTAATATTAGTATAGATCAGCTATAATTCAAGCTTTTGATATTAAAAGTTAAGTAGGAATTATGTAATTTGCCTGGAGATAAAACAAAGATACACTCTGAAATAAAATAAAGCAATTACTGACCGTAACACCGCTGAAATGCAATAACAAGAGAGAGAAAAACAAATTCGCGTGCTAAATCAAAATTCAATACTTTTGTAATTCTCTTATGCTGTAACATTAAAAGTGAACTTTTTGTTTTTATAACAGCTATTAGTTATTTATTTATTTATCGTGCAGTGTGGCAAATGGCTTGTCGCAACAGGCTAGTACATTTGTTGTGCAAGTACATGTGCTGGATATTTTTGCGTTGCGCTTATGACCTAGCGTGGACTTAGGCTTACAAAATAACTGTCAATTAATTGTCTAATACAATTTTGGTAGCAGCCAAGTGATGTAAAAATGTAATTTTGGACTTCTTGTAATGAACGTCAGAATAATTTGCTTACAACATTGTATTTGTAATGTGCCTGGCTGGGTTTGAACCCGCGACCTACAACTCGTAAGTCGAAGCCATTACCACTCGGCCACCACTGCTCACTCGGCCACCACTATAACTTGGAAAAATAAATATTCTCATTCGGATAGAAACCCGAAATTCATTACTGGTGTGGACAATGAAAAATCAGCGTTAGTGGGTCTTTCACCAAAGTTTCCTTCGCCTTTTTCTGGTATCTACTTCCTTTCATTTCCCAAGACACATTATTTCATTTTCGAATGGCTTAATAACGGTATTGTATGTGCATACTTACTAAAGGATTAATTTCGAACTAATCCTAATATATTAAAACTAGTTGACCAGCGCAACTTTGTCTGCTCCGCTCCTATTGGTCTTAGCGTGATGATATATAGCCAGCCTTCCTCGATAAATGGGCTATCTAACACTGAAAGAATTTTTCAAATCGGACCAGTAGTTCCTGAGATTAGCGCGTTCAAGCAAACAAACAAACTTTTCAGCTTTATATATTAGTAAAAATTCTTCCATTACACAGTGACTGACAGACAACGCACAACCGAAACTACTGGTCGTACAAAGCTGAAATTTGGCATGTAGATTCCCTACACTCCGTAAGGCTTCCCTTACGGAGTGCAGGACTAAGAGAAGATTTCCCGAAATTCATACGGGAACGGGAAAAAACGGGATTTGCGCGTACGAAGTCGCGGGCAAAAGCTAGTACTCGAATTGATACTGATTTTGGTTGGAGTGAAATGAAGGGAAGTAGATTCTAGAAAAAGGCGAAGATTTGGTGAAAGAGTCTTAGATGCTCCATGTGCATGCAAACTTCACATATTAATTGTATTCTAAATGTTTATTATAAAACAGATTGTATCCTAATTATTTAAATTCTTGATAATTTGTATGTAATACCGATTTTATATTCTTAAATTGCTAAATAGTGCCCTAATGGGTAGTTTTTTGAGTTACTATAACGCAATTATAAGACCTATTATATCACCAAAAAACACACTAATAAATACCTTGACTTTGACTTTTGATGGCACTATGAGTCATTAAGCGTGTTTAAATATTGCAAATTATACGTCGGATCAAGTGTTACAGTTTAGTGAAAGGACGTCGAAAGTATTCGGATCAGACTCATCGTGAACATGATTAATGTTCAGTGTTTCAACACGCATATGCAACAATAAGATATTACTATCATTATGTCATATGACACTCGTCTTGTTGGTTTATCTGCCAAAAGAAAAAGGTGTCTGTTGCTTGCTATTTCGAAACCCTGGGGTAACTTCTTAAATTGCAGTTAAAAGATTTCGGGCGTAGTTTGCTACTCTGGAGGTCGCTCGATATAAACGTTATTTTTTGTGATTCGATAGAATTATGGAATCGTTCAAAATATGATTCACGTTTATTTTATTTATTAAACTACATGCAACACACACAAAGGTGGACATTATGAAGAAACTAATGACGAAATAACTTTTTGATGCTCAATAATTAGAACAGCATGAAAAAGGTATATTTTAGGTTCAACTCCCTAGTTTATCACATATTAATGCGACTTAGTACAACTAAAATATTACCAGTAATATTTAGAGCGTGTCAAAAACCCATAAACTCAGATTGGGCCTAACAATAATCCATTGTATCAACAGCACCCTCAAAGGTCAAACTTTCCAATTATGAAACACAATTTAGAAATCAGTTCAATGGCTGTCGACTGTGAAAACGCACAAAACTAGGTAATTGAGGCTAATTATAATTAGCAGGTACTAAAATTCTTTCATTTACTCGACTAGTTTGACGATTTATATCATTGTTAGGACTTGCACAGAAGACTAACGAGAATATCCATTTAGATTTATTTAATAGTGTAATATAATCGTGTCATTTGTTAATCTATCTATCTTCTTTATTTTAGTAAATAAAAATAAATGGTTAAATGTGTTGTTCAGCGCAAAACTCCAGAACTTCTGGACCAATTTATCTGTTATTTTTCAAGTAATAGTTGAAGTGCGAGGGAGGATCTTGTGAAGAGAAAAAATAGAGATATTGTACGGAAAAACGTAAAAACCACATTTTTAAACACTGAAGCATTTTAGAATCTTGATTCTTTTCTATTTGAATTCACGTTTTAATTATGTACTTCTACACAGTCCTCTCATACTGTAATTTAACAGAAAGTAACAGTAAAGGTTTTGCCGGTTCTTCTCTATAGGAAACGACCAATTGGAACTAGACTAGCTTTTATCTTTTAGAATTTTGTAAATGCAATATTTTGTTAGATTTTTTTAAGAGCTTGGTTTTTTGTGTCTAATATGAACACACAAAAAACAAAAACACACACACACATACAAAAAACTCACCTCAAAAGGAAAAATGGAACCCTGATAAGATCACTTTGCTGTCCGTCCGTCTGTATGTCAAGACTCTTTATCTCAGGAATGCGTGGAAATTAAACTCTACGATCCCTTGAAGCTGTGAAAAAATCGCAAAAAACATACGGCCGTTTATTCCGCAAAAAAAAGATAGTTCGACACACTCAAGGGAATCAAAATGTATAGGGTATTTCCCGTTGACCTAGACCTGTGAAATTTGACAAATAATACCGTCTTATAGTACAAGTGTAGGAAAAAGTCTGAAAACTATACATTTGTAATTAAATCATAAAAAACAGTCTTAATTTAAAATAATTTGTGCCTACAAATTTGTACGGAACCCTCGGTGGGCGAGTCCGACTCGCACTTGGCCGGGTTTTTTATTCTAAAGATGAGATGGCAAAAAACCGTAGTTTCTTTTGGCGAACATTTGTCTTCTATTTATTATTAAGGCCGTATCTTTGAAATAAATGATAGCTCGAAAGCACCGATTTCATCTCCTGGTACCGCGCAGTCCCCGCATGCTTCCATGTGCAAAGTCCGAAATATCGAACCTAGCGCCACAACATGAAATTAATTCAAACCGCCAACTGATTCAGTGTTGCCCGCACGCAAACTTCATAAACTTCTTCTGTCAAAATAGTAACACAAATCAGCACTCTTATAAGAAAAGTCGGGGTAAAAAGCTAGTATTTACTTAACACATTTTTCACAATTCAAACGCGACTCCATAATTTTCCCTAGGCTTGTTGCCTTTAACATTTAACACATTCTTGACACATTGATGTTTGACGTATTTCAATCCTAAAATGAAAACGATTATTTTAGCGTGTGTCTTGAGTTAAAATGTAAGATTAACGCTGTATAAACAGACACTCCAATATAGAAAACATAATGTTTACCCAATATTGCTTTGTGAGATGAGAACATTGGAGGATACAGTACGTATGTACAAGTAAAGGTGATGACTTGGAGACGTTATTTTCTTCAAGCCGTTGCTATTCATTTCCTGGTAAACGAGTCCATTGTCGCCTTCAGGTAGGAAGTCCCAACTACGTTGTACTTTATTTAGTTTTGCTCTTTTATTTCATACCAATTTTATACATAATTCAAAAGTTAGCGTGAATAGAAAAATATTGCGTTTTATATTGTTCAAGGTCATAAAAATACACATTCACATGGTGCCGACATTTTTTAACACTAAATTTATCTATAAACGGCTAAATTATTAGCATTTACTGTAAAAATATATATTGAAATTACGAAGATCTGACAGCTCCGATTTGCAGAAAAGTGATACAGGTCCTGCCTGCAAGAGCTCCACGGAGCATCTGAAGAACTGAACAAATGAGAGAGATGCAAATACTTTTGCAAGGCAAAAGATGAGATGAAGATAATAAGAGTGTAGCTCGGAATAAAAAAACGTAAGTGCCAATATAAATTTTCGGATTTGATAACATAAAAGTATTATTATATCGAAATCTGTTCAGTTGAAACCTCGATAAGCTTATTTTATATGCTTTAAAGTTATTTTCATAGGATCAATCTAAAGCGTTGCGTCTTGTAGCTAAAAAAAATAAAAAGATATTTCGAACTTTGTGATTTTTTTTTATCGGGAAAATTTCTTCGTATCGTGTATTCCTTCAGTTGGATACTAGATCATAAAGTCAAAAAGCATATACCGTAATCTCACATCCCTGTTCGAGGTACCCAACAAGATACGTTAAAACGAAAAACGGCCTTATTCAAAAGGACCCTTAATGACCAAAAAACTAGAATTGGATAATCTTAATGGACATATAACACGAAAAGTAATGTATGTTCAGTTAATGTTTATTACTATTATTTCTTCAACTTTGAAGAAATAATAGTAATAAGCATTATTGAAGAACATTGTCATCTATTTATTGTTAATGACGAAAAAACTAGAATTGGATAATCTTAATGGACATATAACACGAAAAGTAATGTATGTTCAGTTAATGCTTATTACTATTATTTCGTCAACCTTTTAGATTACAACACACTTAAATTATCTCACCTATGCGTGTGATGCAAGGCTCTTGACAACCAGGCATCGTGCTCGTTGGCGCCGGTAAGGCCTGTTCCATATAGGGGGCGTGTTAAGAATTATCATGATTCGAGGTACTAAGGGTACAGAACAGTCATTGTCAAGTATATGACTATTATTTTTTCAACCTTTCAGATTACAACAAAGTTAAATTATCTCACATATGCGAGTGATAAAAGGCTCATGACAACCAACCATCGAGCGTGTTGGCGTCGGTAAGGTCTGTTCCATACAGGAAACGTACAGGAAAGTTGGCAGTACAGAAGAGTCACTGTCATGTATATGACTATTATTTCTTCAACCTTTTTACATTACAACATAGTTAAATTATCTCACATATGCGTGTGATGCAAGGCTCTTGACAAACAGTCATCGTGATCGTTGGCGCCGGTAAGGCCTGTTTCATATAGGGAACGTGCAGGAAAGGTAGGAATACAGAAGAGTCGTTGTCAAGTATATGACTGTTATTTCTTCAACCTTTTAGATATAAACAACAAAGTTAAATTATCTCACATATGCGAGTATAAAAGACTCTTGACAACCAGCCATCGAGTGTGTTGGCGCCGGTAAGGCCTGTTCTATATAGGGAACGTGCAGGAAAGGTGGCAGTACAGAAGAGTCATTGTCAACTATTATTTCTTCAACCTTTTAGATTACAACATAGTTAAATTATCTCACATATGCGTGTGATGCAAGGCTCTTGACAACCAGCCATCGTGCTCGTTGGCGCCGGTAAGGCCTGTTTCATATAGGGGGCGTGCAGGAACTAATGGTGGCAGTACAGAAGAGTCATTGTCAAGTATATGACTATTATTTCTTCAACCTTTTAGATTACAACATAGTTAAATTATCTCAATTATGCAAGTGATGCAAGGCTCTTGACAACCAGCCATCGTGCTCGCTGGCGCCAGTAAGGCATGTTTCATATAGGGGGCGTACAGGAACTAACGGTAGCAGTATAGAAGAGTCATTGTCAAGTATATGACTATTATTTCTTCAACCTTTTAGATTACAACATAGTTAAATTATGTTACCTATGCGAATCATTGTCAATGTTTACTTATAAGTTTCGAATATGCAACGCTAGATGGCACAGTCTACTTCGTGCACATTCCCCTGAACTATGGGTGGCACCACAGAAGCGTCAATGTCAAGTATTCTTAACCTTAAAGTTTCGAATATGCAACACTATATCGCATAGTCAACGCCGTGCATGTTCCCTGTACCAAGATCAAGTAGATACGCAATTTTGTGCACAAAAAAACATTGTCATGATCGAGGTTTCCTGTAGTGCTATTCTGTAACAACATTTCGTATCTCGACAGCGGAATCCGAGGTGAGTTTCAAATTAAGACCTTTATGTTGTGTGCAATAAAGCTCACTTTGTGAGTTTTGTCACTCAGTTGAAGCATATCGAAATAGTTATTTACAGAATGGACTAGCCGTATAGGAAAAGTCTAATTAAAATTGGCAGAACAATGAGCTCTAACAAAAATGTTAGCTAACGGAAACATGAAAGATTTTAGAGGTATATACAACGTGTAACAGAATAAACGTAATACCTCTTAAGGAGTCATTGTACTCATCATTATGAACAACTTTCACTATGGGACCAACACTGTAATCGCGAAAAAAAAATCGACACCCCCATACATATCTGTGCGCATAACTCGACAAAATGTACTGAACAGCTGTTTTTTTTTTCGCGATTTCTGTGTTGGTCCCATAGTGAAAATTGTCCCATAGTGAAAGGGTACCGTTGGTTACCTTTTGGGCACGGAACCCTAAAAAGGACATATATTATCGACATAAAACAAATTCAAATAGCCCACCATGCCTCCACATGGATTTACGAACTGTACGGAGTCCTTTTTATGTATTAAAAGGTGGCTTATCTATCGATAAGAAGGTATTAGTCCAATTTACATATGTATGTCTAAGCCTAGCCAACATATCTTGTTCGTTGAACGTCAAATCACATAGTGGTTTCAATGAACGTAAAAATAGTTAGGTACAGTCAACAAAGCTACTTGGTATATAGGCAAAAATATTAATTTTTCCACTGCATTGCCAAGATGCTTTTAAGCTTATGACAAACATACTAGTGTGGTGTACAATAATAGGGAATATGCATGAAAAACTTATTTATTATCCTCACAGTTTATCCTCAAAATATACAAAACAATAACACTAACACTGAAAATAGAATCAAAATTGGTCGAAGAATTATATTAAAGAAATAAATCTGTCCCTGTCGCAAAAACGCTGTTTTCTATGGCAGCTGTATAGGCGTCTTGGACTTTGACGTCAAAGTTCATACCCGACTTCTCTTTCTAATTGTAATCTTTGAAGCTTTATAACTTCATCGCTGATAAAGGTATTTAAAAAATAATTTCATGATTGTTTACTAAAGCTATTTCATTTTGCAAATAAAAAAATCGCATGCATATTCCCTATTGTCTACTCAGCACACACAACATTGTTTAAAAGCACTTGCTAGTTATCTGCCAGCATACCAAATAGCTTTGTTGTCTGTACATGAGATTAGACAACTGATGAAATCTATAGGCCTTCAGCATCGTGGTGTAAGCTTTCGCTTTGTGTGAAAGCTTGTAAAGAATGCAAATGATGAGGTAATATTTGAATTCATTGTTCGAGAAATATGTACCTTTTTGAAACAACAAACTCAATGTTAAACGAGAGAAAGCAAATTTCATTGCAACTCACACTTTTTTATCGAGTTGGACACTTAAAATACTCAAGGCTAAAGTACAAATAGAACTGGAGTTGTGGTAGGCGCCTGATAAATTTGCAATAAAGTACATTGACTTTTCCCTTATTCGAAAAACAAATAATAAATTAGTTTTTCATTACTAGAAAATGTAAAGGATCACGATAGATGTCGATTTAGGACAGCTTTATGGTTTTCTTTCTGTTTTTGAAATTAAGAATGTCAACAAATGTAGATGGGTCAATGACCGCTATTGCTAATTTATTTAGCGCCTACTATTATAACATATGAACAACACACAATGGTGGCTTTGACAGGGCCAATATTTACGACCATATAGTGGGAAATTGGTCATAAACACAGTCGTGGTTAGTCGTCTATCTATTATAGTCTTCACCATTTCAATATTTTATCATTTCTCTACAGTATAATCTACAACAGGGATGGCGAAACTTTATTGGTAACCGTGCCATTTCTCCAAAAAATAATAATGTAATGTGTCCATAAGTGCCACCAAAGAATCTTGACTTGGTAATTTAATAGACAAGAACAACAAAATAGTTGCTATTCATTTATCTCTTTATTGGGAACCTGAAATTCATACTGAAGTCGATATCGTAGTTCAAAAAAAGTAAAAATTAGGGTCCTTAATAGAATATTACAAATTACGTGGATGCTGGATGTTATTAGCGTGCGCGAATTATTTTGCGGCGTGCCAAAAGTTCGCCATCCCTGATCTACAATATCCTTCCCCACACTCGTGTTTTTATGCATAAAACGTATCACCATATCCAGTCGTGGTCACGACAATCGACTTATATCCTTAACTCCGGTTTCCGGAAAGAAATGATCGACGCGTTACAAATTAAACGCAAGTCAAGTAATGCGCTTGGCGGTTGAAAATTCAACCGATCAATTAAAGCAGGAAGAATTGAACACATTTTTAGAAAAAAATATCGTTACAGAAGCCGGGATTCAGCTTCAGCAGATTACGCATCTCTGTCATGTTTTCTATTTTATGGAAAAAGTTGAGATCATAAGTAAACAACGCAGAGTTTTTACCACAGATTAAAAAAGCTTCTTTGGCCACTGGCAGATGCTAGAATCGGCATTGTGATCACTTCAAATGCAGACCAAGCTTCACAATTTATGGCTCATTTACATTAGGTCGTTTTGACCGATTCAGTTGCAGCCCGTATTCGGTCACCAGCTAGCGTTAATGGGTTTTTGGTTAGCCGTATTCGACCAAAGCCCGTTTTCGGTCACAGACAAGTGTAAACAGGTCTTCGGTTAGCCGTATTCGATCGCAGACCGGTTTCCGAATACGGTAAACTGATAACTTAAACGAATGTGGTCGCCGTATTCTTCGGTGACCGACTTAATGTAAACAGCCCTATTCGATTTATCCGAAGGCGGTTGCCGCATTCGGTGATGCTTAAAAACAGCGTGCAGATGAAGCATCTTTTCGTCGGCATATACTGAAAAATTACATCTGAAAAAAATAGGTAGTAACCTACACGATATGATACGTATTTTGGTTTAGCCAGAATTTCTGTATCGGTATCACATAATAAGAAAAAAAATCTCCAAATCGTTGAGATGAAACCATTTTCCTCATTAATTTAAGTTAAAAAAAATATCTACTGCTTTGCAATACAAACGAAAATAATTTGGTTTTGTTACTTTTTTAAAATATGTATTATTTTTTTATAATAAATTGAAAATGCGGATAGCGGAGTGGCGCGTAGAGGAGTAGTTAGCTCCGTTTGTATGCACAAGGTCATTGGCATGTATACAAGCCTTATGCGCCATTATGCTTCGACGGCTACGAAATTCGGTGCCATGACTTTTTAAGCAATCGTCTTTACTCGCTCTGTGGTGGACATTCCCTGCTCAACGACTCATCATCATCATCATATCAACCAATTGCCGTCCACTGCTGAACGTTAGCCTCCCCCAAAGAGCGCCAACCATCCCGATCTTGAGCAGTCCGCATCCATCCAAGACGACCAAGACAAAGACTCATAGGTACAATTAAAAACAAAACAAAGTATGCAATTGTCATACTAAAATGATTAATTAAATAAAATATACCGTAGTATGTACATTTATCGGTATGTGAACAGCGCCTTAGTCGCGATCGTGAATATGCACACGCAACGCTCGGACCCTGTCTCTAGTTCACAATGCCTAGACCAGTTTGGCAGGCATGCTGTTAGGCTGTTACGCAACTATAAATGTGCTAATATTGCCTAATATCGGTTTATCAGTTTAATTGTATCGGTATTGGCACGGGACTGTTTTGAAATGGGTTTGACGGTATTTGGTGGATTTCATGTCACGAGTCGAACGATTATAAAATATTGGATCATCACTTTTCAACTTTACTGCTGCACGGATTGATTTTTGAGGATAGCGACGCTTGGCGAGGTCGGAACGTGGATGGGTAACCATCTTAACATACGGAGACCCTCTCTTCCTCCTATAGCACGTTAAAGGTGCCTGTCCGTTGTGAGCGGAGCGGAAAAACGGATAATATTAACCAATCATGTCAGTCAAAATGTCAGTGACTCACGTGGTACGGAGATTTTATGCAATTCCATTGGTTAAAATTTCTTCGTTTCTCCGCTCCGCTGCCTTGCTCGCTCGCAATGGAGGTACCCTTTTTTTAAGGATGGGAAATCATTTAATGACTCCAGGATGTGAAATCATAAAACGACCCCTCCCGCTCTGGGCGAAGCAGGAGGGAGTGTCAGACTCTTACTGACTAAAACCCATCCGTGTTCCACATAATGCCCTTTGCGTTCCAGGGCCACGGTGATTCTTTCGAACATATTCCGCAGCCCAATGGACAGGTACCCTAAGCCGGCTATGTACAAATGTCAGCCGGTTGGTCCCGGCTGTCATTATCCCGTTCCTGGGCTGTAGAAGTCAGAAAGGAAGCCGCTTCATATAAAATACTGGTACTCAGCTGCATTCACCCACTCACACATCACATATATACCCACTCACACTCACACACTACACTCATACGTATATTTATTCCTAGATACACAATCACAATCATTCACTTCATTTGATGTATTAACACCAACTGTAAGAAATGTCACGTTAGTATAATGTTTATAAAGAAGCCGCTAAATCTCCGACTCATAAGATACAGGTCTGCAGTTTTTTCAACAATATCGTGTGACATATCAAATGAAAGGGCTTACTATAAGGGTTTTAAATATATAAATATTTTTTTTATAATTTTAAAATAAATGGTTTTGAAGTTATTCAAGAAATTAGACGAAAAATTACCATTATCTCCGAAAATACTGAGCCTAAAATTTTGAAAAAAAAAAAATGGAGATAGATCTTTACCTATATATTACAGGAAAACCTAAAAAAAGTATATAGTGTTGAAATAATATGTTCAAAAAAATGAAATACGTTCGGAACCCTTTGCACGCGAGTCCGACTCGCACTTGGTCAGTTTTTTTAATTGAATTCTTAATACTCGAAACATAGGCTCAGCAAGGCATAATAGGAGAGAAAATATGGAAGAGAAAAACGTTACATAGTGGGCAAATTCGGTTGGGCTTTGTTTAGTGATCACACTCACCACTATAACCGTCCAAGTGCCTTCCCACCTAATGGTGAGTTCCATTCCACGCATATCAATATTATCGATAACTGGACTGGCAACAATAGCAGCTATTTCTAATCCTTAGGGCATATTATGGCATCGAGTAATAGATTCGTTATTCAAGCATTCACTTTCACTGATAATTTATGCGATAAAATTAATTACTAAGACTGTTCATAACTTAATTGCCGTTAACTTTGAAGCTAAGCAAGAGGCATCTTAGTTAGCCTTTTGGCAACCTTTTAACTTTGTTTCTCCATCTGCATGAAAATTACTACAATTACCTTACCCACTATATGTTCGGGTTGGCTTCCAGTGTAATATACGCGTGGTGCACCTTCCTTTTTATGGGACCAGCTCACCTCACTATTCCCAGTTTCTTCAACTCCTGAGAGCCAGAACCAATGAAGCTCGACGTCTTCCCGAGAAATGATTCAACTTTCTGGACCTTTGTTTTTTGTGGGGAAATCGTCATAGATACATTCCCTGTCTGGGAAGACGGAGTGTCATGTCGGACTCCTGCTGACTAAAACCCCACAGTTCTTACCGTTACCATGAGTCGGGGTCCGGGATACAATAAAATTCGCGCGCACCTCCCACTGATATCATCCCGCCATTGCTAGCGGGCTCCATTTCTAAGTGTGACACAACTCACACAACGACCGCACATAGGAGCATGTGTGTAAAGGAACGCATGGAACTGCGCACCCCGTCTTTTAAATTTATTCTATCCCGACTACGTTATAAGTAGTGCTATTTTATAAATATTTTCCTACGTATTTTGGACTTTTTCAGACCCCGACGTTTCAAGCAACAAACCTTTTTTATTAATTCACAAGTATATGAGTGGTCGGCAAAAGAATGTGCAATCTGTACCTCAAATCCTTGGCAAACAACGCATTTTTTTGCTACAGTCAACAAGGTCTTCGCATAGCTAGTTGGAAACCCAAGTTGTCTTACAAAACGAAAGTATTTGAAAGTAGTCTATTATGTTGATTTAAGTAGAGTACTATGGTAATGTCTTAAATGAAAGTTTACTACGGCCAAGATTACTTCCCTACAGGGCAAGCAGAAGAGCAGGTAGCAATGGGAACATTGCACAAGGTTTTTCATAAGGTGGAAAGCGGAACTGGAACTTCAAGGTAATATGTACCTTATGGTAGCTGTGTTTTCTATCTTTGCTACTTACAATGGAACTCTAGAATAATAAAACAAAATAGCATGCATTATCTGGGCCCCTTTAGAAGCTTAGAAACATAGTGGCAGGTTATGAATACAGATACATTAACATTAATAAGATACAGAAGTAGAACGGCTGTCATGCCATAGGCTATTTTATGGATGACTAGCTTCTGTCAGCGGCTTCGCCCGCGTGGTCCCTAGGGAACATACTCCCGTGATAAAAAGTAGTCTATGTCCTTTCTCAGGCTCTAGACTATCTGTGTACCAAATTACATTTAAATCGGTTCAGAAGTTTTGGCGTGAAAGCGCGACAGACATACAGACAGAGTTACTTTCGCGTTTATGATATTAGTAAGAATGTAAAAAATAATTTATTTAATATGAATTCATCTCATGTCTTCTCGCAAATAAGTATATTATTTAATGGTACCTCGCCCCGTCCTTACAGTAGCCTACCCATATTGTTTCGCCATGCCATCGGCAAATTGTGTATAAAAATCGTAATAATGCTATTGTGAGCTTACTTGGAATTACAGCAAGTACATATGTTGACAAATGCGTGGAAATTAATTCCCAGAAATATTAAATTATTGCATATGTTATAGTAATTTGTTTAGTAATAGTTACACAGATCCGTCATTTCGGATGTAAAAAAATAATATGTTTAAAATAATAATTTTAATAAGATACAATAATTATTTTATTTTTTAAAACATCGTTTTATTTTACCTGTAAAAGTGTAAACAAAGCTAAGTATGACCCTTTAACGTTAATTTTGTAAATATAGTATTTAACGCATCAGAAGACGTAATAATAGTGTTTAAAACTGCCAATAACCCATAAAATCGAAGCATCCAAGTATTTAAACGATCTGCACAACCTTCATATGCTTACAAGTTAATAATTAAAATTAACATTCCTTTTTTCCATGTTCTTAAGTATAGGTACCTGTTCAGGCTTCAGATTAAAAATAGTGACGGAATTCTGCATACAATTCGTATGAATTATTTTGATTCATTTACATTTCCAGCTGCGTAAGTAATACCTGTCATGACTTGGATAGTATACCTACCACGGCACCGCATTCCCACTTATATTGATCATCTTTACCTATATTGAGTAATCACTAAACACAGCGTTAATTCGTTGGTTTCGTTCTCTCTTAATAACGTTGTGAATTTTATTTATATGTATGTATGTATCTATGTATTTATGGATGTATTGTCTGGCTCTGTTTTTTTTTCTATAATTTGCACCTGCCATATTTTTTCTGCACCACCCTCAGGTCAATTGGTAGAAAATGCCTAAAGCATTAAGTCCGCCTTTGTACAGTGTTTTTTCACTTGTGCATAAAGTTTTAATAAATAAATTAATTAATAGTTATTTTTTATTTTAATTACTAATACCTCGGGCTATTATTAATTAATGATTGCGAATCATAATTATTTAGGTTAAAAATGCTATTAGGCAGTATTTTAACGAAGGATTTTAAGTTACTTCTAATACTATTAAGTATACCTATATATCTAATAAGTTCATCATTAATAGCGTTCCACGTTTGCTCTGTGGCAACTCAATATATTGATTTCTCTGTAGTTCTTTGTATTTTTAGGAAAACGTTTGTATCTAGTATTCCTAGTTAATGTTATGTGAACATCAATACATATTTTAATCATATTTTTATTTTTAACGCACTAACGACTTCACCTTCATTAAAATGCAAGCCTACTGCAAAGCAATGCTCCCTATTAAAAATAAGTACCCATTCCAAAAAGCAGGATACGACGGTCATCATATAAATGCATAATAATAAGGTACCTATTGAACCAAACGGTGTTTAATTCCATGAAATTGGCCATGACGTGGACATTTTGGAGGCTATCGTCTTTGGACCTCGACAATGCAGCTATACATACTTACATTCATGTAGACTTACATATACCTATGTATAGGTAAGTATCGTGGCTTTTCTTGGCGACTTGATACACTCACTGTAATGAAAGGGCGTGCACTAGATTAGGGTGCGAGCATTAAAAGGTATGTCAAAGATGTAGGTTTGCTTATAACATCATGAATTTACTATTGTGCCTGATGTAGAACAGGTCTAATCCTATACCAGCTAGTCTATTCTGTAAATAATTATTTCGATATCAAGCTTCATCTGAGTGACAAAATTCACAAAATGAGCTTTATTGCACATAACATAAAGGTCTTAATTTGACTCTCACCTCGGATTACGCTGTCGAGATACGAAAATGTTGTTACAGAATAGCCATTGCGGAAAATTGACGGCTGTAGTCTGTCAATTTTCTGCAATGGCGCTCGACATGTCATCTCGTCAGCCATGTACAAAATGCAGTTTGTCATAGTGCTACTGAGAGCTGCAATACTATTATTATATTGACTGCCTCAAACTGCCCTATTGCAGAGTAGAGGTGTTTGCATCCGAAGAAGAATTTATGAAATATCGATACATCATTCATATTCAGACGCATCGAAGCGTACCAAAAGCAGCAATTTAGAAAATTGAGAATGTCACTAGACATTATGGGTAATTGTATACTTTAATTAAGATCATGTCAATTCACTGGGTCACTCGCAATCTCCAATAACATTGACGAGGCGTTGATACCAAAATGCACGTATCCATATCAATCATTTCCTCATACTCAAAATTAGTTGATAATAAATTACGCTCCTCTTCTAATAACCTGTCAAAACAGACAAAGTAATTGATTTCCTATATTGAATAACAAAACTTTTAAAGTAATGACAAGCAATCAACGTAAAGATTAATTACACACTAAAATATACATGCATAGACAAAAGTAAACATACTCGGAGATTCGAAAATTAAACCTCATATGCAAGCTTCATCGGTCACTGTCTTTTTTATTATTAAAACTTTCATTCACTTTCATCGCGTTCATTTCGGTCGTACGAGGTGTAGTAAGCTTGCGCCTGCGCAGGCCACAATAGTCTCCGCTCGCAATACAGAGCAACCTTCGAAAGGAAACGCACGTACGAACAGTTTAATTCTATTTTTATTTTTCTACCTCAAATAAATTTAATAAAAAATTAAAATGAAAAGTTTACTTCTTGTCGCCGGGTTTGTGTGCGGGTTGGGTAAGTGTTACTTTTTTTGTTGTAAGTTTAAATTAAGTTAGTGCACGTTAACTTGATATTGTTAGCGAGGTGTGTTGCTATCGGGAATTCGATCGAGAAATTGGGTGATTTAACTTTAGTTGAAAGTTTTGTGAGGTACCATATGTACTATAGATACTTTAAATGTGAATGACTATTTTGTCGATATTAAAGTTTTCCAAACTACCTTTTAAACATTATCATGATAATCATATCTACTGATGCATTTTTAAGTCATATAATCAAGTGGTCATAACATCCCAATGGAAAAGTACTCGCAAATACTTCAGTTATGTGACTTCGTAAAAGCTTTTTTCCGTCATCGTTAACATAAATGACACCTTCCATTTACTTCTAGAGGTTAATAAACTCGTTTACCATTAGTCTCTCATAATATTTACATGTCTGTCATCAATGTTTTTTTAACGTAACATTTGTGGGTATTAGGTTGACTGTAACCCTTTAAATCGTACAAACAGTCGACAGTCGTACAATTGACTTACACTTTTGGTTGCGCAAGCGCAGTCCTATGACTCAATCGGAACAACGCCGACAAAGGTGAATAATCAATCAGTTACACTTATTAAACCTTTAGTGACAGTTCACACTTTATTACTGGTCCCATTTGTGGCCAATTCTGGTATAATTCAATTGAGTAGTGTATCATGTGCCATATATGGTCAATTTGACATTGTATGCAGTATGCATAGTTGAGTCTGGTTAAGTTTCCATTTTTAAGTGGACCATTTCCACCTGGTTTATTTGTAGCCATTTCTGTTGCAATTCAATTGAGTAGTTATCGTGTGTCCTAAATGGCCCAGTTGATATTGTATGTAGTTATACATTTGGGTCTTGTAAAGTTACCTTTTTTACGTGAAATATTCTCATGTAGCCAATTTGTGGCCATTTCTGTTATAATTCAAGTGAGTAGTCTTCGTATATAATGTGCCATATATGGCCAATTTGACATTATATGCAGTATGCGTAATGGGGTTGGGTTAAGTAACCATTTTAGTAAATGAATCGAATATTTCAATCGCACTGTATTTACCGTTGATTGTAGCGGTCATTGCCCGTATTTAGCCTATAGTATGGGTTTCATTATACTTTTATTTTTATTGTTTAAACATTTTATAAAGCGAGAAGTTAAAAATGATTTATGATCTGTTAACTTTTGTAACAGTTGCATGTACTTGAGTTAGCTTTGATAGTTGATCGAGCTTTTACCGATTACAGCAATGTCGACGTAGGGTTTAAGTTTTGCAATTTGCGGAACTTCTAGAACATGCCTTTGCAAGCTAAATCTACGATATCTGCGCTTTAGTAAATAGGCTTGTGATTTATGTTTTGACTTAGGACTAAACTTTAGAAACCATATTTTTCCGGGACAATAGTTCCGTGTGGCCTCTTTAGGACATTTCTTTATTAGGAACTCATACTTAGTATGAACTAAGAAAAGCCTTTTTTTAAGGATGGGAAATCATCAAATGACTCCTTCAGCTCTGGGCGGACCAGAAGGCAGTGTCAGACTCTTACTAACTAAAATCCATCCGTGTTCCTCCTAATGCCGTTTGCGTTTCAGGGCCGCGGTGACTCTTGAACAAATTCCGCAGCAACTTAGTAGAACCTAGTGGGCATTTCAGGAAGGTATTATTGCATTATATTCTCTAACAACGGAGGTTTGTCATTTAGTCTTGCAATATTGCAGTTTTGTATGAAACTGGAACTCTTGTCTCGTTTATTAGTCACTTGTTACGTATTTACTTATTTAGGTTTCCTACGTTCAACTGGTCTTACATTCAATTTAAATTAATAACAATCAATTGAAATTGGAATGCAATTTTCAAAACTATTTTTTGGTGTTTATGTTAAAATTTTATTGGTGTATACGTTTGTATAATCAATACTAAACTTACTCAAGATATCTGACAATTTATTAATTGGTGATTTAATTAGATAATAGTTTTTATTCAAACTCAAAACTCAAAAACATTTATTTCAAATAAACCATTAACAGGCACTTTTGAATTGTCAAGGTCGGTCGGTTCAAAAAGATGAGCTATTTGCACGTTCCAAAGCGTAGATCTCTATGGAGAAGAACGTGCAAGAAACTCCACAATCATATGTGCTTAATTTCTTACAGTTAATATTCTTTAAATCCTTCATTGTTTGATCGTATTACATGCCTTTAAATGACCCTAACAATGACAAGGTCAAAGTATAAATTGCCTTAATGCTATTTACTCATGGCAATTTTTTTTTTATCCACCAATTCTCAGTGAAAACCTAAAAGTTGTGTGAATAAACAAACAAAATATGTTACGAGTTAAGACTCGGATATCGTTATTTTCGTTCGCCCTTCCAAATTACATAATTGGAAACAATTACAGATTGTGTTAACATCATTTATGTATTAACATTCCTGGTTTTAATTAGACTTATTAAAAGGCTTATGTATCGATTTCCGATACTCATTACAACTAATAATTGGTGTGTTAAACATTATGTCGATAGCCGTTAAATATTCTGTTACGGGTTACGTAGATAGAGTCGAGTGCTCTTAGGTTTTCTTTTCATTAGATTCAGTAATTACTTACTAATAAGTATGTATGTGTTAATCCATACAAAAAATGAAAACGCGCCCGCAGCGCGGCTGCAGCGCTGCCGTCCTGCGGCATTTTGCGTTTATTATTTGTATGGATTAACAAAGCAGCGCTGCCGCAGCGACACTTTGCGACAAATTTGAAGGCACCCTAAGACTATTGTGAGGTAAGATTCGAAGAACTAGGTTTGCATAAAAAGTAAGAACTATAGTGGCTTCTGGAACCTGAAAAGTGGGATCAATTTCTTTCGTCGTGAATGTTTGTTAATACATTCGGGTGAATGCAACAACCTTCTGTTTTAACAAACACTGTTCAACAGAACAGTGTTAATTAAAACAGTAGTGCCACAGATTTACTTGTTAATCCTGATAATCATGACAGTGATTCCGTTCTTCCTTAAATTATTAATCTCTAATTTTCCTTTATTTGGGATCAGAGTAACATATCTTCTTCGTCCTAGTTCTTAACCTACTCCTCCTGTTTCTTAACCCTCCTGTCTTATAGCAGACCCGCGCAACTTCGTCTGCGTCACATTTCGAGATTAGTTCTTGAGATTAGGGCGCTCAAACAAACAAACAAACAAACAAACTCTTCAGCTTTATAATATTAGTATAGTATAGACATAGATTTTCCTATTAGTTGTCATCTCAGTTGTCAACCCCTTTCTATAGCCATATCATCAGTCACAGTGTTCATTCACAAGTTACTAAACATAGCTAATAATGTTCTCTTCAGTGGCTTCCTTTCACCTCCATGGTCGATGTTCCAGTTAATTTACCTAATACACGTGTTGCAAGGGCATGGAAACCCGGAAAGTTTTCGAAACGTAAGTCACGAAACGGCTCATAGGTAATTTTGTTAAGTAGTTTATGTGTTACAGTTAGATCCCGTTCTCAGTTACAACACGTTGTCTCTAGTTAAAACTGTTTCCACCAAGGCAAAAGTTCATCGTGCTTTATTCTGGTTGGTCGAGAGTTGTCACCTGATTTGAGATTATATGGTATCGGACGTAAAAAAATAGCACCATTCCATCACTTCCCGTGAGTGTCGTAAGAAGCGACTAAGGGACTCACCAGAGAATGGACAGCAGCATTCTATGTACATTGCAACAGGTACACTGCGATGGCAAACCTGCCTGCCAAGCGTTGCGATTATAGAAAATCAAATATGACAGGCACAACGAAAAAAAAAATTGCCCCTAGTGGCATCCTGGCATCCCTGACTCCGGAAGTGGTCAAGGTCACGGCGACGCAAGGGGTGCTAAGAATTCTCGGAGTGGATTCGGCTAACCCAACAAACACCGATGACTCGACCTGGTAACACTGATCACCGAACTTGAGTAGGAATTAAGCAAGTTACTATGGAGTATTGTGGGATTGTCTGAAGTCTGAAGAAAGGGGGAGGACACGATCATTCTCAAATCCGGCAATCTGCTCTATTTCCGGGAGGGTGACCAGAAGTCCCAGGGTGTTGTCGGGTTTATCGTTCACAGGTCCTTTGTGTCTAATATGGTGATCATCGAGACTGGGTCGACCAGTGGCGTACCTTATACTCAGAATATTCGTACTCAAGATATTCGTTGACGGTCCTACAGGTTTACGCCCTTACCTCGACACACCCTAATATAATAAATATGTCAGCGATGGTACAACTCTCCAGGTTACATCAGCCAGGATATTGGAACTACAGTGGGCGTACTTTGGGAAGTGTTGGTTATTGCACAATAGAAACACCGGTTGCTTTTAAATCAAATTATTATTCATCCTCGAAAGTCTCACTTACAATATTCTCACACAATAGGTACACTGAACAAATATTCGGAACACGCGGCGGTTTCTAGACGTGGGCACGTCTGCACTGCTCGACCGCCACTAGTAGACTGAGCTCAACCTCTGTCGAGCACAACGTCCTAGACTCCGTCGAACGCCACTAGATGGCGTTGGTGTCCCGATTGTTCAATTGACTGACTTATTTCCGACAAATATTTTAATAAACAGTATCCAAATTTTCAATCCCCAACAAGTTTCTTTAACACTAGTTTTAACTAAGGTCCAAAGTTAAAACTAGTTTTATCTAAAATTTAAATCAGTAAATTCTAGTTATAACTAGGAAATTCTAGTTGTAACAAAATCATTTAGTGAAAACTAGTTTTAACTAGAGAAAATGCGTTGTAACTGAGTACGGGTTCTAACTCTAACATAAGCAACCAGCTCGCATGCTAGTTGTATTACATTACGGGCTAGTGAGGTATATTGTGAGCAATCACTCGATTATGCCCCGTAATGTGATTATATTCGTGACAATCTAAGAAGTCGTATTTGACAGCAGGGTACAATATTTCTTTACTAGTAAATATGAAAGAGACGTGAAAAAATATCACTTTGTTGAGACAAAGTCTACAATTTAGCGAGCTTACCTAGAAGGAGCCTGTGCACTCTAACTTTAAAGAGATTAGGGTTGTAAGCGTTCGGAAACACATAAGCAGGCAGAGAGTTCCACTCCTTTGCTGTGCGCATTATAAAAGACGTTTGGAAACGCTTAGTTTGAATTGGTGGAATACTGCTAGATGATTTCGCACTTAGTAGTAAAGTAATTTTCTATTCCTCTCTACTCAGTTGTCAAATCCGACTACTAGGGTTATCAAGAATATAAACTTGCATGCGGGTTGCTTGCAGATGGGAAAGCGTCGAAGTTGGAAAATGGGTGAAAAATCATTTAGGATGATTAAATAAGTAATAGTGAAACAATCACTATTGTATGTTATCTGCAATGAACTTATTTTTTTAAACTTGCCACTTAGTTAAGACATACGCATATGTCTAAAAAATAATTTTAGACATACGCAGGCTCAAGACTATTAATTAGCACAGCTCAAGGGTCGACGGCAGCAAGTCGGTCGTTTGAGGCGTGGTCAGACCTCGAAAGCTTAATCTGGTGGTCACGGTTGCTAATAGGAAGCTTATTTTGACAGCTGGTTGAAATATTCGGTATCTATTCCCCGTTAACAGCTGCATTTGGATTCTGATTAGTCTAGAAGTCGACCTATACATAACAAATATATTTGAGAAATGATTTGAAGTTTGACTAATGATAAGTTTTGAAAGGTCGTAACTCAACGAAATAATCATTAAGCTTTGAGTACATATATCTCAATCATTATTTCGTTTAGTACAAATTACTAGTGTTGTTATTTGTTTTTAAAGTAAATACAAATATTGATTTATTATTTGATTTCTTCGTCCACACTAAAACGAAATAATACTGCCCACTTTAGGTTTGGTAACTTAGTAATAAAATTTTATAACTAATGATATGTCAGCTTGTTACGACCTAAAATGTATCTGAACTCATTTCGAAACGCTTTTTTTCGGTTTGGTAATAGTGACAACAGTATAGTAATAAATCGGCCGATATTTTATTTGCACAATAAATATACCTAATAGTGTGTAGTATGAATCAACTATGAACGAAGTCTGCGAGCGTTTGATTAACATTAACAGAATAATTTTATTAGTAAGACGCATTTCCGAAAATATGTTAAGCACAGAAAAAAAGAATTCATTACAATTATTAAGTGTAATAATGTAGTCCTGAAACCCACACTAGGATACTATAATCTTGATTACATGTATTTTTTGTTTATTTAACTTGAAGCATCACACAGGTACAAAGGCATTCGCTGTCTGCCAGGGTTGCGGAGACTGCTCGAAAGAGTCACCGCGAGCCTGAATCGTAAAGGTCATTAGGAGGAACACAGATGGGTTTTAGTCACTAAGAGTCTGACGTTCCACCCTGAGCGGAAGAAGTCATTTGATGATTTTCTCTCTCACTCACTCACTGCTGTTAGGGAGATAAAATGGCAGGTGCATAGATAATACATTGATAGTTTTCTTACCATCAACGATGACTCAGTGAAAAAATTGAGCATATATATCTAGTCTGTACTCTTAAAAGTGCCTACTTCAACTTATAATTATGTCAGATGGTCAATGTCAATCTCGTCAATTCGTTCAAAGTATGAATGATGTCAGAGCTTAACATGAGGCAAAAATGTACAAAATTGCATCAATATTTTTATTACGAACTTAAGCGAAACCCGTTATCTTGCCCATGTTCTAGAAGGAATTTAAGGCCAGTCTGTGTTGGTACTTATTTATTTTTGTTTATTGTCTCGAATGATCTACCTCCCTCTTCGTCATTTTATCGTCGTCAGTTGGTAACGAGATGTACGTTTAAGATTCTTTACTTATTTGGACGTGGGTTTGTCTGTTTGTTTTGACATTTCCGTAAACTACAGAGATAATATTGACATTGTTATAGAGATTTCTTCGAATCTGGCCACGGGCTTATGTTATGAATCATTATAATCTTGAAATTTCTAAACCTTTTAATGGTACATTTACTATTCTATTATATAATATTTATTAATGGTGATTTACAAATATTATTTAGTTATTAGATACCCGGGCAAGCATGATAAGCCGTTGGTCCCGGCTGATTTTTGAAGATCTTTGACAGCTGTGGCTAGTGTCAGATTTTCTGGTTTTTGAGCATCCCAAATACTCAGAAGCCACAAAATCTAACACTAGTCTTGCCAAGAGTCGTCGTGTTACCCAGTTACTGGGTTGAGGAGTTTAGATAGGGAGACGCTCCATGTAAAATACTGGTACTCATGTCTGGTCTGGCATCCAGTTTAACTGGTGCCGAAAAAGTTGGAAAAACACTAGGCATATTTATCTTCTTGCAAGTACGTCGAACAAATTACCGCAACATCATTGTTTTCTGTTCCACCAAAAACATCAGTGTTAACATAAAACATCATTATTAATTGCCAAGAGCCTGTTGAGTTTCACTGCAGGAGCAAGCCTCCCAACCTTTCTGTCACTTTTCTCTGTCCGTTGCTACATTTGGCCAATCCTTCATCGGAGATCCAGACGCACTTCAACTTACCATCCCTACCTTGTTGCTATTCCACTAATTCGCACTAAGCGTTTCCAAACGTCTTTTTTAATGCGCACAGCAAAGGAGTGGAACTCTCTGCCTGCGTCTGTGTTTCCAAACGCTAACAACCTTAATCTCTTTCAAGTTAGAGTGAACAGGCTCCTTCTGGGTAAGCTCGCTCCATCGTAGGCTTTGTCTCTGTCATCTCTGACCTAGACTAGGGTCAAGAGCTAACCCATCCTTACTTCCTTACTAATATTATAAATGCGAAAGTAACTCTGTCTGTCTGTCTGTCGCGCTTTCACGCCAGAACTGCTGAACCGATTTAAATGAAATTTGGTACACAGATAGTCTAGAGCCTGAGAAAGGTCATAGACTACTTTTTATCCACCACGCGGGCGAAGCCGCTGGCAGAAGCTAGTCACAAATAAAAAAAGAACACCATTAGGTCCTCCTGTGCCTACCGCGTCGCAGTCGCTGTTGCTCGGAAATCAATCGGCTATATTAACAATCAGTTACCTAATAAAGTTATAAGTCACACTTTGCTTCATTTTTATCACTTTCTACTCTCACTGAGACATTATCAAGTACTGATGAAGCAAAAAGTAGTTTGATTGCCAAACGCAAGGTGAACTTGAGTTGCTGTCACTTCGAATCAAGTTAAGGCTTCGATTGACAATTGCCGGGGTCAACAACTTAGTCTAGAATGCAATGGAGGTTACTTAGATTTTGTATGTAGGTACTGTCGACTAAAGAGATAAGACTGCAGACAGTCAAGTTACAAATCCTTACAGCTCGCATTATGTGTATCTATTCTGAGTAGTGGATATTGGTAAGGGTTTCTCAGGTTGAGGCCTTCAAGTAAAAGTTTCTGAATGTGGGTAGTTAACGGGTCGGTGTGATTATGCTTTTTTTTTGAGGGTGGGTAATCATCAAAGCACTCTTTCCGCTTTGAGCGGAGTGGAAGGGAGTGTCAAACTCTTACTGACTAAAACCAACCTAATGCCTTTTGCGTTTTAGGGCCATGGTGAATCTTTCGAACAAATTCCGCAACATGCTAGGGTAGACTTATAATATGTTCTGCAGTAGATCTTTCGGATAATACATGGTGTCGATATGTAAACGAGGTGTACTTATATTTTGGCCTGCATACAAAACGCTTTTGTTGACTGTACAATTTTCTCATTAGACTAGTAATTTAATTCAAGGTTGTTCTTGAACATTAAAATTCTAAGTTACTTATATATAGGTCAGAATTTTAATGTCCCGAGTTTCTTATTTGGGTAATTTAAATTAATCTTGTGCTTGTAGGTAATTAAAACATATGATGTTATTATCTAACCATGTCCATGAAATTGGTTTTTGTAATGTATTCCACCTTTTGCTTTCTAGTAAATAATGTTTATTTTTAGTCATTTGTATCTCAAATATGTAGGTGACTTGAAGGTTTTATATATCTACTAGCTTCTGCCAGCGGCTTCGCCCGCGTGATCCCTAGAAAACATACTCAAGAGATATACACTATAGTCTCGCTCCGGCACTTCAGTACTTCGGCACATCCAACAATCCAGCACCCTCTACCCGCGCTTACTCGACCACTTCTTTCACTTATGCGGTTAACAAATTACTACATTCTGAAGTGCTTTATTTATTTTATCTTGTTTTTTCTTAGCAATCCAGTAATCTGAACATTCCAATAATCCGGCACATCATGGTTAGTGAGACTGTACTATATATAGCCTATGTGTTATTCCAGACTATAACCTACCTCTTTGCCAAATTTCATGAAGATCCTTTCAGGCGTTCTGACGGAAAAGAATAACAAACATGCATCCATCCCTACAAACTTTCGCATTTATAGTATTACTAGCTTCTGCCAGCGGCTTCGCCCGCGTGGTCCCTAGGGAACATATTCCCGGGATAAAAAGTAGCCTATGTCCTTTCTCAGGGTCTAGACTACCTGTGTACCAAATTTCATTTAAATTGGTTCATTCGTTTTGGCGTGAAAGCGCGACAGACAGACAGACAGACAGAGTTACTTTCGCATTTATAATATTAAGTAAGGATAAGTAGGACTAACTTAGTGCTTCCTACTTCGATGAAATGGTTTGGTATCCTATGTATCTATATCTCATATTGTTACGATGCCGATGTCACAGTATATTTCATCAAATATCATTTAGCGACTTACAAAATAATAGTAATCCAAACAACAAATGATTCACGATAGATATTAAGCAACAGGAAACAATACAACTCCTACACAGGCGGAGTCACTGGCGAAAGCTAGCTAGTGATTTTTATATCACCCTGTATAATGGAACCAAGTGAGCGGTAACAATAGGTACAAAGGAACGTTGGGCAATGTTCTAGGTGCATTGTGCTTTGTTTCCGAACTGTCTATATGGCCTGAGATATTTCTTAGTTTATTTCTATTGGTTGGTTTGAATTTCAAATTTGGAGGCTGACTTGCGTTGCTTTTTTGATATTTTGCAGAATACCTAAGGTATAAGAACTGCCTGTATAGCTTGAGTTAGTTCTTGGTTTATATCTATTGGTTGATTTGAATTTAGAACGTTGAGGCTGATTTGAGTTTGTTTTTTATTATTTTGCAGAATACTTAAAGCCTTTCAGTACTGCCTGTATAGCCTGAAATACTTCTTGGTTTATTTTGTATTGGTCGGTTTGAAATTAGAATTTGGATGTTCGCTTTTGTTTTCTTACTTATTTGAAAAGGAATAAGACCTCTTTCTCGCCAGCCTAATGAAAAAACTTAGTGATTATGGTTGAATTTAGAGATTAGAAGTTGATGGCCAGTTGTATTTTTTTTTTGTGGAAGGCATACGGCCACCTTTTTGATATCGAGAGGTTTGTGTTTGACCACAATCTCTCTTGATGCAAAGTGATGATGTGGTCGACGTAGAAGCCCGTTTCCCTGGAAGAAACCTCCTTCTTAGTGTCCTAATAAAAATTAATCAAAGGAATATTGCCATTTTCAAAATATATAAAATATTCTTCATTCATCCTTCATTTCTGATCTTTCTCAAAGAAGTAAGTTTACTTCTATTTCATTCAACATAATTCCTTGACTTTGTGAAGTTCAATTGCCTTTATATTAAAATTTATTCATTGTTATGAAAACGATTTCCATTCGACTAGCATAATGCTGTGAACTGTCGATTGGAATAATAAAATTAATGCTCGTCTAATTGAAAAATGTCATTTCTTAAATGATGATGAAGACGTTTACATATTCAGAAAATTACTAAGTACGCAACTTTCGTACAGCTATTTTAACCATGTTTTAATATTAGTTGTCTACTTCAAAACTGCCAGGGTTGGGGAATTTGTTCGAAAGGGTCACCGCGGCCCTGGAACGCAAAGGGCATTAGGAAAAACACGAGTGTCTGACACTTCGTTCGTAGTCATCCAGAGCGGAAGGAGTCATTTGATGATTTCCCATCCTTAAAAAAATACAAGCCATACAATTCAGTATAAAATAAGTTAACACGTGTTTCCACTCCAACGATAGTTATCTTTAACCGACTTCCAAAAAACGAGGAGGTTCTCAATTCGGTGGTTATTTTTTTAATGTATGTACACCAATTACTCCGAGATTTCTGATTCGATTTTTGTAATTCTGTTTTAGTTCGATGCGGTTTACTTTCCATTTGGTCCTGTACAAATTTGATATAGCTTGGTTCAATAGTTTTTATTTTATGAGCATTTTTGTGTTTCATTTTCTGCGTAAACGAAGACGTACTCTAAAAATCACCACTTAAAAGTGAAAAATAAATACTTTTTACAAAACAATATAACCGACTCCCAAACAACATTTCGAACGACTCCCAATAACCTTAATTTCGGAAGTCGGTGTTAAAAAACAAAACCAAAAACACCGACTTCCGAAATTAAGGTTATTTTATACTTTGTTGTGTTTTTCAGTGATAATAACTCACACAGTTACTGGCTCGAATTAGTTGAAAGACTTAGTGGCCTTGGTTTAGGCGTTAAGTTACTTTCTTGTTTATTAAGTGTCACTGGTTTTAACTGTTGTTAACTTTAGTTTTGTTAAATATTTTGATGTTGCTTTCATTAGGAATTAATAATGGTAACTTATGAATGTTAGTAGATTTTAATTGATATTTATTTATTTATTTCAATTCATTACTCTCTGCAAACACGTACAGAGAGTCAACAATCTAGGTCAATCGAATCAAATTTACCTATTGGTAAATTTGATTCGATTCGAATCAGTAATCGTCGGGAAGTAACGAGCGAGGTTAGGGCTTCCATTAAATAAAAAGAAATTAAGCAGTTTATTGTGACAGACGTACAGACAGATAAACCAAGTCCAGCCAAAAGAGTTTCTTTTTTTATCGTTTTAATGTGGAACCCCAAGTGTATTCGAGTATTTACTTAGTAGCAATTTCTTTGATTGATTGATTTTTCTCTGAAACGACAATCACATGACAAATAGCGTTCTTCTCTCGAATCTCTTATTTTACTATGTGATAGACGTTCTTTTAAATCACCCAATTATCGACAGAATTTAGTTATAATTTACCAATCTTCCGCATAATTTATAATCGATTAAGATGACATCAAATATTTTTTTTTTAAATATTAATAGGCATACGTTTGACCACTATCTCACCTGATGGTAAGCGATGATGTGGTCGAAGATGGAGCACGTTTGCCTAGAAGTAACCTATTCACTCTTGACTTAAAGACTCCCAGGTTGTAGCTATCTGGAAACACAGACTCTGGCAGGGAATTCCACTCCTTAGCTGTACGCACTATTAATATGTTATTATTATTTCAGTTTCAGCACAGGAGTTCGACTGCCCAGAGAAGAGTGGTTTCTACCCGGATCCCTACCAGTGTGACCTTTATTACAAATGCAGCAAAGGTCAGTACAGAATATCAAAGGTCAACTGTGCACTGCATGGGTAACCTCTCATGACGTCACATGTTTATGCAAGAGGATGATCGCATGTCGATTGTTGTTTCTTGAATTCCGGGTTTCACTTATTATGTAGTTTTTTTTTTGTGGACTTATTTCTTACTATTAAATTATTTTAATGAGTAGCAAAATAATGAGTTTTCGGCTTAATGTGGGAATTTATTATGGTATTTCATTTAATTACTTATTTTTACTATGGAGTTTTCACTCGTAAAAATGCTCTCAAAAGTTCCGGTTTATTTGGTGTGTTTCACATCATTATTTTTATTATTATAGTCTAAGTACTTCTAATTAAGCGTTGCATGTTATTAATTACAACATTTTTAATAGAAAATGTTACTTCTTTAATTATTGCTTTTAAGGTATCTTAACACATATAATTTATAGCTCTCTGTGCAATGGGATGTATAAACAAGTTTGACCACAGATAATATTCTCACTTGCACAGTCGTAAACTTTCTATCACCATAAAATACATCTCAGACACTAAAACGTCCTATTTACCAATAGGTCATTCAATTAACCAATAGGTTCAATGTGACATTTGCAATTTCCCGCCAGTACGCTTACTACAAAATTCAATTAATGAGTATGCTCATTGTAAATGTGACATTACTACACAAAATGTCGTGACTGCTCGTATTTTTTGTCGACATTCGGCCACTCTCGTTACTATAGTAAGTAGAGTGTAAAAATTCCTAATATTTCCTCATTATTAAATAGCGAAATGTTACGAAGGCGACCATAACGGAGTAATAACGCGCTTGCACGGTATTGCCCAAAATATGTTGATAGGCAATCATGTGTGCAAGTAAAAATGTGTTTTTATGAATAGTATTACATGTCTAATAAACAACAATTACATGTGTAATTTTATCAGTCTTGAAATATCGCTGTGCATAAATTATTACCAATCTTATTTAGTTATACCTTTCAAGTTGTTAATAAATCTTATACTTAATTTATTGAAAGAGGAGGATACGAATGCGACAGTGGAAACTTTTGGCTGCAAATTGATGACCCGTTATTGCATAATGATATCATCAATTTGGCAATAAGGAAATTTTGCTATTTATAGATAGGACCTTTAGATATTGCAGCATGTGTAATGGAACTAAACCAACTCAATAGGGGTGATAAACAGCGTTTTTATTAGGGTTCCGAAAAAAAAACGGAACCCTTATAGGATCATTCGGGTGTCTGTCTGTCCGTCTGTCTCAGCCAGTTTTCTCCAGATCCACTGGACCGTTTCTGTTGAAATTTGGTAAACATATGGACTTCTGTGACCCAAACACGGACGCGTTACGAAAATCATTAAATTTTTAGTATGGGTCACTAGGAAATTAAAAAAAAGTTTTTTGAACAATATCGTGTGACATATTTGATATGTCACACGATATTGTTCTGTGATGGTTTTAATTATATTTTTTTCATAATTTTAAAATAAATGGTTTTGAAGTTATTCAAGAAATTAGATGAAAAATGACCATTCCCCCCCTTATCTCCGAAACTGCTAAGCCAAAAATTTGGAAAAAAATGGAGATAATAGATCTTAACCTAAATATTACAGGAAAACCTATTAGAAGTCTGTTATGTTAAAATAACTTGTTAAAAAAAAAATTAAATTCGTTCGGAACCCTTTGCACGCGAGTCTAACTCGCACTTGGCCAGTTTTTATTGAAAGGCTCGAGTTTGACAATAATCTCACCTGATGGAAAGGGATGATGTGGTCAACGACGAAGTAAGAAGATTGAGTAGCAGTAAGTTAAGAGTGAATAAGTTCCCTCTGGATCTAAAGACCTCAAGGTTACAGCTATCTGGAAACACAGACTCCGGCAGGGAATTCCACACCTTAGTACTGCACGCATAATGACGGTATTGCCAAAACGTTTTTTTGCTAACTAACAGCTAATTCTGTATGTGAGCATGACATTAGTCTCCATAGGACGTGTTTTGTTTTAAGATGTATAGTTTAACAAAAAGTCAATCTATTCAAGGAGGTTGCTACAAATCTGTCACCTATTAGGTAATTGAATTTTCTAATTTATACAAAACACCATTTCTCTGTTTCAATGGAAACTTACAGAAGAGAATGTGAGGCAGATGCAGCTGGAATGTTAACAAGATTTCTACTATTTTAACTTTTCATGGAGAATTTAAATCCGAATTATACACGGTTGCAAGTAAACAGTATTGAACAAAGAGAAAGCTTAGAGAGTAATGGTTTTCTGTCTTTAAATAATTACTTATAATTGCTGTTTGTAGCTATAATTTTATAATTGAATTTTTTGTGAGTACTAAAAATAAATCAATTATCTGTTGATAGTATGACTATTATGTTTATGATTTATAACTTTTTATTTCTTTTTTTCTATAAGTTTTTAAGAAATCGTTGTCTAAAAAGTTTGTGATTTTTGAGTTAAATTTAGTTTAACTCCAGTGTCTGAACTTACATTTTAGTAAGCTGAGTGACACTGGAATGTTATAATATCCGTAATTTGCCTCCTCTGTCATGATTTGTCTTTATGCACGTCGAAATATGGATTCGATTCGTGTTCCCAAACATTCTAGCAGAACGTGATAGGTCATGAATCTTGTTCGTAAGAATATATCTGGAATTTATTTAATGATTTCAGCTTATTTGTCAAAGCTAGTGATCAAAATAATTCGGTAAACTTTATACCATTACTAGCTGACCCGCGCAACTTCGTCTGCGTCACAATTTTCATCTATAATATAACTCCTACCCTACTCCTACCCTACTCCTACCCTACTCCTACCCTACTCCTACCCTACTCCTACCCTACTCCTACCCTACTCCTACCCTACTCCTACCCTACTCCTACCCTACTCCTACCCTACTCCTACCCTACTCCTACCCTACTCCTACCCTACTCCTACCCTACTCCTACCCTACTCCTACCCTACTCTTACCCTACTCCTACCCTACTCCTACCCTACTCCTACCCTACTCTTTAGGGGGATGAAAAATAGATGTTGGCCGATTCTCATAGATACCGGATAAGCACAAAAAATTTCATCAAAATCGGTCAAGCCGTTTCGGAGGAGTATGGCAACGAAAACTGTGACACGAGAATTTTATATATTAGATATGGACATTTAAGCCGCGAACCCACCGCAACGCACGGAGAGGCTACGTACGTGTGTGAGGCTACGCCTAACATGAAAATGTGTGAGATTGGTTCCACTGCAACCCACGGATACGCTACGCATCAAGTGACGTCACTGATACACGCGTGGCTTGCTCGAATATGGCGTCCACGTAGCTCGACTATGTCAAAATCATATTCTTGCAAAAAAACGTGCGTAGCCTCCACGTGTGCCGCGGTGGGCCACGCTACAGTTGTACGTAGTCGCGGGCGTGTAGCGTGTACTTCAGTGGAAACGTAGACCCACGTTGTCAAACAAATAAACCCAACTAGGGAATGCAATCACGTGGATCCACAACCCCGCAAATGCGGGATCCCGCATGAAATTAGCGAGATTACAAATGCGGAATAACACATGCGGGATCCGCAAGATTTGCAGAATTTATTTTTTTAAGCCTCTTTTCGCATAACGTCATATACGTCGTACAAAGTGCATACAAACACCATCCTCAACTACTCAACAGCTGGCGGTATCACTTAATCTTATAGTAAAACGAGAAATGCCTCTTTTTGAATGTGGAGTAAACAGAGGGGAGTATGTGGAAGCAACTTACAACTTTTTTAAGTCCGTTCCACCTACTAGCGCTGAATCTGGACGCGCATTTCAGCTGCTGGCTATACGTGCAGCAAAATCCGATCAAATCGAACGATCCGATCAAACATTAAAAACCTTATGTATACTCCGAAAACAATTTCAGAAGCAAGTGTCCGAATCTCATTAATATTTTTTTTCAGACTTTACTTTTTAATTCACATAACATAATTTAGATTTTTGTCATTGTTTCTGATCAAAAATTACACTATTTGTTTCTTCTAAGTACATTCTAGTGCTTCATTTACTGGCTTAGAAAATAATGTTGTGGGCTAATAATTCTAAAATATTGCGGATCCGCGGGACTGACGGTCTCAATCTTGCGGATTTGCAAGATTATGTTTTGGGTGATGGATTGCATTCCCTAAACCCAACCCAAACGCCGCGTGGCCGTGGATAGCGTGCACCGTTGTGGGTTCGCGGCTTTAGACAAGCATAGACATGCCTCTGCCTGGGTACGAACCCACGACCTTCAATACAAGTAAACTGTAAGGCTGCATTTCTGACGAAGATGTGCGAGGATGCGTAGCGAGTGATGTCTTTGTTAAGAGGAAATGCTGGCGGCGAGACTTTGTATGTAAAAAATCATAATACGAGGTTTGGCTCTTGACTGTTTTCTCCTCCAATATTGGACTGGTATAGAGATCTCTATGTTTTCCTTTTTTGATTAATAGTTTCCAAATTTGTACACTAGGGCTCTGTTGACAGCGATTTATCGGACAATTTTGAGCATTTTGTGAGAGTTCTAGTGGTTACACGGTTACTAAATCATCAAAAAAGAAAACACAGGGACACAGTATATATCCTTTTTATTTAGGTTGTGAAATATCTCTTAAATCGGTCCAGTATTGGAGGAGAAAACAGTCGAGAGCCAAACCTTGAATTATGACTTTTTATGTACAAAGCCGCCAGCATTTCCTCTTAAGAACCAATAGAATTGCTTGCGCTGAGCGAGGCTAGGTAAATGAAGCGCACATATTTCCTCGTAACGCAGCCCTACAGAAATATTAGCATGCTTCGTGGAGATATTTACTTTTTTGTGTGCCCAATATTTTAAGTAACTATTACTTGACTATGTTACAAACGAAACCATAGCGTGATAACAACCAACTAGAGAAACCAATTTACTAACTAGAGCTGTTCTAAATACCACCCATAAAATTAAGAAAACCCTCGTAACGTCTACTATACTCCAAATACAGTAGCAATAATATTTAGCCTTCTTATATACAGGTATGGTTTCACAGTTACCTATGTTTTGTAATGCACAAACATATATGTGTATGCACGCATTCTTGTGTTTCCGTCAGTCATACAAGTGATCGGTATTTTGTGGTTTTGCAATAGCTACATAGGTATCTTTGTAGGTAAATATTGTAGTAGATAATGTATAGGTTTATTGGCTTATTTGAAAGACATAGTGTCGTCAGTAAGAAGGTGATTTCTTGGCGTTTGATGGGCTTGACATATTTCATTTGACTCATACTACCAAACTTTAATAACGATAATATAGTGTGTTAGCTGACATGTGCCATCCTTTTATTTAATTTAATGTTCGATATCTATCATAAAATGTTGAATAATAATGTTATATAAATTCAAGTTCTTTAAACTTAACAGACAGTTGTGTTGCTGGGGAGTTTGTTGGCCACTTCTTCTTCCCAGCTAAAACACTAGGAAGTGGTGAAGGGCTGGGCGACTTGGGGGACTGTCTTCATGTAAATTTTGATGTTCAAAAGGAGCTGATTTTCAGCCTAGTATGAATAAATGCCTTTTGATTTTGATTTTGGGTTGCATAAACGTAAATTTGCTGAGTTAAAGCTAGTGATATCTATTGGTCACTTAAATATTACCTATCTTTTTAGCTGCAGGTATGAAAGAATACACTTAAGACCGATTTTTCGATAACTAGTCCGATAAATTTAAGCTGTGGCACAAAAATGGCGGCACGACAATTATTGTATTGAAAATATCTCAAATAGCTAAAATTATTCATTTAAAAAATATCTGTTCATTGAAAATCAAGCACTAAACTAAATTACAATAAAAATCAAAAGTATTAAGTTCTTATTATGTGTACGTATGTATTTATGCAACAAGGTCTCGGTTAAGGCAAATCTTTTCGCAATATAATAGCAGCTATTTCTTTTTTTGTATTTTTATCGTAGAATGTTTTGTTTTATACAGGTGTATCGGAAGCGAGACTGTGTCCCGATGGTCTGGTGTTCTCAGACGAGAACCCCAACAAGGAGAGATGCGACATCCCCTCGAATGTAGACTGCGGAGACAGGAAAGAGCTGCGTAAGTAACACTATAAAAATGTTATCAGATATATAAGCTATTGGCACCTGTCCTCTATGCACTACTAGAATAGTTTCCAAGATAAAACTAAGCCTTAAGAAAAAATTAACACGTCACCGGAAAATTGCAAACGTCGTAGAATTGTAAAATTCAAATTCAAAAATTTTATTTCAAGCCATGAGATCCATATAGTGTTAGCTTAACTTAGTCTATGTTAGTAAAAAAAAAAAAAAACAAAATAATAAAAATAAACAAAAAAAAAATTGGCTGCATGCACATGTGGACGCACATGCCTGCCAGCCCAGAGCCTGATAAACGGTCCATCTAAAAAAAAAATATCGCGTGAAATTGTAAAATATTTTTTCTTAATAAGCCAAGGACATATTGGAAACTATTGAATTGGGTGGAAATTAATGTACACAAAACGATTGTTTCATAATACTGTTTCGAGAAACAATAATCTAATAAAGATTTATAAGAGTTTGCAATTTTCCGGTTACGTATGTACATATACAACGAGTAATAGAATAAAAGCTGGAAAGTGGTGATTGTACTCATCCTCAAGAATAACTTACTATGGAACCGAGCCAGAAATCGCGGCATAGAATCAAGTGCCCGATATTTGCATGACTCGACGAAATGAACTCAGGCACAAAACCCGTACTTATAAATGGAATGTTGACATCGCATTTCAGTTGCAATCTACCAAAACACCTCTCGTTCCTCTTTGTGACAGATCTCGACTGCGATGCGAATGCAAACGTTACTTAATTACAGGAATTTGCCCTCTGAACTGAGTTGTTTTTCGCGATATGAGGGCTGACTTGCACTGCACAAATAGTTTTTGTTGCTATTTCTTTGTAGACTTTAGCAATAGCCGATACTAAGCCATAAACCATCTTTTGACTGTCTAAGATAATTAAGGGAGCTGGTTAGTGTTTAATCCGTTGTATAGCCCATATACAGCTCTTACAATGCTCTGGACAGCTGTTAACAAGCTACTATAATGCTCAGGGCTGGTTAATTTGGGGCCAATTAGAATTAAAAGAATTGTGTAGCCGGATATACAGCCCTTGTATAAAAAGTATAACTAAAAAGTATAAAAGTATAAATATAATTTCAAAAATTCTGTAGTCCAGTGACTATACAGCTATGTATGCTGCTTAGGAGGACTCTGTAGAGAAAGATATTTTGTCTTTAGAAGAATTCTGAATTTGATTAAGAAATAATTGTAATAGACTAAAAGGTCCTAAGTTATTATCAAATAAACTAACATTTTTGCCACTGAAGCAATACCTCCTACATTGTTGTGAAACTGCTCACTTCAGTGAGAGCGGGACCAATTTATTTGATAGCATATTATTATTTCGAAGTTATTGGTCGGTTGCCGTATTTTGTACCTTTTGTTTGAGCAGAGATCAAGTCGTTAAAAAAAATTAGCTATAGCTTTGGTGAAAACATCGTGTTTCCTGCTAGGACGATACTTAAGAGGTCGATCTATGATATTTCTTCTTATTACCTTCCAAAAGAGATAAACCGAAAGTTGTTAGGCTAAAGTGTTACCGGTGATCAGATAAACAAACTTATTATTTTGTTTACTTAACTATGGGCCAATTATATCGAACGAAAATGATTACGAAACTATGTAGTTGACCCGCGCAACTTCGTCTGCTCCGCTCCTATTGGTCTTAGCGTGATGATATATAGCCTATAGCGATTAATGGGCTATTGAACACTAAAATAATTTTTCAAATCGGGCCAGTAGTTCCTGAGATTAGCGCGTTCAAGCAAACAAACAAACAAATAAACTTAACTTATTAGTATATAAGTATAGATATAGATTATTGTGACCAAATTGTCAAACGAGCTTCACCTAGCTATGATTGGTTGAATGAGTTTTCAACTGCCAATCACATCACTTGAGTTGCTTTTCATTTGTGACAGTTCGATATTTATTTTTCCTGAATCCGGGGATTACTTGTCTACAATAATATTTCAAATATGTCCCATACTAACTGTTTTTTTTTTTCACAGAGGAGCCAAAACCATCTAAAGGCTGCCCCAGACAGAACGGATATTTCAAACATCCCGATCCTCAGGTACGTTCTGTAATCAACCAGTATTGTAACTACATAGCATTTGTGTGCGATATGAGCAAAGGGCAATGAGGCGGTAAAATTGTTTAAAAATGTTGCATTTTGAATAGAGTTAAAGCAGTCTAAATTAATATGTCTGTGATTTCTGTTATAACTGTTGTATGTTTCTATATTTTTAAATGAAAACACAAAACTCTTAGGCATCATAGTTCATTTTATTCCACTAAATCTTTCTTAATTCACATGATTGAACTAAAACCCGAAGTAGAATGTATTCACATCGGATAACATTTTACTCTGTAAATGTCTCGAAAACTAGAATTTATTTGAATTTGTTAGGTGATATGTATCCACATGCTCTGAATAAGATATTCCTGAAGTTCTATTCCATCTCAAATATTTTCTAATTCATGCCGAAGTCAAAGTCAGGATCACAGTCAATGTCAAAGTCAAAGTCAAAGTCAAAGCCAAAGTCAAGGTCAAAGTAAATAATGAAAAAAACTTACATTTCCAGGCTTGCGACAAGTTCCACTACTGCTCCGACGGCACCCCCAACGAGATGCCCTGCCCTCCCGGCCTGTACTTCGACGAGGAGACCTCCAACTGTGACTGGAAGGAGTCCGTCAAGAGGCAGTGTGATCAGCTCACCAAGGGTACGTTACATCCAGAACATTCATTATGGTAGGTGAGAGATAAACGTGCAATAACGGTCATACATTTATTAAATTTCTTAATATCAACTGAAAAAGGGATATTAAGGAAAGGTCATGGGTACTTTATTGCACGTTTATCTGGCGCCTATGATAACCATATCACCAATGGGAAGATAAAGAAAAGGAAGTATGTAACTCTTTTAGATCTTATTGGAAATCAAGGTTCAACTTTAGATTAAGTAATTTAAGAAAAAGAATATGTAGCCAACATGCCAATGAATACAAACTTGAAAGACTAAGGTGGTATTTTGAAGCAATTCTGGGACCGTGTTAACCTCAATAAGAGAGTTTCCTATGCTCTTTCTAAAAATCACGAGCTATCTACAGGGTTATTTGTAAAACACCAACAACCTCTTAGGCAGTGAAAGTACACATGATTATAAACAACTTTTACTTTGAGACCAACCTCGAAAACTCGAAAAAAATATCAGCTGTTTCAAACAAAATGCAATATTTAGCCAATGAAAATATATATATATATAAATATGAAACAGCTGATATTTTTTGTGTTTTACAAATAACCCTGTATATAAAAAGGAATCGCTATTCAGGCAGCGAGTTTCATCTTGCACATCTTCTCAAAATTGTAACTTTACTAATAAATAATCTCTAATTTCCAGACCTACTTGACGACGGATTCTCCTGCCCCGATGGTGAAGTGATGGGACCCAACGGCCGCGCCCTGCCCCACCCCACTTTCCCTCACCCCGAAGACTGCCAGAAGTTCTACATCTGCCGCAATGGCGTCCAGCCCCAGAAGGGACTCTGCCCTCTTGGCAAGGTCTACAACGAGGATACGTTCATGTGCGATGACCCGGAGAAGGTTCAAGGATGGTAAGGATATAGCTTGATACTTATTCTAGACTTAGAATTGCCCGCAAAGCTTTTATTTTGAATACTGTTGAGGACTGTTTTGTTTTATTGCCTAGATTTAGTATGAATCCTAGAAAGGACATGACCAAAATAGGGCAAGTAGACGCATATGCCTCTCATAAGAAAAGTCAAAAGTCATTTATTCAAATAAGGCTGAGTACCAGCACTTTTTGAACGTCAACGTTTACAAATAGACAGTCCCCCAAAACGCCCGCCCGTCACCGTAACGGATCCCATACACTGGGTACTAGGTATGATCTAATGTCTGGGAATATTGAAATATTGGTTTCCATTAGGAATTTCACAGTAGCCAACCGGAGACCCATAAAATCTAATATATAAAAATCTCAGGTTGTTTGTTATCGAACTCCTCCGAAACGGCTTGACCGATTTTTATGTATTTTTTTTTTGTGTATTTTTGGAAGACAAACGCTAGTTAGTGTTTGTTGTATTAATTTGGGAGGATATCATCGGTGGTACTGCGCCTAAATCACTGTATTAATCTATTCTTTCTGTGTTTCAGTGAAAACTTCTATGAAGGCCAGACGTTCGAGAAAAGCAAACCGAAGAAGGCGTGAAGTGTGTCATACTTATTAAGATATTAGTTATGTATTAATAAATATTTAATAAGTCATTATGAGTTTTATTTATCTCTGTAAGTACCTAGGCAACCTTTGGCAAGTATCCGAGGAAAATCAATATCAGGAAGTAGAGTTTTCTATGAAAATATAACTGATACAGTGTGTAGTTAATTTCAGTAAGATTGAGCAACAATATATTCATAACGTCATAATCGAAGAAATCGTCTATGTGAAGAAAGAAATTTTAACTTTAGCAGTAGCATTATGTCGCTTAGTTAAAAATACCGCTCAAATCGTTTTTTTGCGATTTCAACTTTTTTGCGGTTTATTTGCGGTGACGTAGCGATGGAAGAACTTCCATAAGGCGGACAGATGACCTGGTGAGGGTCGTGGGTAGCGAATGGATGCGAGACGCACAGAACTGGTTGTTGTGGCGACACTTGGGTTACCCCATGTGTCGGCACAACAACCAGTCCTGAAAGCCGAAAGACGTCCACGGCTGGACAGTAGTGGACATCTTTTGGCTGATATGATGATGGTAATGATGCCTGTCAGTTACTTACTTTTTGCCTAAAATCAAGAAACATACACATGAAACGGTTATGACAATCCCCAGTGGCGTCACTAAATGCTGTGGCTTCATAGAAGCCATTTTATGTTTATGTGTTTTATTTATGGGCCCTACATGCCTGAAATAAAGGAGTCAATAAAATTAAATAGAAGTCTGCGTCAGACTAATTTATGTTAAGAGCATCGTTGAGGGGTAACACAAAAACTTCTAAGTAATCCCTTGATCTACCTAAGGTTTTAATAAAACGGGCTGAATAGAAACGCAGGGGTAAATGGAAACAAAACTGTGAAGGCGATTTTCACTTTATTTAAATTCTGCTTGCAGCATTTAAGGTTTTTTTTTAAAATTAATATTATTAAATGATATGATGAATGATAATTCATTTGAAAATACTATTCAAAGTTTTGTTTCTATTCACCCCGTTTTACCGATACGAAAGTAAGAGTTTTTTTTTTACTATTGATAGGCACGAGTTTGACCACTATCTCACCTGATGGTAAGCGATGATGTGGTCGAAGATTGAGCACGCTTGCCAAGAAGTAACCTATTCATTCTTGATTCCCAGGTTACAGCTATCAGGAAACACAGACTCCGGCAGGGAATTCCACTCCTTAGCTGTACGCACTATGAATGTGTTCCCAAAACGTTTTGTGCGCGTGGGTGGGTATTCCACCATGTGCCGGTGGTGCATCGCCGTTCGTCTTCTGGTCCGATGATGGAACGAGCTTGGCGGAATTAAATTATGCAATTCCGTCGCACATTACCCTAAATGCAACCGGTAGAAAACTGACAGGCTAGCAACTCGTCGTCGATGCTCAGCTCGAGTGCTGCAGTGTACACACATCAACCAGCAAACTGTCTTGCTAATTTTGTTTGAGCAAGTTAAACCTCAGGTCGTTGCAGGCAGTATTGCAAACCAATTACAGATAATAATTGTAGCAGTTGTGTAAGCGCAGTCGCCCGGACTTGATACATCGATGTAAGAAAAGTAGAGTAGGTAGACAGATTTTGAAGGGGTCCACTTTGAAATGTTATTTTACAAACCTATCACACGATTAATAAGACAAATTGTCAAACGCCCTTTATCTAGCTGTGAATGAATGAGTTTTTAAACAGCCAATCGAAACACTTGAGATGTGTTTATATTGTGACGTGTAGTGTTTTTCCAAAAACCAGGGATTAGATAAACTATTTTTATGGAAATTGTAATAAGTAGTCTGAAGGATTTTTTTTTAATAAAATGAAACCATAGGTCAAAGAAGTTCAAAATGTGGACATTCTTAAACCGAGTCTATTCCCATACATAAACAGTAATCTCTTCTATCGACGCCTGTCGGCATTGTGGTGAACTGTGTAGTGAACTCAGTTGGCAATCTAATATAGCACAATTTTGTAAGTAGTTGATGTTGGCTACGGAGAGATGGCGCCACATATCGTATCGTAGCTTTTACAACGAGACCCAGACTTAGAAAATTGGCACTAAAGATCTTTGTTACGTAGATATAGGTAGTTTTTGAGTTCTGGAATCGCATTGTACGATACTTGCATATTATGATTAATTATTTTATAATTTGGTCTCTTCTTGCTATGTGGCAGGTAAATTATTTGTTAAATAGATTTAACATATATTTGGTACAGCAAGAAAAGAAAAAACAACACACAAAAAAATGGAGGAAATATTACTAGACAATACCGTTAAAAAGAAAAAGTATCTGAAAAAATGCCTTAGATACATTTTGTAAAACTGTACCAACAATTTGTAACAATTAACTTTTAAATTGCGTCACGTTCAAGTTATCGAATTATAATTTTGTTTAAAAGAGCCTCAGGTTACATATTAAATTACATGCTTGTCATAACCATTGAGCTGCCACTTTCGATATGTTCATAATCGAATTGACGTCAAATCGATATCAAGGAGATTTGCTAACATGAATTGTCGTGCAGATAAACAAACAATAATTAAGATTAATTATATGCCACAGTTGACAGCACATTGCTCGCAAAGCGTACCTATATAACAGGGCCGAAAAGTTACGGAGTGGCGACTCAACTCAAACTCAAATCGTATATTTCAAATAAACCATTTACAGGCACTTTTGAATTGTCAAAGTCGGTCAGTCAAAAACATGAAGCTATTTGCACGTTCCAAAGCGTAGATCTCTATGGAGAAGAACGTGCAAGAAACTCCACGGAGACTCTTTTAAACCATGTGATGTATTACAAAAATCTTGTTAACATTATCTTTGATTGCTTCTATATGTGAGGACAATGCGACTGTGCCCTATAGGGCGCAACGTTGGAAGCCCTTCCAAAATGTTATGAAGACCTATGACCTGGTTAAGTCCGCGAGAATCTGCACCATGAGGCTGATCGGTGTGGCGACCCTTTTTTCTTTTGAATGGGAAATCATCAAACAACTCTTCCCGCTCCAAATGCATCGACGACGAGTTGCTAGCTTGTCGGTTTTCTACCAGTTGCATTTTGGGGAATGTGCGACGGAATTGCATAATTTAATTCCGCCAAGCCCGTCCCATCATCGGACCACAAGACGAACGGTGATGCGCCACCGGTACATGGTGGACATCCCACCCAGACGCACAAAACGTTTTGGGAACACATTCATAGTGCGTACAGCTAAGGAGTGAAATTCCTTGCCGAGGTCAGTGTTTCCTGATAGCTACAACCTGGGAGTCTTTAAGTCTAGAGTGAATAGGTTACTTCTAGGCAAGCGTGCTCCATCTTCGACCACAACATCGCTTACCAACAGGTGAGATAGTGGTCAAACGCGTGCCTAACAATAGTAAAAAAAAAATGCTATTTGCGTTCCAGGGCCGAGGTAACACGTTAACTGGCTTCACAAGGGAACTCCAGTTCACGGGCACACGGGGAGGCTCTCTGTCCGAGCACTCCGTGGAGGTTTTCACTCCGATCACCCCGTGTGCCGATCCTTGGAAGAAGCCTGAGCCCAGAGTGGACGTCTCTCAACTGAAGTGATGATGATGTCATCCGCGGTAACTCGTTAACTGGCCTTCCCCCGGACGTGTCCACAAGGGAACTCCAGTCACAAGGGGAGGTTTCCAGTCCGAGCACTACGTGTAGGTTTTCTGTCCGAGCACTCCATGCAGGTTTTCTGTCCGAGCACCCCGTGTAGGTTTTTCTGTCCGAGCAACCCGTGGAAGTTTTCGCTCCGGCCATCCCGTGTGCCGACCCTTGGAAGAAGTCTAAGCCCAGAGTGGACGTCTCTCGACTATAGAGAAGACGATGATGATGTCTTCTGAGCTTATTAAAGCTCAGATTTTTAAAGCACGTGATATTGTCATTTCTTAGTAGGGTTCAAATTCAATGAAACATTTCATTTCAAATCATAAAACGGTTTCATGAGTAAGTACTGTCGATTTCATTAGCCTATTGAGTACCAAAAGTTATTAATAGTATGTTCAGAAAAATATCACAAAAGAACCGTCAATCAAACATCAATAACTTTTATATATAGACATACGTAATACATACTTATATGATATGTTTCTCTTAGCTAGATCACGACTTGCGATTTTTAGACGCCTATTCAAATATTATATAAGAGTGCTATATTTATCTTGTATTATGTGGAGAAAGTGGATGTGTGTATGTTTCTAGAAACGTTAGTAGTTTTCGTTGTGCTAATCTACAAACGGTGTTGCTAAGTACATTTGAAAAGTATTCACTAGGTTATGGAAACATTCACCGCAGCCCTGAAACGCAAAGGACACTAGCAGGAACACGGATGGGTTTTAGTCAGAGTTTGACACTCCCTTTTGCTCCGCCCGGAGCGGTAGGAGTCATTTGATGATCTCCCATTCTTAAAAAAAAGGTTATGGAAACAAAGACTTTAAAGTAGGTTGTTTCTAGAATTTGTATTTGTTACGGCACGCGTCAATAAAATCGAAGAAACTTGTCAATGAAAATGTCAGTTAAAAAGTACTTAAATTTGACTGCACTCATGCAGTAGCATCTTAGCATCTCAGCGACATTCAATGTCAGACTCAAAATACAGGGTTAGAGGTATTTTTGAAAGAATGCGATTGCAACGCGAATGTGAACGCTTTCCGGTAAGTTTCTTGAAAGCTTTTACAAGGAACTTAGGTTTTTCTGGTAAACTACGATAAACTTGCAATAAAGTACATTGACCTTTCCCTAATATCCTTTCGTAAATACCCGAACAATGAATTATGAAGCGTTTTCATTACTAAATAACGTAAAGTATCACGATAGAAGTCGATTCAGGATAGTTTATGTCTTCATATCTGTTTTTGATACTAAGAAATTCAATAAATGTTTGTGGACCAATGACCATTATGCACATTTATCTAGTGCTTATGATATAAAAAGAATGTCGATGAATGTTGGAACGTCATGATGATTTTCACTCAGCAACTGCATCTTTTCATCATCATCATCATCATCATCATCATATCAGCCGAAAGACGTCCACTGCTGGACATAGGCCTCCCGCAAAAGGAGGGGGCGGGTTTGCCATAATCGCTACGCTTGGCAGGCGGGTTTGCGATCGCAGTGTATGGATGGTGTCGATTTTTTACAGAGAACGCTGCTGCCCATTCTCTGACGAGTCCCTTAGTCGCCTCTTACGACAGCCACGGGAAGTGATGGGATGGTATTATTCTTTTACGGCACCATACGGCACCGGTCGACACCATACGGCGGAGTCCCCCCCTTTAATCTTGCATCTTTTAGTGAAACCCAAAATCTCATAACATTAATGAATTATTGAAATTAAACCCTGTTATTCCATTCTCTACTAATCAACTTTTGGGCGTCTGCTACTCAAATTCAAATTCAGGATATGCTTATCAGTTTTGCTAAGATTTTTTTTTTAAATAAGTTTGTTTCTGTTAACACACAACCATATTTAATTGTTTTTCATCGACGCTTGCACGATTGCCTATCTTAACCAATATAAAAAAATTAACCTTTTTTTAAATTACCTTCTCCATGTATTTCTCAACTTCAGGGTACGTCGAGTGTCTTTACAACATAACTAGTGGAGCGACTGATAACAGATAACGTCGACTTTTTGTCGGGCGACGCGAATCGTGACCGATTTGTGCGCGTACGCAACTTGTTATAATACGCGCTTGTTTTATCGATCTGGCTTTTTAGGGTTCCGGTACCCAAAAGGTAACCAACGGAACCCTATTCCTAAGCCTCCGGTGGCCCTCCGTCCATCTGTCTGTAATAGGTAGACAGTTGAAATTTTCACAGATTGTGTATTTCTATTGCTGCTATAACAACATATATAATAAAAATTAAGGTTTATGGTACGGAACCCTTTGTGTGGGAGTGCGACTCGCACTTGGCCAGTTTTTTTTTCGTGTATTGGTGGTAAATTAAGTGATAGTGACTGATTGTAGAATAGTAGGTTATAGTCCTAGTTGTGATTCATAGAGATCATGAAAAAGGTGTAGACGAAATCGTATGTCTGTCTGTCACACAATGTAAGTTATATCTCAATTAGAAAAGCTGGGGTTCAAATCATTATAACTTCTTGAATTGAAATATAATCATTGGTTTTATCATCAATGATCAAGTCTAGATTCGCAAAGAAGATTCTTATGGAGAAGAACGGAGAAGAAAATTCATAGTAACAAGTGAAAGTTTTACAATGTTTACTAATTAGTTATATGTGAAGACAATGCACCTAGAATAGCACTACTATATTGTACTTCTTATAGAAGTAAACAGATAATTACGCGACGTGTTATGTGTATTCTGCTGTTTTCTTCTTCAAAACATGACTGATCTAAAAAAAATCATATTTAAAAATTTAGAAGAAGACTATATCTATGCCTCTATTATTTTTGTTAAAAACTTAACAAATTTGTCTGATAGTCGTCTGAACATGGCAGTAAAAACGGGCTGTATTTTCGGATTTTTCGATTGTCATAATTCTTTTAGTAATTATGTTTTGGAAAAAATGAAATGATAAAGGAAAAATCATTGTTCAAGAAGCGTTATCTACGAAGAAAACAGCGAAATACGAAACGTATGGAGAAAGGCCCAATAGAGTCCCCGCTTAAATGTGATTAACTTTTTATTGTGTTTCAAATAACAATGCTCTTATTTCTGGCAATGCCCTTTCCCAACAAAATACATCGTTCCCAATATGTCGATAGTTTATCCATTTACTTTGTCTACCAGTTCTAGTATTCCGAAATAGTGAGCGTATTCATTTAGAAGTTTTCGAAATTAGAGCAATTCTGTATAAATTGTGTTTATTGCCGCTTTGAGTACCGGCAGTTCATAAGGCCTACGAATAAATGGGCTGGCGAAATTAGAACGTACTTTACTGTAGATATATGTGAGACTTGAGTTGAACAAACGATAACTTTACAATAACGTACTGTGGGTGTTAAGAGGAAATGCTGGCGGTGAGACTTTGTATGTAAAAAGTCATAATTCGAGGTTTGGCTCTCGACTGTTTTGTCCTCCAATATTAAACCGATTCAAGAGATACTTCACAAACTGAATGAGAAGGATATATACTGTGTCACTATGTTTTCTTTTTTGATTATTTATTAACCGTATAAGCACTAGAACCCTCACAAAATGCTTAAAATTTTCCGATAAATCGCTGTCAACAGAGCCCTAGTGTACAAATAATATAAAAAAATAAAAATAAAAAGCTTTATTGCAATTAAAAATGAAAAAAGAAGGGAACTCTTGACTTCCAAACTAAGTATGACTTGTATTATGGAAGCCAAGGCGCTCTCTCATTTTGTAAACATATTGAGTACAATTAAAGAAAGGAATGCATGCAGCAGGCAAATAAGAAAAATATTAATAAAATAACAGTAAATAAAAAATAAAAAAAGGAAAAAGTAGGTATATTATTATCTACGGCTACCAGTGAGGTGTAGTATTGCCCTGCGGCCCTACTATGACGTGCCAATACGATCAGGACCAAGCTGAGGAAAAGGGACAGTGTTATGCGTCTTGTCTAACTCTGTCTCCTCACCACACCCTATACACGATCGCTTTAAGACGTCATAGCAGGCCAGCAGGTGTGAATAAATGTGGTGAAAGCTAGGTGGCAATGTTGTCATGAGTGGTGTTTAATGTGTGTTATGTGTTAATAATTATTATAAGGTTAATAAGTGTTATGTTCTGTATGCGGCAAGTCCCGAGGGGTGTGTTTATTTGAAAAAAAAATATATGCGTGAGAGTCTGAGATTTAGAGTGTGGATATTGAAGGCTTAAGGTGGCTTAAGAAGTTTCAACTTCTTCATAAATTTGGTAACTATTAATCAAAAAAGAAAAACATAGGAACACAGTATATATTCTTCTTATTCAGTTTGTTTCTTATTCAATATCTCTTAAATCGGTTCAATATTGGAGGAGGAAACAGTCGAGACCCAAACCTCGAATTATGACTTTTTACATCCAATGTCTCTCCGCCAGCATTTCCTCTTAAAGCGCCGTTGGCCAAAATTGCCACCATGTGGAGCCTAAAACCGCCAGGAGGCGCTATGGGAAACCCCGTCAAAGGTGATCCGGCCAAAATAAACATTCAATAGTCCATTTAAGTCCTAGCTTTTAAGAGCTGAAAACCATTGAGGCCTATAGATGTTACTGATTAGGGTGTGAAGTCCCGCAAACTTCTATTGAAAAGGGAGGATCATCCGACTTGACGGGTGTCAGTTGTGCTCTGTGTGCCCGATGGCTATTGTCGGGCGAAAAGGTATATGTATGTTGCGGACGGCGAGCATTGGGTGGTTCGCCTTCCGATCAGAACCAGGCCCAGGTCGACGGCGCGCTGTGTTCCACGCGCGCCTCAAAGAACTGTCAAGACGGCGCCCGCTAGGGCCAGTGCCTGCCGGTGTTGCGGAATCTGTTTGAAAGAGTACCGCGGCCCTGGAACAAAAAAAACTTGAGAGGTGTCAAGGGACACCCGGATGGAATGAAGTTCGGAGAAGTAATTAGTGAGGAATTGTAATATTTTTTTTTAAGTTATAATATTTTTTTTTTTTTATTAACAAATGTAATGTAATATAAACTTAATCAGTAGGCTCAATTTTAGACCCTAATACCTACCCTACCCACCGTACCTACCTTACCTACCCTACTTACCCTGCCTACCCTGCCTAACCTACCTTACAAATATAATGTAAACAGAAATAGAAAGAAGAAACGAAAATAACTGGATTGCTTTCTATGAGAGAGAGAGAGAGAGACAGACAGAGAAACACGCGCACGTCGCACGGCTTACAACTATAGCAAAAAGTGTCGTTACAACTTTTCGTGAGAATTTTTTCCATCTAGCCCCCTTTCACAACGCGCGATAAGGAACTTCGTTCCAAAAAGGGCGTTTGGAGGAACACGAATGGGTTTTAGTCAGGAAGAGTCTGACACTCCCTTCTGCTTCACCCAGAGCGGGAGGAGTCATTTGATGATTCCCCCATCTTTAAAAAAAAAAGGAATATGTATGTTCGAATTGCGCGAAGAACTTAGACGGCACGACGTAGGATTTATTTATATGTACTTTATTGTAAACTCTGACACTAGGGTGTGTGGGGTCGTTAGACCTTACTGCTCACACGATAAGAAGACCAATTTAAAAAATACATATAGAAAACCTTAAACTAAAAAAAAAAACTAAAAACGTGCGAAAAAAAATAACGGAAACTTATTAGGCAATACGATACTTCTTAACAGCATCAGAAGTTATAGTTTTCCTGTTATCTAACTAACATTTCCTAACATAACTTTTCCTTATTATCATTTGCTAGAATTTATTTAAATGACACAAACAAATATACGTTGTTAAAAATATACGCTGAGCGTGGATTAGCATAAAGAAAAGTGATTGCAAAACATGACAAGTTGGCAACCTACCGCGCCGGGCTTGCAAAACAATCTCCTTTTATCTGCCCAACACGTTCTACTGAGCAAAGCAAAAGGAGACAAACATATATATTGTATACTAGCTGATCCGTGCCCACTTCGTTGGGCGGTATTTTTCGGGTTGATATATAGCCTATGACATTCACAAATAACGTGGCTTTCTATTGATAAAAGAATTTTCAAAATCGGTTCAGTAGATCCAGAGATTACCCACAAAAACTCACAAACTTTACCTCTTTATAATATTAGTATATGAGTACTTACATAAATGTCCATTGGTATTGTGATCGCAAGAGCAAATACTGCCTGCCAGGGTTGCGGAGCTTGTTCGAAAGAATCACCGTGGCCCTGGAACGCAAAAGGCATTTGGAGGAACACTGATGGGTTTTAGTCAGTAAGATTCTGTAGGTACTCCCTTCCGCTCCACCCAGGGCGGAAGTCATTTGATTTCCCATCTTTAAAAATGAGTAAAAACTGAGCGTTAGGACCTGGTTTGGATACACAGTTTAGTCTTAGTGATTTTGGATTCTCTCCAGCAAGCTGCTGGAGACTGTTTAGAAGATGACGGGGCGCCACCCGTGCCTTTCCATTTCTATACCATCAGACTATCAGGGGATGAGAGCGTGCTCTTGTGTTTGCGCATACCCTTTGCACAATAGATCCTCCTTATGTGACTAGTCGCTGTTAAGACCAGCCATTGCGAGCGAAATTATTCGGGAGGATTATATAAGAAATGCGATACAACATTTAGTTAAATTGTTCACCTAACCTTTACCTTACTAATGGAATTTTCAGTCGAATCTGTCGGTAGATTTTACACCTGTTTCTTTATAGAAATAGAATCTTCAAAATTATATTATAGTTATGTGAAATAGGACGAAATGGTAAGTTGTACATATTTCGGACAAGAAGCTTATAAGGAAAATATGTAAGGTGTGAAGCGATACTTCAAGCCTGGCCAGCTTTTAACTCTATATAAAGCGCAAGTCCGATCCTGCATGGAGTATTGTAGCCACCTGTGGGATGGCTCAGCTAAGTATCAGCTTGCCGCGCTTGACTCGGTGGAACGCAGAGCTAAGAGGCTCATCGGTGACGAAAAACTGGTGGATACCAAGCTACATAGCTTGGCTCATCGCCGTAAGGTTGCCTGCTTGTCGGTCTTCTACAGATTGTACTTCGGTGAGTGTGCCCAAGAACTCCACGACCTCATTCCACCGGCCCCCTTCTACCATCGGACATCCAGACGCACTGCATCTTACCATCCCTACCTTGTTACTATTCCACCAATTCGCACTAAGCGTTTCCAAACGTCTTTTATAATGCGCACAGCAAAGGAGTGGAACTCTCTGCCTGCGTCTGTGTTTCCAAACGCATACAACCCTAATCTCTTCAAAGTTAGAGTGAACAGGCTCCTTCTGGGTAAGCTCGCTCCATCGTAGACTTTGTCTCTGTCATCTTTGACCTTGACTAGAGTCAAGAGCAAACCCATATCAAATAAAAAAAATAAAAAAAAAGGTGTTGACCTTACATATTTTTCAAGTCGCGGAGAAACTGTGAATCAGTGTTTTTCAATGTCAAAATCTATATATGTTTACTTTTGGCAAAACAAAAGCCAATCAAGCCATCATAAAACAACTATGATTTAAACAACGGTTATAATTCCTTAGTATGTACATGGCGTATATTAAGCGCGCCCTCGACGCGCGTTTTACGAACGCACGCTCACGGCGCTGTAGGTATGAACCAAAGTTCCAGTACTGAAATTCAGAAGCGTTAGCGCGCGTAATCTGCGCGTCGTTGGCGCGTTAAAAAACGCCGTGTATAAAGGCCCTTATTGACTGGAGTACCTCTAATAACCAGTTGAATGACTCAATAATAAATGCTACTGTACCATCACATAACAAGTTGTATGTTTATTCATCTGCTTATTTTTTACGCCGAGTTTTTTAGTTTGGTTATTGCATGAAAAAAAAATTGAAGTGATGTAGCCAGACTTCCCCGAAATTACGATCACTATTTCTGGAAAGTCTGGTTATGTAGTTCGGCTCAACTATACAGAAAATATATGATTAGAGTATAGATTGATTGCTTTTTTTTGTCAAATACACGATTTTACTAAAATGTGTTTTCGAGTACGAGTATATTGGGGTCGGCTTTCAGCCTAACCGAATGTAGTTGTGTTTCAGAATTTTACATTAGTGACTGCTTACAAAAATACCGCTTGACAAGATTTCTTTCTGATTTTTCATTAATTTTGATTTCATGCACACAAATACCTAATGTGTTTTTTTTATTTCCTCTGCAGAATTAGAAAAGGGTAAAAATAAATATAAGATTTAGGATAATATAAAAATTATGTTATCGTTCAAACAGCACAATAACAAAATTTTACCTACTGTACGAAAGTACCTCACACGTGGGGTACATTCGTACAAATATCGAATCGTAGAAAAAGGGCTATAACCCTTTAACCTTTCGGCATAATAGTTTCAGACTTTTTTGTTATAATCTACAATATATTTTTTACTTTTGTTGCACAAACTACACAATTATGACAATAAATCACAGAGAAAAAAATTAAAATGTAAAAAGTGTACGAAGGGTGACCACTTTCCCCTACAGGCAGGCCCTAAGCATTTTTTGGCTTTTGACTTATTCTTTAGAACCTAGATCAACGAATAATCGCTAGAATGACAAATCTAGAATTTGAAAAAGAAGGAATCTAACGAGTTAACGTCAAACGTATTTTATAATGCGCCCAGAAAAGGAGTGGAACTCTCTGCCTGCGTCTGTGTTTCTGAACGCTTACAACCCTCATCTCTTTAAAGTCTGAGTGAACAGGTTCCTTCTGGGTAAGCTCGCTCCATCGTAGACTCTGTCATCTCTGACCTAGACTAGAGTCAAGAGCAAACCCTTGTCAAATAAAAAAAAGAACTTGGGTACACTAATGCATTATTAATATAACTGAAATTGACTGAACAAGAAAACATTTTCGTGACCTTGAAACACTGTTTCAATTGCATGTTTTCAGACACTTTACCCACTCTGAGATATCACCACCGAAAAAATGAGTCAGTTTTTATTTAAACTAGAACAAAATAATATTTCTTTACTTATTAATTATATATTGGCTGATTAGACCGGGACAAGAAAGAATAGACGTCTTCTTTTTCTTCTTATCGTGTGGGCAGTAAGGTCTAGCGACCCCACACACCCTGGTATCAGAGTTTCTACACCGCCTCAAGGGCCTTTGACATGGTTTATTTGACGATCGCCATTTGGCGGCCGGGACCACCGGCTTATACGTACCTTTCGAAGCACGGAATCTCTTTTTATCAGACAATCAGGTGATTCAAGCCTACAATGTCCTAGCCAAACTGGAAACAACTTTACTAAGTATGTTTCCCGTGGGAATCGAACCCACGACCACCGAGTCACAAGGCAAACGCCTAAACCACTCGACCACGGAGGCGGTTAGAATAGACGTGACTTAATGTTTGCAGTGACAACAACGTTACAAAATAACAATAATCCTGTCACAAATATATATGTACACAATTAATCCGTCTGTCATCTAAATTACGTACGTTGATAGATATTCCTGTCAGTGACACAGTGACAACGAGTTTCTCTCACGACTACGCAACAGATTAAAGTTTAATTTCGATTAATTGCTATCTCCTCCTTCCAGGCGTGTATGTCTGTGTGTGTCTGTGGTATTGTCAATCAAAGCACGCCGCGTGAGGTATATGGCCGTTTTCGTAAGAGGTGACTTGAGACCGATAGCGACAGGTGTTGTATTCATAGTCTTGTTAAGAAAGATGTTTATTTTGAACATAAAAGATATATTTGTCTAAACGTACGTTTTTTACCGTTTGACCACATTTTGGAAATGACTTTTTTAAATATGTTATTGGTTTATTCGAGGGTTATATATAAGTAAGGTTTATTATGATTTGTACACATGATCAATACATTTCTGACGGCACGGTTGACGCAGTGACTGAACGATTGGCTGCTGCAATGCCTGTCGCAGGTTCGATTCCCTCACGAAACAAAAAACACTTATCTTTGACGCGAATTTTAAAATGTTGACGAATGACGAATGACAAATGACGAATATTAAAATGTTGAATATCATTTCGTCTTGGGGGAAAGCAATGAAGAGTTCCGCTGAGTTATAGTTTTAGCTGGTTTTGTGACATAAACTGATTTTATTCTTCTTTGTCGCATTTCATATTAAACCTCATTTTATTTTATTATCAATGATAACCCGCCGCATGGTGTCGGCCGGTGCTGTATGGTGACGTAAAAGAATAATACCATCCCTTAACTTCCCGTGGGTGTCGTAAAAGGCGACTAAGGGACTCACCAGAGAATGGGCAGCAGCGTTCTCTGTAAAACGCAAGACCATACACTGCAATCGCCAACCCGCCTGCCAAGCGTGGCGATTATGGCAAAACCCCCCCGTTGGGGGAGGCCTATGTCCAGCAGTGGGACGTCTTCGGCTGTTATGATTATGATGATGATCAATGATAAAATATATCATTTATGTAGTGAAATCTCAATAATTTAAATTAATTGGTTTAGTTTGTTAAATAATGGAATTGAGTTTAAGGCAAGAAATAAAAGGCTTTTTATTTATGTGTGTCGCAATTCAATTCTAGACATAGGTATATACCCTATTTTGCCACCTTCTTCATCCAATCTATCCCAGCTACCTTTTTAAAGCCATCCTTACTAATACCTACTCGTTTTGCACTTGGTTATTTGGCCAAATTCGATTCCCTATGGAATTCGTACAAGCGACCAAGCGTAATGTCGCCATCAGACTCTCTAAGACTGTCTCATAGTGTGTAGTAATTTAGTAACAAACACAGTGTAACTCTTTATTAAAACAAACATATTCAACCCTTTTCGCGTATCATCGGGCGAACAATAAGAAAATCTCATCCACACTATACATACCTCCACCTAACCGCGTTCGGCGGGCGATCGGTGGTCTGCGCGCGCGCCGCCAGTGCTACCGGGCCAAGTAAGACGCGCACACGTCGCGACTAACAAACACACACACACATACAAGCAGACATGAGGAGTAGTGCACAGTTCGCGGTTTTGTTTGCCTGCGTGGCTTACGGTGAGTTTAAGATGGAAATATATATTATATTTATAATTTATACAAACCGATATTTTTGAAACAAACGAACTCTGTTGAAAGGTTTGGGTTGTAAAAAAATCGCTGCTTGACCCTTAGGGGTTGTAAGCGGGATTATATAAAATCTGTGTTTTTTCTGAAGAAAAATTCTTGGAAATTCAATTCTTGAATCATTCATTATTCATTGATTTTGTCGATTATTTGCTATTTACCAAGTCAAAGGTTGAGCTATTGATTGATTCTAAAATGTTAAATGACTATTAACTTAATATTCTAGAATGAAACAGACGTTATTGACACGTATGTAGATAAATGTTACTTTTCTATTTTATACTTGTGTAATATCTCATTCGAGTTCATTGATTAAAAAAAAAACAAAATACATAAAAGAATTTGTAAGAATAAAATTATTCTTTTGTTCCTGAAAATGATGGTTGATAGATCCGATTGCCCCATCCAAAGACACTAGATGGAGGTAGCTATAGGGTTATGTACATAATAAATTAGAAATTTAAGTACCTACTAATAGTACTGTAGTATGTCTAAAATGTCTGCAATAAAGATATTTTATTTATTTATTTTCTGCTACGAAGAATTTGGTACAAAAATAATAATAAACTTATCCTAATAAGGCATACAAACACACGCAAATGTATAATTATGCATAAACAAGTATACATAACCAGAAAATATTTAGATCCGACGATTAGCTTTTCACGAGTGAATAGTCTCATTTTAGTAAACTAGCTAAACTTGTTTGACTTCGTAACAAAATGTTATCCACACATGTAACAAATAGAAAAAATGACAAAATATCAGCAATAATGGAACTTGAACGAACTGGGTCCAAATATTATAGCTAAGTAAATATACCATCGAAACGAGAACAACAAGAAGTGATAATGATGTATGATTGTCAAATCTTCTAAATGAACGCGGTTGGCAAGCCCTATCGAAATTTTTCATGGGTTCTTTTTTTCATAGCCTGTTAAGGTCTTTCAGGTGTTACTTGCAGCATTGACATCGGTGGCATTAATTAAAAACCTCCAAAGTACAGGCGTAAGAGCATCTGGCGCCCTCCAGTGCTCTGAACAAAAGGCACTGCATTCTCACTGGGTATCCGAAGGGTCTCTATATCCCGAATTCACCAAGCAGGTTTGCAGCGGACTAATTGTGCCACTCTGGTAAATCCTTTAACCCAAGGTTCTCTTATCGATCTGTACATAATAATTAGTTTTCGAAAATCTTTGCGTCGCTAGTTGAATGTTACTTTGCTTAGAGAATCAAATGTATCATGCCAAATGTCAATTGATAACGCAATATGCATGCTTTTGTAAATCTATACTCGTCAATATTTTGATTTCGTCATGAAAGACGTTTGGCGTTTGGGTTTTAATTTCGAAAATAATCAAATTACTTAACGTATTGCTGACAATATGTCTTGAAAGAGATACTGTTTATTTATTCACATAAACAAGAATGCTATTAATATATTCAGTTTATTAATAAGCTACATCGAAGATCAAATTAATAATTTTATTTATTATTAATACAAATTCCAATTTAAATGGATTAGCCTGTTATGTCCCACAGCTGAACAAAGGCCTACGCCTCCCTATTTATACATATTAACATATGCCTATCATCTGCTATTGCGACTCAGTCTTTTTCATAGGAGTAAAAATCGTCGCTCCACTTTCATCTTGCTCCATATTTATGAAGAGATAAATTACTTACCAGGAACAAACTTGAAGGCCCGTGATAAGTCCCTATCTACTCAGGATCTTCTTTCATTTGTTAGTACTCGTTCAAAACGTAGTTTTACTTAACTTTAAACCGTTGTGTTACGCAAGTGCTTGCCGCGACAAGTTATGTTAGCATTCTTGTCAGTTTTTGTTCAAATTCTTGACACGAATAGCGATTTACTGAACTGCACGCACAAAAAAAAATTAATTACATAAATATCAAGTCTATAACTTCGGTAAAAAAGCCTTACTGCCTTATTAATAATTAAAAAAAATATAGCAACTTTTAATTATCGCCAAATAAAATCTAAAAACTAAGGACAGTGTTTCAATTAGCGCCCTGTATACGAAACAAAATATCAATTAATACCTCGTTGGCGTATAATTGTATAAAGTATAAAATAGAGCTGTTTCCTGCAGTCGTTACCCAACCAATTGGAAAGGGAGCCGGAATCGAGACCGTTTGTACGAAACTCAAGGTCCACACCTGCTTCTGAGCGACATTTAAAAATTACATATATTTGGGCCGACCCGTGGGTGATTTATGTGTCGTTGTGAAATGTTAATGGGTATCGAAATGTCTGATGTTATGACAAACTGGGTTTATGACGATTACTTCTGGTTTGACTTGATTTAACGACCGTTTTGACATAAGATCGACGTTTTGATGTCGTTGTATCGGTGAGTTCAGCAACGTATAGAATGTCAATAACAACAACAACAACAACTGACAACAATACTACAACAACCAACCAACTGCCAATAATAATAGTTATATGAAAAGCATACTACGCATGGATATACAAATCATCACCTTGCACAGCCTTTTCCCAAGTATGTTGGCCGTTAAGGTTGATTCCAGTCTAACCATCACTATTTTGCATAGAGCAACATCATATCTGACCTCCACTACCCAGTTACTGGGCGCGATACGGCAGACGGGTAGTCAGACTATCGGATTTTTGACTACCAGTAACGATTGTTAAAGATCTCCAAGTGACAACCGGGACCAAGTGGTGGACCAAACAAGTAAACATAAAAACGGTCCTAGTTGTATAATTCCCAACGTGCAATACAAAGTAAAATAACAATGTTAGTCGTGAGATAAAGATTAAATAATCGCACGGTTATAATCCGTAATTGTCGGGTATAAATTGTATAAGACTCGTACGCTGAAACCGCTCGTACAAAAGAGTTCAACGCGCTACTTACACAATCCATTGTACGATAGTGATTTTATCTCTCTCGTAAACTCGTAAGCACTTGCTTTTGTTCGTAATACTAATAAATACAGACTTTTATACTAATTTGGATTCCGTAAAGGATGTCATGGATGCAGTATTTTTTAAATATTTTTGTTATGAGTCATGTATGTTTACGTGAGGTAAATATTTCATTTCAAATAAATAACTTAAGTACAAACCTTACTTGAGCAAGTAACGTTCGTTTTGTACGTTCATTTAAATCATAAAGATTATTTGTTTTGTATTATATTTCCGTATCCGTAAATATAATACCTGCCTTCATGATGCTTGAACGAACTCGGAAATACAACTTCAAATAAAAAAATAGAACTATGTATCCTTGAATAGAAAACTATAAAATTAGACACAAAAAAGTGTGTCATAAACTTCAGCATTTATGTACAATCAAGGTTACCAATTGTAGTCAGTGAAGCTGCTAAAATTAGGTTCAATTACAATGCACAATGGTTAACAAAAGTGAATAAGATTACAAAAAATATATTCGCACACAGATATATTCATAAACAATTAGTACCTGGGTAGTTACAAATAAATGAACACGTGGTTAGCTGATTATTGTGTTCAAACTGTTACAAGGCATGCTATTAACAACTTTATGCTTGGAACATTGCAATATTGAACAAACTGATTATTGTGTCATAGCCAATATTGTTATTACACAGTAGTTTTCTCATTTTTATAATTTTTTAGTTCGGGTTCACTAGATTGCTATATTATGAGTATATTTTTATCTAACTGTGCAAAAGAAACGTCATGTTTTGTATGTACTCTTCTTCTATTCCCCTTAACATCCGAATTTTTGAATATATTTTAATTATGACTTTGTGAAAATCATTGATAGCAAAAGTGCTAGTAGCGTCGATAGCATTTGAGAGTAAGGGTAGGCTTTATCAATGAAACTGAACGCGATCAGCATATACACCACGTTTACCAGCTGTCAGTTTCATTATTTTCTGTGAAATATTGACACTGGCAGCTCTTGAACGCAGTTTAGGTGCACTAATCGCGATCAGTTTCATTGGTGAAATCCGCTCTTAAGGCTACTTGTTAAGACGACGAGTGATTTTTGAAACGGTTTCTTTTTAAATGTATCACGTATAGGTATGTTATTTTTAGGGTTCCGAAAAAAAAGGAACCCTTATAGGATCACTCGGGTGTCTGTCTGTCTGTCTGTCTGTCCGTCTGTCACAGCCAGTTTTCTCCGGATCCACTGGACCGATTCTGTTGAAATTTGGTACACATATGGACTTCTGTGACCCAAACATGGACGCGTTACGTAAATCATTAAATTTTTAGTATGGGGGTCACTTTTGGGGGTCAAACTAGAAAATTAAAAAAAAAGTTTTTTGAACAATATCGTGTGACATATCAAATGAAAGGGTTTACAGTGAGGGTTTTAATTATATTCTTTTCATAATTTTAAAATAAATGGTTTTGAAGTTATTCAAGAAATGAGATGAAAAATGACCATTCCCCCCCTTATCTCCGAAACTACTGAGCCTAAAATTTTGAAAAAAATGGAGATAATTGATCTTTACCTAAAGATTACAGGAAAACCTATTAGAAGTCTGTAGTATTAAAATAACATGTTAAAAAAATTAAATTCGTTCGGAACCCTTTGCACGCGAGTCCGACTCGCACTTGGCCAGTTTTTATTTTATTGACACTCCTTTTGAATAAGTAATAAAACTAACAGAAAAATAAAATGAACATATGATATTCCTTTTGAAATATCGCGACTAAAGCCAATATTTAAATTCACAATCATAATAAATTACAAGTCTCACATTCAGTCTCAAGTGCTTATTTATACAGCCTGTATGTTTGTCTGTCCATGTACAGATTGTACCGTGATATGTGAACGAGGTTAGCCTTGCGACAGCCACTTTATGTGCCTAATTAGCAATTACGTGGTCAAAGTGTCTGTTTGTTCGTTACGATATTATGTTTCAATGTGGTACTGTCTAGTTATTTTATTTCTCAACAGATAGTATCTATTGTTTTTACTTATTGTGGCTTTCAAAACATTTTTTCTGTCTTCTGTTTATTTTGTAATTTGATTAGTGTCTCTTGTATTAAATATACGTCAAGTTAAGGAATTCCTGACTATGTCTTCTTTCCTCTTCGTTTGTGGTCTTCTTTAACTTTATTTGACTGTAAAAAATAAAACCACCACCGGGAATATTATGTCAAACGTTGAGTTTTAACCGATTTTTAGTGTTCCTTCTAAACAGTTAAGCACAGGCTTCAAATCACATCTCTATACCATAAAAAGGTGTCGACTATACCTTTATGGTGTATGTGTCTCAAAAAACTATTACAGTTTATCGTTTGATATCGCTTACCTGCAGCAATCTCACTTTTCAGAAACAGTAATAAATATTATTTATGTGTGACTGTGTAGAATTCATAAAACGATGACCATTTTCGTAAAACCACAGGAATGTCCGTATAAAAATAAATTACCATCGAACGTGTGTCGAATTGCTCATGTAACAAAAACATAAGGAAAGTAAAAACATAAGAATGTTTGTACAAGAAAATTAGATGTATCGGTAAACACTTTAGTTTATGTACATATAACTTTACAATTATTTTTAAAAAGATATTGTGCAGATCTGAGTTGTGACTTTCTGAATAGAGACTATTTTCAAAGAACATGAAAACAACAAACAGAAAAGAGAACATCTGAAATTGACAGAAATCAAGTGAAAAATAAACTATACTAGTACTTTATCTATGACTAGCTGACCCATGCAACTTCGTCTGCGTCACAATTTTCATTACTGCTCCGGTCCTATTAGTCTTAGCGTGATGATATACAGCCTATAACCTTCCTCGATAAATGGGCTATCTAACACTGAAATATTTTTTTAAATAGGACCTGTAGTCCCTGAGATTAGTGCGTTCAAGCAAACAAACAAACAAGTATAGATATATCTATCTTTATATTTTTTTCTAGTATTTTATCTAACAGGTTCTCTCAGTAGCTTCACCCGCGTTAATTTCGTAAAATTATCTCAAGGTAAATAACTTCTAGGATAAAAGTCCAGGTTATAATCTATATGTATGCCAATTTTCATCCAGATCCGTTCAGCCATTCCGGCGTGATTGAGTAACAGACATCCATCCATTCATCATTCATTTTTAATAGTAGTATACAAGATTTTCTGGAAAATTAAGGTTTACTGCTTAGATCAGCTCTCTAGAAATGAACTACCTATTAGGAATTTGGAAACCGGTGATACCAGTTTGTTTATTGTTCGAGATGTAGATGTAGAGGTCAAATATGCTGCCACGTCAAGTTGAACTAGAATCTGACCACAACAATTAAATTCTGGAAAAAGAAGAAAATAGAAGGCAATCAGCGACTGCCCTGTTTTATTTAAATTGTGACTACTGAGCAAGGGGTCCGGGCTTTTTGTGAAGTGTCATTCCCATTAGGAAATTTTCAGTGGCAGCGTTTAAGCCTGTCCATTTCAGCGGAGCGAGGCAATGAAGCGGAGAAACGTAGAAATTTTAACCAATGGAATTGCACAAAATCTCCGCACCACGTGAGTCACTGACATTTTGTGCAATTCCACCTTTAGGCTGCCTGTCAAATGGCCAGGCAGCCTAAGGATGGAATTGAGAAGGAACGAGGCAGCGGAATGGAGAAACAAAGAAATATTAATCAATCTTGTCAGTAAAAATGTTGGTGTTAGTCACACGGTGCGGAGATTTTATGCAATTTCATTGGTTAAAATTTCTCCGTTTCTCTGGTCCGCTGCCTTGCTCCACTGTAATGGAAAGGCACCCTTAGTCTGAGTTAATGGTAATAGACTGACCTATTTTTACTTTAGTCGGATATAAATAAAACGATGGGTCCGCAGAGTTCCGGAGCGGTGACCACATACCAGAAGACGTAGCGTTGGAAGGCCTTCTTCATAGTGAACTGATAACCTGGCGAAAGTCGCAAGAATCCGCAGAATGCGACACTCACAGGTCGAAGTAGTGACTCTTGGGGCCTCTGTCTAGCAGTGGACGTTTTTAGACTGATGTGACGATAATGAAAAAAAAAAATGAAAATGAAGGGTTACCTTCAGATCACTTCTAGCTGCTAATTCCAGAAATAAAGCCTTGACGGTATTCAGACACCGATTTATATAAGCCTGTATAAAATACATAAGTTATATTTGTATAAGACTTTCGAGCAATTTAGGCTTTACGTAATTTTACGATAAAACGTACAGGAGTATAAACCAATAAATATTTAAAAACCGCAATAAAAGCCAAGCCAATTCATTAATAAAACCTTGCGAATCGGTTTCGCTCGTAACGCTACGCATAGGCGCATCTGTTACGCAATAGTTCGCTCATCTTATCGGCTATAAATTAACATCTGTTACGATGCGCATACGCACTGTAATGAGCTTTCTTTTATGTCACACGTCATTTTGTGCAGTGGGTGCCGGATATTTTATATGCACAGTTTAGGGAAATGAGGGAAAATAAATTATGTAGGTACATGTGTTTGTAGGCAAATGAGTCATTTTGTATATGGTCAAAGGAAATGGAGGCGATTTGAGGACGCATTTGTCGAATTGAAGAATAGAATAGAATACTCTTTATTATGTACACTATATAAGTTACAGAAAGATAGATGCAGAACATTACATATGGTGACACAATGGGCGGCCTTTTTGCTAAAAACGTTCTTTTCAAGACAACTTTTGGATGGATTTTAAAGAGAAATGGAAAGACAGTACTGTAGGTAGTCATAAGTGTACTATTTATACAAACATCAATAAATACTTAATAGAAAAATATATTTAATAGTAATTATGAAACAAAAGAATACTCTAGTAAAAACGATTAAAAACAGAGGCAGTGGTTCTTGACCAAAGTTTGAAAAGTCGACAAATATTGAGCACGCCTTACCGAATCGGGCAAGGCATTCCATAACCGCACTGCTTGAAACATAAAAAAGGTCGGAAATGTGACATATACACAATAACGAATGTCGAGAATTCCAAAAGGTATAGGATTGAAATGCACCAACCAAATCCAAAACGTTATAGACTTTTGACAATCGTAGCTAAAACTATTGTGTAGTCCAAATCAAAAGAATATCACTTTGTCTTCAGCCCAGAGAGTTTTTTTTAATTTGTGATGGGTTTGCTCTTGACTCTGATCTAGGTCAGAGATGACAGAGACAAAGTCTACGATGGAGCGAGTTTACCCAGTAGAAGCCTGTTTACTCTAACTTTGAAGAGATTAGGATTGCAAGCGTTCGAAAACACAGACGCAGGCAGAGAGTTACACTCCTTTGCTGTGCGCATTATAAAAGACGTTTGGAAATGCTACGTGCGAATTGGTGGAATAGCAACAAGGTAGGGATGGTAAGTCAGGCGCGGGCCTGTGGACGGCGAGCATTAGGTGACTCGCCGTCCGATCAGAACCAGGCCTGGGTCGACGGCGCGCTGTGCTCCACGCGCGCCTCAAAGATCTGTCAGCATAAAAGACGGGGCCCAGTAGGGCCAGTGCCTGCAGGGGTAGAGGAATTTATTCGAAAGAGTCACCACGGCCCTGGAACGCAAAGGGCATTAGGAGGAACACGGATGGGTTTTAGTCAGTAAGAGTCTGACACTCCCTTCTGCTTCACCCAGAGCGGGAGGAGTCATTTGATGATTTCCCATCCATAAAAAAAAGGGATGGTAAGTTGCAGTGCGTCTCCATGTCCGATAGTAGAAGGGATCCGAGGAGATGTTTAACCTCAAGATAGTTTGGGAATTATATGTTTATTGCTGAATGCAGTAAACATATATCATCCCTAGCAGTTTTGATACGCTTAAAAAGCTCTAGATGGATGGCCCAGGAGCGTATTTTCTATCTCGCAAGTTGAATAGCTAAGAGATAAATACAAATCTATTCACGAATTTAAATTCGCATATTAGAAGCGCGTGTAGTTCGTTTTCATTCTTCGCAGAATGAGTAATCACAATACTTTTGATGCCTCATTTAACAGTAATGGTTTAATAACCAGCCGAGTCAAATTATTGCAACCCAGTTTTGTTTGAACACTTCCTCAAGTTTCCGTTTAGAATTTCATAGCTATTATAAATATATTTTCGGATGCAATATTAATTTAAAAGATGAATATATTTTAAGATAACTGTGTTCATAGTGAATAAAAGCTTGTGATCTTTATTTTGAAATCGTGTTCCACATAAAATGGAAACAGCTACAATTTTGTTTTTTTTTTTTAATCTGCTCTTCCTATAGTTTTCTTATCAATTTACGGTTTTCGGGAGGAAACGCCCGTAACTAATGCCGAAACTATGGACTTTAGGCTCAGAGAGTAGACACCCTGGAAGGGAAAGGGTAATTGAAGGAACGCGAATGGGTTTTAGTCTGTCACTTTCTGCCACTGCGCCTAGAACGGGAGGAGTCATTTTATGACTTACCATCCTAAAGAAGGCACTTACAATTTGTGCTAATTAATTGCACAGATTATAAGTACCATTTAATAACTTAGGTACAACTTCAACACGTACAAATCGCACTTTCTCAGTAGCAGTATTCTTTAAAAAGAGTTTAATGACGCCTACCGTGACATCAGCAATAACTTGAATGACTAAAGTATCAATGATTTACAAGACTTGGCTGATGAATGGATCGCTAGCGAACCGCGGAATTATAAATTTTATTATATTGAAGCATCGTTGTATGTTAGGTAATTTCTAATATTATTTCATACGCATTTTACACGACCACGATTGTTAGTGGTTTGAAGCAGGTTATGTATTATTGTGCGGAAGTAAGTGTCATTGTAAGTAATAAGCTTCTGGTACTTAATAGGCGAAGTTTTTTTATTTATTTTTTTATTTGAGATGGGTTTGCTCTTGACTCTAGTCTAGGTTTGAGATGACAGAGACAAAGTCTACGCTGAAGCGAGCTTACCCAGAAGGAGCCTGTTCACTCTAACTTTGAAGAAATGGGGGTTATAAGCGTCCGGAAATACAGACGCAGGCAGAGAGTTTGGAAACGCTTGGTGCGAATTGGTGGAATAGCAACAAGGTAGGGACGGTAACTTGCAGTACATCTGGATGTCCGATGATAGAAGGAGGCCGATGGGATGAGGTCGTGGAGTTCTTGGGCACACTCACCGAAGTACAATCTGTAGAACACCGCAAGCAGGCAACCTTGCGGCGATGAGCCAAGCCATGTAACTTGGCATCCACCAGTTTTACGTCGCCAATTAGCTCTGCGTTCAACCGAGTCAAGCACGGCAAGCTGGTATTTAGCTGAGCCATCCCAAAGGTGGCTGCAATACTCAATGCAGGATCGGACCTGTGCTTTGTATAGGGTTAAAAGCTGAAGTATCGCTTCACCCTATTTAGGATGCTCAGCTTTTTGGCCGCAGTTTGGGCTTTGTACTCAATATTGGTGCCGAAGTTGAGACTGGATGTCAACTCCAAGCCTGCCTAGGCATGAAGTTTACATCCAGTCAGTTGATCGGCTCGAGCCGATCAGTTACAGGAACAGATGTACCCGAAAAGTAGGATTTGGTTGAAACGACTCCTTTTTGCGGTAAAAAGACACGCCTGTGTTTTGATGGCGTTAAAAGAGAACAGATTGTCATCACCCCACTGGGAGAAAAGGCTTAAGATCCGCTCTACCATGGCTTCAAGGTACTGGTTTTTTTTTTTTTTGGACGTGGACCACTCGTAGTTCACCTCTAGAAGGGTGGTTACTACTTAACCGGACTAGCCTGTAGTGGCCTCAGAATGATTCTAAAGGACTCTACAAGGACTCTCAAGTTTTAACTGTTAGACAACTGTACATTCTGCAGTCTGCCCTTAGGGCTCATAGATCCATGCCCAAATCAAACCCTAAAAAGCGCACAAATATCCCGTCAGGCGTTAAACATAAAACCTCTTTTGCCCAACACCAATTTTACGTTTTAAGTAAATATTTATATAAGAATCTCCATAAAAAGCTAAACATACTGGATTTAAATAGATATACTTTAAAAAAAGAAATAAGTCAATGGCTATTAAAACAGGACTATGTGGCAACAGAGAATCTTCTAACTTACATCTCTTAACATAATATCACATTCATACCTAAAGATCACATTTCGCACTTTATGTCAAATTGTTATAAATTTATTACATTCATGGAATCACTTGCCCCCACTCAGACGCCCACATACACCCACACACATTCACACACACCCCACACATACTCCACACACACCCACACTCAACCACACACAACCACACACACCCCACAGATACCCACACATGTATGACTGCTGTCTTGCACACACTTTGTGTTACTTACCATTAGTTTTTTTTTTTTATTATCTTATTTTTATTTTTAGCTGTTAGTACAAATCACTGACACTGTCTTCACTTGTTTTGGTTGTGAATATAAACAGAATCCATTGGCTGAACCCTATCTTTTAAGATACAGGCTAGCCCTAGTTTAAAAGATAGAGTCTACTATTGCATCATAGTGTGAATATTATCTTTCGGACAATGTATGCAGTGCAAAGTGCTATGTTTTTGTGAAATAAATACTTTATTATTATTATTATTATTATTATTATATTATTAAGGCCCCCAGCCAAGGCAACTAAAAACTACTTAAACCTACAACTCTGCTCGCTGGGGGCACCCCCTGTGGGGTACGGGCCTCGGCTCAGCGGCATCGTTATCGGGAGGGCAGCAAGGGACAGGCTGGGTCATGACATTATTTAGGGGGTTTAAAGCTAATGGCTCAGCGACGCGGGCTGGCTCGTTAGGCAAAAGACGGGGAGCAACAACAATATTGCTATTATTATTACTGGGACGTCGCGCGGGGCCTCGGCGGCGAGGCCGGAAGGCGGCGGGTCGCGGTTTGTGTGCTTGTTTAAGAGTACTGGTTTCCCTACAGCTCTCTTGTACAAAGGTGTTTGGGTCATCGGGTTCGAGTAAGGTATGCCGTGGACGGCGGACCTTACTGATCTGGGAGGGAGCGTATGGGGTAGCCGATGCGATTAGAGGGTTCTGGTGTTTTTCAGCAGATTCGATGAAACGCTTCGTGAGGCGTTTCATGAACTGCTTGATGGTCGGGATTATGAGATCGACATGGAGTCGCTCATTCCTAACGAACCACGGGGCGCCCGTGGCCTTTCGGAGAAAACGGTTTTGGAGGGACTGCAACCTATGGATCCGGTATGACTTTACGTGGGCGAATGTAGCACACGCATAGGTCATGATGGGGCGAATGCAAGTGGTGCAAGTGGTGTGGTGTGTTGATTCTGGCTTTCAGGAGTTGCAGTGGTTGGGAATGTGTGGCGGGCTTGTCCAAAGTGGTGTAGATACGCAACTTGCATTTTAGGGATAATTTGCTGTTGTGGTTCAGCATCGAGTGGAGCCTACCGAGAGCGAAGGCGGCACGCGAACGCACCGCCTTTATGTGCTCTAGAAAACTGAGGTTTTTATCCAAGATCACTCCTAGATATTTGGCTCGTTCTTCCCAAGGGATCGGCTTGCCAAACATCTTGATCGGTGGAAGGATCGGGGGGAGTTTAGCCCGCGGCCTGCGGAACAGGACCGCCTGGCTTTTCTCGGGGTTTACCTCAATCCTCCATTTCCGAAACCAACCGCCTAGGCGGTTGGTGGATCTTTGGAGGTGAAGAGATATGGATTTACCACTCTTGCCAGAGTAGTAAACGGCTGTGTCGTCGGCAAAGAGCGCTAATTGCGACTGGGGATCGGGGGGAATTCCCAACTGGTTGTTACGCTGGAAAAGTATCTCTCTAAAACCGACCGTACTGTCATTTGCGTACCCAACAAGACCAGGCTGAAGAAGGTCATTGATGTGCAGCAGGAAAAGAGTTGCAGAGAGAACAGACCTCTAAATAACTGAGGACCCCTGAGGATCAATAGCCATGAGGTCAGAGGAGTAGTCGTCAACGACTACTCGGATCGACCGCGTTCACTAAGATAGTCTGATATCCAGCTACAAAAATCAGCTGGCATGCCATAAGCAGGAAGCTTGTGAACACACACATACAGCAACAGTTTAACCTTTTTAACCCAAAGGTTGACGAGTAGAGAATGTCTCGTTGCATTAAGTCCGCCCATGTACCACTATTGTAGGCACATAAAGTTTAAATAAGTAATAAGCACATATTTTTATTTTTTTTTCTCAGTTGTGACGTGTTAATTTATAGATTGTCAATTTTATAACATCAAAATTTTCAATTAAAGTACTTCATTTAACAAATTAATAAAATATACTAAACTAAATACAAACTAGAGCATCAAAAAAATTGTCCTCAACGCTGTCAGCTGGTAATGTGCCCAAGAGATTGATGATCAATTTTATTGTATTTTTGTGCACTTGATGAGCTGTCGCCAAATACACGTCTTTTTTCTATCATTTAATATTGACGATGACCCCACCAAACTAATTATGTAGTTGGAAACTTCGTTAAATTATGAGCATTCTTCGGTGGCAGCTGTTAGGTAGAATAAAAAATAACGACAAAAGCAAAAAAAGATCCGAACACGAAGTTGCCTTATGTTAATTAAACCTGATTTAATAAGAATGCCTTTTTCGAACTGCTTGACAAAATAAAGGAACTTTTACTAAATAGGCGACCATTAAAGGCTGCGCCGGAAAATTTCTTACTTGACATAAGTATTTGTCCTTTCACGACAACATGACCTACGCAACATCCTAGAAACCAAAGGTTTCTTTAAGAAATATATCGAAAAGACTTTCTATTGATTAAAAAATATTTTATTTAAAAATACATTCATAAATAATATTTTATAGCAAACTTTCTCACCGTTAGTGGAGTCAATAAAATCATTCCGCAACCAAAATCTAGGTGCTTAAGTTAAAAAATCATCATAAAATTAAAAAAAAAGTAGGTCTGTAGACCAAAGACAGCCACACCCATAAACTAAAAAAGTCGTATCATAAAAACCACATAATAAAATCTAGATTTTTACAAAGACAACCTTCCGTACCAAAATCAGAATCCATATTCTAGATAAATCCACAGTCGAAATCACCCAAACTTAGATGAAAGTCACTTTCTAGTCTAAAGTTCTAGCTAGTGAAAATGAGACCTCTGCCATTTGATTAAGCGAAGTCGTGAAGCTACGAATGTTGATAAGATGTCGATTTCCTATCTATTCGATAATAGGATTGCAAAACCGCGGAAGGCTCGGAGAAACCGGCTGCGAGCCATCTCGGCTTGCGTCACCGAGGAAGCGTTTGACATATTCTGTGTGGCTCGTTTTATTAGGTGATTTTTACTGTACTTTCCTCGTGATATAAATCACAGTAAGTTCCATTTAAAAAGTTATATGAGTTAATGTTGGGCCTAGTATAAATCAATGTTTGCAAAATCTATACTTAATATATAAAGCTGAAGAGTTTGTTTGTTTGTTTGTTTGCTTGAACGCGCTAATCTCAGGAACTACTGGTCCGATTTGAAAAATTATTTCAGTGTTGGATAGCCCATTTATCGAGGAAGGCTATAGGCTATATATCATCACGCTAAGACCAATAGGAGCGGAGCAGTAATGAAAATTGTGACGCAGACGACGTTGCGCGGGGCAGCTAGTTTGTAAATATATGAGTACTATGTCCCTTACGCAAACTTATTAATTTTACCTCTGCTGAATAAATGTTTGCTTGCTTGTTAAATAGTAACTTAGACATTGAACGTTTCACTAACAAGGGATGTGATTTTATTTCTAGTTGAGAAATTAATGACTCAGTCTATGCTTAGACGTCATTATATCAGGCATCTAAATCTTCCCTCACTTTAGTTGTGATTATTGTTAATCTAAAGTGGTACGGTTATCTGGAAGATATCACTATATTTTAGCGATAAGACCGTCATTGTACCATATAATAATTTACAAGATACCTACACCACAGTATAATATTGGATGGCAATAGCCGATATAATGGTCTATTAATGAGAAAATTACATAGACAACTTAGGGCTAAGTGTTTTTAATAGTAACTTCGACATTTTAGACAGTAACTTCTAGGTGGCCCATTGTCTGCTTGGGACCACATGCATCGTGTCCTAGTTATTCTAATTGCCTCACCTTTTGGTCTACCTAAGTTAATAGCTAGTTCAATTTTATATAGGTTCCTACAAACTGAGGATTGCTAAACACTGGTAACAATGAAGTACAGTTAACTGTTGGTTAAGAGCAAATAGGTAGTTTCCCACAGCATCGATGGAGTTAGAGCTGTTGTAATCTTTAAGTTAAATACGATACTTTCGCTTAGATGGGAATAAAGATGAAGTGTTATATCAAGTGAAACTGTTTCTTACTTGCTTCTTAGTGCTGAAACACATAACAATATAATTAAGCATGAGTTACTGAAAAATTAATACTTTAAGAGTTCAATATAAGTTAAGAGTGTAAGTTTTTATTTCAACTTTAAAATTCAGAAATAATTTTCCCCGTAAAATATAAGAATTAACGTAAGCTTTAAAGACTACTTTTTCGGATTTAGAAAAATAAAGGTTTTATAGGATTCGTTTTTCCCGTCGAACTTCAATTACATTAGCTGAAAGGGACAATTTTCCTTCTTGAAAAACATTTTCGTTTTTTGGATCAAAAGTCTATATCGTGATCTGTATTTTACCGAAAAAAAAACAAAACAATTATAAGGTAACAATATTTTAATGTTTAAATCAACAATATAACCATAACTAACATTGGTTAATGTCATAATTAGGTCTAGAACAAGTCGCACCTTTAATCCAATACTGTCACTCTCATAAATAAGCAAATTATGCAGGAGATCTATTTTAAGATTTATGGGAAACATTAAGTTATATGAATAAAGTTTATATTAACAGCGCCCTCTACATCAATGACTAGACATTAAAATATCGGAATCGAAGCAAACTGTAAAGTTAGCGCTCAGTAAACAGATGGCGTTAAAAACAGGTTTTTGAAAAATTTCGTTTAGTGACGGTATTGGATTAAAGATGCGAAGTGACAGCATTGTTTATATTCATACAATCGCACCTCATGCTAATGTCAGGAAATTGCGGCATTGGCAATGAGATTATGATCAAGGATAATGTTATTATGTCAATACTTGAATACTTGTTCAGAGATAAAGGACATTAGTGTTGGAAACCATCATAAAAAAATGATCAGACACGTAATTTCTGAACAAAGTGTGGTGGACCAGAGAGGCTGTGCTTGTATTTTTATTTTAAGGAGTGTTCGTATTTGCATTCGTAAACTGTCAAAAAACTGGTCAAGAGCGAGTCGGACTCGCACCGAGGGTTCCGTACCACCATATAAAACATGAAATGTTTTTAAATTTTCGTCGGCTAGGCCTCTATTCGTCAGAGATTTTTAACAATGTTTTGTATATTGCAGTTCTAGATCAGTGTCATTTCTTGACCGCTAGTGGAACTAATGTAATTTTTGTTGATGATTTCTAACAAAGTGTGCTATTTAGAAACATCGTTTTATTTTTCCTGTAATCTTTACTTAATTTCTAAAGCTGAAGAGTTTGTTTGTTTGTTTGCTTGAACGCGCTTATCTCAGGAACTACTGGTCCGATTTGAAAAATTCTTTCAGTGTTAGATAGCCCATTTATCGAGGAAGGCTATAGGCTATATATCATCACACTTAGACCAATAGGAGTGGAGCAGACGAAGTTGCGCGGGTCAACTAGTCTTTACATAAACTTCTATCACATAGAATAATTTCAGACTTTGTCTGTATGCAAACTTCGGAGATGGGGGGGGCCCGATTGGTAAAATTCTTCACATTTTTCGTCAAAAGTCGAAAACCTAAAAAAATTGAAAAAATGTTTGAAAATTTGCAAATAGCGCTCTTTGATATGATACCCCACATGCCCTAGTAACCCCACTTTGAATTTTAGAGAACTCCTTTCAGTTGCCGTTGCAAAAAAAAATTCCGCATTTTTATTTGCAAAATAGTTGAACAAACGGCATTTAAAACTATTTCAAGTTGATAGTATTAGTAGTTCTTGAGATATGAAGCTGTGACAGACGGAAAAACTTAGTCACACCATAAGAGTTCCTTTTTACTATTTTGGTACGGAACCCTAAAAAGCTCTAACTTCACTTTTTGATAAGTTTTAGAAATTGTCTGTCGCTGAGACGATTATGTCACTTTAATTTGAATGCTTTTAAGGTACGAGAATTGACTAAGATTCACGGTCTGGCGTGTGGCGATAATTAGCTCCCCAAATCAAAACTACAGATTAGTTTGTGAGTTACTTAAGCAAACAAGGACTATCTATACTAATATTACAAAGCTGAAGAGTTTGTTTGTTTGAACGCGCTAATCTCTAGAAGTACTTGTTCGAATTGAAAAAATTGTTTTAGTGTTGGATAGCCCATTTATTGAGGAAGGCTATAGGCATATAACATCACGCTATGACCAAAAAGAGCGGAGTATTAATGAAAAATGTAACGCAGATGAAGTGGCTCAGCTAGTCTACACTAATATTATAAAGAGGAAAGATTTGTTTGTTTGTTTCTTTGAATTGAATAGGCTCCGAAACTACTGGACCGATTTGAAAAATTATTTTAGCATTGGATAGCTACATTATCAGGGAGTAACATATTCTATATATTATCCCGTACTCCCACGGGAACGGGAACGGGTGAAACCGCGTGACGTCCACTAGTTTAATAATAAAATTAGCTAGTCAATTGGAAATGGAATGATTACAATTTATGACTTCTTTGTTAATATAAACAAGGTCGAGCATTACAATCATTTGAAACTCGATTACTACCGCTGCTCGGCTATTACCAAGTTCCTATTATGTTTTTAGCTAAATTAAGATTTCATGCCTAGATGCAATTAACATTACAAGACCATTTTAAAATAAATAAAAAACAGGAAATATTTTATTTATAAAATAATAAGTGTGAATAATTTTGATTATATTAACTGATCTTAAAAGTAAAGTAGGTAAAGTTAATTTAATCACAAATACTTCAAAAATCATTATTCTTTTTTGCCTATGAAATTATTCATAAGGCGAAACAAGGAATGCATAAAAATGTATCTTCATAAAATGGAGACTATTCTAATTAAATCAAATTATCTTCTGTGGTATGTGCAATGAATAATTTTATTATACCTATTGTTAAACATAATAATCTCGTTTGCAAATATTTGAACTAGCAATATCTTAGAACAAAAACGTAAATTCCTCGAGATCAAACAACTAAAGAATTTTTATTACTTGAATAATGGCATCAAAACAATCCTTGAGCATTTGTTTTTGCTATTGAATCTAAATATTACCATCTGTACTAGTATATATCGAAATATTATTTGAATTAAAAAAAATAATAACAATATTATTATTAAAAAAATAGTAGCCCACAGGTATCGGGAACAGAGTCCAAGCTAAAGGTGGTCAGGGCCCCTGAGAGAGGAACCTCCTAACCATGCGCGCCGTGTCCAGGAATACTGCTTTCTGGATCAAGCCCTTGATATTATTTTTATTTATTAATATTTAAGGGTCACCATCGACTCGAAAAGAATAAGATTTGAATAAAATTGTTGGCCAACAAAATTAAGATAAGTACTAGATTGGTTACTAAAATAAGAACCTACTTTCAACTTGTAATCAATTTGATTGCTACTTGGTTGCCACGTTTCATCAAAGTAAATCAAAATATGTAGGTAGTCAATAATTACTTTGCGCAATACAGATTCAATTAGGCTCAATTCCTTTTACTCATCATAAGTATTAGGCCAATCCGATTACTATTTTACATATCAAAGCACACTTCGAACTTAACTCCTATTTAAACCTGACTTTACTCAATTCAAAAACATCTATTAATTGATGTAAAAGAATACTCTGCAACAACTCTATAAAGAACTGTTGCGCCGCGAAACTATCCATCAAGATAACCACCCGCTAAACAATCTTAATTACAATAATTACATCAGATTGTCTGCTAAACCATTGTTTAATGCAACATACGAGTATGCACGATCTAATCCGAAGCAGTTAGCGTCGACGGCGACTGCGCATGACCACCAAGGCTAGCCACTCACAAGCAACCACTTTCGCCTTTTAACCACTCGGGCCGCTAAAATGTTGCACACACATTTAACGATACAGATTTTCTGTAAGGATATTTTATGACAAGTAAAATGTAGTACTTTACAGTTTGCAAAGGGTATTTATATGCTTCCTAAATGTTGCAAAATGAGTGGATTTGTTGCAATCGTGAAACAAGTTACTGTTGCACGGTGCGCTAATTATTATTATCATTTATTGATTTACTAAAACTAGTTGCAGTGAGATTAATCTCGTACCAAATGCGTCTAGAAACGACGTTTTCCGGCTTTCTGATTTATTAATTAGGTACTGATACTTACTTAAATAATAAACGAATGTTATAAAGAAGCAACTTCGTTTGTTTTTAATATGTTTATAACTCGATAGAATGTAATTACAGTATCGTAGTATTTCATACGTCGTTTTTTTTTTCGGAAAAATGCATAGATTCGGTGAGGTGGGCCATGCGAGCGAAACCTTCGGAAAAATTAAGTTCAAAATAACAAAATAGTATTTACATTTGCATGCACGTGGCTTTACAAAGAAACAAATCATATTCATAAATCAATCATGGTACGGTATCATAAATTCAAGAGGCGCGTTGGTTCTGTCACGACATGCGTACGCGACACTGCAGCTGAGATTATATCGAACCAGAGCTCAGAGCATGAATTATTCATATTTCAACGAGTAATGCTTGGATGCGTTAGAATGCTGGTGCATAAAAAAAGCAGAAGCAGAAGCGATGAGTGGAACAAGGTTCATGGAATACCTACACAATGTGACCTTTAAGTTGACTTTTTGGACGAAGTCTTAATGAAAACTACCAATGATTAAGTACGTTTGCTAATTAATAAATATTTATTCCTTGACACTTAATTTGCAAAATTGACATAAACATAACAAACACTTTCACTGCTTGACAATTTTTATTGTTACACCAATTAACTTAAAGTGATTGTTGAAATTAAACAACAGTAGCGTAATATTTTTATTTATTTACAATGTAAAATATATAAAAGCTTTTGTAACTTTATACAGATAATACTAATATATATCAAATTTCATTAAGAAAATGGTATATTTCAAGTCTTACTAAAGAATGAGCACCCTACATGTTTCTCCATATACATATACGCAGACAAATATTACTCCAACAATGTCTAAAATAAAAAAAATAACAAAATGACTATCACGAGAACTTATTACAAATATATTTAAGCATCTCCATCATAATATTTAAAAGTAAAGCTCTGGCCCAAAGTTTCATCACCATAATCTCATCGCATCATAATCATCAAGCGTAATTTAATAACAGGTTTATCTAACACCTCTTGGGTAAATTACATTTAATAGTTATATCCGTGGGAAAAATCTCTATGAGTTTCAATTAAGGGAAATCCCGCATTAGATAAGATAAGATAACCATAAAACTAAGTCTTTTTATGCATAACAGAACATATCCTGTTTTTTCTGATACATAACGTTTATATGTATTTAAACATGATAAAGGATGTAGAATAATTGTATAATTGTCTGGATGCAGAATAATTGTGAATTGACATCATGAAAAAAAAAACAAATTAGTGTTAATTCTTATTTTTCAAACAAAAAAGCTTTGTTGTTTCATTTTAAAGGCCTAATGTAGGTATAATTTTGTCTCATTAATCAGATCGAGTATAATTAAAACAAAAGACAATGTAATGTTTTCTTTTTCCCAAACTATAAAAAATCTTAGTAGGTACATTTTAGCGGCCCAACACATATTATCGGTCGGTAATACCATTTGCTATGTATCGCAAGGTCACGGAAAGTATAACAGCGGCCAGTTATTTTATATAACGTTTAGTATAATTAGTATTCTCAATAACTGGTTGCACATGTTACTGAAACATTTTATTTTTATTTAGTTGATATGTAATTGACATTACAATACTACACGACATTGACTTCTAATTCGATTTAGTGTCAGTGTTATTTAAATATCAATTTTGTGTGAGTATAAATATTAGCAAGAAATATTTTTAGTTCTTAATCGATTATGTAATAGTTTGTTCAAAACCGACGTTAAAAATGTGCTAACAAACTTATTTGTATGGTCTCTTTTAAATCAACGTATTTACAGAAGTCCCGCTGAAAAAGAACTTTTTACGATAAGTACTCGGAAATGGTAGAAATCACCTTAAAACTACGTTATATTTAACTGTCAAGAAAACAGGCTCGGTAGTTCCATATTTGAAAATCAGAAATATTTAAAAATCAAAAGAATTAAACTGCCAAAAACTGTGTCTAATTTTGACCCGTCCCAATGTCATTATACAACTCCAAAAGTTGTCTGGTAAATATCGCTGCCAGCAATAAAATCGCCACTATACCTACAGATATAAGTTTGTGTACCTAACTACTTTCCGTCCTCGAAGTTAGGTTTGAAGTTGTCCTTTCATGACAAGACATTAATGATATGGTCAAACGTGGATTGACATTTGACATATCGTTAAACATTAACGTACAAACGATCTACGGGTCTAAAAAGGCTACTTTAGCAGAATCATGTTAGGATCATAATATTAACCACACAACAATCTGTCAATTTTCATTTTCATCTTTATCGCTAACGCATTAGGTTCAAGGTTGATTGGGAAAATTTGACAGTGACGGGTAGCGTGATGTGCTTTCTAATTCTGTGGACTTTTTAGACCCCCAGGTCAGTATAAATTGGCCATTTCATGAAATACAACCATTTCATGAAATGGTCGTCCACATCACGAAATGACCAATTCTGTGATATGGACACGCCATATATAACTCCCAAAAATACACATGCTAACCCAAATAGCGACCTCCAAGTACAGTACAATACATTAAACCACTAACAATGTACGAAGATGCTCCCCTAGTTCGTTCGCGTCGTAAAAGTAAAAGTTCTCGAGGTTGTTGCTTCGGTGGCCGACATCTGCGATGACGTTGCTTCACTCACGACGCTATTCATCTGGAGCGAGATGAACGCAATCGGTGTGCTATTGTTTTGTTGTTGTTTGGACGTTTCTGTGTGAATTTGTTGATTTCATTCTATATTAATTCAAAATGATCTACTTACTAGCATTTAAACTGGAGTCAAAGTCAAAAGTCCTTTAATGAAATTAGGCTGAGTACTTTTTGAATGTCAAAGTTCTACATAAAGACAGTCCAAAACGCCCGCCCGTCACCACTTCCTATTGTTTTAGCTGGGAAGAAGAAGTGGCGCAACAAACTCCCCGGCAAAAGTAAGAGTAAAATGAACATTGGTAGAAAAGGAATAGTGCTAAAAAACGTTAATTATCTTCGATTTTATCACCATTCATGATTCATGATTCCATCCGGTGTTTTTTTAGTTCCACCCAGTTAATCATCCCATTTGTTCTTCTAGTATCCCTAAATCTACAACAGCAATAGTGTAATCTTATTTTCTAGAATCCAGCTTACTTGAAAATCAGTATTTCTTATTCCTAAATAAAACATTAATATTGTATCCAAGTCTATAGTCTTGGTTGACTCACTCACGTCACTATTCATTTACAACTTTAAAACAACTACAATTGTTTTTAAGTTAGTGTGAAAATTTTCATAATTTAACATCATCTACTTATTAGTGTTTATCTAACATTAACTGTAATATTTTGGACCTCAGTAGAAAATAAATTTCACTACAAGGTTCATCATCACCAAATTTAGTGTCATATGATCTCATAATTTGCTGTTCGTCTCATTTGTTCTTTAAGTTTCCCAATTTCTTCAGTTGGAATAGTGATTTCTTCTTTTACAGTATCTAGCTTGATTTGGCGCTAACATTTCTAGCTTATACTGTTTCCAAGTGTACAGTCTTTGTTGCCTCCTTCACGACGCTATTCATCTGGAGCAAGATGAACGCAATCCGTGTTCTATTGTATTGTAAAGTTTTTGTGGGAAAATTTGGTGCCTTGTTTGTAATTATAGGATATATTCTTGTATTTGCCTCATCTTCTAATCTGCCTTTATCGGAAACTGAAAAATAAAAATATTTGCGTGAAATAGTGGTAATGTACATTTACATTTTTGGCATTCTCAAACTTCTCCATCGTTGCTATGATTTCAAATTGTTCTTTGTTTTCCAATTTTATATGCATCATTTGTGTTTTCATTTCTTTCAGTATAAGAAATGTCATCTATCAATGCCAGGTCTTATCCTTTATCTGCTGTTCTTCTTTTTTACTTTTAGCCAAATAATAGCAATATACATACACACACACAGTCACAGTCACAGGCTCAGTCAATTCTTCTGCTATCAGATAAACGCAATCACGATTGTTGTGTATCGCTAGTTCGTGTGTACAGATTGGTGCTTTCTATGTTATTTTGGAATGACTTCCTTCATTAAACCCGCAGTTTGCATCAGCTATCCAATTTTTTGTATTGTCATTTCTTTTAATTTGGAATTTCTTAAAGTTCATTGTATTTATCTAACCTCTTTCTTTTGATTAATATTTTCTAATGTTATGGTATTAGGTTTTTCAACTGATTCCAATCTTATGCCCTTATCTCAATTTATTTGGATAAGGCTCAGCATATCTGCTTTTTCTTGAGATATATATTTATTAGTCGTCATATCCGTAGTCATTTTCTTTCTGACCTCATCACTTTTTACAAAGATCTTTCATCGTTTCCTGGGTCTCCTGAACTTTTAATCGATATATTGAAGTACACCTAGTTATAAAATTATGAAGATCAATATAACTTGCATGTAATGCAGAATATAATTGTATGATTTTGTTCATTTCCTGATCGGAAGTAAGAATAGGAACTATACCGCTTGAAATGGTATAAGTGAAAGATTCTACTTCGTTAGTTAACAACGTGCAAAGGGAAAGTGTTGCCATAGGTCGTGGAGTTAAGCTGACCTTTCACGATTTAAATGTAATGGCTAAAGCAAGTGGATAATGGATTATTATAGGAAATGGAGTAACACGTTTTTGGGTTACCCTAATTAGGATATATCTTACAAAAGAATTGTCTGTTGTTACTTTTCTGGAAGTTAGGCTCCTTGATTTACAACGGTTGAAGTCAGCTTATTCTCCCATCAATTTTTACTGAATATACTCGTAGATGAAATACAGAGCCTGTTTTTGCCTAACGTTTGTAAAGTAAGTTCATGTATATTCGGTAATATTGCCTGTTCTAGATTATTCTGATTAGGTCAGGTGTTTTTGTATGGTTATATTAAATTGATGTTTCTGAGGGCACCTAAGGGCCTCTAAGTAGTGTTGTTTATTGCCATAAAAATACTTAGTCTTAATACTTGATCTTTACTATTCTGACCATTTCTATTACCAAAACGGTTCTTATAAGCTATCCAAGAAACTAATCAAGACCTATGTAAGCATTACTTTATTCGAAACAGGCAATCAATTTGTCTATTAATAAAACATGACTATATAAAATTAAGGAACAAATAATTAAGTTGTCGAAATGTCTTGTAAGTTGTTAAGTGAAGAATTAAAAGGATTGCGTATGTTCATGAAGTTTGCACAAGCTCATGTTTGGAAATTAGTTGTTAGTACATAGGTAAATTACTTAGGTAGTTAATTAGTATAATATGCATATTATAGCGACGTCGCTATAATACGCATATTATACTTATTCAGATTGTTAGTCATTTGAACTATTTGTGTTATATACGTATATAACACAGAGAGTTCAAATGACTACTGAACCAATTTCACTGTATTTCAATCGTTCAAGCGATGACATACGGAGGTGTAGCAAACACTTTTCATTTTGAAGATCGTGATTCGGTCATTTTCTTTTTTCCTGATTGTTGTAATAAAAAATAACATGAAGTTTGTAATAATAAAGAAAAGTTACAAAAAAGAGAAGGAGTCAAGTGAGTAATAAAAGAATTCAGCAGATAAAAAAAATATTAAATTGATTATTTCAATTTTTTTAGGGTTCTGTACCCAATCGATACTTAACCAACGGAACCCTATTACTAAGCATCCGTTGTCCGTCTGCCTGTCTGTCAGCGGGCTGTATCTCAAGAACCGTAATAGGTAGACAGTTGAAATTTTTCATAGAGTGCGTATTATTTTGCCGCTATAACAACTAATAATAAAAATTAAGTAATTAAAGGGGGCTCCCATACCTACAAGAAACGTGTTTTTCGGTTTATGGTACGGAACTTCTTCCTGGCCGGTTTTTTTTTTACTTTTAGTTCCATCATTCATTAGAGCTTGGTCAACGAAGCGGCATCATAGGGATGCCGCTTCGTGTAACCCTACACTATAGATTATATTCCTCGTAGTTTTATCTGGTAACAGCGACCCAAGCCAATTCTCCTACCCATGGTTAGCTCTCTAATGATTACAGCTCGATAAAACAAAAAAATCACAATAAATAAATATTCCACGTTTAAGACCCCAGACAAAGCCTCCATGACCTCAACTCATTAAAACTGATTTCATTTTCTTAATTAATCATTCTGCCGGAGTGTGAATCAATTAGTTTAAGTACTAGGTCCGACCAAGTGTTTCATTTGCGGCAAATTGCCGGCGACCTCACTGACGATAGGGTTGCAACACGTTTCGCTTGAACGCATGTTACACGCATGATATTACATCGAAAGTGTAACCTCGAATTAGCTCTTGCCAACCCTTGATTGCTGACTCGCTGATTGGTTAATGCATGTTGAAAATGTCGTTCGTTACAGGTGTTTTAGTATAAGGGTTAACTGCCCGAAATTATTTGTTTCGACTGAGGATTGAAATATGTTTCATTTTCCGAACACAAATATTTTGACATAATAGCAATTTAAATAGGGCCAGAAAGAGCTGAAATTCTTAGCACGGTGTGTTAAGTAAGATTGATGTCTGACTTGTAAGAAAGACGTTAAGTAGCAAAGTGAGTCGTTCAAAGTCAAACTCAAAACGTTTATTTCAAACTAAGTGTACAATGGTGTTATATTTTGTTAGTAGGTACTTATGACTTGGCAGTCGTTCGACGGCTGTTACGTATCAAGGTTCACTGATTATTAAAAACTAGTAGACGTCACGCGATTTCACCCGCGTAGTTCCCGTTCCCGTGGGAGCACGGGGATAAAATATAGCCCATGTTACTCCTTGATAATGTAGCTATCCATTGCTGAAAGAATTTATCAATCGGACAAACAAACAAACAAATCTTTCCTCTTTATAATTTTAGTGTAGATATCTAAGAAGTCTTTGTAAACGAGGTAAATATATAGCTATCTATATAACACCAAAATAGGTTTAGCAGTTCGGCAAACCTAGGGAAGGAGAGGGGATACTTTTTATACCTATGGATAACAAACCCACGAACAGAAGCTAGTATATTATGAACCTATGTTTATCATTTCTTATTAAGTCATTAAACTCTGTAAATGTAAAAAAAGAAACTGTAAAGGATACATGGTTGTATAGCCATTCATATAGTAGCGGTAAATAGTTTAGAAATCTACCAGAAGACCTTGAGTTATTAAGTATACGAAAACGACTTCTTTCAATCAATCAATCAATCGCAATCAGTACTAACAGCTCAATTTATAACTCACTACTGTAAAAGCTGATATATTGTACAGCAGCGCCATCTAGCGACCGTTGTCAGAAGTAACTGTGATTTTTGAGTATCGATTTAATATTGATTGTCTTTTGTTTCAGCAAGCGCTGGTATCCTGTTGGAGCATGCACCTGCGTGTCCTGAACAGTATGGAGTCCAGGTAGATAATATATCATTTATTGATTAATTTTAGAAGTAGCTAGTAGAAGATTTTTTTAATACATCACATGGTTTAAAAGAGTGTCCGTTGAGTTTCTTGCACGTTCTTCTCCATAGAGATCTACGCTTTGGAACGTGCAAATAGCTTCATGTTTTTGACTGACCGACTTTGACAATTCAAAAGTGCCTGTTTTATTTGAAATATACGATTTGAGTTTGAGTTTGAACCGATACAGTCCCACAGCGGGGCAACCCAGGTTCTTCCAGATATTTTATACCCGAGATACGATCCTCGTGCTTAATAACTTTGGAGGATTTTGCAGAGTCATGATAAAAAGTCGTAGATATGTTTATTTTCAACCTATTGTTTGCTAAAATATATCAATCCCTCTAACAAAACCAAAGAGGTGATATAGCAACAAATTTTATCTGTTATGCCACAAGACCACATCCTCGCTTACCATCAGGAGAGATAGTGGTCAAACGCGTGCCTATCAATAGTAAAAAAAGACAGTGCTGTTTCATAGTTATTTCTGATATTACGTGTTCTCTAATAAAAATATCGGCCCCAGTGCGTGAAATAATCAAGGGGCAAGTTCTAACTGTTATATTACTCACATGCTTCTTCATATTTTCCAGGCATACGCTCATCCCGAGCTCTGCGACCAGTTCTTCCTCTGCACCAACGGATCCCTGACAGTGGAAACATGTGAGAACGGTCTGCTGTTCGACGGCAAAGGCGCCGTGCACAACCACTGCAACTACCACTGGGCCGTCGACTGTGGTACCAGGAAAGCTGACTGTGAGTAGTAGTAATAAGTACCTTATTACCTTATTGACAGAAGAACAAAGAGACTTTACCTAGAAGTGGTAAAATGGCTGTGATAACTACGACAGCAACAACATTGAGCCAGATAAGACTGAATAAGGTGCTCTTACGCATTTAGAAGAAAATATCTTCAGTTTGAAATTTGAAAGAATATATTGATCTCTGGTCTTTATGGCTGTTCAGGGGGGAAGGTCTTCCAAGGATATGCCCTGCAGATGAGAGAAGAGTCATATTTATTTTAAAGCAGAGACTGACAAAAAATCTTCCTTTTCCAGTGGTTCCTCTATCAAACCCCGGCTGCGAGTACCAGTTCGGCATCTACCCCGACAGTGACGAGTGCTCCACTAGCTACATCAAGTGCGCATACGGAGTCCCCGAGCAGGAGCCCTGCACCCCCGGCCTGGTCTACGATGAGCGCATCCATGGCTGCAACTGGCCCGATCTACTCCAGCCCTTCTGTAACCCTGAAGGTGAGGGAAGCATTATCAACAATTCTAAATGGAAGTCCTGATTGACTCATTAATGCCCAGCCAAAATCATTGGACTTAGAGAGCTGCTCTATAAAATGTAGAACAAGTTTTTTTTTTTTAATTGCTACAAATAAGGAATAAGGTGCAGAAAACGAAAAGATACTTATATTTTACTTTTTTAGTTCATTAATACCTAATACTAGTCCTCAGTAGCTTTAATAATATTACGCAAAAGAACTCCAAGACTTCTTTGTTTGGCTTTATTTCGACAAAATACAAAGAACTACTGTGACTGAATGTCACCCATTGTAACGCCATCTCGCCCCAGTATTGGAAATAATTATTTACTGAGTTTTGCTACGTACTTCTAAACTTGTGGATAGTCAAATAGATGGCGCTGCTACGAGATTAGCACTACTTTTACCACATTTCTATTTTAGTTCTTAACCAAATTCTTTGTCCCACAGCTGTCGTCGGCTTCAAATGCCCAGCCAAAGTGCCGTCTGGCTCTCAAGCCGCGAAGTTCTGGCCCTTCCCCCGCTTCCCCGTACCCGGTGACTGCCACAGACTCATCACCTGCGTAGAAGGACACCCTCGTCTCATCAGCTGCGGCGAAGGAAAAGTGTTCGATGACCAGAGCCTGACCTGCGAGGACCCTGAGCTGGTTCCTCACTGTGGACACGCGTGATTGAGCGATGGAGCTTAGTATCATAAGACGAAAACGAAATTGATGAAATAGAATATAGAAATATGAAGAAGAGAAGATTAACCGGTTTCTGAAAAGAATTTATCGACACATCACAAATTGAATGCCAGTCCAATGATGTGATTGGCTGTTGCAAATTAATTCCATCAATGACAGTAGCTAAAGCGCGTTTAATTTTCGATCATTTCTTTCCAGAAACATTGCCCCAGAGAACATTTAGTGCCAAATTACTTCTAATCTCCTTATCTCATGCCAGAGCAACACAAAACTGGCAAAAATCTTTTTTTAACATCGAATTATTGTTTTAGCAGACTATCGATGGTACTAGGCACAATAAAAAGACGAATTCATAAAAAAACAATCCCTAATTTATAAACAATCGTTTTCGTTTTGTGATACACTATTTTTACATTAATTTAATTTCACAGAATGATTGGAATATATTTCCACCGAGTCCTATTTATTCCTTATGCCTAATAACTCCGTGTGATCCCTGTAATTTCCTGAACACACACTAAAACGAATGATTTGCCAAATACAGTTGATTCGTGAGTGATATTAGTTACCATAGACATATATATGTATCGTTAACCAGTAGAACTGTCATGTGTATGTATTTTTCTGTAAATATTGCTGCTGAAATAGTGGAAATGTAAATAGAAAGTTATGCGAGAAGAGAAATATATTTAATTAATTAAAGTGTTGTTTGTTTACTTTTATAAACTGACGGCTTTGTGGTAGGTTGCCTTCGATTGCAGAAAAGCATTCTGTTGCAGCTGAAATTATGTACTTTAACGACGACGAGACGTACGTAGGTACTTTTAAGGCTTCTTCGAGATTAGACATAGGATTTATCCTTACTTTAATATTATAAATGCTAAAACTCTGTCTGTCTGTTGCGCTTTCACGCCAAAACTACTGAACCGATTTAAATGAAATTTGGTACAGAGGTCTAAAGCTTGAGAAAGGACATAGGCTACTTTTTTATCCCGGGAGTATGTTCCATTATTCCCTAGGGACCACGCAGGTGAAGCCGCTGGCAGAAGCTAGTTTCTCTATAATCGAATTATATATACTCGTATACAGGCCAAATCCGAAACTATGAGGATTAGCAGAAAACACTCAAAGGAGCCTCGAGCCTGATTTTTATAAAACTAAAACTGCATTATTCGATTTGTAAAAAATCGGTATTGTTAGCCAGGAATTAAACCGTTCGATTTGGAACAAAAGACCCTGTTTATTATACGATCCGAGTAAACCTCGTGAATAAATTAGGAATCTAATTACTAAAAACCGGCTAAGTGCGAGTCGGATTCGCACACGAAGGATTCCGTACCATAAACCTTAATTTTTATTATTTTTTGTTCTAGCGGTAATAGAAATACAATCTGTGAAAATTTAAACGGTCTAGCTATTACGGTTCTTGAGATACGCTGATAGACAGACGGACGGACGGACGGACAGCGGAAGCTTAGTAATAGAGTTCTGTTGGTTACCCTTTGGGTACGGAACCCTAAAAATGCCTCATCAACATCATCATATCAGCCGAAAGACGTCCACTGCTGGACATAGGCCTCTCCCAAGCGTCGCCACAACGAACGGTCCTGTGCGTCTCGCATCCATCGGCTACCCGCGACCTTCACCAAAAATGCCTAAAATACTATAAAGCTTTTCTAAAATACCATTCTCATCACACTTTATTGCAATCTGCTGTTTATAGACGGTCTTCTACGGATTTAAAGTATGTGTCAACAACACTTAATTTATACTTATGGAATAGGGAGACACGAAAGAAAATAAGTACTAAGAATTGAATTACGTCTTAGTAGGTAGGCTTAGGAAGCCCGGAGCCTCATTTATCCGGATTGATGGTTATAAAATACTTGTTCGCTATTGCATGTGCCGTATAACTTAGACATAGCTTACAAATGCAGTACAGTATGTACTGTATACACTTATTATAATTAATCATTTGAAGAAAAAAGGGGTTCTGAAAGGAAAGCATGTGATGTTGAAAAATCAAACTAAAATGTATCCTTACAAAAAATACTTTATTAATCTAGCCTACATTAAATGTGCTACTCGTCGATTTCGACCGCCTTGCTGCCTTTATGGGGCCTGTTCGGCTTACGGCGAGAGCCCCCGCTGCCGGCTGGCTTGGCGGTGGGAGGGTTTTCTAGCGCGTCCAGCTCCGCATCAGTCAGCTGGCCCTTATACCAGTCGGCGCTGGAAAATAAACAAAGATTTATTGATTGGATTTTTCTTGAGCATTAGTCTTCCTAGCCTTCTCCCAAATTTATTGGGGTCAGCTTCCAGTCAAACCTGATGGAGCTGAGTTGGGATTGTTCTTGAGCATGTCGTCCCAGCATGCCCTCACATCAGGCTTCTTCTTTGTGAGATCCCGACTGCTTGGGTAAGGGTTGGTATTCGAAAAAAACTATTTCGATTGTAATACCAGTCTTTTAAATAATAAAACTCTTCTTTTACTTTTAAAATTATTCTACTACTGGTGAATATCTTTGCCATGATTTTGTAGTTCTTTTGTTCCTAACGGCAGTCCAATGCCATAAAATCTAAACCCAGTCTTGCCAAGGAGAATAGTGTAACCCAGTTGCTGGGTTGCGCAAGTCAGAGAGTCGCGCCTTGTAAAATACTGGTATTCTGGTAACTGCATCAGATTTGACTAGAAGCCGACCGAAACATATTTGGGGAAAGGGCTAAGCAGATTGAGTCACTGTGAGGGTCGGTGGATAAGTCATTGAAGTTTATAGCAGTCGAAGATTTCTTACTCAATACTCAGTATCTTTATTGCAATCCACATGTATTCTTAGGTGGTAAAAACAAGATTAGTTCATGTGGACCCTGTCGGGCACAGCAAGGTAAGTAGGAAGAGGAAGGAAGCATTTTTTTAATTATGTAAAATTATTAGCAAACTTAATTATAGTTATCTATTGAGAGATGTAATGACAATTAACAGAATGAGATTTAAAGACTTGGGTAGATATGTATTTAAGTTATAATTTTATAAGTCTATCACTTAGATATTCTTTTACCGAGTAGTACCATTTATTTAGTAAAAATAGATCAAATCAAAGATCCATCCAAAATCTCTTGATTTTTAAACAAAGCAACCGGGTTCTGATAATTGTACAGCTGATGAGTTTGTTTACAATTTGAATAAATTATGTTCGTTGATCCTTTTGGCACTAAATATGAGTTTTCTTTGTAGTCTTCGTGTATTTATTGCGAACTTTAACAACTGAGTTTTACTGTTCGTTATAACTGAAACTGAACACTTATAATTTGACCACTGGAACTATTTAAATAATGTAAATACGTGGAGCCGATGTTAGCTTACCCACAGTAGCACTCTCTCCTTCTTCATTCATTCGTTTGTTAGTACAAGTAATGTAAGAGCTACTCACCATTCAGGCACCTTCCTCGCCCACTCGCACTTCTTGTGGACATCATCGAAGGCCTGTCCGAGCTTGCAGCCGGAGCGGCGAGGAGTGTTGCCGTTGATGCACACGTAGAAGAACTGGCAGTCCTCAGGGTCGGCGTACCGGGGGTGGGTGAGGCCGAAGGTCTCGTTCACGGGGGGGCATTCGAAGTCGAATACCTCTGTGAAGGAAAAATAGATTTAATGACTAGGAATCGTTTCCAACAACATGTTGGTTTTTTTAAGACTATTATTCTGTAGAGGATACGAGTTGCGGAATTGTTTGAAAGAGTTATCGGCCCTGGAACGCAAGGGTATTTGAAGGAACACGGCTGGGTTTTAGTCAGTACGAGCCTGACACTCCTTCTGCTCCGCTCAAAGCGAGAAGAGTCATTTCATGATTTTCCATCCAAAAAAGAGGATACGAAAGTTGAGTAGGGTTTTTTATATCTGCTGCCAAATCACATTAATGCATTTGACTCTAAACGATAAAACAAAGTATCATTCTGCCTCTGTTGTCATCGAAAAATTGACAGAAATAAAATCATATTTCAGACACATTAAGCACCAACGTGTTCAATGTTTTGTGGCGCAAGCCGGCCTTAAACTTTTTAAACACACGATTCAACGAACAGTCTACTTCCAAAACTACTAGATGTGAGCACACACATCACGTCGTTACATCTAAAGAGTTCAATTCCCTGATAGCTTTAACCTGAGGGTGTTTAAGTTAAGAGTGAACAGGTCACTGCTAGGCAAGCCTTCTTCATCGTCGACCACATCATCGCTCTCCATCAAGTTGATGTCAAACAGTGTAGTGAGAACATGAGGGCGGGCTATGGGGACAATTTTTACATCATCCGTCCTTTGCTTACAAAACTTTTTAAACAGGTCATGTTAAAAAACAAAACAAAAGCCAAGTTACTCACCAGCAGCACCACATCCCTTCTTCTTAGCCTCATCGGGCCAGGTACAGATGCCAGTCTTGTCGTTGTACACCAGACCGTCGGGACAGGTGATCATGTTGAACTTGCCGTCGACGCAGTAGTAGAACTTGCCGCATTCCTTGGGATCCTCGTGGGAGAAGTAGCCATTCAGACGGGGGCAGTGCAGTTGGGGGATTGGGGTTTCTGTTGAAGAAATCGGTACATTTGTCAAATTATGACGTAATTAGCACATTTTACTACATGTGCTGTTTACTAAAGTAAAGAATGTATGAAAGTAACGTGAAGAATATTGTTATCGTCAGATTGTGACATGTCGCCTGTTGCCATGATAAAATAGGTCCTAGGAAGGACTCTTATGCCAACCAAATTTTCTGCAGCATAGCTAAACAACATTTCATTTTAATTTATTTTGAGAACTATCTGAAACTGAACGGCCAGCACAGATTACAGATCCACAATTAAAAGTAGCATTGCTATATATTCTAAAAAAAATCAACATTAAACAATGTCATTGCTTCACGTAAAAGTTTCTAAAAACAGTTTCCTGCATTATAAAAGTGTCTGAGTGTATTTTTACATCATCTAGCAGTATGCTATAAATGTGTATTTATTTGAAATAACAACAAAACTTGCGTCATTGGCAAGGTCGTGTTTCCTTTGATATTGGAAAGTTGTTGCAAATGGTATTGAAAACGGAAATATTATTTTAAACGGCATAATGGAAATATTTTTGACGTCATTTTTGTACATCAGGCCTTTCGTATATTATCTTGATAGTTTATTGACTACTCCACTATCCACCCCATGATGCACATTTCATCAAAACCAAAATTATATTGCTATAATAACTATAGTTAGCCTTTGGTTAGTAAGACACCCTTATTGATAAAAAACACTAAATCGATCGAAAATAACTCCAGATTTTTTTATTAAAAATCTGCTGAATTTTTTAACTGACTTCTATACATATATTTTTTTAAATGTTTTTTCGCGGACTAACTTCGTCGTTTATGATCCGATTTCGATGAATCTTCTTTTATATGAAAGGGTATGCTTCTGAGGTGGTCCCATTATCACCAGGTCAGGATCTGATGATGGAAACACCGAGAAATCGAGGGCAACTCTCGAAAATTGTAGGCACGCATCTGGTAAAACTTGATATTCGTGTGTTTATCGGATGATATCAAATCAAATCAAATCAAAAGTCGTTTATTCAAATTAGGCTGAGAGCCAGCACTTTTTGAACGTCAAGTTTTACAAAAGACAGTCCCCCAAAACGCCCGCCCGTCACCACTTCCTAGTGTTTTAGCTGTGGAGAAGAAGTGGCCAACAAACTCCCCAGCAACACATCTGTCTGTTACGTTTTAAGAACTTGAATCTATATAAAAGTATGCTAAGTAATTAATACATGACACAAAATTTATAACTTGTTAGCTAGCACACTATGATCCTGATAATGATAGAAATGTATATATAAAAAAAACAACGAATTAACCTACATAGTCAAATTATTAAAAAATAATAATAATAAATAAAAAAACAAAACAATATTATATGAATACATATAACCTGTCATAAGCTAATTACTTAAAGAGAAAGAACATGATAATTATGACATTGTCTTGCGTTTAACACAGCGACCAACTATTCTTATCGTCTAAATAATCATTAATAGAATAGTATGCCTTCGAACAAAGGTTAGATTTAACTTTAGCTTTAAATGAGTTAAAAGGCAGGTCAAGAAAAGAAAGTGGAAGTTTATTGTATAAACGGATACCGAGCCCCACAAATGAGTCGTGGACCTTACGAAGTCGGTGGGAAGGAGCATGTAGCTTGTGCTTGTTTCTGGTGTTAAAGTTGTGAATGTCGCTCGTTTTACTGTATAAATATATATTTTGCCTAATATATAAAATGTTTGCAAAAATAAATTGAGATGCTACCGTGAGAATTCCAATCTTTTTGAAAATTTCTCTTAAAGAAACTCTTGACCCTAGCTGATATATTGCACGCACGGCACGTTTTTGTAAGACAAATATATTTTGTATATCAGCAGCTTTTCCCCACAATATACAAAAGAATGATACTACAAAAGAATGAAGGTTTGGATAAGACCTGATGATGGAGACGACAGAGAGTCAAGGGAACTCCACATCGGTATGTAGGAACCAAGTATTTGGGCTTATTTCATTCGTATTGATTTTCATAACATAACATCACGCCGGTACGCTGTGAATGGGTACGCAGGTACCACTAAAAAGTGAAAAATAAAAAGCTTTTTACAAAAAATAAAACCTGTAAATAACTTTAATTTCGAAAGTCGGTGTTTTTGGTTATTTCGTTTTTTGACACCGACTTCCAAAATTAAAGTTATTTTATACTTTGTAGTGTTTTGTTTTGGAAGTCGGTTTTATTGTAAAAAAAAAAACTGTAACTATTTGTTGTAAAAAAAGTTTTTTTTTAAACATTTCAAGAAAATTTTCAATGGGTCCTTTGCTTGTTAAACATACTACGAAGTTCTCTTTTCTATTTATAACGCCACAACTAAGCTGTCGCAACACAGCTTCTTCAAAATATTGGCAAAACCTGATTTTTCCGATAACTAATATTTTTTTTGCCATCCAGCTTCTTACATTATACACTAACTCACGGCTATAAAGATCCGTATGTATATTTTGGACGACAATAAATTCCGCGCTGACACAAGGCCGCGCTTCCCTTGAGATGTGAAAGTTGTTCCAACTCTGTGACCTACGGCATTTATGTGTAATCTGTATTCTACTGATGTCACTAACCAGTCACTCTGTGCCTTTATCTAGGGTTGACAGTTATAACTATTGTTCTTTATTTAATTTGATAGTTAGGTATATAGGTAGATATTATAACCTAACTATAATTTACAACCTGGCTGGATGACCTGGTGTGGGTCGCGGATAGTCGATAGATGCGAGACGCATACGACCGGTTGTTGTAGCGACACGCGCGGGGAGGCCTATGTCCAGCAGTGGACATCTTTCAGCTGATATGATGATGATGATCAGTTCCTTGCTCTACTGATCGGAGCAACCAAAAAGTCCGTAGTATGTACGAGTAAATTTGATGATTATATTCAATTTTTTGCTACTCCAAAAGTTAAAACGCGACCATTATCTAAGGATTGTCTGTCTTAGGCCTATAAAAATCCCCAGATCAATCGATTTTGTGACAGTGCAGCGGCTTCAATGCCGACACAAGAAAAACAAACGAAGCATAATTGTACGGCAACAAAAAGAACCGCAATGCCATCTATCCCGCCAAACTAATGAAATCCTGTATAACGGTATCAGAGTTCTCCGTGCAATTTGAATATATACAACAGTCCGAATATCAGCTACCGCGCAGTTGCTCGCCGAGGACAACAACCGTTCGGTCAGAGGATCCTTCCTTTTCAATGGAGGTTTGCTGCACTTTACTCTCTGTTCCGCAAAACCTCTATAACAGAGCCAAGATAAGGCCATGTGAAGCAATAGATTGTCATATCTTCTGTAGTAGTCGGTTAGTCCTTCTGATAAGTGTGGCAGCCCTATTAATTTACATAACTTCAAACACGTGCTTAAGCAGTGCACGTGTTTCTCGGAAATTACAACTACTTAACTATTCAACTCTTGTTATAAATCCTTCTATGCCTACCGAGTTTGAAGCTTACTGTATTTATATTTATGAGTAGCTAAACAGGATTTTCAATCAAATCTGTTCTTAGCAGCTCAAACCTTGTCAAACAAAACCTAAATGTTAAAATTCATATTACTGACAGCTAAAAGTATTTTAATCAGTCACCACGTAGAGTAACCCAACTAACATGGTACTAGTACTTAAACCAACTTGGCTGAAATACCCTAACGCAGTGACGGATATTATTCACCTGTATGAGCGTGCCCGTAATTTGTCATTTTCCAGTAGTGATCGCTCCGGCTTTTGTTATTACTAGAAGCAAGGCAGTGCCTCCTCTTACAGGGACATCTACGCCTAAACCTTTCTTACAAGACATTCTTATGTGAAATCTCACAGTTTCAGTACTTACGGAGCTTAGGCCTAGCTGAACAGTCGAGGTTGAAGGGCAGGTCGCACTTCTCCTCCTGCGAGCTGTAGTCGTTGAACACCATGCCGTCGGGACAAAGCTTCTCGATTATGTTGCCGGCTCTGGAAAGTTTATGGATGATGTTAGCGAAGTCAACACTACCGATTGTTCGATAAATTCGAGTTCTGTTGAATTAAAGTCATGGGATTATCGTTTAAACTTATCGACGAAAATTTTTAATCTATACTTATATTATAAAGAGGAAAGATTTGTTTGTTTCTTTGAAATGAATAGGCTCCGAAACTACTGGATCGATATGAAAAATTCTTTCAGCAATGGATAGCTACATTATCAGGGAGTAACATAGGCTATATTTTATCCCCGTACTCCCACGGGAACGGGAACTACGCGGGTGAAACCGCGTGACGTCGACTAGTCTTGGATAAGTATACACTAACGAGAACTAAGTTGATGTTGATTTATTTTATTCAGACATATAACATGGTTTCTTGTTTATGAAGGTACCACTAGCCGTACATTCTAACATTCTTTGTACACAGTACATATTTTGAAGAAAAATTTGCAGATGGCTAAGCCATCTCTTAAACCAACACATACTTTCCATCCTGCAAAATACACTCAAAGTGCAAGCAAATATACTCTTCAGATCACTCAATCCATTCTTTGTGCAAACCACTTCAGAAATCCCTGACATTAAAGCCTCAAGTCAATATCCTTTCTCCGTTCAAGAAACTTTTTGAATAAATATTTTGTAAGTTATGTATTTCTGTATTTCTTAAAATCACAGAAGGTCGATGACCCAACGAGGATAAAGTAAACTGCATGTAAGCTTGGGTTTGCAATAAATTATACGAAATTGAAGAGATTTATTTGAGGTTAAAGTAGGTATCGTCCAATGAGATTTAGGGGCGAGGGTCTAATGTTTTTTCAAAGGTGTTTTTTGAATTTAAAATTTATTTTTACGAACCCATGGAATGAGTTGGCAAATGCATGATGTTTTTTGTTTATACGAAATACGTTTTTAGATATTGATTACTCTTTTCTGCAATGTCAGTATTAATTTTAATAATCTTTTTTATTAAGTCATCTAACACTTTTTGTATTGAAAAGCATTTCGTATCATCCACAGCCCGAATTATCTTATCTTATGCTAATAGGTACCTAAACTCCTATGCCAACCTGACCTTGAAGAGTATCGTGAGTAGACCTGAGATCTACTCGAGACAGTAACAATGGCGTTGCCGATCTGGCTGCCAGAAGACGAATACTTTTTCAACATATTATATTCATTATTCTCTTCGAGAAGGATGACTGAGTTGCAGCATAGCATAGTCGGCCTTATAATGTTCCCACTGTTGGGACTCAGGCCTCCTCTCTAGGAGAGGGTATGGGCCGTAATCCACCACGCGGGCCCAATGCGGGTTGGTAAGCAAATCATATACCCAACCAAACATGTTCTAAAAATAAAGGAATCCTTACCTGCACTCATAATACTTGTCGCACTGCTCAGCATCAGCAAAGAAGCCGTCTTCAGGGCAGTCGTTGGTGATCTCCGCCTCTGCCTCGGCTTTCCTTTCATTGTCATTGATGGTCCTGGTGGGGGGGTTCACTGGCTTCCTACCCTTCGCCTTTGGGACAGCTGATGATGCAAGTACTGTAATTAAATAGGACATGATTATAACACAAACGGTTACATAAACCATATGGATGATAAGTTGCCAACTTTTTGAACTGAAGAAAAATTTGATTAATAAAAGAACAGTCCGAAATCCGATATTTTTTTAAGGGATTTACACTGGATATATTGTAATAAAATTATGATGTACAGGTTTAGATAGCACTTAAATCCAGTCTAGGAAAATACGCTCTAAGACAAAAAAGGAATCATAAAAATAGGTGAAAATCATACTGAGAAAACACAAAAAAAAACCGGCTAAGTGCGGCTCGGACTCGCCCACCGAGGTTTCCGTACAAATTTGGATAGTTTAGTTATAGTTTTCAGATTTGCGCCATAAACGACCATATCTTTTTTTTACGTTAACTTAGAAGTTTGATTTTTTCACAGCAGCAAGGGGCCATTGACTTGAGTATATGGTTTTAATTTCCACTCTATACTTCCACGCATTCCCGAGATAAACGGTCTTGACAGACTGACGGACGGACAACAAAGTTAGTAAGGGTTCTGTTTTTTCCTTTTGAGGTACGGAACCCTAAAAACAGTCAAATTCAGAACCTCCTTTTTTGAAGTCTGTAAAAAAAATATAATCAATAAAATCTAGGAACATGGTGGAATCTAAACTAATGAAGGAAAATCTCCAAAAATATCAGTCTAAAATGATAAACCTCATCCTCAGTGAAGGAGGAATACTGCTACTGTTGACTGGCTAGTTACTTAAAACAACTTTTGTGGGGCCACACAAATTAGCACCTTAACTTTACTGCTTAAGCGTTACCTAATGTGGCCTCAATTGATAACAAAACTGGCTTAGCTTTACTCTTATGTAATATTGATATACATTGCTAATTTATGTAAATATGTTAGTGTTACTTAAAACGAAGATGGTTTACATTTTGTGAATATTATATTTCTTGTTTATTAAACACGGCTTGAATGTATATTAAAATAACCACTTGGAGGGTTGATATTTAAATATGATTTTTGTAGGGAGCCAGGATAGGTAAATTTTGTGATTGGTCAATGAAAACGATGAAGGAAAACATCGTGAGGAAACCGGCGGAATCATTCGAAAACATGTGTCATCCGCCAACCCGCATTGGGCCCGTATGGTGAATTCAGGCCCATTTCCTCTCACAGAGGCCACCCTGTGTTCCAGCGATGGGAAAATTATGGGCAGATTATAGTACTAAAACTGATCGTAATAAATGTAAGAGTTTTTAGGAGGTCAAAACAGAACAGAACAGAAAATTCTTTCATAGAAAGCCCAAAAAAATATAGGATTCCTGTGATATCCATACCGTAGTCATCCCCGGGATCAAATCCAAAATGAGTGAATAAGCAAATTAGAATAAATCATTATGGCGTTTTTAATGAAAACGACGATAAAAGATCGGGAATAGAACAGCTACTGAAAGGCACTAAAAACATGTAGGTATTTTTTTATTTATAGCCAATAAATGTTCAGTAATAACCTTTCTATTTATACAACAACACATTAGATTAAACAAAACTTTTATACACATCAGTTAATACCAATGTCAAGCGCGCTACATTTCCTGCGCGCGTTGACAAAAGTAGTTCACATTGAGAGCGTCCACTTCCTTAAGTTCAATGCTGCAATTAGCTGCAGTAAAAGTAAATTAGACTGCACAGTAATGTACTTTCTAAATATTTTAATTGAAATTTAAGAAAATTGAATTGTTGCAAGTTAATTGCAAAGCTTGAATTCCGCAATTTTCGAACTTACTCTGTTACCGGGTCAAGTAAAATGCTAAAAAATCTACTGATGCTGGTGTAAACGTGGCCACCAGCTAGGCACAAATTGTTTAAGAGTCACCATAGAATCAAAAAGAATAAGAAGAAGATATGAAACTTCAACATAATTGCTAAAATGTGGGGTACCTAGTTAAAGTTTTGTTAGGGTTGCGGAATAAGTTCGAAAAGGTCACCGCAGCCCTGGAACGCAAAGGGCATTAGGAGGATGGGTTTTAGTCAGTGAAAGTCTGACACTCATTCTGCTCCGCTCAGAACGGCAGGAGTCATTTGATGATTTCCCATCCTTAAATAAACCTAGTTAAACTACATTTCAAGGAATTCTGTCGTTACCTCCCCCTTACAACATCCATGACCCCTAGCCGGGTCATGGTTGTGCCTTTGTATAAGTATATGCCTACATTTTCTTTCAATACCAAAACAAACCTTGAGAATGGGCTGGGAAAACGTAAAAGATAAAATCACTGAACTTTTTCAAAGACAATACTTGAAATAGCTATATTTTACGTGATGTTTTTGTTATTAAGTTTGCAACGAAACCGTTTGATTTCAAAACAGGTTGATTCTAAATTGGTTGGCTATTATAATTACCTAACATCTATCCTTGATTGTTAATATTTTAATTTATATTCGAGTTGCTATGCGTACCTACACAAGAATATAAAATGAAAATGACTAAAACAAATTAAGACGTGACTTCGATTTTGAAAGCATTTTTCAAAACAGTGAGTGAGAGTGTTGTAATTTGATTTTACTTTATATTTTTGATTAACTACTAAGATTTTTAGGTATGTGCCGTATTTGAGGACTTCGTTTATTTTTTTGAAGTAATGAAGTCCAAAAAAAAATGACGGTAACATCAACTACAATGAATTACAATGAATCTGTTCCGTGAAGTGAAGATCCTCCAAGGGAAGGAGGTTCATTATTTTTTAAATCCTGTGTGCGGTACGACAGTAGTAGTTTCCATATTTTACATGTATATCTTATAGCTCTTTTTTTCTTACTTTCTGGTCACGAATTTTGAAAAAGAAACACATTTTTGCAACTGCCAATATTTAAACAGATGAAAGATAACCAAAAACTGAGTGGTGTAAGAGCTGATTTCTCTGTTACCTAACAAGCGTAGCGTTGTACGAGGCGGTGTGGCCAAATATTAGTGCTGTGTTAATGATTAAATCGATAGCCTTCACTGTAAGCAGTTATAACTGGCTGAATATACCTAAATAGTGATACAATAACTGTTGCAAGTTACGATTGAGTTTAGCGAAGTTAATTCAGCAGGATTATTCGCAGTTAGATAAGGACAAGAAGACAAAAGTATATTAATTTAGTAAATAGAAGTAACATGAACTCATGTAATGCGAGTATAAGGAAGTAACAAAAGCAACGATCAGAAAAAATACCCATATTGGAGCATAAGCGTAATGTTGATATCAAAAAAGACTTGACTGCATTTATTTCTCTAGAGGGAAGAAGAGTAGTAGAAGAGAAGGAACGAGTATTGATTTTACGCTTGCTGCAAGCAACCACAATAATTTTGAAGTGCAAAAACCTTTTTCAAAGCAAATGAGGGAAAAAAATAATCCTGATCAAAACAAAATAATATACATAAGCCAAAGGTGGACGTCAATAAAGACTTGACTTTGACTATTTCTCTAGAGGCAAGAAGAATAGCAGAAGAGAAGGAACGAGCATTGATTGTACGTTTGTTGCAAGCGTACACAATATAATGTGCAAGAATCTTTTACACTGCAGATGAGAGAAAAAATAATCCTGGTTAAAACAAAATAATATAAAACAGAAGGGAGGTTTAGTATAACAATGCAATAACTACTTAGAAAGGTCAACGCATTGAAGATAAAAGACATTATCCAGCATCCCATCACTTAAAAATCTATTTGTAGCTAATATTCTGAGTACCTAACTGCACTGATAACTGGTTAAGATTATGCTAAAGTGGCCCTAAGCATACTAAACACCCACGGATATGAGATGTTCTGTTCAACAGATTTGCGAATTAGAATAGAAGGCCAGAATAGTCATCATCATCATCATCATATCAGCCGTAAGACGTCCACTGCTGGACATAGGCCTCCCCCAAGCGTCGCCACAACGACCGGTCCTGTGCGTCTCGCATCCATCGGCTAACCGCGACCTTCACCAGGTCATCGGTCCACCTTGTGGGAGGCCTTCCAACGTTACGCCTTCCGGTACGCGGTCGCCACTCCAGAACTTTTCAGCCCCATCGACCATCTGTTCTGTGAGCAATGTGCCCTGCCCACTGCCACTTTAGTTTGGCGATCCTTCGGGCTATGTCGGTAACCTTAGTTCTCTTGCGGATATCATCATTCCTGATTCGATCACGCAAGGAAACTCCAAGCATTGCCCTCTCCATTGCCCTTCGAGTGACTTTGAGCCTTCTGATAAGGCCCATTGTAAGCGACCACGTTTCAGTTCCGTATATCAGAATAGTGGTTGTCTGAAATTACCCGTATCCGTATTTCAGTCACCCTTTTATGAACTGCCTCTGTGGAAGAGGTATGGGTCTAGAACTTAGCTAATGTGTTTTTTTTATTTACGAACTAGTGGACGTCACGCGGTTTCACCCGCGTAGTTCCCGTTCCCGTGGGAGTACGGGGATAATATATAGCCTATGTTACTCCCTGATAATGTAGCTATCCAATGCTAAAATAATTTTTCAAATCGGTCTAGTAGTTTCGGAGCCTATTCAATTCAAACAAATCTTTCCTCTTTATAATATTAGTGTAGATGTATGTGTGCTCTTACATCTATGTTTAAGTCCATTTAAAAAAGCTCGTGTCTAACCAATAACAACCACATGGATCGACCTTCAAGGTTGAGCATCACTGGACCTTTTTTTTTAGTACGGGAAGTTATCAAATGACCCCTCCCGCTTTGGGCGAAGTAAAAGGGAGTGTCAGACTTTTACTGACTAAAACCCATCCGTGTTCCTCCTAATGCACTTTGCGTTCCTTTGCGGTGACTCTTTCGTTCAAATTCCGCAACCCTGGAAGCATCACTGGTCCTGGATGGGTGATCCTTTTATCATACAGAGCTTCAAGTTGAAGAAGTTTCTGTTTATCACTGGCTTTTGCCCGTGACTTCATTCGCGCATATCCCGTTTTTCTCGTTCCCATAGGAATTTAGGGAAAGCCTTTCTTAGTGCCCCCCTACACTCCCCAAGGAACCTACATGCCAAATTTCAGCTCTCTACGACCAGTGATTTCGGCTGTGCGTTGTCAGTCAGTCACTCACTCAATCAGTCAGTAACGGAAGAATTTTATATCATTGTTTTTTTTTTTATTTTTTTTTCCTCCCCTCAAGCACTAAGACCACTTTAGTCCAATCACTTGTGCTTCCTATAATTGATTATGCTGATGTTTGCTACTCTGATCTTTCCCAAGAACTTCTTAACAAACTGGATCGACTTCTTAACAACTGTATTCGTTTTATCTTTGGTCTTCGGAAATATGATCATTTTTCTTCCTTCCGTTCTCAGCTTAAATGGTTGCCTATCCTTCAAAGGAAATCCCTCCGATCCCTCTGCATGCTCTTCACTATTTTGAACGATCCTTATGCTCCTGATTATCTAAAACAATATTTTCAAGTGTTGGGCAGTTCTCACAGTCTTACCTTTCTCAACTTAATTCTTTATATTCCTTCTCACCGTACCGGGTTCTTGTCTAACTCTTACGCTATTTCCACCATTAAACTCTGGAATGTGCTACCCTTTGACATCAAGAAGGCTGAGTCGAAATTTTCTTTTAAGCGTAAAGTCCGAAAACACTACTTAAAAGCCTGTCTTTCTTAGTTTGGTCTTCGTCATGATTATTGTGAGTTCTCTTGATCAGAAGGATTATTATACAACATCATATGTATTAGTTTATTACTATAGCTTATTTTATTAGTATTAAATATATTATTTGTACAATGTTCCCCAAAAGATTCCATTTATTTTTATTTTTTTGTTGTACACCTACCACAGTGTAGTCTTTTTATCCCAAAGGTTGACTGGTAGAGAATGCCTTGTTGCATTAAGTCCGCCCATGTACCACTAATGTACATAAAGTTTAAATAAATAAATTAGGATAGGATTGACCTTTACTATTTTAAATACGAAATACTTGAACTATTGAAGCATCTATTATTATCTTAACCTTTTTCTAAGCAAGTTGATCAAGTGTAATCAGACACCACTAAAATTGTTTTGACATTTGTGATTATGAAGCCAACCTGTATTCGTACATTGTATATTGATTGATTATTATTTCTTATAGATGTATATTGTTTTTTTTTTAATATTATCAGGAAAATAGTATCAACATTTCCACTAGTAGTAGATTGTTAGTTGAGTTGTTAAAGAAAAAAAAAAAAACACAAACAAAGAGGCACACCACATTTTTATAAGGGCAAACAATCCTAATAAAAACAAAATATTTAGTACTAGTTTTTGCCCGCGACTTCGTTCGCGCATAACCCGTATTTTCCCGTTCCCGTAGGAATTTCGGGAAATCCTCTCTCTAAGTGCTCCCTTACACTCCCTAAGGAACCTACATGCCAAATTTCAGCTTTTTATGACCAGTAGTTTCGGCTGTGCGTTGTCTATCAGTAACTCACTCACTCAGTAACGGAAGAATTTTATATATTAGGATATGACCTCATTCAACTTTTGTATTTCTGTATCATCGTACATATTGTAAATTCAACCCATACGAAGTACATGTGTAAGGAGTATCCATATTGTACTCATTTGAACTTTAATGGCGGCGCTGCGTGCGTAGAATAAGTACGCTATATCTCCGTTACTTTACTTGGAATCGTTGTCTTAACTGTTACTTGAACTTAGGTAATCGCTGGGTAACCGTTTGATGGGGCTGTATTATCGGTAAGATCTAAAACTGTACCTATTTTTTTATCTAAGGGGCTAAAAAATCGCTGAGAAGACATTGATTGCGACTTGAATTCAAAAAATATCATCTCGGTAACAATCAATGTTACTAACTTGTCAAAATGAAGGAAAATAATGCAAGCGCTCCTTACAAATACGAGAACATTGCCTCTGATGTTATTCGTAAATACTTATAAACTTTCAAGACATCGTTTCTAATAGTCATAAAGAATGACTACTTTCAGTTTACGGTTATGCAAAACAATTGAAATCTATCAAACATTGACTGATGTTGTTTCAGAAATATGATACTTTCTCTTTTGATGAGGAGCGCGCGCGTTGATGTCTTTTGTTCCTAGACGTAACAGATAGTCGTTCAAAGCAAATTATTAGCAATCAAATTAAACTAGCATTTGTAAGCTGTTAATGGTTATTTGACTGTGAAAACATTGCTATACACACTAGTTATTGCCTGTGGCTTCGTTCGCATTGAAACATCAAACCTCCCACGGACTATTTGCTTAAATATATATTTTAGAAAAATCCTTTGAGTATTTCTCGCTGAAGGGAGATGATATCCCAATTGGTCTGTCCCTTCCTTCAGCTGTTTGAGCTTCCCTTCGTCTTTAAGTCAACCATGAAGTATATTCTATTTATAAAAGTGGATTAAGTAATAGTAGAAACGTATTCTATTGTCTTATGGTAAGGTTTATTGTTAAGGTAGAGGTTGTCCCTTTACTATCGACCAATTAGTCATAGATCTAGATGTATAGATTCGATAATGATAAAACCAATTACTACTATCAGTAATAATTAATCAAATCAATTAAAATTTTATAACCATAACCACGGGTTGCTAGACTGCGGTCTAGCATTCAAATTAGACAGGAATTGTAATTCTAGGCGTCAAGGCTAACGTGTACCCTGACATATTGTAATACTTACTGCTCCAATGTATATTAATTCGTTAAAGGTTACCGAAATAGGTCGCTACCGAAGTGTGGAGTCATGAAAGTACACGGTTTGAATTTATAATTTTATAAATAATTGAAGATTGAGAAAAAATCAAAATGGATGACGGTAGATTTTTCCTTTGTGTATTTCTTTCTTTTAAGAATTTTTTTATGAAGCAAGGACTTTGTCCAGCAGTGGGAAAGTTACAAACTGTAATTATTGTTATTAGTCTATTTTGTCCAACAGCTGGGCATAGGTCCTTCATACACTTTTCCCTACTTTCACTTTGTTTATTTGTAGTCAAATAAATTTAATTGTTTTTATTTTAATAAAAAATAAGGTCAAAAAACTCACCAACTAAACAGCCCAAGAAAACGACTCCCACGCACGATCGGAACGCCATCTCGTGATAACACACCTATCACTTACTAAACTTAAATGTCACTTAAAAGTGACTTTATTAATATCCGACTGACGTCCGCACCGCACTCTATGCCGCACTGACTTATTCACTTTTTGTCATCCATTCTTAGCTTCGCCACAGCTCAGCGAAAGGTTACGCTAATTCGTCATCTCTTTCCCTCTTCAAACATTCTCGTATCTCCCTCCCTTTCCCTCTGTAAACTCTTTGGATCCTGTTATTGTTCTACGTGTTCTGCAAGAATATTTACAAATGCCAAAATGCAGTTTTTCGGTTTTAAATGAAGTTTTAGTTAAGTGGTGTTAGAAAATTGGAAATTAATTGATCGTTGCAAGTGATTGCGTATCTACTGAATGGAATTTGTTGCGGAAATTAGGAAAGCGGCGCATGCTTTGTTATGTTGAATGTGACCATGAGTAAGGCAGGGTAATTTAGTAATTAGGTCTGTATGCATAAATGTGTCCAGTTCGTGAAAATTTATATTATGTGTCATATCAAAGAGCAAATTGGATTCACAAAAAACTTGAAACTGACCTGATACATTAATTTGGCGAATTACCAAGCGAACAATAAAAGGCATTTTTTAAGATATCAGGTACAATTTAAAAAAATAATGTTGTCGGGAGATGCTTGTACTTCTACTTTGATCTACGTGCACACTAATTTAATTTAATCGTGAATTAAAATGAAGTTATCCCAATCCAATGGCGTGGATTGTGAAACTAAGGATGATCTACTGCCGGTGGATTCTGTATAATCTCACCCTAAAAACCTAGGTGCGTCATTCCACCTTGTGTGGATGGATTGACAGCTCATTTCATGTTCACTTCACCTATGTTAGTTTGAACAGTGAGATGGTTACAGAATAACACTACTATTCCTCTACATAACACCTAAATCCTAAGCATGATAGTTTTATTCATATTTCAGTTAAAATATTTTTTAGTTTTATACATGAACATAAAATAACCTGAATCGACATAAAGTCCTTATAAGCAGTGGAACATGTTCTGCACATCGTGCCACTGGCTCCATATAATGCAAGTGTCACCTTTATATGTAAGAGCGTCTATGGAACGTTGCGTGTGGGGGACATGGCTCGGTGCACGGAAAAATGGATGACGGTCGTAAAAAGATGAATTATATTCGTATAAAAATAGATATAAAGAGTCAAAAGAAATTGGGGCTTTCTTTTCTAGAACTAACTTTCTGAAATAGTGACTGAGCCCACAAATCTGTGGATAATCTTGTTAAGACAAAATACTGCACCTGTGATATGGGTCACAGGTGCAATTTCCCGGATTTTGAAGAGTGCTCGCATTCAAAATCAGACAAAACCACCTCTAATTTTCCTACAGTGTTTGACATCGATTGTCGCTGATGTAATATTTCTATTTAAATTAGTAAGCTTTTCAAAAATGAGAATATTGGGTGTAAGGTTGGTTTTTTAAAAGAGATTTGCGAGGTAGCCAAGTAGAGCGAGGAGCCGCAGCGGCGCTGTGCAAATGTTACATACTTGGCTCTGCTAGCCCTTTTCTACCAGAACTGGGGTAAGCCTGACTTGGAAAATTGAGTGATCCCATTCATAGATCCTCGCGCTCTGCCTCGTTACTTCGCACATCTTCGGGAGAAAACAATCTTGATCTATTAAAATCGCCCTTATTTAACTAATTGACGGCATTGCCAGTGTTATCTTTTTACTGTGTGAAAATCGATCAAAAATGAGTCGTCAAATGGCACCAAGTAATACGAAATTTCGTATTTCTATTTGATCAAACAGTTTGAACCAGCCTTTTTAATAAAATTAATTGAACGTGTATAATACACGTTCAAATAATTTTATTAAAAAGGCTGGGTATTTAAAACAATCCTTTTTAATGTAATTTTCTACAAGGTTTCTTAAAATTATAGGCAAGATCTACTTTACATTATAATTCTTAAATTATATGTTTAATTAGCAAGGTAACTTTAAAATAATAATCCTCAAAAATGACAAAAACAAGTACCAAGGAAATTATATCGTGTTTGAAAATACAAATCAGTTCCAGTCCTCAAAATTAACATCACAAATCTTGCCAAGTTGCTTGCTGGAGTTGTAAGGTATTCTATCAACGTCTGGCGCAATTTGAATATATTTCAAGTGATTACCGGTTAAGAGATATTCTGTATTAAGCTTCTCATGGTCTCTAAGCAATAAAGAAACTGATACAGAATTTTTCCAATCTCTAAGTCAAAGTCAAATGATTTATTTCAACTAGAACAATAAAGGCACTTTTGAACGTCAAATGAAAATAAAATAAAGTGACTCTAGTCGTCCGTTCGCAAAAGGTAGATTCTTATGGAGAAGAACGGACAAGAAACTCCATAGTTACTCTTTTCAAAAATAAGCTTTACAATATTTGCATACATTAATCAATTGATTATATGTGAGGACGATGCTCCCAAAAAAACACATATATACTACTAATAGGTACAATAAAGAAATGCCAGCAGAGGTAAAATGAATGAGTTTGCTAGTAAGGGGACATAGTACTCACATACGTACAAATTTTGCAACTATTGATTTATATGATCAGTGTGTGAGTTAAATTAAATAAAAAAATCAGTAAATACACCTGTATACATAGTAAATATTAATATAATAAACACAAACATATCAACCAGTTTCACTATGTCTACTACACCCTAGATTGTCTTATGGAGCAGGACTAGCATGTTTCCAAGCATTCTTATCTTGAATATAATCATCTAATTTGTAATATGCTTGTTCACAAAGTGTGTTTTTTACACACGTTTTAAATTTTTGTTTCATTTAATTCTAATATGTTAGATGGAATTTTTTTGTAACATTTAATACAGTGAATTTAATGAAAGATGTTCGTACTTTGGATAATCTAAAAATGGTTGATCTAGTTTATTTCTATTTCTAGTATTAAAATTACGTCTATCACTAATTTTGCTAAAGAGATGTCGATTTTTCGTTACATGAATAATATTTTCATAAATCAATTGACAAGGGACTGTCATAATATTAATCTTTTTAAAGAGTTCCCTAAGAAAATCGCGACGAAAAAGATTATAAATGGCTCTGACAGCGCGCTTTTGTGGAATAAATATGGATTCAATGTCAGCAGCCCGACCCCACAGCAAAATACCATACAACATAATGCTCTGAAAGTAACTAAAAAAGACCAAACGCGCGGTTTCTATATCTTTTAGCTGTCTTATTTTTCTAACAATGTTATGTGAGGTCCCCATTTCAATTTCTCGTCTAAAGTGATTCCCAGGAAAACCGTCTGATCAATAAATTCCAGTTTGTGTCCATTCAATATGATGTCACATTCGTTACTTTTAACATTAGGTAAAGTAAATTTAATACATTTAGTTTTTTTTTTCATTTAGGTCTAAGTTGTTTGCCGTAAACCAATCTTGAACCTGATGAATAGAGTAATTGACATCATCAAAGTTTTGTGATCGTCGGTCTATCTTAAATATCAATGATATGTCATAAGCAAATAACACCATTTTTGGTTCATTTTGAAGCAATTGGGGCAAATCGTTAATGTATACTAAAAAGAGGAATGGACCCAATATTAAACCATGCGGAACGCCCATTGTCATTTCAGACCCTAGTGAGTTTACACCGTTTACCTGTACTTTAACCTGTCTGTCTTTCAAGTATGATCTTATCAAATCAAGGGATGAATTCCTAATCCCATAATGCTCGAGTTTCAACGAAAGTATCTCATGGTTAACGCAATCGAACGCTTTCGAGAGGTCACAAAAAAATCCAATGGCGTCTTTTAAATCCTCCCAGGCGTTAAAGATGTTCTTTATTAGGGTGATACCGGCGTCAGTTGTACAACGTCCTTTGGTGAACGTACTGTTGTTCATGAAAGATGGATTTTTTATTAAAATGTAGTAACATCTGGTTTAGCATTAACTTTTCAAACACCTTACTGAGAACCGGCAGGATCGACACCGGCCTGTAATTGTTGGGTTCTTGACTATCACCGGATTTAAACAGTAGAACGACTTTACTGTGCTTCATGAGATCAGGAAATACTCCCTGGTCTACACTAGAGTTAAATATGAGAGCTAAGTAGGGAGCAGTAGTTTCAATAATAGATCTACAGACGTTGATTTAATTTTAAGATCTTTAAAAGCCTTTATAATGGCTAGGGGGTTCGTATGTTTAAACTTGAACTGTGATGGACATACCTTGACATTCTTCCTTAAAAAGGCAGCAGAGAGCGTGGGTGACGAGTTAAGAGCTTGTGTAGTTTTACGAGGAATATCAGCAAAGAAGTTTTCAAATTCCTGAGCTACCTCTGCATTTGAGTTTATGGGACCATGTACGGTATTTAAATTAAATTTTGTTTCACGCTTTTTCTTCCTACCCGTTTCATTATTTATTATTTCCCAGGTGGTTTTTATTTTGTCATCTGCTGATTTTATTTGATTGCTAATAAACAGAGCTTTAGCTATTTTGCATACACTTAAAAATTTTTGATTATTTCGCAACATACTTATGAAAGCTTATGTTATTCACATGTTGTTTTAGGCCATATAGTTCGTATAGCTTTTCTCTACTTATTCGAATGCCCGGAGTCACCCAATCACTGAATATAAACTTAGTGTTAATACTTTAAGACTTTATTTGAAAATTACTAAATTGAGTGTTGAGTAATGAAAAATTTCAGTATACAATACATTTGGGTCTTCTATGTTATTAAAACTTTGAACACATAATTTACTGGCCAAAGTACTATTAAGTTTTTCTAAATTTGTATATGTTATTGGTCTAAATTTAATTTGAATTTTTTGTGTGCAAAACGCATATATTCATATTTTTAAGTGCCATAATAATTATCAAACATAATATTTAAACGCCATAATGATTATTAGACATAACATTTAAATGCCATAATCGAAGCGAGCGAATAGACATAGCAAAACCTTAAAATATTCTATGCATGGTTGATGGTGGGCTTGGTCGACGGAGCCCCGCTTCGCGGGGCTCCTACTTCTGTGTGGTTTATAAAAAAAAATTCACGATTTCGGTGTTGGTATCCATAGTAAAAGTTGTTCATAATGATGAGTTCAATGACCGCTTAAGAGGTATTGCGTTTATTCTGTTACAGACTGTATATAGATTAAAGTAAACCTGACTCACCCTGACGAGAAAATACCTCAAACAAAAAAATTTAAAGGGCATAGCAAAAATAATTAACGATCGCAATTTACGAACGAATTCACAACATTCTTGTACCGGATAGAAATCCTTCACCTTTTCCCGAGATGGACGAGAACAAACGGACTAAATTACTTTTGTTTTTTTTATACTTTATACATATAATGATTAAGTATCCCGGACATGTCCGAGGATATTCACACTTCGTCATTATCATATTCATTGTTCGTGAACTTAATAAACATGTTATAAGTAATAGCCTATTATAGTAAGGCTTACTTTATGCTGATTTCACAAAATAATACTTGCTACTGATTTATAAGAATTGATATTTACTGATATTTTCAACTGTAATTACGCCCTGAAGCAAATATGGTTGGAAATAATCGACAAAATACATTGTTTTGTTGTTGGAAGCCAAGTTTGTAACAATATTTTTATCAAAGGGAGGATTTTTTTCTAATAAAGTAAGTAAGCATTACTTGGGTGATATGTGAGATAACGGTTTAAAATATGGATAACGTGTTTATATATTTTCTTGTTCTTTGCATTGTCCTCACATATAGAATAGCAATCAAAGATAATGTTAACAAGATTTTTGTAATACATCACATGGTTTAAAAGAGTGTCCGTGGAGTTTCTTGCACGTTCTTCTCCATAGAGATCTACGCTTTGGAACGTGCAAATAGCTTCATGTTTTTGACTGACCGACTTTGACAATTCAAAAGTGCCTGTAAATGGTTTATTTGAAATATACGATTTGATTTGATTTGAAAAATTATTCAGCTACATATTATAATGTAAAATATTTTAGCGTTGACTGTGTTAAATTAATTTTGTTGGCATTACAAGATTTTCCCCTTCACAAAAATCACAATAAATCAATAAGAATCACTGCATAAAAATAGCCCTGACAGAAATATACTGATAAGTATCAAAAGATAAAAACAAATCGCTAAGTGCTCAATCTCTTGCATAAATATTGAATTATTATTTACTTCTTTATTTCTGATAGTATGTAATGATACACGAACTGACAAAGTTGACACGGGAATAATTAAGAAATGACGCATGAACGCGGAAAAGTAATAATTATTTACAATTACAAGCTTCAGATTGGGTTTCTTTGCTAATGTCATTTTATCCTTTAATGCATTTAACGAACCTATAGTTAATTTTGTTTATTAACACATTACGAGTTATATGGATAGTTAATTATTTCAAAGGGAGATCTTCAGTGGCAAACATTTGTTCAGTTAATCCTTAAATAACTAGCATAATATTGTAGTTACCATTACAACAAGCATTCCCATCATCATATTCCTCAGCTTTTCTTATATTATTGGGGCCAGCACAACTTGTTCCTACAAAATTGAAATCTATTTATTTTATATAAAATTTTAAGAATATATATATAAATAAGTTATTTTATTACGTTTATAGTTCCGACAACCGTAAAAAACTGGCCAAGTGCGAGTTGGACTCGCGTGCAAAGAGTTCCGAACGAATTTCAGTTTTTTTACATATGTTTTTTAACACTATATTCTTCTTATAATTCTTGGTAAAGATCCATTATCTCCATTTTTTTCAAAATTTTAGGCTTAGTAGTTTCAGAGATAAGGGGGGAATGGTCATTTTTCCTCTAATTTCTTGAATAACTTCAAATCATTTATTTTTAAATTATGAAAAAATATAATTAAAACCCTTTCATTTCATATGTCACACGATATTATTTAAAAAACTTTTTTTTTAATTTTCTAGTTTGACCCCAAAAGTGACCCCCATACTAAAAATTTAATAATTTACGTAACGTTTCCGTGTTTGGGTCACAGAGTCCATATGTGTACCAAAATTCAACAGAATCAGTCCAGTGGATCCGGAGAAAACTGGCTGTGACAGACGGACAGACACCCGAGTGATCCTATAAGGGTTCCGTTTTTTGTTCGGAACCTTAAAAAAGGAACCCTTATCATTCGGGTGTGTGTCTGTCCGTCTGTCTGTCTGTCTGTCATGACATGGACTTCTGCGACCCAAACACGGACGTTTTACGTAAATAAATATGTTTTTCTTATGAGGGTCACTTTTGGGGGACAAACGACAAAATTAAAAAAAAAAATCAAACTGTATCGTGTGACATATTAAATGAAAGGGTTTACTGTGAGAGTTTTAATTATATTTTCTTCATTCAATTCAAGTTATTCAAAAAATTTGACCAAAAAATCCTATTCCCCCCTTATCTCCGAAACTACTGAGACTAAAATTTTGAAAAAAAAAAAATGCAGATGGCCAGTTTTTTTGTGCTAAAGTTAGCATAAAAATAACATAGCTATATCTAACTAACGCCACGGCCAATGCCATCTACCGCAAGAAAGCCAACCTAACTCGGAATGTACCATCCTTTCACATAACTCAGTCACTCCCTCTATTGGCAAAGTGCGCAATTATTCGGCGGAAAAAAAACTGCCTAACTCTACTATTCACTACTAGAATGCTGACCGTTGAGCGCTTTACTATATGAATGCCGGAATGTTGATTATTTTTGGGTAGCACTAATTTTTATAAAATACTAGCTGACCCGCGCAACTTCGTCTGCGTCACAATTATCATTACTGCTCCGCTCCTATTGGTCTTAGCGTGATGATATATAGCCTATAGCCTTCCTCGATAAATGGGCTATCTAACACTAAAATAATTTTTCAATTCGAACCAGTAGTTCTTGAGATTAGCGCGTTCATCCAAACAAACTCTTCAGCTTTATATATTAGTATAGACTAGCTGACCCACGCAACTTCGTCTGCGTCACAATTTTCATTACTGCTCCGCTCCTATTGGTCTTAGCGTGATGATATATAGCCTACAGCCTTCCTCGATAAATGGGCTATCTAACACTGAAAGTTTTTTTCAAATCGGACCAGCAGTTTCTGAGATTAGCGCGTTCAAGCAAACAAACAAACTCTTCAGCTTTATATATTAGTATAGATATATAGATTAGTATAGATGAGTGGTCAATAAACCCTATGAATTCTAATTTATTTTCATTACTTGTTTCTACTTTTACCATCTAATAACTTCAATCGAATTGACTTTGATACTATACGAAAACAATTTTGTCAAGTCGACATGCTTTACAAATATTTTTTTAAAAGTGGCTTCTCACAGATTTTCGGCTGCTCAAAGGCCTTTCTAGTGATGGTCTTAGTAAAAATTAAAGCCTCCAAGCAAGGCTACAAAAGTACCAAAAGTACTTAAAACTAAACGACTACTTGTTAGGCCTAAGCCTATGTCCCAAAACTACAGGGGGTGCCTCCTTTGGGGTTCGCAGTTACTGCGGGTAAATAGTTCAAAAACTCGCTCACGTCACCTTGCGTTTGATTGAACTGAGTCGAAGTGGAGCAGAATGGGGTAAAGAACGAATAATTTAGAGCTTTGCGTTGATTTGTTTTTTTTTTATTTTTTAGCGAGGTGAACACCTCGCTAAGGGTGGTTACTGCTCAACCGGGCTAGCCTGTGGTGGCCTCAGATGTGACTCTAAAGCCCCCAGCCAAGGCAACAAAGATACCTAAACCTACAACTCCGCTCGCTGGGGGCACCCCCTGTGGGGTACGGGCCTCGGCTCAGCGGCATCGTTATCGGGAGGGCAGCAAGGGACAGGCTGGGTCATGACATTATTATTTGGGGAGTTTAAAGCTAATGGCTCAGCGGCACGGGCTGGCTCGTTAGGCAAAAGATTCATTTTTCGTTCTTTACCCCATTCTCGGAGCCCCCCATTCAGGACCGGAGCATTAATGTAGTCTTTAGACGTTGACTTGATAAATAAACATTACCTAAGGTATCAAAGAACTAAATAAATAGAAACGTAGACTCATAGGCTAATAAGTATAGGCAGTAATCTTCGAACCAAGTGTCTAGTAGACCAAAAAGACGACACGCATTTTCTTTCAGATACAATCGCTATTTACATGTTCTACATATCGTTAGACCGATTAATAAATCCACTCTCTACCGATTTACGCATATAATGAGCGTAAGTATAACATAATTGTTGATTTCGTGCACATCATGCTAATAATATCGCTTTCATCGGCGCACGCGCAATAGAAAGTGATCTCCTCTGAAGCAATGGTTTCACTTTATCACCGATTTTATGACATTGTTTCAGATAATTTAGGGAAAAATTAACTTTAATGAGACAGTTTTAGAGTGCGTTTTTGATTGGTTATGTTGAAAATGATTTTAGTTTTACGATTAGCTCTTAATTCTTTAATGCTGGGAGTTAAATCATGTTCAGATGCGTGTCGGAACGAGTTGAGGATAAGTTTTTTGGAAACTACTAAGATTATAATAAAATAATTTTATGTACATCTCGATAGACAATACTGAATTGTACTGATCTGACTCATAAAGGATTTTTTTATTTTTTTATTAATGCTAATGTCTAATCATACCATGTCATGTGCTGAAAATCTTGTACAGTTTACTTCAGACAAATTAATTGAGAGGGAAGAATATTACATTTTAAATAATGAATACAAAAGAGGTTTTTCTTCCCTAAAGTAATCGACCCACTGACTCATCTTTCATATTGAGAACCATTCCTTCTAACTTCACTACCTATCGCACTACCTAAACTTACCACATTCACTCCTGACATTTTACTACATACAACATTACTGATCTTCCACAAATTGAGCGCAACGTCCGTATGGTATGACGTAGAGATTATGCAAAATATCGGCGACAAGTTATGTATCTGCCTGAGATACAAGCTGAACTGGACTGTCATTTGGCGCAAACCTTGAAGGGCACACAGCATTTGTTATTTTCTGTTTTTGTTTTGTTATATATCTACCTATATTTGAGTGGGAAATCATCAAATTGGTCCTCCCGCTCTGGGCGGAGCAGAAGGGAGTGTCAGACTCTTACTGACTAAAACCCACCCATGTTCTTCCACATGCCCTTTGCGTTCCAGGTCTGAACAATTCCAAAAACCTGGCTAATTACCAAAACGGATGGTTTTTAGTAAGTAAGAGTCTGACACTCCCTTTCTGCAGGAGTCATTTGATGATTTCCCATCCATTAAAAGGTGATAAAAAGTAGCCTAAGTGCTACTCCAGACTGTAATCTATCTCTGTGCTACATCCAGATCCGTACAGCGGTTCCGGCGTGACTGAGCAGGATATATGAGATAACTGCAACAGAAAATTACGAAAGTAAAAAGTTTTAAATTAATATGTGCATGCAAACTGAGTCATCGTGACTGTAATGCGAAGTTAGAAAGGATGACAATCATTGTGTAAGTCTGTAAATATTGTTTTTAAGACGTCGTCTCATTAGATTTTTTATTTATTTATACATCTAAGATACAGTGCACCAGTGGTAAACGTCATTGTTTTATTATTTTTTATGAAATGAGAGTGAATTTCCTTCTTTTAATAAAAATATTTTTTGTTATGATAAATAATTAGTTTGAGGTTTTGTTATTATGAGAAGGAATGTTTGAATTTTCATTAAAAAAATATATATTCTATCCTACTGACCAAACTGGATAATTCTTTTATAGTTGTGTTTGTAATTAATAGGACGAGGATTATATGAAAAAAGTGCAATCGGGAGAAACCGGGACGGGCAACTAGGCTACACTAATATTATAAAGAGGAAAGATTTGTTTGTTTGAATTGAATAGGCTCCGAAACTACTGGACCGATTTGAAAAATTCTTTTAGCATTGGATAGCTACATTATCAGGGAGTAACATAGGCTATATATTATCCCCGTATTCCCACGGGAACGGGAACTACGCGGGTGAAACCGCGTCACGTCCACTAGTTTTAAATATTTATGAGAAAAAAAATCATAAATCACAGGATCTCTTCAACTAACAACTCATCAGGGAGTAACATAGGCTATATATTATCCCCGTATTCCCACGGGAACGGGAACTACGCGGGTGAAACCGCGTCACGTCCACTAGTTTTAAATATTTATGAGAGAAAAAATCATAAATCACAGGATCTCTTCAACTAACAACTAAGCTAAATATGCTTGCTTTAGATGAATATTTACGTATGAATATGTTACTGTAAATGCTGGATCCATGGTAAATCTTAAGATTTGGTAGTAAAACCGTAGATTTACCAAGTGTTGATGATGGTAAAAGTCCGAACTGTTTTGTAATGGTTGTTTATTTCGGACTTAATCAACTTTTGACTTGATAAATCTTAGGATTTGCCACAAGGACACGTAAAAGTTCGGTTTTATTTACACTAATATTATAAAGAGGAAAAATTTTCACTTAGCAACATCGTATAGTAATATACATATCGCAGTCGGATTGTATAAATCGCCGTATCACATTACGGCTAGCCGTTTCCAAAAACAGGGCCGTTTTGTATTGCGGCGGGTTAACGATTAGCCGGATTGTCATTGCGAGACGTTCTACAATATGGCGGCTCACGTTTAGCTTCATTGTACTTATTCCACAATGTAGGGTGACCACGTACTAACAAAATGAAACATTGTTTAATTGAAAACCAATTTTAATGTTTAAAAAAGGTAAGTACCTACTTTGTAATAACTTAGTACATAGTACGACTCGGATAGGTTAGGTTTGAATGGTATGGCGGAAGCTAAAATGAGCGAGCAAACTTAGCTCCCGTCGTACCATTCATGTTAGGTTAGCGAGCGCGAGGCGGGGCTCCGTCAACCGCTCCTTCACATATTTGTCAAAGAGGCGGATAATGACCCGCTCTATTACATTACGGCTAGCTATATTGAATAACATATATCGCCGAACACTTTCTGGCGGACTTTGACTTAGCCGTACTCAATCCGGCTAATCGTTGACCCACCGCAATACAAAACGACCTTGCTTTTGGAAATGGCTAGCCGTAATGTAATACGGCGATTTATACAATCCGACTGCGACATATACACTACAATAAATGGGAATCAAACTCAAGGTGGCAAATCGCTAACCAGTGAGCTATTGCCACTAAAATCAAACATCACCGCAATACGCAAGTAATACTATTTTCTTTCCATATTTTGTACGATTTTATATTTTAAAACTAAAGTAGGAAAGTTTATCTCGTGATAAAAAAAAACAAATTGTAATAGCCAACGCAGCCAGCGGCTATACAAGAATACATCACATACGTTCCTCGCACGATCTACATTAAAAAGCACTTTGAGTACCTTGTGGCCTGTGGAATACCAACATCGCGTGAAGGTATTCTTTTGTGGGTCGGTCTCTTATCTAGGAATCTTCAGATAAAAGGGAGTTGCTTTTTTAAGTGTAAATTAATTATACATGCGGTTACAAAAAAGAAAGATGTTTTATGGGTCTCGCTGACTGGTGCGACGCGACAATGAGACAATGCGTTTCCAAAGAAGTGATCTAAGGAAATTATCCGTATATTCGTTGAAATAAAATCATTGAAAAGGGTTTTTAAATCATCTGATCGATATGACTAAGCCAATATCTGGGCTTCAAAGTTATCATACCCTCTGAATGTGTTTTGGTATATCTTCTCAAGCCGTTGGATAAGAAATACTTACCCCATCTAGTTGTTTTTTTGGTCGAAATAAAAAGCTTTTAGTTTAATTCGATTTACAAAACTCACCACTACTACACTAGGAATAGGGACAGTGTAGAACCGCCTCCAACTAAGACCTTATACGGAAGAAGAACTATTCAGTTTAAGGAAGTGCAGCTATGTAATAAGTTACCGAAAGAAATAAGAGATTCTACATCAGCGAACATTTTTTAACGACTTTCAAACAAAAAAGGAAGAAGTTTTTTTTATTGTATGTACACCGATTACTCTGAAGTTTCTTATCAGATTTCTATGAATCTTTTTTTAGTTTCATACTTGCCATTTGGTCCCGTTTAAAAAACTACTAGGTCAAATTTAGTTCAGTTTGGCTTAGTACTTTTTGCTTTTACGAGCATTTTAGACGTCTTCCAAGTATCAAGTGAAAAATAAAGTTGTATTTGGCTAACTAACAACAATACATCATTAATTACTGTATGCACCCTTTAGATTGAACGACTTTGTTTATTAATTAAGATATTTTATTCAGTTTCTCATATTTCAGTGAAGTGAAATAAATTTCTTTAAACCGAAAAATGAGTATCACATCATTAATCGGTGTCGCATTCTCGCGTTTGTCTGCGGAGCCTTTAGTCTAGCTAAACAAAACTCGAAGGCTTGATATTAGCATCGGTAGGTTAGGCCGCAATAAAGCAGCTCATCTATCAGACGACATTGTAAGGCTAAGTGGAAAAAGGCTCATTATGTCGCAAAGAAAGTGTATGCTGGTATGTACCTGTAGTTTTTATGGCAGAGATTAGCTATACAGTATCGAGTTAGTTGTAGTCTAAGCGATGTTACACTTCCATAAAAAAGATGTGTATACTATTTCCAATCCTTTCAAGACTAGTTTAAGGAATGATCATTCTTTAAAAAATTCTAAATTTAAAAATCCCCGACAAAAAAAAAGTTTAAAACGTAAAACATAATTTCTATTGATCCTTTTAGTTTAATATAGGTACGATTATTTGGGCGAAGCATTTTCGCCTCGGAATCATTTTCGCATCTAATCTTTTGTATTTACTAATTATAAGGTATTAATAGCAATCTCCCGACGCGATGACGCTTGGCCTAAAGAATCGTACCTATATTAACCCAAAAGGATCGATAGAAATTATGTTTTACTTGTTAAAGTTTTTTTTTTTGCCGGGGGTTTCTATTAATTTTCAATTTAATTTTCATTTCATGCTTTTTAAACTCCCCTTCAATACATTATACATCATTCTATTAGTCAAGCCCTTTCATTTGATACCCATATTGAGGGAGTTGTGAAAAATTCCGCCATTTTGTGGCAGCAGCCATCTTGGACCGATTTTCATCAACCTCCACTCCTGACTAATTCACCTCTCAATCAAAAAAATAAATAAAATCAAAATCGGTTCATTCGTTCGGTAGCTACGATGCCACAGACAGACACACACACAGACACGTCAAACTTATAACAACCCGTCATTTTTGCGTCGGCGGTTAAAAAATTGTTCTTCAAGTAGCTCATTTGGTTTTTCAGCGGCGTCGCTCTCCTGAACTGTTTAATAAGACAGAGTGTGTATTTCAGTTGCCGCTATAACAACAAAATAATAACAAAAATATGATACTGACTCGCACTTGGACGGTTTTTTTAAAGATGATCACAAACAATGATTCAATATTATAACTATTGGTTCCTTACAATTAAATTGATAATAATCAAATTCCTTATCGACATTATTCTTCTTATTAAGAGATTCATTAAGGCCGGCGGAAGGCGTTGGCGCGTGTTCTCCCGTAATTAACTAAACTAAATACAATAAAAGCACACATTCATGGAAATCCTACGCAAGGATCGCCACAGTGGTCGTTAAATCTGGCGAATAATATTCTTGAACTGCAAAGGATTATTTTATTACGGATCTGTATGAAAATACCATGTTTTTAAATAGTATAAAGTGTTTATTTATACTATTTAAAACTTATTTTATGTACCATATGTAGTCACTTCCTAATACGTATATCAGGTATATGGATCGAGTTATTCCGATCGGATAGCCCGTGTGTGATACCCTGGAGGATCAGTTTTATTTTACAATTTTTTCTTTTCCAGAATGATCCACCGTGCAGGGTATCTATACTCCCGGCTGTCGACACTGCGAGGATCGCCCGGAGGACACGGTGGAGCATACGGTGGAGGTCTGCCCTGCTTGGGCGGAGCACCGCCGTGTCCTCGTCGTGGCGATCGGCGGCGGCGACCTCTCGCGTTCGGCCCTGGTTCAAGCCATGGTCCGGAGCGAGGAGACATGGGAAGCGGTCACCGCCTTCTGCGAAGCAGTAATGCTAGCAAAGGAGAAAGCCGAACGCGTGAGAGAGAGGGAAACCTCACGCCCCAGCCACCGCAACTGAAGAAGACGCCCCGGGCGTCGGGAGTCGCAGGGCGATTCTCGGCCACCGTAGGCGCGGGCCTGCGGACGGCGAGCATTGGGTGGCTCGCCGTCCGATCAGAACCAGGCCCGGGTCGACGGCGCGCTGTGTTCCACGCGCGCCTCAAAGAGCTGTCAGCATAAAGGACGGGGCCCGCTAGGGCCAGTGCCTGCTGGGGCTGCGGACTTTGTTCGAAAGAGTCACCATGGCCCTGGAACGTGAAGGGCACTAGGAGGAACACGGATGTGTTTTAGTCAGTAAGAGTCTGACACTCCCTTCTGCTTCACCCAGAGCGGGAGGAGTCATGATTTCCCATCCTTAAAAAAAGGGTATCTATACTAATATATAAAGCTGGAGAGTTTGTTTGTTTGCTTGAACGCGCTTATCTCAGGAACTCCTGGTCCGATTCGAAAAATTCTTTCAGTGTTATAATAATAATAATCTTTATTGACGCAGACGAAGTTGCTTGGATTAGCTAGTCAAAAATAAATGGAAACAAAGTCACCGATAGAATCATACCAAAAGGTCTTCTCCTCATTCTTATGATTTTTGGTAATCTGTTATCTGTAAACGTAAACGTGGTTTCAGTAAAAACAGACTAAGGCCTGCTTGCACCGGCTAGAATTACCTGATTAACTCCGAATTACGACATTATTAATATGGGCCCATTATGTATGAAGTATTTGTTAATAAAACTCATGATAGCAACTTATTCTAGGTATGTTCTTGGCGCAATTGGGCAAAAAAGATGACATCGTGAGGACCTGCAGTAGCATCCTTTTGCTTTCAACAAAAAATTATCACCAATCTGTTTTCCAAAACTTGCGACCAAAACTACATTGATTTTGCCCATTATTGTAGCAGGAACATCCACGTCTATGCTTGGAGGATACCAAGATTGATAACATTTTAACAAATTCTTCCCAATATAAAAATCGTATCAAAATTAACTGTCACGCTTAACATCGTCCACGAATTGATAACTAGACTCATCTTCTAACAAGATATTTGTAATTTATATCTCAGAACAAGTAATAAGGCTTCTAAATGGAGATGGAACAGACAGGTTTGATGAATGGGGGCTTCGGGAATGTTCTATCGGATCGGCAACCATGATTTAATGATGCAACTGGGTTGGTTGGATCCCTAGCTTAGACAGGCATCGGTAAGGTTGAGTTATGTTACTTTGGATGGTTGTTGTGGCTTGTTAAATAGTAAATTGTACTCGTGGTTATTGTAATAGAGGGTTCGTATTTTTAAGGCCAGGAAGAGGGTGAATGGACTGTGTGAAAAATGATAAGTCTATAAAGGGTGGCTACTAAGGTAGTAAAGAAGTTTGCGAGACGAAGATGTGTAACTATGTTGCATTGACCTAAAATAAATCACACACACAAGGTCCATATGAACTAATTGTAAATTTTAGCATTTAAGAATACATATGGAATGCAATAAAGGTATTGAGTAAATTGCGATAAAGTCAAGAAAATTATGATTTTGCAACAGAAAAAGAAAAGTTTATTAAGGTTCTCGTTATGAATAGATTGAATTTGAGAACTTAGAATTCATCTGACGATGATCAATTTCCTTTCAATTTGTATTGCTGTCGTGCCTACTAATGGATCGTCTAACGAATTGTTGATTCTCTATCAAAACTTTATCCGCGAATGCTGCATAAATTTTCATCAAAGAATCACAAATATAAGTACAAAATTATAACTATCTAAGATCAATATCATGGGCATTATTTTGTGTTGAAGAAAAGTAGAAAATAAATGAAAACTCCGGAACCTGAACGCGAAAGAAAACAAAAGACAATCGGTCCTTACCCATCTTACCAACGAGCAAGAAAACACCAAAAAAGGACAATAACAAAATCCATGACTCAATTTATTTCCATCCGCGATCTATAAAAAACTTCACTTATTATAGAACGTGCGCACCCTTTTAGGCTTTCCTTTAGTATCCCTGACTAAAACTAGATCCCACGTATGTATAGTCGAGTACTTGTTTTCGTTCTCCGACGGTATATAAGCTAGGTTTTGCTTATAGCCCTGACATTGTCCTGCCCGTTCACTGGCCACAAGGATCATGATGAAAATTGTAACTCTCGCGATTTTTATTTGCGTGGTGTGCGTTAAGGGCGACGCGAGTGCGAAAGATAGTCGGCAGAAGAGATTGCTATGTAAGTATTGTAACTAGTTATTTTAAGGTATCAGGGGTTGTGAGAAAAATGTAATAAATCTATACTTCTATACAAATATTATAAAGCTGAAATGTTATTTTGTTTGTTTGGTTGAACGCGCTAATCTCAGGAACTCCTCCTTCGAATTAAAAAAATATTTTAGTGTTGGATAGCTCATTAATCGATGAGGGCTATAAGGCCATATAACATCACGCTACGACTGATAGGGGCAAAGTATTAATGAAAAATGTGACGGAGACGAAGTTGCGCAGTTTAGCTAGTAATTCATATTTTTGTGATTAAAACAAAATCTCGACCCAAAGAGGACAGTAAAGGGGAGTTTTCAAACAGAACGCCACTCTAGTTAGAATCGCTGTATAATCTAACGTCTAAGGTTTTCTTAGGAATAAAAATATTAGAAAAATTTGGTTTCTTAAAAAAATGGAGTAAGTTTACGTAGAGTTTTAAAAATATAACATTTCAACAGGGATACTTTGTTTAATTGATCTTGCAGCAGCAGGTATTTTGGCAACTACGAGCTTACGCATGCCGTTTGAGACGCATAGTTACCGCGTTAGGACTTACCTACGTATATTCAAAAATAACTATTTTTTTTAGATTTCTTATAAAGATTATATGTATGACAAAATAACAGAGAAACAAAACGAATAAGCTAATTTTGAAAAAGAGATGAATTGTTTAGGTTGCAACACTTACCTGCTTTTTTATTTTAAATTGTAATCGACAAGCTAATATTTTAGCATTGTAATTTTATTGGATGAATATTTTTTTTTCTCAACCAATATATATTATTTATTTATTCATTCATTATATAAAATTCTTCCATTACTGAGTGACTGACAGACAACGCACAGTCGAAACTACTGATCGTAGAAAGCTGAAATTTGGGTGTAAGTTCCTTGGGTAGTGTAGGGAAGTACTAAGAGAGGATTGCCCGAAATTCCTACGGAAACGGGAAAAAACGGGATATGCGCGAATGAAGTCGAGAGCAAAAGCTAGTATCACATAGAATTCAAAGACTAACCGAAGTTATTGTAGTTCAAAGTGGTCCAAAAACAAAACGCCAAAACGAAAACTATTCGAAATAAGAATACATTGGGTATACATTGGTATACCCAATGTATTCTTATTTCGAATAGTTTAAAAGGGTTAGCTACCTACAGAGTGAGTTAAACGACCCGGAACCTTCAATCGTTTTGATCGCCACCGATGTTGCGTACGCGCATGCGCTTGACATTTTAAACTTACTGTCACCTGTTTATTTCAGTTAAATTACTCAGTAATTTTTTTAATAATTTATTTACTTAAAGCAACTCAGGGTGTAATAAAAATACTCCAAGTCGAATTAAGTGTAATAAAGTGAGCGAATGGCGTGCCTGTTTGTTGTCTTAATTCACGCAAACAACAAAGTAATAATGTTTTCATACGAAAATAAATTCAGATAGTTGTATGAACAAAAGTGTATGTCAATCTCCTTGAATTACTATTATGACCATCTCCTTTCACTACCGGGAAATCAGACGTACTGCAGGGTACCATACGCACTTTGTTGACATTCGGAATAGTCGTACTACTATGTAAGTGCTGCTCCTCCACATTAAAAGTGTCAAAATTTCATTGTCTGTGTGCAACTGGGCTTAACCCAGTTGTATATGTCCCTTGGTGCCTATTGGCCTAGCTCTATTCTGTCTCCTGCGTGATAAGGAGGGAAGTGGAAATTATTTTTTTTCCTTCTCCTCCGCTGTACTTTTCTGATTAATTTCGTGGCGGGATCCAAGACAGTTGAATCGTTTCTTCGGGACTCTTCGTACTTCATTAGATCGGCGTTTTTCTGGTGGTCGCCACTGTTGATTCTGGCTTTCAGGAGTTGCATTGGTTGGGATTAGGTGGCGGGCTAACTGTGTCAAAAGCCAAAGTATGGAACAGTGGAACTCTTTGCCAGCGACTGTGTGTTTCTTTACCACCCATTGGCCTTCAAGTCAGTGAACAGGCATCGTCTGGATACTCTTCGTCCTATCGTAGACTATCGTAAATTCTCCAGCTAGGAAAATTTTTTGCACCAATTCTCATACCCAGCTGAAACACTAGAAAGTGATGGCAGGTGGGCGTTTTGGGGGACTACTTTTTAGTAAGTTTTACATTAATAAAACTGGCCAAGTGCGAGTCGGACTCGCGTGCAAAGGGTTCCGAACGAATTTCATTGTTTTAACATGTTATTTTAACACTACAGACTTCTAATAGGTTTTCTTGTAATCTTTAGATAAAGATCTATGATCTCATTTTTTTTTTAAATTTAGACTCAGTATTTTCGAAGATAAGGGTGGGGGCATGGTCATTTTTCGTCTAATTTCTTTAATAACTTCAAAAGTATTATGAAAAAATATAATAAAAACCCTCACAGTACGCCCTTTCATTTGATATGTCACACGATATTGTTCAAAAATCTTTTTTTTTTAATTTCTAGTTTGACCCTCAAAAGTGACCCCATACTAAAAATTTAATAATTTACGTAACGCGTCCGTGTTTGGGTCACAGAAGTCCATATGTGTACCAAATTTCAACAGAATCGGTCCATTGGATCCGGAGAAAACTGGCTGTGACAGACGGACAGACAGACACCCGAGTGATCCTACAAGGGTTCCTTTTTTTTTTCGGAACCCTAAAAGTGCTGATTTTCAGCCTGAGAATCAATGACTTTTGTTTTGATCGCTATCCATCAGGCGAGATTGAAGGTCAAGAACTGACTTATTGTTTATTAAATAAACAAGTTCTACCTTTTAATAACATCGCTCGGTAATTTTTCAGGAAGCGATTAAAGTCGTAAATATGAACCGAAATTATTATAGAACAGTAAATAATAGTTGATCGTAAATCAATCAAACATCGAAAGGATATTGCGTAAGATTTGAAGTTAGTTTTGTTTGATTTATTTATCCATAGGTTTCACTTGGCAATTGTTAGTGCAAAATTAACAGCAAATAGGCTAGTTTCCCCCATCAATAAATTGCAAATTTAGTCCGTCAGTTAGAGTATTGAAAAATAATGGACACGTATTTTGTGTTTTTCTAAATCAGTGAATATTGACAAAGATAAAACGCATGAAAACTCGGGAGTCGGGGCTAGTGATGTCAGAATGCACTAAAAATTATACAACGGCGTGGCTTTTGAGAATTTTAAAAGAGTCGTATTTTCGTCAATTTTGGTTTGTAACAAAAGAAAAAAAAAACAGATTAATTATTTTTGATAATCTATCTGACGGATAGACGTAGATTTTTTCAGTGGACAAGCCTATTGTTTTGTGTTTTTTTTATTTTTGATCCAAAATTGAATACTTTGTCAACAAAATCTTGTACGAAATGATAACGGAATTAGATTATCGTCTAACGTACCGTACAATCTTAACTTGAAAAAACATTTCAGAAAGTTTTTCCAAGTTACCGATTGATGTTTTGAGTGAAAAAATTAAATAAAACTAGTCATAATGAACTTAAGGATAATAGGAATCTCTTTTCGGCTGATAAACTGTCATACAATATTTCATGATTATTATTATTTCTCCCTTAAAAGGATTAACATATTTAACCCTTTTTAGGGTCAAATAATAACAATAAAATGTATTATTTGTGCACGCATCCGTCATATGAGGAAATATTGTGTAAAATTGTATTTTTAGACTCAACGTATTGTACCTGTACTGTCGTTCAGCGTTTCTCAAGAAGATAGATTATTAAGAAAAATAAAAGGACCAAACGGTAATAACCCAGCATGTTGCACACTTAAATCTATTCTTAGCACTACCAAGAATCCCTATAGATAACTATATAAATAATTGCGCGAACCATTTTTAGATGTAACGATGAATTGATCGGATGTCAATAAATCTATCGCAATAAATTGAATTAATAGAAATAGCAGTCCGGATCGTAATCACTACATACTATCTATATATATCTATACTTAATATATAAAGCTGAATAGTTTGCTTGAACGCGCAAATCTCAGGAACTACTGGTGCGATTTGAAAAAATATTTCAGTGTTAGATAGCCCATTTATTGAGGAAGGCTATAGGCTATATATCATCACGCTAAGATCAATAGGAGCGGAGCAGTAATGAAAATTGTGACGCAGACTAAGTTGCGCGGGTCAGCAGTACTAATATATAAAGCTGAAGAGTTTGTTGTCTGTTTGGGTGAACGCGCTAATATCAGGAACTACTGGTCCGATTTGAAAAGTTCTTTCAGTGTTAGATAGCCTATTTATCGAGAAAGGTTATAAGATATATATTATCACGCTACGATCATTAGGAGCGGAGCAGACGAAGATGCGCGGGTCAACTAGTATCTATACTAATATATAAAGCTGAAGAGTATGATTGTTTGTTTGCTTGCTTGAACGCGCTAATCTCAGAAACTACTGGTCTGATTTGAAAAAAAAATTCAGTGTTAGATAGCCTACTTACCGAGGAAGGCTATAAGATATATATTATCACGCTAAGACCAATAGGAGCGGAGCAGACGAAGTTGCGCGGGTCTTTGTTTGAACGCAACAATCTCTGGAACTATCAGTCGGATTTGGATTTTTTTTTAATATAGGAAGGATACAGGGGGGGTCTTTGCCCAGCAGTGGGCCACTATATTAGGCTACCAAAAAAAGATATGATAGCCACATTCATGAAGAAGGCTTTAGGTTATAAAGGAACGGAAAAAGAAACGGAATATACGAAGCCCATACGTACGAAGTCGCGGGCAAAAGCTAGTTAATAAATAAATTCCTAATAGAGATCGAAATAGAAATGTAAAATATTATTCGTATTGTAAATATCGGAATATGCTTATTTGCACTGCATTTTCATTGAGGAGCAACCTTCGCCCACGAGACTACTGGTTATCTTTACTGATCTAAATTTATACAAAATAGTTTTGTTTTCTATGAAACCCCGTGATATCTTATAACATAAAAAACTCGTTGTTTGCATGGTTTTATTTGTTTTCTAAAACATTACATGTTATGACTCCAGTGTGTAAATGTATTGGCGTTAGTCCAAGTGTGATTTTTATTATGCTCTGCGTGAATGTTTAAACTTCCCTGTGGGCTGCAGTTTTTGATTCATTGCAGTGACTCTGTTAATTATTGAAATTACCTACTTGTCCATGTCTTCATCTTAAACATTATTCCAACTGCGACTGTTCCTAAGTTATACAATTTTCGTTTTACTTAAATATTAATGTTAAGGCCAGTTCCCCCCCCGAACCTTAACACTTAGGTAAACTTATACAGTCTAGGGTCTTCTACTTATCGTGTGGGCAACAAGGTCTAACGACCCCACACACCCTAATGTCAGAGTTTCTAAACCGCCTCAACGACCTCTGACATGGTTTATTTGACGACCGCCATTTGGCGGCCGAGACCACCGGCTTATACGTGCCTTCCGCAGTCTAGGGTAACTTAGGAACATTCACCATCATCATCATCATTTTAGCCAAAAGACGTCCACTGCTGGACATAGGCCTCCACCAAGATGGGGGGGGTTTGCCATAGTCGCCACGGTTGGCAGGCGGGTTGGCGATTTCAGTATATGGTGTTGAGTTTTGCAGAGAACGCTGCTGCCCATTCTCTGGCGAGTCCCTTAGTCGCCTCTTAGGAACATTCACACAACGTTAATTCTGTGGGGCCCTACAATGACGTCTTAAACCCATTATGATTTCGGTGTGTGAGAGATACAGAGCTATACAAATCGCATAGCAAGCACTATATCTTTACCCAACGGAATCAAGATGTCACTGGGATGCCATAATAGGGCCGCTGTCCTTTTTAACACCACTCTCATATCTTTATCTCCTTAAAATCAGGATCTTTTTATATCGGAAGAATCCTACTGAAAATAAATTCCTTAAAAACCTCTTTAAACTACAACGAACATTTCATCATTTCATTATAACAGCCGAAGACGTCCACTGCTGGACATAGGCCTCCCCAAAGGGGAGGAGGTTGCCATAATCGCCACGCTTGGCAGGCAGGTTGGCGATCGCAGTGTATGGTGTTGCGTTTACAGAGACCGCTGCTGCCCATTCTCTGGTGAGTCCCTTAGTCGCCTCTTACGACACCCACGGGAAGTGATGGGATGGTATTATTCTATTACGGTACCATACGGCACCGGCCGACACTATGCGGCGCACATTTAACGAACATTTAAACGGTGCATATCACCACAACTCATAATAGATACTCCTAACACTGTACGAAATGAAATTCCATTCACAGGTCTTCGAAATGATCTATTATGAGATGGTACAGATCTGGCATCATTTTAATAGAGAATCCAAGCGGGCGGGCTATCCTTTCATCTTTCAATTACGAGTGACATGACAGTAAGGATATCTCGTATAATGCGGTGTCGGTTCTCGGTCAGCGATCTCGGCCGATAACCTTTTGCTTTATTATGTTGCATTCTGGTTATTTTGAAGTAGGTAGGAAGTAAAGTCTTTCGTATAATTTTGAACTTTTTGCTTACTATAGTAATACAATTGACTGTCACGTTGAAAGTAAGAGTGGTTTTGAGCTATTTTTGGGGAATGTTAAACGTGCTGATGGATATTTTCGGAAAATTTGAAAGTAAATATTAAGGTTTTTAATGAAAAGGTGATTGTCATGACTCATTGGTTTGTGGTCGCGCTTCTTTTTTTTTTTCTTTTCGACTGGTGGCCATGTTTCCTGCCAGGGTTGCGGAATTAGTTCGAAAGAGTCACCGCAGTATTGGAACGCAAAGGGCATTAGGAGAAACACGGATGGGTTATACTTAGTAAGAGTCTGACACTCCCTTCTGCTCCGCCCAGGGCGGGAGGAGTCATTTGATGATTTCCCGTCCATAAAAGAGGTTATAGCGTCATCAGTAGTAAGTATTTTGGACAAAGACGCCGCACTCGAATCTGGTGTCAAACGGTTCTGGAAAACCCTGTTTCTAATTCTAATCACTTCGCGTAATGCAGAACTAGTACGTAAATATCCTCCTTATATATAAAATTCTTCCGTTACTGAGTGACTGAGTGAGTGACTGACAGACAACGCACACCCGAACTACTGGTCGTAGATAGCTGAAAGGGGTTCGAACTTTTTTGTATGAGAGCTGGCATAGCCCGCGGCGCGCGATGTTACATGCATGTACGAGTAGAGGACATTTAAACCAACAAAAAATGTTCGCAACATGGTGCCCTAAAGTGTCACGTTGCTGAGATATTTGAAGGTAAAGTCGATGAGAGAATGAAAATGAAAAAGATGAAATGAGAACAATGAAAATCATTAAAAATGAACTTATCACGCGCTTATATGCAGTAGATTGTATACTGATAACAATTCTAGGCTTGATTTTACCATTTATATAAATTAAACTCCATTCTTTTGCGAAATTCTTAATAAAGTGGTTTTCACCTGTTTTCATTTTGTCTTTCTTCCAAAAAATGATTAAATCATGCTGGGAACTATCATTTGAATTTAATTTAATGCATATAAACCATTGATATATATAAAAAATCCTTTAGGCCACCATGTTCCTAACATTTTTTATAAAAAAATCCCATGCCACAGTGGTTCTATGCCCTTTGGCAAGTAATTTCATTTAATAGTCTCTAAAAAATAAAGAGAAAAAAAAGTAGTTACCTTGTGGTGTGTGGCTCTAAGAGAGGATTTCACGTAATTCCTATGGGAACGAAAAAACAACGGGGTATGCACGTACGAAGTCGCAGGCAAACAAAAGCTAGACTTCAATTAGTTCTGGATCTCAGGAAACTTGACAATCTTATTTTTAGGGTTCCGAAAAAAAAGGAACCCTTATAGGATCACTCGGGTGTCTGTCTGTCTGTCTGTCTGTCCGTCTGTCACAGCCAGTTTTCTTCGGATCCACTGGACCGATTCTGTTGAAATTTGGTACACATATGGACTTCTATGACCCAAACACGGACGCGTTACGTAAATTAATAAATTTTTAGTATGGGGGTCACTTTTGGGGGTCAAACTAGAAAATTAAAAAAAAAAGTTTTTTGAACAATATCGTGTGACATATCGAATGAAAGGGCTTACAGTCAGGGTTGTAATTATATTTTTTTTATAATTTTAAAATAAATGATTTAGAAGTTATTCAAGAAATTAGACAAAAAATGACCATTCCCCCCCCCCTTATCTCCGAAACTACGGAGCCTAAAATTTTGAAAAAAATGGATATAATAGATCTTTACCTAAAGATTACAGGAAAACCTATTAGAAGTCTGTGGTGTTAAAATAATTTGTTAAATTTGTTAAAAAAATTAAATTCTTTCGGAACCCTTTGCACGCGAGTCCGACTCGCACTTGGCCAGTTTTTAGTAATAAAATCTCGAGTACCTAACCGAACAACTTCTTCCTTATTTATTAGTGCGTGCGAACTCTCACAGAATTTATAGCCATGTTCAAACCGTTGAGTAGAGCTATACGTCTTGAAGTTTTTTATTTTGTTCGTCTGTTGGACGTTAAGGGCGATTCATATGTCGCCGCGCCACAACTGACAGCACTGAGCTGTATCGCGTTGCTTCGCGGCGCCTTTGTGTGTAAATGTTTCTTTAAGGCTGTTGATATTTGTCAAGTTCGTTTGGAGAAGGTGGCGGAATATGGGTGTGGATTTACATTGTGTAGTAGTCTTTTACAAGTCTTTTATATGTCACTCAAAATGTCGATCAATGGCAGCAGCTTACCAAAATATGAGGGCAACTTTTTTCGTGTATTCCTTGAGCTCCTTGAATTTCTGATTTGAGCTAATCGATATTTGACACCTGACCTTCCTTAAAATACCCCTTAGACTTATATGATTCAAAAAGTGCTGATACTCAGCCTGAGAATGAATTAATTTTGATTTTGATCGCTGTCCATCAGGTGAGATTGAAGGTCAAGAGCTAGCTTATCGATAATCTTTTTAATTACATCGATCGGCGATTAAAAGACATTAATTATTACCAAAGGCTTTGACCATTACATTAACTGTATGGCTGGTGTGTGTTAATATTGTCACAGTGTTGTATTTTCTTCAAACTGGCTTTTGTTTAAGCATAAATACTGAAATGTTTATGTGTGAACTGTCCCTTAATTTTTGAAGTGAAAACTTCTTTAGCGGCGTTGAGCACTTTTTCTGTAATGGGTATAAAATCTTAAACTCGCGTCAGGACACGTGACCTGATCGAAAAAGCGTAAGACGGACTCGCGTCAGGGTCACGTGATGCTGATCGAAAAAGCGTAAGATCGAGGGGAAGGGAGAGGAACTAGTATCTCCCACTCTTTCTACCGTGCCTGAGTGTGCTGCTCCGCTTAGGCGGCACAGGGCGCTTGCGCGAATGTCCGTCTGTGTTTATGTACAGCGTGCCACGCATACGCGTGGCACGCTGTACATAAACACAGATACGAAATTACGGAATTACGAAATTATGGATGAAAGTTGATTTTTCTAAGAGATAAAAATTAATGTAATATATAAATAAATAACGATATAATATTATGAATAATAACATGTAAATTGTCATATTTGTGTACGATAGCGCAATAAATAAACATTGTATTCTACCTCATAAATGATAGTATTTTTGTACTTATAATTAAACACAACGTTAATACTAAAGTTTTCACTTCTGCCGGCACTCCCGGAGTGCTACCGGTGTTTTTTTTTTAGTTTTTATCTGACACTCAACTAAAATAAATATTATTTTCATTAAACGCAACTATCAGAGTATGTCCACAAACCCTTGTTGAATAATCTTATATTGACAAATCTGATGTTACGATCTACATTTTCGGAATGTAATACGAACTACAATGTACCAGGAAGTGGTTTGATTCAAATGCTTGCCACACGAAGAGGTCCTTAATTCAAGTTTAAGCGTAGTAGGCCCGACAACGTTGTGACAGTACATTTTCAAAGTATTTGTTCAAATTATTGCTTTCTACATGTAAAATGACTTTTATGAAATGTCGCTGTCGCAATGGCGCGTCGTTACTGGATTTATTTTGAATAGATGCAATTTTATTTTAAACTAGCTTTTGCCCGCGACTTCGTACGCGCACACCCCGTTTTTTCCCGTTCTCGTTGGAATTTCGGGAAATCCTCTCTTAGTGCTACGGAGTGTTAAAAAAAAAAGCTTCATGCCACATTACATCAATAGTACACCTAAGACTACCTACAGTACTGTATCTCCTTTTTCTCTTTAGAATCCATCCAAAGGTTGTCTTGAAAAGATCGATTTTAGCGATAAGGCCGCCCATTGTGTCACCCTATGTAATGTTTCTCATCTATCTTTTCTGTAACTTATATGGTGTACATAATAAAGAGTATTCTATTCTATTCTACATCTTTCTACGACCAGCAGTTTTCTGCTGTGCGTTATCTGTCAGTCACTCAGTCAGTCAGTAACGGAAGAATTTTATATATAGGTATTATATATTGCACTGAACTACATCGGAGTGAAGATGCGGTTATATTTGGATTTATAGACAAAAATAAAGAAAAAAATAGCCGACAATGACGCATACCACCAAAAAACGAATAAAAATAAAATAATTAAGCTACACATGTCGGGAAGATTTCCGCCACATCTGTGCAAAACGACCATAATTTCTCCCCGCATTTCTCTACTATTAAATAGCATTTTTTTCCAGTTTATGATGAAGATGGAAACTTGGTCAAGACTTACTCCCACCCTTACCCAAACAACCCGTACCTGCAGAACCTGAGGCTGAACGCTGGACATCTGCCATACTATGGAAGTTTTCTTAACCCATTCTTCGGTTTCATTAAGGTAATCCATAATAGCAGCTCATACCTATTATGATTTTATAAGGTTTTTTCAACCTACAAGTGTTATGCGGTTTTGTCAATTTCTTGTCACTTATTCCGCTAAGTGACAATAAATTGACGTTAAGTGACGGTGCTGCTGACAAAATATAGAAATGCATACATTATACTTATTTAATACAAATATCAAAATTCCAGTCTAATAATTTTGAGGTTTCTAAAATTTCGATTCCGACTGAAAAAAACCGGCCAAGCGCGAGTCTGATTCGCACTCAAAGGGTTCCGTACCATAAATCTTAATTTTTATTATTTGCTGTTATAGCGGCAATAGAAATACACACTCTGTGAAAATTTCAATTGTCTACCATTGATATATTTCATAAAAACCCAAGATACACACTCAGCATCTCAAAAACGTCGGCAAAAAACAAGCGCAAAATGCATAATTGTGCGCTAGTTTCAAACAGTCTCGCATCGCTCGCCATACTGCACTGCTTTGTAAAAATATCTGTAAGCGATCCGTGTAAGGTTGAATTTGCAAAAAAAAATGCGCATCACTCGCCATATGCACTGCTTTGTAAAAACAACTAAGCGATCCGTGTAAGGTCGAATTTGCAAAAAAATATTGTTTATAGTATAACTACACACGACTCACACATGACACTTGATACATGTCAATTTTTGACGACAGTTTCGAGTGTTGCATTTGTTCGAGACTGTGCATCTTGGGTTTTTTATATATCAATGTTGTCTACCTATTACGGTTCTTGAGATACAGCCCGCTGACAGACAGACGGACGGACGGACAGCGGAGGCTTAGTAATAGGGTTCCGTTGGTTACCCTTTGGGAACGGAACCCTAAAATAAGTCACGGGTCATGTGAAACATCTTTGTTAAGAATGTATAATTAATTAAATTCATATAAATAGATCCTAAGTTCGCCGTCCGTAATAGGTGGCGTAGTGGGGGCATCACGACATGACTCCGCCGTTTCCGTCACGGCATACGATTTGTGTTGATGTGAAGTTTTCACATAAAAAAAATATGCAGTAATTTATATTTTTCCAACAGGACTTCAGCAACATATTCTCCCTCACGATCCCAGTATCCAACGAGGTCATCCAACAAATCCAAAAAGATCCAGCTTATCACAACCAATTGATACTGACGCATAGCCCAGACCCGGTCATTGAACCGAACCCCCTCTGCGAAGGGAAGAGATCACAGATCCCTTCGCCGAAGCTGTGTAACAACTACCTGAACTGCTGGGATGGATGGTCAGTGGAGCAGGAGTGTCCGACGGGTCTGCTGTTCAGCAGTCAGGGGTACTGCGACTATTCGGATAATGTGAATTGTGAGAGCAGGAAATTGAGTAAGTCCTTACTAATATTATAAATGTGAAAGTGAGTTTATTTGTAACGCTATCATGTCTAAATCGCTAAACCGATTTTGATTAATCTTGATTTAGAAATAAATGGAACCCTGAAGATGGTGACAGGCTACTTTTGTTGCGTAAATCCATACTAACACTAGCGAAGCCGTGAGCAAAAGGTAGTGTATTTCAATATTATAAAGAGGTATAGTTTGTGAGTTTGTAGGGGTAATCTCTGGATCTACTGAACCGATTTTGATTTTTTTTTTACCAATAGAATAACCCGAGAAATACCGCCCAACGAAGTGGAAACGGGTCAGCTAGTCTACACTAATATTATAAAGAGGAAAGATTTGTTTGTTTGTTTGTATGTTTGTTTGTATGTTTGTTTGTTTGTTTGAATTGAATAGGCTCCGAAACTACTGGACCGATTTGAAAAATTCTTTTAGCATTGGATAGCTACATTATCAGGGAGTAACATAGGCTATATATTATCCCCGTATTACCACGGGAACGGGAACTACGCGAGTGAAACCGCGTGACGTCTACTAGTAGTTTATAAAGGTGTCTCCAGATGGAGTAAAGCATGCATTGCAAAAATTAAAAATGAAATTTTTAAATGTCAGGTGTCTCAACTTCACATATGCGTGGTATTTTAAATTCGAATCATTTGTAGCTTATGCTTTGTACTGTCTGCTCATCACACCTTGACAGCGTTATAATATTTTACGTCTGTATTTTTTTTAATTTAGTTTATTACATATAATAAGCTATATATTCTCGGGTATAAGAATGAATGTTAAAAGTGGTACGATTGCGTGGTGTGTGGTAGTGTATTTTAATTTATTGGCATTGTCAAATTTAACTTATTGAAGGGATTTTAATTTATTGGTTTTAAGTTAATTTAATTTGTGGAAGTCAATTAATTGTTTGTTAATTTCCATTTTGATTTGATTAGTTTTTTTTTTGTTTGTTTAATTGATTGATTTTATGATTTTTAGGGTTCCGAACAAAAAACGGAACCCTTATAGGATCACTCGGGTGTCTGTCTGTCCGTCTGTCACAGCCAGTTTTCTCCGGATCCACTGGACCGATTCTGTTGAATTTTGGTAGACATATAGACTATTGTGACGCAAACACGAACGTGTTACGTAAATGATTAAATTTTTAGTATGGGTTCACTTTTGGGGGTCAAACTAGAAAATTAAAAAAAAACGTTATTAATAATAATATTGTGTGACATATCAAATGAAACGGCTTACGATGAGGGCTTTAATTATATTTTTTTCATAATTTTAAAATAAATGGTTTTGAAGTTATTCAAGAAATTAGGCGAGAAATTACCATTCCTCCCTTCATCTCCGAAACTACTGAGCCTAAAATAAAAAAAAAATTGAGGTAATAGATCTTTACCTAAAGATTATAGGAAAACTTAAAAGAATTCTGTAGTGTTAAAATAACATGTTAAAAAAATGAAATTGGTTCGGAACCCTTTGCACGCGAGTCCGACTCGCACTTGGCCAGTTTTTGTGTAATTAATGGGTTATAATTACCCGATTAAATGAATTTATTATTATTATTGTTAGTGATAAGAGAGGGAATAGAAGTTGCGTTCTACCTTAATTTCGATTAATTTTACCATACACAAGTATTATTTCTGTAATTCCGTTAATATCTTTCGACACCCGGTACATCGTAAAATTTAAAAGCTCGTTTAACATAATTACACATGTTTATATCACAGTTGACATTTCAACATGAGCGGAGATAATTTCAAAGTTAACGCAGTTGAATGTGTCTTAATTATGTATCTTGTTTATTTAGTAGTTAGTACCTGTACGCTGTACAGGTAGCTCAATACTGGTCGGACAAAATATAATATGAGTCACGTATACGACACGAGCCATATGTAGTCGGCCGGTGTCTTATGGTGCTGTAAAAAATAATACCATCCCATCACTTTCCGTGGGTGTCGTAAGAGGCGACTAAGGGACTTACCAGAGAATGGGCAGCAGCGTTCTCTGTAAAAATCAACACCATACACTGAGTTCGCCAACCCGCCTGCCAAGCGTGTCGATTATGGCAAACCCCCCCTTTTGGGGGAGGCCTATGTCCAGCAGTGGACGTCTTTCGGCTTATATGATGATGGTGATGATGATACGACACGAAAAGAAGAAGAAGAAGTAGTTAGGACCTACATATGTAGATACACATGTAATGATTCCACACAGTTGACTTGTTTAATTTTAACCTTCTTGCTCTTCTAAGGTTCTACTATTAGTTCGAATTGAAAATTGTGTGTTAGATAGCCCTTTTATAGACAAAGGCTAAAGGTTATACAACTGATGTTGTCCTGTTGGATATGAGGGGAGCGTTTATGAAAAATTAGACGCAGGCGTAAGTAGTATGAAATAATATAACTGTTACCTATGTGTAAACTAACAAATCATGCAGTTAGTAATGGCCAAATATTGCGGTCGACGTACTTATTTTTATTTAATTAAAACCATAATCAACATTTCCACGTGTCCAGAAACATTCACCTATCTAACACCTACCATAAAGTTACATGAATATTCTTAAGTACATACCGAAGGAAATGTAAATAATATTATCAGTAGGAGATGTCGTCAGCCGTGGAAATGTCAGGTTATATAAAATCCGCAGTCGGGTCGTCGCATTACGACACACGATGTGCCTCTGACCTGGTATACTGATCACACCTATAACCTCTGAATATTTTTGTTACGCTAAGTTTGAACTCTGGTCTAGAAATAAGTAGTTCCTGATATACATAAATAAAAAATCTAATTCAAAAGTGTAATTCCCGAGGATTGGATCGTTTAACATAACTCAAAATATGGACATTAATTTATTTATTAATTTAAACTTTATGTACAGTAGTGGACTTAATGCAACAAGGCATTAATCAAACACCTCTGACTATGAAATGCTGGAATTGCCAATTTATGACGCCTTTTATCACTACATAGTATAAAACAAAGTCGCTTTCTCTGTCCCTATATCCCTATGTATGCTTAAATCTTTAAAACTACGCCACGGATTTTGATGCGGTTTTTTTTAGTAGATAGAGTGATTGAAGAGGAAGGTTTATATGTATAATAACATCCATTAAATAGTGGAGAAATACTGTTATTTTAGAGGTTTCTAATGTAATGTCGTAAATAATTACATTTTATGACGCAGACGAAGTTGCGCGGGTCAGCTAGTATTTTTTATAAACTAATCCACCAAATAAAGTTCATCGATAATATCAACAACACAAAATCAATAGAATAGGGTAGAGTAGAGTAGAATGGAATGGAATGGAATTGAATGGAATGGATAGAATACTTTTTATTCAACAACAACACGACACCAACAACATAAACTCTAATCTACTCAAACGATAGCTACTATGATTGGAAGAAATAAATTATCTAATTTAAAAGAAAGTTAAAAAGCGACCAATGTGGCTTGACTTGATCTTGTGCATTAAATTGCTTAATTTATCTATTATTTCAACAGGAGAACAGCCACCAACGCAGCCACAATGCAGAAAAGACTTCGAAGCCTTCAGAAATGCACTAGACTGCAAGGAGTTCTTCGTCTGCGTTGGACGACAGCCCGTCAAATTCAAGTGCCCTGCTGACCTTTCATATAATCAGGTACTCCTTGCATACTTCATGTTTTAAGATGCCATCTCCCATACTTGATGTACCTTCCGCATAGTGTATCGAAAGAGTAATAACAATAAGGTGCATCGAATATTTCATCGATGTGCAACCTTGGTTTATTTTTTTAATTATTAAAAAGTATTATTAATTGTCCTAGTATGGAAAAGGAGTATATATGTGTAAATCATACTTAATGATGTCCAAGCTATTATAAGCATAATATACTTGAAGTATCTAACTCCCGATTTTTTAACTAACAATTTCAAGTTTAGTTTTGGTCAAACTCTTCTTTACTTGAAAACCTGTAATACTTAGGCATTAAAGAACAGTTCGACTCATCCCTAATTCCATATTATCAATGCAGAACCGGTCCTAAGACTGTCAAAAGAATTTTCTGAATAAAAGTTAGGCCTACGGGAAGCTTGCAAATACATACATTTTTTAGTTGTAATTGGGACTCCCATTAGCTGATTATACCCTGCATATCCTTACTAATTACTAATCCTTACTATCCTTTACTAATATTATAAATGCGAAAGTTTGTCTGTCTGTCTGTCGTCTGTCGCGCTTTCACGCCAAAATTACTGAACCGATTTAAATGAAATTTGGTACACAGATAGTCTAGAGCCTGAGAAAGGACATAGGCTACTTTTTGTCCCGGGAATATGTTCCCTAGGGACCACGCGGGCGAAGCCGCTGGCAAAAGCTAGTCAGAAATCATTTATTTTTATTTCTAAGATGATTTCTGATGATGCGACATGACTACGATCATAACCTGTATGAGGCAGTTTACTAACAGTTTTAATACTTATTGCTTGCCTTATTTGTTTTTCTCAATAACTATACCCCCTGGAAACAGTGACTCATTTCACACATTAAATGCAGGCATTTCAATATGGAAATCCTTATTTGCAGTATGACCAGTTTAACATGGTTTTATGCTACTTTTATGAAGTGCCTACGCAATTCCACAGCCACTTTTTATCGTATTTACTTTTTCAATAACATAAAAAGGTTTTGTTTTTATTACCGAAGCGTTTATTCTACTTTTAGCTACTTTCAATAATACATTCAATATCTTGCTTTCTAACTATACTTTATCTGAGTGAGCATGAAAGTTAAAATTTTAATTCCTAATGTGTGCTATATTTTCATCTTTATTTCTTTATAATTTCAGGGACTCGGTGTCTGCGACTACCCTGCTCGTGTAGACTGCTCATCAACTGCTATCAACACCGTCTTTGCTCCTCAATCAACTTCAGTCCAACCGGCTGCACCTACTCCAGCGCCAATTGCAGCACCTGCTCCTCTTGCTCCATCAAGCTCTGATGTTTCATCAGCACCTATTGCCCCAATAGCACCTATGACTCCATTAGCACCTGTAGCACCTACAGCAACATTCTCCCCTCAAGCGTCACCCATAGTAGTAGCAACACCGGCTTTATTGAAGCCTGGAGAAATCAAGACTGTGTTCTCTGAGAACTCTATAGTTAACACTCAAAGTAAGTGGTATACTTTTCTATTGTAGTATATTATTTGTTTAAGTCTTCATTATATCTTAAGCAACTTTTCCTCCCAGACAAAGACTGTTGCAAGATTTATATGCTTCATTTCAGATATCAAAGTAAATAAATCCTCTGTATTTTTCAACATAAATACAATTTAGCAGGTATCTGCCCAATTATAAGTTTATTACGATGCGAATGGATACAAGCTAATTAACGAATGCTCAACCGTTGCCTAAATGATTAATTAAAATGGTCATAACTTAGATTTCATAAGAGATTACTACATTGAGTTTTAGAATATATGAATGTTGCGTATGTGTCACTTCATGCTCAATTTAGGAAAGACAGACTAGCAATTTCAACTGCGATGTAATTATGATTGTTTTAGGAACATGTTGCAGCTGGTTCAGCTAGTAACTTTTCATGGTCATTAAATGGGATTACAAGATCTATAATATCCACTATATTTTCTTCATCTTCGTTATCTTTATCACATACTTAACCAACATCATTTGTTTTCAGGTTGGACCTCAACCAACATTGCCATGTCTCGTCAGGATGCCATCCGTCAGTTGCAGCTTGGTAACATTGCCAAAGTCGGTGTCTGAACTTCACAGTATTCTTAATTTTATATCATAAAGCTTCTGCTACCTCTACTGGTACACAACTCTTTGAAAATAGGTTAATATAGTCATGCTTGGCTAGAGTGAGATCAAACAAGGCGTGTACTTTAAACACTCTTGTAACTTAAATGTTGTAATGCTAACAAACCTTGTGCAAATACATATCAATAAGTTGAATTGAGCAATTAATTGGTCGTAAATCTAGTTTGGCTACTAGATTCCGCCTAGATAAATATTTACCAGTATGTCTTATTTTAAGTTTGACACTGCATCGGCAAATTGCATTTTAATTTATTGAAATGATTACTAATTAAACTCTACCTACTATTCGTTTGATTTTTTTCCTTGTCACTCACTCTAAGGTCAACTTCTCATTAATTTGTTTTGTGATTGGTAATTAGAAAGAGATTAAATATCTGATTGAAATAAAAAAAAAGAAATTGTATAAAAATATTATTTATTTACAAAAATATTAAAAATATAAGTTTTCTAAACTTAACTAACATAAGGTTTATGACTAAGAACAACATATATTTCGACACAGCACCAGCACATTGTGTTGGTACCATGTCAAGGTTTTTGAAGATTTCCAAAATTTGGCAACAATTGTTTTAGACAATAACAGACCAAAAATATTGAGGGTTTCGATTCACTTTCGAAGTCCAAGGCTTAGGGATACTCGAGCGCCTCTTCAGACAGACAAAAAACCTTTCATGAATCACTAGACGCACTTGTAAAGACTCAAACAGATCATCTTCACACATATGATAGAGAGAGAGAAAGAGATAATAATTTATCGAATGTCAATCATCATGTTGGATGGTTCACAGTCGATGTGACGTCACTCGTCACTGCAGCACTTAGGAGCCTAACACTAACATATGACTCTGAAGAGGCCGTCCGTAAGCTATATCAAATGGAACGGGTTTAGCTTCAGTCTGTCCTTCGAGCCGCTCCTTGACATTCAGAATCCCAACTTCTTCAAAGCTTTCAGGTCGACGTCACCGTAGTAATCCTCGCTGTAATATTATCATTTTATGAATCAACTGCTATAGTTTTGTGAAGTTTTATGTATTGGGAGAAAAACCTTTTCTTTTTCGTCATTATGTGTTTTTAATTTATTGTCATTGTGATCAATGCTTACAAGAACTTTTGTGCATTACTGATTAAACGCACAATTCGTTCTTTTTGTTGAAATATTTTTATTCTTTTCAGTTTCTAGTGAAGTAACTATTGTAGATTTACTACTGTTTGAATGAACAAAATGAGGAGAAACTGCTATAGTTTATTTTTTTTATCAATTTAATAGGTATCCTTTAAACTCTTTTTATGACATCTGGGAAATTAGTTCTCGAATAAAAACTATCTTTAGTGAAGTATGCAATTCTAAGCTATATGTGAGGCATGAGGCTGAAATTCAATTTCTAGCAGATATGTGTATTGCATACATTTTTGGATATCTACATTTTATACACAAAAAGCAAAAAGATTTTGAGATACAAGTTCAGATAGATGATTGTCAGATGTAATCAGATTGACGACAATATGGTACTACGCCATATTAAATGACGAATGAAATGAAAAGGATCATGCTTATTTAAAAAATAGAACAGAATGGATACTTCATATATGAACAAAGATTTTACTTACACAAGAGATAATGTATTGATTTCAACGTTATAGAAGTATTAACATACCTGGATTCCCAAGGACGGCGGTTGGCTGTTACAGTCAGTAATAAAAATTATTAGATAGAAGAAAATTACTAAAAGAACCAAGAAAATATTAATATATTAGAAAGTGAATGCATTAATGAAACAGAAAACAGTGTGGTGGATAATGTTAGGAAAAGGTGCTACAGTGCATCACTACACACAGAGGAAATTAATACAACAGCGGTTAATTTTTATAAATTTTTGTTTATTTTATCACTAAAAATAAAACTTAAGTATTACAGTTTCTATCAAACAACAACACTCAGTCGCAGCGAAATAATTCAGTACAATAATATATTTACAAGGTCATGGTATTTAAACTGATACAATGGTATATCGATGTCCTCATGGATTTAAACAGAACTACGTTGTCATAAATGCAAAACAACTTCTTTTAACGCTCGAGTTGTTTATAGTGCAAACTTTATACAGGCAGGGATAACTGGTTTCGATATAATAATGTTGAAAGGACACTATAAATACTAAGATATAATAATGTAAAAATAATAAATATATCTATCGCTGTATGGTTTTACTAATTTCCTAACGTGCCTCAATGAAACTGTTCGAAGAAGCTACAACGAGAAGTATTTGGCAACTAGAAGTGATACATATCAACTGTAGCTCACTCACTAAACAATCGAATATTTTTGAACCTGGAACACGATCTCCACACACCATGAGCAACTATTTTTCTTTTTTTTTTACAAAGTTAATGTATTTGTTCAGCCAGAGTTGTCAGATTGTAAAAGTTGCTCGTAGTGCGCGCAGAGTATTGGTTTATAGTTAACTATGTGAGTATTAAAAGGTTATGGGGGTGGGGAATTGTATTTAGTTCTCCTTTTGGGGGCGGGGTTTGAGCTGCTTGGGCGTGTTGCGGGTCTGGCCATCTTGCTGGAGGCCGGCGAGCAGCTCGCTCTTGCGGATCGTCTTCAGATCCAGATCCCCGTAGTAGTCCTCGCTGAAAATGTACGCGAACCTTACTACCTGCCTCGTCTACTAGCTAGCCTTAACTCTATGTCTTATGCCTACCGACGACGAGTGAGTAAAACATAAATGGCTATCTCAATTTCTAGCAACTTTTACTACGCGAGTGGTAACTGGCTGCGAGAATATTGTGTAATGTAATCTTGTATACAGTCGGCGTTAAAGAGTGAACCGCCTTGAAACGGCAACAAGAATGATATCCGCTCGCTTTTCCAACTAGCGTTATCTAACGTTTGTTTTTCTTGGTGGACAATTATGTGGTCCAGAGCTCTCACAAAAACCTTTGAAAACGACTGGTTCTACGACCTTCAGCTTACATGGTTACATCGTGACCGGCGCAGGCGCATCTCAGTATCGATCTCCTTGCGATTGTTCGACGTGCACAGACCGTGAACCGGATATAAATAAACATTTTGAAAGTTTTCTCATTGTTTCAATAGAGGAATAGTATGGTTCTGATAAAAATAACAGATTGTTTATAAAAACTGTGCGCAAAACTGGTAAGTTCTTGAAATAACAAGCGAACACTACTTTCATAAACGACAAGTATGTTCGAGCGTTAAGAGTTAAAAAAACCTCATAACTATTTCATGATTGCATGTCTGCGCCAGTCACCGGCATTCTTTTGAACATTTCCACTTTTTATGAAAGGCATTGATAATTCAACCTTTGTGTCATACTCGAACAGTTACGGTCGATACGATATGTCTGAGTGAAACAACGGTCATTACCATACACAATCCGTTATGTACCGGTCGGCATTGACCACGGTCGTCCGCGCATGACACGACACCGAGCGCACTATTTTGCTCTAAGTCATGTTAATTTCAGAGTGTCCTAAATGTCGCAAGCGTGCAAGGCTCCGGACCGCATACTTGCGGCCAGCTACTCGGGTGGGCGAGATTTACTACGTTCCACCTATGTCTACCTACACAACGACTTCTGTACAATGCTGATCGATTCGTGTATCACAAAGCTAGGCAACACAAAGTGCAACTGATCTGTGTTCGTATTATGTTTCATTATTTATGTGCAAGAAGAGTTGTTAGTCACAAGGACGACATTGGTTTTGTGGACAGGGTCTTAGGGTTTTGGGACACCAAGAATATCGTACTCGTAAAACCAGATTAATTTTGGGAACCCATTAATTATTAGTTATTTTGGTCAAGAATTTCATTATCAATAGGATATTTTCTTGGTGTCCATGATTAGATATATAAGGTACTAGATGTTAATGTACCACACAAGACGCTGGTAACACCACAGAACCAGTATTCAACCAGTGAGTAGAAGAGTCCTATAGTGCGTTCAAGCTGCCTGTCTTACTTGCGTTACTTGAACGGTGTGATAGGACATCCGCATTCGACCGTGCAGATATGAGCATAAATATAATAATTTCAAGAGTTCCATGAATCATGAGTCATGAGATGTTGAACTGAAAGTTGAAATGCGCATGTCCTATGATGTGGTGTGTATACAATATGTACACGAGGTTTAAGAAAGGTAACTCACCATCCGGGAACATCTTCAGGGTCTTCGCAGTTGCCAGTGCCGTCAGCGTCTCCGATCTTGAACACGGTGCCGATGGGGCATCCGTACTCGCGGGCAACTCCCTCCAGACAGATGTAGTACTTGCGGCAGTCCTCAGGGTGAGCGTGACGGCTGAAGGAGCCGGCGTTCGACACCTCACCGGGAGCGGGGCAAGAGAAACCGTTCGCTACTTCTGGGAAACACCAAAAAGGTTACGTGAGCGAGAGTGCAGAAGGCGAAACCGAAATTCAACAGCGACAGCGGTGGTGAAGTTGAAGTAAGTTCACTGGAATAGATGTGCACAGAGTTTTCACGTGCTTTAGATACTTATACACCAGATTGACTGTCTGACCGACTTATAGATTTATATCCACAACAATCATTGTAATAACATTGGTAATAACTTGAGCTTGAATTACATTTTCAAGGATTGATGATCTGCGGTCTCCAGCTGACATTTGCATAAACCACAGATTGGCAGCAGTTCAACCGCAAATCAATAAAGGTGCTGTTAGGTCAAACTACTGTAGTTACTAGGTTAACATTTAAATGTGACGTACCCTCGTTCTTGCACTCGGGGACCTGGTCAGCCCACATGCACACACGGGATTCCCTGTCGTAGGCAAGTCCAGGGCTGCACTGGTAGCGGGAGGCTTCTCCGTTCCAGCAGTTCCAGAAGACGTCGCATTTGTTCACGTCGGGGAAGATACCGTACAGCCTCTCGCAGTGGGGGGTTGAGATCGGAGGCTCTGTGGAACAAAAAGAAACATTGGGGATATCGGACAAGAAAACATTAAAACCGACACTAAAATTGATGTAGAATAAAACAAGAAACTCTTTGTTTCGCTATTATGAACGAGTCTGTTGGAGAACAAGGACTCGTTCATAATAGCTAAACTAGAAAAAAGCCTGCGTCAAAACATTCGTGGTTCTTCGAAATGTCACTACATTTTGAGGATAATTGGCTATCAATCAAAAACAGCAAAAACGCTTACAAATCTTCATTTCCATAAAAAGTCCATCAAAGAGCTTGGTAAAAAATCTACCTACCGAGATTGACGGCAATAAAATTAAATCGACGAAGTGGCTCTAGTTCAAGGTAAGCAGTAGTATGGATATTTATTTATATCAATATATTTGCATAAAATAGATATTTGCTCATCTAGTGATGTAAAAATGTATACATAATTTATAAGTATCTCCATGGTGTCAATTGGCCTAGTGACCTTTACAACATCCTGGTGGATATTGGTATTACCAGTTATTATCCTTATGACACATGTGTGATTATGTAAAACCTTTGGCCTTGACCGTTTGAGCTAGCAAAAAGTGTTGTTGCCAAGCATTCCTTTCGATTTTTATGAGACATATGACTGAATTGGTATTAGACAGAGCCGTAATGAGGAACATCAGATGATAGCTTTTGTTTTGTTGTAATAACGCTCTTATACCTTTCATTATAGAGTATGTATCTGCAAATTTTGTAACAGCTGCTTTCGATGATATAGAACAAAAAGAAGAGCCATTTCTCACCAAGCTGTGTCCTGTCTCCGCACTCAACGTTGTGAAGGTAGTCGCAGTTCTCAGTCAGGTATTTGGAGTCCGTGGCGTCGAAGGCGAGACCGTTGCCGCAAGTCTTGAGCTCAGCGGCGCCATTGTCACACTTCCAGTACTTGTCGCAGGAGATGTGGTGGGGGTAGAAACCGAAGTCATCGGGACATTTGAAGGTCTCCTGGCCGACCGCTGTAAAGACAAAATTAGGTTAGAAATTGTTGTAGAAACAAAGAGAAAAGTGAATATTAGTCTGTTGTTGAAAGCAGTTGTTGTACATTGTGGCTGTTATCGCCCGCAGAACCAGTTCCGAATACCAAATGCCTTTGCATAATCTAGAAACACCTTGGACTCTTTGAAATATGTATAACTGTTTGACAAAATGCCAATATTGGCAAGCGGTGGTGTAACGACACATCACAATGTTTGAATTTTAATGAAATTACAAAATAAACCACTAGGGGGTTTGCTAATGCTAAATAACGATTATGGTGCGCTAACTGTGTTGAAACTCACCGGGCAGGCCCGTTCTTTCTCCAAGGAACGCAACAGGCCCTAATGAGGCAAAGACAACAAACTATACAACCTACATAAGCTATTTAACACGTGTATACTCTTTGTTCGTTGATACGTCATGAGGTAATCCCGTTTTGGCAATACTGTTACCAAATAGACATCTTGCACAAACATTACGGTTCAAGTTTTCGGCACGCGGAAATATAAATTACGATGCTAATTGTACGTTATGTGTAAAATCTAAGTCGTCAATGTTTCTTTATGTCTGAATGCGGTTCAAATTGCCTTTAGAGCATTGAATGTGGTATAGGTAATTTGTGTTTACCGCGTTAACACCTTGTTTGTGTACGCGCCGCTTCCCCATACGGGAGTTATGTCACATTATGTCATAGTATGTCACAACAAGTGTGTCACCTGTACCGGTTGACATTTGCGAGAAGAAAGCTCTCATCGTTCAGTCTTGCAACATATTTCTCTCTCTCGACTGTTCGACGATTTGCAAGTGCATTAGCGCTATAAATTCTAAAGGGGCTGCTGCAATTGAATCGAGTAAACTTAGAAATGGCTTTTACAACTTTCGAGACCGGTTTCATATTTAGCATTAAGTGGAGAAATGAAACAGGATATAGAACTTATTCTTAAAGTACTGTTAAAAGCAAGTAAGTGGCTAAACGGCCTCATAAGTTTCGTACTCTGCCGAAGAATCGACACCTTTGGTTATTTAATTGTGCTGAACATCATTACAAAACACTTAAACATTATCATATTTTTGTGATGAAATGATTGTTTTATGTAATCTTTACGAATGCATCGATTTTTATTTACTCTGCTCTAGTAGTTACAAGAAGGGACATTTTAGTTCCTTATTATCGAAAAACAACCAAGTCTGTTATCGATAAGCATCACCTATAATCAAAACTATAATTAATACCGATTAAAAATCACGACCGTTAAAAATTGCTAAAACTATCGGTAAAATCTGTTTTTATTCTTTAACCTTGAATTAAATCGTTCTAAAAAGCTGTAGGATATACTCATCTGCATAAGTGTTCGCAAACAACTTTTCTTATTAAAATCAAACGTCGATAGCGAGGTGAACCAGTGTCGCATGCCAGGCATACCTCGGCCACCAGGCTAATAAGCAATGTCCTATGTAGAACGATTACGATATAATTGAAAATTCGGATCACCGCTCTTCGGGTCGCGTTATGCTTGTTTTACGCCAATTACATCTGCTAATTGGCAGATGAGTGGGTTTTTAATCGCTCATTAAGTTTGTGGAGCGAGCGAACATGAGCAGAAATGAGGTGCTGATTACACATGTCAAACATTAGTATACTTATTGTGTTGGAACAAAGTGGATTTCACAGAGTATTTGAGGGCAGAGATTAAATTAAATTGTGTGACACAGAAGTCTTCCTCGAGCGAGTTCTAGAACAATACTTGATAGTTGACTTAAATTTTTGTGACATCTGTCAAATATAAACGAGATTCATTGAGAACACAGATTGTTCTAGACTGACATGTTCATTTGTACACATGCGAGAAAAAATACACCATCGTCAATATTCGAAATTCAAAAACATATTCTAGCTGCCTATTGATCTCTCAGCTGTTATACAAAATTCCTGATGAAAAGTGACGTATTAGTGTCAACAGTAACCGGGCCACGTGCCTAGTGAACCGGGCAGGTTGCGCAATGCCCGGCGACACCAGAGCCCTCGTGTGAACATGACATAATTATTGATCTGCCCGATGCTGGCTTGTCATAACGTATTATATAACAGAACTACTACTACTGGGGATTTGTTTTGTAATGCTATGATTTTTATACCTGTTTACTACGTGGTAGGTAAAGTACGAGATTAACATACGAGTGAAACTCAGCGATGCAAGGGCTATAACAAAAGATTATCACGCTATAAGATTGATGATTAAACACCTTTTATGGACGGTAATAAAATATGTACTTTTGCATTTAAAAAACTAATTATACAGCTGCCTGACCATGTTCTCAAACCCACAATTAACGAGCCAAGCTTTCCCTCAGATAATTATTATTTTTACGATATTCATGAACCACGCATTGTGTTAAAACAATGTGCACTTACGGCCATAAAACGAGACACACAAGAAACAGCTAGTCACTAGCCGAGAGAAATGAATACCTGCAGATTACGCCTATTGTGTAATTTAAATGGCCCCATGTGTACATTGCATAAACATAATACATTATTATGACAAAGGTCGTGTAATACATTAAGTAATACAGTGAAAGCCACAAAAATTGACCTACCGACGAGAAGTGGGCGGGACTTTCGATTTCGTTAAGACGATGCGCCCGCGTCTGTAAAGTTGAGTAATCTCACTCACGCATGACCTTTATCATATGGGTCGTTGTTTGTATCACATAAATTAGTTCATGTCTATTTTGCATGTTTTTAAATGTCTCATTTTCATTTTGGGATGTTGAAAAGTACTAATTTAATCTCGAATTGAAAGTAAGATTTTAAATTAATTTCAATATTTTACTTAAAATCTTGCATAGCTAATGCTCATCAATGCCACACTACAACCTTTTCTCAGTCAGTCCATTTCCAATACCAAGATCTTAAACAATGCTGTACATCAGAAAATTAAATACCATTCTAGTAACCTATTTAAAACGCCTCACACAAAACGGGCACAGCCTAAAAACATCAGTTCACCAACCGATCCAAACACAACGTTCCATTTTTAAAAGAGTTCACGCTCGTGCTGGTAAATGTTTAAAAAGAAATAATTACTACATGAGTGGTCTAAACTGATGTAACTTCGTATTACACCATTAGATAACGACTGTTGTCGGATGGTGAAAGTTCGTAAGCTCAGTACGACTATTATATCTTTAAGACTGAATAATAGTTTTAATAGCTAAATTTTAATACAAGAGGCAATTATGTACAAGGTAATAAAGAGTATCGTTTTTAATTCGTGGATTAAAAACAGTTGTATTTTGATACTGTTATTGTTAATTTCAATAAACTATTGTGTTGATGATGCTTTTACAAATATTTTTGATGCTTTGGAAATAATTGTTTAGAAACTGTTTGATGTTTTTATAGATTTATAATTGACATAGAATTTCACTTTCTTATAGCTAATAGATAATTCTTAGATCTTAATTGTTTCTTTAATTGACACATTACAATGCCTTCTGTGATGCCATCGACCCTATATCACATTAATGAGCCATACAAATTCACATCGTATCTACGTAGAGGCTGGGCGTGCAGGTGTCATCGCGTAATCCTTACGTAACCACTAATTCTATTTCGAGCCACTCTTGCGTATGTAAAGGGTAGAGTAATTAAAGCCAGGTTTTAGTGGCACTTGCAAAATTATGAATGTGACAGACTAATTAAATGCAGTATGACAGTTTATCGTATGTCGTAGCTAAAAATAGAGAGATGACTGATATTTATGTGTCTGCACAGTCTTCAATGTTTTTAAAAACAATTAAATGCCCACTCAAATTAAATAACTAGCATCAGGATGCAATGTAAACAAAATAACATCTACATATTTTCAATAATTTTCCTCCTATAAATTCGAGCCTTGTTTTGACCAAAAATAGTCGCAAAAAACAAGGCATAGTGATGCCAATGGATGTGCAAAAAAAGTAAACAACAGCACAATACGTAGGGCTAACAAGAGGTTATTTATATCGTGGTTCGAAGGACAGACAATCACTGGATTGTACGAGTAGCTACACTAGCTAAGTATGTACTCGGCGTAGGCTATGTTACTTGTAGGCGATCGGAGTGTGGTTTAAGCACTAGTGATTTAATGGAACATGTGTAAAAGAGAGCTTTTTTTACTATACACAGGCATACGTTTGACCACAATCTCACCTGATGGTAAGCGATGATGCGGTCGAAGATGGAGCACGTTTGCCTAGAAGCAACCTATTCACTCTTGTCTTAAAGACTCCCAGGTTGTAGCTATCTGGAAACGCTGACTCTGGCAGGGAATTCCACTCCTTAGCTGTACGCACTATGAATGTGTTCCCAAAACGTTTAGTGCGTGTCGGTGGGATGTCCACCATGTACCGGTGGCGCATCGCCGTTCGTCTTGTGGTCCGATGATGGAACGGGCTTGGTGGAATTAAGTCATGCAATTCCGTCGCACACTCCCCAAAATGCAAGCGATAGAAAACCGACAGGGCTATCGATTTAGAATGGGTTTGCTAGGATAGTGACTGTCAATGGTTTTTCGTTTAAAAATTAGATATGTTCAAGCTAGCAGGCAGAGAGGCAGAGGTATCCAACTTCAATTTAATATTATATTAGATAGCTACAACCTGGGAGTCTTTAGGACAAGAGTGAATAGGTTGCTTCTAGGCAAACGTGCTCCATCTTCAACTGCATCATCGCTTACCATCAGGTGAAATAGTGGTCAAACGTATGCCTATCTTTAGTAAAAAAACAAAAAAGTCTTATTTAATTCGACTTAAACTAAGTAATGATTTTTTTCAATTGAAATATTGGACAGAACAGGCTTGTTCTGGGTAAACTCACTTCATTGTCGACGATGTTTCTGTTACCTCTGACCTAGACTATAGTCAAGAGCAAACCCATATCAAATTAAAAAAAAAATATTATTATCGAACAATCCATATTCACATTTCTGTCAATGACCAATAATGTAAAAAAAACTTATATTTTTTATAAGAATCGCCAGTCATTGTATCTTAGGATGGGAACACACAGGATGCAGGCATTGTTCAATAAAACGTTCAGCCGTGAGATATCATTGTCGACGGTGTATTTCTGCCTAAAAACAACAGTTTCCGGTGCATTGTTTAGGTGCAAGATCGTTAATTATTTCGTGGATTTCCGGTCAAATGACCTCTTGATTAACTTTGACTTTATTTTGAGATGTAACCTTAGTATTATCTTGACAAGTATGGGCCGTTATCTTAGGTAAACAAACAAAGACAATGGCTTCTGTGATGGTATTCATAAGTACGTTATGGTTTTCCTTAGACGAATATTACCTATTAAGACTCAAGGAACTTCATAGACAGTGCCTTTATTGGCCTCCCCGATGATTATCATTAGCACATGGATGCCATTGCGTCTTAAATGACCACTAATTTACCCCCTCTGTGCAACACCTGTTAGCGCACATCCCTGAGGTTATATATGGACCCCATGTTTGTCGGGATTAGAGTAGTACCTTTGAACACTATCTTTTACTTTTTATTTTCAGGAATAAGCTTCTCAGTGAAGTCTAATTTTAAGTAAAAAATTATCTATCCCACCCACACGCACAAAACGTTTTGGGAACACATTCATAGTGCGTACAGCTAAGGAGTGGAATTCCCTGCCAAAGTCTGTGTTTCCAGATAGCTACAACCTGGGAATCGTTAAGACAAGAGTGAATAGGTTGCTTCTAGGCAAACGTGCTCCATCTTCGACCGCATCATCGCTTACCATCAGGTGAGATAGTGGTCAAACGTATGCCTATCTATAGTAAAAAAAATAGTCTCGACATCCAAATAATTAGTTCCTCAACATATCAGATCGAAAGTTAGTTCAATGGCTTACAATTACTCAACTCAATAATAACGACATTATTATCGTAATAGATTACTCAATTACAGCTCAATTATCGCATTTTATCAAAGAGAGTTACCTAATTATCCAATTAAATATAATGTGGATTTTCTTTTAAACACGCAATGCACGTTCACATTGACGGTCACTTTTTATAAGTATCGATAGCAATTGAAACTGAAAAACGTTAAAAAAACGGTAATAGACGCCATTAGACGTATATTTTCTCTTAAAGGAATTCGTTTATTTACTTTTGTTATGAAAACACCAATTAAATAAAGCTTCTTAACTTCCATTGTCATTCAGAATAACTTTTTCAGAATATTAATTTAATTTTTTTTCTGAAATCCTCAAGTCCTCAAGGTAATTCTAATAACAGATTACAAAAGAAAGTCGCTGAGAATGCTGTCTGTTCATTACGTTTTCTACTTAAGCTTTGCCGGCGGCATTTTCTTTAATAAATCTGAGGTCCGTCACTGAAGGTAATCTTCATCTAATTTGCAGTCTGTACAGGTGTACCTAGTTATATTTGAAGTCAGGACGAGACTATTTACTTTCATATTAAAAAGAAGCCGAAACGACAGTCATTGTTTTTTTTCCTGCTTGTTGAGCAGCTTGATCGTATGACCGGCCAGTTATTTTATAAGGAAATTAGATCATAATATACCACAGTAGAAGTTTATTCTCGAACAAAGTCACGATCAAAAGCTATATCTACATCAGATAGTATCTAACGCACAGTCATATGCGCACTCAAGCAACTGATACATTTTCTCTCGTGAAATTCACGCACGCACCACGAGACTCGATAATCAAATACCTTCACGCTTGCTATAATCATTATGAATATTTGATAGCGTGGCTAACTACCGTTAAAGTTACTATTAGTTATAGTGTTAAGGTAACTCGGCCATTGCAAATGTTTATTGGGTTTAATTAAACCACAGATTAAATCGCAAACAATAACAATGAGACACACGAAGCACTTAAACTTTATATTTTTTTGCTGTTGAAACCATTTGTAGGCAATTAGAAAACAAGCACACATCGTTCAAGATTGTTCTATTAAAGAAAAAGTAACAGAAAATATCGGCGCTTGCGCAATTGATCGCGTTGTCCGTGAGAACTGGGTACGTGTTAGAAATTCTAACAATGGTGAATTCCTCAAGCGGCTCATAACTAACCTCAGAGTGAAAACTGAACATCCTGTACAAGAACACGAGTTTTATATTAATGGTATCACTTAAAGCCTGCCTCGGGACAAATTGCACCACGCCTTGGAAAATAGAGACAAATTGGTGAATAAGACTTGATTTCTATTAAAAAATGAACTAAGGAACATAAGAAAACATGGCACAGAAAACAGAATAGATTTAGCAGAAACAAGAGAGCTGTAAGAATAGGGAATGGTTAAATAAATAATGGGAAATAGAACATGACTAGAATGGGGGTGACTGCCAAATAAATAATGGGAAATAGAACATGACTAGAATGGGGGTGACTGCCAAATAAATAATGGGAAATAGAACATGACTAGAATGGGGGTGACTGCCAAATAAATAATGGGAAATAGAACATGACTAGAATGGGGGTGACTGCCAAATAAATAATGGGAAATAGAACATGACTAGAATGGGGGTGACTGCCAAATAAATAATGGGAAATAGAACATGACTAGAATGGGGGTGACTGCCAAATAAATAATGGGAAATAGAACATGACTAGAATGGGGGTGACTGCAGAGATAACGACTCACAGAGAAGTATGTATTAAAGAAGAGAACATGCTGCATAGACCCAAAATAAATTGGTATGGAGGACAGAGAATAATGTGTGGATAACACAAAACTGCCAATGATGAAAAATTTTATGAACCAAATAAAGTAACACTAAAGCCTGTCTGTGTGTCTTCTCACAGGAATGTGAAAGGACAAATCTAAGTTACGTTAACTTATAAGCCAGAGGTTAAATGGCAATGAAAAAGTCAAGGAGGTTCCATCAAATAGTTTGCTCGAAGGGGATTTGTGAGCGTTAGCTGCTGCAGATGCTATAGAAAATATTTACTAAGAAGATACGTACGGACTAGATGAAGAAAGAAAAGATTTGTGCGTATTAAGTAGAATATACAGTTGATAAGGAGGTTCCTAGAGAGATGATGGCTAATAGAGATGGATCAATGGAAAAAGCATGCTGTGGAGATCTCAAATAAATTAGGATACGGACGATAATGGTGACATACTAAGAATCTTCGCTAAAGCAACATTTCGAACTGCTACCAGCTCTCTTTCAAGTCACATTACATTGTGGGCTACCGAGGTATAATGTGATAAAACGCTCAAAGCCCTGCAAGGTTTTCATATTAATGGTCACCTGTGAACACTGCTGTGGGCTAAATTATTAATTAACTTATTGTTATTGCTGTTTTTAATAATATATAGTGTAGCTGTTTGTTGTTCCCTTTTCAATAAAATTAAATCAAAAATAGCTTGCATGCGAGTTGCTTGCAAGTGGAAATGCGGCTATGACATGGACAGAATTGACAGTCATTCAAATTTGAAATTCTTCATAATGTTCATGGGCCAGACAGTTATGAAAGACAATGATTATTTTTAATTATATTCTTCAAGTCAATGTGAAATGATATTGTCATTACACTCGACTTCCTTCAATCCGTGAACGGAAGTGAGTGCTATAGAGTTGAATGAGGAAGTCCATAAAGTGGAGGATGTTCGGATACTATGGTCACCGTTAATTGGCTGAATATTTTATTTATTGATAATTGATTGAGTATGGATACTTTATATCATATAATATGAAAGGACAGCCTTGAACAGAGCCTGTATAATTCAATAAGTTTTTTTTAGACAGCAGTTGTCTGTTTACTTGACAACTCAGGATAGCAACAAGATGTTTTTAATTTAGTCTCTTTTTGGGGCAACTTATCATTGAAATTAGGAGGTCTTAATGGCGTTGCAGGACTGGACTAATATTTTTTCTTAAATAAGAAAGACTTCAGAAATACTCGGGAGAACTTAGTTATGAAAGAACCACTTATGAAATGAGACATATCAGTAAACAAACATAACTTAACTAAACGACTTTAGAACTCGCTCGTTATGTAAACTAAAGTTTACTTAAGCACGAACTTTCGATAATAATTATGTAGTAGCACGTGGGAACTATTGATCCCATTCCAATGGTTTGAAGTAACACAAATGCATTATGTGTGTCATAACTTGACACTATAGTGGGTGCGTGAGTTGCGAAAAATGCTAATCAGACAATTTTGATTGCGTAACACCCTCTATGTATAGAATAAAATATACAGTTAAAAGGATTACAACATTTCTCTAAGGTCACAGCATTTCTTTGCATAGAAATTATGATGCAATCTTTTTTGTTCATCATATTTTATGCAGCTATAGAAATAATGCAGTTTTTCTATGTTTAGTTTGCATTTAACGATTATCATTTATTAGTGAAAGCTTCTTTATTCGAAGCTCACGATCAAAGCTCAATAAGACATTAAATAAATATCAATAAACTTTAAACTGCCAAGCAATAGTTTTGAGATAATAAACAATTATTATGAAAACTCGAGAAACCGCTTTCTCGTGCTGTGCAGTCGATAGCTGCATGTTCTTACTTGAGAACAAATTCCAGCTCCAGTTAACATTAAACTACTCAAACTTTCTGTACTACGACGGTATGAGGTCATTGACATGCGTGAAAAAAGAATAGAGCCAGTAGAAATGGGGTTGATAGACATCGCAATAAGACCTAGTTCACACACTTGTGTAGCATTATGTGATTAATTACATCAATGTGTTACAGACTCTATTGTTCTGTAAAGATGTCAGAATGTCATATTGCTAGATTCATGTTCGATGCTATTTCGTACTTTTTAGGCACAGTTGTGACACAGTTGATTTTCAGCGTTGTGCACACTGATACTTTAAAAGCTCCATAACATGATTTTGACAGTAAATATCCAGTACTGATACGATCAGTCCGTGTGTCACTGGGACAAACCATTGTCGTTACACCACATCGCTGGCCGCAATCTATCTGTTCTCAACACGAGTTGCGCGCGCGCAGTTGCAACGCTTAAGTGTGGAAACTGTATCGATAACACTTCAACTGCTTTCGCGTTGCTACGCCAATTACATTTTTATCGATACAAGAGAGCAGGTGAGCCACACATCTAGATAGTTCCATCGTCACTGGTTTGCGGTATCCGTCGATCACGTCTCGGGCGCACCCTAAATATTTCAAATATTACGTACCCACGCCGAGGGCGGCTGCTAGCACTATTAAACACCGTGAATTCATGATTAAACTGTAAGTCCTTGCACGAGTGAAGTGGACACTGTAACGTTCAAGCACACACTGCGAGCGGGTGAATGGGCGGTTGAGGCTTTTATATCGGGTAGGCGTACGCGGCGCAGCGACGGTGAAAAGCGACGCCGGCGCCCGCGCAGACCCCGCGCGCGCTCGCCTCACCCCCGCCCGATGCCAGCTTCACCCCGCGGGGTGCGTGCGGCACCCCCACGACACTGTCAACATTCGTACATCATCATTGCTCACTTAAATCATGGTGTTGGGAAAATTCATTTCGGCGGTAGCACTGACTGAGTGTCTGTCTCTATCAAAGCCAGATAAATACTATCCAAGTACTTCAATTTTCTGCTGTTAAGATTAATGATACACTTAATCATTTTTTCGATTGTATTATGAATATGTGTAATCAATATTCGTTTATTATAGAAGCTACACAATTGATGCTTTGTACACATCATCGCATATGTTAGGTAATCGCAGCTCGTGTGTTTTATTATTTTTATATTCTAAAAGTATTAGGACACGATTATGTATTTCTGTAACCATATTGCTAAATCTATTTGGTGAATACTTGTCTTGATCAAGGCGTTAAGGTTAGCTAAAACATCTTTTATTAATGTTGAATTAATTTTGATTCACAGTTTAGTTTAGATAGCCTAACTTGTAGCATGTCTACAAGATTTTATTTTTAATTTAAGAGTTTAATTTAATCATATATTTGGCATCGCTTGATTTTCTTTAAACTACATTCTAACTAGTTAAATCAGAAGGCCTATCATTATATTGTAACTAACATCTTTTAAATATTTATGTTTGTATTATGTCAGTGTGGACCATTTGTTGTCTTATAAATAAATTGATTATTATCTATACTAATATTATAAAGAAGAAAGATTTGTTTGTTTGTTTGTTTGAATTGAATAGGCTCCGAAACTAGTGGACCGATTTGAAAAATTCTTTTAGCATTGGGTAGCTACATTATCAGGGAGTAACATAGGCTATATATTATCTCCGTGCTCTCACGGGAACGGGAACTACGCGGGTGAAACCGCGTGACGTCCACTAGTTATTAATAAAAACATTTAAATATAAACTCAATTTCATTCAAGCGACAGTATTACCGTCGAAAACCTCACATATTCACAGATTTTTTGAATTTTGAATTTTGAAGTCTTTAGTTCTGAAGACTTTATTACGAAAACTTGTGAAAATTCAGCATATATGTAAGGTCGACTGGTAGAAAATGCCTATGGTATTAAATACGCCTTTGTACAAATCTAATCAAAAATCGTTTATTCAAATTAGGCTAAGAGCCAGCACTTTTTGAACGTCAAGTTTTATTAAAGACAGTCCCCCAAAACGCCCGCCCGTCACCACTTCCTAGTGTTTTAGCTGTGGAGAAGAAGTGGCCAACAAACTCCCCAGCAACACATCACAGTGTTTTTACTAGTGCATTTAAGTTTTAATCAATAAATAAATGTTGACTAGGAGCAGTTCTTAATTTCGAAATATTAATTCAGAAATTAGGTGTAGTAAGATTGAGAATAAAGTTCAAACAGTTGTGAAAATACGTGAATTGCATCTAAGATGTTTACAAAGTATAGCTATGTAACCTTACTCTCTTATTTCACATGAAAACCGTAAATAAACATACTGGACGTCCTTCTATTAATACAAAACATCTCGAGCTCACTCAGGCAATATATACAAGTGATCTTCAGATCAAGTCGTCCACGGTACAGCATCCAACTGAGAATAAACAGCGAAAGTGTTTTAATTCTGTAAACATACTGTTGTTGCAATTCTGTAAACATACTGGAAGTCGTTCGGGAAGTTGCGCGGTATCTTCTCGTCCCACATACCACAGTGTCTCAAGACGAAAGTCTATGATCAGTGCGTGTTGCCAGTGATGACATACGGAACTGAAACGTGGTCGCTTACAATGGGCCTCATCAGAAGGCTCAAAGTCACTCAAAGGGCAATGGAGAGGGCAATGCTTGTAGTTTCCTTGCGTGATCGAATCAGGTATGATGATATCCGCAAGAGAACCAAGGTTCTTGGTTCTCATAGACATAGCCCGAAGGATCGCCAAACTAAAGTGGCAGTGGGCAGGGCACATTGCTCGCAGAACAGATAGTCGATGGGGCCGAAAAGTTCTGGAGTGGCGACCGCGTACCGGAAGACGTAACGTTGGAAGGCCTCCCACAAGGTGGACCGATGACCTGGTGAAGGTAACGGGTAGCCGATGGATGCGAGACGCGCACGACCGGCCGTTGTGGCGACGCTTGGGGGAGGCCTATGTCCAGCAGTGGACGTCTTTCGGCTGATATGATGATGATGATGATGATGACTGGAAGTCCTCCAAGCTAACTAATGCAGAACATCACGAGCTCACTCAGGCAGTAAATACAAGTGATCTTCAGACCAAGTACAGCATCCAACTGACTATAGATAGCGAAAGTATTTTCCACCACAAATATGAACGCGGATTTTTTAGAACTTTGCCATTTCTTGATCGCTATTTCTAACCTAAAATTGATAAAATCATTATTTCAGCGTTTACTTACGTATAAGTCTGTTATTTGCCTATTTGCATTAAGTCCGCCTATGTACCACTATTGTACATAAAGTTTAAATAAATAAACTATTTGACATCAATTATGTAAATATACTGGAAGTCCTCCTTAATACAGAACACCTCTAGCTCACTCAAAGAAAATAAAAGTGATCAGATCAAGAGTGGTCCACGGTACAGCATCTTACTGACAATAAACAGTGAAAGTAACCAGCACAAATATGCAAAAGCAAAGTCAGATTTTTTAGATGTTATTTCAATCTCGTTTGCCATTTATCGATCGCTCTTTCTAACCTCAGATGGATAAAACCTAGAATTTGAATTAAACATACCAGACTGAACGTCTTCCAAGCCAATTAATGCAGAACATCTCGAGTTAACTCAGGCAGTAAATACACTTGAACTATTAACCTGAACTTGGATTTTTTAGGGCTCATCTCTTTGCCATTTCTTGATCGCTATTTCTGACCTAAAATGGATAAAACCACTGTTTCAGCGTTTACTTACGTAAAAGTCTGTTGTTTGACATCAATTCTATAAATATACTGGACGTCCTACTTATAATGCAAATCATCTCGAGCTCATTCAAGGAGTAAACATAAGATATCTTCAGACCAAGTGGTGCACGGTGCAGCATCCAACTGACAACAGACAGCGAAAGCAAAACAGCTTAAAATTAGAACGGAACGGAACCACGGAACCCTAAAAGTTAGAGACTTTATTTTTGGCCCAAAAATAAAAACTCCACATTTTTAGGGTTCCGTACCCAAAGGGTAACCAACGGAACCCAATAGGGTTGGTTACCCTTTCCGTTCCTGGAGTGGACAGCGGAGGCTTCGGGCCCGTCTGTCAGCAGGCTGTATCTCAAGAACCGTAATAAGTAAACAAATGAAATTCACAAAGTTTGTATTCCTATTGCCGCTATAACAACATTTTTTTTTCGGTTTATTTTACAGAACCCTTTGTGTGAGAGTCCGACTCGCACTTGGCTTTTTTTAGCTCCATTCAATCACTTTTGCCATTTCTTGATCGCTCTTTCTTTGTTCAACTCGATAGACGCATCATTTCAGAGTTTACTTACGAGAAATTTTCTTATTAATTATTTCATTACTTAGCATACTTTTATATAGATTCAAGTTCTTAAAACGTAACAGACAGATCTGTTGTTGGGGAGTTTGTTGGCCACTTCTTTTCCACCGCTAAAAACTAGGAAGTGGTGACGGGCGGGCGTTTTGGGGGACTGTCTTTTGTAAAACTTGACGTTCAAAAAGTGCTGGCTCTCAGCCTAATTTTAATAAACGACTTTTCATTTTGATTTTATTGCTAACGAAACTAGTAAAATGCAAAACATCTCAAGCTCACTCAAGAAGTAACCAAGTGGTCCACGATCCACCGTACACCTGACAAAAGATAGCGAAAGTATTTTCCCAGATGAATCACGGCTTATCTGATGGATCGCTGGACCAACCTTGAATTAAACATCGCATTCATAAAAGGAAATGTTCATACCATAATAGGAGGTTAATAAAATTAGCATGAGGTGTATCTGTTGTTTTGTTATCTTCTATCTTTCGCTATATATAAAATAGTTTCTTGTCTGAGTGTTAGATTCATTGTCTAAATCATCAAAAATCCAGTTGAGTTTTATAAACAGGTTAATAGACCCCAAATCAAACTTGAGACGTATATTTCAAAATTCGGAAAAAAATCCTAATGGTGACCCGGCAGACTTTCAAAATATAATTTTAGAAATTATTTCTGCCAAATGTCTACCTATATCATCATCATATCAGACAATTGCTGTCCACTGCTGAACATAAGCCAAAGAGCGCCTACCGTCCCGGTCTTGAGCAGTCCGCATCCATCCGCTGACAGCCACATTCTTTAAATCATCGATCCATCTTGCCGCAGGGCGTCCCACACTACGTTTGCCCTAAGTGTATATGTATTTTATTTTAATCATTATCATCATTTCACCCGAAAAGCATCTACTACTTGGTCATCGACCTTCCCCAAGTATCGCCACATCAACGGATTCTGTTCTACCCAATTCAAGCTGGCTTTTAGTGCCCCTAATAAAAGGAACGAACCACAAAAGGAAGGCCTCCCACAGGGTGACTGATGACCTGGTGAGACGCACAGGGCTGGTTGTTGTGACGACACTTGGGGGAGGCCTATGTCCAGCAGTGGACGCATTCGGCTGACGTGATTGATGATAAAAGAGCATCTGTGTCATTGATATATGAAAACCCAAGATGCACAGTCTCGACAAATGCAACACTCGAAACTGTCGTCAAAAACTGACATGTATCAAGTGTCATGTGTGAGTTGTGTGTGATACACGGATCGCTTAAAGTTGTTTTTACAAAGCAATTCAGTATGGCGAGTGATGCGCAATTTTTTTTGCTAATTCAACCTTACACGGATCGCTTAAAGTTGTTTTTACAAAGCAGTGCAGTATGGCGAGCGATGCGAGACTGTTTGAAACTTGCGCACAATTATACATATTGCGCTTGTTTTTTTGCGGACGTTTTTGAGATGCTGAGTGTGTATCTTGGGTTTTTTATATATGTATCAATGATCTGTGTAAGTATAGGAAGTTAGAATAGAAAAATCTGTATTAAATTTAATAAAAAACGTAATTTAAATTACGCGGACGACGTCATAGCCATAAGCTAGTTTCTAATATTCTCATACATAGTGTGGCAAGACAATAGTTTTAGTTTTACACTCGGCTGATAACGAAGGTTAGGTCGCAAGGTTCGGAGACTAAATCTCTCATTGATATTTCTGTACGGAAACTACGGAACTACGGATGTATAAAATGGTCGATTCATTATATTTTTCATTCAGTACTCGAGTATTGTTCTTAGAAATCTCTTTGTATCTCAAGCTGTGTATCTTGTTTTAAAAATAACTGCAAATTGTTAAATATTAAAGCAGAATTCGGAAAGATTTCAGAATTGATTTCAGATATTAATCAGTGCATAGTGTCTGTAAATGATAAAGCTACAAAGTTGTTGGTAGCCAATGTTAGATTTTTCAGTTTTACGTCAGGGAAATTTCTTATATGTAAATATTGAAATTAGTAACGTTAAACAAACGCGGAATTAGTAACGAAGTCTGTGTTTCCTGATAGCTACAACCTGGGAGTCTTTAAGTCAAGAGTGAATAGGTTACTTTTAAGCAAGCGTGCTCCATCTTCGACCACATCATCGCTTACCATTAGGTGAGATAGTGATGAAATACGTGCCTATTAAGAATCTCAGTCTAATAATAATAAAATAATCAACCATCATAAACTGTAGAATTAGGAATTCTAATTCAACCCACTCTTAACAATTACAATTTCCTTATTCAGCTCCCAAGACCCGCAGTCTACCAAACCAATTTATATCTAGATCTCCTTTGCACCCTTACAGGGCCAGTATTATGGTAACTGTACGATAAGATCACGCATGCGATAAGTGCGTACATTTAGGACAAGGATGTAAGTAGCAAGTCGTCGACCGTCCGCGCCCGGCGCGAAGGCCTGCTGGTTTCACGGCGCAGGCGCAACGATCATGTTAGTGCAGATGTGGAAGTTTTTTGATGGTAGCATATTGGGTTTTGTGGATAGAATGACATTGAGCGTGTGGCGTAAAATGATTTCAGCCCAATTGCAATGGGTAGCATATTGCTTTATTATTATTTGTGAGTTTTAATCATCTTTTATTTTACTGGGAGAAGAAAATACGTTCACGTTCCACTGTCGAGAAGACTCCTACTTGATGGTGGCAAAGTTTATTTTTTTAATGTTACACTTCAGTACGCCTACACAATTATAAAATTCTCGTTTACCAAAGTCTTATAAAAATAATAAATAGAAACGTATTTCAATTAGGTAACTACATAGTTAAACTTATTAGTTATTACGCTTATTAGTTCCGTCAATTACCTAATATCTAATTTCTTCAATAGCTAATTAATTATGCCAATTAAGAAGACATGTCACTATTTAATAACTTTCATTTCAAATTACCCTAATTAACAAACAGTCTATTCTACCTATTCAACTTTACAAAATATGACTAATAGCATAGTCTTTGCCGTTGTCACCGCGATGTTTGCCTCATTGCGCCGGCGCAGAAATGTGCAGTATGCGGAAGGCAACGCCGGGTGACGACGAAATGCCTAAACTTACAATCACCTCTAAAATTATAGTATTCAACTCTTGATGATAAATAAATGAATTTTGTGAAACGTTTTAAGAATAGGGTACTGTTTCATCTCAGTGCACTGACAAAAGAAACGAAATAACCTCAGGTATTTTGTAAATCGTGCCTCGGTAACATTGCATTTTTAATTTAAATGGCTGCGTGATAGGTTAATGAACTCTGTAGGTTCTAGAAGCAGGTAAAGTAAAAACTTTCCAATATTGATACACCCTACAAATATCATGTTACAAGAGAAGTCGAATGAGTAAATTCATTAGACTACTCTTATAACATGACCTAGATTCAATAAACCATTCTTCTTCTTCTTATCATGTGGGCAGTAAGGTCTAACGACCCAACACACCCTTTTATTAAGGATGGGTAATCATCAAATGACTCCTGCCGCTCTGGGCGGAGCAGAAGGGAGTGTCAGACTCTTACTGACTAAAACCCATCCTTGTTCCTCCTAGTGCCCTTTGCGTTCCAGGGCCGCGGTGACCCTTTCGAACAAATTCCGCAACACCCACACCCTAGTGTCAGAGTTTCTAAACCGCCTCAAGAGCCTCTGACATCGTTTATTTGACGACCGCCATTTGGCGGCCGGGACCACCGGCTTATACGTGAGTTCCGAAGCACGGAATCATCTTTTTTATCAGACAATCAGGTGATTCAAGCCTGCAATTTCCTAACCAAACTGAAAAACAACTTTACAAAGTATGCTTTCCCATGGAAATTGAACCCACGACCACCGGGTCACAAGGTAAACGCCTAAACCACTCGACCATGGAGGCAGTTAAGTAGGAGCAGTAAGAAGAAGAAGAATAAACCATGAGCTTCTTATCTTATAAACTTGGAAAAGTAAGAGAACTCCAATCTGATTTCGGTTTTGATGGTACTGGCAATTTCATAAACAACAATTTCTCTATCTATCTATCTATATTTTCTTTATTTTTTGTTTTCATTTTTATTTTTCATTTTTGTTTTAACTTAGTTTTATTTTTATATTTGTATAAGTTTACACTTAACCTGAACAAGCTAATTAACTTTGTAATAATTATTATATAACCTGGAGAAAGGCAGAGTTTCCTAACACAAGCAAACTATTTGCTTAAAAGGATGCTCCATATTGTAAATAGAATATGAATTTCAGTTGACGCAAAAAGCATTTTTATTTTATTTTTTTAATTTCGAGAGGAAGTAAAGTTATTTTTTCCATAGTACGGGAGATACGGGGCCATGCTAAACTGCTTATTATGACCAAGGTAGACAGTTGTCAATTCATTTAAAAGGGTAAAGCTCCTTTTTGTGTGAATCGAACGTCAGGAACCGGCGACGCGATAGACCCAAACGGAGATGGCGGGACGAGCTGGACTCCTACCTGGGGGATTGGACTCGGATTGCTCAAGAGAGACTGGAGTGGAAAGAAGGAAGGGAGGCCATTGCCCTGCAGCGGGACACCACGGGCTTATAATAATATTTTTTTTTTTTGAAATATTTAAAAATATAATTTATATGTAAAAAATAAATAAACGATTTTTTTTTATTTGTGATGGGTTTGCTCTTGACTCTAGTCTAGGTCAGAGATGACAGAGACAAGTCTACGATGGAGCGAGCTTACCCAGAAGGAGCCTGTTCACTCTAACTTTGAAGAGATTAGGGTTGTAAGCGTTTGGAAACACAGACGCAGGCAAAGAGTTCCACTCCTTTGCTGTGCGCATTATAAAAGACGTTTGGAAAGGCTTAGTGCGAATTGGTGGAATAGTAACAAGGTAGGGATGGTAAGAAATTATAATTATAATTGTGTGTATTGAAAGTCATTAATTAATGACGTCCCCTGGAGCGGGGGGAAGCCTTAATTGATGATTTGCCAGAGCCTCGCCTTGACTAAAATCTAACTGTGACCCTTCTAATTGTCTTCGCGATCCAGGGCCGTGGTAACTCTTGCAAACAATTCAGCAGCTCTGGAAGGCTCCTTTTTTATCGATGGCAAATCATCAAATGACTCCTCCTAATTCCTATTCTGAGCGAAGCAGAGGGGAGTGTCAGACTCTTACTGACAAAAACCCATCCGTGTTCATCTTAGTACCCTTTGGGTTCCAGGGCCGCGGTGATCCTTTCCACGGTGCTCCTGGATCTTGAATATAACCTAAACTAACACCCTTAAAACATAACACATTCATTGTGCGTACAGCTAAGGAGTGGAACTCCCGGTCAGAGTCTGTGTTTCCTGATAGCTACAACCAGGGAGTCTTTAAATCAAGAGTGAATAGATAACTTCTAGGCAAGCGTGCTTCATCTTCGACCGCATCATCGCTTACCATCAAGTGAGATAGTGGTCAAACGTGTGCCTGTATATAGTATAAAAAACTGGCCAAGTGCAAGTCGGACTCGGAACTCGGAAAAAATGAAATTCATTTCACATTCACGAATTTTATTTTTTAACGTGTTACTTTAACACTATAGACTTCGTTTTTCTGTAAAGATCTATTATCTCCATTTTTTTCAAAATTTTAGGCTCAGTAGTTTCGGAGATAAGGGTTGGGAATGGTATTTTTCGTCTATTTTCTTGAATAATTTCAAAAACATTTATTATATAATTATGAAAAAAATATATATTTAAAACGCTTACAGTAATCCCTTTCATTTGATATGTCACACGATGTTATTAAAAAAACTTTTTTTAAAATTTTCTAGTTAGACCCCCAAAAATTACCCACATACTAAAAAAATATGATTTACGTAACGCGTCAGTGCCTGGGTCACAGAAGTCCATATGTATACTAAATTTCAATAGAATAGGTCCAGTGGATCCGGAGAAAACTGACTGTGACAGACGGATAGACAGACAGACAGACACCCGAGTGATCCTATAAGGGTTCCGCTTTTTGTTCGGAATTCTAAAAAATAACAATACCAATAAATAAAATTATTCAAATCATTTTCCACATTATCATACGATGCCGTACTTCCCAAGAAACCATAATCAATGGCAATAACTCAGTGCGATACCAATAAGTTGATATAAAACGGTACTCCTTACTTAATATGCACGAAGGCTGCGCGCACGAAATTGTGCAGAGTCGCGCCGTACGCGCACTTCCTTCTGATTGTATATCATATACAACGGTAAACGGGTAGACTATATTAAATCAGGGACATTTTTGGGATGGGGAAATGACTCGCTGTAGAGGTATTTAAGGGCAGGGCTCGCTGTAGGGGTATTTAGTATAAGGCCGTTTTTCGTTTTAACGTATCTTGTTAGGTACCTGAAATAGGAATTCAAAATTGTGGTATATGCTTTTTGACTACATAATCTAGTATCCAACTGAAGGAATACACGATACGATGAAATTTTCTCGATAGAAAAAAAAATCAAAGATCGAAATGCATTTTTACTTTTTTTAGCTTCAAGAAGCCACGCTTTAGACATGTTCTATGAAAATTTCTTTAAAATATAGAAAATAACTTTTTCGAGGTTTCAACTGAACAATTTTTGGATTAATAATACTTTTATGTTATGAAATTCAAAAAAATATTTTAGCACTTACGTTATTTTATTCCGAGCCGCACGCTTACTATCGCCATCTCATTATTTGCTTTTCAAATGTACTTGCATCTCTTTCTTTCAACTTTCTGGTGTATGTGAAATAGTCACTGTTAACCGACTATCTTTCCTAAGAGGAAATGCTGGCGGCGAGACTATGTATGTAAAAAGTCATAATTCGAGGTTTGGCTCTCGACTGTTTTCTCCTCCAATATTGGACGGATATAAGAGATATTTCACGAACTAAATAAGAAGAATGTATACTGTGTCTCTATGTTTTCTTTTTTTGATTAATAGTTGCCTAAATTGTCCGATAAATCGCTGTCAACAGAGCCCTAGTGTACAAAACGCCAGGGCTCTGTTGACAGCGATTTATCGGACAATTTTAAGCATTTTGTAAGATTTCTAGTGCTTATACGGTTAATAAATCCTCAAAAAGGAAAACATAGGGACACAGTATATACCCTTTTTATTCAGTTTGTGAAATACCTCTTAAATCGGTCCAATATTGGAGGAGAAAACAGTCGAGAGCCAAACCTCGAATTATAACTTTTTACATTCAAAGTCACTCCGCCAGCAGAATTGGTGCATATAAGCGAACCAGTAATTAATTTACTCTACATATTATTTATTATAAAATTATATTAACTTCTGGAGCAAACTATTTGTAACATATTCTTAGTATACCTACCTACTTTATTAATTTACTTTTATGAACTTACAGAACTTGAAACATTAAATAAAGTGGCATCATATCCTGTAACTAAGCGAGTAGATTCTGTCAATAAGGAATTTAACTAAGTAATCAATGTAAAAATGTATCATTAAGTATTACCTCATGTTCTCAGCCTTGATCACGAATTAGATAACAATATTGACAACTGGCGGGTGACTAAATATATAAATGATGTAAGAAGTCGTTTACCTAAATATTTTAGTTTTTTATTGATTCTAGGAGTGTTTACGGTAATGTGATAATGGATTTAAAATTTTCTATTTAGGTAGCGTATTTATAACCATGATTTCCGGTTGGCCATATTTCACTCTTGACTCTTTTTTACTTGAATCTAGGTCAGAGATGACAGAGACAAAGTCTACGGTGGAGCGAGCTTACCCAGAAGGAGCCTGTTCACTCTGACTTTAAAGAGATGAGGGTTGTAAGCGTTCGGAAACACAGACGCAGGCAGAGAGTTCCACTCTTTTGCTATGCGCATTATAAAAGACGTTTGGAAACGCTTAGTGCGAATTGGTGGAATAGTAACAAGGTAGGGATGGGGATGAGATTGTGGAATTCTTGGGCACACTCACCGAAGTGCAATCTGTAGAAGACCGACAACAGGCCATTCTTGTTAGGTACTCAAAAGATCTTGGTAATGCCACAAGACCAGGCCCTTATTTTCATTACAACACGGGTTGTCACACTATCAACTTGCAAACTCCTACAGACAAATTCCTTGTAGAAAAACTCATCACCATCATATCAGGCGAAAGACGTCCACTGCTCGACATAGGCCTCCTCCAATTGTCGCCACAACAACCTGTCCTGGGGCCCTAGAAAAAATGCAATTCTATTAGCGACTGCGATTGTCGAAATTCCAAAATATAAGGATTGATCACGTGACTTTTCGACAGCTTTTGTCAATCCCATACATTTTTGACAGTCGCCTTCGCCACGCTACCGCTTCAAGAATGTCACTTGTCTAGAGCCTCTGTGTGTCTCGCATCCATCGTCAGCCTGTGACCCTCACCAGTTCATCGGTCCACCTTGTGGGAGAACTAGAAAAACTCAGAAACACTTTTTGCTCAGTATGGAACTACTGATCCCCGGACTTAGAACTTAGAACCCCGGGCTCGGCAGTTCGACGTACGCTTGTGCTGTCGTGATCACGAAATCAACGGAGGACGTGAGGTTATTGACGTTGTAATTTTAGCTACCTACCCAGTCTTTCTGGACTGGATGACGTGTTGTTCGGCCGACATTGTTGCCATCGCGAATAGGACCTGGATGAGGCTGGCACAGCAACATGGGTGTGGCACAAGAAAAGAGGCCTATGATCAGCAATGGGGGAAGTCGGGCTGTGATGATGATGATGATAAGTCTGTCTTTACTTTCAAAGTCAAAGTATTTATTAGTGTGTGCCCACACACACACACACACATTGTGCCAACTTATTAACTAATCTAAATATATATAACTCAAAGGTGACTGACTGACTGACTGACATAGTGATCTATCAACGCACAGCCCAAACCACTGCACGGATCGGGCTGAAATTTGGCAAGCACGTAGATGTTATGACGTAGGCATCCGCTAAGAAAGGATTTTGATCAATTCTACCCCCAAAGGAATAAAATAGGGGATGAAAGTTTGTATGAAACTTTGTCAATTTTAAACTTCTTAACGCGAGCGAAGCCGCGGGCAAAAGCTAGTCCTCTCATATGATCTCCTCATAGCCTCCCAAAGAATCGTATGAGCTCTGGTCCATTTTACCTTCCCAAGTGTCCTTCCCATTTACCTAAACTAGCGCTCATTAGGAATCTTTTAAATTTTGACAACAGCCATTTCCATGCAAATAACAGTACGTTACAGTAACCTACATGACTGCTGAGTTACGTAGAATCACATGAGCTATTGATTTAAACCTTTAAGTAGTCTAGGTAAACAATATCTTTAAACAAATGTCAGTAATCAACTTGTAGTCAAACAGAGGTAAACACATAACGATGACCCTTAACACATAACTTCAAAAAACTGGCCAAGTGCGAGTTGGACTCGCGTGCAAAGGGTTCCGAACCATTTTCTTTTTTTAACATGTTATTTTAACACTACTTCTTATAGGTTTTCCTGAAATCTTTAGATATTATCTGCATTTTTTTTTTCATTTTAAGCTCAGTAGTTTCGAAGATAAGGGGGGAGTAATGGTCATTTTTGGTCTAATTTCTTAGATAACTTAGAAACTTTTTAATCAAAAATTATGAAAAAAAAGTAAAATTAAAACTCTCACATTAAGCTCTTTCATTTGATACGTCGCACAATATAGTTTGAAAAACTTTTTTAATTGTCTAGTTTGACCCCAAAAGTGAGCCCCATATTAAAAAAATATATACTAATAATATTTACGTAACGCGTCCGTATTTGGGTCACATAAGTCCATATGCATACCAAATTTCAACAGAATCGGTCCAGTAGATCGGGAGAAAACTGGCTGTGACAGACGGACAGACAGACACCCGAGTGATCCTATAAGGGTTCCGTTGTTTGTACGGAACCCTAAAAAGTGCCCTACTATAATCACACTTTAGCATACATTACTGGTTATATACGGTGCCATTTTAGTCTTCTTACAACGGCATCCCACTTCATCTATCCAATGACTACTACACATTCATTAAAAAATAAAAGATATTTATGAACATTAAAATTATTAAAAAAATTAAAATATTACTATTCATTTTCATAGCACGTGATGTAGTTTGAAACACCCAGGAGCGATCCAGTCCGAGCCTTGTGTTCCAAGGACGACGTGGAATAGAACGGTCACATTGTTTTGATACGTTAAAATTATTAACAAGGTGTTTCATAATTCCAATGCATTATTTATTTTTAATTGTACCTATGTAAAAAACTCGCCTAGAGGTAGTTTATGTCGGGTACATTAAGTGAACCACCTTTGTAATGGCGCAATTACACTTGGTCGTTAGCTCGTATTCGATTGCCAATGAAACTCGAACAAACGACTTAGTGTTAATGAACGGAGTCGAGTACGCTCGTATTCGAACAACTTTCGTTTTGGTTACCCGACGCCGTGTTCCAATAACCGAACGTGAGTAAAACAATGTAATTAATGCATCGGCTACCCGAATTCGAGTAATGTCTTTCGTACACCCGAATACGGGCTAACGACCAAGTGTAATTGCGCCATGAGATGCCTTAAATAGCATCGAGCGCTACTGCTGTACAAGAAGTCTTGGGTTCAATATCGGGTCAAGCAAAGATTATTGGGTTTTCCATTAGAAACTTCTCATTGGTGGGCCGGAGTCAGAATGTAAACCGAGTTGTATGGCATCAGGTTCACCTCCTATTGGGACGTAACCAGCGAGATGACGATGTACTTTGTTCACCATCATCATCATATCAGCCGATACACGTCTCCCCCAAGTGTCGCCACAACATCCGGTCATATGCTTCTCGCATCCATCGGCTACCCGCGACCCTCATCAGGTCGTCGGTCCACCTTGTAGGAGGCCTTTCAAAGCTACGTCAACTTCCGGTACGCGGTTGCCACTGCTGAACTTTTCGGCCATATCGATCATCTGTTCTGCGAGCAATGTGCTCTGCCCACTGCCACTTCAGTTTGGCGATCTTTCGGGCTATGTCGATATCTAAGTTCTCTTGCGGATATCATCATTCCTAATTCAATCACGCAGGGAAACTCCAGCATTGCCCTCTCCATTGCCCTATGTGCACAACAGAAAGGATTAGTAATAATAATAACTCCTAGGAGAAGTAATCGGCCGGTCTGAGTGGAGATTCACAAGAGCAAACGTGCTCGGGAGGAGTATGTATAATCTAGTAAAATGCTGGTAGGGATCTTGACCATACTTCCGGGATTGTCCTGATAGCCGTGGTATACCTCTCCACTCCTCTAGCACCTCAGGATATGTTGCCCCCTTGGCGCTACGTCACTTTGTGCTAGCGACCGTTTTCGGGGGGGCCATTTATTGAGCGTGCAAGGCACCCGCTGCCTTTTTAAAGCCGTTTTAATTGTCAGTGGTCAGGCAGGGGCCAATAGTTTTTCCATAGTAAACGATTATCAGTCCACTAAACCACCCAATCCCATAGCGTTTCATCTTTTGTTTCCATATTCTGCAACAGTCCTGCTCCCACCGGGATTGTCCTTGGGTATACTTTCACAGTGCACACAGGGATGCATTCCTACCATTGGAAATTTCTAACGAGGCCTCTGCCTGCAAAAAAAAAAAATATTTTATTTCAGAAAATCCATAAAATCCATACCTTGTTAGTAAACCTTAATAACTATGTTAGTAAACATGCAAGTTGGACATAGAACGTACGAGCGGGCAATCGAGTTTTCCCGCAATGACATTCAGGAGACTGTTCTGAACGCATTGTTATATTGGACTCGAAGAGCATTGCTGGCTTTCTGCGTACAACTTGTCCAGAGGCTGCACGTGTAAAATGTCTGACAATATGCTTTAAAAAGCGCAAACCATTAAACAGAACCTTATCTTTCAGGGAGTATATGTGTGTTGTAATGGTGATGTTTGTCAAAATTGGCAGTGTACCTATGTGTCAATGTACATAAAAAGTCCAATGTAGGCTTATATACAAGAAGTAATACGTAAACTATTACATGAATGCTCCTCTGACACGGTGCTAGTAATTACTCAATCGACTGGCATTTGAAGATGCGCACGCGCAAGCAAAGGTCGTCGGTTCAGTACTTGTCGGTTACTGACCCACAAGTTTCGGAGTTATTTATATAACATAACATTACTCGTGTATTTTCCAAAGGGTTAGGCAGAGATGTGCCTATGGTAAACCCCCATTTGGCCATTTATATTTTTTAGGATTCCAAAAATACGTATGAAAAAATGTACCCTTTAAAATAGAGCACAGTGTTTGTATGTGACCGTCTATTTAAGGAAAACCTATTGCTATCTGCTTTGTTTTAAGATTCATTTTTGGTTGGCTCACATTTGCCCATTATCTCACCTGATGGTAAGCGATGATGTAGTCGATGACGAAGCACAGTTAAGTAGGAGTTAGTCAGTTATGTTTCCTGAAAGCTACAATTACATAACAAAACAAATCCGGATTCCGTGCTGCCTGAAAAATAATATTTGTACCAAATTTCAACAGAATCGTTTCAGTAGATTTGGATAAAATTTGCTGTGATAGATGGAAAGACAGACGGACCACGAGTGACCTTATAAGGGTTCTGTTTTTAACCCTATACCTGTTCGGAACCCTAAAAACTGTGATTTTGAATAGCAAATCGTTGTGTTGAATTCATTACTGGTTACATAACATTCATATAAGCTTCTTGAAACTTCAGAACTGAAAAATAAAACACTCAAATCAATATTCATAGACAGACACATCACATTCAACAAAAACGATTATGCAATTGCTGGCTCGATTACGCTCTCAGTAACAGTAGGTAGCTATTATAAGAGTCAATTAGGTTCATTATATTACTATGTAGGTTCTAATAATAATAATACTCATGGCTAATAGCTTCGACGACCATCTGTCGAAGCTGGCGTTACGCGGTTGGATAAAGGGCCTGATACAGAAGATAGTACTCCTCGATACCGCTCGTATTGTGAGGAGTTCTTTTCTCTGGAGCCCTAACCACCGGTAACTTGGACCCAGCTCACGACACCGGCGGACTACTATTTTTTTATATTTTTAAATGTTTTTTTTATAATGTGTTGTTTTTAAGAAATATTTAAAAATGTAAATTAGTATGTAAGAATAATGAATAAAGAGTACAATAATGGTACTTGAATTAAACATCGTATAAGTATCTTTCTGACTAGACAAGCTATATTAATCCCATGGATGACAAGTCTTCACTTCAATGCAAACCGTCGGGTCACCTGAGGCTCTAGACAAGTGACATCCTATCAGCGGTAGCGTGGCGAAGGCGATTGTCAAAACGTCAAACATGTATGGGATTGACAAACGCTTTCGAAATGTCACGTGATCAATCCCTTACATTTTTCGAATTTCGACAATAGCATTCGCTGATCGAATGGCACTTTGTCTAGAGTCTCTGGTCGTCTTACTTCCTAAGTTACTTTGAAAACAAATATTTTTACAATCGAAAAAAAATCGTATAAAAATATTTAAATAAGTAACATATTTTATTGATAAGATAGAGGACTGCCTTATCTCCGGTGCTACAGGCTTGATGTTGTGTCTAACACTTGAAACATACTTACGCTATCATCACCCTCTGTTTTCATTAGTTTGTAATATATTTTTTTTACTATAGATAGGCTCGCGTTTAACCACTATCTCACCGGATGGTAAGCGATGATGTGGTAACTAGAAGTAACCTATTCACTCTTGACTTAAAGACTCCCAGGTTGTAGCTATCAGGAAACACAGACTCCAGCAGGGAATTCCACTCCTTAGCTGTACGCACTATGAATGTCTTCCCAAAACGTTTTGTGAGTGTGGGTGGGATGTCCACCATGTACCGGTGGCGCATCGCCGTTCGTCTTGTGGTCCTATAATGAAACGGGCTTGGCGGAATTAAATAATGCAATTCCGCCGCACATTTATTTATTTATATAAGGTTCACCCAAAGCACATATATGGACATAGATACATTCCACAAAATGCAACCGGTAGAAAACCGACAGGCCAGCAACTCGTCGTCGATGCTCAAGACTTTGGAGCTTCGTCGCGACGAGCCTTTCATTTCCTTGATCATTATCTTCCTGCGCTTATCCCATGTTACTTGGGGTCAGCGCAAAAATTTTTTTCTTCCATACTGTCCTGTCAGCCGTCATGCTATCACTAACTCCCTTTTTTGTATATCACTCCTCACACAATCTATACATCTTCAATCACAATCCTCTCCTTCTCTTTGTCCATAGTTCCACATTATATATTCATAACTCTTTTATTTACATGCGTTTCAGCCCACCACTTCACATAACTCAAATTCAAAACTCAAAGCATATATTACAAATAAACCATTTTCAGGCACTTTTAAATTGTCAAGGTCGGTCAGTCAAAAACATGAAGTTATTTGCACGTTCCAAAACGTAGATCTCTATGGAGAAGAACGTGCAAGAAACTCCACGGATACTCTTCTAAATCATGTGATGTATTACAAAAATCTTGTTAACATTATCTTTTATTGCTTTTATATGTTTGCAAAATGCAACTATATCAAGACCAACGTTTCCGTTCATCAAAATTTCCTTTCCCAAGGAAATTTTGATAATTTTGATAATTAATTAGTGATAATTAGTCATTTAAAAGTGGCCTTTTAAATGACCAATTATCACTCATCTTATGACTTGAAATGGGACGCTGCAATGTTTTGTATCTAGATATTTTAATTAAGAACTAGCTTTTGCCCACGACTTCGTACGCGCATATCCCGGTTTTTCCCGTTCCCGTTGAAATTTCGGGAAATCCTCCTTTAGCGCTCCCCTACACTCTTCAAGGAACCTACGTGCCAAATTTCAGCTCTCTACGACCAGTAGTTTCGGCTGTCACTCGATCAGTCAGTAACGGAAGCATTTTGTGTGACAATGATATGGGTTACGCTATAATTTAAAAGCATTGTTCACTAAATAGGTATTTCAGTTAACGTTAAGGAAAAGGGAGCTCCTCTAAATAATAAAAGAAAACAACAGAACGGTCGATACCCTAACTTTGCAAACGGTCATAACATATGACTTAGAGATTATATCAGGGGTCAACACCCGCCTGACCATCTGATTCATGCAATCTTCAAGGAAACTGGGTGCTACATACGAATGCTGTCCACCCACTCCATTTAGATCAAGCAAAATAACCTCTTGAATGAACCATAAAGAAAAACCAGTCCTTCTGGTTCCAGAGACTAATATCTCTACATCTGAATTTCTCTCTAGTTTCACCATTTTTTGTCCACAGGGATAAGGTCTAAGAAGCATTGCATAGGAGGCATTCTTAAAAAGACCTGCGGGTCTAAAAACGCCACTATAGCAAAATCATATTCATTTTCATCTTTATCGCTAATGCATTAGGTTCAAGGTTGATTGGCAAAATTTGACAGTGACGGGTAGCGTGATGTGCTTTCTGATTCTGCAAAATTGGCCTTTTTAGACGCCCTGTTGGGGGACATCAGTGGGTCTAAAAAGGACTCTTTAATGGAATCATTTTAGTATCATAATACTAATCATTAAACAATCTGTCAAATTTAATTTTCATCTTTATCGTTTAAGCATTAGGTTCAAGGTTGATTGGACAAATTTGACAGTTTGATGTGCAGGCTCATTCTGCTAAAGTGGTTTTTTTAGACCCCCTGTTCGGGGGACATCAGAGGTTCTAGACAAAATACTATTCTATCAGCGAATGCTATTGTTGAAATGCCAAAATTATAAGGGATTGGTCACGTGTTACTTCGACAGCGTTTGTCAATTCCATACATTTTTAACGTTTTGAAACTCGCCTTCGCCACGCTTTTCTTTTCTTTAGGATGTAAAATCATCAAATAACTCCTCTCGCTCTAGATGGAGTAGAAAGGGAGTGTCAGAATCTTACTGACTGAAACCCAACCGTGGTCTTCTTAGTGCCCTTTGCGTTCCAGGGCCGCGGTGACTCTTTCGAACAAATTCCGCAACCCTGGCAGGCACTGACCCTAGCGGGCCCCGTCTACTGGCCTTCGCCACGCTACTACTGACAGAATATCACTGGTCTAATAATAATTACGTGTATACGTTCAAGTAATGTGATCAAACAGGCTGGTATTTAAATACGAAATTTCGTATTTCCATTTTATTTATCAAACAGTTTGAACCACCCAGTTTGATCTAATTACTTTTTTTTGACTATTGATAGGCACGCGTTTGACCACTATCTCACCTGTTGGTAAGCGATGATGTGGTCGAAGATGGAGCAAGCTTGCCTAGAAGCAACCTATTCACTCTTGTCCTAAAGACTCCCAGGTTGTAGCTATCTGGAAACACTGACTCTGGCAGGGAATTCCACTCCTTAGCTGTACGCACTATGAATGTGTTCCCAAAACGTTTTGTGCGCGTGTGTGGGATGTCCACCATGTACCGGTGGCGCATCGCCGTTCGTCTTGTGGTCCGATGATGGAAGGGCTTGGCGGAATTAAATTATGCAATTCCGTCGCACATTCCCCAAAATGCAACCGGTAGAAAACCGACCGATCCCCAACTTCTTTGCAGCCACTTGAGCTTTTGCCTCTATGAAAGGTCCAAAATTGAGGATACTTGCACGTGTATGGCCCGCATAGAGCCTCAGGTCTTTTTGAAATTCCCGACTTTAGGACGCCCTTGATGACGACCAATTTGAACGGAGCTTCTGAAATTTTATGAGTGCATGTAGATTTATTTTGAATTTGCCGTCCATCGACATCTGACCGAACTGGACCTAATTGCCGCAGCCGTGGAACATATTTTTAACCGACTTCCAAAAAAGGCGGCGGTTCTCAATTCGGTGGGTACTTTTTTATGTATGTACACCGATTACTCCGAGGTTTCTGATCCGAATTCTGTGATTCTTTAGTTCGATGCAGTATACTTGCCACTTTGTCCCATAAAAATTTGATTCAGTTTGGTTCAGTAGTTTTTATGTTATGAGCATTTTTGCTTATTTTAATTTCTGCGTTGACGAAGATGTCGTCCAAGTATCACCACTTAAAAGTGAAAAATAAAAAACTGTTCACAAAAAAATATAACCGACTTCCAAACAAAACACTACAAAGAATAAAATAACCTTAATCTCGGAAGTCGGTGTTAAAAAACGAAGAAACAAAACCAAAAACACCGGCTTCCGAAATTAAAGTTATTTTATTCTTTGTAGTGTTTTGTTTGGAACTGGGTTATATTTTTCTACCTATATGGTTTTATTAACCCAAAAGTTTTTTTACTGTTTTTTAGGGTACCTCAAAAGGAAAAAAACGGAACCCTTATAGTATCACTTTGTTGTCCGTGTGTTTGTCTGTCAAGACCGTTTATCTCGGGAACGCGTGGAGGTATCGGGTTGAAATTAAAATCAAATACTCAGGTTTATAGTCCCTTGCAGCTGTGAAAAATCAAACTACTTAGTTAACGTAAAAAAAAGATGCGTTCGTTTATTTCGACACTCTCAAGGGAATCAAAATGTATAGAGTATTACCCGTTAACCTAGAACTATGAAATTTGGCAAGTAATACCGCCTTATACTACAAGTATGGGAACGTCTGAACACTATACATTTGTAACTATATGGTTACATGGTTATATGGGTACGTTATGGTTGAAAAGGCATGCTATTCCATTGGTGAATTTTTATCAAATAATTTAAATAAATAATAATTGAGTTTTTTTTTGTGTGAGTCAAGTGTCCGATTTATTTAAAACCTGAATTCTATGTAATGCTTAAATATTTTATATTTTAATTTGAATAATAATTTAATTTAATTTAATGTATCCGAAATTTGTACGCCTATTAGGCTAAACATAGCGATCCTAACATTACAATACGATCTTGTTATTGTACCTATGTTTTGCAAATAAATATTTTGAATTAAAGAAATTTGTAGTTGTAAATTTGTACGGAACCCTCGGTGGGCGAGTCCGTCTCGCACTTGGCAGTTTTTTTTAAGATCGTCTGTCCTGAAAACTTATTGGCTGCCTTTGTGTTTGTGGGAGGTAAACCAATTTTCTTTCTTTCTGCCGGTCTTATCTCTAAAATCATAGTTGAAACAATAAGATAAACTATAATAATTGTAATTTTATTCAAATTAAAAAATATTGATTGACATCTAAATATTTTGTTACAGATTTTTTTTGTTTAATTTTGTATATCTTTGTTGTTTGTATTGAATTGGTATGTTAATCAGTTCTATTATTTAATCGTTACTTCGAATTGACATTTCATATGATTCTGTGTAGCCAGTAAAATGATAATAATTAATACTTAGACTGTTGACCCTCTGTACGTATTGGCAGGTACTTATTGTAAGTGCAGAGAGTAATTGACATTAAATAAATAAATAAATCTCCGAAAGCCGGCTTCCTTACCAAGTTCCACCCCTGAAATTAAAAACAAAAATAAAAAAACTAGTTTTATTGGCTAAGAAGGAAAACTATGTCATGTCTGTATATCTTACTTTCCAAGTCGAAAGTGTCGCCTTAGGGAAACCAATTGCTCAATCTACTTATACGTCACCATTACCAAGTATTGCGAATTTGAAGTCAAGATTACGTGGTGCGTGCGTAATGTGCCGTCCTAAAGTCATGGCTCAATCTTTATCAACAAACAGGTGTCACTTAGGTGCCGATTATATAATACAGGTTCAACCATGATGTGGCTGTTGGCCCCTTTGTAATCTTAAGCGATAAGGATTACAGTTCATAATTTGTATTGTCCTAAATTTTTTAGGGTTAATTTACCCTAAAAAAACCCTTATAGGATCACTCGGATGTCTGTCTGTCCGTCTGACACAGCCAGTTTTCTCCGGATCCACTGAACCGATTCTGTTGAAATTTGGTACACGTATGGACTTATGTGACCCAAACAGGAACGCGTTACGTAAATTATTAAATTTTTAGTATGGGTGTCACTTTTGGGGTCAAACCAGTAAATTAAAAAAAAAAACGTTTTTTAAATAATATCGTGTGACATTTCAAATGACAGGGCTTTTTATAAGGGTTTTAATTATATTTTTTTTCATAATTTTAAAATAAATGGTTTTGAAGTTATTCAAGAAATTAGATGAAAAATAACCATTCCCCCCTTATCTCGGAAACTACTGAGCCTAAAATTTTGAAAAAAATGCAGATAATAGTTCTATACCTATTGATTACAGGAAAACCTATAAGAAGTCTGTAGTGTTAAAACAACATGTTAAAAAAAATCTTTCGGAATCCTTTGCACGCGAGCCCGACTCGCACTTGGCCAGTTTTTTTAGGAGTACTTGGTCATCCTTTTCTCCTTTTACTTGGAGGACCTGCCTAAATGGTTGTAAGTCTTGCTATTGTGATTTTGAGGCGTTGAGTTCAATGACTAGTTTCGCTAAAATTTAAGTGGATATTTTATTAAAACCCAATAAAATTGTAAGTCATCATCATCATCATATCAGTCGAAAAACGTCCACTACTGGACATAGGCCTCCCCCAAGCGTCGCCACAACGACCGGTCCTGTGTGTCTCGCATCCATCGGCCACCCGCGACCTTCACCAGGTCATCGGTCCACCTTGTAGGAGGCCTTCCAACTTTTCGTTGGGTTTCTACTACTACAAAGTTTGAATTAATTCCTCGAAAGTGACAAATCCTAATTTATAACCTAATTTTATCGTAAGTATAGTTCAAAGTATACCACCATACGGCACCGGCCGACACCATACAGCATTTTAAATTGTAAGTAAAGTAAAGTATCTCAAATGAACCCAGAAAGTGGAAATAGACTTGCTTTCGTTTACGTGGACACACAACAGCAGGTATTATAAATAACGCTAAAGAGGCATTATGATACTGATGAATACAGATGGATTCCACATCGTTTTAAAAGAACTGCATCGATGATGAGCAGGGTCCGTGGTAGTACCAACACTGTCCTGAGAACGTTAGCGTGCAAAATAGATAGTCCATTTACTGTGTACTGGGCAAGTGTACATCTGCACAGAAATAGAAAATAGATTTTAATTTTTGTGTACTTATTTTGGTTACTAACACCTTGTTATTTTTATTTGTGTGTGTATTACTAACAACTATACTAACGCTGTGATTGTAACATATGGACTTATGTCTGCAATAAAGATAAATTATTATTATTATAACTAGTAAAGCGGAAGTGATACAATTAATTACCTTATTATCACGAAGGTTAGAAGGCAGAGTTCATATCACGGTCATTGGGAAATTATATTAGTTAAGGCGTTGCTTCTACCACGAAACACAAAGAACAATATTTTATTAGTTACTCGAAGGTCGCTCAAGGAAGAGAAAGAGGATATACGACTAAAATGGTTTAAAAGTGAACAAAAGTAATTAGTTTTGAATACACGATTAACTTCCTGTAAAGTAAAAGATTTTTCTACTACTAATCATCACCATTATCATCATATCAGTCGAAAGACGTCCACTGCTGGACATAGGCCTCAAGCGTCGCCACAACGACCGGTCCTGTGCGTCTCGCATCCATCGGCCACCCGCGACCTTCACCAGGTCATCGGTCCACCTTGTGGGAGGCCTTTCAACGTTTTGTTGGGTTTCAACTACTACAAAGTTGGAATTAATTCCTCGAAAGTGATAAATCCTACTTTATAACCTAATTTTATTGTAAGTATAGTTCAAAGTATAATAGATTAGAAAATCTATTCTCCTATTTTTCAGATTAAATGTGAAAATTGACGGGCGTTTTGCGAGACTGGCTTTATATATATGTCGCAGCAAACTAGCTAAATCAACCGTTAAATTAGCGGCCTAGCCTTTTCATTAAACGGCGCCGTTTAATCAGCGGCCTAAGTGACATCCCGCCATTGCGTCGAATACAACATTTAATGAAGAAGCTGGCAGATGCTTAGGTCGTTCATAGAATAGGTAACCGTGTGACGAAAATATTTATTTGACGTTCAAAAAGTGCTGTTCCTCAACGACGATAACGCCGCCCATCGTATGTATTTTAGTTTTCTTTTTATTGTATTATTAGTTGACCCGCGCAACTTCGTCTGCTCCGCTCCTATTGGTCTTATAGCCTTCCTGGATAAATGGGCTATCTAACACTGAAAGAATTTTTCAAACCGGACCAGCAGTTCCTGAGATAAGCGCGTTCAAGCAAACAAACAAACAAACTCTTAAGCTTTATATATTAGTATAGATAGTGTAAAATTAATTAGGTAATAAATTAATTTTGATTTTAGGTAAAATTAAGTACTTACCAAACAATTATTTTGCAGGGCAACTTACGAATAACTTCCCCTTTAGTCCAAGCCTCTATCATAAAGTTCACCACGGTCATGGTAACACAATTAGTATCTACCACACGATGAACGCATAATCCACTTATTTGTATAATTAACTAGTGGACGTCACGTGGTTTCACCCGCGTAGTTCCCGTTCCCGTGGGAATACGGGGATAATATATAGCCTATGTTACTCCCTGATAATGTAGCTATCCAATGCTAAAAGAATTTTTCAAATCGGTTCAGTAGTTTCGGAGCCTATTCAATTCAAACAAACAAACAAACATACAAACAAACAAACAAATCTTTCCTCTTTATAATATTAGTACAGATGTGCAGTTTAAGTTTAAAAATAGATTCTATGTCTGTCTATATGTATGTGTGTTCTTTGGTCTCAGTTATATAATCTGACAAGGTTGACATAATAAGGTAGAGGTTTTTCTACACTGGTAAAAACTATCGGGTAAAGTATTATTACAGTGTTGTCTGGTGACTAATAAATTTTGACTGATTACTATGTAATATATGTTAGGACTATCGAGGTATATGGATCAGCAGACTAGTTTTTGTTGCTTCAAAAGTTACATAACGCTGACTAGTAGTGTAGCTGTATTAATACCGCCACAAGAAAAACTAACGAAAGCGAAATTTGTACGGCAACAAAAATAACCGCACCAGCAGCGAATTACTAACGAAATCTGCATCGCGGTAGCAGAGTTTTCCATGCGATTTGAACATATACAATAGTCCGAACATTAACTATCGAACAGTTGCCCAACGGACACAACATCCGTTCGGTCGGAGGATCCTCCCTGTTCAATGGAGGTTTGCGGGACTTTATTCTCTGTTCCGCATACCTCTATAGTAGCGCTCTCCCCCACGAAAATTCGATGTCGAGAAAATCGTGTGAAACTGGAAAACTCTCGGAAAACGCCCTGTGTTATTTAATTCAATTGAAAAAAATACACTTAAAAAAGTGTAATTACACTCTTTTAAGTGTGTTTCTTTGCAATCAACTTTCTGGTAACCCATAACTCGAGTACACTTATGAACAGACACACACACACACACTCATGACAGTAAAAACGCGACAGATAGATCGCAAATATCTAACACCTTACCTCAATCACACTAACGTTGTATCTATAAATTAAACCACAGAATTCCGATCATTTTCATTCAAATGGCCCCCGATTAAGACGGCCCTACATAATCCTCAAGGCCGGTCAGGCTATCAACTATGAGTTAGAACGACATTTGCAAACCACATAGACACGTTTATGTCCTACTGACATAACAGTGTTACAGTAGGGATTTATTATTTTAGTACTGTTGAAGTTATGACTTATTGTTAGGAATAGGTTTTCTACATAATATGTAGAAATTCACTATTTACTACATCACTAACACTACATATTATAAAACAAAGTCCTCCGCCGCGTTTGTCTGTCTGTTCGCGATAAACTCAAAAACTACTGCACCGATTTTCATGCTGTTTTCACCAATGGATAGAGTGGTTCTCGCGGAAGGTTTTAGTATATCATTTGTCTAGTTTTTGTATACATTGGCTAAAATATAGTGATATCTGTTGGAAGCGACACCTCCAACAAATTTCCATATATTTTAGCCAATGTAAAAGTAAAACCATAGTAATCATGAAATTTTGATCACATTCCGACAGAATGGGATCAAAATTTCATGATTACTTTTGGTCGCGATAACCGACTTCCACGCGGGCGAAGCCGCGGGCACCAGCTAGTACTACATTATACTACATATTATCATGTATGTTCATATTGTATGTACTGCACTGGTTACTTTTCTTAAAAAGCTGTGCCCATAAAAAGATGTTTCTTATGCTTCCTATACCTACTTGCTCCAAATTTTGTAACACCTATTTCCGCCCACAATTGCACAGACAGAAAGATTGGAACGGTCTTTTTTTTTCTTGAAAGAATATGGTTATAATGTTTTTTTTCCTGAAACTAGGGAATATCCTCGCGTCGGTCGGCCCCGCAGACCGATTGCCGCCAAATACATGCTACTCGTACGAACGCACTTTGCGCCCTGAAATAATCGTTACAACAAATTCAGCAGCTACCTCCTTGTAAAAAACCGGTCAAGAGCGAGTCGGACTCGCGCACCGAAGGTCCCGTATCATCACATTATAAAACGTGAAATATTTTTAAATTTTCATCGGCGAGGACTATATTCGTCAGAGAATTTTAACACTGCGGTGTATATTGCAGTTTTAGATCAGCGCCAACTCTTGACCGCTAGTGGAACTAATGTAATTTTTGTTGATGATTTCTGAAAACGTGTGCTATTTAGAGACATCGTTTTATTTTTCCTGTAATCTTTACATAAATTTCTATCTCAAAATTATTTCAGATTTTTCTCCATGCAAACTTCGGAGATAAGGGGGCCCGGAATGGTATTTTTTTTACATTTTTCATAAAAGTCAAAAACCATGCGGCCTAAAAAAAATATTTGAGAATGTGCAAATAGCGTTCTTTCAAATGATACCCCACATGCCCTAGTAGCCCCACTTCGAATTTTTAAGAAATCCTTTCAGCCGCTATTCCAAAAAAAAAAATTGCATTTTTATTTATTTCTTATTTTCAAAATAGTTGAACAAACGTCATTTAAAACTATTGCGAATTTCAAGTTGTTGGCATTAGTAGTTCTTGAGATATCAAGCTGTGACAGACGGACAGAATTAGTCACACCATAAGTGTTCCTTTTTACCATTTTGGTACAGAACCCTAAAAACAATCTATCTAACCTTGACTACTATATTGGGGTCGTCTTCCGGTCTAACGAGATACCTATGGGTACGATTTATATAGATGGATAACCGTCTATCTTACCTCCACAACCCAGTAACTGGCCTGGTCATATTTCTTGCCTTTCGTTTACCCGTAAGGCCGCGAACACGAACTCAGCGGCGGCGGCAGCGGCGCGGGCAGCGGCGCGGCGATGCAGACTCGTTCACGAAGCCAGGGGGCAGATCACGCGTCGCTAGAGCGGCGCGCGTAGTGTTGTGTTATGAGAAGTTGCCTATCTATGACTACGTCACTGAAGACGCGCGGGCACCACTCGACTGGCGCGCAAGCCCCCCTTCCGCGCTGCAGCCTTCGTGAACAGTTCCATTTCATTCTATGCATTTGAACTCACCGCGACCGCGCCACCGACGCCGCCGCTCCGCGCCCGTTTAATTCTTGCCCGCGGCCTAACGACTGTCATATAAATATGTACAAATGACTGCTGGGACCAACAGCTTATCCTCTTTTGGTCACTGCCAAATTTCCGTATGTTAAGATTGTCACCCACTGACGGAAAGACCTCTGCATGCGTTGCTTAACCTTGGAAATTAACCGTTTATCTGTTTATTACAGCCACAACCTCCTTTACAAGCAAAAAATAATTGTAAAAATTTGTTGAATTTCAGAAAAGGTGGCCAGAATAAGTATAAATTTTTTTCTTCCTGCCCCTTTTCTAAGTCACTTGGGGTCGCCGCTTCACGTTTTCTTCTTCCATTTTCGCTGTCAACCGTCATACTATCCTTTCCTTCAAAAACATATTAATTGCCTGTTCTAAACAAGCTCCTTCAGGTACTGATCCAGGATTGTCGCTTGAGGGGGGGCAGCTTGACCCCGCTGAAGAAGGGTTTTAGCTAACAAAACTCTAAAAAACGCATATAAAACTTTATTTCGCTTAACGCAAAACAAGCCTCCTTGGATTACTTTTCGTACATTCCTCAATAACTTCGTTAAGTTTTGGACTAACAAATAAATCTGGGTCTTTTAGAGAGAGGGGGGGCTTGAGCCCCTAAGACCCCTCCTAAGACACCAGATCCATTCCTGAGCTCCTTTCGAAAATGTGTTTTTATTTAAACTAACCAGTTTGTTAATCGCGAAGAATAAAGAAGATTCGTAGAACTAGACCGCTTGATACGTGTTGTTTATTGCATGATTTTATTTCTTCGGCCATTTTTCATATTAATTTTTGTCATATTAATTTTAAAAGAAGCCTTTAAAATATTCTTATGAATAAAATGTTTTTTTTTTATTAACATCTGACCTTTCCTTGTCATGGTCCTTGATCAGTGTTTTTTTGATAATCATATCTATTTATCATTGCTTCCGAAACTTCCGGATACTTCTAGTCACGTACCTACCCACGAATATCACTGGCACATAGCTACGTACCATAGAATATCCCTCATCGTATTTTTTATTTCAAGAATTACCAATTATCATCATCATTATAGCAGCTGAAAGACGTTCATTGCTGGACATAGACCTCCCCCAAGTGTCGCCACAACAACCAGTTCTTCTTCTTCCAGGCTTGTCCCATTTCTACTTGAGGTCGGCTCTCCTAACCGTTCTTCTCCAGAGATGTCGTTTCTGGGTCGTCAGTGGGTCTATATTATTTGTGGCGAGGTCTTTTTTAATAACCGACATCCATGTTAGTCGGGGTCGGCCGCGGCTCTTTGGTCCTGAGTCAAGCTTTAGCACTTTTTTTGTCATGTGTCATCGGGTCTTCTCATGACGTGGCCGTACCAATGAAGGCGTGACTATGGAGTCACGCCTCCGGTGGAACGGTATTGGTCTGATTTTGAAGCTACCTCGGATGTATTGGTTTTGCACTTTGTCAAGCATAGTGACACCTACGGACCACCTGAGCATCCTCATTTCACAATAACCAGGCCTGTGCGCCTCAAATCCATCGACTACCTGTGACCCTCAACAGGTCATCGATCCTCCTTGTTGGGAGGTCTTCCAACGCTGCGTCTTCACCGCGCCACGTTTCGGTCGCCACTCCAGAACTTTTCGACCCCATCGACCATCGATTCTGCGAGCAATGTTGCTCACTGCCACTTCAGTTTGTCGATCCTTTGGGCTATGTCGGGAACCCTCTAAGGTTCTCTTGCGGACATCATGATTCCTGATTCGATCACGCAAAGAAACTCCAAGCATTGCCCTCTCTGGCTCGTGACTTTTATCCTTCTGATGAGATCCATTGTAAACGAACTCGTTTCGGTTCCATATGACCAAGTATTGAGGTATTAAAACTTCAGCTCCAATAGCATAAAAATTGTCACTGAACTTGCACAGATCCTTGAAAGTGCAGGAAAAAAAGCACTGCGGTACCGATATTGGCACATGGTTTTCGTTCGTTCGAATCGCTGAAAGAATGAGGCTTTATATGGAACCCTAGGACGGGATATGACTGCTCCATGATTTCATGCTCATGGTCAACAGACGTGAAATATTACTGTTAACAGTCCAGTGTACCCTATACAGAAGGAGGTGGGCCACGTGAGGGAGAAGCATACCTAACGCCCCAGCCGCCACAATAGAAAAAGACGCCCCGAGCGTCGGGAGTCACAGGACGATTCCCGGCCACCGTAGTCGCCGGCCGTCCGGTTAGAAGCAGGCCCGAGTCGACGGCGCGTTGTCTCAAGGAGATGGCAGCATAGAAGACGGGGCCCGTCAGGGCCAGTGCATGCCAGGGTTGCGGAATTTATTTGAAAGAGTCACCGCGGCCCTGGAACGCAAAGGAGGAACACGGATGGGTTTAATCAGTAAGTCTGACACTCCTTAAAATCATTCTTCTCATTCAAATCCTTAATAAATAACCCTATATGATACCATGCCAAGTTCGTGTACCCTATGCGGGCTCCCACAAGGTGGAACGACGACCTAGTGAGGGTCGCGGGTAGCCGATGGATGCAAGAGGCACAGGACCAGTTTATGTGGCCACACTTGGTTCGAGGCCTATGTCCAGCAGTGGACGTCTTTCGGCTGATATGATGATGATGATGCGGCAGACAAACTCGGCGTAACTGTATCGGCGCTGGTGCTACGTACCTGTAGTAGCATCAACACTGCCTCAAGAAAAACCAACTTAGCAAGTCTACATCGCAACAAAAAAAACCGCGACGCCATTTATCCATCTAGAAGCGAACTACTACGTCGAAATCCTGCATCGCGCCAGTAGAGTTTACCGTGCGATTTGAACATATACATCAGCCTGAATATCAACTATCGGGCAGTAGCCCGCCAGGCACAACAACCGTCAGGTCGGAGGATCCTCCCTTTTCAATGGAGGTGTGCGGGACGTAAATCTCTGTTCCGCATCCCTCCAAAGACCTGTAAAATGAGTAACTCTGTTATTGCTGAGGGAACTGTTAGCGTGTTAGGGCGAAAAGTTAACAGCTGAAAATGTCCTCCCATGATCATCTTGCTCCGGAAAGCAAATAATGACATTAGAACAATTTAAACTGTAACTGGGTGGTTGACGTCAGGTAGGCACCATGTAAATACCACTATTCAGCTGCATCCAGCTTTAACATATGTTATTGGATTAAGAATGACAGATTTTACCAAGTCAAGAGCAGTGCGTGGTCATATTAAGGCACTTGTCTCACCGCGCGCAATCAGCGAGTAGCAAGTAAAGCTTGAAACTCGAAAAGAGTTGGCGAGCAGCGAGTAGCGAGAGAAAAGTTTCGATAGTTTTGACGCTAGGCTTTAAGCGAGTGCTTTTGTGCGGCGAGCGATTACTCGCAATACTCGCTCCGGCCTGCACTGTAGGTAGAAATTACGGCTGGTTGGTGTTGTTCTGACCACCAACGCTGAGCGAGTACAATTTTTGATAGCTTTTGTCGCCACGATCCACTAGTGGCAAGAGCCGCTTGCCGGCAGTGTGAACAGCCAGCTATCGACTATGAATATATTTGTCTCTTTTACTCACACGAGATCTATATCTTTTGTCCCTTTCCTCAGCGAGGGAAGAGTCCATAGCTAATAGCTTCCTCGCCGGGGGTGAGAAAATTGCCTTAAGGTTGATTTTAACAACTTACACAGAACAAATAGTCGATGGGATCGAACGAAAGGTACTGGAGTGGCGACACTTGGGGGAGACCTATGTCCAGCAGTGAACGTCTTTCGGCTGAAAAGATGATGACGATTATCTTCAGAACAACTTTAAAGAGAACGAGAGACGCAATACACCATATTATTATCAACCAATATTAATCGGACGTTTGTACGTATACGTATGTTAAACTGACTACTGAAAAATCAAGTAACATGCGCGTTGCTATATATACCAACGATCAGACATATTAATGTGCAATCAGCTTCCGTTCAGCAACATTATATAATATTGAGAATTTCGTGTACGAATACTGAAGGTCAATCAAAATAACAAATATTACAAAAAAATACTTACTACAAATTAAATGCCACTGAATACTGACCATGAAAATTTTAAATGCGCAAAAACAACTACAGAATGATTTATGAAACCTTCCTATGAGCACTACCGGGGCAAATAATTCACATGCACGAAACTTTTCCTTTCTGTAGAGATTCGTCACCAGTCACCAGAAATTAAAAAAAGGATTATTTTTTTCAAATGACTAAAACTATATTTCCTGTAAAGATCTTGTTACTCTTAAGGTCATTTTAAAAGAAAGCTATATATAAAGCACGTAGTTGTCTTAATGAGGTCAATCATTCGTCACAAAACGTTAACAAGCAAGCATTTTGCACCAGGAAGTACACGAGAACAATTTTACTGTTCACATCGTGCGCTTATCACATTGTATTCTAAGCTGTAAAAACGTCCGCCTCATCTCTATAAATACAGTTTAATTTTTTTACACGCCTGCGTAGTTATCTTCAAGACCTTCCTGTAAGGTCAATCGAATGTTATAAAACTGGATACTGGTTTACAATGAAAACATACGCTGTTAAACTTTCCGTGACATAAGAATAAAGATGGAACAGTTTTCAATCAAATTTACACTATATTTTTTAATACTGACACCGTATATGCCACACATCGACTCGTCATGGCCCACATTTCGACCGAGGCTCGTATCGTATTCCCTGCCTCAGAAACGAGAGCTCAAGAAGGCTTTGGGGTTCAACGAGGATGTATACTTGAACTTCACAGAACTCACCGAGAAATACAAGTATCCTACAGAAGTGCATACAGTGACCACGGACGATGGATACATTTTAAATGTGTTTAGAATTTTACCAAAGTGCAGTGATACAGTTAAACCGTACCCAGTGTTCTTGTTGCATGGAATCTTTGATACGTCCGACATGTGGATAGCTACTGGAACGAGGACTGGGATCGGCTACGTACTAGCCAGTAATTGTTACGACGTGTGGGCGGGCAACCACCGAGGAAACTATTATTCGCGACGACACGTTAAATTTGACCCTAATATCGATCCGGAATACTGGAACTTCACGTTTGACGAACATGGCTACTTCGATGTACCCGCTATTATTGACTACATTCTGCGCGCGACTGGAAATACGAAGTTGTTCTACATGGGACACTCTCAAGGTAGCACAGATTACTTCGTTACGAATTCTTTGCGGCCGGAATACAATGACAAGGTGAAGTTAGCCATTATGTTAGGTCCTGTAGCGTGGATGAGGAACTTTAACAATCCAATAGCACTCATAGGTTCGCAAAACTACTTAGCGATCAAAGCTTTCATAGATAATGCCGGTTTAAATGAAATATTTGGTAGAGAGCATATTGCACATTTTGTTATTGAGTTCGTGTGCGAGTTAGAACCTAGGTTATGTGAAGTATTGCTCACATTTGCAACCGGCTACAAGCCTGGCACCATACCATTAAAAGATCTATCTGTGGCTATGGCCCATGTGTTTAGCGGTACATCAATAAAGAATATAGCACATTTTGCGCAGTTGGTTTTAAGCAAGAATTTTCAACGTTACGATGAAGGCACTCAGGGGAATTTGGAACGATATGGAACTCGGAAACCTCCACAATACAATGTTTCTCGAGTATCCTCTCCAATTTTGTTGATAAGTGCCCAAAGTGATTCGTTATCATCGCTGAAAGACGTTGATATTTTAGTGTCAAAGTTGCCGAATTTAGTGGAAAATTATATAGTGCCGGAACCGTACTGGAGCCATCACAATCACGTTTGGGGCAGCAACGCACCTGAATTTGTTCACACGAAAATTTTAGACTATCTTAGTAAGTATAAAGATTAGAATCTTTTCATATAATTTACTGTGTGTTCACCTAAAAATTAAAAATAAAAAATGAATTTATGTTCCGCCTCAAAGTTTTCAATTCTTCATGAATACGAGTATGTCTGCAAATAATATGTCAGATTCTGAAAAATAAGTAAAAGTGTTGTTATCAATTTAATTAGTATTAGGGTACTTAGGTATACAGAAGACTTATATACAACGTGTAACAGAAAAAAAAATCGCAATACCTCTTAAGGGGTCATTGTACTATTAATTATGAACAGTTTTTACTATGGGACCAATCCCGAAATCGTGAAACAAATCAGCTATTCAGTACATTTTGTCGAGTTATACGCACATAAATGTATGGGGGAGTCGATTTTTTTTCGCGATTTCAGTGTTGGTCCCACTGTGAAAGTTGTTCATAATGATGAGTTCAATGACCCCTTAAGAGGTATTGCGTTTATTCTGTTAAAGGTTATATAAAAAAACCGGCCAAGTGCGAGTCGGACTCTCACACGAATGGTTCCGTACCATAAACAGAAATAAAAATCTTGTATGAGAGATAGCCCCCTTTAATTTTTAATATTTTGTGTTATAGCGGCAATAGAAATACATATTCTATGAAAATTTCAACCGTCTATGTATTACGGTTCCTGAGATACAGCCCGTTAACAAGCAGTTGGACGGACGGACGGACGGACGTACGGATGTACGGACGAACGGACAGCGGACGCTTAGTAATAGCGTTCCGTTGGTTACTATTCAGGCACGGAACCCTGAAAAAGCCAGTTGACAAAATATAAAACAGGAAGTATAGTTTGTTAAAATATTCCAATATAATTATGCAAATCTGGACGGAAATTGATGCTGCATTTAAATCATATTTTGAGGCATTGAATTAATAATTCAAGAACACAAACATATAAGTGTAGTTTAACGTTTTTATTGAAGACCTTAGTTCTAGACAGGTCGCCATTTTAAACGGGAGTGGTGAAACAGTCAGTGCCCGGCATAATGCGGGGTTTCGTATTTCTATTTCATAAAACATTTTGAATCAGCTTTTTTGATCAAATTAGCCTCTTCTTATTTTCTTAATTCTAAGAGGAGTCAAGTTATGCAAGGTATTAACTGTAAGTTTAACTTATAAACGCGATACATTTCTTTAGATAATAATTTTCATCTTTAGGTTCAGGAATTTCAGTAGAACTGTATAGTAAGTATACTGGTTACGCAGCACTTAAGCCCAATCTGACAGCATTCCATAAGATCGAAACAATAATAAACGCCATTTTGAGATAGGGTCGTTTATCAAATTGCCACATCTCATCAATCAATTTTAAATTGGCATTCAGTTAGTTCACAACACCACAAAGTGTGTGTTCCGAACATTGATATATAAAAAACCCAAGATGCACAGTCTCGAACAAAGGCAACACTCGAAACTGTCGTCAAAAACTGATATGTATCAAGTGCCATGTGCAAGTTGTGTGTAGTTATACTATAAACAATTCTTTTGCAAATTCAACCTTACATGGATCGCTTAAAGTTGTTTTTACAAAGCAGTGCAGTATGGCGAGAGATGCCCATTTTTTTTGCAAATTAAATCTTACACGGAGTTGTTTTTACAAAGCAGTGCAATATGGCGAGCGCGGATCGCTCGACTCGCTCGCAGACTGTTTGAAACTAGCGCACAATTATACATATTGCGCTTGTTTTTTGGGGACGTTTTTGAGATGCTGAGTGTGTATCTTGGGTTTTTTATATATCAATGGTTCCGAAATATGAAACAGTATACTGGCCAGTGCTCATGACTTCATGAATTAAAAAAATCTTCACACACGCCCGTTTGACGTTTGATATGTGACGTTTATGTCTGTTGTTCGTTTGGTATACGATTTTAATTTAATTTTGATTTTGTTTTAATTTTTATGGATGTTTTTAATTTAATTTTATTTTGATTTTTATTTATATAATGTTGATTCGGTGTGACTTATATATTTTTATTGTCCGAATTAAACGTTTTGATTGATTGATTGATATACTACTAATACGTCACATTTGACGTTTGTCTCACCATGGTGGCTCACCAGTACAATATGGCGTCGGATTCATGACGTCATGAGCACTAGCCAGTATACTGTTTTATATTTCGGAACAGACACATAATCAATTCTCTAATAGAAATTCAAAATCCAAGATGCAATCATTATGTTTACTGCTACAGTTTAGTACTAAAACAAAATTAGGTATACCAAAATTTATTATTTAAAATTTTGGTCTAAATGCATAACTGAATCCATTCTTTAACTAGCTGACCCGCGCAACTTCGTCTGCGACACATTTTTCATGAATGCTCCGCTCCTATTGGTCTTAGCGTTATGTTATAGTCTTCCTTGATAAATGGGCTATCCAACACTAAAATAAATTTTCATTTCGAGTCAGGAGTTCCTGAGATTAGCGCTTTCAACCAAATAAACAAACTCTTCAGCTTTATAATATTAGTATCTATAGGTAGATTCTGAAAACAATAAAAAAACGAAGTCATATTTAAGATTACTTAATACTCAAGTTCACGCAAATAAAGCTGCGGGCAAAATGTGTAATCTAAAACTGTTATGGCCGGATTTCTCCAATAGACAAGTGTGGGCAGAGCCGTGCCTACTGGTTTAGGAGAAATTTTTAAACAAACATTTATTACATGATCTTACATCATCTTAAAAATTGAGGTCATAACATGAACCTGCTCTTAATTCTGTAAATATGGACGCCGTTCTTCTTGTTGTTAGTTAGATTAAGACTGAAATTAGGTCAATTCTAAAACGTAAGACACATTTGTACGAAATCAGGCCCAGTCAATGACCCTACTATCTTGCAGTTATTTTTTCATGATTCAGGGCGATGTTTAAGTTGAACTCATCTACACTAATATTATAAAGAGGAAAGATTTGTTTGTTTGTTTGAATTGAATAGGCTCCGAAACTACGGGACCGATTTGAAAAATTCTTTTAGCATTGGATAGCTACATTATCAGGGAGTAACATAGGCTATATATTATCCCCGTACTCCCCCGTGGCCCGTGGCCCGTTCCCGTGAACGGGAACTACGCGGGTAAAACCGTGTGACGTCCACTAGTTGGCAATATTTTAGGGGAACTTTTACTGTGGGACCGAAACCTCAATCATGAAGGGAAAAGATGGTGTTCCCCTCATTTTGTCGAGTTACGGAACTCACATAGAATTGATGATTCCTAATGTAGTAGGTAATAGTTAATACTATTCTCCAATGAGTTAATTTATAAAAGTCATATCCACACGCAGTACCCCACTTGTGTGCCTTATCCATAAATAACGGTCAACGAAGCTGCTCCCAGAAAAGGAGAACGATAAATATTTATGGTTTTTGTTATCTGTTAAAATAATAATCCTTACTTAATATTATAAATGCGAAAGTAACTCTGTCTGTCTGTCCGTCTATCTGTCTGTCTGTCTGTTTGTCGCGCTTTCAAGCCAAAACTACTGAACCGATTTAAATGATATTTGGTACACAGATAGTCTAGAGCCTGAGAAAGGACATAGGCTACTTTTTATCCCGGGAGTATGTTCCCTAGGGACCACACGGGCGAAACCGCTGGCAGAAGCTAGTAATATATAAATAAACACAGTAAAACGGGAAGTTGGTCTTGATCACTCTCGCACTTGCACTCACGGCCTCAATAAAATGCAGTTGCAGATCCAATCGACTTTGCCTCGATATGAATGAGTGTTCCCGTGATCATGATACGTCATTACATCAGTAATTAATGATATTCATAAGCACTAATTACTTAAAAATGTAAATAATGCAGTTTTGTGATGTATTTAAATGAAAAAACAAGGAAGGTCAAGTACAATAATAAAATTCATGCATTGGAACCAAATCCAATCTAGTCATTTTAGAATTAGCAAAAGAATAATAAATGTGTTTTGTTCATGTTTTATGTGGTTTTATTTTTATTCCTGAGATTGTTATGATTGCGACTGTACGTTTTTTTATATTTAACATACGATATACGATTATAGTGTCTATCATGTACAAGCATTAACACTGAATTTCGGAATACAAGCTTTTCTAGTTAAGGCAGTAATCCATCGTAATGTTTTTTAACTATTTTATTCTAAGCTTTACAAATTTACGTTAGTACTGTATGTAATGTAAACATGTAAACTTAATTTAGAATACACTTTCGTTTTTTTTTTATAATTGCATTGTGTAAAATCTTAGGTACACATCTTGTATTTTATGCATGCTAATACAAATAAAAATTTATAACATTTTTCAGCTATTATGTCATACTTTACATTGTTCCTACTGTTTTTTTCTAACCGCTGTTAATTTAATTAATATTATTATTGTAAACATTTCACCTTGTTGTTTATGTAGTCCTGGTATCTTATGAAGTCTCAAGTGGGTTTAAGGCTTTTTTTCACAGCAATTAATTTTATTAGAGCCTATGCACATGGCGTATTTTTAATGCTTCGCCGACGACGCACGTTTTTCGAACGCGCGCTCACGGCAGTGTTTTGACCAAAAAGCAGTACTGTATGCGTCTAAATTTCGTTTAAAGCATGTTACCGCGCTCCATCGTGCACGTGCATTGCACGTAGTCGGCAAAAACCCTTGTGAAGTGCCATGTAACAGGAAGCGAGGCTATTTCCAATACCGCATTCTGAGTATTATCCTATGGAAAACCCACGGACACTGCCCAACCCAGGTATCGAACTCAGACCTCTCTCTGGACAGTCACACACAAGCTGAACACACACAGACCACAACATCAACGATTCAATTTAAGATACATACATATCTGCCACACCTTGTTGAAAACATTATTTTGGTCAAGGTACATGCATCAAAAACGGATATCTTCTGATGTGTAATAATTAATCCTGAAGTTGTTCTCATAGCTTTTTGTCGGCAAACATCAAGGATGGCAGGTCATATCTCAGGCGGTAAGTTAAGACTATAATAAACGCTTTAATTTACATGCATTGGTGGTATTTAAATTATGCCCTTTTAGTGACACAATATGTGGTATAGTTTGTTGATAAAAAATGGTATAGGGAGGAGCACAGTGACCGCTGGGCGATTTCCACAAAGTGGAGACGCGACGACCTAAGCGCAAGGGCTGGTTCGAGGTGTCTCGACAGAACAATACTTTTAAGAATTTGGGAAAGCTTTGGCCCAGCAGTGGGCAGCATAAGCTAAATAAATTAATAATTTGTTTCACAATACATAGTAAAGTAATCTATGATCTATATGTTATCTTTAAAACCTCTTGGTTTATAGAGTTGCTTCTTGTACACCTCAGTCTAAAAACCTGACATATTGTGCCTTTTCAGGGTTCCGTACCCGAAGGGTATCCAACGGAACCCTGACGGAACTAAGCCTCCGCTGTCCGTCCGTCCGTCTGTCTATCAGCGGGCTGTATCTCAAGAACCATAATAGGTTGACAGTTGAAATTTTCACGGATTGTGTATTTCTATTGTCGCTATAACAAAAAATAATAAAAATTAAGGTTTATGGCACGGAACCCTTCTTGTGCGAATCCGACTCGCACTTGGCCGGTTTTTTTATTATTATAATTTATCGACAAGCCATTTGCGAGCGACTTTGCCATATACCGTGGAAATCAAGAAAAATCAGTCGTTATTATCACAAAAGGAAACTCTGACGACAACTTCTTTTGTTTAAGAATGTGGGCTCAAAGTTGATGTCAGTCAATCAGAGTGAGTAATTTAGACTTTATGTAAGTTTAAACCTAAATAAAAAAGTTAACATAGATACGGCAAAACAAATAACTGGAAGAAATCCTGCCTATTCTGAAGTCACTTCAGCTAAAGCTTGGATAAATTCAGTTAGAAAACAGGTTTGAATAAAAATAAACTATTTACAGCTTTTTCATATTCATACTTCGAGAACACCAAAGGAGAAAAGTTACTGTCCACCGGCATGTCATATTATTTAAATTGATAAAATCATTAAAACAAAATACATAAAAAAGCCTTTTTTTTCCAGCTCACAAATGATTTTTGTTTCTACCTTTATACTTCGTTAACAGTAGAAGAAAATAAAATAAAAAGATCAGTATGTAATCTAAAATATTTAGATATATATCTAATTATAATTATTACAAAAACATATTTTTAGTAGGTAGGAAGAATAAGAAGAAGTAGGTAGCATAGATAATACTATTATATATTATTTTACTGGAACCCCCCTCAGGTAAAGCCTCCTCCAAAGTTCCAAAGCTTTCCATTGCTCCCGGTCCTGGGCTATTTGTTGCCATTGTGAGCCAGCAATTTTTTTAATATCATCAACCCATCTAGTTAATGGTCTTCCTCTATAACGCTTCCCCAATGGGCCTTTCCATAACGTAACCGTTTTTGTCCATCTATGATCCTTAAGACACGCTATGTGGCCGGCACATTTCCACTTTAATTTTTGGCTGTAGCTGAGTGCATCTATTGCTTTTGTTTTAGATCTTATTTTAGTGTACTTTTTTCTCGATACTCTCTTGATATTTAACATGCTACGTTTCGTTCCTGGCTGACATGTGATTATTTTATTTTTATTTTTTAGTTGGTACCCCTTGTCTATAGACAAGGGGTACCAACTTTACAACAAGGGGTACAAGCTACAGGCTCGGTTCATTTAATTTTGGCAGTAAAATAGACACTAAAAATACCATTCATATTTTACAATTAATTTCCATGCTAACTCATGAACGTACCCACATCGAAATTACTTTAGCTGGTCATAAAGTTATTTGTTTGACGGCGAGATTGCATATTGGATACAAGTCTTTTCCGCTTCGCGTCTGATACCCACACAAATATAGGTAGGTATAAAAAAGATGTGATTGAGAATTACCTTATTGGTGGTGTCTTCAGAAAAGTTTGTCCCGTCGTAGGTACTAACAACTGGAATACGAATTTTAGTAGATTTATTTGAACGTCAACACAGTAAAAGGAGTGATTAAGGCTGCTCTCTCGAAAAAAGCTTTAAAACAGCGTGCAGATGAAGGCGCTTGTCGTCGGCAATAACAGAGAAATTACATCTGGAAAAAATAGTAATCTACATGATATGATACGTAATTTGGTTTAGCCAGAAAGTATTTATCGATATCACATAAAAAGAAAAAAATCACGAAATTACCTCCAAATCGTTGAGATAAAACCATTTTACTCCTTAATTATTTATTAAAAGAGTATCAAAAATATTTACTGCTTTGCAATACGAACGAAAATGATTTGGTTTTGTTACGTTTTTAAAATATGTGTTTTTTTTTATAATAAATTAAAAATGCAGGTAGCGGAGTGGCGCGTAGAGGAGTAGTTAGCTCCGTTTGCACAAGGTCATTGGCATGTAGGCCTTAAGTTGCGCATAATGAGATATCCCAGTCGGACTCATGGAGTAAATACAATGATCCTGCCTCTGTCCCGTGTTTCTAGGGGTCGGAGTTGAAGGCGGCTTAAAGGATTGAATGATATCATAACAGGGGAGTTCCATGCCAAAGCATAGTACTCCCCTGTCAAACGTCATTCACAGCATACAGAGATATGATGACTGATTAATTAATTATTAAATGAAAAACAAATGCAATCAGCTAGTCTATTCTGTAAGTAACTATTTCGATATCGAGCTTCACCTGAGTAACAAAGCTTACAAAGTGAACTTTATTACACACAACATAAAGGTCTTATGTTTATACTCACCTCGGATTCCGCTGTCGAGATTCGAAAATGTTGTTACAGAATAGCACTACTGGAATTTTAAAATCGATTTAACTTTAATTAGTAAAAGCTCGCTGGCTACCCTTGAACGTGCCTCTTTAGTCATTAGACTCTTTAGTATTTTCTTACTTCTTTTAGAGAAAACAGTAGGAGTCATTGTTTGAACAGATCACAAGCCCTTAGCAGTGATAGTATCTGCTATAATGTCAAAGTCAAAACGTTTATTCCAATTAGGCCATTAAACGGCACTTTTGAACGTCAGTCTCATTTCAAATAATATAAAATACTAAAGTGACTGTCCATTTGGAAAGGTAGATTCTTATGGAGAAGAACGGATAAGAAACTCTATAGTTACTCTTTTAAAATAAATCTTTTACATTATTTAGTATATAAAAACTTTGTTATATGTGAGGACCATGCACCTAGGGTATGCAGAGGCCGACTTATTATTTTTTTAAATAAGCACATGATACTCACACATTTACAAATATTGGAATCACTAATTAACAGTGTGTGAGTTAGCAGAAAAATACAAACACAAAAAGAAGCAGAATATCTATAAAGTTAATACACAAAGCAACCAGTTTGATTTTGTCCACAACATTGATTGTCCTAAGGAGCAGGATGCTTCAGCATGCTTCCAAGCATTCTTATCCTGAATATGATGGCATTATCCCTACTTATTGCTATACTTCTTTTAATCCTAGGTGGAAGTTGTACCTGTTAAACCTGTTCTTAATTTGGTACTGTGAAACAAAAACTACTCGTCTTGAACCTCGCCTCGATACATATCAGGTGTCAGCTCAGCCTTCGATCGCCTGTCTACCTTGAACGATGCATCTCAATTACCATAACGACTCGCCTGTGTCCACTGCTGGATCATTGTTCCAAACTATCCTAAATTATCTGAGATGGTCTTTAGAAGAAGGAACCACACAGGTTTGAGTGGACCTGTCCAGTACTTACTGGACAGGTCCACTAAAATATGTGTGGTACAAATGCTTGTACTGACAAGCATTTGTATTGACAAATGACCACCCATACCATTGACCTCCATTGATTGGCATTTGTATTGACCTCAGAGTCGTGTAGCTCAACTCAGACAATATTCACTTAATCAGAATATAATTTTGCCACTTGTGAGACACAGGACTCCGCTCTGTGAGACAGAGAAGACCGTAATTTAACACATGTAACCGAGATAGCCAACGCCTATCAATATTAATTTTGGTTGAACGGAGGTTGAAGTTTGATTGCAAACTAAACAAAACACAATCAGCTAGAAATCGATTTAGTTATTTTAAAAATAGGGAGTAGAAAACCGGCCAAGTGCGAGTCAGACTCTCACACGAAGGATTCCATACCATAAAACGATAAAAACAGGTGTCTAGTATGAGAAATTTTAATTTAATTTAATTTTCAGTATTTATTGTTATAGTGGCAAGAGAAATACACACTGAAAATTTCAACTGTCTACCTATTACGGTTCTTGAGATACAGCCCGCTGACAGACGGGCGGACGGACGGATGGACGGACGGACACCTGAGGCTTAGTAATAGGGTTCCGTTGGCTACTCTTTGGATACGGAACCCCAAAAACTCGGGACAAAGGGTATAAACATGAGGAAGGTGACGACAGGTTATTTTGTAGCAGCATCTAGACCAGTAAATATACATACATATACACAATCAAAGTTTTCTACGCAATTTGAATATTTACGACATCCCGACACCAACGATCAGGCAGTTGCCCACCGGACACAACGGCCGTCGGAGGATCCTCCCTTTTCAATGGGGAATGCGGAAGTTTCCACTAATTTCCACATATCTCTATAGCTCACTCATTATTGTATGTAGGTCTATATCACTTCGCCATACAACCGCATTCAAAGGTTCGTCCAAAGCCTTCGTGAACAGTAGATTCAATGGTTCTGCAGTTCGTGATGAGCTTTCACCATTACGTAACCTTAGGTCGATTTTAATTGAACATAAACATTTCTCTCGAGTGATGGTATCATGCGTGAAACAATTAAAAGTACTTTCAATTGGTGTTACTTAATAATTAATGGTCAAAAGAAATTGTTTCCTACTGGCTTTTTTATGAGCGTCATAGTTTGTGTTACGTTTGAATGCAATGAATTGTTTGCAGGTCTTTGAATATCAATGTCATTTAATAATTTAAAAATGAAGAGCAGCATGGAGAGATTGAAAAGAAGGGCTTCTTTTTCGACGTCACAATCTTGGCAAAGTGTTTGTGGTCGTCACATCAGGGGTGGTAGCAACCAGGTTTGCGGAATTTATTCGAAAGGGACACCGCGGCCCTGGAACGCAATGGGCATTTAGAGGAACAAGGATGGGTTTTAGTCAGTAAGAGTCTGACACTCCCTTCTGCTCCGCCCAAAGCAGGAGGAGTCATTTGATGATTATCCTTAGAAAAAAAGGCAAGCTACACAATCCTGGCAAGACCATTGAGTGCAGTTTGACTTGGTCGATCCAACGCATTGGTGACTGAATTCTTAATCTAAAGGAGAGCTAATTGGCTGTTTTTATTGCTTCAAGAAAACTTTCAGGTATTATTAACTTAATTGATATTTAATTTATTCTGGAGTGGCGACCGCGTACCGGAAGGCGTAACGTTGGAAGGCCTCCCACAAGGTGGACCGATGACCTGGTGAAGGTCGCGGGTAGCCGATGGATGCGAGACGCACAGGACTGGTCGTTGTGGCGACGCTTGGGGGAGGCCTATGTCCAGCAGTGGACGTCTTTAGGCTGATATGATAATGATGACGATGATGATATTTAATGACATATTTGCCTTACGTTAAGAAATGCGATTGCTAATAAATATTTCATCGTTACCTCTGACTTTATATTTTGCCTGCTTCACCTGTGACCTATTGCTGCTTAGACAATTATTGTGATAATTTCGAATGCGTCAATGAAATAAAGCTTCAAGTATTATTTCAATGTATGTTAAACAATAGGTACTTACATTTTAATATCTACAAACATATATATACAAAAATACCTACTACCTGCATTTTTTTTAAATTTTAGGTTCAGTAGATTCGGAGATAAGGCGGTTCCCCCAACAAGAATTCATGTATGTAGCAAATTTCGACATAACCGGTCTAATAGATTCCGAAAAAATGAGCTGTGACAGACAAACAGCCAGACACATGAGTAATCCTATCAGGGTTCCGTTTTTTACGGAAGTTCGGAACCCTAAAAATGATGTGCTGTTTGTTTGTAGGTGCTTGAGAATGGATGAATGTTGAAAGTGTTCAAGGAAAATTATAATAAAGAAAAACTTTCGGAAAATTTTGAAAATTCGTGTTAAACCGAAACTGCTTTTTCTATGGATTTTTGTTTGAAATGAGGTACAGAATAGCGTCTGTCTGGTCACTTCGTCTTAATTAAATGACTGATCTTAGGTAGTGAGTAGATTTATTTATGCACCTGGTCGCAATAGCCGTCGCGACGCAACAACAATTGAATAATTTATTGTAAAAAAATCAGCGGCCGCCATGTTTTTTGGTCAATCGGGGGCCATAGCTTATTAAGCACTGCGTTTTTTTATAAAAGGAAGTTTAAACCGTGTGATTTGGTATGGCATGTGGGATGCCGTTATGCGTCAATTTCTATTGACGCCCAATGGCACATACGTGTGCCAATGAAAAATCACAGGTTTACTCCTTAAAACTTTAATATAGACAGGTGTGCTGGAGTTGCGAAATTGTCCGAAAGAGTTACCGCGGTTTAAGAACGCAAAGGGCATTTTTTTATTTTACTGTTGATAGGCACGCGTTTCACCACTATCTCACCTGATGGTAAGCGATGATGTGATCAAAGATGGAGCACGCTTGCCTAGAAGTAACCTATTCGCTCTTGACTTAAAGACTCCCAGGTTGTAGCTATCAGGAAACACAGACTCCGGCAGGGAATTCCACTGCTTAACTGTACGCACTATGTTTGTTTGTTTGTTTGTAGGAACACGGTTGCGTTTTAGTCAGTGAGGCTGCCAGTCCATAGACACTGAGCGAGGCAGCAGAGCGGTAACATGGAGAGATATTAACCAGTGGAATGAGGGCTACCGTTTTTGTACTCACCAGTTGGCGCCACTGTCAAGTAAGGTTCTTAATCATAGCATTAAAGTTGTTATTATGCGCATGTGAACAAAGTTAGAAAGAAAATAAAAAAATCAAAACAAATAAGTAGATAAACTCGCGTCAATAGCCAAAAACCTCACGCTATACTAGCGCCTCTAGCGGCAAATTCAAACGCGATAGCCCTCATTGCATAAAATGTCAGCGACTGACATTTTATTTTTTACGCTTAAGAGTTTGACACTCAGCCCAGAGCGGAAGGAGACATTTGGTGAATTCCATCCAAAAAAAAAAAATGTCAAGGTCAAACTCTGGAATATGCTTCCCCTTGACATCAAGGCTGAGTCAAAATTTTCCTTTAAGCGTAAAATCCGAAATCACTACTTAAAATTCATTCTTAGTTTGGTCTAGTCATCATTTTTGAGTTCTCTTAATCAGAAAGATTTGTATATGACATCATATTTATTAGTCTATTATTTTTGAGTATATATGTATTTTATTAGCATTATATATATTATTTGTATATTCTTCCCGAAACAAAATTCTACTTTATATTTTATTTATTAGATGTAAACCTACCACAGCGTAATCTTTTTAACCCAAAGGTTGACTGGTAGAGAATGCCTTGTTGCATTAAGTCCGCCTATGTACCACAATTGTGCATAAAGTTTAAATAAATAAATAAATAGATGTCTACTACCTACACATTTGTGGCGGCCACCGGAGGATAATCATTTTATGCATGACTAGCTGACCCACGCAACTTCGTCTGCGTCACAATTGTCATTACTGATCCACTCCTATTGGTCTTAGCTTTATGATATATAGCCTTCCTCGATAAATGGGCTATCTAGTAGTAGTAGTTCCTGAGTGCGTTCAAGCAAACAAACAAACAAACTCTTCAGCTTTATATATTAGTATAGATGTGCACATATTTGAAAAATTATAAAAAAAAGAAAAGACTATTGACCGATAACAAAAACCTCATCAACCTTGAAATACAAACTAGTATATAACCCAATAACATCAATGTCTCTTAAATCGACCACTAACTAACATAATTGTAACATCTTAAGAGGAAATGCTGACGGCGAGACTTTGTATGTAAAAAGTCATAATTCGAGGTTTGGCTCTCGACTGTTTACTCCTCCAATATTGGACCGATTTAAGAGATATTTCACAAACTGAACAAGAAGGATATATACTGTGTGTCCTTTTTGATAATTTATTAACCGTGTAAGCACTAGAACTCTCACAAAATGCTCAAAATTGTCCGATAAATCGCTGTCAACAGAGCCCTAGTGTACAAATTTGCTATTAATCAAAAAAAGAAAACATAGAGACACAGTATATATCCTTTTTATTCAGTTTGTGAAATATCTCTCATCCTTTTTATTCAGTTTGTGAAATATCTTGTCCAATCAAGAACAGTCGAGAGCCAAACCTCGAATTATGACTTTTTACAGACAAAGTCTCGCCGCCAGTATTTCCTCTTAACGACCATTACCAATTGTAAGCCCGGATTTATTAACCGCAAAACTGTTGAAAAATGGCGATGTCATTGCATATAACGATCGATATTCACATACATGGAACCAGAACGTATAACCATGATTGTTATAAGTATTTTATTGGCAAACGCTACTTGACAATCGGTTCGCAAACTATTGCAACTGACTCTCAAACTATTTTTATGGGTACTTACATATTCTATCCTATTGGATGTCAATGTGAAATAAATTTAGTACTTCAAGTACGGTTTCGTAAACCACAGACTGGCTGCTAGATGGCGACCTATACGAGCTAATTTGATAGTCAATATCCGTTGTTTTAGATGAGGATTTTGATAGATTATGAAGATGATCAGAACTTTCGTCCTTTCAGCAATAATTAATTATCTTATCCAAAATTGTTTCATCCCACTGACGTCCACTACTGTACAAAGGTCGCTCGCTCTAAGCGTCTCCACATCAACTTGAAGTTCTTGCATCTAATAAATTATCGCGTTATTAATCTATATACTAATATATAAAGCTGAAGAGTTTGTTTGTTTGTTTGTTTGCTTGAACGCGCTAATCTCAGGAACTGCTGGTCCGATTTCAAAAATTCTTTCAGTGTTAGATAGTCCATTTGTCGAGGAAGGCTATAGGCTATACGGGAATGGGAAATTCCTACGGGAACGGGAAAAAACGGGATATGCGCGTACGAAGTCGCGGGCAAAAGCTAGTTTAATAATAAAATATAATAGTCTAATAGTACACCTCTACAATAATAGTTTTTTTAAGAATGGGAAATCATCAAATGATTCTTTCCTGGGAGCGGATGGGGGTATCAGACTCTTACTGACTAAAACCCAGTCGTGTTCCTCGTTCCTCCTAATGCCCTTTGCGTTCCAGGGTCGCGGTGACTCTTTAAAATAAATTCTGCAACAAAAATATATGCTAGCTTCGCTGTCTTTCTGCTAGAAGTGATCAAATCGGTTCTACGATTTAGTTTAAAATGAATCAAGCAGACTGACACTATAATAACCTTTGCATTTATAACCTTATTGATATTAATAACTTAAAAATTCATCATTAAGACATTGCCAAAGCTACGTAACTCATTAAATGCCATCCGAATATTTTCGATTAGCTAACGGTGACTGGCAACACATATAGAATTCACCGTCGGACCTCTGTGAAATTCGGAACGTCTCTGAATATTTATGTTCCGTCCAAGGTCCCATAAATTGCTTTACATATGAAAAAATATGGCCGACAATAATGTCACCCGATTTACGTAGAGCTAGGGTTGCCAGGTTCTAAAACGGGAACACCAATTTTCAGATTAAATTTCATGAAAAGGTCGGACTACATACCCCATTCAGGATGATGTCCTTAAAATAATATTTAGTAGCATTAGGTATTACGTAAATCTAGGCTTTTTGACTCGTCAAAATACATAAAACCGTTTTAAGGTATAATTAAAAAACAAAACTGTATGTATCAATCTTTATTAAAAATGCATTTTTCAATGAAAATCTGGTAAAATACAAAAGCCGGGCAATCCGGACACGGATCCTTAAAGCCAGACTGTGTCCGGCTTTATCCGGACGCCTGGCAACCCTACGTAGAGCGGTACCGTTAGAACTTTAAATGAATGGGACGGACGTGTTTCGGTTCACTTTGTTTAATGGCTCAAAGGATTGGTTCTGCATATAGTTTTCAAATAGACCACAGCTTAAAGGACAATAGTCACCTAGATTTGTTCGCATTTAGACTGTTAAAAGCACAAGTTTTAACGGTTAACGTGATGCAACTTTACAAAAATGGAGATATGCTTTGACTACTGTTTGGAAGCCATTGATAAATGTTTCAGATAAAATAGAGCAGCTCAACTGTACGTTAAACTGAAAAATATTATTGGTCACCAACTTCATATCCAGGGCCAATTCTGCTGATCTTTAAGCAACTTTCGTAATCGACATCTGTCAATAAAGCCTTAAGGATATGTGTCTCTATGTTTTCCTTTTTTGATTAATATTTGCCAAATTTATACACTAGGGCTCTGTTGACAGAGATTTTTCGGACAATTTTAAGCATTTTGTGAGAGTTCTAGTGCTCATACGGTTAATAAATCATCAAAAAAGAAAACATAGAGACACAGTAGACAAAGCTTTTGGTATTAACTGAAAAAGTGTGACTTAAATGACAAAGCAGTCATTGTCAGTGTGAATTGATGTATCCTTATAAAATCATCAACACTACCACGTTCCTTGACATCAATTTGACAATCTACATAAGTGACAACAGCTGAACATTGAAAACATTCATAAGCCTGACATTTATTTGTTTGGAAATGTCTTAAATTCAGGTTCTTAGCATTATCTACCTCTAAAACGAAGCTACAGGTTAGTAACAGGTCGAAAATGCCCTGAACGGCTTCGAGAAAAGGACATTGGGCCTGGCCTTTGTTTGTTTTTGCTCGACGAGGCAAAGACACTGCCGTGCTATTTCAATTGGACCAATAAAAAGCACTTTTGATCGTCAATAGAATAATCAGTTGACAATTAAAAGTGCTTTTTATTGGTCTAATTGAACACAAGAATACAAGGGAACACAAGAGAATGGTGAAATTAGCCTAAGTGTATACTTAGGCTTATTTCACCATTCCCTTGTGCTTAATCCAATTTATTTCGGGATGGCGACATTTTTCTTCCATACTCGGTCCAATTACACCCAAATCAATTCGTAGATTAACACACTAAACCAATACAAATGTGTGACAGATAGACAGTAGCGGTAATATGTGTCAAGTGCCGTGCGGTATCCTTACAGAGCATGGCCGCGTTAGCGACACAATGTGCGTCCCACTTTGGACTCCCATTGGGCAAAATGTCATAGTTATATCAGAATAGTGTAACGGAAGCGGTGTGCGTGTTGCCTTATAATCGAGTTGCACTTGACCCCAGTAACGGGACTTGGTAGCTACGTATTTTACTTTTGATCTAATTAAATTTTCTTTTTTAGGGTTCCGAACAAAAAACTGAACCCTTATAGGATTACTCGGGTGTCTGTCTGTCTGTCCGTCTGTCACAGCCAGTTTTCTCCGGATCCACTGGACCGATTCTGTTGAAATTTGGTACACATATGGACTTTTATGACCCAAATACGGATGCGTTACGTAAATTATTAAATGTTTAGTATGGGGGTTAGTTTAAGGGGTCAAACTAGTTTTTTTTTAACAACATCATGTCACATATCAAATGAAAGGGCTTACTGTGAAGGTTTTAATTCCATTTTTTTTTTCATAATTTTAAAATAAATGGTTTGGAAGTTATTCAAGAAATTGGACGAAAAATTATCATTAATGAGCCTATAATTTTGAAATATGGGGATAATATATCTTTACCTAAAGATTACAGTAAAACCTATAAGAAGTCTGTAGTGTTAAAAAAATGAAGTTCGTTCGGAACCCTTTTCACACGAGTCCGACTCGCACTTGGCAAGTCGGACTCAGAGCAAGCCCATTTCTAAAAAAAAAAATTAGAAATAGGCTTGCTCTTGACCTGGATGAGATCTATGATGTAGCGAACGTGCCCAGAAGATGCCTGTTGACTCTTGCTTTGAAGGCAGACGAGTTATATATGGATGGGAATACAGACGCCCGCGGAGAGTTCCACACTTTGGCTGTGCGCATAATAAATGTGGAGGAGAAGCGCCGAGTACGACTAGTTGCTGAGTATCAACGAAAATTGGAATGTAAAATTATTACTTAGTACACAAAAACAAAGATTATATAGACCGCGTAGTAAAATACTGATACTTACCAAACCTTTCCAGTAGGTTACAACAAAATTTTAAATTAAAATCTAGTGCATTCCAAAACCATATAACGCTCCGCCGACGTCCAATAAGGTCTTTAAACCCCTCTCTATGGTCGGCACCAGATAATTGTGCAAAAAATTTCATTGTTCCCTAATATCCCTTCGTAGAGACTTGAACAATAAAATATGAACCGTTTTTCATTACTAGAAAACGTAAAGAATCACGATAGAAGTCGATTCAGGACAGCTTTATGTCATTATTTCTGTTTTTGATATTTATAAAGTCAATAAATGTATATGGATAGACCGTTATCGCACGGGTATCTGACGTCTACCATGGTACTTTTTAGTGGTCTGGGGCACAATTACGTACTAAGAAAATATGTGACAATCGCGAAAACAAAATTCAAATCTGAAGCTATTCTAGAGGCCACTGGCTGGAAAGATACCTAATTGATTTTACCAAAAAGTTCTTACCTACGACTATTATAACATAAAATTCTTCCGTTACTAAGTGAGTGACAGGCAACGCACAGCCGAAACTACTGGTCATAAAAAGCTGAAATTTGACATGTAGGTTCCTTGCTGAGTGTAGGGGAGCACTAAGAGAGGATTTGCAGAAATTCTTATAGGAACGGGAAAAAATGGGATATGCGCGTAAGAAGTCGCGAACAATAGCTAGTCTTAAATATTAAGATACTATTTTTTTTTAATTAATACCCAAAAATGAGGGGTTTCGTGTATAATCTATACAGAGGAATAAATGCTCTTCAGTGGGTCAAACTGCAAGAAGAATCCATTCCACCAGCTCATGTCAAGGCCGACTCACTTTAGTAACACCTTTGGTGATAATCACTCCATTGAAGAACTCTAAACTCTTGCAAAAACAACGTTAATCATCTTAATTAACAAGACCAGACTAACTGAGACTTTCTAACGAAATTTTAAAGAACACAACGTCTGCTTGCTGCCAAAACGTTGTATGCTTCGTATAGCATGAAATAATACTATAAAACACTAAAAGTTAATTAGTTATCAAGTGCTTGTTTGACGGTAATTATGGATGGGATAGCTCGCTGGTTTTGTGTTGTATTATTTTCCATATCTATACTAAAATTATAAAGCTGAAGAGTTTATTTGTTTGGTTGACCGCGCTAATCTCAGCAACTACTGGTTTGAATTGAAAAATATTTTAGTGTTGGATAGCCCATTTATCGAGGAAGGCTATAGGCTATACAATAACATCACACTACGACGGATAGGAGCGGAGCGTTAAGGCTTGTATTCATGCCAATGACCTTGTGCATGTTTTTAAAAAGTACAACACCAAATCATTTTCGTTTGTATTGCAAAGCAGTAAGTATTTTTTCATTACTCATACTCGGAAAGTAGGCCTGAAATTACCTGAGGAGCGGGTTGAAAGTATTACTTTTCAGCCCTAGGGAGAATCGTTTTCAACTGACAGCCGTCAAATTATAAAAAAAACTTGTTGAACATTTCTATTGAACCATGTCCCAACTTTCTATACCGCCAGTCAATTACAGCGCGATGTAAAATTGAAATAACAAAAAGATAAGTGTTAACTAAAGATTATATTTTTAAATGAGTTTATTATAATTTTATTTTAACTATTTTAAAATAACATAGGTGTGGGCAAAATATTTACCATTTTTGCAATGATGAAAATGTAAAATAATATCTGAATAGCTGGCCGGTCACAGAAAAAAAAAACAAAAGAGGCGGGAAAGCGGCAGTCCGATCTTCATTTGTTTTTCGAATTGAAAAGTTTTGTTCATACTTTTTACAAATAGCAGAGATTAGTATTAACACGATGAGTTCATCAGATACAGAAATGGATTTTTTCTTTAGCTAATTCGTGTTTTTATTTTTACTTTCCTTGTATTCGTAATGAAAAGCACAGTGTTTACCTCGGGTGAAAGACTTATTTAGTCCCTCGAACTATTGGTGCCCTCGCTGCGTTCGGGCGCCAAACGCCGTCTCGGGACTAAATCGGTTACTTTCACCCTAAGATAACAATGTACTATTTCATACTCTTTTGATAAAAACAAAGGAGTAAAATGGTTTCATCTCAACAATTTGGAGGTGATTTGGTGGTTATTTTTCTTATTATGTTATACCGATAGACAAATTCTGACTAAACCAAATGACGAATCATATCATGTAGATTACTACCTATTTTTTTCAGATGTAATTTCTCTGTTAGTGCCGACGAAAAGCTGCTTCATCTGCACGCTATTTTAAGCTTTTTTCGAGAGAGCAGCCTTACCTACTGAAAAATGTGACGAAGTTGCGCGTGCTAGCTTGTTTATAATATGTAAGAATAAATGGTTTCTCACATATTATATGTGGTTATGTCTACAGCATAAACAGAAAATTCACAAAAGTAATTAGTCCTTGTCCACTACTTCAACACTAGTTACAGTAATTTATTCATTAGAAGTGGACGGGACGAAAGAAAGCTTATATACATTACCTGTGTAACTAGTTGCTTTGCTTTTATTGCAATTAGCTCCACACAGCGGTTTAGCAGTACCAATTCAAACATTATCTACAGCGACAGCGTTGAGATCACAGTTTGTCATGGTCCTGCCCTTATTGCGATTCATTTGGGGTTAAATCGCATATTGTCTTTTTTCCATTAATCTCTATTAGACTTTATTATTTTAAGTAATCTCCTCCTTTCTAGCAATATCATCTTAAACTTTAAAAAGTATTACGAAGAAGGATTTTTTAACAAAACTTGGGAAACAACTTTTGGTTGGCGCCAGATAAACTCACAATAAAGTACATTGACCTTCCCCTAATATCCCTTCGTAGATACCCGAACAATAAATTATGAATCATTTTCATTACTAGAGAACGTAAAAGATCACCATAGAAGTTGATTCAGGATCAGCTATAGATCTTTATTTGTTTTTGATATTTATTTACACAAGTGTGGTACATGGGCGAACTTAATGCAACAAGGCATTCTCTACCAGTCAACCTTTGGGTTAAAAGATTACGCTGTGATATTAAGAAAGTCAATAAATGTATGTGGGTCAATGACCGTTATTGCACATTTATCTGGCGCCTACCATAGTAAAACATGTACGGCTGATGTATGTAAAACATCAGCTTTGCTTCGCATTGCATAACTTCAAATGGAGCTTTTTCACCCTATCTACGTATTCCAATATCATTTAAATTCCAGATCCATCCTACGAATGTGAATTAAATAGCAACAATAAGTTGAATAATCGTGCGCTCGTGGTTTCAACTCCGTTTGGTTTAGCCTGCCATCAATCTCACGTCAGCTTGGAATCTATCCAGAAGGCTGTTGGCAAATACTACGGCAAAACATTCCTTAGGACAACGTAGGTGTAATTCGTACAATAAATTGGTGATTCTGAGTCATAGCCGTGATTCAGCGCTTTTAATCAAGTTACTTCAGATTAATGTTGGCTTGTTTTGAGTGTCATTATTTTGCCGCGTTATAAGTCTGTTCTTATGATTTTGAGGTGAATAGCGTCGCTTAATAAGCAACGCCCCTCAAGTCGAAAATTAGCTGTTTTTACTGTTTTACGCATTGAATATTTTTCTTTGTCGTAGATCGGACTTGAAGTATTACACTTTTTCCGATCAACCCAACCTAGGCTACTATTAAGGTTCCACACCCGAAGGACTCCGCTGTCTGTCCGTCTGTCTGTCAGCGGGTATCTCAAGAACCGTAATAGGTAGACAGTTGCAATTTTCACAGAGTGTGTATTTTTATTTCAGCTATAACAACAAATAATATCATCGAACTCACGTCTTATGTTACTTCTGGGTCGACACAACACGTTTTCTTCTTCCATTGTCCCCTGTCAACCGTCTCACTGTCATTCAGTTAGCCAATTGTCTTTCATATCATTCATCAAGATTCATAATTCTCTTATAGGTATTTCCGGTGGCCAAACGTGGCGATTATGGCAAACGGGGTCCTTTGGGGGAGGCCTATGTCCAACAGTGGACATCTTTCGGCTGTTATGATGATGATTACTGGTCCAAATAAAAATAACAAAAACCGGAAATCCACCACAATACCTGCTGCATACCTTAATAAAAAGAAATTTGCACACACATAACATACTCGTAACTGCCAAAGTTACATCATCGGTGATGAAACAAAAGCCTATTCGAAGATAAATAAAAAACAGGATATGTGACATTATTTCACGTAAAATGCATTGAAGTTTGTTGATAAATCACTTTCTCGTCTCGATTTGAATAAAGAACTCGTGAATATTCTCGGAGCGTTTTCGTTCGCCCGATGATTCTCGAGCGAATGTGCGAAATGTCAGTCAACTCGAGCGGAGAAAGGTGCAACTGCTAATGTTCCGTCCGCTTGGGTTCATGGTGCATGTTGGGAGTTGCGCATCAAATGATTTATTATAATTATATGTTAAAGCGCTCTATGACTTTTATGTGTTCTGTTTGAAGAGCTTAAATCTGATGAGTTGTGTAATTGAATGTGGTATTAAACTAGTGATATTTGAGCTGTATGTTTATTTGAGGTAATTGAGATGGCCTAAAGGGTCCTAAGTTTGTTATCACAGGTTAATCAATTTGTAATTCATTCGAATGGGCCACAAATCATTACTTAATAATCTTCCTAGATAGAATAGTGGATTTTAGAGCAATTTTAATGAAATCTACGTACCTTTGAATGTACACGGGATATATTTAATATGAACAAGTGGGTCCTTTTGGATCCAGTGGGCCATAGATTCTCTATCAGGACTGGTTGATGGAAATATTATAGGTTATAATAATTAGGTTTTAAATTTGAATGTCTGTATATTTAAATGTTGGAATCTTTATTATTCAATCACGTCTTTGCCGCTGGAACACGGGTAGAACATGGGATATTTAATTTATAATTTAATTATTATTTTATTTATTCATCTTATAAATGTGTTACAAGTTGTGTATTCTACACTAATATTATAAAGAGGAAAGATTTGTTTATTTGAAATGAACAGACTCCGAAACTACTGGATCGATTTGAAAAATTCTTTCAGCAATGGATAGCTACATTATCAGGGAGTAACATAGGCTATATTTTATCCCCATACTCCCACGGGAACGGGAACTACGCGGGTGAAACCGCGTGACGTCCACTAGTATATTATAATTGAAATGTTTTTATTATTTCTATTAAAAATGGTTGTAAGTCGTCCAGGATAATTCTCTAACAAATCCTAAAAACTCATAGGGGACCAAAGACGATCAGTAAATATAAGGCGATACTTACATAAATAAACATCAATAAAAGAAAATTGAATAAATATATCATAAAATAGTTGTTGCAAACAACGCATCTTCTTAAAAGCAGTTTCATAATTAATAATATATATTTAATGCAAACTCTGAACTGTGCCATTTATCAATTTATACTAATAAATACATGTTTCGACTGACGTGACGAAAGTGATTCTGTAATATTTTGCAATTTTGATGCGTTGCATAAATATCGAGATTTTGATGTTGCAGATGTTCGCAGGTGTAATCATCCGATGCTCGTCGACTTGTTGAACCACATATTCATATGGTACGGTACCATTTTAGTTGTCTTACAACAGCCGTCTACTTCATCTATCCGATGACCACTACACATTCCTTAAAAGAAAAAAAAACTGGCCAAGTGCGAGTCGAACTCGAGTGCGAAGGGTTCCGAGCGAATTTTTTTAACGTATTATTTAACGCTATAGAGTTTTTCTGCAATCTATACGTAAAGATCTATTATCTCCATTTTTTTTTTTCAAAATTTTAGGCTCAGTAGTTTCGGAGATGGAGGGGAATGATCATTTTCGCCTAATTTCTTGAATAACTTCAAAACCATTTATTTTAAAATTATGAAAAAATACAATTAAGACCCTCACAGTAAGCCCTTTCATTTAATATGTCACACGATATTGTTCAAAAAACTTTTTTTTAAATTTTCTAGTTTGACCCCCAAAAGTGACCACCACACTAAAAATTCTATGATTTACGTAACGCGTCCGTGTTTGGGTCACAAAAGTCCATATGTGTACCAAACTTCAACAGAATCGGTCCAGTAGATTCGGAGATAACTGGCTGTGACAGACGGACAGACAGACACCCCAGTGATCCTATAAGGGCTCCGTTTTTTGTTCGGAACCCTAATGATATTTATGAACATAAAAAATATTTAAAAAAATAAAATATTATTCATTATCATGACGCATGACGGTGTTTGAAACATCCAGGAGCGCGCGCAGTCCGAGCTTTGTGTTCCAAGGACGGCGCGGAATGGAACGGTGACATTGTTTTGATACGTAAACATTATTAACAGGGTGTTTCATAATTCTAATGCATTATTTATTTTTATTGCACCTATTATCTTAAAGATTTTTTTTAATAATCACGCCTAGAGGTAGTTTATATCGAGTACATTAACTGGGCCGCCTTTGTAAGACGATTAAAGTGGCACCATGTATTGTGATCTAGTCACCCGATCTAGGAGTTCGGGGCTAACTAACAACAGCTGCACGGGATCGGTTAAGCAACCCTTGCCGAGGTCAACCCGTGGTTGGGTGAAATTCCTCTGTGCCTCAGATAGCTCGTTAAGCCGTAGGTCCCGACTGTCATTTGTAGATTTTTGACAGATGTTACGGGTACCCAGAAGCCAAGAAGTTTGACACCAGTCTTGGCAGATACCAGTTGCCCAGGTATTGGATTGTGGAGGTCATATAGGCACACGATCCAAGTAAAATCTATATCTGTACTAATATAAAAAGCTGAAGAGTTTGCTTGAACGCGCTAATCTCAGGAACTACCCGTCGGATTTGAAAAATTGTTTCAGTGTTAAATAGCCCATTTATTGAGGCAGGCTATAGGCTATATATCATTACGATAAGACCAATAGGAGCGGAGCAGTAATGAAAATTGTGACGCAGACGAAGTTGCGCGTGTCAGCTAGTAATAAAATAATGGTATTCAGCTGTATTTGGTGAGCCTGGAAGCCGACCCCAATGTAGTTGGAAAAAAGAATATAACCGACTTTGGAAGTCGGTTATATTTTTTAGAAAGCACTACAAAGTAACTTTAATTTCGGAAGTCAGTATTTTTGGTTTTGTTTCTTTGTTTTTTAAAACCGACTTCCGAAATTAAGGTTATTTTATACTTTGTAGTGTTCTGTTTGGAAGTCGATTATATTTTTTTGTAAAAAAGTTTTTTATTTTTCTCTTTTAAGCGGTGATACTAGGACGACGTCTTCGTCTACGCAGAAATTGAAATAAGCAAAAATGCTCATAAAATAAAAACTACCAAACCAAACTGAATTAAATTTTGACGGAACCAAATGGCAAGACCAATGGTATTCCGCATCGAACTAAAAAAGAATCACAGATATCGGATCAGGGAGCTACTCTCTACCGAAATCCGTAGTGTCGGGCTTAGTTGCGGGCGGTCGTATTCTACTCCGTATCACCTACAGACTTACGATTAGTCCCGAACCCGAACTGAGAATGATGTTCACAGTAACTGTCAAATCGTGTTATCATTAGTTCTCAGCGGTTAGGTGATACGAAGTAGAAAATGCCCGCCCGCAACTAAGCTCGAAACTACGGATTTCGTTAGAGAGTAGCCCCCCTGAAACCTCGGAGTAATCGGTATACATACAAAATACCCACCGAATTGAGAACCTCCTCCTTTTTTGGAAGTCGGTTAAAAACATTAAGCAAATTGATTGATATTGCAGATGTTCGCAAGTAATCCGGCGCTCTTCGACTCGTTGAACCACATATTTTGAATATATTCTGTACTCAGTGGGTCTGGTCTAATGATAGAAAAACTTGTATTTGTTATATAAATAGTGTCACAGACACCTGTTTATCGTCAAAAATCAACTAGGCCGGGCTGGGACGACCTTGGATTAAGTATCCTGTTTGGATCTCAATGTAGACTGTTCTACGTGTACGTCTTAAATGGAGAGTTTACCCAAACATAAGGTTGTTTTCACCCCCTGAAAGATTCCAACGAATAAAAAATGGTTGACTTTAATTATTTTTTAGATTGGAACAGTCATCCGTTTTTAATTCTTTGTAGAAGATTGTAGCTGCAGAAACCATCGCTTTGAACGAAGCCCGTACGAAGCTGATAAATGAATGAAAAGCTGCATGGTAATGTAAATTAACTGTATCCGTCTGTATATTTTTAACCGCCAATAACATGACGCACTCTTGACGTAAACACACACAATATTCCAAAGAACTTAACAGCAAACAAGAAACCGATGTACTATCAAAAGCGGGACATTCAGTTATTTTCCTCCAAATTGAATAATCAGAGAGCCGTTGCAAATTCCAACAGTTGTTACAAGATAGGTTTGTTATGCAACGTTGGCCATTGTACTGGGAATGTACCTACAGATGAGCATTAGTATTCTGTGGAGAGGTGACAAGCGATAGTATCTCACCCACGGAAACTCGACGAAAGTATTGGAGACGAAAGTGTAACTTTTATTTTATAGTCCACGATACGCGTACGAGACGATATGGTGCGATAAATCTTGGACCATAGTGCTATTCTGTAACTACATTTTCGTATCTCGACAGCGGAATCCGAGGTGAGTTTCAAATTAAGACCTTTATGTTGTATGCAAAAAGCTCACTTTGTGAGTTTTGTCACTCAGATGAAGCTCGATATCGAAATAGTTATTTACAGAATAGACTAGCTGTATATATTGCACCAGAGTTATGTAGCTTTTCCGCTTTATATAACAACACACTAGTTGTGTCTAGGATAATAGAATTACGCACGCAAGCCTCTGCAAAAATAACTGAGACTAGATGTGCTGAGAAAATTATAGTCTGGATATGTATATCAAGAGTATAATTTCGGAAAGTAAAGTTGAAGGTGGACTCCTGTCAGCGTTATATGATGCAACTATTAGACGGAAACATGGAAAAATACTGGAAATTTGAAACTGTCTGAAAAAAACTGGCCAAGTGTGAGTCGGACTCGCGTGCAAAGGGTTCCGAACGAATTTCATTGTTTTAACATGTTATTTTAACACTACAGACTTCTAATAGGTTTTTCTGTAATCTTTAGGTAAAGATCTATTATCTCCATTTTTTTTTCAAATTTTAGGCTCAGTAGTTTCGGAGATGGGGGAATGGTCATTTCTCGTCTAATTTCTTTAATAACTTCAAAACTATTGATTTTAAAATTATGAAAAAATATAATAAAAACCCTCACAGTAAGTTCTTTCATTTGATATGTCACACGTTATTGTTCAAAAATCTTTTTTTTTTAATTTTCTAGTTTGACCCTCAAAAGTGATCCCCATACTAAAAATTTAATAATTTACGTAACGCATCCGTATTTGGGTCACAGAAGTCCATATGTGTACCAAATTTCAACAGAATCGGTCCAGTGGATCCGGAGAAAACTGGCTGTGACAGACGGACAGACCGACAAACAGACAGACAGACACCCGAGTGATCCTATTAGGGTTCCGGTTTTTTTTTCGGAACCCTAAAAAAAACAAACAAAGTTTCGCATGCTTCCTACAGAATTACACTCTGCAGCTTGCATATAAATAAATACTAAGCTAGGCTTCAATCTTAGATAAACGCGGCTTTGTACTAAAGCTAACATGCGCAAGCGCTCTCATGACAAGGTAGTCTGTTCTCTTATGTCTTGTAATTACCAGTTCCGCATACGATGCGTTTGTAATGCTAAAATTACGAGATAAAAATAGCAGCAGGTTATGAATAATCACATAAACAATGATAAAAAAACTTCTTATTGTTTTTTTTATTACTTTATGCGCAGTTTTGTGGAATAATACTATTGCTATGTAATTCTAAAAATGTTTGGTAGTTCAATAAAAATGCCTAGTTGGCTGCAAGATACAATTGCAAAGTGCAAATTGGAAGGGCGATTTTTAAGGAATCCTAGAATCCATCTTGATTTTACGATTCCTTAAAAAAAAATTGTGAGTGTTTAAATTGCTAAAATTTAGAATGATGTGGAAGCTACCTTCTGTCGAGGAGTGAGACAAAATAGACTTAATAGACCAAGAAAAATAATTTAAAACCAAAAGTAAATCGCAATTTTTAAACAATAGCAGCTCGCAAAATTAACAAAAGGTCGCCGACCGTTTGACTGAACTCGAACGTGAGCTGTGTCCTCGTAATTCAACATTTCTTTTACATAATACATGCAATAAATACGGCAGTGTTGGTTCAGACGTGGCGACATTGACGATCAGACGCTGACACGAACAGTACCGTATTTTAACAGTTCATGTGTTGCGGTTTGAAATTGGAATAATGGCCATAGATAAAGATGATAGACAGTCTTTGAATACTTGTCTAGTTATTCAGTGGCATATTGAAAAGTTACTGATAAGTGATAGAATTTTTAACTTTTTTTTTACGTGTTGCGCCGACTCACATGTTATTATATGGGACAAGGGTAGGTAAATGATTTACTTTAATGTTAGACGTGGCAACACTGGCAATTTAACGCTGATACGAACAGTACCGTATTTTAGCAATTCATATCTTGCGGTTTGAAATTAGAATGGCCGTAGATGAAGATGATGAAAATGACAATCTTTGAATACTTGCAAGTTATTCAATTTCGTATTGTAAAGTTACTATTTGGTGATAGATATTTAAACCTTTTTTAACGTGTTGTACTGATCCAAAATGACATAAGACAGCGGCAGGAAGTGATAAAAGACAAATCATATTTAATTTGCAAATAGGTTACAAGTAACTCATTTACACGGTATTTTTTTTTGTCATATTTATCTAGATGAGGCCGGTATTTCCCAGCTGACTACCCTGAGAAGAAACACCGAAACAAACTTAGAGGTCATAGTCTCTTTTGAAGTCCATACAATCGCCAATAACATGTGAAAACCATGTAGGTTAACATCTGAGGTGGCCTTTTGAGGAAAGCACCACGCAGGTTTGAGTGGGCTTGTCTATACAGTGCAAGCATTTGTCAGTTATCGTGCAGCTCAACTCAGAACATTGAGGAGCTCAACGAACCGACGAACACTGCCAAAGTAAGGACATTTGGGTAAGCCGCATAATATACTCAAACTGCAAGGCAGTCACGAAATCAATCCTTAAAATAACGACCTACATAGTCCTCACACTTACAATACATCATTTTCTAAGAACCATGCAGATTAGTAGAATAGTTAGAAGATAATGATTTACCTTCAATAGCATTAAGAGATTAATTTTAGATGACATATAATAAATAAAATATCATGGCTCAAATAATTTTAGTTTAAAATTTATCAGGATGGAATTCCAAACCAAACGTAACACCGGATGATACAAAGTGAGTCCAAAAATTACAAATAAATAATAATTACAGCTCGGGCATTAAAATATCTGTTATTTTAAGACGAACAAATATATACACATTTTAAACCACTTGTTACTTCATTAAAATATCAATAAATCATTTTTTCCATCGAAATATCGACGTTTTGAGAGCAGCGCTTGAAATACCAAGCAATTCACACTTGCCTCGAGCCAAGTTGACCTGATTGCATAAATGAACCTTGACTTATATAATAGGTGCGCTTATAATCAATCTAATGAAGCTTATACATTCCACAACCATGAGCAATCCAAAATTCTATGCTATTTTGGTGGCAAATACCTTTAGAAAGTTAGAAAAGGAGCCACACAATATTTCAATATTTGAGAAGACTTAGTTGTACTTAAAATAATCTTTAAATTAAATCGCGATCGCATATCACAAATAACCAATGTCAAAAACGTCGTAGATAGACTATGAATAGACTTGTGTTTTCCAGGGTGAGTCTGATATCAAAATGTAAAAATTAATTTTAAAAAATTGGGAGTTGTTTCTCAAAAAATTCTTCACTTCAAGACTCTAAGATTGTAGCTGATCGCTTAATCCTATCTAAATGTCTAAAGAAAAAAAAGGTCCAATTTTCATAACGTGACAAGACAGATTACAATGCAAATGTTCCTTAAAAAAATATCCCTCAAAAGTCGTTGAAGCACTAGATCTCTACCTGACCGCTAATAACCTGAATGCAAAAACAAAAAAAAGGTTCCATTTTCAAAAAGCCCGAAGCTACAACGGTATCCCAGCGACTGGGTTACGTCGTTCACATTCGTCACCCTTTACAAAAATAAGACAATGATTTTGTGTCAATTTCACGCCCTCCATGGACTATTTTGTGTTCTTTTCTACGTGGAGTGAAACAAAGCCTCCGGGTGCTTCGTCGTATCCGATGTTTGGCGAGAAAGCTTCGCAGACGGCATGCTAAAAAGGCTTTTACGCAACGCGAACCCGTGCCGACGGTTGCGTCATTTGAAGAGGGGAGCATCGCAGATTAATGTCACTAGACAGACTCGACATGTTGTTTTGAGGTTCGTCTCATAATGTTTTCTTTGTTAGCGTTCAAATGTTTGAGCGAATGACGTTGTTTTATCAGAAGAGACGAATAAAGATGGCGGATAAATTGCGTTCGATATTGTTAATATGTAAAAACTTATCGTCTATTTAAGAAGGTACATTTTCCGTGATCTATGTTTTCAATATTAATACAGATTTGGTTACCTTTCCTTTTGTAGTTAATACTTATTTTGCTGTTGTGTTGCTAAGCGCTAAACTCGGGAACAGCTGAACCAATTCGACCAATTTTAGGCAAAACTCGAAAATTCTGGTCATCCTAAAAACTTAATTAACCAGCTGATAAATAAGTTATTTTAAGATTTCCCTAAACAATGAAATTTCCTTATAGTTTTGCACAAGGAATGTTATTGTATTGTGGTCCTTATCCAAAGCACACACTACATATAAATGTTTTGATTGGATTAATTAGGTACTGCTGAAACTAAAAAACCCGTAGGTGTTTAATTAATACATGTATATATTATTAACCTATTACATAATAACAGCATGTTTTCGGGAATTTCTGTGATCGCAGCGATACAGACAGACGTCATAACTCGGTAGGTAGCATGTGACTGTTCGTTTCTTCCTTGTAGGGGAATGGGCTTTATACAGCGAATTGATAGGTTACAAGCCTTACGAATATTTTTGTGGCAATGATATCAGTTTCATGCACTTTGCAAGGGCTTGTGTATAAAAAAGTAGGTAACTGTGCATTATAATTCCATTAAATATGAATCTCTTTAAGCCAAGAGTGAACAGGCTATTCTAGGTAAGCGTGCTCCATCGTCGACCACATCATTATTTTCCATCACTTGAGGGTTTACTTTCCATCAGTTGAGGGAGCAATCTATCGACAATAAAAATAAAAAAAAACGCTCGACAAAAAATACTTCTAAAAGTGAAAATAATTTCTATTGATCCTTTTAGTTTAATATAGAAACGATTCTTTAAGCGAAGCCTCGTAAGACCGCAAGTCTTTTGTATTTACTAAGTATAAGAATATTAGCTGTCTCCCGACGCGATGACGCTTGGCCTAAAGAATCATAGCTATATTAAACTAAAAGGAAAAATAGAAATTATTTTTTTCTTTTAAAAGTTTCTTTTTCGGGTGTTTTTTTTTTAATTTTTTATTTCATGCTTTTTAAACTCCCCTTCAATATAGTGTACATTATTTTACTAGTCAAGCCCTTTCATTTGATACCCATAAGGGAGTAGTGAAACAATATGCAATCCGCCATTTTGTCCTTCTTGGACCGATTTTCAACCAACATAGCTAAGAACACTCTAATTCACTTTTCAAACAAAAAAATAAAATAAAATCAAAATCTATTTATCCGTTCGGGAGCTACGGTGCCACAAACAGTCACACACACACACAGAGAGAGAGAGAGAGAGAGAAACGTCAAACTTATAATACCCCGCCGTTTAATTTTTCTACTCCATACAAACTATTTCAACTGTCACTGCAACTGCCAATGTTTTGACAGAACGACATCGGTCAGGTCACCTATAGGTACTAGCAAGGTATAGGTAGTTAAATATAGTTAATAGAAGAAGATTGATTTAGTAATCGTTATTGTTGTATTTACATTTGTTTTTAGTTGCATTTTGTTTACTTTTATTTAACTACCTCAACCATTCTAGTATAGATGTATCTTATTAACCTTTTTTCAAAACTATTTAATCTTTGACAACAAGGTGTGAAGTTGACAACAGAGATGAGTCTGTTTCGTGGTATTTAGGTTCAGCATGACATTTGTAATGAAGTTTCTGATGCTGTAATTTACCTTCTTCCGCTTACTATTAACCAACAGTATTTGTTCATCAGTCATAATCACTTCGGGATTTATTTTATTTGTCTTAGTACGGTAGTATGTCGTTGGGTAGATACTAAGTATGTCTTACTTAAATGTCAAAAGTAAAAGTTTTAATTTGTATTCACAAAAGCTTGCAGGCTTTTGCAATAGATCGTTATATTGCCAAGGCAAACGTTTAAGTTAAGTATCTAGAATTTGTAAGCTTCACTATTGTTGTCTCATAGAGAGTAGCTACCAGGAGTGAAGAAATAGCGAAAGACGCTGCCAAAACCACTTTTTTTATGGGTTTGCTCTTGACTCTAGTCTAGGTCAGAGATGACAGAGACAAAGTCTACGATGGAGCGAGCTTACCCAGAAGGAGCCCATGAACTCTAACTTTGAAGAGATTAGGGTTGTAAGCGTTTGGAAACACAGACGCAGGCAGAGAGTTCCACTCCTTTGCTGTGCGCATTATAAAAGACATATGGAAACGCTTAGTGCGAATTGGTGGAATAGCAACAAGGTAGGGATGGTAAAATTCAGTGCGTCGGGATGTCCGATGGTAGAAGGGGCCGGTGGGATGAGGTCGTGGAGCTCTTGGGCACACTCACCGAAGTACAATCTGGAGAAGACCGACAAGCAAGCAACTACTTCACTCAAAACACACATTGATAGAGGATTAATATTGTTTATTGTATTTTGTAATATCTTTAGACATGAGAAATCGACTCAGAAGAAAATCCTCTCATTTGCACTCGAATTTGTCACTCTAGTCCATTGATATATAAAAAACCCAAGATGCACAGTCTCGAACAAATGCAACACTCGAAACTGTCGTCAAAAACTGACATGTATCAAGTGTCATGTGTGAGTTGTGTGTAGTTATACTATAAACATTTTTTTTTGCAAATCCAACCTTACACGGATCGCTTAAAGTTGTTTTTACAAAGCAGTGCAGTATGGCGAGTGATGCGTAATTTTTTTTGTTAATTCAACCTAACCCGGATCGCTTAAAGTTATTTTTACAAAGCAGTGCAGTATGGCGAGGGATGCAAGACTGTTTGAAACTTGCGCACAATTATACATTATGCGCTTATTTTTTGCGGACGTTTTTGAGATGCTGAGTGTGTATCTTGGGTTTTTACATATCAATGCTCTAGTCACATATATAACCTTTTCAGCCCATTTTCCTCCCCAAGGAAGGCATCCAAGTAACCATCCATCTCCTTTGTGGTCTACCGTAGCCTCGTCTCGCCATTTCAGGGCACCAATTTTGTTTCCACTGCCATTTAAGGCTACTCTCTCGACAAAACCTTAAAATAGCGTGCAGATGAAGCAGCTTTTCGTCGGCACTAACAGAGAAATTACCTCTGAAAAAAATAGTTATTTATCTACATGACATTATTCGTAATTTGGTTTAGCCAGAATTTGTGTGTCGATAACACGTAATAGGAAAAAAAACACCAAATCACCTACAAATCGTTGAGATGAAACCATTTTACTCCTTCATTTTTTATCAAAAGAGTATAAAAAAATACTGCTTTGCAATACAAACGATTTGGCAATATAAATGTTTGGTTTTGTTACTTTTTAAAATATGTCTTATTTTTTTTATAATAAATTAAAAATGCGGAGTAGAGTGCGAAGCGGAGTGGCGCGTAGAGGAGTAGTTAGCTCCGTTTATATGCACAAGGTCATTGGCATGTATGGACGCGAGAAGCACAGGATAAGTTGATGTGGTTTCGCTTGGGTAGGGCATTTGTCTAGGAGAGCTCTTTGCTGAAATGATGACAGAAATGATTACTTTTTTTCCTATTGATAGGCATACGTTTAACCACTATCTCACCTGATGGTAAGCGATGATGCGGTCGAAGATGGAGCACGCTTGCCTAGAAGTAACCTATTCACTCCTAACTTAAAGACTCCCAGGTTGTAGCTATCAGGAAACACAGACTCTGGCAGGGAATTCCACTCTTTAGCTGACTTAGCTTTTTGCTTAGTAGGCTTGACTTAGCTTCAAGAGTAAAGCTGTTATCTGTTTTTGGTATCACCAATTCTGCAGCAATGATGTGTTCACGACAATATCACCTAGGCAGTAAAAGTCCCACAGTTTGGAAAACCAAAACCATAAATCTAGCTTAATTCAAGAGCGCACTTTGAATATGATGTCGGCCGGTGCCGTAAAAGAATAATACCATCCCATCTCCTCCCGTGGGTGTCGTAAGAGGCGACTAAGAGACTCGACTAGAGAATGGGCAGAAGCGTTCTCTATAAAACGCAACACCATACACTGCGTCGCCAACCCGCCTGCCACGCGGGGCGATTATGGCCTCCCCCCTTTTGGGGGGAGGCCTTTGTCCAACAGTGGACGTCTTTCGGCTGTCATGATGAAGATAAACATAATTACTGAAATAAGCTACTGTACAGTCTATCAAACCTGACAGTGTCAAGGATACTAGTATATTCTAAGCCTACATGACTTACACATGTCAAACTACGAATTGACAATGCATATCCTGTCAAATACATTCTAATTAAAATGTATTTGACATGATATGCATTGTCATTGTCATAGTATAAATATGACAGTGATCCGCAAAAACTACTCCGCAACAACTACATCAATATGCCGTCATATAGTATTTTCATACAGTCGACAAAGAATGACACTTGTGACTTACACATGCGGACAATTTAAGTTGGTAGGTAGCGATCCGTTTCCCTGACTGTACCAAGATTCTTGAACCAGTTCGTGATAGGCGCTGGTCAGGCTTCCTGATGACGTCACGAGCCGTCAAGGCCGCCAACATTGCGCAGATTAATTTTACAGTGTTACCATACTGCGCATACCGATGGATGCTAGACGAAACGTGCGAGGACTAAGGGCATTCAAGTTTAGTTTCATGACTAACATTCTTGAGTACCTAAATAATAATAACTTTAAAGTTCAGGTAAAGATGGTATCGTCATTTGCATCTTTAATGTTTGGTTACTGTTCTGGATCATATTTTCGGAAGTCGGTGTTTTAGGTTTTGTTTCTTTGTTTTTTAACACCGACTTCCGAAATTAAGGTTATTTTATTCTTTGTAGTGTTTTGTTTGGAAGTCGGTTATATTTTTTTGTAAAAAGTTTTTTATTTTTCACTTTTAAGTGGTGATATTTGGACGACGTCTTCGTCAACACAGAAATTGAAATAAGCAAAAATGCTCGTAAAAAAAAACTACTAAACCAAACTGAATCAAATTTTTATGGGACCAAATGGCAAGTATACTGGATCGAACTAAAAAAGAATCACAGAATCCGATCAGAAACCTCGAAGAAATCGGTGTACATACATAAAAAAATTGAGTTAATAGAGTTAAAAATAACGAAAATCCCTTTGATTTAAATCGGTTTCCAACACTGTTAGTTTGCAAGTGTGAACGGGTATTTCCTGGCGATGAATTAGATGGAAGGCAATGAATTAAATCTACGTTGGAACGAATACGCTAGTTCCTACGTTGATCTGATTCATCGCTTTCCATCAGGCGAAATCGTCATCAAGAGCAGCTAGTCTATTCTGTAAACAACTAATTCGATATCGAGCTTCACCTGAGTGACAAAACTCACAAAGTGAGCTTTATTGCACACAACATGAAGGTCTTTATTTGAAACTCACCTCGGATTCGACTGTCGAGATACGAAAATGTTGTTACAGAATAGCACTACAGGTCTACTCCATTGATAAAAAACCGGCCAAGTGTGAGTTGGACTCTCACACGAAGGGTTCCGTACAATAAACCAGAAAAAAAAAATGCGTTTCTTATGTGGGAGCTGCTTGTAATTTTTAATATAATTTAATTTGTTTTATTTGTTGTAATAGCGGCAATGGAAATAAAACCTCTGTGAAAATTTCAACCGTCTAACTTACGGTTCTCGAGATACAGCCCGCTAACAGACAGACAGACGGACAGACAGCAGAGGCTTGTAATAAGGTTCCAGTGGTTACACTTCGAGTACGGAACCCTCAAATATATCAACAAATTTATTGCTTCACAGCTTTTTTTTAGGATGGGAAATCATCAAATGACTCTTCCCGCTCTGGGTGAAGCAGGAGGGAGTGTCAGACTCTTACTGACTAAAACACATCCGTGTTCCTCTTAATGCCCTTTGCGTTCCAGGGCTGTGGTGACTCTTTCGAACAAAGTCCGCAGCCCCAGCAGGCACTGGCCCTGGCGGGCCCCATCTTTTGTGCTGACAGCTCTTTGAGGCGCGCGTGGAACACAGCGCGCCGTCGACCCGGGCCTGGGGGGCTACTCTCTAACGAAATCCGTAGTTTCGGGCTTAGTTGCGGGCGGGCGTATTCTACTCCGTATCACCTAAAGACTTACGATTAGTCTCGAACCCGAACTGAGAATTAATGACAACACGATTTCACAGTAACTGTCAAATCGTGTTATCATTAGTTCTCAGTGGTTAGGTGATACGGAGTAAAAAATGCCCGCCCGCAACTAAGCCCGAAACTACGGATTTCGTTAGAGAGTAGTTCTGATCAGACGACGAGCCACCCAATGCTCGCCGTCCGCAGGTATTTAATACTACTATCAATTTTATGATGTTCCGTAAAATCTTTTGAAAGTTATCATTAGCTATTTATTGTGTCGGGACCGAGCCCGTGACTTATCAAGTTCTCAAGAAGTGCTTTTGTGAGTCACAGAGTACTTAGTCAACTTCTTGTTATTTTAAAAACTAATTATCGCTCTGAAGGTTAGTTTCAAAGCTTTAATACTTTTATTTTCATCTGGCGAAGGATTGCGGATATCCTTCTTGCATCATCTTTTTGCTGTGTGTTTGTGAATGAGTCAGTATTTATTTTTCAGGATTACTTCAAATGCCCTTGAGTACCTGACCAGAACCAGTGTAAACAAAGTCGCAACCGGAAGCTGGAGGAAACCATTACAAAATAGATTGATTGAATAAATTTGGTCGGCACGGTTGGCGCCGTGGTTGATCAATTGGCTGCTGCGCTGCGTGTCGCGGGTTCGATTCCCGCACGGAACAAATATTTGTATGGCCTACAGATAGTTGTTCCGAGTCTGGCTATTTGTGTATATTCGTAAACGCACCCACGATACAGGAGAAATTCCTAGTGTAGAACGTTTTTGTAAAGAAAAAAAAATAGGTTGTCTGTAAAGTAGGTTTACGGACGATAATTTTACGCTATAACGTCATAAGACAATTGAACTCTTAACAAGCAAGCCGAACTCTTAGGCCGATCGTGCCTCTCTATCGTTTGTTCCGCGATCTCGCTTGCACACTCGGCTCAGGCGGAACGTGACACTTTTTCGTGCGTGCAGCCGGCGTTCATCGATTTATCAGACGTTATCACGTCAAATTCTTATATCGTTTGCCTTTTTCCAACAATGTTTGAGTCCGTGACCAGAGCGCCAGTATCATGTAAGATAGCGACTATTTGACCTCTGTAACCGTAGCCCGTTAGCCGTACGGTGTCGGCCGGTGCCGTATGGTGCCGTAAAAGAATAATACCATCCCAGCACTTCCCGTGGGTGTCGTAAGAGGCGACTAAGAGACTCGCCAGAGAATGCGCAGCAGCGTTCTCTGTAAAAATCAACACCATAAACTGCGATCGCCAACCCGCCTGCCAAGCGTGGCGATTATGGCAAACCCTCCCTTTTGGGGGAGGCCTATGTCCAGCAGTGGACGTCTTACGGATGATATGATGATGATGATGACCTCTGTAACCATTTTTTTTATTGGGTAACATGATACCCATTGGTAAGACTGTTAGTCACCAACAGACTTCTAACCATACGGACTGTCAAAGATCTACAAATAACAGCCAAAATAAACAGTATAACTTGGGTGCCGGAGGGGTCTCTGTACGTAGATAACGGATGGTCACCAAACATAGCTTCGACCAACTCGGGCTGCTGTCATTATGTAGTCTACACTAAGCTCATATATCGCATAAAAAAACTTTTTAAAATTACAATCTTATGTTTACCGTTGAATAATTGACAGTGACAACTGACGTGGATTTTTGTATGAAAAATTGCGTGACCATTTTTTTAAAACTAAATAGTAATGTTTGTCCTTCAATCCTGCTAATCCTACTAATCTTTAATAGTTTATACTCTTCCGTAGGCAACGTGTACCCGGAAAAAGGGGCTCAATTACCGTAATAGTCGACCTATCTGAATACGTGTTTGTACGGAGCCCTCGGTGCGCGAGTGAGGCTCGCACTTGTCGGGTTTTTTTAGTTGTTTATTGCGGTCGGATTTTCGAAAGAAGTCAATATTTTTATTATTGTATTTTTTCCTTATCGTATAGCAGATACAGATCAACGCACTCGGAGTGTTCCACGCAATTTTGGAACACCCTGAGTCAACCCTTAAGGCTTGTATACATGCCAATGATAAACGAAGCTATAACTACTCCTCTACGCGCCAATCCGCTACCCGCATTTTTAATTTATTATAAAAAAATAACACATATTTTAAAAAAGTAACAAAACCAAATTATTTTCGTTTGTATTGCAAAGCAATAAATATTTTTTTTTTTAGACTTTTGTTAAAAAGTGAAGGAGTAAAATGGTTTCATCTCAACGATTTGGAGGTGATTTGGTGATTTTTTTTCTTGTTACTTATATACCTATACATAAATTCTGGCTAAACCAAATTTCGTATCATATCATGTAGATTACTACCTATTATTACCTATATTTTTCAGATTTAATTCCTCAGTAAATGCCTACGAAAAGTTGCTTCATCTGCACGCTGTTTTTAAGCATGTCTCGAGAGAACAGCCTTAATAAAATGATTTTACTTTCTTACTTTTCTACCTGTTAATACTTTATAAGGAGTTGCAGTGGTTGGAAATAGAGGGTAGGCTTGTCTCGACAAAGAAAACTTTTATTTAATTCGTCAATGTGATAATAATAATAGTCCTCAACGCCTTTACACGTGTGTTGCCAGAAAGCGCCTGTGGGTGTTCGCGGCATTGTTCCACAACAATGGCGGCTTCGGCGCCTGCGCAACATCTCAGATAATGTGTAATGTATGCAGGAGTTGCATCCGATACTCAAGGACTCTGTTAGTCATCGCCGATAAAGGTATTTTGGTAGGTGTACGGATAGGTGTTAGGTAATCTATTACGTAATTTTGTGTAGCTGAATGGCAGTGCTAGTAGTGAACAGGCGGTGTTTTACTTAGTTGGATATTCTATAGGACCTCCTTTTTTTTTAAGGATGGGAAATCATCAAATGACTCCTCCCGCTCTGGGTGAAGCAGGAGGGAGTGTCAGACTCTTACTAACTAAAACCCATCCGTGTTCCTCCCAATGCCCTTTGCGTTCCAAGGCCGCGGTGACTCTTTCGAATGAATCCCGCAACCTCGGCAGGCATTGGTCCTAGCGGGCCCCGAACTATAGGACCTCCTACGTTACAAATAGTAATAAGTCCTTTTTTATTCTTAGGATGGGAAATCATCAAATGACTCCTTCCACTCTGGGTGGAGCGGAAGGGAGTGTCAGCCTCTTAAGTGGGTGATAGACGTACGAGCAAGTACGCGTATTTATGGCTCGACGACCTTTTTCGCTCGTGTGTTACCCTAAGTACGTGTACTTAAAACAAGACACGTAGAGAAAAAGTTCGTCGAGCAATAAGTACGTGTGCCTGCTCGCACGTCTATTACCCATTTTACTGACTAAAACCCAACCGAGTTCTTCCAAATGCCCTTTGCGTTCCAAGGCCGCGGTAACTGTTCCGAAGAATCCCGAAACCCTGGCAGGAATTATGTAGTTACTACCTAAGAGGCTAATTTTATTTTTTGTCAGGAAAAGAATCGTTTTGCAGTTTATTAACAGATTCCCTGTTAACTTCCACACACTGGGCTTTCCTAATGAAAGAAGCATTTTATGTATCTCAAGTGGAGTGCATCCTCGTCAGTGAGTGTGTAGAAGTGCAGAGCTGAATCACAATTACTTTAGAATGTTTTTCTTGTTTCATCAATCTTTTCAGGTAAGATAGAAAGCTAATACATGAACTACTTATCGATTCTCAAGACGTTTGAAAACAGAAAGCTCTTTAGATATTGAAGAGGAATAAAACAGCAATCGCTGACCAAGTTTATAGCTGCACACACATTTTACCTACACCTTCCATTGATTCCAACACGAACGAGTAATGACCAATATTAGCTATAAGACACAGATGCAATTGACCGCATTGTATATCTAAGACTATGTTTATTTTTCCAAGAATAAGCCATAGAAAAATTAATAAGCCGCAGGGTATTAATGTAAACAGAAGAAAACATGAAAAGATTAGCGGCTACTCAAAGTGGCGGAAAATGTGTAGGATTATGTGATAAAACGGATATATGTTGCGTAAAGAATGCTAAGAGATACGTTACTTAGCACGTTTTAGAAAAATTGTTAGTGGAAAAGTCATTTTTTTATTTGGGTAAAAGTGCGGGGAAAATCATATTTCGTCACTTCCTGCAATGGACACAAACTTGATTGAACCGACAGAAAAACAACGCACTTATCGTAAACAACAGAATAGACAGGATGGAGCGAAGATTATTTCCTATCTACAGCCTACAGCTCCTGCAGATGGTGATGGCTTGAGACTTCAAGCCGCAAATACAACATCAACTATAGGAACCGTGCACGGCGTTGACTATGCCATCTAGTGTCGCATATTCGAAGTTTTAAGGGTCAGAATACTTGATATTGACGCTTCTGTGCTGCCACCTGTGGTTCCTGCACGCTCAGTTTAGGGGAACGTGCGCGAAGAAGACTGCCCCCTATAGTTTCTGCACGCTCCCTATATTGTGTGTTGGTTTTGATTTTCCCAAAATAATTATATTGAAAATAACTTTTGTGTATCTACATAAGTATGATGTACTTAAGTAAAATGAAAGGAGACCGCCACAAAAAAAAAATCAATAACAGTTATTTTAATAGAATACGGTTACTAAATAACTCAAAGTAACGTCTAGACATCGCAAAGAAATCTGTGTCACGCCGATGTCAACGCTCCTGCGCATGCGGTGAATATTGAGTAGGGAGGCACATACGTACGTGCATTCACTGGGGCCACCATGCTTGCCAGGGTTACGGGATTATTTGGAAGAGTCACCTTGGCTCTGGAACGCATTTAAAGGCATTAGGAGGAACACGGATGGGTTTTAGTCAGTAAGAGTCTGACACTCCTTTCTGCTCCGCCCAGAGCGGGAGGAGTCATTTAAAGACTTCCGATACTTCAAAATAAAACATGCTTGCCAGGATGACGGGGTTCTTCGAAAGACTAACCGCGGCCCCACCATTGGGCTGCCTGACCATAGACGCAGAGCGAGGCAGCCGAGCGGAGAAACGAAGAAATGTTAACCAATGGAATTGTATAAATTAGTGATTGATTTTTAAGCAATTCCATTGTCTAACATTTTTCCGTTTCTCCACTCCACTGCCTGCTCCGCGTCAAAGGTCAGGCAGCCTTACTGGCGGTATTACTGTTTTCATCTTTCAATTCCATTTAAGCTGTTCGTTGAAGATTAAATTAAATCCCTAGGTATGTTTGCAATAGGGTATTTGACTGAAAAAAACCGTTCAGGTTCAAAATGTCCAATTCTCAAAATGTCCAACGGTTTCAAAACGTCCAATTCTCAAAATGTCCAATTCACAAAACGTCCAATTCCCAAAATGTCCAATTCTTAAAATGTCCAATTCTCAAAACGTCCAATTCCCAAAATGTCCAACTCCCAAAATGTCCAATATGTGAGAATGTGGTAAATTTTCTTCAATAACTCATCAAAGCGCTTTTTTAATACTTACGTCAAACAATAAATACAAAATACTGAAAGAATCAAAATATGTTTTATTTATAAGTAACAAATTAAGACCAGTACCTAAGCAACTTAAAGTTTTTATCTCAGGATGCGTTCAGTTTATGCACATTATTTTCATTTTCCCTTTTGTTTTTAAATAACTAACAAAATCAATATCCATATTATTTGAATACAAGTTTTTAAACACAGTAACAAAGTTATTTAAATACCAGAAACCCTTTTGTATTTATTGTTTGACGTAAGTATTAAAAAAGCGCTTTGATTAGTTATTGAAGAAAATTTACCACATTCTCAAATATTGGACATTTTGGGAGTTGGACATTTTGGGAATTGGACGTTTTGAGAATTGGACATTTTAAGAATTGGACATTTTGGGAATTGGACGTTTTGTGAATTGGACATTTTGAGAATGGGACGTTTTGAAACCGTTGGACATTTTGAGAGTTGGACATTTTGAACCTGAACGAAAAACCGTTCAGGTTCAAAATGTCCAATTCTCAAAATGTCCAACGGTTTCAAAACGTCCAATTCTCAAAATGTCCAATTCACAAAACGTCCAATTCCCAAAATGTCCAATTCTTAAAATGTCCAATTCTCAAAACGTCCAATTCCCAAAATGTCCAACTCCCAAAATGTCCAATATGTGAGAATGTGGTAAATTTTCTTCAATAACTCATCAAAGCGCTTTTTTAATACTTACGTCAAACAATAAATACAAAATACTGAAAGAATCAAAATATGTTTTATTTATAAGTAACAAATTAAGACCAGTACCTAAGCAACTTAAAGTTTTTATCTCAGGATGCGTTCAGTTTATGCACATTATTTTCATTTTCCCTTTTGTTTTTAAATAACTAACAAAATCAATATCCATATTATTTGAATACAAGTTTTTAAACACAGTAACAAAGTTATTTAAATACCAGAAACCCTTTTGTATTTATTGTTTGACGTAAGTATTAAAAAAGCGCTTTGATTAGTTATTGAAGAAAATTTACCACATTCTCAAATATTGGACATTTTGGGAGTTGGACATTTTGGGAATTGGACGTTTTGAGAATTGGACATTTTAAGAATTGGACATTTTGGGAATTGGACGTTTTGTGAATTGGACATTTTGAGAATGGGACGTTTTGAAACCGTTGGACATTTTGAGAGTTGGACATTTTGAACCTGAACGAAAAAAACGAATTAGTCCGTCACATTTTTTTTTTTTTTTACTTATCCTAGCGTTCATTAGAAGGATGAACACTATTTTTATTACAATCTAGCCTTTTATATAGACTAATAAGTAATTTAATTAAAACCTAAACTGTTAAATTGTCTTTACTAAGAATGTGTCCAATAGCACTTTTCTTATTGTCTCTATTAAGGCGAATGGGTCGATCTCCAGAGGCAGTTTTTTTCGTGTCGGGCTGGATAAACCCATTTTAAAATAGAAAAACGTTTTCAAAATATTTTTTTATATACAGTTTGGTGTTTAATCTACGTGAAACAAGGCTAGTATTATGAATAAGTTTATTTTAAGAATTTAAAAAAAAATCTTAAACCCTAAAATCCTGATCGCTCTGGGTTGACCCAACTCCCGATTGAATGAAAAAAATAGTCTTTAACTTTTTAATGAGAAAGTTCATATTGAAACAACTTTTTAGATTACATAACAAATAGTTAATCTTCATAGTAATAAAATATTTTTAGTTATATTAACAATATTTTTGCCACAATTTGAATTTAAAATAGAGACCGGGCATTTTATCTCATCGCTCTGCGCTGACGTAAAACACCGCGCTCATCCCTAGTTACGCGTTATAGACACTCTATTCCCCTCCCGCGGGGCAACGCCAGTAGTGGTCCAACCGCCAAGGAAGATACCTGTGTGCCACGTTCCCGCGCTCCAACATTACGAAGGTAAGTTTATGATTGCTCTGGATTTGGTTCTCGTATTTTATGATTACTATGGCCCGTTATTTAAATTAAATAGTAAACTTGTGAATGTGTTTGTTATGTGAATTAACTGATCGTTATGATGTTTTTTATGAGACGTAATCACAACTTTCTACTGCTTTTAAATTCGGCTATATTTATGATTTTGTGACTTTTTCTGATCGCTATGGCTGTGATTGCTCTGTCCAAAAAGACCAGAGCGATGATATTTTGCATTAATTGTAAGTTATTAATCTATTTTAAGTAGTAGTACCGGACTGTAACTATGACAAACGATGAACTATGCTTATAACCTTTAATTTATAACCTTTCCTGGGTTTCTTTAGGTAACCTAAACCCATAAACAGATTTTGACGTATTTTACCTTGATGATATTATGATATTATTTAGCTAAACACAACTGTAACCCTTTCTTCTCTAAAATTTAATGGCAACTATTGTTGCAGATTGAAGTCATGCCTCGAAATAATTATCTATTGAAGAAAAACGTCTTAGGAAGAAATTGGCTGAGCGTCGTAGAATGGCCAAGATAAAAAATGATCCAGATTTATACGCACAATGGCTTGTAAAGTCAAGAGAGAGTTACCAAAGGAAAAAAGCTCGGGGCACAGTACTACCATTGAGTGATTTGACTCCAAGCCAGCAAAAGGTTCGTAGGCAGAAAAGTAGGCAGAGTTCTCGACGATATTATTTAAAGAAAAATATTCCGTGTTTTTGATATGTGTGACTGATAATATGCCTTGACCTTTTTCTAAAATAATACATTTCTCTTACATATAATCTTGTTACATGTACACTGAATAAGACTGAAAACGGCTAAATAAATAATATTTTATCAAAATTTAATTTTTTGTTTCACTTATTTCACCATTTATGATCGCTCTGGCACCAATTATGATTGCTCTGGTCGCGAAATTTTTGAACTTAAATATTTACATAACTGTTTATGTAAATTGAAGGCCAATTGTAAAAATGTACTATTTGAATATCATTCTTTTTAATGAGATACATAATTACCATTAAATATCAATATCTAAAAAGCACCAGAGCGATCACACGAATACGCCCGTTTTGGAGATTGATCCGAATACACTTCGTTCTTGTGTTTGTTTGGTAACACTTGTTTCACATTACACTATTCACTAACACTGAACACTAACTCAAACGGTTTTGTTCTTTTTAGTCTTCTCACTATGTCCGTGTGGTCGAGAAGCTGGATCGCTTCGACGTTCACATGCTGATGAAGTCTCTGTTCGTGAGCTTCTGCAGATTTTTGTATCACTTCTTTGATGAACTCAACTTTTAGGTCCCGATGGAGGTCATCATTTCGTATGTACCAGGGTGCATTTACAATTTCCCGTAGTACTTTGTTCTGGAATCGTTGGATGATTAATACATTGGTCTGTTTGGTGCAGCCCCACAGCTGAATACCATAAGTCCAAACTGGCATCAGGACTTGTCTGTATAGCAACAATTTGTTCTGTACGGACAGCATGGAGTTTCTTCCAAGCAGCCAATACATTCTTTTGAACCGTAGGTCGAGTTCATCTTTTTTCTTCTTGATGTGGGCTTTCCAGCGTAACTTTGCATCAAGGGTCATACCGAGATACTTGGCTGTATTTTCGTATGGAATTTGTCGGTTATTAATATAAACTGGGAAATGCTGTTGTTTTTTGTTCGTAAAGTCTATGTGTACTGATTTGGATTCGTTTAATTTAATCCTCCATTTTTTGGTCCAGTCATAAACTTGATTAACAGCCATTTGAACCTTTTCGACTGCTTCTTCATGGCTATTTCCAACAGCCATTATGGCAGTATCATCAGCAAAAGTACCAATGGTATTGTTCTCTGGTTCAGGAATATCGCAAGTATATAGTAGGTACAGGACCGGACCTAGCACACTTCCTTGCGGTACGCCAGCTTTTATTGCTTTCAGTTCGGAATAGGCGTCTTCTTGTCTTATTCTAAAGAATCTGTTTAGAATGTAGGATTCCAGGATATCTGCAAACTGTTTCGGTAGCAGGGTCTTCAGTTTATGTATAAGGCCTTCATGCCACACTTTATCAAATGCTTGCGCGACGTCTAAAAACACAGTAGCACAAACTTTCTTATTTTCTAAGGCGTTTTCTATTACGTTCGTGATCCGGTGCACTTGATCGATAGTTGAGTGTTTGTCTCGAAATCCGAACTGGTGCTCTGGTATTAAGTTCTTACTATTTATTATTGGCTTAAGCCGTTTAAGTAATAGCTTTTCAAACAGCTTTGACATTACTGGTAGCAAGGAAATCGGTCTATATGATGTTGTTTCGTGAGCCGGTTTCCCAGGCTTTGCAATCATTATTACTTCAGCAACTTTCCATAAGTCTGGTACATATTTAAGCCTCAGTTCGGCATTAATAAGGGATGTTAACTTAACTAGACCCTTTCTTGGTAGATTATGAAGTATTTCCCCTGTTATTAAATCGTAACCTTTCGTGGGCTTATATTCTGTTTTATTTCTCGTGCGACTTCTCTCGGTGTTATTTGTTTTATGGCATCTACATCTTCTGGCGTCACTATATTATCCAAGGTGCAGTCTTCAATTAATTCCCCCTGGTTTGGTTCAAAAATGTTTTCTAGGTGCTCTGCAAACCTCACAGCTTTTTGCTCATTAGTACGTGCCCATTGCCCGTTTTCACACTTGATGGGAGGGATTTGGGCTATCGGCCTCTTTAGATGCTTAGTAGCCTTCCAAAGGGAGTAGTCTGTCCTTTGGTCGTTACTTAGTTTCTGAAGGTAGGTTTTGGTTGAATCGTCATTATAGCCCTGGATTAATCTTCTCAGCGTTTTTGTAAGTTTATTTAGTTTTCGTTTGTCATCAGGACACCTAGATTGATGCCACGTTTTTCTCTGTTTTCTTTTCTCCATAATGAGCTGTTTGATTCTGAACGGGTAAGTATTTCCCTTCGTCCTCTTGTTGAAGTCTGGTGTATTTTCCCACGCTGCTTGTTGGATGTGCATAATGAACTTTTCAACTTCGATATTAAGGTGTTCGGGTGTTTTTAATGGAACTTGTAGTTCTATTTGTTCATTCAACATGTTCTTAAAGCTCTCCCAGTCTGTACGCTTATTAACAAGAGTCTGACTGTTTTCTTTGTACAAAACTCTCTCGCTTATTTCTAAGTAAATTGCTGAGTGATCTGAGTTCATGTCATAGCTTTGGTCTGTTTTCATATAACTAGATGGTAAGTCCTTGGTTATGAAAAAATCTATTAAGTCCGGAATTTTGTTTGGGTCTGTTGGCCAATAAGTGGGCTTTCCTGTAGATATAACGTCACATTTTAGCTCTTTTATAGCACTTAGTAGTTCTTTGCCTTTAGTAGTTCGTCACATTGATATCCAAAAAATATTGGACATGCATTTTTTCTTTTTTTACGTAAACAAAAACTGACGAAGATACAGCACGTTGAAAACTCACGTGACGTCACTACGATAGTACAATTTTACTAGCGACGTGGCGTCACCAGCCCCCTCTCCCGTGTTTTGATATTTGTCAATATTCATTGATTTACAAAAACAAAAAATACGTGTCCATTATTTTTCAATACTCTAACTGACGGACTAAATAGATTTGCAATTTATTGATGGTGGAAACTAGCCTATTGCGGAATTTATTCGAAATTGCGAAATTTATTCGAAATTGCAGAATTTGTTCGAAAGAGTCACCGCGGCCCTGAAGGGCGGTAGGAGGAACACGGATGATGACAGATGGGTTTTAGTCAGTAAGAGTCAAACACTCCCTGGACAAGGACAAGGAGTCTGGATAAGCGCATACGATGATGTCTTCGTTTCAGACACACCATATCTTAGCGGGATAAACTGAACAGCTCAATAAATCTCTAATTAAGATGAAACCTGCCTAGCATTTTTCCTAACTATATTGGAGTCGGCTTCCAGTCAAATTGAATTCAGCGGAATACAAGTATTCTACGTCGAGCGACTGCCTCTGACCTCCACAACTAAGTACAGACGCCAGCACATCAAGGTACCCGAAACTGTCAATCTTGAACCTATTATTGTAACGATAAAGTTGAAAATCTATTGAAGAAATTTGACAGATTGTTGTAGCTTGATGTGGTGGCGTTTGTACTTGAGTAGCACTTGTTACTTCTTGGCAAGACTGGTGTCAGATTTTCTGGCTTCTGGCAATCTGCAACGGCTGCCTTTCCGATGCACGGAGGAGTCTCGCTACGTCGAGGTGGTCACCCATCTACAGACCGACCATAGCAAGCGTTGCTTAACCTTGAATATCGACCCGTGTGACTGTTATTATTTAGCCACAAGCTCCTCTCTCAAATGAAGATCAAAATTTATTAAAAAAAATTGGTTGTCTGGAAAGTCGGTTCACGGACGATAATTTTACGTGATAACGTCATAAGAAAATAATTGAATTATTAAAAGACAAGCCGAAAGCTTACGCCGATCGTGCCTCTCTATCGCTTGTTCCACGCTCTCGCTCTCGGAACGTGACACTCTTTCTTGCGTGCAGCCGGCGTTCATTAATTTATAAGACGTTACAACGTCAAAAAAAAACGTAATAAAAAAAGAATGGCTACCCTAACAGCACCTCTATTACTATTCCTCTAAATAGTGAAGGTACAAGATTTACGATAATATGCGATTTATACCGATAAACGATTATTATTTTTATAATGACCCGCACGTTTTCTCTACGTGATAAGCAGGCTAAGAGACCTTGAATTTTGTGTGACTTTTTTTTAGGAATTACATTATCCTATCTTAGATGCATAAATATTTGGCTTAAGTATTAATGAGTAGGTTTGAATGGATTTGTGCTATTTATAGTTATAGTAGGTACTGCTACATATTAAAAATAATAATAAGAGGCTCTCGTTGGCCAGCTGGATCAAGGGCTTGATCCAGAAACCAGTACTCCTAGACACGGCGCGTATTGTGAGGAGGTTCCTCTCTCGGGAGCCCTGACCACCGGTAGCTTGGACCCTGTTCCCAATGCCGGTGGGCTACTATTTTTTAAATATATAAATGTTTATTGTATTTTTATAGAAATATTTAAAAACGTAAATAGTACGTTATTAAATGAATAAATGGAATAATATTAATAATAACTTTAATGCCATAAAAATAATACAACCAAACATGTGAAGCCCCTGATTCCCGTGCTAGGCGAAGCTGTGTTACAGGAATCAGTGTCCTCCGCCATATTACATCAAACTTGATCTGCCTACGGGCAAAATACCTGTACTTCTAAGGAACGTTCTGAGTGCGTCCTCTTCAAGGCCTCCGCAAACCTGGCCTTACGCTACTTTTCGGAGCAGCCACCGGTGTTCGGCTCACCGCCGAAAGACGTCGAAGGGAGAACCCTCCGACCGGTCGCTCCAGGGTCGCGACTCACTGGGCAGCCTCTTGGGAGGCGAGCCCTCTCCCCCTGCCTCCTTCTCGGCCCTTACCCCGCCTCGGCCCGAAAAATCCCCAACTACTGGTGGGCCATCTCACTCGGTCGTCCTCCGGTCTGGGCGGCTTGCGGAAGAACTTGGAGTTCTACGCAGCAGCCCTCACTAACAACGCGGGACACCCTCGGTGGGGAACACATCAGTCAGTCTGCACGTTTTTCCAAACGGGACCGTATCTTTATACGAATACTCGCTCATGATTGTTGTACAACTTGCCTCAAATTTAATTCAGTTTGGCGCAGTAGTTTTTATTTTATGAGCATTTTTGCTTATTCCAACCTCTGCGTAGACGAAGACGTCGTCTAAGTATCACCACTTAAATGTAAATGAAAAGCCTCGCTTGAGCCTCGGCAACAACCTTTTTCTCAACAACAACGCGTAACAGAATAAACTGACTTCCAAACAAAATACTACAAAGTATAAAATAACCTTAATTTCGGAAGTCGGTGTTAAAAACAAAGAAACAAAACCAAAAACACCGACTTCCGAAATTAGGGTTATTTTATACTTTATAGTGTTTTGTTTGGAAGTCGGTTATATATATTTTTAATGACAATTACTCATTTTCAGTTTATTCTGTTACGCGTTGTTGTTGAGAAAAAGCCGAGGCTTTGATTAAGTAACACGAAATAAGTTTCAGAAATAATAATTCTCTATTAAATAACGGAGGGCACCGGAGAGCGTCGCAGCTGCCACGGCCGTAAAGTGTACATTGCACTTTCCATTCATGACATAGTCAGAGTACACGATCTTCCACGTATCGTTGTTAGCCTTCTTCGATTCATTTCGATCAGAATTTTCAGTCGCTGTCTTGTCTAAGAAGCAACCTTCATCAGTTTGAAACTGTAGGAGATTTTGGAGCCAGTGGTTGCGATAAAACTGAGAGTGACCAAATAGGCCGCAGAAAGCAACTGAAAGAAATAAAGAATTCTTGTTAGTGATGCAGGGTCAAATTCGGTGTCAGGGATGAGCGGTATTTGTTCGAAAGAGTCACCGCGGCTCTGGAACGCAAAGGGCATTAGGAGGAACACGGATGGGTTTTAGTCAGTAAGAGTCTGACACTGCCTTCTACTCTGCCCAGAGCGGGAGGAGTCATTTGATGATTTCCCATCCTTAATAAATCAAATTCGGTATTTCGCTAGATAATCTAATTTAGCTCCGTTTATTCCACAGCTTTTAGGCACTAGCCTCCCTTTTCCCAATCAGTTGTCATCGTTGATTTATTTATTTTACCTACTCCTATTTGCTAGTAAATAAAACTTACAGGGTTATTTTCAATGACCAACCATTTTGTTTCAAGGTTCAGGATTAAAGATTATAATTATGAAAAATCACACCCAAAAAAAAATCCGGCTAAGTGCGAGTCGGACTCGCACAGGAAGGGTTCCGTACCATAAACCTTAATTTTTATTATTTGTTGTTATAGCGGCAATAGAAATACACAATATGTGAAATTTCAACTGTCTACTTATTAAGGTTCTTGAGATACAGCCCGCTGACAGACAGACGGACGGAAAGACGGACGGACATCTGAGGTTTAGCAATGGGGTTCTATTGGTTACCTTTTGGGTGCGGAACCCTAAAAACCGGCTAAGTGCGAGTCGGACTCTCACACGATGGTTTCCGTACCATAATTAAAAAACACGTTTCTTGTATGGGAGCTCTCTTTAATTTTTAATTGAATCTATTTTGTATTTGTTGTTAAAGCGACAATAGAAATACACTCTGTGAAAATTTCAACTATCTACCTATTACGGTTCTTGTGATACAGCCCGCTGACAGACAGACAGACGGACGGGCGGACGGATGAATCTAAATGTACCAAAAAATGAGCTAATATTCTGAACAGCTGATTTATTTTTTCTTTACTTTATGCACTTACTGTGTTCATACATGATGTCAGGCAGTTTGAAGTTGTTCAAAGCAATAAACTGCGCCTCGTTGAAACTTCTCGCGCAAAACTTATCTGATTTAAGTTTGTCCTCCTTTTCGGAGAATACGACACATAGACGAGAAAAACGGGCGATTATCATAAATAAAAGCCTAAAAAACAATGATTATTATTTATGTCCCCAAACTCGACTCGACCTCGAATCATCAAATTGAAAGTTTCAGCTTGTTATTAAATTTTATTGATATTAATCGTGAGATTTTTCGTTGTCACCACGACTTGGACTGAGTCGAGTGGAGGTCCTTAAAATTCACTTTGAATATAATAATAATAACGTTAATTGGACAAAATCAGAACTTAGCCTACTACAGTTTCAATACTAAAAACATAACATATAAGAGGCTTCTAACCGAAAGGAACTCCGGATTGCCAAACTAGGTAAAGACCTGTATCTTGGAAATCAGTGCTCTTCCAATGAACATAACAAGGACTCTTACTTAGATTAGGAGTAACCAGTAGCGTAGCGAGGGGGGGCGGCGCGCACCGGGTGACACCTGCTTAGGGGTGACACCCAACCGCTCGTTGTCTGGTTTTTGTCACGATCGGTTGGCACCCCTAAACGTTAAGGAGTAGGGTGCAAAAATTTTTTGAGCTCGCTTCGCTCGCTCTTACATTTTGCACTCTCTGACAGGAAGTCACAGTTTTTCTATATAAATCAACAAAAACTTAAATTTCTGTATGAATGTTCAAAATACCGAGATGAGGTGCAAAAATTTCTTTAGTCCTTCAGGTTTTCTGCATTTAGGGGTGACACTCGTTCGTTGACTTTTGTCACGGTCGGGTGTCACCCCTTCACGGGCGACGTAATGAAATCCGTCTGTAGCGGGATGTAAAAAATTTCGAGCTCGCTTCGCTCGCTCTTACTTTCTGCACTCTCTTTATTCCCGAGCGTTTTTGTACGATTCAGTAAAATCACTATGTTTGTGTTTGAATGATGAAAAGAAAATAAAACCTATCCGAGGTGGGATGCGAAAATTTTCGAGCTCGCTTCGCTCGCGCTTGTGCTCTACCCTCTTTAGGTTTTTGAGTTTACATGCGTTATTCAACAAAGTTGGGTTTACATAATGATGAAAACACACTCAAAAGAATCTAATTCTCGAGATTTTTTTTTGTAAGTAAGCATGATGTAAGAACATTCCTGAAAATAAAAACCTGCAGTGCAAATGGCACACGTTCGCCCCCTCCCTTCCGAAAATCGGCTTGCGATTGCCGTCACCAGAACGAAAAGCCAAAGGCGCAACTCATAATTTGGTTCATTTGTGGGGTGACACCACATGATCCGCCCCGGGTGTCACCCATGCTAGCTACGCTACTGGGAGTAACTAAGAAACATTAGTACTGAAAAGTTAGACCACAATTAAATCATGCGAAAAAAGAGAAAAATAAAAATAGAAATAGGTACAATAACAAATAACAAATTATTGCATTAGTTAGGGTTTTATTTTACAGCTTGTCGACTTAAAGAGATATGATAAGTGTTGTGTTGTGTAAGATGTATGAGTGTTGTGAAGTGAAGTGAAGTGAAGTGTAGTGTGGTGTAGTGTAATTTAGTGTTTATTGGGTAACGTACCGATTTAGTTATTTCTGGACAAGTATGGGCCTAACAGAACACAAAGTGGGTGCCTGAGGACAGACGGCGCCACCGAGCCAGGCCTACGGATAGGTGGCGAGACGACCTAGACGCTTACCGCGGCTTCGAGATGGTAAGGATAGTACAGGTAAAAAACAAAAAAATAATTATAATACATACCTGTGTGACAACCCATAGCCAAATTCACTGCCTCGTTGCAACATTTCTTTGCAATGAAGAGCGGTAATGCAGTTTTTCGAAGATCTTGATCGTATGGTCAGGGCCAGTAATTCTATGCATTCATCTACAGGAAATATTAAGGATATAAAATAGTTAATTCCTGTCCGTTTGATAAGAAATTAATAGCTTTTTTCTTCGTGCCGCTATACTAGGTGCCATTTTAGTCGACTTACAAAGGCGGCCCGCTTAATGTACCCGACATAAGCTAACCCGAGGCGCGATTTTTTTTTTAAACGTTGCCCCTCCCTAAGAATTTCTCCTGTATCGTGGGTGCGTTTACAAACATACAATTTCACATACACAAACAGCCAGACCCGGAACAACTATCTGTAGGCCATAGAACAAATATTTGTTCCGTGCGGGAATCGAACCCGCGACACGCAGCGCAGCAATCGATCGCTCCACCACTGCGCCAACCGTGTCGTCAATTTCTTTTTTTTTAATAATTCATTAAGATAATATGTACAATAAAAATAAATAATGCATTAAAATTATGAAACACCCTGTTAATAATGTTAACGTATCAAAACCATGTCGCCGTTCAATTCCCCGCCGTCCTTGGAGCACAAGGCTCGGACTGCGCTCGCTACAGGATGTTTCAAACTACGTCATGCGTCACGATCTTGAATAATATTTTCATTTTTGACAAATAATGATGATGGAGAATTGGGGATGCCGTGAAAAGGGCAAAAGGGTACTTCGAACTTTAAAAAGGATCACTGTAGTCGAAAGTTTAAGATTAGTACATAGATTGTCTTTACTTTACAGGCAGCTTACAGTTTGCCGATTTAGTATTGGTACAGGAGGATTGATGCTAATTTAATGCGAGGTAAGATGTTAACTCGTAGCGTTATTTCATAAAAAAACCCGCAAGTCTGTATTTTTGGAAACGACTGAGGCGATTTTAATTAAACTTGATAAGCATACGCAGGATATCTAGGTATAAAAAGTAAAATTGGAACTTTTTCTAATAATTATATTAGCGAACGAGCGAACGAAAGCCAACGGGTGGGAATCACCGCACGTTCGCCAGACTTCCCATATTCACTCTCATTCATTCGATAACGTACTCTTGCCGTCATTCGCCAGCGTACCATCGCCGTCTTTCACTAGCATAGCCTCGCCGTCATTCGTTTCATCTACAGCAAGACGAAGCTGCGGTGGTAAGCGTTAAACCATCTGCGACGATAAGCTCGCGTGGAACCGAGCCGTGATAGCAAACATGCCTGCTTCATGTTGCATGCTCACTTGCATGCTGCATGTGTGATTGCATGCTGCATGCTTGCTTGCATGCATGGTGTATGGTAGTTTGCATACAGTGAAATAAAAATATATTATTCCTTCCCGGATGCAGCTGACTTCCAGTGTTATAGGTCCATGGAGCGACAGGCGTTCGCTTCTTGTGGCTTGTGTAGGCCAGGCTTGTGCATAGGCATTTGGCCTGCACATCAAACTCAAACTCAAAAATATTTATTTCAAATAAACCATTTACAGGCACTTTTGAATTGTCAAGGTCGGTCGGTCCAAAAAGATGAAGCTATTTGCATGTTCCAAAGCCTAGATCTCTATGGAGAAGAACGTGCAAGAAACTCCACGGACACTCTTTTAAAAATAATAAATTGTTACAAAGTTTTGTTTACATCAAGTTGAAATTAGTATACATGTGAGAACGATGTAAAAGACGAGCAGGATAAAAGCGTCCGGGAAAAAAAGGAACAATTCAAAGAAATATTTAAAATAAACCATGGCAGCTGAGAAATGACCAGTCCCAACTGACAGCGCCCGTTCACGAACATGACGTATGCGCTAGCACCATTCGGCTCAACCATTTTGAAGGGAGCCAAATGATCCAACGCATACGCCACCATCAGCCAAACTTTTGTGTGAGAATGACACTCCCAACCGCCAGGGTACATTCAAGTCAAAAACCATTCCAGTGACTGGTCTCATTGGTTCGTACCCGGCATAACAATTTTAAAGAACACTTTACCCGATTGCTGAGGCGAAGGTTTACTTTTCCCGTAATCATTCACATTATTGTAATATGTATTCCATTCGCCATAAATTTTTTTCAACTGTAATGGACTGTAAATCTTCGTTTGTGTCAGCAGATCTTTATTAAATTTATCGGGAAGCCTTGGCCACGTTGAGGCGTTGTAGAATAGTCGAGTGACTGAAAATAATCAAAAGGTTTTTAACCAACTTTCAAAAAAGGAGGAGGTTCTCAATTCGGCGGGTATTTTTTTTTAAATGTATTTACATCGTTTACTCCGAGGTTTCTAATCCGATTTCTGTGATTCTTTTTTAGTTTGATGCAGTATATTTGCCATTTGGTCCAATAAAATTTGATTTGGTTTGGTTCAGTAGTTTTTATTTTATGAGCGTTTTTGCTTATTTCAATTTCTGCGTTGACGAAGACGTCGTCCAAGTATCGCCACTTAAAAGTGAAAAATAAAAAAACTTTTTACAAAAAAATATAACCGACTGCCAAACAAAACACTACAAAGAATAAAATAACCTTAATTTCGGAAGTCGGTGTTAAACAATAAAACCAAAAACACCGTAGAAAGTTTTTTTTAACTCCTCGTCCATCTAAATCTTAACTTCTGAGTTAATTTTAGAAATTGGTAAAGTTATGCGGCATTCTGGGGAAGTTTGTACACATGACTGGGTGACAGTAACGGCGTACCGCGGCATGCCACCGCGGGATCCCTTAGCGCGCTCTCCACTACCGTGTCAAGATATCCCTTTCAATGTCACGTAACCAATTTATAACACTGACATTTATGTCGTATTCCAACTATCTAGTTCGAATACGACATAAATGTCAATGTTATAAATTGATTAAGTTTGAGTGTCATTTGGTAAATTTTTTAATGCTTTGCCGTTTCGTCTCGGTATGCGTAGATCATTACCTACTGGCACCCAGTAACGCAGTACCACACACTATCGATGAGTGCTATCTACTTAATATACTTAACAACTAGTTTCTGCTAGCGGTTTCTTCCGCGTGAAAATGAACATCGGAAACTATTTTCCCGCGACAAAAAGTATGTTTTGGCCTAATCCAGGACACGGTATCACAGTGTCCGAAGTTTCACCCAAGTCCGTTGAACCATTAAGACAAAAACTTGCGGAATTTGTCCGAAAGAGTCATCGCGGCCCTGGAACGCAATTTTAGGAGTAACACGGATTGGTTTTAGTTAGTAAGAGTCTGACACTCTCTTCTACTCCATGAGGAGCCATGTCGGTTGTAGACCAATAATACAATACGAAGAAATACAATTAATCTTACTCTTCATATCCTGTTTGTATTTTTTGTCTTTCCCATCATAATGTTTTTTGACCATATAGTAGAAATAGTCATGCAATATTTCAACCTTCAACAATATCTGTTCCAATCGGAAATGTATTCTTTCAGGGATTTTATTATTTTTATCGTGCAAATAATTCATCAAATTAACTGAAAAAAACTGTGTTTTAATTCACGTCTAGTAATTTACGGTATCAGATAAAAAACAGTAAATTGATAACACGAGATAAAATACATTTCAATCCTAGAAGCGATGCGTTAGGAGCCAGCTTTCGAATAAGTTTGTTGAAAAAGGAATAATTCGTGCATGTTCGTGTAATTCCTAAATCAAGCAATCATCGCAACCTATGGCTGTCCACTTGCTTTAACTATTTCATAGGCCTCGACCCAAATTCCACCAAACACGGTTTTCCGTCTACCACATCCAATCTGTCTTATATAACTGTAAAGATCGTTAGTCTCCAATATACCTACCTAGCTAGCATCCCGCCGGATCCGAGCAATATCGAACCGAAGTATTCGTACCTCATTAGGCCCCTAAGGTAGGTAGAACCTAGTCCACCTACCCACTACTATATGCTTGTACGAGGTGTTGTGAAATGTGCACCAGATTAGTGCTCATGCATCATCTAGATGGGACTTGGATCTGGTTCTGGCTTCCATGCGGCTTGACTGATTTCCCTCTACTTCCCCTTAGAGGAGACACTGCTGGTCGATTCTGTAAGCGTGTCGAATTGAAGTGGGTGATGTGATTACGAAGTGAGCTGTCCTTTTTGATTACTTGGATTGACAACTCACTTCGTGATCACTTCACCCAAGCCTTCACTTCGACATCTTTACAGAATCGCTCTGCTGAATAGTTGAACTGTGATTTGTGTGCTCAACAAATGAAACGGAAATTTAACTTTCACTCAAAGTAAGCAAAATAGTGATCAGAAAATATTGATTGAATTACTATTTTCCTGTGAATCATATAATTATACACACTCTGTCTAATTTGGATTTTTGACTTACTTGAGTACAAAGCCCAGAGAGCCCTTTGAAAATTTTTGTTTTGGTACAAATGATCTGATACCGGAAGTTAGCAGATCATATTTTCATTTGACTTTTTTCCGGGAAAAACGCCAGAACTATTTCCAAAAAGTATCAGGAACTCTAGAACTATGCTGCATGCGAATAGAACTCACATTTTTTATGCTCTGCCGGGATATGATCTGCTAAGTTCACCGGCATCTCACTCCGGTAACAGCGCCTGCTGGCATTTGACTACTTCCGTTTCGACTGGCGAACCGGAACCTAGACGCACTGCAGGAGCCGCACACACCGTTATCACGTTTTATAAATGCGAGTACGGCGCTAGGTGCGCGTATGCCTTTAACGTGATCTGCATAGCTTGGAGGATTCTCAGTACCCACATATGTTATAGAAGGGTGTATGGTCCATGACTCCACGACCGATCTCGAATAGTCCATGAATATAAACCCGTGTAGTTTTTTTACTTAACCACTAGCACCTCGTACATGACTAAGCATGCGTGATAAATCATTATTTCCATGGTTTTTTAAGTGGATAGATAACGTGCCGTACGAGTGACAAACATTCACTCAAACTCGAATTATTTTTTCTAGTCATAATCACCATACACACTGCTGGGAATTATCTAAGCCTCTTTTTCTTTATGTGCGTCCTTCATCCTGACGAGCCAATGCCATCTTAATTCCGTTATAAAAATGGGATAGCCATGCCTCTCTCCGACATCGGAATCATGATCGTTTTAAGACGACATAGTAGGACCGTAGGGATTTCCCACCACTTAGGTGATATGTTGCTAAAGCACCCTTAGATGTCTTTTATTTCTACGGTCCAATCTTCATCTTATCAGCCAATTTCCGTCCACTGCTGAGCGTAAGCCTCCCCCAAAGAGCGCCAACCATCCCGGTCTTGAGCAGTCCGCATCTATCCGCTGCCAGCCACCTTCTTCAAATCACCAATGCAACGTAGCAGGGCGTTCGTCACTACGTTTGCCTATACCCGGGCTCCACTCTAACGCATGTCTGCTTCATCGACCGTCTGTCCGTCAACAGACATAGCCGGCCCACCTCTCAGCGTACTGATTCTATGCACAATATCGGTGACTTTAGTTCTCTGGCGATATCTGACCCATTCTTAACCACCACACTTAGGTCTAATTATTCAAGTAGGTGTGCAGAAACTTACCTTCTATGAGAAACATCCCAAATTCCAGGTTCAAATCTAAGTAAAGTTTATATCTGACACCAAAATTTACGGTGTATTCCAGAGCTTTTAAATAAAAGGTAAAGTTCTCTATCACTGGTAGATCTTGAACGATATCTTTGTGCGTATCACGGCGAGCAATTTTATTCATAGAAAATATAATTGGAAAAAAAGAAATTAATACACATGGACACCATAGCGATGTAATCAATTTTAAGTTGATCATCGCGACGGATTGTCGTTGATTTTAACTGCGAAGATGCTGTATCGCATAAATTTGAATGAAAACTGGCCGCATATACTTTAGTGCTATTGTTTTTATCCTGTGACTAGCTGACCCGCGCAACTTCGTCTACGTCACTTTTTTCATTAATGCTCGTTTTGGTCGTAGCGTGATGTTATAAAGCCTATTCTCGGTTAATGGGATACTAGCCGCACGGATCGATTTTTAAGGTTAAGCAACGCTTGCCAAGGTTGATCTGTGGATGGGTGACCATCTTAACATACAAAATTTCCTCCGTGCCTCGGAAAGCATGTTAAGCCGTTGGTCCCGGCTGTCATTTGTAGATCTTTGGCAGTCGTTACGGATTGTCAGAAGCCAGTAAATCTGACACTAGTCTTGCCGTATTACCCAGTTAATGGGTTGTGGAGGTCTGGTAGGCAGCCGCTCCACGTAAAATACTGGTATCCAGCTGAATCCGATTTGAATAGTAGCCGACCCCAATATAGTTGGAAAAAGGCTAGGCAGATAATGCTCTCCTTTTGGCCGTAGCGTGATGTTATATAGCCTTCCTTGATAAATGGGCTATCCAACACTAAAAGAATTTATCAATTCGAATCAGAAGTTCCTGAGATTAGTGAGAACGTCAAAAATGTGACGCAGACGAAGTTGCGCGGGTCAGACACCTAAAGTCACCAAAATCTAAGAAGTCTGATTGACAGCTGAGTAGAGAGGGATAGAAGATTGCTTTACCACTAAGTGCGAAAGAGATTTGTTTTTATGTCTCTTTCATACTTACTAGTAAAGCAATGTTGTATCCTGCTGTCAAATCGGAATTCTTAGATTTTGGTGACTTTAGTACCTACTTGATATAGGGTTTATCCCTAACGAGGTGACGAAACCACAGCGCGATCTAGCTAGGTGGTACAACACCTCTATCAAGCGTTTCTAAATACAGACACTGATAATTTCGTCAGAAAAATCATTAATGATTCTAGATTTACGACTAGAAATTAGATCAATGGCCAAAAATATCGTTAAAGTTGTATCATTAGTGGTGCCATCTCCGCATTTACATGCGAAATTAATTTAAATAATATGCACATTCTGAATTATTACAGATTAATAAATTCTGAGACATAAATTAATAGTATACAACTCCGCATACACATACATTAACTCACGCCTTTTTCCCTGCATGTTTAAACAGACTAATGTCACTACATACTGAACTTTTAAGGCTTGTATTCATGTCAATGACCTTATGCATATAAACGGAGCTAACAACTCCTCTACGCGCCACTCCGCTACCCGCATTTTTAATTTTTATAATAAAATAGTACATGTTTTAAAAAAATAACAAAACCAAATCGTTTTAGTTTGTATTGCAAAGCAGTATAAAGATGAAGGAGTAAAATGGTTTCATCTCAACTATTTCGAGGTGATTTGGTGGTCTTTTTCCTATTATGTGATACCGTTAGATAAGTTCTGGCTAAACCAAATTACGTATCATATCATGTAGACTACTAACAATTATTAGAGTAATTTCTCTGTCAATGCCGACAAAAAGTTGCTTCATCTGCACGCTGTTTTAAGCTTTTTTCGAGAGAGCAGCCTTAAGTAAGTTGTAATTAAAATACAACTGCTACCAGTAGTTCGATTCAGCAGTGCAATTCTGTAAGCATATCGAAGTGAAGGCTTGGGTGAAGTGATCACGAAGTGAAGTGTCAAACAATACAATCAAGATAGAATGACAACTCACTTCGTGATCACTTCACCCAAGCATTCACTTCGACATGTTTACAGAATCGACCGACTGTTAACGTCTCGACGTGTACGCTTAGGTAAAGTAAACATGAAGTGAGCTGTCAATCAATACATAAAAGATGAATTGACAGTTCACTCAGTAGCGACTTAGGGCCGGGCGACATGGGCGGCCGCCCGGGACGCTGGAAACTGGAGGGTGCCGGCGCCGGGTCATACAGGGCAACATCATCACACGATCTCGAAGTCGTTCAGGCAACACATATCGAAACCTTGAAACTTTATTAAAAAGCACAATCTTCAAGAATTATATTCCTGGATATCGCTGCGTATTCTGCAAAAAAATCGAACAATACCAGTGATTGTTGCAAGTGGCGAACGCAGTTTTTCTAAGCCAAAAACTGCCAATGAAGGGAAATAATTCGTTAATAAGCGAATTTTGGCATAGTTGTCGGGAATGGTATTTTAACAACATCGTAAAAATAGATACTGATGGGTTTTCTAAATAAATTATTTTAATCATATTGAAATATGAAAGTGCGCTAAATGCATGACTCGCCCAGGGCGCTTAGACGGTTAAGCACGGTGAGATGTTATGAGTATGTTGACAGTAAAAAATTCAAAGCAAGCAAATTGGATTTGGCTTTTTCGGAAATCCTCAGTGGTCAACTGGAATTTGAAAACTGACAACAATGCCAATCACTTAATGGAAACTAAAGTTTTCTAACCTTAAGATTAGTTTAATTTAGCGTTTTCTTTATTTAGAGAATTTGAGTGATTGAAATTTCATGTGGTTAGATATTTTTTTTTATAAATAAGGCTCAAGGATGAAAAACCTGTGCCCCAAAATATTCCTTTTAAGAAATGAAAGCATGAGGTTCAATTTATTTTGTCTAAGTAGGTATTAAATATGCAGATCTAAAATAATGATGACACAGATTGATCACGGCTAATGAAATTCAGTGACATTTACAACTGATTATTGTATGATAATTAATAGCTTTTTAATTTGCATTTAGTCGTTATGAAACTGAATTGTCCTGTCTAAAACTATATAACTGTTCTTGGTTTTTTCTTGAAGAGATAGCTGGCGTGTAAGTCCTACTGTATTTAATCTCCAAGCACAATAATTGAAAACAAGTCCTAATGTTTTATTTTTCTTATATGTAAGTTTTGGAATGGCGACTGCGTACCGGAAGACGCAACGTTGGAAGGTCCACCACAAGGTGGACCGATGACCTGGTGAAGGTCGCGGATAGCCGATGGATGCGAGACGCGCAGGCCCGGTCGTTGTGGCGACGCTTGGGGGAGGCCTATATCCAGCAGTGGACGTCTTTCGGCTGATATGATGATAAAGAAGTACCGGCCAAATGCGAGTGAATGCGCACGGCACAGTTTTGATGTTTCCGTACTCAAAAGTATTTACTTTTGAGTTATACATCCGAGTTTGGGTCACCGCCGAAGTGTATATGTGAACCACATTTCAACTGAAACGGTCCAGTAGGTTCGGAGCAAATTGGCTGTAACAGACGAAAAGACAGGCAGAGCCCCTTTTATTTTATTTTTATTATTTGTTGTTATAGCTTCAACAGAAATACATACTCTTTGAAACTTTCAACTGTCTACCTATTACGGTTCTTGAGGTACAGCCCGCTAGCAGACAGACGGATGGACGGACGGACGCACAGTGGAGGCTTAGTAATGGGGTTCTTTTTGTTATACTTTCGGTAAGGAACCCTAAAAATAATTTATCCAACATTGTTACTTACCTACACACATTTATTAATTTGGTTGGCAATTTCCACGATGACTATTTATAACAGATTAAATTGCTCATTACAATGGAAATAGTCACGATACTGACTTGTGTCAGACTAATTGATGGAAAACCATAAATTTTAATGAGGATGTACTGGTTAATTACCTATCAATTGGATGGAGATTATCCTAATTAGTCATAGCCATTGAATAATAAACGGAGACTTACGTAAATCTATTGTAGTAATTAATGAATTAATTCCTGATGAGAAGCGCGGGATTAAATAAATAACTAATAGATTTACGGGAGGAGCTCGTAGGTGTGTAGCAGCATCAATGCCACCACAAGAAAAACCACCATAGCAAAATCTACATCGCAACAAAAAGAACCACAACGCCATCTGTCCCGCGAGAGGCAAACTACTATAACTCACCCAAGACCAATTGGAAAAGCTTGAGCGACTTCAAAATCTCTACATCAAGTTCACATTTGGCTTGCGCAAGTATGACCACATTTCTGATTTTCGTACTAAGCTCAAATGGCTTCCTATTCGCCTTCGCCGGAATGCCCACATACTTTCTCGACTTTATAATGTGCTCTTTAATCCTTCTACTCCTTTTTATCTTAAAGATTTCAATTTCTGTGTGACACACATTCTAGATCATCGGAAAATCTTAGTATTCCTATGCATTCTACATCCTTCTTTGACAAATCTTTCACTATTCAAGCAGCACGTTTGTGGAATGCATTACCCATAGCTGTGAGGCGCGCTCAAACGCTACCAACGTTTAAAAAATTGGTGAAGGGACATTCCCACTCACTATAACTTTTTGTTTCCTTTCCCTGTTATATATTTGATCTTTATTAGTATATTATTTAGTACTGTATGTATTTGTTTTATATTTTTATGTATGTCTCTCTATTAATATTATTTATGATTTTTGTACTTCTAACTTCTTTAGTTCAGTCCATCCAAAGGTTGTCTGTAAGAGATTGCCCTGTGCGTTAAGATTGTACACTAGTTTTTATAAGCGTTTTTCCCGTGCTTGTTATGAGGTGTACAATAAAGTATATAATAAATAAATAATACTAACGAAATCCTGCATCGCGTGTTACCGCGACGTTAGTTTTCTGTGTGATTTGAAAATATACAACAGTCCGAATATCAAGTTGCCCACCGGACACAACAATCGTCCAGTAGAAGGATCCTCCCTTTTTAATATAGGTTGGCGGGACTTTACACCCTGTTCCGCGTACCAGTGTAGGTAAAGGTATAAAAGTACCCGCACGGGTCGATCTTCAATGTTTACGAGTAGCAATGCTTGCCGAAGTCGATCGATGGATGTAATATGACCATCCATTTCATACCTCGGACAGCAAGATAAGTTGTTGGTCCCGGCTGTCATTTGTAGATCTTTGAAATCGTTACGGTTAGGCAAACACAAATAAAACTAACACCAATCCTGCCCAAGGGATGCCTTATTACCCAATTGGTTTGTGGGGATCCAAATATGCAGTCGCTCCAAATAAATTCTGGTAGTCAGCTGCATCGGAAAAGACTGGAAACCGACGTCAATATAGTTGGGAAGGGTGATTGATTGTAGTGCGAGGGTGGTATATATCATACACTCACACTTACACTATCACTCTCATACTGCACGTTTACACCCTCATTTTACTTACTTCCCACAACACTGTACTTGCCGCAACTAACAGTGTATTGCTTTAGTACGTCTTGACACTGTTACTCGGGGGTAACGTTGGAAGGCCTCCCACAAGGTGGACCGATGACCTGGTGAAGGTTGCGGGTAGCCGATGGATGCGGGACGCGCAGGACCGGTCGTTGTGGCGACGCTTGGGGGAGGCCTATGTCCAGCAGTGGACGTCTTTCGGCTGATATGATAGTAACTTAACGTAAAATTTTACCATAGCTACAATACTCGTTTCGAACATAATATTTATTTGAATTAAATACTATATTCCTATTTTTGAATGATATAAATTGTGTATGTCCTATTAAATTAAACCAAAATAGCATGGGGTTGTAGTTTTTCACATTAAAAATTCACTTACGCTAACGTTACTATACGTCAAAATATTCGTGGTAGGCCCTTTGAATCGACTTCTATCGTGATCCTTGACGTTCTCTAGTAATGAACAACGGTTCATAATCTATTGTAAGTACAAATATGTACGAAGGGATATTAAGTAAAGGTCATTTTACTTTATTGCAAGTTTTTCTGGCATCTACATCATCATCATTTGGAACCCTATTTTGTCATTTGCAGTAATCTCTTTTCCTGCAGGCATCAAATCAAATCAAGTCAAATCAAATCAAATTGTTTATTTTTCTTTAACAAGTTTACAACAATCAGTTTGTGATTAGAGCCTTCTTTTAAGCAAACAATGCCTGTATTAGAAGACTCCGCTCTTCCATAACAAAATAATAACTTAGACATCGGTAAGTAGACAATAATATAATACAGACAAGATTGACATAAGTACATCACGTATTAGGCACTTGTCTCACCGCCGGCGATTAGCGAGTAACGAGTAAAGCTTCAAACTCGAAACAGTGAAAAGTTTCAATAGTTTTGACACTCGGCTTTCAGCGAGTGCTTGTGTGCGACGGGCATTTACTCGCAATACTCGCTCCGGCCCGCACTATAGGTAGAAATTACCGCTATTTGGTGACTTTTAACCGTCAAGCCAGCATCGCCGAGCGAGTGTCGCTGAGCGAGTACAATCTTTGATAGCTCTTGTCGCTGCGATCAACTAGAGGTATGAGCCGCTTGCCGGCAGTGTGAACAGCCAGCTATCGACTATGAATATGTGTCTCTTTTACTCACATGAGATCTATATCTTTTGTCCCTTTCCTCAGCGAGCAAATGGTCGAGAACGAGTAGTACTCGTTTTCTCGTGAGACAAGTGCCTTATTGTCACATAAAAAACTTTTTACAAAAAAATATAACCGAATTCCAAACAAAACACTAAAAAGTATAAAACAAGTAACCTTAATTTCGGAAGTCGATGTTTTTGGTTTTGTTTCTTTGTTTTTTAACACCGACTTCCGAAATTAAGGTTACTTATTTTATACTTTTTAGTGTTTTGTTTGGAAGTCGGTTATATTTTTTTGTAAAAAGTTTTTTATTTTTGACTTTTTAGTGGTACCTGCGTACCCATTCAGAGTGTACCGGCGTGATGTTATGTTATGAAAATAAAACTTACTAAATGCTTTCGGTGTAAAGGTCTCGTCAATACGAATGAAATAAGCCCAAACACTTGGTAGTTCCTACATACCGATGTGGAGTTCCCTTGACTCTCTGTCGTCTCCATCATCAGGTGTGATCCAAACCTTCATTGTTTTGTAGTATCACCCGATATACACACGAATATCAAGTTTCTACTAGATGCGTGCCTACAATTTTCGAGAGTTGCCCTCGATTTCTCAGGGTTTCCATCATCAGATCCTGATATGGTGGCAATGGGACCACACGGGAAGCACCAGCTTTCAAATAAAAAAAGAATCATGAAAATCGGTTCATATGAGGTAACAAACATAAAAAAAATACAGTCGAATTGATAACCTCCTCCTTTTTTTGAAGTCGGTAAAAAATAGGATTTCCTCTATAAACTTCCTTTAAAATCAATTTAATGATATTGAATTAATTGATCTACATTCCGTCATACAACCTTCGACTGACTTTGGTAATGACATTAACCTTGCTGTTAAATAAAACATAGAATAAACAAATGAATGATAACTGCTTATAACCGTAATTACAATTTAAAATAACACTTAAACCAATCAATTTTCTAAGGTCAAACAGAGTACTTGCAACCAGTGTGACATTGGTTAGACAGAGACACATGGCTTCACACTTGACAATATTTGCATGAATTTATGAAGTCAAAGGATTTATGTTACTTTTATTGACGTGCTAACGTCTTTTAAATCGATGAACGCCGGCTGCACGCACGAAAACGTGTCACGTTCCGACTGAGCCGAGCGTACAAGCGAGAGCGCGGAACAAGCGATAGAAAGGCACGATCGGCCTGAGCGTTCTACTTTTTTCTTAAGAATTCAATTGTTTTCTTTTGACTTGATTACGTAAAATTATCTACCGTAAACCCGTAAACCGACTTTACAGACAACCAAGTATAAAATTTTGGATTTTCGCACCTGACAATTGACAGGTTGAGTGACACAACTTTTATTATACAGGGTAGCTCGTTTAGAGTTGTCCAAAATTTTACAGATTAGATAAATTTTCAAAAAAAAAATCACAACTTCTATACTATAGATTTTCGCGGAACTAAAGTTTTTCCTAAACGATAACTAAGATATGATGCCCTCTAGCTGAAAAAAAAAATTTGGACCACTGTACAAAAAAAAACCCGGACAAGCGCGAGTCGGACTCGCCCACCGAGGGTCCCATACAAATTTGTAGGTACATATTGCTTTAAACAAATGTAGTCTATTTTTTATGATTTAATTACAAATGTATAGTTTTCAGACTTTTCCCTTTACTTGTAGTATAAGATGGTATTACTTGCCAAATTCTATAGTTCTAGGTCAACGGGAAATACCCTATAAATTTTGATTCCCATGAGTGTCGAAATATACGTGTTTTCAACAGTATCTTTTTTTTAAGTTAACTAAGAAGTTTTATTTTTTCAGACCTTCAAGGGTCTATAGACCTGGGTATAGGACGGACAAAAAAGTGATCCTATAAGTGTTCCGTTTTTCCTTCTGAGGTACGGAACCCTAAAAAGGATAATAAACTGCTAGTATTGATATAAATCTTAATACAGTATTTCCTTTGGCATCCATCCTATTGTTTATTGGGAAAATTTCTCCAGATATTAGTACTGTGAAATGAAGCAAACTCATACTTTCTTTTTGAATGGCTGCTTTTTACCGCTGTCAGGCTAATGATTTTGGTGACGAAGTCTCATTATCAATAAATATATTTTTTTTATTCTGATTTAGTGACTGACAGACAACACACGGCTCCTGGTCGTAGGAAGCTGAAATTTGGCATGTAGGTTCCTTGGGGAGTGTAGGGGAGCACTGAGAGAGGATTTCCCGAAATTGGTACGGGAACGAGAAAAACCGGGATATGCGCGTACGAAGTTACGAGCAAAAGCTAGTTAAAAATGAAATAGAAAAGTATTGGAAATCGTCACTGATCAATATTAATTAGAACATAGGCGGAGTCTCGTGCGAGCCAATTGTAAACTAATACTGTGTCAAGGGTACGGAGCATGCGCGAGTGAGTCATTTACTCCCTTTTCACCTCTTTTAGAAGAATAATAATATGTATCATTTATCTAAATATATATAACTCAAAGGTGACTGACTGACTGACTGACATAGTGATCTATCAGCGCACAGCCCAAACCACTGGACGGATCGGGCTGAAATTTGGCATGCAGGTAGATGTTATGACGTAGGCATCCGCTAAGAAAGGATTTTGATCAATTCTACCCCCAAAGGGATAAAATAGGGGATGAAAGTTTGTATGAAACTTTGTCAATTTTAAACTTCTTAACGCGAGCGAAGCCGCGGGCAAAAGCTAGTTTTAATATAATATAATTAAAAACACACACACACATCTACATTATAATAAGGTCACATTTACATTAAAATAACTTACATTTTATTTTTAAGAACTCAATAGCTAATTTGCCTGAACTAGGATGAACCTGTGCTTCAGGCTAGAAAGTACTTACTTATACATTTTAACTTAAAAACAATAAATCTACACTAATATTATACAGAGGAAATATTTGTTTGTTTGAAATGAATAGGCTCCGAAACTACTGGACCGATTTGAAAAATTCTTTCAGCAATGGATAGCTACATTATCAGGGAGTATATTTTATCCCCATACTCCCAGGGGAACTGGAACTACGCGGGTGAACCCGCGTGACGTCCACTAGTTAACAATAAATTATTTGACTGCAATGAACATTAAAATTAAAGGACACAACATGTTTTATTTAAAGACAAAAAGAAGATCTTCCGTCTCTACGTAAGAGATGTTTAGTAAATATTGTACAATTGTTTTTTTACAGCTATAATAATTTAACTTATAAATGCTTAGTTTTCTATGTAGTCTATTGTACACAAAAGGACCTAAAATGAAAAACATCTTTTTACAAAGACATATTTTGATGAATGAGGAACTGTTCAAGAACAACGAGGAAAGTTTGGTATCACCATTTTGGATTTTTATTCGGACAGAGGATGAACGAAATAAGATGGATGGATTATAAGCAAGATGTCTCGAAGATTCAAGCCAGATAGGAATGTATGGAAGAAGACATGTTGCGCCAACCCCAGTAATAATAATAATTTATTTTATTTTCTTACCACAAATTACAGGAAACGTTATCACATAGGCTTCAGACACAATTTCAAAATTAATTTGTGTAAGACTGGTGCCTAAACTAGGTTTTTTAGAAAACCTGTATGTCAGGTCACCAGACCCCCTTAACAACTTTTACATTATAATTTTTGTACTGGAGACGATAAGATTCGCATAAAGAATTCAAATAACAATCTCTTACATTATTTGTAATATTGTTCATAAAATTCGATTTACAAAAATTAAAATGACACTGAAAAAAATTTATCTAATATGGAAACATGAAAGGGAGGATGTTTATGAATGTGAGTGGTGTTTGGGGTGAGTGTGTGTGTTGAGGAGTGAGTGTGTGGTGTGGGGAAATTGTGTGTGCGTTGCAGGGTAAGGTTTTGAAAAGATCTTCAATTTGAGTATAATCTAAAGTGATAAGCCAGTCAGTTATTTTTCTTTCAAACGTTGTTTTGTTTACCAATAGTGGTATAAAAGCTGGAGGACTTGGTTGACTCCATGAAGGGTCCTTCAAGGTGTCTACCTAGCCTTTTCCAAACTATACTGGGGTCGGCTTCCAGTTAAACCGGATCCAGCCGAGTACTGCGTGCTGTGTGCTGCGGGCCTTACTTCCCTGATAATAAAGAATTATTTTTGGAACGAAGTTCCTTATCGCGCGTTGTGAAAGGGGGCTAGACGGAAAAAAATCATACGAAAAGTTGTAACGACACTTTTTGCTATAGTTGTAAGCCGTGCGGCGTGCGCGTGTTTCTCTGTCTGTCTCTGTTTCTCTCTCTATTGAGCCTACTGATTAAGTTTATATTACATTATATTTGATAATATTAAAAAAAAAACAATTACCTTAAAAAAATAAAATTAATAATTTTTAATTCTTTTTTTAACTTTTTTTTACAATTCCTTCACTAATTAATCAAAAGGAGCTTCGTTCCATCCGGGTGTCCCTTGACACCTCTCAAGTTTTTATTATTATTTTTTGTTTTTCACTTTCTCGGGTCCCTGGTGACCCGGTCCTTTGATAGGCGTATGAGGAGCCGAAGCCAACTCGCAGAGGCCCCGTTAGATATTTCAAATGAAATGGGGCACCAACCGACGATTATCCCTGTATGTACTGTGAAAGTGTACCCAAGGATAATCCCCGGTTGGAGCAGAACTATTGCAGAATATGGAAACAAAAGACGAAACGCTATGGGTTTGGGTGGTTTAGTGGACCGATAATCGTTTACTATGGAGAAACTATTGGCCCCTGCCTGACCACTGACAATTATAACGGCTTTAAAATGGCAGGGATGGTATTTTTATTATTATTACTAGACTATTTTACGTGGAGCGGCTGCCTACCAGACCTCCACAACGCATTAACTGGGTAACATGCTACTCCTTGGCCAGACTGGTGCCAGATTTTCTGGCTTCTGACTATCTGTAACGACTGCCAAAGATCCACAAAGGACAGCTGGAACCAACGGCTTAACGTGCTTTCCGAGGTACGAAGGAGTCTCGGTATGTAAAAATGTTCACCCATCCACAGATCAAAATCGGCAAGCGTTACTTAACCCTCAATATCGAGCCGCGCGGCTACTGAAAAAAAAAACCTGCTACTCTTAACTGCGATGCTACATCACTAGAATTATTTTTATTCACAAAATATTTAAACACTGTCAAAGTTAAGCTCGGTGACCTTAGCAATGCATTCTTTGCGACGACGCTAAATGCCAGCGGTTTCCCATAGTGCATGAGACCGTTACAATCGGATGATATAATTGGTAAACGCATCTTCACTTCCTCATTTGTCAATGATGCTACGCTTGAGTATGCGGAGATGCGTCTTTAGTTGTTTTGTTTACATAAAGGAATTTGAGCTCCCGTTTTTTTTTTTATGGAAATGTGACACGAGGACTTTAGAGGCCTCTTATTGTACAGGGTCAGATAAAATAATAAGCAAAACTTCGCAGACATGTTAAAAAAATTTGATGGGTAGATTACAAACAACATGTTTATTGGCGTCTTTATTAAATCACTACAGTTGCCTTACATATTATGAGTTAATATCGTAATTATTATATTTAGGTATATGTTATGAATCGAATTAAATAAGATCATCATCATAACACCCGAAAGACGTCCACTGCTGGACATAGGCCTCCCCCAAGAACGGGGGGGGTTTGCCACAATTGCCACGCTTGGCAGGCGGGTTGGCGATCATAGTGTATGGTGTTGAGTTTTAGAGAGAACGCTGCTGCCCATTCTCTGGTGAGTCCCTTAGTCGCCTCTTACGACACCCACGGGAAGTGATGGGATGGTATTATTCTTTTAAGGCACCGTACGGCACCGGCCGATACCATACGGCGAATAAAAATACAAGAAACAATAATAATAAATAATTATTTATTTGGTGCCCCATTCCATTAGAAATGTGTAACGCTCTGCGAGATGGAATAGAATACGCTTTATTATGTACACCATATAAGTTACAGAAAAGATAGATGAGGAACATTACATAGAGTGACACAATGGGCGGCCTTATCGCTAAAATGAAATTTTTGAGACAACCTTTGAATGGATTTTAAAGAGAAAATGGGAAGTCAGTACTGTAGGTAGTCTTAAGTGTACTATTTATACATAATTAATAGATTTTATACAATAACTAGCTGACCCGCGCAACTTCGTCTGCGTCACAATTTTCATTACTGCTCCGCTACTATTGGTCTTGATGATGTCGTGATGACATATAGCCTTCTTCGATAAATGAGCTATCTAACACTGAAATATTTTTTCAAATCGGACCTGAGATTAGCGCGTTCAAACAAACAAACAAACTCTTCAGTTTTATATACAAAATATATAAAAATTAATATACTTGACCTTTAAATAACATTTTTACTAGTTATTATGCGCATATTTACTAAGATATTGATTGATAACAGTGGCAGATGGGTACCTACCAACATTTTCAGTTTTATAGTGAGTCTACTCGTACATTTTGCCAGTGATGGTGATGGTGATGCAAAAAATTAGTGCAATTGCAGTGATAGTTTCGAGATGTTGAGTTTGATAGAAGCCTAACTAAAATTTAAATCATGCTTCTTCTTAGAATACTTAGGTAGTTATACGTTGTGTAAGTATGACATTATGTAGGTAAGTTGACCCTGCGTTTTACTATAACCGTTCCGAAAAACTATTTCATAAACGATACCTAATCGTTTTTTGAATAGTTTTTCAAGGAAAAAGGGCGACCACGAATTCCAATTGAGTATAAATATTCAGGTGGTGCGAATACTGACGTAACAATAGTCCATTACTGTCAACCACCATAAACGTCGGTACAGTCAATAAAAGAGTAAAGTATACAGGACAAAATATAAACGTCCTATGGCTATGGTATTAGCGAATGCGTTTGTCGAAATCTATACTACTAATATACTACTTAATATATAAAGCTGAAGAGTTTGTTTGTTTGTTTGCTTGAACGAGCTAATCTCAGGAACTACTGGTCTGATTTGAAAAATTCTTTCAGTGTTAGATAGCCCATTTAACGAGGAAGGATATATATCACACACACTAAGACCAATAGGAGCGGAGCAGACGAAGTTGAGAGGCTTAACTAGTACCAACATTTAAGGGATTGGCCACGTGACATTTCGACACAGTTTGTCAATCTCATACATTTTTGACGTTTTGACAATCGCCTTCGTCACGCTACCGCTGACAAAATGTCACTTGTCTAGAGCCATGTTGATTGGCCCGGGCTGTGAACCGCGGGGCTAAAAAGGCCACTTTAGTAGAGTCATATTAGAATCATAATATTAATCACACAACAATCTAACAAAATTTCATTTTCATCTATTGTCAATCACCTTCACCACTTCGAGTTGTCATATATAACGACTCAAATCCTGACGAGGAATGGAAATTATTAGGTATTAAAAATAATTTCCATAACTGATCAAGTAGGTACATTTAGAAATCGGCCCCCTTAATAGCTATAAGTAGTTGACCCGCGCAACTTCGTCTGCACCGCTCCTATTGGTCTTAGCGTGATGATATACAGCCTATAGCCTTCCTCGACAAATGGGCTATCTAATACTGAAAGATTTTTTCAAATTGGACCAATAGTTCCTGAGATTAGCGCGTTCAAGCAAACAAACAAACAAACTCTTCAGCTTTAAATATTGGTATAGATACACCCGTGCATAGTACACCCGTGGTACTCGTCTCTTTTATTGTGTGTACAAAAAAAATATGCCTATCATACTTAGGCCTATTCCATTATTCACTTGACCATTCAAATCACACATACATCAAGTAAATATGATGGTAATGATTATAAATGGTCGATATTTGCTATAACACTTCCTGCCATCGATCCTTCGCTCTTTTGATCCCGGATGACGATTTGCATTCACGTAACAAAATTATAATATTAGCGTTATAACATCACAACGCGAATTCAACAAACGAATTGGTTTATTATCATAATAATAAGCTAGCACTCTGCTTTTGCGAAAACCTTTTGAGTATGAATATTAAATATATTTAATATTAGATTTTGAAAGCCTTGAACTTTGAGATAACGGGCAGAAAATAATTTAAATATTTGACATATTTAAATGATTTTCTGCTGTTATTTTGAATAATCCAGTTATAAATGGGTGAAGCACGTTTAAGATTTAAAAAATATGTTGATCAGAAATCGCTATTAATTCAACCTGTTACCACGGGCTTTTATAAGTTAATAATACATATCCCAAAGATCATAAATATGTATAATAAAAATCTTAAATTCATAATAGATATAATTGGAAAACAATTCAGATTATAATATGTAATTTTAATCCACAGGATGATTTTTAACTGTTTGACTTTGACAATTTTTTAGCGGTGGAAAGATATTTTAAATTTATTACTGACGGCTCACGTTTGACCACAAACTCACCTGATGGAAAGCAATGTGGTTTATAATGATAAACGATATTTATTTTGCAAATAGGTTACAAGTAATTGTTTTGACATATTAATTCAGATGAGGCCGGTATTTCCTAGCTGAATACCTTGAGAAGAAACACCGAAACAAACTAAGAGGTCATAGTCTCTTTTGAAATCCATACAATCGCCAATAACATACGAAAATCATTTAGGTTAACGTCTGAGGTGGCCTTTTGAGGAAAGCACCACGCAGGTTTGAGTGGGCTTGTCCAGACAGTGCAAGCATTTGTCAGTTATCGTGCAGCTCAACTCAGAACTTTGAGGAGGTCAATGGAGCACGCTTGATAGAAGTAAGCCATTCTTGACTTAAAGGCCCCTTAAAGGCAAACACAGACGCAGGGAATTCCACTCCTTAGCTGTACGCGCAATGAAATTGTTCCCAAAACTTTTTGTGCGTCTGGGTAAATATATTATTTATATAATGTTCCCCAAAAGATTCCATTTATTTTTATTTTTTTGTTGTACACCTACCACAGTGTAGTATTTTTAACCCAAAGGTTGACTGGTAGAGAATGCCTTGTTGCATTAAGTCCGCCCATGTACCACTAATGTACATAAAGTTTAAATAAATAAATAAATAGGTCTTGTACTCTGGATGAAGCGGACAAATCTGACATATGAAAACAAAAAGAGATTGATACCAAAGTGAAAGTTCGCCATATTATTATTGTTTAGTGCTTCCATCCCTGAAATATTGTCAACGAGCTTTTGCCTTCTGGCCGCGTGAACTTTTGCAATTATATTAGTAGTAATATTAGTTAAAAGTGGCTATATGACAAATATAGTACTATTGATTAATAGATAGTTATGTAATATTGCAACCATGACATTCATGGTATGGAATGCATGACACTCATAGAATAGAATATAAAATTACTCTTTATTGTATATCATAAAATTACAATAGGAGGTTAAAAAACCATAGAAACCAGCCATAATATAGATTGACGTAAGAAACAAATCTCTTTGTTAATAAAGAATATTTTATTTTGTTATTTACAGCATTGGTATTCAATGAATATATAAACAAATAAAGAGTAATTTACAGTAGAGTATTAGAATGCGAGTAGGTGACGGTTACCGTTACCGATCACTTTGTGTGCTGTCCCCAAGGAACCCGGCCCGAATTTCAATTCGACTCCTAATTAGACTATGTATGGCACTATTCTGTTATGATAATTTATGGTACAGTTCCATGCCAAACGATTTTGGCTTTGAAATTTATGAAGCGAACTGACAGGACATTATTTATGAGACTATGTGAGCGATGGGTGACTGACAAACTGTGATGCAAATATTGATTTCATTTATGGAATTAGTAAATCGATTTCTTTAGTATATACCTAGACGATTCATTCAAGCCGAAACGTAGACACTCATCTAAGGTCTGGTCCACAAATTCAAGGTTGCCAATGGAGAGAACAATGCTCAGTGTTTCTCTGGTAGATAGAATTTGCAACGAAATCATTCGCCAGACAACTAAAGTCACCGACATTGCGCTTAGAATCAGCATGTTGAAGTGGAAGTGGGCCGGCCATGTCTGTAGACGGACAGACGATCGGTGGAGCAGACATGTGTGTGTGAAGACCACGTATGGGCAAACGTAGTGTAGGACGCCCTGCGGCAGAATGATTTGAAGAAGGTGGCTGGTAGCGGATGGATAGCGTACTGTTCAAGATCGGGATGGTTGGCACTCTTTGGCTTAAGTTCAGCAGTGGACGGCAATTGGCTGTTATAATGATGATGAGAAGATTTGTTCCTTTTTGATATACCTATTTTATACTTGATTTAACATTTTCCCTAGCTCTTACAAGGACGCGCTGTGCATGGGGTTGCTTGGGGTTGTTTTCTTCATCTATTTTTTTCTGTAACTTATATGGTGTACATAATAAAGAGTATTGTATTCTATTCTATTCTTGGGGTGCAAGTGCGTGGTTAATGTAAGAGTGATGTTCTGCGGCATTTATTATAGTTCAATCGTAAATTCAATGCCACCAATTGCATCAGACTGCCTGAAAAGTGGTTATTTGGAACTTCTTAGTTGTCTTTTGCTATCTGTTTTTAGGGTTCTGTATCCCTCCGTCCGTCTGTCTATCAGCGGGCTGTATCTCAAGAACCGTAGTAGGTAGACAGTTGAAATTTTCACAGAATGTGTATTTCTATTGCCGCTAGAACAACAAAAATATTAAAAGTTAAAGGGGTCTCCTATACAAGAAACGTGTTTTTTTTTTTGGTTTATGGTACGAAACCCTTCGTGTGAGAGTCCGACTCGCACTTGGCCGGTTTTTTGCTACAAGTTAATTTATTTTTAGGATTCCGAAAAAAAAGGAACCCTTATAGGATCACTCGGGTGTCTGTCTGTCTGTCTGTCTGTCCGTCTGTCACAGCCAGTTTTCTCCGGATCCACTGGACCGATTCTGTTGAAATTTGGTACACATATGGATTTCTGTGACCCAAACACGGACGCATTATGTAAATTATTAAATTTTTAGTGTGGGGCTCACTTTTGGGGGTCAAACTAGAAAATTAAAAAAAGTTTTATGAACAATATCGTGTGACATATGAAATCAAAGAGCTTTTTATAATTTTAAAATAAATAGTTTAGAAGTTATTCGAGAAATTAGACGAAAAACGACCATTCCCCCCCTTAACTCCGAAACTACTGAGCCTAAAATTTTGAAAAAATGGAGTTAATAGATCTTTACTTAAAGATTACAGGAAAACCTATTAGAAGTCTGTAGTGTTAAAATAACATGTTAAAAAAACTAAATTCGTTCAGAACCCTTTGCACGCGAGTCCGACTCGCACTTGGCCAGTTTTTAATATTGTTTCTTTACTGCACATCATATACAGAACACCCTTAAATACAGCCACGCACTCGAAACACTCCGCATACCGATATTTCCAAAAATAAAATTGTTTTACAAAAATGCACGGAATAGGCAGGTTTTAACAAAAAAATAAATCTGAGTATTTAAAAAAAAAGTTGAGTGAACTGAACAGTGCAACTGTTCACACATACTAATCACTTCGTGATTATGTTCTTAACCGCTCCATTATTAGAATAACGTTATCTGATTTCGATCAAACAAATATATATTATGCCGTGTACATAGTAATGGGTGATTACCGAAATGTAATGGAGTACACAGTAAGCATTATTCCCCGTAGCAAGTGTTGAAGACGTAAACAACCTCATTTGTGTGCGGCTCATTTACTTTTTCACGCTCTTTTTTATTTACTCCTTTGTTTTTTAGGGTTCCGAAAAAAAAAGGAACCCTTATAGGATCACTCGGGTGTCTGTCTGTCTGTCTGTCCGTCTGTCACAGCCAGTTTTCTCCGGATCCACTAGACCGATTCTGTTGAAATTTGGTACACATATGGACTTCTATGACCCAAACACGGACGAGTTACGTAAATTATTAAATTTTTAGTTAGGGGATCACTTTTGGGGGTCAAACAAGAAAATTAAAAAAAAAGTTTTTTGAACAATATCGTGTGACATATCAAATGAAAGGGCTTACAGTGAGGGTTTTAATTATATTTTTTTCATGATTTAAAAAAAAATGGTTTTGAAGTTATTCAAGAAATAAGACGAAAAATGACCATTTCCCCCACCTTATCTCCGAAACTACTGAGCCTAAAATTTTGAAAAAAATGGAGATAATAGATCTATACCTAAAGATTACAGGAAAACCTATTAGAAGTTTGTAGTGTTCAAATAACATGATAAAAAAATTAAATTCGTTCGGAACCCTTTGCACGCGAGTCCGACTCGCACTTGGCCAGTTTTTTTTTTTCGTGGGTCATATTGTAAGATTTTCAATCTACATTTATACTAATATTATAAAGAGGAAAGATTTGTTTGTTTGTTTGAATTGAATAGGCTCCGAAACTACTGGACCGATTTGAAAAATTCACCATTAGAATCCTACATTATCCCTGATGAACATGGGCTATAGAGTATTTTAAAAAAAGTTAGGAATCCGTATGAAAACTTGAATAATGTAATCCAAGGTGTGAAAAAAATACCAAAAAAATCCTTAATCGCGTACGCTGCGGAAATTATTAGCCATAGAGCAAAGTGATGTACTACAGTTTTATAGAAAACATCAATATCCACAAAAAAGTCCGCGAGGATATATATCTAACTATTATGGTTAAGTCACAATAACCGCTTTTTGTTCAAATTATTCGATCAAAGCCCAGGTGGAATGGAATAGTGGTGATTTTGGTATCATGGTATTAATCCTTATCCATTTAAATGGTTTGGTAATTTAGGTTGGTTATGTATACGTAAATTACACTTTAAATTATGCAAATCGGACCTTTCGATTAAAAGTTACGACGGGTATAAAAATACTCTAAGTAAGAAAAATGTCGCGGATTGAGCGAACAGCCCTACGTTTAGTATATTAATAAGTAATTTACACGTTAACCTTTATAGAGGGAGGACAAGGAGATGAAGTTCGTGGAGTACTAAACCCGCGCGAACGAAGTCGCGGGCGAAGTGCTAGTATACTATAAAGGCGCAAACCCACCGCGGTGCACGCTGTGCATGGCCACGCGGCGCATTTTAGCTGCAAGGGTTCATTTGTTTGACAACATGGGTCTACGTTTCCACTGCAGTATACACTACACACCCACGACTATGTACAAAGGTAGCGTGGCCCACCGCGGCACACGGAGAGGCTGAGCACGTTGTTTTGCAAGAATATGGTTTTGATATAGACGTAGGTAATATTCGTGTATAACGTGTATTGTGTGCACAGCGTACATGGCGTTGACAGCGTTGAGCTATGTGAGTGCAATATCCGAGCAAGCCACGCGTGTACCAATGACGTCAATTGATGCGTAGCGTGCCCATGGGTTGAAGTGGAGACAATCTCATACAGTTTCATGCAAGGCGAAGCCTCACACACGTGCGTAGCCTCTCCGTGCGCCGCGGTGGGTTTCCGCATTGATAGGGGCCAGATAAATGTGCGATGGGAAATTAGGGAAAGTGCACTTTATTGTAAGTTTATCTAGCACCCACCATACATTCTTTTTTTTATTTATTCTACCTATTAATACTTGGCCTGTACTTGAATTTTGATATTTTAATCATTTTAACACTAGAAGTATTAGTTGTTAGTAGTTGGAAAGTACCATAATAATACAATGTTATATAATATTGAAAATACACTAACTAGGTACCAATCATTTATGGTTACCGATTTATATCGCCTGAAGTTAGGTGCCGTCAGTAAACTCCACACGATATAATTCTATACGAATCTTACCAAAAGTTTCCATATGTGATGTCAAAATAAGTGCATATGTAAGTCTATTTGTTCTTGCTCTGAAACGTAAGACTCTCCGAGACAGGATCGATTTTTAGGCAAGCTTTATTTTCGGTTTCACGCGAAAAAAAATATAAAACCTTTGAAATTGTCGTTTGTTCTGTTGTATGAACTTCACACGAACAAAGTCGCGGGAAACAATTAATTAAAACTAAAATGGTAGTAACAAAACAAACTATGACACTACGACAATACGTAGTAACCGTTTCGGTGTCGGTTTTCTCTCAATAAGCTAATTAATTTCTCGGTCCCACCCATACACAGGCGTTCCCATTAAGTTTGCATTCATTACACCATTAAATACTAGTTCTCTTTACTTACAGGAAGTTAATTCGACTAGCACAGCAGCACTTCCGTTGGGACTGCTCGTTAATAATTAAACTTAAGTGGGTGACAGACGTACAAGCAAGTACGCGTACTTATGGCTCGCCGACCTTTTTCTGTACGCATCTTGTTTTAAAGTACGCGTACTTAGGGTGACACACGAGCGAAGGAGGACGTCGAGCCATAATGATAAGTACGCGTACTTGCCCGTACGTCTATCACCCACTTTAAAGTTGAAAAGAAAACAGTGATCTTATGCGGGCCATACAAGTTGAAGTAATTTGATAAAACTAGCTGATTCAAATATTTTTATCAAATTGGCATGCATCTCTGTGGGAGAATTTTATCAAAAATAAGTTGTCAAATGGCATGAAAGAATACGACATTTCGTATTTCTATTTGATCAAACAGTTTGAACCAGCCTGTCTGATCAAATTACTTGAACGTGTAAAGCCCGTATTAGTTATAGACCAGGGCTGAAACCTTTAAAATGGTAAAAAGTTAAAAAAAAAGTAATAGTAGGATGAAACCCATTGGAAAAGGAACAAAATATAACAAATATTAAAGGAAAAATAATTTACGGGCGATCTGAGGTCGGGAAGTGGATGGGGGTGAGTTTTTTTTGCATTTACTGATATTTACCTTAGTAATGTATATTTTTTTTACGTCATCAGAAAGTAGACATTTTAACGAACTAAAAGCCCACCGACTTTTTAAAAAAGCAGATAATTTGACGGGAGAATTTTCGATTGAAAATTAGGGTGCTTTTTCGATATTAAGTCAAAATAAAGTGAAAAACAAATATATCAAATTGAAAAAATGACAGTGTGTTTGGGACATAAAAAGGTAAGTTTTCACCAAATTTCCCGAAAGATAAAAATAAAAAAACAAAAAACTTGGTTATTTGAATTTTCCACATAAATGAGGTTATGTGAGAAAAGTGTAAATACAAAAGTTGGAGATCTTTTTATTACCTACAACTTTGCCTTGTAACTTTTTTCCGTAGGACTTTTAGTTTTGCCGGAAATCGAGATAAACTGTTTTTTTTACCCTTAGAAACTCACCCCCATCCACTTCCCGACCTCAGATCGCCCGTAAATTATTTTTCCTTTCATTGCTGTTATATTCTCTTCCTTTTCCAATGGGTTTCATCCTACTATTATTATCTTTTTGTTTTCAAAAATTATCGACCCTGGTCTATTGGTATGAGCGTAAAATTAGAACGGATGAAACTCAGTGAGTGAATATAAACGTTGATAGATAGACGAACGAATCCATTAATCAAAGAACTAGATGCCTACCGCAAGGAATAGTTTGAGTGGACTCAGGAAAATTATACCTGAGGCTCTAGACAAGTGACATTCTGCAGCGGCAGAGTGGCGAAGGCGATTCTCCAGCCGCTGTCGAAATATTATGTTATCAGTTCTTTATATTTTGGCATCTCGATTGTAGGGAATATGCATGAAAAAAAAATTTGTGATTTATACAGTTTATTTAAAAATATAATACTAACAGTAAAAATAGAATCAAACTTGCTCGAAAAACAAACGAGACATAATTATTTTAAACAAAGATATCTGTCCCTCTCGCGAAAACGCTGTTTTATTTGGCAGCTGGATAGGCGTTATGGACTTTGACGTCAAATTTCATGTCGGACTTCTCTTTCTAACTGTAGTCTTTGAAAATTTTAACTTCATTGCTAATGAAGGTATTTAAAAAATAATTTCATGATTGTTTAGCCAATAAGCATTTCATTTTGAAAATAAAAATCGCATGCATATACTCTATTGCCATCGCTAATAGAATAGCACTTTGTCTAGCTAGGCTAGAACTAGGCTCTAGAACGCCATCTCCTAAATTCTTCCTGATGCTCTAGACTCTAGAGCATCTTGAAGAATTAAGTAGAGGCGTATGAACGACAGTAGCCGGAGTAACCATAGAGAGAGTTACGATTTAACAAAAACTGAGGCATGTGACAGATTATTAAGACCCCAATCTTATAGTGGCTATTGTAATTATTTTGGCGTTTAACTTGCCCTACTCTGACGGCCTGCACAAAGTGAGTTATTCCGGTCGGATCTCCTGATCTGATCCCCTGCTGATTATTATTATTATGTTTTAATTCCTGTCTGATCCACTATAAACTTTGCAATTCCGGTCTGATCCCCATATTCTTTTTGACAGGTATGTGCAGTCAAGAGAAAAACAGTTGTTCATGTATAAATTATTTGTTTCCATTACAATAAGAATTACGAACATGAATAATTCTATAAACCCTGTACGTATATTTTGTTGCTGACTGTCCCAAAAATCTGTTAATAGATAACTAGGGTATCCGACCGGAATAAAATATTTAAATTTATTTGTGATACCCTGCACAATAGATCAGACCGGAATAGAAAAATTATAAATTAAAACTGATTCCCCAGGGGATCAAATACGGGTTATCCGAACGGAATGACTCACAAAATATAAGGTGTATCCCATACAATTTAATTCCATACAATACGGACTTTTAAGAATCGTTGTTGCTGAATGTCGCAAACCTGCAAGCTTGGAAGTTCTTAACTGTTAAAAGATAATCCAGCAAAATAATTTCCGCCAGTCACCTTATTTCATTACTTTTTCTAATATTCAAAGTGTGTAAAGCTGTCATGGTTGTTATAACTAGACACTTCCTGTCACCGGAAGAGCCTATGTTCATGGTAGTCGAGGTCCGGTCGACATTGGCTTGGCTATCTATAGTACCTACACTACCTACCTCTGATAAGGCGAGGTCAACCACAGCTGTCACTTTCGAGAAGAGGTCTTAGTGTTAAAGGAAGTCCTACGACCACAAACCAAACGTCCTCGACAATTTGATAAACTGCGCTTTAGTTTAGTAGCAATATCCCAAACATTTTTTTAGGATGGGAAGCCATTAAATGACTGCTTCCGCTATGGGCGGAACAGGAAGGAGTGTCAGACTCTTACTGACTAAAACCCATCCGTGTTCCTCCTAATGCCCTTTGCGTTCCAGGGCCGCGGTGAATCTTTCGAAAAAATTCCGCAACCATAGCAGGCACCAAGACCCACGTAAATATCATTTAAAAAAACCAACCAAGTACGAGTCGGATTCGCACACAAACGGTTCCGAACCATAAACCTTAATTTTTATTGTTTGTTATTATAGCGGCAATAGAAATACACAATCTGTGAAAATTTCAACTGTCTACCTATTACGGTTCTTGAGATACAGCCCGCTGACAGACAGACGGATGGACGAGCGGACGGACGGAAGGACGGATGGACGGACGGTCGGACGGACAGCGGAGGTTTAGTAATAGGGTTTCGTTGGTTATCCTTTGGGAACGGAACCCTAAAAACGGAATCAAAGCCATAAAGCCGCCTTGAATCTATACCGTATACGTAACATGATCATATTTTTTTTTTTCTAATGAAACACAATACGTTCCAATAATTTAGTTTCCGGGTTCCCAATGACCTTTCGCTATAATCTACGACCGCTATTACCATACTAAAACGCTACATCTGGTTTTTAACTAATTAGTTACCACTGAGTTGAGTTTTTGGAACGAAGTTCCTTATCGCGCGTTGTGAAAGGGGGCTAGACGGAAAAAATTCCCACGAAAAGTTGTAACGACACTTTTTGCTATAGTTTTAAGCCGTGCGACATGCGCGTGTTTCTCTGTCTGTCTCTCTCTCTCTCTCATAGAAAGCAAGCCAGTTATTTTCGTTTCGTCTTTCTATTTCTGTTTACATTATATTTGTAAGGTAGGCAGGGTAGGCAGGGTAGGCAGGGTAGGCAGGGTAGGCAGGGTAGGCAGGGTAGGCAGGGTAGGCAGGGTAGGCAGGGTAGGCAGGGTAGGCAGGGTAGGCAGGGTAGGCAGGGTAGGCAGTGTAGGTGGGTAGGCTAGGTAGGCAGGGTAGGCAGAATGGGCAGGGTAGGCAGGGTAGGCAGGGTAGGCAGTGTAGGTGGGTAGGCAGGGTAGGCAGGGTAGGCAGGGTAGGCAGGGTAGGCAGGGTAGGCAGGGTAGGCATGGTAGGCAGGATAGGCAGGGTAGGTGGGTAGGCAGGGTAGGTGGGTAGGCAGGGTAGGCAGGGTAGGTAAGGTAGGTACGGTGGGTAGGGTAGGTAGGGTAGGTAGGGTAGGTAGTGTAGGTAGGGTGGGTAGGGTCTAAAATTGAGCCTACTGATTAAGTTTATATTACATTATATTTGTTAATAGTAAAAAAATATTATAGTACGTAAAAAAAAAAAATACGATTCCTTCACTAATTACTTCTCCGAACTTTGTTCCATCCGGGTGTCCCTTGACACCTCTCAAGTTTTTTCTGTCCAATTTGTAGTACTGAACATTTGAATTAATTATGTAGCGGAGCGGAAGGTAGACTCAGACTCCTACTGGCTAAAACCCATCTGGCCCTAACCAGCCTCGTCTACTATGCTAACATCTCTTTGAGGCGCGCGTGGAACACAACGCACCGTCGACCCGGGCCTACAGTGCGATTCTGTAAGCATGTCGAAGTGAAAGCTTGAGTGAAGTGATCACGAAGTGAGCTGTCAATCCAAGTAATCAATAAGGAATGACAGCTCACTTCGTGATCACTTCATCCAAACCTTCACATGTTTACTGAATCGACCGGCTGGTCTTGATCGGACGGTGAGCCACTTATTCCGCAGGACCGTGGTTACGGTAACCGGGAATTGCCCTTGCGTCTCCCAACGCCCATTATCTTATCCTAAGCATACAATCGAGTATTGAGAACTTATCATCCTCTAACTGAAACGTAATTACGATAAATTTAAATTAACGAGATCGATGTCTTAAAATATCTACATTTTGGCGAGTTAGAATGCAAAAACAAATTTACTGAACTGCTGTTTTTTTATGTATTTAAAAGTTTTATACATGCATGAGTACTTTCATTCCCTGAAATATTGCAAATACATATTTTAAAGTTAGCAGTGTAATATCAAATTCATAGATAAAATGAGTATTGTTAAAAACTTACATATTAGAATCTAAATTTTAGATTTTAATTGCCTATGAGTATAAACTCTGAGATCAAAGTAAGAGACTTATTATTGAAATAAGTTACGTATTAGTAATACGTAACTAATTTCAATAATAAGTCTCCATAACATATCGGAGGGCATTCGAGAGACTCGCCACCGCCACGGATGAGAAGTGTGCGTTACACTGCCCGTTCATGATATCCACTTTCCTGTCAATCTTCCACTCGTCATTTTCGTTTTCATCCTCTCTTATTTGATTTCCATCGTAATCTCCAGTTGCTATCTTAGGCGAGAAGCAACCAACTGAAGTTTGGAACTCCAGGAGAGGTTTGAGCCAGGAGTTGCGGATAAACTGAGCGTGCCCGAAAAGGCCGCATAGTCCAACTGAAAAAATTTAAAAATTAATGCAATAAACTTTTTATTGGTTCAGTCATAACAGCCGAAGACGTCCACTGCTGGACATAGGCCTCCCCCAAAGGGGGTTTGCCATAATCGCCACGCTTGGAAGGCGGGTTGGCGATCGCAGTGTATGGTGTTGCGTTTTACAGGGAACGGTGCTGCCCATTCTCTGGTGAGTCCCTTAGTCGCCTCTTACGACACCCACGGAAAGTGACGGGATGGTATTATTCTTTTACGACTCATACGGCACCGCCCGACACTATGCGGCAGATACTATAAATATAAAAATAATGATAACATCACAGACAGATTTTTGATTCTTAGCAATACATTCGGAGGTGAAATCTCACCATATTTACGAGTTGATCCAACAGAACTTGAAAGGGTTTTTATTACCCACGTGTACTTTCATCCCCAGAAATATAGCCAATGAATGAAAACTCATTCTGTATTAATCACTTACTCTGCTCATATATGAGGTCAGGCACTTGAAAGCTATTGGAAGCAATGAACTTAGCCTCGTAGAAGCATTTCTTGCAAAACATGTTCGTCATCAATTTGTCCTCTATTTCAGAGAACACCGTACATCTTCGAGAGAAACGGGCGATGACCAGAAATAAAAGCCTGAAATATAACGATTATTCTACAAAAGTGCATTGACAGACTTCGTACCAACAAAATAGCTTTTTCTACGTTTTTTTTTTCCCTTGAGAAGTTTTATTTGGCGATTTGGTATTTTAGTACAATGCTAAACAACGTGTGTATCTCGTGGATTTCTTCTGGAGTGTCTATATTCAGGATATTCTAGAGTGACGACCACGAACCGAAAGACGCATCGTTGGAAGGCCTCCCACAAAGTGGATCGATGACCTGTTGCGGGTCGCGGGAAGCCGACAGATGCGAGACGCACAGGACCGGTTGTTGTGGCGACACTTGGGGGAGGCCTATGTCCAGTAGTGGACGTCTTTCGGATGATATGATGATGATGATTCAGGATGTTTACACAACTCGACAAAATGTTAAGGAACAGCCAATGGCTTTTTTCACGATTTCAGCGCATCAACGCAGTCCCATAATGAAAGTTCTTCATTCTTCATATTAATAAGTACTGTCACCATTGATATATAAAAAACCCAAGATGCAGTCTCGAACAAATGCAACACTCAAAACTGTCGTCAAAAACTGACATGTACCAAGTGTCATGTGTGAGTTGTGTGTAGTTATACTATAAACAATTTTTTTTGCAAATTCAACCTTACACGGATCGCTTAAAGTTGTTTTTACAAAGCAGTGCAGTATGGCGAGTGATGCGCAATTTTTTCTGCAAATTCAACCTTACACGGATCGCTTAAAGTTGTTTTTACAAAGCAGTGCAGTATGGCGAGCGATGCGAGACTGTTTGAAACTTGCGCACAATTATACATATTGCGCTTGTTTTTTGCGGACGTTTTTGAGATGCTGAGTGTGTATCTTGGGTTTTTTATATATCAATGACTGTCACCTTTTATTTTATATTTACTGTGACTGTCGTCAAAATAAATGTGTTTTCTTTCTTTCACCCCCAAAAAGATCGCCAACGGATTAAAATCGTCCTGTATAATAGACATACCTGTGCGTTAGTGCATAGCCGAAGTCACTGCCTTCCTTAATCATGAGCTTGCAGTGAGGGGGAGTTAGACAACTCGGTTGAGAGCTTCTGTTCAAATGTACTTGAGGAGTCTGCACCAAATATACTAAGCATGCATCTAAAATAATTACAAATATAAATAAACTAGTAAAATTATTTGCTTGTTGTCATTATTGTAATTACTGTAATCAAAGTAAATGGAGTATTTATGTTAACATCAAAAAGTAGCAGGTTTGCAAGACTGTGAATTCTATCTACGTCCACGGGTAAAAGACATCAGTGCCGTTAGTGCGAGTTTTTAACGTTCTCGATCGCGTTAGCAAAGTCAAAGTCAAAGTCAAAACGTTTATTCCAACTAGGCCATTAAACGGCACTTTTGAACGTCATTCACATTACAAAAAATATAAAATACTGAAGTGATTCTACTGTCCATTCGGAAAGGTAGATTCTTATGGAGAAGAACGGACAAGAAACTCCATAGTTACTCTTTTCAAATAAATCTTTTTCAATATTTGGTATACAAAAATTTAGTTATATGTGAGGACCATGCACCTAGGGTATGCAGAGGTTGGCTTATTAATTTCTAAATAGGTAGGTACATGATACTCACACATTTACAAATATTGGAATCAATAATTAACAATTTGTGAGTTAGCAAAAAAATACAAACACGAAAAGAAACAGAACATCTATAAAGTTAATACATAAAGCAACCAGTCTGATTTTGTCCACAACATTGACTGTCCTATGGAGCAGGACCAGCATGCTTCCAAGCATTCTTATCCTGAATGTAATATTCTAATTTGTAGTAAGCTTGTTTACAAAGTGTGCTTTTGATGTACGTTTTAAATTGTCTTTCATTTAGTTCTAACATGTCACAAGGTATTTTATTGTAACATTTAACACAGTAACCCATGAAAGATGTGTGTACTTTAGCTAATCTATAAAATGGTTGGTCTAATTTATCTTTATTTCTAGTATTAAAATTATGTCTATCACTAATTTTACTAAAAAGATGGCGATTTTTCCGAACATTCATAATATTTTCATACATGAATTGGCAAGAGACTGTCATAATATTAATCTTTTTAAAAAGTTCCCGAAGAGCGTAAACGTCAATTTTTATTGAAATTAAATAAGCGCCGTCTGGTGACAATAACGGAAAACCCTTTTTTATACTTTTTGACATAAGCAAACGATTACGTTAACACGATCGAGTGTGTGTTGCCAGTGATGACATATGGAACTGAAACGTGGTCGCTCATCAGAAGGCTCAAAGTCACTCAAAGGGCAATGGAGAGGGCAATGCTTGGAGTTTCTTTGCGTGATCGAATTAGGAATGATGATATCCGCAAGAGAACCAAGGTTACCGACATAGCCCGAAGGATCGCCAAACAAAAGTGGCAGTGGGCAGGGCACATTGCTCGCAGAACAGATGGTCGATGGGACCGAAAGTTCTGGAGTGGCGACCGCGTACCGGAAGACGCAACGTTGGAAGGCCTCCCACAAAGTAGACCGATGACCTGGTGAAGGTCGCGGGTAGCCGATGGATGCGGGGCGCGCAGGACTGGTCGTTGTGGCAACGCTTGGGGCAGGCCTATGTCCAGCAGTGGACGTCTTTCGGCTGATATGATGATAATGACAATGATCGAGCGTGTTAAAAAACTCGCACTAAGCCCTCTGTTCATGTAACTTATGTCCAGAAGGACTGACACAACTACGAACATTCTTACACTGATAAGAGGCTACATTCTACAATATTGTTGATTATCTTGATTGCCTTTTTATCGGAAAATACATTGTTCCTGTAGAATAGGCCACGGGACTACTAGTCACAAAGTAACATAACAATACACCACTTCACATGTTACACGACTGCCCCAGTAGAAGAGTTATATTTCAAGAGTACTAGTACGTATATGTACTTATGAACTTTTATAAAAGATTTTAGTTGGTAAATAAATAATGGGACAATTACGGGCATTTGCATTGCTCCCTAAACAAACATCTCTTTAACATTGGCGCCATGGACAGCCCACTCTACAGGGGCTGCTTTGACGCCGAAGAATCAGCCGCCCACGTAATCCTGGAATGCAAGGCTGTGGCTACCCAACGTGGACAAATGCGATCCGCGAAGCCTGTGAAACTACTATGCTTCTGGGCGGAGCTAGGCTGGCTAACTTAGCAAGGACACCTTGCGTAGGTGTCCTTGCAAAGGACCGAATGGGAGTCTAACTCTACTGCTGATAAAAAACACAAAGTAGGTACTTTACCTGATTCTTTTGGCGAGGGAAAATTATTTTCGAAGTCATTAACGTTGTTGTAGTAGTCTTCCCATTTTCCATAGATTTTCTTCAACTGTTTTGGACCGTACATCTTTGTTTGTTTCAATAGTTTTTTGTTGAATTTATCCGAAGGTACTGGCCACGTGGTTGCGTTGTAAAATAGTAGCGTCACTAAAACAATCAAGCAACAATTATTTATTTAGAATTCTCAGATTATAGAGTACAAACTGTGACAGTAGAATATACAGGTACATTCTATTGCCACAGTTCATACTATTTCACTATTACTCTATCTTGTGGCTGACATGTTTATTTGCTCGTAAAAGTTTTGTAGGCGTTTATCACAAAAACTTATCTGAGATCAAAAATTCGCAGGTATATTCAACCTCTTAGACTTTTTAAATTCAAATAAAACCATATCAGTAGATACCCAAATATATAATCTTGTGTTAAACATATTTCGGTACTGATGAGCTTACATCGGATGGTCGATGGGGCCGAAAAGTTCTGGAGTGGCGACCGTGTGTGAAGACGCAACGCCGGAAGGCCTCCCACAAGGTGGGTGGACCGATGAAGCGGTGAGGGTCGGGGTCACCAATGAAAGCGAGACGCACAGAACTGGTTGTTGTGGGAGGCCTGTGTCCAGCAGTGGACGTCTTTCGGCTGATATGATGATGATGATGGTGAGCTTGCATTTCAATTAAAAAAGGTTTTTTCAAATATATTTGTCACCGGAAAATGGCAAACGCCGTAAGATTGTAAAATATCGCGTGAAATTGTAATTTTTTTTTTCTAAATAAGACACGGATGTATTGGAAACTATTGAATTTGTATGTGATATATTATTTACAAAACGATTTTTCCTACTATTTCGAAAAATTATAATCTAATCAAGATTTATAACAATCTTACGGAGTCTGAAATTTTCCGGTGACATATCTAAGCATATCAGTGCCCAAATTTAACATAAATTTGGGCACTGATATGCTTAGACACACAAAATTGGGTTTACACCAATAGGAAAGCACTCAATCTATTTATAGAGTGGATCTGTAAAATACGTGAAAATACGTAAGTAAAATGAAGTAACTTTAAAAACTGATTAGTCTAAAATGCTTATCTTAACTTTATTGCGTATTTCCGAGACTACATTGAACTTTCCCTAATATCCCTTCGTAGATAACGGAACAATAAATTAAGAACCTTTTTTATTACTAGAGAACGCGAAAGGATCATGATACAAGTCGATTCAGGACAACTTTATGTCGCTATTTCTGTTTTTGATATTAAAACAGTCAATCAATGTTTGTGGGTCAATGACCGATATTGCACATTTATCTGGCGCCTACTATACTGATATTTAAATTAAAACCAAGATATTTTATTGAACAAAAACTACAGCAAAACACACATCTAGGCACACGTAACTAATTTCATAGGGTGAAAATAACAAAAAAAAATAGGTAAGGAAAAACATTTTACATTGAATATCCTGCCACATTTTTGTCCCATTTTGATTTTTTTGCACCATGGACTGAAAATAATTGGATAGTTCGTCGTTCTTCACAAATAGATTTTCCAAACGTAAACGTATATTTGCGGGGACACTCGTTCGCTTCTGTTGCAAAATTTGCCTCAAATTCACTGTAAAAAAAAGTGTTAAAGTACCTAATTAACCAAAGTTTTCATCGAGAATGGATTGATTGACAGCACAAGAACTTATTTTGCCAATTTTGCATTGTTCAAAACTGTCGTAAGTGAGTAGGTATCTCGAGCCTGAAGAAGTTTGAGTTAAGACTTCAACTTCCTAAAAACATAAAACGTTTTGACAGTCGGGTAAAATTAGATGTTTCATTTGACAGAGTAAGATATTGAAACAGCAATCCTTCATTCATAGTACCGTTTAACTTTTTTTCACTGACACTGGCAGAATAGTCGGAACCGGCTCAATTGCCATAAAAGGAAGAAAAAAAACTTTTTGTAAAAACTTACCGTCTATCAGGAACAATCCAAACTGCATGTTCAAATCGACATAATGTTTATGCCTTTCACAGAAATCTACAGCTTTTTCCAATGCACTTAAATAATGGTGAAAATCTTTTACCGTAGGAAAATCATCGAAGATGTTTTTATACGAAAGTTCTTCATTAGCAACAACACCACTCATACAAGTAATAATAGTCATTAAAAAAGCCAAAATATAAATTAAAGTATACGGACGAAAGGACTTAATGGACATTAACACTTTCATCGCGATTTTTTATCTCATGTGATCGTAAGATGTTTCAACATCTGAATTCGAATGAAAACTGACCGCATTTTCTTCAGTGCTATTGTTTTTATCTAGAGATGAAAATAAAGACAGACGAGCACCTATTTTCCTCGAATTGTTTTGTTCCCACACAATGATTCTCCCACGTTCCTACTCAGTGTCTCTCGGGCGCGGGACACGATTTTTTATCTTAAAATATCGTTTGGTCTTGTCTTTGGATTATTCACGAAAATTGATTGGTTTTTCATTTTAAGTAGGTATGGCACATCGTAACGTTACATGTCGTAGGTGCAATGTGATACGCAAAATTCTAAAGTTATGATAGAAATTGTATAATATTATGAACATTCTGTTTATATATCAGTGCTCTTTTGTGTTTTGAGAATCAGGTTATTTGAGAATCTGGTATTCTGAGATTGAACCTTTTATAATACTTGCAGCAATTTCGTTTCAGGCAACAAAAATCGACTCGATGAGAATCGAGCAGGCGCTTACACAAATAGTACGCAGGGGCATTAAAAAAAACTGCATGAAAAATATTAAATTTCTCTTTAGTAACACGGAGCATTGGGGATTTTACTGATAATCAAATCAAATTAAATTTCAAATCTCGAATTTTTATTGCAATTCATAATGTACACATACAGGTGGAAAAATGAACAAATAGAAACAATTATGGACCCTGTCGGGCACAGCAAAACTTTAAATAATTAGGAGAGAGGAAGAGCGTTTTGTAATTTTGTAATCATGCACGAAAATATGCTATTCTTTTATCTGTATCCAGCTGCAGTTTATAAACTGCTCAAGGAATACGTTAATGACACGAGATCACTAAAACACAAAGCCGAAAACTAGTAGACTTGACCCATACGCGGCACTCCATGTTCACCATGTTTCTTTTATTTTTAAGACGACTTCGATGTTTTAAGAAAGTAACACACAATCACATTATTTTCGAGTTTAATTTCCCTTATATTGTCAACCATACGTCAATAAAGATTAAATATCGTAACTTCGAAGTGTCGGGTCAGGATGACCCACGCCCGTACCCGTGTACTGTTTTTCAACCACGATGAAAGCGGGTTAAAATGTATTGAGGCTTTCTGTAAATTATAGCAGGGATAAGCTGTGACTAAGCTACGCCGCGGGAGCTACCATTTTAAGTTCTTTCAATGATTCACGCCCGATCCCTCCCGATAAATAATCATTACGTAGAAAAGAATGAATTGTTTTTAGAGGAACTTTAAACTATGTTTGGTAAGCTATTTTTTTTTTAATAATTCCTACAGTAAATGCCTTAGATGCTGAAAAAGGAAGCAGTGCAGACATTAATAAAACAAGTTACACACAGATTTATATGTTACTTTTAACAGCATAGTTTTTATATTACTGTATTTATTAACGATTTATGTTTATTTTATTTATCAATATTTAATTAAGTACTATGTTTATTGTGTTTACCTTCGTCCGTGTGCCGCTGTGGGGTGCCAACTGAAAACCAGCGCTGGGTGTATGACCCCCAGCAAATGCTGAGATGGTTACCCTTTCGGTATGGGCACGCTCAGCGCAATTGTGTAGGTACCTGCTATTACTTCTGTTGACTTTGTCGCTGTGCGTTTATGTCTATGCTGAATAAATTCTTTTAAATTCTATTCTATTCTGTTTTAAGTTGACATACTCCTTTAAAAAAACAATTAAAGGAGGATGGACTGGCAGGCATTGCCACACAAAAACAATCAATTACACAAAAATTTGGAAGTATGACTTCTAGATATTATTTTTAACATTAATTTCCATTATCGATAAGCTTCAGAGCTGTCATTTCACTCGCTTATTTCGCTCGCTAGTCTCGTTAATAAACATTGCATTCAAAATCAAATTCTATTACCATTTTACCTTTTAAATGAAAAATATTTGTAAAGGAAGATTGGCAAATCAGCCGATACCAATATTGTCTCTTTATAAAACCCGATTCCAGAAAAAAAACAATTGAAGATAAGGTACTGTCAGTAATAGTAACACAGTAAATTTTAATAATAAGTCTCAAAGATATATCTGAGGGCATGCGAAAGCGTAGCCATAGCGACTGCCGAAAAGTGTCCGTTGCATTGCCCGTATATGATATCCGACGGCCTCTCAATTTGCCACTCTTGGTTTGCTTCCTTTCGCAATTTATTCGCTTGGAAATCTCCAGTTGCCAGCTTCTCTGAGAAGCAACCTACTGACGTTTGGAACCCAAGAAGAGTTTTGAGCCAGTGCTTCCGAATAAACTGAGCGTGACCAAATAGGCCGCAGAGAGCAACTGTAACAGTTAAATAACGTTTTATTTTAAAAAATCTACCGTTATTAAAAAAAAATATGTTTAGGCCCATTTGCTCGAACCAGAGTTATCTTTGAACTGAGTAGTTTGAACTTACGTTGCTAACACGAGGTTATTTAACAATTCAATCCTATTATATAAAATTCTTCCGTTACTGACTGATTGAGTGACTGACAGACAACGCACAGCCGAAAGTATTGTACGTCTGCCATGAGTTTTATCAATATATACTCGCTAGCGACTGTAGTTAAAAAAAACTGGCCAAGTGCGAGTCGGACTCGCGTGCAAGGGGTTCCGAACGAATTTTTTTTTTTAACACTTTATTTTAACACGACAGACTTCTAATAGGTTTTCCTGTAATCTTTAGGTAAAGATCTATTATCTGCATGTTTTTCAAAATTTTAGGCTTAGTAGTTTCGGAGATAAGGGGGGGGAATGGTCATTTTTCGTCTAATTTCTTGAATAACTTCAAAACCATATATTTAAAAATTATAAAAAAAATATATTTAAAACCCTCACAGTAAGCCCTTTCATTTGCTATGTCACACAATATTGTTCAAAAAACTTTTTTTTTTAATTTTCTAGTTTGACCCCCATACTAAAAATTTAATGATTTACGTAACGCGTCCGTGTTTGGGTCACAGAAGTTCATATGTGTACCAAATTTCAACAGAATCGGTCCATTGGATCCGGAGAAAACTGGCTGTGACAGACGGACAGACAGACAGACACCCGAGTGATCCTATAAGGGTTCCTTTTTTTTCGGAACCCTAAAAATGTATGAAAACCTTAAAAAAACAAGTTTCTAATTTATTTTTTTAGTTGTTAACTAAAGTTTTACTTGCAACTAGCTTGCTTGTTAGTTAACAACTTGAATAAGTTAGAAACTTGTTTTTTTTTTTAGTTTTCATACATTTTTTTAACTACAGTCGCTAGCGAGTAGACGTACTGGTCGTAGAAAGCTGAAATTTGGCATGTAGGTTCCATGGAGAGTGTAAGGGAGCGCCAAGAGAGGATTTCCCAAAATTCCTACGGGGATGGGAAAAAACGGGATACTTATGCGCATACGCAGTCGCGAGCACAAGCTAATATTTATGTATTAACGTGTAACAGAGTGAACGCAATACCTGAAAAGGGATTGTCTCATCATTGTAAAAAAAAAACCTTTTACGATGGGACCAACCCAACCAAAATATCAGTTGTTCAGTGCTTTTTGTCGGGTGATGCGAACATTAATATATGGGGCAGTCGATTTTTTTTCGCGATTTCAGTGTTGGTCCCATAGTGAAAGTTGTTCATAATGATGAGTTTAATGACCCCTTAAGAGGTATTGCGTTTATTCTGTTACAGGTTGTAAATGTGTCATTGTGAACAACTTTTGCTATGCGGCCATAGCAAAAGTTGTTCATAATGATTACTACAATTGTAAATTATTGTTAATAATGAGAACAACGACCCCTTTTGTGTGTGTTTTTAATTGTAATTATATGTATACGTAGGTTAAGGTATTTATCTATGGGTTTATTATGTCCTTTATTCAATTAAACAATACTTATATTATATATTTTTAAATAATAAAAAAAAAACATTTAAAATATAAGAGTAGCCCACCGATATCGGGAACAGGGTCCAAGCTACCGGCGGTCAGGGCTCCAGAGAGAGGAACCTCCTAACAATACGAGCCGTGTCCAGGAGTACCGCTTTCTGAATCAAGCCCTCGACCCAGCTGCCTAACGAGAGCCTCCTTAGGTGTTGGTCGAGACTCTTGGCTATTATAGTCACCAAAATCTAAAAAGTCCGACTAGTAAGTATGAAAGAGACATAAAAATAAATCTCTTTCGCACTTAGTGGTAAAGAAATCTTCTATCTCTCTCTACTCAGCTGTCAAATCGGATTTTGGTGAAAATAAGCCATTGGCTGATATTGTTATTATTCTGTTACAGGTTGTATAAGGGCCCCGGGTCAGCAACTCCGCCAAGCCCGTTCCATCATCGGACCACAAGACGAACGCCGATGTGCCACCGGTACATGGTGGACATCCCACCCACACGCACAAAACGTTTTGGTAACACATTCATAGTGCGTACAGCTAAGGAGTGGAATTCCCTGACGGAGTGTGTTTCCTGATAGCTACAACCTGGGAGTCTTTAAGTCAAGAATGTATAGGTTCCTTCTAGGCAAACGTGCTCCATCTTCGACCACATTATCGCTTACCATTAGGTAAGATAGTGGTTAAACGCGTGCCTATTAAAAGTAAAAAAAAAACTAACTCGGAGTTAAAAGATTACTGTGGTTTGAGCAATTGGGCGAAAGGCGTCGTCCTAGTTGGCTAACGATGAGTTAACGTTGCATATCCGTCGTGCGATGAAAATGATTACTGTGCTCGCGCGATGATTTGAAAGCTCAAAAGGACACTCTAAATAAGGTTGCATATTAGAAAATCAAAACTTTTTTGAGCAAATTTCAAAAGAACAACGTACTGTGGCACAACCTCCTTGGATGGCTCACCCTCCGAGGACCTCAATCAATTTAATCATAAAAAAAGCTTTAGAAGAATTAGGAATTTAGAATAGGTTCAAATATTGACATACGATGATTGATTTGTTTTTCTGACAGTTCTTTAAAAGTTTTTTCTTGAGAGCACCCGCTTAATATAATGATCTCTTAAATCGCCAAAAGTATTTTTATTCATATCGATCCCCAGACGTTTCGGAAGCCCCAACCTGGAACGTCTACAGACAAATCAACAAAGTTTAAAATAACGATGGTCATTTGATCAAAAGTTCAGCTGACCAAAGTCTGGAATATCAATGTTTATATTATTTATTACACTATTGACCAAATCGTTTAAAGGTCAAAATGGATTACTGGACTCACAACAACCTAAAAATGCAAACATATATATTTATAAATAGATAGAAAGAAAGGGTTGCATATTAGAAAATCAAAACTTTTCTGAGCAAATGCTATGGTCAAAACCATCAATTCGAAAAATCTAGCAACTTTTGATCAGTCGTTCATTTTTTTTTTATTGTCAAACATAGGTAGGCACACTATTTGTTTTTCTTACAATGTTACTCGCCAAACTTATTAGTTTGATGGCGAGAAGCGCTTGTTTAATATACACATATTCTTATGAAATACCAATCTTAAAACTACGCACTATTTCGCTAAAGGATTAGTCACACCGACCGGCACGAGTAGATCGCGGACGAGCCGCGGACACTGGACACTGACAGACTGCGAGTACCTACACAGAGCCAGACATCAAGCCACACATCCCCAGCATAGGCCAACCTCGCATCGCATAGGATTTCCGTACAATAAGAGGCCAGCCCATACCGAAAACGCATAGCATTTGATGTCACATATATTGGATTCAAAAATTTTTCTAAATAAAACATTTGGTCATTTAAATTTTGTTATTTCGTATATTGTTCTTTTGAAATTTGCTCGAGAAAGTTTTGATTTTTTAACATGCAACCCTAAAGAAATATGTGTATTTAATCTCGTCGTGCGACGAAATCGCATCGTTAACTCGAACGATCATTAGCGACGCCTAAAACTTTGCATTTCTTAATTGACTTACTTTGTTCAAACATGAGGTCTGGCAGGTGAAAGTTATTATAGGCAATGTACTCCGCCTCATTGAAACACTTCTTGCAAAATATATCCGTCTTAATTTTATCCGTTTTCTCGTCAAATACGACACATTTTTCGGAAAATCGAGCGACGGCCATTAATAGAACCCTGAAAAATAACAATTATTTTTCTTTTTTTTTATAATATAGGTGAGACGAGATGAAGTGACGAGTTAGATTCCTACCGTAAGGATCAGATATTTCAGAGGACAGAAAACAGTGGAAGAAAGGAAGGGACACTACAGGGTAATAATAAAAATTCAAATAGCTTGTCTGTAAAGTCGGTTTCATCATCATCATCATCATAACAGCCGGAAGACGTCCACTGCTGGACATAGGCCTCCCACAAAAGGGGGGGGGGGTTGCCATAATCGCCACGCTTGGCAGGCGGGTTGGCGATCGCAGTGTATGGTGTTGAGTTTTACAGAGAACGCTGCTGCCCATTCTCTGGTGAATCCCTTAGTCGCCTCTTACGACACCCACGGGAAGAATAATACCATCCTATTATTCTTTTACGGCACTATACGGCATCGGCCGCCACCATACGGCCGGTTTACGGAGGATAATTTTACGTGATAACGTCATAAGAAAACAATGAATTTTTAACAAACAAACCGAACGCTTGGGCCTATCGTGCCTCTCTATCGCTTGTTCCGTGCTCTCGCTTGCATTCTCGGCTCAGGTGGAACATGACACTTTTTCACGCGTGCAGCCAGCGATCATGGATTTATAAGACGTTATCACGTCAAAAACAAAACATATTTTTAACTACACACTGACCGAATAATAAACAATGTGTGTATGAATGGTTTTAAAATTGTGACTGTAAATTTCTCCTGAATACATTCATATTATTAAGTAAAATGTATACCAAAATAAACCATAGTTCATAAGAAATGAAAATTGAATAAATATTCATTGACTAAATTAATAATAAACCCTAAAATAAACGTAATTGCAGCTGCCTAATTTCTACATAAAAGCCTTTTACCCGAACGGGGTCCACGCATTAAATAATTAGGTAGTTGATAATTAGGGCAAATAATAATTAAACTAATTACAATATAGAATTTATAATTAGAAACCAAATTCATCTAAGTGTTAAATTGTAATTGAATATTATAGATAAGTTACCAATTGTTATCGGTTAACATGTATTATGCATGGAATTATGTATGTATTTCTAATATTATACTATACGTACCTGTGTGTCAGCCCATAGCCGTATTCATTGTCTCCTAGCAGCACACTTTTGCAGCGAGGGCTCATCACACAGGTTGGCTGAGATCTTCCAATTATTTGTGATGAATTATTCTGCACTAATAGTGCAATGCATTCATCTGTAAAAATACCGTTAGATAAAAATAATGTATAGGAACTAGCTGACTCGGCAGACGATGTTATGCGATATAAAAAAAAAATTGCCTACTATCTATTCTGTCATAAGACTTAAACACACAATAAAAATCATAAAAATCGGTCAAGCCGTTTCGGAGGAGTTCGATAACAAACACTGTGACAGAAGATTATTACAGTCAAACCTGGATAACTGGGACCTTAAGGGACCTGCAAATTTGTCTCACTTAAAGAGGTATTCCACTTACCCAGTGTCTCAGATATTCAGGTATAAATAAATATCTGTCTCATTTACAGAGGGTTTCATTATTAGAGGTGAGAAAAGATGTTATTTCAGTTATAAAGGTGCAATTTTTAAATGAAATAGCGTATTTTTTCTAAACATTATATACGAGTTGTAATCTTTAGTATCAATCAAAAAGCTATTTAACAAAACTAATTAAGCACGTTTTTAATAAACAATACAAACGTTTTAGTTTTATTGTCCTTGAGAACATTGAGACTAAATTACATCTTTTTTCTGGATGATTCCACAAAGAGTAGATTTTGGCACTTTAAATTCGACACAGACTTCATCGCGCGTCTTTCCACTTTCATAAACATATATACTGTACTGATAAAGACTTAAGCCTTCGCTTCGGCATTTTCAAATAAACATCCGGACGATTAAACCAAACTAAAGCTGGAGGTCAGTTCTACACAATTAGCCAAGTGCGGAATTTGCAGATAGAATAAGAATTAACGAGAACAGTACAAAAAATATAGTCTCAGTAACAGAGGTAAAATATACTCTCTGTCTCAATTATAGAGGTTGTTATGACGATAAAATCGAAAGAACTTATCCCAGATATAGAGGTTTGTTTTTCCCACTAGCAGAGGTAATAAAGAACTAAAGTGTCGGGACCTAAGCATGAGTTCCAGCTATGGAGGTTTCTCACTTATCCAGGTCCCACTTAACCAAGTTTTACTGTATATACTAGTGGACGTCACGCGGTTTCACCCGCGTAGTTCCCGTTCCCGTGGGAGTACGGGGATAAAATATAGCCTATGTTACTCCCTGATAATGTAGTTATCCAATGCTAAAAGAATTTTTCAAATCGGTTCAGTAGTTTCGGAGCCTATTCAATTCAAACAAACATACAAACAAACAAATGTTTCCTCTTTATAATATTAGTGTAGATTAGAAGATGAAATGATGTTCGTTGGTAAGCGCATCATTTGAAAACGTTAGCAGCGATTCGGTTAATTTTTTGTTTAAAGTTATTCATAATAGATCGGAGGTTTAACAAAAAAAAAATGGAAAAGATTCCCGGGAAGTTGGAACAGTCGGGAAAACTGAAAATACTTTTTATGGGATTTTTATGAACTCAGGTATGTATTTTGACGACCAGACAATGTCGGTTGGGTCAGCTAGTCAAATAATAAACCTATAATCACGATATGTAGGTAGGTACGTCAGGTCAACTTAAGACTTTGTTGCCTAACGGAAGTTTCTTTTTATCCTTGTTTTTTCATCATTATTCTCTGTCTATATCCATAGAACATACTAAGAACTGTAAAAACTCTCTTCAACGTCGGCGGCGTTATGATAAAAACAATAATGCTTGCAGGAAAGGGAGATCGCTGAACTTATTTATTTATTTATTTCCCACCATACAATTTTCTTTATTATTTTTTTAGGGTTCCGAACAAAAAACGGAACCCTTATAGGATCACTCGGGTGTTTGTCTGTCTGTCCGTCTGTCACAGCCAGTTTTCTTCGGATTCACTAGACCGATTCTGTTGAAATTTGGTGACCATATGTACTTCTGTGACCCAAACACGGACGCGTTACGTAAATCATTAAATTTTTAGTATTGGGGTCACTTTTGGGGGTCAAAAAAAATGATTTAAACAATATTGTGACATATCAAATGCAAGGGCGTAATGTAAAGGTTTTTAATATATTTTTTTCATAATTTTAAAATAAATGGTTTTGAAGTTATTCAAGAAATTAGACGAAAAATGACCATCCCCCCCCCTTATCTCCGAAACTACAGAGCCTAAAATTTTGAAAAAAATGGAGATAATAGATCTTCACCTATAAATTACAGAAAAACCTATAAGAAGTCTATAGTATTATAATAACACGTTAAAAAATGAAATTCATTCGGAACCCTTCGCACGCGAGTCCAATTCGCACTTGGTCAGTTTTTTTTTTTATTAAATGAATTATAAGTACACTGAATGAATTAATTTAATAACAAGATTTTTAAAAGTTGGTATACTCTACCTATTTGGGCAGGCGTTGGTCGATTGTCTTCAACATCAAACACATTAAAGTGATAGTTCTCCCATTTGTCATAAATAATCTCCAACTTTGCTCGACTCAAGATCCTGGTTCGATTCAGCATACCTGTATTAAATGCATCAAGAGGCTCTGGCCACGCATAGTAAAATAATAGCGCCACTGAAACAATCAAAAACCCATAGACTATTTTTATTTTCTTCTGTGATTTTATCACAAACAATTACATTAAGAAGCAAATTTTTGACTGTCTGCAAAACATAATATGTCGCCGGATATTTGTAAACTCCGTAAGATTGTAATAAATATTTACTATATTATAATTTCTCGATATATTGTGAAAAATAAAATTAAGAAAATACTATTTAGAAACGTGTTAAAGTGCTACAGTGTATAATCTATACTAATATATAAAGCTGAAGAGTTTGTGTGTTTGTTTGTTTGTTGGCTTGAACGCGCTAATCTCAGGAACTACTAGTCCGATTTGAAAAAATCTTTCAGGGTTAGATAGCCCATTTATCGAGGAAGGCTATAGGCTATATATCATCACGCTAAGATCAAAAGGAGCGGAGCAGTAATGAAAATTATGACGCAGACGAAGCTGCGCGGGTCAGCTAGTTAGTTATAAGTACAAATTAACGAAGGAGTGTAAATGTTGACACTCACCGACCCCACAGTCAAACCATTGGGGCTTAGTTTATTAATTATGTTAGCCATATGTGAAAATAAATAATAATAATAACATTTTGAAATCAATAAATTATTCTTCTCCAACATCCTTAACAATAAGTCTTTTTGAAAAAAAAAATAGTTAACAATTTCATGCAATATTTTATAATTTTACAGCGTTTGCAATAATCCGGTGACACATATAGGTATGTCTCAAGTCCAGAACCTTAGCGCGATATTTCCTATAGCTGACCCGCGCAACTTCGTCTGCGTGACATTTTTCATTACTGCTCCGCTCCTGTTGGTCATAGCCCGATGATATATAGCCTATAGCCTTCCTCGATAAATGGGCTATCTAACACTGAAAGAATTTTTCAAATCGGACCAGTAGTTCCCGAGATTAGCGCGTTCAAACAAACAAACTCTTCAGCTTTATATAATAAATAGTATAGAGTATAGATATTTTTTATTCATAATTCCACAATATTGCAAATAGATAATATTTTCATAATAAGTTATTTTTAGGTAGGTGGCAGTTCCTCTAAATTAAAAAAACGAACACTGATGAGATGACTTCGCTGTCTATCTTTGTGTCAGGATCCTTTTCCTCAGTAATGAAATAAAATATCTAAATAATGTAGGTATCTCTAATAGTGCGAGCCCAACTTGCTCTTGGCTTTTTCAGAACAAATGCTGGGTTAGGTTACTAGGTAATGAAAAATATTTTACATTTCGTATTATGCCCAATTTTGGTGTCATTTATATTTTTTTGTACCATGGAGTGGTAATAGTCAGCTAATTCGTCCATCTGCACGAATAGTTTTACCAAACGGGAACGCGTTCTATTAGAAATTTTCAGCCGAACTTGTTGCAAAAGTTGCCTCAAATTCACTGTAAAAAAAAAATGTATTATTTATTAACGCTACTGTTAGTTTGTTTGCATTCTGCATCCGATTCGAATCTGAAAACAATGTTCCGAAATGCCCTTAGTACTTTGTACGCACAAAATCCGAATTCTAGGTATTCATCCAGAACATTTTGTTATCATGGAACATCTTTTTTTTACTATTAATAGGCACGCGTTTGACCACTATCTCACCTGATGGTAAGCGATGATGTGGTCGAAGATGGAGCACGCTTGCCTAGAAGTAACCTATTCACTTTTGTCTTAAAGACTCATCAGCATTTTTGGGATTCAGGTGAATATAGTCTCGATAATCTAATTACTCCTATACGGATTTAAACACCGTCCAGTGCATCCAGAGGCTCATACTAAATGGCAGTAGACATAAAACATTACAAGTAGTTTAAGCAAGAAATTAAATTCATCCAACTAATCAGATTAATATCGTGAACGGATTAATTTCATCTTCAATTGAATGTGTAGGTTAGTTGATTCGTTCCATCGATCTGTTGTTGAGGTATGATAAAGTAATGAAATGAGTTTTCAAGTATCTTGTTTTATATTCTAACCATTTCGGTAACTGTGCTTTGATTAGTGGCTCAAATTATATCGATTGAATCAAAACTTGTCTAAAAAGCAATGTCCGAACACATTTTACTTTATGTACCCATACTATAACTCCTTCATTCAAAATATCGTAAACTAGCTTTTGCCCGCGACTTCGTACGCGCATATCCCGTTTTTTTCCGTTCCCGTAGGAATTTCCCATTCTCGTATAGCCTATAGCCTTCCTCGATAAATGGGCTATCCAACAGTGAAAGAATTTTTCAAATCGTACCAGCAGTTCCTGAGATTAGCGCGTTCAAGCAAACAAACAAACAAACTCTTCAGCTGTATATATATATATATATCGTAAATATACAATCTGTATAATCTTACTGTCTACCAAAAACAATCCAAACTGCAGGTTCAAATCCACGTAGTATTTATGGCTTACAAAAAAATCTATCGCATTTTTCAATGCAAAAAAATAAGTGGGCAAATCCTTTATCACTGGTAAATCAGCAATAATATTTTGATTTGAAACACCGCTCGTATACATGACAATTGTCATTAAAAATGACAAAATCAGAACGCATTTACACGGACGTAACGACTTTAACTCTTCCATCGCGGTCTTTTGATTGCACACTCAAACTGCGAAGATGTTTCAACATCTGAGTTCTAAAGATAACTGATCAAATCGCCACTACTACCTACCTATTGTTTTTCTACACTAATATTATAAAGAGGAAATATTTGTTTGTTTGTTTGTTTGAAATGAATAGGCTCTGAAACTACTGGACTGATTTAATTCTTTCAGCAATGGCTAGCTACATTATCAGGGAGTAACGTAGGCTAAGTATATTTCAACGCCGTGCTCCCACGGGAACGGGAGCTACGCGGGTGAAACCGCGTGACGTCCACTAGTATCTAATAACTAGCTTTTGCTCGCGACTTCATACGTGCGTATCCCGTTTTTTCCCGTTCCCGTACGAATTTCGGTAAATCCGCTCTTAGTGCTCCCCTACAATCCCGAAGGAACTTACATGCCAAATTTCAGCTTTCTACAACCAATAGTTTCGGCTGTGTGTGCTGCTAGTGGTCTTGGCTATTGAATAAAACTACTTCGCTATTTGAAAGGACTGTATTGTAGGTACTGATTGCAAGTTAAAGATAACCGATATGTGTGCGCGCGTCGAAGGCGAGTGAGTGGCGGCCGCAGCTGCAGCGACGACGACGATTGCGGTGGACGACGGCGTACAAAGCCATGTATCGCTGTGTGTGGTCTGATGTGACGTCAGGAACACTGTGCGTTGTCTGTCAGTCACTCAATCAGTCAGTAACGGAAGAATTTTATATATTAGGATTATTATCACAACGATTAACGGTTGGGATAATATGTAAACCGTGCATTCCGAATTAACGCACTTCTATATGTCCCTTGGTGCGTATTGGCCTAGCTCTGTTTGGTCTCCTACTTGGTAAGGAGGGAAGTGGAAATAATCTTTGTCCCAAAAAAAAATAGTTGCCTAAAAACTCGGCCAGTCCATTTCACCCCATAAAGGTTTGAATTTACAAAATATTCTTTCATAGTCCTGCTACACATCATAAAATAACCCTCTGTGCACCTCCTCAACCTCCTTCTTTTTGAAGTCGGCTCAAATCTCATGAGTGGATTGTGGTTTTAAAACAACACATTAAAAAAATATTCGTGCGCCCATTGAGCGCAAGTTGGACTCGAGTCCGTTTTTCTTACAAATAAGGGCTTTAGTTGCTGATAATGGTAACTATGGTTACTAATAAAAAAATACGACATGAGTTTCAATAATAAGTCTCTAATATATATCTGAGGGCATGCGAGAGCGAGGCCGCCGCCACAGACGTGAAGTGTCCTTCGCACTGCCCACCCATGATAGTCTGTGGGCTGTTTATCTGCCACATGTCGTCTTGCCCCTCTCTCAACAAGTTCTCATTGAACTCGCCAGTCGCGAAGTTCGAAGAGAAGCAACCTTCTTTTGTTTGGAACTGAAGGAGACTCTTGAGCCAGTAGTTGCGGAAAAATTGAGTGTGGCCTAATAAGCCGCAAAGAGCCACTGCAACAGATGAAAACAAATCAAATTATCTTCTATTTTTTTTTAATGACTAGGTATGTGTATTTTATTACTGGCCTAGCACGAATATTTTTGACGTATAGTAACGTAAAGTAAAATTTACCATAGCTACAATACTCGTTTCGCACATAACATTTATTTGAATTAAATACTATATTCATATTTCGATTGATATAAATTGTGTATGTCCCATTAAATAAAACCAAAATACTATAGGGTTGTAGTTTTATACATTCAAAATTCACGTCAAAATACGTGCTAGGCCGATCTGGAGCTGACGTGGATCTTGACTACCTAATTGATATATATGATTATATATATAAAAAAATATATATATATAACGTCTTGGACATTGGACATTTCTCGGGACCTACTCGCAAAGGCCCCGTTAGATGCTTTAAATGATGATGATTATTTATTGTTATACAACGTGATGAACCATTTGATATCCCATAACGTTAAGTTAAAAGTTCATTTATTTTTTCTATATGTAAAAGTTATACAAAAAGTCCAAGATCAAGTGTTCCAAAAATACATAGTTTCGATAATAATACTAACACTAGACTCTCGATGTGTGTATCGTTTCATTGAACAGTACGAGCACTTAAATCATTTTCATTCATATTTAAGCTAATAAAATATGACGTTTTTATATTTCAAGTAAGGGTGTTTACATAAATAATCGTGAGTTTCTCTGTATGAAAAATGAAAACGAAAAAAAATATGTATTGAAAAATAATTTATATGCCAGGTGATTCTTTGACATGGTTTCATATATACCCTATAGTTATGGGAAACAAAAAAGAACAGGTTTTATACTGATTCATTCATTGTACGATCAAAGACACACAGCTAAGAGCTTCACTGGCAGCCCATGAGCTATCTACTTCTCTGTAGCAGACCCACTAAAGCGTCAGTCCAACGAAATGAGTTTGCTGACAGCGAATAAACTCGCTTTGATAACCCGCCTTGATGCGGGGATTAATTAGCAGTAAGGCTTCCCTCATATTCATCATCATAACAGCCGAAAGACGTCCACTGCTGGACATAGGCCTCCCCAAAAGGGGTTTGCCATAATCCCTCATATTACTTAGCCTTAATTGAAGTCTTCAAGCGTCAGTATGACTCTTGCGTTGGTTTTCCAGGAGCATATGCAGCACAGACTATGGTTTGCAGCCGCTTTTTCATTTTTTTCATTGAATTATAGAAACAAATGCGGCTGCACTACAGACCGCTGTTTTGCAGACTATAAATACTCGTACTTTAAGCCATCCGCAACATAATGCAGCACAGGCTATGGGTGTCTGTGTTCCAGCCAACTTTTCATTTTTTTCATTGAATTATAGAAACAAATGCGGCTGCACTACAGACCGCTGTTTTGCAGACTAAATACTTTAAGCCATCCGCAACATAATGCAGCACAGACTATGGGTGTCTGTGTTCCAGCCAACTTTTCATTTTTTTCATTGAATTATAGAAACAAATGCGGCTGCACTACAGACCGCTGTTTTGCAGACTATAAATACTCGTACTTTAAGCCATCCGCAACATAATGCAGCACAGGCTATGGGTGTCTGTGTTCCAGCCAACTTTTCATTTTTTTCATTGAATTATAGAAACAAATGCGGCTGCACTACAGACCGCTGTTTTGCAGACTAAATACTTTAAGCCATCCGCAACATAATGCAGCACAGACTATGGGTGTCTGTGTTCCAGCCAACTTTTCATTTTTTTTCATTGAATTATAGAAACAAATGCGGCTGCACTACAGACCGCTGTTTTGCAGACTATAAATACTTTAAGCCATCCGCAACATAATGCAGCACAGACTATGGATGTCTGTGTTCCAGCCAACTTTTCATTTTTTCATTGAATTAATTATAGAAACAAATGCGGCTGCAGTACAGACCGCTGTTTTGCAGACTATAAATACTTTAAGCCATCCGCAACATAATAATAATATATCATTTAATTTAGGTAACAAAGACCCATAACAATATATACCTTACAGACTATCATACATATTTACAAAAACCTTAAAAATATAAATTAACTATTGTACACGAAGTGACGGCAACACAGACTATGGGTGTCTGTGTTCCAGCCAACTTTTAATTTTTTTCATTGAATTATAGAAACAAATGCGGCTGCACTACAGACCGCTGTGTTGCAGGCTATACCTGCTTTAAGCCATCCGCAAAATAATGCAACACAGATAATAAGTGTTCGTGTGTGTTTGTATTGACGCGTCCAGGACTTATCACCCACCAGCGAAGCCCATACCTGTGTGACTTCGGCCACAGTTCACTTACTTTGTTCAAACATGAGGTCCGGCAGTCCAAAGTTGTAATATGAAATGTACTCCGCCTCGTTAAAAGCCATCATACAATAGGTATCCATCTTAAATTTGTCCGTTATTCTGGAGAACATGATACATTGGCGAGAAAAACGGGCGATAATCATTAATAAAAGCCTAGAAAAATAATTAGGTAAATTAAAGGGGAAAAAGTATATAAAGTGTCACTCAAGCCAAATGTAATTACTTATCATGGTTTTCTTTTTGTTCATGTGGTGTTTACCTATAAGTAATTGTTGCACTGTGTAGAGTTTTAACGTATGTTTTATTTTTGTTTGTAGATAAGTGTAAACAATTGTTGATAGACCTAATAAATAAATGTCTACTTTAGGGGTCATATTTCCAGGGTTGCGGAATTTGTTCGAAAGAGTCACCGCGGCCCTGGAACGCAAAGGGCATTAGGAGGAACACGGATGGGTTTTAGTCAGTAAGAGTCTGACACTCCCCTCTGTTCCGCCCAGAGCGGGAGGAGTCATTTAATGATATCCCATCCACAAAAAAAAAAAACAAAAAACAAAAAAAGGAGTCTTATTTAGACCATCCTGATCTGTATAATTGTTCAATTTTATTAATAAATTACTTTTATTATTTTGAATTAGTAGCATCTTATATGGCCCTAAGCTAATTTTTAGTCTAAAAAATACACAATTTTTTAATGTATTTTTGACTAAAAATTAGCGTAAGGCCGTATGCATCATAGGCAATCTACATGTTTTTTTTTTTAAATTAGCAAAGTGCTTAAGTGTTCATTCACTGGAGCCATTACCCTGCTGTACATAAGTTCAGGATGTTCTTTAGGAGAAAACAACATACCTTACATACCTATCGTTTGACTGGAAGTTTCAATTGACGTCATTTTTACACTGAGTAATTTGTCTCTAACGGTAATTGACTGTATCGGTATCAATATGTACCTATAGCTAACTATCTTCTGCCAACGGCTTCGCCCGCGAAAATAATATTTTCATGGGCTTTCCTAAAATAAGTTACTCCTTATAATAGCAGCTATCTGCCAGTGAAAGTTCCATCAAAGCTGGTCCAGCTTTTCCGGAGATTAGCCGAATCAAACAGACAGACAAAAAATTAAAAAGTTGTGTGTTTGTTATTGGTATCGTATATTCCATCGTAAAGGAACATACAGTTAAACGCTATTATTTTGATTTTAGAAACAAACACTTCAATTCTATTTATTTGTGTATGGATAACGTACCTATGTAACAGTCCATAGCCGTAATCGGTGCCTTTTTCCACCATTTCCTTGCAGTAACTAGGGATCTCACAGGCAGGTGGAGACCGAGTCCTCAGATTGACATTAATATACGACAGATGTGCCGAGCATTCGTCTAAAACACAAAATTATACGGAAATATACATGAACACCGGGAGGGGAACGTAAGGGGGTGCACTTGTGCCCCCTTAGCTTTCAATAACACATAGGTACTAAAATAAGAAGAAATAAATAGACAAGCGGAATGTGGTAAAAGAGACCCAGCGAATCCGAGGCGAGGTACTTCGAGCTCCCTCACTTTCAGCCTTGTATCCGTCTTCTTTAGTTCTGGGCAAAAGAAAACTAACCTATTTGAGGCGGGGCACCCCCCTCAAAATGGTCCTGCGCCGATCTCTATCCTATACTTAATATATAAAGCTGAAGAGTTTGTTTGTTTGTTTGCTTGAACGCGCTAATCTCAGGAACTATTCAGGAAAAATTCTTTCAGTGTTAGATAGCTCATTTATCGAGGAAGGCTATAGGCTGTATAACATCACGCTAAGACCAATAGGAGCGGAGCAGTAATGAAAATTGTGATTCAGTCGAAGTTGCGCGGGTCAGCTAGTGGAATATGCAGGGTGAATTTTTTAAGTCATGGCCAAATCCGAAACTATGAGGAATATCGAAAAACACTGAAAGGAGTGTCGAGCCCGAATCTGATGAACACTAACTGCATCATTGGGTTTTTGAAAAATACCTACTCAGGAATCGACACTATTGATTAAAAACAAACACAGACGAAAAAACAGAAAAAACAGACGCTGTATTTTTACACCATCCGAAAGTGTGGCTTAAAAGGAACAAATTCTAGGAAGTAATAACTCATGGCAAACTAAAGGAAAGCTCACATTTTTAACAAATTAGTTTTAAAATTTCTAACTAAATCTACCGTAACTGATATTTTTTCAAAAATCCAATGATGCAGTTGTAGATTGTCGAGCCCGATGTTGATGAAAACTGAAACTGCATCATTGATTTTTGAAAAAAGAAATTAGTAGATATTAATTTTTGAAAATTAAAAAAGTATTTTGTTAAAAATCAGCTCTGGACGACGAGTCAAAGGTTTAATGGGGAATGACTCGTATCGTAAATTCGTCAAGAAGTTCTTCCTTGTATTAGATTACCGGGGAGTTAGCCTGTCTTAATGCCCTTATGGTAAGAGTAATCAGAATCATTTTAAAAAAAATACTAGCACTTCGCCCGCGACTTCGTATCGCTCATATCTCGTTTCTTCCCGTTCTCGTAAGAATTTCGGAAAATCCTCTCCTCTTAGCGCTCCCCTACACTCCCCAAGGAACCTAGGTACATGCCGAAGTTCACCTTTCTACGACCAATAGTTTCGGCTGTGCGTTGTCTGTCACTCACTCATTCACTCAGTAAATGAAGAATTTTATATAGATTAATTAATAGATAGCTTTTGCCCGCAGCTTAGCAGTTCGGAAGTGGAACATCTCAAACTATCATCCTGTGTATTATTGTGTAAGAAGAAGAACATAGGTACAAGCCAGGTGGTCTATCTGAGAGAAAGATACCTATCAAAATCCATTTAGCCATTAGGTATGGCGTAATATTAAAAACATCCAAAACCTTTCCATCCAAAACATCCAATTTTTATAGACAATTTTCGATCCTGCTAGTAAGCGTTAATATGGTCGAAGACGGAGCACGCTTGCCTAGAAGTAACCAATTCACTCTTGTCTTACAGACTCCCAGGATGTAGCTATCGGCAAACACTGACTTTGACAGGGAACTCCACTCCTTAGCTGTACGCACTATGAATGTGTTCCCGAAACATTTTGTGCGTGTGGTGTGGTGTGATGTGAAGTCCACCATGAACCGGTATAATGATAAAACCCCCATTATAGTAAATTACTGCAGCGGCCAGCAAAAGAGGCATTGATGGATGAACGTGTAAGTCCATCAATGCCTAGTTGTCACCAAGTCTTGAATAGTACTTTTATAGTACTTTCTTTCTTTTACTTTTCTCAAATAATGCGCGGAAATTAAAATACAATATCAGTTTTCAAAATCAATGACGAAAAACGAACAACAATAATTTTTCCCGCGTTGGTGTTCATTTGTTTTTGTTTTTCAACAAACAGCTTTGTATTGGCAAGCCAGATCGAAATTTAAATAAAACCTTTGATAAGTTACCTCCTTGGTATCAACATCTGGACCAAGCGACTTTGATTTATGTAAGTAGATAATATTAGGTATAAACAAATTGTAGACCTTACCCGATTGTTCGGGCGAAGGTCGATACTGTTTTTTGTCATTTACGAACTTAGCATATTTGTCCCATTGGCCGTACATGTTTTCCAATGCTTTCATGCTGTACATCTTCGTTTGATTCAGCAGGTCTTTGTTAAATTTATCAGGATCTCTAGGCCACATGGTTCTGTTATAAAATAGTTGAATTACTGAAAACAGTCGTTCACTTAGAAATGTAGTTAAAGCGCTATAAAGATCTCTTGGGGCATGGTCAAAATAGGAAGTAACCAGCCGCCATTTAGTTTTTGAAGTGAAAACTTCTTCAGGCGCGTTGAGCGTAAAACGTCTTCAGGCGCGTTGAGCGTAAAACTTCCTTAGACTTTTTGGGTGAGAAAAAATCATTGATTTTGCGTCATCGTCACCGAACGCTTTCCATCTACACTAATATTATAAAGAGGAAAAATTTGTATCTTAAAAACTGCTGGACTGATTTCAAAAATTCTTTTGCCGTTAGAAAGCTACATTATTACTGAGTAACATAGGCTGTAGAATATTTTCAAAAAAGTTAAGGGTCCGTATAAAAACTTCAATAATAACTTTCTACGATTGGTTGGGGAACGTGATTTATGAGCAGAATGTTCGCGCGTATCAAACGACATTTTTAACGCACTTGACGGAACGAATGTCACTCTAGATTATGATATGATAATTATGACTTACGTTTTATATCTATCAACATTGCTTGATTATATTCATTTTCGTGTATCATTTTGCGAAAATATTTAGTCACTTCGTTGTTCTTCAAAAGCAGTTTTATCAAACGTTTACGCATTGTTACAGGGATAGTTTCACGTTTGGATTTGGCGAATTGCCTCAAATTCACTACAACAAAATAAAATGTTTGAATAATGTACTTAACGTCTCGTCGCTTGCAGAAATCTTTTTAAGTTCAAATGTAGTTAATATTGGTCATGATGACCATTTAACTACTAATGAATAGTGCTCGTTTATGGAGATGTGGAGCGTTGGAACTGCACTAAATTCAAACATAAATAATTATGGCGTTATAAAAGAGCGTTTACGAAGAAGCGATTTACGCAAGCAGCGTCGCACGCCCAACGCCCCGCGTCTTCGTAAACGATCACTTAGGCTGTGTCGGACTCACAGTCAGTAAAACTGCCTTGCCTTAATCAGTTAAAGAGAATAAGAAACGAAAATTAACGTGCGGCCTTAGTGCCTAGCACGAATGCTTTGATGTATAGTCATCATCATCATCATATCAGCCGAAAGACGTCCACTACTGGACATAGGCCTCCCCCAAGCGTCCCAACAACGACCGGTCCATCGGCTACCCGCGACCTTCACCAGGTCATCGGTCCACCTTGTGGGAGGCCTTCCAACGTTGTCTTCCGGTACGCGGTCGCCACTCCAGAACTTTTCAGCCCCATCGACCATCTGTTCTGCGAGCAATGTGCCCTGCTCACTGCCACTTTAGTTTGGCGATCCTTCGGGCTATGTCAGTAACCTTGGTTCTCTTGCGGATATCATCATTCCTGATTCGATCACACAAGGAAACTCCAAGCATTACCCTCTCCATTGCCCTTTGAGTGACTTTGAGCCTTCTGATGAGGCCCATTGTGAGCGACCACGTTTCAGTTCCATATATCATCACTGGCAACACGCACTGATCATAGACTTTCGTCTTGAGACACTGTGGTATGTGGGACGAGAAGATACCACGCAACTCCCCGAACGCTGCCCAGCCGGTTGATCTCTTTCTCGAAGTTGGCCCTACCTTTTTTTTTTTGACGGGGGGAAATCTTCAAAGATGTCCTCCGCCCTGGGGCGGTCTGACAGACTCTTACTGACTAAAACCACCCCGGTGTTCCATCTCTCACCTACGGCGGAGATCGCGGAACTTACGACGACCCGAGGGATTACCCCGGCTGGTGCCGACCCACCTCGGGTCAGCGGGCGGAGTGCGGTATTTGGCTCCCCCCGCGACGTCAAAGAGGGGCGCACGGGAACACCACGCGCCGCCACCTCGGGTCCGGATGAATGGGGGGCGACGGATATCCCCAAGTCGCCGCCGCTCCTGGACCCAGTTAAGGGGGCCAGAAGAGGGCAGCGTATCCTCCGACGCCCGGTGCGTCTGCTGCGGGCCGGGAGAGAGGTCGAGATCTCCCTCTCCCTTTCCGCAGCCTCCTTCTGCGCAATAACTGTTTCGCAGAAGGAGACCACCGCTTCCCAGGACTCCTCGCCATCGACCATAGCACGGACTACGGCTGGCAGCGAGAGTTCACTGCCTACCACAGAGATGAGGGCACGGCGCGACTCCTCCCAAGCGGCACACTCTGCCAGCGTATGCCGCGCCGTGTCCTCCCGACAGTCGACGCAGTGGTGACACCGAGCGTCTGGCTCCCTGCCTATGCGACACAGAAACCTCCCGAAGCAGCCATGCCCCGAGAGGACCTGCGACACACGAAATTACAGGGAGCCGTGCCTTCTCCCGAGCCACAGGTCGAGCACTGGCCGGATGGCCTCAATTGTGACGAGGCCGGCGGAAGGGCGTGAGAGCCTGTCCCGCCATTCCGCCACCAGGACCTCGCGCAGCTGCGACTGATTTGTCCATGTTCATTTTGAGACCCACTCTTTCGGAAGCTTGCGTTCCAGGGCCACGGTGACTGTTTCGAACAAAGTCCGCAGCCCCAGCAGGCACTGGCCATAGTGGGCCCCGCCTTTAATGCTGACAGCTCTTTGAGGCGCGCGTGGAATACAGCGCGCCGTCGACCCGGGCCTGGTTCTGATCAGACGGCGAGCCACCCAATGCTCGCCGACCGCAGGCCCGCGCCTACGGTGGCCGAGAATCGCCCAGCGACTCCCCACGCCCGGGGCGTCTTCTTCTGTTGCGGCGGCTGGGTTGTGAGGTTTCCCTCTCTCTCACGCGTTCGGCTTCCTCCTTCGCTAGCATTACTGCTTCGCAGAAGGAGGTGACCGCTTCCCATGACGAGGACACAGCGGTGCTCCGCCCTTTCGGAAGCTCTACTGAGGTCATCGAGCATTGTACTGAGGTCCTCCGTAGTCTCAGCCATGACGACTATATCGTCGGCAAATCGAAGGTAGCTGATGTACTCGCCATTGACATGAATGCCTAGCCTTCTCCAGTCCGAAACCTTGAAGACCTCCATGCGGCCTTAAACAGATTCGGAGAAATTACCTTTTTTGCCTCACACCCCGCTGCAGGAGGATAGGTTTCGAGGTCTGATCCTGAAGTCGGACTGACATGATGGCTTTTTTGTACAAACCTTTCAACACCTCGATATACCGATAGTCGATCTGGCACCGTTGGAGAGACTGCAGCACAGCCCAAGTCTCGATCGAATCAAAGACTTTCTCGTAGTCCACAAACGCTAAGCAGAGGGGCAGATTATACTCTTCTGTCTTCTGTATAACCTGACGGAGCGTGTGTGGTCTACGGTGCTGAAGCCTTTTCGGAATCCGGCTTGTTCGGGAGGCTGGAAGTCGTCAAACCTGCGTGCGAGATGGTTCGTGATGACTCGGGAAAACAGCTTGTAGACATGGCTCAGAAGTGAGATGGGCCTATAGTTCTTAAGCAGGGCATTGTCGCCCGTCTTAAAGAAGAGTACCACCACACCTCTGCTACATGCCTGTGGCGTTTTCCCTTCGAGTATGACGAAATTGAACAGTTCTTGAAGGGTCTTAAGGACCGGTTGTCCACCCGCCTTCAAGAGTTCGGCCGTAATTTCATCCTCACCCGACCCCCTGTTGTTTTAAGCTGCTTCAGAGCCATCCTAGTCTCATAGAGGCTGCTGCGGTCCGGGATGTCCTCGGTACAGTGCCGGGTCAATCTAGCAATTGGGTCGTTAGCTAAATTCGTATCGGGTTTAGTCATTGACGTGTATAACTGTCCATAGAATGTCTCGATCTCTCTCAGAAGCTCCGATTCTTCAGTCTCGTGAGCTAGCTCTGCCCAATAGACAGATCTCTAGCAAAGACCCTGGAGCCCTTATTCCGCTCTATCGCGTCTTTAATTTTTTCAGTATTAATGCGGTGGAGGTCGCTTTTCAAGTACTTGGAGATCCGTCTATTGAGCTGCCAGTATCTGCACGCATCTTCTGAAGACTGCAGAATCATCTCCCGCCTCTCCTTCACAAGCTTCAGAGTAAGATCAGAGAGCTTAGCTTAGCAGGGCGAGTCTTGAAAAACTATGACGTATAGTAAAGCTAAAGTATCGTTAACGTAAGTTAATTTTAAATATAAAAACTACAACTCCATATTATTATTTTGGTTTAAGTTTATGCGATATTCACAATTCGTATCATACAAAAAAATATGAATATAGGTAGTATCTAATTCATATAAATATAATATGTTTGTGTATAGTATAGTTATAGTAAACTTTTACATTTTTACGTTACTTTACTATACGTCAAAAACATTCGTGCTATGTCTTCTGTACAACAGCCCCCGATCTAAGGGGGGGGGGCACACCGGGGCACGTGGCTGTGGGGGGGCACACCGGGGCACGTGGCTGTGGGGGGTGTTATAATTTTTGGGCTCGCTTTTCTCGCCCTTGAATTTTTCACTTTCTTGGATCTCTGCTCTTCAGCATGTAAGCATGAAAGTAACTCCAAAGTAAACCTTGGTAAGGTTTTCTTTAATATTTCCAGAACCAATGGTTTCCCATATATGATCTAGAAAAAAAAATACGGCACGAAGTTCGGCCGCTGACGAATTAGGTCTTATCTTCGAACACTATCGTCAAAAACTGACATGTATCAAGTGTCATGTGTGAGTTGTGTGTGGTTATACTTTAATCAATTTTTTTGCAAATTCAACCTTACACGGTTCGCTTAAAGTTGTTTTTACAAAGCAGTGCAGTAAGGCGAGCGATGCGAGACTGTTTGAAACTAGCGCACAATTTTAAATTGTGCGCTTGTTTTATGCGGACGTTTTTGAGATGCTGAGTGTGTATCTTGGGTTTTTATATATCAATGGATAGAACCTAGACAACGAGACATTATTTCAGCGAAAACTATTGTCAACAATGTCAACCAAAATGGCACGTGAACAGTGATTATAGTCAAAATGCTGCAGCGTAGACTGTTGAGCCAATCTTACCGTCAACCAAAAACAACCCGTACTGCATGTTCGAATCCACGTAAACTTTATGTCTTACACAAAATTCAACTGTCTTTTCTAATGCATTGATATAATAGTCAAAATCAGTGTCCTTTACTAAATCACTATTGATCTGTTTGCGAAAAATTACGTCATTTGCAACAACAAATATGGTCGTTGTTATAAATATTAGACAAATGAAGTTGCACGAGCGTGACATTATAATCGATCTAAACTCTATCATTGCGGGGTTAGGTATCTTTCACTTATTTTAACCGCACAGAAACGTCTGAACGCGATTGGAAACTGGCCACGTCTTCATCAGTAATGCATCATAAGAGATAAGGATGAGAAAATAACTTCAGACGACCGCTTCTTTACCTTGAATTGGTCTCACACATTTTCCTTGTAATTGATTAAGCCAAGCAAATACGTTTTTGCCTAAGTCAGGTTAGGCAATACCCACCTTAATTTATACATAACTAGCTTCTGCCAGCGGCTTCGCCCGCGTGGTCCCTAGGGAACATATTCCCGGGATAAAAAGTAGCCTACGTCCTTTCTCAGGCTCTAGACTATCTGTGTGTGTAGTAGTTTTGGCGTGAAAGCGCGACAGACAGACAGACAAACAGATAGACAGACAGACAGACAGACAGACCGACAGACAGACAGACAGAGTTACTTTCGCATTTATAATATTAAGCAAGGTTTAAGTAAGGATTACAAAGTAGGTACAAAGGGCCTAGCATGAATTTTTTTGACGTATAGTACGTAGCGTAAAATTTTATTATGACTAAGTATAATACTCATCATCATCATCATAATCATATCAGCCGAAAGACGTCCACTGCTGGACATAGGCCTCCCCCAAGCGTCGCCACAACGACCGTTCCTGTGCGTCTCAGTATAATACTCGTTTCGCACATAAAATTTCTTTGAAGATATATATATATAAAGGACCAGCTGACCCGCGCAACTTCGATTGCGTCACAATTTTCATTACTGCTCCGCTCCTATTGGTCTTAGCGTGATGATATATAGCCTATAGCCTTCCTCGATAAATGGGCTATTTAACACTGAAAGAATTTTTCAAATCGGACCAGTAGTTCCTGAAATTAGCGCGTTCAAGCAAACAAACTATATTAGTATAGATATAGATAATATATTTATATTTTTTGTATGATACGAATTACGTCGCATAAAATTAAACCAAAACACTATGAGGTCGTATCTAATATATAAAAATCTCGTGTCCTCCGAAATGGCTCGACCGAATTTCATGAAATTTTGTGTGTATATTCGGTAGCTATGAGAATAGGTGGTAGGGTATTTTTTTCTTTGTTTGGCAAAACAACGTTTGCCGAGTCAGCAATTTTTTTTAATATAAAAATTAACTTACGTTAACGAAACTTTAAGGTTACTATACTTCGAAACATTCGTGTCAGGCTCTCAGATGACAGGCCCAGGACAGGGAGTACTGCAGCAAATTATGGGATAGCTAGAGCAAAAGCATAATACCCGCTTGCTGCACTTGACTTGGTCGATCACTAGTGGCCGGGTTTCACAGCTTTACGCATCAGCAAAACATTGCTTGCTTGTCTCGGACAGGTAAAAGTAAGAATTAGGGAGCTCAAAATTCAAATCAAAATCTAGTTTGGTTTTGGAACGAAGTTCCTTATCGCGCGTTGTGAAAGGACGGAAGAAATTAATACGAAAAGTTTGTAACGACACTTTTTGCTATAGTTGTAAGCCGTGCGACGTGCGCGTGTTTCTCTGTCTCTCTCTCTCTCATATAAAGCAAACCAGTTATTTTCGTTTCGTCTTTCTATTTCTATGTACATTATATTTGTTGATAATAAAAAAAAAATATTATTATAACTTGAAAAAAATAAAATTTTATTACAATTCCTTCACTAATTAATTTATTTTAAGGACCGCTGCTGGTTGTATAGTGGATAGGGGGTATAGAGGGGGGGGGGGTTCTTAAGGCATCAAATAGTCTTAATCCGGCACTGCCTGTCTGTCCGTCTCCTACAGATAGTACTTCGGAGAGTGCGCAGGAGCTCCACCATCCAGCACCATCATCCTTTTACTATCAATTTAAACTACCAGACGTACAACAGGGTAACATCCAAGCTTGTTTAACAGAAGTAAGTACCAGCAGACTAGACGCATTCTGTTCTACATTTATTACGCGCACAGCCACAGTGTGGGACACTGCCAGCATCTTTGATAACGACTGCCTTCTAAGTAAAAAGTGAGTCTGGGTTCTCTTAAGTAGGCAGTAGATTTTCTTTGATTTTATTTAAAACTGTCTGACTCGTAAAAACAAACCGGAAAGGTGCGAGTCGGACTCGCCCACCGAGGGCTCCGTACAAAGGTGTTCGAACTTTTTTCTATAGGAGCTTGCATAGCTCCCCCGCCGCCATTTTGATTTATTTTCAAAGTTGCGGCGCACGATCTTACATGCATACATGGGAATATCATCATCATCATATCAGCCGAAAGACGTCCACTGCTGGACGTAGGCCTCCCCCAGGCGTCGCCACAACGACTGGTCCTGTGCGTCTCACATCCATCGGCTACCCGCGACCTTCACCAGGTCCTCGGTCCACCTTGTGGAAGGCCTTCCAACGTTTCAGCAATACTGTTCCTGCTGCATATTAATGATCTGCTAAAACCCGGTACCTTTGGGTATGCAGACGACAGCACTGTTGCTGAGAGATACGTGTCCGACGCACGAGCTGGTGGGTCGCAGATCCGGTCTCTCCGAGAGGCTATGGTTGAGCGCTTGAACTTGTCCTTACAGGCTGTCTCTGAATGGGGCGATGCCAATCTGTTCAAGTTCAATGCTGCTAAGACCCAAGCATGTCTATTTTCCGCCAAAAGGAGCCAATTTCACCCAGCTCCATCTTTCCGAGGCGCAACCGTGCCGATAACCGACCAACTTGAGCTTCTTGGGGTTACATTAACATCTACCCTCAATTTTGGCCCTTTCATAGAGCCAAAAGCCCAAGTGGCTGCAAAGCAGTTGGGGACCCTAGCAAAGGTGAGACGGTACTTCACGCCGAAACAGCTACTCAAACTCAATCAAGCGCAAGTTCAATGGTGTAAGAAGTACTGCTCTCATCTTTGGGACGGATCTAACAGATATACCAGTTTGATGCTCTTGAGTCAATTGAGAAACGAGCCAAGAGGATCATTGGCAATGATAGGCTCGTCGCAACGAAGCTCCAAAGTCTTGAGCATCAACGACAAGTTGCTCGCCTGTTGGTTTTCTACCGGTTGCATTTTGGAGAATGTGAAGAGAGCGTGGGCCGCGATTTTAAGAAAACATCAAAATGGCGGCGGGGTGCTATGCCAGCTCCCATAGAAAAAAGTTCGAACCCCTTTAAACTTTATTGGACATCTGGAAGTGGGTTAGGTTAAGTCAGTGAGTCATAAAAGACGGGTTTTTAAACATATAAAAACTTTTTTAGTTACATTTATAAAATTTTGGGTTCTAGACATACTAAGGGGCTTTAATAAATGTGCCAATTTTCATGTATGTAAGTTAAATAGGTTTCGAGTTGTGAAGGGGTCAAAAGTAGCTCGAAATGGTTCGTGTAATATTACACACGGCTGTTGCGTCACCAATTCTTTTTCTTTGAACTTTGGCTGGACACGCTGCCGCGTGTCTTGATCTTATAATGCAGACTTTATAATGGTTCCGTTTTTGCCTTTTGAGGTAACCCTAAAAAAACTAATAATAATAATAGTTCTTTATTGGTACAAAACAGTTAACAAAACTAATAGTAAAATAAAAAGCCCTCAATATTCTTGCACTTATACTTATTATCGTTAAACATTCTAAAAATTGCTGATAAAACACTGCACAAAATAGTAGCAGATGCTTACCCGACAAAGTTTAGGATAAACAAGATAAAAAAATCTGAGCAGACATGGAAAGGTAGGTACCATAGACTTAGCCCGATGTGTGCACATAATTTATATAAGCATAAAGCAATAAATATAACTGCGGTTTGTCGATAAAACTTTTATAAAAATGTGGTCGTCAATTAAAAAAACAATTTAATAGCCGCATGTGAATACAACCCAAAATGCTATTTGCATGCAACGATAACATTTTATTCATTGATTTATCTTTAACGTGATATGAACCCAAGCAGGTAAACCCCCAGTTTTGACCCCAAATGTATTGATTTTCATTGAACGCAACTAAATAGGTGCAAATAGGGCAACACTAGATCGATCTGTCAATCAACCATTTTGAAGTATCGTTCTCCACTGTTGTCATTTGATTGTGGACTCTGGTTGTTTTAAATTGGAATAATTAAAAGAAAACCATGGGGTTAGCTACTGTTATCGAAAGCGAAGCCCATTTCCAAACAGAAATGGCCAACGCTGGCACAAAACTTGTTGTAGTGGACTTCACAGCGACTTGGTGAGTATAACCTGATTCGATTCCGTTCAAATATTCAAGTCATCGTTATAGTAAATAATTGATTATGTTGTGTGTAGGTGTCCTCCTTGCCAAAGGATTGCACCGTTCTTCGAGCAACTGCCGGCGAAGTTCCCCAGGGCTGTGTTCCTGAAGGTGGATGTGGGAAGATGCGCGGAGACTGCTAGCGCGCAAGGCATCAGTGCGATGCCGACATTCATCTTCTATAGAAACCGGGTACGTGGCCCTCGATCTTATAGGAATCAGTACAGCAAGCTGGACAAAATTTTGTCGGTTTTTGTTAGTTCCTTTCAGGATTTCGCTTTAAATTACTCATTATAATGAGTCAGTAAATTTTGATGATTTGATTTCAGACACGAATTGACCAGCTACAGGGTGCTGACCCAGGCACATTAGAAACTAAAGTTAGACAATATTATGGCACTGATGAAGCTGGAGATGAAGACAACACTGTTGCTGGACATGTAAGTATACTGACAACTAGTATCTGATCTTTGCTTTGCACAGGGCATAGCTGCAAGTGGTTATAGTCACCAACTTTCCTATCTCTTTATCATTCGCAATGTTCTTCCTTTGTTCAATATTTTATATCACTAACACGAGTTAGCAATCCTGTAACACAGATCTAGGCAGCTAGAAGTTTGAATATTTTTGGAGTCACAAGCATTGTTGGTTTGTTCTTCTCATTATCATTAATTTCTGATTGAAACATTTTATTCACAGATGGATCTGGCTACATTCATAACTAAGAGTGAGTGCGAATGCCTGAATGAATCGGACAACCATCCGATGGCTCACTGCCTGACCAGTGGTGCGGGATACCTGGCCAGTGACTGTGATGAGCAGCTCATCATCAACATTAGTTTCAACCAGGTAATGCAATAAACAGACTAGATGTTGCATCATGAAATTTGCAGCTCTGAAATAGGCTGAAAATGTTGGAGCAGTAAGAAAAACTCCCGCTTTTGTAAACTAACATGACAAAAACTGTGTTTCTGTCTGTTGTCTTTTATTATTATTTTAATTTGTGGCAGTTGACCACAAAATAATAAATGTGTCACTGGAAAATTGCAAATGCCATAAGATTGTAAAATATCACTTGACATTGTACACAATTCTTTCTTAGTAAGATACAGATATATTGGAAACCGTTGAATTTGGATGGGACTTATTGTATACAAAACGATTTTTTCGTAATATATCGAGAAGTTATAATCAAATAAATTAAAAAGATTTATTACTATCTAATGGAGTCTACAATTTTCCAGTGACAAATGCAACATAATTAACCTCAAATCAAAGTTGCGCATCATACGAACATGTAACCATACTATTTCAATAGGAAAAATTAATGTAAGAATTGAAAACCTCCTTTTTTGGAAGTTGGTTAAAAAGTACTATCTTCATATTTCAGCTGGTGAAGCTACACTCTTTAAAAATCAAAGCCCCCAGTGACAAGGGGCCCAAGACGGTGAAGATCTTCATCAACCAGCCAAGAACACTGGACTTTGATCAGGCAGCAGGAAATATGTCAGTCCAGGATGTTGAGTAAGTAAAATAGTCCGTATAAGGAACTTGTCTCATCGGCGACGAGGAAGCCATTAGCTATTGAGTATTTTCTCGCTGAGGAAATGGACTAAAGATACTGATCCTGTGGGAGTAAAAGAGACACATTTATAGCGATAGCTGGCTGTTCACACAGCCAGCGAGAATTCTCTTACCACTAGTTTGTTGCAGCGATAAGAGCTATCAAAGATAATGCTCACTCAGCAATGCTTGCTGGCAGTCAGATTTCACGGCAAGAGACCAACCAATGATCATTTCTATCTAAAGTGCAAGCCGGAGCGTGTGGTGCGAGTAATCGCCCATTGCACAATAGCACTCACCAAGCAACAACTCATGTTTAGTTTCTAGCTTAACTCGCTTCTTTTTAAATGTCAGCAGTGCAACAAGTGCCTAAATACTGGAACTCAGATTGCATGAACATACCATAAACATTTTTATTTGCTTTTCTAGATTTACACCAAGTGACCTGGAGGGTAACCCTGTCCCTCTGAAGTTTGTGAAGTTCCAAAGCGTGCAGAACATTCAGTTGTTCATAAAGGACAACCAGTCGGGTGGGGAAGTCACACAAATTGACCACCTAGCCTTCTATGGTTCTCCTATTTCCACCACCAATATGGGAGAGTTCAAGAGAGTGGCCGGCAAGAAGGGGGAGAGCCATTAGCATAATTATTTCTACGAAGATAGTTCAGTCTTGTGGTGTGTTCAGTAAATTCTAAATCAAGTGGCTTGGTGCGGGAACATCATTGTTCCCTTGATAGAATATAGTGGCAACTATGTATTTAAAAATTAAGTCATCACATCACTCATCACCCTCATTCCGGTTCTCTGCTGTCATTATCAACATAACCAAACCTGAACTATTTTCTGTGAAATGAACAGAATCATTTCTCAAACTGTGTCAAATAGTAGATGTGAATTTTTAATATATTATTATTATATTTTCTCCACATATTTATAAAATATGGTGTAACATTCATAATTAATTATTGTTTTAAGTATAAAGGTCATTCCAGGGCCACAGTTTGTTAAATGGGGATTCTGAATTATAAGGAATTTGTATATTCAATAAATAAAGATACACAAGTGTATACTTATACTTAGTTTTATTGACTAAACTATCTAAACTCAGTCCTGTTTTAGTTCATATATCTGGATGTATGCCTCTGTCAGTGTGATCATTTGAGGGAGTATACTGGTTACGTGAAGGTCCTGCATTTCATACCTGGAACAAAATGATCAAACCAACATTATTTTATCAGATTGTATAAAGCGTCGAATATTGTTTTTAACCGACTTCAAAAAAAGGAGGACGTTCTCAATTCGGTTGTATTTTTTTTAACTATGACACGAGGTAATTATTGTAGGCCTAATGCGCCAAAAACAACTCGAGAGTTCGTTGCTTGCTATATACCTCTAAATAAAAATGAATCGCCGAAATGTATGTACGCGCATAACTTCGTAACGACTGGCCCAAATTAGATAGTTATATTTTTGCTGTGTTCGTAATTATCAGAGCGTTATGCGTGAAAGAAAATTTTGAAAAATGACATCCAGTTAAAGTCGGGACGGGCCACTAGTATTGAAATAAATACATGGGCATGTATTAGCCACTGAACACGACAAAACTGAGTTCATCTTAGTTATAACCAAAGTTTTCTTAACTCTTGGCTGGGGCAAACAGGCCTAAGAGTTTTATGTTTTCATGGGCTTGAGTGGTAATTTACGCAAATTCATGCTACATCAAATGTAGCTTGAACTGCATTATGTCCCTACAAAACGTTCAGACAGCGCAACATTATGAATCATTCCTAACCTACAAGGCCAGTCATGAAGTCATTTGCACGGTAAAGCCACTCACCACTGCTGTGTAGGTTTGTGAAGGACGTGGGCTCTGTACGTTCCCTTCTCTGGAGTTCCGTCGTGGACTATGTTGCCAACTAACTCGTAGATTGTCCTGCCATTGTGTTTCGCCTTCACTTCAGGTGTCAATATGTCGCCGAAGTCTACGTTTCTGCAAGTAACATGAAAACCATTTGATCAAATAGTTGTGTGTAAGCTGGCACTACACTTAGCGTATTTTCCATGTCATCAAAATAAATCATGATGGTACCCAGTAGCGGCTTTAAGCACAGGCGGCCGACCGGGGCGCCGGCAACTGGAGGGTCATACAGAACGCGTATATTGAATACCAACTTTTTTTTGATATAAAGAAAAATTCAGACATTGATGGTAACAGTGGTGCGATGGAAATTTTAGGTCGGCAACACAATCTCGAGAACATTCAGGCAACACCTATCGAAACATTGAAACTATTAAAAAGCACAAACTTCAAGAATTATATCCCTGGATATCGCTGCGTATTCTGCTAACAATACCAGTGACCGTTGCAAGTGGCAAAGGCAGTTTATCTAAACATAAATTATAGCTCACCCAACCAAAGCCAAAAAACTGGCCAAGTGCGAGTCGGACTCGCGTGCAAAGGGTTCGGAACGAATTATTATTTTTTTTTACATGTTATTTTAACATTACAGATTTCTAATAGATTTTCCTGTAATCTTTTGGTAAAGATTTATTATCTCCATTTTTTTTTAATTTTAGGCTCAGTAGTTTCGGAGATAAGGGGGGGGGATGGTAATTTTTCGTCTAATTTCTTGAATAACTTCAAAACCATTTATTTTAAAATTATGAAAAAAAAAACTAATTAAAACCCTCACAGTAAGCCCTTTCATTTGATATGTGACACGATATAGTTCAAAAAACTTTTTTTTAACTTTCTAGTTTGACCCCCAAAAGTGACCCCCATACTAAAAATTAAATAATTTACGTAACGCGTCCGTGTTTGGGTCATAGAAGTCCATATGTGTACCAAATTTCAACAGAATCGGTCCAGTGGATCCGGAGAAAACTGGCTGTGACAGACGGACAGACAGACACCCGAGTGATCCTATAAGGGTTCCTTTTTTTTTTTTTCGGAACCCTAAAAACTGCCAAATAGGTGAAATATATAGTGCCGTGAATTCGTGTTTATGAAAGCGAATTTTGGCATAGTTATAAGGAATGGTGACCCGAACCCACTTCGTTGGGCGGTATTTTTCGGGTTAATATCCTATGCCACTCATAAATAACGTGGCTTTCTATTGGTAAAAGAATTATCAAAATCGGTTCAGCAGATCCTGAGACAACCTCCCAAACTTTACCTTGTAGCGGCATCATTGCCGCCACAAGAAAAACAACGGAGCAAATCTACATCGCAAGAAAATGAACCGCGACGCCATCTATCCAAATAGCAGCGCACTACTACGTCGAAATCCTGCATCACGCAAGCAGAGTTTACCGTGCAATTTGAACATATATAGGTATATCAGCCTGGATATCAACTATCGGGCAGTTGCCCATACCAGACACAACAACCGTCTGGTCGGAGCATCCTCCCTTTACCATAGAGATTTGCGGGACTTTACTCTCTGTTCCGCATATCTCCAATCTGGTGACCCGCGACAAAGAACGTCAGCGCAGCCTTCGTGCAGCTACTTCAGCGTAACGTCATCATCACTTCTCATCGTGACCTCAAGCTCTACGGGTATCCTGACAACCAGCATACAGCGACCGCGCATTCCTGGTCAGCATCCTCAGCCTCTATAATCGCCCTCAACCTCACCAGCGACCTTGGCAAGCATGCTGCACCTTCGGCCAGTCACATGAAGAGCCATGAAGAACCTCTCCTGGTCGACCCCAGCAGTCCCGTCACTACGTCGCACAGCACCGCTCCGACTCATTGAAGCCAGCAGCAGCACCGCTCCAACTCACTGGAGCCTGCAGCATCATCCCAACTCACTGGGATCTTATAACCCCGACTCACTGGAGCGCCACAGACAGTTCCGACTCACCGTGAACTCTCCGTGTTAAGGCCGGCCCTGATGGTACCTAATAAAAAAAGTGCAAGTCGTACTTGCACACGAAGAGTTCCGTACCATAAACCGAAAAACACGTTTCTTGTATAGGGGCCCGCTTTTATTTTTTGTTGTTTTAGCGGCAACAGAAAAACACTGAACATTTCAACTGTCTACCTGTTACGGTTCATGAGAAACAGCCCGCTGACAGACAGGGATCCGTGAGAAATAATAGAGGGGGGCTATAATTATTTTAATTGGATATTTTCGTTTTCAATTTACGTAGGTTTTAGGTTTAGGGGGCCCCTTGGTAAAATTTGCCACAGGCCCCGCGCTGGCTTAATCCGACACTGCGGAAGAGGCGTAATATAGTTCTGCCTGCCTCCACGGAGGACAGGTGTGAGTTAATGTATAGGTGAATGAAACGGTTTGCGTTTTACCGACACGTAACCGAAAGTCATCGCTTAGACTGACGGACGGACAGCGGAGGCTTGGAATGGGGTTCCGTTGGTTACCTTCCGGGTACAGAACCCTAATAAAAAATGATGTGAACAAAAATATGCGCTATGTTTACTAATAAAACATAATTGTATGTACACTTGCACAAATAGGTACGCCAAGTGCAACGCAATCATAAAAAGTCGTGAGCATAATATGACTTGCTTACAGTACGATATTGGTTGCTGTGAAAGGGACTACTGGATACGCAAAAGGCCTCATCAATCACCCCCTCGTTCCACGCCACTGGAAGTTAAAATAGCGATGTACATTGCGAATATTGCGGGGTACGGGTACTCGCAGTGTACAATGTACACCCGATCAATAGGTAACTGGGGACTTAGGTAGGAAGTGCAGGCTAATTTAATAAGCAGATATTTGACATACTTATAAAATGTCTATCAAAGAGCTTATATTCAATTGGTAGGTACTGGTTTTTTCCACGAGTCAGGGGGGCTACTCTCTAACGAAATCCGTAGTTTCGGGCTTAGTTGCGGGCGGGCGTATTCTACTCCGTATCACCTACAGACTTACGATTAGTCCCGAACCCGAACTGAGAATGAATGACAACACGATTTCACAGTAACTATCAAATCGTGTTATCATTAGTTCTCAGTGGTTAGGTGATACGGAGTAGAAAATGCCCGCCCGCAACTAAGCCCGAAACTACGGATTTCGTTAGAGAGTAGCCCCCCGACGCGTACCAGTACCACAAAACATTAGACGACAGCGCTTTATATCGATAAATATAACCCGAACAAGTGAAATTGCTAATTAGTTTCGTATTACACGTATGTTACTTTGAGTCCATTGAATTTGGGATTATTTGTTGTCGCTAAGTAACTTAGTAGAAGTTCTTTGTTTACAAAATTAATAGCTTCTCGTGACTAGGACTACAGTATAGTACATAATACTTACTTGACTGGGAAGTTGACAACAGTAGGGTTTTTCTCAACGAAGAATGTGTTTTTCGTGAACCTTTTGATGTAGAGTATCAAATAAGGCGGCAGCTGCGTGATCTCAAACCTTTTCAGGAAGTTCTCTTTGTATGTTTTGTACTCTTTTGATGTCTGCCCATTGAACTTCGATAGTAGTTGGTACAGGTTCACCTATAAAAACAATGTATGGTTAACTAGATGCTCGCGCAAATTCGCCTGCGTCACATTTTACAATGCTCCGCTCTTATTAGTCGTACCGTGATGTTATATTAATATACTAGTTGACCCGCGCAACTTCGTCTGCGTCACAATTTTGCTCCGCTCCTTTTGGTCTTAGCGTGATGATATATAGCCTATAGCCTTCCTCGATAAATGGGCTATCTAACACTGAAAGAATTTTTCAAATCTGACCAGTAGTTCCTGAGATTAGCGCGTTCAAGCAAACAAACAAACAAACAAACTCTTCAGCTTTATATATTAGTATAGATAACCTTCCTCGATAAATGCCCTATCCAACATTAAAACAATTTTTCAATTCGAACCAGTGGTTCCTGAGATAAGCGCGTTCAAGCTAACACACAAACTTCAGCTTTATAATATTAGTTTACTGGTTTGTCAGAGATGATACACTCTTTAATTAAACTGAGTTTATCTAGAAGAGGGTAGCAATATTATGCAATGTAGGGAAAGGATTCCTATGTGCCATATATTCTATATTTTCAGTGTATTACACAAAGTTAGGGGTGGGTTAGGTTTTGGTGTTTGGTCATCACTATAGAATATATATCGGAACATGATTTTTGCAGTACGAATTTGAGTTTGGAATGATGAGGTTTAGGTACATAATTTTAACAAATTTCATATAAAAAAAAATATGTGGATTAAATGCAGTGGGCTGCAATATTGTAAACGGTTTGAACATATTTTTTTGTTTGAACATATGTGTTTGTTGTCCCAATAAATAAAATAAAATAGTTTCAGATATTGCTTCATAAAAGTCGCGTAACATGTACTCTGATGTTCACAAGCCATCAAGCTTGTCCATTTCATTTCTATGTATGATATTCACCTGTGGTATAATATTTTCTCTGAACTCGTCAGTGAAGAGTGGTGTGGGAGGCAGGTCGCAGGTCAGGTACAGAAAAGGCGACTCCGTTATCATCTCACTGTACTCCTCGCTGGTGAGGTCCACCTTAGCAGCGTCATCTGCGTCGGCTGGTGGCAGTTTTCTGGCAAATTGAAGAAATGGAGAATAAATATAAATTATTTAGGTATTCAACTATGCTAGTAGGTAATGCAAATGCAAGCGAATGAGGACGCGGGACGCGTGAGGGACAGTCAGCGGGAGGGAGGCGAGCGATGGATGACTCGCCGTTCGATAAGGATCAGTCCCGGGTCGACGGGACTAGCTAGGGCCAGTGCCTGCGAGGGTTGCGGAATTTGTTCGAAAGTCACCGCGACCCTGGGACGCAAAGGGCATTTTGGAGGAACACGGGAGGGTTTTGGCCCCATCCAAAAAAATAAGTTAAAAATCCAACTGGTAGGCGCCAGATAAATGTCCAATAACGATCATTGGCCCTCATCCATTTATTGAATGTCTTTATATAAAAAAAAAAACAGAAATAATTACATAAAGCTGTCCTGAATCAACTTCTATCGTAATCCTTAAGTTCTACTTTATTGCAAGTTTATCTGGCGCGAACCATAGGCTGTTGGAATGAATGTAAGAACCACTACGAGGGCTTGTTTGAAGAGTCTAGCGTCAATTTTTTTATTTTTGGATCCTTGCAAACTCTGATTCTTGTTAATTGTATGGGTAACTGTAGCGCAAAATAATTTGACTTTGCAAGCTGGAAACAGGCTAGGGAGATTGACTGCCAGACAATGCATCTGGCCGTCAATTTGCGTAGCCTTTTTAACCGACTTCCAAAAAAGGAGGAGGTTCTCAATTCGGTGGGTATTTTTTTTATGTATGTACACCGATTACTCCGAGGTTTGTGATTCTTTTTTAGTTCGATGCAGTATACTTGCCATTTGGTCCCATAAAAATAAGATTCAGTTTGGTTCAGTAGTTATTATTTTATGAGCATTTTTGCTTACCTATTTCAATTTCTGCGTTAACGAAGACGTCCAAGTATCACCACTTAAAAGTGAAAAATAAAAAACTTTTTACAAAAAAATATAACCCCGACTAGGCAAGCGTGCTCCATCTTCGACCACATCATCGCTTACCATCAGGTGAGATAGTGGTGAAACGCGTGCCTATTAATAGTAAAAAAAAACACTACAAAGAAAAAAAATAACCTTAATTTCAGAAGTCGGTGTTAAAAAACGAAGGAACAAAACCAAAAACACCGACTTCCGAAATTAAGGTTATTTTTTTCATTGTAGTGTTTTGTATGGAAGTTGGTTATATTTTTTTGTAAAAAGATTTTCCTTTCCTTTCTCATTGTCTGGCAGGGAATTATTCAGTACTTAATTAGGCAACTTTTTAATACAATATAAATTCACCTGGTGTATATCCTCATGTGCCCAAGAAATGATTTGTAGATAATAGAACTGTTTGGTTTCTTGGTTCCATTGAGAGCCATGTGCAGAGAATTTAAAAACCAAGACATAAAATCAATAGGGTCACCTGCAAAAATAGAAATTATAATGCTTTTTTGATGTTATGTCTATTGTATTTATCGATATAATTTACTTGCTTTTAATTTGTGACGACGATACTTTCGCTCCAGTAACCAGTTATTAGGGCTAGGCCGCACTAAGGCTAAAACGCCGCAGTTTTTAATCGCATGATTTTGTGAGTCAAGTAATCAAATACAAGTGGCCTCAATCGCGACTGATACCCGTGCTTCTCGAGCGGTTTCGCGGTATTGCGATAAACCACTCGCGGGGAAAAAACCGTAGTGCGGCCTTAGCCTTAGACAAATAAAGAATGGGATTGTTTCCTTTATTCATATAACCAATATGTAAACCAGTAAACCTCCACGTAAATTTACCAAGAAATAAGAAGGTATAGCAAACTCACTCTGCTTGATAAATTGAAACCTTTTCTTAGACCATAATACGACAGCCTGTAGCATTTCATGGGGTGAAACATGGGCTTTAAAGGCGCGCGGGTTCCATAGCTTTCGCAGCAGCTCCCCGAACCTCTGCACCAGCAGGAATGAGGAGTCACCAGGTGGTCTCTTCACATTGGCATAGTTTTCTTCACGTAAGAAGTAGTTGCGGAGGGGTCGTACTTGTGCTAGACACTAAAAATATAATAGTTACCTTTACAGGGTGTCCCGAAACTCAAGCGGGTACGGGGCGATAGGCCAGGTTATACCAGTTCAGGCAAAAATAAAAAATAAATTCCATGTTACTTGGTTAAATGTTAATAGAAATACTTTTGAAAATGTTGAAAATCACATATTTAGGTCATGTAATCACAAATTTCCCAAAATTTTTGTACTGTTTTTTTTTAATGTAATCCTACATAACTATGCCATTGATTGCAGTCACAAATGCAATAATTAATATGGTCACTTTAATAAAAAAAAATAAGTTTTACTGGGTCATGTTAAAAAGTTAAGTGTTAAGTTTAGGGTGTCGTAAGAAGCGACTAAGGGACATGCCAGAGAATGGACAGCAGCGTTCTCTGTAAAACTCAACACCATACACTGCGATCGCCAACCCACCTGCCAAGCGTGGCGCTTATGGCAAATCCCCCCCTTGGGGAGGCCTATGTCCAGCAGTGGACGTCTTTCGGCTGATATGATTATGTTTAAAAAACCTTTTCTCAAATTACTTTGACACTTCATCTTTCAAATAAAATGTACTATACAACCCTAAACAAGTAATTTAAAAAAATGGCCCATTTAATCAAGATTTCAAAATGATACAATTCTTGCTACTTATCTTTCCATAAAAATATGATCAATGTCATCAACCATTTAGAGCATTAAAAAGTCGAACAAAATTACCAAAAGCAAAGAGAAAACTTTTACCTAAATAGTACTTTTGTGTGCAAAAAGTTCTACTTCAGCATGGTGAAGGAGTGTGTGAGTAGTGAATGGAGTGAGACAGACTAGTATTTTATTTTAAGAGAAAGCGAGACCGATAGTAACAACAATGCATGATAGTCAAATGGGCCATTTTATCAAATAACTTGCCTAGGGTAATACAGTACATTTTTTTTAAAGACGAAGTGTCAAAGTTATCTGAGAAAAGGTTTTTTAAACATGACCCAATAAAACTTTATTTTTTTTACTAAAGTGACCATATTGATTATTGGATTTGTGACTGCAATCAATAGCATTAGGATTACAAAAAAAAAACACGACAAAATTGGGAAATTTGTGATCACAGGACACAAAATATAGGATATGTGATCTAGGGTGTTGATCTTCAACATTTTCAAAAGTATTCTTCACTGAACCTTACTTGGTTCAGTGAAGAATACTTATAACACAACATAGAATTTATTTTTTATTTTTGTCTGAACTGGAATTACCTAGCCTATCGCCCCATACCTGCTTGACGTTGAGTTTCGGAACACCCTGTATACATCTAACTTTTTAAGCCCCATCTTTTTTTTTCAGTTAAAATGGGCCATGATTAAACTTAAATCAAATATTTATGCAGATTTCTAATTAGAATCTTGCTGTGCTTTTATTTACATTAATCATTTTAAAAGTATACACACATTTAAATATATACTAGCTTAGATTCATGTCTTGAAAGAAATGCTTTGACTGAAAAACATTAAGAAAACTAACTATTAACTACATATTACAATTTTTTTGAATATGAGTTATCCTATTCATGAAATTTTAATCGGAACTCACCTGCAAAATAACATTGCAGTAGTCATTAGCCTTGATATTGTTAAGGCCCACAATTCCTGGCATGTACATTGTACTATCAATGGCTCTGGACATCTTGGTGTTGTAATCCAGCTGCGTGATTTGATCCGGCGTGAAGATCGGATTGAGGACATACTTGATGTCATTCAATGATGAATCTAAAAGAAGTATGAATTTAACTAAACTAAATATAAACAAAGATGAAATGATGTGACAATCTGGGGCCCTAGACAAAAAGTAATTCTATTAGCGACTGCGATTGTCGAAATTCCAAAATGTAAGGGATTGATCACGTCACATTTCGACAGCTTTTGTCAATCCCATACATTTTTGACGTTTTGACAATCGCCTTTGTTACGCTACCGCTGAAAGAATGTCACTTGTCTAGAGCCTCTGGTCAAGTTTGCATTGTAAACTTCCAGAGTTGCGAAATTTGTTCAAAAGAATCTTCATAGCCCTGGAACGCAAAGGGCATTATGAGGAACATGAATGGGTTTTAGTCATAACAGTCTGACATTCCCTTCCGCTCCACCTAGAGGGAAAGGAGTCATTTGATGATTCCCCATACATAAAAAAAATACTAAAATGGTAAACCAAGCCAGAGATAACACATGACAGAGAGGTTTGGAAAGAGCAAGGTGAGGCCGTTGTCCAGCTGTGGGACATAAAGCTAATATGCTTTATGTCCTACAGCTGGAAAAAATAAGAAAAAAAATTAAAAGCAAGCATTTCAAACTTACTACAAATCTTAGCTTGGCCCACTATATAGGGTAATTAGTATGAAAAAGTAAGTAGCTATGCAAGATGGCAGCTTAGCTATATCTAAAGTAATTTGTCATACTTGTTATAGTTTCCAGTCTGGACACACATTTGACAATTTACCTCAGTTATGCTAGTAAGGCAAACATTGCTTAGGTCTTCAAGATCAAGTTATTTATTTCATATACAAAATACATTTGTGGCGAAATATTTATACAGTTGGTACACAAAAGTAGCAACACAAACAATGAAAACCAAGTCAACGAGCAATGGGCAAACATTCAATTCAATTTTACTTCAATACTATTTTTAAGATTTTTGACATTATAAAATTTGTCAATGCTGTAATAGCCTTTATTGATTAACAAAGCCCTGAGTTTATTTTCAAACATGTTCACATTCTGAATATTCTTTAATCCTGCTGGTAGTCTGTTAAACAGATTGACAGACTGCAAGCATTACAAGTGTTTGACAACATTAAGCTTTGCCTGCAGAATAGCAGCAAAATCTTTTCTGCGAGCATCTACTCTATTTTTTCTTTCATCGTCTGTTTCAAACTTGTTGAAGTTTTTATTTAAATGAGTAAGTAGAACTAAAATACAAAGTTTAATAAAATACTCCTTACATGATTCTATCTGGTTTAAACAAAGCATGGTTAAAGGCTGCCTGAAATGCCTGAAATTTAATGCTATATCTAAGTTTAGATTCAACTAGAGCAAAATCGACTGTACAAAGTTGGGCAATAGACAATACATCCCTCAGAGATTTGATAGCATAACATGCACTACTTTTTGTATTTGTAATTGAATCTAGTTCAGCGGGTCTAAAAAGGCCACTTTAGCAGAATCAGAAAGCAAATCACGCTACCCATCACTATCAAATTTTCCCAATCAACCTTGAACCTTATATGTTAGCGATAAAGATGAAAATGAAATTTTACAGATTGTTGTGTCATTAATATTATGATTCTAATATGATTCACCAAAAGTTTAGGCCACTTGGCTTCCAATTAAAATCAATTTATACCCCCAAAAATTTTAAACTTTTTACTATACAAATTTTTCTGGGTCCACAACAGAGGTAACACCACTTACAATGAATTACTACAGAAAAAGAAGGTCAGTGGGTCATATTAGGGGCGGGGACTCACCAATAACTTCATAGTTATCAGGCAGGCAGTAGAACTTCAAAGTGTGAAGATTTAGAAATACATGGTGACCATCAGCCACAGAGTGGGTGTAAGCATGAGTGTTTGTGCCTCTTCCCTGTTGACAAAACAAACCAGTAAATGTAAGAAATGTAGTGATCAGTCAAGTATTACTTTCCAATTGCATTTTAAACAAATTTCAGGTATATGGTGTGTTTATAATTTAATTTACCTGAAAATACTTTCCGCAGACGAGACACGCATAAACATTGATTCTCGTCAATGAAACTGAACATAACTTCTCAAAATCAAAGTCCAGGACATGCCTGTTGATTGTATCTAAATAGGGACACTGTATATGGTTCGCCTTTGATGCAGGTTCTGAAAAAATATTGTATTGTGGTGAGTAATTTAAGAAAAATCATTGTTTCTTATTGAAATTTGTTATGTTAGGTTATAATTCTTACCGGGTAATTCCATGCCATTTTCTTCGGACAGTTTTCGCTTTTTAATGTTTGTTTGCTTTTCAGACATATTTGGGGCAGTAACTTTCGTCTAATAAATTAATTATTTGTATTGGGAATTCCTGTTTTTCTTATTCTTTGCTTATTTGACAACTTTGACAATAGACAACATAGACATTAGACAAAACAAGACCAAATGTCAGAACTTCAGAAGTCAAAATTCCACTGACGTATAAATCATATGGACTTGAAATGTTTGACTATAGAAAAAACAGTTATACAAATATGTGGCATATCGACACCGAAATCATAAAAATACTGTCATCTCTTTTTAACTTTCATAATTTTGCTTAAGTGAAAAAGGATAACAGTGTTTTTGACAGTTACTATAATGGCAACCCTTCATTCCTAGCGTCAATACCTATTTGCGGCCGGGTCGCCATTTTATCCTCTCGCTGTTTGACAACAAGTTGAGGTACGTCAACTGTCAAATACTCTTGAGCTGTGGATATAATTTGTGAATTTTGAAGTCATTTTGCTGTGTTATTACGTTTGAACTTGGTTTTATAGTGGAAATCGTCAATTGCAAGATGCCTAATTGTAATATAATCGGATGTGGCATTAAAAGAAGCGGAAATCACCCGAACATAACTTTGCACCAGTATGTACTTAATTTCAGCTGAAATATCTTTGGATTTAGAGAATAAACAAAAGATTCTGCATTCGTTGAAGAGTTTCAACAGTAAAGTATTCATAATTTCCCTTTTGCCCTTATTATCAACAGTAATAATTGTATTTCTACTTCGAATCATTTTCTTGTTATTGTTATTGTAGGGATAGACTAGTGCAGTGCATGCATGACATTTTTATATTTATCGATAATGCTATATTATGGCTTTTTATTGGTTTGTTGTTTTATTTGCAGGGCTGCCTGCTAATAAAGGAAAAAAAAATTTGGCTGGAAACAATTGGTGTTGAAAATTTAAAGATGTCAACAAAAACAATTTATAATTGTTCTCTTCACTTTGAAGAATCTTGTTTCAACTGGAAACTGAATAAAGTAACATTGCTTGACGATACTACCTTCTACTTCTACCTTCACGAACCTTATTGGTAAGTAATATTGCTTGTTATAAATTTGTCTGACATGATTGTGTAGCGGCTGATAAATGATGGTGATGTCGTCAATTGCAACACTTGCCTAATGGGCACAAAGAGTGATGTTAAGAATGTATTTGAGTGTGATCCTTAGATTAATTGCCAAAATAAGACTGAATATGTGTTAATTTGGTTGTACTACTAAGTACATTTATGGTATTCCTTTTGTAAGGAATTTATAAATGTTTAGTTACAAATGTCACCAGTAGTCTGCTTTTTGAATAGTACTTTACAGTTTACTTTTAAATAGTATAATAACAGTCCTATTCTGTAAAAATCTCCCTATGAATATTTGGATGAGGTTAATGTGAAGTGAGCTTATGTATGATTATTTAGCTCATTACCACTCGAGAGCTACTAAACTAGAGAACGAGTGAGAATGAAAAGAGACTTCTCAACCCACCAATTGCAAATTAAATGGGGTGCTTTATAATAATAAATAAAGCGAGTAATAAAGTCAAGAAACATCAAAAATACTAACAATTTTATTGCTTTTTTACAGCCTGTGATTCAATCAAATATGACTGGCATTTTAATTGAAAGGATCAAAATCAGACAAACTAACAATCAATATCTGGGTGTGGTGCTCTTAATATGGTAATATTTTTTTGGAATTTTAAGCAGTGGGATCACCTACTGTTTTTGAAGTGTCATAAAACTTTTGAGTATTTACTTTTCTGTTTTTGTTAATATTTATGTTAATAATAGAGTGGTTTTTAGATCAAAGCTGTTTGTGTGCCTACCATTCAATATCAACCTAGGGAAGATTTCAAAGAGGAGTGGCATAGATTTAGCCTCTAGCATATCCGCTACGCCAGATTTAGTCACCAGCACCTCCACTGCGCCAGATTTGGCCGCTAGCACCTCCGCTGCGCCAGGTTTAGCCGCTAGCACCTCCGCTGTGCCAGGTTTAGCCTCTAGCACCTCTGCTGCGCCAGGTTTAGTCACAAGCACCTCCGCTGCGCCAGATTTTGCGGCATGACTAGCTTCAGTTTTTCCTGTCATCATTATTTGCGAATTTGATCTCAATGATAACATCTCATCAACTGAATTAAGATTGGGTGGGAGATATCTCTCGCTTGTGTTCAATATCTATTAAAGCTTACTTTTATTTTATTTGATTTCAGGTACACACAATCAAAATGATCAAAAAATTAAAGGACAAATGTCAAAAACAGAACATGAAGATAGAGACTTAATGAGAAAGTTAGAAGACAGAGAAAAAAATTGCTCGTTATAGTAATATTATCAAAGATTTTTTTTACAAATATTATGAGAAGAAATCTACTGAAAGAGGATCACACGGAAATTACCTGAACAAAATAATAATTGTATTGTTCAGAAATGAATGAGATTAATTTGTTTAATATTACTTTATTATAAATAATTATTGTTGACTTTTAATTTAAACCCAAAATCATCGGCGTGTTAGAAAAGATAGGCGTTGGTTGGAGACGTCCGTACCGGGAGCCCATTGCGGATGCGACGTCATTTGTTTTCTTAGAATTTGTTCCCTCCGCTCCGTCTCGAACGTCTACCTAACAACTAAAGGCTCTAGAATAACACTTTGCCGCTCGTACGCCGCCGCCACGCTTCTGGCGCGCCGCTGCCTTCGTGAAGAGTTCCATATAAATCTATGCCAGGGATGGCCAACCGGTCGATCGCGGCTATTAGTCCAGTCGATCGCGGCGAGACAAAAAATATAAATAGGTTCGTATAACAGACTGCGCACGATGTAAGTAATGAATCATCATCATTATCATATCAGCCGAAAGACGTCCACTGCTGGACATAGGCCTCCCCCAAGCGTCGCCACAACGACCGGTCCTGTGCGTCTCGCATCCATCGGCTACCCGCGACCTTCACCAGGTCATCGGTCCACCTTGTGGGAGGCCTTCCAACGTTACGTCTTAAATACTGAATAGGTTATGTTAATAAAATACTACATAAATGTCTTTACCCCACCGTTTCATTTGTAGTTTTAAGAAGTACCTATGTAATTCGTAGACCGTACAGGATTTCGTCAATAAAAAGCCGATTTTGGGTCTAATCAAGTTGGCCACCCCTAATCTATGCATTTGAACGCGTCGCTGGTCGCGCCGCCGCCGCGCCGCTTAGTTCGTGTCCACAGCCTTAGAATGACATCAGTTAGCAGTTAGCTAACCATGCATTGGTGTCGATTCTGTTGTGCACAAACTAAATTTAGGCTATTGCTATCTTTTCTCTCTAATAAAACGAGAAAGAGAAAGACGTAATTTAGAGCTGTCAAATTTTATTAAATTGAACTAATTTTTCCATACAAATTAATTAAGGTTGGTGCACGTAAAAACCTGTCGACTAAAAACATGGTGAAGCGCAAGGCATAAACTCATAAATTAGTTTGACATTTCTAACTTGGTTCATAGCTATAGCCGTATTTTCGCACTGCCTTTTAGTAAAAGATAGCGATACTCTAATTTTATTAGATTAGTTATTGAACAAGAGAATCGGCAGCAATGTCATCCAAACTAAACATGTACCTACGCAAAATTTTAGCTTTATCAAAAACCGGGAAGTGTGGGTCAAAACATACCTTTTAAGATTTGTTTACATTTGTTACCAGTTATTTTGTTAGTCATATAAAATTTAAGTTAAGAAAAGTGTGTAAAAAATACCCGTTGATATTGTACCGTGACAATATGGAAACATTCTCACAATTTTTTATCGATGTTATTGTAGAGAAATATCGCTACGGGCTGCCCTATTAGCCGCCATTTTATCTTCTCCGTAAAGTGTGCACGTTTTTTTTGTAGGTATGCCAAGTCCATATGATTTATACGTCAGTGCAAAATTCAAAGAAGTGACAATTTTCCACTGACGTATAAATCATATGGACTTGGCATACCTACAAGAAAAACGTGCATACCTACACTTTATGGAGAGGATAAAATGGCGGCTAATAGGGCAGCCCTTAGCGATATTTCTCTACAATAACATCGATAAAAAATTGTGAGAATGTTTTCATATTGTCACGGGACAATATCAACGGGTATTTTTTACACACTTTTCTTAGCTTAACTCTTATATGACTAACAAAATAACTGGTAACAAATGTAAACAAATCTTAAGTTATTTTTTTGACCTACACTTCCCGGTTTTTGATAAAGCTAAAATTTTGCGTAGGTACATGTTTAGTTTGGATGACATTGCTGCCGATTCTCTTGTTCAATAACTAATCTAAAATTAGAGTATCTCTATCTTTTACTAAAAGGCAGTGCGAAAATACGGCTATAGCTATGAACCAAGTTAGAAATGTCAAACTAATTTATGAGTTTATGCCTTGCCCTTCACCATGTTTTTAGTCGACAGGTTTTTACGTGCACCAACATTAATTAATTTGTATTGAAATATTAGTTGAATTTAATTAAATTTGACAGCTCTAAATTACGTCTGTCTCTTTTTCGTTTTATAAGAGAGAAAAAGATAGCAATAGCCTAAATTTAGTTTGTGCACAACAGAATCGACACCAATGCATGGTGAGCTAACTACTAACTGAAGTCATTCTAAGGCCGTGGCCACGAACTCAGCGGCGCGGCGGCGGCGCGACCAGCGACGCGTTCAAATGCATAGATTAGGGGTGGCCAACTTGATTAGACCCAAGATCGACTTTTTATTGACGAAACCCTGTACGGTCTACGAATTACATAGGTACTTCTTAAAACTACAGATGAAACGGTGGGGTAAAGACATTTATGTAGTATTTTTTATTTTATTAATATAACCTATTTAGTATTTACTTACATCGTGCGCAGTCTGTTATACGAACCTATTTACATTTTTTGTCTCGCCGTGATCGACCGGTTGGCCATCCCTGGCATAGATTTATATGGAACTCTTCACGAAGGCAGCGACGCGCGAGAAGCGTGGCGGCGGCGTACGAGTGGCAGTGTTATTCTAGAGCCTTTAGTTGTTAGGTAGACGTTCGAGACGGAGCGGAGGGAACAAATTCTAAGAAAACAAATGACGTCGCATCCGCAATGGGCTCCCGGTACGGACGTCTCCCAACCAACGCCTATCTTTTCTAACATGCCGATGATTTTGGGTTTAAATTAAAAGTCAACAATAATTATTTATAATTTATAATAAAGTAATATTAAACAAATTAATCTCATTCACTTCTGAACAATACAATTTTGTTCAGGTAATTTGTGATACTCTTTCAGTAGATTTCTTCCCATAATATTTGTAAAAAAAATCTTTGATAATATTACTATAATGAGCAATTTTTTTTCTCTGTCTTCATGTTCTGTTTTTGACATTTGTCCTTTAATTTTTTAATCATTTTAATTGTGTGTACCTGAAATCAAATAAAATAAAAGTAAGCTTTAATAGATATTGAACACAAGCGAGAGATATCTCCCACCCAATCTTAATTCAGTTGATGAGATGTTATCATTGAGATCAAATTCGCAAATAATGATGACAGGAAAAACTGAAGCTAGTCATACCGGTAAATCTGGCGCAGCGGAGGTGCTTGTGACTAAACCTGGCGCAGCAGAGATGCTAGCGGCTAAACCTGGCGCAGCGGAGGTGCTAGCGGCCAAATCTGGCGCAGTGGAGGTGCTGGTGACTAAATCTGGCGTAGCGGATGTGCTAGAGGCTAAATCTATGCCACTCCTCTTTGAAATCTCTCCAGGTTGATATTGAATGGTAGGCACACAAACAGCTTTGATCTAAAAACCACTCTATTATTAACATAAATATTAACAAAAACAGAAAAGTAAATACTCAAATGTTTTATGACACTTCAAAAACAGTAGGTGATCCCACTGCTTAAAATTCCAAAAAAATATTACCATATTAAGAGCACCACACCCAGATATTGATTGTGAGTTTGTCTGATTTTGGTCACTATCAATTAAAATGCCAGTCATATTTGATTGAATCACAGGCTGTAAAAAAGCAATAAAATTGTTACTATTTTTGATGTTTCTTGATTTTATTAATCGGTTTATTTATTATTATAAAGCACCCCATTTAATTTGCAATTGGTGGGTTGAGAAGAGTCTCTTTTCATTCTCACTCGTTCTCTAGTTTAGTAGCTCTCGAGTGGTAATGAGCTAAATAATCATACATAAGCTCACTTCACATTAACCTCATCCAAATATTCATAGGGAGATTTTTACAGAATAGCACTGTTATTATACTATTTAAAAGTAAACTGTAAAGTACTATTCAAAAAGCAGACTACTGGTGACATTTGTAACTAAACATTAATAAATTCCTTATAAAAGGAATACCATAAATGTACTTAGTAGTACAACCAAATTAACACATATTCAGTCTTATTTTGGTAATTAATCTAAGGATCACACTCAAATACATTCTTAACATCACTCTTCGTGCCCATTAGGCAAGTGTTGCAATTGACGACATCACCATCATTTATCAGCCGCTACACAATCATGTCAGACAAATTTATAACAAGCAATGTTACTTACCAATAAGGTTCGTGAAGGTAGAAGTAGAAGGTAGTATCGTCAAGCAATGTTACTTTATTCAGTTTCCAGTTGAAACAAGATTCTTCAAAGTGAAGAGAACAATTATATATTGTTTTTGTTGACATCTTTAAATTTTCAACACCAATTGTTTCCAGCCAAATTTTTTTTTCCTTTATTAGCAGGCAGCCCTGCAAATAAAACAACAAACCAATAAAAAGCCATAATATAGCATTATCGATAAATATAAAAATGTCATGCATGCACTGCACTAGTCTATCCCTACAATAACAATAACAAGAAAATGATTCGAAGTAGAAATACAAATATTACTGTTGATAATAAGGGCAAAAGGGAAATTATGAATACTTTACTGTTGAAACTCTTCAACGAATGCAGAATCTTTTGTTTATTATCTAAATCCAAAGATATTTCAGCTGAAATTAAGTACATACTGGTGCAAAGTTATGTTCGGGTGATTTCCGCTTCTTTTAATGCCACATCCGATTATATTACAATTAGGCATCTTGCAATTGACGATTTCCACTATAAAACCAAGTTCAAACGTAATAACACAGCAAAATGACTTCAAAATTCACAAATTATATCCACAGCTCAAGAGTATTTGACAGTTGACGTACCTCAACTTGTTGTCAAACAGCGAGAGGATAAAATGGCGACCCGGCCGCAAATAGGTATTTAAATGACGCTAGGAATGAAGGGTTGCCATTATAGTAACTGTCAAAAACACTGTTATCCTTTTTCACTTAAGCAAAATTATGAAAGTTAAAAAGAGATGACAGTATTTTTATGATTTCGGTGTCGATATGCCACATATTTGTATAACTGTTTTTTCTATAGTCAAACATTTCAAGTCCATATGATTTATACGTCAGTGCAATTTTCACAGATAACTTCAAGAAAGATCAAGCGTTAACGAAAAATAAAAAATATATACAGCGGAACATAGAACCTCCTTCTTTTTGAAAAAGTCGGTTAAAATCTGAAAATAATATCTAAAAAGATCCCCAAACTTAGTCACCAAAGAAGAAAAAAAACTAAATTATTTAGTTGAAATATTTTTTTATTCAATAACTTCTCTCATTCGCAAACAACACGATGAAATAGAAGTCGGTTAACAAAATGATACTTGGACAAGTTTCGAAGCAATCTAAACCTTAGTTCGATGACAGAAAATGATAAGCCATTTGTATAACTACGTTTTAAGATGACAATTATAAGGTATGCCAAAATCATTAGCGGAGTTTCAAGTGTGTTTCTCTCTTAACCGTGTTCCACTCTAGGAATACGTTACACCTGTAACATAAGTGTTTTGACAAAGTCTAGAAAGTTTTGACAGTTGATTGACACTGGCAATGACAAGTATTTGTCATACTGAAAATCGAATTCACAATCCGCAATCGTCATTTTCTTCCCGAAAATGGCCGCATCAGGGGGAAACATTGAATGGTCTACAACTGTTAAACCAATATTAACAGCACTTTACGGCCCATTCTTCGACAAAAACGATGCTGTTGAAATCATCCAAGCCATCATCAAAAGGTTTGTTTCATCAATGCACCATAAGTGTTATAACAAAAGTTATTTTGATAGCTCGAATCTGATGATTTCATTGACTTGTTACCTATTTATTTATAAACTTACTTGTAATAATAAAACTAGGTGTTTGTATTGCTTTTTAGACAACTGTTCCTTTCTTTAGTGTTTGTTGAAAATAACGGATAATTTGCATCTCTATTGAGGATGACAATAAAATTAAAAGAATCCGCAAATACCCCACACAATGAAAACTTATTTTTTTCACATTACACTGCTACCCTCCGAGAATTACGAACATAGCGACTGGCTACTCCATCTGCACTTGACTTGAGCTGTAAATCTTATAAGAAAATCATGTCTCGGCTAGTTGATTTTTTAACACAGCAAATAAATTTACTTGATTGCAGTGAAAGTGAGTTCCAGAACCATGAAGATATCTACGACTTGTTCTACACATGCTTTGCATGTCTCTCTGCACATTTTATTAGCATGAATGCTAATAATTGTGAGTATATCTGATTTATAAAAGTAATTACGATGTTGATTATTCATTAGTCAAAATTATGATGCTTTATAGTTACTTTTCATAGGACAACTTTACATAGGTACTAAATTAATGAAATATTACAAGGAGGCCTATTGTCTATCTAATAAAAATGTAACTATGGAAGTGTATATGTAAAACTCAAGCTTAACAAAGTACCTTTCATCATACAATCTTAACATTTATAACTAGAAGAACTACAGTTGACAAGATTGTGATTTTCACAATGTTGTGCAATGCAGTTTTTTTTTTAACAACTAGCTTTTTGTAGATACATCTGAATCAATATTACTCATGAATAAAGTTATAATATGAATAGGAGAGGACATAAATAAGAATAATCTTATCTTCTTCACCAGATTTTTTACTATAAATATGAAAGTGTATTTTTTCCTAATTAATCTCACTGCAACACTGATATGCTTAAATGAAAATTAGAACATGGGCAGACCATGGCTTGGATAAATAGCATACTTTTGACATGGGTGAATGCTTGTAAAAGGCTGCTAGTCATATAAGTACCTACTAACAAAACATAACACCTTTATACACTTGGTTCGCAATAAACATTTTGACTTTGACTTTTGACTTTGACTAGTCATTTCAATTTATTATTACAAAATTTTCCCTGTCCCATCGGTTTAATATTGTGTAACTAAAGCAACTCCATTAAATTGTAGTGCCAAATGACCAACTGAGTGTTGCAAGAGATGCATTCAGAGTAATTCTCCGACAAATACTGAAGAAGCTCTCCGAAGCTGGATTGAGCTACGATGACACCAACAATACGACTGCTGCTCCCAATGTTTCTGTTAAGCAGGTTTGTACTAGATTTGGAATATACTTGCTGAGAATGAAGTTTAAATATTTTATGAAGTATGAACCTTTTAAAAGCTAGGTTATAATTTAGATCACGGCAGACCAAGACAAGGCTAGCTTACAGTCATAAAGAGCAGATTTAAGGAAAATGAGGAGGAGAGAGCCTTTGCCCAGCTGTGAGATGTAAGATTTCAATTAGATTAGAATTCACAAAATACTCACAAATTAACAGGATTAATTACTTACTATTTTAAAACTACCCACTTTAATTTTAAGGTTGGTGACCTTTTGCAAACCAGTATTTTGATTTGATAAATTTATCTTAAAAAGCCATGCATCTCCATCAGTGACTAGATTTTTCTGAGAAGTACTTAAATTATGCAAAATGCATTATGACAACAATGTTTACATTATAGCCACTTGAAACAAGCATACATTGTAAAGTCTTGTTCAATATTTTATCTTTTATTTAAAATATGTTTTCCCCCCAGCTACTGTTGCCCATTGTGGGGCTATGCGGAATCGACGGAGGGGGCTACCCTCAATCTGACCTAGTCATCTTGACTTCCCTTCTGAAGAATGCTAAACTACCTGCACATGTTTCTGTGCCTGGTATGTATATTCATTTAAACATACTTAGAATGTTTTTTAGGGTACCGAACAAAAAACGGAACCCTTATAGGATCACTCTGGTGTCTGTCTGTCCGTCTGTTACAGCCAGTTTTATCCGGATCCATTGGACCGATTCTGTTGCAATTTGGTATACTTATGGAATTCTGTAACCCAAACACGGACGTGTGACGTAAATTCCAACGTGTGACGTAGTCCAACAAGAAAATTAAAAAAAAAAGTTTTTTGAAAAATATTGTGTGACATATCAAATGAAAGAGCTTACTGTGAGGGTTTTAATTATATATTTTTTTTCATAATTTTAAAATAAATGGTTTTGACGTTATTGAAGAAATTAGACGAAAAATGACCATTCTCTCATCTTATCTCCGAAACTACTGAGCAATTTTGAAAAAAATGGAGATAATAGTTAGAGATAATCTTTTCCTATAGATTACAGGAAAACCTATAGGAAGGCTATAGTGTTAAAATAACATGTTAAAAAAAAATTCGTCCGGAACCCTTTGCAAGCGAGACCCACTCGCTCTTGACCGGTTTTTTACTGACTAGCCTAAATTCTTTAAAGAAATTGTTTATTGAAGGTATTTTAAATTACAAGTATTAGGGAAAAGTAGGATCTGCCAATTGAAATACCAGGTTTCCCACTCTCAGCTTCATTTTATAGCAATCAAATTGATACTCAATCTCAAAATCTATAAGATTCTTAAAAAGTGTTTAAGATTGAGTGTATGATCTGGCTGTATCTGCCTAAATACGATACACAGAATATACTAATATTTTTTGTTTTTCAATTCTCTCAGAGACCCAGTCAACAAAATCATCAGTCATACCAAGTTCGATCACGTCACTAGCTTCTCAATCAACGCCCGCTGAGAAGCAGCCCCCTTCTAACGCTCAACGACGTTCCGACGCGTTGTTGGAACAGCTGACGGCGCCATTACGGAACCCAGTGTCGTCCATGTCGTCATCCCAAGCAGCCCCGGCCACAGCCGTGTTGTCGCCAGGAAGTAAGGATAGCATGGAGAGCGCCAAAGATGGGAATGCTACGCAACAGTCGACTGTGGATATGAAGGTTTGTTTGAGTTTTTAGGTGAATTTTATTTTTAGAAATATTACATAAATTGGAAGCTACAATTATTTTTTAAATAATCGTAAATAATAAACCGTAATCGATGCCCATCACTCAGCATATGGGTCGAAACATAATTTGTTCGTGTGCTCACAACTCGCATCCGCGTCGTGCCCATCGGTGCCCATCACTCAGCATATGGGTCGAAACATAATTTGTTCGTGTGCCCACAACTCGCATCCGCGTCGTCGATCCATATGACGACCCATATGCTGAGTTCGGGGCACCGAATGTGCTAGTAATGTAGCAACCGGTCTACCTCTTTTCTCGAACTTATGCTAATAGCAACAAAGTCGAAAAGTAGTCGAACTGGGAACTTTCGTAGTATACTTATGGTCTTTACTTCCTGGCGCAGTCCCGAAACTCCTCGCGAAAGTTTAGTAGGTATTTAGATACTGTGTCCGAGTTACCTAAGTCCATACTGGTTGGAAAAAAAAAACGCCGGTAGCACTCCGGGAGTGCCGGCAGAAGTGAAAACTTTAGTATTAACGTTGTGTTTAATTATAAGTACAAAAATACTATCATTTATGAGGTAGAATACAATGTTTATTTATTGCGCTATCGTACACAAATATGACAATTTACATGTTATTATTCATAATATTATATCGTTATTTATTTATATATTACATTAATTTTTATCTCTTAGAAAAATCAACTTTCATCCATAATTTCGTAATTCCGTAATTTCGTATCCTTGGATACGCGTGGCACGCTGTACATAAACACAGACGGACATTCGCGCAAGCGCCCTGTGCCGCCTAAGCGGAGCAGCACACTCAGGCACGGTAGAAAGAGTGGGAGATACTAGTTCCTCTCCCTTCCCCTCGATCTTACGCTTTTTCGATCAGCATCACGTGACCGTGACGCGAGTCCGTCTTACGCTTTTTCGATCAGCATCACGTGACCCTGACGCGAGTCCGTCTTACGCTTTTTCGATCAGGTCACGTGTCCTGACGCGAGTTAAAGATTTTATACCCATTACAGAAAAAGTGCTCAACGCCGCTAAAGAAGTTTTCACTTCAATAAACATATAGATCGCCACGAAAGAAGGCCGTCAGAATGACCCAACATTATCCTCTCGAATGATTTTGTTGATTTTCGGTTCTGAACATCCTTATCAAAAACCAAACACCTACAGGATCACTTGTGTCTGTCTATCTGCCCGTTTATCGCAGTCTTTTAGGTCAGCATTAGTTGAAATTTAATTTACATGAACTTCTGACTGCCTTTTAGATCAGAATTAGTTGAAATTTAATTTACATGAAAACCAGGATGCGAATCTCGCTCGCAATTGGCAATATTTTTGAAGTGAAAACTTCTTTAGCGGCGTTGAGCACTTTTTCTGTAATGGGTATAAAATCTTAAACTCGCGTCAGGAAACGTGACCTGATCGAAAAAGCGTAAGACGGACTCGCGTCAGGGTCACGTGATGCTGATCGAAAAAGCGTAAGACGGACTCGCGTCAGGGTCACGTGATGCTGATCGAAAAAGCGTAAGATCGAGGGGAAGGGAGAGGAACTAGTATCTCCCACTCTTTCTACCGTGCCTGAGTGTGCTGCTCCGCTTAGGCGGCACAGGGCGCTTGCGCGAATGTCCGTCTGTGTTTATGTACAGCGTGCCACGCGTATCCAAGGATACGAAATTACGGAATTACGAAATTATGGATGAAAGTTGATTTTTCTAAGAGATAAAAATTAATGTAATATATAAATAAATAACGATATAATATTATGAATAATAACATGTAAATTGTCATATTTGTGTACGATAGCGCAATAAATAAACATTGTATTCTACCTCATAAATGATAGTATTTTTGTACTTATAATTAAACACAACGTTAATACTAAAGTTTTCACTTCTGCCGGCACTCCCGGAGTGCTACCGGCGTTTTTTTTTATTTTGTTTGTTGTCTAAACATGTTGAGTACAAGCGGTGGATCCAGGATTGTCGTTTGGGGGTTTGTCCCCGCTGAGGGTAGGTTTTAGCTAAGTAGCAACACTACAAAAGTACATAACATTTTATTTAGCTTTACGCATAACAAGCCTACTTGGATTACTTTTCGTAAAATCCTCAATGACTTCGTTAGGTTAGACTACCAAATATATCTATGTCCCTTACCTACCTACCTTAAAGTACCTGTATCTTTAAGTTAGCGCCAAGTAAATGCATGTTCTTTTTCCTACAGAAGTGGGTGGCATCAACCTGCTCATCATTGCTGATGGAGCTGAGAGCCGGCTCCGTAGTGCTGAAGGTGTGTTCCTCGCTGCCGTGCCTGCAGCGGTACCTTAACCGCTGGCAGAGCGCCAAGGAGAGTGCTGTCGCGCCGCAATTCAACTCTGATGCCTCACTGTACGTGTTTTTATCATGTTTAGGCTGTATCGGTATGACTTGGGTGTGAACCTAGTTCCTTTTTGCCTGTCTCAGATAGGTCTGATTCACGAAAACTTCGCCTGCTAGACTGAATGTATAATTTGTGTACTGTTGTTACAATTTGACGACACGGTTGGCGCAGTGGTTGAGCGATTGGCTGCTGCGCTGCGTGTCGCGGGTTCGATTCCCGCTCGGGACAAATATTTGTAATGTCTACAGATAGTTGTTCTGGGTCTGGCTGTTTGTGTATGTGAGTTTGTATGTTTGTGAATGCATCCAAGATGCAGGAGAAATTCCTAGTGTGGTGTTTAAAAAAAGTACCTTTAGAAATCTTGCAACCGTTCCCTTCCCCCCTCTTTCCTCTTCCTTCCTGTCTCCTAAGCTCCTTTTTGTTCCGTATTTGTTTTTACGGAAACAGACACATTGAAATAATAATGTAGTCACATCGACTATCGGCTAGCGCCGCGTTCCTAATAACGCTTTTCGCCTAATTTTTGAATAGTCTGCCCGCAGGTCCTTTTTACCCGATTTTAACCAGGCCAAAAAGATAAGAAGATCATAGGGTATTTTACTAAAAAATGTAATTAGTCCGTCAGATAGATTTCCTAAAAATATTGGACACGTATTTTTTCTTTTTTCACGTAAACAAAAAATGAAGACGATACAGCGCGTTGAAGACACGCGTGACGTCATGTGGCTTGGTAAAATTGTACCATCATAGTGACGTCACGCGTGTTTTCAACGCACTATATCGTCTTCATCTTTTAATACCCTATTGTCAATGACCAAATAATAACTAACTAGCCCTATATTTTTTTTGCCGTTTGTGGTTGAAACTCTTGTACCATGGGGTCCCAGTGCTTGACTGTTATTTAAAGAACTTTCTAAACGCTTAGTTGGCTTTTACCTCGGACAGATAAGCAATGCCAATCAACGTGGCAATGCCGCCAATCTTTTGGGCTCACTTCCAGTCGACAGCGCACAGATTAAATTCAAGCGTTTGTTAATGAATTTAATATAACTGTTAGTTTTACTCTTTGTTTTGACACCATATTTTAGTTAGGATTTTTTTTTTATGTATGATGTATGACATTCAACCAAATTTCTTGTTACAGTCTTCACTTCCTCGTGAACGAGGTGCACGTCTGCCGCCTGGCTCTGTCCCTGCCCTGCCTCGAGCCCTTCACGCCCGAGCGCATCACGACGCTTAGTGACGTCAGCATCGCTGGCCTACTATGCGCTACTGCTCAGGTCATTATTTTTATGTTTACGCCGCTACAGTTTGACAAGTAATTAAAAATAATAATTGGTAGCTTACGTCAATGGGAGTCATATTTTAAAACCACAAGGTTTTTTGAAGATTCTTTACTTATGTTTTTCTCGATTAGTTAGAACTCGACTTATAACTTGTTGTTTCTGAACCAACGATCTTAATAAACTAAGATCTCTGGTAATGTAACAATTTTTTTCTTCTGTCAGGCATCCCTACACCCTAAAGATGAAGAGTATGAGCAGCAGACGGCCACCCTTGTTGAAAGTGCCCTGAGCCTGTACAACACTGTCGGTGAGACGTTCAAACAGTCCACACGCGCTGGTGGCTACGTAAGTATCCTTGTGAATAGGCCTGACAAAATTTTACAGAGGTTACAGGCATTGAACCAACTCAAGATTTTCTCATGAATAGTTCGGACGGAACAAACTAAGGTTCAATTCATACTAGCACAGAGTCGGAACGCATCGAAGCTACAATAGTTTGAAGAAACATACTTGGAGTTTCAGGCAGTATGATCATACTGCCTGAAACAGACATGATTGACAATCATGAAACGAGACAAGAATTGTCGTTTGTTGTCTTTCGTACCATAACCTTGTACGGAACTGCATTAATCAACAGTTAAAATTGAATATGTACAACTATTTTCTGAATGACCCTTGGTAATCATCACATTTCCAAATATAAAGCAACTTCCCTCCCGTTTTTTTTAATAAATTACATTAAGTTAAAAGAGTATTAACAACTCTGTATACTTCAAAGTTGATTGAGAGCGTCTGGTCTGCACCAAGTGCAAAGGGCAACTGTTGGAAATCCGACGACTGACGAAACACGAAGTTTGCCGAGGAACATTATGAAAATAGACGTACTGTACTTGCTTCGAAGATGAGAATGTTGAGATGGATGTGTGGAGTAACGAGAACGGATAAAGTGAGAAATGAGTACATTAGAGATAGTTTAAAAGTGGCGCCAGTGACGGAAAAGTTAAAAGGGAATCGCTTGTCTTGGTATGGTCATGTGAAGAGGAGGGATGAATATAAATGTGGTTGAATGGAGAGGGAGAGGCAGACCAAAGAAAAAATGGATGGTGTGAGGAGCGATATGAAAGTACAGTTAGTGATAGCGTGACGGCTGATAGGACAAAATGGAAGAAAAAACGTGTTGCACCGACCCCAAGTAACATTTGAACATGGCAGGAAGATGTACTTGCTTCGAAAACGAGTATTACCGACGAAATGATCATATTTCCGGAAACGTTAACTTAATGTTAATTCCCCAGGTATATCAAAACCACCTAATGATCGGCGGCTGGGTGCTGCTGTGCGGCCTGCACCACGCGCTCGCGGGCGCGCCGTGCCCGAGCACTACGCCCGGCAAGAGCCCTGCTAAGACCCCCTCAAGACCTTACAATCTCACTAAAATGTAAGTACTACCTTTTTTTGAAGTATCGAGTTTTTCGTGATTTATGTCCATATTAAGTAATTTGTATGAAAGAATCAAAATTCAATTTAGGAATCCTATAATATCTTTAGAAACATTAGTTCTATAACTGTCACATTCATAAGCGTTTCTTGAAGAACATAAATGTCAAAGTATCAGGAAAAAAAAACTTGAGAGGTGTCAAGGGACATCCGGATGGAACGAAGTTCCTTTCGATTAATTAGTGTAGGAATTATAACAATTTTTTTTTTAAGTTACAATAATATTTTTTTTATTGTTAACAAATAATAATGTAAACAGAAATAGAAAGATTTTAGAAGTTACAATAATATTTTTTTTATTGTTAACAAATAATAATGTAAACAGAATTTTCCTCATGTTTGTAGTTATTATCACCACTTCTTCTCCACAGCTAAAACACTAGGAAGTGGTGACTGGCCGGCGTTTTGGGGGACTGTCTTTTGTAAAACTTGACGTTCAAAAAGTGCTGGCTCTCAGCCTAATTTGAATAAACGACTTTTGATTTTGATTTTGATTACAATAATGAACTTCATTCCCTAGGCAACAAGGCCTCGGCGTAGTATGGGTAGCTCTGGGCGGACGGTGCCTGGCCTGGGTGGGAGCGCTACTGTCAGACGCTCGGCTCGAAGCGCTGAGTTGCGGCGAGGCAGTGGTGTCGACCGCGGCGCCGCTGCAAATCTTAGCTCAGCACACTGCGCACCAGAGGGAGCTCAGGCTGGCTTCCGCTGCGCCTTTGCATCAGGTAATGTTAATTATGATGAAAACATTGAACAGCTAGAATTAACATCTTTATACCTGATCTGTTAGCTATCGAATTAAAACACCGTTACTATTGAAAAAGAACACAAAGGCGGAGATTGGCTTGCAACGTTTATTTGTAATGTGTGAGCCGCGCGATGCGAGCGCTGGATCCTACACTCGATCCGTGACAGTAGTGCAGCGCGCCGCTCGATGCGAGCATTGCGGGCGCATGTTTATAAACAAGTCATTGCAGCTTGACGCAAAATAGAGCACGCTTAAGTGTATCGCCGTTTTATAACAATAAATGGAACGTGCTTCGCCTCGAATGATACATTACAAACAAATGTTGCAAGTCACTCTCTATCTCAACATGCAACAGCATTCACCCACACATTCGATTCCCGCGCGGAACAAGTATTTATTTATTTAACAATTTATGTACACACATTACATAGAAAGATAAAAGAAGGAAACAGAAAAATAGGTACAAAGGTAATGCTTATTTCAAAAGAAATCTCTTCCAGCATACCTGCGAAAGGAGAGTTGTATAAAAGATATGTAGACAACGTGTGTAAAAGGTATAAGTACTTACAAATAAAACAATAAACTTTAATATAACATACAATACATAAATTTTACTAAAATAAATATACACTAATACATAAAAGACAAGTATTTGTATGGTCTACAGGTAGTTTTTCCGGGTCTGGCTCTTGTGTGAGTTTGTATGTTTGTGAATGTACCCACTATACAGGAGAAATTTCTAGTGTGGGGCAATGTCTACATAAAAAAAAACTAATACATGTCTCTTTTGTACAGCTTCTAGTAGCGCTAGGCGTGGTATGCTACCGCAAGGCGACAAACCTGAAGCGCGCGGTGGTACAGAAGCAGCACCAGGACGCTGATCCTGACCGCTCCGACTCTACCGTGTACTTCCAGGACATGATCCTCTGCTCCGAGGACTCGGAGACTGATGACGGTAATTGCAAAATTAGAATTTTTGGAGTAAATGGCAATGTTTGTGGCAACTGGCAATGTTTGTAGCTATATTTAGACAATATTTTATGTCGACAACCAATGATTTTGGTAACTGACAATTGTGGTTGCAATAGCCAATGTTTGTAGCAATTACTTATGATTGTGGATGCTGTCAATGATGTTGACAACAACCAATGTTTGTGACAACTATCAATGTTTATGGCAATTACTTTAATGTGTATGGCAACTGCCAACATTTATGACAACTTCGTGGCAATAGTCAATAATTCTGACAAAAGCCAATGTTTGGAGCAACAACCAATACTAGTGCCAATAACTAATGTCTGTGGCAACTGCCCGTATAGTTTGGTAACTCGAAAATTACATCGCCATCTTTGGATAGCTCAGAATGAGTAATAATTGTGACCATTAGATAAACAGTAACGTTATGTGTTTGTCCAGAAGACAGCGAGCCACTGTTCGGGCTGTGGTTCGAGTCCACGCTCGTGGCGCCCGACATGACGGACAGCAGCGGCGCGGCGCGCGCGCCCGGCGCCGCCGACACCCCGCACGACGCGGACGCGCCGCCGCGCCCGCACCAGGCCATCGTGCCCGACAAGGCCGAGCCTTATTCTGTGAGTAAAAAATAATATTGTACCTTTACCATGTCTCTGGAGTATTATAACTTAAAGTTTCGAATTTAAAAAGTCACTAAAGTCCTCGACGAAGTAATGTTACCTTAGAAGCTGACTAGTCTCTTTGTGAAGACTTCTAAGCAGCATTATGTACGCACTTCTAGCGTAGGAAATGTAAGGCCGATGTCCAGCTGTGGACAAACCCAGTTGGTTGTCTGCAATCCAAGACAGACGGTCAATCAGTCACAGGACTGTCTGGGATTGCAGACAACCAACTACCTATATTATTTTACCCTAAATAGCTAGTTTATACTGTAAAAGCCCACTTCTGGAGCACAGGCCTCTCAACTTTTTACATTAAGGCTGACTGGAGCGGAGAACCAATGGAATTGCATAAAATCTCCACTTTCCATCAGTCAATGAGATATTATACAATTTTATTGGTTAAATTACTCAATTTCTCTGCTTCGCTACGCGTCAATCAACGGGCAGCCTAAGGGTGGGGTATATATTTCATTACCTGAGTAAAGCGTATAGGGACCGTGCACGGCGTTGACTATGCCATCTAGTGTCATATATTCGAAACTTTAAGGGTCAGAATACTTGACATTGACGCCTCTGTGCTGCCACCTGCGGTTCCTGCACGCTCAGTTTACGGCAACGTGCGAATTTTACACTTGAAACATACTTGACAGTGACATTTCTGTGCTGCCACCTATAGTTTCTGCACGCTCCCTATAAGTATTTTGAAGAATATTCCAAATGTAGTGCCAGCATTAGAGATGAGTGGGCCATTATCCACCACGAATCACCTTTTTTTTTTGTAACATCTACACTCCTCTTCCAGTACATCACCCTGGCCACAGAGGTGTTCACTCTACTGACTGAGGAGATCATCAGCGAAGGCTCCGAGCGTTTAGGCCAGCATTCCCTGCAGCTACACGATGCGCACCAGGCTTTACTCGCCGCGTTGGCCAAGGATCTGGACAGAGAGACCGCACGTACTGATACTGGTAAGCGATCTTGTTATTTGTGACTCGTGATACAGAAAATTCTTAGATTGTGAAGTAGGTACAGTACAACTATTTTCTTAATTGTCCCTCAGCAATCTTCGAATTTCCGAATTCAAACGAATGCTAATTTCCATGTCCATCAATGATCAGGTTTATCTTGTATTTGAATTCTCTCAAAAACAACCGATTTTAATAATTTTTAGGGTTCCGAAAAAAAAAAGGAACCCTTATAGGATCACTCGGGTGTCTGTCTGTCTGTCTGTCGCAGCCACTTTTCTCTGGATCCACTAGACCGATTCTGTTGAAATTTGGTACACATATGGACTTCTATGATCCAAACACGGACGCGTAAATTATGTACGTAAATTATTAAATTTTTAGAATGGGGGTCACTTTTGGGGGTCAAACTAGAAAATTAAAAAAATAAGTTTTTTTTAACAATATCGTGTGACATATCAAATGAAAGGGCTTAGGTACTGTGAGGGTTTTAATTATATTTTTTTTTTATAATTTTAAAATAAATGTTTTAGAAGTTATTCAAGAAATTCGACGAAAAATGACCATTCCCCACCTTGTATCCGAAACTACTGAGCCTAAAATTTTGAAAAAAATGTAGATAATAGATTTTTACCTAAAGATTACAGGAAAACGTATTAGAAGTCTGTAGTGTTAAATAACATGAAAAAAAAAAATTAAATTCGTTCGGAACCCTTTGCACGCGAGTCCGACTCGCACTTGGCCAGTTTTTTTCACCATTACCGAGCTACATCTTTAACGAGTATCATAGGCCTTATTTTATCCCCGTATCCTCACGAGATCGGGAAATACGCGGGTGAAACCGCGGGGCGCTGCTAGTGTCAAATAAAAAAAAACAACCCTTTTCCTACCCAGGTACAATTTCAACATGCTTCGGCCCTCGCCTCGGCGCGCTATACGGCTCGTTCAGCTCGGCGCTGGTGCGATACCTGCACAACTTGAGCGGAGCGCCCGCCTTCGCGTCGCTGCAGCCCGCTTTACATCAACAGCTGATCTCTGCTGGATCTGAGAGGACCAACATGACTCCTTTGCAGGTTTGTGGCTGTGTATTTCAAGCTTTGCTTAGATTAACCTAATATATAAAAGTCTTCCGTTACTGACAGACAATGTAAGTACTGTAAATACGTAGAGAGCTCAATTTTGGCATGAAGTTTCCCTACACTCCACAAAGGAGCACTATGAGAGAATTACCCGAAATTCGAAAAACGGCATAAAAGCGTACGAAGTCGCGGACAAATCGGTGATTGTTAAAAATATGAGCAGTATTCATAAAATCCTGTGTTAAGTATTGCACTGCCCTAGTGGGCTTCTTTTATTTTATCACTGCTTCCACCAGTGGTCTCGAACGTCATAGAGCGAAATCGGTAGAATTCCAGCTAAAATCGGGATATTAGGTACCCAAAATCATATTCAGCTAAATCCGGCTTGACTGGAAGCCGACCCCAATGTAGTTGGGAAAAGGCTAGGCAGATGATGAGGTACCCAAAATCGGTATATGACAAAAAAAATACATTCTTTTAGTGTGGTCTTGGTATGGTATGGTGGGACACTTACTTTCGTTTCGAGCGTGTCTTTTTGCTTGCACGTTAAACACGTTATGGGAACAGATTCACTACTGACGGCGCCAAACTCGCTGCATTCGTTGATACTATTTGAGCCAAAATATCAAAGAACACAGTAGTCATCATCATATTTTCATCTGACTCAAAATACGAGTAATATTTCGATGTATTTTGTAACAGGTCGGACCCCGCGTAGTAAAACTGCTAGGCGGCATGGTACTCAGCAAGCAAGCCGCTGAACGCGAGAACAGCATCCTAGCTATGTGGCATAAGATTGTCAACACGCTGCAAGAGTGCGCGTTGCAAGCTCAGCCTTCGCAGGACCATGATTACGAAGGTATGTCGGTATAGGTACAGCATTAAGTAGGCTTACGTATATAAGTATTTATGTAACGTAGATATACTTATGGTAAGCGCCAGATAACCTTGCAATAAAATACATTGAACTTTCCCTAATATCCTTTCGTAGATGCCCGAACAGTAAATTTTGAACCATTTTTCATTACTAGAGAACGTAAAGGATCACGATAGAAGTCGACTCAGAACAGCTTTGTCTTTATTTGTGTTTTTGATATTAAGAAAGTCAATAAATGTATGTGGATCAGTGACCGTTATTGCAAATTTATCTGGCGCCTACCGTAGTTGACCGCTGCGTTTGAGTAATTTGCAACAGTCGCATCGCGTCGGTAACAATTTGGCATTGACATCGCCTTTATATCGTTGTAGTATAGTTGTTAGTTCAAGTGTAATTGACTACTCTGTGTGGACATTATGGTCTACCAAATATTAATACAAAACGTATTTCAGAGACGGCTGGCTTCTAAGGCCAGGCGCATACATACAATTTTTAATCAAACAATTTTATTATTTAGTTGTGTGTCCAAAGTATATGGAGAACAATAGAGATCCGCATAGTGGACATTTATGGTCTACCAAATATTATTACAAAACATAGTGATACAACACAAATTTTATACCATGTACCATATTACCTATGTTCAACAAATAAATACTTTGACTTTGACGTTATTTCACAGACTATGGGCTTCTAAGGCCAAGTGCATACATACAATTTTTAATCGATCGACTATTTAGTTGTGTGTCCAAAGTACACGGAGAACAATAGAGATCCGCATACTATCAACTGTACTAAAAAGGTTTAGGTAGTTAAATAAAGGTAAACAATCTTGAATACAACAATATGGAGCGTGCAGAAACTATAGGTGGCAGCACAGAAATGTCACTGTCAAGTATATAAAATTCCAAATAGCTACGCTAGATGGCTCAGTCTTCTTCGCGCACGATCCCCTAAACTGAGCGTGTAAGAACCACAGGTGGCAGCACAGAAGCGTCTATGTCAAGTATTCTGACCCTTAAAACTTAGTCAATTGAATCATAAGTTTAAGCAGTAGTTTATATGTGTTTGTGTAAAAAGTCACAATCAAAATTGTTTACCTTTATTAAACTACGAAAACCTACTTTCTAGTATATTTAGATAGTTGCTCGACAAAAAAATATATAAAATCACATCGATCTGTTTTTGTTTAATCAGTCGAACTATCGACCGACAGCTCAATGTATAACGCGCGACTAAACCGTCGATCCGCGACTCAGTCTTGTACGAGAAAATGACGTAGATTAAACAAAACTGTCAAGCGTACTCTCGTCGACTAAACTTTTTAAGGTTTGACGCTGATGATCCCTTTCCGAGTTGATATTGTGTGCTATGACCTTTAGTCGTCATACAACTACATAACTCGACCAAACAGTTTGTTTTGAAAATGGGATGTATGCGGCTGGCCTAAGTAATACTTGTCAGCCCGCACACCGTAAGGGTCAGCTCACACCGAGACGCAAGACGACGCTACACAATCCAATTAAAAATGTAGCGTCTGAATGTGAGCTGACCCTAAGGCGCAATCTCCACGAGCGAATCGCCGTGATAATATCGCCGTGTAGAGACATGTTCAGCTATAGAAATACGTGGCACGACGATAATATCGCCGCGGTTCTCTCGCTCATGGAGACGGCCCCTAAGGATTATTTATCAACAGTAGCTTTGCAGTCTGTAGATGGTAGTTCTTTTAATGATTCTTCATCACATCACCCATATAACACAGACTGATGGGAGTATTCAAAAAGAAAACAATTTAATGTCCATCTAGCTGCCGCTCTAAGTTCTACATTGGTGCGCTCTAAGTTCTGCATAGTTATTTCTTGTATATTATGTAACATTAACTTTGAATGCTTTCTTTAATGTTGGCTATCCGGTTATCTACAGGCTTTGCTAATATAGGTATGCTACCCATTTCATTATATATTGTACATATCATGTAATTATATGTAATTATTGACATACATAGTTGTTAATTTAGCTGTAGGTTTGCTATACATCAAATAAACGTTTAATAGAACATCACTAACAGTCATTACATTGGATGTATTAAAATCATAATAATATTTGTTCCAGACTTGAATGTTGAGCATGCTCAACTATTGGTATATCTGTTCCATTCATTGACGCTCATGCAAAAGAAGTCTGTTCTACTCATGACATCCAATGCCATTATAAAGGTAAGTGAGTGATCTTCATCTGTTTATAACATCAGAATAAACAAAATAGAAAAAAAAGGACTTTAAGTGTTGTGGTACTAAGTCTATTTTTCAAAAATATGTACGATATAAACAGTTGACAACTCGTTAATCGAGTCTAATTCTGAGGCGTAGCTGTTGTGCAAGTTCAATCCTTAAATCAATGGTATAAAAGTCGCTTTACGCGTGGTCTCGACTTGCAACATGTAGCGAAGTGAAGCTTTTTTCTCTTATTTTATAACTCGCGTTTTATTTTAGGTGGTAGAAACTCTGGCCATCAGTGACAGAAAGCGAGCAATGAACTTGGCACCTCATCAGCTGATGTTGACAACCAGACTGATGCTACTGCTCGAGTATTTGATGAGACATCTCTATGATGCGCCACAAACGCTTTTACAGCAGGTAAGTTGTATAACCTCCTCTTCCCCCTTCCCCTTTCATCCCTGTCCCTTTTTATTTTGTCCTGACGCAATTTTTTCAGGCTTGTTAGGCTTCTAGTTTTTCTTGAATTTATAATTCCAAATAATTTTAATCCATCGCTACCAACATAAGTGTCAACTTTAGTAGAAAAAAGTATGGGTTGTAATGGAATTTCAACTTTGTGTTGTTTGCCATAGTCTTATTTAAAATTTGATCATTATTTCGAATTCTGAATTCAAACGCAGGAAACAAAACACACTCAACTAGACTTATTAGCAGTATTTATCATCTATTTGTTTTAGAATTGCGCTAAAAGAGTATTTATGTTATAAATAGCAGCCAAGTATAAGCCTTTAAACTACCAAACTTACACCTAAAGTGGTGTGCATGTTTGGATCTTTATGGACTCTGCTGTTCTTAGGATAAAAAACTTAATTTATTTGAGTTTATTATGCTGCTCAAAACTTCAAAAGTCATGACTAAATATGTTAATATCACTTAAACACACTCCACGTGGTGCAGCCAGTCGGGCATACATCTGCGTGGACCACGGCGAAATAAACGCGGATGAATCTCTTGTTTTGTATAACTACTCCTTAACTCCCCAGATCGAATGGAACCTGGTGATAGCGCCCGGTCTAGCCCAGCCCTCCACTGAAGCGAATGCCAACGGCAATAAGACCACGACAAACGGACAGCCAAAGTCCCGCATATACTGCGAAGTGCCGTACATCGAGCAGGCTTACAGACGACTGTCGCAGGACGAGACCTCTATGAGGCCTAAGTTCTATGCGTTGACTAATTCTGAGATTAATAATCAGGTAAGATTAACAAATAATGTCTCCTTGTAGAAAATGATTTCCGTGCGGCGCAGTCTTCAAAACGCAAACGAGATTTCTAAAGCGAGAGTGCCTTCCGCTTGAAAGTCGGAAAATGTCTCGAGTTTCGTGAGAATCGCAGCCTCTTGAGATCGAGATTGCATTCTCTAATGTCGCCATTTTCAATGTTGCGGGGCATGATCTAACGTGCATAAATAGGTAAACGACAAATAAACAAAAAAGAAAATGTTAGCAACATGGTGCCCTAAAGTGTCACGTTGCTGAGATATTTGATGGAAAAGTCGCTTTGTTCGAACTTTTTCTTTTTAAACCTGATAATAACATTGTTTCGACCCCCAAAAGGCCAACCCTTTGTAGAAAAACGTCATCATCATAATAATTTTAGCCGAAAGACGTCCATTGCTGGACATAATCCTCCATCAAGAGTTGCCACATCAACTGATCCTATTCGTTTTGCATACTTTAGATGCGAAAATACGTTGTCAACGATAAAATATCAGTAATTAACTTATTTCAATGCAGGAAAACCCCAAATTCGATGGCCTAGCATGTAACTTCGTGCTCGGCACACCTCACAAGCTCAAGTACCCTCTACTACTTGACGCTCTGCTAGCGCTGCTCAACTCTGCGTGCGTGTGCGACAACTCGCAGTATCACGGCTCTCCGGCCGCGCTGGCAGCCGCGCACTACTGCTTCCAGACAGCTTGGAGGTAAGTTTAGAGCAGACAAAACATTATTAGTGATGGGCGTTGAATCAACGAACTAGTTGAATCAACGTTGATGTCTCTTCAACGGGATTAACGTTGACCATGTACAAATCAACTCGTTGAATTCGTCAACGAGTTACGAGACAACAACGTTTATGAATTCAACTCGTTTGACGAAACGAGAAAATGAACCCAACGTTTTGTTATTTTCAACGTACGTAAATTGTATTTCTTTAACAATAAAACTCCCGCAAAATGCATCAAATTGTTCGTAAATTAACATTACAACAGCATACGTTAATAAAAGCGTTTAGGCGTTTATCGTTCATGCAAGTTGACGTTCGTAACACGTTAACTCGTTGACGAAATTAACTAGTTGATCAACTAGTTGACACACGCAATTCAACGTTAACGTTTCGTTGACGGAAAAACCTTCAACGACTCATCACTAAACATTATCATCTAGGCTGCTAGAGCCACAACTGGTAAATAATGACTCGAAAATTCCAAAGTTATTGATCTAATTTTTTTTAAATTGATATTACAACTTTTGTTCAAATGTTCTTTAATATTTTTAACTCCTAGCAGGACACACTGTTATGGTGTCCAGCTAATCTATTCTGTAAGTAACCATTTCGATATCGAGCTTCACCTGAGTGACAAAGCTCACAAAGTGAACTTTATAACACACTACATAAAGGTCTTATGTTTATACTCACCTCGGATTCCGCTGTCGAGACTCGAAAATGTTGTTACAGAATAGCACTACTACTAGGAGTTAAAACTCTAAGCTATCTCCTGAAATCAGCAATGAAAGAGATTGTTAACTAAAAAATACAGTAAACTTCTGCGTATTGTTAAGGATGGGCCATAGGTTTTCGTGGGGCAAATACAAAACAATATTTCGTATTCCTCTAGGCTCGTGATAAGCATGCCTCCCGCTACGCCGCACATGGACAAGCTGCAAGCGGGCACGGCGGCCGACCTGCCCTCCCCGCTGCCTCTGCACGCGGTGGTGTGGGCGCCGCGCGCTGACAACAAGAAGGTTTTCAACCCTTGGCTAAAGGACGCACTGGTTAAACAAGGGATGTATACTCAGGTAATTATATTGGAAACCTTAAAGCTCACGAACTACGTCATCTCCTTGTAAAAAGTTCATACAGCCCTCTGTCAAGGCTGCCTGCCCAAGTTACCAGAAATTACATATCAGCCGATAGGATCCTACAGATATCACATTACTTAGACAAGGTAGTGATGAGTGTGATCTTATTAATCGGTTTGCGCTTTCGATTCTTCGCTGGACATCGTCGTGTCGAAAGGCGGCATCAACAGTTATCCTAAGAGACACGGGTTTCCAACAAAAAAACGACCCCTCACAAATAAAACACAACTCAAATGATATGAAAATGACTAGCTCATCCAATCAATTAGTTTGTCAATTATTTGAAATAATTAGGGTTCCGAACAAAAAACGGAACCCTTATAGGATCACTCGGGTGTCTGTCTGTTTGTCTGTCCGCCTGTCACAGCCAGTTTTCTCCGGATCCACTGGACCGATTCTGTTGAAATTTGGTACACTTATAGACTTCTGTGACTCAACCACGGATGCGTTACGTAAGTTATTAAATTTTTAGTATTTGGGTCACTTTTGGGGGTCAAACTAGAAAATTTATAAAAACTTTATTTTTATAAAGTTTTTTGAACAGTATCGTGTGACACATTAAATTAAAGGGCTTTTTATGAGGGTTTTAATTATATTTTTTTCATAATTTTAAAATAAATGTTTATGGTACAGGAAAACCTATAAGAAGTCTATAGGGTTAAAATAACTTGTTCAAAAAAATTAAATTCGTTCGGAACCCTTTGCACGTGAGTCCGACTCGCACTTGGCCAGTTTTTTTGTGATAAAATTCGTTCGAGTAACTGGGCCTTTGTCAGTCAGACGTCAAATCTAATTCTTATATGTTATTATACAGTACGCAGAAAATCTACTCGCCGGTGTGAGCGCATCGTGCGATAATATCAAATACACGGCGTGGTTGGCTTCTGAAACGATCAAACATCTGAAACATAACGTCACTGGTAAGTAAAAGAAATGCCTACACTATTCTTTTGAATTTAATAAGAGCCGTCGTTCAACGTGTTAAAGCCATTAGGCGTCGTCCTAATTGGCTAACGATCGAACGATGACACATCTTCGCGCGATGAAAATGATTCCTGTGCTCGCGCGATGATTTGAAAGCTCTAAAGAAATGTGTGTTTAATCTCGTCGTGCGACGAAATCGCATCGTTAACTCGTACGATTGTTAGCCAAATAGGATGACGCCTTATTATCCCGTTTTCAAAAAGAGAATGCTATTAAACCCGTATAGCCTGTTCTCTCTGTGTCTCTCACACACTGGCTCCAAAAGTTGTATTTTAAAACAAATGTATTGTAAAAATATATTTCTTTGTACAGCGAATGGCCTTCCATCCCTCTTGGACGTGATATCCTGCGACTCAGCACTGGTTAGGTTCAAAGTGTGCCTGGCGGATTCTGCTACACCGTCCGAAGCGCATCAGTTCATGCCCGATCTTCTCGACTTGCTAGAAACAGTACTTGATTGTTGTCGGTAAGTTATTTTACTCTCGTAAATGCATGTTTAAGGTTGTTTTATGGAATTTATATTTCAATGGGGGTACCAAAATAAATAACAGTAAATTACAACAAAACCTTTTTAATTACATATTTACCTCTTCAAATTATTGATAAAGGTATAACAAAAACGTATTCTCGCCTCACATGCATACCTTATACGCAATAAACACCCCAAAACTAGTAACTTAACTAGGAAAGAAAAACTGGCCAATTGCGAGTCAAACTCGCGTGAAAAGGGTTCCGAACTAATTCCAGTTTTTTAACATATTATTTTAACACTATAGACTTCTTATAGATTTTCCTGTTAGGTAAAGATCTATTATCTCCATTTTTTTTTTTTTTCAAAATTTTAGTCTGCAGTTTTGGAGATAAGAGGGGATGGTCATTTTTCGTCTAATTTCTTGAATAACTTCAAACCATTTATTTTAAAATTATGACAAAATTATAATTAAAACCCTCACAGCAAGCCCTTTTATTTGATGTCACATGATATTGTACAAAAAACTTCTTTTTTTTTTTTAATTTTGACACCCCCCCCCCCCCCCTGGTGACCCCCATACTAAAATTAAATGATTTACACAACGCGTCCGTATTTGGGTCACAGAAGTTCATTATGTATACCAAATTTCAACCGAATCGATCCAGTAGATCCGGAGAAAACTGGCTGTGCCAGACGAACAGACAGACAGACACCCGAGTGATCCTATAGGGGTTCCGTTTTGTTTCGGAGCCCTAAAAATATGTCACATCAGGGCAAAATGGCCAACGTTTTCTACATCTAGCACGGGTTAAAATAAAGTTCTTTTTAGTATACTGTAGATTTATTAAAATAATCTTCACTTTGTAAATTTTACGTTGTTTTTTCTAGCCTAAGCGCGGGCCTCGAGCTCGAAGGCCTAATGGAGAGTTCGAACAACGCCTCCGAGGCCGCAGTAGCCAAGGCTCGCCTACAAGTATGCGGAACGTCCGGCCCAGTCGGTACTGCGGCCGGTAGTACCCCGCCGCCGACTTTAGGCGCCTGGCTGAGGGCACATCTGCCGTCTAATGCGGCCGCTGCCTTGGATAGACTGTCTTCACCGCCGCCATTGGCTTGCATTAATTTGGTAAGCTTCTCTATCTTTGTGTTATATTTAAAAAAATAATTAATTAATAAACTTTATCGATCGTTTATATGTCCGTTAATCACTAACCAACCAATAGCGTTATGACAAATAGCGTTAACGGACAGGGAAACGACCAATAAAAAGGCCTCAGACACCGGGCATTAGTCTACCGTGTTAAGATTTACTCCCTTGTTTTTGCAATAAAATCTGTCGTCAAATCTTACGACAAGACTTTGGATTTCGCATTACCTTTTGTCAATAAAGGATTTCCGAAGTCAATTGGCAGAGCTATTTGACAAGCTAGTGGCAATAAATTTCCAAGGGTAAGCTTTTGCTCAAAAGCCGATTATGTACGCATTTAGAGCCTAGAGATATAACAATTCTAACAACAAGCATACTTTTCAGGCATTCTACGCAGCCCACATAATACCTTCAGAGAGTGCAGTACTAAACCTGGTGTCATCTCACTGTGAGCTCATCACTGCTAACACCAAGTACTCGCTGGGGCCATCCTTGATGATGCTCGCGTATTCGGCAGCGAAGCTCCTTGAAGTCGGCGCAAGCAAGCTCGCAGACAACCCTGACCTGATGAATAAGACGCTTGACCTGGTTATACCGGCCTTGGTAAGTGAAAAATTATAAGCACGATCATCCGTTTGATCACAATATACCTTAATAATTTGCATGCGAGTTGTTTGCAGGTGGGAACATAGCTTTAGAAAGAAATTTTCACACAGATATGTGTAACAGAGACAGTACTGTAATGATGTGTGTGGGTTCGTTAGACTTTACTGCCCACTCGATAAGAAGACGAAGAAGCACTGTAATTCGTTAATCTTTTTCTAAAACTCGAAAATCTATAATAACAGCCGCGTGGCTTTGCGATTTCAGTCAATTGTAATAAAGTCATAATTGTGTTACTCATATGTCACTGACTTTTCAAATTTAGATTATCTAGATTATTTCTGTCTTGGTTAATTATTAACGCTACTCCACACTTTAGATTTTACTAACGTCGTTACTATCATTTGTAGATACCCGAACAATAAATTATGAACCGTTTTTCATTACTAGAGAACGTAAAGGATCACGATAGAAGGAGCACGATTTAGCGCAGCTTTATATCTTTATTTCTGTTTTTTGATATTAAGAAAGTCAGTAAATGTATGTTGTCATTGACCGTTATTGCACATGTATCTGGCGCCTGCCATATGGCAGTTTCTTGATTCACGTTTGTGTCCCACAGACTGACGGGCGTCTGGAGTTCATGTCTGAACCGTTAGCTGCCACGCTCACCACGCTCGTCCCTCAAGGGCAGAAAGCTGAACAATTGATACACGAACACATCATAAAAACCACATACATTGTGCTGGTTGATCACCTGCAACCGTCTACGGAGAAGACTCTGAGGCACATGGTAAGTAAATAATGTTTTATTATCTAGTAGAAGTTTTACCTAAAAGAGTGATGAATATAAATGTGGAGGGAAACCAAAGATATTATGGATGGATGGCGTGAGGCGAGTGCCGTGAAAATTTCAGTTTCAATAATGTAGCACTGATGACAGGCCTAACGTACAACAGTGAACTGCTGGTACATACCATAATTATTCGGAATTTTAAGTGCTGATCAGGTAAAGTCGACAGTAGTTGCGTCGCACATGTTTCAAAATTGCATAAAACTTTGCAAGCAAATGTCAAAGATCGAGTGTATCATAAACCCTGATATCCATAGTTCTTCATCTGACATCCATTCAAAACTCTTTGCTCTGGTCTTAGGTAAAATACTGGGAGAAGATTCTAGACCGGCCCGCAGGTAGACTCGCGTATGAGAAAGTGTTCGCTGACAACTCGGGATATTCTCTCGGCAAGATTCTTCTGTCGGCGCCGAATGCCAGGAACCCGTATGCTGAAAGAGTTATCAAGTAAGTTTACCATTATCTTCTGATTTGGGGCTACATAATTTACTGTAAGAAGGCATCACAATCATTTCGCGAATACTATACTATAAGGCCGCTATCCCACTTGCGTTTTACGAGCGTTGGCGTTACTCCAACGTCTGCGCTTCAAAAACGCCGCGCAGACGCGTCGTTGACGTCGCGAGCCTCTATTGACAAACAATCAGGCCATACCGCCCGCGCCCACACGGACAGAGCGGGAGCGCGTGACTGTACCTGTTGCAAAAAAACGCAAAATATCGCGCATGTTGCTTGTCGCAGAAATTGGAGAAACAAATACAAATACAAAATCCTTTATTTCAAATACACCAGTTACAGGCACTTTTTAAGGTTCCGAAAAAAAAGGAACCCTTATAGGATCACTCGGGTGTCTGTCTGTCTGTCTGTCTGTCTGTCCGTCTGTCACAGACAGTTTTCTCCGGATCCACAGGACCGATTCTGTTGAAATTTGGTACACATATGGACTTCGATGACCCAAACACGGACGCGTTACGTAAATCATTAAATTTTTAGTATGGGGGTCACTTTTGGAGGTCAAACTAGAATATTAAAAAAAAAAGTTTTTTGAACAATATCGTGTGACATATCAAATGAAAGGGCTTACTGTGAGGCTTTTAATTATATTTTTTTTATAATTTTAAAATAAACGGTTTTGAAGTTATTCAAGAAATTAGACAAAAAATGACCATTCCCCCTCTCTTATCTCCGAAACTACTGAGCCTAAAATTTGAAAAAAAATGGAGATAATAGATCTTTACCTAAAGATTACAGGAAAAACTATTAGAAGTCTGTATGTTAAATAGTGGTAACAAATAGGTATCCAATAGGAGTAATCATTCACTATTGAATGCCGCCTCCGTTAACTCGTTATAGGGACCGATTTTTGACATTTTTTTTTTATTGGAGGTTTCTTTTTAATGAATTTGTTTCTGTTATAACTATTATTATTTTTCTACACAATTTATATTGTTAAGAAATAAATAACTTATGACTATGCCATCTAGTCTCGCTTACTCGAAGTTTTAGGGGTCAGAATACTTGACATAGACGCTTCTGTGCTGCCACCTGTGGTTCCTGCACGCTCAGTTTAGAAGAACGTGCGCGAAGTAGACTGTGCCATCTAGCGTAGCTATTTCGAATTTTATACTTGACAGTGACATTTCTGTGCTGCCAGCTATAGTTTCTTCACGCTCCTTATACTTTGCGATACTTAACTTCATTCTCTTTTTTAGGCTCTTCATCAAGATATTCAACGGTTGCGAGAACGATCTGAACGGCAACCTGTGCGTGTCTGTGTGCAAGTTCATTGGAGTCGCTGACCAACAGAGGCTTTCTACGCTGTTGGCTCACATCTGCCTGGGTGCACCTGGTGAGTCCTTAGTTTTATCCTTAGAACTAGCTGACCTGCGGAACTTCGTCTGCGTCACATTTTTCATGAATGCTATTGGTCGTAGCGTGATGTTATATAGCCTTCCTCGATAGTTGGGCTAATCGTCAATGTAATATTTTTTCAATTCGAACTAGCAGTTCCTGAGATTAACGCGTTCAAGCAAACAAACTACAGCTTTTTAATATTAGTATAGGGTTGCTTTACAGACATTAAACGATCAGTGTTAATAGGTAGCCAATATCATACAAAATGAATCACCAGTAGTTGATTATCATGTCAAATAAAGAAATAGAAATATATGAAATACTAGCTTTTGCCCGCGACTTCGTACGCGCATATCCCGTTTTTTCCCGTTCCCGTAGGAATTTCCCATTCCCGTATAGCCTATAGCCTTCCTCGATAAATGGGCTATCCAACACTGAAAGAATTTTTCAAATCGGACCAGTAGTTCCGGAAATTAGCGCGTTCAAGCAAACAAACAAACAAACTCTTCAGCTTTATATATTAGTATAGATTTGCAAAAGATTTTCGTTTTTCCATTCTTTATTATTTCGCAATGATAACAAGGGTGTAAAATAATAATAGGGAATAGGGGATGAAAGTTATGGAAATATGTAAGGTTTATGAAGACAACATTCACATGTTTTATAAGTTTGCGACAAGCGACTAAGTATAGTTAGGGAAGGGAAGGTAGGTGGGGTAGACATGTGGGGTAGACATGTGGGGTGGGCAGGTGCGGTAGGCAGGTGTGGGAGCCAGTTGGGGTAGGCAGGTGGGGAAGGCAGGTGGCGTAGAAAGGTGACGTAGGTAGGTGGGGAAGGTAGGTTGGGGTAGGCTGGTTGGTTAGGCAGGTGGGGTATGCTGCTGGGCTAGGCAGGTTGGGTAGGCGCGTGTGGTAGGCAGGTGGGAAAGGCAGTAGGGATAGACAGGTCGGGTAGGTAGGTAGGTAGGGTACGTGTACGTATACGACAGAACCGAATGCTCTGTTCTGACTTCGAGTGCAGCAAACAGATTTGATTATATCTCGAAAACGGTGTGTCCTATCGCAAAATTAATGAAAAATTAGCCCCCAAAGAAACCCCTGCCGCGTAATTCTCAACATGTAGGTAATTATCAATTATGAAATTTTTTAAATCCGCGTCTGCGATCCTACATGTCGTATCTGATTTTTTCCGGTATTCGGTAAAAAACCGCTCGTGTGAACTCATGTATTGAAATGCTACTGCCACTAAACCATATTCGGTTTTTTGTCGTGTGACCGAATCTGGGGGGCAACTCTTTAAGCCCGAAGTCCGTAGTTTTGGGCTTAGTTGCGGGCGTTTTCTACTTCGTATCACCTATGGACTTATAATCAGTCCCTAACCCGACCTAAGAATTAGTGGTTAGGTGACACAATCGGATCACAAGTTTTGTCCGTTTCGGTTATTTGTTGGAGCTTAACCGAATGCACGTGTAAACTTCTTCATATAATTTGTATTGTGACTAAACCGTATCCTGTAAAAATCAGACCCGGCTAAGAAATTTATGTCGTCGTGTGAACGTAGCGTTACTGCCGTCTCTACACGTCTTCCCTTTCCCAGTTATCGTCTTTTACACACATTGCCGGCTGCGTATTCGGTATTGTATAGAATACCTAGGCAAAGTATAAAATGAATAATATTTCATAGATTACCTGAATGTTTTAGGTAAATAAATAAATATTGCCTAGGTATTCTAAAGAATACCGGATTATACCGATTGCTGGTAACATTATATAAAATTCTCCCGTTACTGACTGATTAAATGCCTGACAGACAACGCACAGCTAAAACTACTGGTCGTAGAAAGCTGAAATTTGGCATAAAGGTAGCTTCCCTACACTCCGTAGCGGAGCACTAAGAGAGAGTTTCCCGAAATTCCTACGGGAACGTGAAAAAACGGGATACGCGCGTACGAAGTCGCGGGCAAAAGCTATCCTTACTAATATTATAAATGCGAAAGTAACTCTATCTGTCGCGCTTTCACGCCAAAAATACTGAACCTATTCAAATGATTTTTTTTTAAATATTATATTTAATATTTTTAATATAATTTTTTGTTACATATGTAGTCGAGAGCTTGAGAAAGGACATAGGCTACTTTTAAATGCGAAAAAATGTTTGTAAGGGGTTTAAAGGGGAGCATGAAAAGTTGTATGGAAGTATCGTCATTTTTAGAGCTAGAAACTGTAAACTTATTTTTTAGGCTGTTGATAAAAGTAAAAGTTTTACCCTCAAGGGTGTTTAATAATAATAGGGAATAGGGGATGAAAGTAGTGAATGCAAATAGCTCATTAAAGTTTTTATACGTATGCGTCTTATTTGTAAAATAATTAGCTTAAATCATTAAAAATGCTACCCAAAGACACTATTCCACGCGGACGAAGTCGCGGGCACAGCTAGTCATCTATATGAAAAGAAGCACACGAATGACGTCGCAGTTCTTTACAACGTACCTAGTTTGTTAAAATCTTTGCTTCATTTACCTATCTGTTTTTATCAGAATAATATTACAAATTTTTCGAGAGAAAGTTTCTTTGTTCTATATCTTGCCCTGTAGCCTAAACGGCAGCATATTTTTTTTTTTACTTTCTCTGCAAGTTAAAATTGTTTTAACTATAGGTTTAAATAAAAGATATTTAGATTAATTAATTAAAAAATAAGAATTTAGATAAATAGAAGATTATAAAATTGGACCGCACATTGTTACCAGCAGGCGCCCCTGGCACAGCGAACGGAACCCCGACAGAGACGGAACTCCCCACCCCCACGTCGTCAGCCCCCGAGGCGAGCAACCCAGCTTCTCTCGCGCTCCGCAACGCTTTGCGCAGCGTGTTCCGCAGTGAGAGCGATGCCGCCACTAGGAATGATTCTAACGCGCAGAGGAATGATTCCGACCTGCCTGTGTTTGATGCTCCGTAAGTTGGATTTTAATTAACTTTTTTTTTGTAACATTTTTAAACTAGTTGTTCATTCAATTATTTTTTCTATTCAGATCGCCAGCTCCGAGAGCACAGTCTGACACTGCACAGCAATCTGCTAACTCACGTAAGCTAGATTTTTATTTTTTTCTAATGAAGGTTTATTCGTGTTTTTTACATTCTACATTTTTTATGAAATTCATGAGTAATTCCATCACCCGATAAGTAAGGGTCTTTCTATGGTATTGGTATTTGGTCTTTCTTTCTGTATATATATATTTTTTTTATTAATTTGGTTGATTGTGCCTATCTGGAAATATTGACCTAAATGGTACATGGGTGTTGCTGTGTAACTAGATTTTTTCATTTCCTGCAAAGCAAAAGACTGTGATATCCAGATTTTGTATTCCATCATCCCAATACAGAAAGCTGCAGCTGGTCAGACGGCAGCAAGGACAGCGGCGGCGCGGGTACTACGCCCGCTGTCATCGCCGAGCCTTCCCCTGCGCCGCTAACAGACACAGCTAACGACAACGCGGCGCTACTGTCTGCGCTGTGCAAGCATGTGGTGCAACACTGGTGAGTGTGTTCTAGATGTTATATCCCAGGACAGAAACCTGCAGCTGGTCAGACGGCAACAAGGACAGCGGCGAGGGTACGCCCACATTTCCATTTTGTGTGCATATGAAGGAAATTAAGCGATCAGTTGGTTCGATGCCATAGATACCCGAATTTGTACAGGCTGTAGAGTGCCCGAATAAGTCCAAGTGTGCCGTTATCCTGACGGTATGTATTCGTACCTTTACACAGGAGCTTATTTGTTTTGGGGATGTCACCAAAACATTTTACTGTGCCTTAGTTAAGCTTTGTTTTTTTTTTACTATTAAGTACATGTTGACCACAATCTCACCTGATGGTAAGCGATAATGTGGTCGAAGATGGAGTACGCTTCCCTAGAAGTAACCAATTTACTCTTGACTTAAAAACTCCTAGGTGTAGCTATCAGGAAACACAGACTCTGGCAGGGATTTCCTCTTTACCTGTTTTACATTTGTATTGTTGTTACAGTGGCGAAGAGGTCAGCGAACGCATGCTGACTACTCTGATCGGTGTATGTGGAGAGAGTGCTTGCTCACCGCTTCTTCTACGTGAGATGTGCCGCCTTGCCGACGCTCATGCGGGAGGAGACCACAGACAACTGTTCCCAGCTGCTGTTGGATGGCTGTCAGCTTGGTAAGTAGTTTTAAATCAGTGCATCCGTTTAGTACAAAGGTTGTTTGCCGAAGCAAAACTTTAATTTGGCATTAGAAGTGTGGTGTGTTGGTGTGTGTGTGTGCGGTGGATTCTTTGTCAATTGGCGTGAAGAAGCCCAGCAAAGAAAGAAACAGTAGGAATGAGGAACAGAAATTAGTAGAACAGTTCAGGCTGTCAAAAGAAAATAGAGTACAAATATTTTCTTAATGCCCCTCGGCATACATCGCAATTCCGAATACAAAAAAAACCCTCACGTTTTTAAACTAAATTACATTAAGTTAAAAGAGTATTAACAACTTTATACTTCCAAGTTAGGATGTTGCTGATTTTTTTAAGATGTTGTTGAAACTGCCACGTTTCTGTAGCGCATCAGAGATGTTTGCTCAGAACCGAACTGATGGATTTAAGATAATTCGAAAAAAAAGTCTCATCACTGATGCGTAGAACGCGCAACAGTGACAATAGCATCCTGAAAAAAGTTGTGGAGAGTCCTGACTCACCTGTTCTGAGGCACTATGTGGGGAGAATGGTCAAGTAGCTTATTCCTCACTCTATCGTTCTCTGCACATCCTGCCTTAGACACCTACTTTGTAGTTTGTTTTTTTGTCCTTGTTTGTTTACTACTAACACTAGTTATAAGATATATATATTTTACTAACAAAATGGGCTATATTGTTGTCCGAAATTGATAAATAAATTAAATTAAATTAATTAAAGGGGAGCTGACAGAAATCCGACGACTGACGAAACACGAAGTTTGCCGAGGGACATAAAGAAAATAGTTGTACTGTACATTCACCGCCTTGTGCAATGAAAGCATACGTGATTTGCTTCAGTGTCAGATCAAAGGAATTAACGATTGTCTTAATTATGTCTTGTTTCCCTCAGTGTGGACAATCTGAGCAGTCAAGAAGTACTGGATAAACTAGAGGAGGGCCAAGTGGATGGCACATTAGCGCCGCAGATCGAGTCCGCATGCGTCCTACTGTCTTACCTGGCAGACGCTTTGCACGCTATCAATACTACGCAGCCTCATAGTAAGTACTAACTTTTGCCCATGTCGTCATACGCGCACATTCCGTTTTTTGTCGTTCCCGTAGGAATTTTGGGAAATCCTCCCTACTCTCCCCAAGGAACCTACATACTCAACTTTCTATGACCAGTAGTTTCTGCTGTGCATTGTCTGTCAGTCATTCAGTAACGGAAGTGTTAAATATAACATATCATTTATAGTTAGCAAAATCAGGTTTATGGTCCAGATCAATTTGGAAAGGAAGAAATGAATAATAAGTGCTGTTTTCATGAACAGGTGAAGAGAGTCTTTGTGGAGTGGTTTTTAATACCTGATCATCTGTTCAGTTAAACCTCTTGTTTTAGGCGTCGTTCAAAGTCCAATACAAAGAGTGCATCGCGCGAATACATTATTGACGCGGTAGTTTGTATGGCAGAGCGTCCTCTGTCGACGCGTCGACACGTTACTATTAGGGAACGTGCACGGCGTTAGCTGTGCCATCTAGTGATGCATATTCCAACCTTTGACGTTAAGAATACTTGACATTGACGCTTTTGTGCTGCCACCTATAGTTCCTGCACGCTCCGTTTAGGAGAATGTGCACAAAGTAGACAGTGTCATCTAGCGTTGCTAATTCGAAAATTTATGTAAAATATTCTTGACACTGACATTTCTGTGTAAGAATTAACGCTGATATTATTTTTCTAGCATGGCGCTCAGTCAGTCCCACATGGGAGTCACCTTCAGATCTTGGTTTCGACCTAGACTACACTGACGAACAACAAGACGATGATGACACGAGTGCTGATGATTCTGTAAGTAACTAATTTTTACACGACTGCCCAAAAAAGGAGTGTTGTTTTTACTGGTTATTGTTAAAAAGAAGCTTTAAAATATTTTACATCTTACTCCGGGTATCAGCAATAGACTGATATGATGCTGTTTGCGTCATATAGACCCTTCGCCAATGCGGATGCCCGGATGCTGATGAAGAATGCGGGAAGTTTACACAATTCTTTTGCTCTTACACCTAAATCCTTTATGCTATATGCAATTTTGTTTCCCACAGGACGAAGACGCAATGCTCCAATACAAGCTCTGCACATTCACCGTAACACAACGCGAGTTCATGAACCAGCACTGGTACCACTGCCACACGTGCAAGATGGTGGACGGCGTAGGCGTGTGCACGGTGTGCGCGCGAGTGTGCCATCGCGGACACGATGTGTCCTACGCCAAGTTCGGCAACTTCTTCTGTGACTGCGGCGCCAAGCCCGACTCCAGGTGAGAAAGAAAGCCGATAGTTTGCTTGTGAAGCAGATCCTAATGTTTGAATTTAAAGCTCTAATAAGTGGCTAATGCAAATTTAGGCAATAAGAAATACAGTTCCCGTCACGCAACTTTACCTCCCCGAAGTACGTCGCAATCGAGTGCGCAATGTCAATTTGACAAAAACATAATACAGCGCATGCGCGGGCAGGTCGCGCATGCGCGTGTTTGCGCAGGATGGCGGGTGTAATGGCATCTCACTCGCTCGTCAACGTTCGATGCACACGTGTGAGTCGCTTGCTCAATGCAATACGACTGTTGATGCGAAAAGTGTCACACGTTGTTATTGTTTATAATTAATTATTCTTACTATTTGATTTGTTTTTTGTGTGTTTTGTGGTGTATGTATTTGTGGTGTTACTTTTTGGTATTGTTATTGTTACTGGTAGTCTGTGTTACTTATTTATAATATAATACGTATAAACAAAAAAAAATTCTAGGAGCGTAACATTTGTTTACGCGATTGCACCTGCGCGGTCGTCACTAAAACCTAACTTTGGAGGAGTAAACAACGGTGATGCGAACTGTAAATAAAATTTGGTATTACCGAATTAAATCGCATATAATTCACATGATGTCGCCACTGTGATCTTCCGTGTAGCAGCACAGACCCACACATGCGTACTGGAGAGTAGGAATGAGTATGGCAAAATGAAGTATAGAGTGTGTAAAGTCGACTAATGACGTTTCTTTTGTATGTAGCTGCCAGGCGCTAGTGAAGCGCTCGGTGACTTTGGGCGGAGCTCGCGGCGCCGGCACTGAAGAGACTGCGCCCGCACCGTCTCTTCGCAGACGGCCATCAAGCCCTGTACCTGCTGCTATACTGGCTCCACCACGGCGACCTGTTTTGGCTTCGAACATTCAAGGTATGTGAATGAAAGCACAAAGCTCCTATTAATAGCGCTAACCAGAAGTTGGTGTTATTTGTCCCGACGTTTGCGATTGATGTCAGAATTTCTTTCTATCTTTCCGATTCTAATCTTAGCATCGAAAAGATGTGTTTTACAGATTCTTCATCAATGCGTGCCGCAGCATCGGCCTAACGACTGACATACCTACATGTGTAAATGTGTTCCATATTTTTAGAATTCAACAGTATTTTTGTAATTGTAGTGGCATCAATGTTGCTACAAGAAAAACCAACGTAGCAAAATCTACAACGCAACAAAAATAACCGCAACACCATTTATCCCACCATCAGCAAACTACTAACAAAATCCTGCATCGCGGTATCAGAGTTTTCCATGCGAATTGTACATATACAACAGTCTGAATATCAAGCAGTTGCCCACCAGACACAACAACCGTCTGGTCGAAGGGTTCTCCCTTTTCAATGGAGGTTTGCGGGACTTTATATACCGCTTATCTCTATATCTTGTACGTTATGTCTATCCAGGTTGCCGCCAATACCTATCGTCGTACGCGGGCTGGGGCACGTGCATGGAGCGCGTGCGGCGCCTGCTGGAAGCGCTAGCAGGTCCCGTGCGTGCGGCGTGCGAGCGCGCCGCGCCCACCGGCGCACACGGCCGCGCGCAGCGGGCGCTGGCTCAGCTACATCTGGGGGAGAAGAAGTTCACCCACACTGATCATCTTATGCTGCCTACTCTTGGTGAGTGTTGCCATGTCTAGCTGGCTTGATCTTTATGTGAAACAACCACTGAGGCGCAGATGTGTGCGTGAGTCTTATGACCTGCATTTTTAATCCCTCCGTGGAAAAACTTGAGCAAGAGGTGTAGCTATAATGTCAAATCATAGTTACAGTTTAACTTAATATTAAAATACTAGAGCTACATACAAAATAGCTCTTTGACTTTGTCAAAAATCGTTCATTCAATATGTGTAGTTAAATGAGCACCTGGCTTTGCCAGGCTTTGTCTAAAAAATCATGTTTCCTTGACTAGAGTGAGCGAGCGAGTCTTTGTATATGACTTACACTACTCCAAAAACATGTATAGCATACTGCGATATACTCAACGTTTTATCCATCATACAGGCTCCCAAGAAGGCGCATTTGAGAACGTGCGCATGTCGTACACGGGCGAGACGGGGCAGACTATCCGCCAGCTGATGTCGGCGCACAAGCTGCGGCGCGTGGCCATGTGCTGCCTCGCCTCGCCGCAGGGCCGTCGGCAGCACCTCGCCGTGTCGCACGAGAAAGGTATGTGTAGTAGGTTTTTTTTTACCTAGTGCTGCTTTTCCTTGTTTTGAAAGGCACGTCGAGGGTGCGTTTAAAGAACGCGTGAATAAACCCTAAATCGCGTAAAATACCTGTAGTGGGGTGAGGGGGAAGAGGCTTACTGACGATTATTACCTTATATGGCGTAGCCGGAGAGAAGACAAGCTAAGGAGATAACCATCGACTCGAACAAGTAGAAACCGCAGTCTAATCGAGTAATCGTTTGTCTTTCACAGGAAAAATCACAGTCCTCCAACTATCAGCCCTACTGAAACAAGCAGACTCGTCAAAGCATAAGCTTACATTGACTCGTCTATCATCCGCTCCCATACCGTTCATGGTACTCAGTCTGAGCGGAAACCCGTGGAATGAGGATCTGTTGGCTGTGTGCGGACTGAAGGAGTGTCATGTGCTGACGTTCAACAGTGGCGGTATGTGAGATGAAGATATTTGTTATTGTTATTAGGCGAGAGTAGCTGTTCACATTTAACTTAACGTCGTGAAAGGAAAGCGTATTATTTTCATAATAAGATTACATCCAATATGAGCACTATGTGGATGTTATAAGGTTCATTTTTATATTATACGATTATGTACCTTACGCCAAGGGTAAATTATATTTTGTTTTGTATATTGTTTTTTGGTTTAACTTGGTGATTTTGGTATCAAATAAATCTTATCTTCCTAACCATCCTAGCCACATTGTGTTGTGTGTTATCGTGACAAACTCTGATGCAGTTGATTGGCTACAAAACTCGTGATACGACGTACAGTAGTACCCAACTGATATGGCTTACCGATGTATCTGTGCAGAAGATGAATTTTCAAAGCGCGGGAAATGCTATTGATCAATCGGCACGCTTCACGTAACGCGCTTCTTTTTCCTGTACCGCTATTGGTCGGCAGCTGCCGCCATGTTAGCGCGCGCCGCGTGGCATGCATGTGACTTGCGAGTGAGACAGAACTTACAGCTGCAGTGTATTATGAACCTTATAGTACTGATCTAAGGTTGATTGTAAGTTTGCTTTCTTTCGTTAATCTTCGGGGCCATACTTTCTTTTCTGCGCGAACGAAGATTCACGACGCACGACGTACAACACACTCCGGCACAGTAATGTAGACCTAACTTCTTCTTAGATCCTGGCAGGGTCGACATTTAAGATTGTCGATCTAGGATGATGAGTTAAACAAGTGCCTCCATCGAAATCTCATTTATTACTGCTCAATTATCGTATACAATTGTTATATCCCGGCCATAATGTCAAATTGATTCTTACATTACATTAGAATACATGAGCGCACTACACAAGTCTTACACACTACAAACTGTACAAATGATTACAAATTCATTGCATTTTGATTCAACTCTTACCCCAATATCTTATCTTTGAACCTCTCTCACCCCTAGGCGCCGTAGCCGATCACCTGGTCCTAAACACCGGCCTGGAAGGCAACAACTACGTCATCAAGGCAATATGGCTGCCCGGCTCTCAGACACAACTCGCGCTCGTCACTTCGGACTTCGTCAAGATATACGACTTGAGCAAGGACCTCAACAACCCAATGCATCACTTCCTCGTGCCCAGTGGAAAGGTAAAAGTGTTTGTTAATTTTAGAGAAGAAATTAAGTAGCATAAAAGTAAAAGACACGAGGAAAATAGTCTATTGTTGCGGATTTTGTTCGAAAGAGTCACCGCGGCCCTGGAACGCAAAGGAAAGTTTGGAGGAACACGGATGGGTTTAAGTCAGTAAAAGTCTGACACTCTTTTCTCTTACGCCCAGAGCAGGAGGAAACAATTGATGATTTTCCATCTTTAAGAAAATAGTAATCAGCCTATATTGTTCATACTGCTAGGACACAGTATTTGTGATTCTTTTAGTTACAGGAAGTGGGCCATTATCCAACACACGGGTATGGTTTATGGTTTTGTGGGAATTAGTAAAAGAAACAAATAACTAGACTAGACCGCCTATCCCTATCCGCGCATAACTGACTAATAACTTATCTGGCTGAAAATTTCTTTAACTTTTATTGAGCTATTGCATCGAATAGTGCTTATCCGGATACTAAAACAACCCTCAATGTCGCAGAGACAATTAGACAAAAGTTTAATTAATTATGAAGATATTATAACTTTGAGCTGTACCTGAATACTGTAATAACATTCTTCTTGTCAGGTCCGCGACGTCACATTCGTGAACCAAGACGGCGTGATGCACATGCTGTGCATGAGCTCGGCCGGCCACATCTACTGGCAGCCCATGAGCGAGGAATCCCGCGCCACGCTGGGAACCTTCTACGTCACCAACACGCTAGAGGTGCTCCATCCGGAAATACAGGTAAGTTCACATATTTATTTAAGTTTGCGATATAACTCTTGTGAACCAGGATGGTATTATGCACACGCTATGCATGAGCCCGAACGGCCACATCTACTGGAAGCCGATTAGCAAGAAGCTGGAGGACTCGCAGAGCCCCTACTACGTGACCAACGTGATGCAGATTGAGCACCCGGAGATACAGGCAAGTTGCGGTAACCGGTTACTATCTAAGTTACGTCTTCAAATCAAAGAAATATTAGGCTGATCAAAAAGTAATGGTAATCCGTTATTTTTCTTTTGCTGGCGCCTATGTATCTTAGCGTGGATATTAAATAGCCTTCCTCAAGAATTGGGTTATCAAATGCAAAAAGATTTTTTCAAATCCGACTGGCAGTTCCAGAGATTAGCATGTTCAAACATACAAAAAACTCTTCAGCTTTGTTATTAGGATAGAAAATATGAACCAATTGTTATCATTACTTATGATCAGCCTGATAGCATCGTTGACTACATGATGTTGGGTGCCTATTTCTTGGCGTTGAAGACGTTTTTCGTTCGTTTTCTTTTTAGGCAGATAATACATTGGACGGTCGTAACTTTAATAGGAATAAAGCCCTCGCTTAACTCGCGGAATGTGGGTCGAAATTCGTTCGCCCTGATTGCGTTGAAACTGGCGAATGTAGTCGCGTGTGACTTTAGGTACTTAAACAATATACTCGCTCAATTGTGTAACCTCTTTTTGAACACTAAATGCTGTCTAGTGGGTTATCTGCATACTACCGTGTGTTCGTGACCGCACCGCATGCAGTGTGACATTGTATCTGGTCACACATGTGTGGTAGTTGCAAGACACAGATCAGACTGAATTTCTTCCTGTGCTGACATTCCCTATGCATGCCATATAAGTTACTGTTTCACATTTTACTCCATCCGCTTGTAAAAGTTCATACTCGTGTATGCAGTTATCAACCATAGTGCAGGAAGAAATTCAGGCTTTGACTCAGCGCAGACACAGAACGGCGAACTAATGGCATTGAACAACACATTTTATTATTAGCATCATAAAGTGCAAAGTTGTACGAACGCCGCAGACATCAAACGGCTCCTCGGGCGGCCTCGGTGTTCATATAATTTTACTCCTGATGTTGCAAAAAATAAAATAGATTATTCAATATTATCAGAAATCTTCTGCTTCTGTGTGCGTTGAGCCGTAAGAGGACATTGGACAACGACTTGGCATAAAAAACCTTCTTTATGGTTTAACTTAAAAAAAAACATGAAAATGGCGTCTCTAACGATTTTTTTTTTTTTTTTCTTTCTTTTAGACCAAGGTCCTCCATCCATTTCCTGTAGTGATTCAAAATTGTAGTTCCAGTTTATCAATTGGCTGAATGTTGTCATACATTTTTTAATTACTCTCACACTTGGTCGTCATACTTTACGGTAGTGTTTCTTTCTTCCTAGGACGTAGCGGGGCTGGTGGGAGGCGGGGGTGTGTCCATCTACTACTCGCACACGCTGAAAATGTTGTTCTTCTCGTATGCGCAAGGAAAGAGCTTCTTAGCGCCTCTTAACACTGTTGAAGAGAGCCTTCAAGGTAAGCAATTTTTCCATGAATTTTGCTATTACAAGACGTACCTACTTACAAGACGTAATCACAAGGGGAATTCTCGTTTTTTAAGAAGTATTCGTATACGGATCGCAGTCGCAGACTGCCAAATATAACTCTTATTTTCCTACATTTTGATTTTTTTAATTTGTTTGTATAATTTTTGACATTGTTCGTCGCTAAGATGATATTCTGACTGAACGCTTTTGGCCTTTCTGATTTGACCAAAAAAACCGTCACTTCATTCGATATCGGTTTAGCATTATACTAGCTTTGGCCCGAGACTTCGTACGCGCATACATCCCATTTTTCCCGCGACACTGTCTATCGATGAAAACCGCATTAAAATCCGTTGCGGAGTTTAATAGAAATAAGCATACAAACGGAAGAAGCGACTTTGTTTATACTATGTAAAGGCTATGTAAATATTAGTATGATTTCACTGAGAACTTTCTATTTGTCTTTGTCATTTTGCATCAAGAAAAACTATAAAAAAATTAATACAATACAATTGTTCGCAAACAGGCACAGCAATGATAACGCTGACAGCGTCGTCAGCCCAGAAGGAAGGCGGTCGCGGCGGCGGCAAGCAAGGCGGCGTGCAGTCGCTGTGCCAGTGGGCCGAGGTGCCCGGCCACCCCGGCCTCGTCACCGCCGTCATGCAGGCCTCCAACAACCCCGTCGTACTCATGCTGACCCCCACTAACATATTCGTACAAGAAATAAAGGTGAGACAGGTAATGGGGTTTGTTTAAAATAGAAATGGCTATTTAAGTCACTTCCGATTTGGTATAACAGGTACTTTTTTTGAGCTGCTTTTTAGCTTTGTCTTGTAGTGCTGTCTAAACAATAGAGCGTCGAAAATGCTGTTGCCATGTTAACTTGCTCTGAAACGAGACATAAAATATCCAGAGTAGTGATACCTCGCTTCAGAGTGAGAATGAAATCTTGTCGCATGTAGATGTTAATCTTGTTGAGTGCTTAAATCGATTAGCGCTTTTAATGTCTAGTTGTCATTTTGAAACAAGGAAGCCCTGGGGCTTGCTACTAGTGTCAAACTCTTCACAATGTTTCTGGTTAAAAAAATTAACTTCTTTCGCATGAGCTTCTAAAAAGTACATCTTGTCCAAGTATAACATTACTCGTCTCTAAAACTGTCCATTTTAAAGGTGGTACCAGCAAAAGCGAAGATAACCGACATGGTAGCGGTCCGTCATTGGTGCGGCGGCGGTGGTGAACAGAAGAGTACTTTGATCCTACTCTGTGAGGATGGAAGTCTCCGTATGTATGCGGCCAGTAACGAGCACACTGGGTACTGGCTGTCGCCCGCTATCCAGCCGACGCACGCCCCGAGGAGACGGCCCAGGCTGTTGACGCATCATTCCAAGGGGAAGGCACAGCAGGTTAGTACCGAAGTATGTACATTTGGCACTAGAAAAGACACTGGTACAGTTCCCGTCACGCAAGTTTACCTCCCTGAAGTACGTCGCAATCGACTGCCCAGTATGTCAATTTGATAAGAAACATAATACAGCGCATGCGCGGGTAGGTCGCGCATGCGCGTGTTCGCGCAAGATGACGGGTGTGATGGCATCTCACTCGCTCGTATACGTTCGATGCATACGAGTGACCCGCTTGCTCAATGCAATACGACTGTTGACGCGAAAAGTGTTACTCGTTGGTATTGTTTTTAATTACTATTTGATTTTTGTTTTTTTGTGTGTTTTTGTGGTGTATGTATTTGTGGTGTTACTTTTTGATATTGTTATTGTTACTGGTAGTCTTTGTTACCTATTTATAATATAATATACGCGATTGCACCTGCGCGGTCGTCATTAAAACCTACTTCGGAGGGGTAAACAACGGTGATGCGAACTGTAAAAGTTGATCCTTTATAATTTTTAATTCAATCATATAGACAACTTTGCCACGTGTCCTTTTACAGTTGAATATTTTGATAAACTAAGCTCTTTGACCATTGCGGCTAAGAATGAGCATATTGCAGAACTGATGCTTCTTACAATATGGCAAAAAAAAACTTAATGAGACATCTGGTTGTTTGGTAGCCAACGGCTTAGTAAATGATTAACTTAAATGAGTGCTGTTCATCTTTGTAATATAGTAGCCATGATAGGTACAACTTTCTTCAACAGGTGGTTACTAAATCAAACGCAAATGGAGCTCCTCAGTTCCCGATCGACTTCTTTGAACACTGCGTTGCGATGAATGACATCGAGTTCGGAGGCAATGACCTGTTGCAAGTGTACAACACTGCACAGATCAAACATCGACTCAATACTACTGGTAAGTTGAACTAACTAATTTGTCCGAGTAGGGAGCTTGTAGGAGCTATTGGTGGTAGCACAGAAGCATCAATGGCAAGTATTTACATGGAAAAGTTCCAAATTTGAAATACTGTGCAAAGTATTCGTCGTACATGTTTCTTTTAGGGAACTCACTTTACTAGTGAATGTGAGATTAAAAGAAATAGTTTTCACCCCATATTTTTAGTTGAGAATAAGTGGAGATTAAACGAAAATAATTGCTATATGTTTTTGTTATATTGTAATTCTGTCTTTGTCTTTGTTAACGTTGCTCATGATTGTCCATAGGTTTGTACGTGGTATCAACGAAGATGAGTGGTTTCGCGATGGAGGTTGCCAACTCAGACCCTAACATGGTCATCTGCGGTATAAGAGTACTGCTTGGCAGTCAAGACGTCGCTAGAACGCCGTCATTCGTTGAAGTAAGTATCGACAAGTTTTTAAGATGGGACTACGCAGTAAATATTATAAAGAAGTAAAATTATTTGTTGGAAGTAATCTCTGGAAGCACAGATTCGATTTTGGATATTCTTTCACTGATAGAAAACTACACTTTCTATCAGTGAAAGAATATACTCAAGAATATATCAAAGTGAAAAAAAAAATCCAACGAAACAGAACTTCAAATTAAATAGCTTTAAAGCCTGTCTTGCCGAGGTCAGTATGTGGATGGGTGACCAACATACCGGGATTCCTCCGGGCTTCGAAAAGCAAGTTAAACCGTTAGTCGTGACTGTCATTTGTAGATATTAGGAAGTTGTTACGGATTGTCAGAAGCCAGAAAGTCTGACACCAGTCTTGCCAAGAAGTGCCGTATTACCCAGTGAATGGGTTGTGGAGATCTGATAGGCAGCCGCTCCACGTAAAATACTGGTATTCAGCTGAATCCGGTTTGACTGGAAGCCGACCCCAATATAGATGGCAAAAGGCTAGGCAGATGATGATAGCCTGGGGGCTGCGACAAGATTCTGATAGTGCAATTTTATGAGATTAAATTATTGTTACTCAGAAATCGACTCTAATGCTTGGGTATTTGTTTCTTCTCTTGCCCATAACGTCACGGGTTCTAAAATTTCACTTGTTTTAGGTGTACGGCAGATCGATTCAGACAACAGTAGTACGCAACCGTTGGTTCGACATACCACTGACGCGCGAGGAGTCTCTTCAATCCGACAAGAAACTGACCATCAACTTCGGACCTTCCCAGGACCCTGATGGAGTCACTATGATCGATTCTGTGAAAGTAAGCATATTACATTTTTATTAATTAATAAAATCTTTATTTTCAGACCAGAAATCCATACGAAAAACGAGTAAAACAAAATAATGTGGTACTTACTGACTAAAACACGTTCAATAAAACTTGTCATCTCACATATCTGAATGACGGTCGGTGTCAGTGGCACAATATTGGGTCATCCACCGTGCCGGCTACAGTAGCCACGAGGCTGTTGGAGCTGCCGCGCACGCGACGCATCAGTGATGCGATTCGCAGACGCAGCAGCGAGCCGAAACCGGAACACGTGCGTCCGCGAACATCCCTGACAACGAAGCGCGGCAACCCCAGCATTATCCGGAATGCATTCTTATATTGGACTCGTAGAGCATTGTATGAGTCCTGTGTATGACTGTCCCAAAGGGCAAACGAGTACAGCGACTGGCAGTAGGCCCTAAATAGTGTTATTTTGACCTCTCGCGTACACCGTACGAACCTGCGGGCCAGCATTTCATGTCTTTGATTGATAAATGACATTTATTTTGTAAATAGGTTAAAAGTACCACTTTTGCACTTTAATCTGCTTTGTTCAAACTAGATGAGACTATTTGCAGAGCATTAATGAAATGATATTGTATTTAGGTTTATGGCAAGAATAAGGAACAATTCGGATGGCCTGAAGACAATGAAGACCCATCTGCTTGTCCATCATCCAGCAAGGTTGCTCAAGTAAGTTTTATTTGATGTTAATCTTGTGTGTTCAATGTATTGTGTTTCAAGATATCAGAGGAGCAATTCTCGTTACTTTTAAGCAATGTTCGCGTTTGAAATCTATCAAAATGTAAGGAAATTCGAGGTGTTTTTGACAGATTGCGACCAGATACGAATGCCAATGTCGCATTACGTACGAGAATCTTCTCTTTGCTCGTTGGGCATAATCTTTTCCATCATATTTCTTTGAGTAATTCTAGGTAATTCTGCTCAATATAATTGCAAACTTTTACTTTCATAATTAATTAATTACTGAAAGTGAGTTATTAATGTGTATACCTACAGGAGGGCGAAGGCGCCGGCGGAGCTTGGAAGCCCAGCCCTCTAGAGCGCCTCGCGTGCGCAGCGCTTGAAGCCCTGGAGCTCGGCGCCGGCGCATCGGCAGCGGGCGTGCAAGCGGCCGCCGAGCCTGCGCGCCGCCTGCTGTGTGCGCCCGCGCCGCCGCATCTGCACGCCAGGGCGCAGTGTCTGCTGAGGGCGCTGCATCATACGCACTATCACCAGTACAAGGTAGGGATCTTTTCTTTATGTCTTGGTTCATACGGTTGAAGGTCTTTTTGTCTCTTTGGTGTCATTAAGTACCTTCAGTGCATCATAGTAATGTAAAAAGCTACATGCTAAAATAGTTGCAGCTAAATCGGAAGAACGTGTTTCTTTACAATCGCATTTTTTGAAGCAAAAACGTCTTTTCGCGAGACTGACTGTAAAATACCACTAGATTGCATTGGCTAATATTTCCAATACTTTCTACTTGAACCTGGTAATTTGATAAAGTAATCTACTTTGACAGGACCAAGCCATCCTCAAGTACGTGTGCACGTCGCTGCGCGAGCTCCGCGACACGGCCGACCCGCACAACATCGACCCCGAGGCGTACTTCCGCCTCGTGCTGCTGGCGCGCGGCGTCGCAGTAGCGCGCCCGCACCACCTCGTCAAGTACAGCGCGCCTACGCCGCAGAGACCTGCTAACGGTAAGCTAGGAAAGAAGGCGATATCACCATCACAGCCCGACTTCACCCACTGCTGGGTTTAGGCCTCTCTTTTCCTGTGTTTTATTATTATTCCATTTATTTATTTTGTTCACATATAATTTAGATTTTTAAATATTGCTACAAAAATTAAAAAAAAAAATAGTAGCCCGCTGGTATCGGGAACAGGGTCCAAGCTACCGGTGGTCAGGGCTCCCGAGAAAGGAACCTCCTCACTATACACGTCGTGCGAGTACTGCTTTCTGGATCAAGCTCTTGATCCAGCGAGAGCCTCTTGAGATGTTGATCGAGGCTCTTGGCAATTATGCCATTGGCCGTCACGACTATCGGCACAATGACTGCTGTGTTCACATCCCACGTGTCGACAACCTCGCGAGCCAAGTCAAGTTACTTTGTTTGTTTGTCATTCTCAGGCTTCACGATGTTCTCGTCATGATTGACTGCTATATCAACAATTTTTATTTTTAACATTGCATTGTTATTCTTATTTCCGTATACCAGTCCTTTAATGCTCTCGTTCACTTCCTAACTCCACTTATCATCACCACTTCAATAACTCTTTTTTCTATATCGAACATATTCATAGCTAAGTCACTCGCGATCGTCATTTGCAACAACTCGTTCATAATAACTTCTTGTGTATTTAACAATTATTGTCATTTTCTTCACCAGGTGACTGGTCAGTCTTATGGAAGGGCGATAACCAAGATGAGAAAGAGAAGGAGCCCCATCTATGCGCATTGCTAACTAGCGTGCTGTGGCGCCTCGCCGCGTGTCGTTCGTCTACCGCACAGCCACCCGGCATCCTGTCCTACGGGCTGCGGCATCCCGAACACACCATGCACGCACTCGCTGACACGGTGCATGCTTTCCAACTACACGCCGAGCCTGAATGTGTAAGTTGATGTTAAAGTTTTTCTCTAACCTCTCTTTGTATCGCAAGGGAAAAAAATGAACATATTTTTATTCGGCATACACAGTGGAGGAACAAATACAAGGAAAGTTCAAAACAGAGGTTTTCCAACATGGTGAGATTTTTATGACACTGAGTACAATTTTGTGACTCGGGGACCATAGCATGACCATCGACAGACGACATTTTTCCCTGAGGATATAAGACTGATTTGAAAGAAAACAATCCCTTTTTTCCCAAGTAAGGCCTGACTAACCCGTTGATTCATATACTTGTTTCTAGTAACAACTATTATACATACATAATCAGCCAATTGCCGTCCAGTGCTGAACGTAAGCTCCCAGAGTGCGCCAACCAGGTCTTGAGCAGTTCGCAGCCATCCGCTGCCAGCCACCTTCGAATCATCGGTCCATCGCACCGCAGCGCGTCCCACACTACGTTTGCCCATACGCGGTCTCCACTCTAACACATGTCTGCTCCACCGACTGTCTGTCCGTGTGTCTATTATATCCAGAACAAATACTTTAACATAGTTTTTCTGCCCATAGATTGAGTTCGGCAATCAAATCTACCTATCGCTCCTGCTGGCTGAGGATCAGAGCATAAGCTTCGGAGCCAAGGCTGCGCTCATGAGGGTGCTCAGACCCAGAGTGAAGAGGCGTCGTGTCTACATACCCTCACCACCGAACACCCCTGGAACAGGTAAATTACAAAACACACGAAAAATGGTTTTAATTCTTTCATCAAATAAGTCCGAATAACATGGAATTAGAATTGCTTGACATGATGACATAGACTAAGTTCATAGTAACACTATATGGATCTCTTGGTCTGAAATATTTTTTTTGAATTTGAATTTGATAACTTATTTATCGATTCTAAAATTCTCGCCGTAATGGTACGGAGGAGTTGACATCCTCTGCTATTTTATCCGATGGTTAAAAAAGATCAATTTTTTTTTCCAATTGTTTCTTCAAGTGACTCCCTCTCGTTGCGCAAAAATATACGAGATCGTATTGTCCGGTTGTTGGCAAAACATTCGGGTTTCCCGAACAAATGAACGCGACGATTGCATATTCGTGCGATGATCGCTTTCTAGTAGGACGATGCCTCAGATATAACTGTACTACTTTAATTAACATTTTATCGTTGCCTATCCTGATAACCCTCTTTGCTACGCAGGCGCAGGATCATCAGTAACCACAGCGCAACCAACGAGCTCTATAACTGAAGCCGTCGTATCGGAGTCGGACTTGAGCGCCAACCGTGATGATAATCAAGAGAACCAGTTCATGGATGTTGATGATTCGCTGGAACCCATGGTGCTCCTGGCTCCTGATGGAGGTAAGGCAAAATTGACAGTGCCTAGGCACCCATTTAGATGGCTCAATAAGCAGCTGCAAACCTTGAATGATTTAAAACGTTTTAATTTTATTTATTATGCTTTTTTGATAAAAGTTTGCAGTGAAATCTCGTTTATATACGCACCTGTATTTTCAAGGTTCCAAACTTAGCAACTAGGTTCTATTTATTATTACGAAAACCTACTTATTATTTACAAAAGATTTTACATTTAATTGTTCATTGCAATTTAACTATGAAATATTCTTTGAATTTGTAACAATTTTTTTTGAGCAGCCTAGAATTTTATCTACACAAATACTTCTTTTTCAACTGTCTCTTTCCAACAGGTCTTGAAGCTTTACTGGACATCCCGCCGGACGCAGACGATGAGACAATGGTCGAGTTAGCCATAGCCCTGTCACTACAAGAGCAGCCGCGCAGGGCTCCACCCGCGCCCTCGGCGCCTCCGCCACCCGCGCCCGGCTTCAGTGATGCTACTGCCTCGCCTCCTGGGTATGTCGCTATCTTTTCTACTATATTGCTAGCCATTACACCGGACGCAAATGAGAGAATTTTAATAAGCAATTACACACCTGTAAACACTAGATGTTGTGGACGGTCTTTTTTGGATAAATATTAAATAGATCTGCTAAATTTTGAGATAGGTCTCAATACAGAATGTTTAAAAGAATACGACCATATTCTTTTCAAATTACTTAAACGAACCTTCCAACATTAAGAAGTAAGATCTTACACTAAACTGTTCTCCTTGTGAACTCATGTAGTGTGAGTTTACGAACGGAACGCTTTAAGGACCGTTTATATCTAACTACAGACATCGAGCATGCTAGACACGTGCCGTGCCCGACACCGACAGGCGCCATTTATTCACATCTAGCGGTTCACGCTAGATGTGAATAAATAGCGTACAATAAATGAGTAAACAAGATATAAACGAACCTTCCACGGCTACCACACGGACGGAAAATTATTTTTATCTAAACAGTGTGTTTATGAACTTATTAACATCTACCGTGACACGAACCCGCAGAAACTAACAGACACGTGCGGTTTATTATCGGTCTGTGGGGGGTCTGCCGGGCAGCATGAATAAAGCTTTTCAATAACTGCCGCGCCAGCGAGAGGCCGCATCCGACCTGTCTGTCGTCTGATACGGAACGCTAAATGTGAATAAACGGCGTCTGTCGGTGACGGACCCGGCACGTTTCTGGCACGCTCAATGTCTGTAGATAGAAACGGAGCGAAACAACCGGTCTCTTCAGACATCGTCGTTTTGCGTCTTGGTGAGAGCTACCGCTCATTGAGAATGTATAAGAGCCCCCAATCAGGCCAGCTTACAGCCTAACAACTTACATGTAGAAATAACTCCGTCAGCTCGGACGACGAGGGCAGCACGGCGGCCACGGACGGCAGCACGCTGCGCACGTCACCCGCAGAGCCGCCCGGTTCCGCCGGCTCCGAGTCAGGCGGCTCGGGCGCCGACAGCATCGGGGGTGTGTCCGGACGCAGCAGCGCGTATGGTAAGTACAACCACAGATAATATAATACTAGCGTACAGATGCCTCATCTCATACAAAGAAACGCGACCGCCGTAAAAAAATAATTCAGACGAATTATCTTGGTTTTGAGTCCGCGTGCTAGATGGTGTTAGCAGTGACAACTTGCAAGCGCGATTTCCTCGAATTCCAACTAATAGATGGCGTTGAAAGCGTATTGTAGGTACTGTATTGTTTGTCGCTTGTCCACTTGACCTTGAAGCCGTCGTCGTTACGAGAGTAATGTAGAGACTTCAACAAATATTTAAAATGACTCGAATATTTACTCAAAATAGTGAAATAGTGAAAACATCGTTTATAATTTGACAAGTAACTTTTATTATTCAAACTAAATAGATTGGATAGAATTAGATAAAACTCTGTAAAGTGCCTATAAACCGGTTAAGTGTGAGTCGGACTCTCACACGAAGGGTTCCGAACCAGAAACAAACACGTTTCTTGAATGGGAGCCCTTTAGATTTTTGGGAAATTTTAATTCGACAATAAGTTACTTTTATTTTCAAAACCAAATAGATTGGATAGAATAAATGAAAATCTGTAAATACCTATAGATTTTAGTAAAGATACTTCAAAGTATGAAACCGGCCAAGTGCGAGTCAGACTCTTATACGAAGGTTTCCGTACCATAACCCGAAAATAACCGTTTCTTGTGTGGGAGACCCCTTTTTAGGGTTCCGAAAAAAAAAGGAACCCTTATAGGATCACTCGGGTGTCTGTCTGTCTGTCTGTCCGTGTGTCACAGCTAGTTTTCTCCGGATCCACTGGACCGATTCTGTTAAAGTTTGGTACACATATGGACTTCTTACGACACGGACACGTTACGTAAACTATAAAATTTTTAGTATGGATGTCACTTTTGGGGTCAAACTAGAAAATTTTAAAAAAAGTTTTTTGAACAATATCGTGTGACATATCAAATGAAAGGGCTTACTATGAGGGTTTTAAGTATAATTTTAAAGTAAATGGTTTTGAAGTTATTCAAGAAATTAGACTAAAATGACCATACCCCCCCCCCCTTATCTCCGAAACTACTGAGCCTAAAATGTTGAAAAAAATGGAGATAATAGATCTTTCCCTAAAGATTACAGGAAATCCTATTAGAAGTCTCTAGTGTTAAAATAACATGTTAAAAAAAAAAATTGTTCGGAATCCTTTGCACGCGAGTCCGTCTCGCACTTGGCCATTTTTTTGTATTAGCGGCAATAGATACACATTCTGTGAATAATTCAATTGTCTACCTATCACGGTTCTAACACTGAAATCGCGAAAAAAAAAAACATCTTCGCCCCCATACTTTTCTGTGCGCATAACTAGACAAAATGCACTGAACAGCTGTTTTTTTTCTCGATTTCGTGATTGGTCCAATAGTAAAAGTTGTTCATAATGATGAGTACAATGACCCCTTAAGAGTTATTGCGTTTATTCTGTTACACGTGGTAAATACGAATATTTATGTTCCTTAATTTATCACTGCAACTGTATGTAGGTAGCATCCCTACAATGTTACGGAGGTGGATTTATCAGCACCTAAGTCGGGGTCGGAGTTTTTAAATTTGGTGCGCCATATTATTCGTTCAGCCTAGACGGAGACCCCACTACGGGTTCTACTGCTACTGCTAGCTAGGCCACAGATACTATACCTAATACTAGACTTGACCTTGAAGCTTGCGTTGTCACAAATTTTCTTATATGCCTACTTTGTGGTGATTATTCGGTTATGCTAGTACCTATAGGTAATTATTATAGGTAGTCCTCCTGACCCGTTTCGGCGGCCATAGCTATATAGCGGCCAATCTGAACGCGTTGCGGGCGAGACAAATAATGCACAATCACACACACACAGCGACTTTAGTCGGCGGCTCAGCGCGTCCATTTGAAATGCGCGTAGACACCTACAAACGCAAGACTGAGCTGCCCTCCGTAATCCCGCGCGCGCGCGGCTCTCCGCCGTGACGTCGAAGATAGTAGGGATAGCATCATTACCGTTGCGTTTACATCTATTAGTTATTGTTATTTTCATCGAAATCGAATTGTTCCATTTAAGTTCAAATTATTCACATTAAATTTACTCAATTGTTTAAATTACTTGAATACTTATTCAAGTTAATGAAACAATTAAATTAGGTACATAACCTTACTCGATTCTTAAGTTAAAAAAAACGTAAAATTAATATGTACACATACATAGGTTACATTAGGTATTAATATTGAATCTTTATTTCAGTTTGGGATTCCTAGCTACTATAATAATCTTTCTATGATTGAGATTAGTGTTTATTATGAATGTTTCCTTGAAAATAGATAGCGATATAATTGTTTATAAAAATTTGAATGGCTAAATATGTTAAATATTGTGTTGGTAAATGCAAGATAACTAATACAGATTCATACATTCGATTTAATAATAAACCTACATGTACATGTTTTAAAAAAACCAAAATAATAATTTTCGTAAAAGAATATGAAATGGTAACAAAAATTTTTTTGCACACTGCACTTTGCACAAACGTCATTCGAGTCAGTTACCAAGCAACTCGCCCGAGTAGTAGTATTTAATTTAATGAATGAGTTGAATAGCAAACTCTAAAATTTCGAACAGCGCTATCTATTGCTACATAATGTACGGATTTTAAATGATTCGTTCCAATAATCTTCCAAAGTTGAGTAAGAAGCCCATTATTCCATAATTTAGGGCTTAGGGGAGGTTATTAAATAAGAACATACTATTCTAAAGACCATTAAAAAGAAAAAAAAAATATTTTACACAAACTTCAATAAAAATCGATACATGTCACGCCATCTATTATTATTTATTAGAACTAAATTTTCTTTCTTCGTGTTGGGACCCCATGGTACAACACAAGTAACAATAGCTAACACACAAATAACAATAGCTCTGTTAGCTGGACGACGAGGGTCGACGAGGGCACGGATGGCACACAGGATCAGGCAGCATCGTTATGATGACTGTCATTCTAATCAGCCTCCAGAAGCAGATTAGGCCTCCCAGATTTTTCAGGTGGACAAACAAATATAGTAGCTGACATGAGTAGTGAGCACAGATGAATGCAGCAAGGTGGTCTCGCCAATGTACGGTGGGCGAACGAAACTTGCAAGCCCAAGTAATAGTCGATGATTATAGACTGACGAACCAATAACGGCAAACCGACCAATGGAGAGTACACACGACTCGTGCCAGTTAATACTGGCAGAAAGGGGTTCTAATTTTCTATGGGAGCTGGCATGGCACCCATCGCCATTTTTTATTTTTTTGATGGATCGTGTGAAAGCCAAAATGGATTTCGATAGGAGTGTGTGAGAAGTACGACAAAATATATACATTAATAGACAAACAGGTTTTGATGAAGAACAAAGTTCGAGAAAAAGTTAAACATAGTATCAAATGCAATCGCTTCATATGGGTGCTTCTATACATACAAATAGACAACAGCCAGCATGGGATACAGAGTGCTTACATGTAATCGTGGGACCGCTTCAGCAGCCATTTTATATTTTATAGTATGTGCATTACAACGCTACAGAATGTTCTAGGAGAAATGGTGTCGGCTCCGCCCGCTGGAGCGATGCCCGCCGCCACTATCATCGCGGCGCCTGTTTCTATCACAGGCCAGTAAACTAATATACTGAATTGTTATTGGTTTTTCATCACTAACTTTTATAAAGCTTTTACCTTCGAGTTCATCGATACATTGATTGCTTGCTTGCTTCCTGTAATGGGCATGAATCCTCGATAAAATAATGTGTTGTTGTTATTTAGTCCGTCAGTTTGGTACGTGTTTTCACGTAGACATGACGTCACGCGTTTTAACGCATTTATGTATGTGTTTATTATTTTTGCTAATATAATTGACGGGCTAAATAGATTTCTTAGTTACCTTGAGCGTCATTACATCTCCACAGCTGCTAGCTAACATTTGCATATTTTCATGTAGAATGATCAGAGTTGCACTTGCTTTTGTTTATAAACTTGGCCAGTGGTTTCTGAAAGTCAAATAAATCTGATTATTGTAATCTTATAAAAGCTATTTGAAACATTTGCATGTTATTTATTATATTTGTTTTTGTGTGATGTGTCGTTGAAAATGACTGAGAAACTTAATCAAAACAATTACATTTCCACCATCAGCTGGTCCCTCAACTTCATCCAACCAGCCAGTGGCGTCCACATCGCGCACTATGGAGGCGGAGAGCGAGACGCGCAAGCTGCACGCGCTCCGTCTCTCCCTACTGTCGGCCGCGTTGGACGCGCTGCCGAGCCTGAGATACCTGCCCGGAGTCAGGGCTATACCCTTCGTACAGGTATGTTGAACTAACTAAGAAGTAAACTGTAATACCTACTACTAACTACTACTAACACCTAGGCAGGCCGAGGCGGGCGAGCGCTACCATCTACACTCTCACGCTCGCCCTGCCTCGGACTATCTCGGCGAGAGTGTACAGCCGCCATTAGGCAGCGACTCAGTATTCAGTATTTATTTATACAAAATGAAGGACCCGCTGGTTCTTGAACGTGAATCATATTTTACATAGCGTTACTGCCTTCCTCCACAATCTATTTACTGGATAAAACGATACCACTTGGCAAGACTGGTGTCAGATTTTACTAGCTTCTGGTTACACATAACGCCTGCCAAAGACCAAAAGTGTAAAAGCTCCAGTATTACTTACCAATAACATAATTTTTGGGACTTTTTTCTCCCAGCAAACGATTGTAGACGTATTCAGAAACCCTACTTATAAATCATTGTATCGATAAACAATATTTTGTTTATTTTTAACCTCGCCCAGCACTTTGCGAAATCTTAGCTTATCTACTTACAAATTGTTATAACTATATCACTATTCTTTCTTAACAGGTTGTCCTAATGCTCGCTGGTGACCTCGACTCAATCGTGGACGGTGATCGCGCAGTCCTAGACCGTCTGCTAGAACTCCTCGTGTCAGAGCTCGACATCCAAACCGACGAGAACCCTGAAGAGCGCACAGACAGACGCGAGTTACAGCTGGCTATTATGAGGCTGGAGTTACTGGTGTCGGAACTAGATATGCACGGAGACGAAACTCCGCCTCCGATTCATGAGAGGACCAATAGGAGGGAGCTGCAGTTGGTCATTATGAGGCTGCTGAGTGAGTATCGTTTTGTGATATTAAAATTTAGATTTAGAGCTAGATGTTGTGTCATGCCAACTGGCATATGACACAGGCGGCAAATATACAAAAAGTATATGAAACCACTTGAAATAAATCATTAAAAGCATTAAAATCTAAACATATTTAAAGCATCATTCTGTTTCTGTTGTCTTCAAACGATCGTGAAAAACAGAACGAAATAGTTAATTCGCATAACGCTAAATTGCATTTATGATTCGCTGTGCTCATGTGTCTTAGAAGTGATAGTAATCGAGTAGTATGAATAGTGAATACGTATTTGCATGCTGAATTCTGATTGCGAACTTTTAATACCTTTTAAGCCTTTATGTGTATAACTTTCTATTTTGTTTGTTACCAGGCGTCCTCATGGCTCGCTGGAAGACATCAGCCACGGGCGGCCCCGTGCCCCGCGCAGAAGTAATAGGCGGCGCGTGCGCAGCGCACGTGTCGCGCCTGGCCGCCGCCGCGCTGGTGCGTGCGGGTGCGCCCGCGCACTGCTTCCGCGTGCTGTCGGCGCTCTTACCCTACTGGAAGGAGAAGACTTCAAGTAAGTTCCTGCACATAAAGAGAAAATCTGTGATGAAATAAATCTTTCTAATTACAGTCATACCCCGCTTTACGCGACCCCGTTATGCGCGGTTTCACTATAACGCGAATTTCAAATTCGAGTTCAAGTGCCTCGCATTACGCGAAAGAATGTGTATAAACATAATGTAGTCATTAACTTCTCTTTGGTCGCGGGAATCCTCGCTTCCTCTGAACATTCTGATTGAAGAATTGGGGATTCCCCGTCCTACGACTTTGTTCTTTGTTCTATCTTCGTTCGTTTCGTTTGTTCCGTCGTGTTTAGCTCGGCTGGCAGTCGTGTTTTAACATTTATTGGTGATACATAAATTATTTAAGTGTTCTTAGAATTAATGTGATTGATCAATTTTTTTTTTTGTATTAAATTTTTACTATTTTTAATCATAAACCTCGATAAACGCGAATTTCAGTTAACGCGATTTTTTCCGGAACGTATCCCTCGCGTAAAGCGGGGTATTACTGTATAGTATTGATATTGACTCGAACCACGTCGCTCGGCTGTGTGTACGGGTCAACTACAAATGCTAAAAAGCTTTCAAGTTCAACCATATTTATACATATGGTTGAGAGTACTTGAGAGACTCATTTTAGTCTTGAGTTTGCTTATATCAATATAAACAAACTCAAAACAAAAATGAGCTTGCCAAGTCCGTGAATAAACATGACTTGTTGTTCTAGGTTCTGGAACGGCAACTACTGCCCAGACGTTGCTGAAGCCGTTGCCGCCCCAGCCATTGCCTGACATGCAACCTTTCTTCGTCAAGGAATATGTCAAGAGTAAGCACTCATTTTCGATATAAATTATTCTTATGAAATTTTTGAGTCAAAGAATTTATTTATTTACTATTGTAAATAAATAAATTCTTTGACTCAAAAATTTACTTTACTTAACTTGTATTTAATTTTTTAAGAATATTTCTAATATCTCTTGTTCTTTTGTAGACACGACTATGCTAGTCATCCTGACTATCTTTTTATGTATTTACCAGGCCACGCTTTAGATGTGTTCGACAACTACCCTCAACTTCTTATGGAGATGGCGTTACGTCTGCCGTGCCAGATTCACAAGCATTGCGACCCAGCTCACTTCGACCAGCGCTGGCGCACGTTGCTGTGTGAATACATGATGAACCAACAAACGCCACTCAGGTAAATATGAACAGGAGATTTGTTTAAGAGTAATTTCCTATTATAGACATTGGACATTCATGAGTTACCCATATCTGCACACAATATGCTATCTGATCCGATAATATACAGCGCAGAAATGTCACTGTCAAGTATATTTCAAGTATTAAATTCGAACAACTTTCGAGCTACGCTAGATGGCACAGTCTACTTCGCGCAAGTTCCCCTGAACTGAGCGTGCAGGAACCGCAAGTGGCAGCACAGAAGCGTCAATGTCAAGTATTCTGACCCTTAAAATTTCGAATATGCGACACTAGATGGCATACACGTTCCCTATAGATCGGATCGGAGTGGATACCTACTTACTGTGCAATCCACAGGCGTAATATGAGATTAGATCGTCGAACGGTATAATATCACATGCTAAAGTAATTGAAGTTGAGTTTTCAAGAAACGCTTTATTAGCATGTAGTGTCCCACTGCTGCGCAAAGGCTTCCCCCATATCCTTAAATACACTCTTCTTTTGCGCCCCCTCGAACCAGGCTTCGTAGTGCGACGCTTATTCTCTGATGTATTACGGAGACCCTAATTCGCTAATACAACTCAGGTTTTTCCTGAAGGAGGCGAAGCTGTACAAATCATAATTATAGGGAACGTGCAGCACAGAAAAAAAAGAAGCGACTATGTCAAGTATTCTTAACCTTAAAGTTTTGGATATGCGACAATAGATGGAATAGTCGACGCCGTGCACGTTCCCTCTATGTTGATACTAAACCCATGTTCTATTTTAGGAAGCAAGTCCGCAAACTGCTGCTGCTGCTGTGCGGCACGCGCGAGCGCTACCGCCAGCTGCGCGACGTGCACGCACTGGATACGCACCTGAACGCCGCGCGCGCGCTGCTCGCCACCGACCCCGCCTACGACAAGCTCGTGCAGCTTATGGACCATTTGAAGGTAACAGGAGAACAAATAGATGGCCAATGACGTAGTTATTTTTGGAACGCAGTTCCTTATCGTACGTTAGTGTTCTGATTTGTTTGCGGGCTGAGGGGCCAGACTGAAAAATTTTAAAAAACAAAAACGACACGAAAACCGACATTCCCGGTCACCTATGAAAGTAAAACTAAAGCATGCAGCGTGCAAACAAGCATGCAACATGCTAGCAGGCATGCAAAATGCAGCGAGAATTGTTTCTGCTCCTCAGCTTGCAGGCCGCCTCTAGCCGTAGCCGTAGCCGTGCTCTAGGCGTAGGGCAGACTAGATGGTTTTGCAGCGATTTGGAGTCAGCTCAGTAGAGCCTAAAATCATGAAAAAAATGCATTTAATAGTTATTTACCTACAGATTACAGGAAAACGTATAAGAAGTCTATAGTGTTAAAATAAAATGTTACAAAAATGAAATTCGTTCGACTTCGACTTCAGTCCGACTCGCACTTGGCCAGTTTTTATTTTTTTTTATTTAAGAACTCTGTTTAAAAATAAATTGCAACTAAAAACCAATGTAAATACAACTAACGATTACTAAATCAATTGAACTATTAATTTAAGCAGTAGTTTATTTGTTTAAAATGTGTTTGTAAAATGTCACATCAAGATTGTTTACCTTTATTGAACTATCTAAACCTTTCTAGTATAGGTTATTCATTTGAGTTTTTTTTTTTTTGCATGGTATGCGTCATGCAATAAACTGTTTTTCTTTCTTTCTGTCTTCTAACAATACACGTTTGTCCCGCAGGCTTGCGCAGAGATAGTAAGCGCTCGCACCGGCAACTGGCAGCACACGTGCGCTACAGAGCGACGCGAAGCATTAGCTTGGCTGGTCACAGTCGCCAGAAGAGTACACCCGCATGTGGCGCCAACTGTTCTGCAGCTGTTACAAGCTGCGTTATGTGCGCCGCCTCATCATCAACGAGCTGTTGAAAATAAGGTAAACATAATGGAAGATGACTTTTAAGCCATTATACGCAAACTAAATTATCGGTGCAATAACTAGAACAGCTAGATTTTTCTTTGATCTATTTTCATCATCATCATCATCAGCTTTCTGCCCGTATTCCATGTTTCTTGGGGTCTGTGCAACACGTTTTTTTTCTTCCATTCCGTCCTATCAGCCGTCACGCTATCACTAACTCCCTTTTCTTTCATATCGCTCCTCACACAATCCATCCATTTTTTTGTGGCCTTCCTCTCCCTCTCCATCTATCTACATTTATATTCATAACTCTCTTTGATTTGTTTTCATTTCTCATCAAATCATTTTCGTCTCAGATTCGTAATCAATTTCGTCTAAGACAGAAATAGCTTTATTTTTGTCCTATGAAAACTAACCCTTGTTCACGACAGTGTAAAATCACTGTGCTTGATAAAACGTTACATTATCACGAAGAACAAATGAACATAATGTAATTCCTTATAGCAAAACGCAGCTGACTGGACTGATCGCGAACGCAGCGCAGAAAACGACAATTTCACCGCCGATGGATCCAAGTTCCAAGAACAGAGAGTTGGACCGCTCGTTCAACAGATCTTGAAACAGGTAAAATATCAGTCACAAACTTTCTTATTTAACTTCTTTATTTAATTGTAACACTGCATTGGTACAATTTAAATAACATAATAACCGGCACGGGTCGTCGGTTTGACGACGACAGCTCTGACCCTTCGCGTTATTAGTTCGTCAGTCAACACTCGTCAACTATTGCGCTTGTAAGTTTCGTGCGCCCACCGCACATTGGCGAGATCACCCTGCTGCATTCATCTGTGCTCACGACTCGACTATACCCTATGATTATTGACGTAAAGATAATTGATGTAAATATTTGTAAACATACAAATACGCCAAGTAAGACAACATAATGTTCAAATAAATATGGGTTGATTTTCTGCTGCAAATGATACTAATAATTATGTTTGTTTGTTTAGGTGTCCCAAGAAGAATTGAGGATGTTCGTGAAAGCGTTCTTACTTGAGACTAACTCGACAGCCGTGCGCTGGCAAGCTCATGCCCTGCTTCTGGCTATCTACAAGTAAGTTTCTATAACATTAAATTAATCTATTGTCCAGGACTTGTGCCACAAATCAACTGGTTTGGTTAGAAAAAGTACAAGATTACGAGGTCTTCTGTTGTACTATATTATGGAATGTCATTTTACATTAACCAGTAAGGAAGTATTCCTCAACTATGGAGTTCCACAAGGTAGTGTCTTAGGGCCTAACCTTTTCCTGGATTACATAAACGAGCTCTGGAAACTTAATCTAAAACTCCTAAGTAATTGCTGACGCTGATGACACTGTAATCCACTTTATAGCTAGCCTATAAACCCTAAATATATTGTGTATTAAATCTTCTTTCAATTGTTCAGCAACTCGGGGCAGAGCGACCAGGCTTCATTGGTGTCACTTCTGTGGGCCATCTGGCCAACACTGCCGCAGTACGGACGCAAGGCCGCGCAGTTCGTTGACCTGCTCGGCTACTTCACGCTCAAGACGCCCAATATTGATACCGAGGTAAGAGATTGGAGAATCTATTTTAGTTAAAAGTTACATCAAGATATTTATGTGTACTATTCCGTTTATAAATTGTCTTATTTGTTTGCTGTAAAGAAAGATGCTTAGTGTGGCTATCGGAAACGGCCCCAGAAATCTATACTAATATATAAAGCTGAAGAGTTTGTTTGTTTGCTTGAACGCGCTAATCTCAGGAACTACTGGTCCGATTTGAAAAAATATTTCAGTGTTAGATAGCCCATTTATCGAGGAAGGCTATAGGCTATATATCATCATGCTAAGACCAATAGGAGCGAAGCAGACGAAGTTGCGCGGGTTAACTAGTGCTAAATCTACACTAATATTATAAAGAGGAAAGATCTGTTTGTTTATTTGTTTGAAATGAATAGGCTCTGAAACTACTGGACCGATTTGAAAAATTCTTTTAGCATTGGATAGCTACATTATCAGGGAGTAACATAGGCTATATATTATCCCCGTACTCCCACGGGAACGGGAACTACGCGGGTGAAACCGCGTGACGTCCACTAGTGCTAAATATATCCTTAATCGCTTTCTAGTCTTTCAGGAGCAAAAATAGTGATATGACAACATTTTTTGGGTCATTTGTCATATAGCTTTTTTATCTTTATTCGGACACCAGGGAGTATGAAGTATTAATGGCATCGTAATTCCAGTTTGAAAAGGATGATGCTATCGTTCATGTATATCTCTCACAGGAATCAAGATGGCATCAAAACATTATAATACAGAAACAGCTCGTTTACTTACCCAATCAATACAAAATGATCCTTCTAACCTTGCAATAAAGCATATGTTCAAAATTCTACCTCACAGAAATACGTAGGCAGCGCAGTAGAACTCCTGCGCAACCAGAACCAGCTGCTCTCGTCCCACGGCAACGCAGCACTGTACGCCGCGCTCGGCTCGTACGTGGAACTGGACGGGTACTACCTGGAGTCCGAGCCTTGTCTCGTGTGCAACAACCCCGAGGTTCCCATGGCGACCATCAAGCTACCCACCATAAAGGTTGGTTTAGATTGCACATGAATTTTTGTACGTAGTTTTGTTTTTTTTTTTCGTGTTCTGTCAAGTGTCAAGTTGGCTGTATAACATGTTTCGTACGGTGAAGGTATTAACGAAAAATTTGGAAATAGGATTGATGTCTGGATTTTTTTATTAGTTTTCTGAAAACCAAGAGAAAAGACAAAATGCTGTAAAAATAATGTTTAAAGGTCTAAAAAAAATACGAAGTTTTAGATTTAGTTTTGCTTGTGACGTCGATCGCAATTCAGGCCAAAGTGGATTTGCGTCATCCAGTAAAAACATCTTTATGCGGAACAAGGATAGAAGAATAACTTCGAAAGAGTGTAACTTCTCTATTTTACCAACGATTTCATTAAATTTTCACAAACCGTACTAGTAAGTATTCAATATCCAGTCAAATACCCTATTTTCTTTTCAGCAAGTATCAAGTAGATCAGTGTCGTAATTTTTCGAGTCTGTAACCAAACAAAATTAACCCTTAACCCATCTAAATAAGAGCTGAACACACTACTGTACGCAGATCGACTCGAAGTTCACGACGACCACTCAGATCGTGAAGCTGGTGAACAGCCACATGATAAGCCGCATCAACCTGCGTATCAGCGACATCAAGAGAAGCAAGATGGTGCGGACTATCAACTTCTATTATAACAATAGAACTGTGCAAGCTGTTCAGGAGCTGAAGAATAGACCCGGTGAGTTGATTTTGTGTTTTATGTTGTTGGAGTTAAGGTCGTTATTTAGTTGCCGGGTGTAGTTGACTACACCATCTCTTGAAATTTATAACACGTGTTCAACTAAAATAAATCTTAAGGGGAGATTCATAAATCGCTTTTTTTTTCTTTAATAAGTATTTACCGTTCCATACGAATGTGAACCTTATACTTAGCCGTTAAGGTTCATATTCTTAAGATACGTCTATTCAATTATCTAAATTCATTGTTATTCGCTGCTACGAATCTTGAATTTGGAAAAAGGATTATTCCTTCTTTCGGTGAATATCTTGCGAATAATAATAAGAAACCTTTTTAAGAACTATTACAAAAACTTTCATCACAAGACTGCGTTATCATTCCATAATGCATTGAATTATTATTCTATTTCTGCTCTATAGTAAACATATTTGACTTTGTTCAGGAATGTGGCACAAGGCAAAACGTGTGCAGCTACAGTCAGGTCAATCGGAAGTGCGCGTGGACTTCCCGCTGCCGATCGTCGCGTGCAACCTCATGATGGAGTACGCCGACTTCTATGAAAACCAACAAGCTACGGGTACGTACGAAAACTTCCTCCAGTATAATGAATCTGGCTCATTGTTGTCCGAAAATAAAGAATATCATTATCAAGGACATACAACATTTATTGATGGAATGCGTCCAATATGAGTCCAGTAGAAATAATTTTGTAAGGTGGAAAAAATACTTATTAACTCTATAAACAATTAGGAAATAATTTTTTAAATATCTTCATCAGCAATGAAGTTATAAAGCTTCAAAGTTTACAATTAGAAAGAGAAGTCCGATATGAATTGTGACGTCAAAGTTCTTGACGCCTATACAGCTGCTCTCTCTCTCTCTCTCTCTCTCTCTCTCTCTCTCTCTCTCTCTCTCTCTCTCTTCTTAACTTTTAACTTGGGGGAACGAATTAGCATAATTTTCAAACTACATACTTGCAAGTAGCAAATATTAGAGAAGTAGTCTTTGCGGCAATGAAAGACTAGCTCGAAAAACAAAGAAAGTGGTTGTCTTATTCCCGGGAAACCGGGAATAACTTGATCTTTAAGTTCCATGGGGATTTTAGAAATAATATTGGTGCTAATAAAATTATTGTGTTATAGGTGAATCTCTGCAATGTCCTCGTTGCTCTCAATCCGTTCCTGCTAACCCTGGTGTTTGCGCCAACTGCGGAGAAAACGTCTTCCAATGTCACAAGTGTCGGTATGTAGATGAAAGTTTGTTTTATATTTTTCCACTGTTTCTGAAAGGATTTTTATTTTAATAAGAAATACAAGTGATTTGATTGGCTACTATTTATTTCTATCAATAGACTGAGACTTGCTCGACTTTCAGAAGTCATAATTTATCGCTTTTCCGAGTCGTGACCTGGACCTGCAGTCTCGACATAGATAACGATCGCGTAGCGACCGAAATTGGTCGTTAAGTCCTAAGGCCGCCCGGATCATACCATTGATTTTGACCGTAGAATGCGTTCGAGATTGACTGTGTACGGGTGACTTTACCAAATTCGGTCGCTAGGCGATCGGTAAGTATGTTGAGACTTCCCGCCCTGGAGCTGTGAGTTAACGTCATGTCCTACGAAAAAGGAGTGGTTCTATTCGACCCTTATAGCTGTTGCCAGTTTCTAGCACTGGAACCATGAAGACTAAGCCCGCGTTTGCCACCTGCGAGCAACTCACATGCACGTTTTATTCGCGGGGCACAATCGAACGATTGATAATGTCTCGTAATATCACGTTATTTGCATACCAGCTGTTTGTAGGTGGAAATGTTGTATAACACCCCCTCCCCCCTCCCTGTAAATATCACACTAGGCTTTTTCAAGTATTTGACTTTTCATATTGAAATTTAATTCTCAGTGCTATAAACTACGACGAGAAAGACCCCTTCCTCTGCCACGCGTGCGGCTTCTGCAAGTACGCCAAGTTCGACTACACGCTGACCGCGCGGCCATGCTGCGCCGTCGACACCATAGAGAACGACGAGGAGCGCAAGAAGATGGTGCAGACCATCGGCGCGTTACTGGACAAGGCGGACCGGGTGTACCGGCAGCTGACGTCTAATAAGCCTGTGTTGGAGGTAAGAATCTATATCTTTACTCTATACTAATATATAAAGCTGAAGAGTTTGTTTGTTTGCTTGAACGCGCTAATCTCAGGAACTACTAGTCCGATTTGAAAAAAATTCTTTCAGTGTTAGATAGCCCATTTATCGAGGAAGGTTATAGGCTATATATCATCACGCTAAGACAAATACGAGCGGAGTAGTAATGAAAAATGTGACGCAGACGAAGTTACGTGCGTCAGCTGGAGACGTTTATCGTGAATTATCTGTTTCTTTGATCCATTTTTCTAAGTAAGTTTTGAATTGTTCGTGTTTAAATAGCTCATTGTGAAAGAGCTGCTGTTTGGATTTCGTATCATTCACAGATTAGTATTCTAGGCTAGATCGTAATTCATTGTTAAGAATTCTGTTCTTACTAATAAAGTGCAAAATAAAACCTCTTGCCGCTAATTAGTAAGTCAATGCCGACTTACTAATGCAAGTGCAAAATTACTAATACCTCTTAGCAATTTCCTTTGAACATGACAACCTGACTGACCTGTAGCAGTCAGGTTGTTATGTTCAAATATCTAAGCCTATCCCAAACCAACTGCTACTGCGCAACGCAACAGCTGGAATAGCATGCTCCTTTATGTAAGAAAAAAAAATCTAAATAAATGCTAATAACACCCTTTCCAACAGTCGCTCCTCCACAAAATCAGCGAGCACCGTCTCGAAGGCCGCACCGCCGACGAGAACAGCAACGCTAGCAACACGTCGTTCAGCGGCGCGCAGATCAACCGCGTCATACAGACGCTCGCGCACAAGTACTGCGTCGACAGCAAGGGGCACTTCGAAGACCTGTCCAAGATCATACAGAAGGTGCTGGCTTGCAGGTTAGTACATGGACGGATATAAAAACAAAAACTTATATTTTAGACATTGTGTCCATTAATTGGTCTAGTATACAAAAAGCTTAAAAACGAGTATTGATATGGTATTTATACCTACCAGAAAATACAACTACAAGTATCTATATCTAATAAAGATAAACATACGCCTAAGTGACATGTAGGCATATCCAAAGTCTCAGTATGGGGCTGTCGCATTTGTCCGCAATAGTTCTCAGGATGCTGTTGGGTCTGGCGCATAGCCGGCGCATGATGGAGGCGCATCGCTTGCGCATGATGGCGTGAAAGCCATTAGAGATGAGTCGTACTAGGTAAATTTTGTAATAGGTGCACCTAGTCCTAGTCCATACAAATACTAGATCCAAACACCTGTTCCACCTAGTCTGACCTAGTACGCATACTTTAAAGTATGCTTGGGCTTTGCGCACCGGTACGTAGTAATGAATTGTTTTCTTCCCTTCGTACTTTTGTTGCCCTTTGTTCGTAAAATGATCCCAAGCGACACTACTTCGTTTGAGGCTCTTTTTTAAAACAATAAATTAAATCGTAATGAAAAATAATATCAAAAGTTTTTTAACCACATAATAAAAATTCGTTACGAAAACCAATTGCAAAATAAGTCCCAAACAATCACGTATCTGATTGCGGCCTCGAGTAGGTACAATATCACAAAATGTCAAGACGGGTCGCGGAGCGTCCTCCAAGATCACAATCGCTCGAGTCCGCGCTCCGCACTGGTCCGCACTTGAAACTTGACTGCACATGCATCTAGTCCTAGTCCAAAGTTTTCATTCATTCGTATCGAATATTTGCAAGTACCTACCTAGTGTCGAGTATTCGTTGACAAAGATGGAAATACTGCGGCATAGTGTAGTTAAAAAAGGACAGAATATATACTTGCAAAACACGATTGCGTGTCGCGTTGCTTTTATATCTATTGAAAATATGGTTCAAATTCAAATGGGTGACACACGATTCACGGATGATTTAGGCAAACATGTGTGAGCGGCAAAGCAGACTCGCTATCTCGCTACGCCGCGCCGGTACCTACTTTGTTCGAATAGGGCGGGCCGCGCGTGTGCCGTGCGCCGCGTACGCACATTGAGATTTTATAGAGACTCAGAGGAGGATCAAGTATTTTTATAATTGGAATAGGTGCGACCTAGTCTCTTTAAATACCTTGTCCCCGGATCTGTTCCAGTATATACGCCTCATCTCTAAAAGCCATCAATTTCCGCTTCAGCGAGTATAAAGAAGAAGCACTACAGTAGCGCGATTATACAAATGTTACCGACTTTCATTTGATCGCAACGAGACATGGACAATCCCGCCACACTATTTCCAACCACTGCAACTCCTGAGAGCTAGAATCAACAGTGTGCGACCACCAGAAAACGCCGAGTCAATGAAACTTGACATAGATTAGAATCTGCAAAACCTAAATATTTCAGTGAATTTTCTTATCACTCCTCAATTTGCTAGGATCTTAAACGTTCCGTGTGACATTGCCTTTGTTACTTTTCGTACCCGCTCGAAAAAATATAAAAATGTCTGTTGCGGAAATGAAGAAATGTTTGCTAAATTAAAGTGCTCTCCTTGTAGGAAAGAGCTGGTGGCGTTTGATAGATCCCAGAGCGAGCTGACTAAAGGCGACACTTTGCCCGTGTACGCTGGACTGCTGCAGAATTATGACGGCGATGTCACCAAAGGTTGGTACTCGTTATTTGTATATTTTCTATGCATTAACGGTAATTCTCAGTCATTCTATTTTTGTTTATCGCTTAGTAAATTTTAGTGCTAAGCCATATCAACTAGGATTGGTGTTGGGAATCCCTACAGTTAGGTGCGATTCCCGATAATTGGCAACTTATATTGTAACGTAGAGGATCCTCACCTCACTCGTCACTGTGGTGCCACGAAACAATACATATAGAGACCTCAACTCTAAAGTTATATCTGTTGTTTCATTGTAACTTGCAGTTTGAAGACTTATCGCAGAATTTGAAAAGCCCAAAACCAGTAGAACGTTTTGTCATTATTAACTAAATATGTTAAAATTCAGCACACGAGATAATTACCAAATTAATTATTATTTTCAGACCACTGTCCATAATTTCGTTAATATATCATACATATGATTTGAATACTTTAGGACTTTTTAATCGTAACACAATCACAAAAATTAAATTAAAATGCACAAAGTCGATACTTGAGTTCTTGGCGATGTATTCAAATTATCTCAATGACAAATCGAGCGAATCGAAACTTGCGATCTTAAGACTGCGCCGAGCAAAATAATTCAAAACGGTCGTCACCGTTAAAGTGATATAATCAATACTATTACCATGATTACCATAAAAAAATATGTAATGAACGCCACAATGACTGTGTTAACGATTATAGTTGGCAAAAATAACAAATATTGTATAGTTTATAAACAAAAAATATTTGAAGTTGGACAAAAATCATAAAATAGCGTGCTTGCGTTTAGTTGAATTATGATATTAAACTGTTGAATTTTTTTACAAACTTCAATTCATATTAATCTCTAATGATCATACTACAATTTATAGTTTTTACATTTTCGGAATGTCGCTTGGTTATTTTATTATAATTTTTTTATTATTTGATGAGCTGTTTTGAATCACACGCAACGTACACCGGCTAACACCGGTCGAAAATTCAGTCGTCCACGAGAGCTCAGAGAGGGGTCACGTCTCATCGTGGAGCGACGCGCCGCTAACGATAATTCGCGATCTATTGTGTACGTATACCTTGCCGCAAACAGTTGAATAATGTAAGTCACATTTTTTGTTTTTTAGTATTACTTATTTATTATGTATAACTAAATATTTTTTACTGTTTAGATACAATATATATTTTTGGCGCTTGGGGGAGGAATGATGATGATGATAATGATATTTTTGTAACATTTTTTTTTTTTTTGAAAAAAATGGGAAAGCCTAAGGAAAGATATTTTAAGAAGTTGGCGCTCATTTCCAAAAAAAAGCCGTTTTCATAAAAAGTACGTATTTTTATTTTACGATTTTATTTCCTTTTACCATAGCTTTTTCCATAATGGCGGTTGTAATGGGTTTTTGGGGGTGGCGATTCCGAATCTGGCAAGCATTTTAAAATCCAAGATTGCCGATGCAATATTTTTCAAAAATTCTAGTGTCGTGTAATGGGTTTTTGGGGGTGGCGATTCTGAATCTGGCAAGAATTTTAAAATCCAAGATGGCCGGTGCAACTTTTTCTCAAAAATTCGATATGGGTGTCGTATAATGGGTTTTTGGGGTTGGTGATTCCAAATCTGACATGTATTTTAAAATCCAAGATGGCCGGTGCAACTTTTTGAAAGAAAAAAAAAGAAACTGAAAATTCTTCCAACGGCGTAAGTTAAATTTATAATATACATATAATTATAATACTAGCCTGTAACTGTCCCACAGCAGAGCAAAGGCCTTTTCTCATACAGAAAACTAGACGGTTTGGTGATTTTAAGTTTAAATAATACCTACAAGTCTAGGTTTTCTCACGATGTTTTTCTTCACTATTGTTAATGACGCCCAAGATAACTTAGAAAGTACATATGAATTTGAAAGTCTAAGCCTCTGAGGCCAGTATTTGCTGGCTTAAGTCATTCATATATATGTATTTTGTGATTATTTATGTATATATAAATTATATTCCTTTTAGTCGGTACACAGCATTTTAAGGTAAAGTTAGGTTAATAACATAAATATAATTACGATAATTTAATAATATTATTTGTACTTACTATAACAGTTACATTACATTTTTAGGAAACGCTGACCAATGAAGAACCTTTTCAATACGTTGTTGAAGAACCTTACCATTACATTGAACTTATTGAGGAAGATAAAAATTTTGGTGTAAAATGGAAGAAAAACTGAAAAGTTTTTATTTTGATTGCTTACTACCTACCGGAAATTCTTGATTCTAGGTTAGATAAGAATGAACAAAAAGATTCGAAACGTAAACTAGAATCTAAAGAAACAACGAAACGGAAAAGAAAAGCGCAATAAATTGCATGAACTTATTGTCCGTCTGTTCTTTTTCTCAAGAACACGTGAAGGTATTAAGCTGAAATTAGTATCAAATACTGAAGTCTGCTACCTCTTGAAACCGTGAGAAATCAAACTTCTAAGTCAACGCAATCTAAAGATGTAGCTGTTTATGCTCCGTTTTAAGCGCATATTTTGACACTCGCAAAGAAATTATAACCTAGGAAACCTCCCAGTGACCTAGAATCCTGAAAGTTGGCAAGAAGCAACTATAAGAATAAAGCACAAATATAGGAATAAATCTGAAAACCGTAAACTTTTAGTTACATCACAAAAAGAAAATTTTCGATACACTATTCGGGAATCGAAGGTAAATTTGAACGGAACCCTCGGTGCGCGAATCCGAGTCGCACTTGGCCGGTTTTTTATTGTATCGCCACACAAATTTTGGTCAGCTAGTTGTTCATCTACATGGGCAGAGACAACTTTTATAATATATGACCATACCTTTCCGTTATACCCAGTATAATAAATATATCACATTTCCCTGTGGTTTTGTATGTTTTTGAAAACTTAAAATGGTGAAATAAGCAAGGTGCCTTTAACATTAGGTAATTATAGATATTTTATTACACACTGGTTTTATTATTAAGATGCCTACCTACCCATCTACCTTGCATAGATACCTACGCACCTAGCCTACCGAGGTTTGCTTGAATTCCCGGGCGTGCAAACCACAAAACCAAAATTTCACAATCGGATGAGTAGTAAGAGGACAAATAACATTATTTTTTATATAATACAGATTATTAGATTTAATGATGGGATTTAGATAAGTACATTAAACCATCTTGATAATCTGTATTTGTATATTCTAGTCACTCAACACAGCAACTCAATTTTAGAAAATCCTAAGTTACTAACTATTGTCGCGCAACTGCAAGCGGGCGTCGAGCGAACTTGTCATTGTGTGCGTAACGACTCACACGACTCGAGCGCTGCAGTAAATACCTATTTTCCGCGCGCCTCTTTTACTCGGCACAGTCTTAAACTAAAACTAACCAATGAGGATTTGAACCAGGTGGCGGCTGCTACGGCTGCGCGCTAGCCTGCGCCGAGCACTGCCTCACTCTCCTGCGAGCGCTGGCGTCGCAAGCCGAGCACCGCACTCGCCTGTGCCGCTTCGGACTGGTGCAGGAGCTGGTGCAACACAACCTGCATCGTGGTACTCCGCAGGTAAGATAATACAGTACACATAAAAACGAAGTGTTTTGTACCATAAATCGAAAAAAAAAACACGTTTCTCGTATTCCCATTTAAATTTAAATTTAATTTTTACTATTTGCTGTTATAGCGGTAATAGAAATACACTGAAAATTTGAACTATCTACCTATTACGGTTCTTAAGATACATAGACAGACAAACAGACAGACTGTCAGCGGAGGCTTACTTGGTTACCCTTCGAATACGGAACCCTAATAATAAACCTTACCAAAATTCGTCACCCTTATAAAGTTTTCTTCGTCAATCTTTTCTGTTACTTATATGGTGGACATAAAAGAGTATTCTGAAATGTAAATTATCAAGCCAACTATATTAAAAACTATATTTTTTAATTACGACCCTGTACTTACATAAATCTATTCCATTTAACCAAGACAGACAGGAAAAAATCGAAAGGATATAGTGGCTTACTCCCGGGGGTCCGAGTGGCTTAAAACCTTAACATACGCGGAAACTGAGCAAATTTTGGTTAGACTTGGTTAAACTATTTCTTTCTTATTGCCTTCGTATCAATAATATTAGTATTCACCGAGTTTTTTCTATAAATTGCTTCGAACACAACGGCACTTCAAAGAAGACGTACACATTCACACACGAACATATACACACACACAAACATATACACACACACAAACATATACACACACACAAACATATACACACACACACACAAACATATACACACACACAAACATATACACATACACACAAACATATATACATACACACACCAACATATTCACAGACACTCATATACACATACACACACAACAATACAAACCCTGTTTTAAAACAAGACGTACATCATATATCACAGGAGTAACAATTCTTGATTATTATTCTTTAGTGCCAAGAAGAAGTACGTGCATTGATCTGTCTGGTTACTCGTGATAACCTACCGGCGACCGAACAACTATGCAACTTGCTGTCTCAACGAATCACTCTCTCACTGATGGGACACGCTGCTTCACAAGATCATAACAACTCGGTAAGTGTAACACAACAATGAACTTTATTTGCAGCAGTTTAAAGTTCAATTTGAAATGAGGTGTTTTTGCTGGAGTTGGCAGTGTAGCTTAAGGTATTCATTTGTTTCAGGTTCGTCCATTGGTGCTTCTGCTAGGTTCGCTTGTCAAAGTTCAAGATTCGGTTGAATGTTGGGAGGCAAGGCTTCGCTGTATTGTGAAACTATGGGTGTGGTACGTATCAACTTATTTCATTAATTTTCTTCCAACTAGCATTATGGGTTGTACCTAATGCCATATTGTGATTTTGCGTTTATTTCTTGTTATAATTGTTCTCATAACTATGCAGACATACAGATTAGAAGCAGAAAAAGAGCGTTTCTTTTTCTGCTTCTAATCTGTACTAATATTTTAAAGAGGTTAAGTTTGTGAGGTTGTAGGGGTAATCTCTGGATCTACTGAACCGATTTTGAAAATTCTTTTACCAATAGAAAGCCACGTTACTTGTGAGTGTCATACGCTATATTTATAACTAGAAAAAAATAGAGACCCCTATGGAAATTGCAATAATTAACCCGGGCGAACGAAGTCGCGGGGGAAGTGCTAGTATTTACTAAATTACGTCGATTGCTGGATATAGGCCTACTCCAAAAGTTGCAAAATCTTCCGGACACTAATATTTTCATGAGCTAATGCTAAAATATTTTTTTAAGTCTCTCTCATATTTTTATAGAACTTAAAACCTTAATCGAAATATTCTTGTTAACAGGTGTTGCCCACAGCTGACGGAAGTGGCCGGTATAATGCCGGCAGCCAACTCGATCCTGAAGGCCGAAGCTTTAGCCGAAATGCCAGGCATCAACTCCTCTTCGCCGAACTGTAAGTATTTAACTAGATTATTTTGAAATCAATGAAATTATTCAAAATATCAGTAGATTTGTTTATTGTTATGCCTTTAGTAAAGGGATATTTATGATCTAATGTGTAGAATTTTAAAACCCATTGAGTGAGAACAGCTGCTTTTATATGCTGGAGACGCCAAAGAGGTGTGTTTAAAATATAAGTTGAAAGTTCTTAGATATCTAATATATAAATACCATATCGGTCGACATCGTTCGTTCATTCATTCGTATCATTCATTTCGGTCGGAATAAACGTATTTTCTGTCTTTATTTCGTTTATATATTTAATTTCTTATACTTTTTAGTCTCTGCTTCTTCAATTCAAAACAGATCAATCTCCATGATGATTACAGACCATTTGTCGTAATAGCACAGTCGACTAAAGGCTGAACCACGCATATCAGGGCCGTGCCCACGAAGTGGAAGCACCGTAGTCCGTCAGAACTTGTTCACACGCGTCTTTCGACTGTGTCAATGCCCGGACACGGACGTATGTGAACGAGTTCATATAAAATGCACGCACCAATATTTTTCGGACCTTCAGACGGAAGGACGTGGGACGTTACGGGCACGAACCTGATATCTGTAGATCAACCTTTTGACAGGGTTATTTTCAATCTGTGTATTGTTCAAATATCACGAAAAAAAGAACAACGCGTTTCGTAAAAAAGGCACACAACTTTAGCGGCACGCAGTACACGGTGTAAAGTCCCGCAAAACTCCATTGAAAAGGGAGGATCATAAAAACAGACGGGTGGTGTGTCTGATGGGCAACTGCCCCGTGGTTAATATTTGAGCTGTTGTAAATATTCCAATCGCACGGCAAACTGATACCGCAGGATGAGCAGAGAGCAGAGGAGTGCAGGATTTCTTTGGCGTAGTTGGTTGCTAACGGTATAGATGTCGCTGCGTTACTTTTAGTGTCGTTACGTTAGTATTTTGTAGCGGCATCGATGCCGCTATACAAGTTTAAAAAAATCGCTTCATTAGAAAACTAGTTTTTATTTAACACTATAAACCGTAAAGCAAAACAACATCTATATGAGGAGTAGTCCTGAATTGTCACACAGCGCACCAGTTCGCGCTGCAGCAGGTGGCGCTGCCGTGCCTGCGCTACATGCAGCAGCTCATGGCGCCGGTGCCGGCCGCGCAGCCGCCCGCGCCCGCGCCCGCGCAGCCGGCTGATGCTGAGCCGCCCAAGGACGCTGCTAAGGTGGGTTGGGGAATTCTATGTGAGAGTATAACATTAATGTACCATATAATTCGTGTGATGCTGTTATTTATGAAGTTATGAGAACCTTTGTTGTGTGACAGGTGAAAGGGTATCATAAACTACTATTATTCCTATTAATAGCATGCCAAAAAATATTAAGTATTTTTGTTTTTGTCGACACAGGAAACCGTACCAACTACAGTGGCAGTCGGAAGCACAGCAGCGGCTTCATCCACAGGCAACGTAGTAGTAGACCTCGCCGCATGGCTGGGCGGCCGAGTGCCGCACGCGCAGTGGCGCCGCCTAGCGAGCGCCCGTGTAACCGTGGCGCCCGTACCCGCTTCTCAGCTGCGAGACCTGCACCTCGCCAGCAAGTACCTCGCCAAGTGGCGCGAAAGGGTGAGTTAACGATACTGAAGTATAAGATTCACGACCATAACACAAAAAAGGACTACCACTTCATGCACACCTTCCGAAATGCAGTAGTACCATCCATCTCTACCTTATTCTAACACTAACTTTGTTTTTCACAGACAATGCTGTCCCACGGCATGCGTCCCCTGGCCCTGGAAGACGGTGGATGGCTGCGACCAGTCATGTTCGACCCGAGCTCGCGTATCGCAAGAGACACCGCCTGCCAGATGGTCAAGTCGCTGTGTGACTCCTATGAGAGGACTAAAGCTGTAAGTATAAAATGTCATGTTTAAAATCATGAATGCCTTTAGCTGACAAAAATGCTCAAATTCGAGTAATTTGTGGATAACTCGGGTGTCTGTCCGTCTGTCACAGCCAGTTTTCTCCGGATCCACTGGATAGATTCTGTTGAAATTTGATACACATACGGACTTCTGTGACCCAAACACGGACGTGTTACGTAAATTATTAAATTTTTAGTATGGGGTTCACTTTTGAGGGCTAACTAGAAAATTTAAAAAAAAAGTTTATTTGAACAGTATCGTGTGACTTATCATACTGTGAGAGTTTTAATTATATTTTTTTCATAATTTTCAAATAAATGGTTTTGAAGTTATTCAAGAAATTAGACGAAAAATGACCATTCCCCCCTTTTCTCCGTAATTACTGAGCCTAAAATTTTGTATAAAAATGCAGATAGTAGTTCTATACCTAAAGATTACAGGAAAACCTATAAGAAGTCTGTAGTGTTCAAACAACATGCTTAAAAAAATTCAATTGGTTCGGAACCCTTTGCACGCCAGTCCGACTTGCGATTGGCCAATTAAAAAAAAAATGAGAATTAATTATTTTTGGCTGCAAAACACTGGATAATAGAATAAACTGTATGGAAGAGTTTCCGGTTTTCGCAGCGAAATCTTAGCGATAAAATAATTATTCTAATTTTATATTTGTTTACAGGTGTTGATCCTTCTGACCAGTTTCTTACCCGAAGTCGGTAGTGCCGGAGAAGCCAGCGAACAATTCCTACAACTTTATCAAAGTAAGTTTTATCCATTACACCATAAGTACCAAACTTGCTTAACTACGACGTTTTCTCATACAATTCTGTCGTCTATTTGTAGCGTTGGCATCTGAAGCGCCATGGAAGCAATTCCTGGCTTTACGAGGAGTTCTGCAACTGATAGCTGATCTGATGACCAAAGAGATTGAACAGCTGCACCGCCTTGAGGAGACTACACTCACCTCAGATTTGGCGCAAGGTAAGAAGTTGCATGAAATCGAGATTCATTTATTATTCTTCACTTTAACAGGTACACTATTAATACACAACGATAAAAATTGAATAAAGAGCCTCATGAATGAACAGCAAGTGCGTTTTTTCTTCTATCAGCTTTCGTTGAAACCGATACCATGCTACGATCAACATTTAAATGCTCGATATCGTTTATTTGGGCTCACCTGCCTATAAAGTCGAAACGCTCGGTAGGTCTGCTAATGCTAGTGGCTGCCAGGAGATTGTTTGAAAGAATTACCGCAGTCCTGGAACGTAAAGAGCAATTGCAGAGACCCGTGTGTCTGCAATTGCTCTTGCTCGCGCTTGTGGCTTTTAGTCAGTAAGAGTCTGCCGGTCGATTCTGTAAACATGTCGAAGTGAAGGCTTGGGTGAAGTGATCACAAAGTGAGCTGTCATTCCTTATTGATTACATGGATTGACACCTCACTTCGTGATCACTTCGACATGTTTACGGAATCGACCGGCTGATCCTCTCTCCCACTCCGCCCAGAGCGGGAGGAGTCAATTGATGTGTTTGAGCCACGTGCAACATTTGCGAAATAAATCAGTTTGAACTTGACTATTAGCCTTCCACTTACCACAAGCTTTTCTTAATCCCCAGGCTACGCCCTAAAGCGTCTCACGGAGCTCCTAGCCATGTTCCTAGAGGAAAGTGGTGCTCGTCGCACGTACAAGGGCAGGCTCGTGGGTGCAGTTCTCGGCGGCTACCTGTCGCTGCGGCGCCTGGTCGTGCAGCGCACGCGCCTCACCGACGACACGCAGGAGAAGCTGCTGGAGCTGTTGGAGGAGATGACTACTGGTAAGAATTGCAGGAGATATCTCTTTTCTGTGGTTGTTCAAGGTTTTTGAGTCGGAATATCGGGTCGATACCAACATACTTGGTGCCGCCATCAAGTATTTTGGTAGCACGAAGTAGTCGAAGAATATGAAAGAAATTTACAGATGTCAGCGATTCAGATTAACTCTATATATGATGCAGTTTGCTGTATAGACAACCGCTTATCAATGGTGACTCTTGAAATACGAAAACAGCCATTGATGTACTTCATTACAAAATTCGGAAAAAATCGTGGTCATAAAATCAATGTTTCAAAAAAAAAACAACTATAAAAGCTTGGAATATTAAGACCCATTTAAGAAGTAAAAAAGTTTATGGATACTGTACAGAGACATTCTTTATTTTTACAGGTACCGAAGCCGAAACAGCAGAGTTCATGGCAGTATGCATTGAGACGGTGCAGAAGTACCCTCTCCACGACTACCGCACTCCCGTGTTTATATTCGAGAGGCTTTGTTCCATCATTTATCCTGAAGAGAACGATGTCGGAGAGTTCTTCCTTACGCTAGAGAAGGACCCACAACAGGAAGACTTCTTGCAGGTAAGCTTAGACCACAGCAGGATATGACTGCAGAAACAAGTATTTTGTAGTGCTTGCAATTTTTACACAGAGACTCAGCTCAGCTCGATTGGTTTATTGGACTAACATACTCATGTTGTTGGTTCATCGTAGCATCATAGTTATTGGCTAAGTTTTCTACTACAGGCTAGGCAAAAAATTATACATCCAGAATTATGATACACTTACTACCTTTTTAACTGCAGAATCATAATTTAAAGGTATAAGATATAAGCTATAACATTGATTAGCGCCTTTGTGTTTTTATGCTCTTAACAGAATATTTCAAAACTGAAATTACCTATTTCTCCCCAGGGTCGCATGTTAGGCAACCCCTACTCCTCACTGGAACCAGGCATGGGTCCTCTGATGCGCGACGTGAAGAACAAGATCTGTACGGATTGCGAGCTGGTCGCATTGTTAGAAGACGACAACGGCATGGAGCTGCTGGTGTGCAACAAGATTATGTCCCTCGACCTGCCTGTAAAGGACGTGTATAAGAAGGTATGTAGATCTTACCAAAGGCGTTTGATACGGTTACTCATTCAGTAGTCTTACAAATACCATGCAATACCTAATTAACTTAGCTGTCACTGATATATATTACAGCTGATTTGAATCGTATTTAACAAACTCATGCCAAATTGTTAACAATGTAAGCATTCCCCAATGATTGCATGTAGAGTTCCACAAGGTTCTATTCTGGGATCACCGTTATTCCTTATAAATTTAAAAAACAAAACAGGAACTTTGGCATTACTAAGAATTTCTGAATGAAGTACTAAAGAATCGTTAAACGCAGGTTTGGTGCACATCTGGGGAAGGCGTAGACGCGATGCGAGTAGTGTACCGAATGAGAGGTTTACTCGGCGACGCTACCGAAGAGTTCGTAGAAAGACTGACGCAGGCCAATGCTGAAGCGGTGGACGACGAACAACTGTACCGGATGGCGAATGTTCTGGCTGATTGTGGTAAGGACGAAACATAATTATATTTTTAGTTATAAATATAAAATATTTGTGTGTAATCTATTAATAACTTGCATCGTGAAAACTCGTAGTCTTTTTAAGTGTTCGTATTTTTTTTTTGTTTCATTCTGAACTCGGAATCTTTAGATTATTTTAAAAATGGGAGACAAACATTTTTCACTTTTTTTTGGCTCAGCCTTTTCCTTTTTGTCTTTTGAGTCCGTTTTCATCACTTATCAATTCCTAAACAGGTGGTATAGAAGTGATGCTGCAGCGTTTAGCAGCCATCCAGCGCGTAGGCGCGGCGCGAGCGCTGTGCTCCACGCTGCTGCGCCTGGTGTCGCTGTGCACGCGCGTGCGGCGCTGCGTGCGCGTGCTGACGCGTGCGGAGACGCGCGCGCTGCCCGTGCTGCTGCACGCGCTGCACCTCGCCGCCATCGAGGAGAAGGACATGGCGCGCGCGCAGCTCGTCTACCAGCTGTTAGAGGTCAGTGATACAGATACGTGACTGCCTGACACTGCTGCTGTTACCTGGCAACATTACCAGCAGTGCTATTCTGTAAACTTATCACCGTGTAAGCTTCAAGTGAGCTGTCCATCCGTACAAACAAGATGGAATGACAGTTCACTTCATGTTCATTCCTCTTTAGTTTAAACGGTGAGACGTTGATAGAATAGACTGGCAGGTAGCGCTAAATTGCGTTGCGTGGACTGAGTTGCCAAGCAAAATGTTACGAGGAATTTGAAAAACTAGTTGACCCGCGCAATGTCGTCTGCCCCGCTCCTATTAGTCTTAGCGTGATGATATATAACCTACAGCCTTCCTCAATAAATGGCCTATCTAACACTGAAATAATTTTTCAAATGGGACCAGAAGTTCCTGAGATTACCGCGTTCAAGCAACAAACAAAAAAGTCTTCAGCTTTATATATTAAGTATAGATATAGCTGACCCGCGCAGCTTCGTCTGCGTCACATTTTTCATTACGGCTCCGCTCCTATTGGTCTTAGCGTGATGATAGCCTATAGCCTTCCCCGATAAATGGGCAATCTAACACTGAAAGAATTTTTCAAATCGGACCAGTAGTTCCTGAGATCGTTCGTTCGAGCAAACAAACAAACTCTTCAGTTTTACATATTAGTATAGATAGGTATTTGAAGAAATTATTGCCGATGCCGACGCGCTGCGCCCTATCAAGTAAAGTGCGAAAGTGACAACTGCAGCAGGGCTGAGTCTACCTATAAAAACCTTGACCAAAAGACGTTTGTATTCCGCTGTTTTCTTTTTCAAAACCTGATTGATCTATAAAAATTATATAATCAAAATTTGGAGGAAGACTATATCTAAGCTTCTATTATGTTAAAAACTTATCAAATTTGTCTGATAGTCGTCTGAACATGGTGGTAAAAACGGGCTGTTTTTTCGCGATTTTGGATTGTCATAATTCGCTAAGCGATTATGTTTTGGAAAAAGAAAATGATAGAGTATTAATTCGATCTAGATTGTTTGGAAAAAAATAATTGCTCTAACAGCATTATCCATGAAGAAAGGAATGCGTTTGTATGGAGAAAGGCCCCAAGAGTTTGTCATAACGTGTCATAACATAACTTGATGACCGCCACCGATAATCTTCAGACATAACTAGCTGTTCGTCGCGCTGACAGCTGATTTAAGTTGACATTCTGACACTTATCTGAAGATTGGTGTCAGAATATCAACAAAATATGGGTCTTAAAATAACTCTTTTCATATGTTACCAATGAGCAATGAAAAAAAAAATTACGTTTTATAGATAATGGAGCGCATTCTCTCTGTGGCCGCGAGTGAAAGCCTGGAGTCGTTCCTGCAGTTCTCACTTACCTTCGGTGGACCGGAGTACGTGCAAGCTCTGCTCAACTGCACTGAATGTCCAGGTAATGTTTCTTTAAACTGCATCTATACAATAAAAATGTCAATGAATAAGTTCTGTGCACTAAACTAAAAATTCGTCCATGTAAGTTCAAAATTCTCCCTTTGACTGCTTGGCTAAATATCGATTGCCGTGCCCCTAGCGCGAGGGCCCGCGCGGCAACAAATCTATAAAATAATACCTATAATAAATAAGAACGAGCAATCGTATTGATTAAAAAAAATATGTTTTTAATAATATCTCTATTTAATAATGGTTTTACGACACGAGCGGTAGGGGCACGGAAATATGTGTCGCATTATGCGACAAAAGCGGTGAAAGGGTTAAAATGTCTGTCACATATCCATTAAACTATTCTCGTTTTACCAAACTCCCGAAATGAATTTACATTCAAAATACAGAGGTTACTATAGCAATAAAAAATGTGACCTATGATCATCATAGACTATAACAATAACATATAACAGTAGCATATAAATTGCTATCTATTCCACAGGAATCCGCAACAACTCAGTCGCCCTCGGCCACTTGACTCGCGTGCTGGCTGCGTTAGTTTACGGCAACGACCTAAAGATGGCCATGTTAGTGGAGCACTTCAAGCCAGTACTGGACTTCGACCGGCTGGACTCGGAGCAGTGGACGGAGGAGGAGTTCCGCATGGAACTGTTCTGCGTGTTCTGCGCTAACATCGAGAGGAACTCCATCGGAGGGACGCTGAAGGATTACCTGATCTCACTGGGCGTTGTGAGGGACGCGCTTGAGTACATCGTGGTAAGTCATTCACATCGATTTTTCAGTTTGCTTAAACGTGCGTTTACTCGGGAGTGGAGCAATGTGCAGCAACTACAATGAAATGCGGCAATTATTTCAACAAAATTGATTCTAATATTCCTCTTCCCGTGAAAGCACACCTTTAGAAAATGACAAATTAGTGAAATAATTAGGAACTTTATCTGTATTCTTTGTTACGTAATTAAAAAAAAATGGTTGTCTGTAAATTCGGTTCACGGACGATAATTTTACGTCATAAGAAAACAATTGAATTCTTAACAAACAAGCCGAACGCTTAGGCCGATCGTGCCTCTCTATCGCTTGTATCGCGTTCTCGCTTGCGGAACGTGACACTTTTTTGTGCGCGCAGCGATTTTCATCGATGTATAAGACGTTATCACGTCAAAAAAAATAATCAAAAGGCCGATGAAATCTTCTGCCGAGTCAAGTATCATTTCGGTACACTACTCGATCCAACATGAATTTGGGGAAAAACAAAAAATCGACCAGTTTATAAAAAATAATATTATATAACGGATTTCAAAAAGAAGTGGTTACCGTAGCGTATACATGTTACAGAATAAAACGAAAACCAGAAAAGAGGTACTCGTAAATGATCTCTTTTAGGTTTTTCGTATATTCTATTACACGTTGTATAGTTCGGGTCAAAGTTGACTCTTATTGTACAATTAAAAGGCAATAGTAAGACAATAGCCGCCGTCCCTCATGTGGGACGGCGGGGACTGACGGGTTAAACACTCCTGCAATATAAATCTTGTAGTATTTTACCACCATTCACTTCACAACTAAAGCAGAACACATAAATTATTGCTGCGGTAGGACAACACCGTTCATCAATTGTTGTAAAAAAATAGTGTATAAGAGTTTTGAGGCTGTTCACTGTTTCTCAAAATAGAAATAACCTAGTTTGAGAGGCAGGGTTCATAAATATTGTACAGATTTTACAATATACCTTAATAACTGTATACTCTCAACCTACTATTTGTTGCTTCAAGTATCTGTAATTTTTGATGAACAAACATAATTATTATTTATTATTTCTTCCCATATTCATAAAGATCAAAGTCGCGCTAACTACTAGTTTGTCGTACAGAAACACGCGCCGTGTGTGAAGCCGACACTGGTGTGCACGGACTCTGACGAGCTTAAGGAGTTCATCAGTCGTCCTGCACTCAAGTACATCCTGCGCTTCCTCACCGGCCTGGCTGCGGATCACGAACCCACACAGGTATGGTACATCGTTTTACAGCGTGAATACTACTAGTGTTCAAAAATAATAGGCACCAGAATCTATGTAAAGGCAGCAGTACGTCTACCATGAGTTTTATCAATCTATGCTCGCTAGCGACTGTAGTTAAAAAATGTATGAAAACTTTAAAAAAACAAGTTTCTAATTTATTTGTTTAGGAGTTAAGTAACAAGCAAGCAAGTTGCAAGTAAAACTTTAGTTCAGATACCGTGGCGCGACGCGACGATGCACGCAGACAACAGAGAGCCTAGCACGAATATTTTTGACGTATAGTAACTTAACGTAAAATTTTACCATAGCTACAATATTCGTTTCGCACATAATATTTATTTGAATTTAGATACTTTATTCATATTTTTGAATGATATAAATTGTGTTTGTCCCATAAAATTAACCCAAAAATACTATGGGGTTGTAGTTTTTCACATTCAAAATTCACTTACCGTTAACGTATGGCCCTCTATTGTGTAGCGCTGCGCTTTGTATGGTCATACTACAGAGTAAGCTACTATACATACAAAAAGAGTCTTTTTGTGTAGTAAATAAAGCTCTGTTTTGTTTAGATATCTTAAAAAGTGCGTGTTATGTTGCGTTTTGTTATGAACTTTCGGTGAATATTCAACTAAAGTATCGTCAAATACGTGTCTTTTTTCAACTTCAAATATAATCGATTATAAATAACAGATTAAAGCTAGGTTCACATTACTGTTTCGGGGTTTGTTGTGCCGTGGGATACATCAATCAAAGCAATCTCACACGACAAAATAATATAAACCCGCCTTTATGGTCAGAAAACAAAAATGGTCAATTCCTCAAAAGGTTGCGAAAAATACTAGATTACCTATGCGCCTTTTATGTATTTTCTCTGCAGCATAAAACCTTGTTCTACTTCTTGTTTAGGTATTCTCATGTGATTATACGTATATGTTTTCTCCTAGATGCTAGTATGCGAGAAGGTGATCCCCATCGTGCACCGGTTGGAGCAAGTATCGTCAGGCGAGCACGTGGGGTCGCTGGCAGAGAACCTGCTGGAGGCGCTGCGCTCACAGCCGCAGTGTGCGGCCAAGGTGCAGCAAGTCAGGGACTTTACTAGACAAGTGAGAACTCCTTTTCCATACATGGCTAATATTCGTTATTTGAACTGTAGTAAATAGTACAGAATGTAGCGGCATCTATACCACCACATACGAAATACAAAAATAGACCTGACGTCACATAAATCCAAGTAAAGAACTGCGCGCGATTTGAGCATACATAATAGCCCGACGGACTATCGAGTAACAAAACACCCGTCTGTTCAGAGGCTCCTCCCTTTTCATTGCGGGTTGCGGTCTTTACACCGTGTTCATAAGAATATAGGCTTGGGTGGGAATAATGCGACGTAAAAACTGCCGCCAAAAACCGCGTTTAAAATTTCAAGATCCTACGCTCCACGGCAAACGCACTAAGGTTAATGCATTACTTAATAAAGGCCCGAAACAAAGCTCGATTAGCGGAGGTTACGTGTCATGTACACGTTTTCAAGAAGGAAGAATGATTTGTTCTGGTCAGAGTCATTTGAAAACTTCGCGAAACCCTGAACTCTTCTGTGTCGATAACAACCAATTTTCTGAACCAAAACCCATTTTTCGACCCAACAGGAAAAGAAACGCCTCGCAATGGCGGTGCGCGAGCGGCAACTAGGCGCCTTAGGCATGCGCAGTAACGAGCGCGGACAAGTGACCGCGCAGTGCTCGCTGACGCAGCAAGTAGCCGACCTAGCGGAGGAGAACGGTGCCGTCTGCTGTATTTGTCGCGAGGGATACAAGTACCAGCCTACTAAGGTAAACTGATCCTGAATTTTTACGACCTGTCTCATGATGTGAACCTCTAATTTAGTTTGTGTTTTGCAATATTCTTGTTACTACTCGGCATAGTATCACAGTTGTAATATTTATGCGTCTAAAAATAATATACTAATGTAAATTTCTCATACAGGTGCTAGGTATCTACACGTTCACGAAGCGCTGCCCCGTAGAAGAGTACGAGGTGCGCGCGCGCAAGACGCTCGGCTACACCACGGTGTCGCACTACAACATCGTGCACGTCGAGTGTCACATGGCCGCCGTCAGGCTGGCACGCGCTAGGTACGTACAGTACTAAATAAAAATAAAATTTTATTTTTCTAGGCAGTTCCTTCATCATCATCATCATATCAGCCGAAAGACGTCCATTGCTGGACATAGGCCTCCCCCAAGCGTCGCCAAAACGACCGGTCCTGTGCGTCTCGCATCCATCGGCTACCCGCGACCTTCACCAGGTTACGCCTTCCGGTACGCGGTCGCCACTCCAGAACTTTTCGGCCCCATCGACCATCTGTTCTGCGAGCAATGTGCCTTGCCCACTGCCACTTTAGTTTGGCGATCCTTCGGGCTATGTCGGTAACCTTGGTTCTCTTGCGGATATCATCATTCCTGATTCAATCACGCAAGGAAACTCCAAGCATTGCCCTCTCCATTGCCCTTTGAGCCTTCTGATGAGGCCCATTGTAAGGCCCACGTTTCAGTTCCGTATGTCATCACTGGCAACACGCACTGATCATAGACTTTCGTCTTGAGACACTGTGGTATGTGGGACGAGAAGATACCGCGCAACTTCCCGAACGCTGCCCAGCCGAGTCGGATTCGACGATTGACCTCTTTCTCAAAGTTGGCCCTACCTAACTGGACCGTTTGTCCTAGGTAGACGTACTCGTCTACAACTTCGAGTGTAGTGTTTAGTAGAGGTATTTACCATGATCTTTGTTTTGTCCACGATCATTTTGAGACCCACTCTTTCGGAAGCTCTACTGAGGTCATCGAGGATTGTACTGAGGTCCTCCGTAGTCTCAGCCATGACGACTATATCGTGGGCAAATCGAAGGAGACTGATGTACTCGCCATTGACATAAATGCCTAGCCTTCTCCAGGCCAAAACCTTGAAGACATCCTCCATTGCGGCTGTAAACAGTTTCGGAGAAATGACGTCTCCCTGCCTCACACCCCGCTGCAGGAGGATAGGTTTCGAGGTCTGATCCTGAAGTCGGACTGACATGGTGGCGTTTTTGTACAAACCTTTCAACACCTCGATGTACCGATAGTCGATCTGGCACCGTTGGAGAGACTGCAGCACAGCCCAAGTCTCGATCGAATCAAAGGTTTTCTCGTAGTCCACAAACGCTAAGCAGAGGGGCAGATGATACTCTTCGGTCTTCTGTGGTCTACGGTTCTTAAAGAAGAGTACCACCACACCTCTACCCCATGCCTGTGGCGTTTTCCCTTCAAGTATGACGGAATTGAACAGTTCCTGAAGGGCCTTAAGGACCGGTCTTCCACCCGCCTTCAGAAGTTCGGCCGTAATTCTTTCCTCACCCGACGCCCTGTTGTTTTTAAGCTGCTTCAGAGCCATCCTAATCTCATACAGGCTGACGTCCGGGATGTCCTCGGTATATTGCCGGGTCAATTACCTCTTGGGTCGTTAGTTAGATTCGTATCGGGTTTAGTCATTGACGTGTATAACAGTCCGTAGAACGTCTCGATCTCTCTCAGAAGCTCCGATTTGGCGGATATGGTTCTGCCATCAGCGGTCTTCAGTTTCGTGAGCTGGCTCTGCCCAATAGACAGATCTCTAGCAAAGACCCTGGAGCCCTTATTCCGCTCTATTGCGTTTTTAATCTTTTCAGTATTAAAGCGGCGGAGGTCTCTTTTCAAGGACTTGGAGATCCGTCTATTGAGCTGCCGGTATCTGCACGCATCTTCTGAAGACTGCAGAATCATTTCCCGCCTCTCCTTCCTTCTTTTTCAACGTAGGCAGTTCCTTACAACGAGCGAAAACATGCATTCAGATACGGTCTTGCGATTGACATTTAGTTGCAAAGAAAAAAGATAATTGGAAGGGAATGGAGAAGGGTTATACCCATAGGGCACCACACATTACGGAAGTGTACGCTAGAATAATAATATAGATTCATTAATCGGATCTCCAACAGACGCTACTCAATTACATGCAAGCGTACATATTTTTTGGAATATGTTTTTCGGTAATGGTGGAAGGTAAAGCAGGCACGGTGGCTAACGCTACAAAATCGTGGTCAGGAAACATCTAAGCGATTGCGCTATTGACCCGACCGATTGGGAGAGGCTCCCTTCAATTAGGCCGTCTTGACGCTCTACAGTCAACAAACTTCTCGTCTTTGTAACAAAATTAATAAACTCGTTTTGTTTTCAGGGACGAATGGGAGAGCGCGGCGCTACAGAACGCGTCGACGCGCTGCAACGGGCTGCTGCCGTTGTGGGGCCCGCACGTGCCCGAGTCCGCCTTCGCCAGCTGTCTGGCCAGGCACACCACATACTTGCAGGTCAGTAGGCCTACTATGACGTTTTAATTGTTTCAAAAGATCCTTGATTTGGTGTGATATAACCCAGAAAAGTTACGTCTGAACAATGACAATTTAGGGTGAATTCACACGTACCACCACCACACTGGTTCTAATTTGTATGAACATGTACTTGTATGTATGTATGTATGTAAATCGGGCTGGTTTCCGCAACTCCACGACTAAGCGCGTATTTTGCGTGCAGGTGGGACAAATGTGTCATTCGATCCACCCCAGCTCCCCAAGGAAGGCCAGCAACGCCTTGGTGTTTCCAACTATCTCACTGAGGGTACCTGGGTTACCGAAGTACTTGGCCCTGTAATCCGCGACTACCGGGCAGCTTAGAAGCAGGTGTGCTGCTGTCTCATTCTCCTCCATGCAGGCTCTGCATAGCGGGCTGTCAGTGACTCCTATAGCATAGAGATGTTTATTAAAAGACCCGTGGCCAGTTGTTACGGCTGTGACTGTACGCAACTGTTGTTTAGTCAGTCTTAGGGCTTGTTTAGTGAAACGGCCATCTATAGAGGGAAGTGCCTCTTTGGCCTGCCTACCCTCACCATGGTCAACCCATAGCTTGTGATGTTTTTCTCCGGTGCGTTTCCTTACCAGATTGCGTATGTACCCGATGGGTTCGGGTCCCATCGCTGCCATACTCGAACCCCTTCTGGCGAGTTCATCTGCTGCATCGCTGCCTCGGGACTCGCTGTGTCCCTTGATCCATTGAATGGTTACTTTATTATGTCTACCAACCTGATTAAGACGTTGGTGACACTCGAGAATCAGCCCAGAGTTGACCGTGTGGCTGTTCAGAGCTTGCAGGACAGCCATGCTGTCCGAGAGTATGCGTATTGAATGGTCCTTAACTTCCCTGGTTAGGATGGCTGATGCCGCCAGAGAAATGCCCATGCATTCAGCTTGGAACACTGTGTTGTGGACCCCCAATGGTGTGGCTATGTGGATGTTGAGATCCTCTGAGAAGATTCCCGCACCAGTACCTGTACCTGTTTTTGATCCATCGGTGAAGATCCGCAGCTCTGCGGGGCACAGCCCCTCGCAACGATGATCCTCATGCAATTGGATTTTGTATTTTTATCGAAGACTAGCTGACCCGCGCAACTTTGTCTGCGTCACAATTTTCATTACTGCTCCGCTCCTATTGGTCTTAGCGTGATGATATATAGCCTATAGCCTTCCTCGATAAATGGGCTATCCAACACTGAAAGAATTTTTCAAATCGGACCAGTAGTTCCTGAAATTAGCGCGTTCAAGCAAACAAACAAACAAACTCTTCAGCTTTATATATTAGTATAGATAAATTGCTTGGGTACCCGGTCATTGGTTGCTTTTGTTATTGGGAGTTCATTATTGAGCTCCTCGAGCAATGCGGTGTGCCGTGTTTCTCTCTTACCCCAGAGATTCAGTGTTTTAAGGCGTACTGCTGCCATCGTCGCTTCCTGTTGTATAAACAAGTGTAGCGGAGGGAGTCCCAGCATGGCTTCCAGTGCCGCAGTTGGAGTAGTCCTCATGCAGCCCGTCGTCGCCATGCAGGCTAGCCTTTGCATGTGTTGTAAATTGTTTACGGCTGTAGCTAGCTTTGTGCGTGGCCACCACACCACGGCCCCGTAGGTTAACATGGGCCGTATTACTGCGCTGTACAGCCATAGTATTATTTTGGGAGATAGGCCCCACTTTTTCCCTATCATTTTCTTGCACTGCCAGAAGGTAATGCAGGCCCTGTTTAGTTTGAAATCTAGGTGATTGCTCCAGTTTAACTTACTGTCTAGGAGGACGCCTAGATACTTTACCTCGTTAGAAAGCTGGAGCTCTGTGTTGAAGAGCTTAGGTAGCCGGTAGTGACCTAGTGCTCGTTTTTGAGTGAACATAAGTAATTCAGTTTTCGTGGGGTTTACTGACAGATCATATTCTTCGCACCATCTCTCCACGATGCGTAGTGCTTGTTGAGTGAGGTTGCAGATCGTTCCAGTCACCTTCCCTGGCACGAGGATTGCGAGGTCGTCTGCATAACCTATTGTGTAGTAACGATGTGCATTGAGCTTGGTGATAAGGTCGTTAATCACCAGATTCCACAGAAGAGGGGAGAGCACACCTCCCTGCGGGCAGCCTCTGGCTATCAGGGCCAACTGCTGCTCTTCCTCAAGGCGAACCACCCGTTTGCTTAACATATTAGTAATCAAGTCAATTAGTACCTGTTCTACACCGTGTTTGGAGAGGGCGGCACTAATGCTGGAAAAGTTTGTCTTGTCGAAGGCTCCTTCGATGTCTATGAAAGTGCCCAGGCAGGACCCTTTCTGATGAATCGCTTCTTCAATCTGGCTTACTACCGGATGAAGAGCGGACTCTGTCGACTTACCCCAGCTGTATGCGTGTTGGTTACCATGTAGTGGTATTGTTTTTAAAACGCCATCTCGTAGCTCCCTTTCACACAGTCTTTCCATTGTCTTCAGTATGCACGAGGTCAGACATATAGGTCGATAGGATTTGGGCACCAGTTTTGTTGCAATAGCGGTACCTCCCCACTGTAGTAAGGCAGGGAACACACCATCAGGACCTGGTGCCTTGAAAGGTTGGAAGCTTTTGATGGCCCACTGAAGTTTTTCCAGCGTAATCATCTTTTCTGCATAAAGCCAATCATCTTCTGATGGTGTTTGGATAACGTCATGACATATATTCACCTGCGCGAATACGCTGCCTGGGAAGTGAGTTTCTACTAGGAGGCGTTGCGCTTCTTCAGGTGTCGTGGTCAGTGTATTATCGGGTTTCCGGAGCGTGGCGACCTCAGGTGTGTTCTGTTGCGCCAAAATTTTCCTTACCCTGTTTGCTTGTTGGCATGATTCAATGTTACCACAGAATTTACGCCAACCTGTAGTTCTTCTGAATCTGATGCTTTTCTTGTAGCTGGATTTGGCCGCGTAATACGCGTCCCAGTTCTCATCACTACATGTGTTCATGGCTCTGTTAAGAGCCTTCCTTACCTTACCGCGTTTGCGCTCTAGATCCGCACCCCACCAGGGTTGTTTACCCGGAGTGTCGCGCGGAATCGTTTCCGGGCAGGCTATTTGGTAGCTGTGCCGTGTCCGCAAGAGACTTCGAATCGCCTGGTGGCGCAAGCCTTAAGGCGAGGTTGCGTGTGTATACCGTTATATCCGTGTTACGCGGATTACGCCTAGGTTATTTGGGTGATATAAAGACCTGGATGTCGAAGCGGATCCACCTGTGGTCTGAGCAGGAAGCCTCATTTGAGACCTGCCACCCAGTGATGAGTTCTGCTGCTCCCTCTGTTGCCAGAGTAAGGTCTATAATTGTACGACTGCGTCTGGTTACGAAAGTTGGTTTCGAACCTGTGTTTAGTAGGGATAGGTTAGTTGTAAACAGGTAATCAACCAATGCCTTACCCCTTTCGTTTTGCGACTCCATCCCCCATAGTGGATGGTGTGCGTTTGCGTCGGTCCCGATGACAACCTCATCCCCGCCGCTTTCACAGTGTGTGATGAGGCGGACAAGGTTGTGTGGGGGCGGTTCCTCCGCCTCAGGCATGTAAACCGAGGCGAAGACGATCGCCACCATTGTGGCTCCACGCTGTATATTCAGCCTAGCTGCAGAGACATCTCTGCAACAGAAGTCGCTTAATAGCTGTGCTTTAAGGTTACCAGTGAAATAGATGCACGATCTAGGGCGATCATGGTCCGTGTTAACAAGGAGCTTACCGCCAAGATTGGAGAGTCCTCGTATATGGCCACCCCTAATCCACGGCTCTTGGATCAGGGCAATGGCCGTGTGTTGGACCTCCAGCCACTTGCGGAGTTGAGCCGTCGCGGTCTGGCTGTGGTGGAGGTTAGCCTGCACGACTTTACAGGCCGACAAAGGGGACGCCATCATAGGCGAGACCCTCCTCGTCACCCTCTAGTCGCAGCCCGGCAAACAGGTCGCCCTCGTCGAAACCGTCCCCCCCCCGGGTCTGAAACCGGGGACAACATTACGTCGTCCGGCTCCTCCCCCGATGAAGGGACGGCACCCACGGTGGCGGCAGCGGCGGCCGACACTGCTGCTACAGCAGGTTCAGCCGCAGTTGCTTCCGGGTTGTTTGGCGCGGAAATGGACTCCACTGCGTCTTCCAGCGGCTGTCTCGTGTTCGGGTCCCACCCCCGAGGGACGTCGACGAACCTGCCATTCGGACCCTGGAACTTGACGTACACCGATCCCAAACCAATTGAGAGTCGGCGCTCCGCGCTCATCAGGGTCTGAACTTGGTCCTCGGGGATACCCAGCACCACGAACCAGCACGCCTTCTGCTTCTCGGCGTGCAGCACTACCCACCTCTTTACATCGATCCAGCGATTCTGGTAGCAGAGGGCTCGCCCAATAAAGGTCGAGTCCTCGTAGACTCCCTGGTCGTCGGGGATGGCAATGCCGCAACGTACCCACTTCTGGATCTCCGTCTGGCTCTTGACGACTAGCGAGGTGCTAGCCGGGAGAGCCAGGTTGGAGACTGTCTTCTGTATATGTATGAACATTTAATAGTTTTATTCACACGGTCTAGATTTTCCCATAAAATTCAACCGTGTGGGCAATATCAACCACATCGCAACCACAACACTTGATTTTTTTTAACAGTAATTCCCAGTTCGATGTGGCTTCGTTTGAAGTGTCTAAAAAAGCGCGTACTTGGTATATAGTAAATAGCCAGATTTTCATGCGATGTGTGGTATTAGGTACTTAGTGTGTCTCAGTCCAATGTCTTTTCAAATACTTACGTGTCTTGTATCTGACACAGGAATGCACCGGGCACCGCGACATCGGACACACGTGCACACTCCACGACCTGAAACTACTGCTCCTGCGCTTCGCTAGAGGACGCACCTTCCACGACGACACCGGCGGCGGCGGCCCACTGTCCAACATGCAGCTGGTGCCCGCGCTCATACACATGGCGCTATACGTCATCAATACGTTAGTATATCTTGACATAATGCAGGTATTCATGTTAAAAAAGTGCTGCTGACTGAATTTCGCCTGTGGTGGCCTGTCATTTACCATTGACGTTGGAGGTATAAGTGCAAAAGCAAGAATAAATCATAAATGATGTATATTTTGAAATCATAACACTTTTATAGTCAATATGTTTTGGTCATTTGAAGCTAGATGAGGCCGGTGTTTCCTAGCTGACTACCCTGAGAGGAAACACCGAAACAAACTCAGAGGTCAAAGTCTCTTTTAAAGTCCATACAAACCGTACTGTTCAAATCATGTCTGTGGTGGCCTTTTGAGGAAAGTGCCACACTGATTTTAGTTGTCAGTGCAAGTATTTGTCAGTTATCGTGTAGGTCAAACTTAGAACTTAAAGAGGAAATGCTGGCGGCGAGACTTTGTATGTAATTCGAGGTTTGACTCTCGACTGTTTTTTCCTCCAATATTGGACCTATATAAGAGATATTTCACAAACTGAAAAAGAAGGATATATACGGTGTCCCTATGTTTTCCTTTTTGATGATTTATTAACCGTATAAACACTAGAACTCTCACAAAATGCTCAAAATTGTCCGATAAATCGCTGTCAACAGAGCCCTAGTAAACAAATTTGACAACTATTCATCAAAAAAGGAAAACATAGAGACAGTATATATCCTTCTCATTCAGTTTGTGAAATATCTATTTACATACAAAGTCTCGCCGCCAGCATTTCCTCTTAAAGAGCTCAAAGATTTGACGAACAATACCAAAGTACGAACAAAAGCAAAAAGAGAACTCTAGACATACTGGTTAAAAAATAGACTGGGTATATTGTAATATTCGTTGTATTGTCCAGGAGCCGCGTGTCTGTGCGCGAGGTGTCCGCGCTAGAGGCGGCGCTGGCGTGGGCGCCCGCGCGCCTGCTGGAGTCCGCGCACGACGCCGAGGGGCCGCTGTACTTCGTCACGCTCATGCTCATGTTGTACCCGCACGCCAAGTAAGTTGTGTAGATGAACGAGGGGCCGAATTGACGATTGTAATTTAAGGGATTATATGTTAAGTTTGAGATTTGCAACACAATGTGATGTTTTAGGGTTCCGTACGCTACTAAGCCACGCATTACTAAGCCATCCGCCCGTCCGTCCGTCTGTCTGTCAGCGGGCTGTATCTCAAGAACCGTAATAGGCAGACAGTTGAAATTTTCACAGATTGTATATTTCTATTACCGCTATAACAACCCTTCGTATCCCGACCTCTACCCGACTAGCATTTGGCCGGTTTTTTGTCATAATTATGTCTTACAGAACAACAACAAACAATCTTCATTTTTACGAACTATGTTAGAGTCGGCTTCCAGTGTAAAGAAATGTCGCTAAGCACCAGTATTTTACATGGAAGCGACTGCTTATCTGATTTTCACAACCCAGTTACTGTGTAATAAACGATAGTCCTTTGCAATACTGGTGTCAGATTGAATGGCTTCTGACTACCGGTAACCACTGTCAAAGATCTACAAATTGCTAAACGTGTTTTCCGGAACTGTTAATTTATGAATTACGATTTTGTGTTGTGTTTCCTATCATAAATGAACTAAGTTTAGCAGAATAAACGAAAAACCCGAAAAGCGTTCATTTTGCTCATCAATATGAACTAGTTTTACTATTGGACCAACACTGAAATCGAGAAAAAACCAACTTCCTGCGGTTCTAAAAAGGCCACTTTACAAACTGTTAAATTCTCCCAATCAACTTTGTACCTAATACGTTATAGTCCAGTCAAATTAAACAAAAAAATAATCGTTGACAGATTGCTGTATGATTATTTTATAATCCTAATATGATTCTACTAAAGTGGCCGTTTTAGATCCGATGTATTGTGGATTTTTTGTGTACCATGTCTGAGCTGAACATTCCCGCACCAGATGGCGCTCCGTGAAGGTGGACATGCTGAAGCGCCTGCTGGTGATCGGCCACGTGCGCGCCGCCGCGCCGGCCGGGCCCGCCGTGCGCGCGCTGCCGCCCGACCACCGCGCCGTCAAGACATGGAACGACTACAAGGCGTACGCGTTCTTCATAGCTATTGTCGACCAGCTCTATACTGTTATGTTTAAGGTAAGATTCCCATCGGCAAATCTCTAATGCCCTTTTTAGGGTTCCGAAAAAAAAAACGAAACCCTTATAGGATCACTCGGGTGTCTGTCTGTCTGTCCGTCTGTCACAGCCAGTTTTCTCCGGATCCACTGGACTGATTCTGTTGAAATTTGGTACACGTATGGACTTATGTGACCCAAACAGGGATGCGTTACGTAAATATTTAAATTTTTAGTATGGGCGTCACTTTTGGGGGTCAAACCAGAAAATTAAAAAAAAAGTTGTTTAAACAATATCGTGTGACATATCAAATGAAAGGGCTTTTTATGAGGGTTTTATTTATTTTTTTCATAATTTTAAAATAGATGGTTTTGAAGTTATTCAAGAAATTAGATGAAAAATAACCATTCCCCCCCTTATCTCAGAAACTACTGAGCCTAAAATTTTGAAAAAAAATGCAGATAATAGTTCTATACCTATTGATTACAGGAAAACCTATAAGAAGTCTGTAGTGTTAAAATTACATGTTAAAAAAAATTAAATTGATTCGGAACCCTTTGCACGCGAGTCCGACTCGGACTTGGCCAGTTTTTTGTGATTTATTTACGATCAGTAAATAGAGACAAGAGGGCCAATTCTACTAATTTTAAGCAAGGTTCGCATTCGCATGTTAATTTGCCAAAAATGTATGGAAATTAAGGCTTGTTTGACAGATTGCGACTGACAATGGCACTAAGGGCAGAAGTGTGTTAGGAAAGAAGAGTGCATTCTGTGCTCCGTGATTCCAGATTTTCCTGTTGTACGTCAGGAGTAGGCCAACAACAACTATACAACCTGTAACAGAATAAACGCAATACCTCTAAAGGGGTCATTGAACTCATCATTATGAACAACTTTCACTATGGGACCAACACTGAATTCGCGGAAAAAAAATTGACTCCCCCATACTGTGCGCATAACTCTACAAAACTGATTTTTTTTTCGCGATTTCGAGATTGGTCCCATAGTAAAAGTTGTTCATAATGATGAGTACAATGACCCCTTAGAGGTATTGCGTTTATTTTGTTAGACGTTGTAGAATCAGTCAAGTCCGTGAGATAGACCGAGCCCGCATGTAGCGGTGCCTTTTTTTTTCAAAAAGAAAGTTTATTTACTTGTTGCGAAATTGATTCTCAAGAGTCACCGCAACGAGGAACGCAAAAAGCATTAGGAGGAACATGGATAGGTTTTAGTCAGTAAGAGTCTGACACTCCTTTCTACTCCGTCCAGACAGCAAGAGTCTGAATGATTTCCCATCCTTCCCGCTTAGTGCAGCGGATTTCCGAATCACCTCTCACACAATCCATAACAAATACTTTTGTAACGTAACCCTAATCAAATCATTTCGTCCACAGACCGTCAGCGCGACAACAGTAGACCAGTGGCCGGTCAAGCTCGCAGAGTACATCCGCCACAACGACGAAGCGAACGGCAAGGCGGCCGAGCGCATCGTGACGACCCTGACGGACGAGGTGCTGCCGTGCGCGTCGTTCGCCGAGTTCTGTGACGCGGCCGGCCTGCTGGAGGACATCCCCGAGCCCGACGCTTTCCTCCAGGCGCTCATCGACGAGCAGCCGTGAGGCCGGCCCAAAGCGGTGCACTGCCTCAGTTATAACGGGTGCATGGCCATCTAGCTAATCAAATAGCCGAAATTGTACTAAAAAGTTTTTGTACCAATATTTTCTGAATAGCTTGTCTTTTGATTGTAAAATTGCTTCAAAATATGATACCGTCTTTCATTTTCTCTTTAAAATCCAACCAAAGGTTGTCTTGAAAAGATCACTTTTAAGGATAAGGCCGCCCTTTGTGTCACCCTATGTAATGTTCCTCGTCTTTCTTTTCTGTAACTTATATGGTGTACATAATAAAGTGTATTTTATTCTAACGCAACTGTAATAGCTGGATCTTAAACTCTGTAGCAATATTTTACACGTATGAGCACCATTTCACGACATAAAGATCTCATCCACGCTTCGTCGAAAGATATAATGTTTCGATAAAGTGGTGTCGTGAGATGGCACATGAAATAGTTCAGTTACAAGGCCATGTCACTCGGGTGCCGCTAACATCCTTTCACTGACTCGAGGCTAGTCAACGTTATGTTATCATACGATATTTTATCTAATGTGTAACACATCTCTATGCTTGTAGACCGTTAAATTATTCTGTATTTTATTCACATTATTATTCTGTGCTTCGATTGTAATTGCTGTATTAAAATTTGGTTTTTATTTAATAAAATAGTTTCTGCTTCAGTTCGGAGTTTTAATTTTATTTACCCTTCAAAACTTCTAATTCTCACAAAATACACCGACTAAAAGCTCCCAAAAAATGACTAAAAGCTCACTGAACTTTCAAGCAGCTGCTGAAAAAACCTGTAAAAGACAAAACTTACGCGATAATACCACTGCATTGCAAGCCATGGATTCGTTCTAGGTCAGGAGTACAGGTAAATTCAAATCTAATTGCGGCTTGTAACACTCGGCAAGTCTCCGCGCAGTATTCACGTAACAGCTGAGGTGACTACAGCGGGTCTAAAAAGGGCCACTTTATTGTTATTGTAGATTCAGCCAACACATTCTACCCTAACTGTCAAATTTTCCCAATCAACCCTGAACCTGCTTTAGCGATAAAATGTTATGATCCTGATAATGATTCTACTAAAGTCATTGATATATAAAAAACCCAAGATACACACTCAGCGCAGAAAACAAACGCACAATGTATAATTGTGCGCTAGTTTCAAACAGTCTCGCATCGCTCGCCATACGGCACTGCTTTGTAAAAACAACTTTAAGCGATCCGTGTAAGGTTGAATTTGCAAAAAAAATTGTTTTTGACGACAGTTTCGAGTGTTGCATTTGTTCGAGACTGTGCATCTTGGGTTTTTTATATATCAATGACTAAAGTGGCCTTTTTAGACCCGCTGCGCAGCGAAAAGCGTACATCACAAACGACATAAGTTTGCATCGATCTATACGACGGTGATCTGACTGGGAGTATTTCTGAAGAAACTAATACTACAAAAGTATCTAGTAGTCTTAATATGCTATGAAGTTTCTACTATCGTTTAACGTATCTAAAGATTATATCTGCTTACGTCTACTACAATAACAACAAAGCTTTCCAAGTCATGTGCACGAATTCCGAAGTATGTAGGTTAGTGCAGTACACCTGTCCCACGCCTGACAATGCTCATCGCTCCCCGCCCTTGACCCCGCGCCACATTTTTAACTGCGCCGGCGCATCTAGCACATGATTAGCGATCCACAGTCACGACACTTGCGAAACTAAATGAGGATTAGTTCACATTGTCAGGTAATTGTGTTATAACGAAAATTCACTTAAGATCATCATAAAAACGGTCAAGAACGCAAGCGTCAGCATCACTTAACTGCTCATTGACAAGTAGATAAGTGTTGGTAACTTAACTAAATATCACAGAGGATTGTCTGGCACATTTTCTTTCTTGCAAGACAGTGGTTCTAAGTTTAAACTTTTGGATCTCTGCTTTAAAATAAGTCCCAAAAGATATTTTTTAGTTTTGTACGTAAGTAGGTGTCTTACACCGACTGACTCGTTGGTCTGATGCTCGTAAGTGCTACTACTGAGCGTAATATACCTACCGGGTTCGATTCCTGGTTCAGTTCGATGACAACGTTGCGACTTATCAAATACCTGGTTGCAGTTGGAGCGGCCCAGGGCCCTCATTAACTTTCCAACGTGTTTACCTTAGGATTCAATGTTAGCGTTCAAAATTGCTATCTGGAATATGTGAGTACCTATACTTATACATATAAGTACCCACATATTCCAGGTACCAATTTTGAACGCTAACATTTATCAAAAACGTAAGATCATTATGTTACTGACACCCTAATAACATTTCATTAGATCACTCATTGTGTGATAATGACTGATAAATGCTCGCCTGTGGACTTACTCACTGCTTGGTACAGCGCCTGTAGCAATTACGATTGCAAATTAGCCGTTAAAAGCCACTGTTAGTCGCGCCGAAGCGAGCTTTGTGTTAATTTAATCTGTCTGTGATATTGTGTGTAAAGGTTAATATGCTAGTATTGTTATGCTGTCTGGTCGATGTTCAATGCAGATTAGATGTGGTGTGGTTGTGGTGGGTTAATTCTATATTTCTATCGGCACGATAGCGATTGTTGAATATTTTTTTTTTTGTGACAAGCCCGCCTCACATTCCCAACCACTGCAACTCCTGAAAGCCAGAATCAACAGCGGCGACCACCAGAAAAACGCTGAGCCAATGAAGCCCGACGAGTCCCGGAGAAACGATTTAAATGTCTTGGATCCTGCAACGAATTTAATCAGAAAAGTACAGCGGAGAAGTAGGAAAAAAAATATATATATAATGTCCACTTCCCTCCGTATCAAGCAGGAGACAGAATAGAGCTAGGCCAATAGGCACCAAGGGACATATACAACTGGGTTAAGCCCGGTTGTCAAGCACCACGGATTATATATGAATTAAAAACTAATGGGTCCTAAATTGTGAGCTACTTTTGATTCCAGTAATAGGTATGGCAAAATCGCCTGAAAGCACGGAAGTTTGTTCTGGTTTCTACAAGGTCCGTGTAGTAAACTACTCCAGATGTAACCTGAATACTATCTAACATAATATTGCGTTCAGTTTGCCAAAGAATACACTCCCATAAGATGTGGTGTGCGGATTGTTCGTATTCATAGTCGGCTGTTGACATAAAGGCGAGGCCACAAGCCTGAAGGAAAATAAATTACTCTTAAAGTTGTCATGACCTGTGAGAAATTGGGCAACACAATGATCCACCTCCAGCCATGTCCTACCAGCCGCTCACGAACGGATGGAAAAAACTGGTGGTGGTGACGGCCTTTAATGGAATTTTCCCACCTACATTGCCATTCGGATAAAAGTTCCTCCCAGACGTCAGTCTGGGGTTTTAGTAATCTAAGATCTTAGCACGGTCGCGTTGCGGTAAAAACTCTGGGTCCGTGATCTTTCTAGCGTTGTAGTACATTGCAGCACGCCGCTGCACCTCTATATCGACTGGGAGAACACCCGCCAGCACCGGTAAGTCTTCAGTACTAACCGTCCTATACGCCTTGCATAAGAATATCAAAGTCAAACGCTGGCTTTGCAGCAATTTACGGCGTACCGCCCCTATGGTGGCCCTGTCAGCACAGACAGGTGCCCCGTAGCACATACAACCGAAGTAAGTAGCCCCATAGATAGTTTTTAAGGTTTGAAATGAGAGACCCCAAGTAGCTTTGGATATTCTCGTCAAGGCGTAGAAGTTCTTTTTTGCGTTTTCACCTACTGTTTTTATATGATCAATAAATGAAAAGTTCCTTTCTAGTAGCATACCGAGGTAGCACACGGATTCTTTTCTTTTAACGGGTACGTTATTAAATTTATTACTAGGCCAGGATTTTAGATTTCCTTTTAAAATAAGTTGATAGGTTTTATGCGGTGCAAAGGTCAGACGGTTTCGATCGCCCCACTGTGGTATTAATGAATTCGTAGACATGTGTCAGCCAAGTTCTCGAGTTCAGCCCGAGTGCAGTAAGCCATCGTCCGCGTAACCGGTTAATGAACAGCCGCATGGGAGCGGAAGCGCGAGGAAATCATCGTAGCCAAAATTCCATACATATGGACCGATAACTGAGCCCTGAGGACATCCCATGGTTAGAGACTTAGAAATGGAATGATGTCTAAGTTTGAGTTTCGCGGAGCCGTTTAGAAAACAACAAAAGAATCAGATTATAGATATTTTTGTAGCAACCACAGGTTTTCATTTTAAGTAGTAGCATCGGCCACCATGCGTTATCAAAAGCGCCAGATAAGTCGAGAAAAATTCCAACCACGTATTTATGTTCCGATAAGTTAACAATTTTACGGACAGAGAGAGCCGCGTCGACTGTGGATTTACCAATAGTGAAACCAAATTGATTAATATCAAATTTAGGTTCATTCGGTAGCAAGCGCGGAACGATTAGTCGCTCTAAGATTTTCCCCAAAGATGGAAGTAGTGTTATGGGCCGGTAGGACTTGGGGTCATCCGGGGGCTTATCGCCACTCTTCGGAATAATGCGTATAAAGCCTTGTCGCCATTTTCGAGGAAAAATACCTTCTGCAATGCATCGGTTATATACGGATAAGATCGCGTCGCCCGCTGTTTTACACGCTTCTATAATCATTCTATTAGATATTTTATCTTCCATTATCTCAGCACTTTCCTCAGCTGACAGTCCATCGCGAGTGAAGTCTTTGGCATGACAAGCAAAAAGTGAGCTAAAGAATTCCCAATTCGCGCCCCTACTTTTATATCTATAATTCCCAATTAAGTGTGACGAACCTTGAGTAAACATAGGAACAAATTCGTACACGATCAGGCGATGATCACTACAAGACAAGCCACCTATCCAAGCGTACGTCTGCACTAGAAAGTGTGATGTCAATACAAGATTCGCCCATTTGGCTACAAAAAGTAGGCGGTGCGTCTGGGGTGTTATGAATTGATAAGTTCATCTCAGCAATAAAATCTTCAACGGCACAACGTCGTTCGTAATCAGTGGCCCGAACTTTGCCATACCACAGGGAAGAAGATGCATTCACGTCAGCACCCACTATAACTTTGAAGATTATGTATATGTGGAGTAACTGGGTCTGAATATTGAAAGTAGCAGCTCACAACATAAACTTTAAAGGTAGGTGATGATACATCCGCCACGGCGCAATGGGGCGTCATGAGATTACATATAGATGTTACAGTAAAGCTCGAAGAACGCGCAACATAAATTCCGGCTCGCGCCTTGCAATCCAGCTGAACTACCTTGTGACGGAAGCGCGCGTTTTGATATTGTTCCTGAACAAGTACTATGTCAAGGTTATAATCCACAATCAATTTATCCAGCTCAGATGTCGCCAACCTATCGTTATGGAGATTTAATTGTCCTATGGTTAAACTATCCATTTTTAGTAATTAGTGCTTAGGATTAATTGTTCGAGTTTCAGTTTGTAAGTAGTACACTCTTGAGATCCACAGCGATGATCACACGGTTTTTTAAAGCGTTTACACGCCACGCAAGTCGGCTTGAAATTTACGTCGTCCTTATGCGGGCAATCATTTGTTTCGTGTGCCTCCGAACAATTAGCACAAGTCGGTTCTTTATTAACGCAGTGTTTCTTAACGTGACCGAACTGTTGACAATGTAAGCACCGAACGACTTCAACATCGTCAATAAAGCGGCAGGTAGCCCAATCAATAAATAATTTATCCTAGGTAGAAACTAAGTGTTTACGTACTGCTGAATCTAATTCGATGCCTATCCACTTACGACCGTTGTCTAACGAGCGCCTACGGATAATTTTAGTAGACTTAATAAAGTTATCCTCTTTCATTTGAAGCTCATCTTTAATATTTTGGCGGTATAGCGCGCAGTGGCGTGCCTAAGGTTTCAAAATAAGGCAAGCCCAATAAAATTTTAACCGATTTCAAAAAAATAAAGTTCACTTTTCGACTAAGTATGTAGGTACCTTCGTATGTATCATCGCAATTTTCTCATAAACTGATATAGATGTCTCAATTCGTTGTTTACCAAAATTACCGAAAGAAACCATTGCACACAGGTGTTTATGGGAATTTGCGTGCCTTTTAATGGCGCCAGGTATGTTATTTAAATCATTATAACCAGATGTATTCCAAACGGAATCTTCATTCGAAAAAAATAGGCAGCACCACGAACACAACTTATTAGTGTGCGAACAGCCAACAATCCAACTAGTTTTATACACTGATCTATTAAATTTTCGTTTATGCGATTTACTAGTCTGAGAAAAACACAGATTAGGCGTCGGTTTTAATGAAGAAATTAACTGTTTTTTCTGAGCAAAGTTTAAAGATTTTACCTTATCTTCGCCAATCAAAACTTGAACGCATTTTAAATCCTCACAAGGTACAATTACCTCCATTGTTGTAGGTAAGTCACCAAAACAATTGTATCACTGAGAAAATCTAAGAAAACACACAAAAAACTTTAACAACATAACTTTTCAACTCTCAAGCAAATAAAACTGAAGTGAGTTGCACTCCGGTGTCAAGAACTACTTACGCAGAGTTGCAGTGTTGTCATTTAGGCAAAAAAGTCGCCAGGTATATGAAAAATCTAGCTAGATGTCGCAAATTTTTTATTTTTAAGATATTGCTTGAATATTTAATTTCGTTATTTTAAAAAGTCGCTAGTTTTTATTGTTGCTAAATCTTAAAAAAAGTCCCCAAACTCGTTAAAAATCTCCAAGATCTCACAACGTCGCTAAAACGGCAACACTGCAGAGTTGGCAAGGTGACAAGGTCACGCATACGCGTGCAACTTCATACGCATGCACGGCTTAATCTTCCATACTGATCGATTTGTAGACGCACAAGGTTTAGAACTCGTTATACGGCTCATCGCTATAAGTGCGAAAGTGACGGAGATAGTATTTGAAAGCCCGGTAAAAGCCGGTACGTGTAAGCGAGATAGCTATATGTAGATGCTGCAAATGCGAAACTCTGCGCGCGAACAATCGCGATGTGTAGTTATGTAGTAATGTGGCATAGGTAGATACTTTGTGTTATTTTGATAAGAATTAAGCGCGCGAACTTTTAAATAGTTCGGGTTTGATATTGATTCTCTATCGAGCATTTTAGTAAGGCATGCTTTTGGGCTTATATGAAGGTACCGCCACTGATAGCGCGATCAGAAATGCGCCATCATCCATTGAAGATGGTACATCCTTAACTAATACTCGAGGGCGTCTACCTTTGGTTTTTCTAGTCGTAAACCAGCGGCCTTAATTGCGTCCACGGATTCCAATTTTTTAAGCTGATGTTCACTAGCGGCACGTAGAACAACACCGGATTTCGCGGCTTTTTTCACGCCTACAATTTGGAAACCGTCATCACAGGGCTTAATTGCTCTCATAAGCGCTTGTTTTGTCGCGGACGAAGTGCTATAATCAGCTGATCGAGCTGCGGTCGGATAAGCCACCACACACGGCAATGGTGGACGGGATTCCATAATTGCTGGAGCTACTTTTGGCAAACGTAGTTTCAACGAGTCCGCATACGAAATTTTACAATTGTTTTATTATTTCCTTTATTCATTAGCTATACATAATTGTTATATTTTTAAATATTTCAAAAAAAAATATAAAAACATTTAAAAATATAAAAAATAGTAGCTCACCGGTATCGGGAACAGGGTCCAAGCTACCGGCAGTCAGAGCTCCAGAGAGAGGAACCTCCTGACAATGCGAGCCGTGTCCAGAAGTACCGCTTTCTGAATCAAGCCCTTGATCCAGCTGCCCAACGAGAGCCTCCTGAGGTGTTGGTCGAGGCTCGTGGCTATTAAGCCATTATATTATTATTACTATTGGCAGGATTGGGATTGACAGTTATTCGACTTGATTTTTTCTAATTCGCGTTCCGTATTGGCTAACTTCGTTTCGTTGCATGATGATTTTATGGCCAGCATAGAAACGATGGCCGTGACACGCTGTGTCATATCCATGATGGCAGATTTATTTGCAACGTTAATGCGAGAGCCCTGATCATTGACTAAGTCGTTAATTTTTGACAGGTAGGCTGACGCCTCGGAAACTAAGTCGCAGTAATCGGTATTGCTCACATTACTGATATTTAAAATCGGCGAGGATTTTTCCACGGTTTCGAAAGTTTGATGAACCCGTTTTGACCTATCATCGGGCGAAATGTATGATGGAGACATTTCGCTGAACAATTGTTTCGAATTAGCGGAGGTCGCCACGGGCGACCTTTGGGTTCTTGTATTTCGACGAAATATATCTCCGCCACGATCTGGAGGGTCATCATTTATTGACATCATGAATTACGTTATAACAACACGGATGAATTAAAAAAAATCAAAAGAACTAAACAAATAGATAACGATCGATTAAGTTATTTCGCGTTACCCACACACAAGAAAAATAAATGCACTTACCGAAGGCTGGAGAAATTGACTAATTACCAGTAAATAAATAAACAGACACCTTGAAAAACTTACAAAACACGCACTTACTACACTATAGCACCGCTAGGAACAATTCACAAGCCTTAAAATAAACACACAACGCGAATTCCGAATTTACAATACGGAGCGATATAATAACACCGCAGTGCGCGCGAGTGGGGAGGGAAGTGAGTTGTTGAACATATCTCAAATCATCAAATGACTCCTCCCGCTCTGGGTGGAGCAGATGGGAGTGTCAGACTCCACTGAGTAAAACCCATCCGTGTTCCTCCTAATGCCCTTTGCGTTCCAGGCCCGCGGTGACTCTTTCGAACAAATTTCGCAATCCTGGCAAGCCTTGGCGTGGTCCCTAGCGGACCACATGCCAATCCCTTAGATTTTTGATTTTTCGACAATCGTTATCGCTGTTAAAATGTCACTGTTTAGGGCCTTTAGGGGCTTTAGGGCCGGGCGACACGAGCATCCGCCCGGGGCGCCGGCAACTGGAGGACATACAGGGCGCTGCACGGAAGTGATTTTAGTACCTAATTATTTCTTTCGATATAAAGAAAAATTCAGATGTGCGATAAGAATTATACCCCTGGATATGCGTAAGTAATAGGGGGGGGGGGGAATAACTCGTGCAGTGAATTCGTGTATTAGCGAATTTTGGCATAGTTGTAGGGAATGGTGTTTTGAACAACGTAGTAAACGTACTGATAGGTGGGGGTGAGCTATCGGGGTTGGGTGTAAAGGTTTTTCTAAATAAGTTATTTTAAAATTATATTGCAATATAAAAGGGCGCTAAATGTGTGACTCGCCCGGGGCGCTTAGACGGTTAAGACCGGCCAACGGATATCGTGTTCCCCAGTTACTGGGTTGCAGGCTGTTGTTCTATGTAAATTACTGGTAAAAATTTGAGAAGTTGGAAATTAATAAAACAAAATATAATAAGTAATAATGATATTTATTTCATAATTTTCATTTCGTGTGAGAAGTTTCGATGTGAATACCCACTAAAGTTAACTCACAGTATTATATTTATAATTAATTATTTAATTAATCACATAACTAGCACAGGCACTCGAGTATGGACATGTTATAATGATCATCCACTTAAACATACATTATCCACATAGTATAAATAAACTTAATACCTTTATTTATATAACTATTACTTAAATTAGATATCTTACTCCGACATAACGGTTTCGAATCGGTATTTTTCATATATTTTCGAACAATAACAATATTTTTGAAGTAAACCTTTGGATTTTTCGTCGAGCATATTGACAGACTAATATAACATAACAAGTATAAGCCCATTGACAATGTCCTATATAAATTTGGTCCAACATATGAACTGGATATATCAATAAGCTAATACTATCGCCTCGCACATACTAATACTTGTTTTAAATAGGAAACTCGTCATTGAAGAATATAAAGTTCTTATGAGGGTTCGAGTAAATCAAGTCAATTTTTGATTATTACAAATAAATAGGTGCAAATAACAATATCACGATAATTTGGACCTATTTTTGGCAATTTTTCTAAAGACAATTGTGTAGTGTATGCGCGAGGCGGGGTTAGAGTATAGGCACGATATAGCGTCGGCCGCGGCACGCTGTCGTCATGCAGTCGTCACGCAGTCGTCACGCAGTCGACACGCAGTCGACACGCAGTCGTCCCGCAGCCGCCACGCAGTCAATAAGTCGCAATCTAGAAGTCGTATGAGCCGCTCTCGCCAGTCTTGCCGATGCGGAAGATGAATTTGTAGACGAGTCCAGCGATGACACCTCCGGTAATGGGGCCCACCCAGTATACCTGCAAAAAAAGTTAAATATTAACTCTATGATCAGTGAACTTTATTGAAGGGAAAATTTCACATTCTAATGACATAAAATGCAGTCATTTAGGTAAGGGTGATTCTCAAACACACTCGATGGATACGCTGGACAGTTTCAAATTGAACTTATTCTAAGTAGGTGTAGTAAAAGTCCGCTAAATAATTTAAATTTTCAGTATCATTACAATGATTGACTTAACAGCGAAGGCAGCGAGAGTAGTAGTGGTAGAACCACCACAAAAACAACAAAGAACATTGAATAAGTTTCACCCATCTATCGTGACAGATGAGGTCAAACTTTCTTCGGGAGCTATTTATTTTCCCAACATTTAGGTTTCATAAAAAGCAATTTAACTTTTTGCTACAGATGTCGCAGTAGTTCAGTTGGTAACACCTCCGTGACAGCCTACCTTTACTTATTACACAGTCGCGAGGTTCAAAGTCATTGGCACGCAAGTTAGCGTCGATTACAACTATTTATAACGAAGGCGTGAAGGAGATAATTGGTGTTACATAAAAGTCGGAAGGGCCTAGAAAACTATTACGAGTCTCGCTGTACATCGAGTAAAGTAGGGTAAGTTATTCTACTTTTCTTATAGGTAAACGAACATTCGGAAAACGCATATCATCAGTGAAGTTCTAACAGTGCGTAAGTAATTTTTGGCGGGTTTTAAAATTTGAATGCCATTCGATGAAGATAGTTCACGTGCTTTCATTCTATCAATCAGAATGGAGATAGCTGATTGAGCTCGACTGATTTTAAATCCGTTTTTCCAAATATGTACCTATATATCAAGGGTTGCTAACGAATATTTTATAGTTTTGTTACTCTCCTGTACAGTAGACTTTTTTGACTTACGCGCTGTTAGAACTTCACTGACGATTTGGATCTGACTTTGCGTTATCTGTAGAGGTTGATTGATTGATTGATTGACATTTGGTTTGTACGTAACTCAGATTTACTTATCGCGATTGCGATGATCGCTAAGAGTAGCAGTTCTCGTAAGCTCTGGTCATGATAATCCACGAGCGAGGAGAGAGGTATAGCGCAATGTCAGATCGCTTGACACTCCACGAGGCAAGGAAGAATCAAGGAAAATTGTATCAATAAAATCGCTTTAACGAAAACTGGCCTTCTCTGATCAATACTCAAGTATTTGACAAATAATAAAACAATGACTCAGTTTTGCGGAGATAAGTGAGTATACTTAATAAGAGACTGGCTGCTGAGAACCTCAAGCGGCGGAAATATAATAAACTTGTTGGCAATTATATTTTTGAGCCGTTTGGGGTTGAAACTCTTGGACCGTAGGGTCCGAGTGCTCATGCCTTATTTAAAGATCTTTCTAAACGCTTAGTTGACACTTCGCGTGACCCAAGGGCTGGCTTTTACCTCGGACAGAGGATAAGCATTGCCATACAACGTGGCAATGCCGCCAGTCTTTTGGGCTCACTTCCGGTGGACAGCGATGCGGACGGATTTTTTGACGCCTTAACTTAGTTAGGATATTTTATTTTAAGTGTATATATTTAGTACTTTAATGCTGTACCTAGTTCATATCTAAATAAACGAAATTCATAAGAGACTATGTTTTAACTATAGTTACTCAACCCACAGCTGCCTAAGCAACGTTTGAAACTAGAGAGAGTAAATAATAATAAGTAAACAGATATATGTTTCTAATCAGAGAGTTCCGTCATGATGGACATATGTAACTCGGACAGACCTTCACTTCCTATCGTTGAGTAACCATGGCAACCTCCATTTATTTAAGCTATGGTTCCAAAGCAATAAAATCATAGGCATGCATGTGTAAGGGCATTATAGCTAAGTACAATGTTCACGCTCGCTTTCCCCGGTAAGTGAAGCGGTAAAATTATAGGGTATCACGACTAAAGGCTTACAGATGTTGATATAACTAACTTCCTATTGGATGAATGACCAACGTGAAAGAAGAAGATACCTATGTTGTGATGGCTTTAGAATAAGCCACAATCTTCATTTTTTCAATAGAGCGGTTTTCATAAATTCACCAGACTTTTTATAATTGACTAGTTGACCCGCGCAACTTTGTCTGCGCCGCTCCTATTGGTCTAAGCGTGATGATACATAGCCTACAGCCTTCCTCAATAAATGGGCTATCTAACACTGAAAGATTTTTTTAAATCGGACCAGTAGGTTCTGAGATTAGCGCGTTCAAACAAACAAACAAGTCTCGCGTTTGACCACAATTTCACCCACTGGAAAGCGTTGTTGTGGTCGAACCTGGAGCAGTCCTGCCCAGAAGTAATCTATTCCCTCTAGATTGCATTGAAAGGAGGCCTATACACAGCAGTGGGTCAATCCAGGCTTATATAATGATGATGATGGTGATGGACGAGGCTGCCGAGATTAGTTACAACGTAAATTTAATAGAGATGAGCAGAAATTTATCTAGATTAATAGATGAAGACCTATGTTATCTATTCTGCATAATGGACGAATTAAGCTCTCAATGTGTTTTAGGCTTGACAGAAATTTGTAAATCACGCCTTTTTGTGACGCACGCACGCAAAATTTAAATATTAATCGTATTTATGTAAGCATAATAAACCTATTTAACGATTAACTTACATAAGTAACCTCACAATAAAATTATAAGTGTTAATTTGTAAACAGTTCAATAATATAATGATGTAATGCTTGTAACTTCGTGATAGGCACTCAGAGTTATTATGGTCATTTTATTTGTTAATAAATATGCACCTGCTTAGTAAGGTACGTATTTTAGGTCAATGGTAAGACCAGTTAGTGAATCTTACTTATCTTCTAAGAAGGTCCGTAATGGGGTACCTAAGAGCCTTTACTCCTCACGGTGTTCCATACAAATTTTCAAGTCCTTATTCTTGGAAATAAATTCAGTGATATAAATGAAGTTCGGTATGCAAACGCTAGATATCCAGGTATAAATAGTTAGTTGAGAATATTTTCGAAAAAGTTCTGGGGGAAACAGAGTGGTTTTTCACTTTCTTTAGAAAACTTAAAATCGCTCTCTCTCCCTCTAAACTTTTTTTTTCGAAAATGTTCTCAACTAACTAAACTTTCGAAAAAGTATTTAGATTTAGCGTATGCAGAAAAAGTTTCATTAAAATCAGTTCATTCATTTCCACGAATAAGGACTTGAAACTTTGTATGGAACACCATGAGGAGTAAACGCTCAAGCATTGACTGATGCCATTGCAGCGAAAACTTTTTGAAAATAATTATAGCTGCCTTGTATTGTGATATATTGCAATCTTGGGCTCGTTTCCCGGGTCGGAAAAAGTATTATTGAGTTATGTCTAGAATTTGAATCCGCAGTTTCGACTTGTGTCCGGTTGTTGGTAATAAGGTCGCCCCCCTTTATCAGACCAAAACGTAACTGGCGATTTGATCTCTGGGTTTGATGATTTCCCCTCCTACCCCATAGAATAAAATAGAATAAAATACTCTTTATTATAGGGTAGGATCCATCCAGGGCAGGATGGAATGGATCCTCAAAAGGAGGGGAAATCATCAAAATCCTCCCGCTCTGGGCGGAGCGGAAGAGAGTGTCAGTCTCTTACTGACCTTCCAGGGCCGCGGTGACTCTTTCGAACAAATTTCTCAAAAGTATGAGGTACCTACACGTACACTCCTTAATTCCTGTATTTTCAAACGTGATGTTTGAATTGGATGACTTATATTTGTGGCTTTTCCTGTCTCATCTTTGTTTGCAGTCGTAGAAAAATAATTTAGCTCGTGCCATGTTAACTAGTTCAACCTTGTAGAATTATTTGCACTGGAACCAGTATTAATGACATAAACTCATAGAGCCTACAAGGGATAGGCTAATATTTGCGAAATATTTTCATCTTTACGGAATAATCCTAAGTTGATTTAGGCTGTGCAGAACTAAAGCATATTTTTGTTCCGTATTTGTAAAAAAATATTCGATCCTAAATACGATAGCAGAATAACATCATCATTACTTTGCTCTAAACCCAATAATTTTGAGGTCGGTGCAACATGTTTTTTATCTTCCGTAGGCGCATTTTTATTTCGTCATCATCTCAGTACCCGGGTCGAGGGGTTTTCGGGACCGGGACCGCGATCCCGGACTCCAACTGTATTATTTTTGAGTGGTATTTTGTGACCACAAATAAAATAAACAAAGGTATGTCTTGGAAAAATACGGTTGATCAAAAAGACTTCACAAATAAATCTATTTTTATAAAACGATTAGGTACTTAAATATTTCTTTTATTTCGAAAATGACAGCCTTGTATTAGCATTAAACCTAAAATTAAATATTCATTACGAAATATAGTTATTCTTGAGTATTTAAAAATTAAATTATAACATAAACTGTTGTAATTTATTTTTAAATATAGACTAACTATATTTCGTAATGAATATTTTTATTGCAAACATTTCTGCTTGTTATCCCTTTAATCTAGAGCTTTTTTGTTAACTGTACTAAAAATTATTTTACTTGTAAGCAAGAAGAAAAATTTTAGTAGTTTTTGGTTCCTTTCTATTTTCCAATAATTATCTTAAATTGCGTAGATGAGACAACAGCAAGCCAATCACTTTTACGAACAATAGCCACTTACACTGCAACCTAATACAAAGTTCAATCAGCAACTTTACTTTCATTTTAACGAAAGTTCCTACCTATTACTTAGAAAGGAAGACTGCAAGCATTAACAGAGCTTAATCAACTCTTGTTGTCTTCACTAATATAATATTATAACGAGGAAAGATTTGTTTGTTTGAATTGGATAGGCTCCGAAACTATTGGACCGATTTGAAAAATTCTTTCACCATTAGAATCCTACATTATCCCTGATGAACATAGGCTATAGAATATTTTCAAAAAAGTTAGGAATTCGTATGAAAACTTCGATAATGTAACCCAAGATGTGAAAAAAATACCAAAAAAGATCCTTATATCGCGTACGCTGCGAAAGCTATTGACAATAGAGCAAAGTGATGTACTACAGTTTTATAGAAGACATCAATATCCACAAAAAAGTCAGCGCGGATATATATCTAACTATTATGGTTAGGTCACAATAGCCGCTATTTGTTCGAATTATTCGATTAAAACCCGGGTGGAATGGAATAGTGGTGATTTTGGTATCATGATATTAATCCTTATCCTTTGAATTTAGGTAGGTTATGTGTACGTAAATTAGACTTTAAATTAAGCAAATCGGATCTTTGTTTAAAAGTTACGACGGGTATAAAAATACTTTAAATAAGAAAGATGTCGCGGTTTGAGCGAACTGCCCTACGTTTAGTCTATTAATAAGTAATTTAGACGTTAGTCTTTATAGTGGGAGGACTTATAGGAGATGAAGTTTGTGGAGTACCTACTAAACCATCATAACACCAGCGCTGTGATATTTATTTTTTAAATATCGCAGCATATGCTGAGACAGGGACCTTTTTGGCCTCGCACAGATTAATTTTAAGATGCCGCTTACGGTTAGTTTTAATTACCTTACTTTTATATGTATTGATTGTTACTATATGTCTTGTGCGAGTCCCAAATAAACATTTTTCTTTCTTTAAACCCGCGCGAACGAGTGCTAGTTTAATGCTAGACAAGCTATGATTCATGCGTCGGGTTCACGTGTGATCAGAAAGTAACATGTGAATGGCGTTCAACGGAGATGCAAACCCGTTTGATAGGATGTAGTGGTCGGCGCCCGCGCCGGTAAGCGAAAGTGTGCTCAATAATTAGCGATAGATCTACTCGCCTTTACTCGAATCTGCACATTGTAATTATGTTTAAGAGTTTTCTATCAACAATAAGCGGATAAAACTATCTACTATCTAGTATTCGTGCTCTATTAAACGCTAGTTTCCACCATCAATAAATTGCAAATCTATTTAGTCCGTCAGTTAGAATATTGAAAAATAATGGACACGTATTTTTTGATTTTGTAAATCAATTAATATCGACAAAGATAAAATGCATCAAAACTCGTGAGAGGGGGCTGGTGACGTCACGTCCCAAGTAAAATTGTACTATCGTAGTGACGTCACGCGAGTTTTCAACGTACTGTATCTTCGTCATTTTTTGTTAACGTGAAGACGGACTTATTAGATTTTTTCAGTAAAATACCCTATTATCCTCCCCCTCTCCACACAGAGACAAATATCGCCCCCTCTGATCGAAATTCTGGATTCGCGCCTGCCCGTGACCTTAGGGGCGCCAATGAGGTGCTTGCCTGGGGCGCTGGCAATATTTAATCCGTCTCTGCATCCGCCAATCAAATCACTTGATAAGTTTAATTTGTGACGGGTCGTATCGTAGATATCGACCATTTGGACAAATTACCTGGCCTGACCTGGAAGTAGGTAGGGACCTAGATATTAGATGCGAGGTGGGCCTATGGCAGTAAGTAATTTTGCCTTTCCAGTGACGTTATGAAGGTACTAACTTCTTCAGCGGCTTTATCTACGTGAATCTTGGAAATTATTCCAAGGGAACATTTTTTTTTTTCTGTGGGAAATCATCAAATGACTGCTCCCGCTCTGGGCGAAGCAGAAGGGAGTGACTCTTACTGACTAAAACCCATCCGTGTTCCTCCTAGTGCCCTTTGCGTTCCAGGGCCGCGGTGACCCTTTCGAACAACTTCCGCAACCCTGGGACATACTCCCCGGATAAAAAACGTATGTGCTATGATAGACTGTAATCTATCTCTGTGCCAAACAAATTTCATCCAGAATCTTTTCAGCTGTTCTGGCGTGATTGAGTATCATACATTCCTCCATCCATAAACTTTCGCATTTAAAATCAATCAATCAATCATTCTTTTTTTTTTTCTTTGCAAACATGGGGATTGGTACATAGATGTTCTTTTTTACATAATAAAAAAAGAAAGTAAACAAGAAAAAAAGATTGTATGAGAGCGACGAGAATAGCCGCGGAAACCTATGCATAGGGCCTTAGTCTAGTAATGGACATGTTTAGGCTGACAAGATGTCTGAAGATGTTGCTGAAAGAAACCAATCTATTCTATACAACGTGTCACAGAATAATCGCAATACCTCTTAAGGGTTCATTGTACTCATCATTATGAACAATTTTCACTATGGGACCAACACTGAAATCGCGAAAAAAAAAAATCGACTGGCCCATACATTTCTGTGCGCATATCTCGACAATGCATCAATGTAGTGAACAGCTGTTTTGCGATTTCGTCGTTGGTCCCAAAGTATAAGTTGTTCATAATGATGGGTACAATTACCCCTTAAGACCCCCCCCCCCTTTTTAGGGTTCCGAAAAAAAAACGGAACCCTTATAGGATCACTCGGGTGTCTGTCTGTTCGTCTGTCACAGCCAGTTTTCTCCGGATCTACTCGACTGATTCTGTTGAAATTTGGTACACATATGGACCTCTATGACCCAAACACGCGTAAATCATTAAATTTTTAGTTAGGGGGTCACTTTTGGGGGTCAAATTAGAAAATTAAAAAAAAAAGTATTTTGAACAATATCGTGTGACATATCAAATGAAAGTGCTTACTGTGAGGGTTTTCATTATATTTTTTTCATAATTTTAAAATAAATGGTTTTGAAGTTATTCAAGAAATTGGACGAAAAATGACCATTCCCCCCCTTATCTCCGAAACCACTGAGCCTAAAATTTTGAAAAAAATGGAGATAATAGGTCTTTACCTAAAGATTACAGGAAAACCTATTAGAAGTCTGTAGTGTTAAAATAACATGTGAAAAAAAAAATTCGTTCGGAACCCTTTGCACGCGAGTCCGACTCGCACTTGGCCAGTTTGATTCTGTTACACGTTGTATGGACACATAATAGTAGCTATACCTACTCATGGTATGGTGTTTATAATGGCAAACGGGTGAACGTCCGTTCCTACGATTTCTAGATCGAATCGATTAAGTCACACTCACGTAATTCTATCATAACGTGACAGTGCCACTACGAGCTTTCCTTACGAGTAAAGGTAGGTCCATCATAATCGATTACTGTCGTATGACGGATGCAAGTTTTTACCCAAAAATAACCTAATTTCTATTTGCGGAGGGCTGATTTTCGAAATGTTAAAGGTTGACGATCCCAAGTTTTACCAAATAATAATCTAATTTATATAGAAATAGGGTTGTTTTTCGAAACGCTGAAGGATTTATTGTAATGTTACTTACCCATTGTGAAGCCCAGTTGCCCATAACGAGGGCGGGTCCGAAGGAACGAGCGGGGTTCATGCTGGAGCCGGTGAATGGAATCTGTTGGCAGAACCAGAGTTTTAATAACAAGCAATTATGTAACTTAACGTGGAGTATTAGAATTGTCAATTATATACATAAATCACTTAGATATAATACTTATGTAATTTTATTTGCTGCGATCAATACCTATTTATAGATCTAGATGTGTCCATCTCATTCAAACACAGAGCTATCGCTTTCTCCACAGATTTACAGTACTCATAGTGCTGCAATACCTCGTAGTGTCCTGTGCCCTATATAAACCCAACTTCGGGCTTTTCGCAATGGCTTGATAAAAGCTACAGAGCCTTACGAGCATTTACTTATACTAGGACTTCTAAAATTTAATCTAAACCTCGGTGTAATCCAGAAAGTTGATAAATTCAAGAAAAAAATATATATAAGTAGACATTTATTTAGGTGAGATTAGATTGTATTAAGCTTAAGATTATAATCTAAGAATATAAGCTTAAGAATATAAGCTTAAGATTTTATACAAACGTAGGGAAAGAATCTTTTAGTTAGGATGTGAAAGTCTTAATTTAATTAATCTTTAAAAACCTCAACGATGTATCATAGATGTAACTATACTCACGCAAGCAGCATGGCAGGCAGTGATGCTGAGGCCGATGGCGAGCGGCGCGGACCCCTTGAGATCGTTGCGGCGACCGTCGCACACGCCGTGCACCACGATCACCAGCACGAACGTGATCAGAGCCTCGATCAACACAGCCTGCGTAACGAAACATGGGTTAATTGGTTAAGTGAGCTTTGTATAAGGACTATCTAACTAAAGGTAAATGTCGGTAATTTTTTTGTTGTCCCACTACTGCAAGGTAAACTACTCCCGTCTCTGGGTGGCTCTGTCGGGGGTTTTTTAATATTTTTTAACTAGCTTTTTTTTAAATTTGTTGATTGAAGGGACTGTAAGACTCTTCTACTCTCTAAGCCCGAAGTCCGTAGTTTGCAACTTAGTTGCGGGCGTATTCTACTGCGTATCATCTACGGACTTACGATTAGTCCCGAACCCGAACTAAGAATGAATGAACACGATTTGACAGCAACTGTCAAATCGTGTTGTCATGTATTCATAGTGGTAAGGTGGTCCATTCATGAATGAATTCGTAAGTTTAGATAGGTACTGTATTGAGGGTTCCAATTTCAAATTCTCTAGGGAATTTAAGAACTGAACCTGCTGTTTGGTGTTTACGCTGAGCATGGTTGGGGTTATCATGAATGGGCCTGTTTCTCAGCATTGTAATTTTTTTATTTTTTTCCCATTCTGTTTTATTTTTGTTTTTAATTTGTATATTATGAAATGTGCGTCTATTTTGGGAGGAATAAATTATTTTCCTTTCTCTCTTTCAAAACATCGTGAGGGAACCGGCATGTCCTAGAACCAAAAATTCGAAGACATGTGACATTCACCAACCCGCATTGGGCCCGCGTGGTGGATTACGGCCCATTCCCTCTCCTAGAGAGGAGTCCTGAGTCCCAACAGTGGGAACATTATAAGGCCGACTATGCTATGCTATGCTATGCTATGCTTGCAGATATTGTTATTCGGTTTGATGATGTTAAACAATTTCAATTTTCTTTTTAACAATCTTAACAATTTTCATTATAACTATAGGAAGTCACCTATATATATATGTTAATTTTAAAAATTATTCCCATAAAAATAATGTTAATATCTTACCTGAGCGTCAGTAACTCCTGGTCCGGGCAACGTCATTCCAAAGCCGCCCACTTGGTTCTCTGGTATGGCCAACTGCAACACACATAATATATTAACTCAACTTTTAATCGCCGATTAAACGCCTTTCTACGAAACAGACGGTGTCTCCCAAAATCTCGACAATTAATTTACGATTACTGCATTAATGACATTAAAACTACACCCTTTGAAGAATTCCAAAGATTTTTCGTTGACAACGGAAAGTTATGAGAATTTTGTTTCATTTAATGGCCGATTAATGTTAACGCTATCGTGATTACTGAATGGATTTTTTAACAAGTAAGGCTATAAAAACATCTGTTTCTTATACTTAATCTATCTTTAAAGATATATCGCGCACTTGACCAGTTTTTATAGAGGCCTTCGTATCTCGTTCACCCTAGCTTACCATGTTGCGTATTCGGAAAATCTAGTCCACTTTTTGCTACATCCAAGTACAAGTGACGCCAAAATTGTTTTTATTTAAAAGCTCTATCTACTTATTTATCATGTTAGCTTGATCATAACGTAATCTAAAGTCGTGTCTAGCCGTACGTGATCATCGTTGTTCAGTGGTTCGAGGGCAGTGAAATGTCGCAGGAAGGCCGTTGTCGTGTGAACGTTATAAATTATTCGCGACCAACTAATTAGCAACGTGCTAACATTTTACTTACCACGTCATTTACATGCTGAACTTTGCGCACTCATATAGCAAGATGACTGACACTACAAATATTGTCTGACTTCAGATATCGAAGACAGACAGGCTCTATCGAAATTCTTTTGTAATATCTGTTTAGATAAAGTAATTATGAGTGTGTGTTTGCAAAATCTTCCTGTCATGTTACGCAAGTTAGCCTTCGTTTTTGATCCCTAGATATTAATTTGCTTATACCACTCTGTATGTTTAGTTTAAACTAATATTTTATCCGCACATTAAAATCATAAAACTGTTATCTATATTATTTTAACTCAATGTCATAAGTTAATCACTAAATCAAGAGCTTACTTGAAGTATATCGCCATATATCAAACACGTGACCTTTTCAAGTACTCATATCCGAAAAGCTTTATATCGGAGTGTTCAATTAGTTCCACGATTACACTGAAGGTCGCTCCACTTGGTTCTTTATTCTAAGATCATCAGTGTCACGGTGAACGAGACACTTTTTTTACCGAGCGTACACATACGGCGATTAGAATGTCGATACGATGACTACGCCTGTTTAAGTGTGCGATAATTACGAGAAATTGTATGTTTATATGTTTCACGGCTTGTTTTTATAACTATCTCCTTGTTTGGGTTTTAACTTGAGTGTTTTTAGATAGTGGAACGACCGAAAAAAGGCACGCAATTTTAAGCCCAGCCTACAAAAATAGATAGGTACATACAGCCTTGGAGTCAAGCTTTTGCGTATTCGATATTTTCGATTTAAATAAAGTTGGCTCGATTAACAGATGGTCTGTCAAATAATCAGACGGTTCAGAGCTAATAAGCACGATTAAAAGTTAATTGGAAGATGTATTTATTAATATCAAATCGAATCATACGCACTGCTCATGATCGCGGACTAATTAGCTCATTTCAGTCAAGAGCGCCTACAGCTGCATTTAATAACATTAAATAATTATTTCTTAATCAATCTGCGTATGAAATTGATATATTATGTAGGTTGATCGTGATTTCTTCTGTCTAATTATAGAAATAAAGAATCAATTGCGCTTTAGACGAGCTCTAGCTAATTTGATGATAGCGTTTTGATTTAATTCAATGCAATTAGTGCTATCGTATTTCAATTACGATGGGTAGTAATAAGATAGGATGGGTCATTCAAAATACAAATCATTTTCGGCCCAAGCATCATCTGCCTAGCCTTTTCCCAACTATATTAGGGTCGGCTTCCAGTCAAACCGGATTCAGCTGAATACCTGTGTTTTACGTGGACCGGCTGCCTACCAAACCTCCACAACCCATTAACAGGGTAACACGGTATTCCTTGGGAAGACTGGAGTCAGATTTATTGGCTTCTGACTATCCGTAACGACTGTCAAAGATCTACAAATGACAGCCGGGACCAACGGCTTAACGTGCTTTCCGAGGCACGGAGGAAATTATTTACCCACGAGCTCCTCCCGATTTTCACCAAGAGTGTCTTAGTTAAAAACTGCTAAAAACCGACGTAAAAACATCATCATATTCTCATCACTTTGGCGTCAGCGCAACATGTCTTACGATAGCGAGGTATATGTTTGTGAAAATCAATAGAACAAGCACATCCTCGCTCATCTCTGGCTGAAACGCTGCCTAATTCCATACTTCTCAATTGGTCGTAATTTCAATAGGCGCTACCTTTCAGGCTATAAATCAGGCTTATTGCGTAAAAATAAAAAAACTACTTATATGCTTAATTTGAAATAATAATCAAATCCATGTAGAATTTGAATTTTAGAATCTACTAAGCAGTATTTAAACTGGGCATAAGGTTATTTTTTTTTAAAGTATGTCTGACATTGGACCCCCAAAATATTGAGATATCTTTGGTAGTCTACATCTTAACAAAGTCTTTGAGGATCTTACAGAAATGAATCCAACGAGGCTTGTTATGCGTTAAGCTAAATATTTCTTGTGCTTTTATTGCTACTTTGCTAAAACCTCATCAGCGGGGTTAAGCCCCGACAATCTTAAATCCGCCGCTGATGGCTGATCATCTTGCACACAATCCATCCATCGTTTTTTTGGCCTTCCCCAACTCTTACAGCCACCCACATTCATACCTACTTAAAATTTTCCTCACGACATGAAAACGAAATTGGCAGAAGTCTTTCAACCACTTACCCTGATGAAGGCAGCTCCAGCGACAGCGCCGAGGGTCTGGACGACGATGTAGCAGATAGCCTTGAGGAGTTTGACGTCACCGGCCGCGAACAGACCCAGCGTGACAGCAGGGTTGATGTGTCCGCCAGAAACATGCCCGATAGCCTGTGGACAAGAGGATGGAGGGATTTAGTATGAGCGGTTATAAGGGTTTAAGGTTTTTTCGCTTAGTTATAACAAGACTCTGTTTAAGGGTAGCTTATAGCAAATCATCAAAATTTCAGCCGGAAGACGTTCACTGTTGGACATAGACCTCCACTGGTCGTCACAACGACCGGTCCTGTGCGTCTCGCATCATATTATTTTTATTATTTATTTAATTTCAATTACTCTCTACACTTACAGTAACTTCTTACTAACACGTACAGAGAGTAAAAAATCATAGTAATAATTATATTATCATTAGATGGATACAGAATATTATTCAATGTCACTTCAAATTAATAATTCAATAATAGCAAAATTCAATAAAAGCATAGATATTAAAAATTAAACAAAAACAATACAAACATAAAAATATTAATTTTCAATCAGTAAAATCACATAATTTGATGAGAAAATAATAAGAATCAAATAATATTTTCATATGAAAAAAAAACATTCTTATTTACTAAAACAATCCTTGCATAGTTTTAGGAATAGACCCACATTGGAGTGAGATATGTCTACATCGGATGCTGAGCAGTAAGTGTGTTTAGCAATGACACCGCCTGATTGAAAACATCACAATGAAAGAAAATAAAAATCAATCTTAAACATAATTCTGGGGGTGTTATGGTACGTCCATCCACACGAGTATGGACACGAGTGGTGGATCATGGCTCCAACCTTCTCACAGAGACGAGTCCTGTGTCGTAACAGTAGGAAACGGTGTAGGTAGACTGATAATGCTTATGAGGCTCATCCCCTGTGACGATGGAATTCTGCCTTTTAAATTTTCTACTTAAAAAAAAAAACGCATTAATTTCATTCAACCTGTTAGATTATTTATATTAGTAGTTTTTAGGGTTCCGTACCCATAGGGTAAACAATGGAACTTCATTACTAAGCCTCCGCTGTCCGTCCGTCCGTCTGTCTGTCTGTCAGCGGGCTGTATCTCAAGAACCGTAATAGGTAGACAGTTGAAATTTTCGCAGATTGTATATTTCTATTGCCGCTATAACAACAAATAATAAAAATTAAGGTTTATGGTACGGGAAACCTTGGTGTGAGAGTTCGACTCGCACTTGGCCCGTTTTTTTATATTTGAAGTACCTTCCTAGCTGTTATATAAACCAAAACTGTCATTGATATAACGGACCATTTATTTGTAGCTCTATTCTCTTAAATGATTTTAACCTTTACTGCTTAAATAATGTTTATTAAATCTGATATCGAATCTAACATCTAAGCTAGCCCTTTAATGAATATGTATTACCCACGTACGACAGGTATATTACCTAATATTATTTACAACTCACGAGCTGATCGGTGATATAACTGAAACTGCAAATGTTAAGAGTGAGGACAGCGCCGCAAATCGTGTGTTAGCCGTACCTAAGGAAGGTATAATATGTACTTATACAATATGTATATATACCTGTACATATATTATACCTTCCCCGCTTCTACTTCCCCTGGGCTGGTCCCATGATTTCGGGGTTGGTTCCATAGTAAAAGTTGTTGATAATGATGAGTACAATGACCCCTAAGAGGTATTGCGTTTATTTTGTAACACGTTGCAGCATAAATATAGCACTAATATAGTATAGTATAGCACTACAGTATCCATATGAGAGAACTAAAGATCATGGATCTCTTTCAAAGATTAACAAAAAAAACACTGTTTTCTCCTGACTTTTCCTGGTTCACTTGTAGGTAACCAAGTGGCCCTTAACCCGTTGGCCATTTTTTCAAAATTTTAGGCTTCGTAGTTTCGGAGATAAGGGTGGGGAATGGTAATTTTTCGTCTAATTTCTTGAATAACTTTAAAAAAATATATTTTAAAATTATGAAAAAAATATAATTTAAACCCTTACAGTAAGGACTTTCATTTGATATGTCACACGATATTGTTCAAATTTTTTTTTTTAATTTTCTAATATGACTCCCAAATGTGCCCCCATACTAAAAATTTAATAATTTACGTAACGCGTCCGTGTTTGGGTCATAAAAGTCCATATGTGTACCAAATTTCAACAGAATCGGTGCAGTGGATCCAGAGAAAACTGGCTGACGGACAGGCAGACACCCGAGTGATCCTATCCCCGAGTGATATATATATTTAAGGGTTCCCTTTTTTTTCGGAACCCTAAAAATAGTTAGGTATTGTATCGGTCATTGAGAGGAGCTTCGGTCTTACTGAAAATGTGCTAACGTTGACTTTTACGAGATGGTATCGATTGATCAGTTCAGCCTATCATAATCCATTACCGGATCTGTACATCCTATTAAACTTAATATTATTTTAAAAATGCTGATCCCTCCCGATATTGCCTCATGGTCTACAACTGGTGAATTTTCCTGCGTTTGATTCCCGGGAAAGAAAAGTATTCATTTGGATGATAGTACAAACAAGCAACCCGTGTGACCGTAAAATTACAATGAGCAAGTAATATTGAGTACGCCATGGTTCTTTTTCATAAAATACAATTAGCAGAATTCGCCCAAAGCGACGATTTGGACCAAGTTAACAGCAATTTCAAGAGAGAAGAGAGAGAGAGTCAAGAGTGAATAGGTTACTTCTAGGCAAGCGTGCTCCATCTTCGACCACATCATCGCTTACCATCAGGTGAGATAGTGGTCAAACGCGAGCCTATAAATAGTAAAAAAAAAAAAAAAAATTGTTTCCCCATAAAACGGAACTATAAAATCTAAAAACAGATCTGGTGAAATATAGATGTAGGTAGGTGCACAAGTAAAACCTCTATACCTTCGGGAAATAGATGATAATGTTATGTTAAACCTACATAAGATATAGTTCCATATATCACCAGCTGCCAAGATAAACTAGCTAACTATACCCGCGGCTATCGCCCAATAAATCTCAATTATTCGCTCAAACGAACTTTAATTGTAATTGGATGTATTTCCTCGTAATCGGCGAACATCTGAACGCTGTGAAGTGCCTTTATTGTTTTATAATTGTGCCTATATACTGTCATTAAACGGGTACCATGTAGTGATGTAGATACGTCGAGATTGTCACGTTTTTGGGATCTTTGCTAAGTTGGTATTTGGTTAAATAATTTGTGCTTCGAAGCTTTGTAAGGACTGAAGACTCTAGCAGGGAAATTGTCTGTTTCTAGCAAAGTTTAATGACTTATTAACCACTTTAGTGTCAAGCCTAAAATACTAACGATCAATGTCGAAAAGTAGTTACAAATTTATGAGGTAAGTACGCTTGATATTTCGTGAGCTTTTTCTTATGTATCATGGGATTTCATGCGACATAACGATAAAGGAAAGTATATACATTTGGATAACTATAGACATAATTATGTAGGTACAGAGGTTTGCAACCTATTATGACATTTAAAAGGATCGGTATGTCTTTTTTAGTGTGTTATGTGACGTATGGTAAAGTCTAGATCATTCATAATAAATTGCCAGTATATCTCAACCATGAGCTAAGCGCATAGCGTTTAACAGTTAATGCCAAAGCCATTAATTGCTGGTCTCGTGAACATCAACACGCAGCCTCTGAGGCTCTGAATCATCCGCTGCTCTCTTACGTCACAGGTCAACTCTATATCTTATTCGCAATTAACATTTTTAACACACATTATGTCATCTAGTGGTTTTCTATGTAGGTCAGGGGAAGGCGAGATTTCAATTAACAACTATGAAGTTTATTTTTGCAAATAAACTATTTTTATTTGAAGGTTTATTGGTTTTTTTTTTCCGGTTTTAATTTGTGTTTTTTTTTACTGAAGTCTGAATTATTCTTCAACGTTTAATATTCCTTTCCTTCTTCATTTTTTGATGAAAATTGTAGTATGGATTTCTTAGCTCAATTAAAGAAAGAAAAATGTTTATTTGGGTCTCGCACAAGTCATATAAAAGTAAGATAAGTAAAACTAACCGTAAGCGGCATCTTAAAATTAATCTGTGCGAGGCCAAAAAGGCCCCTGTCTCAGCATATGCTGCGATATTTAAAAAAAAAATATCACAGCGCATTAGGATCATAGTTTACAATTCCTACCCTGTTCTGCAATTTGGGCCACTGACAAGGAAAAAAAAGTGTGAGTAAAACAGGAGTGTACTTATGTTTCTTCAATAAGAGGTATTCAAAGAAGTACCTATCTAATGTTATATAAATAGGATGATTCATAGATTCATCTACATGTCTATATTTTCAAAACATGGAATAATTGATATTACGGTGCACTAAAGTATTTCTCAAATATAAACAGCCATAGCTCGTGATATTCCCACGCATGTTATGGGTTAACTGTGCACAATGGGATGTTATGGTGCAGATGTGCAATTAGGCAATCCATGACATAGCATGACTCGACTCTCTGACATGTGCAACATCTATCATTCTTCACATAACTTATCTTGTAGGTAAGCTATAAGTTGACCGAATGGGTAATGCCGATTTATATGAGACTAGTTGACCCGCGCAATTTCGTCTGCTCCGCTCCTATTGGTCTTAGCGTGATATATAGCCTTCCTCGATAAATGGGCTATCTAACACTGAAAGATTTTTTCAAATCGGACCCGTAGTTCCTGAGATTAGCACGTTCAAGAAAACAAACGAACAAACTCTTCAGCTTTATATATTAGTATATAAGATGGAGCTTTAGAATATTGAAATATGTACTTGGTCACATATATATATATATATATATATATAATAATCTTAAATAATATTCATCTAAGCAGCACGACTGCCAAACGTGGGTTTTGATTCTCGGATCGAGCAATAAGTGATACTGAGTTCTTCCATAAGGGATTTCGCTGTAGCAGCCCGGGAATTGCAAGTTGGTGGTGTATAACTCCGTGCCTCAGAATCAGAAAGCACGTAAAGCCTGCGCCTGCGCCTGATCTCATCCCGGTCGTGGCGGGTTGCTGTGCCATCGGACGATGAGAATAATAAAGTCCACTGTTGCACAAACACTATTATTTTTTTAAATTAATATTTAGTGTGGCTTAAATTAGTCTTGCGGGATAAGGGGTAAAAGAAAAACCGACTTTTGCTACAATTTCAAGTTCTTGAGGAAGATGCAAATGACGACGGGTGAATAGCTTGTATAAAAACGAAGGAAGCTCCAGGCAAACGCATGTCCAAAATAAACGAACGATAGTGATGTAAGCAACATTGAACTGTCGTGTACAGAATCCAATTAATTGCTCAAAATAATTGTATAATCGCGGCATTCATTCAATTAAACTCGATATGAAGATCAGTCTGCTATGCTAATGTAACCGTACCTCGGCCTTGACTTTGACAAATATATTCTAATTCAGAAATAAAACCACTTAATTACTGATATGATTCATAAAAACCTTGGACGAGAATTAATTAAAAGGTAAACCGAATAATTAAGAACAACCACATCATTTGCTCTGAAAAATATTATAAAGTTATAAAAAATAATGTCCTTACCATTTTAATTAATGGTACTCGTAATTTATCACCTGTTACATTAGTAATAATGTGTGAAAAACAATAAAAGACACTTGTGCTAATAGTTACATATTTACTTCGTTAATGCATTTAATGAGAACGACTGACGTAGCTGGAAATAAATAACAAAGTATGTGTGCGTTATGTACAAATTTTGTAATGAAGAAAAAAGAGACTTGTTTTTTTTAATCCGTTTAGGGTTTCTTCGTATTAATGATTTTTATTTATTAAAAATATCAATATTATTACCCAAGGTTACCGACATAGCCCGAAGGATCGCCAAACTAAAGTGGCAGTGGGCAGGGCACATTGCTCGTAGAACAGATGGTCGATGGGGCCGAAAAGTTCTGGAGTGGCGACCGCGTACCGGAAGACGTAACGTTGGAAGGCCTCCCACAAGGTGGACCGATGACCTGGTGAAGGTTGCTGGTAGCCGATGGATGCGAGACGCGGCTGATAAATATGATGATGATGATCTTTATTTAAAAAATAATGAAATACTGTGTGTATTAAGTTCTTCCCTTGAGAACGGCCAGACTGACTTGGTTAAAATATATTTGTAAATATTCATTATAATTATCTTTCCCTGAGAACTTAACTCGGAGTGTTAAGTTCTCAGGGAAAGAAAATTTGGAAAAAAATATTGATAAACATGAATATTCGGGGAAATCTGAAAGTGATTTTTTGTGTGGGATATTTGAACAGCGCATCGTCTGTGGGGTAAGTTGGTTCAGCTAGTAATAAATATATTTCTTAACAGTTTTATATGATATAAATTATTCGTCTACACTATAATACTATAAAGAGGAAAGATTTGTTTGTTTGTTTGTATGTTTGTTTGAATTGAATAGGCTCCGAAACTACTGGACCGATTTGAAAAAATCTTTTAGCATTGGATAGCTACATTATCAGGGAGTAACATAGGCTATATATTATCCTCGTATTCCCACGGGAACGGGAACTACGCGGGTGAAACCCCGTGACGTCCACTAGTTGTTAATAAAGTAATTTTTTGTATGGAATTTTTTGACAACGCATCGCCTGTGGGGTAAATTAGTTCAGCTAGTATTAAAATAATATATTAACAGTTTTATATGATATAAATGATTCGTAATTTATATCTGTGCCTACATAGATTTCGTGATGGTAAAAATGAAAACATTAACAACCACTCCACCCGGTTCCTCCTGCTTATCAAGTCACTAACGATTCATTTAATTACTCTCGTGTCGCTGTAGAACAGATGCGAACAAATATATTAATAATATGCTAATAAATGTATATAAATAATATATTTTCCGACTCGATTGACGAATGTGTGTAATAAAGAATATTATGGATTCATCTGCTTGATTAAATAATATAAAGGGAAATAAGCGATGAATATAGACAACTACGACTTTAAAGAGTTAATGATTATGTTTTCTTATATGTGTATAACTAGCAATTCGCCCGCGACTTCGTTCGCGCGGGTTTAGTATTGCAATTTTCGTAGGGATCTCTATTTTTTTCGAAATTGAATTATAGTCTATGTTGCTCAGGGATAATGTAGCATTCTAACGGTGAAAGCTCTTTGAAATCGCTCCAGTAGTTTTTGAGTTTATTCGTAACAAACATACAAATATTTTCTTTTTATAATGTTATTATAGTGAATCTAACTTACTATGAATTATGACTTGCACGTAGAAAGTGCACTAAAAATTTAAGATTATGGCTGTCATTACGAAACAAAGAAAGAGATCTTAAGAAACAAAGTAGACTGCCCTCACTTACTAGGTAAAATCAGATTCCGAGCCCCAGCTAGATATCCCCGTACTCCTATAACTCCTTTCTACCCTCCTCCATCCACGTAGAACTGTTCTCGGTGCTAATTCGGCTATTCCTCGGCTATGTAAACTAGTCAATAGTTTCAGCGATTTTGTGGACGTGCATGCAGACTCACTTACCAAGTTCCGCAAATTGACGCACAATGTGATGTGACTGGCTTGTTATGTTTTGTTTTGATTTTTATGTATTTATTGTATTACTAAGAATACTTTTATATTCTCTATTAAGTTAAGCACATTACTGTTTTGGCACATGTGGTGCTTACCTGTAAGAAATTGTGGCACTACACCTTTTTTTTAAGTTAAGGATTTTTGTAAAATTTTTGGTGCTAACAAATAAATTGGTTGGTGAGCCTAATAAATAAATAAATTACGTCGTCCGAAAAAAGTTCATCGAAAAAATTTTCGCCCAGAAAGTAGATTCTACTCACTAAACCTAACCTACCTGAAAGTTTCTAATATTATGTTTCTAAATGTTGAAGTTAGGATGAAATAAAAAGCAATAGCTATTTAACAACATTAAATAATATACCTACTTAACAAAATAATAAAATCTAATCGATTAACGTCAAGTGCTCCGGCTTGATCAAAAGCTCCAGAAGCTCAGCAGAAGAAACTTCTAACTCAATCAAAACCAGAGCTTATCAAGACACACACAAAAACTACATTCAATTAAACTGCACCAAAGCTTTTTAGCATACATTACGCATTTCGTAATTAAAGTGACGGCGACGTTCAGCAGTGGACAGGTGTGCATTAAGAATTAACAAATTACTCAACTTGTGAACTTAAAGTTCAATGTTGTAGTAATGGCCCGTCGTGTCACGGTCCCGGCTCGGACCGGACCGGTTTAGGCACGGTTAGGACACGGATGTGTGACGGGGAAGGAAGCTCTCAGTAGAAGGTGGATGATGATTGAGGGTACCGAAGGAATTGGTGATACAGTGACGAGACTTTTGCATGCTTTAAGCACACGCTTTGCTTTTCAGATATAATAGGTTTGATTTTGAAATTTCAGTGGGTTAAACTTTGAAAGCTGTTAAGTACCTAAGCTGTAAAAAGTTTATATATTTTACTAGCTGACGCCGCAAACGTTGTTTTGCCATACAAAAAAAAATACCCTACCACCTGTTCTCAGACCTACCGAATATACACACAAAATTTCACGAAAGTCGGTCGAGCCGTTTCGGAGGAGTTCGGTAACAAACACCGTGACAAGAGATTTTTATATATAAAATTAAATCATGAACTTTGCACCTCTTTACAAACATATCAATTGTGCGTTCTGAGGAGTGTGAGATTTAGCATCATTAAAGTGTATACTATGACGAATGAGTGCAGAAAAATTATGGGTAATCATTAGGTACTAATTAGTGTATGTCTTTGTAAACTATTGAAGTACTCAGGCAAATTAATTAGCTACAGTGCTTTAATTAAGTAAGTATTTAATTAAATGTTGTTTCATGTTTTATGCCGTAGGTTATCTTACGAAAAAAAGTTACGACAATTTGTTAAAAAATAATTAATGTCGAAAGTCGAGGTTGAAAGTTAAAATAAAAGTAAGAGAAATTAATTAAGAGGTTATAGATTACAGCTTGTACCGTTACTTTATCAGCCTGAGAAATAAGCCATTAATTAATTGGCTGACAGAAGTTGACACTGTTTCGGAAACATGCAATCAAAATGAATGACCACCTTATAAGGTTAGTTTCAAATAAAAAATATAGATTTCGCCTATCGCTCGAAATATAATTTATGTCCAGATTCCGGATACCACACCTAGGACACAGATATATAGGTATGTAATAACACATTATTACATTTTCCTTGATCTAAATAGTTTATTTATATCAATATTTCTTTTTAATGTGATCGAATTGACGTTAATTAATTTAAAACGTATTTTTAATTATTGTTGGTTAAACTTTAAAATGTCGTCTTTTATTTTTGTAGCTGTTAAATTGAAATATATACGGTTTATATGCCATTGAGTTTCCTCATTATGTGTGAAAATTATTGTTTATTGGCTATCGTAAATTATGCGTCACGTTCAAAGTTACGCGTACCTGCCTACTTTTAATTATCAATATTTATTTAAATAAAAATATGAATGAAACCGTTAAATCTATGATCTTATATCATAAGTGGATGTGGTAAACGTTTAAATCCTGTCGAAATATTTCGAATAGTTCCAGTGCTTAATATTTAGTAGTTTAACCTAAGCCCTTTAAATCATTTACACGGAACAAGCTCATAAAATACATTTATGTATCGACCTACTTAGTGAATAGCAACACTATCACACCCTTCGAGCACATTCGGCAGCACTCGACATGTGGTCGGGTAAAGGCTCCCGCAGACAGGCGCTACGTGACAATTCGACAACGCATTTTCATTAAAATTATTGTTCTGCTTTCACGGGACGAAAGAACTCATGAGAATGAACTGCTCTTATAATGTGATCAAGACAGATGACAGATAAGTATATGAAAAATAAATACCTACTTGACAAAATGACCAACTCTGAATTAATATTTATTTGGTCCCATAGTAGATAAAGCCTCTTAATTTTCACTTTAACTTAAAGTCTTGCTTAAGAGGACGACCTGTATCGTGTTGCATTGTCGCGTTCGGCCTGTCTGCAGGCGCCTCAACGCGAGGGCGGCGCGTGGTGCATTGACCACGCGCGGCGCAAGCGCACCATGCGTGCGCACGGTCACCGCGCTGCCAAGGGCGTCTACAATCCCTAACATGGGTGCGGAACAAGGCATAGGCGGAGACGAGCAACGCCTGTTTGGCGGACAGAATTAGGAAATGTACAGACGCCAGCACATCAAGCTACCCGAATCTGTCAAATTTTCCCAATCAACCTTGAACCTAATATTTTAGCAATAAAGTTGAAACTCTGTTAAAGAAGTTCGACAGATTGTTGTAGCTTGACGTGCTGGCGTCTGTACATGAGAAGTAGAGTCTATTATTAGAGAAATAGGTATATTTTGTTTTCAAATTCTCATTAGTGGAAAATCAGATAGTTCGAAAACTGAGTGATAACACAATTGTTCAAGCTTGTTCTACCTGTAGTAGGTATATCGTACTTTTGGAAATATAAGGGCACATGTAGACAAAAATTTAAACACCGGTTATGCCCTTGTCATACTAGCGCGATATATAGGTATTGGTGAAATTGGGCACATTTTACCACGACTCTTAACAAAGTACCGAAACTTCGTCAATGTTGTAACTTGTACCACACCATAACGGTAACACGCGCATAATATCAACACACATTCGTTCTTCACACAGGCCGACACGACACACAGTCGATATTTTTTACATTCGGATACTTTATCAATTTAATTGCTCCGGACAAATCGGCTCCCTTCTATCTCTGAAAATTGGGTCAGTAATCGCCTTTTACGATATATAATTCTACATTTAAATACATTCACGGTTTATTGCACTAAATTATTTGAAACAACCGATGATCCTTCACGGTTTCCGCTAAAGTAGAAGACATTAATTTAATTGGTCGGTGGAAAAAAACAGTCTTGTGCTTTATCTCTAAACAAAGTATCAAATAATGACCATTTCGAAACAACTATCAGATAAGTTAATGATTTTTAAATATTCAATCTACAGGAATGTTGCCATCCAATTCATTATGTATTTGAATTGGTTTCGTTTCCATTATGCCGTGGGAACGGTAATCGTACGCAATGGACAAGCGCTCTATACTCTATGCAACCATAAAGCAAGCCAAACCCTACGCATTACCTCCAGCTCACGTGTCGATTGTGATTGGCTGCTGATTTATAGGAACCAGGTCACATGATATCATTCTACACACATCTGCACTTATAATTCTGAATTGTAAACCCGCAAGATCTTCACAGTCATCATAGCAGGCTTAAAGTCAAATTTTGAACGTGAGCCTGCCAACGACTACTTTGTAATCATGTAGATTGCCACTATCTACAATTCTACGTACTTGATAGGTTTATGATAGCTGTATATTGTTTTTAGCAGACAGGGAGACCTGATATCTCATTCAACTAACTCTAGGGGGAGAATACTACAACAACATGGTGTGATTCTTTTTTTTAGAGACATCTGATAAATAGATGGTTCCTAAGTTATTCAAATTAGAGGACGCAGATACTTAAGAAGCGAAAACAACTACATATGTATTCTAGAGGCTTGCTACTAAACCTACATACCGTGGGAAAGATCCAAAAGTAGCGCGCAAAAAGTCCGCAAATATATCGAATCGGCTTCTTTTAAAAGTAAATGCACTTTGCGATCTGTATTACGACCCAGTTGATAAGGAATCTTAAGCCGTTATTTGTACATTGTACCTCTTATGTGTTTAACTGTAAATGGAGTTCAATGAGGCTTGGCAACTACACTGCATTCGAGCAATCTGCAAATATTTAAGTATTTGTCCACTCATCTAGAGATGTTTGCAAATAGTAGCAGACAACGATACTGCAGGAGTAAATATGTATGCTGTGCAATAGTCTGAAGATAGCGTGTTAGAGAATAACGACGATGTGTGCTTTAGAGAGTGTGAGGAATGAGATTTAAGAAAAGGAAGTGTATGATATTGTTACGGCTGGTAGGGCCGACTTCAAGATGCTACAAGGACAAGAAGATAATGACGATTTATTAATTATCATCATACGATTTATGATTATAATGATAATGATGTGACTGCTTAGTGAAGAAGTGCTAAGCAAAGACTTTTTCAGAATTAAACTTAATATGGACGCCTAAAGGAGCACTGATCTTTGAAAGCGAACCAATATGCAAACGATGTCGCTAGTTCAACATAAATCAAGTTGATCAACGATCCAATCTGTTTTCATAAAGACATAGATTTTCCCGTAGCACATACATCTTCCAACGCATGCATAATGAGGATTTATGCTCGAGTACCTTGAATTACGAACATGAACAAGTCCTAAAGCGGTGCGTGATGGATGGATGTCCGAGGGTTAGGCGGAGTTAGGTCGTATAGGTCACTATGGTTAGCGCTGACAGGTATAATGAGCTCCAATTTGTTCAGCGTGAGACTACGAGTAAGGGCATGATGATTGCGGGAAACATTCACTTGCCCTATATTTTATAATTCTGCTTAATGATATACCGGTGCTAGATTATAGAATAGTTCGCTGCTGATTATTGCTGTTTCATTTGCTTATGAGTCAATCGATGTTGCAAATATTTTATAACTTATTTCCTTCTGCAGTTATTTACTTATTTGTTTCTATTGAAAATTCTTTATTACTGTCCATGTAGCCATCGATAATTTTACTATTGATGTTTTCTTTTCTCCATTACCGGTCCTATACTCATAGATCCGTAATTAAAACATACCAACAACCGCATAAACTGCTTTCCTATTTTGCCTCGCACCCATTTTCTAACCAGCACTAAAATCAACCTTATCCATTATCAAGCTTTAATTGAAATTACAAACATCGTTCAATCCTTAACTACATACATATTCATTGGCTATTACGTAAGAGTCATTTATATGTAATTTTACGACTTCGATCCGTTATGATAATGCATTTCTCCCGTGTCATTGCGCCCGCGCATTCCTTCCTATATTTACGGCGAACGAATGTAAATTAGACGTAATCGTACAAAAAGTATCGAATGCGTGTATTCTGTGTATGTGATCTCGGGTGGCGATACCAGTTTTACTTGTAGTTCTCGGGTTTAAGGAACTGTTGATTATGTAATTGTAGGCTACTAGTTTTGTAACTCACTGGAGGTCGACTCAATACCTCTTTTTTCATTTGTTTCTTTCTTTTTACTGTTCTGTACCTAAAGGGTAAACGCCACCCTATTACTAAACCTCCGCTGTCCGTTCGTTCGTCCGTCGATCCGTCCGTCCGTCCGTCCGTCTGTCTGTCAGCGGGCTGTGTCGTAAGAGCTGTATTAGGTAGACAGTTGAAATTTTCAGAGTGTGTACCTATATCTTTTGCCGAAAACAAAAAATAATAAATTAAATCTATACTAATACTAATATATAAAGCTGAAGAGTTTGTTTGTTTGTTTGCTTGAACGCGCTAATCTCAGGAACTACTGGTCCGATTTGAAAAATTCTTTCAGTGTTAGATAGCCCATTTATCGAGGAAGGCTATAGGCTATATATCATCACGCTAAACCCAATAGAAGCCAAGCAGTAATGAAAATTGTGACGCAGACGAAGTTGCGCGGGTCAGCTAGTACTAATATAAAAGCTGAAGAGTTTGTTTGTTTGCTTGAACGCGCTAATCTCAGGAACTACTGGTCCGATTTGAACAATTCTTTCAGTGTTAGATAGCCCATTTATCGAGGAAGGCTATAGGATATATATCATCACGCTAAGACTATAGGAGCGGAGCAGTAATGATAATTGTAAAGCAGACGAAGCTGCGCGGGTCAGCTAGTTTAAAATAAAAGGGTGTGTCTTTTTTCTTCGCTTTATGGTACGGTGTGTCCCTTCATGTGAGACTCCGACTCGCACTTGGCAAAATCACAGTGACGGCAGTTTTCATGTAAAACAAATGCGAATCTAGCTTCGCAATTTAAATTAAGATTCGCACAAAGCATTTCACGACTGGTTGGCATCGTGCGTCTAATTAGGCATACTAATGTTGTACAGCTCTTAGCCAGCTTGTCGCCAGTGCAATTACTAGTATTACGTGTATTTAAACGAACAAGTCGAGTTCGATAATTTATCATGTTAGCGTATCCGTTTGCATTGGCACACGGCTCAAAAACAATTAATTTTATCGCTTGATTTAATCCATTGATTTGTCGAAATTATATTCAAAACGTTAATTAATTTGTGTAAGTTATTGAGACGTCGATGTAGACGGCTGATATTAAAAATTAATATAATTAATTATTTTGATATTACGAATAAAATACCGATAGATTTCATCTCACCTTTACAAATGTTATCTTTTCAGAGTAGAAAATGTTCACCTTCAAAAATCATCAGCAATTTAAATCAGCATACGCTTTTATTAAGTTCAGCCTAAATTGTATGTAATACACAGCGCTTCAAGTAACAGTACTGGTCGCAAATAAATCTGTCACCCGTCAGTGTCGCCGCGTTGTCGCTTGTATCACGGTAAATTGTACGGTCTGCAACAGCGCACACGGCTGGCGCCGATGAATTAGCGGAATTAAGTTGCGCGAGCTTTCAGGTTGTGGTGCAAGCGATGAGCAGAGAGCGATAACAGGATATATAAAAAGTTTTATTTGGTAATCTTCTGGTTATTTAAATCGATCATTTAGCTAGCTAGAAAAACATTAATAGTAGCCTAATTACAAAAAAAAACTTAAAAAATTACATAGTATTATTTAATTATATTATAAAAACATAATTTAATAATATTTTGTAATTTTTAAAGTTATTTTTTTTTTGGAAATAGGCTACTTTTTCGAAAGCTACTCGTAGATACTAATGGTGTATTGTGTGCATAGTGCCATTAAGCCATATCTAAAAGTGGCCTTTTACAGAAAATGTTCATCCTTTATTTCCTAATAATTCAGGGGACACTTTTACTAAGGAATAACAACAAACCCAAACATTTAAGAAATCGTGCAACTCCTACCTCGACTAAACCCTCGATAATGAGTTGAAAATTATGCACAATTTACAAGTTGATCTGCAAAGTGGAGTCACTGGGTAACTGTCCGCCCACGCAGCGCATACAAACTCACCATCAACAACACCAAGAACATACAAAGAACATAAGCGAACTGGTTCACATGAGCTTAGTAGTTCACATAGCGCTTAGCATTCAGGCACACTGCCTAACGGAGTTAGATAACTTTGGAAACACTCTGGACACAATTCCGTGATATTTCCTTGCGTTACGTAAAACTATGCTTATTCTGTGTACGTTATTGTGCGTAAATCTTTGACTATATTATATGACTAGCTGACCCGCGCAACTTCGCCTGCGTCACAATTTTCATTACTGCTCCGCTCCTATTGGTCTTAGCGTGATGATATATAGCATATAGCCTTCCTCGATAAATGGGCTATCTAACACTGAAAGAATTTTTCAAATCGGACCAGTAGTTCCTGAGATTAGCGCGTTCAAGCAAACAAACAAACAAACTCTTCAGCTTTATATATTAGTATAGATACACAACAATCTGGCTTGCATTTTCCAATCTATGTGGTTGAGCTCTATCTGTCTGTCGCGCTTTCACGCGAAAACTACTGAACCGATTTAAATGAAATTTGGTATACAGATATTCTAGAGCCTGAGAAAGGACATAGGCTACTTTTCATCCCGGGAATATGTTCCCTGGGGATCACGCAAGCAAAGCCGCTGGCAGAAGCTAGTTGTTTTATAAAATTGTATCTTTGGAGTTATAGGTATCTAATGAGGTGCGTTCATATTAACTGCTATACAGATAGAATCGCAGTGTCGCATTGTAGCGTCGCATCAGTCTGTCTAGAGGAGCTTTAAATAATAAAGATACTTTAAGTCCACAAGGTTGACCGATGACCTGGTGAGGGTCACGAGTGGCGAGACACACAGAACCGGTTGTTGTGGCGACACTTAGGGTAGGCATATGTCCAGTAGACGACGTCTTTCGACTGATATAAACATGATGAAGCCCAATATAGGTGTCTTTTTTATTTATTTGAAGGGGTTTTTATTTCATAACAAAATTACTAGCACATCAGCACATCAGTCACAGAAATGTCAGAAATAGAAAAGTAGCAAAATTTATTACTAAGGGCGAATTTCATCAACGAAACTGCTAGTCTATTCTGTAAGAAACTATTTCGATATCGAGCTTCACCTGAGTGATAAAACTCACAAAGTGAGCTTTATTGCACACAACATAAAGGTCTTCATTTGAAACTCACTTCGAATTCTAATGTCGAGATACGAAATTGTTGTTAGAGAATAGCACTACTGATCGCGATCAGCATACAAACCACGTTTACGAACTGTCAGCGTCGTTATTTTCTATGGAATATTGACACTGACAGCTCTTGAACGCAGTTCAGGGGAACTAAAAAGGCTCACATTACAATCTGTCAAATTTAATTTTCATCTTTATCGCTGAGGCATTAGGTTCAAGGTTGATTGGGAAAATTTGACAGCGACGGTTACAGTGATTTGCTTTCTGATTCTGCTAAAGTGGCATTTTTAGCCCCCCAGATGTACTGATTGCGATCATTTTGAATTGGTGAAAATAGCCCTAAGTTTCCACTATGTAGGTAGCTAGTATACACGTTATGTATCTGACTGTGCACATAAATTTCATTCATGACTAGTTTCACATAGTTTTGCTAACGAGATAGTAAGGTGAACACAGATCACATCTTAATAGCTTTTTAATTAGTTGCAGTCAACATGGCGACGAGGAAATAATCTCAAGCAAAATGCACATTAGAAGTGGGAAAATTTCTCTTTTTCATTACGAGATGGTAATTACAGCAAGGTTTAAAATTAAAACTGAGTTTTCCTTCTACGTGTTAATTAATGAATATTAAGTACAAAGAAAGTGTAGTTTAGTGTAAAATATTAATAAATAAATATGTATTAGGTACCTAAGCATACTTACATTAATTAGTATCTACCTACCTATTATACAACGTGTAAATAAGGCTTGTTTTAAATCATGGAAAAGCATGCTTGAAATTAATCGCATTCATTTGTTATCATGTACCTAGAATAGTTTATTTCTCGGTATGGTGGTTTCCCGATTATTTAAAAGAATTAAATACCATAGTACTTAGTCGTAGGTGGTTAAATTAATATATTTTGTAATGTGGATCTGCCAGTATTTATTGTAACTATTTTAGTTTAGTTAGATCCGCAAAAAGTGTCGAAATGCGGTTTCCTTGCACGAAAAATAACGTAATGTCAACATTACCCTACAATTATCTAAACACTAAACAAAAATTACAAATTCATACAAAATAAACCATAAAAAAATCCACTTTTAATAAGCGGTTCATTCATTACGTAAGAACGAATCGTGATCAACCGTTCATTCAATGTCATGTTTTCGTTCTTCGTAAGTGAATCTTTTGCGCTGTGATTTATCTTAAATGCTCGCTAACATTTTAACTGTATATACTTACTTTATATACTACACGATCGCCTTTAATACATGTCTAATTAAACGCTCATGATCATGTATGGGTTGTAAATTATTCATTGGTTGTACTTAGAATTAAAACTTTAGCAATCGGTTTTTATTTATTGGTTTACTGCGACGGCCGAGTACTTTTTGAAAATAAATAACTAAATAGATAGATGAGAGTGATGCTAATGACCAGAGGGTCAATTCTACTATTTATGGAATTTAAGGCTTTTTTAACCGACGAAAAAGCGGAGGAGGTTCTCAAGTCAGTATTTTTTTTAGTCAGTATTTGTATGAACACGCATAACTTTTTACAGAAAAGTCCGATTTTGATAATTCTTTTTTTATGAGATAGGGTATACCTCGAAGTTGGTCCCATATAAATTTATAAAAAAATCCTACCAGAAAATAGGGGTGATTTATTGTTCACTCACAGATTTTAATGCTAAGTTGTGTATACAACAAATAATAGTAAACGTAGGATTATATAACAGTTAATAGCTAAAGTAAGGTAGGTAGCTATTTTGAAAGTAATCAAAAATTAAGCATGTAGTAATTAGTAGATTATAGCCACAAAAAATTATACCTCCGAAAAAACTGAAAAGCAAAAAATAATAAACCTTTTTACAAAAAATAACTTTAATTTCGGAAGTCGGTGTTAAAATACGAAGAAACAATCAAAAACACCGACTTCCGAAATTAAAGTTATTTATTGTAAAAAGGTTTATTATTTTTTGCTTTTCGGTTTTTTCGGAGGTTTATTTTTTTGTTAAAGGTTTTTTTTGATATTTTGCGACTGACATGCGAATGCGACAATTATTGTTGATTAAAAATTAGTAGAACTGGCACTCTGAAGCTTTGGATAAAATTACATTATATCAGTGACAGCCAATGCAGTATCTTCTCGTCCCACATACCACAGTGTCTCAAGACGAAAGTCTATGATCAGTGCGTGTTGCCAGTGATGGATGACATACGGAACTGAAACGTGGTCGCTTACAATGGGCCTCATCAGAAGGTTTAAAGTCACTCAAAGGGCAATGGAGAGGGCAATGCTTGGAGTTTCCTTGCGTGATCGAATCAGGAATGATGATATCCGCAAGAGAACTAAGGTTACCGACATAGCCCGAAGGATCGCCAAACTAAAGTGGCAGTGGGCAGGGCACATTGCTCGCCGAACAGATGGTCGATGGGGCCGAAAAGTTCTGGAGTGGCGACCGCGTACCGGAAGACGTAACGTTGGAAGGCCTCCCACAAGGTGGACCGATGACCTGGTGAAGGTCGCGGGTAGCCGATGGATGCGATACGCACAGGACCGGTCGTTGTGGCGACGCTTGGGGGAGGACTATGTCCAGCAGTGGACGTCTTTCGGCTGATATGATGGCGATGAGCCATTGCAGTGTGCCGGAACTCTAAAATGTATGGGATTGACATCATCATCATCATCATATCAGCCGAAAGACGTCCACTGCTGGACACAGGCCTCCCCCAAGTGTCGACACAACAACCGGTCCTGTGCGTCTCGCATCCATCGGCTACCCGCGACCCTCACCAGGTCATTGGTTCATGGATTGACAGGCGCTCCCGAAATGTCACGTACACATTGACTTTTTGACAATCGTTTCAGCTTACAGAATGTCATTTTGTTTAGAGACTCTGTTATTAATTCCTCGTACACCTATAGTTGTCAAAAAATAAAAGGCCCGTTTTGACAGCAGGATACAACATTGCTTTACTAGTAAGTATGAAAGAGACATAAAAATAAATCCCTTTCGCACTTAGTGTTAAAGCAATCTTCTATTCCTCTCTACTCGGCTATCAAATCGGACTTCTTAGATTTCGGTGACTTTACATATTCAGGTATTTTTTAGGTCTATAATTTATTTAAATAGCCTGTCATTTATTCTTTTCAATTTATAAACGGTTTAATAACTGAAAATAAACTGTGTGAAACACGATTGAAATACATAACATTATGATTATGTATTAATAATGTACCTATTTACAAGTCGGAGACTCGTGTTAGAATAAATTAAAGGGCTAATAATAATAATTTAATAAAATTCACATGAGTAAGATTAATGTTTCCGCTAAACATGTCTTTGAGAGCGTGAATGTTTCCTGTCCAATACATGATTTTAGTTTATGGTTTGCTCTTAATAAATCAAAGCTTATCTTTTACACATTATGTAACCTATGTACTGGTAATATGGTTCACACTAATGTGTCGGGTATTTTAATGGTAGTAAATAGTATTCAATATTGTTTTTCGTCATAATGCTTTTTTTTCTATTTATTAATACTTAGTTATAGAAAACGTGCAAGTGCGAAAAAGTGCAGAAAACGTATAGACGTAACAGACAAGAAGGCCAATTCTCGTACCAAAAAAATTTTTCAATTTAAAGTTGGATTAAAATTAAAAAATATATACATAAAAATATATTTTTTATATCATCTAACCGACAATCAATATCTAAAATTTAGCAATTTTCTTTTAAATTGGAGGTGTTTTTGACACTCATAGTTTGCGACTGCAATGCGAATGCGAACATTCTTTAAAAATACGAGCATTGCACTCTGGTCATAGACCTACCACCAAAAGGAACAAAATTTTAAATTTCATAACAACATATCTCAGTTATCAACACGCACAATTGACCTTTCATGAAACGACCTTCACATATAAAGCAAAACAAATGGACACCAAATAAAAAATTGATGATCGTCGTCATTCATTGTGAAAAATACAATACGTACCAACGCCTAAAACAATACAATCGATAAATATTCATTTACATGTTAATCGATCGTCAGATACCTGAGGCCACCTCTACGATACCACTACACCATGCATGAGCGCAACGCAAGGGATAAAGAACCCTACATGATAAATTATACAGTCTTAAATCAGTTAAGATGTGTCAATACTAGGATTCTACGCTATGGATGAGCGCAGAACAAAGCATAAACAACCCTACGAGATAAATTATAGAGTATTAAATCAGATATGCTGTCAATTCTAGAATTACTATTGTACATTCGTAAGCCATTTGTCAATAGACAATCCATCTCGAGTGATAGCCGATTAATGATGGATTGTATCGATTCACAAGCACACGTCAGGACCAACGTATCATGGGATATATCGATCGTGACTTATCTGACACTGAGTCGATTCTACATATAACTAGGCGATTAAGGATCGACTTATTAATTTTAGTCGATTAAGAAATTTAATTCAACTGGACTGCAGATTTAATCTGCGGTTGATAAGATAGTGTCGTGACTTGGTTCAAATATGTTGAAGTGCAGCTTTGTAAGTCTATCATCATGTGTTTGGATGTGCCAATTACAATATTTAATTTACTAAGGAGAAACTATTATTTCCCGCTGTTTCAATAGCGCGGCTAGGAACAGTGTTTATTTCCATGATAATAAGTAACCTCTGGCACTCAGCCATAGTATTAGTATCAGTACCTACCTACTACCTACTCTAACAAACAAAACAACAAACAATTTTAAATCTGGTTTTAGTTCCATTGCTGGATTTCATTACTTACAGTTGCTTTAACAAATACTCAAGTAACTATATACACTAATTAACACGAAATTATGTACAAACGCGTATAAAAACAAAAGAAATCATTTGGCATCAAAAAAATGATCCAAATCGCAGTCAATGGCAAATTTGCCCAGAAAACTGGCAGCATTGCCGCGTTGAATGGCAAACGAAAAAACGCCCAGCCCTCTGGTCACGTGAACAGTCGACAAGTTGTTTGCTAATATCCCGAAAGACTCGATGCGCACTCGGACCCAATGGGCCTAGTGTTTCAACGCCAAACGACTCAAATATGTAACTCCCAATAAAGTTGTTATATTTGCGCCGTTTGAGGTTTTCTGCACCTGCAGCAGCCGCCCCAGCACAGCCCGCCATGCTAAGAAGATGGGTTGGCGCAAAGGTGTGGTGTTTTTAAATCTTGTTTTGGTCTCCGCTGTCATTTGGAGAACTCTGACAGTCGTTACGGCAGTCAAAAGCTAAAAAATCAGACTCTAGACTTAGCTGCATCCAATAAATTGGAAGCTTACTCCAAAATATGTTGTTGAGCAAAGGCTGTAGGCAAAGTGTAAATTCGCACTAGATTTTTCAATATACGCCATGAAACTAATCAGTACGAACTACTAGAGTATTCCACGTCCGATTTGGTCCGCTATCAACAATCACTCAATTGAATCGTCGAATAGAATAAAAATAACAAGAACACAATTCGCAAATTGATCGATTATATTTTACAGAGAAAGTGTCGCAGTAGCAAAATACGACTTTCACTGGCTTCAAAAGGTGAGTTCTTTAATAGAAGTAACTTTCTTCCAGTACTGGCGCGCTGTCCGATTGTAATTACACTCGCATCACTCGACTCGACGCCCATTGACTGGACAGCTAGTCTATTCTGTAAGAAACTATTTCGATATCGAGCTTCACCTGAGTGATAAAACTCACAAAGTGAGCTTTATTGCACACAACATAAAGATCTTCATTTGAAACTCACCTCGAATTCTACTGTCGAGATACGAAAATGTTGTTAGAGAATAGCACTACTGGACTGTGAAAGTCGGCTGGCAGCTGATGTATCTTCCAATGTCTGCCATACTTAGTTATAAACTTTTTGTTTGATGTGTTAAGAAGATTGATGATGGATAGTGTGTTTTCTACTTAAGTAAGTAATCTATTTTTCGTCCGAATTACATTTTGACTGACTGACCGAGATTCTACGAAGCTTTTTTGCCTTTTTGCACGCACTGTCATTTGTCAATGCTATAAAGATACGAATATCTGTTGATTTTACCCGCTTTCTGAATTAAGAACTTGCAGAAAAGAACGAGTCAAAATCTAATTGAATGCTAAAGTTTGGCAAGTTTTGATGATGAAGTAGAGTTTGACAAGATCACAACTTTAAATTCTTAATTCAGAAACAGTGTAAATGGCTGTTACATTGTAGGTAGTGGTCAAGTGTATAATATAAGAATGACTGGGTCTATTGACTAGGGTATCATCCTTCACTCGTCCTACTGCCAAAGATGACGAAGATGACAAGTTTTAATTTAAGTACCTATCTATCAAAGTTCTACAAACGGACCCCTTGTCAACTAAAGCCGGATCCACACTCGACCAGTGAAGGTAGGAAGAGTTCCGTCCGTCCGACAGCGACTGGTCGCAAGTGTGTCAAGTGCAAGCTTACTTGTCGCTCTTACGTCAACTGCTCTCACCTCAATCGGGTATAAATAGAATAATTAATGCATAGAAACTGACTGGCATCTTGTAACACTATAAACAGATAAGTGTATGGATTTTCCAATACCTATAGGGAAAATTAGCGTTTGATTAATTAAAGGATCGTTATAATACAATAATAGTAGGTACCTCTATATAATGATGTACTACATACCCTTCCGCTTCATTAAACTATAATTACAACAGCGTTCATTGATAAAAAAACGATTTAAAATTCTATAATGATCTCTGTATACAAATGGTTATTATTTGCCAAAAAAAATCTGTTTGCAAATAACATACATTGTGTAATGGCAAACTAATATGTGTCTACTCTATCTCAGAAGTTATAATTTTAATAGTTTAACTACATACTTCGAATAAAGCCTATAAACGTCATATGTCCCACACTATAATATGGTCAAGCAAATCAACTTGAACATTTGGTCGCACGAACTTTTACGATCGAAGGCTGCACTCCACACACGATAAGTGTATCGAGCCTGTTTTGCACGTGTTACTTTTGTGCCTGTTACAACCTACCCACTGCCCATTCATCTCGAAAAATTACCATATTTAATCATACATATTGCACTTTAAGCTCTTGCCAATAAACATGCCCGAAGCGATTTAAAAGTAAATTAATTTCTAATGTTAGACTACACTGATCTTTGATATCTCATATTCCTAGTATTGCTAAAGTAATAATTCAAAAGATATGTCTTGATAACCGCAAACGTTATTGAAAATATCATTTTTAATTTCTGATGAAAGTGCAGTCGCCTTCACCTGTACCATTTCGTGCCTATGATGGATCAGTTTCGTTCCCGATCGGTCACATGCTACGATATTTTTGATATGTTCCTACCTATAATAATGTTAATTTGTGTCTAGTTTACTGCCAAAATGTAAAAGTTGTGTACACCTGGAAGTGACATATTTGCACAGAACAGAGCAATGTACAATTTATGTAACTTTTTTTGTAAATATGTCGTTGGAGTTCCTAAATAAATAAATAAATATGCCAATGCCAGACATCAATTTGTAGCATTTCTTTCATCACTTACATCAAAAATTAATTGCTCTCCTCCAGTATCATCTTTGTTTTGTCCTTATTCCCCGCAAACGAACATCACTTACAATTTTTGACGTATTGTATTTATGTACAGTCGTGGTCAAACTCCTAATCAACCAATTATGCTTTCAAAGTCAAGACCAGTCGTGTCAAGACTAAAATGATAGTCTAATAACATCGTGAATTTTTCTTTATGCGCCACAAAAGGATACAAAATGGTAACAAACAACGGCTAATAGAATCCAGTCGAAAGTCAGGGTTGTCTCTGTCAAATGAGCCGACATAAAATGATAAACGTATTTATGTAATTTGCTTTTGAAGCCAGCGAAGCGTAAAATATGTTGATTGATGTGTGTTCGGGTCGCGAGGAGGTCTACGGTTCAATGTTCGGATATTCTTGTACTTTTACTTGTTTTATTTTATCTTTGATGCCTTCTACGACAGGAGAAGGACTTTGTTTTATAAAATAAAATATCATAAGCAATGTTTAGACACAAAGAAAAATATTACACTGTAACCTTTGGCCAACTAACGTAACTTTATCTTTATATTCATCAAACAAATCATGTAATTCGGCAAACACCCGAAAAAACTGTGTTAACACGGAAATGCACAATAAATTGCATCATATCGGTAATTTTTATTGAGCAGCAAAAGGTAATAGACGTAGATCTCGGCCATCTTGCGAGACTCTCGACTGCGGAAGCTATACAACTCGAAATAAGTTATTATAAAGCACGTAACTTCGGCTACTTTGCTTGAGAACATTTTGTACACGCTACACGCCCACTGGCTGCATTTCGCCATGTTCATGTGTATGTAAATAGAGGCTGTTGATAAACATATCATGCACTTTTAAACCTAGATCTATTGTCTTTCTCATTTAAGAGATTTTCTCAAGCAATATATTTTTATTTAAATTTTGTCAATATAAAATAACTCAATTCTTCTTATAAGAGATAGGCAGTATACATTATTTATAATTAAGTATAAGTTCACAATTTGTATACTAACCATAGTAAAATATTGACTAAGTGCCCTCAGAAGGTTTAATGAATGAACTCCTCAATAAAATAATGAATGAACAAGAAAATTAAGTAATGTAAAACATAAGGACTAGTCGGCATGATTTAGGGCACGAGAAGTAACTTACAAAGGTACAATAATTAACTAAAGTGTCGAAATCAGAGCTCCAACTAATAATATCGACAAGTTTTCGAGCGAGCCTTGCGTAATTTTAAGGAAAATGTCATGGTCAGTGATACGAGATATAAGGGTGTTTTCACTAAATGCACCAAAGACCTATGCTACACTGTACACAACAAAAAAATAAGACGCGCGGCATGATATGGAAAGCTTACCACGGGTAGCGAGATAAGGCAAGGATAATGAAGAAGAACAATAAACGATTTGAAAATAGAAACAAAAAAAAAAACTATATACTCCGACCATAGATTCATAGGTGCAATAGGTACTTCTTATAATTAATGTGTCCGCTGATTTGATCTTTTAAAAAGCCAAATATATTAGTTTAATCATTTTTATTGACAATAACGCATGATTGATAGACGGGTTAAAATATATGTATGAACAGAATGCAAATTATAAGCTCAATGATATGTTTAATTAAAACGTAATGTAATTCAATATGGGCGTAGGGCAGACCAGTGCTTACTCAATGACCGGCAAATGGCTCCAAGCAGTCTGTCACAAGACTTTATAAGGAAAATTTTATTCCTTTCATTTATACCTTCTCATTATTCGATATCTTTTACACATTTTTATATTAATTTACCCAGACACCGTACACTGTGTGTACAAGTGTCGAAATAAATATTCTAGAAATTCTGAAGGTGACTGTACTCTGTAAACAAGTTTTGAAGGAAACTTAAGATACCGAAAGTGGTTATCATCGGAAAAATAATACTTATTTCCGCTCTTTATTTTTTACTGTTTTCATAGCAAAACTAATTTGTTTATTTACAAACCGAACATTAAAAATAACCATTAAAGCCATTAATTTAGTCAAAGTAGTTTTTTTGTCGTAATATTATGATCAGCAACGGTCTCATGACCTACGAGCAGTCACGAAGTGTTCCGATCTACTCCGAACAGGTTTCCGCCAATCAGAGTCAAGGTCACCGTGATCTACGGGTGCGTATCGATCAATGATCTATGATAGCCGTGCGCACGATTGATGTGCGACGGGAAAAAGTTCGCTAATTGTTAAAATTTACGTGAAACTAATCGATTTGACTTTACACTTAAATGTTGTTTTGATTGATTTCTAGATTTTTTGTCAATTTATTTCTACTTACGGAAAATTCGAATGAGAAAGAAACAACACAATAACGCATACACAATTGAGATTGAAATTAGTGTAACATAATGTCTGTAGTTTTATAGGGGATCCATAGAAATGTCTTGCAATAGAAGGCACTTTCAAATGTCGAAACAATAGCAGTGAGCTTACATTATTGCGAAGTTACAACTGACCATATTTCACATAAATTAGGCAAGAAATAAGTGCCAGCAGTCGTAAGCTTAACGTGTAAGTAGTCAATATTTACGTTAAACTTCATGGCAACAAAGAATTAGGTTCACGAAACACCTTTTTTGATGAGAGATAATTTTGTCTCTATGTTTTTTACTACTGACAGAATATATTATTACCTAAGAATGGCAATAAAAAAAAAAAGAAGATGACACGAACCAAAAATTACGTCCACTACCGTTGACGTAATAACATTTATTTTACGTTTACATATTTTATTTTGTAGTGTCGCTGTAAAACAATCACAGTCGTGATATTTTTACGACGCTCCTTAATGCGTCGAGCGGGGTGTAGCATTGAACTCTCCTTTTAATTACAATCGGCCGGATATTTCGTAATTAATCGAAGGTATAAGTTAACTGTCTTATTATATCGCTAAACTTCTATGGTAATCATGTTTGTCGATAATAATTTGTGGTAAGGTAAGCGGTTAATCACTGGTTCGCTTAATGCATTTTTCGTGGACTTTGATATTAATTTATTGACATATACAACTATGTTGTCAGTTTTAACTTGCCTTTCTTCATTTAGTTGTGCAATGAGATGCATATAAGTATATTGCTTGACATTGAAAAGGTATAGTATATAATTTATTGCTTATTTTTTATTTTATGGGTGTAAACGTTAATTCTATGGTGTGTTTTTAAAGATGTCTATCATATTTTGAAATAAAAAGCGGTTAATGTAATGTAATTGATAGCTGTTTTTCATCCGTAAGAAATGAGGTTGTATATTAATTTGTCTACTTAGCGATAATAAGTACTCACAGTAAACCATTTAATTAAACATTTAGATATTTATACAACCTAAATAGGTACGAATATAATATAAGTGTGTTGCTCATCTATTTTATAGTAAATAGTTTATTAAAATAATAATAAAATAACAGAAGAATAGATTTTGAGGAAAACGTTCTATAAATTACCAGGTTTATGATTTATAAAATAAAGTGCTATCATTTATTAGTATAAATATAATAAAAACAATTGTATAGGTACCCAACTAATTGTTTATTATTTGAAAATTAATATTATTTCACAGTAATTACTGATAAGTTTTGAAAATAATTCTAACTACCTTTTACCCGCAACTTCGTACGCGCATATCCCGTTTTTCCCGTTCCCGTAGGAATTTCGGGATTTCCTCTCTTAGTGCTCCCTTACACTCCCCAAGAAACCTATATGCTAAATTTCAGCTTTCTATGACCTGTAGTTTCGGCTGTACGTTGTCTGTCAGTCACTGATTACTAACGGAAGAAAAAGAAAGAAAGAAAGAAAGAATAAAATTTCATTCTTCTTTCTTTCTTTTCTTTCTTTTTTTTCTTTCCTTCTTTTTGTATTCTTTTTTTCTCTTTTTTTATCTATACTAATATTATAAAAAGGAAAGATTTGTTTGTTTGTTTGAAATGAATAGGCTCCGAAACTACTGGACCGATTTGAAAAATTCTTACAGCAATGAATAGCTACATTATCAGAGAGTAACATAGGCTATATTTTATCCCAGTACTCCCACGGGAACGGGAACTACGCGGGTGAAACCGCGTGACGTCTACTAGTGTATAATATATTGATGATGTATAAGCAAAGCAGTTTTGACTACCAAATTTTTCAAGATTTTCTTACACTGTGTTTGCAGCGTAGCATCGCATCGTATTTTTTTGAATGCGACAAAGATTTTTTTTCTTCTTTAGTTCGGTAAACGATCAAAGCGGGAGATTATGTACATATAGTTTGTTTAAACGAGCTATTATGAGCTATTTTGCGACCTCAAGGATGCGCTCATCAATCATGATTATAATACACTTCAAATGATTTAAGTGCTCCGTTCCGCAAAAAAAAACATAATTTAAAAAAAATATATAAGCGGAACAATAAGCTAAGAAGAGTGATATGATTACCACCATGATTAACTGAATATACATACCTAGATATTACTGCGACATATCTATTAAAATTAATAGTTAATAGCCTTATTTATTAGCATTCTTAGTAAGACACTATACTGTATTTTCCCATAAGTTACTAATGTTTATGGTCAAACTATAATGTTACGGCGATTATTTCGAGATTTGATGACTCATTTTAGGAAATTCCTCAATATTGTTCCTAGATATTTACGTTTATAAAAACTGTTAAGATAATGAATAGAAAAACCATTCCAACCTGACGTTTGGTCAGTTCATTAGTTCACAATTCAGATGATGTCTCTATGCCATTTTTTGTTCTTCTCGAACAAAAACTGTGGAGTGGCACATATTCATATTTTTTGAGTCATTATTCTTCTGTCAAAGGTCATACTAATAGTCGATTCCGTTATTGTTGTAAAAACTAACACGGTTTATTTGGTTTTATGTTGTTTAAATATAGTTTCCTGTTCTCAGTTAATATTTATGGACCCATTGTTATTTGCATATGTTCGTTTCGTAATACCTACTTGTATCAGTCTGATATATTTTGTTCCTCGACTCTAGAGAGAACAGTATATAAATTTACAATATCGTACGTAAATAATACGTTTTACCTTATTGTTGCATAAACCGTAAATCTATATACTAATATATAAAGCTGAAGAGTTTGTTTGTTTGCTTGAACGCGCTAATATCAGGAACTCCTGGTCCGATTTGAAAAATTCTTTCAGTTTTAGGTAGCCCATTTATCCAGGAAGGCTATATATCATCACACTAAGACCAACAGGCGCGGAACAGTTATGAAAATTGTGACGCAGACGAAGTTGCGCGGTTCAGCTAGTATATTATAAAACTGACGAGATACTACAATCTCTATATATTCCGAATTACGTGTACAGAAAATTTCAAATATTATTTATTGTGAATCCTTAGAAGTTATTTATATTAATTACAAGTGGTCGTCACGCGGTTTCACCAGCGTAGTTCTCGTTCCCGTGGGAGTACGGGGATAAAATATAGCCTATGTTACTCCCTGATAATGTAGCTATCCACTGCTGAAAGAATTTTTCAAATTGGTCCTATAGTTTCGGAGTCTATTCATTTCAAACAAACAAACAAATCTTTCCTCTTTATAATATTAGTGTAGATAAAGTTTACAATATTTATGTGTCTTATCGAGGATGATCAGTTAACAATCTCACCCGATTAATTATAAACTTACGGCACTTGCAATAAGAAGATGACATACCATTTATCCTTTCGTTAAATAAATAGAGTCTAGTTCAGGTTGGGTATATATACACTATACATCCACATCCTCCTCAAGATCATTGCCCGCCAAAATGTTCTATAAATAGGACCACATAGGCTCTGATATAAAAAATATAATTGCACCGCGTTCTCTGGGTAGTCAGCAGTACCGTTATTCGCAAACGATCGACAATAACCCCCCGGCAGAGAGTTTGTGATCGAATTGAACCGGAGTTCATTTGTTTTTTGTACAACTCCTTATTTGGCATTCAAAGATTTGAGAATACCGTTGGGTATATAAAGGATGGTTTGGTCTAGAGAACTAGAGTAATACGTGTAGTTCTTGGTTTAAAGAATGTCTACTTGTGATAAAAAACTTATTTCACGTATTTGTCCTGATACGGAAAAAAATCTTTAATCGCGTTTCCAGAGCAAAGTCAAAAGTCATTTATTCAAATTAGACTGAGAGCCAGAGCTTTTTAGGTACCCTAACGGTAACCAACGGAACCCTATTACTAAGCCTTCGCTGTTCGTCCGTCCGTCCGTCCGTCTGACTGTCAGCGGGCTGCATCTCAAGAACCGTTATAGGTAGACAGTTGAAATTTTTACAGCTTGTGTATGCCTTTTGCCGCTATAACAAGAAATAATAAAAATTAAAGATTATGGTACGGAACCCTTCGTGTGGGAGTCCGACTCGCACTTGGCCGGTTTTTGTACGTAAAATTTTACAAAAAGATAGTCCCCCAAAACGTCCGCCCGTTACTTCCTACTGTTTCAGCGTTATTCTAGTCGTTTGGTTAAGATATATCTGCATTTTACTTTAAATATCTATTATTTTAATCTTTTTGGAGATCTATTTTGTCTCGCTGCAGGCCTCTTCCAAGTCCTTCGTCTATTTTAATCAAATTATATTGAACTAGCTGACCCGCTCAACTTCGCCTGCGCCACAATTTTCATGCGTGATGATATATAGCCTATATAGCCTTCCTCGATAAATGGGCTATCTAACACTGAAAGAATTTTTCAAATCGTACCAGTAGTTCCTGAGATTAGCGCGTTCAAGCAAACAAACAAACTCTTTAGCTTTATATATTAGTATAGATTTCAATTCAGACATAAGTTAGTGAAGTCATTGGCTGGTATATAAACTTCATTATCCTGCCCAAACTAAGCATAAAGTAAACATAATTACAACAATAAATTAATAACAAAGGATGTTTACAAACTCGATCATCAATCGATTCTCTAGTCGATTGTCATGCGTGCTCAGAAGATAGGTAAATAAACAAATCGATTCAAAGCTTGTTAGTAAACACAACTCGATTCCACAGTCCATCGTAAAAATCGTGTCCGTCAACTCGAATGACTCATTTTATGTTAATTTTGTCATTTCAACAACAGGGCAAACAAAATCCTTTGTTGCTAAACAAATGGCAACAAATTATTAATTGGAAGAGGCGTTAATTGACTAATAACTGTTTAACACATTTCAATAAACTTTGGTCGGTGTGTTTTTGTGTGGGATTTGTTTAAATACGTAAATACCAAAATTTATTTCAGTAGATTGGCTTCTGCGAGCGGGTTTCCCGCGTAAAATTCGAAAGTTGTACCAACGGAACTCAAAATTTCACCCGTTATCTCCCCATAAAATGTGAAAATTCAAAAAAAAACCCTTAGTTATGCCTGGTTGGTGTAATTCAGATCATCATGTAAGAACAACTACTTTTATACAAATTCGCATTCCCTCCCATTTCCTCCCCTTAAAGTCTTTTCTATAGACTATAGTTATAAAAAATCGTTTCTCAGTGATGCTTACGTTATATAATAAATCTAAGTATATTCTAAATTTCACCTGGTTAGAAGCTAATCAGTCAGGCAGGACGAACGATTTTTTATAACAATAGTTATAGATGAAAAAGAACTAAGCTCTAACTTTAGACCTTAAAAAAGCAGTTTTCTAATTCTATTTATATAAACCTACAGTTAAGAAACCTTGTAGTTTGCACCCACAGCTAAAGTATCACTAGTAGCTTTTGCAATGTAGGTTTATCCCAAATAAAGGTACCTATTAACGTAGTCCTTAATTGCTAACACAACCTCATAAAACAAAACCTCTTTACCTACCATAAACAATAATAATGTAAGTGTCAAATATGCAGACACCCACATGTCAATACGCAACTGATTAACATAAAAGCTCCTTACGACTTTAGAAATAGGGTTCAGATTACGTCAGCACTTTATCCGGGATGGTGTTATCCTAATATGTAGTCAAATGTCAGGACAGCATTGTGCAAGTATTGAAGCAAAGTTGAGTAAATTGATGATGCATTTATGGTTATTGGTTCGGTTAAGTATTGTTTTATGATTTATTTAAGGTGTCAATACTTTTGAGTCATCTTGATATGAATAGGTGTTTTCAAAATAGACAAATATTCTCAAAATCAAAAGCCATTTCATCAAATTTGGCTGAGAGACAACACTTTTTGTTCGCCAAACTTCTACATAAAGACAGTCCCCCAAAAAGCCCGCCCGTCACCACTTCCTAGTGTTTTAGCTGGGAAGAAGTGGCGCTATTGCTGAACCAAATTGCATAAGATAGATCGATAGGGGATTGATTCCAGTAAACAATACTTCGACAGGTTTCAACCCAACTGCTTTTCATTTTTAACCGACTTCCAAAAAAGGAGGAGGTTCTCAATACGGTGGGTATTTTTTTTAATGTATGTATGTACACCGATTACTCCGAGGTATTTTTAGTTCGATGCAGTATACTTGCCATTTGGTCCCATAAAAATTTGATTTGGTTTGGTTCAGTAGTTTTTATTTTATTAGCATTTTTGCTTATTTCAATTTCTGCGTTGACGAAGATGTCGTCCAAGTATCACCACTTAAAAGTGAAAAATAAAAAACTTTTTACAAAAAAATATAACCGACTTCCAAACAAAACACAATAAAATAACCTTGATTTCGGAAGTCGGTGAAAACAAAGAAACAAAACCAAAAACACCGACTTCCGAAATTAAGGTTATTTTATTCATTGTAGTGTTTTGTTTGGAAGTCGGTTATATTTTTTTGTAAAAAGTGTTTTATCTCTATAAGCTTTTATTTATAACAAGTTTGCACAGAAGCATCTCATACCTGTAAAAAAAATGTATGTTATACTTCTGCGCAAATTATCAGTAGGTATATAATAAACTAGCTTTTGTCCGCGACTTCGTACGCACATACCCCGTTTTTTCCCGTTCCCGTAGGAATTTCCCATTCCCGTATAGCCTATAGCCTTCCTCGACAAATGGGCTATCTAACACTGAAAGAATTTTTCAAATCGGACCAGTTGTTCCTGAGATTAGCGCGTTCAAGCAAACAAACAAACAAACACACTCTTCAGCTTTATATAGCTTGTATAGATGAATTATATATTCGTCGCTTCATTCTTCAGATATAATTTATTTACCAAGTAGTCCCTTTATCCTACAGGCAACATCGCACGATTTCAGAGAGTATTGCGATACCCTCATTTTTTTTTTTTTTTTTCAAATACCTACACAATGATTCTTGCATTTTGTCTTTGCGACTTAGTTCATTCCTTTTTCGTGCGAGGCAACGAGCGCACACGCCTTGTGAAAATGCCGAAACGTAGTGCACAGGAGAAATTGGAGAGATACAAACAAAAGATTAGGAAATTAGAAGAAAAAGAAAAGTGTCGACGACGAATACAACGACCGTTTGATTCGTCTGAGGATGAAAGTAATGCAGGTTAGTTAAAGATTACATTAAAAAGTGTTTCAATAAGTGAAAAGTGAAAAATTATTATCACAAGATCGGGATTGACTGCGAGTCAATTGCGATATCATAATTAGCTGCGAGCTAACTATGAGTCATGTTCTCATGACAAACTACGTAGAAAATATGTGTAATTTAGAATAGATATGCACATTAACTACAAATTATTGTCCGCGAGACAATATTAACGCATTTTGCGCTAAATACCTCAGGACCCACGCGCTCAAACATTGTACTATGTTTTTCAGATCCGAGTGAGGTCGAGGTTCGAAAATCACATGACAATCCATCAATCCTTCCATATGAAGAAGAGCAACCACCAGAGGTGCCTGCTCCTCAGGAGGTACCAGACCTTGTAGAATTTGCGGCTGCCCCGCCTATGGAGGTGGAAGTAAGTTTGGATCCGGAACTATTGTCTGCTTTGGGATCCTCAACATCTGGTACGCCAGACTTCGGAGATGACATTCACGAAACCTTAGCCAACTTGTGGACACCCTTATTAAGGCAAGGGCTAACCAAAGAGGATAAAGATAGGCTCATGAAGGAGCATCTCATACCCGCCAACTGTAAATTATTGCAAGCACCGAAGTTAAATGCGGAGATCTCAGCCGCTGTGTCAGACATCGTCAGAGGCCGTGACAAAAAACTGGTGGGCTTTCAGCAACAATTGGGCAACGGTACCGCCGCAATAAATAAGGCAATGAATACCTTGCTCACGACAGATAATAAAGTCCTGGCCTTAAAACATTTGAGCGACGGGTGTCGCCTTTTATGTGACCTACACCATTCTGTGACCAAGGACAGGGTTAAATTAATTACCCCCAGTCTAGAGAAGAATTTTCTTCACGTCATTCAAGACACAGAAAGGGATGACACCCTATACGGAAACTCATTGTCCGAAAAAATAAAAGCCAGTAAGGCCATTGAAAAGCAAGGATCTCTCATTAGAAAAACAATAACACATCAGAGGAATAATATTCCGCAACCTTCTGTGAGTCATCCTGTCCCTCAGGGAAACTGGCCAGGACCTCCTCGTTACCCGACAAGCAGGGGGGGGCGGGGAGGTCAGAAGAGACAACCAATGACAACACGTCGGTCATACCCCACGCAGTCTCAAACGCAAACGAAGAACTCGTTCACATCGAGAGCACGTGCACCACAACAAAAATAAACCAGGTACATGCAGGCAGAATTCAATTCTTCTCCCGTTGTTGGTTTCACGTAACCAAGAACGTAGTCGTGCTTTCATGGATACAACATGGTTTTCCAATTCCCTGGCATACTCCAGTAAGTCAGACTGCTTCCCCAGTGTCCAACTTTACTTATGATGAGGCGCTAGACATGCAGGTAGCAATTAACAAATTATTAGAACTAGGGGCTGTATCACATTGCGTCCCAACTCAGGACCAATACATTTCAAAAATATTTCTAGCACCTAAAGCTAATGGAGGCAAACGGTTTATTTTAAACCTTAAATCATTAAATAAATTTATAACGCATACACATTTTAAAATGGAGGACTATAGAACGGCCGCTAAATTAATTCCCCAAGGTGGATTCTTAGCAACCATCGACCTGAAAGAGGCCTATTTATTAGTTCCTATAGTTGAATCAGATCGAAAGTACTTACGTTTTCAGTTTCAAGCCCCTAATTCTAAAAAAGTTTGTACATATCAGTTCACGGCCATGCCGTACGGTTTATCAGTGGCACCAAGAGTGTTCACAAAAATCATGAAAGAGGTTGTATCTTATCTTCGCAAACAGGGATACAAATCCGTAATATATCTCGATGACATATTATGTATAGGTAACGATTACGACGAATGTGTTACTAATGTGCGCGAAACTCTTAAACTTTTAAACTATCTAGGTTTTGTTGTTAATTTGGATAAGAGTTCGTTAATACCATCACAAAAATGTAAATTTTTAGGATTCGTATATAATACACTGGACATGACTTTATCGTTACCTAATGAAAAACGTCACAATATTAATCATTTAGTTAAAAGGTTCTCGAAGTTGCCACGATGCACAATTCGAGAGTTTGCGCAATTGATAGGTATCCTCGTCGCAGCTTGCCCAGCGGTACGATATGGTTTCCTGTACACAAAGTTGTTAGAGCGTCAGAAATTTCTAGCATTACAACAGCATCATAATAATTACGAGAATAAGATTACTATTCCCGAAAACGTTCTCGAGGATCTTAATTGGTGGCGTAATCATATTTTCACAGCTATGTCTCCCTTTAGAAATCAGAGATATCAAAAAGAAATATATTCAGACGCTTCGAGAACAGGCTGGGGTGCCGTGTGTAATGGTGTCAAAGTTCATGGCAGCTGGAAAGCCATAGAAACTAAGCATCATATAAATTATTTAGAGCTCCTAGCCGTGTTTTTAGGACTAAAAAGTCTAGCCAGCAACGATAACCACTGTACAGTATTACTAAGGATAGATAATACTACGGCAATCAGTTATATCAACCGTCAAGGTGGAATTCAGTTTCCACATCTAAATGACCTAACAAGATCCATTTGGCAATGGTGCGAAAAGCGTAACATTTGGGTATTCGCATCTTACGTGAACACGAAAGATAATTGTGCTGATGAAGAATCTAGGAAAGTTAACCCCGATACAGAATGGGAACTATCAGATCGTGCTTATCAAATAATTAAAAAACAGTTTGGTTGTCCGGATATTGACCTCTTCGCTTCTCGTAACAATGCCAAATGTGATTTGTTTGTCTCTTGGAAACCAGAACCAGACGCTTACGCTGTAGATGCATTTACTTTAAACTGGCAAACCAAATACTTTTACGCGTTCCCGCCCTTTTCTTTAGTCTTAAAATGTTTACGCAAGATTATCGAAGATGGTGCGGAGGGTACATTAGTCTTTCCCTACTGGCCTTCGCAGCCATGGTACCCGCTATTACAAAATATACTTAACTCACACATACTTTATCTAAATCCTAATAAATTCCTTCTTCAATCTCATTTCAGGGAGCACCATCCCCTGCACGCCAAGCTTACCCTGGGTGTCGCGAGGCTTTGCGGACGGCATTTACGCGCCGCGGAACCCCCGATGAATCATTAAATCTAATGATGGCCTCACTAGCCGACAACACTATTAAACAGTACAATGTCACACTAAAACTATGGTGGCAGTTCTGTTTTCTACATAACATCGATTTCTATAGTGGTTCAAAAACTTCCATTCTTTCATTTTTAACACAACAGTTTAATAACGGTTGTTCGTATAGCACACTGAATAGTCATCGCTCCGCGTTGTCTTTAATAGTCAACTTTGATGTAGGATCTGATTATTGCATAAAAAGACTAATGAAAGGGGCGTACAAGTTTAAGCCTAGCAAGCCCAAGTATACATCTACATGGGACCCACAATTAGTACTCAATTACGTAGCTAATTGGTACCCTAACTTAGAACTGGGTATCGAAAAGATTACCAAAAAATTAGTTGTCTTATTAGCACTTTGCACAGCCCATAGGGTGCAAACATTTTCTTTAATTAAGTTAGAAAACATATCCATTAATCCAAACGGCATTAAGATAGCCATTACAGACATAATTAAAACTTCTGGCCCCGGTCGAGACCAACCGGTACTATTCTTACCATATTTTCGGGAAAATATTAACATATGTCCTGCTTCGGTCCTCAAAGATTATATTTTTGTTACAAAAAATATGAGGTCAGAGAATGCAGGAAACCTCTTATTAACCTATAAGAAACCACACAAAGCCGCCACAGCGCAAACTATCAGTCGATGGATTCGGCAAGTGTTAGCAGAAAGCGGCGTGGATGTAAACACGTTCAGTGCGCACAGCACGCGCCACGCAGCCACGTCGGCGGCTCGCGTCTCCGGACTTAGCGTGGATTTGATAAGAAGGACAGCTGGCTGGACCAGTACGTCTCTAACTTTTGCCCGATTTTATGATCGCCCAATACAGAGCGATGCTGATTTCGCAAATGCAGTTGTTTTTCCTGTAATTAATTGATTACAATATTAATATTGATTGTCCAAAATTAAGATTTATGTTAAGTTTGTAATACTTTTATGAGCAAATTTGATCTGAAAAGGAGAAATATGGTCAATATCTTTTGTTTTCATTAATTAAAAATATATTTTCTGAACAAAACTTGTTTCTCTAAAAATCTACTTGGTAAATAAATTATATCTGAAGAATGAAGCGACGAATATATAATAGATGATCAAACGAACTTCTAAAGTGAAGTTCGATCATTATTATATGAGTCGCTTCATTCGAAGATATAAGTACCCTCCCATCCCATTATACAAAGCACATTTCAAAAATTTCAATGCATATTACCCCAGAAGTTTTGTTCTTATGCAATCTCTAAAAGAATGAACTAAGTCGCAAAGACAAAATGCAAGAATCATTGTGTAGGTATTTGAAAAAAAAAAAAAAAAATGAGGGTATCGCAATACTCTCTGAAATCGTGCGATGTTGCCTGTAGGATAAAGGGACTACTTGGTAAATAAATTATATCTTCGAATGAAGCGACTCATATAATAATGATCGAACTTCACTTTAGAAGTTCGTTTGATCATCTATTGTCGGCACGCGTTGGCGCAGTGGTTGAGCGATCGGCTACTGCGCCGCGTGTCGTTGGTTCGATTCCCGCACGGAACAAATATTTGTATGGCCTACAGATAGTTGTTCCGGGTCTGGCTGTTTTTGTATGTGAGTTTGTATATTTGTAATCGCACCCACGATACAGGAGAAGTTCCTAGTGTGGGGAAACGTTTTTTTTAAAGAAGAAATATCCCGAACAGTTATCGAACTTCAAAACTAATTAAAAACGTAATGACTATTGCGATCCAAATCTTCATCTTCAAGCCTCAAAATTTAAACAGCTTGCGATCTATTCGAGGTCTCGTTAAGGTAACGGTGATTGTTATTAATCACGCATTGTATCAACACATCACAGCTGTAAGTAGATGCTATTGAATTCTTGACAATAAACCTGTCGGAGACACTGACATTGTTGGGGCGACAACGCGACAACGCGACGACTCGTGACAAGACGTCGGGATGTCGTGAATGTGTAGAGTTACCATTTGTTTTGAGTTAGAAGTATATTTATTATTGAGTAAACATTTTTTACCTACAGAATTTTCTCTCTTAAATATACAACCTGTGACAGAATAAACGCAATACCTCTTAAGGGGTCATTAAACTCATCATTATGAACAACTTTCACTATGGGACCAACACTGAAATAGCGAAAACAAATCGACTCCCCCATACATTTATGTGCGCATAACTCGACTAAACGTACTGAACAGCAGATTTTTTTTTGCGATTTCGGGTTTGGTCCCATAGTAAAAGTTGATCATAATTATGAGTACAATAACTCCTTATCTCTAGGTAATCTCTCCGTATCTATAGGTTTTTGTAAAGCTCTACCTCAGAATATCTTCGATTGGATTGATTGGACCACGACCACGACACTGTTTACATATACAGCTTTGTCAATAAAACTAGCTACCGCCCGCGGCTCCACCCGCTTGGCTGTCGAAAATTATCCAAGGGAACTTACTCCCGAGATAAAAAGTATCGTATGTGTTATTCCAGACTATAATGTAACTCTGTGCCAAATTCCATTAAGATCCGTTCAGCCGTTCTGACGTGATTGAGTAATAAACGTCCACCCAAACTTTTACATTTAAAAAATAACATAGGTAGTATAGATATTATTCCACTTAATAAATAAATAAGTACTAAATTCATGACTGAAAAGTAAACCGAACTAACAGCTGATAAAACAACCAACCATCTGATAAATAAAGTGAGAACAGAAAAACAGTATGAAAATGACAAAATTGCCATAATTTTACTCAAGATCCATATCCTGATGTGCGTTCACACGTGGCTGTCATGCGCATAGGACGCATTGTTCCATTGTCATGCTAATACTGCGCGCGATTGACAGATGACGGGGTTGCGCAAGCCGTGGGTTGCGCAACCACCGCGGATTGGACCAGTTTGCGCACCTATCGGCCAAGTAGCTGCAAAGGTCATGTGTGAACTTGTCAACGGTTTTATAGTGGGTATCATATATGTAGACGTAGGTACATACATAATACTGAACCGTAGACAACTGCAACTGAATCAGGGTAGGGTACTTCGAGATCTAACACGGATCAGAAATGACCCGTAAAAAAACTTTTTACAAAAAAATATAACGGACTTCCAAACAAAACACTACAAAGTATAAAATAACCTTAATTTCGGAAGTCGGTGTTTTTGGTTTCGTATGTTTGTTTTTTAACACGGACGACGTCTTTCGTGTACGCAGAAATTGAAATAAACAAAACTGCTTATACATATAATAAAAACTACTGAGCCAAACTGAATTAAATTTTTACGGGACCAAATGGCAAGTATGCTGCATCGAACTAAAAAAGAATCACACAAATCGGATCAGAAAACTCGAAATAATCGGTGTATATATAAAAAAATCTCCTCCTCCTTTTTTAACCGACGTAAAAACGGAGAAGGTTCTCAAGTGGACGCGTATTTCTTTTTTTGTACGAGCTCGTCTTATTTTATACAGAGTAGTCCGATTTCGATAATTCTTATTTTGAAAGTCGGTTAAAAATTTCTATAGAACGATTTTGGGCAAAGAGTGATCTGATCATCATTTCAGCCAATATTCGTCCACTCCTGAACGTAAGCCTCCCCCAAAGAGCGCCAACCATCCGGGTCCTGAGCATTCCGCATCCATCCCCGGTTGCCGCTGCTAATCTGATATAGGTAAGTAAATCCTTAAAATACTTACAGACTATAAACGACCAATCAAATTTGCCACAGCACAATTTTGGGAAATGAGTGATCTCTGACATAGGTAAAGAATAAAAAGATTCCTTCCTTTATCCGTATTTTTACATGTAGTCGTTTGTTTAACAGACGTTATAATAAAATACGCAGAAATACAGTTTTTTTGACCTGTTGTTTTACCAGAGACACGCCAAGGAATAAAGGAAAAACACTTTTACAGCAATTAATTTAAAAATTGTGACGAGCAGTGATATCATCATCATCTTTCTGCCCTTATCCCATGTTATTTGGGATCGGCGCAACACGTACACACACACACACACACACACGCAAACACACATACACACACACACATACACACACAAATAACACACACGTACACATATATTTAATCCTTTATATTGTTCTCCACAATTTCACAGCCGAGTTAGGATTAAGTTACGAGCTTTCAACAGTAAATTGTTTAGTTTTGTCTAGTAATAAATATAGCCTATGTTACTCGGGGATAATGTAGCATTCTAATAGTCAAAGAATTTTTGAAATCGGTCTAGTAGTTTTTGAGATAAATCGCAACAAACAAACAAAAAAACAAATCTTTTCTCTTTATAATATTAGTTAAGATAAAGTACGATGTGAAGGCGTTTCAATCAATACAATTTGGCAAATACGATTGACATGGTAGGTCTACGCATGGGCACTTAAGTAGTCTTAATCATAAATTAATTACGTTCCTGTGATACAAAATTCAAGATGTTTATCTGAACTTCAGATTCTAAAGCAATGTGCGAACTCTATGCTTTTATACAGCTCTAAGTCCCATACTAACTAAATATCCCAATTAAGCCTACTGATCGATGAGAAGTTATTAGGTAATATTATTAAGACATGGTTTATTTAATTTTGAAGTAGTTTGTGCAAGAAACTATTCCATAGTGGTATGCTGGAGTACTATTTATTTATTTTTTAATTATAAAATGCGTTCAAAAGTTTGAAGCCTTGAAAGGGACGTAAGCTCTAAGAAAGCCTTGATGTTTATTCATTAATATACATACCTACATACAATACGATAGACAGCATGTGCCTGAATGTGCCTGAATACTAATTTGAAGCCGTCCCCATAAAGTTGGGAAAAATCTAGGCAGATGATGATGAGGGTTAACCTAGGTGGACTTCTGGACCAACCGTCGCGTCGTTCATGCTTAACTCTCTTTTTTTTTCTGATGGGTTCGCTCTTGCTCTAGTCTAGGTCAGAGATGACAGAGACAAAGTCTACGATGGAGCGAGCTTACCCAGAAGGAGCCTGTGCACTCTAACTTTGAAGAGATTAGGGTTGTAAGCGTTTGGAAACACAGACGCAGGCAGAGAGTTCCACTTCTTTGCTGTGCGCATTATAAAAGACGTTTGGAAACGCTTAGTGCGAATTGGTGGAATAGCAACAAGGTAGGGATGGTAAGATGCAGTGCGTCTGGATGTCCGATGGTGGAAGGGGGCCGGTGGGATGAGGTCGTGGAGTTCTTGGGCACACTCAGCGAAGTAAAATCTGTAGAAGACCGACAAGCAGGCAACCTTACGGCGATGAGCCAAGCTATGTAGCTTGGCATCCACCAGTTTTATCATTTCGTTCAATATAACTTATTCATAAAGAAGTTTTTAAATGAACGGCAAAACTAGCCGCATTATGAAGCCATCCTTTATTTCCTCATGTCAAAATAATCGTGATTATGACATATAGTAACATCTATTATTATGCATCATTATTATAATTATCTTGTCATACAAGGTAATTATATGTTTTCATCAAACATGTCGCAGGCAATTTTTCAAATTGGGATTTCTCGGAATTGTCACTTATGACACTTTTCTTGTCATTATTGCGTCATGAGAGTTTAAAAGGCGATCTGTCAAACATAGTTCCTAAATGATATCACAAACTGAAATATAATTTATTGTAAATTGGTGACAAAGGTGCTAATACGGAAATAAATGGAAACATAAGACTGATGCTAATATGACATGGTGTTAATTTATACAAAATTATACAAAAGAATTGTAGTAAAATTAATGACGTAATGAATAAGTAACTGTAGAAGTTAACCAAACGTGACAATTTTTTGCCAATCTTTTTTAGGGTTCCGTACCCAAAGGGGAACCAACTAAACCCTATTACTAAGCCTCCGCTGTCCGTCCGTCCGTCCGTCTGTCTGTCAGCGGGCTGTATCTCAAGAACCAGAATTGGTAGACAGTTAAAATTTTCACATAGTGTGTATTTATGTTGCCTGACAACAAATCATAAAAAAAAATGGGGCTATTATACAAAAAATGACTTTTTTTCTTCGGATTATGGTACGGACGGAACCCTTCGTGTGAAAGTCCGACTCGCACTTGGGCGGTTTTTCTGTCAGCATTGAATTTGGTTGAACGGCAATTTATTCTTGTTTATTGGTCACTTGACCAGAAGTGCTGAAACGAGTCCCAATCGTTACAGTAAACCTCGCCTTGAACCAATACAAGCAATTACTTGTATCGTTAATATTTGTCACAATAATATCGACATATCAACAAGTACTAAGTGTAGTAGACCATGTTACAATTAATCATTAACAAATTGAATGTTATCAACATCTCTAAGAGACGCATGACATATCTTAATTTATCATTTTTGTTCGATTGATCGGAATAATTTAATGCACCTTTATAAATCTATCACTTGACCTCGTATGATTAGCAATCATACATAAAATAAAAATATTTCGAAAGTCCCACTTATGTCATTTCAAATTTAATTTGCTACGTCAAAGCACTTATATTTTGTTTAATTTCGTATTTCTTTTTACTGTGTAGCAAATGTTTAAATTTGCAAAATTAAATATTTTTCTACCTATCAAATTATCATTTAACCATAAACGTTATATTCGCCTTGACCCAAGAGAAGAGACATTAAACAGAACAAAATGACACGCCTATCGTTTCGACACTATTGTTAGTGAAAACAAAATATCGATAAAGTACAGATCAAGTTTGATTTGCATATCACTCATGTTACTTATAATTCCACCTCTACGTACTCACAGTTTCATGGTCAACGATACATCAAGTTCGGTATCATAATCACAATCATAATATTGAGAAGGTGATACATAACATTTTATCATTCATAAAACACTTACATAAAGTTACATACGCACGTAGCTGTCAAAAGTTCGAGGTTAAAACTATTAAAATTAAAAAGAAAATCACACATTTCATGTTACCGTTATGTTGGCCATTTGACTAGTTCTCAAATCGCCCGAGGGTACGTAAATGCGTGACGAATAGATACCGTATTCGTGACCACTTGCCTATCTCAATTATACTCTAGTTCAATTTGTTTAAACTACCCATATATGGTGACAGTAGAGGTAGAAAAATATCGACATATGGGTCATGGAGATATGAATGGTGTTTGTTTAATTTTCACTCAATCATTGTTGATAGGAGATACGAGTATTGCATAGCGATCCAATCCAAATATAAAGATCATATTTATACAATCCTGTAGTTACTTATCACATATTGCAATGACAATTCAAGGGACTAAAAACGAATTTGAATTTGTGACGAAATAACCTATGACCCTTTGCTCTATAAATAAATTCCAATTTGATTTTGTATTAAATTGGCTGATATTAATGTTCAAATACACCAAAAGGTGCCGCTTTAAAAATCTAAAAGCCGCTACTTGATCGTAACCAGTTCGTATGTCAAGGTTAATGTATTGACTGTTTTGCATATTGGCCTTTTAACGATATTGAATGTAACGTGTGATACATTTTACGCGCGATCGCTCGCGGGTCTGCGACCGCGTGGGAAAGGCCGGACGTAGCGCGAATTGTCCGATTTCATATTATTGTAAGCTACATTATGTTATTGCAATGTTCTATTGTTATCGCGAAGTGAGATCGTTTGAGATCGCTTATTATCTCCGCCGCGATGTTTGTACAACAGATTAGATGGCTCGAGGCAAGTTAGTTTTAGATAGCTACTGGTTACGATATAATTTAATGTGTCAACTTTATTTAAGTTGACATTGTGAGACAGGCTCGAGGAAATTGTTATCTAGCGAGTAGGTTACATGGATTTATTGGTTAATTAAAAGGTCGTTAACAAGCATTAACTCTAGTTAAATTAACTTACTAAGATGCCTTTGAATTACTAGTTTACTGTGGCTTTTATCTCGCCTACATATTAACAGAAAGTGCCTACGTACTTGATCCAAGTACATATGTATGTAAGTATGTCACGGGTGTATCGCAACGCTAACAGACATCACAAAAGCTTTCGGATGCAATAGCCACAATGGTGTTGTGACAAGTACCCTCATACAGATACAGACACAATTGACCTGCTGGGTGGACCTGGTTCATTGTCTGGTACGTTTAATAGTAGATGTATTAAATTGAGTACATCTACGAATTGAAGGCGTAATTACTACTTTTAAGGAAACCATTTTAGCCTACCACATATCCCGACCAAGACAAGCAAGACTTGACAATGGCGTATGTAACTGCAGATGGACTTACTAGGACTTTAAAAAAAGAAACGAACATGCAGATATGTAGTCCAGATCAGCGAAAGCGAAAGGATGGAATGAATTTGCGGAAAAAAAACTTAAAAATAATGCCCTTTTTATACCTTTTAATGTATATTTTTTATTGCTAATAAGACGAAACAATTACTTTCGAATCATCTGTAATTTTCCTTAAAATCCCGTTACGACAGGAGAAATGCAGAGATTTATGGACGTACTCGTTTCTGAGACGCATTCTGTGTGCATTCATCTGAACATTATCTAGAACGCATGACATCCACTTTCTTTGTCGACATCCTAGAGTTAGATTAGCTTGGCTTGAATGAATTGACCATCCGTTATTGCGAACATAGTGTTATGCTATTTTTATCCGAGACTAAAATACATACATGAGCGTTACGATTTAATATTCAACGACATAAATGTGGCGACGCTTAGGGGAGGCCTATGTTCAGCAGTGGACGTCTTTCGGCTGATATGATGATGATAACCTAAAAGAAATTACTAAAAGTTATCTAAACTAATAAAATAAAGAGATTTCAATAGTATGTGTATATGAGGTAATCTCTGGTAGTACTGATCGGAAAATTCTTTCGCTGACAGAAAGCTTTTCTATTGCTGAGATAATCAAACTATGGTAGTTACCAGATAAATGTGCAATAGAGTCATTGACCCACATACATTTATTGACTTTCATAATATCATAACAGAAACAAACATAAAGCTGTCCTGAATCGACTTATATCGTGATACTATACGTTCTCTAGTAATGAAAAAGTGAAAAATAAAAAACTTTTTACAAAAAAATATAACCGACTTCCAAACAAAACAATACAAAGAATAAAATAACCTTAATTTCGGAAGTCGGTGTTTTTGGTGTTGTTTCTTTGTTTTTTAACACCGACTTCGTTTTGTTTGGAAGTCGGTTATATTTTTTTTGTAAATGGTTTTTTGTTTTTCACTTTTAAGTGGTGATATTTGGATGACGTCTTCGTCAACGCAGAAATTGTAATAAATAAAAACTACTAAACCAAACTGAATCAATTTTTTATGGGAAGTGTGCAAATGGCAAGTGTGCTGCATCGAACTAAAAAATAATCACAGAAATCGGATCAGAAACCTCGGAGTAATCGGTGTACATACATAAAAAAATACCCACCGAATTGAGAACCTCCTCCTTTTTTGGAAGTCAGTTAAAAACGGTTCATAATGTATTGTTCAGGTATCTACGAAGGGATAAAGAGAAAGTTCAATGTACTTTATTGCAAGTGCATCTGGCGCCTATTATACATAAAAATGCACGGTTCCCATGGAAAAGACAACGGGAACAAAGCCACAGGAAAAATTATAATACCTACAGTAAACGTGAATTTCAACATTCTTCTATATTTTCGTCGAAATTGTTTCTCTATGTTTCAAATGTCTAAAACTAAGTTTTGAATTCAGAACCATTTCATTGCTTTCCACTACTGAATCGGAAACATAAACAGTTGATACAAGAATTAATAAATAAAGTATTATAATTTATAATCAGTTTTATTACCTTTCGCTTCTCGGATCGTTAAAACATGCAAGTTATTTACATAAGAAATCCTATTTTTAAGATATAGGTATTTTACATTTTGAATAATAAGTACGCAGTATTTGCATTTTCTATTATAGAATCCGATTAATATTTGGAATAGTATTGTAGAAAACAAGACTTAAACTTGACCAGGCGCTTATTTATTGTATAATTTTATGTCACAAAGTATAAAAATAGATTTTTTGGAATCTCTTTCTTAATCCATATTATTAATATTGTTTTTAAGCCCTTTGTCATACTTGACTGAAATCCTTAGTTTTTAGAGTTCCGTACCCAAAGAGTAACCAACGGAACCCTTTTACTAAGCCTCCGCTGTCCGTCCGTCCGTCCGTCTGTCTGTCAGCGGGCTGTATCTTGAGAACCGTAATAGATAGACAGTTGAAATTTTCAGAGATTTTGTATTTCTGTTGCCGCTATAAAAGTTTATGGTCTACGGAACCCCTCGTGTGCGACTCCGACTCGCACTTGGCCGGTTTTTCAACACTAGATGACTGTATTCCTGTACACTTGCTTGGGATCACACGTCGCATGTAACAATAGTGAAACACTACTTCCAGTATATAAAGAAAAGGATAATAAACGTTATTATTGAAATCCTTAATACTGTTTTTCCCTTGGTGCCCACCCTGTAAATACCTAACCCTCATTAAATTCTTATTGACCGATAAATTCAAAGGTACAGCTAGTCTATTCTGTAAATAACTATTTCGATATCAAGCTTCACCTGAGTGACAACTCACAAAATGAGCTTTATTGCACACACCATAAAGGTCTTAATTTGTAACTCACCTCGGATTCCACTGTCGAGATACGAAAATGTTGTTACAGAATAGCACTACAGTTCACTGTTCTTCTTAAACTAATGCAGCCTAAAGCAGAATCTTCTCCAAAATAAAATATAAATATATCACTCTTATTCTTATCAGTCCACCTACTAAAACCACATCGTTAACTTATTATAGCCCACTTATCTTAGCCACCACCTCATCTAGCCACTATCTAAGTAACTAACCTGCACAATAGACGCGACGAGAAGACCGAAGCATAGCGCGATGCTGGTGACCTGAGGGGCATTCGCATTCGTGATGGTGATGCAGGCAGCCACACCGATGGATGTGAGGAAGAAGGTGCCCAGCAGCTCGGCGATGAGCTGCCTCCAGAGCAGCTTGTTGTCAGTCACGTCTGAAAGACCGATGATGGAGGAGGTTCCTGGGGGAAAAGAAAATGGGGATGTTAGTTGAATTAAACTAAATAGTAATTGGTTCAGCCGTTTGGGAGGTACGATGTCACAGAATACGGGGGAGAAATCAAAATGGTATTTATATGAATTGGGCTTGGACATATTTCAAACAAGTCTCCCCAATGTGATTTTGGTTTGGAAGAGCATTTCCTTTCTTCAGTATTGTTTGGAATATTTCGCAAACTGCTGTTTCAGTTAATTACAATAAATTGAGGCGATGGTGTATGAAACCGGGCTAATTTGCAACTTGACAGAAAACATTATTTCAAAAGTTAACTATGAATTAAGCTATTAATTCGAAATTTTCCACAAAAAGCTAAAACCTATTTGAAATACCAACGATTAGGTTATTAAGTATGACTAAGGCAATATACAATTTCATTATGTAATGGTGTAACCCTACCATCATCAAAACACGAAGATCAATTTATTACACGGTATCGATCGATGGACGTTTCGATATAATTCTGCGGTTGAACAAGAAACGCCGTATCAAATACATAGGAAATTTCGTAGCGGTCTCCAATCTCGCGAAACAAATGCAATTTACTAGTGATTTGACGAAACATTGGCACAAAACAAGGAAGCCAAACATATACTCTACAAAAAAAAAACGGTTCGCCAGAGCCCTTGAATTTAAATTAAGAAGAAAAAATGTACCACAAACAACAATGTGTGTCATGTAATGAATTAACAAAAGTAAGCGGTGAATAGGCTTTGATTAACTGTTAGGAAAAAATATTTCTTCGATCTACGAGTCGCCAGTCACCGTAGCTAACATAATTTTCAAGATATAGTATAAAGATCACAACTGTGCAAATATGGTTGCTAAAAGAAATTCTTTAAAACAATGTCAAGCGTCGATAAGTCTGCGATCGCTTGTATATTCTTAAGTCATGATAACAATTTACAATTGTGGTTTTTATACCACAAGCGCCAGCTTCGTGAAAGAATCTATGGCAAAAGTACTGGCTGGGTATTTCATAAGCCCTTTTATTATTCTATTTCTGTAGCCGTTTCCTTTTTTAAAAATTATACGTGTTAATTTTTTTTACGTTTGTTGAGTTCTGTTTTCAAAGACGAATTAATTATAACATGTATTTTTTTTATTGGTAAATCTTTATAGGTTACACAATAGTATGGGATACAAGTATGGTGGAGACTTGTCATTTGATTTAATTATTTAATACTTATAGAGTTCTGGCCGGAACATCAATTAAACAAAAAAGACATTTGTGTATGACAGATGAAAACATTGAACAAACTCATATTCATGCAGAGAAATAAGAAGTTGCCCAGTTAATCGACTTATGTAAAGAAGATGGGTAGCCTCTAAAACAAAACTATCGTAATGCACATTCTCAGGATTTTATTGTTTTTTTTTTAATAATTGATCCAAAGCGATGCCAATCAAAGGTAAATTTTCTATTGCTGCATAAAACTGACCTGTAGAGAACTTAAGTTTAGCGTTGATAGGCCAAAACGTTACTATTAAATATTGATGATGTCCATTAAATAAGTCAATTATTTGGAAGTTGATTTAGACAAGCTTACACCTTTTCTGTGACTGAAGGGAATTGAATTAAAAATAATCTAGGGTAAATTCTCTGAGAAATGTTAAGGTACCAGTGAGTGTCATTTTTTTGTTTAGTTTAATTTTACTCGACTTTTTGCGTCACATTTTTCATTATTGCTCCGCTCCTATTGCCTTTAACCTTGCTTGATAAATGGGCTATCCAATACTAAAATAACTTTTTCAATTCGAATCAGCAGTTTTTGAAATTAGCGCGTTGAACCAAACAAAAAACAAACTCTTCAGCTTTAGAATATTAATATAGATTCGTACCGCTCTTTTATTTAAAATTTACATTTACAAAATACTACGTATTTTTTAAAGACGTGTGCTCACGTTCCACGAATTTCTAGATATGTAATTAAAAGTTTTTTAGAAAAATATTATAACGAGGAAATGATTAATTTTGGACTATTAATTAAAAAAAAACTACTTGTCTGGAACAGGTGCTAAACGATGTGTGATCTAATAACGAGTATTATTTATATACGGGTTCATTATGAATTCATCGTGATAAGGACGGACATAAAGATTTTTTTTTCATATATATTTTGCCGTGTGTTGTGCGTTGGAATTATGTGGGTTATTAATTCTGAATGTTTAACTTGCAAATTGTGTCACTGGGTCTTTGCTAAGATTTATTAAATGTGTCGAAGTACATTAATAAGTGCTTGATGAAAACTGGAATTATAATTTAAAGTGTTTCGGTCGCCTTTAAATATATTGTGGGCAAGAAAGATAATAATAGTGTCTAGTGTTTTAGAAAAAGTCACTATTCAACTGTTTTTGTTTTATCAACATTCCAAACCATTGATGTGGTTGAACATTAGTATTCATCTTAAACACATTGAGATACGCAAAACATCGCACTAATTTTACTACTGGATACTAACGTTGAATTTCAATTATTTCTTTGTACTTTTATGGTAAATAAAAAAAAACGTTTATTATTTATGCATGCGTAACTAATAAAACACATATAAAGTAAATACGCGGATACGCTGAAGGCGCTTGACTATTTTACGTAGGTACCTAGCAAAAAAACGCTATGATATTCAGGACCTCTGTGTATTTTTTCGTTACCACTTTATTTATCTAAATAAATAACTTCATTGTTTTTTTTTGTAACAGCGAATATAATTACTGCGCATGCGCATCCTAAACATGGCGCTTACAATGACACACATTTTTCTCACACAACGAAAATTCACGTTTTGAAAATTAAAAATAGAACTTACTCTTCTGCATCTCATCCATAGCGTAATCCGTTTTCATTTTGCCGGCAAAAATAACTTTTCTTCGAAATAAGCACTTTCGAGATCAGTCCCCGCTATTATAACTTCACCGACCGCACTATTTTGAAATATGAATTAAATAAAACACCGTGAAAGTTTAATTTGATTTGTAATTGAAAAATTCCGAAGACGCTCGAGAACTGTTGTGTCGTAAGGCGTGCGTGTGAGACTACCTTTCGTTGTGGCTACATACACTTGAGTGTGGCAAGATCTCGCTCGGGGATGCGGATGACAGGTACCGGGCGGCGAGTGCACCTTACTTTTTATTCGTGTTCGAGATGTTCGCGATTAATGCAGAATTGGCCGTTGCGTCTGACGTCAGAATTACGGAAACAAAAATGTTGCGGAATAATACGTCCGATTAAATTATGTCTGTTGGCTTATTCATAGTTCTTAAAATAATATTAGGCGCCGAAATGGGGATTTCGTGAATGGAATTTTGTTGGTCTCGAAATTGGTCAGAATTCCAAACAACTTTGTTGAATCACAAACTTGAACATCTAGACTTTTTACATGTTCTATAAAAATAAATTGAGGTCGTATAAAAGTGCATGCTTTATAGAACGCATAGAAAATGGAGCATTGATAACTTAGCGTGAAGTAAACAATAAGGATTTGAAAACTAGCGCAAGTGTGTAGTTAAGAATAATACTACTTGGTCCAATTATGATCCCCTGAGGGACCCTGCGTTGAAATATCAAATTAGAAAAAAATCTCTCTTCATACCTGAGTAATTTTATCTCAAATCAAAAATTGCCTAATGTTATTTACATTACAACAAGATAAAGAATTTGTGGCTAACCAACCTATTACAGACTTAGTTTAACTACATTGTTTGAGCAAACCTTTATCAAATGCCTCATTTATATATCTGTAGACAATTGCATTGATTGTCCATCCATGACCCTTTAGGTGCATTTGTATAGAATAATTCAACCAAAAATCAATCAATCAGATTTATTTATCTATTTCACAGTTCACTGCAGAACTAACATATGTGTCAAATGCCATGTATGGTCTACGTTGACCACGCTCGCCTAGCAGGTTGGTGACCCCAGCTTTCTCCTATTATACGTGTTGACGGTCACCTGACTCCGTATTGAGGCTGGCAAGTTCATCCAGTTCATCAGTGGGAGTCATCATGATATGACGGTCTTAAAAGCTGATGTTAATCGTACTACCAGGGGTTAACGATGGCAGGTGGGATTTTTATGAAGTATCTTTATGTCTGTAAAATAGGTTTTTGAAAGACGATACCAATTCATCGTTTTCTATTAAAATGCAGCGAGTATCACCTTGCACAAGAGCTATAGCAGTCGTAAAATATAATTAAGTTCTTGATACGGAGAAGACAGTTAACATAATTGTGTTAGTTTGTCAAATGTGTTTGGGCACCTTTTGGTGTACCGCCGCCAGGTGCGTCGGTCTCTCATATGAATTGTATACCTCTTGGCTTTATTGCCTCGCTAATGAAATGAGTATAGAGGTAAGCAACATTAGCAAGGTCTTTGCTGCAAGGTACTTTAAAGTTCGCAGACGATTGGCAGGTGGCCTACGCACGTTGTACTGGCTGATATTTTGAATTCAATTGAACACTCTCTGCTTTGGGGCTGTTATTGTTAGTCTACTTTTGGATGTTAGCGGTGGTTTTGTGTTCGGAAGTCACAGCTTCAGTTATCGTTAGGATTGATGGCAAAGTTCGCAATTTTTCTTTAAAGGATAGGACATTATCAAATGACTCCTTCAGCTCTGGGTGGAGCAGAAGGGAGTGTCAGACTCTTACTGATTAAAACTCATCCGTGTTCCTCCTAATGCCATTTGCGTTCCAGGGCCGCGGTGACTCTTTCGAACAATTTCCGCAAAAAGTTTGGATAGAGTCCGCGATTCTTTGAAATTGACGTTGCCATTGATGTTGCATATCATTGGTTTAGCTGTACTCGTACAATGTTTAGTTCTTGGTATTTCAAAATTTTTGTAGTTTTACCATTGTTATATAAAAACCCAAGATCGCACAGTCTCGAACAAATGCAACACTCGAAACTGTCGTCAAAAACTGACATGTATCAAGTGTCATGTGTGAGTTGTGAGTTATACTATAAACAATTTTTTTGAAAATTCAACCTTACACGGATCGCTTAAATTTGTTCTTACAAAGCAGTGCAGTATGGCGGGCGATGCGAGACTGTTTGAAACTAGCGCACAATTTTATATTGTGCGCTTGTTTTATGCGGCCGTTTTTGAGATGCTGAGTGTGTATCTTGGGTTTTTATATATCAATGAGCTTTACGCTAAATCTCCGACTAAACGCTAATACGTACCCACTTACACTTTTCCGCACATTACCCAGTTTCACAAGAATCGTACATAAATCTCTGTTTATAGAAACGTTATCAGCTATAAAAATTCAGTAGTTACACTGTGTGCCGTAGATAAGTGGCCGTGGTCACACATAAGAAAACATTTGATGTTTGTTCTACGAGATAGCTGTACACTGCTGGTAAATTAACGTCTTCATTTTAACGGTGTCATAAAAATGTGACACGGGTTTATGTTACGTTTTATTAAAGGTGGAATGGTCGAGGAAAATTAAGTCTTGGGTGTTAATATTGCCCAGTAAATACTTTTGTTATGGCCTGTAGTAATAACGATATGAATAAGTGAACTAAGATAGCTATAAATTGTAAAGTATGAAGTGACTTTAAATAGGTCTGGCTTATTTGACTCGCTATACAGCCAAGTCGTTTAGTACTGGCATAAAAAAGAAAATAGAAGATAAAGTTTACGACTGCAAAAGCTGGATAAACAGGTTGATAATTGCGGGAAACTTCAGTGTAATCCAGGTTTTATGCACTAACATTAGCATTGGAATATCTTTATAAACTTGATACGAGAGGGATTTGGTCGCCTCTGGAATCTTTTTTTTTTTTTAAACTTAACCCCACTCTAGGAATTTCTCCTGTATCGTGTGTGCGTTCACAAACATTCAAATTCACATACACAAAACAGCCAGACCCGGAACAACTATCTGTAGGCCATTCAAATATTTGTTCCATGCGGGAATCGAACCCGCGACACGCAGCGCAGCAGCTGATCGCTCAACCACTGCGCCAACCGTGTCGTCAACTGGATGGAGTCAGGATATTTTTTTAAAGTATTTATAGGCACGCGTTTGAATTGCGATCTCACCTGACGGTAAGCGATGATGTGGTCGAAAATTGAGCACGCTTGCCTAGAAGTAACCTATTCACTCTTGACTTAAAGACTCCCAGGTTGTAGCTATCAGGAAACACAGACTCAGGCAGGGAATTCAACTGCAAATGCTGTAAGCACAATGAATATGTTCCCAAAACATTTTGTGCGTGTGGGTAGGAATTCTCCACATATTTAGTCACCATTGGAACTTTGAATGGAGTCAGAAGATTTTAATAAACAGCTTTCATTCATTTAGGAAGAAAGACGTAACCAATTAGAAAATACTACGGAAATTATGAGATACACTTCATCCTGGCTTTAATGGCTGGATCCAATTTCTAATGACTATAACCAAAGCTTATTCCTAATATATATTCTTGATAGCGATCGTTAGTTCTCAGGTCACGTTTCCGGCTATATGTATTAAGTTCTAAGACTTGTATTACCGACTCAAAATACAGGTAATTCCGTAGTTTTTGCTAGTAGCTAAATTGTCGTATCATATATTATTTGCGGTCTATTGTAATGATTAATGAATGTATGAGTCAATTTAATTTAAAACTTTGTCAAGATATACTTCGATATAGACACGCGGCAGTGTGTTCAGCCAAGTTCAAAGAAAAAGGAATTGGCGACGCAGCCGCCGTGTGCAATATTAGACGAACCATTTTGAGATATTTTTGACCCCTTTTTAACTCGAAACCTATATACATGAAATATGGCAAATTTATGCCAAATTTCATGTATGATTAGAATCCAAATTTCAAATCATTTGTGAAATCAAAATTTTATACCAAATATTATGTCAAATGTTATGTTTTTGATAGGATAGGTATTATCTGGAAAGTGGTGATCGAGAACCTCGTAACTAACGTCGTCAGAGTTAATCCCGAAATATAAGAGATCATCAATATGGGGAACTCAGTTCAGTTTTAATGAACAAAGTTGAATTGTAATATTTTAGGCCATATTTATAAAAAACCACCTTGAAATGAAACCTTTATATTTTTATTTATAAATAAGGCTGAAGACGTGTTCATTTCGAGTAATATTAGACGAGACCAGAGGGTCTAGCACGAATGTTTTGATATATAGTAACGTTACAATATTGTAATAGTAAGTGAATTTTGAACAAAGAAAACTACAACCCCATAGTATTTTGGTTTAACTGATGCGACATACACAATTTGTATCATACAAAAATATGAATATAGTATCCAATTCAAATAAATATTATTTGCGAAACGAGTAGGTTTTATAATTATAGTAAAATTTTACGTTACTTTACTATACGTCAAAAACACTCGTGCTCAGCCCTCGGTACTAACTTAATATTCTATTTCTCTGAGAGTGTTTCCTAGATTGTGTGGATTTTAATGAAATCCCCTGATTGAGTCACAAATAAGTTGTAAGCTTGTCTGTAATTCCAATTTCTTACAAAGTTAGTGAAAGGTGGGTTTCTCTACGAATTATTGGAAAATCTGAACAAGATATTCCACTATGAATAACAAATTAAATTCGATTCAGTAGAAGCTAGACTGTGACTAATCATTTATCTGTACAACATTACTCAAGTTAATTCTACATGCTTTTATAGTACACGAGTGCACGGTAATTTGAAAATTAATATGCACCTTTGTTTTTAAAATGATGATGAGATTGCCCCATGGCGCTACAAAAAGTACATTAAACTGAGCGAAGTATTTTTAGAATTAATTTTTAACAAACACAAATCGGTTTTTACAATATTTACGGTTTTTAGGGTTCCGTACCCAAAGGGGAACCAACGGCACCCCGGAGTACTAAGATCCACTGTCCATCCGTCCGTCCGTCTGTCAGCGGCCTAAACCATTCGACCACGGAGGTAGTTTATACAAACTACCTCCGTGGTCGAATGGTTTAGGCGTCTGCCATGTGACCCGGTGGTCGTGGGTTCGATTCCCACGGGAAGCATAGTTTGTAAAGTAGTTTTTCAGTTTAACTAGGACATTGCAGGCTTGAATCACCTGATTGTCTGATAAAAAGATGATTTCGTGCTTCGGAAGGCACGTATAAGCCGGTGGTCCCGGCCAACATATGGCGGTCTTCAAATAAACCATGTCAGAGACTCTTGAGGCGGTTTAGAAACTCTGACACTAGGCTGTGTGGGGTCGTTCGACCTTACTGCCCGCACGATAAGAAGAAGAAGCAGGCTGTATCTCAAGAACCGTAACAGGGAGACAATTGAAATTTTCGTAGTGTGTATTTCTATTGCTGCTATAACAAAAAATAATAAAAATTAAATCCCATACAATTTTTTTTGATTTATGGTACGGAACCCTTTGTGTGCAAGTTCGACTTGCACTTGGCCGGTTTTTACAATATTTACGGTTTTTTATCGACTTTTTTCAATGTTTTCGTAAGCTTAATTGCAGGTTACATGTGATTAATAAATTATGAATTATATTGTAAGCGTTGTCTGATATAAATAACATAATTATTGCAAAAAATATAACCTTAGACCTTATTTCTTTAGATATTCGTGTCTATTAAACGGGTGTAGGATCTATTTTCATTTTTTGTGCAAAGCTATTAAAGTATTGTTTATTTCATAAAGATCTAAAAGATAAATACTTATTTAATTTTAATGGCATCAGATTAATATTTGGCGTGATTATTTTTTATGTCACGTCTTTAAATCTATTCTAATATTATTAAGCTGAAGAGTTTGTTTGTTTGTCTGGTTGAACGCCCTAATCTCAGAAACTACAGCAGTGCGATACTGTTTACATCTCATTGTGTAAACTTAGGTGAAGTAAGCACGGAGTGAGCTTTAGATCCATACAAACAAGATGGAATGACATTTCATTTCTCACTCACTCCACCTAAGTTTACACGGTCTTCTTCTTCTTATAGTGTGAACAGTAAGGTCTAACGACCCCACACACCCTAGTAAACCGCCTCAAGGGTCTCTGACGCGGTTCATTTGACGACCGCCATTGGCGGCCGGGACCACCGGCTTATACGTGCCTTCCGAAGAACGGAATCATCTTTTTATCAGACAATCTGGTGAGTCAAGCCTACAATGTCCTAGCCAAACTGGAAACAACTTTACAAAGTATGCTTCCTGTGGGAATCGAACCCACGACCACCGGGTCACAAGGCACACGCCTAAACCACTCAGGTTCGAATTGAAAACTCTCCATTTATCGAGGAAAACTATAGGCTATGTAACATCACGCTATGACCAATAGGAGCGGAGTATTTATGAAAAATATGACGCAGATGAAGTTGCGCGGGTCAGCTAGTACAATAGAAGCGATTATCCAAACTGATTCATAGATAATTAAGTTCACAATTTTGACAGATTGTGAGAACAGGAATATTTTGAATTGATCATTAATATTGATATGTTACTTATGTATTGCAAAAAACATACCATTGTTTTTTTTTAAGTAATTCTTTATGATATATTGATCAATATCTCCGCACGACTATGGCATGTACCACTGATGCTTCGGCCTTATACATTTGGTTACCTATTTAAAGAAGTCTACTTAATAGTAACTGGGCCACAATAATATGTGAGCTGCTGTCCTGTATTTTGACGTGAAAACGTCTAATAAATCGATGAACGCCTGCTGCACGCACGAAAAAGGATGACTCATTGTCCCGTTACGCTCATTGTTTACTTAGATGTTTGAAATTAATTTACTTTGAAATTAAATATATTGTATGTAATCGTATGTTTTGTTATGACGTTTTCACGTTATACTATCGTCCGTAAAGCGAACTTACAGACAACCAATTTATTAATATAATTTTGCATGCATTTAATAATATCGATACTATTATTATGTACTTAGCGAAAGTTAACACTGTCGTCTGTTCCCGTTTCACGACTTAACTTTTGATCGAATTTAGATGATTTTGGGCACATAAGTAGACGACATCCTGGAATAGAATAATTATAGGATGCTTTCTCTCCGGGAGAATGTTATAATTTTCGACTTTACCGCAGACGCAGCCGCTGGCTTGTAATAAATAAGTATGTCTTATCTACTACCTCATTCAACAAGATATTACTCTAAAATATATTATATTTACAATACTTTTAGAGCACGAACTTGACATAATTGTCAAGTACTCAGCCAATCTGAGTGCAAACGCGGCTAATGATGATGGCAACAAATTGGGGTGACCGTTATCACTCCATATACACTGATAACTGCCTCGCTACTGGCAACACCATGGAACTACATCACTCATTATTGCGTGGGAATCTAAAAAACAATGGAACAACAAAAACTTCCTGAAACACGCTATATATTTACAGACAGACCGACTTTGTTCCTAGTTCCTTGAGAAATAAAAATAATGTAGTGTGCAATTTAGAAACGAGATATGCAAATGAAAATAGGCTCCAAGAATAAGTTTACATAGTCTCACAGTATTTTAGATAAATAAACTAGTTTGTTTATGGTAGTTGAAAGTAATAGTTAAATGTTTATGTACTAGTTCATTCCATATTTCTCAGTAGGTCTTGCTGACTTTCTTATGTAGACAAGAATCTTATCGCGAGAGTAATTGATGAAAAGATCTTATTGCGTCACGTATTGTGCATATGTGAACGCACCTTAAATATAGTTGCATATGTTAATATATAAGGGGAGAACACACCATTGTTAAGTGGCAACACAAGAGACTATTCGGGACGCTACCCTTAGCGTCCCTCGCTCACCAGTCAACCGCTACGCGACACGGATTGCGTAGTCCATTCAATTTTGTATAGTTATAGTAGATATACATAATTACTAGTATTCCTAACTGCTACTGTTTTACAATATATATTATTTACTGCAAGTTGGACTTTTACTTCGTCTCCGATCATCTACCTCCTCGTAAGACGCACAGAGGGGACTGATAGAATACCTTCCCATCTGTGTCTCCAAAATCTATTCTATTCTAGAAATAGACGTCTATTTGTATAAAAAGCATGCACGAATATTATAATAAGACTTATTTAAAGATTTCCTGTTTGGTACTAAATAATGTATTTCAACGATAAAGGAAAATGTTAGTCTAAGGCTATATTTAAAAATGATTGATGGCAGGAATCTCAAAGTGCTCAGAACGTCAAATCACGTATCGCATGAAAATTACAGCGTTGCGGTGACATTGCGCGCGCGCAGCCGTGACAGTGACTAGCTAGGGATAAAATGAGTTAGTACCTGAGACGTGCAGTGACGTTAATTTTATTAACGCGTTAATAATACATAATTTAGTACAGTCCGCGTGATGTATGCTTATTGTCCAGTACTTTAGATACGGACAGTCGTTCATGTCGTCGGCTAGAAGAGCATTTTAAATCGAACAATTTATGGGTGTTTGATTTAAGTGGAACTAATAGAAGGAAAGATGGCTTTTATGAACTTTCTAAGTTAATATCTATAGCTTCAAAGTGAAGACGATAACGAGAGTAAAATAATTAGTTGAAGCATAACTTATAAACTTAAATACACGAATAACGAATGAGAATAACGTAGTCAACGTTTAAGAAGGTAACTAGGTTTAGGTTAATCCGTAAATTAAAATTGTTCGCAATTTGAAAGTCGAATCCGAACAGAAAAGAAGTCAATATAAACGCAAACGTATACTCGTACAGCTGAAATTATTAGCAATATATAGGCGAAACCTCTCCTTTATTGATCAAAGATTTGACTACAGCAAAAATCTACCAGTAACCTAATCTAATTATCGTTGTCTGACATTCCGTAAATGTATCTGCAAATTGCTCCGTCACGGGCAGTAAGTATATTAACTGAAAACATAAACAGACCGAGGGAAAATATGGCCGACCGTGACAATGACAGCTAAAATGGCGCTAACTTGTCAAATTAAGTGACACAATTCGCGCGTATAATAAAAAAAATATATTTATTAGCTGCCAGCTACATTGTGACTTGGATTTCAATTACGATTGGTGTTGTTTCTTTTTTTCAGAATGTAATGTAAATACCTATTTCAGGTATATTCGGCAGGTAAAAAACAAGGAAGTATGGAAAACATTTATCAGATTACAATAATATCTATGTACGAGTAGGTATGTTAAGTTGAGCAATCATGCCCTAAAGAAACTTTAGCTGGCTAGCTAAATGTAGCTTTAACGAAGCAATGTAAGCTATTTTTATTCTTAGTTTAGTTTACTGATTACTATTATAATTAGTAAATTCAGAGGCGTGTAGATCACGACCAACTGTTTTTCGTGACACATTTAAAAAACACATAGTCTCCGATCCTACGGACAAGTATATGGGATATGATATGTACATTATAATGACGTAGAACCTAGGTCGTAGGTCATAGAGAACAGGAAGGTGAGATCCTAATCTAACCATTTTAGGAAGCGCCTGACAATCTTTATGGCATCAGGAAGGAAATTCGCATCTCAAGTCAAGAGTATTTGATTTATGACTTCTTATTAGGTAGCTACCATGACATCGCCTGTCGATGTTCGTGCCAAGTTACTTTAAGTAAAAAACCATTCGCAACATTTGCCGCGGTGTCTATGATTCCGATTTCCCGAATACTTTTTATCTAAACCGTGGATTAACAATAGATCTGACACAGTGGTCTTACATCATCGGTTTTTGTTATGTTCGACTTTCGTACGCCCAAAAAAGCAGTAGTTTTTATTACGTAAAGTTAAAGTTTTAAGACAGCTAAACACGAAGATTAAAGTAACACGATTTTTCGATCAAAAACAAGAAATTAAGAAAATCTTATTAATTTAATCCTAAGAACACGAAGTATTTAAATATATATAGTCGTTTAAATAAACTTTTTGTTATTATAAAAGTAATAAATGCGCAGAAGCACCTCGTCCGTGACAATGAACTGCGCGCGCGCACCGGCCGCTAAACATTTGAATTAACTCATAGTTGTAACTTTTTTATACAATCACACAAATATACTTGACATTGTAAAGTTCAGCCACTCGTGGAAATTAAGCTTCTTGACAATAAACATTTGTGAGAAAAAAAAAAAACGATGCGCACGAATTGGCCTTTTGTGCTTTTTGAAAATGATCAGCCATCGGCAACATTTTTTGTTAATTCATTAACAATGGCTATTTAGATTATTTTTAATTTAATTTAATAACTTTTTAAATTATCCTATTTTCTTAATCTGTAAATCTATGGCAAACATCTAGTAAACATTATCTAATTAGCTAGTTATCCATACCCAGGGACTATTGTAGATTGGTAACCAGCTACAAACACGATTGGTAACCAACTACTAACAACCGATGGTAACCTAAACCTTCACGGTTGGCAGTGGCGAGCAGTGTGTCGAACAAGGTAACGCGTAGCCTTGAGACTGGCGTATGGTACAAGTTACTAGCTGTTGAAGATTGCTGTTAAACTTATTTTCATATATTTTTATCTGAACTACGATGATATCATGTTCGACAACTTCGCAAGGAGCCTCAAAACTACCTGTTTCGTTTTTATAGCACTTAATGTAGTTTTCAATAATAATTATCACAATTTGCGTAATCGTGCAGCTACGGCTACGTGATGGATCACGTAGCCGTAGCTGTACGATTACGCAGCTCACACTGCTACGCGCGTAGCGGGTGTGCTACGCTCTCTACGCGCCCATTTATTGTTGCTACGTTGCTTCGGTCATTTGCCTTATTAGCGAATCCTGTAATACTAACTGAGATATTTTCACATTTTGGAGAGCAAAAAAGCACCATACTTGGTAGAAAAAATATCCGCAGCGATTATTTATCTATATGCAATTTTGGACTAATTGCTAACAAAATTAAAAGCTAAATTTGGCAAGTGCAAAATATAGTCATACAACTAATTCGGAAATTTGATAGGTACCCAAACTCGCTACAACTCCCGCGCCCGTCCCCGCCTCCGCCTCTACCTCACACCAGCCCCAGCAATAACGAAACATTCGGTGTTCGTCGCATGCATCTGTACAGCCGAGCACAACAGTGCTCACGCAAACAGAATAACAACGCGTTATTTCCTACGAGTTTATTCTGCGGCGGAGAAAATTGAGCTATTATCATGTCAATCGCCATTCGCCACCATAATGGATGCAATAAATTGTTTATATGACAGAATGCTCCGAGCATACTACGCGGCTGTCATCAAACATAAACTACGGCACGTTTACACATGCTGTGAAGAATTCGACAGAATTGATAGCATGGACAATTGGGAATCAGGATGGCGCCGACACGGCGCGTGCGCAACTAATTAGAGGAAAATATTTATATTAGGCGCCCGACTAAAAATTATGACATATGAAGTTTGTTTTATTCATTTGAATACTAGGAATGCAGCTACTAAAGAATGCAACCACAAGCCACGCATTGGGAAATGACAGGTCTTTGACCTTTAGAAAGCTTTTACTCGAGGTAAAACAAAAATAAAACTCTTGCGCACTCGGATACCATCGGCAGATTCGAATTTCGAAGATCATACAGAGTCAATTATGAACAATAAAAAGTTTGTTATTAGAAAGAACAGTTCAACAATTATAATTTAAATAGTAAAAGAATCGTTACATAAGACTGCAATTACTGGCGTGGGTGTTAAATAATAAACCTATGATTAGCCAAGCACGAACTGAATTAGAAAGAATATACAATGTACGAATAAGCAATGGAGGCTTTAGATATCACAGAGTAAAAATTTGTAGAAGGCAAATTGCTTTGTTACTAAGGGCAGGCTTTTCTGAATTGAGTATTGGAAGTAAAGATTGACAGGTTTCTAATACTCAACTTCAACTTCTTAATTCAAAAATCTGGGGTAAAAATAAGTGCATTTTAGGCATTGATATATATAAAAAACCCAAGATGCACAGTCTCGAAAAAATGCAACACTCGAAACTGTCGTCAAAAACTGACATGTATCAAGTGTCATGTGTGAGTTGTGTGTAGTTATACTATAAACAATTTTTTTTGCAAATTCAACCTTACACGGTTCGCTTAAAGTTGTTTTCACAAAGCAGTTCAGTATGGCGAGCGATGCGAGACTGTTTAAAACTTGCGCACTATTATACATATTGCGCTTGCTTTTTGCGGACGTATTTGAGATGCTGAGTGTGTAGGTATCTTGGGATTTTTATATATCAATGATTTTAGGTAAATCACTACTTTGCGAAAAAGGATGCAGTTTGGAATTAGCAGTTAGTAGTTTGCAATCGAGCTATTTATTTCATACTAGCGTACGTCACGCGGTTTCACCCGCGTAGTTCCCGTTCCCGTGAGAGTAAGGGGATAAAATATAGTCTATTTTACTCGCTGATAATGTAGCTATCCATTGCTGAAAGAATTTTTCAAATCGGTTTAGTAGTTATTAAGTTTATTCGTTACATACAAAAATACAAAACTTTCCTCGTTATAATATTAGTATAGATATAGATTTGTTTTTAAACTTAACAAATTAGCGGTTTATAAGCTCATTTTCTTTCAGTCTTAAAGTGACACCACTGGTTTTAAATGTGGACACTGAAGAAAAAAATACATAGGTACGTAGCCCTTTACGAATCTTTTCTTCAGAGTCTACAACGCCGATATGACTTCAAAATCTTTGATTCCTTTTCAGCGTAAATGATGATTTTTTTTTATATTAGATAGGCATACGTTTGACCACTATCTCACCTGATGGTAAGCGATGATGCGGTCGAAGATGGAGCACATTTGCCTAGAAGCAACCTATTCACTGTTGTCTTAAAAACTCCCAGCTTGTATCTATCTGAAAACACAGACTCTGGCAGATAATTCCACTCCTTAGCTGTACGCACTATGAAAGTGTCCCCAAATCGTTAAGTGCGTGTGGGTGAGATGTCCACCATGCATCGCCGTTCGTCTTGTGATCCGATGATGGAACGGGCTTGGCGGAATTAAATCATGCAATTCCGTCGCACACTCCCCAAAATGCAACCGATAGAAAACCGACAAGCCAGCATCTCTGCGTCGATGCTCAAGACTTTGGAGCTTCGTCGCGACGAGCCTATCATTGCCGATGATCTCCTTGGCTCATTTCTCAATTGACTCAAGGGCATCAAGCTGGTATCTGGCAGATCCATCCCAAAAGTGAGAGCAGTATTCCATACACGATCGAACTTGCGCTTATAGAGCTTGTGCAGCTGTTTCGCAGCTTTACACGACTAAACTGGACCTTCTACATTTAATCACCATGTGCCAACATTTTATATAACAATGAAGCATCTTGAAGACGCAAATAACAGGCGTTGACCCCCTCATTAGCATGCCATTACGATTCAGTCAGATACCGACCTAACAAAGAGCCGCTAAAAAACTAAAACAATGACAAATTACAAGTACTGTAACATCCTGTATTCGACTGTACGACTTATATGTGCTGATGTTTCTTAGGAGATGATAACGATTATTGATAACGTTTTTAATTGTAACCGCCGTGATCTAATTTTGAGGATTTCTTAATTTTAATTATTTTTGTAAAGATTTTTGAAATGTAAGATTTATCATAGTTTAGACGTATTTAAATTGTAATTCCCTAGGGTTATCTTCCATCTGCCAGGGTTGCGGAGTTTGTTCGAAAGAGTCAACGCAACCCTGGAACGCAAAAGGCATTAGGATGAACACGGGTACGTTTTAGTGAGTAAGAGTCTGACACTCCCTTCTCTTTTCCGCTCTGCTTAGAGCGGAAAAAGACATTTTATGATTTTTCATCTTTAAAAAAAAGGGTTATGTTATATATGCTTTGTCAAATAGAAGGCACTGCATCTCTAGGTATCTAGTCATCAATAAGAACGAATAATAAACCCTAATTCAAAATCTACTTGCCACACAAAACTTTTCCTCAAAGCCATTTTTAATTAAATACAGTTCCCCGAACAGAATATTCCACACGTGAGTTCCCAAAAAAGATCAAAACTTCATCTCTCGTACCCTCGTTTACAAATACATTCTAAGAACGTTTCGTTTCATGCAAAATTAAACCTTACGAGGATTTTTTACTTTACCAATATAACTCTACACCTCAACACATAAGTTGACAACTCAATTTTCGGAAAATAAGGTTCAATGTCGTGTAAACATTTGTTTGGCGACAGTAGGTAAATAAAATGTTTTGTTTATGTTTCTTTCTACCGATCGCACAGTCCGATTACACTTGGCACGGTCGTCGGTGGACTTTCCAGTGACACGTGCTTGGAGACAAGGTCACCACGAAACACATGGGTTTCCTGTTAATGATGACAGAAGACACCATTATAATATTGTTACTGAGAACCTAGAGTATTCTGAGGTAATGTAGTAAAGATAGTATCGTTTTCTTGGATTTCCTTGCTGGCTAGAATTTGTCACGGACATTCTGTTCAGATTTATTAAGCTAGTGTTTTTGAGATATTGCCAATCAAAATCTAGTACCTAAATATTGCCCAGTTTATGCTGTCAGCAGTCAAGGATGACATCTAGGGCCAATTCTAATTTCAAACCACATTCGCATTCACATCTTCGTCGCAATCTGTCAAAAAGGCCTCAATTTCCATATATTTTTGACAGACTACGACTGACATCGAATGCGAAAGTTACTTTAAAATTAGTAGCATTGGCCTTAGAATGGGGTTGGCAAGTGAAAGCTGATCTCAGATGGCGCCACCACTACACGAACCCTTGTAAAAGTGAGATAAACACTATTGTAGTATGTGATTGTAGTCTTTGAGATTTATTTGTTCGTTTGTTAATGTTTTATGGGCAGTCTGTTTTCTTTTAAGGTTTATTAAATCGGAGTCGCATTATATTACATCATTGACTATGTGATGACGGTAGGTTTGAGTTCTCTCTGTCAATCTGATCAAACTGAAAGTAATCATTTTTAATACGTCCCTGAGTATTTACCCATCTTTTCATCAAAACTGCTTTGTCTGTCCGCTGCTAGCGCCACTTTGACAGTAATTGTCGGCCTCATTGGAATTAAAGTTTAATAAATAAAGTTACATTATATAAGTGACTAGCTGACCCGTGCCCACTTCGTTGGGCCTTATTTTTCGGGTTAATATATAGCCATGAAACTCACAAATAACGTGGCTTTCTACTGGTAAAAGGTTTTTCAAAATCGGTTCTGTAAATCCAGAGATTACCCCTACAAACTCACAAACATTACCTCTTTATAATATTAGTATAAATAACGCATTCTATGCCAAAATTTCATAAAATGAGGGCTTAATATTTCACTAGCGTTTGTCAAGAACAAGCTTACAGAATGCGCTGATAGAATGTACACTGATAGTGAATACATTGTCTAGCCACTTTGAAAACACCCACAAGCAGTGGCGTTTATTTTCATAAACGCCACTGCTTGTAGACCTACTTTAGAATCCATTCAACAAATAGAAAAGTTTATCACATTTCAACACCACATTAAAATCCAATACATTATCAACCTATTATACATTCAAGATATTTGCGAGTCTAAGTTTCGTTAATGCAGTCGCTTTGTATGTGTGTGTGTGTGTGTCTGTTTGGCATACATTTCCATTCATTCATTCAGTATTCTTTGTATGGAGTCTATCAATAATTTGCAAGTCATTAAAGCTGTTGATTAATGGCTCGTTGCCTTCCTTACTCGAAGATCGATTTGATTCTACATTATTGGAAATACACATTCAACAAAAACCGGTCTACCAAGATCAGGAGACACGGGACTAAAATCGGTTGTTCAGTATCTATAATAACTGAGCCTCCGAGTACGAGTTCGTATACTACGAATTACGATACTCAACCGAATCTCCTGATCTACAAAGATCCGGAGATTAGGTACTAAAATCGGTTATTCGGAACTAATTCGACGTAAAATCCGTACAAATGGGTTTTGTTAAAGCCTAAGCCACAATTATATCGTTTCAAGACAGGATACCTATGTACCTATCCTATTCAAATGCAAATTATTGCCGCCTACCAAGATATAGTATCTATAAAAAAATTGCCTGTATGTATCAGGACACCGTACTTGAAATACTCGTGTTATAGAAAACAGAGCGTGGGACTAAGACTAAAAATCTCTAATTCATTTTCGATAATATCTCTACAGGGTGTTCGAGAAGTGCCGTAGCTACTATACAGTAAAGGATAATATCAAAACAAAAAAAAACACTGACCTTTTTCAAAAAACCCGACCTCGAAAAAAATTTCTAAATAAAATACGCCAACAACTACATCAGACTGCTTGGAAACTGTTTTTTTTTTTACATTTTAATCGTTTTCTGCGGTCGGTATTTAAAAAGTACCTAAATATGTTTTCACTATATTTTGTCTTTACTTTATAGTAGCCACAGAACAACATAAATAAAACCACACACTTCTGGAATAGGATATATGAATACGGCAAAAAAAAGTCATATGACTGTTTAACATATTACTTTTTTGTCGTGAACTAAATAATAACGACTTTCTTTTTCCGCAGAGGCAGACATCACTGTCTAGCCATATTTTATTACTGGCCGGTTATACTACACTAACTATTTTAAGATACGATCTTTGTTGACAGTCATAAATAGAATAAAAGCATTAATTTATTATGTGTTTTACATGTTTAATGACAGCCTGAGAAAAAATCTATTGACAGACGACACTATTTAATTGTGTGAAAATATATGATTTATGTTGAGCACTGGAAAATTGCGAGAAAAATTTTTCAATTGGTTGAGTTAAAAAATAGAGAAGTTATATAACGTTTAAAAATGAACATAAGAATTCCCTAGGCCCCAATTTAGCGATGATGAATTAAATCATAACTAAAACTAAACGAAAGTGAGTTTGTTTGTTTGTAATGCTTTCTCGTCAAAATCGCTGCACCGATTTGATGAATTTAGGTTCAGAGATAGATGAGACTGGAGGCGGTTAAAGGCTACCTACGTTTTTTTGCGAAATTTTAAGTAAAACGAAATTTTTTTAAAAAAAGCAAAGCTTCGAGCACAGGCTAGATATCTAATAATGTAATATTTTACTAGTACTAGCCACCAAGGCTTATTTCAAGTACTTATGTGGTTTTTACGGCCTCATGATTTTCATACAATTTCGTCGTTAGTAAATTATAAATAAAAGAAGAGGTATTTTTAGAGGCAGAACGTTGTGAGGATTTTTTATAAGACATACTTTATTGTGAGTTGTAGGTACTTATATTTACAGTACTATTGAATTGATAACATTTCTATATAAATTAGGTAGAAACACCTTTTCCGCATATCACTAATGGATTACCCGTGGATTACACGACATAGGTATTTGTGATAACACACTTCCAAAATTATCATATTTATTATCTGGCGCTGAAATACATTGCCAGTTCATTTTTACATATTTTTTAATAATATTTTGGGCTATCTGTAGTGCCAAAGTTCAATGTGGAGAATAAGTTATCAAATTGCATTACTCACTTTTTTATTTTGATTAAGTACTGATAGGTTCGTGTTTGACCACAATCTAAACTGATGGAAAACGACGATATAGTCGACGACAGAGCACGCTAGCCTAGAAGTAAACTATTCAGGTTGTAGCTATCAGGAAACACAGACTCCAGCAGGGAATTGTTAAACTTCCTTTTGTCTGATTTACTCTATGACGTTTTTAAGATAAACTACGTTTTTACGTTTTACACGATAAGTAGCAAAAATACAATCATGTCGTCATTAACTACCAGACCATCAAATATCTTTATCAAAAAAACATTTCAAAGGTTACCGAGTACTCGAGAGAATAGCAAAATACTCTGAGTCATACCTTCTATTTTTGATACATGTACGGGCCATTGGCCCATTTTTTGTGGCCTGCAGTACATTACCTCAAGTGTTCCTATTAACTATGATATTACACTGTAGAGCACTGTTAGTTGATTTTTTGCGAGTACATTAAATTCGTCTCAAAATGGCGCCAGTAATTAATTTTGAGATTATAAACCGTTAGGATGTCAATCATAGGTGATGGGATGTCGTCTCGGACTGATAAACTTGATTTAATATCGTTGACATTTGAATGGTTTGTCAAGTAGAAATGTTGTATACGATTAATTGGATTTTAAGCCTTTAAAGCTCGAAGGAGAATTTATTCGAAACTGGGTAGGTACAGGTATGTACTTACTGTGCTTAGTATACATTTTCCAGTAGTCGCAACTAGTTGCGGCTTGTCTTATGGTCACCAGTAAACGCCGTACTAGGAATGTTATGTGCAGCCTTTGTCCTTTTGAGGTAGGTATCTACACGTCTACGGTTAACCGACTACTGTTTCAAAATAGGTTCTTACATTGGATTTGGTTCAGCATTACCGTCAAAAATTTCATGAAAAAAAAAAAACAAAAAAAAACGGAAATTACAACAATCACATCTATTTTTCAGAGCAAAATAAAGGAAACAATAAAATTAACGAGGCATCAAATATCAACATTGTCAACGCTATCATTTACACTGTTTATGTGACATTTTATGTAAACGTGCTAACTAAAAATAGCTTCTTTAATTAAACCAGTGGGTCTAATGACTTCGATCGGTAACCTTTAGAAATGCCCGGTACGTGTGGACGTGCCAAAACTGCGTGACGAAATGACAAATTGACAATAATCCAGGCGTTATCGTCGGGCACTTCCAAGCTTCCATTTTTGAAATATTTTATTTTTTCTCTTTTTAATGCTGACACTGCACTTGGCTTGTTTGCGCTACTTATTTGATTAAAAATAAACTCTATCCTAATAGTTTTGGGCTAAACTTTCAACTATCCAAGTTACGCAGACAGTCTGACCAAGTGAAGTACCTTTAAAATTAGAATACAATTTCGAATTAGCGAATTCAAATGTTTTTTTGGCGTATCACGTGACAGTTGGTTCGCTGTTGCCTGTCAATCTAAATTATTGTCTGTGGAATGAGCTGCGTCACCAATGATACAAATTTTAATGATCACGTATTACCGAATAGATTATTTATAAAATATTATAGCCTTGTACAGATATAAGTCAACCTACTTTTTTTTACTTTATTTTAGAACCTACCTTTAGCCTATTTCTCCATCATCCTAATATATAAAATTCTTGCGTTACTGAATGATTGAGTGACTGACAGACAACGCACAGTCGAAACTACTGGTCGTAGAAAGCTGAAATTTGACATATAGGTTCCTTGGAGAGTATAGGGGAGCACTAAGAGAGAATTTCCCGAAATACCTACGACAACGGGAATGCGTGTACGAAGTCGCGGGCGAAAGATAGTAACTTATATTAACGAATATTCTATTCATAGTCGGGCTATCATCAATCCAATTTAGACAATAAACACAAACGAATGTAACTACCAACACCCAGGATATATCAAGCAGCTGATCTAAGCAACTAATATTTGTGGGTGGTCTTTGAAAAGGATGTGTCAAACTAAATTTTGTTTGCAGAACCATGGTACGGAATTGCGTGGATTATTGCGTGGGAGATGATTAAGATACGTCGTTTCCTTTGGCTATTTATAAACAATGACAGACTGGACGAATTCGTTGATTAACGGATATAGAGACCACAAATTTGTAGCTGTACCTAGCTATTACTTAGGTGTGCTATGTGCCATGGCGGTTTAATCAATATGTACCTGGCAACATTTCGAAGGACCGGACGAATATAATATAAAAGGGGTTATAAAGTCAGTGGACTAACTACTAATAATAATAAATTCCAGGTTCTGTATAGGGAACGTGCACGGCATTGGCTATGCCATCTAGTGTCGCATATTCGAAACTTTAAGTGTCAGAATACTTGACATTGACGCTAATGTGCTGCCACCTGCGGTTCCTGCACGCTCAGTTTTGGGGAACGTCTAGACTGTGCCATCTAGCGTTGCCATTTCGAAACTTATAGGTAAAATATACAATGATATTTCTGTGCTGCCACCTATAGTTTCTGCCCGTTCCCTATAGGTAAGTACTTAGATATCAATTTTGTTGATTTATCGCAAAGCTTTAGAGCTTGTGAAGAAAAAGCTATTCAATTCGAAGCCATTAATGTGGATAATGGAGCCTATTCGTCTAGCTAGAGAGTTATCCGCTTCAAGGCTGTATTGAACTTTTGAGTTATGAGATTCTATGCCCTACGACGAACGAGCTTCGACGTCAAAGGTTAGCAGACGTAAAGTTACAACTAGGTATAGTACCTACGGACGCAGCGAAAAGAAAGATAATTATGAATTGTTCTACCTTGCTTGTAGACCAAATGTATTTGTGTTTCATTCATACTAATATTATAAATGCGAAAGTAACTCTGTCTCTGTCTGTAAATTTGGGTAAACCATCGGGTAGACCATCGTCTACTCGTGTGTAACCTATGTCCTGGTATGGTGGGATCTAGGATATAGGACTTTTCATCCCGGGAATCTGATCCCTTGAGATAATTTTCAACTTAATGCAGGCGAAGGCGCTGGCAGAAGCTAGTCTATATTCTCTATTACAAAAAGGTAAAGTTTGCGAGTTTGTAGGGGTAATCTCTGGATCTACTGAACCGATTTTCTTTTTTTTTTCTTACCAATAGAAAGCCACGTTAATTGTGAGTATCATAGCTATATATAAACCCGCCCTACGAAGTGGGCACGAGTCAGTTAGTTTGTCATAAAAGGACAATAATATCCTATCGATGACCTCGATATCAATTCTTTTAGTCCCCTTTAGTTTTGGATGGGAAATCAATCATCAAATGACTCCTTCTGCTCTGGGAAGAGCGGAAGGGAGTGGTAGACTCTTACTGGCTAAAACTCACCCAGACTCCTCCAAATACCCTTTGCGTTCTAGCTAGTCTATTCTGTAAATAACCATTTACACACAACATAAAGGTTTTATGTTTATACTCACCTCGGATTCCACTGTCGAGACTCGAAAATGTTGTTACAGGGCCGCGGTAACTCTTTCGAACAAAGTCCGCAACGCATAGTCCCCTAGATTTACTAATCACTAAGCGCATGTTTCTCATGTAACCATGACATAATGGCTTATACAATGATCATACTTAATAAGAAGGTAACAAACAGCTAAAAGTACTCGGCGAAAGGGAGACAGGAGGCTTTCACGACCAATAATCCTTTCACTCTGAACAAAATCAAAACAATGACGCTAACATTGTAAAACTAACCATAATCTGTTTGTGCTAAAGCTCAATTCAGATCGTTTGGCTGCAATGCGAATTCGATCTGCCAAAACTTTTGTCGATGGTCAAAACAAAAATAAAAGATGGCCGCTTGAATCTTCAACCGTAATAGATTAATTGGTGGTTGTTAGTAGAAAGTTATTCGTGTGAACGTAATTACTGTAGTCATGTGGTGTTTGTACAATATAACTCTTTATTAATTACTTTTTCAAGTTTTATTGTGGGACCCATGAGCTTTTATCTGAGAGAACAAGCTGAAAGTAACCGTAGAGTACCTTGTCGGATCCTCATAAAAAACTACAAATTGCCACCGTGCTTTTGACGTTTTATAAGTAGCCACTTTAAAGGAATGAAGAACTATGTCAAATAAACTATTTAGAATTTAAACTTACTGTTTTTTTGTTTAAATAAGAAGAGAAATAGCTGGATGCCATGATTAATATCAGATCACACGGATATTAATAGCAGAACAGCATTTGTACACAGGTTTAACGATATAAAAAGAAGAATAAACTAGTAACCTATAGAAAAGCATGTGCTAGCTACCATAGTCGACGATAATAAAGCAAATAATTGCAACTACTAAGTATACTCATAAATAGATCCCGATAAATCTTTCCATGACTCCAGTTGCAGTCACCATAAAAGGAAAAACAATTAATTTAATGACGTTTATCATGTAACAGTTAATAAAATAAATATTATTAAACTGCAGGTATAAATCAATAACAAAGAACTACAATAAATAATAGAAATATACAGGTTGTCTGCATATAGAGTGATGGCATACATTTATTTTGAGTAAAATGCGCTACAAGAAATGTTTGATGAAATAACGCTTAATTTCCGAATTGTTATTCGAGTGATTAATTCGAAAGTAAAGTTTCAGAAGAATAGATTAGCGAAGTATTGCCATGAGGTATTTTTTTTTTAAATAAAACTTAAGAAAGTTGACTCGAAAAATACCCAATTTGGCCCTAAAGTTATCGCTCTATTAGCTCTTGAACATTCCGTTTGAAAGAACCTACCTTATTAGCAGTCTCTGCATATAACGCGGGAAAATTTATGGAAGAAGATGTCATATTGATTCTAGAACATTCTCTGACTGCATGAAAAGATTAATTTATATTGTAATGTAAGTCAGTACGGATAGTTAAACGCGTATATCAGTTTTCCCAGTGATATCATTGTTTTGAATGCGCGTCGCATGCGATCTTTACATACCATTGATGTAAATCATTCTTCTTTACTTAAGGTGTATTCTACCTACTGTTAGCTAGGTGGGAACGGTAGGTACATTCTTTCTATACGTTATCTTCGTTCTTTTTTTAAAGTTGTTTACTTTTTTCCACCATATTCTTATTGTTCTATCTTCAGAGTTAGTAGGCTAACAAAGTTTCGTTTTACGCTTTTGTGTTTCGTCTTTTCCTTCTGCTTCTAAGTCTTGCTTTAAATCATCATCAACAATGTTGTTGACTATTACTACTATTTGGACATAACTTTTACATTTTTAAATGATAATGCTACCGTTACTATTCCGAGCTTTGTACGGACTACAATAAGTTTATTTCCAAATAACTATAAAATTTTAAGTTGAGTGATTGTACAAATCCGGCTTGACTCGAAGCCAACCCCAATACAGTTGGAAAAAGGTTAGGCAGATGATGATTGCTAAACTTTTTAAAGCTTACCAAAAAAAATTAAGATAACCTGAAAATATCAATTAAGGACACCATAATAGAACCCAAAACGGACGGACACAAAACCACTACAAATAAAAAAAGACAGCACAAAATACAAATCCCCAAAATAAAAAATACTTAAACCATATAACGAGAATATACGAAGAAAAACAATAAACTAAAGTGCGAGCGACATACATGACATGAAAAGCTGCTTAACCATTATTAATATATAAATAAAGTGAGGTGCTCCGATAAGAATGATGTGATTCCTCATGCTACACCGTCATAGTGGGTACCACATGCCAATTAAATACTAGATGGCGCTGACGACGCGAAACCAAATGGCATCAAGGACTTCATGAAGCTTTCTACGGACCGTACACAAAAAATTGCCGTCACGGGATGCCCGGCAGATGTGAAACATGTATGTTAGTATTGGAATATATAATTAATAAAAATCTTCTAAATTAATTCGTCGCCGTCCGTAACAAGCGGCATAGTGGGGGCATCACGACATGACAGCGTCATTTCCGTCACGGCATATGAGTTGGTTTTACTGCCAAGGCGCGCCAATAGATGTTTCACATAAAAAAGCACGGGTTGTAGCATGACTATTCTACGTCAGTGTATCGTCAGGTATCTAGTGTGAGCTATTTCAGTTCCTCACATAAGGGTAAAGATCATTTTTAAACCAGAAGCTCTAGACAAGAGATATTCTGTCACTGGTAGCGTGGCGTTGTGATTGTCACAACGTCAAAAATGTATGGGATTGACAAACGGTGTCGCAATGTCACGTGATCAAGCCCTTATTGCATTTCGACAATCGCATGTCGATAATAGAAGTGCACTTTGTCTAGAGGCTCTGCTCATAAATTTTCAAAACATTGCATTATTCCTGAACTTTAACCAAATATGAAACTTTTGCATATGGTCGTAGAACGCATCATACAATACCTTAATGATATCACTTAGTTTCAAACCGCCATGGCCACCTAGATTTTGTTTTTCATTTTCCAAATTCAAATTGTTTATAACGTGAACTTGTGACGTCACAGTGTGGTAAGCCCCTCATGCCATGCGTGGCGCTTACCCTGAGGAGGTGGCGCTCGTCTTGTGACCGGGGGCACGGGGCCTTCTCCCTTAGCTTCAGGCGCCGCTTCGCCGGATTCTACATCTGTAATCACACTTTAGAGTGAATACTACGTCCACTAAAAGAACCCTTAAATTAAAAACCTGTTTAAAAGTGTCTTGAATGTTATGGCATTGGTTTATTCAAAAATGGAACAGGCTTTGTCTAAAATTCGGTGTCCTCCAGAAAATACAGCTGAAACTTATCCGGGGATGGTCAATAAAACCATGATTGTTTCAGAATAAAAATAAAACAAAATATATATCATAGATAGCAAGACATAATGCGCTGGAAAAATATTTCAATATGTCTCTTATTTTAATAAAACAAAGTTTAAAGAATAATAAATTATTTCATTATGATCTGTGTAATATCTCTCAAAATAATAAAATCTCCAAAGAAAATGGCTGTATTACATTATAATTGATGCACACTTTCATATCCAGTTGAGATAATCACGGAAATATTGAGTTCAGTACCTACACGATTATTAAAATACCATCGAGTACATTTCTATGTCTAAATAGAAAGTGAGATTGATGCGAAGAATACAAAGTCCAAAATCCACAGACAATGTTACTTAGGCTAATGAACATATAATTTAATTTCGTACGTTACTCCCTCCCAATTTAATTGTGGTCAACATCATCTCAGTCATCCTCTTTCTACACTTACTCAGGCTTATTCATAAAAAAAAATAAGTAACCATAACCTTAGTTAAAAGAAAAATAAGCAGATTCTATATTCAATTTTTCTATAGAGAATTTGAATTCAGAATCTGCTAAGTAGTATTTAAATTAAGAATGGTTAAAAAGCTTGGGGCTGAATATCTTCTTAGAAACCTTTCATTGCATCGTCTTTAGTTCCGTAATTGAAACTTGGACATGCAGCTTTCATTCAATTCAATATTCCTTATCAACGAATTGACTGATGGGAGCTAATCCAGTCAAAGCTTGTGATAAATCAATGTAACCATCTGGCTTATCTGACAGATTGAGCAGAACTTCAGATTTCGGTACTTCAGTTCGCATTAGGCATACTCCATTAAATTGCGGTATGCGGTTTGTTTCCTACTGTCCCTGAGATTTGTTCGTCTTACTTGAAATTTAAATAACAAGTAGACTGATGAGGTAGGTATGTTTGTTTCAGGTCTTAAATTATTTTGTTTAACTATAAGCGATATCAGGTTGTTTCTTTATTAGTCAAATAATTGTGCTTGTCTTCTTGCGTATTAACGTGATTCTTATTCTTTATTATCAATTCATCACAATCACAGTAAATAATGGAATTTTGTGAATATTTTTTGGCAATCTAGGTATATAGAAATTCCCAAAAGTCATTGTTTTATAAAAAACATAGTCATTCATAGGTGTATCTTGTTTTTCTTACAGATTTGGAGAAACAATTTATTACTAGAAACATCTAAAATTAGTCAAAGTAACGTCGACACCGGTCAGTGAACACACAGAGAGCCGGCGGGATTCCCTGCCTCTATTAATTAGTCAAAATTACAGACCCGAACAATTCCGAATAAAAATACTACATCATTACATGTATGATTATGTTATTTTTGTAATGACTTCAGTCACACTTTAGCATTAATAACCCTACCTAATTTAAGCTTAGGTACTCGCATAAAGGTTTTACCGTCAGACTTTGAACCGACAAAAAATGAACTAAAAATTCATTGAAGTCAACCAAAAAAAAACTGGCCAATTGAGAATCGGACTCTCACAGGGTTCCGTACCATAAACCAAAAAAAAACACGTTTGTTGTACGTGAGCCCCTTTATTTTTTATTAAATTTAACTTTTATTATTTGTTGTAATAGCGGCAATAGAAATACACACTCTGTGAAAATTTCAACTGTCTACCTATTACGGTTCTTGAGATAGAGCCCGCTGACAGACAGACGGACGGACACCGGAGGCTTAATAATAGTGTAATACCCTTCGGGTACGCAACCCTAAAAGGAACTGAAAATTCTTAAACTGACCCAAAAAATTACCTGAAAATTCTTTGAACCCACACCAAAATGTAATAATAATTTGGTTTTAGCAATTGTTTGTTTATTCTGGCACTGAGCTCTGGCCAACGCACTTTAGATGACCGATAACGATTAGTCTCTCATTTATTCACGGCACGCTTGAAAATTCATGAATGTCTTTCAACAATAAGCTACGAGCAAAATTGGCGGTCAGGAGTGTTGCAACTGCTATTAATTTTATAGGTAATCTCTAGTAATTTGGCAAATGTGAAGCGTTGTTTCTCGAATTTTCTATTACAACATGTGATTTTTTTCATTTAATTCGTCCAGTTTCATTTGCACGATCTTATGTACCATACATACATCTTGAAAAACCATGTATTATTTTTCCATGTCTTTTTTTTCTAGCTTCTTATTACTAGCGACAAAATCAATTATTTTCCGACTCCGCTTCGGGATTTTTCGTCTTGACAAAACAACTACATAGATTTATTTATTTAAACTGTAAGTACGTCGGTCAAAATTTTAGACTCAGAAGTTTCGGAGATAAAGGGGGGGAATGGTCATTTTTCGTCTAATTTCTTGAATAACTTCTAAATCATTTACTTTAAAATTATGAAAAAGATATAATTAAAACCCTTACAGTACCCTTTTATTTGATATGTCAAACGATATTGTTCAAAAAACTTTTTTTTTAATTTTCTAGTTTGACCCCCAAAAGTGAGACCCATACTAAAAATTTAATAATTTACGTAACGCGTCCGTGTTTGGGTCATAGAAGTCCATATGTGTACCAAATTTCAACAGAATCGGTCCAGTGGATCCGGAGAAAACTGACTGTGACAGACGGACAGACAGACAGACAGACACCCGAGTGATCCTATAAGGGTTCCTTTTTATTTCGGAACCCTAAAAACAACCCGTTGCATAGTTTTGAATGAATAGTTAGCATGCATGCAATGAGGTTCAATATAGTAAGACTAAGACTTGCATGCCTAAGCCAAAGTGATTGATATTGCAATAATTAATAACCAGTTTAATTACCATCCCAAAAGAATAAAATAAAGAGATAAAAACTGCATAAAACTCATTGGAAATACCATTATGAGGTCTCACAAAAATACGTGGAAAAAACTGCATAGGAAACAATTTTGAGAATACTAATTGTATTTCAGTAATTATACCTATTAGCTATTGTTTGGCGGTTATTATTTGATATTCAGATAAGTGTATTTATGCCAACATAGAGGTGAACAGGGCAAACATAATTAATTAGACTCATATTTTTATTTGTTACAGGTACCTGCCACCTGCAGGTTCGCTTGCGTATTTCTCGGAAATATTATTCCAGGGGAACAAACTCCTGGGATATTCCGAAATTACTATAGGAACGGGAAAAAAACTAGCTATATTACTCGTATAAGTAAGGATAAAGTTGGCTGGGAAAATATGGAGAAGGACTTTAAAAAAAAGTTAGGATTTCGGAGAAGTCCTTGCATTTGCATTCCTAGTCGATGTTCAGTCACCTGTTAGTTACATTAAGGTAACTTCCATTAGCTGCTTAATTATTTAAGTATCTGTTATTTTAACGTGTCTGCCGAGATTAGGGTCGAGTCGCCATTTTGTATTAGGTTATATATACCCCTTGAGAATTTATTCGTGACTGCATTAACCTACTGATCGACTTCGCAAATTAGGGGGTTTTTTGTTTGGTTGTTGTTTTATTTCCTAGCGTATTAGCATTATGTACAAATTCATGCGATCGATTGGATTTTGTTTTTTCATTTTGTTATTTCATTGCGTGTTTTACGTTGTTTAGCAGACGATTTTTAAACAAATGTATCAATGGTTCTGGAATTTAGGCGAATTTGAGCAAAAATCGCATATTCTTTTCAAAATTGTACTCTTATTCAGCACTTAATTCCTTGAGTCCTAGTTATGATAAGTACTATCATAGGTTGAGTTGTAAAGTTTAAATTACATGTGTTTATACATGTACCCATTTTAAATTGATAATATACATTTTATCTTTCAACTAGATCTGTTTGCCTAGTTACATGTACCTAATGCATGAGGATTATGCGTGTTTTTACAACAAAATATTGTAGGTAAATAGATCAAAACTTTGCGTGTCAAGATAAACAATTGATAAGTTATATTAAAATGGATTGCTTTCTTGGATTTGAATATTATTACGATCTTATACGGTATACGCCAGCTAAATTGCCCTTTCCTTAATTTCTCTGCGTAGATACTCACAGGTACTGAGACAGTGGATTATGAATCGTTTTCGGAAAGAATCACGATAGATGTCGATTCAGGACAGTTTATGTCATTATTTCTGTTTTCTGAATTAAGTGTGTCGATAAGTGTACCTAGGTGGGTTTAGACCGTTATTGAAAACTTATCTGGTGTCGACCATAGACATAATATTTTCCTATAATTTGTATCCAACCTTATTTATTTTCTGTAAGTATGGTAGGATACAATGTGCTAAGAGTTAGAAGGGATCTTGCTCTTACTTCATAAGGTAAATTTTTGAAGTGTGCGTTGATGGCCAAATTCGAAAATATGCGTTTAATATCAGCGTTTTTCGATATTCCTATATCGAAAAACGCTGAAAGGAGTCTCGAGCCCGACAAAAAACTTAAACTTTGACGAAAACTAAAACTGCATCATTGGATTTTGAAAAATTGGTGTTCCTAGCTAGGAAGTTGATTTTGAATTAAAATATATACCTACGGGATACTTAAAATATTGAGAGGGAAGGAGTACCTATAATGCAAATGTTTTAGGCCAGGTGCGGGAAACGCATAGGCTTCTATGCGTTTCCTACGTATGAGATAAAAAAAACTATAGTAAATAGATGTAGATGAATAAATAAATAAATAATTATCTATTCCCCCCTTTTGTAGCCGACTTAAACATTCTTATTTTATATTATAAATGCGTATGTGAGTTTGTTTTTTAAGCTCTCATGCTTAAATCGCCGAATCGACTTTTAGGGTTCCGTACCCAAAGAGTTACCAACGGAACTCTTACTACGCCTCCGCGCTGGTCGTCCGTCCATCCGTCTGTCTATCCGTCCGTCCATCCGTCCACTCGTCCATCCGTCCATCCGTCCACTCGTCCATCCGTCCATCCGTCCATCCGTCGATCCGTCGATCCGTTCATCCGTCCGTCCGTCTATCCGTCCATCCGTCTGTCGGTCCATTCGTCCGTCGGTCCATCCGTCCAGTTTTTTTGTGAATTTCGTTACAGAGATACCCTAAAAACGGTCCACTTTAAAGCGAGCGAAGACGCAGAGAAAACTAGTTCAGTTATAACTAACAAATCACGGCCACTGTCTGCCATGTGACCAAAGTTTATTTCACATAAGGAAGATTGTGGCAAATAGAATTCATTAACGAAACACATTTGATCAATTGGAATCCAAATATATTTGTACTTCAAGATCGGGCCGACCTGTTATGTTACATTTAGCTGATTGGTTCTCATTGATTAAAATTGTCTTGTGTATTTATTTCATTCTATTTTATAGCCATATTCACTATAAATATACCTATTTGAGTAAGAATCTATATTTGGTTATTTTTAAAACACTAATAACCTCTTAGGAAGTAAAAGTACACATGATTATAAACAACTTTTATTTTTAGACCAACCCTGAAAACTCGAACAAAAAAATCAGCACTTCAGTAGATTTTGTCGATTTTTCTTATCTTTTTTTTGGGCTTTTGTCTATACAGATATAGACAACGTTTTTTTTAGTAAATTTATGGTATCTAGCGCTGTGTGGAATGTGGCACCGTCCTGCAGAAACCACATGTCTAACACATTAATGTCATAAAATCATCTCACAAATAAAGCCAATTTCTTGCAAATTATAAACATTTTTCTGTTCTTTATTTCAATTTAAAGTTCTCCGCCTCTAAAAACATCCATTACTACTTACAACACTTTGTGTTAACGATGGAAGTCACTGATGTGATTAAGGGCTGCTGTTAATCGACATAACTTTTTGGCACCTTCTGAAGTTAGTTGAGACAGAATCGATTGGATTAATCCCACAGTAAGTTTATCAGTGCCAAGTGCAAAAGTGTTTTTACAGTTTCAGTGCCAAGCACTCAACACATGGGCCGAAAAACAATCCGTTCGTGTGCCCACAGCCCGCGCATGAACACAAGTCACATATAGCCACTTAAAACAACGACTCAAATACGGGTTGTGGGCACATAACGAATCACTGCTCGACCCATACGCTGAGTTCATGTGTTAAATCTAAATCCCTCAAGAGTGACTCCCTCTCGTGCCTGTTCCGCACACAATCCATCAACAAATCACACATCTTCAACATGACCACAATCTCTGCAATTCGGCGAATCAGCTTTTTTCATAACTCTTTTAAATCTACACTAATAATATTATAAAGATTTGTTTGTTTGTTTGAATTGAATAGGCTCCGAAACTACTGGACTGATTTGAAAAAATCTTTTAGCATTGGATAGCTACATCATCAGGGAGTAACATAGGCTATATATTATCCCCGTACTCTCACGGGAACGGGAACTACGCGGGTGAAACCGCGTGACGTCCACTAGTCATGTAATATATTACAAAAATCTTGTTTACATTATCCTTGTTAGTTCTACGTGTGAGGACAATACGAAGAAAAAATAAACTAGATAAAACAATTCAAAATATAAAGATTAAAATAAGCCAGTGTTAGTTAAGAGATGACCAGTCTCAGCTGATGGCGCCCGCGCCCGTTTGTAATACGGCCTATTTACAATTATGACTGTGTGTGTGCAGAAAAATGATAAATCAAAATCAAAAATCTTTTATTCAAATTAAGCTGATTGCCAGCACTTTTTGAACGTCAAAGTTCCACATAAAGACAGTCCCCCAAAATTGCCCGCCCGTCACCACTTCCTAGTGTTTTAGCTGGGAAGAAGAAGTGGCGCAACAAACTCCCCAGCAACACATCTGTCTGTTAAGTTTAGATACAGACCTATATCTACTTCTAGAAGAACTGTTACTACTGACATGGCAACTAAGAGAGAAGTATGAAAGAATACATATTACACCAGCCACAAATATACTGTCAAGACTACAGAATAAAAATGATTTACCAGAGACTTTTAAATCTGATTCATTTAATAACACAGAACTGTTTGCACTGCCGTTATTTATCGTCATAATTCCTGGTTCTTTATTAACAGGTGTTTTACATGCTACTTTGTTTGTTTTAATTTTATCCATTACACTTTGAAAAGATTTTGATAAACGAAACGATGGTAACGCACAATGTATGAAGAACGTACTGAGATTATTACAGTAGTTACTTATGCTACATAAGCTGATATAAAGTATTCAATAGTATGTAAGTATAAAAGTAATGTTTGATCAAGTAAATAAGCCCCATTTTCCAGCTGCCTACTTTACTAAAGTAGTGTAATTCAATATTTGCTCTGGAGTCGCGAGTTACGCAGTACATTGGATTAAAATGTGTGCTTATGCTTAAATTATATGTGAGACACAGTGTTTGTATATGAGCGGCGAAATGGACCGAGTTTAGGGATAAGTAGCTTTTGCTGCGGCTTCGCTCCTGTCTATCCCACAGAAACCGTGCATTTTTCGGGACCAAAAACAGCCTATTTCACTCAGCAATAGAATAATACTTAGGTTTCAAACTGTGAAAACATTTTAGTGAACATTACACAAAAAGCACCTAAACCAAAGTGTCTCTTACAAAACAGACAGCTTTAGATACTTTGATATTTATGCAGAGGCAACCCTAACACCGAACTAATCATAGCTAATAACCAATAAGTAACTACAACAGTAACTGGTCCGGTACAAAACAGGTGTCTTATAAAACCATCACGTTACCCGCATGATCTTCAAGTTATGCACGAATTGGACACACTCCGTCATTCCACGTCAGGTATTGTAACGCACGCAGGCGTAACGTTACCGCACGGACAAACAGACATTGTTCTTACTGAATTGATGAAAGGACTTTTGACAAACATGTCTGTCACCTGGTAATGTCATGTGACATAATATGGTGCGTGTCTATGCCTAATTATGTGATGCGAATGACTGATAGTTGTAGGTTAGTTTAATTATTGAAGCTATTTGTGGAAATATCTTTGATAGAAGCGATTATTGTGCAACATTACTTTTCTTAAAAATATTTTCTATTTCGAGTTCGCATAAAACATCTATTGGCGCGTGGCCAAAATCGGAACTAATTCCGCAATCTTTATTTTTTTTTTTCAAAACAATTTCCACAAACAATTAAATGAAATCAAAAGAAATGTTAACTAACAGCGCCCTTCGACAATGTCAATCAAATCTTGTAACACCTGCCTAACTAAAAAAGTTGGACAAAACGAGAAATCAACTGGTACTTTACATTTTCATGGATTCAAATCTATGGTCCAAATGATTTTGTTGTTGTCAAAAAGAGGTGTGATATTTGAGTATTCGCAGACGCACGCGTCTGCGGCACTTTAGAAGAACTATGGCTAGAAATGTCAAAGTACGTACTTTCCTTGTGAGTCTGATTACCTACATCAACCATTATATAGGAGGACTTTAAGCAAGTACCTAGGTACTTACTTAAGTTTCTAGTGTGTGCGCCTTTCTTAGCGACATCAAAACCACATTATGCGTGTTGCTAAGCGGTTACCTAATCATATTCAGATTAATATAGTTATCTATTAAACGTCTAAGCAATAAACTCAGTGTCACGACACATCATGAAAAATACCTGATAAATGGATATTAACAAAATATTTGATAAAATTATCTTGAACACTGCGATTACCTACTGACATAAAAATTCAATAAATTTAATAGCCTTGGATAGCGCGGCGATCAATGTTGTTAGAGAGTATTATTTCTTATACACAATAAGTACAAGAATTACCACAAAAATATTTAATCAGAACTTGTATTCATACCGGAAATAGCGGTAAAAACAACAGACCAAAATATTTTTTTACTGATAATGCAAATGTTTTACATAACATAGTTTTTTTAAAGATGGAAAATCATCAAATGATTCCCGCTCGCGCTCTGTGCAGCGCATAGGGGAGTGTCGGACTCTTACTGACTAAAACCCATCCGTGTTCCTCCTAATGCCCTTTGCGTTCCAGTGCCGCGGTGACTCTTTCGAACAAATTCCGCAACCCTGGCAGGTATCTACATAATATCATGCCGGTATTATCTAGGCAGAGGTGTGCCTATTAAGTGTGCCAATACATCCACATTTCGTCAGTTACCTAAGCATAAGTCCCGTGTAAAAGGCCTATTGCCATCGACTGGACACAATCCAAGACTCAGGACCGCCTGAAAAAATCCAGATGGAAAAACCTAGTAACAGTTTCACCGACCCGGGAATCGGACCCAGAACGTCATGCTCAGCTGTAGCCCTTGCGAGTACTTGCGACTAGTAACAAATCAGTCAAAACGAATGGTTTGTATGTCTAAATTGTCTAAAATCTATACTAATGTTATAAAGCTGAAGAGTTTATTTGTTTGGTTGAACGCGCTAATCTCATGAACTTCTGGCTCGAATTGAAAAATTACTTTAGTGTTGGATAGCCCATTTATCCAAGAAGGCTATAAAACTATATAACATCACGCTACGACCAATAGGAGCGAAGCATTAATGAAAAATGTGACGCAGACGAACTTGCGCGGATCTGGTAGTAGTCTAATTATTACTGTTCCGTAAATTCTTGCTCAATCTTACATTTTCGAATTGAAGTCACGACTTTTATACCAATTTCGCGGCAATCGGGTCAAAAACAAATGAGCGAAGTAATCTGTTTGAATGTCAAACGGTTAACAACACATGAAGCGGTGAAATATAAATGTAAAATACAGAGAACGTCAAAGGACGCGACCTACATTAAAAATATAATTTTAGATTTTCTAGTTTATTTTTGCGACAATTCCTACAATATCGTAGTTGTTTACGCTAGAATTACGTATTGTACTAATACGATTTATTAACGCGTGCAGTTTAAATGTAAACGATCTTTTCGTGCCAACAAAACAGGAAAATTTAAGCAGTTTTCAGAGTAGCTAATATTTCTTAATTTAACGATATATGTTTTGCGAAACTGTTGTTTTCAGCCGACTTCAAAAAAAGGAGGAGTTTCTCAATTTGGTTGTATTTTTAGGGTTCTGAACAAAAAACGGAACCTTTATAGAATCACTCGGGTGTAAAAAATAAATCAAAAAATAAAAATAAAATAATTAAATTTTTAGTATGGGGGTCACTTTTGAGGGTCAAACTAGAAAAAAAAAAAAAGTTCTGGTGTGGCGACCGGGTACCGGAAGACGCAGCTTTGGAGCCTCCCAGAAGGTGGACCGATGGCCTGGTGAAGGTCGCTGGTAGCCAATGGATGCAAGACGTACAGGACTGGTTTTTGTGGCGACACTTGGGGGAGGCTTATGTGCAGCAGTGGAAATCTTTCTGCTGATAAGATGATGAAGCATAACAATAGGAAAGGAAATGCTTCACATCCGCGCTAAACGGCTATCGCTCAGCATAATGCTGGGATTCATGTGCGAAACTCAAACAACGACTAGTTACGATAACAAGAAGATAGGAACTCTTTTCATCACTAAGTAAAATAGATCTAATTCATTGCTTTCCCTACTATCTATGTGACGTCATAAGAATGCACTCCTTAATGTGGTAGGAGCATTGATATATAAAAAACCCTAGATGCACAGTCTCGAACAAATGCATCACTCGAAACTGTCGTCAAAAACTGACATGTATCAAGTGTCATGTGTGAGTTGTGTGTAGTTATACTATCAACATTTTTTTTGCAAATTCAACCTTACCCGGACCGCTTAAAGTTGTTTTTACAAAGCAGTGCAGTATGGCGAGCGATGCGAGACTGTTTGAAACTAGCACAAAATTTTAAATTGTGTGCTTGTTGTATGCGGACGTTTTTGAGATGCTGAGTGTGTATTTTGGGTTTTTATATATCAATGGGTAGGAGCCACAAAATTTGCAATAAATTACATTGACCTTTACCTAATATCCCTTCGTAGATACCCAAACAATAAATTATGAATGGTTTCTCATTACTAGAGAACGTAAACTACGTAAAGAATCACGATAGAAGTCGATTCAGGACAGCTTTATGTCTTTATTTCTGTTTTTGATATTAAGAAGGCAATAAATGTATGTACGGGTCAATGACCGTTACTGCACATTTATGTGGCGCCTACCATATGGCCTTTTTTATCACTAAATGAATAGATATAGATAATTAATTCCTTTCCCCACTATCTATCTTACGTCATAAGAATGCACTCTTTATTAGCTTTGACAGCATTGTTTATCAGGCGTTAAGCTGCGCTGTCCAAAAGTTTGTCTAAGATAATAGTCTGACGGTTTTGTATTATGATAATAATTTGTTTGCTGTAATTATATTAGACCAATAATGGACTCAGACTGTAGACTTTGCGTTTAATAATGTTATCTCGAAAGACGTCAAGTAAAAGTTTTTGAAACTAATTAGGTAATTTAATCCATAAAAACCTTTTATTTGATACCAGCTGACCCGCGCAACTTCGTCTGCGTCACATTTTTCATTACTGCTCCGCTCCTATGGTCTTAGCGTGATGATATATAGCCTATAGCCTTCCTCGATAAATGGGCTATCTAACACTGAAAGATTTTTTCAAATAGGACCAGTAGTTCCTGAGATTAGCGCGTTCAAGCAAACAAACAAACTCTTCAGCTTTATATATTAGTATAGATAGATGTGACACGACATTGTTCAAAAAACTTTTTTTTTAATTTTCTAGGTTGACCCCCAAAAGTGACCCCACACTAAAAAAATAATGATTTACGTAACGCGTCCGTTCCGCACGGCTGTGACAGACGGACAGACAGACTGACACCCGAGTGATCCTATAAGGGTTCCGTTTTTTGTTCAGAACCCTAAAAAAAGCCTAAGGGCCCAGCTCTAAGGCTGAATGCCACTGAAGCGGAGAAGAGAGGAGCGGAGAAATATTAACCAATGGAATTGCATACAATCTCCGCTAAGCGTCAGTCACTGACATTTGTTTGTCCATTCGTTAATTTATGTCTCCGCTCCTTTCCTCCAGTGGTCAGTCAGCCACTTATATAAGTCACATTATAACTCACACTACACATATATTTTAAATATCCCTTCTTACTGTAGGCATAGTTTTTATATTACAGTATTTATTTACGATTTAAGTATTCTGTGTATTGTGTCTACCTTCGTCCGTGTGTCACTGCGGGGTGCCAACTGAAAACCAGCGCTGGGTGTCTAACGCTCAGCAAATGCTGAGATGGCTACCCTTTCGGTATGGGCACGCTCAGCGCAATTATTGTGTACTCGTACCTACTATTATTTCTGTTCATTTTGTCTATGTTGCTGTGAGTTTGTGTCTATGCTGAATAAATGTTTTGTATTCTATTTTATTCACTCTGGTTTTGATGTCAAAGGCATGTAAACATATCCAATACAATAACTGTTCCACCAGTCACCGGGAGTATTTGAATAGTACGAGTATTATAAACAAAAGTGTTTATTTGTTTACGTTTAATTTAATCCATAAAAATGAGAATTATGCAGTCCATTGTCATCATTAGTTTATTTACAGAAACATTCGAAGTCGTTTTATAACATGAATATTTATTTTTATTTTATTTTATTTATCGTTTATTTCAGGCAACTGAGGCTCATAAAACACTATAGGTACTTAAATAAACATAAAAAACTTTTGCATTGGCATGTTAGTCTCAATCTGTGAAAGATGTATGAAAAATAAAGTTTTTTTGACAGATTGCGACCTGAGATGCAAATGCGAACATTGCCTGAAAAAACCACATGTTGATTGAATGACAGGCAGTATTTCTATGATTTTTTGCATAGAAATACTGCCTGTCATTGAAAATTACCGGTGAAAATATCGATACTTAAACCACTTCACAGTGCATTTTCTTTTGCAGGAACATTATCATTATCCCTTTGCATTTCCACTATAATTTAGGAGCTAGTTCATTTTCAACCCTGAATTGCAACATTCACGTTTATGCTTACAAGTGGTATTAATTATTACATCATAAGTTGTCATTGTACTGTACCGACTACCATGCATTAGTTTATCTTAGATAATACACAGAAGCACCAGTTAATCCCATTCTCCTTAACAATAGGGCAATAAATAGTTTTAGTTAAACCTGCTTTCCTATTAAAGCATTGCGGAAGAGAAATATCGCTGCCATATTTTGGCTACAACAAATACTAACACGCCGTTTCCGAAAAAAAAAACATCGATACGTCACAAATTCAGCAAGTTAAGTGCTGACATTGGGTGTGGAAAAATCATTTCAACCAATTATAGCGGCTAACGGGCGTTTGACAATTTGTCACATTCGTTTAGCAGTAATTTTCTTTCCTGACATTGGCCCTTTAAGTCGTGATTTTATTTTAATAAAAAAATCATTATGTCTGATATCATTATCAGCTCGATAGAATGCGTTTAATTCACTTCAAAATAAGCCCTTTTATACCCCTATTAAAGATTGCAACGGGATAATCTCACAGTCTAGGCTAGGAAGATGAATTGGTGGCACGTTTAGCCGTTCATTCACACGGTCACTCGCGTGACATAATCTAGAAGTAGCATGCCGATTGTGTAATTTGTTGGCGCTGACAGACACACGATGTTCTCTGTTGACACTTCGAAAATAGATCCCTAAATTCGAGTCGTTGCTCCATCGCGTGGTATCGCTGTCTGTGTAGCACAGCCGTTTGGCGGCGCGAAGTTATTAGTTTATGTATTATTTATTTATTTATTTAAGGACAACCAACAAAGCATACACTAAAATACTTGTTGAAGTACGCATATTTGTACATTTTCTAGTTTAGCTTAAATTATTATGAATTATCGCAAAACTACATTATTACTTTCAATAAATTTTGACAACTAACTCGCTTTTACCCGCGGCTTCGTACGCGCTTATCTGGTTTTTTCCCGTTCTCGTAGGAATTTCGGGAAATCCTCTGTTAGTGCTCCCCTACACTCCCTAAGGAACCCAAATGTTAAATTTCAGCTTTCTGCGACCAACAGATAGTTTCGGCTGTGCGTTGTCTGTCAGTCAGTCAGTAACGAAAGAATCTATACTAATATATAAAGCTGAAGAGTTTGTTTGTTTGTTTGCTTGAACTAATCTCAGGAACTACTGGACTGATTTGAAAAATTCTTTCAGTGTTAGATAACCCGTTTATTGAAAATGGCTATAGGCTATATACCATCACGCTAATACCAATAGGAGCGGAGTTGTGACGCAGACGAAGTTACGCGGGTCAGCTAATTTTATATATATTGATTGATTTAGTTCTTTACTTTATTTGTTTTATAGCTGAAAACCGTATCCTGTAAGTACACTTACCAACAAAACGCTTTTCAAGTTAAACTAGTTTTCCATTCATGCCAGTACAATGAACAAGAAAAGTGAGTTTCTTTTATACATTGGTATAATTTACAGGCGATTGATCGCACATTAACCTGCATAGCTTATCAATAAACATTATCGATATGGGGCATTACTGTAACAAACAAAATTAAATGTCCAAGGTGAGCATGTTTACCGAAGTAACAAATGAACATCGCTTTCACAGGAAAAAATAAAAAATATCTTATCGTCGTGGAAACGGTAATGAAATTGTCACGATTCCATCATGTTTATATGTTTACGTTAAGCAGAAAATTAAGTTTTTATTTACTGTTACAATTTAGTGTGATAATTATTCTGGATTTTTTTTCAGTCTAACGCCCACAACCCAGTTACGGGGTGAATGCAGCTAAATACCAGTATTTTACATGGAGCAACTGCCTATCTGAACCCAATAACTGGGTACAATACTCCTTGCCGAGACTGGAGTCAGATTTTCGGGTTTCTGACTATCCGCAACATATGTCATAAATCTGCGACACTCCAAACATTCTATTAATTTATAGCCGCACTCGTACCTATCATGAACATACACTGTATACCACAATATTTAAAGAAAGAAGAATATGTTTATTTCTACATTTTCTTTTTCGTAATTCTTTCAATATGAGTAGACACAGGGCATGCCACAATTACTCGTAAAAAGTGTGTCCCGAATCACGATTGCAATTATTTTTTATTAGTGGACGTCACGCGGTTTCACCCGCGTAGTTCCCGTTCCCGTGGGAATACGGGGATAATATATAGCCTATGTTACTCCCTGATAATGTAGCTATCCAATGCTAAAAGAATTTTTCAAATCGGTCCAGTAGTTTCGGAGCCTATTCAATTCAAACAAACAAACAAATCTTTCCTCTTTATAATATTAGTGTAGACATACTGATAATTAATAAGTCATTAATTATAAATAATCTGCACAACTGTGATAAAAACAAATAGAATGATAACACGACTATAATCCCCTTGGTGATTTTTGTCTTTGTCTCCTTCAAAATAAGATAAATTTTTACGTTTTGTTTTCCCTAATATTAAAACAAAAGAAGCCGATCTTTTGATGATAATTTGATCTATTAATGATCAATTTTTAAATCATTATTTGATATTATCAATTAATAATCATCCCCATCATCATCATTATTTAATAGTTTTGTCTTAATCGTTTTATAGTTATTTTAGATGCTTAGGTATAGTTTTCCTGTAAACTTAACTGCACTTATTTACTTTATCAATTTATTACAATTTAATGTACCATAAATTAAATTGAATATGCGGACGCGTCAAGTGGATATGAAAAGCTAATCAAAATAAAATGGAGTCTTGAACGAGGGAAAATTGATAGGAAATTATTATACAATTTTCAGTGGCGCTTGTAATTGGCTTCGATAATGCTTTTATCTTAATTGAAAATTAAGTGTAGGTTACCGTCGTTTTTCTAATTAAATATACCTACAACTAATATATATATATATATTTAATATTATTTAGAGTACTTGAGACATCTATAGATAGTTTTCTTCAAAAAGTATTTATTACTTTACATTGAATTAAAATGGTAATGCTCATATGCGAAAAACAGCGCCAAATCAAGTCTACGAACCTAAATTTTTTTGCAAACTATTGCATGTACGAAAGAAGTTAGGAATAATGTAGGTACAGAGAGTAATATAAACCTCCATTCATGCGAAAAAAATAAACAATTCAATTTAAAAAAAAAAAGTTTTTTTCACTATAAAATACACGTGTGTGTTTCTTTCTCTTTTCAAATTAAAATCATTCTCAAGCAAATTAAGGCGTGCGGTAATAGTATATGGTATCTTTCAATCTAATCACTATTAATTTTAACTTTGTGATAACATTGTGGACTGCCATGTACTGAAGGCGCTTGCTATTCAGATTTAATCTCCACTTTAGATTTTAATCACATAGTTTTAACACTTTATTTGTTAGCTATTAAGAGACCGACCATTTGCAGATTAATATATTAGATTAATGAACAACGATTACCAATTTCTAATTAATTACGGTAGATGATATCTCATAATAAATTAGCGAAAAACATCTAAATATTTACGATATCCACGTAGGTATTTAAAAAGTAAGCACTTTAAAACATTTTTTTGTAAAACTTTTCAAAAATATAAATTATCCAATAGAACTTTTCCTGCTGAAAGGTTTTATTTTACGAAATTGTGTAACTGAACAACCGCAAAAAAGTTATCGAATATTTCCGAACTACATCTCTAACTGAAAACCGACCCAAACATAGTTGGGATAACATAACCTTGTAAAGCTCTGCCCTTAAACGCCTCAGTTGTTCATTACGTTAGTTTATTTATTTTTATTAATTAATAAAACACAAACTACTTACTGTTTACGGTTTTGCTTGCCATTGTTCTTCAAGAGATTCGAAGTCGGCACAAAAAATAAACGACCGGTCGTTTCAGCACAAACGAACGCACGCGACGCCTCGTAGTCAACTGCTACGTTTGCTACGAACTCGTACGCAGCTAATAATAATACGATTATTATTATCGGATTATTACCCGCACTGAAAAATGCTTAGACGTGCGTACCGCGCGATGTACGAACTATGAGTGGTACAGTGGTACAGATCCCGACCAATATTGCTGGCAGGGTGTGATAAAGTGGCAAATTATAGAATAAACAATGCCACTTTATGGAGATGGATCAGGCTTAGTTCACAGCCTGGAATATACGCGGTAGTAAGGCACCGGGCACATTGACGCATGCCGCGACTCCGCCTACCATTTATGCACGTTCAGAGGTATGTACCACATAAGGCACGCGCTCATGCATCGGTAACTACATACTAGATACGCATTTGTATAAAGTTAATATTGTTTTTATCAATGCGTACATAAAACGGTTGTTAATTTAGATTTTATTGCATTTTTTTGTTGTGTTACTCAACATTTAATTGATTTTCAAATTGGTAAGGTTTTGAATAAATAAATAAAACATAAAATGTAGTAAGATGCATCCATTTTACTTCCATGTTCCCGTTACCTTTACATCATCACCTTTATTTACTTCATTGGTTTTATTACTGTTATTTTTCTAAGGAAAGTTTTCGTAGAGTAGCCACAACATTGCTGGTGAAGTAGAAGACAAATTGGTTGTTTTCAAAAAAATATTGAATCGTCTGCTACCTATATTTTCATAATCGTAACGAAACGTCAAACAAAATCGAACAAAAATTATTTCAATCAAGTATCACCGTAAATTTTCACAAATCACTTTTAAAACCTACCACAAATAGATTAAGTTACTTTACATATAAAATCAAATAAGAACGAATGACCGACACAAGATTATAATTCCAGGACTTTATAATAAATTCGAACATACCTACTATTCAAATCGCCCACCATCTGCTTTCAATAAATGATTCCAATAGAAAAAACGTCTGCAGTCTGAGTTACAAGACAGTTTAATGTTGAAAAGTCATTGCAGAATGAACGACTAATCCGAATGATCGTAAACTTCACGTACTTAGCTGGCTAATTAAAACTAACATACTTATCATCTTAATTACGCTGATTCGGTGTGCTTTACAAATCAGTAGGTGAACTGTCATTGTTCTGTAAAGTCATGCTAAATACCGTCGTTTTAATTATGATGACGGATTGCTAATTAGGGTTCCTTCACTATGTAATTTAGCCATTATAAAATGAAGGAACCCATAATTGTTAATGAGAATACCATAGTAATTAATGGACGGTTTATTAAGTGCTGGGACAGTAATGCAGCCCCATTTTCTGTGGAAGCGAAAAGAACACAACTGAAAATTCTGAATACGAATCTCTAGTGCTTCATCATTATCATCATATCAGCCGAGAGACGTCCACTGCTGGACATAGGCCTCCGCGCGCGTATCGCCACAGCAACTGTGCCCCAAGTCTGCTATTACAATAGTGCCAGAATGGTCTATCATTGATTTCATAATGGTCGATTTTGACAAGATTCTATGCCATTTTATTTCAATGGAGTGTCAGTGGTTGACCACTGGAAAGTCATAATGACGCTTTTATATCCAGTGGTCAACCACTCAAATCAACCATTATGAAATCAATGATAGACCATTCTGACACTATTGTAATAGCAGACTTGGGGCCCGCTATCTCTGGTGCTTGTTAACGTTTAATTAACTATACGATTTCTTCCGCTGTGCCAATTGCTATTTTTTATCATGAAAAATGTACGGTTGTTTTAGGATAGGCCATGTTAGAATAAGCTATGTAAGCTGCTAATATTACTGGACCGACTGCACAGGTGCGATAGACATACAGAGGCTGACTGTGTCAACACGAAGAATAAACTAATATTCACCTACCCACTAGTAACATGATTTACTTTTAGTTGATATACTTGCCCTATTATTCTATTTTCTTAACTTGTTATTTTACTGTTTTAGTTTTAAGCCATAATAGGGAAAAATAATCTTATGGTCATACACCAAAATTTTTGTAGTAGGCACGTCATAATGTCCTTTAATGTATACTGTGTACGATATTATTGTTTCTTTCCTTGGGGACCGGCACTGTACTCCTCAGGTTATCTATTAACCTAGCTAGGAATACAGCACCTCACCCAACATTTTGTTGTAGTTTTGTACACTATAAACAATTCTGTAAATTGTCATCATGTACTACAATGTTTTGATGAATAAAAATTATTATTAAACTCGAAGAAACCCAACCAGCAAGTGTTTTCTTCATCATCAAGAACGCCATCAACATACAGTCCACTTCAGTCTGACACTTATCAAAATCTGGCAGTTTGCTGACTTCTTTCGGAGGTAACTACTGTTAGGTTCATTAATCTATATATTTTAAATCGACTAAACTTAAATATCGATTATTGAGAACGATTATATTAATTATGTGGCAACACCAAACGGTGACGGTGGACAAATGGTCTTGGAGGCGCAAGCCAGCAATCGATTCGTTCACTTGGTTTTGGGACGAGCTACGGGTCGGACAAACTAGAACAACTGTGTCGATATCTATGATAGCTGAATTATTATAGTTTGTAACATTGTTGTAGATTGTTAGATTGGAGTAATTAAATATGTATATCAGCCCGAGGAGTTTTATTACACTACGAGAGGGTAACGCCAAGCCGATGGAACGCCCTCTTTGGCACATGAGGCCTCATATTCTTCTTCTTTTTCTTGCTTTTTTTCTTCTCTTTTGTTCAGTTTCTACTGATCAATTTACCTTCCTAAGTAGGGTTTTCCAGACCTATTTGACACCAATGTGAGAGCCCTTATCCAAACATAGCCCACTTGTGGGAATACCCCAAGTGCCTTTACACCGGCATCATTAAGGTTACCGACATAGACCGAAGGATCGCCAAACTAAAGTGGCAGTGGGCAGGGCACATTGCTCGCAGAACAGATGGTCGATGGGGCCGAAATGTTCTGGAGTGGCGACCGCGTACCGGAAGACGTAACGTTGGAAGGCCTCCCACAAGGTGGACCGATGACCTGGTGAAGGTCGCGGGTAGCCGATGGATGCGAGACACACAGGACCGGTCGTTGTGGCGACGCTTGGGGCAGGCCTATGTCCAGCAGTGGACGTCTTTCGGCTGATATGATGATGATGATGATTAAGGACTCAATGAACGCCACAGATACCGTTATCATCATAACCATCTACTTTTTAAGGGGTCACCATCGACTCGAACATAATAAGACCTTCGTGATTTTACTTGTGCCTTTCCCTTAGGTAAATATAGTAGGTTTATCAACAGGTAACTAATATTAGCGCCGGAAATGTTTCTGAAATACCCAGTTCTTATTGAATTACTCAGTGTCATAATTACATTTATCAAAATATAATTATCAAGCAATGAACACTATCCTATCGAACTTCTGTTTTTACACCTACAGTCTTACCACACCTCAATCTGGTTTGGAAAAATCTAGAATAGTACCTTTTCATTAAATATAAATTTTTGAATATTTTGGGCTTATCATAGAACATAATAGAATACTCTTTATGATGTACATATACCTATAGGACCGGTTGTTGTGGCTACGCCTATGTCCAGCAGTGGACGTCTTTCGGCTGATATGATGATGATGATGATCATATACCTATTTGTAATTGAAGCATTTTTTTATTATTATTGAATGGCTCGCATTTGACCACTATCTCAACCACATCTCAACTGATAGTAAGCAATGATGTGGTCGACGATGAAGCACGCTCGCTCAGAGTAACCTATACACTCTCCAGAAGTAACCTATGGACTTAAAGAGCAACAAGTGGCTCATGTTTTGGAGAGGGACACCGCACATACATTTGGTTTCAAACGGATTAGTAAAATCTCATTTTGCCAAGTTGTATATGCAGCGGTTCACCTGGGTGCGCAACCGACTGCTTTCCACATAGACCACTGTAGTTCACGACCAGGTAGCAGATGTTCCTAAGGTTCCAAGAAATCGGGTGGTGGTGCCTTAATATTTTCGAAAATGGGCGTCAAAGGAGTCAGTATACAAATAACTAAAACAATTTATCGGCCTTTTTAAAGCGGTGTCTTTTCCGCGGAAATGACGTGTTATCTACGATATGATTAATTAATAACAGTTTGTTATCGTTTACACCATCTGTAGAGATAATATTAATTTTGTTTTGAATCACGATAAAGCAGCCAGTTGATGAGGTGATTGACATTCCAAGTGTCCATTGCTTATAAACTAATTAAGTAATGAGAAGAAAAGGACAATGAAATGAACAAAATTGTAATTCACGAATGGGCGAGCTACTATCAGTACGTCTACCATGAGTTTTATCAATCTATACTCGCTAGCGACTGTAGTTAAAAACATGTAAGAAAACTTAAAAAAAAACAAGTTTCTAATTTATGTGTTTAGTTGTTAACTAAAGTTTTACTTGCAACTTGCTTGCTTCTTAGTAAACAACTAAAAAAATCAATTAGAATCTTGTTTTTTTCTAAGTTTTCATATATTTTTTTAACTACAGTCGCTAGCGAGTATAGATTGATAAAACTCATGGTAGACGTACAGAAGTCGATGCGGAAGCTCGGAAGAATTTTGCAGGAATCGTTTGCGTGACCTACAATCTTTATTTTTCAGAACAGTCTACTTAGGTAAAAAAAAATTATGACAATAAATAATTCATTACTTGTATTAAATTATCACGTGTTATGTAAGTGGGTATTTTTTGTTTCTCATCAGACGTAGTTTTAAATCGAACGCAAATAAGCCAAAATAAATGAAAATGAAGGTCGATTTAACGTCGAAGCAGATTTTAGCAATTTCCAGAACTTCTTTCATTTTTACAGCGAAGAAACAAAAAATGTCGGCATAATGACCACGTTGAACGCGCGCAAAAACGCGCGGTTTTTGTGTTATTGATGCGGGCTTCCCATTCAATTCACAAATTCTTCGCCAGGTCGCTAACCCATGGCTTCTACGATTGGTTTCAGAGATAAAATAATCGCGTAAGTATAAAAAAAATATATATACATAGTTAAAAACAAGAATGTTTTAAAAATCAAAAAAATGTTGTAGGGAAAACTTTGGGTTGTGAGATCCAAACTAATAAATGCGAAAGTAAATTTGTTTGTTTGTTCATTTGTTTGTTTATCCGTTTTTGTTCGTTTGTTCATTCGTTTGTTTGTTACCTCTTCACGTCTTAACGACTCAACAGATTTTAGTGAAACTTGGGAAACGGGTTAATCATGGCCTAGAATAGGATATAGTTAGGTTTTTTTTCATCACGGGAGTATATTCCCTTGGGATATTTTATGAACATTCAAGCGTGCGGAGCCGCTGGCAGAAACTAGAATAATTATAAAATTTGGGGATAACCAAACGAACTATGTATAGACTGCGAAGATGATGTTGCTAGAGAGATGATGATTATTGAAATAAACTCCTCTATTAGTCAACACTATTAGAAGAGTTTAGAAGAAGATGCCATGTTGCGGCACCACAAATAAATTGAGTCAGGGAAAGACAAGATGATAAAGAATCACTTGTGGCGCTACAGGAAAATATTGCATTCACATTCAATTCATCATCATCATATCAGCTGAAAGACGTCCACTGCTGGACATAGGCCTCCCCCAAGCGTCGCCACAACGACCGGTCCTGTGCGTCTCGCATCCATCGGCTACCCGCGACACATTCAATAGAATAGTCACAAATTCACAATATCAATAAGATGTAAACAATGTTAACTATTCAAGTATGAAATTAGGTCACACTGACAGACAGGTATTCTAAACAATTTAAAGTCGGAAAAAATACTTGTTGCATTTTTTCAAGTTCATACAGCTCTAAAAATAGCAAACAAATAAATATAAAGTTAGGTATACATCGATCAAAAACCAATTAGATTGTATTTATCATTGATATTATCCGCATCAGTGGTTGATAATTTTTGTTGGTAGTGAGATAGAGCCATGCCCTTTGTATACGTAACGCAACTTAGGTAGGTAGTCTATGGCAATAGCAAACCCTGGTAGAGTTTGTGAAGGAAAGGTTACATACCTTGGTAGTATAGACCTAGTCGTAGGTATCATATTGTCATTATCATATCAGCCTACACCAGGGTGTGGGCTGATAACCCACACGATAAGAAGAAGAAATCAGCCGAAAGACGTCCACTGCTGCCACCCCCAAATGTCGCCACAACAACCGGTCCTGTGCGTCTCGCATCCATGGGCTACCCGCAACCCTCACCAAGTCATCAGTCTACCTAGGCCTTCCAACACTAACTTTTCGGCCCCATCAACCATATGTCCTGCGAGCAATGTGCCCTGCCCACTACCACTTCAGCTTGGCGATCCTTCGGGCTATGTCGATAACCTTGGTTCTCCTGCGGATATCATCATTCCTGATTCGAATTCGTAGAAATACCTGGTAGAGATAGCCTTAAAATATCCTGACAGGTTGTCTGACCTAACCTTTAGAGTTTTGAGAGTATTCCACCAGCTGTGGCTTGACACAGCTCAGGAGCTGCTTATGGTGAATCCTCATTCATATAGATGGATTAAATGAATATTTCCAAAGCTTTAAGAACAATGTTGTTGTTGTTGTGTGTTGTTGTTTATTTGTTTGTACCTCCTCAATTGCTTGTCATGCACAGCTATATGCACCATCCAAGATTTGAACGAGGCCAATGATAGAGCTGTGCAGGTTGCTCAATAGACTCAATACTGGTCGGACAAAATTTAGTATGAGTCAGTATGAACACGGAAAAAAGAAGAATGTTTGTAGTAAAGTAGTTCTTACCGTCTGCACTCAGCCTCATATTTTATTAAGTACCTACTTAGTATCAAACAAAATACCTGTTCCTTTTTCTCACGTAAAGTAATATATTAAAAGTGACTCACACACTATTTGATAGTAGGGGTTATTCCAATCTACAAGATATTTCCATACATTTTTTCGTCAGTTTTTACGCTGTAAAAAATCTGTCGGACCAAGGTGAGACCGCAAAACAAAATAAAGGGCGGAAGCAGTAATTACAAGCATGTATCAACTATTAGTCATGTCATCGGCGCTGGCGCACGAATACAAATGAAGGATTTAGCGCTAATATCGTCTGATTCTTTTTATTATGGTTTTCCTCGCTCGTTTTATCAGTGTGTAAGACTTGAGGCTCCTAGACAAGTGACATTCTAACAGCAGTAACATGGCGGAGACGATTGTCTATGTAAACGTAAAAATGTATGGAATTGACAAACGCTGACCAAATGTCAAGTGATCAATACCTTATATTTTGGCATTTCGAGAATCGGGAACGGGAATAGGGAACGTGCAGGAACTATAGGTGGTAACACGTAAGTGTAATTTTTAAGTATATTTTACTTATTACTTTCGAAATTGCAACGCTAGATGGCACAGTATATTGCGGAATTTGTTCAAAAGAGTCACCGCGGCCCAGGAACGCAAAGGGCATTAGGAGGAACACGGATGGGTTTTATTCAGTAGGAGTCTGACCTCCCTTCTGCTTCACCCAGGGCGGGAGGAGTCATTTAATGATTTCCCAATATTAAAAAAGAAGGTGGCACAGTATGCTTCGTGCAAACGGAGTATGCGGAATATTCCTAACGTTAAAATTTCGAATATGCAACACTATATGGCATAGTCAACGCCGTGCACGTTTCCTAAAGAACGGCGAGTTGCCTAGAGCCTCTGGTTGAGACTTGAATGGACCAGGGAAGCATGACCCATCAGGTAGGAGGCTCATCATTGGTTGGATAATGGTCGCCAATGACGATGGTGTAGTTACCACTGTCCGATTGTTCGCTACTTCCCTAAAAAGGTGAGGAGGATGTACTCAAAACATTAGGATTGATATCTATAAGGAATGACGAAGGTTAATTACTATGCAGATTCCAAATACATTGAGATTAAGGTAGGAAGAAGAGGATAATGATCCCGGCTTGGTATCTTTTACAGAAAAGTAATACAGGATGTATTAGAAATAATGCAAAACCTGAAAAAAAAACTGGCCAAGTGCGAGTCGGACTCGCGTGCAAAGGGTTCCGAACGAATTTAATTTTTTTAACGTGTTATTTTAACACTATAGACTTCTTATAGGTTTTCCTGTAATTTATAGGTAAAGATCTATTATCTACAATTTTTTTTAATTTTAGTCTTTAGTTTCGGAGATAAAGGGGAATGGTCATTTTTCTTGAATAACTTCAAAACCGTTTATTTTAAAATTATGAAAAAAAAATATTTATTATTCTTACAGTAAGCCCTTTCATTTTATATATCACACAATATTGTTCAAAAACTTTTTTTTTTAACAATATTGTGTGATATTTGCTTGAAATTTTCTTGCTTGACCCCCAAAAGTGATCGACATACAAAAAATTTAATGATTTACGTAACGCGTCCGTGTTTGGGTCATAAAAGTCCATATGTGTACCAAAAGACATGGCCAACTTTTGTATGGACGTCGGCATAGTTATTGAATTTGGTTTACACCAATGATTTTTGGTGTTTTATATTCGTGAATATTGGCTCATTAAATTGCTATAAATAAAAAACTCAGAGAACTTGTCATTACAACAGACTAGACAAAAACAGTTTCATAAAACCTTTTAATCAGATTGCTAGCAATAAGGTGTTAGATTATAATTTCGCTATTAAAAAACTTATAGGCGCTTTAAAATAGCGAACAGTTGTGAATTATTACGTTTAGGTATTACTTAGGTATATGGTTTTAGTATTATTAAGCATTTAAACAAAGTACTGGCCACCTAAATGAAGGATTTTAAACTGCATATTGATTAACATTTATTAAACTGGGAAATAGTCTCAAAAAATGTGACAATAATAACAAACATAACATCATGTCTGTATTCCACGAAGGGTTGGGCAGAGGTGTACCTACAGTACACCCACATTTCACCAGTTATTTTGAATACCATGTAATAGGGGGCGAGTCTATTGCCATCAACCGGGCACAAATCCAGAATCCGGGCTGCTACTGAGAAATTCCTGATGAATAAACCCAATATCACTTTGCTCGACCTGGGAATCGAACTCAGGACCTCATGCTCAGCAGTAGCGCTTGCGACCACTAGACCAACGAGGCAGTCATAATATCAATATTAACAAAGTATATATTCAAAACCAATGTTTTTCTTTAAAGTACATTTTTACAGGTTACCCTTATATTTTTTTTAAAATAGTTCAATAAACAAGGGAAGCACAAAATAAAACAAAAAGTAAAAATAATTAGTTATTTATTAGAGAAAATAAATAAAAATATTTTGCTGTATTATAATGATTATATCTTAAGTGCCTACCTAGATAACATACATTACAGCAATGCAGCGATAGTATTAATAAAGAGACCGAGAGAGGACAATCAACCAGCTTTTTTTTTATTCCACAAATAAAAATCTGGATAAAGTGTAAGTATAGGGCTTCAGTAATTACATAAATAACTGCTTTAAACATAACCAGACATGTAAAAAAATACAACCATCTTAATATATATAAATCACGTGTCACGTTGTTTGTCCGCGATGGACTTCCTAAACTACTGGACCGATTTTGATGAAACTTTGTAACTGTCTGTTATTTGATCCAACTTAAAAGATAGGATAGTTTTTTGTAATGGGAAAAAACGGGATATGCGCGTACGAAGTCGCGGGCAAAAGCTAGTTGATTTATATATTATTATTTTAAATTGTGATTATAGTTTTCAAGAAATATTAGCCTTTGTTAGAATATTTTAATATTCTTGAATTGTTAATAGTATGTTGTCTAAAAATCCTGCTGGATATTGTTTTGGTGTCTTGCCCAACCAAGGTACCAAATTATTGTCATAATAACATGACAACAACAACCAACAGTCCGGTTCCCTACAAAGCAATTACAATAGTACCCTATTAGTTTACTTAACATTTACAGGAGGTAAAAGATTATACAGAATTAAAAACTGGGGTACTGTAAGACCCGTCCAATAATGGCAAAAATGGTTTGGCATTTCTGAGACATTTTCAAAGTTCAAAATATTAGCTTTTGTCTTCATAATATTAATTATGTCTTCTATATGGATGGCACTAAATGTAGAATGTGTCTCATTCATTTGAGGCAATAAATGCCACTGATCGCTGTACAAGTGTGTTTCATACACTCTACAGCTCCGAGGAACATAGAAACTATGTTCTTGCAAAAGCAGTCTTTTAATGAATTGCGGGACCAAATGCAACATTCTGTTTCTGCATTGTTGAAATATACAATGAACAGATGTGATCGAAGCTCGCTTATAATTAGGTAATGATATGGTATTATTTTCCCTTTGTAGTGGTGGCTCTGGTGGGCTGACAACTTGAACATTAGGGACTGCTGCATTGTTGTCCGAAGCCAATTCCTGCATGTCTCATGATGAGTCATGCACTGCCTGTCTATTTTCTCACATCCAACACACATGGCAAACATAGTTGTTTCTTGAGGGCTGAAAATAAACCACAGAATAAACACTGATAAATGCTTATGTTTATATAATTTTTAGTAACAGGGGTATCTTTTATATACATCTCTTTATGTTTTCAAGTATTATGTTATTCTAAAAGGCAGTACTATGTTACACATGCCTACTTTAGGCAAGCATATGTTTAAGATGGAAAATACAGATATTACAATCATACATACATAGTATGAAAACTCGTATTTTAATAAATGAATACAAATAGGTATTTATAGTAATGAAAACCAAAATGCTTACCACATAATTAGTATTTTGTGATATTAGGACAGCCAGCAATGGACACTCCATTCTGACATTATGGTGTCTTATTGTCCTCTCAGATTTGCCACAACCGAGGCAAACCATGTTATGCCCCGTAGTCTCTCGTGTTCCCCAGCTTCGGCATTTAATAATAATAAGCATGGATGACAAATAAATGTATCCAGAGGAAACTGAAAATAAGATGCACTGTAAGTTAATTTCGCATACCAGAATTACATAAAAACAAATCGGGTTAAGTTTTTTCTAGTCCAACTTCTTACCTGGGTTTGAGAATTGGTTATCCAATGCGAAAGTTTTGTTTGATGGTGTGCAGAAAGCGAGGATATGAGATGTCTCTGCAACCTTTGCATCCACTTTGATCCACAAAACAAATCCGAAACGTAATGCAAATCAGAGTCCAGTGTTAATAGCTAATAGATAATCGAGCGATAGAAGGTATCAGTCCGTAGAAATAAGCAGGGGTCAAAAATATTAGAAAATAGTCGCAAAAACACAAACTACCTACGCAATAATGACATTGACATTACATTGACATTTGACATAGACAATGACACATGGTCAAACAATTAAACGCGTTCCGTTTTAAGATATTTTATTGTGTGAAATATATAAAAAAACTATCTTACACATCAACATTATGAATAGATAATTTTATTAAATGCAAAAAATACTAATGAAGACAGTTTCATATGAATAAAATGTTCTTAATAAAAGCATTTTGGCGTCCATATCACGTCTACAAGTAGTATGCTTGGTATGGAACGCCCATTATTATATTTATCTTTCTCTATGGTCCAATATGGCGGACGTTGACAAATGGTACTTTGAATTCATCTTGCATTACTATTATTTTGAAATAAAAACTGACGAGTTCAGAGAGGTCAAAAACTACGTATTAATTCATTTTTCTTTTTTTAATATATAATATTATTGACTATGTTTGTGTAAATGGAATGTACTTTTTTGTCCATGTCTTTTCAACAGAATCGTTTCAGTGGATCCGGAGAAAACTGGCTGTGACAGACTGACAGACAGACACCCGAGTGATCCTATAAGGGTTCCGTTTTTTGTTCGGAACCCTAAAAATAGCCCTACCAACACCAATCCCTAATTATCACATGCGATAATTTTTGCGATTTCAGGGTGGTCCTCACAAGTACAAAAAAATGTTCACAATGATGAGTACAATGACTCCTTTCAAGGCTGATGTTATTTCTGTTACACCCTGTGTAGGTCTCGGTCACTTCTTTCTTTCTTCGTTATCATCATCATATCAGGCGAAAGACGTCCACTGCTGAACACAGGCCTTCCGCTTTCTTTCTTACTTTAAAAAAAAACCTCGTCACACACTAGGAATTTCTCCTGTTTCGTAGGTGCGTTTACAAACGTTAACTCACATACACAAACAGCCAGACTCGGAACAACTATAGGCCATACAATATAAGTTCCGTGCGGGAATCGATCCCGCGACATGCAGCGCAGCCTGCAGCCAGTCGCTCAATCACTGCGCCAACCGTATCAATAAAACTGTTACTGCCATGCACATTTGTCATGGTGTTGCAAAAAAAAATAGGAAAACGTGCATGAAGCCATAAAATCTTAACATTTTATCAGCTTAGACTTCGTTAGAACAGCAGCTTATAATGTTATCGCTCACAATGGTGGTATGGTTGGTCAAACGCTAAGATATCGACAGTTTAATGTCTTATTGTTACATAACTGGTGCATTTCACTCGAGGTAACTTCGTCGCTACTGGATAGAAAAGTATGCAGTACGAATCAAACTGTCAAGCAGGTAGGGGGTCAAAAAGGCCTACAAAAGAGCGTCTATGAACATTGCAACGTGTACTCAGCAACTTTGATCATATAATGAGACAACTCGTGAAATTGATCATCGTTAGGAACGCAAGGGAGTCGACCCATGAGGCCGCTCACCAAATACACCACCAGCTCACAGATCCGGAATCCTCGGAAGAATGCTCGGAAATTCTAAACAGTCGCTAATATTTCCACTGAATGCCGTTGCAGAGTCCGTTTCATTCTTTCATCCCACCATGACCACGATCTTCAGACATAAAAAACCGACCAGCAGAGAGAAAGAGAGTTGTCATCTCATGTGAACGTAATTTTCCCGCGATGTTCAACCATCAATGCTGCCAGGCAATAGTGGCAACAGATAGAGGTAAACTTTATTGTTACTTAGGACTCTATTTTGTTTTAAATTTTATAAACGACTGTATCAAGATCAATATTGTTTTAATAATGGGACGGCTAGGTGTATGACTCAAGGGCGGATCCAGCTTTCATGTCAGAGGGGCTCACATAGTCGTGATCTAGTCATGACAGGCTCGAATAAATTGCAATAATAATTTAAATAAAAAAGAAAGTGTTTTATTGCTAAACTTTAAAAGATATTTAGGTACTAAATTAAAAGTGACACTTGGTATGCAGAGGGGTAAATCTCCTGGGCATGATGGCCTCAGCATTGAGCATCTAAAGTTTGTTGGTACTCACCTGCTGCGTGTACTCTCCATGTTTTATAGTGTAACGAGTCTTTTCGCCTCGCTACATGTTCCGTAAATCTTAGTCGATTTTCGAACGTTACATCTCTAGTCTTTTTTTTGTCTGTGGAAGAAGTGTCATGGTGTTCAATTTACGACCATTTCGCAATGAGAGAACATTCATTTTCATCTCTCGTCAGAATTTTAATTAAATCCTAAGAAATCTTGATTGTTTCGGGACAGATTATTACCAAAAATGCTTTGAACAAGCTACTCCGATTGATGGAATGGAGGGATTGCCGTAATTCGTGGTTTTGTTGTCTTTGAAACAACACCCACAACCCCTATATGGAGTCGCGTGGCGATTACCCGGTGATTTTGTAAAGAAACGCCAGCACATTCGGTTGGCGTTTCTTCGTTTCTTTCTTTCTTTCATTCTAAGGCCTTTCCTCATTTTTATTGGATTATCAAGACATGAACGGAGACGTGCTGTCTTGCCAAAGAGGAATCCGGCCTTCATAATTCCTGTGGTTAACTTGTTCATTTATTTTTAAAGCCAGCTATCTGGTAGGAAATTCAAATCTATTTTATTAACTTTCATAAACAAGATGCAATTTTATCAATAAAAATAATGTAAATTTAACATAACATCAGTTCAATAATAACTGATCATTTGAATCCATATTTTAAGTTAATCTTAATAAGACTCTTCAATTGTTTATCGCTACTGGCATATAAATAAAGAAAAGACAAAAGGGTTTCAACTGTTTTATTTTCTACTAGTGGACGTCACGCGGTTTCACCCGCGTAATTCCCGTTCCCATGGGAGTACGGGGATAAAATATAGCCTATGTTACTCCCTGATAATGTAGCTATCCATTGCTGAAAGAATTTTTCAACTCGGTCTAGTAGTTTCGGAGCCTATTCATTTCAAACAAACAAACAAATCTTTCCTCTTTATAATATTTATTTTCTATTTAGCTACCCACTATTAAAAGTTCAACTCTTCCGTTAGATTCTTTCCGGCATAATCTACACTTAATATATAATAATATTTTAAAGAGGAAAGATTTGTTTGTTTGTTTGTTTGAAATAATAAAGAGGAAAGATTTGTTTGTTTGTTTGAAATGAATAGGCTCCGAAACTACTGGACCGATTTGAAAAATTCTTTCAGCAATGGATAGCTACATTATCAGGGAGTAACATAGGCTATATTTTATCCCCAAACTCCCACGGGAACGGGAACTACGCGAGTGAAACCGCGTGACGTCCACTAGTTTATTATAAAATGGTCTCCAAGGCCCGAAATACATTCTTATTTTAATTTTATTTATTAGGAGAACACACCTTTTTTAAGATTAAGATTTTGCATCCTAACACAAAAAAGTTAGGAGCAATTCCTAGACAAAAAGAGTAGAGTAGACTATCATAAATTATCAAAATCAAGACCAACACTTGGAAACCAAATTAGAATTTAATTATATCTTTAACATGATAACGACCAGTTGTACCTTTTTTTAGGTCTTTCAGAACATACACGTTATCAGAAATCTTTTCAATAATTTTACACTTAAACTTTACTTTTAATTTTACAAATAAACCTAGGAGCAAGTTTTGCCGAAAAATAAGTAGGTGCACTAGATTGAACAAAACTTCTCCTCCACACAACATCACCCACATCAAAAGAAATGACTTTACGACCCTTATTATAATAGCGAGCATTACGCTGATAAGCTTTTAATAAATGAGTTTGAACTTTAACAAAAATATCACTAAGTGAATTAAGAGAATCAGCATAGTGATTTCTATCGGTACAACAGCGGCAATTGCGCCTAACTGTACTCAACTTTGCATTTATTTTGCTTTATACATGTTAGTCGGTGGCGATGGTGCCCAACCGTACTCATAATTGTTTTTTTTTGTCTTCTTAATTAAGTTATACTTGTAAGTCGGTGGCGAAGGTGCCCAACCGTACTCAAATTGGTTTATTCTTTTGATAGCCTTACACATGTTGGATAAGCGACGGTTGCATCTAGTTGTAATATTTCTTGGATTTAGCTTGTTAGTCAGTGGCGCAGGTGCCTAACTGCACTCATGTTGGTTCTTTTTGTATTATAGGTCGGTTATGCGAGTGACTTAACTGTGCTTATTGTTTTTCTTTAGATGTTTTGTTAAGGAGTTATATTCATGCGGTTTTTCATTCATGATTGTCTTTAGATCTGGTTTGTTGATGATAGACTTGGCAGATATTTTCCTTGCAATAGTTTATGTTTATGTCACGGTTACTTGCCTGAGGAGCTGACGAAAACAATTGTGGTACCGGTTGTCAAGAGTAAGATCGGTGACATGTCAGATAAAGAAAACTATCGGCCCATCTCACTGGCCACAATAATGGCCAAGGTGCTTGACAGCTTGCTTAATAAAATTCTCCTGCAGCACATTAAGCTGAATGATGCCCAATTTGGGTTCTGGAATGGGCTATCAACAGAGAGCGCAATCTTGTGTCTTAAGCAGGCTGTCGGGTACTACACGGAGAGGAAGAGTATGCGTCCTTCCTGGGCCTCTCCAAGGCCTTTGACAGGGTTTTATACAATAAGTTGTGGGCCAAATTGGAAGGCGCGGCTGTGCCGGCTGAAGTCATTTCCGTGTTGCGCCATTGGTACACGTGTCAGAGGAACCAGATGAGATGAGCTGGTGCGCTATCTGATGAATATGACATGGAGTGCGGCGTGCGGCAGGGGGATAACCTCTCCTCTGTTATTCAATCTATATGTTGACCTCATCGGCGAGCTCAGCAGTACTCATGTGGGTTGTTTTGTAGACGGAGTGAGCGTAAATAACTTGAGTTATGCGGACTACATTGTACCGCTGGGACCGTCGGTGGGGTGGTGCGTCAGCTTGTGGCAATCTGTGAGGCTTACGCGGCGGAACATGGAATGAGTTATAACTCGAAGAAGAGCAAAGTCCTCGTTCTCGTCTTAATGGTGCGGCTCTGCAAGCGGTGAGCAGCTTTAAGTATCTGGGGCACATTGTGACAAATGAGTTGCAAGACGACGCGGACATAGAGTGCAGAGCATTGGTAGTCATTATAACTGCCAATCATTATACTCGAACAGTTTGTGGGTAAACTTTACTCGCCGGGCTGCTAGTGGTCTGCGTGTCCAATACAACAACGTCTTCAGGATGCTCATGCGGCTGCCTCACTATTGCAGTATGTCCGGAATATTTACCGAGGCGCGAACGGACGGCTTTCATGCGGTAATACGTAAGAAAGTAGCCTCCTTACAACAGCGCGTGCGAGGCAGTAGCAACGGTATCCTGTAGATGTTTGTATCTCGTGCGGATTGTCCTATCCAAAACAAATGGATGAATATTGTGATGGGTGTTGACTAATTTAGTTTAGTGTATAAGACTTACTAACACGATAGGACCTATAATAGTAATTTTAATCATTTAATTTATTGATTTCTCTTTAATTGTAATTTTAATCATTTTATTTAGTGGTTTCACTATACTTTAAAAAAAAAAAATTTTTTTGTAGCAGTAAATATAATAATCTATTAACAAATAGAAAACATTAAAATTATAATTATTCCCAATCCAGATCCGCCTGTCTGTATGTAACCTATGAGAGGACTTTTTTTACCATTCCATTCCCAATACCTACCAACCCATTTTACATCGTCATAGATTCATCATCATATCAGCAGAAAGACGTCCACTGCTGGACATAGGCCTCCCCCAAGCGTCGCCACAACGACCGCTCCTGCGCGTCTCGCATCCATCGGCTACCCGCGACCTTCACCAGATCATCGGTCCGCCTTGTGGGAGGCCTTCCAACGTTACGTCTTCCGGTACGCGGTCGCCACTCCAGAACTTTTCAGCCCCATCGACCATCTGTTCTGCGAGCAATGTGCCCATAGATTCATATTTTTTTATAATACATATGTTCGCCGACTCTTATATTCATAGATCTTACTCAATAACGATGAATTTTGTCCGATGTAGTAGTCACTTTCCGGCGGCATTCCCAATGACATCTTCATTTCAGAATAAATATACAGGTAAGGACACTGACCTACACATTAGTCAAAGGGAAAAGGATTTTTCTTAGAACTCAAAACAATGTAGGTTACAAAGTTGTCAACCCTTATAAGGTATAGCCCTTTTGCGCTTCGTCGAAGGGCAGAGGGAATTTCATGCATCGATGACAAAACTGCTAGTCACCACCTTTAGTTTAGTAATGATCAACTCACAGTTTTTGAATAAAAGAGAACGTTGCTGAATAGCTTTTTGGTAACAAAATGATACGTAATGATGATTGAGAAGTTTTAAGTATGATAGTGTATGGTGTTAGAGGAAAGCCAAAGAAAAGCAGTCTATGGGACCTGCGAAAGTTGACATGGCCAGCTAAATAGAAATTAGTTGACTATTGAAGTCGACACTTCAATAGTCAACCAATTTAAATTCAAACCAAGTATAGTAACGATGTATGCAGAAAAAAGATATATACTCGTATATCTACTAAGCCGACATCAAACTTAATGGTGGATAACAGAAAAAAAATATTATTTCGTTATCATCAGACAAAGAACATATAAAGAGCTGCTCTGTGATCATTTCTGGAAGTGAATTAAACGCGGATCGGACAGATGATGTACATTATGAATCTTCATTTGAAACTACTGCTCCTCCTTAACTTACACCGGAATAACATTGTTGCTTCGGCAAAGACCATTAAACCAAATGATAGATGGGATTAGGCTGAAGGAAGCTCGGAAAGCCATCACGCCTGTCCGAATAATGGTCCAAATAAATAAATCAGTAGGAGTACGTCACGACAGGATATGAACACATCTTACTACTCGTATATTGACACCCACGGAATCTTATTTAGGCAAGCACAATTGAATAATAGTAAGAATTGTTGTGAAATACAAAAGAAAAGGTTACGTACGGTTGACACCCGGGCGTGTCCTCTCGCCGAATCCGAAACAGGTAGATATCTCCCGAAACAACCGTGTCCGATGAGTACCTGCGTCTGGCGGAAGGTAAGGACGCCGTGGCGTCGCTCTAGCCACTCCTCAAAAAGGGGACTTATCGCCTGGATTGTGGCGTACCCAGTGCTGGGTTGCCTCACAAAGAGCCACAGACCGCACGACTCCCGCGTAAAGCCTCCGGCAGGAGGGGTTAGATCCCTTAGATAGGGCAGAAGCCGCTTGAAGGCAGCCCCGGCCCGCCCCAGTCTGGGAGCCAAACGTCGGAAATGCTCGACGAAGTTCCGATCCGCGTTTAATTCACTTCCAGAAATGATCACAGAGCAGCTCTTTATATGTTCTTTGCCTGATGATAACGAAATAATATTTTTTTCCTGTTATCCACCATTAAGTTTGATGTCGGCTTAGTAGATATACGAGTAAATATCTTTTTTCTGCATACGTCATTAGTATAGTCGGTTTCAATTTTTATTTCTATTTAGCTGGCCATGCCAAGTTTCACAGGTCCCATAGACTGCTTTTCTTTGGCCTTCCTCTAATAACATGCACTATCAAACTTGAAACTTCTCAATCATCATTACGTATCATTTTGTTACCAAAAAGTTATTCAGCAACGTTCTCTATTATTCAAAAACTCTGAGTTGATCATTACTAAACTAAAGGTGGTGACTAGCAGTTTTGTCATCGATGCATGAAATTCCCTCTGCCCTTCGACGAAGCGCAAAAGGGCTATACCTTATAAGGGTTGACAACTTTGTAACCTACATTGTTTTGAGTTCTAAGAAAAATCCTTTTCCCTTTGACTAATGTGTAGGTCAGTGTCCTTACCTGTATATTTATTCTGAAATGAAGATGTCATTGGGAATGCCGCCGGAAAGTGACTACTACATCGGACAAAATTCATCGTTATTGAGTAAGATCTATGAACATAAGAGTCGGCGAACATATGTTTTATAAAAAATATGAATCTATGACGATGCAAAATGGGTAGTTAGGTATTGGGAATGGACCAAATCGTCGGGAAAGCCGACCATACGGCCACATTTATAGACGGCGACTAGTCGGCGATTAGTCGGCAAAAGCTACTTATTATTCGGATCTCAATAAGCTACAGGAAAACAGGGAATTAAATAAAAAAATCTCTAATAAAAGAACACAAGAAGAGTGCGTATTTCCACAGTTTTCGAAGAAGATAGAAAAAGAAATGTTGATAAACTGCGTATTAACTTTTCTTTCTTCTTCCTATCAAAACTTACCTAGAACTTGTAATTTAGGCTTCGAAATTTAAAACATTTTTAAACCAAACACAGCCATTATTAAAAGATGTGGACCGACTAGTCGAGAAGCTAGCCGGCTACATTTCTACTCGGCGACTGGTCGGCTGATTAGTCGGCGAAGTCCATAGTCGACCCATCTCTAGTATGTAGGTATCTGGTAAATTAACTGCCTCCGTGGTCGAGTGGTTTAGGCGTTTGCCTTGTGACTCGGTGGTCGTGGGTTCGATTCTCACGGGAAGAGCATACTTTGTAAAGTTGTTTTTCAGTTTGGATAGGACATTGCAGGCTTGAATCACCTGAATGTATGATAAATAGATGATTCCGTGCTTCGGAAGGCACCTTAAGCCGGTGGTCCCGGCCGCCAAATGGCGGTCGTCAAATAAACCATGTCAGAAGCACTTGGGGCGGTTTAGAAGCTCTGACACTAGGGTGTGTGGGATTTCCCGGCCACCGTAGGCGCAGGCCTGCGGACGGCGAGCATTGGGTAGCTCGGTAGCTCGCCATCCGAACAGAACCAGGCCCGGTTCGCCAGCGCGTTGTGTTCCACGCACGCCTCAAAGAGCTGTCAGCATAGAAGATGGCGCGGGCCAAGGGGCGCAAAGGGCATTGGTAGGAACACGGATGAGTTTTTGTCAGTAAGAGTCTGACACTCCCTTCTTTTTCGCCCAGAGCGGGAGGAGTCATTTGATGATTTCCCATCCTTAAAAAAAGGGTGTGTGATAGTTAGACTTTACTGCCACTGCTACACGATAAGAAGAAGAATCGGGTAAATATGCATATGGATCGTAATAAAATTCACAATCATGATGTTTTGAGGATTCTGTCATACTCGATGCGAAAAATGTTGGTTTATATACCTATTTGTTTTTCCTGTAATAAATCATCGCCTATATACCTACACTACATCTATCATATGTCACTCAATTAACCTACATTATTAAGAATTCACTAAGCCTTTTCCTCATCTATTAACCTAAACAATATTTACCAGAACAACTTATATTGACATCATATTAATCATGCACATAGGTACCTAACCCCAAAACGATACCAAATTAGTATATAAGGAATTAAATGTTGTGTAGTAAATAACGTAGGTATTGTAAATCTACGCGCGTCCACATACGTTATAGTAAACGCTTTGCATAAAACTAAGGTTGTTTTAATATGCATATATAGGAATCAATTTACGATATACATACATTGTAGCAAGATCAAAATGAAAGAAGCGACGTATGTCTAAGGGCGATGTTTTTGACCCGAAATATTGGTTAGAAGTTATGGGCACACAATTCTGGTAAGAGGACTGGTAAAAAGAAATATGGAAGAAGAAACTGCGCCGCGGAAACTTCAAAACCTCTTCTTGAACAACCCCTAGAGCATTATTTCTCCAAACACACACATCGTGAAAACTCACCAGTAGGTCTCTGCTATATAGTCTACACTAATATTATAAAGAAGAAAGATTTGTTCGTTTGTTTGAATTGAATAGGCTCCGAAACTACTGGACCGATTTGAAAAATTCTTTTAGCATTGGATAGCTACATTATCAGGGAGTAACATAGGCTATATATTATTCCCGTATTCCCACGGGAGCGGGAACTACGCGGGTGAAACCGCGTTATGTCCACTAGTATAGTATATGGGCAACGTGTTTTTTTATCACCATCCAATTTTTTTCCATGTAGTAAATGTCAATCAAAACAACTAAAAAGAAAAAAAAATGCGGGTTACTCGAACAAAAACGTACTGAAAGTCTGTTTTTTTTTTTCATTTAAATTGTTGTATTTTATATACATCGCGTCTATGATTGATACCTAATGCCTTTTTTATGGATGGGAAATCATCAAATGACTCCTCCCGCTCTGGGCGAAGCAGAAGGGAATGTCAGACTTACTGACTAAAACCCATCCGTGTTCCTCCTAATGCTCTTTGCGGTCTAGGGCCGCGGTGACTCTTTCGAACAAATTCCGCAACCCTGGCAGGCACTGGCCCTTGCGGACCCCTTATTCTATGCTGACATTTCTTTGAAGCACGCGTGGAACATAACGTGCCGTCGACCTTGATACCTAATGCCTGGAAATATTTTAAATACTGATAAAACAACTTGTATATGTAGCTTACCTACTTAGTTGCTCACTTATATAAGACCAAAGTTACAAGTTCCACAAAGAACCATTACACACGCTATGCATATCAATTCCTCATCACATAGCGAGTCATATCGTTAACATATTTTCCACCATTCCTACAATAAGTGAATCATTTTAAAATTGATTTCCCGCAAAGCTATTAAAGTAATTTATATATTGTTAAGTAAGAATAAGATCCAATATAAAGGCGCTTGTCTACCAGAGATGTGCAAGGTAGGCCACGTGAGAGAAAACAAGTGCGAGACGGACTCGCGTGCAACGAATTTAATTTTTTTTTACATGTTATTTTAACACTACAGACTTCTAATAGGTTTTTCTGTAATCTTTAGGTAAAGATCTATTATTTCCATTTTTTTTTTTTCAAAATTTTAAGCTCGGTAGTTTCGGTGATAAGGGGGGGATTGGTCATTTTTCGTCTAATTTCTTAAATAACTTATAAACCATTTATTTTAAAATTATGAAAAAAATATAATTAAAACCTTCACAGTAAGCCCTTTCATTCGATATGTCACACGATATTTTTCAAAAAACTTTTTATTCAAATGTTCTAGTTTGACCCCCAAAAGTGACGCCCATACAAAAAAAATAATGATTTACGTAACGCGTCCGTGTTTGGGTCATAGAAGTCCATATGTGTACCAAATTTCAACAGAATCGGTCCAGTGGATCCGGAGAAAACTGGCTGTGACAAACAGACGGACAGACAGACACCCGAGTGATCCTATAAGAGTTCCGTTTTTTTTTTTTCGGAACCCTAAAAACCACCAGTGAGATCATTTAATTGGAATAGAATAGAATACATTTATTCGACACATAACAACAGCAACAATATCAAAGTAAAAGTAGGCACAGAATTGCGCTAAGCATACCGATAGGATTACCTATCAGCATTTGCTGTGCGCAGTCACCCAGCACGGGTTTTCAGCTGACAGCCTGCAGTGACTCTATCACTCGTCCTAGGGGAGGCTTAGCTCTGGAGCTGCGCAACACCAGACCTGCAATTGTACATACTACAAGCGAAAGATGCGAGCGAGAAATGTGTGCGTGCACAGCTGAAAAGAGTCCACTACGCACCACTCAGCTACACATCCTTTCACAGCTTCGCTATGCATCCCTGCACCGTGCAAGCTCCTCGCACAAGTTTTGATGGAAACAATCGCACATTTTCACGCCGCTGCTACACAGCCTCTCACCGCCTAGCTACCTCGCACGTCTCTGGTGACAAAGCACCCTAAGTATTGCGCCGGCGCCATTACAAAGTTATACAATAACGTTTTAATATCATTATCATGCTACTGGTGGGCTAGATCACGACGTGCGAAGTTTATGGCGGGTCCATTATCACACGAGATGAGACTGCTGACCGTTGAGCCTTAGTTTGTTTTTATTACCCAGTTTTAGTATCTTGATCGAATGGCTATACTATTTATTTCTACTACTAGAGACATGAAGTTATTACATGAATGGAATTTATAGTCGTTTGTCGTTTCAAATTGTAGTAAGTACATCAATTTGTCGACGCAGACAACTTGGAAAGCTTTATAACTCCGGAGAATTGATCGAATTTAACAGTCGGAACTTAAGTATTTGACTTTAGGTTTTAGGTTTTTGGTATAGATCTATAGTTTCGGAGCCTCCTCATGTACCGTGGTTTTGTTATACTAGGCTTAGCAGAAAAATGATTGTTACAGCTCACAGACTGAGATCTGGACACATGCCGCTCAATAATTTTGGATTTTTAATGAAAAAAATTGATTCCCCTAATTGTGATTGGTTTGTGGTACACTGGAGGATGTGATAAATTTATTGACGGAATGTGTCAGATTTCAGTCTGCAAGAGAGGATCTACTCAGAGAGCTTGAGATAAACAAGTACGATGTTAGCATGTTCCATCATATTTTGTCGTCACCTAACTCTAGAGCTGCTCATACTTTAATAAAGTTTGTTTTGTTACGTTTTACATAATTATAAGGTCCGATGGGACTGGCATGTACAATTGTATTAAAGTCCCTAATAAAAAATAAAGAGGAAAAAAAAAAGGTTTTAGGTTGCCTAGCAAACATATCAAAACAGTCAGTCAGTAATTCTTCAACAAATTAAAACTGTATTTAATTATTAAGCTAGTGAGAGTTTATTTAATCTTAGTCGAGATACCCTCACCTTAATCATTTGGTAATTCGATTTCCCGTTTTGTTTAAAAAAAATATGTATATATCTTTATTTCAGACATAGTAGCCCATAAGTTGTTAGTACTGAGTAAGTAACAGATTATGCTTATATGCTATATTAGTGTTGTTAGTAATACTTAAACTAGTTTATTTAGCTTCATAACCCTATAGCTACCTTCACCCAGTGTCTTTGGATGGGGCAGTCGGGTTTACCTATTCAGGAAGCTAAACAAATACCAACACAATGAATGTAATTAATTCACCGATAGATACGGAAATATCTCATTGAGACTTACATACATTGATTGTAATTAAGTAAATGAGTACCTATATATAAATAACTAGAGTTTCTAATGAACAACAGATCTCATCTTAAAACAGTTTTTGCTTAAGTCCTAAGTTATCTTCTTATATATAAAAATCTCGTGTCACAGTGTTTGTTATCGAACTCCTCCGAAACGGCTTGAACGATTTTTATGATTTTTGGGTATATTTGGCAGATCTGATTATAGGTCGTAGGATATTTATATGGCAAAACAATGTTTGCCGGCTCAGCTAGTAATATATAGATAGTTATAACTCAGGTTTAGAAGAGTCTGGGAGTCTTTAAGACAAGAGTGAACAGGTTGCTTCTAGGCAAACATGCTCCATCTTCGACCGCATCGTCGCTTACCATCAGGTGAAATAGTGGTCAAAAGTATGCCTATCTATAGTAAAAAAATGAAAACCCTATAACTAAATCAATGAAAAGTTGTGCCGATGACGAAAATCATAAAGAGTTTATCTGCTTGTTCTAACAGGATGGTTCTTGTCAAAACTGAAATTCTATAAAAATCAAGAAACAACGGACCAAGTGTGAGTCGGTCTCGCACACGAAGGGTTCCGTACCATAAACCTTAATTTTTATTATTTGTTGTTATAGCGGCAATAGCAATACACAATCTGTGAAAATTTCAACTGTCTACCTATTACGGTTCTTGAGATACAGCCCGCTGACTGACAGACGGACGGACAGCGGAGGCTTTTTTTAAAACAAATATATCAAAACTCAAAAAACTCAAATCGTATATTTCAAAAAAACCATTTACAGGCACTTTTGAATTGTCAGGATCGGTCGGTCCAAAAAGATGAAGCTATTTGCACGTTCCAAAGCGTAGATCTCTATGGAGAAGAACGTGCAAAAAACTCCACGGATACTATCTTCATTATACAATGGAAACAATAATACACCTAAAGTATAATAGAAATAATGTAGCGTCCCATTGTAGAAGTTTCCCGACGTTGCGCGGGCGCAGGCAATTATAAAGCAATCTGTGCAACGGAAGCGTTCTGTAACGTTGTCTTCATCACTCCGACGCAGAATGGAGGGTACTGCGACATAGGATACAGCTAATTACCTCTTTTTATGCATTTTGATTGATTTGTCAAGTTATTATGGTGTTTTGAAGTAATTTAGTCGTGACTTGGTTGTATTAGAGCCCGTTCCCACTTGTCGGTTGCCGGATTTTAATCGGGTGCCGACGCCTTTATCAAATCGGGATCAGACAAGTGTGAATAGCTTCATACTAACTCTAATACTAATGCTAATGCTAATGCTAATACTAATGCTAATACTAATACTAATACTAACACTAACACTAACATTAACACTAACACTAACACTAACACTAACACTAACACTAACACTAACACTAACACTAACACTAACACTAACACTAACACTAACACTAACACTAACACTAACACTAACACTAACACTAACACTAACACTAACACTAACACTAACACTAACACTAACACTAACACTAACACTAACACTAACACAAACACAAACACTAACACTAATACTAATCTATAATAATATATAAAGCTGAAGAGTTTGTTTGTTTGTTTGTTTACTTGAACGCGCTAATCTCAGGACCTACTGGTCTGATTTGAAAAATTATTTCAGTGTTATATAACCCATTAATCGAGGAAGGCTACAGGTTATATATCATCACGCTAAGACCAAAAGGTGCGGATGCGGTACGGAGCAGACGAAGTTGCGCGGGTCAACTAGTATGTAAGTACATATTATAGGTAAGGGTCAGTAGATTGGGACATCACTATCTCTGACACCTGTATCGCGGCTTTATAGATAGGGAAGCTGAAATCTTTTAATTAAATTTGAATTTCCAAACAGTTTTCCGAATTTTTCTAAGATACGGTTTGAAACGAAAATAGGTATAGAAGTCTTTTTTTTAGATAGTGGAAGGGAGTGTCAGATACAGACTCTTGCTGGCCCACCCGTATTCCTCCGAATGCCCTTTGCGTTCCATGACCGCGGTGACTCTTTTGAACAATTTTGCAACAGCTTTAGTAAGTATGCAATTCGCAGTAAGAAGAATAGACCCACATGTTCATGACGATCTCATGAATATTAGACGGGAAATCCAGTCACTTCTACGGAAGTCAATTTCAATAGGGAAGATGCAAATACAGAATATATAAGAATGAAGTTAATAGAATGATAAAAAAGTATAAAATAAAAGCCATTGCAATGTTTTTATTTCAGTTAATAACGATTTTTAACAAAAATAATGAATTAAAGTAACGTTAATTAATTAAAGCGTTTTCATTTCTTATTTATGTGGTGGTCTATTCTAGATAGAGTTCTTTAAAATTAAAGCAAAAATGGAAATATTGCATGTTCCCTATTCAATTTATTTATCAAGATGACTCATTTGTTAGTAAAAAATGTTTCTATGTTAGTAATTAAGAATATTTTATGTACAACAAAATTTCATGTACAACAAATTGCTGTAGGTACACCATACACGGCGGCAGTACTGTCCGACGCTTCACCGCGCCTGCACCATTCCATCGGAAATAGCGCAACAGCGATTCATGTACGGACAGTCCAGGCTGCTCGAAACCAGAGCCAGGATACTGTTGTTGCTGCCCCACACTCCACGCACCAGGGACGCACAGTGCTTACACATCGTGGCAAAGAAACAATCCACACGTCCACGAACATGCCCGATGCGCTGCAGTAGCCGGGCACCCTGAATGCGTGAAGTGAAAAGTCTGTAAACTTTTCAACTAAACTCGAACCTGGAAATAACATACAACACAGAAATCCTTACTAATTAATATTAGTAAGGAGTAAGGATTTCTGTGTTGAAATGCGAAAGTAACTCTGTCTGTCTGTCTATCTATCTATCTATCTGTCTGTCTGTCTGTCTCGCTTTCACGCCAAAACTACTGAACTGATTTAAATGAAATTTGGTACAGAGATAGTCTAGAGCCTGAGAAAGGACATAGGCTACTTTTTATCCCGGACGTATGTTCCCTAGGGAGCACGCGGGCGAAGCCGCTGGCAGAAGCTAGTTTCCTATATTTCCCAAAACGAAGTCACCACTCCCAACGCCCTCATAAACAGATATAGAGACAAATCTTCACATAACCTTATCAACCAAACTTTATCAGTTCATCGTTAGAATCCAAGCATAATCAGAATAGCCAGATGTGGGGTGAAAGTGATAACAACGTGATAACAGCTACCGCTATGACGTACGTACTGTGTACCTAGCATATACCTCCGCCTGATAAGAGCCAGCGGTACCATTGTTCTATATTATCATTCCATGTTTAACTCACTAATATTTTCTTAAAGCAAGGTCGTGTTTGGAATTCGCAAGGTGAGTCTGTAATCTGGTGGAACGGAAGACAAAACTATGATAAATGTTTGACAAAAATTTGAGAATTTTACACTTGGAAAATTAATTCGATCTGCGTTGTTTTGTTGGTATTGACTGCCGGCTTTGCTGTATTCAAAACATGTAAATCTTTATGTTGAAAATCCGAATTGATTCACATTGTTTTCAATAGGCAAAACCTGTCTATTTCAAATGTTGAATGAAGTCGGTCTTTTACGTAGTACAGTAGGTACTGTGATACAACCTCCTTGGATGGCTCACCCTCCGGGAACCTCTGTCAATTTAATAATTAAAAAAGCTTTAGAAGAATTAGGAATTTAGAATAGGTTTAAATATTGACATAAAATGATTGATTTGTTTTTATGACAGTTCTGTAAAAGTTTTTCTTGAGAGCACCTGCTCAATATAATGATCTCTTAAATCGCGTAAAGGCTGTTTTATTGAATCGATTCCGGGGACGTTCCAGAAGCCCTAATTGGAACGCCCACAGTACATTCTTATAGGTATTCCTTATCCCTATTTAAGTAGGTACCTAAGTGCCTAATTCAATTGAAAAGTCTTTTCATAAAAAATCTGAACACAATCTAAACCGCAATTTAGGAATGGTAGTCTGTTTAAAGTAAAACAAAGCAAAGGTAATGCAGGTGTTAGCTGTATTCCGAACAGGATAATTTATACTAATATATAAAACTGAAGAGTTTGTTTGTTTATTTATTTGTTTGCATGCGCTAATCTCAGGAACTACTGGTCTGATTTGAAAAATTATTTCAGTGTTAGATAGCCCATTTATCGAGGCTATATATCATCACGTTAAGACCAATAGGAGCGGAGCAGACGAAGTTGCGCGGGTCAACTAGTTCTAAATATTTATTGTTGATAACTTAATAATTAAAACTCGAGAAACGAATAAAGCTGCTAAATAGAGCGTTAAATGAGGACATGGCACAGGTGAGAACTATTTCCTTATATATTCTCATAGAACGCGCCTACTGTAGTAACATCATAACAAACAAAACCAATAGGTGATTAATACAATACTTGTTACAACAAAATTTTATTAATTCGCTTCGGATAACAATATAGTCCATATTATAAGTAAACGTATTTTCAGTGTTAGTACTACACAAACAAGGATAAAACAAACAGTGGAGTAGGTGTGTGAGGCAGGATGTGCAGAGAACGATAAGGCAAGGAATAAGCTGAGCTGAAATAATGTTGAGAATCAGGGCTTTTTAGGGTTCCGTACACAAAAGGTTACCAACGGAACCCTACTACTAAGCCTCTGCTGTCCGTCCATCCGTCTGTCTGTCAGCGGGCTGTATCTCAAAAACCATAATAAGTAGAGAGTTGAAATTTTCACAGATTGTGTATTTCTATTGCTGCTATTACAACAAATAATAAAAGTTATATTAAACAAAAAATTAGAGGGGGCTCCCATTCAAGAAATATGTTTTCGGTTTAAGATACGGAACCCTTCGTTTGCGAGTCTAACTCGTACTTGGCCGGTTTTTAAACTTTGTACAATCTCCCAAAAAAAACCGATCTTTAGCTAGGAAGTCGAAGTAGCGCTACCAATTCTCCAGCAGAAGTCATAATCATCGTCATATCAGCCGAAAAACGCCCAGTGCTGGACCCAAAAGGGGGTTTGCCATAATCGCCACGCTTGGTAAAAATCAACACCATACACTGCGATCGCCATCCCGCCTGGGGTTGGTGATCACAGTGTATGGTGTTGATTTTACAGAGAACGCTGCTGCCCATTCGCTGGCGAGTCCCTTAGTCGCCTCCTAGGACCCCCACTGGAAGTGATGGGATGGTAGAACATGGTCCAGCAAAAGTAGGCAACATAAATTAATGTAGCAAGTAAATTTAACTTATAAGCAAGCTTGCACCATCACCGGAGGGATATTAGGTCAACATCATTATTTTGTGTAGCAAACCCCTTCTAATCACAGCATGGCAAATGTAGCTACTACAGAAATGTGTTGCTTTTAAAGCACAGCATAGTCAACCTAGGACACTTACTTCCTCTGTGCGAGGGGAGGGCGGATGGGAGAAAAGTGACCACACAAGAAGTGGATATAGAAGAGTGATTTAGAAAAGAGAAGTTCGTAGGAATAGCGATTACAGAGATGTCAGCATATAGTGAACGAGGCCTGCTAGGGCCAGTGCCCACAAGGGTTGCGGATTTTGTTCGAAAGAGTCACCGCGGCCCTGGAACGCAAAGTGCATTAGGAGGAACACGGATGGGTTTGAGTCAGTAAGAGTCTGACAGTCCCTTCTGCTCCACCCAGAGCGGGAAGAGTCATTTGATGATAAAAGGAGCAGCGATCACAAACGTGCGTACGTTTTTGGTCTTGGTTTCAACTACATATTTAATAAACATAGCATTGAATGGAACAATGTTTTTATCATGTAAGTGCAGATAATAGATAGGATTAGCTGATATCGCACGTAAAATATATGTCAAACAAAACGCATTATGATCATGAAGTGAAAGAACACTGATATTTTTAATTAATTGCTTTTCTAATGATAGATTTTTTGATAATGATACCAACTAGGGCCATTTACTAACAATGGTTTTTATAAATTCAAGTTTTACTGAAATTTTATAATTTCACTTATAATAATATTACTTAGATAGGTTTGTACACTCTGGCAGCCCAAAATAGGAGACCATCTCCTGTCTTTCAGTCTATCCTAGAGTTACCTGTAAGTTCACCCTGTGCAATAGGACTTCCCTTCGTAAACATGTCTTTTTTCCAAATAGATATATATGTATTTGTCTTGTGTTTATTATGTGGAACATTCTCAGGAAAAGGCACAATAGATATCAAATTCAGATATTGTTCTTTCGATCTTAACATGCCAAGCCTTGTTAAACATATCACAACGACGAGTTATTCCAAATATTCTCACTTATCGTTCTCAAAACACGACTTAATCACGTTGTTAAACCAACAGTTGATTTTGTTTGGTATTTCAATAATTACGGAACTTTTTCCTCTGTGATAAGTGCAGACAGGGTATTGTTGCGTTATTGCGTCATCCCATCGCACATCGTATTGATAAGAGATAATAATTATGAGCAAAAGAGAGTACCTACCTATCTCTTGTTGTCAGCTTAACTTTAGCTACCAACAACAAGAGATTTTAGATACCAACAAGAGATCTTTTGTGCCCAACCCCGGGAAAAAAATCCTCATCAAACGAATAGTTTAGCTTCTAACTTATTCTCCTTATATATTCCTCTAAAAAACAAATAATTAAAAAACACGCCTGCCATGTCCAAAAATGAACTAAAAAATTAAAAACAAGCATTGGCCCAAAAATTGACTGAAAAGAAAACTTAAAGACAACTTTTATTGCAGTCGGGGGACCATTAAAGAAATGTCACAGAGTACCTACTGTCCCCCGACTGCAATAAAAAAGTTGTTTTTCAGTTTAATTTTTTAGTTCATTTTTGGACATGGCAGGCGTGTTTTTTAATTATTTGTTTTTTATTTCATACCTTTTAGTGATAAAACGATATTTTGATTGAATAAGTAATGCGAAACTAAATCGATTTTTGATTGGTACCATAATGATACTAAAATTTCTTGGCTGTCCTAAAATATTTTTTTAAATTTTCATTATAAGCGAACGAGTGCATATTGAATACTACTGTTATATATTTTTGTTATGTACTAAGCAAGCTCTAGATGATGATAGTATAGGTCAGCAAATTTTCATGAAAATAAAAAAATATTTCCGTATTTTTTATGATTCATGGCTACCCCATTATATTTAGTTTTCTAGCCTATGTTACCCGGGATAACGCAACGCTTCTAACGATACCACAGTGGCGGTACCTTCATATAAGCCCAAAAGCCCGGCCTTAAATGCCTTACTAAAATGCTCGATAGAGAATCAATATCAAACCCGAACTATTTAAAAGTTCGCGCACTTAATTCTTATCAAAATAACACAAAGTATCTACCTATGCCACATTACTACATAACTACACATCGCGATTGTTCGCGCGCAGAGTTTCGCATTTGCAGCATCTACATATAGCTATCTCGCTTACACGTACCGGCTTTTACCGGGCTTTCAAATACTATCTCCGTCACTTTCGCACTTATAGCGATGTGCCGTATAACGAATTCTAAAGCTTGTGCGTCTACAAATCGATCAGTATGGAAGATTAAAGCCGTGCATGCGTATGAAGTTGCACGCGTATGCGTGACCTTGTCACCTTGCCAACTCTGCAGTGTTGCCGTTTTAGCGACGTTGTGAAATCTTGGAGATTTTAACGAGTTTGGTGACTTTTTTTAAGATTTAGCAACAATAAAAACTAGCGACTTTTTAAAATAACGAAATTAAATATTCAAGCAATATCTTAAAAATAAAAAATTTGCGACATCTAGCTAGATTTTTCATATACCTGGCGCTTTTTTTTGCCTAAATGACAACACTGCAACTCTGCGTAAGTAGTTCTTGACACCGGAGTGCAACTCACTTCAGTTTTATTTGCTTGAGAGTTGAAAAGTTATGTTGTTAAAGTTTTTTGTGTGTTTTCTTAGATTTTCTCAGTGATACAATTGTTTTGGTGACTTACCTACAACAATGGAGGTAATTGTACCTTGTGAGGATTTAAAATGCGTTCAAGTTTTGATTGGCGAAGATAAGGTAAAATCTTTAAACTTTGCTCAGAAAAAACAGTTAATTTCTTCATTAAAACCGACGCCTAATCTGTGTTTTTCTAGACTAGTAAATCGCATAAACGAAATTTAATAGATCAGTGTATAAAACTAGTTGGATTGTTGGCTGTTCGCACACTAATAAGTTGTGTTCGTGGTGCTGCCTATTTTTTTCGAATGAAGATTCCGTTTGGAATACATCTGGTTATAATGATTTAAATAACATATCTGGCGCCATTAAAAGGCACGCAAATTCCCATAAACACCTGTGTGCAATGGTTTCTTTCGGTAATTTTGGTAAACAACGAATTGAGACATCTATATCAGTTTATGAGAAAATTGCGATGATACATACGAAGGTACCTACATACTCAGTCGAAAACTGAACTTTCTTTTTTTGAAATCGGTTAAAATTTTATTGGGCTTGCCTTATTTTGAAACCCTAGGCACGACACTGCGATACCACATACATCGAAATCGGTTAAGGCGTTTAGGAGTTACGATGGAATAGAGAAACTCACAAACATACATACATACATGAACCCTGAAAACATAACACTCCTTTTTTTAGGCAGTCGTGTAAAAACTACCGCCCCGGGCGATAAAGCTTGTCGAGTTCGTTCCATTCATTATACATATACCCAGATACCTCCGTGCCTCGGAAAGCACATTTAGTCGTTAGTCCTGGCTGTCATTTGTACATCTTTGACAGTCGGCCTGCCATACTCGTAATATGGTAGGCGCCGAATAATTTTGCAGTAACGGTCATTGACCTACCTACATTTATTGACATTCTTTATTTAGAAACAGAAATGAAGACCTACAGCAGCATCGACATCTATCGTGATCCTTTACATTTTCCAGTAGTGAAAACGATTCCTGATTTATTTTTTGGGTATACCTATTAAGATACATTAGGGGAAGGTCAATGTCTGTGAGCCTGTGAAGCTCTCAGGAAACTTCTGTGCTTTTGGGCGGAGCTGGGCTGGCTAACGTAGCCAGGATAACCACGCACAACGGGACCGAATGAGAGTCTCAAGTGCGGAAAATGGAGTCCCTACTCTACTCTACTCTACTAAGGTCAATGTACTTTATTCCAAATTTATCTGGTATCTGGTTACCATAGAAGTCAGACAATCTGTCGTGTTACCCCGTTACTGGGTTGTGGAGCTGAGGCGTAGCTAGTCTTATAGCCCCCTGAAACATTTTTGGGGAGCTCGTTTATTAGCTAAGGAATGTCTTGGCAGGCCAGGAAGGAGACAGCAGGACTAAATGTATACTTGTATAGCTTTGCATTCACACGTCGAGACCCTTGTAGTCCGGGGCCCATAAAGAGGAAATATTTGTTTGTTTGTTTGAAATGAATAGGCTCCGAAACTACTGGACCGATTTGAAAAATTCTTTCAGCAATGGATAGCTACTTTATCAAGGAGTAACATAGGCTATGTTTTATCCCCGTACTCCCACGGGAACGGGAAATACGCGGGTGAAACCGCGTGACGTCCACTAGTCTTCGATATAGCTGATACAGCGGTAGCTACACCCCTGTTGTGGAGGTCAGGTAGGCTCGATATTATTATTATTGTTCCTCTATTTCAGGCAACTGTGGCCCATACAAATACAATGCACAACAAAATATAAAAATTAAAAATAAACCATTACATATAAAATACTAGCTTCTGCCAGCGGCTTCGCCCGCGTGGTCCCTAGGGAACATACTCCCGGGATAAAAAGTAGCCTATGTCCTTTCTCAGGCTCTAGACTATCTGTGTACCAAATTTCATTTAAATCGGTTCAGTAGTTTTGGCGTGAAAGCGAGACAGACAGACAGACAGATAGACAGACAGACAGAGTAACTTTCGCATTTATAATATTAATAATAAATAATATATATATAATAAGTATATAAGTAAGGAAGTAAGGATGAACTAAGACACACGAAGTGACGGCGTCGTGTTATGCTGCGCGGTGTCGCGTAGCCTCCCACGAAAACGTCGGTAGACTACTCCCTTCGGCCAAAACTCTTCCTTTAGGAACCTGTCGAGAAGTTGTGTCGGAACCCGCACCACAAACGATTTGAAGATTGATTGATTTTCGATTTGAACGATTTGAAGTGAAAACTTCTTTAGGCGCGTTGAGCACTTTTTAGGTGAACAAAAATCATGGAACTCGCGTCATCGTCAGCGAACGCTTTGCATGAGATATGTAGGTATACTGTGTCACCGGAAAATAGCAAACTTCGTAAGATTATAAAATAACTTGAGAGATTGTAAACTTTCGTTAAATTGTCAACTGAACATTTGGAATGCTTTTTTACGCATCAAAATTTGATAGTTTATAATTTCTCGAATTCATTCCGAGAAATTGTGAAATGAAATAAAATAGCGAATCAGAGCTCAAGTCTACAAGAAACTAGGCTCTCATTGGTTTGTTCAGATGTTACGTCACATGTACGGTGACATTTATGTGTGTACTTTTTGGGTGAACAAAAAGCGTGAAACTCGCGTCATCGTCACCGCACGCTTCCCATGAGCTATATTACACAATTCACAAGTTATTTAGTTTTCACTTCTACAGCCTTCTTCTGCGGCAGTCTCCAAAGACTGCCCCGCATGTTCTTTTTCGTTCAATTTCGGTAGAAAGCCTCGTGAATAACACTTATTTACGTTCGTATCACGTCTGTTTCGCAGATCTATTGAGCATAATTTATAACACATTCACACGTAAATTCCTCTCGGCCGTTAACTCTTAAAACGAGTAGGAAATTTTCCAAATCCTACAAGATTTGAGTAGTAAAAAGTGAAATGGATAATCTCTCAATAAAGGCTTCATAGATATGATATCTTAATTCATTTGATTGCAGTGAATACCGACAGCCAACGTCAGTTGTAGACAAAATCCAGATAATACGAGATTCATCTGTCTGTAGGTTCTACGTCATACTCGTCATAAAGCAATAGAATGTTGTTGTTTTTTCTCTTAATATTCTAAGAAGTAATCAGAGGGCCTAGAACATTGATATATAAAACCCCATGATACACACTCAGCGTCTCAAAAACGTCCGCATAAAACAAGCGCACAATTTAAAATTCTGCGCTAGTTTCAAACAGTCTCGCATCGCTCGCCAGTCTGCACTGCTTTGTAAAAACAACTCTAAGCGATCCGTGTAAGGTTGAATTTGCAAAAAAATTGTTTATAGTATAACTGCACACAACTCACACTTGACACTTGATACATGTCAGTTTTTGACGACAGTTTCGAGTGTTGCATTTGTTCGAGACTGTGCATCTTGGGTTTTTTTATATATCAATGGCCTAGCAAGAATATTTTTGACGTATAGTAATAACGTAACGTATAATTTTACAATAGCTACAATACTCGTTTCGCACATAATATTTATTTGAATTAGATGCTATATTCATATTTTTGTTTATTAATGATATAAATTGTGCTTGTTCCATAAAATTAAACCAAAATACTATGGGGTTGTAGTTTTTCACATTCAAAATTCACTTACGCTAACGTTACTATACCTCAAAATATTCTTGCTAGGCCCTCAGGATAGGATAAATGTAGGATAAATTATTTTGATTAATTTATATCGGTACTAGCCTTGCCCGCGACTTTGTACGCGCAAATCCCGTGTTTTCCCGTTCCCGTAGGAATTTCGGAAAATCCTCTCTTAGTGCACCCCAACACTCTCTAAGGAACCTACATGCCAATTTAAATTTCAGCTTTCTACGGCCAATAGTTTCGGTTCCGAGTTGTCTCAATCGGTCAGTAACGGAATAATAAAATATATATTAAAGTCACCAAAATCTAAGAAGTCTAAATTTGACAGCAGAGTAGAGAGGGATAGAAGATTGCTTTACCACTAAGTGCGAAAGAGATTTATTTTATGTCTCTTTCATACTTACTAGTAAAGCAATGTTGTATCATCATCATCATATCCGAAAGACGTCCACTGCTGGACATAGGCCTCCCCCAAGCGTCGCCACAACAACCGGTCCTGTGCTTCTCGCATCCATCGGCTACCCGCGACCTTCACCAGTTGTATCAAGCAATGTTGTATCCTGCTGTCAAAACAGGCCTTTTATTTTTTGACAACTATAGGTGAATTGGTTACGTGGCACATAGCGTAATCACCCACCACGCGGGCACAGTGCGGGTTGGTGTCACGTTATATTATAACTGAACGGAGAATCACTGACTCCTAAGACACCGGCACATACACCTAGTTTAGGAGTCAGGCTTAGAATAGGAGTCAGGGAAGTAAAATTATTGTGACCTAGTTATAAGCCTTATGTGCTCTTAATTTTTAGTTCTTGTACTGTTTATGGCTTTTGGTGAAATAAAGAACTATTATTTATTATTTAAGGTATGTCTTGAACAATCTCGGGACCCTGAGGTCCCGGTCCTTTGGTAGGCGTACGAGGGGCTGAAGCTAACTCGTAGAGGCCCCGTTAGACATTTCTAATGGAATGGGGCACCAACCGACGATTATCCCTATATGCACTATCAAAGTATACCTAAGGACAATCCCCGGTAGGTGCAAAACTATTGCCTAATATGGAAACAAAAGGTGACAGGCTATGGGTTTGGGGGTTTAGTGGATTCATTAACGTATACTATGAAAGAACTATTGGCCCCTGCCTGACCACTGAAAATATACACGGCTTTAAAATGGCAGGGGGTGACTTGCAAACTCAATAAATGGGCCTCCGAAAACGGTCGCTAGCACAAAGTGACGTAGCTCCAAGGAGGCAACATATCCTGAGGTGCTAGAGGAGTGGAGAGGTATACCACGGCTATCAGGACAATCCCGGAAGTACGGTCAAGATCCCTACCAGCATCTTACTGGATTATACATCCTTCTCCCGAGCACGTTTGCTCTTGCGAATCTTCACTCAGACCGGCCGATTAAGGCAAGAAAGAGGTGGGAGCTCTGTTCCTCGTCAGTGTTCACTCCGGCCAGCCAATAAAGGCAAGCCGGAGATGTAGAACAAGACTTCTCCCGGGAGATCAGGTCCGTGGGGTCGCTACTGCTCAACAGTTCGCCACAAAACTGCCTTGCAGATTGTATCTCTCTTTGTCTGGCCCCTCACCCTAAGTATGAGTACCTAAGGTTCATTGGGGCACGCAAGCCCCACCACGAAGTCAACGTAGAGATACGGCGGTGGGGTTATTTATTATATTATTATAGTTTTTGGTTCTTATCGGTTTCCTACGGTGTTTTCGTGGTTACGTGAAAACTACATTTTGGAGGGCGTTATTTCTACCTACACCTATTTATTGTTGGGCCATAAGTACCTTATGTTATTAACAAAATATATAACCTTTAATTGTAGGTACATTGCTATTCGTTGTGTAAATAGATTTCACAACTGATAGGTACATATTTGACAAAATATGATTAACATACTTAGCCGTTAATCGCAATACCCTAATAACTTGGCCTAAATACCCACTCGACATGTTAATTAAAATGGCACCCTAATTTGGCTGTTTTTGATGGAATTGGGCGGCGAAGCTGGGTGTGCCTGCCCATTTATAGTTGGATAGATAGATAGCACAAAAAATACTCATAGACAGACGTACATGTGTAATATATGGTTATGATAATTAAAATGCTAATGACCAATCTACACGATGTCGAAGTGAGCCTTCAAAACTTTCGGATGTCCTTGATAATCCTGATAATAAAACCAGGAATATCACGGACATCCGAAAGTTTTGGAACGGCCAAGTGTTATTTTCAATTGTTCTCTCATTGGTAGATAACGTTCAATGAGGCTATAGAAGTAACCGATATAGCATAGTCGGCCTTATAATGTTCCCACTGTTGGCTCAGGCCTCCTCTCTAGGAGAGGGAATGGGCCGTAATCCACCACGCGGGCCCAATGCGGGTTGTTGAATGTCACATGTCATTGAATTTTTGGTTCTAGGACATGCCGGTTTCCTCACGATGTTTTCCTTCACCGTTTTGAGAGCAGTGGTGATGAAATAAATTACACAAAGTAATGTGCCTGGCTGGGTTTGAACCCGCGACCTACAACTCGTAAGTCGAAGCCGTTACCACTCGGCCACCACTGCTCATACTCGGCCACCACTGCTCATAACGTAACTGATACGTATCTGAGTACTCTGCAACATTTTGTTTACCACCATTGGACTACAATACGTACGGCTATGCTCCATCTGCTGCAAAACTACTAGAACTACATACTAATTGTCGTGTGCCGACAATAAAAAAGCAAATAAGACACCAACCGACAGCCACACAGGAAGGTAAATCTAAAACTAGTGTCAATTAAATAAATATTCATTGCGGTAGACAGTAATAAGGCGTGTGTGTAGAATAATGATAGGAGGTACAATGTAATTACCAGGAGGAAGGAGAGAGATAAACGGAAGAAGCTGTATGGTGAGCATGGAGACGGGTTAGGTCACGACCTAGACGCTGATTTGGAAGAGGAAACAGGAAGATGGGGACACGGTGCAGACGCCAAAGATATTTTTAACGGCACACGCGTGAGTACTGTGTACCTTAAACTTAAGCTATAGCTATCAGTTTTGTTTTTGACTTGAATGTACCCTGGCGGTTGGGAGTGTCATGCTCACTCAAAAGTCTTGCTGATGGTGGCGTATGCGTTGGATCATTTGGCTCCCTTCAAAATGTTTGAGCCGAATGGTGCTAGCGCATGCGTCATGTTCGTGAACGGGCGCTGTCAGTTGGGACTGGTCATTTCTCAGTTGCCATGGTTTATTTTAAATATTTCTTTGAATTGTTCCTTTTTTCCCGGACGCTTTTATTCTGTCTTTTACATCGTTCTCACATGTTTGTATAATTTTAACTTGATGTAAACAAAACTTTGTTACAATTTATTCTTTTTAAAAGAGTGTCCGTGGAGTTTCTTGCACGTTCTTCTCCATAGAGATCTACGCTTTGGAACGTTCAAATAGCTTTATCTTTTTGGACTGACCGACCTTGACAATTCAAAAGTGCCTGTAAATGGTTTATTTGAAATATACGATTTGATTTGATCCGTTCGCATTCAGGAAGATGTTAATGAGTTAAAAGCACCGTATAATAAAACAAACAGGTTTAAGACTTCACTTAAGAAGCTGTATTTTGTGTTTATTGAGTTTCTATACCTAATTTCATAAAGCTGAAGAGTTTGTTTGTTTGGTTGAACGCGCTAATCTCAGAAACTACTGGTTCGAATTGAAACATACAAGTGTTGGATAGCCCATTTATTGAAGAATGCTATAGGCTATATAACATCGCACTACGACCAATAGGAACGGAGCATTAATGAAAAATGTGACGCAGACGAAGTTGCGCGGGTCAGCTAGTGACTCATATATGCATATACAATTAGCACTCATGTGTTATTGACATTAGACATAGTAGATAAGAAGCTAGAGGGAAGAGAGAGACAAACGGAAAGGATTGTATGGTGAGCATGGAGACGGGTTAGGTCACGACCTAGACGATGATTTAGAAGAGGAAACAGCCTAGGAAGATGGGGACACGGCGTCGGCGCCAAAGATATCCGTTCGCATTCAGGAAGATGGGAATGGCTTAAAAGAATTAAAAGTATCTTAGATTAAGACAAGCTGGTTTTCGATCTAAGAAGTTAAACAAATATTTTGTGCTTATTGAACATCTGAGCCTATATTTGCAAGTACTCATGAGCTGTGGATTATTAGACATGAGAGATAAGGAGCTAGAGGAAAGAGACGGATCAACGGAAAGAGATGAATGGTGATCATGAAGACGGGTTAGGTCACGACCTAGACGCTCATTTGGAAGAGGAACTAGAAAGATAAGAACATGGCGCAAATGCCAAAGATATCCGTTCGCATTCAGGAAGATGCCAATGGCTTAGGTATATGAGCTAAAAGCAACTTAAGTATAATAAGACCGTGGTTTTCAACCTAAGAAGTTGAACAAATATTTTGTGCTTATTGAACATTTGTGCCTATATCTGCAAGCTCATGAGCCGTTGATATTAGACATGGGAGATAAGGAGCTAGAGGAAGGAGATGAATGTATGGTACGTATGAAGACGAGTTAGGCGGCCCATACACGTACAATAATGTTGCACAGTATTTTTATTGCGCAATAATACTGAATCCAAACGCTCAATAATATGAACCATTCGCGTCAACATTTTTGTGCGAGCAACATTTTAGTGATTTTGTTGAATAAAAAAAAATGAAAACGAATACGGGTTAAAGAATGGTTATAAAGAAGGCCTCACGAAAGTACGGGAAGAACTCACGAAAGGCTTTTAAGGAACTCGCCAATTTGCTCGATTTTAATACACGACCTTACGCTACACCGTGACTAACCGATCGCGACCACTTCAAACAGTGAAATGAAAAATTTTGCGCAGTATTAAGCCTACACGGTGCAAGAAAAATTTGCACAGTAAAATTTAAGCTCGCGCAAACTTTTGTTCAATCATTGCGCAATGTTTCAATACTACCCCTTTTTTATCGATGGGAAATTATCAAATGACTCCTCCCACTCTGGGCGAAGCAGAAGGGAGTGTCAGACTCTTACTGACTAAAACCCATCCGTGTTCCTTCCAGTGCCCTTTGCGTTCCAGGGCCGCGGTGACCCTTTCGAACAAATTCCGCAACCCTGGTTCAATACCTGGTTTAATAATATTGTGCAATCATCTAAATTGGATTATATTATTGTAGGTGTCTATGCCGCCTTAGGTCACGACCTAGACGCTAATTTGCAAAAGGAACTAGGAAAATGGGAACACGGCGCCTGAGGCATCCTTATGCATTCAGGAAGATGGACCTAATGAGCCCATAGTTTGTGACTATAAGTACGCTCATTATGTACGATAGATATTCAATAGAGTAGAAAAACAGTGTCGTAATAAGTTTAAAGAACGGCACACGCCTAGGCACTTTGTATATCTATACTAATATTATAAAGAAGAAAGGTTTGTTTGTTTGAATTGAATAGGCTCCGGAACTACTGGACCGATTTGAAAAATTCTTTTAGTATGGATAGCTACATTATCAGGGAGTAACATAGGCTTTATACTATCCCCGTACTCCCACGAGAACGGGAACTACGCGGGTGAAACCGCGTGACGTCCACTAGTACTAATTAATTCCGGAAAGATGTCGAACGATGTGACTGGTGAAGTATGGCAGAAAAACAAATAATATGATGATCCCAAATAAATTGGAATATTTACAAAACGTTGTGATGGATGAAGTACGAAAGATCCTGTCACGAAGTAAGCTCTTTAAAAGATAAATGTGTGCCTAGGACGTCAAGCCTTTCAGGAAAATATATTTTGCTGCTGCAACAATAATAGTGATCAAAATGGTTACTGTTACTAGGTTTTAAAATACTTGCTCCACCGTAATATTTTCCTTTAGCAAATACGAATCAGTTAACTAACACCCAGACTTGCAGTGCAATTTTGTTAAAATGTCGAAGTGAAAGCTTGAAGTGATCACGAAGTAAGCTGTCAAGCACTTCGTCATCACTTCACCCAAGCCTTCACTTCGACATGTTTACAGAATCGACCAGCCGGAACTAAAACCTGGGACCTCAAATCTAGAAGTATATTATTATTTTTCCTTTATTTCAGGCACTAGTGGCCCATACAAAATACAATACACTTATACTATAAAATATAAAAATATATATAAAATTTATGAAGTGTAAGACACACGAAGTGACGGCGTCGTGTTGCGCGGTGTGACATAACCTGCCACGAAAACGTCGGTAGACTATACCCTTCGGCCAAAACTCTTCCTTTAGGAACTTGTCGAGATGTTTTTTTTTCTACTATTGATAGGCTCACGTTTGACCACTATCTCACCTGATGGTAAGTGATGATGTGGTCGAAGATGGAGCACGCTTGCCTAGAAGTAACCTATTCACTCTTGAGTTAACTCCCAGGTTGTAGCTATCAGGACACACAGACTCCGGCAGGGAATTCCACTCCTTAGCTGTAAGCACTATGAATGTGTTCCCGAAACGTTTTGTGCGTGTGGGTGGGATGTCCACCATGTACCGGTGGCGCATCGGCGTTCGTCTTGTGGTCCGATGATAAAACGGGCTTGGCGGAACCCGCACCACAAACGACTTGAAGTTGGTGTTGTGACGCGGCTCCAACTTCCCGACCCTCAAGGTCCAGTTGGTCTTCACCTTCATGTACTACACGATCTCCTCAACCTACACTAGTTACTGGATACCATTAGGGGAAAAGGCGTGGTCAGGAAAAATAAGTGTTTAGCCGCAAACGCCACACAATCGACCCTTGACTAAAATAGCAATAGGAAGGAGTCACAAAAACAGAAGAAGGCGAGCTGATGTGCATGTGAATGTGTCAGGTCGTGACCTAGACGCATTTAGAGGTCACACGCGGAAGATGGCGCTTTGGAAAGTTAAACAGGTATGCACATCCTCTTGGCAAGCGAACAATCTCGGCGGATGAATGTCATAGGATGTTGTTACTAGCCACATCAAAGTACTTGACGAACTTGCTGTTTAAGGGACTCAATAACATACCTGCGTGCTATTTGAAAAGGAATAGGCTAATCGAAGACGTTCAAACAGTACAGAATGAAATCTTTGACGGCTGGTAAAACATTCGGAAAAAATTGCTAAGAATTGTTACGCTGACAGACACATAATAATAAAATAATATATAGATGTCTTATACAATGAAAAAAGGCCTCTATCAATATGATAAGCAAGTAAGAAAATTTGTTTGAAGGACACAGTTTAATGCCAAAACTATGTAACGGAACCATCGCAAATCAGTTGATAGATAGATTGATAGATATCATTGATCCGTATAATCAGCGACAAACAAATTATCACATACAGATAACTGATGATAAATATGGAATGTCTGACATAGCGAAATCGCAAAATCAACGTCACTACGAAAATCCTGAAAATCCTCTAGCGGGGACTTTCGCATGTCGGCTTAATGACAACAAATTCAATCTTATCTTAATATCCTGCTAATGTTATAAATGCGAAAGTTTGTGAGGATGGATGGATGTTTGTTAAACTTTCACGTCTGAACGCCAGAAAGGATCTTCATGAAATTTGGCACAGAGGTAGATGATTGTCCGGCGAAGTCGCTGGCAGAAGCTAGTACTATTATAAATGCGAAAATTTGGATGAGTTACTCAATCACGCCTGAACGGATCTGAGTGAAATTTGCAACAGAGATAGATTATAGTCTGGAATAACAGGTTTTTTATAATCCGGGAATATGTTCTCTTGGGGTAGTTTCCGACAGTCACGCGGGCGAAGTCGCTGGCAGAAGCTAGTGAGCAATAAATCAAACGTGAGTTTCTAGACAAAATGACATTCTTTCTATCAGCGATAGTACACTTAGAAACATGTTATCCTGCTCCATAGGACAATCTTGCCTATAGATTGTGTTCTATCCCAACTTTATTCTAATTCTTCTTCTTATCGTGTGGGCAGTAAGGTCAAACGACCCCATACACCCTAGTGTCAGAGTTTCTAAACCGCCTCAAGGGCCTCTGACATGGTTTATTTGATGACCGCCATTTGGCGGCCGGTACCACCGGCTTATACGTGCCTTCCGAAGCACGGAACCATCTTTTTATCAGACAATCAGGTGATTCAAGCCTGCAATGTCCTAGCCAAACTGGAAACAACTTTACAAAGTATGCTTCCCGTGGGAATCGAACCAACGACCACCGGGTCACAAGGCAAACGCCTAAACCACGGAGGCAGTTGATTGATTTATACCCGGTTCCTGAGCCGTAGGTTGCGGCGGCCATTCATATGCCATAAAAGCCAGAAAATCTGACACCAGTCTTGCCAAAAAGTACCGTGTTATCCAGTTAATGGGTTGTGGAGGTCAGGTAGGCAGCCGCTCTACGTAAAATACTGGTATGCAGCCGTCAAAATCCGGCTTGACTAGAAGCCGACCCCAATATAGTAGGCTAGGCAGATGATGATGCTTTATGCCCTGTTTCTGAGGTACTTTATCAGTCATTTATCTGTCCGTTTACGCAATCTGTCAGAACGCCATTGGTTGGTTAGAGTTTAACGGGCAGATAAACGACCGATAAAGTACCTCAGCATTGATATATAAAAAACCCAAGATACACACTTCAAAAACGTCCGCAAAAAACAAGCGCACGATGTATAATTGTGCGCTAGTTTCAAACTTGGACCGCTCTGTCATTTGGCTTTTGACAAGTGACATTCTAGTAGCAGTAGCGCGGCGAAGGCGATTGTCAAAACGTCGAACATTATGGGATTTTTAATGCTGTCGAAATGACACGTGATCCGTCCAGTATACATTTATGTAAATTGGCCATTGATATTATTATAAAAACCCAAGATACACACTCAGCATCTCAAAAACGTCCGCTTAAAATAAGCGCACAATTTAGAATTGTGCGCTAGTTTCAAACAGTCTCGCATCGCTCGCCATACTGCACTGCTTTGTAAAAACAACTTTAAGCGATCCGTGTAAGGTTGAATTTGCAAAAAAAAATTGTTTATAGTATAACTACACACAACTCACACATGACACTTGATACATGTTTTTTTTTGACGACAGTTTCGAGTGTTGCATTTGTTCGAGACTGTGCATCTTGGGTTCTTTTATATATCAATGTACCTCAGAAACCAGGCATCAATCAATTAAAGTTATAAATTAGATATGTAGACAAAACCAAAATCTGTTCTAGGCACCGAAATTATGCCGTAGTGCAGTCGAGGCAATATTTAAATCTCGTATCGTGTTGGCACAGCATTATGCAGTCATGACCAAACGTTGCAGACGTATTTGTATTAGCAGTGGTCAATTAGTTCAATAACAGGATGAAAGCGAGACCGGGGAGAATATTAATAAATCTTATTTATTTAATCCGAGAAAATGTTGAGAGTTAATTGGATTAATTTGATTCATCATTTGCGTACAGCGCAGGTACACTTCTCCGGCTTCCGTGCGTATGCGCATTTTACAGTTCACTTGAGTGAGCTTCCTGTTGTTTATTAAGAAGTACGGTACAGATGATTTAATTAATTAAATCATTGCGTGCTAAACAAATCGTAAAGGAAGATGCATAAAAGATGAATTCAATCTCCTCTAGAAACTTGGCAAATCCTCACACACCGTTAAAACAGTTAAAGAGAGGAAGATAAACTGATAGGGAAATTTCGTTCAGGGCACAAAAAAAGTGCATCAGATCAATATGTGGGATACACCAAACTGAATCATGTAAACCTTATTTCATAAACCTCAAGATATTAACCCTGCCTGCTCTATATATCTACGCGGCCTTAATTTTAGTTAAATCGAACATCAGTAGCTATGACATATTAAGAAGCAGTAGACTTAAAAATACATTACGCAGTAAAACAGCCCACACTGCAGTTTATAGCAATAGTATATTTTGTATGGGCATAAAAATATATAATAAGTTACCTAGAGACATTAAGAACCTACAGTCAATTGGTATTTTTAAAAGAAAGCTGAAAGACTTCCTGATTAATAAGGCGTATTATTCTATAAAAGATAAAATATACATAAGATAAAAGAGATGTAATACTAAGTATAATGGGATATATGTAAATTATACAACATAATGAGAAAATGTAAAATTTATGAAAAATGTTAGTAAATATACTATTACGTAAGTTATCTATAATATTCAATGAAGAAATATCTGTTTCAATTTTAATTGCAATGCCTAAACAGGCAACTAAGTTATAAGAACCTTCCTATTTTTGTTAACATCTGTTCTGTACCTACCCGACACTTAGTTCGCAATAAAGAATTTTTTTTTTTTGTTTGAGTTTGTTTGTTTTATTTTGAGTTTAAATAGTTCCGCAATAAAGACTGTCCATTTCCTGGAAATAAACAAAATAAGCCGAAAAACTGTCATATTTAAAAAAAAAAACACTGGCCAATTGTGAGTCGATCTCGCGCACGAAGGGTTGCGTACATAATTTTTCATTATTTGTTGTTATGGCAGCAAAGTAAATGTATTATTTATTTATTTATGTACACACAGAAAAAGAATAATAAATAACATTATAATTATGAGTACAAAGGAACTGCTTATTTCTGAAGAAATTTCTTGCAGCAGATCTGCGACAGGAGAAATGAAAAAGAAATGTAGACAATAGTGTGTAAGAAGAAGAGTATGTAAAGCTTTAAAACTAAAGTACAAATAAAAATACAAATTTTATATGTATGTATTTCTCTCTCTTTGAAAATTGCAACTGTCTACCTATTACGGTTCTTGAGATACAGCACGCTGAAAGACGGACGGACGGAAGGATGGACAGACGAACGGACGGACGGACAGCGAAGGCTTATTGATAGGGTTCTGTTGCCCCTTCGGGTACGGAACCCTACAACATAGTATATCTTATATCCAGTGTCATATTTCTAGGCTACAGCACCCATCATATAAAGGAAGTATGTCGCATGACCTGCGCCTTGACCGTGGCCGTTAGCTGCGCGCGCGCATCCTCAACATTCCCTCAACGCACGCTATGTTATTTGACTCGCCATTTTCCTCTACAACGCACGCACACATGTACAATGTCCGTTCGCGAAATTCATAATAGATTTGCCAAGATTTTGCTTGAAAGACAACCCTTCGCACTAAGCGATACAGCGAGATTTGTTTTATTTTTAGGGTTCCGTACCTCAATAGGAAAAAACGGAACCGTTACCCTTACTTTGTTGTCCGTCCGTCTGTCTGCCAAGACCGTTTATCTCGGGAACGCGTGTAGGTATCGAGTTGAAATTAAAATTATATACTCAAGTCTATGGCTCCTTGCAGCTGTGAAAAAATCAAACTTCTAAGTTAGTGTAAAAAAAAGATACGGTCGTTTATGCTGCAAAAATATGAAATTTCACCGTCTTTTACTACAAGGGAAAAGTCTGAAAACTATACATTTGTAATTAAATCATAAAAAATAATATAGTATTTGTTTAAAGTAATTTGTAGCTACAAATTTGTACGGAACCCTCGGTGGTCGAGTCCGACTCGCACTTAGCCGGTTTTTTGGTGATGAACTCTTGATTGCAAATGCTAGGTTTGTATGTGTGAGGAACTAGCTAAGTTTGTAAGACATTTTGTCGGTATGTTTGGTAAACGCGGAGCGCATACAAGCGCTGACAAGCCTTCTTTGCACATTATAATGTTTTATTGCAGTAGTAATGACGCACTTTAGATTATCTCGAGTGTTACGTATGGAGAAACATTTTTAACAACTTTGAGTTTAACTCCTATTGTTGTTTTAAGGCAGGAGAATAATAACGTTTTGTACAATACGGAATGTAAGGTTGTGTGTTAAGCTTTTTTTCCAATACAACTGATTACCTACAACAAATGTTTGATATCTACAGCGCTCAAGCTTCCGCTAAATAGTACTAGTTATTTTTCGCCGTATGATGTCGGCCGGTGCCATATGGTGCTGTAAAAGAATAATACCATCCCATTACTTCCCGTGGGTGTCGTAAGAGGCGACTAAGGGACTGACCAGAGAATGGGCAGCAGCGTTCTATGTAAAACGCAACACCATACACTGCGACCGCCAACCCGCCTGCCAAGCGTGGCGATTATGGCAAACCCCCCCTTTGGTGGAGGCCTATGTCCAGCAGTGGACGTGTTTCGGCTGATATGATGATGATGATAATGATTTTTCACAACGGAATAACGATAGCATTGGCACGTCATAGTGAGCCACTCTGGTTTTATTTCATTTCTTTGCGTCAGGCAATCCTAGTGGATGTTCTTTGCCCTAAGGAGGGTGTCAGACTAATGTCAGTGATAACTGTCCACAGACGTACCAAGTAGGTACCTCACAGATATCCCCGGCCGACCCACATGTGGTGCGAGGCATTGTCTTTTCATTTGCGGGGACTGACGGATTACGTATTAAGAAGCGAGTCACGTAAATGCACTATAACTGGATTTTGTAAAAAACCTGAAAATATTGCACCCGTTTGTTTTTAAAGCAATTTAATTTAATATGCATGGTTTTATTCTATTTTAAACCGACTTCTAAAAAAGAAGGTGGTTCTCAATTCGACAGCGTATATATATATATATATTTATGTGTGTTCGCGGATTACTTCGGTACGCTGTGAATGGGTACGCAGGTACCACTAAAAAGTGAAAAATAAAAAATAAATAACTTTAATTTCGGAAGTCGGTGTTTTTGGTTATTTCGTTTTTTGACACCGACTTCCGAAATTAAAGTTATTTTATACTTTGCAGTGTTTTGTTTTGGAAGTCTGGTTTTGGAAGGTTACATTTTTTGTAAAAAAGTTTTTGAAGTGAAAACTTCTTTAGCGGCGTTGAGCACTTTTTCTGTAATGGGTATAAAATCTTAAACTCGCGTCAGGACACGTGACCTGATCGAAAAAGCGTAAGACGGACTCGCGTCAGGGTCACGTGATGCTGATCGAAAAAGCGTAAGACGGACTCGCGTCAGGGTCACGTGATGCTGATCGAAAAAGCGTAAGATCGAGGGGAAGGGAGAGGAACTAGTATCTCCCACTCTTTCTACCGTGCCTGAGTGTGCTGCTCCGCTTAGGCGGCACAGGGCGCTTGCGCGAATGTCCGTCTGTGTTTATGTACAGCGTGCCACGCGTATCCAAGGATACGAAATTACGGAATTACGAAATTATGGATGAAAGTTGATTTTTCTAAGAGCTAAAAATTAATGTAATATATAAATAAATAACGATATAATATTATGAATAATAACATGTAAATTGTCATATTTGTGTACGATAGCGCAATAAATAAACATTGTATTCTACCTCATAAATGATAGTATTTTTGTACTTATAATTAAACACAACGTTAATACTAAAGTTTTCACTTCTGCCGGCACTCCCGGAGTGCTACCGGTGTTTTTTTTACACTTAATGTTCAAACGTCGAAACTTCACTGTTAAATATTTTGTTTACAAACATCCAAAAATGCAAAGACAACGTGAGTCAAGGGCAAACCCATCTCAAAGTAATATACCGGCCAAGTGCGAGTCGGACTCACGCACGAAGGGTTCTGTAGCATAAACCTTAATTTTTATTACTTATTTGTTGTTATAGTGGCAATAGAAATACACAATCTACCTATTAGGCTGCGGACACGAACTCAGCGGGCAAGGAGCGGTGCGGCGGCGGCGCGGGCAGTTACGTTATACATGTATGCATTTGAACGCGCCGCTGCAGCGCTGGTCGCGTCGTTCGTGTCCACAGCCTTACGCTTCTTGAGATACAGCCCGCTGACAGACAAACGGACGGACGGACAGCGGAGGCTAAGTAATAGGGTTCCGTTGATTACCCTTTGGGTATGGAACCCTAAAAAAGAAATGGAATGCCTGAGGGGGCGAGTATGACTAATGAGTTCCTGAAATTGGTAATGAAATTTTACTAATCTTAATCCTTGCAAACAGATAAAATTGGTTGTTTGTTTGTAAAAGTTCGATCTTTCTAGAAGTGCACATCAAAGTCAAAGTCAAATTATTTATTTCAACTAGACCAATAAAGGCACTTTTGAACGTCAAATGAAAATAAAATATAGTGACTCTAGTCGTCCGTTCGTAAAAGGTAGATTCTTATGGAGAAGAACGGACAAGAAACTCCATAGTTACTCTTTTCAAAAATAAGCTAGACAAGGATATGTGAGGACGATGCTCCCAAAAAAGCACTTATAACTACTAATAGGTACAATAGAGAAATGCCAGCAGAGGTAAAATTAATAAGTTTGCTAGTAAGGGGACATAGTACTCACATACGTACGTACATCCGATAACGGAAATTCTTTTACTGATAGAAAGCTAGAGTATCGCTGATTGTTATTACTTAGCCCCTCGAGCACTTTTCGTCCCAGAAAAATGCATGATTTCTGTGGGATAGGCCACGCAAACGAAGCCGTGAGAAAAGTCTAGTTAAAGTTCGTATCGTAGATGGGACGATGTTATCTGAGGATCGCGACCACATACGACGCGCCTCCAAGCCATGCGGTCTTCTGCAGTGTGGTCCGTTCTGTACAATGCTGCCTCCAACAGGCTTCTTTATGGGGCGATATAGACCAACTGAAACTTGTCAGAATGTCGACAGTCAATCGTAACCCCAAAAAATTGATATCAGAATATTGCTGAGCTAAATTAACCTCTATTTTTTAACCGACTTCCAAAAAAGGAGGAGGTTCTCAATTCAGTGGGTATTTTTTTAATGTATGTACACCGATTACTCCGAGGTTTATGATCCGATTTCTTTGATTCTTTTTTAGTTCGATGCGGTATACTTGCCATTTAGTCCCGTAAAAATTTGATTCAGTTTGGTTCAGTAGTTTTTATTTTATGAGCATATTTGCTTATTTCAATTTCTGCGTAGACGAAGACGTCGTCCAAGTATCACCACTTAGAAGTGAAACGTGTTAAAAAACAAAGAAACAAAACCAAAAACACCGACTTCCGAAATTAAGGTTATTTAATACTTTGTAGTGTTTTGTTTGGAAGTCGGTTATATTTTTTTGTAAAAAGTTTTTTATTTTCACTTTTATTTAGCTTGATACTTGAGCTTGAGCGGACCCCGTCTGTATGCTGACATCTTTTTGAAGTGCGCGTGGAACACAACGCGTCGTCGACCCGGGCCTGGTGGAGATAGGTATCTAGTCCATCCAATTGGTTCTTGAAGTATTTATACCTACCAATAAGTAAATACTTGCTTAATTGCTTATTTACAATATGATCTTTGCATTAAACCATGTGACAGATCAATTAAAGTCGACATCGAAGTCTCACGTTCAAACAAATCAATTAACTTTATCGACATCAATTTATAAATATTATGTCATTTGCACAACTCACTAACCACATTGAAGCTTCAAAGTCACGACTTGGAAAATTCTGCTCCTTTAAATGTAATGTGTGCTAGATAATCCATACTAATGAATACGAAATTAATTCTGTCCGTCTGTTCGTTTCTTACGTTTCCACACCTAAACCACAATTTCCGTCTACCAAGCGGGCGAAGCCGGTGGCAGAAGCTAGTGACAAATAAATGATTTATACGCCCCACGTGTCTTTTCAATAATAGGTAGGTACGCCTGGTTTACATATATAAACGTATGTGGGAGTGTCAGATCGCAACTAGATAACATCTTATAGTTGATTGCAAATGGCGTTATAAAACCCCAGACAGATGAATAGATAGTGGAAATTACACAAGCAGGTGTAGCGATGTAGTAAGGATGGCGCATGCGTCGGTTTTGTGGAATATCGAGAACTTGAGGACATAAAAAAATATATATAATTGTCAAGGGCGCACGCCATCATAATGCCTTTTTCTAAACAAGGACAATACCAGGGTAGGTAAGCGTTTGAACATACAGAATTTTAAAATACAGGAAAAGTTCCATATACGAGGCTTTCTTTTTTATTAACTTAACAAGTTGTAGAATTCCTTAACTTCTTGTACCGGACCCTAAAAACATTATTTGAGAATACCATTATCAACCATTGTCACCATTAGAAGGCCAAGGGTTGAAAGGTAACAAAAGGAAAAAGAGACGCCCCGTGCAAAACCTAGGCGAAGATGGTGAGACGAACTATAAAGCATCAATGGAGATTGAGTTGGATGACAACAGCAAATAGCCCTGAGTATTAAAAAGAATTTAGGGAAGCCTTAGTCAGCTTTGTGGACTGTTGTAACTATGCTGTACCTTTTTTTTATGGATGGAAAGTCATCAAATTACTCCTCCCGCTCTGGGTGAAGTAGAAGGAAGTGTCAGACTCTTACTGAATAAAACCCATCCGTGTTCCTCCTAGTGCCCTTTGTGTTCCAGGGCCGCGGTGACTCTTTCGAACAGATTCCGCCCAGGCCTTGACCCTAGCGAGTTCCGTCTACTGTGCTGACATCTCTTTGAGGCGCGCGTGGAACACAACGCGCCATTGACCCGGGCCTGGTTCTGATCGGACGGTGGACCACGTGTATTTGTCACTGAACTGTTCCTAAACGGCAGGACCGATTTTGATGCTGTTTTTTTATTGTGTTTGAGTGAGTCCTTCCTGGATGGTTTATATTCACGATTGGATCCGGTACGTGGGTGTCACTGCAATCGGTTTCAAGATTTTTCTTACGATAAGTTAACGTCCGATGACTGGTGAAGGTCGCGGGTAGCCGATAGATGCGAAACGCATAGATCCAGTTTTTGTGGCGACACTTGGGGAAGGCCTGTAGTGGCATCAATGCCGCCACAAGAAAAACCAACGAAGCAAGTCAACATCGCAACAAAAAAAACCGCGACGCCATCTATCCAACTAGCAGCGAACTACTACATTGAAATCCTTCATCGCGCAAGCAGAGTTTACCGTGCGATTTGAACATATACAGCAGCCCGAAGATGAACTATCGGGCAGCTGCCCGCCAGACACAACAACTGTCTGGTAGGAGGATCCTCCCTTTACAACGGAGGTTTGAGGGACATTACTCTCTGTTCCACATACCTTCCAAAGGCCTATGTCCAGCAGTGGACGTCTTTCGACTGATATGATAATGATAATGATGAAGTTAGCGTCAAGGCAGGACAACGTCTGTCAGGAATACTAGTAAATAATAATTACTGACAAGACAAACGCAATAACAAAAACCAATGTGGCAGTGTGTTGTGTCTTTTGTAGGTAACATATAGACATCTAATCCGCAAAATAGTTTAATTTACTAAGCAGCTGGTCTTAATTATCTCTCCTATTTAGGGACAAAAAGCGCTCGATTTCGAGAAGAAATTAAATATCTTCGCAACCGTTGAACCATAACGAAACATAATCGAATCTACTAGGTGTCGATGCTACTCATTCTACCATTCCGCATAATGTGTGAACATGTCCCGATGCTATCACTCAGCTCCAGTTACATTTCCAGGTTATAACAGAACTGTCTTTTGCCTAGATACTAGATATCTAGGTTACGTTTCCAGATTAATAAATGTTATGTGATTGTGGCTAGTTTTGCTAGCGTGTACTATTTGCGACATATAGAGCCCTTTTTGGAAATTTAAGAGCCTATAAATAAACCTTATAAGCTTGCATCTATTTTGCAGCCTAACTTTTCATTATTTGACTAGGTACTAACTTTTGCCAGTGAATTTGACTACGTAGACTATAGATCGGGATAAAAATATCTAAATATCGGGTATTGTATGTGTTAATCCAGGTTATAACTACCTACTATTATATGTGTGCCAAATTTAATCCAGTTTCAGTAAGTATATTTTGCATGAAAAAGAGCCTTCAAATTTGTCGCAAAGTGCCACGCGGTAGCAGCGCTTTGTTAATCCATACAGATAATAAACACGCGGCGGCAGCGCTGCAGCTGCGCTGCAGCGCTGCCGCCGCGCGGCGCTTTGCGTTTTTTTTTTTTTTTTTTAATATCCGGTCTATAATCTACCTCTGTGCCAAATTTTATAAGGATCCTTTCAGGCGTTCTGACGTGAAAGAGAAACAAATATCCATCCATCCATCCTCACAAACAATCGCATTTATAAGATTAGTAGGAGTTAATAGTAGGATTTCACCATGTTCCTATATCCAAGTAAAAACGCTGGCGGTAAATTGAACCAAAAGGAGTGCTAGTAGCAATTTTGAACAAACATACATGAACAGAATGAATGGGCCTCATCAGAAGGCTCAAAGTCACTCAAAGGGCAATGCTTGGAGTTTCCTTGCGTGATCGAATCAGGAACGATGATATCCGCAAGAGAACCAAGGTTACCGACATAGCCCGAAGGATCGCCAAACTAAAGTGGCAGTGGGCAGGGCACATTGCTCGCAGAACAGATGGTCGATGGGCCCGAAAAGTTTGTGGAGTGGCGACCGCGTACCGGAAGACGCAACGTTGGAAGGCCTCCCACAAGGTGGACCGATGACCTGGTGAAGATCGCGGGTAGCCGTTGGATGCGAGACGCACAGGACCGGTCGTTGTGGCGACGCTTGGGGAAGCCTATGTCCAGCAGTGGACGTCTTTCGGCTGATATGATGATGATGATGATATATGAACAATATTTCTACGAGGTCCGAAAGACTTGTAGGTTATTACATCAATTACTGATCTCATGTTAAAGACATAAGACCAACAATTAATGTCTTAGAAGTGACAAGGTATAATAAATTGTATTACATTTAGTTATTTAAATTTATTTATGACCAGTTGTAGCATCATTATTTTCCGTAGTCATTACATGCTGACTAATATGACAAGAAGGTACGGCTCTGCATGATATACTATGGGCCTATAGATGCAATGGAGGACTAAACCCCGGTTTCCTGAATGACATATCGAGCCGTCACAACTCAAAATCAGGGCAAGTGATGAGATTGGTTGTTGCAAACTTATTCGACCAATCAGAGCTAGATAACGAGAGTTTGACCATTTGCAACAATAATTACTTATGTGGTGATATATGACTTTTACACGTCAATCTTTTTTAGTAATTTTAAGGTAGATGAGGCCGGTATTTCCTAGCTGAATACCCTGAGAAGAAACACCGAAACAAACTCAGAAGTCAAAGTATCTTTTAATATAATAATAATGTAATAATTAATTTATTCATCAAAAAAGTACAATAAAGTAAACATGTAACAAAATGTAGGTATATGGTTAAATCATTGTACAGTGTAGCAACTACATATAGCACACTGATTCCCAAACTGAGACGAGCTCGTATTTCGGGATTCAGCCGCTCTCCACTCTAGTTGTCATTACAATAATTATGACCAAGTATAAAGTCCATACAATCCGTACTACGGCACTATAATTCGAACCATGTAGGTTAATGTCTGAGGTGGCCACACAGATTTGAGTGGACCTGTGACCAGACAGTGCAAGCATGTTTCAGTAATCGCCGCGTGTAGCTCAAACATAGAACTTTAAGAAACTCAACTAATAATTTCCGTTCGAGAAACTGGGTCAAATCTGCTAAAAGTAACTACTGAACGTAGGTATTACTGATGTGGATAAAAGCGAGTCTGCGAATACTAAAAGTAAAAAAAAAACTGTTCTTGGTTATTTCGTTTTTTGACACCGACTTCCGAAATTAAAGTTATTTTATACTTTGTGGTGTTTCGTTCTGGAAGTCGGTTACATTTTTTTGTAAAAAAGTTTTTTTATTTTTCACTTTTTAGTGGTACCTGCGTACCCATTCACAGCGTACCGGCGTGATGTTATGTTACGAAAATAAAACTTACTAAGTGCTTTCGGTGTAAAGGTCTCGTCAATACGAATAAAATAAGCCCAAACACTTGATAGTTCCTACATACCGATGTGGAGTTCCCTTGACTCTCTGTCGTGTCCATCCTCAGGTCTGATCCAAACCTTCATTCTTTTGTAGTATCACCCGATATACACACGAATATCAAGTTTTTACCAGATGCGTGCCTACAATTTTCGAGAGTTGCCCTCGATTTCTCAGGGTTTCCGTCATCAGATTCTGACGTGGTGGCAATGGGACCATCTCGGAAGCATCCCCTTTCACATAAAAAAAGATTCATCGAAATCGGATCATAAACGACGAAGATATCCGCGAACACATAAAAAAAAATATATATATGTATATATGTATACGCTGTCGAATTGAGAACCACCTTCTTTTGTAGAAGTCGGTTAATAAAAAAACAAAAAGGTACCTAGGTCAAAAAGGTAAGTAAACATCAGTGTTGTCTTAAAAAAGATAATGATGATAATGATAACTAACATGAAGGTAGACGTCAATCAAATGCTAAACAACATCAACCAGCAGCCGACGAAATTTTGGGAAATCCTACTAATTGGCAGCGTTTTTAGTCTTCATACCAAAAAACTGGCCAAGTGCGAGTCGAACTCGCGTGCAAAGGAATCCGAACGCATTTCATTTTTGTTATATACTATTTTACTTGTAAGGTTTTCTCTGCATTTTTATTCAAAATTTTAGGCACATTCGTTTCGGGAATGGTCGTTTTTCGTCTTATTTCTTGAAAAACTTCTATTTATTTTAAAATTATGGAAAAAATATAATTAAAACCCTCACAATATGCACTCTCATTTTATATGCCACACGGTACAATACAAAAAACTCTTTTTTTAATTTTGTCTAGTTTACTGTCAAAATGTAAAAATTGTGTACACCTGTAAGTGACATATTTGCACAGAACAGAGCAATGTACAATTTATGTAACTTTTTTTGTAAATATGTCGTTGGTGTTCTTAAATAAATAAATAAATAAATCTAGTTTGTCCCCCAAAAGCGACCCCATTATCAAAATTTAATTATTCCCGTAACATATATAAACTTCTATGACTTGGGTCATCACGTACTTGTTTGGGTCATAGAAGTTTATATATGTCAAATTTCAACAGAATCGGTCCAGTAGGTTCGAAGAAAATTAGCTGTGATAGACGGGCAGACAGACTCTCGAATAACTTATAAGGGTTCTGTTTCTTACGGATATTCGGAACCCTAAAAACCTGTAACGCTAACCCAAAGCTCGTGAGAATCAAAAACAATACTAACCTATCTACCTACTGAATTCTTCTTATAACTTATAATAACCTCACTTAAGTTCTGACGTCAGTGGAAAAGAACTTGTACAAAGTGCTAGCTTTAATTTTTCTCTGACACATATAATCACTTGTCGGGTAATCTCCAAGATCTTCCAAGAATCGAGGAAACATTATATGTCTGTCTGGACATGCCTTTGTACTAAGTTATTAAAGTTTAATGCTTAAATAATGTGTTGTTTACTTACATGCACTTTGCTAATAAGGTCGTGGCAAGGTAAGATTTCATAGAGAATCTTGAAGTGAATTGGTTCCTTATTTCTTTTGTCAAGGACTTTTCCGTAGAGCATTAGAATCATAGTCCGGAAATTCCAAACTTTATAATGAACTAGCTGACCCGCGCAACTTCGTCTGCGTCACAATTTTCATTACTGCTCCGCTCCTATTGGTCTTAGCGTGATGATATATAGCCTATAGCCTTCCTCGATAAATGGGCTATCCAACACTGAAAGAATTTTTCAAATCGGACCAGTAGTTCCTGAGATTAGCGCGTTCAAGCAAACAAACAAACAAACTCTTCAGCTTTATATATTAGTATATATGGATTAGTATTAGTATTAGTATTAGTATTAGTATTAGTATTAGTATTAGTATTAGTATTAGTATTAGTATTAGTATTAGTATTAGTATTAGTATTAGTATTAGTATTAGTATTAGTATTAGTATTAGTATAACACAACATTGTTACTATTATTCATTCGCTTTGTACACTACACTAATTCAAAAGGACATTTCTATTTAGCCTACGCACTAAATCTGTGTTGTCTAGCAGCTGAATTGCCTCAACATTCACGTGTCGATGAAGTCTGTGTTCATGGGCTTCAGCAAATTTTTGAATAATGGTGGTGACGAATTCCATTTTAAGTTTAATTTTAATTTCTATAAGTGAAAGAGTTTTTGTAATCTGATTAATAGGTAGGTACAGTTGGTACCCTTTACAAACAAACATACAATTATTATATTAGTGACAGATTAACTTAAGCCCATTATCCAAAATTATTTTAATAAAAGCCATTTCTTTCGAATCATTCTGTAGTCCCCAAAGCAAAATAATACAGAGAGCTTACTTTTACACCTACCTAACTACCTTTTAACTCAAGTAATACTGCACCTACCACACTAATGAAGATGTTTCTACTCGCGTTCCCAATCGATATTTATATTAGCTTCGATCTAGATTTACTATAAATTCACTTGACATCATTCCCCCTGAAAAATATGCATAATCCCATTACTTGCTGACGTCGGAACACGGCCCAGAACACTATCTCGATTTAGCTAAAGAATGAAAGCTTTTTCGGGCTTTATTTATGCCGATCAGTTGTTGATCGTTGGAGGAGCTCGTGGCTAAATAATAACAGCCACACAGGTCGATCTTCAAGGTTAAGCAACGCTTGCCGAGGTTGGTCTGTGGATGGGTGACCAACCTCGACATACCGAGTTTCCTCCGTGTCTCGCCAAAGATCTACAAATGACAGCCGGGAGGCTGTCATTTGTAGATCTTTGGCAGTCGTTACGGATAGTCAGAAGCCAAAAAATCTGATGCCAGTCTTGCCAAAGAGTATACGGTTACCCAATTAATGGGTTGTGGAGGACTGGTAGGCAGCCGCTCCTCGTAGAATACTGGTATTCAGCTGAATCCGGTTAGACTGAAAGCCGACCCTAATATACCTAGTTGTCGGGAAATCCACTCTTAGTGCCCCCCTTCACTCCCCAAGGAAACTAAATGCCAAATTTCAGTTTTCCAGGACCAGTAGTTTCGGCTGTGCGTTGTCACTCATTCACTCAATCAGTCAGTAACGGAAGCGTTTTATATATATTGTGTTCGCGACGGTATCGTCACAATAGGTTTATATAACTCGCGTACCTAAGAGCGTATGCAATGAAATAGATTAGTTATAACTTAAGTAATTTTGTAACGAAATTAAATTATTTTTTTTGTTGTGGTTTCCCCCAGACACATAAGATGTTCTTGGGGAAATTAATTTCGCTAAGTAAATAGATAGGTAGGGTTACACACTCCCCTACACATTCCTGGTAAACCCTTAAAAAAGGTATCTGTTAAAAGTTAAAGGTAAAGAAGGTACACAGGTATCGAACATTTCACACATACCGACACAGGACAGTTACTCAAAAGGTGGACAGACAAACCACCATTTACAGACACCTTCCTTTACTAAACATATAGAAAATCTAGGTATTTAGGCTTTAGGCACTAGAAAGCTAGCACTAAGCTCTATCTAAAAATATATACATCTGTATGGTCAGGTAAGGCATAAAGCCACAAATTGAAAAAATGTAATCACAGATTTTATCCCCTTCCGGGTTTCTGCCCTTATAGTACTTCCACTCTTAGAGAGGTGTCTTTGTAAAATATGTATCTGGATAGAGGGATGATGCACCTACCGTAAGACATATAGCCCAACAGCCCTAAGGGCACAGTTTTTCGGGAAGACAACCCTTAATAGTAAACAAGTTCACACTTGTAAATAGTTTCGATAGATAAATGCAACAAGCCCCTAAGTGGGCAGGGTTGTAGGGTTGATTTTCACCCCATTCGACGGGGAATTTTGGGGGCTTTACAGACAGGTGCATCAACCCCTATCCAGACCTAGATATAGCCAGGAATGTACCCTAGTCAAAGTTAAACTCTCGGTTAAAAATAAACTAAAACAGTTAGTGGTTTATGGGCCTCGTTACGGTAAAGTAACATGGTACGTTAGTAAATAGACAAAAAAGATAGAATTTGTAGTTATTGGCAAGAAGACTTTTAAGTAAATATAGTAGTCGCGAAAAGTTTCCCTTAAACCGCTAGCTGCAGTGTTAAAACAGTCAATTCTGCATCTTCATTTATTCCCTGGTAAGCAAACATCCCTAACCCCAATCTATCCCGAAGACAGCAAGTACGAATAGCAAGAAAGAAGAACGTTACACGTGTGGCACAGAGACCTCAGTATACAGGTACAGGACGTCAGCGCGGCTGGACGCAGTTGGGTGGTCACAGTTCACATCGAAGGAATAGAAGAAGGATAGATCTACCTACCCCAAATACACCCTCGTTCCAGCCGATCACGCCCGTCTGGTACATATTGATTGATGATTACAGACTAGCTTACTTTGCCCGCAACTTCGTACGCGCATATCCCGTTCTTTCCCGTAAGAATTTCGGAAAATCATCTTAGTGCTGTTTCGCATGTACAAATTTGCCATGTAGGTTCGTATGGGAGTGTAGGGGACACTCCCCTGGGTACCTACATGCCTAATTTCAGCTTTCTACGACCTGTAGTTTCAGTTGTGCGTTGACTGTCCAGCCACTCATCAGTAACGGACGAAATTTATATATTAAGATAGACATGTACAGTCAACAAAGCTATTGGGTATGCAGGCAGCTAACTTGCAACTACTTTTAAACAATGTTGTGAGTAGACAATTATTGTACAAAACACTCGTAAGTATATCCAAAGCTTAAAAAATTATAATGCACACATTAGAAATAAACATTGGCAGTGCTGTGGAAAAATTAATATTTTTGCCTGTATACCGAATAGCTTTGTTGACTGTACCTAGATACTATTTCACCTAGGTCTTCATTTTGGGGTAATTCCATACACTATACGTAGAACTGGGACATATAACACAGAACGGTGGTCTTAAAGATCAATCACGAGTGGGCTGAGCCTGTGCCCTCGTGATGATAGGCAAGTCGGCAGAACTAGTGACGGGCGATGTTATTGGTTCAATCATTTACTAACAACGTTATGTACCAAATCCTAACTGTACAGCATTTATTCATATTAAAGCTTGCACTTTAGTTGATAAATTGAGTTGGGGCCGCAACTAAACAACGTGTAACAGAATAAACGCAAAAGGTACTTGAAAAGTATTTTTGGCACTCTTATATGAAAATGTTTTGCTGTAAAATAAATAAATAAAATAAATACATCAAAAATAAATATAAAAGTGTTCATTTTACTCATCATTATGAACAACTTTTACTAAAGGACCAAACACAAAAACGCGAAAAAAAATCAGGTGTTCAGTACATTATTTACAGACCCCTTTGCTTTGCTATTGCCTTTATTCTGTCACACATTGTATAGTTACATCATCACTACTACATATTTAAACCGGAAAATATTCAACATAATAAGCAAAACATATAAACAATAATAGGTAAGTACTTTATAAAATCAGATCAGTGGATTAATCGTCCAATTAATATTTTAAATAGACCTAGATGCTTCTGGATCAACATCCTTACTAATATTATAAATGCCAAAGTAACTCTGTCTGTCTGTCTGTCGCGCTATCACGCCAAAACTACTGAACCGATTTAAATGAAATTTGGTATACAGATAGTCTAGAGCCTGAGAAAGGTCATTAAGCTTTTTATCCCGGGAGTATATTCCCTAGGGACCAAGCGGGCAAAGCCGCTGGCAGAATTAAGTATCTAAATAATTATATTGGTAAGTACATTTTATTCATCATTACTGCATACCTAAATAGGTACAAACAATAACAATTAAAAGGATAACATACAGGTATACCACAACATAAAATGATAAATAATATAGCAACAATTAAATAATGCAACAATATGAACTGAGTATTCATTGTTATTTCCTGTGATGGACACGTAACGTTACAAAGTGGAGCTTTTATCTAATTCCTTTGAAGAACAAGGTATTGCAGAATACACGGAAATGCAGGGGCAACCATTTTAACTTGGCATGCACAAAAAGAAGCACAAGCTTTTAGACTTTGCCAGCAGCACTGCCATAAGGACTCAAGTTATACTGGCCTTACTAAGATCCATAAGGTCGCTTTGAGTCTTCTATTACCTAGAAAACCTAGCATTGCAGACAATTTACGCGTTTTCCATGAATTATGAATGCTTTTGTTTATTATGGAAAATTCTATGGCGATGTAGCTTTGTCTCAAATTACTTGCATTTTATAATGATATGACGCATCCGCACCGGTGCATTAAGCTGAATATTATTCATACTATGATAGGTGTTCGAATACCTATTGGCAAAGGTGCAGTAATGTAATGATGTTGTTATACCTATGCAAGATATGTCATCTTGAAAAAACTAAAATATGAATGAACTCAACCGATCTCACTGTTAGCCTACTCTACAAAACAATGTGAGTACGTTTTTGTACAAATATAACAAAATAATGCCCATAATAATTTTAATACCGTAATTAATTAGGTTTTTAAATACTTCTATAAATAGCTAGAATTCGTTGAATAAGTGGCAAGCACTAATTAGGGTCAAAGTTGAACAAATAAAACTTGCACTCAAACGTGGTCGCGTGTTCCGACGAATTAACGTTGTTGCCAGCTTGCTATCTTTACGATCAAACGCATCATCTTGTTATTTTCCATTCAAGTCCGCATGGTTCCAGAGCTTTCCATAAAAAAAAAACATAAGTAAATTCACACAATTCATCTAGATATCTACGGATCACATACTGATAAATTAGTTCCTGAGTTTGTTCTCTGCACGATTCTGCTTTGTTCTATTTATTTTTATATTATTTAATCCAACAAGATTACTACTTCACGTCTGTACCCAAATGCATCGATAACACCGTACCATTCTAGAGCCGAAACTGTCTGAAGTGAAGAACAGATCGACGTCCCAAATATAAAAATAGAAACACGGTGAGCAGTACCGCGCGCTTTTACACCGGCTTTCTACATCTAACCTAAAAAAATATTAAAATTTTACAAAACATTCATTACATGTGCATAATTCCCAGTTAGCAACAATGTCTCAAGACGAGGGCTTCTTTAAAAAGTTCCACGAAACTATAAACGGCTCTCTGGATGACGTGACGAGGAACAATTTCGCCAATTTAGAGTCGAACACGAAGCGAGTCTCCTACTTGTGCAGTCTACCGATCGTCAGAAATTACAATGTAATCGACGATTTGCAGAAATGCCAGACTGGCGGCGAGTTTCCCGTGAAAAAAGACTTGGAAAAAGCGAGGCAATTGAAAGATGAGGGGAATAATGCCGTGCAGAAAGGTGACTGGGCGAAAGCGATGCAGTTATACAGCCAGAGCATGGTTCACATGCCGGAGAAAGAAAGTAAGTCGGCTCATCCGTTTGTTACTACTACCGGTAGTAGTTACAAACGGATGCCTGCGCATGTTCGCGTAAAAGGTCATGTGATGTGTAAACAAACAGAGCATTTTGTTACTCAAAACCAGTCGGTTGAGGAAAATGTTCCAATTAATGCTCTGATTTTACTATTATTTACGAATGAAAAATATTTTTGTTTATGAATATAACATTCCAAGAGGTGACCGCAACAGATATATAAGCACTAACATATTATTGTGTAAAATTGTTTTCCTGCTGGTCTTCATAGTTTTGTACCTAAAGGCTTTTAATAATACCTACCTAACGCATAGAATATTCTGCGAAGTCATTATCTAAATGCGGCGGGAACAAATGAATTTTCAGTTAAGTCTCTGAAAACAATTTTACCGAGGTTTTCCTCAACCATTCCTGTTATTTGAAAATAATGACAAAGTTTATTTATTTCTATATAATTAATGTCTCTTATATGTTTGTTGTTCAATGTCGGTGATACATTTCTTAGTAAAAATGACACGGAGAAGAAAAATAGGTACCTAGGTAGGTATTTCGCACGACAAATTTCAACGAAATGAATGACATGTGTTGTTGGCACGGCTCATGCGAATAGGGCATTTCCTGCTTACCTACTTATGAAACAAAACTAAATTCTATGAACACAGAAATGCATAAAAAAAAGAAAGATGGATGGATTGTGTGAGGATAATAGAAAAAAGCGGCCAAGTGCGAGTCGGACTCGCCCATGAAGGGTTCCGTAGCAGCAAGTTACACAATATAAAAGTTCTTGTAGTTCGTTGTAACTTTATAATTATTATTTACTTAGGCACCTATTACAGATTTATTATTAGAAAATAATGGTTCACGGTTTATGCATAAGGTTTATGTTTATGAACTTTAATGTATTTTTTTTTATATTTGAGTTGATTGTGTGAAATGTAAATTGCGATTTACGATTTATGACGTATTAAATAAACTACTTACTAGATGTCGTTCAAACCAATTTTTGGTGGAAGTTTGCATGGTAATATACATCATATATTTTTATTAGTTTTATCATTCTCTTATTTTAGAAGTTACAGGGGGGGGGACCCATTTTACCACTTTGGAAATGTCTCTCGCGCAAACTATTCAGTTTAGAAAAAAATATATTAGGAACCTCAATATCATTTTTAAATTTGAGTTTCAGTTCTAAGTATGGGGAATGCCCAATTTTTTTCTATTTTTGTGTGAAAATCTTAATGCGGTTCACAGAATACATCTACTTACCAAGTTTCAACAGTATAGTTCTTACAGTCGGAAAAAAGTGGCTGTGAAATACGGGCGGACAGACAGACAGACATGACGAATCCATAAGGGTTCCGTTTTTTGCCATTTGGCTACGGAACTCTAATAAAAGGATGAAAGAAAGAGAGGCCTCTGCCCTGCAGCTGAACAGAACAGGCTTAAAGTAAATACTAAATTAGCAATTATGAAAACGTGACGATTAACAGGGTGGAATGGAAAAAGAAAACGTTGCGCCGACCTCAAGTAACATGAGATAATAATAATTTTATAATTTACTAGTGGACGTCACGCGGTTTCACCCGCGTAGTTCCCGTTCCCGTGGGAGTACGGGTATAAAATATAGCCTATGTTACTCCCTGATAATGTAGCTATCCATTGCTGAAAGAATTTTTCAAATCGGTCCAGTAGTTTCGGAGCCTATTCATTTCAAACAAACAAACAAACAAATCTTTCCTCTTTATAATATTAGTATAGATTTATTGGCACACACACACAAGTTATCACACATAAACAATTACACAATGAAGAAGAGAACTAAAGTAGATAGCGAATGCAACAGAAGTGGCCATGGGCCCCAAACTAGGCACAGCCTGTATCTTGGTGGCCCTGGATAATGGCATTAGTACATTGGATACTTTGTGTGGCAGCACAATGTTACAAGCTTCTTATATATTAAATATTGAGTGAAAAACTGGCCAAGTGCGAGTCGGACTCGCGTGCAAAGGGTTCCGAACGAATTTAATTTTTTTAATATGTTATTTTAACACTACAGACTTCTAATAGGTTTTCCTGTAATCTTTAGGTAAAGATCTATTATCTCCATTTTTTTCAAAATTTTAGGCTCAGTAGTTTCGGAGATAAGGGGGGGGGAATGGTCATTTTTCGTCTAATTTCTTGAATAGCTTCTAAATCATTTATTTTAAAATTATGAAAAAAATATACTTAAAATCTTCACAGTAAGCCCTTTCATTTGATATGTCACACGATATTGTTCAAAAAACTTTTTTTTTTTAATTTTCTATTTTGACCCCCAAAAGTTACCCCCATCCTAAAAATTTAATGATTTACGTAACGCTTCCGTGTTTGGGTCACAGAAGTCCATATGTGTACCAAATTTCAACAGAATCGGTCCAGTGGATCCGGAGAAAACTTGCTGTGACAGACGGACAGACAGACAGACAGACAGACAGACACCCGAGTGATCCTATAAGGGTTCCTTTTTTTTCGGAACCCTAAAAAGCAAAAACTTTAAACATGAACTAAATTTTAAATCAAAGAAGAATAGCATTACAATTAAAATTAAAATAATGAAAATAATAAAACAAAAAATAAAATAAATAAAATAAGATGATGAGAATCGAGAGCAGAGATGACGATTATAGGGATGACGCCTGAGTAAAAAATATGATTCTATTTAGTTCTTCAGTTAGATTTTTTACTTTATCAAATAAATAAAATTGACGAAGATAAACAGCATCAAAGATCAGGAGTGGGGGCTTGTGACGTCAGTACTAGGTAATAAGTGCACTTAAATGTGACGTAACACGAGTTTTCAACGCACTGTATTGTTTTAACTTTGTGTTTACGTGAAAAAAGAAAAAATACGTGTCTAATATTTTTTGAAAATCTATCTATTAGGTTTTTTTAGTCGTCTATCCTATTCAGTATATTATTGTACTAGTGGACGTCACGCGGTTTCACCCGCGTAGTTCCCGTTCCCGTAGGAGTACGGGGATAATATATAGCCTATGTTACTCCCTGATAATGTAGCTATCCAACGCTAAAAGAATTGTTCAAATCGGTCCAGTAGTTTCGGAGCCTATTCAATTCAAACAAACAAATCTTTTTTCTTTATAATATTAGTTATTAGTTATTGTACTAGTTGACCCACGCAACTTTGTCTGCTCCGCTCCTATTGATCTTAGCGTGATGATATAGCCTATAGCCTTCCTCAATAAAAGGGCTATCTAACACAAAGAATTTTTCAAATCGGACCAGTAGTTCCTGAGATTTACGCGTTCAAGCAAACAAACAAACAAACTCTTCAACTTTATATGTTAGTACTAGCTGACCCGCGCAACTTCGTCTGCGTCACAATTTTCATTACTGCTCCGCTCCTATTGGTGTTAGCGTGATGATATATAGCCTTCCTCCATAAATGGGCTGTCTAACACTGGAAGAATTTTTCAAATCGGACCAGTAGTTCCTGACATTAGCGCGTTCAAGCAAACAAACAAACAAACAAACTCTTCAGCTTTATATATTACTAGCTTTTGCCCGCGACTTTGTACGCGCATATCCCGTTTTTTCCCGTTCCCGTAGGAATTTCCCATTCCCGTATAGCCTATAGCCTTCCTCGATAAATGGGCTATCCAACACTGAAAGAATTTTTCAAATCGGACCAGCAGTTCCTGAGATTAGCGCGTTCAAGCAAACAAACAAACAAACTCTTCAGCTTTATATATTAGTATAGATAAGAAGATATAGTATAGATTTTATTTATTTTCAGCCGAAGAGCTTTCAATAGTTTTGGCGAATCGGTCTGCGGCGTTGAATCACCTAGAGCAGTATGAGGATACGCTAACTGATATCAAACGGTGCCTATCTCTCGGGTACCCTCGCCACCTCAGATACAAGGTCTACGAGAGGAGGGCCAGGTGCCTGCTGGTTCTGAAGAGGAATAAGGAAGCAATCAGCGCTTTTCAGTGAGATATTTATTTTGTATATTACTATACTATGTTATACGATTTTCCTTGTTGACATATTGTTTCGCACTCGCGAAGTTTCAGAGCTGCCAATGGAGCTGCATTACATCTACTTATATTTCCTTATGATTAAGGCTATTTTTAAGCATTGCTCTCTCGAGAAATGCTTAAAAATAGCGTTCAGATGAAGCAACTTTTCGTCGACATTTACTGAGAAATTACATCTGAAAAAAATAGGTAGTAATTAATTTGATATGATACGTAATTTGGTTTAGCCAGAATTTACGTATCGGTTTCACATAATAAGAAAAAAAATCACTGAGAAATCAAATCGTTGAGATAAAACCATTTTACTCCATTTTTTAATAAAAAGTCTAAAAAAAACTATCTACTGCTTTGCAATACAAAAGAAAATAATTTGACTTTGTTACTTTTTAAAATATGTGTTATTTTTTTATAATAAATAAAAAATGCGGGTAGCGGTTTTGTGCGTAGAGGATTAGTTAGCTCCGTTTATATGCACAAGGTCATTGGCGTGTATACAAGCCTAAATATTTTATAGAGTGAGGATTTTTTAAGTTTATATGGTTTATATACATAAATGTATACAACGTGTAACAAAATAAACGCAATACCTCTTACGGGGTCATTATACTCATCATCATTAACAACTTTTACTATGGGACCAACATAGAAATCGCGTAAAAAAAAATCAGCTGTTCCGTACATTTTGTAGAGTTGTAAAAACGCAAATAAAAGTATGGGGCAGTTTTTTTTTTCGCGATTATAGCTTTGGTCCCATAGTGAAAGTTATACATAATAATGAGTACAATGACCCCTTAAGAGGTATTGCGTTTATTCTGTTACACGTTGTATAAAGAGAGTTGGTTTGTATAATATCTCTAGAACCACAGCACATAATAGAAAAATACCTTCATCATTTATCTATGAAAACTTTTCCTAATGGCCATAATAGGAATACTAACATAGGGATAAGGAAAATTGTTACTATCACATTTGAGTCATGTCATGATACTTGAGGAATAAAGATTATTATACCATACTAAGTTAGACATAAACAATAAGTAATAACTGGTAGACCAAGGGCAGGCCGCTAGTAGTAGATAATTGTATTAATCTTTTCATTCATATTTTCAGAGACACCATCAGCTCACTCGATGAAGCGACAAAGTTGGACAAAGAGAAAAGACAGAAGATGCGTACAGACTCCAAACTCATGCTGGAAATACTGAACAAAGGTCTCGTCTTAGCTGGCAACCCGAAAGATCCCGAACCTTTGAAGCGAACTCCACCTAAGCCAAAGCTTCCTGGAAAGAATAACCCTCAATATCCTGCAGCTTCGGAAGCGATACAGATTGATTATGATGAAGTTCGAGGGAGATTTGCAACTGCAACGAAGGATATAGAACCAGGAGAGGTGCTGTTGGTAGAAAAGCCACATAGCGGGGTCTTATTGGCGGAATACTCCGGCACGCATTGCCAGAATTGTTTCATAAAGTATGTTCTATCCCTCTTTGAATTAAACAAGCTTAAACTTCATTAGTAACTGATTCTTTACATACTTCGTTGTTTCCAGGTGTCCAATTCCTCTGCCGTGTCCAAAATGCCCAAACGTTGTCTTCTGCAGCGATAAATGCTTGGAAGTTGCCCAGAAGTCATATCACGCTTACGAGTGCCACATCCTTCCCCTTATATGGAAGTCAGGATGCTCCATCACCTGTCACATAGCTCTGAGGATGATCACACAACGCAAAAAAGAGTACTTCACCAATGTCAGTCAAGAACTGGACACCAAACCTTCAAGTCCTTACAAAACTGATGACTACAGAAATATCTATAACTTAGTAGCTCATGAAGACAAAAGGTCCAAGCTGGACTTCCTACACAGAACTCAAGTAACAGCCTTCTTTGTAAAACTACTGGAAATCAGTGGATACTTTGATGGTAAGCCAAGAACTACGCCCGTTGAAGTTGATGAGCTGAAGACTATGGCAGTAGACGAGAAATATAAGGAAGATGTAGCTTTAATTGGTGGTCTTATACTGAAGAATCTACAGATCCTGAAGTTCAACGCTCATGAAGTATTTGAACTTCAGTGTCCAAAGCCGAAAGTGGGCAAAAATGTTATCAAGCATGAAGGAAAATCAGTGTTCTTGGCGGGAGCTGTGTTCCCAACTCTTGCGCTGTTCAATCATTCTTGTGACCCTGGTGTTGTAAGGTGAGCAAACGTACTTTTTATTTTTGTATCAAGTTTACCTTTGAGTCTATGTATTTTCTAGAATCAAGGAAAAATTATTCTTATGCTCGCGCGATGATTTGTAAGTCAATTTGGCCACTCGAAAGAAATGTGTGTGTTTAACCTCGTCGTGCGATAAAATAGCAGGGTCTTCTTCTTTTCGCGTCGATAGTGACCCTTAAATATTTTGTGCCCAGTAGGCCAGTAGCCCACGATCAGTGGTATTCATCAGGTCAATTCAGGTCCTCAATGGTGCAGGTGTAAGGGCACTTGCGACACTCCAACAAGTGTGCCATATTTTGGACGGGGCAGTGCACTCACAGCATGGTTTTATTTTATCTTTATTTTTATGGTTAACTCGTACGATCGACAGATATTTCTGCGGTAACAATATCGTCGTACGCGCAGTGAAGAACATTAAGAAAGGCGAGGAAGTCTCAGAGAACTACGGGCCTATCTTCACGACCGTTCCCAAAGAGAAGAGGCAGGCAGAGTTGAAGGAGCAGTACTGGTTCGACTGCCAGTGCACTCCGTGCGAACATAAGTGGCCCATGTATTCGGAAATGACGGAAAATTACATGAGATTCAAGTGAGTAAATTCGATTTGTAAACAAATTCAGTTACAACGGTTGCTCGCTTTATGCATGTAATTGACATCGTAAAAGGTACTGGCGAAGCGAATATAGCGCGATTCACACCCGCCATTTAGTTCGACTCGAACTATGTATAATTTCACAAGTTGTGACTGGTAGCGCCATCTAGTTTTGAATAGTGTAACCTTGGAAATTTTGACGAAGTTTTTTTTGCAAAAGCCACGTAGTATTCCGTTCGGATAATCCGATAAGTACCGTGAAGGATTGTTTGCAAAGTCATTAAAGTCTCTAGAACGGATGGTCAATGGGGCCGAAAAGTTCTGCAGTGGCACCACGTACCGAAAGACGCAACATAGGAAAGCCTCCCCCAAGGTGGACCGATGACCTGGTGAGGGTTGCGGGAAGCCGATGGATGCGAGACGCATAGGACCGGTTGCTGTGGCGACACTTGGGGGACGCCTATGTCCAGAAGTGGACGTCTTTCGGCTGATATAATGATGATGATGACGATGAAAAAATAATCGTTAGGACTAAACTGTCTGCCTTCATTCACAGATGCGACTCAGATCGTCCCTGCCCCAATGTGGTGGCTGTTCCATACGACAGCAAGGAGTTCATGGTGCAGTGTGGTCTCTGCCAGCAGTACACCAACATTCTAAAGGGATTGAAGGCTTTGCAAGTAAGTTGTCAATTCGGTCAAGACAATATCAGGTCTGCCATCTAGAAATTGGCGTAACGAAACCCAACTAAGAGGAGTAAGAGGGAAACTGAAGGAATGGGGGGAGGCTTTTTGCCGAGTAGTGGGACAGCTCAGGCTGACAAAAAGACTCAATCCGCCAAGCAAGAATAGCAGGAGTTGGCGAAATGACCTGACGCATACCGTGAGAGCTTGGTACATGGAGAATTCCTGGGTGGACTTCTGGGAGGAATCTGTTACATAGTTAAAGATAAGATACTTTTTAAAAACGGAAAGATTTTTAGTAAACAAGGAAAATAATGTAGGTCCCGAACTTTTCGATTTTCCTAATTATTCCGATAAAATATTATCTTATTGACACTTACAAGTAGACTGCCTAAATTATTACAACAAATACAGGTATTTCAGTAGATATCCGCGTACATACGAACTTATGAAGACACGTAAATAAATTAGAGTAGACATGAAAATTATACAACAAACATTAGTGATATAACTTCGTGTATATTATTAGAGTATATTTTGTATGTCTATGTGCAAATGAAGTTAGAATTGGCTAAGTAAACTGACTGAAAGATTTATGAAAATTCCGTGACAATGTTATCATTGCAGGCGACTTAAATCCTAAGTAATATTATTATAAATATGTGTATGTAAATCAAAAACTGACTTCGAATAATTTTGGTACAGACAATAATAGGGAAATATAGGGAAAATTCGAAACTTTTATGTTAAAAATACTTGACATCGACGCTTCTGTGCTGCCGCCTATACTGCCGTGGTATAACTAAAATGCCGTTATCCGACATCTGGTCGATTTAAAAAATATATCAAAAATACCTATCTATCGATCTGTGTAAATCAAAAACCAACTTCGAATAATTTTGGTACAGACAATAATATAGGGAACATTCGAAACTTTTATATTAAAAATACTTGACATAGACGCTTGTGCTGCCGCCTATACTGCCGTGGTATAACTAAAATGCCGTTATCCGACATCTGGTCGATTTAAAAAATATATCAAAAATACCTATCTATCGATCTGTGTAAATCAAAAACCAACTTCGAATAATTTTGGTACAGACAATAATATAGGGAACATTCGAAACTTTTATATTAAAAATACTTGACATAGACGCTTGTGCTGCCGCCTATACTGCCGTGGTATAACTAAAATGCCGTTACCCGACATCTGCTCGATTTAAAAAATATATCAAAAATACCTATCTATCGATCTGTGTTTGCGAATTTTCAACACCTTGAATAACTTTGGAAATTCGCAAACACTGATCGATAAATATTTTTTTCTCATTAATATAGCATCAAAAATTAAAAATCGACCTGATGTCGGATGACGCCATTTTAGTTATACCACGGCAGTATAGTTAGCAGCACAGAAGCGTCTATGTCAAGTATTTTTAACATAAAAGTTTATAGCTCCTGTACGCTCCGTTTAAGGGAACGTGCACGAAGTAGACCGCCATCTAGCGTTGCATATTCGAAACTTTCCAGTAAAATATACTTGAAAATGATACTTTTGTGTTGCCGCCTATAGTTTATACACGTTCCCTACATCATAATTTATTTTACGAAAATCTATAACAACGCGAGAAAAGCCGCAAGCAAAACTATTATGATATATTTTGTGAAATGAAAATTTTTATGAAAAGTTTTATGAGTTGTATGTGAGTTACGACATTGACAGTTTAAATTGCAATGACAGACGCACAATTCAGTATGTGAGAACTACGCCTATTAGGTATAATGGAGAGAGTCTGAATGAAAGTTCTTTCAAATAAGAAAACAGCGGGTCTAAAAAGGCTACTTTAGGAAAATCATATTCGAATCATAATATTAAAACCACACAACAATCTGTCAAATTTCATTTTCATCTTTATCGCTAACGAATTAGGTTCAAGGTTGATTGGGAAAATTTGACAGTGACGGGTAGCGTGACGTGCTTTCTGGTTCTGCTAAAGTAGCCTTTTTAGACCCCCTGTTCTAAAACATTGTTTAGGAAGTACAGTGAAAAACATTTGTAATATAATGTATGTACAAAGTTTATTGAATAAGTAAATCGGTACCTACTTTACCAGAAAAGTACATTGAAATTCATTCATTTTTGCTTCAATAAGATTATCAACATAATTTATATAAAAGGAGCCAAAATGAAGAAGGCACTCTGTTCAAAACCTTAAAATAATACATGATAACTCAAACATACAATTAAACACTAAAATTAAAAGACAGCGCCTGACTGCATTTTTGCGGGTCCATCCTATGCTCTTGGTAAAGTCCACAAATTATGAGAAAACTCCTATCCAAGTATACGATTCTTCCAGGGTTGCGGAAGTTGTTCGAAAGAGTCACCCTGGCCCTGGAACGCAAAGGGCACTAGGAGGAACACAGATAGGTTTAGGTCAGTAAGAGTCTGACACTCTCCTCTGCTCCACCCAGAGCGGCAGGAGTCTCTTGATGATTTCCCAGCCTTAAGGCATACGATTTTTATTCTTAAATGGCTTACAAAGCCATATAGGAGTTGTATAGGATGGGAGTTCGGAACCACTAAGTTTTGAAATTAGACCCTTTTTACCCGACTGCGTCAGGATAAAGGTTATGTTTTTGAAATTGCATATTAAGAGCATCAGCCGTCAGGTATTATATATTATACTAGTGTCATATCGTTCCCGCTGAGGCACAAGCCTGCCTTTGGAAGAGAGTAGGGCGTTAGATTACGGCCTCACACTTCACACTCTACCACATGGACCCCGTGCATGTTGAGCAATTGTGCATACTCCCAACTCTCCAATCCATTGACCAAGAGCAGTATGTAATGGCAAAAGGGTTCTTGTACCTGATTACCATTTCTTTAGTATCGTTACCCATTTTATATCCGGCGCACGGCATTCGTAGATACCCTAGAACAGGGGTTCCCAATCTTTTTTATCTTTGACAACAGGACGCTCCCATTTTATTTTCCAACTAGCTTTTGCCCGCGACTTACGCGCATAACCCGTTTTCTCCCGTTCCTGTTGGAATTTCCCATTCCCGTATAACCTATAGCCTTTCTCGACAAATGGTCTATCTAACACTGAAAGAATTTTTCAAATCGGACCAGTAGTTCCTGAGATTAGCGCGTTCAAGCAAACAAACTCTTCAGCTTTATATATTAAAGTATAGATTGCAACATTTGCTTTTCGTTTCCGTGGCGGTATGAGACGCCTCTGGAAAAACACCGCGACGCCCCGGGGAGTCGCGATGTACAGTTTGGGAAACCCTGCCCCAGAGCTTTCTTTCTAACGATATTAGTGTACCTAATGGTTCAATACATATAGAGGCCGTAAACAGTGCTGTAACAGAATAACGTTTCGTTTCTATATTGCTCGTCCACGTAATCATCAGTCTCCGGGTCCCATATGCATCTCTGGCCGCACTTGACACCGGCCCCCTTCATTTCTATTATTGTTGATTGTACTACGATTTTGTACCTGAAACAGCGTACGATATTTTAAGTCCACAAGAATATTGATTAAAAATAATTCGCATTTTGGCTTCATGATCACGTACACTGCTGCACTGGAAATAGGCCCCTCTATCAATCAAGAATAGGCTTAGTATTAAAAATACCTACTTAGTTATAGCTTTTCACGTTTTCTATTAGTTGTCTTAACAGTTACGTATTAAATTCTGGGTCCCATTTTTACGCCTTAGCATACAGGAATAAAAATATATTTATGTATTTTTTTTTATAAAACAAAATAGGTACTAACTGTCTCTAGTATTTGCCAAGTGCTGGATACGGTTCCATGCTATTGTGGTTTTTTCCTTGGCATGGTACCTCATGTTATAAGTTGGGGACAGTTTTAGGCGATAATTATGTCTCAAAGCAGAGCGCCAAAATAACTTCGGTTTAAAAATTAATTTATACAAATTATAACAAAACCAATACAAGTCTACAACGTCGTGCACGTGAATTGGATGACTACGTCATTAAGCGGAGTTCGCTTAGCTGTATTTTGGGCCACCGGCCAACCAAACATAATTGAACTTTCTGCTAAAGACGAAATCGATTACAATATAGAGCAGTCAAGCGTAAACCGGCGTAATTTAAACTCAAACTAAAACACCAAAATAACGGTGTCTTCTACTCGTGGACAGTGCCGGTTTTAGCACTACTGGCGCCCTGGGCGAGAATTTTACGGCGCCCCCTAACTGCAATTCAAACCTATACGAAAAAAAAAAGGCAACGGATATAATGAAATAACTATTTATTAAAAGAAAAAAAATTCTATCGGCGAACTCTTTAATTAGGTTATCAAAGTCGATGTTTTCAGCAATTTAGTTTCCGATTCACAAAGTTAAATACATTTATTTGAATAAGTATGCACACCAAACAACCAATGAAACTTTAGCCGTTTTTTTTTACCGGTCGCCTAAAGTGGTAGCCTTATGAGAGACTTGAACATCAGTTTTCAGAGTTTCAAAAGACAATGTATTTAAACCGTCATCGGATGGCACTGATTTGATAACGGACTGCTTTAACACTGGTTTTTCTTGCTTCCCAACGTGAAGCACTGAGGTTTTTCAAACACTGTCGCTGCCATATCGTATAACACGCCGTATTACAAGTAGGCGCGCCGGAGTGAAAAATGCCGCTGGAATGTAATGCGGCTACTTCACGTCCAGCCGATTTCAATTCGGTTGAAATGAAGTACGCAGCATTGAATACGCACTTCACGTTCGTCAAAGCGACTTAGTAACGCGGAGCCCACATACAAACGGCTGCATCGTAGATACCCCGCCGTTTTGCTTTTGAACGGCGCCGTCTAATTTGCGATCTAAGTAAAATCCCGACATTAATTTAAACAGCTAGGCAGATGACTTGGTTTAATATCGTTTAATGAATTGCTTAGCCAAATAGCGGAACATAGGGCACAGGAACTTAGGACACTCCGATACGATGGGTTAAGTTCAAATGGTATGACGGGAGCTAAAGTGAGCGAGCATCGAACATTTTTGCATCCCACCTCAGCTTAGGGCACTTTATGGACTGATGCAAAACAGCTCATTAATTGAAAGAGGCGAAAACACAAGAGCGAGCGAAGCGAGCTCGAAATTTTTGCATTCCACTTCGGATAGTTTTTATTTTCTTTTGATCATTTAAACTTAAATAGAAGTAACTTTATGGACTGATGCAAGAAAGGTTATTAACTGAGAGAGGCTGTATACTCGCTAGCGACTGTAGTTAAAAAAATGTATGAACATTTTAAAAAAAAACAAGTTTCTTATTTTATTTTTTTAGTTGTTAACTAAAGTTTTACTTTCGACTTGCTTGCTTGTTAGTTAACAACTCAAACAAATAAATTAGAAACTTGTTTTTACAGTACAGTCGCTAGCGAGTGTAGATTGATAAAACTCATGGTAGACGTACAGAACACAAGAGCGAGCAAAGCGAGCTCGAAAATGTATGCACCCTGGAAAGGTATTATTTTCTTTTGGTCATTCATACATAAACATAATCGTTTTGTTGAGTTATACAGAAAAGATCGAGAAGAAAGACAGTGCAGAATATAAGAGCGAGCGAAGCAAGCTCGAAATTTTTACACCCTACCTCGGACGGGTTTTCGTTACGTCACCCGTTTAGGGTTGACACCCGATCGTGACAAAAAGTCAACGAACGGTCAAGTTTCACCCCTAAATGCAGAAAACATCGAGAACTGAAGAAATTTTTGCACCTCATCTCGAAAGGGTTTCCAGTGTCTTTTGATCATAAATTGAAATCTTGTTGATTTATGCAGAAAAGCTCATGAAGTTAGAGAGTGCAGAATCCAAAAGCGAGCGGAGCGACCTCAAAAAATTTTGCACCCCTCTCGACGGGTGTCATTGCGATAAAAAACCAGTCAACGAACGGTCGGATGTCACCTCTAAGCGGGTGTTAAACGGTGCGGCCCCCCCCGGATGATCGCCTGCGGCGCCCCTCTATATCAGGCGCCCTGGGCCGTCGCCCAACCGCGCCCTACCCTAACGCCGCTACTGCTCGTGGAATGTTCGGGCGCGAAATATTAAATGTCGATTCAACCACCCCTGAGCGATGCAAATAACTCAAAGTTACTCTCCAGTCTCTACCATTACACATGCAGCCTAATTTAGGTTCTACAAGCAGTGGCATAGCTAGGGAGGCGTGGCAAAATGTTGACAAAATCTGCGGTACTAATGGTGACCCCACCCGAAATCATGGACTGCGATCGTGTCTGCCGTAAAATAATAATAAAGATCTTATTGAGGTGACATCGCATCATCTGCCCATGCTAGCTACGCCACAAATTGTAAGGCATAGTACATATATTGATAAACAAGTACCTCTTCATATCGAGTTCCTGCACCCTCTGCCGTATTCCGTTGGCGATGACCTTGGCCCAACGCGGCGCCTGGTCGGACCGGTATTGACGACCCATCAGCTGCTCTTGCATCGTTGTCAGGATTATATCTCTTACGTTAGCAGCTTGGAACCTGAAACATAAAGAATTAAGTTGAAATATCTCATTCTATGAAGTACTATTTAATTAAAACTTTATGCAATTGTAAAAAACAATGTACAAGGGAGTACTTTATGCCTTATGGTTTTTCTCTCAGTAGAAAATGAATTCACTGAAAGGAGACCAACATAAATCCTAGTTAATCCTAATTGGTAGCTAGAGCATAATCAGCTTCTATTAAAGTTAACAGGAAACAGAGCAATGGTAATCTTTTATTCCAACATACTTTTTTCGTAGTGGTCTATGTTAAAAAAATAAGTTGTTAAATGCCATAAAATAATGGATTTCTAATTCTCAGCCTATTAAATATTATCCAGCCCCTTTTCTTTTACGTTGCTATTCTCTTACTTGATCTAAACAACACCCATCTTTTTGTTTCGGGGTTAAAAAGAGCCCTGTTACCAACAAACAAAGATTGATTTTTTGAAAACGTTAAACTAAAATCCGTAGATCATACAAACACGTTTAGATAATAAATAAAGTACGACGACGATACTCAAAATATAAACCAGTCTTACTTTTCTCCTAGACCGGGTCGCACTTCGTATTTAGGAGGAGCGAGGGCTTTCTCCTCCACTGGACTAACTTCCTCTACTTCTAAGTCAGGTTCGACTACTGGCGCTACTTCTTCGACCTCTGCAATCAAGAATAAATTTGATTAGATTCTGCTAAGACTACCTACATAAATTTCTAAACATCATCAGTTCAGTAGCGTAGCGAGGGGGGGCGGGGGCGGGGCGGCACCGGGTGACACCCGTTTAGGGGTGACACCCGATTGTTCGTTGACTGATTTTTGTCATTGTCGGGTGTCACCTCTAATCGTTTGATGCAACGAAACCTGCTGGGAGCGGGGTGAAAAAAATTTTGAGCTCGCTTCACTCGCTCTCGCATACTGCACTCTCCAACTTCATGAGCTTTTCTGTATTAATCAACAAGACTTCTCTTCAAGTATGAAAGATCAAAAGAGACCCTTCCGAGATGAGGTGCCGTAAATACTTTAGTTCCTGAACTTTTCGCATTTAGGGGGGACACTCGACTGTTCGTTGACTTTTTTTACGGTCGGGTGTCACCTTAATGGGTGACATATTAAAACTCGTCCGAGGTTGGGTGTAAAAATTTCGAACTCGCTACGCTCGCTCTCACATTCTGCAATTTCTTTATTCTCGAGCTGTTCTGTATAACTCAACAAAATGACTTTATGTATGTAACAAAAAAGAAACTTTCCAGGATGCATGAATTTTCGAGCTCGCTACGCTCGCTCTTGTGTTCTGCCCTTTCTCAATTAATGAGCTTTCTTGCATCAGTCCACAAAATTATTATCCGTGGGATGCAAAAATTTTCGAGCTCGCTTCGCTCTCATTCGCCCCGGGGTTCACCCATGCTAGCTACGCTACTGCATCAGTTATTGGAGTCGGCGCCAACATTGGGTTGGGTTCTCTTCTTCCTTTCCGTCCTATTATATATATGTTGCGCACGTGCTACCATTAACTCCATTTTTAACCGACTTCAAAAAAAGGAGGAGGTTATCAATGACCAAAAATCACCACTCCCCCCCTTTATCTCCGAAACTACTGAGCCAAAAATTTAAAAGAAAAAATGCAGATAATAGTTCTATACCTAAAGATTACAGGAAAACCTTTATGAAGTCTGTAGTGTTGAAATAACATGTTAAAAAAATGAAATTAGTTCAGAGCCCTTTGCACGCGAGTCCAACTCGCACTTGGCCAGTCTTTTTTTATCAAATCAAATCAACACCACATGCTTCTATACCACCAAAGTACCATGCATTGCCATTCACTTAAAAATATAAACAGAGATAGTAAGATTATTTTTCAAATCCTGTCAAGCGCTATTGCTGATCATAAGGTCCTGGATTCCATTCTAGGGTTGAGGAAAGTGTTGTTGGGGTTTTCTCAGTAGTTTTCTCCTGGAGTCTGGAATTGTGGCTAGTGCATGGAAAATGTTGTTCTCTATTACATGGGACTTAAACACTGCTGCAATTGCAAACTGGCTGCTATGTACAAGAATAATTTTTAGAAGGATTGTTACAATCATGAAATTGTTATTTAGCAAAACTAAAGTACTTTACCATCTTCTTCCTCCATGATGGGTTAGGAAGTTGTTAACATGAGATGAAAATAACTGAAAAGAAAAAACATTAAAAATTGAAATTGAAAATATTTATTTCAGACCAAGTACACAGTAATTAATACAGTAACTTTATTTTATTGCATTTAGGTATATCAAAAAGAGCAGATTTTTAATATGATTAGGACACAAGATTTCTCTGAATATCCTTCCAAAACCACTTCATACAGTGCAAATTTCAGTGGTGGAACTATACATGTAAATAGCAAAAATAGGACCGTCTGGATTATGTCATAATACATGTAAATCGTACAGAAACACTCAATGGCACCAAATTTTTCCAATATAAAAATTGTAGATTGATTTAATATTACTTATTTTTACAGGATACAGAAATGATGTACCGCCTTGGCCGTGCAGAAATGGAGGCTGGCAAGTATGGAGAAGCAATGAAGAAGTTCGTAGCTGTACTGAAACTCTATGATGAAACACTGTCCCCTCCCTATCGCTCTTACTATGATTGTGTTCAAGACCTCAGGCGCTGTATGTTGGCTATGGGGAACTACAGTATTGTGTAGAACCATAGAGTTTATAAATACATATATTTTACATGTTTATTAATACCTACCGTTTCGATTTTTGCCAGTGATTTGGGACTTTTTATATTTATTAAATTTGTTTGTAGATGTGTTTTGCTGATTATTTAATATTTTGTTAAAATATTTTTACTGATCAAAGTTATAAGTGTGCTACTAACTTAAATAGTATTATCTAGAATAATAATGTTGTTAACATTAAATGAAAGGTGCCATAAATTTTGTTTTTATTAATTTCTGTTTATTATTTCTTCAAACAGTTGGGTCAATGGGTCATCTCAGGGGCGGAGTTGAAACGAAGTTGAATGAATCCAGATTTTCTCCTGTAAGGTTGTACTTAGGTATCTATTGACTTTATAATAGAAGCCAAGATTTCTCTTAGCATTCGCTGTAGTTAACATTATTTGCAACAATTCCACATCGGCCATCGTGATAAAATTATCATTTTAATGCTGATTTTGTAATGTAATCAATATTTGTTTTCTTAGGATTCTAACCTCAAATGAAACGATTTTTTTATACAGAATTGATTTCAGAAAAGTAGTAACTACAATAGTGTCATATGTCTAATACAACTTACTATTAGTCGGAGGAAAGTTGAGGCCAGTCTTGTATAAATCTTACTCAATAAATCACAAACAATGCAATATATTTCTATCCGTTACTATGACAACAATAACATGTTCAAAGACTACTATAACATGTTATTCATTCATTCGATAGACACATTAGACATAGACAATATCGTAGGCATGGCCAAAAAATATCGATTTTTCAAAATATCGATGTTTTTCCATACAATAATCGATATATATCGTTTATATTTTTAATCGCGATATATCGATGTTCAATTTTTATTATAGAGTATCGAATTCGTATCAATTTCGTTTTTTTTTAACGCAAATTATAGATTTTTAAACGCTTTGGTTTCTCGTTAATATTATTAGATACTTATGTCCATATCTGATGATTACTGGTTTGATTAGGCTCGAATATTAATAAAAAAATACTATTTTCTTCTATTTTCGTCTATTCTTTTTTTCCGAAGTTTGGCGAACTGACGATATATCGATATTTTTCCCTCGATAATTATCAATACTGTTTAAAAGTATCGATCCGATAAATATCGATATATTTTTTTCACTTGCCCATCCCAACAATATCGGAATGCATCATAAACCACAGAACACTCATAATAGCACCCTGTTCAACGATTTTATAATTATCATCGGTCGGCAAGCTCCCCTCAAAAAAACATTTTATTGAGTTTATTCATTTTTTAACAATGTTGTCAACAAAATATCACTAAAACATTTTGTCGCTAAAACATGTCGTCAGAAGACTAACAAGCCCAGAACAAACATTTTCGTCCGAAATGTCAAAATGCGTTCCAAACTTGCAAATATCTTGTAATTGAGCATGAAAAAGAACAGATAAAACATACTTCCTCTTTGGAACTGGTGCATCTATCTCCTACTAAACAATTTCAATGTTCAAGTAACAACATTTCTAAAATCGTAAACTTGAATCACGCGAAAAGCATTTTGTTTGGGAACTGCAACTTTGACATGTGTTTCAATTTTGGGGATCGAAAACACGAATTAAGATTAAAATTGAACTAATTAGTGTTATTAATAAAATGGCTACATATGATAATAAAATTTGGCTCCTCAAAAACATACGTGATGCATTTATTGCGACTGACGAGACCGGTTTATGTGAGATCGTTATGGCAGGAGAGGATTTTTCGAAAGTGTTTCAAAATAAAGCTATTGAAGAAAAGAAGAGGATACGTGAATTAAGGTTGACTCAGCCGGGACCCAGTAAAGGTAAAGATGGCATGGGAGACATATCTGAGGAGGAAGTGGGAAGGGAAATAGTGACACAGTTCGATCCTTACCCTGATATGGATGATAGTGAGGATGACGACCCTCTGTGTGGCAGCTACATTCGCTACGATGAGTTTGGAGGACACAGGTATGGTTATACACTTCCTTTAAGTCACAAAATATCTCTGTTTTGATATTAATTGGGTCACACATTTATATAGCTTATCTGGGGTAATAGAAACATTGAATGTATCAGCATTATCACCAATAGAATGTTATACAGACTACAATGGCAATCTTTACATAGCAGTTTGTTCTTTATTTTGAAAAATATTTACATTACTCACATTGACTCAGTGCTCTACTGACCTAGTTAGAGATTAAGTGTGATGCTATGTCAATTATGTCATAATTTGTTGTTTAACTTATGACATCATTTTAGGATAACAGTTATAACCAATAAAAGCTTAGTATTTACATACCAATTTTTTATTAATCGCATCAAATTCCATTGTTTTCTAGGCAAAGATCCAACACAGCACAGTGGTTAGACAAAAAGGAGCAAGCATTAAAAAAGGCAGCTAAAATTAAAGTAATAAAATGGGAAGACTCCTCGCCGCTCACCACAGACCAGCTGGTGGAAGTATTCTCGAAATTTGAAGTTAAGAAGCCTGACAAACAGAAGTCTTTATTAGCTGAACAACTGCAGAACTGCCCCAACCTACCTCACCGTCAGTATTTGGAGTATGCAAAGTTTGATGGGACCGCACAACTAGGATTGCCTACAAAGACGTTCAAGATTTTCATGACAATGCTTCCTGAGAAACATCAGAATTACCCCCTAGTTGTGTGTGTCATCGCCAGTGCTAAGATCAAGGATTTAATTGGCTTCACATGCTATAAATACAGGTAAGCGTTTTAATATTAAATGCTAATATTAAACAAACTCAGTTCATTTTTGAGTTTACCTTCCTCTTCATTTAATTTCTAATGTTATTAGATCTCTGCGTTTTCTAGACTAATCAAAATATAAACATTTGCTATTGCAGCATCGAACACCCAGACATATCCCTTGGATCTGTGCATGATTACGGACTTTGTATAGCAGAAGATGATGGAGAGGTTGACTGGGCATTCCCCTGCCTTGATGCCAATGAGCCTTGTTCCAAATTTGGCTTCACATGTCTTGGCCTTGTCGAACTAAAGAGTAAAAATGCAATGACCCTACCTCCTTCGTCTATACCTGAAGATGGTATGAGTGGAGCCTTCCATGTGTTCTCAAAGGTCACAGATTCTGGCCAGAGTCATCACAATCCATCCAGGCACAATACAGGAGGCAGTTCAACGTCAGAAGCGGTGTTAATAGCATTAAAAGCTTTGAATGAAGGTAATTTTAAGTTTACATACATACAAGAGCCCTCGATAATTCTAATTTATATTACACTAGCACTTTGCCCACGACTTTGTCTGCACTGCAATTTTCTTAAGGATCACCAATTAATGTAGCATTCTAATAGTGAAAGAATTTTTGAAATTGTTCCAGTAGTTTTTGAGTTTATTTGTTACAAACTCATATTTAACATATTTGTTACATTTTTTATATTTGTTTAGATCTTATTCATGTTACTTTCATGAAATGTAATCTAATTTGGCTGGCCCAAAACTTCGCTCGCACGGCGTTTTCACGCCGGTGGCAACGCAGAGGTCAATTAGGCTGCATGGTTTAATATCGTTTATTTAATTTAAAAATCGTTTATTTGGTAAAAATAATATGGTCTCTAATATTATCCTTGTTCCTATGGTTCAAACCACAATAAACTTTGTTTCTCTATTGCAGGTAGTGACGAAACAGACAGAGGCAAGATGCAGTCACACATAATGGCCACAGAGGCGCCTCAGTACAAAGCATATAAAGTGCAACTCCTGCGCAGAGTGAGAACGAACACGTCGGTACAACTCGGCATCTCACTCGACAGGATAGAAGTGGAGCCACTAGTCACACACAAACATGCATTTTGGGTAAGACACTGTGTTATGTCCGTTCCGCAAGGAGTTATGCTGAATAGGGTCGAAAGTTCCGCGTCATCCAAACGCTCACTGCTGGATAATCGACTACCTCAAGCCTCACCACATCATCCGATTCTGTTCTTCTCACATTCCTCGGATTCACGCTGCCTTGACTAAGTCATCAGTCCTCCTTTCGGGAGGCCTTTCCATGTGACCTAGAATTAACCATTAGCCTTGATGTATTAGACCATTTCATAAAATGGAAAATACCCGCTGTGCCCACATCAATATATGGTCTCAGATCAATGAATATCAGTGTTTGTCGATAAGAGCAGATTAAAGCGTGGTTACTTCATGGTATGGTCAATATTAGTGATCATATTATCATAAAATAGTTACATTATCTACCATTAGAGGCGCTGATATCGTTTTGTTTTAGTGATACACCATGGCGGCGGACAATTATTCCGATAAAAAAGCTAATAATAATGCGCCAGCTGAAGAAAAAAAGCCATTCCATGATGTGACCGAGATTAGTTCAGCTCAGGTTTGGGGAACTTAGGGCACCCCGGCACGGATAGGTTTGGTTCGAATGACGTGACGGGAACTAGAGCAAGCGGGCGAAGCGAGCGAACTTAGCTCCCGTCATACCATTCATGTTAGGTTCCTTTTCTTCTTATCGTGTAAGGTCTAGCGACCCCACGCACCCTAGTGTCAGAGTTTCTAAACTGCCTTTAGGGCCTTTGACATGGTTTATTTGACGACCGCCTTTCGGCGGCCGGGACCACCGGCTTATTCAAGCCTTGCGAAGCACGGAATCACCTTTTTATCAGACAAAAGTGATTCAAGTGTACAATGTCCTAGCCAAACTGGAAACTACTTTACAAAGTATGCTTCCCGTGGGTATCGAACCCCCGACCACCGGGTCACAAGGCAAACGACTAAACCACTCGACCACAGAGGCAGGTTCCTTTAAACTCTGCAGACAGAGATAGGAGCCCAGCGAAGCGGAGCTCTGTCGTCGAAGTTAGATTTGAAGTTGTAATTTCATTTGAGGTGGCCAGATATGACATGGCCAAATTTGGCCAAACGCGCTATTGTATTTTCAACTCTGGCTTAGCAACGAAAATTAATTTATAGTAGTAGTAATCCAACACAGCACTTTTATTTAATCCATTCATTCTCATGTCTCATATTTCTATCGAAAACCTGCATGCAGCCTGCTTTAGATGTTTTATCCTGACCATTAAAATTATAATACCTAGTCTAGTTTCCCGTTTTGCTGGAGAAAATATTAATAATCTACTTATTTACAGTTGCATATAATTTTGTTGTTTTGTGGTCAGCTTCGGTATTTCCCAGGACCCATAATTTTGCATATCGGGATAAAAATATACGGAAAATTCGTTATTCTTGTTTATATTTAGAGCTTATTTCAATTTACCTATTAGGATAGTGTGTTTTATGATTAAATTAATCATTCGGAATTTTGAGACTTGAGAAAGTGAACATAAAGGCGAATGGTCGCATATCTCAGTGACCAGTAGATACTATAGATTGAATCGTAGCTGCTTTTCAGTTCAGGTATTTTGAGATTACTGTGAAACCCGAAGGAGCTCAATGAATTTAACCCTTCATTCATTGATATATAAAAAACCCAAGATACACACTCAGCATCTCAAAAACGTCCGCATAAAACAAGCGCATAATGTATAATTGTGCGCAAGTTTCAAACAGTCTCGCATCGCTCGCCATACTGCACTGCTTTGTAAAAACAACTTTAAGCGATCCATGTAAGGTTGAATTTGCAAAAAAAATTGTTTATAGTATAACTACACACAACTCACACATGACACTTGATACATGTCAGTTTTTGACGACAGTTTCGAGTGTTGCATTTGTTCGAGACTGTGCATCTTGGGTTTTTTATATGTCAATGCCTTCGTTATATAATTATACTAGCTGACTAGTGCAACTTCGCCTGCGTCACATTTTTAATGAATGCTCCGCTCCTATTGGTCGTACCGTCCGTAGCGTGATGTTATAATAGCTTATAGCCTTCCTCGATAAATGGGCTATGCAAAACCAAAATATTTTTTTGAATTAAAACCAGTAGTTCCTGAGATTAGCGCGTTCAACCCAGCTACTTTTACCGGTCTTTTTAGCCTGTACCTATGTAAAATTTCGATTTATATGTTCTTACCAGATTATGTTTGTTTTTAGGGTTCCGTTTTTTTTTTTCAACAAAAAACGGAACTCTTATAGGATCACTCGGGTGTCTGTCTGTCTGACAGTCTGTCTGTCCGTCTGTCACAGCCAGTTTTCTCCGGATCCACTGGACCGATTCTGTACAAATATGGATTTCTGTGACCCAAACACGGACGTGTTACGTAAATTATTACAATTTTAGTATGGGTGTCACTTTTGGGGGTCAAACTAGAAAATTATAAAAAAAAAATAGTTTTTGAACAATATCGTGTGACATATCAAATGAAAGGGCTTACTTTGAGGGTTTTAATTATATTATTTTCATAATTTTAAAATAAATGGTTTTGAAGTTATTCAAGAAATTAGACGAAAAATGACCATTCCCTTATATCCGAAACTACTGAGCCTACAATTTTGAAAAAAATGGAGATAATAGATCTTTACCTATAGATTACAGGAAAATCATCAAATCAAATAAAAGAAGTCTGTAGTGTTAAAATAACATGATAAAAAAAAAACATTCGGAACCCCTTGCACGCGAGTCGGACTCGCTCTTGACTGGTTTTTAACCATATTTTTCTTTTTATTTCCATGTGCAGTCGAGATCGAAGTACTTCCTACACAGTATAGACTCCGTCGCCTGGTGTCAGATCCTGGAGACGCGAGGAAATAGAACCACCTTCAGGATAGTTTATTCACCTAGTCATAATGCCGCCTATGGTGATAGAAGTAGTACAGGTAACTATTTCATTAACACTATTATTTGTTTAGTACATACATGCACCAAGTTTCAAATAGTGTGCCCAATCAAGAGTGTCCATAGTTTTTAAGATGGGCTTCTCAGTGACGAATCAAGCACTAAATGTTCCCTGGACTGTCTATATCCGGAACAGACTGTTTGAATTCAAAATTGTGTTGATCTGCCTCAATTTTATTGTAATAAAAAAAGTAAAATGGAGGACGAAGTATGTGAAGGTCAAATATAGGACAGGCACAAACCAAATAAAGGAAAAAAATCTAATAAAACTTTTATATTTCTAGGTAACACCACAATGTTCCATTCAAACGCTACCTACAAACTCCACGACTTCGAATGCGAACACGACATGGCTAAGGAAATAGTTGAGAAAGTGAACACGATACTAGACTTAAGGAACAGTCCGTGCCGCCGCGAATACAAGACTGCCAAAGAAAAGAAACTACAGACAAGACGAAGTTTTCACACCAAACACTTGAGTTGAGTCTCGTAGATATTCCTGTACAGTGTAATATACTCCTGCAAAAGTTCCTTTAATACACTCTTAAGATTGACGAATGAAACTGTATACATTATTTGGGCTCGAAGTGTAAAGTTATAACGAAGGTAATCTTAAAGTGGGTGATAGACGTACGAGCAAGTACGCGTACTTAGGGTGACACACGAGCGTAAAAGGCCGTCGAGCCATAAGTACGCGTACTTGCTCGTACGTCTATCACCCACTTAAGGCCTCCGCCAAGCGGGACGCAATGGCACAGGATTTTGCCACCGGTCAGCGCACACTAGCCGCTTAGATCCTGCGGCGGGATGCCGCGGCACCGCCGGAATGGTAACTGTATCATTCCGGCGGCCTATCATGGCATCCCACAACGTGCCGCAGGATCCCTTAGCGCGCTCTCCAATGCCGTGTCAAGAAATCCCTTTCAATGCCACGGAATCAATTTATAACATTGCCATATATGTCGTACTCCTACTAGATAAGTTTGAATATCCTTTGGTAACCATTTAAATCCTTTGCCAGTCCGTACCGCTATGCGTAGGCACATGTTGGGTAAAGTGTAGTTCCCAAAAAAGACCCAATGTGTCAATGTCAATCACATCTAGTATTTAAATAAATGCTTGGATTGGAAAAGTTTGTTATAAGCATATCTCAACCGTTCGGAATTATTTAGGTTTAATTGACCAGGAAAATTATGTTATTATAATCTAGTCCTTTCCTGCCCTGAATAATTTCAAATGGACGTATTTATCCTCGATATTATAGAACTGTATATTCTCAGTTGAAATCAGCATTATATGTTATAATTATAATTGAAGAGATGTATAAAATACTGGTGTAGTGTATGCTTGAAACGGGCTTAGCGAGTGCAAGGCATGTTTGTTGAAAGAGGCTTCCAGCCATTAAATAAGAATTCGATGAAAATAAATTCGTTCACAATAATGATCGATTCACACTGTTTTGTTTACAGCACTCTGAAATAAACTGTATGCCTCTAGCAATATCGGTGTGTATCCCTGCGCAACCAGACATTTTTTTCCCATCCCAAATAAACTTTTCTTTCTTTCTTTCTCATTTTTTCAACGTAAAAACTTTACTTCCCCGAACAAACGAAGTCGTTCATCTTCAATATTGCTACATTACAATAAAATTAATGAAAACATTGTATTGAACTAAACAGATTTCAATGCAGTATGCACGCTAGTGTGAATCGACATAAGATTAAAATTTTAATAATTTTGTATCTAGAAATAAGACATTTGTAACATCTTAAGAGTGTTGTGTATTTCAGTGTATATGAGTATTCGAGTTTTTAATTTTGTGTATTATATTCCTTTAAGTTGTAATAACTTATTTTCGTCCATATTTAAGTTGCGTTAGAATTTATTAAAGCGTTTTACATCGTACAGAAATCCTGTTGGATTCATGCAAATATAATTCAATGCAATATTGTTATGAAGATGTCTCGGATAGTTTTAACTGTGATGTCTATATTCTTCTAAGTATTTCTAAGCAGAGCCACTAGTTGCAGAAATATGATAGAAAAAAAAATCCCCAAAATTGACCGCATTGCCAAGCATCATAATATTTTAAAAATAAAACTGCGTTTAAAGTTCCTATGAAGACCATCAGTTTTCCACAATAGGGAATGTGCACATCGTTGACTATGCCATCTAGTGTTGCATATTCGAAACTTTAATGTTAGGAATACTCTTGACATTGACGCTTGTACTGCCACCTAGAGTTCATGCACGCTCCGTTTGGGGGCACGTGCATGAAGTAGACTGTGCCATCTAGCGTTGCAATTTCGAAACTTATAAGTTAAATATACTAGACAATGACCCTTCTGTTCTGCCATCTATAGTTCGGGCACGTTCCCTATACACGCTCCCGTGTGTTCGCATTTTAAATAAATTCTTAAGCTACTAGTGGCGATGTTACCACCGAAACTGTCGATAATTATAATTCTCATTCATATGTACCAGTCGTCTAACAAAATGAAATATATTCTAAGTTCTTTACTTGAATTCATTGTTTGAGATCGTTTCAATCCATTGCCACTAATTTAAGTATCGACTTTAACGTCATGTATTTTGAGTTGATTTTTATTAAGAAACCATTTGTATTAAAAAGGTTCTTTAAAAAAGTATAGGTTGCAATGGAATTTGAACTTAACCATGTATGACATAAAATTTTTGTTTCCAAAATTTAATATTTGTCTCGAATTCTGAATTCAAATATATAGTATGTTGAAATGCCGCTCAGATTATGAACAAACCTCCACTGCCAGAAACAGCTCAATTTTTTATTGGAAGTGATCCATTGTGTGCCTTATTATAATATGAATAATGAATGAATTTGTACCATTGGGTAGACAGATATTATTATAATGATGATTAAATGAATGGGAAATGAAATATTGAACTTGTTTTTAACTTGTTTAAAGGTTTTTATGAAATAGATTTGCACTGAATACTTAATTTTCTTTCAAAGCATTTTGTATGCAATGGATTGCTTCATAAATATTCAATGTACAATCTTAATTCTGATATTTGTATGAATGTAATAATTTATGTTGATTTAATGTTGATTTCTGTATGAATCGAATTTATGTATCATGAATGAAATGTAAGTTACAATGAAATAAAATTGTTATTCATTATCTAAAAAGTATGTTCTTGTTTTCTTTCTATTATTCCGAAATGTCTTCCACCGGTGGATGTCGACAATAACCAATTTCAATGGATTGGATGGATTTTTTTTAATTACAGTTATCAGTTATCAAAACCCAGAGAGCAGACAAGACGCAGTTAAAAGATACCGCTTTAATATCTCAGAAAATGGCGGTGTTATTAGCGTTTTAAAATCTGTGATAAACAGAGACAGCCCTAATGGCATGTGACGTCACTCACCAGAAGTGGCGGGGCAAGACTAAAATTTAATGTGGGCAAGATGGCATTTTGCGAGGCCCTTTACCTCGCAAAATGCCATCTTGCCCACATTACATTTTTGGTCCTACCAAAGAATAGAGTGATTTTTTAGGTTTTCAGATGTTGAATTCTACGATTGAGGGTGAGATGCAGCGAACTCAATTGTACCCCGCCACGAGTACCTAGTATTGATTTACCTTTCTTTTTGTGCAAATAAGTTAATATTGGGCGAATGAAAAGAAAACGAAATGTATAAGATTTGCTTTACCCAATGTCAAAAGCAGTGATTGTGACATAGTATTGTCCAGGGAAAAACTAGAATTTGTCTATAAAACGGTTTTCCTGGGAATTACGCTTGACCCAAGGCTACAATCGGGCCCTCATATAACATCTCTTTCAGGACGGGTAAGTTCAGCAGCTTATGCTATTAGGAAAATCCGCCAATTAACGGATGTCCATATCCCGAGACTGGTATATTTTAGTTACTTTCACAGTATCATGTCTTACGGTATTTTACTATGGGGACGGGCTGCAGACATTGAGTCTATTTTTATTCTGCAGAAAAGAGCCATCAAAGCGATATACAATCTCCGCCGGCGCGATTATCTAAGGGAACTGTTTAAGAATATTGGCATCATAACGGTACCTTGTCAATACATATACGAAAACATCATGCATGTCAAAAATAATACTATTACATCTTTTTAGTAAAAGAGGCGACAGACATAATTATGGTACTAGAAATAGGGACCAATTAGTTCAACCAGGTTTCAGACTGGCTAAAGTTGCCTCATCTTTCATGGGCTACTGTTTAAAATGTTATAATAAGATACCTCCCCATATATTAGAACTTAATGAGACAAAATTTAAATCTTGTATTAAACGCACACTATGCAGGCAAGCATATTATCAGTTGGGGGATTATATTGAAGATAATAAGGCTTGGCTGAATGCTGGTCCTGCTCCACACCGCGCTGTTCCGCCGCGTAAGGACGCGTACGACGCTGAATGCGGCGGAACAGCTAGTCTATTCTGTACCTAAGTAACCATTTCGATGTCGAGCTTCACCTGAGTGACAAAGTTCACAAACTGAACTTTATTACACACAACATAAAGGTCATATGTTTATACTCACCTCGGATTCCGCTGTCGAGATTCGAAAATATTGTTACAGAATAGCACTACAGCGTTGAACTCTATACATAGCACTCGCATGATAAAAGCACATTTGTACTCATTTTTATACTTCTTTGCCGCGAAAGCTGAAAAGACGCGGAAAGCTGAATGGATGCGGATGCATCTCCATACAAAATCGTTGTTTTCTATGAGCATAAGCTGAATAGAGCTGAAAAAGTGTGTGTACTTCCTTAACATACAGTGTACTACTGAACTTAAGAGGGGACTCTAGTCCCGAGGAATTTGAAGAAACTATTGCCGATGCCTTCGCGCTGCGCCCTATCAAGTCAAGTGCGAAAGCGACAACTGCAGCAGAGGCTGAGTGATTTTACCTATAAAAACCTTGACCAAAACACGTTTTGTATTCCGCTGTTTTCTTCTTTAAAACTGGAGTGATCTATGAAAATTATAAATAAAAATTTAGAGGAAGACTATATCTATGCTTCTATTATTTTCTATTTTGTTAAAAACTTATCAAATTTGTCTGAACACGGCGGTAAAAACTGGCTGTTTTTTCGGGTTTTTGGATGATATAGATTTTTTGGAAAAAAAAACAATGCTCTAGCAGCATTATCTACGAAGAAAACATCGGAATAAGTTTGTATGGAGAAAGGCCCAAGAGTTACCGACTTGAGTCCCCTCTTAAGACTTATTACACTTCGGACATTTTTAATGATTCATTCACCCATTTCTGGAGACAAAATAATAAAACAAACAAAATATGTAATGTTAGTGTTTTACTACAAAAATATTTACAGTTATTTCATGATATTATTTATATTTACAAGTAATATCTGCTGATATATGAACAGCTTGATACTATCAATATCTTCGATTAAATATTACCATTCTAAAATATATGGCAACTAATTACCTACAAAGCTATTCATATTTATGATTAAACATTCTCTGTTACATGTATTAGGTACATTTTCATTCAGGAATTGTTGGTTTGTGATGATTGATGAAGCATATATATCTGGTAAATTCCCCGGCGCCATTATTTTGTCAGTGCTAGATCTACGAGTAAGATTTTTACTAACAAATACAGAGATAGGTACATGTTATGCTGCTGTAGCAATACAATCCTAATATATAAAACTAGTTGACCCGCGCAACTTCGTCGCTCCGCTCCTATTGGTCTTAGCATGATGATATATAGCCTATAGACTTCCTCGATAAATGGGCTAACCCTGAAATAATTTTTCAAATCGGACCAGTACTTCCTGAGATTAGCGCGTTCAAGCAAACAAACAAACTCTTCAGCTTTATATATTAAGTATAGATTCTTCTATTACTGAGCGAGTGACTGACAGACAACACAGCCAAAACTACTTGTCATAGAAAGCTGAAATTTGGCATGTAGGTTCCTTGGGGAATGTAAGAGAGCATTAAGAGAGGATTTCCCAAAATTCCTAGGAGAACGGGAAAAACGGGATATGCATCAAATTTCAGCTTTCTACAACCAGTAGTTTCGGTTGTGTGTTATCTGCCAGTCAGTCAGTCTACAGTATCTCTAACCTTAGTGATGTCTGTGATGCGCTGTACCCTACTCCTCAGGCTATCTCATAAATTTGCTACTATGCAGTGACTCGCGCAGTATTCTGAGGCAGCATTAGAATTATATACTTTAGAATATACACCAAAACTAATTACTCAAATTATTATTAACCATTTGAGTTGATTCTACTTTTACATGCTTTCCAAAAATAAATTTCCAAGGAAAACATACCTAAGACCGGAGAAAAACATCACAAGCTATGGGTTGACCATGGTGAGTGTAGGCAGGCCAAAGAGGCACTTCCCTCTATAGATGGCCGATTCACTAAACAAGCCCTAAGACTGACTAAACCACAGTTGCGTACAGTCACAGCCGTAACAACTGGCCACGGGTCTTTTAATAAACACCTCTATGCTATAGGAGTCACTGACAGCCCGCTATGCAGAGCCTGCATGGAGGAGAATGAGACAGCAGCAAACCTGCTTCTAAGCTGCTCGATAGTCGCGCATTACAGGGCCAAGTACTTCGGTAAACCAGGTACCCTCAGTCAGATAGTTGGAAACACCAAGGCGTTGCTGGCCTTCCTTGGGGAGCTGGGGTGGATGGAATGACACATTTGTCCCACCTGCACGCAAAATACGCGCTTAGTCGTGGAGTTGCGGAAACCAGCCCGATTTACATACATACATACAAACATACCTAAAATCATGTTAGCCACTATTCGTTTAGAAGAGACATTTTACCAACTAACTACATATTATGTACAACTTCAGAGAATCATTATTCTGGTGTTGATTCATCCAATCATTCTACTGGTCCAACGGTACTATTCTCTAATATATAATCCGTGACCATGCTGACAATATTTTCACTCTGTGACAATATTACTTCATCAAGTTCGTTTGCCCTTCGGTACAATGCTCTTGTCTGTAACACTGACTTGTGGAGCTTCTGTTGACTGTCAACGAGTTTGGATATGTTTGGTTTTCCTTTGAGGAATTCTATGTCTTCATTTGTTAGGGCTGAGTAGGACATTCTTGATCTGCTGGGTGCTTTTACTGCCATCTGGTACTGCCTGTAAGAGGAAATATTTGTTTTTATTTTATTTTTTTTAAAAACCTTGCCCACACTGGGATGTAGATGTGTTTACAAACATACAAACTCACATACACAAACAGCCAGACCCAAACCTAGATCTACTATCTGTAGTTTGTTTGTGTTAATTAAGATATACGTACTGTCTCAGGTCATGATACTTGTTTCGCCTCTCATTTACCTCTTTCTTCCAAATCTCTTTTTCAGCCAACAGTTTCTGATAATATCTGAAAAATTACAATAAAAATGCTCAATTTTGTTACAAAGCCACGTTAGATACATATAACTCGTGTCGTTAGTGGCATTGGCACTCGTTTCCTTACCTTTTCATGTCCTCAGAGCGTCTCTCATTCACATCTGACTCTCTCTTATTTGTGTTAACATTTTCGGACATTGTATGAGGCACTGAAAGAAGATTCCAGTTATAAATCTTACACTCAATCCATTAGGCTATGCCAAAGGTATTTAATATAAATAAACATTTCGATAACTTCACAAATTCAAATAAATCCACAAGTATCAACACACCTATTGAGTCTCTTCTTTCAAAAAAAGTTGAGCGTCTTCTTCTCGGTGGAGATCGAAAAGATTGATGTGCTTCAGTCTCATTCATAGAATTCTCCATTGTTATAACTTTCACCACTTATGAAACTAACTGTTTCGACTTTATTAAGAAATACAAGTAAATATTTTCAAAATTACAAACACGGCATGACGTTACAAACGGACGCCTTCGTTGACATCATGCGCAGGCGCGTTCAGAAATCCAATCTAAAGAATTTGTCACACTGGATGCGTTCTGCGGCTTGCGGTCAGGTCAAAGTGAACGCAGCCCGCATAGTGTATGAACAACATTGTCGGTATCAATATATTATTTTGTATAGAATGCGTCCTGACCGCGCGAGCACAACCAAAGAACGCATGTTGGCCCGACGGGGCGGTGGGGAGGGATGGACGCGTACGGACCGGTTGGCTGCGGGCACGCGGGCTGCGGGCTGCGGCTGCGGGCGGCGGGCAACAGCCAGTTTGTTGATATTCGTCAGCGGTGTGCACACAAGTTCATAAAAAGAATGTCTAACGAACAAACAGAGGAGTTTATAGATGTCGTACGACGTTATCCGTATTTGTACGACTGATACACGCACTCAAATAACTGAAATAAGATGGTCGCTGTCTGGCCTGCCCGCATTCCCGGACCGCTGGCCGGTTGCCCTGCCCGGATCGCTGACTGATTGCTCTGCCCTGACCGCAGACCGATTGTCTCGACCGACAGCGTTGTTCATACATGATTCGGGCTGCGTTTACTTTGACCTGACCGAAGAACGCATCCAGTGTGACAAATCCTTAAGTGTATGATAGACGTGCGAGCAAGTACGCGTACTTGTGGCTCGACGACCTTTTTCGCTTGTGTGTCACCCTAACCCTCGAGTAAGTTCGTTGGCGATCCAACAGGTTTGAAATTTTGCCCGTAGCTCGCCTCGGCTCGCACGTCTGGTAACGCCACGAGCCGCAAGCCGCGAGCCATTACCTTGTTTTGTGACACGTCGAGTGCTATTGTGTTGCAAAAATTACTGATTTTCGAAGCTATTCACACTAATTATTAACAGAATTCTTTTCTTTGCTTCTCTCATACAAGAATCCTGTCTGGCTATAATAATATATTATTCTTGAATAACAAAAACTTTCCTCCATTGACGACATCGCGGTCCCCCTGGCACCAAAGTAATGAGCAAGCTTTCACATGTGTCACCAATATCGAGCCGAGTAAGTTCGCAATCTAAAAACCGTGTACTATAAGTTCGTACGTCTATCATCCACTTAATCCAATCATCAATCGAAGCGCGATCTGAGTCTATGGTCTAAAATGGTTGCAGCTGCTAAACCATCACAAATCCAAACGTATAGATAGGGAGTTTGGTATGTGAAGGTTTTTCTTGCACAAATCAAAGGGAATTTGCTGCAAGCACTTGTGACGCGTCCACACGTTTGTTTGTAATTGGCGGCAAGTGGCAAACATGTCGATCCGGCCTCACACAAGGTCACAAATGCCTAAAATGTTTCACCTCGGAATGAGAGAAAGGTGGAAACTCGTATATATCTTTATTTTGGTATTCTAAATGTAGTGTCAAAAGTCTCATAAAGTGGGTGAAAGACGTACGAACTATAGTACACAGTTTTTAAGATCGCGAATTTACAATTTGTACCTACTCGGCTCGACGTTGGTGACACACGTGAAAGCTTGCTCATTACCGCGATGTCGTCAAATGGGGGAAACTTTTTGTTGTTCAGGAATAATATATTATTATAGCCAGGCAGGATACTTGTATGAGAGAAGCAATTTCACATTGAATAGCAGTTGACTTTAGTGCCATAATTTCGTTTCGGCTCATGATATTTGGTCGATTCCTGAACCTGTTACAATCGTGTTCCTAAAACAATCAAGAATTCTGTTAAAAACTCTAATAGCTTCGAAAATCAGTAATTTTTGCTATACAATAGCACTCGACGTGCCACAAAACAAAGTAATGTCTCGCAGCTTGTGGCTTGCAGGATTGACAAACGTGCGAGCCGAGGCGAGCTACGAGCAAAATTTTAAACCTGTTGGATCGCTGACGAACTTACTCAGCGGTTTTTATGTACGCGTACTTAGGGTGACACATGAGCGAAAAAGGTCGTCGAGCCATAAGTAATTAGCAAGCTTTTACGTGTGTCACCGACGACGTCGAGCCGAGTAAGTTCGCGATCTTAAAAACCGCGTTCTATAAGTTCGTACATTTATCACCTCCTTTAAATTTCGAGTCCGCGTCGTATGTTATTGAGAGAGGTCACATAAATCTCGACACATCAAAATTTTGGATTGTACAATTTTCAATAATATTATTGTTCCGAATATTTTTTCATGCGCTCAACCGTTTTGAAGATAGAAGGCGGAGAGCGCGCAGCACTCAGCGATACTGTAGTTATAGTATATAGTCAATCGTGAATCTCGGTGAATTATACCTTGTATAGTTATAAAATCATTCATATAAAAAATGGTCGGTAACAATTATTTATAAAATAATGTTAATTAGGTAATAACATTTCGCACAGGTATTTCTAAAAAAAAACTACTTTGTGCAAAGACATTAGTATAGCAAACGGTATGGTACTTTGCTTCAGCTACGTCAAACATAAGTGGAACCATTGGTTCCACTTGGGGTCGTAGAGGTAAGTACATGATAAAGTCTAAAATATCGTATTTTTCCAAATAAAATACAATAAAAAATTATCTTTGACTAATTCTCCCAAGGGGTCCCTTCTTTCTTCTGCTCTTTTGATGACATGGTTTGCTATAGTAATTTATTGAACCTCATCAAAAGAGCAGGGCTGGAAATCTCGACTTAGTTACCGATCGCCTACGGATGGAATTCGATCTAGTCCTAAGGCCGCCCGTACACAGTCAATTTTGAACGCGATCCACGGATTGATCGATCATAGATTTTGATCGTGAGTGGCGTTTGTGATTGACTGTGTGCGGGCGGCCCAACCAATATTGCGATAAGAGATTGAAATTTCCCGCCTGTTCCCGCCTAAGGAACAAAAGGATTCCTTGCTTGGGACAATTAGTTAAAGATCCAAAGATCGTGTCAGTCTCAGATCGTGTACAACATGGACGCTTCACCGTTCATGGCGTTCACGTTATAAAATAACCACAGTAGAAAAGTGAATAAAAATAACATTTAACTAAGTGAAAACGTATTGTTACAAAAATGGATAAAAACAGCAAAAAAACATATGTAAGTAATGTGTGTGTATGAGTTTCAAATTCATTTAAAAATTACTAATAATGTTATTGTAAAAATAGCTAATAAAAACAAATCTGTGAGTAAACATAACCTCAAATAATTTTGTTTCAGTAAACATAAATAATAATATAGGTAGACAAAATATTTACATGAAAAACGAGTTCAGAAAATTCTTTACAGTTATTTCGACATTATAAACGTTAGAAATCTTCGTTTGAGCTATAATTTTGCCAGTTACTACTCCATATTCATGATTCCTAATTGTTTCATCTTCTTCTAAGATATACCCGAACTCGAAGAGTTTTTGGCCTTTTAAAATATTCTAGCCACGCTGACGATCATTATTAATCTGCCGGGCCCATATTTTATCATTTTAATCATTTAAACAAAATCGATTTGAATATAACGTGAACATTGACGATGACAGGACTGAAGCTTCTTTTTTTTACCACCCACGCTGTAGCTCTTTGTGTCTTTGTGTCGATTTGTGCTGCCACCTATAGTTCGTGCATGTTCCCTTTATCATAATATGTAACAAAGACCAATAATGTAATCAATATCAAAAATGAGAAAGCAAAAAATGATTTACAGCTTCGCTTCCAGAATCCAGCTTAAAAGTTGGGAATCAGAACCAAACCATCACTTCAAGTCTTCAACAAAAAGCGCCGATCAGAGTCAGGTCTGCTCCGATGTATCACAGGATTTAATATAATTATGATGGAAGTTTCAGTCATGGAAGATAATGTTGAGAATTTAACTTTTATAATAGGATTATCATTCATTGTGTCCTTAGTTGCTTTTTATTTTTGTGTGTTCGTTTGTTTTTATGTTGTCGTGAGCTAGTGTGTGTGTTGTAATATGGACATTAGTCTGAAATAAATTCTTTTAAAAAAATATAGATTAAAAAAAAGCAGTCAAAACATTGTTTTGGAAAAATCGTTTCTGTCAGAAAAACTTTCGTGAAATGGATTTTAATTTCGGCTGACATTTTAATTTGACGTTTTGTTTTCTTCAATCAATTCATCTATCGGTAAATACCTACCGCAGTTTTTCATATAATTTCGCATAATTTAAAAAAGAATCGATTGTAACAATGTTTTGTTCTCGCGAGAGAACCTAAAATTCAATGGGTAAGATTGTGTTAGTTTGCGTTGTGATATATATGATAAGAGTGTTTTCATGCGCGAGTCGTATCGCATAATGCAGCAGTGTTTGTGAAATAAATAGTTTTTGTGAATGTTTCTCAACAGCATGCAGTAATGGAGTTCAATGAATATCAAACAAAAGAGGTATTGGACCCGGTAGTCATAGATTATTACTGTGATCATTCACGTACACCGAGCCCGGCGCCCGTATTCACCACAAATGTATGTTGCGATTTGGAAGACATTTTGAGCGACGTAAGTGCACAACGTTAGTTTTTCACGCGGTTTTTCATCGTTTCGCATGTAAGAATGCACTTTAAAGCATGAATGAGGCTGGGTATAACGCAACAAGACGACTGTTTGTTTTACAGACTTGCAGTCGTCAGGTAGGTAAGTCTCGCTTTGTGTTTTATTTACATAATATAACTGCATATCAACGAGTTTTTTGTTTGCTCTCTTAACCTGCTGGGAATATTAAGTTACATGTGTTTGTGTATCTACCAAGAGGAAAACCTGTTTCTAATTATAACTTCAAACAGTTAATTTTTTTTTAGTTTCAACGTTTCTCAAAAGATAGATAATGCATTACTAATACTGATATGGTCTTTTGATTGTTATTATATGTATAGTGTTATCAGCATAACATTGTTATCTTAGAATTGGTTCTTTTTAGATAATAAATTCAATTATGGTGCTATTAATTTGTGATTACTAACACTGTAACTTGATTCTTTCTCATACATTAACTGCTAATGAACTGACCTTGAGTAATGCTCCCGTCACAGAAAGCCTGTACACAGTGCTTATTGTTATAAATGTATGATTTGTCTGCAAGATATGAAAATGAGCAGTCATAAATATACCTGTGGGATCATTCGATTTCACATAACTATGACGCTTGAGTGCACTCTGGGAGGCATGACATGACATATCATACCATGGTATACTTACTAGCTTAGTTTGACTGCAATGGCAGCTAGCATTTAATAAAAATTATTAACTTTAAAAACTAAAACTGTTTTCTAATTCTAATAAAGCATTCTTGAATCCTGGACTTGTAAACAAAATATTCCAATACACTTAATACTATGGAGCTTAACATGATCAATTGTTATTTTAGGCCATATCGGAAAACCTGCAGGGCTCTCTCCGTGTGAGTCGCAGTCAGCTGATCAACCAGGAGCTCACAATCCGCCCGGAGGCTAACATAGAGTCCAACGTACCAGAGGGTCTCGACCTGTACAAAGTTATCTTTGAGGTGGAGAGTGACACGGAGGTTAAGATGAGTGATTCTGATGGTGCCGCAGTACAGAACAACTCAGTGAGTGAACAGGTTAGTGAGAGTGATAATAAATGCTTGTGAAAAGTTGTTTTTCAGGTTACCCATATTGAATTTATTTGAATAGAATACAGTATACTGGGTTATTTTAATGTTACTAGCTGACCCACACAACTTCGTTTGCGTCACATTTTTCATTTATGCACCGCTCCTATTGGTTGTAGTGTGATGTTATAATAGCCTATAGCTTTCCTTTATAAAAGGGCTGTCCAAGACTAAAAATAATTTTTCAATTTGAACCAGTAGTTCCTGAGTTTAGCATGTTCAACCAACCAACCAAACAAACAAACTCTTCAGCTGTATAATATTAGTATGTATGTATGTAAATCAGGCTGGTTTCCGCAACTCCATGACTAAGCATGTATTTTGTGTGCAAATATTAGTATCGATTGGTGTGATCTATACTGATCTGATTGATGGTCAGACTGAGCTGGGTGATATTTCACAAACAGACAAACAGATTTATCTTGTTAATTAAATATTAATTTAGATGACAACATCCACCAGTGCCCCTCATCCCACTTCTAGCAAGACACATATTTGATAATATCATTATTGATGACTTCTTACCATTGATTATATGTGCTGGTCTGTGCTCAACTCAAATATCAATATATTAAAATTCTTGCATTACTGAGTGACTGACTGACAGACAATGCACAGCCGAAACTACATGTTGAAGAAAGCTGCAATTCGACATGTAGGTTGCTTGGTGTAGGGAAGCGCTAAAAGAAGATTTCCCGAAATTCTCACGAAGGGGAAAAACGCATTATGCACGTACGAATTTGTGGGCAAAAGCTAGTGTAATTATAAAACTTATGTCATCTGTTACAATATTGAGACAATCTAAATACTAAGCTTGAATTGACTGTTTACTGAATGGATTCATGGTTTTTGAGAGTATCACACATCAGTATTCATGTTCTTTCTATTGTATGCAGTGCACTGTATGCATTGACAATAGGCTGGGCCCTGTTATGTCTATGTATTGTGTACTACACATAGTCATAAAGAAAACTGGAGTAGTACACTCCATTATACTTTTTTATATACTATAGCAATATAGCATGACTTGTGATTATAAACTTTGCCTTGTCAATATCAGGTATTAACATTAATTTTAATAGTAGCAGTAGGTAGTAGATATCAGGTAAAAAATAATATTCTTAAATATCTACTACCTATAATACGAATCTTAGAATCTTTCCTGCCAAATACTTTCATTGAGAAGCGAAACATCTGAAGTAAAAAGTTGGTATTTCAATAAGCATAGTTTCTGACAACGCCAGAGAAAATGGTTCAACAAGGTCGATCTATTACATTGTTATAGTTCCTCAACAGGCCACCTATTGCATCGTTTTGATAAGTCGCATTATAGTACACTCGTAAGGCGTATAATATCCCGTTTTTCACCATTCCCATAGGAATTTCGAGGACCCCTACACTCCCCCAAGGATTGCACACACATGCCAAATTTCAGTTTTCTACGACCAGTAGTTTCGGCTTTGCATTGTCTGTCAGTCACTCAGTCAGTCAGTAACAGAAGAATTTTATATATTAGGATTTGATAGGTGAATATACAGGAGGAGCTTGCGTCTAAGTATAGTAATAACAGCCGCGCGGGTTGACCATCCTCAAGGTTAAGCAACGTTTTCCGAAGTTGTTCCGTAGCTCGAAGCATGTTAACAAGTTTGTCCTGTCATTTGTAGATTTTTAACAGTCGTTACGGGTGGGGGAGTTAGAAGCCAGAAGATCTGGCACCAGTCTTGCTAAAAGATATAATTTTACCTGGTTATCAGTTTGTGGACTGATCATAGGCAGACGCTCCATGTTAAATACTGGTACTCAGCACCCGGTAAGACAAGAAAACTTCCCCCATAAAAAATGGGAAAACGCTAGGCAGGTTATTTAATAGGTGGATATAATTATTACATAGTTTTTAATTCTTGTCCAAGGATGTCTAACAACTTCGTTTCAAGGTTCAGTGATTGTTATACTGCACAGCTGTACTACAAGGTCTAGAGACCATAACTTCAATGGTTCGTTATAGTTCCGTGTCCTTCAGGTATTTGCGAGTTGCTCTAGGTATTAACAAATAGAAAAGTATTGCTGCACTACTGTTATGGTAGGTTCTGAATATAATTTTTATTTCATTGTTGCCAAGCTACTTTACTGCATTTTTGCTTCAAAGTTCAAACGAGTTCATTTATTGTTAACCTTGTTATCTCCTCACATATTTTTACATGATAAATTATTATCAAGAACCATGGAAACAACTAAGTACATTCATTTGAGATGCGATGAGATTGATATCGACGTGAGAGATGCAATCAATGTTATGCTTCAGTAGCGTTTTACGTGTTTGTAGTATGTTAATAAATCTCTCAGTTCTTGTTAGTGGCTTTATTTATGCCTTTATCTGTAGATTAATAGATTATTTAAAGCGGCGAAAAATTAACCTGAATTTGCATTTTTAAGCTCATCTATATTAATATTATAAGCTGAAGAGTTTGTTAATCTCAGGAACTACGGGTTCGATTTGGAAAAATATTTTAGTGTTGGATAGCCCATTTATAGAAAAAGGCTTTAGGCCGCTATTACCAATAGGAGCAGAGCATTCATGAAAAATGTGATGCGCGGGTCAGCTAGTCTAACATATTATCTATACTAATATATAAAGCTGAAGAGTTTGTTTGTATGTTTGCTTGAACGCGCTAATCTCAGGAACTACTGGTCCGATTTGAAAAATTCTTTCCATGTTAGATAGCCCATTTATCGAGGAAGGCCATATGCTATATATCATCACGCTAAGACCAACAGGAGCGGAGCAGACGAAGTTGCGCGGGTCAACTAGTTGCATATATATATACTTAAGCGCTGTTAAGCTACTTTTTTTTGTAGCAAATAGTCTTAAGTTGTTAGTCGTCTGGGAAATAATTAGCCATAGATTAATATCTTGTCATCATGAAATCGTACTTTCCTGACCCCAGCCATTTACACCATTCGCACTGCTGATTCCATTAAAAGGAATTGCGGACGGATAGACTTTGTATGTAAAAAGTAATAATTCGAGGTTAGGCTCCTTCTCGTTGGACCGATTTAAAACATATTTCAAAAACCAAAATCAGAAGTATGTATACCGTATCTCTATGTTTTTCTTTTTTCGTTAGTAGTTGCCAAATTTGTACACTAAGGCTCTGTTGACAGCGATTTATCGGACAATTTTGTGCATTTTTTGAGCGTTCTAGTGCTTATACGGTTAATATATCATCAAAAAGGAAAACATCGGGACACATTATCATATATCCTTTTTATTCATTTTATGAAATATTTCTTAAATCGGTCCAGTATTGGAGGAGAAAACAATCGAGAGCCGAACCTCGAAATATGACTTTTTGCAGACAAAGTCTCTCCGCCCATGATTCCTCTTAATAGAAGTCTTGCAAAAACTCGCTTCTTTGCTAGGTTCGTTTTAAGACATGACTCAATATTTCGCACAAAAGATTAGACGGCAAAAAGTTATCAAGAAAGGTGTGGTCGTATCGGATATTATCGCCATTAGTTTGCGAAAAATTCAAATTGAACAATAGACAGTAGCTCTATGAAAAAAAATAATCAGCTGTTTATTCCGTACATTTTTGTCAACATAACTTGGCAGAAGACAGCTGTTCCGGTCATAATTGACGGGAACAGCTGTCTTCTTTTGTAAAAATCGATTTATGCGTAAATTTTGTGAATAGAACGTTGGATCTATAGGGAGCGTGCAGAAACTATAGGTGGCAGCACAGAAATGTCACTGTCAAGTATGTTTCAAGTATAAATTCGAAATAGCTACGCTAGATGGCGCAGTCTACTTCGCGCACGTTCCCCTAAACTGAGCGTGCAGGAACCACAGGTGGCAGCACAGAAGCGTCAATGTCAAGTATTTTGACCCTTAAAGTTTCGAATATACGACACTAGATGGCATAGTCAACTCCGTGCACGGTCCCTATAGTGATAAAAACTGGCCAAGTGCGAGTCGGACTCGCGTGCAAAGGGTTCCGAGCGAATTTTTAATTAACATGTTATGTTTACACTATAGACTTATTATTTTCCTGTAATCTTTAGGTAAAGATCTATTATCTCCATTTTTTTAAATTTTAGGCTCAGTGGTTTCGGATAAGGGGGGGAATTTTTCGCCTAACAGACACCAGAGTGATCCTATAAGGGTTCCGTTTTTTGTTCGGAACCCTAAAAAGAGCATAATTTATAAAAAGAGCATATTTTATTATTTGTTGTTATAGCGGCAACATTATAAGGCCGACTATGCTATGCTATAGCGGCAATGAATATACACACTGTGAAAATTTCAACTGTCTACCTTTTACGGTTCTTGAGATACAGCTCGCTGACAGACAGACGGACGGACGGACAGCGGAGACTTAGGAATAGGGTTCTGTTGGTTCTAGGGGGCCCAAACGCCTCCTGCCGGAGGCTCTACGCGGGGGTCGTGCGGTCCATGGCCCTTTACGGGGCGCCGGTGTGGGCGCCTACTTTGAGGAAGCGTCCTGCCCGTTACCTCAACGCGTCCCAAAGGGTCATGGCCATCCGGCTGGCCCGGGGATACCGCACGGTCTCTGGCGAGGCGGCGAGCCTCCTTGCTGGACTGCCGCCATGGGATCTGGAGGCGAGAGCCCTCGCGCTCATTTACGAATGGCGCGTGGAGGCGCTACGCCGGGGCGAGACTCCTCTGCCGCGGCAAATCGTAGCACGGCGGACGGAGCTCCGGCAGGATCTCATGGCAGTATGGAGACAACGACTGTCGCAACCCAGCGCTGGGCACGCCACAATTGCGGCGATAAGTCCCCTCTTTGAGGAGTGGCTAGAGCGGCGCCACGGCGTCCTCACCTTCCGCCTGACGCAGGTACTCACCGGACATGGATGTTTCGGGAGATACCTGTTTCGGATTCGGCGGGAGGACACGCCTGGGTGTCAACATTGCGATGATCGGCCGGAGGACACGGTGGAGCATACGGTGGAGGTCTGCCCTGCTTGGGTGGAGCACCGTCGTGTCCTCGTCGAGGCGATCGGCGGCGGCGACCTCTCGCGTCCGGCCCTGGTCCAATCCATGGTCCGGAGCGAGGAGGCATGGGAAGCGGTCACCTCCTTCTGCGAAGCAGTAATGCTAGCAAAGGAGGAGGCCGAACGCGTGAGAGAGAGGGAAACCTCACGCCCCAGCCGCCGCAACAGAAGAAGACGCCCCGGGCGTCGGGAGTCGCAGGGCGATTCTCGGCCACCGTAGGCGCGGGTCTGTGGACGGCGAGCATTGGGTGGTTCGCCGTCCGATCAGAACCAGTCCTGGGTCGACGGCGCGCTGTGTTCCACGCGCGCCTCAAAGAGCTGTCAGCATAGAAGATGGGGCCCGCTAGGGCCAGTGCCTGCCGGGGTTGTGGAAACTGTTTGAAAGAGACACCGCGGCCCTGGAACGCAAAGGGCATTGGGAGGAACACGGATGGGTTTTAGTCAGTAAGAGTCTGACACTCCCTCCTGCTTCACCCAGAGCGGGAGGAGTCATGTGATGATTTCCAATCCTTAAAAAAAAAAAAAAAAAAAGGGTTCTGTTGGTTAGGGTTCGAAACCCTAAAAATCGGGCAATATTCACAACACTTCTGTTGGTGAAGTTTGCTTGATGCAAACACCTACAATATGCACCTACATGAATGCAACAGCGGTCTACCTTGATAAACATGCCAAGGATACTAGTAGTCTAGTAGTTCCAATAGACATAGGAGCCAAGCTGCGCAGACGACTGAGCCCAATCGGAAGGTTGAAATTAACTAATTACGTTGACAAATCATACGTAGGTCGACGAGGAATGCTACAGTTTACTGTAACTTTTATTTACTCTTACAACTTGCCCGTAAAACATGCCGCCTACGCACGTGCTTAATTTCCTTATCGAAATGAATACATATAAAATATACCTTACATACGTAATACGTAGGTAATTCATATTGTTTTGTAGGTATATGTATCCATATATGCATCGCTCAAATCTATCCATATACTAATATATAAAGCTGAAGAGTTTGTTTGTTTGTTTGCTTGAACGCGCTAATCTCAGGAACTACTGGTCCGATTTGAAAAAATATTTCAGTGTTAGATAGCCCATTTATCGAGGAAGGCTTATAGGCTATATATCATCATGATCTAAGACCAATAGGAGCGGAGCAGACGAAGTTGCGCGGTTCGACTGGTCCTACTAATAATTTTTTATTTTATTTTTTATTTGTGATGGGTTTGCTCTTGACTCTAGTCTAGGTCAGAGATGACAGAGACAAAGTCTACGATGGAAAAATAAATATTATAAATGTGAAAGTTTTTATGTTTGTTAATCGATCACGCCACAAGGGCTGGACGTAATTGGGTGCAAAAGGGGATAGAATACATTTTCATTGATCTCACATGGCGACTTTACTTTCCAATATCTGGGCAACGTGACATTTTAGGGCACCATGTTGCTAACATTGTTTGTTTAAGTGTCCTCTACCTGTATGTTAGATGATGCGCCGCAACTTTGAACAAAAAAACAAAATGGTGTCGAGGGCTATGCCAACTCCCATAGAAACAAGTACGAAAGCCTTTTGGATTTGGGTGGTTGACTTTCCCCTGGATTATACTTTTATACCGGTAGTATATTCCCGTGTCAATTTTCGATGGGGTACAAAACCGGTGACAAAAGCTAGTAAAAAACACAGGTACCTTACTTACGTATTGTTACGTAGGTATACCCATAAACGGATTGTTAAAATGCAATATAAATCTAACGAACAATGCAGCGATAGTGCGGCCACATTACTTGTACTATTCGAGTTTATTTGACCGTAAAACTTGCAAGTGGGACACCAATCCCCGCGCTAAATTGGTTTAGCGCGACGAGCTGATCAACTTTATTGTGTTCTACCCGTGGTCAGACTCTCCTATGTATGTACGTATATGCACGAGTGAATTAATTTACTTGGATAATGTTGGTGAGTCTAAGTTTACCGCGAGTTAAAAATAAAATAAAACCTATTTTTGTGTTATCAATCGATCAATTAGCAAAACACTTGCGCCCGGTTTCCGAGGTTTTTATCAGTCGTTTATCTGTCCATTAACGCTGTAACGTCATTCGTTGGTTAGTGGTTAACGGACAAAGAAACGACCGATAAAGTGCCTCAGATACCGGGCATAGACCAGACAGTCCAGAAATAGGCCACAATAAGTTATCATGTGCGCGTGCATTTAAGGGTGCTATAACAAAATCGAGCGCTTGACCTGGGCTCCAAGTCTGCAATTACAATAGTGTCAGAATGGTCTATCATTGATTTCATAATGGTTGATTTTGACAAGATTCTATGCCATTTCTTTCAATGGGGTGTCAGTGGTTGACCACTGGATATAAAAGCGTCATTATGACTTTCCAGTGGTCAACCACTGACACTCCATTGAAAGAAATGGCATAGAATCTTGTCAAAATCAACCATTATGAAATCAATGATAGACCATTTTGACACTATTGTAATTGCAGACTTGGGGCTGGACTGGACTAAAGCTACATACCGCGTTTTCCGAGATTTATAGTGATTGTAGCGCTGTACACAACAATTGTTTAAAAATATTGTTTAACATTTAAATAGACAATTTTTTTTTTCAAGCAAGGTAAAATAGTAACCATGGTTATAAGTTAGTTTTTGTTTGAATTTGGATTACATTTTCATAGAAAAAAAATATAATTTCGGACGAAACATTATCAGTAACTCTCTGTTTTACGGAATTATTTTTGGTGTATGAAACATAACAAAATTGAATAAAGCACTCCAAAGTAGAAGATACAGTCTGTTGTACCATAAACACCAGATTTATTCATTTTTAAATTATTATATCTTCGATGTAACAAGGCATCAAAAGATGCCTAAAGTAAAATTTTATGAAACATCCTTTGCAGAGGAAATGTTTTTACTAATTTACGTAAACAAATTGAAATATTTATTTAAAGTACTCTCAAGAAAAACTTTCAATCAAACTTTCTTGACCATATATCTACACTAATATTATAAAGAGGAAAGATTTGTTTGTTTGTTTGTTTGTTTGAAATGAATAGGCTCCGGAACTACTGGACTGATTTGAAAAATTCTTTTAGCATTGGATAGCTACATTATCAGGGAGTAACATAGGCTATATATTATCCCCGTTCCACGTTCCAGTTACCAGCTCATGATTAGAACCACATAAATACATATTTACACTGCAAACATTCACTAACGGAACTTCAATCCTCAAGTACCTCAATAAATAAGGTGTCAAAGATATGGCGACAAAGGAAGTCTGTAGTCTGCAGTGTAAATAATTTTGCAATACTGCAAGCAAACATGATACTGCTGAAAAAAACATGCCCAATGCGAGTAAGACTCTCACACGAAGGGCTCCGTACTATAAACCGAAAAAAAAACACGATTCTTTTATAGGAATCCCTTTTAATTTTTAATATAATTTAATTTTCATTATTTATTGACACTTTAAAAAAGTGTCCATGGAGTTTCTTCCACGTTCTTCTCGATAGAGATCTACGCTTTTGAACGTGCACTACTAACTAGCTTCATGTTTTGACTGACCGACCTTGACAGTTCAAAAGTGCCTTAAAAGCATTGATTGATTGTTATAGCGGCCGTACACACTCAGTGAAAATTTCAACTGTCTACCTATTATGGTGCTTGAGATAAAGCCCGCTGACAGACAAACGGACGGACGGACGCACAGCGGAGGCTTAGTAACAGGGTTCCGTTGGTTAAACTTCGAGTATGGAACCCTGAAACCTGAAATAACGTTAAATGTAAAATTTCTAGGAAGATTTGCAAGCAGGGTGAATTTTGCGTAGGGATCGATACTGTTGGTTGTTTGTCTCATTTTCCTGGAACTTGGAAGTTAGGTCTGATACTCCGGTTCCATAGTACCTAGATTTTGTTAGACTGTGAATAGAATTTGTCATACAAATTTTTATTTTCCTTCCAGTTAATACTGAAAGGTAACATATCTAAGGCAGTATCTAATGTTTACAGTTCCAGCACTCGATTAGAACCAGATAACTACATATGACCTGATGACGGTCGCAGGTAGCCGATGTATGCGAGACGCACAGGACCGGTTGTTGTGGAGACAATAGGCTAATTTCCACCATCAATAAATTGGAAATCTTTTTAGCCCGTCAGTTAGACTATTGAAAAATAATGGACGCGTATTTTTTGTTTTTGTAAATCAATGTTTAGTGACGAAGATAAAACGCATCAAAACTCAGGAGTAGCTCGTGACGTCAGAACGCACTGAAAATTATACCACGGCGTGACGTATTGAGAATTTTAAAAGCGTCGTATCTTCGTCAATTTTGGTTTACGTAACAAAAGAAAAAAAAACGGGTCAAATATTTTTTGATAATCTAACTGACGGACTAATTAGTTTTTTTTTTTGGTGAACAAGCCTATTGGGGGAGGGGCCTATGTCCAGCAGTGGACGTCTTTCGTCTGATATGATGATGATAAAATGAAGGGTAGTTGTGTGTAACATAAGTGTCATACAGATTTATTAGCATGATTCGGGGACGAATCCAGATTCCGTTGCTACCGAACAGTTTTTCATGGATAAACCTGTATTGAATCTAAAACTCTACGCGTAGCAGTCGTGCTTGAACGCGGCCAGCCATAAAACTATCGAGTTTTCCCTAAAAGAAAATATGGGAAAAGTTCCACGCAGACATTTCCAAGACCTAGAGCGTTTAGAAGCATCATGAAAAGTGCCAACACCTTACTTCCTGTGTTTACCGGTTACAGAACAGAATTAATTGGTTTATCGACCAACGATAAAATATATTTCATTACCTATAAAATGTTGTACATACGAGATCGTAAAGTTACGTAACACGACTAATCACGGGTCAGATAAAATGTAGATCAAGTGCCTATTAGTTGTGCTATCTGAGTGAACTTTACATTGGGCAGAGACTACACCGCCCGTAAATAATCGCAATAGAATATTAATGAGGCATCCTTGATAAACTTTTTGTGATGAGCAAAACGTGGTAAAACGCTGATGTTTTACCTGAAAATAAGGCTGTTAGGTCAATTAACTTTGCCTTGATTTGTAATCAGGATTTCGGCAAATACAAAAATGAATGTAATCTAAGAGCACACATTTGCGCTGCGCGGGTATTTAGTTCTCTCGGCGTCCGTTTGTTCGTTCATGACTCAATCTTACAAAAAATAGGCCACACCCTGTCTCCTCATATCTTAGTTGGTACAATCAACGACGCGACGGAAAAATGTAAAAGAGAATTTGTAGCAAATTCCTCTCATGCCTGACTAGTGTTTATATTTATAACAATAGGACTTACTGCGATCACCAATGGCAAAGCTAAGCGTTAGACAGACAGAATCCTGTGGTATTTTTCTCACGATCATTTATTGTGCCGATACGTATGAAGAGGCCCATGTTTAGCAGTAGACGGCTGTCGGTTACTAGTTGATGACTCAATCATGCCGGTTATAAAGTCGCGATAAATATTAATAGTTAAACAGGAAATTCTTTAATCTAATTCAGTTCAGATGCACTTAATCTTCCCAAAATCTCATTCATTTGACGAAACTTTTATAATTAGATTCCGAATGATGTTCTGATTGACTCATAAAAGTCAAAGTCAAAACAAAATGCCATCATTGTTTTGTGTTGTAAATAAAAACACGTAGATTAACATGCTCCCACGTGTTGCATTGACGTCTTATCTGCGACATTTATCGCCACAAACATTTTGTTCGGATATAGTAACAAAAATTAATTGCTTTAGTACAACCGAATAATTTCCCTGGTCACACGTATCGTGTTCTAATTTTCAGCAGTGTGTCCTATGTGTTACAATCGGTGTTCGCGTACGATAATTGTCGCCGGGTTGTTTTGGTTTCCAGTCATTGTGTGTCCATTAAGCTTGTTACCATCGTCTGGACGGACACCTCGCTCGTCTGTGCCTCGTATTACAACATAAAAATACCTTTATCTTTTTCTTTTGTGGAGTTCTAACGTGTGCAGTGGCCAGTTCTCGAAAATTGTGCTTATAGTGATGTGCTAATGACCTTTTGACGAGTTTATTAAGTGAAGAAGGCTGGCTGGGTTTTGTTTACCATTCGGGCGAAGGACATGGCAACGATTATTGTGTGTGGGAAGGTAACAATCGATACCTGATTTTATAGCTATGTCTGTTGTCATTAAACACGATTTTAGTATTAATGATATGATGTTAAGTCTAGGTTTCCCTTATTATAAAACAGGTTCTCTATGCTTCTGTTTTCCTTATTTCCTGGTTAGATAACTTTACTATTTATTTATTTATTATTGTTTTATGAACAAAGCTATTACCCTAAACACAAGTTTAATCTTACACTGGGTACCGGAGTTCAACGTAAACACCTTTTATTGTTGTTTTAAACTGCTTAATGTCTAAATTTGTGTTTTGTACAACCTATAGAAAATAAAATATTTTATTATTATTTTATTTATTACTATTTGGTACTTCCCGAGATAGTGAAATAAGGGTCAAAATCACTCTTTCATTGACAGTTTTCTTATCCAGATGATATCACGATATGTTAATGATTGTACAATGTATTTCAGTCCTTAACTGTAGATATGTAGGCATGTATTTCAATACTGTATAAACCCACTAGGGTTATGTATGATGAATTTAGTTGCGGTCGGCAAATGATTCATAGGGAAGAATATAAACAGTTTAATATTCAATCCATGGCAAGCGCACGTATCAAAGTATTGAACATTATTTACATTTACTTTCGAAGTGTTAAAAAATATTGTTGTATAATTTAATAACAGATTTAGATTAGTTTTATGTGAACATTGAAACATGACGCACTCAAGGAGATATTCCCAAATTGTGGAGAAGGTATATAAGAAGTTTATTTAATTTTGATTTCTGTTTTGTATCGAGCAAGTACATAGTAAGTTTTACAGGCAATAAACATACCAAAGTAATGTAATTAAATGAGGTTTTGATATCGTAACTAAATACGGAATTTATAATTTTAAATATAGTAGTGATTGAAAATGTATCTTAAATTAAACACATATTTCCTACTCAGAGAAAACATAACATATTATGTATTGCTAGTCAATTATACGGTTATTGTGACGACACTTGGGGGAGGCCTAAGTCCAGCAGTGGACGACTTTTGGCTGTTATATTGTTGACTAGCTGACCCGCGCAACTTCGTCTGCGTCACAATTTTCATTACTGCTCCGCTCCTATTGGTCTTAGCGTGATGATAGCCTATAGCCTTCCTCGATAAATGGGCTATCTAACACTGAAATAATTTTTCAAATCGGACCAGTAGTTCCTGAGATTAGCGCGTTCAAGCAAACAAACAAACTCTCCAGCTTTATATATTATTATAGACTAGCTGACCCGCGCAACTTCGTCTGCGTCACAAATTTCACTACTGCTCCGCTCCTATTGGTCTTAGCGTGATGATATATAGCCTATAGCCTTCCTCGATAATTAGGCTATCTAACACTGAAAGATTTTTTCAAATCGGACCAGTAGTTCCTGAGATTAGCGCGTTCAAGCAAACAAACAAACAAACAAACAAACTCTTCAGCTTTATATATTAGTATAGATAAGTACTAGCTGACCCGCGCAACTTCGACTGCGTCACAATTTCCACTACTGCACCGCTCCTATTGGTCGTAGCGTGATTATATATAGCCTATAGCCTTCCTCGATAAATGGGCTATCCAACACTGAAAGAATTTTTCAAATCGGACCAGTAGTTCCTGAGATTAGCGCGTTCAAGCAAACAAACTCTTCAGCTTTATATATTAGTATAGATGATGATGATCATATTTTTTTTTTTTAATTTTATGTGTCTTGTGCGAGTCCCAAATAAACATTTTTCTTTCTTTCTTTCTTTCTTTTCTTTATGAATCAATTATACTAGAATTAATTTCCAATTTCAAGAACGCACTAGAAATGATACGCGACCTTATATTATGCATACCAGGAGTTTATAAACAGGTTAAAATATTTGTTTACATAAGGAAAAGTTCTCATTGTCAGTTGCTAAGTCTCCTTCCACTGACATTTACTGGGTTTATCTAAGAAATATTGTTTTTCTATGTGCTGTGGCATTTAACCACTGAACTTTATGTTGAATGCCGAAAATATTCCAATAAAATAAACGATTCGTCGACTGACATTTGTGGAACAACTAGCTTCTGCCAGCGGCTTCACCCGCGTGATCCCTAAGGAACATACTCCCGGGATAAAAAGCCTATGTGTTATCTATATACTAATATATAAAGCTAAAGAGTTTGTTTGTTTTTTTGCTTGAACGCGCTAATCTCAGGAACTACTGGTCCGATTTGAAAAATTCTTTCACTGTTAGATAGCCCATTTATCGAGCAAGGCTATAGGCTATATATAATCACGCGAAGACGGAGCAGACGAAGTTGCGCGGGTCGACTGGTTTCAGACTATAATCTACCTCTGTGTCAAATTTCATGAAGATCCTTTCAGGCGTTCTGACGTGAAAGAGTAAAAAACATCCATCCATTCTCACAAACTTTCGCATTTATAATATTAAGTAGGATTTCAGTGTCGGTTTAATAACAAAATCATGATAATTATTCATTCAATTATGCATAAATTTATAATGAGTCACAAACGAAATAAATATTTGTGGTGCCCTGTATAAAGTTCCTGTAAAACAGTCATTATAACATTATTAATTCACGCCTTTCATTATTCGTCGTTTATCATAATAATTAGGCGTGTTGTGTAGATAAGTACAAAATGGTAAAACTATATCTACATCACATTAAAATTTATTACTTGAATAGAAATTGTATTACAGTTAATCTGCTGTTGCATTATCTAGTTTCTTAAGAGCCTAATGCATCTTAAAAAAAAATAACAAAACATCAAGACCATATTCCGCAAAGGGTTAGGCAGAAGTGTACTGTTAGGACGTCCAAATTTAGCCGAATATGTTTCAGTCCTATTGTGGTAGAGAGCGATTCTATTGGGGTCAAAAACACTCCGGGTTGCAACTGAGAAATTGTACTTGGTAAAATTCAAGAACACTGGGAGTACTGTGATCACTAGATCAATGAGTCGAATCAATTTTTCTTCTATGAAACAAGTACAAATACCCTATATATTTTACTGAAAAAAATGAATTAGTCCGTCAGATAGATTTCCGTCAGAAATATTGGACACGTATTTTTTCTTTTTTCACTTAAACAAAAAATGATGAAGGTACAGTACGTCTACTATGAGTTTTATCAAACTATACTCGCTAGCGACTGTAGTTAAATATATACGAAAACTTAAAAAAAACAAGTTTCTAATTTATTTGTTTAGTTGTTAACTAAAGTTTTACTTGCAACAATGCTTGCTTGTTAGTTAACAACTAAACAAATAAATTAGAAACTTGTTTTTTTAAAGTTTTCATACATTTTTTTAACTACAGTCGCTAGCGAGTATAATTTGATAAAACTCATGGTAGACGTACAGTACGTTGATAACTCGCGTGACGTCACTACGATAGTACAACTTTACTAGCGACGTGACGTCACCAGCCCCCTCTCCCGAGTTTTGATGCATTTTATCTTTGTCAATATTCATTGATTTACAAAAACAAAAAATATGTGTCCATTTTTTTCAATACTCTTAACTGACGGACTAAATAGATTTGCAATTTACTGATGGTGGAAATTATCCTATTGATAAAACATTTGTCTTGAAAATCGAATGGCAAAGGGCAATGGCCCTAATTCTTGGTTTCCTTTTTGTGACCTTTAGCTTTACCCCTACCCCATTGTTTGTAGGTACATTGTTTAGTATTTATTTGCTGTAGGAGGGGTTCTAAAGGGATGATTTTGTAGGTTACGTTAAGCTGGCAGTTGATAGAAATATTTGTAGCACCGGTACGTTTTTTGTTTGAGTCATCTGTAAAGGGTGGAATGTTGATAGTGTAGTGGAAATTATTTCTTAAATTGTCTTGGCCTTTAAACATCAATTAGAAATATGAATTGTATTACGATTTGTGTTTTTAAGTAAGAATGCTTTTAATATTTTGATTTGGCATCAGACTCTAACCCTGAACCTGACTCCTAAGGTTTAAATTAAATTGATACAGTCCCAATGTACCTTAACCCTAAACCTAGATGTGGTAGGTCTCGACCAGTAACACAATATTAAAACAGATAGTTCCATATCGTCCTATTAGTTTGTAAATATTCTCCAATACTTTCTTATTCTCGTTTAGTCATCTGCATTTCAAACTGTCGATTTCCAATCAAACGCCCTTTTTTGCGTGTTTAGTTCGTGTCATGACAGTGTTTTTTTTTTTTGCTCAAAACTTTGCCACTTCCACGGAATCGTCGGTGGCAGAGGTCCTTTGGGCTGCATGTTTTGGGGCACGGAGGGCAATCTAAAATTAAATTGCCAGTTTTCAACAAAATCATAGACACCTACCTATTCCAATTTCAAATTCTCATTTCTGGTCGTTTTTATTTCAGGAGTCGTGCCGGCTGGTCGGCGGCTCCAAGTTCTACGAGATGATGGACAGCGCCACGTCCGCCGACGTGTCCACGCCGTCCCCCACTGAGAAGCACGACCACATGAAGCCCACAGAGAGCGACGATGAAGGTGACTTTCGTTTAATCTAGGAGATGGTGGAAAATGGACCTTCACCCACGTGATAACCAGATGAGGCACATTTTTTTATTAAATTATATTGATTTGTAAACACGCCTATGATAGCTTACCTTTCAAAAATTGTTCACGGCTATTTTTAAATAATAAATTTTAATTAAAAAAGAAAATCATACGCTCACTCTTTTGATAACCGAACTATTTTCAACGGTTCTCTATTGTGTCACCTAACTTTTTTATGCATAATTTAAAGTGCCATAACTTTTTTAATCATCATTTGTCCGAATGATAACTTACCCCAACTAAATATCACATAATATCACATAATATCACATGCCATAAAATTGAAATCCCTAAATATAATATGTCCTAAATCCGTTTGTCATAAGTATTACAAAAGACATAAAACCGTTTTCAATAAAAGTTATAAGACCTAAATTCAAATTACATAATGTTTATTTATAATAATAATATTCTTAGAACAAATTTGTGTAACAAAGCTTTTGCTATGAACTTCTCTCAGGCGATACGTAGATACGAGCGGGCAATATTTTTTCTACTACTGACTTGTTTTGAGATAATTCACTTGTTATGTAGTTCTGTTTAGTAGCAGGATAAATACGTTTTTGTTTTATAATAAACTCGTATCAAAAATAAATGATTGAAAATGCAGCAATGTGAACTTTTAAAGACTAACAAGGGTGGCATAAATTAAATTGTGATGGCTTTACTTACGACAAAAATCGGTTCTACAACGAAAAATATTACTGGGTGTGTGAAAAGTACAAAAATAAACAATATAAGTGTAATGTGCAAGTGGTTTTTGTAAGCAAGCAAGCATGCAGTATACAAGCGAGCACGCAGCATGCAAGCAAGCACGCAGCATGCAAGCAAGCATGCAGCATGCAAGCAAGCATGCAACATGCAGCAGGCTTAGTTTCTGTCACGGCTCCGGCGCTGCGGGGCTCCGGCGGTCCCACGCGAGTTTATCGTCGCAGATGAGTTTCGCTCACCATCTTCTCCTCAACTCGCGGGCCGCCTCGCCCCTCCGCGCCTACGCGATTTTAAATTACACTCTAGGGGTAGGGCAGACAAGACTGCGTGGAGTCGGATTTACAGCGATTCGTTTCTGTTTTAGGACTTAAAAAATTATTATGAACATTCGGAATAATACACATTATTTAACACAATACTTAGGACATATGACTTTAGGTCATGTAAAATTAGGAGATTTAATTATTATAGTACTCGATATTATGTCAGAATACTTTTAGAACTAAAGATAATTATGTTAAACAAAATTTCGGGATTTTGAACATTATGGTTACTGAAGTTTATAGCAAACGTGTTATGGACAATGATTTTCGGACAAACAATTTTAGGAGAAGAAAGGGAGTACCAGTTTCAACTGATAGTATTCAGCATGGAGAATATGCCTTGGTAGGCTTGCCTACTTATTTCTTTTCATGGCTACCTGGCAAGCAGGGATGAACAGGTAAGTCGATATAAGCTGCTACATCGTCTACATCGATCTGAACCAATAAAATTCATATCGAGAGAAAGATAATTTAAAAAGAAAAATAATCGTATAGGCTTGCCTGCAAAAAAAAAACCAACTACCATAGGCGTGTTTATAAATCAACAAAATTTGATAAAAAATATGTATCGTCTGGTTATCACGTGGGTGAAGGTCGATGTTCCACCGTCTCGTAGATTATCTCCACAGGCGAGATTTTTGAGCCAGTTTTAATATATTGTGGTTGAGCATTATTAAAAAAAAATGTGCCATTAAATTCATTATACTTGTGACCTGTTTCACCACCAACGATTAAGTTGCCACTAACTAAAGATAATTTCATAGATTCATTTAAGCTCTGTTCCATTTTAGAATTTATTTGGTGAGTACATTGATACATAAAAAACCCAAGATACACACTCAGCATCTCAAAAACGTCCGCAAAAACAAGCGCAATATGTATAATTGTGCGCAAGTTTCAAACAGTCTCGCATCGCTCGCCATACTGCACTGCTTTGTAAAAACAACTTTAAGCGATCCGTGTAAGGTTGAATTTGCAAAAAAAATTGCGCATCACCCGCCATACTGGTCTGCTTTAGTGTCATGTGTGAGTTGTGTGTAAATAACACACAACTCACACATGACACTTGATCCATGTCAGTTTTTTTGACGACAGTTTCGAGTGTTGCATTTGTTCGAGACTGTGCGTCTTGGGTTTTTATATATCAATGGGTGAGTAGGATTTATTCGGGTTTCGTGAAACAGGGCTAAGGAATAAATCTCGACACACACTATTATTATTCAACGAGGCTATAATTTAATGGCACGGGACACTAGACTGAAACAGTCTTTCGGATTTTCCATTGGTATCACATACTACTTTCAGATTCATAAAATATTATAACATATTATCCATGTATGCAAATCACTCTTGGAAAGTGTAAAAAAAAATCTACCATACACAATTTCCTCATATTTACTGTAATCTAACCAGTTTCAGACGTAGACCAAGAATGCACAGTGTTCAGCGGTGTCAGTTACCTGGGCGCACAAAACATATCGGATCCCAAGTCCGAGAATGACATACAACGCATCATGAAGGAGCTCAGCTCCATGCCCGAGAGTAGAGATGGGATCGCCGTGTCGATATCGATACCGGTGTGCTCTCAAGGACTCGTCGTGTGAGTATATTTTCCTTTTATCATTAAAAAAAAAACTTATATTTCAGACAGAGTCTATTTTTTGGTCGGTATTCAAAAACTTAGAAACTAGTGTTAGTGTTTACATTCTATCTAATTTTAACATAACTATCATTATTACCTACCTACACAACCGTCACATGTAGGCCTATCCAATGCCCCAGTACGGGGCTGTTCCACCTGTCCGCTATAGCTCTCAGGATGCTGTTGGGACTGGCGCGTACCTGGCGCATGGTGGCAGCGCATCGCTTGCGCATGATTGCGTGAGAGCCATCAATCTCCGTCTCCGCGAACATGCCGGATACACTACAGTAGTGCAGCAACCCCATCAACACCCTAAACGCATTATTATATTGGACTTGCAGAGCGCTGTATGCCCTCTGCGTATAGTTGACCCACAGACTGCAAGTATAAAACGACTGACAATACGCTATAAACAACGTAGCTTTTACATTACTCTTAAGTCACCATTGTTGTGGACCGATCAGATGAAGTCCACGGTTGGAGGCCCTGTAATTGAATGCGACTATTGTCTAATAGAACTAGGTGGAGAGAGATTGTGAAGCTTGTTACAACACCAGCGATTGGACAGAACACATAGTGACCATGACCGCTCTGTCAAGAGCGAAGCGAAAACGAAAGAAGAAGACATACCTGTGCTGCATCATCTATGCCTACATCTCGCCATCAAACGTAAAAAGTTTGGCGAGTTTAAAATTAAGTGACACCTCTGTATTATTTTTCATTAAATAAATATTAAAAATAGAAACTATTTTAACAGTCCATTAAACACTAGTATCTCCTCAAAATAATCTTGCAGCCATCAAAGTAGGATTAGATTTTAAAAAAGTCCTTATTTTTACACGACTGCCTAAAAAAGGAGTGTTATGTTTTCAGGGTTCATGTATGTATGTATGTTTGTGAGTTTCTTTATTCCATCGTAACTCCTAAACGCCTTAACCGATTTCGATGTATGTGGTATCGTTAGAAGCGTTACGTTATCCCGGGTAACATAGGCTAAACTAAAAAAAATATAATGGGGTAGCCATGGATCACAAAAAATACGGAAATATTTTTTTATTTTCATGAAAATTTGCTGACCTATACTATCATCATCTAGAACTTGCTTAGTACATAACATAAATATATAACAGTAGTATTCAATATGCACTCGTTCGCTAATAATGAAAATTTAAAAAATTATTTTAGTACAGTCAAGAAATTTTAGTATCAATGTGGTACCAATCAAAAATCGATTTAGTTTCGCATTACTTATTCAATTAAAATATCGTTTTATCACTAAAAGGTATGAAATAAAAAACAAATAATTAAAAAATTAAAAAAACACTCCTGCCATGGCCAAAAATGAACTAAAAAAGTAGAAACAAGCATTGGCCCAAAAATTTCAAACTGAAAAACAACTTTTTTATTGCAGTCGGGAGACCATTAAAGAAATGTTACAGAGTACCTACTGTCCCCCGACTGCAATAAAAAAGTTGTTTTTCAGTTTGAAATTTTTGGGCCAATGCTTGTTTTTAATTTTTTAGTTTATTTTTGGCCATGACAGGCGTGTTTTTTAATTTTTAAATTATTTGTTTTTAAGATTTTTATAAAACCTGATCCATTTGTGCCACAGAGTATCTAAGCACGGCCACAATAACCGGTGTTTGCTGTCTCGGCCCAACGATTCCCCTCGACCTTCATTAGGTCATCGGTCCACCTTTTGCTGGGCTCGCCCTTCCACAAAATATCCATGTTTAAACAAACTTATCTTACACTCCGATAACAGAAGTTAAGGGAGCGGCAGTTTTTGCCCTTGCCCAACATTGACAGTATGGAACATCGATTTTGTCATTATTCAAACAGCCTGGCTTATCTTTATGGTGAATGCAGGGCAAGTTAGAGGTTGTCTGAAGGACTCGCTCTACACGGCCAATGGTTAGGGCCTAAATGCCATTGTACTATATAACCTCCATGCAATGCCTGTAAAATCATATTGACATTTTTAGGATAGTTGAACATTGAAAGGATTGGCAGTAATACCTTGTGCTTACACAGAAAACAATGTTTTCGAAACTGACTTACTTCATATGTTCAATCACAAATCAATCGACTGAGAGCATCATTCGATCTGCAGTTAATACACAACTCTAATTAGAGTTCTCAGACCCGACTGATGCTGCGTTGGGCAAATTTATAATAAATCCAACTGAAAAACAACAGTTTCCCGGCCATTACGATCTTTAAAAAAGCCAAATTATGTTTTGGAAGCTATTATGACTTTCAATAAATTCGACATTGGATTAATCTCAGAGTCTCATTCTTTTTGAGGTATCAAATAATATATTCTCCATGAGAGACTTCAAAATTTATCACACTCCACATTCAGATGGCACCTCTCATATGCGGGTTCAGCAGTCGTCATCAAAAATAACATAAACCATTAACTTTTGGAAAGATATTCTACGGACTACGGAGTCCTAGATGACTGATTGCGGATATTATAATAGGAAAAAAAGAAAATAGTGTCCAGTCGCTTACCAACGAAAACACCATTTAATTTTAACATATGTTATTAACCCCCGACGCAAAAACGACGGGGTGTTATAAGTTTGACGTGTCTGTGTGTGTGTGTGTCTGTCTGTGGCATCGTAGCTCCCGAACGGATGAACCGATTTTGATTTTTTTGTTTGAAAGGTGAATTAGTCAGGAGTGTTCTTAGCTATGTTTGATGAAAATCGGTCCAAGATGGCCGCCGCCACAAAATGGCGGAAAATATATTCAACATCACTAACTCCTGTTCATTTCATCCCCAGGCTTTACCAAGCAGACTCAAACAGCGTCATGACACGATACGCAGTGAACCGTATCTCGTACTATGCTCGAGGCACGGGGTCACCGGTTGCGTCGTGCTTCGCGTTCACGTGGTCGCACGGCGAGACCAAGGAGTCCGCTGTGTATCGGTGCCATGTGTTCCGCTGTCACATCGCCGAAGCTGTCAACCAAGTGTCAAGTAAGTGTCGCAGTTCTAGTTCTAAGCGCCACAGATAGTAGCATAAGGGACTACTCACACTTAGGTATTCAGCTCTATTCAGCTTATGCCCATAGAAAACGAACAATTTTGTATGGAGACGCGTACGCATCCGTTCAGCTTTCCGCGTCTATTCAGCTTTCGCGGCAAACAAGTATAAAATGATGAAAAATGTGTTATTATCAGAGATAGAGTTCAGGGCTGTTACTACTAGTTTACTTACGTCGCTGTACGCGGCTGATAGAAGCAGAACTGTATAAGTGTGACCGAAATCGTTAAGCGAAACGTGAATGGATCTGAATATATGTGAGTAGTCCCTTACATTGCTATTACAATGACTAAAGCATTGAAAAAAAAAAATGTTGCCCTACACCAGTATTTTCTCGTGTATCGTGTAAACTCTCAAACACAAACAGCAAAACTCGGAAACATTATCTGTAGGAAAAACAAATATTTGTTGCGTCTGGTGGGAATGAAACCCGCGACACGCAACTCCGCGCAGCAGCCAATCGCCCAACCACAGTGCGAACCGTGGTGTCGTGTCATGTAATGTTGCTTCTAAACTGGCACATTTCATACTCCATTTAACAAACTCTAACTAGCCCGTGATGTCCAATTACTGGGAAAACATCTCTCTCTCTCTCACACAAAATGTTTGTAATGCCGGGTCTTAGTCCTTGTTGCCTCTGATACTGTAATGCACTACGGCTGCAGGTTGGTGAATAATCGTGACCATGCGTGTGCGCCCTTTTATAAACCGGACCAAAGACCAGGGCGGGAAGTTTCGACATACTTACGGATCGCCTAGCTACCGAATTCGTTAAAGTCACCCGTACACAGTCAATCTCGAACGCATTCCACGGTCGAAATCAATGGTATGATCCGTGGATCGCGTTCGAAATATACTGTGTACGGGTGGCCTTACGACTTAACGACCAAATTCGGTCGCTACGCGATCGTTATCTATGTCAAGACTGCAGGCCCTGTGGTGCTATATTCTGTAACAACATTTTCGTGTCTCGACTGCGGAATCCGAGGTGGTGTGTGTAATAAAGCTCACCTTGTGAGTTTTGTCAGTCAGGTGAAGCTCGATATCGAAATAGTTATTTACAGAAAAGACTAGCAGATGGTCATTCGAACCTGATGTAGACTTGATTAATGAAAAAGCCACGATCATTTGGCAAATAGATAAGTCGTTAAAGCAATTAAAAATGCACAGGCGAGTGCCTTGGCTCGTTCTTCTGTTTCTGCAGTTTTCTTATGTTTACATCTATGTCATTTAGAGTAGGCGCCAGATAAACTTGTAATAAAGTACATTGACTTTTCTTAGGTACTCGAAAAATAAATTCTGAATCGTTTTCCATTACTGTTTCGTAATTAGTCAGGATAGCTTTATGTCTTTATTTCCGTTTTTAAGGTTCCAAACATCCCTAAGAAACGGAACTCTTATAGGATCACTCGGGTGTCTGTCTGTCTGTCCGACTGTCACAGCCAGTTTTCTCCGGATCTACTAGACCGATTCTGTTGAAATTTGGTACACATATGGACTTCTGTGAGCCAAACACGGACGCGTTACGTAAATAAATTAATTATGAGTATGGGGTCAATTTTGGGGGTCAAACTAGAAAATTAAAAAAAAAATTTTCAAACTATATCTTGTGGCATATCAAATGAAAGGGCTTTCTGTGAGGGTTTTAATTTTTTTTTCCATAATTTTATAATCAATAGTTATAACAACTTGTTCAAGAAATGAGACTAAAAATAACCATTTCCCCCTTATCTCCCTACTGACTAACTGACTACTGACTACTGAGCCTAAAATTTTGAAAAAAAAAAAAAAATGGTTGTGTGAGAACGTTGTGGTCAATTACTAATGTTTACGTGACCTAATAATAACTAGCCAATACATCAATCATAACACATAAACACACATTTTCAAAAATACTGAAACACATTAACAACATCACTGAAAACGAAGCACAAACAGCAACGGCACACGAATTTAAATTGCTTGTACAAATTCACATGGCCGTCCTTCTATGTGTTACGTTTTGTTGTGATGGTTACCATACATTTTCGAAGAATACACAGGTGGTGGGTAGCCTATGCCGACTTTTTGGAGAACATTGGTTTGGTTTTCTTCGTATGACACTCGTAGAAAAAAAATACTGTCCAAGTGCGAGTCGGACTCGCGTGCAAAGGATTCCGAACGAATTTTTTTATAACATGTTATTTTGATAATATAGACTTGTTATAGGTTTTCCTGTAATCTTTAGGTAAAGATCTATCTACATTTTTTTCAACATTTTAGGCTCATTATTTTCGGAGATAAGGGGGGGGGGGGGAATGGTAATTTTTCGTCTGATTTGAAGAAACCGTTTATTTTAAAATTATGATTAAAACCCTCACAATAAGCCCTTTCATTTGATATGTCACACAATATTGTCCAAAAACTTTTTCTTTAAGTTTCTAGTTTGACCCCCATACTAAAAATTGAATCATTTACCCACACGTCCGGGTTTGGGTCACAGCAGTCCGGTCCAGTGAATCCGGAGAAAACTGGCTGTGACAGACGGACAGACAGACAGACACCCGAGTGATCCTATAAGGGTTCCGTTTTTTGTTAGGGACCCTAAAAAGGTAGGGTTTTCCTAATGTGGAATTTGTTCGAAAAGAGTTACCGCGGCCCTGAAAAGCAAAGGGCATTTGAAGGAACACAACACGAGTGGGTTTTAGCCAGTAAGAATCTGACACTCCCTCCCGCTCCGCCCAGAACGGGAGAAGTCATTTGATGGCCACTAGGAAGTGGTGACGGGCGGGCGTTTTGGGGGACTGTCTATTTGTAAACGTTGACGTTCAAAAAGTGCTGGTACTCAGCCTAATTTGAATAAATGACTTTTGATTTTGATGATTTCCGACCTAAAAAATGCCGATACATCTATACTAATATATAAAGCTGAAGAGTTTGTTTGTTTTCTTGAACGCGCTAATCTCAGGAACTACTGGTCCGATTTGAAAAATTCTTTCAGTGTTAGATAGCCCATTTATCGAGGAAGGCTATAGGCTATACAATCATCACGCTAAGACCAATAGGAGCGGAGCAGACGATGTTGCGCGGGTCAACTAGTCAATCATAAGCATAACACACACGTTTCAAAAATACTGAAACACATTAACATCATTACTGATGTAAACGAGGCACAAACACCAACGGCACGCGAATTTAAATTGCTTGTACAAATTCACATGGCCATCCTTCTATTTATTACGATTTGTTGTGATAGTTACCATACATTAGTACGAATTGTCCAAATAATTGAAGCACGAGCACAGTTCGCGTTTGTTACCGACGCGGGCCACACGAATTACGTAATTTTGTGGTGTTTTAAAACTGTTTTTAATTAAAAATTTGGACGTTTGTTAATGTTTATCATGAGTGAAAGTGTCAGTGCTTTCTTTTTTATTAGATAACCGTTGTGTTTTATGTTCTTAAGTAAAGATGTGCTGTTTGTTTTAAACGTATAAAGGTAAAAAAATCTTAGAAACTGATATCACACTTTTCTATTTTCTTTATATGTATTACTAGCTGATCCGCGCAACTTCGTCTGCGTCACAATTTTCATTACTGCTCCGCCCCTATTGGTCTTAGCGTGATGATACATGGCCTATAGCCTTCCTCGATAAATGGGCTATCCAACACTGAAAGAATTTTTCAAATCGGACCAGTAGTTCCTGAGATTAGCGCGTTCAAGCAAACAAACAAACAAACAAACTCTTCAGCTTTATATATTAGTATAGATATAGATTACTAGGTTTTGCGCGCGACTTCGTACGCGCGTATCCCGTTTTTTCCCCGTTCCCGTTGGAATTTCAGGAAATTCTTAATCTTCCTCTTAGTGCCAAATTTCAGGTTCTACGACCAGTAGTTTTAGCTGTGCGTTGCCTGTCAGTCACTCAGTAGCGGAAGAATTTTATATAATTAGGATTGTTCGACACTATTTGACCGCCATACAAAAAAAAAATGATCGTTGCCTATTTTTATCTAAGTTAACACATATAGTATTTCCCTTAAGCGAATAATCATCTTCCTGCTCTTGTCCCATATTTAATTGCGAATACAGTACAAAATAATTATGAACATAATTTTATAATTTATTCATAAATAGTCCGCAAACCTATAATACCGTTACAAATAGGATAATAACAACAAAGTGGTTTACCTACATCTGACTAACTTGAAAACTATTACGAACTAGTATTTCCTTTTTTGTTACATAAAGTGGGTGCTGGCCGGTAGCAAAATGTCAAAGTATTCAGTCTGTGTACCTCTTAACTAGCGACGTTACGGAACTTCGACTCCGAATCCGATAAGTCGAAACTTCGATTGACAACAACTCCAGTTACGACTTCGGCTCCGACACTCTACGAGTGCGTTTCCACCAGAGATGTGCGATGATGCGTAGCGAAGGCTGTGCACTTCTTTTACCTAACCTCGTCCAGCGCAAGCGATTCTATTGGATCTTAAGCGCTTATTAAACTACACGGTATTCAGGGTCCTAAGTCCCGATTTAGGGTGGTGTAATAAGAATTAGGGAGTTAGGTACCCTAATTAGGGTGACTGGAGCGGGGTACCGGGCAGTGTAATAGCGTAAATGAACAAATTCCCCGAAAATGCAAGTCAAATTCTCCAATTTGGGGACAAAAACTTTACTATTTCCCCACAAATTCGATATTTGGAATAATATCAGAAGAATAAAGTCGACATTTAGAATCCCCGCATTTTTCCCACATCTTGCCAACTCCCAATTAATTCCCAATCAACTTGAGAATCCCCGCAGTTTGGGGAATTCCTAGCACGTTTGCAACGCTGGTCACTTCACAACTGACTTAGGGCCGAATCGACTGGCTAATGTATTAAGCGGCTCCCTAGTTAGGGGCCAAGCCCACCCTTACCACCGGGCCCTGAATAACGTGTAGTGTAATAAGCGCTTTAACAAACACATCTCGCGCTAGGCATCCTCGCACATCTCTGAAAACGCAGCCTAAAGCGGAGTTCGAAGCATAGCGGATAAATTTTAGGAACAGATTCATGAACGTTGCGTAGAGAATACCTCGCCCCACGTGCTTTCTGGCGTCGATTACTCTTCTACCGCCTTTAGCACATCTTCTGCCACCACCTCCGACTCCGGTTCCGGGGGGCTACTCTCTAACGAAATCCGTAGTTTCGGGCTGAGTTGCGGGCGGGCATTTTCTACTCCGTATCACATAACCACTGAGAACTAATGAGAACACGATTTGACAGTTACTGTGAAGTCGTGTTGTCATTCATTCTCAGTTCGGGTTCGGGACTAATCGTAAGTCTGTAGGTGATACGGAGTAGAATATGCCCGCCCGCAACTAAGCCCGAAACTACGGATTTCGTTAGAGAGTAGCCACCCAGATTCCAACAAATCAAATTTAAAAACTCCGACTCACTCCGGTTCCGATTCCGACAAACCAAATTTAAAAACTCCGACATTGATTCCGATATAACTCTTTTTACATAAATAAGATAACACCTTTCATCTCTCCGTTGATTGATATAGCAGTGGCGCAGTGTACTGCGGTGCAAAATAAACATTACAGATAAAATTAGAAGTCATGTGATTACTTTGTAACATTTGGTAGTCTTGTGTTCGTTAAGTGTTGGTGTTTTCACTTCCTTTTTAAGTGATGCTGTGCATGTTTTATTGGATTACAGTGTAATTTTGTGTTGTGTCATATTGTGACTAAGTGTTGATGATCTAAAGTGAACAAACGGTTTTTGTGTGCTAAATTAAATTGGTAACGTTTATTTTTTACAAACATATTTGTATGTTATTTTTTGGTTTTTCTTTTTTGGTCTGTTTTTTTAACGGTTCACATTCAAAACAGTAATGAGCTTGTTAAGATAAAAAGAAATATGTATAAACATCCGAATTGATAACCTCCTCCTTTTTGGAAGTCGGTTAAAAAGCTATAAATAACTAGAATACAGTTCTTATTAAAATTTGTTTGTTTCGGCGCTTAGTTCCGTTTTCCTAGTTCTAAATCGGGAGTGTCCTGAGTTTCCAAATAAACTGGCCAAGTGCGAGTCGGATTCGCCTGCAAAGGGTTCCGAACCAATTTCATTTTTTTAACATGTTATTATCTAGCAAGGTCTAACAGCACAAATAGACGAAAAGTTCCAAAAAATAAAAAATGTTGAAAATTAAGGTAAATTTTGGTACTTACAAGTTTTCGCGAAAATCTAAATTTGCCCATATGTTTTTATCGTGTTGACTCAGGACCTTGATTTGTATACATCTAATAGGGACTTATATTTAGTTCAATTTTTTGAATAACTTCAAAACTATTTATTTTAAAATAAAAATATAGTTAAAACCCTTACAGTAAGCAAATTCCTAGTGTGGGGCAACGTTTTCTATAAAAAAGCCCTTTCATTTGATATGTCACACGATACAGTTTGAATTATTTATTTATTTTTTTTGTCTCCGAAAAGTGACCCCCATACTAAAAAAAATATTTATTTACGTAACGCGTCCGTGTTCGGGTCATAGAAGTCCATATGTATACCAATTTCAACAGAATCGGTCCATTAGATGCGGAGACAACGGGCTGTGACATACGGACAGACAGACAAAAAAATACAAAAAAAACACAACAAACAAACAAACAAATGAACAAACACAACAAATGAATGAAATGACACCCGAGTGATTCTATAAGGGTTCCGTTTTTTTACGGATGTTCGGAACCCTAAAAATTATCGGGAGATTTTTCTCCCAATTGTATCCCAATTTGCTAACCTGTCTGTGTTACAAGCACAATTTAAATTTTTTATTTTCGATTCGGGATTATTTTCTTCAAAATATTGCTATACATGGTCTTTCCCTTATCTTCGTAACAGTAGTTATTTCACCAAATCACGGGCTACTATTTATTTTGCTTAACAGTGCAAGAATTTTATCACCTACTGATAAAACACAGAAGAGATAATTCACTATCTTCTATTTGGTACAGTGAGCGATAGAGCTCTCCTTGAAAAGAGCACTAATTTTGTTCGGAACAACCTCTAACCAGCCGTTGACTCAAATGCCAGTACAGTCATCGACACAGTTGTATACCGATAACGACTTACGTATTGTGTTACCGCTGTATTATTCTGTTAATGCTTAATGAGAATACTCGTTTATACATACCTCGTCTATCCCACCAGTTGTCTGCCTTCCAAATTTAGTCTGTATCTCTGCCTTTTTAAGGTCCTTAATCAATTTAGCTAGGGGGTGTTTTACGCTATGTTCAAAGAAGTGTAGCTTTCGTCTTCAATAATCGAGTCCACTGCTTGGATTATTGTGCCATCTTTTCTAATATTAACTGACTCGGAAACGTTGTTTTGCCAAATAAAAAAAAAAAACCTACGACCTCTTCTTAGACCTACCAAGCCACGACATTTTTATATATTAGAAGATCACTAACAAATTATAAAACAAAGTCCTCCGCCGCGTCTATCTGTATGTTCGCGATAAACTCAAAAACTCCTGCACCGATTTTCATGCTTTTTTCACCAAGGGATAGAGTGGTTCTCAAAGAAGGATAATTTGTCTAGAAAAAAGAATACAAATCGTGAAGTATGTTATAACATCACGCTACGACCAATACAAGGGGAGCATTAAAGCGGAAATAAAAATGTGACGCAGACGAAGTAACGCAGGTCATCTAGTTTGTTATAAATTACAAGTATAACAGGTAACCTATATTTTCAGTTTTAAACCTACATATTTCTATTTTATGTTGACCTAGGAATACATTATACATACTCAGTAATTGGTCTCCATTCAGTTCAATCAATACAACGTCCGTGAATACGGTTCAAATGAAAAATGACATCAAATGGTGCTATTAACACTATATTTGCTGGAATTAACCTTAAACAATGTATTAATAGTTCAAACCCTTGTATTATTGACTGTCAATAATTTCGCCGAAACTTCCGTAATATCGATCGTGTGACGTCACTCAAGTCGCTGGACTCGAACCGTCTGTCTGCCCCCAAGGCTGCCCGATGACCCGATTGACGCGACGAATGCGAGGCTAGGGCCTTCACTTACATTTTATTATTGGTTCGCTGCTGAATTCATTAGTCACTTTGTACAGGGAACAGACTGTAAAACTCGGTCTAAATATATGGAAAGTTATTCTGTCCAACCCTTTGGGAATATAGGCGTGATGTTTTGTTAGGTTTATTCTGTCGGTGTCAAAGTTGATGCTGATGTAGGCCTTTTGCACTTTTTCCTTTATAAAACATCGGTTTTTGCGCGGTTTTAACCGTAGGATTTTTGTTTATTTTTTTTTGATTATGGTACGGAACCTTTCATGTGAGAGACCGACTCGCACTTGACCGGTTTTTTCTTCTATCAGTGAAAGAGACCTTTTTCAAACATATAAACTCACAAAAAAAACATTTTACGTTTTTAAAATATTAGTTTAGGAAAGGTTTAAGATTGAAATTGAACAAATATTCCAATTTTAGCTTAAAGATAAGATAAATCTTTACTTTTATTCAAAATTTAACAGAAATCAGTACAAAATTGCTCTTCAACAATCTCGATACTACATCGCTAGTAATGAATCAGAATATGATTGCGTTCGATTGTTCGTTATCAAGCCGATTGGTTCGTTCTCGCTTTACTGATTCATTAACTCTGTTGTTTTAGTGGACAGCGCATGTACTAGCAGTGTTTTTTTTAAAATAAAAATGAGTTTTGGATAAAGAGTTTTTTATTCCAAGAAGTTAGTGATCGAGGTTTGAAGTGTGTTTTGTTTTCTGAATAACTGACAGTGTAACTGATTGTTGTGTCGTAGTTAGGAAGTGTGTTGTTGTTTAGTGATGTGATTTTAGTTTTGTGTATGTGTATTATATGGACTGCAGTGAGACTAGAGCAGTCTAACTTAGATATTTGGATTTGGAAAAAGATCTCCAACGTATTTCCCTTAGATTAAGGTAAGGAGATTTATTAAAAACTTTTACAAAAAGAAATATAACCGACTTCCAAACAAAATAACTCGGTAGTACAGGAGTAATCGGTGCACATACATAAAAAAACGAACACCGAATTGAGAACCTTCTCCTTTTTAGGGTTCCGAAAAAAAAGGAACCCTTATAGGATCACTCGGGTGTCTGTCTGTCTGTCCGTCTGTCACAGCCAGTTTTCTCCGGATCCGCTGGACCGATTCTGTTGAAATTTGGTACACATATGGACTTTTATGACCCAAACACGGACGCGTTACGTAAATTATTAAATTTTTAGTATGGGGGTCACTTTTGGGGGTCAAACTAGAAAATATAAAAAAAAGTTTTTTGAACAATATTGTGTGAAATATCAAATGAAAGGGCTTACTGTGAGGGTTTTAATTATATTTTTTTCATAATTTTAAAATAAATGGTTTTGAAGTTATTCAAGAAATTAGACGAAAAATGACCATTCCCCCCTCCCCTTATCTAAGTCTGTAGTGTTAAAATAACATGTTTAAAAAAATTAAATTCTGTCGGAACCCTTTGCACGCGAGTCCGACTCGCACTTGGCCAGTTCTTTTGGAAGTCGGTTAAAAACAGTTTCTTTTTTGTGAAACAACAATTCGTAGAATTACTAGGAATATTTTGCCTTGATTCTGCTGTCATCGAGAAAAGCGCCTAAATTGATGATGTTTATCATTCACTATGTACGAGTAAATAGCCTTGGAAAATTAGGATCGTGAATACACTTGTTGTCTCCCTAACCTATCTCAAATTCAATTTAATCAGTGTAAAATAATATGCTTGCCGCCCACTCATTTGATACGCGTCAATGTGATTGACTAAAATACTAATGCTTGTATGGATTTATCCTTGTTTCATTCGCCCTTTATAAAAGGACAACTTTCAGTCAATTAGCACCAAAAGTATATAATAAACATAGTGAGTTTAGTTGATATTCCGGTATAATGCAGTAAAACCGGGCTGTTTGTATACTAGGTTTTGTCCGCGACTTAGTTTTTAGGGTTCCGAAAAAAAAAACGGAACCCTTTAGGATCGATCACTCGGGTGTCTGTCTGTCTGTCCGTCTGTCACATCCAGACTTCTTCTTCTTCTTTTCTCCGGATCCACTGGACCGATTCTGTTCAAATTTGGTACACGTATGGACTTCTATGACCCAAACATGGACCCGTTACGTTACGTAAATCATTAAATTTTTAGTATGGATCACTTTTGGAGTTCAAACTAGAAAATTAGAAAAAAAAAGTTTTTTGAACAATATCGTGTGACATTTCAAATGAAAGGGCTTACTGTGAGGGTTTTAATTATATTTTTTTCATAATTTTAAAATAAATGGTTTTGAAGTTATTCAAGAAATTAGACGAAAAATGACCAAATCAAATCAAATCAAAAGGCATTTATTCAAATTAGGCTGAAAATCAGCACTTTTTGAACGTCAAACTTTACATGAAGACAGTCCCCCAAATCGCCCAGCCCGTCACCACTTCCTAATGTTTTAGCTGGGAAGAAGAAGTGGCCAACAAACTCCCCAGCAACACAACTGTCTGTTAAGTTTAAACAACTTGAATTTATATAACATTATTCAACATTTTATGATAGATGTCGATCATTAAATTAAATAAATGGATGGCACATGTTCGCTAGCATACCATTTTATCCCAAAAATTACATATGAAACAATGATAAAACTAATTACATATATAGGTAATTAAACCATCCCCCCCCCCCCGCCCCTTATCTTCGAAACTACTGAGCCTTATATTTTGAAAAAATGGAGATAATAGATCTTTACCTAAAGATTACAGGAAAACCTATTAGAAGTCTGTAGTGTTAATATAACATGTTAAAAAAATTAAATTTGTTCGGAACCCTTTGCACGCGAGTCCGACTCGCACTTGGCCAGTTTTTTTTATTAACTTCAAAAACAAGGGTTTGAATTGATTAGGAGAACAGATCAAAGAGGCTCAAAGTCACTCAAAGGGCAATGGAGAGGGCAATGCTTGGAGTTTCCTTGCGTGATCGAATCAGGAATGATGATATCCGCAAGAGAACCAAGGTTACCGACATAGCCCGAAGGATCGCCAAACTAAAGTGGCAGTGGGCAGGGCACATTGCTCGCAGAACAGATGGTCGATGGGGCCGAAAAGTTCTGGAGTGGCGACCGCGTACCGGAAGACGTAACGTTGGAAGGCCTCCCACTAGGTGGACCGATGACCTGGTGAAGGTCGCGGGTAGCCGATGGATGCGAGACGCACAGGACCGGTCGTTGTGGCGACGCTTGGGGGAGGCCTATGTCCAGCAGTGGACGTCTTTCGGCTGATATGATGATGAGGAGAACAGATCCATCCAGCTTTTCCCAGGCAGTGCCAGTGTAGAAATACTAGTCGGAAAAATATTAATTTAAGAAGTGCACTGCTACACCTTTTTCCAAGTAATAAAATAGGCTCCGGAAAGCTTTCCGGCTTTTTTTGTAGCTACAAAAAAAGAGTAAAATTCATTTGCTGACAAAAAATTGCTAGGAGCTGAATATTTCACATTAGATCTTTATTATATTTACATAAGAGAGGTGAGCCCCAAGAAAAGTATTTTGAAAATTCATCCCGTAAAAAGACTGAAAGTTTGTGTGGATGTTCGTCATTTAGTGTATTCTAGAATACGGTCTCTTAAAGTAAGTTACGGAACCGTTTCATAATGAGTTTGAAGTAGATAACAGCTAAATTGCCGTGAACACCTCTGACCTAACTCAGATGACAGTTCGTTAGCCTCTGAACTAAGGTCTCGGTTATCATGTCGTTCTCAGTTTTCGTTTTAAGTACATTTCTCGACAGGCGACACTATTCTTGGTGCATTGGTACTATTTAGTACCAACATTTGCTTTCATTTGCTATTGCAAAATAAACTTTACGTTGATGAACTAGGGTATACTTTTCATTGGCAAAAAATATGCAAATGTTTGACGAAGAGCATTGCGGTTTTAACGGTCGAGCAGGCTGCCAGATAACATTGTTATTGTTTATGCAATCGATCGTTCAATCGAAATGACTTGTGATGCATTGAGGTGATTGCGACGATAAACGATTTGACGTTAACTATGTGACAATTAGGACTATTTATCAATTGATTTTAATGGAATAAGTACTAGTTTGTTTCTTTGTATCATTAGTAGGTATGTGGAGTAATTAGGCAGCAGCCTCTTAATAAAATATTGCAGTTGAAAGGCTTCGATTTTACGAAGTTTACGACTGTCGTTAGATCTTGTCAGATATGCCACTGTCTTAAAAACAGCCGGAGGCCCCTTTTCGTTCTTACCAAATAACCATCCAATGGGCTGATTGTTCTATTGCTCGTGCATTCTTAGGTGCAGTTCTTACACAAAATGATAATCGCGAGAATAAGCGATCGTTGCGTTCATTTGTACGGTAAACCAGAAAAGCGTCCGCCGTCGGCGCTACAACGCGATCGGGTTTGCCGTACAAGTGAATGTAGTGCTCTTAATAAAGTCCTAATATTCTATAAAGTTCTGAGGAGCTATCTATTAGGACCTACGATGCCTCACACAAACTTTGCCTAACCCAACGTACATTAGAACAAAACTAAATACTACTCGCCTACGTCTCCCCTCTTGGAGGTGAGCTAATGACCGCGACACAGTATTCCATACTAATGCGGTAGTTAACGAACACAAACTTGTAAACTGTTTCTTGTTCCATTAAATATTTTTGTATTGTACTCAGATTAAACAGTGAAAAGTCTAACAACTTGACTTTTGTCTTCCCCAGGCTGCTTCGCAAAAGCATTCGAGCGCATCCCCCGCTCGATGGCGTCATCGCTGGTAGGTGACCTGAGCGCGGCGCCGTCCATGACCGGCTCGCTGACCGAGGGCACGGGGCCCGCTGTGCCGCCCATGCAGCTGATGCATGTACTGGAATGCACTGTGGATATCAAGGAGACTGATGCTAAGGTAGGGCTACTTTTTAAGGTTCCGAAAAAAAAAACGGAACCCTTATAGGATCACTCGGGTGTCTGTCTGTCTGTCCGTCTGTCACAGCCAGTTTTCTCCGGATCTACTAGAACGATTCTGTTGAAATTTGGTAAACATATGAACTTCTATGACCCAAACACGGACGCGTTACGTAAATCATTATTTTTTTAGTATGGGGGTCACTTTTGGGGGTCAAACTAGAAAATTAAAAAAGTTTTTTGAACAATATCGTGCGACATCAAATGAAATGGCTTACTGTGCGGGTTTTAATTATATTTTTTTCATAATTTTAAAATAAATGGTTTTGAAGTTATTCAAGAAATTAGACGAAAAATGACCATTCCCCCCCTTATCTCCGAAACTACCGAGCATAAAATTTTGAAAAAAAAAATGGAGGTATAAGATCTTTACCTAAAGATTACAGGAAAAGCTATTAGAAGTCTGTAGTGTTAAAATAGCAAGTTAAAAAAATTAAATTCGTTCGGAACCCTTTGCACGCGAGTCCGACTCGCACTTGGCCAGTTTTTAAACTTTATCTACAGATATTATTATGCGCAGGCATTTGCAGGGTGTGGATGTGGAGCTGAGTTACAAACTATGCTCCACCTCCTATTTTGCTCTCTGTGCCCCAAAACATGCACCCAAGACCTATGTGATTCCACCGGTGATGCCGTGGAGGTGGCAATGTTTTGGGCCAACCAAATCTAAAAAAAGAACTGTCGTGCCAACGACACGAAGAAAAAGATGAATTATTACCAGTGAGGAGCTCTTGACTAAATAACAGCCGCACACCAAGGCCCATCTTCGAGGTTAAGTTACGCTTGCCGAGGTCGATCCGTGGATGGGTTACCAACGTAACATATAAATATTTCTCCGTACCTCGGAAAGCACATTAAGCTGATGGTCCCGGCTATCATTTGTAGATCTTTTACAGTTTGTTACCGGCAGTCAATAGTCAGGAAATCTAACACCGGTCTTGCCAAGAGGTACCGTGTTACCATGTTTCTGGGTTGTGGAGGGGGGGGCAGCCGCTTCATGTAAAATACTGGTATTCGGCTGCATCCAGTTGGATTGGAAGACACCCAATATGGTTGGGAAAAGCTAGGCAGATAGAATGAATTCATGATACTAGTGTTGATTTTGTGTTGAGCATGGTAAAAATATTGATAATATATAATTATAAGAATAATACCAACCCATCACTTCCCGTGGGTGTCGTAAGAGGCGACTAAGGCACTCACCAGAGAATGGGCAGCAGCGTTCTCTGTAAAACTCAACACCATACACTGCGATCGCCAACCCGCCTGCCAAACGTGGCGGTTAAGTGGGAGGCCTATGTCCAGCATTGGACGTATTTCGGCTTTTTATGATGATGATGGTAAAAATAATATCTGACTTTAGCATGTAAAGTAACAGCGAACTTCAATGAAAATGTGTCTTTATTCAAACGAAATGTTATTATTTCTTTCAGGGCACATTCAGCCATGTACCCAAGGAGCGACTCGGGTTCAAGCTGCGCGGCGGCATAGACAAACAAGTGACTATCAACGTGAAACAAGTTACTAACAACATACAGGCTGAATCGGATGATCCACAGGTAAGTTTTCATCTCTATAACTTCCATAGATAATGGAATTGATCATTACGTTTAAATTATGTAAGTAAACACAGCTACTGACATACAAAGACTTGTGTGGACTTAATTAGTTGTGCTCCATCTTCGACCGCATCATCGCTTACCATCAGGTGAGATAGTGGTCAAACGTATGCCTATCTATAGTAAAAAAAAAAATACCCGAAATCTTAAATAATATTCTTTACATTTTCTCAAAGTCAACTATCTACTTTACCATTATGCAATCTAAGTTGATTTTTCATTGACCGTTTGTGATTAAAAGATCCTAAACAAACAGTTCTTGAAATTTGATATTGTAATTTGAAATTCGAATATGGAATAAGTAGAAGTATTTTAAAAAAACTACGTCGCCCATTTCGGCCAGTATTCGCCCGGTTTTTTTAAGAAAACAATGACAGTGAGACATTTAAAACCTCTTTTGTTAATGTTTCAGTCAACCTACACCGGTGGACTATACATTGAACGGTGCTTCGGCATCCTTCTCGCTCCCGGCAGGAGTGTGAAGCATTCAGATATGAGGTTACTCGAAATGGTAAGAAAAGTTACAAATTTAAGTAGGTTTACAATTTCTCTTAATCATTTTCAGATGTAGTACGAAATCTGTTGGTAGTTGTGATTGTTCGATCAAAATAACACGATCAAAAACGTTAAAAAAACACACACTAAGGATTTACAATTTATCCGTTTTTGAGGGATTTTTTTTTAGTTCATGTAACAATTTATCGAGAGTGTATAATCTCTCAAGATATTTCATGATCTTACATTTATTTTTGCATATATCCCGAAAATATATCAAATTTGCTGGTTTTATTCCTGCCATTCCAGTATTTATGCATGAGAGTGTAGAAGCTCTTAGTGGCAGGTAACGTTACAAGGCTAATAAATACGCATCTAATTTACAGGTTAGCGGTTCCTCAGGCGGCTCCGGTTGCTCAGTATGCGCGCTATGGAACGCCGGCGAGTCAGCCCTGGCCGCCTTCAATGTGGCCAGCGGTGACGGAGCCCCGGCGTACATGTCACTCGCGTTGGACCTCGTTATTAGAGGCATTCCGGATCCTTTGAGGTGAGATTTAGATGACTTAAATAGTAAATTAATTTCTTGTTTTGGCCTGTTTTTTTTCACGTGACCAACCGGCACAAAGTAGCAGTCCTCGGAAAAGTCGACGACCCACCGAACATCTCCATGTTCTTCATCTGCGCAACCACGACCACTCACAATAAGATCCACACACGATAAGAGTGTCAGACTATGAAAATTTTTGAAAAAAATTATCGTATCTCGAAGTCTTTCTAGAAATAGTTGAGGAAAAATGATCAAATCGATATTGAAACACTTCGATTCGACCTACACTAGAGTCAAGAGAAAACCATATCATAAATAAAAAAATAAAAAAAAGCCCTTTCGATGGCGTGCGGCTTTTGGACTATAATTCTTTCGCTTTGTCTTTAGGTTGGTCATCGAGACTCCTGTCAAAATATTCCCGCCCACGGAGAGGTTCTGGTATTACTCGAAGAGGCCACTTGTGCAACAGTTTTATATCAATCTGAAAGAGGTAAGAGTTCAGTGTGTTATAGATAGACAGAATATTTTTTATTGTAGTCCAGTATACATCAAACAACGCCACGTTATTATTTAACACTAAATAACGAATAGCACATGTTTCATTTGTATTTGTTGTTGTATTTTACTTCTTTCATTTGATCTTGAGAGGTCTAACTAACAAAAAATTTTTGCAACATGGTGCCGTAAAGTGTTACGTTGCTGAGAAATTTGAAGATAAAGTCGCCATGTAACAATGAAAATCATTAAAAATGAACTTGTCACGCGCTTATATGCAGTAGATTGTATTCTAAAAATAATTCTCTTCTTGATTTAACCATTTACATAAAATTAACACTATTATTTTGCAAATTTCTTGATAAAGTGGTTTTCACGTGTCCTTTCTTTCAATAAATGATTAAATCAAGCGAAACTCTCATTTGATTTAAATCGAATGCATATAAGCACACGATCAATTTTTAATGATAGTTCTGATTGTTATATGATGACTTTACCTCGAAATACCTCGGCAACGTGACACTTTAGGGCACCATGTTTCTAACATTTTTTGTTTGTTGAAGTATCCTCTACCCATATATGCATGTAAGATCGTGCGCCGCAACTAAAAAACATCGAAATGGCTTTGTAGTGCCAAACAGGCGTATAATATTCATGTGTACGTGATCATCAGAAGGCTTAAAGTCCCTCAAAGGGAAAATTTTGGCGTTTCCTTGCGTGATCGAATCAGGAACGATGATATCTACAAGAATACCAACGTGGCCCGAAGAATCGCCAAACTGGAGTGGCAGTGGGCAGGGCACATTACTCGCAGAACATATGGTCGAAGGGGCCGAAAATTTCTGGAGTAGTGACCGCGTACCGGAAGACGCAGCGTTGGCGCGGCCTCCTACAAGGTGGACGGATGACCTGGTGAGTGTCGCGGGTAGCCGGTGGATGCGAGACGCACAGGACCGGTTGTTTTGGCGATACGCGCGGAGAGGCCTATGTCCAAAAGTGGTTTTTCGGCTGATATGATGATGATAATACGTGATCAAGTTACTACGCATGCACGACTCGCTAGTAATATCTATAACGTTTTAGATACTTAACATAAACAACACTTTTTCTCATTTTAGTCAGTAGACGTTCTGGGTCAGCTCCAATACGAAGTGATCAGCATCGAGACATCGGACGAGCTGGACCGCTCCCGGCTGAACCTGCCACTGTCTCTATCAAGCTTGCTGCCGTCGCCGCTGTCCAGTGCGCCCGCGCCGCCCTCGCCTTCCGAGCCCGACTCCGGTACGTACTGCTGCCCTAGTACTGCTCACTATAGGACGAGCTGGACCGCTCCCGGCTGAACCTGCCGCTGTCTCTATCAAGCTTGCTGCCGTCGCCGCTGTCCAGTGCGCCCGCGCCGCCCTCGCCTTCCGAGCCCGACTCCGGTACGTACTGCTGCCCTAGTACTGCTCACTATAGGACGAGCTGGACCGCTCCCGGCTGAACCTGCCGCTGTCTCTATCAAGCTTGCTGCCGTCGCCGCTGTCCAGTGCGCCCGCGCCGCCCTCGCCTTCCGAGCCCGACTCCGGTACGTACTGCTGCCCTAGTACTGCTCACTATAGGACGAGCTGGACCGCTCCCGGCTGAACCTGCCGCTGTCTCTATCAAGCTTGCTACCGTCGCCGCTGTCGATGATTTCCCATAAAAAAAAGGCTATAGAGCCACACCGCGAAACTCAGCAGGACGCAGGGTGAGTATAGCTGAACTAAACGATCTAAGCCCGCAAATATCTCGGAAACGTGACATATTAGAAACATATATTTTTGATTTGTTTAAGTGTCCTCCACCCACATCATAGGGAGCGTTCAAGTATTACGTAACGAATTTGGGGGGAAGGGGGGGTCTTGTAAAACGTTACGATGCGTTACAGGGGCGGGGGTTTAAACTACTCATTATGTAACATCGTATCAACGCGATTAAAACAATAACAAATATATTTTAGCGGCGACATTCCGGACCGCGTACCGGAAGACGTAACGTTGGAAGGCCTCCTACAAGGTGGACCGATGACCTGGTGAAGGTTTCGGGTAGCCGATGGATGCGAGACGCACAGGACCGGTCGTTGTGGCGACGCTTGGGGGAGGCCTATGTCCAGGAGTGGACGTCTTTCGGCTGCTATGATGATGATGATGATGACATTCCGGTACTTTACGACGTATAATTTTTACCTTTTCAGGTAAAAATGGTCACTTGGTGGTTACGTAACGTTTTACTAGGAGGGAGGGGGTACAGAAAAACGTTACGGTGCGTTACATGGGGGGGAGGGGGGGTCAAAAATCTCCAAAAATTGCGTTACGTAATACTTGAACGCTCCCATACCAGTTTCATCGTACCTTAAATGATTTATAATGCAACACAAAATTAACCTCATGTTTACGTTTCAGATGGTGATGAACCTCTTCTCAGTGGAACCGGAGAAGTATCAAAAGATTGCGGTGAAGACGTACTGGTCAACTGGGCTCAAGTGTTGAGGAGGTAAGTTGTTCTCAACATTCTTCTATCCTTGTGATATGTTTGAGCCACAAACAGATTCTTTTCCTCTTCATAGAACTTATATCAGCGGATACTGGAATCCATCCCAACAACCATACGTAAACTCACATTTTAGGGTTCCGAAAAAAAAAAACGGAACCCTTATAGGATCACTCGGGTGTCTGTCTGTCTGTCTGTCCGTCTGTCACAGCCAGTTTTGTTCAGATTCTGTTGAAAATTGGTACACATATGGACTTCTATGACCCAAACACGGACGCGTTACGTAAATTATTATTTTTTTAGTATGGGGGTCACTTTTGGGGGTCAAACTAGAAAAGTAAAAAAAAAAGATTTTTGAACAATATCGTGTGACATATCAAATGAAAGGGCTTACTATGAGGGTTTTAATTATATTTTTTCCATAATTTTAAAATAAATGGTTTTGAAGTTATTCAAGAAATTAGACGAAAAATGACCATTCCCCCCCCCTTATCTCCGAAACTACTGAGCCTAAAATTTTGAAAAAAATGGAGATAATAGATTTTTACCTAAAGTTTACAGAAAAACCTACTAGAAGTCTGTAGTGTTAAAAAAATAAATTCGTTCGGAACCCTTTGCACGCGAGTCCAACTCGCACTTGGCCAGTTTTTTTTTCCCATGAAAACACGAAGCCGAAACTACAAACTCATACTACGATCCCTACATACTCCTTTTGCATCATTTACGCTCATAAACCTGGTCATACACGTATCATAATCTTCCTGCCCTCATCCCATGTTACTTGGGATAGGCGCAACACGCTTTTTTTTTTTTCTTCAACTCTGTCCTATCTGCCGTCACGCTGTCACTCCTCTCCTTTTTTTTTCATATCGCTCCTCACAAAATTCATCAATCTTTTCTTTGGCCCTCCTTTCCATCCATCCACATTTATATTCATAACTGTTTTAGTTATGTAACTAAAAGAGTTTCATCCCTCCTCTTCACATGACCATACCAAGACAAGCGGTTCCCTGTTAAATGGTCATACACATACGTGTGCTGGTTGCAATTATTACGCACCTCACCTTTCTGAAGAACATCAATAATAAGATCTATGTATATCCCTTCTAACCTCTATTGAACCTAAGAACTCATCATCGTCATCATCCACATTCCACAGTGCGACTTTGCCCATTGCTGAGCAAAGGCCTCACTTTTTTGGTGCCAATCTGCACGTTCTTGCGTCAGTTTTATCCAGGTTCTATCCGTAATGGCAACAATGTCGTCTGCTCATCTCGCTGTCGAATTAACCTATATTAGAAAGGTTTTGGTAGTTAAATAATGTCGTTTTAATATTTTTTATTTAAGAACTCAGTTTAAATTAAAATGCAACTAAAAATCAATGTAAATACAACAATAACGATTACTAAATCAATTGAACCATTAATTTAAGCAGTAGTTTAATTGTTTAATATGTGTTTGAGTAAAAAGTCACATCAAGATTGTTTACCTTTATTTAACTACCTAAACCTTTCTAGTAAATACTACATCTTTGAATTATAGTGCTAACGTTACAAATATGACCTCCACAGTTGGACCGGCCCACGTCCTCGCGCGCTGAACCACTTGGTGCGCGTGGGAGTGCCCGAAGCGTTGCGCGGCGAGGTGTGGCTGCGACTGGCCGGCGTCGACCAGAACGACAAGCTCATGGAGACTTACAGGACGCTGATTAGCAAGGTAAATGTAATTTTTTGTAGGAAAATATGAGTGTTGTGAAAATGTAAGAGCTATGCTAAGTGTTAGGTCACTCTGACTTTGCGCCACGTGAACTTATCAGAGTCTCGTTACGTTTTGTTCTCCACAACTTGCTAATTGAATCGGTCTGACCGTGACTGTCATCACCTGCATTCTTATCTCAGTAGGTTGACTTCCGTCAGGATGGTCATGAATTCATAGATGTATGTGAAATTTTATTGGTTGTTCGAGCAAGTGTATTGAAAAACATCGTTTGATAAGCGTAAACATTTTTCATTGCAGTATCTCGGCTGTATAACGGCCTCGCCTTCGGGTCGGGCGTTTATTCCATCTCAGCTGCAATGGCAAAGTTTGCCCACTGGCATCAAAGTGTACTATATACGCATTCTAAAAAACCTAACCTATATTTGTTCGCAGGACTGTCCATTCGAAGCAGTGATCCAGCGCGACATCGCGCGCACGTTCCCCGCGCACGACTTCTTCCGCGAGGCGGGCGGGCTGGGGCAGGACTCGCTGCTGCGCATGGCGCGCGCCTACGCCGTGTACGACCACGAAGTGGGCTACTGTCAGGGACTCAGCTTCCTAGCGGCCACGCTCTTGTTACATGTAACTATATTGAAGCTGAATTAATATGGTCTAAAATCATAGTATAGTAAATTAGGTAGAATTATAAGAATTTATAGCTGCTCCGTTTGTCTCGGGGTCGCCAATCGACTGCTGAGCGTGAAGTCCTGGGTTTGATTAGCTGGTTCGGTAGTCCTGGGTTTATCTATTAGGAGTTTTTAAATGACAGCCTAGAGTTTAGAAGTTGGTGGGACACCTCCGTGTCTTGCACACGCTAACCCATTGGTCCTGTGCCAGATCTCTCTGGTCGTGTCTCATTGCCGTCCCAGAGCATTAGGAGGATGATGGAAAAGGGAGTGTATCTGTGTTTGGCACACGCCAATGTCAAGGGTGACTAGCCAAGCACAAGCTAGGCTAGTCACCCTTGACATTGGCTGGTCAGGAGTGCTATTCAATTGAAATATTTAAAAAAATAAAATATTTCAATTGAATAGCACTCCAATTAAGAACCCCTGGGTTGAAGTGACAACTGTTAACCTATAACTTATATTTCAACCTCCTCTGTTTTATTTCGACGAAAAAAAAATCCCTATCGTGTCTTGTAAGATTTTTTGGTAGGGATGCAATTTTTCTTTTTAATTATTACGAAACTGGATTTTTCTTTGACTGATTTCAACACCAATTGTTTTTACTGATCCTAAAACTTAATACCGCTTTTTTTACAAAGTCTAAAAATCTGTTTTGTTAATCCCGGAGAATAAATTGACAAGTGCAAATGTCAAAACTGACTAAAATGCTATTGTAATCGAGGTCACTTTGCCACTTGCACTTGTCAATTTAGTCTCCAGGACTTAAAAATATACCTTAGATCCTTTAATATTTCCCTAAACTGACCTTACAATATTTCTGTTATTCTCAGATGCCCGAAGAGCAAGCGTTCTGTCTCCTAGTTCGCCTGATGTACGGATACGGGTTACGTGAACTGTACAAAGATGGCTTCGAAGCTCTCTACATGAGGTTGCATCAACTCGATAGATTGATGGAGGTAAATAGTATTTAATTAGCCAGGTTGTTAGGATCTTGGGATACAAACTATGCTCGTATCACTACATATTATAAAACAAAGTCCTCCGCCGCGTCTGTCTGTTTGTCTGTCTGTTTGTTTGCGATAAACTCAAAAACTTCTGCACTGATTTTCTGTTTTTACCAATGGATAGAGCGGTTCTCGAGAAAGGTTTTAGTATATAATTAGTCTAGAAAAAAATTAGGGATCCTTAAGGAAATTGCAGCGCGGGCGAAGTGCTAGTTAATTTGAATTGTAATTTCTTGATTCAACTAAATACAATGTAAGTAGAATAAACCATAAGTTCTTGACTGTAAGGAAGTACTTGTGAAGTAATCATTACCACTATTTTGATAATGTAAAGATTTATTTCAATAACAGGAACAGCTAACAGACCTGCGCGCCCACTTCCAAGAGCTGGGCGTGGAGCCGCACATGTTCGCGTCGCAGTGGTTCCTCACAGTGTTCACTGCGCGGTTCCCACTGCCGCTGGTAAGTCACACTGAAAATATATTGCTTCTTGAATGCATAGTAATGAAAAATAATAGTATGATAGGGAGTGTGCAGAAATTATAGGTGGCAGCACAGAAATGTCACTGTCAAGTATGTTTCAAGTATAAAATTCGAAATGGCTAAGCTAGATGGCACGGTCTACTACGCGCACATTCCCCTAAACTGAGCGTGCAGGAACCACAGGTGGCAGCACAGAACCGTCAATGTCAAGTATTCTGACCCTTAAAACTTCGAATATGCGACACTAGATGGCATAGTCAACGCTGTGCACGGTCCCTATAGAGAAAAAAAGATGTGCAAGTGACCTATTAATTTCGTCTTTTAAAACCTTACAGTAACTTTGCAGACGCCTCATTAGACTCGTTCGAAGGATTTTTTTTTATTATATATCTCATAAACTGTTTCAAAATGATGGCGTTGTAAGCGTTTTCCAATCATTGGTAAACAGACTCATCGTCTCTCGTCACACGTTACTATTCTACACGCTTAGTCACGCTCCAATTAATTTGCGCCTTCCAGTGCAAAAAACTTTGCGTGACGGATAGAAGAATAATTTCAAAAGTGTAAACTTATCTGTTTTTCTATCGATTTCGTGAATATTTTTGATAGAAGTCAAAAACCCTTTAATGATTCACGAAGCTACGATATACGGCATTGTGATGTTAGCATCCCACAAATGTGTTCCTATGATCAGTGTCAATATAAAATCCAAAATCCAAAACAAGGAACATTTCTTTTCTTATTTTTTTTTTTTGGATAATTATAATGAAGAAATACTTTAAGGGATTTAACGAATGCCACCGACGATGCAGCAAATAACGTAGCCACCTACTAGGCCCAAAAATTCTAAGGAGTTAACCATTGACTCGAAAAGATGAAGAATGAAGAAATATCGAATGCTGTTAGTATTTATTTCCTAATAACACAGTATATTTCCAGGTGTATCACATCCTGGACGTGTTCCTGCTGCAAGGCATTGACACGCTGTTCCAAGTGGCGCTGGCGCTGCTGTCGCGCTCGCGCAAGGATCTGTTGTCGCACGACTTCGAAGGGATACTCAAATATTTCAGGTACGTCTGTTGTAATATTGACGAGGATATCTTTATATTCTTACATCTTTTCATTGTTATCATCACTATTCACACCCCGACTTCGCCAACTGCTGAGTAGTCTTTTCTTGTGCTAACCCCACATATAGTTAATATCACCTGAAATGGATTGAAGTGACTCGACCTCGTATATGGTACAGTAGTAGCCAACTGATACGGCTTACCGATGTACCTGCGCAGAAGATGAATTTTCAAAGCGCGGGAAATGCTGTTGACCAATCGGCACGCTCAATGCAACGCGCTTCTTTTTCCTGTAACGCTATTGGTCGGCAGCTGCCGCCATGTTAGCGCGCGCCGCGTGGCATGCACGTGACTTGCGAGTGAGACGGAACTAACAGCTGCAGTGTATTATGAGCCTTATAGTAGTGATCTAAGGTTGATTGTAAGTTTGCTTCCTTTCGTTAATGTTCGGAGCCATACTTTCTTTTCTGTACGAACGAAGATTCACGACGCGCTTTATCAGTTGGGTACCACTGTACGACGTTTTGCTAAAGTCAGGCCCTGTTGAGCGTTGTCATTCACACTTATAAAGTACGGCCAACGAGAAGCGATACCAAATGTAAACAAAACACATGCAAGGTCATTGGGAATAGCAGGGGTGCGTAACTTTTTGAAAGTTGGATTTATATAGTTTTAAAAAATATCCGGCAAATTGTAATAATACCAAAAAGGATAGTCTATTTTTATAAATTTTATCATAATTTGAATTATTGTATAATGTAGATTTAAATTAAATAACGCGAATAATAATATTTTTCTGAATCTGTGTATGGCAACACACTTGCCCCCTTTTACATAGGGATTTGAAACAAATCAGTCGAAATGTGAGTGAAATCTGTTGATTTATCTCTCGACGTACTTGGTTGTGGCTCCATCATTAACCACTCTTAATAAAAACAAACAATGATCAACAAAAAATAACTTAAACAAGAAATAATTAAATAAACAACAAAATAATAACAAAACTTTAACAAATAACTTGTATCACCACGAGCGCGTTTCGAAACAGAATGAATCTAAAATGGCCGCCCGAATTGTTGGCGAACCCGTCTTGACGTTGTCATGTTTTTGTCGGGAGAACGAGACATTACGACAAAGGCACAAGATGGAAAGAGATAGATATTAGATTGTCAACGCCGCAGTTGTTTTTTAGGTTAATGACCTTTCGTATCGCTTCTCGTTGGCCGTACTTTACCTCTGTGGCGGTATCTCTGTATCTCTGAAACTCGTATTTTTTTGTATACGGCGCAACAATAAATTACTAATTTTTACCCTTGCGTTTAGCAATTCACTGTGTCGTCGTTGACATGGAAAATATTCACCTCGTCCTCGGTGGGAGGATCTAGCGACCTCTGGGTTATCGCAACATGTACAAAAAATAAAAAAAATGCAAAAAAAAAAAACAAAAAAATATACATTGTGTTGTAGTTGTTGTGCTATGCAATGTATAAATACATTGTTGTTTGTATTTTTTTCATTGCATTTTTTCATTCGTCTTTAAGTCAAGAGTGAATAGGTTACTTCTAGGCAAGCGTGCTCCTTCTTCGACCACATCATCGCTTACCATCAGGTCAGATAGTGGTCAAAGGCGTGCCTATGAATAGTAAAAAAAAGTCATATTTGATCTGAAATAAATCATTGTTATTATTGTTGATTACAGAGTTACATTGCCAAAGAAGTGTCGTGCAGAGGAGTCTTCTCGCCAGATCGTGAAGCTGGCGTGCAGTATCAAAGTGAAGCGGCTGCCCAAATATCAACAGGAGTACGAGAAGTTCATAAAAGGTTCGCTTTATTTGACTTTAAGATAGTCCAGAACTAGTGTATGATTGAACTAACGCATAGCCAAACCTGGTAACGATATGAACTTGTGACTTGGAAGCAATAAATAGTCCATAGAAAATTAACGCATAAGGAGATGAAATAGGGTGCTATTAGCGTTGCAGAGTATTTCTAAAAAATGAACATAGTAAATTGACCCCTAAAGCCACAATGTAATGCACTCATTTAAATCCTCATAAAAAAAGACGATCGCATTTTAAAATTCTTAACTAGAATGTATTTAATTTTCTATGCGAAAGCGGTCAACATGCTATGTACAGACGTCACCACATCAAGCTACAACAATCTGTCAAATTTCCTTTAATAGATTTTCAACTTTATGCTTATTTAAGCATTAGGTTCAAGGTTGATTGGAAAAATTTTACAGTTTCGAGTACAGTGGTACCCAACTGATAAGGCGCGTCGTGAATCTTCGTTTGCACAGAAAAGAAAGTATGGCCCCGAAGATTAACGAAAGGAAGCAAACTTACAATCAACCTTAGATCACTACTATAAGGTTCATAATACACTGCAGCTGTTAGTTCCGTCTCACTCGCAAGCCACGTGCATGCCACGCGGCGCGCGCTAACATGGCGGCAGCTGCCGACCAATAGCGGTACAGGAAAAAGAAGCGCGTTGAGTGGAGCGTGCCGATTGGTCAATAGCATTACCCGCGCTTTGAAAATTCATCTTCTGCGCAGGTACATCGGTAAGCCGAATCAGTTGGGTACTACTGTAGCTTGATGTGCTGGCGTCTGTACATTTTTCGGAATTTCGTTTCGATTTTGCGTTAAATACGCGATCGTCATTTGCACGTGCCGACGGAGGCCGCCGTCCGGTGATCGCTTTGTGTTAGGACGACGGCTCCCACACGTGGTTGATTGCTAAAGGGAACATGCAGGAACTTATAGATAGCAGCACAGAAGTGTCACTATCAAGTATATTTTGCCTATAATTTTCGAATATGCGCTAGATGGCACCGTCTATTTCGTGCAAGTCCCCACAAATAGAGCGTGTAGGAACTATAGGGCACAGAAGCGTCAATGTAAAGCATTATTATCGCTGTGCACGTTCCCTATTGGCTATAAATGAAGGAAGTTCCCGCTAACAATAATTATGTATTGTCACAAATGCTTATGTTCGCGTGTAAGATACATAAGTACAACATCTATAGACCTAATCAAATTCAGTCCTTGCAGAATCCGCTGAAAAAGAGAAGATTAACGTGGAGCTGGACAGACTGAAGGTTATCAACACACAGTTACAACAGGAGAAAGAGTTGCTAGAAGCACAGCTAACAGAGGTAAGATCAGAACAAACTTTCGATTTTCTCACGAACCTGAAAATTTAAAAACACAACCACGATACTTAAAACAAAAAGAATAGCCGTCACGGGACGTCCGGCAGATCTGAAACTCTATGTTAATATTAGAATTAATCTACACTAATATTATAAAGAAGAAAGATTTGTTTGTTTGTTTGTTTGAATTGAATAGGCTCCGAAACTACTGGACCGATTTGAAAAATTCTTTTAGCATTGGATAGCTTCATTATCAGGGAGTAACATAGGCTATATATTACCCCGTACTCCCGCGGAAACGGGAACTACGCGGGTGAAACCGCGTGACGTCCACTAGTTATTAATAAAAGTATATAAATTAGTTCCAAAATTCGCCGTCCGAAACAGGCGCCGTAGTGGGGGCATAACATCGTCGTTTCCGTTACGGCATACGATTTGGTTTTACTGCCACGGCGCGCCAATAGATGTTACACATCAGTAAGATATTTATGATAAACAACTTCGACATAGGGGTAGGTCCAGGTCACATTAACAGGGGACTCTAGTCCCGAGGAATTAGAAAAATAGGTATTTGAAGACACTATTGCTGATACGTCGCGCTGCGCCCTGTCAAGTAAAGTGCGAAAGCGACAACTGCATCAGAGGCTGATTTTATCTATAAAAACCTTGACCAAAAGACGTTTTGTATTCCGCTGTTTTCTTTTTCAAAACTGAACTGATTTATAAAAATTATATATCAAAATTTAAAGGGAGACTATATCTATGCTTCTATTATTTTCTATTTTGTTAAAAAAATATCAAATTTGTCTGATAGTCGTCTGAACATGGCGGTAAAACCGTCTGTTTTGGAAAAAAGAAAATGATAGAGGCGTGTATTAATTCAATCTAGATTTTGTGGGAAAAAATCATTGCTCGAGCAGCAATATCCACGAAGAAAACAGCGGAAAGCGTTTGTATGGAGAAAGGCCCAAGAGTAACCGACTAGAGTTCCTCTAAGTCAGCTCAGTTTGAGTCGCCAAAATTATGCCGCACATAATGTAGCTCTCAAAAATATTCATTTATTTTTAGTAACGCATATTACGCTGGTTATCTTCTGTGGTCTCACTCATTCTCTTTTTTGCTTTACCTTGATAGACCTGTTATTTCGCCTCGTAATATACCATCATCATCTACCTAGCCTTTTCCCAATTATATTGGGGTCGGCTTCCAGTCAAACCGGATTCAGCTGAATACCAGTATTTTACGTGGAGCGGCTGCCTACCAGACCTCCACAACCAATTAACTGGGTAACACAGTACTCCTTGGCAAGACTGGCGTCAGGTTTTCTGGCTTCTGAGTATACATAACGACTGCCAAAGATCTACAAATATGACAGCCTTAACTGATCATTACTCGCAGGTTCGGGCGTCGTCTGAAGAGAGCCAAAAAGAAGCGGCACACTACTCGGCCGTAGCACGGGATTACCGCGAAATATGTGCCAGACTTGACAAACAGTTGCATAACATGCAGGTCAGTATGCTGTCCTAAAAAAAATGTAAAATGTATGTTTAGCAAGTGTAGGTAGTTCGTGCTGCAGTTAATACTCTAGGTTTAATATCAAGCATACACGACACACAAAAGCACAGAAGGAGTACATACAGGAGACACACAATAGTTACCACACGGTACAATAATAAGTCCACATAAATAATGCGAAATTGCGAATACGTAACTACAGTAATAAGTAATATGTCTGACAATTTGTGAGTGCGCGGCGCAGGCGATTTGCAGCGAGGGCCTTGACCGACTGACCTACAAACAAAATGGATCTGTCCAAGGCAGGACTCAGGGCCATTGCGTGCGCGACTTCTCGTACATTGCGCTCCTAATATTAACGTATGCGCATGAACATTGCGCCACCGACACCATCCGACATTATAGATGCCGTGAATGTCTCGAGTAGTGTTATCAATAAACTTACATGATAATAATAATGTGGCTGTGTTGTAGTTGTCTCGTGTGTTTAAAATTTACAGTTCGTGTTAATAAGGTTCATTTTGCTTTGCAGGACTACGTGAAAGACTGCGTAAATTGCAGTGTGAAACTTGCGCAGAAGGATAATAAAGAAGGTAAGATTAGGTGTAAAGATTTTTTAGATTTATGTTCACTACACAGTGATAAAACAGAAACGCTACGACATGAAAGTAACCTTATTCTCCATACAATAATGTTCATTGGTTGCAGAGACGGAACAGAAAGGCGACGACAAGGTAGGCTCCAGCGAGACGGAGGCGCGCCTGCGCCAGCGCGTGCGGGACCTCGAACTTGAGCTCGCGCAGGTGAAGCTCGCGCATGTGCAAGCGCAGTGCAGCAATCAGGTAACTGACTACTTATTCAACAACTGTTGGCTTTTCAAGGCTCTACTTAAAGCCGAAAGTTGAAAATCCAACAACACTATGTAGGGCTCGTCTAGTGTTTGTATCTTGCAAACATTTGAAATTCGAAAAGTACCCTAAGAGCGAGTTTTTTATCCATAGTTAATGCCTCCGTGGTCAAGTGGTATTTTTTTTCCTCGATATACCTCTGACGTAATCGGAGTCTGTGCTTATCTAGTTCTCATTAAATCCAGTTCTCACTTGTACGCCTCTCGTACTTTTATTCTTCATACTATATCTTTCCTTCATCCATCATCGTTCATTCTAGTGGGTGGGATTCCTATTTGCCTACTCTATTTAAATTCTTTATTTTTATAACACTTAGGGGCCTTTAAATTTGTCGTAAAGAGCCGCGCGGCACTTTGCGACAAAGGAGACGTTCATTAATGTATCGAGCTTGGTACTAAATTAATTAGTAATTGGAACAGTCTTCTGAGCTATATTTGCTGAAAGAGTGTAATTATTTTAATGTATTTACGCATTTAGTTTTTTTACAGCCACCCGTCTTTTTTAAAACAAGTGTTTAAAATTAAAATGTTTGCATCACTAAATGCAAACAATATTTATATTTTGAGGTTGGCAACCCTGTGGATTTGCCATTTGACAATGACAGTGACAGTCTCAGTCGGCAAGACTTGGGTCTAGGCATGGGCAATATCGTTTTTACACTATAGCTAAACTTATAAATGTAGCGGTTTAGTATATCTTAATTGCATTTATATATTTTAATTTTGATGTACATATTGGCTGGATCTATATGGAACTCGGAAGTGAAAGGTAAGGTACTATAATTGTTAGGTTTCGTTTTTTGTCGATTTATATACATCATTGTATTTTATTTGGAACTGTATACTCGACGAAGTCCCGCACGTATCACAATCGCACACAGAAGCACAGCATTTCAAGTACCCGACTCGGTTTGAATCAAATGTCATAGCGCGATACGGTTTTGGTGGGCAGTTCTGAAACTTATACCAACATTAACGTAAAAGTTACGCGGATATCTGATACAAAAAAAAAAAACAAATAGGTACTGGATATGCTTATTTTACTTAACCCCAAAGCCATGTTCTCAAAACTCTACGGTTTATACATTCATTCCACCTTAAACCCCAAAATATTTCTATACCTACTTCAATTTCACATAAACCCCAAAACGGTAACGTTATTTTTCACATAACCAGTCAATTTCAGTAATCTGTAATTCACATAATTATAGGAATGACTGACTATTTCAGTAATTGAAAAGAAGGTACCTAATGTAAAACTTAATCAATTCTGTGAAACAAACACTCTAAACTGACTGGAAAACAACTACGTCAAAAAATTATGGTACACAATAGAATGTAGTTATGTTGAACCTAGTAGTAATGAATCGTACTTCTTAAAGGATAATTGTTTACAACAACGGCATTACAAAATTCAAATGTAAAAAACAATTAACCTCACGGCACACAAATCTACAGCACGGTATTCAAGCTGCAGGTGGTCAGGTCGCAGGATAAGATCATAATTATAAAGCCATTGTTTTATAACCTAGCAAAAATCCAAATCACTAAGAATATCGGCGGTCCAGCAAACACAAGCGGTAGGTTGGTCACAAAAGATGGTTCGGAGTCCGTAGGGCATATGCAAAGGTCAAATAGAAGAAAGGACACAGCAACACAAACCTCAAAGCACAATGAAATTAGGAGCAACAGAGCGCTGGTGTCGGTAAGCCGTCTGCCCCGAGTAGGAGTGGGCGAAAAAAATCGTATTTTGATTTAAAACCTATGTATCGGCATAAATAAAATACAATGATGTATGTAAATCTAAAAAAACCGAAACCTTAAAATCATAGTACCTTATCTACCACTTCTGAGTTCCACATAGATTCAGCCAACAACATATTGAAATATGTAACTAAAAAAACAAACAACCAATAAAACCCAAAGGTTGACTGGTAGAGAATGCCTCGTTGCATTAAGTACGCCTATGTACCATAATTTTACATGAAGTTTAAATAAATAACTAAATGCCGATATTCTAAATATTCGTGTAAAAGTGATATTGCCCATGCCTATTAAAAAAGACACCCTAACCACTGTTAGGGTGTCTTTTATTTCAATGCATTCTAACGTTTGCAGATTTTACCTTTTTTCGACACGTTTTGATGTTGCAATGATAATCAATATTTTTTGTCTTAATTTCATGGAGCTGCAGCTAAAATTATAATAAAATCTTAAAGACTTAATAGAAAAGGTAACTTAAGCCACATTAAAAATAATTACATTCCATAGAAATGAATAAATATGCGTCCATGTGCGTTTTGTTTCTACTGAAACATTTCCCTTTTTTTTCAAAAACATGGGCCTGAAAACATCATATTTAACTATAATCGAGTAGCTTGATAAATAAGCTTTCTAATAAGGTATATACATTAGCGTTTAAAAATCTTCAGTATATTGTAACACTTTTGAACGTGTCCTTTGAAGGCGCCCTTAATCTTTATCGTATCCGTGTTATATCGATCTAATGCAAGTTGTCAAGTGGTTTAGGCGTTTGCCTTGTGGCCCGGTAGTCGTGGGTTCGATTCCCATGAGAAAGCATACTTTTGTTAAGTTGTTTTCCAGTTTGGCTTGGACATTGCAGGCTTGAATCACCTGATTGTCTTATAAAATTTGATTCCGTGCTTCGGAAGGCACGTATAAGCCGGTCGTCCCGGCCGCCAAATGGCGGTCGTCAAATAAACCATGTCGGAGGCCCTTGAGGCGGTTTAGAAACTTTGACACGTAGGGTGTGTGGGGTCGCATAAGGAAAACTCAACAGATAGTCACAAATTGTAATAATAGTAAAGAATAAGCTGGCAACACGGATTGGCAGAAAAAGTTTTATTTCGTGCTCCCAATTTTATATCAAAGAAAATCAGTTTTTAGCCATATTTATGTACCATTGTTGCAATAGCAAAATAGACCATTAGAAACTTAACAACACTGGAGAAAGAAGAAAATATATATGTGACCGACAGATGATACATGTCACTTGAGAAATCTTATACTGAAATACCGATGATGATGAACGAAATAAAAATACTTTAGATGACGAACACAAGAGCAGCATCGCAACGTGCACGCCCACCACCCCCGGACCCGCCGCTGAGCTCCGCCTCGCCGACGCCGGACAGCGGATTACCGGTGTCGCCGGCGGTTGCAGTTGCGTCGAGCTCCAGCGACGAGTATTTCTCTCCGCCGACGTCGCCAACACTTGTACGTCGGTAGGGGAGAGGCCGGCCATCGAGGGGCTTGGGACCTAGGGGCCAACCGGCCCCGAGCCGGGTCCCCGCTACCGGTGGTTGTGTGCAGCGCATGAGATGGACTCAGTCCATAAACGAGAATGTCATGCACGCATATTACGGGGCTATAGAGGGGGGAAATAACCACACTGCGTACCGTGTTAGGATGCTGTCTCTGTTCCAGGACCTTGAACCAACCGTGAATGTCTTGGGCCAACGATTATCGGATCAGGTGCGGGTTATCCAACGTAATCACAGGTTGGACGATGCCGCATTTAATAGGCTGCGCTCAGAGGTACTGAGCAACCTTATCATCTCAACCCCGACATAGACCGCGGTTCAGGCGCCAGCTAATGGCGCGATCACACCGCGGCCTTACAACTTCAGTGATGAGGTAGATGATAGGGTTTTCACGGTAAGTAGCCAGTGCAACGACAGACTGAGGGGTGCACTGGAGGATGCCCTTCGCGAGTATAGATCAATTCCGACCGAATTTAGGCCCCGATTACCATGGTTACCCATGCACAAAAAAAATAGGGCGCTGGTGTGTGCCCTGGACTCGCTGCTGCAGAATATCTTTGAAAGCAGCAAGAGCCTCGTTGATACGCACTCAATCCTGTATTGTGGGGCTGTTGTGGCATGTCGTTTAGCAAATGTCAAGTTTAATAGTTTTGATGAAGCTATTCGAACAAAACCTGCTGCACCAGCCTGGCAGTGCCGGATCGAGCTGCGTATCGATGAGGCTAGGGCACTCATCGGCAAACCTTACTGCTTCAGGGAGGGCAACACACGGCCACGAGTGATGCGCTTTGTGAGACGGGCGTTTTCGGGGACTGTTATCAGTCCTCCAGATAACACGTACCGTGTCACGAAGCGCATCGACTTCCTGAAGCAGAATGTTTGTGCATGGGCATACCGTATTCGGCGGTATACTCGCAGAATCGCATGTTCCAGAGCGATGTGAGGTGGGTATATAGAGCTTGGGAGCGACCTGAACAAAGTGTGACCGACGTGTCCCGCCCGGATGATAACGCCACGAGTACATTCTGCCGAAACATCTGGTCGGTGCCCGTCTGTCATACCGAGGATGGCTGGATGCGCGATGTCGAGCGCTTGTGTGAAGCTATACCAGAAATGGAAAAAAAACAACATCACCCTATTAGATATGGGTTTGATAGCCTGAAATAAATGTTTTTTTTTTAATTAGATGTAGCCAAAGCAGCCCGTCCGTTACCGAACTGGAAATATCCGGGACGGACGGACAGACTGCATAACTTCTGGCTCAAATGGTATAACAGCTCACACGCGCTCCTGGCATCTCAATTCCAGTCATCCTTAGAGTCGGCATCGCTACCACAGTTTTTAACAACTGGCGTTACCCACCTGCTACATAAGACCGGTAGTCCCTTCTTACATCCATCCTGAGAGGGAAGATCAATGAGCACATTGAGACTAACTCAATTATGTCTGCCTATCAGAATGGATGTAGGAAGGGGTCCCGCGGCACTAAGGAGCTTCTCCTCATAGACATGGCCATAAGTCAACAGGTTCGTCGATCCCGCAAGGTACCGTCGACATGTTGGATAGACTACAAGAAAGCCTATGACTCTGTGCCACAAACATGGCTCATGAAGGTGTTGGAGTTGTACAAAATAGATGTAACTGTAGAGTTACATCTATTTTGTACAACTCCAACACCGGTGCGTAGGCACCTTCCTTGACTCATGTATGAGGCAATAGAAAACAGTCCTTCGCTATCCAGGATGCGACCGATTCAGGAGAATGATGAACATGTATGGATTAAACGGGGAATATTTCAGGGCGACTGTTTGAGTCCGCTTTGGTTTTGCTTAGCTCTGAATCTTTTAAGCACATTGCTGGAGGATTCAGGTCTAGGCTAGAAGAGGTGGTCAGGCCATATCTCACCTTCTTTACATGGATGATCTGAAACTCTTTGCCCTCAACAGTTCGCGACTGATGGAGCTACTGAAGGTAACTGAAACCTTCAGTAGTGTCATCAGGATGGAATTTGGTGTAGACAAATGTGCAGTCATGCATGTAAAGAAAGGGGACATTATGGAATCTGAGGGAATTCAACTCTCGGATTCCATACAGGCTAGATCCCTCAACTCAACCGGAACCTATAAGTATTTGGGTATGTCGGAAGCGTTTGGCTTTAATGTTGCTGTCATGAAGCAATCGTTAAAGGAGCGCTTCTTTGGCCGCCTGAAAAAGGTTTTGATTAGACTTTTGTCGGGCGGAAAAGTAGATGCGCGCCTTCAACGGTTGGGCCATGCCGGTATTAATGTACTCTTTCGGTATACTCAAATGGACTCAAACCGAACTCGAAGCCCTGGATAGGAGGGTCCGTACACTGCTGACCGTAAACCGTATGCATCACCCACAATCGTCGGTGATGAGACTGTAAATCCCGCGGATGTACAGTCTTTATCAAAGCTGATGTGGGTATGCACCTAGATGTGGTCGCAGTGGACAAGAGACTCACCCCGTTGTCCATGGCGAAAGAGAACTGGCGCAAACCTATGATACTTACCAGAGATGACCGCAAGGAGGTATGGAAAGGCAAGGAGCTTCACGGGCGCTTTTATCGGTCTCTTCATGGATCCGATGTAGATTTGTCAGCGTCCGTAGCCTGGCTACGTTTCAGTGATCTCTTCGGGGAAACTGAAGGTTTTGTCTGTGCGATTATGGACGAAGTTATCTTCACGAATAACTACCGGAGGCATAATTATGAAGGACGGGACGGTGGACGTGTGTCGGGCATGCCACAGTCCGGGTGATTTCATCAGACATATAATCTCTAGTTGTTCTCGTCTGGTTAACGGCGAGTACTTGCACAGGCACAACCTAGTGGCCAAGATTATCCATCAGCAACTTGCTTTGAAATACAAACTTGTGGATTCTGAGGTACCGTATTGGGCACATACTTGTAGTGCCCGACCCAGTTCTCGAAAATGACCATGTCACGTTGTACTCGGATCGGTCTATCATCACTGATAGGACTATTCTTGCCAATAAGCCTGATATAGTGGTGATAGACCGATTAGCGCGCCGCACAATGATAATTGATGTTACCATCCCGCACGACGAGAACCTCGTGAAGGCTGAGAAAGAGAAGCAAATCAAGTTTCTCGACTTAGCACACGAAGTTGTCGACATATTATGGAATGTGGACTCAGCTGTCATTGTGCCGATAGTCGTTACGGCCAATGGCTTGATGGCCAAAAACTTCGACGACCATCTGTCGAAGCTGGCGTTACGCGGTTGGATAAAGGGCCTGAAACAGAAGGCAGTACTCCTCAATACGGCTCGTATTGTGAGGCGGTTGCTTTCTCTGGAGCCCTAACCACCGGTAGCTTGGACCCTGCTCCCGACACCAGCGGATTACTATTTTTTATTATTTTTAAATGTATTTTTTTAAGATATATTTAAAAATGTAACTTATATGTATATAAAAATAAATAAACGAAATAATAAAGAATAAATCGTTTATTTTTGTACACTTACAATTGAGCATCCAGAACACAGTTACAAACAAAGTGTTGTACATTGAGACACAATCAAAAAGCGAACTGCTGCCTCCTATAAAAATGATTAATTAGAAAAAAATGTGGATAAATTACGAAGAAATTAATGTATTTTTCGTTCAATTTTGTTTAAGTTATCATGTCTACTGCTAGATATAAGTAGCTGCAGCTTCGTCTTTTCGAGTTGTTAGAACTTTTTACATTAGCGGGTCATGTCATAGATTTTTGGGGATACATTATTGATTATGCTTTGCGAGCCCTGATAGCAGATATTTTGCAAATAATAATGCCTGCCACTTTGAAATTTGTTTTCACTCTTCAGCATTACCGCTCCTGAAAATTACTTAATTTGATACTTTATTAATGCAACCGAATGCTGTTTTTACAGGAACTGAGCCATCAACTGACAGTGGCCCTCAATGAAGTACAGTCAGGCGTCAATCAGAAGCAGACCGTCGCGCCCTGGCTAGTGCGCACGCTCGGTAAGAAACATCACATTTTGTTACTAATAATAATCCCTATTTTTTTTACTATAGTTTCTGCCTACCTCTACGAGAAATAGCGTGAACCTGAGATGTCAATCAAAATTAATACGATTTTTAAAGGGTCGTGTGATTCTATGTAAAAGACACAATAAACTTATTGAAGCTTCTGTAATAAAATATAATCGTTGTAAAGAGTTTTAATAATATCTTTGTGCTGTAAATTTAAGCTATTACTCCGTAACAGACTATTCTTTTTTCTGAAATTACTGTGCAATACGCAGTAGGTATTCTAAGGACAGTAGTTATTCCAATGTTCGCGGTACTAATACGGCAGGACATTCGCCATAGGCTTCTTTTGAGGAGTATTTTCCTGTATACTCAAAATAAGCCTATGACAAATGTCATGGCCTATACAAATTTTTAAAGTGTGCGTGGATGGCCAAATCCGAAACTATGAAGAATATCGAAAAACACTGAAAGCAGTCTCGAACCCGATTTTGATGAAAACTAAAACTGCATCATTGGTTTTTTGAAAAATTGCTATTCCTAGCCAGGAATCCAACCGGTTGATTCCGAAAAAAAAATTAAAACACACATGTATGTCTTTTTTTTTTTTTTTTTCTGTGGGGAAATCCTCATGGATATACTCCATCTGGGTGAGACGGATTATTATGTCGGACTCCTACCGACTAAAACCCCACAGTTCCTACGGTTACCATAAGTGGGAGGCCCGGGATACAATAAAATTCACGCGCGCCCCCGACTGGTATCAGACCGCCATTGCTAACGAGTTCCACCTCTTAGTGTGGCCGCGCTTCTACGACCGCACAGGCTCCTATAAAGACTGAAACTGCGCACCACGTCGTTTAGGCCCGGCTGGTCAGGCGACTACTCGGCCCCAAGTTAGCCGCCCGCAGGCCCCTTCTTATGGTGGCCGGAGATCGTTTAGCGCCCTTCGACGCCCGGTTACCCTTCTGTACACATGTATGTCTACCATGAGCTTTATCAATCAATACTCGCTAGCGACTGTAGTTAAAAAAAAAGTGTGAAAACTTTTAAAAAACAAGTTTCTTATTTATTTATTTTTCAGTTGTAACTAAAGTTTTACTTGCAACTTGCTTGCTTGTTATTTAACAACTTTAACTCATGGTAGAGGTACTGTGTTATTACACCATTCGAAAGTGTCTTTAATAAGGATCAAATTCTGGGTAGTAATAACATATGGCAAACTAAAGGACAGAGCTAATTTTTAACGAAATACTTTTTTTATTAAGAAAAAATAAATAAACAACTGATAAATTGTCAAAAATCTATGATGCAGTTTTAGTTTTGACCAACATAGGACCTGAGAATCTACAATTGCATCATTGGATTTAGATTTAGGTAGGTAGGTTTAGTTACAAATTTAAAAAAACACACAGTACCGCTAACGTACCTAAGTGAGTTATGAATATAAAAAACCGGCCAAGTGCGAGTCGGAATCGCGCATTAAGGGTTCTGTACCATCATATTTTTATTATTCGTTGTTATAGCGGCCACAGAAATACACACTGAAAATGGCAAGTGTCTACTTATTACGGTTCAAGAGATATAGCCCGCTGACAGACGGACGGACGGTTAGCGAAGGCTTAGTAATAGGGTTCCGTCGGTTACCCTTTGGGTACGGAACCCTGAAAAGTAATTTATTAAAAATGACTTGTCGCCATTTTTGGTCGCAAAGTTAAAGTTTTTACACTTTATACTTTTGACATTTTATTTAGTTTGAGTTGCTTTATTGGAAGTTTGGAACAATTCGTTAAAGAGATGTTGGAAATTGACTTATAAAATATATTCCTTTATTTATATTATTGTTTAAGTTAACAATCCTCCTGTTACTGAGAAACAAAACCTTAGAAAAGAGGAAAAGGAATGAACGCCGTCAGTACAATATTTTATTTTTTTGTGTATGAACAGTCTTGTGTTAGTCTACACAACACATTATTCATTATAAAACGGCATTAGACTGACTGTTTTTCTATTGTTTTTCCGTAGTACCATTTCCCACCATTTTCACTTGTTAACATTTTTCTTCATACTAGAAAAGTATGCCCTTTGGGAATCAATATCTTCGGGAATAAGACTGCGGTGATGTGATCTAAATAGAGCTTTTACAACCATGGAAATACTTACTAAATATGAATACCCATGATTTAAAAAGAAAATTAGATTGGCAACTTTACGCAATTCCAAAAACTAAAAAAATATTTGTGAACCAAACATAAAAATAGCTATCCCGCCTCTGATACTCAGTGAGTATCTTCCGACGCGTGTATGTTCGTACAAGTTCGGAAACACGAAGATTACCGAAGAGCATACTTTTTCTGGTTTACTAAACTTACATCTCTGTAACGATGTGTCCAAGGATTTGTAAAAATATTGTTTGTTTTGCTTCATTGTAGGTCATTAACCAGAAATACCAAGTTACCAGTTTGGAGGTGATTGCGTTACCTATTAATATATGTGCTTATGTGCTGCTTTTTGCTGTAGTGAAAGTCATATGATAGTACTAAGCTAGTTGTATTGTTATAAGTTCTACAAAGTCGTGTAGCGGAGTTCTGGGTTAGAGATTTTGGACAGATTCTACCAAAACTCGTCGCACGGTCCACTTCAGAGATATTTATTTAAGATTTTTATTTTTCGGTTCCATTAAAATCTCTGATTCTCTGGGAACTTTTGTTATACAACGTGTAAAAGCCTCTTGAGGGTTCATTGAAATCATCATTATGAACAACTTTTACTATGGGACCAACACTGAAATCGCGAAAAAAGTCGACTCCCGCATACATTTGAAGGGCACAGGAAAAGAAGGGGCTCATTAACATTCTCATTGTTTTGAGTAATCAAGTAATTAAACCTAAAATCTCTTAATTAACAATTACAAATTACTTAGAATTTCATATTTACCTATTTATACAAGGGACAGTGTACATTTAACACCATAGGTTAATGTTTTTTAACATTAATTTAGTAAACAAATAACAGTTTGATATTTTATTGTCAAAGTCCCAAATGTAACTGGAAAGAAGGTGCTCATTGTCGCAATGAGCTCCTTTTTGCATATTGCAACTGAAATGGTGATGATAAACAGTGTCTGACGTATTTCTGTTTTTCCTGTTTACTGTATTGTTTGAGTAATGAAATAAAACAGATTTTAATTTTAGCATGACATTTTAATTATGGGGTAAATTTGTATAAAACAAGATGCTTTCAGGAGAACAAAATTTTTTCAAGTGCTGAAGATCACTGTATTTTTCTTGAGAAATTGGTAACTTCTCTGTGTACAAACTCCCAGGCAAAAAAAAATCTGGAGAATTTGTGTTCTTGCTTGCTTAGTAACTTTATCGAAACATCCCAATCTGCAGCTACATGCTGGACCGGCTTCATGACTTGATAATCTTAACTTTTTCAATACTTCAGCCATTCGACCATGTGATTTCCTTTTTTTGTAGTCTTATAAACACAGTTTTCTTCATTATCACTACTATTAATATCCATTTTGAAATAACAACGTACGAGTCGTAAAATTTCTGCAAGAAAGCTTATCTGACAGCTGTCACTTATATGACAACAAATTCAAAATGGCCGATAATGAGCGCGTTCTCTACTACAACCGCTGCAATGGGCGCGTTTTAACACTGTTCAATAGACAATGGGCGCCTTTTTACTTGGTTTGGTATGTAATGAGCGCGTTTTATTCTAAACTCAGATTTTTTTACATGGGCTTTACGTGAAATCAGCTCCTTTTACCATTTTTTGAATAATGTGGTCTGATTGGCCGTATAAAAACGCACCGAACGGCATAGTTAATTCAAAATTTAAAAATTGGCAATGAGCCCCTTCTTTTCCTGTACCCTTCATTTATTTATGTGCGCATAACTCGACAAAATGTACTGAACAGCTGATTTTTTTTTTCGCGATTTCGGGGTTAGTCCCATAGTAAAAGTTGTTCATTTGATGACCCCTTAAGAGGTCTTTACCATCCTGAGGCAGTCGGGTATAGACAGGTTCATACTCGCACATCAACGGGTGCATGGAAATCTCATTACGTTACAACAATATTTATTAACTCAAAGAATGGGCTATGTAGAAACGTGTGTGTCGGTGATAGTATGTTTGTTTGTCTGTGTGTCTTTTATAATCTTGTCTAATCTAGTAACTAACCTCTTGTATTTCTGTCCTTTATTTGCTAGGGTTTCTTTTTCGCTCTAACCAATCTTGACTACTTTTTATTAGAAACAATATCAGACTCGTAAGCTAAAAAGTAAGATGCTATCATAGATTCCACACTAAATTAAAAAAAAATATTGACCTGTCACGTTATTCCAAAAAGGTTCCATCATGGAGGCGGCGCAAAACCGGCCGTCGTTCCAGACGTACCTTCCAAATATAAACCCCGACCAGCCAGCAACACCTCTTCATAGACAAGGGTCGTTCTCGGGCAGCCAGGCGCACAGCCACGCGAGCCTGCACCGCCGCGACTCCGAGCCCTACAGCCCCGACGTGGTGCGGAGGAAGAAAGACCTCAACGCTACGAAACGACACTCCTTGCTCGTCGAGTCCAACCTCACAAAAGAGGCCAAGGAAATCAACCGGAGAAGTCATGAAGTCCCCATCGTGAAAAACCTCTCGATGGGTTGACACCGCCGCTCGCACACTCCGGCTAGTACGATATTATGAACGAAATCTTCATTATAATTATGTTTCGTATTATTTCGGTGTGTCAGAGATTGTAAAGGAATATGTTGTATGACACGCGCGCGCTACAGTTTGCAGCATCTTCGAAACCTGTGGCATAGTGTGTTATTGTGCACATAACCGTAACACTAGTCATAATGTAATATAATCGAGCACATTACAAATTGTTTACCGATTGGATAGTATTCTAGATGTATTGGTTACCTTTGATGCCAGTATGTACAGTTGAGGCGATTATTTCTCATGTTTTACAAAATAAATATATCTATCTATCTATCTACAGATTTCAATTTTTTTTTGCTTTAAGACAGGACACACAATACTTTTTGAGGCTGGTACTGAGCAGACTATTGCATAGAAAAATGTATTTTAATTTCTTGATAGCAATGATCAAAATAGCGTAAACTTTTCACCAATTTCCTATTGACATCAAACTGAAACGGTATTTAAATTTAATGAGTTATAATTTATTGTCAGTGACGCATTATTAATAAGTAAATAAATGTCATTCGGCGACATTGAAGTGATCACAATACTGAGGCCACGATTCCACATGCAACCAACTCGCATGCTAGTTGCGTTACATTGTGGGCTACCGAGGTATTTTGTGATTGATCGTGCCCTGCAATGTAATTGAATTGCTTGCGAGTGGCTCGTAGGTAGCAATGTAGCCTTAGGGTGCCTTTCCACCTCACAATTTCCAGAGATGTGCTATACAGCTCTATGCTGTGAGAATGTAAAAGCTAAGCTACAAAACTATGTGACCCTTTCCACGGATGCTAAGCTATGTAGCGGAGCGAGTACCATGTGCTATGAAAATGCGCCGCCGCAAGGTAGTTTTGCGTAGAAGATGCGCAGCTCAACCTATGCGACGTATCGACATTAGGGAAGGCACGGGCAGCGACGGCGCGGTGAGGGGAGAGGCGCTCGCGCCGCCGACGCGTGTCCTACCGGCCACTCGGCCAGTTCATTTCGTAACGTTCAAGATAAAGGCCCGCCTTCTGGTCGGGTACACTGCTCAGCACATAGCCACACCACTAGTGATCATCGATAGCTCGCATACGCAGTACGCGTCCTTCCATATAAATAAAAGTAGCTTAGTTGAATCAGTTTCCACCAGTGCTATGCTATGTGGACCAATGAATATGATTGGTGGATATCAAACGCATCCATAGCAACTTTGCATAGCACATCTCTGGTAGAGAAGCAGCCACAGTCTGTAAAGCCGTAAAGCAGTTTACGACCTGTAACAGAATAAACGCAATACCTCTTAAGGGGTACTCATCATTATGAACAACTTTCCCTATGGGACCAACACTGAAATCGCGAAAAAAGAATCGACCTCCTATACATTTATGTGCGCATAACTCGACAATATGAACAGCTGATTTTTTTTCCCGATTTCGGGATTGGTCCCTTACTAAAAGTTGTTAGTAATTATGAGTACAATGACCCCTTAAGAGGTATTGCGTTTATTCTGTAATACGTTGTATGTTGAACGGAACTAAGAAAAATAGACCTTACAGTGACGAACATTCGATACAAATAACTCAACTCCGATACAAATACGTCACATATACACCGTTAAATTTTGATCGTTTTAATCCCGTGGCGGGTCGATACGGTACATGAAACACTGTCGATTTGTAAAGATAAAATAAAAAAATACAATACATTTTTCTAAATCTCGAATTAATATACGCATGTACGAAATTAATTTCTTTAGGTAAACGAGTCAATGACCTTTTAGGTAGTTGTCGGTCGTTGCGTACTAACTACCTACAGGTCATTGAACTCGCCCCGCTGACGTTTAATTAAAGAAATTAATTTCGTACATGCGTAAATTAATTCGAGTTAAAAAAAAGTACTTTATTTTTTCATTTTATCTTTACAAATCGATAGTGTTTCATGTAACGAACGACCCTCCACGGGATTAAAACGATCAAAATTTAACGGTGTAGTTAGCATTACCATTGCAATGATTAAAAATATAGTTTATGAATCTCTTTTTCGAAGGAAAGGTATCATCACCCACTTTGATATTATTAAGTTCATATTTATGTATAGATGTGTTACAATTTTGATTTAATTTTTATTATTTGATTGCATTTATGCCAAGTTAAATTTTATTTGCGAGAATTTATTAAAAAATCAGTTTAAATTTTTCGTCAAAATTCACGTTACAGTGAGTGCCTTCCGGTTAAGGTTTAGTTATATTCTAGACATTATATTAATGACATTTATCAGTATTTCGCTCATGTTTAGCCAATCTCTTTTCCATACATCTCAAAAATATTTATTACATATCAGAATAAGGCAATAAATCATAATGACGATGAAAATTAATTGACTGAAAACGTGTCTTGAATCCATAGACATGTAGAACAGATGCAAGCTATGAAAACATGCCTAAAAGTACTACATTTATTCATAGACGAGCTTCGATATTTCTCAAATTTGCTTCTCAATATCACCAATTCAAAATGTTATGAAAATTATTTACTAAGGTGATTTCAAAATGGTTACGGTTGCGTTGAAAACATTCGAGCGAGTTGGCGAAAAGCATTTGAGGGACCTAAAGAAGTGATCGATAATGATATTATATAATTAATTTGTTTTATATTTTGGTTGTCATTGTAATATCGTATGAATAATTTACCGTTAAATGATAATTATTTTCGTTTTTTTTTATAAAAACCGTAGTTTGTAATAATCGTCTTAGGGTAAACTGAACGTATTAGAAATTATACTGAAATTAAAGGTGTAATTGTTAACGATGTAATTCGATTATCTATAAGTGAAAGAGTATATTATGATGTATTTTATATTAAAAAAAAATAACAAATAACATGAATAAATAAATGCTTTGTAAGTTTTTCGCTTATAGGAAATTGTAGAAGTTTCAAGAGGCAATCACGAAGATTTTTTTTAGAATCGGTCTCGAAACGCAATTACGCTATAATTTATTTCCAATAAATAATCTATACTAATATTGTAAAGCTGAAGAGTTTGTTTGTTAGTCTGTTTGTTTGGTTGTACGCGATAATCTCAGTTTTTAGTGTTGGATAACCCTTTTATCGAGGAAGGCTATAGGCTGTAAACATCAAGCTGCGACCAATAGAAGCGGAGCATTCATGGAAAATGTGACGCAGACGAAATTGCGCGGGTCAGCTATTATTGTATAAACACATCATGCAAGTACTCTGTGTTCAATTCCTTTTGAAAAACAAATCTTGTTTAATCCTCAACATGTCCAAATTGTCCAATATATAAAAACATAGTAACTGCCATAGAATAGTGGTGTAAACGAAAGTGTTTAGTGGTCATTCAATCCAGTATAATGTTGGTTCATTTTACTTTTACGTTGTTACGTTTTTTTTAATGTAAACAGAATTACTGACAAATTTGTAATATTTATTGTTGATAGTGTGAAGTCTCTGAAACTCATTTAACGCTCAATGTACACTAACGTTATAATAAAACTGTTCAATAATATAAAACAACAACAATCATCAAACAAACACTTAACATAAAATTAAAAAAAAAAAGCTCTCAACTTGATATGCCAAAAAATAGTAATGGCGCGTTTACATTAACTCGGTCACCGAATGCGGCGACCGCATTCGGTTTAACCGAATTGATTAATCGAATTGGGCTGTTTACATTAAGTCGGTCGCCGAATACGGCTACCGTATTCGTTTTAGTTGTCGGTTTACTGGATTCGGCGACCACATTTTTGCGAACAATGAGTGGCGCTTTTCAACAAATCAGCCGTGTTCAGTCACCGAAAACGGTCTGCGGCCGAATACGGCTAACCGAAAATCCGTTTTCACTAGTCAGTGACCGAATACGGGCTGCAACCGAATCGGTAAAACGACCTAATGTAGATGAGCCATTACTAGACACCCTTATCTTTTAGCATTTCAAATTGTAAAGACATTCCTGTCTCATCAGTATGTAATTATTTATAATTATGTGTAAATAATGTTACCCATATATCTAAATAGTAATCAATTCGCAAAATATCACAGCGCTTATAGTTAAAAAAGTTAATTAATTAATGTTATTTTCGTTGGAAGTTTAATATGTAAGTTAAAAGGCATCAAATAATATTTATGCTGATATTCTTTCTACTGTATGGTATTAACGCTCGCTGTTTGTGTACTAACAAGAAGTGGGGGAACATTGAAGTTGATGTAGCAGTAATCTGTCATATTTTCACGTTTAACAATTCAAATTCCAAATCATGTTTATTTGACTTAATTTTAAAACGTGTGCGTCACGGAAAGTCAGAAGCCAGAAAATCTAGCAACAGTCTTGCCAAGGAGTACCGTGTTAGGGAGCGTTGCAAGTATTACGTAACGAATCTTGTAAAACTTTACGATGCTTTATAGGGGCGGGGGAGGGGGTTTGAACTACGCGTTATGAAAAATGGGCACTTGGTGGTTACGTAATGTTTTACTAGGGTACAGAAAAACGTTACGGCGCATTAAATGGGGGAGGGGGGGGGGGTCAAAAATCTCCAAAAATTGCGTTACGTAATACCTTAACGCCTTACCCAGTGAATGGGTTATGGAGGTCTGGTAGGCAGCCGCTTGACGTAAAATGCTGGTATTCTACTGAATGCGGTTTTTTAATATAATACAGTAAATTTACTGAAATGCTTCCCCTAATATGTTATTTCCTAATCTGTACCTGTAGTTATCTTATGAAAATGTATTGTTTACTCATAGTTTTAATGCTAGCTGTTTAATGCTTCTCGAAGATATTATATCGCAGCGTATATATCATTTGATTGACAATAATATTTTGATGTCCGTAATATTATGTATATTTGTTGATGTTTTTCGGTTTTTATGTGTTGTACCAATATTTTGGAATTTGCGAACTATTCTTATGATTGATTGTAAAAGTATTCAATTAGAATTTTCCTGACATTTGTATTTTGGTGTATGTTTCGAGCTTTTACTGATGTTCATTTGTTTTCAACAAAACAATATGTGACTTATGAATGCTTATGACTTGGAAATCTGACATATCGCACCTTTAATCCAATACCGTCACTAAACGAGATTTAAAAAAAAAACTGTTTTTAACGCCATCTATTTACTGAGCGCTAATTTACAGGTTGCTCCGATTCCGATATTTTAATGTCTAGTCATTGATGTAGAGGGCGTTGTTAATATAAACTTTATTCATATAACTTAATGTTTCCCATAAATCTTAAAATAACTCTACTGCAGAATTTGCTTATTTATGATAGTGACGGTATTGGACTAAAGGTGCGATACTATATCAGTCAGTTTATGTATGTATGTTAATCGGGCTGGTTTCCGCAACTCTACGACTAAGCCCGTATTTTGCTTACAGTTAGCTTATTATGTGTATTCAAAAAAAAGCAACCCCTATGACCATAACATGTCCTAGTTCGTTATAAATCCGAGGTGTTTTAGCAAAAATGTATTAAAATTGTCGTCATAATAACACTACATGATTATGACTATTTCGTTCTAATATAAAAGATTTTAATGTATACTAGTTGCCTCGGTCACGTCTTATTGTACATAATTTATTTTGATCTCTATTTTTATGATGATAACATTATTTTTTAGAATTCTGAATATATGATATAAATGATAAAATTAATGATAATGATACCTATACAATTAATATGTATATTTAATTGCTTTATTATGAAAAAGACTTTATTTTAATTGTGGACTCAATTCTTTGCTTTGCATTAAGAAATTCACCAATGTTTTATGTCTTTAGTCAGGTTTTGTGATAATTTAGTTCGAGTTGACGGCAAACTTAAAAAATGGAGCAAAAATATTAGAAAAAATAATGTTTGTCGTCGACTTTTCTTCGCCATACTTACTCGGTACGTATAAACAGCGGCTTAGCATTGTTGTAGATGATTATGTTCTAATAGTGATGTAGTTACATTATACAATAACAGCTTTATAAATAACGCCGATATCATTAGATAGTGATGCAAAGTTTAGAGTGAGTTGTAATCGCTGAGAAATGTTGTTTTAGTCTGTCATTAATGAAAATAAACATTTTACAAAGACTGTTTCTGTTTTATTTTATGGTATGGTTACCAATTTTTAGGGTTCCGAATATCCGTAAGTAACGGAATCCTTATAGGATCACTCATTTGTTTGTCTGTCCGTTTGTCACAGACAATTTTCTCCGAATCTACTGATTCACAGATTCTATTGAAATTTCGCACACATTTATGAACTTCTCTGACCCAAACATGAACGCGTTACATAAATAAATAAATTTTGAACAAGGGGTCACTTTTGGGGTACAATCTAGAAAATTAAAAAAAAACAGTATCGTGTGACATTTCATATGAAAGAGCCTATGTTTAAGGGCGGTATTTTTCCATATTTTAAAATAAGTTATTTAAGAAATTAGATGGAAAATAACCGTTTCCTAACTCCGAAACTACTGAGCCTTAAATGCTGAAAATGTAAAGTCCATAGTGTTAAAGTAACTTACAAAAATGGGATTCATACGGAACCCTTTGCACGCGAGTCCCTGGCTATATTTTTTACTGTTTTTGCTTATCTGAAAACTCCGTGCTATGATATCTCTGTGGGAACCTGGTTCTCTAGGCTTCCGGTTCTCGTTATGCCTATTAATCAATCATCATATCAATTTCTGGAAATGTCAGCCGGTACCAATGGATTAACATGTTTTCCGGAGTACAACACTTTAAAAAAATTGCGATAAATCGGAATAGAAATAACGCAAAACAGCGCCATCTATTGGCGAGTGGATTATAGCATCTTTTGGCGAGTGCTACGTGACATCTAACGGCGAGTAGCTAAACTGTTAGTAGGATTTAGTGTAACTAGAGGCCACTACTATCCCAACGCATCATTTTGTAAAGTTCGATGAAAATGTGAATGAAGAGTGAACACAGCTTTATCTACACTAATATGAAGAGGAAAGATTTGAATTTTTGTATGTTTGTAACGTATGAACTCAAAAACTACTGGACCCATTTAAAAATTCTTTCACCATATCAATACTACATAATCCCTGAGTAACATAGGCTATATTTATTACTAGAAAAGAATTAGGGTTCCGAAAATTGCAGCGCGGGCGAAGTGTTGGTGCTTATAGGCGTTCCTGGTTTACCTCTAACCATGAGAGGTTTTATTTTTATCGTTCGTCAACAAATATTGAGACTTCGGACGGGCTACTATAATGATAAATTCCTTAATATGTCATGTGTCAAAGCAAGTTTGCGTGAGCCTGTGTTAGATCAACGACGCACTCGGACATTTAGACAGATTTTATCCAAGTAGTTAGGATTATTTATTATTTTTGGGAGATTTTAATAGGTATAATAGTATACCTGCCTACATACAAATAGCAGGCGTGTAGTTACATCGTAAGTAGGCATTGTCTTTGTGTCAGAATGTTATTCATAATGCGCCTGCGTCTACGATATGGAACGAATGGTGCCAAGAAGTAGGCACTTTCATTTTATTACGGAAGAACTTACTACTACGGTTTCCGCTTACCTACGAAAATTGCCGTAAAACATGTTTATTATGATTTGTGAATTGATATTATTAAATATTCATGGCGTCACATATTCACAGTCCATGATGTGGGCACTGGGTAGCACCCCGGCTTCGCTTCTTTATTTAAAAAAAAAACTAGGTAGGTACCCACGTGTAGTGGTAAGTACATAATTTATTTTGTAGTACATTTTTTATGACCAGACTAGTACTTACTTTTATCCAGTCATTTCCAATATCCCTCACGAAACTCTATGATTCAAATTCACCTTCAATATATTTATCAGAATACTTTAGGTATTTGTTTTCCACTGACCACTTGCACCATATCTTCAGGGCCGGCCTTAACCCTCTAAGCGCCCGGGGCGAGTCATGCATTTGGTGCCCTTTTATATTTTCAATTTAGCACCATATTTATTATTGAGTTAAAATTTTAAGTCTGCAACACTAGGTATCTCGAAGATTCAGGCAACACCAATTATTAAACACAAATAAATTACAGCGTATTTGGGACATAAAAAGGTAAGTTTTCACAAATGTTCGTGAAAAAAAATTTTTTTTTTGTAAAAGATAAAAATAAAAAACCAATTTTAATTTTTCACGTAAATTTTGAGGTTATGTGAAAAAAGTTTAAATACAAAAGTTTTAGATCTTTTTATTACCTACAACAGTGCCATTTAACTTATTTCCTTTTCTATAAATCCTTTCATTTATATTTTTAATTCCTTTTTAATAAACCGATTTTTACCCTTAAAAACTCACCCCCTTCCCCTTCCCGACCTTGGATCGCCCGTAAATTATTTTTCCTTTCATTTTTATAATATTCTCCTCCTTTTCTAATGGGTTTTATCCTACTATTATTTTTTTCACTTTTTTTATTTTTAAAGGCTTGCGTCGCCCAACCCTAAAGCCGCTACTGCTATCTTCTTAGCGTGTCGATGGCAATCTGAGTACCTAGACAGGGTCGGTCCAGAGTTTGGCATCTGTTCCTATAGCGTCCAAACAGAGTAATAAGCGTCCCATCCATTGTCTGTAGAACCCCATCAGGCGGACCGTAGGTTTGATTGCTATCCAATATAATTAAAAACTATAATTTACTCTGTAAAAATCTAAACAGTAAAATCAAGTCCGGTCTCTTTTACGAATATTAGTAGTAAGTATCGTAAAACGAGTTTGCACCGGCAGCAGCCAGCGTGTCTGACGCAAATCGTTTGATAATAAACACACGATTATTTTCAGCCAACTCTCCAGTCGAGACGCTTTTGATAAACCGCAAAAAGTTTGTTACCTACTATTTTTAAATCGATTTGGCTTCATAATATTTTGTTTGGACGTTGGCTGTGATATTGTTTCAGATTTTTTAATAGGCTGCCCCAAGGTTAGGGAAAAGAAAAAGCGGGCTGTTACACGTGTCGCAAGACGTATAGCATACTCTGTACTAATATATAAAGCTGAAGAGTTTGTTTGTTTGTTTTATTACCCCTCCTTAAAAAAGCATCATCTTAAAATCGTGTAGCAAAGCAATAATTTTAATTCAAATGACATTGGCAACCAGATAATCAAACAGAGATCAGATACTGAAGCTCACGGACCGTAATTACCATTGTGATCTTCAAACTGACGCAATAATAACCCCAAAAATACATACAACCTACGTATATAATTAAAAGTAATACCAGCAAACCTTTAATTTACCCAAGTGTTTGACCTTTATTCGCGTGAGAATTGTGCATAGCTGTTGGAGCGTGTGTTTTTGCTTGTTTACGTAAAAAGTAAGGGCAGGTGCGCTTGCGCAGAACAGATGTAGTGTGCAGTGTGCCCTACGCTAGAACGTGTGAACGGAAGTCGTTCCGGGTGGTGTACTCTACTCGAGCGAGTTACTGGAGGGTTGCTAGGTAATGGAGTATTTATAGTTCTAGCTAATTCTTATGTGTTAACATTGGCATGAGGTTGTTATCTAGGTATTAACTTTGATAAATTGTCTCAGTTAGAGTAAAGAGACCTTGTCCTGCAGGTAGGCAAACATATCCATCTTTTCGTGTCGATTGACTGACCAGTCTACCTATCTGGTATCGGGATTTGGTTTCCGCACTTAGTCCTGTTGTTGGACCATTGTACGTGAGCCATGGGCGTCTATTCAGCCAACCTACCTAAGGCAGCAGATTAGTCCTTTCAGTTTATTCACGGTGTCTGTAAGAGAATTTTGACTGATAAGTAGGTAGGTAGGTAGGTACGTGCGTACCTGAACTGCTCTGTCCATTACTCACATTGATTGTGCATGCTAGGCAGGAAAGGCATACCCAATAAACGGGCTCGACACAGGCTTGTGTTTGGGATGAGTCGAGGATACCTCATTTTGCCAGATTACTTCTACAGCCGGCAACCTAGGCTCGCAATTTGATTAACACATTTAGTGCCAAGAACTCAGCGTATGGGTCGAGTAGTGATTCGTTATGTGCCCACAACCCGTATATGAGTCGTTGTTTTAAGTAGCTATATGTGACTTGTGTTCATGCGCGGGTTGTGGGCACACGAACGAATTGTTGTTCGGCCCATGTGTTGAGTGCTTTTCACTAAAACTGTAAAAACACTTTTGCACTTGGCACTGAAAGTGTTAAGTAGTTTCCAAATGGGTCACTGCAGTTCGGGTCCAAGCGATAGATGTTCGTATCTAAAGGCTGGTAGTTTACTACGATCTATCATGTATCTAAGACCGATTTATCTGTCGTCCCACACAACTAAGTATATCTTCACATACAAACATAGTGCCGTAATTCGAATGCGTGACCCGTAGCACACAAGCCGAACACTCGGGCACTGCGCCAACCGTGTCAAGCATTTGATTTTAATTAACAAACAAAGAACAATCGTAGATAAACTTGAAGCTGGGGTATTCAGCCCGCTATGTTTGAGCACCAATCAGCAACTAAGCTCCATCGTTTGCATAAAATCAAACAAATGCGACAGTGGAACTCTCTGCCTGCGTCTGTGTTTCCAAACGCTTACAACCCTAATCTCTTCAAAGTTAGAGTGCACAGGCTCCATCTGGGTAAGCTCGCTCCATCGTAGACTTTGTCTCTGTCATCTCTGACCTAGACTAGAGTCAAGAGCAAACCCATCACAAATAAAAAAAAGGACGTGGCGACGCATTTTCATAGAAATAGTTCTAAATTGCTCTTAAGAAGAAAAGAAAACTAAGTAGGTATAATAAAGGCGTCGCACCTTTGCTGCATTGTCGCGTCGCTCTAGTCCAGTGGTTCTTAACTGGTGGTCCGCGGACCACTGGTGGTCCCTGGTAGCTCCCGAAGTGATCCACAAAGCCATCCTTAAATTCTAGATTTAAGCACTTTTTTTTTTTAATATTACCGAAACCGATTGAATGTCGGTGCATTTGTCTTTGAGCAGTAATGAATCAAGAATAAAAAAAAATATATTGATTTGCAAAATTTTGCCTATGCGGTGTTTTATTTAAGAATGGTTTTTTTATTGATTTACATTAATTGCATTATTACCTAGTTGGTAGACAGGTTGGACATTTTGTGAAATGGTCCATTGTGACTAAAAGGTTAAGAACCACTGCTCTAGTCTATGGGGGTCATACAATCGCCACCGTTACGCACGTTATGATAGACTCGCGAAGCCACAGGCGAAGCAAGGTAAACAGACGTTTATTCTGCAAAATCTCATCTCCACTGGTAGTTTCAGATTAATTTCATTGCGGGATCCAAGACAGTTCAATCCTTTCTCTGGGACTCGTCGTTCATAGAAAAGTGGTAAGATTTATTTTTGACGTGATAACGTTTTATGAATCGATGAACACCGGCTGCACGCACGAAAAAGTGTCACGTTCGAGAGCGAGAGCGCGGAACAAGCAATAGAGAGGCACGATCGGGCTAAGCGTTCGGCTTGTTTGTTAAGAATTCAATTGTTTTCTTATGACGTTATCATGTAAAATTATCATCTGTAAAGCGACTTTACACACAACCAATTTTTTACTCAAACGACATTATACGCGACTGTATGTAACTTAACCGTGGTGTGGGAGGCCTATCGCCACTGTTGATTCTGGCTCTCAGGAGTTGCATTGGTTGGGAATCAGGGGGGCTACTCTCTAACGAAATCCGTAGTTTGGGGCTTAGTTGCGGGCGGGCGTATTCTACTCCGTATCACCTACAGACTTACGATTAGTCCCGAATCAGAACTGAAAATGAATGACAACACGATTTCACAGTAACTGTCAAATCGTGTTATCATTAGTTCTCAGTGGTTAGGTGATACGGAGTAGAAAATGCCCGCCCGCAACTAAGCCCGAAACTACGGATTTCGTTAGAGAGTAGCCCCCCAGCTCTTCAAGCCCACTTCACCAACATATTCTCGACTAGCTGACCCGCGCAACTTCGTCTGCGTCACAATTTTCGTTACTGCTCCGCTCCTATTGGTCTTAACGTGATAATATAAATGGGCTTCCTCGATAAATGGGCTGTCCAACACTGAAAGAATTTTTCAAATCGGACCAGTAGGTCCTGAGATTAGCGTGTTCAAGCAAACAAATAAACAAACTCTTCAGCTTTATATATTAGTAGTATTAGTATAGAGTATAGATAAATAAGATTTTTACAAAATACCTAGAGTGGATGGTGCTGTAGGTGAGGTGAGTTGGTGGATACCAACTTAGTAACAGAGAATTTGATTAAAATACTTATGTTCTGTAAAGTAGTGTTTTTCTTAACTATATTTATCTATACATCTACATAATTATATCGAACAGGGGCGAGCCCATTGTCATTTTATGGGCACGATTCCAGACAGTAATTTAGAACACCAGACGGAAAACCCAACAATGTTTTGTCCCATCTGGAAATCAAACCTAGAGAACATATACGTATTATCTAAATAACCAACTGATTCGAATATCTTTTGTTTGAAATATAAAAGTAGTATAGCGGCATCAATGCCGCCATAAGAATAACCAACGGAGCAAATCTACATCGCAACAAAAAGAACCGCGACGCCATCTATTCAACTAGCAGCGAACTACTACGCCAAAATCCTGCATCGCGCAAACAGAGTTTACCGTGCGATTTGAACATATAGATACATCAGCCCGTAGATCAACTAACGGGCAGAAGCCCGCCAGGCACAACAACTGTCTGGTCTGGTGTGCGGGACTTAACTCTCTGTACCGCATACCTTCCAAAAACTAAACGTGCTCAATTTAGGACTACCGACCTAGTCAACCAAACAAAAAAGAACAAAATAGTTCGCTGTTCCTAATTCAAATTACGTGAACAACTTTCCTTCCTCAATGCATTACCATCGTGCAATACGTCGTAATCAAAATATAATAAATTCTTGCCTTTTTGCTCCCATCCATCTTGTGAAGCGAACTTTCAACAACAATCATAATTTAAAATCTGTTGTTTTGTTGTCGACGGAGATTATTTAATCGATCATGGAGTTCTTACTATAGGTAAGTACATTTGGCAAAAGCATTTTATTAAAAATACCTACCAATAGTGATCTAATAGTGAATGGATTTATTAGAAACCATCACTTCGCCCGCGACTTAGTCTGCACAAACAAACGATTTTCCATCTTTTATCCTTCTAAAAATTGTATTTCCAAAAATACCTTCTTAGTGCTCACTTACATCATAAAAGGGAGCCATGTTCCTAGTCTCAGTAGTTTCGACTGTGCATCATCATCATCATCATATCAGCCGAAATACGTCCACTGCTAGACATAAGCCTTCCCCAAGTGTCGCCACAACAACCGGTCCTGTGCGTCTCGCATCGGTTAACCGCGACTCTCACCAGGTCATCGGTCCACCTTGTGGAGAGCCTTCCAACGCATCTTTCGGTACGCCGTCGTCACTCCAGAACTTTTCGGCCCCATCGACCATCTGTTCTGCGAGCAATGTGCCCTGCCCATTGCCACTTTTGTCGATCCTTCGGGCTATGTCGGTAACCTTGGTTCTCTTGCGGATATCATCATTCCTGACTAAATCACGCAAGGAAACTCCAAGCATTGCCCTCTCCATTGCCCTGTGAGTGACTTTAAGCCTTCTGATGAGGCCCATTGTAAGCGACCTTCGGTCGTTCGGCTATGCGTTGATTTAGTAGTTGCAATTATGTTACTTGTAGAACAATAATCAATTACGTATCGCTCAAGTTGTTGTAGCAGTGCACCTCCTAAGATAATGGATTATTATAAAAAGATTTAATGCCAGAGTGGGTAATAGTTTCATTTTGACATAGATACAAGAAAGGAGGATTTTGACAATTGTTCGTAGCAGACCAGCAGAAGGCCTATTCGACTATTTTTATTCAACGTTCGCAATCTGTCAAAAGAAACCCTCATTATTCATACATTTATACATGCGAGAAAATAGTGCAATGGCATTTTGCTTTTCGTCTCGTACCTGACGCAAGGTTCGTGGTTGACCATATGGCATAGTCCCTCGCCTCTATTTAAATTTTTTCAAAGTAGCGGCACACGATCTAACATGCATAATTGTATAAGTAGAGGACACTTAAACAAACAAAAAATGTTCGGAAAATGGTGCCCTAAAGTGTCATGTCTTCCATAGAAAAAAGTTCAAACTTGTTTGGTTGAATTAGTTACAATTAAAATGCAATCGATCGCATATTCTTTCAGTTTGTCATTTGCCTGTTTTACATAGTTGAGTAGACATGTGTAGCAATGGATCTAGGTTTCCTTTCGATTTTGAAATAATATGTGATATCCGTTACGCAATCGCCCAATTGGGGTACACGTTTCTGAATTAAGACTGATGTTGAGAGAACATGTCAAACTCTAGTAGTAGAGTGTAAAAAGTTAATAAAGATAAGCAGTCAATGATAGGCACGTAAGCAGTGATATCTCACCACCTCGGAGCTGATCAGGTTGGTCATATGACTTGAGTTGACTGATAGCCAGCGTAGGTATACCAACGGAGGATACCTATCTACTGTGTTTTTTTGATTCAAATCAGCTGGGGACAGCAGATTTTAATCATTATGTTGCTTGAACTTTCAACTTGCTATCAATGGCTTTAGGGTCGGTTGTCTAATTTTTATGGAATTTGCTCAGAAGAGTCACCGCGGCTCTAGAACACAAAGGGCATTAGGAGAAACATGGATGGGTTTCAGTCAGTAAAAGTCTGACATTCCCTTCCGGTCCACATAGAGTGGATGGAGTCATTTAATTTTTCCCATCATTGAAAAATAGATATAAAAGGGTCGTATAATTGCAGAAGTTTTACCTATTATTTACCTCAGGAAAATTTAGCTAACGTTGCCAAATATGACAAAATGATAGGTAATAATTTTGATAGCTGCAGATGATAACAGCAGTGCGACCGCATGTCTTTATCATCAGCAGCTGACTGGAAATAGGAAACCCCAAACAGCACAGTTTACTCAAAGCCAGCGTTGCCAACACCAATTTATGAAATTCCCCGAAAATCCAAGTCAAATTCAATAAAATTAATGAAACAAGTTTCATTTTCTTTTCCTTTTTTTACCTTTAAAATTTATTTTCTTACTTCTTTCATATTTTTGCAAGAAACATTTTGCTCGATGGAGTAAACTTGACACTGCCGTCCAGTTTTTAATTCCTTCCCTTGTTGCCATTAAAAACTACTACAGTGTCTATCAATTATATGACTACGGTTCTCTGCTTTAAAATTTTTAACGACACTAAATTTTCGCTATTAGCAATAAGAACATCACATGTTTTTTTCTTTTAAGTTAGTTGTGAACCGAAGACTTAAAAAAGCGAAAGTGAACAGAAAATTACAAATGTCATTTTATAAATTAACTGTAAAACTCTTAATAAAAAAAAATCTACACTAATATTATAAAGAAGAAAGATTTGTTTGTTTGAATTGAATAGACTCCGAAACTGCTGGACCGATTTGAAAAATTATTTTAGCATTGGATAGCTACATTATCAGGGAGTAACATAGGCTATATATTATCCCCATACTCCTACGGGAACGGGAACTACGCGGGTGAAAACGCGTGACGTCCACTAGTAACACAAAACACAAAAACAAAATCATTTTAACGCGACGGAAAAAAAGTTGTCGGAAATTAAATGTGGTGCAGTCTAATCATCAGAAAAAGGGAAACATTCGATATTCATGTCACCTAACAAAAAAGTTAAGGAGTAAGATTTCTTGAAAAAGTGATAGTCCGGAATACCGATATTTAAAATCCCCGTATTTTCACCGCGTTTTGCCAATCTCCAATAAATCCCTGATCAACTTGACATTCCCCACAGTTTGGGAAATTCCCTGCACAACGCTGATCAAAGCGGGGAGGAGAACCAAACTTGTACGATAACATCCGAATCAAGACCGAATCAATTCGTGGAAGTGAGGAGAACAAATCGTTAACAGTTCACGCACACAATGCACCCTGCATGTGTGCGACTATCGGCACATAGACATGGGATATCGGAGTATCGATCGGTTCGGTTCACCGCCTGTCGTTCATGCTACCCTGGTACTTTCCGATCGGTCGGCCATTATCGACGATTGACGATACTTCCAATAACTTCGGTTCCACATGTGGAAACCACGTGTGAGCTTGTGTTTGTAAACATATGATACGAAATCAATCGAATATTTGAAAAAAAAAAAAATGTTTTTCTTAATAACTGCAAATAAATCATGTTGGGATGGTTTAATTTAACTGTGTGGTGGACGTGGTGGTTGAGCTCTATGCTTCGCGTGAATGCGTTTTATTATTAACCATGTCTTCGGTACGTTAAGCAAATTAGCAAGCTCACATAATAATACACTTTGCTGTGCCTTCTGGAACTGATAGCCAGTATACCTTGACTCTTCACAACGGCGCTGCTCGTCAATACGATACATCAAACTCCCTACATTTCCTTTCGTTCCAAATCCAGGCACGGTTCAAGTTAGATTGGTGGTAGAATATTTTCACCTGGTAGTTCGCACGAGTGAAACCGTTGTCACTGGTTGTATAATTGTGGGTAACTCTCACGTTAACGTATTAACACCTGTTAGTGAAATTAAGGCTTCATTTATTTGCGAAACATTCCCACCCTTTGGCAGATGAATTCTTAATTTTATGTTGTCACGTTACCGTTCGTATTGTTATGGAGACTTGAAAGACAATGTGTAATGTTTATGACCAAATGGAACTTTATTGTTAATTGTTTGTTTTCCTGTGTCAGTAAGTAAAAAAAAAACAATTGAAACGAACACATGACAAAACAAAGTGCTTCAGCTTGACTCAGTACCAAAGAGCCGCAGAACCCGACTAACATGGATGTCAGTTATAAAGAAAGACCTCGCCATAGACAATATAGACCCACTGACGACCCTGAAACGACATCTCTGGAGAACAACGGTTGGAGAGCCGACTCCAATTAGAAATAGAAAAGCTATTATAATTACCTACTTCTTTTTTTAGTCATCTGGGAGTTTTCTTGTTAGTAGGTAATACAAGCTCCTAAAGGTATTTGATGATCTAAACTTCTAAAGCTAGTTTAACAGTCAAGAAATCTGCTAGTCTATTCTGTAAACAACTATTTCGATATCGAGCTTCACCTGAGTGACAAAACACACAAAATGAGCTTTATTGCACACAACATAAAGGTCTTAATTTGAAACTCACCTCGGATTCCACTGTCGAGATACGAAAATGTTCTTACAGAATAGCACTACTGTTCTACTTTTTATGAGCGAGCGCTGTTTAGTTTTAGTGAAAATTCGTGTTACCTATCATATTAAATCTCATCATCATCATGATAAGTACTCGTGTATTGGCAACACAATATGTCATGTCATAAGCAATCTAATTTTTGCCTCTATCCAATTTTGTACTTTATAAGTAATCCTATTTCCTACTAATATTATAAATGCGAAAGTTTGTGAGGATGGATGGATGTGGATGAATGGATGTTTGTTACTCTTTCACGTCAGTACGCCTGAAAGGATCTTCATGAAATTTGGCACAGAGGTAGATTATAGTCTGGAATAACACATAGGCTATATACCTACATAGATCCCAGGAGTATGATCACGCGGGCGATGCTGCTGGCAGCAGCTAGTTCTGCATAAAATTCCATGATAAATTGCAAACGACTTAAAGTCACCCTCTATACAGGGTGTTCCAGAAATGCGTGGTCGTGGAAAAGATAGCAAAATGAAAAACAAAGCGACTTTAAAAAAAAAATACCGCATAAAACGACTAAAATAATTCCAAACAAATCAATGATGCAGTTGGTGACATCAAATCTGTGATTGTACTCAAGCTATGAACTAAAGTAAATTCCGATTGAAAAATCATTTGTTCGGAACTTTTTATTAGTTTTCTTTTAAATCACTTTTTGTTGTTTTGATGTTTTTTAGGGTTCCGAAATAAAAACGGAACCCTGATTATAGGATCACTCGGGTGTTTGTCTGTCTGTCCGTCTGTCACAGCCAGTTTTCTCCGGATTCACTGGACCGATTCTGTTGAAATTTGGTACACATATGGACTTCTATGATCCAAACACGGACGCGTTACGTAAATTATTAAATTTTTATTATGGGGGTCACTTCTAGGGGTCAAACTAGAAAATTAAAAAAAAAAAGTTTTTTGAACAATATCGTGTGACATATCAAATGAAAGGGCTTACTGTGAGGGTTTTAATTATATTTTTTTTCATAATTTTAAAATAAATGGTTTTGAAGTTATTCAAGTTTAGACGAAAAAGGACCACCCCCCTTATCTCCGAAACTGCTGATCCTAAAATTTTGAAAAAAATGGAGATAATAGATCTTAACTTAAAGATTACAGGAAAAGTCTACTATTAGAAGTCTGTAATGTTAAAATAACTTGTTAAAAAAAATTAAATTCGTTCGGAACCCTTTGCATGCGAGTCCGACTCACACTCGGCCAGTTTTTTTTGAAATATGTGTTATTTTTTATAAATAAATTAAAAATGCGGGTAGCGGAGTGGCGCGTAGAGGCTTCGTTTATATGCACAAGGTCATTGGCGTATACAAGCCTTAATTTTCAACATCTTTGACAGATCGCGACTGACATAATATGCGAATGCGAACGTAGAATTGGCGCTCTAGACTCATCTCATTCTCATTACTTCGATTCGATTCTCCAATTCATTAAGCGTTGATAAATCTGGAGACCCATTTAGCAAACGTTAACCTCGGGACAGACGTACCTACAGACGGACAGAATTAGGGAACTCTTCACAAATAAACCAACGCCGATCTGTCTGGCTATTTGCGGACTTACTAATAAGCGAGATCAAAACGCTTTGACTGGCCGAGGGCTGCCTTAGATCTTGTGACTTTAAGAGTTATGGTTTCCAAGTTTCAAGTGGTAAAGTACCGAAGTTATGAAGACAGGGTACGGTTTTGAAGGCACGTATGTACCTACTTGCTTAGTATTCGTAGAAAGATTGGCGCCACATGTTCTTTCATAGTTCGAGACCATAAAAATATAAAATCTATGTTCGAGACAGACAACGGGTCATAGTGTTTTCTTTTCTTTTTTTTTTTTTAATTTAGACTACCTAATATTGATCCGGTTACGGAATGTCTTTAAATGGTGGAAAGCTGCAGCTGAAACCCGTGTTTTTATTTAAAAAAAAAGTTAAGTTTCATGTTCATGCCAATTGGTTTAAAAAAAACTGGTCAAGTGCGAGTCGGACTCGCGTGCAAAGGGTTCCGAACGAATTTCATTTTTTGACATGTTATTTTAACAGTATAGACTTCTTATAGGTTTTCCTGTAATCTATAGGTAAAGATCTATTATCTCCATTTTTTTCAAAATTTTAGGCGGAGATTAGGTCACTTTTCGTCTTATTTCTTGAATAACTTCAAAACCATTTATTTTAAAACTATGAAGAAAATATAATTAAAACCCTCACAGAGGCCCTTTCATTTGATATCTCACACGATGTTGGTCAAAAAACTTATTTTTTTAATTTTTTAGTTTGACCCCCAAAAGTGACACCCACACTAAAAATTTAATAATTTACGTAACGCGTCCGTGTTTGGGTCACAGAAGTCCACATGTGTACCAAATTTCAACAGAATCGGTCCAGTGGATCCGGAGAAAACTGGCTGTGACAGAAGGACAGGCAGACAGACACCCGAATGATCCTATAAGGGTTCCGTTTTTTGTTCGGAACCCTAAAAAAGGAGAGAGAAGAGAAGAAGAGAAGAGTATTAAATACGATAAAAAGAAAGTCCCACAAAACGTACCGTAGCCATAAGAAACATCATCTATTTTCCAACTTGAATTAAGAGCAAGTTGCGGTTTAATTCAAGCCATTTTGAATAGACTTAAATTATGTGAAGTAACAGCACATCCTCGTATTCATAGAAAAGCAACACAGAAATTGTCAATTTTCTTATGCCGAGAACCTTACTATCACGGAATTGGGCGGATATGATCGACATTACCCTTAATACAATACGACTTTGACCAAGTTTTATAGCACTATCTCTGTCTTATTCTACGCGTTAAAAAGAGACGGTGTGGTATGCAAATTGGTCGGCACTTATACTGTCAGCCGCGCATTCCGTAGGTCAGGGGTCGAGAACAGTGGCCGCCATATTGGCTTATTTGGGCACAGCACGCGATCATCTGGCATTTAAGGACTTGCGTGAAGCTAGCTTTGGTAGCTAATTAGGCGTGCGTTGGGTGTGCCTAATTAGGCAAAAATAAACACTGAAATATTTATTGCCTCGTTATTTTGAAGTTTAGGCTTAGAATTATGTTTCTTTAGTGTTTCCATCCAGACTAAATGGAATTTAAAGACTATTTCGTTTGTTTCAATTTATTTACATTGTTAAAATGCATCTACTGCTTGTTGTTTCTCAATCGAATCACAATTAAACAATCTTCTTCTTTTCATGTCGAATAACTCAACTTTTGTTTGTTTTTATTTTTAGGGTTCCGAACAAAATACGGAACCCTTATAGGATCACTCGGGTGTCTCTCTGTCCGTCTGTCACAGTCAGTTTTCTCCGGATCCAATGGACCGATTCTGTTGAAATTTGGTGCACGTATACGACAATTATAAAATTTTTAGTATGGGGTCACTTTTGGGGGCCAAACTAGAAAATTAAAAAAAAAAGTTTTTTGTACAATATCGTGTGACATAAAAGGGCTTACTGTGAAGGTTTTAACTGTATTTTTTTTTTCATTTTAAAATAAATGGTTTTGAAGTTATTCAAGAAATTAAACAAAAAATGACCATTCCCCCAGTATCTCCGAAAATGCGAATTTTGAAAAAAGTGGAGACAATACATCTTTACCCATAGGTTACAGGAAAACCTATAAGAAGTCTATAGTGTTAAAAATATCATGTTAAAAAAAATTCTTTCGGAACCCTTTGCACGCGAGTCCGACTTGCACTTGGCCAGTTTTTTTTGTATGCGTCATGCTTGGCGTAAAAAAACGCTTTTTCTTTCTTTCCTCTTTTTTCAAATTTTATAGGACTAGTATGTGGCTACGTAGATCGCCCTGTAATTAGCCACGCTTCGATCGTGGAAGGTGCAAGTGTTCGGCATAAAGGGCAGAAAATGAGATATATGGCATATCCTGCAAAGAGGCTCTGCACTGAAACTATGTTAGGAATGGGTCTTATGGTACTCCATTTGGCCAGATTATTTCTAAACGCGTTAGTTGCAACCAAAGGTTGACCAAACCCTCCACATTAGCTATGATAGCAAGTGTTTGCTATGCGAAACGGCCCGTACCGTGCTATATTTTAGCATGCAAATACTACTGCAATATCGACGATATCTATTCGTTTGCTAGATTTCAATAATCATTACTTTGGTTCATAATTGGTGCATGAATCAAACGGACTATTTATGACCAAACGACGATTAGTTAAGTTTAGAAGGTCGTTTTTGCTTTATTTTGTATGGACCGTTGAAATTGCTTGTGGTTATTTGGTTTAAATTTTGCCTGTTAAGTTAGGGAGTGGAAAATTAGCAGCCAGTCCTAGGATGCCGCGCTTTGAGATTTTTTGATAATATAATTAATAGCTACTGAAATGGGCAGTCATAATTATGATCATTAACTCAACTTTATTATTTAAAAATATGATGATTTTGGGGACCACTTTCGATGTTTTCAGAGGTCAGCACTGATCCACGTGGAGCTCCAGTTAAGGTAAAAACCAATTTAATATGTCTTGGTATTATTTAATATTTAGGTATAGAATGGGCCTCTAAACTACGGTTATAATATATTTTTGAAATTCTCGATCAACCGCGAAAGCAATTTAGATTGGTAGTTGGTCAGGTAGTCTAATCACTCTGTAAATGAACATAGGAAGTTAGTAACAGGTGTGAATTGTTACGCTCTCAAATTAATAATCGTTTGAAAGCTGTTGTAGGTGGCGGACTACCAAAAAACTGGCCAACTGCGAGTCGGACTCGCGTACAAAGGGTTCCGAACCAATTTCATTTTTTTAATATGTTATTTTAACACTACAGACTTCTTGTAGGTTTTTCTGTAATCTTTAGGTATAGAACTATTATCTGCATTTTTTTTTCAAAATTTTAGGCTCAGTAGTTTCGGAGATAAGAGGAATTTTTAGACTAGATTCTTGTATAACTTCAAAACTATGTATTTAAAAATTATGAAAAAGATATAAGTAAAACCTTTACAGTAAGCCCTTTCATTTGATACATTACACGATACAGTTTAACAAACCTTTTTTTTTAATTTTCTAGTTTGACCCCCAAAAGTGAGGTCCAAACTAAAAATTAATTTATTTACGTAAGGCGTCCGTGTTTGGGTCACAGAAGTTCATATGTATACCAATTTTCAACAGAATTGGTAAAGTAGATCCGGAGAAAACTGGCTGTGACAGACGGACAGACAGACACCCGAGTGATCCTATGAGGGTCCCGTTTTTATGGATGTTCGGAACCCTAAAAACCGGTAGAACATACCTACGTAACACTTGATGTAGAAAAACCAACAAAAGACACGTAACTTTTAATAAAACGACCAATTGTCTAGTAGTTATTAGTCCTAGACGGTAAAACAATTAGTTTACATAACCTCACAGGAAACGATGATCGACAATCGATTTCAGATAAAAATCATTCGAAAATCTTGCGAAATATTTGATTCACGGTTCATAATCGTATAACGATAAAAGAGTAATAATAAAGAATCGAATCGCACTTGTTCTGATTTCAAAAGAGAAGGAAGGAATGTTGCTATCTGCTCTATGGTTTGATTATGTGTCTATTACTCTATGGGGGCTTGGTCTTTGTTATTGCTAGAAGAGATTGTCTATGGGTTACTTATGTAAGTCGTAACGCAAAATTCTTGAATAAGATTGGTACAAAAACCATTTTATAGTATTTTAATTCGGCATGGAATACATGTTCAGTGTTCTGGTCTTTGGCTAAAGTTTAAGTGTCACATTTTACTTAAACAGGCCAACTTATCATGAAACAACAAGAAGTTTCTTTCATGTTAAGTATTCCAGAATGATGGCGTGAATGGAGAATCGAAGACGAAAATGTGTTGCGCCAAACCCAAGTAACATTAATGGGGTACACTTGGGGTCGGCGCAACACATTTTGGGATAAGGCCCTTGTTCCATGAATGCTGATGATGATGATGATGTAGCGGCAGCAATACCGCCACAAGAAAAACCTACGGAGTAAATCTACATCGCAACAAAAAGAACCGCGACGCCATCTATCCAACTAGCAGCGAACTACTACGTCGAAATCCTGCATCGCGCAGGCAGAGTTTACCGTGCGATTTGAACACATACATCAGCCCGAATATCAACTATCGGGCAGTTGCCGGCAGACACAACAACAGACGGTTGTTTTGTCGGAGGATCCTCCCTTTTCAACGGGGGTTTGCGGGACTTTACTCTCTGTTCCACATACCCTCCAAAATTATTTATTTCCTAGACCCACTTTTAAATGCTCTACTCACAATAAACGATTAATCACATTATCAATAGAAAATAAATGCTGTTCGTTGGTATAATCCCTGGACCGATTGGTTATTTGCTTAAAAACTTACAATTAATCAGAAGGAAAATTGTAAGCAGCTTAGAGATTTTGTATGAACTACTTGGACAGGATAACGTCTGTCGGTGTCGTGATACCTACTCAAATATTATCACAAAAAGGACAATGGTTGTTTATGTCAGTAGATTGGCAGCAATATATATATACAATATATACTAGTTAGTACTCTGGCTATAGTTCCATGGATTTGGTTCCCAGCCAACGCAGTGTTTGTGTAAAGCATCTTCACTAGGGATTAGATGGGCATCGATTACGTTCTGACATTAATCTTATATGTTTGTATTATACCTTGAGGAGCTTTGTGGCTAAATAATAAAAGCCACACGGGTCGATATTCAAGGTTCAGTAACGCTGAACGATGTTGATCTTCGGATGGGTGATACCGAGATATCTCCTTGGCTCGGAAAGCACGTTAAGTTGTTGGTCCCGGCTGTCATTTCTAGATCTTTGACAGTCGTTACAGATAGTCAGATGCCAGAAAATCTGACACCAGTCCTGCCAATGGGTATCGTGGGACCCATTTAGGTACTGGGTTGTGAAGGTTAGATCAGCGGGTCTAAAATGGCCACTTCAGTATATTGACCACACAAAAATTTGACAAATTTCATTTTCATCTCTATCGCGGACTCATTAGTCTCAAGGTTGATTGGGAAAAATTTGACAGTGACGGGTAGCGTGATGTGCTTTCTGATTCTGCTAAAGTTGCTTTTTTAGACCCGCAGATAAGCGATCTCTCCGTGCAAAATATCGGATTACGACCACTTTCTCCAAAACCGTTGGGAACAGATAGATTCATTGTGCTTGTAATATGTCTCCAAGAATAGCAGGTATTTCCCTTCATACTGTAGAAATGCCTACAGGAAGTCACGATTAGTTAATTAAACTCGCAGAAAATAAAAAGCCAAGCAATAGTTTTCATTACTCCGTTAATTAGACCACGTCTACGGTAGAACAATGAATCGAGAGCGGAACAGTGGTTATCGTAACCGACAACCAACAGTAAGTAGTAATAGTAACCACCGAGAAGCGAACGTTTATACGATTGTTCTTAGAAATGGTTTGGTTGCTCTATTTCTTGCTCATGATTAGAACGATAACAGTTTTTCATTATGCGAAGTATTTTGTTTTGATGTTGACCTGGAAATTACAGTCACGGTAGAAAATTTTCTTTGAATGAAATGGCTTGATACTGTCGGAGAAGATATTTAGTTAGTTTTTCTTTTGAATGATGTAATCGGTGAAGAAAATATTTTAGCCATTCGCACTTCAAGCACTTTTTTTAAGAAATGGACGAGAGAGACACTGGTTGGGTGAGACCTATCTAACAATGATAGGCCTCAATATTTCTTCGTTGAAAAAAAAAATATTAATTTCAGAAGTCGGTGTTTTTTATTGTTTCTTCGTATTTTAACACCGACTTTCGAAATTACCTAAAGTTATTTTTTGTAAAAAGGTTTATTATTTTTTGCTTTTCAATTTTTTTCGGAGGTTTAATTTTTTTGTTAAAAAGTTTTTATTTATAGTTTTTTGTGGCTATAATCTACTAATTAATACATGCTTGATATTTATTACTTTTAAAATAGTTACCTATCTTACTTTAGCTATTAACTGTTATATAATCCTACTTTAACTATTACTTGTTGTATAATATACTAGTGGACGTCACGCGGTTTCACCCGCGTAGTTCCCGTTACCGTGGGAGTACGGGGATAATATATAGCCTATGTTACTCCCTGATAATGTAGCTATCCAATGCTAAAAGAATTTTTGAAATCGGTCCAGTAGTTTCGGAGCCTATTCAATTCAAACAAACAAACAAACCAATCTTTCCTCTTTACAATATTAGTGTAGAAATTGCTTACAGAAAACAGGCTTTGTAGGCCTACAAAAAATGCTACACAATTCTGTAATAAAATCTGTGGGTGAACAGTAAATCACCCCTATCCCCTTAGGTTAGGTTTTTTTTTCCAAATTTATATGGTACCACCCTCGAGGTATACCCTTTCCATTAAAAGAGGAATTATCAAAATCGGACTACTCTGTAAAAAGTAATGCGTGTTCATACATAAAAAAATATATATACGCGTCGTATTGAGACCTCCTCCGTTTTTGGTTAAAAAGAAATACATTATCAATTTCGAAATCTTTCTAAGTAGTCTCCCTTCATCAGTATGTTCTAATGATGGATCAGATCCTACTGCTCCATTTTATAAACCCATTGCAACAATTTCTTTTTTCAAACATCGAATCAGTGTCTCACAACTCAATACAGCTAGTCTATTCTGTAAGAAACTATTTCGATATCGAGCTTCACCTGAGTGATCAAACTCACAAAGTGAGCTTTATTGCACACAACATAAAGGTCTTCATTTGAAACTCACCTCGAATTCTACTGTCGAGATACGAAAATGTTGTTAGAGAATAGCACTACTGCTACAGTTTACAAGATGTCTATCTGCGAGAGAATGGAACAGGCCGCTCCGGCCGCTCTAATCCGACAGTTGAAGACTATTATTTATAAATAATATCCCCGTGTTATACAACGAGCAGAAAGTTGATCCACGTTGTCGATCCCAGATAGTAAAGAGTTGCAATAACAAATTATTATGTAGCACCTTTCTCTGGGAAAATGTACTAAGGATATACAATAGATTGGAGATTGAACGAATATGTTTAGAATTGACTTGAAATGGATTTTCTTTATCTACACTAATTTTATGAAGAGGAAAGATTTGTTTGTTTGAATTGAATAGGCTCCGAAACTGCTGGACCGATTTGAAAAATTCTTTCACCATTACAATCCTACATTATCCCTGATCAACATAGGCTATAGAATATTTTAAAAAGTTAGGGATCCGTATGAAAACTTCGATAAAGAACCAAAAACCCAAGGTGTGAATAAAGTACCAAAAAAGATCCTTATATCGCGTACGCTACGGAAACTATTGACAATAGAGCAAAGTGATGTACTACGGTTTTATAGAAGACATAAATATCTACAAAAAAGTCCGCGAGGGTATGTATCTAACTATTATGGTTAAGTCACAATGACCGCTTTTTGTTCAAATTATTCAATCAAAACCTGGGTGAAATAGAATAGTGGTGATTTTAGTATCATGATATTTGTCCTTATCTATTTAAATTAGTTAATAATTAAGATTGTTTATGTGCATGTAAATTTCACTTTAAATCATTCAAATCGGACCTTGCGTTTAAAAGTTACGACGGGTATAAAAATACTCTAAGTAAGAAAAATGTCGCGGATTGAGCGAACAACCCTACGTTTAGTCTATTAATAAGTAATTTACACGTTAGCCTTTATAGTGGGAGGACAAGGAGATGAAGTTCGTGGAGTACCTACTAAGCCCGCGCGAACGAAGTCGCGGCCGAAGTGCTAGTGTTTAACTTTATGTAGATGTGTCCGTTGGTTATCTTCGTCACTAATTTTGGTTTCTACGATATATTTTTGGTAGTCAATATCCTATGCTTTGAAGCTTACTCTTAAGACATTTATGATCACTGTGTGTGAGAGAGTCGGAGCTATACAGGATCAGAATGAAAACCACTATCTATCCCTTTTTCACGACTGAATCATGGTAGATAATATTGTAGATAGTACTGTACGACCCCCGGGGTATGGGACTCTCCAAACACGTATTATTTCTCATTTCGGTAACGTATTTATTTGATTTTCGTCACTACGCGTAAATTGTTTCATAGTTACATGAATTCGTTGTTACACTATAATAACATTTTCGTCGTTTGTCGCTTCGTTTTCTTATTTGATATCACATGGACAATTTCAATTTACATACCGGTCCATCCCATGGTCCTGATTGTCGCGCTGACTTACGGAAAACATAGGATGTATTCATTCCCGTGTTTAATTTTCCGCACAATTTGTACGTGAACTACGGGAAACACGTAAGTTGCTAATGGGAGGTCAACTACGTACTTACCAAGACAACAATCTAATTGCTGCTTATAGATTCGAGTGGTTGACCGACCTGTGATCTCGATTAGAATTGCCTGAGCTGGGTTTTCCTGTTTTTTTTTGTTTAGTGTCATCATCTAGATATGGTAGAACTCGTTTCGGTTACAAACAGTATATAATTATGCCAGAATAATGTTTTCAAATCTTCAACTAGGTTCCTGCATTTTATAAACTGAGAATTCATTGATATATAAAAATCCAAGATACGCACTCAGCATCTCAAAAACGTCCGCATAAAACAAGCGCACAATTTAAAATTTTGCACTAGTTTAAAACAGTCTCGCATCGCTCGCCATACTGCACTGCTTTGTAAAAAAAACTTTAAGCGATCCATGTAAGGTTTAATTTGCAAAAAAATTGTTTATAGTATAACTACACACAACTCACTTATGACACTTGATACATGTCAGTTTTTGACGACAGTTTCGAGTGTTGCCTTTGTTCGAGACTGTGCATCTTGGGTTTTTTATATCAATGCGAGAATTTCGATAGTTTTGCTTATTCCGTCATATGTCACCATTTGGCCGGCAGTTGTTCTTTAATAGAAATTTTAGCATGGTATATATATTCCATAGGTAGGTGGTAGGTCAAGTAGGCACGTGTGTTAGGTTTAGTCTCAAAACGTTCAAGTTGCAAAATCACTACTAATACTTCGACATGTTTATGATCTCCTGGTACTTGTGGATCTGAAGTACAGGGCAGCAGTGGTTTTGGAATAAACTTTCACATTTATAATAGTAGTAGGATTAAAAACTTATAACTTTTAATATAAAATTACACTAACACATCCACTCATACAAAAAATTGTATATTATGAGACATGGATGTTTTGAGACTTGTTTATTTTGCAACTTATTTTTTTTATTTATTTTTAGGATCGTCAACATTGCATACATTGCTAATAATCATTACAAAAAAGAAAATATTCTAGTGCTGCAACACTTACAGACAACCACAACATTACTATACACTATTGCAGGAAAGGTGTAAACTAAAGATTTTAAAAGGTTAAAAGTATAAGAGTGCAACGTACAATATGATCACATTAAATAGTAAAAATTACAATGTCTGATTTTTTTTACGATGTCTATTTTCTGATTGGATTAAATTAAATTAAAAATGTCAGAGATATTGGACAAAACAGAATAATACAGTACACACACAAACAAAGTACATTAAATTGAACTCAACTTGAAGGTTTTGAGATGTACATATTTTGCAACTGGGAGATTTTGAGACTTGGATCTTATGAGATTTGAACGTTTTGCAACCATAAGTTATTTTGCAACTTGAACATTTTGAGACTAAACCGTGTGTTACTGGCTAGTCCTTTTGATGGTTTTTGTCACAAAACCCTTGCTGTCATTCAACAGGACATCGTCGAAGGCAAGGATTTATGAATATGCGAGCAATATTCCGCACATGGCCATTTTATTTTCCCATCAGTCTCTTGAGTCGACGACGTACACTTATCGGTACGTCATCGCGCGGCGTGAGACATTTCACGAACATGGCCACAGTACCTTTATGCTATTCCCAGTAAGTCAAGTCGGTTCGTAAGTTTATGAAAATGGTTGACATAACTTGATTGAAATAAGAATGTTGAATGTGTCTATCAAGTTTATTAGCAAGATCCATGAAGTAATTGCAATGAATAGGTAGTTACTTATGTATTAATTTATTTTTGCAGCTAAAAAGCTACGCCAAGGTTGAAACATTCTTCTTTGAATTATACTATTAGAGTAATACGATAGTATGATATGACCTATGTTTTTTTATGTTTTATATTTATTGTTTGCCTAAAAGATCGGACATAGCTGAGCAATATATTATAAAACATCGGTATTCTGTACTTAGACCGACCTAAGATCCACAATTAGATTATTATAAAGAAGAAGATTGTCTGAAACATCCTGATAGGCGAAGCGATTCATTTGTGTTAATAATTGTGTTGTAAATCTAATTATACTACTGTGAATCTGTGATTAAAAAGTAGTAACACTATTAAATTTAAAACACTCCGGCTTATGCAAAAGGTTCTCTATTGTGTCACCTAACTTTTTTATCCATAATTTAAAGTGCCATAACTTTTTTTGTCCTAATCATCATTTGTCCGAATGATAATTTACCCGAACTTAATATCACATAATATCACATGCCACAAAATTGAAATCCCTAAATATTATATGTCCTAAATCCGTTTTTCATAAATATTACAATCAATAATATACAAAAGACACAAAACCGTTTTCAATAAAAGTTATAAGTCCTAAATTCAAATTACATAATGTTTATTTATGATAATAATATTCTTAGAACAAATTTGTGTAACAAAGCTTTTGCTATTAACTTCTCTCAGGCGTTACGTAGATACGAGCGGCAATATTTTTTCTTCTACCGGCTTGTTTTGAGATAGTTCACTTGTTATGGAGTTCTGTTTAGTAGCAGGATAAATACGTTTTTTGTTTTATAATATACTCGTATCAAAAATAAGTGATTGAAAATACAGCAATGTAAACTTTTATAGACTAACAAGGGTGGCATAAAATTAAATTGTGATGGCTTTACTTACGACAAAAATCGATTCTACAACGAAAAATATTACTGGGTGTAAAAGTACAAAAATAAACGGTATAAGTGTAATGTGTTTTTGTAAGCAAGCATGCAGCATGCAAGCAAACATGCAAGCAAGCATGTAGCATACAAGCAAGCACGCAGCATGCAAGCAAGCATGCAACATGCAGCAGGCATGGTTTCTGTCACGGCTCCGGCGCTGCGGGGCTCCGGCGGTCCCACGCGATTTTAAATTAATTACACTCTAGGGGTAGGGCAGACAAGACTGCGTGGAGTCGGATTCACAGCGATTCGTTTCTGTCACTAAAACTTAATTTTTAGCAAATATTTTAGGACTAAAAAAATACTATAAATGAACATTCGGAATAATACACATTATTTAAAACAATACTTACTTAAATCTCCTAATTTTACATATGACTTTAGGTCATGTAAAATTAGGAGATTTAATTATACTACTACGAGTACTATATACTCGATATTATGACAGAATACTTTTAGAACTAAAGATTATAATGTTAAACAAAATTTCGGGATTTTGAACATTATGGTTACTGAAGTTTATAACAAACGTGTTATGTATAGTGATTTTCGGACAAACAATTTTAGGAGAAGAAGGAATACCTATGCAAAACCATAATCATTTTTTTCTCATAATGACACATTTTTAACTGATATCTGTGCCAAATGTCATGTGAGAATCAGTCTTTTTTGAGCTATGCTTTTTAACAATCTGTTACACAATATACAATATCTCCTAAAACATTTTGACATACTGCCTATATCCATTCACTACAAACAACTCTTACAACCGATCGTGAGCAAGATGCTCTTCATAAGAATCATGCACCATCAAACAGACCACCAATTCATTATCAACTATATCTTTAACCCAACAAGCTTCACATTCCTTTGCACAGTACTCTTGAAGAATATCCATAGGTGCACTTGACTAACATTAACATTTGTAAAAGCTTGAATAACTTGCAGATATGTCGTGTGAGAGTGATTCCACTTCTTGAGAACTAATTGTTTATGCAGATGTCATTACAGATAATAGTGACAATTATGTAGTAAAGAACATACTATCAGTGTGGTAACAGAAAGTATTGTAATGTAACACAAGTGGTTTGTATTTTCCCGTATGATTTGATAATGTAAGTGTACTGTACAATGTATACGGGACAATTTGCTTCACGGAGGTCTTAGATTACTTAGGATTTTGTGTTAGGATGTACAGTTACCGTTGAAAATGCACTGAACGTGAAAAGCAAATAGGTTTAATGGTAGAAAAATAAAAGAGTAGAGTTAGTTCCCTTGCTAAAAACTATACTCAACGTCGATGGTAGCAAACTGGGCGCGGTTTGCGATGTATCATAAGTTTAGACCTCTAATTAGAATAGGGACCCAACTTATAATAATAACTACTGCTCCTCTTTTCATCGCATCGAGGAATCTAGGTCATGTCCAGCACTCTAGTTCTATTCCTAGACTGGTAGTTTCCGTCCTTCATTACCTTTACGGATCTGCTGGTTAAGTCGTCTTTATATACTAAACCAAATTTTCCAAATCTATCCACAATATACCTTAGTCTTAGTCTACTGTCTATCAAAATTTAAAACGATTCTTGTCGTGTCTGAAAAGAACTGTACAAGAAGGATCGTGCACACTGCAGCATGGTTGAAATAAGGACAGTGTTGCCGCCTTTGATCTATCAATCAGCGATTAGGCATGCGCGTGCGCAGACTGCGGGCTCTTTGATATACATCCGTATATTATTATCATGTCTCAGATATGGTTTCAATATGCTAATAGAATAACGGGCTGAGAGTTTAGAGTCAGAAATAGATCAGTGAAAGAAGTGAGTTGAAAGAAAAGTGGATGTGATGACAATGACTTCCGTCGCTATTAAGATAATTGAATGCTCGTGGTTTGTTGTGACTTCAGGATCCTGCTGATGTTATCTTTATCTTAATATATAAAACAGAGTCGAGTTTGTTCGAACACTTATAACTCGAGAAAGGCTGGACCGATTTTCATGATTTTGTGTTTTTGGATTAGTCTTCGTCCGGAATAGCATAATAAGTATTAAAATATTTTAAAAAATGAGTAGATAGGTAGGTAGGGTAAGGTAGGGTAAGGTAGGGTAAGGTAGGGTAAGGTAGGGTAAGGTAGGGTAAGGTAGGGTAAGGTAGGGTAAGGTAGGGTAATGTAGGGTAAGGTAGGGTAAGGTAGGGTAAGGTAGGGTAAGGTAGGGTAAGGTAGGGTAAGGTAGGGTAAGGTAGGTAGGGTAAGTTAGGTAGGGTAGGTAGGTAGGGTAGGTAGGGTAGGTAGGTAGGTAGGGCAGGTAGGGTAGGTAGGGTAGGGTAGATAGGGTAGGGTAGGTAGGTAGGGTAGGTTAAGTAGGTAGGGTAGCCAGTTGACAGGACCGAAGCCGCACGGGTCAGCTAGTAATATTATAAATGTGAAAGTTTTTATGATAGATATGTCGGTGGATGTTGAATACTCTTATTATCTTTTTCACAAAAAAACTATTGAGCGAATTTCTAGGTAAACAAAGCTTATAACCTGGATTAACACACTTTTATCCCGGTTCTCTTTTTGGGATTTATTAGACTTTTATTATAGGATGGACAGAAAAAAGCCTATGATGAAATTTTGTTAAAAAGCTTTGATAAAAACCGGAATTTCATGACAACGATTAGCGTTGTTCGTATTTGTGTCTAGTTGATGACAATAGGTTCGTCATTCAGTATTTTGCACATAATCATAAGTGGCGTACTGTGAGTTTTATACAACCTGTTACAGAATAAACGCAATACATCTTACTGGGTCATCGAACTTATCATTATAAACAACTTTCACAATAGGACCAACACTAAAATCACGAAAAAAAATCGACTCCCCCATACATTTCTGTGCACATAACTCGACTCGATTTTTTTTCGCGATTTCGGGATTGGTCCCATAGTAAAAGTTGTTCATAATGATGAGTACAATGACCCCTTAAGAGGTATTGTACACGTTGTATAAATACACCTCATCTCTGTCTAATCCTTCAAGGAATGCCGGCGTGATGATACGTTACGAAATTATTATTTTCTACGGAAACCAGAAATCTATACAAGGACTGGATTTGCAATGTCAGTTTCTTATACAGCTCAATCAAATCCAGCTCTAGTTTCCATGGAAAAGTTACTCAATTCATCAACTAGGTAGATATTTTATAGCCACTAAATTATTTTAACAGATTTATGATTCGCACTGCTAAGCAATAAATTATACTGGTATGTTTTGTAACAGTGACGTAATGCAACTAGTGGAGTAGATTCCGAGCGTGCATCCTCGATAAGATAGTATCATGTTGAAACAACGGGTAACGGGTGAGAGTGTCGGGTATAACATGATGCCATGTAGGGCTGCCAAGAAATGGAGATTTATGCTAATGAGAAATGTGTAGCGGTTCGATAGTGATTCTCTAGCTAAAGAAATTAGTGACTTCTTTGCCATAGCGTGTGTTTCCTGATAGCTAAAACCAGGGGTTCATTGTCTCAGGAGTAAATAGGTTACTTTTTTTTTTGGTTTTCGGTGGGAAACCTTCAAAAGGCGCCTGCAGTTTTGGGGAAAGACCAGGGAGTGTGAGATTTTTACCTCACTAAAACCACCCCAGTGATCACCATCAGCACATAGAATAGGCCCCGTTACCTCTTAAAAATACCACTCCGGAATCCCCACTGTGCAACGCCTGTTAGGGCACATCCCCAGGGAGACTGTAAAGAGGGGTCTCCCCTTAGCCTCGCTGTGCACGGCAGTACGTTATCGCTGTGCCACCGCCTTTCCTAGGATCACTAGGTTGGCGAATAGAGTTCTCACTCTGCACGCCCGCGACGCTGGAGACCCACCCACCTGCCTTAAATAACGCAGGCGGAGTTTCGGCGTAGGCGTCGAAACAGTTTTTTTTACTATTGATAGGCACGCGTTTGACCACTATCTCACCTGATGGTAAGCGATGATGTGGTCGAAGATGGAGCACGCTGGCCTAGAACGAGCACGGTTGCCTCCCTGACGCTTCCTTCTCCGAGCGAGATCAGCCCTCTTACGATCCCGCTCGGTGGCCTCCTTCTGGACCATCACGGCCTCACAGAAAGCAGCCATTTTCGTCCAGTTTTCATTATCTGCCAGCAAAGCGCTCACTACTGCTGCCAGAGGCAGGTCTCGCCCAGTCTTGGCGACCAAAACCACGCAGGGCACTCCTCGAGCGTGTGTTGCGCAGAATCTAGGTCGCCTCCGCAAAATAGGTTACTTCTAGGCAAGTGTGCGCCATCGATAACCAAATCATAGCTTACCATGAGATGAGTTTGTGGTCAAATGCGAGCCAGACCATTCATAAACCTGGCTGAAGAAGATGCAGAAAAAAATACTGTGGCGGTATTTGGTGAAGAACTAAAAGTGAATGGCATACCTAGAAATGGATTTTAAAGGGTTGAATTATGTAGGAGAATAAAAAAGCAATTATGATGTTCTTCTAATTACAAGGGATGATTCTCCAATAGGGAAAGCGCTTTTAGGAATTAAGTACTTATCATCAAATGCAGAACTTTTGCGTTACTGCGTGACTGACAGACAACGCCCAGCCGAAACTACTGGTCGCAGAAAGCTGAAATTTAGCATGTATGTTTTGGGAAGTGTAGGGAGCACTGAGAGAAGAAAAAACAGGATATGAGCGTACGAAGTCATGTGGCAAAAGCTGATTCATAAATTGACTGCTGATTCATTCATAAATTCTTGCCATTTCCGATCTTCTGCCAGCCCTATCACACCTATAACGTTGTGAACGGCGTCTGGCGGATGTTTATAGCTGAATTCCTAATTATGGTAAGGAGCACCCTGCGCCCGCGCCACTGTGGGCGTTGACAAGCGCCATTTTGGTATCACTTTATTTTTACGTTTTCATCGTGTGTGTGCGAATTGCTAACTTCAACTTGTTCGGACGGATGGAGACTAATGTAAACATAGAAGTGTGAGTAATAGCGAACTTAAAAGTTTAAAAGGAAAAGTTGGGAAGTAGAAATCTGGACCGTTGAGTCATTGTTGTGTGATCTTTAGCTAAAATGCCATACTATTTAGTCGCATGTCTAAGATTAACAAGATGATATATGGGAGAAAGCAGTGTTGTCTTGTATGAAATTAAGGAGCATTGTATTGTCTTGTCTTGTCTTTTCACAAAACTAGATTATCTGAAACAGCTAGTCTATTCTGTAAACAACTATTTCGATATCGAGCTTCACCTGAGTGACAAAACTCACAAAGTGAGCTTTATTGCACACAACATAATAAAGGTCTTAATTTGAAACTCACCTCGGATTCCGCTGTTGAGATACGAAAATGTTGTTACAGAACAGCACTACAGTTGCGAAATATGTTCGAAAGAGTCACTTCGGGCCTGGAAGGTAAAGGAAATTAGGAGGAACACAAATTGGTTTTAGTCAGTAAGAGTCTAACACTCCCTTCTGCTCTGCCCAGAGCGGGAGGAGTCATTTGATGATTTACCATCCGTAAAAAGAAAAAGGTTACCTGAAACAGAGCCGCAGGTTTGATTGCAGACAGTATTAAATGGAAACTGGTCAAGTGCGAGTCGGACTCGCGTGCAAAGGGTTCTGAACCAATTTTATTTTTGTGGTATGTTACTTCTCTAACACTCTAAACTGCTTATAGGTTTTCCTGTAATCTGTAGGTAATCTGCATTTTTATTTTTAAGATTTTAGGCTCAGTTGTTTCGGAGTAAAGGGGGGGTGTGGTCATTTTTGGTCTAAATTCATGAATAACTTCAAAACTATTTATTTAAAAAATAACTATTAAATTAAAACCCTAGGCGTAACGTTGGAAGGCCTCCCATAAGGTGTACCGATGACCTGGTGAAGGTCGCGGGTAGCCGATGGATGCGAGACGCACAGGACCGGTCGTTGTGGCGACGCTTGGGGGAGGCCTATGTCCAGCAGTGGAAGTCTTTCGGCTGATATGATGATGATGATGATGATGAATTAAAACCCTCACTGTAACCTCTTTCATTTGATATGTCAAACGATACGATTGTTTTTTTTTAATTTTCTTGTTTGGCCCCCATACTAAAATTTTAAGTATTTACGTAACGCGTCCGTATTTGGGTCATAGAAGTCCATATGTGTACTAAATTTCAACTGAATCGGTCCAGTAGATCCGGAGAAAACTCGCTGACAGACAGACAGACCGCCAGACAGACAGACACCCGAGTGATCCTATTAGGGTTCCGTTTCTTACGGATGTTCGGAACCCTAAAAAACTAGCTCTATCATCAATTCAGGAGAATTAGGGACGTAAAGTCATGATCGTGATTACCACCGTTAACAGATCTGAAAAGAGTTAAATCCAGATTGGTATTTGATTAACTTTCGTCGCGAACACTCACCAGCTTCACCATTGACTCGAAAACAAATACAATAAAACTTGCGACGACTAACGGCCTCGATGGAAAGAAACTTCATTTGTTTACTAAACACTTTTCTAACATGAGTCGATGTATTCAACGAGTTGGCACGCAATCGGTACACGCTTGCAGGCTTTCTACTCGAGTACTCGTAGTACACTTCTCAAAATCATACCATAGCGTAGGCATAAACTGATAAATCTAAATAACAGACGTAATATGTTCGATATTATTCAATTGTTCAAAATTTTAAACTCATTGACTGATTCACCATCATTGCTTGGTAAAATATCACTGAAAGCACACGCTCGCATACCCGTACGCCCCTCACGTACAACACCTCTTTTTGTTCCTCCTCGACTAAACAAAACATACACACGTAACTCATTTATATACTGTTCCACTAACAATTATAATAGAGAATTTACAGACATAGACCTTTTTAACATTTCAAACTAAAACTTAAAAGTAGATATATCACCTAATTAAAACTTACCTTTTTTTTTCTTTGTCTACCTTCACTTTACTTTGTAAACTGATGATATATACGTATGTTTCATTGAACTTATGTTCTAAACTTCTGATGCAAAAAATAATATGTATTTCTTGCGCGTCTTTCCTTGTTAGGAGTTTATTGTAGGTACTTATATTTACCATGATATCACATTGTTGGCACTATAGGTCTTTTGTAAAGAACCAATAGAGTATTTTACTGAAAAAAACGAATTAGTCCGTCATATAGATTTCCAAAAAATATTGGACACGTATTTTTTCTTTTTTCACATAAACAAAAAATTACGAAGATAAGTACAGTACGTTGAAAACTCGCGTGACGTCACTACGATAGTACAATTTTACTAGCAACGTGACGTCACCAGCCCCCTCTCCCGAGTTTTGATGCGTTTTATCTTTGTCAATATTCATTGATTTACAAAAACAAAAAATACGTGTCCATTATTTTTCAATACTCTAACTGACGGACTAAATAAATTTGCAATTTATTGATGGTGGAAACTAGCCTATTGTCTGAAGAATCACATTTTTTGTATATGACTGTTTGATGCCAAAATAAAATAAATAAATAAACATTTCTACATGACATTCTACAAAGATCGATTGGCGATGGTACCAACAATTCGATTGGTTATGTCAAAGGTGCAATGATCCCCATGAATAGTGCATTCGACACAATGCATCAAGTTGCAGCCTAATGCATCGATTCTCCGTACCTTGCACGTGTTCAACCGATTACGTTGACAACCGATTCTGAGAATCTACGCTATCGAATTAATTATGATATTGATTTGGAAGTGTTATAAGTGAAATGCCGACTTATATGGCAAGAGGTATCGATAGTTGTTACACCTACACATGACACGAATGATGATTATTATGTAGATGACATCATTAAATAGATAATCGTCGATTAGAAACATGATATCAGACATGAACTTGGTGAACTTTTATTGAAAAAGGAATTAATCAAGATTTGCTAATTTGACTTCAGGCATCTTCACTTAATATGGGAAACATTATAGCATCATTGCTATTAAAGGTTTACCAAGAATTTTGTTATCTATTCTGAGGACTGAGTACTGTACTTAAAAGAGAAGAAGAGAAAATATACTTCCCAAGCTAAGCTTGCAGCTTGATAGTACATAAATGAATGCTAGTGGAGACAGTGACGAATATTTTTCTTGTTAAGTTTTAAATTAAAGTTTCATAACATTTCGTAATCACCAATTAGATAACTCCGGATTACAAACACATTCTCATACAAAAAGCGGTTGATACCTCGACCAGGTACCAGGCTCACAGACAATGGGCAGTGGTTGCAAGCTCCTCCTGCGACTGTGTGACGCGGGAACAATGCCCATTGTACCGTCCATGTTACCATTTCACCAGTAATTATGTGCTACGGTGCTACTGCACTCTCATACACACGACACACGTACGTGGTAACAGTGACCTCTGATAATGATGATAGTTTTGAGTTACGTCTGTAAATATTTTTGTGAGATTCTGTGGTGCAATCTGCACATGTGCATAAAACATACCTCATTCATACATTGGATCGCATGGAGACACATGCATCAAATTGTCTATCCAGAGTTTGAAATTTGAGACATATATACAAATAGTTTAAAGAGAGATCGTATAGGACTATCTGTACTAATAGCTGAAGAGTTTCTTTGTTTGTTTGGTTGAACGCGCTAATCTCAAGAACTACTGGTTCGAATTGAAAATTATTTAAATGTTGGATAGTCCATTTATCTAGGAAGGCTATAGGCTATATAATATGACGCTACGACCAATAGGAGCAGAGTAATATAGAAAAATGTGACGCAGACGGAATTGCGCGGGTCAGCTAGTTCTGAAATAAGATAAATAATAAAATAAACTGAATCCCAATAATTTGCTATGTTATTTTATCCATCTACAGTTTGGGTTTAGGTTTAACTCTATGCAGTTATCATCATCATCATCATATCAGCCGAAAGACGTCCACTAGTGTACATAGGCCTCCCCCAAGCGTCGCCACAACGACCGGTCCTGCGCGTCTCGCATCCATCGGCCACCCGCGACCTTCACCAGGTCATCGATCCACCTTGTGGGAGGCCTTCCAACATTGCATCTTCCGGTTTTTACGGACTTGCAGTTTAATAAAAGAGTTTTTATAATAAGAAAATCAACGACATTGTTCCTCAAATCTTTTTTTAAAACAATGCGACGAATAAAGAAAGTTATGCAGCTGATAATTTCGTTTTATAAAAAAATGCAGTGGCGTTACTAGGCAATCATACAATCGAGTAGCGTACTTTCATAAACAATGCCTCCGGTGACATGTGTGGCCTTTCACACACTAATTGCGATACTTAACCACTGCTTTGTACTGCGCTCCTAGTCATTCTCAAAAGAAAGTTTAACTTTATTCTTTCTCTCGTTTTGAACTGAATAAAGGGTATTTTTATACTTCGTGACATTTCTTACTTTCTAGAGTTATTAAGATGAGAATGTTGGCCTTAATTGATTGGTTGTAATCACTTGAACATACTTACAAGCTGGTAAATCTCTCCGGCTTTAATGAAGGGCCTTCTCGACATAATTATGTATGTAATACATAGTAGTTTATCATAAGGTCGCTCACGCTTTCTTCTCATGACGGGCTTCAAGTATCACATACATAAAGTACTACTTATCTACATCTTCCTGCATAAGTCTTCGTTCAAAGGTATCTTCTGTCTATTTCTACCTAGACTTTTCGGCTTTCCCAATTACATTGGGGTCGGCTTCCACAGTCAAACCGGGTTCAGCTGATTACCAGTATTTTACGTGGAGTGAATGCCACTTTGATGTCCTCAACTCAGTAACTGGGTCACTCGGTACTTCTAGTAAGACTGGTGTCATACTTCTGTCTCTATTCACAAATTCACGAGTGGTCTATGGCAGCCCTCTGTTATTGGCATTTCTTATGGCGGCTGTACACTCTCGCTCGAGAGCACTCGCTATGTCTCGCCCGAGAGGCCTCGGTCGAGACGAGTGACCATTTACACTCTCACGCTCGCCATGCCTCGGTCTGTCTCGGCGAAAGTGTACAACCGCCATGTGTACAGCGACGCGCTCGCAGCTTGCGCGAGGCGGCGCGAGACCCTTTGACTCGGGCGCAAAAAACCGACTCGGGACGGAGAGCTAGCGAGGAACACCGAGGCAGGCCGAGGCGGGCGAGCGCTACCATTTACACTCTCACGCTCGCCCTGCCTCGGGCTGTCTCGGCGAGAGTGTACAACCGCCATGTGTACAGCGACGCGCTCGCAGCTTGTGCGAGGCGGCGCGAGCCTCTTTGACTCGGGCGCAAAAAACCGACTCGGGACGGAGAGCTAGCGAGGAACACCGAGGCAGGCCGAGGCGGGCGAGCGCTACCATCTACACTCTCACGCTCGCCCTGCCTCGGACTGTCTCGGCGAGAGTGTACAACCGCCATGACGTTGCATGATCACCACATCAAAACTGTCTCCCTTCCCGCATCAGATCTTTCTCAGCTAGCTGTAAACCGATAATATCATCAAATTGTAGTAATCAGACTATTATAATTGACACCTAAGAATTTCTCTGAACTCTATCACGGTTCCAATCTAATTCTCATAACTATGTGATGTTAATAATAATAATTTTTAATTGTTTTATAAGCCATAAGTGCAGCTATCAACCATTAAATAGGCTTGCACGTTAAAGGCCTATGCTCTTTTATTTATTAACTACATTAATGCAATAAAGCGTTATAAGGAATACAGTTATCGTCCACGCGCTCTTTATGTTTTCTCATTAGACAGACACAGAGAGAGTAATGTTTCAGTTTTTAGAAATCTTAAAATTTCTCTGTGTTTTGTAAGCTCTTTTTTGACCTTGGGATCTTGCGTTTGTCTAACAAAATTAATAACAATCGGTTCATCAATTTCCAAGATACTTGAGAGTTTGTATGAAACACCGTGAGTTCTACTCGAGCTTCAGCAATGAATCATCCGCATTATGCATCATATCATTTACTTTTGATTACTTCAAGGTACAACAAAAACTATTGAACCAACAAGAATCGATAGTAAACTAACACCTCATTCGTTACATCAATATTTCGTATCCAAAAACAGTAAATATCTCCGGAAGTGTTGCGAGTATAACAGCAATTTGCCAGTTTCCCCCTCGCGGGTCCGTTCCAGTTGCATCACTACAATCAGGAAGCGATCGCAACTCGGTCGCCGCCGATTGTAAGTTACGACTGCTAGGCACGGGTCATTGGGCACTCACAATGAATGGGGTAAGCTGTGAAGCTCCGCACTGGGTGAAGTAAGTGGGACAATGTTCCGCGCGTTTATTTAAATGGGTTGCTAGGTTTCTGGTGGGGTCCAGTAGAAAGTAATCGTTGCCTGTGTAAATAATTATTGAAAACAAAAATTATGATTTTATTAAAGCTCAGGGGGGGGGGGGGGGTAAAAAGGCTAGTTTAGGAGAATCATATTAGAATCATAATATTAATCACGCAACAATCTGTCAAATTTCGTTTTCATCTTTATCTACATCTACACTAATATTATTAAGAAGAAAGATTTGTTTGTTTGTTTGTTTGAATTGAATAGGATCCGAAACTACTAGACCGATTTGAAAAATTATTTTAGCATTGGATAGCTACATTATCAGGGAGTAACATGCTAATAGGCTATACATATATTATCCCCCTACTCCCACGGGAATGGGAACTACGCGGGCGAAACCGCATGACGTCCACTAGTCGCTAATAAATTAGGCTCAAGGTTGATTGGGAAAATTTGACAGTGACGGTTAGATTTGCCTTCTGATTCTGCTAAAGTTTCCTTTTTAGACCCGCTGATAGAAAGCGTCACAAAATTACCTACATAGATAGAGGCCCCTTTCGGCGTAGTCCTCCTCAAAGAGCCTCCTTGTTTGGAATCTATATGAATGGCGTACCCACTGCAATATACTATAGCTAGATTGCAACACAAATCGCTAAATGCAATTAAAGCTAAACTTACAATGCTTAAACGACTACCAGAAGTAAAAATCAGTGAAACGATGTTTTAAATTCGTTTAGAAATCAATGCATTTGTGATTTTTGCAATTGTTGGGAATAAGTCACAGATGTAATAGAAGTTAGATTAATTATTCAAGTCAACATGCGAGTATCAGAGTGCCATGCGCGGTTGCGCTCAAATCTACTTGAACGAAGACTGGTCAGCTTTTCTTTGACCTCCGACCTTTGGCGTTAAAAATAACTGCGTACGGTACCTACGTTATTGGTACCGTTATAGCCTTTATATCGATTTTCTTTCCCAAAGACGTTGTATCAGCTGATATTATAAAGATAACCATAAGTACGTAGGTTTTTAATATTCATCCACTAGTTGATATCTCGATATCTTTCAGAAAAAACTTCAGAAATCATTCGATATATAAGATAGAGATAAACTAAGCTGATAAAACTGAACACCTCATAACAAACTGCAACATTTATATCTCAGAATTTGAATGGCCTTCTAACCCAGAATAAAAATAAATAAGGATCGATTTCAACGACACGTACATTTTACGTCACAAAATTTGACATTTACCAGACTCTCGTAATGAGAAGACTGAAGAAAGATTGAAGAGAGCGCTCTTACCAATGGTAACGCAGTAACGAACCATGTGGTACCCTTACTTTTGCAGAGAGGTTATGCTAGTACAGAGCAGAACGGAAGGGAGTGTCAGACTCTTACGGGTTAAAACCAATCGTGTTCCTCCAAATGAACTTTGCGTTCCTGGGGGGCTACTCTCTAACGAAATCCGTAGTTTCGGGCTTAGTTGCGGGCGGGCATTTTCTACTTCGTATCACCTAACCACTGAGAACTAATGATAACACGATTTGACAGTTACTGTGAAATCGTGTTGTCATTCATTCTCAGTTCGGGTTCGGGACTAATCGTAAGTCTGTAGGTGATACGGAGTAGAATACGCCCGCCCGCAACTAAGCCCGAAACTACGGATTTCGTTAGAGAGTAGCCCCCCAGGCCCGCGGTGACTTTTTCGAACGATTTTCGCAACCCTGGCAGAATGTAAGATGCAGTGGTGAGTGTGGTGATCATTTACTAGGTGGATCGCTTTGCTTGTTTATCTCTATAGCATAAAGAAGTTAATACAAAAGTGAACAGATTTACAAATATCTCGTTTCATTTCTAAAACATAGCTATCACGTCTTACAACACCATAAGTACACCATACTCCTATCACTTGTCCAGAACTCTGTCAATAGACCTGGGCCCCAAGTCTGCTATTACAATAGTGTCAGAATGGTCTATCATTGATTTCATAATGGTTGATTTTGACAAGATTCTGGATATAAAAGCGTCATTATGACTTTCCAGTGGTCAACCACTGACACTCCATTGAAAGAAATGGTATAGAATCTTGTCAAAATCAACCATTATGAAATCAATGATAGACCATTCTGACACTATTGTAATAGCAGACATGGGGCCCTGGCCTGATGTGACACGACTGTACCTCGACAGGCAATCCGTGCCATTTGCGTGCCATCGGCGCGTGCACACGATGTGTGACCAATTTTGACATGTTGCATGTACCGTGGCTATTAGAACCTGACCCCTTGGGTGAAGATGTAGGCTGCAGTGGCTTCTTTCTATTATGATGATTGTCTGGGATGATTTCGAAAGGAGGTTGTCTACATACTTTTTTTTCGATTTGTTGATCTTCTTCTTATTGTGTGGGCAGTAAGGTCTAGAGACCGCACACACCCTAGTGTCGGACTTTCTAAACCGCCTCAAGGGCCTCTGACATGGTTTATTTGACGATCGCCATTTGGCGGCCGGGACCACCGGCTTATACGTGCCTTCCGAAGGACGGAATCATTTTTTTATCAGACAATCAGGTGATTCAAGCCTGCAATATTCTAGCCAAACTGGAAAACAACTTTACAAAGTACTTGATTTGTTGATTAATCATATAGGTAAATTTAATTGGCTATAGGAACACGCTATGAATTCTAAATCGTTGGTTACATACCTGACACACCAGTACGTCTACCATGACTTTTATCACACTTTACTCGCTAGCGACTGTAGTTAAAAAATATGATTTAAAAAAAAAAACAAGTTTCTAATTCATTTTTAAGTTGTAAACTAAAGTTTTACTTGATCCTCTGGACCGATTCTGTTGAAATTTCGTACACATATAGACTTCTGTGACCCAAACACGGAAGCGTTACGTAAATTATTAAATTTTTGGTATTGGGTTCACTTTTGGGGGTCAAACTAGAAAATTAAAATAAAAAAGTTTTTAAAACAATATCGTGTTACATATCAAATGAAAGGGCTTAATGTGAAGGTTTTAATTATATTTTTCGTCTAATTTCTTGAATAACTTCAAAACTGTTTATTTTAAAATTATGAAAAAAATATAATTAAAACCTTCACATTAAGCCCTTTCATTTGGTATGTAACTTATCTCCAAAACAACTGAGCCTAAAATAAAAAAAAAATGATAATAGATTTTACTGTGACATAACGCATAATCTCGAAGCGTATTTCCAATATGCCTGACTGCTGGTCCAAGACCTTCAGATTTCAGAGATCTACAGACCGATCATCCACCAGACATATCTAGCAATTAGAGGTTATAAAAGCGCATCACGCTTTCCAACAGAAATGATGAACCCACCATCCTCGCTTATCCCAATTTATTGTCTTCTTATACCATACATCTCTATTTGCCTTAATTTCAATTGTCACTGCCGTTCTAGCCAACATCTTTCATACAATCAATTATTTGGCCCTTTGATCTTCCTCTATCCATAAACTGTAACAGTATAACTGTTTACATTAAAATGCCATTCCTAAAATCTCAGTTTCCCAACGTTCCACTTAGCTAATTAGATCAACATCCACCATCTTGCCTCTAGCATGCGTTTGCGCAAGTAGGTGACAAACTGTCCCCAATCTGTGCCGATGGTGCAACCATAGTTAATAGAGGCATTAAGATACCCTGAATTTGCTTACTTAAATAAACTTTTACGGCTTCCATGTGGAAATTGTCTGGAGCATTTATGGAGTTTCCAATAATGCAATAAAATCATGAAATATTTGATTGAAAGTCTTTTTTCCCTTTCATATTTGCCTGAGTCATTCCGCCTTTGTATTTTTGTGCATGAAGTGAACCTAATTAATAAATTATACCTATAACCTCAATGTGAAAATCAAGAAAGAAATCAAACTAATGAAGATGTTTTATGAATTAAGAATAAAATGACGCCTCGATGGCCGAACGTAGTGGCATACAACTTGGCTCTGAAATAGAACTTGTATTAGAACTTAGTATACTTTTATCTCGGCAATACGTTCCGTGGCATGAAAAATATTTTCACACGGTTGAAATTGGTGGAAAAAAAAATTTATTTACAAAAAAAAAAAATAACCGACTTTCAAACAAAACACTACAAAGTTTCAAACAAAATACTACAGTGTTAAAAAACAAAGAAACAAAATCAAAAACACCGATTTCCGAAATGAAGGTAATTTATTTAAAATGTTTTTTATTTTCCACTTTTAACAAGGTCGGAGTCAGACTCCGAACGTTTTTCTTAACAAATTATTTTTACTCTATAGAGTAAAAATAATATGTTATTAAAAATAACTTTCACAATATCACACGATATTGTTCAAAAAACTTTTTTAATTTTCCAGTTTGACCCCCAAAAGTGACCCCGATACTAAAAATTTAATAATTTACGTAACGTTTCCGTATTTGGGTCACAGAAGTCTATATGTGCACCAAATTTCAACAGAATCGGTCCAGTGGATCCGGAGAAAACTGCAATGGCTGTGACAGACGGACGGACAGTCAGACAGACAGACACCCGAGTGATCCTATAAGGGTTCCGTTTTACTTTCAGAGCCCTAAAAATAAAAAAAATACCAACCGAATTGAGAACCTCCTCCTTTGTCGGTTAAAAAGCCAGATTTTTTAAAATAATTTTCATGACACGAAAGTTAGGGTTGATATTTTCGAACTTGCAAAATACCTACATGGTCTTCCAAAGCACATAAAATTTGTGATAGATTGCCCGTTATTACGTAATACGTATAAATACGTTCTAATCTAGAAGCCCATTATTCATAATTCTAATATCTAAACACATTATAGTGACATTAGCGGCTATACAGACATACTCCATGGCAGGGATGCTAGGAGCTCCGTAACCATAACCGAAACCATCGGATATCCGAAATAAAAATCGATCAGAGCGGATATTAAACTTTCGTATAATTTCGGATAGGGGTGGAGTCTAATCTAAATAAGACACGTCGTGACAGGTTTTTCTGTCCGGCCGAGCCAACACCCTAGTTGCGCGTGTCATTTGCATGTTTGCTTATGATTAAATATGGTTAGTATTTAAACGCAAATCAAAAATATCCTTTTTCTATGCAATAAGATTCCGAATTCCCATCAAAATTACTGATTGCACAGCAAAGTATTCAACTCGAAATATCACTAAACACACTACAAATTATTTTTGCAGCGTATAGCGATTTTTCCTAAAGCAAAATTTTTCATCAATGCACAGCTAATAATTTTAATGCACGACAAAACTGTACTGCGATTCACCATAGTTCTGGGTGGTTTAAAAAAAAAATAACCAAGAAGGCTAAGGCGGGAGCTCCGCTCCGCTAACCTAACCTATCCGAGTCGGGGTAGTCTGAGTCGGGGTGTTGTCCATAAATATGGAAAATTTGCTGTGCAGTCAGTATTTATGCTATGTATGTAGTTTTGTACAAAAATAAATTTAACTGTATTGCATTATGAGGAAAAAAGTAATGTCATATTGATGTATGATTTCGAATTATCTGCAGTTTGAGTTTTGTTAAACATTTAGTTTATTTGTAGTGAAGTAAGTTATTTAATGTAAAAAAGAATATAAATGATGAGTATGTATTGATAGGCGATTATTTATTTGATATGCAATTTATAATATCCCATTAAATATCTAAAATCCGTTACCGAAACTATCCCAAAGTAACGGATTATCCGAAATAATAACATGTCCGTAACCGCATCCGACCGATGACCTGGTGAGAGTCGCGGCTAGCTGATGGATGGGAGACGCACAGGACCGGTTGTTGGACACTTGGGGGAGGCATATGTCCAGCAGTGGACGTCTTTCGGCTGTTATGATGCTAATGATGATGAACCTATATCCATATCCAGATCCGCTTATCCATAACATCCCTACTCCATGGCTAGCTTAGCTCAGTATATTGTGTTAGCAATTCTAGCGAGAGCGGTATCAAGATTTCTATACATTTTTATCGTAAGCAATCCACGCTTTTCTTTTGTGAAAGAAAAACCAGTAATATGTCTTCTATAAATAAAGTGTTTCCCAAGAAAAATAACTCCGAGGAATTAAACTTTATTGCAAAACACGATGGAATTTTAATAGCCTTGCCTTTCTTTCTTCTTAAAAGGGAAATGCAACTACAATCGGCTGGATTTTGGATGAATAAAGAGGGAAACTAAGAATTACGTACCGTACGGACTTGGGAAATGCTAGATATGACACTGTTAGACAAAGGTAACTTGGAAGGACTAAGTAAAGCTCATATCAATTTTAAAGGAAATGTGCATTTTTATTGTGTGAAGGAATCTCTGGAAGTACCTACTGAAACTATTTGAAAAATTCTTTCACGGTTAGAAAATAGTATCGCTGAGTGCTTTAGGCCACTTTACAACCCTTATGTCCCTATTTGATAAGACTGACAAGCCACGGGAGCAAAGACCAACGCGCTTTAAGACGGTCTACCTTTTTTTCTGTTCTTTTTTTAAGGATGAGAAATCATCAAATGACTCCTCCCGCGCTGGGCGGAGCAGAAGGGAGTGCCAGACTCTTACTGACATAAACCCATCTGTGTTCCTCCTAGTGCCCTTTGTGTTCTAGGGCCGCGGTGACTCTTTCGAACAAATTCGGCAACCTTAGAAAACGGTATACCTAATCACCACGATACCACATGCAATTTGAACGTCATCAAAGAATTCAAAGTAGCACAATAAAGTCCAAACTATTCACGAAAGCAATCGCCCAACTAACTGCATCAGTGATAGGCATAAGGCACCTGTCGAAATGAGATCATCGATATAAACAGAAGATGATTGAAATTCATACTGCCGTCCGTCACGACATCACGAGAACACGATAAGATACCGAAATTATGTTTTAAGGACGCTCAAGTGGATCAACAGAATTGTTTATATCGAATCCGAAGCGTACGGGACTTTTGATGAGATTTAGATTGTAAAGGTGTGTCTACGCTAGACGAGCCGAGCACGAGCGGAGCACGAGCCGAGCCAAAATTCGTGTAGTGTGGACCAAGTTACGAGCCTCGAACGAGCGCGCTTCGAGTGTTTGGCTCGTGCTCGACTGTGCTCCGCCTATTGTCGGTTTTTTGACGAACCCAAAGGGATTTGCATCGCATCGAGGAGAGTGATTGTTGTAGGCTCATTGTACGTCCACACTTGACACCGCGAGTAGAGCGGCTTGGCTTGCGCTCAGCTCGTGCTCGGCTCGTCTAGCATAGACCCACCTTTATTGTTGCAACTGAGAGGACGGTTCGTATTTGCATCGCAGTCGCAAGCTGTCGAAATGTAGGGAAATAGCGGTTCCAATGGCGGACAGATTGCGACTAGATGCCAATAAGAATGAAAGAATAGAGCCAGTAGCGTAGCGAGGGGGGGGGGGGTGCGGCGCGCACCGGGTCACACCCGCTTGGCGGTGACACCCGACCGCTCGTTGACTGGTTTTTGTCACTATCGGGTGGCACCCCTTAACGTTTGACGCAATGAAACCTGTGGGGAGTAGGGTGCAGAAATTTTTGAGCTCGCTTCGCTCGCTCTTGCATTTTGCATTCTTTGACTTCCTGAGTTTTTCTATATAAATCAACAAAAAACTTAAATTTCAGTATGAATGTTCAAAATATAATAAAACCCTTCCGAGATGAGGTGCAAAAATTTCTTTAGTCCTTCAGGTTTTCTGCATTTAGGTGCGACACTCGTTCGTTGACTTTTTGTCAAGGTCGGGTGTCACCCCTTAACGGGCGACGTAATGAAACCCGTTCGTAGTAGGGTGTAAAAAATTTCGAGCTCGCTTCGCTCGCTTTTACTTTCTGCACTCTCTTTTTTCTCGAGCATTTCTGTATGCCTCAATAAAATGTTTGTGTAGGAAATGATCAAAAGAAAATAAAACCTTTCCGAGTTGGGGTGCATTAATATTAGAGCTCGCTTCGCTCGCTTTTATGTGTTGCCCTCTCTCAGTTAATGAGCTTTCTTGCATGACTCCGTGAAGTTATTTCTATTTAAGTATGAATGATCAAAAGAATATAAAACCTATCCGAGGTGGGATGCGAAAATTTTCGAGCTCGCTTGGCTCGCTCTTGTGTTCTGCCCTCTTTTAGTTCTTGAGTTTACTTGCGTTATTCAACAAAGTTAGGTTTAGATAATGATGAAAACAAAATCAATATAATCTTACTTTCGAGATTTTTTTTTTAAGTAAGTATGATGTAAGAACATTCCTGAAATAAAAACCTGCATCGCAAATGGCACACCTTCCCCCCTTCCTTCCTGCTAAAAATGGCTTGCGATTGCCGTCACCAGAAAGAAAGGCCAAAGGTGCAACTCATAATCATTTGTGGGGTGACACCACATTATCCGCCCCGGGTGTCACCCATGCTAGCTACGCTACTGAATAGAGCTGCTCATCTGGTGTCTAAGATTTTTATTTGGCATACAAAGTCTATTGACAACCTCAGAAATGCGTACCTCACAGGCTGGGTACAAAGATATGGAAAGCATTGGTTTGATTTTTATACAACGTGTTACAGACTACACACTACCTATTCGCTGTAATGTCTTTGAAGAATTGCCTACATGATTTGAAATCGATTGGATATACATCGTGTACCAGAATAAACGCAATACATCTTAAGGGGTCATTGTACTTATCATTATGAACAACTTTTACTATGGGACCAACCACGAAATCGCGAAAAAGAAATCTGCTGTTTAATACATTTTGTCGAGTTGTGCGTACAGAAATGTATGGGGGAGTCGATTTGTTTTTCCGCGATTTCAGTGTTGGTCCCATAGTGAAAGTTGTTCATAATGATGAGTATAATGACCCCTTAAGAGGTATTGCGTTTATTCTGATACCGGTTGTATAGGCGTCGGTAAGTTTTCATTTTTAAATCATCTACTTGCATTCCTATTCTTCCCTGACAACCGTCGCGCTATCACTGGTTCCCTAATATTATATTCCTCACACAATCTATTTTTCAGTATTTTCTTTGGGCCTGTCCCTCTTTCCTCCATCCAACTGTCACTTACCTCATTTGGTACAGCTTTCATAACTTTTTCAATCAATCAATCAAATAATTTTGTCTTTTACTGCTAACATAGTTCCGTTTGAACAGTCAGTCTCCGTTTGAACACAACCTACGAGAATTCTCTTATATAAGTTTTGTGGAACTATTTTTGGTGTACAATAAAGAATATTTTATCTACAGATATTTTATGTAGATCTAATCTCTACACATATAGTCAGTTTCATGACCGAATCATTGGTGATCACAATTTTTTTTAGAAAACTTTTTGCATTAAAATATAACCGACTTACAAACAAAACACTACAAAGTATAAAATAACCTTAATTTCGGAAGTCAGTGTTTTTGGTTTTGTTTTTTTTTTTTGTTTTTATACACCGACTTCTGAAATTAAGGTCATTTTATACTTTGTAGTGTTTTGTTTGGAAGTCGGTTATATATTTTTGTAAAAAGTTTTTTATTTTTCACTTTTAAGTGGTGATACTTAGACGTTGAAGACGTCTACGCAGAAATTGAAATAAGCAAATATGCTCATAAAATAAAAACTACTCAACCAAACTGAATCAAATTTTTACGGGACCAAACGGCAAGTATACCGCATCGAACTGAATCACAGAAATCAGATCATAAACCTCAGAGTAATCGGTTTACATGCATAAAAAAATACCCACCGAATTGAGAACCTCCTCCTTTTTAAGGAAGTCTGTTAAAAATGGATTTTCACAGTCGCCTTGTCGAATCGTATGTCGTAAAACCGAATTAAATCGGGAATTCAGCAGCTACAAGTACAGTAAATCTACGTACGAGTAGATTTGATCCGATTTACCTTGTAGCGTGAAACCGTGACGTCATTAGCGATTCGGCGCATGATCCATGATCCACGCTTGCAGCCGCGTGAACCAACAACGTGACAGTGATAAAGAAAGTGTTCAGTATGGCATTATAATAAAAAGAATGTGTCAAACTTGCGATTATTTCGAATAGCGTAATTGATGGAGGATCATTTTGATAAGGGTGATTTCAGTAAAACAGTTTTTTTCTTCGTTTTCCATGTTTCAAAAAAATGTTTTGAGATGTAGAATCTGCACAAGAGTCATAGCTTTTGCTATGCAAAGTCTACTGGTTTGCGGTAAGGTTTGCTATTGCAGTCAATTCATCTTTTTTAACCGACTTCAAAAAAAGGAGGAGGTTATCAATTCGACTGTTTTTTTTATGTTTGTTACCTCATATTAACCGACTGGATGAACCGATTTTCATGATTCTTTTTTTATTTGAAAGCTAGTGCTTCCCGTGTGGTCCCATTGCCACCACGTCAGGATCTGATGATGGAAACCCTGAGAAATCGAGGGCAACTCTCGAAAATTGTAGGCACGCATTTGGTAAAAACTTGATATTCGTGTGTATATCGGGTGATACTACAAAAGAATGAAAGTTTGGATCAGACCTGATGATGGAGACGACAGAGAGTCAAGGGAACTCCACATCGGTATGTAGGAACTACCAAGTGTTTGGGCTTATTTCATTCGTATTGACGAGACCTTTACACCGAAAACACTTAGTTTTATTTTCATAACATAACATCACGCCGGTACGCTGTGAATGGGTACGCAGGTACTACTAAAAAGTGAAAAATAAAAAACTTTTTTACAAAAATTGTAGTGTTTTGTTTTGGAAGTCGGTGACATTTTTTGTAAAAAAGTTTTTTTTGTTATTATTGTACTGTATACCTATGAACTTGCTGCTCCAGAGAATGGAGACTTATTTATTTATTTATATATACTTTATTGTACACCAAAAATATTTACACACTAGCACTTCGCCCGCGACTTCGTTGGCGCGGGTTTAGTAGGCACTCCACGAACTTCATCTCCTTGTGAACACTCCGATATGCAACATGCCGATATGCGATATGGCAACGTATGACTCGTTTTTACTTCCAATCTTAATTGGTTGAGCCGAAGATAATCGTTTAAGAATTTCTGTCTTATATCGTTGAAGCCGATAAGTTATTAAGTTTCCGGACATAACATTCCGGATACTAGATAAGTACTTACTTTCACTGTATTAAGTTAATCATATTTATAAATCTTTTTCACTTTATCTTAATCAAAATGGATCACTACTTTCGCATTAGATCATAATACCCTAAAATTGTTAGGATTCCGTTCCGTTACGTTGCGCAAGATTAAACCCCGATCAATCATTATAATAACTTCCTATTTTTATGCAATTCATTGTAAACGTTATGAAGCTATTACTGGCTATATTTACTTTATGAATTGCTAAATGTTTTGTTTAAAAATATTGTGTTTTGTGAAGGCAAATTAATCGTCTTCGGTAGACAGAAATTGGGCTTTCTTCCTAGTTTAAATATTGAGCTGAATTGAGCTAAGCTTTATGGAATAATTGGTTAACGTATCTGTAGGGATCGATTTCAATGAAAAGCGAAAAGTCTAACTTCTACCGTAAAATAACTTCTTTTTCGTCGCTTATTTGCTGTCGCACACATCGTCTTTTACAACGTCTGTCACATGCATAGTGTTGTCATACCATTCTTCTAACATCCCTCAAATCTTATGTGTTGCCACTTCATTACTCATTCATTCCCACATATCAACATAAATGGCGAAGGAAAATATCGTGGGGAAACCGGCATATCTCAGGACCTAATTTCTAAGACGGGTGCCTAAACTAATCCGCAACAAGCCCGCGATTACGGATTACGCCTTATTTTCTTCCATTATGAGGAACCTGTGGCTTTGTTCCAGCACTTCCCGGCCGCCTTAGTACATATTCTTTTCATTACTATCACTTTACTATCAGCTGTTTTGGTGTACATTAAAGAATTAAAATGGATTGTGGTTTATCATGGTGAACTATTTAATTTTAGGTTTGGGTAGGCCCGGTACATAAAATCAAAAGGGCTACTATGAAAAACCATTGAGAGAGTACACTCAAAATAAAATCTAATTTTGTGTGCGGAACCCAGTGCACGTTCAGTCCGTTATCTCCGTATCTTGATGACGCGATATTTTCGAGTCGTGCATTGTTTTCCCAGCTATCTGAAGACAGCTGTCACCGCCGGATAATAAGGGAGTTACGACGATTTTTTTGGTCTCTTCCTTTCTCTTTTAGACATGTCAAGCTGTTTGGATTAGCGGTTTCAGTTCCAGCGATGAAAGAGATGATAGCTTTCGAGTTTCGTTTGTTGATGTGTTCGATAGTATTGTTAGTCTAAGCTTGATTGACTTGCCTGAATTAAAATTGTTCTGTCTTGTTGGTACGACCTCTCGAGAAATGCTTAAAAACAGCGTTCAGATGAAGCAATTTTTCGTCGGTATTTACTGAGAAATAAAATCTGAAAAAAACAGGTAGTAATCTACATGATATGATACGTAATTTGGTTTAGCCAGAATTTATGTATCGGTATCACATAATAAGAAAGAAAATCACCAAATCACCTCCGAATCGTTGAGATGAAACCATTTTACTCTTTCATTTTTTATCAAAAGTCTAAAAAAGAAATATCTACTGCTTTGCAATACAAACGAAAAATAATTTGGTTTTGTTACTTTTTTAAAATACGTGTTATTTTCTACGTCACTATTTTCATTACTGCTCGGCTCCTATTGGTCTTAGCGTGATGATATATAACCTATAGCCTTCCTCGATAAATGGGCTATCTAACACTGAAAGAATTTTTCAGATCGGACCAGTAATTCCTGAGATTAGCGCGTTCAAGCAAACAAACAAACAAACTCTTCAGCTGTATATATTATACTAGCTTTTGCCCGCGACTTCGTACGCGCATATCCTGTTTTTTTCCGTTCCCGTAGTAATTTCCCATTCCCGTATAGCCTATAGCCTTCCTCGACAAATGGGCTATCTAATACTGAAAGAATTTTTCAAATCGGACCAGTAGTTCCTGAGATTAGCGCGTTCAAGCAAACAAACAAACAAACTCTTTAGCTTTATATATTAGTATAGATACTAGTTGACCCGCGCAACTTAGTCTGCTCCGCTCCTATTGGTCGTAGCGTGATGATATATATCCTATAGCCTTCCTCGATGAATAGGCTATCTAACACTGAAAGAATTTTTCAAATCGGACCAGTAGTTCCTGAGATTAGCGCGTTCAAGCAAACAAACAAACTCTTCAGCTTTGTATATTAGTATAGAGTGTAGATAATATATGTTAGTATTAGTATAGATATAGAAGTATAGATCAGGTGATTCAAGCCTGCAATGTCTGAGCCAAACTGGAAACAACTTTACTAAGTATGCTTCCCGTGGGAATCGAACCTACCACCACCGGGTCACAAGGCAAACGCCTAAACCACTCGACCACGGATCATTATGAAAAACTTTTACTATGGGACCAACGCTGAAATCGCAAAAAAAAGCAAGAACATCAGCTTTTCAAGTACATTTTGTTGAATTTGCGTTTATTGTTACACGTAAGTATGTCACTAGTGGACGTCACGCGTTTCACCCGCGTAGTTCCCGTTCCCGTGGGAGTACGGGGATAGTATATAGCCCATGTTACTCCCTGATAATGTAGCTATCCAATGCTAAATGAATTATTCAAATCGGTCCAGTAGTTTCAGAGCCTATTCAATTCAAAAAGCTGGGCATCCTAAATAGGGTGAAGCGATACTTCAAACCTGGACAGCTTTTAACTCTATAAAGAGCGCAAGTCCGATCCTGCATGGAGTATTGTAGCCACCTTTGGGATGGCTCAGCTAAGTATCAGCTTGCCGCGCTTGACTCGGTGGAACGCAGAGCTAAGAGGCTCATCGGTGACGAAAAACTGGTGGATACCAAGCTACATAGCTTGGCTCATCGCCGTAAGGTTGCCTGCTTGTCGGTCTTCTACAGATTGTACTTCGGTGAGTGTGCCCAAGAACTCCACGACCTCATTCCACCGGCCCCCTTCTACCATCGGACATCCAGACGCACTGCATCTTACCATCCCTACCTTTTTACTATTCCACCAATTCGCACTAAGCGTTTCCAAACGTCTTTTATAATGCGCACAGCAAAGGAGTGGAACTCTCTGCCTGCGTCTGTGTTTCCAAACGCTTACAACCCTAATTTCTTCAAAGTTAGAGTGAACAGGCTCCTTCTGGGTAAGCTCGCTCCATCGTAGACTTTGTCTCTGTCATCTCTGACCTAGACTAGAGTCAAGAGCAAACACATCCCAAATAAAAAAAAGAAACAAATCTTTCTTTATAATATTAGTATAGATTAGCTCAGAACCAGTCAATCAGCCAAAATGGTATGGGGTTGACTACCCAGGGTACGTACTTGAACGAAGGTAGGTGTTAGGTTATCTCACTAATTGTTCTTTGTATTTTTCAGGCACATCCGTCTTAAGCATTTTCCACACGGATGTAATCCAGCGTTCAATCAAGGCAGATGCAATCCAAATTCACACAAAAATCGCGGATGGAATCCAAGCTCACCTTGGATTGGACATTGGATTACATCCGTGTTGAACATGCTTTAATGTGAATGAATCCACTTCACGTCATAGCTGAACGGATTCGGACAGGACTTTTACTACTACTTTTATGTTCCCTTGGGATTCGACACTCACGCGGATGAAGCCGCTGACATAAACTAGTTTAATTTGAGTTTATTACAGTTGCTTTTAAACATTAGTAGACTCACTATTTTACCTCTGGCGAAAATTTCTGTGGGTACTAAAAAACGAATGGTGTGTGCGTACCTTTTTTTACTATTGATAGGCACGCGTTTGACCACTAATCTCACCTGTTGGTAAGCGATGATGTGGTCGAAGATGGAGCACGCTTGCCTAAAAGTAACCTATGTGTTATGTAGATACCTTGATGTATGTACTACCTATACACATAATATATTAGATATATCCAATCGATTTCACATCATGTAGGCAATTCTCAAAGACATTACAGCGAGTAGGTAGTACTGCCTTCCTGATTGCAATGATCAGCTCTTTTTATTATAATACTAGTTGACCCGCGCAACTTCGTCCGCTCCTTTTGTTCTTAGCGTGATGATATATAGCCTATAGCGTTCCTCGATAAATGTTCTATCTAACACTGAAAGAATTTTCCAAATCGGACCAGGAGTTCCTGAGATTAGCTAACAAAAAAACTCTTCAGCTTTATATATTAGTACAGAATATAGATTACAGCGAGTAGGTAGTAATGCCTTCCTGACTGCAATGATCAGCTCTCTTTATTATAATATTATTACTAAGAGACGTGCTTTGTGTAAATTATGTACCAGCATGTAGTTAGAATAAAAAGGATATTATTGTTTTACAAGTATCACGACCTTTTGCGACTTCGGGGTCTTCAATAAATTAAGTTTATTGTTAGTGGTATTCTATAAATTGGTTGTTTGTTGATTGTGTTCCGACTCTAATAAGATAGACAATAAAACAAAGCATACCTATTCTGGGTGTGTAATGATGGTTGATATAACAACAAAAAATCTAACGTTCACTTGACCTAATTTCAATTAATATACTTTTTTTAATATAACTATCAGTTGAGATAATGTATTGTTGATATAATTTCATTTTACCTAATTTCTTATGATATAATGAACATTTCCTATAATGCACTTTTGAAATAATATTCATTCGCGCCATCAAAGGGATGGCGGGAATGGATATTATTACTTACTGTATTGTTTCTTATAAACCACCCAGAAGTAGGAGCCCCGCGAAGCCACCCTCATCCATGCATAGAATATTTTAAAGTTTGGTTAGGTGCCATTTGAGTTAGGTTAGAACTGTCACCATTAAACATGAAAATTAGGTCAAAAGAACATTAGGTCAAATGAACATTGTATAAAAAGAATATTATACATAATAAAAATGATATAAAATGAACGTTATACTAAATGTTATTATATTAAAGGAATATTATATGATATAAAACATTAGGTCATATGAATTTGGTTCATTTGATATTATAGCATATGAAAATTATATTATATGAACGTCATTTCAAGTGAAATTAGAGCATTTGTTATCATACCAAACATTACAAACCCACCTATTCTACACTCAGATGCAGTTATGATTCGTATTTATTATTTTGACATAACAATGAAAAAAAAAACCAGCCAAGTGCGAGTCGGACTCTCTCACGAAGGATTCCGACAAAGGGTATGGGAGCCCGTCTTAATTTTTTTAATTTAGTTTTTGAAACGAAGTTCCTTATCGCGCGTTGTGAATGGGGGCTAGACGGAAAAAAAACATACGACAAGTTGTAACGACACTTTTTGCTATAAATGTAAGCCGTGCGGCGTGCGCGTGTTTCTCTGTCTGTCTCTCTCTCTCTCATAGAAAGCAAGCCAGTAATTTTCGTTTCGTCTTTCTATTTCTGTTTACATTATATTTGTTAATAATATATATATTTTTTAATATTATTATAACTTAAAAAAAAAACAAAATTTATTACAATTCCTTCACTTATTAATCGAAAGGAACTTTGTTCCATCCGGGTGTCCCTTGACACCTCTCAAGTTTTTTATTATTTGTGGTTATAGCGGCAATACAAATATTCACACTGAACATTACAACAGCTGCAGAGACTTAATAAGGGTATAGGTTCCGTTGGTTACCCTTTGGATACGGAACCCAAAAAATTACGAATAGTCAGACAGAAGCCCAAAAGTCTGTCAGCCAGTTACATGTACCAGTGGATGTTGTTGTGGCAGCCAATTGGGCAGTCGCTCCACAATAAAATCTACTGATATTTACCCGCAAGGTACAGGATTACACTAGAAGCCGAGTCAAACATGATTGGGAAGGCTTAGGTAGATAGTGACTTAAAACCAGGTCTTTAAATACCGTTAAAAATATGGTATCGTTACAGCCTTTTAATGTAGACATCGTTATCGTATTTAACGTTATATCTGGAACATTATATCGTTAAACATACTTAACGTTAAAATCTACGGTATCGAAAATTTTATCGTTATGAGTTAGTTTTGTTACCGTCGCTCTCGTTCAATAGGGTATTTTACTAAAAAAATCTAATTAGTCCGTCAGATAGATTTAAAAAAAATATTGGACACGTATTTTTACTTTTTTCACGTAAACAAAAAATGAAGACGATACAGCGCGTTGAAGACACGCGTGACGTCATGTGGCTTGATAAAATTGTACTGCGGATGCTCGATGCTGAGATGGTCTGCTCTGAGCGCAGTGTGTCATTCACCGCAAAGCAAGTTGCTGATATAATAAAAAATATGGTAAGAGGCAAATCTCCAGGGCACGATAGTCTCAGTATCGAGCACCTGCAGTATGCCGGAGTTCACTTGCCTAGAATACTGTCTATGTTTTTTAATTTATGTTTATGCCATTCATATCTACCGGAAAGATTAATGCGTACTATTGTTGTTCCAATCATTAAAAACAAAACCAGTGACTCTTCTAAGGTGTCAAATTATAGACCAATCTCTCTCGCGACTGTAATTGCTAAAGTTCTGGATAGTCTGCTTGGACGCCAGCTGGACAAGCACTTAAAAATCAATGACGCTCAATTCGGCTTTAGGCCTCGCTTATCTACTGAAAGTGCTATCCTATGCCTCAAGCAGACTGTTCAGTACTACACAGCAAGAAAGACACCAATATACGCCTGTTACCTAGACTTGTCAAGGGCATATGACCTAGTCTCATACAATATATTGTGGGACAAACTAATTAGGGAAACCTCGGTACCACCGGAAGTGATAGGCATATTTAAATTTTGGTATGGAAACCAAGTGAACCGTGTGAGGTGGGTGGACTCTTTGTCGGAAGAGTATAGGTTGGAGTGCGGGGTGAGACAAGGGGGTTTAACCTCCCCAGCGCTCTTCAACCTGTATATGAATAGTCTGATCGAGGAGCTCAGTGGCACCAGGGTCGGATGCCATATTGATGGCACTTGTATTAATAATATCAGTTATGCCGACGATATGGTGCTGCTGAGTCCTTCGGTTGGAGCAATGCGAAGGATGCTAAGTCTGTGCGAATCCTATGCGAGGGCCCATGGGCTCAAGTACAATGCACTCAAGAGTGAACTGATGGTTTTCAAAGCTGGTAATAAAAGCTACTCTAAAGTACCACTTATCACACTAGACGGCTTACCATTAAAAAGAGTTACTAAATTTAAGTACTTGGGCCACTGGGTGAGTGAAGACCTTAAGGATAATTTAGATGTGGAAAGGGAGCGCAGGTCGCTGGCTGTCCGATGCTGTATGTTGGCCCGTAGGTTCGCCCGTTGTACTGCACGTTAAAGTAACGCTTTTTAAAGCCTTCTGCCAATCCTTTTACACGTGCAGCCTGTGGGTGAACTTCACGCAGAAGGCATATAGCGACCTGCGCATCCAATACAACAACGCTTTCCGGGTGTTGTTGGGGCTGCCGCGTTTTTGCAGCGCGTCCGGTATGTTTGCCGACGCAAATGTTGACAGCTTTTCAACCGTCATGCGCAAGAGATGCGCATCATTATTATATCGGTTTCGCGCCAGCCCCAACACTATCCTGAGGACGTTGGCAGACCGCTGGGACTCTCCCATTCTAGGACGCTGGATACGACTCCATGCAGTGAAGTAGTTTGGGATGGGAAAGTCTCTAGCGGGTGTACTTATTTTAAAATTTATTTAATTACCCGTTAGACTAGTTTATTTACTAACACTAGATATAAGGCATTTTGTACTGGTACTAACAAATTATGGAACTTGATTCTGAAATAAATGTTTATTATTATTATTATTATAGTGACGTCACGCGTGTTTTATCATCTCATCGTGGCACTATATCATCTTCATCTTTTGTTTACGCGAAAAAAGAAAAAATACGTGTTTAATATTTTTTGAATATCTATCTGACGGACTAATTAGATTTTTTTAGTAAAATACCCTATTGCAAAATAATGCGAAACTGCATCGATGCTTAGACCGTGCCGTACGACTATTTGCGTGTTTAATATTCTCTTTGCTATTCTAAGTCTGTGTTTACATCTGAGGACAAAGATGATGATTTTGTTGGTCATGTATCCAGTAAAGTGAGAAAAAAATCTAGCCTGCATCTATGCTATCGACATCACTTTACACAAAAACGCACCGTGCGCGGCGCCTTGGCGAAAACGGCAAGTCGGCAACGTCGCATAAAATTACCAAACTATACCGTGAATTGTTACCGCTATTTTTACAATAGCATTAATAATACCGCTATTTCTTAACGCAATTTTTAACGTTATCATTATGTTATGCTACTAAGTAACACTACCAAATCGTACCGATATGCCAGGTATCTCTACGAAATACCGTTATTTAACGTTATTTTAATGTGAATTGGTAACGTTTTCAAGCCCTGCTTAAAACCATTTCATATTGTATGCAGCGCAACCCAAAGAAACCAACATTCACTTGACAGAAGTGAAAACCTATCTTCCATTGTTGCACCATCAGTCTTGAACTGTCAAAACGCTGGTGATTTTCGGATCACGTTATCTCTGAGAAAGTGCAGACACTGTCAACATTTAGATTAACGATGCCTTTTATTTTGACGTGAAACATTTCAAGCTACAACGCAGAACGTGAGATATTTATTGGAGATATAAATCATAAGAATTTCTGGTGTTGATTTTTATTTTTATGAAACTAGTTTGAAGCTCAATTTGTTCTGTCTTTTCAGGGTTCCGTACCCTACCAAAGGGTAACCAACGGAACACTATTACTAAGCCTCCGCTGTCCGTCTGTCCGTCGGTCTGTCTGCGTCTCAAGAACCGTAATAGGTAGATAGATGATTTTTTTACAGAGTGTGTATTTCTACCACTATAACAACAAATAATAAAAATTAAATTATAAGTATTAAAGGATAAAGGGGGCTCCCATACACTAAGAAACGTGTTTTTTTTTTGAGTGAGTGTCTGACTCGGTGGCTTGGCCGGTTTTTATTTCTCTAAAACGAAATTCTAAGCTCCGTGATTCAATTTGTTTTGTGTCTTTTTTAAAGGTGAGGTGTGTTTAATATCTTCAAAATATTAAAGTTTTAAAACACATTTTTACAAGCTTGCATGTTGTCTTTATTTCAGCTAAATGTAATTTGCATTTTTTTATATTTTAATGATAGAAACTTACTCATATTTTGCACCATGCGACACGTAAATCTCAATCAACTAGAATCACTTTTTCTTTTATTATTTTAATGACTTTGTTATTTATTTATATTATAAACAGCTGTAAAAGATACCTATTTTATTATGTATTTAATTACCAGATAATTGTGATTTCTGAAAACAATTTGACATCGTTGCACTCTAGGACGTAAACCATTGCAACAAACTCGACGAATTGTGTTAATTGAATCTAATAGCTCTCCGCCCACTCTAACAAATACCTATTATTTATCGATACCTAACATTTAGCGTTCTCACGCAGCACACATTTACAACTCTATTTTAAAACCACAAAAGTGCGTCGTTAAAATTTGATCGATCAAACGCGTTCGCACTGAAATGCCCATTTAATGATCCACATACATGCCCGACATAGCAACGCGTGTGTTTAATTACAAATTAAAAATGTACTTATTCTGATTCGCCGCAGATTTCGTAACGAAAGTGGATTAGTTTCCTCATTTTCCCGTTAGCTTGCGAGTTTTTCCGTGGCGGTCGGAAACCTTACGAGTTTACGACATAGCGTAATGCTGTCGCGGACTTATTCTGAGTGTTACATTCCACACGCACTCGATAAGTGATACCGTAACTATTTGTTCACGGATTAGGGGAAATGTGTGAAGACTTGAAGAGGATTAGAGAGCTGTAACTTAATATGATTGGTTAAAAATTAAGTGCCGTATGCAGAAGTTTGTTTTTAGTGACTAGACATTGACATTTGGTATTGGAGACCTGTAAACAACAACATTGATTGTGAACGATTGGCAATCTTTGCTGTTATCTACATATAGTGAGATTTATACAATTTAGCTAATTCTATTAGTTAAACTTGACTTGGAAAATGACAAAACAATGATAAAAAAATAACATAGATAGAGTTTAAAGTTAACTCATTTTAACTTAGACTTAATAGTCATATAAGTATATCTATGGAACGTCACCACATCGATTAATCCAAATCAGAATAGGCCGCCTGACTTTCCCGCGTGATTCGCGACCGCAGCGTTTCTAGGCTTACCGGTAATGCTGCACATTTGTGGGTTTGTTCCAGTTGCCACCAGAACAATACCTGCCCTCATCTTTCTAATAACATCAGATTTACCACAAACAAGAAGTCACATTAGCAGTAAAGGTATGTTCATAAGGAACTAACTTCTGATCTTGAGAAAGTCCGAAGTTTACCAATGATAGTATTCCTGATGGATTTTAACCATGGCGACCAATCATCGAACCGATTATATTATTGTGCTCAAGTGAGGGAAGAGACAATGAACCTCTGTAAACAATATTCGAATCCCAGAAGTATCGCCACATTAGATGTTAAAAATAAATTTAAGCCTTCTATTTTCTTGGACGATCAAATCGGTTTTAAGAATCCTCACGGAGACTAGTAATATTTCTACCAATTAAACCATTTCAAGTATAACCACAACTTAGTCTCCAGTTACGAACGCAACATAACTTACATGCAACACAATCTTATAAATTAGACTTAATCGACAAAGCCTACATCATTTCCTCACTGCGGTCTACACTCTAACTCGACCCCAAACGAATTGTGAGGTAACATAGCTTTCTGCAATAATGTAGTCAAGATAACAACAAATAAAAGGCGCATTGTGATATTAAATATTTATGAGGTAGTTGCATCCTGCGAGGCATTCAAGTAGGGTTAGGTTTAAAGCTTGTCCCTGAAGCCCTAACTCGTTTTAACTTACGCAGAGTTATGGACTTTGGCACAGCATGGCAAGAACTCGTGGCCATAAACAAAACTAAAGAATGTGAGGTTCTATCTTTGAATTTAAAAGCAGATAAATCAACAAAGGCACAAGTTACAACCAATTTCGAGGGATTTACTGAAACTACAGTTACCATCGAAAGCGCATCAGAAGTTGACGATGATGACGCTCAGGAGTAATTGGCCATACTATGTTAAGATACAAAAGGTAGTGAAATAGAGTTACAAATAAGGTATCAAGCAAAGTATGTCTAAGTTAGGAGACAAACCTCTCTTTCACCGTACGATCAACACAGAAGCCAATGTCAATAGTTCTTTGAATATAATTTTACGGCGAATGAATTTTACAACTTGAAGTCGACATACCGTTAAGATGACTTTGCTTTCAAGTAGCTTACTGCCTATACCCAGCAACATAGAAGTCTATTGAATGGATGCAAGATTGGTTCAAAACAAACACACAAAATACATTGTTTCTTTGGCGCTGCGCCAGTAGCCATTCTGTGGGAACGTAATGCATCATTGTAATAGCTAGGTTCTTTCCAAATTCGCTTCCGAAACATGAGTTAATATGTTTCGTTGTGATTTAATAAGTGTTTAGTAATTTTGCTTCTGTTTTACTTCCTGCTATTAGAAAGTGTTTATTTTTAAGATTATGATGTATATGCTTAATATTGTCATTTTCTTACCAAATGTTCACTTTTAGAAGATGTACGCACTAATTATTATTACTATCATCAGTATTATGAGCTGCATCTACCCCAGAAATCATATCATTCCTTATCTGGTGGCACTAGGCTAATTGGTATGTTTACAATTTTGCCAAGTAAAACAATCCCTGATTTGTAATAGTTGGAACACCTGTGCTGGATGTAAAAACATAAGAACTAATGCAATCTAACCCGGAGTGAATATGTGTTTGTTACTCAACGATTGGTCGAAAAGAGATAAGATTTGTGACGCATCGTTTGAACGTCATTGGCGTATGATTGCTGCAAATAATAGTTTAGCCCGAATGTTGCCGGTGATCAATCATACACTGACAGTCTATTTCAGCCAGTCGAAACGTAAACAGTTCACTGAAATACAAAAGATATATCACAGAAAAGATAAATACAACGCACGAGCAACGATTGAGTGTCAGATTTACAAGCTGAACTGAAGGAATTCGCAACTAACCGAATCTAATTTACAAATCGTCGAAATACTAGAACAAAAGCCAGTTTATGTGAATATATTGATAGTGAAATCCCTAAAATAAGTTCTAGGACAATATATTAGAAAGCTGGCGTGTTGCCAGGTAGCTGTTTATATTCTTAAATTCTACTTTTTACGCAGCAAAGGGAATATAAGGAGCTATTAACGTTACGCAAGATGTGGATGACCGAGTTCCGCGTTTTGAAATGTATTGTAATGATGCTTCTGAGAAATGGGCCCGAATTCTGGGTGCATAGTTGTGTGCCTAATTAAGTGATGTTGGGAAATTGTTTGAGCTTTGATATTCTTCTTTCTTTTTAGCGGAGCTGTGGTGACATTGTTAACTAATTTGCCTTGGTTTCCAATGATTGTTTTTGAATTTCTATCGCAGTTGTCCTTTTGAAAGAATATTTTTACTTTCTAGCATGATTGTAACCTGAGTGCCAATTCTACTAGTTTTCAAGCAAATTTCGTATTTGCATGTTATATCTGTCAAAAATGACAGTTCGTGGCTAGATAATAACAGCCGCACGGGTCGATGTTCAAGGTTAAGCAACGCTTGCCAAGGTTGGTCTGTGGATGGGTGACCATCTTAACATACCGAGTTTCCTCCGTGCTTCGGAAAGCACGTTAAGCCGTTGGTCCCGGCTGTCATTTGTAGATCTTTGGCAGTCGTTACGGATAGTCAGAAGCCAGTAAATCTGACTCCAGTCTTGCCATGAAGTACCGTGTTACCCAGTTAATGGGTTGTGGAGGTCTGGTAGGCAGCCGCTCCATGTAAAATACTGGTATTCAGCTAAATCCGGCTTAACTGGAAGCCGACCCCAATGTAGTTGGGAAAAGGCTAGGCAGATGATAATCTGTCAAAAATGTATGGAAATTGATGCTTTTTTTACAGTTTGCGACTGATATGTGAATGCGAACCTAGCTTAAATAGTAGAATTGGTCTTCTGGTCATGAATGAGGATTTTGATAAAATTCTCGTTTACAAATTCGTGTGACATTTCGTCGTATTACACTTTGCCCAAATTATTACCTTCGTCATTCGTGTCCTAGTAACCTTTAATATTTCTGTTTGAAGCCAGTGAGCTCGTCACTTGGCTCATAACATCTCATTTCTTACACTCTTTGATCGTTAATATACCTGTAGACCTATTTACATTCTATTTTTAAGAATAATTATTACCGTAGTCAAGAATAAGTCTGGCTTTATTATTAAAATCAATAATTTTGAGATACCTGCCAGTACGAAGCTCATTAAGCCAATGTTCCTATTTTGAAAAATAATAATATGGAAGCATTCAAAACTTGCTCTACAACAACAACACGATTAACTTCATGTCAGCCAGAAAAAATCTAAACACAAACCCAAAGAATTAGAACCATGAACTTTTCCAAAAGGTCAAAAGAAGTAAGTTTAGCGCTCGAGAGCCGTTACCGGCAACAGCAGAAAATACAAGTAAGAAACCTGCACAACACATTATTTTTACATTAACTCTTACAATGGAAATTCTGTTTTTATAAACGCACAAGTTGATTGTGGAATCATTTAATGTCCATCTAATGGCTACGCGTCCAATCGGGAATTATAATGTGAATGAATTTCTAAAAGGCTCAGAAGAAACGTTCAACTCTATGGCATAGAGCGCACGAAGAAAGACAGCTATCAGCAACTCTGTCTTTTGTTTTGTAAACTTTCAATGCTCGAAAGTTATGATATGGAGAGGCTGGGAGAAATCGTTATTGTAAATGTGAATAGTAAATATTTATAAAGCCCAAATCATATACAAGTCACTATTTTATTACACACAGTATTTCTGGAAATTCATTCACAAGAAATCTTATCAAATATTAGAAACTATCGCAATATTTCAAGATTCAAATACTATAATCAAAAGTATGAAATTGTTATTATAAGTAAAAGCGTTCCTACGTGATCGACTGCTCTGTTTTTTTTTTATTCCAATTTCAAATTTGGGCATAGACTCACGCACCACTTTTTGTGTCCCGCCATACTTTCTCTATATTTACTATGGCGTGCCGTAATTCAGCGTAAGTAAGGTAATCGTGATCTGTATGGCGATTAATTCGGCAGTTATACAGTTAATGGGAGAATGTTTGGAGTAACTGTATACTGTATGAATAACGGTCAAAGGTCAGACTCTGTTGTTATTGCTCGCTGATGTAACCTAAGGAATATAATGTTCAGAAGGATAGTATGTTATCATCATACAGTTATGGTGTTTATTGGGACTATCATAATAGACTGGCGACTGAAGGTTAGGTAACTAGACATCTTGCAGTTGCAGTGGGGAGCTCTCCAGATTTCGAATGGAATTAGGGACACAGGAGGATTGAGGTAGAGGCTAACACACTCTCTTCTGTTTTGAGGATATTTGTATCAGCAGATATAGCTAGACTTTCGGAAATAATTGGGATCTGATACTGAATATACTGATTAAAAAAATCTCTAAGTGCAGCTGCTATGTCAGAAGGTAGTACGGTCTTACTAGGATACGATTAAAAACAAATAAGTGCCAAATCATTAGGGAACATGAAATTGTATAGTAGTTGACATTGGCATACAGCCAAAATGTCTTAAAACACAGCGACAGGTAAGCAATCTACCAAACATCTGTCTGGCTGGACAGGTTCCGAAGGTGCCTGTTTTGGAGCAAGAATGTCCTCTTAATTGTTACCAAATGGGCCCAAGCACGCATACAACTGGTTCCCAGCCCGTAAATCTAGTTTCGCGTTTGTCGATTCAGTTTCCGTTCAAGGGGCAGCAGGCAGCAGGCAAAAGCACAGCTGAGGCGCGGCACGATGGCGTCTGGCGTTTTTTTACAGCAATAGATATCGGCTGGAGAGATCGCAGCGCGCGCGCCACGGTGGCCGAGCGCCAGTCAGCCGCCGATCCCCGCCGCGCGCGCGCGTCTCGTGCCACCACAGTACACCTGCCCGCGCACAGCCGCACAACCAACCGTTATCGCCCTAAATGACCACCTAATGGACGAACGAAGAGGTAGTCCATGCATGATCGTGCTAACAGTGTGAACTTACTGGTGGAGTGCAGTGTTGTGTTGATGTCCAAATGGAGGAGGTCCGGATTTCGGATTGGCCCGAGCCCCCGGGCTCCCATGCATGGCTCCCTGCTTATGGTTTCCAGCATGACTTAATGGATAAGGATGACTATTTTGGCACCAACGGTGAGTGCCATGCCGTGTAGCCTAGACCTTTAGGTGCATTCAAACGTTGGAATCTGAATGCCGCTGCTGTCGTTAAGTTCGGCACAGTCGTGACTCTGCTGTGATGAAACAGGCTGTTTGATTTGCTAAACTGCTTGGCAGATTGCTTTGTTTGTAACTTTTAACTGTACGGACGAAGTCATTTCAGTCATTAACTGGCCAGAACCACTTTGAGAACATACATTTACATACATGCAGGTTTCGTAACTCGTTTCCCTCAATTAAAATGGATCGCTATCAGATCTGCCGCTGACCCAATCTTTACCAAAACAGTGTTAGTTTACTCAGTCACCCGTCGGGTGTTGCTGTAACTGGCTGTCAAGGTGCAAAAAATGACTCCGTTCGAACGTAACGTTTTTGTGGCCATGTTGACTCACTTGCATTATGCAGAAAGTACAATGTCGATTTGTTCTTCCTAACTAACACATTAACTGTCCGTCACTGTCGAAAAGTAATGAAACGATTACTTTCTGTTGACTTTTCCGTTACTCTCTGACAAATAATGTTGTCGCTACAAGAATTATTATACTAATTTACGATTTAAAAGCAGCAAAAAGTTCAATTAAACGACTCTTTGTTGCGCAAAAACAATACTCACACGAATACACGGGTGTTAAGTAATTCATTGTTGGGCTTATCGCAGATTCAAGTATTGTTAACGAAACTAATAATTATTTTAATGCATATTTAAACAACAATGGTCTCCGCTTGATGTGGTAAACGGTCACAACCAAAAGTTTAAAACTATGTGAAAATTCTGAGATTCTCACACAAAAACAAAGAGAGATCAATAATACTGTATACAATGCGGATTGGACCGAAAGTTGTCGCATAAAACAAGCATTAGTTAAAAACTAATGTATGTAGTCCGACATTAATATTCATGAAGGAATACATTAAGAATTAGTAACGTTCGTATTGGACATTACAACAGAATACTAATGTTTCTATAGCATGTCTGTATTTTACAATTTACTGCACATTTCAAACTAAATCATAGGCTTTCTTTTCACATGCTTCTAATGTTATATGGAAGCGTGTTAAAGGAAAGAATTCGCATTCAAAAATCTTCAAGCATACGTACCTATACTCACACTTACAAGCTAGGTCCTCCTGGGTTGCTGGGGCTGCGGACTTTGTTCGAAAGAGTCACCGCGGCCCTGGAACGCAAAGGGCATTAGGAGGAACACGGATGGGTTTTAGTCAGTAAGAGTCTGACACTCCCTCCTGCTTCACTCAGAGCGGGTGGAGTCATTTGATGATTTTCCATCCTTAAAAAAAAGGTCCTCCTAGGTGTATGCGAGCAGAAGGTACATAATGGTTCAGCACTCTATTAATACTGAAATAGCAAATGAAAATCGCTTCTAAATTCTCGATTCTGGAGACAAATGTGTGTTACTTAATATTGTATATAAAAACTTGTACCTACCACATTTGAAGCAATAAATAAATGAAATGAAATGGAAGGAATGACAATAACACTGTTTCCATAACCAGAAACCTTTAAGCCTATTAATACTATAAATACGCAGACAACAATAAAATCTTCGCCAATACCAGAGTGAGCTAATTCCACGCAAAAGAGAGAGCATTTCTTAATATTTCGAAGGAAATAAAACGATCATTCATTTTAACAGTAGATTGCATTTTTGTTCCAATCTCTTGGCAGAGAAAAGCGGAGAAAGTATGTAATTAGTAATGTAAGATGTATGAAGTTTTACTACAAATCATTGGATTTAGACGCATCTATAATTACATACAGGGCTATCGCTTTTCTTATTACTTTCGATGTTTCATAAGAGGCAATTGATGTAAATATTACAAATCTGTTGATAAACTTTTCAAAGGTTGTTGGTCAATTGTTTTTTTCGATTAATGCCTTGCCTTAGAAGTTGTCGTCACTCTAGAGTGCTTTATCGTTTCCATTGAAACAATGTCTTCATAGCATACATACGCTTTGAATTTTACTTGGACCAACCATCTTCTGCTGTCTATATCACAATTGACAGGGTTATTGCAAACACCACCAAGTTTATAACAAATCGCGTGAAATTGTAGCACTTTCTTTTTGTTAGACACGAATATATTGTAAACTATAAAATTTGGATGGCAATCTGGCTGATTTGGATGGCTGTTCCCAATACAATATTGTGAACACATAATTTCAAACACAACGAATCCCAATTTAAAAATTAGTAGAATAAAATTGACCCTCTGATTGCAGAGGACCAATTTTATTCTACTAATTAAACGTTGTGTCATAAAAATTAGTAGAATTGGCACTCAGGGGGGCTAAAAAGGCCACTTTGGCAGAATCATAATATTAATCACACAACAATCTGTCAAATTTCATTTTCAGCTTCATCGATAACGAATTAGGTTCAAGGTTGATTGAAAAATTTGACAGTGACGGGTAGCGTGATTTAATTTCTGATTCTCCTAAAGTGGCCTTTTAGACCCGCTGATCAGGATCTACTAGAATCTAACGGTGTTTGCAATAATCCTCTGACATCTACAACATCTTCTCCACCTTCAAACCATAACATATCTTCAAAATCTAAGACACGTGCCATACTTCATATTATTATGTTTACAATTGTACCTACAAGATACAAGACGCCTCCATAAAGCAAAATGTCGCCATCTAAAGCCAATGTCCTCATAACATATTCATACATCACACATAGTAATCTCATCAGAGATTAGTCTGACGTCATCGCTCAACTTTCCACGGTAATATTCATGATATTGATATTCACAGTTAATACAGCACCAAGTTTTATAGTCGTTTCTTATACAGCTAGAAGTATCTTTCCAGCTTGATTGGCGCTATTCAAGTCATTCTTGGATGGCTCTGTACGGTGTTTGTCGTGCTATGTTCATGTGGGGAGTAAGAATTTTGTATTCAACTGTCTGGAGGGATATCTTTTAACTTTACAAATACTCTGTGGAAGACTAAAGCAAAATTCTAGAGCACTTTAGAGGAGTTTAAAATCTTGTTACGTTTCTCTGTCGATTAAATATCCCATAATTGTGAAATACAACGCACAATTTTTAGAATGCGGTTTCAGCCATTTTGTATACGTCCGATAAATTACCTAGCTCTCAAAACTTGAAGGCAAAAGCAAGTATATGATGTTATAGGTATACTTAACCAGGCTACGGTAAACTATAATACTCTACTGGATATTATTTTTACGCCAGTTCATAATTACTGAGTCAAACCTTGCAATCTATCTGGAAATCCTTGTAAGTTACCAAGCACTATTATTAATGTATACCCACGTCGTTAGTAGTTATTCCGACCAAAGTTGCTCTAAGTAAACCTGCTTATAACTTAAAATTCCCTTCACTGTAACGATGTGAATGCCCTAAAATTAATCATACGGATTTTATACTTCGTTAAGTAATATAGAAGATGTATTATTATTGAGGTATTTCAAACAGTGATATCACCCTACGTAATTGCTACAAGGATAGAAGATTTTTTAGAAAACATTCTATGTAAGGTTAATTGCATTCGTTTTAATTGCATGTTTTTCAACGTTAATTATGTATTCAAATCGTAGAAATTACTGAAATGTTAATTTTGCACTTTGAAATATTAGAATAAGTGATCAGAGTTTACGGCCGACTGTTATTTTATATTTTAGCTTTAAACTAAATTTAAAAAAATGAATCTACTTACCATGCTGTCTTCAAAAACAAGCGCATAATACCAAAAACAATACAAATAGTAACAACAAGATGTTAAAACAATTCGAAACAGACTTGCAACAAAGAAAATTTCAATTAAAACATAAAGAAATATTTTAACGTTGGATTTTTATGACGGCCAGCCGGCTTTAGCGACGCGTTATAAATTCCACATGGGAGCGAGTGCAGAAGCATGCGGTCGGACCAGTTGAGCAGTGAGCAGTCCCCCGCCCTAAAGGTCATTTCTTATCCGTAGGCGAATCGCATGCTTGGGACCGCGCCGAGTCAATTCTAAGAAATTGTGGGATACCACAAGGATGCGTTCTCGGACCTAACTGAACTTGGGAATGTCGTGCCGTGAATTGTGTTTTTATTTCATATTGTTGCTGTTTGTTTTGTCATTTTGTGTTTTAACAAAAATATGGTGACATATTAACAGTTCTATAAGAAATTTGCTTGAGAAGAGCGGTCCATAAAGACATGGCTATTAAAAGCATTAATTCGTTCTTGCCCATTCCTATTTACCTTGCAGTGTTTTGAGGAAGGTTTATTGCTTCAGTCAGTATTGATCGCAGATAACACTATTATCAACGCAGTCAATAACATTCGCAAAATCATTATCTATACTCAAGTTTTTATGTTTCTTTAAAACAATGTGTTCAGCAGTAATTATATTTCTTACGATTCTTGTTCTACTGTTTATAATTTCAATGTCAGGGTTACGTTCTTTACAAATACCGCGTTGTCTAAGCATTTGTGTCAATAGTAACGAATACCAATGGCTAGGTTGTCTTGATTATTTTCATTTGTCAGATTCTTTTAGTGCTCGGTTTAACTTTTGCCAAGATTATTATAGGCCTTGAGTTGTCTCTCACTGTAAGATAAAACGCAAGCGAGATAATTTGGGATAACGCAGCCGAATATGATAGGCAGACTTTGTAGGCTAGTTTAATTCCTAAAGCTTGTGCTACAATTTGGTCGGTTAACGTTTTCGCAGACAGGTGAATGTGCTAGAAGTTGTTTTATTGCCAATAAATAAGTATTCTCATTAGATTATCTGTTTAATATTTGTTTGAACGTGTGCTGTTCTTATTCAAACGCTTGTTTGAGTTCAAAATTCCGTTTTCCTTTTGTTTGATTTACAATTACTTCGGTAGTTACGATGGAAATAATTGTTTTTCTTGTAACTAAATTATACTGTTATCGGAGGGATTTTGAGGTTACAGGTTTATTTGTTCGTATGTAGGCGTTGTACTTGATTTAGAACAAATGGACGTCAATTGTAGCCGAAGGTTCATTAATAAACATCAAGAAATTAAATTACAGTGGAATGACAAGAACAAATGACTTTTAAAATGATTCTGAATTGCGTATTCATATGGTACACCAATACCTAATGATTATATTTTAGTTTAATGCCGATACTTACAGTTCGAAAGTCGTCTGAAACAGAGAGAATTGGCAATGTATTTCATTTAATGTTTATTGAAAGTCATGGCTTAGTAGCATAAACTGTTAATACATTGGCAGCAATTAGGTACAGTTTGACCTTATTGTTAATACCCATACTCATTGCACGTATATCGGAATTGCCCTTGACACACTATCTAATACCATGTTTATACGCACAATAGAAAATACACGATTTTGGCTACCATAATATACGCATTTTATGATTCGAATTTAAACTGCTGACGCAAGTTCAATTTATACCACAGACCACCGAAGTGTCTCGCTGGCCAGTGCTACAGATACAGACAGCTTTGTCAAAATACTTCCATACCGACCAAGCGCGCAAGCGGGTCATTGAGTGTCACCATTAACTCGTAGATTTCTTTCTCATCATCATCTGCCTAGCATTTTCCCAACTATATTGGGGTCGGCTTCCAGTCAAACCGGATTCAGCTGAATATCAGTATTTTACGTAGATCAGCTACCTACCAGACCTCCACAACCCATAATCTGGGTAGCACGGTACTTCTTGGCAAGACTGGAGTCAGTTTATCCATAACAATCCATAACGACTGCCAAAAGATCTACAAATGACAGCCGGGACCAACGGCTTTACGTGCTTTCCGAAGCACGGAGGAAACTCGGTATGTTAAGATGGTCACCCATCCACAGACCAACCTTGGCAAGCGTTGCTTAACCTTGAAGATCGACCCGTGCGGCTGTTGTTCTTAAGCCAGGAGCTCCTCCAATTATTAATTTCAAAGTCTGATAATTCAGTCATAGCTAATAATATTCATAGCCAAAAGACTATGCAGGCTCAAACACTAATTATTCTTAGTGGGGTCGCAGGCAAAACGATTCCGTGCTCTATGATCTATAGCAAAATCTCGAATCGGAATTTCAACGATTGCGCAATTAATCGATCCATTTGTCCGAATCGAATGAAAGGTATGTACCTACCTTTTTGCGTAAAGAAATTGGCTATCGTGAAAATATTGTAAATATTTAGGCCAATAAATTACATCAATCACGAATAATTGTGCTACACGGTAAAAATCGTTGCAAAGAAAATTGTTTTGGTCCAGTTCTTGGAATGTAATTAAGGTACTAATACTTGATGATGTTTTGACTAGCTTTTGCCACCGGCTTTGGCTGCCTGACGTCAAAAAGTATCCTACGAAAACGTACGGTAGTACCTACGAATACGGGACCAGGGGGGTTACTCTCTAAGCCCGAAATCCGTAGTTTCGGGCTTAGTTGCGGGCTTTTTATTCCGTATCACCTAACCACTAAGAATGAAGCAATACTATCGTAAGTCCGTAGGTGATAACGAGTAGAATACGCCCGCAACTAAGCCCGAAACTACGGACTTCGGGCTAAGAGAGTAGTTCCCCAGGGTCCTTCCGGGAAAAAAGTATCCAATACCCTGATCTAGTCAATGATCTACCCATGAGTCAAGTTCCATCATAATCCGTTCAGCCGTTTAGACGTAAGGATTTAAACAAACAAACAAACTTTTCATTCTACAATATCAGTAAGGATTAGAATAATATTACTACTATTAAAACTAAACAGTCACGTATCGATCACAGTGTTTTCAGTACAGTTATTGTAATATCACGCAAAATAACAATGATCATGTTGGTTGTATTTTGTAAATATAACAGCTAATAAATGAGATAAAACTAGTGCGCATGCAGACCGAACTGATTTGCGTGTTAACCTCAAATGAACCTAGAATAGGTCATCTAACTAAAGAGCTAGGTTTAATAATAAAAAAAGAACACGGTGCTTATCACGCACTTTAAATCTTTAATACTTTGAGTGGTCAGTCAGGTGTTACAACGAATATTTTATCAGATTATCGCTTATCTGAAGCACACACGTTATTTTATCAGTGCATAAAACTTCATGTGTAAACATTTGCAGTCCTACAACGTTGTTGTATTTTCTATTCATGAAGGAAATTAATTTAATCCTTTGGAATCAAAGAAAGTAATTCGATTCGTACCGAAAAGACTGGTCCGAATTGGCAAAGGACAGAGTCGTGTGGAAAAAGGAAAGGAAGGCCTTTGCCCAGCTGTGGGACTACATAAATAGGCTAAGTAGTTAGATCGTACAATGTGAGAAACGAAGGGGGGGCTACTCTCAGCCCGAAGTCTGTAGTTTCGAGCTTAGTTGCGGACGTATTCTACTCCGTATCACCTAAGCGTAACCACTAAGATTAATGACAACACGATTTGACAGTTACTGTTAAATCGTATTGTCATTCATTCTTAGTTCAGGTTCGGGACTAATTGTAAGTCTTTAGGTGATACGGAGTAGAATACGCCCACAACTAAGCTCGAAACTACGGACTTCGGGCTTAGAGAGTAGCCCCCCAGATTACGTTTGATTTTAAAGCAACAAACCAATAGCAATACAATTTACAATACAAAAAAAGAAAAAACATTTAAAAGCCTTGACATATCAAGATTGCTTACCAAAGAAAACGTTTGAAATGGCATTGTGTGAAATCTCAATGTACTTTTTATAAAGACTTCCTTAATTGACTCTTTAAGAAATACAATTAAAATAAATGATAGACAAATATTGCCTCATTCGGAAGTACTTATTGGCTAATAGTCTGATGAAGTCATTGAGATATTGCAGATAATAGACATCATGGATGAAAGAACCGAGATAGGCAGCGCACGACTTGCAAAAAGAACTTTTGCAATAGACTTTAAAATCGGAATAGGCACTGGTGAGCGTTTTAGTGTACAATAAAGTATATTCTATCTATCTATCTATCTATCTAGGCACGTTAAATTATATCAACGATAACAATTACTATCGAAAAGTATGGGATTTATCATGTGATATTTCGGTAGCGCATGGCAATCCCATGCATTTTGGAGTACTTGACAATCCTCATCCCTGATAGAATATCTTTTGGCATAGAGATATCCTATCAGTAGTATTTAGCTATATCTTTTGCAAAAGATCAAAGATAGCCTTATCATTATTGAAGAGAAAAGTCTACAGGAAAAAAACAGACGCCATTCTAAAATTATCAATGTTTGCAATATTCAAATCCTAAGTGACTAATCTAACCTTGATAATGTTAATGATGGAATTATCTCTGACGTAAGTGATAACACAGAAAATGTAAAAATAAATGCGCTTGGTGCTGACTTTCTTACAGCAGATGGTTTTGTTTCCACGCAAGTTAATGGTTAATAAATAGCGCTTACTGTGGGAAATGAGTCGAACATACGATGAGGAGGGAATCAGCCTCATTAAATGCAATCAACTCAATTGGATTAACCTAGCTGTTAATTAATTATCGTTAGTTTATGACTTAAGAACTCAATTTTAGAATTTACTCTTCGTAATGGGATTAGTTAATCTATTTATATCCAAGTTAACCTTAAATCAGAAACCGGCCGCTACTAGTCATCTTAGATGAGTAGGTAAACACTAAGGATCTTAACTTTTCATTTTTGAATCCGGCTTCATCTTTAATCTGTACTCTGACTGTACTGTCTCCAGCATTGATATATAAAAAACCCCAGGATGCACAGTCTCGAACAAATGCAACACTCGAAACAGTCGTCAAAAACTGACATGTATCAAGTGTCATGTGTGAGTCGCATGTAGTTATACTATAAACATTATTTTTGGAAATTCAACCTTACATGGATCGCTTAAAGTTTTTTTACAAAGCAGTGCAGTATGTCGAGCGATGTGAGACTGTTTGAAACTAGCGCACATGTTTTATGCGCAAGTTTTTGAAATGCTGAGTGTGTATCTTGGGTTTTTATATATCAATGGTCACCAGCGATATTTTTTGTCTCCTCATCAACTTAATTCAAAAAGACACTATCTTTAATAGCTTTTATAAGCATGGGGATACAAATGAAAGCCCACTTTCAAGACGAGATAAGACGTATTCAACTCGAATGCGATATATTTCAAGAGAAAGGATGTCACAAAGCACAAGATCTGAATGCAAACACAAAATACCGCAACTTATGAATCACGCATAAGGTATACGGTAACACTTGGTTCTAAGAATGTGAGAACCGGCAACAATTCTGTTGCAGACAGGTGAAGGTCTAGTTAACGTCAGCTGGTTAAGTAAGCAATAAGGTGATGACGTTAAATTAAAATGTGTCATTGGTTTAAGAAATTGCCAGGTGTCACGTAGCAGATATATGTAGATATATAGGAAGAAGAAAACATGCTGGTCCAAACCATAATGAATTGGAATTTGAACTAGAGGATGATGACAATATCAGATAGAAAACAAATTTTCAGGTATTTAGGATGAATTCGAAAATTACAAGAGTTACAAATTGGAGGCTTCATCCAACACTCAATTCGTCATTTTAGCAGTCATTCTGTATTCGATGTTAATAGTTTCAGCGGCATCGCACGTCCGTTGCATTAGCCTTTAACTTGCGTTCTATATTGTATCTTCAAGGTCTTTGTCTGTATTTTGTTGTTTCTAATTTTCCCTCTATACTATACAGATTCGGTCCAATTCTAATACTACAAACAATTTTCTGACTTACTCATAGTAGCTCTACGGTTCATCGACTTGCTGGCTTACGTAATCCTTTTTTATGATGATTTGTCAACAACTTATTTATTTTATTGCGAATCCGAATTAAAGCCATAGTAATAACTATTTTAATGAGATTATAATCATAAAATAGAGCAGAATAGTTACCTATTGTTGTGATACTGTATTAAGATTTAATATCTTATGTCCGGTCTGTTTTATTTTATACTGATCTAATTGTAGGCGACCGTCTAGTATCTTGTGTCTATTTTTGATTTCTCTTTTGTTATCATTGTAGGCATTTGCAAAATTTCTTTATTAAAAATACTTTACATATTTGCTACTTGTTGCAACTGAATCGAATCTTTAAATATGTTTCATTGTAATGATATTAATACCTTTCTTATCTTAAAATCTTTATGGATTGTCTTGCAGCCGTCACGGTTTCGAAATCACGATTGTTTGCCACGTGCAACTGCAATTTTGTATTGCAAATTTTAACTATAAGTCTTTTTAACAATTGAACCAACTTGTTTAAATATACCACGTTATAAAGTCTCCAGAATATTCCTTTTAACTTTCAATATCTACCTGCACTTGATACTCCTAAAACTATCGGTGAAAATGATAAAGCAAAATCACCTCAGCTACCCTTATACTAAGATATCTGTAACCTAGTACACAAGTCGAAGAACGACAAACACCCCAACACGTCACTTAGAAGCCTTACGATCTTCAAGCGCACAATGAGGATAAAAATAAAGTTGTGCACAGATTACATTGTCGTGAACACACTGAACATGCAACTGATTTTTATCTTTGTACTTTAGTAACAATACGTACAGTAATTGCATGTAAGTCTAAGTGTGGATGTTACGGTTGTGATCTGAATTCACGATTGAGGATTTAAGTCGGAGATAGGGTAGAGGAGGAAATTGTGCAAGAAGGGCCAAGGTGACCTAAAGATAGAAGCTGAATTAGCCCAAGGTTGAATAAGTTGGTTATCTGAAGGCTTGAGTTGGAGTTGTTAAATTCCAGACACTAAACCTAAATGGTCTACATCAGCTACATGCATTGGAAAGATTTAGGTGTACTTAGTAGTAATGTCTAATTATTTTACTTCAAATACCTTAGCAGCTCTTTTAATACTGACACCAACATCAACAGGATTAGCAATAAGTAACTGAGCTTGCTTCTTGTTAAATTTACAATTTCTCCTTGAATTCTACAACACACCGATAACACCATCTGAAACATGTTTTCTAGATCATCACTAAAAAATTGTAACACATTAATTTTAATCACGAAAACATTTCTCTTAACTTCACAGTAAAATAAACTTCTTTTCCAATACAATAAAGGCTAGATTCGAGTAACATTCGCGGAACCTGGCAAAAGAAGAACTTGTCTCCTTGGCGATAACCATGGAGCTAAAGACGAAGATTCAGCAATAGATAACGCATGTATTGAACAGTGATTCATTATAGCCAATAGCTTACGTCTGTCTGTCCGTCCTTCTCAGGGTCTCGGATGACAAAACAAAGAACTTGCTACAATGGTACATAGATTACAAGCAGTTTAAAGTCGTGACAAGTTCTTGGTATGTTACTGTAGTCACCGAGTGAGTTTTCAAGGTTTCGGTGATTGTGGTCTTGAACAAGATCATTTGTTATTCAATTAATATGTATGAGATGCTGTTTTTGTTGTTACCGGACCTGGTAAGCGAATTTTGAAGGTAATTTCCCGTGGAAGAACAAAAAAACACGAGAAAGGGGTAACTAAATGATGACCATGCTTCTCGAATGGAAGAAAAAGACATAAAAGAATGACAAATGAAGAATGAGTATTTGTCTGTTTGTTTCATGGCCTGCTGGTCAAGTGCTGCCTCTGAGGGAGATTTATGGTCGTTATTGGTCCTCAGTTTAGAAAGGATGTATATCAATCTATACTCGATACTTTATCTATACTAATATATAAAGCAGAAGAGTTTGTTTGTTTGAACGCTAATCTCAGGAACTACTGGTCCGATTTGAAAAATTATTTCTGTGTTAGATAGCCCATTTATCGAGGATGGCTATAGGCTATATATCATCTAAGACCAATAGGAGTGGAGCAGACGAGTTGCGCTGGTCAACTAGTTTGTATATAAGCTAGGAAGTCAACGAGAGACAATCAAAATATTATCTAATAGTGGACGTCACGCGGTTTCACCCGTGTAGTTCCCGTTCCCGTGGGAGCACGGGGATAAAATATAGCCTATGTTACTCCCTGATAATATAGTTGTCCATTGCTGAAAGAATTTTTCAAATCGATTTCATTTTCTTTATAATATTAGTGTAGATAAGAAGCGTTTACTTCACTTCACGTTCACAATCAACAAAGTTGAATTTAGGAACTCTCTGTATATCCCACAATGTTTGCAGTAGCTAACTGATTGATTTACCAATACCTACCAGTACTTTTAATGCTTCTGAGACGATTTCATCAGATAGTAGTAAAGTAATTAACGTAATTGGTAATAAACAAGTTAACCGGGAAATTACGGGAAGTAAGACATTTTCTTAATTATCAGGATTGTACCTGTACCTAGTATATGAGAGTTATGTTCTACCTGGTAACGAGTAAGCATCCTGTCCTGCACACCATTTATGACAAACGTCATTCTGCAGGAAGAGGATACAGTTTATGGTTTGCATTCTCAAATTACCTATAAATTCATATCAAGTAGAGCTTCAAGGAATTTAAATAATTTTATCAAGAAGATCAAATTCGTCCATTACCACTCATTTCGCTATGCTGAAACCATTCTTCATAAAAAAACTGGCCAAGTGCGAGTCGGACTCGCGTGAAAACGGTTCCGAACGAATTGATTTTTTTAACATTTACGTAACACGTCCGTGTTTGGGTCACAAAAGTCCATATGTATACCAAATGTAAACAGAATCGGTCCAGTAGATACGGAGAAAACTGGCTGTGACAGACGGACAGAGAGACACCCGAGTGATCCTTAAGGGTTCCGTTTTTTGTTCGGAACCTTAAAAATTCTGAGGAAAACATATTCGTCAAACAATTTCTTAGAGCGTACCTAGTGCATGCGAAAGAAGAAAGAATGTCTCCATCTCCATGACTACCAACCTTTTCAACAAGCTAAAAAAGGCCTGTGGAATGTTCAGCAGTTGAAATTTGCTCTAGTCAAGTAAAAAGCCAATACACGCATTGTGCCCAATAACCACTTGACCATACTACAGTTCCTACCTAGTGAAGTTATGAATGAAAAGAAAGTGAACCATTCAATGGACCTGAAAACTTATACGGAGCGCAATGTGTACTAACGAATACGAAAGAGCGTTGCAAAGCAGTAAGATTCAGTTCATTGAGTGAAATGAATGAATGAAAAGAAAGTGAATGAAACAATGAGCCTGAAAACTTATACGGCACACAATACCTAGCAACAAAATATGTAGGAGCTTCTCAAATATAATTGAGAACAGTTAAAATCTATTCAATGAGCGCACATTACGTCTCGACGACTCACTTGAAAACAATTGTGGCCGAAACAATTAATTTCACGGATATTTTGCGCTTACGCATTGAACGACGTTCGTGTTGGAACGTTCGCAAAATTGTTCGCGTTGAAGGCTGGTTAGACGCTTATTAATGTAACTGTAGTTACAAATAATATCTGGATATGATTTAAATGGAGATTCGAAAACAGAAAACGTATTAAATAAGGCTTCTTCTTAAAATAGAAGCCATATTGAGACCATTACTATCACCATAATTATATCATTTCGCCGACCCCACATTCAAATCATTACTACGGTTTTATAGGGCTTAGTATATTAATTATCTTAGCCATTATGTGAAAATAAATATATAAAATAAATATTTCTGGTACTGAAAAGGGAAAAGGCATAGCAGAAGAAAAAGAAGAAGATTGGAAAGTTTATAAAGATAACTTGCTTGATATGACTACAAACATCAACCTCCAGTTACATTTAGCTCTAATTTTGTTGTAGAACTAGAAGTCGTGTTGTTTTAGAGCTGCTTCCTGTTGCCAACATGAAACAATACATTCGAACGGACATATACATACTATACCGACATAAATACACATGTATGTACACAATCCAGTACATCTGATATCATACCTATTACAAAAGGCGGAAACAGCAAAGGCAAGCACATCAAAAACACATCAAGTCTATTCGGAGACTCCCGCGCAACGAAACTTTTACTACATAGACCACATCACACACTGGACCGGTTTTACGATTCAAATCTACGAATTACTTTTTCAACTTTACGATGATAGGTAGGTAGTCAACTGAGCGTGAACTTAGGGTGCGTTTAGCTCCGTAATGCCCCACTTTCGACTAATTACGAAGCTAGAAACACACGTGGGCGAGCCTTTGTTCGAAATCGAGCGAGATCGACTCGGCCTATAAACGCGAAATTGTTACAATCAGCGAATTAGCATGTCGCTGTGGAAAGTAACGTTCACACGTGTGGGCTATTCGAATCACAATGAAGGTATTGTGTTATTTGTGTTCCATAAGATTTGCAGAAATATGGCGGTGTTGAACTTTAACGTTGTATTGTTAGTAGTCATTAGACACATCATATTCTAGACGTTGAGGAAACAGTTGATCATTATTATAATTTTCTGTAGAACACTGAAATTATTCATCCGTAAGTCATAGGTTCACTATGATTCATGTAATTATTGTTAGTGTAACTACACCAGTTCCGTTATTATTTCATACTTATAGCTGAATAAATTAGGCTGATTAGGTTTTAATCAAATATAATGAACTAGTGGACGTCACGCGGTTTCACCCGCGTAGTTCCCGTTCCCGTGGGAGTACAGGGATAATATATAGCCTATGTTATCAGCCCTGATAATGTAGCTATCCAATGCTAAAAGGATTTTTCAAATCGGTCCTGTAGTTTCGGAGCCTATTCAATTCAAACAAACAAACAAATCTTTCTTCTTTATAATGTTAGTATAGATGACTAAACGTAAGGATTCTGCGTGAGTTGTAAAATAGATAGTGGGATAAAGAGATAGGATCATAATTACGCTTTCTAAGCTAATCAGTGATCCTATCTTGTGGCAGATGAAGTTAATTAATAATTTGTGAACAAACGATTGATCCAATGTAACTCGTGGAAATGTTTTCTAATCTCCAGTGGTTCAGGTAGAATTATATTACTAGTAGTCAGTATTTTATACTCGTAGAAAAAAGTTTGAACAGAACATGAAACAATTATTTAACCGGTCAAGCACCGAGCATGCAAGATAATTGAAAGACAATACCATTTGGCCCCAATCGGTTCTTACGGTCCTTGAAATCGTATTTATAGCGCTTCATTGATCGTACATTGATTTGGTTTTATTTCCGTCCGACATGAAAAGGCCAAAGATACCATTACCGTAGGCGGTAGCAATAAATCTAGGCGATATTTTGCGCGTGCCGAACACTATGATAACATGTTACGCTGCAGTGGGCGGGAGACCTTAATTTGCATACATTAGTAATAAAAGGGGTTTAATAGGAAATAAAATTTTAATATATTGTGTTTCTTTTTTCTTCGTGGCTCGGATAACCAGGTCCAACGGCTTAACGTTGGCTAACGTCCTGTTCTGGCTGTCATTTGTAAACCTGTAAGAGTCGTTGGTACTCAAAAGATGCCGACTCAAAACCCAGATAACTTACCACCGGTTTTGCCAAGAGTTTTCGTGGCAACACGATAACTCTCCGAGACTGTTGTCAACAATCCAGTACCTGGGGGGCTACTCTCTAAGCCCGAAGTCCGTAGTTTCGGCCTTACTTGCGGGCATTTTTTACTCCGTATCACCTGCAGACGCAAAATAAGCTCTTAGGATTACTTTTTGGAAAATCCTGAATAACTTCGTTAGGTTGTAGACTAGCAAAGATATCTCAGTCTTTGGAAACGCCAATGAAAATACTGTTCTGCAGCTGTACCCGGCTAGACTGAAGCGTTTATGATGATGGGAAAAGGCTAGGTTCATTTGTTGTGTTTTTAGGGTTTCGAACATCCGTAAAAAACGGAACCCTTATAGGATCACTCGAGTGTCTGTCTGACCGTCTGTCACAGCCAGTTTTCTCCGGATCTACTGGACCGATTCTGTTGAAATTTGGTTTACATATGGACTTTTGTGACCCAAACTCGGATGCGTTATGTATAAATATTTTTTTAGTACGGGGGTCACTTTTGGGGGTCAAACTAGAAAATTAAAAAAAAAGTTTTTTGAACAATATTGTGTGACATATCAAATAAAAGGGCTTACTGTGACGGTTTTAATTATATTTTTTTCATAATTTGAAAATAAATGGTTTTGAAGTTATTTAAGAAATTAGACGAAAAGCCATTCCCGCCTCTTATCTCCGAAACTACTGAGTCTAAAATTTTGAAAAAAAATATGGAGATAATAGATCTTTATTTATAGATTACAGGAAAATCTATAAGAAGTCTGTAGTGTTAAAATAACATGTTAAAAAAATGAAATTGGTTCGGAACCCTTTGCACACGAGTCCGACTCGCACTTGTCCAGTTTTTTTGTTCTTATTTAAAGAGCATGTCCAAGATAAATACAAATTAAGTATAGAAATTATGATATTAAAATAATCGTGTTATGTTTCGCACACACAAATTAAACAGATTGCACAAAAAAGCTTTAGCATGAGACGTTGTTTGTACTAACAATTTTTATTATTTGCTACTGAGAATTTATTAGCGTGTGAATTAATACCCTGCAACTCCTACCTAAGGTCACCGACTCCATTGCGACAAAGAAATCTTCAATTAAAAATCAAAAGACTATCAATGTGAAATTAAAAGTGCAAAACTCTACATATATGAAAACTGAAACGAAATCAATATAACATTATGGAAACGCCACAACCACTGGTTTTAGTCAAGCCAGCTAAAAACGGTAAGGAATTATAAAATATATTTTATTTATTTATTACAGATACAAAAGAATAGACGTACTGGCGTGTACGCTCTGTACAAAGCGTACGCGTTAGTACCACAACTGTCAAAAATCCAAAATATGTTTCAATCCAAAAGTTCGAAATTTATGGGATTAATAGTGCCATCTGGTGATCTATCTTTGTTTAATCCACTGTACTATTTTTGAATAGTACAATCGATCGATCAATAAAGGACATCGACAAGTCATGCTATACGAGATTTTGTAAATTTTTCAACAAATACATATCGTTTTCGCTTTGCCATAACATCCGCATTTTCTCACAATACCTAATACGAACACGAGTAATTCATAGGAAGTCTGTATGTAATACAATAGTAAAACTATAACAGAAGAAAAATAACAGTGGAAATACATCAAGAGTTATTTTACAACAATACAATAATACTTACACGAGCGTCACACTTAATCCGATCACAATAAGAAGTTAAGAACTAACTAAGGATGCGCGAAGTGAAGAAAGTATCGACATTTTTAAATGTGTGTTTGTAGGTAATATTTTTTTTCACTGATTCCAAAAAATAATGTAACGTCCATCTTTATTTGTTCGAGCCTCGTTGGTGCAGTTGCTTATTGCAGACGTTAACGTGTTCTTTATATTTTTATACGATTTCGAGACTCATTATTTTGATATCGTTACATCAAAACCCTTAATAATATCGCAAAATATATCTAAATATCATAACATCGATAGTTGTGTTTTCTACAAGCCTAGAGCCAATCACATCATCGAACAACTTGACTGTATCATAGGATGCGCGTGCGCCATTCTCGTGATCAGCAACTTCGACATCTAGCTAGATTTGAGATATTAATCATTTTCTCTTGTGTTATGCAAGAGACAATGGCAATTATATTCTCGCCGCCTTTTATGACATGGGGCTTATCATCATCCTTCATAACCCTATTTATTCGGGGTCATAGCATGTCTGCTTTTTCCATACTTCTCTATGAGTCGTCATCTTAGTAATTATTGCCAGTCTAGCATTGATATATAAAAAACCCAAGATACACATTCAGCATCTCAAAAACGTCCGCAAAAAACAAGCGCACAATGTATAATTGTGCGCAAGTTTCAAACAGTCTCGCATCGCTCGCCATACTGCTCTGTTTTGTAAAAACAACTTTACGCGGTCCGTGTAAGGTTGAATTTGCCAAAAAAATGTTTATAGTATAACTACACACAACTCACACATGACACTTTATACATGTCAGTTTTTGACGACAGTTTCGAGTGTTGCATTTGTTCGAGACTGTGCATCTTGGGTTTTTTATACATCAATGCATTCTAGTCATGATCATCTTTCTCAATTCACCCATCGTTATCTTGGTACAAAACTTATCCTATGTGACTTTTACGTATACTTCATCATCATTCCCTTGATCTTATTCCAAGGCAAGGACCAGCATGTCTTCTTTTTTGTACATCTCTTTAAGCCATCAGTCACATCTAGTTATATCATCATTCAGTCAACCCACCATTGTTATCTTGGTTGCTATAACTTTCGTATTTATTGCATGAATCGTTTCATCACTCCCTATCCTTACTCCAATTTATTTGTAGCCTTTCTCTCAAACATGTCTTTCTTCTGCCTTCATCTCAATAGTTACCTTAATTTCAGCCAAAATCCTAAACATGGGACTACTTGGCGAAATTGGGAATTCTTTACACATAAGCCAGTCTTCACCAACCTCTTCGACGAATAGGTAAATAGGCGTGATGTTACTATGTTATACAACAGAATGTCTTTGACAATAAATAATTTGAAAATAATTGAGTAATGCACTTTTACCTTATGTAAGTGCTATGGCAGGTGCGCCGGCGCAGCTTGGCACGAATAGATGTAACGTGTCGAATTCGAAATTGCAGTTAGTGACAAGACTATGAATATCTATAGATTAAAGTAACACTTTCCTTTGGTTGATTTTTATTACTTTCAATACTAGATTTAACTCTCTAAAAGATTCACAATACAAGAATTTCGAGTTTTAATAAAGCACAGCTGTGGAAATTCAACTAAGTATTTGCGTTAGAAGGAAAAAAATATGAACTAAGTGGAGTCTCAAAGTCTGTATCTCTTTCATTGACTAGATAATTCACTTTTTATGTTCGTTCTTAAGTAATTAATTAATGAAAACGGACATATGAATGAGCTATAAGCAGCTGTGATAGACGTGAGTGCATGTGAGCTATTTTAAGATAATCTAGCTTTCGCCTGCGTCTCCGCTCGTGTTACTAAGTAGGTTGACAGTGTTGACACATTTTTCTCCGTGTTTCACAACATCCTGACGCAGCCAAGTCGATGAAGTAGACGCGATTTTCTTTCCGGTGACAGATTTGAAAGTGAAAAGTTATAGCCACGTTCTAAAAACTGTTTATAAAATCTCTATCTAAAGTGTGCTTAACTGAATTTGATGTCAATGATAACCTGGAGATTAAGAAGCAAGAGGCAGTCAATCCCACGCTCGCAAATACCCAGGCAACAGAAGTACCTTTTCAGCTGGCAGAAATCTGTTGGAACATTCCATTCTCCCAAACAAGAGGATTAAGGATTTCCCGAAGAGCAAAATAAGATATTAAATTACTTCAGCATACTACTCATAAAATAAAATATGAATGAAAGTAGTAAGCACGAAGTTATAAAACCAGCTACAAGAATTAAATTAACGTTATTTATTCATTCCGGTCGCCGTGTCGAGGATTTTAGTAATCTAGTGTATAAAGTAGTTGTAAGACGTGCTCGCCACTTCTTGCCATTTATGTCCTGAGCGTGGGCGGGCTAGTTCTAAGGCTTCCATAAAAATATTGTGAGTGTGGTTTGAGAATCTTAAGACACCTTTAAGGAAACAAAAAAAATGGTTCGTAAACTCGTTCTGAACTTTAAATGCACCAGATGGTGAGGCAAAACGTCTGGTAGAAGAAATCATTGAAAAACTCAAATAGTTTTTCGTCAGAAGAATGGGTTACGCTTGCGACTTGAGGTTTTGCTTATATCAATTGCCTTCTAATTAATTTATTTTAATGAGATGGTTGCCCTTATCTCATCTTTTGCATTCGTTTTCAGTCAAGTGTACAACTAAATCGATGTTTTAATAAAAGTAAAATAAAATTTGAAGAATGAAAGAAGAAAATAAAAAAAGAACTAATCTGCAAGAAGCTGCTACTAATTATAAAATCATGTAATCGTTGCGACTAGAACTAAACAAAATATCAACGCAAATCAAATTCACTTTTCCTCCATCAGTCGAGGATGTAACGAAAAAGATTTGTAATGAATTATTATTCTCAATTGCTCAACGTACAGTATCGATCAATCGATCGAATCGAAGTATCGATACTTAGGAAACACGTCAAATGATGCGTGCACTAGCTCATGAATGCGTTACAAATTACATTACACTTTCTTAAAAAATATTCTTTGTTTAAATTTTTTAGTTTCATTAGCATTTGAGTTTAGGAATGAATTGTTGGCATTTTGAAGAAAACAGCTTTGAAAAAGTGTTTCAATATTCATTCTATTGTTTGAAGATTGGTGTACTCTTTCATGCATTTTTGTGATGACTGCATTTGGTCAATTTCGACCATTCGTGTTTCAAAAGAAAGCGATTTTGTCTCCAAAATACTTTCTTATCTTTCCAAAACCTCGAAAAGCTCTCCAAGTTAATGAATGTAATGTTCATTTGTATGAAAAGCAAGCATTGACCGTTTAATATTATGTTTAATGCTACATTAATGTAATTCAGAAAGTTTGTATGGCCTCGGAGAGAAAGTGAGTTCATTGAACTGATTGACATTACACAAAATTATTGAGGTTGTATGCAAGTTGAGGATGTTACGTATATTACAAGATGAGAAACAATAATTTCAAGTGCATTCTTTGAATGTCTTGGGTCATCTTTCATTTTTCGTTTTGAAAAAATCACAGAGGTTACAAATGTTATGCTATGTTCTCTAAGTAGTGTCGTTCCAATCCATTTCGAATCCGTCAAAAATAAAAACAAGTATTTAATGTTGTTTTACAGACTTTCACTAAATTCTAAGTTGAAGCGAAAGTCACTTCCCGTAAATAAACGTTTAAAAAGGTAATGAAAATTTATACATGATAAGCAATAAAAATCTATAATCATTTTATCAGATAAATAAATATTTATTTACTGATCAACATTACAGCGGCCACGTTCATTCCAGGTCGTAATAGTAAAAATAACAGGTACGACAAAATAACATATATAAAATAACTGGTTCAGCATAATAACAGGTACATAATAACGATACTACGTGATCTGATGCTGCGGTTATTTTGCAAGCGTTCGCTATCTTACAGTTACGCGCCAGAGACAACCGCATAACAGTTTATTATTTTTTTGTTGTTGTTGCGTAAAGAAAGTTGAATAGAGGTGAAGATGGTTTGCTTACAGCAAACTAAACTGTTTGTTAGTTAGATGTGCTTTTATACTGCGTTTGTTTTTACATATCGCTCAAAACACATAACGAATAAAGCTTCTCCTTAATCTAAATTGGTCTTGCGACACCGGACCTAAAACACTTCCTTGAAGGACGCCACCTTTCATTTCTTTTAGTTCTGAGTAAACATATTTGTGTCTTATGCTAAAAACTCTTTTGAGAAACTTAACAGGACTCGAGGATACTTGCAATTTGTATTGGTAACTATTCTTTTTTGGTTTAAATAAGGCCTTTGTGCCCTACTCTGTCAAACGCTCGTGCCATGCCTGTAAACAAGGCACAGGCAAGGTTACAGCATATCCTGGACTTAATGTGAGAGTGAATATTGTACATATTGAAATTGCCTTATTAATTTGAAAATTAATCATGGCTCAGTACCCACTGGAATGCAAACATAACTTTGTTTTATAAACACGACCTAAGATAGCATTGTTGGTTACTTAAGTCACTCCCCAAGTCTCTACCCAATAAAACCAAAAGAGGTTCATTCTCATGTTTTTACTAATAGTTCCGACCACGTGCTACATGCATATTTAATCATTAATAACAAAACTTACATAACAAGACGTATGTATAACACATTCGACTCCTACAAAAAGATTTACATAACAGACCATTAGTGACGGGCGTCGAATCACTAGTACACAAACAGTCGAGCCTTGCTCTTGACACTCGGTCACTCGCTACGCATATTAATAGACTAAGTGATTCACAATTCACATCACTTTAGTTCAACCATTTACTTTATGAGACTATGAGTCGAACGCGAGGTATGACCACGGACGAACGCCTTTTGTCTCCAAATCATAATTCGAAAAATAAATTCGAGACGATGTAGCTTTTCGCGGGTTCTAGTGATGTGATTTGTGCTTGTGATAAATGTCGGGCCGGCGGCGATTAGGCAAGTTGCACATTTATTGATTGTTATTTTAATTTAATTTAAATACTCCTGATTATTATATGCTTGTTGTGTCTGATAGATAAAGGAAGCGTCGTCGAGCTATACGTGACATATGGTGCTATGCCATTTGACTGTTCAATGTTCGTTGAATAGTGTTCATTGTTTTTGCATAGCAACGAATTGTCTACACTTAAATTGGTGTTGTCAATTGCTATCTTCCTTGTCAGGAAGATCGTCTTCTGCTGACCCTCCTAGATACTTATTGCAATGGTGATGCAGCTTTTGTCAGTGTTTTTTTGTTTCCTGCCCTCGTCCAATGCGAGGATAATCCTTCAGCTTTGCTTGAAAACTTAGTATGACTTCTGATTCTAAATTAATCACTGAGCACACCTTTGTAGACGATGTTGAAAGTTCATATTCAAATCTTCCGCCTTAAACCTAATTGGCTCTACCCAAAAATTCCTTACCGCTCACGCAATATCCTAAAAATCGAACTCGACCTATTCAAAAATCGAATGGCAAAATTCTTTAAAAACTAAAATCGTTATCTTAAAATGCAGTCGTGTTGTTATTATCCGTTCTAATCATAAAAGCGGCCAGCATTGCCCGTCGGCATTCTTCGGATGCCGAGCGGTATCACGAATCAGTTGCCATTACATATAAGGAACCGGTTCTACATCCTTTGAGGCCGTGTCTTTGTTTGTATGTTTTGTATATGGAATACTTTTGCCGGTTTGTGAAAGCTCGTCGTTCTTTCTTGGACTTACTGAATTTGTCTGAAATCCGCAGGAATGAAATGGTGTTCTTCCTGGAGGGAAAATAGACGTATTTGATGAAAATCAATAAGACATAATAATTGTATTGGATGCTGGTGATATAATTGCAAAACAGGAAGTGAGCAAGCAACTTGAAAATATTATATTGAAAACATTTCCTACTTCCGCTCTAATGTTATTGATGATCAAGACTTCTGGCACGATAAACTGACCGAACGAGTCGGCAACTTGACCTAGACCGTAAAAGAAGTTTTGGCTAAACTTTCCTTGAAAAATATTCATTCAAATCGATAATATTCAACACGATTAGAAATGGCAGGGGTCGGCGGCAGGTGAGTGCGTAAGCGCATGGCTCTATTGACGAAATTTAGGCTGTTTCAGATTAATCTGGACAGAAATTTAGTTTCCATAGACTTTCAGTTAACAATTTGCTTTAGCTGATTTAGGTTCAAATTTTCAAATTCACATTTTTAAATCAGCTCGCTACCAATATTTTGTCTGGCCAATCAAGCCACAGCGTGAACTATTCTCGTACACCCTGTTCCGACATAAGAGAAAAACAAAAAGAAGAAGAAATTGTGAGTATGTGAGTCACGTAAACGCACGAATGGCATGCTCAAATAGCCAGACACGGAAAAAATAACTGTGAGCCAAACAAATATTTGTCCCGAAGTGGGAATCAATCCCGCGACCTCAGTACAGGCGCTTGCGCAGTTTATGTTGATCACGTACATTATAGACTAACTTCGAAGCTGAAGAACTATCAAAAGATTGGGTCGATAAAATGACAGCACTATGTATAACATCACTAGAAGTTTAAACTCTCGCATCGAACAACAAAAGGTCTATAACTCAATTTAAAAAAATCTCTAATGAAATGCAGGACTTCGTGAAGCACAGTTCGGTTTTGGTAAAGATTCATTTATTTATCATCATCATATTTCTTCCATTCTTTATCAGTAAACCGTCAAACTATCACTGATCTCCGTTTCTTTCATATCACCCCTCAAACAATCTATAGGGACATCGTAAAAGATTTTGTGCAGAAGTTAAATTTCAAGTTTTAAATCAGTCCAGTTTAAAATTTGTTCAACGATAGCGCACAGCGTGTGCAGTAGTGCAGTATTACAATTGTTTCTCCTTATTAGCGCCGGCTGCAATATTACTCCATTAAGGTCGCTCAGCCAATTTTGGTGACGCACCAACCACTAACAGGATCTTAAATTCGCCAAGTTTACGATTTGCCACCAAAATAGGATGCTACACAAATATTTTAAAGCAAGCAAAAAATAGATTCACTTTTAATTCATGAATGCAGTTTCTACACATAGATTACTGAACAAACGAAGTCCTCACAAGTATTTTGTTTTGCAATCTGGTCGATGATTTATGAAAAAACGTTTTAATGTCGTAGCTGCTCATAGTTATAGGTTAATGTGGCATGGTACTACGTGCACTATGCAGGTATTAAGTACATATTTAAAAAACTGCATACAACATTGTTGTTGTGAATAAAATTGGCATCTAATTTTTGAATACTCTTGAGGAGTTGCTAGCGCCTAGTTGTTGGCTAGTTACAACTTAATATTCATAAGCAATAGTAATAATAAATGCTCATTGAACCCGTGTTGACGGAGCGCTAGACGCGTTGACGTTCTAATGATAAATTATTCAAACCGCGGCGATTTCTCAACGAATTCCTGAACGCAGCTGCAACCGTCATCCTTGATTGGTTGCGGCTAGCGTTCGATTTTCAAATCGTACCGCCTTTTTTGTCATGGCTGTTAGAGAGTTCCATGTACTTTAATTGCAGTGGAGCAGTGATGAATGATATCGATTACTTACTGCGACAAAAAGACTGTACTTTTTACTAAGATCATTATCGTGCATGACCATGGTGGACCATCGTGATAGGAGACACTATTGAGTCCATTAAAATAAATGGTGCTTATTAATTGAGGAGATATTTCAGAGTCATGCACACATTGTCAGGCACACTGATTGATATTATTGGTAGCGAGAACAAACTTCCTGACATGGACACAAACGCGGATGTGAACACAACACCGGCTTTGTTCACCGACAGTTTGTTGGCGAAATATGATCATACAATCAACAGTGCTGGTAATTATGAAATTTTCCTTTGTAATTTTGTTGAAAGGAGTAGAATATTGGCTCATTGGCGAACGAAATCGATTAATAATTGCGTTGAAAGACGTTGATGGATATAATGACTGCTTGTTGATATAGTTATAGATATTCAGATACGTTATTGTACCAATAGACTTATGATTTTGACATTTAACCCTAAAATGGCGGGAGTTAATAAATAAGTAGGTGCTGCAAAAAGACCAATACAGTCGACAGAACAACAACGGTCGGAATCTTAAAAATATTGTAAATTTTCATCTATCTATTTAGATTGTTTTTATCACAAAGATCAACAACATCTTAAGGAAGTACATGTGGTTCAGAGTGTTCCCAAAAATATTGACGTGCACCTCGATTAACCTGATAAAATGAGAGTTCCTGTAGTTTCTGGTAACAGATGCACAAACATACGTAACATATAGATAATTTATTACTGAGAAATAGTGGTTAAAGAAGCTCGTTAACACTCCAAACGCTATTAAGTAACCTGTAGTCGCAGTAGTGGCACTAGCAGGGTTACCAAGTTTTATTAGAAGATTTTTTTTTCCTGATAGCGACAACCTGGCGTACTTTAAATCAAGAGAAAACATGTTACTTCTAGGCAAGCATTCTTCATCGTCGACCACATCATCGTCCTCCATCAGTGAGTGATATTGAAAGAAAAAAAAGAAAGAAAGAAAAATGTTAATTTGGGACTCGCACAAGACATAAAAGTAAGATAAGTAAAACTATATATACGAGTCAATGAAGAAAAAAAAAATATATTTTTGATACAAAATGGACGGTATAACTCTCTCAGTGAAGTGACAGGAATCTAATGAATTAAGTCTTAATCAGAGTCAGAAATAGAGCATTTTAGCGTACTTTATTACTCTTGTAGTCTCTTGTAGTCTTGTAGATGATAAAGTAAGCCAAAACGAAATAGAGTACAACTCTACATTTTAGAGTACAATACTCCGTATTAAAGTACGATTGACAACCCTAGACACCAGTGGCATGGCGAATCGTATGGGAACGAACGGAGTGAAGACTAGCGGCTTCTTAATTACACCCATTTATATCACAAGTGCTCTGGAGGCTAGCACTTGATTTATTAGTTAGTTAATCAAGTCCATAAAAGTTGTTATGGAGTTTTTTAATTAAGTACTTTGAGAACAGACATAATTTTGTATGGAGTGCATTTTTGTCATATGCAGACCTGTTTTCTCAATACACAAACTTAAGAGGATGAAAATATATTAATTTAAAAAATTATGTGTACATAAATCAGCATGCATGGTGGTTAAGAATCTTCTCATAAAACAGTGTCCAAAACTAAATAGACAAGGAAATCAGGCCCAATGAAAATAAAATGTGGACGTAAACATTTGGAACAAACAAGAATGAGGAATTGGAAGTTACAAATAACAGATAGTTTCAGCATAGTCAAACATGTTAGGCAATTTTAAGCTTTGTAAAAAATGAGAGCTGTAAGCGATTCTTTAAGTACCTACCTATCTACAATATGCGCTATACAATTCGTCGAAATTCTTACATAATGTTCTGAGAACTCAAAAATTCCTTATTTGATGTAACGCGAGCTTCAAACAACATTTATGATTAGAGCTATTATTGAAATATTGCGAGACTGTAAGGTTATCTTCGGGTCGAATCGGGCACGCAACTTCGCATTTCCTAGTGGTGCAACGTAGCAGATTAGGGTTATAGGTGATGAGGTGTACATCACTATGTTTGGGTACAAATTGGAAGATCACGCGAGTAGGATGAATGACTGGTGTTGTCATGGGCGCCAGAAAAACCGAAACGGGGGCGATGGTAAGATTGGAGCGACGTCTTTGCCAGCCTGATGGGACAGTACAGGCTGGCTAATAAAACCTGGATAAGAAAAAAGATTAACCGGAGAATTATAACTATAAACCAATCGTCAATTACAGTGCACTTGCAAATGTATCTCAGTTAAGTAGGGACTCAAATCTTTAGTAATTTCGCATTCGAATGCATGTTGCATTCCATTTCAAATTAAATGTCAGTTTGACAGCGCAACCTTAATTGCCCGCGAAGTTTGAAATGAACCAAACGAAACAAAAGAATGGAATGTTAATTTTCGGCCTGTAACCTGTCAAATCACGTCCTAATTATTTCAAGAACGAATTTCTAACAACTTCAACTGAAATCGATACAGTGAACATTTCGTATGTGAAAACAAACTTGATTAAAATTCTTTGCAATCATGGCAATCAATTACACCGCGAATTAAAATTACATCAATCAAAATTGCATTTACGTGACATTTTCAATTTGATACAATCTCTCTTTATGTGATTAACGTTTTATAGTAAATTGTTTACTGCAAATTGTTGCAATATTCTTCAACTATGACGCCAATAGAGTACCTAGTCGGTTAGAATTTTACTATTAAACTCACTTCTGTTTCCGCATATCAATGTCTTGGCCAGAACTAAAAAAAAACCTCAGTTGTCACTACTTTGTATCAATTTCACCGTGAAAATTTAGGCGTGTGTTCCGAAAATGTAACCACTGGGTTATATTTTCAGAACACACGTCTAAATTCACACTGCAATCACAGCACTGGCTAGTATACTGATACTAGCCAGTGCTCATGACGTCAATATGGCGTCGGATTCATGTCGGAACACCAGCCCGTCTATTCTGTCAACGTCTCACCGTGTTAACATAGGTGAAGCGATTTCACCTTGTTTGTATGAAAAGATCATGAAGTGAGCTGTCAAGTTATCAAGATGGAATGCAGCTTCATTCGTGATCATTACAAAAAAGCCTCCACTTCGACATGTCTACAGAATCGACCGGCAGGTACATGGTGAGATGTTTACAGAATAGCACTGCAGGTTCAATAACAGAGCTAACTTCAACAAAGTTTAAACGATGGGATGGTTACAGAATCGCACTGCTGTTGATTGTTCACTGCTGAATGTCGCGATGTGCCCGACTAAACTTTTTGAGCACAAGTTTACCTATCTGCTTGTAGTGCGTTGGAGATCTTAGTGTAGAGGTTTTACTTCACCTGATAAGACTATCAAAGGAACCTATCCGTGGGTCTCTTGCGTCCCATCTGAGACTAGTTTGTATGTTGATAAATAGATCGTGTCCAGGTCCTGAGTCCAGCAGCTTTTTTTTTAAGGATGGGAAGTCATGAATGACTCCTTCCGCTCTGGGCGGAGGAGAATGGAGTGTCAGTCTCTCACTGATCCAATCCGTGTTCCTCCTAGTGCCCTTTGCGTTCCAGGGCCGCGGTGACTCTTTCGAACAAATTTAGGCGTACAATCGTACAAGCAGACAGACAGAGTTAATTTAGCATTCGTAATACTTGTATATTCTATCCAATATTTACAGTAAGTAGATGTAGTGCAACGTCAACGTTCAGAAATACCCAACAGACGGACATTTTATCGACACAACCAGCATTAATCAAAACAATTCGCCTCACAAACTACTGTCAATTAAAACGTTTGACGTGTGTCTTGCGCCCGCGCCGATTGACTTACTGATCGATTCAAGGTGAACACAATTCGACGAGATTCACGTGATGCTTGCTGGAAATTGTGGGTTAGTCGTCGACAAAATTAGAAGTAAACATAGAAAAGGTAGACCTATTTATGGTCAAATAGCATTGTTATTGGCAGGGCACATTGCTTGCAGTACAGATGGTCAATGGTTCGGAAAAGTTCTGGAGTGGCGACCGCGTTTCGGAAGACGCAGCGTTGGAAGGCCTCCCACAAGGTGGACCGATGACCTGGTGAGGGTTGCGGTAACGGATGGATGCATGACGCACAGGTCCGGTTGTTGTGGCGACATTTAGGGGAGGCCTATATCCAGCAGTGGACGTCTTTCGACTGATATGATAATTCAACGTGGCAATGCTGTTTTCTTTTTAGGCACTTCTCCCATTGACAGCCATGTACATGCACATATGGCATACACATTACTGAGTCAATTTGTATAAAACAATTCAGTTCACGCTTTGGCCTGCCTTCTAATCGTCTTGATAAAAACCCTGTAAGCGCTTTTCACACCATCTACAGAAAGTAGCTGGTCGTTTCATGGTTGAGACTACAAAGATCCACCCAGCTCTGCACAATATGTAATTAAACAACATACTCATTTTTCCATTTTTCTTACAAAGAAAAGATATCCCACTTTCCTCGTCGCTTGCTACGTTAATGATCATAAACTTTATAACAAACTAGTGCTAAAAATAATTCTAGAACTAAATATTGAATTCTGAATTCGAGAACACAAAACAACGACTACGAGATCTAGAATAACAAAGTATGTCTTGCAAGACTAATTTCAAATTCCACCGTAAAAGGCACTTGTCTCACCGCCGCCGACGATCATCGAGAAGCGAGTAAAGCTAGAAACTAGATACGAGTTGGCGAGCACTAGAAACGAGTGTGAAAAGTTCCGATAGTTTTGTCGCTCGACTAGAAGCGAGTGCTCTTGTGCGACGGGCGATGGCCGATTTTCTTTGTCTGTTTCCTCAGCGAAAAAATAGTTGATAACTAATCGCTTCCTCTTCGGCGGTGAGACAAGCGATTAATTAGCCTTACCTTTTTAAGGGCTTTTTTAAATACAAATAGGTACTCACTTAAAATTCCACTTAAAATTACTAGAGTTAGTGGCGATGCATTGAAATAATCACAAATTATGAATTCACGTCGCCCGTTAACCCCGCAAATGCAGCCGGTTGCTGCAGTTAAAAAACCGTAACCTTTTGCGCTCGTTCGCTTTTGTCGGGGTTGACGCGGTTACCGCAAAACAGTAAAACTTCTCCCAACCGTGACGGTGTAGCGGTCGGTCACTTAGACCGGTAAAAACTCTCCGAATGATCAGAACATTTCATTTTAGACTACTAGGTTCTGCCAGCGGCTTCGCCCGCGTATTACTATAAATTATCCCTAGGGAACATACTCCCAGGATAAAAAGTCTCTGTGCCAACTTTCATCTAAATCCGTTCAGCCGTTCTGGCGTGACTTAGTAACAAACATCCAAATTTCGCATTTATAACCCGTGCCCACTTCGTTGGGCGGTATTTTTCGGGTTAATATAATATACCCTATGACACTCACAAATAACGTGGCTTTCTATTGGTAAAATAATTTTCAAAATCCGTTCAGTATTTCCAGAGATTACCCCTACAACCTCACAAACTCACAAACTTTTCCTCTTTATAATATTAGTATAGATACATGGTATGGATGTTATAATTTAGGATTACTTAGGATTAGAAAAGAAAGAAAAATGTTTATTTGAGACTTGCACAAAACAAACAGACCACCAGTTTGTTCCAATAATTCTGCTCAGTAACGGTAACACGATACCTTGGCAAGACTGGTGTCAGACTTTCGGGCTTCTGGCTACCCGTAATGACTGTCAAAATCTTCAAATGACAGCCGGGAGCAATGGGTTAATGTACTTTCCGAGGCACGTAAGAGTCCTGGTGTATAATAGATGGCCAAGCGTTACTTAATCTCGAAGATCGACTCAAGCGGCCGTCATTATTCAGCCACGAGATTCTCCTGCAGATTGTTCCAGTCATTCATACTTAGTGAACGAAAGAACGAACGCTTATAAGTATCAATTTATTCAATCACTCTGTGTTAACACGCGCGTCAATTCAATGCTAAAGTACTAACATGAGCTGCATTTTTATGTCTTGTTTTAAAAGGATTTTTTAATGTTCTTTGTAAGCCGGGCACGTGTATTGTGAATTTTGTTTCTGCTGTTTTATATATACACCGTGCTAAAAATGATGTAAGATGAATTCCATAACGAGCGACAGATGTCTTGGTGAGTTACTTGTTGTGCCCCACGTTTTCACGCACCTTTAAGTAATCCTAATATTCTTCCGTTACTAACTGATTGAGTGATTGACAGACAACGTACAGCTGAAAGTACCCACTGGTCGTTGGAAGCTTTAATTTGGCATGTAGCTTCCCTACACTCCGTAGAGGAGCACTAAGAGAGGATTTCCCGAAATTCCTACGGGAACGGGAAAGCACGGGATATGCGCGTACGAAGTCGCGCGTAAATGTTAGTTTATAATAAAAGCACAACGTAAAATAGCCTAAGAAGAAATTGGGATACCAATCCCAAAAAAATATTCAAATCCCACAAGAACCACCAGTACCAGAGATCATCGCGTTCTAACTAAACAAATAATAAACTCTTAATTTCACCTTTACTAAACGAGTTTGGATTGCATTCAGTCAAATACATGTTTATCAAAATAATATGTAATGAACTGTCCTAAATTTTAATAAGCTCAAAAATAATCTGAAGTCACTATTCCAGTAACTGTGTTCGGTAACCGCCTCCTTGTCTACAACACAATTATCTATGGTCGCTGTTCGCTTTCGATTTTCAAATTGACCAACACCTATTGGTGATTGATCTGTTCTTACTGTTATGTAAACAGTCATTGTTTTAACACTGTGTTGAGAGGGTTATGCCAAGAAATGTAACACCTGCTTGTAATGTTCGGGATTTTTGTTTTGCTCCTATTTCTACCGGTGCCAATATTGATGATGTGTCGTTGATGGTAAAACTATGAAAATAACAAATTTGAGTTTAACCTAGTTCTTAATTTGAATGAAGATAAAAGAAAGATTGATAATAACGAATCAACGAAAAATAATAATAAATAGAAAACAAAAAAGGACGCAAAGGTCAGAATCAGATCTCAGATAATCAAATTTAAAAAAAAACGATAAATGGTTCGATACCCAATTAATTCCAATCAGTTCCACAGATCATTTTATCAAAACACAAACCCAGAATTTGAATTATTGTATTAAAAAACTAATCAAATCACTTCCATAATTGAATTCTATTCTCAATTCAAAATTACTCAATTTCAACGATGACTAAGATTCTTAAAATAAAAGTATTCGAGGAATGCATCCTAAATTCCGAATGCTTGGAATGCCCACAACAAAAGGTGCTTTCGATCGTGTTTTGAAAGAGGGAAGCTATAAAAAACCTCTCCCATCAGACCTAATAAACTTAAACGTCTTTATATTATGTAGGTTAAGGGGTATTTCGTAATAGGTTTCTTGGCAGATGTAGTGATAAGCAGATTTTTGGAGTTCCGTCTTTATTTTAGTAGTTATAGCTATAAATCTTACGGCAGATTATATTGCTTTCGAGATAATTCTTAGCCTAAAACAGTGTTGTGTGTAAAACGCATCCATGCATCGTACCTACTATCGGTTACCATACAAAAAAAAAGAGGACATGTAATTAGAAATAACGAATGTCAAAATTATATCCTAATGTTACGGATTGTATCACGGATTGTGCTACTGAAGTGCCATGGTAGCACATAAATTCATCCCATACATTTTAAATTTTTCTGACAATCGCTGATATGTCGCTAAATGTAATTTTATCTAGCACCCTAAGTTTAGTGTCGTGTTCTAAAGAATGCCCAAGACGCTGACTGATTAAAGTCAATATTTTAGTTCGATTTTTAAAACTTTATAATTTGGCTTCTCTCTAAAATAAATTCTAAACTTCAAGTAAGCTTAAAGTCGATCACTACAGAACCCACCAACACTGGCTGGTAAAAAAACAACTGCCATAATTTCCCATGTTTCGGATCTACCGTATGGTTTTAAATAAAGAACGTGTTGACTGTTGATTTTGTAAGCAGCCATTTTGTCAGAGATAGTCATCTTCCGCGCCGACTTTTTACTAAACGAGTCTATTTTAGACATTTTAATGGATATGTAGATACACGTGCTTGGTAAATAAAACTCGGAAGTAATTTTATAAATATTTGTGAAATGCTAACATTTAACTGATCTTATGAAGGAAAATTGCTCATTTTTGGCGTGTCATTCTCGAAATAACTTTACCTTTTTCACGAAATTTATGCATGAGTCGGTAGCTGGCTTGATTTACTAAAAAATGAACTGTATTTAAGTCATATGCCATATTTCAGCGAGTCTTGGTTTGTTTTCTCTTATCTCTTATCGAAAACATTTGAAATGAAAATCAGTATAAATAAGGTCGTTGTGCAATCAATAAATTCATATCAAAATATTATTTGACCTCAATTTTCAAGATTTTTATCAGAAAGTTAGGCTTCACCAAGAGGTATCGTGTTACCAAACATAGGCAGTCATTTTTTGTAAAATACTGACTGACAATAGTCAGTTCTTTTGAACGGAACCCTATTACTAAGTCCGTCCGTCTGTCTGTCTGTCAGCAGGCTGTATCTCAAGCACCGTAACAGGTAGACAGTCGAAATTTTTACAGATTGTGTATTTCTATTGCTGTTATCACAAATAATAAAAATTAAGGTTTATGGTACGGAACCCTTCGTGTGCGAGTCCGACTCGCACTTGACCGGTTTATTTTTATTTTTATGGGTATGCTCTTGACTCCAGTCTAGGTAGAGGTGACAGAGACAAAGTCGACTATGGAGTGAGCTTACCCAGAAGAAACCTGAACTCTAACTTTGCAGACTTATGGTTGAATGCGTTCGGAAACAGTTGCATCTGGTGGGTAATACTGAAAGCCGAGCCCAACAAATGTAATAGGAAAAAAGTCTAGGGAGAGATGAGCAGGAATCTTTAATATTTTGCTACGTATATGTATAATCTCGCTTTGATCTAAATCTCATCAATGGACAGCGATGATGTGGTCGACAATGGAGCACGCTTGCCTAGAAGTAAACTATTCACTCTTGAATTAAAAACTTCTCTGAAATAACTTGTTTCATCATAACAGCCGAAACACGTCCACTGCTGGACATAGACCTACCCCAAAAGGGGGGCGGGGGAAATTACTTGTTTGATCGTAGTTATTTAGGTGTTTAACACTACATTCCCCAGTAATTAAGTGATAGGTCACATCTACATTGCACTTGCCCCTGTTTGTCTCTGCATTACCCAAAGGTTGACAGGTGTGAATGCAGGGGCGTATTTACCCTAGGACCATCCAGGCCTTTCACCTTTTTTTATTTTTCTTGTCAATCTCAATTAAAAATTAACATAAACAAAAACAATAACTAGTAAGCCATTTGGTCGAAAACACGCCTGTAAGCTAAGTTTCGTCAATACCTACGGGTAAGTATAATAAGTACAGGCTCCCATAGTTCATCAAATGGATTCAATTAGAAAAATAATTGCTGAAGATTTTTGGCGTGAAGTCGAACATGCGCTCAGACAATATATTATATTGTCTGAAGCGCATGTTCGACTTCACGCCAAAAATCTTCAGCAATTGTACCCGCAAGATCTTGCGGAAGATTTACAAGAGAAATGCGAAAACATTTTTTGAAATCGAATGAAGAAAATATGAGCTTGACAGAACTAAATCTCTATATAAAAAAGACACCTGAAAGAAGCATTTCCATACACGAAAATTGGGTTACGCATCTTTTTGTGCAATGCTTTTTCTGAAAAGAGTTAAAAATATCTTCACTCACGGATTTGTGAAGAACGTTTAAATATATTTAACGATTCTCACTATTGAAGCCGATTTATCAAAACAACTTAGTAACGAAATCATCATTAATGACTTTGTTAATAAATTTGTACACCGCATAAAGATGTACTTAGACGTTATTAAAAAATAATTAAAAATGTTACATATTTTTATTTAAATTGTTTATTTTCTTGCCTTCTGGGGAAGCGAAACTCATTGGCCAGGGGCGCCAAATTACAAAATACGCCCCTGTATGAATGCATTGCAAGCATGCATTCAGTCCGCCCCTGTACATTTGTGTGCGTACAGTAAGTAGGTATTAAATAAATAAACCTGCACTTGTATAGCGGATTTCCTTTAAGTTTTCTAATAGAAAATAATTAATAAACAAATCATAAAATAACGAACAAATAACGAGAATGGATAAAGTGAGAAATGAGTACATTAGAGGTAGTTTAAAAGTGGCGCCAGTGGCGAAAAAGTTGAAAGGGAATCGCTTGTCTTGTTATGGTCATGTGAAGAGGAGGGATGAAACGCATGTAACTAGAAGAGTTATGAACTTGAATGTGGATGGATGGCGAGGGAGAGGAAGGCCAAAAAAAGATGGATGGATTGTGTGAGGAGCGATATGAAAGAAAAGTGATAGAGTGACGACCAAGTAACATGGGATGAGGGCAGGAAAAATAAGTCATAAAATAATCAATAATAATATCATAAAGCTCTAGCACATTTCTATTCCTGTTTAGGAAGTAGACGGCTATAATAATCCTTGGTCTCGTGCCAACTTCTTCCTCCGTTTCCTCGTAGGCACGCTTACATTATAATAAAGTAACTACGAGAGTATTTATAATTATTTCCTCTTATAATATTGTTGTTAAGAGTCAAAAGGGCGGTTGTTTATTTTTGAAAGTCGCACTCTACTAAATATTATAGGAATAATGAGTTTAGTTTCCACTTGTAAGTTGGTCTAGTTGGTAACCACCAACTAGACCAACTTACAAGTGGAAACTAACGGGTTGGTTGGTCCACCTTTATAAAATACTAGCTTCTGCCAGCGGCTTCGCCTGCGTGGTCCCTAGGGAACATACTCCCGGGATAAAAAGTAGCCTATGTCCTTTCTCAGGCTCTAGACTATCTGTGTACCAAATTTCATTTAAATCGGTTCGGTAGTTTTGGCGTGAAAGCGCGACAAACAGACAGACAGAGTTACTTTCGCATTTATAATATTAGTAAGGAGTAAGGATTAGTACCCGGAATTGGCATCCTTAACCAGTTAATTAATTTTAATTTAATTTTGAAATTTAACATCAAAAGAAGCCATTTATCTGATGTCACATCATTATCCATCCACAATTGTTGGTGAATAAATAAATACACAATAAATAAACACACAATAAATAAATACAAAATAAAGAAATCCATCATTATCATAATCCTACTTGTATCCCGATTTATTTGGAGTCCCACAGCACATTTTCTTCTTCCAAACAGCTCTATTTTTCTTTTATAGTCACACTTAGGTACTATCAGTTTGCACACAGTCAATCCATCGTTATGTTACAAATGATTTTATTCTTAATCACGGACACGAAAAGACGGATTTACTATGTACCTACTTCTTCTATTATGTACCTACTAGCACTTCGCCCGCGACTTAATACAAATGGTTTTTCCTATTTCACCCTCGTAAGGGAGCCTGTCCATTTCAGCGGAGCGAGGCAGCGGAGCGAAGAAACGGAGAAATTTTAACCAATGGAATTGCAAAAAATCTCCGCACCACGTGACCGTGAGTCACTGAATTTTGTGTAAATCCATTGGTTAACATTGTAACTGAAATGGACAGACAGTCTTAAGGTAAAAAACCTTCTTAGTGCGCACATACGTTATTTAAGGAAGCCTTCTGCAAAATTGCATCAGTACTTTGTCAGTCAGTCGATATTTCCCTTTTAATATGATTACGTGTATGCAATTTTATCAATAACTTTTATAAACTTGCGCACGCAAATTTGACGTACTACGTTTATTCACCGATTACCGATGCTATGCAGCAACACACACATAACACGCGGACGTCCGACCGCCTGATCTATATCCACGGCTAACGTTCTACCTGATAGTTGCACCATTAGCTCTGTTGTAATAAATAACACCGGTCCTTCCGTGTGGGATCGCTGGTGAAGTGTTGAACAATATGTTGGGCTTCACATATCGACTTATGTAATGTATTTGCATCAGAACTGTTGCTGGTCACTAAGAGTTGCGTTCATAATGCAGGAAAGGTCTGATTCCCGTATTTTTAACGAAATTTCGCAAACACAACAAAACACCTCTAACTTCCGTACATTTTGACAAGTTTTTTGTAGGCGTGTAGGCCGTCTCACCACCTCAGTGACCCACACAATCTCATTTTAGCCTTCATGTCAGTCTTTTTACTACGTCTATGATCCTCGTTTAAGAGCGTGGCGTGGCGTCTTTAATTCTGTCAACTCTTTTTACGCACAGAATGCTGCGTAAAGAAAAACTAGTCAAAAACATTTATGTAAACTAACAAGAGTCAAGACTTACCATTACATTAGCGAAGGATAACACATTAATTGTGCTAGCTAAGTAGTGGAATTCCCTGCCAGAGTCTGTGTTTCCTGATAGCTACAACCTGGGAGTCTTTAAGTCAAGAGTGAATACTGAAAAGGTAACTTCTAGGCAAGCGTGCTCCATCTTCGACCACATCATTGGTTTCGGCTTACTCGGTGAGATAGTGGTCAAACGAGTGCCTATCAGTAGTAAAAAAAAGGATATGCATTATTTCAACGTGCTAAAACTTCAGAAAAACGTTTTCATATAAAAACACACGGTTAGTCAGTTGGTAACATGTGTGTTGGCGGTTGGCACAGGTTTAATTGATGCAGCACCTTGTGTTGGCATCCCCGAGGCCTTTGTTTTACAATAACATACTAAACACAATACACCTGTTCGAGCACGTTACCTACAATCTATATACTAATATATGTACAAAGCTGAAGAGTTTGTTTGTTTGTTCTCGGGAACTACTGGTCCGATTTGAAAAATTATTTCAGTGTTAGATAGCCCATTTATCGAGGAAGGCTATAAGCTATATATCATTACGCTAAGACCAATAGGAGCGGAGCAGTAGTGAAAATTGTGAAGCAGACGAAGTTGCGCGGGTCAGCTAGTATTTTCATGAATTCTGTTGTTGCATCTACCCTATTTTACAAGGAGAGGCTTAGGTAGCCCGAAGGTCGTGTTATGGGCTCAAGCAACTTTAGAATCTATCCCGAAATATTTGATAAGGCTTGTATACATGTCAATGACCTTGTGCATATAAACGAAACTAACTACTCCTCTACGCGCCACTCCGCTACTCGCATGTTTAATTTATTATGAAAAAATAACACATATTTTAAAAACGCAAAATAAAGCTAAATTATTTTCCTTTGTATTACAAAGCAGTAGATATTTTTTTTATGAGACTTTTTTATATTTATGAAGGAGTAAAATGGTTTCATCTCAACGATTTGTGATTTTTTTTTTCTGATTATATGATACCAATACATAAATCTGGCTAAACCAAATTACGTATCATATCATGTAGATTACTACCTATTTTTAGGGTTCCGAAAAAAAAAGGAACCCTTATAGGATCACTCGGGTGTCTGTCTGTCTGTCTGTCTGTCCGTCTGTCTGTCACAGCCAGTTTTCTCCGGATCTACTGGACCGATTCTGTTGAAATTTGGTACACATATGGACTTCTGTGACCCAAACACGGACGCGTTACGTAAATCATTAAATTTTTAGTATGGGGGTCACTTTTGGGGGTCAAACTAGAAAATTTAAAAAAAAGTTTTTGAATAATATCGTGTGACATATCAAAAGAAAGGGTTTACTGTGAGGGTTTTAATTATATTTTTTTCATAATTTTAAAATAAATGGTTTTGAAGTTATTCAAGAAATTAGACGAAAAATGACCATTCCCCCCCTTATCTCCGAAACTACAGAGCCTAAAATTTTGAAAAAAATGGAGATAATAGATCTTTACCTAAAGATTACAGGAAAACCTATTAGAAGTCTGTAGTGTTAAAATAACATGTTTAAAAAATTTAATTCGTTCGGAACCCTTTGCACGCGAGTCCGACTCGCACTTGGCCAGTTTTTTTTTCAGATGTAATTTCTTAGAAAATGCCGACGAAACGATGCTTCACCGCACGCTGTTTTTAAGCATTTCTCGAAGGAGCAGCCTTTAAAGGGAACAGCATAGTAGCAATGCGCCAATATTTTTAATGTTTACTGCGTCAGGCGAATGACTTTGACGAAATTGCAAGGGTCAGCTAGTTTGCTCTAAAATATAATAGTATTCTGATTGTATCCTAGTGTCAATCCTAACTTTGTGAGGGTTGATGAATGGTACCTACTTATAGTATATTCTAGCGGACGTCACGCGGTTTCAACCGCGTAGTTCCAGTTCCCGTGGGAGTACGGAGATAAAATATAGCCTATGTTACTCGCTGATAATGTAGCTATCCATTGCTGAAAGAATTTTTCAAATCGTTCCAGTAGTTTTTAAGTTTATTCGTTACATACAAACATACAAATCTTTCCTCTATAAAATATTAATTAATTATTAAGTATAGACAACGTGTAACAGAATAAAAGCAATAGGTACCTGAAAAAGGTTCATTGTCTCCGTATTATGCATGAATAACTTTTACTTCTTTTTTTATAAGGATGGGAAATCATCAAACAACTCCTTCTGCTCTGGACGAAGCAGAAGGGAGTGTCAGACTCTTACTGACTAAAACCCATCCGTGTTCCTCCTAATGCCCTTTGCGTTCCAGGGCCACGGTGACTGCAGGCACTGGCCGTAGCGGGCGCCAAACTCAAACTCAAAATTCTTTATTGCGAACTAAGTGTAGGGTAGATACAAGACAGATGTCCCCGTCTTCTATGTCAACTGAACATTGGGAATGCTTTTTTATGCATCAAGATTTGATAGTTTATAATCTCTCGAAGTCAATCCGAGAAATTGTGAACTGACATAAAATGGCGACCAATCAGAGCACAAGTTTACAATTTATCTATTTTGGTGTGATAAGTAGTTAAATTGGTCTATGTTGGTGTGAGCTCACGTGTACGCCACAGAGTTACGAATTGAATAGAGTCGTTTTCGATTGCGCGAAATAAAAAATACCCGTGACATTAAAAAGCATTCCCAATTTATCGAAAGTTTACAATCTCTCAAGTTATTTTATAACCTTACGGAGTTTGCCATTTTCTGGTGGCATATACCTACGTACGAGCGGATCTGTAGGTTTGTCACGACGTTGATCTTCAAAGATCTTTCTTGGCTAAAAATAAATCTTACGTAGGCGTCTCGATGGTTACTAAGGAGGTTGACGACTTGTTATTACTCTCTCAAAAACTGGCTAAGTCCGAATCGGACTTTCACACGAAGGTTTACTTACTATAAACTGAAAAATCATCATAATGAGAGCCCCCTTTTATTTTTAATTATTTGTTGTTATAGCGGCAATTACTATACACACTATGTGAAAATTGCAACTGTCTACCTATTCTGGTTCCGGAGATACAGCCCGCTGTCAGACGGACGGACGGACGGACAGTCGGACGGATGGACGACTGGACGTATAGCAGATCCATAGCATAGGGTTCCGTTAGTTACCCTTTGGTTACGGAACCCTGAAAATTAAGGACTGATTATGACTGGCACTTGGCAGAGAACTTCGCTAACATAAATAATTATCAATTTATTCCACTCAGCCTTTCTGACCTCTTATTTGCTCTCATAACTAGTAGCATAGCTAGGGGAGCGGAGGGTAGGGGGGCGCAAAGTCGTAACCTAAAGTTATTTCTGGGTCGGGCGGATCCATTTGTGGGGTGACACCACATTATACGCTCCGGGTGTCACCCATGCTAGCTACGCCACTGCTCATAACCATCTACGTATTTGTTTTTTCTTATAGGTCGATTTATGAGGTCGGCAGTTATAAACAATATTGAATGAAGGTGTAATCATATGCCTCGTCAGTAATTATGCACTGCATTGTACATTGTTCGTCAACAACATACCAGTTATACAATAATCTGGGTCATTGTACAAAAGAGGTGGGATATCTAAAGGTCGATGATAAACTGTATAAAACGGTGTGAATAACAGAATATTGTATCATGCATACAGCATGCTAGCTGTTGTCCTTGACTTAATTCTCTCACAGATAAACAACCACTGGGTGTTTAACCCCCTCAAAGAAATAATATCTACTGCTATGTTCTGTCTTGTACAGATATTATTAATGTACTCCTTCTATGTTCTTTCTAAGTATAGAGGTAGTTAAAGATATTCCTTTGGCTGACTATCCACTGAAGCGGAGAGAAGAGGAGTGGGGCGAAGTTGTACCAATATTAACCAACAGAATTGCAATTCTCCGCTCCGCTTCAGCGGGCAGGGATTTGCGAACTAGTTTAAAAAATCATACAAAACCAGGAAGCGCAGCGGGGAAGTGGAAAATAAACCGTCCGCCCGTTTACATTAATTAGGTACCTACTCTTCGCGTAAACTGGGTACTCCGCATAGTCTGCAACTCCGCTCCGCACTACCACACTCCGGATTAATGGACGGACACAATCCGCAACTCCGCTCCGCATTACTCCGTCGCTCCGCTCCACTGCTTAGCTCCGCGTCACTGGACAGGCAGCCTTATTCATAGGTTTCATCTTCAGATTGCCTGGGCTATGTGTCTGCGTCACCTATTGACTAGCAATAAACGAGTTTATGTTATTGATAGTTAAAAACGTGATCCACTGCTGGGCAAAGATCTCCCCTTTCTGCTTCTAAATCTGTTTTGTTATCTTGTGCGATATGTGACCATGTTATCCCAGAAAGCTTAATCAGACGTCACACCACCTTCGCCACGTTTGACCTCGACGCCGTCCTCTCTAAGACGCCCAATGCGTGACGATCACTGACGATCTACGCCCATCTCTTCTGACTTTCGCCTGATTCTTTCTCCAACAGTTCAGTTCAAAAATGTTTTACGAACCTTATCTTCACTATATCTACTTTCATCAAAATTAACCTGAAAGATATTGACTATAGATCAATAGGCTAGTTTCCACCATCAATAAATTGCAAAACTATTTAGTCCGTCAGTTAGAGTATTGAAAAATAATGGACACGCATTTTTTGTTTTTGTAAACTAGTCAATATTGACAAAGATAAAATGCATCAAAACTCGGGAGAGGGGGCTGGTGACGTCACGTCGCTAGTAAAATTGTACTATCATAGTGACGTCACGCGAGTTTTCAACGTACTGTATCTTCGTCATTTTTTGTTTACGTGAAAAAAGAAAAAATACGTGTCCAATATTTTTTGAAAATTTATCTGACGGACTAATTCGTTTTTTTTTTCAGTAAAATACCCCATTGCCCTGCCCTATTGCTCCGTCCGGTATCTTGCGATAGAGATCGTGTATCTACCGAGGTCCTGGGTTCGATTCACAGGTCGGGCAAAAAGTTTTATTAGGTCATCATCATCATCATCATATCCCTACCTTCTTAAAGAAGAGTACCACCACATCTCTGCTCCATGCCTGTGGCGTTTTCCCTTCAAGTATGATGTAATTGAACAGTTCCTGAAGGGCCTTAAGGACCGGCCTTCCACCCGCCTTCAGGAGTTCGGCCGTAATTTTGTCCTCACCCGACGCCCTGTTGTTTTTTAGCTGCTTCAGAGCCATTCTAATCTCATACAGGCTGACGTCCGGGATGTCCTCGGTATAGTGCTGGGTCAATCTGGCTCTTGGGTCGTTAGCTAGATTCGTATCGGGTTTAGTCATTGACGTGTATAACTGTCCATAGAACGTCTCGATCTCTCTCAGAAGCTCCGATTTGGCGGATATGGTTCTGTATGCATTATGGCGGTTATTAAGTGCCATTACGAATTTCCCAGTAGCAGCCCGGTGTTTGCAAGTTGCCGGTGTGGCACCCCCGAGCCTCGGAAGACCCGTAAAAAAATAAAATACAATCACTCAGGCCCTATTCATGCACGCAAACACACCACACCACACACCACACCACACACCACACCTCACACCACACCACACACCACACCACACCACACCACACACCACAATTACACACATATATGTTCATACACACACACGTAAGTAATTAAGTAATAAATAAATTGTAATTTGTAATACTTACTTTGCCCCGCATCACACTTGTAAAGGCAGCTCAACTGCGGTGGTGACGGAAGTAACTGGTGCTTATAGCACAGGAGTCCTCCTAGTTTAAGCCCAGTTGCACATGTTTTGTATCTTGCCATTAACCGATAAAGTCCTCTTTAAGGTACAAATAATTGTAATTAGGTATAAGTCTTGAACAAATAAATATTGTTTGTTTATTGTTTGATTGTTTGTAAAGCCGTTGGTCCTGCGCCTGTTCTCTGCTCTCAGCTCTGCTCTCAGATGTTGTATCGGCTTGCCGTCCCATCGGACTATTAGAGTGAAGGAGCAGATAGTGCACCTGTGTTTTCGCACACACCTTGTGCACTATAATATCTCCTGCGTACGAGATTAGCCATCGTGACAGAAAATCGGTCGGATTTTAGATAACTCTTTCTTACTTACCTACTAACGATTCATTAGCAGCAAAATTCATAGTACACTTGTCTAATTTTCAATGATGAACATGACTGTGAACAAACTTTGCACATTTACTTAACATAATGCTTGGCATACATTACAAGTAGTGTGAAGCGTTTCTATTTCAATAACGTGGCGTTAAATTAACTATTTTCACATCAGGAGTAATCAGAACTTGGTACTTAACACGTTCATTCGCTGTGAAATTATTTGACATCGTAATCTATTTTTCGTTTGTGTTAACTAGTGTGAAATGCTTTTCAAATACGGATGTGAAAAAGAGTTATGTGTTTTCTAGTAATTTATTTTTAGTCTCAATTAGGTAAGTTTATTTCGTTACCTACTATTGACTTATGACTTGTAATTTTAAACTGGTACAGCCATTGCAGACCACTTTTCTAACGATAGTATTGAAACGTGAGAAAATAAATTCAAATTAAAAGTGTAAAAATACTGAATATACTGAAATACTAAGTGGGCAACAAACAGTGGGCTAAAACAAAAGTTTAAAACAGCGACTTAAAAAAAAAAGTTACTAATACGATCAGTTTTAATATAATTTAAGGCGAAATATCGAAAATTAAAATTATTAGTCTGAAAGACCCCGCCATCCCCTTTTAACGATATATCCTGTCCGAGTCGGGGTTCCCCGAGTCCCGAGCTCGTAAACTTTGTTTAGTCGCCCATTCACTATATTCGCCGCTCGGTTTTACTCACCCGGTTAATGATTTTCCCTTCTCTAAATGAAGAAGACAAATATTTCCCTTTAAAACATTCGTTTTAGTTTCCGTGGACATGGACGAAGCATTTCTGCTGATATCCAGCGATAGGATAACTTCATATGATTTTTCGAAATAGTACTTCTAGGCATTACTTTTACAATTGCGGCGGTAAGTCCTCTCTTTGAGGAGTGGCTAGAGCGGCGCCATGGCGTCCTCACTTTCCGCCTGACGCAGGTACTCACCGGACACGGTTGTTTCGGGAAGCACCTGTTTCGAAATCGGCGGGAGGATACGCCCGGGTGTCAACACTGCGAAGATCGCCCGGCGGATACAGTGGAGCATACGGTGGAGGTCTGCCCTGCTTGGGCGGAACACCACCGTGTCCTCGTCGAGGCGATCGGCGGCGGCGATCTCTCGCGTCCGGCCCTGGTTCAATCCATGGTCCGGAGCGAGGAGGTATGGGAAGCGGTCACCTCCTTCTGCGAAGCAGTATATGCTAGCAAAGGAGGAGGCCGAACGCGTGAGAGAGAGGGAAACCTCACGCCCTAGCCGCCGCAACAGAAGAAGACGTCCCGGGCGTCGGGAGTCGCAGGGCGATACCCGGCCACCGTAGGCGCGGGCCTGCGGACGGCGGCATTAGGTGACTCGCCGTCCGATCAGAACCAGGCCCGGGTTGACGGCGCGCTGTGTTCCACGCGCGCCTCAAAGTGCTGTCAGCATAAAAGACGGGGCCCGCTAGGGCCAATGCCTGCCGGGGTTGCGGGATTTATTCGAAAGAGTCACCGCGGCCCTGGAACGCAAAGGGCATTAGGACGAACACGGATGGGTTTAGTCAGTAAGAGCCTGAAACTCCCTTCTGCTTTACCCAGAGCGGGAGGAGTCATTTGATGATTTCCCATCCATAAAAAAGGCATTACTTTTTACAAACTAACAGTTTTATATCTTTATAATACTCACCACTTCTCAATAGGCCTTGTCATATGTTTCTTTACCTATCTAACATTGAATATCGTGTCTTTCCTTAATTTATAGTTCGTGTGCTCGACTACCACCTGTCGTGTATACTGTATCGGATATTACCCCACCGTAATTGCCACGATTTAAGGCATAGTAAAAACTGTGGTATTTAGTAGGTATTTATTACCTAAACGTACTAAATCCGTCACACGTGACAGAGTACTCGATGAACTAATTAGTGCGACCAACCACCGCGACATGGCTCACATTCCTTGTAACCCTGATTGCGACGCCATTTGTGCAATTATTGACGCTAGTGCGATGTATGGGCTTTTCTAATTGCCTAATTAGTCGGTAGATACCACTATCTCTTTAGGTTTTTACTTATGTGGTATTCACATACCACATAAGTAAAAATCTAGAGAGAAAATCTGTTAACTAATATGAATGTCCAAGATGTTTTTCGACCGTCAATAATTTAAAAATTGATTTTGACTATCTGCTGTATACCTATTTTATAGCTGACTATTCCTATCCCAAATCAACCATTATCAAAGTTATTGTTATTAATAATTTCGTAATATTATAAACCACTGAAATATGGTAAAATTATAGTTTTGGTCTCTCGAATCGTAGACTCGTAGCAGTCGTAGCAACCCTCGTAGCAGTCGTAGCCACACTCGCAGCAGTCGTAGCGTAGCACGTTTTTCGTACTTTGTAATAATACGCAAACACGCCTTCAAAGTGTGACAAGTAATGAGTTGACATAGATAATGCACTAAAGTTCATTTGCACTAGTACAGATCACATCTTCAAGTCATCATAAAATACACAGTACCCTCACACAGCTCATAGCACATGGATCCATATCTTATAAAATACTATATCATTCGCTCCCGTCACTCGCAGCTAGCCTTCTATAATTGGAAAAAAATTCAAATGCGGACAGGTGCTTTCAGGGTTTACATCCAACTAACAAAGGATACTCTTGCGACATCCCATCTTCCTAGTTTTTCTTGCTGTGCTGGCGCTGCCGCTGCGGCTGCAGAGAACCTCAAGAGGCGGACTTATAAAAACCTCGTTGGTAGTTATATTTTCGAGCCGTATAGGTTTGAAACTCTCGGGTCTTGAAGTCCGAGTACTCATAATTTGTTTAAAGATATATCAAGACGCTTAGTTGACAGTTCGCGTGACCTAAGGGCTGGCTTTTACCTCGGACAAAGGATAAGCATTGCAATAAAACCTGGCAATGCTGCCAGCTTTTTCGGCACATTACCATTTAGATCATTTTTACTTTTAGTTACTAACAAAAAATTAACATCTTTTTCATATAAGTGTCGATGAACTTGCACCCTTTTCACTCAAATATCAGCACCACTATCACACTGTTCACTACAGATTCCCTTTGAAAGCCACCAGGCGTGACGCTTGCATATGTGAATATAATGTAACTCATACAGGGTGACCAATGATCGTCATGTATCCTGTTCGAGTCGTGAACTAATCACTGAGCGATGGTCCGACGAACCAGAACGAAACCTGTTCAGTACACTGTGGAGGCGACGAGGAGAAGTGCATCTCTGATTCTGAATGCTTAAGTTTTAAATTTTGCCGCAAAAATATTCTTCAAATATGTTCAAATTCTGTAAGGAATTTAGCGCAAGCCGATCGCATGACGAACGATGGTGAAGCTCGCGGGAATTTGCTACATGCAGGCATCGTAAGACCCATAGTCTACACTAATATTATAAAGAAGAAAGATTTGTTTGTTTGAATTGAATAGGCTCCGAAACTACTGGACCGATTTGAAAAATTCTTTTAGCATTGGATAGCTACATTAGCAGGGAGTAACATAGGCTATATATTATCCTTCTACTCCCACGGGAACGGGAACTACGCAGGTGAAACCGCGTGACGTCCACTAGTATCCAATAAAGTAGGTGAAAAAAGGTGTAAACACCGAAAATGATTCTGATTCTGAGAAGTGCGAATCCTTAAAAAAAAACAATTCTTTATACTTTTCCTCTTTTATCTACAAGGATATATTCGGCTTTTTATAAAGCTCTATGTATCGTCAATAATTTAATGCAATTCAAAAATTTTCCTTATGTATATATTGTTTTATTGCCTACTTAAATTACAAGGTGCAATCACATTATCTGCCGAATTCATATCAGTTACTTAACATCTTTGATATATTCCTAGATTGATAATAATTGTGATTTTAATCGATTCTATTTAAACTTAACCAAGCTATTTTATTATTTCAATTAAGTTAGCTTCCGACCAAAATGTCGAACAAAACAAAACACCAAATGTTTCCAAAAATCATGACTAAAATTTGATTGACATGATAAATACAATATCAATGTTTTTATTATCCTAATAAAAGTATCTAGATAAAATAAATCCCTGACGACACAAGCCGAAAGTCATGATATCCCTATCTTTACCATCAAAACTGATAAATTCCGAGAAAATTTAGTAATATAAAATCGCTGATAGGCGCATTTGACGCCAACCAAACCGACACTTTATATAAATATCTACTTTATTACATAATTGAACAGAAGTTGGACTTATGCAAACAGAACAATAGATAAAATAATCTGTTTATTTTAACTACTATTTAAATATCAATCTAATCTGTTAAGAGGTAGACCAACTCTGATTATCGTGTGTGTCTATGATTACCATAGATATTTGTGTTTTTTTTACACGTTCGGCTGCCCAACGCAGCTTATCAACCTTAGGTACGCCTAACCTGTAAAGGTCACGATGATAAAAACAACTGTAAAACGTCATTGTTATTGAACTATTTTTCTTTGAAGTGGTTTGATATCAATTTTGACATATCTTCGATGTATGAAGTATCTTGCTGGAGTCTTTAATCTAAACAATACCTATATAATTGATTTAAAGGTGTGTCCATGGAGATTCTAGCATATTCTTTTTCATGCGGATCTACAATTTTAGAACGAGGTATAGCTTCATCATTCTGACTGACCAAGAAGTTCAAAAGTTGCTATGGGTACAGGTTTAAGTTGAAAAAATCCTTTGAATTTGAAACCCTTTTTACTTGGTATGTAACTGTACTTTTGGCCGTTTGAACTTTGAACTCAGTGCAAATTAACTATAATCCGGAACTGATATACTGTTATTTTCCTGTACTGTGCCTGAGAGTGATAGTGCGGCATCACACATGACTGTCATCAATGTCGACGAACTACAACTAAGCCCGCACTAAACGAAACGAAACAAAAAACCGTACATAATGAGAAGACAACCGGTTCTTATGATATTGGCACTCTAAATGAGTCTAATTTGTAGAAACTAGGCCTTATCCGTTCCACTAACGTTTAGTTTAGAAAAACTCGTAATAAACCGTGGTTTATTAAACTTAAATCCGTAGATAAGTAGGTTTATAATCTGTTAAATGAGTAGATTGAAACAGTTCTCGAATTCCAGAGCGCAATCATTTAAAAATGCAGCAAGAATTTTTCGGATTTAGATTCAACTTATTTCTCTTCAGGGGGAATCAAGCCTTTTGATTGTACAAAAAGATCATCCAATGAATGTTTTACCGAAATCATGTCCAACATAGTTACTTCTTCTTCTTCTTGATGTACGATCCACCGAGAGGCCCACATTCCTTCATTTCCTTCCTGGACTTATGTAACCCATGTCGTTTGTGGCTCAAACTCTTTTGTGTTGCCCTTTTTTAAGGATGGGAAATCATCAAATGACTCTGAAGGGAGTGTCAGACTCTTACTGACTATAACTCATCCGAGTTCCTCTTAATGCCCTTCACGTTCCAGGGCCGCGGTGACTCTTTCGAACAAATTCTGCAACCCTGGCGGTTTGTGTTGCCATGAAAATGCATTTTTAACAATAGGGTAATGGGGTCTTCGCAGCTTAACCATCTCGGCCTGTCTGTCAGTTTAACTTAAGTAGGTACTTGTTTCACAGAAATGGCCACCATTACCCCGCTTCTGCATCAAACAAGTCACAATCATGATATTACGCACTTCACTATATCCACTACAAATTTACCGCGTGGACTATTTAGTCCACGCGGTAAATTTGCAATCGCGCGTATTTACGCGCGATTGGCTGAATATAAAACAGAACACAGATTTACCCAATACCCACTTACTGACCGATTATGTCTATCAAGCGACTGGTGCATTTGGTACGATAATAATACCGTAGACCAAGGAATCGACGCGCCCGGCCTAGAATCATACATAATTCGTGTACTCAAGTGACCGCAGCGTGGTGTTGGCTATCCAACACTAAAATATTTTTTCTATTCGAACCAGAAGTTCCTGAGATTATTGCGTTTAATCAAACACACAAACAAACAAACTCTCCAGCTTTGTAATATTAGTATAGACATAACTCCACCGCGGCGTTTGAAGTGACTGTGGCGCGGGCGTGATGGACAGTTAGGGAGCGATCGCATATTGTTTTACCCTGAGAAAACACGTCTAGCCTCTTATGCCCGCTACAGCAACACGCGTCGTACTGTCGTCACCTTATCACACCCGCAGCCGTCCCAGTTACGGTAACAGTCTGGATAAGGCCTATCAAAGAAATAAAAATACGTGAAAACAGAAGTTTTACCACAACCACAAAACACGACCTACAGCATAATGCTGGGACTTAAGCCATAGCCACAAACATGAGATTTGACAGTAGATACACGGCCACCTCGGCGCTTCCATACTCTATATCTATTACGGATTCCGCACGCAACGTGCATCGGACCCTAGGGCCGACCGTTATAACATGTGTCCGTCAGGTGGACGCGGACTGTACACGTTTGACCCACACTAGTGTTGTGACCTGAGGCTCAGTTGTGGGGCTTCCCAGGCAGTGCTGTGAATTATGGATGGGTTACGTTTAAATTGGTACCGAGGCCATTGAACGTGAAGACGGGTTTTTTCTTTTCTTTTCAAGCTGCAGCCCTTTAGAATGTCTTGAGAATCTTTGAATGGGCTCAAAAGTAAGAAATGAATGTGTTGGTGCTAGACTGTAGAAGCTTCGCATTCTCCAAACGATCTGTGCTAAGTGTCTATTGGATGGTTGATAGTCACCCTGTCCTTTTTTTAAAGGATGGGAAGTCATCAAATGACTCCTTCTGCTCTGGGCGGAGCGGAAGAGAGTGTCAGACTCATACTGACTAAAACCCATGCGTGTTCCTCCTAATGCCCTTTGCGTTCCAGGGCCGCGGTGACTCTTTCGAAAACTCGAACATCCAGTCACTGTACGAGCTGTGGTGTAGGTTTTGTAGTTAAAAATGTTGGTGTCTATTGTCATTATGGAACGGATGAAGTCATTTATGTCGATCGGTCTTCGTTAAGTTTTTTTTAATCTCTCCAATATTTCTGACTCTTTTGGTCACCAGAAAACCAGTATTATCAAGTCAAACAACTGGCGACGCAGCAAGCGTCACAAGTGAACAACCTTCAACAAAAAGCGCCATTTTTACTCAAGAATTCAAGTTCATTTGTTTTTGACAAACACGTGAGTTTGAATATGTAAATATTTAAAAAACGACTCATTTTTTACTTATTTTAGAAACACGTGAAAAGTTCTAATACAATGTCAGTATTTTATCAAAATGTAAATAAACAAGATGTCTCTCATTCAGTTTTCGGATTTGAATTTCATGAATTTATTTGTTTATAGGTTTACAATCTTGATAGTTCTCTGCAGCTGCTGTTTCAATGACATACCTCGTATAATGTTCTTGATACTTAACTAGCTGATTTAACAAGTACTCTTGCATGATTTAAAAACAGGTGTACCTTGGAACATTTGCAGTTTGTGGTGACAGCAAATTGTTATTTTGGTTCTACGTTAGTGAATAATTCAGTCCTGTACGTCTACCATGAGTTTTATCAATCTATACTCGCTAGCGACTGTAGTTAAAAAAATGTATGAAAAATTTAAAAAAACAAGTTTCTTGTTTATTTTTTTAGTTGTTAATTAAAGATTTACTTGCAACTTGCTTGCTTGTTAGTTAACAACTTAAACAAATAAATTACAAACTTATTTTTTTTTAGTTTTCGTATTTTTTTTTTAAATATAGTCGCTAGCGAGTTTAGATTGATAAAACTCATGGTAGACGTACTGGGCCCCAAGTCTGCTATTACAATAGTGTCAGAATGGTCTCATAATGGTCGATTTTGACAAGTTATGCCAGATTTCTTTTATATATGTTTTAAAATATTATTTATTAATTTGTCATTATGTACGAAATTACCATTCTATGCCATTTCTTTCAATGCAGTGTCAGTGGTTGACCATTGGAAAGTAATAATGACGCTTTTATATTAGTAGATTACCAAACTTGTCAAAATCGACCATTATGAAATCATTATGAGACCATTCTGACACTATTGTAACAGCAGACTTGGGGCCCTGGTTGGTAAGAGAACTACGATGCCTGGTTGCGTAATAATAACAGTACAATACATGTCTGTTTAATTTCCAAGCTACAATTTATATATAAAAAACTAGGCTCTTAACTTATGCTCATTGTCATAATTATGGATACAAAAAAAAACCATCCAAGTGCGAGTCGGACTCGCACACGAAGGGTCCCGTACCATAAACCTTAATTTTTATTATTTGTTGTTGTAGCGGCAATAGAAATACAAAATCTGTGAACCTATACCTAATAGTTCTTGAGATATAGCCCGCTGACAGACAGACGGACGGACAGCGGAGGCTTAGTAATAGGTTAGTTATCCTTTGGGTACGGAACCCTAAAAAAAAACAATCTAAATAAGGTCACCGATGAGATCATTGGTGACCTTAGTTAGATTGTTTTTTTTAGGGTCCCGTACCAAAATTAACGCCCAATATATCTATATTGGGCGTTAATTTTGTACCATTGATTTCATATGCTAGATCGTAAGATGAATGCATACAAAATGTATATTTTATAACTACCTACATTAGTACAATGGTACCTAGTTTAAAAAGATAATCATGGTTTGATCAAGTTACCCAGAGGTGACACTGGGAATTTAAAGTTAAGCTGAAATAAATTAATTTTAATTTTTTACTCCACTTAGCAGTGACCTGTGGGTCTAAAAAGGCTACTTTAGCAGAATCAGAAAGCACATCACGCTACCGGCCATCACTGTCAAATTTTCCCAATCAATCTTGAACCTAAAGCTTTAGCGATAAAGATGAAAATGAAATTTGACAGATTGTTGTGTGATTAATATTATGCTTCTAATATGATTCTACTATAGTGACCTTATTAGACCCGCTGTCCTTGACTGAAAAGGGCCACTGCACTTGCCATATCTACTTGCCTACCTCTGTCAAACCGCTGCGATGATCTCATAATCCAACAGGTACCTACAATTTCACAGACAGATTAGCGTTGACAGATAACAGCATGATGTCATGCACTCGTTATAAATTGGCCAATAAGTGCACTAAATAAACCAAACAAATACAGGGTGACTTTTACTGCGATGGCAATTTTTCAGGGGGTGAAAAGCACTCATCACTACATAATATAAAACAAAGTCGCTTTCTCTGTCCCTATATCCCTATGTATGCTTAAATCTTTAAAACTACGCAACGGATTTTGATGCGGTTTTTTTTTAATAGATAGAGTGATTGAAGAGGAAGGTTTATATGTATAATAACATCCATTAAATAGTGGAGAAATACTGGTATTTTTGGGGTTTCTAATGTGATGTCGTAAATAATTACATTTTATGACGCAGACAAAGTTGCGCGGGTCAGCTAGTAAGTACTAAAAATAATCAGAATGGGACGAACGCTATAATGTAAAAAAATGCGAGTTATGTAATGTTCTGTAGTCACTAAACGCCTTATTTATATTTTTATTAAGTAAATTTTATTTTAATCCTAGAGAGATGGCCTATGAACTAAAAGCCATCTGCAGATAAACTACGTCGTTTACTCTAAGTTTCCGCTAATCGGTGTTTATTTGAGCTAACAATAAACATTAACTAACAACAACTAGTGAGCAGGCAGGCGCAGTTCCGTGGTCGAGTCTTCGTTTATATAGTGTATACTCTATAGAATCGCGGCCACTGTTCACATGGGCGCCGGCAAAACTATTACCAGGGCGGTGCAACTTCAAAACCCCTTCTCGAATAGGAAAATTTTTCTTTTGCCCAGAACTAAACTAGACGAACACAAGACCGAACGCGAGGGAGCTCGAAGTACCTGGCTGTGTCTCTTACTACATTCCGCTTGACAATTTTTTTTTAATGTTTGTTTGAAAGTCAGGGGTTTTCAAGTACCCTTGCACCCCCCTCCCGGCGCCCATAACTAACTAACTCTGTAAGTTCATATAGTGCAGGGACGGACACGCGCAAATTAATTCGGGCACGCCAGTCTAAAATTACTTAACACAGGTAACTTGCAAGAAGAGAATACACATTTACTACTTCCAATTTACTTACTCTTCTTCTTTGTCCTCACCTGTTCCCATTATTTGGGGTCGGGTCTCCTCACTCTTCTGCACCAGGATATTCTATCCCGGGTTGTTGGCTCTGGCAATTGGTCTAACTTGAGGTCTCTCTCGATAAATCACTAACTTCTATTTTTGTTAAAAAATAAAAGCGAGTGTGATTTCTCAGAATTTTTTGTTACAAATAAAATAAAGAGTTAATTTTTAGTCCAAGATTCTTTGGCGGCACATCATAGGCATTTATTTCTATTGCTTAATGAAAATGAAACGGTTGCCTATAAACCTCTGGCATCCCTGATATAGTGTATAGTCTATGCTTCTGTGGTCTCTGATCATATTGTTTAGTCTATGGTTCCGTGGCCGTCTGCCGCTCAGCTGAGCACCTGCCGGCCGTTGACCCCGACCTGACATGTGTTGCCTTGTTCCACGTTCACACATAAATTATGTATCGCGTTAATATATTCAGACAGGTTAGTTAGGTAGTTAATTAATGTTCGAAAGTTATTGAAAATAGATAGTGTACGTACGCACATCATACAAATAAAAAAACAATAACAGCAATAGTACGATAGGCGTTGACCTGAAAACTAAGCAAAACATAAATTCAAAATTTCAAAGTACGGTATATTTTGTTTCAAATTACGTCAGAAGCTAGTGCATGGTTCCAAATGTTCCAATAAATCGTTTCCAATGGAGAAGAACCGAAAAATCCGACTCCATGGTTACACTTCTAAAAAAAAAATGATTGATTTTCAACGCCTGAATGTTTTAGTGCAGTGATTTTTATAGAATTACATTAAGATGTTGTCTAGTGGAAGCGGAAACTGGTATAATTTATCGTAGCAGAAACAATACTCCACTACGCGGCTACGCTTTTTTCTGGGCTACGCTACTACGCGTACTGTCGCTACGAAAATCGCCCGAGGAATTTGAAAAATAGGTATTTGAAGAAACTATTGCCGATGCGTCGCACTGTGCCCTATCAAGTTAAGTGCGAAAGCGACAACTGCAGCTCAGGCTGATTTTTACCTATAAAAACATTGACTAAAAGACGTTTTGTATTCCGCTGTTTTCTTCTTCGAAACTGTCGTGCTATTCTCTAACAACATTTTCGTATCTCGACAGTAGAATTCGAAGTGAGTTTCAAATGAAGATCTTTATGTTGTGTGCAATAAAGCTCACTTTGTGAGTTTTATCACTCAGGTGAAGCTCGATATCGAAATAGTTTCTTACAGAATAGACTAGCTGGACTGATCTTAAAAAAATCATACATTAAAATTTTGAGGAAGGCTATATCTATGCTTCTATTATTTTTTACTTTGTTTAAAACTTATCAAATTTGTCTGACAGTCGTCTGAATTTAGCGGTAAAAACGGGCTGTTTTTGGATTGTCATAATTCTTTAAGTAATTATGTTTTGGAAAAAAGAAAATGATAGAGGCACGTATCAATGCGACATAGATTTTTTGAAAAAAAAAAAACATGGCAGCATTTTCTACGAAGAAAACAGCGGAATGCGTTTGTATGCAGAAAGGCCCAAGAGTTACCGACTAGAGTTCCCTCTTAAAGTGTTACCTACCATTAGTTAATGTTGACCGTATACTATTTTTAAAAGGTCTTGTATATTATTTATATTCTGATATAATTTATCAGTGCTTATGTACTGAGCACCTAATTATGTATTGCATAATTATTATGAGCTTTATTTTAAACTCACCCAATTTGAGTTCTTGACCTTTTTGATTATAATTTAAGAGATAAACATTCTAGGTATTTACAGTTCAAGTATGTTTAGGTTAAAATACGATAATATTTAAATACGATAAGAAAACGAACGTAGGAAGGTAGGCACCTGCTGGGACTGCGGACTCTGCTGGGACTTCGTTCGAAAGAGTCACCGCGGCCCTGGAAAACAAAGGGCATTGGGAGGAGTACGGATGGGTTTTAGTCAGTAAGAATCTGACACTCCCTTCTGCTTCACCCAGAGCGGGAGAAGTCATTTGATGATTTCCCATCCTTAAAATAAAAAGGTAGGTAGGCACTGGATGTTGCGGAATCTGTTCGAAAGAGTAACCGCTGCCCTGGAAAACAAAAGGGCATTGGGAGGAGTACGGATGGGTTTTAGTCAGTAAGAGGCTGACACTCCTTCCTGCTTCACCCAGAGCGGGAGGAGTCATTTGATGATTTCCCATCCTTAAAATAAAAAGGTAGGTAGGCACTGAATTCTGGTGGTCAAATTGCCAACAAGCATAGGATAAAGATAAACGTTAGGTACATAATAGCATTTTTCGTATTCCCCAAGGGGTTAGATAGAAGTGTACCTATAGTACACTCACATTTCGCCAGTGCAGTTAGAAGACTTATGCCAAAGGGGCGAACCGTTGAACGTATTGTCATACCGGCCACAACTCCAGACACCGTATTGTTACTAAGAAAGTCTCGGTAGGAAAACTCAACAACACGCCCTAACCGGGAATTGAACCCATCAGACGCTCATATAAGCATAATTAATTAAGCTATTTCGACCAAACGACCAATGAGGCAGTCAAGCAACTACATGCAAAATGCGGTGGAATATCAAAAGCTGGTTATTGTTGAACAACACAGAGGTTTTATTTTTTGCGTTAATATTTGAATAATTTTATTTATCCTTAAGTCAATGTTAAATTCTGGTTCTTTTTATGACAGTGACCTCATGGATATCTCCTGATCTTTGTCATAAGGTAAACCGGAATAGTTATGTTGAGATTGCATTCTATACATCCCACTAGCTTTTAACCGCGACTGCGTACGCGCATATACCGTTTTTTCCCGTTCACGTAGGAATTTTGGGAAATCCTCTCTTAGTGCTCCCCTACACTCCCCAAGGAACCTACAGCTTTCTACCACCAGTAGTTTCAGCTGTGCGTTTACTGTCAGTCACTCATCAGTATTACCTACTCATTTAGGATGTTTAATGTAGCAACATTGATGTATAAAAAACCCAAGATGTACAGTCTCGAACAAATGCAACACTCGAAACTGTCTTCAAAAACTGACATGTATCAAGTGTCATGTGTTTGTTGTGTAGTTATACTATAAACATTTTTTTTGCAAATTCAACCTTACACGGATCGCTTAAGGTTGTTTTTACAAAGCAGTTCAGTATGGCGAGTGATGCGCAATTTTTTTTTGCAAATTCAACCATACACGGCTCGCTTAAAGTTGTTTTTACAAAGCAGTGCAGTATGGTGAGCGATGCGAGACTGTTTGAAACTTGCGCACAATTATACATATTGTGCTTGTTTTTTGCGGACGTTTTTGAGATGCTCAGTGTGTATCTTGGGTTTTTTATACATCAATGTGTAGCAAGTTTTTTTTATAGGCATTTGAGTACAATCTCACATGTTGGAAAGCGATGATTTAGTCGCCGGTAGTGCATGCTTGCCTAGAAGTAACCTATTCGTTCATGACTTACAGACTTCCAGGTTGTAGCTATCAGAAAACACAGACTCCGGCAGGGAATTCCTCTCCATAGCGCGTGTATTTTGTGCGAGGGATATCCACCATGTAGGACCAGTAGCGTATCGTCATACGTCTTGTTGTCCGATGATGGAACTGGCTAGGCAGAAAGCTCCAATTACAACCGGGCAATGGAAGAGAACAGACAATTTTTTCTTAAGCTATGTTCTCACTAATTAATGCGCACCGGGTGACACCCGCTTAGGGGTGACACCCGACCGCTCGTTGACTGGTTTCTGTCACTATCGGGTGGCACTCCTTAACGTTTGACGCAATGAAACCTGTCGGGAGTAGGGTGCAAAAATGTTTAAGATCGCTTCACTCGCTCTTGCATTTTGTACTCTCTGACTTCCTGAGTTTTTCTATATAAATCAACATAAATCTTAAATTTCAGTACGAATTTTCAAAATACAATAAAACCCTTCCGAGATGAGGTGCAAAAATTTCTTTAGTCCTTCAGGTTTCTGCATTTAGGGGCGACACTCATTCGTTGACTTTTTGTCACGGTCGGGTGTCACCCCTTAACGGGCGACGTAATGAAACCCGTCCGTAGTGGGGTGTAAAAAATTTCTAGCTCGCTTCGCTAGCTCTTACTTTCTGCACTCTCTTTTTTCTCGAGCGTTTCTGTATGTAAAATCACTATCAATAAAATCACTATGTTTGTGTACGAAATGATCAAAAGAAAATAAAACCTTTCCGAGTTGGGGTGCATGAATATTCGAGCTCGCTTCGCTCGCTCTTGTGTTATGCACTCTCTCAGTTAATCAGCTTTCTTGCATCACTCCATAAAGTTATTTCTATTTAAGTATGAATGATCAAAAGAATATAAAGCCTATCCGAGGTGGAATGCAAAACCCTTCGAGCTCGCTTCGCTCGCTCTTGTGTTCTGCCCTCTTTTAGTTCTTGAGTTAACTTGCGTTACTCATCAAAGTTGGGTTTAGATAATGATGAAAACAAAATCAAAATAATCTAATTTTCGAGATTTTGCTTGTAAGTAAGTATAATGTAAGAACATTCCTGAAAATAAAAACCTACGCGCAAATGGCACACCTTCCCCCTCCCTTCCGAAAAATGGCTTGCGATTGCCTTCAGCCCCTTCAGGCCGAACGAAAGGCCAAAGGTGCAACTCATTATTATTTGGGGGGGGGGGGTCATTTGTGGGGTGACACAACATTATCCGCCCCGGGTGTCACCCATCCTAGCTACGCTACTGCACTTGTACCAAAACGTCTGCGTTTACCGCTAAATCGTTAACAGTTCAATTAAAGAACTCTGTTCACCGCTACTATTATTTTTTACTACAGAACCGGTTCGCTAGAGTCAATCTAGATTCTATATTATTTGCCAATTGTTTCTTTTGCGTTTATCTGATGGTTAATGCCTTATTTTAAAAAGAGTCTAGATACCTAAATCTCTTTGCTTTGTTTAGGTATCAAGATCATTTAACGGTTCGGTTCTGATTTACGTATTTGGAGTAAAGAACATATTAAACCCCTACGCAATGTCAAAGTTTGACAGGTTTTCAGGCTAAAGTCGAGTTTGTCAAACGCGTATCACTGACTCCAAATTGGGTTAGTCAAATATAGATGAGCAGAATTTACAGTGTTAGTTTCAGTCTCTTGTTAAAAGCTCTTTTGAGCGTTCCGTACCCAATTATTAAGCCTCTGCTGTCCGTCCGTTCGTCCGTTTTTTTTATTAAAACACTATTTTGGTATATTCATCAATACATTTCTTCCGCGAATCATGTCTAAGTATAGATTAGATACAGTCAACAAAGCTATTCGGTATGCAGGCCAAAATAATAACTTTTCCATAGCACTGCCAATGTTTATTTCTAATGTGTGCATTATAATTTTTTAAGCTTTTGACATACTTACGAGTGTGTTGTACAATAATAGTCTACTCAGCACACTCACAACATTGTTTAAAAGTAGTTGCAAGTTAGCCGCCTGCATACCCAATAGTTTTGTTGACTGTACATAATTAATGCAATCAGCCAAATTGGACAATCACATCCTTGGCCTTACCTTATTAATATAATTAACAGCCTTATCTCTATTAAGATAAGGTGGACATTGCAACAAGTGGATAACTTATCTATGCGCTACCATATTTATTATGATAGCTTTACGACTGAGTTTAGTATCAGTTACATCATCCAATGAGGCAACGAGAGAAAGTTCTATTGTAGTCTAACACATACCTAAGTACCTGTTTATTATTATAATTTTATGCGAGAAATTATTAACACAACTAAAGTGCGGGTATAAATGATGTGGTTTAATATTCATACGAGATTCGAAGAATGAGCTTAGCTAAGCTGATTCGGGTTGGTAGGGGTTACCTACTAAAGATCTAAGAATTAGGTATGCCTATACAAGTATTTAAGCGGTAATTTGGGTATTTCCTAATGTTTATGAATACTAGGAATAATATCCACTATGTTTAAAACTAGCTGACCCGCGCAACTTCGTCTGCGCCGCTCCTATTGGTCTTATCGTGATGATATACATATAGCCTATAGCGTATAGAGATTAGCGCATTCATCAAACAAACAAACTCTTCAGCTTTATATATTAGTATAGATGACGCAGATTCCTGCCTATTGTGAACATCGATAAGGCATGTTATTACACAACGCTATTTTACTTGAACAGACTCGAATTGGAGTATGAAAATGCCGCACCAAATTCCTATACTTTAATAAAAACTAAATGCCTCAATTACTAACACAGAAGTGGTATTGTTATTGTTTTATTTCAATAATGTTTAAAGATTAAATGGCAAGAAAATAGAAAAAGAAATACGGAGCCATTCAGAGCTTTAAAATGAGAAAATGCTAATCGCCATCTAGTATCGAATAGCAAAACTATAAAGTGTAGTGAAATGATAAAATTACGTACGGTTTTACTTCCTTTTTGTTAAATAGTAATGATCTTTTATCTAATTTTACAGATTTTTTTTTTCTTTCCACAGGTGACAATGGTAGCACTCATGCTTTATACCTCGAAACGATAGTCGAGGAAACGAGCGATGACCTACGCTCCGAACGCTCCTCTGCCGCAACATGGCTCTCAGATTCAGATGCAGATTCCGTCATCCACGTGCGTGGGACTCAAGGTAGTTACAAAAATGATTAAATTAAATCATTAATTTTTATGGTCATGAATAAAATAGCACAAAAAGCAGTATATTTTTTGTAGAAGAATTAATTCGATTTCATTCAACGCCATCTATCTGGCAGTAGCAGAACTTTTGAGAACTACAGTAGGTTGAGCCATACTTGAACGATAGTTTCCGTCTCAACGTATAGATGGCAGTTCCTTAAATAACAAATATAAGGGTACTTACACATACAGCACCAGAGTAATAATAACATTACACAATATAAATATTAGAACGAGTCCTTCATTGTGTCTAGACCGGCTTTGGCAAGTACATTGAATGTTATCCTACATATCTCTTGGACTAGGTCCAACTAGTAGAAAGAATAGTGATTTTTATTCGGTGTCATTGTCATTGTCGCCGTCTGGACGCGACAACGTGCCGCGTGTGCCGCGTGTGGTTTCGATAAAGTTTCAGTGAAACGAGTTCAGTGTTTTACAGAGTTTCTTTCCACCAGGGTCGGAGTGCGACAGCGAGTCGGAGCGCGAGTGGGCGTGCCCGGCGAAGCGCAGGCGGCGCGAGCGCGCCACCTCGCCGGCCAGCTCGGGCTCGCTCTCGCGCTCCTCCAGCCTTGCTCAGTTCGAGTCGCTGGAGCGCTCCTGCGCCGCACCTGCCTCGCCCAGCCTGTCGCCCGACTCTCTGGAGTCTCCCCCGCCCTCCCCGCCGCCCACCCGCGTGGCCGCGCCGCGCACCCACCTGTCTGCCGAGAACCTCAGCGAAGACAGCGGCTACAGTGAGCGCTCGCGCCGCCCGCCCCCGCCCGCAGCCAACCGCCCGCCCGAAATAGCGCGGTGCGCGGCCGCCGGCAGCGCGCCCTGCCTGGCCGCGCCCGCGTCGCCCAGTGCCGCGCGCCGCCCGCCCCGCGCCGCGCGCGCGCTGTCGCTGCCCGCCGAGCTCGACGTGTGCGCCGAGCCGCGGCGCCACGCGCAGCACCGCGCGCGCTTCCGCCAGACCTTCGAAGTCTCCGACAGCCTCACCGTCAGCGTGGCCGACCTCACTGCGCTGGACTACAGGGGGGGCCCGCGGCGCCCGCGCCTGCCGCCCCCGCCGCCTCCACCCCGCGCGCCCCCGCGCTCCCCCCGCAATGTGCCGCCTCCGCCGCCCCCGGTCGAGGTGGTCGTGCGACAACCCACCGAGTCCCCCGTGCGAGAACCTAGTGCTGGCAGTGATTCCACCACCGAGTCCGAGCGCGCCTTCGCCAGAGAGATGGAGGCGACGGCGCGTCGGCTGGACGAGACAGCGCGGCGGGCGCTCGCTGAAAGTGAAAACTATGACCGCGAACTGTCAGTGATGACCGCAAGGCGACTACACGACTCGTGGGGCGCCTGGGACGACGTACTGGACGAGCTGCGCCGGCGCATGGACGGACACTCCCCCTCCCCCTCCCCGCCGAGAACGCCTTCCCCCGACCCACTCAGGGAACCAGCGTTTACATCCACACCATTGAGATCGTGCGACGCTAGAGTGAGATCAACACCGGAGCTGCGCGCACGAGCCACCCCGCACAGAGAGACGCCGGAGGAGCTGCGTGCATCCCTACAACTGGTGGCGCCGCCACCGCCCGGCGCTGCGCCCCCAGTGCGCTCCGTGTCCGCGGGCTCCAAAGGAGTCACGTTCTCGCCGGTTGTCGCAGAAGTGAGCTGGCGAGAAACAAGCACGAGCACCACAGAGAGCGACACAACCGCGAGCGACGACGCGGACGACGCCGAGGTGGTGGTGGTGGAGGGGGGAGGCGAGGACGCGCGCGCGCCGGCCGCAGAGCGCGCTGCCGCCATGACGGAAGCGGGCGCGCGCGCGCCGCGCAGCCGCATAGCCGGCTTCCTCTCGCGATTCGCGAACTTCCGATTCTCGGGGCGCAAGGAGAAAAAAATAACAAGGGGCGCAGGCGCGAACGTACGACCCTCTACGAACGGCGCGGCAACGGCGGCAGATGCGGGGCAGGGACCGCGCGGGCCGGCCGCCGGGCCGCAGTATGTGCGCATCCCGCTGAAGGAGGAGGGTGTGTCGCGGGCGCCGGGCCCCCCGGTGGCGGGCGGCGTGGCGCACAAGCCGCCGAGGCCGCGCGCGCCGCCCGCGCCGCCGGCCGGCGTGCTGGAGACGGATGTGGACACGCAGCGCACCGTGCTGCACGCGCGCTCGCTGCTCGCGCTCGCGCCCCCCGACCAGCGCACACCGCGCCCGCACAAGTCCATGGAGTTCCTGCTCGACAAGGACAACGTGCAGACCGTACAGGTGAGTCCCACAACCTTACCTACACCCAACACCTGACACCCTCAGCTTATCTGTCGCGACGCGGCGGCTCGGGCTGCAATGTTTACAAACAGCGCGATCGATGCCGAGCGCCGGGCGACGACCGGCCGGCGAAGCCGCCCCTTCCCCGGCGATGTACCATATGACAACTTTATGTATTGCACTCCAACACACGTATTTCGGCTAAACGTTAGATACGGGTGGCGAAAGCGTAGATAGTGTCACGCACCATGTTAGTACGTGCTGCTGACACCACACGATGTAGGCCGGCCGAGCTTAGAAACCGTCCTCGAGCATCGATTGAACGTCGCTCACAAAAAGAGCGCTGTACTCGGTGCCAGACTGGTCTAAGCGACTTAATAAGCACAATGCATCAAGTCCGTTAGCTGCGTAATAAATTACCAGCGGCCGCTATCCCCGGAGGGATATTACGCCACTATGCGGGTCGGATGGGTCGGATCACACGCGATAGTCGACAGGGCGGAGGTGAAAGTGTGCACATCTGTACTGTCGCTAGGCATTATGTTCGCACTCCATATCCGTCGCAATAACAGCGGTGGGCGTTCCTCCATGTACATGTATCAAAGTGTGACACGCGCTGACTATGAATATCCAGAACAGCGCGCTCACTAATCGATTTTTGTCCATCAATAACTTCTCGTCGACGAGTTTCCTTCCGCAATCCATCACCCCTTCCGCCAGAGATAATGACACAAAGTAGATATAGCTACCGAACTCAACTTCAGATAAGATAACAAAAGGAACAAAGGGAGCGGATAACAGCGACTTCTGGAATTAGATCGTAAAGCGCTCGGCTCAAGACAAACTTAGTCTTGTTATGTAACCAACAACAAATCATTTATTCAAAGTAAAAACGGCTTGAGTCAGCTGTTAGGTAGAATGCGGCGCATAAGAATTGCATAGAAAAGGTCTCGTCTATCGCTAAGCATTGAATTACACCTACACTTGCGTTTTGTGCCGCTCCTAAAGTAATACATATTATAAGAAACAGAAGTCCTATTGTAATCTTAGACATGACCAGAGATTTCCATTACGACTTCCTATTCTTTGAATTGCGTCGCCACTACCGCATCGAACACAATACTACGGGGAACATTACATTCTACAAAAACTATTCTAATGCTTCTCACGGCAATCAGCAGTAATTTGGTGCCACTTAATAACACGCATGACATAATAACGTCATGAGTTTAACATATTCCAAACAAGAAGTGACACGGTGTCGCATAGTTGGAAAATGAGGGCAGACGAATGCACCGTTGCAGTGTTATCTATTCAGTGAGGGCTGGTCTACTCGAAACACTTAGGTAATTTCTGCCCATGACACAGTAATCGCATTGTACATGATGTCACTGTGCGTCGTCGTGAATAATTCCTCTGCATTATTACAGTTTATTTCCTTAAGGTTATACAAACGTCTCTAGAGGCTTGAGTGCTAATATGTCGATACTTGTTTGTGTTCGCTATTCAAGAGACGTTCTTGATATTATACGCAGTTGAGGTGTTGTAAGGTGTGTCTAACAACGCAATTTGATCGACGATGACACAACTGATGTTGGTTTTAGCGTTTTTAGTATTAAAACTGATACAAAACTTAACCATCCTTATCTTAGATTTAGACATGCTAATATTGGTGGAATAAATGCAAAGAAACATACCAGTCTCTTACAAGATGTAATCATCTTATCACACTATTATATTAATCACACTATTTGAACAGCTAAACACACCCAATGCAGTAGTGACCTACACAAGCTAAACACAACACAAGTTGCACAATAGCCTAAATTGTGTTACCCCAATTACGGCCAAGTAAGTCACACGACCAAAAACGAAACTGGGCTTTTGTTTCACTTCACAGAACACCATAACGGTGATAATGTCCAAGGGCCGTTGACATTCTTGGCCATTCATGAGAATTTCAAACGAATTTCTATTGGCCTCGGCCGACTTGACCAAATCTGACCTCGTGCTCCGCTAGACAAATGGAACTGTCAATATTCATTTGTGCAAGAATAAATAATCAGCTAGTATTAGACCTATAAATATAAAAGGTTTGTGGTTTTGCGAATGTACACGTTCTACCTATAATTGGTAACAAAAATCAGGATAATGTTGTACAATATCCTATAGCAACGGGTAACCTTCTGATTTATAACACAAACGGAGCAAAAGACAAATAAGATTAGGTAATTCGTGTCATCAATCAATCAGCAAGTCTAACTCATTAGGCTTTCTAATTGATTGATAAGACATTGCTGAACATAAGACAGATAGGATCCTATAGTATCACAAACAATCGATAACTGTACCCAGTTTCGCTATTCCTTAACGTCCCATCTCATAAGGTCTACAATATTCTGTTTGTAGTCTTTTATTGCAAGCAAAAGCACCAATATGTTACTACGAAATACACTAAAGATACATGAATTTTCCAACAAAAGGTAAACCTGAGCTAGACAAAATTACAGTCTCAGTCAGTATTCGCAATATCACTAAAGTTTCAAATAGATTTTACTCTACAAGCGATATTACACACGTTTCATCTTTCAGTTATATTGCATCTGACTCATATATTATATGTTTGTATGAGTCTAATATGAAGGGCAACCTTCCCATGTCACTAAAGCGCTCGTCAACGTGTTTATCCTGCCTATCCTAACCTATGGCGCTCAGACGTGGTCTTTGACTGAAGCTCAGAAGTCGAAACCTAAGGTTTGCCAAAGAGCGATGGAGCGTAGCATTCTGCAGATCAAACGGACCGACAGAATCCGCAACACATTTATACGTTCCAAGACAGGTATCGCTGATGTTGGGGACAAAACAGCGAGGCCAAAGTGGAATTGGGCGGGCCACATTTACAGGATGCACGAGGACAGATGGGCTAAGATCGCCGCGCAGTGGGTGCCTGAAGACGGACGTCACGTCGCGAGTGTCGCAACCGAGGCAGGCCTTAAAAGCGTGATGATTTGGACTCATTTCTTGGCCGGAGAAGGCACCACATAAAATTGGCTGGAAAAATATGGGGGGCCGTTGCCCAGCAGTGGGACAACATAGGCTGACAAAAAAACAATGAATCTACTATATTCAGTTCGGTATATATCGCTTTATGATATGTCACAGAAAATATTATTACAAAAGATAAGAATATTTCCACCTTCTTACATCTCAAATAATGAAACAGAACTGTGAAAGTGCGCGTTAAATATTCAAGAAACCCATTCTAGTAATCTGAAAATGTATTCAGCGTTGCATATTCAAAGGTCTGCTGTCTCTGTTCTTTGATGTGCGATTCTACGAGTAGTTTCTACATAGTTAAAAGCTTCATCGAGGAAATCAATATAGACTACATCTCTGCTATAGACATTATCAAACCGAACAATTCGTAATTCGTTTGTGAAATTCAACTCTTCAATGGAAATCTCTCTTCATCTTTTGACAAAGGGACATCCCAAAAAGACGTACTAAATTAAATTCTTCAATAGAATTTGCCCCTTCCTTTATTCCGACAGGGGTCCCCCAAAATTTCCGACCCCTTTCTCAGTTCTTTGAGCCACATGTGGTTCGTGATGATTGTTTGTTTTATCCATTGTGTCTGTGTCTTAAACAGTGAAAGCATTAACATAACTGTCATGCTGCTATGAATTACAACGACACCTTTTTAGTACGGGCCATTTTCTCAGGTTTTTTTTTGTTTATTTGTGATGGGTTTTCTCTTGACTCTAGTCTAGGTCAGAGATGACATAGACAAAGTCTACGATAGAGCGAGCTTACCCAGAAGGAGCCTGTGCACTCTAACTATGAAGAGATTAGGGTTGTAACCGTTTGGAAACACAGACGCAGGCAGAGAGTTCCACTCCTTTGCTGTACTAGTCAGATTTATACCAAAGCTGTCAGTTATGTCAGCTAGGTCAAACAGGTCCAGATATATTACAACCGGTCGAGTCGCCCAGCGTTTTATTTAGCGACCTTGTTAGGAATTGCACGACAACCGTGAGATTTTTAGCAGATAGACGAGCTGTTGCAATCATTATGGCTGTTGATGCTGCACAAACAATAGATTACGTGGCACTGTGATTATGTAACATTTGATTCGAGATTAGCGTTCTTATTGTCGATTATGTTTTGTAAAATTATATGGTGATGTACTTCTGTAGGTTTTATTAGAAACTAATGCTTGCAATATACAGCTGTTTCTCGTGATTGATCAAATAGAACGTTACCTTCTTCTTTAACAAAGTAGGTATGTTTATGATCTGGATACTTCTCTCACCGACGGTGATGCGAAAAAAATGTTTGATGCCCTACAAACACATTGACATTTTTCTATTAGTTATCAATTATTTTAAGTCAAAACTAAGAGAAAAATAAAACCTGGCCAAGTGCGAGTTGGACTGGCGTGCAAAGGGTTCCGAAGCAATTTCATTTTTTTAACATGTGATGTCATATCTTTAGCTTATAGATTTTTTTTTTCAAAATTGTAGGCTCAGTACTTTCGAAGATAAAGGGGGGGGGGGAATGTTCATTTTTGAAAATTACGAAAAAATATAACTAAAGCCACCACCAGTAAGCACTTTCATTAATTTGACATGTCAACCGATACTATTTGAAAAACTATTAATTTTATTTTCTAGTTTTAATCCCAAAAGTGACCCCCATACTAAAAAAATATTTAATACGTAAAACGTTCGTGTTTGGGTCACAGAAGTCCATATGTATACCAAGTTTCAACAGAATCGGTCTAGTAGATCCGGAGAAGCTGCTGTGACAGAAGGACAGACAGACACACCCGAGTGATCCTATAAGGGTTCCGTTTTTTACGGATATTTGGAACCCTAATAAGTGTTATATATATATATATATATGTAGTTGTAAATATACAATGATCGTCAAGTATTTCATCCAGAGTCCTGTTTTCGATGGCATCTGTTCCAAACAAAAAGCTTACTCATAAGAATCAGCCAGAATTCATTACGAGTAGCACTCATCCAATACCATATGTTCATCTCCATTTGAAACTGCAATGCAAACACTGTAAGCCAAAAAAACAGACACCACTTCATAAACGTCAAAAAGAAACGCAACAAAAACGCGCGTGACCCGTCAGAGGTCAGCAGTGTCGTCATTCCAACAGCTTTGAACACTGCTGCTATTATATATGTAGGTATTTATGTATGTATGTTAGTCATACAGACGGAATACTAACTGCATACCGTTGTATCGCGCGTGATGTTATGAGTACAACCAGCTGGGGGGCTAATTAGAGATCGTAATTTGAGGGGCAACTTTGTTTGGTGAATAGTTGGACTCTGTGGGGGGCCAATGTTTTTTTCACACTTTAACTTTATGGAATCACATCTGGCCAGATTTATTTTGATAATGATTGAACAAGCACGAAATTAGGCACTTTGATATTAAACGCGCATCATATCTAAGTATAGACTGGAGAATGCTGTTGACTGCGGTTCGATTTTAGTATAATATTAAAATCATGATCTGAGTATAATCCTAACTGATCCTTATCCTTATTTATTTAATATTATAAATGCAAAAGTAACTCTATCTGTCTGTCTGTCACGTTTTCACGCCAAAATTACTGAACCGATTTAAATGAAATTTTTTACAGAGATAGTCTAAAGCCTGAGAAAGGACATAGGCTACTTTTTATCCTGGGAATATGTTTCCTAGGGACCACGCGGGCGAAACCGCTGGCAGAAACTAGTGTAAGATAAAACAGTAGGTATTTGATCGTCTTTATAATTGCAGTCACCTGAATAATTATGTAAACTATCAAAAATGTTCGTATTTTAATACAAATCAACAAAACTCAGCACTGTTGCTGTTCCATATTCAGAAATATTCAACGTAATATTCCGACAAGTACGTCTAGTACGAACCTTAATAAAATGGTTAGTTATCAATAGAGTTGTACCAAGTAATAAAGTCGTAAACCTCAATAGTTTCATGAGTCGGCAAGCACCTGCTACATTTGAGGTAACATGTTCAGAAGTTATTGTTACGACAATAACAACGCCTGTGAATAAGACTTATTATTTCACTGTAAAAATCTATATTATGTCACTGGGCTCTTGCAAACTCCGTAAGATTGTAAAATATCACGTGAAACTGTAAACTCTTTTTTCTCAAAAAGACAAATAGATGTACCTACCTATTGGAAACTTGAATTTTGAACGGCTTTGTTTTATTTATAAAATGTTTGCAATAGGTGCCTACATCGACAGTTTATAATGTAACTAGCACTTCGCGCGCAAATTCGTCCGCGCTGCAATTTTCTTAAGGATCCCCAATTTTTTTCTAGACAAATTATATACTAAATCCTTCCTCGAGAACCACTCTATCCATTGGTGAAAACAGCATGAAAATCCTAGCAGTAGTTTTTGAGTTTATCGCGAACAAACAGACAGACAGACATGGCGGTGATAAAGATTTTTTACAATCTTACGGAGTTTACAATTATGCGGTGACATTTAAAAAAGGAAAACTGACTGACTGCAATATGTATCAACGCACTGCTAAAACTACTGGGTCTAGAAACATGAAAGTATACACAAGGTTTCCTTTTATGATGTAGGTGAGCACTAAGAAAGGATTTTTGAAAAAACAACCTTTTATTGAAGAGAAAAGAAGGAAAATCGATTGAACTAAATTAGCGCAGACCAAGTCACGGGCGAAGTGCTAGTTGTTACTACAGTAACAAAGCCAGGGGCATAGTTACCGCCTTATCAGCCGTAACAAAGATACGGGGCCCCCGAACTAAGAGGGCCCCCAAGTGCGCAAAGCTATACGTTTATTCCTACCATCTCCTTCGTGGCCTGCCAAGACAGTTCTGAGCCAGTAGGGGCTTTTTTGTTTAAAAAAACATCGTCTGCCTAGCCTTTTCCCAACTACATTGGGGTTGGCTTCCAGTCAAGCCAGATTTAGCTGAATACTAGTATTTTACATGGAGCGGCTGCCTACCAGACCTCCACAACCCATTAACTGGATAACACGGTACTTCATGGCAAGACTGGAGTCAGATTTACTGGCTTCTGACTGTCCGTAACGACTGCCAAAGATCTACAAATGACAGCCGGGACCAACGGCTTAACGTGCTTTCCGAAGCACGGAGGAAACTCGGTATGTTAAGATGGTCACCCATCCACAGACCAACCTTGGCAAGCGTTGCTTAACTTTGAAGATCGACCCTATTATCGACCCGTTATTATCTAGCCATGAGCTCCTTTTATTTGTTTAAAAAAACAATACCCTAAAAACGGGGCCCCCAAAAATGTTTGATACAAAGACCCAGACCCCTTTGAGACTACCTACGCCACTGAACAACGCCTATGAGTAAGCCTTGTTATTTCACTATAAATAACGAATAAAATCTAGAACGGGTTCTACGAATTAATGCTGAAAGTCTCTCATAGAAATATCATGTTTGTTTGAAACATGGTGTTTAGTTTTCTATGTGTATTGATTTAACCTTGTTTTTGCAGAACTTTCATCAGTCTGGGATCAAAGTTAGATCAAAGAAGAAAATTTCTAAGACTTATTTTTGGTAGATATCCATCTTGTAGGTTAGGTTTTCCTACTGGTTTTTTTTTTAGGATGGAAAATCATCAAATGACTCCTCCCGCTCTGGGCGAAGCAGAAGGGAGTGTCAGACTCTTACTGACTTAAACGCGTTCCAGTGCCGCGGTGACTCTTTTGAACAAATTCCGCAACCCTGGCAGGCACTGGTTTACACTTTCATTTATTTTAAAATTAGGTAAACATCTTAAAGTTTGTTTTATAATTTTCTTTTTCTCGTGTGAATGTTTTAAATTGTCTTGTTGCAACTTTTGTAGCACTTAAATTACTCTTTTTTCCCACATGCGTTCGTTCTCTGCAATGTTGACTGAAATGAGTACAGACGAATGGTCGTATACAAGATAAAAAACTATATAAGCAACATCTGTGGTTTAATAAATCTTACTAACGTAATCTGAAAGAAACTTTTTCCATCTTTTCTTTTCGCTCAAAGAATCTAATATCAATACGTATGATATTCATCCGAAATACAGATGAGCCACTAGCGCGGTACGTCCGAGCATTCTGCGGATATCAGACTACCTGCCCGATCGCTGTCGGTTAAATTAAATCCACTGTATCCTGCGCCCTGCACTGACTCGCACAGATGTAAGATATACTCGAAATATAGAGGAAATATTACTCTATGAATTTATTGAATCGAATTTGGTCGGAACTTGGGGGTCATTGACTTGTTTGGAGGGAAACGGATATATTATTTGAATAGGCAAATATTGGTAAGGCTTATTCGTGTCATGTTGACAATATCAATGGAACGGGTATCCTATTTAAGTACTTAAATTACGTGGGGACGTGGTGGGGACCATGTCCCCACGTAATTTAAGTACTTTCAGAAAATGTGTATTTCGGTTTATAATTAATTAATCTTTTTTATACCGGTTAAACCACAATATTTTATCTGAAAAAGTTAAAGCAGCAAATTTTTCCTGTTTTTCTCTCGCTATAATTTATACCTAGATGACAATGTGCGTCATCTAGTGATACATTAAAAGATCAGTAGCCACGTGTTGGGATGGTGTTACAATCGGGATACACTGCTAGCATGACTCACACACAGACCACATCATCCAGGCCGACATAAACACAACGTTAGTCATTCCATTTTTAAAAGACTCTTCTACATTATCTGCGGATTCTTCGTATACGGTCTCTTTTGTGGTGTTTATGGCATAATCACCTACTTACGCCATTTATTGATGAAACATGACTGGATTGTGGTCTATAGTCAACTTTGGGGAAAAACTAAGATTAAATTTACAAAATAACAGAAATTATTGATTACATTTTTATGGTGTACCTACCTACCTACAATAATGAGTATTTCTATGTACGTAGGTATCTAATTCGCCAGTTTTGGGTCAAAAATGAGTATTTTGGTATTTACCGATTTCGACCAAACGCTGGCGACCAAGCCACGGAAGCTGACAAATTACCAACACACATTGTTAAATAATTTCAACAGTATCAAATTTTCCACGTAAAAGTAACAAAATTGATCCCTAAAAGCCCGTCAAAACGCGCATGCCCTGAAACCGACCCTCGTACCCTTTATCGGCTTTATCTAATTTTACACAACGCCAAAACAAAAAACCCATTCTGTACGTTAATTAAAAGGCCATCCAATTAAGGTTTCCATTAGGTAGTATTAATTTAAAATGAACACAATTGGTCCACGCGTCCTATTTTCAGTTATAGGCAGCGCTTATCCGGACGGGTCCATTGAGCCGGTTATCCGGACCTACTTATCTGGTAATATCTGTCTCATCTCTAGTAGAATAGGGATTGAAGAGTGCAGATCAGGGATGTTATGGACATGATATTTCGGATCTGGATACGGATATGGATATAGGAATAAAATTATATCGGTTTCGATACGGTTACGGATATGTAATTACTAGCTGTCCCGCGCAACTTCGTCTGCGTCGCAATTTCCATAACTGCTCCGCTCCTGTTGGCCTTAGCGTGATGATATGTGTGTCTAGTGCCTATAGCCTTCCTCGATAAATGGGCTATCTAACACTGAAAGAATTTTTCAAATCGGACCAGTAGTTCCAGAGATTAGCGCGTTCAAGCAAACAAACAAACAAACAAACTCTTCAGCTTTATATATTAGTATAGATTTCGGATTATCCGTTAGTTTCGGATAGTTTCGGTTACGGATATTAGATTGAAGTAAAATATAAACACAAATAGTATGTAATAATTTGGTTTTATTTATAGGTTTTATCTAGTCTAGTTTAACATTTGGTACTATAATCAGTCATATAAGTAAGTAACAAAACATGTCGTTAATACGCCCTTATTTCCTTATACGAAATTCGCCCTTATACGAAACTATCCTATTACTAAATTTTCACTTCGGATATCCAATAGTTTTGGTTACGGTTACGGAGCTCCACAACATTCCTGGTGCAGATTGTTTATGATGTTGCTTTGTATTTAAGGAGCTCTAGCTTTTTAGCGCGACTTCACTCGCGTTAAAATAAATTTCGAGACAAAATAAATAAGTAGTCTATAGCCGTCTCCAGGGATCCATCTACCTCTGTACCAACTTTCATCGAAATCGCTTTCGCGATTTAGAAATCTCAGTGAGTTTCAGTAGGTATCCAGCAAGTATCCTAACTAGTACCTATCCATACTAGTTAGCATAGGTAATGCTTGTCTCTCGTGACTTAATAATAACAGTCGCACGGGTCGATCTTTGAAATGAAATGAAATGAAATGAAATGAAATGATTTTATTTCCAGATTTACATCCAATTGAATTAAATAGGTATTAAATAAATAAATTTAGAAGGAGGTTAAGCAACGCTTGCCAAGGCCGTTCCGTGGATGGGTTACCGTTCAAAACATACTGAGACTCCTTCGTACCTCAGAAAGCACTCTTAGTCGTTGGTCCCAGCTGTTGTTTGTAGAAGCCAGAAAATCTGTCATCAGTCAGAATTCCTTGAAGATAGACCCTATTTCTTATCTTTCTATCCACCTGAAAAAATAATTGATTTTAACAAATCTTCATAATTGTATTTACTTATCATGTTACTCTCTTCCCTCCTCCATTCCACCAAGCATAATTCCCTAAACAACCTTTTAAATCCTCTCCAAGAATTGGAATCCTCCAGCCTAAGCCAAGGGATTATGATGAAGGAGTACATCCTATACGTCATTTTGTTGTGAAAATCCTAATCACTGCAAGCTCTACAAGGAATTCAGCCTTAAAATTCTTTAGAAGTGACATAATGTAAGTGCTACATATGATAGTTTCCGAGTAATTTCGAATAAGCACTAAACTGTAATGTAAGTAGTGTACAACTCTAGCATATCAAAGCTGTGAACAATTTCTATTTCTAAACGCACTTGTAAACATTTCCAGTAGGTATGTTTGCTATCCTTGAATTCCATGGAATGTTATGTTTGATTAGCAGTTGAAAGTAACGTAAACGTTTTAAACGATTTTGTTATTTCTTTCGAAAATATTCCCCGAAGCAACCAACTCTTCACTCTTCGCACAATTCCAAGGAGCTTCGATTCTATTTTCTGCCAGCTTTAAAACTGCAATGAATAGGCACCCACGTTATCCTCTTAAAGTACCAAGTCTAAGGATATCGTAGGCAATGTCCTAATAATATTCTTGTTTGGCCCATAAATATCAACTCAAAGGAACGTGGGAAGTCTTTTGAAAGCTCAATTGCCTGTGCTTCATTGTAATTCAAAACCGGAGAAGTCAATATTTCGCCATAAATATCGATAAGAACTTGCTTTACGCGTTACTTCCACCTCTATTGACGTACTAGTTCATGTCTTTGCTACAGAATTTGAACGTCGAATACACTATTTGCTGGGCTTTCTACTTGAAATTGGACTTTATAGCAAGAAGTAGAAAGTCTAGGTTTGAATGAGTCTAGGTTCTGCTATCAGAGCCGTAAACGTTTTCCACTTGCTGACGATTACACGCCATTTCGTGACATGTCGTTTGACAGCTAATAATAATGGCGGGAAGCACATCGTCACCTGTCAATTTGCCGCCAATTGAGTTAATTTCCTGTTAGGTACTTTACGATCTTTAACCAATGTACGCAATTTTGCTTCTTTGTGATGAACGTTATTATTTTGATTGTCCTGTTTTTTTTTCATATTGGTAGGTGTTTCATTAGTGATAAGTGTGGCATTTTGGCTTATATTTTTATCTGACTGCTGCTGAAGTATGGATTGAATTCTAAAGCTTTAATCGACGTCCAATATTAGAATCAATTGAATAGATATTTTAAGACTTAATGAATATAAATAAAACAGTAACATATTATGTTCCTTAATAAGCCCGTTGGATGGGCTTATTAAGGAACATAATTTACTGTTAAAGACGTTAATAACCTATCGAATTTATATCGTTACCTACTATTTATTAATACTTATCTCAAGATACCTCTTAATTGCCATCAGTTTAAATGAGAATGGGAATTTATTGTGTCCATTAATTATGTGAAAACCTTTCAAGAAGGAATGCGTGATGCGTGCGTCGTGATTATTCGTGATGTTGGTACATATCCTCGCCATCTTCAATTTAAACTTCGAAGGCCGCACCAAATTAGGTACCTACTCTCGACAGCTTGACGTGTCTGTCTAGTGAAAGTTATGATTATGATTATCCCATGATGAGATAAATAATAAGTAGGTATATGTATAACATTGGTAAGTGTATATATGTATGTACCTACATCAGTAAAAAACTATGGTCACGTTTCAGCCAGAAAGAAGTATGAATGACGATAAAGGTACAAAATTTGACATAAATATTACAAATTATTTTTTAACATTAAGTACCAATTATGGAAAGCAATGACTAATGCAGGATTATCCTATTTTGCATTAAAGGATACCTATCGAATTGTTACGTTATCAAATAGAAATAAAATAAACCAATAATGCTAAGTACCTAGGTACTTTATCGTTTTTACATGCCTGTTTGCCTATAGACTTCAGAGGCGAGAACTTCCTCATTATTTATTAAAAACATCTTTAAAATTAAAATAACCTCAATCTTTATAAATAAATAACTAAGTAGCTTAAAACTTCAACAAAAAAAATATTTATGTTAGGTACCAACTTTTCAATATCGAGTATGGGTTACTTCACCAGCGGAATGTAGCGGCCATATTCAGTAACGTTGGCGGAAGCTTCGGTTAAATTCGGAATACATCGTAACCGCGCAGACGATCGTCGAATGCTAATTCTATTACTATCCTATTCGAATTTGGAACGTTCCCGATGAGTGATGTTCTTCGTATGGTACCTGTGCTATAGGTAACGAAAAGGGGTTTAGCAATGGGGCTAACATTAATGCCTCTGTGTTTTGTTGCGTTTGTATTTTACCAATTTATGAAAATTATTTTTATGTGTTACCTTAGCTCCTTTAGCCCCGATTACATTAAGTACATTACATTAGTCTTATTTTCGACTTATTTCTGTTTGATAAAAAAGAGCTAAGTTTAAATAGAATTCTAGAATTAAATAAGAAGAAAGAATAAGGCGAGGTACAATAGAGTGACTACAGGGCGAGTGCAAACAGTTTCAGTTTCAAGTTTGGTTTTGCTCAGATGCTTGAGTAATCACAAAGTTATTATAAGTATATAGAGAAATGCATAATACAGATTATTATGCATTTTTCAATTCCAAAACCGCTTTAAAATTACCGTAAGTCGTAAACTTTTAACATTCAAATAACTAATTTTATTACAGTAAACAAGCTACCGTTGCATCCTTCCACATAAAATTTCATTGAAGATTACCATTAAATTAACTTTTAAAACTCACTACAAAGCTTTGACGACACTTTTATTCAAATTCACTATCTCCAAACGGCTTACACAAGCGGTCGGCAGCCATTTTTCAATTTATTCATCGTCCATTTCAAATTGCATTAACAATAGCCCTATCATGGACGGTGGGATGAAGCGGGATCCAGTTACACTTACTTAGCGATGTAGTCAGTAGGGATGTTACTGAGGTGTTTTTATCGTAACCGAAGTCTGAATCATTTGGTTTGTCGGAGTCGGAGTCGAAGGAGTAGAAGAAAGGTGTGCTAAGGGCGGTGAAAGTGTGATCAACATCAGAAAACACGAGGGAAGAGGGGTTTCCCACACGACTTGCTTAAGGCGACGATATACGCCAGCGAGCTTGAGGGAACAAAACGCGCACTCGTTTCACACCCGCGCGACCCAAAATCCAGTAGTTTGTTGTCCTTTCCTTACTATTCTATGACTTTAAAAAAACAGCCGTATATCATTAAATTATAAATGTAGATAATTAAATTTTCTTTGAAATGGTGCAAATTCCATTAAAATACGCTCGGCGGTTTTGGTCCGATTGTCGGGTTTGTGTCGGTGTTAGACATAACTTAAAACAATAATTACAATACCTATGTTGAACGAATAAAAACCGTAAATTTTCATATATCAAATTATTAAGAAAGTAATCTAACGTAACATATATTTTTTCCAAAAAAATACGGCTAGCCGTTTAGACGTGATTCTCATTTTAAAATCAGCTACTGTGTCACACAGGAAGTAGATACCCGCGCCTTAAGACTGTTCCTTCATGTTATCAGCTATGCCTCCACCTCCGCTTAAATCTAGCCGAAGTCGGAACCGGAGGTATCGATTGGAAGATCCGAGTTATCGGAGCCAAAGTCGAAGCTCGGTGCGTAACATCCCTAGGAAACAGTTAATCCTGTAGAAACTGACTGTAATTTCGTTTTAAACTCTTCCTTTGCGAAAGGCATCTTTTATGCTAATAAGGAAATGGAATGATGTTGCTGTTGAGTCATGTAGACGCGGAAAAAAGTGCTGTTACGAGGTTTTAATGAGACTTGATGAGCCGTCATCGCGTCAGTCTAAATTCTAAAAGAAATACATATTAGATACCAACGTTCATAAACTATTCTAACTTTAGAAGATATCACAAACAAAGTTGTCTTATTTATGAAGCTCTTATCTGTCTACATTTTTATTAAACTCTGACCTTCGTATGATTGACGTAGATTTATAGAAGGCAGTTTATTTATCGTCGGCAAAGCTAAAACCACAGCGTAGAAAATATTGCAGTCTGCCAACGCCGCTGATTCATATCGCTTTTAACAATCTGCGCGAATCTAAAGTCAGCTGTTTCACGGAGCGATAAAAAAGTAACGACCACTCTTCGCTCTCCAGGATTTAATCGCCGAGATTATTCGTCTGACGACATAAAACTGCCGTCAGAGCTTTTAGTCTACAAACAGGGGCAGGTAAACATTTTGGAGAATTATTTTATGTCACTTGAGACGAACATCTGAGCGTGTAATTTGATAGACTGCGGCATACTTTGAAAAGTTTTGCTTTGTAAAGAGTTTATAGTCAAACGGGAGTTATAAATAATGAGATAACACTTTGTTGTTTTTACTTAGAAAGAGACATAGCGAGTTGTGTTGTAATCCCTGTACAAATCTGTTTATATCTTAGGTTCAAGTACAGTATTTGTAACTTTCCGATATGGTAACCTACTATATCGCACGTATTACTTACATTAAATTTCCGAAAATAGCAGCAATCAATTTAATATAAGAGTTTTTATTTTCATGACGTCAGCAAAAAATATTCCAATTTACGTAGCAATGTACGTCAGACAACCCCTCTCATATCAGTTCGCGTTTGTTTTTAGGTCACCTTGTTTCCAATCCCGGAATGTTCACTTCCAGAGCTAAAGCGTATTCCATAAAGTGTAGATAAAAGTTTGATGTGCATCGTGAAATGGAACGCAAATAGAGAATAGGCAGGCTGGTATTTTTCAATCTGTGTCAGGTTATGAGTTTTGTTTGTAGATGGAGTTGATTGCGTTATGAGTATGAAGTTTAGGAATGCTGTAGAACTTGTAGAGTTGATTGAAGAGCTTATTTAGCTTTTTCCTAAATGTAGTCTCTTGAAGGATTTTTTCCACTTGCAATAGCTGTGCAAAACTTAATATTCTGTTATCCAAAAAAGCCAAATTACTTAATTTGGACAGTAAATACTTTTAACACGAAAAGGTTAGTCACGAATACTGTTAAGTGTTTGAGAGAGGTGCTCCACACAAGTTTGGCAATTTTCCAAATAGGAAATTTGGATTCGGGGGCGAGTGCTCTCCAATGCATTTTCCGTCCCAATTTTCCAGTTCTAAGCATCTCGCCGCTACGCTAAGCATTTGCGTCAGCTCTACCGCGAATAATGAGCAGAATTTTTAATAAGACAGGCTGTATACAGGAGTTGCCTGAGCTAGTTTGTTAAATTAAAAACGTAATTTGTTTTTAGGTCGAATTTTAAAAATAATCTCTAAGTTCTGAGATTATTTGAGAGTAGGTATGTATCTACAAATATTATACAGCAGTAGAGTTTGTTTGGTTGAACGCGCTAATCTCAGGAACAACCAGTAGTTCCTGAGATTCGAATTGAAAAATTCTTTTAGTGTTGGATACATATGTAGAGGTAGGGGCATTAATAAAAAATGGAACGCTGACAAAGCTGCGCGGGTCAGCTAGTTTGATCTATCAATAACATTAAAAAAATCACACAATATTGAAAAAAAGAAACATAGTAATTATTTTATTTTACATAGGCTTACTTCGGCACTTATAAAACTTCAGAACATAATTTTATGATTGGCTTGCATTGCATGTGTCAGTTAAGTAGGTACCTAGTACACACAAACGCTGCACATATTTACTTGTTTGTCATATAAAGAGCATAGCAAATACTAGAACTAACATAAATTCTACAATGTATGTCGACTCACGTTTCAGGTTGCGTAACTCGAATGAGTCTAATTAAAATGCTGCGAGCGTTCCAGAATAAGGATGTCAGTTATGATATCGATAAGTCATTTGGAAAAACAATCATGGCGCCCATCCGCAGTGATGCGAATGGCATTTTGATTTTCGAATGCTAAATTTAATTTCTATATTTTTTTTTGGTCATATTATTCCGTGACCATTTATGTCCTAGGGGGAGAGGAATATTCCCACTAAACGAGGACCTGTTATTGTGTACATTAGGTAGGTACTGAGAATTACAGGAATAGCGTCTCCCTAAACAAAAGTCTAACGTGTTAAAAAAAAACTCCTTTTGAAGTGTTATTAGTCCTTCTACATAGTATTAACCCTTCCCCTTCTCACCTTCAGCCCTTACATTTCGAGCCCTTTACGTTGAGTAGTGCTTAGCGTGACGCAATAAACAAGGGAAGAATTCCGCCGGATGGAACATTGAGTCAGACAGGATCTATTTATGTTCACAATTACTGTCTCTACTTATTGCAAATTGGACAAGGATTTCGAGTAACGGAATAGGGTTATAAATAGCAAACGTAGTTTCTCGTAACGCCAAATTATTAAGATATTCTCGGCTTGCCTGCAGAAAAAAGCTTCGTTGTGTTCATAGAGACCACTTATTTTACTTTCAAATAAAAATATCACGTTCGACTTTTTGTGTCTATGGCCCGCTGGGCGCCAAAATTGAATTTAGAATCTATAAAAATTGACCTGTCCGCCGAACGATTTGAAACTGCTGTCAAAAATGTACGACAAAATGAAAGTAGTTAATCAAATACGGCTTCAAAGATACCAATCAATCATTTAATTATGAACGTGTAGTTACCTGGCGGGCTTCCAGTTCAAATTAATATTATATCGGCTAACGAACACGCTGCCATTGTAGAACATGAAGCTTTCATTAAGGTTGGTTGTACGTTTTAATGAGCTCCATTGTGGAGCGACCTTTTTGTTTGTTTTATTATGTCGGCTACTGATTTTAGGCGGTTCATGAACTTTTGGCTTTTGTTACGTAACCAATCTGTACAAAGGTCCTGTAGAAAAAAGGTTTTCATTCAAATACCATTTTTAGCGTCCCATGGCGAATCAAACAGCTAAACAAATTCCTTTCTTCCTGGCAATGTTACAGTCTCATCATCATAATGTCGCGCTTTGATGTAAAAGGCATAAAATACTAACATTCACCAGTTTCCTAGAGGTATAAAGTTGTTCATGAGCTTAACGGCTAATCCTCCCCATTTTTATTTTTCTTTGCAACTACTTTTAAGTAAGAGGTCACGAACTATTTACTTTATAGCTGCCTCGTTAACGTTGTTTTGTTCTTTAAGTACTTGTACATTGTGTTATTGTCATGGTAGACTTCCATGTACCTATTCGGGAAAATGGAGAAAATTTTCTTATATAAACACACCATTCCCTTTCGATAACTTTCACACAGCGTTGTTTTGTCTGTTTTATCAACAAAACATTTTATAATAGAGCTCCTTTGACAGCACGTGTATGTCTTCCTTTTAATCGTTAAACAAAACTGACATCAACAGAATATTATCTCGCTAAACAGTCGCCCTAGATTCCCACAAATGCAATAAAATCTGATAAATTCGACGTAACTATTCGACGCTACCATAGATTCTAAACGAACAGTGCAGTTCCGTGTTCGTCCGAAAATAGTTTAAACGTTGGATCGGTCGCATTCCACAAGCGATGTTTGCCCGCCATATTAACATAGGCATTTCCGAACGTGAGGTAGGTGTTAGATGCACCGCGCGTTTAATGTGAATGAATGTGTGTTTTTGTGTTGCAATTTGACTGCTTTCTAATGTTAGCTAAGTACTCAAGGATTAAATTGGGGAAACAATTAAACCCGCTAATACCCTATTAGCAGAAATACCTCTGGGGCTTTTTACTCTAATTTAGTTACGAGTTGTTTATCGCTACGTGAAGCTCTGAAAAACATGCTATAAATTACAGATTATTATGAAAATCACTAACGTGATAATTCAGTAGCACTCTTCACAACCTTTTACTTAATAGCCGTCCAAAAATAGCCGTAACGAACTCGTCCAAAAAGTCATTGGATCAGAAACAAGCGGCTATTTACGGGATATAAGAAGAAACGCTAATGGCTTTCGTGAAGCGTCCACTCCGTTGGCTTCGCAGCCATGCGGCGGAATTGTCCGCACATGCGTGAACCCTTTTGATGTAGGACGGACGAGCAACGAAGGATGGGTCAACACTGCACTGTTCTGCAGTCGAAGCGCACTTTGGAGATTAACAAGCTTGTAACTAGCAGTACTCTTCACCCGTGAAAACTTAAGAGGGGACTCTAGTCCCAAGGAATTTGAAGAAACTATTGCCGATGCGTCGCACTGTGCCCTATCAAGTAAAGTGCGAAAGCGAAAACTTCAGCTCAGGTTGATTTTTACCTATAAAAACCTTGACTAAAAGACGTTTTGTATTCCACTGTTTTCGTCTTCCAAACTGGACTGATCTAAAAAAATCATATATCAAAATTTAGAGGAAGACTATATCTATGCTTCTATTATTTTCTATTTTGTTAAAAACTTATCAAATTTGTTTGACAGTCGTCTGAACATAGCGGTAAAAACGGGCTGTTTTTTCAGGTTTTTGGATTGTCATAATTCTTTAAGTAATTATGTTTTGGAAAATAGAAAATGATAGAGGCACGTATTAATTCGATCTAGATTTATTGGAAAATCATTGCTCTAGCAGCACTATCCAAGAAGAAAACAGCGGAATGTGTTTGTATGAAGAAAGGCCTATGAGTTACCGACCCGAGTCCCTCATTGGTGTAGTGAGCTTGAATTGAACCATCATTCTATAGAGAACTTTGGAATGACAGCTACTTTTACCAAAGTTTTCACAGTGCACGTTACAAAGTTGAAGTTTTAGCAGAAAACAAAACAATCCATGAATATGTATGGTGCAATGATAGAAACTGCACACCATAAGCTCTTAACAGAATTCTCCGTGTCATGGTTGCCAAAATGCACAAACAACCGTGCCTACTCAGAAATAATGAAGTATGAATTCAGAATGTACCTATGCCCCACAAATATTTGTTTGAATACGACGAACAAATTCAAATGATTGTCGATCAAAAGCATGAATACCTAAATACTTAAGTAGGTATCTGAAACATTTAAATTAATTATTCAAGCATTTTAGTTTTCAATTAGTATTCTGGTATTCATTAAACCTGAAACACAAAATGTAGGTACTCTAATATTTCAACAAAAAACAGAGACGAATGGCATTCTGACATTCCAAATTCAAATAATTCGCGTTTCGGTTATAAAATGGCTGCGGTCTGAGTTATTGAAATGTTGAACAACGAATTAATTTATTCACGTCAATTGCAATGTTATTGATTCTCGCTGACTGAGACAGGTTGAAAATTTATGTCGGCTACAGTTTGTGAGTATTGTAAATTCTATTGAAATCCACCTTTACACAGACAGGCAGAAATAAACCTACCAGGAGTCTCACTGCTAATTTTTTCGGTTCTTGGCTAAAAGTTTTTAATCTGGGAATAGTAAAAAGCCCAAGTCTTTTCTTGTATGTCCAACTAGGCTTACGTCGACTTTTACTATTAAATAACTATGTAATTTTTTTTAAAGTTTTATTTGATTCCAGGATCTTACTCTTTCTATCAATTTCCACTGCAGCTATAAGGAAATCGTTCATCCATTTTCCATGCAATTCCCTTTCAATTTAATAAGCGAAGCAATCAAACTAAAGTACTGATAATTCAGCTCCACAGCCGCGTCTGGCTTATTGTTTACTGCCAGTATTTGCGGAGAAAGCCGCTACGTTTATTGCTGGCCATTTCTTTTGAACGCAGCTTTTACGGTGCTTAGCCATAGACAAACACGCGCTTCAGATTGAAACCACTACTATTTGCCGCGCTTTCAATTCAAGTCTCGGCCGTCGAGTTTAGTCTGTGGTTTGGAGATGGTTTTTGTGTTCAAGTATTTATTGGCTTTTGTTACGTAAGTCAAATTTATTTTAATCTACCTTTTATTTCTTCTTATGTGATACCTAGATAGATATGTTAAGCCATGATAATTTTGATGGTAGGTGGGTACGTAGACATGGAAAAAAAAACCTTTTAATTCCATCTTAACTTCACAGTAAATTAAAACCAGCTAAGTAAATGAAACTACTTCCATCTTCTACGATTTATTTAGAAGAATAACTATCTAAGATTTACTGCCAGCAATAATTTGTTAACGAAGTTTATTTTACGGATCGCTATCGATAAATTTCTGACAATTGGGTGTTGACTTGAGTAACTACCTGCCTAAAACCATAAACTATGTTTTAGAACTGTTGCCAAGGGTTCGACCTTCATATTGCTTTCAGGAAACTCCGTCTGAGTTTTCCTATTGTTTCACAATACACGTGATTCTTATGTAAATACTAATTATGTAAATAAACATACTTATGCTACATTTTACATTGCTGCAATATTATTAAGGAATTTACGTACAATAACATAGGTACAGGTATACAAATAATACTGAAAAACTGCAATTAATTCTTGACACATGAAACGACCTCAAATTACGAACGTCTGTCCCGATGTTACGGAAATGACAAGAGGATGTTGTAATTCATGCAAAATGGCTTCTGTTATAGAAAATAACGTTAAGTACCTGCATAATTACATAGCTAGATACATACCTATACACCGAACCAATGAGAAAGGACGCAATCCACCACACAAATAAACTGCGTTCAAGATCTGTCAGAATTATGATTATTTTGGAAATGACACTGACATCTATTGAATATTTAGTTTCATTTCAAATAGATTGCATGTAGCGGAGATGAGAATTTTGAGATGGATGTGTAGAGTACATTAGAGGTAGATAGTTTAAAAGTGGCGACAGTGACGGAAATGTTAATAGGAATCGCTTGTCTTGGTATGATCATGTGAAGAGGAGGGATGAAAGGCATGTAACTAGAAGAGTTACACACACACACACACATATTTTTCTTTCTTTCTTTCTTTCTTTAAATGTTTATGGATGGAGAGGAAAAGGAAGGCCAAAGAAAAGATGGATAGATTGTGTGAAGAGCGATTTGAAAGAAACGGGATTTAGTGATAGCGTGACGGCTGATAGGACAAAATGGAAGAAAAAAACGTTTTGCGCCGACCCCAAGTAACATGAGATAAGGGCAGGAAGATGAGTTTCATCATTAGTGGCAAAGATAAAAAAGTGGCAAACAAAAAGTGTAATAGGTATTCCACCTAGCAGTTTTAAATGTGCTCGAGAGAGAGTCAGAGGCTCCAATGCATAAAGTAACCAATCAAAAAGACAGCAAAGAATTTTTAACCAAAGATGTGTCATGTGATTCCTCATCTCCATCTTCAAAGAGCTCTTTCACTTTCCATAAAGCAATTCTAAATTTAAATGCACCAGAATCAAATACCTTCAGCCTACATGTTGATATAGTGTTTGCCAAAGTTTCGGCCTTCATTCGATTCGATGGCCACCTTGATCGTGAGTTCATCTATTTGCGGCCAGCACGCTCTCACTCGATTAATGATCAAATGGCATTCAATCGAATCGATTCGACGGCGATTGGATTTCGAATTTGTTGTTTATGGACAGGTGTGGTTTGACGTGTGACTTTATGGGTTCCATTGATGTTTTGTCTTTTATTTTATCTTATGATTGCGGAGGATTTTCTTTGACTTTATTTGTTAGATAATTTATACAAGGAAATAATAACAGCCAGAATATAATAGTAGCAAGATTGACACCAGTCTCGCCAAGGGAATCTTTTTATCAAGTGATTCATCTAGGTATACTAATACATAAAGCTGAAGAGTTTGTTTGTTTGCTTGAACGCGCTAATCTCAGGAACTACTGGTCCAATTTGAAAAATTCTTTCAGTGAAGTTAGCCCATTTGTCAAGGAAGGCTATACGGGAAATTCCTACGTCCGGCCCAGGAAAAAACGGGATATGCGTGTACAAATTCGCGGGCAAAACTTAGTGAGATTTTATTTATTATATTTTTATTTTATTAATTATCATAAAGATAGTCGCCGTTGGTAAAATACGGGTATTCAACTATATCCGTCCCCAATGTGGTTGAGAAAAGGCTGGGTAGATTTTATATTAATGTTTATACAGCATCAGTTACCTAATAACTATTATTGCCTTGAAGAAAATTATTTTTTTCTAGGCCATTTCATTTTCTTTCCTCACTACGTTTCCAGTTCTTACTAAAAGCTTTTTTTAATTAAATCTATCGTTTGCTCGTCGTCGACTATGCTTCTCGTTTAATTAAATTCTTATGAATTAATTGAATTTTATCTTTTAAACGGAAGAGTATTGAAATTCCAAGCTTATTTTACGATTATTATTTACGTTTAGTCCTTCTTATAATATCTGCGTTGATGTCATATTGCTAGCAAGATCGTAAGGTTGAGGACATCAATTGAAAATATGAATAATATATTATATTCATTTTTGTTTTTGCCTTACGTGTAGCGGTGTAATCATAAAGTATAATGAGGTACTCAGTCGAATAATTACAAATCGATTTAAGAGTGACTAAACATCGAATAAAAATGCGGGAGCGGCGTTCTTGATTATCATAAATTATGAATATTTGCATACAAAATATTTTTTTCTACTGGTGTGGCTTGGTGAGTCATATAATTTATTTATCGAGTTCACGAAGACATCGATGATGTAGAGTAGACTTTGATGACTGTGGGCAGTGGATGAATAGAAAATAATATATGTATGTATAGACTATAAGGACTGCAAATTTTTCATCACTCATTAATTCTTAATTGAAAAAGAAATCTGGCTGTTTGACATATTTTGTATACTTACCTACTAATTAAGCTGCCAAACTGTCATTTTTTTTTCCAAGTAAAAGTTATCTGACTATTGTAAAAATCGGTCCTAAATAAAAAATAACCTTATTTCTTTTTTATTTAGGTCCGATTTTTACAATAGTCAATTTTTTGCAATCTTTTATAAAATGTATCAAATTAGATCCAAAAGGCTTTTTATTTATCAAAGGCAGGAAAAAATCTACAAGATAATTCTCAGACAAGAATTATTCAGTAAGACTGACTTACGTACGTTACCTAACGAAGGCTCAAACAATAATAATTATGATTATCAAGAAAATAACACCTCATTAAAATAAAATCCTCAACATATTTAATAACTAGGTACTGTCACGAGGTAGGTATGAGAAATTTTAAATAAACAATAGTTTTTGTACGAGTATTTTTTTCTTTCATAAGTATAACCTTGAGCTACAATGGATATTTTACCCGTCATACTCATAACTTGAAATTAATTGAATACCTATTACACAATTTATTATGGTTAATTATTGTTTTGTTGAAATTTACACGAGGTTATGTTCGTTTATTCCAAAGATATATTAAGATTTAGACTTAGCAGGTAAAAAAACGGCCATGTGCGAGTTGGACTCTCACAGGAAGGATTCCGTACCATAAACCGTAAAAAAACAGGTTTTTTGCATGGGAGGCGGGAATAGAAATACACACCGTGAAAATTTCAATAGTCTATCTATTACGATTCTTAAGATACAGACCGCTGACAGACAGACGGACGGACGGATAGACAGCGGAAGCTTATTAATTGGGTTCCGTTGATTATCTTTTGTGTACGGTACCCTAAAAATGGCAACAATTTCGTGAAATTAGGTAAACCAAAAAAATTCCCATGAATATCACGAATCTGAGACATGTCTCCCTTCTCTAGGAAATCTTACCCCTATATTTCACGACATGTCCTCAAATTGACATTTATAGCTTGTTATTTATTGACATAAATCACGATGGCTTTTTCCGTTGGTGAGTTCTTTATTCAAAAGTGGGCGAATAAGTGGAGGGCCACTTAATCACCAACTGAAAAAAGCGTTTTTAACTCCTTTAAACTGAACTCTTAGAATTTGGGTTACATTGAAACTTACATGTACGGAGATTTTATATGGCTTAAGGTGGGATGCCTGCTCGGAAAACAAAAACCCTTCATGGAATCTTCTATTAATCCTGCCATAGTAGTATAGACGAGCACTTACATATTGCACAAACAATAAACAAAGTAATGGGGTCAGCAAGAACCCATTAGGATCGAAACTGCCAAACTTTCCTTCAATTCTCGACACTTCAAAGGCATTCCTCAAGATACACTACAAGGAAAAATCCATGAGAAACAACAACATTCTGTGCTAGGTATGCCTCGTAGTTTCATCCGCCCGCGCTATAACTTCGTTTTCGCTTAACAATCTTGTGTGTTTTTTTTTCGTTTTTCTCTACTCCTGAGAGCCGTAGCGTGATGTTAAATAGCCTATAATCTTCCTAAAAAATTGGGCTATCAAATGTAAAAACAATTTTGCAAATCCGTCATGAAGTTCCTGAGATTACCGCGAACAAACAAACAAGTTTTCAGCTAGAATATGTATTGAACCCAGAGTCAGCATTATAGGAAAGTGTTATGACTTGACCCACATGAGAGATCCATAGATCACACGTGCAATGTATTTATAGCCGGCGCCCGCGCCGTTCTGCGGTTTCCTTACTGAACTAAACTATAAGATTTACGCGTTTTCAGGAACATTTATGAAGTAATGTTCGTTTTGTAGTGGTGTTTGATGTTTGGCTGAAGTTCTTAGTACCAACATCCATACTAATACTTTACGTAAATGCGAAAGTAGGTAAGTCTGGAATAATCTGAATGACTGTTTGTTTCACGCCTAAACCGCAGAACCAATTTTTATACATGGTAAAAAGATGGGACATGGGATACTTTTAACCATGGAATCGATCCCTTGGGACATTTAAATAGACTTCATGCCGGCGAATCCGCTGGCAGAAGCTATTATAGAATAACCGCCAAAAAAGCCTTTCCATTACAGTGGAGCGAGGCAGCGGAGCCGAGAAACGGAGAAATTTCTCCGCACCACGAGACTCACTGACATGATTGGTTAATATTTCTCCGTTTCTCATCAGGCACCCCCTAAGGGAGTCCCTTAGGGAGTACCAAACCAAATGCTGCAATGTAGGTACATGTCAATAAAAATGTTATGGAACTTAAAAAAAAATATTGGCATTTGAAGCCCATTTCGCATTCTTTCTTGTCATAAAAGCCGCACAACTAGATGATGGACCATTTATTCATGAAACTTTTATGACACCATATCGTTCGTAGCAGTTCCACTAGTCTTACAGTTCACAATATCAAAGGTACCTGGTAGGGTCACTGAACACTGGTAGGATATAAGAGCCGACCGTTAGCCTGTTCAACCCCACGTTTATTTTCCCCGATCCATGTTCTACGGATTTAGGACATATGTACGTACAAAGCTTTTGTTAGCGTTGTCTGGGTTTGTTTGTAGTTTGTTTATTTGTTAGCACTGTCCGACATAGCTTTGATTAAAACTACAGTCCAATGAAGGCTATCGCATTTGAATTCACCGCTAGAGGCGCTAGTGTACCGTGAGATCTTCGATATGTCAAATTTCAATGTTGGTTGGCTTTTGACAAGAGTTTATTTGCTTATTTGTTTTGTTTTTTTTGTGAATATTTTACTAAAACAGCCTGAATATGCCAGATTAAGTTACGGTTCTCCCAACCACTGCATGGAAACTTTTTATAGAAAATATGTATGTGTCCTTCTTTTTTTCCATTATGATGAGTCCACGTAACACTGCGACGATATCTATGTTGTATTAATCGCACGTTCACGGCATCATAAACTATTTTCCTTCTAACTTTGTTCACATGCGCGTAATAACTACTTTAATGCTACGATTAAGGACCTCACTCGACAGTGGCGCCAACTGGTGAATACAAAAACGGTAGCCCTCATTGAAAACCACTTCCATTACACATCTGTTGATAAATATGAGTGGAGGTTCCATAATATTTCCCAACATTGAAACGTTATGGAAAATTGCTGTTTTGAATAACAACTACGTTCTATAATCTATTACGTAGATTTGTTATTAAGTCATTATTACTTGCTCTAATGAAAAATAAACATTTAAAGGTATTTTTTTTTTATTGTTAGACTTGCTTATGACCACAATGTCACGGGATGAAAAGCAATAATATAGTCGACGATAGAGCACGCTTGTCTAGGGCCTAAATGAAAAAGGTTACATTTAGACCGTAGGCATGCATGCTCCAAATACTTTTGAGTTATATTCTTTCGTGTATTTAAGTTTTCAGTCAAGGTAAATAACCCTTAGAAAAAAACCTTATGAATACATTCTTGATTAAGTTACGTCGTAAGTAGCCTTTTGCAAATATGTCTGATGGCAAAAGACCCCCAAAGCTTCCACCTAATTTATTTGTAAGCAATTTCCCTTTTGCTAAAGGAATATAAAGGTGTTTCCCGAAGGACCGGATACACTGACAGACTTGTGAAAAGGGTATTGAGGGGGTCGTCAACATACTTCTATATTTGAGTATATTATGCGGCTTACCCAAATGTCCTTACTTTGGCATTGTTCGTCGGTTCGTTGAGCTCCTCAAAGTTCTGAGTTGAGTTGCACGATAACTGACAAATGCTTGCACTGTCTGGACAAGCCCACTCCAACCTGCGTGGTGCTTTCCTCAAAAGGCCACCTCAGACGTTAACCTACATGGTTTTCATATGATATTGGCGATTGTATGGACTTCAAAAGAGACTATGACCAGAGTTTGTTTCGGTGTTTCTTCTCAGCCGCTTTTTTTCCTTCCATTTTCCTTTCACGATATTTTATTTAAGGAAACCTAAAAGACATTACATTCTTTTAAAAGCACGAACTCATTTCTTCGTTTTTATTTGATTTTCCGCGGTGTCTTCTCTAAGTGAGGTATTGATTGACCTTTCAGTAAAGCCAGGTTGACGCAGTATGATATTTTAGGCTTCGGTTACACCTACGGAATGGGGTGGGCTGACCTATTCTTGATAAAGCGTTCACGTTTATTTATTGTTGAAAAGGTCAGCTGAAGATTAGGGGTGGGTTTTCCTTGACAAGCAGTTTTTTTTTGGGCTCTGCATGGATTAACCTTAGACGTACTAAAGGAAGCTTTGACTTTTGCTGTTCTTACTAAAAGAGGGCTTAGACAAAGAGATATTCTTATTAGGGATTTGATCAAATCCCGGCAGATGTTAAAATAAAAACTCTGTGGGCTTGTACAGAATTGTTGTAGATACAGCAAAGCAAAAGTTTTATAAAATAAATTCTGCGGGTTATGTAACTTATAAATTTATAATAGTACCGCAAACATCACTAAGAATTAACATTAGTAAGTAAAACCTATTTACTTGACTCTTACAATGCCAATGCAATAAATCTCCAAGTTCAATGCCACCAAGCTTATTTTATTCGTAAAATAAACTTAATCTTACTAAACAACCACAACTTTATCTAAAAATTACTCAATTACCTCTACAAAGCACTTAATCCTGGTACACTCAACCGCACGCCCATGGTAACAAATTGACAACGACAGCGACTTTATTGCTAAGCACTGAAGGGTGGTTATCGTAGTTCAAGTGCGGCAGACCGCACAGATTTATCTTGGCACTCTTCCGAGACCTCCCATGCTGTTATCAATGCATTCCGCTGGATTAGATTCTTTGAACATGTTTGTGACGTAATCATAGCGCTGGATATGCAGTTTGCGTGTAATGTATCTTGATAGGGGTTGAAAATACAGATAATTAATTTAAAAAATCTCGCATTTACATCGCAGTTGCAAACTGTCTGAAACTCCTCTAATTTTGACAAGTTTTTCTCTGCTCAAGACTTTCCGTATGAAGGCTGATGCAGACAGGTGAAGTACGACAATGCGAAAACGACGATGTAAATTATCGTTTCCTTAGAAATTGTCCTAAAACGATCAAGAGACAGATTGAATAAAATTTATTGAGAACGTGGTGATCTATTTTCCAAATGTCACTTGACATAATTATCGCTTGACATTTCATCTATTGTTAATGGTATCGTAATAAGATTGTATTGTTTACCACTAATAAAAGACAACATGACACGGTGTAGCTGTTAATAGTTTTCAAGGCCTCATAGATCATGCTTATTTTGTTATGCAGTTTTCAATGAAAGTGTGTGTAGGTACCTATTAACATATGTATGTATTATTATGATATTTCTCTCTTATTATGTGATAAGGTCAGAGGCGCGACTTCTTAGAAGGAGCTATTCGGATCTTTCCCCATGTATAAAGCAATAATGTTAGGGTTTTCGAGTTCAGGATCACGCAAATAAGCGCGATGCGACAACGCCACGTGTCACAAATACGACGACCATTTTCCACAGAAATTACTTTAAACTGTGTTCTACACATAGAACAATTTCTATAAAAATCATTACTCTCGTTTTGGGGCAGTCGGGTAGAAAGATTAGTTGCATCGTTGTCGCACTGTCGAGTTGCACTTGTCTGTGGCAGTCTTTACTCAACCTATCCCTTTGGCACGCACGTGGCTTAAAAAAGCGGTGCACGCTGAAAAAGCACTCAATTCAATAGGGTATTTTACTAAAATAATGTAATTAGTCCGTCAGATAGATTTCCTAAAAATATTGGAAACGTATTTTTTTCTTTTTTCTCGTAAACAAAAAACGAAGACGATATAGTGCGTTGAAAACACGCGTGACGTCACTATGATGGTACAATTTTACCAAGCCAAATGACGTCACGCGTGTCTTCAACGCGCTGTATCGTCTTCATTTTTTGTTTACGTGAAAAAAGAAAAAATACGTGTCCAATATTTTTTGAAAATCTATCTGACGGACTAATTAGATTTTTTTAGTAAAATACCCTATTGCATGTCTATAATAACTGATCGCTAATGCAATCTTCAAGAGTTCACGACATCAATTAGGACGTACAAAGATTCGGACGCTGCAAACTGTGGAGTGAATTCTGGAAAGTCGCCAAGAAAGCGATTGAGTGTAGAGACTATCCAAATATCTGATCTAGGCTTTGAAAATATTTAAAACTGATGACGAAAACGTTTATTGGTATTTTGTTTGAAAAACAACCTTCAGGTCTTTCTAGCTAACTATAAGGGAAATTAATTGTTGCTATTAATTTATCCGTACATTCAAACTGCCGTTTTTTGACAGTTATGCGCTTGCTTTGAACGACAAACTGACGACTACGACGACTGACTTTATGTAAAATTGATAAACCATTATTTATATATTTGACTGTAAGCAACTAATTTACCAGGACCTCATAAATGTTTCTCAGAATACCTACAAAATTCCAATGACTGGTGCTTCAAAACACAATATACTACACACACTACTACACTAGGTACACTACTATAGGTACTATATACTATTTTTCTTTCTTTATATGACTTAAAGTTTCAACTTCACCCAAAATCCCAATCTAATTCAAACATTCGACACGATACTGATTGATTGGCCTTATTCTGTTCCGCCAGCTAGCATGGCTGTAACTTGATAGTAAAACAATTTATCTAAAGCCGATAGTATCGAGAAATTTGCATATACATCGCTGTTAATGGCAGCCGTAAATCTCGGCAATAGGTGCTGCTCCTGCATAATGTGGCAGTAAAGCCGAGGAACAAGTGTAGGACGTAATTGTTGTGTTAGAATCTTGTATCTAGGCAGCTAAGCTCGAGAGATTGCTTGTTTGAATAATACTAGATGCAAGTTAGGACTTAGGCTATGCTTCGGTGGTCCGGCCATTTGCAAAAAAAAGTGGTTTGTGACAAGTCTTTTAAGGATTTAAAATGTTTAACTTAAAAAAAAAAGTTTCATTCAATATTTCAGTCAAACTCCTGTCCTAGTTTAGTAGGATTCGATAAGACTACCCATTACCTATGTGTCAAAAAGAACACTACTAAAATGTCAGTGTCAAACTGTCAAAGCTAGACAGTGACAGTAACAGCATAAACAATGCAATATTCTAATCCAATTGCATTCTGTCTGTTCTCCTAACCTAACTGTAGTCATAATTCAATGTAGAAGTCTATTGTCAGACGTTCCAGACCTGCAAATTGTAAACAGTAGACATTTAGTGGCTAATTGAAACCCCAGTATCTCGAATAGCCCCTGCCTCTTGCGTCATTGTGGTTGGCAGTGGCAAATATACTGCCATGTTTGCCACGTGCCATCGTAAAATGATCAAATCTTGGCTTTTAATAGCTTTGATTGGTAGCTACTCGAACCCTATAAACCCAAGCTAGCAAAACAAATACATACTATTTTTTCACATTTAATTTTATAGTTCCAGAAGCATTGTTACTTACTTAATTAATTCTTAAACAACTAAATATCTGAAGCGGTGAAAAACAATGCTACACAAAAAACGGAGATGGAAACAAGGAAAAATTTAAGTGAAACTGGCAAGTAGCCAACGTTGCACTTTTCTGACGTTTGAATTTATAACGAAGACAAAGATTGTAAAATTGTTCTTATTTAATATCGAAACCTAGCCTTAACCATCGCTCTACAAAAAGATAATAATACAAAAGAGGCGTGAATATCATCAAAAATTAAGTCCTACCATGACAGCTGTCATTTCATAAAATAATCCAATTTTTCAAGACACCTCGCTTGGCAATATAAATAAATAATACGAATGAAGTATGTGTGTGTATCTACTGTAAATAATTGTTTATTTAAAGAAAATTTGAAAAAGATCCTTAAATAACAGCCTGTCAGTTCGGTCAAAGACTACAAAATTATCTATTTGGTAATAACATTTTCGATTCGTGCGCGTAGCTTCTAGAAACCGTATATTGTTTTGGCGATGAAAAGCAGTTAATTAAAAATAGCTAAGTAGAGTAGCTTTCACCACTAAATGAATTTTCGCAATCGTCCTTGTAGGTACTAAATACCATAGACTGATTCTTACAGCCATAGACTTTTACCTTTCACCTATAGAAGTTTAAATAACTAAACAAAATAAAAAAATAACACAGTAGGTACCTACATTTGGCGGCACTAAAGCCAATTCCATTCATAGTCAGGCGTGACTTCCCACGTCCGTCCGCTAGCTTGCATACTCCAACTATTTCGCAAGCACACCATATGGCGCGCACCGGCAGCTAGACGTAGCTATGCACATTATAAACTAATATCTACCATATGGAATTGATATGAAATATTGTTAAGATAAATTCTCCATCTATTTATGGGTTACTTCATTCCGGCAGATGGTATTTTCCGGTTGGTTCTTGTGCATCTTTGAACAACATGCAGATACGGTCTAATAAATGCGTTAGTGTAGTTGGGTTACAATTCTCAGTTTAGTCAAAAGCTGTACTTAATGGCATTTTACGGTTTTCACAACTAAAAACCAGTAGAAACATTTCCCACTGCGGCCGTCGGGTTATAAATTAATCAATCAATCATCGTTTATTTGTTAAAAAGCCATAACAGCCAAAAACGCACTAGTGCATAATCTTACTCGTATTTTGGAATCCCATTATTGACGTTTACGGTCTTACTTCATGTTTTGGAAGTTCCTAACTAAGTAGTTTCGAACTCCAACGAGCGAAGTATACGCTGCCATAACATTCTAGGATTTCTCTTAAGTGTTAACCGCTTTTTTTTACGATTCTAAGTTCCAAACATAAGTAGTATTTATTTAATAGACTTTTCGCCGCTAAGCGCGTATGTACAATGTCTTTCTTTACGAACAAGGAGTTCAGACAAATGGGTGCTGAAACAGAAACGGGTCGCTAGTAATGAATTAATTAGAACTGCCAAAGGTCGGACAAGACTAGTCTGTCCCTTTAGGCGCTACAGAGACGGAGCAACTTAAGTTGTAACGGTTGCAAGTAAAAAAGTGCCATTCTATTAACGAATGCGTTTATCGAAACACAAAAAAAAATATCACGTGACTTATGGACAGCGTTTGTCAATCCCATATATTTTTGGCGTTTTGACAATCGCATTCGCCATGCTACCGCTGACAGAATGTCACTTACCAGCTTCACGCGTTGCGTTTACCGACAAGTAGAATAGTTTTATCAGTTGCTAGTAGCGATAATTTCGAATTGTTTTGTCACAGAGTGCAGCTACCGAAAACTGTTTTCGACCACCAAAACTCGCGACTTAAATTACCATGTCCCTGCTGTTTCTCAAAATTATGAGAAAATCGCCACAAACACAAGTGCGAATTGCCTGTTGCCGCAACTCTTAGATCAAAGTTGCTTCATATTTGGAGCGCCTTAGTAAGAACTTCCATTTCGGTTTTGTAGAGCGTCGTCTCTTTCACTCATACCTGTCTCTCTTTCTAAAGTTCGATCTGTCATTATTGACAGCAGTATACGGAGTGACAAAACTATGTGTTAATTGACGGAGACACCGTTTTCCGATTGGAAATGTTACTTGAATGGCTACGAACATTTCTCTTCAGCTTTTCTATTTAGTTGAGGATAATTGCGAGAGCTAGTTTAAATTGTATTTGTGGTAAGTACTTCCGGGCTTATTATCTATACATATAATAAATCTGTTGAAGAGTCGTTTTTGTACATTCAAAATAAAAAATAGCTAGGGAGATAAAGGGTAACTTACAGAACCCATTTCCATCATTTTTGGAATTTTTGTCTGTTTGTCTGTTTATCTGTTTGGATGTGCAGGCATCACGTAAAAAGTACAGAAATAACGTAGATAACTTTCACGCATTAAAATTGTACGTAACTGGAGGTATAACTTAGTTTTTGTTTCATCGCAATCGGTTCACTCTATCAAAAGATATTTGTATTTAAAGGTTTCGTTTAAAGTTTCATTACGTGAAGCACATACACGCACCGCCATCTATTGAGATAATTAAATAGTAACAGTTTAGAACTATTTCATGAATGAATGCGTACCTATATTATTTGTGAAACTCTTAATACCAAAGGAAAAAAAAATAACATTTAGTCATTTGAAAATCTTTGGCAGTCGTTACGGATTGTCAGAAGCCAGTAAATCTGGCTCCAGTCTTGCCAAGAACTACCGTGTTACCCAATTAATGGGTTGTGGAGGTCTGGTAGGCAGCCGCTTCACGTAAAATACTGGTATTCAGCTAAATCCGGTTTAACTGGAAGCCGACCCCAATATAGTTGGGAAAAGGTTAGGCAGATGATGAGTTGCAAGAGTCCATCTTCAAGATTAAGCTACGCTTTCCGAGATCGGTCTGTGGATGGGTGACCATTTTAACATACCGGGATTCCTACGTGCCTCGGAATATAATAGCCGCCCGGATCGATCTTCAAGGTTAAGCAACGCTTGCCAAGGTAAGTCTGTGGATGGGTGACCATTTTAACATACCGAGATTCCTACGTACCACGGAATATAATAGCCGCCCGGGTTGATCTTCAAGGCTAAGCAACGGTTGCCAAGGTCAGTCTGTGGATGGGTGACCATTTTAACATACCGAGATTCCTACGTACCACGGAATATAATAGCCGCCCGGGTCGATCTTCAAGGTTAAGCAACGCTTGCCAAGGTCAGTCTGTGGATGGGTGACCATTTTAACATACCGAGATTCCTACGTGCCTCGGAATATAATAGCCGCCCGGGTCGATCTTCAAGGTTAAGCAACGCTTGCCAAGGTAAGTCTGTGGATGGGTGACCATTTTAACATACCGAGATTCCTACGTACCACGGAATATAATAGCCGCCCGGGTTGATCTTCAAGGCTAAGCAACGGTTGCCAAGGTCAGTCTGTGGATGGGTGACCATTTTAACATACCGAGATTCCTACGTACCACGGAATATAATAGCCGCCCGGGTCGATCTTCAAGGTTAAGCAACGCTTGCCAAGGTCAGTCTGTGGATGGGTGACCATTTTAACATACCGAGATTCCTACGTGCCTCGGAATATAATAGCCGCCCGGGTCGATCTTCAAGGTTAAGCAACGCTTGCCAAGGTCAGTCTGTGGATGGGTGACCATTTTAACATACCGAGATTCCTACGTGCCTCGGAATATAATAGCCGCCCGGATCGATCTTCAAGGTTAAGCAACGCTTGCCAAGGTAAGTCTGTGGATGGGTGACCATTTTAACATACCGAGATTCCTACGTACCACGGAATATAATAGCCGCCCGGGTTGATCTTCAAGGCTAAGCAACGGTTGCCAAGGTCAGTCTGTGGATGGGTGACCATTTTAACATACCGAGATTCCTACGTACCACGGAATATAATAGCCGCCCGGGTTGATCTTCAAGGCTAAGCAACGGTTGCCAAGGTCAGTCTGTGGATGGGTGACCATTTTAACATACCGAGATTCCTACGTGCCTCGGAATATAATAGCCGCCCGGGTCGATCTTCAAGGTTAAGCAACGCTTGCCAAGGTCAGTCTGTGGATGGGTGACCATTTTAACATACCTACCGAGAAGAGATCTCAGGCAGTCTTTACGGATTGTCAGAAGCCGACAAATCTGACACCTACAGTCTTGCCAAGAAGTATCGTGCTACCCAGTATTGTAGGGTTGTAGAGGTCTGGTAGGCAGCCGCTCCAATCCCGTTTGACTGGAAGCTGACTCCAATATAGCTGGGAAAAGGCTAGGTAGATGATGCTTCATGGTAAAAAACTGAAATGATTTGCGAAAAACACTTAATCTACAGTTGGCAGAACTGGGCACAGATTACAAACATAATTTTGTTTCAATTTCCTTTATCCACTAGGGAGACGGTCTAAGTGACATTTAATAGAATTTAGGATTCCCAAAAAATAAATAAATCCATAATTACATTTTCGTCACACATTTACCTACCCTATTCATAGACGGCTTAAGCATCTGCCAGCCTGTTCATTAAATATTGTCACATGACAGACCCATTCGCCACTTTGACACATTTGCGCATTGGGGATCATTTAGGCCGCTGATTAACCGCCATTCAATGAAAAGGACAATAAAACGGCAGAGTTACTCTCTCAAGGACCGTCAGCCCCAATTGGGGCCAAATGGTATTGTCTGTCTTTTTTAATATATGCTTAACCTATTCCCAACTATATTTGGATCAGCTTCCGATCAACACGGCGAAGTCGCGGTATGTTAAATAATATGGTCACCTATTCACAGAGCCACCTAGGCAAGAGTTGGTAAACCATGAAGATCGACCCGTGCGACTGTTATTATTAAGCTACGAGCTCCTCATTTAATAAGTCTCCTCTTTCAGTACCTACTAAATATCGATTCAAAAAATTCGATTATTCTTACACAGTAAATCGATTCTATAAACCCGGTAGAACTATTTAACATAAAATGTAATAAAAATTAATCGGTGTTCTGTAATCTACAATTGTCAGGGAAAATCAAAGAAACTGTTTCTTTTTGCTGGCTGGACAAAATTAAGAATCAACTTTATTCATCAGTTTCTTTGTTTCGTAGTTTGAAGACTACCTACTACCGTTCATTCGATAGTCGGTTTTGTTGATTTTGATACCTACCTCGAGGTAGGTATGTACCAGGAGATTACCCGGGCTAATCGGCATTTCAACCGGAAGAGATAATAGAGTGCCTGCACTAGGAACTCTCTTCCTATTTTCTTAATTTTGAGATCAGGATACGCAAGGTATTAACTTAAAGTAGATTTTATCTATGCAACAGATTTTTTTCGACATTCACGCGAACGAAGTCGCGGGCACAGCTAGTGATCAAATAAAGAACAAGCAAATTGATGTGAGGGTTATCAACTTTTAAATGTAGAAGAAATAGAGTATATCTGATGTCAGAGGGGAAAGAGTACAGTCCGATTATAATAAGTCCATTTTATAATGAATACATATCATTAAGTAAAACAGAACTCATTGTGAAATATAAGCAAGAACGCTAGATCAACTTCAAAGAATACTTGTTGTTAAAAGACATAAATAACCTTTCTCAGTGAAATGACAGGAATTCATTCACTAATATTGAACATAAAAACCGGACAATTGAGAGTCAGAATCGCCCATCGAGAGTTCCGTATAAAGTTTTAGGTACATATCGCTCGTTTGGAAGAATACTGTATTATTACCAAATACTACAATTTCGAGTTAGTTACACCATGCGATAGAGAATAGTCCATACTATATACTCAGTAAAGATCATATTTGTATTACATTTTTTGTAACTGTGGCGCTACGAAACGACTTTATGCCATTGGTTGATTTTGGTCGCCATTTCTTTTTGATAGTGTTGTTTTACCAGTAGTGACATGACTTTTGAGGCAAACACACGTTTTTTTCTCAGGAAAACAGTAATTACACGAAATAACACCACGAAAGTGTGCTTCATTTTATACAGTTTAGTGTATTATTTTGTGTTGATTCACTATTCTATAAAAATAGTGAAAGTTTTAGTATCACATTTTGTTTTATAACCTTATTCCAGAAAATGTAAGTATGAGTGTAATGTATTTATTAGCAAGTAATACTGTATTACATACAAAATAAAACAAAGTCGTTTGTCACTATTCTAAATAAGACAGTTTAAATGATAATTATGACATTGTTGTTTTTGATAGGTTTTTGAATAAGACACTATATCCTAAAATATCAAGTAGATTTTTTAACTTAATACTCTATTTCATAAAAAACATTGCTTATAGTTGTTTGATGTTTTTATGAAATTTAGTATGATTATTATTTAAAGTTGTGTAAAATTAATAATTTTTTGACCAATGTTATTATTCACCTATAAAAATCAACAAACTATCTCATAAAATAAGTGAAAATAATGTTTAAGTTAGGAATGCTTCTCTTTGTGCAAAAAGGTGTCATAATAAAAGTACTTACTTATCAACTAACTATGTTTAACTATTTCAGTGGCAAATCGACGAACGCGGCTAATGTTTCAAAACATAAATATTCCTATAAAAACTAAAGGGATAGAAGAAGATGTAAGTAATCTTTGGTTTTATACTGGTTAAACTCGCAAAATGTTATAGTACTTACGCAACGCAATGATGTTGAGTTGGTAACACAATAGACGCGCGGTTTCGTTTGTAACTGTAGCGTGTAGGCTAGTTTATGCCATAGGTACCATTATGATAATATTACCGTGCTTGAGAGCTGCTTTGAACGATTTTATTTATCGCTCTTCTCTTTGTCGGCACCGCGTGCGATTCGAGTAGTACCTACGAGTTCTGTCTATTGTTATAATTGTGTCAAACGCTTTCGAATGTCGATCAATTATTGGACGGTTAAATTTGTGATTATATTTCAATTACTAATTTTCACTACAGGTCAATTACGCACAAAATAAAGAAAATCCTATAGATCGTGAAGTACTATCACCCTTACTGTGTCAAGATAACAAGTTTACGGATTGCGATAATTTACAAATACAAGATTATTGCTCGGATGACAGTGTTAAGGACCCAAACTACGTAAATTCTGTTGATTCTTATTCAGATTCTGATCAGAATCGTTATTTTTTCCAAAAAGAGCATCGCAAAAAATAAATAAATGTGAGCTCTTATGAATGGCATGAAGGTGAAGCAAAGCGCGGGGCAATTGAAATAGGTTCTTGTGTGTTGAGATACATTGAAAGTTTAGAGGAAAGGTCCAGAGTACTGGATTCAAAACTGGATTTGATATTTTATTCAGATAATTGCTGCGGGTAGCAAAAGAATCACTATTTGATAGCAGTTTAAATTTACGCCGTACGTCACTTTGATTTCATAAATTCCATAACCCATAAATTTCTAATTAAAGGGCACACACAGAATGAGGGTGATGGCGTCCACTCGGTAATAGAAAGGCAAATTCAAAGAATACTCAGACCGGGAGCAATATTTACCCCAGATAATAAGAAGTGCTAAGAAAACTAGTAATCCCTACAAAGTATACGAAATGTCTCATTCAGACTTTATGATGTTAAAAGCTTAGCTACAGGTATTGGAAAGAATTATTCAAAAAATTCTGATAAAGAAGCAGTGAAATTAAGAGAGATAAAAATTGTTGATATTAAAAAATAGAATTGGATGATACCCAAAATTACACCTTATACAAAACTTCCTAAGAACAAGAACATTTCAAGAAAGTTGTTGTAGATAAGATAGGAAGAACAAGAAATACGCAAAATAGCATTGTATTGACAAAAGCGCATACAAGAAAGATGAGTTTGTGAAAAAAATAAAAAAGGACTGCTCGAACTCGTAAGAAAAAATACTATTCCTAAATGTTACTCGCTGTTCTATGAAAACCTTTAGAATGTAGGTAATTTCAGTGTTTGATTTTTTTTGTTGATCTGTCTATTAACATTTAACAGTAAGTTGATCTCATTTATTATTGTGATTTGTATGTTTTAAGTTTACCTTTGTGTTAATTAATGTTTTATGAAAAAGTTTTTTTTTTTCTTAATGCAAATGGCTAAGTTACAATATTAATATTTAATACTACAAGAAACAGACTGTTGGTAAGGGAAGTACTTATAGGCGTAGCTTTTGAGGTGGTGATTATGTACTGATTTGGCAACTACTGTGATAATAGCCAAATTAAATTTTACTAGAGAGGTCATGAAAGTTTAAAGATAGTATTTAGATAATTATGATTCTTGATTTTCGTTTTCTTTTTTGTTTTTTAACTTTTTCTAGGTTGGCTTTATCTGTCATAAGACTTGTAGTGTTTGTGATCTAACTACCAATAGATCTAATGTTGTCTCGAGCGCACGGGTAGTGAGGTAGTCAGTCACGTGAGAGCGGCAAGCGAGAACGGACTGCTATCTGCATGCTGGTGTGGTAACGAGCCAACTATGTACTTGTAAACAGGAGTTTACAACTGGCGACGAGTTAAAAGGTTAGTAAAATTTTTCGACTGTAAAACATCTCGATAATTTATTGATCCAGTTTTTTTTAAAGGAAGGGAGTGAAAAATAATTCATTATTACGGTGTTAACAAGATCGTTTATCATTTTTCAATGATTTCTGCATTACCAAAAGGGAACTATTTAAATGATAAATAAATTAATTAATGACAACTCAAAGTTACATGTTTTCCTACTAATCCGCCAATCGTAGGCACGGAAGGTAGGTAGATACGGACGGTCTATGGTCCTCTTTCATGCATAAAGTAAACAAACAATACAGCTAGTCTATTCTGTAAATAACCGTTTCGATATCGAGCTTGACCTGAGTAACAGGCTCACAGAGTGAGCTTTGTTGCGCACAACATAAAGGTCTTATGTTTAATACGAATTTGATACTCACCTCGAATTCCGCTGTCGAGACACGAAAGTGTTCTTACAGAATAGCATTACTGTACTCTTACTTTGTTGCAAACTTGAGACAACTACATAAGTATCTAAAGAATAGCAAAACTGATGTCGTTAGCAGGTCCTCACTACTTGAAATTGATAAGAATCCAATAAGTACTCAGACAAAAGTCTAGTTTGATATTGTAAGGCAGGAAACTAGGTACATTCGTTAGTTCTTTTGTATTCGTTCATGGTATGTATTTTTTAAATGTAAAAAAAAAAATGTTTTTTTTTGGTACCTAGTTATAGCTTTTGACTATCTCTTCAATGCTTTGTCCTGACTGATGGATCAACGAACAGAATAAATTCTTTTTCACTTAGGTCGCAGGAAGTTGAAATTTGGAGGAGGTTTTCCTAGTAAGATGTAGGCTTCCGATAAGAAAGAATTATGAAAAACGCCCTAAGGGGATGAAATAAGTCGTGTAAGTTTGTATGAAACATGTAAGTTTGTATGAAACATGTAAGTTTGTATGAAACATGTAAGTTTGTATGAAACATCTTATTTCTTGGGCCAATAAATTTGAAACTTGGTACATTCTGGGCAAAGTTAACTATAAAGGTTTTCATTAAGTATTGGATTTTCACGATTACCCCCAAAAGACGATTAAAGGGTATTCAAGTTATCGGGAAGATTAGTAATATTGAGACTTTATTGACAGTAAGTAATTTTGCTAGCTGCCAGCTATCTAGAGGTAGCACGTGTGGACCATGTCCTGGAGACACGCATTATTTCCTGGGAGTGTGTGGCCTTTGGATGGTTTCCGACTTTCGCTCGGGCGAAGCCGCTGGCAGAAGCTATAAAAATTATAGAAACAAGTAACTACTTTGTAATATTAGTAGGTACCTACCAGTACCTACATATCTACTGGCCATGGAGGTAAATACATATACACGTTGATCCAAGAAAATGAATGTCGATCACATAATTATGTTGTTATCGTACCTATTCGGATAGATGAGTGGACTTTCATTAAGGTACGTACGAATATTTTATTGTTGGGTGTATCCCGACACGTGTATTTTGAACTTGTCTCATGTTGTGTATACCTCACTACGCCTTAACTTGGGAAACGCATGTCAAAAAAAAAAAAAAATATATCTATATAAGTAGCTTGGTGAGAGTGAAATTCTCGAGTTTTAAATAGTGTGATTTAATTAAAATTTAAATTCGTTTGGGTTTTTGTAAAAATGTAATTTATTCATTAAGGTTCCCTTTCGGTAAAGTAATAAACAGGTGTGTTAGTTAATCATATGGTAAATATTTTGAGTGCAACCAGTGTAAGGCAGAACAGGCCGGCATGAAATTGCGAACTGTTCGTCGTAATGTGTTTAAGGCAGAACAGGCCGGCATGAAATTGCAAACTGTTCGTCGTAATGTGTATAAGGCAGAACAGGCCGGCATGAAATTGCGAACTGTTCGTCGTAATGTGTTTAAGGCAGAACAGGCCGGCATGAAATTGCAAACTGTTCGTCGTAATGTGTTTAAGGCAGAACAGGCCGGCATGAAATTGCAAACTGTTCGTCGTAATGTGTTTAAGGCAGAGCAGGCCGGCATGAAATTGCAAACTGTTCGTCGTAATGTGTTTAAGGCAGAACAGGCCGGCATGAAATTGCAAACTGTTCGTCGTAATGTGTTTAAGGCAGAACAGGCCGGCATGAAATTGCGAACTGTTCGTCGTAATGTGTTTAAGGCAGAACAGGCCGGCATGAAATTGCAAACTGTTCGTCGTAATGTGTTTAAGGCAGAACAGGCCGTCATGAAATTGCAAACTGTCCGTCGTAATGTGTTTAAGGCAGAACAGGCCGGCGTGAAATTGCAAACTGTTCGTCGTAATGTGTTTAAGGCAGAACAAGCCAGCATTAAATTGCAAAATGTTCGTCGGAATGTGTGTGAGGCAGTACGGGCCATCATGACAGTAAACCGTGCGTCATAGTGTGTAAGGCAAAACAAGCCGACATTAAATTGTAAACTGTTCGTCATAATGTGTGAAAGGCAGTACGGGCCTTCATAACAGTAAACCGTGCGTCGTAGTATGTAAGGCAAAACAGGCCGATTTGAAGTTGTAAACTGTTCGTCGTAATGTGTGAAAGGCAGTACGGGGCTTCATAACAGTAAACCGTGCGTCGTAGTGTGTAAGGCAAAACAGGTCGACATGAAATTGTAAACTGTTCGTCATAATGTGTGAAAGGCAGTACGGGCCTTCATAACAGTAAACCGTGCGTCGTAGTATGTAAGGCAAAACAGGCCGATTTGAAGTTGTAAACTGTTCGTCATAATGTGTGAAAGGCAGTACGGGCCTTCATAACAGTAAACCGTGCGTCTAGTGTGTAAGGCAAAACAGGCCGACATGAAATTGTAAACTGTTCGTCGTAATGTGTGAAAGGCACTACGGGCCTTCCATTGTAAACCGTGTATTCGTTTAAATGGTGATCATAATCCCTAAGTGAATATAATTTTCGAGTGTTGATAACAATAGGTGAAATTACCTGAGGTAATATTATTTTCTACAAGTCCCCAATTCTACTCCGGAAATGGCAACTTAATTGCCAACACCCGGAAAGCTTGATCTCGAAGGAGGTAACGCTACACTTGCTTTACAGTGGGAGCAACGCAAAAAAAAAAAAAAAAAACTGATAATTCCGGTACGACTAAGTGTGGGAGATTATGTGGGTACACATAATGCATTGAGTCGGGAATATCCGCCTAAAAGGAAGAAATGTCATTCTTGCGGGCAATTTGGTCATTTCAGTGCACTAGTCTAAGTTCGAAACCGGACAAGACAATTTGTCAAAAGACTCGGAAGGGAATCAAATAAACTCGATTAATTTGAAAAATTCATCTTCAGGTGATGACCATTAGATAAAGAAAGACAGAAAGCTGTTTATTTGACACACACAGATGGAAACATTGTAGGTACAAATGAAAAGTAACTTAATTTTAAAACAATCATGTGGTGTGCCCCGCGGCTGCGCCTAATAGTTCGGCAAAATGCCAGACAACTGAGAGTTGCCTGAAGCTGGTAAAAAAAAAAAAAAAAACAACTTTCTGGAACTGAATACTTTTAACTGTGAATATATATCAGTAAAGGGTTCAATGTACCAAGTCTAGATTCCGTTACGCGTCTATTAAATAATGCCATAAACGTCTTCTAAATGTAACTATAGTGTTTATTGCTCTTATGGGCAGCGTTAGATTGTTCTATAATTTAGATGCTGCGTAACGGAAACTACCTCTGAATGCTGATGTACTGTGGGATTTTTATTATAAAAGAAGGATCGGGGGATTTACCGGGTAAAGAAACTGCTATTCGTTTAGGGGGTTTAAAATTATTATTGAGACAAATGAAAAAGTTCTTAAACCTATATCACAGAAGAATTCCAAAGAAATTCTCGTTAGATTTCATCGGTGGTTTTGGCTGTGCGTTGTCTCTCGGTTGGTCAGTAACAAAAGAGTTTTTGTTTTTATTGATGATTTATTGTTTGTTAAGAGATTAATATGGCATTAGTTGTCTCAAAATGCTTACTGGATTAGATGATTTTTTCAAATTTACTGATGAAATTTTGATATAAAGGCGAAAACCAGCACAATGTTCGACTAGCAAAGGTCTTGGATGTTCTGAAAGAAAACAAAATCTTACTAAACGGAAATAAATGCGTGTATATAAAAAGTTCAAAAGATCAGTTTCCTAGGTCATGAACTTACACCTGATCGAACGAAACCACTGAAGAAATGTATGAATAGTATTGTTGAATTCAGTGCCCAAAAGAGTTGAAGAATTCAGAGCTTCCTGGTGCTAATCAACTACATTAGTAAACGGTTTCGTAACTTGGTGTCAAGGAAGGAACCCTAAAATAAATATAGAAGAGTTATATGGAAAGAAAAACAAGACCAAGCATTTGACAATTTGAGGCGCAGATAAGGCTCAGTGGCTGATTTTAAAATGAGCGTCACGAAACGGCTAGTCGTGGTTAAAAAAAATAAAAATATAATGTAACATTGGATTATTTTACTTATATTTTGATGTATGAAAATGTTGAGTTTAATTCGTTCAACATGGTGCAATTAATTTGTAAAGTTATGTCTGACACGGACGTAAAAACGACCATCGGACCGAGACCGCCGAGCGTATTTTAATGGAATTTGCACTACCTCAAGGACAGTTTTATTATCTACATTTTGATATATAGATGTTTCTTTTAAACTCATGGAATAATAAGGAAAGTACAAAAGCTACTGAATTTTGGGTCGCGCGGGTGTGAACCGAGTGCGCGTTTTGTTCCTGGCGTATGTCCTCGTCTTTAATTAGTAGGATTCAGAGGAAAAGGGGAAAGGAGTACGCTGGCAGGAAAAGAAGAGTTGAGAACCCAAATAAATTATCAGTAACTGTTGAGCAGGCAGAAGGTGAAGATGTGATAGTAAGGAATGAAGATATCGGTTTAGGCGTAGGTAATGCAATGGAAAGTTCAGGACAAAGGAACGCGAAGAAATTTAATAATTTGGTAATAGGCTTTTCTAATGATTGATTGATTAATGGTGTTACTTTAAAATATAAATAAAAATACAATAAGGAAGGGATGTAGTGTTTGTGATCTAACTACCAATAGATCTAATGTTGTCTCGAGCGCACGGGTAGTGAGGTAGTCAGTCACGTGAGAGCGGCAAGCGAGAACGGACTGCTATCTGCATGCTGGTGTGGTAACGAGCCAACTATGTACTTGTAAACAGGAGTTTACAAGACTAAATGTGACATTGTACGTCTTCACTGTATGTTTTGATATACTGCTTCTTTTGGTTCATTAACGGCCGAATTCGCGTTATGACGATGTCATTATGAATATTAATTCGTAGAATGTCTTAGACCCAAATGTGACGATATTCTTTAAAAAATTGTCATGTTTGTACTGAATTATTGCAAAAAACGTCATTGATGACGAAAATAATATGTGCCTTTATACGTATCATTACGAAATTAAGTCACTATACGTCATAAAATCACCAAAAACGTTCTGTAGTATATCGAAGAACTTTTAATTTTTATAAGTTTATTTCCACGTAATAGTTAAAATCGAAACAGGTGTTTGTTAAATAAATATTACAATAAATATTCAATGTTTTTGTTTCATTTCCACCAAAAAAAAAATCAATAGATCAAAAGTTATACAAATTTGAAATAACAGTAAATTTTAATCAGCTCTGCTGAAAAAAATACACGTTTTGAGTTGCAACAGTATTCTTCCAAACGAACGATATGTCTTTAAATAGACTATTTTTTACGATTTAATTACAAATGTATAGTTTTCAGATTTTTCCCTATACTTGTAGTATTACCCCGAGATAAAGGGTCTTGACAGACAGACGGATAGACGGACGGACGGACAACAAAGTTATCCTATAAGGGTTCCGTTTTTTTTTGCCTTTTGAAATACGGAACCCTAAAAAAAGTATTTTAGCGTACATACTCAGTTGCGAAAAATAGTACAATATTTTATGTTCGAGAACGATAATTGGCAACCCTATTATGTACGATGGGTGTTGCAGTAATTTTCGCATCCTTCTTCAGATATCAACGTCCATCGGGAAACTCCAATTGCGCATAACGAGTTACACTAAATATATGTATTGATAATTGCAGATTAAGAGATGGTTATTCCATTTATTTTATTTAGATAGCTTCAGTGCCCATGGCGACTTATCTCAAACTTGCAAATAGTTAGAAACGCTGTGTGGAATAGAAACTGGATATCAAAGTACGCTGCTCGATCAAACTTAGACGGGCCTTGTTTGATGAGTTCTCGACTGTAGCCAAATACAAAGTTTATATTATTATAAAGTTCTTTAAAAAACTATCTTTATGCTTTCATAGTGGTATTCTGTAATGTTATTCTGTAAAATTGTAACCGTTTAAATGAACATGAAGCGGGCTGTCAACCCATCCAATGAGGACTACCGTTTTTGTACATCACCAGTTGGCGCCACTGTCGAGTATGGTCCTTAGTCATGGCATTAAAGTTGTTATTACGCGCATGTGAACAAAGTTAGAAGAAAAAATATGTATGATACCGTAAACGTGCGATTTAATACACCATAAATAGTGTCGCAGTGCTACGTGGACTCATCAAAGAAGGAGATAATATACATATATCTAACAAAAAAAGAAAGTTCAATGCTGTGGTCGGTAGAAACGTAACTTAATCTGCTATAGTCAGGCTGTTTTAGTAAAATATTTACAAAAATCGAAAAAAGTGAATAAACTCGAGTCAAAAGCCAACCAAAAGTGAAATTTGACATTACGACGACCTCACGCTACACTAGCGCCTCTAGCGGTGAATTCAAACGCGATAGCCCTCATTAAAGTGGAATGACAGAATGTAGTTGAGCTACACGACTACTGACAAATGTTGCACTGACTGGACAGGTTCACTCAAATCTGTGTGGTTCTTTCTTCTAAAGACCATCTCAGACACTAATCTGCATGGTTCTTAAAAAAATTATGTATTGTAAGTGTGAGGACTATGTAGGTCGTTATTTTAAGGATTGATTTCATGACTGTCTGGCAGTTTGAGTATATTATGCGGCTTACCCAAATGTCCTTACTTTGGTATTGTTCGTCGGTTCGTTGAGCTCCTCAAAGTTCTGAGTTGAGCTGCACCGGCTGCACGATAATTAACAAATGCTTGCACTGTCTGGACAAGCCCACTCAAACCTGCGTGGTGCTTTCCTCAAAAGGCCACCTCAGACGTTAACCTACATGTTTTTCATATGTATTGGCGATTGTATGGACTTCAAAAGAGACTATGACCTCTGAGTTTGTTTCGGTGTTTGTTCTCAGGGTAGTCAGCTAGGAAACATCCGGCCTCATCTAGATAAATATGTCAAAAAAAAATTGACGTGTAAAAGAGTTACTTGTAACCTATTTGCAAAATAAATATCATTTATACTTCAAGCTCACCACCTAAATTATCACGAGGAGGCGTTTACAAAATAGATCTCCTGTTATTTATATCAATTTCATTTATACAAATCACGGGAAGAGACCCTTCGAATATCTCTTGTGTTGATCGGACGAGCGGAAGCAAATCTTGTTTGGTATCTACCAAAATATTAAAAGAAATAAAATTCTCAAGCTTTTAATTAAAATCAAACGGATATTCAAATAATTTATCGGCTGTACAAGCGACCTATTCGAATTACAAAGTGTATATCTGTCTGTATTCTGAATGCATCGTAACTCATTAGCGGTGTAGAAAATGATCCGTCCAGAAAGGAAGTGTTCGATTACTTACCATCGACGCTCGTCGCTCGGTCAGTCCAACGCTCGATTCAGATCTCGTATTTCCTTATTCTACAGCTCTTTTTATCATCGAAGATAAAACGTGTTTTGGGATTGATTATATTGGTTTTAATTAATAAAATATCATAATAGTTAATTGTGAAGTTTATGAATTTGTTATGTATAAAAGTTGCTCGTTTGATAACTTTTGTTTTTATCAATTTTAGAAAAGTTATATGGCGTCGGAATTCGTAATTTCTCTCCAAAATATATTTGAAAAAGGAACACCACTAACCTACTCTTTGTTTTTGACACGCTACTCAAATACTGATGTTCTATTTTTGAATTGTTTCAGGTAAACAACAAAACAATCTTCAACTTCAATTAGCACCATCGACAAAACAGGTTCAATTTTTTCTAATTCACCAGTCACAGCGTGCAAGCAATGAACTAATTGAATTAGCTCATTATTGAGTGCTCTTTAATTCAATTAAGTACGCACAGAACACAGGTAACAGTTAATATTAACTGTGTAACACCAAACTGATACCTTTTAGCGGGCGACAGATTTAATGCATTATTGGATTTCGCTTCAGGTAAATGTATTACAGTATATAGGTTCCTGAGGGGCTACGTATCACGGATAACTTTGTTAAATGTCCAATTTAGGTACGCATTCGTGATTTTGCGATGAAAATACTTTTAAACGAAGCTTCGCCATTTAAAAATACGGAGGAAAATGCAAAAGCTCTGTGAACACAGCATTTCGTTTGAGTAAAATATTGCAGTGCTTGTTTTGAAAACGGTAAATTTCGTTTTTCATAGATATATTTAAATCCTCAAAATGAGGTCGGAACACTTGAGATTTTCACCCACGTGCCACGAATTGTGCAATCGTTGTTGCAATTTTCTTGAGCGCACAAATCCGCAAAATTATCACGTTGAGTTATATTTGAGGCGAAAGGAGGTCACCCACACTTCAGGTTGATGATATCCCTGTTTCTTGAAACGGAGCATGTAGGGTTCACATGAGCTTTTTTCCGTATACGACTTTTCTAGGAAGATAGCACCATTCTTAGTTGCGCTCATGCAGAAATAAGTCGTTGCAATTTACCTAAGGAAAAATACTGCCAGACTCTATTAGCTGAACTATTTAGCCACTTTTGAAAAATTATGCGCTTTTCTATTTCAAATTCGCCTTCACGGATCACCCAAATCAAATAATATTCAAAAGAATATAATATGTACAGATGCATTCAACAAAACATTTAATTCCTTCGCTTTTTAAAAATCGCAACCCTGCTGCACACGTTCCATTCATCTGAGTGAAGCATTAGCCATTCAGGAGCGTTCATTTCATCGCTCTTTCATTCCGTCGGCAAAGGCAAGGCACTAGGCAGCCTGCATTGAAAGGATACGCTTTTCAATCCGCCATATATGAGGAATAAAGGGGTTCGTACGAGCTTGCGGCGAAGCTGGCTTTCTAGCGAGTAGCGACAACTGTATAATAGTTATTGTTGTCAGTTAATCAGCTTTTCTCTCCTTTTAACTGTTATTTTCAAGCGTCAATGTTTGAGTTGTGGAGATAAGAATTTCAACGAAGGGACACTTGTTTTGTAGCTCTCCTCTGGTTATTGGATGTGCCATTTACAAAATAGAACATTCACAATGTAATCTTATAATTGTAAATTAAGTAATAAACGTGACAACTGCACATGCATATCGTGCCAAAGTGCACTTCGCCCAAAAATAACTCCGTCCGTTTGATGGTTTCGGAAAGTTTCGTTTGAAAAGGTGTAAATCACTTGATAACTATGTGATTCGGTTTATTTTTGGAAATTGAGCTCAGAATTTATTTTTACTGTAGGTAAACAAGCTATCAGCAGCGGCTTCGACTACGTGAAAGTTGAAATTATCCCAAGGTGCGGGTTTCATCATCATTATCATATCAGCCGAAAGACGTCCACTGCTAGACATAGGCCTCCTCCAATTATTGTCGCCACAACAACAATCGGTCCTGTGCGTCTCACATCCATCTCGGCTACCCACGACCTGGTGAGGGTTCACCAGGTCATCGGTCCACCTCGGCCTTCCAACGCTGCGTCTTCCGGTACGCGGTCGCCACTCTAGAACTTTTCGGCCCCATCGATCAACTGTTCTGCGAGCAATGTGCCCTGCCCACTACCCCTTCAGTTTGACAATCCTTCGGGCTATGGTTCTCTTGGTGCGGGTTTGCCGGGATAAAAAGTATCTTATGTTCCAATCCAGGCCATAGTCTACCAGTGTTCCAAATAATCACAAAAAAACCTAAATCGTAAAAAGTATTTTCTACTAAAAATACCTAACATCTTATTCTCAACTGGCGCCATGTATTTCCGCGCTATTATAACTGAAGACTCCACCATGTTTATAATAACTTTTAAAACAACTTCACAAGTGCTGTTCCGATGACAGATTATTATGTTAATGGACTGACAAAACGGAACAGATTTATTAACAAACAGCTTGTTTATTGTTTATCTTCAAAAAGCTTTCAGGCATGTAATATTCATAGTTAATTTGTTTGTTTCTGACTATGTTAATGACTTTACTTCGTATTTGGGTAATATTTTCCTGTTTTGGGATTACCTACGTACATATTTGTTTTGCGTTGATGATGTTTAGTAGAAATTTAGGTGCCTGCCTATTATCTATGGGTCTTTACCTGAAATAAATGTTTTTTTTTATTAATTTATTATTAACTGGGCACAAGGCGTTACAAAATGACATGTAGAGGTAGTATAATATTATAGGTAAATCATGACGTTTTTATTGTTCTTATTGGTATGTACAAAAAAAATACATAGATACACAACAGAACGCCCAAAGCATTTTTTTTTTCAATAATTCGTTCGATTTGAGGACCTCCTCCGTTTTTAAAGTCGGTTGAAAAGTTCAATGGATACTAATACACTCACACGCAGAGGCAAACCATTCCTCTCGAAATTCCAATCGTCATAATTTTTATTAATCAACCACAATCTTTTCTAAAGGGGGCTCCTTGAACCCTATACGGGCCATCAACCAACCAGCATGCGATAAGCATCAAGAGCGAATCTATTCAAGATAGCGGGGCTGGTATTCTCGTCGCCATCACTCATCGTTAGCGGGAGGTTGGCGGGAGGATTTAGTTAACAAATTGAGCATTGTATGGCTAGCGGTCAATTTTATCCAATTCATGCAGCCACCACTTACACTCTATTGGCGCGGACAGATGGCAGGATGTGTGTGGATTAGTGCATTAGGTGTCTATGCTTTGTTGTGTGTTGTCTATGCCTAGTCAATTTATGGTACTGTCTAGTGGAAAAATATGAGTAACAATGATGTTTTTGTCTTAAGATTATGAATTATTTATTTACAAATAAAAAAGGCCAAGTGCGAGTCAGACTCTCGCACGAAGGGTTCCGTCCATAAACCGAAATTCACACGTTTCTTGTATGGGAGACCCTTAAATATGCATTTTAATTTTTATTATCTATTGTTACAGCGACAATAGAAATTCTCACTCCGTGAAAATTTCAAGTGTCTTCCTATTATGGTTTTTTAGATACAGCCCGTTGGCAAGCAGACGGACGGATGGACCGTTGTTGTAATAAGGTTCCGTTTGTTACCTTTAGGGTACAGAAACCTAAAAAGAAAGAAATTGTCCTAGGGCATCAAAAAAATTGACAACATCGCTCGCATAATGCGAAACATTAAAAAGCGGACAGCATTGCACAGTATGTCCAAAGATTAAGTTATTGAGCTGTTGTGATTTAAGCAGCTATGAATACTGAATGATTGTTTCACGATAATAGCAACATTGAATTCAAGAATATAAGCTACAATATGAATAACAATTAAGTACTTATTGTATTAAAGTTGTATAAGAAACAGGTATAATATAGAACTGCCTACGTATCTAATAAGTGATATATGACATACGGTGCTGTATCGCAGTGGCATTCTTGCAATCATTCAGCACTTAAAAGCATCTTAAGAGAGTCATCATCATTAGTGTCATAATGACACAGACGCCAATGAAGATTAAAAGATTATATTTATTGCCATAATACCTACGTGGTGGGTTGACTGCGATTGTTAAACGTCTTTGTTTTAAAGTACCATCAGTATCGTCTTCGTCCTGCTCTTATTTCAATTTAATTGGATTCAGCGCAGAATATCTTTTTTATCTTTTTGCTGTCACTTTAGGTACTTAATCGCCATCTTTCTAGCCTTATAAACACAAAATCCATAACCATCAGCTTTTTCTTTGGTTTTCCTCTTTTCGTAAAAGTACTTTCATTGGCTAAACCGCTAAATAATAACAGCAGTACGGGTCAGGCAGTCAAGAGTGAACAGGTTACTTCTAGGTAAGCACGTGCTCCATTGTCGACCTTGTCATCGCTTTCCGTCATGTGCGATTGTGTGGTCAAACGAGAGACAACCAATATTAAAAAAAGTGCGAGTCGGACTCGCGTGCAAAGGGTTCCGAACGAATTTATTTTTGTAACATGTTATTTTAACACTACGGACTTCTAATAGGTTTTCCTGTAAAGATCTATTATCTCCATTTTTTTCAAAATTTTAGGCTCAGTAGTTTCGGAGATAAGGGGGGGAATGGTCATTTTTCGTCCAATTTCTTGAATAACTTCAAAACCATTTATTTTAAAATTATGAAAAAAGTATAATTAAAACCCCTTACAGTAAGCCCTTTCATTAGATATGTCACATGATATTGTTAAAAAATATTTTTATCTTAATTTTCTAGTTTGACCCCCAAAAGTGACCCCCATACTAAAAGTTTAATGATTTACGTAAGGCGTTCGTGTTTGGGTCACAGAAGTCCATATGTGTACCAAATTTCAACAGAATCGGTCCAGTGGATCCGGAGAAAACTGGCTGTGACAGACGGACAGACAGACAGACACCCGAGTGATCCTATAAGGGTTCCGTTTTTTTCTCGGAACCCTAAAAAACTACTCAATACTTTCCACACGACAAAGTCCTTAGTTCTCAATATCACGTTATGTAATATACCAGTACTTACGGTAATAGAAATACATAATGATACACGTAAAACATGGTACGAGTAAGTAAATACGATATTTTAATTTATGTAGAGATAAATCGTTATAAAATACAATAGTATTCGTTCATTAGTTTGCTGAACACATCTTTTGTTTGTTATCATTATCAGAAACCATTTCAACTGCAGTGTTATCATTAAAAAAGCTTTATTTTAAAACGGAAACTAGTATTTGTGTGTATTATAATACTAATATTACGAAGAGGTTATAATGTGTTATTCTTTTTTGTAAAATATAAACATCTGGTAGAACGTAGAACACATCCAATTTCTATAATTTAACTGACAGAAAGCTGCACTATTTCTGATTCAGATAATCGTTTTATTCATTTCCATGATTAAGGACTTTAAAGTTTGGATGAAACACCGTGAGGAGTACTGAGGAGTTTAGTGCCAAACTAAAGTGGCAGTGGGCAGGGCTCATTGCTCACAGAACAGATGGTCGATGGGGCCGAAAAGTTCTGGAGTGGCGACCGCGTACTGGAAGACGTAACGTTGGAAGGCCTCCCCACAAGGTGGACCGATGACCTGATGAAGGTTGCGGGTAGCCGTCCATATGCGAGACGCACAGGACCGCTTGTTGTAGCGACACTTGGGGGAGGCCTTTCGGCTGATTTGATGATGATGATGAGTGGCATTTATTTTCTATTCATATTTGGCATCGACACACAGTAGGCGAGCGAGTCTAAAAAGGCCACTTTAGTAGAATCAGCCAGCAATTCAAACTACCCGAAACTGTCAATTTTCCCAATCAACCTTGAACCTAATGCTTTAGCGATAAAGATGAAAATGAAATTTGACAGATTTTTGTATGATTAATATTATGATCCTAATATGATTCTACTAAAATGGCCCACAGACCTACCTGTCTTATACGTATCGATCTAAATCAAAACATCAGTTTTTATGCAATTCATATGCGGACTGTCCGTTTAGAACAATTTATTTAAGTGAGTTGCTTGATGCTAACTACTGGATAATGCACATTGCAAGCAATCATCTCTATAATCGCTTAAAGTGGCAAACTACGACGTCTCAATTTGCGCAGTGGGTACAGAGGGCTTAGTGTAAGATTTTTAACGCACTCGATCGCGTTAACGTAAACGTTCGCTTATGTCAAAAAGGATAGAAAAAAAGGTTTTCCGTTATTGTCACCAGACGGCGCTTATTCAGTTTCAATTCAATTTTACGTTGACGCTAACGCGATCGAGAACGTTAAAATCTTACACTAAAGCTACAGTAGGTTCGTATTCGTATCTATCTACACGTAGTGTAGCTTCGTTTGCCTTGATGCGCTACGCGGCGCGGTTTGCACCAATATTTGTTTAACCTACAGATTATAAATACTTATTGTGTGTTTTGAAATCTGCGGTTTCACGTATTCACAATCAATGGTATTCAGAGTTATTCAGTCAGCAGGGTTTCATTGCAGAGCAAAGGCTTCCGTCAAATCGTTCTGATTACAAAACTGGCAAGAAAATTAGGAAAAAGCTTGTTTAATAGGCTCGTTTTGTTGTATCGACACGAGACAATTTAAAATAAACCAAAACTACGAGACAATAATCATATTTTTTAGGGTCTACGAAGATGTAGCAACTTGCTACGAAATGCGTAGCACTCTTGCTACGGAATTCTTTTCGCCACTATAGATTTACAATCAATGCTAGCAAAACACGACAATACTAAACGAACGTTTTCAATGAATACGGAGAAAATCTTTGTCCAATAGTGGAACGGTGGGACAGAAGAAGAAACCAAGAGTTTTGTTTTCTTTTTAAGTCTATTGAATCCACCAATGTCATATTGTTTTATTTAAGCCCTGGTGAACGAACCATTAATTAAATAAATTCTTATAAACAAAAGGTCACTGAACTCCATAATTGAACAATAGCCGGTTTATATTTAATTGTAGTTTAGTTTTGTGCCTCAATGGATAGCGTGTGATAAGACAGAACCATTACGCGGCTCTTAACGTTCGCTGCGGAACGAATGAATGGTGTAGATAAAGAAATGATATGACCCACTCAATGTTAAATAATATTTTGTTCTTTATCGGTCGTTTGACAAACCCTTTTTAAGTTTTTTATAGATCGTTCCTTATTTTAACATCCCATTAGGAAACTAATCGTATATTGATTAATTTATACAATAATCACCAATTTCATAAATAATGTAATATTAATTTATGCACTAACTTTTCACTTTCGAAATGATTAGCATGTTTTGCAACTTTAAACATCAGGAAACAAAGCAAAATCAAAGAAAGCACTGTTGATATGAAAATATTATTCACTCTCATAAAAATAAACAGCAAACACAATTTGCATTCGCAAACTTTATAACTTTTGCAAAACTTAAATCAGAACAGCAATAAAAATAAATCATAGTCAAAATATTCAAAAATAGAACGGAACGCTGAAAATTTAAACCAGCCATCTATTATCCACGCATAGACAAACTGTCGGTATGAATAAATATAAATAAGAGAAAAGTGCACGGGTAACGTTGGCACACAGCCAACGCATTCGAATGAAGGAAAATGAAAATTACCGTTACGAAGTAGGGCTAGATAAAAATAAATATTTGTTGTTTTCACACAAGTCGCCAAGCTTTGGTCGTTGACAGTTTGATTTGTAAACAAATAAGCATGGCACGGTGTTAAGAGAATTTCCATTTTATATTCAGTACCAGTTTCGTCATAGGTTTTCTCGTAAAAAAGTTCAGAAAATGCCTCCACGATTTTATCACAAACTTTGTTTTTTTTTAAGTAATAAAACAACTATATTCTCACGGCACTGGTTTATAATTGAAACGGATTTACATCTCACACATGTTTAAATCGGCCAGACGGCGACGTGTAGCGCCATCTATTTACAAGAGGTAGAACTAACTCGCGCCAGCTGGTGACTAGAAACAGTTTCGTAACTTAATTTTGTTGGACGTTTCAGTTATCTCTTAGGATTATGTATACTGTAACGGGTTTTAAAAATAATTTAAAAAATACTCCCACAATATTTTAGTAACAATTATTTGAAGTGATTTTATTTGTCAGACTAGTTTAACCTGGATATCTGTCAAACTTCGGCATTATTTATGTCGTTCTTAACTACAGCAAATACTCAACTAAGAAATAGACATAACGGCTCGAAATTATTTTTTTTTGAGATTCTATTGTAATTTTAGATTGTATACTCCAATCTATACTACTATACTAATATAAAAAGCTGAAGAGTTTCTTTGTTTGCTCGAACGCGCTAATCTCAGGAACTACTGTTCCGATTTGAAAAATTCTTTCAGTGTTGGATAGCCCATTTTTCGATAGGCTATATATCATCACGCTAAGACCAATAAGAGCGGAGCAGTATTGAAAATTGTGGCGCAGACGAAGTTGCGCGGGTCAGCTAGTCCTAATATAAAATTCATCCGTTACTGATGACTGACTGAGTGACTGATAGACAACGCACAGCCGAAATTACTGGTCATATTATATGCGTGACGTAAAGTGTTGATGGTTGTTCATTTAATAATTATATACTCTGTGTTTAATGAAGTACCATATGAACAAACGTCAACACTTGACACAAATCCCTCAGTCTCATTTTGCAGTGTTGCCACACTAAACCGTTGCGGTTACCCACAAGCCGACACTATTACCTACCTAATACGTCCAAACTTTTGTTATACCACACAGTTCATTACTAGGTTTTGATAGGTAGATTTTATTCATTTATTCGTGCCTACTTATTATGATATCGTGGTTAAGTTATAAAAGATCTTTAAAGTTAAGCAACACTTGTCGAGGTTAGTCCGTGGATAGGTGACCGTCCATTTCATAGCGCTGCATGCTATTTAATTAATTATAAATTTATGTAAAAACAAAACATCCTCGTCCTCCAGTCGTTAGCTCATTGCTAAGTGTCTTAAATAGCCGACTACACATTCTTAAAATCTTCCTTCATTTCTTTTTGCATAATCTTCATCGAAAGACGGTCTTCACCCAAGAGGTAACGATGCATCATCTGCCTAGCCTTTTCCCAGCTATATTGGGGTCAACTTCAACTCAAACCGGACTCAGCTGAATACCAGTATTTTTTCGTGGAGCAGTTGCCTGACAGACCTCCACAACCCATTAATTGAGGAGGAGTCATTTGATGATTTCCCATCCTTAAAAATAAAAATAGCAATCGACAGACCACCCCTTGTTACACTTAAAGCAATGTATTTAAGTCTCCAACCAACGTCGTAAGGTCAAAGTATTCTTAGGAAAACAAACGTAGTGGAAGAGGTATCTTTAATGTATGAACTTGACTTGAAATACACCTTTTACTCACCAATTGTTTCTGTTTCGATTGACAATCTATTTATCAAGGTTCAACGAATGGTTGTAACATGTAATAAATTGCCTTTACTACAGTTTAGTTTACTGTAAGGGCCTTTGCTAGCGGCGAATGTGTTAGCACGCGTCATCGGTGCGTTTAAAAAACGCCGATGACGCGCGCTAACGCAATTCAGAAAAAAATCGAAATTAATGCTTTTTGGCGCCGTAAGCGCATGTTCGTGAGGCTGCGGACACGAACTCAGCGGCGCGGCAAGTTTATACATCACTGCATTTGAACGCGCCGCTGCAGCGCTAGTCGCGTCAAATGCCGAGATGTATAATGTAACTGCCCGCGCCGCCCGCTGCGACGCTGAGTTTGTGTCCGCGGCCTGAAACGTGCGTCGTCCGTGTGCACAGCGCATCGCGTGTCAGAGCCATATATATATATATATATATATATATATATATATATATATATATATTTGATAATCTTAAATACCTTACCCTTACCTTATTTAAGAGCTCTTAAATATTAATGCATTTTCGCTAAAAATGTTAGAAATGTGGTAATTTTGACAGGTGAAAGATGGTGGTCTAAGATGCGAATGCGAAAGTTCCATTAAAATACTATATTGCCCCTCAGTTACCTTCTGGGCAATTCCATACGCTAGAAATTAAATTGTTCCATAAAACATTATTAAAGCTAAAATTTCCAGGAAAACAATCGTCAAAAACGACATAATATGGTTCTTTCCCTAAAAGTAAATCCACATGGGAGCATTACATCATCAAAATAAAGTAATTAATAATGATTCCTGTAGGTTATCAACATGTTAATTTAATTAGACCGTCTCTGGCCACGTTACCTTTTTGACAATCGAACATATTATTATAATAGTTCAGGTTAAAGAAACTTTAATATAAAGAAGCGTATTTTTTAAACAGTTTAAAGCGCACATTTAAAAAAAAACTGGCCAAGTGCGAGTCGGACTCTCACACGAAGGGTTCCGTACCATAAAGCTTAACCTCGACGATTGATAACGTGTCTGCTTTCAATAAAGACTATATTTTATGATTTAATTACAAATGTATATTTTTCAGATTTTTTCCTTTACTCGTAGTATAACACGGTATTACTTGTCAAATTTCATAGATCAACGGAAAATAACCTATACATTTTGATTCCCTTGAGAGTGTCGAAATATACGTTTTTTGCGGCATAAACGGCCACATCTCTTTTTTACGTTAACTTAGAAGTTTGATTTTTTCACAGCTTCAAGGGACTATAGTCCTTAGTATATGGTTTTAATTTCTACTCGATGCCTCCACGCGTTCCCGAGATAAAAATCTGTCTTGACAGACAGACGAACGGACGGACCAGCGGACGGATGGACGGACAACAATGTGATACTATAAGGGTTTTGCTCTTTTCTTTTGAGGTACGGAAGCCTAAAAATGAATTATAGTGTGTCACATGATTGCTGGCCCATACCTATAGGCCTAGTTGACTTGTCCCATATGGGCCATCTCAATAAAAAAACTGCTTTGGTACTACAATTACAACGTTTTTCAATTCCAGGTCGGATAAATAAATATTTGGTTTTCCCATTTAATATCAATCAATAGGCTCGCTTCCTCTTACATACTAAAAAATAACTGGTAATTGGTTGTATGCACTTTTGTTTAACACACTGGATAGCACACCCATTATAGCCAAACCTCACACTCTTCCTATACCACAAGATACAAACCTTAGTTTAAATACCTTATTATCGTTACAATACCATACTATCATGTTAATTGGCACCACACAAAGGCAGTTCATACATCTCCAAGAATCGTATAGTACCCACAGGGTTCAGCCGTAGCACAATATGTCTGCAATTAAATGCATTTAGTCAGAATTCCTGTGTGCACAATCCTTTGATGTATCTTCCGCAATTTTCCAGCTTGATACGGTACTGAACACAAAGGAGTATTTATGAGGTGTAATAGTTCCGGGATATCGCATTATCAGAAAAGGAATTGAATTCTAGGTACTTATTTTTACTCATTATTTTGCTAACAGTAAATTTAACCAATGATAAAACTAAACGTTAAATAGCTGTCAGTGTCATTTCCACAACAAAGATGACAGTTGACACTGACAGCTCTTGAACGCGTCTAAATGCGTTGATTGCGTTAATTTTATTTATAGAAAATTCGCCCCTAATCGGTGCCCAGTTACAGGCTACCGTACGGAAAAGCTCTAAAGCCTATAAGTTTTCATTTGTCTGGCTTCTTTTAAACAAGGAAAAGTTTAGAACTCTTTCATAACGGCCGTGCTCTGGCCAGGCATTTTTTAAGAAAAAATAAAAACATTTTTATTGCCCCTGGAGACGGCGTAAAAAGTTTTCATTTTAGTTGATACTAAAATAGAATATAATAGAAATACTGGAATACCTTTAGTTAGGCTGCATCATTAATAATATTATTCTTATTTACATTGCAGTTGCAGATATTATAGTTCATAAACTGATAAGATAGATAGGTAAACATCCATATTTCCTTCAGTTCCGAAATTTTCCTTACCTACACAAAAATTAACCAGTGCATCTGCATTGTTATTTCTTCACCACCTTTAGTTAATTAGTAAAGAATGCCTAAAGCCAATGGTATGGAGTTTTAAATGCTATAAACTTTCTCTAAGCAATAAAAGAAAAAATAAAATCTTACATAAACCTTCGCAGAAACCCTCATCTTGGTTCTTCCGTTCTACTTCCTATAAAGCGACACAATTTAATAAGTGCACGGATTCAGTACAGCCGTTTGAGATAAGCGCCACTAGTCTGTGACGTCATAGCTGGCGCTTAGCTTGTTTTCCCAGACACTCCTTGTTTATTCAGCACTCTCCGTTACTTGAAGATCTGAGTAAGTGAGCGTGAATAAGTAAAGAATCAATAAGAGCCCATTGAAGTTTCTAAAATGGAGTTCTGTCTGTACGAAATTCTTTAAGGAGTGATCTACGTAATGCTATACCTATCTACTTATGTTTGTATCTACTCGTAGTGACCTGCCGTATATTTTTGACGTGTGGTATTTCACCATACCTACTTGTACATCACGTCAAAATATAATGCATAATAATATCTAGCTTGTTTCCTCGGCTGTGTGTTTTGTGGAATGATAAAATAATATTCCATAGGGAGCGTGCAGAAACCATAGGTGGCAACACAGAAGTGTCAATGTCAAGTATTTATAAGGAAAAAGTTCCGAATTCACAACACTAGATGGCACAGTCTACTATGCCAATGTTTCCCTAAAGGGTCTGTGTAGGACATAGACTAAGTAGCCTGGTAGGAGCTCAAGGTGGCAGCACAGATGCGTCAAATTTAAGTTTTAATAAGGAAAAAGTTCCGAATTCTTAACACTAGATGGCACAGTCTTCGCCTTGCACGTTCCTTATAACTCTCACCTATAGTGTAGTTTTCTATCAGTTACAGATTTTTTCGTAATCTTCCAATTCTCTAACTTAAAAGGCTTTCAAATTCTAGTCGCAACAAGTTTCATCTGAGGGATAATGTCAAAAAAAGTTTTTTTTTCTTTGACAACTCAGCCGATGACGACTATTCTGCCAGTTATGTCAAAAACTTGTTAAAAGACAAAATGCACGGAAATAGAGTTGTTTTAGACAGTTTGCGACAGTAATGCGAATGCGAACGCTACTTAAAAATACGAAAATTGCCTCTCTAAATCAGTACTTACAGAGGTTACATAACAACCAATTTTACTTCTTTATAATATTAGTTCAGATTAAATTTATCCGATTCCAAACACGCACATGGTTGTTACAATAAATTCCTAAACAGTAGGCGACACAATAACCTAATAAAAACTTCTATACACACGAAAATTCGGAAAATTCCGACCTCGTGAACAAAATCCTCGCCATTTATCTTCACAAGCCGACACGAGCCGTCGCGCTGTGAATGTTGTGATTAGCAACTACCCCCCAGAGAAACAAGACGAATCCCGATCCCCAAGCAATTTCCACGATAATCCGATCTCTCATCTACCTAGCCTTTTTTAGGGTTCCGAAAAAAAAAAACGGAACCCTTATAGGATCACTCGGGTGTCTGTGTCTGTCTGTCCGTCTGTCACAGCCAGTTTTCTCCGGATCCACTGGACCGATTCTGTTGAAATTTGGTACACATATGGACTTCTGTGACCCAAACACGGACGTGTTACGTAAATTATTTTTTTTTAGTATGGGGGTCACTTTTGGGGGTCAAACTAGAAAATTAAAAAAAAAAGTTTTTTGAACAATATTGTGTGACATATCAAATGAAAGGACTTACTGTGAGGGTTTTAATTATATTTTTTTCATAATTTTAAAATAAATGGTTTTGAAGTTATTCTAGAAATTAGACGAAAAATGACCATTCCCCCCCCCCCTATCTCCGAAACTACTGAGCCTAACATTTTGAAAAAAATGGAGATATTAGATCGTTACCAAAAGATTACAGGAAAACCTATTAGAATTCTGTAGTGTTAAAATAACTTGTTAAAAAAATTAAATTCGTTCGGAACCCTTTGCACGCGAGTCCGACTCGCACTTGGCCAGTTTTTTTTCCAACTATATTGGGGTCGGCTACCAGTCAAACCGGATTCCGCTGAATACCAGTATTTCACGTGAGCGACTACTTGTCTGACCTCCACAACCCAGTAACTGGGTATCACGGTACTTGGCAAGACTGGTGTCAGTTTTCTGGCTTCTGACAATCCGTAACGACTGGCAAAGATCTACAAATGACAGCCAGGATCAGTTGCTTAACGTGCTTTCCGAGGCACTGAGAGGTATCACTGTATTAAGATGGTCACCCATCCACAGACCGAGTTGGGCAAGAGTTGCTTAACATTGAAGATCGATCGTGCGGCTGTTATTATTTAGCACGAGCTCCTGCGACAGTCCGATACGTCTGAACCTGACCTAATTCTTCTTTTTCACACTTAGACGCTAATGTAACGAGACTGACGAGGTGCGAGCTAGTGCCAATTAGGAGCCACAGTGTAGCTATTAGCAGGAGGAAGACGTAAATGTACTGTAATTAACACTCGCTCACTGTGCGATAAATGTCTATGCTGTGCATGTAAGTTATCTAAGAGTGTGTTCATGGAAATTGCCTGTTTTGAGATTATGCATTTAAATTGACGAATGATATAATCTGTTGGCTGTTCATATTACTGATGAGGAAGTTGGTACCTATGTGTGAAATCCGTATTCCGCATTGACTAATTTTTTAAATAAAAAAATACATATATGTATAAATGATGTGAATGTATTAATATTACCAACGATACCCAACAAAAACAATAGGTACGTTATACCTACTGTAAAAATGTTACTGCATGCATTTATTCGTCATTAAAATAAAACTATTAAGTAATTTATTTAATATTTAGTTATTTAGTAAAAAACAACTAATTACTTGAATAGTAGTGACATAAATGAGTTGACAATGATAACGTAAATTATTTTTTTAAATGTAAATTCTACCACCCTTACACGCGTAAACTAATTCTAAAACAGAAAATAATCCTCTATTACCGGAATTAATAAAAACGATAATATACGTCATATTCACCCACGCGTATTTTAGGGCATTAATGTGTAAATGGCATGTCACGCCGGACATGGTTATTTATATTTATTTGTTCAATTTGACCTCAGTCGTTCGACTTATGTTTATATCGCGTTATCTAGAAGGTCATCCGAAAACAGAACCAACCTTTTGTTCCAAAATTACTCGTGTGACAAATTGTAATTCGAAATTCAAACAGTTACCACGCGCTTAAAAAGAAAAAAAAAATACCATAGTGTAAAACAGTTTCAGTCGAACCAAAGAGTTTACTGTCAAATTAAGAACCTCCTTGAAGTCAGTTAAAAATAGTGTTTGATTGAATGCAGTCATCCTGCACATGATCTGAATCAACTGAAGGAAACCGTTCACTACTGTCTTCCTCCGTAGATAAGACATTCCTGACACTATAAAGGTCTAATGGGCCACATCCATCTGCTCGGACTGAAATATCCTTCAAACCTCCGATTGCTAGCATACATACATACATTACTACACTTTATATTTCGCATAACCCTTCAGAGACACAAAATATTGTCCCATTTGCCTCCTGTATTTACGTGAGGATATTTCGTGGCCCAAATTCGGGTCACGGTTTCCTCTCCCCACATTTTTATGGGCAATATTAAACTTTTGCAAATTCTGGTATGAGTTTTATGAGCGAAATGACTGCGTGCAGAAAGTTTAGAATGTTATGCTTATGCGTGACTGTAATTATCTTGAAAGCACAGAGAATCGATTTTTATTTGGTATTAGGTATACAATTTTTTTCGGTGTACAAACTAGTACCTATTCAACAAAATAATGTCATTATACTAATGTGGTTTAACTACACTCTTGGGTAAATAATCATACTTGATTATTTACCTAATCCAACCTAAAAGGTTATAGTGACTAACAACCCAAATAGGCCAAGTTGTTTATGAGTTAGCAGTTTATTCATCAAACTTACTTTTTTTAGCCTTCACATCCCACTACGGGGCGAAGGCCTCCCGTTCTTCCTTACATTTATCAAATAACATAAATTCGAACAACCGGTAACTAGGACCAACCTGTCACACTATGCCACACCCACAGCGAGCATTTGTTTGAAACGCTCCACTCGAGCGACCCGCGAACAAGTGCACATCAGCTGATCAGCTTCCCTGAGCCCATCGACACGACACGCATCCATCGCCCCTTCCAATCGCAATAAATCAAACAAACACCCTCAAGCCAGCAATGTAGTACAAACTGAGCTACATTCAAGCGGCTTTCGTGAAAGTGCTTACAATAGACATTTTCATCTGAGTAAGCAAAACTCGGCTAGAGCAAAGAAGAAATGTGTCATCGTAACAAAATGATTGTTGAAGCCACTAGAATCTGATAGTAAGGGTGTGCGAGCGGAGCATGCGCGCTCGCCAAGGACACGCGCCGCGCCTCAGTCTGGCGGGAGGCAGCGCCGCGGCCGCCTGCCCTCTCGGACCTCCTCATGTCCCACGATGCGGAGTGCCGCAGTGGCCGACGCGTAAGTCCGACCCGAACACCGCATGCCAGACCCAGCCCGAGACCCGGCACCGGCCCGCAGAGCGACCTTAAGCTCGGAAGCCCCGCGGTCGCTCCGATTCAGTCTTGTAATTGGATTTTGTCGTTCGATAAGCAACGTTATTCTGATTTGATTGGCGAACGCTTTCCGCTTCGATATTGCAGCTTGCTTCTTTCTCTTCCTCCGAGAGGCTCTCGTAGCTTTAAGTGTAGCCGCTTTGTATGTATCGAAACAATTAGTTTCGTATCGAATGTGATATGACGACTTACGTAACTTAGTATTACGGAGTCACTGGTGCATCACGATGCGATTGTAAGATCGGCACACGAGTGCAGAGTTGAGCGGGCACTGGACGTGAGTGGAACAGTTAGTGGACATGACTTGCTGGGAGAGCGTAGGCCTGCTGGGGCCATGTGCGCTCCTCGCCTCGTCAGACGTCAGGGTGAGTGCGACCCCCAAGGAAATCATTGTCACCAAATGTTCTACTTCCGTGGATTAATAATATCCGATATGTCCATTGTAGGGCCGAATTCCTTTTGTAAAAGTTCCATATCCAAAGCTCAACTGACCCTTGAAATTGTCCTAGATGTAATTTTCTAATTCATTGAACTCTACCTTTCACAATAGTCGGTGATAGAGAAATGCCAGTAATTTATTGAGGCGTCATTAAGATCTTCAATCCTTTGCAGTGAACAATATTTTTGGTTTTGACAATTTACTAATTAAGTACACCGTGATTAACTAATTAGGGAAATGTTTTGAAAAACAAATGTCAACAACAGCTTAAGTGTTATTAATGCTAAATATCGGTTTGCCTAATGAGCTCTTTAAAGTGAGAAGTTGCAGTTATATTCGAGCCCGCGTCTAGTGAAGTCACAGTGAAAATGGTGTCGACAGTGCTTCTGACAACCGAAGAGGTTCTTCAAAGAAATGTGTATTGGTACTGCTTGGATACAATATGGGCTACCGAAGATTTGGAACCGTTTGAGGAAGTCAAACGCGAGCATCAATTTATCAAGCCACTGTCAAGAGACTTCTATTACGCGAAGTACCCCGATATACCCAGAAGTGAATCTGAAGATGAGACCTCTATAAGTATAAACGGGTTTATAAATAAACACGAACAGTGGAAATCAAAGATCTGCATGAGAAGATTTGATGCGCAGCGACGTAATTCAAGATTATCGCATTTAAGTTGGAACGGAATTAGAACTACTAGCTGTGGCTCACTTAATAACGTACCCAGAAGGGCTACTTCATTAACGGAAAAGCAATGTAACGAATTTCTAACAGCTACGACTGACAACAAGAAAATTGAAAAAGAAGAAATAACCGTTAAAAGTAACGACGAAAGAGTGCGAGATTTTTTCAAACGTCTACTAGAAAGTGTGCCTCCACCACCTCTTGAGGATTTGCCAGATTCAGTAGCAGATATTAATTCATGTTCCATCCTCGAACAACCAAAAGATGACATTGATTTCAATGACATTGAAATACCCGGATATGCAGATTTTGAAAAGGATAAAATACAGCAAACTGAAGATGAATTCCGACTACTGCCAGCTACATCTACCCTAAAGAAACCTCAACGCAAAGTCAGTTTTAATTTAAACACATCAAAAGATGAATTCGAAAGCAATGAATCTTGGTATGATTCTATTTACGGTGTTTCTGATTTGATGAAATCGAATTCAGGAGAAAACATCAATGTGGATTTAGAAGAAAACTATAACAGAATCCCTGATCCGGACGATCAAGAGAATTTCCCTTCATGGTCTGAAATACTGATCGAATGCGAAGTTAATGACAGCATAGCAAGAAGTAAAGAATCTTTAAAGTCCACTGAAGAAATTATTATTAGTCGCTCTCATTGTGCTGATGCTACGATCCACGAATTGGGATTTGACGAAATCAGCGACGAAGAGACTGGATACGCAAGATTCGCTATTTATAAAATACACCAAACTATAAAAAATCAAGAAAACATGATGGATTCGTCGTCAATGAAAAGCCTTAGTGAAAGTAACTGCAATTTAGTTAATGAAACTCACAAAGATCCTTCATTTTTTGGAACAGTCTACCGTTTAGCTCCTAATTCCTTTGACGATATTCAAGACTTGGTAAATAACATACCATCAAGTACGTGAACACAAATATCATGTGTTTTATGAATTTAGTTATTAGATAATAAATGTATTCCGTATTATTCATGATGCATTATTTGCTAATTCCATCTCATTTTCTCTTTCAAAGTACATACTTTTATTTTTTACAAATAGTAAGTTTAAAATATGCTACCTAGGAAACTGTCTTTGTGTCGATTGCGCTTTTTGAAACAGTATTATTTTCTTTGTATTCTGATTGAAACAAACCGTACGTGAGCAGATTTGTAATGTAATTTAATTTGTTGCAGCCTCCAGAGAACGAACTGCAGAAGAATTCAGATCGCGTGCTTTCTGAGCACGAATTGCGAGTCCAGAGATCGTTGCAGAAGCTCAATGTGCCGGAATGGTGAGTGTTAAAATCATTATACAAATCATATCTTCTGGCATATAGGCCAGCCCACTATAGGTTATCGAAAGGGCAATCAACATCTAGCCGAGCTATGTAGGGTAATGACAAATATAACCTGCACTTTGATGTTATACTAGATTAGTCACGGCTTTCTAACGACGTCCTATATTAACTTGAAGCATTAAATTAAGAATAAATTGTGTTCCGCGTGTTTGTTATATTGCATAAAATCTTTAGCCTACATTTGCAATTGCGTCTGAACAACTTAAATTAATCAAGTCTTACAAAGAAAATATAAGCCTAGATTTTTTCTAGGTAGATATCTAATAACATGAGCATTAAACCTATAGGCACGTCTCGCTTCACCACCATTCGTGTCAAGGCTTTAGGAAAGGCGTTCGATGAATTATAGCACGACTATATCCGAACTACTTTTAAAACTTATAACATTCGCTCGTATTTAATACATCCTTAGTACATTTTTATGACATTAGATACGGGTTAAAGCTCGACAGGATTTTAAAATCGAAGTGCACGTAATGCTCATTAGTTATGCTGCAGGGTTCCTATTTAGGTACTTACTTTTCCTATTTAGGTAGGTACTTTATTTACGATATAAAAACTATAAAGTTTCCCCTAACAAGCAGTTTTTTTGTTAAATTTTTCTTTTACTTTGTCTTCAATTGTTTTTAGTTTTTGCTTGCAACGATGTTGTTTGTCTGTTAACTTTAGCTTTCATTGTTTTGTGCTTCAAGTAATCTGGAAGCATATAGTTTTAATGCTAAGGTTAAATTACGATCCTGACTACTACGTTTAATGTTTCAAGTAATAAACCTCCGTATTATACGTTTAAAAGGTGTTACTTCATGATAATGGCCCGGTTTCATGCTTAATCCTCATAACTGTCTCCCAGGCTCACGATAATGAGCCTCAAGTCGGTCTTTATTGTAATTAACGATGCCCTAATTGCATCTCGTCTAGCTGGATTACACGTGACCTGAGCTAACCTTTTATGTGGTAGCTTATTTGTAGTAATACTTACTAGAAGTGCTTATGTATCTTCACCATGCTTTAGCCATTTATAATGTGGAATAGAGCTATAAACACCGATTCTGTAAAGCTGTGCACTACTGCGGTACCGTCTTGAATTTTCATGCTGGCTTTTCTACATGCAAGGTACGTGGATTTTCATGGCAGTGGCGGGTTTTATAACTTCCGGCGACTTTTTTTCTTTTTGCTTTTTACACAAGAAAATTAGGTAGGGCTGAAAAAAGCAAGACGCTCGTTTTTTTCTGTCATTTTGGAAACTCGCGACGCGTCGGTTTGGGTGATTGCCTGCCCCTTACGCTCCCACTGAAAGAAGCGTACTACGTAATACTACTTGCCAAAATCTTTTTCAGTCACCAAGTAATTATCTCTAGATGGCTGATTCTGAAATAGACGCAATAAAAAATCGCCATAATATAATCGAATAGATTGTTCTTTGACTTGTCTGTAAATCATCTGGTATCTTATCCCAAGCCATTTAAACTAACATTAACATTAAAAAACTGGCCAAGTGCGAGTCGGACTCGCGTGCAAAGGGTTCCGAACGAATTTAATTTTTTTAACATGTTATGTTAACACTACAGACTTCTAATAGGTTTTCCTGTAATCTTTGGGTAAAGATCTATTATCTCCATTTTTTTCAAAATTGTAGGCTCAGCAGTTTCGGAGTTAAGGGGGGGGAACGGTCATTTTTCGTCTAATTTCTTGAATAACTTCAAAACCATTTATTTTAAAATTATGTAAAAAATATAATTAAGACCCTCACAGTAAGTCCTTTCATTTGATATGTCACACGATATTGTTCAAAAAACTTTTTTTTTAATTTTCTAGTTTGACCCCCAAAAGTGACCCCCACACTAAAAATTTAATAATTTGCGTAATGTGTCCGAGTTTGGGTCATAGAAGTTCATATGTGTACCAAATTTCAACAGAATCGGTCCAGTGGATCCGGAGAAAACTGGCTGTGACAGACGGACAGACAGACAGACAGACAGACAGACAGACAGACACCCGAGTGATCCTATAAGGGTTCCTTTTTTTTTCGGAACCCTAAAAATGTTTTAACAGTAATTGCAACCGTTCAGCCCTTTAACAGTTAGATTTAACTCGTAAATGTACTTCGTCGCTCATTAACTGGTATCTTCCCTTTACCGTATTTTTTATGTCTCAATAAAATTTTCTAATTCATTAGGTTTTCTACTACATTTAATCCACATTACCTTCTGTAATCCGCCATTAGCGTAGAAAAACATAATCGTTAAGCAGCCGGTTGCTGTCAATTAATTACTTCGTAGTTAACCTATTGACTCCGTTCCTTAATTCAAAGGCTTTAATTAGTCATTGAGAAACGTGTTTTTATTTACTAGGTAATTAACTTTACAACTTATGTTTATGAATCTTGTAAATAATAATTGATCGAGAAATCACTACGGTATTCTTTCTTATGTAGGTAGGTACTTACATGTTATATTAAAGCGTCCAGTTTTGATCACATCAATATATTATACAACGTTCACACTCGCCCGCGGCTCTGGTGATACTCCCGTAGGTTACTTGCACATGAGCACACGAGACAATGTATGTATATCATATTATCTGACATACACTACATCCCTCCCTTGTTAATAAATTAAACAAGAAATTTGAATCTAACTGAATTTACTATAACCATTATACTAGTGGACGTCACACGGTTTCACCCTCGTAGTTCCCGTTCCCGTGGGTTTACGGGGATAATATATAGCCTATGTTACTCCCTGATAATGTAGCTATGCAATGCTAAAATATTTTTTCAAATCGGTCCAGTAGTTTCGGAGCCTATTCAATTCAAACAAACAAACAAATCTTTCTTCTTTATAATATTAGTGTAGATTTTTCTATTTAAGCGTTAAGAAAATTTCGTCTGATTTTCCAATATTCTCACATTTAGGATATATTTCCAGTTGGAAATGACATTTCCTTTCTCTGAGTTGATTATCTATCTAACACCGTACCTAACAGATTTCCTATAGGTACTTCTCATGCCTTATCATGTTGCCAACTGACGCGAGTCGCGATTAGCAGCGAGAATTAGTGATTGTATTAGGTATTTAATTAGTTAGCTATATCAGCTAGTACTCTGCTTACGCATTGTTTTATTCAAAACCTTATTCTAGAGCAGAACTATTCTCAGACACGTATCTATTTCAATTCAAATCTGACAGCTTTGATAACCGCGAATCAAATGTAGCTTTAAATCAAGTTTCATGACTAGTCATCGTTCTAGAACATTTTCAAAAAGTATGCTTTGTCATGAATCTCTGTTTATTCTAGGTCCATTCTTTAGCTTTCAGTTTTTATTATCAAAGTCAACGACAAACCTAATGAGTAGTTTGTCTTACCAAAAGAAATGAGGAAGTCTGGCTCATTGGTGAGCATGTTTGTAGACATTGGCTTGACAATGTCCCTAGCCTCTCTTAGAAAATAGTCAAGCAGTTTATCTCCATGAGTAGTTAACTCATTGTAAGTATACCTAATTCTTCCAACATAACAGACAGATGTGTTGCTAGGGAAATTTTTGCGCCACTTCTTCTTCTCAATCATAACGTTAGGAAGTGGTAACAGGTGGGCGTTTCGGACTGTTTTTATGTAAAACTGAATTCTAAAAAGTTATGGATTTTTGAATTTTGACTTGAGATAGGATATTTAATTTCTAATTCCGGAATTACAGGTACAAGAACGCACCTGCGCCCCGAGAGGGCTTCCTTCTCCGCAAACGTCTGTCTGACGCGTCCGCATCGGCAGCGCGCTGGAGCGGCCTCAACTCGAAGACCACCTCACTGGGCAGCCTGGGCGGCAACCAGCAGCCGCCACCACCACAGCTGTCGCCACACACCACCAGCTTCGGCAGGTGGTCGACTAGCCGGCTTAATTCTAACCAAGTGAGTAAAAAGCGAAGATTTTTTTAATGCTAAGCTTACTTCCCAATGGGCAAAGTCCTCTTCTGATACAGAGAAGGCGCGAATATTAAAAACCACGCTTGCTCCAGGCGGGTTGGCGATTACAGATTCATATTACTGACTTACTTAGGTACTATTCCTCACTATGCTTTTCTTCACTTTGACCAGACAGTCAGCTATTTTATTTTATGCCGTTCGTGAGACATCTTCATGTTCATTAAAGTTAACGGTTTCAATCACGTAACTCACTGAAACGGGGGCTCCGCCGCGAACGAAGAGTGGAACTAGTTAGCCTCGCGATTTCGATTCCGAAACATGTCGAACGGAGTCAGGAGTAAAAGTATCAGCATTGGCTGACAAGTGCAGTGTCAGTATTGCTTCCTTCGCCTTTATTATTTTTTTGTGTTTTGCAAATCATTAAATGACTCCTCCCACTCTGGGCGGAGCAGAAAAGAGTGTCAGTCTCTTCTGACTATAGGTAACCCAGCCGTCTACCTTTCTTTGTGTTCCAGGCTTTCGGTAACTCTTTCGAACGGTTTCGCAATGCTTTCTTTACCTGATAGTGCTTTATTTTTTTTCTGTAACATCATAGAAGCATTGCCTTTAGCAAGTTCATCCACCTCAAGTTCACTAGATACTTCTAAAACTGCCTTTCTTCGTACGCTTGGCACTTCATATGGCTTCTCCCGTCATTTCCGCGGTAACGGTTCATTCACCGATTTATTCTTGTTATGTAAACGAGTCTATTGTACTAATACTTGATTGTGTTGTTAAAATTCTAATGGTGACCGGCCAATCGACCGTAAAATGACCAGTAGTTTAGGAAAATTTTCGAGGTAATGAAGCATAGCGACACTTCCTTGCTTAGACAATGTCATTCATTCGATGAATAATGAACGAGATAGTTTTTTATCTCTCGTTGTAAAACAAATTAACGACATGGCTTAAGTGATCAATGATATCCTATTGGATAATGGACTTAACTTGATGGACATAATGCACTTAGTTCGAAGCGTAAATCTATTTATTACTGGAACTCTAAATCCACTTCATCTGATTGGCATATCGTTTAGTGCCTGCAGGGGATAGGTACTAATCTACTTATAAACAAAGCTGTCTATCAATTTTATCATAATCTAGTGATTTTAGTAATACGAACACAGGTATAGACAGCTACAATCGAAGTACCTATCAAAGTACCCATTAGAGTGGATAAGCGCTCATCCAATTGCTAAAATGTGTAAGACCATGGGCTTACCGTAATGGAAAATTGGTTACAAAATCGCTGTCTTAAAGGTCAATTTCTATATACACCATCAACTCTGTTTGACCTGTTTAAATACATCCAAGGAATACACATGCAGATTCAGCAGTCGCCCTTCAGACCACCAGACCAACAATGAGACTTTTAGAATATGATATATTATGTAGTGTGTCATATTCCAACTGCTGGAACTAGAACTGGAACTACAGAGGTATGCAAAACAGGGTGTAAAGTCACACATATCCCCATTGAAAAGGGATCCTTCGACCAGACTAGTGTTGTTTGTGGTGAGCTACGCTTCTGTACAATATTGATTCTAGGCTCTTGTATAGGCGCGTAGAACTTCGATAGCGCAATGTAGGATTTTTGCGACGTCAGTTCTTTTAGTAGGTAGTTCGCATGTGGCGATATAGGCGCTTCTTCAAGACTATATTAAGCTTATGTAAGAAGAACAGTGACCCAACTCCTTGTTTCTATGCACAGACGTCACCGTGCTCCTCAACTCGCAGCAGCATCAGGGGCACCAGTCCTCTATGCTCCCCCTCCGCAAGGTCCTCGTTCAGCGCGCGGCAACCCTACCTCGGCTGGAGGAGTCAAGAGCGACTCAACAGTACCCCGCGAACGCCACATGAGAGGTAAGATGATGGAACAGATGAAGTAAGAAGCAAGATTTTTCTTGCACATTCACGGAAAAAAAAAAAAACGTTCACTCAAGTCCTTCTAGAAAACACTATTGCTGTACTCAGAAAATAATTTCATCCAGTTCTATACCTCCACCAGAAATAATAAAAATTGATGGCGCATCATAATTTACAATGCCAATCCGGTTGATCCAGATTCTGGTCACTTTGCTTAAAAGATTGCTGTTCCGAGACAATAGCTCTTTAGATTATTCGTTTTCTCCAAATCTACTCTCTGTAACATATAATGAGTGGGGTTTATCTTCAATTTCCAGGCTAGCATCGTCCCTACTCCAGTCGACACCCAAATCAGAGGCGTCTGAGGCGTCGAAAGCGTCAGAAGAAATCCAGACCTCGATCAAAGAGGTGACGTCAGCGATAGTGCACTACGTGTCAGGATTGGAGCCTGCTAACGGCGACATCGACAGGCAACCTTCGCCAAGGTCCAGTCAGAAGTTATACTGGCTGGAGAGTTCTTTTGTTGGTAAGTTCAATTGAAAGATTTTGATATACAGCTGGCTTTTCGTGAGCACTTTAATTTTATTAAAGAAAATATGGTCTTTGTTTTTACTGTAGAACATTATGATAACCTTCGGCTTTATAAGAATGTTAATGGTTATGTCGTTCGATCAAGCATTCTTGACATTTAGCTTTACTGTCACGCTCACGATTTTAACAAGAATTGGCTGGCAAGAATCTAGTTTTAAGATTCGCAGTTTAAAATTTGTGTTCGATCCGATATATTCAGGACTACTAAGTCTTTGGTCGGTCCTTCATGTCTGAAAGTCATGGTAATAGTGGGATATTCAGTAACCAGTCTGACTACACCCCAGTACTCCGCAACACAGTCAGAAGTATTCCTATCAAATGAGTCTTCGTCGAAATTGTTCCTACAGAGTTGTGGTGTTGTTTCCAGGCACGAAGCCGCTGGAGTCCCCGCAGACGCCGCTGGTGGTGTCGGAGGCGCTGCCGCCGCTGCCGCCGCACCCGCGGCCGCCGTCGTCGCTGCGCCTCGACCACCGCGCTGCGCCCGGTGAGCCCGCGTGACCACCTGACCCACTCCACACACACTGCAGGTTCCACCGCACTCGCGACACATTCCGCGTACCGGCAGCATCACACATGCTCGCAACGACACAATCCGACACGACGAACGCAACATGCGGTTTTGCCATTCGGCCATTTTGAACTTCAAAGTTCTCTCGATAAAGAATTTGATAGTTGCGAAAAATCATGAAAATTGCATTTATGTTTTAAGAGTCTGAACCTGCAGTGTCCACTTTGTTAATCTTTATGTTACGTTAATACTCTGTGCGTTAATTTTTGTGCTGTTCTGTGTATTTAGTTATTTGTGAAATGAACTCGTTCGGCTGGTTGGAGGAGTTCATTTTGTGAAAACCTATCTGTAATAGAGCTTTATAGACTGTGTGTAAGACTCAGGACCATTATTATATTATATTATTAATTATTATTTGTGTCAATTTATGCACTATTTTGGACTCCCGATATCAATTATTGTGTCAAGTGTTTTTATTTTTTGCATTGTGGACGAAGCACTGGCTTGTAGACGCTTACTTTTAATTTATGTGTTTGTCACACGCAGCTTTGTATTTATTTCATCATGGCGGTGAGTCGATCATGAGTTTTTAAAGTAACGTTGCAGCTTACCAATATTACTATGTATGGTATAAGTATGACAATAGCCGCCTAGTTAATTAGTATCCCGAGAACATTAAAAATATTAAAGGTACATTATTATAATGCAATGTTTTACAATTGATGCATTTCTGTTAGAAGTTCTATCTTATTAATTTTATAATCATTGTTACGGAAATTCAGTTTCCATTAATATTTCGGTACCTAAATCAATTATATATGATTATAAATGAAATAGTCATAGTTAAGATTTTATTTTTGTTTTAGATATTGCCATAATTATAATTTCAATAGTAATCTGACACGAACCAGTAATATCTTTTAGTAATAATTTCGTCCGATGTACAGATTAAATTATTTTTGTTTGTGTGTTTATTTTAATGCAAATCTCTAGTAATTAGTTTAATGGCTAGTTAATATAAATAGTTTTGTAAATAAAATATTATGTTGCTATGTTTTATTTTAGGTGCTAAATCAATTTTTATCTGCTTTCAAACCTATATTTCAGTTCTAAATTCGTAAATACAGGCTTTAATAAATGTCACAAAATATTTGAATAACGTAAAAACAATTATGTTGTTCACATAATATTTTATAAATATTTTTTTAAATATTACCAACAGTTATCAGAACCATAATGTGATGTGGTGGTGAGAAGTGACGGTATAAGTCTGAAATCTAGAAAATTTCAAGTTCCTTCTACTTAAATCACCTCGTAATTTATGTTGGGGTCAAGCTCCTAAGTAAATTATACAGGTTCTGATTAGGTTAGAATAAATACAAAATAATTTTTGCGTTCAAAATTCGCACCGCCGAACTACGAAAGCGTCACGAACCATAGACGATATAAGCATGTTATAAAATAAAAAGAAAGAAAATGTCTATGACAGTTTGTAATGGCCGCCTATATTTTAAAACATTGATATGGCGCCAAAATCAATTACACTTAATTTTTACTGCAGCTCTCTACAATCTAATAATTTCCAAATAAAAAGTACCTAAAAGAAAATGTAATATCAATACGTAGTTATAGGGTATAATATTTGTATGTTAGAATCTCGGTACCTTGTTCATGTTTATAGAAGACTACAGGATATTGTCTTCATTATCATTTCAATATTGTACTTTTAGTTACGTTTTAATCGTAATGATTATTGAATATATTCATTTTTATTTTATATGTTTCGTTTTATTTTTTATTTCTGTGTATGTGAGTTAAGTTTATTTTAGTACTTGTTATTGCTTTAGGAGAAAGTCAAGCGACAATTCATTGGCATTTTTCACAGCTTTTCGTACCTAACTTTAACAGCACTTTTTCAATGTTTTATTTTGCTTTGATGCAATTCGGAGAAAGAAAAAATTAAAGAGGCTCATTTTCGAGCGATCATCAAATGTATCGCGTCAGAACATAAGAATCGCTTGTTTCTCAGGTTACCCTATTCTTAGGACTATCCAACATTGTACCTACTCATAGCCAATGAGGTCACTGTTATATGACAAGGTAAGTTCATCATACAACTAATTGGTACATAGGTAGGTACCTACTATCATAGGTCTTTCAAACCACGCTATACGTCTTCACAGAGCACCTGTCCTTTGTCCATTCTAATAAATCATTGAAACCGACTTCCAGACTGGCAAGATTCCCAACGTTCCCTGAACTTAGGTATCACGCGGCCGTCTCCAGGCTCCACAACTCTTGAAGACGTGCTGGACTCACTCTTGGGGTTGCCATCGCAGCCGGCGAGGATACCCACGCCTCAGCCCAGTCCTAGGAAGGGTTCAAGTCCCTATTATTTGATGGGCGGCAAGGTACATAAGTTTTTTTACTTATGACTTTTTTGTGCAATGTTTAATGGATAGGAACAATGTGTATCAACAACTAGGTTAATTACTTTTCTCAGTAGGTAAATGCAAGTGGAAATTTATTTAGAGCAACCTTATTTCATGATAATTACGATCAAGTCAGATTCTGACATTGAGAAGACAGACTTTGATTCGCCAAAATATATCATCTACATATTAAATTTTCACACAAAAATTAACTTCGTCAGTTGAACTGAAACGAATTCAGATCATATACTGGTATAAAATCCCAAAATTGGTCCTACCAGTCGTAAATGACCGTCCTCAGAGTCCCCGGTACGAACAACTGGCCAGTAGCGGGCACAGCAGCGCCTCCCCCGCGTCGCGCCTCCTCGGCACGCCCAGCGAGGGCCGCAGCTCCATCACGGACAGTCCCGAACACGAGCGACCAGGTAGGAACGATATGTAAGTCTGAGCCGTTCCAATTTTTCTCTATTACATTACCACACCTCCACAAGACTAGGCCCAAATCTCTCACACTAAGCACCAGTAATTATTTCTGCTTATTATTCATTTCTATGCTCTCTAACGGAATCATCAGGTATTCTGTACAATGTCTAGGCGTATTGTGTTAATGGTTCTCTTTTTATATGACCTTGTCCTTTATCGAGTAGGCAGCATGAAGTGTCCTCCGCGGCATGGTTGTATTTTGATTTTCCGGTGTTCTTATCGACGTTGGTTCTGAGTCTTACTTAACTTGATGTTAATTCATTAGCTTAAGGTTCATTTTCTAAACCCAATTTAGAACTAAATTAATCGGTGTTCTGTACTATTTCAGGCAAGGATACAGTTGATAATCTTGGCGCCATGCAAGAGTCGAGGAGGCCACGTTCGGCGCAGGGCGAGCACTCCCGCCGGAGAAGTGAGCCCTTCGCCCAAACGAGTGTCTCCCTCGACCGCCGCACAAGCCTCGATGCCGCAGCCCTTCGCCCTTCCGATGCTCATTTAACTCACCATGATTCCCGAGCCTCCCTAGCTTCTCTACAGACTGAAAATAGCACAGATGAAGCCGTCATCCGGTGCAAATATCCAAAATGTCCCTCCCGAGCCCCATTACCCGATGCCAAAAGACACTACAAGACTTGTCATAATTGCACCACAATGTATTGCTCAAAGGAATGCCGCAGGGCACACTGGGAGAAACACAGAAAAGTTTGCTTGCACACCCGAGCGAGCACTCTCTGCAGACAGATCATATCAGCGGCCAAGGAAGATGCGGACGCCTTGCATCAAATCAGCACTATAGCTCACAAAGGCTACCTGGCCCTCGGGCGAGGCGTTGTCAAAGTATTCTTTACAAGTCCCGAGTCGGCTGAAAAGTTTACCACACACGGTTTTCAATATTTAAGTGAGCCGGAATTTATGAAGTGGACGTCTCTTCAGCCGAATGAAATGGGTGTAGAATTATACACAGAGGTGGTTAAACTTTGTAAAGCTTACAATCCTGAGACGAGAGTAATTTTATACGTGGCTGTGTGTATTATCAGTGAAGTGCCGACGAAAGGTGCCGTCAAATGGGAGAGACAGATGGTGTCGAGATGCGCTAAGCTACGTCTCAGTAAAACAGTAACCGTTGCAATTCAAGAACAGAATAGAAGACGATATAGAAGAGATAGCAAGTCTACTCCAGAAGATAGAGAAACTCTAATTCTGACTTCTAAATTAAGTAACGCGGGTGAGAAGAATGCAGCGACTGCGCACAAGTTTAGACAAATATGTTTCCAAAACATATCGAAAGAGCTGGAGAGTAGAGGAGTTAATTTAAAAAAGCATTTCCCCGAAGTCTACTCGAGACTAGGAGCGTACGTGGATGGTACGAGCGATAGGTTCATTCCGATGACCATTTACCCGAAAGATGTGACGAGTGGGCGGTCTTTCATGTGCGTGATCATGCCGGACAGTGACGTGGAGAGCGGGACGCCAGTAGACGGCAAGGTGACGACTGTAGACGTAGGCGTAGACCGGTCACGACACCAGCTGTCTACTCCCATGTGAGAGTATTATATAAAACGTAGGTCATTAGTCAATGTCGCTAAGGAAGGCAGTTAACATCTACCAATGAGGGTAGTAGTAAAAGACAATGTGGTTATTGGTGATGATGTATTTCCCAATACCAGTTCTTCTTAAATATTATTTAAATTTTAATCTCCGAATATGAATCTCGTGTGTGAAATGAAAGTATAATGATAACGTGCCCTTAAAATTGTATTATGATTATTTTAGATACCTATATGCTATGCTATACGCGTTTTAAAACCGCGCATGGTCTTTGAATAAATTTCAATTGTGACATAAATAAAATTAATGTTGAAAAATTCTTAAATGCCCAATTTCAGGATATTTAGGACGCGTGTAAAATCTTAAGATATTAACAAGTTTTTTCTAACTTTGTACAAAAGATAATAAATATTTAAAATAAGTATAATATACGCAGAATACACTGCAAATTACATAAGAGGTTGACATCAAACTATATTGCTATTAAAATGTTTAAAAGGCCAGTAGAGTGTTTTAATAGATTTTTTGAACAAAGTTACCAAAAACTGACTTTCATAATGATATAGCGTGCCCTGAGTAGTGCTTACCTATATTATATTTACCTCTTGTTACTTTCTCCGTTACTATGAATGTGCACTTATGTTAGATAAATATTAATTTAAGAGAAATATAAGACGTTGTGACGTGTGTTAAAAAGTACATTTTTTATTCTAAGGATTTAGAACTTGTTTCTGCAATTTGACAATAGTTTAAATTTAAAATGATATTTATTGCAAAGCCTATATTGGCACAGAGGGATGTATTTAAGATTTTTTTAAAGAGATGGAATATGCTTTATTATTCAGAAAAAAGTGATTTTTATACAAACGTAAGCTTATAATGCATGCGAGCGATTAGTGAGAATTAATACAAAATAAAACGATTCTAGTGTTTTGTCTTTAGATAGATGATTCAATTAAGATTTTTTTAATGGAAATTTACACATTTAGGTATTTGTAGTAAATGTTTTTGTGAATGAGTCAGGTTGTGTTTCTAACAAAATGGCTCAGACTTGAAATTCGATGTGGCGTAGGTATCATCTATATGGAGCTTGAAAGAGAATTCTGTCAGTCGTAACACATTTCGAGCAAATGAACAGCATTCTAGTGGTAGGTACGTCAGTACTCGAGCACCATACTTCAATATGGGGGCGGGCGTGGGTACGAATCCCACTTCTGATATCAGAAGGGGTCAGATAAAATAGCTCATAGTATTTTAGGCCCTTTCTTGATGTTGAACTCACATTACGACAAAACTCCGTGCTACGTCACATCAAACATTTTTAGAATTTTAATCATCGGCTGGAGCGGGAACGGACAGTATGGATATGCAAGTGTCAAATATTCCTAAACCTTTACATTCCATTCAACCATTTGAAAAGGCACAAATATTAAATAGTTTTTTAATAAACGTATTATGGTGCCAACATGAAACGAGAGGTCATGCTTGAAGATAAAAAAAAAACTTAGCATTGTGCTCTATAGACTCTTCCTGAAAATACCTTAAAAAACTGTAACTAAGAAGCGTGTTATGTACGAAAGTGTTAATTTAAAAAAATACAATAAAGCGTGTACGTGCATTGAAAACCGTAGTAGTTATAGTTACGGGTCGCGATTTTAGGGGTCTTGTAAGATTTAAATGTTCCAAATGGTATGATCACCTGACAGAAAAGTACTAAGGTAGATAGGTAGCCATCCAACTTAGCCGTTTAACTACTTGTTTAGATCAGAATGGAAGGCGCTAGATAAATGTGCAATAACAGTCATTGGCCCACATACATTTATTGACTTTACCCGAGCTTAAGGACACCTGTCCATTTTTGCGGAGTGAGGCAGCGGAGCGGAGGAACGGAGAAATATTAACCAATGGAATTGCACAAAATGTAAAAAAAAACAGAGATAACGACATACAGCTGTCCTGAATCGACTTCGTCCTCTATCGTTCTTTAGTAATGAAAAACGGTTCATAATTTTACTGTTCAGATATCTACGACAGGCTATTAGTGAAAGGTCAATGTACTTTATTGCTAGTTTATCCGGCGTATACCATAGTTATCTCCGACTACCGAAAGTCTCGCAACAATAAACCATTAACTGTGTCGAAGCTTGACAAGTTACACTTTCGTACAAACACGTTGACTTTCCCTCAGCTGCGGTGCTGGCAACAATTCTTCCAATAATGGCATTACACGTGGTGACTACGCTGTAATGTGTAATTATTTATATCGTTGTTATATAACTTAAAAGACAAGATAAATATGTTTAATGTTTAGGGTTCTGCTTCATTTTGTGTTCATTGTAACGGCTTGTCGGATCAGAGAATATTTAAAATTACGGGATGAATGCGGTGACCTTAATCACATTAGTTGGTACTTAGAACTGGTGGAGTTCTTTGAGCGCAAAATGGTAGTAGCCCTTAGTAATAGAAACCTTTAATGTTGTGTTGTCTGCATCTAAACCCAAACTGTCGATATATAAATGCCTCATCCTTTTTATAAGTTTCCTATTTATTTAGTTTTACGCATTTCTCGTAGTTCAAATAATTCGATGTATCTATAATAAATGTTCAAAATACATGATTCCTTCAAAAATCGGGCATTACTACGTATTTATAAATATTTTTATATCATCATTGCCTAAGCCAATGTGTTGAAAAAAAAACATATTTTATTATACCTAGGTACCTAACAAACAAAAAATTGGCCCATGACGATGCGAGTAAAAATTTATGTCTTGACCTGTGTATGTAAACTAACGCTCATTAACATTTTTCTATGTAATTCTATGATAAATTATAATTTAGACATTTTTAAAACTAATCTACTATACTACCTATTTGTAAACGCCTATAAAGATTTTCATACATTATTATATTCATAATGTTGCCATATCAATTGTTTTTCATAGTCTGGAATCCAGATTTTTTATCTAGTTGTCCCTTATGTATTTCAAATAAACGGCCCAGCTACTAATATTGTTTTATTTATATTGCCTTACCACGTGGTTCTAATCAGACCATTATAATATTACGCTGCATCCGCGAAATAATGACTTCCAATGCGCAAGAGATGCAAAGTACAAATCGTCTGTAACAGTTTAGTGCAAGAAAAAGAACATTTGGCCACATCATGTTCCCCAAGTCTCTGAACTGAATTATTTACTGTGGTGAGGAGTGGACATAAAATCGTGGAAAGTAGAAATTAATTAACTAACTTTATTTGTAGGAAGAGAAGCATCAAGCAAGAGGGTGAAATATTCGCTTATCTGCCCTGAAAGCAACCTCGTTTTCTTAGTGCATGAACAGGTGTGGAGTTAATACTTACCCATTTTCATCAAATAATCGTTCGTTAAAATCATCGCATTTTTTTTGGCTTCGCACGCATTTAGCCCATGTTACGTTGGTTAGGTACCTCTGTTTTCACAATTTTATAATTGGCGCCATACTTTGGCGCCTAATTTCAAATGCGTGTTATTCTCATCAGCATGATTAATAAAAATGTTACCGTGAATACAAATATATTTCAATTATTTTTTTCGTTTTATATCAATACAAACTAAAAAAACAGAAAATACAAACTAAAAAAAGAAAATATAATAATATAAAAAGAGATTTTGTATTGAACTATAAAAGAAAATTTTCATTTAGTACTGTTTGAAAGGAACAAGTTATCGAGAATATCGCCCCGAAAATTGGAAAATTGCTTTGGAATGAATTTCCGAACGAAAGCAAGTTTTTGACCTTTGACCGAGTGACATTATTATGACATTTGATCAATTGAGTTCTGGCTGGTTACTGAAACGGACGGGTAAAGCTGTGCTGTAATAGAAGCGCATCTTAGTGAATTGTCGCGAAATTAGAGTGTTTACTTTTATTTACATAATTGTTAACAATGGTGCCGTCGACTGTTGTGTACGTTGCGGCGGTGCCAATCTCAGTGATCGTAGCTCTTGGCTTGCTTCGCAAGTGGAGGTCTAGGAAGTGGGCTACCTGTGTGAGCAATACGTGTTTGAGAGGGAAAACCTTCCTCATCACTGGAGCAAACAGTGGCATTGGGTATGAAACTGCCAAGACTATAGTTAGGAGGAAGGGACGGGTGATATTCGCCTGCAGAGACATTGGCAAAGCTAAGGAGGCCATCGCTCACATTCGTAAGGAACAGCCCAACGGGGGCGAGATGGTACGTAAAAAACAAATTATTTCATAATATTCACAAATTTAATTTATAACATATTAAATTCTATTTATATTATCTGACATCATTTTAAATTAAGGGCAACTTTTTATGCATCCGACTTGTTTTCAAGCGCGTGTGTACAATTCACGTAGGTACCTAGTTAAAAATAACACATTTGGCAACTAGAGGGTACTCAAGCACAGCTGTTTTTTACCTCAAAGGTATTCTATATTTTCATCAGTGATGAATTTGGCTTGAAGAATAATGGTTATTTACGGAGAGTGATCTCAAGTATAAATAAAATAGCATTTATTTACTCTTACTTAGACACCAAATAATATGTCCCACTTTCCTATAAGAAACTCAAATTTGTCATGATAAAAGATAATATGTAAGATTACAAAAAACAAGTCACCATGATTTTTTTAAACTTCTTGCTTAGAAACAATGATAAATAAAATAAAGTGACATAAGTCCTTATCATTGGTACTTGCTGAGAGGAAATTGTTAGCAAATCAGCAGGTTATCAACATTTGTTATGTAAATACCTACAATATGTTATCTTGGAACAATAATTAATAAGATGATATTGTAGCTGTCACAATTTTTAAGGAGATAGGGCTTATTTGAATCGGAATAACTACTAATACTATGTTGCTTCCAGGAACCAATTTAATTGGTTGAGATTTATATTTTGAAGAATACATTTATTACTTTTATTTTTTTATTTTGTTGCAAAGATATTTTTTCGAGAAGAAAATCCATACATTAGTGCAAGAAACTGATTACACTATGAGCATTTGAAACTTTATATAAATGCTACAAATAGGAATAAGTCCGTTTATATTAAAAAAATATAATGAATTAATTAATGAGATATATGTATAGGGAGCGTGCAGAAACTATAGTTGGCAGCACAGAAATGTCACTGTCAAGTATGTTAAAGTATAAAATTCAAAATAGCTATGCTAGATGGCACAGTCTACTTTGCACAGATTCCCCTTAACTGAGTGTGCAGTAACCGCAGGTAGCAGCACAGGAGCATCAATGTCAAGTATTCGTACCCTTAAAATTTCGAACGTGTGATACTCATAGATATAATAAATAAGTTGTTTTTTATATTTCTATGGCGACACTAAATGGCATAATCAACGCCATGCATGTTCTCCATAAGCAGCACCCTTTGTTTGTTATATATCAAAATACATTTTACCTAAGTTAAGTGATGTGATTAATCAAAAACTTGACTTTTCACTGAGTATCAATAAGAAAACCGTTCGACCTTACTGTTAAGTATGTGTGCGTGTGCCTACGCATCAATAAGTGCATATGCGAACATCAGTGCGCACCAATAAGTATATATGCGAATAAACATCAGTGCGTTACTAACAAGCAGTTGTTTCACTTGTCTGTCCTCGTACTTAACACTTACCAAACAACTAAGCATGTCTCTTAATTAAACTCATGCCTTTTCCCACATAATACTTTAATTAAACACAATTTAAATGAAGTACAAAATTATTTTGATTACAGATCCCCATGCAGCTAGACTTAGCATCATTCGAATCTATAGAAAACTTTGTAGAAGTAGTGAAAAAAGGCTTCAACAAGATTGATGTACTTATCAACAATGCAGGCGTTGTTGTACCACTGAACCAAGACCTGAAAACAAAGGAAGGATTTGAGATACACTTTGGAGTGAATCATCTGGGTCACTTCCATCTTACAAACTTACTTTTGGATCATTTGAAAAGGGCTACACCAAGCAGGTATGTTGAGAACTCATTAACATTGTTTAGCTGTTCATTAACATCTTTGCCTTGAGTTTTACCTAAGAATCTATGGATTTGGGCAATGCTCTTTGCCTGGCATGCTACCTTAGTACATCATTCTTTGGTCAAAAAAATATTGATGGTTAACTACGAAGACCTAACTCAAAATATCTAAAGTTATCACAAGACACAAAAAATATTATTATTTCTGTTTATATGCAAATATGATTAAAACAAAATTCAAATGGTACTTGTTTTTGCTATAGTGTGAGATAAAATCAGTAACAATTTGTCTTAAAATGTAAATTACAAAGTCTTGGTGGTAAACTGTTGTTATGTTTGAAGACAGATTAGTTTCATATCATGCTATGTAAATAATAAGTAGGCAAAAAACAAATAGGTTTTAAGATTACCTATTAAAAATCTAATCTAAATTATTTGATTTTAAAACTGTAACAAACATACTTAACTATTTAATCTATGAATTCCTAGTTAATGTATTGCTACATTTGAATGTATCACAATGACTACTTGAGATTATGACAAAATAATTACTTAGATTACAGTTTAATTAGTCCAAAGTATTATTTCATGAAAACAATACATCAATCAAAGTGATATAATAAAGTATGTGATTGTTTACAAAGATTAACTTATTGTTCTGATTATTTTACTGTTGTTTTTGCTGGCTATCACAATTATTTATGATGACACTTGCTACCTACTTATTATGCTGCCTCCACACGCTTGGTGTTTGCCACAAACAGGACAAACACCGAACACGTCCCGAACACCGACCACAAACACGGCATCCACATGCTTGGCGAACGTGCAAGTATATTCCGGATTACTTTCGGGTTAATAGTACTCCCGCAGTAAAAAAAATGACGTATCTATACAAAACAACGTAATCGATTTCCGACCTTAAGATATTTTATAAAAGTCGGAAATCGGTTAATACTTCGTTTTATGTAGATACGTCCTTTTTCTTATGAAGGCAGAATAGAACTGAACAAGCGTGTGGATACATCACAAACACGTTTGACGAACACCCTTTGATTTGTGCACAAAAACCGACACCGATGCCGATCATTGCCAAACACTTCCCGAACACATACGCAAACAGCAAACACCTATCCACACGTTCGTGTTTGTTGTTTGGTGTTCGCTGTTTGCCACTGTTTGCCAAGCGTGTGGAGGCAGCATTAAAAGACAAATATCGAAACAGTCTTTTATGCTGCCTCCACACGCTTGGTGTTTGCCACAAACAGGACAAACACCGAACACGTCCCGAACACCGATCACAAACACCCAACACAAACACGGCATCCACATGCTTGGCGAATGTGCAAGTATATTCCAGATTACTTTCGAGTTAATAGTACTCTCGCAGTAAAAAAAAATACGTATCTATACAAAACAACGTATTCGACCTTAAGTTATTTTATAAAAGTCGGAAATCGGTTACTTCGTTTTATGTAGATACGTCCTTTTTCTTATGACGGCAGAATAGAACTAAACAAGCGTGTGGATACATCGCAAACACGTTTGACGAACACCCTTTGATTTGTGCACAAAAACCGACACCGATGCCGATCACTGCCAAACACTTCCCGAACACATACGCAAACAGCAAACACCTATCCACACGTTCGTGTTTGTTGTTTGGTGTTCGCTGTTTGCCAAGCGTGTGGGAGGCAGCATTACAATTTCATTCAGGTTAAAGTAAGATCAATATTATACCTGACAAGTTAAAAACAAACAAATAAACCACAACAATTTTGTTTAACTGATGATTTATTTAATACCAATACACGTCTGTTTGGACGGAATAAACAATTTTTCTTTCTTCTTTTTTTTTCTTTCTTATAGTAGTGTTGACCATCGTATCGTCAAAAGGGGTGAATAGGTATGGTGGGGTGAATTGAAACAATACTTTCATAGGGATTTTCACTGTAATATCAAAATACATTTTTAGGGTTCCGTACCCAAAGGATAACCAACGGATCCCTATTACTAAGCCTCTGCTGTCCGTTCGTCCGTCCGTCCGTCCGTCCGTCCGTCCGTCAGAGGGCTGAATCTCAAGAACCGTTATAAGTAGACAGTTCAAATTTTCACAGATTGTGTATTTCTATTGCCGCTATAACAACTAATAATAAAAATTAAGGTTTATGGCACGGAACCCTTCGTGTGCGAGTCCGACTCGCACTTGGCCGGTTTTTTTTTTGTAATTTCAGTTAAATAAAATTAGAGACGGTAAATGCTGCCAAAAATATTTAAATAACGTGAAAATCCCCTTCAAAGTTTTGTTTCGATTCACCCCTGCATTCATATTCACCCACAATTAAATCGCATAAAGCCAACTGTACTTCAGTTGGCTTTATGCGATTTAATTGTGGGTGTTAGTTATAATTTAGAAGCGTCTAAGTATGTTTAATGGACACCCTACTCTTCTCTTTTAGCCAACAGAAGCCCACAAATGCCAACCACCTTTATTTTAAACTAGTGGACGTCACGCGGTTTCACCCGCGTAGTTCCCGTTCCCGTGGGAGTACGGGGATAATATATAGCCTATGTTACTCCCTGATAATGTAGCTATACAATGCTAAAAGAATTTTTCAAATCGGTCCAGTAGTTTCGGAGCCTATTCAATTCAAACAAACAAATCTTTCCTCTTTATAATACTAGTGTAGATGTAGATAATAAATACACAAACATACTACTCTTTACTACTACAACCAGGCCAGGTGGCCTCCCATCTAATAAACATCATCCACGGCAGATACAGATGTTTTACGTCTTTTAACGCCTCTCTATAAACTCGGAGAATATAAATAGCAAGTAATACGGCATTGCGTAACCTTTGAGCAAGTCGTTGAACCGAAACATGATGAGATAAAAAAAAATCGATACATTTATCTTCTCGACTATGGAAAACTATACATAAACGTATCTACATTATGGCGTGGTTCTACCTTGATAACTATTCGTATTAAAGTTAGTACTAGAAGAATAAGCCTCTGAAAGAATGTATGGGTAATCTGGAGATTATAGTGTCTTGTTCTATAATCTCCAGATTACCATATAATTTTCGATGTTTAATTTTGGCATAACTTGATTACGCTTTATGTATAGTATAGTGCTATGACGTGTTACATGGTAATAAGGGGCCCAGAACCCAACCTGATACTCCTATGTAAATCTTTTACATTCTAAGTAATAATATAAATTTGCATTGTTGCGTCGCGCCGCGCCGTCTGCATTAAAACCATATTATCTCTAGGAACAATTTTATAAAATACTAGTGGACGTCACGTGGTTTCACCCGCGTAGTTCCCGTTCCCGTGGGAGTACGGGGATAATATATAGCCTATGTTACTCCCTGATAATGTAGCTATCCAATGCTAAAAGAATTTTTCAAATCGGTCCAGTAGTTTCGGAGCCTATTCAATTCAAACAAACAAATTTTCCTCTTTATAATATTAAGTGTAGACTAGCTTTTCCACGGTACATATCCCGGTTTTTCCACGTCCCTATAGGAATTTCGGGAAATCCTCTCTTAGCGCTCCCCTACACTCCCCAAGGTACCTACATGCCAAATTTCACCTTCCTACGACCAGTAGTTTCGGCTGTGCGTTGTCTGTTAAACCTCTTCTACGCGGATGTTATCTAGCGTTCCATCCAATCCTATCCAAGGTGACCTTGCTGGATTACATCCGTGTAGACGCCAGATGTAATCCAAATTCATACAAAATTCGCGGATGGAAATCAAGCTCCCTCCAAGGTCACCTTGGATAGAACGCTGGATTAAATCCGTGTAAAAGTGGTTTTAGTCACTCAGTAACGGAAGAATTTTATAAATTAGGACTAGCTTTTTCCCGCGACTTAATATCCCGTTTTTCCTGTTCTCGTAGAAATTTAAGGAAATACTCTCTTAGTACTCCCCTACGGAGTGTAGGGAAACTTCATGCCAAATTTCATTTTTCTACGACCAGTAGTTTCGGCTGTGCGATGTCTGTCAGTCACTGAAACAGTAGCGGAAGAATTTTATATATATTGATTGATTGATTGATTATTCATATTTTCGCCTCGCACTGAATGAACTTGACCTTCAGTGTATCAATACGTCCATATTGCAACGCAATTGTGCATATTGATAAACGATTCTAAAACAGAATTACAAAACACTGTTCCGTATTCATTACAGAATAGTAGTTCTATCATCGACTCTGCACGAGCGCGGTAATATCGACTTTGACGACTTGAACTTAAGGAAGCAAATTGAAGAGGCGAAGAGGAAGGGCGGTAGTCCCCGCCACAACCCTGGGTACTGCAACTCCAAGCTGATGAATGCTTACTTCGCGAAGGCGCTGGCCGCCAACCTGAGGAACACTGGCATAGATGTCAACATGGTCTGCCCTGGCTTCTGTGCTACTAATCTGTTTAGGTGAGATTTAAAACTATATAAAGTACTGATGAGATGGTAGAAAATCTGATGTAGTTCGAAAAGAACACTAGACTTATCATGGCGTCTTAAAACCATCATGATTCCAGTGTGAAAGAGAGACGGAGTTATACAAGACCGATAGCACTATCCCTTTTTCTAAACGGAATCATGGTGGCATTGGCCCGTCACAGTACTTGTTTTGGCTACGCATTTTATCGGACTTTTCTTTTGGGATTACCTACATGACGATAATATAGTCCATGTCATGACAGGCTGCAACAGGACCAACTTCCCAGGGTAAAACTTTATAAAGTCATAAACTGATGAAATCTATTTCCAACACTCCAATAGAGTAAATGCATGAAAAAAATATTTATTCAAGAAAATAGAATCAAAATTACTCGACAAACAAACGAGATACTTACAGTAATTTTAAACAAATATATCTGTTCTTCTCGCGAAAACGCTGTTTTCTATGGCAGCTGTATAGACGTCATGGGCTTTGACGTCAAAGTTCATATCGGACTTCTCTCTCTAATTGTAATCTTTGAAGCTTTATAACTTCAACGCTGATGAAGGTATTTAAAAAATAATTTCATGATTGTTTACTAGAGCTAGTAAGTATTTAATTTTCCCTATTGCGTCATTCATAAAATCGCATATTCTTTCACTGTTGAAAGGGGTCCGATCCATTGTTTCACATGCTTAGAAACATAACCCTCCTCCTGGCGCAGTCGGGTAAAAATGTATCTGCCCGACCACGTTAATCACGCAATGAATTCTGTTCAAATGACAAATTATTTTTTTTGGGTTCCGTACCAAAATTGTAAAAAGGAACCCTTATGGTGTGACTAAGTCTGTCCGTCTGTCACACTGAATATCTCAAAAACTACTACTGCTATCAACTTGAAATTTGGAATATATTTAGATGATGTTTGCTCAACTATTTTGCAAATAAGAGAGAAATAAAAATGTTTATATTTTCTTGCAACAGCGACTGAACCATGCCGCCTAAAAAAAATGTCGGAGAATGTGCAAATAGCGCTCTTTCATATGATAGCCCACATTAGTAGCACCACTTTTAATTTTTAAGATATCTTAGAGTAGGCCGGTTTTCGACTTTTGACGAAAGAAATGATAATTTTTTACCGTTCCCTCTCCCTTATCTCCGAAGTTTGCATAAGAAAAATCTGAAATTATTCTAGGTGATAGAAGTTTATGTAAACATTGTGTTAAAGTTTATTAAACAAGAAAACTAAAACGATGTCTCTAAATAGCACTCATTCAGAAAATATCAACTAAAATAATATTAGTTTCTCTATCGGTCAAGAGATGGCACTGACCTAAAACTGCAATATACACCGCGGTGTTAAAATTCTCTGACGCATATAGGCCTCGCCAATGAAAATTTAAAAACATTTCACGTTATGATGGTACGGAACCCTCGCTCTTGACCAGTTTTTTTTTATATTACGCATTTAGACTTATGATGACAATACATATCTTATAAGAACTAAACGAATTTTTTTTTCTTGTTATCGATATATTTAAAACAACACTTTTATACTTTTCAGGTATTCAATAAAATGGTATCACTACATACTAATGGCCCCAATACTGATTGCCTTCATGAAGACTGCCAAACAAGTAAGTATATTTGAATTCTAAGTTTAATTGTTGTCTAGCTCCCACAATATTTGGAGTTAATTATTTTTAGAGATTAAACAATTTGGTACGGATACTTACGAAATTAAAACAAAAACATTCCCATAGTTTTATTCTTTTAAGTAACATTAACAGCTTATTCATAAATAAAGACATTGTAACTACGTATTTAAGCATATATTAAATACTGATTAGAATATTCTAGATTCAAATTAATAATTAATCTATAGAAAATTTGAATACAGATTTTAATTAGTATTTAAACGAAGCACATACAACATTTAATAGGCCCATGGGTTCCAAAAATGAATTTTCTTAACATTTAGATAAGATTTAACAATCATTGCAAATGATTGTTAAATCTTATCTTTAGATAAGGAAGAGAACAATAAGATATTTTTGAAGACTAGTGTTTTTTTAATCCGAGTCATCACCTAATGCTTTTAACATTTTACGTCACAATAAAAATGCTGACGCAAACTATTAGCCAATTTGTGTAATAATCTAATATATAAAAATCTCGTGTCACGGTGTTTGTTACCGAAGTCCTCCGAAACGGCTCGACCGATGTTCATGAAACTTTGTGTGTATATTCGGTAGGTATGAGAATAGGTGGTAGGGTACTTTTTTTGTATGGCAAAACAACGTTTGCCGAGTCAGCTAGTAATTAGATAAAAAAGAAAGATAGCTTCTTGCCTAAAAATTAATTAAGTCTTTTGGACGTCTAGACAACTTTTATTTTTGTGTATTTAGCTTCAAAACTTAGAGCAGTTGAAAATGCGGTAGGTATACAGATTGCCAGCACAACACGAACACATAACATGTAGGTTAAAAATAAAAAGCATTCAAACCAAAAAAAAAACTAAAATTCGTCATCAATTGTCGTCATCCGTGGAAACGTAGTCCGTCGAACTTGGATATCCTTGAATTTAATATTTAGATGTAATCTTCACCGTACAATTCAATTGTTGTTTTCCGAATAAAATCTTACTATATATTAAATCTTACAATACTATAAATGCGAGTTTGGGTGGATGTCAATTTGTTACGCATGTCGCCAGAACCGATCTGGATAAAATTTGGCACGGAGATAGATTATATACCGAATGAGTACTATCCTGAAGAAATGTAATTAGTCCGTCAGATAGATTTTCAGAAAATATTGGACACGTTTCTTTGGATTCATTAAAATCTGTGAGTGAACAATAAATAACTTTACAAATTTATATGGGACCACTTTCGAGGTGGGCATACCTCCAATAAAAAAAGAATTATCAAAATCGGACTACTCTGTAAAAAGTTATGCGTGGTCATACATTACAATCAGTGAGTGAACAATCAATCATCCCCTGTTTTCCTTAGGGTTGGAATTTTTTTCAAATTTATAATGGGACCACCCTTTCCAATAAAATAATTATCAAAATCGGACTACTCTGTAAAAAGTTATTTTTGTATTAATTACGCGTCAACTTGAGAACCTCCTCCGTTTTTTCGTCGGTTAAAAATGAATACAGTGCGTTGAAAAGTCGCGTGACGTCACATTTTAGTACGCTGTTTATGTGATGTCACGTCACCAACCCCCACTCTTGAACTTTGATGCGCTTAATCATTATCATTTTTAATCGATTTGAAATGGCATAAACTATGTGTCCAAAAAAAAAATAATTAATAAATAATAAAAAAATAATTAATTAATAATAATAAATAGAATAATTATTTTTCGATCTAGGGAAGTACCCAATTATCGATATTCACCAAGGCGAAGCCGCTGGCATAAGCTAGTCAGAAATAAAACCTTACTAATAACAACTACTACTACTAAACTAACTCTCAAAAACTCTTCCAGGGTTCCGAAACGGTAGTGTTCTGCGCCACAGACCACAGCATCGAAGGTAAAACCGGCAAGTTTTACCGCGACTGTGAGGAGTACTCCTCCAAGCATGAGTTCGACAAGGATGTGGAGGCCAAGCTGTGGAACGTCAGCGAAGAACTGGTGAAAGCTAGGAAACCCCTATGAATGGAGGAAGGGAGTAGGCATAGTCTTTAAGGTGTCTAGTGCCATTGCTGTGCAGTCAGGGAGTAAAAATGTTTGGAATACAAAGGGTCATTAAAACTTGGCGATATAAAAAACATCGGTCTGAATCCTTACTAATATTTTAAATGCGAAAGTAACTCTGTCTGTCGCGCTTTCACGCTAAAACTACTGAACCGATTTAAATGAAATTTGGTACAGAGATAGTCTAGAGCCTGAGAAAGGACATAGGCTACTTTTTATCCCGGGAGTATGTTCCCTTGGGTCCACGTGGGCGAAGCTGCTGGCAGAAGCAAGTAGGTTATAACTGGCACGAGTCGTGAGCACTCTCCATTGGTCGGTTTAGCGACGACAACTCTGACGCTTCACGTTATTGGTTCGTCAGTCAATGCTCATCGACTATTGCGCTTGCAAGTTTCGTTCGCCCACCGTACATTAGCGAGATCACCCCGCTGCATTCATCTGTGCTCACGACTTGTACCAGCTACTATATCGAAAACCGAAAATAGGGCGATTTTTTGAATCACTTCAAAATTAAGTAAGTAGAAAATTTGGTGGAAGAAGAACGTCACCGTCTTTAGATTACACGCGTACAAAAGAGATAGCGTGGTGTTTCCACCACGCCCCCACTCTTCATCATACTAATATTTAAAATACTAACTGCTGCTTAACCAATTTTGACGCTGTCTGTAATTTTTATAAAAAGACTTCATCTAAGTGTTACTTGTTCTTTCAAAACAACAACAGTCAGTGGAAAATATCTTGTTCGATCATCGAAAAATGCGAATGTCTGCGTTCTCGCTAAGGTCTAAAATTGCTTACGAATCTCCGTTTCACCGAATCGTAGGGAAAGTGGCACTCCAAACATTTTTAACACGCTACTGCTCGGTAAATGAGTTAGATTTTAATGTTTTTATGCATATCTGCGTTTTACGTGTGTGCGAATTTATAATTAATCTTAGTCAATAAAAAAAAAAAAAAGCCACAATTACATAGGCATCTACACTCCAAAATCACTTGATATAGACCCAGATTCAACCTGAGACACTAAGTCGAAAGTGTATAGGTTACTTCTGGGCAAAAGTTCTCCATCGTCGAGCATCTTATCATTTTCCATCAGGTGGGTGACATTGGTCAAACACCAACCTACCAATAGTAATAAAATTAAAAAGGATCCTAGAACGACAATTGTCGCAAAATGTGTGTTGAATGTTCAAACGCGCGTTTAGCTGCTGTGGTTTTATTCAATAAATTTTCAAGAGCCAGTTTCATTACTGAACTTTTTTATTAATTATCGTTCCAGAACCCGGGACTTATACTTTATTTCATGAACACACATAAACCGTAGATATGCATTTCGCCAAAGCTATATTTCTGTTGTTATTCTAGTTAAGAGTTCAATATATTTACATAAACTTCCAAAAACTATCGTATGGATACATAAATCAATTTATATTAAATAATATTGTTTTAAGTAACTCTAAAACAATATTTAGATATAGTCTGCCATATTTCATTTAGTTTGAAAATGGCTGTGGTTGTGTTGATTTCCGTTTTGTCTTTGGTACTGTAAAGCATAATAATTCCTAGCAATGTATAATCTCAATATACTCGGATACTATCGTTGTTACTATATTAGTTGTATTTTTCTTCGTAGGTTAGTTTTTAGATAATGTGGATATATCTGTAAAATATTTATTACAATTTTTAAAATGGGTACTATTTTTGTTTTATTTTCTCGTACTTCATATAAAAAATCAATAGGTCGGAAATAAGTCGGTTAACTAAATAATCGGAACGCCAGCGCAGCGCCGTGTGCTTTGTACGTGTGTGATTAACATCAGTACGTCTACCATGAGTTTTATCAATCTATACTCGCTAGCGACTGTATTTAAAAAAATGGAAGAAGTGCACAATAAAATCAAACTATAATTCAATAATCTCACATAATAGGTAGTACACGGCGCTGGCGTTCCGATCATTCAATTGACCGACGTATGGTAACCAAAGAGAGATGTATCATCTCCGATTTCAGAAGTTGGAATACGTGTTGGTTCAGGCGCAAAATGCCAGTTAAGAGCTATTGTTGTTTCGACATTATACCGATATAGACACAGTATCCAGTAGCGTAGCCAGCATGGGTGACACCCGGGGCGGATAATGTGATGTCACCCACAAATGAACCCCGCGCACTTTCTGAAAGGTCCCCCTTTCAGAAAGTGCGCGGGGTTCATTTGTCGCTGCAGGTTTTTACTTTCAGGAAAGTGTTTATTTTGATTTTGTTTTCATCATTATCTAAACTCAATATTATTTATTACCGCAAGTAAGCTTAAGAACTAAAAGAGGGCAGAACACAAGAGCGAGCTAAGCGAGCTTGAAAATTTTTGCATCTCACCTCGGATAGATTATATTTTCTTTTGATCATTCATACTCAAATTTTTTCACCCTACTTCCGACAGGTTTCATTGCGTCAAACGATGAGGGATGCCGCCCCCCGATGGTGACAAAAAGCAGTCAACGAGCGGTCGGTTGTCACCCCTAAACGGGTGTCATCCGGTGCAATCGGACTGCACGTTTGGGTTGCAGTTCTTTTGCAGTCGTTTCAACTGCATTCAAACTGCATCCGAACTGCTATTTGCGGTTGGATTGCAGTTAGAAATGCGGTCCGTCTGTCTAGAGCCTAAGGCTGCGTGACCACCAGATATGTACGAGGATGCGTAGCGAGAGTTGTGTTTCTTAACCAATAGAATAGCTTCATTTACCTAGCCTAACTCAACGCCAGCGATTCCATTGGCATATCTATGTTCGATACGTAGGCTAATACTTTATTCTGATTTTTTTGATTTATCATTACCATCTACAGCCCGACTTTGTCCACTGCTGAGGAAAAGCCTTTCTTGTGAAAATGTTCTGATTAGTTCTCGGTTGACGTTACTTATGTTGCTACTACGCTAAGGGCCTAGCACGAATATTTTTTGACGTATAGTAACGTAACGTAAAATTTTACCATAGCTACAATACTCGTTTCGCACATAATATTTATTTGTACTATATTCATATTTTTGAATGATATAAATTTTGTATGTCCCATAAAATTAAAATACTATGGGGTTGTAGTTTTTCACATTCAAAATTCACTTACGTTAACGTTACTATATTCGTGCCAGGCCCTCTGAAACCTTTATTTTCCACTACAGCTTTTGGAATTGCACTCTCCTAGTTTTTCTCAGTATGCAGATGTAACTTACCACGGTAGATGAAGCCAGCAGGAAGCTAGGTGTTCGCATGCTGTTATAATAACTGCGAGCCACGTTAACTTCTGAGCCAGTAATGTCGAAAGACTTAATCAAATAAATAAACAGGTGCATCATAAAAACAATTATTATAAAAAAAAAATTGAGTATTCTATTCTATTCTACGTATACAGCCAACAAAAGCTATTCGGTATACAGGCAAAAATATTGATGTGCTTCCGGAAAACATACAGCATTGTTTATGAAGAAGCAGTGTATACTGCCTTATTTGCGCGGTCAATAGTACGGATACCTTAGTTCAACTTAAGAATACTAGGTGGCGCTACTATCGCCGACATTGTATTTACTCTGTGCCAGCTAGGACCACTGACTGTACTCTAAGGCTAGGACGCGGGAACCGCTGTCACTTTTCGAATTCATAGCGTTGTGTACTTTCATCGCGAGCGGTCGAAATCCAAAAATACTTGGATAATCGTATAACATTAAAAAAAAAATACATTACAGTGTTAGACAATTTAGTAGTGCGTTTATTATTGGTTGTATTTTGATTTTTTCTTCGTTATGAATCTCGCGCCGAGTGACGAACCCGATGAGGCCACCGCCGGAGCCAATCGGTCGATCGTTTCGAACTCGCCGACTTCCGAGACACACAAGGACAAGAAAAGGAGGACTCTTCGTGTGCTAGCAGTTCATCGGACAGCGAAGCCGAACGAGGAGAACCTCTAAAGAAAAAACGAAAGCGGGATTCACAGGTAACGGTCGATCCTCGGATCGACGCGTTATACAACCCAGGTCAGTTTTCTTACAAACTTTATAATGCACCAACAATATGTACCGAAGACAACCGTAAACACGTGTGACGTGACCGAACAACCAGATAATATCAACAATGATTTTTTGACTAATCCATCGACCGAAACTCCTAGGTCGTTGGATTTGGGCGCCTGTAAAACTAGTTTTGATGAGAAAAAAGTTCTTAAATCAGCTGATGAAAAACGGTTACGCCAGTTATTAAGTTTGCAGCATTTTAATACCCCCACGTGGCAACATATCCGTTATAAGAAGGCATTGTTAGAAATGCTCGCGTTTCCGGGCTTTTGCAATTTAAAAATTAACGATGAACTGTGTTGTCTGAACAAAGGAAAAGATTTCTTAGCCTCAACGGAGGAAATCATGGCTGCAACTAGCAACGCCTTGTTACATCAAAGGGAACTATTGCAATCCGGTTTACAGGGTATCATTGATTGGGCTCACAATAACCCTGCCGAGTTAAAACCCGAGAACCTATTTAATAAAATTTCTGAAACATTCGGTAATGAGTCGTCGTCTTATAAATTATCTGAACAAACCTTACAAATAATATGCGGTAAAAGGGCCGAATGTATTGAGACTAGACGTAAAAGGATAATTTTGGAAATTCGGGATAAAAGTATTCAAGCCGCGCTTAGTAATATACCTCCTAGTGAAGATTTTTTATTTGATAAGACAAAACTTTGGTCTCTTATCCAGTCCCTCGGAGGGCCTCATTTCTGGTTATCACCACCACAAGCTCACAAAGCTAAGGACCAACTCAAAACAAAATACAAGGAACCAACACCGTCTACCTCCAAATACAGACCCCAGACAAAATATTAAAAACGATAACTTTCGAGATACCTACAAAAAATAACAAACGTACAAAGGGAAAAACGACGGTTACAAACAAACTAAAAATTATTCATTTCGAAACAAAGACGGAAAAAAGTGACCATCCAACACATTTCAGGGGAGGTTGTTTAACTTTGTTCAAAAACCGTTGGCGAGCACTTGGTGCAAACAAATTCATAATTTCAGCAATTTCGGGGTTTCGGATACCCCTTTACAAAAAACCCCCTCTGTTAATGCCAACGAGAAGAATCATGACCCAATATGCAACCAAGCCATCCCCAGAAATGTCTCAGATAATCAAAGATCTATTGGATCAAGGGGTTTTGCGACTAGTTTCCAAGAAAACGCCCAGTTTTATCTCCAAGCTTTTTCTGCGGAAGAAAAGCGACGGACCGATGCGCTCAATATTCGATCTTCGAGAATCGAACAAGTTCGTCAAAACAAAACATTTTCGTCTGATTTCTCACGCCTCAGTCCCAGATTTTCTTCAACCGGGAGACTGGATGATAAAAATAGACATTTCCCAGGCTTATTTTCACCTACGAGCAGCAAAATCTCACCGACCTTTCATAAGAATCAATTACAAAGACCAATATTATACGAGATGACATGTTTACCGTTCGGACTGTCTTCAGCGCCACACCTATTTTCCTCTGTAACATGCTGGGTCGCGGAGACCTTGCGTGCGAAGGGATGTCGAGTGCTAGTTTACCTAGACGACTTCCTTCTGGTCAACCAAGACCAATCCAATTTATGTCTTCAGGCTGCGGAAGCCGTGAGGCACTTGGAACATCTGGGCTGGCAAATCAACCGCCAATAATCTGTCTTGGTACCAACTCAAGATTTGGAATACCTTGGCATACGTTGGCAAACAGCTGTAAATACAATGTCCCTACCAATAAAAAGGAGACAAAGCATAAACTATGCTTTAGACCGGTCGTTGTTGAAAAGTCACATCAACCTCCGGGAACTGCAAGGTCTGCTGGGTCAGTTAAACTTCGCCAACTTTGTTATTCCCCGAGGAAGACTGCACTGTCGAAAAATGCAAATCTTTCTGCGACACTTCAACAAAACACGACCCCGTCAAAAACAGCTGATGCCTCAAGTAGTGTATCAACAGATAATGTGGTGGCGCGGAGCCACAAGACACACATTGCCTATACACAAAAAGCCTGCTACCCATTTTCTTGCTACGGATGCTTCGGATTGGGGTTGGGGGCCCATATAGATGGGAACCCAATGTCAGGTGCATGGGCAACGCACCAGATAAGATGGCACTGCAAAAAAAGGAGCTGTATGCAGTAATAGCGGCAATCAAAATGAATGCGAAGATGCTGCAAAAGTCATACGTACTGATCCGATCAGACAATCGAACCCTAATTGCATATATCCGGAAGGAGGGAGGAACCAAATCGTTAGGGTTACTAGCCCTAACCTTCAAATTATTACATCTCACGGACAAGTTCAACATAACCCTATCAGCCCATTATCTACCGGGGAGGTACAATATAATAGCAGACAGGCTTTCACGAGGAAAACCACCCGTGGAATGGCATCTTCTACCTCTAGCAACAGCGGAACTCTTTCGGAAGTGGGGGCTTCCAGAAATAGACTTGTTTGCGACTCAACAAACCGCGGTAGTAAAAAACTACGTATCAATAGACTGCAGAGATCGATCGGCAAACTATATAGATGCCTTCAGCCGACCATGGAACTACAGGCTAGCGTGGGTGTTTCCTCCTCTCAGCTTGCTGCCCAGAGTTTTGGCACATCTGAACAGTGCAACAGGAGTTTACTTGGTTGTGGCTCCAGAGTGGCCTCGAGCTTTCTGGCTTCAAGACCTGAAATCCAGAGCTCTAGACCATCCACACGAACTTCTGAACCTGACGGAGACCATGATAGATGTTACAACATCACAGCCTCCCCCACAGGTACAGACATTGACCCTGAAAGTTTGGAAAATTGGGGGTGGGGTGCCCAAATAAAATACTGGTCCACACAGGAAAAAGAAGAGCTGGCGGCGTTCAACTTTGTCAACCTATTTTGACAAATAGGTTGACAAAGTTGAGCCACCAAAAATTCTGCTGACGTCGCTAAATTTTTAATATTGCTCCATCTAAAAGAGAATTTGTCCTTTAGTACTATCCTTGTCCACAAATCGGCAGTCTTAACTTTTTGTGGCCCTCATGTGGAACAGCAAACCTTTTCTAATTTTATTATAAACACACACCCTTAAGGCAATAGGAGTAGCCAAACCAAAAGAAGTCCATCGTTCACGTGGGATCCACGTGTCGTACTGAATTGGCTGTCATCAAATGCACCCAAAGAAAAACACCATTGTTCGATTTAGCACGTAGAACAGTCAGTTTTATTGCTGGCATCAGGCCGTAGGGTTCACGACCTAACTTTGTTAAAAATCTCAAATGACAGCTTCTTAGATGACGGCGATAATATATATTTAATACCTGCATTTGGATCTAAAACCGATACACACTATAATAGACAGTCCGCATGGAAACTTTCACAACATAATGATAAAAACATATGCCCCGTTACTTTAGTTAGGCTTATAATAGAAAAAACGGTAGCAAAGAGATCTGAAGTTAACAATTTAAACAATCTTTTTATCACTGTATTTAGTAACACAAAAGCTGCCTCACGCACTGTAATTGGGAACTGGGTACGGACAGTTCTCAGAGACAGCGACATTCATGCATCCCCAGGGAGCTGTAGGTCAGCAGTAGCTTCCTTAAATTGGTTAGATAACCAACCAATTGACGATATTTTGTCACGAGGTAATTGGAAATCATCCAATACCTTTTTTAATCATTACTGTCGCGAAATAGAACTTCCCAAAGAAGGTCGTAATTCATTTTTCAATACATTTACTTCCACTTAAATTACAAAGAATGTCTTTATAAATAAATCATTACATGTTTATAATCTTAATTCTCAGAATAAACATTTGATAATCATCATAGCGTTGTGTTTTTACCTGTAATTTATATTTCACCAGCAGATAACAAACGTCTTCATAAACAATAATGTATGTTTTCCGGAGGCACATCAATATAGCGGTTTTACATAAAAATAAAATCGATATTATGTGCCGAGAGGGAAAACATACAGCATTGTAGGAAGTTCTTCCTGGTGAAGACTATGAATTCGAAAAGTGACAGCGGTTCCCGCGTCCTAGCTGGCACAGAGTAAATACAATGTCGGCGATAGTAGCGCCACCTAGTATTCTTATATCCGTACTATTGACTTAGTATCCGTACTATTGACCGCGCAAATAAGGCTAAGTATACACTGCTTCTTCATAAACAATGCTGTATATTTTCCCTCTCGGCACATAATATCGGTTTTATTTTTATGTAAAACCGCTATATTAATTTATCCACAGCACTGCCAATGTTTATTTCTAATGTGTGCATTATATATTTTTTAAAGCTTTTGGCATACTTACGAGTGTGTTGTACAATAATTGTCTACTCAGCACACTCACAACATTGTTTAAAAGTAGTTGCAAGTTAGCTGCCTGCATACCTGATAGCTTTGTTGACTGTACATAAACTATCTATACTAATATATAAAGCTGAAGAGTTTGTTTGTTTGTTTGTTTGCTTGAACGCGCTAATCTCAGGAACCACTGGTCCGATTTGAAAAATTCTTTCAGTTTTCGATAGCCCATTTATCGAGGAAGGCTATAGGCTATATATCATCACGCTAAGACCAATAGGAGCGGGGCAGTAATGAAAAATGTGACGCAAACGTAGTTGCGCGGGTCAGCTAGTATAATATAAATAACTATAAAACATAGGGGTAAGGTACTTTACTATCTGATTTGCATAGAGCTAAGTCTTAAACAGAACACCATTATAAATTAAATGTGCAGTCTCCATCGATCCCACATCTGCAAAAAAAATCCTAACTCGCAAGTTTTTTTTTTTGCTTTATTCAGCCAAACGGTAAGGCTACGCTTGCTAATTCATAGTCGGACTACAGAGAAGCCCATGGAAAGAAGTAAATAAAACACGTTAATTTTTTCAAACCCTTTATTAGGTACCACGACTGTAAAATATCAAGCTTGTAATTGTATCAGTTTTATACATTTGGTGAGTAAATCTTCAAGACAAAGGCGCACGGCACCTCAATTCTACGTGCAGTACGTTAAATAATATAAATGTCTCGCTTTTCATTGATTGAAAAATCCACCCTTACTAATATTAATATAATAAATATGTTGTGGCGATGGATTAAGACAAAACGCCATATAGGATGTGACAAAAGAATTACAGGGTGACTATTGAATTTATTGACAACCTTTCATGGGTTGAAAGTACCCTGAATACGTAAATAACTTTTGTCAGTATAGGATTAACAGTTAAATATAAATACAAAGTGATGTTCAGTACATTATATAATGTTCGCTTAACTCAACGAAATGCGGGGACCCATTTTTTCCTCGCGATTTCAGGATTTTTTCTACCAATATTTTAAGTTGTTCAAATCATGGGACTTTCATCTCCTAAAATGTTGCCAATGAATTAAAATTCACCCTGTATGACGATGATGTTAAAACGTTTGCCATGGATTTAGGAGCCACAATTTTGATACTAGCGTTACATAAATTATTACATCAAATAACACTCATTGAGGTAGAGTTTCAAGACGGTAAAATATTAACCAGGAATTACTTATTGCGCCAATAACCTACCAATACTCAGTTTTATTAAATAAATTACCGACGTATCACAAAAACGCAAGTCGAGTGATGCGATTGTCTATTGGCAATAGGGATAATTCCTAAGTAAAAAAAAAAATACCATTATATTTAGTCCGTCAGTTAGATTTATCGAAAAATATTGGACGTGTTTTTTGCTTTATCCAATCAATAAAAAATCACGAATATAAAACGCATCAAAGATCTTCTGACGTCACTATTCTCTAAAAAGTGTACATACAAGTGACGTCACACGAATTTGCAACGCACTGTATCGTCTTATTTTTTTGTTTACGTGAAAAAAGGAAAAAATACGTGTCTAATATTTATTGGAAATTTATCTGACGGACTAATTACATTTCAGTCATCTACCCTATCCATTCAACCAATCATAGCGCATAAAGTGCGTTTCACAATATTTTTGACGTTCGATAATATATTTTTTTCCAAAAACTGAGCCTACTTAACAATAGAACTATTTATCAATACAAGGAGTGCACCATTTGTATTGCACCAAGCTGCGATGACTTTACGATTCATTTATTTGCTTAGATCAATCAGCATCTATGCCTACTAGAAAGGTTTAAGTAGTTAAATAAATACCTATACCTAAGGTTGTAAGTACCTATACCTTTTACACACGGTGTCTACATATCTTCTATACAACTCTCCTTTCGCAGGTATGCTGGAAGAGATCTTTTGAAATAAGCATTACCTTTATACCTATTTTTCTGTTTCCTTCTTTTTATCTTTCCATATAATGTGTGTACATAAATTGCTAAATAAATAAATAAAATAAATATAAACAACCTTGATGTGACTTTTTACACAAACACATTATTAAAAAAATAAACTACTGCTTAATGATTCAATTGATTTAGTGATCGTTATTGTTGGATTTCAACTGGTTTTTAGTTGCATTTTATTTTTAATCTGAGTTTTTAAATAATAAATAAAAAGACACATCTAGATGACCTTTGTTTAACTACCTACCTAAACCTTTCTAGTTTACTTTGTATCCATTGTACAAAAAGTTCAGTAAATAATATATTTTATTAATAATTAATTCATTCGAGATCATTTCCATTACATCACCACCGATTATGGGTTGCAATGGAATTCGGACTCTGTCGTGTAAGCCATAAGAGTTTTTTGTGCAAAAATTGATAATTATCTCGAATTTTTACTCTGTGTGTGTGTGTAATAGATGTCAAGTGCAAACACTTGACATCTATTTAGCAAATAAACAAATCTATTTCAATATCCTTCTGTTCAAAACACAGTTGGTAAGAACAATAATTTATTTATATAACTTCACCGCTTAAGTATATGGTAACCAGAAAGCTAGGCACTTAGTGAGAATCAGCATTACAACTACATTATAGGTAAAACTATTTAATATCTAATATAAATACAATTCATACTAGAATGAAGTCGACGCAATATTGTATTTGATACTTTTTGTATAGTTTTAACACAACAACATATTCACAAAGACAATCTTCACAGATGGGAATTCATGGATGACTCAGAGTGCAAGTATTTATGTGGCATCTGACAAGCTTCTAACTCGAAACAGTTGGCAATCAGCGAGTGAAAAGTTTTGATAGTTTTGACGCTCGGCTTTCAGCGGGTGGTTTTTTGCGACGGGCTTTTACTCGCAATTCTCGCTCCGGCCCGCACTATAGGTAGAAATTACCGCTGTTTGGCGAGTTCCGACCACCAAGCGAGCATCGCCGAGCGAGTATCGCTATGCGAGTACAATCTTTGGTAGCTCTTGTCGCTGCGATCAACTAGAGGTATGAGCCGCTCGCCGGCAGTGTGAACAGCCAGCTATCGACTATTAATATATGTGTCTCTTTTACTCACACGAGATCTATATCTTTTGTCCCTTTCCTCAGCGAGCAAATGGTCTATAGCTACTCGCTTCCTCGCCGGCGGTGAGACAAGCGCCTAAGTATGGCCATGACTTTTCATCTTGTGTTCCCTGTCACCTCTGTAAGATCTTATGACGATGTTCGCGCAACTGAATTTTAAGCCAAATATATAATGTTTGAACTTATTTTTAACAACTTTTATTTCCTATCAAAATGCTAAGAAGTTGCGATTCTGTGTTACAAAAAAAGTATCAAATACAGACTACATCTGAATAAGACCTTAAGATCTTAAGTACCTTCAAGTATCTATGAGGGAAATCAGCGTATGAGCATGAAATACACACTTCTATGATTCAATCATTAAAACGTTCATAAAAATATATATAAATACACTTTTACGTAAAGATTCTTGCTAAAACCGACGCATCAATATGATGGGAACATTGTTGCAAAAATAAATTGATGTTTGATGGGTATTTTAATGTACTGGATATGCATGGAATGTGCCCCTAACTTATTTGTCTACTTATTAAATTATTTATTTTTTATATACAACGCGTAAAAAAATAAACGCAATACATATTAAGGAGTCATTGTAATAATCATTATGAACAACTTTTACTATGGGACCAATCCCGAAATCGCGAAAATAAAAAATCTACTGTTCAGTACATTTTTGTCGAGTTAATATGCGCACATAAATAAATGTATGGGGGAGTCGATTTTTGATTTCAGTATTGGTCCCTTAGTGAAAGTTGTTCATAATGATGAATACAATGACCCCTTTAGAGGTATTGCGTTTATTCTGTTACAGGTTGTATTTATTTAAGGCGATCTACTAACATGTTTAATTACAAAGTAGGTACAACCCGTTAGTGGTTTTGTTTTTATTATTTTGATTAAGTATTATGATAATGATAATGTCAGCCGAAAGACATCCACTGTTGGATACTAAAAGGACGATACAATTTTATAGGTTTGACAAAAATTGCACTAAATATGTCGCTTTACAGGGTAAACTTACCAAGTTGCTTTTTAACCATATTGAAAATATCTACAGCGGAAAGATAAAACATCTTAACCTGTGAGCATCCGGTCGCAATAGCCGTCGCGACGCAGCAACAATTGAATAATTTACTGTAAAAAAATCGGCGGCCGCCATGTTTTTTGCTCGATCGGGGCCCATAGGATATTAAACACTGCGTTTTTTAAAAAAAGAAGTTTAAACCGCGTAATTTGGTATGGCATGTGGGATGCCATTATGCGTCAATTTCAGTTGACGCCCAATGGCACACACGTGTGCCAATAAAAAATCACCGGTTACTATTATAGATGGGTATCTGCTATTCCCGATTTCGAATATTTTGTTCTTTTTCTCCTAATAAGTAACCAGAATTTTAGCTTTACTGCGACTTACATCCGGTTTCTCGACACTAAATTAAAAGCAATTCAAGTGATGCAGTTGGCTGTTCAAAATCCTATCAACCAATCACAGCAGCTAACGCCTGTCTGGCAAATTGTTCTTTCTAGAAAATGGGACTTAGAGCCTATGTACACGGCGTATTTATAACGCGCCGACGACGCACTTTTACGAACGTGGACTCACGGCGCTGTGGATATGACTAAAAAGCGGTATTGTCTGCGTCTGAGGTGCGTTTAAAGCGCGTCATCTCCCCGTTGTCGGCGCGTTAAAGAACGCAGTGTGTAAAGGCCCTTAGTGAGTCTTCACTATATGGGGACCACGACATCTAAATTTTAAAGATTTTGGTACAATTTCGTTACGAATACAAAGATAGGCACTCTACAATTGTATAGATTGAAAAAGCAAAAATAAAGGAGTTAATTAAATAAATTATCACACAACACTAAGAAGGACGGCAACTACTGTTAGTTTTTTTTAAATAAGTTTTACAAATTACCATTATTATTTAATTACATTGAGTAAACTGGAAAAGCAAACGAATATATTTAGTTTTTGCACAACTTATTTCTTTTTTATTTGAATTCAGAATCTAAGATAACATGGATTCATATGCGATTACTCAAATATCTACCTTAGTTCTACGAAGTCTAAGTTGACTTTTGAGTAACTAAAAGATCCTTTAAATGTTGGCATTGGAATTCAAATTTTGTCTTGTATGACATTGAGTTTGTTTTAAAACTTGATAGTTATCCGAGATTCTGAATTGAAGTTCAACGCATAAAAACTTGATATCAGATTTTAAACCCTATGTACAAAAGTTTAGGCCGAGTTTTCATTAAACCTAGATATACAAGCTTCATATTTAAGTATAGACATTACATAAAATGATTAGAGTATTTAAAAATTGCAATTTATTTTACACAACAACTCATTTTATATAGATCTTTGGTTCATTCAAATGAAAAATATAAATACAAACAACCTAACTGATTTATTTTATTATGCAAATTTAAAACAAGGATTGACAATAAATAAAATTATAGTGTAAATTAACATCGTAGACTTAATGAGGAATGGACTGAGTAATAACGTTACAAAATGTCTACTCTGTCGAAAGAGACGAAGTGATTTTGCGACCAATACGTGTCTTTTTTATGACGAAGGTGACACTACAAGCCTGTGACGTAAGCAATTCGACCTCTAGAAAAAGACAACAACTTGTCGCACAATTGTTTTGTCTGCTTTTGCTGTTGAAGTGGAAGTGGACCGGTCATGTCTGCAGACGGACAGACGGTCGATGGAGCAGACATGTGTTAGAGTGGAGACCGCGTATGGGCAAACGTAGTGTGGGAAGCCCTGCGGCACGATGGATCGATGATTTAAAGAAGGTGGCTGGCAGCGGATGGAGGCGGACTGCTCAAGACCGTGATGGTTGGCGCTCTTTGGGGGAGGCTTATGTTCAGCAGTGGACGGCAGTAGGGGACATGCATGCGATTTTTTTATTTGCAAAATGAAATACTTATTAGCTCTAGTTAACAATCATGAAATTATTTTTTTAAATATCTTCATCAGCAATGAAGTTATAAAGCTTCAAAGATTATTATTAGAAAGAGAAGTCCGATGTGAACTTTGACGTCAAAGTCCATGATGTCTATACAGCTGCCATAGAAAACAGCGTTTTCGCGACAGGGACAGATATATTTGTTTAAAATTATTATATCTCGTTTGTTTTTCGAGTAATTTTGATTCTATTTTCACTGTTAGTATTATAGTTTTGTATATTTTTTGATAAACTGTTTACATAATAAATATTTTTTTCTGTATGCATATACCTATATTGGCAAAATGATGATTGTTTTTTCAGACTTTTCTGATTGTTTTTACTTCACAGCCGGATAACGCACAGTCCATTCCTCTATGTCTACGATTAAAACGAAATGATAATGTAAAAAAGTGTCAAAAAGCAATAAGAAAATTGACACTCAAAGTACAAAGTGTAGTTTTAAATTAATATCGTATCTTAACAAACATATTGGAATGTCCAACTTGCAATATTATCTGTATAATACAAATTCCCACAACCAAATTGCACATTATTTGAACATTTGCAACGCATCTGTATATTTTACGTATACTGTTCTGTATAGTATATTTAAATACGCGTAAACCTATGCAATTACAGCTACATTATTTGCAGATATTTTAAGTGAAATTGTCCCGCAAATCCTGACTTATAAAATTCATTATGAACAAGCGTAAAATTATCTATTTATGAGCCAAATTAATTTATTTAGAGAAACTTCGCAAACACGATGGGTATTGTACGATTTGAAATGACGATAAAATGAGAACAAAACTAAAAAATATTTCAAGCAACCTATACTGCCGCCATTAGCCAGAAGGCGAAATGATTGCTGCTATTAAATAATAACTAATTTAATTTTCCTCGGTATATATTCAGCATCGAAATTTTAAGTAGGTAAAACATGTGCCTAAAAATAACTTGTCTGTGAAAACTAAACTACATTTAAATGGTGCGATTGTTTCCTATTCAATCCATTTCTATAAAAAATATTTACATGAAAAATCTATTAGATTTTGAATATATCACATGCCATGACAAAATAGAAAATTACGTAGTACTTTAAATTACTAGCACAAAGGTGACGTTAAGGTATATTATTAACGGACAAAGAATTGAGAAAACTTGAGATTCCAGTTGATACACAGATTTTTACAATGTTTAGTAATTTAAATCATATAGCAACACGTTCATACAATAAACACTGAAGATCTATAGAACATACTAGACGAGTACAATAAGAGTTTCATACAAAAATGAAACATATTTTGATATCGTTAAAGTTCATATTTGTTTAAAGTGAAGCGAATACAAACTGATAGTATGTACACGTACAGTCGCATATAAGAATTATAAGCATTAACATCATACAAATAGGGTTCATATTCTGATGAAACTTTTCCTGTACTTAGGTTGAGTAAAGTCTAAGTAAACTCTATATTTTACAGTCATAGGGTGCCCGTCTATTTGCGGAGAAACGGAGAAATATTAACCAATCATGTCAGTCAAAATGTCAGTGACTCACGTGGTGCGGAGATTTTATGCAATTCCATTGGTTAAAATTTATCCATTTCTCCGCTCCGCTGCCTCGCTTCACTGTAATGGACAGGCACCCTTAAGCTGGGTACTGACTGGTGTTCCGAGGCGTAATGTAACATGTTACAAAGCGAGCATTCGTGCTGTCAGTACGTGGAAACGAGCACGGACAAACGCATGCTACTCGGACACGGCGTATCGTAACATGCTCGCTGCGAATGGTACATTACAGCTGTAACACCCGTCAGTACCTTTACATTTTTGCAAGAAAAGGTTTAAGAACAAGATTACTTCTAGGCAAGCGTACTCCAGTATCGACCACATCAGGAGCGATTGTGGTCAGACGCGAACCTATCAATTTTTTTTAAAAAAAAACGTTGAAACATATTCCTTTGTCCGTTACCCACATACCTCCATCACAGTCGGTCTATAAACCTGAGAGTAGCACCAGCGTCTCATCCTTCGCTGAACCTAGAACAGCAGGTGGCTCTGATGCCTGATGCTGTGGTGGAACCGTGCAGGGTCACCGTATCCGGGTGGTGGAGCAAGCCTAACTCCTTCTCCGCTCTCTGTTCTAGTTCTACCCATCTGGAAGAAAATAATTTTGTATTTAAAGTTGATACTAGAATCCTGAATGCAGCGAGCTATTCAAGTTAGTCCAAGGCAAAGACATCTTTATCCCCGAGGAGCATGGTTCATTATATCAACAAATAGGCGAAATGTCTTTAAGTCAAGAGTGAATAGGTTACTTCTAGGCAAGCGTGCTCTATCTTTGACCGCATCACCGCTTACCATCATGTAAGACCACTGTCAAAGTAATGCCATCAATAGTAAAAAAAAAAAACTTGAGAGGTGTCAAGGGACACCCGGATGGAACGAAGTTCCTTTCGATTAATTAGTGAAGGAATTGTAATAATTTTTTTTTTAAGTTATAAAAATTAAAATAGAAAACAAAATTATAACAAATATTTTTTTTTATTATTAACAAATATAATGTAAACAGAAATAGAAAGACGAAACGAAAATAACTGGTTTGCTTTCTATGAGAGAGAGAGAGACAGACAGAGAAACACGCGCACGCCGCACGGCTTACAACTATAGCAAAAAGTGTCGTTACAACTTTTCGTATGATTTTTTTCCGTCTAGCCCCCTTTCACAACGCGAGACAAGGAACTTCGTTCCAAAATTCTGCAGCTTCGGTGATCATTAAGTCCCTCAAAGTGCGGGTGTATAGGCACTTGGGGCGACTGCCCCAAGTGCCCCCCCCCCCCTATTTTCTGAACTGAGACACCGCACTTACTCGTACATTGGGTACCCGACGGGTCTATAAAAACCCCATTTCATGACATGCCACCGATACTGCAATAACGTAGCCATAACAAGGAGTTAGCCATCGACTCGAAAAGACGAAACCGAAAAATGATCACTGCTAACCAAACTTCGCCCCCAAGTATTGTTACATCGAACAGATTTCCTGCTTCAGATTCTCGCGACCTTCCCCGGATTTCGTAAACCAAATGTTCCCGCCACCTTCCCCATACTTCTTTCGGTAGGTCGGTAAGATGTTCATCTTACCTAACCTAGCTGCGGGTATGCCTTCTGGTACAGTCCCCATTCCAGACCCGACCCAGATTGAAGATATTTATTTGCTAATAGGTATAGCTTCAGTTGAAAACCAGTGTTAGGCAAGTTCTAGCTGTCGGGGATTTTGCTAAACTTATTGTTTTAAAATAAATTTTCCTTATGTATTTGTTCCTACATTGTATCTGTGTGTCAAATAAATAAGTTTTCTTGCTTTCTTTATAGGTTACTTCCAGTTATAGTTACACTAACTTTAGAACAATCTGTACAGTTTTAAATACTTCAGTAGGGATTTCAACATTTCCAATGACCTTAAAATTAATTGAAGCTGAAGTGACGGTATAAAAATGAGGCTGAATTTACCGGGTAATTTACCTACCTACTAGGAAACAAGGAACTAGGAAGTATATCCACATAAAACACACAACAACAATGTCAACATGAACAAAGCTATGGATAAGCCTGAACTGTTTGAACAAATATAAACAGAAGATAACATGCTAGCAGCAAGAGGTACCTAGTTTCGTCATGGTCATCGGCGTTTTATTTTTCCGTAGAACTATCCAACCCACCCACACTAAACATAGGCTTGTCCATATGTAATGACCCTAGTGCCCAAAACAGCAGTCCTTATTTTGACAAATACAATACACGAAATAGAAAAGAATATAGATTACTAAAAGAAACCGGACAAGTGCGAGTCGGACTCGCCTACCGGGGTTCCGTACAAATTTGTGGGTACAAATTACTTTAAAATAAATAATATATATGTTTATGATTTAATTTCAAATGTGTAGTTTTCAGACTTTTCCCTATACATGTAGTATAAGAAGATATTACTTGCCAAATTTCATAGTTCTAGGTCAACGGGAAATACCCTATGAATTTTGATTTCCTTGAGAGTGTCGAAATATACGTTTTTTGCAGCATAAACGGCCGCACCTTTTTTTACGTTAACTTATAAGTTTGGTTTTTTTACAGCGTCAAGGGACTGTAGATATAAGTATATATTTTTAATTTCAATCCGATACCTCTACGCGTTCCCGAGATAAAGGGTCTTGACAGACAGACGGACGGACAACAAAGTGATCCTATAAGGGTTCCGTTTTTTCCTTTTGAGGTACAGAACACTAAAAATGATAATAAATTACTTAAAAAAATCTAGGTAGTTATTTAAATTTTGATAGAGTTGCTAAAGGAAAAAATACGCGTTCAATATTTTTTACATTAAAATAAAATACTCTTTATTAAGTACACCATAGACCATATAAGTTACAGATAAGACATATGAGGAAAACATTACATAAGGTGACACAATGGGCGGACCTTATCGCTAAAAACTAATTTTTCAAGACAACCTGTGGATGTATTTTGGATAATCTAACTGACTTCATCGTGGTGACCGTCACTAAATTAAGACGATATTGTGCGTTACAGTATCGTCTTCTTTTACGTGACAAAAAAAAAATACCTGTCAAATATTTGATTTGATAGATTTTTTTAGGAATCAACCTCATTTAGATGCTTACCTAAAGAAAAAAAAAACTACGTTTATTGTTTTTTTTTTTTCAAAAACAAGCTAATGCTTATTTGCGTTCATTAGTCTATCATTTTTGTCAAGAATTTCAAGAAACAAATGTTCTGCTTTGTCTATATGTTCGCTTTGCCTTACTTATCTATGTCTGCGATGATTTTTTTTTATAACACACGGGCTTTTATCTCACCTCTGCACAGCCATAGAGAATGCTTCGACGACATTATTGTCGTTCTTCGCTGAGGTCTCGATGTACGTAGCGATCTTGTTCTCTTCGCACCACTGCTTCAGCTGGTCGTACGACACCTCTCTGTCTTTTGAAGATACGTCAGACTGGAACAGAGAAAAGGGTATATTGAAATTTTGTCCAGAATAGGTTGGAAAGCGGGGAATGTCAAAATCTGGAATGACCTTGCAAAATTGATAACGAAAGCCTTATTTCATCTTATACCTTATTTCAGTTTTTCATAAATATCACAGAAACCGTGCATTTTCTTTCGTATCAGAGAAATAATTTCGTAATCGGAACAGTACTTTTACAAACATATAAACAACTAGCTTCTGCCAGCGGCTTCGCCCGCGTGGTCCCTAGGGAACATACTCCCGGGATAAAAAGTAGCCTATGTCCTTTCTCAGGGTCTAGACTATCTGTGTACCAAATTTAATTTAAATCGGTTAAAAAGTTTTGGCGTGAAAGCGCGACAGACAGACAGACAGACAGAGTTACTTTCGCATTTATAATATTAGTAAGGAAGTAAGGATTTAACTTTTCAACCGACGAAAAAACGGAGGAGGTTCTGAAGTCGACACGTATATTTTTTTTACAGTGTAGTCCGATTTTGATAATTCTTTTTATTGGAAAGGGTATACCTAGAGGGTGGTCCCATATAAATTTGGAAAAAAATCCAACCCTAAGGGTGGGAAAATAGGGGTGATTTATTGTTTACTCACAGATTTTAATGCTGAGTTGTGTAGCATTTTTTGTAGGCCTACCCATGTTTTAATGTTTTGTTGTAATTAGTAGATTATAGCCACAAAAAATTATGAAAAAAAAACCTTTTTAACAAAAACATTAAACCTCAGAAAAAACTGAAAAGCGAAAAATAATAAACCTTTTTACAAAAAATAACTTTAATTTCGGAAGTCGGTGTTAAAATACGAAGAAACAATCAAAAACACCGACTTCCGAAATTAAAGTTATTTTGTGTAAAAAGGTTTATTATTTTTTGCTTTTTTTATTTATAACCAGCTACTGCCAGCTGCTTCGCCCGTATGTTGGTCCAAAATTTTCACAAGGGATCATACTCCCGTGATAAAATCCTATGTCGAATTTCAAGAAATGGTCCCCCGTGCGCCAAGTTCCATCCAAATTTGTTAAGACGTGAAGAAGTAAGAGACAAACGGACAGACAAGTTACTTTCACATTAATTTATAATATTAGTATATATATACTATTTTCGATGCAGCTGAAATGACGATGGTTACATAAAACCATTTAAAAAATCTGGGAGAAAGGAAATAACTCACAAGTAATACAAAAAGAATAACGATACGACACGGTAATAAGGTTCAAATTCAAATGACTCACGCAGTCACGAGTAATCGTGAAATGCAACAACTTACAACTGGCCTTAATTAATTCATTCGTTTTGTAGTCTAATCACTTTTTATAATGGCATCGCCTAATCTACGCGGCTGACCAGGACTTGCGCAACATAACGACGCCATGCGACGTCTAGTTTTAATCTATGATTAAATAATATGTTTGATAATTTCGCTATGTTTATGCATTCGATACCGTTTTACTATTCTGAAGCCAGAAAATCTAACACCAGACCTGCCAAGGGAAATCGCGTTACCGATTGATTTGAAGTCATCCCCAACTGCCCCCAAGTATTATGGGCCTCGGGAATGAAGATTATGATGGAGCCAATTTCATTCAACAGCCAAGTTATATTAACGGCTTATTTAACTTTCCAGTCCAGTAGTTATTTGACTTACCGTCCACCATTCGCGCCAGAAGGGGTTCTAAGGGTGTGCACTGGCACCCCCTGGTTTTCAATATAATAATATAAAAAGTCAGCACATTCGAGCGAGCGAGCGAGCGAGCGTGGCTTGAAGCTAATATATATATATCCACTGTAGTTTGATCCTGTATATATTATAGGTATGTATTATTTTATTACAATTATGTATTTAGGCTAATCTATTTGTGTATGTTTATTGTAGTTTATATTTATTACTAGCTTCTACCAGCGGCTTCGCCCGCGTGATCCCCAGGGAACATATTCCCGGGATGAAAAGTAGCCTATGTCCTTTCTCAGGCTCTAGACTATCTTTGTACCAAATTTCATTTAAATCGGTTCAGTAGTTTTGGCATGAAAGCGCGACAGACAGACAGACAGATAGACAGAGAGACAGAGTTACTTTCGCATTTATAATATTAGTAAGGAAAGTAAGGAATTAGTAAGGATTGGATAGTACTTGATATACTTTAGTTAAGTTAGTAGTCCATTTTAAGTGTCCTTCTCTGTCGTTCTACACAATGTGTTTACGTTTCTTATCCCACTCTTCTGTCGCAGGTCTGCTGGAAGAAATTTCTATTGAAATAAGCAGTAACTTTGAGCTCTTTTGTCTTTATGTAATTACCTTTTTTAAGTATATTGTGTGTACATAAATAAATAAATACTAGCTGACCCGCGCAACTTCGACTGCGTCACAATTTTCATTACTGCTCCGCTCCTATTGGTCTTAGCGTGATGATATATAGCCTATAGCCTTCCTCGATAAATGGGCTATCTAATACTGAAAGAATTTTTCAAATTGGACCAGTAGTTCCTGAGAGTAGCGCGTTCAAGCAAACAAACAAACAAACAAACTCTTGAGCTTTATATATTAGTATAGATAAGTATAGATAGATATTTAGTGAGCTCGCTTCGCTCTCACTTGCATCTCTCTTCTTTATTTTTTTTGCATACATCATTTCTTTCTCCGTATGAATGGTTAAAAGATAACCATTTTTCGAGAGGGTGGCTGAAGATTCACATCGCTGAAAGGCGCTCATGCCTATGGCATTCATTACCATGGCAGTCATTACGGGTAGTAAGTATCATACTTGATTGACTGGTAGTCGACCTCGACTTAATGGGGGAAAACCTAGGACGTGGGGGCTAAACCCTACAGTTATAACTGCTTTTAACCATCTTCCAACTCGACACCACCTCGAATCATTTTATTGATAGCTATCTATCTTATTATCTACACTAATATTATAAAGAGGAAAGATTTGTTTGTTTGAATTGAATAGGCTCCGAAACTACTGGACCGATTTGAAAAATTATTTTAGCATTGGATAGCTACATTATCAGGGAGTAACATAGGCGATATTATCCCCGTACTTCCCACGGGAACGGGAACTACGCGGGTGAAACCGCGTGACGTCCACTAGTTACTTATCATTAATCGACGGTTTTCTACGTTATCAGAATCTTGGATTATGGGGTCAATTCCTCCGTAGGAATTAAAAAACAGAAATCAAGCAAAAAGGCATTGGAAATTCTTGAATGAGTTATGGCATAATCTTATTTGCTACGCATTTAGATTGCGTCAAGACGCAAGGTCACCAAACCGCTTAAAAAAGCCATTACATTTATAATGGCGTAACTACGATTTTCCCATCGTCTTTCAACATAGACATGATCACATGAATAAACTATGACTAAGGCCAGACGGCCAGTAGGGGAGTTAAGCAACGGTCACGTGATTTGATAAGTAACCAGTCAACATTATATTTCAAACAAATCATATAGAACCAGTTAGCAGCTACGTTGCGGTTTTCCCCACACCAACATCACTGGGAGGTCCCGAAGTGGAGCAGAGAAAAAAGTAATCGTGTAATGGAAAGTATTTTAAAGTTGTCACTTCAAGGCGAAAAATTGTAATGGGCAGTGTCATGGTTTTGCAAAAGAAATCTTGGACGTGATTCTCTTTGTGTTTGCGTTAGGTAAAGCATGCCTCTATGATGTTTTAACTTCATAATGATAAAATACCGTCGTTGTATGTAACAGAATGTATGATAAAGCCTCCACGGCACAAATTATATTGATGATAGTCTTTTTGCAAAAGAAATCTTTGACGTGATTCTCTTTTTAGGTGACGCATGCGTCTTTGGGAGCGTTCAAGTATTACGTAACGAATTTGGGGGGAGGGGGGGTCTTGTAAAACGTTACGATGCGTTACAGGGGCGGGACGGGGATTTTTGAACTACGCGTTACGTAATATTAACAAAGGTATTTTAGCGACTTTCCGGTACTTTACGCCACATAATTGTGAGTTTTAGGTAAAAATGGTCACTTGGTGGTTACGTGATGTTTTACTAGGGGGAGGGTTACAGAAAAACGTTACGGTGCGATATGGGGGGGGGGGGTTAAAAACTCCAAAAATTGCGTTACGTAATACTTGAACGCTCCCTTTGAGGTTTTTGTTTTTACTTCATACTGATAAAATATCGTCGTAGGTAACAGAAAGTATGATAACGCCTCAAAGGTACAAATTATACATATTGGTCATAATGTAGTTTAATTGCAAAAGAAATCTTAGACGTGATTCACTTTTTATATGTGTGACGCATGCGTCTTTGAGGTTTTTGCTTTCAACTGGTTTAGGTACTTATCTATAGCAATTTCTAGAAATTATACTTTGCTGATAAAAAAAAATTGTTTTCGTAATAGAAAGTATACTTAATGTGTGACCAAAGCAAAAAAAAAATACCTAGCTCTCTATCAAAAGTTTGCATAAGAAATCTTTAACGTGATGTTGTTATGTAAAGCATGACTTTGGGGTTTTGAAGATTTCTAGAAACACTAACTAACTATTATAGTTTTGGACAGTAAATATAAAATAAACGTCATTTTAAAACCGCAGTATACCCAAGAACGGTGTTTGCAAAAATAATACAAGCACTTCATAAGCACTTATCATTATTTGTGAGTCACAAATTAAGCAATTAATTTTATAATCCTAACCGATTGTTTTACAAATGGAGTAATAATTTAATTATTCATGTGGTTTCCCGTAAGCTGACCGTATTGAATAAAAGTTAATTGGACGAGAAAAACAATTGCAAAACTGATACCATTTTGCAATAACTAACAGCCGTGTAATAACAAATGAAATGTGTAATGCATTGTATAACAAAAGAAGCATGATTGAACAATATTGCTGTTCCAGTGTTCACCTACATAAGGAAAAAATGCGTATACCTATTTAAGTGGCAATGACCCGGAAAGACTTGTACTTCTCAAAAATATATCAAGCAAAGATTTGATTAGGGATTTCCAATGTCTCATACTTCTGAAAGTAATTAAACAAAATCTGCATGTTATTGTTTGCCTGTTTCCATATTGTTTATTAGGGTTTCGAACAAAAAACGGAACCCTTATAGGATCACTCGGGTGTGTCTGTCTGTCTGTCTGTCCGTCTGTCACAGCCAGTTTTCTCTGTGTAATTTGATACACATATGGACTTCTATGACCCAAACAAGGACGCGTTACGTTAATTATTAAATTTTTAGTATGGGGGTCACTTTTGGGGGTCAAACAAGAAAATTAAAAAAAAAGATTTTTCATCAATATCGTGTGATATATCAAATGAAAGGGCTTACTGTGAGGGTTTTAATTATATTTTTTCATAATTTTAAAATAAATGGTTTTGAAGTTATTCAAGAACATAGACGAAAAATGACCATTCCCCCCCTTATCTCCGACAGTAGCGAACCTAAAATTTTGAAAAAAAAAGGAGATAATAGATCTTTACCTATAGATTACAGGAAAACCTATAAGAAGTCTATAGTGTTAAAAAAATAAAATTCGTTCGGAACCCTTTGCACGCGAGTCCGTCTCGCACTTGGCCAGTTTTTTTTTTATTTTCTTTTAGTTTCTTGGAAAGGAATATTCGACGCGTCTCAATCCGTAAGTCAAGTGACGCAATTTGCTGTAGAGCTACTCATTCAACCAATCATAGCTAATAATGCTGGTTTGATAATACATATTATAATTATTTTATTTGTAGAAACTGGGTCAAAGAAACACTTTCGTGTTACGTCTGTCCTACACTTTGTTGAATTCGTGTTTCCACGATCATATCATAATAATATACTCCCATAGGTACTTATAGGAAGGGACCTAATTTTTGTTTCGTGTTAAAATCACGAATACCTACCCCATTTGAGGGGTGTCTGATGCCCAGCCGTACGCACCAAATCACGCAACCGTTTGTACTATATAAGTTTTAATGAACTCCAGAACTGACCCCTTCATGTTTAACGCATATTTTTACAGGTTTAGTGAACCCAGTGGCGGACTAAACCTGTCTAGGTATTGGGCGGAAAAACTAAATGGGCCGCTCCGCCCTGATCTGCAAAAACATGTACGGCCTCCTATGACAAACCGCCAGTTGCAAACTCTTTTTAGAGTTCCGTACCTCAAAACATGTATGTACATTATAACTTCTAATACTCTGGAGGAAATTGTATTGTACTGTTTTATCAAACTTACTTTGTATCTCATTATAAGCGGACTGTAAGTTCTTATGAGAAATAAATTTCTTTAAACCGAAAAGTAAAAAACGGAACCCTTATAGGATCAGTTTCTTGTCCGTCCGTCCGTCCGTCCGTCTATCTGTCAAGACCCTTTATCTCGGGAACGCGTGGAGGTATCGAGTTGAAATTAAATGCATATACTAGGGTCTAGTCCCTTGAAGCTGTAAAAATCAAACTTCAAAGTTAACGTAAAAAAAAGATACGGCCGTTTATGCCGCAAATAATTATATATAATTATAAATATAGCATATTTCGACACTCTCAAGAGAATCAAAGTTTATAGACTATTTTCCATTTAAATTTGGCAAATAATATCGTCTTATACTACACATATTTGAAAACTATACATTGATAATTAAATCATAAAAAAATATTAAATATTTGTACGGAACCCTCGGTGGGCAAGTCCAAATCGCACTTGTCCGGATTTTTTATTATTGATAGGCTCGTGTTTGACCACACTCACCTCACCTTAAAGACGCACAGGTTGTAGCTAACTGAACTGAACAACTGAAGTTTGGTTAAAAAGTAGGTATATTGTAGGAGTGAATTTACCGCAATAATCAAAGGTTAATCAGTTTCATATTTTGCGCCCGTGACATTTCGATCACTGAACAAACCGCAGCATTATTGGAATTTGGGGCCATTGTCAGTAATATCGCTAATTAAATATTGTATTCTTTCTTTGTATCCCTCTAGCATTTCTTTGAATCATTGTGGCCACTGTCAAAGGCCTAATTAAGTAATTATGTAGTCTACTCTATAATTAAGATGCCTTATAATAAATTCAATCAATATCTATATATATATATAAAAATGAATTGCTGTTCGTTAGTCTCGCTAAAACTCGAGAACGGCTGGACCGATTTTAATAATTCTTTTTTTGTTGGATTCGCCAAAATACAGGGAAGGTTTAAAAAAAAAAATTGGTAGGTAGATAGGGTAGGTAGGTAGGTAGGGTAGGTAGGTAGGTAGGGTAGGTAGGTAGGTAGGGTAGGTAGGTAGGTAGGAGTAGGGTAGGAGTAGGGTAGGAGTAGGGTAGGAGTAGGGTAGGAGTAGGGTAGGAGTAGGGTAGGAGTAGGGTAGGAGTAGGGTAGGAGTAGGGTAGGAGTAGGGTAGGAGTAGGGTAGGAGTAGGGTAGGAGTAGGGTAGGAGTAGGGTAGGAGTAGGGTAGGAGTAGGGTAGGAGTAGGGTAGGAGTAGGGTAGGAGTAGGGTAGGAGTAGGGTAGGAGTAGGGTAGGAGTAGGGTAGGAGTAGGGTAGGAGTAGGGTAGGAGTAGGGTAGGAGTAGGGTAGGAGTAGGGTAGGAGTAGGGTAGGAGTAGGGTAGGAGTAGGGTAGGAGTAGGGTAGGAGTAGGGTAGGAGTAGGGTAGGAGTAGGGTAGGAGTAGGGTAGGAGTAGGGTAGGAGTAGGGTAGGAGTAGGGTAGGAGTAGGGTAGGAGTAGGGTAGGAGTAGGGTAGGAGTAGGGTAGGAGTAGGGTAGGAGTAGGGTAGGAGTAGGGTAGGAGTAGGGTAGGAGTTATATTATAGATGAAAATTGTGACGCAGACGAAGTTGCGCGGGTCAGCTAGTACCTATATAAAATTCTTCCGTTACTGACAGACAACAGCCGAAACTACTGGTCGCAAAAAGCTGAGAATTGGCATGTAGGTTCCTTGGGGAGTGCAGGGGAGCACTAAGAGAGGATTTCCCGAAATTCCTACAGGAACGGGAACAAACGTACGAAGTCGCGGGCAAAAGCTAGTCTATACTAATACTATATACAGCTGAATAGTTTGTTTGTTTGTTTGCTTGAACGCGCTAATCTCAGGAAATGGTCCAATTTGAAAAAGTATTTCAGTGTTAGATAGCCCATTTATCGAGGAAGGCTATAGGCTATATATCATCACGCTAAGACCAATAGGAGCGGAGCAGACGAAGATGCGGGTCAACTAGTAATAAATAAGACTGAACCATCCTGGGAAAAGATTCGTCACATGTTTCGGGAAAGGGATGCCAAACTAAAGAATTGTTTGAGGAATTTTACTGAAGAAAAGGGAGTAAAGGATAGCGTTACAGAGAGAGGACAGAAAGATGATACTTGTGGTCCAAATATACACCTAAGAGCCTATGTACCCGGCGTATTTTTAAAAAGACGCAGGTATTTCAAACGCGCGCTTTCGGCGCTGTAGATGACCAACAAAAACCAGTACTCTCTGGGTCTGAAGTGCGTTAGCGCGCGTCATCTACGCGTCGTCGGCGCGTTATAAAAACGCCACGTGCAAAGGTCCTAAGCCAAATAATTAAATTGAAGACATACCTTATTCCCAACAACCATAAAGGGGTATCTATCGATGCCGTTCTTGACTCCAGCGTAGTGCAGGAACTCGTTGAGCCACATCTTGATGTTGTTGAAAGAGCTGCGGTCGTCAATGGCATACGCTAGGATGCATATGTCGGAGCCTCTGTAGAACGGCGTGCGGAGCGACTTGAACCGCTCCTGGCCCGCTGTGTCCCATACCTGGAAAAATTGGTTTGTTAATCATGATAATTATGGTTTCCTGCTGGGTGGTAGTTTGACAGCCTCTTTAGTCTCATAGATGTTTGCGGAATTTGTTCAAAAGAGTCACCGCGGCCCTGGAACGCAAAAGGGCATTAGGAGGAACACGGGTGGGTTTTAATCAGTAAGAGTGTAATACTCCCTTCCGCTCCGCACAAAGCGGGAGGAGTCATTTTTGATGAATACCCATTAAAAAAAAAAGTCTCATAAGTGTTGTCAATGGTCGGCAACCGCAAGAGGAGGTAGACAACTACAACCTGTAACAGAATAAACGCAATACCTCTAAAGGGGTCATTGAACTCATCATTATGAACAACTTTCACTATGGGACTCACACTGAAATCGCGAAAAAAAAAATCGACTCCCCTATACATTTTTATGCACATAACTCGACAAAATGTACTGAACAGCTGATTTTTTTTTCGCGATTTCGGGATTGGTCCCATAGTAAAAGTTGTTCATAATTATGAGTACAAGTACCCATAAAGAACTCTGTTACACGTTGTATTAAGAGCAATTTTTTTATAACTGTTCTGCAGTCAGATAGAACAATTTCTGTAACTTTTTCATAGACTGAACAATTTTTCATTGTCTTGTAGCGTGATTATCCGGGAGCCTTTCTTCTTCGGAAAAGTCCCTGGATTTGTAACGGGTTAGTGGTAATAGATTCGCCCTATGACATCATGGGATTAACACATGACTGCCCGAAATGTGAGTGTACTGCAACTCTGTCCACCCTTGCAGAGTAGGTACTACAGTGTATTGTTATGTTATGTTACGTTTTCTACAAAATTCATGTGTTTATACTACTTAAGTAATTAGGTACCATCAAGTTAGGATGTAATTACACATGCACTAATGATCAGACACATGTATGAGTTTGCAATTATACACCAGTGCTAGTTATTAGGTATTGGAAAGTTTGAAGTAAACAATGTATTTTTATGACCGTAGCATTTTTATGCAGAATTTATTGTAGACCATAATGTTTTACTAGTGATGGAAATGCTCTGCCAACACATTTTTTTTTACTTGATAACGTCTTATAAATTTTAGAATGAATTGTTCAGTTTCATCAAAATATGGGATCAATCTGTCAAGCCTTTTCTCAACTATTTTAAAAACTGATTTCAATCTAATTAAAAAAAATGTTTTTGCTCTCGTACTTCATATAAAAAATCAATAGGTCGGTAATAAGTCGGTTAATTGAATAATCGGAACGCCAGCGCAGCGCCGTGTGCGTTGTTCGTGTCTACCATGAGTTTTATCAATCTATACTCGCTAGCGACTGTAGGTAAACAATGTATAAAATAAAAATAAAAAACAATTTTCTAATTTACTAGCTGACCCGCGCAATTTCGTCTACGTCATAATTTTCATTACTGCTCCGCTCCTATTGGTCTTAGCGTGATGATATATAGCCTATAGCCTTCCTCGATAAATGGGCTATCTAACACTGAAAGAATTTTTCAAATCGGACCAGTAGTTCCAGAGATTAGCGCGTTCAAGCAAACAAACAAACAAAGTCTTCAGCTTTATATATTAGTATAGATATAGATAACGACAAATTAGATGCAGCTGGTTGCCAGTGATGACAATGATGCAACTGCCTGTTTGGTGTCAACCCAGTTACTGTGTAGGAAGTCAGATTTGACAGCAGGATACAATATTGCTTTTCGAGTAAGTATGAAAGAGACATGAAAATAAATCTCTTTTGCAGTTAGTTGTAAAGCGATATTCTATCCCTCTCTATTCAGCTGTCAAATCAGAATTCTTAGATTGTCACGAATACATTTGTAAGACTATTGAGTTCTCAGTAAACAAAATAAGCTTTTAAAGTGAGAATAAAAGAGTCATTTCATCATTGTTCTTCATTGTTATTATTAAAATATGATTAATTTAAAAATGTATCGTCAACTAATCTTTACTTCATGTGAACTTTACAATACAGCTGTTATCTGATAGTTCTTATCAATTAATTATTTTATTAGTGTTATGCATCTGTTTCTATTTATACTTTACTGGTTTGTCACACACTTCCGCGATTATTAATAATTTTACCTTTACTTATCTGGGGGCATGCCAGTGCCCATGCCAAGTCTAGATAAAAAAAAGAAATAAAAACCGGCCAAGTGTGAGTCTGACCCGCACACGAAGGGTTCCGTACTATAAATCTTGATTTTTATTATTTGTTGTTAGAAATACACAATCTGTGAAAATTTCAACTGTCTACCTATTAAGGTTCTTGAGATACAGCCCGCTGACAGACAGACGGACGGACTGACGGACGGACGGACGGACTGACGGACGGACAGCGGAAGCTTAGTAATAGGGTTTCGTTGGTTGCCCTTTGGGTACAGAATCCTAAAAAGAAACAGCCGCAGTATCATAATTTTCTCTATGTTCCTTTGTCAAGCTCACATTGCATTTTGGTTCCAAGAGAAAGTTGTGATCATTATAGTAGGATATTGGTTTCAATCCCCGATTCAAGAATTGTTTACGGTTTGCCCCATCAGCTCAGTGTTTGTAACTGTGCTAGGCTATAAGCAAGAGATCACCCTTACACCCTTTTTAACCGACTTCAAAAAAAGGAGGAGGTTATCAATTCGACTTTTTTTATGTTTGTTACCTCATATTAACCGACTGGGTGAACCGAAATTCATGATTCTTTTTTTATTTGAAAGCTGGTGCTTCCCGTGTGGTCCAGTTGCCACCCCGTCAGGATCTGATGATGGAAACCCTGAGAAATCGAGGGCAACTCTCGAAAATTGTAGGCACGCATTTGGTAAAAACTTGATATTCGTGTGTATATCGGGTGATACTACAAAAGAATAAAAGTTTGGATCAGACCTGATGATGGAGACGACAGAGAGTCAAGGGAACTCCACATCGGTATGTAGGAACTACCAAGTGTTTGGGCTTATTTCATTCGTATTGACGAGACCTTTACACCGAAAGCACTTAGTTTTATTTTCATAACATAACATCACGCCGGTACGCTGTGAATGGGTACGCAGGTACCACTGAAAAGTGAAAAATAAAAAACTTTAATTTAGGAAGTCGGTGTTTTTGGTTATTTCGTTTTTTGACACCGACTTCCGAAATTAAAGTTATTTTATACTTTGTAGTGTTTTGTTTTGGAAGTCGGTTACATTTTTTGTAAAAAGTTTTTTATTTATTGATGGGAAATCATGAAATGACTCCTTCTGACTAAACCCTGTGTTCCTTAAAATGCCTCTTGCGGTCCGGTTACTCTTTTGAACAATTCCGCAACAGGCTTGCACCCATGAGTTCTATATTATGATTCATGATCTACTATTGCTTCCTCCATTGTTATGCATTTGTTAAACATGTTTATAATTATGTTCAACTTGGTTTTTTTGTTCAAAAGAAAAATAGCATGAATCATTTTAAGGAGGTGCCATTAATAAATAAGTGACAGTACTTGTACAATGTTATGAATCTTTTGTTTGCTTACATTTTTAATTCAATAATAATTTACTAAGGTAGTCAGGTTTACAATTTTTTCCTGATTTCACAAATGTAGATTAAATTATTAGTGTTTTAAAAGCAAAGTACATTTGGCCCACCTGCTGTTAATTGGTGAATTTCAAAAAACCATTTTCTCAATAAATTAAATTTTTCAGTCTTTAGTCATCTGTTTCTATTTTGAAGTATTTTTTTATTGTTAAACAATACATCATAGATTTTTTTTAGATAATACTGGTGCATATTTCAAAAGTGTAGGCCTAGGCTTTTCCCACCAGTATTGTAAACGGAGCGGTTGCTCACCAGACCTCCACAACCCAGTAACTGGGTAACACAGTACTTCTTGGCAAGACTGGTGTCAGATGTTTGGCTGTTGATAATCCGTAACTACTGCCAAAGATCTATAAATGACTGCTGGGACGTCCTTTCCCAGACACAGAGGAATCTCAGTATGTTAAGAGGGTCACCCATCCACAGACCTTCCTCGGCAAGCGTTGCTTAACCTTGAAGACCGATCCGTGCGGCTGTTATTATTTAGCCTTTTCTTACTAATATTATAAAGAGGAAAGATTTTTATTATTGTATGTAACGAATACACTTAAAAACTACAGGACCAATTTGAAAAATTCTTTCAGCAAAGGACAGCAACATTATCAGCGAGGAACATAGGCTATATTTTGTCCCTGTACTCCCACGGGAACGGGAACTACGCGGGTGAAAACGCATGACGTCCGCTAGTTAGATATCTATCCTAATACATAAATCTGAAGAGTTTGTTTATTTGTTTGTTTGCTTAAACACGCATATCTGGGAAATACTGGTCCGATTTGAAAAATTCTTTTGTGTGTTAGATAGCCCATTTATCATCAAGCTAAGACCAATAGGAGCAGAGCAGTAATGAAAAATGTGACGCAGACAAAGTTGCGCGTAAGTAAATGATTGCTTCAGTGGCACACAGACATGTAGAAGAACCAGAAGTCAGGTTCTGTGTCTGGGTAAAGACATCCTGTCTACCCTCTAGAGTTGTGTTAAAAGTTTAACTGGTTGCTCTGGCTGGAGAGCACACTTTTTTTTTTTTACTATGTATAGGCATACGTTTGACCACAATCTCACCTGATGGTAAGCGATGATGTGGTCGAAGATGGAGCACGTTTGCCTAGAAGCAACCTATTCACTCTTTTCTTAAAGACTCCCAGGTTGTAGCTATCTGGAAACACAGACTCTGGTAGGGAATTCCACTCCTTAGCTGTACGCACTATGAATGTGTTCCCAAAACTTTTACTTTTACTGCCAAACATCTCATGATTCAGAAGCAGATTCTTATTTCTAATTTTTAACACAGGTTTTTAATTTAGAATCGCTAGTCAGTATTTAAACTAATCAAATACAATATAGATAGTTGGATTTTTTAAAAGTCTGCATTTTTGCAGTTCCTGTACCTAAACTTTTTGAATAGGCTGAGATTAAAATTGGCATTTTAATCTCAGCCTATTCAAAATACCTCCAATTTTGCCAGCATTACTTGATCCAAAATGAGATTGCTGCCTTTTTTTTAAAGTTTGAATGTTTTACTGCCTTCTATTAAAAGTATTGAAGAGTGCAGACACAACAAAAGAAAAAAAAGTCATACTGCCTTAAGCAATAGTGCTAAGTAAGTTAGCCTTACACAAACTTTTTTACCTCTAAGCAGATATCACAACCTTGATTTTGAAGGTGACTGCTATTGTAAATAACATAATATGAATTGAACAAAGAATCTGTATCCTTTTTTATTACACAATTGGGCACATTTCTGGTTGTTTTATTCAGCCGAGTTTAATTATGATGATTTTTGCAATGTGTTTATAATTGTACTCTATAGAAGTGGTTGCAAGGTCTAATTTAAACTCAAGCGTCGCCCCAGGACAACATAATTATTATTATAAAAATAATCATACACAAAGGAATCAGCTTCTCAGTATTTATAAATTGTTCATTCTAGATAATAATATTATCTGAAGGTCAAATTAATCTAACAGTTATTTCAACCAGATTCAAATCTGACCTCATTAGACTATTGAGTGCAACCCACACCCAAAGAAAAAACATTTAGTGGACTTATGAGCAAATCCTATGCTTGAAATACAATCTTCTAAAAAAAAGACCCCACATGTTTAAAATGTTGTGTTCTTTATTTAAAAATAAATAGGTAACTATGGTTTGTTTTAGATAAAAAAATCAAAATATGAATAAAAAAACTTAAACAAATTCTAAGTAATTTTACATTTATTCAAGGCAAACAAGTTAATAAACAGGCAAGCACGAGCTACTAGATTGAAGATAAACTAAACTTCTATGAATGTCGTGGATAAATAGTTCTCAATTTTACTAAAATTAACAGACTTAGTCTCTTTCCCACCTTGAAGCGGTTGTGATAACAAAAAACAACTGTAGCCAATTTTATGAGCTTACTTCACTGTAACAAGTTGATCACTACTATCGGTTCTATTAACAAAACATACCTGCAAAGTGTATGGTTTTCCATTAACTTCAATAGTCTTGTTCATAAACTCGACGCCAATCGTGTGAAAACTGTGATCATCGAAGTGGTTCGATATAAACCTGCTCATCAGACATGACTTCCCAACTCCACCTTCTCCTAGAATCACAATCTTCAACAAAGTGCTCTTGTTGGCGTTCCTCCCGTAACCGCGATCATTATCTTCCACCATTATGTCGAACCACACATTATATTCACTAAAACGTTTCTTTATTACCGCAGCCTTGGATTAAATAAGAGCGCAAAATTACACTGTTTAATTAATGACTCATTTTCGAAATGATTCGATTAAGCTTAACCACCGATGTCACTACTAATCAACTAACTACGCTAGTTATTAATAGAGATGTAAATTAAACGTTTCAAGAACTCAAGGAATTATTTATTATTTGTAAATATCCACGCACGACGATTGTTCACAGCTGTTTCAACGAATTTGTAAATTAATGTCAAACTCAAATTGTCGAATTGTCAGTCAACACGAATCAGTGCATCGCAAATGTTACTAAATAAATATTAGTTTTAAGTCGATTTATTTATTTCAAGTATCCAGTAGTCGAGTAGTATAAAAAAATGAACTAATGATTGCTTGGTTTAATTCAGAGCAAATATAATAAAGGGGTGCTGGGTGCTGATGGGCTGCTTCGATTCTGTAGCGCATCAGGGATGTTGCGGAAATGCGTGTTGATTGCTTTTATGCGTTGATGCGTTAGAGATGTGCGTCCTTGGTGAGCAGGATGCGAGCCGGTTCCAAAAGTATTCTGGGCATGATTGCTGACAAGCTGCTGTGTTGTAAGTCGTTGCTCCAATATCTCATCTGGCATGCTGTAGTAATTATTATTTTCTTGAGTGTGTTTTATGTAATTGTTTGGTCAGTGGGTCATCTTATTAAATAGTTGTAAGTTTATTTATTGTGAGGTACTAACACTGTACGAGTCTGACTGTTAATCGAAAAAAATTGATTGATTGATAAATTAAGAATTTTAAGAGCAATTTATCTGAAAAATAATCGATTTTACTTTATACTCGACTATTACAAAAATCTTGTTTGACCTTTCACATTTATTTTAAATGGCAACACCACCCCTGAAAAAGTTTTCTGTTTGGGTATTTTTAGCTTTCTAATGTTTTCACGTAATTTAATAAGTTTTTCCCACTGTCTCTTTTTTTACTTTTCTTATTATTGTTACTACTAAAAAGACTGCCGCGCCATCTTACGGAGTGTGTAACTTAACTATGCACAAGTAAGCAACAGTTTGTGAGGGAAATTATTTGGTGAACAGAGCCATCTATGAGTTCCTCACTGACGACAATGTAATGAGTTCCTCAATATTATTAAATATAAGGTCTAGCCATTTTACATTAAAACATTTATTCACTAAATAAATCGAGATAAATTTGAACTAGCTTCAAAAAGTGTAAGTTATCTTTTCATTGTTTCCGAGATTTGTCTTTTATGATTTTATAGCGATACCATAGCGACATCTATTATACATATTTAAGAATGATAATAAAATAAAAAACCGCGAATCAACCATTGTGTTCAGTAACCGCCAGGTGTCGATAATATTACCTTTTGTTATGACGACCTCGACTCGCGAGTAGTCGCGAGATGTCACGCTCACTCGGCCGCGCGATACAACTTTATTCCGCTTTGTTTTGCGGAGGTGAGAGGACATGGTGTAGCTATCGCTCGAATTTGTGCGTTGTGTTCAATGTTTTTCTTATTAAAAAGTATTTATTGAGTGAAAAGACATAATCATATTGTACGAAAAGTGTTTTTACATTCGAACGAAGACTGTGTATGTGTTCGACTAGGTGAAAGATCGCTACATTTGCGCAATCGTTGGTGAGACTTGATGTCAATAAACTTGTCGGTTGTATTTTATGGGAAAGGTGTGCCGCGTCGCGCTGGTACCTGTTCTCGGCGGGTGGGTGCTCGACGCTGGGATAGTGGCTGCTAAGTTGGCGGCGGCGGCTCGTCAGTGCCATGGAGTCGTAGATAGGATCGAGGTGAGTAGTAAAGTTTGGTGGTTTTCGATGGAGCAGCGGGCGAGGGACGCGGGGCGCGCGGAGCGTGCATTCACCTCTGACCCGCGCGGGGCGAGCGCCGCTCAAGGTCGGTGCGCCGCCTGAAGGTCGCTCGTCACGTGACGCGGAGGGTGCTCACCCCCGCCCCTCGCGCCGCCAGCCCCTACCGTGTTTGTTGACATTCGCGAACACAAGTGTTAGCTTATTGAATCAAGCATGGATTTTGCACCAAACATTGACCGTAGATTTTTACTACTTTTGCTTTATTCGAGGACGGTCTGCTTTAAAAAATAGATTTTTTCATTCAAACCAAACAACTTTTAAAAATGTAGCCGTCATTAATAAATTAAATACAAATGGGATATAACTGGTTAATTATAGTTTCAAGGTTTTCCCCTAGTTTTCTGAGTTCCTATTAGATTCTATTCAAACGTAAAAAAAAACAGTAGGCACAGATAACGGACATGCTAACAAAATGGCAAATAGGTAGGCGCTAGCCTCTATTTTTAAATCGCATTGTCTCATGCCTCGGTAACGTATGCATTGAACTAACGGGTTATAAAACGAAGCTAGGCATCTATTATTATGTGATGAACCTGCGATTTGGTATGTCATAAATAATAGGTGTGTAATAATGGTGAAATATATCTGGCACTAGTTTCATAAACAAACCTTCGGGGCTGAACACATCTGCAGTTTTAAATTTCGAACGTGCAAAAATAAAAACGTAGAGTTTGTAACGTGACAATAGATAATGATAAGTTGGTATTTGGGTAGGTATGCAGGCGGACTTTTATCACAGATTTTATCTGTTGTGATGTCTACAACTGCTGATGGATAACAGGAATTTTGATACAATGTGAAATCGTTGTTGCATTTGTATTGTATGTAGTTTCATAAACGTAGAGTTGATATAACGTTTTTACCATAAAAAAGATCTCCTTTGGGTACTCGTAGGTATATCAATCACACGATTCATTTGATGTTATTTTTGGGGAACATCAAAATAAGTTTTCGGTGTCACTGGATCCAAACTTCCTGAAACATTTATTAAAACGCAAAAAATCTTTTCTCTGTCTGGCCCTCATAAAAATTCGAAATGAATAGCTAATTTTATAGCGCATTCCAAAAGATTTAGAATGCATTTTATTTGTATTTTTTTAGCATTGGCGTCTGTTTTATCGTTGTTTCGTCTACCAATGTGGCTTTTAAAGTTCAGGATGACCTTGCGAGTTGCTATAATGTGTGTAGGAACGTAAAGATAAAACTGCATCTTTTTGTAAAGCATCTGTAACAATCTGGCCTCGCGAATCGTGATCTACGAATGCCAGTAAAGCCGGGCCCCACGACTCCACCGCTGGCACGACGCGGCCACCCGACAAAAACTTGCATATTAATGTACAGCTTTTATAGGTAGATATTATTAATTCGACGCCAGACGTTCGATGCCATATGCATAATCGGCTTATTTACTTCAGGTTTAATAATACAAATTCGGTGAATCGAAACCACTCAGGAAATCATAAAAATAGCAAGTTGTATTCCAGTTAGTTGTAATTTAATTATGTAAGAGATCATTCAAATATACGACGTCAGTTTTAAATAGTCAATGCAGCCTTATTAACACACATAAAACAAAAGCCTTGGTAATTTAAATACAATTTAAAAATGGCGTTTATTCGGAAATAAAACTTACTTCAATTAACATACCCAATCTGATTTGTCATAATATTTGCGTTACCTTGAATGTACCTACTACCTACTTCAGTAACTGACACACCTTCGCTTCGTTCACTAATAATTTCGTCACTATAGTCTGTGGGTGGCAATTGTATTGGCGATCGGTATCGGATTAAGTAAATATTATATACTGTTAGATTTACTTTAATTAATACAACGGCATTACGGTACATGGTCGAACGTTAAGCAACTGTCTGCATATAAATTAGATATTACTTATTGGTATTGCATTCGCTTCGTCGGTGTAGAGTAATTAATGTAACTTGAAATTCTAAGCCAGAAAGTGTACTTTTAAAACGAAGATGAATTTGAACTTCGTTGCAGCAACCTTGACTGAATATGTAGTAGGTACTATACTTGGTGATAAGGAAATATTAGTATAAAGTTAGATAATTTGCCATTCTAATTGAAGTTTAAAAAAAAGTAAGATATTTTACTGTAAATGTGCCCTGTTTTATAAATAAACGATATTATTATTATTATTAAAGTAGAGTAAAAAACTCGACTATCAGAATACCCATGAATTAAATTCGTAAATTGGCTTGTATCGAATTTGCATGAACCTTATGGATAAAACATAGCCGATTAATAGTTATGAATAATGTAAAACATTATAATTCATTACAGACGATGTTATTATTATGGTAATGTTCATAAATTGTGGTCCTAGTTGTTTGGCAACAGTTATTGTTATCGTGTCTGCATCTACGGACCGTTCTCCGACAACACTGCCTGTTTAATTGCAAAATGAATGTCGAAATAGGATCTTAGCTGGCGCATTGTTCGTACTAAGCCGGATGGAATTGATTAATCGCTGAACTACTGCAGTAATTAAGCATTAATTTAACAGTTAGCGGTCAGGCTGAGTTATTCATAATGTTATTGACTTTTAGCCAATCCACAGCTGTACCCACCAGACAAACAACTTTTAAATATAGAAAAATGAGCGCGGCGTGTTTATAATACATTTATTAACCGGAAAAGTTACATCATGAATAGATCTGAATGAGTGAATAACTGCACATTGCGTTTTATGATGCTGTAATACGCAAAACGCATTAATAACGTACTTTCTAACTGTAAATGTTTGTGACCTCGAGTTACGGTTTACCTAAAATCTACTTGTTAGGTATTGTTTTTCCACAAGTCTAATAAAATAATACTTGAATTAACTGAAAAAAAAACTACATAGCTTACTTGTATGAAATTTATTACACTGGAAGGAAACATGATTCGCTAAATGCAGAAAAAGACGAATCTAAAAAAAAACATGTGTTTTATCTAGAATTCTTGAGACGTATTATTCTTTTATTATTTTTTCAACAGTAGGTACGTGAATAAAGTGATGAATACAAATAGATATGTTTTAGTTATTGTTAAACACTACCTTGTTATGATTTGTTATCGCTAAGTTCAAAGGTCGCAAGTTTGTTAGCGTCATACATTTGGCATGGCGCGAACAAAAAAATGGAATACAATACAAGGCTTTTGGCTGCGAGTGTACTCTCACTACTTTCACGTGGCGTAGTGTGAGTGTGGTCGGTGGTGTGCGTCTCGGCCGGTGACCTTGCTATCAGGCGGAAGCGCGCGGCCGTGTGAGTCAGCGCGCGTCTGCCGAGGGAGCAGAGACCTTCGCGTAACGTCTATAGTCTATACTACCATGTTCCATTGAGTACCAAGCCGATGAGTTTTTATCGGCCCCCTTTTGCCTTTGTTCGATTTTCAAAGTTGGAAGCTACTATTATTCTTTGTGGCGTCAGCGTCATAATACGCTGACGAATAGACAATGTTTATTTTAATTCGTTTTGGCATGGTAAAAGATATAGTTTGAATTCAAATTCAATACAGGCTTTGAAATTTTGAATACAGGTAAACCCTTTATGAGAATTAATCATCATAGCCTTAATTTGTTGGGTTCGGATTACTATTTTTAATTTTGGTTATGAGTACCTATGTATGCACCGTATAATTCAATTTATTTTCTGTTTGTCTTTCTTTTAAGACTTTATTTTGTCTCTTAGGCACCTTAAAGTCAACTGAGTCCGCTTTTGTGCATTTTTTTACTACCTAATGCATAAAGTTTTGATAAATATTAAACATATTTGTCAAATCAAAAAGAATTATTCCTTGATTTTTCAAAACTCGGTTTGGTAATACGAGCATCAAATAACAGACCGTCGCATGTTCCATTGTGTACCGAAAAGAGGTTCTCTTTGTTCGATATTTTTTTTATTTGTCGGAGGGAACGTTGTGTTGTTTTAACAGGCTGTTTCTCTTTTGGATGCCCTTCGTCATCTTGTTAGAATTCTTCTTTCTTTTTCAGTTTTGTAAGTGTGTAGTAAGTAAACCATCAAGAAGAATGCAGCGTTTATTACTAGTCTGTTTTCTTACTGCAAGGCAAAGGCTTCAGTTCTCCTTTCCACTACTTTCTATTTTGAGGTACAGTAGAGCAATCCTGTGTGTAGGCGTCAAGCTCAACTAGACTATCGGTTATGCTTATGTATGTAGTGAAAGAGGTATTCGTAGAGGGAGCCAAAAGAGGGAAAAGCCTTGAAACTACACAGTAAGATAACTTTTAGGACTAAGACAACTCTAGCACAGCACGCGTAGCCTACTTTCCACACTTCTGCAGTCATTCAGATCCTTCTGTTCGAAATTCGAAAATCAAACTTCTGCGTCAGCCATCTTGTTTCGTGACGTCACCCAGGCAACCTGTAGGTCGCCCGATCAAAAGCCCAGTTCTTTCTTCCAGTATTGTAAGTGCCTATTGTGCAAATGCCTGTAGCCTTGATAAGTAGCAACCATGATGTGTATATGTATATATGGAAATTAAGTTATTTAAATAACCTCGCATGGGCTTTATGTGTGTTCAAATTATGTTAGGTACTTCGTATGATACATTACATTGTGTAATGTAGGTACCTACCTATACAAACTTCTTTGTCATACCAATAGTGTTTCATCATTAAAGGTGTACGAAAGATAACAAAACAAAGGTGCTGTGGTTACTCTTAAAATTAGTCAGTTCATCTGTTGAATTTGTGTCAGTTATCTGAATCTGAACTTACAAATCCAAATAGGTTTATGGAATTAATTACTAACCGGATTCTTATTGGCAATGGCAATTGGTTTTTAAGTTTTATGATTCTGACTCAGTCCTGATCCTGACTTCTGTTTGTAAAATATTATGGTAAATAATCACTTACCTATGCTTCCTAAGTAAGATACCTGGCTAAAACTTATTTTGCCCAACAAAAAATAAAACGCAGCTTCAAAAAACTACAAAGTGTACCTACTCTGTTGCTCACATCTCAGGCCATCAAAAACTTTCATAAATATTAATATTCATCTCAAGTTCAGAATCCAGCCTGCGACGACCAGAGACAATCTCACGCGCGTAATGGAGCACATCACTATGACCCTAGCGGTAGTGCTGTGACACAGTTCCCGCACACGACATAGATATAGCCAAGATCATACGATATTTCGCTTCCCTAACCGTTACGCGATACTCTTGATATCTTATTGATAATATTAAATTTATGGTTCCGTAGACTGTTGTTTATTTTCGTGGCCTTTCTAAAATGTTCGCTTTATACTCCTGGGAGGCACAAAGATTTGTTGTATTCTGCTCTGTTATCGACAAAATTGTTTTTATGCGAAATTGTGCAAGAACTTGTTGCTACCTACAAAATCCGCAACTGCACCTAGTTCTAGCCAGTTCAAACTAGGTGTAGCCGTCCTAAAATTTGAAAACTAGTTTTAGTAGTCTGGGTATCGCAGTGCCCACTATTCATTCCGCGTTTGTACAAGCAGCTGAAAGCTAAATTATCAATACGAATTCTAAAGCTTAAAGTTTATGACTTGCGAAGTTATGACACTTCAAATTCAAAATTTCTCGTTCGAACTGACAGGTGCAAAGTTGTTAACCGTGGTCCTACCTGTTGTAGCACTCAGGATCGAATTCGTGACATCACAAGATCGCGATTCAGAGCTATGCCCCACGCGTCAAGGTTACCCTTCCAATACCTCTATGTTATCTTGATAAATTGTTACGAGCGTGAACCATGGGTGCGAACTAGTCAATTTGTAGTGTCAACATTATTAATTTAATGCACGATTTAATAATGGGATGATTTTTCTCGCTTTTGGCTTTTCTGAAAACTTCTATAAAAATCTTTTTGTGAGTTGAGGATTACCATTTGACTGTCTGAAGATCTTTGGATTGAGCGATGAATACCACTGCATTCAATCCTGACCGCCACCAGGTCTATTAAGCCATGAATCCATCTTCACTTGCAGAGTGGCATGCTTGTTTCTCACACGCAAGATTGCCAGAAAACAAAAGCTTACCTTTCGAACTAATGAACCATAGACAAATAACCTAAAACATAATCAAAACTATAATTTAAAAAAAACGTTGGAAAGCCTACTAGCAGAGCAGGTGATTCGTAACATTTGAATTTGAACCGCTCACAGCGACTTGACCCCGGGACGCGTGTGTCGCAAGACTCGCAAGCGCCACAAAAGTAAAAGGCAGGGATGCATGGCCGACCGGAGAACGGTGAACAGACCTCACACTTTTGAAATAAATGTATCCGCTCAAAACGGACACATTTTACGAGCTTTTTCTTGGGTTATTAAGAACTGTGAAGTACTAGCGGCAACAGAATCACCAGCTTCTCTGCTAGATTCAAATTGACAGGTTGCTAGTCCCTATTAAATAATATATTATCTATACTCTCTATCTATACTAATATATAAAGCTGAAGAGTCTGTTTGTTTGCTTGAACGCGCTAGTCTCAGGAACTACTGGTCTGATTTGAAAAATTCTTTGAGTGTTAGATAGTCCTTTTATCGAGGAAGGCTACAGGCTATATATCATCACGCTAAGACCAATAGGAGCGGAGCAGACGAAGTTACGCGGGTCAACTAGTAAGACTATAAGTGGCTAAAATCTGGCCAAGTGTGAGTCGGACTCGCGTGCAACGGGTTCCGAACCAATTTCATTGTTTTACATGTTTTTTAACACTACAGACTTCTTATAGGTTTCCTATAATATTCAGGTAGGTATAGAACTATTATCTGCATTTTTTTTTTAATATTTTAGGCTCAGTAGTTCGGCGGAGTAGATCCGGCTGTGACAGACAGACGGACAGACAGACACCCGAGTGATCCGAGGGTTCCGTTTTTTACGGATGTTCGGAACCCTAAAAAAGTGTCACTACTGAGATGCAACTAATAGAGAAGTATGGCAGAAAAAGACAAGTTGCGGCATCCAAATAAATTGAACGACATGATATTGATGAAGAGGTTGCTAGTAGCTCGGATCTCTATGTATACTAGTAGCATTTGTATCATTTGCTTTCCTAAATGTAATGTAGACCAGAGTCGATAATTTTTGAAAACAAAAAAAAATAATATTAGGATGAAACCCATTGGAAAAGGAAGAGAATATAACAACAATGAAAGGAAAAATAATTTACGGGCGATCTGAGGTCGGGAAGTGGATGGGGGTGAGTTTTTAAGGGTAAAAAAAAACAGTTTATCTCGATTTCCGGCAAAACTAAAAGTCCTATGGAAAAAAGTTAAATAGCAAAGTTGTAGGTAGTAAAAAGATCTACAACTTTTGTATTTACACTTTTTTCACATAACTTCATTTATGTGGAAAATTCAAATAACCAAGTTTTTGTTTTTTATTTTTATCTTTCACGAAATTTGGTGAAAACTTACCTTTTTATGTCCCAAACACACTGTCATATTTTCAGTTTGAAATATTTATTTTTTCACCTTATTTTGACTTAATGTCGAAAAAGCACCCTAATTTTCAATCGAAAATTCTCCCGTCAAAATATCTGCTTTTTTAAAAAGTCGGGGGGCATTTTGTTCTTTGAAATGTCTACTTTCTGATGGTGTAAAAAAAATATACATTACTAAGGTAAATCTCAGAAAATGCAAAAAAACTCAACCCCATCCACTTCCCGACCTCAGATCGCCCGTAAATTATTTTTCCTTTAATATTTGTTATATTCTCTTCAATGGAAGCAAACCCATTGGAAAAGTCCAATGGGTTTCATTCTACTATTATTTTTTTTCACTTTTTACCATTTTTAAAGGCTTCAGCCCTGGTCTATGATGAAAAGCAACTTAACAAATCCTTTAGCCTGAAAGATAAATATCTCGGCCTCGTAATTCCAAGATACGTCGTTTCTTCGTAAATGAGCCACATATCTTATTGCCTGCGATTACAAAAAGTCCGTATATAGAAATAAAGGCAGCGAATGAGGCGCCTAAGCTTTTATTCGTCATCGCCTATGACTCAACAATGATACTTCTTGCTACATTTCTATTTGATTGCCTTTGAAAGCCTCCATAAAGCTTAAGTGATTTGAATGAAAAAGCTATAATGTAGTAACAAGAATAATAATTAATTGTTGAAGTATTCATAGTCTAGTCAAGACTATAGATATGAGCTGCAGATTTTATCTGCGCCATTTCTTATTCTTAGTTTCCATGTGACATCTGACTGTCGACACGTTTAGAAGTTGCCAGTTCCGAATTCCTGTTTTACCGTAAGTGACGAGTTTGTGTCTTGTCACTAATTAGTTGCGATTTATAGTCTATAGCGTGGTGTCTTTGCACCGCGTTAACTTGCCACGAGGCCTTCCTCGTGTTGGCAAGACAAGATTGACTAAAAACTTTGGGCTTGGCTTAAAAATGCATGCTGTTTAACGGCGGCCTCATGCTGTTTCAGCGTTTTATTCAAAAAAATTGCCTAAAATCCACACATACAAGCCTTTATAATTGCATGAATTGCCTGTGGATTCGCTTAACCTTCAAACTTCCAATTGATTTTCCAAACAATGGCTTGGGCCATTTCGTTCAATTCTTTTCAATAGTGGCTTCAGCCTCGAACTTTCTCCAGTGTACCTCAGTTCCCACGTGATTGCGCGCCGAAACCATGAGACATCCTTGCAGGTTTCGCAACTCGCCTCGATACAGAATGATTCTGAGAAACCATTACTGCGTGAGTCAGCGCAGGGTTCTGTCTGGAACGGGTCTTAAGCCGCCATACCCCGCTTAGGTAGCTTTGACTCATTGGCCAATTGTTTTTGTTGATAACTTGTCCAATTTAATTTTCGGAGTGAGGGAGAAAGATTCATAAGCCTCAGTGCTTATGAATCTTTATGATAGCAACCTTAGAAATATATTTATTTATTATATCTACTAGCTGACCCGCGCAACTTCGTTTGCGTCACAATTTTCATTACTGCTCCGCTGCTCTCGGTCTTAGCGTGATGATATATAGCCTATAGCCTTCCTCGATAAATGGGCTATCTAACACTGAAATAATTTTTCAAATCGGACCATTCGTTCCTGAGATTAGCGCGTTCAAGCAACCAAACAAACAAACTCTTCAGCTTATATATTAGTATAGATAGATACTAGTTGACCCGCGCAACTTCGTCTGCTCCGCTCCTATTGGTCTTAGCGTGATGATATATATCCTATAGCCTTCCTCGATAAATGGGCTATCTAACACTGAAAGAATTTTTCAAATCGGACCAGTAGTTCCTGAGATTAGCGCGTTCAAGCAAACAAACAAACAAACTCTTCAGCTTTATATATTAGTATAGATAGATGATAGCAACGGTAACAACTCTTCATTACAATACTTGCGGAACGGGTGTGCATATCTGAGTTCATCACACCGGGGCTTCAATGGATGAGTCTTTAGACAAGTTCTACAGCGTGAGGCATCGCATAGTAATTTCCGGAGTGGTTTTTTTATTTCATATCTTCGAGCTTCAATTAAGTCGCTTTAATTTCGGCACAGGAAAACTGCCAGTGACGGTTGAACCGGTCCGACTAGACGCATTTGGTGCGAAGGATATTTTTTACATTCACGAGATATATTTGGCCTTCTTTGGCGACTGTTCTGTACTGAAAGTCAGTTGTAAAACAGGTGAACTTTGTTACGTGAGCCTGTTACGTGACTAATCCAACCGTGAATCCAGCATTGTGACTTTTATAGCCTTATTTCTCAGTATTCTCGTTTGGATCTTCAGTTTTGTTCGCACCTATTTATAGTAGGATTTTGTAAGGGAAACGTGAGGCAATACTTACTTGAAACAACCTTCGATTGTCATTGATATGCAACTTTGTAAGAGGGACAGGAACAAACTATTTATTCGTTAATGATAAAGCTATTTTTACAACGCCCTTGTCTCTACATGGGTGTTTAGTTAGAATTTCAACATCCTCTTAGATACCCACCTGAATACTGGCATGTTCGATGCAGCCGTTGGATTTTCCGAAACCGTTATTCCAAATTCAAAATAAAGATTCCCGCTGTTTCCCACAAACACCATGGCTGAGCTCTGAGCTCTGCTTTCCTGTGAAATGTCAACCGCCACGGAATGCGGCTGCGGCGACCCATTTACCCCCCCTCTGCACCCTCGCTCCCCTGGCAGTGGTGGGTGGGTACCGGTCCTGCGTGCCCTCGATGCGTTGATTCCGCGTTGCGAAACTCGTGTGAAGTAAGTTTTGCTTTGATGCTGTTGTAAACTTGCTGACGCGATGACGGTGTGAATTATTGTCTGCCCTTTGTACTTTCCGCATGAGTTTTTCTTCGTCAATGGTTGTCTGGAAGAAATAACTTTTAGCAAAGCGATAGGATCGATGACATTTTGTACTGATATCTAATATAAGTGGGTCTCTGAATTCCTGATGATCTTCCCGTTAATTTATGGAAGAATAGATGTATGTACATATATTACTGGAAAAACTTCTGTCACACGTGAATTCGCACACGTCGCCTTCGTCTTGATAAAGTCTGATTCTTTGAAAAATAAATCATTATCCCCAGATAGTATTTCAAAATCGTCTGAGTCATGCGTTGCCGAAAGCATATAACATGGTAAAATGGTTGTCTGCAACTGTTAACAAATTGTTAAGTATTTTCCAATAATGACTCCACCATTAAACACTAATAAGTTGTTCAAGTAAATACCCATTTTTTTTTTCAATTATATATTCCTGTTTTGACTAATGTTAGCAGAACATTTCTTCATAACTCAAACTATTGTGAAGCTATATCTCTAAGCTTTAATACGACGTCCTGTGTGTCTATGACATGAATATTTTTTAATAGGCACAGCTCTATACAAACGGCTATGTCATTTTCCAGTTATACACTAGCTTTGAACATTCGCATTTATTCATCTTCATGTTCTTGTCTCATGATCCTTGGTCAGGGTCTGCGCAACACGCTTTCTTCATCCATTCTTCTGTATCAACCCTCACTCTTATCGTTCTCTCTTTTGTTTCTTCCACGTCATTCCTCACACAATTCATCTTTGACCTTCCTCTCTTTCTACTCGCATTGATGTTATTACCAAGTAAATAAAATTCTCATGCGTTGAACGCAAATCGTAGATCGTTCTAATCAACTGATTAATTTCTGATTAGCCATGCCTGCGCCTGATTGGCTACGCATCCTTCAGGACTACAGTCAATCAAGAGATTCGTGATGAACTGGTCAGTCTATGCTTCGTTATTAGTATTTTGACCATGCCTTGGGGCTGAGTTGTTTTTAATTGATTTTTCGCCAGTGTTTTGTTTTGCTTGGATGGAGTTGCTATATTTTTTTAAAATTACGAACTAAGTAATTCGAGTAGAGCCTAAAATAAAACCTGTTTTGGGCAAAACTGCAAAGTCCGGCCGTTGAGGATTAAATGTTACCATATTAAATAAAGTATTCACCAATGAATTTTACAAATAACTATATTGTGGTTTCAATCTAAAATGTAATCAATCCTGTATTCTATTTTGGGACATACTTATATTGAATCACGATTGCAATTTTGCATAATATTTGCATGCGAAATCCTTTTAAATTAATTACCTACGTATCTCAGATGATGTGTTAGTCACGAAATTGCGTATTTGATGCCGAAGGCTGTATTGCAAAACATGTTTGTCACTATATGTACACTTGTACAGCATTCAGCTAAACCTGGTACATGAAATATCAACTAACTGAGGAGAAAAATGAAGTTTCTAAAATTCGCATGACATTATAAGTAAAGGCCAAACAAAAAACGGAGAATTTAACTAGAAAGTACCTTGCTGGTTAAATTCTGAAGTTGGTAACTGACATGAAGAACTAATTCTTGAGAAAATTATTATTCAATGGATTTTGAAAAGTAGTGAACAAAGGTATCTGTCTCTCTGTCTGTCCGTCTGTAACAGCCAGTTTTCTCAAATTTGGTACACATATGGATTTTTGAAGAATGTTGCTTTGACTTGACAACAAGTTATTTTTTGCCTCAGACTAACGGAATAAGGAACAGCTATGCTAGGAATTTCCATTCTCCGTGATTTATAATTATATCTGTGCAGTATCGACAAGGTTACTTTGCTCGCTGTCAACGCGGGCGGTTTCATACATAAAATTAAAGTTTAATTTATTCAATATTTTGACAGATATTTTTTAAATAAATAAATAATTTAAATAAAATCATATTCGGTGATTGACGCTTCAAAGGCAACCAAATGAATTTATTTACGTCAAAAAAATTGCATGGATTTTATTTGACCTATCCTAAGACGCACATTATGCATTTACGTAATCGTTGATTTAATAAGAAACAAAAAGAACTCACCTGTCAGTAGTAATAATTATATTACTAATTGACGTAACTATGACCTTTGCTAACGTGAGAATTAAAACTATGATTACGTTCCAATTAATTAAGTATCCATTACATTATATTTTAAAATAAAAATGGAAGTATGATTTTAGAGAAAATGCGTCAGATTCACTCCATAGTGGCCTTTAGTCCTACGAAAACCTACTTACCATAGACAGCGTTAATAGAGTAAGCGAGTCGCTCTTGGAGTTAAAAATATAAAAAAAGTTTTGCAACGCCACGCACGTATCGATCTATGATTTGGACAATCTAAATGTTGACTCATGGTCAGGCCTTAAAACCTGTCTTGCTGTAATACGGCTTAAAATGAGTGGAAAAGCAGTTTCAGAAATTCCATTTTCTGACGAAAACAGCTATTCTTACTGAATTAAACTTTATTCACGGATCTTAGTAGTAAATTGCTATTGATGTGAACAGTAATTATGTTAGTTCTATTATTTTTTTAATGTTGTTCCTTCCAAACCTAGCCTAGTTGGGAAACCCAAACAACTAATAAAGTTGCAAAATTATTGATTGATACATTGAATAGTAGTTGGATAGAACGCCGAGGTCGCTAACTCCAGATATTTGCGTACGGCCAGACGGTGGGACCTTGGCCTTATTGAGACTGTCGCGAGAAATGATGACTTTTGAAATTGGAACATTGGTGAATGCGACCTTCTTCGTCTACGAAAACAATTTTTTAAACTGGCAATTTGTTTTGCGTGGGCGGTTTGTTTTTGGGACAATTTTTTTTTGTTGGATCACATAAACATCAGAATGTTTTACTATTTCCTTCGGTTTTTGAATTATGAATATGAAGTTATGAACTTGTCAAACCCTAATTTTAATGCTACACATGACAAGAAGACTCGTGTTAAAGAACTGAAAGTACAAAACCTTAGTATTGATTAGGTACAGGTCAAACTCTTACCTACCAGATCAACCCTTTTAAGTTATTTCGTTAGTTCCTAATTCAGTACCCAATATTATAAATACAATCAGTACTACAGACAGACAGCAACAAATCTGCGCGACCGCAATAACATAACTCGTAGTTGGTAATGTTGGTATCAAGGTGTACAAGTCAACGTTTACCTGCGCGCGCGCCGCCTCGCCGCCAACATTACTATCGCATTACTTAACTAGCGTTGCTCCACGGAAAACTGTCTAGGATCTAAATATTTCTAAGGTATTTACAGTTAAGATTGTGCTAGATTTTATCTACTTTGAGTTAGTACTTAGATAGTGTCGGTAGAGTAGAGGAGTTGGAAACGCGCGTATTTGGGGTATCGTGTGGGCTTGATCTTAGCGAGCTTGGTATGGTTAGGTTTGAAAATAGAATTTGGAATGGTTGCGTCCTGATTCTATATTTTATGTTCGATAATGTTAATTAAGTACAACAGTAAGTTACTTGAACACTGCCTTTTCTTTTTTTTCTTGCTTTTTTTTCTTGTTGAAATGTTGATGAAAAGAACGGATCATCTCTTGTCTTGAGTTTCTGCAAAAAGTATGAAACACCATCGAGGTCAACGCTAAAGTTTTCAATGTGAAGAAGCTTATAGGTAGGTATAGGTACAATCTGCAAGTCGATTTATCGACACAAAGAAGAATACAGCATCCAACGAGTACTTACGGCTTTTGCTGAATTGCACTTGAGCACTTTTCCTCCACAATCGAACAGAGAAGCAACTGTTCTGTTTAGTTCGAAAATGTTCTCATTTAGACACTATCCAGCAATACTGGACCCCACACGTTACTTAAAAAAAAAACCGACTAAGTGCGAGTCGGACTCGCGTGCAAAGGGTTCAGAACCAATTTAATTTTTTTTATATGTTATTTTAACACTACAGTACCCTCACAGTAAGCCCTTTCTTTTGATATGTCATACGAAAAACTTTTTTTAATTAATTTTCTAGTTTGACCCCCAAAAGTGACCTCCATACTCAACATTTATTCATTTACGTAACGCGTCCGTATTTGGGTCACAGAAGTCCACATGTATACCAAATTTCAACAGAATTGGTCCAGTAGGTCCGGAGAAAACTGGCTGTGACAGACGGACAGACAGACACCCGAGTGATCCTAAAGGGTTCCGGTTTTCACGGATGTTCGGAACCCTAAAAACACCAATTTTAAAAAAGGTAGAGGCTCTACCCCACCTTTTTAGACTTCGAAGAAAAGCGAGTAATGTATTTTTTGTTAGCCCCTGACATCTTTAAATTGCCCGTCCTCGTCGTCGGCTCAAGTTAGCAGGTATGCGTACTGTCAAAATATATGTGTATACATATATTTTGACCATGTAGTTCCCAGGAGTAGTAAGGAAAGAATGTCCACCCAGGCAGAGCCTATTTACCTGGGTAAGCCTACATACTGCAGAGTGCGGCAGGTGCTCTACAGGGAAAGCGCTCGCGACTGGACTCCCTCCAGCCATTCATCCTCTCACCGCGCTTCAAAGCTTGGGATTAGGTGGTTTTTTATCTTAGAGGTAGCCTTCCTCTGGGCCAGGCGATTAAGCCAAGCCCTCGGCGGCGGCATTAAACATGCCTCCTTTCGCTGTCTGGACAACCCGACTCAGCGAACCCGCCGAAAGTCTCCTCAAGGAGAGAAACATGCGCCGCTTTGGTGCGCCTGCACCGCAGCGGCATGGTCACGTCCTCTGCCAATCGACTGCCATCGATCGATCAGGAGCAACCCCTTCCCGGTATCTCTCTTGGTCTGGTCTCTCACTTGGACCTCTCCGGCATGAGTAGGTAACTCTACCGGCAAAGCTCCAAGATCATTGAGACACACAAGCCCCACCACGACGACAACGTGGAGACACGGCGGTGGGGCCACCCACTCACCTGGAATTGTTTTTTTCTTCTAGTAATTTGTTGAATAAAGTGATCAAGAGAGGTACTAGGATACAGCACCTAGCCTGGTGCTATTATTAACAACACTATTCTACCCCACACATTTTAGTAATGTCTGGGGCTCTGAGATCTTGCTGTATAATCCAAATTCCCAATAAATAAGCATCGCGTTCGGTTCGTTAGCTAACGAGAGACAATAAGATAGGCTGTCGGTGTCCAAATACTTTATGGGCCAGCCTCCTCATTATGCAGCAACTTGTCTGGCCCGCGGTAATTCTAGATTTACCGTGTAATTCTGTGCAACACTTGGCTACATGGATGATTTGACGTTGTGGTATTAGTGCCCAGAAAAAACCGGCCAAGTGCGAGTCGGACTCGCACACTAAGGGTTCCGTACCATAAACCTTAATTTTTATTATTGGTGTTATAGCGGCAATAGAAATACACAATCTGTGAAAATTTCAACTGTCTACCTATTATGGTTCTTGAGATACAGTCCGCTGACAGACAGACGGACGGACAGCAGAGGCTTAGTAATTGGTTGGATTGATTCCCAAAGGGTAACCAACGGAACCCTAAAAAGATGAACTTTTTGGTATCATTTTTTCTTGATTCTCCGCTCTTGCGACTTAAAAAAAACAAGCTTCTAATTTATTTTTTTAGTTGTTAACTAAAGTTTTACTTGCATCTTGCTCACTTGTTAGTTAACAACTTAAACAAATAAATTACAAACTTGCTTTTTTTTTAAGTTTTCATACATTTTTTAACTACATTCGCAAGCGAGTATAGATTGATAAAACTCATGGTAGACGTACTGACGAACGGGTGGTAGTAGGATTTCTTTTGGTTTAGTAAGTACTTTGAGGAATCTCTTAAGTTCTGTCTTTAGTAGCTATGGTTCCTGCTATTACAAAACATCTTTATCAGTGCGACACACAGTGATAAAGGCCCTGTTTTCTTCTGCCAGCCAGCTCGCATACTAGTTGCACAAAGACTTATTCTCTATGAGGTTGCATTACCTGGCGGGCTGCCGAAGTATAATGTGATCAATCGCTGACTCTTGCCCCGAAATGTAATTAAACTAGCATGCAAGTTGCTTGCAGGTAGGCGGCAAGGCAGACTAAGACTTTTCCTAATATGCAGGATTTTTTTTTTAAACTGAAACGACTGTAAAAAAAAACAGTGCGACTGGTTTTTTTTTTCGCTTATTTATCAACTTTTACTTTAAGATTCGTTAAAAAGTTTTCTGATAGTTTTCTGTTGTCACTAGGTATCTTTACGAAAATTAAAACTGAAATCGTAACTTCATTATTATTCTATCTCTACTTAGGGAAACGCTCAAGTTATTTTCAAACCAGTCTTAAGTTACGTTCACTTAGCAATGAGTTCCGTGTTCAAAGAGATCTTTTCATCACAGGTACATGAGGCTGGAGGTAAGTAAATTCGCTTATTTGCTAGCGGCATGTTTGTAGTTAAGTTACGTGTATTTTGCACTGACCCTAACTTGACCTCTTCTTCCCTATAGATGAATTGCCTAGTACCTGTATACCTGTACAGAATTACAGATTGGTGTGCTCAAAACATTACGAAGTTACGGGTTTATTTGCCGCATTTTCCTTTGAAGGCTTTTCTTATTACACGGTCCTAATAGTCTGCACTCTGGGGTCTCTGGCTCCTATTTTTAACCGACTTCAAAAAAAGGAGAGGTTATCAATTAGACTGTATTTTTTTTTATGTTTGTTACCTCATAATTAACCGACTGGGTGAACCGAATTTCATGATTCTTTTTTTATTTAAAAGCTGGTGCTTCCCGTGTGGTCCCATTGCCACCACGTCAGGATCTGATGATGGAAACCCTGAGAAATCGAGGGCAACTCTCGAAAATTGTAGGCACGCATTTGGTAAAAACTTGATATTCGTGTGTATATCGGGTGATACTACAAAAGAATGAAAGTTTGGATCAGACCTGATGATAGAGACGACAGAGAGTCAAGGGAACTCCACATCGTTATGTAGGAACTACCAAGTGTTTGGGCTTATTTCATTCGTATTGACGAGACCTTTACACCGAAAACACTTAGTTTTATTTTCATAACATAACATCACGCCGGTACGCTGTGAATGGGTACGCAGGTACCACTAAAAAGCGAAAAATAAAAAACTTTTTTAAAAAAAATATAACCGACTTCCAAAACAAAACACTACAAAGTATAAAATAACTTTAATTTCGGAAGTCGGTGTCAAAAAACGAAATAACAAAAAACAAGTCGGTTACATTTTTTGTAAAAAAGTTTTTTTATTTTAGTTTGTTCTCAAAAATTTTATGTTCGCCCCATGAGCTAGCAACGAGAATACTTTGAAAACAAAAGCCGTTGTAATGTTATTTTGTATTTGGAAAGGATTTGAGTAAATCGGTCGATCAAAATATCATGGACATGGACATAATTGCTTAATTTGTAATTTTACTCTGTATTCCGTATTTTTTGCTAAATTAGTTTGGACAGCTGCTATGACGTAAAACCTGTTACAATAATATGATATTTTGACGTAGGCACTTACGGAAATACTAGTTGGTACAATACGGATATCGAGGAACATAAAACTTAACTAGTTTATTAATAAAAGGAACCGGCGTAAAGTGATGTGACATTTGAAGTCCGCGGGTCTAAAAAGGCCACTTTAGCAGAATCAGAAAGCACATCACGCTACCTGTCACCGTCAAATTTTCCCAATCAATCTTGAACCTAATGAGTTAGCAATAAAGATGAAAATGAAATTTGACATTTGATGATTCTGCTAAAGTTGCCATTTTAGACCCGCTGATAATTGGATAGGACGAAAACTTTCTGTTCAATGAAGATGATGGCGATTCTCAAGTTGATCTTATCCTTGAACTAGCTGACCCGCGCAACTTCGTCTGCGTCACATTTTTCATGAATGCTCCGCTCCTATTGCTCTTAGCGTGATGATATATAGCCTATAGCCTTCCTCGATAAATGGGCTATCTAACACTGAAAGAATTTTTCAAATCGGACCAGGAGTTCCTGAGATTAGCGCGTTCAACCAAACAAACAAACTCTTCAGCTTATAATATTAGTATAGACTGGTTGACCCGCACAACTTCGCCTGCTCCGCTCCTATTGGTCGTAGCATGTTATATTACCTTCCTCGATAAATGGGCTATCTAACACAAATAATTTTTCAAATCGGTCCAGTAGTGCTTGAGATTAGCGAGTTCAAGCAAACAAACAAATTCTTCAGCTTTATATATTAGCACTAGTTGACCCGCGCAACTTCGTCTGCTCCGCTCCTATTGGTCTTAGCGTGATGATATAATTATAGCCTATAGCCTTCCTCGATAAATGGGCTGTTTAACACTAAAAGATTTTTCAATTCCGACCTATAGTTCCTGAGATTAGCGCGTTCAAGCAAACAAACAAACAAACTCTTCAGCGTTATTTATTAGTATAGATAAGTATATAGACTGAGTTTTTTTTTCCTATGAAAGTTTCTTATCACCAATTACACTAGTAGAGTGTGAGAGACAAGAATAACCTTCTATTGTAAGGTCACTGTATAAAGTACCTAACTACCTATTTACATTTACTTTCTTACCTACCAATGATGTAATCATACCGATTTTTTAAGTTTTCCATAGGTTTTCTTCGATTAGATACATAGATTAGGCCAGCCGCTCACACTTGTAAACTTACTAGGCTGATCAAAAAGTAATGATCATCGGTTTTTTTTCTTTTTGCTCGACGCCCATCGGTCCTAGCGTGATGTTAAATAGCCTTCCTCTAAATGGACTATTCTTGCGTAATTCATAGGGCTATCATATGCAAAAAGATTTTTTCAAATCCGAGTTGTAGTTCCAGAGATTAGCATGTTCAAACACACAAAAAAACTTTTCAGCTTTATTATTAAAAATATGAACCGGTTATCATTACTTTGGATCAGCCTGATAGTTTATTGTACTGTCTCCATATAGAAATTGTACTTAATACTTCATTTTACAGTCTTCTTAACTTAAAACTACAAACTTATAACATAAATTGGGTGAATTTATTACCTATTCGATATTTTGACATAAATATTCCTAATAAAAAATATTGTGAAAGTTCCTTTGTCCAAAAATGTTTAAATCAGTGTCCGAATGGATTGGGTTAGAATTTACAAGATAGGTAAACTCTGGCCTGTAGTGCTATTCTCTAACAACATTTTCGTATCTCGACAGTAGAATTCGAAGTGAGTTTCAAATGAAGATCTTTATGTTGTGTGCAATAAAGCTCACTTTATGAGTTTTATCACTCAGGTGAAGCTCGATATCGAAATAGTTTCTTACAGAATAGACTAGCTGGATACTTTCCATTTGTGCATTCCATCGCGGCAGTAGGTACCCACCTACCTACATTTCAGTGATATAATTTTCGACTTGCAGATAGGCGCAGCCGCAGTTAAAAGCTTGTATATAGCTTGTATATACTAGCAATTCGCCCGCGACTTCGTTCGCGCGGGTTTAGTTGGTACTCCACGAACTTTATCTCCCATCTAACCTCTTCAAGGGTATGTGTAAATTACTTATTAACTGACTAAACGTAGGGCGGTTCACTCGCAACATTTTTCTTACTTAGAGTATTTTTAAAACCGTCGTAACTTTTAAACGAAAGGTCCGGTTTGAATAATTTAAAGTGTAATTTACATGCACATAACCAACCTTAATTATTAACTTGTGATCTTTGTTGGTATTTTTTTCACACCTTGGGTTACACTATCGAAGTTTTCATACGGATCCCTAACTTTTTTGAAAATATTCTATAGCCTATGTTCATCAGGATTCTAATGGTGAAAGAATTTTTCAAATCGGTCCAGTAGTTTCGGAGCCTATTCAATTCAAACAAACAAACAAATCTTTCCTCTTTATAATATTAGTGTAGAAATAGGAACTTTGACTTAAGCAAACAAAGACAAAGCTAAAATATGTGGAAAATACGACCTTCCCTGTGAAGGTCTGATTTGACAAGTGTACATTGTACAGTCAAATTCAAAGTCACTCTTAGAAGGATGAAAAACAAAGATACATTTCATGAATAAAATATGAGACAATGAGACATTAGTACCTAAACATAGCAAGGGAGACCGAGGTAGGTTACGTAGGACCTCTATCCTATGTATTAAAAATACAAAATCCTTTATTTCAAATAGACCAGGAGGGCTACTCTTCAAACCCGAAGTCCGTAGTTTTGGGCTTAATTGCGGGCGTATTCTACTCGTGTCGCCTAACCACTAAAAATTAATGACAACACGATTTGACAGTAACTGTGAAATCGTGTTGTTATTCATTCTTAATTCGGGTTCGGGACTCATCGTAAGTCCGTAGGTGATACGGAATAAAATACGCCCGCAACTAAGCCCAAAACTGGACTTCGGGCTTAGAGAGTAGCCCCCCAGTTACAGGCACTTTTGAATAGTCAAGACTATCTCAATGTGACTGACAGACGTCAGTCAAATAGATGAAGCTAATTCTGCCGCGCTAGAGACAAGAGCAGCAAGTTGTTCTGCAGCAAAACACACTCACCGACCCAATCTCCAGCGCGGCAGTTGCATATTGAATATCTTCGACAGTCGTTACGGATAGTTAGAAGCCAGAAAAACTGACACCAGTCTTTCCAAGGAGTACCGTGATACCCAGTTACTGGGTTGTGGCCTCGTGGGGATCTCATAGGCATTCTTTCCATGGAAAATACTGGTTACTGGTACTGGTAGTTGGGAAAAAGTTAGGCGGTTGATTTTGTGCCTTTATCCCACTTTATTGATGGTCGGCGCAGCATTTTGTTTCATCATCATATCAGCCGAAAGACGTCCACTGCTGGACATAGGCCTCCCACAAGTGTCGCCACAACAACCGGTCCTGTGCATTTCGCATTTATCGGCTACCCGCGATCCTCACCAGGTCATTGGTCATTTTTTTTCATGCATCTGTATTAAAGCCCATTCTAGCTCATGTAGTCCCGTAGCTAAACTAGAGATAGTTCTTATCTCTGGAAATACAGATCAGATTGTGAAATGGTGAAACTGTTTCGCTCATAGAATGCTATAATATCGCTGAGTACAATCGTCGCTTGGTTCCTAAAGGGTAGGACACATTAGCGCATCCTCCTGAAATGGGTAGTCTTTTATACAATCCCTTGCTAAACTCTTCCGCTACGAGTACACTTGAGCCCAACCTTTAAGGCTTGTATACATGCCAATGACCTTGTGCATATAAACGGAGCTAACTACTCCTCTACGCGCCACTCCGCTACCCGCATTTTTAATTAATTATTTAAAAAATAACACATTGTTTTAAAAAGTAACTAAACCAAATTATTTTTGTTTGTATTGCAAAGCAGTAGTTTTTTTTTTAAACTTGTTAAAAAATAAAGGAGTAAAATGGTTTCATCTCAACGATTTGGAGGTGATTTGGTGATTTTTTTCTTATTATGTGATACCGATACATAAATTCTGGCTAAACCAAATTACGTATCATATCATGTAGATTACTACCTATTTCTTTAAGATGTAATTTCTCAGTAAATGCCCACGAAAAGTTGCTTCATCTGCACGCTGTTTTTAAGCATTTCTCGAGAGAGCAGCCTTAAACACAAGTATACCAGTACTTTCTGCAGACAGTCGGAAATGCTCATAAATATCAATTTGGCGGGTAGCTAAATGCCACCTGTTGGTGGCGATGGCGGCCTGAGGGCATGACCTTTGGCTGCAATCAATAAAGCCAGCCAGTCGTATTAATATTTATTGCAGACTACAGACGTCTCAAGCTGTGTACACTAGGGCTGTAATACCGTATTATTCAATTGGTCTCGTGTTAGAGGAGAGCCGTTTTAGTGATGTTCCTCGTTAGTCTTCACAAAACAGATATCGATTTTGGTCTTTATCTATAAGGTAATGTCAACGCTGCAGGTTAGGGTCTCTGCAGCGTCAGGGGTCGTGAATAAAGAAAAAACTGCTGGAGATTTAAGAGATGATTATATTGAGCTCATGCTCCAAAGAAAGCTTTTACAGTTCTCATAAAAAAGACAAATTCATAAGCATATGTCATAATTCGAACCTATTCTAAATCTTATTACTTTTTTAGTTAACTCTTCTAAAGCTTTTATCAAGAAGTTGATGCATCCAAGGAGGAAGTATTACATGAGCTATGCCCCTACGAATAGAGGATACTAAGAAAGTTTTCTTGTAATCGTCTAATCAAAGCTTTCGAAGATTTAAGCACCTACCTATTCCTTACTAGGAGTCCCTACCTATGGGTGGAATCTTCGCTGACAGGGGGCGTATGCTTCTATAGAAGCAGCTTCAGTCATGTCCTGCGATAAGCAATATTCTTTAAAAGTCTTATGCGCCATTTGCGCTGAACAATAACGCAGTCATGCTGAAGCCCTGCTGCAGCAAAACCACCCTAAAGGCCGCAACACATCGCTCAACGTAAACAAAATGATGTGACAATTCACATCCATCCAGATGCGATTACTTCACGAAAGCTACCCTAACTAGTCTACGCGGCAGCTAGTCGGTTAAGAAGCGAAGGTCTATTCTGTCAAAGAACTAACTCCTAACATCGAACTTACTCCAGTGATCATAATCTGTTCAAAAATAGGAACTGAAATTATTTGCCTCCATTGAACAGCTCAACCAATGGTGACAGTACTGAAAGGAGGAAGGAAAGGAAAAGGGGGGGGGGGCGGTAAGGAATTGTATGAAAAACTAATATTATTATTTCTTGTTTTGCACACCAAACACAGTAGAAACTATGACAGTGATTTGATAGTTCATGTGCAAACGACGATGTGTTTTCTCCGGCCAAACCTTTGAGTAATAGACAGAGAGTCCACATAAGACCAAGCAAGGACCAAAATATAAACCCAACAAAAAACATGATTATTTCAATAAAAAAGTTCGTGTTGTATTCTGCACTTCCAGTGGTTTCTGAACTTCAGTTTACTAGAATAACCGTCATACTCGTAGTGCCAAAACACGCCACGCCATATTTCATGTAATTAATAAAGCGGCGACAGATGATTAGTAATGACTTACTGAGAGTGAGGACAGTCCGCCTATTGGCATGTCACCAGGAGAAGGGTCGTTAGCACAACCACAGGTCTTAGCACTCGAATCTATTTACCTAACAATCTTTCTTGGCTTCACCATACCGTAATTAAAAAGAAATTATCCCAATAACTTAACCACAATGTGCGAAAGTGTACACAAAAACCACCCCGTTGCCTACATAGGGATGAGCCACTGCATTTCCGATTTATCGATATCGAAATAATTTATGCCCAGTGACAAAAAGCTTTTTCATATTGGTCCTAATTTGACACCGGGCAAGTCAATTGTCATTGGTCGTTCACATGACCGTCAAAACAAGGAAACCCTCACTGTCAGTCGTTTGCTTATAATTAACGTGTTATTTCTGAGTGATTATGCGGAAGACACCTGTTGGCATGGCACCAGGGAAGGCCGTTGGCATACGACCGTAAGATCAAACATTCACCTCCGTTACTTTCTTCTATGACTAACGTAGTCACGCTTTTAACAGTCTAGACACTTATATTTTGCCTGGTTTATGAATAATGGAGTAAAAAGCTGTGTTCAAGTAAGTGACTACGTTTTTTGGAGCAGTCTAGGATGTTCTTTGTGTTTTTGACGAGTCACACAGTCGTACATAATGTGTAACTATGTATTAATATGTACATATTTGATTCATCAAATCATGATGCAATCAAACGAAATTTCTATGAAATCGGACCAATTATGATTGACTTATTATTGCACTTGCCTGCATAGCTATGTAACATGATATTTTGTTTTGGCATTTCTACGAAAATATTTATATTTTGTACCTATCCTTAATTACTATACGATTAACAGATTGGATGGATTGGAATGGATTAATAGTCCACGATTAACTTTATGTAGTTTTTCTCATTCACTTTTATGGTGAAAGGTGGTGACGTAGGCTTTAAAATACGTACTAGTATTTGTTTCATCATAGTTTACCGCCACACCTCCACCCCATAGTTCTTTGTTCGCAATAGAAGCGTGCTAGGGGGTATTAACCTCTTCTATTTCAGTCTTCGTGGGCGATAGGGTGCGTCGCCCTCGAAGACGACCTCACTCCATCGGGGTCAAGGATGTAGGAAATTAACGTTCACAATTTTCCTCAACGGTATTCGTACCGTCACTTGTATTGCTTTGTCACGATCTGCTCGTCTTTTTGGTTGGCTGATTGTGTTGTACTGTTTGGACTTTGGACTCTTTGAGTGGAGTGTCTTTTTTGTATTGCAAGTTAGTATTTTGAATGTAATCGCACCCTCTAAGAAGTTAAGAGTGTTACAAATGTTGTGCAAAACATAAAACTTTGTCAGTTCATGATTACTCTACTACGCATATTAAAATAAATACATATTCACCTGTATCAGTGTTTGGGCCATCCATCACTATCACAATGCATGGAACTTTGCTTACGTCATAGATAGTGCTGTGACCTTAAGATAATTATCGGTCGACGCCTCGTCTCACGTAGCCTTATCGATAACTTACTACAACAAAGCAAGGACATCACTTGCCGAGCCTATAAATACCATTCCAAGTAATCTGATGCGCAACGGGTTTTCCTCGTTACCTTAGTATTTCAGCAACCACTAAATGCCTCGACTTGGGCAACTGATGTCGGCTTATGCAGCCGCGATAAATGCCTGCATATTTCTGTCAAAGTATTATCATTATCTTGGCTTGGTGCATGATATCTTTAGTTAGGAACTTATGCAACGTTACGAAACTGGTTCTGTACCAATGTATTTGCTGAACATTTCGAACCGGTCTGGACGCGGAAAATCCTGGTTCAGATATAAGGAAAACCACACTTTTTCTTCCTCTGTTCTAATCAATTTATAGCGGTATGGCTATTGTTTAACATTTCCGGTGATATTTCGGAACAAATATTGACAGAACCTTGAAAAAATTTGCATCCTCCATATTGCGTTGAAAAGATAATCCATAAATAGGAGGCAGACAAAGCAGCTCGTCTGGCGTATCGTACAAATGACCGCTCGGCCTTGTCTAGGCCACGGTGACGCCATCTTGCGTGCGGATGAACTCCTTTTATTAGGACACCAAATTATACTCGTCTCGCTCTGAAATACTATTTGATTATCTAAAAGAAAGAGATGGAGAATTTCAATCTCATCAGAATTTAATAATAGAACAAGATAGACGTCAAGCGCTTTAGATTAGGATAAAACCATTAGGATTTTATTGAAGTTCATGTTTTCTTTGTCTCGATTTCGATAGCTGAGTAACAAAAGCTGGTGATTGTAGTCTTTTGTGCTAAATGTTAAGTAAATAATAAGCAGGTTTGAATAATAATGACGGGGTATGACAATAACTGTTTCCAAACACTACGGTAATGGTGCAAGCTAGACAAGTTATACGTTGTGTAATTGGCGGTTAATTGCGTTGCCAAGGCGACCGTACTGCAGCCTGTCTTGAGTGTCTGATAGCGATAACTGAGAAATGTCTGGGGGCAAGGGACTTCATTGGACGCTAATTGGCCCGCCAGACGGTACTCACTAATATCTATTCTGCATTATACATGTGTATCAAAATAAACGTTTCGACATTCGGTACGAATGATTTATGAAGTTGAATGGACAGTGTGCACAGCGGTGTAGAGTTGACTTCAATTTCAACGGTAGATTGTGAGTCATGTTTGTGTGTACATTCACAATAGGTTTCGTATTTAATTACTCAACTTCGTACATAATACACTCATCTCACACATTATCGAGTGCTGCCGTGGCTCGGTATTGGGAGCGGCGGACCAGTCCTGCGCGAAAGGCGAAATGCTCGCGGCCGCCTGCCGGCCGGTCGCTAGTCGCTACAACCGGCTCCGTGAAGGCCGCACAACGCCCCTCCCCCACTCCCTTCTTTGAATTGTGCTAGTGACTGGTTTTATCGATAACTGACCGTGTAATCCGAACAATAGTGGCAGGTATTTGATACTGATAAAGTGTGTGTGTATTTCCTTTTATTTGCTAATGATATCTATGATACTGATAAGCTACAGTCAATTACGGGTTAATATTTTTTTTCATTAGTTAATTGGCGTGGTTATTGTTCAGAACAATGTGAAGGTGAGCTAACAAAAAAATCACGTTGCATTGTCAAAACGGCAATTCATTCAATAAGTGGGTATGACGCGTTCCGTCGCTATCGCGACCGAGCTTCGCCCTCGTAAACAGAATGCCAATGACACGAGGGGTCGAGAGGCGTATCGATAATAATAACGCGCACTATCGCGCAGCACTGGGTGCGCTCGCAAGGCCGCGCGACGCGTCCACGTCTCGCGTGTACACAAACACACTGTTTCGAAACGTCCGACCGACACTTTATTCCAAATTCGAACTGAGCCACGCGCGGATAGAGCTTCGTCGTTTTGGCCTCGATTTTATTTATTTTTAACTGTATTTTTTTAATCAGCCATTATCGCGAAATAATTATGGAGTTTTATTTTAATTGAAGACTCTCGATAGTTTTGCTTAGCCTGGGTCAGTGTTTATATTTAATTTCGATGTAATTTCATTTGATAATGTCAATATCAGTAACTAACTCTTATTTTTTTTGTTCCAGGTTACCCAAGATGCTGGTTTTATCATCTGGCTGTAATCCTCCACATCCATATCTGACTTTGAAGCAAACACCTTGGTGTTTCGAAGAATATTCACTAAGAAAAATATGTAAAAGGAACACGGTTACTGCAAGACTGAATCAAAAAGTTGCCTTAAAAATGAGTGGCGACACGAGATGATGAAATATTAAAAAAAGAGGAAATAGTTTTTGAAAAATTTTTCGAACCGTATTTTTCTATGAATTTACCATAGTGTACTGTAGTGTGGTGCTATAATAGTGTAGTGAAGTGAAGTGTTAGGACAAGAGTATCGATAATTGTACGCTGTGGGGATGGTGTGAGGCTGGCTGGTGATGAGCACCGCCATGAGCAGTGAGGGAGACGCGGTGAAGGTGGAGGGGGGACACGTGTCGGTCACCACTATCAGCATGTCGGGTCCGGAGACTAGCAACGGTAAGGTTCTTCACTATTTACTGGGATGTGTATTCTAGAACTGTGCGTGAATCTCAGTTAAAAGCTAGATCGCGTTGGGAAGAAAAAAACTTTGAAAAAATAAAATCTTTTTGCTCCTAAACTTTTGGTAGATAACCATTAAAAATTTCTGGATGTTTTCTATCTAAAGCTGATTCGCTTAAGTTTTTATAAAAAGGTATCGGATAATGTTTTAGATAATAAATCCATGCAGCTCTTGCACCCATTGTTTTATCAACTAAACACCTCACTTCTATTTGTTTTCGCGTTTATTTACTTATCACTTCTTGGAACCCTCTAAACTTTCCGATCAAAGCCATTGAACTTTCTGTTTGTACAATCAAACCTTTCCATTACTTTTGGAGATTATGTTATTTATGTTTGTAAGTAAATATGTTATCTGAGAGATTTGCTATTCACCTGTTTTAAAACGCAAGCGTATCAGCTGGTTTGATAATATTGTACAGTCATTTGCAAAAGTAGGATACAGGCGAAAAACAAGGAATGTCACATAAAATTCATTTGACTTTTATTTTTGTATCGGCTTAAAAATTTTTTATTAACTATTTATAGGCGAGGAGCTCATAGCTAGATAATAACAGCCGCACGGGTCGATCTTCAAGGTTAAGCAACACTTGCCAAGGCTGTTCTGTGGATGGGTGACCATCTTAACATACCGAGTTTTCTCCGTGCTTCGGAAAGCACGTTAAGCCGTTGGTCCCGGCTGTCATTTGTAGATCTTTGGCAGTCGTTACGGATAGTCAGAAGCCAGTAAATCTGCCATGAAGTACCGTGTTACCCAGTTAATGGGTTGTGGAGGTCTGGTAGGCAGCCGCTCCATGTAAAATACTGGTATTCAGCTAAATCTGGCTTGACTGGAAGCCGACCCCAATGCATTTGGGAAAAGGCTAGGCAGATGATGACTATTTATAGACACGCATTTGACCTCTATCTCACCTGCTAAGCGATGATGTGGTCGAAGATGGAGCACGCTTGCCTAGAAGTAACCTATTCACAATTACGAAGGCTTCCTTGTGCCTAAATATAATCTCAACGTAAAATTATCATTAATAGGAATTAATGATACCTAAGATTACGTAAAAGAAAGTCAATAAACTTTGTAATATTAAAATGTAAATTACACAAAAAACTGGTTTTTGCGACATTACTTTGTTTTTCGCCTGTAATGCACAATACTTTTAGCACTGAAAACAGTGAATAGACGTTATCTGTGAATTTCTTGTTTATTAGACTGAACTTTGATCAAATAAGTTAATCATTGAATAATGAATCCAATAAGATATCTTAATTATTTTTCTGAACATCTTTACGTAAATCTATATTCTACTAATAGATACAGCTGAAGAGAATGTTTTTTTGTTTGCTTGAACGCGCTAATCAGGAACTACTGGACCGATTTGAAAAATTATTTCAGTGTTAGATAGCCCATTTATCGAGGAAGGCTATATATCACCACGCTAAGACCAATAGGAGCGGAGCAGACGAAGTTGCGCGGGTCAACTAGTACAAAAAACGCGCGCCTGCGCGGGTAACTAGTATAAATAATATTTCTTTCTTTCTTTTTCTTTCTTTACACATATAAAATTCTTCCGTTACTGAGTGAGTGACTGACAGACAACGCGCAGCCGAAACTGCTGGTCGTAGGAAGCTAAAATTCGGTATGTAGGTTCTTTGAGGAGTGTAGGGAAGCACTAAGAAAGGATTTCCCGAAATTCCTACGGAAACGGAAAAAAGACGGGATATAATAATCCTTACTAATATTATAAATGCGAAAGTAACTCTGTCTGTCTGTCTGTCGCGCTTTCACGCTAAAACTACTAAACCGATTTAAATGAAATTACACAGATAGTATAGAACCTGAGAAAGGACATAGGCTACTTTTCATCACGGGAATATGTTCCCTGGGAAACACGCGGGCGAAGCCGCTGGCAGAAGCTAGTAAATAATAAATTCATTTATTCAGGTAATTACAACCCATTACAACACAAAAATCATAAAATCACAAATGAAAATAAGAACAATAAATTAAAATCCCATCAATAAGTTAATAAGTTAATAAGTTAAATTTAACAATGCCAATAAATTAAAATTCAAAATGTCAGTAAATTTAATGTGCGTGCGCGTGTGTGTGCGTTTTTTTATGCGCGTACGAAGTCGCGGGCAAAAGCTAGTACTCTATAATTATGTGTCTTGAGCTCATAAATGAATCAATTCGTCCAACTTTTACCTAAATTGGGATATAACGACCGGATGCAGATGATCACCGGTATTTTGCATGAAGCTACTAATCAGCTCCGCAATAAAACCCTGGGTAATACGGTACCCTGGCTTCTGACTACCCGGAACGACAGTAAACGATCTAAATAAATAAAAACACAGGCTTATTCATAAAAAATTCTAATGATATGCTTAGTTATACTGATTGGCAGATTCTTCATTACAGGGAATTTTAATTTTGAACCTGCTAATCAGTATTTAAACTTAACATAATTATGATGGTTAAGAATAGATGGACTCAAACATACACACAATAATACATAATACATATGTATAATGCATATGTACATATACATACATATATTTTTTTTTAAGAATAGATGGACTCAAACATACATACAATAATACATATGTATACATACATATCATATTTTTTTTTTAACAAGAGTTAATTTTAATTTTGTTTTACAATGGGAAATCATCAAATGACTCCTCCCGCTCTGGGCGGAGCAGAAGGGAGTGTCAGACTCTTACTGACTAAAACTCATCCGTGTTCCTCCTAATACCCTTTGCGTTCAGGGGCCGCGGTGACTCTTACGAACAAATTCCGCTTCCCTGGCAGAACATAGGACTGCCCGTGCTTTGTCGATAACGGAGAGAAATAGTTCATCGGCGCGGGCGCGGCGATTTGTTTTTGTTCTGTCCTCACGTGCACTGCTTACCTCACAGTGATAACGAGTGCGTGTCTTGCGTAAATACTGATATCACGATCTCACTTAAGCAATTAAAATTGTATTATCAGTACATTACTTAGATTCCAGTGCAAACTTGACACATCCTAAAGAATAGAGGAGATATTCTATTACTGAAGTGCTATTCTGTAACAACATTTTCGTATCTCGACAGCGGAATCCGAGGTGAGTATCAAATTAAATTTTATGTTGTGTGCAATAAAGCTCACTTTGTGAGTTTTGTCACTCAGCTGAAGCTCGATATCAAAATAGTAATTTACAGAATAGACTAACTGATTTACAATTGCTAACGATTTATTTTTTAACTAGCTTTTGTTCGCAACTTCGTCGTATCGTTTTTTTCCCCGTTCCCGTAGGAATTTTGGTCAATCCTCTCTCAGAGCTGAAATTTGGCATGTAGTTTTCCGAGGATAGTTCCTCGGAAACCTACATGCCAAATTTCAGCTTTCTACGACTAGAAGTTTCGGCTGTAAATTGTCTGTCAGTCGGTAACGGAAGATATTGTTAATAAAAATTCATATATTATACCTGCTTACATTGGCAGCATTATTTGAATAAAAAAAACAATTTAAGTAATAGCTCTTGCTAAATAATAACAGTCGAACCGATCAATCTCCTAGGTTAAGCAAAGCTTACCGAGGTCCATGAATGAGTGACCACTTTGGCCACTTACCATCTAACCAGTACATACCGAGATTCCTCCGCACTTTATCAAGGAAACATGGGCCAAATAAATAAATAAAATAGAAATAAAAATAGTAAAATAAAATAATAATAGTACAATTTATTTATTATTTATTTAAGGATTACCAACGAGTAAGTACACTACAAAAAACTACTGCAAAATACAAGGTTATTACAAAGTACATTTTCGTGTGATGCACACTCAATTACAGGTAACCACAATTCACACATTAATGAGTCTACATGCTCTGACTGAAAATTAAAACAACATAACTTAAAAATAAAAAAAATGAAATAGAAACATAATGTCGGAAAAAGTAAAATAAAATAAAAAAGTCAATTTAAGAGTGTCAATGTCAATATTTAAAACAATTATGTCAAAATTTGAAAATTAAAAATGGATTAAAAATTATACATAAAATAATCGGGATTCATAAAAAAATAGAGATTAAAATAAATATTAAAAAAATGCATGTCCTATTACAATAATTGAAATTGGATTGATAAATCAAATGTCTTCTGCTTGAAAATAGTTAATTAAATTAAATAGTAAGTAATAGTAAAATAGTTGCCAAATTTGTACACTAGGGCTCTGTTGACAGCGATTTATCGGACAATTATGAGCATTTTGTGAGGATGCACAAAATGCTCCTCCATCCTCACAAAGTGCTTATACGGTTAATAAATCATCAAAAAGGAAAACATAGGGACACAGTATGGATATAGTATACATCTTTCTTATGCAGTTTGTGAAATATCTTATAAATCCTTCCAATTTTGGAGGAGGAAACAGTCGAGAGCCAAACCTCGAATTATGACTTTTTCCATACAAAGTCTCGCTGCCCATGTTTCCTATTAAGCCGTTGGTCTCGGCTGTCATTTATGAATTGTTGACAGTCGTTACGGCTCGTCAGTAGCCTGAAAATCTGACACCAGACTTGTCTCGCCATGCAGTACCGTGTTATCCATTTTCCAAGTTATGAAGAGCAGATACTCAGTCGCCCCATTTACCTATACCAATTTTTTTTTTTAATTTTTTTATACTTTACTAGTAAGAATTATATTCTTAATAATTCATTACGATCTAGCCTAAAAGACTAATAAGCAATTTAACTCTAACTTAATATGTTACGTGATAGATTATGTTAAAACTAAGAATAGTGTCCATTTGCACTTTTACACGTCCATAGCACTTTCTTAGAGTCTGATATAATTTACTAGCTGACCCGCGCAACTTCGTCTGCGTCACAATTTTCATTACTGCTCCGCTCCTATTGGTTTTAGCGTGATGATATATAGCCTATAGTCTTTCTCGATAAATGGGCTATCTAACACTGAAAGAATTTTTCAAATCGGACCAGTAGTGCTATTCTCTAACAACAATTTCGTATCTCGAATTCTCGACAGTAGAATTCGAGGTGAGTTTCAAATGAAGACCTTTATGTTGTGTGCAATAAAGCTCACTTTGTGAGTTTTATCACTCAGGTGAAGCTCGATATCGAAATAGTTTCTTACAGAATAGACTAGCAGTAGTTCCTGAGATTAGCGCGTTCAACCAAACAAACAAACTTTTCAGCTTTATAATATTGGTATAATAAAAGAAAAGACAGGAACTCGATATACGTTATAAAAGTACGTATTGGTTACTCGGAAGGTTACTAATATTTTAGTGTTGGATAGCTCATTTATCGAGGAAGGCTATAGGCTATATAACATCACGCTACGACCAATTGGAGTGGAGCATTATTGAAAAATGTGACGCAGACGAAGTTGCGCGGGTCAGCTTGTGTTAAATACTGGTATTCAGCTACATCCAGTGTCTCTAGAAGGAGAAAAGGTCTCCTTTTTATTCATTGATGTGTATTATGTACAGTCAACGTGAAAAGTTACTGATGAATGACATGACGTCAAGTGTTTTATCAATCTTCTTCTCCTCGTGTGGGCAGTAAAGTCTTACGAACCCCACACACCCTAGTGTCAGAGTTTCTAAACCGCCTCAAGGGCCTCTGACATGTTTTAATTGACGACCGCCATTTTGGCGGCCGGGACCACCGGCTTATACGTGCCTTCCGAAGCACGGAACCATCTTTTTATCAGACAATCAGGTGATTCAAGCCTGCAATGTCCTAGCCAAACAGGTCAATTAAAACTGGTTCAGTAAACATTTAAATCAAAGTATTGGTAAATATTTTTTTAAAGATAAGTTTTTAGGTAAGTATTTAGTAATCGTCATTAACATCAATGGTAACTTACCTAATTACAAAATTCCTTACTGACCTATGAATGAGGCAAAAGTTATGTAGGCAGGTTAGTAGATTATGAAAAACATATATTTTTTTCGTTGTCATCGTGTTTCCGGTAAACAGGAGTAAAGCCAGGCAAAATAATAATATTCACGTCACGCAATAAAATTATAATAAAAAGCGGTGATAGCGAGGTCATTGCACCCCGGCACGGGGGCCTGAACTCTGTTTATGTCAAAATGCTATAGCGTTATGTCTGTTTTCCTTCTAATGATGACAATCTTTGACTGTATCACTGTAAACTGTAGCTATTAGGAGGAAATGCTAGACTTTGTATGTAAAAAGTCATAATTCGAGGTTTGGCTAGCGCCTGTTTCCTCTTCCAATATTAGACCGATTTAAAAGATATTTCAAAAACTGAATAACAAGGGTGTATACTGTGACTCAATGTTTTTTTTTGTCATTACTAGTTTTCAAATTTGTACACTAGGGCTCTGTTGGCAGCGGTTTATCGGACAATTTTGAGCATTTTTGAGAGTTCTAGTGCTTACACGGTTAATATATCGTCAAAAAGGATAACAAAGGGACACAGTATATATTATATCCTTCTTATTCAGTTTATGAAATGTCTTTTAAAAAGGTCCAATATTGGAAAAGGAAATATGACTTTTTACATACAGTCTCTCCGCCCGGGGTTTCTTTTAATTTATTTAAACTGCCTACTGTGCACTACCTAAAACATTGTTTTTTTTTTGGGTGGGAGATCATCAAATGTCTTCTGCTCTGGGCGGCGGAGGGAGTGTCAGGCTCTTACTGACTAAAATCCCGTGTTCCTTCAAATGTCCCTTGCGTTCCAGCTTCCAGGGCCGCAGCATCTCTTTCGAACAAATCCACAACCCTGGGAGCATCTATGTACCGTCCATGTTTCATCTTTATCCTTACTATCCTTACCTATCTACATCTACACTAATATTAAAAAGAGGAAAGATTTGTTTGTTTGTTTGAAATGAATAGGCTCCGAAACTACTGGACCGATTTGAATAATTCTTTCAGCTACATTATCAGGGAGTAACATACGCTATATATTATCCCTGTACTCCCACGGGAACGGGAACTACGCGGGTGAAACCGCGTGACGTCCACTAGTTACTTATAATATTACTAGCTTTTGTCCGCGACTTCGTACGCGCATATCCTGTTTTTTCCCGTCCCTTAAAACTATCCTATCTTTTAAGTTGGATCAAATAACAGATAGTTACGAAGTTTGATCAAAATCGGTTAAGTAGTTTAGGAGTCCATCGCGGACAAACAACGTGACACGTGATTTATTTGTATATTAAGATAAGATAAATGCGAAAGTTACTCTGTCTGTCTGTCTGTCGCGCTTTCACGCCAAAACTTCTGAACCGATTTAAATGATATTTGGTACAGAGGTAGTCTAGAGCCTGAGAAAGGACATAGGCTACTTTTTATCCAAGGAGTATGTTCCCTAGAGAACACGCGGGCGAAGCCGCTGGCAGAAGGTAGTGCTAAATAAATATTGTTCTTTCTTCCTTTTCTTTTGTCCAATTAGTAAATAATGCAACAGTAATGTACTTGGGATGGTCATTCTTGTATGTCATAAATATTGTATTTACAAATTCTACATGTGATTATTGCACTAAACTATTTCAAAGGTAAGAATATCCATACCTACCTACACTTTATTAATTGTATTTGTGATCGCGAAAAGCGAAAGAAAAGTCTCAATTTTTCCAGAGCTTTTAACATTACGTTTTTCAAATTTTATTCAATTTTCTGTCTTATTTCATTAATCTCGGTTCGCCGCATTTTTTCACTTTTTCCTGCTACGCTCCGCTAAACCGGATATCCTGTCTGGAGAAGGATTACCTTTTTTCAAATTGTCAGTTTTATAAACGGTATTTGAAAAATATTTTTTTATTTTTTGCATCGCCTCGCCTGGCTCCATTAGTCCTAACATTTACGCAATGTTTTAATACGGCGTTTTTCCATCAGGTTATAAATTGTTTCCGCTCAAGTTAGGTTTCCATTTAGCTGTTAAAAACGACACTGAAAATTATAGTTAGCGTTTGTTTGGAACTAACAATTTTAACTAATTCTAGAAACTCTTGGACCGTGGGGTCCGAGTGCTCATGCCTTATTTAAAGATCTTTCTAAACGCTTAGTTGAAACTTCGCGTGACTCAAGGGCTGGCTTTTACCTCGGACAGAGGATAAGCATTGCCATACAGCGTGGCAATGCAGCCAGTCTTTTGGGCTCACTTCCAGTGGACAGCGATGCGGACGAATTTTTTGACGCCTTATTACATGTTATTTATATTCTAGAACTGTTTTGATGGTAATGAAAGCCGATTTAGGAGTCCGTCAAATTCTTCTGGAACAGCACCCCAATTCGTAACTCATAAAATCACATTATTCATTCACAATAAAAAAAGAATTCCATATCCATTGCTTCGAAATCGTCTCCTCGACAATGTTAAACACGAAATCAATACTGTTGAAATGAAAAAATGAAATAATAGCTATGCGATCGATTGCATTCATTTTTGTATTACCCAATTAGGCTTCTGCCTGGAGGATGCAATGCAATTTGCAAGCCCATCAGAAAGTTCCCCATCAGGAGGACTACTCTCTAAGCCCGAAGTCCGTAGTTTCGGGCTTAGTTCCGGGCGTATTCTACTCATCATTCATTCTTAGTTCGGTTTCGGGACTAATCATAAGTCCGTAGGTGATACGGAGTAGAATACGCCCGCAACTTAGTCCGAAACTACGGACTTCGGGCTTAAAGAGTAGCCCCCCAGATTATAAAGTGCTTTCGCAAGCCGGAAATCTTAATGCTAAATGCAGTTGAAAAATTCATTCCAAGAATACTTACCAGTGTCCCTTGCAAAGAAGTTTAAAAGCGCTGCACGTTTTAAAAGCATAAACTTGAATATATTTCTCGGTAATTTGGCATCGTGCGCATTAATAATGGTACTGTCCGCACCAAATATAGGTACCTTAAATTTTATGCAATTAATTACACAACTCCTCACGAAGTCACGACTAAGTTAGGTACCTACTTAGTTAACGAATGAATTTCTGATTTGGTGACAAGTTAATTTGTACTAAGTGACGGTTGACAGTTACTTAACGGGAACTAAGAATTTCTGTAATTATGTGATAACCTTTGCCCGCAACTTGTACGTGCATATCCCGTTATATCCCGTTCCCGTACAAATTTCGAGAAATCCCTACGGAGTGTAGCTACATGCTAAATTTCAGCTTTCTACGACCAGTAGTTTCGATTGTGCATCTCAGTCATTCAGTAACGAAATAATTTTATATAATTAGGATTATCCTTTTTCTTTGAATTTTGCTGGACACACTGCGTCGTGTCTAGATTCTGCTTAGTGAATTCTGTTATTGACTGTACCTGTATGGCTATACCTACCAACAGGTGTCTGCGATGTATTTGAGGAAAATAATCTTTGCCATTCCTGACTGCCCCTTTGCGCATATTTTATGTTTCTGTCGTAATATTTCCAAGAATAAACGTAAACGAAGAAAGCAAAAAGAAAAAGAAAAGCTAAATCAAAATCGATCCATCTGTTGAGGAGCTACGATGCCACAGACCGACACAGATACACACGTAAAACTTAGAACAAACCTCTTTTTCCGTCGGGGGTTAATAAAAAAGTAGGTTTGTGTGCAAGATTCGTACGCAAAGGTGAAAAATGCACGAGTTTATGTCAAATACCTATGCACCTGTTTCAAGTTTGAAAGAAATAACCCCGAATTCGTTGTTTCCAGGTCAGTTCTCATACAGCTCGAGCGGCGTGCGCATCAGTGTGTCTTCAGTTCCTCACGATGAAGACTCCACTGATGCCGAGATCTCCAAGATCGACTTCTCACAACATCAGTACGAGGTAACTATTTCATACATAGCTGTGTTTTATTACAGAGGAGAGACAGCTCGTGGCTAAAGAAAAAATCATAGAAATAATAAATAAGCATAAAATGCCCAAAATTGTCGACATAGACCGCTGTCAACAAAGCCCTAGTGTACAAATTTCACAACGATTAATGAAAAAAGCAAAACATAGGGCACAGCATATATTCTCCTTATACAGTTTATGAAATATCTTTTAAATCGGTCCAATATTGGAGCAGAAAACAACAGGCGAGAGCCAAACCTCGAATTATGACTTTTTACTCAAATTTCTCCGTCCGCATCTCCTCTTAATGTATGAAATAGGAGCTTTTACAATCGAGGAAGATTGCCCGATGATTGGTTTTAAAGCTACACTTAAAGAGGGATGCAGTCATTCAATGTTTGCACTTGCAGATAGTGAGTGTCGCAGTGTTAACTGCATCTTCAGATGGTGCGGGTCCATGTAGTGTTTCCTTATTGCATAAAATCAAAAAAAAAATCAAAAGGCATTTATTCAAACTAGGCTGAAAATCAGCACTTTTTGAACGTCAAAATTAACATGAAGACAGTCCCCCAAATCGCCCAGCCCGTCACCACTTCCTAGTGTTTTAGCTGGGAAGAAGAAGTGGCCAACAAACTCCCCAGCAACACAACTGTCTGTTAAGTTTAAAGAACTTGAATTTATATAACATTATTCAACATTTCATGATAGATGTCGATCATTAAATTAAATAAATGGATGGCACATGTCCGCTAGCATACTATTTTATCCCAAAAATTACATATGAAACAATGATAAAACTAATTACATATATAGGTAATTAAATAAGTAAACTCAAGCATACAATACTAATCAAAATGAGCCTCCAGGAATAAATGGCGTGCCCGCTTACATATTCAACAATGCAATTTAACCATAATCTGTGACCCAAAGTCACAAGTGATAAACTAGGACCATCGCAGTTAAATTATAACACTAAAATTTTAACAATAATAAACCACGGACAGCAAGACGACCAGTCACCACAAGCAGCACCCGTTCACGAGCATAACGCAAAGATCAGCCATTACCTCCCTCGCCATATTAGAGGGAAGGAGGTAACCCGATCCCCGACGCTACCGCAAGCAGCATAGAGAATCTTTGCCTTATTGTAACGGTCAATTGAATGACTGACGTGCTTTTGAAAACAGAAGCAATAACCAGGAGACTTATTAGTCTCTATTTGGTAGACATTAGTGAAAGTTATTTTTTTTTTTTAAACTATGTCGAGGGTTTAACATAGTCACGAGTTTGTAAATACCAACTTACCGCACTTGTATCATAAATAACTAGATTCCAGTTTTCAGTAAACCATGTCAGAGGCCCTTGAGGTGGTTTAGAAACTCTGACACTAGGGGGTGTCGGGTCGTTAGACCTTACTGCCCACACGATAAAGAAGAAGAAGAGTAAAACAATATTAACCCACGTAGAATGGAACATTTGTTTAGACACAAACCAGCCTGTCACGTGGCTTGTGAAACAATACATTTTAGTATACGTCATTAAAATGGGATAAAATGTAGACCTGGGTTTATCAATGCAATCACTAAATTCGAGATGCAACCTTACTTTAGGTGGATCACTCCTTTTTGCAATCAATTTTCCTCCTTACTCTTTTCCGCATAAGGTTCTTTACGTCTGAATGTATGAAACAGTTGATAACCATCTATACAATCTTATTTTCCAGGTTAACATGCGAAACAAGAAGAAACGTTCATTGAGCGGCGCGCACGAGGTAGCCAACAATGAGCGGGAACGACCCATGTCCTGGGAGGGCGAGCTGTCAGACTCCGAGATGGTCATAGACACCAGTGTCAATAATGGTCAGTATTCATCTAAAATAATCATAATCATCATTTAAAAAAAAATGAAACCTCCGAAAAAACTGAAAAGCAAAAAATAATAAACCTGTATACAAAAAATAACTTTAATTTCGGAAGACGGTGTTTTTGTGTTTTTTTCGGAGGTTTAACTTTTTTCTTAAAAAGTTTTTATTTTATAATTTTTTGTGGCTATTATCTACTAATTACTACTAACATGACCTACAAAAGTGCTACACAACTTGGAATTATAATCTGTGAGTGAACAATAAATCACCCCTATTTTTCCACCCTTAGGGTAGCATTTTTTTTTTACAAATTTATATGGGAACACTTTCGAGGTATACCCTATTATAGATATAGATATATAAGAATTATCAAAATCGGACTACGCTGTAAAAAGTTATGCGTGGTCATATATTACAATGAGTGAGTGAATAATCAATCATCCCCTGTTTTCCTACCCTTAGGTAGGAAAACAGGGGATGATTGATTGGGGATGTTTGATTGATTGATGATTCATTGGATAATATTTGTCCAAATTTATATGGGACCACCCTAAAGGTAAAAAGTTACGCGTGTTCATACATAAATATATATATATAGTTGACCCGCGCAACTTCGTCTGCGTCACAATTTTCATTACTGCTCTGCGCCTATTAGTCTTAGCGTGATGATATATAGCCTATAGCCTTCCTCGATAAATGGACTATCTAACACTGAAAGAATTTTTCAAATCGGACCAGTAGTTCCTGAGATTAGCGCGTTCAAGCAAACAAACAAACTCTTCAGCTTTATATATTAGTATAGATTATATGTTAGTATAGATATATACTCGTCGACTTGAGAACCTCTATTTTTTCGTCGGTAAAAAAAAGAACTGTCTAAACTAAAACCTCCCACAAGGTGGATCAATTACCTGATGAATTCCGCGGGCATTCACTGTAGTTATGCGTGACACACACGACCAGTCAATGTAGCGACTCTTTGGGGAGGCCTATGTCCAGCAGTGGACGTCTTTCCCACTAAAATAATGATGATGAAGAACTTTATATAAACAAAGACACGGACTACCCATTTAAAATGAACGGTTCGCTTGCGACTACGTATCGTACCTCGGAAACCACGTTAGGCAGTTGGTCCCGGCTGACATTTGTAGATGTTTGACAGTCGTATGGTTAGTCAGAGGCCAGAAAATCTGACACCAGTACCGTGAAGGGGTACCGTGATACCCAGTTGTTCTTTCTTTTCTTTCTTTCTTTCTTTCTTTCTTTCTTTCTTTGTAGGTTGTAGAGGACAGATAGGCAGCCGCCCTATGTAAAGCACTGATAATCAGCTACATCAAGACTGGGAGCCGACGCCAACATATTATATAGTTGGGCTAGCTATAAAGGCTAGGATTCATTGATCTATTTAAATTATGAATTGTCAAAAGATACGAACTACGTACCCATTTTTAGTTACGGGTTCGCTTACTACTACGTCTCATAATCGTAGAACATAAGTATTTAAAAATGTTCTCAGAAGTTAGATTAAGAGACAAACAGAATTACAGAAACCCTTTTGTATCCTCGCGATCTCGAATCCTAATGACGGGAATTCCCGAAACTTGTACGTGCGCTTGTGAAACCGTAAACAATCTTAAATAGTCGTTCAGTTTTAGTATAAAATGTAACCAGAGTGATACAATGTCGAAGGGCACTACCATATTGAACCGTAAACTCCAATCTTACACAATATGATAACGTGATAATGTAGGGCATATTTTTTTTGTTGAATTAGTTGTCTCAATATATAAATATATGCTCGTTTGATATACGTATCAAGAGATAAGACAAATAATAATTTCATACGCTTACCCCAATCGGCGCAGGAATAATATCAAAATCTTCCCTAAAAGTATTACTTAGCAAGCTTTACAAACCTTTACATTGAGCTCCACCATGTCAGAGGCCCTTGAGGCGGTTTAGAAACTCTGACATTAGGGAGTGTGGGGTTGTTAGACCTTACTCCCCACACGATAAGAAGAAGACATTGAGCTTAAGCCATGCCATCCTTTTCCTCCAATACGACCCTCAAATCTTCATACAAATTTGAATCTGCTAAATAGGTGCTAAACTCTGCCGAGATTTTTGTAAATAAAACTTGCTAGACCTCATAAAAATCTTATTCATCTTTCCACAGACGAAACCAACAGCTCCCTCGACCTGCAATCATCCAGGGATTCAATCGACACCCTTCGAAACGTCAGCATCAAGACGGAACCTGTCAAGACCGAGGGCTTCCAGAGCGTGGATGAGCAGCGAGTGCTAGACCTCAAGTATAGCGCGCCGCTGCAGCCGCATCAGAGGAGTCTCAGCATGAACAGGGTAAGAGACCACTGCCTTAGTTGAACACTAATGGTCCCTTAGAGCTGCAGTCCAAGGAACCTGATAAGACCGAGGGCTTCCAGAGCGTGGATGAGCAGCGAGTGCTGGACCTCAAGTATAGCGCGGCACTGCAGCCGCATCAGAGGAGTCTCAGCATGAACAGGGTAAGAGACCACTGCCTTAGTTGAACACTAATGGTCCCTTAGAGCTGCAGTCCAAGGAACCTGATAAGAGCGAGGGCTTCCAGAGCGTGAATGAGCAGCGAGTGCTGGACCTCAAGTATAGCGCGCCACTGCAGCCGCATCAGAGGAGTCTCAGCATGAACAGGGTAAGAGACCACTGCCTTAATTGAACACCAACAGTTCCTTAGAGCTACAGTCCTTCAGGGAAGGAACGTTAAGACCGAGGGCTTCTAGAGCGTCGACGAGCAACGAGTGCTGAGCCTCAAGTATATCGCGCCGCTGCAGCCGCATCAGAAGAGTCTCAGCATGAACAGGGTAAGAGACCACTGCCTTAGTCGCACCAATGGTCCCTTAGAGCTACAGTCCAAGGAACCTGTTAAGACCGAGGGCTTCCAGAGCGTGGACGAGCAGCAAGTGCTGGACCTCAAGTATCGCGCGCTACTGCAGCCGCTTCAGAAGAGTCTCAGCATGAACAGGGTAGGAGCTTTAGTTGAACACCAACGGTTGCTTAGAGCAGCAGCACTTCAGTGAAAGAACGTGAAGACCGAGGGCTAAGAGAGCGTGGATGAGCAGCGAGTGCTGGACCTCAAGTATAGAGCACCGCTGTAGAGAAGTCTCACTGACTCACATGCTCGAATCGGTCGATATTTAATCCAATTTGAGCACAGACCTCAAAGTTTTACAAAAAAGTATACTATCACCACATCGCACGCAAATAAAGCACATGAAATCTATACTTTAATATATAAAGCTGAAGAGTTTGTTTGTTTGTTTGCTTGAACGCGCTAATCTCAGGAACTCCTGGTCCGATTTGATTTTCTTTCAGTGTTAGATAGCCCATTTGTCGAGGAAGCTATACGGGACTGGGAAATTCGTACGGGAACGGGAAAAAACGGGATATGCGCGTATGATGTCGCGGGCAAAAGCTAGTAACTAATATAAAACTTGTCTGAAAGCAGTATGTAAAGACTCACTAATATTAACTAATGTCTCTTCTCCGTATTCCAGATATCAGTGCTAACAGACGGCACTTCCCTCTCCCTAGCCAGACGGCCGTCCTCCCCCACCAGCAGCGCCAAGTCCCTCGCGCTCAGCGACCAGGGCTCCACTCACTCAAGCCATATGCCTCATACTGGACTCGACCAAGTACAAAACCTGACTATCAAGAAAGAGACACAGTTTTCTGGTGAGTTTGTCAATGTTAAGAGGTTTTTGTAAGTTGCTTGTTGCGTTTGGAATGGATTATTGTATGTTTAAACAATGTGTAACAGAATGAACGCAACCAGGGGGGCTACTCTCTAACGAAATCCGTAGTTTCGGGCTTAGTTGCGGGCGGGCGTATTCTCCTCCGTATCACCTTACTAACTCACGGACTAATCGTAAGTGGTAAGGTGATACGGAGTAGAAAATGCCCGCCCGCAACTAAGCCCGAAATTACGGATTTCGTTAGAGAGTAGCCCCCCTGTACAGGACTCATTGTACTCATCTTTATAAACAACTTTTACTGTGGGACCAACCCTGAAATCGCGAAATAAAAATCAGCTGTTCAGTCAGAACATTTTATCGAGTTATGCGCACATAACTGTATGGGGAAGCCAATCCGGTGGGGAGGGTTGTAGTGGCATCAATGCCGCTACAAGAAAAAACCAACGGAGCAAATCTACATCGCAACAAAAAGAACCGCTGCGCCATCTATCCAACTAGCAGCAAACTACCACGTCGAAATCCTGCATCGCGCAAGCAGAGTTTACCGTGCGGTTTGAACATATACATCAGCCCGAATTTCAACTATCGGGCAGTTGTCCGCCAGGCACAACAACCACCTGGTCGGAGGATCCTCCCTTTTCAATGGAGGTTTACGTTACTTTACTTACTCTCTATACCGCATCCCTCTCAACAACAATCTGTCAAATTTTAAAGCTAAAGCATTAGGTTCAAGGTTGATTGGGAAAATTCGACACTGACGGGTAGCATGATGTGCTTTCTGATTCTGCTAAAGTGGCCTTTTTAGACCCGAAGTAGTGTTCCTCAATATCAGTGACACTTTCAATTTTGCAGATAAAATTACTAGACTAGGGGTATGTTTTCTTCATTCTGCACTTGAAATTAACTGCTTTCTAATCCTTCTTTTTAAGGATGGGAAATCATAAAATTGCTCCTCCCGCCCTGGTCGGAACAGAAGGGAGTGTCAGACTCTTACTGACTAAAACCCATCCGTGTTCCTCCTAATGCCTTTTGCGTTGCAGGGCCGCGGTGACTCTTTAGAACAAATTCCGCAACCCTGTTGCTTTGTAATCCTATCCTCGCCTTATTACTCCCACAGAATTAAAATGCGAGCAAACAGGGGGTATGGACAAGCTGATCGGCGCTCTGCACGGCTCGCCGCTGCTGGGCCGGCTGCCGCGCGTGCAGTCCAGCGCCAGCACGGACTCCGCAGTACACTCCATGTATACGCACAGGTGAGGGGATCTACCACATAACTCTAGTCTGTCATGTATCTGGATTTCCAACTACCTATTTCAAGAGACGAAATTAAAAAATACTTGAGTAGATCCACATGCAGACGAACACAACTACCGTCCATTCGGAAGATCCTCCTTTTCAATGAAGGTTTGCTCTGGTCTGTTTTGTTTATTTTTAGGGTTCCGAACAAAAAACGGAACCCTTATAGGATAACTCGGATGTCTGTCTGTCCGTCTGTCACAGCCAGTTTTCTCCGGATCCACTGGACCGATTCTGTTGAAATTTGGTACATACATGGACTTCTGTGACCCAAATAAAGAAGCGTTACGTAAATAATTAAATTTTTAGTATGGGAGTCACTTTTGGGGATCTAACTAGAAAATTAAAAAAAAAAAGGTTTTTTGGACAATATCGTGTGACATATGAAATGAAAGGGCTTACTGTAAGTGTTTTAAATATATTTTTTACATAATTTTAAAATAAACGGTTTGGAAGTTATTCAAGAAATTAGACAAAAAATGACCATTCCCCCCTATCTCCAAAACTACTGACCCTAAAATTAAAAAAAAATAGAGGTAATAGATCTTTACCTATAGATTACAGGAAAACCTATAAGAAATCTATAGTGTTAAAATAACACGTTGAATAATTAAATTCTTTCGGACCCCTTTGTACGCGAGTCCGACTCGCACTTGGCCAGTTCTTTTTTGTATGTGTTCTGCGATAGATTTTGACGATTCCTTTATGTTACAGCGTATACAGCAGTCCTTCAGCGAGTCCCCGCGCGTCCCGCCACTACACGCCGTCGCTGTCGCGCAACAACAGCGACGCATCGCATTCGTCGTGCTATTCTTACAGCTCCGAGTTTTCTCCCACGCATTCCCCAGTACAGGTAATAGAAAGAACCTACTCTATATACAAACTTTTAAAAAATATATATAAATGTACAAGCTTGATAAAAATGGAATGACTCATGGGACACCAAAAAGTTCTTGCACATCGCTCTCAATGGGATAAGTGCCCAGAACAATGGCAGGGATTGCCATTCAACGTGGCAATGCTGCCAGTGTTCTGGGCACTTTTACCTGATTAGTTGACCGAAGAAAATGATCCCACTTTCTACGGTCTAATTTGACTCTATTGCTTCCAAATCAAGAATCGACTTTAGCGTTGTCTACAATATTATAAAGAGGAAAGATTTGTTTGTTTGTTTGAAATGAATAGGCTCCGAAAGTATTGAACCGATTTGAAAAATTCTTTCAGCAATGGATAGCTACATTATCGGGGAGTAACATAGGCTATATTTTATCCCCGTACTTCTACGGGAACTGGAACTACGCGGGTGAAACCGCGTGACGTCCACTAGTGAATTATAAGTTGATTTATTAGTATTAGGAAGGCCATAAAAAGTATGGATTACAATGGAATTTAAACTTTGTAGTGTATGGCATAGAGTTGGTTGCGATAATGAATTTCGAAATGGACTTAAACAACCGAATTACTTCAGCAAAAAAAAACTTTCACTCTCTCTGAGGGGCTGAATAAAGTTTCATTTTACAGTTCACATATTATTTTCTACTTTTCGAGGCTTTTTGCGTATTGGCGTGTGTCCTTATAAATAAACTAGCTGAACCGCGCCGACTTCGTCTTCGTCACAATTTTCGTTACTGCTCCGCTCCCATTGGTCTTAGCGTGATGATATATAGCCTATAGCCTTCCTCGATAAATGGGCTATCTAACACTGAAAGAATATTTCAAATAGGACCAGTAGTTCCTGAGATTAGCGCGTTCAAGTAAACAAACAAACTTCAGCTTTATATATTAGTAAGATAATAGGGAATATGCATGAAAAATATATTTATCATCTATACAGTTTATCCAAAAACATACAAAAATATAATACTAACAGTAAAATCATAATCAAAATTGCTCGAAAATCAAACGAGATATAATTTTAAACAAATATATTTTTCCCTCTCGCGAAAACGCTGTTTTCTATGGCAGCTGTATAGACGTCATGGACTTGACGTCAAAGTTTATATCGGAATTCTCTTTCTAATTGTAATCTTTGAAGCTTGATAACTTCATCGCTTGTGAAGGTATTTAAAAAAATATTTCATGATTGTTTACTAGAGCTAATAAGTATTTCATTTTACAAATAAAATAAAAACTTTTTTACAAAAAATGTAACGACTTCCAAAACTAAAAAATTTTGGAAGTCGGTTACATTTTTTGTAAAAAAGTTTTTTATTTTTCACTTTTTAGTGGTACCTGCGTACCCACTCACAGCGTAACGGACGTGGTGTTGTCGTCTCCATCATCAGGTCTGATCCAAAACTTCATTCTAGTATCACCCGATATGCACACGAATATCAAGTTTTTACCAGATGCGTGCCTACAATTTTCTAGAGTTGCTCTCGATTTCTCAGGGTTTCCATCATCAGATCCTAACGTGGTGGCAATGGGACCATCTCGGAAGCATACCCTTTCATATAAAAAAAGATTAATCGAAATCGGATCATAAACGACGAAGTTATCCGCGAGCACACATACAAAATATATATATACGCTGTCGAATTGAGAACCACCTTCTTTTTTAGAAGTCGGTTAAAAATCGCATGCATATTCCCTATTACGTTATATAGGTAATATTACTTCTTACCTACGTTAAACATGGCTACTCAAATCTCAGATGTTCTAACATGTATTTCCTAACTGAAGCGTTGGTTACAGGGCCGCCACCCACACGTGATGTACCGCGAGGCGGCCGCAGCGTACGACGGCACTCATGACGACGAGCCTGATGCGCCGGAGGACAGGCTGCATCATCACCAGGGTATCAGCAGGCAACAGCTTATTAACAGGTAAACTTTTTCTCCTGTTCTTTGTTTGTTACATTTGGATTGGCTTTTTAAGTAATTTTCCTCGGAGCCAAAAATCATGAAGGAAATTAGAGATCTTAAAGTCATTGCTCCACCCTCACCCCTGAATAACGACTGCTTTAGTTTAACATAATGATTACCAGGCTTTTGAATCTCCACTATGATTGCTGAACATTGCTTTAACCTTTTGACCGCTAGTGTTGCATTTATGCGACACATATTTCCGTGCCCCTACCGCCCGTGTCGTATTTCTGCGACGGAGAACATGCATGCTTTTTTCGTTTTTTTTTTTCGTCCTATTAACTGCGTGGTACAACTAAAACCATTATTAAATAGAGATATTATTTAAAAACACTTTTTTTTAAATCGATACAACGATTGCTACAGTAATTAAGGAGTATTTATTGTAGGTATTATTTTATCGATTTGTAGCCGCGCGCTAGGGACACGGCAATTGATATTTAGCCAAGCGATCAAAAGGTTAAAGATTTAGTATTTACCCGCCTCGATTCCCATGCTTTTTTTGTGAACTGGGATGACTCCACAACCTCGTGGCTACTAGATAAGCCAATAATTGAAAAATAGTCCTTCATGTCATTTTCTATTTTCTGACAGTCTACAATTAGAAGGTCAATTCCTGTACTTCCATCAATCAGATATATGATCTACTTAAAGATATTTTCTTCTTTCTCCAACAGTCCCTGCCCAATCTGCGGCGACAAAATCAGCGGCTTCCACTACGGCATCTTCTCCTGCGAGTCCTGCAAGGGCTTCTTCAAGCGGACGGTCCAGAACAGGAAGAACTACATGTGCTTGAGAGGGGGCAACTGTCCCGTCACTGTGACCACCAGGAAGAAGTGTCCAGCGTGTCGGTTTGACAAGTGTCTGGGGTGCGGGATGAAGCTGGAAGGTGAGCTCTAAACTTTTTTTTGTTTGGGAAGGTAGATTAAGTTAATAACATCAGAAACAGATAATAAAGAACAAGAACAAATACATGAGCTTGAGGGGAGGCAACTGTGCCGTCACTGTGACCTCCAGGACGGTGTGTCCAGCGTCAGTCAGTGTGTCGGTTTGAAGCTGGAAGGTTATCGGCCGCAACACGACACCTCTGCGCTGCCTCGTGTGGCTCGAGGCAGCGCAGTAGTGCCGCGCGTCCCATAGCAAAACGCTCTTTTCAGGGCACCACGCGCCGTGAGAATACTTAGTACTTAAGTAGCAACTAGTAAGGTGCCTCCTTATAATATTCTTCTCTTGTCCTCAGCTATACGAGAGGATAGAACCAGAGGAGGTCGCTCCACCTACCAGTGTTCGTACACGCTCTCGGGCGCGGCGTCCACGGGCTCGCTGCTGTCTGCGCACGCGCCCACCACGCTGCGCCACGCCTCCAGCCTTACTTGTGTGAGTTGAGCTTTATGACTATGAGCATAGGGTATATGTTGCCTTGCCCATCGCGAACTCTGTGCTCATTTACACTGGAATGTCAGCACACTGGTAAACACACTAGGTCTTACACCACACTGCGCCACGCCTCCAACCTTACTTGTGTGAGTTGAGCTTTATGCATATGAGAATAGAGTATATGCTGCCTTGCCCAAGCATCGCAACCAGCATGCTCAGATACCCTGGAATGTGAGTACACTAATAAAAGCACTAGGTCTTACATCACACTGAGCCAAGCTTCCAGCCTTACTTGTGTAAGTGAAATGAGCTTTATAGGAATAAATATAGGACATATATTGCATTGCTTTAGCAACGCGAGCCGCATGCTCACATACACTGGATGTGAGCGCACTGGTTAAAGCTCATTAGCTCAGAATACCGCGTTATTGCGATAACCGGCGAGTAGCCCTTAACATGTAACTTATTTTTTTTTTTAATTAACATAAGTACTTATGTTTTTTTCGCAGGTAAACGGTCCGGGTTCATACAGCAGCAGAGGGGAGTCCAGTAACAGCCAAGTTACGCCAGACATACCGGCGTTATTACAGGTAAATAAACATACTTTCTGCACAGCAAAATAGTGTTAACTTGTAAAAGAATTTAATTACTTATCTAGTGCCTTCCTATCAAACCATAATAGGTGTTACACACTTACCATCAGAACTCAAGATCGTCTAACAGTCCTTATGATAGTTATACGCGAGCATATGAACCTCTTCCAAACGTCATCCGAAGTCCACACAGACTAAACCCTCCAAACTCCTCAGGAAATAATGGACGTGGAGCACCTATGGCAGTACAACGAGTCGGAACTGAGCCGACTGGGCAAGTCCACGGGCGGCTCGCCCTCTGCCAACCCGCTGCTGGCCGCCAGTGGGATAACAGCACACAACTCTAGCCCTGACTTCCTGGCCGACCTGTGCAATATCGCTGATCATCGGCTGTACAAGATCGTCAAGTGGTGCAAGAGTTTGCCGCTTTTTAAGAATATTTCGGTGAGTAAAACCTGCCTAGTCTTTTCCCAACTAGATGTAAATTAGGGACGGAATCTAGTTAAAACGGATGCAGCTGAATACCAGTATTTTATATGGAGCGTCTGCGTACCTTCATAAGCCAGTAACTGGGTAATACGGTACATCTTGGCAAGACTGGTGCCAGATTTTCTGGCTTATACATAACGACTGTCGATCTACAAATAACAGCCGGGACCAACGGCTAACGTGTTATCCGAGGCACGGAGAAGTCTGTTTTAATTTGTGGTCACCCATCCACAGACCTAACTCGGCAAGTCCCGTTGGACTTGGAAGATCGAGTCGTGCGGCTGTTATTTAACCACGGACTCCTGTGGGAATACCTGTGAGGGCTTTATTACTGTGATACTTTGCCCCTTTTGAGCAACTTCGAAGAGTTATAATTTTCTTCAGGGTGTGGTTGTGGTACACACACATTTGCAAGAATACTCTGCACTCGTTTCCCAATTTAGCAAGAAAATTTAAAGGGTTTTTGTTAGTAAAACGCGTCATAATCTTCAGTTCTTTCCAGATACTAATTCAGAACCTGTGCTTTTATGCCTTGGCACTGCAAAACACTACCATATGTTAACTGATTTCTATGAATCTTTAAGTATTGGACTCTTCAATAAAGTTTGTTTTTATCCACAGATCGACGACCAGATCTGCCTGCTGATCAACAGCTGGTGCGAGCTGCTGGTGTTGTCGTGTTGCTACCGCGGCGTCAGCACGCCGGGCGAGGTGCGGGTGGGAGGGGGGCGCGGCATCACGCTGCATCAGAGCGCGAAGTAAGTTTAATTTATATGCTTTTTACAAATATTTTTTCCAATTTTACTACAACTAGTATGAAATATTCAAAGAAAGAAAGTTTCTTGGCGTCAAGCAAACAAAAAAAAAAAATAAACAAAATTGCAATTTTATGAAAATTGGGAAGTTAGGTATGAGCCAAATTCGCGCAACATGGCCAAGGTAGACAGAAAAGAGCTGGGCCAATAAGGAGCATAGGGGGGTCGGTTTCGACTGGTGTAAACCCAGTTACCAAGCACGACGTATTAAAAATTAACACTAATATTAATGTGTCTCGTAGCTATATTTGATTCAAATAATGGGTGTAGCAAAAATGTTTGAACGCCCGAAAAGCAAAAGGTAGGTTGTAGTTCTGAAATATTACTAACTCTGCAGTTTATATTAGCAGTGGTCTTCCATAAATAATTTGTTATTATTGCTGCTATTTTAAACTTCCTTTTTTTTACGGGGGGAAATCCTCATGGATGTCCTCCGCCCTGGGGCGGGCGGACGGGTCTGTCAGACTCTTACTGACTAAAACCACCCCGGTGTTCCATCTCTCACCTACGTCAGGGATCGCGAGAACTTATATGGCTTCCGAAATCCCCGGCTGGTGCCGGCCCGCATCTGCGGGCCACCTCGTGTCAGCGGGAGGAGTGAGGTGTTTGACTCCCCCCGCGACATCAAAGAGGGGCGCGCGGGAACACCACGCGCCGCCACCTCGGGTCCGGATGAATGGGGGGCGACGGACATCCCCAAGTCCGCCGCCCCTGGACCCATTTAGGGGGGCCGGAAGAGAGCAGCGTATGCCCTCCTCCGACGCCCGGTGCGCCTGCTGCGGGCCGGGAGAGAGGTCGAGATCTCCCTCTCCCTTTCCGCAGCCTCCTGCGCGATAACTATTTCGCAGAAGGAGACCACCGCGTCCCAAGACTCCTCGCCGTCGACCATAGCACGAACTACGGCCGGCAGCGAGAGGTCACTGCCTACCACAGAGATGAGGGCACGGCGCGGCTCCTCCCAAGCGGCACACTCTGCCAGCGTATGCCGTATTTTCGCGTATTTTCAACTCCCTTGACCCAAATTATAAGCAAATCTTTGTTTGTCCCCAGACTGGGTCTAACACCGTGTATCGAGCGCATGCTGAGTTTCACCGACCACCTGCGGAGGCTGCGAGTGGACCGTTACGAATACGTGGCGCTCAAAGTTATCGTACTGCTTACTTCAGGTAAGCTTTGTGGCGTCTTGTCTACCTATTCATAATAAACCCTAAACCCTAACCCCAACCCTAATCAATATCTCTCTCCTTAATCATCTTTACTTGGGTTCTCTGCAATTATTGTTTATATGTATTTATCTATTATGTAATTATTGTATAAATAAATAGTACACCTAAGACTAACTGCAGTAAGTGACAGTACTGCAGTTAGTCTTAGGTGTACTATTCTCCTCTCTTTAAAATTCATCCAAAGGTTGTCTTTAAAAGATCGCTTTTAGCGATAAGGCCGCCTATTGTGTCACCCTATGTAATGTTTTCTTCATCTATTTTTTCTGTTATTTATTTGGTGTACATAATAAAGAGTTTTCTATTCTATTCATAATAATTATTAATTATAATATTTCTCACCAGCATAGCAACAAGGTTTAATCGTACTTAATAATAGGTAGTTATACTAATATCATGAGCTTATATAATAATAATCCAGCAGCGGTAGGTGCTGATGTTTAAAAGAGGGTTACTTAGGAAGTATTGACTCTATCTTCTGAACTAGGCGAGGCTGTATCTCAGAAGATAGATCATCGTTAAAGTTCTAATACCACGGATGTCACAATCGGCAACTTTTCAGGAGAGTAAATAAACTTTTTAGAAGGACGTAACTCAGTTTTCGTCCATCTCGCACTTGGCCAGTATTTTTTCGATTAGGCTTTGTGGTTTTTTGTGCAACAAAGCTAATAGTAGGGGAGCCCAAGCGGGAATTTCGGGATTTACTCGAGCGCGTCAGAATAGCATAAGGAGGAAACCTTGCACCTTGTTAAGTACTCCCACAATACCTGAGCCCTGTACATTGGGTCAAAGGTCTAGGGATCAGATTAGTAAAAAAAAAATCGATCTCTCGATTTACTCGAGCGCGTCAGATTAAGGTAAGGTAAGTAAGTTACATGCAGAAAAGGGTGAATTTCGATAATCTGACAATTTAAGCGTGACATAAGGCAATGGGAGAGAGTCACAAAGTTGCAAGAAAAAAACGCCACCTGGACATTCTCGAACGTGATCAACTTTTTTTTATTTTGAAGGAAATTAGTCATGAATCAAGGAAATAATATAATCTGCCGATTTGCACAAGCCGAAGTAGCTAAAATCATAAAAAGTGTGGTGCATGCAGTCGCTGAGAACTATGTATTTCCCACTTTGCGCCACTCTGCCCTTCTCACTCTTTCTCTATTGTAACGTTGCACGTTATTTCTACGGCAAATTTTATAAAAATAATCTGGCAACTTTTAATTGGGATTATAGTGGCAACATTTTAAGCAATGACAGCTGCGCGCTGATTAGCCATGTCTCCCTACGATGCTATATTGCACGAGACGAGGCTTTATAAGGGCCTGCACGTCATTTGTCGGGAACACATCAACTGAAGCGAATAGTCATTTAGTACTCCTTAAAAGTCTAGATCCTTGCTAGTTACTACTTGAAATCGTAACTCTAAAAGTTGTGAGAACCCTAAAAGGTGTTCCTTCTTGCCTACATCTTCCTACCTACCTTTCGAGGACCGACACGATCGGAATCAGGAATTTTACCTGGTTATATTTGTCACATTATATAAAAAAAAGTTCAAAGTGTCAGATTAACAATACCCCTTAAAATAATCGTTCGCAGATTTTTGGCAAACATGACTAAAATATCAAGCTAAACCTCCTGTATAAAAATCTGACACACTCGAGTATTGCAATATGGCGATTTTTTTTTTGCATTTTCAAAAAATCTTTATGAGCTTGCGTCACTTCCGAAACGTCAGTCTTTAGAATGGGAGCATTTTTAGGGTTCGCTTAACATCCCCTCTGAATATCTGACGCGCTCGCACGAATTTTTTTCCTTTTTTCTACCCTTCTGGATAGACAACCCCACCACGCAAATCGGCAGATGAAGTGATGAACATACCTTTGCTAGGGGGCCTTTGCTATCTAAACTATCAATATCTGACACGCTCGAGTATGTCCATGTAACTGTTTTTTTTTTACATTTTTGAAAATCTGTGGACGCTTCCCCCACCACTGAACGGAGAAACGTTACAGAACCTTTTATTCTTCTTTTCATCTAAACTACAAAATGTAAAAGGTCCCCACGACGCTCGAGTAAATACACATTTAGCATCAATGCGTCCCCTACTATAAGTCCTGGGGTACAATGAATAAATGATAATAAATCCCATATTTTTTCACACAGACGCTCCAGATCTGCGCGAAGTGGAGAAAGTACGAGCTTCCCAAGAGAAGGCGCTGGCGGCTCTACAGGCATACATCTCAACACATTCGCCCGGCACGCCCGCCAAGTTCGGAGAACTGTTGCTGCGCATACCTGAGCTGCAGAGGACTTGTCAGGTAAGATACTACCTTATGACTAGAGCAATAGGGTTCAGGATAGGAACCAGGGTTGCAGCATTGTTCGAAAGGGTCGCCGAGGCCCTGGCGGGTGATTGAAGAAACACGGGTGGGTTTTAGTCAGTAAGAGTTCCCACTCTCTTTCATTGTGCCCAGCACGGGGGGAATCATTTCATGAATACCCACCCTAAAGCTGCCTGTCTATTACAGCGGAGCGAGACAGCGGAGCGGAGAAACGGAGAAATTTTAACCAATGGAATTGCATAAAATCTCCGCATAACGTGAGTCACTGGCATTTTGACTGACATGTTCGGTTAATATTTCTCCGTTTCTCCGCTTCGCTGCATCGCTTCGCGCAAATGGACAGCACCCTTAGGGTTCAGTTTAGGAATAAATACAAAATATTCTTAAGGTAAATGGAGACAAGTAAAAATAGATCTTAAACTCTAGTTCACAAGGTGGTTAGTCAAATAGCATACTCCTGAAGTGCAAAGGACTCCTCCGGTAAGACAACTATGTTTGGGGTAAGGTTCAGAACTGCAGGCATTGATTGTGGTACACTCCAGCTCACTCATGTGTTAATATATTTGTCGTATATAATAGTGGATATTTGGGTACAGTTTGTGAAGCAAACTAGCTTATAAGAACCAATTATTAAGTTAAACCTTATCATGTGGTTTATTAGGTTCATTATTACAAGACAAAATAAAGATTCTATCTGTAGGCCACACCTACTGTATTCATAAAGGTCGTTCGTGCGACTTGTTAGTCGCACGAACAACCTTTATTTTCAAAACTTCGCAATATTATGCAATACTATTTTAAATTAAAAACATTTTTGTTCTTTCACAGTTCTTCATGCAAGTCGGAAAAGAAATGCTGAACCCCGCCAACAAAAGCAAAGATGGCGACGGACCCAGCTTCAACTTACTCATGGAACTGCTTCGAGGCGACCATTGACTTCGACCTCATCTCGACCTCCAAGGTCACCTCAAAACGACCTCCAAGGTCACCTCACAACGACCTCCGAAGGTCACGAACTTTATACGTTGCTCAAGAATATATTAAGTGAATTCTCTCTACAATGACGTAAAAGATTGAGTTGGTTTCAATCCTATATTTTTGTATTTTCATCAATTATAACCTAGTCTGCGCTCCTTTCATCGCCTCGCCTTAAAAAGCCTTGAAGAATGTACTCGAAAATGCGCATTTTTTGGCGGTCATTAAATTGTTTACTTAGACCTAATCTGACATTTTAATCAACCATACATACATCATTACTTGTTCGGCCTTAAAAACGTGAGAAGACTGTTTGATAAAGTCATCATTGTTCTTATAAAAATGTGCATCATGTGTTTTTTTTTTTATCAAATTAAATAAACAGATAACATCCCATGTTATATGAGCATTAATGAGCTTATTTTGGTCATTAATCAATTTATTAATTTGATAAAATAGAGATGTAATCGTTCGTTTCATAGAGAATTACATTTTGTATCAAAAAAGTGCCAATCTAGCTACTAATAATGCATTTATTTTTGTCTGTCTGTTTAGCTCTCCATTTTAACAATATTTTATCTACTCAACATTTTTCTACTATTTAGAGTAACTTTAAAATATGTGATAAGGGCAACACTGTATCGTTCATAATCCGCATCCAACTAAATATTTAAAATTAGAATTTGTTACACACGCTCCTCAAGAACTACCGCCCCATTTCACTCCTGAGCCATGTCTACAAGCTGTTTTCGAGGGTTATCTTGAATCGTCTCGCCCAAAAGTTCGATGACTTCCAACCGCCGGAGCAGGCCGGGTTTCGAAAAGGCTACAGCACCGTGGACCACATACACACCCTCAGGCAAATAATCCAAAAGACCAAGGAATATAATCAGCCTCTGTCCCTAGCGTATGTGGACTACGAGAAAGCCTTCGACACCGTCGAGACCTGGGCTGTCTTGGAGTCCATGCAGAGATGTCTCATCGACTGCCGCTACGTAGAGGTGATGAGATGTCTGCATAAGGCCGCAACAATGACCGTCCAAGTACAAGAACAGAGCATAAAACCAATACAACTGCGTCGAGGTGTGGGCCAGGGAGACGTCATCTCTCCGAAACTGTTTACGAACGCGTTGGAGGACGTTTTCAAGACGCTTGATTGGAAAGGACGGGGAATAAATATCAACGGTCAGTATATCTCGCATCTCCGATTTGCGGATGACATTGTCATTATGGCGGAATCTTTGCAGGAGCTGGAGGTGATGCTGGAGCGATTTTTCAAGGCGTGTGGAGCTCAGGGTGAACTTGGACAAAACCATAGTCATGTACAATGTTCATATCATCCCGAGACCTGTAGTCGTAAATGGCGCTACCCTCAAGGTTGTGCAAGAATACATATATCTAGGCCAAATTATACAACTTGGGCGGCACAACTTTGAGAAGGAGGCGACCAGAAGAATTCGCTTGGGCTGGGCGCCATTCTGGAAGCTGCGTAATATCTATGAATCGTCGATCCCACAATCTCTTAGGACCAGGGTCTATAACCAGTGCGTCCTACCCGTAATGCCTTACGGAGCCGAAACGTGGACACTCACCATAGGCCTGGTCCACAAATTCAAGGTTGCTCAGCGTGCAATGGAGAGAGCAATGCTCGGGGTGTCTCTGGTGGATAGAATTCGCAACGAAGTCATTCGCCAGACAACTAAAGTCACCGACATTGCGCGTAGAATCAGCATGCTGAAGTGGAAGTGGACCGGCTATGTCTGTAGACGGACAGGCGGTCGATGGAGCAGACGTGTTAGAGTGGAGACCGCGTATGGGCAACCGTAGTGTGGGACGCCCTGCGGCACGATGGATCGATGATTTAAAGAAGAAAGAAGGTGGCTGGCAGCAGATGGATGCGGACTGCTCAAGACCGGGATGGTTGGCGCTCTTTGGGAGAGTCTTACGTTCAGCATTGGACGGCAATTGGCTCAAATGATGATGATAATGAGAGATTGTTAAGACTTTGTTCAAACGTTAACTTTTTAATCGATCTAAAATAAGTTTTGTCTAAAACTACCTATCGTAAAAATACTTTGGAATCTTTCAGTGTTGCCCGTTATATAAAAACGAATGCCTTCCAACGACATGACATAATATAATGTAACGAACATACACTGCCACGATTTGCTTTTATGTGTTTTTATGTAAAAATAAATATAAGGCCAAGGGAACAATGATTAAATAAGTAATAAGGTGGAATGACACCATGATTTTGTAAATGGCAAGACAATTTTATTTAATCTGTGTAGATAAGGCTAGTCCTAACTTGATGGCTCTTGTACGAGTTTTAAATGGACCTAGATACAAGGCATATATTCACATAATTGAAATGTGCGTGTACCCTTGGATATATGGAAGTCCTCAGCTTATACCTAAGTAGGTACAATTTCTAATGAGTCCAGGGACTGTACGAATGAAATAAAAGTGTTCAACTTTGGTCAATCAGTAAACTGACTCTTGCCTCTGCATTTTTGATAACAATTTATTTTAGTGATTATTAGAACATATTTTATCATATTTTTCGATTGTGGCCATGCCATTATAAATTAGGTAAAAGATTTTGATGAAATTACAACGATTACCTATTTTGGTATTTTAATATTTCATGCGCAAGCAAGTTTTGATACGACGATGTTTAGAAAACCATGTTTCATAATTATTATTAATTTATATGAATATGAATTAAAGAATCCTTTTAGTTCGGGATGTCTTTGTAATCATTGCCATTTTGATTTAGTTACTTAATATTAGTGTATAGAATTGTTGATATGTGCAGCTTAGAATACAAGTTAGACATTTTCTAGATTTTCCTGAGGGTGAAACTTTCAGGAAATGAAATTAATTATAAAGTTTTTATGAAAAACTCATTTTTAAGTTATAAATTCGTTTGTTCATTTAAAACTTTTGGACTAAGATCCCAGAGCTGCCAAAATGCCCAAGCTAGCAGGTATGCGTATATTAGAAAGTACATACTAACACTACTCTATCCCACATATTTTGTTAGTGAGAAAATAAGAGAGGTCTGGCATCTCTGGGATCTCAGTCTATTTCGTATTATACGTTTGATTTATTTAATCGCTTTTTAATAAGGTGTTGGTGCAATACTTAGCATAAAGTGTTTTTCGCTTATTTTAAAATTAAAAAAAAAACTTACTTTTAATGTTAAATTCTCGCTACCTTTATGCTATGTCTTCGCCCGTTTTTCGACAAAGCTGGCAAAAAACAGCTTTGTTAAACCAGTCATTCACTGCCGATTTGTAAAATAAGACATTGCTATGAGCAAAACTCTCTTTATTGCAATACTTATTATTTTTATAAAAAAAATATTCTCAATTAAGTAGGTATATGTAGGTTTAGTATTAAAGTAAGTGCATAGTGTTTATAAATAAAGCTTAGAAATGCCTTAAATTGGTTACATAGATAATGTAAGATGATCAAGAGTAATCTTAGGACTCGCCGAATATATTAGATTTTCAAAAACTGGCCAAGTGCGAGTCGGACACTCCACATGAAAGGTTCCGTACCGTAAACCGGAAAAAACACGTTTATTGTATGAGAGCCCCCTTAAATTTTTAATTTAATTTAGTGTTTATTATTTGTTTTTGCAGCGGCAATAGAAGTACACACTCTGTGAAAATTTCCGTTCCGTTTTGTTGGTTAGCCTTAGGGTACGGAACCATAAAAATGTTTTTTTAAAAAGTCCATTCATAAGCAATACTAGTTCAATACTTTATTTTCACATATTTATGTTGAATAGCCTAGAAATATACTACATTCCATGCAAAAGTTTTTTCGATTTTGTTTTTTGATCTTATACTTACTCCAAGTGAGTACGTTTTTCTCCATAACTCACCAAGTAATAAAAATGAAAGACGCAAAGAAATATAATTTTGCATAGTTATATGTAGGTTTTATAATAACAGATGGGCACAAGTACTTCAGTTATAGTTTAGCTAATAATATACCAAGGGCCGTACTACGACGTGTATCGTCATTCCGTTGTGAGAAAGAGATAGTGCTAATAGTTCTGTATAGCTCCTTCTCTCTCTCACAGCGGAACCATGATGGTTTTAAGACGCGATAGTAGAGCCCCGAAGCTCATAGTTTAGAATGAATTATGTTATCAAATGTGCCACACGAAAATGTAATAAATTTTTTCATTGAGATTTTAATGTGATTTTGTATTTTCTTCGTGTTTTTGCCAATAATTACGGTTTTAATAGTGGCATCTATTTATAGTTGTGTAGAATCTTTACTGAACTGATAAATTTAAGAAGTTAGTACGTTAGATTATATTTTTATATTCAGTAAAGTAGCAGATGAGTGGCAAGTCGGTATGATTGTGAGGTCCGAATAATTTTTATATTAAAAATTAGAAGGAGCGTAAGAGTGGTATGGCGTCCATGTTTACTGTTATTATTTTATAAATAAGTATTATAGTGATATTGTATTCTTCTTTATTTGTAGAATTATAAAGATTTTTTTTTATATATAGCGCAAAATGAATAAATATGATTTTGATTTAAACTGCTTTTATGTTTAATTAGACTGTTTAAACAGTGATCCTTTACCCCTAATATCTAAGTATCTCACTAATGGTAATCTGGTGTTTTATAGCACCCGAGATTCGTACCTGTAAAAAACTACCATTGTATTATATAGGTAGTAGTTACCTGAAATTACGTACGGTCGGACTATAGCGATACATTCGAGGTGGCGTATGCCAGCCAAGCCCTACCCTACGCGGGCTTCTACGGTCTTGGCTAGCAAGAGCCTTACTCGAAGACCCTTAATTACGTCCTTTATCTAAAACTAGCTGACCCGCTACTGGTCTTAGCGTGATAATATATAGCTTATAGCCTTCCTCGATAAATGGGCTATCTAACACTGAAAGAATTTTTCAAATCGGACCAGCAGTTCCCGAGATTAGCGAGTTCAAGTAAACAAACAAACAAACAAACTCTTTAGCTTTATATATTAAGTATAGATATAGATAGATAGTAGGGTATACCGTGGTATATCCATGTTGCGGAATTAGTTCGTAAGAGTCAACGCGGCACTGGAACGCAAATAGCATACGGAGGAACACGGATGGGTTTTAGTCAGTAAGAGTCTGACACTCCCTTCTGCTCCGCCCAGAGCGGGAGGAGTCATTTGATGATTTTCCACCCTTAAATAAAAAAAGGGTGCAAACATTTTTGAGCTAGCTTCGCAATTGGGAATAAGCACGAAAAAAAGTTTTTATTATCTATAAAATTTATCTAAAAATATACACAAATATAATAATATCAGTGAAAATAGAATCAAAGTTGCTCGAAAAACAAACGAGATATAATTATTTTAAACAAATGTATCTGTCCCTCTCGCGAAAACGCTGTTTTCTATGGCAGCTGTATAGGCGCCAAGAACTTTGACGTCACAATTCATATCGGACTTCTCTTTCTAATTGTAAACTATGAAGCTTTATAACTTCATCGCTGATGAAGGTATTTAAAAATAATTTCATAATTGTTTATTAGAGTTAATAAGTATTTCATTTTGCAAATAATAAAATCGCATGCATATTCCCTATTGCATTTTACACTAAGTTCTTGAGCTTTCCTGCATTTGTCAAAAAGTATGTCCAGTTTGAGTATGAATCGTCAAAGGAAATTAAACCTAACCTAACCTAGTGAAACGTAAAATTGATCGAAGGGAGTGTCACTCTTACTGACTAAAACCCATCCGTGTTCCTCCTAATGCCCTTTGCGTTCCAGGGCCGCAGTGACTCTTTCGAACAAATTCCGCAATCCTGGCTGGCCCAGTCCGACCCTGCAGTTCCGATACCTCAGTACTGAAAACAAAATACTTTGGTACACAAAAACATTTTCATTAATCTTAGGTGTGGTTGATAGTTAGCTATTCGGATCTCTATCTAATCAGAGCGATGCATCGCATAAAAAACGATAACTTATGTAACCTTTCATACATAACTTATCTTAATAATTAATTATAATCCAAAGCGATTAAATTATTATATTTTAAATCGGCATTAAAAAAGGAGGAGGTTATGCATTATTGTTTCAGTCAAGTCAAGGGTCAGGTTATTTTTAGGTGTCTTCAAAAAAATGAAAAGATTCGCAGTAGGTACGTCTCAGAGGTGTAACTATGGTGTGGCAAGTAGGGCACGAGCCATAGGCGCCTATCGAAAGGGAGCGCAAAATCGTCAATTATTAAATTTATAAATCTAAATTTACCATGTTTATTTTCATAATTTACCGTAAACCACCACCATACTGTATTATTTTATTTTATTATTTAGTTTATATTTATTTTATTTCCTGACTAGTGGACGTCACGCGGTTTCACCCGCGTAGTTCCCGTTCCCGTGGGAGTACGGGGATAAAATATAGCCTATGTTACTCCCTGATAATGTAGCTATCCATTGCTGAAAGAATTTTTCAAATCGGTCCAGTAGTTTCGGAACCTATTAATTTCAAACAAACAAACAAACAAATCTTTCCTCTTTATAATATTAGTGTAGATTTCAAATCAGCAAGAGGAGTGGGGCGCTCCAGTGCGTAAACTGAGGTCCAGGTTATGATTTCTTCTAGATGTGATACTCTGTGTTACGGCACTAAAGACTACGACTATTTGAAAATGAATTTAAAGAATTAAGATATTCCTATAGTTGCGATGTTAACTAACGGATAACGTTTTACGAAGACTGGCCCGACCCTGCCTTCGTATAACTGTTCTCGGTTAGTCAGGCCACTTCGAACCGGCCATACATTTGAGGCGGCGTTTGCCAGACTGGGTCTTAGCATACGCAGGCCCCCACGGTCTTGGGTTGCGAGGCTTATCGCAAGCCAGGTGATAAGTAGGGTTAGGGAGCCCGCGCAGCCTAGGGCCCGATTCTTACCGAAGAAAGTTCATGCAGGATGCAAATATTTTCAAGCTCGCCGGTCTAGGTTCTTAAGCTTTCTTGGGTTAGTCAAAATTGTTTCTTCTATTTACATAGGTATAAATGGTAAGAAAATTAAACCAATCCGAGGTGGGGTGAAAAATTTATCTAGCTCGCTTCGCTCGTTCTTGAATTCTATGGTTTCTCGACCTTTAACATTTCCTATATGACTCAAAAAGTCACTTCATAAATAGCTAAAAGAAAGTTAAACTGTCCGAGATAGGGTGCGAATGCAACTTTTTGAATTATTTATTTAGAAACAAAAACAACAACAAACAAAATAGGTACATAGCATGGAAATGTACAGTCAACAAAGCTATTGGGTATGCAGGCAGCTAACTTGCAACTACTTTTAAACAATGTTGTGAGTGTGCTGAGTAGACAATTATTGTTCAACACACTCGTAAGTATGTCAAAAACTTAAAACATTATAATGCACACATTAGAAATAAACATTGGCAGTGCTGTGGAAAAATTAATATTTTTGCCTGTATACCGAATAGCTTTGTTGACTGTACCTAGGAGTTTTACGGACTTACTTTATTTACTTTCGTTATAAAAAGGTATAAGTAAATATGTATTTAATGTTTTGTAAATAAGATTTATAACGGTTTTATATAGTTTATTTGTTTTTTTTTTCATCCATACGACTATACTACGTCTATACTAATATATAAAGCTGAAGAGTTTGTTTGTTTGTTTGCTTGAACGCGCTAATCTCAGGAACTACTGGTCCGATTTGAAAAATTCTTTCAGTGTTAGATAGCAAATTTATTGAGGAAGGCTATAGGCTATATCATCACGCTAAGACCAATAGGAGCGGAGCAGACGAAGTTGCGCGGGTCAATTAGTATTAAGATAATTTAGGAAGGGGCGCAACAATGACGCGTGCCCTAGGCGCCACTTTATGTAGTTACGCCCCTGGTACGTCTGTATATATATTTTTTGTAACTATAGTGTTTGTTCAGCGATATTTTCGACCATTATCAGTGTTTGGAAGAGTATTTTCCCGAGGCGATCCAATTTACGGTGAAGATATGGTGCAGAACTTCAGAGATAGACTATCGAACTCTTCAATAAATGATTGCTACTTTATTTCCCGGGATTGCTGAAATCTCATGTCAGTTTTTATACTTATATAAAATCACGCCGCTCTGTAGGAATACGAATAATATGTGTACCTACCTAACGTTCATCCTAGAACACTCTAATCTGACCAGTTATGTACAATTTCCATGAGTTGATTTATTTATTTGGTTGTTTGGATTAGTATGACTAGCACTTGCATTAGACCTCAAACGAAACTTCGAAGATAGAGACCAGTTACACCCCCTCCCAGCTATGTGGGTATTTAAATATGAAATTGGACTGCGATGGCACCGAACGGAACTCCTCAACGGCAAACGTCAAATGTCGTTTTTGAGTCCTACCTAGCTTTAAGACCTTCGGGATTTTGACTGCTTTACGTATAAACTTTCTGCATCGGTAATACCACACTAATCAATCAAACTTTAGATACCCTTTGTGTATAAAGCCGGGAAAGGCCGCGTAGTGACCGTGACTCTATTATCAAAACGATCTGATCAAATCAACAATGAATTTTTTTTTTTTCACTTTTTGTGGTACCTGCGTACCCATTCGCAGCGTACCAGTGTGATGTTATGTTATGAAAATAAAACTTACTAAGTGCTTTCGGTGTAAAGGTCTCGTCAATACGAATGAAATAAGCCCAAACACTTGGTAGTTCCTACATACCGATGAGGAGTTCCCTTGACTCTCTGTCGTCTCCATCATCAGGTCTGATCCAAACCTTCATTGTTTTGTAGTATCATCCGATACACACACGAATATCAAGTTTTTACCAGATGCGTGCCTACAATTTTCGAGAGTTGCCCTCGATTTCTCAGGGTTCCCATCATCAGATCCTGACGTGGTGGCAATGGGACCATCTCGGAAGCATACCCTTTCATATAAAAAAAGATTCATCGAAATCGGATCATAAACGACGAAGTTATCCGCGAGCACACATAAAAAAAATATATATATATACGCTGTCGAATTGAGAACCACCTTCTTTTTTAGAAGTCGATTAAAAAAATCCAAAATCAATGCCGTTATCGCCTCCTAATAATGTAATTACATTGATTTAATTATCTTGGGCGTGCTCCCGTATCTGTAATTATTTATTTTGAGATAATACGATTAATATATAAGGTTGAAGTTTTTTGTTTGGTTTAAAGAGCAGAATGTGGTCGGCTTTAGTGTTGCTGTCGGTGATTGGGTGTGCGTTGGCTGGTCCTCCTGTCAGCAGGTCCAGGAGTGATATTGAATCATTCAGGGCTTTCCTGGAGAGGAGCAGGCAAGGTTTGTGTTCTTTTAAGTCTAGTGCTGTCGTATGCATAGTTATTGCCAACTTTCTTTATAAATAGAGTATCTAATTTTAAAAAGGGTCTTAGAAAAAATCATTTTGCAAACCAAATGTTTTGTTCTTTTTATAATAATGGCTATATGTAATAAAATAACTGCTAAACAATTGTAATGAAGGCATGGTTTTCTTTTACCACCACTTTGACCAAAAAGACAAAAACGTCTTCAACTTTCAAAAAGTTTTGGAAATTACCAGTTTTCATTCATTTAATTAAACATTTTCAAAATCGCAATCAAAATCAGTTGAGTATTTCAGCATAGACACTCTATTGCTTTTATTGATTACTAGCTTCTGCCAGCGGCTTCGCTCGCGTGGTCCCTAGGGGACATACTCCCGGGATAAAAAGCAGCCTATGTCCTTTCTCAGGCTCTAGATTATCTGTGTACCAAATTTCATTTAAATCGGTTCAGCAGTTTTGGCACGAAAGCGCGACAGACAGACAGAGTTACTTTCGCATATCAAGGACCTCTGATATGGTTTATTTGACGACTGCCATTTGGCGGCCGGGACCACCGGCTTATACGTGCCTTCCGAAGCACGGAATCATCTTTTTATCAGACAATCAGGTGATTCAAGCCTGCAATGTCCTAGCCAAACTGGAAACAACTTTAAAAAGTATGCTTCCCTTGGGAATCGAACCCACGACCACCGGGTCACAAGGCAAACGCCTAAACCACTCGACCACGGAGGCAGTTAAAGCATGTAGGTTCTTTGGAAGTGTAGGGGAGCACTAAGAGAGGATTTCCCGAAATTCCTGCGGGAACGGGATATACGCGTATGTAGTCGCAGGCAAAAGATAGTTATGTATTAATAATTTATTAATCCGTGGCGCCGTGAGAAATTGCCGATAGTGGCATGACAACTACCCATCGTTTACCAATGATAGGATGCAGTTGCTATATGAGAACGAAGGTCCTGTGATGCCTGCGACTCCCAGATTGTATAAAAAGAGCCGATTCTATCAGCGAGCTTGATTACGATCTGACAATAAAAGTCTGGCAATCTGTAAGTTCCTATCACCTATAGCTTGGTTTACCACTGGGGTTGTCAGCCGTACTCTACAATAGAGTATTGTATTTTATTTTGCGTAGAAATCTATATCTAGCTATACTAATATAAAGCTGAAGAGTTTGTTTGTTTGGTTGCTTGAACGCGCTAATCTCAGGAACTACTGGTCCGATTTGAAAAATTCTTTCAGTGTTTAATAGCCCATTTATCGAGGAAGGCTATAGGCTATATATCATCACGCTAAGACCAATAGGGGCCGAGCAGACGAAGTTGCACGGGTCAACTAGTACTAACATATAAAGCTGAAGAGTTATTTGTTTGTTTGCTTGAACGCGCAAATCTCAGGAACTACTGGTCGAATTTTAAAAATTCTTTCAGTGTTAGATAGCCCATTTATCGAGGAAGGCTATATATCATCACGCTAAGACCAATAGGAACGGAGCAGACGAAGCTGCGCGGGTCAACTAGTACTTTATAATTTACAAAGCAATGGAGAACGCTAAAATACTCTATTTATTTTGACTCTGTCTTTCAATTAAACTGAATGAAATCCTGCCATTTCAATATTCCACTGAAGAGTTTCTGTTTTTTTCGGTTATAATTGCAAATAGTTGATACAAGTACATCATGCCTTCATTGGAATTCTCAAGTAGTCGTACAATATTAAGATTTAATACCACTTATAAGATAATAAAATAATAAATCACAAAAAAATAAAATATTACCTAATTAAAGAAAAAAACCGGCCTAGTGCGAGTCGGACTCGCCCACCGAGAGTTCCATACAAATTTGTAGCTACAAATTACTTTAAATAAAGACTATATTTTTTTATGATTCAATTAAAAATGTATATAGTTTTCAGACTTTTCCCTATACTTGTAGTATAAGACGGTATTACTTGCCAAGTTTCATAGTTCTTTTGATTCCCTTGAGAGTGTCGAAATATACGTTTTTTGCGGCATAAACAACCGAAACTTTTTTTACGTTAACTTAGAAGTTTGACTTTTTTACAGCTTCAAGGGATCGTAGACCTATGTGGTAGACCTAGAGTACATATATGGTTTTAGAGGTACGGAACCCTAAAAATACAACCGACTTCCAAATAAAAAAGACTACAAAATATAACTTTAATTTCGGAAGTCGGTGTTTGGTTGTTTTTCGTTTTTAGAAAACAACTTTCGAAAGTTGGCAACCCTAGATTTACCACCGCCATTAACACCGATCACGTGTTAGTTATCTATATTTTCAAATCTTAATCATAACTTAATGTATAAAGAGGGAAAGTTGTGTGTCTGGTTGATATATTTGTATAGAGGATAATCTCTGGAAGTGGTCACGTACTGATTCGAACACTTTTTTTATTATTATTCACAAGTACTTTGATTCAAAACATTATTTATGAAATCTAATATTTTTTTACGAGTTATTGTAGGCGCCAGATAAACTTGCAATAAAGTACATTGACCTTTCCCTAATATCCCTTCGTAGATACCCGAAAAATAAATTTGAACTGTTTTTCAATACTAGAGAACGTAAAGGATTACGATAGAACAGCTCGATCGGTCGATTCAGGACAGCTTTATGTATTTATTTCTGTTTTTGATATAAAAAAATTGAATAAATGTATGTGGGTCAATGACCATTTTTGCACATTTATCTAGCGTAGCACTATGTGTTGAAAACGTCGTTTGATACACGTTGCAGTCTCGCGTCTCCGTAAAGAGGGTGATAGACGTGCGAGCAAGTACGCGTACTTGTGGCTCGACGACCTTTTTCGCTCGTATGTCACCGTAAGTACGCGTACATAAAAACTGCCGAGTAAGTTCGTTGGCGATTCAACAGTAGAAAGTTTGCTCGTAGCTCGCCTCGGCTCGCACGCCTGTCAACGCCGCGAGCCGCAAGCCGCGAACCATTACTTTGTTTTGTGACACGTCGAGTGCTATTGTGTTGCAAAAATTACTGATTTTCGAAGCTATTCACACTAATTATTAACAGAATTATTTTCTTTGCTTCTCTCATACAAGTATCCTGTCTGGCTATAATAAAATATTATTTCTGAATAACAAATAGTTTCCTTGATTGACGACATCGCGGTCCCCCTGGTACCAGTGTGATGAGCAAGCTTTCATGTTTGTCACCGACGAGTGTACTACGTGAGCTCGACAAATGGATGTGCGATTTATGCTTATGCGACAAAACTGTACTGCGACTCACCATAGTTCGAATGCACGCTTGTGCGACACACTGAAGATCGACATGAAATAGGAGCCCCGCTTTGCGGGGCTAATATTTCTGGGTGGTTTTAAAAAAATCGAGAGTCGGGTACTCTGAGTCCGGGTGTTGTCGATCTTCAGTGTGTCGCACAAGCGTGAATTCGAACTATGGTGAGTCGCAATACAGTTTTGTCGCATAAGTGTTAATCGCACATCCATTTGTCGAGCTCACGTAGTACACTTGTCACCGACGTAGAGCCGAGTAAGTTCGCGATCTTAAAAACCGCGCACTATAAAGTTTGTACGTCTGTTACCCACTTAACGGCCCCATCTTTGGCTCGGGCGTCTATTCCGTCTCGGCCCTTGAGTTTCGTAGGATACTTATTATACCAAAAAATGCACCGTTTCTGTAGGATAAGCCAAGGGGGCGAAACCGCGGGAAAAAGCTTGATAGCTATATTTTGTAAACATTAATAACATACAGCTGGTGTATCTATACTCGTAATGATTATCATGCAGTAATTATAAGATAAGGACTAATCCCTGACAACTCGACTGATTCTTGACTTATTGCGTTTATCATTTTAATTAGACGCCATACCTAATGATGGATGATAATGCCATTTAAAGCTTTTTTGATTGCCATTACCGTGACTTTCAAGGACTCTCTAAATTTTTATGCTAAACAAAGAGTTACTGCCGATAGGTAACAGATAGCTGTTTCCATTTCCATTGAATTATATGAAATGTCTAGGACATTGTTAAGGGAATATTGTTTTTGGGGACTTTATCCTTGGAGGCATGTCAGCCCCATCTTCATAAATATTTGCAAAAAAACTTGCAAGTAGGTTTCAAAAAACCCAACCACACAAAACGACAAAATATTTTCAAGCAGCCCGTTGGAGTTGGTAGCGCTTATTTTATTCCAATCCTTACTAAAATTATAAATGCGAAAGTAACTCTGTCTGCCTGTCGCGCTTTCACGCCACAACTACTGAACCGATTTAAATGAAAAAATTTGTTACGTGATAAAGACAAACTTTACTAAAAATTATCAATTCATTTAGAATTATACAATTTACTTATTTATATGTAGATACAGAGATACCATATCGACGGTACACAGATAGTCTAGAGCCTGAGAAAGGACATAGGCTACTTTTTATCCAGGGATTATGTTCCCTAGGGACCACGCGGGCGAAGCCGCTGGCAGAAGCTAGTCACATATATATATGTTCGGTTCTGGTTCTCTTGAGCGCCACAAACGAACAAACACACATCCATATAGACATTACTCTGCTTTTCGTCGCGCAGTCGGATAAAAGCACGGACGGCATTTGTGACGGAACGGTTGGCGCAGTGGTTGAGCGATGTATCGCTGCGCTGCATGTCGTGGGTTCAATTCCCGCACGGAACAAATATTTGTATGGCCTACAGATAGTTGTTCCGGGTCTGGCTGTTTTTCTTTTGTATGGCCTACAGATAGTTGTTCCGGGTCTGGCTGTTTTTCTATGTTAGTTAAAATGTTTATAAACGCACCCATACAGGAGAAATTCCTAGCAACGTTTTTATATATATATAAAAAAAGAAAAAACCTAATATAACTCACCAATTCCTTCTTGCCTACAGATGACGGAATTCGGCTAGAATCGCGCATGCTCGCGAACCCCAAGGCCTCCGTCTGGGAGAACAGCGGCAAGTTCCAGGGAGACATCCTCCTCAATGATGAGCAGGCTGAGATGCTTCTGAACCAGTACGCCGAGGGCAGGAACGCGTACATCTGGCCCAACACCAAGTGGCCTTCCAACACCATCGTCTACGAGTTCAACAATGAATTCAGTAAGTAATCTTGTTTTTATTAGATTTCTTTGAACTGTCTGTCTGTGATAAAATTTTCTTCGAAGCATACCTATTAAACTCACTGTATGGTGTCGGCCGGTGCCGTAAAAGAATAATACCATACCATCACTTCCCGTACGGGTGTCTTAAGAGGCGACTAAGGGACTCACCAGAGAATGGGCAGCAGCGTTTTCTGTAAAACGCAACACCAAACACTGCGATCGCCAACCCGCCTGCCAAGCGTGGCGATTATGGCATCCCCCCTCCCCTTTGGGGGAGGCCTATGTCCAGCAGTGGACGTCTTCCGGCTGTTATGATGATGATGATGATATTAAACTCGGCTAATCTTTTGTCATTTAAACCGTGATGGCAGCCTGTTGTCTCAGGGTTATACATACTCACCCTGACGACATTATTGCATAAAGAGACGATCATTTCATCAGACTTTTTTCTGTATTTACCTAACCCCAATGTAGTTAGGAAAAGGCTAGGCAAATGATGATGATCAGTCTTTTGAAGCCTGAACCTTTTTAAAAACATTCGATCCACCTTTTAAGAGATACGAAATTTTTAACTTTTCTAACTATTCTAGACACTCTGAAGTCCTCTAATGACTCCTGTGGTGTACTGATGTACACTAGACAATTAAATATATATAATAACACAGATATCGGCTCACTAGTTCATGCACGCGTCTTCACTCCCTGACAGCTGTCATACGACTGGCTCCCACGTTTCTGGCCCCCCCGCGCGTGCATAACCGGAGACGACAGAAATACATTCATACAGCCAATAGTAATAGGTAGACTATTTCGATAATTAGTTATAAATACAAGTAATATATTAATTATTTATATAGTCCTTGCTTATGTATGTACGTATACACTACGACTCCTAACAAGACTGTTCCTGTACCAATCTTTTAAATAAAGGGGTCACACAATGTCGGTGGTCAAACTACTCTCCCTAACGATATTCCTGTGTGTTCCAGCTACTGCCCAAGTGAACGCCATCTACGCGGCCATGAGGGAGATCACCGCCAGGACTTGCATCCGGTTCCGTCGCCGTGCAGCCAATGAGTTCAACTACGTCAGGATCACCGTAAGTTTATTAGAGATCTGTATCATCCATATAATATACATATAATTGTTCTGTAGTCTAACTGTACGAAGTACCTAACTGTTCAGTCTGTGGGAGTCTTTAATCGAGGTACCTACTTCCTTTAATCCCTTGTTCCCAATGGGGCCGACAACTGTCAAAGTGGCGCTAGTAGCGCACAGACCAATAAGTTTTTGATGAAAAGCTGGGTAAATACTTAGGTAAATGATAACTTTCAGTTTGATTAAATCGTCAAAAACTATTTCCGATTATTTGTATGATCTCAAACCTACCTGCATCACATAACCTATAATTTAAGATAATGCGAAAATAAACCTTAAAAGAAATCATACTGCCTCATCTTAAAGACTGGAATCACAGACTAATAGTGTTTATCTCACTTTGACAAAGGTTCGTGTAGTGGTGGTGCCATCTGAGATCAGCTAGTCTATTCTGTAAACAACTATTTCGATATCGAGTTTCACCTGAGTGACAAAACTCACAAAATGAGCTGTATTGCACACAACATAAAGGTCTTAATTTGAAACTCACCTCGGATTCCACTGTCGAGATACGAAAATGTTGTTACAGAATAGCACTACAGCTTTCACTTGCCAACCCCATTGGTTTGGGGTCGGCTCAACCGTTGTCTCAACGTTTGTCATATTTTTTTCTAGCCCAGCCCACTGAGTTTCTTGTTCACCTAGTAGTGTATGTACCTACCTTTTATACGTATGTATGAGGCTTTGTTTTTAGTCGATTAATTAAAAACGTTTCGTTGTTACTTTCATTCCTGGTTTTGTAAAAAAACCTAACCACAAGATACTGGCAGTTTTACTTTTACGTTTTCTAGAAATCGATTAGATATCGATCTAGGTGCGTAATTTGCTTATTCAGGTGACAAATAACCAATTGTATTACATTGGCCCTTGTTTTGTGTGTCGTCACGGTCACTAAATAATCTAGTGCCGTAAAAATACCGCTGACTACTTTTACAATAGGAATCGTTCTAAGCACTAATCGGTGTGGTTTATTCCCATGGCTCATTTTATTTCCTTTTCTAATCAATAAAACCTACTTCAAAATAAGATAACTTCTCTGATAAACAATCATTGGTTCAGGCTATGGGTTTAGGAAAGAAAATGTTGTTGAAGCGACGATTGCTTACTCTATGCTTGAACTCAATAATCATATCGGTTGTCCCATGTTTGCACATTAAGTCTTTTTCCTCCATTTTTGTCACCCGTCAAGCTATATTCATATCCTTTTCATTACTTAGTTATTTTATTTTCCCTAACACAACCCTCTAAATTTAATGTAGTCTACCTCTCCACCCGCCGACGTCATCAACACCACTAGTGTATCTCTAATTTCTCTCTTATCTAAACCACTTTTCTTTCTCAATTCCCAGGGTAGAGCCGACGGCTGCTACGCCAGCGTTGGCTTCTGGCACACATGGGGCATCCACACCCTGAACCTGGCCCGCGACACCCCCGGCCGCGGCTGCTTCCACCACACCGTCATCATCCACGAATGGCTACACGTCGTCGGCTTCTTCCACATGCAGTCCACCCACAACAGGGATACCTACGTCCGCATTTTGTGGCAGAACATCTGGCCAGGTGAATATGTGTTTCAATGTTATTTTAGGGATCCTTAGTTTTACTAAGGATCCCTAAAATAACAGTCTAAAATTCAAATTGTACAAGTTAGTTTATCCCATTAGAAAATTGAGGGTTGAACTGGGACAAGATTGACCCTGTCCATAACATTATCAAAATCAAAGTCAGGCCTAAGCCCAGCTCGAGCTAGAGAAGTTGGGTTGTGGGTGATGATGGTGGTGAAGAACCTTACTCATTGATTTGCCACGGGATTTTACTACTTATCTATCTAATTTATCACACAATGTGAAATATTACGGAAATAGTTTGATTTATGAATCAACTTTTGTTTATGACCAGTGACGAATTGGCTAGGTCGCAGTGACTCTATAAAGCAAAAATTTATATTATTGTGTTCTAAAAAGATAATGAAGGATTTTCCTGTATTTAGAACGATTTAAACATCAAAGGTTTTGAAGTGATGCCGCAGACAACAAAAGTTTATAGAATTATGTTATTCATATTAATGTAGATTAAAGGATTTAGATAACGCGCATAGCGGATTGTTTTATACTGATAAACTGAAATTGAAACTCATTGATAACCTTTGCCAAATTTTTGTTTATAGCGATTTTATTTGCAACATATTTTTCATTCATAAATATTCGAGAAGGCTTTTGTTAGAGCAGATAATACACCTATTGAGTTCAGTACATTTACCCAAGATAGAGTGCCCCTAGGGCCCATATATAGACTGTACTTGCCCCCCTGTATAGACTGTACTTTGGGGGATTTAATTAATGTCATCGATGGTGCAACTAACGTAGCCACTAACTCGATCTAAACAATCTAAGGGGTTAACCATAGACATCGAAAAGAAGAAGAAGTACAATCAACCTATGTTCCGGAAGTTACATTTCTACTGTTATCTTCACAGGTATGGAACACAACTTCGACAAATACGGCACCAACATCGTCAACAACTTGGGTCTCCCCTACGAATACGCCAGCAACATGCACTACGGCAGATACGGTTTCAGCACCAACGGCCAACCCACTATGCTGCCTATCTTCGTAAGTAACCTCACATGAAGGCTCTTTTTGCTGTAGTAACTTTCAGTCATTAGGCTTATCAGATAATATGGTATTATTACGCTGTGCTGCGATGACTGTAACAGCTATACTTACAAAGAATTGGTTAAGATCATTTAATGGATGGTGTACTACATAATCAAGGTAGTATTGTTTCCTGATACTGATGCTGCTATACACAAGAATATATGCAGAGGACTTCAAATAACACTTACGACAGCTCTAAAGCAAGCAAAAGCAGTCCTCATTCCTTATTCCGTTGAGTCCATAGTTCCAGCATTCCCATTAATATTCTCAATTTTCTCCAGAACGACAACGGTCTCATGGGCCAGCAATCCTTCGTGACCGGCTGGGACTGGCTGAGAGCCAACAGACATTACAACTGTCCCGGAGCATGGAGCGAACAAATCAACGAGGAAGAGCTGTCCAAGCCTGTTCCCTTTGAACACGAGTACGTCGCTGATGAGGACAACGTGGACGAAGAGATCCATGAGTACGTTGCTGAAGACATGCCACAAGAAGAAGCTCTTGTTGAAGATGTGCCTCAGGAAGAGGTTCTTATTGAAGATATGCCCCAGGAAGAGATCGTTGCTGACCAAGTAGTCATCGTTGAAGATGCTCCACTGTTCGATGACCAAGACCAGTAAGCTAAGCACCCACTGATAGACTGATTCGCAAATAAAGTTAAGAAAGTACAATGTCTTATTTATTTATATAAGCTAGCGATTTTGATTGATGCATCAAAATTAATGCAACTGCAATAGAAATACTGGCTCCAAAAAAATAACTGTAATCGTTAGAAATGTATTTACATTGATGAAATAATTTAACCCAAGATGTTTTATTTTTACATGCCTGCTTTCACAATAGAATCAAATATAAAAATGTCAGCTCAGTCCTAATATTACTCATCTATCTATTTATCATCATTTGCCTAGTAGGCAGTCGCTCCACCCAGTTAATGAGTAGTCCACAGCTCATTAACTGGGTAACAAGGTAGTTCTTGGCAAGACTGGAATCAGATTTACTGGCTTCTGCTGACAATCCGTAACGACTGCCAAAGATCTACAAATAACAGGGACCAACGGGACTTACGGGAGGAGCCGGGACGAATGTGCTTTCCGAGGCACGGAGGAAACTCGGTATGTTAAGATGGTCACCCATCCACAGACCAACCTTGGTAAGCGTTGTTTAACCTTTAAAGATCGATCCGTGCGACTATCATTCTTTAGCCACGAGCTCCGCTGGGATATCTACGGGACCCTTAACAATATAAATAAATACTAAATCATTAAGAAATATGTGAAAAACAAGTCCAATTATCTCTGTCATAAAACAGAAACATTCGAGTTTACAAAATTATACCTAACAATATTTATTTCCGAGAAAACACTCGTCACACACAAAAGCAATATGATAAAACAAATTGCGACAGTTTTATTGTCAGTAGTTACAAGTTTCATTAGGTTTTCCGGCCGAACACACCACAGATCTGAATAACCCGTTCACACTTTCATTGCCACCTCTATTTTCATGAATTCCTTGCTGGGTGCCGCATACAACTCGTGAAGAAAGCCACCAAAGCGTCAGCGGCACCCAAAACCGAAATTTCAAAACGCCACCGAGGCGTCAGCGGCACCTGAACAAGGATTGACCCGAGTGCCATGTAGGCGTCATCGGCAAAAAGTGTTAAGGTCCAATTGCAACAAAAAACAACAAACAAATATTAGGTCATTACTACTCATTACATATGAAATTGGCGTTTTGTCGTACTGGCCACTTTGATCTCAAATATCTCCTCTTTGGTTTGGAATTCCAATTTCAAATTTATACAGCTATTTACTCATGCTTTTGTGTTTCGAAAACCGTAATTCATTTGTTTTTTCCTCTTTTGATCTTTTCTTTGCGCCAGTCAGTTTACAAAATGGAAAACTTGAAATATCGCGTTATTTACGAGTACGAGTTCTATCGTGGCACCAGTGCTGCATAAACGGCTCGAAGGATTAATGATGTGTATGGCGACGGTATCGCAAAAGAAAACACAATACGTTTTTGGTTCCAACGTTTTCGTTCTGGAAATTTTGACCTGCAGAACAAGCCCCGTGGACGGCCGGAAACCAAAGTTGATAATGAAGAATTAAAGGCTATTGTGGAATCGGATCCATCGCAAACTCGCTGTTTTAATCCACTTGAAGCAAATTGGGAAGGTGAAAAAGCTTGAAAGGTGGGTACCTCATGAATTGAGTGCAGCAAACCGACAAACGCGCGTCGACTGCTGCGTTACATTACTCAACCGGCACAATAATGAAGGTATTTTAAATCGAATCATTACCTGTGATGAAAAGTGGATCCTGTACGACAATCGGAAACGCTCATCGCAATGGCAGAACCCTGGCGAACCAGCCAAATCTTGCCCCAAACGAAAATTGACTCAAAAAAATTACTTGTGAGCGTTTGGTGGACTAGTGCCGGTGTCGTTCACTACAGCTTTCTTAAATTTAGCCGGACGATTACGGCGGATGTCTATTGTTAGCAACTGCAAACCATGATGGAAAAGCTAGCTGCTAAACAGCCGAGACTGGTCAATCGCTCTCGGCCACTGCTGCTTCAGGACAACGCTATACCACACACTGCACAACAGACGGCTACCAAATTAGAGGAGCTTCAATTAGAATATCTATGACATCCACCGTACTCCCCGGACCTTGCTCCAGCAGATTACCATTTTTTTCGAAATTTGGATAACTTCTTGCAAGGGAAAAAATTCAACTCCGATGGGGCAGTCCAAAGCGCGTTCAAAGATTTTATTGATTACTGTCCGAATGTTTTTTTAGTAAAGGGATCAATGAACTATACCTATGAGATGGAAAAAGTGCATAGATAGCAATAGTACATACTTTGATTAAATAAATATATTATATTAAAAAAAAATCGACTTTGTGTTCCTCCCTTACAAAACGCCAATTTCATATGTAATGACCTAATATTATATACGTTAACGTAACTAAGCTAACCCGTAGCACTTCGTCTGCGTCATATTTTTCATTAGTGCTCCGCTCCTATTGACCGTAGCGTGATCTTATATAGCCTATAGGCTTCCTCGATAAATCAGCTATCCAACACTAAAATATTGTTTTTAATTCGAACCAGTAGTTGCTGACCACACGCACAGGACCGGTTGTTGTGGCGACACATGGGGGAGGTATGTCCAGCAGTGGAGGTCTTTCGGTTGATATGATGATGATGATGAGTAGTTCCTGAGATTGTGTTACTGCGTTCAACCAAACAAACAAACTCTTCAGTTTTCCAATATTATGTATAGATGGGCCCGTGTTAGCAACTTACTTTAGCTCCAAGTTAGTAGTATAAGGTTGGTGGAAACGGGCCTAACTGCCTAAGCTTCCATGGCCTGCGCCATTCCTGCGCGCGTTCCGTTCCGCGGTCTGTCCCGCGGCCCGTTTCGCGTCCATACACGCGCACACTGCGAGCGGTCTAAAAATCTGGAGTTCTGTAATAGAAAAATTAATAAAATATAAATAAACAGTGGTAACACGTCGCACGCTGTTTATACTGAAAACCAAATGTCTCGCAAATCATAAAGAAAACGTTTTTCTCTCACTAATTAAATAAACATTTCGATCTCGTCGAACATCGTGACCTTCCAGCTTTTGCAAAAAAATAGAACTCCGACGTCCACTTTCATCGACGCGGTCTAACAGCTTTTGTGTGTGTAGGATTCTTAACCACCGCATAGATTACAGTGGACGCGGAACACAGTACTCGGAACGCTGACCGCTAGATCGCGTGCAGTGGGATCGGCGCCTTATTATGACACTCGGCTTGTAGACTTGATGCATCCATCAGCAAGCTAGATAAAACAACCAAATATTATAAAACTAAACCTCATGCTAGAATGTGAAGCTTCGATATAAAACATTGACATTTCAGCGCCTGGCTGAATATATCAACCTCTAATTCTATGAAGGTTTGATGATGATGGAGACGGAATTTAACAACCTTAATAATCCTGTTTTAGATTTATTTTCGCTGCTGTGATTGCTTAAAGATTAGCGGACCCTTTCCTTAGAGCACTATTTTTCAAATGTTTTCGCAAGGATAAAAAATGCCTTGAGGTACCCATACGTTTATTAGACACTGAGAATTTGAGATAGATTGATAAGTATTTATTGAGTGCAACACAAAAAAAAAACAAAAGCACAATTGAATCATCTGTCTCCAAGACACAGTTAGGTCTAGACAATCAGCAGTCGCACTATTGAGTAGCAAATAACATAAGCAACTAAAGAACGATGTGCATGACAGCAGTTATAATTTTAAGGCATTTTATAAGAACTTGGCATTCAGTTAAACCTCATTTCTTCTATTTGCGCAGCCGTTAAACGATTAACTTTTTTGTGAAAACATAAGAACAGAAGAAAACAACCATGGTGCGATATGCGTTTCAAGGTTGCTCTTGCATTAAATGGGAGTCCAGCTCAGCATGTGTCAGGGAAACAATGGTATTCAACACTGATATTCTGCTGGATCCCTACTATTTGAAATCACTGATAAGATTTTGATGATGATGATGATGATGAACAAATAATTACAGTTCTCAGATCGTACGCAAATTACGGTCAACGCAATCAGAAGCCTTTGTTGGATCCAAAAGTAGTGAAAAGTAAAGAAAAAATAGTGTTTTTGCACTTCTTACATCTTTTAATTTATTGCAGCTGGTGGCTGGCTGGTTCTTTTGTTATCTACACTATTTGTCAGTGAAATTGAGACTACTATCTATCTATCAACCTGGTTGCTCAAAATGTAAATATTTCCTGGACAAGTTACGGTCAAGATGCTATTCTTAACAAATGGATTATTTTTTTGTTAACTGATTTTATTTTTACCGACTTCAAAAAAGGAGGAGTTTCTCAATTCGGTTGTATTTATTTTGTGTGTGTTACCACATAATTCCGTTATTTATGAACTGATTTAAAAAATTCTTGTTTTATAAGAAAAAATATACCTTTCCGATTGGTCCCATTTTTTCATCAAAATCGGATTAGTAGTTTATCTTTTAAATCAAAATAGCTGGAATTCGTTTAGAATAGAATAGAATAGAATAGCATTTATTTGCAAATATGGGTTATACATAAGTAGTTAGTAGTTCACATCAGAGTTCTGCCATATTTCACCATTCGGCATGCAAACATTTTCATTATATAAAATTTTAAAAAATAAATAAATTTTCACTAAAACATTAAATTAATTATTACATTCAATAAATAAGATGATTAAAATTCTAATTGTCACTAATACATTAACTTAATTATCATATTCAATAACAAAAATTATTAAATTCAAATTGTCACTAAAAAAAACTTGGACGACTTTACTTGGATGACGTATTTTGTTTGTCATCCAAGTAAACGAAATTACGTATTTTTCTTTCCTGTGACTTTCCAGTGGTGTTGTTAGTTGTGGGGTACCACTAAAAAGTGAAAAACAAAAAAAACACCGGTAGCACTCCGGGAGTGCCGGCAGAAGTGAAAACATATAAATAATACATCCTTACTGTCGCGGTCACATCATAGACAAACCACCGACAACAAAATAAACAAAAAGACACTGACGTGTGGCCGCGACAGCGACTGTCAGTGACAGATGTCAATCTTGACACAGTTCCTGACATAAACAAAACGAACCATAAAAACAACAAAAAATAACGTTGTGTTTAATTATAAGTACAAAAATACTATCATTTATGAGGTAGAATACAATGTTTATTTATTGCGCTATCGTACACAAATATGACAATTTACATGTTATTATTCATAATATTATATCGTTATTTATTTATATATTACATTAATTTTTATCTCTTAGAAAAATCAACTTTCATCCATAATTTTGTAATTCCGTAATTTCGTATCCTTGGATACGCGTGGCACGCTGTACATAAACACAGACGGACATTCGCGCAAGCGCCCTGTGCCGCCTAAGCGGAGCAGGTACGGTAGAAAGAGTGGGAGATACTAGTTCCTCTCCCTTCCCCTCGATTTTACGCTTTTTCGCATCACGTGACCCTGACGCGAGCCGTCTTACGCTTTTTGCGATTAGGTCACGTGACCCTGACGCGAGTTTAAGATTTTATACCCATTACAGAAAAAGTGCTCAACGCCGCTAAAGAAGTTTTCACTTCAAAAACTTTTTTTACTACTACAAAGTATAAAATAACTTTAATTTAGGGAGTCGGTGTTAAAATACGAAAAACAACCAAAAACACCGACATCAGATCTTTTTTTTTCGACGTTGGTTATATTTTTTTTTGTAAAAAAGTTTTTCACATCTTTCAAAGGTTTAAATTATAGGATTTTATTTTTTTTCATGTGTATTTTTATTTGTTACCTAGCTGACCCGCGCAACTTCGTCTGCGTCACATTTTTCATTTATGCCCCGCTCCTTTTGGTCGTAGCGTGATATTATATAGCCGATAGCCTTTCTCGATAAAAGGGCTATCCTACAGTAAAGATTTTTTCAATTCGAACCATGACTTCCTGAGATTAGAACGTTCAACCAAACAAACAAACTTCAGCTTTATAATATTAGTGTGGATTGAATCCGATTGATTGAATTACCAATTGAAGAATTGATATAATAAGTAGTTAAAGAAAGCCGACAAAGCAGGATGCACCCGCCTTCAATGATACAATCTACAATTAATTTATTTGATGACACAATTAATCTTTATGAAGATATTAATAAACATTTTGACATACTTTCGATTTTCGATATTAATCACGATTTGAATCAAAAAAACAACATAAACGAAAATAACAACATAAACCGTGACATCACTTCATTTCCCGATTAATTCTAAGAAGAGACAAAAACACAATAAGTTGGGATTACGAAATGTTTACCATCCGAGAAAAAATTAAATACCGGGAAAAATATAGCAGAAGAGATTAAAACAAACAAATTTTAATCTTGGCTTTGTTCTTATTTTTGAATGTGACAAATAAGAGAACACTCAGAATTCTTCTTGGAACACCAATCAAAAGAAAGTAAATAATAATGCAATATAATAAAGGAGATGAGTACTGAGATGATAGCTAATAGAGGTAACTAAGATAAAGGAAAGAGGGTGATAAGTAAGTTGACGTGATGACTCTTAAGTATTCGGATAACAAACAATGATTAGGTTGAACGATATTAAAGTACTCTAAATTCCGAAATGTCTTTATCTTCAAGATCAAAGTGGTGCATCTCAAATTCTGCAGGGATAAGACTGAAATGCTGATGATCAGTGGCGGGGCAAGACTAAAATTTGATGTGGGTAAGATTGGCATTATGTGAGGCCCTCTAGGTGCTGCCTAGGAATAATGATTTTTTGAAGAGGTTTTCAGAGGTTAGATTCTACGATTGATGGTGAGATGCGGCGAACTCAATCGCACCCGCCACAAGTAGTTGAGAATTCCTTTTGACTTTTTATGCAAAAATAGTTAATAAATATTGGACAAATGTAGGAAAATTCAAGAAAGAACTAAACTAAAAGAACCTATGATATAAGAGCGAAAGTAGCTGTAGTGAGCTTTTACGAGTAAATGATAGTGCCTATCCTGCCGCTGCTAATATTTTGACAATACTTACTGAAGTAAACCTTAACAATAAATAGAACTCAAATAGCAAGAGCAAGAAAAACGGCCACAAAAAAATTTGTAGATAGACTCGGATAAGTTGGTTATTTTTATGGCCTTAGCTACGATTTTTTTGAGTTGAAAAAAGCCAAAACTGCGAGGCCCTTTGAACCGCGAGGCCATAGGCGGTGGCCCACGTCACCCACACCTTGCGCCGCCTCTGCTGCTGATGATGATGATGAAGAAAATGGAACGACGGGAAACCATTCTATATTAAACAGAACACCGGATGTTCCGAAGCCTAATGTAGGTAATAATAAACAGATAAAATTTGGCACTTAGCACATAAACACGAATAAACAATAGATTTTATTGCAGTTCAAATCCGAGTCACCAACCATTACTTAAGCTATAAACTGATAAAATCTGTTTATCTATATAGATGCAGATAATTGTTTGAATAAAAAGGTGGTTTCTGGGTTGTGTGTATGTATTGTGACAGGTTTTCTGGAATCAGTATGGTGCGAATTGCTGCTATTTTCGTGGTGATTGCTCTGATCAGTGTGGTCGCGGGTAGCCCTGCGACAGTGAGAACTAGGAAGGATATCGAAGACTTCAGACAGTTTTTGGAGGGAATCAAGAGAGGTAAGTTGAACTCAAAATATAAATATTTCTTTTGTAATTATTTAATTAATTTAATAAAAAAAACTGTAGACATTAAAAAGTTATCGTTGACCATCTTGAGTTTAAAGTTAAGGGAAACAATAGCTTTTTATTTGTTTTCTAGTTTACTGCATTCCTATTTTAAGCATTCGAGTCAGAAGTAATTTATATTTCTTAACCGGCTTCAAAAAAAGGAGGAGGTTCTCAATAAGGTTTTTTTTTTTGGAAGTGAATGCTTCTTTAGGCGCGTTGAGCGTAAAACTTCTACGCGTGTTGAGCAATTTTTGGGTGGAGAAAAAACATTGATTTTGCGTTATCGTCACCGAACGCTTTCCATCTACACTAATATAAAGAGGAAAGATTTGTATCTTAAAAACTACTGGACTGATTTCAAAAACTCTTTTTCCGTTAGAAAGCTACATTATCACTGAGTAACATAGGCTGTAGAATATTTTCAAAAAAAATTGTGTACCGTATGAAAACTTCGATAGTGTAACCCAAGGTGTGAAAAAAATACCAAAACAAAAAAGATCCTTATATCGCGTACGCTGCGGAAACTATTGACAATATTGAGCAAAGTGATGTATTACTGTTTTATAGAGGACATCAATATCTAAAAAAAGTCCGCAAGGGTATATATCTAACTATTGTGGTTAAGTCACAATGCCCGCTTTTTGTTCAAATTATTCAATCAAAACAATGTGAAATGGAATAGTGGTGATTTTAGTATCATGATATTAATCCGTATCTATTTAAAATGGTTAATAATTAAGGTTGGTTATGTGCATGTAAATTACACTTTTAATTATTCAAATCGGACCTTTCGTTTAAAAGTTACGACGGTTTTAAAAATACTCTAAGTAAGAAAAATGTTGCGAGTGAACCGCCCTTTTTTTAAGGATGGGAAATCATCAAATGACTCCTCCCGCTCTGGGTGAAGCAGAAGGGAGTGTCAGACTCTTACTGACTAAAACCCATCCGTGTTCCTCCTAATGCCCTTTGTGTTCCAGGGCCGCGGTGACTCTTTCGAACAGATTCCGCAATGAGTGAACCGCCTTACGTTTAGTTTGTTAATAAGTAATTTACACATACCCTTGAAGAGGTTAGATGGGAGATAAAGTTCGTGGAGTACCAACTAAACACGCGCGAGCGAAGTCGTGGGCGAAGTGCTAGTAAACAATATTTTCCAAGTTTGACTTTGAAGTCTGTTTTGTCCTTTTGGACTAAAATACTCTATCAGACAACAACAAAGTTATCCAAACCAACCAAAGGGCATAGCTTGTCCATCAAAGGCATCAGTTGATAGAAAGATAAAGGAGATAAACTCATCCTGTCTTTATAAAAATATTATTTTCGTACAAGAATTAAGGTGCAACAAGAATATGTCCCTATATGGCTACTATGTGCAAAACTAGGTTCAGGGGGGCTACTCTCTAAGCACGAAATCCGTAGTTTCGGGCTTAGTTGCGGGCGTATTCTACTCTGTATAACCTAACCACTAAGAATTAATGACAACAGGATTTGTCAGTTACTGTAAAATCGTGTTGTCATTCATTCTTAGTTCGGGTTCGGGGCTAATCGTTAGTCCGTGGGTGATACGGAGTAGAATACGCCCGCAACTAAGCCCGAAACTACGGACTTCGGGCTTAGTTGCGGGCGGGCGTATTCTAGGAGTAGCCACCCTGTTTTGCACATAGCAGCCATGTCGGGAAAGTACAAACCGAGCTATGAGCGTTTTTCTGTCGATTTTGGATTATGGGTGCCCCTCGGATATTTATTGATTTTCTGTTTACTTCTTATTTTAAAAAGTCATAGATTATTAAATCTGTGGTAAGTTCATACTAAGCTAATTCTTAATTATCTTTACAATAAGGTAACGAAAACGCTGAACGATTCCAAGCGAGAAAGAGGACTCTTCCTCTTGCCAATGATGAAGAACTGAGCGGCAAGTACCAGGGCGACATAGTCCTGGATGATGAAGACTATGAGACGATGCTGCAAGAGTACGCGGTAGGGCGCAGTGCCTACACCTCCTCTTCCATTGGACCCTGGCCTGACAACACCGTCGTTTTTGAGTTCGCCGACGGGGAATTCAGTAAGTCGCTCTATTGTAACTACATCTGTAGTATCTAACTTGCCCTGTTGGTATCTCGTTAAATCTTGTATGTTTTTGACCTACAACCTTAATTGGTGTCCTAAAATTATTTTTCTTTTCGAGTCGATGGTTAAATCCCTATGATTTAAATTGCAGCATCAGCAGCATTAATTAAATTCACCAAAGAACATTCTGTAATTAAAATTGTCAGACTTATCCGAGCGCATTGAGAGATAAAAGTTGCAGTCACTTTTAAAATCTAACTAAGCAGAGGAGAAAGAGGAGCTGGTAGAATACCAAACAGAGTTTCATCATGATTTACACTATCGACAATTTTATTACCCTTAGAAATGACGACGATTAATTTGCGGAAATAGATAACCCTTACCTTAGTCATCGCCATATTTGGTTTATGGTCTAACATTATATTGCGAATACGATATTGGTCCTTCAAATATAAGATAAGTCCAGAGCAAAAATTTAAGATCACAACAACAAAATTAAAAGCGTGTCTTTAAAAATAACCTCATTTCACTTCAAAAGCAAAAATAAAAACAAGGAGGTTATTGTAACCACAATAGATGTGTCACTGAACTGATTCACTACAGTGAGAAGTTTATCAAACTGAATCAACAACATTGATCATATCATCGCAATGTTTAACAAATAAACACATCAAACGATGTAGATAAAATCGACATATTTATAAATGCAATCAAAGATTAAAACTTTGATAAAGTAAAATATGAAAATAGTGCATGGTGAAAATCAATTACTAAGTCATAAGTTAATATAAATCTTGTTCAAATATAAAGGTACGGTAAAAATAAAATGACTGAGTGTAGAAAAGATTAGATGACAATATTAGAGAAGGTGTTGTGGCGTAAATAGTTGACGATGATGATGCTGCTGATATTTAATTGGAGCAGATATTCTCTAATTCAACGACGATGCTTGCAGATGACGCACAGAAAGCAGCTATTTGGGAAGCCGCTAGAGATATTGAAGCACATACCTGCGTGAAGTTCCGGTACAGGACATCATCGGACAGTGTCTATGCAAGACTTACTGTAAGTATTTAACGTACCATTACACCACAACTGAATTTCCTGACGAGTTAGGCAGAGACGTACTTATTGTAGACCCAAGTTTCGCCAGTTCAAACACACAAAATGTTTACCGACGTATCTCAATAATGATATATAATTGGTATTAAAATAAAGCCAACATAATCCAATAAATTTACAGAGCTTAAGTAAGATATAAACAAGCTTGATATGGGTTGATTGCGATCCGATGGGATTAAAGACTTAAATAGACCAATCCTGTCAATAAAAATCACATTTTGGCTTTAAATGTTTTGATAACCAATATTGACCTAAATCTTATCGATTCGGGAATAGGTACAAGAAAATTAAAAAGTAAATTAGCGCACGATTGGTGTTAAAAATAAACATTTATAATTAGCTCATTGTAGTTATCGCCTATTGCAACCTGAAGGTTTTCTATGATCAATCTTCCTAGCCTCTTCTAAACTATGTTGAGAGACATGGAACCACTGTCTAACTGATGTCCTCAGTTTAGTAACAGGGAAATATGTCTCCCCTTAGCGTGACTTAGATTTTCAGACTTCTAATAACTGTCAAAGATCGTATGATAAAGTATAAAATAACTTTAATTTCGGAAGTCGGTGTTTTTGGTTATTTCGTTTTTTGACACCGACTTCATTTATTTTTTGTAAAAAAGTTTTTTATTTTTCACTTTTTAGTGGTACCTGCGTACCTATTCACAACGTTCCGGCGTGATGTTATGTTATGAACTGGGGTATATTTAATAAAACTTACTTAGTGCTTTCGGTGTAAAGGTCTCGTCAATATGAATGAAATAAGCCCAAACACTTGGTAGTTCCTACATCCCGATGTGGAGTTCCCTTGACTCTCTGTCGTCTTCATCATCAGGTCTGATCCAAACCTTCATAGTTTTGTAGTATCACCCGATATACACTAGAATATCACGTTTTTACCAGATGCGTGCCTACAATTTTCGAGAGTCGCCTTCGATTTCTCAGAGTTTCCGTCATCAGATCCTGACGTGGTGGCAATGGGACCACCTCGGCAGCATACCTTTTCATATAAAAAAAGATTCATTAAAATCGATTCATAAACGACGAAGTTATCCGCTATTGAAAACCTCCTCCTTTTTTGAAGTCGGTTAAAAAATTACAGACAGGACTAAACTACTTGTGCTTTCCGAAGCAGGTAGGGATCTATGATCACATTGCTCACTAATATACTCCTTGATATCGACCGCCCTTTTTATACTTAAGTATCTCTAAACGCCATATTCCATAATCTAATTATATTCCACCTATAATGATTGAATAGGGTGAACCAAGTGGATGCTACGCGAACGTGGGCCACAGAGTATCCCGAGGGGCCCACCAAATGAACCTGGCTCGCAACACTGTCGGCGTCGGATGCTTCAGGCACGCCACCATAGTCCATGAGTTCATGCACATCCTAGGCTTCCTCCACATGCACACCACCTTCAACAGGGATGAGTACGTCAAGATTAATGAACAGAACATCGCACGTGGTGAGTCTAGTTTGGGTTTTTAGATGAGAGGACCTTTGAAGATCAACTTTCTTCGTGTTATGTTGCGTTTTATTGCATGCTAGAGAATGTAAGACCACTGTTGGCCAAAGCCAAGCTATCAATTATTAAGTTCAGGCGCATCATGAATCCGAGAGAGATATTATAAAAACGTCATGATAAGGCACCTCTTTATCTTATTACGATAATTATAGTACTTTTGGTTGAATTTGCTATAAGTATTCGGGTCCAAAACATTGAATTAACTAATAAACTTAACCCTCTGTTGAAATGTTTCTTGATTCGTTCTAAAGGTGTTTTTTTTTTTAATTTCCAGGCAGTGAACACAACTTTGACTTGTATGGAGCTTCTAGAGTTGACAACCTGGGTATAGACTACGACTACGTCAGCTGTATGCACTACGGACCTTATTCGTTCACCGCTAACGGGGCACCAACCATTGAGCCTCTGGAGGTTTGTTACGTTTTTGGGAGTATTTTCTGCTATTTGTTCTGACATTGTTCGTTCCAATGGAAGAGTAAAGTATTTTTTAAATTATTCTCTTCTACTTCTCCTAATTATTTTTATTCTTATCAAGTTCTACAACCTTTTCTAGTACTATTATTTTGTCGTATATCAGGTAAGTATGTACAAGATGTCTTACAACTTTGATTTGATTCTAAACCCTTGCTCTTCATTCTTCAGAGAAGCGTCTTCAACGACATGGGCCAGCGCGACTACATCACTGACAGTGACTGGCTCCGCATCAACAGATATTATAACTGCCCAGGCGCCTGGAACTGAACAACGACTAACTATTTTTACTTTTAACCCAACGCTCATATTTTTACTTACTATGAATAATGTAAATATGAATATTATTATTTTAATACACACTTTTTAATAAAATGACTCATGCATTTTGTCTAAAATAGAAGTCTATATCATACAGAACCTAATTGATACAACTTCAATTAAAATAACAAGATAAGTTTCTGTAATAATCAATTGATTCGATTATCAAGCTTATTAATTTACTAGCTTCTGAAAATCTTCACAAAATAATTACAAAAATGTCGGTACCGCCGTCGCTACAAGCAAAAGAAATCCAAAAACCAATAAGATATTATTTACAAAACATACAATCTGACTTTTTGTAAGTGCTCCCGAGGGGTTTCGGCGACCTACATGTTGTCGGGAACACATGACGATGCGTCTGCGGCTTTGATCTCGACGAATCATGCGCCTGCGCCGCTCCTACGCTGTCGCAGTAAATTTTGTCAGGACAAATTTCGACTCTTTGAAATTGTTGAGATTTAAACGCAACGGGCGCTGATTTAATCAGATTTATTAGGTTTTAACTACAAGAATGAATGAGTGCTGAAGTCAGCTATAATGTTGCTGTTTTGATGGGTAAGTAAATTGCTTTAGATGGCAGTTATTGCTGCTTTAGCGGTCTGTATTAAGAAAATAAACTGTTGTTATGGCGAATCTTCTTCGTAAGTAGCATGTCGGTTAGCCTCAAAAATATCGCAAGGTGTTTTTAATTTTTTAAATAGATATAGGTATGTTACAACCTAGTCAAATGTATTGTAGTTCTGAAGTTTATAAAACCTTTGTGTTGCAAGAAGTATTAATTTCAAAAAAAGCTATTGACTAATTGGTGACCTGCTGTGACACATTCAAATTGATCTTTTCCCTTTGTTGTGCAAAGAGAAGCAAATAACGACCTATCCAGATATGAAACCGATGTCTAAACCTTGACAGGTCACGGTCTGGTGACGCGACTGTTGACAGCTGTATCGCCGACAGTGATGCGCAGGAGTTGAAACCGATACCCCGCGCTACCGCCATCGGCGCAGGCGCGGTGGTCGCCTATTTACGAAGTTTCGCGGAAATCGGCGGAACATGCCGAAAGTATTATGTTACTAGGATGTAGTTACTGCTCTTTTTCAAATTTAATTGTGTCATGTACATGGAACAATGATCCTCAGTTTTGTACAGTTAAGTAATTTTCTTTGATGAGACTATATTGTTTCATTTGTAGATATTCATATAAAATGTAAGCTTATAAACTGCAGCATGTCAACACATAAAACAAAATATGAAGTCGACTGAACAAGAACTGGCAACTTTTTTGTTGCATGTGTTTTATCTGAAACCATTAGGTGCAACAAAAAACTAAACAGAAGTTGCCAAAAAAGGACATGTCAATAACGAAGATGACTTTAAACCCCAAGAGAGTGGAATCGGCGTCGAACAAACGACTTAGCCAAAAGTCTATGAAAACTCAACACTGACAGGCACTTAGAGAATTCCGTAAAAAAAACGATAAAAGTGTGTCTCTAAAAAAGTGTCAAAGTTTAACGACATTATCGACGTAAAAAAGTTAAAAGCTGTCAAAGAGCGAACTATTTTTGAACGAATGTTTTTAATTAAGATTATAGTAACGGGCACAAATTACTAATTTCCTGAGGAAATATCTGATTATTTATTATTTTTATCTTAAAAATTATTTGTACGTTTACGAGCACTTCGGCACCGATGACTTAATATATTATGACAGATTTTACAAAAATAACTATGGGATTGCAATGAAAAATCTTTGGATTAAGCTTGCTTACTCTACATACATATATTTGTCGTTTTATTTATTGGATAGCGACAATATTTGATTAATCTTTATTGTAAAATCGTTACAGTTGAAGTAATTTTATAAATAGGATTGATGATACTACTTTGGGAGTTCCGCAGGGCTTACATAGTTATTGACCCATTTGGATTTTTGTCGTTAGAAAAACATTACTGTCAGCATTTTTTTTTGCAGGTGATTAGTCGCCCCTTTTTAACAAATACTGCTTCTAGCCGAAGCGAGGGTTAACCGATGTTTGTTTCCTATATTTGTTTGCCATAGGCTTATATAGGGGGGGGGGGGTTTCTTAATTATCCAGGATGCAATAATTTTAGAGCTCGCTCGCTTGGGTTTGCATTGTACACTCTCAAGTGCTTGAACTTTGGGCCATTTATCAAAAAAGTTTCTCCTATCTAAGTATAAAAATGAAACCTAATGAGATGGAGTGCAAAAATATTCAAGCTTGCTTCGCTCGCTCTTGCATTCTACACTCTCTAAATTTTTGAGTTTTCCTGCATCAGTCAACAAAGTTATTTATAATATATCGTCCCGGGCCCCAGGATTGTAGGAAGCTGGGAACTGGGTCTTCTGACTATAGTCATAGTCAGAAGACCCGAGTCAAGCCAGTCGGCCTAAAATTCTATTTTTGATCGTGCACACTGCAACGATTTTTCTTGACGTATAAAAGTGTTTTATATTTTTTCAAAATAAATATTGTTTATCATTGGGCATCGCATCTCAGGTTGGGGGCCAGCCCTAGAAAAAATCCCTAGGTACGCCAATGGCCTATGTTTATAACATTCACAAAACATTTGATTTAGCTTCGAACCCTCCCACAACGCACAATCAGAAATTAGAACTAATTTTTTTACAGCGGCGCCTACCTCCGTGGTGGCATCCTTCCGGATGCGCTTGCGCCGCGAATTGCACAGCTCGTTAACACGGAGGCCATTAATTTACCGAACACGTCAACACGAGAGTGGTCGGCGATCGACCGCAACCGATAATTATGTTTCGGTGATAAATTATCATTAAGACAAATATTTTTATGTTTTCGGATAGATACGTTTGTGATTTTTGGTTTTTTGACAAGGAACGAAAAAGAAAGAAATATAAACAGTTTATCGGATGTCGATTGTTTTGAAAGGACATACTTACTTGTTTTCTGGCATCCACTTACCCAATAGAATGTAGAAATTCAAATTCAAACATTTTTAATTGTAGAAATTGAAGGTTTTCTGGGTGTAATATGTAGACGATGTACTGTAGATATTTTTAGGTATCTTTTTTTCAACCGACTTCCAAAAAAGGAGGAAGTTCTCAATTCGGTGGGTATTTTTTTATGTATATACACCGATTACTCCGAGGTTTCTAATCCGATTTCTGTGATTCTTTTTTAGTTCGATGCGGTATACTTGCCATTTGGTCCCGTAAAAATTTGATTCAGTTTAGTTCAGTAGTTTTTATTTTATGAGCATTTTTGGTAATTTTAATTTCTGCGTTGTAGAAAAGACGTCGTCCAAGTATCACTAAAATGTGAAAAATATAAAACATTTTACAAAAAAATATAACCGAATTCCAAACAAAACACTACAAAATAACCTTAATTTCGGAAGTCGGTGTTAAAAACAAAGAAACAAAACCAAAAACACCTACTTCCGAAATTAAGGTTATTTTATTCTTAGTAGTGTTTTGTTTGGAAGTCGGTTATATTTTTTTTTAAGTTTTTTTTTACTATTGATCGGCACGCGTTTGACTACTTTCTCACCTGATGGTAAGCGACGATGTGGTCGAAGATGGAGCACGCTTGCCTAGAAGTAACCTATTCACTCTTGACTTAAAGACTCCCAGGTTGTAGCTATCAGGAAACACAGACTCCGGCAGGGAATTCCACTCCTTAGCTGTACGTACTATGAATGTGTACCGGTGGCGCATCGCCGTTCGTCTTGTGGTCCGATGATAGAACGGGCTTGGCGGAGTTAAATTATGCAATTCCATCGCACATTCCCCAAAATGCAACCGGTAGAAAGCCGACAGGCTAGCAACTCGGCATCCATGCTCAAAACTTTGTAGCTTTGTCAATAGTATAGATTTGCCAGAATTTGCACTTTTTATTATTAGCCGAATTTCTTTTTACTTTATTTTAATCCACTTCTTCAAATTAACTTGGCTTTTTCTGTACCTAGAACAAAACCAAATAAAACGTTGAAAATACTTCACATTCTTAAAATAGCAAACTTTTTTTAGCAAAGCATAAGACGTCTTGCTTTAAAATCGGAGCAGTAATCCATCATCAATTAGGTACTCGTTTCTATTTGTGTCTAACATTTAATTGTTTTAGTATTTTTCGTTGTAAGTGCTAAAATTGTACCATTAATTAATCGTTGGGAGCAAGTGTTGCGTGGATGCGACGTGAGTAATGGCTCTACTGATTTGAGGTAATTGTCATGCGCGGGCGTAGGGAGCTCGCCATATTTTGATGGAGATTTGGGATGGAAGGCTAATGTTGTTAAGACAATGTTGCTACAGACATTAGGGGAGCCTTTTAAAATGCAGTCCATAGACTTGGCGTGGTCATTGGTGAAAAAGGTTAGTATAAATTTCTAAAACGTTTCAGATATAATTTCCATTTTTGATAAACGATCTAAGATAAAAGAACTTCTTATTGTTATGTATCTGAAACCTGATCTTTAATCCAAATAATTTACATTAATTTACAAAACAGCATTTAGAAAATCTGCAGTTATAAAATCTACCCATAAAAAATACATCTCCCCTCATAACATTTAGGGAGGTCCCACTTTTTGTTTGTCCCCAAACATCGGCATACATGGTCACCATACCGGATGATGTGGTGACAAATGGCTATGTTCACGGGTTATTGAAACGCCATCCCTTCAGAATGAACACGTACACGTCAGGTTAGACCACACCGTGGCCAAATTAATTATTATTGCGTTTTTACTGAGCTTCCACAAATTAACGTCTCCTTTGATTTATTAGCTACGTGAAATAACTGTTTTGAACTTGGCTTAATTGGTGCGAAACGGATAAAGAGTTCTGAATGCATTAAGAGAGAATGCTGGCGGCAAGACTTTGTATGTAAAAAGTCATAATTCGAGGTTTGGCTCTCGACTGTTTTCTCCTCCAATAGTAGACCGATAAAAGGGATATTTCACAAACTAAATAAGAAGGATGTATACTGTGTCTCTACTGTGACTGATGTATACTGTGTCTCTACTGTGACGGATGTATACTGTGTACTACTGTGTCTCTCTGTGTCGTGTTCTTTTGTTGATTAATAGTTGCCAAATTTGTACACTAGGGCTCTGTTGACAGCGATTTATCGGACAATTTTGTGCATTTTGTGAGAGTACTAGTGCTTATAAGGTTAATAAATCATCAAAAAGGAAAACATAGGGACACAGTATATATGATTCTTATTCAGTTTGTGAAATGTCTCTTAAATCGGTTCAATATTGGAGAAGATAACAGTCAAAGGCCAAACCTCGAATTATGACTTTTTACATACAAAGTCTCGCCGCCAGCATTTCCTCTTAAAGTTTTAAATTTTATAGAGTATCTGGAAAGGTACAGACATATGACAGGATTGAAAGGCCTATTTAGGTACATCTGCACATAGTCAAGGGCTTCATACTTTTATAGCTCTTTGTACATCTGAATATGTTGTTGGCTATTCTATGTTAGGTTCTTACGACACTGCTTAGCCCAGAAATGCAATCGAAATAAGTATTTTGTAAAATCTTCTAAACCCCCTGAAATAATGGAGTAGATTATTAGAATTTGGGGTTATAAAATGACTCACTAGGATTGATTGAATCTCTGCACATACACTTACTACGTAACGTAACGTAGTTTTGAATGTTAGTTCAATTCCTAAGATGTTAGTTTATGAAAATTTTGAATCATTGCCGCATTGATCGCTAGAACAGAACGGTGTCAAGCTTTGAACATCTAGCAGTAAGGCAATAATAATATTAGTGTCATTAAAATCTTAAATTAAATTACGTTTCTCTTTAATGTAGATCTGTTATATTATTACTAAAGAACAAGACAAGATTAGTACAGTCTCGTTATGCTCAGGCGCAAACGAGCTGTCTTGCGCCGGAGTCGCGCGCGTTCCCGCCGACAACTGTCATCCCCAATTATGGCCGCCATGACACCTTGGCGCGCTTGCATTTGAATTTAGAACGTTTGCTTCAAAGGAATCCAAGTTTTAATATTTCGTTTTTGATTTCAAAATGTGTATTCCTTGTAAATAATCAATTAAATACGTCTTCGAATTGTAAACATTTCAACAGGTTCAAAGAAATCGTAAACTATCGTCATGAAGTTATTAATTTTATTACCTATTTACGAAATAAATTCATAAAACATCGCTGTTTCAAATTATCTGGAAAACTAGGAATAGATCAGATCGCATTATTATGTTCATACGTATTCGTTGTAACTGCTTCCCACTTACCTATCTATTTCTTGCGTAGGTTTTAAGAAGGTGACTGGGATAGAGACAACAATGCATAACAAATATTAATAAGTTAGTACCCGATACGAATAGTTTCGGGAAGAATATTTACGGCCATGAAGTCCTACCTAACCAAGTTTCACCCTAATCCGTTCAATACATTTTGCGTGTAAGAGTAACAATTATCCATCCATCCTAGCAAATTTGGTGTAATATTAGTAGTAGTACAATTAATTGTCAATCTAACTTACCCAAACCCCAAATCTCGACTTAGGATAGCCTCTTTCTAACAGCCAACTTCTGTTTTTGGATTTGTTCTTCATAATAACTTTGAAATCTCCCTTCGCCCGTCCACTAAAAACTTACTCATTTTTCCGACTCCCTTTATCATCGACAAAATAAACGTTGTAACTACTCTATGGCATCTGGCAGAGTCCCCGGTACGAACTCGTACGATACGGTACGCTTCAGGCGTTTTTCAACATTTCACACTAATTCGATGCGACGGGTCGCCGGTTCTATTCCCGGCAGACGGGAAGGTACGCCGATGACTACGAATTTAGTACAAACAAATATAAATAATTTGATTAAATACAATTTATTATTTTGATAGAGAATTGTTGGTGATGGTTTTATGTTTTAGCGACATGATTCGTTTCGGTTGTTTTTTTTTCGGTTTCGTTTGACCACAGTCTCACTGGAAAGCGATGTGTTCGAGGATGAAGCACGCTTGCCTATACCTATTTACTCGGTTTTGGGGTTTTCAGTGAAGATTCCATCTGTTGATATTAGTCAGATCATACACAGAAAAAAAGTAATTACCAATTCTGATGATGGATTCATTAGTCCCGTTTTTCAGGTTTTCTGAACATAGATCAGAAAAGATATCTTAAAAATTTCAAAATTTTTTTTCTGATTTTGTCATTTTAACTCATGTTACCCTTCAGTGGTAACAAAACCAGTCTAGGCAGTTGGCATTGTATTTTATTGAAACACCGTACTACTCTTACGCCACAGGATCAATCCCCGCGCTTATAATTTAATGGAACGTTCCTATTCGCATCTAAGTCGCAATATTCAAAAACTCGTCGCTAATTTTTGCTTACAAATACGAGAATTGGTCCTCTATTGCCAAAGTGCTACCACAGACAACGTGTGGTCTATTGAAAACTAATAACCGACCCGTCCAACTTCTGCAAACCAGCGCCATTATGTCTATTATCATTGTCAAGTCCAATAGATCAACTAATGACAAACAGATAGCCGCAAATTGATGCCAATGATGACCGCGCCAACGGACTGTCGGCGCCAATCATCATACCGTGATGATCAGCTTGGCAAAACTGGGGAGACACGTGTAGAGTACAATGATGATGTAAAATTAACTGAAATAATGATTCTGAGTCGAGACGAGTGAGCGAGATCATTTTCTAACTAAACTTGAAAATATAAAAAAAAAACCAGTCGAGCCGCCTCGGACTCGCACGCGAAATGTTCCGTCCGTATATTTTTATACAACCTATGTCACACAGTGTTGTTTTAAAACCTTTTTTTTTCAATTTAATTTCTATTTTTCCATATAAAAGTAAAACCTATATTCAACTTTTATTTATTTACCTACGTTATCCGTTTGTCATTAGGCCACAGAAGGGTCAGTGGGTCATCTTAGGGAAATTTCATATGTGATAACCGAACAACGTTATCGGTCCAGTAGTTTCGGAGCTGATTGGCTGTGACAGACGGACAGACAGACAGATACATGAGTGATCCTATAACAATAGTTCCATTTTTCAATTGGACGTACGGAACCCTAATAAAGACTGCCGTCTTGAGTCACAAAATTTTGCTAGACGAAGGCTCGTGCTCTGTCATAGACTGTAGACGTGAGGATTTTAGCGTCATCACGCAGGAGACCGTACGGTGTCCTCTCTTATCACCCCGTCGTTCGACGTTTATCACTTCCTGCGATATTTGCACGATTTAGGATATCGCAACTTTGCAGACTGTCAGTTTTTCCGCTACTCCTAAATGCTCCATAGAGCCTACGATTCCTATGAAGAATCCTGGACGAAGTGCCATTGGCTGTTCAGGAAAAATCTAAGGTAGCCCACAAAGGATATCATCGACTCGACCGATGTGGAGTCGCTTTAGCACACCCGTGAAAATAAAGGGCTACAGATTTATAGTTAGATGCACCTAGATCCTAGTACATATTAGGTACTTATACCTACTTTTTCCGCAACACATGTGTTTTACAATGTCAGCCAACACTAGCTTGCATCGATGTCTTCCTATTTCATAATAAAAAAATAATTTTCACATCCGCACCACAATATTTCAACAACATAAACTTATCACATCCAATTACTTAAAAACTTTATGTTCATTTTCTCCCGAACGCTATAAATAATATACGTTGACGTGTCAATTATTGCCCGAATCGTTTCCCGCTCAAAATATTTTACTTTTTTTTTTCTAACAGGCGTCAGGCGGGCCAAAGCAAACCACGCCTCGCGGCCTTTGAAACCAAATTCAAAATTAGAACTTGGTGAAACTCCCACTTTCAACAACCAATTCAAAACTAATCTTGAAGCTGTTATTATAAAGTGTTAATTTCCTTTGCCAGACTTAAAGCCTGCAGGTTAGAGATTTGAAATCTATTCTAAAGACCATAGAGACGAAAATCACGTTATGTTTTTCATTGATTGGGTGTGTTCGTCTGAACGACGGGGGACGATTTCAGAGTATTTTTTGTACCAACACACATGTTGTTTTTGAGATGAAGTAGCAAAGCAGCCAGATCGCGGCACAGACTCCATTAGTTCGCACATTAGTATGAGTTAGTCGAATTATTTAATTAAATAAAGTAATTCAATAAGAGGCCGAATTAATAACAATTATTCGGTTTGGCCGCGTTCGATCGGCGCCGGAGTGGTCGCGGATTTGATACAAATCAAATGTGACAGTGTTTACGAAATATTCGAGTAAATTAAAATCAAATTCGATTTTTAAAACGTTTGGTGTGACGAAATTAGCTGTAATATGGAGCAAAATAAAGGTAAGTCGATTTTTCTCTCCATAAATTAATAAGTAGGTAGTGCCAGCGTTAATTTGATATGATCCTAAATTAAGAACCTTTGTCCTAAATATTAGTCTGGGAATAGCTAAAGGTGAGAATGGCGGCTAGGCAAATGCAACCTCTATTTAAAAATATATTATCCTGACTGTGCGGGTCCTACGATCTTTAGGTGTAAACCTTTTAAGAACTCGACTATCTAGAATTTTCGCGTCATAGGAAAAACCAATTAGAAATCTTTCAGATTTGAAGATGGATTTCCAGTGATGGTAGATAGAGGTACCCAACCTATAGGTAAATAAATAGTTCTTTAGCTTTTAATACTTCAAAACTAGTCCGCTTTTCATTTTTCTTTTTCTTTTAGTCTTTTTTTGCATTTTTTCGCGATAACAAGCCGTAGTGGAGCTTTATAACAGTTTAAGAATTTTCGAAATTAGAATTTTTTATTGAATTATTTATTTCAATTAATCTTAACAAAGTTCTTATTTATAGGTTTAAAAAAATTAAAGGATTTAAAAAAAAATTAGATGATTTTAAATACCCTGACTTCTAAACTAGGTGTATGTGCCTGTTACTTAGGACAGGATGATTACTACGTCCAGGGCTATTCATTCCTTCTAATCAGATAAAAGTATTTGTATTATTTAGGTACCTATTATGTATGTAGCTTGAAAGTAATTTTTTACCGAAGCTTCAAAGACTACTTGGTGTCTTTAAAAAGGGGAATGCACTGGTTCTTGTAATCGAGTTAACAACTTGTTCAGGAGCCAGAGATTTAATTTAAACTTACGCGCAACTTCGGACGCGCTTTTTCCCGTTCCGTAAGAATTTCGGAACATCCTCTCTTAAACTCTCTTAAACAATCATGCCAAGTTTCAGCTTTCTACGACCAGTAGTTTCGGCTGTGCGTGGTCTGTCAGTCACTCACTCAGACACTAAATCAGTCAGTAAGGGAAGAATTTTATATATTAGGATAATTGATAGTCTGTAGGTAACCAACATTCGTCAATAATTCATCGAATTATTATTACTTGACAACTAGACCGGGGCTGGTTGACTAACTTTTAACTGTATCTTAACCTAGTCAAATAACGAGCCTATTATTCAATATTTTTGGGGTCTACGAAGATGTAGCAATTTGCTACGAAAAGCGTAGCACCCTTGCTACCGGAATCATTTGCTATCTATATTTATATTGTTTGCTTATTTGGTACTAGCTTCTGCCAGCGGCTTCGCCCGCCTGGTCCCCAGGGAACATATTCCCGTGATGAAAAGTAGCCTATGTCCTTTCTCAGGCTCTATACTATCTGTGTACCAAATTTCATTTAAATCGGTTCAGTAGTTTTAGCGTGAAAGCGGACAGACAGACAGACAGAGTTACTTTCGCATTTATAATATTGGTAAGAATAATATGTAGTTGTATAAAATATAATATATTAATAATAGGTTTATGATAAAATAATATATAATGTATAATAATAAGGGTAAGTATAAAATAATGCTTAGTATCTACATATTTTAGTAGATACTTGTTACATTACTGGCATTATTTATTTATTTAATTTAAGACTGCTAACCGAAATTCTTCTGGTAGTACCATCATACCCTAAATATTGTCATGCTAACTAGCGCTCATACTCGTGGTTCATTTAATTAAAACAATTTAGAATTTGAACTATTTTTAGGGTTCCGTACCTATCTGAAGGGGAACCAACGGAATCCTAAGAGGATTCCGTTGGTTCCCCTAAGCTTTATTCATGAATGCTCCACTCCTATTGGTCGTAGCGTGATGTTATATAGCCTATAACTAGCTTCTACCAGCGGTTTCGCACGCTTGGTCCTTACGGAGCATACTCCCGGGATAAAAAGTAGTCCATGTCCTTTCTCAGGCTCTAGACTATCTCTATACAAAATTTCATTTAAATTGGTTCAGTAGTTTTGGCGTGAAAGCGCGACAGACAGACAGACAGATTTACCTTCGCATTTACAAGTATAATATTAAAGTATGGAAGTATGGATAGCCTTCCTCGATAAATGGGCTATCCAAAACTAAAATATTTATTCAATTCGAACCAGTACTTTCTGATTGTAGCACGTTCAACCAAACAAAGAAACAAATTCTCCAGTTTTATAATATTAGTATAGATATAGATTTTGCAAACGTGTAATCTATATACACTATTATAGGTATCTACTTATACTTAACATTATAAATTCAAAAGTTTGGATGTTTGTAATCCTGATGAAATTCGGCACAGAGGTAGATTAGGTATAGCCTGAAATAACAACACAGGATACTTTTTATCCCGAAAGTATGTTCCCTTGGCATAATTTTCGACATTCACGCGGGCGGAGCCGCGTGCGGCAGCTAGTAAGTTTTATTTTTAACCACTAATGAGTAGGTACCTAATTTATGTCGATGCCCTTCTACAATCCATATCATAGGTACCTACATAACCTTCGCAAGTTCAAAGGAGCATGAGCAACAGTTTCCACGTGCGTACACTGTGGGGTAACCGATAGGGTTGCGCGTGCGCACGCCGCTGCGCAACAACGATCTACAGACGTTAGCCGCCGGTGCGTGTGCGATCCGCTAACAAACGGGCTTTTGTGAAGAACAGCGTTTGTTTTGGTGTTATTTTGATGCCAATCGATATGGGGGGTAGATTAAACATACGCCTTTATATTGCACAGAGAGATGTACAGTTAGCGCCTATTAGGCACCCATACAAGGTATTACACGGTAGGTTTTCATCATCATCATCATATCAGCCGAAAGACGTCCACTGCTGGACATAGGCCTCCCCCAAGCGTCGCCACAACAACCGGTCCTGTGCGTCTCGCATCCATCGGCTACCCGCGACCTTCACCAGGTCATCGGTCCACCTTGTGGGAGGCCTTCCAACGTTACGTCTTTCGGTACGCGGTCGCCACTCCAGAACTTTTCGGCCCCATCGACCATCTATTCTGCGAGCAATGTGCCCTGCCCATTGCCACTTAGATAGGTAGGTTTTACTGTCAGTTTAATCACAGTCAACGTTGTGACTGACGGATAACCTATCGTGTAATGCATTGACTGATGATTGCATGAAATTGATTGAAGAAAGTCTGAATATTTAATTTAATTGCGACAAATTTGAGGGCGACCTTGTCCTTTTTCGAATCCCATATAACAGTCAATAATATATCGTCAGGTATTTTTAGAAAGAGCGTCTAATGCCGATTGAATTCCATCATTCACCATCAATCATGACTTGTGAAATTGAGTGACGTTTGCATGAGCGTGTAACGGGCGCCTTACACATAGAAAGACAAGCAAACATTGCCTCTTTAATTAAAGAGCTATAGGGGCGAGCCTTTTACTAGCCATCGAACACAAAACAGATTAATACAAATACAAAATATACAAATGCAAAATATTTTGTTGGAACAAGAAATAATGTTACAATAGATTGTGTTCGTTAACAACCGCATTAGTATAGGAATACTGTGTCGCGGTCATCAGCGCCCACCTCCAAGAAGGGAGACGACAGTGTTCCAGGCATTCATATGTATAAACAAGAAAGAAATATAAAATATTTAGATTTTAGAGAACAAAATATTTAAAAAGTGATAAAACCTTAAGCACTAACAATATATTAGGTATTTATATTTACGATCAACATAGTATTTATACACACTACACTTACATTCACGCTAACACACACACTCACATGGTGTGTGTGTTAGCGTGAATGTAAGTGTAGTGTATATGTGTGTATGCATTTGAGAAATGTTTGCTGCTGACAAATACTTAATTAATATACCTATTAAAACATTGCCCAACCTGGAGACCAATCACCATGACCGCGCTTGCAGTCAACAAGATTTTACTTCTAATGGCAATTCTAAAAGTAGTAAAGTCCTTATTTTGCCTTATGTACCTTGTGTCACCGGAAAATCGCAGACTCCGTAAGATTGTAATGAATCTTTATTAGATTATGATTTCTCGATATATTATGAAAAAATCGTTTCATGTACATCTACACTTATAATAATAATACTTATTATAAAGAGAAAAAACGAACCAAACGTCTTTTACAATGCGCACAACAAAGGAGTGGAACTCTCTGCCTGCGTCTGTGTTTCCAAACGCTTACAACCCTAATCTCTTCAAAGTTAGAGAGAACAGGCTCCTTCTGGGTAAGCTCGCTCCATCGTGGACTTTGTCTCTGTCATCTCTGACCTAGACTAGAGTCAAGAGCAAACCCATCACAAATAAAAAAATTGAATAGATTTGTTTGTTTGAATTGAATAGGCTCCGAAACTACTGAACAGATTTTGAAAATTCTTTCGCCATTAGAATCCTACATTATCCCTGACGAACATGGGCTATAGAGTATTTTCAAAAAAGTTAGGGATCCGTATGAAAACTTGGATAATGTAACCCAAGGTGTGAAAAAATACCAAAAAAATCCTTATATCGCGTATGCTGCGGAAACTATTGACAATAGAGCAAAGTGATATACTACAGAGAATATCAATATCCACAAAAAAGTCCGCGAAGATATATATCTAACTATTATGGTTAAGTCACAATAACAGCTTTTTGTTCAAATTATTCGATCAAAACCCGGGTGGAATGGAATAGTGGTGATTTTGGTATCGTGATATTAATCCTTATCCATTTAAATGATTTGGTAATTTAGGTTGGTTATGTATACGTAAATTACCCTTTAAATGATGGAAATCAGACCTTTCGTTTAAAAGTTACGACGACTATAAAAATACTCTAAGTAAGAAAAAATCGTGGATTGAGCTAACAGCCCTACGTTTAGTCTATTAATAAGTGATTTAGACGTTAGCCTTTATAGAGGGAGGACAAGGAGATGAAGTGCGTGGAGTACCTACTAAATCCTCGCGAACAAAGTCGCGGGCGAAGTGCTAGTATACAATAAATCCCACCCAAATCCAATAGTTTAAAATATGTCCGTGGCTTAAATATTTTACAATTTCACGAGATATTTTACAATTCTACGACGTGGGCAATTTGCGGTGACATGTATATTAAGCGCCCACTCATTTTTAATAACAGAAATGTTTTTTCCACAATCCACAGATATCCCGAACACCCGTCAACCCGTTACGAAGAACTACGACCCGAAAGCTCAAAACACTGCCAATTACAACGTGAACCCTGGAACTTACCCTGAGAACAACCACAACCTCTTTCAAATGATCAAATGTCACGAGGACAGCTTGCTGAGGCTCCACCACCTGACAGCCGGTCGGCAGATCAATAGCACTTACGAGCCGAGCTACCAGAACGACTTAACCTGGTACCCAAAAGACCTCCAAAGACCCTACATTAAACCTGTCGACTACCTAGCATATGAAGACATGCGGAGGAAGTATGAAGACAAAGGAGTGAAAGAGAGGGAGAACCTGAAAGAGTCTGAGGAAGAAAGGGAAGTTAAATCCGATGATAGAAAGAAACCGAGGAGGAATAGGACGACGTTTACGAGTCAGCAACTGGCTGCCTTGGAGAAGGTGTTTGAGAAGACGCATTATCCTGACGCGTTTGTGAGGGAGGATCTCGCTGCGAGGGTTAATCTGACTGAGGCCAGAGTACAGGTGAGGAGATAGCTGTTATTTACCTCAATCTTCTTCTAAAATCTCGATCTTGATCGAGCCAATTAGACTAGGAGACAATCGGATTCGTCGGAGAAGGTTAGACTTATTATATACCTTCCCACAAACAATAGGATAATTTCCCATAGATCTACTCTGAGCGTTCAAGCTTTTAAATCTGTTTTTTTTTTATCAGGTATGGTTCCAAAACCGTCGAGCGAAATTCAGAAGAAACGAGAGATCAGCTCTATCGACTCACAGAAGTTCAACCAGCCAAAGTTCACCAGAACCCATTGCCGTACCCATCGGGATTCCTCACCAAGATCCAAGACAAGACTTTGCACGCAACTCCAAAGAACCATGGCTCCATCATTTTCAAGCAAACAACCTGAACTTGAACCTAGGGATCCCTATAGCTAATACAGGGCTGTACCAAAACGATTACTCCTTAATGATGCAGAATGTAGGGAATAGACAGTACGTCCCAAATTCCAACAGTCTCATGGGTCAAAGTGTCGTAGGTTATGGAAGTACGACTGACAATGGCTACGGGTCCTGCGGTCTCATCGGTGGATACAGTGGATCTTTGCAGCCCGCGCATCACAGCTCTTATAATTTAAACTTAAGACTGAGACCACATGACTTCAGTATAAATAATATAACGTTATGATATGACGCATACTGCGTTACTAGTTTATCTAGTCTCTACTGTATTGAGCTAGGTACTGTAAATTATGTATATTTTTTTCGTAAAATAATAATTAACCTTGAATAAACTTTTATTTTTATTTTGTACCTTTTTATGCATCCTGATCATTGGACTACCAAAACCTGATGGGCAAAAAACCGACTGGTTCTTTTTAGTTTGATTCGATTAAACAGATTAAAATTAACGTCCTCGAAATTTTTACACCTCCAGCCACCACCCCTCAACCCTTTTCCTTTTTTAGAACCACTATGGCATAAACTTTTTATTTTTAAAGCGAAAATCCTAGATATCAGAACCAAAAAGTCAGTTAAAAAGCAGAATAGCGGGAAATCTTGAGCTTTGACAATGACGTTGACAGACTAATGACTTTTAATTAATCGATACGTTAGTTTCGTTAGCAAAAAATTGAAAAATGATTACATTTTGGTGATAACTTACTAGATAACACTAAAACTGAAAGTTAGTTTAATTTTATGTTAATCTCAATACAAAAATGTTTTATTAAGTTCACAAACGGATCTAAATTGGGATTTTTAATTCACGTTTTTTGAAAACAACAACATGTCACTACAAACTTTTAGTAAAACTTTATTCATGTTGATATCATTTGCATTTGTAACGCATTTGACATACAATTACTTGACAAAGAAGAAGAAAGAAGAAAAACGTAAGACCAAAGAAATTCATGAAGTTATAATGTTTTCGTACGCAGCCGAAGAGACGAAGAAGAGTAAATATTCTCGCTGCATGATTTCAAAAAGTATGGACAGATTATTATTTTATTTGAACCAGCCTATGTTTAATTTGGATATCTGTATGTACGTATGGACTAACATGGATGTAACAAATGCTATATTGAAGTTACATGCTCGAGGTGTGAAAATTCGAGTGATAGTCGATGCTGACATGGCGTTCTCTGGTGGGTCTGGCATCAGGAGGTTAGAAAAGCAACGCATACCGGTGCGTTGGATGAAGTCGACGAATTTAATGCACCACAAATTCTGTTTGGTGGACACATTGAGTGTAAGCCCTCTTGTGACACCATTTGTGATGGCAGGCTCGTTAAACTGGACAAACCAAGCATTGTGCGGTAACTTTGAAGACTGCCTGGTTACTTCACAGAAGGAACTAGTTGAACAATACCAGAAAGAATTTGAGAGACTTTGGGTTCTCTTTAAACCAATAGTAAATTAAGTTTAGTTAAAAGTAGTTTAAGTTTGAACAGTAAAACTGTTTTACCAGTACTAAACTTTAATTTTATTATTTTGGTATTTTTTTAACTATTATTAACTTGTATTTCTTCGTTTCTATGATGTAACAGATAACATAAGCAATAATTGTTTACTTTTTTTATATATTTAAGCAAAACAACATATTAATAAATATTAAAAAAAAAATTACAAATGTGGAACATTTTGACAAATGGTAATTTTAAATGCATGCATTTATTTTGGTAGTTTCAAAAACATAGTTACCAACCAATAGCCTATTGCTACAGGATTTAAGCTACAAGGCTGAAAAATCTCAATTTATGACTATGCTATAAAAATGATTATATGATTTCAAAATTTTAATCTGTTACATAAGTTGGCAAAGATTTTCGTAGTGGGAGAAGGTGGCACACACACAAATTCATAAAAATTTTGTGCATGAACTTGCCCCACTACATGTATAAAAAATATATGTGCCGGTCTCTGTACATGTGTATAAAATATTTTACCCTAATCTCTGGAATAATTGAACTGTATCAGTACTGTACAATACAAATTCATTGGTGGCTTGGAACATAAGGTGCTGCGCAATAGCAAATACATGTGACAGCAAGGTGGGATATAAGGTACTATGGCTGCACAACATGCAGCTTGTAGAGCACACAACTGCCATAAAGTTATTATATGGTACCTGTACAAAATGTGAACTTAAATGGCGTGTGTGATTTAGATCTTTGTTTTAATTCAAATTCTACTATTGTGTGTGGGTAAGCCAAACAGCATGTTTTTTATATTGTTGTAAAGTTTTATAGGATGTATAAGATAAGCTAAACTTTAGCTATTGGTTAGAAGTTTGCCTTATGTGTTCAGTATTTAAAACTGACTTGAAATAGGTAACTAAATTAAAATACCTGCAAAAATTGTTGTGCATCTGAAATTCAACTTGAGGGTCAAAATTTTTAACATTTTAGTTAATGAAAACCTTTATTTAGAATTCATTACATTAGATTGACAACAAAAAGATGTGATAGGTAATTGCAAATGATCTTTTCACCTGACTGCCCCAGAAGAAGGGTAATACTTTTAATGCTCATCGTGTTTTAATAATTAGTTATAGATTTTGAGGTTCTATTTTTGTTTGTACCTGTTTCTTAGTAAATAAGAAGAAATCTTTATTTATTTGTCTCTGTTGTTTTACTTCATGTTACCTACCTACTATTAAGGGTTGGGGGAAGATGAATTTAGTCCAGCATAATCTGCTTTGGCCAGCCCTTGCTCTTCCACCTTCCCATCCTTGTGTGTAGGTATGTGTGATTAGTATCATATACTAATCATTTGAACGTTGTTAGTGCTTGCCTGCACTGACCTGTATACTATAAAACGAAATCGGTAAAAAGGTAGTTTCAACTAGCTCTAGCTGCCCTGAATTGAAGTCCTGATCGCAGCCCGAACAGGTTCCTGGTTTGAGGGTGCTATTATAGCATGGGCTTCCTAGCCTAGCTGTAACTATAGGTACCATACAGCTCTATAATTATGTATGTTATAAAGCATACAACTTTGCTTGGCCACGCTTGGCAAAGAACTTCCAAAAAACAACACGAAGGCTATTGTTAAGTATTAGATTCTGACGCCACACATCATAAGTTTAAAAAATGTTCCAAGTTCCAATACAACGATGTTTCATGTAAAGGAAAATGTACGTTCTCTCTAAAACGTATTAAATAGGACGGGATCACGTACCTACCTAAAGCATAAATTGGTTTTCGAACGAATGCCAAAACGTCAAACAAATGTCATAGTGATAACAGAAGAGTTAACAGTTGTTTGATAAAACTGATAAGATACAGTAGGTAGGAAAGTTCAAAGTCAAACTTTCTAAACAGACGATAGATACTCGGATATTTAAATTCAGAACCTGATACACTCTCTAAAAAAAAAAAAATAGTGAAAATGGTGGCAGGAATAGTTGCAGGAAGGCTGGCCTTAGTAACTGGTAAGTTCTTTTTTAAATTTCTTTTTAACATTAAAAAGGAGAATGTTCATAGTGTAAGCTGTATTAAATATATTAATGGCAATTAAAAATCTAGATTGATGACAGAAAAGTACCTGTAATTATAAGCTTCTCAAATTTTTTTTCCACCTGATATAGATACGCCGTATGGTGTCGGCCGGTGCCGTAAAAGAATAATACCATCCCATCACTTCCCGTGGGTGTCCGTGTGGGAGGCCTATGTCCAGCAGTGGACATAGGCCTCCCACAAAGGGGGATCATCATCATCATAACAGTCTTACGGCTGTTATGATGATGATGATGAAATAGGTAGGACCTATACTCAATGTTTATGATTCTTGATAAATGCGTTATCAATAAATACAGAATGCTGACCTTTATTACATATACCTTGAATGTTATTTGCTTACCGGGGAAAACAGATAATGTAATGTGATGTAAACTGTTTTAAATTGAATTGACAAGCCAATTTTTTTTCCCCTAAAACCACTAGTGTTGAATAAAAAAGATGACATTCTCAAAACACTGAACGAGATGGGGTTAAAAAGTAAAAACCTCTTAAGATGTAGGTGTAGATATAAGTAGAAAGAAAAGTTAACTTGTGATGCAAATCTAATTTAAATCAATACTCAAAGATCAATGGCTCACCACACAGCGCTAGCAGAATAGTTGACTGCGATTCAGTTGGCAAAAAAAAACCTGCTCATTCATAAACCAATAAGCAGAACCACTAAAGATTAAATTAATTAAGTATAGTTAGAATATAAAATTTTCATTTATGTTTACCAATTATTTTTTGGTGTTATCAGGTGCTGGGTCAGGCTTAGGCCGTGCAGCATGCCAGGTGCTTTCCAGAGAGGGAGCTATTGTCATAGCAGCTGATAAGAACTATGATGCAGCTGTAGAAACTATCAAGACACACACAGCTTTAGCTTCAGGCAGAAATGGTAATTAAGTAACCCCCATCATTATAATAGCTTACCTACATGTGTTTATTAGTTATGGTCGAAGAAGGAGCACGCTTGCCTAGAAGTAACCTATTCACTCTTTGACTTAAAGGCTCCCAGGTTGTAGCTATCAGAAAATACAGACACTGTTAGGGAATTCTACTCCTTAGCTGTACGGACAGTGAATGTCTCACACACAAAACGTTTTGTGTGTGGGATGTTGGCACATCACTGTATGTCTTGTGGTCTGATGATGGAATGGGCATGGCGGAATTAAACTATGCGATTCCGTTGTATACTTTCCAAAATGCAACCCTTTAAAGGATGCCCCATACAAAGTGACTAGTAAACTATACTTATTTTCATTATTGATGTTTCAGCAATTTCTATTTGAGTATTGAACCTTATGAAAGACCAATAAAATCTAAGAGAAGAAGAGGGTTAAGAAAACCATGCCAATGTGGTGTAATGAAAACAAAATATATGCTGAAAATGAAAATTTCATTCAACAGTCACTGGCAAGCTTCTTGACCTATGTTTTGACCAAGATTATAGAAAGCAAAATGATATTTCAGATGCAGATCACATGGCCGTAGAACTAGACGTGTCCGACTCAGCAGCAGTGAGGAATCTTCTGCAGACCACTTTAAAACAGTACAAGGCACCTCCAACGATAATTGTCAACTCTGCTGGTATCACCAGGGATAATTGGCTATTGAAGCTGTCCGAGGAAGATTATGATAGCGTTGTCAATACTAATTTAAAGGTAACTTGGGATATAAGCTAAACTAATAATTATGGGGAGGTACAATTTTTGTTTGTAGAAGGTTAAGTCGGGTAGTTGTAATCTGATTATGAAAATTCTGTCACTAAATAAAACAAATATATGCATGCCACTTACTGTGGCAGAACACAGAGACACTAATATATTTTGTGACATCTAAATTGTAGCTGTGTGCACAAATAAACGTATCTGATTTGATTAAAAAGTTACACTGTTGCTAGATGTTATGAGCTTATTTTCGAAAAAAAAAAGTGTCCATTACAAAAAAAAATCGGCTAAGTGCGAGTCGGACTCGCGCAGGAAGGGTTACGTACCATAAACCTTAATTTTTATTATTTGTTGTTATAGCGGTAATAGAAATACACAATCTGTGAAAATTTCAACTGTCTACCTATTACGGTTCTTGAGATACACCCCGCTGACAGATAGACGGACGGACGGACAGCGGAGACTTTTGGAACGGAACCCTAAAAATGCACATGATGAGCATGAAGCAGCTTATTATATAATAATTATAATAGCACTGTCCAATAGTCCAAGTGCCCTCTTCATCTTTAATTTACAGGTGAAAACCCAGTCTGATCACGTGTCAATTACCTACATGGCCATATTCTTGTAATAATAAAAGTCCTCTGTCATTTTTCAGGGCACTTTCCTAGTCATGCAAACATTCGCTAAGGCGATGACGGAAGCAGGACTGCCTGGTTCAATTATAAATCTTTCGAGTATTGTAGGAAAATATGGAAACATAGGTGAGGATTGTTTTTTTTTATTTTCAGTAATTTTTAACTGTCATGTTCGTCTAGTGAAAGCTCTACGGCTGCCTATGCGATCCTGGGCTCGATTCCCAGTGTAATTGGGTTTTCAATCTAATTTCTGAGTAAAAATCCAGAGCCTGTATTTAAGTCCCTGTCCGCACTGCGATATTTCTCCGCGCGATTTTACGGCATATACGAGTAGCCGCACTGGCGGTAAAAAAATCGCGCGGAAAAAAATCTGTGATTTGATGCAAATTGAACGCGATGTGGTACAGTCTGGTGCGGATTATTTCCGCGCGAATGTTTTGTAAAGTAGTCATGGTAATGTCCGAACTGCGAAATAAAATTCGCGCGTTTCGCTCAGTCAGATGATGATTTTAGACGTTCGTCAGCCTCAGCCGGGATCTGCATCGAATTGACAAAAATCGCACGAAAGTTTATTCGTAGTGCATAGGTACAAGGTGTAATTCCGATGCAGATGACGGAATTTAATACGCGAGAACAAAAATCGCGCGTTGAAATATCGCCGTGCGGATAGGGCCTAAGCGTGATTGATAGCAAAAGGCTTGGCCCTTATTATAATGGAACTTGGATATAACTGCCTAAATGTGGGAGAATTATAGGTACTGTGGCACAACCTCCTTGGTTGCTTCACCCTCCGGGGCCTCCGTCAACTTAATCATAAAAAAAAGCTTTAGAAGAATTAGACATTTAGAATAGGTTCAAATAATGATATACGATGATTGATTTGTTTTTCTGACAGAGCTGTAAAAGTTTTCTTGGGAGCACCAGCTCAATATAATGATCTCTTAAATCGCCAAGTCTTTGATTTCATATCGATCCCCAGACGTTGCAGAAGCCCTAACCTGAACGTCTACAGTACCTACACTTCTGCCTAACCATTTAGGGTAAACGGGTGTCCTGTGCTGTTATTTATTTATTTAAATTAAATTACTCTCTGCACTTACAGTAAATCTACCAACACGTACAGAGATTCAACAATCTAGGTATTCGAATTAATGATTAAATATTAGAAATAAATTCAATAAAAACAACAAAGAATTAAGAAAATAACACAACACTGAATTGACACTCTTATACATCCGTAAATGTTGATGTTGATCATGAATATAAGACAAGACGAGACAGTTATTTGTAAAAAAATGAGTATAGGTACATACAGGGAATGCAGGTTTTTAATAAACAAAAAAGATCAGTCATGTTCGGCCTTTTAGGCATACAACCAGCCAAGTGCGAGTCGGACTCGTCGACGAAAGGTTCTTGTTTGGATTCTTCCCTTTATTTTGTACCTATTACCTATATTTTGTTGGTATAGCTGCCTGCGTCTGTGTTTCCAAACGCTTACAACCCTAATCTTTTCAAAGTTAGAGTGCACAGGCTCCTTCTGGGTAAGCTCGCTCCATCGTAGACTTTGTCTCTGTCATCTCTGACCTAGACTAGAGTCAAGAGCACACCCTTCACAAATAAAAAAAAAACACTGTAAACAATCAATCTTTTTTTTCGGTTAATGAGATACACCCTGTTGACAGACAGACGAACGGACCAGAGGCTTTGTTATAAATTTCAGGATGTGGAACCCTAAAAATTTACCCTGATGATCTCTAAGAGATTATTATTGCAATATGTTTCAGGGCAAACAAATTATGCTGGAAGCAAAGCTGGAGTCATCGGTATGACGCAGTCTGCTGCTAAGGAATTGGGGAAATTCAATATCAGGTATGTATAATTTAATTTATATTTTTTATGTATATTTATCTAGCCATGAGGAGCTCGTGGTTAGATAATAACTGCCGCACGGGTCGATCTTAATGGTTAAGCAACGCTTGCCAAGGTTGTTCTGTGAATGGGTGACCATCTTAAAATACCGAGTTTCCTCCGTACCTCGGAAAGCACGTTAAGCCGTTGGTCCCGGCTGTCATTTGTAGCTCTTTGGCAGTCGTTACGGATAGTCAGAAGCCAGTAAATCTGACTCCAGCCTTGCCGTGAAGTACCGTGTTACCCAGTTAATGGGTTGTGGAGGTTTGGTAGGCAGCCGCTCCACGTAAAATACTGGTATTCAGCTAAATCCGGCTTGACTGGAAGCCGAACCCAATATAGTTGGGAAAAAGGCTAGGCAGATGATGATGATGTATATTTAGATAAATCCAACCAACACCAACTTTACAGTTTTTTTGACGTGATAACGTCTTATAAATCGATGAACGCCGGCTGCACGCACGAAAAAGTGTCACATAATCACGTTCCGCGAGCGAGAGCGCGGAACATGCGATAGAGAGGCACGATCAGCCTAAGCGATCGGCTTGTTTGTTAAGAATTCAATTCAATTGTTTCCTTATGACGTTATCACGTAAAATTATTATCATCCGTAAACAGACTTTACAGACAACCAATTTTTTTTGTAAATTTCGAATTGTCCATGTATGGTTATGGTATGTATGGTTGGTTGAAATATATATATACCATATAAATGGTATATATATATATGCTCTTGAATCTAGTCTAGGTCAGAGATGACAGAGACAAAGTCTACGATGGAGCGAGCTTACCCAGAAGGAGCCTGTTCACTCTAACTTTGAAGAGATTAGGGTTGTAAGCGATCGGAAACACAGACGCAGGTAGAGAGTTCCACTCCTTTGCTGTGCGCATTATAAAAGACGTTTGGAAACGCTTAGTGCAAATTGGTGGAATATTTGTATGAATTTAGACATTTGGAGTGAACAACGATGTTTGTCGCGACAGCTAATAAATATGTTAATCAAAATAGAATTTCATGATTTCAGGGTAAACGCGATATTGCCGGGCTTCATAGAAACTCCCATGGTGAAGACGGTTCCTGAGAAGGTGATGCAGGGCATGCTGAAGCTGGTGCCTTTGGGGCGACTCGGACAGCCTAGTGGTGAGTGGCAATACTACAGTTACCATATTGCAAAGTAGTATGACTGAGTTTTTAGAACAGGCAACTCTATGGCAAACATGACAAAGTTCGAATTCCCTTGTGAATTGGAATTCACCATAGAGCATTACAATTTGGCAGACAGGCGCACTGCGCGCTAGTCGCAGCCACGCAGGCTCAATTCATTGAGCTGTCAAACGATGTAACCGATTTCCGACATTAAGGGGCTGTCTCCACAGCGAGAGAATCGCGGCGATGTTATCGTCGTACCACGTATTTCTATGAACGTGTCTCCACTCGGCGATACTATCGCGGCGATTCGACGAGTGAAAAAACGTCAACTCACGGCGATTCTCTCGCTCGTGGAGACGGTACTTTAGAAAATAACTTAAGGTCTGAAATTGGTTACTTCGTTTTGTGTAGATACGTCCTTTTTTACGATAGCAGCATTGCTCTGTTTAAACAAAATTAACTGTGAATGTCACTACAGTAGACTTGTTGTTTACCGTACCAATTTGTATGACATGCATCATGTACTAATCTGCCATAATATTTATTTATTTCAGAACTGGCGGAGGTGATAGCTTTCTTGAGCTCAGATAAGAGCTCTTTCATGACGGGAGCGGCAATCGACGTCACCGGTGGATTCTAAACACATAAAAGGCTAATAAAATTGCAGATAGTGCGCGATACTAAGCTGGGGGTATTTGCGTAATACTTGTACATGACATCACAACAATCGCCTTTCATTTTGGCAATTCAATAGTATCTATTCATTGCTTGCCGATTGCTAATTTTGACAATGGGAATATGCATGCGATTTTTTTATTTGCAAAATGTAATACTTATTAGCCCTAGTAAACAATCACGAAATTATTTTTTAAATTAGTACTTTCTTCAGCGATGAAGTTATAAAGTTTGAAGGATTGCAATTAGAAAGAGATGTCCGATATGAACTTTGACGTCAAGTCCATGACGCCTATACAGCTAACTTGGAAAACAGCGTTTTTGCGAGAGGGACAGATATATTTGTTTAAAATAATTATATCTCGTTTGTTTTCGAGCCATTTTGATTCTATTTTGTATAGCTATGGCTATTGTTTTTGTATAGCTTTAGATAAACTATAGATAATGAATATTTTTTTCATGCATATTCCCTATTCTTAAATATTCATTGCGCAGTTTACGTTGTGATCCTGCGAGCAGATGATTTTTCAAATGGCCCAGGACTTGTACTATGACGAGTCAAAGCCATCATAGTTCTCATGTGAGACAGAGATGGAGATATACAGGACAAATAGCACCATCCCTTTCTCATAAGCGATTCATGATAGCATTGGCATGTCACGGTATAGGCCCGGGAGCTTCTGGTCCCACTGGTCCCACGTACGCAACTTATGCAACGCATTATGATATCTGGACTCATGTTTTTATATGGAAAATAGAAACACACTTATCATATGTTGCGTTGCATACGATGAGTGTTTCTATTGCATTGTTTTTTATTATTCATTTAATACGTTGCATACGTAGGACCAGTGTGTCTCTCGCTTTATTCAGTTGTGACAATGTATTACGCTATTAAGGTGCTGGTTAATACTTACGGTTTTACTTATTATATTTTTTACCTTGTGGCTCAAATATTTTTTTCCCGAATATTTATGAAGTTATTTTTAAGGTTCACGAGTTCTGTATCGGCTGCAAGATATGTAGCGTCATAAGTTTTTTTTTGTGCATGAACGTATGGTAACTGGTGAGTCGCTCCCATATTGGGAAATAATTATTGTTAAATCTTTTTTTCTGCTAAACAATATTTTGATCAAACATAGTTCTAGTCTTTAGCTCAATTTTGTTGCGTAATGCATAATATTTTGAATCAGCTGCATCAGCTTAGAATGGAAGCTGGTTTCAACATACGTAGTTGGCAAAAAGCTATGCAGATGATGTGCGATTTTATACTTAAAAATCATATCGTTATGGTCTAAAATTATATGAATTTTGTTTTGCTCTTTATGGTGCTATGCTGATATCTACACAGCTACAAAGTGTCTTCAACACCTGTGATATTTTCCTTATAATATTATCAAACTTATTGTCAAATATACTTAACTTGGAATAAAGGGTTTACCAATCAATAAGGTGTTTAATTTTATCAATCTTCCTGCCCGTATCCCATGTTACTTGGGGTCGGCGCAACACGTTTTTTTCTTCCATTTTGTCCTATCAGCCGTCACGCTATCACTAACTCCCTTTTCTTTCATATCGCTCCTCACACAGTCCATCCATCTTTTCTTTGGCCTCCTTCTCCCTGTCCATCCATCCACATTTATATTCATACCTTTTTTAATTACATTTGTTTCATCCCTCCTCTTCACATGACCGTACCAAGACAAGCGGTTCCCTTTTAACTTTTCCGTCACTGGCGAGCGTCACTGGTGGCCAAGCACTCAACTATGTAGTGCTTGGCACTAAAAGTACTAATATGGGTCGAACAATAATTTGTTCGTGTGCCCACAACCCGCATCTGAGTCGTCGTTTTAAGTAGCTATGCCCCCCGCATGAACTTGTGTTCATGCGGGGTTTGTGGGCTCACGAAAGAATTTATTTTTCGACTCATATGTTGAGTGCTTGGCACTAAAAGTGTTAAACTACTTCATGTACTCTTTTCTCACTTTATCACTCTACACATCCATCTCAATATTATCATCTCGGCTACCAGCAATTTGTTTTCATCAGTCTTTTTAACAGCCCAACATTCTGATACATACAGTACTTCTAGATTTTCCCTTTCAACTTGAGGAGCATCCGTGGGTCGTAAGTTGTTTCAGTGACCTGTCGCCATTTCATTCATCCTGAGTTGATCCGATGTGTAACGTCTCGGTCTATAACTAAATAATGTAGGCTTAATCCATAATACCATGTTTTTCAATGGATTCGTTCATATAGCACGGAATCAGGGCGCACAGGCAGGGTAGTGAGCGTAGCGTTGTATCCCGCCGAGTATTTTGTGTGGACTTGAACTCCGCGGCTAGAACCAAATGGGCGATTATGGGCATACAAGCCAGATCGAGTCGGTATATTTTCGCTTGCTTTACGAAATAGTTTCCGCAACGGCAGTGGTGGCGCGGATGCAAAAGCAAATGTATCCCTCCCCACACCCTGCAAATTGAGTAACAAGACGGGTGAGCGAAAATAGTTTTGCTACCCACAGATATCCGGTTTGAACAGTAGGATTGATTACCTACCGCTTATCTACTGGGCTCTCGCTACCGCTCTGGGTTCAAATGCTTTAAAACAAATTAAATTCAATACTTATTAATTACAACTACATTTATTAACTATGCCTTCTTGGATTTTAACTTATTCTTCTTCAAATCAGCTTTGTTCTTCTGTCTCTTGTCCCTCATGAAGGTTCTGTACTCTGTTCTTCTCTTCTCGTCTACAATTTCTTTGTATTTCTTCTTATTGTACTTCTGGAACTCTGCATCTGCTAGAAGTTCGTCTACCATGGTCCTCTTCCTTTGCTTTTTGGTCAGTCTTTCGTTGACATGGTCTAGAGCAGAATCCATGATGCGACCAACCTGGAAATAATATTTTTTATTTTATGAATATTCTGACCAGAATAAACAATGCTCATATACGAGTACATACTCATACTTATTTGTTTTGGGGTATTTCTACTGCCATGGCTATGAAAATGATTAATTTTAAAAGAGTTTGGTCCACTTATGCAAACTAAAGAAGCGCTTCAAATATAATAAAAATATAAGTAAATACTCTAATTATATTTATATACCATAAAAAAACTGGTCAAGTGCGGGTCGGACTTGCGTGCAAAGGGTTCCGAACGAAGTTATTTTTTTTTAAGTGTAATTTTAACACTCTAGACTTCTTATAGGTTTTCCTGTAATTTATAGGTAAAGATCTATTACCTCCATTTTTTTCAAAATTTAAGGCTCTCTAGTTTCGGATATAAGGGAAATTAGGGGAATGGTCATTTTTCGTCTAATTTCTGGAATAACTTCAAAACCATTTATTTTAAAATTATGAAAAAAATATATTTAAAACCCTTACAGTAAGCCCTTTCATTTGATATAGGTATCACACGATATTGTTTAAAAAACCTTTTTTTTAATTTTCTAGTGTGATCCCTATACTTAAAATTTTATGATTTAGGTAACGCGCCCGTGTTTGGGTTACAGAAATGTACCAAATTTCGACGGAATCGGTTCAGTGAATCTGGAGAAAACTGGCTGTGACAGACAGACGGACGGACAGACAGACAGACACCCAAGTGATTCTATAAGGGTTCGGTTTTTTGTTCGGAACCCTAAAAATAGAATAAGAGTTTAAAAATAATAGGGTGTAACAATGGGAAGTCTAATCGCTATAAGCAATTTTCTACAGACAACCTTGGGATGGAGTTGACAGTGATGAAGAATAAAATATGCTCAGGTAGTAGTGTAAATGAGTAGTTATAGGCAATGAGGGCTTCCTGAAATGACGAGCACCAAGTGGCAGCACTGAGGCGTCAGGTCCAGGCACCTGTCAAAATGTCATGTTAATGTAAAAGTCACTTTTTAAAGGATCTCTCGCCTATGTGGCACCAACTGGTGGCATACATTTTTCTGAAAACCCTCATTAATTAACTGGTAATACTAGATAACATAAATTTTTTAATTAGCCAAAAAGTAAGTTTAAGCTAAAAGTTACTACTGCTTACCTGGAAGTACTTCGGCAGCACTTCCATATCATTCTTCTTGTAGAAGTGTTTAGGGTCCAGAGCTGATCTCATCTTCAGAACTTGCAGGTCGTTCTTCAGCTCCTCGGTGACCTCTGGTGCTGGCAGGTTGAACCAGCCAGGTCCCTTGGTCTTCTCTCGTTCTTTCTGTAATGTTTTACAGCAATTTGGGTTAAAGTACTGAGATTTGTGATTATCGGATTAGTCAACATTTAGAAATATGCAGAGGAATGACATGTTAGCTGTTAATCATAGTTTGTCTGGGATTGCTGTACCGAGCCTTAGGAAGGTGCGGTGATGACAGGAAAGAGTATGGATTTCACATGAGTTTGATATGGTCGGACAGATCTTAGATATCAGTTTACAATATTATATAGCATAGAGATATTTATTAAGACATTATACTATTATATGCGTTATGCATTAAGGGGATGGTCTGTATGTATGCTTTTGCGGTTGCACAACGACACGCTTTGCTTTGCTTTGCTTGGTAGTATAGATGCAGGCCTACCTTGCCGTCTCCCTCAGAGACGGGAAGGTGGCGTGGTCTTGAGGGAGAGCGCAACGGTCGTGTAGATCCTCAAGGCAAGTCCGGTGGATATACCTTCTCGAGGTTGCCACCCCGTTTTTGGTCTAATTCCTTATGAATTAGACGTAACTGAAACCACCGGGCGACCCGTAGAGTGGCGGGCCTTCCACTCAGACCCATCCCAATTCCCACTTAACCCTTTTTTCCCGTCTATGACCCCTTCCAACTCCCCTCCTAACTGTGACCCTTCTGTGACGAAGTGGTTGCGGGCTCGGCCGTCACTAAACTCAGCTGATGGCGGGTAGGAGAAACTAGTCACCTGCGCTAGGACCTGCGCAGTTGAGCGCCGTAAGCGGGGATGAAGGAGTCCTGGGGGGTTGAGCCGATCGGCACTGGTGGTAATGTGTCCGTGAGGCAACACGCCCCCTTTGGTCTGGATTTCAAGCGAAACGGTGGCCCTACCCTCTAGCCAAGGGTAGGGAAATGGCCACAGTGTCCCGTCAGAGGGCCACAGGCGAGGTGCGTGGGGTCCGCGGAGGTCGCCCTCGGGCGGCCGAAGCGGTAGGTAAAGGCCATGCTGACGGTGTAAGTGAGGGTTGATTAGTTGCCAACCCGATCGAGCACCCGATGTCGCGCTGTAAACCAGCCTTGCGCACCTATATCTTCCTGGTAGTCCTAACGCTCGCACTCACAGTAGTGCGACGTTCCCAGGTGCGGGCTCCATGGTGGGTGGGAGCCAGGAAGATGAAAAGAGTCATTTTTTAGTATGGACGAATTGAAGCCAACTAAAAACACCGCAGGAGTGGAGTCGGCGAAAGCTGGCAAAGCTCCTAAGCGAGGTGCCTCTGGTGCCTCGCTCGCCCCTGGATGTCCTGCGGCTCACGCCGTGGGCGCCAGCGCGGGCGCCGGTCCGGCTGTGGCGAAAACCGCAGCTAAGACCAAAAAGTCCCACTCCAAGCAAAGGAGAACGGCGCTGCATGGGACCAGTACCGATCCTTCACACAAAAAGGCGAAAACGGAGACGGTTAACACCTCTGCCGGAAGTAGCCTTCCCAAACACCCTCCTACTCCTCCTGTGGCTCCTCAAGCCATATCCCAAGACGCAGCCGTCTCCGGTCACACGGGGACGGTTGGCAGCACCGAGGACGTTTTCGCAAGCGCCTGGCAGGTGCCTACCCGCAAGGGAAAGGGAAAGGGCAAGGGCAAAAAATCCACTCCACAAGCCCATTGCTCTTGTTCGGACCCCTCAGGTCCAGCAGCTCCTACAAGCCAGGGTAAGAGGAGAGAAAGACTGACGCGTAAGGAGCGGCGTCACGAACGCAGGCGGGGACGCAAAGCCCCCCAAAGCACGCAGGTTGCTGCCACTAGCTCGGTTAAACCGACCAAGCCAGGTAAGCTGAACTTCGGTGAAGGGAAGCGGTCGCAGGCTGAGGCTGGCGCTAGCCAACCAACGCCTAATATACTGCCTTCTAAATCCGCAGGAGGTCCGGCCGAGGTGGTAACCACAACGCGGCAATCCGATGGGAACGATCAGGCTGCGGCCAAGCGGGCTCTCAACGAGACGATTTCGCCTCGTGGAGAGCACAAGCGGCCGCGGCTTGACCAGTCCCAGCGGGTTGCCAACAAAAGCTACGCCCAAGCTGCCAGTGCGTCCCTGAACGTCGCGATAACCTGCGACCGGAGGGGAATCATCAGCCAGGGAGTATCGGACCAGGTCTTAGCTGCTATCCACAAGCAGATCATCAGCGAGGCCTGCTCCGCTATGCAGGACACACCAGGGCCGACCTTCAACGCGAAGCCGCTATTCGCCGGTGGAGTCCTCAAGCTGTGGTGCGGTAACGACCACACTTTAGCCTGGCTGAAGAAGACAGTCTCCAACCTGGCTCTCCCGGCTAGCACCTCGCTAGTCGTCAAGAGCCAGACGGAGATCCAGAAGCGGGTACGTTGCGGCATTGCCATCCCCGACGACCAGGGAGTCTACGAGGACTCGACCTTTATTGGACGAGCCCTCTGCTACCAGAATCGCTGGATCGATGTTAAGAGGTGGGTAGTGCTGCACGCCGAGAAGCAGAAGGCGTGCTGGTTCGTGGTGCTGGGTATCCCCGAGGACCAAGTTCCGACCCTGATGAGCGCGGAACGCCGACTCTCAATTGGTTTGGGATCGGTGTACGTCAAGTTCCAGGGTCCAAATGGCAGGTTCGTCGACGTCCCTCGGGGGTGGGACCCGAACACGAGACAGCCGCTGGAAGACGCAGTGGAGTCCATTTCCGCGCCAAACAACCCGGAAGCAACTGCGGCTGAACCTGCTGAAGCAGCAGTGTCGGCCGCCCCTGCCGCCACCGTGGGTGCCGTCCCTTCATCGGGGGAGGAGCCGGACGACGTAATGTTGTCCCCGGTTTCGGACCCGGGGGGGGACGGTTTCGACGAGGGCGACCTGTTTGCCGGGCTGCGACTAGAGGGTGACGAGGAGGGTCTCGCCTGTGATGGCGTCCCCTTTGTCGGCCTGTATAGTCGTGCAGGCTAACCTCCACCACAGCCAGACCGCGACGGCTCAACTCCGCAAGTGGCTGGAGGACCAACACACGGCCATTGCCCTTTTTTTTTTTTTTGTTGCCGGGGTGGAAAATCCTCATGGATGTCCTTCGCCTGGGGCAGGCGAAGGGGTCTGTCAGACTCTTACTGACTAAAAACCACCCCGGTGTTCCTTCTCACACTTGGACCGAGGATCGTGAGATCTAGTGCGCCTTCCACGATCCCCGGATAGTGCCGGCCCGCCTACGCGGGCCACCTCAGGCTCGCGGGAGGAGTGAGGTGTCCTCCCCCCGCACGTCCAGTAGGGCGCGTCTGGAACAATACGCGCCACCGCCTCAGGTCCTGCTGGATGGGGGGCGGCGGATGACCCCGAGTCCACCGTCCCTCCGGACCTTTCTATGGGGGCTGGAAGAGGGCGTTGTCCGCCCTCCGCCGACGCCCGGTTCGCCTGCTGCGGCACGGGAGTGTGGCCACGGCCTCCCTCTCCCTCTCCGCAGCCTCCTTCTGCGAAATTACGATTTCACAGAAGGAGATCACCGCATTCCACGACTCGGCGCTCCCGACCATCGAACGAGCGACGGCCGGCAGCGACAGGTCGGGTCCCACTTCGGATACGAGGGCACGGCGCTGCTCCTCCCATGCGGCACACTCTGCCAGTGTGTGCTGCGCCGTGTCCTCCCGACAGTCGGTGCAGTGATGGCACCGAGCGTCCGGCTCCCTGTTTATACGACACAGGTACTTCCCGAAGCAGCCATGCCCCGAAAGCACCTGTGTCGCCCGAAACGACAGGGAGCCGTGCTTCCTCCCGAGCCATTCGTCGAGCACTGGCCGGATGGCCTCGATAGTGACGAGGCCGGCGGTAGGTCGCGAAAGCCTTTCTCGCCATTCGCTCACCATAACCTCGCGGAGCTGTGACCGACGCAACTCGATCTCGCGCTGCATCGGTTCACCACCCCGCGTCCGTACCTCCTCGCGCCACCGGTACAGCGAGGCGAGAACTCTCGCCTCTAAGTCCCAGGGCGGTGATCCGGCCAGTGCACAACCCGCCTCGTAGGAGATCGTGCGATACCCCCTAATAGCCCTGACAGCCATCGCCCTCTGCGGTCTTCGCAGTATCGCGATGCTGCCGGCCGTCAGGTCAGAAGCCCACACCGGGGCCCCGTAAAGGGCCATGGATCGCACGATTCCTAGGTATAACCGTCTACAGAAGAGCCGTGGATTAGGGGTGGCCATATACGAGGACTCTCCAATCTTGGCGGTAAGCTCCTTGTTAATACGGACCATGATCGCCCTAGATCGTGCATCTATGTCACGGGTAACCTTAAAGCACAGCTATTAAGCGACTTCTGTTGCAGAGATGTCTCTGCAGCTAGGCTGAATATACAGCGTGGAGCCACAAAGGTGGCGATCGTCTTCGCCTCGGTTTACATGCCTGAGGCGGAGGAACCGCCCCCACACAACCTTGTCCGCCTCATCACACAGTGTGAAAGCGGCGGGGATGAGGTTGTCATCGGGACCGACGCAAACGCACACCATCCACTATGGGGGATGGAGTCGCAAAACGAAAGGGGTAAGGCATTGGTTGATTACCTGTTTACAACTAACCTATCCCTACTAAACACAGGTTCGGAACCAACTTTCGTAACCAGACGCAGTCGTACAATTATAGACCTTACTCTGGCAACAGAGGGAGCAGCGGAACTCATCACTGGGTGGCAGGTCTCAAATGAGGCTTCCTGCTCAGACCACAGGTGGATCCGCTTTGACATCCAGGTCTGTATATCACCCAAACAACCTAGGCGTAATCCGCGTAACACGGATATAACGGTATACACACGCAACCTCGCCTTAAGGCTTGCGCCACCAGGCGATTCGAAGTCTCTTGCGGACACGGCACAGATCGACGCGCAAGTATCACAACTTACCGAATCGCTGATAAACAGCTACCAAATCGCCTGCCCGGAAACGATTCCGCGCGACACTCCGGGTAAACAACCCTGGTGGGGTGCGGATCTAGAGCGCAAACGCGGTAAGGTAAGAAAGGCTCTTAACAGAGCCATGAACACATGTAGTGATGAGGACTGGGACGCGTATTACGCGGCCAAATCCAGCTACAAGAAAAGCATCAGATTCAGAAGAACTACAGGTTGGCGTAAATTCTGTGGTAACATTGAATCATGCCAACAAGCAAACAGGGTAAGGAAAATTTTGGCGCAACAGAACACACCTGAGGTCGCCACGCTCCGGAAACCCGATAATACACTGACCACGACACCTGAAGAAGCGCAACGCCTCCTAGTAGAAACTCACTTCCCAGGCAGCGTATTCGCGCAGGTGAATATATGTCATGACGTTATCCAAACACCATCAGAAGATGATTGGCTTTATGCAGAAAAGATGATTACGCTGGAAAAACTTCAGTGGGCCATCAAAAGCTTCCAACCTTTCAAGGCACCAGGTCCTGATGGTGTGTTTCCTGCCTTACTACAGTGGGGAGGTACCGCTATTGCAACAAAACTGGTGCCCTTAATGCGAGCGTGTCTGGCCTTTAGATACGTTCCTAAAGGATGGAGGGAAGTGAAAGTCATTTTCATTCCGAAGCCAGGTAAAAGTGACTACACAAACGCCAAATCCTATCGACCTATAAGTCTGACCTCGTTCATACTGAAGACTATGGAAAGACTGTGTGAAAGGGAGCTACGAGATGGCGTTTTAAAAACAATACCACTACATGGTAACCAACACGCATACAGCTCAGGTAAGTCGACAGAGTCCGCTCTTCATCTGGTAGTAAGCCAGATTGAAGAAGCGATTCATCAGAAAGGGTCCTGCCTGGGCACTTTCATAGACATCGAAGGAGCCTTCGACAAGACAAACTTTTCCAGCATTAGTGCCGCCCTCTCCAAACACGGTGTAGAACAGGTACTAATTGACTGGATTACTAATATGTTAAGCAAACGGGTGGTTCGCCTTGAGGAAGAGCAGCAGTTGGCCCTGATAGCCAGAGGCTGCCCGCAGGGAGGTGTGCTCTCCCCTCTTCTGTGGAATCTGGTGATTAACGACCTTATCACCAAGCTCAATGCACATCGTTACTACACAATAGGTTATGCAGACGACCTCGCAATCCTCGTGCCAGGGAAGGTGACTGGAACGATCTGCAACCTCACTCAACAAGCACTACGCATCGTGGAGAGATGGTGCGAAGAATATGATCTGTCAGTAAACCCCACGAAAACTGAATTAGTCATGTTCACTCAAAAACGAGCACTAGGTCACTACCGGCTACCTAAGCTCTTCAACACAGAGCTCCAGCTTTCTAACGAGGTAAAGTATCTAGGCGTCCTCCTAGACAGTAAGTTAAACTGGAGCAATCACCTAGACTTCAAACTAAACAGGGCCTGCATTACCTTCTGGCAGTGCAAGAAAATGATAGGGAAGAAGTGGGGCCTATCTCCCAAAATAATACTATGGCTGTACAGCGCAGTAATTCGGCCCATGTTAACCTACGGGGCCGTGGTGTGGTGGCCACGCACAAAGCTAGCTACAGCCATAAACAAGTTACAACACATGCAAAGGCTAGCCTGCATGGCGACGACGGGCTGCATGAGGACTACTCCAACTGCGGCACTGGAAGCCATGCTGGGTCTCCCTCCGCTACACTTGTTCATACAACAGGAAGCGACGATGGCAGCAGTACGCCTTAAAACACTGAATCTCTGGGGTAAGAGAGAAACACGGCACACCGCTTTGCTCGAGGAGCTCAATAATGAACTCCCAATAACAAAAGCAACCAATGACCGGGTACCCAAGCAATTTATCTTCGATAAAAAATACAAAATCCAATTGCATGAGGATCATCGTTGCGAGGGGCTGTGCCCCGCAGAGCTGCGGATCTTCACCGATGGATCAAAAACAGGTACAGGTACTGGTGCGGGAATCTTCTCAGAGGATCTCAACATCCACATAGCCACACCATTGGGGGTCCACAACACAGTGTTCCAAGCTGAATGCATGGGCATTTCTCTGGCGGCATCAGCCATCCTAACCAGGGAAGTTAAAGACCAGTCAATACGCATACTCTCGGACAGCATGGCTGTCCTGCAAGCTCTGAACAGCCACACGGTCAACTCTGGGCTGATTCTCGAGTGTCACCAACGTCTTAATCAGGTTGGTAGACATAATAAAGTAACCATTCAATGGATCAAGGGACACAGCGAGTCCCGAGGCAACGATGCAGCGGATGAACTCGCCAGAAGGGGTTCGAGTATGGCAGCGATGGGACCTGAACCCATCGTGCCTCTGCCTTTCGGGTACATACGCAATCTGGTAAGGAAACGCACCGGAGAAAAACATCACAAGCTATGGGTTGACCATGGTGAGTGTAGGCAGGCCAAAGAGGCACTTCCCTCTATAGATGGCCGATTCACTAAACAAGCCCTAAGACTGACTAAACAACAGTTGCGTACAGTCACAGCCGTAACAACTGGCCACGGGTCTTTTAATAAACACCTCTATGCTATAGGAGTCACTGACAGCCCGCTATGCAGAGCCTGCATGGAGGAGAATGAGACAGCAGCACACCTGCTTCTAAGCTGCCCGGTAGTCGCGGATTACAGGGCCAAGTACTTCGGTAACCCAGGTACCCTCAGTGAGATAGTTGGAAACACCAAGGCTTTGCTGGCCTTCCTTGGGGAGCTGGGGTGGATCGAATGACACATTTGTCCCACCTGCACGCAAAATACGCGCTTAGTCGTGGAGTTGCGGAAACCAGCCCGATTTACATACATACATACATACATACATACATGCGTTATGCAATTGGGGTGTTTGGGCGACTTATTTTTGCCAGCATGATGCAATAATTTAATTTATACAAAATAAACCTACCCTTCTAATAGCCTTGAGTTTATTCTTGCTAACATCATAACTAGGCATTTCATGCTCCTTCTCAATCCCAGGTTTCAGGACACTATTCTTCATCTCTTTCTCAACATCCACGCCGCCGAGGTTCGACTTTAATTTACCGGTATCAAGATCTAACTGATCAAAGTGAAACAACCTCTTCTTCTGTTCTTTCTTAATTATGATGGACTGCGACCATCCCATTTCTTGGAAGAACTCATCAAATAAACTGTCAATCTTAAGGTTTTTTAGTTTCGTGTTTACTTCTTCTTCTGCAGAGAACTTTGTGTCTAGTTCTTGTTTCTTTTTGTCAAATAGTTCTAGAAGTGCGGCTTGTCTGTCTTCTTTGTCTGTGGAGTATGAATTAATTGAGTAAAGAATAAAAATGGAGAGGAGAGATATACATATAGGTTCCTGTAGAATAGAATAGAATAGAATACTCTTTATTATGTTCACCATATAAGGTAAACATTTTGAACTAACCTATAAAGTAAGGTTTTTCAGCATCGTCAATTAACTCCGTCCGCACTTGGAGATCCTCATCTCCAACAGTATCAACAATGAAATCCATCTTCTAAAAGGTTTAATTTAATTGATTCATTGAAACTTAAAAATCACACGTTTTGTAAACAGACATTTAGGTACGCGTGGTTTTGACACTTGATTGACGTTTTCTGACGTTATCGAGTAATGTTGCCAAATTGTAACTGTAGAAAAAGGTAACTTTGTTTCGTCCAGAAAAGGTGACATAATAAATCCTTACTAAAATAGTCGCACCCGATGAGATTACTCTCTTGTGTGACTGTGTTGTTGACTTTTTTAATCCATTTATGTAAATTAGGTACCGTACATTGCATAACACAGCAGCAGCGATTTAGGTGGCGATTATGGTGACGCGATTTATGAGTCGATCTACGAAATATGATTGTTCCCGTAGGCAGCCTGCAGCTTCTTGTAATATAGTCGTCCTGACCGATTTCAACCACGGAGGCCAATCTAATTGGAGAAGAGCCATCGCCGCGGGACAAAGATATTATAGTGCACAAGCTTGTGCGCAAAGATAGGTGCACTTCTTCTTCCATCACTCTCATATTCCGATGGGAAGAAACCCATTAACACTTTTTAACCGACCTGGGGATCGAACCCAGGTCTCCACGCTCAGCAGTCGCGCTTGCGACCGCAAGACCAACGGAGCAGTTAAAAACTAACTAACCAGCCATTTATAACTAACTAACGAACTGTAATAAACTACTAATTTCATTTGTATTTTACCGACTTATTAACGTAACGTTAACGTGAAACAGCTATGCCGTGGGACTACAAAACTGTTTAGTAATTTGTGCTACAGCATTGGCGAATGTGGAGACTAGAAAACCTTGGATGCTTCAAAAAATACGGTCAGTGGGTCATCTTTTTCATCCTCCTTTCGGCACTCACGCCGAAATTAGAAAAACCTCTAAATTACATGTTTAAATTTCCTCATTAATAATCTCAAAGACAACGGTGACATAAAACGCACAATTTTAAATATCCAAGCAAGCATCATTCGTCACATTTCTTTGAATTAATTATTCAAGGTCTACTTTCGAGAGCTTCGTTAAGGGTGTGTTGGAGAGTCGTTATTGTCGCGGAAGCGGTCCTCGAGGGCTCTTGACGGAAGGTACAGACAAAGTTACAGACTCGTGGAGTTTCCACGCGGGTAATAATGTGACCTTCACTGTACCTTTGTGGCTTTACGCAGTAAGTACTTGGTGGAGTAGATAGAAAGGAACCCTTTTTTTGCTATGTTCATTTTCTTTCTTTGCTGTGAATACTATTTTTTTGTTGAGAATACTTTGCTGTGAATACTGTTTACTCAATTGATTTCGTTCGTTTTTCAACTTCCAACGTTAAGTAAAGCATTGTCTATTAGTGCAAAACATCTAATATTCACCTAGTGTTAGTGAAAACGAGCTATTGAGTTTCTTAAAATACTTGGCAGACCCTCAAGCAAAGCTTTAAAGACACTTCATCTTCATCAAAGTGAAGGCACTTTGGTTTAAAACTTTGAGATAAATCACCAAAGTTTTAATCCGCAAATAGCGGTGTCACTATGTATTTGTTCCACATTTGAACTCGTTACATTGTGTCAGGTACACAGAGATTCTGCCTGTGACAAGGTTGCGGCAAAAATACGTCAGGGCAAGGATATTTTGAGATTGTTCATTTCGTTGCCAGGCAGTACGCAGATAAAATTAAAATCTGAAAAACCAGCCTAGTGCGAGTCGGACTCGCGCATGTAGGGTTCCGTACCATCAAGATTTAATACAACTTTTTAAAATAAAACTTTTTCACAAAAATTACAACAGTTACGAAGCTGATAATTGTATGCATAAAAGTACAACTCATGAAGATTTAGTTGCAAAAAAGAAATCTCGACAAAATCTTCTACTTTTATTTTTAGATATTTTTTCAGTTGGTCCATAATTCTCAAAAATTCCGAGCTCGAAAACTATGAAAAGTCGCGGAACATACATGGGCACCCCCATCACACTTTTCGGTACAATACGAGGGACCTAAATTTTATTTTTGGATGTCAATGTTCTGGCCATCCTGTATATAGGCTGTTCCAAAAGTGCGTGCTTGCGAGGACATATTTATGGGTGGTATTCTGTAAAGAGTAAAGAAACAGTATCAAAATTGAAAACATTGACTTTTTTCAAAAAACCCGACCTCGAAAAACAACTGAAAAGTTAAAAATAAAACCTATTTCAAGCAATCTGATGCAGTCAGATTTCAGTCAGGTTGCATTGCATCGAATCTTTAATTCAACTAAAATAAACACCAGAAAGCTTGAAAAGTGTTTTTTTTTTAATTTTATAGTTGTACCTATTTTGCAGACGGGTTTTTCAATATATTTATTTCAAATTTTTTTTTGTATGTATGTATTTATGATTGTATTTTTTTTCTCTCTCTCTTTTGTCTTTCCTATAATTTGCACCTGTCATATTGTCTTTGCACTAAGGCATTAAGTCCGCCTTTGTACAGAGTTTTTTTACTTGTGCATAAAGTTTTAATGAATAAATAAATAAACATTTTTTTCTAATTGTATAGCAGATTCAGAAAAGATCCCTTAGGTATATCTTTACTAATATTATAAAGAGGTTTTGTGAGTTTGTGGGTTTGTGAGGTTGTAGGGGGTAATCTCTGGATCTACTGAACCGATTTTGAAAATTCTTTAACCCGAAAAATACCGCCCAACGAAGTGGACACGGGTCAGCTAGTTAGATACATATATAACCGTGCACTTTTAGAACACCCTGTAGGTGTAAAAGCGTAACAAGTAAACAATCTTACTTTTGCAGTTATAATATTAGTTACGATGATGAAATGCACGTTTTCTAATAAGAATCCTATGAAAAGGAGACTGTAGGTAAAGTTCGTATATTTTTCGGAGATAAATGCGCGGCAATAAAATATACCTACGACGTGGGTTATAAAGTCTTATGGTTCCTACTAAGGGCTTCCCTTCATCATTTCCCTCAGGACTCGTGGGGCGTTAAATAAACTGCTTGAAAGAGATGAAGGCAGTATCTTTATACCTCAAGTTAGTGTAAAATGTTCTGAAATCATCAGATTGGTCTCCTTAGAGTTCTGCCGGTCTATTCTGTCAACACCTCACTGTCCAAACTTAGATGGAGTGAGCATGAAGTTAGCTACATTCCATCTCGTTTGTATGGATTGACAGCTCACTTCATATTACACCTAAGTTGACACGGTGGGATGATTACAATCGCACTGCTGGCTGAGCCGAGTTTGACGATAAGGGGTCGGCCATGAATCACGTGATGTTTTTTAGATTAAAAATATAACCCTCCCTGTTAATGGTGAGGTTTATACTAAAGCCCCCCAACTACCCAAAATCACAATGCACTATTTTTGGTTCAGTGAAAAAATAAAAACCTACACGTGATATGACACGTGACATGTGACATTCACCAACCCGCATTGGGCCCGCGTGGTGGATTACGGCCCATTCCCTCTCCTAGAGAGGAGGCCTGAGTCCCAACAGTGGGAACATTATAAGGCCGACTGTGTGTGTGCTGTGATATCTCACTACACACCCACCATACCCCTGTCCTTGTGTTCTGTAATTAATGGACAACCCCTAACATTAATGCTTGCACTAAGCTGTCTAAAACTCTGGACAGGTCCATTCAAATCTATGTGGTGCTTTCTTTAAAAGACTTCCTCAGAGACTACATGGTTCTCTCTCATGGTTCATGGTGTTTCTTCCCAGAATAGTCAACTAGGAAACACCGGCTTTGAACTGTTCAGGATTCATAGTAAATGCTATTTACTGGACAATCTGAGTGCTAATAACTACTAATTTTTAAGTTGTATGGAAAAGGCTTTTTTGACAGATTTCGAGTGAGATGCGAATGCGAACGTTAGTCAATGCTTCGTCTTTATAATCTAAGGCCCGATTTTTCAATACTTAGATAAAACTTATTTGTCGAATATCGTATTAAACAACCATTTCAAAAATTTGTTCTAATTAACCTCTTTTGTTATTTTACAGGTGACATTTTTATATTATTGAGTTATACTTTATTGGACGGATAAGTTTTATCCAAGGATTGAAAAATCAGTCCTAAGAGGTTAAAATCACGCTCATTAGGGCGTATTGTCAATCTATGTACACGTGCGCCCTATGGGTCGACTAGACAAAAAGCTCGTACAGCGCTCTGCGAGTCCAATATAATAACGCCTTCAGAGTAATGTTGGGGGCTTTTGCAGTGCATCTGGGATGTTCCCGGAGTATGGCGTGTCCGATTTTTATTCAACTACTAGAAAGAAAGAAAAATGTTTATTTGGGACTCGCGCGTCTTTGTACGTGTGGAAATTTTTAATGTGTAATGTATAAGAACGGACCGTCTGGTCAAAATGTGATCAATGTGGTGATGACTATAAAAGGTGCTCTTTTTCTTTTGGGCGCTGTAATTTGGGCGGTAGAATTCCTAAACAAAATTAAACGGCGTTAAGGCCACCCACTCGTTCTTTGACGCCACGTCGTCGTCGTCGTTTTGCACTGCTGCAAAATATTATAAAATATTATCAAAAACAGCGGCCGGTGAGTCCTCCCCGGCCGCTGTTTTTGATAATATTGCATGTTGGGGTATCTTTGCTTGCAAGATTAAGCGGTAACTTAAAAACGGAATGTGCAGTCCGACCACCGCTAAGCAAAGTTGCAGCAATGCTCGAGGAAGCCACAGCCAGAGCTATATTGCAGCCCATGCGGAGTTGGACCAGCACAAGATTCAGCACAAACTTACCCGTACCTCCAAATTATCCAACGGGAACCGTGCATTCTTCCGGGATAAGAAGTAGCTCACGTCGTTCCCTCAAAATTACCAGTATGCAAAGAATCATGTTAATCCCTTGCTCTCTGAAAAACAAGTCCTTTCTCAGGCTCTAGAGTATCTGTGTACTAAATTTCATTTAAATCGGTTCAGTAGTTTTGCCGTGAAAGCGCGACAGACAGACAGACAGAGTTACTTTCGCATTTATAATATAAGTAAGGATGCGGGCACGAATCGCATACCTGATGCGGCGAGTGCGCGATAGCTCCAACAGCTTGGTGGCGATTGTAGCCGGCAGAACAGATAGCGTAATGATGTGGCACATCGTGCATCATTTAATTATGTTAAATAACTGCTTCTGTATGTGTTTATAATTTCTGTTTGTTTGTGTTTTGTGTTTATGTGTATGTGTGTGTAGCTTTTGTTGTGGTTATGGACTCCGGTCTGAAATAAAGACATCATTTTTTTTTATTATTATTAACAGGCACGCGTTTGACCACTATCTCACCTGATGGTAAGCGATGATGTGGTCGAAGGTGGAGCACGCTTGCCTAGAAGTAACCTATTCACTCTTGACTTTAAAACTCCCAGGTTGTAGCTATCAGGAAACACAGACTCCGGCAGGGAATTCCACTCCTTAGCTGTACACACTATGAATGTGTTCCCAAAACGTTTTGTGCGTGTGGGTGGGATGTCCACCATGTACCGGTGGCGCATCGCCGTTCTTCTTGTGGTCCGATGATGGAACGGGCTTGGCGGCTTTAAATCATGCAATTCCGTCGCACATTCCCCAAAATGCAACCGGTAGAAAACCGACAGCCTAGCGACTAGTCGTCAATGCTCAAGACTTTGGAGCTTCGTCGCGACGAGCCTATCATTGCCGATGATTCTCTTGGCTTGTTTCTCAATTGACTCAAGGGCATCAAGCTGGTATCTGGCAGATCCATCCCAAAGATGAGAGCAGTACTCCATACACGATCGAACTTGCGTTTGTTAGAGTTTGAGCAGCTGTTCCCGTTTGAAGTACCGTCTCACCCTTGCTAGGATCCCCAACTTCTTTGCACGCACTTGAGCTTTTGCCTTTATGAAAGGGCCAAAATGCAGGGTAGATATTAATGTAACCCTAAGAAGCTCAAGTTGGTCTTTTATCGGCACGGTTGCACCTCGGAAAGATGGAGCTGGGTGGAATTGGCTCCTTTTGGCGGAAAATAGACACGCTTGGGTTTTAGCAACATTGAACTTGACCAGATCATCACCTTGATCCACCCATATCCTCAAAAGTATCTAGGCAGGTACTGTTATTAGGCGCAGGAATCAGAAATCCAATCAAATAAATGCATAAAAGAGCAATTTTGTTAAAACAGGCATTAATCTACTTATGCATGAAATTACAAAACAATATTCAAAATAAACCGCGTAATAAAATATGGATGCTTTCAATTAAGCCGGCGATAAAACGACAGACGTGATATTCATTTATTTGCCGCGATTGAGGCGAATGCATGGCATTGCATGGAGCCTACACGTCATCCGACCAATGAATGGCAACCTTTATTTATAGGTTGAATGGATACAGTTGTTAATGCTTTCTCTAGGGATGGCTTCAATCAAATGTCTGTGGTACGATTTCAGTTACGTACGTTTCAATGACAAAGCATAAAAACTCTTTGCAATAGCAATTGAAGAAGAAGAAGCGGTGGCGTAGCTAGCATGGGTGTCAGCCGGAGCCGATAATGTGGTGTCACTCCAAATTCCCGCCAGCAGTGGTTGATGAGAGCATTAGAATTTGTGTGTTAAGAGCAGGCAAGGCGAGCTCAAAAAATATTGCACCCAGCCTCGGGGAGGTATGATGTTCTTTTAATCATCCATACTTAATTCGAAGTAACTTTGTTGACGGCTGTGGGAAAGCTCAGTACCTAATTAAGATGGATAAGCATGAGTAAGAGCGAGCGCAGCGTGCTCTAAAATCTTCGCCACCCCTTTGTTATCTACGCTACTGAGAAGAAGTAAGCGGAGAAACGATAGATATTGGTGTCGGTTAAACACGCAGAATCAGAAAGCTATTTTGTTTTTTATTCATATTCAAGAGCCATTGATATATAAAAAACCCAAGATGCAGATGGTTTTTTATGTCTCGAACAAATGCAACACTCGACATTGTCGTCAAAAACTGACATGTATCAAGTGTCATGTGTGAGTTGTGTGTAGTTATACTATAAACATTTTTTTTTGCAAATTCAACCTTACACGGATCGCTTAAAGTTGTTTTTACAAAGCAGTGCAGTATGGCGAGTGATACGCAATTTTTTTTTTGCAAATTCAACCTTACACGGATCGCTTAAAGTTGTTTTTACAAAGCAGTGCAGTATGGCGAGTGATGCGCAATTTTTTTTTGCAAATTCAACCTTACACGGATCGCTTAAAGTTGTTTTTACAAAACAGTGCAGTATGGCGAGCGATGCAAGACTGTTTGAAACTTGCGCACAATTATACATTCTGCGCTTGTTTTTTGCGGAATTTTTGAGATGCTGAGTGTGTATCTTGGGTTTTTTAAATATCAATGGCAAGAGCCCACCTAAGGTGTTCTCTTCTTTTGAGTTTAGAATTTAAAGAAGATCCTAATCTCTTACAGCTAAATGGAGAAACAAAACTTCATGTTTTAAGGCGTTTTGATGAACTGGAAGAGACGAATTACAACAATCATAACGAAGAAATCTGTTCTGCAGTTTTCTGACTCCCAACTGATTCTAAACCTAGCATTATCTTAGCCTAAGTACCTATTACCTCTGCGTCTTTAGTTTCTCGGTTGTAAAATATTTATACCTTATTTGAGGTGCGTACGTCCGGAACAAGGGCCTCTTGGGAAGGCCCTACATCACGTCCTACCTTTGTAGTTTGTATAGAAATGTATTGGAACATGGAACGTAGAAAGGATAAAAGATTTACCTTTATTACTTATTTTCAGGCAGGTAGGCGTTAAGATTAATACGTTTTGAAAATATGTTATAACTTACCTAGATCAAGTAGGTAGAGTAAAAATAATCTTTTTTATGTTAATTTGAGAAACCTACAAAAGGCGCCTGGACTTTTGGGGAAAACGTGACTAAATAAAAATCTGTCACAACCAGGGGCGTATCCAGCAGGACTGTCATTTGGGGAGCATGACCCCGCTGAGGGAAGGTTTTGGCAAAGTAGACACTAAAAATACATAACATTTTATTTTGCTTAACGCATAACATGCGTTGGATTACTTTTCGTAAATTCCTCATTGACTTCGTTAGGAAGTAGCTACCAAAGTAATCTCTGACTTTAGGGGGCTAAATATTAGTAGGAATGGTCCTCAGACCTCCAAAACCTACTTAACACCCCTTGGCAAGACTGAGGATTTTCCTGTAATTCCCTGTCAGTCTGTGTTTCCTGATATCTACAACCTGGTAGTCTAGAGTGAATAGGCTACCTACTTCTAGGCAAGCGTGCTCCATCTTCGACCAAATTATCGCTCACCATCAGGTGAAATAGTGGTCAAACGCGTGCATTACAATAGTAAAAAAACTGGCCAAGTGCGAGTCGGACTCGCGTGCAAAGGGTTCCGAACGAATTTTATTTTTTTAACATGTTATTTTAACACTACAGACTTCTAATAGGTTTTCCTGTAATCTTTAGGTAAAGATCTATTATCTCCATTTTTTTCAAAATTTTAGGCTCAGTACTTTCGGAGATAAGAGGGGGCAATGGTCATTTTTCGTCTAATTTCTTGAATAACTTCAAGACCATTTAATTTAAAATTATGAAAAAAATATGAGTAAAACCCTCACAGTTTTTTAATGTATAACAATTAAATTTCTTCACTTATTAAATTGAGGTACAAAATTGTAAAGTTCTGACACAAGGCTAGTCCACCTATCGGAATTGTTCTACAATTTACAAAATATTTAAATTTGTAATTACAATTATGCGTTCAATAAAACAGTTTTCCTTACAAATATGTAAATTGTCAGCTGTAAAGAGAAAACGTTTATTAAACAGAAATATGTAAAATTGTAGGTACAATTTTACAATTTTATCTGTTTTCCACCATGGTAAATTTGTAAGTTGTATTCTTCATTAAACAGAAACTTGTAGATTTGTTACTTGTAAAATACAATTACAATTTGTAACGTTTATTAAACAGGGCCCTGGCGGCATTGTACTGGCGATAATCTCCAACAGACTGGATAGCCTAGCCCTTATATCCGGCAATGCTGCAGCAGATAATGTACCTTGCGAGTGTTCGTTTTGTCTGTGTTTGTTACCCCTGTGACCTCTATGGAATACTGATTTTACCCCTTCCTTAAAATGTTAGGTATCAGTAGGTACAAATAATCTAAGCAAATAAAAATATCTTTATTAGTCACAAATTGTACATCAGTCTTACAATTCAACGTATTTTATATAGGTATCCAAACAATAAAATAAGTAAAAATTGTGACTGTTGGTAGCATAGAAATATAAAAAAATCAAGTGGCAAGGGGGCGTGTCGGTGTCTGTGCGACATGCTCACGTTAAGCATGCGTCAGTTCTCATTTGCCAAGGAGAGCGGGGTGAGTCCCTTGTCCACCGCCACTACATCTCGATGCATACCCACGTCGACAGCCCGAGCCCGAACCCGCCTATCCAGGGCGTCAAGTTCCGTTTGAGTCTATTTGAGTACGCCGAAAGGGTACATCAATACCGGCATGACCCAACCGTTGAAGGCGCGCACCTTGTTTCCGCCTGATAGAAGGCTATTGAATACCTTCTTCAGCCGCCCAAAGAAGTGCTCCTTCAACGATTGCTTCATGTCAGTAACATTGATTCCTAACGCTTCCGACATACCCAAATACTTATAAGTTTCACTTGAAGAGAGGGATTTCAGGTTTATGAAATCCGAGAGTTGAGTTCCCAGGGATTACATAATCTCTCCACGCTTTACATACATGACCGCACATTTGTCCACACCAAACTCCATCCTGATGGCGTTACTGAAAGTTTCAGTTACCTTCAGTAGCTCCATCAGCTGCAGATTAGTGGGGAAAAAGAGTTTCAGATCATACATGTAAAGGAGGTGAGATATAACCTGACCACCTCTCTTCAACCGATAGCCTAGCCCTGAATTCTCTAGCAGTGTGCTAAGAGTATTCAAGGCTAGGCAAAACCAAAGCGGACTCAAACTATCGCCCTGAAATATACCCCGCTCGATCCTTACCGGTTCGCTATTTCTCTGGATATTTTGACATCCTGGATAGCGAAGGACTGTCCTCCATTGCCCCATACAAGACATCAGGAAGGTGCGTAGCGTTGCATCAACTTTACATAATTCTAGCACCCTCATGAGCCATGTATGAGGCACCGAGTCGTAGGCCTTCTTATTGTCTATCCAGCATGTCGATAGATCCTCTCGGGAACGTCGAGCCTGTTGGCTAATGGCCATATCAATGAGGAGAAGCTCCTTAGTACCGCGGAACCCATTCCTGCACCCATTTTCAGAGGACATGATGTTTTTGTTGTTGTTAATATGACTATTAATCTTTGCCCTCAAAATGGATGTAAGAACTTTATAGACCGGGGGTAAACATGTGATCGGTCTATAATTTTTAGGCTCCGCGGTATAACCTGATTTATGGAGCAGGTGGGTTATTCCTGTGGTTAGGAACTGGGACCCAGACTCTAAGGCAGACTGGAATTGAGACGCCAAGCAAGCGTGCGATCTTGTGAACCATTTAATCCAGAAATTGTGCAGCCCGTCCGGCCCTGGAGATTTCCAGTTAGGCAACGGACGGACTGCACAAGCTACATATTTATTAATTTTATTTTTAGGACCGCAAAATTCCTTTTTTTGTACGATGGTAAATGAAAGATTCGATAACTTTCCGATTTAGTCAATCACTAGCGTGTACGAAAAATAAATTATTTTTGCACAGCACAACGATAGCATGCGCAATATACACAACTTACCCACACAAAAACATTGTGTGGGTAAGTTGTACGGTGCATGGTAAATAACCATGCACCGTACAACTTACCCAACTGTAACTTACACGCTGTGTTTGATAGGATAAGGTTTATAACTGATTGTGTAGTACGTTCTGTTTTGAGAAAAGCGGGTGTGTGCGCGACTGCGTATCTTTTGCTTTTACTGAAGTGCATATGTAGTAGTTGCCGTTTGGTAGGGGTATACTGGAGACACAGGGTTCCTATACGTTTTCGTCTACTGGGGCATATCTCCTTGTTTATTATATCTATGGTTGGTAGTAATACGTTAAGTTTCACTTAAAGTGCATCTTAAGTCCATTTTCAGTTCCACATTGAAGTTTCCAAGAGCCAATTCTATTCTATATGTCTGAAAAATTTAGGTTCTTTTTGTTTTTGACAGATTGATTGCGACTGAGATGCGAATGCGAACGTTGCTTGAAAATTAGTAGAATTAGCCCTCTTGCCTTTATTTTCAGTGTAACCAAAGTTGAAAAACCACTCTTACATCTATAGGTGGTGGCATAGGGTATAAGCATTTTTAAAGCTCTGTTCGCTTGAACAGGATATTCGGCTCCAGCCTTTCGCCAAAGGTGCCGAGATCATAATTTAGATTTTGTTACTCATGGCTGAAATGCGACTTTAGAAAGAGATGCCACATGTGGTATCTACTTACTGTGCAGCGATATATAATTTCATATTTTTACAATCAACATAGCTACCCGATAGGCCGTATGGTGTCGGCCGGTGCCGTAAAAGAATAATACCATCCCATCACTTCCTGTGGGTGTCGTAAGAGGCGACAAAGGGACTTGCCAGAGAATGGGCAGCAGCGTTCTCTGTAAAACTCAACACCATACACAGCGATCACCAACCCGCCTGCCAAGCGTGGCGATTATGGCAAACCCCTCCCTTTTTGGGGGAGGCCTATGTCCAGAAGTGGACGTCTTTCGGCTGATATGATGATGATGATGACAATCAACGTATCTGCCTACGCATTTTATTAGATTATGTCTTTATTTTAGTTTCTCTGTTACCCCCACAGAATAGCTGATTTACCCCTGCGGGGGTAATTGCCCCCAGGTTAGGAACCCAGGTCCTATCTGTTTGTACATGAGTCTTGTTTATGAGTTAAGCTATTTTTTATTTATTGCCACGTTGTATGTATGGCAATGCTTAGTCTCTGGCCAAAGTAAAAGCCAGCCCTTAAGTCACGAGAAGTGTCAACCAAACTTTTCGAAATTTATTTGAAAAGGCTGTGAGCACAAGTACCTAATTGAATAACACCTCTTGGCAAGACTATGAGCCAAGAACAGCTAAAACCCACGTCGTCTTATTACAAAACAACACTTAAGTACTGGTTTAAACCAAGACTAAGAAGTCCAGGATTGTTACGGTATTAACGCTAGTACCAGGTATAAAATGTGTTCCAATTACAAAATTAAGACTATTCGAGGATCAGTTAGTACCAAAGAAAGTCCATGGTTTAAATAATATCCACAGATAAGAAACAAAAATGGCATTCTTTCATTCGTTCATACAATCTTTATTTGAAGAAACGTTTCTCAAAATATTTATAATATAATAACAATTCGAATGCTTAAATAATTAACTATCGATACAACAATATGTTATAAATTGTTCTTTGTTTATGATACAATATATTGAACAAGCAGAACTTGTACTTTTGACGCGCTTTTCATAATCGAATTATCATATTCTTTAACACTTCTAGCGTGAAGTGGAGCGACGACGGCTGTTTACATAGTCATGTTGCGTCCTTTTTAATTATAAATTACCTTTTTATTTTTATTCTTAATATTTCTGTTACGAGGTTTGTTTCGGATAAATCGTCACGTAAAAGATCTCCAAAACGTTTTCTGAATCTATACTTATTTCTAAAATCTACGTTACTCAATTCAAAAGAATTCACACGATGATGATGTCTTTTAGATCAATCAATTCAATTCATATTAGTATCAATTTTTAACAAATTTACATAGAAAAACACAAAATATTAGTCAACGCCAACCTCAAATAAATTAGTACCGAAGTTAAACTAGGGGTCTCGGCGGACTAACTTTGGTACCATATTTAGTTCAGGAACTAGTGATAAACTTCATTTTATAATAACGTTTTATTTAGTCATGGTTTAAACCTAGTGTTAATCCCAGTACTAAATTTAGATCGTGTTTTGTAATAAGACGGACGGTGTTTTACTAGGAACACATAAGTTCGCGAAACCACCCCGAGCCGTGACAAGAGCTAACATGGAGTTGTGTTTGTGTTACCGTTCAATAGATATGTGATAATAATATTACGTAAGTTGGCTTCCGAACTTGCTTGCTTGCTTAGCTGAATTGTACGTAAATTAATGGAAAGGGAACTTTTGTGAAGCCATTCAGGGTGTTGCAGAAGTATGTACGGGGTTAAAAGGGTGGTGTTCTGTACTGCTATACAATTAGACAAAATATTAAAATAAAAATAAGTGGCTAAGTGTGAGTCGGACTCGCGTGCAAAGGGTTCCGAACGTAGAAATATGTATATCTATGGTTAGAGGCGGCTCTAGCCTTTTTTAGCACCCATGTGCCCTGGCGCCCTCTAGTAGGCGCGCGGTTAAAATAGAATACTTACATCCGGCAAGGAGGCTCGCCGCCTTGCAGGAGACCGTGCTGTATCCCCGGGCTAGTTGGATGCTATGACCCTCTGGGACGGGTTAAGGTGGCGGGCTGGTCGCCGCTTCGATGAAAGCGCCTGCACCGGGGCCCCATCAAGGGCCATGGATCGCACGAATCCTGCGTAGAGCCTCCAGCAGGAAGAGTGTTGATCCCCTAGATTGGGCAGGAGTCGCTTAAAGGCAGCCCCGGCCTGCCTCAGTTTAGTCAGTTTGGTAGCCAAACGTCGGAAATGCTCGACAAAGCTCCACCGGCTGTCGAGGACAACACCTAAGTACACCATCGTCGACTCAATGCCGACGTGAATCCCTCCTACCGTTATTTGGGATTCCGATGGTGGCGTGTTCCGAGACCCATGGAAGCAATGGCTTCGGACTTGTGTGGGGCCACCTTGAGACCCAATTGCCGGATCCACAAGACCAGCAGGACGTCAGCGTAGCAGATACACTGACGTCGCTAGGGAGGTCAGCGCGCAGCAACCAATCGTAGCTCCCACATGAGCGGCCCCAGAACCGAACCCTTTGGAACACCGTACGACATCTCTCGCCGTCTTCACCCTCCCGGTGACCGGGGTAGATGACGGCCCTGTCCGTCACATAATCCTCGACCACACGCGGAGATAGGCCTGTTTGGTCAAATAGACTGTCAGGCGTCCGACGCTGGCTGCGGACTTTGATCGAAAGAGTAACCGTGGCCCTGGAACGCAAAGGGTTCTAGGAGGAACACGGATGGGTTTTAGTCAGTAAGAGTCTGACATTTCCTCCTGCTTCACCCAGAGCGGGAGGAGTCATTTGATGAATGCGGAAAATGGCCATTCGCATCGCACGAGGATACTGAACGGTGACTTTGAGGCGGCAACACTCCTGACACGCTTTCCACCGTTACACGCATCCTGGCGGATATGTATGCGAGGGTTTATAACGGGATTCGGGCCATATGCCAAAGTGGCAATAGCGTGCCAGGAATCGCTTTTGTAAGGCTAAGGCAGCAGGCGTTCGAGCGCGTGTCGCCGACACGTGCTCGAACGGTGGCGCGAGCGACTACAGCAACTGCAATTTTCGCGCAAGTGTGTTTTCGAAGCCGTCTTGCCCCACTTCGAAGCCTGGCTAAAAAGAGGGGAGCGTATCTCCTACAGGCTCACTCAGGTGCTGAACGAGCATGGTTGCTTCGGTGAGTACCTGAATAGGATTGGGCAAGAGGCCACGGCAAATTGCCAGTATTGCGGAGGCGACCTGGATTCTGCGCAACACGCGCTCGAGGAGTGCCCTGCGTGGTCCTCTCAACGGCGGGTCTTGGTCGCCAGGATTGGGCGAGACCTGACTCTGCCAGCCTTAGTGAGTGCTATGCTGGCAGATAATGAAAACTGGAGGGAAATGCTTTCTATGAGGCCGTGATGGTCCAGAAGGAGGCCGCCGAGCGGGATCGTGAGAGGGCTGATCCTGCTCGGAGAAGGAGGCGTCAGGGAGGTAACCGCCACGACACCAAAAAGCTGAAACCCCGCCTGCGTTATTTAAGGCAGGCAGGTCTCCAGAGTTGCGGGCGCTCAGAGTGGGGACTCTCTCCGTCAACCCAGTGATCCTAGGAAAGGCGGTGGCCCAGTAATCATGTGCTGCCGTGCACAGCGACGCTAAGGGGAGACCCCTTTACAGTCTCCCCAGGGATGTGACCTAACAGGCATTGCACAGAGGGGGTTCCGGAGTGGTCTTTTAAGAGGTAACGGGGCCCCTTCTATGTGCTGATGGTGATCACCGGGGAGTGAGGTAAAAATCCTACACTGCCTGGTCTTTACCCCAAAAGTCCAGGCACCTTTTGAAAGTTTCCCCACGAAAACAAAAAAAAAGGCGCGAGCGACGCATGTTCTTTGAACATGTCGCGCCCGGCGCCCCCTCTACTCCCGCACACCCTGCACTATAGGTAAAACCGCCTCTGTTTATGGTTCCGAACCAGTTTCATTTTTTTAACATTGTAATTTTAACACTATAGACTTCTTGTAGATTTTCCTGTAAGCTTTAGGTATAGAACTATTATCTGCATTTTTTTTCAAAAGAGATAAGGGTAATGGTTATTTAATGGTAAGGATAATAGTCTAATTTCTTCAATAACTTCAAAACCATTTATATTAAAACTAGCTTACCCGCGCAACTTCGTCTGCGTCACAATTTTAATTACTGCTCTGCTCCAGTTTGACTTAGCGTGATGATATATAGCCTTCCTCAATAAATGGACTATCTAACGCTTAAAGAATTTTTCAAATCGGCCCAGTAGTTTCTGAGATTAGCGCGTTCAAGGAAACAAACAAACAAACAAAAACTCTTCAGCTAATATTATAAACTAGCTGACCCGTGAAACTTAGTCTGCGTCACAATTTTCATTACTGCTCCGCTCCTTTTGGTCTTAGCGTGATGATATATACCCTATAGCCTTCCTCGATAAATGGGCTATCTATAATCGAAAGAATTTTCCAAATTGGACCAGCAGTTCCTGAGATTAGCGCGTTCAAACAAACAAACAAACAAACTCTTCAGCTTTATATATTAGTATAGATGCGAAAGTAACTCTGTCTGTCTGTCGCGCTTTCACGCCAAAACTACTGAACCGATTTAAATGAAATTTGGTACACAGATAGTCTAGAGCCTGAGAAAGGACATAGGCTACTTTTTATCCCCCGAGTATGTTCCCTAGGGACCACGCGGCAGAAACTAGTGAAAAAATATAATTAAAACCCTCACAGTAAGCGCTTTCATTTGATATGTCACAATACACATTGAAAATCTGTTTTTTAATTTTTTTAGTTTGACCGCAAAGTGTCATACAAAAAAAAAACCGGTCAAGAGCAAGTCGGACTCGCGCACCGAGGGTTCCGTACCGTCATCATCATATATCATATCAGCCGAAAGACGTCTACTGCTGGACATAGGCCTCCCCCAAAAGGGGGGGTTTGCCATAATGGCCACGCTTGGCAGGCGGGTTGGCGATCGCAGTGTATGGTGTTGAGATTCATTGAGAACGTTGCTGCCCATTGTCTGGCGAGTAGTGTCCCTTAGTCGCCTCTTAAGACACCCACGGGAAGTGATGGGATGGTATTATTCTTTTGCGGCACCATACGGCACCGGCCGACACCATGCGTACCATCCATCATTTATAAATAATTGGGATATTTTACTTACTTTACTGATGATTTCTGAAAAACTGCTATTTAAGGACATCGCTTTATTTTTCCTGTAATCTTTACATAAACTTCTATCATATAGAATATTTTCAGATTTTTCTCAATGCAAACTTCGGGGATTTTTCGACATAAGTCGAAAACCATGTGGCTTAAAAAAAAAAGAAAAATGTTTAACAGCGCTCTTTTATATGATACCCTACATGTCCTAGTAGCCCCACTTTGAATTTTTGATAATCCCTTTCAGTCACTGTTGCAAGAAAAATATATATATATTTTTATTTCTTTCTTATTTTCAGAATAGGTGAACAAACGACATCTAAACGCCACTGATCTAGGGAGCCCATCCCTAGATCACTGGCGTTTAGATGACGTTTGTTTGAAAAAAATATATCGATATATATCGAATCGAAATTTTTAAACACTATCGATAATTATCGAGTGAAAAATATTGATATATCGTCAGTTTTTGTATGATTATTCATACATATTCCCAAAGCATTCAAACTTCGTAAATAAGAATAGACGAACATAGAAGAAAATAATATTTTTTATTAATAATCAAGCCTAAAAAACTATACAGAGTTATTTGTAAAACACCAACAACCTTTTAGGCAGTGAAAGTATAATTGTTGTGAAGTTATTCCTATAGGTGATGATGGTTTATAATTTTGCAATAATTTTTATTATGTAATATTTTCGTTACACATCACTTTTATTTTCAAATATGCAGGTGAGTAACACATTTATCTAATAATTGATTAAAAAATAATGTGACACAACAAATTATTATAGTTATTTATTATATAGAAAATAATATAAATAAAAATATTACTATGGAAAAAAAAACAAATTGTTTGGCTTAAATTCAAATTAGAATATCAATTTATTGTGTTAATTTGCAAAGATTACCCAAAGTACCTACCTACTTAAACCTTTTCTCAAATATTTAAATGTTGGCACTTTCCGATTAAGACAATATGGAAGTCAAGTTATTTTATAGCTGGTTTTTAAATGTCTCTTTCGTCGCACACATTTGTCTAGAAATATCATAATGAACTAATAAATGTATATGAAAAAAAAACCTATTAGCCTATCTATAACGAGTTAATACCTCAGCATATTAGGCTATAGTTGGAAATGAAACCGGAAATCATCAAAGATTATTTTTTCTGAATCAATATTCAGAAAAAATAATCTTTAAAGTAATTAAGCTCCTATATACTATAATACTACTTATTTACTCAGGACAAATTGTATGACACACTGGACAGTCCAGCTGGCCAAAAAGACCTGTACCGGCTTGCTAGAGCCAGAGAGAGGAAGGCGAAGGATGTTAGTCGGATAAGATGTGTAAGGGATGAAGCTGGAATGCTTCTATCGGAGGATGAAAGGATTAAGGATAGATGGAAGGGCTATTTTAAAAGACTGATGAATGAGGAAAATATCTGGAGTGGTGTTTTAGAGAATAAACCAGTGAATGAGGGGTTAGTGAGAATGGTCAGTGTGGATGAAGTGAAAATAGCAGTGAATGGAATGAAGAATGGTAAAGCAATTGGTCCAGACGGAATTCCAATTGAAGTGTGGAAGTCACTACGAGTAGATGGATGGACGTGGTTAGTTTTATTCTTCAATAAGTTGTTGCTGGAAGAAGCCATACCTGATGAATGGTGCAACAGTTCGTTGGTGCCCATCTTCAAGAACAAAGGCGATGTGCTGGAGTGCAACAACTATAGAGGAATAAAGCTAATGTCACATAGTATGAAAGTCTGGGAAAAAGTTATTGAAAGGCGGTTGAGAGAAGAGAGTGAAATCTCACAGAACCAGTTCGGTTTTATGCCTGGTCGGGGTACAACGGATGCCATTTTTGCTATCCGCCAGCTGTGCGAGAAATATGTGTGTGTATCTGTGCATAAAAACCTGCATATGGTATTCGTTGACCTCGAAAAGGCATATTACCAGGTGCCTCGTGAGGTTTTGTGGTGGGCCCTTAAGGAGAAAGGTGTGCCTGGGAAGTATGTGCAGTTGATCCGAGCGATATACAGTCGATGCAGTACTCAAGTCCGGTCTGCAGTGGGCACCACTGACAGTTTCAGTGTGGCGGTCGGTTTGCGCCAGGGGTCGGCCCTCAGCCCTTATCTCTTCCTGATGATAATGGACGCTCTGACGTCGGACACCCAGGAAGAGGCTCCCTGGTGCATGCTGTTTGCTGATGTCATTGTGCTGGTTGCCGAAAGTGGCCAAGAGGTCCAGAGCAAATTGGAGACGTGGTGGCAAAGATTGGAGAGTGTTGGCCTGAAATTGAGCAGAACCAAAACCGAGTACCTGTTCTGCGATTTCGGCGGTCTCTCCAGTTCGCTGCCTATAACTCTCACCGGAACGCCTATACCGATTTGCTCCGACTTTCGGTACCTCGGGTCGCTTGTCCAGGGAGATGGCAATATAGACCGAGACGTAACTCAACGGATCAACTCAGGATGGATGAAATGGCGGCAGGTCACTGGAACAACTTGTGACCCTCGAATGCCCCTCAAGTTGAAAGGGACAATCTATAAGTCTGTGATAAGACCTGTCGTAATGTATGGATCAGAATGTTGGGCTGCCAAAAAGACGGATGAAAATAGATTGCATGTAGCGGAGATGAGAAGGGTACGTATCAAAATCCCGAAAGTTCATAATACCTATGATTGAAATACCGACGTCCAAAACACCGAAATTCAAAAAACCGAAAGTTTTAAATGCCGATAGTCGTTATATCGAAACACAAAATACCGATGTTCAAATGCCCGAATGGACGAAATCCCGAATGGACGAAATACCGATGGAAGAAATCCCAAAGAGCAGCGACGTAGTTCCCGCGATTACTCATAGATGGGACTGCAACACAGTTATGACGGTGGGCATTCTGCTTAACATGTTTTAATCTCCTTTTTTGTCATTGTCTCAGAGATTTTAGGCTTTGGGTCAGCGAGTGAAGCGAGCTCGGGACCTTAGGGCACCCCGACACGGACAGGTTAGGTTAGAAGGGTGTGGCGGAGTCTAGTGAGCGAGCGAAGCGAGCGAACACAGACTCCGCCACACCCTTCGTGGTTATTTTTTTTGTAAACCCTAGAGCCCTAGTACTTCAGTAGGCTCCGACTACGCTTTTTAGGTAACTTTTAAGTGTTTTGAGGTTAGGGTTACAAAAAATCGTTTTTCTCGGAATCAGAATGCAATTTCGGGATTTTGTACTTCGGGATTTTAAACTTCGTGATTTTAAATTTTCGGGCAAATGAACTTTCGGGATTTTGATACGTACCCGATGAGAATGTTGAGATGGATGTGTGGAGTAACGAGAATGGATAAAGTGAGAAATGAGTACATTAGAGGTAGTTTAAAAGTGGCGCCAGTGACGGAAAAGTTAAAAGGGAATCGCTTGTCTTGGTATGGTTATGTGAAGAGGAGGGATGAAACGCATGTAACTAGAAGAGTTATGAGCATGAATGTGGATGGATGGCGAGGGAGGGGAAGGCCAAAAAAAAGATGGATGGATTGTGTGAGGAGCGATATGAAAGAAAAGGGACTTAGTGATAGAGTGACGACTGATAGAACAGAATGGAAGAAAAAAACGTGTTGCGCCGACCATAAGTAACATGGGATGAGGGCAGGAAGATGATGATACTATAATACTACTTATAACCATAAGCAAATCAAACTCTACTTACACATCTTGAGGCAGGAGAGGCTCAGCCCTAAAAAATAAAAAAATAAATTAATAAAATCACATCAGCAATACTAAGTTTAATTATGAAATTAACTACGAAATAAGTCCTATTATTCGATTTAAAAAAAGCACAAGTAAAATAAGTCATTATTTATGTGTGAAGTAGGAAGGTGCACAAGCCTCCATTTGTTACACAACTCAAAGAACTTGGACACCCATTACCTACAAGTATTTAATAATAAACTAATCATACTTACTCTATGGTATCCACTGTCTGCCACCCCCCATACGCCTGGCCGTCAGTGGCCCAGCAGAGGCAGTCAGCGAACCTAAAAAATAAAAGTTCACTCAAACCATGCAAGATAAAAATCAATTAGAATGATACATGCAAATATAACCAGATTAAGCACCATCATTATAATAGTTATTTGATATATATATATATATATCATTATGATAGTTTGGTTTTGAATAACATTTTGGAGTAACAACAATCAATAAATTAAGTTTTAAGCATTATAGTCACCACCAACACAATAATTTTCACACCATTGATAAATAAAACCAGATAAACAGGAAAATTCAGTCAGATAATCAGTTTTTATACATGATTACCATGTTTCCCTCGCATTATCATCCTGTACAAAACCAGTCTCTGTTTTTGTACAGGATGATAATGCGAGAGTATTTTTTTTTTGATTATGCAGTAGCAATTGGTCTATCATTTATTGCGAGAGTATTTTTAAAAAATGTTGTGCAGACTCTAATGTTGAGACTATGGTTTAGCTGGAAATGAAAGGCGATATTTAATTTACGTAAATTTCTAGTGGATGAGTACCTGTAGGTATTTTGGTTTAATCTCCGTATATGTCTAATCATGAATTCTCTTTGTTGATACAAGTCTCCTAAACTCTAATAATTGTTGAAAATATCCTGCCTTGATGTCTCATTTATCTTTGAACTACACTTTAACTTGCATTTTTCGTCAAACGACGGACCCATCTTTTTTTTCAGGTACTAGTTTTTAGCCGCCTATTGTGCTATTTTATTTTTCCAATTTGATACAAAAGGCAAAAAGAGGGATTACGTACCCTCTTTCTGCCTTTTGTATTGTCCTGCAATTCCGAAGCAACGTTTGACTCTGTCACCGTTTGAACTCCTGATCCACTAGTTAAAGCAACGGGGTTAAAAGTATTCTCAACTTCATCATCTGAGCTACTCGATGAAGAGCTACTGGAAGAAGAGCACTGGTAGAAGAGCTACTTGACGAAAAACTACTTGGGAGTTTTAAACCGACTTCCAAAAAAGGAGGAGGTTCTCAATTCGGTGGGTATTTTTTTTATCTATGTATACCGATTACTCCGAGGTTTCTGATCCGATTTTAGTTCGATGCAGTATACTTGCCATTTGGTCCCATAAAAATTTGATTCGATTTGGTCCATTAGTTTTTATTTTATGAGCATTTTTGCTTATTTCAATTTCTGCGTTGACGAAGACGTCGTCTAAGTTTTATTTTTCACTTTTGTTGCTACACTTCGAAGTAAACTCAGGACTGTACTAGTCGAACCAGGTATAAAATGAGGGTCTCAGTCGGAATAATTAAAATCACTCTGATCTGATTAATGAAGAAGAACTGGATTAATTATTGTGGAGGTGAAGTAATCGAAAACGACAGTTGTTCTTTCGCAGATTTGTTGTTCTCATCATTTTGAGACCATTCATTGTTTGTACTCACTGGTATTAACAATAAAGGTGAATAATTCAAAGGGATAGAGGTTTCTTTAACATATTCATCGTTTTCCTTCTCCTGGCAATTGGTTGAAGTTGTTTTTGTCACCATATCAACACGCAATGGCCCACGATGCATAGGTTATTTTATAAAAAAACGAGTATGTACTTAGTAAAAACATCTTAAATACTATTAACTCTAAAATTACTTACTAAACCATCAAGAATGTCGTAAGTTAAAAAAATATTTTAAATTGCAGTTTGGTGAATCAATAATAGAAATACACCAAATATTTACTTAGGTTTAAACAGCTATAATGTATTAACACGAATTAATAGTTTAACTTTTATATACCTGATTCAACAATAACGTTCCAATTCGAATTAATGCGGTCCAAAACGCAAAGCGGCATGTTCTCCCTCGTCAAAATTCGATCGTAAATAAAGATGATACAATTTTGTGTCGGGTATTACGACAGTTCGTCAATCATGAACATTGAATTATGACGCCATCTCTTATTTGTTTCTTGCACTATTCTAACGACGATATTATTGACGCGTAGGGAATTGAATTTTACGTTTGAATACATTGATATATAAAAAACCCAAGATGCACAGTCTCCAACAAATGCAACACTCGAAACTGTCGTCAAAAACTGACATGTATCAAGTGTCATGTGTGAGTTGTGTATAGTTATACTATAAACATTTTTTTTGCAAATTCAACCTTACACAGATCGCTTAAAGTTGTTTTTACGAAGCAGTGCAGTATGGCGAGTGACGCGCAATTTTTTATGCAAAATCAACCTTACACGGATCGCTTAAAGTTGTTTTTACAAAGCAGTGCAGTATGGCGAGTGACGCGCAATTTTTTTTGCAAAATCAACCTTACACGGATCGCTTAAAGTTGTTTTTAAAAGCAGTGCAGTCAGCAAAGTAGCAATAAAACAATATTATTTTTACATTTTACAGAATCACAAGGCTAATGCTAAGTCGCTCCACCGAGCTGCGGGAGGAACGGATACTGGTGGAGCGGCTGAGGGCTCGCCGAGCAGGGGCGGCAGCTGGAGGCCAGCGAGGTGGCGGCACATCAGCGCGCTGGCGCACCGCTGGGGCCGCCACAGAAGAGGAGCTGGCCAAATACCGGCCACATTAGGGGTACTTTGAATGAGTTCTTGATATTTTTTTTTCGTTTTACTGTACATAGGCATACGTTTGACCACTTTCTCACCTGATGGTGTTATTGGTCTTTTTAAAATCCATAAACATCCTGTGCTCAGCTGTGTGCTGCTTTGCTCGGTATCGCCTAAAGATGATCAAATGAACTTTTATTTTGTATTAATTCATAAAATTCACGATTGTTTTTTTATTGACTATTAGCTTTTACCTATAACTTCGTCTACATGAAAGTCTTCTTTAGATCATTAGCCACATTTATATTATTTTAAGTGTGAATGTAACTAAATAAATTAGATTAGTAGGTACCTAGTCATATAATTTTGCTCTACAATTTACAAAACTACACTTTATTAATCATTCAACCTTTATCGTAACAACAACAATACATTTAAAGCTGAGCACACTGGCTGGTGGAATCCACAATAGTTTTTAATTTAAACCTTAAATTTATCGCAATTTAGGGCTTGTCCAGTCAGGCTCTGCAAAATTAAAAGACAATAGATAGTAGTCCCGAAAGGGACTTACGGAGACTGACGTGTTAAAGCTTTACAAACCTAAATTCTAATTTTATTATAGTAATTACCATAATCTAAATTGTGCAAGCACGAAAAAGTGTGTAAAAGAGACTACGCTTAACAGGACGCATAGCATTATCCCTTTTTCAAAACGAAATCAATTAAGACGTCATATCATAGTAAGGCCCTGATTTCAGTTCCATAACTTTCTTTTAATTGAATTTTATCTTGAAACTCTACCTTATCCTATAATATGGAATCTCTCCTTCTAATGAACACCTACATATATACTAGTTCTACGAGCTACGGCCACACGATGGTCAACCTTGAGCGTAAGTAGGTATCGAGCGCGACATTGACCCAGTTTTGCTTGCATGTGTACCGAACGTGACGTATGACGGTATACCGCGAAGGTACAGGTAAACAGAAGTAATCGGGTATTGTGGTATACTTCAATGTGTTTGTTTTGGAACGCTGCGTCGGGTATAAAACGTCAAACAAGTGAGGGTAGAGGTAAATATAAGTGGCATTGATCAATTCGTTTCGATTGCAGGAGCTTGATGGGATTATGCCATATGGTAGGCGCCAGATAAACGTGCAATAAAGTACATTGACCTTTCCCTAATGTCCTTTCGTATTCTCGAATAAAAAAATATGAACCGTTTTTCATTACTAGAGAACGTAAAGGATCACGATAGAAGTCAATTCAGCTAGTCTATTCTGTAAACAACTATTTCGATATCGAGCTTCACCTGAGTGACAAAACTCACAAAATGAGCTTTATTGCACACATCATAAAGTTCTTAATTTGAAACTCACCTCGGATTCGACTGTCGAGATACGAAAATGTTGTTACAGAATACCACTACAGGACAGCTTTATGTCTTTATTTCTGTTTTTGATTTCAAGAAAGTCAATAAATGTATGTGGGTCAGTGACCGTTATTGCACGGGTATCTGACGTTTTTACCATAGAGATCTACTTTTTATTCTGTGGATGACTAAAATTAGTCTGAGTCTGGGGGGCTATTCTCTAACGAAATCCGTAGTTTCGGGCTTAGTTGCGGGCGGGCATTTTCTACTTCGTATCACCTAACCACTGAGAACTAATGATAATACGATTTGACAGTTACTGTGAAATCGTGTTGTCATTCATTCTCAGTCCCTGATGTCTCATCACTTTTTCAAAAACTCTTTCTTGTACCTACCCTTTTCCACGCATCCGGGCTCTACGGTTGCCACGATGGAGAAAATATCGTCTGCCAATCTCGCCGCCGGACAACCAGCATTTCCTTTACCGAATGATGGGAGTCAGACTAAAGCCCTTTGCGTTCCGGAGCCGCGATTACTCTTTCGGATGAATTCCGCAACCCTGTCTCTTTTACCAGATCTTGGACTGAAATTATAACTTGACATACCTACTTAAATAAATCATCGAGTTCTTTGATATACGTTACTTTATTGAGAAGCTTCTTACTCTGCTTTCAGTTGAATTGACTGTTGTGAATAGAGTTTAAAAGTTAAAAATATACTATGAAAGTTGTTCATGGAAGTCCACGTTTCAACCTACGATCAAAGTGCCTATTCTACTAATTTTTAAGCAACGCTGCAACGGATGCTCACTGACATGCGAATGCGACGCATGTGTCGCAATCTGTCAAAAATAAGTGGAAATTGAGGCTTTTTTGACTTAGGCACTCATGTCGCATGCAAGTTGCATTACATTGCGGGCTTCTGAGGTAGGTAGATACTGTGAAACTGCAGGATAAAACTACTGCAGCGTCAGGGATCGTGAATAAAGAAAATACTGCTTGAGACTTAAAGGATAATTATATTGAGCTCATACTCCAAAGAAAGCTTTTACAGTTCTCCAATAAAACAAATCACCTCTTCACTTCATTATTTAAACTTATTCTAAACTAGTAGACGTCACGCGGTTTCACCCGCGTAGTTCCCGTTCCCGTGGGAGTACGGGGATAAAATATAGCCTATGTTACTCCCTGATAATGTAGCTATCTATTGCTGAAAGAATTTTTGAAATCGGTCCAGTAGTTTCGGAGCCTATTCATTTCAAACAAACAAACATACAAACAAACAAACAAATCTTTCCTCTTTATAATATTAGTGTAGATTATAAACTATCTTTTTAATTAAATTCTCCAAGGCTTTTCACAAGTCAATCCATCCATGGAGGGTGATGCAACCATGGAGCGATGTATCACAATACCTACCTATAATGTGATCAATTGTAGACCGTGTCCGCTATCTAATTAAACTTGCATGCACCAAACTTGTTGCTTGCAAGTGGAAACACAGCCGTAAGCGTGTAATAAACAAAAATATTTGATTGGAAATAGGTATCATAAATAGTTGGTAACGTAAAGAGTCATAAGTACCAAGATCTCCAAAAGCTACCTATAAAATATTTTTCAGGTAGTTTACTACTCACCTACAATTGGCTCAAGATAATGTACATCGATAACTCCCACTAAAAACTGAGAAAAAAAGCGTAGAAGTCAGATAGCCCCGCCATTTTTCCTTTTTGAAAAAAGAATGGTTGCAAAATAGCGGCAAAAGGAAACATCTGCCAGTCAGTCCAACTCGTTCGACGCTTGCAAGTGTCAGAGAGCAGTAGTAGTGCTATTCTGTAACAACATTTTCGAGTCTCGACAGCGGAATCCGAGGTGAGAATAAACATAAGACCTTTATGTTGTGTGTAATAAAGTTCACTTTGTGAGCTTTGTCACTCAGGTGAAGCTCGATATCGAAATGGTATCTTACAGAATAGACTAGCTGCTAGTCTTGATACTCACCTCGGATTCCGCTGTCGAGACACGAAAATGTTGTTATGCTATATATTGTTATCAATATTATTGATGCTAAAAAATACGCTATTGGATTGTTATTGGACATGACAAAAGCTTATGATAAAGTACAATTTGACATTTTATTGAATTAACTTTATAATATAGGTATCCGCGGAAAAAGTTATGAATGGTTTACGTCATATTTAAAAAACAGAGAACAAGTCGTAGAAATAGAACACTACAATAACCAAACAAAACAAATTGAATTAATTAGATCCCAAAGTATACCCGTTAACGCCTCAATACCACAGGGAAGTGTCATAGGATGTCTACTATTCTTAATTTATATTAACGATCTGCCTAACTATATAAACGAAACATGCGTATTGTTTGCTGACGACGTATCTATTTTAACATCATGTAACAATAACCTAAATTTGAATCAAACTTTGCTATCTATTCTCAACACTACAACACACTGGATGACCGAACACAACCTCGAAATTAACTTCAATAAGACAAAAATAATAACTTTCCACCCGCGACAAAAAACACCCATAAATGTCAATTTTGAATACAAAGGATCTAAATTAGAAGTTGTTAATAAATTCTCCCTTTTAGGCCTAGAAATAGATACACACGTAGATTGGAAACAACACATACAAAAATTAAAAACTAAATTATCTAAATTTACATACGCCCTCAGAGAAATAAAAAAAAACAACAGACCTCAAAACAGCATTAGTTACATATTACGCATACGCGTTTGCGTGGCTTAAATATGGAATCATACTGTGGGGAAACAGTACAGGCGCGCCTTCGCTATTTACAATACAGAAAAAACTAATAAGAATTTTGACTAATATTGAAGACACCGATTCATGTAAACCACACTTCAAGGAACTAAAAATTTTAACACTACCCTGTCTCTATATATTTGAAATCTGTAAGTTTGTAAGGAAATATCCACAATTCTATAGCAAAAGAGGAGACATCCAAACAAAAATCAAACTTAGACATAGAAATAGACTGAACCTGCCAACTTCACGATTAAAAATGCACTCCTCTAGTGCGTATGTTACCTCCATCAAAATATATAATAAATTACCAGAAAACATAAAAAACACAAGTACAAATAATATCTTTATTAATTAATTAAAACAATTTCTCGTGAATAAAAGTTACTACACCATTGACGAATATTTAAAGGATCAACAAAAATAAAAAATAACAAAAGTAAGCCGCAAAATAACCGTGCAATAATGTAAAATAAAATAAAGCTACATATATATATCTAAAAAACATTTAAATAATTAAGGTACTATCAATAACTATATAAATACGTAAAAAATGCATATAAATAAATAAATGTAATTATTAAATGAATAAAGAATTATTATTAATAATATAAATGAACATATAATTAATACCTACTTAAACGCGTCGTAACTATATCATATTCTTCCCCTATTTTCTCCTACTATACATACTACTAATTTGTTTTAAATAAGCGCTCTTCATCCTCTCCTCTATAAAACTTACTTGTGCTGTGCCCGACAGGGTCCATAATTGTTTCAAATTTTTTAAACATACCAACTGTTATATTACATTATGGAACGCAATAAAGTATTGAGTATTGAAGATATGATGAAGAACTTCGGAGATAGGCAACGGAACTCTTCAATAAATTTAAGATAGCAAATCTTTCGGGATTGCTGAAATGGCATGTCTGTTTACTTTGGAAACCCAAGAATTTTATAAATAATGGCGAAAATCAAACTTCACTTTGAGTCAAATGACTACAAACAATATTCAAGAACAACCATCGAGATTCGAGACTGATAAGTCTTCAAAGAGTTTACACTTTTCAATGCTAAAAAGATTATAAAGCGAGCTTCTTTTAAAATCTATTGTTGTAAATCTCATCAAAAGTTATGTTGATTGATCGGTCCATCGAGGTCCGTTTGATCTATCATGGGCATAGCCAGAGAGAATGGACAGAGCATCTCGTCATAAAATAGCCCGCTCTATAGAAAGAGATAAAGCGACTGTGCCTTGTCTCTTTTGCATGGGCACCGGGAGGGGGTTGCAAGGGAGTGCACTTGCACCTCCCTCCCCGGCATTCAATAATACAAAGGTACGAAAATATGAAGAAATTAAGAAAATATGATAAACACAGACAAGCACCGATATGCACCGGAGTCAGACCTTCCATCCACTGACGAATTCATAAACGTTGTCAAGAGACTACCTCTCAAAAAATCATCCGGTGAAGATAAAATATGTAATAGAATGATTATAGAAGCGTGTAAAACAGCGGGCGACGCGATCTTATCCGTATATAACCGGTGCATTGCAGAAGGTATTTTTCCTCGAATATAGCGACAAGGCTTTATACGCATTATTCCGAAGAGTGGCGATAAGCTCCCGGATGACCCTAAGTCCTACCGGCCCATAACACTACTTCCATCTTTGGGAAAACTCTTAGAGCGACTAATCGTTCCGCGTTTGCTATCGAACGGACCTAAATTTCATATTAATCAATTTGGTTTCACTATTGGTAAATCCACAGTCGACGCGGCTCTCTCTGTCCGTAAAATTGTTAACTTATCGGAACATAAATACATGGTTGGAATCTTTCTCGACATATCTGGCGCTTTTGATAACGCATGGTGGCCGATGCTACTACTTAAAATGAAAACCCGTGGCTGCTACAAAAATATCTATAATCTGATTCTTTCGTATTTTCTAAACGGCTCCGCGAAACTCAAACTAGGACATAATTCCATTTCTAAGTTTCTAACCATGGGATGTCCTCAGGGCTCAGCTATCGGTCCATATGTATGGAATTTTGGCTACGATGATTTCCTCGCGCTTCCGCTCCCATGCGGCTGTTCATTAACCGGTTACGCGGACGATGGCTTACTGCTCATTGAGGCAAGCACTCGGGCTGGACTCGAGAACTTGGCTGACACATCTACGTTTAATATCTCAGTGAGGCGATCGAAACCGTCTGACCTTTGCACCGCATAAAACCTATCAACTGATTTTAAAAGGAAATCTAAAATCCTGGTCTAGTATTAAATTGAATAACGTACCCGTTAAAAGAAAAGAATCCATGTACTACCTCGGTATGCTACTAGAAAGGAACTTTTCATTTATTGATCATATTAAAACAGTAGGTGAAAAAGCAAAAAGGAACTTCTACGCCTTAACGAGAATATCCAAAGCTACTTGGGGTCTATCATTTCAAACCTTAAAAACTATTTATGGGGCTACTTACTTGGGTTGTATGTGCTACGGGGCACCTGTCTGGGCTGACAGGGCCACCATAGGGGCGGTACACCGTAAATTGCTGCAAAGCCAGCGTTTGGCTTTGATATTCTTATGCAAGGCGTGTTGTATAGGTTAGTACTGAAGCCTTACTGGTGCTGGCGTGTGTTCTCCCAGTCGATCTAGAGGTGCACCGGCGTGCTGCAATGCACTACTACGCTAGAAAGATCTCGGACCCAGGGTTTTTACCGCAACGCGACCGTGCTAAGATCTCTAGATTACTAAAACCCCAGACTGACCATTCCATACGCCATTCCATTAAAGGCCGTCACTTCCACCAGTTTTTTCCATCCATTCGTGAGCGGCTGGATAGGACATGGCTGGAGGTGGATCACTGTGTTGCCCAATTTCTCACAGGTCATGGCAACTTTAAAAGTAAATTATTTTCCTTTAGGCTTGTGGCCTCGCCTTTATGTCAATGTTCTACAGCTGTCATGGTCAGCTGTAGAACATTGACATACGAACAATCCGTAAACCACATCTAATGGGAGTGCATTCTTTGGCAAACTGAACGCAATATTATGTTAGATAGTATTCAGGTTACATCTGGAGTAGTTTACTACACGGACCTTGTAGAAACCAGAACAAATTTCCGTGTATTCAAGCGATTTTGTCATACCTATTACTGGAATCAAAAGTAGCTCACAATTTAGGATCCATTGGTTTTAGTGTTAATATATAATCCGTGGTGCTTGACAACTGGGCTTAACTCAGTTGTACATGTCCCTTGGTGCCTATTGGCCTAGCTCTATTCTGTCTCCTGCTTGATAAGGAGGGAAGTGGAAATTATATATATATAATTTTTTTTCCACTCCTCCGCTGTACTTTTCTGATTAAATTCGTTGCAGGATCCAAGACAGTTAAATCGTTTCTCCGGGACTCGTCGGGTTTCATTGGCTCGGCGTTTTTCTGGTGGTCGCCACTGTTGATACTGGCTTTCAGGAGTTGCAGTGGTTGGCAATGTGTGGCGGGCTTATCCCATTAAAAAAAATACACAGACAAGCGGCATGTAGTAAAAGAGCACCTAGGAAATCCGAAGCGAGGTAGGTATTTTGGGGTCCCTAAGCTCGGCTAACTAAAGTCTTGCACCCGTCTTCGGGTGCAAGGCTTTAGTTCCATCTCTGTGTGAATGGGCAACAGAAAATTTCCTATTTTATTCGAGGCGGGAATTTCCCATCCACGGAGCTATCGCAGTAGGCGTTGCTTAACCTCGAATATCGACCCATACAGCCCTTTTTGTTTAGCCACGGCGTGGCCACGTGGACGACGTAGCGTGACGTGGACTAATCAGAATTCTATGAAAATACAACTGTCGCACGATCGCTATTTATCTCTCTCACACTCTGCCCGTACCACGTCATAAACATAAATGTATAGGAAACGTGCAGAAAGTATAGGTGGCATCGCAGAAGTGTAATTGTCAAGTATATTTTATTTACAAGTTTCGAAATTGCAACGCAAGATGGCGCTGTCTACTTCGTGCACGATCCACTAAACGGAGCGTGCAGGAACTATAGATGGCAGCACAGAAGCGTCAACGTCGTCTATTCTTGACGTTAAAGTTTCGAATATGCAACACTAGATGGCATAGTCAACGCCGTGCACGTTCTCTGCAGGAAAAGCTCAGTCGTTTCTCTTCGATTGTCTATGATCATAAGTGTGTTACTATGATCAATCATCGTTTAGCAAATAAACTGACTAGGTGATTATAGAACGTGGTGATAGATGGAACTGTAGTGGTATTCTGTAACAATATTTTCGTATCTCGACATCGAATTCTGAGATGAGTTTCAAATTAAGACCTTTATGTTGTGTGCAATAAAGCTCACTTTGTGAGTTTTGTCACTCAGATGAAGCTCGATATCGAAATAGTTGTTTACAGAATAGACTAGCTGTTCCCAGACTCCGTGAGGTAACTGGAACGGCACGAAGCGCGGTTCGAAGATGTGCGGTTTGTAAATATTACCTGTTTGTTGTAGTTGATGATAAACACGAAATATATGTGGGAGATCATTCGTCATTAAGTCATAACAGTCATTCAGCATGTTTTGTTGTGCGCTCAATTGTTTTTGTTTTTTTTTTTTGTGTCTTGAGTAAGTTTTAAGTATGAATCTTCTTTACATATAATAAATAGTATAAAACAAAGTCGCTTTTTACCGTTTGTACGTGTATATCTTTTAAACTACGCAACGGATTTTAATGCAGTTTTCATCATTAGACTGAGTGATTCAAGAGGAAGGCTTATGTGTATAATTCGTCCTGAAATTCTTACGGGAACGGGAAAAATGGGAATGCGCATACGAAGTCGCTGGTTAGCTAGTAGGTACTAAATGAAAATAAAACCGGCGAGATAAAAGTGTGTGTAATATGTTTTATATGATGCCCTTTTGGCGGTGAAGTGGCGAAACGGTTGGTTTTCTTGGTTTGGTTTCCAGTTCTGGAAAATTTTTACATCGTTTATCCATTAGGATTTTTTCTGTTAAAGCCCGGAGTTTAGAAAAACCGTGGTCCTGCGCATGATCTTCCGAAGTGTTTTCGGTGCATTTTTGATGCATGAAACTATAAAGAACTTAATAAATGTATGAATCCATGGAACAAGTCAATAGGTACCATTATAAACAATACAAAATATAAAATTACTACTTAACTTTTGCCCGCGACTTCGTGTGTATATAAACCGTTTTTCCCCGTTCCCGTATAGCATACAGCCTTCCTCATGATTGTGGCTATTATAACTACTTCTTATACGAAAATAATTTTCCAAATCGGAGTGGTAATTCCAGAGATTAGCGCGTTCAACAAACAAACTCTTCAGCTTTATTATATTAAATAGCATGGATAACATTTTTCAGGTGGGAAAATCATCAATTGACTCCTCCCGCTCTGGGCGAAGCAGAACGGAGTGTCAAACTGTTACTGACTAAAACCCATCCGTGTTCCTGCTTGTGCAGTGCCCTTTGCGTTCCAGGGCCGCGGTGACTCTTTCGAACAAACTCCGCAACCCTGACAGAAATAGTATAGATACCTACGTTACAATAACAAAAAATGTGACAGAATCGAAAAAAAAATGTATCGATTAAATACTTATGAAAAGCTATTGAATTTTCTGGCAGTAAATTTAATAGGTTTATTGGAAACTAAATCCAATTATGTTTCGTGGACGTACGAGAGCAAAAAATGATTTCGGCTTACTGTTATCCCTCAATATCCCGGATATTTGAAAACCGTTGTTTTCACAGGAAAATGTACCGGTTTATGCAACAACACTGAAATTTAGTTTTTGACATGTGAGAGCACAGTTTTACCTTTTTGAATAAACAGTTGAGTTACCTGAAATTATTATTTCGTTTTGATTGGCAAGCATCGTCTTTACAAGCTTTTATTAACCAACTTCCAAAAAAGGAGGAGGTGCACCGATTACTCCGAGGTTTCTGATCCGGTTTGTGTGATTCTTTTTTAGTTCGATGATATTTGCCATTTGGTTTCGTAAAAAAATAATTCAGTTTGGCTTAGTAGTTTTTTATTTCATGAGCATTTTTGCTTATTTCAATTTCTGCGTAGACGATGACCTCGTCCAAGTTTCACCACTTAAAAGTGAAAAATATTTTTTTTTACAAAAAAAAAATAATCGACTTCGAAACAAAATATCGATTTTCGAAATTAAGGTTATTGTATATTTTGTATTATTTTGTTTGGAAGTCGGTTATATTTTTTAGTAAAAAAGTTTTTTATGTAACTTGCAATGTTGATACGTTTGTTTAGGTTAAATCTTGTACGCTAAATTAGAACCACTACCTTTATCTGCTTTTTCATAAAATGCTATCCACAAATGTATAACGATCGACTATGACTAGTATCACTAGATAGTCTGTACAAATGTAAATACCTAAGTGGTTTTAAAAAACCAGCCAAGTGCGAGTCGGACTCTCACACGAAGGGTTCCGTATCATAAACCCTAATTTTTATTATTTGTTGTTATAGCGGCAATAGAAATACACAATCTGTGAAAATTTCAACTGTCTAACTATTACGGTTCTTGAGATATAGCCCGCTGACAGACGGACGGACGGACGGACGGACGGACGGACGGACAGCAGAGGCTTTGTAAAAGGGTTCTTGGTAATAGGGAACCCTAAAAATGGAACGCTGAAACCATCGCAAAACAAAATGGCTGCTAACTCAAAACTCTAAACTTTCAACAGCCAAAACAACACATTCATCTTTATATTCCAAGAAGTCACTGCTTAAAAACTTTTCCGCGTGTTCTCCATAAATCTCAGTTTTGTGAACAAGTGTAGTGTGAAACTACGAAAAGCTAGAACATAACGATGCTCACAGCTTAGGGGCCGTTTCCACGAGCTAGAGAATCGCGGCGATATTACCGTCGTGCCACGTATTTCTGTTAACGCAAATATATATAATATAAAAATATATATAAAAATACGTGGTAGGGCGTGTATTTCTACAACTCTGTGGCGCCAGCTCCACGAGACCACGAGCGAGTGTATCGCCACAAGAGGTGAGTGGAGGGAAGACGAAAAAGGGGTAACACAAAAAAAATCGTCCATAACGCCAGATTCATTCCAGTTTTTGCAATGATGGCAACATTGTTAAGACCGTAATTTTGTTGCGTTGCATATTTCAATTAGCGTTTGCCGGTCTAAGTGAGTGATTGTGTGAAAAATACAAATGTCTGAGCAGTGTCTTTTTTTACGTTAATCTTTGTAAAAATTTGTAAAAAATATATGTATCTTTGTTAACTAAAGGTATTTTGGCACTACACGTAGTTCCCTCAGAACTACGTGTAAGGCACTAAAACTTTAGACTAGTGACCATCAACAACGTCTAATATCCATTTGAACGATTTTAGAAACTATTTCGATCTTTCCCCATCATCACCTAACCCCTTACCTTTTGTCTTCCCCATGTAAGTCCCTGTTTCATTCTCGTGATAAAAACTTTTTTTTAATGCTTTGGAACTGATCTAGAAATATATACTCTGATACTCTGTGCTCTTTACTTACAAAAAAATAATTTTAACATAAGCTAATATATGGTACTGTTCTACAAGACTTCAAATACAACCGTTCGATCTTCCCCCCACTCACCGCCGATAACATCGCCGCGATTCTCTCGGTCGTGGAGATGGCTCCTTAGTATATTGTTTTGCTTTTGTTTTAGTCCTCCTACTCGTTCGTACTGCATGCTTCGACCACGAAGTTTGCCGAGGAGATTAAAAGTTTTGAATTGAGAACACTGTCGTATTGTTTTTCTAACAAATTAGACCTATGTAACCTAGTTTTTTTGTACAATGTTTAAACAATAGGTAGCAGTTTTGTTTTAACAATATTGTTCGGTAATATTGTCAGCTTATTCCCGTAATTGAAAAATATCAATGGTTTTATTTGTAAAAATCTGTTACGTGAAAATGTTATCTTTATTGTAATTCTTATACAGAAGAATATTATTTATCTTCTAGAAATGTTGGTCGGTGATAATAAATGCTATTATCAGGACAAATCATAACAAGTATACCTCAGTTACTTTTATTTTTATTAAAACCACCACTGATTTAAAAACGCGACGACGCCGACGTAGCATAAAATAGTATTTATAAACAATTTCATCGATTTTTCGTCAAAAAAGTTCGCTGCAGTTATAATAACGTGTCGGCAGCCATCTTGAAAAGTGTAAGAACGTGAGTGGATGGTAAAAGTCGCGCGTACGAGCGAAGCTCGGGTACTTGAACTTTTAATTGGAATAACTTTGTATATTGAAAACATTGTTATAAGAATTTTAGTTTCGCGGCAGTGTGTCTTTTAAACTGTGCAACGCGCAGCAGCTGTGGCAGCTTTGTAATCCACGCAATTGGAAATTTGTACGTAAAAATATTTATTTTGGTCGGTGCTGCTATTTATGTAATGTAGCCACATATCGTGACTATATAGAGCACTATAGAGAACCCGGAACATAACTGAATCGGTCTAGAAGCTCCGGAACTAATTGGCTGTGCAGATGAACAGGCATACAGATAGCACATGCATGAGTGTGTTTTTTCATATAGCATTTTTGATGAGACCACTCGCAGTTCAACACTTTAAGGTTGGATACTGCTCAACCGGACATTCCTGTGGTGACCTCAAACGAAATTAATGCCCCCAGCCAGGGTTACAAAACTAAGCCGGAACCCTAAAAGTAACGAAATTCTTATACCAAAAAGGTATCAAACACCGACCCTCCTAATTCTCTCTCAACTCCTCAAGAAGGCAACAAATTACTTACTAGATTGCAGAGTTCCGTCTCCAAGTCCTTTGAACAAAACGCTCAAGTCGCGAAGTTATAATTGTTAGTTTGGCTCTCAATTGACGATTCAAAGTTGTAGCTTTGATGTTATTATCGAGAGGGAAGTGATGGACGTTTCTGAGATCAACTTTGTATCTACTGCAAATTTTACTCCTACTAAATGTGAAAATCTGTGTAGATGTTTGTTAATCAAACAGGGCTTAAGGCCCTACCCCGACCAAAACCTTGCGACAGTCCGTTTTTCTTCGGTATTCAGAGACTATTAACTCATTAGATAAGAGAAATAAACTACATCTGAAAGCACATTATTAATGTTCGATATTTTATCATTACATTCCACGTTCTAAATTTTTTAAGTGTAATAAATACATTTAAAAGCTAATTAAAAAAAAATACTAAAATTATTGATTGTATGCATCTGTTGCTAAAGGCGACGCTCTAATCATTTGAGGATTACACTAATGGATAGATAATTTAATGAACAAAATCTAAATTATACACGTTTTATTTAATTTCAAAAGATCGTTTTCTTTTTTATTAAAATAATTCCAAAAGTTGTGTGAATTCTATGATAAACGGTGGGGTGCGGCAAAGAGGGAACGAATGCTCAAGGTTATTTGGTCAGTCCCTTAACGGCTGAAAGAATTCGGAAAGAAACACAGGAAGAACATTGTAACCGGCGGGTGTGCTCGAACACACTCCTAATCGTGCTATAGTAAATTTAGAGAGTATATACATTTAGGGAAATAAAATGTAATCAAACAAGTAGGTACCATTTAAACAATTTCAGTTTATTTAAGAATAAGCAGGTACTTACAGATAAAACACTGGTTTAGAAGACTTACAAACTAGTCCCTAACCCCTAAATAAGGCACGGTCTTCCACCTGCAGCGATCCTCGTCTCTGTTCCGAGGCGCTACAGTGGGAACATGTGCATGAGAAAAGTATACAAAACTCAGGGTCGCTTATGAAGATCCGTGAGATGAACCGCTAGCAACTGGTAGCTCAATCGTAATCACCAATAATCCAGTTAAGCTGGGTGTAGAAATAATCTCAGTAAACTCTAACTTTAGAGTTACTAGCAACCATAACCCTTGGTATGAACCACCTGAACATAATAATTTAATCTTTCTCTCAATAGTTGAATAACGTGATTAGACAGACCGTTAAACCCTAATGAACTAGCATGTTTAGTCAACAATATCGTGATCATAGATTCCCTAGTTAACTCAAGTTCTCTCTAGTTAACGAACAAATTCCCTTGGCATCGGGCAACGCCATAAAGCGCTGACCTCCTCAAGAAGAGAGACCTACGGGATACTGGATACAGGGGGGCTCTAAGCCCGAAGTCCGTAGTTTCGGGCTTAGTTGCGGGCGTATTCTGCTCCGTATCTCCAACCGCGTGGTTGCTTAGCAGTAAAAATCCGGGGATATCGCCTGCGTTTAATAAGCGGCTACTCCATTCGTCTGTGCTAGTTGCGAGCAAAGAGGTTCTTAGTATGGCGAGACCCCAGAAGCACTTGCCATGTGTTTATTTCTCGATTTGAATTTGACGGAATGCGTCCTACTGGCTTGCTCGTTCGAATCTCAAAGCAAAAAGCTATCCATTCTACCCCGAAAATGCACCATAAAGCAGACGCCTTCTCACCATAGACTATAGTGTCTGCCCGTATTGGAATCGACTAAAAATCTGTAATTCGGTTCTAACCATTTTATCATATTCAACTTAAAATCATGAATTTTTTCTTGTTATTGTGTTTATCGATTAATAAACTGGTTTGTCGCACTATTATGAATTACCTGCAACGTCACAACATGGCCCTATTTTGGATGTAGGATAGTGTTCCCAGGGTTGTGGTATTTGTTCGAAAGAGTCACCGCGGTCCTGGGGGTTACTCTCTAAGTCCGAAGTCCGTAGTTTCGGTCTTAGTTGCGGGCGTTTTCTACTCCGTGTCACAGTAGGCCCCCTGGAACGCAAAGGGCATCAGGACTCAGGAGGAACATGTTTCCTTAATTCTTTAGTGTACACCATAACACCTTATAATAATTTACAGTGATTAAAAACGTTCATGTACAAAGGCGAGCTCAAAATTGAGTTTTCTACCAGCAAACCTTTGAGTGGTAAAGAGAGATCCACAGAACATGGATGAGTTTTAGTCAGAGTCTGACACTCCCTTCTGCTCAATTCAGAGACAAAAAAAAAAAAAGGATAGGGTCATCATCAGACTACAAGAAGCACCTATGGCTATGTGCGATCGGTAAGTGTTGGACAGCCCACTCAAGCGCACAAAACGTTATTAAAGTATTCTTCATTGTGCGCACAGCTAAGGCGTGGAATTCTTTGCCCGATTCTATTTTTTCTGATGGCTACATCATCACTTACCCTCTACTTATTCAGGTTAGATTGCGATCAAATTTGAGCCTACCAATAATATAAAACCGGTCAAGAGCGAGTCGGACTCGCGCACCGAGGGTTCCGTACCGTCATATAAAACCTGAGAAAAGTTACGTTCCCGTGGCGTTATATTCCATTTTCATATGGAAGAAGCCGCTGACTAATTATTATTATAGTAATTTATTTTTACTTCAGATACCAATCATCCATATTTAAAATTCGCACATGTCAACTGAAAAGTTAAAGTGAAAGAAGACGCTTGGGGGAGCCCCATGTCCAGCAGTGGACGTCTTTCGGCTGATATGATGATGATGAACTGAAAAGTATAAAAAATACACAGAAATAAAATTGAAATTAAATACAACTGAATTAAAATTAAATCTATACTTCTATCTATACTAATTTATAAAGCTGAAGAGTTTGTTTGTTTGTTTGCTTGAACGCGCTAATCTCAGGAACTTCTGGTCCGATTTGAAAATTCATTCTCTCTTTGAAAATTCAGTACTCACACATGTGCCGTTAAACGGCACATGTGTGAGTACTGTGTACCTTAAACTTAAGCTATAGCTATCAGTTTTAGGTTTGTTTTTGACTTGAATGTACCCTGGCGGTTGGGAGTGTCATGCTCACACAAAAGTCTGGCTGATGGTGGCGTATGCGTTGGATCATTTGGCTCCCTTCAAAATGGTTGAGCCGAATGGTGCTAGCGCATGCGTCATGTTCGTGAACGGGCGCTGTCAGTTGGGACTGGTCATTTCTCAGTTGCCATGGTTTATTTTAAATATTTCTTTGAATTGTTCCTTTTTTTCCCGGACGCTTTTATCCTGCTCGTCTTTTACATCGTTCTCACACGTTTGTATAATTTCAATTTGATGTAAACAAAAATTTGTAACAATTTATTATTTTTAAAAGAGTGTCCGTGGAGTTTCTTGCACGTTCTTCTCCATAGAGATCTACGCTTTGGAACGTGCAAATAGCTTCATCTTGTTGGACTGACCGACCTTGACAATTCAAAAGTGCCTGTAAATGGTTTATTTGAAATATACGATTTGATTTGATTTGAAAAAATTAATTCAGTGTTAGATAGCCAATTTATCGAGGAAAGCTATAGGCTATATATCATCCATCACGAAGACCAATAGAAGCGGAGCAGTAACGAAAATTGTGACGCAGATGAAGTTGCATGGTGACCCGTGCAACTTCATCTGCGTCACAATTTTTTTGCTAGTTAACTAAATAAAAACATATAAAATAATTGTATCACTAAAATAAAAATCAGAATAAAAAATAACTTAAAATAAATAAGTTAAGCTAGTTGATGTACCTTTAATAATCATGAAAGCAGACAATCATATCGCGCGTTCAAATTTTAGACGTGTCAATAAAAAGAAGCCCTACGAAATAGATATATCGTAAAATATAAAACTTCGTATTTCGTCAAGTACCTAATAAAATCGCACTCCATTCCACATAAAATGTCTGTCGTAAAATTTTCTAGAGCGTCGTATTGAAATATTTAAAGTTTTGCTTTAAAAATGAAGTAAGTATACAAATACATAGGTACATAGTTTGCAGTCAACTAATTTTACTCGCAGCTGCATTTACAAGATACTGAACACGCTATAAAAACCGGCCAAGTGCGAGTCGGACTCTCACAGGGGTCCGTACCATAAACCCAAAAAATCACGTTTATTGTACAGTATGGAAGCCCTCTTTAATTTTAATTAATTAACATTTCTTTAATCATTTGTTGCTATACAACCAGTAACAGAATACCTCTTAAGGGGTCATTGAGCTTATCATTATGAACAACTTTCACTGTGGGACCAACACTGAAATCGCGAAAACAATATCGACTGCCACATACATTTATGTGCGCATAACTCGACAAAATGTACTGAACAGCTGATTTTTTTAGCGATTTCCAGATTTTTCCCACAGTAAAAGTTGTTCATAATGATAAGTACAATGACCCCATAAGAGGTATTGCGTTTATTCTGTTACACGTTGTAGAAATACAAAATATTTGAAAATTCCAACTGTCTTTCTATTATTGTTCTTGAGATACAGCCTGCTGACAGACAGACGGACGTAAGGACAGACGGCCGGAGGCTTAGAAATAGGTGGTAACCAACGTAACCCTGTTACTTAGCCTCCGGCCTTTTAGCCTTTGGGTACGAAACCCTAAAAACTTAGTTCTTTATCTAATGAAATTTCTTCTCAGTCCCCTTCCATACGAAATCAAGGAAAATTGGATTGCAAAACCTTGTTAGATACATGTTCAAGTCTAAGGACTAGATGTAATAGGTAGTTGCCCGCTTTCTTTGGCTCGTCTTGGCGGGGCACTGCCGCGCTCCCAAAATTAGTTCATCTCAATTTTCTTTGAATTTTTCAACAAGTAACAGTACGTACTGTACTAAAAATGGGTTTCTAGATATTGCGCAGGTTTTCTTTCAATCTCAATTCACAAGAGCGTGCAGTCGACGAATGGAATCCATTTCACAATTTTCTCTGTATAAAATGAAAAGGAATTCTGAATTTAGCTGGATCAACGGTGGAATTCATTTGAGCTCTGCATATAAAGTAAAATGTAGGAGTATTCACTGAGTCAGTGTAGTACCAGATTAGGAGTTCCTTGCTCCACTATCTTCAACTATTTTCATTGTTACCAGCTCTTTGTTACGTTTAGGAATTTTCTTTTAGTTAATCCTTGATTTCTTCTTGAACTCCAAATTGCTTGTAAATACACTTCAACTCTACGGCACTGCGCTGTTTAAGGTTGCCACCGTAAAATACACGACCAGTCCGATCACGCTGATATAGATAGGCAGAAAAGAGCCATCTCAGTGCGTGGCAACATGTTAGCCAGGCGGTTCAGCCGCTGTAGCGACGCCGTGAAATCGCAGCTCTTCATTAGTTATTGCACAAGCGTCTACACAGTTGAGTTATGGGCTAACTTCACCAAGGCTGCACTAAGCGACATGTGAGAGCAGTACAACGACGCGTGGTGCGCCATGTTCCGACTCCCGCGGTGGTGCAGCGCGAGTGCCATGTTCTGCGAGGGCCGCGTGCCCGGCTGGCCGGCGCTCTTGAGGAGCCGCTCGGCAGCCGCACGCTCCGTCATACATCGCTTCGCCAACTCCTTAGTGGCGCGGTGAGAGACTGGGACAATAGCCCTCTGCACCAAAAGTGGCAGTCTTACCATACGCCGATAATATATTTCGCAGCTTCTAAATTTATTGTTATCTGTACATATTTATATTTATTTGGATGTTAAACTGGAAAATGAATCATCTCAATTCATTCATTTTATTTCATTTCAAATAAATGAAGATTAAATGATAGATAGTAGCTATACCTAATGTCTCAGTATGGAGCTGTGATCCTACCTGTCTGCCAAGTTTTTTTATTATTGATAGGGTCGCGTTTGATAGCAATCTCACCTGAAGGAAAGTGATGATGTGGTCCATGACGAAGCACGCTTGCCTAGAAGTAACCTGTTCACTGTTGCCTTAAAGACTCCCAGGTTGAAGCTATCAGGAAACACAGACTCCGGCAGGGAATTACACTCCTTAGCTTTTCGTACAGTGAAAATATTCCCAAAACGTTTTGTTGATATAGGTGGGATGTCCACCAGCACCATGTAGCGGTGGTGCATCGCCCTTACGTCTTGTAGTCCCTTTTTTAGTGAATGGGAAATCATCAAATGACTTTTCCCGCTCTAGGTGGAGGGGGAGGGAGTGTAAGACTCATCTGACTAAAACCCGGGTAGTTTCTTTAAATGTCTTTTGCGTTCAAGGGCCGCGGTAACTCTTTCCAAAAATTACGAAATACCGCCAGGAAACCCTACGTTATACTAGAAGGGCGCAAACATTGTTACCCTACCCAGCTCCTCGGATCTACACTGGTGCATTAGCATTGATCCTTCGGGGTCAGAGAGACGATTAAGAGATTTCTCAACTATCTCCTTATACAAGAGCTGCAGTTAATTTGTGGGTAGTTGCGCAACATCATCCAAGTTTAAAACCACTTCGTTGGAGATCGGTATCTTTAGGTAAAGTGTAGTTTTCAAGTTGGTAACTTTTAAAATGTTGGGGTATTTTTCTGGTATAACGAGGTTATGCAAGTGTTCATTTTTACCAAATTAACTGGGAGCTGTCTGAGGGCGAGGTAATTGAGCTATTGTGTTACAATGCGTTTTTCGATCAATTGTTAGTTATTAATTAATACTTATTTTGTTGAACATTGTTCAAGCTAAATATTCATCGAAAAAATCGAAATTTAGGTGCCCAAATGTTTTTACAAATGGGCAATGGATGACCAACTCGCCCCCATAATTGACGATTTGCTGACCAACTACTTGCAGTTTGGAAACTGTTTAAGTCCCGTTCATGTAACTTTCTGTTATCCTCAGTTTCACACACGACAAACTCTGCCCCTCTACTAGGAACTACAAGCGTGATTTTTTGTAACTTTTAACTCTGAGAATTTGTTAATCATGATGGACAATCCCACACGTAGTAAACTAAACTACAGCTAGGTAGTATTAGATAAATAATTAAAAAAAACAATAATAATGGAACAAAAATTAAACGAGTTATTATACAATAAAAAAAAAAATACGTACAGACGAATTCAGAACCTGATTTTTATCACGGTCAATTGAAAATGGTGTTTTACAAGTCCCTTTAAAAGCGGAGTTGTCTCTTAGCTCGATAGATGGTGTTGGCATCGAATTAGGTCGCGCTATGGTTTTGGTCCAACGACTTACATAAGCGCGTATACTATATTTAATTTAATTGTTATTATAATTGGGTCTTATTATATTGTTATTATTTTTTAAAAGATCGAGTTTTATAGTTTATGGATCGTTATTTATTGTTTGCGTTATTGTAGCACTGAATAATTTAATACAACCGGCCAAGTGCGAGTTCTGAACGAATTTATTTTTTTAACATTTAACTTTAAATTAAAACCATAGAATTCCTATCTCATAGGTATTCCTGTAATCTATATAAACGTGAAGAACTATCGGCATTTTTTTTAATTACAGACTCGGGGGGGCGACGGGACGAATGGTAATTTTTCATCTAATTTCTTGAATAACTTCTAAAATGTTTATTCTAAATTTATGAAATAAATATTTTTAATACACCGCAACATTTGTATGGAAAATCTGTTTCCATATTTGCTGATAGTGTCGTTGTGTCGTTATTTCAGTTACACACAATGCGAACCTATTTTGGAAATAGGTACCGTATAGTTAACCTGAATCTGTAGCTTATTAATTCCTTTTATCAAAGGCTTAGGTAACCCAAACACGAACGAATAGATTTCTGTAAATTCTCTTCCAGACGATATAAGTATCTATCGTAATTGGAATTTAATCAAAAACAGGCTCAAAACGCCTTTGTACGCCGAGCTTGAATATATCATGAATACGAATAAAACATTATCCCAAATAAATAAATAAAATAAAACATTATATTGACAAAATGTAGCCTCGTTTTATGTTCGATTCGCTTTTAACACCACATTGATCCGAATGAAACCGCAAAGGAATTACTTTGTCAACGAGACAGGGAGAAAACCCGAATACCGCCAGTAAACATTTTATTCGATACTGATTTGTTCGCGTTATTTTAATATTATGGAAATACTGGCTCTTGCTAGCGCCCGCTCGAAAATGATCATGGTAACAGAATACTGAGTTAAAAAAATGTGCTGTCCTAACGACATGGTCTGCATATGAGGTAAGTTTCGTAGGTACCAATCTAATTCGTACCAAAAAAAAAAGAACGGGCCAAGAGCGAGTCGGATTCGCGTTTTCGTGCAAAGGGTTCCAAACAATTTTTTTTTAACATGTTATTTTAACACTTATTTATATATGTATAGACTTATTACAGGAAAACTTATAAGAAGTATAGACTTCTTATAGGTTTTCTATAGGTTAAGATCTCGGAGATAAGGGGTGAATGGTCATTTTTCGTCTAATTTTTTGAATAATTTCAGAACCATTTTAAAATCATTAAAAAATATAAAACCCTTGCAGTAAGCCCTTTCATTTGATATGTCACACGATATTATTAAAAAAACTTTTTTTCTAAATTTTCTAGTTTGACCCCCAAAAGTGACCCCTATACTAAAAAAATAATAATTTACGTAACGCGTCCATATCTGGGTCACAGAAGTCCACATGTGTACCGAATTTCAACAGAATCGGTCCAGGGGATCCGGAGAAAACTGACTGTGCCAGACGGACAGACAGACACCCGAGTTATCCTATAAGGGTACCGTTTTTTGTTCGGAACTCTAAAAATATAGAATTTACATTAAGTTTTAATGGTAAAATTCACTATGGCGTGGCGTGACTAGCGAGTGACGTCACGTAGGCTATCTCTGTCTCTGAGCTGTTACAACTCTATTTTTTTGAGATATTTAAACATATAATTACTATTCTTTTTCTAGGTTCTTAGAAATCTATACCTCTATACTAATATATAAAGCGGAAGAGTTTGTTTGTTTGCTTGAACGCGCTAATCTCAGGAACTGCTGGTCCGATTTGAAAAATTCTTTCAGTGTTTGCCCATTTATCGAGAAAGGCTATAGGCTATATAACATCACGCTAAGACCAAAAAAAGCGGAGCAGACGAAGTTGCGCGGGTCAACTAGTGTAATATAAAAACCCAGTCACATACCAATTCCAGATTATTATTAGTAGATACCAAAGGGATAGACATAAAATAGGTTATTAACAAGCGATTTGAAAAGCAGCTTTTGTACTCGCCTTTGTTGCCAGTATTCTACAAATTAACAGCTAACTAACAAAACCAAATATTATCGGATCATAGGATGTAGTGAATCAGAAGGGATGCTTCCGACGACGGTCCATTTCCGGCGTCCTCGGTCCTTTCAATGATAAACAAATAATAGGAAAGGTAACGAAATGTTTGCGAAGTAGGCCTCAACGGAGAAAATTAGAAATTGGCTAGGTATTCTTAACAATAAAACAATTGATTCGGTTACGTAACACGTCACGCGAGATGACAACGCACTTTAGCGTCTTAATTTATCGTTTAAACGACAAAAGCAAAGATACTAGTCCAAACTAAAAATAATACACAACCTGTAACAGAATAAACGCAATACCTCTTAAGGGGTCATTGAACTCATCATTATGAACAACTTTCACTACAGGACCAACAATGAAATCGCAAAAAAAATCGACTCCCCCATACATTTATGTGCGCATAACTCGACAAAATGTACTGAACAGCTGTTTTTTTTCGCGATTTCGGGATTGGCCCCATAGTAAAAGTCGAGTCGGTCGAGTCGAGTGAAAGTCGAGTTGTCAACTTGTCACTGTCAGTCAGTGCCGGACGTCACACCATAGACAACTATTGAACTGTGTTCGGTTTTGTCTGTGGTGTGACCAGTGCCTCGTGGTAGGTTATGTCCGGTCCTGACATAGTTTAAATTGTAAATGGTTTTAGTTTTTAGTTTGTAACTGCTTTTATTTAATTTGGTGATTTTGTGCGTCATTTCTGGCGGAATTAAAAGTATTTTCTTTCTTTTTTCTTTTATTAGTAAAAGACCTCGTTTATTCTGATACACGTTGTATATATAATTCTATTTGCTGTTCTAGATTTATTAATAAGTTTTTGACATCAAGATAGTCAAGAGCTGGTTAGAAAGTTTTGAAAAGAAGATAAACGGCTATGAGTAATAAATAACTTTCTGAAAGCTTATTGTTTTGTCTGGGGTCGCATCGCGTCTCAAATGATAGGGGTATTAAAAGTTTCCTACCTTTTCCCGAAGACTTCGGCCATTAGTAAAAATAAACTTTATGGACATGACATGTGTTCAAGTGACAGTAAAGGAGATGAAATACAAGGTTTGTCGTATTTTCAGGGTAAATCGTGAATACGTTACTTCTAGGCAAGCGTGCTTCATCTTTGCCCACATCATCGCTTACCATCAGGTGAGATATTGGTCAAACGAGTGTCTATCAATAGTAAAAAATTGAGAAAAGTGTGAGGTATACAGGCTGAGTTTTTTAAGTGAGCGTGGATGGCCAAATATGCTAGTTTCCACCATCAATAAATGGCAAATCTATTTAGTCCGTCAGTTAGAGTATTGAAAAATAATGGACACGTATTTTTTGTTTTTGTAAATCAATGAATATTGACAAAGATAAAATGCATCAAAAATCGGGAGAGAGGGCTGATGACGTCACGTCGCTAGTAAAATTGTACTATCGTAGTGACGTCACGCGAGTTTTCAACGCTCTGTATCTTCGTAATTTTTTGTTTACGTGAAAAAAGAAAAAATACGTGTCCAATATTTTTTGGAAATCTATCTGACGGACTAATTCATTTTTTTCAGTAAAATACCCTATTTGAAACTATCAGGGATAGCGAAAAATACTCGAGCCTGATTATGATGAAAACTAAAACTGCATCATTGGATATTTGAAAAATCGGTATTCCTTGCCAGACAACGAAACGGTTGATTTGAAAAAAAATCATATCCTGAATTTTTTCACCATCATCAAAATGAAAAAAAAAAACTTCTAGCAATGTATTGATATACTGGAATGTGAAAAAAAAAAATTGTAAATGTAGGTACAGTTTATGATTACTAACATACATTTATGTTAGTAATCATAAACTGTACCTACATTTGTCTACACTAATATTATAAAGAGGAAAGATTTGTTTGTTTGTATGTTTGTTTGAATTGAATAGGCTCCGAAACTACTGGACCGATTTGAAAAATTCTTTCAGCATTAGATAGCTACATTATCAGGGGGTAACATAGGCTATATATTATCCCCGTATTTCCACGGGAACGGGAACTACGCGGGTGAAACCGCGTGACGTCCACTAGTAGAAAATAAAGTTCTGATTCTGATTATTTATATCTGGGACAAAATGTAGGCACTTTTTTTTGGCGTTCCATAATACATCATGATAATAATTTACATTTGTGTTTCACAGACAGATCGCCAATAGGGAATATGCACGAAAAAAATATCTATTTTTTATACAGTTTATCCAAAAATATACACAAATATAATACTAAAAGTGAAAATAGAATCAAAATTGCTCGAAAATCAATCGAGATATAATTATTTTAAACAAATATATCTGTCCCTCTCGCGAAAACGCTGTTTCCTATGGCAGCTGTATAGGCCCCAAGAACTTTGACGTCACAATTCATGTCGGACTTCTCTTTCTAATTGTAAACTTTGAAGCTTTATAACTTCATCGCTGATGAAGGTATTTAAAAAATAATTTCATAATTGTCTATTAGACCTAATAAGTATTTCATTTTGCAAATAAAAAAATCGTATGCATATTCCCTATTCGCCATTAAAGCAACCACAGACACAAGCCAAATACTTTCCCTAGATAAAAATAAACAGCAGCACTTTGAAAGAAACAGACCTATCTAAATATAAATACGGAAAAAACATTACAATATCTTTGAACCGTCGCGACTCCTCATTGATTTCGTCCCGAGGGTATAAGGAGGCACAAAGGGCCTCTTAGCCTCGACCTTGACAGCCAGCCTTATAAATAAAGAAGATGGCGGCCTTAGAACCCTCTTAGCGAACAACGGAGAGGGTTTTCTACGAGTTGCGCTCATGTCATTCACTTAATGTATCTCATATGATGGTAGTCCCTTGAAAAGTACTGATGGCAAATAACAATAGCTTTTTCGCGAACAGTTATACTTGCACGACATACATTTTCGCGAAAGACAATTAGGCAAGAAACCTTACAGTGAGGTCTCAGGGTCGATAATATGGGGTCAAAATCAAAAGACAAGATGGCGTTGTCAAAAATTTGCTATAATTTCGTCATGGTAATGAACCATGAGGTTTTCGAGATAGCTAATAAACGCGCATGTGTCTTTAGCGCCAAACTCCATCCGCGAAAGTGTTAATTCGCATAAGTGTTTCTTCGTGCAAGTGTCCATTCGCGAAAGTGTCTTTTCGCGCAAAAGTACATTCGTGCTAGTGTTTTTTCGCGGAAATGTCTTTCAATCAAGTGTTGAATTACCTTTTTGTACTGCTTCGGGCCCGTGACCCAATCCACAGAAACTGTATTTTCCTGTATAAAACGTTGCCTACGAGTATCACACTCAGCGAATTAATTTTCGTAATTGATTCAGTCCTTTTTTGCTGTGTTTTTAATATAAGTATATTTTATTTATCAGAAATGTGCGTCTATTTGAGAGGAATAAAATATTTTTTTTGTTTCTTCTTTCTTTCTTTCTTCTTTCGATCTTTCTTTTTTTCTTTTACTTGTTGAGGTTGCTTTTGCAAACAATAACAAAAAAAATGTATGTTAATTAGTTTTACTAAGGATTAGTTTAGCAGCGTTCTCTGTAAAACGCAACACCATACACTATGATCGCTAACTCGCCTGCCAAGCGTGGCGATTATGGCAAACACCCTCTTTTGGGGGGAGGCCTTTGTCCAACAGTGGACGTCTTTCGGCTGTCATGATGATGATGATGAAGAATTAGTTGAGATTCACGTCGCAAATGAACCATTTTTCTCAAAATAATTTCATGAATATATTGGTATCACAACAGCAAAATTGTCACCAGAAACTACCAGCTTACATAAAGTTACAGCTTTTGTAAGTATCTACCAGAATTTTGTAAACATTGTGTTCAGCGACTTATATTGCTGACTGTACCACCCTAAATCTCGGTCAAGGTCGCGAGGGCAAACTTATTATTGTTGTAGGGTAGGTAACAGATACTTCGCTGTTTACTCTATGTTTTAATGAAAATTAATTATATTTTGCTTTTTGCGGAGCTCTCCGGGGTGCGGAAAGGTTTGAAAGTCAAATGGTCATTAGGGATACATTGCTGATTCGAGAGCGTATGTTATCGTAATTACTTAAGATCCTATGTCTCCTAGCTGGTGCACAGTAGTCTCCCATCACGAAGAGTCTTGACTCTTGAGGTTCATTCACGCTTCACCCCGCTCCGCGTCATTCCGATGCTCGTCACTTCTACTGTCGCTGTGCGTTGCCAGGTTTGACGAGGACGGCCACCGCTTGCTTTTCCATTGACGATTCCAGTCATAGTTTTCGGTTTTTGTAAGTATAGATTTAGAATTCATGATAATGCGCACTTGCGCACGGCCAATGGCTTATTACGAGTACGTGCTTTCCGAGGCACGAACGCGTCAGACCACCAACTTTCAAACTTCAGATTGCTAGAGCGAAATTCGTAATGGAAAAATCCCGGTGACAGTTTCCCGACCGAGCCCAGGACGCCACCCTCGGCAGGCGACCTTGCGACCTTTAGATCAATGGGGCAGTAAGAGGTCTGTAATCAATCAATCAATCAATATGTATAAAATTCTTCCGTTATTGACTGACTAAATGACTGACAGACAATGTACAGCTGAAACTACTGGTCGTAGTAAGCTGAAACTTGGTATGTAGGTTTCTTGGGGAGTTTAGGGGAGCACTAAGAGAGGTTTTCCCGAAAATTCTACGAGTAATGGGAAAAAACAGGACGAAAACGAAAAACTAGTTCCATATAGCACTAGGCTTTGTTAGTAGTAGATAAACGCATGACAAACCAATCACTCGTTTTCCTAGAAGTAAGTCCGCCACACTATTACCAACCACTGCAACTCTTGAGAGCCAGAATCAACATTGGCGAACCGCCGAGTCAATGAAGTTCGACGATACGAAATCGCAACGAAATTATTCAGAAAAGAACGGCGTAGGAGTAGGAAAAACACCACTCTTCCCACCTGTAGTGTATACGTACATACATAAACAATGAATAAATAAATGATTAATATATTACTTGTATTTATGACTAATTATCAATATAGTCTATTACTATTGGCTGCATGAATGTATTTCTGTCGTCTCCGGTTATGCACGCGCGGGGGGCCCAGAGACGTGGGAGCCAGTCGTATGACAGCTGCCAGGGAGTGAAGACGCGTGCATGAACTAGTGAGCCGATATCTGTGTTATTTTATATATTTAATTATCTAGTGTACATCAGTACACCACACCACCTTATCAAGCAGGAGACATAATAGAGCTAGACCAATAGGTAGGTAAGGTACCAAGGGACATTTACAACTAAGGTCAGCACAGTTGCACAGCACCATAGATTGAAAATCCTAGAAGCAAGTTGCGGAATTGTTCGTAAGATTTATCGTGGCCCTGGAACGCAAAGAGCATTTGAAGGCCACGGGTAGGTTTTAGTCAGTAAGAGTCTAACACTCCCCCTCGCTCCGCCAAGAGCGGGAGAAGTGATTTGAAGACTTCTCATCAACAAAAAATCGGCCAAGTACGATTCGGACTCACGCACGCGGTTCTGTACCATAACCGAAAAAAAACGGGAACACCCAAATACTCCGAAATATTTTATTCCGAATTTCGATATTCCGATTTTCAAGAGTCCGAATTTCATAATACCTAATAATTATAATATCTATTATTATAAATCACGAAACTTATTTGACCGAAAGTCATACATGCAATTTGTTTGTTTTCCGATTTTCATTCGTCCGAAGAATCAAAAGCTCGATGAGTTTTCGATCCGAAAAACGACATTTCGATTCTCAATACCTCGAATAAACTGCTAAAATTAAGATTTTGATTTAGGTTCAATCAGTATAATATTCAGTTAGTTACATATTATAATATCCAAAGATATTTTAACTATTTTCGAAATAACTACGATCAAAAGACCTACTGTTTAATATACCTAACAAATATTTTTTAGTGTTTTGAACCTTAAATTAAAATATTATCTTAACAGTCAATAAGCTTTGCTACAAAAGTAAGTGACAGAAACGAATCGCTGTAAAACCGACTCCACGTAGTCTTGTCTGCCCTACCCCTAGAGTGTAATTTAAGCCCGCGTAGGTGCGGAGGGGCGAGGCGGCCCGCGAGCTGAGGAGCAGGTGTTATAATGCCCGCCACCGCGGCTGAGGCTGACCGGCGAAGCCGGCCAGCAAGCCGAAGCTGCAGTGGTGAGCGTTAAAACCATCAGCGACGATAAGTTCGCGGGGACCGCCGGAGCCCCGCAGCATCGAAGCCGTGACAGAAACCATGCCTGCTGCATGCTTGCTTGCATGCTGCATGCTTGATTTCATAATGCATGCTTGCTTGCTTGCATGCTGCATGCTAGCTTGCATGTTTGCCTGCATGCTTTCCTGCATGCCTACCTGCATGCTTGCTTGCATGCTTCATGCTTGCTTGCATGTTGCATGCTGCATGCTTGCTTGCAGGCAGCTTCCATCTGCCATTAGTTTTTAATTCTACCTCTTCATACTAAACATAATAATATACTTTTTTCTGACGAGCAATTGTTTATTTGTCTTGCTATTCAGTTTTACAAGACGTTTTTTATTTCGGAATTCCGATTAATAGGTATTTTAATAATCGGAATCCGTATTTTTGATGTTTCGAATTATCATTAAGTCGGACTTTTTGTTATTCGACATATTAAAACTCGGTATTTTAAGAATAGTAATTATAAACATTAGGAATATTGATATGTCGGAATTATTAAAAAAGGATTAATGATAAATCGGAGTTGTTTCATTAGGAATTTTGAACCATGAAAATCGGTATTTTGAAATTCGTATTTGTGACTGTCGGAATAAAGTTTTTCGTATTAATGTAGTGTACCCAAAAAAAAACACGTTTTTTTAAAGAAAAACCAATTAAATAAATGTAATTTAATTTAATTTCCATTATTTGTTGTTATGGCGGGAAACGCAATACACAATCCGGGAAAATTTCTACTGTGTGGGTACCTAATACCTACTACGGTTCTTGAGAGACAACCCGCTGACAGACAGGTGGACGGACAGATAGACATTATAAAAAATACAATTCAGCATCTGTACCTGCAACAGCCTTAAACCTTACAAGGTACACAACTAATTACCAGATTCTGGTTATCCCGACGCCAGTAATTAACTAATTAAGTGAAACACTGGCAAATTAATTGCACGCGTGTGTTCCACGTGGCTTGTTTACACATGTGCTCGCTTACATAAGGTGTGTGGTAAATATTATTGCCGATGAAGAGGTTGCACGTGGATGTATGTTGCGCCATGTTCTACCGGCAAAGAATGATGAGGAGTTTTACTTGTTACTGTCTTACCAAGAAGTATCGTGTCACCCAGTAACCGGTAAACAAGTTTGGCGCCCAGAATACTTTGTTACGAAGCGCTCTTACAAGCCTGGAGCGCGTAAAATTTAAGGCGTGACTTAAGGCTTGTTTGTATTCATGCTAATGACTTTGTGCATATAAAAGGAGCTAACTACCCCTCTTAGACCAGGGCTGAAACCTTTAAAAATTGTAAAAAGTGAAAAAAATATTATAGTAGGATGAAACCCATTGGAAAAGGAAGAGAATATAACAAATATTGAAGGAAAAATAATTTACGGGCGATCTGAGGTCGGGAAGTGGATGGGGGTGAGTTTTTTTTTGCATTTTCTGAGATTTACCATAGTAAAGTATATTTTTTTACACCATCAGAAAGTAGACATTTTAACGAACAAAATGCCCACCGACTTTTTTAAAAAAAGCAGATAATTTGACGGGAGAATTTTCGATTGAAAATTAGGGTGCTTTTTCGACAAGTCAAAATATAAATATTTCAAATTGAAAAAATGACAGTATGTTTGGGACATAAAAAGGTAAGTTTTCACCAAATTTCGTGAAAGATAAAAACAAAAAACCAAAAATTTGGTTATTTGAATTTTCTACATAAATGAGGTTATGTGAAAAAAGTGTAAATACAAAAGTTGTAGATCTTTTTACTACCTACAACTTTGCTATTTTACTTTTTTCCATAGGACTTTTAGTTTTGCCGGAAATCGAGATAAACTGTTTTTTTACCCTTAAAAACACCCCCATCCACTTCCCGACCTCAGATCGCCCGTAAATTATTTTTCCTTTCATTGTTGTTATATTCTCTTCCTTTTCCAATGGGTTTCATCCTACTATTATTTTTTTTGGTTTCAAAAATTATCGACTCTGGTCTATCTACGCGGCACTCATTTTTAATTTTTGCTACCTGCATTTTTATTTTTTTTTATAATAAAAATAATACATGTTTTTAAAAAGTAACAAAACCGTTTTCGTTTGTAATGCAAAGCAGTAAATATATTTCTTACATTCTTTTGATAAAAAAATTAAGGAGTAAAATGGTTTCATCTCAACAAATTGGAGGTTCCAACCAAATCAGGTGGTTTTTTCTTAATACGAGTATGTGATACCGATACATAAATTCAGCCGAAGAAAAGTTGCTTCATCTGCACGCTGTTTTTAAGCATTTCTCGAGATACATAATATTTGATTTGCAGGACAAGGTTTACAAATTACATAGAAGATTATATAATTAAAACTTCTCGTACTTGTGATATCGTTTATTAGTTCTTCATAATACGTTCGTGTAGATAAAGTATTATTAATACCATGAACAGCTTGATTCAACTTAATGCTAGGTAATATACATAGGCGGGTTGTGGCACCATTTTAAATAAAGAGTACCTACTAGGTATTACTACAGTTTGTGTTTTATAAGTATAAACTAGAGACATTAAAAAAATGTGAATCGTTACATCATCTTGCTGTAAAAAAAAATTAGTTCTATCTCCACTTGCACAAAATTATCACTAAATAAAACAATTTTCATTACTGCTCCGCTCCTATTGGTCTTAGCGTGATGATATAACCTATAGCCTTCCCCGATAAATGGGCTATCTAACGCTGAAAGAATTTTTCAAATCGGACTAGTAGTTTTCGATATTAGCGCGTTCAAACAAACAAACAAACTCTTCAGCTTTATATTAAGTATAGATAGGCTTGAGATTGACCACTATCTCGCCTGATGACAACGATGATGTGGTTGACGATGAAGCACAGTAATTGCCAAGAGAACTCACGTATTTAGTGATATGTGGTGCAAGCAGTTCTTAGAATCTGTGTAGTCAGATAAATAAACAAATAATATTTCGTATAGAAGTAATAATCTCTCTATGATGGTGTTCAAAATAACGACTTACGAACTACTGGAGAGTAGAGCTTGAACTGTAGAGTCATTGAGAGTAAGATCTTCTCTTCCTATTCTTATTACTTTAGGTTAGCTTTTATCTTAGGCGTTTGCCTTGTGACCCAGTGGTCGTGGATTCAATTCTCACGGGAAAGCATACTTTGTAAAGTTGGTTTCCAGTTTGGCTAGGACATTGCAGGCTTGAATCATCTGATTGTGTGATTAAAAAGATGAATTCGTGCTTCGGAAGGCATATGTATATGCCGGTGGTCCCGGCCGCCAAATGGCGGTCGCAATGTCAGAGGCCCTTGAGGCGGTTTAGAAACTCTGACACTAGGGTGTGTTGGGTCGTTAGACCTTACTCTAAGATCTGTACTTCTTTTTCCGTAGCATTTTTTTTGTCATTTAGGAGTTGAATGACTCGTCGTCAAATAGGTGATGCTAATTTTCGCTTCTATCTGAAGTATTCATTTCGTTTTGTGGTATTGTGTAAGGAGTATCGATTCTAAATAATTATTTTAACAAAAATTCTTCGTCAAAATAGCATCCAGTTAAGTCAATTATGTCGAAAGGCTTAGTTTACAAATCGGACGGGCTCGTCGAGCTGGATCTTCGGTTGGATCCAATCCAGGAAGGAGTATACCCTGGAGTAGACATCGGGGTACCCGCGGGCGCAAGGCATGCCCCATGATACAACTCCCACCAAGCTGTTTTTAGCAACGAGGGGGCCACCGGAATCACCCTGGAAAAATAGGGGAAAAGTTACATAAATGGAAAATGTCATAAGCTCCCTTCATCGTCGACTTTGTTTCTGTTACCTCTGACCTAGACTAGAGTCAAGAGCAAATCCATCACAAATAAAAAAAAACCGGACAAGTGCGAGTCGGACTCGCCTACCGAGGATTAGAAGAAGACATACCAATTTGTAGCTACAAATTACTTTAAATAAAGACTATATTTGTCTTATGATTTAATTACAAATTAATAGTTTTCAGACTTTTCCCTATATTTGTAGTATAAGACGGTATAACTTGTCAAATTTCATAATTCTAGGTCTACGGGAAATCCTTACTTCCTTACTAATATTATAAATGCGAAAGTAACTCTGTCTGTCTGTCTGTCGCGCTTTCACGCCAAAACTACTGAACCGATTTAAATGAAATTTGGTACACAGATAGTCTAAAGCTTTAGAAAGGACATAGGCTACTTTTTATCCCGAGAATATGGTCCTTAGGGGCCACGCGGGCGAAGCCGCTGGCAGAAGCTAGTACTCTATACATTTTGATTCCCTTGACAGTGTCGAAATAAATGTTGTTTGGGGCATAAACGACCGTATCTTTATTTTACGTTAACTTAGAAGTTTGATTTTTTCACAGCTTCAAGGGACTGTAGATCTAAGTATATGGTTTTAATTTCAACCCGATACCTCCACCCGTTCCCGAGATAAAGGGTTTTGACAGACAGATGCACGGACAACAAAGTGATCCTATAAGGGTTCCGTTTTTTCCTTTTGAGGTACGGAACCATAAAAAAAGTCGTCTCTCGTACTCTTTTTATTTATTTCTTCAAATCTTGTTATTTTCTGACGCTGCCAGAGTTGCTAGATGTATTAATTGTTTTCTGAGGTTTACAATTATAGCTTCGGTATACAATGTTTCTTAGGTACATTATGTAACATTTATCCTCATTTTATTAACAGTCGTAATTACTGATTATGTCTAGAATTTAGTTAGCTAAATAAATTTTCTTAACTTAATATTAAAGCCGGACATTCTGCTGACAGATTGCCGTCCCTTGGCGATATGTTTCGCTGAAAACAGTGGAAACTAACTTTTCACTTAGGAGTTAAGGCCCTACCTCTGCTTCAGAGCCGTCAAAAGGCTACTTTCTAATGGATATTCCCCATTAACGGCTGGGTCAAAAGATTGGAAAAAAATATATGTATATGGTAGATTCATAAACAACAATATGAACAATTGTTGTTTTCGTATGACATATAGTTTTACTGTAAAAAAATATTTAATAACACGCTATTTTTTGGATATTTCTTCCAAACGGCTTCGAAGTTTAAAAATATTTTTACATGGAAAAATTGCTGGTAAAGTGTACTACAAAGTGAAAATTGCTCATGTAAATCAATCAATATTTTGCAAAGAAAATGTTCAATATTGAGTCTCCCATATATAAAAAGCTCTGTTTGGGTGGAGGCGGCAGTGATCATTCCGCGCGCGCCACCCGACCGTGACGGACGTCTGCTCCGTGACTCATCGCTGCTCGCTCGCTCGCTGCTCGTCCCGCTCGCCGTGACGTCACTGTGGTCGCTGACTACACATTTTGATCCGACGCTGCCTTTTTCAAGGCAGCCGAGAGATATCTTGTTTCCGTTTCGGGTACTGTCAAAAACGTGGTGACCCCTTCAGGGTAAATCCACGTTTCTCGTGGTCACTCGGTGGAAACCTTTCGGTGCCAACGAAGCCGAGTGGGTGTTGACCCGACACACCGACCTAGCCCCTTCAGGGCCTAGGTCAAGTCGGAAGGGTATTGGACCCGCGGCCTTGGGGGGCCTCCTAGTCGCGACCAATTACTTAACCCCGCTCTCTTCCAGCTTCGTCGGTCGGTCGCAAGACCCATAGGGACTCGCTGCACAATAAGATCGGCAGCGAGATCACAAGCTTAGGGCACACCTTAGGAACTCACCTCCCTGTCTACACCCGACAGGGAGGGTACACATCCCCGGGAACTCCCACCCGGGGAGTTAGGTTTGCTAGGAGTTTAGGTTTAGGATCCCCCTCCCCCTGCCCTTAAGGCATATGTTTCCCTCCTCCCAGTATTAAAAATGCCTCCCCCTAAGGAGGTGGACGCGATCCTTTGGGATCTCGTCCAAAGACTAATAGAGGACCACCCCAATCAGGAGTTGGTCCGAATAGTCAACTATAGGTTGCATAGGCTGGAGAGCCTTAAAAACTCCCAGCCCAGTAGGACTAGCTCGCCTCCGCCGCGTGAGTCACTCTCCCCCGTGCCCCCTCAGGGCCCCTCCCCCCCCTCTCCAACTCACGATGACGTCACTGATTTCAGTGACGTACTCGAGAGTGCCCCGCTCACATTAGAGCCTGACTCCCCCACTCCCCCCCCCATGGACTACGAGTCCGGTTCGGAAAACGACTCGGGTACCTCAGACTCTTCCGCCGAATTTACCCTTGTGGGTAAAGGTAAGCGGAAGAAGAAGAGCTCTGCCGCTCAGGAGTCCGCCCCCAAAGCCAGGAAGACAGTGGTCCCGACTGTCTCCCCTCCCTCCCCCGCTGCCACGACCTCCGCAGCCCCCAAAGCCAGCACCTCCCAGCAGGCGTCTCGTCCCCCCAGCCCGATGGCCACTGCCCCCCCGGCCACCCAGTCCGACCCGGCGCTCGTCAAGAAGTCGAAGTCTCCGCCACCCCTCTTCATTCATGAAGCGGCAAAGTGGACGGAGGTTTCGGGCGCTTGTAACGAGCGCCGAATCCATTTCTCCCACGCCCGTGCTGTGGGAAATGGAATTAAGGTCCAGGTGCCTTCTGCCCAGGACTACAGGGAGTTGCATAAACTCCTCGTAGCGAGGAAGGTACCTTTCCACTCGTTCGCCTTCGAGGAGGAACGTCTAGTCCGCGTGGTAGTGAGGAACGTCCCTCACGCCATATCCCCTGAAGAGATCAGTAATGATCTCAAACGCCAAGAGATCCCGGTCGCTGCGGTCCACCGCATGCACCGCCGTGGTGGAGCACCATATAATATGGTGCTCATCGTCTGTAATCCAACAGACGATAAATACCACCCCATCTTCAAAATCTCGAAGATTTGTTTCCTAGAGGGCTTGAAGATGGAAAAGCCCCGTCGTAGCGGTATAGTTGGCCAGTGTCACAACTGCCAACTATATGGCCATTCACAGCGCAATTGCTTCGGCAAGCCGCGCTGCGTCAAGTGCCTGGGCGACCACGGCACCCCTGACTGTCCCCGTCCTAAGGACCACACACAATGCGCCGACCCGCCCAGCTGTGTGCTGTGCGGGGAGGCTGGGCACCCGGCTAACTACCGTGGTTGTCCCAAGGCCCCCAAATCGTCTGCGCCCAAACTGGCAAAGCGTGCAAACGCTCGCCAGCAGAGGGAAGCCCCCACGACCCAACCCCCCGTGGCCCTATACCCTCAGCGCCCCAGCCCTTGGAACGCGCTGAACCATAGGGCTCACTTCTCGGCGCTCGGACCCGCGCCTACCCAGACCCAGGCCCCTACGGCCCAAAAGCCCTCCCCGGCCATCCCGGCCCTCATGGATGTAGCCATACCTCCATTCCCCCGACCATCGGTCGCCGTCGTCGGAGCAGCCACCCCTCAGGCAGCCACTCCTCCCCCCCCACCACCAAAGGCTACTTCCAAAGTCCCAACCCACCCTATTCCCGCGAATGCGCCTGAAATGGCCATCCATATTAACATGGCCTTCTACAAGGCCTTCTACTCCCCCAGAGCTGTGGCTATGACCGAAGCTCTGAAGGCCTCTGACATCACTGAACACGGTGCCGTATACCGTGAATTCAGTGATGTAGTTCACTTTATTAGCCTCTATGAACGTCTTCATGGCTAAGTCCCCCGCAGTAACATGTAGGTTTAGGCCGAAGTCCCTCCGGATAGGGTACTTCAATTCCAACAGCCTCTCAGGCCAACGCGATGAGATCGCCAATTTCCTCCGCGACCATCGCATAGATCTGCTTCTGGTGCAGGAGACGTTCCTCAAGCCCCATCTTCGGGATCCTAAAATTGCGAACTATCGGTTAGTTCGCAACGACAGGACCCGATGTCATGGGGGAGGAACTCTCATATATTACAAATCGTCCCTATACTGCATCCCCATGGATCCGCCCGCCACCCTAACCGAGCTTGAGGTCTCTGTCTGTCGGCTCGGCATGACAGGCCACCAACCCCTCACGGTCATTTCTGTCTACGACCCTCCCACCACCACTCCCATAGGCCCCTCCCTCAGAAATGACCTCACAACTCTTCTTGGCTTGAGTGACTCCGTCCTTCTGGCGGGGGACCTCAACGCCAAACATCCCTCATGGAATAGCCACACGGCTAATCCCAGAGGCAGAGCTCTGTTCGAGCTCAGCAGCCCCCTCAACTTCGATGTCATCGCTCCGATGCATCCTACTCATTACCCTCACCAACCTAACTGGCGACCCGACGTGCTCGACATCGCTCTCCTCAAGAATGTAAACTTACGTTTGCATTCTGTGGAGGCGGTGGACGAGCTCAACTCGGATCACCGACCGGTTATTCTGGAGCTCACTCCCAGATTCGGTCCTCCCGACCCCTCCCAACCTCCTCCCACCAGAGTGATCACTGACTGGCGCAAAGTAGGTGAAAAACTGAAAGTCACCACGTCACATCACCTGGATAAAATCCCAGATCACATAGAGTCAGCTGCCGACACGGCGGCCGCGATCGGCTCGCTCACGGAACATGTACAGTCAGTCCTGGACGAATGTTCAAGGGAGGCTCCGGCGACGGACGACCGTCGCTGGAAACTCCCGGACGATGTGCGTGAACTGTTGACCGAGAAGAATGCGGCCGTCCGTGCCTACAGCTCTTTTCCCTGTGCTAGTAACAAGGCTTTTATGCGTTACTTACAGCGTAAAGTAAGCAATCGCATCAAAGAGTTTCGTGACAAGCAATGGGATCAGATGCTCAGTGATCTCCATCCCAATCACCTCGCATTTTGGGAACTTCAGAGGAAGTTACGCGCCTCCGAGGTTACCACTATGCCCCCCCTCACCCGCCCCGATAACACTCTCGCGTTTAACGACGACGAGAAGGCCGAATGCCTGGCTGACAGCCTAGAGGCCCAGTGTTCCCCAAGCTCGAACCCAGTCGACCCGGCCCACCTCGCCGAGGTGGACGCCGAGGTCGAACGTAGGACCTCCCTCCCTCCCGTCGAGGACCCCGACGACCCTCTCCCTCCCGTCACTCCCGACGAGGTGGAGAAGATCATCGGCCAACTCAGACCCAGGAAAGCCCCTGGGCGCGACGGCATTACCAACAGGGTAGTTCGACTCTTTCCCAAGACTCTGATCGTGTTGATGACCGCCATCTTCAATGGCGCTCTGTCCAACAACATGTTTCCGCAGCAGTGGAAAGAGGCTATCGTGATCGGCATTCCCAAGCCGGGTAAGCCCAAATCCTCCCCGTCCTCCTACCGCCCCATCAGTCTGCTCAGCTCGCTCGGCAAGATCTACGAGAGGCTTATCTATAAGCGTCTCAAGGATTACGTCGAGCGAAAGAGTCTCATCCCCAACGAGCAGTTTGGCTTTAGAGCCACTCACTCGTGCGTCCAACAGGTCTACCGCATCGTTGAGCATATCAACGGCCGCTATCAACGCGGCTTGATGACGGGAGCCCTGTTCTTCGACATAGCGAAAGCCTTTGACAAGGTCTGGCACAACGGTCTGATATACAAGCTATATCAACTCGGGGTGCCAGATCGTCTCGTGCTCATCTTACGAGACTATTTGTCGAACCGCACCTTTCGATTCCGTATCGAAGGTGCGCTTTCCACCCCCCGCCCCATCCGCGCCGGCGTACCGCAAGGCGGTGTGCTGTCGCCTCTTATTTTCACGCTGTTCACCAGCGATATTCCCCCTGATCCCCAGTCGCAATTAGCGCTCTTTGCCGACGACACGGCCGTTTACTACTCTGGCAAGAGTGGTAAATCCATATCTCATCACCTCCAAAGATCCGCCAACCGCCTAGGCGGTTGGTTTCGGAAATGGAGGATTGAGGTAAATCCCGAGAAAAGTCAGGCGGTCCTGTTCCGCAGGCCGCGGGCTAGACTCCCCCCGATCCTTCCACCGATCAAGATGTTTGGCAAGCCGATCCCTTGGGAAGAGCGAGCCAAATATCTAGGAGTGATCTTGGATAAAAACCTCAGTTTTATGGAGCACATTAAGGCGGTGCGCTCGCGCGCCGCCTTCGCTCTCGGTAGGCTCCACTCGATGCTGAACCACAACAGCAAATTATCCCTAAAATGCAAGCTGCGTATCTACACCACTTGCATTCGCCCCATCATGACCTATGCGTGTGCTACATTCGCCCACGTAAAGTCATACCGGATCCATAGGTTGCAGTCCCTCCAAAACCGTTTTCTCCGGAAGGCCACGGGTGCCCCGTGGTTCGTTCGGAATGAGCGACTCCATGTCGATCTCAAAATCCCGACCATCAAGCAGTTCATGAAACGCCTCACGAAGCGTTTCATCGAATCTGCTGAGAGGCACCAGAACCCTCTTATCGCATCGGCTACCCGATACGCTCCCTCCCAGATTAGTAAGGTCCGCCGTCCACGGCATACCTTACTAGAACCCGATGACCCAATCACCCTTGTACAAGAGAGCTGTAGGGAAACCAGTACTCTTAAACAAGCACACAAACCGCGACCCGCCGCCTTCCGGCCTCGCCGCCGAGGCCCTGCGCGACGTCCCAGTAATAATAGCAATGTTGTTGTTGCTCCCCGTCTTTTGCCTAACGAGCCAGCCCGCGTCGCTGAGCCATTAGCTTTAAACCCCCTAAATAATGTCATGACCCAGCCTGTCCCTTGCTGCCCTCCCGATAACGATGCCACTGAGCCGAGGCCCGAACCCCACAGGGGGTGCCCCCAGTGAGCAGAGTTGTAGGTTTAAGTATTTTTAGTTGCCTTGGCTGGGGGCTTTAGAGTCATTCTGAGGCCACCACAGGCTAGCCCGGTTAAGTAGTAACCACCCGTCTAGAGGTGAACTACGAGTGGTCATTATCAAAAAAAAAAAAAAAAAAAAAAAAAGGAGGCGGCAGTCGTGCGTTAGTACTGAGACGGGGAGGCTGTGTCGCTCGTTGCTCCGCTCGCGCTATCGACCGACTACGCGTATATGAATGTGTTAGTGCAAATATTTACGAACTTTTGTATTAGTGTGCGTTCATAGACTAGCTCTTTGCAGAGGAGCCAGCTTGATTGAGCGCGTGGGCGCACTGTACAGTTTCATACAGCAACTTTTATCAAAATACTATCGGCGTCGCTCGGGTTTTATGTTTGTCTGCTCTTTTTTTTCAAACGTAGCCGACGTTAATTCTTAATTTCTTTTCTTACCAACAAACTGACTAATATTAAAGAAAAATAAAAAATCAATGTAAGTTTATTTATTCACTTAAACTTCATGAACAATAGTGGTACATAGGCGGACTTAATGCTACGAGGAGTTCTCTTTTAGTCAACCTTTGGGTTAAAAGAAATACACTGTGGTAGGTGTACAGCTCTTCAACACGTACATAAACAAACACAAGTTCATAAACAAACATTTATTTTCATTATTCGGTCGGTATATGCGGCGTGTCAGTCGCGTCTGTGGGGGACCGTTTGGCTAAATTAAATTGTTTTGATAAAATTATGATATCTTTTGAATGTTCGATTTGAGTAATTCAAAAAATTAAGTGAATTAAAGTATGATTTATTTATAAAACTGATACCAAGGTGCGAATAACGTGGTCTGCTTTGGTCTGTCATGTCGTATCTATTAATTTTTAAATAAAAAAAGTGACGTACAATAATAGTTGGGCGTTTGGTATCACTGCCTTTTCTGTTTGTAGATATTGATGGGTCCTCTAAAATTCAAGTTTACTATATTATTATATCATCAATCATTTTCGCAGCGCACGCAAAGGGAGGTAATTTGCAGGGTTCCGTAGTTAAATAAGGATTTACATCGGTAATTCTTTTCAGAGACATTTCTCCAGTGTGTCTTCACTGTCACTTGGTCGGGTTTTTTCAACAATCATCGTCGTATTTCCAGTTTACAAAATAAACCGATAAAAAAACGTTATCAATTAAACACCTAAAACTTTCACAGGAATCACAGAATCTGAAGTTTTTGAGTTAGTGAAATTGCTACAAAATTATTTAGCAGAGCTGAAATAGGCTTAAAATTTATTTATTTCATTTACTTTACTTACTTTAGAATGTACTTTTTTATTTGAAATCTTTTTACGAGACTATAAAGTGGTATAGGCAGAAACAAAAAGTAGTAGGTACACTGCATACTCGAAACTCAAGGTCAAACTGTTACCAGTGCACTGGTAACAGTTTGACCTCGAGTTTCGAGTATCTTTATATAGATCGTAAGCAGAAAAGACGAAACTGCTTCACAAAATTGTTTTATCTGACCTATATTGTTTTACTTCTATTAAACCACATTCGTATAAAAAATGAGACCAGTGAATAAAAATATGCGTAACGTATGTATCTATCTAAACTAAAAATTAGCCGTGCAATCGCCATACTCTTGTGTAGTCGTAGGCAAAAAAGCCGGCTTGGCGCGCATGTCTGCGTCCTCGCATAATCTTTGATAATAGTTTTGAGGTAGCGCGTGCGCTACGGAAATGTTTGTGAAATAATCATTAAAATTCCAGAAATGTCTGTGTTCTTCTTTCTTCTTTAAATGTACGCAAAATGCCTAAAATGTTTTTTATCTGGAATGTACTGTTATATATTTTAACCTAAATTCTCGTCATTCTCCGATATTTGATCGAAATACGACTGATATAACAAATATTAATATCCGTTGAGCTAACAAATGTTATGATGGAATATCTACGAACATCATGATGTCGTGATTTATTGTGAAAGCTGCCATTTTGAACGTTAACACAATATTTGGAATGATATTGGGGAATACGATATAACTTTGTAAGGAGAAAATCCTGCTCCATAGTTTTAAGCGACAGAAATGCGTTTACGATTGTGCTGTTGGCTATTCGCTGGTGAGTTGTCATCACATAGATGAGGTTAGATATCCTTACTATAATATTATAAATGGGAAAGTAACTCTGTCTATCTGTCTGTCTGTCGCGCTTTCACGCCAAAACTACTGAACCGATTTAAATGAAATTTAGTACACAGATAGTCTAGAGCCTGAGAAAGGACATAGACATACTTTTTATCCCGGGAGTATGCTCCCTAGGGACCATGCAGGCGAAGCCGCTAGCAGAAGCTAGTATTACATATTTTAATTTTACCAATTTTTTGACTTTGTACTAAGGATGTTACGAAGCTTCGGCTCCGACCGGTTCCGACACTTTTCAATTGGAGGTCGAAGCATAATTCGCTACTTTTAGAGTCAATTCATTTGATTTAATATGCTAATGTTATTGAAAAACTGATTGTTTTTATTTTCAACGCCTATGATAAGTAGGTTTTATATTTCCTTATTGAAATTAAAGAAGTTGACTGAATAAAGTTTGAACTATGTTATTTTATTAAACTAGCTCTTAACACATTTCTCTTCTCTTACGACCTTCGATCTCCGACTCCGATGCCGGTTACAACTTCGACAAACACACTTAAAAACTCCGACTACGACTTCGGCTCCTATAAAACCACCTCCGTAGCATACCTGCTTTGAACTTTGAGTAAAGTTGATTTTTCTCATATGAGCAAAAATCGCGAATCTACTGTTTATCTATCGCCTATCTGTCAAGTCAGATAAATAAAAAAATCGATGGCTTTATCTGAAGGTATAGAAACAGCCACAGAATGGTGTACTTACATGACAAGCCCCTCACAGAATGGTGTACTTACATGACAAGCCCCTCACAGAATGGTGTACTTACATGACAAGCCCCTTCCCCGGTCTTGGTGAGGGAACAGATCTGCGAGCTGTGGACAGGGTTGATCTTGTTGTAGAAGTTTTGGCAATCCTCCACGCTCAGCGCGGTCAGGTTGATCATCTGCAGTTGGACGGGCAGGGTGCCGGGGTACTGAAACAGAAGGAGTCTTTAGTGGCAGTGAAGAGACATGTATAGTGCACGGCTTTTGTAAAAATTGCAATAAATATTTGGGGAGGTTTTGAACCGCTGATTTTTTTTTGCAGATTTAGGATCGATCCCATAGTAAAAGTTCTTCATTATGATGATTTATGATATGAATAATTTTAAAAATGCTGATTCTGTGAGTATGGGGACAGATAATGATGGAGGAACTACGACGTAATAGTCCAAGAAGTACCAAACAAAACTGCTAAACAAAAGTGACACGGTAATGGTCGAGTCCCGGGTGCTCGGAAGGTGTTTCGTAGGTTTTCGCGAAAGCTACAGGGTTGTCAAATATTACAAAATGATGCAACCCAATTACAGTTTTGTAATTGGACTTTCCCCACCTTCGTTGTCTACGGGTCCGTTGGTTCACTGGTATGAACTCAAAAGTGTATACTTTGATAATCTCCAACAGAAAACGCGCGTTACTAAAATGTATTTTTAACCAAGGCATAGTTCGCGTTTGAAAAGATTTTCGCAAAAAAAGTTGTCTTTAACTGCACCCAGGGTGTCATCTAATTCTGTACCAAAAATCAACATCAGTTCTTCGATTTAGGTGTCAAAGCGTAACAAACAAACGAACTCACAGGAAGGATTCGTTTCAGAAAATGTTCAGGCAGTTTTGGGTGTTAAAAAGTTGTGGGTTGATAGCAGCCCTACCTGAATGAGGGAGTCACGAAGCCCTAATGACACAATTAGGGAGCCCTACGAATGTGCCGGGAATAATAATAGTGGCAGAGGGTGAGTTTTCGCGGTTTCCTGTAACTAAGCAGGTTTTTGTGGAATAAGGGATGAAACGAAAAAAAATTGTGGTTTTATTAAGTCAGTATGATAGGCTTTTTTGTGTTGTTTATTCCTTATGGTTTTGGAGAGTTCTCGTTCAGGATTATTTGATTGACTCAGAAATAATTATTGTGTGTATGCTTGGATTGATTCAAGTTCTGATGGTACCTAAAGTTTTCGTTGAACAAAACTTATACATAGAACTCATTATTACGAGGACCTTGTTAAGGAGATTTTTTATGTTCGACCTGTGAAGGCTTTGCACCCGATTCATTTGAGTTTATACTTTTTACTAGTTGACCCGCGCAACTTCGTCTGTTCTGCTCCTATTGGTCTTAGCGTGATGATATATAGCTTCTAGCCTTCCTTGATAAATGAGCTATCTAACACTGAAAGAATTTTTCAAATCGGACCAGTAGTACCTGAGCGCGTTCAAGCAAACCAACAAACAGCTTTTTATATTAAGTATAGATTAGACACATCCAGAAACTACATGATTTAATAAAAAGTAGGTACATCCCGACTATATGGTTAAAATTTATAGTGGTGTGCGATTTTTAACGTTTACGAAAAGTTGAGTTCTTTTTAATATTAAATTATTATTTTTAGGGTTCCGAAAAAAAGCAACCCTTATAGGATCACTCGGGTGTCTGTCTGTCCGTCTGTCACAGCCAGTTTTCTCCGGATCCACTGGACCGATTCTGTTGAAATCTGGTTTTGTGGTATGGGGGTCACTTTTCGGGGTCAAACTAGAAAATTAAAAAAAAAGTTTTTTGAACAATATCGTGTGACATATCAAATGATGGTTTTAATTATATTTTTTTTTTATAATTTTAAAATAAATAGTTTTGAAGTTATTCAAGAAATTAGACGAAAAATGACCATTATCTCCGAAACTACTGAGCCTAAAATTTTGAAAAAAAAATGAAGATAATAGATCTTTACCTAAAGATAACAGAAAAACCTATTAGAAGTCTGTAGTGTTAAAATAACATGATAAAAAAAAATTAAATTCGTTCGGAACCCTTTGCACGCGAGTCCGACTCGCACTTGGCCAGTTTTATCGTAATTTATCTGCCTAGCCTTTCCAAACTATGTTGGGGACTGTAGTAATATAAAAAAAAACCTAAACCTAACTCACTGGATTCAGCTGAATACGAAGTCCCTGTTATAATGACATTAATTAAAAACAATTTTGTCTGAAACCCTAAAACAATCCGAATTGCGTGTACAATCTATTACGCATGTACAGGATAAGCAAGGGAAAGTAATTTTCTTCCCGACTCGAATCTCACTTTTGATTAAAAGGGGAAATAAATGTCAAATGTTTAATTTCCCTGTTGACTTGGGGTGTTAATAAATAAAGTCTTTGAAATGAGGTTTACTTTTCTTTTTTGTTTTGTTCTTGGATGGCAACTTTCTTTTATTTATTTGTTCAATTGTTTTAATTATTGTGTTCTGTTTTCTTTGTTCTCCAATTAAACGTTTTTTGTAGTAATGAAGTGGTAGGCGTTAGCAATACAGTAGGAATCTCATGATATCAAGCCATTTTGGCAGGTTTTGGTAGAGTCTTTGCTAAGTACTTCGACAGTACCTATGTTACAGGGATATTGAAAAAATACCCAAAACCTCTTAATCCTGACTTTGTATCATGACCCTGAAAACAACATTTGTTCTACGACTTTAACCTCAACTAAACAATGTAGTAAAAAAAATATTTTTTACATTTATTTTACAGACTTCATCTGTAAAATTCGCATATACTGCGCGCGCGCACGCACTCAGTCCCGCGCTGCCGGCCGGACGGCGGCCTTTCGTCGGCCGCCTCATAAAGAATATGCAAAATTTTGACTATGTTTATATTTATTGTATGGAAAAAACTGTTTCGAGTATTTTTTCAATTTCCATGTATACTAAGCAACTACAAAAAACCACTATAGGTACTTACAGAAATCCTTCCCCATCCACTAAGAAACAGATCTGCTCCAGCTTCAGTATCCTCAGTCGGCAGCGCAATCGGCTGCACGAGGTCACTGAACTTAATGTCCGACTTGACTTTGAGCAGACTGACGTCATTGGTGATGGCTGCGGCGTCATAGTTCTCGTGGCTGATGATCTGATCCAGGAAGTAGGTGTCGCCGCCGAGGATGCGGTTTGTTGTGCCCACTACCACCATGATGCCGTATTTTGATTGGCTGTAAGGGAAGAGAAGGTGGATTATGATCTGAGCCCGAATAGTTATGATTACCGGTACCCTATTACTGCCTCCGCTGTCCGTCCGACCGTCCGTCCGTCCGTCCGTCCGTCCGTCCGTCCTTCCGTACGTCCGTCCGTTCGTCCTTCCGACCGTCGGTCCTTCCGTCCATCCGTCTGTCCGTTCATCCGTCCGTCCGTCCTTCCGTCTGTCGCCCGTCCGTCCGTCCATCCTTCCGTCCGTCTGTCCGTGCTTCAGTCCGTCCGTCCGTCCTTCCGTCCGTCCGTCCGTTTATCCATCCATCGGTCCGTCCGTCTGTCTGTCTGTCAGTGGGCTGTATCAAGCCTGTTTATGGTACAAAACTCTGCGTGTGAGAGTCCGACCCGCATTTGGCCGGTTTTTTATTTTCTTGTTTTATAAAGCCTACCTATCTGGCGTATTTCTCCCCACAGCTGGGCAAAGGTTTCACCCTCCCATTTTCACACAGCTTTGCCCTTTGCTAGTAAGGGCAAGTACTTTCGCAAGGTGTTGAGCTCGTCCCACAATCTTCGCCTTCGTCTGCCGTGATGTTGTCTGGTATTAAGACATAAAATTAAAAGGAACCATTCGGTGGATCTTTTAAAACAAATAGCATAAAACCTAATTAACATTTTAAAACGAATAGCATAAAGCCGGATAAGTGAGACTCGGACTCGCGTGCAAATGGTTCCGAACGAATATATAATAATGTTCCCCAAAAGATTCCATTTCTTTTTATTTTTTTGTTGTACACCTACCACAGTGTAGTCTTTTTAACCCAAAGGTTGACTGGTAGAGAATGCCTTGTTGCATTAAGTCCGCCCATGCATTTACAACTACTGTACATAAAGTTTAAATGAATAAATAAATATAATTTTCATACCGTACATCCTATATAGGTTCCGTTATTCGTCGTTCGGAACCCTAAAAAGGGAAGTAGGTAGTATGTTTGTTAGTTTCTATTACATATGTTTGTAAACTGTGATCTCTGAAATTACTGAATCGATTCCGAAATTTCATTTATAGATAGAAAAATATACTATAGTGGATACCCGCAAAAATCAAATCCACAGTTCCTGAGGGGGAGCCACAGGAGCGAAGTTGCGGCAAAAAGCTAGTAGTAGCTAGTGTAAAATATTGGTTCTCGTATAAAGTTACGTCCAGTGAGATCCTAACAGGGTTGGTCTATCTTGTGATTGAATTCATGAGAATGAATCAATGGGATAAGTCACTTCTGGTGAAAACTTTGAAAAGGTTATTAATCAAGTACAATACCTACCTACAGAAAGTCTATCTATATCTATACTTAATATATAAAGCTGAAGAGTTTGTTTGTTTGTTTGCTTGAACGCGCTAATCTCAGGAACTCCTGGTCCGATTTGAAAAATTCTTCAAGTGTTAGATAGCCCATTTATCGAGGCAGGCTATATAGGCTATATATCATCACGCTAAGACCAATAGAAGCGGAGCAGATGAAGTTGCGCGGGTCAACTAGTATTCTATCAATACAAATTTTTCGGAATTTTATGACTCAAAAGGCAGGGACAAATACTAAGTAATATTAATCACTAGTCACCACTAAAAGTAATTACGCGGAAATGACTTTGCATAACAAATAGAAATAGATTGGCAATTACGGGAACCTTTAGTTATTTTCCTGTTATCATCCTAATAACGCCCCCGTCCAAAGACATATACCTATAAGCAACTAGACATTCCATATCTGGCTGTCAAGTTAAACGGTTAGAAAAATATGATAGACAAAGCGATCTGCGGCCAGTTGTTTTTGACGTGATAACGTTTTAAAAATCGATGAACGGCTGCACGCACAAAAAAGTGTCACGTTCCGCCTGATCCGAGCGTGCAAGCGAGAGCGCGGAACAAGCGATAGAGAGGTACGATCGGCCTAAGCGTTCGGCTTGTTTGTTAAGAATTCAATTGTTTCCTTATGACGTTATCACGTAAAATTATCGTCCGTAAATCGACTTTACAGAAAAACAATTTGTTTCTAAAATTCGGGTTGGTCACGTCACAGACTGTACGACTGTACGTAGTAGGGTACTACACTACGACCCAAAGAAAATAATCAGCAGTGCGATTCTGTAAAAGTCTTAAGTGAGTTCTTATTTGGGACAAGCCCGCCACACATTCCCAACCACTGCAACTCCTGAAAGCCAGAATCAACAGTGGCGACCACCAGAAAAACGCCGAGCAAATGAAGCCCGACGAAACGATTCAACTGTCTTGAATCCTGCAACGAAATTAATCAGAAAAGTACAGCGGAGGATGAGGAAAAAAAATGTAAATATCACTTCCCTCCTAGCAGGAGACAGAATAGAGCTAGGCCAATCGGCACCAAGGGACATATACAAATGGGTTAAGCCCAGTTGCCAAGCACCACGGATTAAATATTAACACTAAAACTAATGGATCCTAAATTTTGAGCTACTTTTGATTCCAGTAATTACGTATGGCAAAATCGCTTGAACGCACGAAAATTTGTTCTGGTTTCTACAAGTTGTAACCAGAATACTATCTAACATAATATTGCGTTCAGTTGCATAAGGTGAGTTGTTAATCCATACAATTCGAGTTGAAACGACAGTTCACTTCATGTTTACATGGTGACAAGTTGACAGAATACATACACACTCCCTTTTGCTCCGCCCAGAGCATAAGGAGTCATTTGATGATGAAAAAAAAAACAGTATTATTTATTGACTGGTAAATCTTATCACACAGTCAAGGAAATATCATTAAGTGACTAATGATTTAGTCACATTTCTTGACCCCTCTATATTCCAGATTACATTCCTGTCACATGCAATATTGAGTCATAGATACGACTTAATATTTTACGTGTCAGTTTTTTTTTTACACGGATCACCTGACTGCGTTACGATAATTGTTAATCATTGTATTAATATGTTATGGAAACCGCATGCGATGGTGTAAGTTATTTATATTGGAAAGAACCTTGACTTTAGCCATAATCAAGGTGTTTTATATTAAACTAGCACTTCGCCCGCGACTTCGTCCGCGCTGCAAGTTTCTTATGGATACCTATTTTTTTTCTAGACAAAATATATACTAAAACCTTCCTCGAAATCCACTCTATCCATTGGTGAACACAGCATGAAAATCGGTGCAGTAGTTTTTGAGTTTATCACGAACAAACAGACTTGGCGGAGGACTTTGGTTTACAATATGTAGTGATAAAAAATCTATAAGTGAGAAAGCGTAGTCACGTAGTGCGTGTATTTTAATGAACTCGCGTTAGTTTAAATGTTCGCTTATGTAAAAATCGCATAAAATAAGAGAATTTTCGCTATTGTCACCAGGCGACGCTTATTCCGTTTAATATAAATTGACATTTAGGTTACCACGATCGATTACCTTAAGAATCTCTACTTCGAACTCTATACATTCATATCTGGAGGAAAAAAATACTGGCCAAATGCGAGTCGGACTTCCGAACCAATTTAGTTTTTTAACATGTTATTTTAACACTACAGACTTTTTATAGGTTTTCGCAGTAGTTTCGGAGATAAGGGGGGAATGGTAATTTTTGGTCTAGTTTCTTGAATAACTTTAAAACAATTTGTTTTAAAATTATAAAAAAAAATAGTTAAAACCCTCACAGTAAGTTTCATTGGATATGTCACACGATGCAGTTTGAAAAACTTGTTTTCTTCAATTTTCTAGTTTGACCCCCATACTAAAAATGTATTTATTTACGCGTCCGTATTTGGGTCACAGAAATCTAACATATGTATACCCAATTTCAATAGAATCGGTCCTGCAGATCCGGAGAAAACTGACTGTGTCAGATGGAAAGACATACAGACAGGTTCCATTTTTTACGGATGTTCGGAACCCTAAAAATGCATAGATGAAATTCCAAAACTAATATTGTTTGAATGTTTTGCAAAATGTGAGTCCTATTTTCATAAACGTGCTCCGGTAATAAACGACAATGTGGCAATCGTATATTTCCAGTCCAAGTCTTCTTTTACGGCGTGAAACCTTTGTACAAGATCAAATTAACTCTCGTTGCTTTTTCTCCGTGAAATATGGTCGGTTGTCCTATTAAGCGATTATAATTTTGATAAAAATAAGTCTGTATTGTTCTTTTAATAAGGATTGTTTTGGGAAATCCTTGCTGTTATGTTACAACTACAGTGCTTCAAGGAACTTTCGGCGTTTGTATAAATTGTCAGGCGTTTTTAGTAAAAAATTCTGAAATTGTCATTATTTAATTATTTGTTTCTTGTAGGTATTCTTTTTTCAAAAATAAATGATAAGGATCATCATGATTTATGAGCTACTAGCTTTTGCTCGCGATTTCGTACGCGCATATCCCGTGTTTTTGCCGTTCCCGTAGGAATTTCGGGAAATTCTCTCTTATTGCTGCCCTACACTCCCCAAGGAACCTACATCATATCACTTCAGGCCCTGTCATAACACCAGCGCTGTGATATTTTTTTTTTTAAATATCGCAGCATATGCTGAGACAGGGACCTTTTTGGCCTCGCACAGATTAATTTAAGGATGCCGCTTAACTGCGTAAACATATTTTTATAACTGTTAGTTTTACGTATTTTATTACTGTGTCTTGTGCGAGTCCCAAATAAACATTTTTCTTTCTTTCTTTCTTTCTTTCTTTCTTTCTTTCTTTCTACATGCCAAATTTCACCTTTCTACAACCAGTAGTTTCGGCTGTGTGTTGTCTGTCAGTCACTCAATCAGTCAGTAACGGAAAATTTTTATATATTATATATTGATAAATAACATTATCATTATTAACAGCCTGTGGTGGTTCATTGCACGGCAAAGGCTTTCCAAATTTCTCACTCTTCTCTACTTACAGCTGCTTAGGACCACTTCTCTATCTCTGTATGTGTCTATGATGTGACCGCGGCAGTTACGTCAACTATTTATAATACCCGTCCCCGACATAGGCAGTAGGTAGTTATTAGCTTAATTTATTTTTGTCGCCCATTTTGTTTTTATTTGTATATCTACACTAATATTATAAAGAGAAAAGATTTGTTTGTTTGTTTGAATTGAATAGGCTTCGAAACTACTGGACCGATTTGAAAAATTCTTTCACCATTAGAATCCTACATTATCCCTGATGAATATAGGTTATGTTATAATTAAAAAAAAATAGAGATCCTTAAGAAAATTGCAATAGTGTACCCCAAAGTAGCAAAATTTTACTATTGATGATACATAAAAATAATGTACTATATAATTGAAGTACTCATGATTACCTAAAAAAAAATCCGCGAACATTAACCATAATAGTTAGACATATGGGTATATGTCTAACTATTATGGTTCAAATCCGGGCGAAATGGACTAGAATTATCTTTATCCATTTAAATGGTTTGATAATTAAGTTTGATTATGTACATGTAAATTACACTTTAAATTATTCAAATCTGACCTTTCGTTTAAAAGTTACGATGGGTATAAAATGCTGTAAGTAAGAAAAATGTTGCGGTTAGAGCGACATCAAGACTCAACGTAGGGCGTTGAGTCTATTAATAGAGTAATTTACACATTTTCCTATAAAGAGGGAGGTATAGGCGATGAAGTGCGTAGAGTACCTACCAAATCCGCGCGAACGAAGTCGCGGGCGAAGTGCTAGTCTATACTATAATAATATTATAAAGAGGAAAGGTTTGTATTTTTGTATGTAACGAATTAACTTAAAAACTACTGGACCAATTTGAAAAATTCTTTCAGCAATGGATAGCTACATTATCAGCGAGTAACATAGGTTATATTTTGTCCCCCTACTCCCACGGGAACGGGAACTACGCGGGTGAAACCGCGTGACGTCCGTTAGTTTTTTATGAAGTGAAATGTGCGTCTGTTTGGGAGGAATAAACTATTTTTCTTTCTATCTGGATCTACATCCATCAATTTGTCTGCCTTTTCTCAACTACGTTAGGGTCGGCTCCCAGAGTAACTGGATGCTGAGTACCAGTATTTTAAATGGATCGATTGCCTATCTGTCCTCCACAATCCAGGACTATGACAATGCAGAAAGTGACAAATGTATCCGGCTCGAAGGACCAACTTATATTTTGCTCTACGTGATATAAACCTACACAAACCACTACAACATATCAAACTGGGTAACATTGTACCCCTGGGTAAGACTGGGGTCAGATTTTCTGACTTCTGACTATTCCGAACGACTGACAAAGACGTTCAAATGACAGCCGGCACCAACCTATATAGGAATACAAATAAAAAATTGGCCAAGTGCGAGTCGGACTCTCACACGAAGGGTTCCGTACCATAAACTGAAAAAAAAACACGATTCTTGATGACCTTTAATTTTTAATTTAATTTTTATTACTCTCAACACACACAACTCAACTGTCTACCTATTTCAGTTCTTGAGATACAGCCCGCTGACAGACAGACGGACAGCGGAGGATTAGTAATAAGGTTCCGTTGGTTAGCCTTCGAGTACGGAACCCTAAAAAGTTAATCACAATAATAAGTTCCTTACCCTGCAGTACAATGAGCAGCCGTCAGCAACCATCTCTTGTTCAAGATCGAGCCCCCACAGAAGTGGGCATTCAACAGACTCCTCAGCGACGCCTGGTAGGGCACCTTGCCTTCAGGGGCGGCCACGCCACCCACGATGCGGGACCCGGGCGCGAATACCCCTGCTACAGCCAGCTCATATGGTATGTCTTCTTGAGATACCATTGGGGATGGAATTGGTTCTGGTTGCAGGAAGGCGCCTAGAAAAGAAGTTAGTCATGATATTTTAGTCAAGAAATTGATTTGACCTTGGTGTGAATTGCACTAGTGATGATTTTTGTTTTGAATTTACGCGCACAAAACGTTTTGGGAACACATTCATAGTGCGTACAGCTAAGGAGTGGAATTCCCTGCCGGAGTCTGTGTTTCCTGATAGCTACAACCTGGGAGTCTTTAGTCAAGAGTGAATAGGATACTTCTAGGCAAGCGTGCTCCATTTTAGACCACATCATCGCTTACCATCAGGTGAGATAGTGTTCAAACGCGTGCCAATAAATAGTAAAAAAAAATAAAAAAATAGAAGCCTTTTATAATATATGTTTCGTCTTGTAAGTGAACTACCCACTAATTGTATTTTTAATATGTCATTAACGACGAAGAAACTAGATCCCAAGAAACAGCGTCACCTAGTTTGGATCTAGGGCTATTAATTGCCTGCGGAATTTGTTCGAAAGAGTCACCGCGGCCCTTGAACGCAGAGGGCAGGCAGGAGGAACAGGGTTTTAGTCAGTAGAGTCCGACACTCCCTTCTGCTCCGCGGAATGAGTCATTTAATGATTTCTCATCCTAAAAACAAATATTGCACAGCTAAATAATACTTAATTATATCTAAATTATTTTGTGAGTATTTTTGGTTTGTACTTAATAGCCTGCTTTAAAAATCCCTGGAACTTCAGTTTTTTCCTACTGACTTTCGATTTTTTTTCGTCTTTGTCACCAGCCACCATAATACATAATGATAATTTACTTATTTGTAATGACGCACCCATTTGGGGACAAACAGGAAAGCTCATTAATATTGTTTGCAATCAGATGAAAAGGAGGCTGGCAAAAAACGAGCGCGGTGCGTGGCGACGGGACGAAGATGGGATGCCAAACAATGGGAAGAGTAACAATGTTTTTTCGGCTTGACGAATACATATAATGGCGAAAATCATTTTATGTTCTGCTAATGATGTACTTTGAATTTGTTTTTTGTTATGTGTTGTGTAAGTAACCTTACTGTGAATTTTCAGTAAAGGCTCATTGTGATTATAAAATTTGTCGTATGGATGAAAACTGTTCAACAGAAAGCGAGCTTGAAAAAGCTTGAAAACAAGCTCGGCTGAAAGCAGCTAAAATGGAAGACAGCTTTTATGAAAATATTTAACAAAAAAAAATTGATCTTTTTTGACGAATTTTGTCTGAAATAAAGATATATTATTATTTAATGGTGGTTACTTCCATCTATTGCCTAAAAGCATGTATAGCTTCTCTTTCTAATAGAAATGTAAAGGAATATTATTAACCGGTTTATTGTTACTTTTCTGGAGGATAAATAACCTCTAAATATACTTATTACGTGGTTTTATTAATTACCATTCTTTCAGGAAGCAGCATACAATAGTAGCTAATAAAAAGCCTCTATTAAAAGATGGAATTGATAATTCATGTTAATTTTGAAAATTAATCCTTTGAATCTTTTTATTCTGTTTAAATTAGACGAGGTCGGTATATTGCTGACTATTCTGAGAAGAAACTTCCAAACAAACCAGATAGTATGACTCAATATCAGTACTCAGATTTAGATCCATAAAAATTTAATTGTCAAATCAGAATGAGAACCATGTAGGTTAATGTTGGGGGTGGTCTTTTGAAGAAAGCACCACACATATTTGTATGGACACACATACAGATAGTGCAAGCATTTACACTATTTCTGCTACCTGTTACCGACTAGAGTCACTATATTTTATTTTCATTTGACGTTCAAAAGTGCCTTTATTGGTCTAGTTGAAATTAATCATTTGACTTTGACTTTGTTTAAAATTTCTACATGGCAATTTTGAAGGTAACATCAATCATCATAAGACCTCTATTAAAGCTTGTTTTTTTTTTCTTTCAATCTAGCATGTGAGTTGCACCAGACACGTGTAAATAAAAATAGTCATTATTATCCCCTGTGAGGCGAGTAATTAATATCTGGAAATGGATGTCTGAGTTCTCAGAAAATCTGCGATTATTTGTAAGATTTCAGGCGACCTTCCTTTATTGTGCCCATGCACTGCATTAATAGAAATTTTAAAAAACGTTTTAAGAGAATTTTAACTGATTTCAAAAATGGAGGAGTCTTTTTTTATGCCCCCGATTACTCGAAGATGCCTGGACCGATTTGGAAAATTATTTTTTGATCGTCAGGTCAGGATCTGATGATGAGATCCTGAAGAAATACAGGGATCTTCAAATTTTGTAGGCACACTTGAAGCGATTAGGGTATTTTTTCGAAGAATATTTTTTCGGCATCCGAGATAATATTCTTCTCATTTTAATTTAGTGAAGATCTGATGAAGAACTTCGGAGATAGGCAAAGGAACTCGTCAATAAATGATTTAGTTGTGGAGAATCACCACTAAAAAGTGAAAAACTTGTTTAGAAAAAATAGAATAAACTTTTTTATACAAAAAAAGTTTATTTTTGCAATGATCACCTTTTGTAGTTGGACGAGTGTAAATCCGTTGGTACTTATTTTTTGGCAGGCGGAAGGATGTAGACTTTTTAATATCTTGAACGATTTAAGTACAAAGATAACCCTTAGTGGTAGGTACCCATTATGCCTGCCTGGGTAGCGGAATTTTGCGGAATTAGTTTGAAAGAGTCACCGCGGCCCTGGTACGCAAAGGGCACTAGGAGGAACATGGATGGGTTTTAGTCAGTAAGAGTCTGACACTGCTTTCTGCTCCACCCAGAGCAGGAGGTTTCATTTAATGATTTCCGATTCTTAAAAAAGGGTCACGGAATTGTTTGTAAGAGTTACCGCGGCCTTGGAACGCAAAGGTCATTTAGAGCAACACGGATGGGTTTTAGTCAGCAGGTACCCATTCTGGGAACGCTTACCCCAACTTTACTGTATCATTCTATCCTATTCTTCTCTTTTACTTGTGTCTGCGCCGTAAAAGATTAATAACATCACTTCCCGTGGGTGTCGTAAGAGGCGACTAAGGGACTCATCAGAGAATGGGCAGCAGCGTTCTCTGTAAAACGCAACACTATACATTGCGATCGCTAACCCGCCTGCCAAGCGTGACGATTATGGCAAATCTTTGGGGCAGGCCTATGTCCAACAGTGGACGTCTTCGGCTGTTATGACGATGATGACTGATGACTTGTCTGTGTCAGATAAAAGATTTCTATTCTGTTTTCTTAATTTAATGTATCCTCAACCATGGCTTTAGACAATAAATGATGAAAAAATAAATTAGATACGACTTACCATAAGCGCCCACAAACAAAACAACAAATACAACTGTTGTATACATTTTTTTTCAATTAAGATAGACGTCCAATTAAAGTTAATACCACAGCCCTTATGCGCTTACGCACTTCACTCCAACCTTATATAATACGAACTTAGGAGATAAGCATTGCACTTCAATGAGAACCCACTTCAATGAGAACACACTTCAGATACAATTGAAGGGTGTAAGGAACTTTGTTTTTCCGACAATTTAATTATTTGCTGAAACACTCTGAAATATAGTTATTTTTGTCTGTTTGGTTTGTTCTTCAGGGATTAATGACTCGTGCTAAAGGGAATATACTTGAAGTTAATTGATAAACTGATTAGTAAAAATAGTGCACTTGACTTGTTGCACAGTTAAAGTTTATTTATCAATTATTGATTTTAACGCATTGCTTTCAAGACGCTTTTAGAGCCAAATACAAATACAAAATCCTTTATTTCAAATAGACCAGTTACAGGCGCTTTTGAATACTCAAGGTCTGTCAGTCAAATAATAATAATAATAAATAATAAAAGCCTTTATTCAGACACAAAATATTTACAAAATAACAAACTTAAGTTAACGACTCTGCTGAGTCGCTGACATCATCGAATTCGTCTGTTTGCCCAACTTTGGCAAAGGCCTCCTCCATTTCTTTCCACTCTACTCGGTTTAGATCTTTCCTTGGCCATAGTTTTCCTGCCAGCGCCTTTATCTCGTCTGCCACCTTCGAATCTGTCAGTCAAATAGATGTAGCTAATTTAGCCGCGCTAGCGATAAGAGCAGCAAGTTGCTCTGAAGCAAAACACTCACCGACCCTATCTCCAGCGCGGCAGTTGCAAATGAAGAGATTAATGAAACAGAATAGATTTATTTACAGACCAACTTTTGCCCGCGACTTCGTACGCATCTATTCCGTTTATTCCCGTTCCCGTAAGATTTTCGGAAAGTCCTCTATTAATGCTCCTCTACATTTCCCAACAAACCTACATGCCAAATTCTAGCTTCCTATGACTAGTAGTATCGGCTGTGCGTTGTCTGTCATTCACTCATCGGTAACGGAAGAGTTTTATATATTAGGATAAATAGAGACTTTAACCTCAACTAAACAATGTAGTCAAAAACAATTTGTTTTCATTTATTTGAAGTCTGTAAAATTCGCATATACTACGCGCGCGCGCGCACTCAGTCCCGCGCTGTCGGCCGGGCGGCGGCCTTTCCTCGGCCGCCTCATAAACAATATGCAAAATGTATACTATGTTTAGGTATATATATTTTTATATAGAAAAAAATGTTTCGATTTTTGAAAAGTCGTAGAACAAATGTTGTTCAGGGTCATGATACGAAGTCAGAATTAAGAGGTTTCGGGTATTTTTTCAATTTCCCTGTATATAAGGATAAATAGAGAGTATATCATACAGACTATATTATACAAAATATATCAGTCAGCAAAGTGCGTTTTGGGCCACACACAGTCGGTATAGGTTTCCTTTGTAGCCCCGTTACCATGTAAATGACACTCATCCTATGTCAAGATATGTGCGTCACCAGCGCCAACTTGGAATTTGATTCCGAGCTCATTTTCGTTATTGCAAACCCGAAAACCTTGAAAATTACACCCATGACGAAAAAAAACATTTTTTTTATCATGTTATATGCCAATGACTTCCTCTCAAATTAATTTTTGAAGTGAAAACTTCTTTAGCGGCGTTGAGCACTTTTTCTGTAATGGGTATAAAATCTTAAACTCGCGTCAGGGTCACGTGACCCGATCGCAAAAAGCGTAAGACGGACTCGCGTCAGGGTCACGTGATGCGAAAAAGCGTAAGATTGAGGGGAAGGGAGAGGAACTAGTATCTCCCACTCTTTCTACCGTGCCTGAGTGTGCTGCTCCGCTTAGGCGGCACAGGGCGCTTGCGCGAATGTCCGTCTGTGTTTATGTACAGCGTGCCACGCGTATCCAAGGATACGAAATTACGGAATTACGAAATTATGGATGAAAGTTGATTTTTCTAAGAGATAAAAATTAATGTAATATATAAATAAATAACGATATAATATTATGAATAATAACATGTAAATTGTCATATTTGTGTACGATAGCGCAATAAATAAACATTGTATTCTACCTCATAAATGATAGTATTTTTGTACTTATAATTAAACACAACGTTATTTTTTGTTGTTTTTATGGTTCGTTTTGTTTATGTCGGTGTATGTGTCAAGATTGACATCTGTCACTGACAGTCGCTGTCGCGGCCACACGTCAGTGTCTTTTTGTTTATTTTGTTGTCGGTGGTTTGTCTATGATGTGACCGCGACAGTAAGGATGTATTATTTACATGTTTTCACTTCTGCCGGCACTCCCGGAGTGCTACCGGTGTTTTTTTTTTTCATTGGCATCTAAAAATTCGGCCGCATCATTCATTGAAACTCCGTCAATTTTAAAGATTACCTGACAAAAAAAAACCATTTTTGGGTAGGAATTGGCAGGATTGTGTCCGAAACTATCATGACCGACGAAAAAACCGAGATTTTTGCCCAGTAGTCAAACAATACATACGTATCTTATAAGTACCTATGTAAAACAACACTTATTGTCTCCAAGCATAAAGTACTTCAAATTGTTTGTTCAAAATTGTGCATTTTCCTGCGCAGTTTGGAAAGCCAACAAAACTAGCATGAGTTGTCATTTGTTATCTATATTTTGCTAGGTTATTCCCGTTTTTAAAGTTAAGTTAATAAGAAATTGTCACGTCATCTTTTGAAATTATTACGTATATATAATTATTATGAAACTCTCTTTTCTGATAATGACTGTCACTGAAATGTTATAAATAACTAGCTTCTGCTTGCTGCTTCGCCTGCCAGAAAATTGTGTTATTATACCAAGGCAAAACACCACCAGAATGAAAAGTGTACTGTGTCTTATTTCAGTTCTTAGGCTCCGCGAAAACGGGCCACTGACCACAGCCACCGGTAGCTGTCGCGTGCCACGTCCTTTGGTACCGCGGAAAGGGCGCCACGTCCGTTGGTACCGCGCAATCGGCGCCTCGTCCTTTGGTACCGCGCAAACGGCGCAAAAGGCGCCACGTCCTTAGGAACCGTGGTCGGTGGCCGCCATCGGTGACATGTCGCGGACACTGAGTCGAGAGTGGACGCCAGTTGCTACACGTGTGCAGCGATTCCATACTAAACATGTCATAAATCATGTAAACAGCTTGTCGCCAGCCACAGATGGCTGTGGTCGGTTGCCCGTTTGCGCGGAGCCTAAGTATGTCCATGTGCCAAGTTTCATTATTAAAATCCGTTCAGTGGTTTTGACATGAAATGTTAAAAACAAACAGATTGAGACACTTTCAGATTTATAGTACTTTAAAATTAAATATACGTAATTATATTTAAGTGTGCATGAGGTGTTGTAGTGCACAAATGTGAGCGCAAACACAGGTGCACTCTATCCCTTTGGGGAGGCAATCCGAAAAGACCGGGGAGAGGAGGTCAGGCGCAGAATCAACGGCCAAACGTGGTTTTCAAGGCACAGGCTGCCTGCGTCTGTGTTTTCAAACGCTTATAACCCTAATATTTTCAAAGTTAGAGTGAATAGGCTCCTTCTGGGTAAGCTCGCTCCATCGTAGAATTTGTCTCTGTCATCTCTGACCTAGACTAGAGTCAACAGTAAACTCATCACAAATAAAAAAAAAACCGGTCAAGAGCGAGTCGGACTCGCGTGCACAGGGTTCCGAACGATTTTTTTTTAACATGTTATTTTAACACTATGGACTTCTTATAGGTTTTCATGTAATCTATAGGTAAAGATCTATTATCTCCATTTTTTTCAAAATTTTAGGCTCTGTAGTTTCGGAGATAAAGGTGGGGGGGGGGATGGTCATTTATCGTCTAATTTCTTGAATAACTTCAAAACCATTTATTTTAAAATTATGAAAAAAATATGATTAAAACCCTCACAGTAAGCCCTTTCATTTGATATGTCACACGATATTGTTCAATATTTTTTTAATTTTCTTATTTGAGCCCCAAAAGTGACCCCCATACTAAATATTTAATAATTAACGTAACACGTTCGTGTTTGGGTCATAGAAGTCCATATGTGTACCAAATTTCAACAGAATCGGTCCTGTGGATTCGGAGAAAACTGGCTGTGACAGACGGACAGACAGACAGACAGACAGACCGACGGACAGACAGACAGACACCCGAGTGATCCTATAAGGGTTCCGGTTTTTGTTTGGAACCCTAAAAAGATACGTTAGAGTGTCACACCAACATTTTCCAAACGGCCAGACATTGGAGCCATCATCATCATCATCATCCACAGCCCGACTACTTCCACTAATGAGGATAGGCCTCTCTTTTCTTGTGACATCCTATGCCGGTCTCATCCAGGTACATTGTAGTCATCATTATAATCATCATATCAGTCGAAACACATAGACTCTACCGCTGGACATAGGCCTCCCCCAAGTGTCGTCACAACGACCGGTCCTGTGTGTCTTGCATCCATCGGCTACCCGCGACCTTCACCACATCAGTCACCTGGAGAGAACTAGTACTCGTCAATCTGGTCTAATTTGACGAACATTCAAATGTACCCAACCCGTATGTGGGGTAATCCAATGAAGTCCAGTATGAAAGATATCGGTCCACCTTGTGGCTGAAAAGTGGCGATGGCGTTGGAAGGCCTATACATTGGAGTGCTCCTAAGAAATTTCTAACGGAAAATCTACATACTACTATCGGCTGAGAGTTTTATTTGGATAGCTTTCCATACAAATCTACACTAATCTACGTCTACACTAATATTATAAAGAGGAAAGATTTGTTTGTTTGAATTGAATAGGCTCCGAAACTACTGGACCGATTTGAAAAATTTCTTTCACCATTAGAATCCTTCATTATCCTTGATGAACATAGGCTATAGAATTTTCCAAAAATGTTAGGGATCCGTATGAAAACTTCGATAATGTAACCCAAGGTGATAAAGAAATACCAAAAAAGATCCTTTATATCGCGTACGCTGCGGTAACTATTGACAATAGAGCAAAGTGATGTACTAGAGTTTTATAGAAGACATAAATGTCTACAAAAAAGTCCGCGAGAGTATGTTAGATACATACTCTCGCGGACTTTTTAGTATTATGGTTAAGTCACAATAACCGCTTTTTGTTCAAATTATTCAATCAAAACCCGGGTGAAATGGAATAGTGGTGATTTTAGTATCATGATATTAATCCCTATCTATTTAAATTGGTTAATAATTAAGTTTGGTTATGTGCATGTAAATTACACTTTAAATTATTCATATCGGATCTTTCGTTTAAAAATTACGAGGGATTTAAAGATACTCTAAGAAAGAAAAATGTTGCGAGTGAACCGCCCTACGTTTAGTCTGTTAATAAGTAATTTACACATACCTTTGAAGAGGTTAGATGGGAGATAAAGTTCGTGGAGTACCAACTAAACCCGCACGAACGAAGTCGCGGGCGAAGTGCTAGTAGATACATAAATTATCATACAGTTATCCACGTGAAACATACTTGGTAAAACAAATAAATCTTTAATTCCGAGGCAACAGATAAAGATTTTCATTTCAATACCACGTTATCCAGAGTAGCGATCTTGACATAAATAACTTTAGATAATTATTATGATTTATACTGATTTATACATTGGTACGTACGGCTTACGCACATAATCTCCTTCGTCTTGATGTTATTACGTGATATACAATAGACTCAATCCGTGGTCCGACAAAAGGATCTTTAGAAAACCTCCGAAAAAACTGAAAAGCAAACAATTATAAATCTTTTTACAAAAAATAACTTTAGGTATTTTCGGAAGTCGGTGTTAAAATACGAAGAATCAATCAAAAACACCGAAAGTTATTTTTTGTAAAAAGGTTTATTATTTTTTGCTTTTCAGTTTTTTCAGAGGTTTAATCTTTTTGTTAAAGTTTTTATTTTATACTTTTTTATGACAGCTACCTATTTTACTTTAGCTAAGTATTAACTGTAATTATAATCCTACTTTAACTATTACTTGTTGTATAATATAAATACTTAAAAAACAGGCTTTATATACCCACATGGGTAGGCCTACAAAAAATGCTACACAACTCTGCACTAATATCTGTGAGTGAACAATAAATCACCCCTATTTTCCCCCCTTAGGTTAGGATTTTTTTTACAAATTTATATGGGACCACTTTTGAGATATACCCACCCTAGCCAATAAAAAAAGAATTATCAAAATCAGACTACTCTGTAAAATGTTATGTGTGGTCATACATAACAATCACTAAGTGAACAATCAATCATCTCCTGTTTTCCTACCCTTATGGTTTTTTTTTTCTTTCAAATATATATGGGACTACTCTACCCTTTCCAATAAAAAAGAATGATCAAAATCGGACTATTCTGTAAAAAGTTATGCGTGTTCATACATAAAAAAAACGCGTCGACTTGAGAACCTCCTCCGTTTTTTCGTCGGTTAAAAAGGTAAATAGTCGCATCTATGACGTATCTCGCAGACAGGTTCGATTCTACAAGAATAAGTCTGCGGGATTTATCAAGTACTATTTTTACAACACAAGCTTACAAGCTGTCGCACATAGGTCAATCGCTATCGTTTTTTTTTCACAATTTGTAGTTCCCAAAAATTAGAATATTTGGAACCAAAACTATCACAAATCATCAAGGACCAGAGTGTCTAAACTCCAAACAATTTAACTTAAAAGGACATATTTTAATCCTTACTAATATCCTTACTATTCCTTACTAATATTACAAATGCGAAAGTAACTCTGTCTGTCTGTCTGTCGCGCTTTCACGCCAAAACTACTGAACCGATTTAAATAAAATTTGGTACAGTCTAGAGCCGGACAGGACATAGGCTACTTTTTCAGGAGTATGTTCCCTAGGGACCACGCGGGCGAAGCCGCTGTCAGAAGCTAGTAATATTATAAATGCGAAAGTAACTCTGTCTGTCTGTCGCTATTTCACGCCAAAACTACTGAACCGATTTAAATGTGATTTGGTACAGAGATAGTCTAGAGCCTGAGAAAGGACATAGGCTACTTTTTATCCCGGGAATATGTTCCCTAGGGATCACGCGGGCGTAGCCGCTGGCAGAAGCTAGTCCACAATAATGGAGTTTTAACAACATAGCCGCACGCTTTTTTTTTATAAATGTGTATTTCGTGAAAAAAAAAATCTTCGAATGCAAGAGTTACAAGGAGCGTCGGTGGATGAGACATAACTTATTTTTATTTATTTATTTGCATTAGTCAAATTTATCAAATTTATTTAATTTTAATTCATATTAAATATGCACTACCTACATAAATTACTACTAACATTGGTCTTAAGATAATCAATAGTGTTAACAACAAATTATGGACGTCAACTAGTCTAAACAATTTTTTTTTCTAATTCCAAATAATTTAACTTTAAAAAGGACATAATCCACAATAATGGAGTTTTAAAAACAGAGTCACAGGAGACACAAAATGGCTGCGTTTAGAGCTGAAACAAAAATATACAAGCTAATACAATTTGGAAACAGTCTAGACTAAGCTACGTAGTAAAATAACCGCTTGGGAGATGGTTTATGTCAAAAAGTTATTTTTAACTAACAAAATCCTTAACAAGAAAAGTTTTTTGACGATGAAGTTAGTTTGATGAATGTAATACGTGAGTACCTACTGAATAGATCTTTTGTGAAAGATACTGTAGAAGCGTAGTCAGCTGGTACGTTAAAACGTCAAACAAATCCTAGATGGATTTGGTTCAGGATCCGGGATTGCAATAATTTGGATAAAATTACGGGATTGCTACTAAAAAGGTACCTATTATATAAATATTGCAATCCCAGATATTAAAAATTATCAAAGGGCCATTTTTACTATTTTCAGGGTTCCGGAAAAATAAACGGAACCTTATAGGATCACTCGGGTGTCTGTCTGTCTGTCCGTCTGTCACAGCCAGATTTATCCGGATCCACTGGACCGATTCTGTTGAAATTTGGTAAAAATATGGACTTCTGTGACCCAAACACGGAAACGTTACGTAAATCATTAAATTTTTAGTATGGTGGTTACTTTTGGGGGTCAAACTAAAAAATTAAAAAAAAAAAAGTTTTTTGAACAATGTCGTGTGATATATCAAATAAAAGGGCTTACTGTGCGGGTTTTAATTATATTTTTTTCATAATTTTAAAATAAATGGTTTTGAAGTTATTCAAGAAATTAGACGAAAATTACCATTCCCCAACTTATCTCCGAAACTACTGAGCCTAAAATTTTGAAAAAAAAAATGGAAATAATAGATCTTTACCTAAAGATTACAGGAAAACCTATAAGAAGTCTGTAGTGTTAAAATAATATGTTAAAAAAATTAAATTCGTTCGGAACCCTTTGCACGCGAGTCCGACTCGCATTTGGCCAGTTTTTTAAACAACATTCGCATTCGCATCTCACTCGCAGTCTGTGTAAAATGTATGTTTAGGTTTTTTTTTTTGTGTGGGCATAATCAGAAGTACTAGGGATACTTAATCGACATTACAATACGCGCCACGAAAGATGAGACTTGACGAGTGTCAGTAGTGAGAAGCTTGCGCAGGTACAGTCGTTTTAAAATAGCTATCCATAATTTGTATATTTATCTATTCAGGGATTATTCGATGACATTTAGATTAAAACTCTTAACAATATTATAATATTTATTACGAAATAATAAAGTTTAAGTGGTGTGTCAAGTCTCATCTTTCGTGGCGCGTATTGTACCCATGGTTTGATACGCTGCGCTGCGTGCCGCAGTTAGCCCATTTCTCGTTTGAAATGCGGCTATTACCTATGCACAATTCCACTCAGCGGATTTATCAGTAACATCCGCAATTTAATAAATAGTTTTCAGTTTAAGCATCATTTTGATAAATCAATGATGATTTCCATAGACTTTATTTTGTAGCAACATATTAATTTTATATTTAAAATATTGATCACTATATACACAAAATAAAAGTAATTTTTTCTAACCAAAAAAATATAATTTTCTTGCCAAAAAATTCGTCCGTATCGCTGTTGTCTGGAAGTGAGCCCTAAAACAATGGCGGCATTGCCCTGTTTTATGTCGATTTTAGATAAATGCTCGTGCGTTCTTTGTATGAACAGAAACCTTTGTCCTTCTATAGGACAGTCATAATCTTCATTTCAGGCAAAACATAGGCATAGGGTACACTGCAGAACATAAGCATCCTCTAAAAGTCGAAATCGACTGATCCTGTGCGTCATGCAACTAGTGGGTTCCTGCGGCCTTCACCAAGTCATCGGTCCACTTTGTTGTAGGTCTTTCAACGCCGCGTCAATGGGGCAGTAAAAATAATATAGTAACGAAAACTAGGTACTATATTTTAAAGCAAATTTAAATTTTGTGAACTCTATTTAATAAAATCGAATACAAGGCCAAATTAAGTTAATAGATTCTGTGTTTCCGAACGCTTACAACCCTAATCTTTTCAAAGTTAGAGTGAACAGGCTCCTTCTGGGTAAGCTCGCTCCATCGTAGACTTTGTCTCTGTCTTCTCTGACCTAGACTAGAGTCAAGAGCAAATCCATCACAAATAAAAAAAAAGAGCACAGTTTAGCCGACAGCATCCTACATATCCTAATAATTTTCTGCATGAGCTCACAATTGGACTCCTATATCTATATCAAAGGTTGAAAAATGTACCGAGGAGGGGAGCTAGGTTTTTCGAGCTCGCTTCGATCGCTCTAACATTTTTCTCAGGACTGCAAATCTTAATGCACCTCGTTCGCGTTAAAAATTCAACGTTTGTTAATTTTGTGCGCTAAAATAACAACATTGAACCGGATGCTTCTCGCACGCCTCCATAAAAGAAGAAAAAAAAAATAGAAAAGAGTCCAAAATGAGCAACGAAAAAAAAACATAAAAATTACAATTATTTTCTGAATGTTTCAAAAGTACTATTTGTTTTGCAATAATTAAAAAAAAAATACAATTTTTCTCCCAAATAAAGTAGCAACCTTAGTAACAAGCTGGAATAATTGTATTATTATTATGATAATATTATTTTATGGTTGATTTTACGTTAAAACAGTTAATACATTTCGACAGAAACTTTTGGGATGATATTCCCAAGTGGGCCTATTTAGTTGAAGGAGGTAAAGTAATAGTTAAATAATTTATAGTGTTGGTAGCCCCAACGAATCGGTTTCTATTCCCGCATGGAACCCAATAGCTATCTGAGGGTTCGACGGAAAAAAGTTCTAAAATATATTGAATTTCTAAAAGCGAAAGCACAAATTACAAAAGTAACCAGCCGTAAAGAGCGAATCTTTAAAGCTTTTGATGTGTCTCGAAACTTGAAAATTAACTTAAATTAGCCGATGTAACATCACAGAGGCGTCTGTGATGTTACATCGGTTAATTTAAGTTAATTTTGTTCATTTTCGTGTCTAGATTATTGTGTGTGAGGCTACCTTTACACACACTTAAGATAGAAGAGGGAATATAGTGTTCCAACGTCTTATAAAAAAAAAACCAGGCTAGTGCGAGTCGGACTCGCCCACTGAGGGTTCCGTACAAATTCACTTTAAGGAAACACTATATTTTTTATGATTTAATTACAAATGTGTAGTTTTCAGACTTTTCCCTATACTTGTAGTATAAGACGGTATTAATTGCCAAATATCATAGTTCTAGGGTCAACGGGAAATACCCTATAGATTCCCTTGAGAGTGTCTAAATATACGTTTTTTTCCGGCATAAACAGCCGTATCTTTTTTACGTTAACTTAGAACTTTGTTTTTTTCACAGCTTCAAGAGACCGTAGACTTGAGTATATGGTTTTAATTTCATCTCGAAACCTCGACGCGTTCCCGAGATAAAGGGTCTTAACAGACAAATGGACGGACGGACAACAAAGTATATAAGGGTTCCGTTTGTTTCCTATTAAGGTACGGAACACTAATAACATGATATTGTTTTTTAACCGCCAAGCCAGTTCCACCAACGGACATCAAGACGTACGGTGATGCATGTGAGGCGTTACATGGTGGAAATCCCACCACACGCATTAACGTTTTGGAAATACATCTTTGTATGTACAGGTAAGGTGTGGAATTCCCTACTCAGGCAAGATTCCTGTTAGCTAAAACCTGGGCTTCTTAAAGTTAAGAATAAATAGGCTACGTCTATGTAAGCGTGCCCTATCGCTCTCCATAGCATCGCTTATCATTAGGTATGATAGTACTCAAACGCGAGTTTAAATTAAATTCATTTCAATTCATTTCAATTCATTTCAATTCATTTCAATTCATTTCAATTCAATTCAATTCAATTCAATTCAATTCAATTCAATTCAATTCAATTCAATTCAATTCAATTCAATTCAATTCAATTCAATTCAATTCAATTCAATTCAATTCAATTCAATTCAATTCAATTCAATTCAATTCAATTCAATTCAATTCAATTCAATTCAATTCAATTCAATTCAATTCAATTCAATTCAATTCAATTCAATTCATATCAATTCAATTCAATTCAATTCATTTCAATTCATTTCAATTCATTTCATTTCAATTCATTTCAATTCATTTCAATTCAATTCATTTCAATTCATTTCAATTCATTTCAATTCATTTCAATTCATTTCAATTCATTTCAATTCAATTCATTTCAATTCATTTCAATTCATTTCAATTCATTTCAATTCATTTCAATTCATTTCAATTCATTTCAATTCATTTCAATTCATTTCAATTCATTTCAATTCATTTCAATTCATTTCAATTCATTTCAATTCATTTCAATTCATTTCAATTCATTTCAAGTCATTTCAATTCATTTCAATTCATTTCAATTCATTTCAATTCATTTCAATTCATTTCAATTCATTCCAATTCAATTCAATTCAATTTATTTCAGATAAATTACAATCACATTAGGCAATCATAACCATCCATATATGTCTAAAATATCAACAATAATAAAAGTACAAGGCACACAACAATTGAAACATTGGATCAGGAACGCACTACCCGTGTATGGAGTTTCGTCCAATGCTCCATGAAGGAAGATTCTACACCCATTCTTCCTATGCTATTCTTTTGCGATGTATCGCCTGAAAGCCATCCACTTGAGCATCTGCAAACATACATAATGCGCTTAAAAAGCGTGGCAACCCCATCAACATACTGAACGCACTATTGTATTGGACACGCAGGGCACTGTCTGTAAGTCCTTTGCGTATGCTTCACCCATAGATGTATAAAAAGACTGACAGTTTTTTTTTAAGGATGAGAAATCATCAAATGACTCCTCCCGCTCTGGGTGAAGCAGGAGAAGTGTCAGACTCTTACTGACTAAAACCCATCCGTGTTCCTCCTAGTGCCCTTTGCGTTCCAGGGCCACGGTGACTCTTTCGAACAAAGTCCGTAGCCCCAGCAGGCACTGGCCTTAGCGGGCCCGTCTTTAATGCTGACAGCTCTTTGAGGCGCGCGTGGAACACAGCGCGCCGTCGACCCGGCGAGCCACCCAATGCTCGTCGTCTGCAGGCCCGCGCCTACGGTGGCCGAGAATCGCCCTGCGACTCTCGACGCCCGGGAGACTGGCGACTTTATCTTGAATAAAGTAGTTTTTTTTTAATGTCGAAGAGTTTGTTTGATTGTTTGTTGGGTTGAACGCGCTAATCTCAGGTACTGCTGGTGCGAATTGAAAAATTATTTTAGTGTTGGATAGCCCATTTTTCGAGAAAGGCCATATGACATCATACTACGAAGAATAGGAGCACGGCATTAATGAAAAATGTGACGCAGACGAAGATGCGCGGGTCAGCTAGTGCAAAATAAAAATAAAACATTAATATAAAATATGATTTTTTGAGGCCCTCGAAAAGGTGACGTAACCGATCATTCACCTTGAAATTAGTATAGATTATTCACTTCAGATTAGTCACTTCAGTGAGCGATGACGAAATACCTGAGTATTTTGATTGCAATTTTCCAATTTGCAATATTATCAGTGATAATATTATAAGGGTGCTTGAGATAATTTTAATGAGACGGGCCTTCACCCAGTCCTGATTTGATGGCCCCAACTCATTGACTACCACAAAATTGGATTTTGAATATTATTTAACAATTTTGAGGATACAGAACCTCCGTATGACAAACGGAACCCTTATACTCCTTAGAGGATCATTCTTACCTCTATCTGTTCTTCTGTTACAGCGTATTTGCTCCGAAACTACTGATCTGATTCAGTTGAAATTTGGTTTACATATGGGACTTTCTTTGACACAAACACAGACTCGTAAACTACTTATATAAATAAATTTTGAGTATGAGGTCATTTTCGAGGACAAATTAGAAAACCAAAAATGAAAAATAAAAACAATGTTTTTAAGGATCATAGGAAAAAATTACCATTCTTTCCATTATCTCCGTAATTACGGAGCCTATAATTACAAAGATTCAAAAAGCACATTACGATGACAAACACACAGTTTATTTGTTAAGGGTGGCCTAAACAAATAAACTGAATACGAACATAAATATTAATCTAATAATTTATGATGTCCAGCACTTAATTCATCACTGTCTAGACCTTTGATCGTGGGACTTCTAATAGGGTTCTAAACGATAATTATCAACCCCTGGAGCCACCATCTCAACCTCATTCAAAACCCACAGCGCCGGACTAATCAAACAATTCGCGTATTTGTAACTGAGTTACAACCCCTACAAATGAGTTTACAACCCCCTTAATAAGATTTAATGAAAGGCACGGTCGTTATGTTCAGCTCTGGGGATTTTTATGAGACGTTGAATTACATATTTTTCAGCGTTAAGATTTTATATCGGTATGTTTTTAATGAAATTTTAGTACTTGACAAGGTGATTCAATAAGATCGCTTGTTTGTGCTTTGTAGGCGTAACCTACGTAGGATGCTATTCATAGCATAATAGGACTATAATGTTCCCGTTACAGCAGGGTAGGAGTTCTGTCCATTGTCGCGGAGCGAGGCAGCGGAGCGGAGAAACGGAGAAATTTTAACTAATGGAATTGTATCAAATCTCCGCACCACGTGAGTTACTGACATTATTGGTTAATATTTCTCAGTTTCTCCGCTCCGCTGCCTCGATCCGCGTAAATGGACAGGCACCCTAATGCGGAGCGGAGGACGGAATATCAGTTCGACTGGACTGATCTTCCGTCGTCAGACAATTTTTCTGCTTCCTCAATCTGCTTCCCCGCACCATTTCCCAGCTCAACTACTTCGCTCCACTTCCCAGTATTGTATGAATTTTTAATAAACTATTTTGCAAATCCCTGTCCACTGAAGCAAAGCGGATATTCTATGCAATTTTATTGATTAATGTCTCTCCGCTCCACTCCTCTCCGCTTCAATGGACAGTCAACCTGAAAAAGCACAATGGCGCATTGACATTGTGCTTTGTTAGCCAGTTTTAATAAAAAGCTAGCGGCTATGTAAAACATTCATATGCGGCATATACAAGGAATAAGGGATTTCGAAATTCAACCTGTAAGAGGGTGAAAAGCGGTGTCAAAGTTTGTAAGGAACATTTTGATTGGAGGGCGAAGTAAACCATAAATTTAGTATTAATACTCTTGATATACTTAATTAATCAAACACCTATTTTAGCATTTTCTGCATTTCTACCTTTAAAGGGGTGAAAAGGGGTGGCAATATTTGGTGGGTAACTGTGTACATAGGATACCTTATATAGGTATATCGGATTATCCCTAGGGATAATAAAAAACTTTTTCAAAGGAGCGAAGCCGCGGGCAGAAGCTATTACTAAGTAAAATCTAAATGATTGCCTGACAAAATGCCTTGCTTGAACGCAGACCGACATGAGAATGTAATGTATGTTAATTATGGCCTACAAACAACATTGGCAGACATTTTGTTTAATCGCGCGCCGTCGCCTCACTACGGTATTTTCAAATAAAGGGGCGGCCGTTTGTCACACCGTAGTATAGCATAGCATAGTCGGCCTTATAATGTTCCCACTGTTGGGACTCAGGCCTCCTCTCTAGGAGAGGGAATGGGCCGTAATCCACCACGCGGGCCCAATGCGGGTTGGTGAATGTCACATATCTTCGAATTTTTGGTTCAACACACCGTAGTATGCGTTTAGCTAATACTAGTTGACCCGCGCAATTTCATCTGCTCCGCTCCTATTGGTCTTAGCGTGATGATATATAGCCTATATATAGCCTTCCTCGATAAATGGGCTATCTAACACTGAAATATTTTTTTAAATCGGACCATTAGTTCCTGAGATTAGCGCGTTCAAGCAAACAAACTCTTCAGGTTTATATATTAGTATAGATATGGATTTCTTGTTAATGTCCTAATGTATCCGTCCGTCCGTCCATCCGTCCACCAGTCCGTCTGTCAGCGGGCTATATCTGACAGAACCGTTATAGGCAGACAGTTGACAGTTCTGACAGAACCGTTGCCGCTATTACAACAAATAATAATGAAAATTAAATTGAATTAAAAATTTAAGGGGGCTCCCATACAAGGAACGTTTTTTTTTCAGTTCATGGCACGGAAGGGTCCCGTGTGAGAGTTGGACTCGCACTTAGCCGGTTTTTTTTACTTTTGTAGGTTTTCTTATGGCTTCCCGTGACCTACCCATGGTTTAACCGACTTCAAAAAAGGAGGTTCTTTATTCGACCCCCGTCTATGTACCTAAGTGTAGTTCCGCGTTTTTCTCAAAATCTTCTGATCCCATTTGGATAGGGTTTTCGTTATGTAAATGCTTATTTTTTCAGGAAGGGTTTAATGTACCAACAAAACCGTGTTTTTGGTTTTGTATTTTAAAACCGACTTCCGAAATTAAGGTTATTTTATTCTTTGTAGTGTTTTGTTTGGAAGTCGGTTATATTTTTTTGTAAATGTTTTTTATTATTCACTTTTAAGTAGTGATACTTGGACGACGTCTTCGTCAAAGCAGAAATTGAAATAAGCAAAAATGCTCATAAAATAAAAACTACTGAATCAAATTTTTACGGGACCAAACGGCAAGTGTACTGCATCGAACTAAAACAGAATCACAGAAATCGGGTCAGAAACCTCGGAGTAATCGGTGTACATACATAAAAAAAATACCGTCGAATTGACAACCCCCTATTTTTTTGGAAGTCGGTTAAAAAATAAAATGAGAAAACGACATTGTCATCATTTTCATAATCATATCGGCCGAAAGACGTTCGACGATGATATATACCAAATCGGACCAGTAGTTCCTGAGGATAGCGCGTTCAAACAAACAAATTCTTCAGCTTTATATATTAAAGTACTAGTTGACCCGCGCAACTTCGTCTGCTTCGCTCCTATTAATCTTAGCGTGATGATTTATAGCATATAGCCTTCCTCGATAAATGGGCTATCTAACACTGAAAGAATTTTCCAAATCGGACCAGTACTTCCTGAGATTAGCGCGTTCAAGTAAACAAACAAACAAACTCTTCAGCTTTATATATTAAGTATAGATTTAGGTAGGTACAATCAGTGATGATGTGTTCTTTATCAATGACAGATTTTTTGTAATCGGATCACCACTGTTTACAAATCATTTAAAAATAGACAAACAGACCAACGTACTATTTTACCCCTTTATTAAATTAGTTAAGACTCTTTTATATGCTCACATTTTTTTAACGTTAAAACACCATGACAAACTTAATTAACTCGTCATTTTAATTTATACTTTCGCGTGATAAAGTTATACTAATAAAGTTAAGTTGTCCGTCATTAAAATATCGTGTAGCTCTTTAATGATGACAAGGCACGCTATTATGGCGGCTGCAAAAATATGTAGTTTTTGTTTTAAATTATGAGCCAAACTCACAGATTTTAAATTGCAATGTACTCGTATGTTAGAACTAACAACTGCATTGTTAAAATTTTGTTTTACAATAAATTGTATCATTGATAGTTTTTAGCAAAAACCTATATGTGTCTTTAAAAACTGTTATAGTTCCAACATAATTATGTATCTTGTACGGTGTTTCTCCAAGCTTTAAGAATATTTTACATATTCCATAAAACTGCCTCCGTGGTCAAGTGGTTTAGGCGTGTGCCTTGTGACCCGGTGGTCGTGGGTTCGATTCCCACGGGAAGAACATACTTTGCAAAGTTGTTTTCCAGTTTGGCTAGGACATTGCTGACTTGAATCACCTGATTGTCTGATAAAAAGATGATACTGTGCTTCGGAAGGCACGTATAAGCCGGTGGCCCCGGCTGCAAAATGGCGGTCGTCAAATAAACCATGTCAGAGGCCCTTGAGGCGGTCTAAAAACTCTGACATTAGGGTGCTCTGGCGTTAGACCTTACTGCCCACACCATAAGAAGAAGACATATTCCATTTCAGATTACTATCTATTACGCTTAAGCTTGAGCTTAGCAATAAATAGAGAAATAAAGTTACATCTACAACCATTCCGTACAATTATTGATCAGCCAAGCAAGATTTAATTCCAGATCCTATTCAATTTATTACATAAGTACTAAAATGCGGGCTCAAATTATAGCAAACTCTGTATTATCTTACATTTGAGATTACATAGTAAACATGAAACTGTACCTAACTGTTGTTGTTTGTTACAAGAATTTGATAGTTATGTTGTGTTACGTAAACCCACACACGTAGAGAATGGTCTGAGTATTTCTTATCTACATATTCTACACTAGCGGACGTCATGTGGTTTCACCCGCGTAGTTCCAGTTCCCGTGGGAGTACAGAGATAAAATATAGCCTATGTTACTCCCTGATAATTTAGCTATTGATTGCTGAAAGAATTTTTCAAATCGGTCCTCTAGTTTTTAAGTTTATTCGTTAAATACAAAAACACAAATCTTTTCTCTTTATAATATTAGTACAGATGAAGTGTTGACTGCCAAAAAGTGTGAGAGAGAAAAAGTGATAGTGTGGCCAATAGTTGTATTTTTCTAGGATTCTCATTAGGCCACGCACATGCTTGTAGGAGCAGATAATTTCTCACATTGACGAATAGATTATGAAAAGTGACAGGTAACTAATAGGGTAGATTCTTAACAAAAACAAGTAATTCCGTCAGTTTTTTTTTAATATTCATAGGCACGCGTTTGACCACTATCTCACCTGATGGTAAGCGATGATGTAATCGAAGATGGAGCACGCTTGCCTAGAAGTAACCTATACCTAGTCCGAAGTAGCCTAGTAATATTATTTAAAACTAGCTGACCCGCGCGGCTTCGCTCCCGTCAACTGGCTACTCTACTTACCGACCCTAACCTACCTACCCTACCTACCTACTTACCTACCATACCAACCTACCATAGCTACCCTACCTCACCTACCTTACCTACCTACCCTACCTACCTGCCTACCTACCCTACCTACCTGCCTACCTTCCCTACCTACCTGTCTACCTACCCTACCTACCTGCCTACCTACCCTACCTACATACTCATTTTTTTTTTGTATTTTAATTCTTATTATGCTATTCCGGACGAAGGAATTAGTCTTCGTCCCGAATAAAACACAAAAACTATGAAAATCGGTCGAGCCGTTCTCGAGTTCGTTAGAATAGTGTTCGAACAAACCCGACTTTGAGAGTTTTGCTATATTGTGAAAGATTCGACCTTTTTCTAGAAGACATTTTTATATCAGCGAGACAGAAATAAAACGAAAAAAACTTATTTACAAAAAATGTAACCGACTTCCAAAACAAAACACTACAAAGTATAAAATAACTTTAATTTCGGAAGTCGGTGTTTTTAGTTTTTTCGCTTTTTGACACCGACTTCCGAAATTAAAGTTATTTTATACTTTGTAATGTTTTGTTTTGGAAGTCGGTTACATTTTTTGTAAAAAAGTTTATTATTTTTCAGTTTTTAGTGGTACCTGCGTACCCATTCACAGCGTACTGGCGTGATGTTATGTTATGAAAATAAAACTTACTAAGTGCTTTCGGTGTAAAGGTCTCGTCAATACGAATGAAATAAGCCCAAACACTTGGTAGTTCCTACATACCGATGTGGGGTTCCCTTGACTCTCTGTCGTCTCCATCATCAGGTCTGATCCAAACTTTCATTCTTTTAAATCAGTATCACCCGATATACACACGAATATCAAGTTTTTACCAAATACGTGACTACAATTTTCGAGAGTTGCCCTCGATTTCTCAGGGTTTCCATCATCAGATCCTGACGTGGTGGCAATGGGACCACACGGGAAGCACCAGCTTTCAAATAAAAAAAGAATCATGAAAATCGGTTCATCCAGTCGGTTAATATGAGGTAACAAACATAAAAAAAAATACAGTCGAATTGATAACCTCCTCCTTTTTTTGAAGTCGGTTAATAAACTGAAGGAAGACGGACAGCGGTGGCTTATTAATAAATAGGGTTCCGTTAGCAACCTTGGTACGGAACCCTAAAAATCGACTTGGTTCGCACGAATCAAGATCGTACGCGAAGGCTTAAATAATAGGGTCCCATTAGCAACTTTGGCACGGAACCCTATAATTTGCCTTGGCTCGCAAATCGAACCGTCTGATACTTATCACGAATTAAAAACATAGTTGCGGGCAACCTGGGAGTCTTTAAGACAAAAGTGAATAGGTTGCTTCTAGGCAACGTGCTCCATCTTCAACCTCATCATCGCTTACCATCAGGTGAGATAGTGGTCAAACGTATGCCTATATATAGTAAAAAAAAAAACTACTCCGTATCACCTAACCACAGAGAACTAATGATAACTCGATTTGACAGTTACTGTGAAATCGAGTTGTCATTCATTCTTAGTTCGGGTTCGGGATTAATCGTAAGTCTGTAGGTGATACGGAGTAGAATACGTCCGCAACTAAGCTCGAAACTACGGACTTCGGACTTAGAGAGTAGCCCCACCAAAATCGATCGCTCCCGTCACCGTGACCACCTTTGGTACGGTACCTTATTATTATTAGCCTTGTTTCGCAAATCGAACCGTTCGTTGCTTCGCTCTAAACGGAATCAATCGCGGAGGCCTTAGAAGTAGGGTCCTGTCAGCACCTTTGGTACGGAACCCTACAGGCCTGATCCGCAAGTCGAACCGTCCAGTACTTCACAAAACTACTGAGTTCTAAATCAGTTTAAGACTCTACGATAAAAGCACTTTAAACGAAACCAGCACAACTCAGAGATTTAAGCAATTTTGGATCCTATTCGTTTAAGACCTTCCAGAGACCAAACCGAAATTCCTACGAACTTGGACAGTGTTTAATAATCGTGTGAGGTCATTCTCCAGCGGAAAATCTTAACACCGCAATTCAGAAAAACGCGTCATCAGTGCAACGCCATCTATCGACCATGTAAACTGACAAAATATTTGCCAGCAGAAGACGTTAAATAAGAAGCCCGTATGTAACGATAAATAACGATAAAGTATTAAAATGTTTACTTTTATTTTGCTACGTCTACGTATTAAAAGTTTCACAAATAACTCAATGAATGTGTTTTGGTGTAACATTCATGCTTTCATGCATTTTTTGGTTCCTCAATAGATGGCGCTCTGACTGATCAGAACACAGTAGGAAGTTTCTTACTAAACTAAAAATTCAATATATTTTGATTTTGTGGATCGATTGTAACGATAAATAACGAAAAGGTATAAAAATGGTCACTTTTATTTTGCCACGTATAAAAGTTTCACGAATAACACAACAATTTTGAATGCTTTCGTGCATTTTTTTTTTCTCAATAGATGGCGCTTTGACTCATCAGAATACATTAGGAAGTTTCTTCCTAAACTTAAAAATTCAATATCTTATGATTTTGTGGGTCGATTTTGATGAAATAAACGCTAAATGTTACTCGGGTTATCACTTAATATTTTTAAGTACTTAGATTTGCAATCCAGTCTGTGGTTTATGGTTTTTTGTGTTTTATACCTTTTTCCTGAGTTTTCTGTGTAATTTTCATGGAAAAATATTCAATGTACAGACACGGTTAGTCTACGATTTTATTATATGTATAGATAACATTTTATATCTTGTCACGAAAACAAAAAAGTAAGATGATTAAAAATTTACACGCACTGTGCTGATCACAGTAAGTAAGACTACCACAGAAATTTCGTTTGGCATCATGTCTGCGTCTAAAATGTAATGTTTTCCAGATGTGTCGTAACATGCCACTCCTGCTCTTTGATGCGTTTTACCTACGAAATCTCCCAATGCCCTTTTGATGATTACAGTTTGCAGCGTCGAGCATCTATCATAAATAAGTAACAAAATCAGCTAAATAGTCCTTTTTCTAGTTTGGTTTACACATATAAATAAAGAATGAACTGAGTAATACCCTGACTAAATTGACCACTCTGACGAAAGAGACAGAGTGATCTTTTTTTTTCTTTATTTATATGTACGTGCACACCACGCAAAATAATGGCTAGCAGAATTCTGTCTGACTGGTAGCCGACCCGCAACATAGTTGGGAAAAGGTTAAGTATGTGCAGTACTATTATTTTCTTAGCATCTCTTGGCAATCATCGCATTTCCGAATACAAACGAACTTCCTCCCATTCTTAATATAAACTTTTTTTAATATTTTAAAAATAAAATTAAGTTAAAAGAGTAATTATCAACTCTGTATACTTCCAAGTTGAGCGTCCCGTCTGTACCAAGTGCAAAGGGCGACTGATAGAGAACTGACGACTGACGAAACAAGAAGTTTGCTGCGGGGCATTAAGCTCCTACGCACTAGCGGCTAGCCGCCCCTCCAGTTTAAAATGCAACCGCTTGTCATTTAATAGCGGTTAAGTGGGTACAATCACTAGCGGTTGCATATTAAACTGGAAAAGCGGCCAGCCGCGCGGTCAGCCGCCCCCGCGGTTGACCGCTACTGCGTAGAAGCGCTAAGAAAGTAGTTGTACTGTACATTTATACGAGGACTTTTCGAGTGTAAAAAGGCAACAATACGGCGTGATATGCATCCAATTGTCTGTTTAGTTATACATTTTCAATACGAATTTATTTCCGTATCGCCCAGCACAAGGCGTGAATTTTTCATGCTCAGTACGGGATGGGTAGCTTGCCATCAAAGTTTCAGCGGTTTGCGTAAAACAATAGCACGTCGGAACACGTTGCAGATAGAAAACGGTCACGCCAGCTGTTGGGTGGGACAACAATGTTCAGTTTGTGATGGTTGAATGGTTTCTGTGTTTATTCGTCACGTTTTGGCTGTTTAGGCTGTGTCCTTTGAAGTAGTGTGGAGGTTTGTTTTGGTTGTAATATTTTATGACAGGCTTCGGCCCGCAACTACGTCCTTGTTTATTTAATAAGCATCGATTTATATTAGATTTTTTAAGGAGCGTTTCGCATTCGTATAGTAATCGAGGTATGTTAAAAACACCTTTAAGACCTTGCATAAACCGGAGTCTGACTCGGAGTTTGTTGTTAAACCGTGGCCATTATGTATGATTAACGTGTTAGCAATAAACTCGGGAGATAAAAGATAACTGGTTTGCACAAGTAGGCCTGATTTTCCCTAAATTTTGTCAAGTTTTTGACTGTAGCTCAGATGATATTGCGAATTGTTTTGAACGTTTATTAACCCACTTCAAGAAAAGGAGGAGTTTCTCAATTTGGTTGTGTTTTTAGGGTTCTGAACATAAAAGAAACTCTTGTAAGACCACTCGGGTGTCTGTCTGTCCGTCTGACACAGCCATTTTCTCCGGATCCGCTAGACCGATTCGATTGAAATTTGGTACGCATATGGACTTCGGTGACCAAAATACGGACGCGTTACGTAAATCATTAAATTTTTAGTATGGGGGTCACTTTTGGGGTCAAACTAGAAAATTTCAAAAAACAGTTTTTTGAACAATATCGTGTGACATATCAAATGAAAGGTCTTACTGTGAAGGTTTTTATTATATTTTTTCATTATTTTGAAATAAATGGTTTTGAAGTTATTCAAGAGATAAGACGAAAAATGACCATTCCCCCCTCTTATCTCCAAAACTACTGAGCCTAAAATTTGAAAAAAATGGAGATAATAGCTCTTTACCTATAGATTACAGGAAAACCTATAAGAAGTCTATAGTGTTAAAATAACATGTTAAAAAATTTCGTTCGGAACCCTTTGCACGCGAGTCCGACTCGAATTTGGCCAGGTTTTTTTTTAAGTACGAGAATCGGCCTTCTGAAGGAGCAAGAACGGAGAAAAACAATAAGAAAAACATAGGAATATTCCAATTACGCTGAAAACCAGTAGGTACCTCATTGACCATTTGAAATACCAATAGTAGTAATCTACTAAAAAACAATAGTAAAGGTTAAAATCCTCAACAAATAGAGAAATAATGTGATTAGTCAAATGAGAAAAACTAGTTAAAAGATGGGTCATCGGCTAGACCTTTTTACGGGTCATTGAACAATTATGATCCGGACTTCAACACTATCATGACTGGCTGAATGGAGAATTAAGTTTTAATGAAGTGTTTTAGTTATTTAGGATATTTGAATTTGGAAGGGACAGGAAACACTATGGTGTCGGCCGGTGCCGTATGGTGCCGTAAAAGAATAATACCATCCCATTACTTCCCGTGGATGTCGTAAGAGGCGACTAAGGGACTTGCCAGAGAATGGGCAGCAGCGTTCTCTGTAAAACGCAATACCAAACACTGCGATCGCCAACCCGCCTGCCAAGCGTGGCGATTATGGCAAACCCGGGGCCTTTGGGGGAGGCCTATGTCCAGCAGTGGACGTCTTCCGCCTGTTATGATGATGATGAGGAAACACTATTTGTGGGTTGACGTCGGACTTCGCCTCAGTGGTTATGAACCAATCAGTACCCACTTCCTTAGACAGTGCCCGCTAGGGCCAGTGCTTGCCAGAGTTGTAGGATTTGTTCGAAAGAGTCACCGCGGCTCTGGAACGCAAAGGGCATTAGGAGGAACATGGATCAGTTTTAGTCAGTAAGAGTCTGTTGATATCCCCTCATTAAAAAAAATTACTTCCTTCTTGTTCAGGAAGCTATCTAGTGTTGTAGTATTTTTTGTGTCTGTGGTTTGATTCATTTAAAACCTTATAAAAAGTCAGTATCACCAAAATCAAAATCCTTTTATCAAATATACCTACCATTTCAAGGCACTTTTGAATTGTCAACGTATGTCAGTCAAATAGATGAAGCTAATTCTGCCGCTCTAGCGACACTCACCGACTCTATCTCCAGCGCGGCAGTTGCACGTTCCAAAGAGTAGATCCTATCCTAGATGCAGCTGAGAGCATACCAATATTTTTAATGGAGCGACTGTCTATTTGACCCCTACAACCCAGAAACTGGGTTAAACGATGTTACCCCTTGGCAATAGACTGCGGTCAGGATTCTTATCTACAAATGACAGCCGGGATCAACAGCTTAACATGCTGCATGCTGCAACTGCATAATTTAATTCCGCCAAGCCCGTTCCATCATCGGACCACAAGACGAACGGCGATGCGCCACCGGTACATGGTGGATATCCCACCCACACGCATAAAACGTTTTGGGAACACATTCATAGTGCGTACAGCTAAGGAGTGGAATATCCTGCTGGAGTTTGTGTTTCCTGATAGCTATAAACTGGGAGTCTTTAAGTCAGGAGTGAATAGGTTACTTCTACGCAGGCGTGCTACATCTTCGACCGCATCGTCGCTTACCAACAGGTGAGATAGTGGTCAAACGCGTGCCCATTAATAGTAAAAAAAATGCTAGCTGGGGCACAGAGAAATCTCGGTATGTTAGGACACATCCACAAACCAACCTTGGAAAGCACTGCTTACCCTTGAAGATCGACCCCTGCACCTATTATTATTTAGCCATCCATTAAGCACTAATTTAACCCCTAAATACCTGTTCTAAAGCCAATGAAGCGGCTACAAAATTGACACAGGGAATTATCCGCTTAGCGGAATAGGCATCCTAAATTCGACGTTCAATAGAACAACTTTATACCAGGCTTATAGCACCGCAGTTTCCCTGTCAAACTAGAAATGTGCTTTATGAAGAGAAGAACAAAGTTGTTTTTGTCTTGTCAGCGTCAGTTTCCGTTGTAGTACGAGAATGTTTCAATGCGAGGGTAGCTTAGCAGCGCTTTGAAAGACATTGTCTTGATGTAGGGGTGCCGTTGTTATGTCGAGTATATACTGTTAAAATGTATTCAGTTTAAATATTTTTGGTCTTGTCGTAATAATGGCATAAATCTCGGTATGTTACGATGGTCACCCATCCACAGACCGACCACGGCAAGCGTTGCTTAACCTTGAAGATCGACCCGCACAACAACAATAAACACATTGTAAAAAAGAGGAGCATAATATTACATAGCAGTCATCATATATATCAGCCGAAAGACGTCCACTGTTGGACATAGGCCTCCCCCGGGTTTGCCATAATCGCCACGCTTGGCAGGCGGGTTGGCGATCGCAATTTATGGTGTTGATTTTTACAAAGAACGCTGCTGCCCATTCTCTAGTGAGTCCCTTAGTCGCCTGTTACGACACCGAGGCAATGTGATGGGATGGTATTATTCTTTTACGGCACCATACGACCCCGGCCGACACCATACGGCTACACATAGCAATTATACAGTAAAATTCCGCTGAGCGTGTACCAGAAAATCAGATGAAATGTTTGCTTGCCGATGTCAAGCAGCCCTATGATAGTCATAGCGAAGCATATAAATCTCAATTGTCTTGCTACATATTGTACCTAGTCCCGTTTTTATCGGGATTTCGTCGTCAATCCCGTGAATGCCTGTGATACAATATTGAAAGGACGACGCGAGTTACAGATTTAAGGCTCATGGTACTCTATAAGTTGTCTGTGATTTTCAAGTCATATCAGATTTTACTCTTTAACAGATTTTCCAAACTGTTTTTAATAATTTTTTTTTGTGAATATGAAATGTTCAATAGAAAATTAAAAACATTTCAACTTTTCCCTTTCCTTTTTTCAGACTCTTTGATTAAGTTTCCAAACTAATTGGTTTATTTCCTTGTAAAAAAATCTGTAGCTTTCTTAGAATTAAATAAAACCCTGTTATCCTAATTAGTGATGTTCCGGATCGTGATGTGATCGAATGTAGAACCGCAGACACGGTTCCGGATACGGATATTTAATGTCAAGATCCGCGGATAGGGACACGAATACGGATCGTTATTTTCTCACTCAATCGGTGTCGGCGCGTGACCTTGAAACGATAGTTGACGTCACGCCCGCCGCAACGACGGGCAGGACAGCTAGTTTATTCTGTAAACAACTATTTCGATATCGAGCTTCACCTGAGTGACAAAACTCACAAAATGAGCTTTATTGCACACAACATAAAGGTCTTAATTTGAAACTCACCTCGGATTCCACTGTCGAGATACGAAAATGTTGTTACAGAATAGCACTACTGGTTTCGACTAGCATTACGCGCGTAATACTTTTGTAAATAAAGATACTCTGAATGGTTTTTTTTAAATTATACTACTTAATACATAATCTAAGTTATTGCTGCAGCATTTAATCCTGTCAATTGAATTTGAAAATTAATAAAAGATCCGTAAAAGATCCGTGAGAAAAGTGACATACACGGACCTTATTTCTCTCGCGGATATCCGCGGATATGGAACATCACTAATCCTAATATATAAAATTCTTCCGTTACTGACTGATTGAGTGACTGACAGACAACGCATAGCCGAAACTACTGGTCGTAGAAAGCTGAAATTTGGCATGTACGATCATTGAGGTGTGTAGGTAGGAGGATTTCCCGAAATTCCCACAGGAATGAGAAAAAAACGGGATGTACGCGTACGAAGTCGCGGGCAAAGGTTAGTTAATAATAAAATAAAAACAGTTCTATAGTCACTTGTACGAAGCGCAAACCCCAAAACTCTGTCCAAAAATTCCATGGGATTTGTTCGTCGAGTTACTCAACGCCTTAAATGTTTTTGTCGAAACTTTTCAGAACAACTGCGCTTGTGTAAAACGTTGGAGTTTGTCGGCAATTTGTTCGACTGTTTTTGGGAAAAAGTTGGCGTGAAGCAATTATGTATTTAGCACATTTTTTACTTTGTTTCAAATACTACTAGCTTCTGCCAGCGGCTTTGCCCGCGTGGTCCCTAGGGAACATACTCCCAGGAGAAAAAGTAACCTATGTCCTTTCTCAGGCTCTAGACTATCTCTGTACCAAATGTCGTATAAATCGGTTCAGTAGTTTTGGCGTGAAAGCGCGATAGACAGACGGATAGACAGACAGAGTTACTTTCGCATTTATAATATTAGTAAGGAAGTAAGGATAAGGATGAGTTTGGCAGCCAAGGTAACTTTGAGTGCTCAAAATTATATCTTACAATAAATGCAAAAGTTTGTATGAATGTATGTTAGGTACTCAATCACGCCAGAACGGCTGTACGGATCTGGATGAAATTTAACACAGAGATAGATTACAGCCCGGAATAGCGTATAGGTAGGCTTTATCACGTTTCACTTTTTCGTTCACGCGGACAAAGCTGCTTTCAGAAGCTTGTTTGTATTGATCAATTGATTTCTAAATCTGTAGATTCAGTTAGATATAAAACATGTGAAAGTCTTTATGCCATAGATTTATTATTTGAATATTGAACCATATGAACATTTGCAACCCGCGTCAGAGCATAGGGTCTGCGTTAACGGGTAATGCCTTATACAGAAAATCCATTAAATATTGCTAGTACCTAATAAAAAGGCTTTTGGAAAATAAAATTAAGCGTTCAAAGCAATGAAATTAATTAAGATTATTATTTCTGCATTATTAAGAAACGATTCCAAGAAGTTTTCATTAATAGTTATTAAAAAAACCTTTCGTAGTTAATTATGAACGGTTTAATTAAGGAAAAGATAATTATAATCTTGGTGGACATTTTCATTAACAGTTTTTAAGACGTTATTAAAATCTCGGTTAATATAAAATAAATGAGGGACAAGGATCCTGGGGCTATGGACAAAGTGACACCTGTCAGCTACAAAATTTGATGGAGGTCCAAAATATATTGATAAGATTGAACCTCGACACGTATAGGTTAGGTTCGAATAGAATGACGAGAGCTAGAGTGAGCGAGCAAAGCTGAACTAAGCTCCCGTCATCCCATTTATGTTAGGTTTCTTCGAACCCGTAAAACGCCGATCCAAATATAGTTGGGAAAATGCGAGGTTCCGACTCGCACTTGGGCGTTTTTTCGTCGTCACTTTGCCCTCTGATGAATGGACATTAAATGTCATTTTCTTCCTTTTAGCATCTTTCTTGGTCATAGGTCAATGGCTCCAAGAAAGCTTCCTTTTGATCTTGCACCGCGACCATTAGATCTTTTAATGAGAATAAAGGACCTGTAAACAACAATTAGGTTTTTAATGAAAATACATTAGCTACGTACGTGTTTTCAGATCCTTCTTCCTTGGAATGAATTAGCAAAACGTTAATAACTATTTATGTTATGCTTTGTCGGGCTTGTGACAATGTTCTGGCTGAATAATTCGGGGGGTTAAATTAGGTACAATAGCGCCATAGAGATTGACAAACGATACTGGAGCACTGGGCCATTGAGATTTGGTTAATATTGAATTTTTTTATTGGTTGTATTTATATATTCCACATTTTAAATTGTTTTATTTTTAGACAAATTATTATATTCATTATTTTATTTGTATATATATCTTAGTGTTGTGTTCCGTATGTGTGTCCGTGACATCACATCAGGCCCTGTCATAACACCAGCGCTGTGATATTTATTTTTTAAATATCGCAGCATATGCTGAGACAGGGACCTTTTTGGCATCGCACAAATTAATTTTAAGACGCCGCTTATATGTATTGATTGATATGTATGTCTTGTGCGAGTCCCAAATAAATATTTTTCTTTCTTTCTTTCTTTATAGAGCAAATGTATTTAACGGACTATTTTAAAACATGGAATATAACTTCTTTACAGTTTGTTTCAACTACGTTTATACCCTTTGACTTCACACCGTTCAACCTTTTCAACGCTTATTTTACTGAAGTTTATCTCGTTGGTCTAATAGTCGCAAGCGGTTAATACTGCTGAGCATGAGTTCCTGCATTTGATTCCTGGATTGACTTTCCACTTGGGTTTTCTCTGTAACAGTCAAAAGTCTGGATTTTTATATGGTGACAGGATTCCCAATTATTTTTATAATATGGGACTTAAACATAATTGGTGAAATGAGAATTATGGAGAATACTAGTGTGGGGAATACAGTCGTGATAATAAGTTATTACTACAACGGAGTGAGACAACAATGAACAGAGAGAGACAGCAAATAGAGAGTATAGCATAGCATAGTCGGCCTTATAATGTTCCCACTGATGGGACTCAGGCCTCCTCTCTAGGAGAGGGAATGGGCCGTAATCCACCACGCGGGCCCAATGCGGGTTGGTGAATGTCACATGTCTTCGAATTTTTGGTTCTAGGACATGCCGGTTTCCGATGTTTTCCTTTACCGTTTTGAGAGCAGTGGTGATAAAATAAATTACACAAAATAATGTGCCTGGCTGGGTTTGAACCCGCGACCTACAACTCGTAAGTCGAAGCCATTACCACTCCGCCACCACTGCTCGAATAGAGAGTAGGAGAGACGTATATAACAGCAGTTATTTTCAAATAACAACAAAAGTAGGTTAGTATGGTATGAAGTGTAAGGGCGGTTCACTTCACACTAGTAACCCATTTTATTACTATTTTATCGAGGTGTTTCTGACAACGATCAACATGATTCTAATAAACATTGTGTACATGAATTTCCGGACAAATATTTCCCGTAAACAAATAACTAATTCCAGTTACTAATCAAGTTATATAATTACTATGACACAAAATCGCTTGTGAATTATTTGTGGTTCCGAATCCACTCATAATAAAGGTACTCGTACGTAATTGGGATATTAATTATTTGATCAAGTATCGTTAATGTAGTAACTAATGGAGAGTTGAAGCAACTTGATTGTAATGTTTTTCTTTTGAAATAGGAAATAACAAATTATTTTATTTCATCTTTCGTGTATGAACAATGTACAACAGAATAAACGAAAATCTTGGAAACGGGTCACTGTATTTATCATTATGAACAACTTTTACTGTGGGTCCAACCCTAAAATCTGTGAAAAAAATCTGCTTTTGGAATACTTTCTCGAGTTATGCAAACATAGCGAACATATTATTTTCGATAATGATGAGTACAATAACCCCTTTTTAGGTTGTGCGTTCATTTTGTTATACGTTGTATTTTCTGAAATAATTCTAGTTGTTTGACACATTCCACTACAGAATCAAAAAACTAGCTTTTCTACTTTGTAAACACACGAAAACGTGTCACAGATAATCCCCATCCTAAGTCCATTACACGAACTATCACTTACTGAAAATAGAGAAAGAGGACAGTTCAGTGACCGATCCCAACACAACAATATCATAACATGTCATGGATTCGCAATAGTCTGAGTGCGAATTCATGTAACGCCAGTAACATCGTGAATAAAGGAGCGGTCCCAACATCGTTCCCTGCGGGACGCCTGCACTGTACACAGGGATGGAGGGGGATGCATTGATTTTGATGTTGTGACTAGAATATCAAGTACCGAGATTGCGTACTCAGGGTATGAAGGTAAGGGTGTATTTATTATAGCAAGGCAGCGATCATATCTTGTGGTGGAGATTGTGTCAATGGCCTAAGTTTAAAACTAAAATCTCATTGCCTCATTGGACTTGTGCTTGTAAGCGCTACTGCTGATTATGGTGTGTTGTCGATTCCAGAGCCGGGCGAAGTATTGTGCTTTTCTATTTGGCATTTTTCTTTAGCTGCCCATCAGACATGGGACCCGCCGAGTTATATGTAAATATGCTATAGGTATCTCCTACTTATTCTTTTGGAGTTCTGGCGGCGTGATGTTTAATTCGTGGCGGTCTTTTATTTTTATAACATCTAAAAGCTGTCTGCAAAAACAATATCATTTCGGCATTCCATTTATTTTACTTGTGTGTAAGCATCTGCTGTGTTTTAATCAAGCAAGTCTGTAAACCTTCGAAAATGTCGAGACAGTAATAAAATGCTAGTTTTACTGCACGGTCTTCATAAATTGAATTGAAGATTTCAATCCAGTTTTCATTTTGTGCAAAATGTAAACTGTACGTGGTAAATTCTCAATGGCAGTGAAATTTTATTCATCTTTTGACCAAATCTTTTTTTTTTTTTTACTATTTATAGGCTCGCGTTTGACCACTATCTCACCTGATGGTAAGCGATGATGTGGTTGAAGATGGAGCACGCTTGCCTAGAAGTAACCTATTCACTCTTGACTTAAATACTCCCAGGTTATAGCTATCAGGAAACACAGAATTCCACTCCTTAGCTGCACGCACTATGAATGTGTTCCCAAAACGTTTTGTGCGCGTGGGTGGGATGTCCACCATGTACCGGTGGCGCATCGCCGTTCGTCATGTGGTCCGATGATGGAACGGGCTCTGTCTGATGACTCTGATGTCTGATGATCTTTGACTAACTTGAGATATTTATACTATAGCTGAAGAGATTTTTTGTTTGTTTGGTTGAAAGCGCTAATATCGGGAACTATTGGTTCGAATTGAAAAAAACATTTTAGTGTTGGATAGCCCATGTATCGAGGAAAGCTATAGGGTAAGTAAATAACATCACACAACGGCTAAAAGGATCGGAGCATTAGTGCAAAATATGACGCAAACGAAGTTGCGCGGGTCAGCTAGTGTAGTAATAGTTATAAGGAAAAGGAACTTTGGATGAGATTTTAGCTTACTGAAGCGTGATAAAGGTGTAGAGTATTCGGAAGAACTATGGGCAAACTTCAGAGGAGTGAAAGTTCAAAAATTTTTGTCCGAGAGTGCGAGTTTTTATAGTAAGGTATAACGTTCATTTACTTCAATTTGTATGAATTTGAAAAATGTATTTGTCATCAGACAGAGCTCATTCAGTATCAGCAGTGCGATTCTGTATAAATCTAACCGTGTATGCTTAGGTGAAGTGAATATGAAGTGAGCTGTCAATCCATACAAACAAGATGGAATGACAGTTCACTTCATGCTCACTCCTCCTAAGTTTACACGGTGAGATGTTGACAGAACAGAGGGCCTAGCACAAAATGTTTTTGACGTATAGTAACGTAATGTAAAACTTTACTCATCATCATCATATCAGCCGAAAGACGTTCACTGCTGGACATAGGCTTTCCCCAAGCGTCGCCACAACGACCGGTCCTGTGTGTCTCGCATCCATCGGCTACCCGCGACCTTCAGGTCATCGGTCCACCTTGTGGGAGGCCTTCCAACGTTGCGTCTTCCGGTACGTCTTCTGAACTTTTCGGCCCCATCGACCATCTGTTCTGCGAGCAATGTGCCCTGCCCACTGCCATTTTAGCTTGGCAATCCTTCGGGCTTTGTAGGTAACATTGATTCTCTTGCGGATATCATCATTCCTGATTCGATCACGCACGGAAACTCCAAGCATTGCCCTCTCCATTGCCCTTTGAGTGACTTTGAGCCTTCTGATGAGGCCCATTGTAAGCGACCACGTTTCAGTTCCGTATGTCATGCCCCTTTAAACCTTTTACCCCATAAAACTTTACTATATCTATTATACTCGTTTCGCACATAACATTTATTTGTATTTGATATTTTATTTATATTTTAGTATGGTACAAATTGTGTATGTACGCATAAAATAAAACCAAAATACTGCGGGATTATAATTTTTTATTTTCAATATTCACTTACGTTAACGTTACTCTAACGTTACCATACGTCAAAACATTCGTGCTAAGCCCTCAGACCGGCGGCAGTACAAACTAAAGTTTACGTTAACGCGGTGTAACAACTTGAACTAAGGTCACTGTTTTTAAACAGGTGACTACGTCGAATTTACCCACTCAGTCCATCTCTGGTTCTCAAAAAAATGGCGTCATAGTGTTTTTAGGGTTCCGTACCAAAATGGTAAAAAGGAACCCTTGGTGTGACTCAGTTTGTCCTGTCCGTCTATCACAGCTGGACATCTCAAGAACTACTAATGCTATCAACTTGAAGTTTTAGATAACGTTTGCCAACTATTTAACAAACAAGAAAGGAATAAAAATGTATAGGATTTTATTAAAATCAAATCTTTTATTTGTATAATACAGGTTGATAAAGGTGTTACAAATAATGGTCGATAGATACACTGTATTATTACTTGATGGTGTGCAAATTATTAGGGAATTTAAACTCACAATAAAAAATTTCAATGTTTCAATAAGTTCAAGTTACACTACACCATCTAAATTAAAAATGTAAATGTCAGATTTATTATAAATACATGTCATATTGAATTATCATGGTATATCGTTATGTCAGATTTATTAGATACAGGTCCTAGCATAACACTATTGCAACAACGACTGAAAGGGGTCTTTATAATTCGAAGTGAGCCTACTAGGACATGTTGGATACCATATGAAAGAGCGCTATTTGCACATTCTCAAACATTTTTTTGTAGGACGCATAATTTTTGACTCCGAATTTTGCATAGAGGTAAATCTGAAAATTATTCTAAGTAATAGAAATGTGGGTGTCCCGTAAATAATGGATCAAACGTAACGGGTAGGTAGCTTACCTCATTTCCAACAACTAATTTGAACAGTAAAAAAAAAACCCATAAGGTAACCAAGATAATTTTTTTTTCGATTTTTACTATTTTCTGTACCAGCATTCAGTGTTTTTAATGCTGTTGCTGCAAATGGTATCATATTTAGGTGTGATTTTTGTCATACATTTCTGAATAGTTTACTAGTGTTATAAGATACCATTTTTTTAAATAACATTTTATTTGCCTTAGAAAAAAAATCTTGAATTGAAAAGTTTTGTTTTTAAGATGAAAAGACCAGAATTGGAAAAATTCTCCTGTAAAAAAATTGTATGACACCGAAGTGTACCATTATTTTAAAAACTTGTACAATTACTAAGGTTTGCAGATTGGTATAAAACTTACGCCTAGTCTTTGTCGTTACAAAGATATTGCTATGAATCTGACAGAGGTGCAAAATTACGAAATAAAATAAAATTGAAAAAGTGTGCACAATTCAACTATTTTCTTAAAAATGTTTAGGTATCTCAGCGTATGAAAAAACTTAGGAGGTTAAATTAAAAAAAAAATACAAATAAATCGTTTATTTTGTTTTTACAGTAAATGTTCAAACTGACGTCCCCCTACGAGAATGCAAAGTCTGCACCTCCTAATAAAGGAAGCTCTTATCCGACGGACAAAATGGCTGTTGTTTATTTCTGATACAGCAGATTGGATGCGCTGACGTAATTCTTCTTCCGACGTTATTCGTTGTTTGTAAACTTTGTCTTTTAAACATCCCCAATAAAAAAAATCTAAGGGATTTAAATCCGGAGATCGCGGAGGCCACAAAATTGGTCCTAATCGGCCGATCCATCTGTCAGGGTAAGTTTCATTGAGTTGCGCCCTTACTGCCGTCGCATAGTGAGCGGGGCATCCATCATTTTGTAACCACATTGCTTGCCGCACGTCTTCTGGAATATTTTCTAATAACGTTGGCAACTCATTCCTTAAAAAATGCAGATAGTATTCGGCGTTTAGAGTTGCTGGTAGTTCAAAGGGCCCTATTATTTGCCCATTTATTATTCCTGCCCATAAATTTATTTTAAATTGATGTTGGCTCCTGTCCTCTCGCATCAAATGTGGGTTTACCAGCTGCCAACTGTGCAAATTATGCAAATTGAGATATCCATCTCGCCGGCATGAAGACTCGTCACTCCATAAAATTTTATTAAAAAACTGTGGGTCCGCCCGTATCATTCTAAGCATCCTTTGGCAAAATGCTACTCTTTGCGGGTAATCACGTGACGTCAGCGTTTGAACACGTTGCACGTGATATGGGTGCAACCGGTGCCTTTTTAGAACTCGATGTACCGTCGATCTTGGAATACCTGTGCGTTGCGCTATGACGCGAATTGAGACCGACGAATCTTCCTCGATTTCTCGAATAATAATTTCGTCATTGACTTGTGACGGTCGCCCTTCACTGGCACCCCCAACTCCGGTGCCAAGAATTCTTCCCTCAAGAAGCGCGTTATGCACTCTAATGAATACGCGATAGTCGGGATGTCGATCCCGGTTCGGGTATCTTTCACGATACAATCTTGCGGCCGCCCTGGCATTACCTCTTGCTTCTCCGTAGATAAAATGCATTTCGGCATACTCCCGTGGCGTGTACTCGTAACGAGGCATCGTACTACTGCACACACGTACAACCACACACAAACGATTGTTTTCGAAGTCCGTAGGATTGCCAAGTCATTCATCCAAAACACAAACAGTTCCAAATCGTTAGGCAAAGCAAAGTCCAAATACACCGCACAAGTTTAATTTTAAGGAACACAACAGTTAGGCACAGCAGGAGCGAAAGTAGTCTGACGTACGTATCAACTCGAAGAGAGATTCGTGTCAACTAAACAAATAAAATCAAGCAACATTACCAAAAATACAAAAGCGGCGCTATCTATCCCTTTCACACTGAGTGAGGTGCAACTCCGCAGGTAGCGGTCCCAAATGCCGAACAGATGACGTCATCGGCTCGGAATTACGCTACACGCTTAACCACATGCTTAGATTACAAGCATAAGCCATTACGAGAAAGAAAAGTTAGATTGTACCATTTTAATTTCTGTTCTGTCTTCTTCATCACATACATACGAGTAGCAATATCTTTGTAACCGCAAGGACTAGACGTAAGTTTTATACCAATTTGCAAACCTTAGTAATTTTACAAGTTTTTAAAATAATGGTACACTTCGGTGTCATACAATTTTTTTACAGGAGAATTTTTCCAATTCTGGTCTTTTCATCGTAAAAACAAAACTTTTCAATTCAAGATTTTTTTTCTAAGGCAAATAAAATGTTATTTAAAAAAATGGTATCTTATAACACTAGTAAACTATTCAGAAATGTATGACAAAAATCACACCTAAATATGATACCATTTGCAGCAACAGCATTAAAAACACTGAATGCTGGTCCAGAAAATAGTAAAAATCGAAAAAAAAAATTATCTTGGTTACCTTATGGGTTTTTTTTTTACTGTTCAAATTAGTTGTTGGAAATGAGGTAAGCTACCTACCCGTTACGTTTGATCCATTATTTACGGGACACCCTGTATAAATATAACAGAAGAAATAAAATGATGTCTCTAAATAGCACACTTTTCAGAAATAACTTGCGCTGCGCTGACCTGAAACTGCCATGTACACCGCAGTGTTAAAATTTTCTGACGAATATAGGCCTCGCCGATGAAAATTTAAAAACATTTCACGTATTACACGACGGTACGTAACCCTCGGTGCGCGAGTCCGACTCACTCATGACCGGTTTTCTTAACATTTTATTATTACAACATAATATAAAGGTATCACATAAACTAACGTTATTTGGCTCGTTCCTTAGCTTGTTGTTTTTAATTTACATATAGAAAGAAGGCTCTATATTCAAAAACGTGTATTTACTTAATTATGCCAATTGTGTTATCCTTTGTTAAATTGCTACCATTTAACTCAGGAGTCGAGTTTTGGGAACATTGTGAGCGCCGCTTTCTCATTAAGTTACAATGTTTGGAATCCCAGTTCTGACTATACATTATTGTTGGGGTTACGATCTTTAAAGAAAATCGAAACCTTTATAAGGTCACGTTTTCATCAAAAAGTTAAGTTTTGAGTTAGTTGAAACACTATAATTAAATATAAAGGACACACTACCTAATTAATCGTAGACTTGATTATGCCAGCGGCTTTGGCTGCATTAAAGTCATCTAATTGTCCTAGGGGAACCACTCCTGAGGTAATTACGACCTCATCCCACCAGCCCCCTTTTACCGTCGGACATCCAGACGCACTGCATCTTACCATCCCTACCTTGTTGCTATTCCACCAATTCGCACTAAGCGTTTCCAAACGTCTTTTATAATGCGTATAGCAAAGGAGTGGAACTCTTTGCCTGCGTCTGTGTTTCCAAACGCTTACAACCCTAATCTCTTCAAAGTTAGAGCGAACAGGCTCCTTCTGGGTAAGCTCGCTCCATCGTAGATTTTGTCTCTGTCATCTCTGACCTAGACTAGAGTCAAGAGCAAACACATAACAAATAAAAAAATTGTATACTATTTTCTTCTTCAGATCCAATCTAGACAGATTGGATCTATACAGAAATTCATCAAAATTGGTAAACTGGTTTAGGAGTGACAATGTAACGAAAGACGGAATATCTATTAGTTTGTTTTTATGTTATGGGCACTTCTGTTGACACGGATGTGGATGAATTTATGGCTTCTTCTCCTCATCTTTTTATCCCGCTTGTACATTTATAGGTACTACGCATATGAAACTATGTTTCTATACGATCTCTGTAACGACTCATATGATTGTGTGGATATCTGTAACAAGTTGTGCTTTGTTGTTCCTAGAACTATTCAGGGACGTGAGGTGCGCTCGCGACCCGTTTTCGTCGTCACCCCTAGTCGCACGAAAGCAGGCTTGCCGCTGTGTCGCCTTACAGGCAATTTTAATAAGGTTTTCTCTAACTTAGATCTATTCTCACTGCCTCTTGGAAAAATTAGGAGAATATTACTTGACACAATCCAGAATGTTTGCGAATAATTATTATTGTATAAGTAGTAGCTGTAACTTATGTGTATTTTATTTCATGCAATATTCTATTCTGTCCGATTTTTGCTTCATCAACATTGTCTTTGTCTTTTTGTGTATCTGTGGAGAACGTTGTTGGTTGCACATTTGTATAATTACTCATATTCTATTTTTTGTAGTATATAATGTGAAATTGTTGGTTCTTCCGTATAAATAAAATACTTATTTAGTAATAAAAAAATATACTAGCTTGTCAATCAACATATATAAAACTCTTCCGTTACTGAGTGACTGAGTGATGAACGACTGACAGACAACGCACAGCCGAAACTAATGGTAGTAGAAAGCTGAAATTTGGGGATTGTAAGGGAGCACTAACAGACGATTTCTCAAAATTCCTACGGGAACGGGAAAAGCGGGATATGCGCGTACGAAGTCGCGGGCAAAAGCTAGTACTACAAAGGTATAATAAGTTTTATACGCTTTAATTAATAGTTGTTTTTAGTTTGTATTATAGGTATACCTAAGCTGCAAAACAGTCTTATGTTAAAACTAGCTGACCCGCGCAACTACGTTTGCGTCACATTTTACATTACTGTCCCGCTTCTATTGGTGGCGTGATGATATATAGCCTAAAGCCTTCCTCGATAAATGGGCTATCCAACACTGAAAGAATTTTTTAAATCGGACCAGTAGTTCCTGAGATTAGCGCGTTCAAGCAAACAAACAAACAAACAAACTCTTCAGCTTTATATATTAGTATAGATAGAACAAAGGCGAGGTAAATATTTCAAGATTTAATTGCCTTCCGCAGTGAGGTCAGGTACTTAATCCTGGTTCATTTGTTGTGCGGTACAAGCTCGGTGCTGTACCATGTCAGGTCGTTAGTTTGTACCGGGTCTGACATATGGGGTTACTTAGCTTCGTCTTTACAATGCCGGGGTTAGGTTCCTTAAGATTTTCGCCTTGGTGCAAGGTTGTGATAAAAACAGATGTCTAAAATAGTTTTGGCTTTAGACAACTAATATGTCTTTACTGGAATGTCGGTATTTCTGGTTTATTCGACACGGTATTTCATGCAAACTCGCAAGTTCTTATTGTGGGAAAGAAGAATAGTCAATTGTCACCCATTTTTGTCATTTGACTCTAAAGTAGAGCAAGAACGCTTTTGTTTTTTGATTTCGATTGCTAATGCAAAAAATGTAACCTTGATTAGGTATACTGCTTCAGACGAAAATTTATTTGTCACTCACTCTTACAACTACGGCGGTCGTGTTTAATCTCATTTGAATCGTCCTAATGGGTATTATGTATAGTCGATACTAAAAGTCTTTTTTTTTTATGGATTCGAAATCATCAAATGACTCCTCCCGCTCTGGGTAAAGCAGAAGGGAGTTTCAGGCTCTTACTGACTAAAACCCATCCGTGTTCCTCCTAATGCCCTTTGAGTTCCAGGGCCGCGGTGACTCTTTCGAACAAATTCCGCAACTCTGGCAGGCCACCCTAGTGGGCTCTGTCTACTATGCTGACATCTATTTGAGGCGCGCGTGAAACACAGCACGCCGTCGCATTTTCTACTTCGTATCACTTAACCACTGAGAACTAATGATAACACGATTTGACAGTTACTGTGAAATCGTGTTGTCATTCATTCTCAGTTCGGGTTCGGGACTAATCGTAAGTCTGTAGGTGATACAGAGTAGAATACGCCCGCCCGCAAATAAGCCCGAAACTACGGATTTCGTTAGAGAGTAGCCCCCCTGGTCCTGATCGGATGGCCGGGGCTCGGCCGACGCCCGGGGATACTGAAGGTCTGATGATGAAGAGCAGATAGGTGGAAAGCAGTAAATTGCGTTTGCAGACATTTGTCACTCAGAGGAATCTCTATCTCAAAAAGTATAAATAAAAGTCGCTGTGTGCCTCTGTTTCTCCGCTTATTTTTGTTAGATCAGTCATGGATACGGTTTTCATTACTTGGAAGAGCGATATACGAGGAACAATAAGGAACATGCAATATTTTCATTTTTGCTTTAATTTTCAAGATCTCCATTTGGAATAGACCACAACATAAATAAGAAATGAAAACGCTTTAATTTATTGGCAAAATTGCGTTTGTAAACCGACAGTTTTAATTTTCGCGCGAAAATGGACGATGATGTCACTCCTGTCTGCCACTGGTCAAGAACTGTCCTAATTCAAAGACATGAGGTTGCCATTTCGGTGTCATAACAGCAGTGACGTCACTAAACGCTGATAGTCTTTTTAAATACGTTCCGTTTCACGTTACTTTAATTCATTATTTTTGTTTTTAAAAACCTAAACCACTAAACCACTCGACCACGGAGGCAGTTATTCAAGAAAGGGCTGTCCGAACGGTTGCTTTTACGCGTTCTAACGCGTAATTTTTGATGTCGATAGTTCCCGAGAATTGCCGATCGCGTGGCGAGTGCGCTTCGGTTTTGGCGAGTTAGTTACGTGCATATTTGTGTTGCCGAAAAACCGGCCAAGTGCGAGTCGGACTCTTACACGAAGGGTTCCATAAGTACCTATAAGGAATCATTAAACGATTCCTCACATTAAACCGAAAAAAACACTGTCAATCTGCTTAGCCTTTTCCAAACTGTGTTGGGATCGGCCTGTAACCTAACAGGATGCAGCTGAATACCAGTATCTTACATGGAGCGACCTATCTGGCCTCGCTGCCTGTCCCTTGGGCGCGAGCAAGGCAGCGGAGTGGAGAAACGGAGAAATTTTGACCAATGAAATTGCATAAAATCTCCGCAACACGTGAGTCACTGAGGTTGTATACAATTACATTGGTTAAAATTTCTCCGTTTCTCCGCTCCGCTGCCTCGTGTCCTCCTGTCCGTGGCAATGGACAGGCAGCCATAGACTGGTGTCAACTTGGCTTCTGACTATCAGTTACGATTTTCAAACATCTACTTTTAATGACTGCTAGAAGACTAACTGTGCGGTGAATTAGAGTCCTGTCACTGAAATGTAATCTTTTTGCGTTCGTAATAATGTTTTATATCCTATCGTTATTTCAAAAACTGCACGCAGCTTTCTGTAGCGTCGCATCTCGGTATGAGCCAAGCCTAAAAGTTACTGGACGAACTGGGATCGAACTATCTTACAAATGTTCTCAGGCGTGGGATACGCTTAGCGAAAAGTTTTGTGCAGTACCTACTTACGTAGTTTACCTTCAGCGGGCAAAGCATGCCCGCTTATATTATGTAAACTACGTCAGTAATGCACAAAACTACAGCTCAGCAATGAATTCTCACGTAGGTACAATGTTTTTAATAAGTATGGAAGTAAGAAACAGCTAAACGTGTCATAAGTCTTTGTTTATGACCTTATCTAACTCGAAACGAACTTCTGGGCAGGTTCCATTTAGTTTTCTATCAACACATAAAGAAGACTGCTAGGTACATTTCTTGTACGACAGGTGTATTATGTACAATAGGTACATAGCAGAAGGTATATAGCAAATTGTTTCTACATTTCTACAGAACAGGCCAGTGCTAGAGGAGAATACGAGTTAAATCACCTAAATACTCAAATCATAATAACATGACGTCACGCCTGAGTTTTCCAAAGGATCAGGCAGAAATGTAGGCTCTACTTAAGGTTCATTACTTATGAACTCGAATTTCGCTAGTAAATCGTTAAGCTTTTTTATGATAAGTGAAACTTTTATTAAACTTCCTAAGTCCTAAGTTTTGAACCCTCTTTCTTCTGGAAATGTATGTACGTAATTAGAAATAAATTTACGTGGAAAACACAGAACCGAGATACATATGAAATAACATCATATTCATAACACACGAGTAATGAATATTCAACATAATTTATACTAATTAATATAATTGCTATTTGATGAACATACTTCAGTTTCAAGTTTAATGTTAATATTTTTTGAATCTTTGTTCCATAACCTAACTTTGTGCATTTCCTAATGAGTAATGTACAATTGTAATTGAATAATGTACGAATTATTCAGAGAGTTGAACATAACATCTATGTGAATTCTATATTGTTATGTGTTTTGAAATATAACTCTTGATATTTGTTTTACACGTATTATTATCTATTTATTTATTTATTTTATTTTAAAGAAAGCTTACAGACTAATTACAAATTTAAGTAACATAATTAGGTAATGAAATTTGCTAATTACAAGCTTCCACATATATTTAACTACTTAGTTTTAAGGTGCTTGAGTTGACCAATTACAGCGTAGATAATCAAACACTCTACAAGGTACAAGGGATGTTGAGATACTAGGGTAGGTATGTCAAGCCGTGCAATACCAAAATTAAAAGCTACTTATGGTTGTCACCAAAATACTCCTTGACAAAATCTTTTTAATTTTATGTGCGCTGGTGCAAAATAAGTTGACATCATCTTCCTTAATGAGTACTCTTCTTACAAATCTCTGATGAGGATGACATTGCCTCTTGACAGCTGTCATGTGTCAAGCGCCTAGTGACGTTCCGTTACTACTGTTACTACATCATCCCCTTTTATTTTTTATTAGTTTTATTCTTACAGTAATTTAACATTTAAGAAAATAATTTTACGTTAACACCACAGTTCACATTCAACAACCCGGCCTCCGGTGGCGGGTGTCCTTACCTATCTCAAATACATTTACGGTTTTCCAGTTTTCTGGTTTTAACTTTATGTTACCTACATACTAGAGGTACATGTAATTGGTTAAACTTTTTAGTGTAGTGGTCGCAAGCGGTGCTGCTGCCTAAAAGGGTTTGGTTCCCGGGTCGCGCAGTGTTGTTGGGTTTATATTATCTAGGATTTCTCAGTGAAGGCCCGTTGCCTGTGCGTGTTGGATGGCAATAACATCACTGACTCCTTGGCCTAGCTTTATTCTGTCTCCTGCTAGATAAGGAGGGAAGTGAAAATCATATTTTTTTTTCTACTCCTCCGCTGTACTTTTCTCAGTTGAATCGTTTCTCCGGGACTCGTCGGGCTTCATTGGCTCGGCGTTTTTCTGGTGGTCGCCACTGTTGATTCTTCAGGAGTTGCAGTGATTGGAAATGTGTGGCGGGCTTGTAAAATACATCCGCACTCTAATTTGAACCGGCCAGGGTTGCGGGATTTGTTCGAAAGAGTCACCGCGGCCCTGGAACGCAAAGGGCATTTGGCGAAAGAGTCTAGTCAGCAAGTCTGACACTTCTTTCCACTCCGCTTAGAGCAGGAGGAGTCATTTGATAATTTCCCATCCTTAAAACCCTAATTTGAAGGTTACGTTTAAGTTCAATGGGGCCTAAAGCGTTGCTGGCCTTCCTTTAGGAGCTGGGGTGGATCGAATGACACATTTGTCCTACCTGCACACAAAGTACCCGATTTACATACATAGGTACATACATACAAGTTCAATTGCCGAGATGTGGGTGTAGTTATTGGTATATCTCTGCTTTGAGAAATACCAGGAGTGATGTTTCGTTAAAGTACATGTAATTGCATGCACGCATTGCATGCATGTGTTTGCATTGCATGGCACGGTTGGCGCAGTGGTTGAGCGATCGACTGCTGCGCTGCGTGTCGCGGGTTCGATTCCCGCACGGAACAAATATTTGTATGGCGTACAGATAGTTGTTCCGGGTCTGGCTGTTTGTGTATATGAGATTATATGAATCTAAACTCACCCACGATACGGGAGAAATACCTAGTGTGGGGCAAAGTTTAAAAAAAAAAGAATTTAAATGAAGTTTAAGCTACCACATCCTTGACAAAATCCTTCAAACGTCTAACAATAATAGCACTACGTTTTACTGTTTACTTACAGAATATAAAAGCAAGGTCAACCGTACTATCTAAGTATTTCCACTATTTTTATATTTCCACATTAACATACAAATGTCATAAAGCCAGGATATGCCATACACTTATGGCTACTTTACACAATACACAGTTCGAGCTAGCGTGCAAGTCAGTTTGCCGAGTAGCTGCAGTGCAGTCAGTCGCATCGTATGAACGTATCTTACGAGTTACTGCCACGTGCGAGTTGGATAGTAGCTCGCATCCGAGTTACTTTAACATTTTTGCTTTCACTCGCCTGCCGCTTGACAGTAACTCGCACTTGTCAGCAGGGCATCACTCGCATCGTTTGGACGTGTTCGGCAGTAGCCCGCCAGTGTCAGCCAGGCAGTTACGAATGGAGCCTGTAAATTTTGTGTGCTGCGGCTCGCAAGAAACTGGGCAGCTTCTATTATCGTGTAGACAGCTAAGGCGAGCCGAGCTACTGGCCTACGAGAAGACAATTCTAGTAACTTTCTACTGTCTAGGCAGCAGCTTACACTGTGTAAACCAGCCATTATCGTCCCCTAAAACAAAACATAGACATAATATTCTCTCGAATTTTGTTTGTCCCGCCATATTTTATTAGTAGTATGCCATGCCAAGGGTTATTTAGTAGTGTGCCAAGGATACACTACAGTATGTTTCCGAGACGATGGGATATCAAAATTGTCTGGAATATGTATTGTGACCTTGGCAAGAACAATCGTATGATGTTAGTTTTAATATTGATAGGTTTCCTTTTCATCTCTATTTATCCGGATGGTAAGCGATGATGTGGGCGAAGATAGAGCACGCTTGCCTTGTAGTAACTTATTCACTCTCGAATTAGGTTCAGCTACCAGAAAATATAGACTCCACTCCTTAAGTGTACGCATAATGGAAGTAATCCCGAATTGTAAAGACTGTACTCTTACGTACAAAGCTTTTTGTACCTACGTATAAGTACGGTCAGCGACAAAAATCGATTGATACTACTGCTTTTTCGCATCTGCTATTTGTTACCATTTCATATAATAACTAAGTGCTAATATTCTTACAATTTTATTTTAGGTTCTGATTCTAAAATTTTTTTTTCTACACTAATATTATAAAGAAAAATGATTTGTTTGTTTGTTTGAATTGGCTCCGAAACTACTGACCCGATTTGCTACATTATCAGGGAGTAACATATATATTATCCCCGTACTCCCGCGGGAACGGGAACTACGCTGGTGAAACCGCGTGGCGTCCACTAGTTTTTAATAATTACGATTTAGAACTCGGTACGACGTTTCATACCGACTTCAGTTGCTGACAGTACATACTATGGATAGTAGAGCTTTAAGAACTAGATAAACTGTATTTCCTTCCATACGTTTGTGCTGTTGCTCAAAATGCGTAATCAAAACGCCCTGAATTGTGCAAAATTGCAATCTGAACCGGGCAGATTGATTCTCATCTGAACGTGGCCTTAATTAACGTAATAACCGTACACGTAGTTATTGAGGCTTTGGGATATTTCATGCGTGAACTGATCCGAATCAAACGACTTGAAAAGGGTAGGTACATTCCTAAGAATTATAGTCAGTACGACTGTTTTAGTCAGTACGACACCATAAATAAATTACGCTTTTACTCTCATTTTTTGTCACGTAAAAAATACATTCTTCGACGAGCCTTGAAACGCTCTTACCTGTAAGTGACATTACAACTCTTGAACCTTAATACGTTTTATCTTAGTATTTTTTTATTGATCATATACATTGATATATAAAAAACCTAAGATGCACAGTCTCGAACAAATGCGACACTCGAAACTGTCGTCAAAAACTGACATGTATCAAGTGTCATGTGTGAGTTGTGTGTGAACATATTTTTTTGCAAATTCTACCTTACACGGATCGCTTAAAGTTGTTTTTACAAAGCAGTGCAGTATGGCGAGCGATACGAGACTGTTTGAAACTAGCGCACAATTACACATTGTGCGCTTGTTTTTTGCGGACGTTTTTGAGATGCTGAGTGTGTATCTTGGGTTTTTTATATATCAATGATCATACATTTTATTTTCACTAACTTTTGTACGCGTATATCCCGTTTTCCCCGCTCCCGTAGGAAATTCAGGAAATCCTATCTTAGTGCTCCCCTACGGAGTGTAGGGAAGCTACGTGCCAAGTTTCAGCTTTTTACGACCAGTAGTTTCGGCTGTGCGTTGTCTGTCCGTCACTCACTCAGTAACTCAGTAACGGAAGAGTTTTATATAAGTACTAGCTTTTGTCCGCGACTTCGTACGCACATATCCCGTTTTTTCTTGTTCCCTTAGGAATTTCGGGAAATCCTCTGTTATTATTCTCCTATACTCCCCAAGGAATTTTCATGTTAGATTGTCATTTTTCTACGACCAGTAGTTTCGGCTGTGCGTTAAATTGTCTGTCAGTCACTCAATCAGTCAGTAACGAGAGAATTTTGTATATATTGATTGATGATCGTTCATCAGTGTAACTGATGGACTCTAACTCTCACTGATGGACTATATAGTTTTATTTTTATCACATGAAGCATCATTAGTTTTGAAATGAAAAACTAACTTCCTCTTGCCTTTACAAGAGTAGTGTTTTTTTTATTTGGAAGTCGGTTGGATTTTTTTTTGTAAAAAACTTTTTATTTTTCACTTTTTAGTGGTACCCCGCACCTAACAACACCACTGGAAAGTCGCAGAAACGCAAGATAAGCAATTTTGTTACTTGGATGACATACCAAACACGTTATCTAAGTAAACGAATTCCAGCTATTTTGATTTAAAAGCCAAACTGTTAAACCAATTTTGATGAAATTTAAATGGGACTTATCGGAAAGCATGGGTATTCTTTCCGAATGGTCACATTTAAATTTCACATGAAAGTAGAATTTTTCAAATAAGTTCATAAATGACGGAGTTATGAGGTAACAAACTCCTTTTTTTAAAATCTGTTAAAAAGAGACAAGGGGTTTGAAACAGTTTTGGGTAGGTACATTTTTATTTTCATGAAAAAGATTAAAAACATGATAAGAAACCAACTAAATTATCTTAGTCTATCTGATTATGAAACAACAAAACACAAAGCGAGACATTTAATTTGATTCATTACACTGTGATTCAAACTCCTCAGAGAATAAGGAATTATTTAGGAGTTTTCCCTCGGAAAACATTTAGTTACAACCGACAACCCATCATACCAGAGACAGTGGGATGAGCCGGTCTGCAGAGAAGTTCAGAGGAACCTTATAGCCACTTCTACTTCTACTGCGGAGCGTGCGCGCCTGCTGGCTGTGGGTGAGTGGGAGTCGGGCCTCTGGCTTCACGCACTACCGTCGTCGAACTTAGGCACCTTGTTCGACGATACAACTTTCCGCCTCGCTGCTTCCCTTCGCTTAGGCGCATCGTGTTGTTCTCCTCATCGTTGTTACTGTGGCGAAGCTGTCAACAGCCTCGGGCACCACGGTCTCTCATGCAGTCGAAGTGCGGGTCGCTTTGCACGGCACGCAAATATCAACGACATTATCCGACGCGCTCTTGTCGCCGTCGGCGTTCCAGCCGTACTAGAACCCAATGGCCTGGCACGCGACGACGGCAAGCGACCGGACGGTATGTCTTTGTTTCCATGGAAGATGGGTAGGCCTTTAGTGTGGGACGCTACTTGTGTCAATACTCTTGCGCCATCCCATCTTCCTAGCTCGTCGTGCTGTGCTGGTACTGCCGCTGCGGCTGCTGAGAACCTCAAGCGGCGGAAATATAATAACCTTGTTGGCAATTATATTTTTGAGCCGTTTGGGGTTGAAACTCTTGGACCGTGGGGTCCGAGTGCTCATGCCTTATTTAAAGATCTATCTAAACGCTTAGTTGACACTTCGCGTGACCCAAGGGCTGGCTTTTACCTCGGACAGAGGATAAGCATTGCCATACAACGTGGCAATGCCGCCAGTCTTTTGGGCTCACTTCCGGTGGACAGCGATGCGGACGAATTTTTTGACGCCTTATCTTAGTTAGGATATTTTATTTTAAGTGTATATATTTAGTACTTTAATGCTGTACCTAGTTAATATAAGAAACAATAAAATTCGTTACAGTCAGTAGGTAAGTACAAAATTTAGAACAAGATAACAATAAAGGGACATCTCGTCCCGATACTTCTTACATAATACTAGCTGACCTCTGCAACTTCGAATGCGTCACAATTTTCATTACTGCTCCGCTCCTATTGGTCTTAGCGTGATGATTTATAGCCATAGCCTTCCTCGATATGTGGGCTATCTAACACTGAATTTTTCAGATCGGACCAGTAGTTCCTGAGATTAGCGCGTTCAAGCAAACAAACAAACTCTCCAGCTTAATATATTAATTAGCTTTATATATATTATTCGTATAAAAGCAGAAACTGACTGACTGATCGATCAACGCACAGCCGAAACTACTGGTCGTAGAAAGCTGAAATTTCGCATGTTGTTTCATCCTTACGCTCCGTGTGGGTGCACTAAGAGAGGATTTCGCGAAATTCCTACGGAAACGGGATACGCGCGTACGAAGTCGCGGGCGAAAGCTAGTATATTATAAAGACGAAAGTAACTCTATGTGTTTGTTCATGTGTTCCACACCTAAACCGCAGAACCCTTTGATTAATTTTGGTACAGAGATAGATAGGAACTTGGAAAATAATAAAATCTTTATTACTGAATACATAGAGTGGGGACCGTGTACCGGAAGACGCAGCGTTGGAAGGCCAGCAAGGTGTACCGATGACGTGGTCGCGGGTAGCCGATGGGTGCGAGACGCACAGGACCGGTTGTGTGACACGCGCGGGAGGCCTATGTCCAGCAGTGGACGTCTTTCGGCAGATATGAATGAATGCAGTTTCCAAAAGACATACTTATTAATTACTTATTAACTTCACAAAGATTATTAACTTAAATTTTATCCCAGGAGTACTTACGTTCCCTTGGGATAATTCCCAAAATTCTCGAGGGCGAAGTCGCTGGCAGCAGCTAGTGGAGATTATAGATTAATATTCTATAAGTTTGTCTTTGAAGCTAGCGAGTTACATTCAAGTGCATTTAGGTTAGTTTCACACGAACCACAACATGTAGAAGGGCAGTAATTTGTATGAAAACAATAGTTAAATTCACACGGACCACATTTTGCAGTTAGTATCGACCGCAAGTGTGATACCGACAACATCGTAGCCACGTCGCAATCACAACACAACCGCCAGAGACACCACGAACTAGCGGCCGGCTACTATCGCATACACATCCACATTTTGTAGGTACCACAACGCAACCGCAAGGAGTCGCAGCGACACTGTTTATACGTAACCACAGCATGACCACCTTTTGTCGTGAAGGTGAGGCGTGGTTGTGGGACGTGTGAAACAAGCCTTAGTCATGAGTCAGTGGCGGGAGCAAGAGACAACTCACTTTTGACTTTAGCGAGGTTTGACGTCTAGTGTCCAAAGTAGGGTGTAGGCCAACTTGAGGGCTGTCGACTTTGAGATACTTAGGAGACACACACACACAACACACACATACATACACAACCACACACACACATACACACACCAACACCACACCACATACAATTTAACCAACAACCATGTCTCAAGTCAACCATGTAACAGTTCACTTGCCCTTAGTTTGGTGAACTGTTACATAAATATAACACAAAGATTTTGTGAGATCTATAAAAGAAATTGAATCAAAATGGAGAAGTGATAATAATAGAGAAGAACAGAATTTATTTGGCGTATTTAGGTATTTTATCACCGCTGCTCCCAAAGCAATGAAGAAAAACATAGTTGGGAAATTGATTGACTAACTGGCAGACATCGCACAGCCGAAACTACAGGTTGTAGGAAGCTTAAATTTGTCATGTAGGATCCTTGGGGAGTGTAGGGGAGCCCTAAGAGAGGATTTCCCGAAATTCCTACGGGATACGTACGAAATCCCAAAAGCTAGTCTAAGATTAAAACTATTTATTAGGTGTGTGAAGTGTCTGGAAGGATATGGGGAGGCCTTTGCCTAGCAGTGGGACACTATAGACTAAAAAAAAGGTGTGCCCATCCAAGTTCAGCATTTTTGCAAAAAATACAAAGATCTATCCATCCATCCAAACAAACTTTTAAATATTTTAAGATAAATAGGATACAAATACTGGTACACAGTTGAATCCGGTTTGACTGGAAGCCCAACCCCAATATAGCTGGGAAAAGGCTAGGCAGATGATAATGAAATAAGATATGAAGGATAGTAGCACAAAATACATCTACAGGGTGTTCTGTCAGACGGTTCTGACATTTTCCCCCAAAGTTCTGACATTTCCGACCTGTTAAATGTTGCAATAACATGTTCACGTTTGCCCTTTTCAGTCAGACGCCATTTTGCTATCGTAACTTTGACTTACTGAGGCCTTGTTGATGTGGATTCGAAGTTCAGTTGATTTAATGTTATGTTGGTTTGGAAAGTGAAGGATGATTAACATTCTAAAAGTTTTGTGTACCTACTACATTGATATATAAAAAACCCAAGATACACACTCAGCATCTCAAAAACGTCCGCAAAAAATAAGCGCAATATGTATAATTATGCGCAAGTTTGAAACAGTCTCGCATTGCTCACCATATTGCACTGCTTTGTAAAAACAACTTTAAGCGATGCGTGTAAGGTTGAATTTGCAAAAAAAAAAAAAATTGCGCATCGCTCGCAATACTGAACTGCTTTGTAAAAACAACTTTAAGCGATCCGTGTAAGGTTGAATTTGCAACAAAAATTGTTTATTGTATAACTACACACAACTCACACATGACACTTGATACATGTCAGTTTTTGACGACAGTTTCGAGTGTTGCATTTGTTCGAGACTGTGCATCTTGGGTTTTTTTTATATATCAATGACCTACTAGTAATAATAAATTTAACGATTTGAGTAGGTTCCAAGTGAAAGGATGGTACGTCTATTTGTGCTGACATTTTTTTTTTTTTTACTATGTATAGGCAAACGTTTGACCACAATCTCACCTGATGGAGAAACAGTGTTCTACAGGACGAGGACGCTACAGGATTTATCTATTATCCGTGGAAGAATTTCTAACCCTCTCGATCTCACGGACACAGGTTGCACAGGTGTGTGCGCAAACACAGGTTACACTCTCTATTTTTTTACAGCGCCGGCAGGATCTGACATGCTGCTACGTCCTGCAATATCGACGACGCAGCTATACGTGTCGCGTTTACACCACTCTACGAAGACTGAGGACATCGTAGAGTACATACGGATGTAGACCAACTGGACCTTGAGGGTGGAGAAGTTGAAGGCGCTATAACACCAATTTCAAGTCGTTCGTGGTGCGCGTTCCGAGTCAACATTTGGTGACCTTCCTCAAGGAAGACTTTTGGCCGAAAGATGTGCTGTATCGGCGTTTCCGCGGCCGACTGCGCAACACGACGCCGTCATTTCGTGTTTTTAAGTTCGTTGTAGTTATAAATTATGTATTAGTTTATAATTACTATTTTTAAACTTATGTATGTATTGTGTTTTATGGGCTTCAGTTGCCTGAAGTAAAGGATAAGCAATTAATAAAAAATTTCCTCTCCTAGTCCGATGAGACGGCAATCCGGCACAACCGGGGAGTGGCCAGACGCAGGACGAACGACTCGTGCTTTTTGAGGCACGGGGGTGTCACAACCCTAACCTGCAAACTCTGGGCTGCTATTGAGTAATTCCTAGTGGAAAAAATCCTGTAACACTTTTTGCCCGACCTGGGAATTTTGATTAATCACATAAAAATCTGTCAAATTTAATTTTCATCTTTATCGCTAAGGCATCAAGGTTGATTGGGAAGGTACCATGATTTGCTTTCTGATTCTGCTAAAGTGGCCTTTTTAGAGCTGTGCACGAGCCCAACGTGCTAGTTAAAAGTATTTTTACAGAAAGTGATCCATGCATTCGTTGTCAAATCGTCGCTTCGCGCCTGCCTTTAAATATCTATTTCAGTGTCTTTAAGAAGAAATGCGGGCGGAGAGACTTTGTATGTAAAAAGTCATAATTCGAGGTTTGGCTCTCGCCTGTTTCCTCCTCCAATATTGGACCGATTTATAAGATATTTCATAAACTTAATGAGCAGGATATATACTGTGTCCCTATGTTTTCTTTTTTGACGATATATAAACTGTATAAGCACTAGAACCCTCAAAAACTGCTCAAATTTTCCGATAAACCGCTGTCAACAGAGCCCTAGTGTACAAATTTGGCAATTATTAATGGAAAAAGAAAAACATAGGGACATAGTATACATCTTTCTTATTCAATTAGTGAAATATTTTTTAAATCGGTCTAATATTGGAAGAGGAAACAGGCGAGAGCAAAACCTCGAATTATAACTTTTTTCATACAGTCTATCCGCCTTCATTTCGTCTTAAATTATACAAGTACTTGTAGTTCGCAATCTCACCGTCTTAATCTGAAAATAATTTACTCTTTTAATTAATAAAAGGTTAGCGTATTTGCGAAACCATTATTATTACACGAAACTGCGTATAGTTGTTGTACATTTCGCAAGATCATATCTTATATATTATTTAATATTATAAATGCGAATGTAACTCTGTCTGTCTGTCGCGCTTTCACGCCAAAACTACTGAACCGATTTAAATGAAATTTGGTACACAGACATAGGCTACTTTTTATCCCGGGAGTATTTTCTCTAGGGACCACGCGGGCGAAGCCGCTGGCAGAAGCTAGTATTTAATATTATAAATGCGAAAGTAACTCTGTCGGTCTGTCTGTCTGACTGTCGCGCTTTCACGCCAAAACTACTGAACCGATTTAAATGAAATTTGGTACAGATATAGTTTAGAGCCTGAGAAAGGACATAGGCTACTTTTTATCCCGGCAGCATATTCCCTAGGGACCACGCGGGCGAAGCCGCTGGCAGAAGCTAGTATCTTATATTTTGACATCCCTAATTAAAAGGTTTTTTAATGTAAATAAATGCCGACAAGTGATAACGAGACAATCACGAGACTTATAAGCCTGTAATGTGGAATCAGATAAGTTTTAATTAAATTGTTACATCACTAGATGGCTATCAATATCGAAAATTATCGAAATTTTTTTAATTTTAAATGTCAAAGTAAAAATTAAATCCAATAACGTAAACAATTTTGACGTGCTGGTATTTATTGCAGATATTAAGATTCAGTTGGATTGAGGACAGCAGAATTTTTGATAAAGTGACCTAGTTGCAAAAGTTAATTTAAAATTATTTTGTTTGTTTGTGAGAGGTAAGTAATATTGAGAGCCGACAGGCGGCAGGTGAAAATTGTAGAATCTGACAGTTTTCTATATTTCTTTCATACATACAATTTCTGCTTGCATTGTAATTGTTACAAAGTGTGACAGTTATTTCAGCTTTCTTGTCAAATATTTAAACTATCTGGCAATCCCATCACTTCCTGTGGATGTCTGAAGAGAGGCGACTAAGGAACTCGCCAGAAAATGGACAGCCGCGTTCTCTGTAAAACTCAACACCATTCACTGCTATCGCCAACCCGCCTGCCAAGCGTGGCGCTTATGGCAAAACCCCCCATCTTGGGGGAGGCCTATGTCCAGTAGTGTACGTCTTTTGGCTCATATGATGATGATGAAACAATTTGGCTAGCCTTTTCCAAACTAAGATATCGGCTTCCAAAATTACTAACAGTATCCTTCAAGTAATTGCTGAGAATTATGACTAGGCCGTCATGAAGGCTTTCGTTCGGATTCTGGTCAGATAGCGATACAATCTAGGCTGAACCCGAGTGAAAGGCTTCATGACTATACCCACCAAATCTTATGTACCCACTCTTTTGTAATTTGTTTACTAACATAGCTGGTAAGATATTTTTGTGACTAACAAATGGTCGTGTTGTCTGAATAAATAAATTGATTGATTGTTTTTTTTTTAAACTTTGCCCCACGCTAGGAATTTCTTACTTCTGTATCGTGGGTGCGTTTACAAACTTACACAAACAGCCAGACCTGGAACAACTATCTGTATGGCTTGCAAATATTTGTTCCGTGCGGGAATCGAACCCGGGACAACAGCCAATCGCTCAACCACTGCGCCAACCGTGTCGTCTAATTTCGTTTTTCCTGTTGATTGATTGATTACCGGATGCAGCCGAGTACCTGCCAGTATTTTAGGTCGAGCGACTGTCTATTTGACTTCCTCAACCCATTTGCTGGGTAACATACCCTTGGTACGACTAGAGCCAGATTTATTGGCTTCTGGTTACCCATAACGACTGTCGAAGATTTTACAAAAGATCGCTGGGACCAACATCTTCTTATCGTGTGGGCATTAAGGTCTAACGATCCCATACACCCTAGTGTCAGAGTTTCTAAACCACCTCAAGGACCTCTGACATGGTTTATTTGAAGACATCCATTTGGCGGCCGGGACCACCGGGTAATACGTGCATTCCGAAGCACGGAATCATCTTTTTATCAGACAATCAGGTGATTCAAGCCTGCAATGTCCTAGCCAAACTGGAAAACAACTTTACAAAGTATGTTCCTCGCCTGGGAATCGAACCCACGACCACCGGGTCACAACGCCTAAACCACTCGACCTCGGAGGCAGTTAATTGGGACCAACTGCAAAGTACTTTTCCGAATCATTTTAACCCATCCCCGGACTGACCTCGGCAAGCGTTGCTTAACCTTGCAGATCGACCCGTGCGGCTGTTATTATTGCACGAGCGCCTCTCTCCTCCTCTCGTCTCCTCGTGGACGTACTGCTAGTCTATTCAGTAAGTAACTATTTCGATATCGAGCTTCACCTGAGTGACAAAACTCACAAAGTGAGCTTTATTGCACACAACATAAAGGTCTTAATTTGATACTCACCTCGGATTCCGCTGTCGAGATACGAAACTGTTGTTACAGAATAGGACTGCTGATCAGATTGCCCAAGTTGTATCTATCAATGAAAGACAGAGGCATCTTTGAGTGTCCGAAAAATGCGTGGTTTGTGTGGTGGCTCGCCGTCCGATCAGAACCAGGCCCGGGTCGACGTCGCGCTGTGTTCCACGCGTGCCTCAAAGAGATGTCAGCATAGTAAACGGGGTCCGCTAGGGTTCAGTGCCTGCCAGGGTTGCGGAATTTATTCGAAAGAACTACCGCGGCACTGGAACGCAAAGGGCACTAGGAGGAACACGGTTGGGTTTTTGGTCAGATAGAGCCTGACACTCCCTTTTCCAGTTAGAGTCTGACATTCCAGTTTCTATTTTATTTGTTTAAGTTGTTAACTAACAAGCAAGCAAGTTGCAAGTAAAACTTTAGTTAACAACTAAAAAAATAAATTAGAAACTTGTTTTTTTAAAGTTTTCATACATTTTTTTAACTACAGTCCCTAGCGAGTAGATTGATAAAACCTTATTTATTTTATATCTATGGATAAAACTCATGGTAGACGTACAGCTCCGTCCAGAGCGGGAGGAGTCATTTGATGATCTCCCAAACTTAAAATGGTAGAGAGCAAAGTCGCGGGAAAAGCTTAGTGTATAAATACGCTGCCAAGTTATTAGAGTAACTGCGTAGTTCGTATTTTATATCACGTCGCGACGTCTATCTTCTGCTGTCTGGCTCAGACGTCGTTTGTTTATCTTCACGTACGAAGTAGGCCCTAGAAAAGCATAGACAGCAATGAAATAGGTAGTTTTGTTACGGTTGTAAAACGGTGTTGTTAAAATAATATTGTAATAACTTGTAAGGCTTTTTTAAGGTGAAATGTGCTGAGTGCCAATTCTACCCGTGTTTAAGCATCGTTCGTATTCGCAACTCAGTCGCAATCTGTCAGCTTTATTGACAGATTCGCAATCTGTCAGCTTTATTGACAGATTCGCAATCTGTCAGCTTTATTGACAGATTCGCAATCTGTCAGCTTTATTGACAGATTCGCAATCTGTCAGCTTTATTGACAGATTCGCAATCTGTCAGCTTTATTGACAGATTCGCAATCTGTCAAAAAAACCATTTTGTGGGCAAACTTGGCAAAGCTGACGCGTAACAGACGCGGGGCTCAAGGCGAGGCCAGATGCAGCCGAAAAATTGTAGTTACAAATAAAGCCCACGTGTATGAAACGACGTTTTTCAACAAATTGATTCGAAAACATAAATGAAATTTCTGTACACCTCTGTATGGCCCTTCGGAGAATAAAAACGTGATACAATCTAGAACTTATTTTAAAACATAAAACACCGATACTTTTGACGACCGTCCGTTGCAAACATCTAATTTTAGAAAACTGATCGAAGGAAACTCAATCTAATACTTCAGACTCAAGCTGTGAAGCCTTTGAGCTGACCGATAACAAGTAAATAACGAGAAAAGTTCAATGAAAAACTTGTGAAAGATATTCCTTTCATCTTACGTGACTGCTCGATCGTTCTTAAGCGTGCAACGTTGCATGCAAGGCTTTATAGAATACTTCGAATACCTATAGATAGAAGATAGCATAATGACAAGAAAATACCTGTACTTGATGGGATATTTTATGTCAAGGGTAAAAATCGGAACAAATGTCTACATCTTCTTTTTAGGGTTCCGAACGTCCGTAAAAAACGGAATCCTTATAGGGTCTCTCGGTTCTCTGGCTGGTTGTCTGTCCGTCTGTCACAGCTAACTTTCTCCGAATCTTCTGGAACGATTTTGTTGTCATTCGGACCCAAACACGGTCACGGACGCGTTATATAAATAAATACCTTTTGAGTATGGGCAACTTTATGGACAAAATAGAAAATAAAAAAAACTGTGTCATAGGTAGGTATTGAAAGAAAGGTTGACGATTTTATTTTATTAGATAAATAAATAGTTGAAATATGAAGACTGTAGCTTCAATAGTTTAGCCGCTAGCCACTTGTAAAAACAACCACAATTGAAACAGCAGGATCGTAAAATATGCATTTTAATTAGGACTTTTAATATAAATACTTATTTTTATTTCTAGCTTTTAGTCTAGGAATATAACGTGTCAGCTTTTTAGGGCTGACTGCTTGCCATGAGCTCAGGAACAAGAATGATCTTCGAAAGAAATCGTTTCTGCCTAGGCGTAGACTTATCCCCAATACCAAGCTATTACCCCACTAAACCAACGAAACTTCTGACTTAGTGTTGCCAGTATTATAGTATTATTAGGCCCATTTTTATATAACAAAATTAATAAAACTCTTCATGTTTACTCATTGAATAGGGCAGAGATGAAAACATCTGTAACTCATTGGCTAGGGAGGCTGACGTATGATCAAACTGAGGATTTACTGACTATCTTAAAGTAGTGATATGGTGTTGTGGCAGAATTTGTGATCGGATTTGTATAATTATGCACTCTATCAATTTTTCTACATGAATCTAATAGCAAAATATTCGGAAAACTCTCTCACACACCCTCTTACACACACACACTCATCCCTTTCATCTTACACACCCAGTGGACAATAACCTTTATTTTAAAAGTATTAAGTATATAAGCATGTAAACCTTGTTAATTTTAGTTTAGTACATATTTTAATGTTTACTTTTGTTTGTGAGCTCATACTTGCATATTACTTTGAGGGCTTGAGGCGCTGCGTACTGAAACACAGGCTATAAACCTAGTTCGGTAGCAGATGCTAAAAATAGACACAATTATGTAATTATAATTTTAAGATTATTTTAGAAGCTTGTTAACAAATTGTGTGAATATAACATGTATACCTTTCTAGTCTAATAAAGATTATTATTATTATTTCTAGTCTAATAAAGATTATTATTATAGTATAGTTATTTATGATATGAGTGCGGTAAGTTGGTTTTTACAAACGAGTAGACGTTATATAGTCACGAGTTTGTAAATACCAATATCCGCACGTATATCATACAACATTTTTCAACACATTTGCGTGAAAACAGTACAATGAGACAAACTTTTTGTTTTTAGATATCAGTCGGAAGTCGCAACAATCTTTGCAATTTAAAAATGGCTCGAAATTGCAAATTTAATATTAGAACCACATCTTTCATCTCGACTCACAAACGTATTGAACAAGAGTGCTTCCAAAGAGGTTCGATCATTCAGCTTATTATAACTGTTATCTTTTATTATTTTGATATTCTATTTTTAAAACTGAACTTCTAAATCCTTAAAATTAATTAGCTTTAGTAATTTCGGATGTTCCATTAAAATAAAATTAATGAGCTTAAGTTTTATGTGGCGGTCTATTTTTAATGTCTCCCGTCATGGAAAGTTGAATAAAATTTTGTTAATAATTAATTCAGTATTATTAAAAAAATATACGGAAAAATTGGAAAGTATAAATAAATCAATAAGCCTTTTATTATTTCAAATTTTTTCATGCAGTTTCAAAATTATTAGATTTCCATGCAACAAGTTATTATGTAATTTCAATTCAACTTAAATCAATTACAATTTATACAATTTTTTACACTACAAAAAATAATCCATATTCTTTTTTGATTTAGTAATTTGATTTGTAATTTTCATTAGTATATTTTTTATTTAATTTATTTTTAATGATCCCTCTGTTGGGTAAAGGCCTCCTCCATCTTTATCCATTGTTTTCTATCTCTCGCTTTTATTTGCCAGTTATCTCCTGCTATATCTTTGATATCGTCGACCCATTTTCTTGTTGGTCTTCTTCCCTCGGGTCCTTCTCATACTACTGCACGACCCGTCCACCGGTCATCTTCAATTCTAGCTAGATGTTCTGCCCATTTCCACATTAATTTCATAGAGTGAAGTAGACCATCCAATTGCTTTGTTATTTCTCTTATCTTGGTGTGGCGTACTTTATCTTTCTTTCGTATTCTAAGAATGGATCTTTCCATGGCTACTTGACATATTCTTATTTTTTCTTTTGCCAGTTTTGTGTAAGTCCATGTTTGTGAGCCGTATGAAAGACAAGGAAGGGTACCACTATCAATTACTTACTTTTTCATGTAAAGTGGCATGTCTCCTTTCATTATTTCTTTGTGAGCCCAGTATTTTTGCCATGACATATTTATTCTTCTTGTTATTCTGGTGGAATGATACTTGTTTTCCCAGGTATATATCAGTATCTACATATTTTAGGTTTTCGTTACCTATCTTTATTGGTGGTTTTGAAGAGTTGGTCATCAGTTTGGTTTTTTGCAGGTTCATCTCTAGTCCCACTCGTGCGCTTTCTACTTGTAGACGAAATATCATTTGTTCTAGTTGAAAACTTGATTGAGAGAACAAGATTATGTCATCAGCGAAGCGCAAATGGCTGAGGTGTTTCCCATTTATTTTAATACCCAGATTTTCCCAGCCAAGTTTTTTTTAATATCATCTCCAATACGGCGATAAAAAGTTTGGGAGATAGAGGATCACCTTGCTGTACGCCTCTTTTGATTTTTATCTCCGGACCGCTTGTTTCCAGGCTGACTCTATTTTTGTGCTCCTCTCGTAGATGTTTTTTATTATATTGCAGTAGGTTTCATCTATTTTGTTTGCCTTCAGTGCCTTCCATATTGAAATGTGTGAAATAGAGTCGAAAGCTTTTTGGTAATCTATAAAGGTTAGGTAGAGAGGTATTTGTAATTCCTTGTACTTCTCTATTATGCTCCCCAAAGTTTGGACATGGTCGACGGTTGAGTATCCTCTACGAAAAGCTGCCTGTTCTACTGGCTGATTTTCATCGATTTTCGCAGATATCCGACTCAGAATACATTGTGAAAATATTTTGTAGAGGCTAGGCAGTAAGCTGATAGGTCGATAGTTGCCTATGTTCTTTGGATCACCTTTCTTTTAAAGTATTATAATATTAGATTTGGTCCATTGTTCGGGGACTCTCTGCTCTTTATTTATAATGTTGAATAAGTAGGTTATTATTAGCGTCAGTAGTGTTCTCGCCAGTTTTAATGCTTCATTTGGGATACCATCTGGACCAGGACTCTTATCAGATTTTAGTCTCTTTAGTTCCCGATCTATTTCTATTTCGTTCCGGTTCCAGTCAGTGTTTATTTCGTTTTGAGAGTGAAAAATTATGGTTTCGGAATTTCCATGATCTTTTTGGTCGTAGAGGTTTGCGTAGAAATTTGTTGCTATTTATGAATATTTTCTCTGTTGGTCGTTGGAGTCGAGTTTTCTATTAGATTTGGTATCCAGGTTTTATGCGTACGAAGTTCTTTATAGGCGCGCTTGCAACTACCACTAGTTTTTAGATGTTTTTCTATTATTTTTGATCTGTAGTTCTTGTAGTCTTTTTTGATGATTTTGTTTGTTTTCTTATAGATAAAACTAACTTGTTGTTTTTTGTTTGTAGTTTGTGAACGTCACAAACTACTTAGTTAGGTTTAGCCTTTCCTAGGTAAGAATTTTGTTTATTTTGCGTTTCTCTACTTCTTTGTCTCGTTTCATACTTTCCAGTAAACATTTTTCTAATTTATTGTGCAAGGTTTGACATGTATATGTTTTATCCACTCTTATAGATTTTATATTTTCTTCTAGTTTTTCAAGGTAGATACTCGCTTCATTTAGATTTTTTAGTGCGGAGAAGGGGTTTTTGTATTTTAGACGACTTTTTTCATTTGTGAAAGTGTTATTTTTGATCTGACCGTTCTGTGGTCACATGGAAAATTATGTTGTTTAGTACACGCACATCATGGAAAGGTTTTGGAAAATTTGTGAGTATATAATCTATTTCATTCCTGGTTTTCTGGTCAGGTTAATTTTTGACTAAACTTTTTCTTGAAAAAAGTATTCATAATGGATAGTTTTGTTCTTGAGCGTAGTTAATTAACTGTTGTCCTCTAGGGCTTCTTTTACCGAACCCAACCTTTCCAAGAAGTTTGTTTTCTTCAGAGTTCAGAGATTGGAAATTATACTGCGCTGTATTTCACCTCCTAGGTTCTGAACTTTTCTTATTCTAGTATTGCGAAAATCACGCAGACGCAGACGGAAGCGTTTTTGCTCAGTACGTTTGTCTCACTAAATAAAAAAAGACTATTTTATCGTCTCATTTATTCTGTAGTTTTTAATACCCTACTGCGCCAGGAGGGGGTTTATATTTTTATCGAGTGTATGTATGTATGTATATTTTTTGGCATGCTCTGTAAACACGAATCAAACGACGTCTGTCAAGCTAAAATCCATCAAGCCTAAACGGCGGCTACAGAGCGTTCCAAAGAAATATACATACATACAATCGACACATAACATAATCCTTCTCCTGGCGCAGTCGGGTAATTAGAACTACGTCTATCGTCTCATTTTTTCTTTAGTATTAAAGTGAGACAAAGTTATAGATAGTGAGACAAACTTATTATAAATTGCGGAATGAAGTTTTATAGAATTTTTATATATTGGTCATAGAAATAAAAAAAAATCGTAAAGGATAAGCACGGTGCTATACAAAATAGCGTATGGTAAAATAGGTATTTAGGTGAGTACCTATTTTACCGCACGCTCCATTGTACGGTTCGTAATTTTTAACTTTCGAACAATGTATACAGGCTTCGAAAATGCATTTTTTTGAGAAAATGTGTTGAAAAAGGAATTAAGCGCGTGTAAAGTTTGTTATAGCCTCAAAAGTTTACACTTGTGACAGAGGGACCACGGACAGGCCGATAAGTGAGAGCAATATGGCAACTTGGACCCTTTTTGGTACGGAACCCTAAAAATCTATGAACATGTCCAACATTCCTACAATTCTAGTAAGCAGCACTGGCGATTTGGAATAAAATATTAGAAAGTCACTGAACCGAATATTGAGGAAGGAATTATAAATATAGGAAAAAATAAGAATTTCTATTATATATAATAATATAATATAATTTCCAAAAAGCAGGCAAGGATTAATCACGTTGTGAAAATAATAAAAAACCTTGAAAAAACTTCACTGTATCCGTCAGTTGCACCCACAAAGGTTTTCTGTTAGAATTAATTCGGGGAAGTAGATTTCAATTATTTTTCTTTGTAATTTTTTTTCTATTTTACATGGTTCTTGTTTCGATTAACGAGCAAACGCACAATAGATTCATTTTTATTTTTTATTTACTTCACTGTTTTAATTGACTTCAAAACAAGTGCGAGTCGGACTCGCGTGCAAAGGGTTCCGAACGAATTAAAAAATTTTAACATGTTATTTTAACACTACAGACTTCTTATAGGTTTTCCTTTACTCTTTAGGTAAAGATCTATTATCTCCATTTTTTTTTTAAAGTTTAGGCTCAGTAGTTTCGGAGATGGTCATTTTTCGTCTAATTTCTTGAACAATTTCAAAACCATTTATTTTAAAATTATGAAAAAAATATGATTAAAACCCTCATAGTAAGCCCTTTCATCTGATATGTCACACAATATTGTTCAAATTTTTTTTTTCTAGTTTGATCCCCAAAAGTGACACCCATACTAAATATTTAATGATTTACGTAACGCGTCCGTGTTTGGGTCATAGAAGTGCATATGTGTATCAAATTTCAACAGAATCGGTCCAGTGGATCCGGAGAAAACTGGCTGTGACAGACGGACAGACAGACAGACAGACACCCGAGTGATCCTATAAGGGTTCCTTTTTTTTTTTTTCGGAACCCTAAAAAGGAGGAGGTTCTCAATTCTATTGTATGCTTTTTTTTGTACGTATGTTGCGCGATCATTCCGCCAATTATGATTCGATTTTTTGATTATTCTTTTGTTTGGTAGATCATACTTTAGAGGTGGTTCCATATAAATTAAATCAAAATCGGTTTAGCAGTTTGGCTTTTAAATCAAAATAGCTGGAATTCGTTTACTTGGATGACGTATCTTGTCATTCAAGTAAACGAAATTGTGTATTTTACTTTCCTGCGAATTTCCAGTGGTGTTGCTAGGTGTGGGGTACCACTAAAACGTATAAAATAAAAATACGTTTTTACAAAAAAATATAACCGACTTCTAAATGAAAAAATAAAACACTACAAAGTATATTTCACTACAACACACACTACAACTGTAATTTCAGAAGTCAGTGTTAAAATACGAAGAAACAACCAAAAACACCGATCACCCCTGCGGCTCCACCTTTTTTTTTTTTTTTCCACCTGCATGATACTTTTTATCCAGGGAAACATACTCCCGGGATAAAAGTATCAAAATCCGCTTTAAAAGGGACTTGTAAAACACCATTTTCAATTGACTGCCGAGTTCTCTATTCGTCTAGAAGTATTTTATTTTTGTTGTAAAAGTCGTTAATTTTATTCCATTTATATTGTTTTTTTTATGTTATTTATCTAATAGTAGCTGTAGTTTTAAGTGTGGGATTGTACATCATGACTGATAGATTCTCAGAGTTAGAAAACATCACGCTTGCAGTCCCTAGTAGAGGGGCAGAGATTGTCGTGTGAAACTGAGGATAATAGAAAGTTACAAGGATATTTAAGTACCTCTTTTTTGAATGATTAATTCAACTAAAGTTACATAAACGGGAATTAAACACAACTTTATCCAAACTGCAAACGTACAGTTTGTCCGCGGTTCATCAATTAGGGCGAGTTTATTTATGCATTACGTATTGGTTAAAACTTTTGGGCACCTAAGTTTCTTTTTTCTTCGATCGATATTTTAGCTTGAGTAATGTTTAGTAAAATAAATATTAATTAATAAGTAAGAATTGATCGAAAAACGCATTGTAACGATTTTTTTTATCACAATTTTAACCATTGATTGCCTTAACTACGGAACAAAAAACTCGCCCTTAGACAGCTCCCAATAAACTTGCCAAAAATGAAAAATTTGCATAACCTCGTTATGCCAGAAAAAAAACTACGCTTTACCTAAAGATACCGATCTCCAACGAAGCGGTTTTAAACTTGGTTGAAGTTGCGCAACTACCCACAAATTAACAGCAGCTCTGCACAAATTAACGGAGTCTCGTAATCGTCTCTCTGACCTCGAAGGATCAATGCTAATGCACCAGTTTAGATCCGAGAAGCTTGGGTAGAGTCAGACTCAAACTCAAAGCATATATTTCAAAGTAGCTTCTCCCAGCGGCTTCGCCCGCGTGGTCCCTAGGGAGCATACTCCCGGGATAAAAAGTAGCCTATGCCCTTTCTCAGGCTTTAGACTATCTCTGTACCAAAATTCATTTAAATCGGTTCAGTAGTTTTGGCGTGAAAGCGAGACAGACAGATAGACAGAGTTACTTTCGCATTTATAATATTAGTAAGGATACACCATTAACAGGCACTTTTGAATTATCAAGGTCGGTCAGACAAAAACATGAAGCTATTTGCACGTTCTAAAGCGTATATCTCTCTGGAGAAGAACGTGCAAGAAACTCCACGGACACTCTTTTAAATCATGTGATGTATTACAAAAATCTTGGTAACATTATCTTTGATTGCTTCTATTTGTGAGGACAATGCAAAGAACAAGAAAGTGTAAGAGTAACAATGTTGTAGTACCCATCTAGCATAACGTAGGGTTGTCTGCTGATGTTTCGTAATTTTTCGAAAGAGTTATCAGGCCCTGGAACGCAAAGGACATTTGAAGGAATAGCTCTGCACAAATTAACGGAGTCTCGTAATCGTCTCTCTGACCCCAAAGGATCAAATGGTAATGCACCAGTTTAGATCCGAGGAGCTTGGGTAGAGTCAAACTCAAAGCATATATTTTAAATAAACCATTTACAGGCACTTTTGAATTATCAAGGTCGGTCAGTCAAAAACATGAAGCTATTTGCACGTTCCAAAGCATAGATCTCTATGGAGAAGAACGTGCAAGAAACTCCACGGACACACTTTTAAATCATGTGATGTATTACAAAAATCTTGGTAACATTATCTTTGATTGCTTCTATTTGTGAGGACAATGTAAAGAACAAGAAAGTATAAGTGTAACAATGTTCTAGCACCCATCTAGCATAACGTAGGGTTGCCAGCTGATGTTTCGTAATTTTTCGAAAGAGTTAACGCGCCCCTGGAACGCAAAGGACATTTGAAAGGATACAAGTGGGATTTTTGTCAGTCAGTCTCCCTCCCGCTCCGCCCAGTGCAGGAGTAGTCATTAATGGCTTCTCATACATAAAAAAGGGAGGTGGTAATGGGGCAGACTGACTTCCAGCCCCAACAGCATCTTAAAAGCTATACACTACACTGCGGAAATTATATACACCGGCTTTTTTGTTCGCCACTGTTGAATCTGGCTTTCAGAAGTTGCCGGGGTTAGGAATAATGAGACAAGATTTTCCCAAAAAAAAAAGTTGTCAAACGCAAGTTTCTCAGTCTATAATCCTATACTATATCTAGACTAATACATAAAGCTAAAGAGTTTGTCGGCTTGAACGCGCTTATCTCAGGAACTTCTGGTCCGATTTGAAATTCTTTCAGTGTTAGATAGCCCATTATTTAAAACCAGGTTGTTTAAAAGAAAATTATGTGATTGGCTGTCTGTTTTTATAGTGTAGAAGAGTTTTTTGACAAAAAAATTAAGTGACTAAATTGTATGCACGAAAAAATTGCACGCTTTTAATGTTAAGCAAAAACATGTATGCACTGTATTTAATCTTGTACCATCCCCTATACCATGTTTTCATGCAAATAAATGTTATTCTATTCTATTCTATTCTATTCTACTCTATTCTATTCTATTCTATTCTATTCTATTCTATTCTATTCTATTCTATTCTATTCTATTCTATTCTATTCTATTCTATTCTATTCTATTCTATTCTATTCTATTCTATTCTATTCTATTCTATTCTATTCTATTCTATTCTATTCTATTCTATTCTATTCTATTCTATTCTATTCTATTCTATTCTATTCTATTCTATTCTATTCTATTCTATTCTATTCTATTCTATTCTATTCTATTCTATTCTATTCTATTCTATTCTATTCTATTCTATTCTATTCTATTCTATTCTATTCTATTAATCGAGGAAGGCTATAGGCTATATATCATCACGCTAAGACCAATAGGAGCGGAGCAGTAATGAAAAATGTAACGCAGACGAAGTTGCGCAGTTTCTGAAATAACAGATTAAAATGTTAATCGTGTTACAACACAATATTTCAAAATATAATTTAAAATTAAAGCTGGCTTAAAATAATTCCCAATAGACTTAAAATGGCTACTGTAATTTTCAGAACCGCGTAATTTTGTGACAGGCTAGTAAGCTTAAAACATCGAACACTAAAAGTTAACTGTAAAGCGAATTTCAGTGAATAAATTCCCGCAATGGTGAAAATAAATTAAGCTGTCGATGGCAGATATTTAGCTGTTGCAGTGGTAGCTGGCACTATTTATTCTAAGTCATTTATTCTCAAAAAGGTCAACCTAAACCCCGAGGGGTCTGACTTGCGAGGTATCTAAGACAAATGTGAGGTGCATGAGAGGAAAATGGGTGACTCGAGACTGGAGTTGGGGCTATCGACTTCTTCTTCTCGTGTGGACAGTAAGGTCTAACGACTCCATACACCCTAGTGTCAGAGTTTCAAAACTGCCTCAAGGGCCTCTGACATGGTATTATTTGACGACCGCCATTTGGGCTATCGGCAATGTTTGGACTAGAAGCCCAACGTTTTTGGCCATACTTTTATCGTGCTTACAGCTAGGAAAAGGAATTCCTTGCCGAAGCCTTTGTTTCTGACAGGTATATAACTTGGGGGGTCTTAAGTCAAAAGTGAAAAAGTTATTTTTAGGCAAGTAGGCTCCATAGTCGACATCAGGTGAGTGAGATAGTGGTTTGACAGTGTATAAATAATAATGGGAAAAAAATATTATGCAGGTAGTAATGTAGTGATGTTAGCACATCTGCAGCGGGGTTCTATATACCCGATACAGAATATTTCGCCAAGGGGTTCATAGGAAAAAATCTTTGAGAATCTTTGTTATAAAGTCATTAAAATTGCAGTCTAGACACGTAAATAACATTCGATTTCTCGCTGCAGGGCGAACTGTTTCTATTACAGAAGTTAATAGTTCTATGAAATATGTAAAGAATATTGAAAATATTAAACGTTTGAATGCCTTTTTGTTGAATGAAAGACCCAGCTGGATAGAAATGGGCAAATCTAGCTCGGTGGACTCTGTTTAATAGGCAGAAATTACCGTTTTATTTCTAAAATTTAGTTAGAAATCAAATTAACGGCCGAATTTAGTAACAATAGCAATATTCATTTGAAAAAAACTCGCTTATGCTGATTTGATAGGTGGTTGACAATTTATTCCAGCAGTTTACGTGCGTTTATCAATGTGGTATTTTAATTTTGCTATAATTTTCATTCGAGAAACTGGGTGTTAGGTATTCGCCCGATCCAAAACCTTACAATAATTCATTTACGCTCGTGTAATACTCCATAATTTAATTTAATTAATGCTATAGTCATGCCTCGACTCGTAGTCCCTTTTTTGAAATCGAATCAAAATTGTAGTTTATTGCCGTCAAACCAATTGCTAAATTACAATAATCGGTAGCTAACTTATCCCTTTGATCCTTTATTTTAAAATAAATATGTGTCCAAGTATGTGTGTAGGTTAGGTACGTATTTTATATTTTACTAGAAATCCGCTCCCGCTTTGCACAACATAAATAAATCTGACAACTTTTAACCCTATACAAAGCACAAGTCCGATCCTGCATGGAGTATTGCAGCCACTTTTGGGATGGCTTAGCTAAATACCAGCTTGCCGCGCTTGACTCGGTGGAACGCAGAGCTAAGAGGTTCATTGGCGACGTAAACGCAAGGTTGCCTGCTTGTCGGTTTTCTACAGATTGTAATTCGGTGAGTGTGCCCAAGAACTCCTCGACCTCATCCCAACGGCCCCCTTCTACAATCGGACATCCAGATGCACTGCAAGTTACCATCCCTACCTTGTTGCCATTCCATCAATTCGCACTAAGCGTTCCCAAGGGTTGTTCTTGACTCTAGTCAAGAGCAAACCCATCTCAAACATAAAAACTTTTTACAAGATACGGTCAAAATACAAGAAACTACCAAAAATACCGACTTCCGAAATTAAAGTTGTTTTTTACTTTGTAGTGTTTTATTGAATTAGAAGTCGGTTGTATTTTTTGTCAAAAGTTTTTTATTTATGTAGATTAGTTAACTATACCAAAAAAATGTTACACAATTGTCATATTTTATTCTGTGTAGTTTTTTTAACCCAAAGGTTGATTGGTAGAGAATGCCTTGTTGCATTAGGCAAGTCCGCCTATGTAAAACTACTGTACATAAACATTTATTGAAGCTTCATGTTCATGTACCTACATGGTGGTATTACTTATTTAAGTTAAATAGGTAATTACCATAAAACCACTTCTGCAGTATCTAATGCGTTGTTATTCCAGTCAGGAGCCATTAAAGCAGTGTCAAGGCGCAACAGTAGACGCACATTAGCATTTAAACGACCCCTTTGAGACAAGAGCCGTGTCTTTGCTTACAGGTGGGATAATTAGTAATTCGTCCTTAAGAGGGGACTCTAGTCCCGAGGAATTTGAAAAAACTATTGCTGATGCCGTCGCGCTGCGCCCTATCAAGTAAAGTGCGAAAGCAACAACTGCAGCAGAGGCTAATTTTACCTTTAAAAACCTTGACTAAAAGACGTTTTGTATTCCGCTGTTTTCTTCTTCAGAACTGGACTGATCTATAAAAGTTATGTATCAAAATTTTGAGGAAGACTATATGTATGCTTCTATTATTTTCTATTTTGTTAAAAACTTATCAAGTTTATCTGATAGTCGTCTGAACACGGCGGTAAAAACGGGCTGTTTCTTCGGGTTGTCATAATTCTTTAAGTAATTATGTTTTGGAAAAAAGAAAATGATAGAGGCACGTATTAATTCTATCAAGATTTTTTTGAATAAAATCATTTCTCTAGTAGCAGCATTATCCACGAAGAAAACAGCGGAATGCGTTTGTATGGAGAAAGGCCCAAGAGTTACCGACTAGAGTCCCCTCTTAAGGACCCGCCGAGCTATAATAAAAGTAACAAGCTAAGTTGGAGACTGAAGGACTAGACATGACCTGGAGTTTGTCGAACTGTTGTAGTCGTGATTGTGAGTGAGTGAATGATCTTAACGAGGATTCGATAGGATACCCATCAGGAGTGGGAGATTAAAATGGAACATCATCATCGGACCACAAGACGAACGGCGATGCGCCACCGGTACATGGTGGACATCCCACCCACACGCACAATACGTTTTGGGAACACATTCATAGTGCGTACAGCTAAGGAGTGGAATTCCCTGCCAGAGTCTGTGTTTCCAGATAGCTACAACCTGGGAGTCTTTAAGACAAGAGCGAATAGGTTGCTTCTAGGCAAACGTGCTCCATCTTCGACCGCATCATCGCTTACCATCAGGTGAGATAGTGGTCAAACGTATGCATATCTATAGTAAAAAAAGTTGCTGTTTAGGGTATATCAAAACCTAAGAATCCTACCTCTATAACATAACTATGCCTGTATCAGTGTTAAAATTGGCGCCCAACGTGTTGCCTAGTTGCCTACCCAGCGTAGACCTAACCGTTACAATACCGTCTTTGTACTCTACTGAACGTACTGTACTGTACACTCGTGTGTACGAAAATTGTTTATCGTACCTATACAATCAAAAGTTATTTTACCTGTTTACCTATTTGAATTAAAAAAAACCGGCAAAGTGCGAGTCGGACTCACGCACGAAGGGTTCCGTACCAGAAACCTTAATTTGTATTATTTGTTGATATAGCGGCAATAGAAATACACAATCTGTAAAAAAATTCAACTGTCTACCTATTACGGTTCTTGAGATACCGCTCGCTGACAGACAGACGGACGGACAGATGAACGGACAGACGGACGGACGGACAGCGGAGGCTTAGTAATAAGGTTCTGTTTGTTACCCTTTGGGTACGGAATTCTAAAGAAGAATGTCTTATTCTGTAAAACTAAGTGAATTAACACGAAGTGCTTCAATCCTTCAATCCCGCGGTTCAAAGTGAAATGACAGCTCTGGTGATGTATTCACAGAAATGTCTGGCTTGTTAGCCATGGGTCTATCTACTAGTTGGCACAAAGTGGTGCCATGTTTTTGACAATTCGCGGTCTCGACTCGAGGGTGCATGCTCGACCCTCGGCAAACGAGAATATTGTCACTTGATTCAACCTTTTTTTTAAAGAATGGGAAATCATCAAATGACTTCTCCCGCTCTGGGCGAAGCAGAAGGGAGTGTCAGACTCTTACTGACTAAAACCCATCCGTGTTCCTTCTAGTGCCCTCTGCGTTCTAGGGCCGCGGTGACTCTTTTGAACAAATTCCGCAACATTTGATTCAACCTGCCAGATATTATATTGAGCTTGGTTCTCCTCTGAATAATCTTATTTTAAGCTATCATTTCAGCCAATACTCACTTCTGAATAGAACACTCTGCTGTCTCTTGATTCTCGCATTCAGCGGATTTCTGCGAATCAATTTGCAAATTGAGATCTGTCTGTAACTTCAGTCGGTAGTTTACATTTTCAACTGTTGCCCGCGTCAAATTTATAAAACAGCACGGATTACCAAGTGCTGGGATTTTCGATTTATTGCGCGGAACCTTAATGATTTTTCTAAAATAAAAGTAATCTTAGTTAAAGTCTTTTAAATTAGCTACCAGTCGATGACAGTCCCGTCAAAATCGGTCCTGCCGTTTGAAACTTATACATTTGAAAATTGTTCTTGTTTTTTTCGTAAAGAGTATTTAAACTACTATACAACCATCTGTCATACGCTTGTAGTAAAACACTGTTATTTTGAGATTTAAAAAAACGGACACTTCAATTTCACTTATTCGTATAGTTTGTAGACATAGACGTATAAATCAGACCGTAGAACTATCTACTATAACTCATAATTTGCACTAAAGTAGTAGTTAAGCTACTCGTATATCGCAGGGATGGCCAACCGATCAATCGCGATCGACCGGTCGATCGCGGCTAGTAGTCCGTCCAGTCGATCACCGGAAACATAAAAAAATTATACTTATATTATGCTTATAATAGACTGCGCAACTATATAAATAGTTTACGTTAATAAACATTTACCAAAATAGCACCGCTAACTTAAAACTAAATACTGCTGGACCTTCATCAAAAATTTAAAAGGGTGGATTCACTCTCTCGCAAATGATTTACTAGCACACTTGAGGAGATATTTAAAACAATACCTTGGGTCTTTCATGAGGCTCATGGAAGGCCCAAGGTTTTGACGTCGGCAAAAGGATGCTGACAAACCTCCGATTTGACGACACTATTGTCATTTTCGCTTCCACAGTTCTAAAACCTGGAGTTCTTCCATGCTCTAGGAGTTGAGCATAGCTAGCTTCAAGGTGGGACTTGCGATGATTCGGTCTGAACTCCAACTAATGACCAACAGCACGAAGAGTAAGGTCGAGCTCGAGGTGGATGGACAAGAAATACATTATGTCGATGAGTACATCTACTTGGACCAGTTAGATTCTTTCGAAAACATGCAAGAAAAGGAAATCGATTGCCGCAACGAAAACGGTTGAAAAAGCTACTGGTCCATGAAGACGCCAATGAAGGGTGATCTGCCGATCTCCCTGAAGCGTAAACTTATCGAAATGTGTATGCTACCCATCCTTATCTACGGTGCTCAGACCTGGTCGCTCACCGAGTCGCAAAAGTTCCACCTTGGAGATTGCCAAAGAGCGATGGAACGCTGCATTCTGGGCGTAAAAAGACAGGACAGAATTCGAAACACACCGCTGCGTTCCAAAACGGGAATAATGGACGTGGACAAGAAAGGCTCAAATGGGATTGGGTGGATCTCGTTAGCCGAATGTACTGTGACTATTTGGGCAAAAGTCTCCACGCAATGGGTGACCGAAGACGGCGGCTTCGCCGAAACCGGCCCAAAAAGAGGTGGCGAAATGGCCTGGATGCGTACCGTAAGGGCTGGTACGAGGTGGCGCTAGAAAAGAATTCCTGGAAGGACTTGGAGAAGGCCTTTAACCAGCAGTGAGACAATGCGAGCTAATTAAAAAAAAAAAGGTTAATAAATTATATAGCTACTGAACTATTCTATTTCATTGAAAATTTTAAGAAGTGTGTAATTGGTAGATCGCACAGGGTTTTGTCAGTAAAGAGCAGATCTTGGGTCTAATGAAGTTGGTTACCCCTGCTATAATTATCGTATACTTCCTACTTGACATCCACTATCCAGTTAAACGTCCAACTTAAATATTGTTTTAAAACTATTCAGCGAGCTACGAATGTACTTGACTTAGGGTGTGGTGCGTGCGAATGGCGTTAGCGTTTTGTTAACGTTTGCACTTTTGACATCAGCAAAACTGTAGTCTGTCTCAGTAAGTCAGTTTCCAAAAAAACAATCTTTAAAAATCTCCTACAAGGAACGCAAGTTGTGATGTTAATAAAAACAAAAAGTTAAAACGTTTATTGACCACTCCACGCAATTTAACATAAAAACAAAATAAAAGTAACGTTGTGATGTATTACAGAAGTATTCATTAGTGTGCCTTTATTTTGTTATTGTGAGAAGTATGCAAGCTAGTTACGTCTTAAATAATCAGTCAGTGGCACTTACCTAATTAAAAAACTTACTTAGGTAGAATTTATTTCCTCTAAAACATGCTCCTTCTTTTTTTCCCATCAAAATTGCTTCAGTGCTTTATGAGTTCAAGTTTTACTTTTTTTTTTTTAACTATATATAGGCATACGTTTGACCACAATCTCACCTGATGGTAAGCGATGATGCGGTCGAAGATGGATTGTACTTTCTCAAAAAAAGTACAATTAAGCCATCTATCACTGTCTCGGTTTCGTGATTTAGGCGTGATAGCGTAACAAACAAATAATGTCACTTTTGAATTTATTAGGATATCTTTAAGTAGTTCAAATTTTCTCATGAAATGAGTTCATGATGTTGTTCGTCGCCATTTTCTCACAACTTGCAGAATAAAAGAAAGCCAGCGGCGGTCTACCGAGGCCGCACCGACCGTGGCTAAAACAAACTTTATAAACGTTCCTATACACCGGGACTCACCCTGTTTACCCCTGCTTTGAAGTTCCTCTCCGAACCCGTACCAGTAAGATTTTAATTAGGATTTATTTTTACATCTTGATTGCATACGCAGAAGAAACTTTGATTGTTTTCTTGTAGATTAGTTTCTTCTTCCCCGTCACACAAGGTCTTCTCCTTGTTAAGGAAGTTTGAGGAAAAACAATTTTAATGTAATGGAAAAGACATTGCGGAACAGTCGACTCATCTGACAATGAAGTTATAACTGCAGTTAAAAAGAAACTAGCTTTTGCCCACGACTTCGTACGTACGCGCATATCCCATTTTTCCCGTTACCGTAAGAATTTCAGGACAAATTATACATTTAAACCTTTGTCTTGAATCGCTCTATTTATTCATGAAAACTGCATTAAAATCCGTTGTGTAGTTTTAAAGATATAACCGTAGAGACGGAAAAAGCGAGTTTGTTTAATATTTCTAAGATGAAAAGATGTTGAAGTACGATTTGCTAACAATTAAGTTTATTTAAATCAGCCCTCTAAGACGTGCTGAAGCCATCATGATTCCGTTGTGTGAGACAGACAAAGCTAAACAGGTCGAAAAGCACTATACCGTTTTCACAAGCAATGGCATTAAAACGTTATAATATAACGGTCTGCAAGGGTTGCTGATTTTTTTCGAAAGAGTCAGGAGGAACTCGGATGGATTGAGTGTCTGAAACTCCCTTCCGCTCCGCGCAGAATGGAAGGAGTCATTTGAAGGGTGGTAACTTTGCTGTTCTACTGACAAAATCTTGAGAACTCTAAAAGATAACGCTTTAAAAGCCAAGGCATTCAACCCCTTTCCTAATTTGAAATGCAGATGTGACGCGACGGTCTTTTTGTCTAATTTGAATAAGTCTTAAAAAGCTAATTCCTATGCAGTTTAGTGCAAGATAGTTGGTTGCATACAGGCGCTAACTTGCTGGTTTTTGTGGCACGCTTATCGTGTTGAAGTGCCAAAAGTGATCCTAAATACTTCAGAGGATTAAGGGAATGTGTTCTTAAGAGTTCACAAAATTGCGTTTTCACTCACATCGCATTTTGTAGAAATTAGACAGTTGCAATTACGTTTATTTCAGGGTTTATTGTTGATTTATTTAATGGATATTTACAAAATTTTATTTTTTTATGAACTATGGTTTATTTTGGTATACATTTTACGTAATCATATTAATGTATTAAGGAGAAATTTACTGATCGTTTTTAGTAGTTTTTATGGATTTAAATGGGATTTTTTTACAAATATTCCATTCTTATTACAAATTTCTGAAGCCGCTATGAACGAAAACACTATATAAGATATATTATAATAACTAGCTTTTGCCCGCAACTTCGTACGCGCATATCCCGTTTTTTTCCCGTTCCCGTAGGAATTTCCCATTCCCATAGCCTATAGCCTTCCTCAATAAATGGGCTATCCAACACTGAAAGAATTTTTCAAATCGGACCAGTAGTTCCTGAGATTAGCGCGTTCAAGCAAACAAACAAACAAACTCTTCAGCTTTATATATTAGTATAGATAATATATGTTTCATTTCATTTGGTAAGTTTCAGTAGTTCAATCCATGAGCTCGAAAAAGTGCCGTCGCGCTTTTCATGAGAAACTTATTTCGGAATTTTGGCTTTTTACAAATAGATACGAGAAAAATGCGAAAAGTGAGGCCGCTACGTTCAAAACTAATAACTATTCTCAACTACCCAATAAGCCAAAGTTATCTAAATATTTCAGTTTCTGAGAATAAGAAATCCAAAGTTGGTCATTTTACGAAAAAAACACAGTCCAATTGTAATAGGCCTCTTAAATTAAGTGTTGTTAGTTTTTAAAGTGGTTTATATAAATTCAGTCCGATTTTATATCTAACATATACCTCGCATAAAGAGGACTTTGAGCTAAATAATCATTCGCATGAGTCGACCTTCAAAGTAAAGCACTTGTTACTTTTAAAAGGCTGCCCTCTCGAGAAATGCTTAAAAACAGCGTGCAGATGAAGCAACTATTCGTTTTTATTTTCTGAGAAATTACATCTGAAAAAAAAATTAGGTAGTAATCTACATGATATGATACGTAATTTTGTTTAGCCAGAATTTATGTACCCGTATCATATAATAAGAAAAAAAATATCACCAAATCACCTCCAAATCGTTGAGATGAAACCGTTTTACTCCTTCATTTTTTAACAAAAGTCTAAAAAAATATCTACTGCTTTGCAATACAAACGAAAATAATTTGGTTTTGTTATTTTTTTTAAATATGTGTTATTTTTTTTAATAAATTGAAAATGCGGGTAGCGGAGTGGCGCGTAGAGGAGTAGTTAGCTCCGTTTATATGCACAAGGTCATTGGCATGTGTACAAGCCTTAATGTAAGTTAAAATTTGGATGTTGGTTCCTTGGGGAGTGTGTGCGAGCACTAAGAGAGGATTTCCCGAAATTCTAACGGGAACGGGAAAAAACAGGAAATACACGAATGAAGTCGTGGGTAAAAGGTAGTCCTAAAAATAAATATGTTACCTACTTATTCGTTATAATTTTCTAAGTCTATTTACTTTGATATGTTTAGTAAACCTTCTAAGCTAAGGAATTATGCAGAGTTGTACAAGATTTTGTAAATCTTATGAAGAGGGTAAGTACAACACGCGATGTTTTTATTTAAATAAGGTTACATTCGGTACACTTAAGATAAGTGATCCAATTCCGGTAAATTCAATTTGTAACAGATCCTCCGTTGAGACGGAATAAATAAAATTAAAGTACACTCGGCATCCGAAGTAAGTAGGTACCCATTTCAATAATTCAGGCATGAAAAGTGAAGTCGGTCTTACAAATATTGATGGAAGTCCAGCAGTGTTTTAAGTTGGATTGGATATTAAGAGGAAATGCTGGCGGCGAGACTTTGTATGTAAAAAGTCATAACTCGAGGTTTGGCTCTCGACTGTTTTCTCCTCTATTATTGGACCGATATAAAAGATAATAAACAAACTGAATAAGAAGGGTGTATACTGTATCTCTATATTTTCCTTTTTTATTAATAGTCGCCAAATTTGTACACTAGGGCTCTGTTGACAGCGATTTATCGGATAATTTTAAGCATTTTGTGAGAGTTCTAGTGCTTATACGGTTTAATAAATCATAAAAAAGGAAAACATAAAGACACAGTATATGTCCTTCTTATTCGGTTTGTGAAATATCTCTTAAATCGGTCTAATATTGGAGGAGAAAACAGTCGAGAGCCAAACCTCGAATTATGATTTTTACATATAAAGTCTTGCCGCCAGTATTTCCTCTTAAGTAATGGACATAAATAGTGGACAACTGAGATATAGTGAATCAGTCAGAATCCAATCAATAAGAAAAGAAACAAAACATGTTTATTTGGTACACACACGGATACACACAATGAACAAAATACAAAAAAAGTAGACTTAATTAACTGACTTCCAAAGAAGGAGGAGGTTCTCAATTCAGTTGGTATACATGTTACGGATAATGCTACGGGTAAACTTAAGTTTACCCGGGTATAATTAGTACAGTCTGTGACCAACATTATCTGACCCACTTGACTATTATTCGCTAATAGTCAAGTGGGTTAGATAATGTTAGTCACAGACCCTACTGCCCAAGCCTTTTGGATAAGTCCGAAAATAAAATCAACTTTAATTTGTATTCGGGTTTGTAATAAATCTAGGTTACGAGAAGTACTTCCGACTTCTATAGCATATCTTTTAAAAATGTTTTTTTAAAAGCTCATTATTGTGTGCTGCGCTAAATAGGTCCAGTTTAGTACAATGGTAAAGTTCTTCAAAGTTAGAGTGAACAGGCTCCTTCTGGGTAAGCTCGCTTTATCTTTTGTCTCTGTCATCTCTGACCTAGACTATAGTCAAGAGCAAACCCATCACAAAAAAAATACAGACAATAGGGTATTTTACTAGATAGAAAAATTATGATTTTATTTAGTCCGTCCGTAAGATTTTCAAAAAACATTGGACACGTATTTTTCACCATTCCACATTGATACAAAATGATAAAGATATAGCGCATCAAAGTTCTAGAGCGGGGGCTGTTGACGTCACGTCGCTGGTAAAATTTTTACTATCATCCTAGTGACGTCACGTCGCTGGTAATATTTTTATTATCATCATCGTAGTGACGTCACGTGTGTTTTCAACACACGGTATCGTCTTCATTTATGTATACGTGAAAAAAGAAAAAAGACGTGTCCAATGTTTTTTGAGAATCTATCTGAAGGACTAATAAGATTTTTACAGAAAAACCTCTACAGACAGTTCATAAATTAGAGAAATTTATTTATTTAATTATGGCACTCCAACGACATATTCACTAGCACATTTTTTGGGGCACAGTTACAATTAAACTTATAATCTACAGTGAATTTGTCACTTAAAGGTGTGCAGAGTACTTACATAGTTCAAGTTTTAGAATATTACATAGGCTAAAAAAAACAAAACTAAAGCAAAACAAAATTACGAATTAAAAAAAAGAAAAAACATATCATACATTCATCAATATATATAAAATTCTTCCGTTACTGATTGATTGAGTGACTGACAGACAACGCACAGCCGAAACTACTGGTCGTAGAAAGCTGAAATTTGGCATGTATGTTCCTTGGGGAGTGTAGGGGTGCACTAAGAGAGGATTTCTCGAAATTCCTACGGAAACGGGAAAAAACGGGATATGCACGTACGAAGTCGCGGGCGAAAGCTAGTTATCAATAAAATTGTCTTATCTCTAAATTCTATCGGTTATAATAACAAAGCTAATTCAGTTAAATTACAGTTCTTTACTCTAACTCTTTAATTAAATTAAACTTAGTTTAGTAAACTTGTTCAATCAAGTTCATCAAGTCTCCCTTGTTTTATAAGAGTTATTTCAATGTTAAATTAAGTTATTTTAATTCTGTTAAGTTTATTAACTAGTGCTAAAGTGGATTGGATTATAAAGAGAAATTTTGTATTTACTTCTAAAATTTCGAGCGTTTTAGATGTCCAGAAGCCGCTCACCAACTAGTTGGACCACCTCAAAGATGCAGAACGATTAAGTTTTATAAAATGGCTAATATTGCCAATAATAGAAGCCAATGTAAGTATTCTGTCCGTTCCAGACTTAGATCCTCCCATGACAGCTATCTTCAGAAATGAAGATCTAAGATTTTTTTTAAAGTTTTTTTTTTTGTATGGACAATCTTAATGTCTGTCATCTGCACTCGTAAAGACCTAATTGACTGCGTCAGCGACAATATTCACATTGCTGGATGTTGTGTCAAACCAACCTGAAATACATATCTTTCCTGTGGAAAAATACAATTATATTTTTACGATAAGGAAAAACAGTGCATTTCTTCGGCAAGTCAGTGTCGTACCCCTCACAGGGAAGGTTTGAATGTGGGTCAAGTGTGCATCGGATGTAGAGCACGGATGTTGCTAGGCCAAGGATGTCTTGTTGTGTACACACATCGTATCTACAACATAGGACTGGCGTAGAATGCCACTGGAATTATGTTCGTATCCGTAAATTAATGTGGCTGCATAGCATAGTCGGCCTTCTATAATGTTCCCACTGTTGGGACTCAGGCCTCCTCTCTAGGAGAGGGAATGGGCCGTAATCCACCACGCGGGCCCAATGCGGGTTGGTGAATGTCACATGTCTTCGAATTTTTGGTTCTAGGACATGCCGGTTTCCTCACCATGTTTTCCTTCACCGTTTTGAGAGCAGTGGTGATGAAATAAATTACACAAAGTAATGCGCCTGGCTGGGTTTGAACCCGCGACCTACAACTCGTAAGTCGGAGCCGTTACCACTCGGCTGGAATTAAATGAAATAAAAGTTTGTGAGAAGTATAGTAGGTTTTTTTTGGCAAAAACTACCGAATGGATTTTGTTGAAACTTTACAGTAATATTGCTTATACATCAGAATAACACATATTTACATAGGTAGTATAAAACAAAGTCGTTTTTTTCCGTTTGTACACTTATATCTTTTAAACTAGCAACAGATTTTAATACACATTCTTTTAAAAAAATATAATTATAAATACTTGAATTATTATTATTTATAAAAATATGTATTATTTTACTATTTTAATTATCATGACGCAGTTTGAAATATCCAGGAGCGAGCGCAGTTCGAGCCTTGTGTTCTAAGGACGGCGCGGAATGGAACAGCGACATTGTTTTGATGCGTAAACATTATTAACAGGGTGTTTCATAACTCTAATGCATTATTTATTTTTAATGTACGTATCACCTTAGTGAATTACTTAAAAAAAATATTGTGCCTTGAGGTAGTTTATATCGGGTACATTAAGAGGGCCGCCTTTGTAAGACGATTAAAATGGCACCGTGTATGTATAATTCGTCCCGAAATTCTTACGGCGGATACAGACATTGCGAGGCATGCGCAGCGTACGGACGCTGATCGCATGGTTCGCAATGTGTAGACGTTCATATTCGTGGCGAGGCATGTCTACTCAGGTAAATTTACATCGAAACGTGTGCATGCCTCGCAATGTCTGTATTCACCTTTACGGGAACGGGAAAAATGAGATAATGCAAAAGCTAGTAGTCTATAATTTATCGTCTATGGAACGCATTGCCAGTATTGATTAAACGCGCACAATCGCTGCCTGTTTTTAAAAAGCTTGTCACGGAACACTACTTGTCACTGTGATTCCTTTCTCGTTGTAATTTTAATAATTGTTACACATTTTCTTACTTATATCCTTACTAATATTATAAATGCGGAAGTAACTCTGTCTGTCTGTCTATCTGTCTGTATGTCTTGCTTTCACGCCAAAACTACTGAACCGATTTAAATGAAATTTGGTACAGAGATAGTCTAGAGCCTGAGAAAGGACATAGGCTACTTTTTATCCCGGGAGTATGTTCCCTAGGGACCACGCGTGCGAAGCCGCTGGCAGAAGCTAGTATTAAATATAAGTAAGAAAGATAGAGATTCTTTTTTTTCATTTATGTATCTATTTTAGTAGCTGTTATATTGTAATGCTGTATTTCTGTATGTTTTTTTTTTCTATGTAGCTTTATATTAGCACCAAGTGCAACCCCATTTCGTGTCCAGGCTCTCACTTTCCATTCCAGGTTGCCTGGAAGAGATCGCGGAATGCGATAAGGCCGCCAATTGTATGTCATTAGTTTAAGATTTTCTGTACGTATTTTTAAATTTGGTGTACAATAAAGCATATTTAATAAATTTATAATAATGAGCAGTACTAATTCCATGCGGGGGGCAGATGGTATGAATATAAAATAAATAACTACGTACTATGTATGTTAGTCATCAGGAAGTAGGAAAGCTACAATGACGAGATAATTTCACAATCAAGGATATATTCACTGGGTGAAATTACAGAAATATTACACTATTCAACTTGGGCTCTATTCGGTGAGGAACGCAATAATTTTCTTGGATCCGCTACTTATAGCGTGTTATGATGGCCTAGTGATTATGCTTGCCTCTCATGTTTGAGGTTCGTGGGTTCAAATCTGGGCAGACAGAGAGAGAGAGAAAGATAAAAATGTTACTTTTTCAATTTTATGCATGTGGAAAGCAGGACAACATCGTGAGGAAACCTACTGTGGCGTGTCAATGTCATCATGTTTTTTTTTTTACTGTAGATGTCATCATGTTTTTTTTTATTGTAGATATACTGTAGATAGGCATACGTTTGACCACTATCTCACCTTTGATACTTTGTGTAAGTGCCCTGTATATCCCCGTTAATATTTCACTCACAACGGAATGATGGAATAAGCACTTCATAGTATGAGGATTACTAAGGTTGCAAGTCTGATAAGTAGGTTCCTGGGTTCGATTGTGAGGTCGGGGTTATGGCGCCGTTCAAGTATTACGTAAGCACCAATGGGGGGTGGGGGGATCTTTACTATGCTTATTTTTGATGACATGGGGGACGGGGGGGATTTAAATGGTGATTTCGTCAGCAATATTTACTTCCTTTTTTGTTTGCAAATCTTAGTAGATTTTAATTTGATATAATTATGGCTAGTTAGTTGTTTTTAATCTCACGCGATGTTTAGTAAGAAATAACAGAAGTGGGGGAAGTAGGTCTCGCGCGAGTAAAAACTATACCAATGCTTACGTAAGCATAGGAGGGAGGGGTAAGAGTTTTTGTTACTTACTATCGCTGACAAGGGTGGGGGTTAGAAATGACTAAAATTCTGCTTACGTCATACTTGAATGGGTTCCTATAGGGTTTTTCCATTAGGAATTACGTACGGAGTACCAGCCCGCGAGGAAGTAGGAGGTGTGATACCCCCGCACACGTACACCAAAAATTTTGTTTTTTAACTATTTGATTAACCATGACATAAAGCCAGGACTGATGTATTAGAAAAAAAAAAATAGGTAGTTTTATTTCAGACCAGCACAAACCATACGAAATATTCTTTTCTGCCAGTTATTATTTTCCTCTCGTTCATTTTTTAAATCCTACCATAACAGTTGATTTCCTCCAATCAAGTGAAACAGGATTAAAATTGCCTTTTTTGTGTTGGCAATACCGTTTACGCGCCATTACGCAGTTGGAGAATGTTCCATGAATTTATTTGCATATTGTCGGTGCGCTTGCCAAATCTGATATGTATTTTTCATCAAGTTGACAAATGAGACAATAATCTGTTTTATTTAATGATTAACGATGATTCATTGACTTATTCATAATTTCAAAATGCATGAACTGAGATACAAGTGAAAATAATAAAATTTACTGTTGATGTACTTGATTTTAAGGATATTTAGTAACAAGAAAAATATCATAGAAATGCACATGTATATCAGATTTGCCAGCGCACCGATGATATAGCAATATTTTGCTACGACAGTTATATTTTGTTAACTATCGTAGGGGAGTTGTTTTGGCGGCGACCTCTCGCTTTCGGCCCTGGTTCAAGCTATGGTCCGGAGCGAGGAGACATGGTAAGCGGTCACCTCCTTCTGCGAAGCAGTAATGCTAGCGAAGGAGAAGCCGAACGCGTGAGAGAGAGAGAAACTTCACGCCCCAGCCGCCACAACAGAAGAAGACGCCCCGGGCATCGGGAGTCGCCCACCCTTAAAAAAACGAGGAGTTGTTTTATGTGAATATTGTTATAAGTGGAATTAAACCTTTTAACTCCGTTCAGGGTGTGGTTTTGGTTATTTTTGCATATAGGGTTTTAATTATATTTCCTCTCTTAATACTCTTATATTTTCGCCGATGCCGAAAGCATTCCTTTCCTCTAGGTATACCATCTCCGTTTACAGCTAATATTCCTTTAAGAATTTTCTCAAGGTCCACTATTACAGGCATTATTTTATTCCATGTGAAACTGGGGTGGATCCAGGATTATCGTTTGGTGGGAGCTTAGTCCCGCTGAGGGTAGGTTTAAAGCAAAGTAAACTGAAAAAGCACAAAACATTTTATTTTGCTTAACGTATATCAAGCGTCCCTTGCTAGAGCCCCTTAGTCCCCCCACCCCTGGATCCACCCAGTATGCGAAAACTGAATACTTATGTGAAGTATCTACGAGTAAATAATTATATTAATGCTGATCCTACTACAGAATACATCCAAGGGAAAATAGTGTTTTAACAGTAAATAAATTAAACACAGCAACTGATATTTGAATACCACATTCAAGATATGAAGCAAGCTAACAATAGACCCTACTCTGCGGCTTCCCAAGCCACAGATATTGAATCGACTAGGAAACTAGGATTATTGGTTTCTTGGCTTAGTACGGCTCGGCTGGAGAGCTAGACCAATATGGAGCTGCGGCTTCCGTTCTTAGCTGGTGTTGGTTTCGGCTTAGAGGACTTATGAGGTATCATTGAGATTGTTGGATCGTAAAATTTATGAATACCTTAACTGTTGTAAAAATTCTAGTTCTTCAAAGTTAATAGGCAGATATGTTGCTGGGGAGTTTGTTGAAACACTTCTTCCTAGCTATAACACTAATAAGTCATGACGGTCTGTTTATGTACATTTTGATGCGTAAAAAGTTCTAATTTTCAACCAAATTTAATTTTGATTGATTGAAAAGCATTTATTATACATTACAAGCTGACTCGGCTGCATTGCCATACAAAAAAATACCCTACTACCTATCGAATATACAAACAAAATTTCATGAATATCGGTCAACCCGTTTCGGAGGAGTTCGGTAACCAACACCGTGACACGAGATTTTTATATTTTAAATTAAATAATGATTCTTCTTGGTGCCTCGAAAGCAAGTATAGAAACGTTTATAAAAAGATAAGTACTATATGTGGCCCAGTATTTGACCACGGTTCACCATTAATGAAAAAAATTGATCACGATCATGTGAGTCACTCTTATCACGTAAATTACTCTGGGCATGTGAGCGACTCTTATCACGAGAGTGACTCTTGTCACGTGATATACCCTTGCCACGCGAGCGACTTTGGCCAAGTGAGTGACTCTTGTCACGTAAGTGACTCTGGTCAAGTGAGTGACAGGTGACATGAGTGACTCTTGTCACCTGAGTAACCATGTTGACGTCATACATCTCGTTTTCAATGTGGAAGACTTATTGTTCAGAACTGCTTGTGGCGTTGATGAGGTTCATCAACGCCACAAGCAGGTTGGTCTAAACTATTATAACAAATATGTATTATTTCATTTTTTTTTCAATTGACGATTTATTCGTGGTGCTGTCTCGTATTAGTGTTAAGTTTTGAATCTATTATGGACTATTGCTTGTCCAATGAATTGACATTGGCAGAAGATTCGACTTCGGCTCTGCTTGCCATAAATAAAAACTGGCCAAGTGCGAGTCGGACTCGCGTGCAAAGGGTTCCGAACGAATTTATTTTTTTTAACATGCTATTTTAACACTACATACTTCTAATAGGCTTTCCTGTAATTTTTAGGTAAAGATCTATTATCTCTATTTTTTTCAAAATTTTAGGCTCTGTAGTTTCGGAGATAAGGGGGGGGGGGAACTGTCATTTTTCGTCTAATTTCTTGAATAACTTCAAAACCATTTATTTTAAAATTATGAAAAAAATATAATTAAAACCCTCACAGTAAGTCCTTTCATTTGATATGTCACACGATATTGTTCAAAAAACTTTTTTTTTTAATTTTCTAGTTTGGCCCCCTAAAGTGACCCCCATACTAAAAATTTTACAATTTACGTAACGCTTCCGTGTTTGGGTCATAGAAGTCCATATGTGTACCAAATTTTAACAGAATCGGTCCAGTGGATCCGGAGAAAACTGGCTGTGACAGACGGACAGACGGACAGACAGACAGACACCCGAGTGATCCTGTAAGGGTTGTATTTTTTTTCGGAACCCTAAAAACGGAATAGAATAGATTTTTTGTCATAGTGGCTGCCAACTGGTAGCGTGAATATTTCTAAAAACTCACATTGAGTAACAATTACCAAAATAAACCTGTCAATCGGGATGGTTATTTGGCTAAAAGGCTGATAAAGTAGAGGGTTGACCTTTGCGGTGTGAGTTGATTAGTGTTTCAAACAAGTCCTCAGGAATTTGGGTTACATTACTGCAAAATTAGCCCTGAGGAATGTTGAGGTTTTTAATTGTTGAGTGAAAAGGATGATTAATATAAATAGCTACCGGTCAAATTATGCTGTCATTCGAAAAAAAAATTCCTTAGTAACAAGATAGCGGGACAGTGACAATAATATTCTGAGGACAGTGGCGGAGAACATCTATTCTCCCATTCTGAGACGTTTTGTGGAGGTGATGAACGCTTTTAGATATTAATAATCACTAAATATGCTTATATGATAGACTTATTAATATTAATTATAAGAAATTTACTAACACAGTGGATCTTATGCTGTCCGAAATAAAGAATATATTTATTTATTTATAAGTGAAATGAATGGAACACAAGGAAAATGTTACAACGATTGTTCAGTAGGTACCGACTTTACTATGGACACACATGTATGTAGATAAAAGTACGTCGAAATGACTTGAATATTTAGCAGCTTGCTATTTTTAGGGTTCCAAACATCTGTAAAAAACGGAACCCTTATAGGATCACTCGGATGTCTGTCTGTCTGTCCGTCTGCCACAGCTAGTTTTCTCCGGATCTCCTGGACCGATTCTTTTGAAATTTGGTATACATATGAATTTCTGTGACCCAAACACGGACGCATTACGTACATAAATAAACGATGAGTATGGGGATCACTTTTGGGGGTCAAACTAGAAAATAAAAAAAAAGTTTTTCAGACTGTAGCGTGTGACATGTCAAACAAAAGGGTTTACTGTGAAGGTTTTAATTATTTATTTTTTTTAAATAAATAGTTTTGAAGTAATTCAAGAAATTAGACCAAAAATGAACGCCTTATCTCTGAAACTGCTGAGCCTAATATAAAAAAAACAGCAGATAATAGTTCTATTACCTAAAGATTACTGTACAAGTCTGTAGTTTTAAAATGACATGTTAAAAAAATGAAATTGGTTCGAAACCCTTTGCACGCGAGTCCGACTTTTTAGACATTGGAAATCTACGACCAGTTTCACAAAAAAACACACAAATACAGCTAAACGTAATTTTTTCCACTATCACATCTGATAGTTAGCGATTTTGCGGTTGACCAAGGAGCACGCTTTCCTAGAAGTAACTTTTTCATTCTTGACTTAAAGACGCCCCTTCTTCTTCTGGTTTTGATAGTTTTTAGAAACTTAACTATAGTTTCTGTATACCACCAAAACCAAAAACCCTATCGGTTCATGCCACAAATTCCATTTAGTAACATCACTTACGCAATTTAAGCTACAAAAGCGTATGTCCAATGTTGTGTACGTAGGTAAGTATGTAGGAACACAAGTGAAACAACTGACAGGTGATAGCACACTGTATATTGATTGTGTTAGAGCAGGCGGGGACGCAGCCCACGCACACATACACCATGGTAACACATACATATATAACATCCCACATAACTGGACGCGTACAATCGTACATACGCTTTTGAAAATGTACACACTGGAATCGTTCCGATGTGGACATTTTCATGCAAATTTGCGGTCGAATCCATTGAACGCCGACGACATGGCTTGCATTGCTGTTGAACTTCAAATAACGCAATTTCGAACTGAAATTTAATATTTGGATCTCATTTGGCGGCTTTATTGAAAACGTACATTTATTTATTATTTATTCAAACTTAATGTACATCTAGCTTTTGTCCGCAGCTTCGGTCGCAATAATATAGGCTTTTGCAAAAAAAGTAGTCTATATCCGACTTCCCAATAAAACACTACAAAGTATAAAATAACCTTAAGTCGGTGTTTTTGGTTTTGTTTCTTTGTTTTTTGACTCCGCCTTCCGAAATTGAGGTTATTTTATACTTTGTAGTGTTTTGTTTGGAAGTCGGTTATTCTTTTTGTAAAAAGTTTTGTATTGTTCACTTTTAAATGGTGATACTTGGACGACGTCATCGCCTACGCAGAAATTGAAATAAGCAAAAATGCTCATACAATAAAAACTACTGAGCGACTGAGCCAAACTGAATTAAATTTTTAAGGGACCAAATGGCAAGTATCGAACTAAAAATTAAAAATCACAGAAATCGGATTAGAAACTTCGGAGTAATCGGTGTACATAATTAAAAAAATACCAACCGAATTGAGAACTCCCTCCTTTTTTGTTTGGAAGTCGGTTAAAAACCGTCTCCATTTACCCCTGCACCAAAATTCATGAAATTTGGTTTAGCGATTCAGGCGTGAAAGCGTTACAAACGATCAAACTCTTTTTTTCTTTTATTTGTTTTGGGTTTGCTCTTGACTCCAGTCTAGGTCAGAGATGACAGAGACAAAGTCTACGATGGAGCGAGCTTACCCAGAAGGAGCCTGTGCACTCTAACTTTGAAGAGATTAGGGTTGTAAGCGTTCGGAAACACAGACGCAGGCAGAGAGTTCCACTCCTTTGCTGTGCGCATTATAAAAGTCCTTTTGGAAACGCTTAGTGCGAATTAGTGGAATAGCAACAAGGTAGGGATGGTAAGATGCAGTGCGTCTAGATGTCCGTTGGTAGAAGGGGGCCGGTGGGATGAGGTCGTGGAATTCTTGGGCACACTCACCGAAGTACAATCTGTAGAAGACCGTCAAGCAGGCAACCTTGCGGCGATGAGCCAGGCTGTGTAGCTCTGCATCCACCAGTTTTACGTCGCCGGTGAGCTTTTTAGCTCTGCGTTCCACCGAGTAGAGTGCAGCAAGCTGGTATTTAGCTGACCCATCCTAAAGGTGTCTGCAAAAATCCATCCAGGATAGGACTTGTGCCTTGTACAGGGTTAAAAGTTGCCCAGGCCTGAAGAATCGCTTCACTCGATTTAGGATGCCCAGCTTTTTTGCTGCCGTTTGGGCTTTGGACTCAATGGTGGCGCCGAAGTTGAGATTGGACACTTACTTTTCCTTTAATGATATTAGTTAGGATAGTGGTACCTACAAAGACTGACTCTTACAAGGTATTCTCTACCAGTCAATCTTTGGCTTAAAAATATTACGATGACTTACAATAAACCCCTCAATAATATTTAATATTGAATTATATTCGTATGGAGTAAATAGAGATATTTTGATTTAATTTTCAGGACAAGGCTCGGGCAAGGGAAGATTTTTTTTGGAAAAACCGTTGTTATTTATGAAGAGTTGAGTGAACTTTATAGCAGTTTTATTGACAACTAGCTGACCCGCGTGCCTTCGTCTGCGTCACAATTTTCATTACTGCTCTGTTCCTATTGATCTTAGCGTGATGATATATAGCCTATAGCATTTTTCGATAAATGGGCTATCTAACACTGAAAGAATTTTTCAAATCGGACCAGTAGTTCCTGAGATTAGCGCGTTCAAGCAAACAAACAAACTCTTCAGCTTTAGATATTAGTATAGATATAGATAGCTTTTGGCATGAACAGTTTGCTTCACAATTTCAGCTGAGGTATTTTTCACATTCTATTTACACGAGAGTACAAAATGTGTCCCTTATTTTGCGATAAATACAGAGAATAATCCCATAAAGCAGCAAAATCAGACAGCAAAGACTTCTTTTTTCAAAAAGATTTATATATTTTTGACGTAACCTGGGGGGCTACTCTCTAACGAAATCCGTAGTTTCGGGCTTAGTTTCGGGCGGGCATTTTCTACTTCGTATCACGTAACCACTGAGAACTAATGATAACACGATTTGACAGTTACTGTGAAATCGTGTTGTCATTCATTCTCAGTTCGGGTTCGGGACTAATCGTAAGTCTGTAGGTGATACGGAGTAGAATACGCCCGCCCGCAACTAAGCCCGAAACTACGGATTTCGTTAGAGAGTAGCCCCCCTGAATAGTTGGCAACCCACCTTTTAGTTTGGCACAAAGAGAATGGAAAATCACACACCCAAGAGCATTCACGTCAACATTTCTGTAACGCCATTTATTAACTGTATTAAAAGGGCGTCGTTGACGTCACGTCAACTATTTTATGAAGAAAATTGTTCATAACATGTCTACGGAGATTCTGCGACAACCTTCCATACTGTACCTAAATTTAAACTTGATGGAAATGGAATGTAATAAAATAAACACACTAAAGATTTTGTAATTATCCGGAAATAAGTTTTATAAGTATGTGTAATAAACATTACATAATCTGATGTAAATTTAAATAAAATTAATGAAAAGAAAAAAAAAACTGGCAAGTGCGAGTAGGACTCGCGTGCAAAGGATTCCAAACCAAATTCATTTTTTAACATGTTATTTTAAATCTACAGACGTCGGAGTATATATATAGGGTTTCCTGTAATCTTTAGGTATAGAATTATTATCTGCATTTTTTTTTTCAAAATTTTAGGCTCTGTAGTTTTGGAGATAAGGGGAACGGTCATTTTTGGTCTAACTTCTTGATTAACTTCAAAACTGCTTAATTTAAAATTATGAAAAAATATAATCAAAACCTTCACAGTAAGCCCTTTCATTTGATATGTCACACGATACAGTTTGAAAAACTTTTTTTTTTCTAGTTTGACCCCAAAAGTGACGCCCATACTAAAAAAATATTTATTTACGTAAAGCGTCCGTGTTTAGGTCACAGAGTCCACTTGTATACCAAATTTCAGACACACACCCGAGTGATCCTATCCGGGTTCCGTTTTTTACGGATGTTCGGAACCCTATACATATCAGGATCTATGACGGGCTATTACTTGCATGATTCCATTGCGAGAGAGAGACGGAGCTACACAGGATGAATAGCATCCCTTCGCCGCAAATAATTTTTAATTATGGCAATGACACGTTATACTGGTCTTAATGAAATTGTGGTGGAATATGTCTTAGTTTTTCTTTATTAAGGCCCTACCTCTGCTTCAGAGTCGTCAAAAGGCTACTTTCTAAAGGATATTCCCCATTAACGGCTGGGTCAAAAGATTGGAAAAAAATATATGTATATGGTAGATTCATAAACAACAATATGAACAATTGTTGTTTTCGTATGACATATAGTTTTGCTGTAAAAAAATATTTAATAACACGCTATTTTTTGGATATTTCTTCCAAACGGCTTCGAAGTTTAAAAATATTTTTACATGGAAAAATTGTTGGTAAAGTGTACTACAAAGTGAACATTGCTCATGTAAATCAATCAATATTTTGCAAAGAGAATGTTCAATATTGAGTCTCCCATATTTATAAAGCTTTGTTTGGGCGAAGGCGGCAGTCGACTCGCATCCTGCTAGGTTAATATAGGCAGCCTGTGCTAGGTTAATATAGGCAGGTTTGCGTCCGTAACCTCATACAATCATTTCTCGACACTCGCTCGAACTCACGCACCGAATTTGTGCTAGGTTAATATAGGCTTATTCGGTGCAGATGCACTGGACGGTAGTACTCACACTACACGACCGTTCACACACATACATCTCGGCTCTGCAGCCCGGAAGCGTGATCGGCTAGATCTGAGATCGTGACGGGCGGGAGCCACACATTTATCTACAGGTATGTCAACAAAGTCGGCGCCCTCGTCGCTGGTCGTCTTCGCTCGGCCTCCCCCAGGTAACTGGGGGTCTCACTCGGCGGGGGCTGACCGCCGTAGGCGCCGTGAAGAGGCGACATGCGTAGCTTTCACTACTGAGTCGCGACGTACCTGTAGAAAAACACATCAGTTACTCACAGGCGTGCGTCTATTGCTAAGATTTATCTGGCAGGCGCACGCCACTTTAAGCTACGCCAACAGATGGCACCACAGGGACCGGTCCGCCGCTGCGGACCGCGGTGTGCCACCGCGGTCAGGGGGCTTCGCCCCGATACCGCTTGCCGCGCCCCCTAGCGGGGACGCAGCGAACTCCACGCTCGCGGCAGTCGTGCGTTAGCACTGAGACGGGGAGGCTGTGTCGCTCGTTGCTCCGCTCGCGCTATCGACCGACTACGCGTATATGAATGTGTTAGTGCAAATATTTACGAACTTTTGTACTAGTGTGCGTTCATAGACTAGCTCTTTGCAGAGGAGCCAGCTTGATTGAGCGCGTGGGCGCATTGTACAGTTTCATACAGTAACTTTTATCAAAATACTATCGGCGTCGCTCGGGTTTTATTTTTGTCTGCTCTTTTTTTCAAACGTAGCCGACGTTAATTCTTAATTTCTTTTATTACCAACAAACTGACTAATATTAAAGAAAAATAAAAAATCAATATAAGTTTATTTATTCATTTAAACTTCATGAACAATAGTGGTACATAGGCGGACTTAATGCAACGAGGACTTCTCTATTAGTCAACCTTTGGGTTAAAAGAAATACCTACACTGTGGTAGCAACACAAACATAAACAAACACAAGTTCATAAACAAACATTTATTTTCATTATTCGGTCGGTATATGCGGCGTGTCAGTCGCGTCTGTGGGGGACCATTTGACTAAATTGTATTGTTTTGATAAAATTATGATATCTTTTGAATGTTCGATTTGAGTAATTCAAAAAAATAAGTGAATTAAAGTACGATTTATTTTGATAAAACTGATACCAAGGTGCGAATAACGTGGTCTGCTTTGGTCTGTCAAGTCGTATCTATTAATTTTTAAATAAAAAAGTGACATACAAAAATAGTTGGGCCTTTGGTATCACTGCCTTTCCTGTTTGTAGATATTGATGGGTCCTCTAAAATTCGAGTTTATTATTTTATTATATCATCAATCATTTTCGCAGCGCACGCAAAGGGAGGTAATTTGCAGGGTTCCGTAGTTAAATAAGGATTTACAGCGGTAATTCTTTTCAGAGACATTTCTCCAGTGTGTCTTCACTGTCACTTGGTCGGGTTTTTTCAACAATCATCGTCGTATTTCCAGTTTACAAAATAAACCGATACAAAAACGTGATCAATTAAACACCTAAAACTTTCACAGGAATCACAGAATCTGAAGTTTTTGAGTTAATGAAATTGCTACAAAATTATTTAGCAGAGCTGAACTATGAAATAGGCTTAAAATTTGTTTATTTCATTTACTTTACTTTAGAATGTACTTTTTTTATCTGAAGTCGTTTTACGAGACTATAAAGTAGTATAGGCAGAAACAAAAAGTAGTAGGTACACTGCATACTCGAAACTCAAGGTCAAACTGTTACCAGTGCACTGGTAACAGTTTGACCTCGAGTTTCGAGTATCTTTATATAGATCGTAAGCAGAAAAGACGAAACTGCTTCACAAAATTGTTTTTATCTCACCTATATTGTTTTACTTCTATTTAACCACATTCGTATAAAAAATGAGACCAGTGAATAAAAATATGCGTAACGTGTGTTTCTATGTAAACTAAAAATCAGCCGTGCAATCGCCATACTCTTGTGTAGTCGTAGGCAAAAAAGCCGGCTTGGCGCGCATGTCTGTTTCCTCGCGTAATCTTTGATAATGGTTTTGAGGTAGCGCGTGCGCTACGGAAATGTTAGTGTGTGCGGCGCAGATATGAATGTGTGGCCCAGATGCTCAAGGTTATTGAGCCTACTATACACCTTAACAAAAGCAAGTCGTTGAAGTGTTTTTCGTTTCAAGAATCTAAGTTCATCCTAATATATTAATTTCGTCCGATACTGGTTTGTCCGGACTGAGTGACTGATAGACAACGCAAAACCGAAACTAATGGTCGTAGAAAGCTGAAATTTGGCATGTAGGTTCTTTGGGGAAACGCATGAGAGAGAGGGAAACCTCACGCCCCAGCCGCCGCAAGGCGATTCCCGGCAACTGCAGGCGCGGGCCTGCAGACGGCGAGTGTTGGGTGGCTCACCGTCCGATCGACACGATCCTATACTATGTCCTTAAAAGCTGGGATGCCTAATTTTTAACTCAGACTGGCCAGAGACTAAGCATTGCCATTCAACGTGGCAATTATATGATTACCGTTCCAGAAGCTATAAGTTAAGGGTGCTATTACAAAATCGAGCGCTTGGCCCGGACTAAAGCTACAGACCGCGTTTCCCGAGATTTATAGTGATTTTAATGTACACAACAATTGCTTAAAAAATATAATTTTATAATTAAATAGACAATTTTTTTAAGCAAGGGAACATCGTAACCTTATTTATTAATTACTTTTTGTTTGAATTTGGATTATATTTTCATAAAAAAATATATACATTTTCGGACGAAAAATTATCAGTTTTACGGAATTATTTTTGATGTATTACTGTATAAAACATAATAAATTGAATAAAGCACTCCAAAGTAGAAGATACAGTTGTACCATATTTTTTTATTAATGATTAAATTATTATATTTTCGATGTAATAAAGCATCAAAAGATGCCTAAAGTAAAATTTTATGAAACATCCTTTGCAGAGACAAGGTTTTTACTAATTTACGTAAACATATTGATATATTTATTTAAAGCACTCCCTAGAAAAAGAATCCAACTTTCTTGGCCATATATTTTTTATTTATTTGTGGTTATATATAAACCATAATCACACATCAAAACTCGAGTCAAACGCTCAAATCCAAGAAAAAATGTAATAGCCCTCTTAACACGGCACAACAAATTATTAGCAATGACATGCTAATAATTTGTTGTGCCGTGTTAAGAGGGCGTAAAATTCCAAGCGTAAAATTAAAATTTTCGGCGATATTTCCTCCTATCTAAAATCTATACCATCCTGCAATAACAAACAATAGAAATAATAAAAACCATTCAAAACAACAAAACGATACAAATATCCCAATTCCAACATCCATAAAGCTTTTATTTCTGTGCAATCATGTCGATAGCATTTATTCCCTGTTTTTAATTAATATCCGTTTCGATTTATATCAAAAGGGAGATTCTGTAAACTCCATTGCACAGTTTGTTTATTGGATTAACTGCGCGTATCGGAGTTTTCATTAAGTTTTACATAATGTATTGTAATACGGACGGCTTCCGCTGTCTTAGCGTAGGTAAATGCGACTTTTCGGCATAAAATCGTACCTTCACAAGTTTTTAAAGGAAGTCGATTCAAGATAAGTGAAGATCCTATAATGTCATTTCAATATGTACTAGTTGCCACCCACGTGTACTTAGTGCTTCCCCCCTTTCTAAATATATGCATACATCAAATGGGCACGTAGGCACATAGGCTATATTATAGCCTATGTGTTATTCTAATGTAATAGTCATTTCTCATCAAAATCCTTTTTGTAGTTTGTGCGAAAAAGAGTAACAAACAATCAATCCAACCTCACATACGTTTGCGTTTAATAATTATTATTAATCATTATTAATTAGTTTAATTCAGATAATAATCAATCCATACAATTACAAATTAAAAATCAGATAAATAAATAAAATTAAAATATTTATTCAAATTACAATTATTAATTTTATTATCGGTACCTATTGTGTTTGTAAATCTTAAGCACTATGTAAGTCAATACCCATCAAAATGAGCATCCATTTGTACTGGATAGGACAATCCGCACGAGATACAACCATCTGCAGGATACCGTTGCTACTGCCTCGCACGCGCTGCTGTAAGGAGGCCACTTTCTTACGTATTACCGCATGAAAGCCGTCCGTTCGTGAAATATTAATACTACTATTATAATAGTAGATAGTAGTAGTAGAGTAGTAGTAGCTACCTGCTAAAGTTTTCCATGTTTCATTTGTTTGCTTGCATGTCTCGGCTGCTGCCAGGTCCATACCGTGAAATAAGTGTCTTGGTGACAAATCCTGAAAACCGTTTTTAGTGAAAATGTTTTGTCATTTCTAATATATGATTACTTTTCCGTCAAAAATTGCTAAACTATTTTTTATTGCATCTTCTGCGCTTCCGCAGAGGTCGTATCTGCTTGAATTGGCTTTGTTACATCTCTAGAACATAGCATATCAATCATGAGCAAATAATAAACGCTACTGCTTCTGTTTGGTGATTGCGACGCCGCTGCATTCCGCATCGTACCCTTCACGTATAACTTTATGTCTAACTAGTGGACGACACGCAGTTTCACCCGCGTAGTTCCCGTTCCCGTGGGAGTACGGGGATAAAATATAGCCTATGTTACTCCCTGATAATGTAGCTATCCATTGCTGAAAGCATTTTTCAAATCGCTCCAGTAGTTTCGGAGCCTATTCATTTCAAACAAACAAACAAATCTTTCCTCTTTATAATATTAAGTGTAAAAGTGTAGACTAGCTTCAGCCCGCGACTTCGTACGCGCATATCACGTTTTTTCCCGTGCCCGTAGGAATTTCGGGAAATCCTCTCACAGTGCTCCTCTACACTTGGGGAGTGTAGGATCCAGCACTAAGAGAGGATTAAGAAAGGAACTTTTTTTAAGGATGGTAAATCATCAAATGACTCCTCGCGCTCTGGAAGGAGCAGAAGGGAGTGTCAGAGTCTTACTGACTAAAATGCATCCGTGTTTCTCCTAATGCCCTTTGCGTTCCAGGGCCACGGTGACTCTTTCGATCAAATTCCGCAACCCTGGCAGGCACTGGCCTTAGTGGGCCCGTCTACTATGCTGACATCTCATTGAGGCGCGCATGGAACATAGCGTGCTCGATGCACGCCTCACCACTAGCCTGCAGTATCCTGACCACTAGCATGCAGTGCCCGCGCATTCCTGGTCAGCATCCGCAGCCTGTATCATCCTCATCAGCGACCTTGGCAAGCCCATTGCACCTTCGGCCAGTCACATGAAGAGCCATGAAGAGTCTCTCCTGGTTGACTCCAGCAGTCACGTCACTACGTCGACAGCACCGCTTCGACTCACTGGACCTGCTCTTTGGTTCTGTGTCTCAGAAAGACAGTTAAGCCGTTGGTCCCGGCGGTCTTGTGTCAAACTCAAACTCAAAACATTTATTTCAAATAAACTATTTATAGGCACTTTTGAATTGTCAAGGTCGGTCGGTCCAAAAAGATAAAGCTATTTGCACGTTCCAAAGCGCTCGCTTCTCTATGGAGAAGAACGTGCAAGAAACTCCACGGACACTCTTTTAAAAATAATAAATTGTTACAAAGTTTTGTTTACATCATGTTGAAATTATACATATATGTGAGAACGATGTAAAAGACGAGCAGGATAACAGCGTCCGGAAAACATAGGAACAATTCAAAGAAAAATTTAAAATAAACCATGGCAGCTGAGAAATTACCAGTCCCAACTGACAGCGCCCGTTCACGAACATGACGCATGCGCTAGCACCATTCGGCTCAACCATTTTGAAGGGAGCCAAATGATCCAACGCACATTCCCAACCGCCAGGGTACATTCAAGTCAAAAACAAACCTAAAACTGATAGCTATAGCTTAAGTTTAAGATACACAGTACTCACACATGTGCCGTTAAAATGGATTAAATTATACAATGCTAAATGAATTGAGTCTATACAATGCAAATATTGGTTCCTTACAAACTACTACTACTTTGTAGAGCTTTGACTGTCGTTACGGATAGTAAGAAACCAAAGAAAAAAGCCAAGGGTTATTCGTGTTACCTGCTTCTGCTATACTAGGGGGACTGACTTGTCTACATCCAGTTAAACTGAAAACCAACTCCAACATAGTTATAATAAAGCATACATTGCATAGTTAATAGAACCCACAGCAAAAACATTAACATGTAAATCAATTAAATGCATGTCGGCTGGTCGGTGCTCAACGTTTGGTATAAGTACCGCGTTGTTGCTGAATTGTACTATGTGTTGTACGTTGGAGTGAACTTTTATTCAAGCTGGAGTTAGTACTGCTACAGTTTTGTAGGAGTAACTGAAAATGAAATGGAGTTTGAAATTCTGCTGGAACCAAAAAAGGTGGCCAAAGTTGGTATTTGGTTGGCATGCATGGAAAATGTAAACGGAATTAATTGGAATTCTGTACGAAGTTCATGGTGGCACATGAAGGCTACCTAAGGGAGCTACCTAGGCTAGGCTAAGGGACCTAGGTTTTTAATTTTACTTATTTTATTTCTTTTTTAGGGTTCCGAACAAAAAACGGAACCCTTATAGGATCACTCGGGTGTCTGTCTGTCTGTCCGTCTGTCACAGCCAGTTTTCTCCGGATCCACTGGACTGATTCTGTTGAAATTTGGTACATATATGGAATTCTATGGCCCAAATACGGACGCTTTACGTAAATTATTAAATTTAAAGTATGGGTACACTTTTGGGGGTCAAACAAGAAAATTAAAAAAAAAGATTTTTGAACAATATCGTGTAACATATCAAATGAAAGTGCTTACTATGAGGGTTTTAAATATATTTTTTCATAATTTTAAAATAAATGGTTTTGAAGTTATTCAAGAAATTAGACGAAAAATTATAATTCCCTCTTTATCTCCGAATGTACTGACCCTAAAATTTTGAAAACCTTTATGTAGTCTATAGTTTTTAAATAACAGGTTAAAAAAAATAAGTTCTTTCGGAACCCATTGCACGCGAGTCCGACTCGCACTATATACGTCGTACCTGGTACTCTTTTATTTCTTTCATGTGCAACTAGCTGATATGTCTTGAGTAAACCTACTAACGAATAGTCACCCATCCACAGATTGACCTCGGCAAGTATTGCTTAACCTTACAGATCGACCCATTCGGCTGTTAATATTAAGCCACGAGCAACCAGTTATTACACAACATCGCTACATAATTACTTACTCCAACTTTTTCCACCATATTTGTTGAACATGAATAATCGGCTGAATATGTCACAGAGCACCTGCGTCACGGCGTTACACGGGGATTTAGATAATAAATTACAACATAAATGATAACAAAATGTGGCCCACACAATAAATAACAAAGTTTCATGTTTCATACCACTCACCGTGACTCATTCTTTGGGGAATAATCGGAGGTACAGGTGGCGAAAGAGATCAGTATGGAGACTGGCAAATAATGATTGTTTTTTTTTTTACATTTTATGTAAGTTATGCCAATTCAGATAAGTAACCTCCAAAACTGTGTATGCCTTCTTAGTCAAGTGTCAAACGGAACAAGTGGGTGATAGACGAACAAATAGCACGCGGTTTTAAAGATTGCGAACTTACTCGGCTCGACGTCGGTGATACACGTGAAAACTTACTCATTTCTCTGGTACCAGAAGGACCGCGATGTCGTCAATGGAGGAAACTTTTTGTTTTTCAGGAATAATATTTTATTATAGCCAGACAGGATACTTGTTTGAGAGAAGCAATTTCACATTGAATAGCAGTTGACTTTAGTACCATAATTACGACACATAATATTTAGTCGACTCCTGAACCTGTTACAATCGTTTTCCTGAAACAATCAAGAATTTTAGTAATAATTAGTGTGAATAGCTTCGAAAATCAGTAATTTTTGCAACAAAATAGCACTCGACGTGTCAGTAAACAAAGTTCGCGGCGTTGAGAGTGGTGCGAGTTGAGGCGAGCTACGAGCAAAATTTCAAACCTATTGGATCGCTACCGAACTTAATCGTCGAGCCATAAGTACGCGTACTTACGGTGACACACAAGCGAAAAAGGTCGTCGAGCCACAAGTACGCGTACTTACGGTGACACACGAGCAAAAAAAGGTCGTGGAGCCACAAGTACGCGTACTTGCTTGCACGTCTATAACCCACTTAACACATCTACTACTAGAACATAGGCCTCCTCGGGAGGGGCTTCGATGGAACTTTGACCTTCTTGGTACCGAAAGACGAAGCGTTAAAAGGCCTCCCAGAAGGTGGACCTATGACCTGGTGAAGGTAGCGGGCATCTGCTGGATGTGAGACGCACAGGACCGGTCGATGTGGCGACTCTTGGAAGAGGAGCCTTATGTCTATCAATGTATGTCTTGCTGAAATGATCATGATTTACCTCTATACATTGAAGGGTACAGGCGAAAAACAAAGAATGTCACAAAAACCAGTTTTCGTTTAATTTACATTTTAATTTTTCAAGGTGATGAAAGACTTTCTTTTACGTATCTAGATCTTAGATATTCTTTCTCTCAGGTACAAGGAATCTTCCTCTTTAGGTACAAGGAAGATTTGGTAAATGTTTTAGCCATTACAAAAATAAAAGTCAAATGAATTTTATGTGACGTTCCTTGTTTTTCGCCGGTACCTTTCAATTGGTCCTATGAGCTGGATCATACCAAACAAAATTAGCATAGTAGCAGAAAAACATTATGTTTTTCGAGCGAACGCCAAACTTTTGATCGACTGTACTTCGTAGCTATTTTCCAGCGTTCTGGAGTTTGCATAGCAACCGTTATCGTGAGTATTACCAAGGACATGACCTGTGGCTTTGTATGTGATGTCGATGGCCTTATCGAGCAAAGTGCATTTTGGAAATTGTTAATTTCACAGGGAAAAACAAAATTGATGAGACGTATAAGAATTTGAAAAGGTTTAATCACCTTAACATAGTATCAAACAAAGTCGCTTTTCCGTTTTTAATGCGCAACGGCTTTTAATGCGGTTTTCATCAATATACAAAGTGATTGAAGAAGAAGTTTTATGTGTATAATTCGTCCCGAAATTCCTACGGGTACAGGAAAAATGGGATATGCGTGTACGAAGTCACGGACAATAAGCTAGTAAACTCGGTGTTCCCTTGTTTCGCAGACAGAAATTTCATAGAATTTCGTTTCGCAGAAAATGTTCCACATAATATTTGATCCTTATAATTTTATCTACACTAATATTATAAAGAGGAAAGATTTGTTTGTTTGTTTGTTTGAATTGATTAGGCTCCGAAACTACTGGATCGATTTGAAAAATTCTTTTAGCATTGGATAGCTACATTATCAGGGAGTAACATAGGCTATATATTATCCCCGTATTCCCACGGGAACGGGAACTACGCGGGTGAAACCGCGTGACGTCCACTAGTGTCGAATATAATTGTCTCAACAACTATTTACTTCAATGAAACATATTTCACAGAAACACAATTTAATGAATTTCGATTCACATTTATTTATTTAACAAACTTATCAAACAATAGAATTATTTTTTAACTAAAATTTTTTGTTCGGTATATTATTCCATGGTGGCACAGTGGCATTTTTATAAAATATCATTTTTAACCCTACATTAAAATTAAAATACGTCTTAAAAAGTCAATGTTGTGCTACAAAACTTAGTGACAGAAACGAATCGCTGTAAAACCGACTCCACGTGGTTTTGTCTGCCCTACCCCTAGAGTGTAATTTAAGCCCGCGAAGGCGCGGAGGGGCGAGGCGGCCCACGAGCTGAAGAACATGTGTTATTGTTATTGTATTATGCGGTGGTGAGCGTTAAAACCATCTGCGACGATAAGTTCGCGTGGGATCGCCGAAGCCCCGCAGCGCCGAAGCCGTGACAGAAACCATGCCTGCTGCATGTTGCATACTTGCTCTTGTTTGTATGTTTGCATAGTTTTGTCTTTTATCCCCATCACCATTTCCCGCCACCATCGCTTCTTGGGGCTCCGTCGACTGGGCCCGAATGAAAAGTTTTGGCCTGACTAGAATTTACTCGCATTGTTTTTGTGAACGCGGTGTAGGAATATGCACATTGAAAAAGGGGGGAATTGAAACGTTTAGAAACTGTCACTCGAAATGTTTTTCTTGGTAATAAGTTCGATGATTTAAATTTATTCAAAGTGAGTATTCTGCGTATTGAGTATTCCATGAAATAATAATACGAGTAAAATTTTATGTGAAACGAAATTCTATTAAACTATTTTCTATAAAACAACGTACAACCAGTAAACTCATGTAATAATTGATCAAATTGCCTGTTTATAAATGGTAAGTTACGACTAATCTCTGGAAGAACAAATCCGATAGAAATGCTCGAGCTTTCTCTTAGGTCACGATTCTATATCTGCTACCAGCTCCAATAAACTTAAGTAATTAAACTTGCATCCAAGTTGCTTGCGGATAGACGCAGCTTTAGTGAAATAATTTTCGCAGAGTATCAAAGTTTGTTATCGGGGAAAAATGCACGGTTTTTGTGGAGCATAAGAGCTCTGCTGTGGAAAAAGCAAGCGATAAATAAAGGTGTGTGTATTTTAAGCTTCATAATATCTTATAAGCTTAATTATAGTATAGGCATATGTACAAAAAAGAGTGTTTCTAAAATTTAGGATAAAAAAGTATCTATGGTAGGCGGATAAACTTGCAATTACCTACCTTTGCAATAAAGTACCTTTTCCTGATATCCCTTTGCAGATACCTGAACAATAAATTATGAACCGTTTTTCATTATTATAGAACGTAAAGGATCACGATAGAAGTAGATTCTTAAGGGGCTATGCGAATAATAAGGCCGTTTTGAGAATTGTTTTTTCTCGTAAAGTACCTATAATAGGGATTTGATATTTCGGTTCATGTTTCTTGACTTTATGATCTACCTAAATTCTAAAGGAATACACGATACGAAGAAATTTTCTCGATAGAAAAAAATTGCAAAGTTCGGTCTGTCTTTTTGCCATTTTCATTTTCATGGCGTAATGCATTGTATTGATTTTATGAAAACTACTTTTAAACATAGAAAATAATCTTATCTAGCTAAATTCTTAATATATTTTGATTTCGTTATACTTTTATGTTATAAAATCCGAAAATTAATTTTGGCACTTACGTCATTTATTCCGTGCCGCCCTCATTCTATCGCCATCTCATATTTTGCCTTTTAAAAGTATTTGCATCACTGTCGATTCAGATCAATTTAGATGGTCCGTGGGCCTTGACAACGTAGCACCTATGTCACTTTTTTGCAGATCCGAGCTGTCAGATTTTCGTAATTTAAATATTTTTTTTTACAATATTTTACATAGTTCAGCACCTTAAAGTTGTAATTTATTTAAATTCGTGCTATGAAATTATTTTCACTGTAATTTTGTGACCTTGAACAATATATAATCGTAGTTATTTTCTATTCGTGCCAACATTGAAATGATGTGTAAAATGGTATGAAATAAAAGACTGAAACTAGATAAAGCACAACGTTTGGGAACATACCTGAACGCAACAAAGGATTCATATCACAGGAAATTAATAGTGGCTAATAACACCGGCAAATCATTATAAAATCATCACTTTCACTTCTGTGTATAGAACACCCACAAACATTATTTTTCAGTCGAGTAAAGTAATATAGCTATAGCATTTTTTTTCTGGACTGGAGTGTCTTTTTTTATAGCTTTTATCTCAAAATTTATCTTAAGAAACAGTCTAAAATAAATGAATTTATTTCGTGCTTTGATAGACGTCAAACATCAATATGTCATGTAATTAAACTTGCCAGTTTACGAAAAAAAAAAATGAATTTTAGAAACTGGCTTCTGCCCGCGATTTCATCTGCGTGAATTTCAGAACTAGGTCAAGAGGGAAGTGAGAATAATTCAACAAAATGTATAACGCATAATCATAAAGAGGGGAATGAGGTCAGAGGCCTCAACACCTATTTTAAAAGAAATGAAGAGTAAATAAATAGTAGTCAGTCCCGAAAATTTTACTCCTTCATGATTCTGACCTCCTTGTAGTCTCTACTGCTCATAATTCTAGCCCCAAACATACTTATTCGTGATTCTATTAGACATTGACGCATTTATTTAGATGTTTTGATGTATATTATTTGGTTTATAATGTTGTTGCGGTACAGAATTAAAATATTAGTTCTAAAACCAATCAATAGGTATTAGTCCGGTCAAATTAGACCAAAAAATGGGAGTGAAGTTACAATAATCGCACCCGGCTCAAAATTGGTAGGATTGTTCAAAACACTATGATAAATGAAATCTAAAAAGGCCTCATCGATCCGATACCTGGACAAAAATTACTTGGGGTCAAAAGTCACAAAAACATCTGTAAGCGAGTTCTATGACGCTAATATTTGACTCCGTATTTCGGTAACGCCTGTGCACTCAAGGAGTACGTGCGATACCGTTTCCTCCTCCTCCATGCATGCTCTGCATAAAGGACTGTCCGTAATAGCTATCGTGTGTAAGTGTTTGTTCAAGGATGGCATAGCCTCCCTGGACTGCCTGCTGCGGGGTGCTAAGGCCTACCAGCGTTCCGCTTGTTTGTGGGTGTGTTCTTGTAGCCATGTGCGCAGCTGGCCGAAGGGGAGTGGTACTATGGGTTCGGCTCCAACAGCCACAATATCAGATCCCCTCCTGGCCAGCTCATCGGCCGCGTCATTTCCTTGTGATCCGCTGTGTCTTTTTATCCACTGCAGCGTCACAGTGTTGCGGTTGGTCACCGTGATGCGTTCTAGTGCATTGTGGCATTCTTGTATAAGTTTCGAGGTGGTGTGATGCTTCCTTAGGAATTGAGGGACTGAGGCGCTGTCGGAGAGTATGCGAATGTGGGTATCCGTGACTCCCCTGGCTTCTATGGCATAGACCGCCAGGATAAAGCCCACGCATTCCGCCTGAGAGACGGTGTTGAGTTTACCTAGCGGTCTGGATATTCTGATGTTAAGGTCATTGGAGTAAACTCCAACTCCGGTTCCGGTGCTTGTCTTTGATCCGTCAGTGTAGATTCTCAGCTCTTTGAGACCTGAGTGATCGCTCAAGGTGGTGTGGAAACGTGTGCATATTATGACGATTACAACTCTTCCAACTTTTTGAATCGATATATCTCAGAAACGGTGGCTCTTAGGAAAAAAGTATCTAGCCATTTTTATAGATAATTATTTATCTGATCTACAATTATTGTCTGAACTAATTTTATGATAAAACTTAGGTACCGTTTTGCTGAAAATCACGAGAAGTCGAGAAGTGTGTAAGGCCTCATCGATCGATCGCGATGATGCGTGCTAACGCGCTTTAAACGAAGTTCAGGCGCCGATGGTTAATTTTTGCATACAAACATTTTGTGGCGCTGTAATCGTTGACCTATTTGTTTAGATACAAACGCGCTGATACGGCAATAGACGGTATAAAAGCGCTGCAGTCGCGCGTATGTATTTCTATACAGAAATCTCTGTGTTTTCACCAGAGTTCTCAACAGTAGTAAAATGGAGTCTGAGTACGCTGGCTTTATTACTGAAAGTATAAAAAATAAGCGACATTATTGGATAAACCCATTCACGAGCGAAAGAAGATTGAGTGATGGTCATTTTAATACAACTTTTAAAACATTGCCCAATCATAAAAGATTGGGGGAAAAATTCGAACTGCTATCGGATGTCGTGTGAGTGACAAGTAAGCCATGCAGTGCCTCTCCCCTACACCTTTCTCCGACAATTAAGAGGGGACTCTAGTCGGTAGCTCTTGGGCCTTTCTCCATACAAACGTATTCCGCTGCTAGAGCTATGATTTTTTTTCCAAAAAATCTAGATCCAAAACATAATTACTTAAAGAATTATGACTATCTAAAAACCCGAAAAAACAGCCCGTTTTTACCGCCATGTTCAGACGACTATCAGACAAATTTGATAAGTTTTTATCAAAATAGAAAATAATAGAAGCATAGATGTAGTCTTCTTCTAAATTTTGATACGTAATTTTTATAGATCAGTCCAGTTTTGAAGAATAAGACAGCGGAATACAAAACTAATTTTGGTCAAGGTTTTTTTAGGTAAAATCAGCCTCTGATGCAGTTGTCGTTTTCGCACTTTACTTGACAGGGCACAGTGCGACGCATCGGAAATAGTTTCTTTAAATACCTATTTATCAAATTCCTCGGGACTAGAGTCCCCTCTTAATAAACAAACTCGTACTTTGAATGCGCTTGTCGCGCGCGTTCGTATCGCTTTGTACGCACGTTTGAATCGATGCAAATACGACGATCTGCTTTTTGGTACTTTTACCTATAATGATTTGGAAGTTCTTCAAATGTATTAGAACTTTCGAATGAAGTTAATGTAATGATCAATGCCTTAAAAACTCTCAAAAACAAAATGGCGGCCTTTGAACTGCAATCCTTGGCCTTAGCTTGGTGGCAAAATAAAGTTGAACATTCAATTTGACCACTTTATAAACACGAATGAAACATGGAGGAGCTCGTGGCTAAAGAATAACAGCCGCACGGGTCGATCTTCAAGGTAAAGCAACGCTTGCTAAGGTTAGTCTGTGGTTGGTGATCATCTTAACACACCGAGTTCCCTCCATGCCTCGGGAAGCACGTTAAGCCGTTGGTCTCGGCTATCATTTGTAGATCTTTGGCAGTCAGAAGCCAATAAACTTGACTCCTGCCGTGTCAAGAAGTTCCGTGTTACCCAGTTAATGGGTTGAGGACATGGAGGTCTGGTAGGCAGCCGCTCTACGTAAAATACGTATTCAGCTTAATCGGGTTTGACTGGAAGCTGACCAGAATATAGTTGGGTGTAGTTGTAGGCAGATGATAATATAACACGAATAACTTTACTATTTGTCTACTTTGAATATTTATTTTATTCTTTCTTTAAAAAGGTTGTTAATAAGAGTATCGATATATGTTAATATAATTTGCTTGCGAGTAACCCTGAATTATTTGGCGGTTTGAATTAGTTGATGGAGTGTCGCTATATTCGATTTTTTTAACTTTTGATGCGGGAGTACGAGGAGAGTGTGCGGTGCGCTCGGGGAGAGGGATGCTAAATCGCGCCACGAAATTATTTACTTAGGCTCTTAATGTCTTTCTATCTGTTTTTGATATTAAGAAAGTCAAAATTAAAAAAAAAATAAATTCAAAAGTCGTTTATTCAAGTTAGGCTGAGAGCCAGCACTTTTTGAACGTCAAGTTTTACAAAAGACGGTCCCCCGGAACGCCCGCCCGTCACCACTTCCTAGTGTTTTACCTGTGGAGAAGAAGTGGCCAAAAAACTCCCTAGCAACAGATCTGTCTGTTACGTTTTAAGAACTTGAATCTATACATATAATGCGAAGTAATTAACACATGACATAAAAAAAAAAATATTTATCATTTGTTAGCTAGCACACTCTATGATACTGATACAAAAGTAAATAAAAAAAAATACGGATTGACCTTCATAGTCAGATAAATAAAAAGAATATAAAAAAGACCATTATTATATGAACACAAAATTATATGTAAAAAACAATATTGTATGTCAATAAATGTATGTGGGTTAATGACCATCCTATGGTAGGCGGCAGATATATCCACATAAATATCTGCCGCCTACCATAGGAATATTTTTCCGGATTATTTATTTTTAAAATAATCACACACCTACATCAATACATGATCGTAGGAATACGAGTAGAACCATTGTTTTTTACAAAGCAACACTGACGGCATCACCTACTTTATCCAACAAAGGTTTGATGCGTTGACCTACATTTTTACAACGTTTTTACCAGAACCCTACCCCATCCAATAGTCACAACATAATCGTAAAACCGACTCCAATAGATCCCCATCTTTATAGTTTCTGCTTCACGTCGTATCAGCTTATTCGAGTTGATAATCTGCCCTTGAGGCTTGCACCACCAACAATAGTTCTGCTAAACTGGTGCTGCCATCTATCCATGCGGTAGTAAAAAGCCCTTTAGAACGACATTTTCGAATGGTTCAGCATTCAACACGGCTGTAAAAAGGCTGTAAAGTCGCTCTATTGAGTTCTGTAAAGGATTGTATAGGTGTTTTATGGTTCTTTCATAAACAAGGTAGGGTGTTTGTGTAGATATGGTATGAGGTACAACTGTGCGTCGTTCTCGTTCGATCCGTATATCTAGATCTATAATAATATTATAAAGAGGTAAAGTTTGTGAGTTTGTAGGGGGTAATCTCTGGATCTAATGAACCGATTTTGATTTTTTTTTTACCAATAGAAGGCCACGTTATTTGTGAGTATCATAGGCTATATATTAACCCGAAAAATACCGCCCAACGACGTGGGGACGGGTCAGCTGTAACAGAATAAACGCAATACCTGTTAAGGGGTCATTGAACTCATCATTATGAATAACTTTCACTATGGGACCAACACTGACAACGCGCAGTGAATAAAAAAATGTACTGAACAGCTGACAAAAGTTGTTCATAATGATGAGTACAATGACCCCTTAAGAGGTATTGCGTTTATTCTGTTACACGTTATATAACTACCTTTCGTCTATATATAAAACTACAAGAATATCGGCACTTGAAGGACATCGTCAGGGAGGCGCAATCAGAAAAAAATATTCAAAGGAATTAAGGTATTTGACTACCACTAAATATCTACATGAATACCACATAAAATAAATAGGTTTATATTATTCAAATAGACTTTTGATAGATGTTAATAAATGTTACACAATTTAGGACCCATTAGTTTTAGTGCTAAAATATAATCCGTGGTGCTTGACACCTGGGCTTAACCCAGTTGTATTTGTCCCTTAGTGCCTATAGGCCTAGCTCTATACTGTGTCCCGCTTGATGAGGAGGGAAGTGAAAATTATATTTTTTTTCCTACTTCTCCGCTGCACTTTTCTGATTAATTTCGTTGCGGGATCCAAGACAGTTGAATCGTTTCTCCGGGACTCGTCGGGCTTCATTTGCTCGGCATTTTTCTGGTGGTCGCCACTGTTGATTCTTTCTGGCTTTTAGGAGTTGCAGTGGTTGGTAATGTGTGGCGGGCTTGTCCCAAAAAAAAGATGTTACAAAAAAATACCTACGATTTGTGAAAAGTTACACGCATTAGAAGCTAATCAATTATTTTTGACACTCAAAACGTCTTTTATAATGGATGGCGTACATTACTTTCCAAAGGCGTTACTCGCTTGTGATGTCACGCGATATTAGTGATGACTTTGTTCTGTCAAAGATTTTGAAAGGCTCACTCCTCTGTAAAAAATCGAGTCGAAACACGAGATAGCGGCATTCGTTCTAATTTTCACCCTATCTACGAGTATGTACAGCAATAAGTGTAGTAACTATTAGCTAGTATAATCTAATATATAAAAATCTCGTGTCAGGGTGTTTGTTACCGATCTCCTCCGAAACGGCTCGAACGATTTTCATGAAATTTTGTGTGTATATTCGGTAAGTATGAGAATAGGTGGCAGGGTCTTTTTTTTTTGGAATAATAACGTTTGCCGAGTCAGCTAGTCTAATGTACAGAAATCTCGTGTCACGGTGTTTGTTACCGAACTCCTCCGAAACGGCCCGAGCGATTTTCATGAAATTTTGTGTGTATATTCGGTAGGTATGAGGGTATTTTTTTTGTATGGCAAAACAACTTTTGCCGAGTCAGCATGATTGATCATATTGTCTATTACAAAGTTAACGAATAAAATTCTACTCGTATGTATTCGGTAGTACAGACATAACAAATTGGTAGGCACTTACAACCTTATACGTTTCCCTTGAGTGCCATTTAGATTGACGAAATTGTTTCGTACAACCAATTGTCGGAAATATTTAATGTCAACATGATATCCTACATACTTCCAAACATTATATTTTGCTTAGTAACACGAGAAGAACACCCCTTTCATCAAAATTAACTCAACAACAGAAAATTCGTCCATTAAGCTTTTCTCCGGCAGTAGTATAATTCAATATGTCAGCTCCATCTACAGACAGACATAAGCTCCGATTACTCCAGACAGCCCTGTCTTCAGACATAAACTACGATAGGTTTGAACATATTCTGCGTGACAGCTTGATACGGTAGATGAGCATAGTTTCCTGTACGTCTACCATGAGTTTTATCAATCTATACTCGCTAGCGACTGTAGTTAAAAACATGTATGAAAACTTAAAAAAACAAGTTTCTAATTAATTTGTTTAGTTGTTAACTAAGGTTTTACTTGCAAATTGCTTGCTTGTTAGTTGTGTTTTTTTTTTTAAGTTTTCATACATTTTTTTAACTACAGTCGCTAGCGAGTATAGATTGATAAAATTCATGGTAGACGTACTGAATACGATACGTCCTAATCTTAATATCTGTATGTTTGAGGGTTGAAAGATAAATTATATTTATTTTGAAAATAGGTTACAAGTAATTCTTTTACACGAAAACAATTTTTCTTGCCAAATTTATCTAAATGTGGCCGGTGTTTCCTACCTGTTGATCCAAGAAACACCGAAACAAAATCGCGAATTCGCGAGTTTGTTTGCAACGCATCGCATTGATGAATTTCTGACGGTGGTGGTTGGTCTGCATTGGTCCTGTTTTAAATTAATGGCGTGTACGCAACAAATTATTTATATGTTTAATTTTTCACAATTTGTACGATATTTAGAGTAGGTGTGTAAAACGTCGTCCTATACACGTGGGCATTTGTCATTGTAGTTTCTCGGCTCCAACACGGACCTGTCTTCGGGTCGGGTAACGTTGCCGACTTGCATCAATAAGACGTACAAGAGTTGCTCTAGCGATTAAAATAAATGTTCCCCATTTACGAAAGCACTCAATAATATCCTTTCACACTGTAACCCAGTTACAAATAACGTATTTCTAGAGTCATTCAAGTCATGAAATAGCTTTAACGAAATAGCTTCAACGAACATGAAATAGCTTTCCAGAACGAGGTCAAATGTTACAGTAAAAGAATATAATGGGACATTATTTTCTAACATATACTATTACTAGCACTATGACCGCGACTTTTTCTGCGCAGATTTAACACACAATTTTCTCCCTTTTCACCCACTTAAAGGTTTAATCCAAAACATCTTCTTAAGGGGGCACCGCCGATTTATTTTCGCGATATCAGTGTTGGCCCCATATAGTTGTCAAAAAATAAAAGGGCCGTTTTGACAGCAGGATACAACATTGCTTTACTAGTAAGTATGAAAGAGACATAAAAATAAATCTCTTTCGCACTTAGTAGTAAAGCAATCTTCCATCCCTCTCTATTCAGCTGTCAAATCGGACTTCTTAGATTTTGTTGACTTTAGTACAAGTTGTTAATAATAATGAGTATAATAACCCCTTTTAAGGCATTGCGTGTATTATGTTGCACGTCGTATATTATCGTAAAATTATCGTCCGTAAACCGAATTTACAGACAACCAATTTTTTTTACTTGTTGGTCACATACATTGATAACTGTGTTCCCCAATGTATCAATGTATGTGACCAACAAGTAAAAAAAATGGTTGTCTGTAAATTCGGTTTACGGACGATAATTTAACGTGATAACGTCATAAGAAAACAATTGAACGTGCAGAACGTGACCGTGGCAGTTTTTCGTGCGTGCAGCCGGTGTTCATTGATTTATAAGACGTTATCAAGTCAAAAAATTGTATTTAAAAACACGACCTTATGCAGTTGGTGGCATCAAATCTGCAATAAATCAATAGGTACTAACCAATTGTATCAGACTGCTTGAAAAGTGTGACTGTACGTTTTTGCGACTGGTCCAGCTGGTCGATTCTGTCAACATCTCACCGTGTTAACTTAGGTGGAGTCAGCATGAAGTGAACTGTCATTCTATCTTTTTTAATGGATTGACAACTCACTTCATATTCACTACTCCTAAGCTTACACAAAGCACATTCAAAGCGCACTCTGACAACATATATCTCACATTATATGTTGTCAGAGTCGCGCTGATGCACTTTTCGTATTAACACCGTCATATCGTCGTATTATCATCATCTATTTCTTTGGTCTCGTAAATCCTTACATACAGGTACTCACTCTGTTCACCTTCAGTAGCCTCGAGCAATCGATCGAAATTGCGGCCAAATAGTTCGAAATATCAAGCGATGTGCACACACGCGTGTCGGTGTAATCGATCGGAAGGTGTGTGTGGTGTGTACCGGGCTTTCCGCGCGGCTTGGTAGAATTGGTATGTTTCAAATTTTCTATGTCTGGTAGGTATTTGGTATCGAATTTATTCTATACTTCAAAACTAATATTATAAACAAGAAAGATTTGTTTGTTTGAATTGAATAGGCTCTGAAACTACCGGACCGATTTGAATAATTCTTTTAGCATTGGAAAGCTACATTATCAGGGAGTAACATGGGCTATATATTATCCCCGAACTACCCCCGGTAACGGGAACTACGCGGGTGTAACCGCGTGACGTCCACTAGTTTCATATAAAACAGTTAGTTCGTAATTCGAATACAGTTTTAGTCGATGGCAATCTTTCAGAGCGTGAAACACACTTAAGCAGCTTCCTAATATTACAGGATCAACACTAAAATGTAAAGAGAAAACATCAGTTGCTCTATACTTTTTTTTTTCTTTACAACACACTCGTAAGTATGTCAAAAGTTTAAAAAATTATAATGCACACATTAGAAATAAACTTTGGGAGTGCTGTGGAAAAATTAATAGTTTTGACTGTATACCGAATAGCTTTGTTGACTGTACATAGATTTACTAAATAGTTTTTTTTAGATTTAAGGGGGCTCACACCCCATATAAGAAACGAAACGCGATTTCAAGAACGTAACCTTGCGTGTGCGAGTCCGAATCGCACTTGACCGGTTTCCCAAAATTATGTTTTGATCCCAATGTGAATGATGGTCATATTCATGAGAGTTCTTTTAGGATTCCGAACAAAAAAAGGAACCCTTATAGGATCACTCGGGTGTCTGTCTGTCTGTCCGTCTGTTACAGCCAGTTTTCTCCGGATCCACTAGACCGATTCTGTGAAATTTAGAACACATGGAATTCTGTGACCCAAACACGGACGCGTTGCGTAAATTATTACATTTTTAGTATGGGGGTCACTTTTGGGGGCCAAACTAGAAAAATTCAAAAAAAAGTTTTTTGATAAATATCGTGTGACATATTAAATGAAAGGGCTTACTGTGAGGATTTTAATTATATTTTTTTAAATAATTTTGAACTATATAGTTTTGAAGTTATTCATGAAATTAGACGAAAAATGACCATTCCCCCTTATCTCCGAAACATCTAAGACTAAAATTTAGAAAATCTATGTTTAAAGATTACAGGATTATAAGAAGTCTGTAGTGTTAAAATAACATTAAAAAAATGGATTTGGTTCGGAAACCTTTGCACGCGAGTCCGAATCGCACTTGGTAGTTTTTTACTTGATATGTGTGCTTTTGACTCTAGTCTAGGTCAGAGATGACAGAGACAAAGTCAACGGTGAAGTGAGCTTAGCCAGAAGGAGCCTGTTCACTCTACCTTTGAAGATATTAGGGTTGAATAAGTTTGGAAACACAGATGCAGGTAGAGCGTTCCACTTCTTTGCTGTGTGCATTATAAAAGACGTTTGAAACCGCTTAGTGCGAATTGGTGGAATAGCAACAAGGCAGAGATATTTTCGAACATTGAAAGATCGTCATTAATTGAAGTCACCTTGCAATCAAGCACCTAGGCGGCCAGGTTGCCCAGAAGCTTTTCCCGAACCTGAATCCTGAACCTTATAAATAAGGCGTGTCACTACATAGTTACTTATTCCACACGTCGCCTTTTCTGTTTGAACGCGATAAACCCTAAAAAGCTTTAAAAAAAAATGGGTAATCATCAAATGACTCCTTCCGTTCTGGGCGGAGTAGATGGGAGTGTCAAACTCTTACTGACTAAAACCCATCCGTGTTCCGCCTGATTCCCTTTGCGTTGCAGGGCCGCGATGACTCTTTCGAACAAATTCCGCAACAATATAGGTACACAAAACCTACAATTGAGTTAGCAAAAACTTGAATCACTCCGTCCATTTGTGAAAAACGTATGAAAATCGGTTCAGTAGCATTTGAGTTTGTTGCGGAATTTGTTCGAAAGAGTCATCGCGGCCCTGGAACGCAAAGGGAATCAGGAGAAACACGGATGGGTTTTAGTCAGTGAGACTCTGACACTCCTTTCCACTCCGCCCAGAGCGGGAGCAGTCATTTGATGATTCCCATACTTAAAAAAAAAAGATTTTGTGAATATTGGCTGAAATATGACGATGATTGTAGAAGATGTAGATATTAATATGTTCTGCTTACCGTGCGGGACCGAGCGGGTCGTGTGTAAATTATAAAATGCACTTTTCATTAAAACTCTGGGTGAGCAGTTTTAATTAGTGTAACACTGTTTTAACTGGAGTTTGTTCCAACAGCAATGTCGACTGTGTCGTTTGTGATAATATTAAAAACCTTGTCATTTATAATGTTTGTAAATTTTGTTTTTAGACGTAGTTGTTTGTTTAATTAAAATGACTAATGACAAGTACTCTAAGTAACAAAATTAAATTAGAAAGTTAGGCCCTACGTTATTATATCATAAAACGTAAATGAAGGTCCAACTAAAAGCCCCAAGGTTGCTAATGGGCACCAAATCACATTTTAGGGCCGTCCTAAATGTAAGAACAAAATTTTGCCAATACTAAAATTAAACGTTTTGCGTTGTTGGGAAAACATATTTACCTGACAAAAAGCTCTTACCATGTATAATTTTAAGATATTAACGTTATCTAACATGTCATCTACACTAATATTATAAAGATTTGTTTGTTTGTTTGTTTGAATTGAATAGGCTCCGAAACTACTGGACCGATTTGACAAATTCTTTCAGCATTGGATAGCTACATTATCAGGGAGTAACATAGGCTATATATTATTCCCGTATTCCCACGGGAACGGGAACTACGCGGGTAAAACCGCGTGACGTCCACTAGTATTTACTATACAAAATATGGACGTGAGACTTATGACAGAGTACTACTATACTTATTGCCAGTGTTGATTAAGCGCGCCCAATCGCTGCCTGTTTTTAAAAAGCTTGTTAAGGAACACTACTTGTCACTGTGATTCCTTTTTCGTTGTAATTTTAATAATTGTTACACATTTTCTTACTTATTAAATATGTATGTATTTAAGTATCTATTTTAGTAGCTGTTATATTGTAATGCTGTGTTGTATATTTGTAACCAAGTGCAACCCCATTTCGTGTCCAGGCTCTCACTTTCCATTCCAGGTTGCCTGGAAGAGATCCCGGAATGAGATAAGGCCGTCAATTGTATGTTTTTAGTTTATGATTTTCTGTACGTAATTTTAAATTTGGTGTACAATAAAGTATGTATAAATAAATAATAAATAGTATCACGTCTGTATTTCCCGAAAGGATGAGCAGAGGTACAAGCACGTTCGCCAGTTATGTTCATGTGACGCCAAGTAATAAGGCGGGGAGCCTTTTGCCATTCGCAAGGCTCAAATCCAGAGTTCGAGCTACTAAAAACTTCATATTTTTTAATGAGACAAGCTCGCCACTCTGTTCTCAACCACTTTAGCTCTTGAGAGCCAGAATCAACAGTTGCGACCACCAGAAACGCCGAATCAGTGAGGCTCGACGAGTCCCGGAGAAATGATGCAACTGGCTTCATTCTTCTTCTTCATCGTTCCACTCTTGACAGAGTGGTCGTGGTCGTCTTTAACATTGTGTAGCATGCTTGACAATCCGTCGCCACTCTTCACGCACCTTTGCCTTTCTGGTGCACTCATACAAGGGACCATTGTCTAATGCTAACTTAATTTGGTCGGTCCAGCGCATAGGCGATCTACCACGTGCTCGTTTGCCCTCGACGTTTCCTTGTACCACAAGGCGCTCTATGGAGACATCTCCACGTCTTGAAACGTGCCCGAAGAAAGTGAGAATTCGAGCTTGTACGATAGAAGATAGGCGCTGCTTGATACTTAGATCTTGCAAAATTGCTGTCTTCATTACCGCAACGAAATTTATCAGAAAAGATCAGTGGAGGAGTAAAAAAACAGAATTATCACTGTCCTTCCTTATCAAGTAGGAGACAGAACTGACATTCCACGTCATATATAAAAAAACTTAATAACATTTTGACCGACTCATGGAAAACAAGAACCTAATCCTCAGCAGAAGCATAGAAAGAAAGAAAGAAAAAGAAAGAAAGAATAAAATTTATTTAGCACATTCATGAAACGCGCACGGGACATAAAAATAAAAAAGGTATGTCAGAAACTAGTGTGTCTCACGGCTGAACTAAAATGGTCCATTTCAGCGATATGTCAGACTGACTAATGCTGTCTGACGCTGATTTTCAAATGAACCTTACAAAGGACGAGTGACGGTTCGGTGCGTAGCTTAGAATCACTATCTAACGACGTAATTTAGGCGTAAATAAACAGGGAAATTGAGGATAAAAACAAACGTTGATTAGAAAAACAGCTGTTATCGTGTAAACTTATCAAAGTTATCTGTCGCCATTAAAAGTCACTTTCACAGCTGTCACTGAATATTTTTATCAATACAAGTTACACCAAAATTCGTTTTGGCGAATGTTTACCTAAAGGTGGCATCACACTATGTATGAGCAAACGTGCATTCGTAACAGCGCAATTTTGGTAATAGTGGGAGTACTTACAACCGCCAGAAATATGACGGTCATATCCAATGTCCCAGTATGGCGCTGTCTGATAAAGTTTTCAGGATGCTGTTGGGTTTGCCGCATACCCTGCGCGTTAAGGAGGCGCATCTTTGCGCATGGAAGCCAACAATTTACAACTAAATCAATTATTGTTTATAGGGCACCTACTTCTAATTCATCGCCATTAACTCAAGTATCGTTTTAGCATTGTGCATTTAAAGTCCATTTTTAATGAAAAATTGTATAAAACTACCCAAATAATTAATGGGTTGCAAACGGGATTAGTAGATACTTTATTAAGTATGATGTTGTTTAAAAATTCACGAATTCTGAAATCAAATTAAAATCGCATATTGTTAGTACGTACTGTACCTACGATAGTTGAAAGTTATATTGTCATGTAATTTTATACTGAACTAGAGCAAAAATGAGTGTATTTAAGTTAATTTGTAATTCTCATTTTTAGTGAACTATGTTCTCATGAGAAATAAAGTTCTTTAAACCTAAGTATAGACGTGGTCGAGTTACAGATATACTGGTCATTTGTATATCTGAGGGATACTTAAAATGGAGCGGAAAAATAAGTGTGAATGTTTACCAATCTAGCATTATTTGACACTAGAAAAGCCCTTTGTCTCATGAAATTTAACCGTGTCAAATTTGTTGGTCTTGTTCAGTCCATTTATATCATGTAACTAGTTGACCCGCGCAACTTCGTCTGCGTCACAATTTTCATTACTGCTCCGCTCCTATTGGTCTTAGCGTGATGATATATAGCCTATAGCCTTCCTCGATAAATGGGCTATCCAACACTGAAATAATTTTTCAAATCGGACCAGTAGTTCCTGAGATTAGCGCGTTCAAGCAAACAAACAAACAAACTCTTCAGCTTTATATATTACTATAGATGTGTCTACATTCTTTGACGATGTACTCCCATCTGTTATCAGACACTTAATCGCGTGTCAATCACCTATCAATGTGACTTATCATTCGACATTGTGTCTATATACTTTCGCCTAACATGTGACACCACAATATTACACTTATCTAAAATGTTCTGCAACACTTGGGGTATGACGCACTTGAAAAGTTGTTTGAAAACAACGACAGTGACTTAAACGATCACCAGCTTTAAGTTTGTACGAATTGGCTGTAAACTAAGTCTTGGTCAAGGAAACTTCAGCATTCTTCTCGAAAATTAACATTGTTTGTAGTTTCAAAATTCGATGGATAATCTTAAATTCCGAGAAACCTGAACTACCAGCTGTCCTTAACATTTCACATTCTCAACGCTTCGGTGGAATGGTTTCGGAGAATCATATACGAGTATTTTTTACTTCCATTCTGTCCTCTCCACCGGCACGCTATCCTTGGCAGCTTTTTCTTTCATATCACTCCTAACACATCCAATCTATCTTTTCTTTGGCCTTCCTCATTCATAACTCTTTTAGGAACATGCGTTGCATCCCTCCTTTTCACATGACTACAGAGATATGCGGTACAGCAACTAAAGTCCCGCAAAGTTCCATTGAAAAGGGAGGATCCTCTGATCGGACAGTTGTTGTGTCCGGTGGGCAACTGCCCGATAGTAGATATTCAGACTGTTGTATATGATCAAATCGCACAGAAAACTCTGATACCGCGATGCAGGATTCCGTGCCGTAGTTCGATGCTGGCGGGAGAGAAGGAGCTGTGGTAATTTTTGTTGCTGTACAAATTACGCTGCTTAGGTTTTTGTGGCAGCGTTGATGCCGCTTCATGAATGTAGGTACCAAGTCAGTAGAGACAGAGAGAGAGAGAGAGAGAGTAGTGTAGTTCCGTAGTATTGAGTACCAAGATAAACGATTCTCTTTCATCTATTCTGTTACTGGCGCCACTTTTAAACTTCCTCTAATAATAAGCATACCTACTCATTTTTCGTTTTACTGATTCCAGTCTCTGCACACTTCTATCTCAACATTCTCATCTCCACTACATGCAATCAGGAGGAAATATGGCGATCTATAAGCCAAAATACACGCCGTATTCTGACATATTCACATGCAATTTACCTCGTAATAGACGACACAGGTTTAAGGCCTACGCACACTGGGACGGAATGTCAGAGGATTTTGCCATCGGTCAGCGCACACTAGCCGCTTAGATACATTCCGGCGACCTGCTAAGAGCACAGAATATCTTACTTTCTACCAGCCTATTTATATATAAAATATTACTAACTGACTTCGCAAACGTTGTGTACACAAAAAAAACCCACCACCTATTCTCATACCTACCGAATATATACACAAAATTTCATGAAGATCGGTTGAGCCGTTTCGGAGGAGTTCAGTAACAAACACCGTGACACGAGATTTTTATATATTAGATAAATAATCTATCTATACTAATATATAAAGCTGAAGAGTTTGTTTGTTTGTTTGTTTGCTTGAACGCGCTAATCTCAGGAACTACTGGTCCGATTTGAAAAATTCTTTCAGTGTTGGATAGCCCATTTATCGAGGAAGGCTATAGGCTATACGGGAATGGGAAATTCCTACGGGAACGGGAAAAAAACGGGATATGCGCGTACGAAGTCGCGGGCAAAAGCTAGTACTAATATATAAAGCTGAAGAGTTTGTTTGTTTGTTTGCTTGAACGCGTTAATCTCAGGAACTACTGGTCCGATTTGAAAAATTCTTTCAGTGTTAGATAGTCCATTTATCGAGGAAGGCTATAGGCCTGGGATATATATATATCATCACGCTAAGACTAAGAGGAGCGGAACAGTAATGAAAAATGTGACGCCGACGAAGTTGCGCGGGTCAGTTAGTATTAGATAAATGCGAAAGTTTGTGAGGATGGATGGATGTTTGTTACTCTTTCACGTCAAAACGCCTGAAAGGATTATCAAGAAATTTGGCACACAGGTAGATTATCGTCTGGAATAACACATAGGTTACTTTTTATGTCGGGAGTATAGTAGAAGCTAGTATATTAGAAAATCTACTAAGATATCCCACGACGTGTCACCGCGGGATCCCTTACCGCGTTTTCCAATGCCGTCAAGAAATCCCTTTCGATGCCATGGAATCAATTAAAAACATTGGCATTTATGTCGTATTCCTACTAGATAAGTTTTAACTGCCTCCGTTGTCGAGTGGTTTAGGCGTTTGCCTTGTGACCCGGTTGACGTGGGTTCAATTCCAACGGGAAGCATATTTTGTAAAGTTGTTTTCCAGTTTGTTCACCTGATTGTCTGATAAAAAGATGATTCCGTGCTTCGGAAGGCACGTACATATAAGCCGGTGGTCCCAGTCGCCAAATGGCGGTCGTCAAATAAACCATGTGGCAACCTTGAGGCAGTTTAGAAACTCTGACACTAGGGTGTGTGGGGTCTTTAGACCTTGCCCACACGATAAGAAGAAGAAGTTTAAAATGTCCTTTGGTAAAAATTTAAATCCTCTGCCGTTCCGTCTTTGTTTGCGAAGGCCCTTATGTGATGACACGTCTATCGAGCTGTTGTGGCTCGGAAATAGATACTCGTTCGATCCGGAGATGTCGACGTTTCTCTTGGCTGTCGGTTTATTGCCCGATTTCCTGTGTTCCGGAGACATAATGAAGACGTAAACTTTGGAGATATTTATAGCCTTGCATTGTCTTTTGTTGTTTTGTGAGAATAGGAGTTATTAAACTCAATTTTACAGTTGTATTCAGTGCTGCTTTACTTAAATTGTAGAATAAGTGGCATATTGTTCACACGCGCAGATGAACCGCTGACCTGTAGTGCTGTTCTGTAACAACATTTTCGTGTCTCGATAGCAAAATCCGAGGTGATTATCAAATTCGTATATACATAAGCATTTTTGTTGTGTGTTATAAAGCTCACTTTGTGAGCTTTGTCACTCAGGTGAAGCTCGATATCGAAATAGTTATTTACAGAATAGGCTAGCTGGTGATGAAAGAGGAGTCTGCTGAATGCGAGGAACAGAGGACTGACCGAAACTTTGGAAATAAGCGTCTTCCGAGCGTAAGCCGTAATGGGCTGAAATGATGCTAACAATGATGAACAGTCGGTTTATTTTATCAGTAACTCACCGTGTTGCACCGAGCATGAAGTGAACGGTTAATCCATCTTGTTTCTATGGATTGACAGCTCACTTCACGTTCACTTCACCTAAGCTTACACGGTGAAAGGTTTACAGAATCGCACTGCTGTTGTGTTTGACATCAGCACGATTTCTACTTGCATTAATAAACTCGCATCGTCTATAAATGTTATTTCATATCGAGACTGCACAGGACAGCCTATGCCAAAATTCTTATGTAGGCTTATTTAATAGATAGTTGGTGTGTATCACGACACATTGTTTATTCCCCTACTTTCATTACAAATGTCGACAAATGAGGAAGTTGGACCAGTATGCCAGGGTTGCGGAAAATGTTCGAAAGAGTCATCGCGGCCCTGGAACGCAAAGGGCATTAGGAGGAACAGGGTTTTAATCAGTAAGAGTCTGACGGGACGAGTCATTTGATGATTTCCCATAGGTATTTAAAAAAAGGAACAGTAGAAAGCATCGTGTAAACGTTCTATAAAATATAGCAATACAATATAGAGTCTGCTCTTCGGCATAATTTCTCTTAATACCATGTTGTCGGGAAACTGCCAGGTTCCCAGTACTTTTCCGAGTTAATTCCAGTCTCCAAATAAAACATAATTACCTTACCTAGTACAATTAAGTCGATAAAGCCGTCATGTTGGCTTCAGTTCGGAGTAATTACGAGAAGCCACGTGTTCCGGCTTTTAAGGCTAACGGCTCATAACACGTCCATATCGTGCGGCGGCCTTATGTGGCGCCTAATGACGTTTTTATTGTGTTCTACTTCGTTGAATTGTGTTTGTTTTGACGGGGAGTGAAGGTGAAGAATAGGGTACGATAAAGTACGATTTGTGTGAAAATTAATTAATATGTTGAACAAGTATAGGAGATACACACTTTTGAAGTTAGCCTGCGGTTATGGAATGCCTTGCCCGTATTAGTCTGCAGTTATGGAATGCCTTTCCCGTGCCGGTAAGACGCTCAATCTTTGTCCAATTTTAAAACACTGGTCTAAAATCACTATCCCCTCTTTAATCGTTTTTACTTGGGTTCTGTGCTTTTTGTTTCATAACTACTATTGTATACTAGCAGTCACCCGCGGCTCCGCCCGCGTGAATGACGAAAAGAATGATCCTATATGTTGTTTTAGACTATAATCTACCTCTGTGCCTTTCATGAAAATCCTTTCAGGCGTTCTGACGTGAAAGAGTAACATCCACCCATCCATTCATCCTCACAAACTTTCGCATTTATAACATTATATTATAGTAGGAGTAGAATTTAAAAAAAGACATCTAAAGTAAGTAATAAATAGTAATACACAATGTAATTTTGAAACATACATAAGCTACTGACATATTCATAACACACACATGTTTCTATCATTTTGTACGTAAAGTTATTTAACATCGAAACGAGAAATGTTTATTTATTTTGAAATCATTATTTACATAGACTGGTCGCGCTGCCAGCATTTCTTTTTACCTGAAATATATTTATGTTTTATGTTTTTTGTTGTGAATTGAGGACGTTTTAGTATTCGAAATGGTCCCGCCATGAGTGACCTAAGGGAAAACCGTTGTATTTTTATATTTAAGTCTTTTAAGAATAAAAATGTCTCCTTCTAAAAGTTTTCCTACAAAGAGCCACAGACAAAAACCTTTCTTAAAATAAGATTTTTACTAGAGTTTTTAACCGACTAAAAAAAGGAGATTTTTTTTTGTTTTATGTATATACATCGATTACTCCGAGGTTGATGATCCAATTTGTGTGATTATTTTTTAGTTCGATGCGGCATTCTTGCCATTTAGTCCCGTAAAAAATTAATTCAGATTGGCTCCGTAGTTTTTATTTTATGAGCATTTTTGCTTATTTCAATTTCTGCGTAGACGCATATGGCGTCCAACTATTACAACTGAAAAGTGAAAAAAATTAACCGACTTCCAAAAAACACACTATCAAGTATAAAATAACCTTAATTTCGGAAGTCGGTGTTTAAAAAAACGAAGATACAAAACCAAAAACATCGACTTCGGTTATATTTTTTTGTAAAAAGTTTTTTTAAATGAATACACTACAGTATAAGTTATGCACGTAAACATAGTTTAGATTCAGATTAAAAAAAATACTCATTGTCCTCGTTAATCCATTGTTAAAGAGAAAAGTTACACACACAAAAGTTTTCATGAAATTAAAAAGTTTTTCGACAATTCCAATGTTTGCCCAGTACCTACCTAAATTCAATTTATTAAAGTCTCCATTTCCCTGTTATTATATTACGTTTCACGGAAATAAATGTCCACCGGCGGAGGGGAGGAGCTTTTCCTTTATTCAGAGGGTCACGCGAACTTTCACCATGTTCTTTGTTCATAACATTTTTCAGTAGACCGCGTTGTGGTTTTTCTTGATAGAACTCATAATGACGGTGTGAAAATATAATTGATATTTTTTGGAAGCATTGGTTTGGTTTTTGGTTGCGGTAACTGTTTGAGTTTTTATATGATTAATTGACGATTTTTCAACTGCCAGATATATTTTTTTATATGGAGAATAGATATGGTAGGTATCTTCACATCTATACTAATCTATCTATACCAATATATAAAGCTGAAGAGTTTGCTTGAACGCGCTAATCTCAGGAACTACCGGTCCGATTTGAAAAATTCTTTCAGTGTTGGATAGCCCATTTATCGAGGAAGGCTGTAGGTTACATATCATCACGCTAAGACCAATAGGAGCGGAGCAGTAACGAAAATTGTGACGCAGAAGAAGTTGCGCGGGTCAGCTAGTACTAATATATAAAGCTGAAGAGTTTGTTTGCTTGAACGCGCTAATCCCAGGAACTACGGGTCCGATTTGAAAAATTATTTCAGTGTTAGATAGCCCATTTATCGAGGAAGGCTATAGGCTATATATCATCACGCTAAGACCAATAGGAGCGGAGCAGTAATGAAAATTGTGACGCAGACGAAGTTGCGCGGGTCAACTAGTTTTCTATAAACGCTGTTTAATTTTTTTTTTATTATTAAAATCGACGTAAAGAGTATGTTGTCACCAGTGAATGCCTTGTTGCAATAATTCCGCCTATATATTGCTTCTGTACCTAAAGTTTAAATAAATATAAGTGTAAAAGTTGTTCTTCGCTACATTACTTGCAGTATTTCCTAAAATAGTACGCTTTCTATTCAGAATTTACAGATAACTTACCTTATCCAATTTATAAAGTTAAGCTACCCTATACTTAGTAGATAATGTACTTAGTACAATGGAAGACACCTGTGTCGGTACCTCAAGTCCCAAGTTAGTTCACTGGCGCAGAACATTATGCAACCTAATTGTAGCTAATATTTTAAGCTTTTTATGCTGTCGCTGCTTGTTTTAAATCTGTGAATCAGACTGACAAGTCATTATGTAGATTTTGTGTCCCGATCGCCTTAACTATGAAATACAAGTAGATTTCTACTGCAATCAGGAAATTATTGCAAAAGCTCTTGTTAATTACTCAGTAAGTAGATGCTTACTTAGTTAACAAGGGGCTTTACAACGCTTGGCGTCGGAATCTCAAGTACAAGTGTTGTGCGGATGACAATGAGGGCTAACGTTTTTGTACTCAGCAGTTGGCGCCACTGTCGAGTGAGGTCCTTAATCGTAGCATTAAAGTATTATAACGCGCATGTGAACAAAGTTAGAAGGAAAATAATTTATGATGCCGTGAATGTGCGATTAATACAACATAGATACCGTCGCAATGTTACGTGGACTTCATCATAATGGAAAAAAAGGACATATACATATTTCCGATAAAAAAAAGTTCAGTGCAGTGGTCGGGAGAACCGTAACTTGATCTGCCATATTCAGGCTTTATTTGTAAAATATTCACAAAAAATAAAACAAATAAGTAAATAAACTCTTGTCAAAAGCCAACCAACAATGACATTTGACATATTGATGACCTCACGCTACACTAGCGCCTCTAGCGGCGAATTCAACCGCGATAGCCTTCATTACAAGACAATTATTTGCAGGCAGTATTAATTTATACTTCTAACATTCACAGCTTTTTGTAAACTAAGCTTTACAGCCAATCAGTTGGAATGGCAGCATCATCATCTTTACCTATATCCCATGTTACTTGGGGTCGGCACAGCTCGTTTTTTCCTTTCCTGTAAGGCGTCACGCCAACACTAACTCCCTTTTCTTTCATATCACTCCTCACACAATCCATCTTTTTGTTGGCTCCCTCTCCCTCTCCATCCATCCTTTACCTTTACATTATATTCATAAATCTTTTAGTTACATCTCTCCTTTTCACATGACCATACCAAAACAAGCGATTAACTTTCATCTTTTTCGCCACTGGCACCACTTTTATACTCCGTCTAATGTGCTCATTTCTCACTTTATCCATTCTCGTTACTCTTCCATCATCTCCGCTACATGCAATCTTTTTACATCCGTCTTTTTCACAGCCGAACATTCTGATCGCAGTTGGAATGGCAGCACCTCAACTAATATTATAAATGCGAAACTGAGTTTGAATGTTATGCTTTCACGTCTAAATAGCCGAACAAATTTTGATGATTTTTGAGATGGGATCCTGTAGACGGCTAAAGGCTGCTTTAACGTGAGTGAAGCCATGGACATGACGCTAGTGGATTATTAAATAAGGAAGTGATTACTGACATATACAAATGTAAACGTTTTCTTCTTCTCCGCTTCGCTCTTTAAAGAGCGGTCGGGGTCACGAAGTTCAATCGTTTGTGTCGTCGTAGCTCACCTCGGTCAACGATCCTTCTCCATTTGTTTGATTCTATAAATGACCAACAGATTATGACAGATGGTCGATGGGGCCGAAAAGTTCTGGAGTGGCAACCGCGTACCGGAAAACGCAGCGGTGGAAGGCCTCCCCACAAGGTGGACCGATGACCTGGTGAGAGTCGTGGGTAGCCGATGAATGCACAGGACCAGTTGTTGTGCTGACATCTAGGGGAGGCCTATGTCAAGCAGTGGACGTCTTTCGGCTGATATGATGATGATAAGATTACAGTTCGGTGCATTCATTAAGAGAGTCGCCAACCTATGAAACATGAAAAAATTATAAAATAAGCAACTTATTGTATTCCATTGAATCCTTTATTCTTTAGACACACAAAGACATACCAGCCACCAGAAATACAGAACAAAGGAAATATAATTTCAAAATTAATTAAAGTAAGCGTACACAAGTCGAAGATATTTAATATTCTATCTTTCCATTATTCATTCAACGAAATATTTGGTGTATCATTTTCTGACATAATTTCTCTCAAGGTTCTCATTTGTTATCTTTTAATATTCTCAACTCAATGGAGAATAATAAAAGGTAAGTCTGGAACGAATATTCTGATAAAATAAAATGTCTAGTTTTGCCTTTGAAATCTTTGTAGTGATCGATCACTGTAAAGATATTTGGACGAAAGAGTACAAAGTTATGATTTATCACTCAGCAAGTTTTGCGATTTTCAAATACAAAACATAACACCACGCCTATTTTCTGCGAGGGTTTAGGCAGAGTAGCATTAATAGTATCCCCCACAATTCGTCAGTTATGTTTCAGTCACATGTATTAGGAGGTGAGTCTATTGTCATCAACCGATCTCAAGTACCGATCTCGACTACCGGCTGCTATTGAGATGTTTGGGTAATTAATCAGTCTTTAATAAAACTTATGTAGTCCACTACTATCCGAAATATAGCCTAATTATGAATATTCTCATCTATATAATCTTTATGTCCAAGCAATACGATTCAAGCTATCGCTCATCCGACAACACCTGCACCTGACGTATTTGGAACAAGTGTCGCTCATGATTGTCCGTTCCCATTTTATAAAAGAAAAATTTGCTAATTACTATTTAAACTAACCAAATGGTTAGAAAATTTTATGACTAAGCCACAATATTTATGTCCAAGCATACGACCATGTTTTTTCATGAATCTCGTCATAAACCGATAATAGCCGATTTGAATGTCCTACTAGTTTATGTCCAAGCATTATGATTCAAGCTATAGCTCATCCGACAACACCTGCACCTGACGCCTTTGGAACAAGTTTCGCACATGATTGTCCGTTCCCACAACAAACCAAATGTTTAGAAAATTTTATGACAAAGCTAGAATATTTATGTCCATCGCTCATCGAACAGTGCCTGCTTCTGACGTATCTGCAACAAGTTTCGCACATGATTGTCCGTTCCCATTTTGTAAAAAAAATCTGCTAATCAGCATTTAAACTAACCAAATAGTTAGAAAAATTTGTGACTTAGCCAGAATCTATATGTCCAAGCATACGACCATGTTCTTTCATGAATCTCGTCATAAACCGATAATAGCCGATTTGAATACCCTACTAGTTTATGTCCAACCATTACGATTCAAGCTATCGCTCATCGAACAGTGCCTGCTTCTGACGTATCTGGAACAAGTTTCGCACATGATTGTCCGTTCCCATTTTATAAAACTAAAATCTGCTAATCAGTATTTAAACAAACCAAATGGTTAGAAAATTTTATGACTAAATATACGACCATGTTATTTCATGATACACGTCATTAACCAATCATAACCGATTTGCATACGCCACTAGTTTATGTCCAAGCATTACGGTTTACGCTATCGCTCATCGAACAGTGCCTGCTTCTGACGTATCTGGAACAAGCGACAAACATGACTGTCCGGTTCCACTTTAGCCTTCGATTCCGGAGAATCAAAGCATTGTTAATCAAAGCACACGCCTGTCTAAACTGTGATCAGGGTTCTATGTTCAGAGCCTCGTTGTTTTGAAATTCTAAATTATGTGGAGTGTGGTGATCGAATTTTTTTTTTTTTTTACTATGTATATGCGATAGGTATTTTGGTTTATTTACTTGTATAAATGTTCTTTTTTACCAGTTTTTTTAAATATATAAAGTAAAAAAAAAGTTCAGAAGCTAGGAGGTGAAATAAAGCGCAGTATACTTTCCAATACTTCCTTATATTTTTCAATAATAATTACTCAATTAATTATTAACAAAATTCGCGAATACCACAGATTAATAATGACCGCTACATAAAATTAAAGCTCATTCATTTTAAGCATGTTAGTACTTTAAATTCAACTAAATTAAAAACGGATCATCCGAAAACTAATGCTTATTCATTTCATGTATTTTGAAGTTCAGTTTTAAACAATACAATCGACTTTCAAAAACAAAACACTATAAAGTATAAAATTACCTTAATTGCGGAAGTCGCTGTTTTTGGTCATTTTTTGACACCGACTTCCGAAATTAAAGTTATTTTATACTTTGTAGTGTTTTGTTTTTGAAAGTCGGTTCTAATTTTAAATTTGCAAATTCATGCCAATTTTATACTGCAAAGCTTGTAGCGACTTTCCGACTGATATCTAAAAACAATAGGTTTGTCTTATTACCTACTGTACTGTTTTCTCGCAAACACGTGCGGATATTGGTATTTACAAACTCGTGACTATGGTAGCCCGAGGCGTCTACTCGTTTGTAAAAACCAACTTACCGCACTAGTATCATAAATAACAATTTTATAAAAAATACAACCGACTTCCAAATAAAATAAAAAACTTTTTTACAATGAAATACAACCGACTTCCAAATAAAAACACTACAAAGTATAAAATAACTTTAACTTCGGAAGTCGGTGTTTTTGGGTATGTTTCTTCGTTTTATGACACCGACTTCCGAAATTAAAGTTATTTTATACTTTGTAGTGTTTTTATTAGGAAGTTTTGATCTCCGAGCTTGATCATGTTAAGCATATTTTAACTCATTTTTTTCAAAAACTGGCTCTTTAGCAGCGTTATTTGTTTTTGTTTTACCTTTATCAATATTGTAATTCATAAGCAGTGCGTCTCTTTTCCATATACATACTTGTGCGGAAAGTCTTCTTGGCCAAATCCGAAACTATGAGGAATATCGAAAAACACTAAAAGGAGTCTCGAGCCTGAATTTTGATGATAAATCGTTGTTCCTACCCAGGAATCGAACCGGTAGATTTGATAAAAAATAAAAACTGCCCAAGTGCGAGTCGGACTCGCGTGCAAAGGGTTCCGAACAAATTAAATTTTTTAACATGTTATTTTAACACTACAGACTTCTAATAGGTTTTCCTGTAATCTTTCGGTAAAGATCTAATATCTCCATTTTTTTTCAAAATTTTAGGCTCAGTAGTTTCGGAGATAAGGGGCGGGGAATGGTCATTTTTCGTCTAATTTCTTGAATAACTTCAAAACCATTTATTTTAAAATTATGAAAAAAAATATAATTAAAACCCGCACAGTAAGCCCTTTCATTTGATATGTCATACAATATTGTTCAAAACTCTGTTTTTTTAATTTTCTAGTTTGACCCCCAAAAGTTACCCCCATACTAAAAATTTAATGATTTACGTAACGCGTCCGTGTTTGGGTCACAGAAGTCCATATGTGTACCAATATTCAACAGAATTGGTCCAGTGGATCCGGAGAAAACTGGCTGTGACAGACGGACAGACAGACACCCGAGGGTTCCGTTTTTTTTCGGAACCCTAAAATCACTGTATTGTTACACCATCTAAAAGTGTAGCTAATAAGGATCAAATTCTGGAATTCCAAGACGAGCCAAGCGAAGCGCGAGGGCACAAGGGCCATTTCGCTACATTCACGTAAAGTTACGTCCGTTCGTTTGTGCAAGTCCTTTTTTTTTCATGAAAATATACCATATTTTGGGCTAGTAGAATATTGCGATCCATACCTTGACCATTTTTATGATCATGGCTCAATCTTTTCTATCGAAATTATTTTATAGCATCGATGAAAAATGTTAGTACACTCTAAAAATTGAGTTTATCGTAAAATATAACTATTGTTAAAAAGTGCCTTACTACTAACTCATTAATAAACGGGTAATAAAGTTATGCTTAAGTTAAACCAAGAAAAATGTATAGTTTATCTAGGGATTATACTATCGTCATTTTTCTTCGCGTTTAATGTAAGTTCATCATCATCATCATCATATCAGCCGAAAGACGTCCACTGCTGGACATAGGCCTCACACAAGTGTCGCCACGACAAGCGGTCCTGGGCATCTCGCATCCATCGGCTACCCGCGACCCTCACCAGGTCATCGGTCCACCTTGTGGGAGACCTTCAAACGAGGCGTCTTCCAGTACTCGGTAATATAAGTTAGTGAAATTAAATCCTAAGTGAATTGCAAAAGGTAAAAATTAAACAATAAGAAAATTTTTAGGTATATTTACAGTATATACAAACACTGAAAAATATTTCGAGTTACATTTCAACTACAGTTTAAATTTACATACATTTTAATGTTTTTAAAATATTCATAAATCCTAGTTTTGCTAATGAATTCTACAAACATACAAATGGTTTGTTTAACAACAAATTAAAAGCTACCCAAAAACATGTTTTCATTAGGTTTGTATTGCAACGAAGCGTAAAATTAATTACATCAAATGTGTAAATTATATTACTGACCTGGGAATCAACAATAAATAAAGGTAATTAGGTACAAATATAAAACTTGTTAACTCTCAAAATACGTTTCCATTCTAATAAATATTTTGCTTTTTACTACGAAATCAACTCAATTAATATATTTTCTTAGCACTACTCTCATTTTAACTTTTATTAAATACTATTTCAATGGTGCTACGATTAAAATTAGACTCAGATGTTTTGAATTACGAATTGCGTATTTTTTAAGATTTGCTTTTTAAAAACCTTTGATTTGATAAACCTATAAAATATATATTCATACAAGGAAAGTGACTTTAAACGTACATTACATTTTGGTGATATAAGAATCAGTATGAACTGAAACCTAGTAAGCTCCGAATTAAGAAATAAAATTTGAGTATTTCTCAAAGTTTACTTTAGCCTAAAATCATGTCAAACTTTTAATTTGCATTAAATTGGATTTGACACGTTCTTAAGTCTAAATACTCAATTCAGAAACCAGCTCTAAGCTGTCGTCGAGATGCCAAGGTTGCGGAATTTGTTTGAAAGACATTTCAAAGTACATTTGGAGGAACACGGATGAGTTTAAGTCAGTGAGAGTCTGACACTCCCTTCCGCTCCTTCCAGAGCGGGAGGAGTCATTTAAAACAAAATGTCGTTGAGAGGTAACTGACAAAAAAATTCTCACGTAGACACAACTTAAGTCTGGTACTGACGAGGATTGACAACATCAGTATTGGGAGTCACTTTATTATTTTATCAGTACAATCGGTTCATATATTACAATACTTCCTTAGTTCCTAGGCCCTTTATATAGAGGTTCATACCAAGAGGCCATTAATCTGGACAGTCACTACAAGGTCGATATGTCATAGATTTTTGTTCAACCTTATGTACGTTAAAGACCCGTGTTTGAGCAGTGGGTGTTCGTTAAAACGCTAAAACTTTTTGTTTTTGAAAAAGCTAGATCACACAAGTTTTGTTTAATTTTCTTAGTACTAGTATTTAGTGCATGATGAACAAGATTTTCTTGTTTCTTTTATAATTTCTGAGCAAAGCTGACGACTTTTATCCGAATTTGTGGGCGTTGCTTTCAAATGAAGCTTCAAAGGAAAATCAAAAGGATCACAACGTTTTATCATAAAACGAAAGAAAGAAGAGATTTTTGTCGCCTCTGCTTTTAGATACAAAAGCAAAGATATCTCTTTGAAAAATAGAAAAAAACACGATTTTTTTATGTATCTGTACTAGCTGAAGGAGATGATGTTTCTTTAAGATCTCCAGAAATCAAGGTGTATATGTCTAGCTATTGATGTTGCGGCATTTGTTCCAAAGAGTTACCGCTGGAACGTAAAGGATATTAGGAGGAACACGGATGGGTTTTAGTCAGTAAAATCTGACACTCCCTTCTGCTCCACCTAGAGCAGAAGGAGTCATTTGATGATTACACATCCTTAAAAAAAATCTATTGAAATATACGAACCTACTTACGTTTGTTTTAAAAAGTAGATAGTGTTAAATAGTCATGCCTTGAGGGAACCAACACGTTTAGCTCATAATCTTGATAAAATCATCAACAATATATGATCAATTAAAAAGTAAATGGTAGAGTACAATCACGAAAGTAAGCGATTGACAGTCCCAAAATTATATTTTCAAACTTCATTAAACATTGTTTTCATAATTCGAAACATCTGAGGCCTATAACTTTAAATAACATTGTTTATGTGCAATGAATGATGAAAAGCTAATTTATATCATGTCTTAAGAATGACAATCAATTAATAATTGATTGAATCGATTCTACAAAGTTTTGGTGAGTCAAACTGTGCTCACCTATGGTCTTGACACCAAAGGATGTGACGTAACTTGTGATGAACACAAGGCTAAGAAATCATTTAAAGAATATGTTTCAGACTTTTCAAAATAAAATGATATTTTCGAAACATTTTAAATGAAATAAGTAGTTAATTGAATTAACAATATGAAGGATAAGATTCTGAATACCAAAAATTTTGTTGATAGTAAAATGCATCAATTTGAATGCATCTGCAGATAAATTGTAAAGATCAGAATATTCCACTGTAAACAGTGCCTGAAAAGTACATTGAAAAACTTTACAAATCGATATTTCTAGTCTTAAACCTAACACTACTAACACTGACTACAATTTAGTAAGCGTAATATCCATTCAGGCTTCATGTGTCGGAGAACCGACTAGTCTTACTCCTATCAAAAACCATACATAAGTAAAAATACAATTTTCAAATTACCTTCTACGACTAGATGCAATTCGTTAACTTCAGACGATTATCGATTGACGTCGTTTTTATTTAGTCTTCTTACGCCTTCGAAATATTCAGATACCTAAGTTATTCTAATTAGTAAAAAGTCATTTAATATTTGGAATCCACGAACGCAATACATCGAAAAAAAAAACAAGAAAATACTGTTTGCTGTAATTTCCCGAAACGTGTGTGCTTCAAGCATATTTGTATACGAAATTGAAGAATTCCTCGGGTGCTTGTTTACTAGACATACACATTTGCCCTCGCGAATTGCAAATACTAGGAAATAAGTGTCAACATTGGTTTATATTTTTATTTCGTACTTTAATAACAATAATTATGAACAAATAAGCCCTAAGCTATGAATGTCGTCTTCTATCTATACAACACACGGCTCTTCTGAGATTTTCTGTAAAACCACTCTTACTAATTTGGACCTCTGCCTTGCATTTGACAACTGCTGGTTTCGTCTCTTGTGTGTCAGTCTTGTCACCCTGGCCTGTATTGTCTAGTTCCTCGTCGGATCACGTGTCCGAACCTGGGTATTTGACAATAAGATCGAGCTCTTCATCGCTCGGTTTCACAGTCCGCACTTCTGTTTGACCTTCGAATTTCTTCGGTCTATCCAGTTTGTTTTCGATATTGACAAGGACATCAGCAACACATCGGTGGTCATCCGGAGATTTGACTTCAGCGTCGTCTCCAGGCGCATCTTCTCCGTTGTTGTTTTGCTTGTCTCTTTCTATTTCAGCTTTGCTATCTTCATCTTCGCTGTTTTCTTTTCCTTCTAAAATCATTTTGTGGGTAGCTTCTTCTGTCACGCTGTCTGTGGGCGCCTCGTTGATGCATGAGTGTGTGAGCGTGAAGGGTAGTTTGAGCGACAGATCTCCACCCATTGCGCTGAACGTCAGCTTGACCTTCACGTAGTATGACACGTATATCGCGAATACGTTTCTGTCTTCTGGCGAGTTGTTGCTAAGTACTGTTGAAGCAAGACTGGCGCCTGTTTTTGAGTACGAATCTTCAAGTGCTATCCAATTTTTAGTTATACCTGTAAACAATATGGTATTTTGAAGGATGGAAATGACAAATGTTTGACTTTAAAGTAGAGATGACTAATTGTCATTTTTGTAGATTGGGGACTTTAAAATTCTATTAGGACCTGTATGGGTTTTCCGCACCAGATATTAAGTAAACTAATCTCACCTCTATGCGGCGTCAGCGTGTACGTATCAGTATGTGTTTGGCCCGGCAGGACGACATCATTGCCCTTCACAAGAGCAACCACATTCTTGAACTTTCCGTTGGAGAACATGCAGACGTCCACATGCTGAACTACCAAAGCCTGCGAACAAAAAGAGATATTTTTATTTTAAAAGCTATAGTTATTAAGCTCTCCATAATAAGGGCCTTTAAAGATGAAATTTCCCGGTTGGAGCGTGAATGGAAATTGCACATTAAGTATGAAATAACGTCATAATTAAACGTCGCTTCACATTAAGGCGACGCGGTTCGGCGCGTCAAGCGTTACTAATGCGCGGTCTTATTTAATATACACAGCCTGCTTAGTTACAGTATTAGTTATAAAGCGAGCTTGTTACATGGGGTAACAAACGATAAAAATATTGTGCAATTAAGAATTTAAAATGTGAGTCACATTTTTTGAGGATGGATTTGTTGGTATTATGTAGATTAAAATCTTGCCGTGACGAAATAGACATAGGACAAGCATCAAACAATAGTTTAAAACATGTCTCCATTACCGTTCAAAGCCGTGTCTCCAATAGCACATTTGGTGACTTGAATAAATGATCAAAACTTTTTACCCCGGTACCTTCATAAGACGACCAAATATAAATACACAAGTAGGTATGTAAACACCCCATCCTGTCAAAGTTGGCTTTCCTACAAGTTACACAACATCGTACATTTTTGCTACGTATTTATCAAGTTGTCTCGAGCGGTGACGCGCGATAAAGCGTAATTTGTCGCGTGACGTGAGGTCGCATCTGCGCTGAGACGCGATAAAATGTGATTTGTTTCTCGTCTCCTGATGTGAGAAAGCACCTTAATATTTTAGAGTATTTTCAGACCTGAACGTTTTTAATTATTTCTTGTTGTTTACTTTGTAAATATGTTTTGATAAGTTAATTTAGTAGTTATACGGACACAGATGGAAGCAAAAGCTTTTCTCTTTAACCTGAAAGGAGTCGTAACGTTTGTGGGTTATTATTACCTTGGCCTATACGTATACACAATTCCACGTACAACATGTACATAACAGGATGATTGCAAAACCTGGACAGGGGTCATTACTAATCATTATGAACCAATTTTACTATTGGACCTACCTTCTATCGAGTAATGCAAACAAAAATATATGGGGCAGTTTTTTCGCGATTTTCGTGTTTGTTATAGTAATGGTTTTACGTATTTTCTGTAACACATTGTAAAACATCTAAATCAAAGACAAAAAAACAAACGTTTAAGAAGCATTAAATAACAACGAGAACTAAGCAAATCTCTTATTAATTAGTTTCATTAAGTTCGTAATAGGATTGAGAGCTGTCGGTAGAAGCTTATAATTGTCATTAATTATGTGCGCAACAATTGACCAGCAGCGGTTTAGTAATCTCCGTGAAGCTTGTTTACACTCTGCTTAGGGATGCTGAATAATGGATGAATTGAATCTTACTTACTATTATGAATGCGAGAGGTTGGACGGATGGATGTTTGTTGGAAATTTGTGGAAAGAATTCAAGGACAAACAAACAGGCGTTGGAATTCTTTGCCTGCGTCTGTGTTTCCGAACGCTTACAACCCTAATCTCTTCAAAATTAGTGTGCACAGGCTCCTTCTAGGTAAGTTCGCACCATCGTAGACTTTGTCTCTGTCATCTCTGACCTAGACTAGAGTCAAGAGCAAACCCATCACAAATAGAAAAATGGTAATAGGATTGAGAGCTGTCGGTAGAAGCTTATGACTGTCATCCTTACTATCCTTACTAATATTATAAATGCGAAAGTAACTCTGTCTGTCTGTCGCGCTATCACGCCAAAACTACCGAACCGATTTAAATGAAATTTCGTACAGAGATAGTCTAGAGCCTGAGAAAGGACATAGGCTACTTTTTGTCCCAGGAGTATGTTCCCTAGGGACCACGCGGGCGAAGCCGCTGGCAGAAGCTAGTTAATTATAAATTAGCGCAACATTTGACAAGGACATGCCGAACAACCCCAACCCGAACATGCCTAATCTCCGTGAGGCTTGTTTACACTTTGATTAGGGATGGTGAATAATGGATGAATTCCGAATGGATTGTTATAGTTAGTGATTGACTTGGCATTTACACTTCGAGAAGTATTTGTCAGGGACGATTTTTTTTATTTTACTATTGGTAGGCTCGCGTTTGACCTCTATCTCACCTGATGGTAAGCGATGATGGTGCTGATTTTGTTCTAATAAGATTTGGGCCCAATTCATGAGGCGCGGCAGACTGCGAAGGAGATGACGGGACGACCAGGGCCCCAAGTCTGCTATTACAATAGTGTCAGAATGGTCTATCATTGATTTCATAATGGTTGATTTTGACAAGATTCTATGCCATTTCTTTCAATGGAGTGTCAGTGGTTGACCACTGGAAAGTCATAATGACGCTTTTATATCCAATAATTGTAAGGAACAGGCGAACAGTCTTGACCGTTGCGTTAGAGGGAATGGATGGAGGTCCTTGCCCAGTTTTGGGCACTGGTTTGAGATGGCGCAGGGGAAGATGATATTTTGAATGACTTAAGATAAGATTTCTTTATTTGTTTAAACATGGTATACATACAAAAGCATGCAAGATATATCGTTTGAGTCCAATCATGTTTAGCCTTGAGTAGCGGCGTACAAATATTTCCATTAAACATGAAAGAATTACCAATTAGAAAAAACAAATCGAAAATTGACCTAGAATATTGTGTTAAAATGTCCAAAAGTATTATTATGTTACTAGCTGTGCCCGCGACTTCGTTCGCGTGGATGTCGAAAAATATCTGTTGCATAGATAAAATCTACTTTAAGTTAATACCTTGCGTATCCTGATCTCAAAATTAAGAAAAAAAATTAAGAAAATAGGAAGAGGGTACCTAATGCAGGGCACTCTATCATCTCTTCCGGTTGAAATGCCGATCAGCCCGGGTAATCTTCGGGTACATACCTACCTCGAGGTAGGTATCAAAATTAACAAAACCGACTATCGAATGAACGGTGGTAGGTAGTCTTCAAACTACGAAACAAAGAAACTGATGAATAAAGTTGATTCTTAATTTTGTCCAGCCAGCAAAAAGAAACAGTTTCTTTGATTTTCCCTGACTATTGCAGATTACAGAACAACGATTAATTTTTACATTTTATGTTAAATAGTTCTACCGGGTTTATAGAATCGATTTACTGTGTAAGAATAATCGAATTTTTTAAATCGATATTTAGTAGGTACTGAAAGAGGAGACTCATTAAATAAGGAGCTCGTAGCTTAATAATAACAGTCGCACGGGTCGATCTTCATGGTTTACCAACTCTTGCCTAGGTGGCTCTGTGAATAGGTGACCATATTATTTAACATACCGCGACTTCGCCGTGTTGATCGGAAGCTGATCCGAATATAGTTGGGAAAAGGTTAAGCATATATTAAAAAAGACAGACAATACCATTTGGCCCCAATTGGGGCTGACGGTCCTTGAGAGAGTAAATCTGCCATTTTATTGTACTTTTCATTGAATGGCGGTTAATCAGCGGCCTAAATGATCCCCAATGCGCAAATGTGTCAAAGTGAATAAAGAGATAAAGGAAATTGAAACAAAATTATGTTTGTAATCTGTGCCCAGTTCTGCCAACTGTAGATTAAGTGTTTTTCGCAAATCATTTCAGTTTTTTACCATGAAGCATCATCTGCCTAGCCTTTTCCCAGCTATATTGGAGTCAGCTTCCAGTCAAACGGGATTGGAGCGGCTGCCTACCAGACCTCTACAACCCTACAAAACAGGGTAACACGATACTTCTTGGCAAGACTGTAGGTGTAAGATTTGTCAGCTTCTGACAATCCGTAAAGACTGCCTGAGATCTCTTCTCGGTAGGTAAGTTAAACTGGTCACCCATCCACAGACTGACCTTGGCAAGCGTTGCTTAACCTTGAGAACGACCCGGGCGGCTATTATATGCCGAGGTACGTAGGAATCTCGGTATGTTAAAATGGTCACCCATCCACAGACCGATCTCGGAAAGCGTAGCTTAATCTTGAAGATGGACTCGTGCAACTCATCATCTGCCTAACCTTTTCCCAACTATATTGGGGTCAGCTTCCAGTTAAACCGGATTTAGCAGACCTCCACAACCCATTAATTGGATAACACGGTAGTTCTTGGCAAGACTGGAGCCAGATTTACTGGCTTCTGACAATCCGTAACGACTGCCAAAGATCTTCAAATGACTAAATGTTATTTTTTTTCGTTTAGTATTAAGAGTTTCACAAATAATATACGCATTTATTCATGAAACAGTTCTAAACTGTTACTATTTAATCTCAATAGATGGCGGTGCATGTATGTGCTTCACGTAATGAAACTTTAAACGAAACCTTTAAATACAAATATCTTTTGATAGAGTGAACCGATTGCGATGAAACAAAAACTAAGTTATACCTCCAGTTACGTACAAATTTGATGCGTGAAATTTATCTACGTTATTTCTGTACTTTTTACGTGATGCCTGCACATCCAAACAGATAAACAGACAAACAGACAAAAATTCCAAAAATGATGGAAATGGGTTCTGTAAGTTACCCTTTATCTCCCTAGCTATTTTTTTATTTTTTATTTTGAATGTACAAAAACGACTCTTCAACAGATTTATTATATGTAGTATAGATAATGTAAAAAAAAAAATGTATGTTACTTGGGGGAAGTCTGTGCCCAGTAGCGGGTACCTACAAAAAAAAGGGTTTGGAGAGACTTCAAATTCAGTGTAGGTACCTACTGTAAAATTACGTAATTTTATTCATGTGCGTCAGGATTGCTCCGCCAAGTTATCAAATCAGAAAATGGTTTCAGCCAAAAATTTGTCGATATTTGTCAAAATCGAAAGAAACAAACCCCGTATTTGTCAAAGCAGAAATAAAGAAGTTATAAGCGTTTTAAGTTGGCCGCGCAATCCTGACGTCAAGGACTGCGCGGCCACGGAGATCTCAGCAACTACTTGGGATAGAGAAATAATTCCTTTTGTCAACTCAAGTCTGTATTTGTCAAGATTTGTCGAAAAATGAATCAAAGCTCTATATCAATATTATAATTAAATATTCGCCTTGAAAGTCATGGCCGCGCAGTCCTTGATTTGCTATTTTGTTTTTAGTATTTTTTTTATTAAAATTGAAGACTTCATATAGTATAGGAGTTAAAAGGAGAAAGGTCTTAATTTGTCGAAACTGACAAAAGCTTTAAAATACGACTAAAGTGTAATTAAACAGACGAAATCAATTTAAAACACAAAACTCGTGGCCGCGCAGTCCTGACGTTACTTTAAACCATGATATCTCATTAACTATAGTAGCTAGGATTTTGCTGTAGACGTCCATATAATCCTTATATTAACCCCATTAAAATGACATATCCTTTTACCCTCAACACTGTTTGGGACGCGAGTAATCTCAAGAATTATGTTACCCCATACAATGTTCTAGTAGAGTGACCATAATTTCAAGACCATAAGTTCAAGACAATACAGTCTAAGCGCATTTCTGTTCTGGTTTCTATTGTTAACTGATAAAAAACTTTTTTAATATTTAGATATTCTTATACATTATAAACAAAATGTACAGAATTATATTAATAGAATCTTGCAAGTTACTGCTCGTGGAAATGTTAATTATATCTAAAATAACGTTATAAATAGATATACACTATTTTAACAATTACTTACAGTAGAAGCACTAAAAAAATATATCATTTAAGACGTGCTCAAGAATAAATGCAGCGTTACATTCACAATTATAATGATATATTTTAAAATATATCGAAGCAATTCTTATTCTTAATCTGTTTGATTCTTCACTGTTAATATAACGCTGTTATATCGTTATTTCTGTGATTATTGTCAAATAAATTGAGTATACATAAATACTCTTTATTCCCAGGGTCAGTAAAAAAAAACACTGAATCAAATGCACGAGTAAATTTAATATTTTTTACAGATAAATCAGTAAAATTACTATTTTAACATTATTCTAAGTTGGTCTCTTCGGCCGCACTACAGGAGCATCGACGCGAGTTTGCCTATTGCGCTCTCTTTCTAATATTGCTTTTCATTCGCACAACTGCTGGTCAGCGGACCACCGCGCTCGCGTCGAATCGTCACGATACCAGTATTATATCTCAACGGACTGTTACTGCTGTACGTTGTGGATCCGACAGTGATATTCCGATAAAAAGGACATAAGTGTGTATTCAGTGAGAGACTTAGTGTATATTTAAACGTGATATAAATAATTACGTGATATTAATCAATATGGTGAGTTATTTATTTTTGAATTAAATTTGTTAACGATATTTATTTTGTGTTATCTACCACCATACCATGTTAAAACTTTTACCAGTTTTGCTGTAGTCAGTACTTTTACATAGGTACCTAGTTAAAAAGTAGATCGGAATAAAGTCCTAACAAATTAGGCCTTAATGAACAAGGATGGAATTTATTGTGTTTTATATAATTAATAATAATAAATAAAGCCTGGGTAAGGTAAACCTTTCCCAGGCTCTCTATTTAAAAACTAAATAGAGCGTTTAAGGTTTTGCCTAAACCAGACGCAACTTTTAACTCCTGGTAATCTCAAATTATTAAAAAGCAGTTATAAATAAATAGATATTTAAAAATATACTTTTTAATTTCATTTTCAGATAAAAGCGGGTCGCAAAGGAAAAGTCAATAGTGAAAAATTAAAAAAAATATTTCTTAAGTACGGAGATGTATGCAGAAATCGCAGTATTAAATATAATGATCCAGTATTTAAAACAATATCTAATGAGTTAGATAATACGATAGCTCCTTATGCAATCTACAAAGCATTGAAAAGGCACTACGACGAGTATTTTCAAAATGATGAAGATGATAACCTTTATTCACCCCGAGTTCAGAGTAGTTCATCTTCTTCACCGTCGCGTCATAGTGTGGCTTCATTATCGCTGACATATCAAGCCAAGGTGAAAACATTTAGTTTTACAATGGACGAGCATGAATGGAAAAAAATTCAACCCGTGATGGTACATTATGCTAGAAGAGATATAAGGACCTCATCGACACACCAAAAATACAGGAGTCTGCCAAAGTTTAAGTGGGCGACTTTTTTGAGAGAAAAGCTCTGGGAGTTATCTAAGCTACCATGTACTTGGATCTTTAAAAATAAGAAAGTTGACGGTGAAAATAACATTTCGTTATTTGGAAAGTGCTCACAATGTCAAAGAGAAACAATAATAAAAACCGAAGCAATTTCTGAAAAAACTGTAAGATTTACATGCGATATACTTACTTGTAAGGAAGAGAATGTACCACACAATCCTAAAAAAAAATCAAAATTAACTCCATACAAAAGAGGTAAATTAGCAAAAATTCTACAGTATAAGCCTGCCGTAGTCGTACAAAAAGAACTTGCGGCCAAATTAATTAAAGACCCAACTCAAGTTTGCCCACCAGTGCTGCCAAGTTTAGCAGCTCTCCGCCAGATCAAGTATGAGAAACGACAAAGCAAGAGACTTCATGCTCACCCAATTTTAAGTATACTCATGATGACTCAAGAGGTACAGAACTTTATCCGTGAAGTGACATTGATACCGTGTTTTCATTTATATTATTGGTCTGATCAGCAAATAGAGTACTATACTAACTATTGTAATAGTTTTTCTAAAGTGACCATTACTGTAGATGCAACTGGATCTTTTTTTCAGGCTATAAAGCTTCCCGATGGAACTACACTAACAAAACGACTATTTGTATATATTGGCATGATTGCTTCGGATTCAATTAAATCTACTCCAATTTTTCAAATGGTTACCGATTCTCACAATAAAGATTCAATTGCAGCGTGGTTTAAAAAATGGTTAATTCAAGTAAGGAGCCCGCCACATGAAATTATTACCGATGACTCATCAGCATTAATTGCAGCTAATGTTTCAGCATTTACTACGTTTAGCAGTATAAAAGATTATGTTAAACGATCTGTTTTAGTCTTAAGTGGCCGCAATTATGCATTACCTGAAGTATTTATTAGGCTAGATACAAGTCATTTTATCAAAACAATTTATAATTTACGTTGCTTTGAAAATAGGGATATAAATGTTAAAATGTTATACGTTCGTTGCATTTTGTATATGAAAGAATGTGAATCGTTTCAGCAAATTAAAACTCTCATTACTGATGTTGTAAGACTATGTCTAACCGAATACGATAACCCAGAAAACCCTGTTTCTGTTTATATTCAGAAAATAAGTTGCACCTTAGGTAATACTACATATACGGAACCTAATGAAGACACCGATGAGAAGGAAAATATTCACGAAAACATAATCCTCGACGATGATGACGGTTTGCTCTCATGGTTTGATGAAATTGTTGAGAGGGAAAAAAGCCTAGATAAAACAAAAAGTTCGTCAGAATCACAACACTCTTTCTACATGCCTCATTTAATAACAACGCTCAAACGGTTACTCCTAAAGTTACCCCTCTGGAGTAATATTATGTGCCCATTATATAAATCACAAAACAAAGTACCAACATCTTCAGCTATAGAGAGCTATTTTAAAACTATGAAAAATTTGTTATTCACAACAAGGTCGAAGAAATATAACATTGATGAATATTTAAATATGCATTATGATTATTTATTAGGTGAAATAAAAATTGCTTTAAATTGTTTAAATAATTTCGCCGACATTGTAGACAAAAAGGAGAAAAACATTAAAAGAAAACGAGGTAAGACTAGGAAGCGAAAAATGTTACCATTTGAAAACAAATGCTGCAAAAAAGAAAAACCTAGTGTAACCAAAACGTTTTTAAATGATTCGGTATTCTCAGTAATTCCTACGTATGTTGAAAACTGGAGAGGCGAAGGTGTTCCTAAAGATGATTCTGCAAATAAACCTGTAAATATAATGTTTTTAAAAAATAGTAATTTTACTGTACAAGATATATCTGAAAAAAATATTAAATTAACAAACACTTGTGCATTTGATTCCGTATTTTTTTTATTGGCCCACGGATTTAAAGAGTATTCATGCATACGCGATTTATTTGACAATAATTGCAGAAATAGGGATATAACAGCGTTTTTACAAATCCTCTGTAACTCTGATAATAACAGTGAAGAAGCAAACAAATTAAGAATAAGAATTGCTTCGATACATTTCAAAAACAATCATTATGATTGTGAATGTAACGCTGCATTTATTTATGAGCACGTCTTAAATGATATTATAATTTAATTATATTATTTATTTTATTTTTATTTTATTTTATTTATTATTTTTAATTTTTCACTATTGACTTTTCCTTTGCGACCCGCTTTTATCTGAAAATGAAATTAAAAAGTATATTTTTAAATATCTATTTATTTATAACTGCTTTTTAATAATTTGAGATTACCAGGAGTTAAAAGTTGCGTCTGGTTTAGGCAAAACCTTAAACGCTCTATTTAGTTTTTAAATAGAGAGCCTGGGAAAGGTTTACCTTACCCAGGCTTTATTTATTATTATTAATTATATAAAACACAATAAATTCCATCCTTGTTCATTAAGGCCTAATTTGTTAGGACTTTATTCCGATCTACTTTTTAACTAGGTACCTATGTAAAAGTACTGACTACAGCAAAACTGGTAAAAGTTTTAACATGGTATGGTGGTAGATAACACAAAATAAATATCGTTAACAAATTTAATTCAAAAATAAATAACTCACCATATTGATTAAAATCACGTAATTATTTATATCACGTTTAAATATACACTAAGTCTCTCACTGAATACACACTTATGTCCTTTTTATCGGAATATCACTGTCGGATCCACAACGTACAGCAGTAACAGTCCGTTGAGATATAATACTGGTATCGTGACGATTCGACGCGAGCGCGGTGGTCCGCTGACCAGCAGTTGTGCGAATGAAAAGCAATATTAGAAAGAGAGCGCAATAGGCAAACTCGCGTCGACGCTCCTGTAGTGCGGCCGAAGAGACCAACTTAGAATAATGTTAAAATAGTAATTTTACTGATTTATCTGTAAAAAATATTAAATTTACTCGTGCATTTGATTCAGTGTTTTTTTTTACTGACCCTGGGAATAAAGAGTATTTATGTATACTCAATTTATTTGACAATAATCACAGAAATAACGATATAACAGCGTTATATTAACAGTGAAGAATCAAACAGATTAAGAATAAGAATTGCTTCGATATATTTTAAAATATATCATTATAATTGTGAATGTAACGCTGCATTTATTCTTGAGCACGTCTTAAATGATATTTTTTTTTAGTGCTTCTACTGTAAGTAATTGTTAAAATAGTGTATATCTATTTATAACGTTATTTTAGATATAATTAACATTTCCACGAGCAGTAACTTGCAAGATTCTATTAATATAATTCTGTACATTTTGTTTATAATGTATAAGAATATCTAAATATTAAAAAAGTTTTTTATCAGTTAACAATAGAAACCAGAACAGAAATGCGCTTAGACTGTATTGTCTTGAACTTATGGTCTTGAAATTATGGTCACTCTACTAGAACATTGTATGGGGTAACATAATTCTTGAGATTACTCGCGTCCCAAACAGTGTTGAGGGTAAAAGGATATGTCATTTTAATGGGGTTAATATAAGGATTATATGGACGTCTACAGCAAAATCCTAGCTACTATAGTTAATGAGATATCATGGTTTAAAGTAACGTCAGGACTGCGCGGCCACGAGTTTTGTGTTTTAAATTGATTTCGTCTGTTTAATTACACTTTAGTCGTATTTTAAAGCTTTTGTCAGTTTCGACAAATTAAGACCTTTCTCCTTTTAACTCCTATACTATATGAAGTCTTCAATTTTAATAAAAAAAATACTAAAAACAAAATAGCAAATCAAGGACTGCGCGGCCATGACTTTCAAGGCGAATATTTAATTATAATATTGATATAGAGCTTTGATTCATTTTTCGACAAATCTTGACAAATACAGACTTGAGTTGACAAAAGGAATTATTTCTCTATCCCAAGTAGTTGCTGAGATCTCCGTGGCCGCGCAGTCCTTGACGTCAGGATTGCGCGGCCAACTTAAAACGCTTATAACTTCTTTATTTCTGCTTTGACAAATACGGGGTTTGTTTCTTTCGATTTTGACAAATATCGACAAATTTTTGGCTGAAACCATTTTCTGATTTGATAACTTGGCGGAGCAATCCTGACGCACATATTTTATTCTCGTCTCAAAATACTTTCTTAATAATATTTCCATGCAAAGAGAATATCATTTAGCTTCTATAAGAAAAATACAATCATATTTTTCTGTTCACTTGTTCCCAAGAAAATACGAACATTTTCCAAGAAATATAAGTTCAGACTACAAAGGATAATAAGTTCAATGTTTTTTCACAAAGCTTTTATAAGCTAATCAGGAGCTTTCAACACGTGGTCCTCGTGTAAGATCAAAATTGCTTTCAGAACTTGCTCAGAAACTTTTCACGTAAACGTTTTTAATGCGGGTAGTAGAAAATTGCGTGCCAAGTTTACAAAGTGTAACGATTATAGACATGTTTTAAATGGTACTAACAACTTTTTTATTACAGATACCTTCGTGGTTTCTCTAACATGGTGCCTTTGAAATATCTCGGCAACGTGCCACTTTAGGGCACCATGTTCTTAACATTTTTGTCTGTTGAAATATTCTCTACCCATATAATATATTCAGTTAAATCAAGCGCCGCAACTTTGACAAAAAAAAAAACAAAATGGCGGCTCTCCCCTTTGGGTGGATTTTTTAAGAAGATTTTCAATAACGTTGTCGTTTGTAATAAATATGTGTAACCAGTTTGGAAACATAAAAAGTTACTATCTTATGATAGATACGCTTCAAAAGGCTTATAAAGATCATTTCTTATTTATCTTTTTCACGTCTAATAACGTTCGGAAAACTTTGTGACTCTTAAAAATACAATAGCTTTTATAACTATTCCCTATGTTTTAGGAATTTTTAACGGACTACAAAAAAAGGAGGAGGTTCTCAATTCGTTTGTGTTTTTTTTTTATAAAGATTTATCAATTTATTAATCCTATTTGAAAAAAAAAATCTTTAATGATTGTGACATACCTTGAGCCGTCGCACAGTTTTCGACGAATGATTGCCAACGATGACACCGACTCTGATGGACTCTCCGTGGGAATATGTTGGCTTGTCCAGCCAGGCTTCTAGTTCCACTCTACAGAAGAAAAATAAAACGTTAGAAAGTATACAATCTTTACACAGTATAAAACAAAGTCGCTTTTTCCGTTTGTACGATTATATCTTTTAAACTACGCAATGGATTTTAATGCGGTTTTCATTAATAGACAGAGTGATTCAAGAAAAAGGTTTATAGTATGTGTACTTTGTCCCGAAAGAGGTCTGAACCTTTGATACGGGAGCCAGCATAGCCCGTCGCCATTTAGTTTTTTTTTTCCAAAATCGCGGCGCACAATGTAACATGCATGTACGGGTAGAGGACATTTAAACCTACAAAAAATACAAGTGACATGTTGCCGAGATATTTGAAGGTAAAGTCACGATATGAGAACAATGAAAATTATTAAAAATGAACTTATCACGCGTTTATATGCAGTAGATTGTATTCTAATAATATTTCTAGGCTTGATTTAACCATTTATTTGCCACAATGCAATGGTTCTATGCCCTTTCTACGGGAACGGCAAAAATAGGATACGCGGGTACAAAGTCGCGGGCAAATAATTAAAAAATTAGTCCCTACTGTTTGACAGTCGTTACGGGTGGTCAGAAGCCAGAAAATCTGACACTTGTCTTGCCAAGAGGTATCGTGTAGGTAACTTTGATCTCAATTTATGGCATTGTATACGTTTTAATTTTAATTTATGACATAGCATAATTTTAGTGATATTTTAGTGATAATTGGTGACATTTGTTTAATTTGAGTAATTGGTTTGGTTGATATTTGTGAAAATGTATATTTTGAATGTTTAATTTACAATATGGTACCTATGATTTTCATAATAATCAATGACATTTATAATTTAAATATTAATTTTGCGTGCCTAAATTGGTAATACATACAAGTACAATACAGTGAACTGCGCATTCACCTAACAGCTGGAATGTATAACTATGTTTCGCAATACAGATTGAAATTGAAATCGAACTAATTTGCGGAGGTTAAATAGGTAGACTAGAAACCGATACAAACATATTTGGTAAAAGGCTAAAGATTGATTGAAATACACGGTGCCTGTTTAGTCGTCTTACAACGGCACACCATCATCATCTATCAAATGACTACTACACATTCATTAAAAAAAAGATTTTAATTTATGAAAATTTTAAATTATTAAAAAAATTAAAATATTATTCACCAGCTTCTGCTGGCCCCTAGGGCCCGGGGGTCCCGGGATAAAAAGTGGCCTATGTCCTTTCTCTAGACTATTTGTGTACCAAATTTCATTTAAATCGGTTCAGTAGTTTTGGCGTGAAAGCGCGATAGACAAACAGACAGAGTTACTTTCGCATTTATAATATAATATATACTAGTGGACGTCACGCGGTTTCACCCGCGTAGTTCCCGTTCCCGTGGGAATACGGGAATAATATATAGCCTATGTTACTCCCTGATAATGTAGCTATCTAATGCTAAAAGAATTTTTCAAATCGGTCCAGTAGTTTCGGAGCCTATTCAATTCAAACAAACAAACATACAAACAAACAAACAAATCTTTCCTCTTTATAATATTAGTGTAGACAACGTGTAACGCAATACTTCTTAAGGGGTCATTAAACTCATCATTATGAACAACTTTTACACCGAGACCAACACTGAAATCGCGAAAAAAAAAATCGACTCCCCCATACATTTCCGTGCGCACAACTTGACAAAATGTACTGAACAGCAGATTTTTTTTTCGCGATTTCGGTCAAGTCAAAGTCAAAGTCAAAATTCTTTATTGCGAACTAAGTGTCGGGTAGGTACAGGACAGATGTTAACAAAAATAGGAAGGTTCTTATAACTTAGTTGCCTGTTTAGGCATTGCAATTAAAATTGAAACATATATCTCTTCATTGAATATTATAGATAACTTAGGTAATAGTATATTAATTAACATTTTTCATAAATTTTACATGTTCTCATTATTTTGTATGATTTACATATATCCCATTATACTTAGTATTAGATCTCTTTTATCTTATGTATAATTATTTTTCTTCGAAAAATTCTTTTATAGAATAATACGCCTTATAAATCAGGAAGTCTTTCAGCTTTCTTTTAAAAATACCAATTGACTGTAGGTTCTTAATGTCTCTGGGTAGCTTATTATATATTTTTATGCCCATACAAAATATACTATTGCTATAAACTGCAGTGTGGGCTGTTTTATTGCGTAATGTATTTTTAAGTCTACTGCTTCTTAATGTGTCATAGCTTAGCGGTATTGGTCCCATTGTAAAAGTTGTTCATAATGATGAGTACAATGACCCCTTAAGAGGTATTGCGTTTATTCTGTTACAGGTTGTATAAAAAAGGAAGAATTAACCATGACGCAACGTAGTTTGAAACATCCAGGAGCGAGCGTAGTCCGAGCCTTGTGTTCCAAAGACGGTGCGGAATGGATCGGCGACATTGTTTTGATCCGTAAACATTATTAACAAGGTGTTTCATAATTCAAATGCATTATTTATTTTTATTGTAATATTATTTTAAATGAATTATTAAAAAAAAATAGCGTCTAGAGGTAGTTTATGTCGGGAGCATTAAGTGGGCCGCATTTGTATGACGATTAATGGCTCCGTGTATAAATTCACTGTTAAAACTTTACAATGTTCTTAATTTGCATGGCAGTTGAGCCTGTAATAACTAAACACGTGATAAGCTTGAAGCTCAAAGCAATACTATATTATTCTGCTTCAAATAGGTAAAGAAAAAACACATGAGAAATCAAAATGAACTTTTTGATTGCTTATTTGCAATTTAGAAGATTTCCATCGAAATGGTCTAGAATGTCTTGATTTTAACAAAAGATATGAAATAAATATGTTATTCCTAATCTTAATGAAACATCCCCGCTTTCTTGTTACCATTTACCATGTGAGCACCAATTAAGGAATAATATTAGCCCACGCTGTGGTAAAAAGAATTGTGTTTGAAGAAATATGCTTTATTTATTTTCCAGTGGTGCTTAAAATTTTATGAGAGGCACACGATGAAAACAAAGATAATTCCAGGTAGGTACACAAACATTAATTTTAGCAAGTTGTTTTTACTCAGCAATAATTTATTTTGAGAGATTCGAAGTGAAGTACCTTTTCAAAAGAAGCACTGCGAAATCGATATTTCATCTGAGGATTAATAAATGTCATTTGCCGGTCCCAGGGAATTTACAATTTAACATTTATATTACACCAAAAACCCTGAAAAGCGGAATATTTCCGTGAATATTGTGAACCCAAACGAATGCCATATTTTCAGGCAGGCGTTGAATAAGTTAGCAAAAGCCTGACTTTCCTAGCAATGTTGTCTACAAAATGGTTCCATTAGCATAATTGCACGAGTGAAAGTAACGATTATACAGTTTAAAAGGGGAAGGAATTTTTAACTTGCAAATTTGCGAAAATGAGGTTTTTCTTGTGATTTGTGTAATTATTCTGATTGAAGATAAGAATGCCTTAAAGTTAGAATATATTTTGGAGTTGCAAAATGCGCAAAATAAAAATATCAATTTACTTTTATAACGGTAATACAACAAAAAGAAATTCAGTAAGGTCCTCACCCAAGAAAAGTAAAGAAAAACTGGCCAAGTGCGAGTCGGACTCGCGTGCAAAGGGTTCCGAACGAATTTCATTTTTTTAACATGTTTGTTTAACACTATAGACTTCTTATAGTTTTTCCTGTAATCTATGGATAAAAATCTACTATCTCCATTTTTTTTTTAAACTTTAAGCTGAGTAGTTTCTGAGATAAGGGGGGGAATGGTCATTTTTCTTCTAATTTCTTGAATAACTTCAAAATCATTTATTTTAAAATTATGATTTAAATATAATTAAAACCCTCACAGTAAGCCCTCTCATTTAATATGTCACACGATATTGTTCAAAAAACTTTTATTTTAACATTTTCTAGTTAGACCCCCAAAAGTGACCCCTTATACTAAAAATTTTATAATATACGTAACGCTTCCGTGTTTGGGTCAAAAAGTCCACATGTGTACCAAATTTCATTTTCATTTCAACAGAATCGGTCCAGTGGATCCGGAGAAAACTGGCTGTGACAGTCGGACAGACAGACAGACACCAGAACCCTAAAAATCAAGTGCAACAGGAGACATTGTTCGAAGAGTCACGTATTTAATCCCACCTATAATTAATAAACCCACTGCAACTGTACGTGCACAATATTTAATTCCGACTATTTGTCCAAGTAAGCAAGACAAATGGTTCGAGCTTTGATAAATTAAACTAGGACCTTGTGTAATCTCACCTTCCATCTGACAGGAGGAAAGGTTTCTCGACCGTCGCCCGCGGCGGCTGTACCTCGGAGTTTTCTGAAACAACACAAAATTTTAACTACGTTTATAACCTTTTAAAGTAGGTACAGTCAAACAAAGAGTAAAGGCAACACAGGTCTTAAGGCTATATATACACATACGATACGACTACGTCGTGTTGTGGCACTTTCCAACATCGTGTCATAAAAATCAACAATGTTCATCTTAAAAATGCACTAAATATTTTCGTATGAATTTTAGTAGGGTCAATGTCGTAGCCGCATCGCAGAAATGGCCATTCTATAATAGGAGGAAACTAAGGGCACCCCGACAAGGATCGATTAGGTTCGAATGGGATGACGGGAGCTAGAGTAGGCGAGTTTATTAAACTCCAGGCATCCCATTCATGGGGCTGCGGACTTTGTTCGAAAGAGTCACCGTGGCCCTGGAACGCAAAGGGCACTAGGAGGAACACGGATGGGTTTTAGTCATTAAGAGTCTGACAATCCCTCCTGCTTCACCCAGAGCGGGAGGACTGGAGGAGTCATTTGATGATTTCCCATACTTAAAAAAAAGCCATACCATTCATGTTAAGTCTCTATAAACCCTGGAGTCAGAAAGATACGCTCCACGCCGACGCGCGGGGTGTCTTCGTCGTCGAGGTTATATTTGAGGTGGCCATTTCATGAAGAAACCAATATTAAGTTTTAAACCAATATTGCCTTCGACATGAAGTTTGGACGTGCCATGATGCGACGTCGTATAACTAGATACTGTGTTTGAGCTTTTGTCCTAAGGTAAACAAGCATACATAATTTCTTTCCACTACTCTGGCAATCACCTAACAATAATTTTAATTAAATGTGTTTTGCATAAAAAACACAAAAGTGATAAACAGTTAGATTAGTTTGTTCAAAACTTGTTGCAAATTAGTTGCCTCCTATCTCATTGTTTGTCTGTACCTTACTTCCCTTTACGACACAAAGTTTATGTGATATTGAAGTTAATCCCAAGTTCATAACAGGTGGAATGAGCTGGCGCGACAAGTTGCTAATGTAATTATAACGACGTTAGCTGAGCTGGCTCTATGCTTGTTAGCTTAGCCCGGCGCACTTGTATTTGGAATATAGAGGACTTTTAAAGTAGGTTAGAATTTGGAATCGTTTTGTGAAATGGTACGCTGTTAATTTTGTTCGTAATTTGCAAAGTAGATAGGTATAGGTACTCCTTTTTGGCCCTTTTCACATGCAATCGGTCAAGGCACGGTCGCCATGCCATATTTAATGTATGAGCTACGATGAGAGCTTTCACAAGGCACGACGACCGTACCATCGCCGCGTGTCGCCCGACCTTATCCACTATTAACACGGTTTCGACACGGCAACCGTCTTCTCAGTCGTGTATGGACTTGTATAGACTCGTTCACATGAACACGAGCGCAACACGATCCGGTGAGCGCGGAAAAAGCAATTCGACCGCTAATATCACAGGGAAACGAAGGATAGTCGCAGAATATCTGACGAAATTGATATTTCGGTCCCTTACGACGCTCTGATGCTGCAGAGTGTCTTTCGCACGACAATTCGACAGTCACTTTTAGTAATTTATAATCCGCAGTAAGGAAATCAGTCACGAAAACAAAAAAGAAATAACAGTCGAATTAAATCCTCCAAGTTTAACTTTTTTAAATTTTCAGATTTCGACATAATGCGATTATCAAGACTCAAATTAATTTCGAAGGTAACTCAATTATTCAGACTTACCGATTTCCTCTGGTTTCGGTCGGCAGTTTTCATCCGATTCGCTTTTCGTTTTGTTTCTCAACCTGTGAACAAAGTTTACCGTTGCATTTTTAATTTGTTAAGTTTTTAATCAACTCTACAATTTAAAAGTTTTCATTTCACTACACAATTGGGTTGTCGTTGTCGATAAAGTTAGCCTTTGTACCATTAATGCTAACCCGATTCGGAATGGGTTCGGTTCGGACCTTTGAATAAAATTTCAAACGCCCGAACTGAACCTGTGCTATTGAAGTTTTCAGGAGACTGTTGATGAGCAATGTATTAAAAAAAACTAAAGGCCAATTCACGTACTTCAAAAACTTTAAATTCTATTCGCAATGTCGTCTCAGCGAGATTGAAATTGAAACTGGGACAAGAATGCGGATGTTCCTTAAGAATACGGGAATTGTCCTACGAAGTAGTTTAATGATCAGGGTCGACCAACGTTATTGCATCATACAGTACAGCTAAAACCTTATAAAACCGGCAAGTTCAATTACTAAAACACACAGACACAAAAAAAAAACATAACATTTTCGCATTCCGTCTAACTTTGGCATCAAAAACTTGTCAAACAATTTATCGAATCGTAGGTATCTACCATAGCAATACTTCTGAATTTTGGAGATGTACATGAATGCTGGATACGAAATCAGAAAGCATGTTTATCAGAATTTTTTAGCGACGTGTTTAGCCAAAAGCTATTTCTAGAAAACAAAGAAAAAAATAAAACGTTAACGCTAAAAAATCATAAGAATAGAACATACTATAGATAACAAATTACAACATGAGTTTAAAAATAATAAGTTATAACAATAGGCAGTCTTATCGCTGAAAGCGATTTTTACAGACAACCTTTGGATGGATTTAACAGAAAAGGAGAAAGATACATCTTATAAATTGAGACCATTTCTAAATTTTAATGACCGGTGGCACGAATGGTATCTACGAGTAAGTAAGCATAACTTCTAAAAACTTTTGGCCATGATTAAATAAAAAGATGCACATAGTGAAGGAGATAAAATTATCGGACAAATTCAATCCGTGCAGCACCTTATTAATGCCAAAACTTTCCGGTTGACACTTTTGGGTACGCACTCGGGCCGAAAGCGTCGTGTAAAATTTCTGAAATCAAAAATTGCCGCAATGAATGGACGAATTCTATGAAAGATTTTTTATTTTTATCTATCTATGAAACAAACCAAAAATATCCGTACTTGAAGTCGGTTAAACATGACGAAATCTATGAACATTTTAAATATCTGAGTGATTCTGTTCCAACGTCTGCCTATTTTTCGATACAACTAAAGTAGATCGATAATACCTCGCGAAGTTATGACCTGTCTGACCATCTATTCTGGCTCCAGATTCTATAAACTAAAGATTTATCCAACTTTACCTGGTTGGGTCATCTACCTAGAGTAAGCCTTTTCTTTATTTTTTAACTTCTCATTTTCTTTGTTCAGCATAGAATTTTGGGAGAGTCAAAATAAATGGGTTAAGTTAAAAGTGAAAGAAAAGCTCTTCAAATAAAATCCGGACGCGAAAGTAAGTAGTCTTAAGTCTTACAAATTTTCTTAAGTTAACTAGTAAAGAGAAGGTTGTCTGTAACATTCATTGATTCAAATAAATCCCAAGAACATCACTTAGAGTAATATAAAACAGCAATTTAAAAGCAATTTTCTGTCATTTAAAAACGCAACTGAGAAATAAATATTAAACGAACCTTTCAGCTGTTAGCCTATCAAAATGCACACTGCTGCCAATATGCTTTTAATTAAACAGACTTCAGTTATTGAATATTCAATGAAAATACCATTAGGGATTAAAATACTCAATGTGTAATGTACGATATCAAGCTTTTTATTTATTCCATTAGCTTTTTGAAAAGAAACTACAGTCATTGATATTTAATCAATGAATACATTATTGGAAATTACTTAGTCTACGATGGAATGGATCAATTAGATAGTTACATGAGATCTTTTATGTGTTTTATTTGGATTTGAATGAATTTCATCATTTTTCGCTTCTATTATAATTTTCAACCACTAATATTAACACTGTGTATTTACATTATTTTTTGGCAATTGTCACAATGTCAGTCTGTTAAAGGACGTACGACACTTTTTAAATGTCAATACTAGACATGAAAAAGTATTTACTTGTTAACGCTGAAATTAAGGTTGCATTTAAAGTAGGAAAGTAATCATATTTGTAAAGGCTCCCTCAGATAGGTGCGACGCGATACGCGATGAACATTTAACATCGAAATTGTTGTCGAATGATTTGGTGATCGATGGAAGGCTTACAACATCTCATATGTGTGTAAAAGCAATTCGTATGTAGGCACAAAATCGTAGCACGTAAGGCAAGGTTGTCCGACGTGCTGCTACGTAGGTGATACTACTCACGTAGCTAGGCGCCTACGTGAATGCTCCATTTCGATAAATTAAATGTTTAAGCTCTCGCTACACACACACATATACTACTGCTCAAAACTATAGGTATGGCCAAGTAGAAAAAGGTATTATGTAAAAATTCCAAAAAATAATCGAATTCAAATTTGATATTTTTTTACCAATTCCTTCAGCATAAACAACACAGTCTCGTCGATGCAATGTGTCCACCTCTATTTTAATGACCGCCTAATGAAGCTTTGGAGCCTCACAAAGTAATGCAGTTGGACAAATAAGTGCTTTTGAGTGGGAGATTACTTCACCGAAACAAACAAAACGAAAAAACAGCACCTCAATTTAAATCAAAGATTAAATATTGTTCCATTATAAATGCGTGCATTTTAAAAGAAACGGCTTCAATAAATGCTGAAAAGAATAAAGATCCCCTACAAGCGGTCTGAAAGAGCAATCCCAAAGGCGGTGAACCTCGGCGTAGCCTGAAAAGGGTTCCGCATGAATAAATTTGGGTGTGGCGTGAACTTTATTAGAAATCCGTATGGATAGCGACTGGACGCTACTCTTTGAGATGACAATGAGATACGTACAGTTTGAGGCCTGTATGTGGAGCAATACGGATTTTAGGTCGAATGTAATATTGTACGATTCTGGAATTCTAGGTTGATTTGTTTCACGCAGTTTTTTTTAAATGTTTGGTTGTTTTTAGTTGCACTTTTTATTTGTATCTAGGAATCACATTTATTTTTTAGAAATGTGACTGTGATTTTTTGAATGAAAATGATTTCATGTACCTAGTATACTTTTAAACGTTGTGTTGGTTGTGGTGATATTTACAAAAGTTCCAGCTGTTTTTGACCCGCGCAACTTCATTTGCGTCACATTTTTCATTAATTCTCTGCTCCTATTGCAGTGGTGGCCGAGTGAGCAGTGGTGGCCGAGTGGTAATGGCTTCGACTTACGAGTTGTGTCGCGGGTTCAAATCCAGCCAGGCACATTACTTTGTGTAATTTATATCATCACCACTGCTCTCAAAACGGTGAAGGAAAACATCGTGAGGAAACCGGCATGTCCTAGAACCAAAAATTCGAAGACATGTGACATTCACCAACCCGCATTGGGCCCGCGTGGTGGATTAAGGCCCCTCCTAGAGAGGAGGCCTGAGTCCTAACAGTGGGAACATTATAAGGCCGACGATGCTATGCTGCTCCTATTTTTCGAAACGTGATGCTTTAAATAGCCTTCCTCGATAAATGGGCTATCCAACACTGATATATTTTTTCAATTCGAACCAGTAGTTCCTGATATTAGCGCGTTTAACCAAACAAAGAAACTAACTCTTTGCTTTATCTATACTAATATTACAAAGCTGTAGAGTTTGTTTGTTTAGCATTAGTATATATAATTTATTCAAAACTATAAAGGCTTGTCTTAAGGAGCTTGTCGAGACTCAGTTCGTCTTTAATGTTTGATACGTAAATACTTTAATATTCAATGCTTCTAAAACAAGCAAAGTTTTAAACGCTGTAGGTACTCAAAGCACCTTTATACTTTAAGTGTTGTTTCATAGCGTCGACATTTTAATATAACGTATATGAGAATGAAGTTTATTTAAAGACATTAGGCTTCGCCCTAGTACAGCGATTATATGCGATCTTCGCGTTCATTTGTACGACAAAAACCATCGCGTGGTCGCGCCGACAGAGGGCGCGTTCCGGTTTTACCGAATAAAATATAAATGCGACGATCGCATATTCGTGCGATTATTGCTTTGTATTAGGACGACACACTAGCGTATGCTAATAACGAGGCGAGAGGTAGTGTGCACGATTTAAGCTAGCAATACCATAATATACCCTTATAAAAAGGGAGACAATTCGAGTACACACCGCGGAATTTTTAATTTGTATTTTATTCACCGCAAGTGGAACTGGATCGGCCACACGCTCCAAAGGGATCCTGAACATATACCAAGGCAAGCTCTAGCCTGGAATCCCCAAGGAAAGCGTAAACATGGTCGCCCTAAGCAGACCTGGCGCCGGACGATCATTGCAGAAGCGAAGAAAGACCTGGAGCGAAATGAAGCGCGAAGCTCAAGACCGTTCGGGATGGCGGAGCACTGTGGACGCCCTCTGCCCCATCTAGGGGACACAGGAACTTAAGTCAAGTTAGTCACTTATTAGTATTCTTTCAATAAAATGTGTTACTTTTTTGTGGGGTCAATAAAATTGAATATTGCATTGTTGTGAGCTGACCCTAAGCCTGCGTTGCCACTAGTGATGTGCTAAGATGCCTAGCGAGGGATGTGTTTGTTAAGAGGAAATGCTGGCGGAAATATTTTGCATGTAAAAAGTCATAATTCGAGGTTTGGCTCTCGACTGTTTTCTCCTCCAATATTGAACCGATTTAAGAGATATTTCACGAACTGAATAAAAAGGATATATATGGTGTCCCTATGTTTTCTTTTTTGATGATTTATTAACCGTATATGTACTAGAACTCCACAAAATGCTCAAAATTGACCGATAAATCGCTGTCAACAGAGCCCTAGTGTACAAATTTGGCAACTATTAATAAAAAAAGGAAAACAAAGTACAGTTTATATTTTTGCTATTCAGTTTGTGAAATATCTCTTAAATCGATTCAATATTGGAGGAGAAAACAGTCGAGAGGCAAACCTCGAATTATGACTTTTTACATACATAGTCTCTCCGTCAGCATTTGCTCTTAACAACCATTTACATTGCTTGCGCTGAGCGAGGCTAGGTAAATTAGGCGATTCTATTGGTCCTTAACATACACATCCTGGCTACGCATCTTCGCACATCTTTAATAGACACGTAGCCTTAGGTTGCTGTTATGCGTCAAAGCTTTCAGCAACATAAAGTCTAGTCATAAAGCGGCATTAACGTGTTCTTTACTATATAGATCTACTACACAATAACCCTTTATTGTGCTGCCTGAAGGATCATGGGTGTCATAAATTGAAAGCTTACGTACTTACGTATGATCAACGTACAGTACAGAGTATCTCTTTATTTAAAGTAGGTAAAAATATATATAATATTTATAGGTATAATATGTACTTATTTCAAAGAGGAAAAAAATTGTTCGTTTATTAATCAATTTTTTTATCTTATGTTTTAGGGACTTTTATTCTATGAACATGTCGCCTCGTTGAGTCGTAACTAGGCAATACAAATATACAATTAATATTAATCTAAACTAATCACGGGCATAACTAACAATAAACTTATAAATTTATAGATATTGTGACTCGATAATGTATTACATTTGTAGAGCTACACCATCGCCAAGTGCTACTGGCTCCTTTTTTTTGGGCCCCGAAAATTATCATGTTTGAGTTAGCGAAGCCGTGGAAAAAAGTATTTAAGGAATTAGCGTGAGTAATCTTTGATTTTGTTACCGAATATCAACGGGAAGATTAGCTGTCTATCAATAGCACGTATGTTTTGATACTGTGATATCCTTTTATTTTTATAAATTTTCCACCACGAGAATAAATGTGAATACCTACGTATCTAACAAAACCAACAGCCTAGTCTTTCCAGTTCAACCTTTCAGAACAAATGCGGGTGAAAATCGATAATTTATACCAAACTGCTGCCAATAATTACAGCTCTGATAAGATCGATTGGTACATTATCGACTAGCGCAGCAGTATCGACTGAATGCCAGTGTGGGTGTCACAACACTATCGTTTGTAGCTGGAAAACAATACCGTCATGAAAAGCAACATGCAAACTGTCGATACGCGTTATGGCTGCTGTAGACAGGCGCGGTGCGACTATGCGACAATCATTTTACATAGAAATTGTTTTCCGTGTGTCTGTAGAACAATTTCAATAATAAAGTGTTGCCGAATCGCGCGTGTCTGTGGTAGGCTTTAGCCGTTCTTCACTTAGCTAGTATCAATCTAATATTGAAGAACCAATTTACGGTTTGGAAAATTGACTTGATAGGGTACGATTGTTAGTTTAGGACAATGTAGACTTTGAATATTTAAAACAATATTAGCTTAATACACTCCATTTCATTAATAAATATCCTTACTTCAGATAGAATTGATATGTTCATAAATTATTTCAAAAGGATTCGAGTTTCTTGTACGTTCTTGTATCCACGCTTTGGAACTAGCTTGATATGTCTATCAAACCGACTCTTTGAATGTTCAAAAGTGCCATAATGGTCTTCTGGAGTGGCGACCGCGTAACGGAAGACGCAACGTTGGAAGGCCACCAGGTGGACCGATGACCTGGTGAGGGTCGCGGGTAGCCAATAGATGCGACACGCGCAGTACCGGTTGTTGTGGCGACACTTGGGGGAGGCCTATGTCCAGCAGTGGACGTCTTTCGGCTCATATGATGACGATGATGACGATGATGATGATGACTTCCCTAGTACCATACATGTTAATAATAGTGGCGGCGACCCTCGCCACTCGCCACTCATGCGCCGCCCTATGCTCCCTCTTACCCTCCTACACTTCAGTTTTCCGCCGTGGCCGGACACGACATTTTTTATTAAAATCTTGTCTCGTGTGGTAATACAAGACAAGATTTTAATAAAAAATTGTAGAGAATTTGTAGAATCCATCGTGAGACTGTACAGCAGGAGGGTGTTACAAATTGTAGCGGTTGCCGACTTCTAGTGGCGGCCAACGACCACTCGTGGCAACCACCATCTTTGTTTGCGCGGTACCAAAAGACGTGGCGCGCGACAGCCACCGGTGGGCTGGTGGTTGGTGGCCCGTTTGCGCGGTGGCTAAGTAGTATTTAGGAGAAATGTATTCAAAAATGTACTTGCCTAATAAATTGAATTATATCTATACTATCTGTACTAATATATAAAGTTGAAGAGTTTGTTTGTTTGGTTGAACGCGTTAATCTCAGGAACTACTGGTCCGATTTGAAAAATTATTTCAGTGTTAGATAGCCCATTTGTGGAGGAAGGCTATAGGCTATACGGGAATGGGAAATTCTATCGGGAACGGGATATGCGCCTACAAAGTCGCGGGCAAAAGCTAGTTTTACTATAAGCCACAAGCTCGCAAACTTATCTCCTAAAAGCTATTTCATTCAGTAAAACCTACACAATAAACAGCCGAATTAAACTACCAACTACAAGCTGAACTTAGGAAGTAAACCTAATTTCAATGCGCAGTAATATGCTTGTTCACAAAAAACAACCTTGTTAACCGCAGACGGGCGTAGGGAAATAACATTTCCTGTAGAATGCAAACTGGAGTACGCTGACACGACGAGGCTGCACCATTATTCATCTTGTTTTGAGACACACTTCGTAAACAACGTTCTGGTTTCAGAGATTAACCTTTGACACTTCCAACGTGATTTAAGTTCTATTTTCGGACCGTATTTTGGTTGAAAACTTTGTACATAAATCATGGTTTGTGACAAAGTTTTGACGTGTTGACCTCTTGATTTGTCCGCTTCTGGTGGTAGAACATTGTTTTCCTTTCCAGTTTCTAAAGTTCAATGACATTTAATTTTCAATCTAGGGTCTGTATACGTATTTCAAGTAATGCAATAAGAAACCTGTCCCCGGCTGTAGCTGAAAATCAGCGATAGATGTTGATACCAAATGTTGCCACCTTATAATACGCTGAGCTCAGGCTCTTGGCACATTGTTTTAATTTTTACATCATTTTTTTTATTGACTGTTGTTCCAAAAAATGCAATTTACTTTCTTTTTTCTTTCAAGATACAAGTTACAGCATGAAAGATCGATTACCAACATAAGAACAGAAAAAGTACTTTACTTCCTGAGCAGAATAGTGGTCATTATTTTTTTTTTACTATGGATAGGCATACCTACGTTTGGCCACTATCTCACCTGATGGTAAGCGACGATGTGGTCAAAGATGGAGTACGTTTGCCTAGAAGTAACCTATTCACTCTTGTCTTAAAGGTTCCCAGGTTGTAGCTATCAGGAAACAGACTCTGGCAGAGAAATTCACTTCTTAGCTGTACGCACTATGAATTTCCCAAAACGTTTTGTGCGTGTGGGTGGGATGTCCATCATGTACCGGTGGCGCATCGCCGTTCGTCTTGAGGTCCGATGATGGAACGGGCTTGGCGGAATTAAATCATGTAATTCCGTCGCACACTCACGAAACTGCAACCGATAGAAAACCGACAGGCCAGCAACTCGGCATCGATGCTCAAGACTTTGGAGCTTCGATTTATTAGCCTAAAGAACCTAAATCCAAGAGGATTGCTTCCAAAGCGCTCGAGCGGCTCGGAACAGCTGTGGTCCCCGACAAACCACATAGCCATTGCACAGATATAGTATGTATCGACATCAAAGGCACGGCGTTTCCACCGCGGAATCTGCTAGCTTATGAGAAGCGATACGGTCAAAACAGGAAGTGTAGATACTAAAACATAGCTAGCATCCGCTAGACGTCTATTCGTAGATGGCCATTACTCCCAAGGTGAAAATTGTAAGTTTTAAAACAAAATCGAAAGCTAATAAACATTATGTCTCATTCCAGAAAAGTTACGATTGGTAGTAACCAAAATAGTACAAATTGTTCTGGAAAAGTTCTTACATTTGCGTAGAAGATCATGAATGAAATAGAAATAAATTGATTCCGAATGAACTAATATTATAAAAAAAGTAAAACTATTTGTTTGTGGGACGCTATCTCTAAAAGTACTGATACGATTAAGAAAATTCTTTCGTTGATAGAAAGCTTAACTTTTGCTGAATATCAAGAACCATTATCACTTTTTTCGCCTGAAAGATGGCCACTGCTGGACGTAGTAGACGCCTCTCCCAAGCGCATTCCCCGTCTTCATTAGGTCATCGGTTGACTTGTTGAAGACCTTCCAATGCTGCGTCTTCCGGTACGCGGTCGACACTCTTGAACCTTTCTATCAAATCGAATAACGGTTCTGCTTGGTGGCTTGGTACTTGGTCATCATATCAGCCGAAAGACGTCCACTACTGGACATAGGCCTCCCCTAAAGGGGGGGAGTTTGCCATAACCGCCACGCTTGGCAGGCAGGTTGGCGATCGCAGTGTATGGTGTTGAATTTCACAGAGAACGCTGCCGCCCATTCTCTGGCAAGTCCCTTAGTCGTCTCTTATGACACCCACGGGAAGTGATGGGATGGTAATATTCTTTTACGGCATCATACGGTACCAGCCGCCACCATGACGGTACTTGGTACTGATCATGTATTGATGAATATATTGTTTTCTTTTTCAATCTATACCTATTGTACCACAGCTGGGCAAAGTTTCCGCCATAGCCTTCCACTCTTTAATAAATTGTTATACCGAAAAAAAAAACAATGTTCCTGTGAGGCAGATCAGAGAAGCAAAGACACGGTAAAAACCTTGTTATTTATATCTGCAGCAACAAAGGGGTCGATATTTCTTCTCCTACAGAGTTTAAATACCTTTTGGTTTATGGAGCTACTAATTTTATTCGAACAGGAATGTTTATTTTGATTTTACTATGAATTGCAGCAGAATTTACAACTTTTGTAGATATTTTCGGGTTCCTTATTTACGTTAGTTTGCACGCTTTTGCCGGTATTTATGCAAAATTGATGTTGTAATTTAACTTTACGTCTGCAAGCTACATGTGGTTTTGAGTGTTTCTCGAAATATGTCTAGTGCGGTTTGGTTTAAAAATGCATTATTTCCAGTGCCAGACCTGTCTACCGCATGTCAAAAGAGAAATGGGCAAAAAAACCAAAGGATGGGTCTAAATGCCAGACCACATCGCGGCAGACCAAGGTAAAATGGCGGGGCGCGCTCAACTCTAACCATAATACTAGCCTGCACTAGTAAAGGATGTTGTTGTGTGGGAAACAGAAATAGAGTAAAATAGGATAGGATAGATTTTCAGTGTTCGGCTTACAGATCCATAGAGGTCATACCCAAAGCATTTACTTCAAACAGACAATTTACTTTAGAAGTATCAGTGTCGATCAGTTAATCTTTCATTGTAAAGTCGATATTACGACTAAGATTAACTGTATCTATTTAATTTATTTTTTAAAAACATCTGTATTGGGGTCGGCTTCCAGTCAAACCGGATTTAGATGAATACCAGTATTTATACGTAGAGCGGCTGCCTACCAGACCTCCACAAGTCTACAACCCGTTAACTGGGTATGTACAGTACTTCTTGACATGACAGAATATTGAGGTAAAATAACTGAACCAAGAAGAGATATTGTTAAAATTAAATTAAAAATTAAAAAACTTTAAAAAGTTAAAAATAATTTCTATTGATCCTTTTAATTTAATATAGGTTTTTTGGAACAAGCGTCTTCGCCTCGGGAGACCGCAAATCTTTTGTATTTACCAAGTATGAGTATTATTAGTAGTTGTTTTCAGTATTATTTTTTGCCTGAAATAAAGAGGTTATTGTTGTTATTGTTATTATTAGCGGTCTCTCGACGCGATAACGCTTGGCTCAAAGAATAGTCTACATTTTAACGTAGTAAATACGACTTTTTTGTACTTTGATTCATATTTTTGATTGATTTCGATACGAGATGGGAGTAAGTAATGACTACGGTAATTATATACAACTTGAAACAGAATAAAAAAAATCGACTCCCCCAAACATAACTCGACAAAATGTACTGAATAGCTGATTTTTTTTTCGCGTTTTCGGGATTGGTCACATAGTAAAAGTTGTTCATAATGATGAGTAGAATGACCCCTTAAGAGGTATTGCGTTTATTCTGTTACAAGTTGTATAATAACCAAAGTGGAAAACCACAAAGCGAAGGTAAAAATAATGGCATTGAATTAAAGAATGACAATAACATGAAAGGAAATGTGGAAACAAATGAGAATGTAGCGTGTCTGTTAATTATAATGTAAAGGTGAAATGGTTACAGTGTCACATGAAAAGAAACCAACATTATTTCCAACATGTGCGTGCCATGCGAGCTATAATTTTATTTACGTTACGAGACCGCGGCCCACGTTTTGGTTCAACATGTTGACAGTTCATGTCTAAAATTGTTTTAACGTGAAAATTGGTTGATTTTAGCCTGTCAACTACAAAGTGCTGCTTTGTCAGCGGTTAACCCTCACGCAAAGAGTAATTTGGATGAAAACCTACGCACAGGTTAACAAGTGATTCCTTTGTTCTTGGAATCGAGTAATTTGTTTTGTGTGCCGCGATCCGGATTAATGTCAATCTCATTTCTATCTACTCCTTGGGGAATTAAGATTTTATTGTCTAGTTTAGTCATTACGAGGCGTAGGCTGGCTCTTTAATCTTAATCTGTGCTCCATATATCAGTCACGTTACTTTTTCTTATATGTAAGTCTAATTTCTTAAGCAAGTCTACCGATTCTGAAAGAGACCGCGGCCGGCATACGTGAGGCATTAAAAAAATTCTGTTTTTTTTTTTTGGTTTCCTTTTATGGATGTTATGGTGAACAATGAAGTATAAAATAAATAAATTCTCTTAGGATAAGGCTAGACATTATCCTATGGGTTTGGATCTCTTCGTCATTTTTGCCAGACGTGTCTGGATACTGGGTTATCTAGATTTATTTATTGTAGGTTAACCAACAGATTATGTATACAGCGTTTCTTAAGAATAGGTAATAAAAGCATTAGACTTATAGAGTCGCCAATAATAGGTCAACCAACATTCAAAGTGAGTAACACGTACTTAAAATATTAAAATTAAACATTGAGATATTACAAAATATAATTCTTAGTTCAAGACAATCGGGCGACAGAGAGGATCTTAAATTATCTGTCTCTCAAAAGTCATTTGTTTTTACACCTAAACTACCTACAGCGAGAAAATGTTCCAAAATGTATGCAGCCTGTGCCAGGTCCTTGTACACTATACTTAAAAATAAAAACTGGCCAAGTGCGAGTCGGACTCGCGTGCAAAGGGTTCCAAACGAATTAAATTTTTTTAACATGTTATTTTAACACTATAGACTTCTTATAGGTTTTCCTGTAATCTTAAGGCAAAGATCTATAATCTCCATTTTTTCGAAATTTTAGGCTCACTAGTTTCGGAGATAAGGGGGTGAAAAGTCATTTTTCGTCTAGTTTCTTTAATAACTTCAAAACCATTTATTTTAATATTATGAAAAAAATATAATTAAAACCCTTTCATTTGATTTGATGTCACACGATATTGTTCAAAAAACTTTTTTTTTAAATTTTCTAGTTTGACCCCCAAAAGTGACATCCATACTAAAAATTTAATAATTTACGTAACGCGTCCGTGTTTGGGTCACAGAAGTCCATATTTATACCAAATTTCAACAAGAATCGGTCCAGTGGATCCGGAGAAAACTGGCTATGACAGACGGACAGACAGACAGACAGACAAACTCCCGAGTGATCCTATAAGGGTTCCGTTTTTTTTTTCGGAACCCTAAAAATAGAGAAATACATTCAAAACGGTTCTCAACTGTTGTTTGCTGGTTAAACACAAGAAATTACACTTGCAATTGCAACACACAACAAAAACCAGTCATGGCGGTAAGCTGTCATTTTTATTGATTAATGACGTTTGACATTTATTTTTGACATCTTTATTTACCGACAACGAGACGAAAGTGACTGAAGCGACATTTTTATGACAGCTGACAGTTATCTTTCGATGATCTATGGTTTATTGTCATTGTTTTTAAGCACAGAATAACTAAATCGGTACGACGCCATGTTGAAAATCGACAAAAGTAATTTATAAACATCAATTAACTACCACAGCAGTAAACATTTAAATGAATAAATTGTATTTTTCCCGAATTCTACCGATTTTTCTCTTTTTATATAAGGTAGTGTACAAAGACCTGGCCCATTTTTAAACAACTCCTTTACTTTTGAAAATTTATCCGCTATGTGATACCGAAAACATATCCTTTAATTTTCTCCAACAGCTTTACATAATATGACTATTATAAACCGCCAGACTTATCCTATGATCAACCAACCGTTAATTATACACCACACAGTTCTGAAAAATGCGCCGAACAAAATTATTGTACAAAGTGAAACATTTCATTTGAACCGAGCCATGTATCAAGTTGTTGGAGCAGTACTAACAGGCACCGCTACCCAGCCAAGTAGGAAGATGTGAATTATGTATGCTCAGGTGAGCAGTTCCCGAACGCGTCAATTTAGAGGCCTACTGTCGGTATGGGAAAACCTCTAAAAGGGTCAAATTGAGTTAGTTGGTTACGAAATTGGACGGCTTGGTAACAAAGTTAAATGAGTTAAAATATTCGATTAGGATTTCATTTTTGAGGTAGCGTTTAACTGTAGAAGTTTTCTAATATAATTCTGCGCATTTAAAACTGTTACTTTTATTTTTACTGGACTATTCAGTTCTGTAACTCACTACATTGTATGAATTGGTCTGCGGTTTCCTCCAAGTTAATCGACCACTTGCTGACCACAGTGACCATTATGGTGTTGCGGGAAAGGTATCGAGACCAACTTCTATTTATCAATACTAGAAGGACATCAAATAACATAAAACAATTTAGGCGCTATAAATAAACTTTAAAATGATCGAATTGCGTGTTTATAATCAAAATAATACGTGAACATTAATAGTTTAATGGAACAAACAAAGTTTCAATTTCTGTGTATCAAAACTGTTTAATAGATCAATACTAAATGGTTTTATCAGGTAGGCTTTGATGTATCATAGCCGGGGAAGGTCCACATCAAGTGAAGCTTCGAGACGAATGCATGAAGAACGCGGGAATCCGCTGGATGCGGTAGACTCGGGACTGGTCGTTGAGGAGAAGCTCCCAAACTCAAACTCAAAGCATATATTTCAAATGAACAATTTAGAATTGTCAAGGTCGGTCAGTCAAAAACATGAAGCTATTTGCACGTTCCAAAGCGTAGATCTCTATGGAGAAGAACGTGTAAGAAACTCCAAGGAAGCTCCAAGCAACTCCGTACAAGCTTCTGGGACCCCAGTGTCCAGAGGCTCTGAACAAAGTGCCATTCTATCAGCAAATGCGTTTTTTGGAATGGCAAAATATAAGCGTTGGTATATGTATAGCGTTTGTCAATTCGAAACATATTTGACAATCGCTTTCGCCACTTTAGCTGACAGAATGTCTAGTCTAGAGCCTCGAGTGGTCAGAGAGTAACTGCCTCCGTGGTCGAGTGGTTTAGGCGTCTGCCTTGTGACCCAGTGGTCGTGGGTTCGATTACCACGGGAAGCATACTTTGTAAAGTAGTTTTCCAGTTTGGCTAGGACATTGCAGGCTTGAATCACCTGATTGTCTGATAAAAAGATGATTCCGTGCTTCGGAAGGCACGTATAAGCCGGTGGTCCCGGCCGCCAAATGGCGGTCGTCAAATAACTATATTCGAGGCCCTTGAGGCGGTTTAGAAACTCTGACACTAGGGTGTGTGGGGTCGTTAGACCTTACTGCCCCCACGATAAGAAGAAGAAGAGCCTCAGTAGTGGGTATATGTCGACTAAATAGAAAAGACATGATTTCTGAGACTTTGATTATCTTACCTGAGCATGTTGTACTGGGCCAGCGCACTGAGGGTGTGATGAGGCGAGGGAGGCGGCAACACAGGTGGCGGCACACACTTGCCCGGACCCTGTAGCACTCGGATGCCCATGCGTACTGTGCTACGCCGAGATACTTTCTCGTCTGGACGCTCCGCTGTTGAAAATATGTCTTGTATTTAGAAACAATACGTTTTAAAAAAAATATAGTGATTTGTTCGATGTTCGAGGAGCTCGTGGTTAAATAATAACAGACGCACTGATCGATCATCAAAGTTAAGCAACGCTTACCGAGGTCAGTGTATGGATGGGTCACTATATTAACAGATTAAGAGTTGTGGAGGCCAGATAAGCTGCCAATACTGGTATTCAGCTGATTCCGGTTTGACTGGATGCAGACCCTAACGTAGTTGGGAAAACGCCAGGCACATGATGATGACTACTGAGAACAGTCTACGTAATACAAATATCATTTCAACAAATCCGAGTAGAGTAATATTCATATTACTCAGTCGAAATTGCAACGCAAACAGCATTTTTCAAGTGAAACCAATAAATACCCCAATTTGGCTGTGAACGCGATGGCCGAGCGGATTTCGTAAAAACTGAAGCGGATTTACCATGCCACCATGTGTTCAGCTCATTAATTTTTTCATTGCACCCTGACTGGATCGATGGAGCTTCTTATAAATTCCGTGTGTCATAAAGATACAGATCTATATTTATATTCAAATTGTTATGTAAATCAGCAATTTAGAAACGCGTCATATCTGGAGTGTTTGCGTCTGGTTACTGCTCTATCGTTATTATTGTCCTTGATTCGACATCATAATAAATTGTGGCAAAATTACGTTATGGCAGGCGTTTACGAGAGATTGGTCATAGAAGGCTACGTATCGGAAAGAATCGATTGCTATAAGGGTAAGCTCGCTCCATCGTTGACTTTGTCTTTGTCATCTCTGACCTAGACTAGAGTCAAGAGCAAACCCATCACAAATTTTTTTTTTTTTTTTTAATATATACAACGTGTTGATTTGCATCCTAGTCAAATTCAAGGACGTTATTATGCTAATGATTCTCGACCCAAATCAACAATAAAATGATTAGGTATTTTTTTTTTTTTTTCTTATTTACGGAAATCCGTAAGTGTAAACCAGCCGTATTTAAACGCGGCCCGTCTGTTACTAGCCCTATAACCGCGCTTTCACACACAAACAAACGCAAACAATACATACATAACGCATACGCAACGATCATTCGATAAATTCGTAGGTAATCAATCGCACCCCAATCACAGTACGGGGACTCTCCCGCGCAAGCTCTTAGCCACGCCCCCGCGGCCTCGGAACTAACAGTGTGTTTGATGTCGCCGAAGCGTGCGTGCGCTTTGCGAATTCCGCTTCTCCGTACATCGTTGAGACGTAGGTACAAAGTGCAAGATGACTGACAATTATTCCAATGTCGAGTTGGTGGAGATGGTGCGCCTGTATGCCATCAGTGGAGACAGCCTACGTGGAGCCAACCGGATGTTCACGGAAATGTTTCCCGGTCGGGAACCCCCATCACAGAGCGTCATGCTGGCTGCTACGCAGAGACTGCGGGATCATCGGCAGTTTGACGTTCCCCGGCATGCTCATGCTCGCGGCAGCGTAGGCCTGCCTGTCGCCTTGCAGGAAGACATCCTGGAATACTTCCAGCGAGAACCAAGGGCAAGCACGCGGGAGGCTGGTCAACACTTAGGAGTGCACCACACCACAGTGTGGCGCCTACTGAAGCGTGAACTGCAACACCCGTTCCACTACCGCAAGGCACAACCTCTACTTCCAACAGGATGGCGCTCCCCCTCACTATGGTGGGCAAGTACGCGAGTACTTGACCGAAAATTTTGGTGACCACTGGATCGGTCGCGGAGGACCTGTGGCCTGGCCTCCGCGTTCTCCAGACCTGACGCCTCTAGACATTTATTTGTGGGGAGAAATTAAAAGGTTAGTTTACACGGAGGAAGTGACAAGTGTAAGAGAATTACATGCAAGGATCATTAGTGCTTTTGACACTTTAAAAACGAATGTGTTAGTGTTACGTAAGCTGAAGGAAAACCAGCTACGTTGTGCTCGATTGTGCGAAGAGTGTGATGGTGGCAACTTTGAACCATACCTAATAAGGTAATTTATTTATTTGTACATTTTGTAAATACGTTGTAAGCTTAATCAATTTTACTAGTGTAAATAAGTTGATTTCAAATTTTTAACTACGCCAATAATACCTAAGAGTCGAAAGTATCACCACGTAATTACACTTAACTAGCACGTCTTTCCATTTCCATCAAACGTAGAAAACATTTTTAGACTTAGTAGATCGGTACACTAACTAAGGTAGGTATTCTTGCCGGTCCTAAGCCCGAAGGAGAATTTCAAATCAACCAATTTAATATCCACAAATAAAAACAAAATCACTACGAAAACTTTAGGTTGAAGCATAAAGCAAAACTAACATTTTATTAATCATCTGATAACAGGTCAGTGAACTTTTCTTTGGCGCACTAGTATTACTGTCATTAGTAAGATTTCCGTATTCCAATGATGCTCAAAGATGAGTTAATTATCAAGCGAAATTTATGATAATAATGTCGGTGATTTTCGAAATAAAATTAGGTAAAATTATTGCTACCGGTCATTGATCGGTCGCGCTCGCGCGCGCTATCATTTCGTAGGTAAGACGTCGACACTCACGCACACAGCTGCATTGCCGCTGTGTGCGTAGTCGATGATTTCTCTCTGAAGTCAGATGGTTTGATTCTGTTTTATTTGTATTGAATAAAGGGCTTAATTCTGAAATACTGTTAAATTTCAACAACAAAAAATGCAGCGCTTATTAGTTATTGCCCGCTACCGTACTTTCGATTGATTATTTAAGCAGCTGTTCCGGCGTGAAGTACCGTCTCACCTTTGCTAGGACCCCCAACTTTCTGGCAGCCACTTGAGCCTTTGCCTCTATGAAAGGGCCAAAATTGAGGGTAGATGTTAACGTAACACCAAGAAGGTCAAGTCGGTCGGTTATCGGCACGGTTACACCACGAAAAGATGGAGCTGGAATTGGCTCCTTTTAGCGGAAAATAGACACGCTTGGGTCTTAGCAGCATTGAACTTGACCAGATTGGCATCGCCGCATTCTGAGACAGCCTGTAAGGACAAGTTCAAGCGCTCAACCATAGCCTCTCGGAGAGACCGGATCTGCGACCCACCAGCTCGTGCGTCGGACACGTATCTCTCAGCAACAGTGCTGTCGTCTGCATACCCAAAGGTACCGGGTTTTAGCAGATCATTAAAATGCAGCAGGAACAATATTGCCGAGAGCACCGACCCCTAAGGAACCCCAGCATTCATATCCAGTAGTCCAGACGAGCAGCCATCTATGACCACTCGGATAGACCGATCCCTCAGGAAATCTGCGATCTAATCACACATTATAAATCGCGTATTGTCGGTCGCTAAGGATATCATTCGCTTCTAGGTATGCTAGGAGCTTACGATTCAGTACGCGTTCCATACTCTTACAGAGTATGGACGTTACCGAGATGGGTCTATAATTCGACGGGTTAGAACGACTACCCTTCTTGGGCACGGGCTGCACGTTAGCTTGCTTCCAAGCATTCGGTGCTTTTCCAGTCTCAAACGAAAGGCGAAATAGGCGTGTCAAGATTGGAGACAACTCAGGCGCACAAGTCCTCAAAACAATTGCCGGTATCCCGTCGGGGCCACTAGCCTTATTCACGTCTAGGTTACGCAATACCCGAAGAACGTCCTTCTTATGAATGCGAATGTTCGACATACTCGACTCGCATCCGTCAGGAGAGTAGGGGGCCTCGCGCCACCAGGATCTAGACGCGACGAATCCGCAAACATAGAAGCAAACAAGTTTGCTTTCTCCTCAGCGGAGTGGGCCAGTGACCCATCGGGTCTCAGCAGTGGTGGTAGTGAGGGGCGGCAGAAGTTCGATTCGACCGACTTAGCCAGGGACCAAAAAGCTTTACTACCTGCTGGGTATGAGGCAAGTTTGTTCCCTATTCGGCTAATGTGGTCAAACCGAGCCCTCCGCAACACCTTCTTGCTGGACTTGGCAGCCCTGTTAAGGGCTCTCTTCTTCTGAATCACGTCATTTGCTTTGTGCGCACGGGCGTCGACCCATGCTAGGTACGCCGCATGTTTTATCGCATTAGCGCGATTGCACTCGGCACCAATCCATGTGCGAGCTTCGCTAGACATTGCTACGTCTGAGAACGGAATGTAGTACTCCATTCCCTTCCGCAACACATCCGTCACGGCGTCAGCGCACGACGAAGCATCAGTTGAAGGAAAGCAAGTAGGCTGCCAAAGGTAACATGTGAAAAATGATCGCATGCCATCCCAATCTGCTGACCTGTATCGCCATACCCGCCGGGTGCCTTTTGGGCTAGGATCGGGCGGGGAGTAGACGGACACAGGTATCACCAGACAGTGGTCGGAACTACCCAGTGGAGAAGAAATCGACACCGAGTACCGGTCTGGATCTGTTGTCAGCAGAAGGTCCAAGCAATTGGCTGTGTGCGAATCAACATCCGGCACCCTCGTTGCCCCCTGGACCAGGTGAGATTTAACGCAAGCGCTAGCTTTCGCGCCTCTCGTCCAGCATGGTCTGTGTGCTGGTATGGGAAAAGCCACTCCTGATGGTGGGCGTTGAAGTCCCCCAGCAACACCAATTGGGCAGAAGGGTACCGCTGCTGAGCCGCATCCGCCGCCTCACTGAGGTGCTGCATTAGCCCAGTTGTCTCCAGATCACCGCCGTGCGAACGGTAGACACAGGCGTAGATAATTTTATCTAGGCCGGTGTCCACTAAAGCCCACATCGTTGAGAACCTGGAGTTCTCAATATTACGGAGACGCCGATAGCAGATGTCGTCCCGCGCGTGGTCTGAAGTGGTGCTCCAGGGTAAACCCTGGGTATGTAAGATACGACACGTCAGATGAACATCCGATCTGCGTCTCCGTCAGAAACAAGAGCGCTGGTTTCTCGGTCTCAAGGTGGTGATGGACTGCGGCGAGATTTGAGTGCAGACCTCGTATGTTGGAGAGGTGCACTTTATGCGAGAGGGAGTGCTGCCGCTGTACAGCTTTTCTCTTTTTGTTCCTGGCCATATTGTTTTGAGTTAGTAGGTTAGAGGAGAAGGAAGTGAAATGAGGTTCCATGCTGCCAACCCTCAGGCACGCTCTGACAGGACGACATCATTGGGGGACTAGTCTGGAGACTGCGGGGACGCCCGAGCCCCCCCGGAAATGTCCATCGGGCCCTCTCGTCTGGTCGCCAACCAGCACGATGGTGCATTCCGGGATTTTTCGACAGTTGGCGGGGCAGCCTTTTATGTATGGCTAGTACACTACTTGGGCCCCCAACTACCTGCGGTCGGCCAGCGGCGCACCGTGCCTCGGATCCCGCTACCCTCCACGACTAGTCTCCCGATACGCCCATATCAACGCGAGCCTGGTCGGTCTACCTGCATCGGAACAACTATTTCGACCCAACTCCTCTGAATTGGCTACACTGAGCAGCGTACCGGAACGCGGCTAGGCCACTTGGCGGTACGTCTTTGCCCAGTAATAATAATAATAATAATAATAATATTTCACAACTATCACACAACGCCATCTAGTCCCAAGCTAAGCAGAGCTTGTGTTATGGGTACTAGACAACTGATAAACATACTTATATATTTCTAAATACATAAATATTATAGATAAATTACACCCAGACACAGAACAAATGATCGTGCTCATCACACAAACATTTGTCCTGGGTGGGAATCGAACCCACGACCTCCGGCATAGCAGTCAGGGTCACTAACCACTAGACCAACAAGCCAGTCATCAGTGGGTGGTCACAAGCCATTGGCCGAAGCCTACCACCAGTTAGTGTCGCCTGATTAGCACCACCCGGGGACCACGTGTAGGGACTAGCAATGGGTATTCTCCTACGGACGCGGGTGACTCGGCCCCCAGTCAAATAAAAAAAAAGAGAGAGCAATGCCCCGCTGTGGGATGCTGCACCTACATTAATTAAATGGTACACGTACTCCTCATTGTCTGGTTGGAGAAAATGATGCATCGGAAAGAGTGAAAGGCTAGCAAACCATTGCCCAGCAGTGAACCAATATTGCAGTATAAAAAATGGCAATACTATTTGCCACTACCAACATTCATCACTACAAACTCAAGAGAATAAAAAAAACCCAAAGACAATATAAAGACATTGTAATTAATCCTATGTTCAGGAATGCCCAAGGTGCCTGCTAAACCTTATCAAACGCTTTCTCCGATTCTAAGACATCACAAAGCCGTAATTGTATTAATTAAGTACGAAACAGTAAGATAACTGTTCAAGATTTGTTTTAATTGTTGTTCACTTGGCTCCAAATATCTGCGTTTGGCAGGGAAGGATATTGAAGTTAATAGTATTGTAGGTACCTACATGACATAGGTAGGCAGGTACCTACGATGTGCACGTGTTTGAGTTTGTGTTTAAGTTTGATAAGGGGTTTTGTTATACTAGGCAACTGAAGTTTACTTTTTCAGCGGAAAACGGAGATTACGAAAATTTCTCAAAGAAAGAACTCTATAGGAACCTATTATACTTACCAACAGAAGGATTTTTCTATAGATTATTCGACGTTTGTTGCTTACTAATTCACTGTGATTAGGTATATAAGACATGAAACCAGTATGCAGTGGTAGTTTTGATGCAATAAGAACTTACCAATATAAGCTCTGACATCGTATGAAGTTCCGATGGGTGCTCCATGGTACTGCTTAGCTGGTACCAGCTGCACGCTAGGTGGCGCTAGTGGGGTCAGCTCCAGATGGAATGGATACGCGTTGGCACCCAGGCGTTTTATTAAAGCGTCCTGTGAACAGAAAATAAGTGTCAAAATGGCTGAAACCTTGATCTTTATGAAATTATATTATCCTTGTCTAATTCGATCATCGCTCTGAAACGTCAAAGTAATTTCTAAGTTTTAAGGGCACTCAGTTTAATGAATCTGCGTCCGCTGATTGAAAAGGTTAGGAACAATGTACCAAATTGTGTATGAAAAGGGCAATGATGGACTTGTTACTGATTACTTTCTAAAGCTTACAATAGCATAATCAGATAATAGTGTTTTCACCCACGGTCCACTTGGAAGTCCCTGAACCGCCTCAGAATGCTAGTAGGATGATGTAACGTCAACCTCGTAAAGTGGGTGCCCCAAAACAATCAGTCACAGTGACCTTTGTGTTGCCACCAATGATGCTGTGAAAGTGATAATATTTTGGGCCAATCCAGGCCACTGGAATCTGAAATACTTTCGTGCTAACGACAAATAGAAGAAGTGAATGTTTCCACACCTGGGACAGAGGTTTCTTCCATGTGAGAAAAAGGGCGCTTTAGTACCCACCTACACCATGCGGGTAAATTAGCTAGCAAAATTTATGAAGGTAGCAAAAATTAGCTCAGCAATGAAAGTTTTTCAAACAAATAATAATATGCCTGTTAATGAAAGTTAAATAGAAGAACAAAACACTGTTGATTCGGTCATTTTAGCCAATTTGGAACGCAAACAAAAAAGGGTTCAGGTTAATTAAATCAAACAGTGATCTCAATTAAGATACGCCACGATATTACCACGTTAGCAAGTAATAATCTAATTAGATTATTGCTTTATGCTACACACACACACATTACTTTGTTACAGGCTTTGATAATTATCAACGCCTGTGCCTTTCTAGGAAACGGAACCAATTCCAACTGGTCCATTATAAAAAAAATGTTTTATAACTTTATAAGTCTGAAAGTATCAATCAATCAATCAATTTATTATTTCAGACATAGTCCATAGTAGTAGTAGTAGTAGATTATGAAATCCCAATCCCTGTTTTCGAAGAAGTTTAGTAACGTTCGGTGAAATATTATCCGAATTAAAAAAAAAATATTTTTAGATTATATTTATTATTTTTCAGAGACAACAAAGCAAGAGGAGAGAGGGAAGAAGCGTCTCATATTATCTACAGTCTACACACATTATTAAAATAACGGAAGAAATATTCTTATGAAATGTTCAGAAAATATTGTTGCTTCGAGTTAATTGCTGCGGCTCTTATAACGAAAACAAATACCTTGGCTTTTCGTTATTTTTATTCATTGGTAGAGAATCAAAACACGGAAAAAATTAAAAACAATATCAGTATCTATACAAAGACTGTTATTTTATTAAAGCTAACACAATTTTTATAAATTATTTACGGCAAATAACTTAATATATTCTCTTTTTATTGCTCGTGTCTCGGTAGAATATGATGTTCAATTTGAACACGTTTCTAACATAATTTCAATTGTTACATTTATTCAAAAACCTTAAATTTATTACAGCATCATTTTAGCACGTGTAGGCGTAGAAGTAAATGGTAATGTACTTTAGAATTTGATAGAAACACTAAGTCTGGCGCCTGAGTACTCATCGAGTATTTTAGAATATCAGCAAGCTGTTCATTTGGTCACAAGGAAGGCGTTCTCTTCGGTCTTAGAATAAAAGCTTTGCCATGTACGTAGCAAATGCTGACAGTGCTTTGTGCACTTTTCCCATTAACAGCGATTCGGACGAATTCTTTTAGGCCCAGTAAGTTATTGCCATCCGTCTTTTTCCCGTTTGTTGCTTTTAGATTCATCAGTCCAGAATTAGATCCTCGAATATTCTCTAACAAAATGTCCCTAGATACTAGTTTGGGATTTGTTCAGACACAAGCGTATACAGACGTAACTTGGGCAGTCAGAACACAAGTTTAATTTGCATACTTTGAACTAGAATATCGAGCAGCAATTTGCGAAGTCGTGTCTTTAACTAGTTTAGTATCAAGATGTTGCCATCTCGTTTTACGACACCCTGGGTACGTTCTGGTAACATAATGATAGCAGTTTCAAATACCAGTGCCACAGTCCTGGAAACTTTGTTAGCAGGAGTTTCGTTTATTGTTATTTGTTTTGCTCGTAACAAGTTGGTTATTAGTGAAATTAATTAATAGGTGCTAGTTATGTTATCTGCTAAATAATGGATACTATCTGTTTAATCAAAATTTTATCCTCATTCCCTGGCATAAATGCAGCTTAGCCAAAGCATGGAATTTTGCACAAGGTTTCATAACAAGAAAGGACAATTCTTAGGGTTCCGTATGTCCAAATGGAAAAACAAAACACTTATAGAATCTGGCTATCCGTTTCCAAGTTATAATGATAATATAAAAACCCGAGAAAGATAAACAAATCAAGTATATTGACTTGTCTCGCGAGGTTGTCGACATGTGGGAAGTGCACTCCGCAATCACTGTACTGATAGTCGTGATCTCGTGACAGCCGACGGTTTAATAGCCACGAGCCTCGACTAACACCTCAGAAGGCTCTCGTTAGGCAGCTGGATCAAGGGCTTGATTCAGAAAGCGGTACTTCTGGACACGGCTCGCAGTGTTAGAAGGTTCCTCTCTCTGTAGTCCTGACCGCCGGTAGCTTGGCCCCTGTTCCCGATACCGGTGGGTTACTATTTTTATTTTTTTTAAGTTTTTTATATTTTTTTTGTAATATTTAAAATTGTAATTTATAGGAATTTAAGTGAATAATGTTTTAATGTTTTTTTTTATTTATTTTTTTTAATATTATTTAAAAAATCCGGCCAGGTGCGAGTCGGACTCACACAGAAAGGGTTTAGTACCATAAACCTTAATATTTATTATTTGTTGTTATAGCGGCAATAGAAATACACAATCTGTGAAAATTTGAACTGTCTACCTATTACGGTTCTTGAAATACAGCCCGCTGACAGACAGACGAACGGATGGACGGACAGCGGAGGCTTAGTAATAGGGTTCCATTGGTTACCTTATGGGTACGGAACATTAAAAAACCAGGAAAAGAACCTTGTAATAATTCTGTTGTTTAAATTAACATGTTAAATTAACAAAAAAAATATTCGTCCGAAACTCTGCGTGTGGGTCTGATTCGCACTTGGCCAGTTTAGAAAATTCGTTTCCTTAATGGAAAACTCGCTCGTAAAGTCTAAGTTAATGTAAAATAAAGTTCGTCGTTTTTCCCCAAATCCCATCCCACGGCTTGTATCTAAAAAGTCCTAAAGCGGACAGCACCTAAACATCACTCAAAGAGAAAGTCGAGTCTTAACCGCTTTAAGACACCTCAAAGAGCTTGGCAACAGGTAGAACATTATCATAAATTCGTTGCACTAACACAGGACAACTTGCCTTATACGTTTAGTACACATACCTACATGGTGCCATTTTAGTATTCTTACAACGGCAGCCCACTTCAATCTATCCAATGACTAGTAAGTACTACACATAAAAAAAATATATTTATGAATATTAGAATTATTAAAAAAATTACACATCCAGGAGCGAGCCCAGTCCTTAGCCTTCTTATAATAAAAAAAATAGAGCTTAGAGGTAGTTTATCTCGTGTACATTAAGTGGGCCGCCTTTGTAATGAGACATAAAAAGGCATTGTATATCTACAAGTGTCTTGTGTGAACCTAACAGCAACCCACACCTGTTACACCCAGACCTTTTTGAGAGGAGCATGGAAAATTGTTAGGTGACCTTTACAACTGCAGCCCCATTATGTCCGAAGATTTACGAGCTAAAGGGGATTGTATCGCAAAATGGGAGTGTATTTTTTATATAGAATCGGTTCGAATTTCGTCGGTGTTTTTTTTGTAAGTAGAATGTTTTAATACAAGAGTGGGGTGTAAGCAGCTTAGGATTTTAACACAACATTCAATTTCTCCAGGACAGCAACTTTTATGAATAAAAAAAAAGAATACATGTACCTTATACAGTTTATTTTTTAATTAATTTACCAGAATGTTTTGATACTGTGACAATCAGTCTGTAATGCTATTGGTTCTTTTTATGAAACTATAAAACGTACGTTGCTTGATTAAATGTAAAAGATTTTTACGCGCATTTTACAGCACAAAACTTTTTACTAACTTTAAATTACTTACCCTTTGCACTGTTTCACAATGTTCGCACTATAAATAAATCGTTTGTGAAATAATCAAGAAATATTTGTAAAACGAAAATATGAAATGTAAATAGCTGTTCGTTAAACCCTTTGAGGGTGTATGAGTTCTTTAGAGAATAATCATATTGAAGTTTTGTAGTGGACTTATTTTAATGTCCTCATTTGCACATTACTCTGTAGCTCTTTTGCTGTTAGAGAACTCAAATAAAAGCTCGCCATTTTGCATAAGCTTACCTACTGTAACATTGTGAATCCACTTTTGTGTACAATAAAGGCTAAAATGTACCTATTCTTGTAAAAAAACAGGCCAAGCGCGAGTCGGATTCGCACACGAAGGGTTCCGTACCATAAAACTTAATTTTTATTATTTGTTGATATAGCGGGAATAGAAATACACAATTGGTGAAAATTTCAACTGTCTATCTATTACGGTTCTTTTCAGCCCACTGACAGACAGACGGACGGACGGACAGCGGAGGCTTAGTAATAGGGTTATGTTGGTTGCCCTTTGGGTACGGAACCCTAAAAATCATATTACCTATCTTATCTTGTACTGCAGTCGTGGGGTCAGAGTGTTTATTACTTGTCAAGGCGCTTAATTGACACTTCGCGTGACATAGGACACAAAGTGCCCACTGGCTTTTACCTCCGACAAAGGATAAGCATTGCCATATAACGTGGCAATACTGCCAGCCTTTTTGGCACATTACCAGAGGCCAGGGATGCGGAGGATATTTTCGACGCCATATTTTAGTTGGGTTTTAGATAGTTAAGAGTTTCTTATTTAAGTGCATTACTACTTAATAGTTCGTTTTATTAATTAATTAAAGGAATCTTATCTTGCCTCAGTTTCTGGAGATACCTGCTTTCACTGATCATTCACAGTTACGGAACCTTTATACCTTTAGGTTCCTATACTTAAAGTCCGCCTCAGAAAATTACAATTCTAGCGATTACGATGCTATACTTAGAACCTTTGATAGAACATTGTCCATGAATATTTTAAAAGGTGCGGCTACTCAGCACAAAATTGCACGTCCGTCGAAAATAAAATAAAATCGCCCCATCATTCTATTTGTGAGAAAATCAAAGCAGCTGCACGAGTTAATATTTATGGCGGAGATATCTGAGTGTAGCTGATTAAAATGAAAATCACGTCTAAACGGCTATTTCTAATTTTTTGGAAAAAATATTAAATTAGACTATTTTCTTAATAATTTGAAATATGACAATTTTGAGTTTTATTCGTTCAACATGCTGTAATTATGTCTAACACGGACATGAAAACGACAATCGGACCAAAACCGGATTTTAACGGAATTTACACTATCTCAAAGACAATTTAATTACCTACATTTAGATTTACGGCTACTTTTTAAAGTCTTGGAGTAATAAGGTAAGTACAAAAAAGGACTGAATTTTGAGTCGCGCGGGTTACCTCGTGGTCGCTGGCGTATGTCGTCGCCTTAAGGTGGGTGACCAATGCGAACATCCATTGCGGTATATCGAAACCCCTCCTTGCCTCGGTTGGACCCGATTGTCTGGACTTGTAGCTTCTTAACAATCGTTACGGGCAGTCATGATCAGAAACACAAATATCTGAAAACCTTTTTTGCTACGGGGTGATACCCAGTTACTGGGTTAAGAAGGTTGTATGTAAAATGTTGGTTTTATATGCATCCAGTATGTTGCGAATGTTGTTGGTTGGCTCCCAGACCGCAACATACATGTAGTTGGGAAAAATAAAGGTAGATTGATAAAAAATTACCTGGAGAGGAGAATTGGGCTCTTTGTCGTGGTTGCAGTGCGGCGGCCATATCTGTGCGAGGCTCATGATGGCTTCATTGCAGAACTTGAGGCCCATGACCTCTTCATCTTCTCGTCCATATCTGTGAACGAAATACTTATTTGAAATCACTACATAGTATAAAAGAAAGTCGCTTTCTCTGTCCCTATAAACTACGCAACGGAATTTGATGCGGTTTTTTTAATAGATAGAGTGATTGAAGAGGAAGGTTTATATGTATTGTTACGCGCCAGAATTAATGTTGGGTACATGGCGGCATTTGCGTGCTGCCAACGCCATCTAGTATCAGGTAGCAGAAACCAACCAAACATTTACGTGCTGCCATCTAGTATCAAGTAGCAGACATTTACGTGCTAGAACATTCTCGATGTTTTGACCGGACCTGTGTGTGCCCGAACTTTCCAGAGGTTTCCATACAGGAGGGTTCTGGAAATGACTGTCGGTATATAAATTCAATACTGACTGCCGTCGCCGGACATCCGGCGATAACTTCGAGAGCGATCTTTAACTGCGAATTATAGTGAAGTGAAGTGTTCAGTAGTGCGATTGTGTTTTATAATTAGTGTGTTTTAAAGTGCTAATTAGTGTTATAAATTAAAGTGTCAGTTTTGGTTGTTTAATCGGCTGTTTTTATTGTAACGCACCCTAAGCTCGTAACAGTATAATAACATCCATTAAATAGTGGAGAAATACTGTTATTTTTGAGGTTTCTAATCTGATGTCGTAAATAATTTAATTTTATGACGCAGACGAAGTTGCGCGGGTCAGCTAGTATTTTTATAAAAGTCATACGGTTAAGGAAGAGCGCCAGAAATAAAAGAGCTGAATCCTGTGAATGAATCGAAATTTACGGCAAAATTATTATGACACATATTCAAACTCGCGTTACCTATACGCTGTAATAGGGCTATAAAATAATAAACATGAATGAATAGATACTATTCGATTGGTGGAAAAACACATAAAATTGGTGGAAAAAAAGAGAAGCTAATAGGTACGCTTTTGAATTTATTCTTCTACCCTTGTCATACAAAATGTCGTTTATACCGGATGGCTTCAATTCAATATGGCGGGACTTTTGAGTGAACTCGCTACAATTACAATCACTACAAGGACAATTAGTTCTGTCTTTGTTTACAACATCGGCTTTTTTGAGATTTTTAAGCAATATTTATAACTGCGTCTTATATCCTCCCTTTTTTTTAGGATGGGAAATCATCAAATGACTCCTCCCGCTCTGGGTGAAGCAGGAGGGAGTGTCAGACCATGGCTTGAAACAGTGCCGAACGCGAGAGATCGCCGTCGCCGATCGCCTCGACGAGGACACGGCGGTGCTCCGCCCAAGCAGGGCAGACCTCCACCGTATGCTCCACCGTGTCCTCCGGGCGGTCCTCGCAGTGTTGACACCCCGGGCGTATCCTCCCGCCGAATTCGAAACAGGTACCTCCCGAAACAACCGTGTCCGGTGATTACCTGCGTCAAACGGATGGTAAGGACGCCGTGGCGCCGCTCTAGCCACTCCTAAAAGAGGGGACTTATCGCCGCAATTGTGGCGTGCCCACTATCTCCTCCCTAGGTTTTGAGAAATGTAATAATAAATCCAGTCAAATACCCTGTTGATGGAATGTATTTTTGCTGCTCTCCGTTAGAAAACTGCACATACTACACATGGTACTAAGATATCACAAAATTCTACCCTTTAGCCATGCCAAACTTAAAAAAAGACGGTGTGATATAGTAGCTCCTACATATTCAGCACGTTCAAAATTTGCTAGTCGCCAAAATGTAACTCAAGCCCCGCGCGTTTATAATAAAGTAAATCGCATACTTAACATTTACCCCATGCAGCTGTATGAGTGTAAGAAGACATTGACGGAATGGCTCTTCACACTTAATTATGATGCCGTGGAAGACATTTTGGCGACTCTGGGTTGAACGTCATGCATATACACACACACACACACACACACACACATACACACACTCCAACACACCCCCATTCATACACACACACACTCCAACACACCTCCACACTCATTCACACTTACACACAAAATATAAATTTACACATTCATAAACACACGTAAAAACACACATTTATACAAAACACACTAGTTTACACACACTGCCATAAACATGATTTTCATTTTTCTTTTTATTAGTTTTATAAAAAATGTGTAACTTCTACCTAATTAGCACAACGATACAATTGTTAACTAATCGAGGAAGAGCGAGGTTTATCCCATCACAAGTATCTTCGGATTACTTTCTGGGAAGCCCCGGCAACTTAATTGTAAAGATTTAAGATAATAAACACATTTTTTTTTTTTAAACTGCCAATGGCATCATTTGACTTGCATCTAATGTGATGACGATCAATTCTGACCTAGAAGCGATAATGCTTATATTATCATCATATTAGACGAAAGACATCCACTGTTGGACATAGACCTCCCCCAAGTGTCGCTTCAACAACCGGTCCTGTACGTCTCGCATCCATCGGCTACCCGCGTACCTCACCAGGTCATCGGTCCACCTATTGGGAGGCCTTCCAATGCTTCGTCATCCGGTACGCAGTCGCCACTCCAGAACTTTTCGGCCTCATCAACCATCTGTTTATAATGCTTATACCTAAGCATTATTTAACTACCATTATGTCCCACACAGTCATTAAGAAGGTACGGGTCCCTAAACATTGATTGAAATCCCGTGGTGAAAAAAAGCTTTTTAAAATAATACTACAATACCATTCATTAGGCACCTCAAAACGCTTCCCGACCACAAAATTATAATAAATGGACCTTTAATTAAGGTCCGAGGTTGAAATGTGAGCAGACTTCCTGAGTTTCAGCAGCGGAAGGTTCAATTACAGGGTATTTTTCAACAATTTAGTGCTCTGAAGGTATAATTTCCATATATTGTAGGGACCAGGTGGTTTATATGGAGGTAATTCTCAGGAAAATTTTTCAATGGCATAAATGTTTATGGCTAGTTTGTTTTAAAGAAATGTTTGTTCAGCTTATATTGCAGCCTAAGTAAATACACAGGACGAATTTTTAAAGTGTGCGTGGATGGCCAAATCCAAAACTATGGATTAGCGAAAATAACTCAAAGGAGTCTCGAGCCCGATTTTGATGAAAATTAAAACTGTATCATTGGATTTTTTAAAAATCGGTAGGTATTCCTAATCAGGAATCTATCTATCTATTTATTAGACAGCAAAAGGTCCACACTGACGATAAACAAAACCGAACCGAACCGGAATCGAACCGGTTGATGTTGGAAAAAAAACAACCATACACCGAATATAAATACGATCTCAAAATTTTAAGACCTAAAATTAGAAAAATAGGGTTCACAAACTTAAAATCTCGAAATGGTTTTAGAATCGGCATGGGTAATTTTTTACTTTACATATCGAAATGATTCAGTAATCGTTATTGTTGTATTTACATTTGTTTTCAAAAGCTCAGTTTTAAAATAAAATGCAACTAGTATTTTATTTTTAAAGCCGTATAGTGTAGGCCGGTGCCGTATGGTGCCGTAAAAGAATAAACCCATCACTTCCCGTGGGTGTCGTAAGAGGCAACTAAGGGAATCGCCAGAGAATGGGCAGCAGCGTTCTCTGTAAAACTGAACAGAATTTTATTTTTAAACTGAGTTTTTAAATAGTAAAAAACTTTTTACCAAAAAAATATAACCGACTCCCAAACAAAACACTACAAAGAATAAAACAACCTTAATTTCGGAAGTCGGTGTTTTTGGTTTTGTTTCTTTATTTTATTCTTTGTAGTGTTTTGTTTGAAAGTCGGTTACATTATTTTGTAAAAAGTTTTTTTTTTATTTTTCTTCTCTTTTAAGTGGTGATACTTGGACGACGTCTTCGTCAACGCAGAAATTGAAATAAGCAAAAATGCTCATAAAATAAAAACTACTGAACCAAACCGAATCAAATTTTTATGGGACCAAATGGCAAGTATACAGCATCTAACTAAAAAAGAATCATAGAAATCGGATCGGAAACCTCGGAGTAATCGGTGTACATACATAAAAAATACCCGCCGAATTGAGAACCTCCTCCTTTTTTGGAAGTCGGTTAAAAAGATTAAAAAGACACATCATGATTGTTTATCTTTTTTAACTACCTAAACCTTTCAAGGATACATTTCGTCGGTAATGTTTAAGTTCCATGGTATTACCTACTTTGCCATCACTGGTCATAAATTCATACACCGGGCTGCTACTAAGAAATTCGAGATGGAAAAAACTTTACCCAATAAAATCAAAGGAAAAAAGATAAAAGGCTTATCTTTTGCTTTACATACCATTAAAGTATTATATTTCGCACTAGCAAGAGGCTCTTGAATTATTATAAGAGAAATATTTCGTTATCTTCGACCCAACTTTTTGTTGCCCTTTGTAACTTTATATATGCTTGCAGTCGAATAGAAATATCATGTTTCAGCACTTTCAGAATTTGTCCGGTGTCGAAGGTCGAAATTCTTTGCGCCTTCGCCCGCGTGGTCCCTAGGGAACATACTCCCGGGATATATATAACCTATGTGTTACTCTAGACTATAATCTACCTCTCTGCCTAATTTCATGAAGAGCCTTTCAGGCGTTCTGACGTGAAAGAGTAACAAACATTTAGTATGTATTATTGAAAATTGATTTGTATGCTTTTATGGCTATACAATACCTACTTAACCTTTTCCTATGTCTGAATCGGTTTCTAGTCTAACCGGATCTAAGTAAGTACATGGAGCGCCTGCCAATCTGACCTGCACAACCCAGTAACTGGGTAACATTATATCCCTTGGGAAGACTGTCATTAATAGCTTTAGATGAAACAACTCGCCTATGTCGAAATTTTTTGACATAGTCTTACTATGTCATTGATAGCTTTAGATAAACCACTTCCCTATGTTGAAATTTGTTGACATAGTCTTACTATGTCATTGATAGCTTTAGATAAACCACTTCCCTATGTTGAAATTTGTTGACATAGTCTTACTATGTCATTGATAGCTTTAGATAAACAACTTCCCTATGTTGAAATTTGTTGACATAGTCTTACTATGTCATTGATAGCTTTAGATAAACCACTTCCCTATGTTGAAATTTGTTGACATAGTCTCACTATGTCATTGATAGTTTTAGATAAACAACTTCCCTATGTTGAAATTTGTTGACATAGTCTTACTATGTCATTGATAGCTTTAGATAAACAACTTCCCTATGTTGAAATTTGTTGACATAGTCTTACTATGTCATTGATAGCTTTAGATGAAACGACTTGCGTATGTTGAATTTTTTCTTCATTGAAAGTGATTAGGTACCTCATCATTATCATCATCTTCTTGCCCTTACACCATGTTACTTGGAGTCGGCGCAACACGTTTTTTTTTCTTCCATTCTGCCATATCAGCCGTCACGCTATCACTAACTCCCTTTTCCTTCATATCGCTCCTCACACAATCCATCCAAGGGAATAGGTACCTACGTAATGAAAAAAAAAACATGTTTGAGGGGATAGATCCCTCATAGTGTAGTCTCCCGTCGCCATTTTAATTTCATAGTCCCCCACCACCACTTTATATTTTTGTTGTTTTTTTTTTTTTGGCGGCGTCTTATCATGCTCCCTTTGAAAAATATTCTATCATTCTATCTATATATACGCAGCAATGAAAAACATTTAAAATCGAGTAATATGGACAGGAATGTAGTACACCAGTGCCCAGACCGATCCCCTTTCAAAACAGATTGAGGTAGTACACGGTATAGAACCAGTGGGAAGGAAATTCGTCTCACAAATCCTTTCTATCGACATACCAAGATCAAGGTATGTATGTATTTATCGAACAAATTGTTACCTCGAGATACCTCACTACCGAGGTAACAATTTGTGCGATAAATGCCCTACAGGGCACGTGCTAACAAAGGGTGGTTCTCGGCCTATAGGGAGTAACGGGAGAGATATATTTGAGGCCGTATTCAAAGAGGTTACACGCGCAGAAAACATTGCTTTGCTATTCAGTTGTAGCTGTAGGTATAATGAGCCAATCTGTGTTCTATTGTTACGCAATGAGTCTTTAACATTAAATAGGCTGGTTTTGTTCTTGAATATTCAATACTTATTCGTTGGTAGACTGCCTCGTCGATCTATTCGTTAGATACAAGCACTACGACGCAGACGAAGTTACGCGGGTCAGCTAGTAAAACCTAATTGGTGAAGAGTGGATCCTATGTACGTACACCACTGTTTAACCTTTTAAGAAATACAGGCGTGATGATACGGTATTTCTTCTTATTATCTTATTTGAGAACCTTTAAAGAGACCTTTTAAAGAGAGAGTCGATTTGACTATGCAAAGATATCTCAGAGTTAAAGCCTTCTTTTAAAAAGTTCTCCTATCTTTTATTGATTCTCTTTCACGTGCAAGCTTGGAAACATTCATAAAGAATGATTTACGATTATATTCAGTCTGTGTGGGAGCTTTGATACTCGCTTCAGTACGTAGGTACTTATTTTCTTTTTTTGCAAGGAAATGACGCCATATTAACTTGGAAGATCAAAGGAATTAAGGTAAAGACTTTCCGGCTTATTTACTTATTTTTATCTCTTGCCATTTTTAGCATACGTATTCATGTTTACATATTCAAGTAACTTGAGTATTTTTTATAGTGAAACAAATAATAATGGAGAAGCATATTTACAAAGCTCTTTGCCAGACACGCATTAATGAGGGTATTATGAAAATACACTAGAGAAAATCAGTGACAGTAAAATGTCGCAAATGTGATAAAGGTTTACATCGACCCAGTCATTTTGCGTTAATTGTGAGAATAAACTAGCTACAAAGCATCTAGACAAAGAAAATCGACCCTACTAAAGTGGAAGACATAAAATCCATGAAAATAAACCAAAAGTAACCTGAAACGGAAAGATAAATAAAGATAGCACAGTAATGGAATACTTTTAGTATTTTCTTTTTTATGGAATTACACCCTAAAAGGACATGATAACATGGACCGCAGTAAAACAGACCAGACATGTCGTATTCGGTTCTACAAGATGAGTATTCATTTTTTATCGTATTACTTTTTATCTTTCAGTCATAAAATTAGGGTGGATTCATTCGTGGCAATTTCTCGATGGTCTAGTGGTCACGTAAACAAACTGCTGATCATCAGGTCCTAAGTTGGGTTGTCAGTTAGGGTGGTGTTACTGAGTTTTTCCGTCTGGAGTTTCTAAGTAGCAGTCCGAGGCCTGAAGTCGAGCTCTGATGGTAATATAGGCTCGCCCCTTATTGCATGGGCCTACTTGACTTGACTAAAGATCCTATGTCCCCTAGCTGGGGCAGAGGGCGTCCACAGTAGACTTCCATCGCGAACGGTCTTGAGCTTTACGCTTCACCTCGCTCCACGTCATTCCGATGCTCGTCGCTTCTGCCAACACGGTGCGTCGCCAGGTTTGACGGGGACGGCTACGTTTCCTTTTCCCTTGAGGATTCCAGTCCATAGCCTGTTTGGGAATGTGATCGGGATTCCTCCGGAGCGTGTGACCACCTCCACTTACGGCGCTTGATATGGCGGTCGATCTGGCTCTCGTGGCATTTCTCTAACAGCTTTACGTTAGAGATGGTCTCAGGTTAGTAAATTCCGAGTATGCGGGGAAGACCTCGGTTGACAAAGATCTGGATTTGGCGTGAGATTTCCTTTGTCACCTTCCACGTTTCACACCCGTAGAGTAGCACGGATTTGACACTAGACCCGAAAATTTTGAGTTTAATTCTTCGGGTCAGTTTCCGTGACTGCCAGACAGGTCTTAGCATGGGCCTAACACAATTGAATACAAGATGCACAGGATTGGTCGTCTTGGCTACGCTAGTGAGAGGTCAATTTACCACGGCCATGGAACGCGGAGGGCATTTGAAGGAACAAGGAGAGTCAGTAAGAGTCAAACGCTCCCCCCCAGAGCGGGAGAAGATATTAATTGATGATTTCCCATCCAAAAAATGGGGGAGGTCAATGTCCAGAAGTAGATGACTTGACTTATATGATTACGTAGAACATAACTGGCGTATTATAGGTACTATAGAAAGGAACACCTTTGCATAACCCTTCGAGTAATACAGGCGTGATAGTGTTATGTTTTCCATATAAATTACTTCGTGAGACATTATATGCTGAAAGAGATTACGTGCCTCGTCGAGCGGCAAACATGGCGTTTTATATTTTTTATCAAGTTCAAACTAACTACATATTTATCGCGTTAAAATCCCCTGGGATTACAGAACCGGATGTGAGCTTTTACGTGTCGCCGGCTTCCTTTGAACCGGTAAACTGTATCGATAAAAATGTATCGATGTAGGTAGTGCTGTACCAACTATACATAGGAAATGGATTCAACGATTGAAATCGATTTGTCTGACGATAGTAAGTGGATATTTGTTATCATTTTGAAAGATGTTAAGACAAAGGTCAATTTGAAAATTATCGAATGCAGGTACTGTGTGTACTTTGATACCCAGCTTATTTTCAATTTAAATAGGCTCTTCTCTTCACACATGTGTAAACAGTTTCTTTGTTGTTTTCCAGCCATCGAAAAAAATCCAACTCAAGATACATAGAAGCTGACTCAGATCGATCAGTTCAATATTACAATATCATATTGTTTCTTAATAAGGATACAGATGAATCATAATTATTAACTTCTTCACAAGGGTCATAAGTAAATGTACTATTTATGATGAATTCTCCTGTCATCATAATTTTGCTTTATTACTTGATACTAAGACATTTGCTCGATTAATCTATGAAATAGTTACTATTCCAGGAACGAATAGTCGATGTCAGACATAATAACTTCCATGACAGATATTTTAGGTATTAAGTTGAGTGAACTAACGTAATAACATCAATACTTATACTAGTTCTAAGAAAATACATACTAGTATTAACTCAGGCTTCTTGTCTTTAGTGGGTAGTATCCTAAACATACAAGTAGTGGTCAAAGACTTTGATAACAAGTATAAGAAGATTTAAGGAACTTATGAGAGTCAAGTCCCTACTCAACTTCTAAATGGTTCTCGTTACCGAATACTTGGTACCGAATACTTTTGAAGTATTTGAGTAAATATTGGAGATTTTTGGCAATGTGCCTAACATGTGGTTGGGATTGTGTGATAAACATATTTTAGTGTGTTAGTAAAGATATATCTAAAACAAAATAATATGGTTTATACTTATTAGGGACAGCTGAGCCGTTTTGTGGAAAGTAGTAGAATAAGCATAAACAGCTTTTGGACACACAAACCTGTTCCCACTGCTGGAACATGTGAGGATGACTTTGTCCCAGCAGTGGAAACATTGTATGTCCCATCGTGCTATCTGTAAAAGACATTGAGCTGTACATTCGGCACGCACGTCGGGTCTGGATTAGTATTTATGTCTCAAGTCTTAGAAGTTATTGTTCTATCATAATTCTGACACTACTTTCCGCTCCGCCCAGCGGAAGGAGTCATTTGATGATTTCCCATAAAAAAACGTAAGTGGTTTCATCATAAGGTGGTTTTCTCCGTTTTGAGAGTAGCAGTGATGAACTACTTAAGAGGAAATGCTGGCGGCGAGACTTTGTATGTAAAAAGTCATAATTCGAGGTTTGGCTCTCGACTGTTGTGTCCTCCAATACCGAACCGATTTAAACGATATTTCACAAACTGAATAAAAAGGAGATAAACTGTGTTCCTATGTTTCCTCTTTGATGATTTATTAACCGTATACGCACTAGAACTCTCACAAAATGCTTAAAATTTACCGATAAATTGCTGTCAACAGAGCCCTAGTGCACAAATTTGGCAACTACTAATCAAAAAAGAAAAATACAGAGACACAGTTTACATCCTTCTTATTCAGTTTGTGAAATATCTCTTACCTCGGTCTAATATTGGAGGAGAAAACAGTCGAGAGCTAAACCACGAATTATGGCTTTTTACATACAAAGTCTCGCCGGCCGCATTTCCTTTTAAATGACCCAAAATTAAATGACTGGCTAGGATAGCGCCATGTTTTAAAACTCGTATGACTTTATGTCGTGGCTGTCATCACTGGATTTCCACTACACACGTTTATGGGTTGAGTATTTGCGAACAAATAGGTAGGTATTACAAATAATATTTCACAAAAGTACATTACATAGCTCGAATACCGCAACTAACTTCGCGTTGTTAATACACATTTTAGTAAATCATGATCCATTATAATCATATTTTACCAACATTTAACCATGTATAAACTAAGCTTCTACTCGCCTAATAATGTTAGACGTTAATGGATTTAGTTACCATGTACTAGATCGAATTTGTTTAGGTAGAAAGTATGTGGTTGTAAAACTGTTCCGGAAATTATATATGGTAGTTGTTTTAGGAGTGATTTAAAATTAATAGACTATCCTTTAATATTAAAGGATATTAATATTGGAAAATTAATAAAGGATTATTAATATTAATATGACCATTTTTGGGACACTCTGTATATACAGGGTGTTCCAAAAATGGTCATATTTTAAGGGTGGTGTACAGTGACTGTTATTAAAATAGAAAAATGACTTTTTCAAAAAGGCGACCGCTAAAACCTACAAAAAATGTAAAAAATAAATTTACTGATCAAGCTGTCTGATGTAGTTATTGGTGTTTATTTTAGTTCAATCACATATTCAGTGCCAGGAACTGCATCAAGCTGCTTGAACATTGATTTTTTTGGAACATTTTAGTCGTTTATCGAAATCGGGTTTTATGAAAAATTCAATATTTTTATATTGTTTTTTATACTATAGCAGCTACAGAACACTACCTTAAATATTACCACGCATTTCTGGAACACCCTGTAGATAATAATATGTAAACAGTTTTGTGCGCCGATTTTTTGGTGAGTGTGCGACGGAATTGCATGATTTAATTCCGTCAAGCCCGTTCCATCATCGGACCACAAGACGAACGGCGATGCGCCACCGGTACATGGTGGACATCCCACCGACACGCACTAAACGTTTTGGGAACACATTCATAGTGCGTAGGTACAGCTAAGGAGTGGAATTCTCTGCCAGAGTCTGTGTTTCCAGATAGCTACAACCAGGGAGTCTTTAAGACAAGAGTGAATAGGTTGCTTCTAGGCAAACGTGCTCCATCTTCGACCGCATCATCGCTTACCATCAGGTGAGATAGTGGTCAAACGTATGCATATGTCAATACCAAAAAAAAAATCTATAATAGCTTGCTATAATAGCGTGAAAACCGAAACTGTTTGGTTTTACACTATTTATGTTTAAGTCTCATACAGAGGGCGAGACACCAGGTTGCTACTGAGAAATAGGTGATGATTCACTATTTTAGTGTGAGAAAAAAAATACGAAATCCATTTAGTCCATCCGTCAAATTTTAAAAAATATGGGACGAGACATTTTAGTAAAACCTTCACTATCGTAAAAAAATAATAATTGGGCAATGTTAAATGTAATCGACACAGGTAATCTTTTGATCACACAACGCCTATGTATACCTAGTACAGCGAACTATTCTGTCCAGTAAATTTAAAGTAGATGATAGACGTACGAGCAAGTACGCGTACTTATGGCTCGACGATCTTTTTCTCTACGCGTCTTGTTTTTAAGTACGCGTACTTAGGGTGACACACGAGCGAAAAAGGTCGTCGAGCCGTAAGTACGTGTACTTGCTCGTACGTCTATCACCCACTTAATATAAACTACCGAAATCACTGTAAAAATCGACAGGATATTTAATCTTGGTTCACCAATATAGTACCACCATGACTGGGCTATATAATGCTGCACTATAGAATAACTTGTATAGATATTGACGGTATGTCAGATGCCAAATTCAGGATTAAATGCCAATAAAATCAGTAACTATCAATGAAGACTCACCTGAAAGTCAGTGTGACCTGTCCATACAGCTTCTTATTCTCCAGGTACTCTGGCTCCACGTGCAGAACACCTTGGATCCTGTCAATGGAGCCATTTTCCACCACCAGGTCGCGTGACGCGAGGTACAGCGTCAGCTTGTTGTTCGGTGAGGATTTCTTAAACACCCTGTGAAAGAATTGGCTGTTAGGTATTTTATAAAAGTGACTATAAGATAGGCAGAAACTATGTAGTCGAGGTAATATTAAAAAATATACTGATAGGCAACGTAGAGCCTTAACAGTTAGGTAGGTATAAATGTTTATTTTTACGGTTCAGAACAAAATTTTAAAATAAATGATATTGAAGTTATCTATATATATAAAAATGAATTGCTGTTCGTTAGTCTCGCTAAAACTCGAGAACGGCTGGACCGATTTTAATAATTATTTTTTTGTTGGATTCGCCAAAATACAGGGAAGGTTTAAAAGCAAAAAAAAAATAGGTAGGTAGATAGGGTAGGTAGGTAGGGTAGGTAGGTAGGTAGGGTAGGTAGGTAGGGTAGGAGTAGGGTAGGAGTAGGGTAGGAGTAGGGTAGGAGTAGGGTAGGAGTAGGGTAGGAGTAGGGTAGGAGCAGGGTAGGAGCAGGGTAGGAGTAGGGTAGGAGTTATATTATAGATGAAAATTGTGACGCAGACGAAGTTGCGCGGGTCAGCTAGTTATATATAAGAAATTAAACAAAAATTACTATTTGCCCTTATCTTCGAAACTGCTGAGCCTAAAATTTTGAAAAAAATGGAGATAATAGATCTTTACCGATAAATTACAGGAAAACCTATAACAAGTCTATAGTGTTAAAATAACATGTTGAAAAAAATGAAATTCGTTCGGAACCCTTTGCACGCGAGTCCGACTCGCACTTGGCCAGTTTTTTCCATAAGGCTAAAACCAAAATCAAGATTTTTTTAACTGAACAGTTTGCTTTTGAGCTATTCAATTCAATTTATTTTAATTCAGACTTAATTGATCATAGTGTTAGTAAACTTAAAAAACTACGTTAGTAAAACATTACGAGCATAACTTAAAACTATTTAATATGGATGCGTATCCATTGCCTCCTTAGAGGACTATCTATATGCTCAGCAACAACCTTCAGGTAGCTGTTGGAACTGTCCCTCACCCTGCTCATCAGCGATGCCGATTATGGAATGGAAGCCATCCACCTGCGCGTCTGCAAACATCGCTGAAGCATTACAATAGCGAGGCAGTCCCATCAGCAACCTGAAAGCGTTGTTGTATTGGACCCGCAGGGCGCCGACAACTCTCTTCGTGTAATTGAACCACAGGCTACAGGTATAGTAGCACTGGCAGTAGGCCCTAAATAGTGTCTTCTTTACCTCTTTAAAGCACCTTGAAAACTCAACTATCTCAGAATCAGCTTTCAAGAATTCGGTCAGTCAGGAAGTCGAAGCGAATTGCACATCCCAAATCATGGACCTCTATGGAGAAGAACGTTAAAGAAGCTCCATAAACAATCTTTTAAACCATGTTATTTTTATAACAAAGGCACGCTATGAAATAGTTTATTGAAAGTGTATTGCCTACAGGAGTTGATGACGACACGGTTGGCGCAGTGGTTGAGCTATTGACTGCTGCGTCTTGTGGGTTTGATTCCCGCACAGATCAAATATTTGTATGACCCACAGATAGATTCCGAGTCTGGCTTTTTGTGTATGTGAGTTTGTATGTTTGTGAACGCACCCACGATACAGTAGAAATTCCTAACGTGGGGCAACGTTTTTTATAATAAAGAAAAAGCTTTAAACAATTTGAAAGTTTTCATTGAAAACCCGCTCAGGAACGTGGCTGTCATAAAAGAACAAGACTGTTTACAAATCTCTGGAGAAGCTCTTACCCGGAGGGGTTTTGCAACAATGGATAATTAATTGCGTCTCATTATGAGGTGCTTGAGCTATTTAATTAGACTATACAACATTATTTATTTTTAACCATACTATTTTAGACGCACTCGATAAGTCTTTCGTTTTGTTTTATTTACATTGTTTGTTATGTTTCTGCCATGTTTCAGTCTCGATAACCAACCTTTGTGAACCATAGTCTCCAACAGTGCGCCAGCGCGTTCCGTCATTTGTCTATGACATTGACAAATGATACTGGAGCACTGGGCCATTGAAATTTGGTTAATTTTGAATTTTTTTTATATTGTTTTATTTTTAGACAAATTATTATTTTCATTATTTTATTTGTATATATATCTTAGTGTTGTGTTCCGTATGTGTGTCCGTGACATCACATCAGGCCCTGTCATAACACCAGCGCTGTGATATTTATTTTTTTAACGCAGCATAAGCTGAGACAGGGACCTTTTTGGTCTCGCACAGATTAATTTTAAGATACCGCTTACGGTTAGTTTTAATTAACTTACTTTTATATGTATTGATTGATATAGGTATATGTCTTGTGCGAGTCCCAAATAAATATTTTTCTTTCTTTCTTTCTTTCTTTCTTTCTTTATTATAAAGGTTTAAGAAAGAGGAAAGAAAATACGGCGGTATGTTTATTTGTCGCAGGATGTAAGGAGTAGTATTTTGGGTATTGCCTATGGCTTTCTTGAAGAAAGTAGTTTAGTTCTATCGGCAGAAGCAGTATCGACTCTAATATTATAAAAAGCTGAAGAGTTTGTTTGGTTGAACACGCTAATCTCAGGAACAATTGGTTCGAATTGAAAAATACTTTTAATGTTAGATAGCCCATGTATCGAGGAAGGCTATAGGCTACCGCATTACGCTACGACCAATAGGAGCGGAGTATTGATGAAAAATGTGACGCAGACGAAGTTTCGCGGGTCAACTAGTTTAACCGTTAATTTTTTATTGCCACACGTGTGTGAAATTGACGCATAATGGCATCGCACATGCCATACCAAATCACGCCGTTTATACTTCTCTTCTTAAAAAACGCAGTGTTTAATATCCTATGGCCCCCGAACGACCAAAAAACATGGCGGCCGCCGATTTTTTTACAATACATTATTCAATTGTTGTTGCGTCGCGACGGCTATTGCGACCAGGTGCTCACAGCACCTTACCGTTGTACCCTTTTCCTATAGCTTTTGCCAGCGAACGTACTATAGTGATAAAAATGTAATCCTGTGTCCAACTCAGTCCAAATGTCATAAGTTAGTACCTAATGTTATTGAAATTCGTTCAGCTGTTGAGGCCTGATTGAATGACGAACATCCATTTTCCAGCAAACAGACTTTATAATTTAGGCCTAATTCCCGCCGCGGATAATCGCAATACTATGAACCCGCTGGAGAAGTACAGGAATCAGTCGCGGGAAAAAACCAAATGAGGCCGCTTGTAGTATTACTTTCCTTGACTCACAAAACCGCGGCGGTTTAGCCGTTGTGTGGCCTAGCTCTAATGCAGTAAAACAAAATCCCATGGAATCGACAAGACAGGAACTAACTTCAGTCGTCAGAGCTTCAGAACTCAAAAGTAAATTGCTCTATCTGGACACATCTAGATTACTCCAATCTAGGCCTAAATGAGCTGGACCAGTCACCAGTGTTGATAAGGTCAATTACCAGGCCAATTGTCAGCAATGGCGCTGACGCCCGCAACCAGAGCGGTTCAAATTATCTGATACATCACCCATTTTAAGGTTGTTCCACACATACAACGTCTAACTCCGAAATCAGTTGGTCAGTATATTTTGTCGAGTTATGAGTGCATAAATGTATGGGGAAATCGTTTCTTTTTTACCGCGTTTTGTTGGTCCCATAGTAGAAGTAGTTCATAATGATGAGTACAATGGCCCCTTTAGAAGTATTGCGTCTATTCTGTAACACGTTGTATAAGGGCCCCGTGGCCGAGATGTTTCCATGCCGTGGTCCGCCAAAATATGCTCTGGCACGGCCCGGAAACCGATTTCATATAAAATCTACGCACCGATATTTTTTTAGCTCCGGACGGACAACGGCCCGGACGGCCGCTTCTCGGGCAGGTCCCGGTTATGTGTGGATCAACCATTTTATAAGGTCATGTGAAATTACGTCAGAATCACATTTGTGAAGCGCCAAATCGAGTTAAAGGAATTGAGGTCGCGTGCCATGATAGTCTGGAATGCGATGTATCAATTTGCACAACCGCCGAATTATTTTCAGTGGTTATTTTTCGGGAGGAAAGCTTTGATATGGATGTGGATAATTATCAGGGCAGAGGATAATCAGAGTAACGATGGATGGACTGTGTGAATAATCTATACTAATACTAGCTGAATCGGAAACGTTGTTTTGCTATACAAAAAAAAAAATACCCTACCACCTACTCTCATACCTACCGAACATACATACAAAATTTCATGAAAATCGGTCGAGCCGTTTCGGAGGAGTTCGGTAACAAACACCGTGACACGAGATTTTTATATATAGGTAATAATAGAGCTGAAGAGTTTTTTTGTTTGTTTTTTTTTTTTAACGAGGTAATCTCTGGAACTACCAGTCAGATTTGGAAAATTATTTTTACACTAGTGGACGTCACGCGGTTTCACCCGCGTAGTTCCCGTTCCCGTGGGAATACGGGGATAATATATAGCCTATGTTACTCCCTGATAATGTAGCTATCCAATGCTAAAAGATTTTTTCAAATCGGTTGAGTAGTTTCGGAGCCTATTCAATTCAAACAAACATACAAACAAACAAATCTTTCCTCTTTATAATATTAGTGTAGATAATTGTGATATCCACATTCATGAGGAAGGCTATAGGCTATACAGGAACGGGAAAAAGCATATGTGCGTACGAAGTCGCGGGATATAGATAGTTATGGATATATAGCTTGAAAGAATATTACTATTAAGATGAAGGCAACTAGAAATTGATTGAGAAAGGAGACATGCTGCAAGCAATCTAGATAAAAAAACATAAGGAACATGTTGAAAGCTGGCTGTTTCAAGGCCTAAAGAACTGTCACATATTGATAATGAAAACAATTTTATTGATTTAAACGAAAGCCTTATCATAAGAGAGCACTGTACAATACCAACACCACCAACCAACCAATAAACCAATTCCAACCAAACCACCAATACCAAAACCAATACCTAGTGTTGCCACCTGACATTATGCTGACCTGAGGCCCTTTTGGCACAATATTGTTCTACATAACTCTTGTATTCGATGATTATAACGTATTTTTTGTTGTGCCAATAAGTGCGAGTTTCTTTCTTTCTCTCTGTTGAAAATCCAACATTCTAATAACATTTAGGCGTTCATTTCAGTTACCCAATATGAGTGAAAATAGGAATCAATTTCCCGAAAAATATTTCCCCGTTTAAGTTACAATTACTTTACGTGAGATTGATTTTATCGCACTACAGGCAGCCAATCGATTTACAGGTAATTCCGAGATCTCATTCGATAAAACGATCGTTCAGGATTCATGTCACATCGAATCACGCAATTTAGCGCAAACTATATTGAACCTTGCCGCCATTTTCTACATTCCTCAGGAAAAACAAGCGAAAATGAACTTCTTTGCTATGACTTACCGTTGAGAATTGAGTGCGTTGTCAGTCGTCATCTTTAGCTTGTTCTGTGACCTGAGGAAGAGAGAATACTGCGTTATTGTTCGCACAAATCAAATGGTAATTTTATGAGATTTATAAATATAGGAGTGTTCTCCGTATGAGTCTTTTTAAACAAGATATTTTTGGATCAAGTGACCTCATTATTAGGTTTGGAGACAATAAAAAATGTGTATTTTCTCAAAACTGCTGTTAATTTTCTTAAACTATCTTATTCACGCGACTTAACCCTGATATTTTTCGCTAGGTACTGTTGTAGCTTTTCATAAATGAAGAAATATTGTTTGTAATCGGTTAAGCATTTTTTAAGATTAGGTAGGTATAAGTATTTTAAAAACATTTCAAAATAAATCAAGAATAGCTGTCTATTAAAAAACTAAACTTCGCTCACTCAATGACTCTAATTCGTGTAATTTTGTAAGAAAAATATAAAAACAAAGTTACTGTCTAAATACCTATTATTATGAATAATACACAATACTACCTAAGCGACGATGTCTACACAGTGGGCCATACCAATTTTAGATTAAAAAAAACCGGTCAAGAACGAGTCGGACTCGCTTGCAAAGGGTTCCGAACGAATTTTTTTTTTTTTAACATGTTATTTCGACACTATACACTTCTTATAGGTTTTCCTGTAATCTATCATAAAGATCTATTATTTCCATTTTTTTTCAAAATGTTAAGCTCCGTACTTTCGGAGATAAGGGGGGCAAATGGTCATTTTTCGTCTAATTTCTTGAATAACTTCAAAACCATTTATTTTAAAATTATAAATAAAATATAATTTAAACCCTCACAGTAAGCCCTTTCATTTGATATGTCACACGATATTTTTCAAAAACCTTTTTTTTTAATTTTTTGGTTTGACACCCAAAAGTGACACCATACTAAAAAATGTATAATTTACGTAACACGTCCGTGTTTGGGTCACAGAAGTCCATATGTGTACCAAATTTCAATAGAATCGGTCCTGTGGATTCGGAGAAAACTGGCTGTGACAGACGGACAGACAGACAGACAGACACCTGAGTGATCCTATAAGGGTTCCGTTTTTTGTTCGGAACCCTAAAAACGACACAAAATTTGAACACAGTATTCGACCAACGATTCCGAGAATGATTCGACGTTTGTGACACACTTTGACAAATTCGACTAAAATCCACTCGAATCCACGATTTACCTTTATACACAAATCACAATACACTTTTCACTAAGATATTGCATTAATAATCTAATTTCATTTAATTCCATTCAATTCAATTCCAAAAACAGTAAAATAGGTACGAGAATAACACTCGCAAACGAAGACAACTTGAATCAAACTGTTTGCGTTCCAATTGGAATTGGAATTATAAATAATATCAGAGCTTGATGAATATTAAACTTGATAACAGTGACGTAAATAAGCTTATGAATTTTCATTAAACGGGCGATATTAACTTACTATCTATGATAAACTTAGTTGTTATATTTACCGATGTTAATTTTCTATCTAAAATGTCTCACAATAAGAAAACACCGTCTTTTGTTTCTAAAAACACAATCATTCATTTTCGTTCCCTCCATTTTTTGAAAAGAGAACTAAAACTTTTGAACTTTTTTTTTGTTGGTGTTATATATTCATAAATTATGTAGTAAGTATTTTATTTATAAAATTACCTTTCAGCATCTATTGTATTCGGTATCATTCTTTTTTTTATTGGTAGGTTGGTTATTAAAAAATTGAAACACATTCTCACTTTTTATAGCGCACTTTTACTCAGTTTTGAAACTTTTAAAATTTCATGTTTTGTTTGTTGTGTTCTTTTGAGTAAGTTCAATCGATTAAATAAAAGATGTCTTTCAACCACACAGCCCGTTACATTTATAGATGTTTACTATATCACAAATTATGAATTATTTATCGGTTCAATGCAACACTGACTCACAGACGGCTATGTAATAAATTCAATTAAATGCTAACGTCTCAAGAATTCTCGTCTAAGCAGAACTATCTTGGTACAATATTGTCACAATACTGACATTGTTCAAAACAACAAATGCTCATAGCGTTTATTGAATATCATACTTTGTCACGATCGATTAAATTGGCGATTTCGGCCGACATATTTGTACAAAATATTCGACAGCTGACGATTGATCATTGGGAGAATCAAACAATTGAATTCAGCCTATATTTTTGCTACGGTAAGGTGTAATTTACAATGTCGATTGTAAGAGTAAATAGTAATTTGGTATGCATGGAATGTGACGCACAATTAGCGATTGAATTTCAACGGATGACACAATACGTTTGAGTGTTGCTGCATCGAAATAATTGAATTATTTTGAACGTAGGCGACTTGGTGGCAATAGCAGACTATTATTGCTAATAGTTTTGATGTTTTTGTCCTGTTGGTATTTGGGGTCAGATAGACCTGAGTTCTAATGTGTCATGTAAAGAAAACCTGCTTCCGTAGGCCGGTACACAGAGGTTGATTCTAGACTAAATTTCCGTGTTTTGAAAGTATCGATAACTTGTCATTTCTTTAAGAACTTCATCTACAATATTTAGTATCATCGCCAGTACAATATCCAAAAATTTAGGGACTATCTTCTAGTCCATCCACATCACAAATTCAACCTTTACTGGGCACAGGTCTTTCTTCGATTCACTTCTTCTTTCCAGCAAAATCACAAGGAAGCGGTGACGGGCGGGCGTTGTCTTTATGCAAAACTTTGACTTTCAGAAAGTGCAGGCTCTCAACCTAATTTTAACAAATGACATTTCTTTTTGGTTATGCCAAACTCGTCTGTCAATCTCATCCATCCAAATATTATCGCGAATGGTATTTCAACCGTTCGCAACAATATTTTGAATAGAATTCATGATATTCTAGTTGTCTAGCTCAATAATTATTCATAATAGAGTTTGCCCATTACAACAATAACGTGACAGTACCTACCTGATAATTCAAATTTGAATTCAAGTTCAGTCTGGCATTAATTATAATTTGATAATATTGTTTTGGCTTCAAATAACAATTTAGCTTTCATAACTAACATTATGTCTAGGTATTGGATTCATTGCCAGAATGTATAAACATGATTTCTAAAAAGGTTGTAAAAAAAATATTTAAATTAAAACATGCTGCTGGCCATTTGTGTTGGGAAAAATCTTGTTTACAACCATTTAATGAAATTAGAAGAAAGATTAAAAATAAAACTTTAATGGTATCTTCATATTTTTTTACGAGTGCTTGCCAGTATATATGCCATAATATTTGAAACCTTTATGGATAACATTTACCTCATGTAAGTTGAAGTACGTTTTGTTTTTTAGTTTCGTGTTACGAAAGTAGGTATTTATCGTTATTATTCTAAGGTATTTAGCATGTTCAGATTTTAGTAATATTTTACTTGCAGTGGATTATGAAAGAAAATACGTACCTGCTTGCAAACAAAGTTTAAAAATTAATGTCAAAAGGAACATGGCAAATTTGTATGGAGACTGGATCAAATTTTCAACGTAAATGAAACCTACACCAGATGAATGATTTTAGGGTATTATTAAGTTGTTAATAAGGGAGCGGAAAAAAAAATGGTTGTCTGTAAAGTCGGTTTAAACACGATCATTTTACGTAATAACGTCATAAGAAAACAATTGAATTCTGAACAAACAAGCCGAACGCTTAGGCCGATCGTGCCTCTCTCTCTCGCGCTTTCGCTCTCGGAACATGATACTTTTTCGTGCGTACAGCCGGCGTTCATCGATTATAATAAAACAGCATGTTTATATTCGTGTATTGATTAACATTTAAGAAATCATAATAATGTAGATATCGTCGGAGATAGTGCAAATCCGCGGAACTAGCATTGGATAATTCCGCGTATCTGACAAATGTAGCCATACAATATAGTATAGACTTAAATAGTTTTCTACTAATATACAATACAGATTTTAATAGATTTCTGTTCTGTTAATAATACATAGAATAGAACACATGAATAAATACCCTCCATGTAAAAATGAGGTCAAAAGCCGTTGAAAAAAAAAAAACTTTTAACCTTCCCCTGTAAACCTACACGCAGTTCAGATACGCACACTTTACGTATGGTAGATTCGCGGATTTGCACTATCCCCGACGATATCACAGAATATTTTCTAAAAAAAAAAACTAGTACCTACTTATGTCATCGCACCTGGCTAGTCAGTAAAATTAAAAATTCTACGAGCAAGGCTATCAATTTAAAATATTCATAAAGAGCCTCCACCCTCACTTCACGTTTTGAAGGAGAATGTTTGCTTGCGTACCCTTGCGTTACCTTGACCCAGTAAAATGTAAAATGTAAAATGCTTATCAGTCTACAATAGGTATTATACGTTTTCAAGGCTACTTTCTTTGAGATGAAGGCAGTGGTATATACCGTCATTGGATACTGTGAGCTACCGCCTTTAGAGGGTCTTTCAAAAACAGAATGACGGCTTTTCTTGGTTTTGAAATGTTTTTATTTTTTTTTGGCCGTCGTATTTGAAAATAATTTAACCCTGTAATATGAAACGGTGGGATTGTCAATCAATCAAACTGAGCGAACTGGGACGAAATTTGCCACTTTACTTGTTTTTTTTTTTCTATTTTTTGTGATCGTGTTTGAAAAGTTTAACCTAAAATATGAAAGTGTGTATGATTGTCAATCAATAACGCCTCAAGCTGAATGGACTGGAACGAAATTTATCACCTTACTTGAAAATTCTTTTGTTTTTTTTTTTCTATTTTGTGATTGTGTTTGAAAAGTTTATCCTAAAATATGGAAATGTGTATGATTGCCAATCAATAACGCCTCAGGCTGAATGGACTGGAACGAAATTTAGCACTTTACTTTAAAATTCTTTTGATTTATTTTTCTATTTTGTGGTCGTGTTTGAAAAGTTTATCCTTAAATATGAAAGTGAGTTATGTGTATGATTATCAATCAATCACGTCTCAAGCTGGACTGGTTTGGAGGATATCTGTCCGTCCGTCCGTCTGTCTGTCAGGGGGCTGGGTCTCAAGAACCGTAATAGGCAGACAGTTGAAATTTTCACAGATTGTGTATTTCTATTGCCGCTATAACAACAAATAATAAAAATAAAGGTTTATGGTACGGAACCTTTCATGTGCGAGTCTGACTCGCACTTGGCCAGTTTTTAGGGTTCCGTAATCAACAAGAAACCTTTATAGTTTCACCATTTCCGTCTGTCTGTCTGTCTTTCTATTCGCGGTTTAGCTTAGAATCGCTTAGCACAACATAGTTGGAGTTTAGTATGGGTATACATAATTATTGAAAAAAAATAAGATTTATGGTAAGGAACCCTTCGTTTGCGAATTCGACTCTCACTTGGCCGGTTTTTACCCTATAAATAAACATCTCGTGAGATCACCTTTGACTACCAAGCGGGCGAAACCACTTGCAAAAGCTGCAAGTCATGCACAAAAGACTACCTATTTTCTCCACTTCCAGTTTTCAAAACACTTCACTTAAAGCAAAACAAAATAACTACATTCAAAAATAAAACTAGATTTTTACTATCAACACTTTTATATTAATACTATCTATAAGTAAACATCCCGTGAGATCACCTTAAAGTACCAAGCAGGCAAAACCACTTGCAAAAGCTGCAAGTCATGCACAAAAGACTACATAGTTTCTCCACTTCCAGTTTTCAAAACAATTTACATAAAGCAAAATAAAATAACTACATTCAAAAATAAAACTAGATTTTTACTATCAACCCAATCTTTCCTACAGCGAATTACAACCATAAACATTTTAATATCGGTTTTATATAGAAACTAGAATATTGGTTTCTTTTATAGCACAAATGTTTACGTTTCGGTTTATTCATGATATCATGCGGGTAATCTGGTTTGTAATTAAAAGAAAAACGGATGTTTCAAAGTCTTTGAAGTCTGGTATGTCCATGGTGCGGGCTGGTTTGATTAAACGAACCGCAGCTGCAGTCTTGAAAAAAAGCAGTTTTACGAATCTCTAAAAGAAAACTAGGTAGGTTTTAATTAGGTTTATGATTCAGATTAAAGATATTTCATGAGGTTATGTATTGTATGTTGATCTGATTTTTTTAAATGAATAATATGGGCATGTTAAAGCAGCTGTTCAAATCTAGACACGCGACAGTTTGTCCAGCTAAAGTTCAAGGAAAAAGGAACTGGCGACGCAGCAGCTGTATGTAATATTACACGAACCATTTCGAGCTACTTTTGACCTCTTCACAACTCGAAACCTATTTAAACTGCATATCTGAAAATTGGCACATTTATTAAAGTCCCTTAGTATGTCTAGAATCAAACAGTTTTCAATATATTAAGGCTGCTCTCTCGAAAAATGCTTAAAAACAGCGTGCAGATGAAGCAACTTTTCGTCAACATTTACTGAGAAATTACATCTGAAAAAAAAGGTGGTAATCTACATGATATGATACGTTATTTGGTTGAGCCAAAATATATGTATCGGTATCACATAATAAGAAAAAAAAATCTCCAAATCGTTGAGATGAAACCATTTAACTCCTTAATTTGCAATACAAGCCTTAACGTTTAACAAGTGAAGCTAATATAAAGCGTGTAAAAACTGGCATATTTCTGACTGACTGACTTACAGATAAAAAAATCTAACCCACTTCCAGATGTTCAGAAAGTTGAAATTTGGCATCCAGCTAAGAAATTGTGTGTATTGATTGGAGATTGGAAAATTATCCAATCAATCGATTTTGTTAGGGAACACTTAGCGCCTTTTAAAATTATAAGAGCAAAAATGTCTGCTTTCTAGGCAGGAGAATAAGTTCCATGATGAAAGGTCGTTTTTGTAAGTACTTTCGAATTATTGATAAAACTTTTTTCTTTTTTCAAGTATTTGGTGTCATCAAATGACTCCTCGCGCTCTAAGCGTAACGGAAGGGAGTGTCATACTCTTACTGACTAAAGCCCATCCGTGTTTGTCCTAATGCCCGGTGACCCTTTCGAACAAACTCCGCAACCCTGGCAGAACTACCTATTAAAGGCATCTTTTTGTCACTTCAAGTATACCAAGTGGGCTACTCGAGACACTCGTAAACGTCGCCCGGCTTCGCTTGACCTTTCAGACTCTCGAACTTGATTCAACATCTTCAACTTGGATATAAATCAAATACTCAATACTCCATACAACCTTTTTCCATGAAACTTTTTTAGGGTTCCTTACCCAAAGGGTTACCAGTGGAACCTTATTTTATTACTAAGCCTCCACTGTCCGTGCGTCCATCTGTACGTCTGTCTGTCCACGGGCTGTATCTCAAGAACCGTTATAAGTAGACAGAAATTTTCACAGATTGTTTACATATTTCTATTGCCGTTACAACAAATAAAAACTGGCCAAGTGCGAGTCGGACTCGCGTGCAAAGGGTTCCGAACGAATTTAATTTTTTTAACATGTTATTTTAAAACTACAGACTTCTAATAGGTTTTCCTGTAATCTTTAGGAAAAGATCTATTATGTCCATTTTTTTTCAAAATTTTAGGCTCAGTAGTTTCGGAGATAATTTCTTGAATAACTTCAATAACATTTATTTTAAAATTTTGAAAAAAATATTAACCTTTCATTTGATATGTCACACGATATTGTTCAAAAACTTTTTTTTTAATTTTCTAGTATGACCCCCAAAAGTGACCTATATACTAAAAATGTAATGATTTACGTAACGCGTCCGTGTTTGGGTCATAGAAGTCCATATATTAACCAAATTTCAACAGAATCGGTTCAGTGGATCCGGAGAAAACTGGCTGTGACAGACGGACAGACAGACAGACAGAAACCCGAGTGATCCTATAAGGGTTCCTTTTTTTTTCGGAACCCTAAAAATAATAAAAAATAAATTAAATTAAACGGGGTTCCCATATAAGAAACGTGTTTTTTCAGTTTATGGTACGGAAACCTACGTGGGCGAGTTCGACTCGCACTTGGTCGGTTTTTTTAAATATTCGAGATTATTGTGTCGCGATTCAGGTACTGGTACCTACTTGGATTTTTGTTGAAGTTTGTCGTCTTTTTACGGATAAAATGGCACCATATTTATTGGTAGAAACTTTTCATGTATTTATTGACACTTGGTAGGTATTTAGCGTCATTGTCAAAGGTGGCTGGACCTATCTTGTTTATTCGTAACAAGCTTTTGCGCGGCAACTTCGTACGCGCATATCCCATATTTTTCTGTTCCCGTACTATCCCGTACTACTTAAGCCTTCCTCGTTAACGTGGCTATCATATACAAACATATTTTTTCAAATCCAACTGGTAGTTACAGAGAATATCGCGTTAACAAAAACTAACAAACTAACTCTTCAGCTTGATTATATTAGTATGATTATTTACACGTGCCATTAAGTTCTTAAACCTCGACGAGAATCTCTACAGTACTACACCCACATTCATCGCAAAATAAATTATTTCTAATTTCTGACTTAATAGTCAGTAATCAGAAATCAGAAATAATTTATTTAATAAATTTAAGGAGTGAGAATCTGGTGTCACAATTCTTAGCTTCTAATCCTAATATATAAAATTCTTCCGTTACTGATGAGTAACTGAGTGACTGACAGACAACTCACAGCCGAAGAAAGGTCGTAGAAAGCTGAAATTGGGCATGTAGATTCCTTGGGGTAGGGGAGTACGAGAGGAATCCTTAAAATTCCTATGGGAACGGGAAAAAGCGGGATATGCGCGTATGAAGTCGCCAGTAAAAGCCAGTTATTTCTAAATCCAGTAAAACCGTCTGTCAGCCTTCAGTGCTCTGTCGTAAATTTTGTTCATTAGTAATTTAATTAATTAAATTTATACCTTCTCAAGGAGGTTAGAGGCGTAAAAACACTACCTACGTAACTGTTTTTCAGTGTTAAACAAAGTTCCCTTAATAGTAACTAGCTTCTGCCAGCGGCTTCGCCCGCGTGGTCCCTAGGGAACATACTCCAGGAATAAAAAGTAGCCTATGTCCTTTCTCAGGCTCGAGACTACCTCTGTACTAAATTTCATTTAAATCAGTTCAGTAGTTTTGGCGTGAAAGCGCGACAGACAGACAGACAGACAGAGTTAATTTCGCATTTATAATATTAAATACTAGCTTCTGCCAGCGGCTTCGCCCGCGTGGTCCCTAAGGAACATACTCCCCGGATTAAAAGTAGCCTATGTCCTTTCTCAGGCTCTAGACTATAATTATGTGTGCCTAATTTCGTTTAAATCGGTTCAGTAGTTTTGGCGTGAAAGCGCGACAGACAGACAGACAGAGTTACTTTCGCATTTATAATTATTAGTAAGGATATCGGTCCGAAGATACAGTGGCACAAATTGCTATAGATATTTAACACGTCATTGCAGGTTATTTTCATACAATTATCCATTTAATAACGACAGAGTAAAGTTTATTATTTCCGCTAGTAAAACAAACACACCGTGGTTAAACTTGCATAAAGGCATTTACGCATGGCCAGGAATGTTTAATATAAATCTAAATAATTATCGTCAAGCAACAAGCTAGTGAACGAAAAAATTATACAAATACTCATGGAACCGACAAGACAGGAACTAACTTCAGGCGTCAGAGCTTCAGAACTCAAAAGTAAATTGCTCTATCTGGACACAGATTTACTCCAATCGAGGTCTAAATGAGCTGGACCAGTCACCAAGTTGATAAGGTCAATTACCAGGACAATAGGGTATTTTACTGAAAAAATCTAATTAGTCCGTCGGATAGATTTCCTTAAAATATTGGACACGTATTTTTTCTTTTGTCACTTAAACAAAAAATGAAGACGAAACAGCGCGTTGAAGACACGTGTGACGTCATGTTGCTTGGTAAATTTGTACCATCATAGTGACGTCACACGTGTCTTCAATGCCACGTATTCGTCTTCATTTTTTGTTTACGTGAAAAAAGAAAAAATACGTGTCCAATATTTTAAGGAAATCTATCTGACGGACTAATTAGATTTTTTCAGTAAAATACCCTATTGTCAGCAATGGCGCTGACGCCCGCAACCAGAGCGGTTCAAATTATCTGATACATCACCCATTTAAAGGTTGATCCACACATACAACGTCTAATAGAATAAACGCAGTACCTTTTAAGGGATCATTTAAGTCATCATAATGAACAACTTTCACTATGGGACCAACACAGAAATCGCAAAAAAAAATATCGACTCCCCCATACATTTCTGTGCGCATAACTCGACAAAATGTACTGAACAGCTGATTTTTTTGCGATTTCGGGATTGGTCCCATAGTAAAAGTTGTTCATAATGATAAATACAATGACCCCTTCGGAGGTTTTGCGTGTATTCTGTTACACGTTGTATACCGTGTTTTCCACGTTGTCCACAACTTTTAGTTACCACTCCTATAGCTTAAATAAATCAAATCTTACTTAGGAAGTGGCGTAAAAAGGCATCGTTACAAAGATATTTGTAATATCATTTGCATATACAAATTGACCTATGCAGTATGAAAGGGTCTTAATTTGGCCTATGTTGCCGCTAAGTGCAATTAATATGAAAAATCCATCAAATGCTTTTTGCATTTCATTTATGACGTTGCCAATTCGGATAAAGAGGCATGCATATCGAGTGATTTACGTCAAAGTATTTAGTTTGTATGAAAATTAACAAAAACTAAAAAATAAGAACTGAGTGTCCATAATAAAAAATTCTTAATTCCATGTTCTGAATATCCGGTCGAAGTTTATGTAAATTATGAAAGCCGTATTTGTTTTCCTTAGAATAGAATACAACAGAATACTTTTTTTTTACTCTTGATAGGCACGCGTTTGACCACTATCTCACCTGTTGGTAAGCGATGATGTGCTCGAAGATGGAGCACGCTTGCCTAGAAGTAACCTATACTCCTTATTATCATTACATAGGGTGACACATAAGCGGCCTTATCGCTAAAAGCGATCATTTCAAGACAAGCACTGGAACCCTGCATCCAGGCGAAAGCTCGGGCAGAAGCTAGTTACCTATCCTATCCTACTATCCTAATATCCTACTAACCTACTATCCTACTATCCTACTATCCTACTATCCCACTATCCTACTATCCCACTATCCTACTATCCCACTATCCTACTACCCTACTATCCTACTTCGTACTAACATTATAAATGCGACAGTTTGTGAGGATGGATGGATGGATGTTTGTTACTCTTTCACGTCAGAACGCCTGAAAGAATCTTTCATTAAAGGCACAGAAGTAGATTATAGTCTGGAATAACACATACTTTTCATCCCGGGAATATGTTCCCTAGTGATCACGCGGGCGAAGCCGCTGGCAGAAGCTAATATTTCCATAATTTCAAAGCATGTCCGCACTGTCATCAATATACTAGAATCTACTATATATCAATATACTATATATCCTCGAATTGCAAAATACCACGAAAACTAATTAAATTACAATTGGTATCCAATCCACTTACCAACAGAAGACGGGCGACACAATTTCTTAAAAGACATTTATGTACCAAAATATATCTTTTCGCTCCATCCTACGCACCTCACGTTTTCTAATTAATTCTAACACGCGCCGAATTTAATTAAATGGCTCATATTTATTCCACTGTCTTGTCAAATATCGCTCAAGCTGGCTTTGTTTGAGTGGGGGGATGGAACCGTTCTTACTCGACGAAAGCTTTTTACCAATGTCTGAAGACAGTAAATATGCACATGAAGATTTTATTTTATACAAGGTGTTACGGATAAAATGCAAAACCTGAAAAGGGTCAATGTACCTACTCATCATAATGGTAGATTTTTAACATGTTATCACCCGAAAAATCTTGAAAAACAAATCTGCTGTTCAAGTAATTTTTTTCGTGTTATGCCCGGTTTACATTATTCCAGTCCAGCGATCGAATCCAGTTGCATTCCAGCGCTGCATTCGATCGCTGGACTGGAATAACGTAAACCGCGCATTATGCAAACATAGTATAAGTCACAACTATTCATACGATTAGTATCTTAGTATGTTTATTCTTTACATACGATTAAGCAAACGCAACCCAAAAAAAACTCGTCATCTTAAAAAAAATGCCGACGAGTTTCACTGCTAGAAATATAGTCCGCTTGTATATGACACCGGAAAATGGCAAACGCCGTAAGATTTTAAAATATTGCATGAAATTGTAAACTACTTTTTCTAAATAAGACACGGATATATTGGAAACTATGTATCGAATATGGATGGGTTTTTTTTTATTTGTGGTGGGTTTGCTCTTGACTCTAGTCTAGGTCAGAGATGACAAGACAAAGTCTACGATGGAGCGAGCTTACCCAGAAGGAACCTGTGCACTCTAACTTTGAAGAGATTAGGGTTGTAAGCGTTTGGAAACACAGACGCAGGCAGAGAGTTCCACTCCTTTGCTGTGCGCATTATAAAAGACGTTTGGAAACGTTTAGTGCGAATTGGTGGAATAGCAACAAGGTAGGGATGGTAAGATGCAGTGCGCCTGGATGTCCATATATTATATACAAAACGATTTTTTCATAACATATCGAGAAATTATAATCTAATCAAGATGTATCACAATCTTACGGAGTCTGCCATTTTCCGGTGATATTTATATCCCATAACGCGAATCGTGTTGAAAATACGACTCTCTATCATACCCAACTAATGCCTAATGTAAAATCGTTTAATCTGACTCCAAAAAGTTTTAAACTGAGATAAACATTTTTGTTGTGAAGGTATTTCAGTTCTCGACGCGTAGGTAAAGTCAGTAAATTGCTTAAGAAGAGAAAAGTATTTCCATTCTTAAATAGTTTTTGGACTTTTAGAATTTAAACTGCAAAGTTAAAATAAATTATTACTTGTTTCGTTACTTTTCAGTTGGCTTATACAAGTATAAGTACCTGTAACTACAGGCTCCTACAGGGTTATTTTTCAATTACCAGCCAACGTGTTTCAAAACTGTACTTGAACAACAGATTTTTGCATAATCATATTATCGTGTCTTTGATTGATACCTGATGCCTGGAAACAAACTGACTGGTCATTGAAAAAACTAACCCTGTGTGTAATTTTAATTAATTTAATTTCTTTCAAGAGAAAAAGTCCGTACACTTTTGTATTCGTCATGTTCAAATTATGCACCAATTTATTTTCATTCAATTTGTTTCAAAACAATGAATCCTATCTGCACAAGGTGTCAATTTTCAATAGAAATGTTTGCACTCTCAAATAATTAAACTTCGACTAATTGGCCAATTTAGTTAGCAGAAATACGAGTAGTACCTAAGCTTAATTTTAGAGATATTTTCCTTCAAAGATAACCGGACCCTACAATTATTTAACAGTGATTAATTTTAATATCAGTAAGGACAAACAATAGTGATTTTTGAATCCTGAATAAAACAAACAATGATTATATTTGGTCTGCCAGTTAAATTACCAAGAAATATTGGACACGTATTTTTGCTTTATTTATCAATCAAAATAGACGCATAAATGCACGAAATGAGTAATGAGAGAAAAAAATTAAATGAGAAAAAAAATGAATGAATGAAATGAGTATTGAGTGTGTATGTGTAATGAGTGCTTATAACGTCACTTTAAGGTAAAAATTGTACCAAGTAAACACTCGGTACACTTTTTACGAATACACGAAAAACACGAGATTTTTCACGTGTTCTTTTATATTCTTTAATATTTTATTTCAATTAATAAATATATTTAAAAAAATATAGGAATATTTTTTTTTTCGATTCTTCCCTATTTTTACGAACATAAACGTAAGCTAAATAAAGTATTGGTAATCAGAAACCTAGGTACACCAAGTACGTAGGTACAAAGAAATAAAATGTCTTTCAAGAAATTCCAAAAGAAATTCTCCGATACAAACCCTACTGTAATGTACTAGAGGGTCTTACGTATTTTTGTATAAGATGAAGACGGTTAGAAATATCAAGGGAATACCCAACATTATCCCTTGTATAAAAGAAGATGTTAGGCTGTGGTTGTCAACCTGTTGCCGTCTGATAAGTGATAACTTCACTATTTTTAGGGAACCGAACAGAACTCTATTACTAAGCCTCCGCTGTTCGTTCGTTTCTCTGTCAGCGGGCTGTATCTCATGAACCGATATTACGCAGACTGTGTGCTTCTATTGCCACTATCTTTACTATCCTTACTAATATTAAAAACGCGAAAGTAATTCTGCCTGTCTGTCTGTCCGTCTCTCTGTCTGTCTGTCTGTTGCGCTTTCACGCCAAAACTACTGAGCCGATTTAAATGGTACACAGATATTCTAGAGCCAGGACATATGAGAAAGGACATATGCTACTTTTTATTCCGGGAATATGTTCCCTAGGGACCACGCGGGCGAAGCCGCTGGCTGAAAATAGAAAAATAAAGGGCTACTTTACTATACTTTTCCATATTAGAAACGTGATTTTTTTCTTTTATAGTACGGAACTCTTCGTGTGGGATTCAAACTAGCTCTTCACTGGTTATTTTTAATAGTCTATTTGAACCATTTGAAAAACTGGCCAAGTGCGAGTCGGACTCGCGTGGAGTCCGACTCGCACTTGGGGGCCGTTCAAATATTACGTAAGCAGAATTTTAGTCATTTTTAACTCCCCCCTCCCCTTTTCAGCGATAGTAATCAAAGCTTGCCCCTCCCTCCTATGCTTACGTAAGCATTGGTAAAGTTTTTACTCGCGCGGGACTTATTTCCCCCACTTCTGTTACTTCTTACTAAATTATGAAATATCACGTGAGAGTAAAACCAAATTACTAGCCAAACTATGTCAAATCAAAATCCACTAAGATTTTCAAACTAAAAAAGTAAGTAAATATTTCTGACGTAATCACCATTCGAACCCCCCCGTCCCCCATGTCATCAAAAATAAGCATAGTGAAGACCCCCCCACCCCCCATTGTTGCTTACGTAATACTTGAACGGCCCCTTGGCTAGTTTTTCTTCCTGAAAAAACCTACACCCGTTAGGCTGTTTTACTACTGTAGGTTTACTTAATTTTATTTGTGATGGGTTTGCTCTTGACTCTAGTCTAGGTCAGAGATGACAGAGACAAAGTCTACGATGGAGCAAGTTTACCCAGAAGGAGCCTATGCACTCTAACTTTGAAGAGATTAGAGTTGTAAGCGTTTGGAAACACAGACGCAAGCAGAGAGTTCCACTCCTTTGCTGTGCGCATTATAAAAGACGTTTGGAAGCGCTTAGTGCGAATTGGTGGAATAGCAACAAGATAGGGATGGTAAGATGCAGTGCGTCTGGATGTCCGATAGTAGAAGGGGGCCGGTGGGATGAGATCGTGGAGTTCTTGGGCACACTCACCGAAGTACAATCTGTAGAAGACCGACATGCAGGCAACCTTACGGCGATGAGCCAAGCTATGTAGCTTGGCATCCAAGAGTTTTACGTCACCGATGAGCCTCTTAGCTCTGCGTTCCACCGAGTCCAGCGCGGCAAGCTGATACTTAGCTGAGCCATCCCAGGTTGTTACCTACCATAGTAAAACACGGGCGTATTGGATATCTTTACTTATCTCTATTAGATATCATCCATCAATTACACCTTAGCCTAAAATCCACACGTTATTGTTACAGATATGATTTATATACCCTTTCTCACGACCGAATTTTCGGAGGCAAAATGTACCCTAAATAAATACAGCAAAAGATTGAGTATCGCTGTACTAGGCTATTTGAGTTTTCCGTAGTTGTAAACGGTACAAGAGAAATTGCCTTGTAGAGATTAGACTTCTGATACTGATTACTTTATTTGCTGAGGTGATTTGTACTACAAGTTTCTTGTAGATATTTTACTTCTGTGTATTTATCGTGTTAGTGTTAAAATCTTTTGGATTTCTTTCTCAATATCTCATGACAATGCGTCTATTTAAAGCTTTCCCAGACAGGACGGTCACAACAATACGACGTCAATGCCAAAAACCGGTTTTTATTGAACTTATTCTGTAATAATAGTAAACGATGCAAGTGAGCAGGTTTTGTCATTGCAGCCGAGGTGGAATTTACTCGAGAGACTGCAATGACTGTAGCGGCGCATCAATGCCACCAGAAGAAAAACCAACGGACCAAATCAATATCGCAATAAAAAGAACCGCGATGTCATCTATCCAACTAGCAGCGAACTACTACGTCGAAATCCTGCATCGTGCAAGCAGAGTTTACCATGCGATTTGAACATATACATCAGCCTGAATATCAACAACCGTCCGGCGGAGGATCCTCCCTTTTCAATGGAAGTTGCGGTACTTTACTCTCTGTACCGCATACCCTCCATATGACAAATACCCACGTGTATCAAGCGACGCTTTCAAACGATCGAAAAAATACATAACCCCAAAATCTAAAAATTAAATGCTGCTTGTATCTAACATTTTCATACAATTGAACAAACCTTCACTAAACATCCTCATTAAAGTTGAATGCACTATTTCGTGTGCTACACTTATCTTTTGACAGATTTATAGAGTGGTCAATAGAACGTAGTAGCGGTATGAACTAGTTTGCATGGCAAATAACAGTTAGCTAGTCTATGCCATGCTGTTATCGAGCTTGCATGTTTGGCCTACGTCTATAGACAGAATTGGCGGGTTCGTATGCCACAGGTATTTTTTTGTTGAACAATTTTTCAGAAAGGATATAAATAAAATAAAATTCGTTTATTTCTGCCTATTATAAACCCATACAAATCAATCAACACCCACAACATTCTTCTCCTTTCCCAATCCACAAAACATGTCATGAAATCAAAAATCAAATTATATGAACAACTTCTTTTGATTTGAAAAAGCTATGTTACATACGATAAACTTTGCTAGTTGTTCTCACATGGCGACTTTACTTTCAAATATTGCACCATGTTGCTAACATTTATTGTTTGTTGAAGTGTCCTCTAACCATAGGAATATGCAAGTAAGATCGAGGGCCGTAACTTTGAAAAAAAAAATCAAAATTGCGACGGGGGTCTATGCCAGCACCCATAGACAAATGTTCAAAACACTTTTTTCCAGTTATGCGAGCAAAAATAAACTGAACCACTGTTTCTTTATTTATTAATAGCAACGTTTGTTTATTTACGAATTCTACGATACCAATATTTGTACAAACTTCTTCTATTCCTTTGTAAAGCTTTGTGTACGGACTAGCGACCCACTCATGAATTTTGATCAAAGGGACCTCCTCTATGCAAACACCACGTTCTCAAACAAATGACAGTTTGCGTTTTGGCCTTTTTGACAACTAGTCTAAAGGTGACTTTGCTGTGACATAAAAAGTAATGCGTCCCTACTATCGAAAAATATTGAGTTCCTGAAAGATACGAATTTTATACATGGATAAAAAAATTGTGTAACTTAACATAGTTATTTGCAGATCTAGTTTTCAGAAAAATTTCATAAGTTTTATTACAGAAAATAAAAAGAATATGTATTCCATAATACTTACTACGTTTTGACAGGCGTAGGATAAGTTAGTCAACGCTCATTTGCTCATGCGTAAAAAACGACGTTTTTCAACACAGTTGCGAAAAACAATAACAGTGCAATCAGAGCCAGTTTCCGAGTGTGTTGGAAAAATAATTCCATTTGTGTTTCAAGGTTTTTCGATATCCAAAGGTCAGTATAATCGATTGTATCGTGAAGGAAGTTGCGTGCCCATAACGGCTCCGTAATAATAGGATTATGATTATTTATTGAAAGACTTTCCTGAATTAAGGTCACGGCTTTTTGTAAGATCAGCTTTTCTATTTTGGCTGGCCACCTGCTGACGTAGAGACCGAATGGTTATATTGTTTATTTTTTTATAGCCTTTCGCGGCTTCGTTCCCAAGCTTTTTCACAAGCTTTTTAATAACTGGCTTCGTCTGTACAGTCTGTGACCAACATTATCTAACCCACTTGACTATTATTCATTAGTAGTGGGTTACATAATGTTGTCAAATTTTAGTGAAAACGCATTTTCACATTGCCGCGTCGCGGTCGTGTCATTAAAATTATAAGTAAGTTTTCTTCAAGAATTTCCATTAGGTATGTACTCCGTGTTATTTATTTCCTTTTAAGGCTTGCATACATGCCAAGGACCTCGTGCATATAAACGAAGCTAACTACTCCTTTACGCGCCACTCCGCTACCCGCATTTTTAATTTATCTACACTAAAAGAGGAAAGATTTGTTTGAATTGAATAGGCTCCGAAACTACTGGACCGATTTCAAAAATTCTTTTAGCATTGGATAGCTACATTATCAGGGAGTAACATAGGCTATATATTATCCCTGTACTCCCACGGGAACGGGACCTACGCGGGTGAAACCGCGTGACGTCCACTAGTATTATAATAAAAATAACACATTTTAAAAAGTAACAAAACCAAATTATTTTCGTTTGTATTGCAAAGTAATATTGTTTTTTAGACTTTTGTTTAACAATGAAGGAGTAAAATGGTTTCATCTCAACGATTTGGAGGTGATTTTTTTTTTTTTATTATGTGATACATTCTGGCTAAACCGAATTACGTATCATATCATGTAGCGTGCGTGCGTGCGTGTATGTGTTATGTGTGTGCTACCTATTTTTTTTCAGATGTAATTTCTCAGTAAATGCCGACGAAAAGTTGCTTCATCTGCACGCTGTTTTTAAGCATTTCTTGAGAGAGCAGCCTTAATATTTTTTTATCAAAGCCGTACCTAACGCAAATTAAAACTTTATGATAAATACTTACCGAAAAAAAAAAACGTTTTATTACTTCATTATTCTTTATTCTAAACGGACGAACACAAACCTGCCATAACTTCAGCGTATCTTCACTAAATTACCGTATAATTATAAAAAATGTTGTTCGTACGCTCGTACGTCATATCTTGATCAAAATTAAGGTTTTATGAGCACCCGTTGTGTTGATAAATGTTTCATGTCCTTCGTAAAACGGAGCGTAATTTTTAGATTAGGGTTTCAGCTTGTACCAGTGGGCCCTACAAAAAAACAGAGTTTAAGAGCCTTTTAGGGCTCTAGACATAGTGACATTCATAAAAACGATTGATAATACCGAAGTTTTTGGGACTGACCGAGTGACATTTCGATAAAGCTTTTTTTTTTGGTACAAGCCCGCCACACATTCCCAACCACTGCAACTCGTGAAAGCCAGAATCAACAGTGGCGAGCACCAGAAAAAACGCCGAGCCAATGAAGCCCGACGAGTCCCGGAGAAACGATATTTAATCAGAAAAGTACAGCGGAGGAGTAGGAAAAAAAAGTGGAAATTATATATATACATTTTTTTTTTCGATAAAGCTTGTAAATACATAGATACGTACAGTCAACAAAGCTACTTGGTATACAGGCTTCTTCTTCTTATCGTATGGGCAGTAAGGTCTAACGACCCCACACACCCTAGCGTCAGAATACAGGCAAAAATATTTCTTTTTCCATTGCACTGCCAATATTTATTTCTAATGTGTGCCTTATAAATTTTTAAGCTTATGACATACTAAAGTCACTAAAAATCTAAGCAGTCCGATTTGACAGCTGAGTAGAGAGGGATAGAAGATTGCTTTACCACTAAGTGCGAAAGATATTTATTTTTATGTCTCTTTCATACTCACTAGTAAAGCAATGTTGTATCCTGCTGTCGAAACGGGCCTTTTATTTTTTGACATCTATAACGAGCGTGGTGTACAATAATTGTCTACTCAGCACACTCACAACATAGTTTAAAAGTAGTTACAAGTTAGCTGCCTGCATGCCAAATAGCTTTGTTGACTTTTCGAATTTTTTGCCAATCGCTAAGGCACTTACTTTGTCCAGGGTCTTGCAAAGAGACACTAATGTTGATTATATTGAGGAAGTCCAGAACCTTTAATTCTATCAGTCTTCTTTATCCCATTGTAAGAAAAGCAGGTGTAGGTAACAAACAGTGTTATCTTAAATTATATACCACTTTATCCGAATTCCACTTAATTGAGAACACTCACGTGCGAAAATTTGATTAATGTTCAAAAGTTTTCCTTCAAAGAAGAGTAAAGATCATAAGGAAAATGGGCACAAACTCAAACGAACAGATTTACTTTCAAACTTTCTCTTATGAAGCTTTATTATACAAGCAATTTTTTGTTTCTAAAACAATCAGTCACACTTATTCAATGTAAAAGTTGAGCCGTGTAATTTAGTAATTGTCAAAATATTAATGGCTTCCGGGGACATGAGCAACGAGACAACAGGACAACACGTTTCCATTGATATTTTTCTAAATAGACAGTCTATGTTTCCTCTTCTTCTTCTTATCGTGTGGGCAGTAAGGTCTAACGACCCCACACACCCTAGTGTCAGAGTTTTTGAACCGCCTTAAGGGCCTCTGACATGGTTTATTTGACGACTGCCATTTGGCGGCCGGGGCCACCGGCTTATACGTGCCTTCCGAAGCACAGAATCATCTTTTTATCAGAAAATCAAGTATGTTTCCTGATGGCCATAACCTGGGAGTATTTAAGTCAAGAGTGAATAGGTTACTTCTAGGCAAGCGTGCTCCATCTTCGACCACATCATCGCTTACCATCAGGTGTGATAGTGATCAAACGCCTGCGTATCAATAGTAAAAAAATCTCCAAGAGATTTTACTATTTCATCCACATACAGTTTACCGCCTGTCTTAAGGACCATTAAGTCAAAAGAACTGACACATTTCAATGAAAGTTCTGCCTGATACACCCACTCACAAAGGCAAAACTTCATACTACCGCGTCTACCGACGTCAACCATCAGAATATCACACGTGTATTAATTACAGTACAGCGAACTATGACAGCGAACGTTCCCTTCGAGTTTGAAAAATGGCATGACATCAACGGTGTCGAATGGCTGTTGCCGAAACAACGAACATTACAGCTGAACATTAAACATGGAATCAATAAGCTAGGACTACTCTTAGCTTATTTCCATGTTGCGTGATCCGATGTTTAGTGTTCAAAAGACAACTACGCCTATATACCCACGTAAATAGGCGTAATTGTCTTTTGATCACTAGAAGACCTATTTCTAAATTGAGGAAAGGTCTCATTTTTTTTTTTTTTTTGACAATGACCACTCGTAGTTCACCTCTAGACGGGTGGTTACTACTTAACCGGGCTAGCCTGTGGTGGCCTCAGAATGATTCTAAAGCCCCCAGCCAAGGCAACTAAAAATACTTAAACCTACAACTCTGCTCACTGGGGGCACCCCCTGTGGGGTTCGGGCCTCGGCTCAGTGGCATCGTTATCGGGAGGGCAGCAAGGGACAGGCTGGGTCATGACATTATTATTTGGGGAGTTTAAAGCTAATGGCTCAGCGGCGCGGGCTGGCTCGTTAGGCAAAAGACGGGGAGCAACAACAACATTGCTATTATTATTACTGGGACGTCGCGCGGGGCCTCGGCGGCGAGGCCGGAAGGCGGCGGGTCGCGGTTTGTGTGCTTGTTTAAGAGTACTGGTTTCCCTACAGCTCTCTTGTACAAGGGTGATTGGGTCATCGGGTTCTAGTAAGGTATGCCGTGGACGGCGGACCTTACTGATCTGTGAGGGAGCGTATCGGGTAGCCGATGCGATAAGGGGGTTCTGGTGTCTCTCAGCAGATTCGATGAAACGCTTCGTGAGGCGTTTCATGAACTGCTTGATGGTCGGGATTTTGAGATCGACATGGAGTCGCTCATTCCTAACGAACCACGGGGCACCCGTGGCCTTTCGGAGAAAACGGTTTTGGAGGGACTGCAACCTATGGATCCGGTATGACTTTACGTGGGCGAATGTAGCACACGCATAGGTCATGATGGGGCGAATGCAAGTGGTGTAGATACGCAACTTGCATTTTAGGGATAATTTGCTGTTATGATTCAGCATCGAGTGGAGCCTACCGAGAGCGAAGGCGGCACGCGAGCGCACCGCCTTAATGTGCTCCATAAAACTGAGGTTTTTATCCAAGATCACTCCTAGATATTTGGCTCGCTCTTCCCAAGGGATCGGCTTGCCAAACATCTTGATCGGTGGAAGGATCGGGGGGAGTTTAGCCCGCGGCCTGCGGAACAGGACCGCCTGACTTTTCTCGGGGTTTACCTCAATCCTCCATTTCCGAAACCAGCCGCCTAGGCGGTTGGCGGATCTTTGGAGGTGAAGGGATATGGATTTACCACTCTTGCCAGAGTAGTAAACGGCCGTGTCGTCGGCAAAGAGCGCTAATTGCGACTGGGGATCGGGGGGAATATCGCTGGTGAACAGCGTGAAAATGAGAGGCGACAGCACACCGCCTTGCGGTACGCCGGCGCGGATGGGGCGGGGGGTGGAAAGCGCACCTTCGATACGGAATCGAAAGGTCCGGTTCGACAAATAGTCTCGTAAGATGAGCACGAGACGATCTGGCACCCCGAATTGATATAGCTTGTATATCAGACCGTTGTGCCAGACCTTGTCGAAGGCTTTCGCTATGTCGAAGAACAGGGCTCCCGTCATCAAGCCGCGTTGATAGCGGCCGTTGATATGCTCAACGATGCGGTAGACCTGTTGGACGCACGAGTGAGTGGCTCTAAAGCCAAACTGCTCGTTGGGGATGAGACTCTTTCGCTCGACGTAATCCTTGAGACGCTTATAGATAAGCCTCTCGTAGATCTTGCCGAGCGAGCTGAGCAGACTGATGGGGCGGTAGGAGGACGGGGAGGATTTGGGCTTACCCGGCTTGGGAATGCCGATCACGATAGCCTCTTTCCACTGCTGCGGAAACATGTTGTTGGACAGAGCGCCATTGAAGATGGCGGTCATCAACACGATCAGAGTCTTGGGAAAGAGTCGAACTACCCTGTTGGTAATGCCGTCGCGCCCAGGGGCTTTCCTGGGTCTGAGTTGGCCGATGATCCTCTCCACCTCGTCCGGAGTGACGGGAGGGAGAGGGTCGTCGGGGTCCTCGACGGGAGGGAGGGAGGTCCTACGTTCGACCTCAGCGTCCACCTCGGCGAGGTGGGCCGGGTCGACTGGGTTCGAGCTTGGGGAACACTGGGCCTCTAGACTGTCAGCCAGGCATTCGGCCTTCTCGTCGTCGTTAAACGCGAGAGTGTTGTCGGGGCGGATGAGGGGGGGCATGGTGGTAACCTCGGAGGCGCGTAACTTCCTCTGAAGCTCCCAAAATGCGAGGTGGTTGGGCTGGAGATCACTGAGCATCTGATCCCATTGCTTGTCACGAAACTCTTTGATGCGATTGCTTACTTTATGCTGTAAGTAACGCATAAAAGCCTTGTTACTAGCACAGGGAAAAGAGCTGTAGGCACGGACGGCCGCATTCTTCTCGGTCAACAGTTCACGCACATCGTCCGGGAGTTTCCAGCGACGGTCGTCCGTCGCCGGAGCCTCCCTTGAACATTCGTCCAGGACTGACTGTACATGTTCCGTGAGCGAGCCGATCGCGGCCGCCGTGTCGGCAGCTGACTCTATGTGATCCGGGATTTTGTCCAGGTGATGTGACGTGGCGACTTTCAGTTTTTCACTTACTTTGCGCCAGTCAGTGATCACTCTGGTGGGAGGAGGTTGGGAGGGGTCCGGAGGACCGAATCTGGGAGTGAGCTCCAGAATAACCGGCCGGTGATCCGAGTTGAGCTCGTCCACCGCCTCCACAGAATGCAAACGTAAGTTTACATTCTTGAGGAGAGCGATGTCGAGCACATCGGGTCGCCAGTTAGGTTGGTGAGGGTAATGGGTGGGATGCATCGGAGCGATGACATCGAAGTTGAGGGGGCTGCTGAGCTCAAACAGAGCTCTTCCTCTGGGATTAGCCGTGTGGCTATTCCATGAGGGATGTTTGGCGTTGAGGTCCCCCGCCAGAAGGACGGAGTCACTCAAGCCAAGAAGAGTTGTGAGGTCATTTCTGAGGGAGGGGCCTATGGGAGTGGTGGTGGGAGGGTCGTAGACAGAAATGACCGTGAGGGGTTGGTGGCCTGTCATGCCGAGCCGACAGACAGAGACCTCAAGCTCGGTTAGGGTGGCGGGCGGATCCATGGGAATGCAGTATAGGGACGATTTGTAGTATATGAGAGTTCCTCCCCCATGACATCGGGTCCTGTCGTTGCGAACTAAACGATAGTTCGCAATTTTAGGATCCCGAAGATGGGGCTTGAGGAACGTCTCCTGCACCAGAAGCAGATCTATGCGATGGTCGCGGAGGAAATTGGCGATCTCATCGCGTTGGCCTGAGAGGCTGTTGGAGTTGAAGTACCCTATCCGGAGGGACTTCGGCCTAAACCTACATGTTACTGCGGGGGACTTAGCCATGGAGACGTTCATAAAGGCTAATAAAGTGAACTACATCACTGAAGTCACGGTATACGGCACCGTGTTCAGTGATGTCAGAAGCCTTCAGAGCTTCGGTCATAGCCACAGCTCTGGGGGAGTAGAAGGCCTTGTAGAAGGCCATGTTAATGTGAATGGCCATTTCAGGCGCATTCGCGGGAATGGGGTGGGTTGGGACTTTGGAGGTAGCCTTTGGTGGTGGGGGGGGAGGAGTGGCTGCCTGAGGGGCGGCTGCTCCGACGACGGCGACCGGTGGTCGGGGGAATGGAGGTATGGCTACGTCCATGAGGGCCGGGATGGCCGGGGGGGGCTTTTGGGCCGTAGGGGCCTGGGTCTGGGTAGGCGCGGGTCCGAGCGCCGGGAAGTGAGCTCTATGGTTCAGCGCGTTCCAAGGGCTGGGGCGCTGAGGGTAAAGGGCCACTGGGGGTTGGGTCGTGGGGGCTTCCCTCTGCTGGCGAGCGTTTGCACGCTTTGCCAGTTTGGGCGCAGACGATTTGGGGGCCTTGGGACAACCACGGTAGTTAGCCGGGTGCCCAGCCTCTCCGCACAGCACACAGCTGGGCGGTTCGGCGCATTTGGTGTGGTCCTTTGGACGGGGACAGTCAGGGGTGCCGTGGTCGCCCAGGCACTTGACGCAGCGCGGCTTGCCGAAGCAATTGCGCTGCGAGTGGCCATATAGTTGGCAGTTGTGACACTGGCCAACTATACCGCTACGACGGGGCTTTTCCATTTTTAAGCCCTCCAAGTAACAAATCTTGGAGATTTTAAAAATGGGGTGATATTTCTCGTCTGTTGGATTGCAGACGATGAGCACCATATTGTATGGTGCTCCACCACGGCGGTGCATGCGGTGGACCGCAGCGACCGGGATCTCTTGGCGTTTGAGATCATTACTGATCTCTTCAGGGGATATGGCGTGAGGGACGTTCCTCACTACCACGCGGACTAGACGTTCCTCCTCGAAGGCGAACGAGTGGAAAGGTACCTTCCTCGCTACAAGGAGTTTATGCAACTCCCTGTAGTCCTGGGCAGAAGGCACCTGGACCTTTATCCCATTTCCCACAGCACGGGCGTGGGAGAATTGGATTCGGCGCTCGTTACAAGCGCCCGAAACCTCCGTCCACTTCGCCGCTTCATGAATGAAGAGGGGTGGCGGAGACTTCGACTTCTTGGCGAGCGCCGGGTCGGACTGGGTGGCCGGGGGGGCAGTGGCCATCGGGCTGGGGGGACGAGACGCCTGCTGGGAGGTGCTGGCTTTGGGGGCTGCGGAGGTCGTGGCAGCAGGGGAGGGAGGGGAGACAGTCGGGACCACTGTCTTTCTGGCTTTGGGGGCGGACTCCTGAGCGGCAGAGCTCTTCTTCTTCCGCTTACCTTTACCCACAAGGGTAAATTCGGCGGAAGAGTCTGAGGTACCCGAGTCGTTTTCCGAACCGGACTCGTAGTCCATGGGGGGGGGAGTGGGGGAGTCTGGCTCTAAGGTGAGCGGGGCACTCTCGAGGACGTCACTGAAATCAGTGACGTCATCGTGAGTTGGAGAGGGGGGGGAGGGGCCCTGAGGGGGCACGGGGGAGAGTGACTCACGCGGCGGAGGCGAGCTAGTCCTACTGGGCTGGGAGTTTTTAAGGCTCTCCAGCCTATGCAACCTATAATTGACTATTCGGACCAACTCCTGATTGGGGTGGTCCTCTATTAGTCTTTGGACGAGATCCCAAAGGATCGCGTCCACCTCCTTAGGGGGAGGCATTTTTAAGACTGGGAGGAGGGAAACATATGCCTTAGGGGCAGGGGGGGGGAATCCTAAACCTATACTCCTAGCAAACCTAACTCCCCGGGTGGGAGTTCCCGGGGATGTGTACCCTCCCTGTCGGGTGTAGACAGGGAGGTGAGTTCCTAAGGTGTGCCCTAAGCTTGTGATCACGCTGCCGATCTTATTGTGCAGCGAGTCCCTATGGGTCTTGCGACCGACCGACGAAGCTGGAAGAGAGCGGGGTTAAGTAATTGGTCGCGACTAGGAGGCCCCCCAAGGCCGCGGGTCCAATACCCTTCCGACTTGACCTAGGCCCTGAAGGGGCTAGGTCGGTGTGTCGGGTCAACACCCACTCGGCTTCGTTGGCACCGAAAGGTTTCCACCGAGTGACCACGAGAAACGTGGATTTACCCTGAAGGGGTCACCACGTTTTTGACAGTACCCGAAACGGAAACAAGATATCTCTCGGCTGCCTTGAAAAAGGCAGCGTCGGATCAAAATGTGTAGTCAGCGACCACAGTGACGTCACGGCGAGCGAGACGAGCAGCGAGCGAGCGAGCAGCGATGAGTCACGGAGCAGACGTCCGTCACGGTCGGGTGGCGCGCGTGGAATGGTCTCATTTATAATCAACGCATAAAATAAATATAATTTACCATTTTATCATTTATGGTAACGCAAAATCGCGTCGCGCTTGTCTGCAAGACCTTTAAGTCAAAAGAATTGACACATTTCATTTAAAGCTCTGCCCGATACAGATGTGAGATATACGTACAAAGCCAAAAACTTTGCACTATCTAGACGACCGCCATCAGAACATCACACGAAAATAAATCATAGTACAGTGAACTATGACAGCAAACGTTCCCTTCAAGTTTGACAAATGGCGACATCAACGCTCCCGAACTGCTGTTGCCGAAACAACGAACATTACAGCTGAGGATAAACTTAGGATCAATAAATAGGATAGAAGTGGGAAACAGGCGTTTTCTGGGGTTTGGTGAAGATAAACTAAGATAAACTATTTTTGCATTTTTTGCAGATGCTTTGTGGTAGTATTAAGTCCATTTGTGTACCGCCTCAGTAAATACGGTTAAAAGTAATAAATAAGAAACTGCTGGTTTCATATTTATGAACAAGATAAAAAAAAGGTTTCAATAAAATTTCACTTCAAATATATCATTTGAATGTTCCAATTTTTCCTAAACGCAAAATATAAGTTCCTGTCAACATTTACTTTATTTAACACACATGGGTACAATAAAATATCAAATAATCGCATGCGTAGGAGTATTATCACGTCATTGTCAATGTGAAATGTCATTGAAACACTCAAATATGTGAGTTTCGTCACGTCACATCATATTATGAATGAAGTGAATCAATCTGTACGAAATGTATATTCACTCTATCCTCGAATTGAGTGAATATACATTTATCAGTATGAGCACGTATGAGTAATCTATTTATACAAAAATATAGTAGAAAACTATATTAAGGTGCCTTTGATTTACCTATTTCTACAGTCAAGGTGGTGTATTTTAACTATACAACCTGTAACAGAATAAACGCAATACCTCTTAAGGGGTCATTGAACTCATCATTATCAAATCAAATCAAATCGTATATTTCAAATAAACCATTTACAGGCACTTTTGAATTGTCAAAGTCGGTCAGTCAAAAACATGAAACTATTTGCACGTTCCAAAGCGTAGATCTCTATGGAGAAGAACGTGCAGGAAACTCCACGGACACTCTTTTAAACCATGTGATGTATTACTAAACCATGTGATGTATTAAAAACCAACACTTTAATCGCAAAAAAAATGGACCATACCCTTCCGTATGCACAACTCGACAAAGTGTACTGAACAGCTGATTTTTATTCACGAATTCGGGGTTGGTCCCATAGTAAAAGTTGTTCGTAATGATGAGTACAATGACCCCTTAAGAGGTATTGCGTTTATTTTGTTACACGTTGTAGAATAGTAGTCAATTTGTTTGTTTGTTTGTTTGTGTTTTGGTAAAGGGTATCTATTCATATTCAATGTCTGAAAGTACTGAACCGTTAATGGAAATTCATTCACGAATGGTAAGTTTATTTTTTTATTGATAGGCGTGCGTTTGACAACTATCTCATCGCATGGTAAAAGATAATGTAGTCGACGATAGAGCACGCTTGCCTGGAATTAACCTATTCACTCTGGACTTACAGACACCCAGGTTGTGGTTAACAGGAAACACAGGCTCCTGCAGGGATTTTTATAGAATCAATTTCTTTGCGTTGTATAATTTCACGCATTAATTATTTCAAAACGAATGTTACCATGATTTTGTAAACATTGATTTAGAAGTGTGTCCGTGGAGTTTCTTGCACGTTCTTCTCCATAGGATCTACACTTTAGAATGTGCAACTGCCGCGCTGGAGATAGGGTCAGTGAGTGTGTTCTGCTGCAGAACATACTTGCTACTCCTGTCGCTAGCGCGGCAGACAGACCTTGACAATTCAAAAGTGCCTGTAAATGGTCTAGTTGAAATAAAGGAAATTCCTTTATTTCAAACTAGCTTCTGCCAGCGGCTTCGCCCGCGTGGTCCCTACGGAACTTATTCCCGGGATAAAAACTAGCCTATGTCCTTTCTCAGGCTCTAAACTATCTCTGTACCAAATTTCATTTAAATCGGTTCAGTAGTTTTGGCGTGAAAGCGAGACAGACAGACAGACAGACAGAGTTACTTTCACATTTATAATATTAGTAAGGATAAATCATTTACAGGCACTTTTTTTATTTGATTTACATTCCTCACAAACTATACTATCGCTGAGTGCCTATGAGTGAGGCTTTGTTTTACCCCGAAAAAAGAAATTCACAGATCCAGTGGGATATGTCAGAAGAACAGCAAGCCCGCGGGAAAGGCTAGTGCACTCTTAAACTGTTGCTACAGATAAAAGTAATATAAAACTGATTTTATTAAGTTTCGTTCAAATGTAAGGGTTATGGCTGTAATCTAGATGGATTAAGGCTGTGAAGTTTTATGTGATTAAATTGGTAGAACTTGGTGTGTGTCTACCAACATATACAAAATTAGTTTTGTGTATGTTGGTAGGTAAGTCATCATCTGTTGAGCTGATTTTTAGGGTTCCAAACATCCGTATGAAAAACGGAACCCTTATACCTACTCGTAGGATCACTCGTGTGCCGTTCAGTATGTCCGTGTATCACAGTCCATTTGCTCGAAATCTACAAGACCGATTCAGTTCAAAGGAAGGATACTTCTGAACTTCAGTGAAATATATTTTGAATATCGGGTTGCTTTTGGGGAAAAACAATTGAATATTTTAGTAAAAAGTTTTACTCTGTTAGACACATGCTTCCCCTAAGCCCACTTCGACCGGCTTTGTACCTACTTCTCGCAACCAGCAGACTCCCAAGGCTCAGCACGTTGAAAGGCCTCCCACAAGGTAGACCGATGTCTACCTTGTGGGAGGCCTTTCAACGTTACAATACAAACGTAATAACGTACATAACAAATTCACATGTAATAAATAATAACCAATGCGCTGCGTTGATAATGACTTAAATATTTATAACTTTCGGACCTTACTATGTATACTAGTACTTTCGTTATAATTTTCTAATTCCATCCATTATGTAGTCCTACAATTTCAGCATAAAACCAAATCTATATCTTGGAGACATGTTTAACAATAAGAGGTTTTTGTGCATAAGCCCTAACAGGGTTTATGCACAAAAACCTCTTATTGTTAAACATGTAATGTGCATCATAGCAAATAAATAAACAATTCAAAATTTCCAAACAAATAAACGGTGCCAGTATACACCAATTAGGTAGTAAAAACATATGCATGTAATACGTGCCCTGGCATCAAATCCACCACGTTTAGAACCACCACATATTTTATATATCAAGTTCTAAATTAATTTACCACGGTTACTCATTAGCTGTGGTTAGTTAATCGCGCAGCTCTTTACATGATAACGTAGAACGCAGGCATTACCTCTAATAACGGCTTCAGACAGGCATTAAATGGAACACGTTTTAATTGGTGCAATGTAGACTAATCATCTGGATGGTAGATCTAGTGGTTGTTTGTGCGACCTTTCATATCAAATCAATCAAATCAAAGCACATATTTCAAATAAACCTTTTTATATACATGCACTATTTACAGGCACTTTTTTAGAGCATTGTCAAGGTCGGTCAGTCAAAAACATGAAGCTATTTGCACGTTCTAAAGCGTAGATCTCTATGGAGAAGAACGTGCACGAAACTCCACGGACACTCTTTTAAATCATGTGATGTATTACAAAAATCTTGTTTAGGTACAATATCCTTGTTGCTTCTTTATGTGAAGACAATGCAAAGAACAAAATAGTACATAAAAGAAAATCAAAATATAAAGATTAAAATAAGCCAGTGGCAAGTAAGTGATGACAAGTCTTAACTGACGGCGCCCGTTCACTAATATGAAGCGTCTATCAGCACAATTCAGCTCAACCATTTTGAAAGGAACTAAATGAACCAACACACGCGCCACCATCAGCGAAACATTTTAGTGAGCATGACATGCTCTCAATTGCATTGGAAATTTTCTTCCTTGATGGAAAATCATCAAATGCCTCCTTCTGCTCTGGGCGGATGCGAGTGTCAGACTCTTACTGACTAAAACCCATCCGTGTTCCTCCTAATGCCCTTTGAGTTCCAGTACCGCGGTGACTCTATCGAATAAATTCCGCAACATTGGAAAAGACCTGGGGTCTCAGGTGGGGTAAATTGTTTGGTTTTTCGACCTGGATTTTCTTAGTTGCAGTCTAAAGTCTGAACTGGGGAAATGTGTACCTACTACCTATAGGTAGAATAGAATACTCTTTGTTATGTAAATCATATAAGGTAGGTACAAAGAAAAATACATGAAAAAAACGTTACATAGGGTGACACAATGGGTGGCCTTATCGCTAAAAACAATCTTTTCAAGACTACCTTTGGATGGATTTTGACTCTAGTCTACTCTATTCTATTCTAGTCTAGATGACGGAGACAAAGTCTACGATGGAGCGAGCTTACCCAGAAGGAGCCTGTTCACTGTGACTTTAAAGAGATGAGCTGATAAGAGATGGTTGTAAGCGCTCGGAAACACAGACGCAGGCAGAGAGTTCCACGTCTTTGCTGTGCGCAAAAGACGTTTGGAAACGCTTAGTGCGATTATAAGCCGAAATTGCTTTATAAAGACATTACATAGCAGCTTACCGAGATAAAATGTGATTAATCGCTCGATCGTACCCCGCGACGTACGGCCTTATGAGCGTTAATTGCTTGATTAAAACTTTTTCATAATTAACACAATAAATTAATGGTAGGAGTAAGACCAGTGGCCGCTTAATTGGTTCAGCGGTCAAAATCTTGACCGAGGGTAGGATTCTAGGTAACATTACTATCGTAAACCTAGGCTGTATCTACAAAGCCTAGGTTGTTTATTAGGTTCGTGGTATAGCTGTGTATTTATTTCGTTAATTTGAGTATTTATTAAATACTTGTATTTATAATGTCTAGTTTTAGTACATTACTGCAGCGGCCAACAAAAGAGGCATTGATGGACGAACGTGTAAATGAGAGCCGAGGTGAAGCCGAGGCACATATTCGTAAGTCCATCAATGCTTAGTTGTGGCCAAGGCTTGTATAGTACTTTTCTCAAATAATGCCGGAAACTAAAATACAATTACTTTTCAAAATCAATGACGAACCACGAACAACAATCATTTTTCCCGCGTTAAAGTGTTTACTTGTTTTTTTTTTAATAAATAGCTTTCTATTTGCAACCAGTTCGAAATTTAAATGAAACCTTTGATAAGTTACCTCCTTGGTTGCCATGTTTCGGAGTAAAAGATCGTTCCATTTTTAAATTACACAACAGATATGAGTTTACTATGTAATTTATTTGGCGGCTAAACCACGACAGATATGGATTTTCATACAAATTTTGCCGGCCGCTGCAAAAAGGTTGTCAAAATAATGCTCAAATTTCCAAGCATATTTGAAAAAAAATATTTGTTTATTTAAAGCCAAATTTAGTTTACCCATTGGTTGACTGGTAGAGAATGCATTAAGTCCGCATTTGTACATTTGGGTGCTTAGAATGTTGGAAAACACGTAACTTCTTCCAGATACAAAATTAAATAAAAACTAACAGAAGTTTTTAGCTATGATGTCTTATTACAAGTGATATTCAATTATTAAAATACATTTCAACTGATCTCTTTCAGCGAAAGGCAAGCAAATTCGTAAAAACATGAATGGGGTGATTTTATACCTACTATAAAAGACAACTTTTTTCTCAAACACCGTGCGAACAAACTGATTCAGATTTCCTTAGAGAGATTCTGTTGATATTTCCAAGAAACTCTGTAAACCGATATTATCAGTATGTCTTCTCAATATTTTTCAATCTCCGGTGGCGTTATGGGAGATTGGCTTCGACACTTAAACGTTTTCAACCTGGTTATCAAGTGCAAAGATAAGTTCGGTTATTTCAAAGGGATTCATGAACTTTCAACGCGTCATGAACCGGGAAAATCTATGATTTTGTTTGTGGGGTAGTAGCAAAAAGATTGACAGGATAAATATTCCAATTTCCCAGTTGAAAAACTGTAAGTTTGCTTTCTAACAATAAACATGTGTTTATGGTTCCGTACGTCTGAATACAAAACGGAACCGCATAGGATCACTCCTGTGTATGTCTGCTTGACCGTCTGTTTGTCTGTCTGTCACAAATTTGTTACGAAACTATTAGACTGATTAAACAAATAAGAAGATTCTATCCATCATTATCAAATGTCATTTGTGACCTAAAGATAGACGTGAATCAAAAATAAATAAATCAATAAACATAATATTCTTCCGTTACTGACTGACTGACAGACAACGCACAGCCGAAACTACTGGTCGTAAAAAGCTGAAATTTGGCATATAGGTTCCTTGGGGAGTGCAGGGGAGCACTTACGAAGGATTATCTGACATTTCCACGGGAACGGGAAACAAACGGGATATGCAAGTACGAAGTCGTGAGCAAAAGCTAGTTAGCTAATAAATAGATACAGAATTTAGTAAATTAATAAATAATGCCTATTTAATGTGAAAATCTATATACATACGAGTATATATAGTTGATTGTTTAGATATTCAGATTTAGGTGAAAATTAAAACACAGGTAGACCAAGGTCTGGACTATGTATGATAAAGGAAACTTTTTATCTAAGTAGTTGGTATTTTCCCATGGTATAATTGCACGATGGGTCGTAGAAGTTCGTGGATTGGAGGGTTGAAAGGCGACAAGACACTGTCACTGTGAAGAAGGTGCTACCACGTTGGAAGTACTTAAATGAAAATACTTTTTCAACTGTAGATGGTAGCGAGTACGGTCCCTGCTGAGCCAAGCCCTCTGTCTCGTAGCAGATAGAAAGGACTCTATGAAGGCACTGAAGGAACTGATCTGCTTTTTTTTAAAGCGTCGAATTGTCCCTTACATTTGTCTGCGTTCTAAAAATATGTTGCTAACGGTACCTATTACTTAAAAACAACACGTGCCTAACTATTGACTCTAAACCTAAGATGTATGCGGTTGTCCTGCACAGTATAATTCCGACTTTTACACGACTGAAGGTGTTTTTTTTTGGGACAAGTCCGCCACACATTACCTACCACTGCAACTCCTGAAAGCCAGAATCAACAGTGACGACCACCAGTAAAAGGCCGTGCCAATGAAGCCCGAGGAGTCCCGGAGAAACGATTCAACTGTCTTGGAACCCGCAACGAAATTAATCAGCAAAGTACAGCGAAGGAGTAGGAAAAAAAACATAATTTCCACATTTTTTAAATATTTTTCTCAAAAGTGACCAAGTTTTAAAAGTCCATTTTTAACCACATTACTTGATGAAATTAACTCAACTCCCCGAAAACAAAGCCACAAACTTTTCTGTTTTGACACAAGTAATAAGAAAATATTTGCTCGGAATTTTCCTTGTTTTTCTTCAAACTTTTGAACGCGGTCTAACGCCCAGTCAGAAACTTCGGAATTAAAACTCAACGGGCACTCGCCGCACGAAATTGCCCGTAAAACCTTTTTAATCAAGCTTAATTTCTTTCTTTTTTAATAGCTTCGCATGAAAGTATAAAGTTAATTAATTTAATGGAACGCGAGTAATCGTATCTGTATGTGTTACCCTATAAATAAAAATGTTGTTCAAGCACTTTCATTGTACGTCCAGCTCAGTAGTGGAATCCCCCCCATTTTGTGTTATGGAAAAATAATAGGGAATCAAAATAAATTTTTGTTCAATTCCAAGTTATAACTGTAAGGAATTAACGTACTTATTCCCTTTTTGCCCGACCTGAGAATCAAGCACGGCAGTCTCGCTTGCTACCACGAGACAATCTGGCGTCAGTTAATAATCTGCGTCAAAATGCGTGGTCGACAAGTAAACATATTACTGGTCCTTCATTCCAAAAGATCCGTACAAGACAGCAGATACATCAATAACCATAATTGCCCCTTTCATCGATAAATCAGCCATAAAAAATACACCACGCTTTAAAACGTTCAACTGATTATGTAAACCAGTTGTTAATAAGTCGAAAACTCTATTTTATTTAGTATATAAAGCTTGGAATTAATAAGTATTGCTATGTGGCACACCTTGGCAGCTGGCCAAGTCAGCCAAAATACGTGTGCGACATTTACAGCGCATTTATTATTGCATCTGCTGTTAAAATTAACGTTGCATTTAGGTTCTTTAAATTATTGATAATATGTGGTTTTGACGTTAAAATTATCACATAATTTAATAAACTATTAGGTACTCAACTTCGGAAAATAATATGAATTTTATAATTATGTTTTAAATCGCAATTGTTATTTGTAGAATGTTGATATAATATTTTCGGAATTTGCACATATTCAAATCTTCAATTTGAATTTTATTCGATTTTTTTTTTGTCATAATTGTTTTATACTTGTTAGCCAACAAACTATGAAAATAAACGAGACGTCTATAGGTACTTAATGTTACGTGGACTCATGCAAATATACGACAGATAACTTATTCAAATCTGATGAATAGTTTAGGCGGTTCGAAAACACAGACGGACATTCATACACACATAATATACATACCTACATAGGGCAGATTTCTGAATTGAGCATTTGGATATAGGAACGAGTAAAATCCTACTTGCCCTAATTTACTGTGAAATTTTGACATGTTTTCAGGCTAAAGTAGAGTTCCAATTATCATCATCATCATCATATCAGCCGACAGACGTCCACTGCTGGACATAAGCCTCCCCCAAGCGTCGCCACAACAACCGGTCCCGCGCGTCTCGCATCAATCGGCTACCCGCGACCCTCACCAGGTCATCGGTCCACCTTGTGGGAGGCCTTCCAACGTTGCGTGTACCGGTACGAGGTCGCCACTCCAGAACTTTTCGGCCCCATCGACCATCTGTTCTGGGAGTTCGAATGATACACAATAATCAGAAATTGAGGGACTTCCAAACCCAAAAAAAAAAACCTCTAATCTTACTTAGATTAGAGGTTTTTTTGTTTTTACTTAGGTTAGATCTAGTCAGGCGCAAAAGGACAAGTGAAGTATCTAGTGATAAATGTGTTCTCTTTTTAGGGGTCCTGTCATTTATCACAGGTGTTCTGGGCTTTAAATAGACGGGCCAAATAGACCGTTAAAATTAGGTCAAGTACCACTCGTCAGTGCTGGTCACTACGTTGATTTTTAGAGTTGGGTTAAAAATAACTGATAACTCGTTTATTATAGAAGATTATGGTTACTACTGTATGCGTAATTAGATGAAAGATCCCGCAACCTTCATTGAAATTGCAGGATCTTCCAACTAGACGAGTGTCGTGTCCGGTGGGCAACTGTGCGATGGAACAACCAACAGACAGTCGGGATCAGGGGCGGATCCAGTATTGTCGTTTGGCGGGGTTTGACCTCGCTGAGGGTAGGTTTTAGCAAAGTAGCAAACACTATGAAAGCACAATAAAATGTATTAAGCTTAACGCCATTCGATTACTCTTCATAAAATCCTCAAAGACTTTGTTAGAATGTAGACTATCAAAGATATCTCGGATTGAACCCCTTAGCCCCTCACCCTCCCCTTAGCCCCTCACCCTCCCCGTTCAAATTACGCGGAGAATTTTGATTGTGCGATGTGGAATCTGAGAATCGACAGGACGCCGTCAGGTTTTTTCGTAGGTCGCTACAAATTACTGATCCCTAGTACTAACTAGAGGCCACTAGAACAACAAAAGTCGCTATGTGATGATCTCGGCCCTTCTAAACAGTGTTACGACAAAGAAGAAGACGTTAAATCGTAAAATAAACCTAATCGAATCTACTTCTGTCTGAATGTTTGCCAGTGACGTCAGAGTCTTCGAAAAACTCAGTAGGTATTACGTAATGAAATCTATAAATTATTATTGTCGTGTTTATTGCTGTTCTCAGCTTATTACAAAAGTTATTTCATTTCTTTCGTTGATAATAAATCTGTAATCAGAGTCAATGAAATGGTGTAGCTACAAAAGAAGTTTGTTTGTTAGGTTACGATTACATTTTATAGTAGTAATTTCAATTTACGCAGAAACAAATCGTAATGAAATAGGCAAACAATAAAGAACAAAGAAATGATCATCATCATCTTAGCCGAACGACATCCGCTAAACAGCGCCTCATTAAACATCGCCACATTGGCTAGTCAGGTGTTTCTCCAGCGAAATCACGTGGTTCTACAAGCTCATGAGTAAATATGTCAAACTAGCTTGACCTGCCTGCTTGAACTAGCGGGCCTGCGGATGGCGAGCATTGGGTAGCTCGCCGTCCGATCAGAATCAGGCTCGGGTCGACGGCGCGTTGTTTCCACGCGCGCCTCAAGGAGATGTCAGCGTAGTAGACAGGGCCTGCTAGGGTCAGTACCTGCCAGGGTTGCGGAATTTATTCGAAAGAGTCACCGCGGCCCTGGAACGCAGAGGGCACTAGGAGGAACACGGATGGGTGTTAGTCAGTAAGAGTCTGACACTCCCTTCTGCTCCGCCCAGGAGTCATTTGATGATTTCCCAAGCTTTTTAAAAAAAAAACTTTTGCTCGCGACTTCGTACGCGCGTATTCGTCTTTCCCGTTCCCGTAAGAATTTCGGGAAATCCTGTCTTAGTGCTTCCCCTACACTCCCAAGGAACCTACATGCCAAATTTCAGCTCTCTACGACCAGTAGTTTCGGCTGTGCGTTGTCTGTCCGTCACTCACTCAGTAACGGAAAAATTTTATATTTAACTAGCTTTTGCCCGCGACTTTCCACGCGCATATCCCGTTTTTTTTCCGTCACCATAGGAATCTCGAGAAATCCTAAGTCTTAGTGGTCCTCTACGGAGTATAGGAAAGCTACATGCTATATTTCAGCTTTCTACGACCAGTAATTTCGGCTGTGCGTTGTCTGTAAATACTGGTATTCAGCTAAATCCGGCTTGACTGGAAGCCGACCCCAATGTAGTTGGGAAAAGGCTAGGCAGATGATGTTGTCTGTCAGTCATTCAGTCACTCAATAACGGAATAATTTTATGTATTCTATATCCTAGTACCCCAGCATGCTAAGCAGTAATCTTTAACTTCTGCAATAATTTACTGACCAGAAGAAGCAGATAAAACATTATAATATTTACGAAAACAATATGAACCACACACACACACACACACACCAAGGTGAACCACACATGACCTATACAAACAGTAGCAATAATCCCGAGTCTACCAATCAGCATTCAACAAATAACAAACTCACTGAATAAAAAGGTCTCGAACCCTCTCGAGAAAGATTAAATCTACATGTAACCTTACGACATTGAACCTGGAGAATTTCAATCGAAATCGATCCTGGCGAATTGAAATTGCTTATTTTTAGAGCTTATACATGACATCTCACGTATCTAGACACGCGGTAGCGTATCCAGCCAAAAGTTTAAAGAAAAAGGAACTGACAATGCAGCAGCCGTATGCCGTGAGCTTCTGGCTTTTTAGTCAGAAGAAAGGGAGCCAAGTTCAAAGTTAATGATATCCGTGATTGTCGACTTCAGCGAAAAAAGAATTGAGATCTAAATGGGCGCCAAGTTCTGGAGATAATTCTGAAATAAGATAAATTATGGTAAATTATGGTGGTGGTGGTAAGATAAATGCTGGTAAAAACTTGGCAAGTTTTTACCAGCATTTTTTTTAGGAGAGTAAGATCGACCTTTCAATACACAAAAACTGTAACTTGCGTAAATCTAAACTAATATTATAAAGAGGAAAGATTTGTTTCTTTGTTTGTTCGAATTGAAAAGTCTCTGACCTGAAATAGAAACTACTAGACCGATTTGAAAAATTCATCATTAGAATTCTACATTATCCCTGATGAACATAGGCTATAGAACATTTTCAAAAAAGTTAAGGATCCGTTAATATAACCCAAGGTTCGAAAAAAATACCAAAAAAATCATTATAACGCGTACGCTGCGGAAACTATTGACAATAGAGCAAAGTGATGTACTACAATTTAATAGAAGACATCAATATCTATAAAAAAATCCGCAAAAGTTTATATCTAACTATTATGGTTAAGTCACAGTGACCACTTTTTTTTTCAAATTATTCAATCAAAACCCGAGTGGAATGAAATAATGGTGATTTTGGTATCATGATATTAATCCTTATGCATTTTGAATTGTTTGATAATTAAGGTTGATTATGTTTATGTAAATTACACTTTAAATTATTCAAATAAGTAGGACATTTCGTTTAAAAGTGACGACGGTATAAATATACTTTAAGTAAGAAAAATGTTGCGGTTTGAGCGAACTGCCCTACGTTGAGTCTATTAATAAGTAATTTACACATTACCCTATTAAGGCTGCTCTCTAGAGAAATGCTTAAAACAGCATGCAGATGAAGCAACTTTTCGTCGGCATTTACTGAGAAATTACATCTGAAAAAAATATGTAGTAATCTACATGACTAACTTGATTTAGCCAGAATTTATGTATCGGTATCACATAATAAGAAAAAAAAATCACCAAAACACCTCCAAATCGATGAGATGAAACCATATTACTCACTCATTTTTTAACAAAAGTCTAAAAAAAATATCTACTGCTTTGCAATACAAACTAAAATAATTTGATTTTGTTACTTTTTTAAAATATGAGTTATTTTTTTATAATAAATTAAAAATGCGGTTAGCGGAGTGGCGCGTAGAGGAGAAGTTAGCTCCGTTTGTATGCACAAGGTCATTGGCATGTATACAAGCCTTAAGAGGCTAGAGGAGAGATGAAGTGCGTGGAGTACCAAAAACCTGGCCAAGTGCGAGTCGGACTCGCGTGCAAAGGGTTCCGAACGAATTATTTTTTTTAACATGTTATTTTAACACTACAGACTTCTAATAGGTTTTCCTGTAATCTTTAGGTAAAGATCTATTATCTCCATTTTTTTCAACATTTTAGGCTCAGTAGTTTCGGAAATAAGGGGGGGGGAATGGTCATTTTTCGTCTAATTTCTTGAATAACTTGAAAACCATTTATTTTAAAATTATGAAAAAAATATAATTACAATTCTCACAGTTAACCCTTTCATTTGATATGTCACGCGATATTGTTCAAAAAACGTTTTTTTTTAATTTTCTAGTTTGGCCCCCAAAAGTGACCTCCATACTAAAAATTTAATAATTTACGTAACGCGTCCGTGTTTGGGTCATAGAAGTCCATATGTGTACCAAATTTCAACAGAATCGGTCCAGTGGATCCGGAGAAAACTGGCTGTGACAGACGGACAGACAGACAGACAGACAGACAGACAGACAGACAGACACACGAGTGATCCTATAAGGGTTCCTTTTTTTTCGGAACCCTAAAAATACGCGCGAACGAAGTCGCGGACGAAGTGCTAGTGTAATATAAAGATGATAAGTAAAGCCAAATATAACATTATGTAACATGTATGTAAAAAATAGCCTAGTCACCCATCCACAGGCCAACCTTGTTAAATGCTGCTTAACTTTAACGATCGACCCGTGCGACTGTTATTATTTAGCCTCGAGCTCCTCTGGGCGGGGAGGGGGTGAAATTCTATCCTGACCAATATTAAAAATGCAAAATGAGTTGTTTATTCGATATGCTTTCACACAATCTCAGACACGATTTTAATTAATCTTTGTACAGAGGTACATGGAAGTCATGGACACCTGGATATGGTTATAGGCTTCTTTAACACGAGCGAAGGAGTAGAAAAAGCTACTTACTCATAAATATGAGCAATTTTTAATATGGGAAGTTGTGAGCCGCCCTGATATTCGGAAAACAGCACTTCAGGGGCCATCGTACAGGGAGAGAGACGTCCGTCCCTTACCTATATTAGATGCATCATATGACATCACATCATAATAGGGAGGCACCATACATTGTTGAGCACCTTTTTCTTTTTACTATATTTCAGTGGTGATCTCATAGTAGGTAAAGAATTTTATATTCACGAGTTGCTTTACCCCGAGGAATATTGCCAATGAATTGAAAGCCACTCTGTTCGGGCGCTTGTGAGATTTTCAATTAACTTTTTAGAGAGGTAACTTCAGTAATTGACTTAGGAATTGATTGTGAGTTTATTGGCATGACCTTGGTCAATAAACTGTCAGTGACCTGAGGAAAAAACCTAAGATACCTATGGGGATCTATCTGCATGTGCCAATGTTTGATGTGTCTACTGAGCAGCCTTTCCATAACACATTGCAATGCCTTTGCTGGACCTCAGGGCTCCTCTATGTCGTCGTCATAATGATATCAGCCGAGATGTCCACTGCTGGCCATAGGCCTCCCCACGCGTGTTGACACAACAACCGGTCCTGTGCGTCTCGCATCCATGACCGGCTCTCACCAGATCATCAATTGTCGTCTGTGTAATGTGTATATATAAACCACCACGCAAGCCCAGTTTAAGTAAATGGATGTCACAAGTCTTCTAGTAGTTATAGAAATTGCCAGTTTACGTTTTCACGGCTTTTCATCACAGTTTTGAGAGCAGTAATTATGAAATAATTTACATGAAGTAAAGGGCTTGAGTTTTGAACTGGGCTGGGATAACCACTTACCTTACCTTTTATTTTCAGATATAGCATGATGATAGATAATATTTTATTTCTATTACATATTCTTTCTATTACACTAACATTTATTTTCGGGTACTAGCCGTCTAGTCGACCGAGTCCATAAATGACCCATCAATGCTTTTCAAATAATCAATTTTCCTTCATAAACGAACGTACCTAATTCCAAACATTTCGAACTATTTATTTACTGGCTAGCTAGATAAATCACCTTCAATACTTGGCATTCAGCACATTCGCTGCATCAATATTTTATGGCAGACGTGACATACACTTATAAATCACGAGCATCCAATATACTACAAACTTCAGGATGATTTTGCGAAAGACCTGGCACCTGCTCATGCTCAAATGAAGTTCGTGAATCATTTTACTAAAAAGGTACCCATTTTCCAGTAAAGTTCTATATGGTAAACTATAACTGAATATTCCTCTGGATTGAATTTCTGTCACAGTAGTCCATCATCAATCATCAATATATACAGGGTTATTTGTAAAACACCAACAACCTCTTAGGGAGTGAAAGTACACATTATTATAAACAACTTTTACTTTGAGACCAACCCTGAAAACTCGAAAAAATATCAGCTGTTTCTTACATTTTCATCGGCTAAATATTGCATTTTGTATGAAACAGCGGTTGTTCGTAAAGTAAAAGTTGTTTAAATGTGTACTTTCACGCCCTAAGAGGTTGTTGGTGTTTTACAAATAAGCCTGTATAAATTCTTCCGTTACTTGAGTGACTGAGTATCTGACAAACAACGCACAGCCGAAACTGCTGGTCGTAGAAACCTGAAATTTGGCATGTGGGTTCCTTGGGGAGTGAAGGGGAGCACTAAGAGAGGATTTCCCAAAATTCCAACGGGAAAAACGGGATATGTGCGTACGAATTCGCGAGCAAAAGCTAGAATAGAATAGAATTCTCTTTATTATGTACACCATATAAGTTACAGAAAAAAAAAATAGATGAAGAAAACATTACATAGGATGACACAATGGGCGGCCTTATCGCTAAAAGCGATCTTTTAAAGACAACCTTTGGATGGATTTTAAAGAGAGGAGTGACAGTACTGCAGGTTGTCTTAGGTGTACTATTTATATATACAATAATTACATAGATAAATACATATAAACAATATAGCAAAGAACCCAAGTAAAGACGATTAAGGAGAGAGATAATGACTTTTTACCATAATTTTAAAAGTAGACAAAGATTGAGCACGCCTTACAGACACCGGCAAGCCATATAGCCATATAGGCCATATAGGTACGTATGGATTTATAGTGCACAAGTGTTTGCACAAACACAGGTCGTGATCATTCACTCTCATAGGCTCAGCATAGGCTTGTCCAGGTTTACGACAAAGCTTGGAATTGCCAAAAAAATAAAACGTTCCCAAAATTTCAACGGGAAATATACCTACTATTTTTACTATTTATAGGCGTGCCTTTGACCACTATCTCACCTGATGGTAAGCGATGATGTGGTCGAAGATGGAGCACGCTTGCCTAGAAGTAACTTGTTACATAAATACCATCTGAACAGTAGTTTTTTTTCTTAATATTCAGAGTTTAGTATATTACTATCAACCTTCAAAATTAACAACGAATTATTATTTTTTATTAGGTAATATTTCTTTTTTAACACAAGATTAAATGTTTCCGCTTTGCACGCGTTCCAAACCAATTGTATCAATTAATTATTTCATAATATTTGTATTTCAATTATAAAACTTAGCAGCGAGGAAATATCTACCTACCAACACAGAGGGTGGTAGGGTAAAAAAAATAATAACAAATAGGTATTTGTTATCTTTTCAGGCTGGTGCAACCTTTGATTGCATCATGTTTCAACTTAATCTATACATATAATAAAATCGTAGACTAACCGTGTCTGTACATTGAATATTTTTGCATGAAAATTACACAGAAAACTCAGGAAAAAGGTATAAAACACAAAAATGCAATTTTTGAAATTTTTGTCTGTTTGTCTGTGCGTTTGTGGGAGCATCACGCTTAAACCACAGATTAGATTGCAAATCTAAGTACCTTAAAATATTAAGTGATAACCCGAGTAACATTTAGCGTTTATTTCATCAAAATCGACCCACAAAATCAAAAGATATTGAATTTTTAAGTTTAGGAAGAAACTTCCTAATGTATTCTGATGAGTCAGAGCGCCATCTATTGAGAAAAATAAAATGCACGAAAGCATTCAAAATTGTTGAATTATTTGTGAAACTTTTAATACGTTGCAAAATAAGAGTGATCATTTTATACCTTTTCGTTATTGATCGATACAATTGATCCACAAAATCAAAATATATTGAATTTTTAGTTTAGTAAGAAACTTCCTTATAAATTCTGATTAATCAGAGCGCCATCTATTGAGGAACCAAAAAATGCATGAAAGCATGAATGTTACACCAAAACACATTGATTAAGTTATTTGTGAAACTTTTAATACGTAGACGTAGTCTTCTATACATATAATAAAATCGTAGACTAACCGTGTCTGTACATTGAATATTTTTGCATGAAAATTACACAGAAAACTCAGGAAAAAGGTATAAAACACAAAAATGCAATTTTTGTTTTTGTCTGTTTGTCTGTGCTTTTGTGAGAGCATCACGCTTAAACCACAGATTAGATTGCAAATCTAAGTACTTAAAAATATTAAGTGCTAACCCGAGTAAGATTTAGCGTTTATTTCATCAAAATCGACCCACAAAATCAAAAGATATTGAATTTTTAAGTTTAGGAAGAAACTTCCTAATGTATTCTGATGAGTCAGAGCGCCATCTATTGAGAAAAATAAAATGCACGAAAGCATTCAAAATTGTTGAGTTATTTGTGAAACTTTTAATACGTGGCAAAAAAAAGAGTGATCATTTTTATACCTTTTCGTTATTGATCGATACAATCGATCCACAAAATCAAAATATATTGAATTTTTAGTTTAGTAAGAAACTTCCTTATTTATTCTGATTAGTCAGAGCGCCATCTATTGAGGAACCAAAAAATGCATGAAAGCATAAATGTCACAGCAAAACACATTGATTGAGTTATTTGTGAAACTTTTAATACGTAGACGTAGCAAAATAAAAGTAAACATTTTAATACCTTATCGTTATTTACCGTTACATACGGGCTTCTTATTTAACGTCTTCCGCTGCCAAATATTTTGTCAGTTTACATGGTCGATAGATGGCGTTGCACTGATGACGCGTTTTTCTGAATTGCGGTGTTAAGATTTTCCGCTGGAGAATGACCTCACACAATTTCTAAACACAGTCGTGTTTCGAAGGAATTTCGGTTTGGTCTCTGAAAGGTCTTAAACTGTTAGGGACCATAATTGGTTAAATCTCTGGTGCTGGTTTCGTTTAAAGTGCATTTATCGTAGAGTCTTAAACTGATTTAGTTTTGCGAAGTTCTGGACGGTTCGACTTGCGGATCAGGCCTGTAGGGTTCCGTACCAAAGGTGCTGTGCTGACGGGACCCTACTGCTAGGCCTCCGCGATTGATTCCGTTTAGAGCAAAGCAACGAACGGTTCGATTTGCGAAACAAGGCTAATAATAATAAATAAAAATCTTATATTTCAGACAGAGTCCATTTTTTGGTTAGTAGTTAGGTTTAGGTTTAGTTTAGGTTGGTATTTTGTTTTTTTATAATAAGGTATCGTACCAAAAGTGGTCACGGTGACGGGAGCGATCGATTTTGGGAGGCTACTCTCTAAGTCCGAAGTCCGTAGTTTCGGGCTTAGTTGCGGACGTATTCTACTCCGTATCACCTACAGACTTACGATTAGTCCCGAACCCGAACTAAGAATGAATGACAACACGATTTCACAGTAACTGTCAAATTGTGTTATCATTAGTTCTCATTGGTTAGGTGATACGGAGTGGAATATTTTTTTTTTTACAATAGATATGCATATGTTTGACCACTATCTCACCTGATGGTAAGCGATGATGCGGTCGAAGATGGAGCACGTTTGCCTAGAAGCAACCTATTCACTTTTGTCTTAAAGACTCCCAGATTGCCCGCAACTAAGTTTTTAATTCGTGCTAAGTATCAAACGGTTCGATTTGCGAGCCAAGGCAAATTATAGGGTTCCGTGCCAAAGTTGCTAATGGGACCCTATTATTTAAGCCTTCGCGTACGATTTTGATTTGTGCGAACCCAGTCGATTTTTAGGGTTCCGTACCAAGTTTGCTAACGGAACCCTTTTTTTTAATAAGCCACCACTGTCCGTCTTCCTTCAGTTTATGCGTTTTATTTTTGTCTCGCTAATATAAAAAATGTCTTCTAGAAAAAGGTCGAATCTTTCACAATATAGCAAAATTCCTAATCTTCTTAATATATTTAAAACAAAGTCGGGTTTGTTTGAACACTTTTCTAACTCGAGAACGGCTCGACCGATTTTCATAGTTTTTGTGTTTTTGGATTAGTCTTCGTCCGGAATAGCATAATAAGAATTAATACAAAAAAAAAGAGTAGGTAGGTAGGGTAGGTAGGTTGGATAGGTAGGTAGGATAGGTAGGGTAAGTAGGGTAGGTAGGGTAGGTAGGTAGGTAGGTAGGTAGGTAGGGTAGGTAGGTAGGGTAGGTAAAGTAGGGTGGGTAAGGTACGGTAGCTATGGTAGGTAGGATAGGTAGGATAGGTAAGTAGGTAGAGTAGGTAGGTAGGGTAGGTAGGTTAGGGTCGGTAGGTAGAATAGCCTGTTGACGGGAGCGAAGCCGCGCGGGTCAGCTAGTAAATGAATAAAACTAAACAGCAATATTGATAAATATTAGTTCTTTTGATCAAACCTATTAATATGCATATCAACAGTCAAAATAATTAATTTTCTCAATCATTTCTAAAAAATGAGACGCATGGGTTGTCATAAAATCACGGAATCAATCAAGATAATGCATTATTAACTGCAATGACGTATTACCATTATTATGTAAAAGTTATCATTTTATCTTTCAATAGGATGATAAAACCCTTGGCGTATCAATCAGTGTCGGTCTTTAGAATATTTAATTATTCTTGATAATAGTAATAATAACTGTAGGTAATGCAATAGTTTTGCACCTACCGGGGATTGTCCTTAGGTATACTTTGATAGTGCATATAGGGATAATCGTCGGTTGGTGCCCCATTCCATTAGAAATGTCTAACGGGGCCTCTGCGAGTTGGCTTCGGCCCCTCGTACGCCTACCAAAGGACCGGGACCTCAGGGTCCCGAGATTGTTCAAGACTGTAGGTAGAAACCTAAGCGTAGTCTCCAGGGACCCGAGAATGTCAAAAACCAAAAAAAAAAAAAATGAATACTATTGTAGACAAATTTTAAAATAAAAGGTACCTATTATGATTGAATCACTGAAAACCAAAATATTATGGTACCTACGTAAAATGTCTGACTCTTCAATCATAAATCTGTGTTTTGAAATGAAATCTAGGCTTACAAAGAAATAGCACAGCATTTCGTCCCGAGCCTGAAGTTAATCTTACTAAGCTGGGATTTAAAAATATGAAAATGGAAAAATATTTTGCAAACAGCTTAGAAAATGAGCCTTTGGTATTTCTCAAGAATTTTCTTGTGCTACTTTATGGAAAGTTAATGTCAGCCTGAAAAATGTCTGCAAAAATTATGGCTGTATTTGACTTTGGAATTGAGATTATTATCAAATTGGAAATTGGAACAACAAATTATTTCAACGGAATTTTATGTCTTAATCAAATGAAAATACACAACACCTAGGTACACTTGAATTAGTGGCGATGGACTAAAATTATCCCGAATTATTAAATCGTATCATGAGTAATGCTCCAATTGAGTCAGCCAGGTGTTCAGTGAGCGATGCTAAATACTTATCGTACCTATCATATAAGTGTTTAATATTCACTCACTGAACTGATGACCTGGTGAGGGTCGCGGGTAGCCGATGGATGCAAGATGCACAGGACCGGTTGTTTTGGCGACACTTGGGGGAGGACTATGTCCAGCAGTGGTCGTCTTTCGGCTGATATAATTATGATGATGATGATGACTGGAAATTTGAGGGAGGATATCACCGTCGAGCTCGAAGTAGTCTACGGCGAAGGTGGTGTGACGATCTGATCATGTTGCGTGGCACAGTTGCACAAAACTGGGAAGAAACACGCGCCTTTTTGCCCAACACTGGGACACAATGTACATAAACTACGTTTATTTGATACGTAAATCCATGTTGAATAATACAAAGTGTGTTGATAATGTCGGAAAAATTTACAATTAATATTATTTTCAGTAGTTAATCCAACGCTGGCTCTTTAATTAAAATATTCCAATATTTTAACTTTAATTTAATTACCTACTTACCTATGGCATTTTAATGTGCAGAGCTCTGTTATTGCAAGAAAGATGGCACATATTAATCACGGTAAATTATCATTTATATCTACACCAATATATTTAAATCATACCCTCCTTCATACATTACCTATCTTTTTAAAGAATCATTTCTGGAAGGACTTGTAACAAGTGTTACCTTTATCTCACCAAAATAAATTGTTGATGAAAAGTAAAGAAAATTCTACATACAACATTGTATGTAGATTCCATTTTCATACAACTTCTTGTAATCGGGATAAGTCGCTTACCCACACAACGGGCGGTCGACCCTTTGCAGATTCCAGCGTAACCTCGTTCGTTCGTATCGACCAAGGTTTAAGGAAAATATCAACTATTAAAAGTAAGTTGTTTTAAAAATGGAATCGAAAAAAGAACATAGATAATGTTTATTTTGGCGCGAAACGTGCAGAACTACGGCCATTTTATTGGCTATAATTTTTATATGGCAAGTCTAATTTTATGCAAAGTGTTGCTAGCTACAATCGGATGATTTACGAGGTCTATTTAGGTTAAACAAATTGTTGATTTTTTGAGATCAATAGAACTATAAATTGAAGTAGATGATATGAAGTTCAATGCAGGACAATGTATTGATTTTCCACGTTCGTGTAATAATAGAACAGTCGGCTTAAAAGCTTTTGTTTGTATTTCAACAAAACTTCGGTCCGGTTTACTTTCGTAAAGACGGAATTGTTTGTGACAGCTTTGGAAATTTACTTGTTATAGGTATCTATCATGACAGTGGGGACCTGTCTAAAGATATTATGGACGTTAGATACCTGGTAAGTTAGTATGACCCGGTTTTTTTAAAGAAAATCGTATTGTGATTTTCTTTTTAATAATGAAAAATATATGGTAGAATATTTTTTTTTTTTTAAAACTTTATGCACAAGTAAAAAAACACTGTACAAAGGCGGACTTAATGCCTTAGGCATTTTCTACCAGTCGACCTTAGGGTGGTGCAGAGAAAATATGGCAGGTGCAAATTATAGAAAAGAAAAAACAGAGACAGAAAAAAAAAACAACCATAAATACATAGATACATACATACACATAAATAAAATTTACAACGTTATTAAGAGAGAACGAAACCAACGAATTAACGCTGTGAGGATTCTACCAACTTCTTGCGAATGTGCTCACGTGACAAAGCATTTACAAAGTAATAGGTAATTTAAGTTTAAAATAAACTTTAAACAGCACTGTTTTCTGACTTTGTTCTGGTGTTTTAAAACACATTCTCAAATCATGACAGCCAAAGACAGGAAAATATATTTGCGTCCTTTCATCGTTCTTAAACAACATTTTAAGACCACAAATTCATTATTTCAAGCGATATTTATTCGTTCTGTACAAAATAAACTTATCGTGGTATTATCTTTATTTATTGACACACTGTTGACTCAAAGGACCACGACTCACATCACTTGACGCAAAAAAGTAACTTTTTAAAAATAAATGTCAAAAGTGTTCTTGGAATTCCATTCCGTTTTTAAAACCAAGACATATTTCAAGGTGCAATCAATCATTAAGCTTACTCTTTTGTGTTTATAAAATCTTTAATTAACCTACTTCAGACTTAATTGGCTTTGCCTCCATTCGGAAAATGGAGCTCTCATTAGCTGTCTTAAATTTTGACGTTCGCGATTAAATCTTTCACTGATACGTTTCTACAAATAAATAATTCGAGATTTGTAAATCAGGATAAGAAAGTCTAAAAGACCACTGGAGATACTACTGCTTGGTAGAAGTACTACTACTTACACAATTTGTAACATAATAAACGCAATATCTGAAAAAGGGTAATTTTACTCATAATTTTGAACAACTTTTACTCTGGGACCAACCTCAAACCGTAAAAAAAACTGCTCAGTATATTTTGTTGAATAATGCTCACATTTGTTTATGGGGCAGTCTTTTTCTGCGATTCTACTACTAGTACTTAATTCTTTTATTAGTTTACAAACAAGTGCTGGCTTTCTAGAGAGCACGGCTACTCGCGACTTATTGAATTTTGCTCGGGCACTATCTGCTATTATCTTCTGATGCAGAATGCAATTTCTGGAAAACTTTGTTAAAGGAAAAACTGTTGTTCTCTTCTAAAGTCGGGTTTTGGTTAAAAATATTTATTATCTAGGTATAAGTTTGCACACATTCAGACAAAAAATATTTCATAGCAAATCGAATGGACAATGTTATAAAAAAAAACGGAAGAATAAACTTAATTCGATACATTTTAAACTTGTGCATATTAAAGGCGGAATTAATAAATTATTTAGTCATTAATTGGCATAGATATCGTTGTTTTTGATTTTGAGGTTTTCCTCCATAAAAAATAACATTACCTATTTGTTGATAGCTATTATTTTCAGAGCAAAATTGTATAAATGTGTAACAGCCAAAATGCATTTTAATTCAGCCCAACCAAATTTAATAACCATTTCAAAATGTAAACTATGTTAACACAAGCTTGATTTGTATGCCTTAATATAATTAATACAGACCATTGATTGAAGTCCGAACATAAATACTTTACAAAACAAAAAATACGGAAATCACTTTCGACAGTCAATTATATATACCAAGGTTCATTATAAATTAACCTTTACAAATAAATACCGGCTTTTGAGAAAGCATTTCAGTATTTTACTAAAATATTAAATCTCTCGTAGCGTGAAATTAATACCTATGCTTTTTATTAAAAGTTAAGCTGCAAACGGAGCGTAAATAATATTGCTTCATATTTTCATGACTTTAATAAAAAAAGCTTTTATGCATGCATGAATTCATAAATAGCACCAATTTATTTTTAATAAAGAATCGATTTCCAAAATAAAATAATAATAAAATGTTAACTTTCGCTTCCAGTATTTAACAGTCCGTGGAGACATAATCTTAAGATCAATCTCGAAGACATCGAGCGATTAAGATTTTTCTTTTAGATGCCGTAAATGTATGTATTTTTATCTTAACCTCGTTTCAGTTTCGTTGAAAACTCACTACAAGGGAAAAAAAGCGTAATATGCGTGAAAACACTTATACTAAAAAGGTTAGGTAGTTAAATAAAGGGAAACAATCTTGATGTGTATCACAATCGTACTCAAAGGGTAACCAACGGAACCCTTACTAAGCCTCCGCTGTCCGTATGTCTGTCCGTCCGTCTGTCTGTCACCGGGATGTATCCCAAGAACCGTAATAGGTAGAAAGTTGAAATTTTCACAAAGTGTGTATTTCAATTGCCGCTATAGAATAGAATACATATAATGTTTTTATTTCAAACCGGGGTCTATAGGGTTAGTAACAATTTTACTTAAATTAATCAACAATTAAATTAAAAATTTCCCTTATTCGAAACATGTTTTTTTCTCGGTGTAAGTTACGGAACCCTTCGTGTGAGAGTCTGACTCGCACTTGACAAGTTTTTAAAAATATCGTTACACTGATTCCCTGTATTTAAAAGTCGAAGCAAGTAACGTAAACAAAAACACACTTTAAATCCCTAATTATAAAGTCGTTTTTCATTTTCATAACCAGACCAGGACTTGCCGAGCTTATTTTGCTCATTAGCAACGAAACATAATTGCAACATTGCACTTCACCACGGCTTTTACAAACTTCACGTGGAAGATTGGTCTGTTAGTAGCTCTTCTGAAACCAACATTTTCTCGGTAAATGGTAGAATCTACTTTACCTTACATAATAATAAACTAAGAATTATTTAGTTTCATTTACACGAGGAGAGTTACTTGACCGTCGACTGTACGAGACCGCGAGAATTTGACTAATACTATCGTTAAGGAATTCGTTAGAAGGACCTTTGTTTTGTTTACTAACTGGGGAAATAATAAAAAATAATATTATTTTTTATTAATATTATAAAGAGGAAAGATTTGTTTGTTTGTTTGTATGTTTGTTTGTTTGTTTGAATTGAATAGGCTCCGAAACTACTGGACCGATTTGAAAAATTCTTTTAGCATTGTATAGCTACATTATCAGGGAGTAACATAGGCTATATATTATCCCCGTATTCCTACGGGAACGGGAACTACGTGGGTGAAACCGCGTGATGTCCACTAGTAAAAAATAAAAATAAACGAAAATAGTCCGCAAGACGCATACAAGTAACGTTTACAACGCGCGAGTCGGTTTGGCCCCAATTGGGCCTCACGGATTCTGACGGTTGGAGAGATTTGGCGCCAATCGGTCCTTACGGATCCTGATAGCAGGTTAGTAATTTTAAACCTATGGATGTTATTTCGGTAAATACTTGTTCAGTTTTTCTTTTCTATATTCAGCTCTGTAATTACGTTCCTATAGCTCACAGAGAGACCCAGGCCTTTATGAGGAAGTTCGCGATAACCCAAACACGGCGCTAGGCTGTTCGGTAGATTATGTCCTTCTCCGTAGTTGTGTGTGTTGTGTGTTGTTGTGTGTTGTGTTGTGTTGTGTGTTGTTGGTATCCTTTCGTTTTAGTCTCCTATAATATCCCACTAGCTCTTGCTCGCGACTTCGTAAGCGCATATCCCGGTTTTTCCCGTTCCCGTAGGAATTTCGGGAAATCCTCTCTTAGTGCTCCCCTACAATCCCCAAACCTACATGCCAAATTTCAGCTTTCTACGACCAGTAGTTTCAGCTGTACGTTGTCTGTCCGTCACTCAATCAGTCAGTAACGGAAGAATCTATACTTATAATACTTAATCTATTCTCTATACTATTATATAAAGCTGAAGAGTTTGTTTGTTTGCATGAACGCGCTAATCTTAGGAACTACTGGTCCGATTTGAAATATTCCTTCAGTGTTAGATAGCCCATTTATTGAGGAAGGCTATAGGCTATATATCATCACGCTAAGACCAACAGGAGCGGAGCACACGAAGTTGCGCGGGTCAAGTAGTTTAATATATTTGTATTGTTGGTCCAAAGCTTTTCCCATATCTTTCTTTATCAGACACTGTTTTTGTGCCCGGTAATTCTGGTTGCTATATCTTTTTTTATCAGACACTGTTTTGTGCCTGGTAATTCTAGTTGCTATATCTTTCTTTATCAGACACTGTTTTTGAGCTTGGTAATTCTAGTTGCGTATGAATGTGTAAACCCGGCTTCATACCTTGACGGTAAGCCTTACAAGAGTAAATGAAACAAGAGAACAATAGAATGTGTGGTGGACTGAAGCCAGAGGGTTTGACCTCAGGCCTACCTTTGTAATGGTATCAATATCAGACCTTTCCTTTAGGTGTTCCTACGGTCGAAATATTAATTTATAATAATATGAGTCGACCGGAATATTCATCACGCTGACCGGTTTACACCAATCCATTAAGAAGTTATAGAAAGCTCCTTGTGAAAGGTACTTGTCCAAGAACTTTTACAAGACAATTTCAGAATTTATTTATTTAAACTTTATGTACAATTGTGGTACATGGGCGGAATTAATGCAACAAGGCATCCTCTACCAGTCAACCTTTGGGTTAAAAAGACTACGCTGTGGTGCGGTACAACTAATAAATAAAATTTAAATTAGAATTTTATTTCGGGAAGAATATACAAATAATATACCTATGTAAGTATATATTTACGTTAAAATAATAAACTAATAAATATGATGTTTTATAATAATCTTTCTGATTAAGAGAACTCAAAAATTATGACTATACCAAATTAAGAATTACAGGTTTTTTAAGTAGTTTTTGGAAGCACGAAGGTTAAGACTGTGAGAACTACTCAACACTTTAAAATATTGTTTTAATTTATCAACAACGCCATGTTTATACACTTCATTCAAGCGCCAAAAGAGTACTATAGTCGCACGGGTGCTTGAATTTATAATTCAACAGGCTATCGGCTTTAGAGTTGTATAATTTTTGATGACTTTAAAGTGACATTTGGAAAAAGGCACTAAAAAAGTATTGCTCGAATTTGAACTTTGGTTGATATTTCATAGAGTATATTATTCCAAAATGTTATAAATATCTCACATGTCAAACGCTTTACATTTTCCAATTTTAAAAATCGCACATTACACGACAGGACTGGACGAGTACCGCTGTAATTATTGACACTTGTGATTTCGACACTTAGGTTGGCAAAGCGTTAGAAAACTCCTTGGTGTTCCATGTGGCATGTTTGCCAACCTAACAAGCACATACAAACAACTATTACGGCCCATTCACGACTTCGGTCTTAGCGGCGAGCGGCGCGGCAGGCGGCGCGGCGGCGGCAAGTGGTGCGTTTTACACGCCACGTACCCTCAGTAGCGGCTAGCGGCAGCGGGCGAGGTGGACGTATTTAGGTAGTCGGAACGTGCTCAAAATTATGGCGTTATCAAAATTATCCCTTCTGTGTTTAGAAAGCAGTATATTTTTAAAACAAGATATTCTTAATATGAGAAGGAATGCACGAACTGAATAAAGATCGATATTTAAATGGCGAATTTCGTGACCTATACGAAGATTACAGAAAATATCCGGATAAGTTTTATGAGTACACAAGAATGAGTGTGGAAACATTTGATTACATTCTGCAGCACATAGACGTACATTTAAAACAGCACATCAGATCCAAAAGGGTCTAAATTTTTTTGCATATGAGTTCGCCGCCGAGTCCGTCACACCTACACCGCTATCCGCGCCGCTCTGTTTCGTGGCGTCGCGCTCATTCACTTGTACTTTTGATCTCGCCGCTCCCCGCACCGCGCGCCGCTGCAGTGATTCGCTCCGACAAAACCGCGCGCGTTTTCGCTATGAGCGGCGACTCGTGGCGTGCTTCAAACATTTTCATACATTTGTTCTTATCGCTCGCCGCCCCGCACGCCGCCGCCGCTCACCGCGGTAAGGTCGTGAATGGGCCGTTACGCTTGTAAGACGGATGGAAGACCGCAATTTGTTTTTATTAGCTCATCAGAGGAGGTTATTCATCCTTATAAAACTTATGGACTTCATAACGACGGGACTAAAATTATTTCATAAACCTCAGTGTCATAAAGAATATTAGCTTTTTCCCGCATTTTCTCTAGCTTTGAAAAAGTCTACCGTCTCCAGGGATATAAAATCGGTTCGGTGATTCCTTCGGGGGGAAAGAGGAACAATCAAACAAACTCACCTTCCGATTTTTAGTTACAGTTTAGCTATATTTCGATGTCCACGAGTAAGAAAGTCGAGTTCTGTAAGTAACTGAGGCACGTATAAGACCTTACACGTGGTGGAAACTGCAGGTTAGTACGAAGAGTATAAAAAAAGAATACCTTCGAATCAAATATTAGTAAGTACACATATTCTTTTTTTTTTTAAAGCTATCCTGAAATGTCCTATTGCTGGGCAAAAGCCACTCCTCCCACTGTTTTTTTTTACTATCGATAGGCATTCGTTTGACCACTATCTCACCTGATGGTAAGCGATGATGCGGTCGAAGATGGAGCACGTTTGCCTAGAAGCAAAATATTCACTCTTGTCTTAAAGACTCCCAGGTTGTAGCTATCTGGAAACACAGACTCTGGCAGGGAATTTCACTCATTAGCTGTACGCACTATGATTGTGTTCCCAAAACGTTTAGTGCGTGTGGGTGGGATGTCCACCATGTACCGGTGGCGCATCGCCGTTCGTTTTGTGGTCCGATGATGGAACGGGCTTGGCGGAACTGTCTTCGGTTTTGGGTCACATCTTGCTAATTCCTAAGTAAGACATCTAAGTCGTTACGCCATCTCCTTCGCGTTCTACCGCTTACGATTTCAGAGCAGTGGCGTGCCTAGGGTTTCAAAATAAGGCAAGCCCAATAAAATTTTAACCGATTTCAAAAAAAGAAAGTTCAGTTTTCGACTGAGTATGTAGGTACCTTCGTATGTATCATCGCAATTTTCTCATAAACTGATATAGATGTCTCAATTCGTTGTTTACCAAAATTACCGAAAGAAACCATTGCACACAGGTGTTTATGGGAATTTGCGTGCCTTTTAATGGTGCCAGATATGTTATTTAAATCATTATAACCAGATGTATTCCAAACGGCATCTTCATTCGAAAAAAATAGGCAGCACCACGAACACAACTTATTAGTGCGCGAACAGCCAACAATCTAACTAGTTTTATACACTGATCTATTAAATTTCGTTTATGCGATTTACTAGTCTAGAAAAACACAGATTAGGCGTCGGTTTTAATGAAGAAATTAACTGTTTTTTCTGAGCAAAGTTTAAAGATTTTACCTTATCTTCGCCAATCAAAACTTGAACGCATTTTAAATCCTCACAAGGTACAATTACCTCCATTGTTGTAGGTAAGTCACCAAAACAATTGTATCACTGAGAAAATCTAAGAAAACACACAAAAATTTTAACAACATAACTTTTCAACTCTCAAGCAAATAAAACTGAAGTGAGTTGCACTCCAGTGTCAAGAACTACTTACGCAGAGTTGCAGTGTTGTCATTTAGGCAAAAAAAGCGCCAGGTATATGAAAAATCTAGCTAGATGTCGCAAATTTTTTATTTTTAAGATATTGCTTGAATATTTAATTTCGTTATTTTAAAAAGTCGCTAGTTTTTATTGTTGCTAAATCTTAAAAAAGTCACCAAACTCGTTAAAAATCTCCAAGATTTCACAACGTCGCTAAAACGGCAACACTGCAGAGTTGGTAAGGTGACAAGGTCACGCATACGCGTGCAACTTCAGACGCATGCACGGCTTTAATCTTCCATACTGATCGATTTGTAGACGCACAAGCTTTAGAATTCGTTATACGGCACATCGCTATAAGTGCGAAAGTGACGGAGATAGTATTTGAAAGCCCGGTAAAAGCCGGTACGTGTAAGCGAGATAGCTATATGTAGATGCTGCAAATGCGAAACTCTGCGCGCGAACAATCGCGATGTGTAGTTATGTAGTAATGTGGCATAGGTAGATACTTTGTGTTATTTTGATAAGAATTAAGCGCGCGAACTTTTAAATAGTTCGGGTTTGATATTGATTCTCTATCGAGCATTTTAGCAAGGCAAGCTTTTGGGCTTATATGAAGGTACCGCCACTGTTTCAGAGCACAAATTTTGTGTTTCTTGGGGCCACCGCTTGATGGGAGTGCGGCTGACATGTCCAGTCCAGTCCCATTTAAGCTGGGCAGCCTTCTGAGCCCCGTTAACGATCTGAGTTTTGGAGGGCAGTAATTAAAGTGTTTTTAAAATAAAATATAATTATGTAAAAAGTAGGAATTACTTTTATTTTTAGGAGGAATTATTAGGAGAAAGGACTATCATAACTGCAGTCCCACCGTATGACATCCAGATTCTCCTTCTTTCATCCCCAACCAATGGTACTATTTGCCGACGGCAGCACATTACTTATACAATGTCACAACAAAGAAACATATGAAAGTGACATTAGCAATGCACTTAATAAAGTAATAAATTGGCTAAATAATAATAATTTAATAATAACTTTACAAAAAACTAAAATAATGCACTTTTACCAACGACTTTATGCTGAAGACGTGAACATAAACCATAACGAGCAGATTGTAAACAGAGCTAATGTTGCCAAATAGGAATAACAGTCGACAGCTAACTAAATTGGAAGGCATAAATAGAAGACATCTGTAAAAAAATAAACAACCCTGCTTAAGCTTTACACAATTTGCCAAAAAAAGTTGATTATCAAACAATACTTGTTGCCTATTATGGCTTGGTTGTATCAGTCTTAAGATTTAGCATAAAAGGGAAAGCATTTTTAAAGCTCAAAAACGTTGCCTTAGAGCCATGTTTTAATAAAATTCCAAACAATATTAAAAAGGAACCGCTTAGAATATTAATTAACATTAAGAATAAAGTTTATTATTTTATAAGATGTAGACGTAAGGTTTAGTTTGTAAGGCCACTCTATCGCATTGGATCGCTGATCTGTAATGATAGTTTAGGCAAGATTTGAATAAATAAATAAAAACATCTTACAAAATTACTTACAGTAAAATTTTATTATACTGTCTTTTTAGCTGATAAATTACTTAGTTATAAATTAATTTAAACTTTGTTTTTTAAATATATTATAGTTATTTTTTGCATACCTTAAAGGTAAAATGTACAAGGGACCCTAATATTTGTAACATCTTATATTTATATACCCACATTCTTTGCAAATAAAAATCACTCTATTCTTTTCTATTCTACATTTCTGAAAGTCGTAACCTATTAAAGCTGTTGAGAATTCAAAATAATGTATAAATTATCTTCTCGAATATCTCTTGTCTGGCCAGCAGCTGCGGCAGTTAATCAAGTGAGACCAAGCGTTAGTTTGGCAATCGTCGGTATTTGTTGTTTATCATAATCAACTGTTGATTTATACTTACCTCGTGTTTGTATACTGTAAGGGCCAATTATATCTTAGTGTGTATTTATTGGGAAGATGATTAGATTTTAATAATAGTTCTCCTGATGAAATTTCGCCACGGCAGCTAAACTAAGAATAGCCATCGTTCCGGGAGATAGGTGTACCCTCTCTTCCTTAACTCTTGACAATTCAACACGACCGAAGAGACTGGCATTTAATCATAATAACTATTAATAACATTACTCCTGTATTTTCTGAAGGGTTAGAGGCAGGGGTGTGGTACATCCACAAATCCACATGTCGCCGGTTGTGTTTAAGTTACTTGTAATAAGGGGCGAGCCTAATAACAACTGGGCTCAAATTAAGGCTCCGGGCTGGTACTGACAAACATCCAGATGAAACAAGTGCGAATCGGAGTCGCATGCAAAGGGTTCCGAACCAATTCCATTTTTGTTATATGTTATTTTAACGCTATAGACTTCTTATAAGTTTTCCTGTAATCTGTAGGTAACGAACTATCTCCTTTTTTTTTCAAAATTTTAGGCTCTGTCGGATATAAGGGCAATGGTAAGTTTTGGTCTAATTCTTGAATAACTTCACAACGATTTATTTTAAAATTATGAAAAAATATACAATTAAAACCCTCACAGTAAGCCCTTTCATTTGATATATAACACGATACACAATAAAAAACTTTTTTTTTTAGTTTGCCCCCGAAAATAACACTCATACTCAACATTTCTTTCTTTTTTCTTTCTAAAAACCAAACAACCACTTACTCTCCGCCGCATGGTGTCGGCCGCTGCCGTATGGTGCCGTAAAATAAGAATACCATCCCATCACTTCCCGTGGGTGTCGTAAGAGGCGACTAAGGGACTCACCAGAGAATGGACAGCAGCATTCTCTGTAAAACGCAACACCATACACTGTGATTGCTAACCCGCCTGCCAATCGTAGCGATTATGGCAACCCCCGCCCCTTTGGGGGAGGCCTATGTCCAGTAGTGGCACCCTTTTAATCTTGCTTCGTGGTCATTAGTCATATTAGTACTTACAACTAAATTATAAGCACACACACGAGGCAGCCATTTAATAAAACAGCATCATAAAAAAAATATCAATATTATTACCAGTTCAATTATCTAAAGTACCTGCATTACTACCAAGTAATTACTTCAAAAGCCCTTTCCGTGTAAACAATGTTCCCCAACCGTCAAAACAGCCTTGTAGGTGTAAACAAAATACGTTCATAATCCATACTCGGGCCGCTATATGAGTGTTTTACGACTTAATCAGTTTCGGAGGAAATACCAGGTGTGCGCGACAGACGGACATATTGTGGCCAAATATACTACATGCCTACACAAACAGGCATATTCTCTAGCCAAAAGTTATTTGTTTGGTTTTTAGGGTTCCGAGCGTCCGCATCAAAGAACCGAACCCTGATGACTCTTGTGTCTGTCCGTACGTCTGTCACAGCCAATTATCTCCGAATCTACTGGACTGTACCGTTGAAAATTGGTACTTACTCACTTACTCCTAACGTAAGTAAATAAATATGGGGTCACTTTTAGAAGGAAGACTAGAAATTTTAAAAAAGCGTTTCAAATTGTATCGTGCGACATATTAAATGAAAGGGTTTAATGTGAGGGTCTCAAAACTATAAAAATAGAAGTATATTCACCATTTTTAGGGTAACGTACCTCAAAAGGATAAAACGGAATCCTTATAGGATCACTTTGTTGTTTGTCCGTCCGTCTGTCTGTCAAAACTGTATATCTCGGGAACGCGTCGAAGTATCGAGTTGAAATTAAAACCGTATACTAAGGTCTAGTCTAGTTCTAGTCCCTTGAAACTGTAAAAAACTCAAACTTCTAAGTTAACGTAAAAAAAAGATACGACAGTTTATGCTGCAAAAAACGTATATTTCGACACCCTCAAAGGAATCAAAATGAATAGACTATTTTCGTTGACCTAGAACTATGAAATTTGGCAAGTAATTATCGTCTTATACTTCAAGTATAGGGAAAAATCTGAAAACTATACATTTTTAAATAAATCATAAAAATATGGTCTTTATTTAAAGTAATATGTACCATCAAATTTGTACGGAACCCTCGGTGGGCGAGTCCGACTCGCACTTGTCCGGTTTTTTTTTTAAACAGAAAACTGTTTTACTTGTAGGACAGGGAAACTTAAAAGAAGAATGTGATTTTAAAAAAACAAGGTAACAAATTATGATTCGTATGGAATCCTTAAGATGCGACTCCGTCTCGCCCATGCCCGGATTTTTTCGCCAATTGAAAGGGGTCTACCACTAAAAGCCTTACAATACACGTAGGGAGGTACCAAAACTATATTCGTCTCGCTATTTGTTTAGTTTCTTACCTATTCAAAGAAAAGTAATACTGCGAAAATCTAATATTAGCCGACTTCCCTCGTAGATTTATTTTTTCATGACCTTTTGCGATCGAGAGATCAAATCTCGAGGTAGTAAGGTCAATGTTACGATAGAAAACCTGTTGTGTTATTCTGTAATAATTTAATTGTGATAGATTAAGTAAACTGGGCTGTCCATCCTTATCATCAATTGGAATGACAGTTCACTTCACCGATGGCTAGTTTACACAGTGCGAGCTAGCGTGCAAGTTAACCCACCGAGAAGCTGCAGTGCAGTCAGTCGTATGGACGTATCTTACGAGTTACTGCCACGTGCGAGTTGGATAGTAGCTCACTGCTGCAGCCTGTTCGCCTGCCAGAAATTCGCACATGGCAGCATTTTTTGTGAGCTGCGCCTCGAAATAGTCTAGGCAGCTACTATTATCGTGAAGACAGCTAAGGCAAGCCGAGCTACTGGCATACGAGTAGACAATCCGAGTTACTGTCTACTGTCTAGTCAGCAGCTCGCACTGTATAAACTAGCCATATAAGTTTTCCCAGCGAGTTTTTTTTTACAGAAACGACCGCCTGGGCTTTTGCTAACAATGGGCTTTTGTTAATTTATGACTAGGTAAGTAATTTATCAGCTAAAAAGTCTGTTACAGAATAATAACATTTATCGATTACTAATTTTGTAAGATGTTTTTTAAATATTCTAAGCGGTTGCTCTTTAATATTGTTTGGAATTTTATTATATACAATAGGTGCCATACAAATAAAACTTTTTTTCAACAGCGATGTTTTATATGCACCTGTATACAAGGACTTTTGGTACTGGGATCTTAAAGTTGTAGTTCTTTTTCTAGCATCGCTCAAAGAAAGAAATAAATATGGATTAGTTTTAACAAATATGGCCAATTCTAATATATAAATACACGGAAACGTTAAAAGTTTATGAGATTTAAAAACAGGGATGCAGCTATCTGTTACTTTTAGACCAAACATGGCTCTAAGGCAACGTTTTTTAGCTTTAAAAATGCTTTCCCTTTCACTACAATTGCCCCAAAATATTATGCCGAATCTTAAGATTGATACAACCAAGCCATAATAGGCAACAAGTATTGTTTGATGATCCACTTTTTTTGACAAATTTCTTATTTTTTTACAGATGTCTTCTGCTTGTGCCTTCCAATTTAGTTGGCTGTCGACTGTTATTCCCAAAAATTTGGCAACATTAGCTCTGTCCACAATCTGCCCGTTATGGTTTATGTTCATATCTTCAGCATAAAGTCGCTGGTAAAAGTACATTATTTTTGTTTTCTGTAAATTTATTTTTAAATTATTATTATTTAACCAATTTATTACCACATACCTACCTATCTCAGATCCTTTGTCTCAACTCAATTGTGTTCATCTTGGGAAACTGATGCTGTTGCACTAAAGTCAAATTTCAAAGGTCTTTGTGTTTTAGCACCTAGGTACCTATTCAGCGAGGAATTAGGGTGGATCAACGAATGTTTGACGAGCTACAGAGATATTTGCATAGAATATATTTTACTTTGCACCAGGACTAGCCCACAGTAGCAGTAGTATATAATGTAAACATAGAGCTGTTTATTCATATAATTTGTGTCCAATTTTGTAATTTGTGCGTGGGTAATTTGTTTCAAAGATTTTATAAATTAACTAGCTGACCCGCGCAACTTCATCTGCTCCTCTCCTATTGGTCTTAGCGTGATGATATATAGCCTACTAGTGGACGTCACGCGGTTTCACCCGCGTAATTCCCGTTCCCGTGGGAGTACGGGGATAATATATATAGCCTATGTTACTCCCTGATAATGTAGCTATCCAATGCTAAAAGAATTTTTCAAATCGGTCCAGTAGTTTCGGAGGCTATTCAATTCAAACAAACAAACAAATCTTTCCTCTTTATAATATTATTATTATATAGTGTAGATAATAGCCTTCCTCGATGAATGGGCTATCCAACACTGAAAGTGTTTTTTAAATCGGACTAGGAGTTCCTGAGATTAGCGCGTTCAAGCAAACAAACAAACAAACTCTTCAGCTTTATATATTAGTATAGATTAGTATCGATCAGAAACGAATAGCGGATTTTTTTCCTTCTCCTCCGCTTATCTGTATCTCTCCGTACTTATCTGATTAATTTCGTTGCGTGATCCAAGACAGTTGAATCGTTTCTCCGGGACTCGTCGAGCTGTATTGGCTCGGTGTTTTTCTGGTGGTCGCCACTGTTGATTCTGGCTTTCAGGAGTTGCAGTGGTTGGGAATGTGCGGCGGGTTTGTCCCAAAAAAAAACGGCGGAGAAGTGAGAAAAATATAATTTCCACTTCCCTCCTTAACGAGCCAGGAAACAGAACCTTAAAAGCATAAAGGCATCAAATGGCTGCCACACTTTAAACACGAAAAAACAAGCATAACCTTTACCTACTAATTACGAAAAAGCCCTGAAACAGCAAAAAGTATCTTAAAACAAAAAACAACTCCTAAAATAGTAAAGAACTGGGTTATTTTAACGAGCCTTTCAAAACGTCAAGTTGCAAGCTTACGGTTATGATAAGTGTGCTTCAGAATATCCCTCCGTTGCCAATAACGTCTGTGAGGCAATTCAAACTTTATAAGAAGGTAATAAAGTTGGAATTTCAAGAGTTCGATGAAGGATTTTAGTTTCCAAGAAGACCATTTTGAGCTTAGTTGGACGTTAGAATAAAAATGAATGTTTTGTGTGCAGACTTTCGTCTTCGCATAGTCTTACTGCTATTATAAATGCGAAAGTTTGGATGGATGGATTGATTGATGGATGTTTGTTATTTCAATCACTCAGAACGGCTGAAAGGATCTGGATGAACTTTACTACATAGATAGATTAGGCAGGCCATACAGTAATACAGTAATTTGATCAAAAAGGCTGGTTCACACTGTTTGATCAAATAGAAATACGAAATTTTGTATTTCTTCATGCCATTTGACGACACATTTTCGACAAAATGTTCCCACATATATACATTCATGCCAGTTTGATAACCGGTGGTCTCGGTCGCCAAATTGCAGTTGTCAAATAAACCATGTCAGAGGCCCTTGAGGTGGTTTACAAACTCTGACACTAGGGTGTGTGGGGTCGTTAGACCTTACTGCCCACACGAGAAGAAGAAGAAAAATTTAGGCGTTATTAAATCGGAACAAAGCATAAAGCGCAGCAAACTGACATTTACCACATTAATTTAGAAATAGGATGAGAATGTACATAAATAAAAATAAAAAAAAAAACAATAATAACACAGAGACTAAAAATACACACATAAAACTAAAAGACAATTTACTGAATGAACCAAGTCTAAATAGAACCAGAGAGATAGAAACACACGATTAAGACTAGAGAACAAAAACAAAATGGCACGTGGAAGGAACTCGTTGCTCCTTCGTATTTATTTAGGCTTATCAACACAAACATCAACTAATGTGTCTGCTAGGCGAAGCGCTTACAAACGTTTATAAACAAACATTCAGCGTTATTTAATCAAGGCGACCTAGAAAACGAAATTCCGAAAATAGATCGAAATTAAATTCTCATAGCCGAAATAGTTCGCTTGCTTTACGTACAAAAAATCTGTATTAATATTACAAAGCTGAAGAGTTGGTTTGTTTGAGCTCAGGAACTAACTACCTACTGATCAAAATTGAAAAATTCTTTTAGTTTTGGACTAAAGCTCAGGCTATACAATAATATAACATCACGATACGACCAACAAGAGCGGAGCATTTGACGCATCCGAAGTTGCGCGGGTCAGCTAGTCTAGTATAGGGCTGCCATCCGTCCGGGTTTCCCCGGATTTGTCCTAGTTTGGAAGGCGTCCGGGAGCGTCCGGGCGGGAATTTCAATAAGGATTCGGTTGAAACCCGGACACTTTTTTTGTATCCAGGGAAGCTCGATTCATTAAAATAGTGTATAAGTGCAAACTTGTTACTAACAATTTATGGATCTCTAAGTTGTCCGAAATAAAATGATTTTTTTTTATTTATTTACTTGTGGACGTCACGCGGTTTCACCCGCGTAGTTCCCGTTCCCGTGGGAGTACGGGGATAATATATAGCCTATGTTACTCCCTGATAATGTAGCTATGCAATGCTAAAATATTTTTTCAAATCGGTTCAGTAGTTTCGGAGCCTATTCAATTCAAACAAACAAACAAATCTTTCTTCTTTATAATATTACTATAGAGTTTAGATTTATTAAAAGGTTCAATGTTCAAATCTTAGTTAAAAATTAATTCATGATTGTAAGCCAGATATTAGCTAACTTGACAAAAAAGCGCTTTGCGCTCGCTACGCTTGCGTTTAATGTAGATTGTTTAGGTTATTTTTTGTAAAAACGCCGTTAAGAACAGTGTCCCTAGTTGTTTTTGTAACTAGATTATACGTGAAAAAGTGAAAAGTGTATAATTTAATCTGAGTTGATAGTTAATTTGTAACGCTGTAATTTATATCGCAAAGAAGCTAAATGATAAAAAAATTAGTGTTTATTTAAAAGGGTGAAAGTTTTTTTGGTTGCGTCCGGGGTAAATACACAATTTTACTCTAATGTCCGGGGTTTTTAAAGTTTTTGTCCGGGGTCGGCAAATTATGTGATGGCTGCCCTAGTCTAGTATGTAATAGAATTCAAGTTAGCTTAGCAAGTAATAACATAAAGCCATAAAGATTTTATGGCTTGTAATAAATTCTAATGATATCTTAGTAAACTGAAAATTCCAGCGAGTCTTGAGAATATCTTGAGAATTATATTTGGAACTTGTAAAAGCTGATACTTTAAAATCAGATTGCGATGAATATACAAGTGAAGAAAAAAAAAGAAAAGTCTTTCTAAGACATGGAACCTTAAAAAGTTCCAAGGAGACAGCTATTAGCTACGATAAGAAAAAGCTCGATATTTTTCTTACGGCAATGAATAACAACGTGAAACGAAAATCCAAACTTTTACAGATGATAATATATACCTTAACCAAAAAAGATAAAAACTTACATCTTTAATTTAAGGTTTGTAGGATGCCAATGACCTTGTGCATATAAACGGAGCTAACTACTCCTCTACGCGCCACTCCGCTACCCGCATTTTTAAACTTTTATAAAAAAAATAACACATATTTTAAAAACCCAATTATTTTCCTTTTTATTGCAAAGCAGAAGATATATTTTTTTTAGACTTTTGTAATAAAATGAATGAGTAAAATGGTTTCATCCCAACGATTTGGAGGTGATTTAGTGATTTTTTTTAGTACTATGTGATACCGATACATAAATTCTGGCTAAACCAAATTACGCATCCATATCATGTAGATTACTACCCATTTTTTTTCAGATGTAATTTCTCAGAAAATGCCAACGAAAAGTTGCTTCATCTGCACGCTGTTTTTAAGCATTTCTCGAGAGAGCAGCCTTAACATAGAATGAACAAAAACCATAAAGAAAAACAATCATCATCATCTGCCTAGCCTTTTCCCAACTACATTGGGGTCGGCTTCCAGTCAAGCCGGATTTAGCTGAATACCAGTATTTTACATGGAGCGGCTGCCTACCAGACCTCCACAACCCATTAACTGGGTAACACGGTACTTCATGGCAAGACTGGAGTCAGATTTACTAGCTTCTGACAATCCGTAACGACTCTCAAAGATCTACAAATGACAGCCGGGACCAACGGCTTAACGTGCTTTCCGAGGCACGGAGGAAACTCGGTATGTTAAGATGGTCACCCATCCACAGACCAACCTTGGCAAGCGTTGCTTAACCTTGAAGATCGACCCGTGCGGCTGTTGTTATCTAGCCACGAGCTCCTACAATAAAGAAAAACAATAAACGATCAAAAAGATGAACAAACAGAAGTTTTTCACTGATAGATAAATCTCTCATTATGACTCGTGTGCGCTCCGCTCAAAAGTATTCGGCCACCTGCATTTTGTGAGGCCGTCATTAATAACAAAGGTGGATACATAGAAAACGTAAAAACAATATTGTTTGATTTTAAATATATTTAGTCTCACAAAGCATAAATGCAAAAAGAGGCTAACTGACTGGCTACTAAATTTAAACTATAATGACACTGAAAATATGCTTATAAAAACCTAAACATACGACAAACACACACACACACTCACACACAAACACAGACACACACACACCAGCACACCCACTCATACACCCATAGGTACTACACATCTACTAACATTTGTCTCGCCTATCCTATATATTAAGCATAATAAATAAAACTATAAATGTCGTATGATACCTTACTACATTCTGTCAACGCGCTTATTACATGATTTATTTATAAAATGAAAATGTAAAGGGGTGGGGATCCTGGTGTCCTGAAACACAGGCCTCGAGCCTAGCTTAGGCACCAGTCTCCCACAATACTTACCCGAGTTATGTATTACCGTAGAATCTGACTAATGTAAGTTAATTTATGTATATTGTGTGAGAAATAAATAAAAGTTATTATTATTATTCTCTTTATTTGTTATCCTTACATACTAATTTATATTTTTAAATATTTCTTAAAAACAACACATTATAAAAAAAAAACATTTAAAAATATAAAAAAATAGTAGTCCACCGGTGTCGGGAGCAGGGTCCAAGCTACCGGTGGTTAGGGCTCCAGAGAAAGGAACCTCCTCACAATACGAGCCGTATCGAGGAGTACTGCCTTCTGTATCAGGCCCTTAACCCAACCGCGTAACGCCAGCTTCGACAGATGGTTATTATTATTTTCTAATAAATCATTGACTCGATGACCTGGTGAAGGTAGCCGATGGATGCGAGACGCACAGGACCGGTCGTTGTGGCGACGCTTGTGGGAGGCCTATGTCCAGCAGTGGACGTCTTTCGGCTGATATGATGATGATAATGATGGTTAAAATCACTGTGAAATCGTTTCAAACTTTTACAAGATACCTTTTTCTGGGTGACTAATTACTTTTTCCAATGTTGTGTAAAACCACAAAATTACTTAATGGGCTATCCACACGATACTGACTTCCATAAAATTTTATAGAATTTTGTCTATGCAACAAAGTCTGTGCGTACAAATGTCAGTGTGACAGAATTTTTTTTTTAATCAGAGTTCAAAGTTTGTATCGTGTGGACCCAGTATAAAGTCAAGTAAATCAAAAGATTAGAGGGCCAATTCCACTATTTTTTAAGGCTTGTATACATGCCAATGAACTTGTGCATATAAACGGAGCTAACTACTCCTCTACGCGCCACTCCGCTACCTGCATTTTTAATTCATTATAAAAAAATAACACATATTTAAAAAAAGTAACAAAACCAAATTATTTTCTTTTGTATTGCAAAGCAGTAGTTATTTTTTTTTACTTTTGTTTAAAATTATAAAAAAAATATATAATTAAAACCTTCACAGTAAGCCCTTTCATTTGATGTTACACGATATTATTGAAAAAACTTCTTTTGAAATTTTCTTGGTTGTCCCCCAAAAGTGACCCACTCCCAAACTAAACATTTAATAATTTACGTAACGTGTCCGTGTTTAGGTCACAGAAGTCCACATGTGTGCCAAATTTCAATAGAATCGGTCCAGTGGATCCGGAGAAAAATGGCTATGACAGACGGACAGACAGACAGACACCCAAGTGATCCTATAAGGGTTCCGTTTTTTATTCGGAACTCTAGAAAAGTACTGAAATGTGACGTCACGCGATCGTCTTAATTTATTGTTGACGTAAAAAAAGAAAAAATACGTGACCAAACTTTTCTAAATCCATCTGACGGACTTAATAGATTTTATCAGGAAAGTACCCAACTGGCCCTCAAATCAGACCAAACTAGGTATCTAAGATTGGTGTGTAACCCAAATTGAGCAGCGCTCAGCGTTGATCAAGTGTAATGTTTCTAAATCTCTGGTCCTGACAGTGACTGATTGCTAGCTTACTGGTCCCCTCGATTTCGATACTCTGTGTTGTTACCACGTTAATACGCTAGGTAACTGCGGTGAAACTAATTTTAGGGCCCCGAACATCTGTAAGAAACAAACCTTATACGATCACTCGGGTGTCTGTCTGTCCGTCTGTCACAGCCAATTTTCTTTGAATTTATGGACCGATTCTGTTAAAATTTCGTATACATATGAACTTTTGTGACCCAAACACGATGTATGACGCAAATACATAAATTTTGAGTATGGGGGTCACTTTTGGGGGCAAACTAGAGTATTAAAAAAAGTGTTTTTCAAACTGTACCGTGTGACATATCAAATGAAAGGGCTTATTATGAGGGTTTTAGAAATTAGACGAAAAAATACCATTCCCTCCCCTTTATCTCCGAAAACACTAAGCCTAAAAATAATAAAAAAAACGCAAATAATACCAAGTTCTTTACCTATAGATTACAGGAAAACCTATGAGAAGTCTATAGAGTTAAAATGCATACTGTAAATAAATTACAAAATGAAATTCGTTCGGAACCCTTTTCGTGAGTCCGACTCGTACTTGGCCGGTTTATTAATTCTTGTCCAAATGACGTTTTGTTACTACTAAACATCATGATTCAAGATGTTTTTTTTTATCTTGGTGTATTTATATTACTTGTAATATTAAGTGCGAAAGTAACTCTGTGTACCTATTATTTTTTCAGAGATAGTATATTAGAGTAGGACAAAGGATACTCTATATTCCGGGAGTACTGGATAGTGGATATCGGGGATATTTTCCAACTTTCTCACGAGTGAAGCCGAGGGCAGCACCTATTCTACAAGAAAGTAAATTCTACCAGATGAAGCGAAAATTAGAAATCAGACCTCGTTGATTAAAGTCCTTCAAAGATTTGATTCACGAATAAGACAAAGAGTGGTCGGGGTTTCCCTTCAGGGAAACAGACGTAATTTATGTATTTAAGGGTTTTTAGCAATTGCCTTACAAAACACTACCCAACACATTCAATGCCCCAATTCTTTTTTTATTTCCCAATATATTTCTTACAACAAATAGAACCCGAGACATCGGCTCAAGGCTTCGTAAACTTAAACGATTGGCAGAGTGATCCCATCTATTTGTCCGGTCAGTGACAAGACGAATCCGAAAGGTACCTGATGAACAGACTTATATTACTTTTCTCGCTCACGACTTAGAAAAAATGAAAAAAGCGTTTTCTGAAAAATGTCTATACTAAGCTGAAGAGTTTGTTTGGTTGAACGCGCTAATCTCAGAAACTGTTGGTTCGAATTGAAACATTATTTTAATGTTAGATAGCCCAATTATCGAGGAAGGCTATATGCTTATAGCATCATGCTACGGCCAATAGGAGTGGAGCTTTTATGACAAATGTGACGCAGGCGAAGTTGCGCGGGTCTGTTTGTAGCCTTAAGTGGGTGATAGACGGTACGCGTACTTATGGCTCTTTTCTCTACGCGTCTTGTTTTTAAGTACGCGACTTAGGGTGACACACGAGCAGAAAAGGTTGTCGAGCCATAAGTACCTACGCGTACTTGCTCGTACGTCTATCACCCACTTTATATTACTTTTCTCGCCGATTATCTAGAAAAAGTATGAAAAGAGATTTATGAAAAAATATTTATTGAAAACTAGTTTCAGTAAGACTATTTGTGAATCTGAGTGGAAATAAAATTCAATTTAAGTTAGTTCAGGTAAAAAATTCTAAATGGATTTTGTCAGAGCTATCTGTTTTTAAAATGAAGTTTCGTGCTTTTACGAGCTGAAAATTCATAAAAATGAAACTCCACCGTTTTCGGCTATCTTCACTTGGCTAAAAATTGCTGGCGCATTTGAATGAGTGCTCTGTGCTTCAGCTGCCTTGAATTCAAATTGGTTTAAGAGCGCCCCTCACGGTATTTCATACAAATTCATTAGTCCTCAGGAAATATGCATGCGATTTTTTTATTTGCAAAATTAAATACTTATTAGCTCTAGTAAACAAACATGAAATTATTTTTGAAAAACCATCATTAACGATGAAGATTACAATTAGAAAGAGAAGTCCGACATGAACTTTGACATCAAAGTACGTAACACCTATACATCTGCCATTGAAAACAGCGTTTCGTGAGAGGGACAGATATATTTGTTTAAAATAATTATATCTCGTTTGTTTTTCCAGTAATTTTGATTATATTTTCACTGCTAGTATTATATTTTTGTATATTTTTAGATGTCTGTGTTATCTACACAATAAAAAAGACATTCATGCATATTTCAGAAGGTGGACTGGTAGAAAACTCCTAATAGTGGGTCCACTCGAGTCTGTTTACTTTTGAATGCACAGATTTTTTTGCACAGAAAAAAATCTAAAGAAGTTAATAAAAGTCTGTATCGTGTGGATGCTCCATATGGCATTAAGTCCGCATCTGTACATTTTGTGTGTGTAAAGTATTTAATACTAGTGGACGTCACGCGGTTTCACCCACGTAGTTCCCGTTCCCGTTGGAGTACGGGGATAAAATATAGCCTATGTTACTCCCTGATAATGTAGCTATCCATTGCTGAAGAATTTTTCAAATCGGTCCAGTAGTTTCGGAGCCTATTCATTTCAAACAAACAAACAAATCTTTCCTCTTTATAATATTATAATATAATATATAGAAATAAATCTGTACAAATATAACAAAGCTGAAGATTTGTTTGTTTGTATGAACGTGCTAGTCTCTAAAACTGCCAGACGGATTTGTAAAATTATTTTTGTATATGATAGCCACGTTCATTTCACATCATCAACTTCGGTAACCCAGGTACCCTCTGTGAGATAGTTGGTAACACCATGGCGTTGCTGGCCTTCCTTGGGGAGCTGGGGTGGATCGAATGACACATTTGTCCCACCTGCACGCAAAATACGCGCTTAGTCGTGGAGTTGCGGAAACCAGCCCAATTTACATACATAGCTACAATCATGAGGAAGGCTATAGGCTATACGGGAACGGGAAAAAACGGGATATGCGCTATAAAAGCTAGTAATAAATAAACTGTTAACATGCCGCCTATAAAACTCGGATTACAAGCTGATCTTATCTGCAGTCCACCCACGCCATCGCTATTAAAGCGAATTTTCATGCAAATGGTTACATTGATATGCAAGAGAGGTCCGAGGGTGATAACGTGTGGCCAGTAGCGAGTATGCAGCGGCTGCAATTTGAGGGCATTGTTCGTTATCACTGAGGACTAGTCGAGGAGAAGTACAGCCCTTTGTTCAAAGATCTAACTCGGGGCTGTAATTAGAGCTAAGGATTGTGTTCGAGATGCTTGTTATCTTGAACCTTGAGATGAAAGTTGTTAACAACGGTGCAACTGTTGAGCTTGGTCTTCAAATTATATTGAACTAGCCGATGCACGTGGCTTCGCCCGCGTGGATGTCGGCGAATGCTCCCAGAAGGCTTATTTTTTTCCGACACCTCCAACAAATATAGATATTTTAGCCAATGTATACAAAAACTTAACAAATAAATAATATACTAAAACCTTCCTCGAGAACCAACTATATACATTGGTGAAAACAGCATGAAGATCGTTGCAGTTTTTGAGTTTATCGCGGACAGACAGACAGACGCGGCGGAGGACTTTGTTTTATAAAATGTAGTGATAGTGATAGCTTTTGCCAGCGCTAGCCATGTCATGTTCTAAAGTTCGTGCGAGCTCGTGACTAAATAATAAAAGCTTGAGGTGAACTTCGCACCCATGACGTACAGAGGTGTCCCGAGGTTTTGGTCCATCCGAACTATTCCGTCAACGTCTCACTGTGTAAGCGTAGCAACTGCTTGTGTACCGGTGGTCGTAAGTTCGACTCCCACGGGAAAGCATACCTTGTAAAGGTGGTTTCTAGTTTGGTTAGGACATTGCAGGTATGAATCACCTGATTGTCTGATAAAAAAGATGATTCCGTGCTTCGGAAGGCACGTGTAAGCCGGTGGTCCCGGCTGCCAAATGGCGGTCGTCAAATAAACCATATCAGAGGCCCTTGAGGCGGCTTAGAAACGCTGACACTAGGGTGTGTGGGGTCGTTAGACCTTATTGCCCACACGATAAGAAGAAAAACGTAGGTGGGGTGAGCGTGAGGTGAACTGTCATTCCATATTGTTTGTATTGATTGACAGCTCACTCACATGGTCAAATCGCCTTAGCTTACACGGTGATTTGTTTACAGAATCGCACTGCTGGCTGTCATTTGTAGATATATGATAGTAGTTACGGGTAGATAGAGATCAGAAAATTGACACCAGTCTTACCATGGGGTATCGTCGGGGTTGTAGATATGAGATAGGCAGTAGTCCCATGTAAAATATTGATATTCAAATGCATTCAGTTAAACTGTCTGACCCTTAAGAGGGGACTCTAGTCCCGAGGAATTTGAAAAATAGGTATTTGAAGAAACTATTGCCGATGCCGTCGCGCTGCGCCCTATCAAGTAAAGTGCGAAAGCGACAACTGCAGCAGAGGCTGATTTTACCTATAAAAACCTTGACTAAAAGACGTTTTGTATTCTGCTGTTTTCTTCTTCAATCTGGACTGATCTATAAAAATTATATATCAAAATTTAGAGGAAGACTATATTTATTAATTTCTATTTTGTTAAAAAAATATCAAATTTGTCTGATAGTCATAAACGGGCTGTTTTTTCGGGTTTTTGGATAGTCATAATTTTTTAAGTAATAATGTTTTGGAAAAAAGAAAATGATAGATACGTATTAATTCATTGCTCTAGCAGCATTATCCACGAAGAAAACAGCGTAATGCGTTTGTATGAAGAAAGGCTCAAGAGTTACCGACTAGAGTCCCCTCTTAAATGGTTGAGAAAAAGCTTTGTAGATTTATTAATAGTTTCTGAACCAAAGCTTCATATTATTTCACACATCTGGTATTTTTAAACATTCAAAAGCCAAAAGTCATTTCTTCAAATTAGGCTGAGAGCCAGCACTTTTTGAACGTCTACATAAAGACAGTACCCCGAAACGACCGCCCGTCACCACTTCCTAGTTTAGCTGGGAAGAAAAAGTGGCGCAACAAACTCCCCAGCATCACATCTGTCTGTTACGTTTTAAGAACTTGAATTGATTCCGTGTCAGGTCTTAATATTGTCTCCACGTTTTTCGCATTCCTGGCAATACCAATCGCTTACGCAGCACGACCTTTGAATCCCACAAAAAGAAAGCTCTGCAACACTAAATCACTAGTCTATCTAGAAGAGTCAATTACCTACCACTTTGGTATCAAAAACTGTGCCAAATAACGTGTCTAAGTGTTCTGGCAACTGAATTGCCTCAAGAAAATTCTAGTCTAGAAATTGTTGTGACTTCATGAATTACGTTTTGTTGTTTTTTTTTTCTTTTTTGGTTGGTCGTTAAGAGTTTTGTATTGTTTTTTAATGTGTTTTTTTAGTTATGATTTATGTAAATAATGCATGACTTTTAATGAGGTTTTATATTTATGATTGGATTTAAACCTAAAGCTCTGCATGCCATTATACTTTTCTAGGTATTCCTGGCACCCACATGGTATAGTGATATGTGACCACGGTTTCACCTTGACCACTCTTTTACCTGTGTCTTGACTTCTATCTGAAATATTTTCTTGTGTCATACTTTTTAGATCATTTGTAAACACAAAGGTCGCTTTTAGCGATACGGCCGCCCATTGTGTCACCCTATGTTATGTTTTCTTCATCTGTTTTTTCTGTAACTTATATGGTGTACATAATAAAGTGTATTCTATTCTATTCTACTATATTTTTCTGTAGTCGAGTTCAACTTAAAAAAAAAATGTTTTAAAACTGGATACGTAAACGCGAAAGACAAATCGCCATGCAGCCAGATCTAGGCGATGAAAAAGTTTAACATCTCCTCATTGTCAAGATTTTCAGAACACTGTTTATACAGATCAACATTGCCGCTAAAGAAAGGTTTAAGAAACATAAAATGCACTCACTGTTTACAACAGAGAATCGGTTTTGTAAAACACGCCAATTCACTAGAATTTGCTTTTCGACTGATCGATTTTTATGTGCGTTTTTATACCTTTTCTTTGAATCTGTGGAAACAGTACGTTTTGAGCTTCTGTTTGCGTTGCCAAAGCTTTGTGATCCATGAACATAGATTCTCATGCTTTTAGTGAAACCTTTGTAAACTAAACGCTATATACTTTTGAATAATTTGGCAGTTGCTTCACTTAAGTAATTGGCGTTGTTAGGGTTCCTTAAAATTAAAATAAAGTCTGCTAATAGTTTTCTGTCTGACAGTACGTACACGAAAAGAGTAGTAGTCTTTGAATGTTTAAACAAGGAAAAGAACTCTGTGAAAGATTAATATCCGACAATGGTAAGAAAGGGGATAACTACTGACGCGACAACTGATAGCGAAGTGTGGATGAAGACGACATGATGCGCACACCTCATATACAGTGGGGAAAAACAAGAGATCAATCTTTAAACGTTTACATTTTGTAAGTTGTTTACTTTTTTTTAGAAAAAGTGAATACCTGATTGATCTCGACAAGAGGTATTTTTTTGTATAGTCAAACTACATATGAATGAAGTTTTTGGCATTCATCCCGGAACAACGTGGCAGTCGCAAACATGATATGTGATATAAATAACATTTTAAAATGTTATCTGTTTAGACTAAGGCTGTCAGATATAAAAAATAAATTAAAAAATATCGACAAGTTATCAAAATAGAAGAGGCAAATATATCTAACAAAATTTTAGTTCGCGTTTTCAGTGTTGGTCATTTTTCCTTATAGAACTTCTTAAATAGGTACATTTTTGCGGAATTCTATTTGCGATGCCGAAGGTGAAGTTCTGATACAACCCTAATTTAGACTAAACACTATCTTGTTTTCGAGTACTGATGGCGATTTATTGTTAATGATACCACTTGCATGAGCGATGTAACAACGTTTTGTAATGTGTAAACAAGTTCCGACTTCGCCAATTATTTCGAGTGGACGAGTGCATTCTGTTGCCAAGAGTCTATCAAAATTGTTTACATACTACACATTACAGTGACAGAAACATTTTGTTATTGCAAAGTTGCGTCCCGGTACTAAAATATTGATATAGTCGGTTGTAAATATAGCAAGTCTATTAAACTAGCAGTTTTATGCGAAAGATGATTTCTTAAATACACAAATGCAGTCATAAAATCTTACGAGAGTGTCCGTGGAGTTTCTTGCACGTTCTTGTCCATATAGATTTACGCTTCAAAACGTGCAAATAGCTTCATGTTTTAGACTGACTGACTTTGACAATTCAAAAGTAAATGGTTTATTTGAAATAAACGGTTTGAGTTTACCGCTATTATAAATATCAATGTCCATGTTCGAACCGACGGACGGAGTATTCCCATCTGTCCCCAAATGGGGACTGTTAACTGTAGGAATCTATGTGTCTACCTATTTTACATATTATATTATTTTGTACCTTTTTGTTTACAAATAAACGTATGTACGTGCGAGGAGCTTGTTAGGGTGCGGGGGGGCTGTAGCGGGGCGCGGGGCAGGGGCGCGCGGGCGACGCGAGCCGCGACCCAAAAGTAATTAGTCATTGATGCCTTCTAAGCAGCGCGCACGTACAAACTCCTCGTACGCGACATTTTCGAAAGTCTATCTTTACTTTTTGTTGGTTTCTTCGCTACCTCCCCTACAGGGACAGATAGGAATTTTCCATGTCATCTGTCCCTAAACTGATAAATGGGGACGATGGGAATTAAAAGTTTTATCTGCCCCCAAAACATTTTTAAATTAAAATTGTATTCTGAAAATTTAGAACTATTGTGCTCAACTGTGGCATGAACTAATTATCAATATTAATAACGTGGTTGGCGAGCGATAGGTACAGAACGGTGTTGTTAGTCTTCATTTACCTATATGTATATTAAAAGTAAAATTTAATAATATATTATCTATTGATGTTGTAACTTGATTTTGTTACAGGAATGAATAAAACGATATTTATGGTCAATCATTCCTCTCAACAACCGGTTGACTACCAGTCGTTTGTTTACTACCTCCCTTACGCCCCACGCTGTCGCGGCTAGCGCACACTTATCGTGGGTCAGATTATACAGCTCACAAAAAACGTAATTGCAGCAGTTCTATAGCGTCTATTCACACACTTGAAACGATTTTGGGTTCTCGAATGATGTCGTTATGAAATACAATGTAAACCAGATTCTTATTGCAACTCCAAATATAAAATTTCGTATTGATATTAGAGAACTTGCTGAAAGCCGTTATGTTGTTGTATTACAATTGATTTCTGAAAAAACTGTTGGATAATTTTACACGAAATTTTGGGATCAAGGTCATAATAAGAAAATCATCTAATGATAGTGTTGTTTTGCGAGACCTATAATAATCGATTTCTATAAGGGTAGTATTTAAATCAAAAAATATCCTTTTTCTATGCAATAAGATTCCGAATTCCCATCAAAATTACTGATTGCACAGCAAAATATTCAACTCAAAATATCACTAAACACACTACAATTTATTTTCGCAGTGTACAGCGATTTTTCCTAAAGCAAAATGTTTCATCAATGCACAGCTAATAATCTTAATGCACGACAAAACTGTACTGCGACTCACCATAGTTTTGGGCGGTTTAAAAAAAATATATTATCACGAAGGCTAAGGCGGGGGGGGGGGTAGTCTGAGTCGGGGTGTTGTCCATAAATATGGAAAATTTGCTGTGCAGTCAGTATTTATGCTATGTATGTAGTATTTTTGTACAAAAATAAATTTAACTGTATTGCATTATGAGGAAAAAAGTAATGTCATATTGATGTATGATTTCGAATTATCTGCAGTTTGAGTTTTGTTAAACATTTAGTTTATTTGTAGTGAAGTAAGTTATTTGATGTAAAAAAGAATATAAATGATGAGTATGTATTGATAGGCGATTATTTATTTGATATGCAATTTATAATATCCCTTACTATAATATTCAAACTCAAACTTCATAGGGCGCGGCGCCGTTATTTTGAATTTTATTATGTAATGCATTTTTTTGTAAACAATCATCATGAATATCCCAAAAAGCTTCCAATAAGAAATATTTCAAGATTACTAACCATATATTCATTGACTCATTTTTAACTATAAAACGTTATAATATTCCACTATAACCCTGAAATATCAAAATAATTAAACACGGAAAGAAATCGGGTAATTTTATTTATTTTGTAATTTTAACCCGGTAAATTAGATTTTTGAATTTGAACATTAGTTGAAAATGAACAAGAACAAAGTAAGTTAAAAATTTTTATCAATACTTGGCTTACTATTCAAAGAAAAAATCATAAAAATTGTACTCTCAAGTGGAACAGATGTTGCGTGACTTCACATTCGTTTTTTTTTTTTTGTAATGTTGTTAAAGATTTTTTTTTTCTATCAGTGTCCACAGTTAAAAAATATTGTCTACCATAGAGTTAAATCGTTTAAAAAAGAACATAAACCCTAAGGAGTATACAAATAAAGTTTTAATTCAGTTGCGTCAGGTGGAACCAATGGTTCCACCTGGGGCTCAACGGTCAATCAATTGTGAGCATTAAAGATTTACAAGTACCAGGAGACCAGAACCATGTCGCAGTATTTCCGGGGCTGGAATTGTGAGCGGTTAGGGTTCAAAAGTACTAGGAGAACAAAAACATATCGTATCTTTCTTCCGCGCTAGAATTATGAGCGCTAAAGATACAAGAGTACCAGGAGACCATAAATATGTTGAAGAATTGCCAGGGCTAGCGTATTTTGAGCGTTTATGATTTAAAAGTACCAGAAGACCAGAAAAATGTCGTGAAGCATTTTCGTGCCAGGCACTGTGAGCGCTAAAGATTCACAAGTACCAGGAGAACAGAAAGAAACATGTCGAAGTATTTCCGACGCTAGAATTGTGAGCGGTGACTCAAAAGTACCAGGAGAACAGAAACGAGTCGAAGATTTTTCCGAGCTGGAATTGTTAAAGCTATAGACTCACAAGAACCAGGAGACCAGGAAACAAGTCAAAGTAATTCCGGGGTTGAAAGTATGAACAGCAAAGACGTACAAACTATTAGGATACCGGAATCATGAAGATGTTCCGAATATGAGACAAAGAAATTGCGCCCCAGCTCTAAAGTCTACGCAGACGAAGTCGCGGGCAGAAGCTAGTTAAAAAATATTTCGGGGTCCGAAGAAACTTTTTATTCCCATTTGTCCCCAAACTTATAAATGGGGACAGATGACACGAAAATTCCCATTTGTCCCCATTTGAGGACAGACGGTCAGAGACAGATGGGAATACTCCGAACCGACTCAGCTGATTTGGATGATAGTTTGAACTCGACAGACCATTACTTGGATTAGGTTAAGTACTTACTCCCAGAAGGTAGTACATTTCCGTGGGATAAAATTTTCGATACTCATGGGTATGGTAGTCCCTGTGGTAAAAGTTACAATAACCGGCACGAGTCGTGAGCAAACTCTCCATTGGTCGGTTTGTCGGCGACAGCTCTAACGCTTCACGTTATTAGTTCGTCAGTGGATGTTCATCGACTATTGGGTTTGAAAGTTTCGTTCACCCACTTTATGTACATTGGTGAGATTACTTTGCATATATCGCTGCTCAAGACTAGTGCCGGCTACTATAGTAAGATTATACAATAAACCAGAGCATCAAAGCTTCAGGAATTCGAACTTTCAAATCACTACAATGAAATTCTATTGAACCTATTCAGAATCAAATTTGTTCAACCATGAATTTTCCATTCCAGCGATTCAATTCTTACTACGAATGAAGTCCTCTTATAGTTTTTGTCTCGTTACCTCCAAATAAATTGCAGGAAGATAAAGTAAGATTTTAGCTCCATCCTTTACAGTCTTAACTAAATGGGGGAAAGCGAGGAAAAATGGGTGTTTTTCCTATTATGCCTTGACCTCGGTCCAGTCCTCTGTCATTGTGTGGGTTATATAAGGAAATTTCACTCGACGCAGGACTAATTTCACCGTTTCCCTTCTTGGGGAAGCTAGATTAATAGAGACAGGAAAAGTCTTGAGTAAGCCTGCATGACGTATTGAAACGATTATTTTACTAATAACCTGTACAGATGATTTCTAGCTTTTATTTTGCGATTCACGATGTAGTTAAATTTTGGAGGGATGCGGTACAGAGAATAAAGTCCCACACACCTCCATTATAAAGGGAGGATCCTCCGACCAGACGGTTGTTGTGTCTGGTGTGGGCAACTGCCCGATAGTTGATATTTGGGCTGATGTATATGTTGAAATCGCACGGTAAACTCTGCTTGCGCGATTCAGGATTTCTATGTAGTAGTTCGCTGCTAGTTGGATAGATGGCGTCGCGGTTCTTTTTGTTGCGATGTAGATTTGCTCCGTTGGTTTTTCTTGTGGTGGCATTGATGCCGTTACATCACTCCCCTCCGGAGAACGGAGGTCGATAGTGTATGAGTCGTCCATACATCTTGAGATGCTTGCCAGGCCAGTGGAAGGTTGGTTCCAGTGAGTCGGAACCGGAAGTGGCAGAGTTCAGAGCGAGTCGGAACTGTCTGCGGTGCCCCAGTGAGTCGGGGTGATGAAATCCCAGTGAGTCGGGATGATGCTGCAGGCTCCAGTGAGTCGGAGTGGTGCTGCAGCTGGCGTCGCAGTTCTTTTTGTTGCGATGTAGATTTGCTCCGTTGGTTTTTCTTGTGGTGGCATTGATGCCGCTACAATATTATCATACTCGCCGAAAGACGTCCACTGCTGGACACAGGCCTCCCCCAAAGTGTCGCCTTAACAAACCGCGACCATCACCAGGTCATCGGTCCACCTTGTGGGAGGCCTTCTAATGCTGGTCTTCCGGTACGCGATCGCCACTCCAGTAGTTTTCGGCCCCATCGAACATCTCTTCTGCGAGCAATTTACCGCTGCCCGCGCCCACATCAGGTGATCCTTCGGGCTTTGTCGGTAACTCTTGCGGATATATTAACGATGTCACTACATAGTTCAATTTTTTTTTATATTTTTTTTATATGTGTTGGGTTTGCTCTTGACTCTAGTCTAGGACAGAGATGACCGAGACAAAGTCTACGATGGAGCGAGCTTACCCAGAAGGAGCCTGTTCACTCTAACTTTGAAGAGATTAGGGTTGTAATATTTTCTTGTAAAGAATAAAAACCAAGAAAGACAAGATTGTTGAAAACGCCTACCGCACAGAAACACAAAACAAGCTTATCTACCTATTACTAGCTCCTACCTGCGGCTTCGCTCATGTTAAAGTTAGAAAATATTGAGATAAAAATTATCGTATGTGCTTCATCAAGGTTTAATCCATCTCTATATACAAATGGGGGATCTGCGGTAAGGTAATGACATCAATAAAAGGACGTTTGGAGTATTTTCTTTTTTTTTAAACTTTGCCCCACACTAGGAATTTCTCCTGTATCGTAGGTGCGTTTACAAACATACAAAGTCACATACACAAACAGCCAGACCCGGAACAATTATCTGTATTTGTTCCGTGCGGGAAGCGAACCCGCGACACGCAGCGCAGCAGTCAATCGCTCAACTACTGCGCCAACCGTGCCGTCCGCAGTTTGAATGCGGGCAACACTGAATCGTACCGAGGGTATTTGACTACTATGAAAATGACATGAATGAATACTTATTTGATAGATGTTATTTAAACAGCACGATTGGTGAAACATTAAATTAAATTGGTGGAAGAATTGAAAAGCTAGGTATGTACGCTTTTAAAGTTATTCTGAGGACACTTCTAATTGTCACACAAAATGTCGTTGTTACTGGATGGCTTCAATTCAATACAGCAAAACTTGTGCGTAAGAGAGGAGGTCTGTGCTCCAAACATTCAAAGCCGATAATGCATTGTTTATGCTATGCACTACCAGTCCACTTTTAGGGTTCCGTACCTCATTTTCCGTTGACCTAGAACTATGTTTGGCAGGCAATACCGTCTTATACAACAAGTATAGGGAAAAATCTGAAAACTATACATTTGTAATTAAATCATAAAAATACAGTCTTCAATAAAACATTTGTACGGAACCCTCGGTGGGCGAGTCCGTCTCGCACTTGTCCAGTTTTTTTAAGAAGGACTGAATTAATCGCATAAAAAGCCGTGCCATCTCCATCTCGACACTGATGTTAATTAATTACTCCTTAATCCAATTATCTTGGAATCCCATTCCAGTCTGCCAAGCGTGGCGATTATGGCAATCAATAACCCTTGTGACTGTTCATTGTATTTGCTTAGCAGAAATCTAAACTAAGTAAGTAATACCACGGTGCCAATTTATTCGTCTTACAAAAGTGGCCCACTTAATGTACGCGACATAAACTACCTCTAGGCGCGATTTTTTTTTTAATTATTCATTAAGGTACAGTAAAAATAAATAATGCTTTAGAATTATGGAACACCCTGTTAATAATGTTTACGTATCAATGCAATTTCGCCGTTCTATTCCGCGCCGTATGGTGTCGGCCGGTGCCGTATGGTGCCGTAAAAGAATAATACCATCCCATCACTTCCCGTGGGTGTTGTAAAAGGCGACTAAGGGACTCACCAGAGAATGGGCAGCAGTGTTCTCTGTAAAACGCAACACCATACACTGCGATCGCCAACCCGCCTGCAATAAGGTGAAAAAATAAATATTTAAAATTGAAAAAATGACAGTGGTAAGGTAAGTTTTCACAAAATTTCGTGAAAGATAAAAATAAAAAACCAAAAACTTGGTTATTTGAATTTTCCACATAAAAGAGGTTATGTGAAAAAAGTGTAATCCAAAAGTTGTAGATCTTTTTACTACTTACAACTTTGCTATTTAACTATTTTCCATAGGACTTTTAGTTTTAAAGATTTAGAGATAAACTGTTTTTTTTACCCTTAAAAACTCACCCCCATCCACTTCCCGACCTCAGATCGCCCGTAAATTATTTTTCCTTTCATTGTTGTTATATTCTCTTCCTTTTCCAATGGGTTTCATCCTACTATTATTTTTTTTGGTTTCAAAAATTATCGACTCTGGTCTAATATTCGCAAGTCACATTAAAAGATGATATCTAATATAAGTAAGTACGGCTTATTTCAGTTGTTTGAAACAACTAAAGTAATCTATATTAAGAAAATAAGATAACCGAAAACGAAGCAAAATACGATCCAAAACATAATCATGTGGGGTCTACAAAGTTATAATGGCTGCAACAACTTAGGCGGTAACATAATAGACAGCGATTATCATGCCAATGTGCAATTGTCGCGTTTATTTGTACGGCAAACCAGAACGCGTTGTCGCGCCGATTTTCGGTTTTGTCGATCTAATTAACGCGACTATCGCGTATACGCGCGATTATCACGTTCTATTATGTATCTATGATGAAGCCTTCGAAAATGTTTTGCAATGATAACCCTTTTCTACTTTCTATTTGTATACAGTTATTTTGCAAACGGATATTTTAAAAACTTTAAAATCTCCGTTTTTAAAATAACTGTTTACAAATATCTTGCGAAACTGAGAAAAGAACGGAGCAAAACGGAAAACTAAATTCTTCAGTTTACATTCACATTTGCTCGAACATAAATAAGAAACATGCTCAGAATAACGCCCAGTTCTTTTGTAAGAATATGTTCTGCGACTTTTCACACAAATTGTCATAAAACGAGATGCATGTTTTCAGTTACAAATAATTTAGGAATAGTGAGATAGCTGACCCGTGCCCATTTCGTTGGTCGGTATTTTTCGTGTTAATATAATTATAGCCTATGACCGACTATAATATATAAACGATTTTGAAAATTCTTTTTCCAATAGAAAGTCACGTTATTTGTGCACTCACAAAAAACGTGACGGACGGCGAGCATTGGGTGGCTCGCCGTCCGATCAGAACCAGGCCGGAATCGACGGCGCGCTGTGTTCCACGCGCGCCTCAGAGATCTGTCAGCATAGAAGACGGAGCCCGCTAGGGCCAGTGCCTGCCGGGGTTGCGGAATCCGTTAGAAAGAGTCACCGCGGCTCTGGAACGCAAAGGGCATTAGGAGGAACACGGATGGGTTTTAGTCAGTAAGAGTCTGACACTCCCTTCTGCTTCACCCAGAGCGGGAGGAGTCATTTGATGAATTCCCATCCTTAAAAAAAAACCCCTACTACCTCACAAACTTTGCCTCTTTATAATATTATTATTATAAGTATAGATAGATAAATACGAACATAAAAACAAATCAGTAAGAAAGTACTTCACACGTAGACCGTGCGTAAAATATTCCGTACAACTCACTCCCAACATGAAATACAACACGCAAAATCAGGAATAAACAACAAAACACTACATGAATTTATTATCTTAATAAAAAGCTTCGTACATAAATAAGATTCCCTCAAGACGGGGAATACTGATGTTTCCTTTGAGGCTTAGGATGCTATCTGTTATCTTCCATACCGTTCACCTGTCCTCTGGTGCAGTCTCAATGAGATGCACTAGAATATAGAATAACTTTTGAAAAGATAGCTCGGGATATTTTAGTCACGTTTTCGACGACATGTGTGCATTTTAAGAGTTTACCAGTAGGTAATCTACACTAATATTATAAAGAGGAAAGATTTGTTTGTTTGTTTGTTTGTCTACACTAATATTATAAAGAGGAAATATTTGTTTGTTTGTTTGTTTGAAATGAATAGGCTCCGAAACTACTGGACCGATTTAAATATTTTTTTCAGCAATGGATAGCTACATGATCAGGGAGTAACATAGGCTATATTTTATCCCCGTACTCCCACGGGAACGGGAACTACGCGGGTGAAACCGCGTGACGTCCACTAGTCTTTTATAATGCACACATGGCGTTTGAAAGAAAGACGTTCTACAGTACTCTGTATGCAGGGCTGGGCAAAAGACATGCTTTGCTTTAATTGAAACATAAATTAAAAAATACTATCTCGCAAGTATTTAAAATACGAAATACTAAATATCTTTAAGTAATGTATTTGAAATAAAAATACAGTATTTTAGCCCTTTTTATTTGAAATACAAATTACAAAATACTATTAAGAATAAAAAGTAATCCAGCCCAGCATGGGCTAAAAAGCAACGTAAAAGGAGATTAATCAGTAAAACCAGAGTTTCCTTTCCCGAACACTAGATTTTTACCTGATACTTGACATTGACAATTAGACGTACACTGATAAGTGCAGTGTTGTCAACTCTAAAGATCGACATATTTAGTGGTTGCCATTTTGCTTACGAAAGCTATCGAGCTCTATTTTCTTCAGAACGCACTCATTAATAAGATAAGTATTTGAAATACTAACTACAAAATACCTCGGCGTCAGGTATTTGAAATACGAATTAAAAATTACATTTTAAGCAAGTAATTGAAATACTAATCCCAAATACGTATTTGTATTTCAATTACGTATTTTAATTACAAATAATTCAAATACTGCCCAACCCTGTCTGTAGGTAGAACGACTTTCTTTTTATAGAAATGGTTGCAGATTGCTCAACGGTAGACTTTCTCCTGTAATTTTAGTGAGAGGACACAAACATCACGTGGCGGGCATTTTAGGAATAAGAAGGTAGAACAATCTTCTAAAAGTTCTGGTTAAAGTTTATTGTACGACTGTGTAAAGGCTCCCACAGACAGGCACGATGTGATATGACATTATAACGACTATTTTTAACCGACTTCCAAAAAAGGAGGAGGTTCTCAATTCGGCGGGTATTTTTTATGTATGTACACCGATTACTCCGAGGTTTCTGATCCGATTTCTGTGGTTCTTTTTTAGTTCAATGCAGTATACTTGCCATTTGGTCCCATAAAGATTCAGTTTGGTTCAGTAGTTTTTATTTTATGAGCATATTTGATTATTTCAAATTCTGCGTTGACTTAAAAGTGACAAATAAAAAACTTGTTACAATAAAATATAACCGACTTCTAAACAAAGCACTACAAAGAATAAAATAACCTTAAAGTCGGTATTTTTTTGTAAAAAGTTTTTTTTGATATAAATCATTCTACGGCATTTACGAAAAGTTCATCATCATCATCATATCAGCCGACAGACGTCCACTGCTGGACATAGGCCTCCCACAAGCATCGCCACAACGACCGGTCTTGTGCGACAAATAAGAAAAAAATGCCGCCTGTTGCTCTAATTTGTCACTCTCTCACAAAATACAGCTAAACGATCTCTTTGTATTCAGTAGCGAAAAAATCTCCCAAACAAGACGAATATCTCCTATTATTCTCACTTCACCCCTACATAAACTTCGGTTCCCTCGATTCAGCCACAACAAATCACTATTAATACCCCGGCGCTAACCGAATACTAGTAAGCGCTGATAACATTCTATTCTATCGGTTTTCGCCGGCGGTAACGAACGACTTAGAATATGCCTGGGGAAACATCTCTCGACTCACAATGAGGTGGAAACGATTATGGATTATTTTGGTTTTGTTGTTTGTAATCAATCCTAAAGTTACTGAGCGACTGAGTGTGTAACTGGCAGACAACACACAACCACTGTTCAAAACTACTGTTTGTAGAAAGCTGAAATTTGGCATGTAGGTTGCTTAGGCAGTGTAGAGCATTAGAGAGACCTCTCAAAACTCCTACGGGAACGGGAAAACGCGTACGCAGTTGCGGGCAAAAGCTAGTAAATAAAATGTGTTAACAATAGTTAAAATGGATATTCAAATAAACGTGTAGATTTTGATTAAAAAAAATAAAAAAATTACCGATTTTTATTTTATTCATTATAGTGGACGTCACGCGGTTTCACCCGCGTAGTTCCCGTTCCCGTGGGAGTAAGGGGATAAAATATAGACTATGTTACTCCCTGACTATGTAGCTATCCATTGCTGAAAGAATTTTTCAAATCGGTCCAGTAGTTTCGGAGCCTATTCATTTCAAACAAACAAACAAATCTTTCCTCTTTATAATATTAGTGTAGAAAATTGCCCTTTCCCTTTATAAGCAAGAAAGAACCGTAAATAATCCTCCATACATTGGTTTTTATTTTTTATTTTAGGTTGTGTTTGCTTTTGACTCTAGTCTAGATCAGAGATGACCCAGAAGAAGCCTGTTCACTCTATCTTTGAAGAGACTAGGTTTAAATGCATTCGGAAACATCTTTAACTTAAACCAAACTACCACTTCACCTATTCATAGTCCAAGCTCCATTTTCTCCAGCCAATTTATTAAAACAGTGACGCACCATTTGGTTCGGCGTGATATTATCACCTCTGACCTCGGATCCAAAAAGTTCATAAATAATTAAAGCCTGGACGAGTCTGAAACATGGCGGGCCTTCCCGAAAATATACCAGAGTAGGTAGACTGAAAGGTTGTTGCTAGGTAGTCCCTGTTTCAAAATGACTGGACGAAACGTCTATCACAGTGTCTTTTTAAATTATTTATACAAAAAATCTATTTCAACTAATCTATATTCTATATTTAATATATAAAGCTGAAGAGTTTGTTTGTTTGCTTGAACGCGCTAATCTCAGGAACTACGGGTCCGATTTGAAAAATTATTTCAGTGTTAGATAGCCCATTTATCGAGGAAAGCTATAGGCTATATATCATCACGCTAAGACCACGAAGTGGCGCGGGTCAACTAGTATATTATAAAGAAGAAAGATTTTTATTTTTGTATTTAACTAATAAACTTAAAAACTACTAGACCGATTTCAAAAATTATTTTGCCGTTAGAAAGCTACGTTATCACTGAGTAATATAAGCTGTAGATTTTTTTTTAAAACGCTATGGAACCGTATGATAACTTCGATAATGTAACCCAAGGTGTGAAAAAATACCAAAGATCCTTATATTGCGTACACTGCGGAAACTATTGACAATAGAGCAAAGTAATGCAGTACAGTTTTATAGAGGACATCAATATCTTCAAAAAAGTCCGCGAGGGTATATATCTAACTATTATGTTTAAGTCACAATGACCGCTTTTTGTTCAAATTATTCAATCAAAACCTGGTTGAAATGGAATAGTGGTGATTTTAGTATCATGATATTAATCCATATCTATCTCAATTGTTTAATAATTAAGGTTGTTTATGTACCTGTAAACTACACTTTAAATTATTCAAATCAGACCTTTCTTTTGAAAGTTACGACGGGTATAAAAATACTCTTAGTAAGAAAAATGGCAACATTAAAAGCTCAAGATTTTGTTTTTTTTTTGTTTGTTTGGTTGAACGCGCTAATATCAGAAACTGATGGTTCGAATTGAAACATTATTTTAGTGTTGGATAGCCCATTTATTTTGGAAGGCCATAGGCCATATTATTATAACGTCACGCTAAGACGCTACGACCAATAGGAGCGAAGTATTCATGAAAAATGTGATACAGACGAAGTTGTGCGAGTCAACTAGAATAAAAATATTTTAACTATTAGACAAAAAAGCGTGACTTTTTGTTGCACTATGCAATCAATTATTTCAGTAGTCCACCCCCTGAAAATAGAAGTCATTGAAGCGATGTCACATTTTAAGCATTTGATTTTTTTGTCAATATCTACTTTACCCTGAAAACCTACCAAATATGGCTTTAAAGAAAGGATAACTTATTAATTAATTCCCTCATCTCTTCAAAGTTACAGTGAAGAGGGTTCTTCTCGGTAAGCTCATTCCATCATCGACTTTGTCTCTGTCACCTCTGACCTAGACTAGAGTCAAGAGCAAACCCATCTCAAAAAATAAAAAAAGATGAGATTGGCATGTTTTTAAGTCGAAATACTTAACTCAGGAACCGGCCTAGTCCTTTTTTTGTAGTAACTCTAGTCTAGGTCAGAGATGACAGAGACAGTCTACGATGGAGCGAGCTTACCCAGAAGGAGCCTGTTCACTCTAACTTTGAAGAGATTAGGGTTGTAAGCGTTCGGAAACACACGACGCAGGCAGAGAGTTCCACTCCTTTGCGGTGCGCATTATAAAAGACGTTCGGAAACGCTTAGTGCGAATTAGTGGAATAGCAATAAGGTAGGAGTAAGTCGCAGTGCGTCTGGATGTCCGATGGTAGAAGGGGGCTGGTGGGATGAGGTCGTAGAGGTCTTGGTCCTTTAATATACTCGGACCATTACTAAGACCTACAGTCATTGTTTTGATATAGGTACTTATAAGCTCACATATTGATAGAATGGGTTATAAACAGATATTGGTATTTAAGCCAGCTATCGGTAAAATTGTATTCAAACAAAAAGGAAACTTTTTAACTATTTCAATTGGGATAAAGCTATAAAACGAAAGCGACTAAACAAATTAAGTATTTATGTTACTGTTTGAAACAAGATTGGACTTTTCGCCAGTTCGTATTTTCTGCAGAGATACGCTGTAAAGTAATCCCCTTTTCCTATAAATGAACACAAAATACGATGAATGATGATGATGATTTTGTGAATTAGGCTGAAAATATGGTCTCTCTAAAACAAACGATGACAAATAGTCATAGTAGTAGTAGTCAAGGTGTTTGTTACCGAACTCCTCCGAAACGGCTTGACCAATTGTCATGAAATTTTGTGTGTTTATTCGGTAGGTATGAAAATAGGTGGTAGGGTATTTTTTTTGTTGTATGGCAAAACAACTTTTGCCGAGTCAGCTAGTAATTTATAAAAATCTAATTGACGTAATGTGGGGTAAACACTGTTTTCGCACATTTTAGTTACAAAATTCGCCATTCGTAAGGGGCGGCGTAGTGCATCACGACATGACAGCGTCGTTTCCGTCACGGCATACGATTGGTTTTACTGCCAAGACGCGCCAATAGATGTTTCACATGAAAAAAAAACAAGCTTTTCCATAGTCCGCCATTTTTAAGAGTCCGACATATTGGATTTAGAATTACTTTATTTTCTTTGCTAACCGTGCATGTCACTAAACGTATCAACTCAATCGATTGGGAATTACTGTTTCAACATTTAGTTGTACCCACACATACTATTAAATGGCAAATTAAATTCATCATCTGCCTAGCCTTTTCCCAAACTATATTGAGGTCGGCTTCCAGTCAAGCCAGATTCAGCTGAATACCAGTGTTAAAATGGCAAATTAAATTAAATTGTTGAAATAAACTTCTACCTTTTTTATATATTCTATTTTTGTTTTTTGAGGATGGGAAATCATCAAATGACTTCCCCCGCTCTGGTCGGAGCAGAAGTAAGTGTCAGTGTTACTGACTAAAACTCATCCGTGTTCCTCCTAATGCCCTTTGCGTTCCAGGGCCGCGGTGACTGTTTCCAACAAATTCTGCAACCCTGGCAGACAGTTTTCTACCTACCAACCTAACCAGTATCAAAATTAAACATTAATTCAACACTAAACCTTTTTTTTTATGGGCGAAGAAAAACGCCTTGATGGATGGGTCGCGAGAACTGCTACGCATGACATTCGCGACCCATCCAGCGTGGCCCACTTCTGGGCTCCCTCTTCTGTGCCCGCCTCCGGGCTTCCTCATCCTTCAGCGATGTCCGTGTGCACTGGGACATCACCACGACTCCAGGGACCTTACAGCGTGGACGATAGAGTCCCCGATCTATCGTCTGTAGGCCCCTCTTATGGTGGCATCAAGTCGGCATTCCGCCGCCTGCGCCGTCCTGTCCTTCTTAGACGAATCGGGTCAGCGAGAGAGTCTTCCTCCCTGGCCCGCTCCGCCGCTTCCTTCTGCGAGATCACGTCCTCGCAAAAAGACGCAACCGCCTCCCATACCGTTTCACTGCCGATCATACCCCTGACAACGACCGGCAGTGACAAATCTTCCCCAATTTCTGCCACCAGAACACGGCGCTGCGCTTCCCAGGCTGGGCACTCCTCGACAGTGTGAAGAGCCGTGTCCTGGCTACAGTCGCACTGGTGACACATGGCAGTCGCCTCCCGTCTTGCCACTGTATGCAAGTGTTTGCCAAAACAGCCATGCGCCGACAAAAGCTGCACTAAACGGAAGGACAACGTCCCGTGTCGCCTCCGTACCCACTCCTAATTCAACACTGAACCTGGCTCAACTGGACTTAACCTTAATTTCTAATGTGACCTTTAAATGTCACGCAAAAAACAGTCATCATCATCCTCCGAACCCTTTTCCAAAACAACATTAGCAAAACAAAAAATCCCTAAAAAGGAAACAGAAATGGAACGCAAATAGAAACAAATTGAAATCATCTGTCATTGGATACATGTCGCATTTACTTGTCACTCAATCATCCAGAGATACATCAATACCCGTCTACTTTGTATAAACCTATTCATTCACGGTACATACATAGCTTCTTATGTACACGCTTTTAGGGTTGCGAACGTTGTGAATGAAAAACGGAACCGTAGTAGGATCACCCGTGTTGAAGAATTTTTTCGAAAGAGTCACCACAGCTCTGGAATGCGGCGTCCATTAGAGGAACACGGATGGGTTTTAGTCAGTAAGAGTCTGACACTTTCTTTCGCTCCGCCCAGAGCGGGAGGAGTCATTTGATGATTTCCCATCCATTAAAAAAATAGGATCACTTATATATCGTTCTGTCTGTTTATCAGAGCCAACTTGACCGATTCAGTTATTTGGTAGGTACACATTCTCATGATATTTTGGCTTAGTAGGCGATTCGACCACTAAGTTTCGTCCGATCCGGTCGAAACAGGAATTTCATTATTATTTATTTTTTGAGTGGTTTTTCGGACGATACATTTTTTAAGCAAATTTTGTACAGTTAGAATGAAAAACCTTAGGTAGGGTTACATTTTATTTATGTAAAGTCAGGGAATTGTTGGAAAAAATAAAGTTTGTAAGAAAGAGACAGCAATACTTTGTTTTGTTTGCGTGCAACATGCCAAAAGTCGAAAACAAACCGTGAGAGGTCACTCATTAATGTTTATTATATTTATAATAATTTTTTATCGTGGCCTTAAAGTAAAATAGCTATTATTCAATTATGTTTCTGACGTTACTTTGCCTCAAAAAAAGATTCGGCCGAAACACCACTCAAAATATTAATAACTAGTGGACGTCACGCGGTTTCATCCGCGTAGTTCCCGTTCCCGTGGGAATACGGGGATAATATATAGCCTATGTTACTCCCAGATAATGTAGCTATCCAATGCTGAAAGAATTTTTCAAATCGGTCCAGTAGTTTCGGAGCCTATTCAATTCAAACAAACAAACAAACATACAAACAAACAAATCTTTCCTCTTTATAATATTAGTGTAGATAATGAAATTCCTGTTTCGACCGGATCGGACGAAACTCAGCGGCCGAATCGCCTACTAAGGCAACAATTAAATACTAATTGTGAGAGCTCCATTTTTTATAATGTAAGAATAAATAATTGTGAAGTTATTTAATAAAATTCTATTCCCTACGACTACAATTACTTAAATTTTGAAAAAGAAAACACAAATGAGAGTACTTATAAGAAGTTTAAGGTTACAAAATATCATGTTAAAAATATGGTACGTTCAGAACCGTTTGCGCACGAGTACGACTCGCACTTGCCCGTTTGTATTAGTCCATTCATTCACGGTACATTCATCCTATGCACAAGCTTTTTATTAAATCAAATAAATGATCCACTGCATATTTGAGCTTTTGTTTGTAGGAATTTATTCGCTCGTGAATAGATGAAAGGGATTCTCATTCTACAAGCGACCAATCAGCTATTGATTTGTTGGTGACAGATTTATCATACAATGCGATTTTGCATGGGAAATGAAATGCTTTTATTGATCGCATTATCCAGGCAGCTTTTCAAAGTACAGGGGCATCTCACCCCCGCCACTAATATAAACCAAAGGGACCACCCGGATTATTGGAATGTTCGGATTACTGAATTGTTTGGAAAAAACCGGCCAAGTGCGAGTCGGACTCTCACACGAAGGGTTCCATAATATAAACCGAAAAAAAAAATTGTATGGCCCCTTTAATTTTTCATCATCATCATCATCATATCAGCCGAAAGACGTCCACTGCTGGACATAGGCCTCCCCCAAGCGTCGCCACAACTACCGATCGTGTGCGTCTCGTATCCCTTTAATCTTTAATTAAATTAAATTGTTATTATTTGTTATTAGAGCGGCAATGAAAATACACACCGTGTGAAAATTTCAACTGTCTACCTATTACGGTTCTTGAGATACAGCACGCTGACAGACGAACGGGCGGACGGAAGGCGGAGACTAAGATAAGCAAGGGAACCCTATTATTAAATAGGGTTCCGTTTCTTATCTTTTGCGTACTGAACCCTAAAAATTAAGAGAAATAAAATAAAATTCTTTTTGATTTAGTACTTTATTTTAAGGGATAAGTAGGGGATTGCGCGGACGGTGGGTCAACTGCTGGATGTGCCGCGGTACTGAAGTGCCGGATTAGTGAGACTCTACTTTAGTTTTTGAAACCGGTTTCTTCCCAAAGTGGTTTTCAAATGGTTTACGAACAAATTGCGAACAAAATACAGAGAAACCGACGAGTCCTAATGATGCAACTTCAGAATTATTGTCCACCAACGGTACTGAACTTGAATCAAAAGCTAGAGAAGGCCAGTAAATCCCTTGAATGGAACACATTTATCAACCGAATAACTAGTATACCAGCGTACACCTCTACTAAGTCTCTCAAGGGATCTCTGCAGTGGCTCTGTCGTCAAATTTCGGGCCCGTATTTCCGTAAATACGGTTCTATCAGAATAAACGGGCCCCCTGCGTCACATTGCACTGACATCTTGTAATTATTCAGTGTCATGTTAGGTCTCGATCGTGAGTGACCTCGTTTTGGGGACGGCAACGTGATGAGAAGCCGTTAATGAAAATTGGGCGGCCATTTTGGAAAATAACGGGTTTGTTGTTCTTTTGTTTTGTGTGATTTTTTAGCGGTTTACAAGGACTGGCTTTGAATGAGACAATATTAATATTGATCTGCCAATACGAGAAAAGCAAAGCGCAAAGGCACTACCTACATTTTCATGAAGAGATTAGATGTGTCAGCAAATTTTAAAACTTACCACAAATTTTTTTAAACACCAGTGGACGTCACGCGGTTTCACCCGCGTAGTTCCCGTTCCCGTGGGAGTAAAGAGATAAAATATAGCCTATGTTACTCCCTGATAATGTAGCTATCTATTGCTGCCAATTTTTCAAATCGGTCCAGTAGTTTCGGAGCCTATTCATTTCAAACAAACAAACAAATCTTTCCTCTTTATAATATTAGTGTAATCAGACGATTAAATTTCGACAGCCACTTTGAACTAAACGCCTATTAATAATTATTGTGATCGCTTAGTATTATTGTGATCCCAACTACATTTGTAGGTATTTAGGAGACAAGTCTGAGATGTGTATATGAATTTAACAGGATTAGTCGTTTGACTGGTTTAATTATAACGCCGGCAGTAGGTATTATGTAGAGTACATTATTAAATACCTGTAGTTATAACGGTTAATTATTATTACGGTAACTGTGTTGAAGCTTTGTTATGATATGTGAAAACAAAACATTAGTAACAATATTGTTTTTGAATAATGTAGTCTTTTTAATCCAAATGATGATGGGTAGAAATTGCCTTGTTACATTAAGTAATATTGTACATGAAGGTAAAATAAATAAATTGCCGTTTTTGGACTAAAGATTTTTTCACACAGCCACACCACACCGTCGGGAGAAAAGGTGGTCAAGCTGTGGTTTCGTGTAAATAGTATCGCTGCGGCTTCTTGCTGTTGCATTGTGGTACCTACAAAATGTGGATGCGTTTGCGGTGTGGCCGGATACTAGATCTCGATGTCGCTGGTGGTTGCAACGTGGCTGCGATGTGGTCGGTATCACACACGCGGTCGATAGTGACGGCAAAATGTGGTCAGTGTGAATTTAACTATTTATTTTCATACAAATTAATGCCCGCGTGTGTAACAAGCCTAAGGGCTGATGTTTAATAAACAGATAATGCAGTGCGATTCTGTAAACATATCGAAGTGAACACTTAGGCGAAGTGAACGATAGGTGAGCTGTCAAACCATACAAACAAGATGGCGTGACAACTCACTTGTCGTTCACTCCACTTATGTGGTGGGGTGGCGGTGAGATGTCGACAGAATCGACCGGCTGATGGGATAGAAAACTTTCATCTGAGGAATTAATCTGGCCGTTTAAATAGAAAATACGTCAATCTGTCACATTTATTGTTTAGTATAGTTCGCGGACAGGTGGGACTCTCCAGTGCTGCGTCATTGGATACGTTTGCATAATAAACTGTGAGCAGTGGACAGTTCCTCCTCGTCCTAATGTGTGTTGTGTCCTTAGCTGCTTTTTATTTTTGTGTGTTTTGTTTTGTTTTATATTGTTGTGAGCTAGTTGTTTTCAAAGTGTGTGTGTAATATGGACATTAGTCTGAAATAAATGCTTACTATTATTATTATTTTTTATTTGTTTTTCACTTTCTCGAGTCCCTGGAAACCCGGTCCTTTGATAGGCGTACGAGGAGCCGAAGGCAACTCGCAGAGGCCCCGTTAGACATTTCAAATGGAATGCGGCACCAACCGATGATTATCCCTGTATGCACTGTGAAAGTCATCCCCGGTCGGAGCAGGACTATTGCAAAATATGGAAACAAAAGATTAAACGCTATGGGTTTGGGTGGTTTAGTGGACTGATAATCATTTACTATTATTATTATTCTTCCGATAAAAGTTATATGACTATTGAAAAAGCAGTTTTAAATCAACGGAAATGTTGGTCCCAAAACTTGACATCTAAAGACAGGATTGGTCAGCGCTAGTTTAAAATAGAGAGAATTGGAGGGAAAAGGGGGTCAACTTTGCCTTAACGTGGGACAGAACAGCCGATTGATTCTGTAAACATGGCAAAGTGAAGGTTTGGGTGAAGTGATCACGAAGTGAGCTGTCTGTCATCTTGATTACTTAGATTGACGGCTCATTTCGTAATCAGTGCACCCAAGTCTTCACTTCGAGAGGTTTACAGAATCGCACTGCAGGCTGGCAAATACATTCAATTAATTTATTGTATTTGCCAAAATTAAATTCATTTATTTCAGGCTATCAAACCCATAGAAAACCAATACAATAATAATCAAATAACGTTAGCAATTGCTAACGTTACGTTACGCGTTAATAATTATTTCACACTAGCTTTTGCCCGCCACTTCGTATGCGCATATCCCGTTTTTTCCCGTGCCCGTGGGAATTTCTGAAAATCCTTTCTTAGTGCTTCCCTAAACTCCCCAAGGAGCCTACATGTCAAATTTCAGCCTTCTACGACCAGTAGTTTCGGCTGTGCGTTGTCTGTCAGTCACTTAATCAGTCAGTAACGGAAGAATTTTATATATTAGGATAAATTATGAATTATTAAACCAGAGTTTAAATTTGAAAATATGTTTACAAAGGCAGTACTCCTTTGTAAATATATTATGCTTTTGTTAATGGAAAATTATTTGGTAAAGTGAAAAATACGGATCACAAAACTTCAATATGTCGAAGCTATACTAACATAACAATTAACAGGCTCATGACTATTCAAATATTCATGTTTCAGTCAATGAGGATCCGAGTCTTGATAAACACGCCCCACACCGGTACAAACAGGAAGGTAAGCTCTGAAAGGGGTTGTTCGTGTTAGGGCTCGAATACACTGGTGCTTTATTAAATATCGTCATTTTTCTCTTAGTTGGATAATTGTTAGCAATGTGCAGTTGTTTCTTTCACCTAAACAGACTGCTAAATGATAAATGATATTTATTTTGCAAATAGGTTACAAGTAACTCTTTTACACGTCATTTTTTTTTTGTTGTATTAATCTAGATGAGGCCGGTATTTCCTAGCTGACTACCCTGAGAAGAAACACCGAAACAAACTCAGAGGTCATAGTCTCTTTTGAAGTCCATACAATCGCCAATAACATATGAAAAACCATGTAGGTTTACGTCTGAGGTGGCCTTTTGAGGAAAGCACCACGCAGGTTTGAGTGGGCTTATCCAGACAGTGCAAGCATTTGTCAGCTATCGTGCGGCTCAACTTAGAACTTTGAGGAGCTCAACGAACCGACGAACAATGCCAAAGTAAGGACATTTGGGTAAGCCGCATAATATACTCAAACTGCCAGACAGTCATGAAATCAATCCTTAAAATAATGACCTACATAGTCCTCACACTTAAAATATACCATTTTTTAAGAACCATGCAGATTAGTGTCTGAGATGGTCTTTAGAAGAAAGAACCACACAGATTTGAGTGAACCTGTCCAGTCAGTGCAAGCATTTGTCAGTAGTCGTATAGCTCAACTCAGATCCACTTAGTTGCTGTGAATGCAACTTGGCCAAAGTGCAGTGCCTATCATCAAATGACTTCTCCCTCTCTGGACGGAGCAGGGGAGTCAGACTTTTGACTTTAATCCACCCGTGTTCCATCAAATAATAACAATAATTTATTAAACCAAGAAAATTACAATGTTATTATAAAATCATAAAATATTAGTTTGCAGATTACAATTCAAAAATTAAATAACAAAAACAGGTAGGTATTGCAACCAGTACTCTTACTAAGTTATTAAATAACTGGTATTAAGAGTAGTGGTACAAGCCCATTGCCATCTGGAACGCAAATGTCCTTTGCGTTCCGGAGCCGCTCTTTCGAACAATTCCGCAACCCTGATAGTGCGGTGCCCCTAGTACTGTGAAAATAAGTGTGGTGACAGACATGCTGGTTTCCCAAAAGTTCATAGTATTCCATTTTGTGGGATATATGCCACTGACACTGCTATTGACGTGGCCACTAACTGGTCCCAAAATTAAAATAACGGTTAAGCCTCGACGAAAGAGAAAGAAATTATTGTTTTTTTTCTTTTTTTGAACTGCTCTCTGCCATCGAAGATATATTTAAGTATGGTAGATGCGAGAAATTACCTACTTTCACTAACTGCGATGATGACTGACTAATTTTAGATATATTTCCAACTTTTCGTTAAGACTTTCTGAGCCAAAAATACCAATAAATAACTTAATTAACATCAGGGGATTTCGGACTGACAGTAAGACTATTTACTATTTATTTATTTTAGACTTACAAAATCAACATTGACAAAATATGGGCCAGTGCCTGCCAGGGTTGCGGAATTTGTTCGAAAGAGCCACTGCGGCCCTGGAACTTAAAGGGCATTAGGAGGAAGAAGGTTGGGTTTTATTCAGTAAGAGTTTGACACTCCTTTTCGTTCCGCCCAGAGCGGAAGGATTCATTTGTTGATTTCCCATCCTTGCAAAAAGAAACGACCAAGTTCCATCCTTATTGAACCATCGCTTCTGTGTGGAAGAGTCCTTAATAGACTTCGAAATACGAGAACCTCGATATTTCGAAATATCGGGCAGGTTTCTTTCAACCAATTTTTCCTTTGTTCTAAAGGCATTGTTTTTTCTACGAAATCAGATATTGGTTCGGATTGTTTACGCGACATTCAAAGACGGAATAATAGATCGACCAGTTGCTGTTGTTTTGGTTATTTTCTTTTTTCTTTATTCTCTGTAAACCGAAATAAATAACCGATTTTAATGTTGTATATAAGACACCGGAAACTGGCAAACGCCGTAAGATTGTAAAATATCGCTTGAAATTGTAAACTATTTTTTCTAAATAAGACAAGGATGTATTGGAAACTAATGAATTTGAATGGAATAATTATTATTTACAAAACGATTTTTTTTTATAATATATCGAGAAATTATAATCAAATCAAGATTTATTGCAATCTTACGGAGTCTGCCATTTTCACAGTGTTTGTTACCGAGCTCCTCCGAAACCGTTCGACCGATTTTCATGAAATTTTGTGTGTATATTCGGTAAGTATGAGATTATGTGGTAGGCTATTTTTTTTTTATTTTGCAAAAAAACGTTTGCCGAGTCATCTACACTAATATTATAAAGAGGAAAGATTTGTTTGTTTGCCGAGTCAGGTAGTATAGATTGCTCAGGACAACGGAAGAACATCTGAAAGTTTTGATTGCCATTTTCAGTCTTGCACATCATCGGGCGAGTCCGAAACTTTCCTGAAGGTTATTATTTAACCCCGTTCACTCGATGGGAGGTAAATGGAAAATTAATCGAAAAATGACTTTTCGATTAAGACGATAAATACTTACTTCGAATTGTAGCACAGTATTTAACGATATTTCGTTAACAAAGCCATTTGATCTTGTAGTCTTCAGCTCAGGATATATAACATGTTATAAAGGATACATTATTTTTACGATTTATACACTAACAGCCCTAAATGTGTTCCTTTTTCGCGCAGTTTATCTAAAAATTGTGTAGTGCATAAAAAGCTGAAAAGTTTGTTTGGCTGAACGCGCTTATCTCAGGTACTACTGGTTCGAATCTAAAAATTATATCAGTGTTGCCCATTTATCCAGGAAGATTATAGGTTAAACAACATTACGCTACGACTAATAGGAGCGGAGCAGTAATGAAAAATGTGACGCAGACTGAAGTTGCGCGGGTCAGCTAGTAAAGTATATCCTTACTAATATTATAAATGCAAAAGTAACTCTGTCTGTCTGTCTGTTTGTCGCGCTTTCACGCCATAACTACTGAACCGATTTAAATGAAATTTGGTACACAGATAGTCTAGAGCCTGAGTAAAGACATCATCCCGGGAATATGTTCCCTGGTGATCACGCGGGTGAAGCCGCTGGCAGAAGATAGTCATCGATATGTTTAAAATTCTTCCGTTACTGAGTAACTGACAGACAACGCACAGCCGAAACTACTGGTCGTAGAGAGTTGGAATTTGGCAGGTACCTTAGAGAGTGTAGGGGAGCACTAAGAAAAGATTTCCCGAAATTTTTACGGGAACGGGAAAAAGCGGGTTATGCGCGTGCGAAGTCGCGTGCTAAACCTAGTTATAAATAAATGAATCATGCCCATACAGACATTTTCTTTAATCACAATTTAATAGACCGATTTCTACATGTGCGAATCTATTTCGCGAGTTTTTCCTCATGTTTGAATTGATTGCCGAGAGACTAAAAACAGACGAACAGTTTTATGATCCATGAGAAGAAGTAAACAAAGGCTGAATCATCTTACGTGCCTACACGTCTGGTGAAGCGTGGAGATTTAAAAATACTTAGTCAATTTGTAATTACGATGATGAGAAGCTGATAGATTCTGTTAGAAAAGACGTAGATAGTATAGGCTGAGTAAATTTGCGTTGATTAGTTGAACAATTTCAAACAATAAAGTATTTATAGAGATATTTAGATACGCAGTAGCGTGTCCAGCCAAGTTTAAAGAAAAAGGAACTAGCGACGCATCAGCCGTATGTAATAATACACGAACCATTTCGAGCAACTTTTGACCCCTTCACAACTCGAAACTTGTTTAACCTACATACACGAAATTTATTAAACCCCTTAATAGTCCTAGTTTTTACCGGCAAACCAAATGTTGTTCCAGATGTTAAGTTAAGCTAAATATAAGAAATACATGTATTTAAAAACTAGCCAAGTCAAATCTTGACGCATGATTTATCTTATTTCAGGATTATCTACGGAACTTGGCACCGATTTAGGTCTTATTTTTTTTTGTCGCTGAAGTCGACAATCACGCATATTATTAAACTTGACTCCCATTTGTACATTTATGTTTTTGATGGGATTTACTTAATAAAAACGCGTAGGTAGTTTGTTTTAAACAATATAGATAGGTATAAAATAATGCGTATGTTGCCAATTTGCAAGTAAAAACTGAAGTTAATTATTAGGTATTATGTAAACTTAAACAAAGAACATAAACAATGCGCCTTATCCGCCTTATGCGCCGACTATCTACATAAAAAGCGAGTCAGCTGAAGATGTACAGAACCGATTGTACTTTTTGTCCAAAAATAAAATGTACTATAGTATCAAAACAAAAGGTTCATTCATTATCTGCATTAATTTATTATAAGGTAAAATTAATAAATACTAAGTGTTATCTTTTTTGGGAATAAACAATCTGTTTTGTAAATTTAAACTACACATATAAGGCCGGTGTTGGTAAGCTGACTATGCCTTTTTGTTTTAATGATGGGAAATCATCAAATGGAAATCCCTTCCGATTGGGTGTCAGACCCTTACTGACTAAGTCCCACCTGAGTTCCCCCAGATGCCCTTTGCGTTCCAGAGCCGCGGTGAGTCTTTCAAACAATTCCGCAAAAAGTGTGAGTCTGCACTCTGCAGTAAACATACTACCTTGATTGAATGAACTTGTCAATTCATCACTTCATGTTCGGTTCACTTGCAGAATTGATATTGATATTTCCAATTACAAAACTAATAATAGCCTTTACAGTGTAACTGACATGGGTCCAAGTTAATAATAACTTTCAGGATCATGTCAACCGAATAACCGATTAACTTAACCGTCACAACTGGCGTACAACAGCCCGTGGATGAGCTCGTGGCTATATAATAACAACCGCACGGGTCGATCTTCAAGGTTAAGCAACGCTTGCCAAGGTCGGTCTGTGGATGGGTGACCATCTTAACATACCGGGTCTCAGGAAAACACGTTAAGCCGTTGGTTTTTGGCAGTCGTAACGGGTTGTCGGAAGCAAGAAAATCTGACACCAGTCTTGCCAAGAAGTACCGTGTTACCCAGGTCCTGGGTTGCGGAGGTTACATAAAAGGAAGAAAGAAAAATGTTTGTTTGGGATTCGCTCAAGACATATAAAAGTAAGATAAGTAAAACTAACCGTAAGCGGCATCTTAAAATACACATACATAGGCATTTTGCCTACGTAAAATACTGGTATTCAGCTAAATCGAGTTTTACTTGAAGCTGATCCCGATATAGTATAGGAAAAGGCTTGGCAGATGACTTGGAAACCATCAAATGACTCCTTCTGCTCTGGGCTAAGCGGAAGGCAGACTCTTACTGACTACACCCACCCGTGTTCCTCAAAATGCCCTGTCCGTTCCAGGGTCGCGGGCAGGCTTTAGCGGGTCCTATTGTGCTAGATGACCGGCCCACAATGGCCCGGAATGAACCCCATCTCCCAATAGTGACTATTGGGCTATAATGGTTCATTCCGGGCACCATCGCCCAATAACGACCACCATGGCCCATCGAGTTAAGAAACAATGTGCCAAATTGCACGTCCGTCATTCAACTTAATAGATAAACCAAGTAAAACTTAGTACTTAAGATAAAACTTAATAGCCGTATGCGACGGTTAACTTGGACGTTACAAACGACCTCAAGTTGGGTGATTGTAACTTGTAGGACTTACACAAGTGTGTGCTTAGAGTTAACGACTGTGCGCATTACTTTGTTTTTCTTTGGCTAAATGGCTAATTGCTTTGTTTTGGTCGGCACTATTGAAGGTTATATAGGTACTTGGGTTTGGCTAATTGTCCACTGGAGCGGAGAGGAGCGGAGAAATATTAAGAGGAAATGCTGGCGGCGAGACTTTGTACGTAAAAAGTCATAATTCGAGGTTTGGCTCTCGACTGTTTTCTCCTCCAATATTGGACCGATATAAGAGATATTTCACAAACTGAATAAGAAGGATAAATACTATGTCTCTATGTTTTCCTCGCTCGCCGTTGACCAGTAGTCTTGAATCCTGCAAAAAATTCACCACACATATGTTCCATAAGCATTGGTCACTGTTATTGTTCGTATCTTGAGTGGGGTTATTTTCACGAATCACACCGAAGCACCATTTTCTTTTTAAAGTATTTTTTCGTTGCGCGTGGCGCACGCACGTTTTTGTCCGTTCGAATCACAGTTAGTGTCGTGAAAAACACACACGGAAGCGCGGCGCCACTGCACGCATCGGTAGACCAATCGAATTGCTCAGCGAATGAACGATGAGAGTGCCCTTCGCTTAATCAAATGAAATCCTCACTAGTACACATAAAAGCTTAATTACTCGTCGAGGGCCGTGAAAACTATCCCAAAAATTCCCTAAGATTTAATACCCACTTTAAAAAGTATATGTATATGTCGCAAATCGCACGTAAACTCTGATACCGCGATGCAGGATTTCGTAGAAGTAGTTCGCTGCTGGTTGGATAGATGGCGTTGTGGTTCTTTTTTGCTACGATGGTTGTTTTTACGGCGGCATTGATGCCGCTACAAACTAATAGTTATTTTTTAATAATTGGTCAAGCTTAATATTGATCGAAAATCGATACATTTAGGTGCCCATATTTTTTAACCCTTGGTATGCCTGGTGGCAAAATGTTACGCGGTATGCCTGGTGGGTCTGTCAGACCCTCATTTAAAGTGACTGTTTTTCGTGCTAGTTGTGATTACTAGTATATCTAAACATATTTATATCTGTACGAGGGGTATATTGTAGGGATAAAAATGAAAAACACAAATCCACCATGTTAACTAAAATTAATAAATAATAATTAAAGGTTATGTTTTTTAGCAAGGCCTTATTAACACTTATGTGAAAAAAAAACAAAATCAAAAAAACTTTAGACAATAGAAGGCAGGAAGAATCTTGAAGGAATGTCTTTGTCTTGTACAAAGACCATAGATAATACTATAACAATCAGTCCTTGCACACTCCCATCAACGGTTGTAGGCAGATGTGTTAAGAATAACCTCTGGATTTGACACCGGCGCTCGGGGTTTTTGTGTTTTTCCGCCATCCCAGCTGACTCCAGACTAAATTAGTGGCCATAAGGCTTCAGTTGGTTGAAAATGTTCAGCTACTGATAGTGGTAGCGCAGAAACATCATATTTTAATGAAATACAACGGTTTAAGTAACAGGGTGGGTCTGACAGACCCAACCAGGCATACCGAGGGTTAACCAATTGATAACTGCGGGTAGAAAAACTCGCCCTAAGAAAAGAAGTAAAATTACTATCGCTTTATTAGAATATTTTCTTTCGCGGATTTTCGTACCTATATGTATTTATTTATGCAAGCAACATATACAGTAGTGGTACACACGCGAAATCAGTCATTGTCGATCAATATATTCCAACTTAGCAACAACAGCTAAGTTCATACTCGTACAGACGCCAGCACATCAAGCTATCCAAAACTGTAACATTTACCCAAGCAACCTTGAGCCTAATGCTTTAGCGATAAAGTTGTAAATCTAACAAATATGAACACTAATGACAATAGCTGACGTGCTGGCCTCTGAACGCATCGAAGATAGTCACTATCGGGGCCCTGTTTAATATAACTGACAATACGACAAATTTGTCAAAAACTGACACAATTATAATAATTTTGTGATAGGTGTATAATAAAGCAGAGAATGTACGAAATAGGACCGGATCAACTGTCGCGTGTTTGAAGATCATCACTTGAGAACGGCTCAACTGATTTGTCTTGTATTAATTTTCAGAACCAGGTTTATATGAAAGAAATACAAAACCACTGTGGATCGCTAGTAAATAAATGATTATAGCAATTGGTGGTTGAAACTATAGTGCACATATCATTAAAATAGCTGACCCGCGCAACTTCGTCTGTGTCACAATTTTCATTACTGTGCCCGCTCCTTTTGGTATTAGCTTGATGATATATAGCCTATAATAACCTTCCTCGATAAATGGGCTATCTAACACTGAAAGAATTTTTCAATTCGGACCCGTAGTTCCTGAGATTAGCGCGTTCAAGCAAACAAACTATATATTAGTATAGATAATGCGCTTTAGAAGACTTAAACCATGACGATGTATCAGAGTTCTCCGCGTGATTTGAAGATACATAATTGTTATAAATGTACAACAGTCCGAATTTCTATTATCAGGTATTTGCCCACCGGACACAACGACCGCCTGGTCGGAGGATCCACCCTTTTCAATGGAGATTTGCGGGACTTTCCACTTTGTACCATATACCTCCAATAACGACACAAATTTCTAGAATATTTAGTCAATAATATTAGTGGTAAATAAATACATCGAAGAATTACAAAAATCCATAATCATGTCGTAAACATATTTTGTTGTATGACGTTTATGTGATAACATTTTATAACTTGGCTGATAACTTCAATTTGAATTACCCTGCAATTAAGTAGATCGGATACGCGATGGTACGTGCGCTCTTTTATTAGTATTTTTTGACATCATGAAAATATTAGTGAGAGCAAAATGCAATTACCTTCACACATATCCTAATATACAACTTGGGTGGCACAACTTTGAGAAAGAAGCGACCAGAAGAATTCGCTTGGGCTGGGCGGCATTCGGGAAGCTACGATCCCACAATCCCACAATCCCTTAAGACCAGGGTCCAGGGACCAGTGCGTCCTACCCGTACAGACTTACGGAGCCGAAACGTAGACACTCACCATTGACCTGGTCCACAAATTCGAGGTTGCTCAGCGTGCAATGGAGAGAAAAATGCTCGGGGTTTCTCTGGTGGATAGAATTCGCAACGAAGTCATTCGCCAGAAAACTAAAGTCACCGACATTGCGCGTAGAATCAGCATGCTGAAGTGGAAGTGGGCCGGCCATGTCAGCAGACGGACAGACGGTCGATTGAGCAGACATGTGTTAGAGTGGAGATAGCCTATGGGCAAACGTAGTGAGGGACGCCCTGAGGCACGATGGATTGATGATTTAAAGAAGGTGGCAGGCAGCGATTGAATGCGGACTGCTTAAGACTGGGATGTTTGGCGCTCTTTGAGGGAGTCATGAACTATGACTCCCACGAGTCAATTACCGTCCACTGCTGAACAGCAGTGGACGGTAATTGACTGAAATTATGATGATATCTTAATATATAGAACTCTTCCGTTACTGGTGACTGATTAAGTGACAGACAACGCACAGCCGAAACTACTGGTCGTAGAGTCCTATTGGTATGTTCCTTGAGGAGGTGTAGGGAAGCATTAAGAGAGGATTTCCCGAAATTCCGACGAGAACGGGAAAAAATGGGATATACGCGTACGAAGTCGCGGGCAAAAACTAATTGATGAATAAAGTTAAAACGAGCAAGATTTTTTTTCAGCTGTTTCAAAAAGTATAAAACGGTACATCATTCTATGTCAGAGATAAACACCTGTGACAAAAAGATTGACACAAACATTATTACGTGAGATTCTTACAAGTTCCGTATGATTTATTAAAACAAAGTATATACACTTAAAATAAAATAAAAATCCTAACTAAAATAAGGCGTCAAAAAATTCGTCCGCATCGCTGTCCACTGGAAGTGAGCCCAAAAGACGTACATATAAGTTCCGTATGTAGATATGGAAGAAAATGATTAGGTAATATTTATTTTTTGTTAAGTTTACATACGTCTAAATTTTTTGTTTGATAACACTAATAAGACAGTAAATTAAATAAAATACAATCACAATAGTAAGTAGGCACTACGCAGAAGTGTTAAAAACAAACAAAGTGTGTAAATACTGTTTTAAAAGTAATTTATATTTGAAATGAAGCTTAGATAAACACATTTTCCGTTTTGCTCAAGGTTGCCAATTTGTGTATCGTAACTTCTATATTTTGATGGCTAGATGACGATAAAAGAGAGTGCTGTTCCCATCATGACGGCCTTGATTCACAATAATGTTAATTTTGACATTTCAACTCGATTAATGAAAAAGCCGAGTGGTCGATAATTCTTGCTGTTTGATTTTTTGCCCGACTGCCCCAAGAGAGAAATGTTTTTCAAGAGAATGTTGGTTCCTGACTGCCCCAGAAAGAGGGTAATGCCATAAATTGCTACCTATGAACATCTTTAAAAGGTACCAGACGTACCACAGGTGTGATGCCTACCCTCTTTGGAGATGATGGTGGTAAGCGATGGTGTGGTCGAAGATGGAGCACGCTTGCCTAGAAGTAACCTATTCACTCTTGACTTAAAGAATCCCAGGTTGTAGCTATCAGGAAACACAGACTCCGGCAACTTTGATGAATGAAAAAGAATGACATTTTTTGTTGGTATGGGTTGCCTTTTTGGTTTAATGATAATAAGGCGACTTACCTACTGTATTTTTTGAACAATCAAGTAAGACTTTAAAGCGCATAATAACATACATTATATTATAGGTAGAGTAGTAGCTACTAGCTACAATAAAGGTTCAATATCTTTCAGCTCATTGTGTTTGAAGTGCTCAGAGAGTGGTACTGTAGGTATACCTGCCGATGACCGCAAAGTTGCGATATAAGGCTGCTTGTCGACCCAAATCGAAGACGAGTCCCCGAGGGATCTATTGTGTAAGAGGGACCTTCATATTGTAACATCCATTATATATTACGTGTATGATTCCTGAATAAGAAAGTTTTATAAATAGGGATTTAAAATTGTAACCTCACAATATGTCAACCTTGTGTTCATCGCCTAAACTTTTCCCAAGTATCCTGGGTTCGGCTTCCAGTCAAACCGTATTCAGCTGAATAGTGTACAGTACACTACTATTGTACTGGTATTCAGCTGAATTCGGTTGAAATACTAATTTCAACCTTATGTTATTGTACCTAACTACAAAAATTACATAATACACAGATCAGGTAACATCAAACTTATTTGTATACATCGAAGAATTAGGTAGAGGCGTACGTAAAGTACACTACCTATATTTTGATTACAATATAATTTCTCGATATATTATTTAAAAATCGTTTTATTTACAATAAATCCCATCCAAATTCAATAGTTTCTAAAAGTTTTCAATTTCACGCGATATTTTGCAGTCTTGCGGCTCTTGCCATTTTCCGGTGACATATAAAGCTAAGTACAGGAAAATGTACTTACATTACATATTTACCCTTAGGGTCACAGTACATTATACTAACTTTAGTTAGTATGTAAGTGAACGACAATGATGAAGAGCGGAGCCATCTAATACAGGCATTTTTTGCTTAACTGGAAGTTCCAAACACGTTCAAATGTGATGTAATTTTCTATTTGTCACAATAAACTATTTTTTACATTTCACCGTTTATGTCTTAGTCCCATGTAAAATGGGCGAGCCTAATAATCATCAAAAACCAGACTACGGACTGCTACTTAGAAAATTCAGATGGATGGTTAGGTCACTTCATAAGATGTCCCGCTAGATTTTCTTTTGAGGCAGGAAACCATCCAGTAACTTTTCATTTTCATCAACGCAATAAAAAGAGGAATCCTCTGTCATAAAGGTACTAATTAGACAAACATATCGCAGTACAATATCTGCTTAAAACAAGCAAAAATAATCTCCAAACTCGATAGCCACACGACAACAAAGACACACGTATTGCGCCCTACTCGACAATACCTGATGTAACTCGTACCACACAAAGGTAAGGCGGAAAAGCAAAGGTAACTATGTAGGCCATAGTAATTAACAGCTGTGGAACAAAAGCGTAGTTTTTTACCCGTGCCGTAAAGATGCTTATCAATAGCTATCACAGTAATGGGGTATAGGGGTGGCAAACATTCGGCTTATGGCGGAAAGTGACAGAATTAATTAATTTACAAGAGGAAAATTTTGTTAAGCTTTGGCGTATGCTCTTGTCTGATCATTTTTTTATTACTGTTGGTCAATAACTTCAAAACCATTTATTTTAAAATTATGAAAAAAATATCATCAAAACCCTCACAGTAAGCCCTTTCATTTGATATGTCACACGATATTGTTCAAAAAACTGTTTTCTTAAAATTTCTAGTTTGACCCCCAAAAGTGACACCCATACTAAAAATTTAATGATTTACGTAACGCGTCCGTGTTTGGGTCACAGAAGTCCATATGTGTACCAAATTTCAACAGAATCGGTCCAGTGGATCCGGAGAAAATTGGCTGTGACAGACGGACAGACAGACACCCTAGTGATCCTATAAGGGTTACGTTTTTTTTTCGGAACCCTAATAAAACTAGCTAGAAACACAGATACTATACTACAACGGTCGTTATCCTAAAACTCATACCTTGATTTTTAAATGTATAACAATGTGAAAAAGTAAATTTGTGTGCTTACATTATTATTAATAAATATTAATTTTAAACATCATGTTACTAAATATTAATTTGCTGATCCTTAAGGGTTGCTTGGATTTGCTTTTTAAATGCATTTTTACTAAGAAAAAGAATGTCGATTGAATTAAGTCAGTGTTATACGTCTCAACCAAACGATGAAGTGGTAAACGCAAGCCAGCGATTGAAGAAAAAGTTGCTAAGAAAGACATTTTTTGGAATTCAAATCAATTAATATCGACTCCAAACCATCAAAGGTTTACAAATGGCAGTCACAGAGAGCAATCGAAGGGATGGGGAGGCTTAATCGGTTTCTGATATTTTATCATTTAGTTTTTATGAATGAAGTAAAATTGTATCGCAGCTTTTCAATAAAGTATGATGACCTTTCCCTAATATCTCTTAGTACATTATGAACCGGTTTTCATTACCAGAAAATGTATAGTACAGCTTTATTTCTGTTTCTGAAATGAAGAAACTTACGTTTACCGAGTTTATTATAGCAACAGTAAGACGCTTTTCTTCCAATTTTCCTGGCGGAATCTCTTAGGCGCCTTTTCAGCATTTATTTCAGAGGCCCGTGTTTTTCTTTCGAAAAGAAAGAAAGAAAGAAAATACTTTTAATTCCGCCAGAAATGACGCACAAAATCACCAAATTAAATAAAAGCAGTTACAAACTAAAAACTAAAACCATTTACAATATAAACTATGTCAGGACCGGACATAACCTACCACGAGGCACTGGTCACACCACAGACAAAACCGAACACAGTTCAATAGTTGTCTATGGTGTGACGTCCGGCACTGACTGACAGTGACAAGTTGACAACACAAAAACAAAACAAACAATAATAATACAGAAATGAACGATTGAGACACAAATAACTTAAAAAAAATCTCTAAATAAAAATGTTGGCCACCCCTGGTCTAGAACTTACGGTTTCGCAGTAGGGTTAGGCGTGCCTCAATGTAATCACACTTGTAACTAGGTGACATTCCTTTGAAGTGAACATGCAAATCCTTGTACTTGGGTACTTACTTTATATGGTCGCGTGGTAGCACTGGGCTTTTAATTACCTTTACTGTGCTTATCTAGGAAGTAGGTAGGGTTAAGGGGTTCGTTCTTGTTCTAATGGTACCTAGAATTGCTACGAATATCCCGTATATTGCTGTAAGTACCCGGTTTTCGACGAGTTAAAAGCAATTAAAAACTGGTATCGGCACTGCCTTGTTGCTTTAAAGGACTATTACACTTGACTTTCATTATTGTCTTGACATTATCTGATAGTAGATTATGCACCGAGGGGATAAAGCAGCGTCTTATGTCACGGACGTCATATAGATTCCCGAACCTTATGAAGGATTCGCGAGGGAGTTAATACAAGAATCCTGAATGCAGCAGGGGATTCAAGACAAAGACACCTTTATCCCTGAGGAGTATAGTCTACTTTAACTACTGCGATAAAGTTGTTCGCAAGTCGCGAAGAGAGGTGGCTAGCTGCGAGCGGTTCCCGTCGGTCTCAAAGTTCCAAATTCAAATCACATTATTAACTTAAAGCCAAATTTGCAGACAATATTGTACTAAACTTCATTATAGCCCACCGTTCAATAATTAACTGACTTTAGGTTGAGTTTGCATGACATATAATGTAACATTTTCGTGCAGGTGGTGTGAAACAGTAGATTATGCACCGAGGGAATAAAGCAGTGTCTTACATCACGGGCGTCATATTGAACCCCAAACACAATGAAGGATTTAAGAGTTAACTCCCGAGCATTGCGAGAGAGTTTAGTGCTTAACTCACGAGCAAAGCGAGGGAGTTAAACACTAAAGGGTGGTAAAAGGAAGGTTGTGGAAGTCAGAAAGGCAGCAATTCCATGTAAAATTCTGATACCCAGCTGTATCTAATTAGACTGGAAGCCGACTCTCTTCTTCTTCCGGCCTTGCCCCATTTCTAATTGTGGTCTTCTCCAGAGATGTCGTTTCTAGGTCGTCAGTGGGTCTATATTGTCTATAGCGAGGTTTTTCTTTATAACTGACATCCATGTTAGTCGGGGTCTGCCACGGCTCTTTGGTCCTGAGTCAAGCTGAAGCGCTTGTTTTGTTATGGAAGCCGACTCCGATATAGAAAAGGCTACGCAGATTGATAATCTACACTCAAAGAACCGTCTTTCATCAGGTGTTTTCCAACGCTGGACAATAATGACGTAGATTATGATCCCACAGAAAAGTTAATAAAAATAAACTACAAAGGACTTATCGCTATTTGTAATCTCAGCCAGACAGCCTTGACGCTTGATGTAACAACACAAGGTATTAAAACGAGGTATAAAACTGAACCCTAGCATTTTTTTATCTTACAGGTTTTTGTTTGTCTACAATTTCACCAGGTGTTAAACCTCAATAGGACCTGAGTACACCTATTGTGTTCGATTTTTAGGGTTCCGTACCCAAGAGTAAGCCACGGAACCCTATTAATAATAATAATAAATGAATATTATATGAATAAAGGAGATAATTATAATAATTTATTTATTTATTCAGACTACTAATGCGGTCCACTGTGTTAGTAACAAAATTACTTAGCCTAATGTTAGTACTTAATACCTACACTGTCCGTCTATCCGTCCGTCCATTCTTCCGTCCGTCCGTTTGTCCGTCAGCGCGGTGTATCTCAAGAACCGTAATTGGTAGAAAGTCGCAATTTTCACAGAGTGTGTATTCCTATTGCTGTTAACAACAAATAATAATAAATATGAAAGGGGACTCCCATACAAGAAACGTGTTTATTTTTTCGGTTTTAGGTACGGAACCCTTCAAGTAAGAGTTCGACTCGCTCTGGACCGGTTTTTTTATCGAACGGGCTTTTGTTCGGCCACAATTTCACTTGGTGTTAAGCCCCAATAAGACCTTAGGCACATGTTGTGTTTGATTTTTGTCTTGTGATGTTTGTACCTACCTACCCAAGTCTATAAGAACTACGTTATTTTAGTCATGTATATCTGTCGCAGGGAAATTATGAAAACGGAGGTTTGGTCAAATCCCTTAGGTAGATACTAATTCAAGGGGACGATAAGTAACTTTGTGGTATGACTTCCTTAAAGAAAATTTAAAGTCTTTATGACAAACTTTACAGTAAAGTATCAAGGAATGGCAAGAAGATACGTCATCATCATCATCATTATATCAGTCAATTACCATCCACTGCTAGACGTAAGCCTCCCCAAGAGAGCGCCAACCATCCCGGTTTTGAGCAGTCCGCATCCATCCGCTGACAGCCACCTTCTTCAAATCATCGATCCATCGTGCCGCAGGGCGTCCCACACTAAATTTGCCTATACGCGGTTTCCATTCTAATTGATCCACGCTGATTCTACGCGCAATGTCGGTGACTTGACTTTAGTTCGCTGGCGAATGACTTCGTTCTTTGGCAAGAACATTCTAGGAACCCAAAACATTTAAAGACTAAAATAATAATGATTCATTCTTCCAAACAATAGATTGATTACCAGCACACTTCCATTAAAGACTTCAATATTAACCTTCCAAATACTTTTAAGGAGTCGGCAAAGATTTGAGGCGGCAACTATAGTGCCACATGTTCGCTCACTGCAATTAAAACGTGCCCGACTCATCATTGTATTGAATCTGTCGCCAAAAATGAGAGGAAAGGCTTTGTGTGGCTATCATTTTACGTTACATAAATACCTAACGGAAATACTATTTAAGGTATTAGTAGCTACTTAGGTACCTACTTAAGAGGGGACTCTAGTCGGTAACTCTTGGGCCTTTCTCCATACAAACGCATTCCGCTGTTTTCTTCGTGGATAATGTTGCTAGAGCAATGTTTTTTTTTTCAAAAGTATCGACGTCAAATTAATACGTATATATTTTCTTTTTTCCAAAACATAATCACTTACAAAATTATGACAATCCAAAAACCCGAAAAAACAGCCCGTTTTTACCGCCATATTCAGAAGACCATCAGACAAATTTGATAAGTTTTTAACAAAATAAAAAACAATAGATATAGTCTTCGTCTAAATTTTGATATATAATTTGTGGATCAGTCCAGTACGTCTACCATGAGTTTTATCAATCTATACTCGCTTGCGACTGTAGTTAAAATAATGTGTGAAAACTTAAAAAAAAAAACAAGTTTCTAATTTATTTGTTTAAGTTGTTAATTAACAAACAGTTTTTTTTAAGTTTTCATACATCTTTTTAACTACAGTCGCTAGCGAGTATAGATTGATAAAACTCATGGTAGATGTACAGTTTTAAAGAAGCAAACAGCGGACAACAAATCGTCTTTTGGTCAAGGTTTTTATAGATAAAATCAGCCTCTGCTGCAGTTGTCGCTTTCGCATATTACTTGATACAGCGCAGCGCAACGGCATCGGCAATAGTTTCTTCAAATACCTATTTTTCAAATTCCTCGGAACTAGAGTCCCCTCTTAAACTGTGTAAATTAAAATAAAATTAATAAATACATTTATCGACGTCTCGATTCATAAAAACATTTATAGACACCTCTTTATTGCATTCGTTCTGATTTGGTACACACTCGTAATTGTCCCTGCCTAACCAATTGTTATCCACAAGCGTGATAACTTATCTTCAATTAATAGAGAACACAAACTAGCCGAAACTACCCACAAAATCAATGATTTAACGTCCAACGCGGTTAATAGCCGAAAACCGAAATCAGAGCATATCTGATTCCCAGCGGACCGTTTCCGACGGCCCGAAATTTGATTATATAGAGCACCTTTTGTCTTTAACGGATCCGGGAAAATGTTTTCCTGAACAACGCCTGTCAGGTGCCGGCTATGCGGAAATGATTTATAGTTTGAATAAACACAGTTGCAAGTAAGTACAAAGGAAACTATAATCATTCAGCTTCAGAAACTGATTAAGAGTGTACCGAGCTTTTGGTTTAGGTATTTGGTTTAGGCGGTCCGTGTCCGTCAAGCGAAGACCGTACCTAAGCTTAAGATACAGAGTTCAATGTCCGACGGACCCGACGGTAGATGCAGGACTAAAGTGGATAGACGAGCGAAATTAGCGAGGCGCACTAATTTAAGTATTTCGTTCGTATTATTAAAAAAAATACACATTTTGAAAATGTGAAATGTAAAATTCGAAGTGGAGCTACTTAGGGCATGTGGGATATCATATGAAAGAGAACTATTTGCGCATTCTCTAACGTTTTTTTTTAAGGCCGCATGGTTTTCAACTTTTCACGAAAAATGTAAAAACTTTGACCCCCCCCCCCCCTTATCTCCGAAGTTTGCATAGAGAAAAATCTAAAATTATTTTATATGAAAGAAGTTTATGTAAATATTACAGGGAAAATAAAACGATCACTTATTCAAACAACAAAAATTGTGAAAATGGCGCTGATCTAAAACTGCAATATACATTGCAGTGTTAAAATTCAAGAAGAGAATTCAAGAAGTCAAGGCCTATGCCTTGCCGATGAAAATTTGAAAACATTTCACGTTTTATATGTGCGGAACTCTCGGTGCGCGAATCCGACTTGCTCTTGGCCAGTTTTTTTCTATCGTGTTAAAGTGTACGATTTATAGAGTTGAATCCTTAAATATCGTATATATTAATTTTACAACTATAAGTTAAGTAATAACAATGCATCACGGGATCAAAAGTACGCCAATTACGTATAATTTTTTCAGTGCCCCCTTAAACTTGCTCTCATAGAATAACCGAATCTTTCGCTGACACAAATCTTCAATATATTATAAGCCCGTGGTATCCCACTGCAGGGCAAAGGAAAGAAAGAAAGAAAAATGTTTATTTGAGACTCGCACAAAACAGACAGATGTGAAATTAATTAAAAACTAAAAGTAGTGTATTACTTAATCATTAATAAATTAGTCTGTGCGAGGCCAAAAAGGTCCCTATCTCAGCATAGGCTGCGAAATTTAATCTATACATATAATAAAATCGTAGACTAACTGTGTCTGTACATTGAATATTTTTGGATAAAAATTACACAGAAAACTCAGGAAAAAGGTATAAAACACAAAAATGCAATTTTTGAAATTTTTGTCTGTTTGTCTGTTTGTCTGTGCGTTTGTGGGAGCATCACGCTTAAACCACAGATTAGATTGCAAATCTAAGTACTTAAAAATATAAAGTGATAACCCGAGTAACATTTAGCGTTTATTTCATCAAAATCGACCCACAAAATCAAAAGATATTGAATTTTTAAGTTTAGGAAGAAACTTCCTAATGTATTCTGATGAGTCAGAGCGCCATCTATTGAGAAAAATAAAATGCACGAAAGCATTCAAAATTGTTGAGTTATTTGTGAAACTTTTAATACGTGGCAAAATAAGAGTGATCATTTTATACCTTTTCGTTATTGATCGATATCAACGATCCACAAAATCAAAATATATTGAATTTTTAGTTTAGCAAGAAACTTCCTTATATATTCTGATTAGTCAGAGCGCCATCTATTGAGGAACCAAAAAATGCATGAAAGCATGAATGTTACACCAAAACACATTGATTGAGTTATTTGTGAAACTTTTAATACGTAGACGTAGCAAAATAAAAGTAAACATTTTAATACCTTATCGTTATTTACCGTTACATACGGGCTTCTTATTTAACGTCTTCCGCTGCCAAATATTTTGTCAGTTTACATGGTCGATAGATGGCATTGCACTGATGACGCGTTTTTCTGAATTGCGGTGTTAAGATTTTCCGCTGGAGAATGACCTCACACGATTTTTAAACACAGTCGTGTTCGTAGGAATTTCGGTTTGGTCTCTGAAAGGTCTTAAACTGTTAGGGACCATAATTGGTTAAATCTCTGGTGCTGGTTTCGTTTAAAGTGCATTTATCGTAGAGTCTTAAACTGATTTAGTTTTGCGAAGTTCTGGACGGTTCGACTTGCGGATCAGGCCTGTAGGGTTCCGTACCAAAGGTGCTGTGCTGACGGGACCCTACTGCTAAGCCTCCGCGATTGATTCCGTTTAGAGCAAAGCAACGAACGGTTCGATTTGCGAAACAAGGCTAATTATAATAAATAAAAATCTGATATTTCAGACAGAGTCCAGTTTTTGGTTAGTAGTTAGGTTTAGGTTTAGTTTAGGTTAGTAGTTTGGGTTTTTATAATAAGGTATCGTACCAAAGGTGGTCACGGTGACGGGAGCGATCGATTTTGGGAGGCTACTCTCTAAGTCCGAAGTCCGAAGTTTCGGGCTTAGTTGCCGACGTATTCTACTCCGTATCACCTACAGACTTACGATTAGTCCCGAACCCGAACTAAGAATGAATGACAACACGATTTCACAGTAACTGTCAAATCGTGTTATCATTAGTTCTCATTGGTTAGGTGATACGGAGTGGAATATTTTTTTTTACAATAGATAGGCATACGTTTGACCACTATCTCACCTAATGGTAAGCGATGATGCGGTCGAAGATGGAGCACGTTTGCCTAGAAGCAACCTATTCACTTTTGTCTTAAAGACTCCCAGGTTGCCCGCAACTAAGTTTTTAATTCGTGCTAAGTATCAAACGGTTCGATTTGCGAGCCAAGGCAAATTATAGGGTTCCGTGCCAAAGTTGCTAATGGGACCCTATTATTTTTAAGCCTTCGCGTACGATTTTGAATCGTGCGAACCAAGTCGATTTTTAGGGTTCCGTACCAAGGTTGCTAACGGAACCCTTTTTTTTTAATAAGCCACCACTGTCCGTCTTCCTTCAGTTTATGTGTTTTATTTTTGTCTCGCTAATATAAAAAAGGACTTCTAGAAAAAGGTCGAATCTTTCACAATATAGCAAAATTCTTAATCTATACATACATATAATAAAATCGTAGACTAACCGTGTCTGTACATTGAATATTTTTGCATGAAAATTACACAAAAAACTCAGGAAAAAGGTATAAAACACAAAAATGCAATTTTTGAAAATTTTGTCTGTTTATCTGTTTGTCTGTTTGTCTGTGCGTTTGTGGGAGCATCACGCATAAACCACAGATTGGATTGCAAATCTAAGTACTTTAAAATATTAAGTAATACCCCGAGGAAAACTTAGCGTTTATTTCATCAAAATCGACCCACAAAATCAAAAGATATTGAATTTTTAGGTTTAGGAAGAAACTTCCTAATGTATTCTAATGAGTCAGAGCGCCATCTATTGAGAAAAAATAATATGTATGAAAGCATTCAAAATTGTTGCGTTATTTGTGAAACTTTTAATACGTGGCAAAACAAAAGTGATCATTTTTATACCTTTTCGTTATTTATCGTTACAATCGATCCCGGAAATCCAAATATATTGAATTTTCAGTTTAGTAAGAAACTTCCTAATTTATTCTGATCAGTCAGAGGGCCATCTATTGAGGAATAAAAAAATGCATGAAAGCATGAATGTTACACGAAAACACATTGATTGAGTTATTTGTGAAACTTTTAATACGTAGACGTAGCAAAATAAAAGTAAACATTTTAATACCTTATCGTTATTTAACGTCTTCCGCTACCAAGTGTTAAGATTTTCCGCTGGAGAATGACCTCACACGATTTTTAAACACAGTCGTGTTCGTAGGAATTTCGGCTTGGTCTCTAAAAAGTCTTAAACTGTTAGGGACCAAAATTGCTTAAATCTCCGAGTTGTGCTGGTTTCGTTTAAAGTGCATTTATCGTAGTTTTGCGAAGTACTGGACGGTTCGACTGGCGGATCAGTAGTGCTATTCTCTAACAACATTTTCGTATCTCGACAGTAGAATTCGAGGTGAGTTTCAAATGAAGACCTTTATGTTGTGTGCAATAAAGCTCACTTTGTGAGTTTGATCGCTCAGGTGAAGCTCGATATCGAAATAGTTTCTTACAGAATAGACTAGCTGGCCTGTAGGGTTTCGTAACTAAGGTGCTGTGCTGACGGGACTCTACTGCTAAGCCTCCGCGATTGATTCCGTTTAGAGCGAAGCAACGAACGGTTCGATTTGCGAAACAAGGCTGATAATAATAAGGTACCGAACCAAAGGTGGTCACGGTGACGGGAACGATCGATTTTGGGGGGCTACTCTCTAAGTCCGAAATCCGTAGTTTCGGGCTTAGTTGCGGGCGGGCGTATTCTACTCCGTAGGTATCACACTACAGACACGATTAGTCCCGAACCCGAACTAAGAATGAATGACAACACGATTTCACAGTAACTGTCAATTCGTGTTATCATTAGTTCTCAGTGGTTAGGTGATACGGAGTACAATATTTTTTTTTTTCTTCTTAATATATAAGTAAAACAAAGTCGGGTTTGTTCGAACACTTTTCTAACTAACTCGAGCGATTTTCATAGTTTTTGTGTTTTTGGATAAGTCTTTGTCCAGAATAGCATAATAAGAATTAAAATACAAAAAAAATGAGTATGTAGGTAGGAAGGGTAGGTAGGTAGGCAGGTAGGTAGCGTAGGTAGGTAGGGTAGGTAAGGTAGGGTAGCTATGGTAGGTAGGTAAGTAGGTAGGTAGGTTAGGGTCGGTAGGTAGAGTAGTCAGTTGGCGGGAGCGAAGCCGCGCGGGTCATCTATACATATAATAAAATCGTAGACTAACTGTGTCTGTACATTGAATATTTTTGGATGAAAATTACACAGAAAACTCAGGAAAAAGGTATAAAACACAAAAATGCAATTTTTGAAATTTTTGTCTGTTTGTCTGTTTGTCTGTGCGTTTGTGGGAGCATCACGCTTAAACCACAGATTAGATTGCAAATCTAAGTACTTAAAAATATAAAGTGATAACCCGAGTAACATTTAGCGTTTATTTCATCAAAATCGACCCACAAAATCAAAAGATATTGAATTTTTAAGTTTAGGAAGAAACTTCCTAATGTATTCTGATGAGTCAGAGCGCCATCTATTGAGAAAAATAAAATGCACGAAAGCATTCAAAATTGTTGAGTTATTTGTGAAACTTTTAATACGTGGCAAAATAAGAGTGATCATTTTATACCTTTTCGTTATTGATCGATATCAACGATCCACAAAATCAAAATATATTGAATTTTTAGTTTAGCAAGAAACTTCCTTATATATTCTGATTAGTCAGAGCGCCATCTATTGAGGAACCAAAAAATGCATGAAAGCATGAATGTTACACCAAAACACATTGATTGAGTTATTTGTGAAACTTTTAATACGTAGACGTAGCAAAATAAAAGTAAACATTTTAATACCTTATCGTTATTTACCGTTACATACGGGCTTCTTATTTAACGTCTTCCGCTGCCAAATATTTTGTCAGTTTACATGGTCGATAGATGGCATTGCACTGATGACGCGTTTTTCTGAATTGCGGTGTTAAGATTTTCCGCTGGAGAATGACCTCACACGATTTTTAAACACAGTCGTGTTCGTAGGAATTTCGGTTTGGTCTCTGAAAGGTCTTAAACTGTTAGGGACCATAATTGGTTAAATCTCTGGTGCTGGTTTCGTTTAAAGTGCATTTATCGTAGAGTCTTAAACTGATTTAGTTTTGCGAAGTTCTGGACGGTTCGACTTGCGGATCAGGCCTGTAGGGTTCCGTACCAAAGGTGCTGTGCTGACGGGACCCTACTGCTAAGCCTCCGCGATTGATTCCGTTTAGAGCAAAGCAACGAACGGTTCGATTTGCGAAACAAGGCTAATTATAATAAATAAAAATCTGATATTTCAGACAGAGTCCAGTTTTTGGTTAGTAGTTAGGTTTAGGTTTAGTTTAGGTTAGTAGTTTGGGTTTTTATAATAAGGTATCGTACCAAAGGTGGTCACGGTGACGGGAGCGATCGATTTTGGGAGGCTACTCTCTAAGTCCGAAGTCCGAAGTTTCGGGCTTAGTTGCCGACGTATTCTACTCCGTATCACCTACAGACTTACGATTAGTCCCGAACCCGAACTAAGAATGAATGACAACACGATTTCACAGTAACTGTCAAATCGTGTTATCATTAGTTCTCATTGGTTAGGTGATACGGAGTGGAATATTTTTTTTTACAATAGATAGGCATACGTTTGACCACTATCTCACCTAATGGTAAGCGATGATGCGGTCGAAGATGGAGCACGTTTGCCTAGAAGCAACCTATTCACTTTTGTCTTAAAGACTCCCAGGTTGCCCGCAACTAAGTTTTTAATTCGTGCTAAGTATCAAACGGTTCGATTTGCGAGCCAAGGCAAATTATAGGGTTCCGTGCCAAAGTTGCTAATGGGACCCTATTATTTTAAGCCTTCGCGTACGATTTTGAATCGTGCGAACCAAGTCGATTTTTAGGGTTCCGTACCAAGGTTGCTAACGGAACCCTTTTTTTTTAATAAGCCACCACTGTCCGTCTTCCTTCAGTTTATGTGTTTTATTTTTGTCTCGCTAATATAAAAAAGGACTTCTAGAAAAAGGTCGAATCTTTCACAATATAGCAAAATTCTTAATCTATACATACATATAATAAAATCGTAGACTAACCGTGTCTGTACATTGAATATTTTTGCATGAAAATTACACAAAAAACTCAGGAAAAAGGTATAAAACACAAAAATGCAATTTTTGAAAATTTTGTCTGTTTATCTGTTTGTCTGTTTGTCTGTGCGTTTGTGGGAGCATCACGCATAAACCACAGATTGGATTGCAAATCTAAGTACTTTAAAATATTAAGTAATACCCCGAGGAAAACTTAGCGTTTATTTCATCAAAATCGACCCACAAAATCAAAAGATATTGAATTTTTAGGTTTAGGAAGAAACTTCCTAATGTATTCTAATGAGTCAGAGCGCCATCTATTGAGAAAAAATAATATGTATGAAAGCATTCAAAATTGTTGCGTTATTTGTGAAACTTTTAATACGTGGCAAAACAAAAGTGATCATTTTTATACCTTTTCGTTATTTATCGTTACAATCGATCCCGGAAATCCAAATATATTGAATTTTCAGTTTAGTAAGAAACTTCCTAATTTATTCTGATCAGTCAGAGGGCCATCTATTGAGGAATAAAAAAATGCATGAAAGCATGAATGTTACACGAAAACACATTGATTGAGTTATTTGTGAAACTTTTAATACGTAGACGTAGCAAAATAAAAGTAAACATTTTAATACCTTATCGTTATTTAACGTCTTCCGCTACCAAGTGTTAAGATTTTCCGCTGGAGAATGACCTCACACGATTTTTAAACACAGTCGTGTTCGTAGGAATTTCGGTTTGGTCTCTAAAAAGTCTTAAACTGTTAGGGACCAAAATTGCTTAAATCTCCGAGTTGTGCTGGTTTCGTTTAAAGTGCATTTATCGTAGTTTTGCGAAGTACTGGACGGTTCGACTGGCGGATCAGTAGTGCTATTCTCTAACAACATTTTCGTATCTCGACAGTAGAATTCGAGGTGAGTTTCAAATGAAGACCTTTATGTTGTGTGCAATAAAGCTCACTTTGTGAGTTTGATCGCTCAGGTGAAGCTCGATATCGAAATAGTTTCTTACAGAATAGACTAGCTGGCCTGTAGGGTTTCGTAACTAAGGTGCTGTGCTGACGGGACTCTACTGCTAAGCCTCCGCGATTGATTCCGTTTAGAGCGAAGCAACGAACGGTTCGATTTGCGAAACAAGGCTGATAATAATAAGGTACCGAACCAAAGGTGGTCACGGTGACGGGAACGATCGATTTTGGGGGGCTACTCTCTAAGTCCGAAATCCGTAGTTTCGGGCTTAGTTGCGGGCGGGCGTATTCTACTCCGTAGGTATCACACTACAGACACGATTAGTCCCGAACCCGAACTAAGAATGAATGACAACACGATTTCACAGTAACTGTCAATTCGTGTTATCATTAGTTCTCAGTGGTTAGGTGATACGGAGTACAATATTTTTTTTTTTCTTCTTAATATATAAGTAAAACAAAGTCGGGTTTGTTCGAACACTTTTCTAACTAACTCGAGCGATTTTCATAGTTTTTGTGTTTTTGGATAAGTCTTTGTCCAGAATAGCATAATAAGAATTAAAATACAAAAAAAATGAGTATGTAGGTAGGAAGGGTAGGTAGGTAGGCAGGTAGGTAGCGTAGGTAGGTAGGGTAGGTAAGGTAGGGTAGCTATGGTAGGTAGGTAAGTAGGTAGGTAGGTTAGGGTCGGTAGGTAGAGTAGTCAGTTGGCGGGAGCGAAGCCGCGCGGGTCAGCTAGTAATAAATAACACTGCGCTGGTTTTATGATAGGGCCTGTGATGCCACGGACGCAGTTACGTAACACATACTAAATATAATAGATATAGATAAAATAAATAAATGATGAAAATCAAAATCAAGATATAAAATACACATAGTCTAAAATTATTAACAATGACATCGACCCACGCCCAAAGGCCCAGTGCTCCAATATCATTTGTGAATGTCACAAATGACAAAAAGGAAAGACCTCCCTTCTTTCTTTCCACTCCCGTCTCTCTTTAGCAATTCGTCCAATCATCAAATCCAATCCCCCAGGTAGGAGTCCAGCTCGTCCCGCCATCTCCGTTTGGGTCTACCCCGTCGCCGGTTCCTGATGTTCGGGACCCAATCCGTCGTTACTTTCGCACAGTTCTACTGTGGCATGCGGCAGACATGGCCTGCCCAGTTTCACTTTAATTTGGCAGCTGTGTTGCGTACATCTGCGATTTTAGTTTTGGAACGAAGTATATTGTTCCTTATACGGTCTGTTATCCTGACTCCGAGTCTTAGAATTGCTATAATTCTAAGACTATTTTTTATCCCGGACAAAGCTTTGCGAAATAGATAGATCGTATATTTCAACAAGTTGCAGCTATACAAACCTGTCCATATTTCATATTATTTTGCCAAAACAAAATGGGCACGTACTTAATAAATACATAAGTAAATATCAAAATAAAAAAACTAATCCAAATGTTATCAGAACAAAACGTAAACTGTTTACTGTTAGAATACATTTACGAACACATTCCACTTACCGAAAACAAAATCCGATAAATATTAATGACGAATTTATGATAAACGTTCCTCTGAATAAAACATTCACATTATGGCCCTTTGAATTTTTATCCATTCTTCACGAAAATTAGGGATGACTTCGTAAATAAAGACTTTGGAAAAATAAAAAAATCTCCATTTAGTAATTTGGTTGTCTTGGATATGTAAAGCTTATAAATATAAGAAAAAAAACAGGTTCTTTGATGGAATCTTATGGAATATAGGTAAGACTACATTCTAACTATAGAAAAGTAAGAATATTAGAATAGTCTTCATCATCGGACCACAAGACGAACGGCGATGCATCACCGGTACATGGTAGACAACCCACCCACACGTACAAAACGTTTTGGGAACACATTCATAGTGCGTACAGCTAAGGAGTGGAATTCCCTGCCGGAGTCTGTGTTTCCTGATAGCTGCAACCTGGGAGTCTTGAAGTCAAGAGTGAATAGGTTACTTCTAGGCAAGCGTGCTCCATCTTCGACCACATCATCGCATACCATCATGTGAGATAGTGGTCAAACGCGAGCCTATCAATAGTAAAAAAAAAGTCTTTTTGAAGGAAACTCCCTTGAAAGAATGCTCTTGACTCATGTCTATAAATAACCAGGTTGAGCCGAGTGGATATAACTTAGATTTTCTTACCCTTATATTTAAATTTATAATATGACATTAAAACTTTAATAGCATTTATGAATAACTAGCTGACCGGACTTCGTACCGCCATATTTTTTTGTACTTTTTAGGGTTCCGGACAAAAAACGGAACCCTTATAGGATCACTCGGGTGTCTATCTGTCTGTCTGTCCGTCTGTCACTGTCAGTTTTCTCCGTATCCACTGGATCGATTCTGTTGAAATTTGGTACACATTTGGACTTCTGTGACCTAAATACGGACGTGTTACGTAAATCACATTGTTTTTAGTATGGGGTTCACTTTTGGAGGTCAAAAAGATTTTTGAACAATATCGTGTGGCATATCAAATGAAAGAGCTTACTGTAAAAGTATTAAATATATTTTTTCATAATTTTAAAATAAATGGTTTTGAAGTTATTCAAGAAATTAGACTAAAAATGACCATTCCCTTATCTCCGAAACTACTTAGCCTAAAATTTTGGAAAAACTAAAGATAATAGATCTTTACCTATAAGAAGTATATAGTGTTAAAATAACACGTTACAAAAATGAAATTTGTTCGGAACCCTTTGCACGCGAGTCCGACTCGCACTTGGCCAGTCTTTTTTAAAAAATTTTTATACAAATCTTCTCCTGACAATAACAAACACAAAAAATAAGATTTATACAATTTGGTGCAGTCGTTTGGAAGTTATAATATTAATAAAGATTTATTGCAGATAAAATTATCCATATCTTGTTATTAACTTGTTATGCGCGTACAAACATTTTGGCGATTCACTTTTATTTATATAGATAGGTAGATAATAAACGAAACAAAGGAATTTTCAGAGTAAAACATACCATGTTCATAAACAGACCGTAAAAATTAAATACTCTGCAAACACGAAAAATAGCCTATAAAAATCACATAACAACTTAATTTACAAAATTTTCCCAGAAAAGAGTAAAAGCATTTTTTATAATGCCTGTAATACTTCTATAAGATCTTTACGGTCCATTAAAATTCACTGAAATCAACTTCAGCGATCGCCATTGTTCGCTGAAGCCGAAATTCTAAGGTCGTAGCACTCGTGCTTCGCTTTGACCTCAAACGAAAATGCTAAGTACTGGTCTCTCCCGAAATAATAAATAATGACCTTGACGATAAATTAGTGGTTCAAAATGGGACCCTTGAATGACCTTGTGGAAAAAGCAAATATTCAACGTAGCCTTGCTAGCGTTCTGGGCACTTTTCCCGTTGACAGTGATGGGGATGAATTTTTCGATGCCTTACGAGTTCTTCTCCATTCAAAAGACCGAGATTTCTATGGTAGACTACAACCTAATGAAGTCATTGAGGGATTTACGAAAAGTTATTCAAGGAGGCAATTTATGCCTTAAGCAAAATAAAATGGACTGTGCTTTTTAGGGTTCCAAACACAAAACGGAACCCTTATAGGATCACTCGGGTGTCTGTCTGTCTGTCAGTCACAGCCAGTTTTCTCCGAATCCACTGGACCGATTATGTTTATTTTTGGTACACATATGGAATTCTGTGACCCAGACACGGACGCGTTACGTAAATCATACAATTTTTAGAATGGGAGCACTTTTGGGGATCAAACTAGAAAATTAACAAAAAAAGTTGTTTGAAAAATATCGCGTGGCATATCAAATGAAAGGACTTACTGTAAGGATTTCTAATTTTTATTCATAATTTTAAAATAAATAGTTTTAAAGTTATTCAAGAAAATTAGACGAAAAATGACCAATACAAAATACAAAAAAAAATACAAAATCTTTATTTCTTTAACAAATTTCTTCTTATAATCAGTTGCTGGAGTCTCCTTTTAAGCATGTAAATATGCCTGTGTCCCCCCCCCCTTATCTCCGAAACGACAGAGCCTAAAATTAAAAAAAAAAATGGAGATAATAGTTCTTTACCTATAGATTAGGCAGTGCAGGCAGCAGTGGGCAGCAGGGGCAGCCTGGGCAGCTGGGGTGGGGGGGGATGGCAGTGGGTTGGGCAGTGGTTTTACGGACGAATGTTTGTCTCTTATTTTGTTTTATAGCTGTTTTTATTATTTGTGTATTATTAATGTGCGTCTGTTTGGGCGGAATAAACAATTTTTCTTTCTTTTTCTTTCTTTTTTTTCTTTAGATTACAAAAAAACCTATAACAAGTATATAGTGTTAAATGACACGTTAAAAAAAAATTCGTTCGGAACCCTTTGCACGCGAGTCCGACTCACACTTGGCCAGTTTTTTAGTGTTTATTTTGCTAAAACCCACCCTCAGCGGAATCAAGCTCCCTCCCAAAACGACAATCCTGGATCCGCCTCTGTGCCGAAATCTGTATTTGCTAATACTACAACGCGTGTCTTTAATTAGGACTACGAAAGACCTACAAAAATGATGGCCGGTACCAACGGCTTATCAACCCCTTATCTGCGAAACTACAGAGCCTAAAATTTTGAAAAAAAAATTGAGATAATAGATCTTTACCTGTAGATTACAGAAAAACCTATAAGAAGTCTAAAGTGTTAAATCACACGTTATAAAAAATGAAATTCGTTCGGAACCCTTTGCACGCGATTCCGACTCACACTTGGCCAGTTTTTTAGTGTTTATTTTGCTAAAACCCACCCTAAGCGGAATCAAGCTCCCTCCCAAAACGACAATCCTGGATCCGCCCCTGTGCCGAAATCTGTATTTTGGCTAATACTACAACGCGTGTCTTTAATTAAGACTACGAAAGACCTACAAAAATGATGGCCGGTACCAACGGCTTATCATGCTTTCCGAGGCGGAAGGACGGAGTAGTCTCGGTATGCTAAGAAGGTCGCCCATCCACTGACCGACCTTAGCAAGCGTTGCTTAACCTTGAAGGTCGACCCGTGAGGCTGTTAGTATTGAGCTACGAGCTCCTCCTCCTCAATTATCAAAAGATAATAATTTACAAAAAAAAATGACGATGTATCCGAATACATAGACATTGACTTTCTTCACGAAACTCGTTCAGTTTAAAGGCAATCAACAATTTTATAATTAACTAGCTGACCCGCGCGGCTTCGCTCCCGTCAACTGGCTACCCTACCTACCTAACCTACCCTACTTGCCCTACCCTACCCTACCCTACCCTACTTGGCCTACCCTACCCTACCCTACCCTACCTACCTACCCTATCTACCTACCCATTTTTTTTTTGCTTTTAAACCTTCCCTGTATTTTGGCGAACCCAACACAAAAAGAATTATTAAAATCGGTCCAGCCGTTCTCGAGTTTTAGCGAGACTAACGAACAGCAATTCATTTTTATATATATAGATAGTAAATACGACTTACGCAACAACGTACATAAAATAACTAATAGATTTCGTCGTTCTTGAAAGTATATAGAGGCCCGAACGCCTGTCTCGCCAAGGGGTATCTTGTTACCCAATACCTGGGCTGTGGAGGTCAAATACCTACTACTATTGAGCTATATGAAGGTAATCAATGTATATTAAATTCTTGCAGATTACGCACAGCCGAAACCACTGGTCGTAGAAAGCTGCTTAATATATGCGCGGGCAAAAGCTATTTACTATACCTATAGCTTTTGCCCGCCGCCTCGTACGCGTATATATGCGTTTTTTCCCGATCCCGTGGGAATTTCAGGAAATACCCCCAAGGAACCAACATGCTACGACCAGTAGTTTAAGCTGTGCATTGTCTGCCAGTCACTCAGTATCGGAAGAATCTAATAAAGCTGAAGAGTTTGTTTGTTTGCTTGCTTGAACGCGCTAATCTCAGAAACTACTGGTCCGATTTGAAAAATTCTTTCAGTGTTAGATAGCTCATTTATCGAGGAAGGCTATAGGTTATATATCATCACGCTAAGACCAATAGGAGTGGAGCAGACGAAGTTGCGCGGGTCAACTAGTTTTATATAAATCTATTGATATACAACCTGTAACAGAATTAACGCAATACCTCTTAAGGGGTCATTGCACTCATCATTATGATCAACTGTCACTATGGGACCAACACTGAAATCGCGAAAAAATATTCGACTCCTCCATACATTTTTGTGCGCATAACTCGACAAAATGTATTGAACAGCTGATATTTTTTCGCGAGTTGATGTCATAGTAAAAGTTGTTAATAATAATAAGTACAATGATCCCTTACGAGGTATTGCATTTATTCTGGTACAAGTTGTATAATGATGAAAAGAAAAGACTTTTCCAGCGCCACCATCAGGTATGACGAATAAAATAAGTAAAATATGCATTACATCCCACGTAAACGGTCATAGAATAAAATCCGAACTTGCCATGAATCCTGGCAGTGTTTTTATCTCCAAATCACGACTTGGAACACTCACCCAGCGTGATGGGATTATCTTTGATAAAAAAAGATAACACTATTATAATCAAAATAATAAAATAATGTTTGTTTTGGAAATAGTCATTGTGGCTTCAGAAAATAAAGTAGAAAGATATATTAGGTATGTCTCCTTTTATTACAAAGTGTAGTATTTATATTAATTCTTATTTTTATAAAATAATAGTTAATCTAAAACTAAGAAATAAATTAAAAACTTACCTTAGCGATGAAAAAAACGCTTTTTCTAGTTTCCTTTAAAGTCCCACTTTACACTGCATTAGTCACCAAATTGCGTTAAAAGTTCATTATCGCCATTGTGAACAACAATTTTTCACACAACACATCTTTTGAAATATTTACAATTATTTTTCAGTTTAATTAATCATAGAATACTTAATTAGGTTAATAAACTAACGAAGATTAGTCAATTGTCTATGCTTTAAATAATAAATGATCAATGATAAAGCCACACTATGTATTTGTTAATATATAATATTAAAATTAATAACTAAAAGGTTCTGAATTTAAACTAAAAAAAATCACCGCTAGTTTCAGAAAGAGTCTCACAAAAAGTTCATAAAAAATTGTCAAATCATACTTAGTTATTTCAATTCACCATTCGATAGTCAAAAAAGAACTACAGTTTAAAATATAACGTGTATTCGAATCGCGGAACCGCGTCAGACGACTCGCCAAGCGCGACCGCACTCCGCAAGAGCTCGAGCACAACTGAAGAGAGTCAGAACCCGCTGAAACTTCACCGTACATGCAACAAGTACATACGTTTATGTACTACTAAATATGATAGCGACATGTGGGCTTTAAAGCCCAGCTCTGCTTTTCAGTGTGTTATTGCATTGCATTTCATAATTTGCTTTTGCGTTTTAAATGGTTTTTCGCTGGTTAGGTTTAGTGATGGGTCGTTGAAGGTTTTTCCGTCAACGAAACGTTAACGTTGAATTGCGTTTGTCAACTAGTTGATGAACTAGTTAATTTCGTCAACGAGTTAACGTGTTACGAACGTCAACTTGCATGAACGATAAATGCCTATACGCTTTTATTAACGTATGCTGTTGTAATGTTAATTTACGAACAATTTGATGCAGTTTGCGGGAGTTTTATTGTTAAAGAAATACATTTACGTACGTTGAAAATAACAAAACGTTGGGTTCATTTTCTCGTTTCGTCAAACGAGTTGAATTCAAAAACGTCGTTGTATCGTAACTCGTTGACGAATTCAACGAGTTGATTTGTACACGGTCAACGTTAATCCCGTTGAAGAAACATCAACGTTGATTCAACTAGTTCGTTGATTCAACGCCCATCACTAGTTAGGTTAGGTTAGTTGAGTGGTGTTCAGTTGTATGTGTATTTTGGTGCCGCTTGTAGATGAACTTTTTACCTATGTAGTTGGCTTTTAAATGAGTATCTGTTCTTTGGGGAATTAAACACGGTTTTGGCTGAAAGTTTAGTCGTTGAATGAACGATAATATAAGCTACGTGCTTTTGAATATACACGAATAACGAAGCACTAATTATAATGAGTGGAAACTGTTTATTGCTTTTTATTTTTTAGTTAGCAAAGCAACTAACCACTATGATCCGTGTCCCTTTCGGGACAAAACGTCCCAACCGTCATAATACTTTCTGCATACTTTCGGAGACGTACGCGGAGTCTCATGGGTTGATATACAACACCAAAAAGACAGAATATATGGTCTTCAGTTCTAATGACAGGTGTTCAGCTACGGTCCCTCCCTTGATACTTGAAGGTCACGCAATAAACAGGGTGTATAAATTTAAATACTTGGGCCACCTGGTAACAGATACCCTGAAAGACGATTTAGATTTGGAGAGGAAGCGCAGAGCTTTGTCAGTCTGGGCGAACATGCTGGCTCGCAGGTTCTCTCGTTGTGCGGACGCAGTTAAAATAGGTCTTGTTAAGGCATATTGCACTGCACTGTACTCCCTGCCCTGTGGTTCAGATATACCCAAAGGGCTTACAATGCTCTGCGTATCCAATACAACAATGCGTTCAGGGTGCTGCTGGGACTGCCACACTTCTGCAGTGCGTCGGCGATGTTTGCCAATGAGCAACTGACAGCTGAGCAGTATGGCGCAAGAAATCTGCCTCGTTACTTCGCAGGTTGCGTGACAGTCCTAACATCATTCTGCACTCGATAGCTGCCCGGGCAGATAGCCCGCTTGTGTGGGCATTGGCCGATCGAACGAGGTCTGTTTTAGTTATTAAGTACTAACATAAGCTAAGTAATATTTTTACTAACACAGTGGACCGCATTTGTAGGTTGCAAAATTTATCTGAAAGAGTCACTGCAGCCCCGGAACGCAAAGGGCACTAGGAGGAACACGGATGGGTTTTAGTCAGTAAGAGTCTGACACTCCCTTCTGCTCCGCCCAGAGCGGGAGGAGTCTTAAATGCATAGATTAAGTTAAGGCAGCAGCTAAGAGGTTTGTCAATAAGTTGCATTAATTATAGGCGTAACTAAAGCAGACTTCTGACTTTTTAAGTTAGTCCTTAAACAAGCAATCCGTCCCTCTAATAATAAACTGGAGTCGTTTTTTGCCGTGTTTGAGCTTTTAGCGTTTACTTTTAGTAAACAATTCTAGACCAGCATTTTCCTTTCAAAGAAACGTAGGTACCTAAGTATTATATTTCATAAAAACTTTTCGACCTTGACCGTACTTAAACTAATCTAGATTTCGTTCCCTTTCTTTGCTATTTAATCAATTGGAAAAGATTTGGTGAATCTAGTCAATTGACCGGAAAGATGATAACTAGGCAGTCAGGATATTTTTTTTATTTGAAATGGGTTTGCTCTTGACTCTAGTCTAGGTCAGAGATGACAAAGACAAAGTCTACGATGGAGCGAGCTTACCCAGAAGGAGCCTGTGCACTCTAACTTTGAAGAGATTAGGGTTGTAAGCGTTTGGAAACACGGACGCAGGCAGAGAGTTCCACTCCTTTGCTGTGCGCATTATAAAAGACGTTTGGAAACGCTTAGTGCGAATTAGTGGAATAGCAACAAGGTAGGGATGGTAACTTGCAGTGCGCCTAGATGTCCGATGGTAGAAGAGGGCCGGTGGAGGTCGTTGAGTTCTTGGTTCACTAAATTGAGTACTTATATCTTTTCAGGCGACTTCATGCTTGTTTCTTAGGATCTCTGCAATGTGTTTTATGAGTTTTTGGAATAAGTGTAGTACTTCCGGGGATTAATTACCTCCTTTAAACAAACAATAGATACTTTTTAATTACTAAATAAACTCGGTAAGTTTATGTAGGGTGTGATGTGTCAATCTATTGGGACTTTACAAAATTATGGTTTTCATTTTAAGGTTTTTAACCGAATTTATTACAGTTCAAAGTGGCCCGTTGAATAAGGAAACTTCATAGGTTTCTCTTATTATCTCAATCAACTGCAACATTTTATTCGGCTTAGGTCTGGGCACAGCCTTATAAAGTACCGTTCGAGCCACCCCTTTAATAAAATATGATTTTTAGGGTTCCGTATCCGAAAGGTAACCAACGGGACCCGTCGGACCCCGTCCGTCCGTCCGTATGTCTGTCAGCGGGCTGTATCTCAAGAACCGTAATAGGTAGACAGTTCAAATATTCACACATGAATGTGTAAGTATATTGCCGCTATAAGAACATATAACAAAATTTAAATTAAATTTATCGTAGGTACAGAACCCTTTGTGTGAGAGTCCGACTCGCACTTGCCGTTTTTTCGCGTTTTTGTCGTTCACCACAAAGGAGCGTCACGTGGAAACTCGCCATTGTTGAGACTAGACAGATATATCAATACTGACAATATGAAACCTTCAACTAACAGCTATATTTGGCAGACGGTTACAGACATATTTTCTTGGAAAATACGTCTGATAGAAAAATGTCTGCACTGTCAGCTCATATGAAAATAAACATTTATATTTGTGAATGTCGCTGTAAACATGCTTTCTTTGAATGTGAAAGAAAATATTTTTATTAAAGTTTTTGTTAACATTATATTTTTATTTTTAGAAATAAAAAAATTAAACATAAAAACAATGAACATTTTTTCTCGTCTGCAATGTTCAAAATCTTCATAGATTTTTTTTCAACATTTAATTTGGCGTCATTGACCCATTTTCATTTATTGACATTCTTAATTTTAAAAAAACTGAAGCCTAGGTATACATAGCCGACAAGATATCTGAAATCGCGAAAAAAAATCGACTGCCCCGTAAATTTATATATGCGATGCGGCCATAACTCGGCAAAATGTACTGAACAGTTAATTTTTTTTCGCGTTTCGGGTTTGGTCCCATAGGAAAAGTGGTTTACAATGATGAGTACAATGCCCCTCTTAAGAGGTATAGCGTTTATTTTGCACGTTGCTGTATACATGAATATCGACATTACACAAGGTATACATATATCGACATGTATCATGAACCTCAACGTTTTTCACTAACTCTTGGTTTATTGTTCGGATTTGTGAAGAGAAGTTTTTTTTTTTTACTCTTGGTAGGCACGCGTTTGACCTCTATCTCATCTGATGGTAAGCGATGATGTGGTCGAAGATGGAGCACGCTTGCCTAGAAGTAACCTATTCACTCTTGACTTAGAGACTCCCAGGTTTTAGTTGTTAGAATCATCACTGTTCATTTGTTGGAGATGTTTTTAGGGTTCCGTACCAAAATGGTAAAAAGGAAACCTTTCGGTATAACTAAGTCTGTCCGTCTGTCATAGCTAGATATATCAAGAACTGCTAATGCTATCAAATTTGGAATAGTTTAATATGACGTTTGCTCATTTTGCTAATTAGAAAGAAATAAAAATGTACATATTTTTTTTTGCAACAGGGACTGAAAAGGGTTCATAAAAAATTCGAAGTGAGGCTACGAAAGAACATAAAGAGCGCTATTTACAGTCTAAAATATTTTAACTTTTTATTAGGCGCATTGTTTTCGACATTTGTCAATTTTTTTCAAAAATTGACCGTTGCTTGCATAGAGAAAAATCTGAAATGATTCTGTGTGATAGAACTTTATGTAAAGATTACAGGAAAAATAAATCGATGTCACTAAATAGCACACATTTTCAGAAATCATCAACTAAAAATACATTACTTCCACTAGCGATCAAGAGATGGCGGTGATCTATAACTGCAATATACACTGCAGTGTTAATATCTAATACGTAATTAATTAAAGAGAATTCTCTGACGAATATAGGCCTTGCCGATGAAAATTTAAAAACATTTCACGTTTTATATAATGGTACGGAACCCTCGGTACGCGAGACCGACTCGCTCTTGACCGGTTTATTTTTTCACAGTAAAATAAAATTATTCTTGATAAATATGTATCTAAATATATTGTTGCTATTCTGTACTTTAATTGCCGTTTCGATTCAGATGTACCTGCTTTCTTCTGGCTCTGGATCACCCCCAGGTCAACTGTTATAAAATGTCTAAAGCATTAAGTCCACCTTATGACTGTGTTTTTAGGGTTCCGAAAAAAAATCGGAACCCTTATAGGATCACTCGGGTGTCTGTCTGTCTGTCCGTCTGCCACATCCAGTTTTCTCCGGATCCACTGAACCGATTCTGTTGAAATTTGGTACACATGTGGACTTCTATGACCCAAACACGAACGCGTTACGTAAATCGTTAAATTTTTAGTATGGGGTCACTTTTGGGAGTCAAACTAGTAGTAGTAGTTTTTTAAACAAGATTGTGTGACATATCAAATGAAAGGGCTTACTGTGGGGGTTTTAATTATATATATTTCATAATTTTAAAATAAATGGTTTTGAAGTTATTCAAGAAATTAGACGAAAAATGACCATTCCCGCCCTTATCTCCGAAACAACTGAGCCTAAAATTTTGTTAAAATGGAGATAATAGATCTTTACCTAAAGATTACTTACAGGAAAACCTATAAGACATCTTTAGTGTTAAAATAACAAGTTAAAAAAAAATCCTTCGGAACCCTTTGCACGCGAGTCCTACTTAAGTGCGAGTTTTTTTTTAGTACATAATGCTTTAATTAATAAATCTTAGGTAAGGGCATTGACCGCTATTACAATACCATAGCGAAGAAACTATAGCTGAAAACAAACAATATAACGCAAATCTACTTACACTCAAACCTCTAGTTGACAACATTAATAAAATAAAAACAAGAAAGACAGGAGAAATGTTTAAAAACCCCATCAGTGTGAGTGTCAGGGTCCAAACGACCCTAGTCGAGTGCTGCATTACTGAAGACGCGATGATGGTTATTATTTATGACGGGTATAAAAGACCTGAGGGGTAATATTGTGCGAGAAAACAATGAGTAGGGTTATAAGTTGAGTAGTTTGTCTCTTGACTTTAGGTCAGTTAATAAAATGTAAACGTATCTAATTTTGTAGGTTGGTAGGTTTTGACTTATCCAAAACTTTATGAGCTGATTTCTAAGTTTTCCGGAAATTCCTAACGGGAACGGGAAAAACGGGAAAAGCGCGTACGAAGTCTCGGGAATAAGCTAGTATACCTATATTATGGTAGGTACATATAGCTCTGCATCCGGCTTCGTTCACGTAAATGTTGTCCCTCGAATCTCTGATAAAATAGTTCGTTCAGCGGTTTAGATGTGAAAAAGTAACAAACAATTAAACAGATTTACTTTCGCATTTATAATATTAAGAATGGACTAGCTCCTTTTGATCTTAGAGTGATGATATATAGACTATAGCCTTCCTCGATAAATGGGCTATCTAAAACTGAAAGAATTTTTAAATCGGACCAGCAGTTCCTGAGATTAGCGCGTTCAAGCAAACAAACAAACAAACTCTTCAGCTTTATATATTAGTATAGAGTATAGGTGTGACGTCAATAATTGTACGGACAACAAAAGCTTCGATTTTTCATATTTTTTTTTCCAATAATCGCCCATCACAAAAAGGTATTCAAAGTACGTTGCCTGAACCCTGGGTTATTATGTATTGTTATGGAGAGATCGATAACTATTGGGGAATGTCCTTCGACCTACTAACACAGACTCACAAAGGGACCTAGCGATTATGTAGGCCTATAATAGATTTTTTAAAAGGCCTTTCACGAGAAAGATTTATGAGCTTAAAATCTTTTAGTCGTTAGTTTTTTTAATGCACGGTTAAGAGAGAAAAATGTTAAGCCACACATTCGTAACCTGCATAGAGGGAACATGCCGTTTATATACAAAATGATGGCAATTTGTTAAAAAGTAGGTATATATGTACTTTGATTACGGTCCTTAAATTTTTTACAATATTATTATATGGCTGTCAGCAGCTGAACGGTTAAGTAGGTACTTAACTAGTAATTTAAAAGTTCAAGACAATTTTAAAATTGTTATTATACTCAGCGTGTAACTTAGCCCTAAAAACCACAACTTCATGTGTTAATAAAAGTTATCTGCAATGTTTTCATCCCTTAAAATGTCCTCAGAAGGGCGCAAAGAGCCTGCCAGATAAAAATTGCAAAACGCAATAACGCCAGCGAGTGAAAAATTGCCTTCATCGTGCATGCAGGCGCTTAGGTGGTTTAACTCAACGTTTTTATACTCACAAAAAACCTGATAACGCTTCCTTGGAACCCTGTATTACGTGTAATATTTCTTGTTGCATGGTTTTATCTACGCTTTGGTTAAAATATTGGTGTACTTTGTAGGTAACAGCATTTACCTGTAACAAATCGCTTATGTTACTGGAATTTCTGTTTCTACTCGTATACCGTAACACTTATCAAGAACAGAATCCTATTAAACTTTATAGTGAAATACTTTCCTAATAATGCTAGAACTTTGCGATACTTTTTATATGAGAGGCGTAACCACAAAGTATTTCAGTCTTTATGTTCTCGCGTAAGTTAATACTTGATGCTGATATTAGCTTGAACTTTGTTAATATGCAATATAGGTTTTGTTCGAGTTTTCCTTATTACTTAGTAGATGGTTATTTATCAGATAGATAATTACTTTAAGATATGCACGCAAAATGGAAATATGAGAACGCAAAAAAAGTATTTACGAAAAGTCACAAAAATTGTTTTAAAAAAACTGACCAAAAATAAACTTTTAAAAAGTTCCATACAATTTACTTTGCAAGCAATTCGGGGGTTTTTATTTTCGTCCTCTTTTTCACAATATTGCGTCACACACAAGATTAAGACATTTGTCTCCAGAGTGCTACAAAGAAACATACATACACAGGCGGATAAACACAATAACCTTCTTTGCGTCATGCAGTCGGGTGATAAGGATCGTCATCTTCGTTTGCTCTGTTTAAGACAGAGAATGGACTTAAATGACAGCTCTGTCAAAAAAGAAATGTCAAACAATGTAGTTATAAGTAATTTTCTGTGACACCGTTGTAGGTATAAATAAAACGGTTTTTTTTCTAATAACTTTTTCTTAAATGGCTATTAAAAAATATATTTACTCATAAAATAAAATTGAAAAGTCATGATTACGACGCGTCCGTTTCATGAATGACAATCCATTTTCAGTAAACTCACCACCACATTTACATAATTAATCCTTTTTGTAGAAACAGCAATATTCATTCAATAACAAAAAATAGCGTCCCATAATACCCGATTGCTGGTAAATCGGACCTATTTATAATATCAGAGTTTCCGCACGCACGCAATTTCTTTGTAATCAATTTAATTGGTTCGGTATAAATTAAATTGATTACATCCTTAATCAATTTAATGCGTAGCCACTGTAAAAGTTAATCAGTACATTGTTTCCTTACGGGAGGTAATGTATCAAATACTGGAGTGTTCAATGTAATAGACGCAGGATATCTGTTGTTTCCGTAGAACATGCTCATTTTGATCACTATGTTTAATTTTAGTATTTTCTGAAGACATTCAAATGATGATGAATGGCTTCTTGTTTAGCGTGCTGACGTTAAATAAGAAATCATAATTTGAAAGCCCATAATGATTGATGAATGGCTTCTTATTTAGCGTGCTGACGTTAAATAAGAAATCATAATTTGTTGCCTTCTAAATCTTGATGAGATAATATGATTTGCCTGCTATTATTTTTCTAATGACCCACCTAGTCCGTATAGATTTCCAATATTATGGACCGACAGCGTCAAACAACTTATATGTAGTAATGTAGGTACTTATGAAGGAAAACAAACAGAAACATTATAACAACGCTTAGTAATTAAAACGTGGTACCTACAAACTATAGCAAAATACATACAATTAATTAACTAAAGGGTTACACAAATTACTTATAAGAAAGTTTAAGCGTTTAAAAAAACTTCAGAATACCTTTAATCAAGTCTGTTTTTCATAATGTACGCTTTTCTTCTTTATTTAAACGACGCAATGTCTCTGCAGCTTTACGAACTCACAATTTCTTCCAACGGAATTTTCCCGATAACTTTCCCAGGTCGTAACAGGCAAGAAAGGCGATAACAGCCAATAATCGGCAATAAAACTACTAATCGTAACTCGTAATCTAGTAAATGGACATTTTTGCAAGTACGGCCGTATAAATCAGATGCTTATTTTTATGGGAAATCTTTATGAGAGACAAGGTTATTAATTACAAGGGGTAAAATCTATCGTTATTAGTTATAAGGGTTCATAATAATCACCTAGGCTGTTTTACTTACACAGCGGATTTAATGTTGTCCAAAATGAAGAATTTATTATTTTTATTAATAGAATCCTGCAGATAGGCACGAAGCTACAATCCCGTCCGTAGACGAAGCTACAATACGACTATGATAGAACAACAGGTTTTTCATAAAAATTGTTTTACAGATAGGTAACCTATGTACAGTCAACAAAGCTATTCGGTATACAGGAAAAAATATTAATTTTTTCACAGCACTGCTAAATTTTATTTCTAACTAGTGGACGTCACGCGGATTCACCCGCGTATTTCCCGTTCCCGTGGGAGTACGGGGATAATATATAGCCTATGTTACTCCCTGATAATGTAGCTATCCAATGATAAAATAATTTTTCAAATCGGTCCAGTAGTTTCGGAGCCTATTCAATTCAAACAAACAAACAAATCTTTCTCCTTTATAATATTAGTATAGATATAATATATATTTCTGATGTGTGCATTATATTTTTTTAAGCTTTTGACATGCTTACGAGTGTGTTGTACAATAAATGTCCACTTAGCACACTTACAACATTGTTTAAAAGTAGTTGCAAGTTAGCTGCCTGCATACCGAATAGCTTTATTGACTGTACCTTTTCGCAGACAGCTCGAGCTCGTTTCGAAAGCTTTTTCGCAGACAAATGCGACAACAGTGGAACATTATAATTACCTCTATATCTAGCCTGACATGTCCTACTACTGCGCAAGGCCTCCCTCCATTGCTTCTATTGTTTCATATTCTTGACTATTCAAAGTCAAAGTCAAAGTCAAATGATTTATTTCAACTAGACCAATAAAGGCACTTTTGAACGTCAAATTAAAATAAAATAAAATATTATAGTGACTCTAGTCGTACGTTCGCAAAAGGTAGATTCTTATGGAGAAAAACGGACAACAAACACCATAGTTACTCTTTTCAAAAATAAGCTTTACAATATTTGCATACATTAATCAGTTGATTATATGTGAGGACGATGCTAAGGAAGTTATACAAGTCATCCCTCCTTCCTTCCTTCCTGCCCCCCCTTCGCTGTCTGCAACAACAACAACAATGCAACAATGCTTTTCGGGTGTTGTTGGGGCTTCCGCGGTTCTGTAGTGCGTCGGGCATGTTTGCCGAGGCAGGCATAGATAGTTTTGAGGCTGTCATGCGCAAAATAACGGCATCCCTTATGTATAGGATACGTGGAAGCTCCAATAGCATCCTGAAGGTTATTGTGGAGAAGCCAGACTGGCCATTTCTGATGCACTGGTCCCGTAGACATAGCTGCGGGCCTGGTGCTGAGGAAAAACATTTGAATTAGATTAATAAAAAGATTTTGTTGTGATACTAACATAGTTTGTAAGTCGTAATACTAACACCATATGGATGATTTCCGAAATAAATTTTATTATTATTTCTTTTATTTATTTTTCTATACATAAAGATTAGATTTTTAAATATATCTTAAAAAATATTAAAAAATACATTTAAAAAAATACATTTTATTATTATTTCATTTATTATCCATATACATATATACATAAAATTTACATTTTTAAATATTTCTATAAAAAATAAAAAAAAACATTTAAAAATATAAAAAATAGTAGTCCACCGGTATCGGGAACAGGGTCCAAGCTACCGGTGGTCAGGGCTCCCGAGAGAGGAACCTCCTCACTATACGCGCCGTGTCCAGGAGTACTGCTTTCTGGATCAAGCCCTTGATCCAGAAATTATTATTATTATTTGCCGCGTTAACTATGGCCGCTCGATAGGCATGCCGCATGCGGCAGACATGTCCAGCCCAGTCCTAATTAAGCTGTGCAGCCTCCTGAGCCACGTCAACGATCTGTGTTTTGGAGCACAATTTACCTAGTGTTTCTAACAGGATCCGTTAATTTAATACCTACAAAGTATACCTAGTGCGCTTCGTAGCACGTTGTAAAAACTTAAGTTTGAACTTCGGATGTTAGTCAAAACCAAAAGACAATAACCGTATTAATTAATAGGAAATATCTATGACAAATGGTTTTTGTACCTATAGTTGTCACACTGTCGCGTCGCTCCTGTAGGCGGAAGCCTGTACCTGCACTTCCTACGAAAACGCGCCGTCGGCGCCGCATCGTTGTCGCATTGGTGTGTCACCCCTGTCTACTGGCCTTAACAGTTTTAGTTAATTGAAGAACTTAAAACAATTTACAATGTAAAGGTACCTACAGTTTTTTTGCAATCTGAGCAACGAAACGTAGGTGGGTAGGTATATCACCAGTCTTTTCTTTGAGCAATTTCATTTGCCTTGCTACTGAATTATTATTAAAATACCTAACTATGCACTTTGTAATAAAGAGGATATCTCTTTGATCTTCAAAAGCTCTTGCAGTTTGACATCTATATACTTAATAAAGTTTTCTTTTGAAGACGTGTTCATCCCATACAATACTTCCTCTATTTTTTTTTTTAATCTTGTACTTTAGTAAGAACAGGCAGGCAGCAGTTTGCAAGTATAACTTTACCTAGAACTAGTTGACCCGTGCGTGCCTATTTCGTTGGACCAGCTTTACCTCTTTATAATATTACTAGTTGACCCGCGCAACTTCGTCTGCTCCGCTCCTATTCGTCTTAGCGTGATTTTATATAGCCTTCCTCGATAAATGGGCTATCTAACACTGGAAGAATTAAAATCGGACCAGTAGTTCCTGAGATTAGCGCGTTCAAGCAAACAAACAAACAAACTCTTCAGCTTTATATATTAGTATAGATTTTCTTTTGGGACAATTCCGCCACACATTCCCAACCACTGCAACTCCTGAAAGCCAAAATCAACAGTGGTGACCACCAGAAAAACGACGCAGTAATGAAAATTGTGACGCAGACGAAGTTGCGCGGGTCAGCTAGTACTAATATATAAAGCTGAAGAGTTTGTTTGTTTGTTTACTTGAACGCGCTAATCTCAGGAACTACTGGTCCGATTTAAAAAAAAATTTCAGTGTTAGATAGCCCATGTATTGAGGAAGGCTATAGGCTATATATTATCTCGCTAAGACCAATAAGAGCGGAGCAGACGAAGTTACGTGGGTCAACTAGTAAAAAATAAAATTAGTTCCAACAGAACAAATAAAGAACAGTTAAATTGTGTGGCAGCTATCATCGCTCTTCTCCAGACACAAAATTAATATGATGATATTGATTTGACATCTGACATGTGTATGTTCATCAATAAAAACCCTTTACCTACTTTAAAAAATTAAAAAACACGCCTGCCATGTCCAAAAATGAACTAAAAAAAAATAAAAACAAGAATTGCCCAAAAATTTAAAACTGAAAAACAACTTATTTATTGCAGTCGGACCATTAAAGAAATGTTACAGAGTACTGTAGACGATTTTAGTGATAAAACGATATTTTGATTGAATAAGTAATGCGAAACTAAATCGATTTTTGATTGGTACCACATTGATATTAAAATTTCTGAGGTGATTTAATACATGGAGAGACTTAACACATGACCAATTAAGAAATATTACCTACTGTCCCCCGACTGCAATAAACAAGTTGTTTTTCAGTTTCAATTATTTGTTGGAACCATGGCTGTCCTAAAATTATTATTTTTTTAATTTTCATTATTAGTACGAGTGCATATTGAATACTACTGTTACATATTTTTGTTATGTACTAAGCAAGCTGTAGATGATGATAGTATAGGTCAGCAAATTTTCACGAAAATAAAATAAAACATATTTTTTATGATCCATGGCTACCCCATTATATTTTTATATATATAATATAATAAGGATAACGCAACGCTTCTAACGATACCACATACATCGAAATCGGTTAAGGCGTTTAGGAGTTACGATGGAATAAAGAAACTCACAAACATACATACATACATACATAAACCCTGAAAGATAACTCCTCTCCTTTTTTTAGGCAGTCGTGTAAAAATATGTCATCCACCATTTTGTGGCGGCGGCCATCTTGGACCGATTTTCATCAAACATAGCTAAGAACACTCCCGACTAATTCACCTTTCAAACAAAAAAAAAACACAAAATCAAAATCGGTTCATCTGTTCGGGCGCTACGATGCCACAGACAGACACACACACACAGACACACACAGAGATACGTCAAACTTATAACACCCCGTCGTTACATCATACAACAAGTTATCAATATTCGTAAACCAATCGGAATACTTTACGAAGTAGGTACACGTACACCTCTCGGGGTCACACGAAACAGATTGGAGTACCCCAGGGAGTCTAACTGGGTCCCAGCGAAGTTGGTCGAGCGTAGCCTCAAACTGAATCAGTAATCAGTTCACTACAATGTCTTAATCAAATAATATCCGTGGTTTAGTTGATGAATTTATAATACCTTGGTATAATATGTTATGACCACATAGATAATCTGAATAAATGTACGGTATTGTACACTAACACAGTAACACGACTTTAAAAAAATCTTTATTTATGGATATCGGAGGTTATCAGAGGGGAGTCAGTGGAGATTGGTTGTGGAGATGGTTGTCAGAGGTCCGTACCAGAAAATTACATACCATTATATACAATTACCATTACCATTAATAATTACATTATATACAATACACATACCAGATTTTTTTAATGGATTGAATGGTGATAACATAAAAATAAGATACTGTGATACATCCTCCTTGGATGGCTCACCCTCCGGGAACCTCCGTCAATTTAATAATTAAAAAAGCTTTAGAAGAATTAGGAATTTAGAATAGGTTTAAATATTGACATATAATGATTGATTTGTTTTTACGACAGTTCTGTAAAAGTTTTTCCTGAGAGCACCAGCTCAATATAATAATCCCTTAAATCGCTTAAAGGCTGTTTTATTGAATCGATTCCGGGGGCATTCCAGAAGCCCTAGTGGTGTGCCCTACATGTGGTGGAGGCGCCGGGTACTTAATAAATAGAAAAGTACGTTTTTCGCGTATACAGGGCGTACACTGTATAAAGATAATTTCGCGTATGCACTGCGTAAAAAGTGCATGAAGACCCCCATTTTATAGTGATGCTCAGGCGAAATTTCTACGCCTGGATAAGTATAAAGATAAGTGGTTTATAATAAAAAAATAAAATTTAGCAAGATGGCGAAAGTAGTATCCTTCACGGGTACGGGTTCCACCTGCTCGTTCGACGATTTCCTTACACAGTTTCGCCAAATCGCAGCCATTAATAGATGGCCGGAGAGTGATTTAGCCCTCATTATGGGTGCTTATTTGGACGGCCCGGCCCTAGCTTTTTTCAAATTTACGTACAAAGAACCCCGTGTCATTTAAGGTGATTTGCGACAGCCTGAAGTCTGAATTCCCATCAGGAATAGATTTTGTTGAGAAATTCTACAATGCGCGTCAAGACACTAAAGAAGACATAGTCGCATTTTTCTATAGACTGGCTGATTATGGATTACAGTCCGGAATTACCGACGAAAAGATATTCATTAAGATTTTCTTGAAGGGTATAAATATGCATTATAAATTAAAGCTGGGGACCCGATTATATAACTCAAAAGCTGAGTTGCGTGCCACCATTGACCAAATAAAAGAAATATTTGAGGAGACACAGCCCGACCGGGCAAATTTTTCGTTGCACCCTCCGCGGGTCAGTTTTGATCATTTTCCAGCCGGAAGTCAGAGATACCCAACTTCACCGAGACCAACGAGCCCGGGGCAGACTGCTGCAAGATCGACGCCAAACCTAGCCGGTGATACGGATACGTATCACACTCCGAGGTATAATTTGCGGCCGAGACGGTTTGATAATAGAAATAACCGATTTCCAATTACCCCCAGCTCAAGAAGCCCACGTTCTGATGGCCACCCAAACGCGGCACAGTCGATAAGTAATGAAGTGGAGTTGCAGGCTGTGTCCGAAAGAGATCAACTCCTAAAGAAAAATAGCAAATGCGGTGACCTCAATCCATTTATTAACATTACAATAGATAATCAAGCCTGTTCTGCTCTGATAGACACCGGAGCATCAATTTCGTGTATATCAGATCAATATGCGTTGAATCTCAATCTAAATCATACCAGTGACAAGGCAAATCATTTTGTGAAGTCAATATCGGGATCATGCTTAGAAGTTGTCGGGAAAACGACGATAAGTTTTATAGTGGACTCTAGTGTCTTTGTGAATGATTTCCTGATTATTAAAAACATTAACCAGAAATTGGTCCTGGGACAGGATTTCTTTCGTAAATACGAAGCAGTTATCGATTTTTCTAATGGGTGTATTACTTTAATGGGAAGATGTTGTATAAATTTTCACAAATGTACTGAACAAAATGCTATGTCAGAATCGCAAGTGGTGTGCCATGACCATAATAGTGAAATAATTCCAAATAACAACATTATGAAGGTTCGTGGATCTAAGGGAGAAGGGAGTTTTAATTCTGTATCGGAAACTGATTATTTATATTTTTCGAATTTAGTTAAAAACTGTGATGATAATTTTTTATCGAAAGTAGCTAATGCTGATGTAGTTGATGATGAACTTGATGTTAATTTAGGTTTAAGCTCGGAGAAAAGAAACAGACTGAGAACCCTTCTTACCTTATACAGAGATAACTTCGCTTTTAAGGCCTCTGAATTAGGTAGTTGTAGCATAGAAGAAATTACTATTAGAACTGTAGATGATATACCAGTTCATCACCCACCATATAAGGTTTCACCCAAGCAGCGAGACATAATAAATACACAAGTCAAGGAAATGTTGGCTAATAAAGTTATTCGGGAATCCAGAAGTGCATATGCATCCCCGGTAGTACTGGTGCAGAAGCCAGACCAGTCGTGGAGATTTTGTGTAGATTATAGGAAGTTGAATAAAAAGGTGATAACAGATAGCTATCCATTACCGATTATTGAGGATATTATGATATACTTATCGGGAGCCAAATATTTTGCAGATTTAGATCTAAATTCAGGTTATTGGCAACATAGATTGTGTGAAGAAGATAAGCATAAAACTGCATTTATTACTTCTTCAGGTTTATATGAATTCAATGTTTTACCTTTTGGACTTAAAACAAGTCAAGCTGTTTTCCAAAGAGTCATGGACAAAGTACTGGCTGGAATAAAATATAAAAAGGCCATTTGTTATGTAGATAATATTTTGGTTTGGGGAAATAATTTTAATGAATTTATTGAATCGTTAGAAGAGATTATGTTACGTTTAAAGAAAGCAAATCTTACCTTAAAACCAAGCAAGTGTAGTTTTGGGTATAATAAAATTACAGTCTTGGGACATGAGATATCAGGAGATGGTGTCAGACCCGATAATAAGAAATTACAATCTTTAAAAACTTTGAAAACACCAAAAAACGCAAAGCAAGTTAAATCCGTCTTAGGGTTGTTTTCATACTATAGAAAGTTTATTAGTGATTTTGCACAGATTGTATTACCACTAACAAAGATTTAAAAAAAAAATAAAGCGTTTGTTTGGGGTAGTAAGGAAGAAGAAGCATTTCGAAAGATTATAAAGATAATGGAATCACCACCTATTCTGCATTTTTATTCAACTGATAAAAACATGGTCACTAGGTTGTATGTAGATGCCAGTGATGAAGCAGTTGGTTGTTGTCTCATGCAAGGTGAAGAGGTAATGTTTCCTATTTCATATGCATCAAGGAAGCTAAGCGATGGGGAAAAGAAATATTCAATCACGGAGAAAGAATGTCTTGCTTTGGTATGGGCATTGAATTATTTCAAACATTTTCTATGGGGTTTGACTTTTCAGGTGATGACTGACCACAAAGCCCTATGTTGGTTAAGGAGCAGAAAGGATATGAATGGAAGGTTAGCTAGGTGGTCGCTGTGTATCCAGGCATATGATTTCAACATAGTGCATTGTGCAGGGAAGGACAACATCATAGCGGATTTTTTGAGTAGGAATCCCTTGGCCGAGGAAAAGGAGGAGGAGTCAAAGTTGTCCGAGAAAAAGTTAGAGGACGGCATGCAGTTGTATAGGTTAGAGGTTGTGAGGATGCGAGATGAGCAGCTGCGAGATGAATTTTGTAGAGGTTGGTTTGATAAACTGGCAGCTAGTAGTGGAAGTACACTCAAAGGTTTTAGTGTCATAGATGGTGTATTATGTAAACAAGCAAGGAGATTAAATAGGGTTCGAGAGTTGATAGTGATCCCGGGTTGTTTGCTGAAGGAGATATTAAGGGAATTGCATGATGATCCATGGTCAGGTGGTCACTTAGGTCTAGCCAAGACGTTAGGTAAATTTCGAGCAGGATATTACATAAAGGATGCTGAGAGGGAGATAGATAAATATGTGAGAAGTTGTCGGTTATGTCAGGAGCGCAAGAAATGTAAGCAGTTGGCACAGTTACAGCCAGTCCAGGTGAACCATTTGATGGAGAAAGTAGGCATTGATGTTCTAGGGCCTTTTAGGAAGTCGATGAAAGGTAATCGGTATATTATCGTTAGTGTAGAATATGCTTCGAGATATGCAGTCTGCAAGGCGGTTCCTAGAGCGACGGCACAAAGAATTAGTGAGTTCCTAATTGAAGAAATCTTCTGTAGGTATGGTGGTGTAAAAGAAATAGTGTCGGATAGGGGGTCGGTTTTTACGTCACACTTAGTGAAGGACACTGTTGAATTCTTCGAGGCGAAGTCACGCTTCACCACAGCATTTCACCCCGCATCGAACGGTCTGGTCGAACGTTTTAACCAGACTTTAACCCAAATGTTGTCCATGTATGTTGCTACGGATCAGAGAAATTGGTGTAGCTATGTTCCTCTCGTGTGTTTCGCGTATAATACCAGTAAGCAGTCAAGCACCAAGATTTCACCTTACGTATTATTATATGCTAAGGAACCATCATTTCTTACAGATTTAACGATAAATATTGGGGAACAGCATCAATCATTAGATTTTGTGGGACGTCATAGTCTGAAAAGTCAGCTGTCACGTTGTGCCATAGATAATATAAAAAAGGCGCAGGTCCGACAGAAAGCTATTTATGATAAGAAGGCGAAAGTCAGGAATTTTGTAGTAAATCAATTGGTAATGGTTTATACTCCTAGGCGACATATAGGTAGAAGCACGAAACTTTGTAGGTTGTATAAAGGACCATACAAAATTGTTAGGCGGGTTTCAGAAGTAAATTATGTGATAAGTAAACCTAACAACAGGAGATTCAGAGATATTGTCCATGTGAATAGGTTGAAACCATTTTACGTAAGAATTTAAAAAAAAAACGGATCTATGGTAGGAAAAAGCAAGATGTCAAATCATTTATGTCATATTTATGTAAACAAAACATAATTTTAGTTTAGTATGTTGAATAGTTTATTAATCGGTTTTTCTTTTTCATGTGATGTTGGAATACGGATGATGATAGACTACTTCGATGATGCTGCCGGGTGGAGAAGAGAAGGTCGCGATTAATATCGATATTTAGCTAGGCTGAAGTTATTCCAGTTTTTTATTTCTATTAAGGTTTCAGCGTCCACTGTAACGCAATTGAAGGACTCCATGGGCGGTGATACCAACTTTGCATACGGGGCATAGCCTTCGCAAGGGGTGGCAGGTTGTCACCATTGGTTGAGCTGTTCGATGGAGGCAAATAATTTCAGTCCATATATTTTCTAACAGACTTTGAATTACTGGAGTGAGTTCGATGTTAGGAGTTAATTCTTTGACAGAATAGACCTTCGCTTCTTAACCATCTGGCTGCCGCGTAGACTAGTTAAGGTAGCTTTCGAGAGGTCAATCCCTTCTGGATGGATGTGATTTGTCACATCATTTTGTTTATGTTTGGCGGTGTGCTGCAGATTTTAGGGTAGTTTTACTGCAGCAGGGTTTCAGCATGTCTGCGTTTTTGTTCAGCGCAAATGGCGCATTAGAATTTAAAAGAATAATGCTTATCGCAGGATATGACTGAAGCTGCTTCTATAGAAGCATATGCAACCCTGTCTACGATCATTCTACCCATAGGCAGGAACTCCTGGTTAGGGTTAGGTAGGTGCTTAACTCTTCCAAAGCTTGGAATATAAGATTACAGGAGGACTTTCCTAGTATCTTCTATTCGTGAGGGCGTAGCTCATGTGATACATCCTCCTTGGATGGCTCACCCTCCGGGAACCTCCGTCAATTTAATAATTAAAAAAGCTTTAGAAGAATTAGGAATTTAGAATAGGTTTAAATATTGACATATAATGATTGATTTGTTTTTACGACAGTTCTGTAAAAGTTTTTCCTGAGAGCACCAGCTCAATATAATAATCCCTTAAATCGCTTAAAGGCTGTTTTATTGAATCGATTCCGGGGGCATTCCAGAAGCCCTAGTGGTGTGCCCTACAATACCTAGCCTATGGGCTTAAGTAGTACCGTGTAAGGGCGCCTTCAAACTTGTCGCAAAGTGCCGCGCGGCAGCAGCGCGACAGCAGCGCGGCTTTGTTAATCCATACAAATAACAAACCTACAAATTTGAAGGCCAGTTAATGGGTTGTGGCCACGTAAAATACTGGTGTTCAGCTGAATCCGGTTTGACTGAAAGCCGACCCCAATATAGTTGGGAAAAAGGCTAGGCAGAGGATGAGTCTATGGGTTACTGCTAGTTAATTAATATAGTATCGAAGCAATTTCATTGTATAAATACAAAATAACATAAATTTCAAATTATTAGGTTATACAAGGTCCAATGCTGCTGCTACGGCTGCAATATTTTTATGAAAAGACTAGCTGACCTGCGCAACTTCGTCTGCGTCACAATTTTCATTACTGCTCCGCTCCTATTGGTCTTAGCGTGATGATATATAGCCTATAGCCTTCCTCGATAAATGGGCTATCTAACACTGAAAGAATTTTTCAAATCAGACCAGTAGTTCTCGAGATTAGCGCGTTCAAGCAAACAAACAAACAAACTTTTCAGCTTTATATATTAGTATAGATGAAACAGAATAATAGTTACAATTTGGGATTAGAATAAAACATGAAAAGTTGTAATACCATATAGAAAAGTTTCGAGTATGTAGATATACGCGTAACGTATGTAAAATAATTATGAACTATATACTCAGCTTCATTTTATTATCTAACCCTTGTAATATCATAGGATACTCAAAGGACAGTCAGGTCGAAATCTTTATTTTCCATGAGCTACAAATTACACGCACTTACCACTCTGAATCAAACTCTATTCCTTTAGGTATTAAGGTGGTAATTCTAATGTGGATTTTATAGTTGCTGTGTACGGAACTTTTGGGCGAGATTATTATGTCAGCAACACGCGTTTGGGTTATATTATGACTAGTATGTGAGTGAAGAGATGGGATAACCAACTTTAAATTAATATTAAGTATTGTCTAGTCCAGAGTACAGCCTTGTAATGTTTTACTAAGAGCTTGTAATTATTGCAACGACTCTAATATGGACAAATTTTAAAACATCTAGAAAATAATAACTGCAATACTGTTCTTCATCATTATCATTACAGCCAAAAGATGGACATAGTTCTCGCAGCCAGCAAATTCCTCAAAGGTCCTCCTGTAGGAGGCCTTCCCACGCTGCGTCTTCCAGCACTGTCGCCACTCCTGATGCCAACTTATCATCATAATTTTGACCGCCTCGACTATTCTTCCTTCTGCCCTTATTCGAATTAAAACGGGGTCGGTACAGCATGTCTTCTCCTTTCGTCAATTTCGTTCACTCTCTTTCAATCATTCTACATCTTCCACACATTCCATGCATTGCGTCTCTGGTCTCTTTTTCCTACCGTAATTATTTATTTACTAAAACTTTATGCACAAGTAAAATTAAAACACTGTAAAAAGGCGGACTTAATGCTTTAGGCATTTTCTACAAGTCGACCTTAGGGTGGTGCAGAGAAAATATGGCAGGTGCAAATTATAGAAAAGAAAAACAGAGACCGAAAAAAAATACAACCATAAATACATAGATACATACATACATATAAATAAAATTCACAACGTTATTTAGAGAGAACGAAACCAACGAATTAACGCTGTAATGATTCCACCAACTTCTTGCGAATGTGCTCACGTGCCTTCACCTTAAAGGATAGCCGACTGGTTGCCGTCCTGATGTTCAGAGGGAGCGCATTCCAAAGGAAGATCGCCTGGACAAAGAAAGAAGAGTGGATAAACCCAGAGCGGTGTGAGGGACATCGTAGAAGAAGATTATTGGTTGAGCGAAGATTTTTACTGTGGGCAGAGCAAGGGAAATGAATTTGTGAAGTAATATAAGAGGGAGAAGAAGGATTATTAAGAAAAAAAAACAAGCTAGTCAAGACCCTCAGCGCTCTGCGCTGACGGATGGGTAACCATTTCGATGTGCGGATACGTGATGATACTTACGGAGGTTGAAGACAAATCGAATGCAGATCCTTGCATAATTTTCCCAACGCGCGGTGACTTTTTTGAACAAATTCCGCAACTCTGGCAGGCACTGGCCCTAGCGGGGCCCGTGTACTTCGCACCCCCTCGTTCTTTGCCCCTAGCGGTCACAAAAGACCACAAATATACGCTGAAATATCTATCCAAAAGCTTTCATGGAAATACCACATCAAAGTTGAGTAAATACCGGGAATTCAGCCACTAGAGAGATATTCGGAAAACCTTTTGTGCATTTTCAGAATGCTCCGTTGTGTGGTTCTACGAATACATACAATTTATAGTAAATCTGATACCAGGTAGATAGATACCTTTTATATGCACGGCGATGCGCCACTGGTACCTACATAGTGGACTTTCCATCCATACGCAGAAAACGTTTTGGGAATACTTTCAGTTTTCGTCCAGTAAGCTAGTATTATTTATCTGTAGTATAGCTAAGAAGTGGAATTCCTTCTGTGGAAGTCTGCTTTTCTTGTTCGCTACAACCTTGGGGTTTAAGTCGAGAGCTCCATCGACGATCACATTTTTTTTACTATTGATAGACTCACGTTTGACCACTATCTCACCTGATGGTAAGCGATGATGTGGTCGAAGTTGGTGCACTTGTCTAGAAGAAACCAATTCACTCTTCATCTTCGTTTTCCACCTGTAAAGATTGATGCCATTTGGATGGTCAATCGCAAACCGGCCAAGTGCGAGCCGGATTCATACACGAAGGGTTCCGCACCATAAACCTTAATTTGTTGTTACAGCGGCAATAGAAATAAACAATCTGTGAATATTTCAACTGTCTACCTATTACGGTTCTTGAAATACAGCCCGCTGACAGACAGACGGACGGACGGACAGCGGAGGCTTAGTAATAGGGTTCCGTTGTTCTCCCTTCGGGTACGGAACCCTACAAAGGTGTACCAGTCCTCAGACTAACTGTTCGGGAAATCTAACAAGCGAGCCACGTTATCTCTCATACTAAACATTGAGATGGTAGTGGGATAAATTCTTTCTTTCTTAATTCTTTATTGTACACCATAACAACTTATGTAATTTACAGTGATTAAAAACGTTCATGTACAAAGGCGAGCTTAACTCAAAATTGAGTTTTCTACACAATAGAGGGTGGATCCAGTGCACATTTTACAAAAATACATATTTTATCATACATATATATACCTACATACATAAATACACACATATATATACATACTATCAAATAAGAAATTACCAAGTCTGACGGGTTGTATTTCATTTAAAACAAACGAACTGAATTCTTCGCACAGTAATCTTGCTTTACATACAATATTTCAAGTCTGTTTTCACGTCATTTAAAGGCACAAAGAATTTAATACATGTAGTTTTTGTTTCCGGCAAAAATATGGCAGGTTTATTAAAATTAAAATAAGAAACAATATAAAGAGCAAAACTGGGTCAGGTCCATTAACTGGTGTAAAGAAAATTAAAACTGTAAAGTTAATACCGGGGAACATTGTCGAGATTCTCGGCAAAATGACCTCCTGGGTATTAATATTGCTGTAGTTAACTTAGTCGTAAATGTCAAGTATCTCTTTGCAGCTCATATTCACTAAAGGGTTTTAGGGCCGGCGCAAATATGGCGAAGCGCAGCGCAGAGGATTTTTCACTGTCAAACTATTACCGCCATTGTCCTCATTGAAATAATACCTAAAATCAATTAACACATCAATTATTTCCTGAAGAGAATCGAAGCGACTACATGCGAAAAGTAGCCCGGAGGAAAGTGACTGCGCGAGCATGCGCGCTACTCCGCGCGTAAGCATCCAGTCGTACATGTTTGAACTCAAGGAAAAGTTTTAAAACAAATAACGGCAGTGTGTCGAGTACGCGCGGTCTAGCGCATACTCGCGCATCCGCGCGTATTCTCGGGAAGAAATTCGCTTAATGTGTCACACGTTTAGAACACTTCACGGGCATGCTCTGCGCTGCGCTCCGCCATATGTGCGCCGACCCTTAGGAGGAACTATTTGATATAAACTTTTCTTACACTACTTCGTTGGTCTAGTTGACGTTAAATTCCCGGGACGGGGAAAGTTTTCTGATGTTTTCCCATCTGGAATTATCTTTTCGGTACTCTGAGTTGGGGATTGTGCTCGGCGCATCCACTGGCAAACTCACGATAATAGGACTGCCCCGTAGTCCATATATCTGGCGTTCGGAATCTTTTTTATGTAGGTAAACCTCTTGCTAAATCCTTACTATCCTTACTTCCTTACTATCCATACTAATCCTTACTAATATTATAAATGCGAAAGTAACTCTGCCTGTCTGTCTGTCTGTCGCGCTTTCACGCCAAAACTACTGAACCGATTTAAATTAAATTTGGTACACAGATAGTCTAGAGCCTGAGAAAGGACGTACTTTTTAATGCGAAAAAAGGGTTGTAAGGGGTTGAAAGGGCGGGATGAAAAGTTGAACGGAAGTATCATCATTTTTAAAGCTAGAAGCTTGTAACTTATTTTTAAAGCTGTTGATTCGATATAAATAAATATGATATTCAAAGTTTGTAAAAGTTTTACCCTCAAGGGTGTAAAATAACAATAGGGGATGAAAATTTGTATGGAAATATGTAAGGTTTATGTGAATGCAAGTATCATATGCATACACGCGGACGAAGTCGCGGGCACAGCTAGTAACATATGTATAAGATCACGCTTTTGTGGAAGATCATCTATCTATCTATATAAAAGCGAAAGGTCACTCATTCATTCATTCATTCATTCACTCACTGATTAATCACGAAATTTCAAAAAACAAGCAACCAGCAGGGCCGCGGTGAATCTTTCGAACAAATTCCACAACCCGGGCAGGAAACGTCTCTAACTTACCGTTTACACATTAAGATTTTAAGAACTGCTAAAGTCTCCACAAAATAATCCTCAGGTTAGGTAATTTATCTCTAACAATCGTCCCTTGAAGTACAAAAATCCGTTAATTAATTCATTAGTAAAGAATCCAACTTCCTGAGACCATGGCTAGTGGCTGGCATAGCTCTGTTCACAGTTATCATCAGCTCGGCCAGATGGGGCCAAGGTGCGCACACAATGCCTCGTTTGCGACCACAATGCTGGGAAACTCCCAAGCGGTGCGCTTATACTATTTCTGCGAGCGCTATGATGGGCTGTGACGGGTCCAAGATGTTACCGGATAGCGAGAGAATATTTATTGTCTAGATACTAGATTTTTCCAGTGGCTACGTCCGCGTGCCAGTAGAGAGTTGTCTAAAGATAAAACCTGTTTTTACTATCACCATATTTTTTCCAAATCATATTGTTAAGTGCCCTTTCGATCAAAGATACTATTGATCGGTAAATAAAAACTGAAAAAAGAAAAAATCAGCTGTTCAGTACATTATCGTTCGCATAAGTCAACAAAATATAGGGTTGGCATCCATCGTATCTTTGATTGGACGGCTGGCTCCATGCCCAAAAAAAATGTTTTAATCAGGCAGTATTAACATACAAATACACAGACTTTTAGATTTATAACATTAGTAGAATAGGATTTGCAACAGGTCAGTAAATTCCAAAATACATTACCTACTTTACTTAACTTTGTATTTCAGCTACTGGTTTCTTTTAACTTTATAAAAACTTGACAATTTATTTTGATTTCATGACGATAGTGAAAGCCGCCGGTGCAACTTTTTAACCGACTTCAAAAAAAGGAGGAGGTTATCAATTCGACTGTATTTTTTTTTATGTTTGTTACCTCATATTAACAGACCTGATGACGGAGACGACAGAGAGTCAAGGAAACTCCACATCGGTATGTAGGAACTACCAAGTGTTTGGGCTTATTTCATTCGTATTAACGAGACCTTTGCACCGAAAGCACTTAGTAAGTTTTATTTTCATAACATAACATCACGCCGGTACGCTGTGAATGGGTACGCAGGTACCACTAAAAAGTGAAAAATAAAAAGCTTTTTTACAAAAAATGTAACCGACTTCCAAAACAAAACACTACAAAGTATAAAATAACTTTAATTTAGGAAGTTGGTGTCAAAAAACGAAATAACCAAAAACACCGACTTCCTAAATTAAAGTTATTTTATACTTTGTAGTGTTTTGTTTTGGAAGTCGGTTACATTTTTTTTTAAGTTTTTTTTGCATAAGATAACAGACTAGATACGATACGTCTAAACAGTTACTTCACGTGCAGCAGTTTACAATTACTACCGACAATAAATTGATTTTAAAAATAAGAAACCTAAAAAACATAGGAGATACTCTAATATTAAAAAAATAAGCATTAGCATTTCATTTTGTATTGTATATGACACACGGAAGAAGACCGAAACCGCTAAGGTTTTCCATGATTTATTTGACATCTTTATTTGACAACCTTGGAAGAAAAATGATTCTTATATAAAAGTAAAAAACAATGTGTACATAAGAAACTTCAATATTAACAAACTATGTATTTATATCTACTAAACCTAACTGCGTCCAAACATAAAAAAAAAACAAATTACACTTAGGCATCTGGTACAAGTACTCCTCCACATCGCTGTCATCCGAAAACATGCCCAGAAGACTGACCGTATTGCCACGTTGAATGGCAAACATCATCATATCAGCCGAAAGACTTCCACTACTGGACATAAGCCTCCCCCAAGTGTCGCCGCAACAACCAATCCTGTGCGTCTCGCATCCATCGGCTATCCACGACCCTCACCAGGTGATCAAAAATGATGGCAAAATAAAGAAAAAAAGAAAGAATAAAATTTATTTATCACACAAATTTATTTAGCACATATATGAAACATGCACGATGTATAGAATTAGAAATAACAAACAAAAAAGGGTGTACCAGAAACTAGTGTGTGTCTCACGGTTGCACTAAAAAGGTCCATTTCAGCGATATGTCACACTGACTAATGCTGAAATAAAAATAATATATTCGTTTCCAAATCGCTCTTGGCTTATAACTTGCGCCACCAGCCCGCCGCTGAGTGGACATATGAGTCGACCTTGGGATGGGACTATCTCACATTTAGAAGGGAAGGAGCGATGGACCTTGTTTTGACTGCTCCGTTTCCGAAACGAGGGCATTTTGAAAGTTGACTAACTTCTACTACTTGATTATTACTTCATTTTATTGACTACCAATTATTTTGTTAGTGTACATGTAATTTCGAATCAAATCTTGTTTGTTCAGAAGGTTCTTAGCAAGTCTGTGTGCTGAGAATTGTTGAGCAGAGAAACCAGTGTTGTTTATTTTATGATACTCTTTCCTCTATATTTTTACAAAATAATATATGACTTTCTGATTTTTTTTTTATTGATAAACCAGTGGGTGCTTACGTGTAGGGACATTTTCTGGCTTTTCATCATTTTCATCTTAGTCTCTACAAATGACTACATTATTAATAGTTACTTTTAAGCAAGCTTTTACACTGCTCACAACTTACTTTTATGCTGTTCCATTCGACGTCATCCAGGCAACGCCAGCTGAAAACCAACGCTGTGGCTCTGAATCGTACTTGAATCACAGCATTGTGCTGAGCTATGGCCGCTTTGCGCAGATGTGACTCATATTTTACTTACTTCTATAAGTTATTATTTATTTAGTAAAGTAAGTAAGCACGCTTGACTTGGGGAGTAAGCTGGCGAACGCGTGACAAGCGTTACGAAAAGTGTGATCGGGCGAGGCGAACGGGAGTTGAGTGGGGGATATAAGCAAGAGACAGCAGTGCGCGCGCACATTTTCTTTCTCTCTCTCATAGCCAGATGGAGCGAAAGAAGTTTCAGTCGTGTGGTCATAAGCACACTCGTTTTTTTTTTCTGTATATAATTAAACTCTCATATTTATACTTTTTCATTCCTTTCTAAATCAAATTCAGTTTCTGCTGGTAACGTTTGATTTTCTCTTCTGTTAAGAAAACTAATTTGAATCACATTAAACCACTCGGGAATTATACGCACTATGGCGTATATTCCCAGAGCTGTCACGTCTACCATGATTTAGTTCCGAATTTTCTTTCATGTGGCGGCACACACATGCCCCAGATTCACAACTTTGATCCCTTTGCTAGTCTACTGAACATGGCTCTGGTAACACCCAAAATATTAGTTATAATAGCCATGTTTCAAATAGTTAACGTCTCTCGTACTCAAAAATATTTCAGCATTGTTAGTGCTATTATTTGATCACTATAAAGATCAAAAGTCAAAGCATTTATTTACATTAGACCACTTAGTAGGCACTTTAGAATAGTCATGACATTCAGGATAAATAAGTAGGAATACTTCGACGCCAGACGGCGCATATTATAGCGGAGCGCAGCGCAGAGCATTGACTGCCAAACTATTATCGACATTGTTCATATTGAAATAATATCGAAAATCAGTTAACACAAAAAATAATTCCTGAACACCATGGAAGTGACTACATCATGCGTAGGAACGCGACTGTGCGAGCATTGGCGATACTCCGCGCGCATTCGCTTTCGGTTGTACACGTTTGGACTCTGGAAAAATTGGAAAAAGAATGATGACGGTGTGTCGAGTATCCGTATAATACTCGCGCATTCGCGCGCTTTCTCGTGAAGAAATTCGCCTAATATGTCACGCGTTTAGAAAACTTCGCGGGCATGCTCTGCGCTGCGCTCCGCCATAATTATGTGCTTCAGCTCTAAGTGTATTTTGATTTTAGGGTTCCGAACAAAAAACGGAACCCTTATAGGATCACTCGGGTGTCTGTCTGTCTGTCCGTCTGTCACAGCCAGTTTTCTCCGGATTCACTGGACGGATCCTGTTGAAATTTGGTACACATGTGGACTTCTGTGACCCAAATACGGAGGCGTTACGTAAATTATTAAATTTTTAGTATGGGGGTCACTTTTGGGGGTCAAATTAGAAAATTACAAAAAAAAGGTTTTTGAATAATATCGTGTGACATATCAAATGAAAGGGCTTACTGTGAGGGTTTCAATTATATTTTTTTCATAATTTTAAAATAAATGGTTTTGAAGTAATTTAAAAAAATTAGACGATGACCTTTCCGCATACCGAAAATATTCCCCCCCCCCTTATTTCCGAAAATACTGATCCTAAAATTTGAATAAAAAAAAAGAGATTATCTTCTATTTTTTTGTCTTTACCTATGTAATAGAGGAAAACCTATAAGAATATAGTGTTTGCTCTTGGTTGGGTTAGCTCTTGGGTTTGCTCTTGACTCCAGTCTAGGTCAGAGATGACAGAGACAAAGTCTACGATGGAGCGAGCTTACCCAGAAGGAGTCTGTGCACACTAACTTTGAAGAGATTAGGCACGCGAGTCCGACTCGCACCTTGGCCAGTTTTTTATATTCAAATGTATTTAAGTTTATTAGATATAAATAATTAAGTAAGTAGGAATTAAATAAGTAGTACCTTGGTGCACTTCTCGCTTTTTTTCTCTTAGAAATGTTTTGTGTGTGCATAAATAAATAAATATGAAAAAAAAAACTACATACACAACACATTACTGAAATGCGTCTCTGAGAAATACATACTTCAGCAGTGATGCCTCAGTCTTTCCCTCACTACCTTATTAAAGACGAGGCGGGTACCCTATTAGGGTTGATTAGGGTGTAAGCCAGACAAGATAAGAAATTCCACCCCTCCCCTCATTTCACTATTTATGAAACTGAAATTCTACACCACTAAACAAAAATAACTTTCATCCTTGTATTTTGCGTTAGAAATACACTAGAATATTATAAAGACAGTCTTTCCAATTGAAATTTTAGATTTTAATGAATATTCAAAGGCATAATTTAGATACTGATTTAATTATACCAAGAGTCAAGAACAGTATTTTTGAAAATAGAAAATGGTTGAAAAATACTTTAATAAATCCCGAGTTCGTTGAAAATACGCGTGACGTCACTATGATGGTACAATTTTTTACCAGCGAAATGACGTATGTCTTCAACGCACTTTATAGTCTTCCTTTTTTGTTTACGTGAAAAAAGAAAAACTACGCGTCCAATATTTTTAGGATTCCGAACAAAAAACGGAACCCTTATAGGATCACTCGGGTGTCTGTCTATCTGTCTGTCTGTCCGTCTGTTACAGCCATTTTTCTCCGAATCCACTGGACCGATTCTGCTGAAATTTGGTATACATGTGGACTTCTGTGACCCAAACACGTACGCGTATGTTACGTAAATTATTAAATTTTTAGTACGGGTGTCACTTTTGGGGGTCAAACTAGAAAATTTCAAAAACAAGTGTATTGAACAATATCGTGTGACATATTAAATGAAAGGGCTTACTGGGAGGGTTTTAACTATACTTTTTTCATAATTTTAAAATAAATTATTTTGAAGTTATTCAAGAAATTAGACGAAAAATGAAGGGGAAAGGTAATTTTTTGTCTAATTTCTTGAAAATTTCCTTATCTCCGAAACTACTGAGCCTAAAATTTTGTAAAAAAAATATAGATAGTAAGTAGATCTTTACCTATAGATTACAGGAAACCAGACCTATAAGAAGTCTGTAGTGTTAAAATAACACGTTAAAAAAATGAAATTCGTTCGGAACCCTTTTCACGCGAGTCCGACTCGCACTTGACCAGTTTTATTGAAAATCTATCTGACGGACTAATCAGATTTTTTCCAGTAAAATACCCTATTGCGATTCGGACTCGCGCGCTCGGGTTCCGAACAAATCATAACCCTATTGCGAGTCGGTCTCGCGCGCTCGGGTTCCGAACAAATCATAACCCTATTGCGAGTCGGACTCGCGCGCTCGGGTTCCGATCAAATCATAACCCTATTGCGAGTCGGTCTCGCGCGCTCGGGTTCCGAACAAATCATAACCCTATTGCGAGTCGGACTCGCGCGCTCGGGTTCCGAACAAATCATAACCCTATTGCGAGTCGGATTCGCGCGCTCGGGTTCCGAACAAATCATTATTGTAAATTATGATTCTCATTTGTAATCTAAGATTTTTCTGAAATCTATAAGTGAAGAACTGTTTTCTTCTAAATTTTCACTTTCATTAAAAAAAAATACTTATATTTATTTTAACACTCTAGTAGATAATAATTAACGGAACATTAGCTTTAATTTCAAAATTATTAATTAACCATTTAAAAGTAATGCCAAAAGTTTTTTTTTCCATCTTTATTGATTTAATTGGGGGTTTTTATCCCAATGAATACGCCAACCTCATCATGCCATACAGACTACTACAAAACTAAAGAAGAATCTCAATCAATATGGTACACCAACTCGCCACATCTGACGTTGGTTGTGCTAAAATTTATTGAATTAAGCCTACCTGTGTTATATTTAAATTAAACTCATTGATTAAAATTCTCCTTTCCTCTTTGTTTAAAGTTGGTCTAAAGTTAAAGCTGAAACATTGTCAACTTTAACTAGATAACGATAACTAGTGAACATAAAGTTATTACTCACACGAAGTCGTACATTTTACACGTTTTCATTTAAGAAAGCGAAGTGTTAGTGTGCAATAAATGAGAGTTTTGTACGTGCTACTTTCAAGAGGAAATTCTGGCGGCGAGACTTTGTATGTAAAAAGACACAATTCGAGGTTTGGCTCTCGACTGTTTCCTCCTCCAATATTGGACCGATTTAAAAGATATTTCACAAACTGAATGACAGACAGACGGACGGATGTACAGCGGAGGCTTAGTAATAAGGTTCCAGTGAAAACCCTTTGGGTACGGAATCCAAAACGGAAGCCTTTGCCCTGCAGTGGGGCAGAATAGAATGAAAATAAATAAATTAATGAAATTTTATCTTAGTCTAAATAAAATAAAAAATAAATGAAAATATAAATAACATTTATTTGACACAAACATAACACAAAAGCAACAAACACAAAGTAATAGAGAAGAATGAATAAGTACAGTAAAATTGCGCCGAGCGTGCCCTTATCGAAAGGTTCACCATCTCAGCATTTGCTGGGCGTCAGACACCCAGCGCTGGTTTTCACACCGCAGTGACATACGGACGAGGGTAATCAACTACCTCCATGGTCGAGTAGTTTAGGCGTCTGCCTTGTGACCCGGTGGTCGTGGGTTCGATTCCCACGGGAAGAAACATATTTTGTAAAGTTGTTTTCCAGTTTGGCTAGAACATTGCAGGCTTGAATCACCTGATTGTCTGATAAAAAGATGATTCCGTGCTTCGGAAGGCACGTATAAGCCGGTGGTCCCGGCCACCAAATGGCAGTCGTCAAATAAACCATGTCAGAGGCCCTTGAAGCGGTTTAGAAACTCTGACACTAGGGTGTGTGGGGTCGTTAGACCTTACTGCCCACACGATAAGAAGAAGAAGAACAAGATTTATTTATTAAAACTTTATGCACAAGTAAAAAAAAACACTGTACAAAGGCGGACTTAATGCCTTAAATATTGATATTATGATGATATTTAATCAAGTAATAAATTAACAACAACAAATTAAAATATAGCATAAAAAAACTCGTCCTCAACGCTGTCAGCTGGTAATGTGCCCAAGAGACTGGTGGCATTGCTACGTTGAATGGCAATACTTAATCTCTGTCCAGAGTAAAAGCCAGCTCTTGGGTCACAGTAAGTGTCAACTAGCTGTTTCGAAATTTCTTTGAAAAGGTTGTGAGCACAAGGCCCCCACGGCCTGTGGGTTTCAACCCCAAACAGCTCGAAAATATAGTTACCAATAAGGTTACTATATTTACGCCGCAGCGGCAGCGCCAGCACAACACACACACACACACACACACACACACAGCACAGCACTCTATCTCCTTTCGTTTAGTCCATCCAAAGGTTGTCTGTAAGAGATTGCCTTGTGCGATAAAACCGCCTATTGTACACCTGTTTTATAGAATATATACTCTCCTTATATTATAAATAAATAAACACGAAAAACTAGGAAGATGGGATGGCGCAAGAGTATCGACAAAGGTTGCGCCCCACACTAAAGGCCATAGTTATTATGATGATACATTAAATTATATGTTACTAGCTTTTTCCATGCTGGAAGAGTTATTAAACGTGAATGTCAAGTTTGGGAAATTCTCCTCAAAATGTTTATTTCCTTTGGGATACATATAATAAAAGACTGACTGAAATCCTTAAGCTTTTCAAGGATTGTGGAAATGCCTGTGGAATAATAAGTAGGTATGTCAGACAGATGATACAGATTTAATCTGTTTTTTTTCGCCTCTCATTTTCATGGTAGCCTGGTACATAATACTGTTTTACTTGAGGTAATACGGAGTTACGGACAATGCCAACAAAGAAAAATATTTTAATTCGACCAAAATAAGTTACAGTACGAAACTTAATTAATTATGTTAATTTTTAATTTAGATTATATAATTACTAGCTTTTGCCCGCGACTTCGTACGCGGAAATCCCGTTTTTTCCCGTTTCCGAAGGAATTTCGAGAAATCCTCTTTTAGTGCTCCCCTACACTCCCCGAGGAACCTACAAACCAAATTTCAGCTTTCAACGACCAGTATGTTTCGGTTATGCGTTGTCTGTCAGTCACTCAATCAGTCAGTAACGGAAGTATTTTATACTAGTGGACGTCACGCGGTTTCCGTTCCCGTGGGAGTACGGGGATAATATATAGCCTATGTTACTCCCTGATAATGTAGCTATCCAATGCTCAAAGAATTTTAAAAATCGGTCCAATAGTTTCGGAGCCTATTCAATTCAAACAAACAAACAAATCGTTCCTCTTTATAAGATTAGTGTAGATGTAGATATCTTGATATGATCTTGATAGTAAAAATAAATGAAATAACAAGTACACGTCGCACACGAACGGTCCCGTACCATAAACCTTAATTTTTAGGGTTCCGAAAAAAAAGGAACCCTTATAGGATCACTCGGGTGTCTGTCTGTCTGTCTGTCTGTATGTCTGTCCGTCTGTCACAGCCAGTTTTCTCCGGATCCACTGGACCGATTCTGTTGAAATTTGGTACACATATGGAATTCTATGACCCAAACACGGACGCGTCACGTAAATTATTAAATTTTAATATGGGGGTTACTTTTGGGGGTCAAACTAGAAAATTAAAAAAAAAAGTTTTTTGAACAATATCGTGTGACATATCAAATGAAAGGGCTTACTGTGAAGGTGTTAACTATATTTTTTTCATAATTTTAAAATAAATGATTAAGAAGTTATTCAAGAAATTAGACGAAAAATGACCATTCCCCCCCCCCTTATCTCCGAAACTATTGAGCCTAAAATTTTGAAAATAATGGAGATAATAGATCTTTACCTAAAGATTACAGGAAAACCTATTAGAAGTCTGTAGTGTTAAAATAACATATTAAAAAAAAAATGCGTTCGGAACCCTTTGCATGCGAGTCCGACTCGCACTTGGCCAGTTTTTTTGTTTCAACAGTGCCTAAGTCGGATAAATGCAAGTATTTTTATTACTTGTTGTCATAGTGGCAATAGAAATACACACTCTTTGAAAATTTCATCCGTCTATCTATTACGATTCTTGAGATACAGCCCTCTGACAGACAGACGGACGGCAGAACAGCGGAGGCTTAGTAATAGGGTTCCGTTGGTTACCCTTTGGGTACGGAATCCTACAAACAATTTCTTAAGCAACCAGTTTGTTGGTCAGGTTGCCCTTTGACCTCCTCTTCGGCCACCCCTAGTTACTCCCACTTATCTCTGTCACGAGCTAGTCTTCACCATCCTTTTGGCAGACTCACTAAGTATAGGATTTAAGTACGTAATTATTTTCATCGCATTTTGTTATTATCAATTTATTTTATTTTATTTTTTTGTCAAAACAATACCCAAATAGCTTATTTCGTTTCCGTCAGTGATATTATTTATGAACACATTACACGCACAAGCACAATCATACACATTCGTATAATATCTTCATCACTTTTATTGTTATTATTTTTTGTAATTTATACCATGTTTTAACTATACATGTTTAAGTACTCTTATATCTACTTTATGACTATAACATTAACTATCTACACTAATATTATAAAGAGGAAAGATTTGTTTGTTTGTTTGTATGTTTGTTTGTTTGTTTGAATTGATTAGGCTCCGAAACTACTGGACCGATTTGAAAAATTCTTTTAGCATTGGATAGCTACATTATCAGGGAGTAACATAGGCTATATATTATCCCCGTATTCCCACGGGAACGGGAACTACGCGGGTGAAACCGCGTGACGTCCACTAGTATTATAATATTGTAACAAATAAACCGTCACTCGTCCTTTAAATGGTTCATTTAAAAATCAGCGTCAGACAGCATTAGTCAGTCTGACATATCGCTGAAATGGACATTTTTAGCGCAACCGTGAGACACACACCAGTTTCTGGTATACCCTTTTTGTTTGTTATTTCTAATTCTATGTACCGTGCGTGTTTCATATATGTGCTAAATAAATTTTATTCTTTCTTTCTTTCTTTATTACTTCTTTTGTCCATTTTCCTTTGTTCGTTCACATAATATGATCAGCCCATTTCCATGTCAAGTGAATAACTAAATATCCACAAATAAAAAAAAAAACATAATTTCGGTTGAACTATGGCTTTTGATCTTATATTGTTTCTGTAGATGAGAAACAGTGTTTACAGAAATCTATTTTTCAGTATATTCCGTACTAGCTGACCCGTTCGTCTGCGTCACATTTTTCATTACTGCTCCACTCCTATTGATTTTAGCGTGATGATTTAAAACCTATAGCCTTCCTCGATAAATGGGCTATATAACACTGAAAGAGTTTTTTAAATCGGACCGGTAGTTCCTGAGATTAGCGTGTTCAAGCAAACACACTCTTCAGCTTTATATATTAGTATAGATATAATTTCTGAAGTCCAGAATTACTACACGAATTCTCATGTTATCTTCATTTACACAAGTTTTCTTCTTCCATTCCGTCCAGATAACTGTCACGGTATCAATGACTCCCTTTTCCTTCATTATAATTCCTCACACAACATATATTTTTAGGGTTCCGTACCCAAAAGGTAACCAACGGAACTCTATAACTAAGCCTCCGCTCCATCCGTCCGTTTGTCTGTCAGCGGGCTGTATCTCAAGAACCGCAATAGGTAGACAGTTGAAATTTTCACAGATTTAAATTTCGATTGCCGCTATAACAAAAAATAATAAAAATTAAGGTTTATGGTACGGTATTTGTGTGCGAGTCCGACTCGCACTTGGCTGCTTTTTAGGGTTCAGAAAAAAAAGGAACCCTTATAGGATCACTCGGGTGTCTGTCTGTCTGTCCGTCTGTCACAGCCAATTTTCTCCGGATCCACTGGACCAATTCTGTTGAAATTTGGTCCACATATGGACTTCTATGACCATAACACGGACGTGTTACGTAAATTATTAAATTTGTAGTATGGGGGTCACTTTTGGGGGCCAAACTAGAAAATTAAAAAAAAAAAGATTTTTGAACAATATCGTGTGACATATCAAATGAAAGGGCTTACTGTGAGGGTTTTAATTATATTTTTTTCATAATTTTAAAATAAATGGTTTTGAAGTTTTTCAAGAAATTAGACGAAAAATGACCATTCCCCCCCTTAGCTCCGAAACTACAGAGCCTATAATTTTGAAAAAAATGTAGATAATAGATCTTTACCTAAAAATTATAGGAAAACCTATAAGAAGTCTCTAATGTTAAAATAACATGTTAAAAAAATTAAATTCGTTCGGAACCCTTTGCACGCGAGTCCTACTCGCACTTGGCAAGTTTTTGTTTTTGGCCCTCCCCAAATCTATTCACATTTATGTACCTAAATACGTATTTTCAAAACTCATTTGGTCACACGCGTTTCAAATCAGTATTATCGAAACATCTACTTCCCAAAACAGAAAGTACACATAACATTCTTCGTATTACAAAAACTAAAAACTACATCTCCGTTCTAGCAACATTTATATTTCAACACTAATTCAACCATCTACCCAGTTTAGACATTACGAAAGACAAAGCATGGCCGTACTACGTATCTGTTTTATTTACATACAAGTTAACTACGGCCCTGATGCAATATGAAGACGCGAATGATTTAACTGATCGTGCAAAAATGTAAACGATAAATGCACGTGAATTTTGACACTTGAACGTTATTGGGGTTTCGTAAGAATCGAAAATTGTTGAGGAATTTCGAATGGACATATTGATTTCAGTCAAAAGGTGTTGATTGTAGTCTGGAGTTTAGCCTAAGTGCCGTTGTTTTTAACCGACTTCCAAAAAAGGAGGAGGTTCTCAATTCGGTGGGTATTTTTTTTATGTATGTATGTACTCCGATTACTCCGAGGTTTCTGATTCGATTTCTGTGATTCTTTTTTAGTTCGATGCTGTATACTTGCCATTTGGTCCCGTAAAAATTTGATTTAGTTTGGTTCAGTAGTTTTTATTTTATGAGCATTTTTGATTATTTCAATTTCTGCATTGACGAAGACGTCGTCCAAGTATCATCACTTAAAAGTGAAAAAAAAAACATTTTACAAAAAAATATAACCGACTTCCAAACAAAACACTACAAAGAATAAAATAACCTTAATTTCGGAAGTCGGTGTTAAAAAAAAAAAGTAATTAAACCAAAAACACCGACTTCCGAAATTAAGGTTATTTTATTCTTTGTAGTGTTTTGTTTGGAAGTCGATTGTATTTTTTTGTAAAATGTTTATTTTTTTATTTTTTAGAGATTTGATAACATGTTTACAGGTGAGGGACCGTAAGCCCCAATCGGGGCATAATCGTATTTTCTTGCGTGCTCGGTGCCTTACGGGTTTATTTTATTATCTATGCTAATAGTAATACTAAACTATCTATCTATTTATAATATTATAAAAAGGAAAGATTTGTATTTTTGTATGTAATGAATAAACTTAAACTACTGGATCGATTTGAAAAATTATTTCAGCAATGGATAGCTACATTATCACCGAGTAACTTAGGCTATATTTTATCCCCGTACTCCCACGGAAACGGGAAATACGCGGGTGAAACCGCGTGATGTCCGCTAGTGTTTAATAATGGCCTTGTGCTGAACAACTTATTACTATGCACAATACTTTAAATTATTTTAATTTCTACTGGGTTTTGTACAAGGTGTATTTTTTAGCAACAACCTACATTCAATATTTGCACACCAGTACACCAGTGACCTGGTAGAATAATATGACGGAATCCCTAATATTTGTCAGCGGTTGTAGGTACTCGTATTCTTGCAAATAAATATTATTGTTATTCATAAAATGCAGTGCAATAACAGCAGAATATTTTGCAATACGTAATGGAGATTTAAACGCATAGTCATGCAAAATAATTGCAGTTTTCAACCGTGACTGTTGTCAATTTTTTATTCATATATTTTTTTTATACTATGCCAAAAATAAGATCTGCAGCTAGAAAAATAAACCAGCTGCATGCTGTTGAGTAGTTGTATAGGGAACGTGCAGGAAGTGTAGGTGGCAGCACAGAAATTACATTGTCAAGTACACATACTTCTTATTTTCGAATTTGCAACGCAAGATGGCACAATCTACGTCGTGCATGTTCCCCTAAACGGAGCGTGCATTAACTATAAATACAGAATCGTCAATTTCAATTATTCTTAACTTAAAGTTGATTCAATCAACACCGTGCAAGTTCCCTATAGGTAGTTTAAACATTGGGCTCGGACAGAAAGACGTTGGCAGTAGTATCGTCACAGCGCTAATTTTCTTTTTAATATTTTTTTCTCATTATTTTTTTGCATAAACTGATAAGTATATTCGTGTATTACTTTATTAATTTGAGTATATATTATATATTTTGTCGTATGTATAGTTGATATATATTTTTATTCATTTTAATCGCGTTTCTGGTTTTTCTTTTGATCCACTTTGCACCTACCACTATTATTCTCTGCGTCACCCAAAGGTTGACTGGTAGAAAATGCCTAAGTCCGCCTCTGTACATCTGTGTGCGTAAAGTATTAAATAAATAAATTAAAATACATTTTATAAGGCAGCTTTCTAATACAAAGCGATAGTCGCGCGAATACGCGATGACGCGGTCGGATTGGCTGAACAACGATCGCGTTATTTCACGATGATCGCTTTGTATCAGGATGGGATTGATTACGTAACGTCTTTATATCGCATGTCACTCCAATACATTTTAGACCTTTGACCATTGATATAGCTGGCTAGACTAATTCAACAGCACCATTGTTGTCATTAACACCAGTCAATAGGGAATTTTACTGAAAAAAAAAAGAATTAGTCCGTCAGATAGATTTCCAAAATATATTGGACAAGTATTTTTTTCTTTTTTCACGTAAAAAAAAAATTATGAAGATACAGCACGTTGAAATTTCGCGTGACGTCACTACGATAGTAGAATTTTACTAGCGACATGATGTCACCAGACCCCTCTCCCGAGTTTTGATGCGTTTTATCTTTGTCAATATTCATTAATTTACAAAAACAAAAAATACGTGTCGATTATTTTTCAATACTCTAACGGACGGACTAAATAGATTTGCAATTTATTGATGGTGGAAACTAGCCTATTGTAACCTAACTGTCACTCTCTTCTGTCTTTTCTAATGTAAAGAAGTGTAGTAGCTTAAACCGAGAAGAATAAGGCTCGATACCCTTTTTTATCGAGACTGTTTAGTACCATTATTAATTTTGCAAGTAATAAAGTCACAAACCTCAAAAACCCGAAAGAGAATTATACAACCACTGCTAATTTTGAAACCAATTTATTTGCAATATCATTTACTTTTCTATACTAATATTATAAAGAGGAAAGATTTGTTTGTTTGTTTGAATTGAATAGGCTCCGAAACTACTGGACCGATTTGAAAAATTCTTTTAGCATTGGATAGCTACATTATCAGGGAGTAACATAGGCTATATATTATCCCCGTATTCCCACGGGAACGGGAACTACGCGGGTGAAACCGCGTGACGTCCACTAGTTATTTATAATTATTCAGTAAACATTTATTGTTTCTATACCCTTGAAAATCCTCTGCTAAATGAAGGTCGTTCAGTTGGCGTATGACTTGGCTGGTTCCTTTTATTGTCTTCGAAGTAAAGGGTACTTATTCCACATTCCTGGCGCGGGCGTGTTGCTGATGAGTCAAAACTACCATATACGTGAGGACAAGTAAAACGGTTTGTTAACATTTGTATTTATTTCCGTGCTGGGCGGTTGAAAAAGGAGGAATGGAACGGGTTTATCAGGAGTTCATGAATTTATATCAAGTATCCAATAATAGTCACTTCGATTAAAGTTATTTTTAGACTACCGTGCGTTGTTAAATATAACCTCTCACTATTTTTTATGTGGCTATGCCCGAGTGGAATTACTACTTCCCCCTTTTTAACCAACTTCAAAAAAGGAGGTTCTCAATTCAACCGCGAATATATATTTTTTAAAAGTTATAGTCTACTAGCTTCTGAAAGAAAGAACGAAATGCACAAAATCATCAAATCTGCCAGCAGCTTCGCCCATGCGGTCCCTAGGGAACATATTCCCGGGATAAAAAGTAGCATATGTCCTTTTAGCAAGTAGCATATTTCATTTAAATCGGTTCAGTAGTTTTGGCATGAAAGCGGGACAGACAGACAGTCAGAGTTACTTTCGCATTTAATCACGTGTCACGTTGTTTGTCCGCGATGGACTCCTAAACTACTGAACCGATTTTGATGAAACTGTGTAACTATCTGTTATTTGATCCAATTTAAAAGATAGAATAGTTTTTTGGAACGGGAAAAACGGGATACGGGAAAAAACGGGATATGCGCGTACGAAGTCGCGTGCAAAAGTTAGTATTATATAAGTAAGAATGTTTTATTCTGGTATGACACCAGAATAAAACATTCTTACTTATATATCTGGTGTCACCTATAAACTATATTACTGTAAAATTGCATAAAATCCTTTCTGTAGCTTTTATGTGAAGAGGAGTACCAAACAACCATCCATCCATCCTCACAAACTTTCAGACATGTAAAACGGGGTGAATAGAAAAGCTGGGGTAAATAGAAACAAAACTTTGAGTGGTATTTTCACTTGAATGCCACATGATTGGTTTCTAAAAAAATATCAATATTTTAAAACTTATATTGATTTAAAAATTGGATACTGCAAGCAGAATTAAATAAAATGAAAATCCCCTTCAAAGTTTTGTTTCTAATTACCCCTGCGTTTCTATTCACCCCGTTTTACGGCATAACATTAGCAGGATGACTATGACAGGATAGGACTAGTAGAAATAGCATTTTTCCATGGCTTTGCTTCCCACGAAGAGGCTTATTCCACTAAAACATTATTTTTTACGCACTAAAAAATATTTACCAGTATGACACTCATCCTGAGTGTAGCTTTCTATTAGTGAAATAATGTTATAGTAGGTATTTACTTCCCTTTTACAAACACAAAATCAATTTTACCTGTAATAATCATCACGCTAAGACCAATAGGAGCGGAGCAGACGAAGTTGCGCGGCTCAACTAGTTAGTTTAGAAAATAACTACTAAGACTACCACAATTTTAATTATATTAATATTTAAACAATAAAGTCAGAGAGTTAGAAGAAAAAGCAAAGTTCAGCGCGCTTAGCTAATGCAAAAAGCTTACTTGAAGTTTCTTTCACTGTTTAATTGATGGGTACGTGCAGTCTGAATAATTACACACGATCAACCAGAGTGCAGTAGCGAAGGCAAACGTTCCATTCATCATCTTGTTTATTAACCGTGAAGTTTTTAGTGAAATGGCAACATTAATAACTTCGAACATTACTTTCTTTTTCTTAAACAAATTGTCGATGAATTTTATGGATCAGATATTTGTACTAAAAGTATATTTCTTAAAAGAAAACAGTGTGAACTTTCTCGATAATATTCGAAAAATGATTTTATGAACTCGTAATAAAAGAAATCGCACTTATGCCAGGTGATATTAAGGCTTTTATTTCTTGGAAACCGGACAGTTAGCAACAACAAACGACAAAACTTACAAATGCATAAAAAACTTATTAAAAATGTAAGACGCATCGCAAGAACAATCGTCCATTCAAATAGGCAAAGTTCAACGCACATAACAAGTGGTATAGTCCTGGAAAATTAAGGAGGCCCATTATGAGTGAAATATTGAAGAAGGGAAGGTGCATCTACTTGCGGTTGATAGTACGCGAAACCAGAGTGGTGGTGTGACGTGCACATTCACCTGCGCCCGCGACGATTCCGCAGTTGTCTCGCGAACGCGCCACAAACAGACGCCATCTTTAGAACGGTTTTTTAAAATTCGAACATTTTTTTTTCAAGTGTGTGTTGTCAACGGTGACGGATCTTTTTACGCGTAAGTATTTTTTCTTTTTTTTAATTTTCTTTCCGGCCAATTGGTAGGTATTTTTTTCCTTTTTGCTAAATAGGTTTTTGTTTTTATTCGAATATTTGTAACGAAAATAAGACGACTTTTATACATTGAACCAGTGCAATAAATTGACTTAAAGCTACCAATTTCGATAGTATTTTTGCTTGTTTTTCCTTCTATAGAACATACTAGAAGTAAGGCCGGTTTCTTGCCAAGACGTTAGGAGATGTGAACACAATGATACTATAAAAATAAAATAAGAAATTCAATCATGTCTAGAATTTTTTGCTGTAATTTGAACTTATGCATCTCGAATTATGTAAATAAATAATGGAGTAGGTATAAAATCTGCATCAATTTTAGACAAGTCCTTCGATGATGTATCGATTACCTTCTTACAAAAACTTTTAATCTTGGACCTTTAAAAACTAACTTTATTAAATACTATTTAATCTATTTTTAATAGTTTATAAATTTAAACAAAAACATATTTTCATTTCGACTTTTTACTACAATCCAATTTAAATACACTTTAGGCCAGAATAACTGAGCAACGTGTAATAAGTCCTCATATGAGCACAAAAAGGTAGTATTACTGGTATCAAACGTTATGTCACGCCTAGGTAACTTAGCTCATAGTGAGTGAAAGTGAAGCAAGCGCTGCCCATGCGCAGAAGATGAGGGGAAGTTTGACTGAGAACACCGAGTTTCCTTATTACTTGTACACTTACGTTCATTTATACACACACGATTATCTAATGTATTACGAACTTATGACTTTTGTTATGTTACTTTTTTTTGCATGGTCGTGTTTGTGTAGGTATGTTGTAAGTAAAAGTTATGCCTGTATATAGACTTGAACTTGGGGAGGTTTTACCTCGATTTTATTTAATGATCATGTATGAATAATTTGATTGATGTTTCTTTTAAGATTTATTAATGAACAAGCTTTTGCAAGCAAGTGGCACTGATGACAGAAAACTGTGTGGAAATCGGTTACCATGGTATGGGCATGTGATGCAAAGAATTGAGAAAAAGGCCGTAAGGAAAGTTTTGAATATGAATGTGGAGTTATAAGGGTAGGAGTAGACCAAAGAAATGATGGATAGACTGTGTGAAATATGATGTGACTACAAAGGAGAAGACCAATAAAAGAGAAGAACGTAAGAGAAAAAAATGTTGTTGAAAAGTTGAGATAAAATTCAAGTAGAGCTGACAATGAATGAGCCTTTATAGGTTTAAATACTACATAGTGGAGTTCTCTTTTGTATTTTTTTCCTCTTGTTTTATTGAAAAAGCCGACCATCCTTGCTTGGCGCGAGCATGGTCGCCTGGTGGTATATTTTTATACTAGCTGACCGCGCAACTTCGTCTGCGTCATATTTTTCATTAACGTTCCGCTGCTTTTGATCGCAGCTTAATTTTATATGACCAATAGCTTTCCTCCATAAATAAGCTATCCATCACTAAAATATTTTTTCAATTCGAACCAGTAGTTCCTGAGATAAGCGCGTTGAACCAAACAAACTCTTTCAGCTTTATAATATTACCTAGTATAAATTCTCCTATTTCCTTATTTTATTCTTCAAGTACCATAACTCTATGTTTCAACCCTATACCATTCAATAGTTACTCATCTTAGTCCAAGAAATCCAAAGTGTAGGTATAAAGATAGACTAACTTTATGGAATATTCTATAACGGTACTAAGGTATAAAAGTTGCCTTATCTTCTAACGGATGGACTATAACTAGCGGTATAGTCTATAACCCATCTGAGTTACAGTTATACTTTGCGAAAAGGATAAGAAAATCGATAAATATAGACGATGGACAGAATAGCAGTTATGTTAATCAATAACATTAATTACAGAACGGTATTAAACTTGAATGTTTGTAAAAAACTAGTAGTTGTTATTTTTGCAATTCAAAAACAACTGGATTAATGAGTTTGTGATATAAGCTTAGAACATATAACAACGTACAATGCAATATGAACTATAGCTTCCAACATAATTAGATACCTACCTATATTTTTTGTTCATGCACCAGCTTTTTTGATCTTTAAGTGTAATGAACATGGTCTTCATAAAATACCAGTGGTTGTGGGCAACCACTGGTATTTTATGAAGACCATGTCAGGCTTCGCCTACATAGGAACATTGCATTTTTTGGTATAAATAATAGCCATAAGATGTGATAGTGAAGCTTTTTTAACCGACTTCTAAAAAAGAGAGGGAGGTTCTCAATTCGACAGCGTATATATATAAATTTCTTTTCATGTGTGTTCGCGCATAACTTCGTCGTTTATGATCCGATTTCGATGAATATTTTTTTAATATGAAAGGGTATGCTTTCGAGATTGTCTTATTGCCACCACGTCAGGATCTGATGATGGAAACCCTGAGAAATCGAGGACAACTCTCGAAAATTGAAGGCATGCATCTGGTAAAAACTTGAAATTCGTGTGTATATCGGGTGATGCTACAAAAAAATTAAGATTTGGATCAAATCTGTTGATGGAGACGACAGAAAGTCAAGGGAACTCCACATCGGTATGTAGGAACTACCAAGTGTTTGGGCTTATTTCATTCGTATTGACGAGACCTTTACACCGAAAGCACTTAGTAAGTTTTATTTTCATAACATAACATCATGTATGCTGTGAATGGGTACGCAGGTACCATTAAAAAGTGAAAAATAAAAAAACTTTTTTACAAAAAATATAACTGACTTCCAAAACAAAACACTACAAAGTATAAAATAACTTTATTTCGGAATTCGGTGTTTTTGGTTATTTCGTTTTTGACACCGACTTTTTAACCTTTTAATATTATTATATAGTTTTGAAATAAATTAGAACAAGAAATCAAGAATCATTTATGTTTCTTTATACTCTCCGGCTATCCTTTTCTCGCCTGTTAAGTTTTCTTAAAGCATTATTCAGGGATTGCTTTAAGAGCAAAGGCAGCTGCGTCCTTCTTTCTGCTAATATCTAAGGGCCTATATGTTTGTAGCAGTGGTGGCCGAGTGTAGCAGTGGTGGCCGAGTGGTAACGGCTCCGACTTACCAGTTGTAGGTCGCGTGTTCAAACCCAGCCAGGCACATTACTTTGTGTAATTTATTTCATCACCACTGCTCTCAAAACGGTGAAGGAAAACATCGTGAGGAAACTGGCATGTCCTAGAACCAAAAACTTCGAAGACATGTGACATTCACCAACCCGCATTTGGCCCGCGTGGTGGATTACGGCCCATTCCCTCTCCTAGAGTGGAGGCCTGAGTCCCAACAGTGGGAACATTATAGAAGGCCGACTATGCTATGCTATGCTATATGTTCCCTGGTAATATCTAGGTGAAATTTTTTACGCGACGACGATGTGCAGTTGACGCGCACTGACGCGCTTCAAACCAAACTTGAGACGCAGACAGCCTTTTGGTCATCGACATCGCCGTGAGCGTGCGTTCGTAAAACGTGCGTCGTCGGCGCGTTATAAATACGCCGTGTGCATAGGTTCTAAAAGAGGTACATTTTCATTGCTATACAAAAAATTGCTAAATAAAGTTTAACATTCAGCCTAGGCCGCTCCATGTAAAATACTGGTATTCAGTCAAATCCGGCTTGACTGGAAGCCGACTCCAATGTAGTTGGGAAAAGGCTAGGCAGATGATGATTCAGCCTAGGCTGTCCCCAACTATGTTGAGGTCGTCTTCTAGTATAACCGAAAGCAATATTTTACGGGCCCGACTGCTAAACAATAGCCCGAAAACATCCAATACAGAAATATTATTTTTTAAGCCTGCTCTCTCGAAAAAAGCTTAAAAACAGCGTGCAGATGAAGCAGCTTTTCGTCGGCACTAACAGAGAAATACATCTGAAAAAAGCTAGTAATCTACATGATATGATACATCATTTAGTTTAGCCAGAATTTATGTATCGGTATCACATAATAAGAAAAAAAAAACACCAAATCACCTCCAAATCGTTGAGATGAAACCATTTTACTCCTTAATTTTTTTATCAAAAAGGTATAAAAAATATATTTGCTGCTTTGCAATACAAACGAAAATAATTTGGTTGTGTTACTTTTTAAAAACATGTATTATTTTTATTATTAAAATGCGGGTAGCGGAGTATCGCGTAAAGGGGTAGTTAGCTCCGTTTGTATGCACAAGGTCATTGTCATGAATACAAGCCTTAAGGAACAGAAGTTTTCAGGTTTGGCAAGCTCGTGTATCCACCACTGTTCACCTAAGCGTAAGCGATGATGTGGTTGACGATGAAACACGCATAAGGAAAATGTATGACTCACTTTCAAAATTGTTTAATTTTGTTGAAATTAAGTCAAAATGATTTCGAGTAAATTAAGTTATCGGTAATGACAGGCTCGTAGAGTCGAAGCTCCAAAGTCTTCAGCATCGACGCCGAGTTGCTGGCCTGTCGGTTTTCTATCGATTGCATTTTGGTGAGTGTGCGACGGAATTGCATGATTTAATTCCGCCAAGCCCGTTCCAACATCGGACCACAAGACGAACGGCGATGCGCCACCGGTACATGGTGGACATCCCACCCACACGCACTAAACAATATGGGCACACATTCATAGTGCGTACAGCTAAGGAGTGGAATTCCCTACCAGAGTCTGTGTTTCCAGATAGCTACAACCTGGGAGTTTTTAAGACAAGAGTGAATAGGTTGCTTCTAGGCAAACGTGCTCCATCTTCGACCGCATCGTCGCTTACCATCAGGTGAGATAGTGGTCAAACGTATGCCTATCTATAGAAAAAAAAGGGTGACAGAACTCTGACAACATTGATTTGACGATATACCTACCCAATTAATTAGGCTATCTATTTTTTTCCTAGAATTTAAATAGCAGACGTCAAGCTCTGATCATAATTTATCTAAGCTAACTTAAGTCGAACTTAACTGTAACTTCACAGACGACGACAGGTTTCCCGCGAACATTCACAAGTTATCCGTTCATTGGCTTATGTACAACTTAAACAGGAAACTAAGTTGTTACACTCAACTGCTTCTCACTATGACAGCTTTCTATTTTTCTTTCATTTTATGCTCAGGATGGGAAAGTGGCTTTTACTAGTAAAAAAAATAAAGTTTTAATAAAGTTAATGGGGAAAAGCTGGATTAAGGTACAAGTTGGTAGCCAATTGCAGGCAGCAGCAACAGGAGACGGGTCACCACGTCACTACTGGTTTCTATGTATTTCTATGCTTATACCATATACCTTTCCTAGCTAGCGATACGTCACCTGCCCCTATTTCATAGAAATTAAAAAAAAAAACAGAGCTGCGCGGCGACACGTCGCGTGTCGCCTGCTGCTGGTGTCTGCAGTCGGCTACAAACTTATCCCTTTATACTAGACGATTTATCTTTCATGAAAACAGATCCACGCGCACAAAACGTTTTGGGAACACATTCATAGTGCGTGCAGCTAAGGAGTGGAATTCCCTGCCGGAGTCTGTGTTTCCTGATAGCTATAACCTGGGAGTATTTAAGTCAAGAGTGAATAAGTTACTTCTAGGCAAGCGTGCTCCATCTTCGACCACATCATCGCTTACCATCAGGCGAGATAGTGGTCAAACGCGATCCTATAAATAATAAAAAAAAACATGGTTTTCTAAAGAATATCGAATCTACTCTTGTACCTACTTATGTTTTAATCCAAGACAGGGCCTACCCTACCCGTGTGCCGAGTTTCTTGCAAATCCGTTTAGCCGCTGAATGGATTTGGACGAGACTACCAGTGAGTGAACAAACAGTGATCTTAAACAAAATTCATAGTTACTTTCGCATTTATAATAAGTATTAGTATGGATATAGATTGATAGTATGGAGTATGAATTTGTACATTCACTAAGTTAATATAGTATCACTAGCTGACTCGGCAAACGTTGTTTTGCCATACAAAAAAAAATACCCAACCACCTATTCTCATACCTACCGAATATACACACAAAATTTCATGAAAATCGCTCGGGCCGTTTCGGAGGAGTTCGGTAACAAACACCGTGACACGAGATTTTTATATGTTAGAAGATATTCATTAAACTTCTTACCTGTGCCTTTGTAAAATATTAGGTAGTCAGTAAGATGATAAGTATGTCAGACTTTTTTAAGATATAGAACAGCCATTCATGAAGGCTATAAACATCCTCCCGATTTCTTTTGCTTTCATAGACAATTAATATTTTTGTCATTTATTGAAAAGCTCCTTGGCTTACCTACTTAGGTACCCCTTGCTTGCACTCAACATTATACCCAACCGCTAAAGTGTGCTCAAGATCACTTCAAACGAATACTCAGAAGCACATAGCCAACATCTCGTATGTGGAAACTGCGACCGGTTGCTAGCACCAGGCAATATTTAGCCAACTTAGCCGAGTCCAGTGCGTTAAGTAATGTTAACTTTATTGCAATCGCCTAAGGGAAACGCATACTTGGTTGCGTATGTCACTTAAGTATTCTATAATATGCTGGATACCTAATTACAGTGTGTGGAAAAAATATTGAGACATTTAAGATATAAGTATTCAGTTTAAAACTTCTAAACAAAAATGTAAAAGTAGGTATTTGTTTGTTTTTTTATTTATAAGAAATTTTATAACTTATTTCAAGCTACGCTACGGCGGAATGGGTGTGATGGGCTTCTTTTATCCCAAAAAAACCTGTCAAGAGTGAGTAGGACTCGCGTGCAACGGGTTTCGAACGATTTTTTTTTTAAATGTTGTTTTAACACTATACACTTCTTATAGGATTTTCTGTAATTTATAGATAAAGATCTATTACATTCATGTTTTTTTTTTCAAAATTTTAGGCTTAGTAGTTTCGGTGATAGTGGAATGACCATATTTCGTCTAATTTCTTGAATAACTTCAAAACCATTTACTTTAAAACTATAAAAAAAAAAAACATAATTAAAACCCTCACAGTAAGCCCTTTCATTTGATATGTCACACTTTTTTAATTTCTAATTAGACCCCCAAAAGTGACCCCCATACTAAAAAATTAATAATTTACGTAACCCTTCCGTGTTTGGGTTACAGAAGTCCATATGTGTACCAAATTTCAACAGAATCGGTCCAGTGGATTCGGAGAAAACTGGCTGTGACAGACGGACAGACAGACAGACACCCGAGTGATCCTATAAGGGTTCCGTTTTTTGTTCGGAACTCTAAAAATAATATTTTCCGTACCCCATGATTTCAGCGAAACCGATATGGTTATAAATCACATCATTATAACAAGAGTAGGTGAATTTCTAGAGTGATTTTTACTATTAAAATATTCCAAAAATGACGCATAGTAATGCCCGTTTTGTCTATGGTCTGAAACAAGAAAAAAACGAGACGTTTTTCCATTGAACCGTTTCATTAAGTAAAAGCAAGCTTTTATTACTCGTAAAAGTCTAACTATCAATATAGATAGTCTTAGTACACATGGAGCACAAAAAAACTGTTTTATTTTCTAAAGACATGAAACATTTAAACATAGATTCATTTCTAGAAACTAAATAAAAAGCAAACATTTCATTTTCTAAACAATTTAATCAGTGTGAGTGCAACTATAAAATCTAGCTAAGTAAAGGATTTTTGAAGACCAAGTTTTTATTTCTATTGCAAGGTTATCTAGCCCTATCTCCTGAATTGTTGACAACCATGTTATTTTATACTTGGCTCACCAAAGGTCAAGGAAGGGTCAGGACATTGACCCCGGATTTTCTCGCTCATTTATTAAACCACATATTTCCATTTTTACGCAATTTTATAAACGGAATTTATTTTTAATAAAAGACTTTATGAGATTTAGAAATGCGGGTTTTATATTTTTTCGAAATTAAAAATATCGATGTGTTGAAAACGATTGCCAAGTATTTTTCTTTGTTCTTTTCGTTGAGTTTTATAAATCTTTTTATATTTATCGTGTCTTCATATAATAACTTAGCTTAAAGTACCTACTATTGTAAGCTATTGCTTTCAATATTACGTATATCAGGAAACGTGGTTTGTACAGTTTCACACGTAAGTTAACTTTTTCAATTAAAGTGATTTTATTTTACAACCAATCAATATAAAATTTTACGACGTTAATATTCATTTACCTACTATTAATTACTTATTATTATTGCCAATTAACGATAACTCAACTCTTCCGTCAAGTCTAAAAACTATCACTTGGCGAAATAAATAGCATATTGCACTATATGAAAACATACTAATAAATTGTTCAAACACTGTCTATGCCTTCTTATATCTTCCTAAACACTATTTACTGAAAAAGCATACTTATTGAATAGCACACACTAAAATTTGTCATAAACTGTCGTGTTGTGTCGATTTGTTATACACGACATAACGAAATGTCGAGTTCACAACTGGCATGTTACAAACTACCGACTGAAATTCAGCTAGAAACATCAAACATTCCATCGTAAACTCATATCGTGTTTACAATCGCACATAAACATTTATATAACAAGAGTAATAGCTTATAATTCGTACATATTAACGCTAAAAATGACAGCAATTCATTAAGCAGTAATAAAAACTACGCGAAAGTATAAAAATAGCCGTCAAACGGTCGTAACGAGTCGAGAATGTGATGATTTGATTACAGAAATAAAAGCGATTATATACATATATGTACATATTTATGTGTTATGTATGTACGTAAATAGCGGTTTTATTGTGTAACTGCAGTTTATTCTAATGACTGTTATATTTAAGTGTTATTTTTGTTGTGTAATAAATCTGGCCGGCAGTGTATTCTGAGACCATCTTTGAAAGTAACGATACAAAATTTATTTTTTAGCCAACCACATTCTTAAAGTCGATCTCTTTAACTAAGCGGTTAATTTTCCTTCAAAACAAAATCCGTTGGACAAAGTTATAACTTAAACAGAACTTCGCTAAAGCCAATCCGTCGCCTCCGGAAACACTCAAAAATCTTGTTTAGTCTCCCAGTAATCCTCTACTTTGTTGATAGACACCTAAACTTAATTTTAGGCAAGATAAACAGAACCAACCCAATTTAGAATTTACGTAGAAAACTTTTGGCACAAAATGTCGAACAGGCCTATCAAGGTTGATCAGTTTCAAAACTATTTGCATTCATCTCATAATCTTTCCGACACCTCGCAACGGTTACATAATACGCGCGTAATTTAACCATTGATGTACATTGCTGGTAATGTTCTGTCCCCATTGCGGCATTGTCTTACTAACTCTTCGATGGTGCATGAATATTGATGGTGGTCATAAAGTCGCGAGGCGGTCAGTGAGCCCGTTACCTCCTTATGTAAGAGACGATTTGAATGAATGAGTGGTCTCTTGACGGCTGATCGTGATCGAAATTAGAATGATCTAAGATTAATGGCTGATACTGATAATGGAGAAATTTTGGCTTTGTATTATGTTTAGTTTCCGTCAAAATGTCTACCAAGGCTTGTTCAATAAAAGTTTGGCAACACTGAAGTCAAATCTATAGTGTTCATGTTTTGTTTTTCTTTCAATCTTTATTTTAGGTTCATTAGGGCCAATTTTTCAATAGTCAGATAAATAATATCAGAGGAATAAAAATGGCGGTTTGACAGCTTTTGCATTGAAAATGTGTCAAACAGCCATATTTGTTCTTCAGTTAAAAATTATCAGACTATTGAAAAATCAGCCCTTACTCGACTAGAAGGAAGGGTTATGTTTTTCGCGCGTATTTTGTATGTATGTTTGTTTGTTTGTTTGTGAATTTCTTTATTACCTCGTATCTTCCAAACGGTTGCATGGAGTTCGACTATTAAGGTGTCGTTAGATTCATTTAAAAAACCCAAGTGTCCTTAGATAGGTGTTTTGAAAAAAAAAGCAATATGGCGGATTTTGGGGGCTATAGTAAGTCGTCAATATTTTTTTAACCAAACCTATCGAGTAGGGTATTAAAATGAAAGAAATTAAATGGAGGTTACAAATATATAAATAAGCCATATATGTTAAAATAATTAGGAAACAGTTTTCGTTCATAAAAGTGTCCGGTTTCGGTCTTTTTAGTGTATTGTTTATAAGTTGACTTTTTTTCAGTCGGGTTTTTTGATTTTTCTATTATATTTAGTATTGTTTTTTTTTGTAACATTTTACTGTTATCGTGTTACAGTTACTGAGATTGTGGAAGGTAGTTAAATTTGGTACTTAGCTCCATCCGATTGGACAAGAAACCGACACTAAAAGCAGTTTTAGCTTTCATAAAAATCGGGCTCGAGAATCTACAAGTTCTGTCAGTATTTTTCGCAATTCCTCATAGTTTTGGTTTCGGCCATACACGCACACTTGAAACGTTACCCTGTATAGTTGGGAAAATGCTAGGCTGATTCATGATAAAGATTTATGAAACTTCGGTCGAAGATGGAGCACGCTTGCCTATAAGTAACCCATTCACTAAAAAAAAAATCTTCGAATTTAAAATTCTTTTTAAGTGAAAGTTTCTGTTTTTAGACAACCACTTTCGTGACACCCTGCAGCTTTTCACGCCATGCAGCGACAAAAAACATTTATATAGGTACCCTCGTCCCAATAAATAACATAAACAAGTTCTCTGTGGTAACCTCAGGGTATGCACACCATGCCCACAATAAACAGTTAGGTACCCTCGTCCAAGTAAATAAAACACGCCAAGTTAACGACCGGCAAAACAAAATGACATCACAATCACTGCACCTGAATACAAAGCATTAAAAACTTCATATTCAACAAAAATGTTGCGAGACCGCCAATTGATGCCAACCGTGAAATAACTCAATCGACTGTTTAGTACGTTTCTCTATACATTATTTATTAGACAGTGTAACGTGCACATACACATACGATCACTAATAGGCATGCACGAACACACACATTATCACATATACAGAAACTTGGTTTGGAAGGTACAGTCGTTAAATGTGTTAAGTATGTAGGGTACTTGACTACTATGAAGAATATACATGAATGAACACGTCTTACATATATTTGGTAGATGTTATTAAAACAGTACTACCTACTCGTGACAAAAAATAATAAAATTGGTGAAAAAAACAGAGAAGTTATACGATTTTGAATTTATTTTCCTATCACACATAAAATGTCGTTTGTATTGGATGGCTTCAATTCAATATGGCGGAACTTGTCAGTGTCGTCACACGCTATTAGTGTTGTCTCTGTTTATCCCAGATTTTAAAACGCTGATGACACCGCCAAATTTTTGAGATTTTTCAGCAATATTTATTAACTGCGTCAGCTCTCTAGGTTTTAAGAAATGAAATTAAAACAAAATCATTCAATATGGGCCTAATATGTTCCCACTGCTGGGACATAGGCCTCCTCTCTGTTAGAGGAGTGGGCTATCCATCACGCAGGTTCATGGATGTCACATGTATTTGTTTTGTGTTTTGGTTCTTGGACAAGTCTGTTTCCTCACGATGTTGTTCTTAACAGTTTTTGAGAGCAGTGGTGATGAAATAAATTCCTCAAAGTAAAGTCTGCCTGGCAGTGCCTGGATTCAAACCCACGAAGACATACTTATTTGCAGTTCACTAAAAATATGGCTGTATGCCCATTGGAGCAGAATGGAGCTGATAAGAATACAGGTGAAGTCCAGAGCGAAGAAAATACCAATGAATAGATTTTTGTTAAATATAATAAATATTTATCAAAATTCTATTCATTAGTTCACTGTTTATTATTCTCGGTGACAAACAGTTATGGTTTATATTATTTTTGTTTATTCATTTACTTAATACTTATTATAATTTTTTAAATATTTCGCTAAAAAAAATAAAAATATATTTAAAAGTACAAAAATAGTAGCCCACTGGTATTGGGAACGGGGTTTATATTATTACGAATATTTTTTTCTGCGTAGATAAAACTTAAAGCAATAAAAATATTCTCAGAAAAGCGATATCCAAGTTCCAGCACATGCATGGGCTGACTTAATAAGTACCCACTTACCTATTAAGTTATAGTTAGGCACCCTACCTATGGGTATACTTATCGCTTTTGTCAACTGTACCTACATTGTATGCGTGAACGAAACTGACCATGTAGAACATCATTACACCATAGCATTCGTATGCGAATCCCGACTTTACGTATTTGGTATAGAGGTCAATATAGCGGGTCAGTGTATGACAGAAATAAGAATGCGTTTCCCTTATTAATTATCTTCATTGATTTAGACCAGCCGTACTCAACCTTTTTTCTCTCTGGGCCCCATTGCGCTTCTACTATTGTTATGGGCCGCAACAACTCACAGTAAAAAAAAAACAACATATCATTTTAATAGCAGTGTACGACTAAACGCCGACAGACAATACGCCGACAGACTGAACACCGACAAGACTTTACTTCGACGGGACTCTTCGCCGACAGAACACTTCGCCGACAGGACTCTTCGCCGACAGGGCTCATCAGCGACGCAACTTGTCTCCGACGCTTGTACGACACACTGAAGATCGACAACACCCCGACTCAGAGTATCCCGACTGGGATAGGTTAGAAGATTGATTCGGATTGGTTATTTTTTTTTTATTGCGTCGCTGTCGCCGTCGAAGTAAAGTCTTGTCGGTGTTCAGTCTGTCGGCGTAGTGTTTGTCGGCGTTTAGTCGTACACTCTTTTAATAGTATCTACATGAATAGGAACTTTAAGTTTGTGATAAAAATACCGTTTTCATATGGCATAGGCCAACTTTTTTACGTTAATAGTGGGTGTGGTATAGTCTCAGCACATCGTCAAGGAGTAAGTCAGTACAGTATAGACACATACACATTGATGCACTGACTAAATATTGCATCAATATTGTGCTAGTCTACAGGGCTACACGGAAAAGCTTGACGGGCCACATGATTTAGACGAAACGGAACACTAACCGCTTCTTCTTCTTTCATCTTATCGTGTGGGCAGTAAGGTCTAACTACCCGACACACCCTAGTGTCAGAGTTTCTAAACCGCCTCAATGGCCTCTGATATGATTTATTTGACGACCGCCATTTGGCGGCCGAGACCACCGGCTTATACGTGCCTTCCAAAGCACGGAATACGCCTACAACTAAGCCCGAAACTACGGACTTTGGGCTTAGAAAGTAGCCCCCCAGTCTTGCCAAAGGGTGTTACCCAGTTACTGGGTTGTGGAGGTCGGATAAGCAGTCGTTTTATGTAAAAAATACTGGCTATCAGCTACATCCAGTTATAGACTGGAAGCTAAACCATATCAGCAAAAGTTTTCCAAACTACATCAGTTTGGAAAACTTAAGGCAAATCGATCTTCTAAATTAGATAATTAATTAGTGAACTAAATATATTAGTACTCGCATATCCCGTTTTTTCCCGTTCCCGTAGGAATTACGGGATAAATCCTCTCTTAATGCTACCCTACGGAGTGTAGCGAAGCTACATGCCAAATTTCAGCTTTCTACGACCAGTAGTTTCGGCTGTGCGTTGTCTGTCAGTCAGTAACGGAAGAATTTTATATACTAGGATTAATTATTTGTTAATGGAAATTAGATAAGCGTGAGAGATCGAGATTAATTGCAATTCTATATCTACATCAATTAATTAGTGAGCAATTAATATTATTGCTCTACGGTTCATCCGTGATTCGTTTGACCGTACAATTTTTGTATGGTCACCTTGATATCCTCGTATATTGTTTCAAAAAGTAAAATCTAATTGTTGGAAAGATTAGGGAGAAATCTATTATCAATTATTATCATCAAGTTTTTTTATGATCTGTTCAAAAATACCTAGATAAAATAAAGTCGCATCGAAATTAAAAGTATATTTTTTCGCATAAATAAAATTAACCTGTTGTTCTAAAATATTATTTCAAAGAGCCTAAGTACTTTTTCATGAAAATAAATTTCAATTTAAATGAACACGAGATAATGCGAATTTTATTTCGTAAAAGTGAGTTTTACGAAATAAAATTCGCATTTTCATTCGCTCACTGACTGCTAATAAATGAAATTAAATATCGCAGAACTCTGAACTCAACTTACTTAATGAGTTTCAGTTCGAAACATGCACCCCAAAACCAGCAAATATCTCCCAAGACACTTATTCTGAAGAACTCAACTTAATCAATGCATTAGTTGCTTTGATTAAGTTTAAAACTTTAAAGACTCCGCACTCAGGTCGGTCACAGCAAAGACAGTCTCCACAGGTTCTCAGTTCTTAGATGGCAATAATCTACAATGATCATGCGGCGTCCTCCATAGATCATGGCACTCCATTAATCTTGCGGCACAAACCCAGTCACCTGCACATGTCGGGACCTAATGACTGCATTAGCAAACAGTGTTAGCTAAATATTCCCGTAGGAATTTCAGAAAATCCTCTTTTAGTGCTCCCCTACACTCCCCAAGGAACCTACATGCCAAATTTCAGCTTTCTACGACCAGTTGTTTCGGCTGTGCGTTGTCTGTCAGTCACTCAATCAGTCAGTAACGGAAAAATTGTATCTACATTGATGATAATTGATAATCATTTCAGCCACAAGATATCCACCAACATCTGTTGGACATAGGTCTCCACCAGCAGTTATCGGTTCACCTTGTGGGAGGCCTTCCAAAGCTTCGTTATCCTGCTATCCTATACGCGGTTGTCACTCCAGAACCTTTCGACCCCATCGACTATCTGCCGGTCATTTCTGGAAACATGTCGAAGTCAAGGCTTGAGTGAAGTGATCACGAAGTGAGCTGTCATTCCATCTTGATTACATGGATTGACAGCTCACTATGTAGTCACTTCACCCAAATCTTCACTACGACATTTTCACAGAATCGACCGGCTGTTCTGCGAGCTGAATATTGGCCCAAACAAACCATAACTTTAGTGTGGCTATCAATACAAAGCCAAAGTCAAAGCAAAGTCTTTGCCAAGTTTACAAAACGGAGGCCAAGTTTAAAATAACATTCTATTGACAGAGTACACCCTTCAGATTATTGCTTGAACAAGCCGACGAGCTGCCAAGTCGGTGCACAAAGCCACCTTTGAGGCGGCCACGCGAATTTTCCTTTAACAAGTGTCAGTGTTGGGGAAAATATCGAGAGTTTTTATCGATAAAATGAAATGGCACTTGACATTTAATGATTAAACTTATATTGTAGTGTTTGTAGTCGAGAAAATATCTATGTTTTAGTACAGAAGATTGTATGATATAAATAATAATTTGCGAATAGAAAACCACTTTATATAAAAGCTGATTTACGAGAAGCGTCAGAGAAATTAATTAAAGTTTACAAAGTAATAAAGTTTTCAAAGGAAAACTATGTGATTTAAGCTCACACAGTGAGAAAGCATATATGTACTTACTTACCAGTAAAAAAAAGGGCTTTTTCATGTGCAATGGAACAATATTTTTACTTTTATGTTCAACTAGCTTCTGCCAGCGGCTTCGCCAGCGTGATCCCTAGGGAACATACTCCCGGGATATATACGTGTTATTCTAGACAATAATCTACCTCTGTGCCAAATTTCAAGAAGATCATTTAAGGTGTTCTGACGTGAAAGAGTAACAAACATCCATCCATCCATCCATCCTCAAAAACTTTCGCATTTATATTATTAGTAGGAAGTAGGATTGATTCATTTTTAAGATGAAATTATGCTGCACCGCAAAAAAGTATCGACACTGTCACATCACTATCGAAGCCTGACGTTTATTTTTAAATTTAATAACAACCAGGGCCTGTCCAATGTCCATGCTAGCTTTATAAAAGGACTAGGTTGTAACAATCTTTTTATTAAAAACTCTCCAATATTCAATATCCTGTCTGAACTGAGATTAATTTGAGTAAGCTGATGACTCATCTATTTTATTTACAGACAGTATAAACCCTTTACTAGAAATGTTTAGGTAGTTACATAAAGGTAAACAAACAATCTTGGTGTGACTTTTTACACAAACACATATTAAACAAATAAACTAGTGCTTAAACTAATGGTTCAAGTCATTTAGTTTTCGTTATTGTTGTGTTTACATTGTAATTTAATTGCTATTTATTTATAAACTGAGTTTTGAAAATAAAAAAAAACACATTAAGATTATTTACCATTATTTAACTACTTTTTTGTCAGAGACTACTCGCGGACTTGACTGTGTGGGCCGCATTAGAATTTACGGCCCCCAGCCGAGGCTATGCAACTTAAAACAAAAATTCCGCTCGCTGAGGGCACCCCCTGTGGGGCCTGTGGGGTCATGACATTATTTAGGGAGTTTAAAGCTAAAGGCTCAGCGGCGCGGGCTGACTCGTTAGGCAAAAGACGGGGGGGCATTACAGGGGCATCGCGATGGGCCTCGACGGCGAGGCCGGAAAACGGAACGCGGTCTGTTTTTGTGTTTTCTGAGAGTGCTGGTTTTCCTACAGCTTTTTTGAAGGATGTTTTTAGTGTCGATTTCTACTGGGCTGGTATGTATTGAAGTAGTGACCATGATACAATCTTTGACAGCCGTTACGTCGGGTAGCCAAAAGCTAGAATTTTTTTTTACCGCTTTACCCAGTTACTGGGGTGTGGAAGTCAAACAGAAGATCACTCCATGTAAAATACTGGTTTCAATGGTAGCTCACTCCAACATACTTGGGAAAAAAGGTAACAGGCAGATTCATGTTGATCCTCTGTTACCATGTCAAACTAATAATTTATGCCCAACAATATTCAGCTAGGTAAACTTTCAATCAGGCTCAGTATATGTATTGGGTTATATGCATAATGAATATTTAATATTGGCCCTGAGCGCTTTTCAATTTCTATAGAATGATATGTAGCGAATAATTAATTTATAACCTTCAAATAATTGGGGCTGTGTCATCGCTTGATAGGTTTAAACAGTCTATCAATTATATTATGCAAATATTTATTTAAAAGAGGGTAAATTAATTTACTTTTGCCTTTTTCGGTATCATCATTATAAGCTTAGACTTTTCCAAACTATATTGGGATCGGCTTCTGCTCTAGTCTCTAACAGCAGACAGCCGAATATTTTTAATTAGTATTCTTCATTGAGCCAACTGCCTCCGTGGTCGAGTGGTTTAGGCGTTTACCTTGTGACCCGGTGGTCGTGGGTTCGATTCTCACGGGAAGCATATTTTGTAAAGTTGTTTCCAGTTTGGCTAAGTCTGCTAGGACATTGCAGGCTTGAATCAACTGATTGTCTGATAAAAAGATGATTCCGTGCTTCGGAAGGCACGTATAAGCCGGTGGTCCCGGCCGCCAAATATCAATCGTCAAATAAACCACGTCAGAGGCCCTTGAGGCGGTTTAGAAACTCTGACACTAGGGTGAGTCGCGTTAGACCTTACTACCCACACGATAAGAAGAAGATGGAGTGACTGTCTACCTGAGTTTCATAACCTACTGGTTAACACTATACCCTTTGACAGTGGCGTAGCTAGTCGCAAAGGGGCCCTGTATCCAACATTTCGGGGCGGCCCGTTTTAGGGCCCGTTTTATTTATCTTTTTAAACAAAATAGGCCCTACTAGCTACTAGGAGGAACACGGATGGGTTTTAGTCAGTAAAAGTCTGACACTCCCTCCTACTTCACCCAGAGCGGGAGGAGTCATTTGATGACTTCCCATCCTTAAAAAAAAATGCCACGAAGGAGACGGTGGGACTAAATGTATAGCTTTGCGTCCACACGTCGTTGGGTCCCTTGTAGTCCAGGGACCCTTATCTGTGAAACGGTTATCGTTTATCTTTGGTACGGCGGTAACTACGCCCCTGCGTCCTTTGACTCGCTGAACAAAGTAAGTTACGAAGTTTCCAATCACAAGAATGTCAAAGCTAAGAGAAAATTCCAGAGAGCAATATTTGTTGAAGGTGTTTTCGGCAGGTTTGCAAAACCTAGTGATTCACCTTTGTTTGAGTATATTATGCGGCTTACCCAAATGTCCTTACTTTGGCATTGTTCGTCGGTTCGTTGAGCTCCTCAAAGTTCTGAGTTGAGCTGCACGATAACTGACAAATGCTTGCACTATCTGGACAAGCCCACTCAAACCTGTGTGGTGCTTTCCTCAAAAGGCCACCTTAGACGTTAACCTACATGGTTTTCATATTATTATGTTATTGGCGATTGTATGGACTTCAAAAGAGACTATGACCTCTGAGTTTGTTTCGGTGTTTCTTCTCAGGGTAGTCAGCTAGGAAATACCGGCTTCATTTAGATTAACATGACAAAAAAAAAATGACGTGTAAAAGAGTTACTTGTAACCTATTTGCAAAATAAAATGTCATTTACCATCATCAACGTCATCTCATCCGAAATACGTCCACGAACGACGAATATGACATCTGAGTATTATTGGAATAGGTCTGAGAAAATCTAAAAATAACCATAATGTAAAACTACAATAGTAGTAAAGGCAAAAAGGTCCTAAAATTGGCTCTCTCAATTAAAAGGCCAATCCAATATACCCACTTTCTTGAATATTTAAAAAGATAATTTAGCTAAATCGTCTGAAACGAATCCAGTGGAAGTTTAATTAAAATCTTAAAACCATTTAGTTCTTACAATAAATTGTTAGCTTGAAAGATTAAGCTGAAAGGTTTACTACCAATTACGACCACGGATTAAATCTGTAAACCCGAATAAACTAATCTCTAATCTGCTTAATCTCCATTAGTTAATAAGTACTTTCAAAGATATCCAAGTCGGCAGGTGCTACTTAAAATCCAAAATAGTATTATTTTAGAGAACTCGTGTTAGTAATAAAACATCAATTGATTCCTCCCGCTCTGGACGGAGCTGAGGGGAGTGTCAGACTCTTATTGACTAAAACCCATCCGTGTTCCTCCTAAAGCCCTTTGCGTTCCAGGGGCCGCGGTGACTCTTTCGAACAAATTCCACAAGCGGAGTTTTTTGCTAGAACACAAAAGTTCTCTTCATAAAACCAGCACGCAAATTCACCCTCAGTTGTCATGGGATCAAAGATGGACGCAAACCTGTGAGCAGCCGGTCGCAATAGCCGTCGCGACGCAACAAAAATTAAATAATTTATTGTAAAAAAATCAGCGGCCGCCATGTTTTTTGGTCGATCGGGGCCATAGGATATTAAACACTGTGTTTTTTAAAAAAGGATGTTTAAACTGCGTGATTTGGTACAATGTGGGATGTCATTATGCGTCAATTTAAGTTGACAACCAAAAACATGTTTTTTATAGATTCTAGTGATTTGACTTTATATGAGTAAGTAGTACTTATCGAGTGAAAATCAAAGTTACTGCAAAACTAACTCTAAAACATACCCGCAGTACAATTCCTATGAAAAATGTCACTGTGCACTGATGCGACACCGTTCCTGTCTGTGGGAGCCCCATTTAAAAAAGTTAAGCCAACAGTCGCCTTATCCACAAACTAGCTTTTGCCCGCGACTTCGTACGCGCGTAACCCGTTATTTCCCGTTCTCGTAGGAATTTCGGAAAATCGGGACCAGTAATTTCGGCTGTGCGTTGTCTGTCAGTCACTCAATCAGTCAGTAACGTAAGAGTTTTATATATATTGATGATGATTGATGATTAGTCGCTTCTATTCACGACATAACGAATCAAAGAATGAGTTTGCAAGAATAACTGCATACCATTTAGGTATGTTACAATTTGTATACTAGCTAAGTACCACCCTATCGCTTTCGGATATCCTGGGCCCCAAGTCTGCTATTACAATAGTGTCAGAATGGTCTATCATTGATTTCATAATGGTTGATTTTGACAAGATTCTATGCCATTTCTTTCAATGGAGTGTCAGTGGTTGACCACTGGATATAAAAGCGTCATTGTGACTTTTTCTTGAAGTGTTGCGATAGTAAATAAATAAAAAAAAAACTCCATCATCAGACACTCAAATTGCACGCAACTGGTTTCGTTATGCACACCTAAAGAAACTACATAAATATTTATGCATTTATACAATTGTATCCACCTTACAAACCAGTCTGTCCAGATTCTAAGGCCGGGCTTATAACCTAGACAAGAATGTATGATAATGAGTCGCTTACATAATAAAATGGTACACGCCCAGTTGATTATGACAAAAAGAATTGGTGTAAAAACATAACCGACTTCCAAACAAAACACTACTAAGTCGGTGTTTTTGGTTTTGTTTTTTAACACCGACTTCCGAAATAAAGGTTATTTTATACTTTGTAGTGTTTTGTTTGGAAGTCGGTTATATTTTTTTGTTAAAAGTTTTTTTATTTTTCACTTTTAAGTGGTGATATATGGACGACGTCTTCGTCTACGCAGAAATTGAAATAAGCAAAAATGCTCATAAAATAAAAACTACTGAACCAAATTGAATCAAATTTTTACGGGACCAAATGGCAAGTATACCGCATCGAATTAAAAATCACAAAAATTGGATCAGAAACCTCGGAGTAATCGGTGTACGTAAATAAATACCCACTGAATTGAGAACCTCCTCCTTTTATGGAAGTCGGTTAAAAGTGGTGTATCACGAGGCAATAAACACAACCCAAAATATGTATCCAATACGGTAAACAGAGGGAGCACCCTGTCCTCTATAAGGTCACTCCCGAAAGTATTTTAGAGGACACGGTGCTCCTTTAATGTTATGAGCACCGTGGTGTTTTAGTGAGGACAAAATCTCACGCTTCCCTCCCCTACAAAATCCGGGTGCCTTCTGAAAGTTTCCCGCCAAATATAAAAACGCAAAGAAAAATACACAAGGGCATGATGGAAGGGTGTTATTAGAAGTGGGAAAAATCCTAATGTATACAATTCTCCCTTATTTGAGTGACGCACAGCCGAAGCTACTATGGTCGTAGGAAGCTGAAATTTGGCATGTAGGTTCCTTGGGGAGTGTAGGGGAGCACTAAGAGAGGAACGAGAAAAAACGGAATATGCGGGCAGAAACTAATACTTGAATAAAACACTTGACTGACCGATTCTGCCAACATCGCACTATGAAAACGTCAATCCGTACTATCAAGGTGAAATGACAGTTCATTTCAAGCTCACTACACCTAAATCTTCACGGTGAGATGTTTACAAAAAAGACCAGCAGAACCCTTCGGCTGGTGATACATTTACTGCGCCACCGATGCAAAGCAAGAAGCCTTTCGGTCACTGACCCCATTGCCTGACACCGAGGCGTACCCAGTACGCGTACCAATCCTTATCTTATCTGCATCTTATTGAAATAATCTTGTCAGATTTGCTACGATACGAGGAAAAGAAGCCTTGAACTTCGATTACTGTACCGTGTGTTCGAATGATGACCAGCATTCTCCTCATACATAAATCCTATGTGCGATAGCCTACTGGCTCTAAGCTAGAACGTTTTGTTTTATTGATAGGTTTAGACCATTATCTCCCCTGATGGAAAACGATGATATGGTCGACGATAGAACTCGCTTGCCTAGAAATAACCTCTTCACTCTTGGCTTAAAAACCCCAGGATTGTGAAATGAAACGAGAATCTCGCCTATCCCAACGATTCCAATCCTTTTACAGTCTCAACATCCGATCCTAGGAAAATTCCACTTACTCAATAGCTAAGTATGAACAAACATCAAACTAAGTGCCCAATCAAACCGCATCTAAGCATTTTCTCGGAATAAGTCCGGCCGCATACCTTAAGACAAGACGCCAAATTCGGTGCGATCGTTTGCGTAATCCGAACTAATTGTGTGCTTTCACCTGCGAACCTGCGGATTGCGATCTTGCGTCAGTCGCGTCATTTTTTGTCGAGGTCGGGGAATCATCTGATGCAACGACACCGTGCGAATCGCATGTGCGACACTGTTACGACAATGTGAACCGATCTTAGTGATGTAATTCAGTTTTTATTGTTCTAGTGTGATGAATGGGTGATTTTGTGTGGTTAGTGTCGTTTATGTTTAGCGCAACTGTTGTATACTCGTATATATTAATTGTGTTGGCAATACACAGGTCAATCGTTATAGTTTGTTTTAGTATGTTGTTCGTTTAAATGGTTGTTTCGATTGCAGATAGGGCTATTATAGTCGTATCACTATAGTTTTAAATGTAGGGCGCTTGCTGTAACATTACAGAGGGCCTGGCACGAATATTTTGGCGTATAGTAACGTTAGCGTAAGTGAATTTTGAATGTGACTACGACAACATAGTATTTTGGTTTAATTTTATGGGACATACACAATTTATATCATTCAAAAATATTTAAATAGTATCTAATTCATATAAATATTATGTGCGAAGCGAGTATTGCAGCTATGGTAAAATTTAACTTTACGTTACTATACCTCAAAAATATTCGTGCTAGGCGCTCTGTATATAATTCAGTAGGTATGTATATCTGTGTGTTTTATGCTTTTTACATTATTTGCCTTTGGAACTTTGTATTTGTCATTTTATCCAACGTAAGAATCCTCTTACACCTCTTGCTATGTGTGTCTGTGTGGTCACAAACCACACAGACACACACTCACAGCAAAGGAGTGGAATTCCCTGCCGGAGTCTGTATTTCCTGATAGCTACAGCCTGGGAGTCTTTAAGACAAGAGTGAATAGGTTGCTTCTAGGCAAACGTGCTCCATTTTCGACCGCATCATCGCTTACCAGGTGAGATTGTGGCCAAACGTATGCTTATATATAGTAAAAAAAACACAAGATCACAAGTCTATATGTTTTGGAGACATGTACTTTGCAAATCAGCTGAAGGTAATAATTACAAACCTACTCGTACCACTTCATACTAAGCTATTATTTGTCTTGAAGGTCATCTTGCAGTGTCAATTCTGTCTCAAGATATCTAGATACATAATTATTTTATTCTTCAGTAAACTTATATACACATCATGAAGATATTTTATAATTAAATCTCAATAAAAAAGATAGCGAATAACAAATTCCTTACAAAGATGACCTGGTAAGTGCGTCACGAAACAGCTGGATGCGAGAAACACAGCACAACCCCTACATATGACGTGCCATTATAATTATGATTACGTTGTAAGAGAGACATACAGGACGAATAGCAATACAGTGGAGCGTCGATTATCCGAACTAATTGGGGGAAAACCGTTTTTTTTTTTTCGGATAATCGCACTGTATTGATTCAACCACACATGTTTATCCACAGGTGAATGAAAAACCATATTTACATAACGAAAATGTGAGTAACTAAGCAAGTAAAGGCCTCAAACACACTAATTACGTTTTCGTCTTCTTTATCCGATCTTGCAGTTGATGAGATGCTAGTGGTAGGGTCAGTTTTATTAGTCATGAGGTCAAATTGAAGACCCATTGACTAATAAAAATTTGTCGGCCCTCCGAGTTTTTCGTTGAATTGAACTGCTTTCTCACACAGAATCAGCCCAGAAATAGTTTCTCCCTGGGATCTTTATTGAGTAAACCACAGTAGAGACAAGTGCGCGGGAGGAGGTACATACACAGGTACGTTCGGATAAGCGGTCGTTCAGTTGATCGACGTTCGGATAATCGACGCTCCACTGTATCCCATTTTCACAACGGATTCATCATGACAATCATCATCTTCATCATATCAGCCGAAAGACGTCCACTGCTGGACATAGGCCTCCCCAAGCGTCGCCACAACGACCGGTCCTGTGCATCTCGCATCGCAGGTCATCGATCCACCTTGTGGGAGGCCTTCCAACGTTGCGTCTTCCGGTACGCGGTCGCTACTCCAGAACTTTTCGGCCCCATCGATCATCTGTTCTGCGAGCAATGTGCCCTGCCCACTGCCACTTTAGTTTGGCATTCCTTCGGGCTATGTCGGTAACCTTGGTTCTCTTACGGATATCATCATTCCTGATTCGATCACGCAAGGAAACTTCAAGCATTGCCCTCTCCATTGTCCTTTGAGTGACTTTGAGCCAAACACAAAATCATATCATGGCAATGACATAGGTATTATAATAGGGGAGCAATCGATGTGGCGACACGGTCGGCAGAAGCCCGTGTCCAGCAGTGGACGTGTTTCTTCTGAATTGATGATCATGATTCCTTATACCTAAAGTAAACCTCAATTAAGTAGCTACCTACTCAGAAACTTACATAAGATTGATAATTTTTAAGTAAAACATCTCAAATACAGTTCAAATACATAACCTGTTTGCTACCAGTCTTTCGGCAAACATTCTAAGCCGATGACTCATCCATACAAATACATAATTATCACTTATTTCAGTAGCTTTTATCTTAATTAAATAGAAACTCTCGGAATGTAGAATAGTATAATTAATGAGCTGCATAGACGCAGTTTTCTAGACACATTCTAGACTGCAGTGAACGTGAGTACTTTCTATTTTGTTTTAGAGTCTTGTTACGAATTACGATAGCTCGCGTTAACTTTTTGTTTACTTAGTTTTTTAGTTTCACTTATGAGCAAGTGCATATAATGGCTCTGCAACATTTTGTTTATTCTGGTTTAGTGCCTATACAACCTGTAACAGAATAAACGCAATAGGTAACTCTTAAGGGGTTATTGAACTCGTCATTATGAATAACTTTCACTATGGGACCAACACTGAAATCGCAAAAAAAACAATCGACTCCCCCATACACTTTTGTGCACGTAACTTTTATATATCAATGACATAACTCGACAGAATGTACTAAACACCGGTTTTTTTTTCGCGGTTTCGGGGCTGGTCCCATAGTAAAAGTTGTTCACAATGGTGAGTACAATGACCCCTTAAGAGGTATTGCGATTATTCTGTTACACGTTGTATAATTATGAATTCCAAGTTATGTACTCGTTAAATATCGATTGTCACAACGTATACAAAATTAGCATTTAAGTAGAGTTTGACAAGACTCCTAATTCTCAATTCCTTAACCGGGGTTATGTTTGGAACCAGAAACAATATCACTTACTGACTTTTCTGCGTAATATTTTTTTACAATAACTTATGTTAGTGGCCTATGTTGATCACATAAAAACTTTTTTGCAAAAAAAATATAACCGACTTCCTCCGAAATTTAGTTCAGTTGGGTTCAGCAGTTTTTATTTTATGAGCATTTTTGCATACTTCAATTTCTGCGTAGACGAAGACATCGTCTAAGTGTCACCACTTAAAAGTGAAAAATAAAACGTTTTTACAAAAGAAAAACAACCAACTTCCAAACAAAAACACTACAAAGTCGGTGTTAAAAAACAAAGAAAAAAAACCGAAAACACCGGATCAAATGACAAGTTTACCGCATCGAACTAAAAAGAATCACAGAAATCGGATCAGAAACCTCGGAGTAATCGGTGTGCATACATAAAAAAAAACACCGGTAGCACTCCGGGAGTGCCGGCAGAAGTGAAAACATGTAAATAATACATCCTTACTGTCGCGGTCACATCATAGACAAACCACCGACAACAAAATAAACAAAAAGACACTGACGTGTGGCCGCGACAGCGACTGTCAGTGACAGATGTCAATCTTGACACAGTTCCTGACATAAACAAAACGAACCATAAAAACAACAAAAAATAACGTTGTGTTTAATTATAAGTACAAAAATACTATCATTTATGAGGTAGAATACAATGTTTATTTATTGCGCTATCGTACACAAATATGACAATTTACATGTTATTATTCATAATATTATATCGTTATTTATTTATATATTACATTAATTTTTATCTCTTAGAAAAATCAACTTTCATCCATAATTTCGTATCCTTGGATACGCGTGGCACGCTGTACATAAACACAGACGGACATTCGCGCAAGCGCCCTGTGCCGCCTAAGCGGAGCAGCACACTCAGGCACGGTAGAAAGAGTGGGATATACTAGTTCCTCTCCCTTCCCCTCGATCTTACGCTTTTTCGCATCACGTGACCCTGACGCGAGTCCGTCTTACGCTTTTTGCGATCAGGTCACGTGACCCTGACGCGAGTTTAAGATTTTATACCCATTACAGAAAAGTGCTCAACGCCGCTAAAGAAGTTTTCACTTCAAAAAGATAAACACACCGAATTGTTTTTTTTTTATAATGCCCGTCCCAGGGGGGCTACTCTCTAACGAAATCCGTAGTTTTGGGCTTAGTTGCGGGCGGGCATTTTCTACTCCGTATCACCTAACCACTGAGAACTAATGATAACACGATTTGACAGTTACTGTGAAATCGTGTTGTCATTCATTCTCAGTTCGGGTTCGGGACTAATCGTAAGTCTGTAGGTGATACGGAGTAGAATACGAACGCCCGCAACTAAGCCCGAAACTACGGATTTCGTTAGAGAGTAGCCCCCCTGATACAGACTGGTTTTACGGACGAATGTTTGTCTCTTATTTTGTTTTATAGTTGTTTTTATTATTTGTGTATTTTAATGTGCGTCTGTTTGGGCGGAATAAACAATTTTTATTTCTTTCTTTCTAATTGACACCCTCCTCCTGTTTTGGAAGTCGGTTAAAAATAGAATAATTCGTTCTCAAGTCCCGAAAGCAACATTGAATGAAAAACTGAAAAACTTAGATTTTCTTGGTTTGAACCTGGAAAATCACACAATAGATCACGTAACAAGTTCGAAGTTTTGAACCAATTAATAGGTTCTAAAAATATAATTTCATTAATTGATGAAATATGATTTAAAAGTTAAAATCTTTATTTGTGAATTAAATATTTTTTGGGAATCTTAAATACTTAATTAACTATATACTATACACTCATTAACACGAAATTGTGTACAAAAGCGTATAAAAACAAAATAAATCATTGGGCATCAAAAAAATAATCGACATCGCTGTCAGTGGCAAAAGTGCCCAGAACACTGGCAGTATTGCCGCGTTGAATGGCAATGCTGATTCTTTGGCCGAAAAAATGCCCAGCTCTCTGGTCACGTGAACAGTCGAAAAGTTTCGATGAAATATTATATATAACATTGTATTCCGCTTTTACAATTGCTGGAATCGAAATTATTCCCAAATAACGCGTCCTAAAGGTAAGGTCATAGAAGCAAAGCCGCGGGTAAAACCTAGTTTATTTAATTTAAACTAATCGTTTAAAGCCTTTGAAGTTCATTGGATTTAAAGTAATTAACGCTAAACAGTAGTCGGGGGTAAGTAATTAAGTGAGAGTTAAGAGCGTAATGCCTTAGATCTGTTTATTTAATTGGCTTCTTCAATTACCTCTGCACTTTGAACATGCTAACACGATGTAAAGTAAAATTTCAGTTTCCCGATTACATAATTTCCTAGAAGAAGCTGTTTGTTAATTAAGTGTTTGTTAATTTAATTAAAACATGTAATTAGTGCTTCAATAATTTAAAACATTTCGTGCCCGACTTCTCCGCTCTATGCTGTTCATATTTTGTTAAGAACAAATTAAAGGTAGATCATTTTTATTTTTTATCTACACTTATTTTAATATTATAAAGAGGAAAGATTTGTTTGTTTGTTTGTTTGAATTGAATAGGCTCCGTAACTACTGGACTGACTTCAAAAATTCTTTTAGCATTGTATAGCTACATTATCAGGGAGTAACATAGGTTTTATATTATCCCCATACTCCCACGGGAACGGGACCTACGCGCGTGAAACCGCGTGACGTCCACTAGTTTTTATAATATTATAAAGAGGAAAGATTTGTTTGTTTGTTTGAATTGAATAGGCTCCGTAACTACTGAACTGATTTCAAAAATTCTTTTAGCATTGGATAGCTACATTATCAGGGAGTAACATATATTATCCCCATACTCCCACGGGAACGGGACCTACGCGGGTGAAACCGCGTGACGTCCACTAGTTATTGATAAACACACGTTTGACCACGATCTCTCCTGATGGTAAGCGATGATGCGGTCGAAGATGGAACACTAGTATGGAGTATAGTTTTTGCACGCTCCATTTTGGTGAACGTGCATGAAGGAGACTGTGCCATCTAGCGTAACGTTTACGAAACTTATAAGTAAAATGTACTTGACAATGATACTTCTGTGCTGCCATCTATAGTTTCTGCACGTTCCCTGTATTATTATGCCGTTGCATTTAGCACTGGCGTTCAAAAGATTAGTTTCATACGGGTGAAGTGAAGCAAACGTGTTCTGCCCTTCTTGGGGTCGGCGGTCGTATGTGGAAAAATGGCGGGAAAGATGAATAAACTGATCATTTTCCGACTTTCATGTGTTAACAACCTCGCTCAGAATCTCAGATTCATCTTTGTCACGTACTTTTGCCCGCGACTTCGTAAGCACATATCCGGTTTTTTTTCGTATCCGTATAACCTATAGCTTTCCTCGTGAATGTGGCTAACATATACAAAGAGAATTTTCCTGGGAGTTTCAGAGATCAGCGCGGTCAAATAAACAATGAAACTTTAGCTTTATTGTAATAGTAAAGATATAGTATAGACTAGCACTTCGCCCCTGACTTCGTTCGCGCGGGTTTAGTAGGTAATCTACGAACTTCATCTCCTATACCTCCCTCTTTATAGAGTGAAGTGAAAATTACTTAATAATAGACTCAGCATAGGGTAGTTCGCTCTAACCGCAATATTTTTCTTACTTAGTGCATTTTATACACGTCGTAACTTTTAAACGAAAAGTCAGATTTGAATAATTTAAAGTGTAATTTACATGTACATAATCAACCTTAATTAGCAATCCATTTAAATAGATAAGGATTAATATCATGATACTAAAATTACCACTATTCCATTCCGAACAAAATATTTGAACAAAAAGCGGTCATTGCGACTTAACCATAATAGTTAGACATATACCCTCGCTGACTTTTTTTTACGTAATAATGAGTACTTCAATTATGTAGTACATTATTTTTATGTATCATCAATAGTTTTCTCAGCGCACGCCAAATAATGAATTTTATTGGCAAAATTTTGATACTTTGGGGTAAAATTATTGCAATTTTCTTAAGGATCTCAAAATTTTTTGGAAATATAACATAGCCTATGTTCATCAAGGATAATGTAGAATTCTCATGAAGAAAAAATTTTTCAAATCGGTCCAGTAATTTCGGAGCCTTTTCAATTCAAACAAACAAATCATTCCTCTTTATAATAGTAGTGTAGATTAACTACCGAGAATCTACACAGACACACGCTTCGAACCAGCAATTATTACCAGGAAGCTACATCACATTAGTCAATGCATCTGCGCATGTATGCCAATTTAGGAGAGCACTATAGGAGCTGTCTCAGAAATGCTTATTGCCTGGAGCGTATGCACAAATTCAATACATAGGCTGACGTATGGTATGCTCAGTATGTCTACATTCATTATGTACCTATGTAGATTGTAGACAGCTGTATATAATGTGTAGGTAGCAAACATAATTGGACGGTAGCGTGGCCGCTTAAGAGGAAATGCTGGCGGCGAGACTTAGTATGTAAAAAGTCATAATTCGAGATTTGGCTCTCGACTGTTTTCTCCTCCAATATTAGACCGATTTAAGAGATATTTCACAAACTGAATAAGAAGGTTGTATAATGTGCCCCTATGTTTTCCTTTTTGATGATTTATTAACTGTTTAACCACTAGAACTCTCACGAAATTCTCAAAATTGTCCGTTAAATCGCTGTCAACAAAGCCCTAGTTTACAAATTTTTTAACATAGAGTTTTAACATAGAGACACATTACACAACCTTCTTATTCAGTTTGTGAAATATCTCCAATATTGATCCCATATTGGAGGAGAAAACAGTCGAGAGCCAAACCTCGAATTATGACTTTTTACATACAAAGTCTCGCCGCCAGCATTTCCTCTTAAGACTTATAAAGTTTTCGTCACCTGGGATTGTAGGCTTTGGCTTGGGTAATGCTCCATACAGTTGACTGTAGGCATTTTTAATCCAGAAACCTAGGTATCCAAAACGTTCTGACCCTCATCCCAATTGATTTGTGGATATGAAGGACTATTGTGGATGTGTGATAAAATCTTTAAAATACCATAATACAGGCAAATATATGAATCTGAATCTGAAGGCGTATATTGTCTTCTTCTTCCATACATCTCTATTTATCGATATCTTCGTATCATCGTATCATCTTTTAAACAGTCCAATCGTCTTTTTTAGGATTCCGTACCTACCCAAAGGGACCAACGAAACCCTGTTATTAAGCCTCCGCTGTCCGTCCATCCGTCTGTCTGTCAGCGGGCTGTGTCTCAAGAACCGTAATAGGTCGAGAGTTGAAATTCTCACAGAGTGCGTATTAATATTGCCGCTATACAAAAAGTAAAAGAAATTAAATAAAATTTAAATTAAAGGGGACCCCCATACAAGGAACATGTTCTCTTTTCGGTTTTATGTTATGGAACCCTTCGTGTTCAAGTCCGACTTACACTTGACCGGTTTTTTTTGCTTCCCTCTTATAAAGGATAGGTTATACAACAACCTGTAACAGAATTAACGCAATACCTCTTCAGGGGTCATTGAACTCATCATTATGAACAACTTTCACTATGGGACCAACACTAAAATCGCGAAAAAAATAGGTAGTGATCTACATGACATAATATACGCCAGAATTTATGTATCGGTATCACATAATAAGAAAAAAAAACTCCAAATCACCTCCAAATCGTTGAGATGAAATCATTTTACTCTTTCATTTTTTAACAAAAGTCTAAAAAAAAATATCTACTGCTATACAATACAAACATTGGCTTTTTGTTGCATGTTTCTTTAAAAAGATAGTTTTTCCGTAATCTGTTATTTGTTGTTATTTGCATTTTTTTTTCAAATTTTAGGCACAGTTGTGTCGGAGATAAGGGGGAAGAATGGTCAATAACTTCAAAACCATTTATTTTTAAATTATGAAAATATATAACTAAAACCCTCACAGCAAGTTCTTTCATTTTATATGTCACACGATACAGTTTGAAAAACTTTTTTGTTAAATTTAGTTTGACCCCCAAAAGTGATACCCGTACTCAATATTTTTTAAAGTAACACGTCCGTGTTTGGATTACAGAAGTCCAAATTTCAACAGAATCGGTCCAATAGAATCGGAGAAAACCGGCTGTGACAGACGGACAGACAGACAGACACCCGAGTCATCCTTTAAGGGTTCCGTGTTTTACGGATGTTTGGAACTCTAACAAGCGTCAATTTCCATACATTTTTGACAGATTGCGAAGGCGAGCATTACTTAATTAGTAAAATTGGCACTCATTATGCGAATATTAAGTCTACCGGAGATTAATATTGTCTGTGGCTAAAGAAAATGCTGACAGTGACACATAATCTAAGTTTTAAATTGTATGCCCTGTCTGGAGGTCGTTAAGGGTCGTTAGCTGACTAGCATCATAATATACTAGTTATCTGCAGCCAGTGCCGTAAATAGGGCGGTGCCACCGGTGCCCAGGCAGGGCATAGACTCTGGGGGGCGCAAGAATGGCGGTTTGCTCCTGAAAAGTTCCCGCTGCGCCCCTAGTGCTCGATTCCAATACATACGTACTTACATACAAGAGTGAATAGTTTGCTTCTAGGTAAACGTGCTCCATCTTCGACCACATCATCGCTTACCATCAGGTGAGATAGTGGTCAAACGTATGCCTGTCTTCAGTAAAAAAAAATGCCAGTATCATCAAAAACATCTGTTAAATTAGACAAAACATCGCGCTCATTTTTTTGGCAGCGCACGAGCGTATTTGTGTTTATCGGAATCAAGCGGCCGGCCGGCTACATGGACAAAAAACAAGGGCGCAGTTATAGAAGCTCGCACAGGGCGCAGAATCGGCACTGTCTGCAGCCGTTGAGGCAAAACACATGAAATGAAATGAATAACCGATTTGAATGAAGCTTAATACACATTAGCAAGATAAGTAGTCAACAAAGCTATTAAGTATGCAGGCAGCTAACTTGCAACTACTTTTAAACAATGTTGTGAGTGTGCTGAGTAGACAATTATTGTACAACACACTCGTAAGTATGTCAAAAGCTTAAAAAATTATAATGCGCACATTAGAAATAAACATTGGCAGTGCTGTGGAAAAAATAATATTTTTGGTTGTATACCGAATAGCTTTGTTGACTGTACTAAGTCTAAAAAGTTAGTTAAGAATCTTTTCGAAAAAGATTTTAGAGATACAGAGAGCAATTTCAAGTTTCTATAGAAGTGATATATATTTCTTTCTTTCTTTTTGACGAAGCAGACTTAACTTATAGTTTTGTAAAAAAGTAAAAGAATTACAATAACAGAAAGCCACATTAGTACTTATCTACCTAACTAAAAGCTCGGCATACAAAATCAAAGCGGTCGTTAAAGCTTGCATACATTAATAACCTTGTGCATATAAACGGAGCTAACTACTCCTCTACGCGCCATTCCGCTACCCGTATTTTAAATTTATTATAAAGAAAACATATTTTAAAAAAGTAACAAAACCAAATTATTTTCATTCGTATTGCAAAGCAGTAGATATTTTTTTAGATTACTTCCTTTTTGTTCCATATGTAATTTCTCAGTAAATGCCGATGAAAAGTTGCTTCATCTGCACGCTGTTTTTAAGCATTTCTCGAGAGAGCAGCCTTAAAGTATTTTTTAATGAATGAGAAATCATCAAATGATCCTCCCTCCCGCTCTAGGTGGAGCAGAAGGGAGTGTCAGACTCTTACTGACTAAAACCCATCCGTGTTCCTCCTAATGCCCTTTGCGTTCCAGGGCCGCGGTGACTCTTTTCCGCAACATCATTAAAGTATAATGTTGGTTGTTATACTTAAGGATTTAAAAACACTTTATAGGAGCCCGTTACGCACGATAAACAACCTTTGTGAACCATAGTCTCCAACAGTGCGCCCGCGCGTTCCGTCATTTGTCTATGACATTGACAAATGATACTGGAGCACTGGGCCATTGAGATTTGGTTAATTTTGTAATTTTTTGTTGTATGTATTTATGTATTCCACATTTTATATTGTTTTATTTTTAGACAAATTATTATACTCATTATTTTATTTGTATATGTATATATCTTAGTGTTGTGTTCCGTATGTGTGTCCGTGACATCACATCAGGCCCTGTCATAACACCAGCGCTGTGATATTTATTTTTTAAATATCGCAGTATAAGCTGAGACAGGGACCTTTTTGGCCTCGCACAGATTAATTTTAAGATGCCGCTTACGGTTAGTTTTAATTAACTTACTTTTATATGTATTGATTGATACATATGTCTTGTGCGAGTCCCAAATAAACATTTTTCTTTCTTTCTTTTCTTTCTTATGGGAATCAGGACTTGAGACAGAATTAAGTAATCTTTATAATCATCACTTAGCGAAAGAGGTCCACAGCTGGACATAGGTTTCCCCAAAATCTAGGAGTTCAAAAGTAACGACTCGATTTTCCTCTACAAACGAACTAACAAATGAAATCTCATTTAATTTTAAAGCAAAACATGATTACACTGAACTTCATTCAAATTCAGGTAGATAAAAACCTGCTATCAACTGTTTGTATGTGTTTATTATACGGAAATATCATACATATTTATATGTAACACTGATGTACATTTCATGTCACTGGGAATACATTTCAGTAGCCTATATCACCAATTCATTCAATTCTCTGCCTTATTTTAATTTTGCTAAGGTTCAGGACTGTATTTCAGGAAGCTTTCGCTTCAGGTGCTGTGGATATAATTTTCGACCTTAATATAAACACGTGAAGGTTTGTTATGTGGACACACATGCATGCAAAGGTATCATCGCGGCAGTTTGTGATCAATGCCGGTGCGGACAGCAAATGAAATGCAATTACAATGTCTGATTGGGATGCCTATGTTACTAAAGAGATAGAAGTGAAGAAGTTCAACTTAGGGCCATGAACAATTTTCGATTGGCAAGCTATCATATCATCATCATCATCATATCAGCCGAAAGACGTCCACTGCTGGACATAGGCCTCCCAAAGGGGGGGGGGGGGTTTGCCATAATCGTCACGCTTGGCGGGTTGGCGATCGTAGTGTATGGTGTTGCGTTTTACAGAGAATGCTGCTGCCCATTCTCTGGTGAGTCCCTATCATATGCGTGTTTATAAATCAACTACTGGACGTCACGCGGTTTCACCCGCGTAGTTCCCGTTCCCGTGGGAGTACGGGGATAAAATATAGCCTATGTTACTTCCTGATAATGTAGCTATCCATTGTTGAAAGAATTTTTCAAATCGGTCCAGAAGTTTCGGAGCCTATTCATTTCAAACAAACAAACAAATCTTTCCTCTTAATAATATTAGTGTAGATAAAATTAGATAAAAAATATCTCTCATCTGGTTATCAGGTGGGTAAAGGTCGATCTTACACTGCCTCCTCTACTAAGAGCGACTACTGATGGGCTCATAAGATTATTATATTACCATTAATAAATCGTTGCAAATACAGTCAACATAGCTTGCCAAGCAATGGCGGCAATGAAAATAAGTTGCGATTGACTCCCAAACCCATTTCATAATCATTTTCCCTTCATCCAAAAATCAACCAGCACTCAAAAGTCAGTCAGTCTCTATAAAATAGATTTTCATGCGTCTGCGGAACCTTTGTATGTCCCACAAGAACCGTGATTTTCCGGGACAAAAAGAAGCCTGTCACACTTCGCAAAAGAATCATTTTTTTAACAGTGAATTAAATTGTCAATAAGATTGATACTTATTTCTAAAGATTTTATAATATTAGCATTGATATATAAAAACCCAAGATACACACTCAGCATCTCAAAAACGTCCGCAAAAAACAAGCGCACAATGTGTAATTGTGCGCTAGTTTCAAACAGTCTGGCATCGCTCGCCATACTGCACTGCTTTGTAAAAACAACTTTAAGCGATCCGTGTAAGGTTGAATTTGCAAAAAAAAATGTGCATCACTCGCCATACTGCACTGCTTTGTAAAAACAACTTTAAGCGATCCGTGTAAGGGTGAATTTGCAAAAAAAAAATTGTTTATAGTATAACTACACACAACTCACACATGACATTTGATACATGTCAGTTTTTGACTTCAGTTTCGAGTGTTGCATTTGTTCGAGACTGTGCATCTTGGGTTTTTATATATCAATGAATATTAGAAATAGATATCTCTGCAAAACCAGTTCTAAACGTTGTGTCAACCTGTCCTACTGTTATTAACCTGTCCTCTCATTTGTTGCAGTGTTTATTGGAGTCACGACCTGAAAATGTTATCCAGGCATCATTGGACGGCTCTCGTTGGTGAGTCCATTTTAATATCTACTAGGATTCCTATGTATATCGGACCTTAATTAAATGTTTCAAAATGTAAATTACTTTAAAATATAGTTGTATATGTAAATGGGATGATGTGTACCTGGAGATAAATGCGACAGTGATGCGACGATATTTTTTTTTAAATTAGTGGGCTCGCCGTTGACCACTATCTCACCTGACGGCAGCCACGGATTTAGGGGAGGGGGGGGGGCAAACCGAAGCACGTCTCCGGGCGGCAAATTCAAGAGGCGCCAAATTCAAAAGTTAAAAAAAGAAAGATATTCGATGTGGCTGTGTGGGGTGCTTAAATTTTCGGGCTCGCTTCGCTCGCTCTTGAATATTTACACCCTTGGATCCTTCCATTCCCTATGATCTTTATTTTTTGCATTTAAGAATAAAAGTATCTAACTCCTAGGTAAACCTTAAAGGTTTTCTTTAATTTCTCCAGAATCAATGGTTTGCTACGTAATGTCTAAAAAAATATTATGCCAATGATTGTGTATAGTGGATCTTCGTAGTTATCATTAAGAGTATTTTTACGTCCTATACATAATAAAATTAATCACGAACGTGGAAAAGATTTGTAGCTATAGGAAACACAAGAATTTCTACTACCTAGCTGTATGCACAATGAAAGTATGTATTCCCAAAACATCTTGTGCGTATGCTTCGTACAATTACCATAGTAATGGTCGTCGCACCGCTGTCGCAATGTCGCTTAGCACTTATCTGTTATAGCTTTAAAATACCGCTGTATATCGAGTTGGGTCAATGTGCCCCTGACTGGAGGTAAACCATCTTGCCAAAAAAAACATCGCTCGTGTGGAATATATTTATTTTGAGAGTCGATCGATCAGCATCGATTAGTTAATCGAATTTTCGTGTAGAAGCGTCAAGTCTTATCAGACAAATTAATGACACAGGTATATGGCAGGACTATTAGCGAAACTCGTCTGAGTATCGCAGTGGCAGGTGCCAGAATGATTTGTAATGAAGAACATTGACCTTTCTCTAATATCTCTTCATAATTCATCCTCGTAATCCTCTTCGTATCTTCGTAATTTTGAATCGTTTTTCAAAACTAAAATAATGTAAAAATCGCGATGATTATAAACGTCGATTTAGTTAGGACTGCTTTATCTCTTCACTAGCAACTGCCAGCGGCTTTATCCGCGTGAAAATTACAAAAATTAACATATGCTAAAAGAACACACTTCCAGGATGAAAGTTTGCTATTCCAGGATACGGAATACACTACCCATTCGTCTCGCCCCTGTCTCGTTCAAATAAACTCCTACGCTGTACTTTTCTGATTAATTTCGTTGTGGGATCCACTATCCGTGTAAAAATTATAAAAATAAACATGCTAATAGAACACAATTCCGGGATGAAAGTTTGCTATTCCAGGATACAGCCTACCCATTCGTCTTGCCCCTTGGCTCGTTCAAATAAACTCCTCATCTGCAGTATTTTTCTGATTAATTTCGTTGTGGGATCCATTATCCGCGTGAGAATTATAAAAATAAACATGCTAAGAGAACACACTTCCGGGACGAAAGTTTGCTATTCCAGGATACGGGATATACTACCCATTCGTTTCGCCCCTGTCTCGTTCAAATAAACTCGTCCGCTGTACTTTTCTGATTAATTTCGTTGTGGGATCCATTATCCGCGTGAAAATAATAAAAATAAACATGCTAATAGAACACAATTCCGGGATGAAAGTTTGCTATTCCAGGATACAGCCTACCCATTCGTCTTGCCTCTGGCTCGTTCAAATAAACTCCTCATCTGCAGTATTTTTCTGATTAATTTCGTTGTGGGATCCATTATCCGCGTGAGAATTATAAAAATAAACATACTAAGAGAACACAATTCCGGGATGAAAGTTTGCTATTCCAGGATACAGAATACACTACCCATTCGTCTCGCCCCTGTCTCGTTCAAATAAACTCCTCCTCTGCTGTACTTTTCTGATAAATTTCGTTGCGGGATCCAAGACAGTTGAATCGTTTCTCCGGGACTCGTCGGGCTTCATTGGCTCGGCGTTTTTCTGGTAGTCGCTACTGTTGATTCTGGCTTTCAGGAGTTGCAGTGGTTGGGAATGTGTGGTGGGCCTGTCCCAATATAAAAATACTAAGAGAAAGACAGACTGACTTAGTTTCGCTTTTATAGGATAAGTTAGTACGTTATTTTGCAGTTAAGCATGTGAATATAAATATATTATATATTCCAATCTGGCGCCTACCATGACTAAATACGTGTATTTTTCAACAAAGAAAATATCTTTAAAAGATTTACTAGTCATTTATAAAATGTATTTCACCAATTACTTGTTGTTATGTCTTCCGTTTTATTGTATGTATTGAATGTATTGTATGTTATTGTTTTTAAATCGTATCTCTTTGTAGTAGTGTATAAATAATCTGGCGTGTTTTTGTCAATGCTGTGTTTGCCCGTAATTGGCATATATATTAGAATATTACCATAAGACTCAATGTATCAATGTCCATATATGTGCTGTGGGTAAACCTTATATAAATAAATAAATTACTTAAAATCTTCGTCACAACGCCAATCTATACGAAGAACCGAACTCCGTAATGACTTTTATATTGTGATCGATTTATAATGTAAACAAAACCAAGCCGAGGAAACCTGAACAGAATTTTGATGGGAATACTTACAAAACAAACTAACTTTCAGTTTTAACTTAATTACTTCGCATTTTAATGGATGGTGGGGAAACTACGATACAGGATGTTTCAGAAATGGTTGGTTATATTTAAGGGTGAGGTAGCTGATGTACATAGTAAAGAATCAATAGCAAATCAAAAATCTGGCCAAGTGCGTCGACTCTCACACGAAGGGTTCTGTTCTATAAACCGAAAAAAACCCCTCCATACAAGATACGTGTTTTTTTCGGTCACTTTTTTTTTTTTTTTTTTTTATTTACCCTTCGGATATAGAAACCTAAAAAAACGACTTAACATTTAAGTAAAAATGCTTTTCAAGCCGTCTGATGCAGTTGGTGAGATCAAATCTGTGATTGAACTAAAATAATTCTCTATTCTATTCTTCTTTTTTTTCTTATTTTCTCTTTTTTTCTATTCTATTCTCTATTGCAGTGGTGGCCGAGTGGTAATGGCTTCGACTTACGAGTTGTAGGTCGCGGGTTCAAACCCAACCAGGCACATTACTTTGTGTAATTTATTTCATCACCACTGCTCTCAAAACGGTGAAGGAAAACATCGTGAGGAAACCGACATGTCCTAGAACCAAAAATTCGAAGACATGTGTCATTCACCAACCCGCATTTGGCCCGCGTGGTGGATTACGGCCCATTCCCTCTTCTAGAGAGGAGGCCTGAGTCCCAACAGTGGGAACATTATAAGGCCGACAATGCTATGCTATTCTCTATTGTCTTTTCTTTCTTTCTTTTCTTAAAATTGCACCAGACTGCTTGAAAAGTGACTTGTACGGAACTTTTTAGGCCGCGACCACGAACTCAGCGGGCAAGGAGTGACGCCACCAGCGCTGCATTGGCGCGTTCAAATGCAGAGATGTATGACGTAACTGCCCGCGCCACCGCCGTGCCGCTATTGCCCGCTGAGTTCGTGTCCGCCGTTTTATGCGAGCGTTTTTTTTAAACGTTTAGTTTTTTGTTTTGCTATTGTTCTCTACCATCATCATATATCAGCTATTTAAAATCACCTTTAAATGTGACACACTTCTGAAACATCCTATATATAATGTATCTATTGTTCCGAAACTTCAGAGAACTGATCTTAATCTAACTGTATATTAAGAGATGCAAATTAGTGAGATTATTCTTAATTAATATTTTTTTATTAATTAAAGTTGGAGTAACGAGAAAATAATTGGTCTTGTTTAATTAAACATTGTCCTTTGAATAATCTAATTATAAACGTTTTCATTTCCAAAATCTGTTTTATTTATCTACACTAATATTATAAAGAGGAAAGATTTGTTTGTTTGTTTGAAATGAATAGGTTCCGTAACTACTGGACCGATTTAAAATTCTTTCAGCAATGGATAGCTACATTATCAGGGAGTAACATAGGCTATTTTATCACCCGTACTCTCACGGGAACGGGAACTACGCGGGTGAAACCGCGTGACGTCCACTAGTCTGTTAAAATAGTAATTTTTGGTTATCTGAACCGAACAGGCTCCTTTTGGGTAAGCTCGCTCCATCGTAGACTTTGTTTCCGTCATCTCTGACGTAGACTAGAGTCAAGAGCAAACCCATCTTAAATAAAAAAAACACATAGTTGGGTGTTCTCATTGGGATAACTTTCGATATTTAACGGGCGAAGTCGCTACCACAAGATAGACAGTATCCTCATAATTTGATAGCTTGGTTCACTTCTCCATCCGTTATCTATACTTCTATACTAATATTATAAAGACTAAAGTTTGTAAATTTGTTGGGGGTAATCTCTGGATCTACTGAACCGATTTTGAAAATTCTTTTACCAATAGAAAGCCACGTTATTTGTGAGTGTCATAGGCTATTATATTAACCCGAAAAATACCGCCCAACGAAGTGGGCACGGATCAGTTATCTAACATATGTATTTGGAAGAAGAAACACGATGTTTTTTTATGTAAAAATAAATCCCACTCAACACGGGGTGTATCCAAGATTCAATTTACATGAAAAATCTGCTGAGTGACAGCCATCAGATTACGACTTATTTCTCTTTCACACTTAAAGATAGCATATCTTTTCGTATCTTTTACATCGTAACGAAATCTACATCTTTCATGTTTTTCTTTCGTTCATTGACTTCAATCGAGTATAGGAAAAAACAAAATTTAATAAAGTAAGACTCGCCTACGGAAGAAAATATAATTTTGTGCATTTCTTTGCGTTTACGGGTAATTTTGTTAGTCTGTTTATACTAATATATAATATAATAAAGCTGAAGAGTTTGTTTGTTTGAACGTGCTTACCACTGGAACAACCAGACGAATTTGGAAAATTCTTTTTGTATACGATAGCCACATTCATGACGAAGGGGAGCCTTGTACGCGTTCGAAGTCGCGCTCAAAAGCTAATAAGTTCATATTTTTATACATGTTTAATTTGGGTTGGGTTCACTTATCGTAGCAGTCATATTAGATTTACCGAGATGTCACTTCGCTTATCTTACGTGGAGCAGTCACAAAAATTTAACGAAGAAACCAGTTTCCCAATTAGAACAGTTTAAGAGCTAAGAAGGAACAGAGGAACATTCATACACGCATCTACATAAATGTGTGCGTGTTTGTTCAACTGTCGCAATGTCACCTCAGAGTAGAGGGTTTACATTTACCCCTCTACTACGACGCGACAATGCCATCTTAAATCCATTGTGAAGAAGGGATAGCGCTATTTGTCCTGTATAACTCCATCTTTTTCTCACAGCGCAGCGGATTCATGGTATTGGTACGTCATAGTTAGACGATTCGCACACTGCACCGCATTCCGCAGCGTATCGCGAGAGTGTGTGTTCTTACGTTGCTTGAATGTGTCTCTTTATGCATTGAAAACACGCATAGTACAACACACAGAAACCGCATTCACGCGCAGTGTTTGACTTCGTCGCCACACACCCCGCAGCGTACAGCGGAGCAGTGTGTGAATTGCCTTAGGGGGCAATAGTCGAGTAAAACAGCTGTGTCTAAAGAAAATAAAAAGTTCCAGCGTTAAAAAGACATCAGACATTTTATAGGCAAAGAAAATTAATTTGTGATAGCTTTGTGTTTGGTCAACAGCGGGAAATTGCCGCTAAAGTTTGATTTCATTAGCTCTCGCCTGAAAATTGCGGCGCGTACCGCTTCTGAAATTATATTCCTAGATTGCCTGGGCTGTAAATTTTCACAATGGAATTTTATTGAAGCGATAACATTTTTGTGGAAAATTAGATTTTCAGGTTCTATCGTCTAGGTAAGGAATCTTAATAAACCTTTAAAAAAATATCATTTAGATATTGTTAGAGGCATTGGTGATTGCAGGCCGTGGTTACATATTGAACCCTTAAATCCTAAAAGACATATAAAGAAAGAAAGAAAGATAAATGTTTATTTGAGACTCGCACAAAACAGACAGATGTAAAATTAATTAAAAACTAAAAGTAGTGTATTACTTAATCAATAATAAATTAGTCTGTGTGAGGCCAAAAACGTCCGTAACTCAGCATAGGCTGCGAAATTTAAAAATAAATAACAGCACTGGTTTTATGATAAGGCCTGTGATGCCACGGACGCAGTTACGTAACACATACTAAATATAATAGATACAGATAAAATAAATAAATGATGAAAAAATTCAATTTATAAATACACACAGTCAAAAATCAAATTCAATATATAAAATACACACAGTCATATAAAATTCTTCCGTTATTGGGTGAGTGACTGATAGACAACGCACAGCCAAAACTACTGGCTGTCGAAAGCTGAAATTCGGCATGTAGGTTCCTTGGGGAGCTAAAGGAGCTCTCCCATATTAACCAGTCTCAATAAAGTGGACTCTCTCGACTGGAAGCCCAACCCTTTTTTTTGTATGGGAAATCATCAAATGACTCCTTCCGCTGTGGACGAAGCTGAGGGGAGTGTCAGACTCTTACTGACTAAAACCCATCCGTGTTCCTCCTAATGCCCTTTGCGTTCCAGAGCCGTGGTTAGTCTTTCGAACAAATGCCGCAACCGAAACCGACCCCTACAAAGAACATTTGGGAAAACCTAAGGAAATGATGAAAAGGGCTAAATTTTTGACTCTTTCACCACTATCGCTATTTATCCCTTACTTACGCCAATAAGATAATTCTATCCGTTTGAAATCTTAGTCCCTTCAGCTTCGCCCACCTGAAAAGTTTAAATTTTCTGAGATGAAAACGTCTTTAAAGTCGTTTTCTGACAAGTTTTATTACAGTTTATTTGTGGTAATAAACTTCAAAGATAAACATTTATTATACGGGGATACTAAGACGTGCCAGTGCCTTCCAGATTCCGTTATGATAAAGGGATAATGCTTTGCGTCTTGTATAACTCCATCTCTCTCCCACATCGAAATCATGATGGTTTTATGACGTTATAGTGTAAAGGAATGATGATATCCGCGAGAACCAAGGTTACCGACATAGGCCAAAGGATCGCCAAACTGAAGTGGCAGTGGGCAGAGCAGATTGCTCGCAAAACAGATGGTCGATGGGGCCGAAAAGTTCTGGAGTGGCGACCGCGTACCGGAAGACGTAACGTTGGAAGGCCTCCCACAAGGTGGACCAATGACCTGGTGAAGGTCGCGGGTAGCCGATGGATGCGAGACGCACAGGACCGGTCGTTGTGGCGACACTTGAGGGAGACCTATGTCCAGCAGTGGACGTCTTTCGGCTGATATGATGATGATGATGAATGGTTGAACAGATTTGAATGAAATTTTGAAAACATGTAAATTATGGCCTGTATTTGAACATAGGATAAGGTGTTTTTTTATCGTTAGTTTTCAGTTCAGTTTATTTTAGGCGATGCCGCTGGAAAAATCTAGTTAGAAATAATTTTGCCAATGCCAATGCAGCAACACTCCACTGACATATGTTTTTATACCTACCAAATAAAAACTAAGAACTAATTAAAACTTGACCCTATATCAATCATAAACATTAATTTTAAAATTAACTGTAATTAAACTAACAAAATATTTCGTTGCAACTATAAAATAAACTTTATTTCTAATCGTCAAATCAAACAGTCTATTGATTACTTAAAATCGGTTTTGCATTTTCCAAAGAGATGTTAATTGCTAATATTAACCTGAATAACTAATACTTCGGGGTCAGCGTAAATAAAATTATACGAAACTACCATTTTAACACTGATGGTAGTTTCATATAATTTTATGATAACGTTACTATTATTCTACGAGTACATCTTGAGAACTGAAGCAATATTTATTTCAGATACAACATTTCATTTCTACATTATTTCTAGATTATTTCTACATTTGGTTTTTTAAGGTCTCTTAAAAATAAAATACTAGTCGGATTTCAACCATTGTCGAGTGCCATAAGCTAGACGCCTACTTTTTATTCCGAAAAAGGCTCCATCTGAATACCAGTGTTCTAAAATAAAGTGTGTGTAAAATACTGGTATTCAGCTTCAACCGGATAGGCTAGAAGCCGAACCCAACGTAGTTGGAAACAGCTGATAAATACGAGTGTTGGTAAAAGCTCTGGCTTGTTAACTTCTCCGACTCAGTAATTAATCATTCTGAGTAACGTTTTCATTTCCCTTGCCAAGGAAATTAAATGAATTAATTTAGAACGTGGTTAATTTACTATGCAATGGACTTGGGACTTTATACTTTATTTAAAAGTAACCCAATTATTTTTAGGTATCTTTTCAAACGCTGCCGGTCGTAAAAAATGAAAAATTAAAAGTTTCTTACTCTAGAAAAAGTTTCTTAGTTTCTTGGTTTTACTTTTTTATATTATTGGTTTTTAAACTTTTGATTTTTATTCTTTACCCACCGTTTTTGGATTTCCCTTTTTGCTCGGTTCCTAAGGGCCGTAGCGTAATTTTCTTTAATACAAAACTTGTTCCGACAGTAACGAATACAACAGTAAAATAATCATACAATTTACTGCAGTCGTTCAGAAGTTATGCGCGTACAAGCGTACATACATGTCGGTGATTCATTTGTATTTATAAGATTTTTTATTTCTTAAATTTGCGTTTGCTTGAGCAACAAAAAAATCTACTTTTGTAGTTTGTTTTACATTCAGATGTTATTAACATGTGAAACCCTACTAAAATATTAATAAAAGCTTAATAGTTTTTCAAAAGTTGAGCTTGACAAATATTTAACTTCAAAGCCTTAATTCAGAAATTGGGACATGTTTCTGTCTTAATAACTTATACTTAATTGTTTGATTTGAGCGTTTTAATAATATTTCCCTCCTAATTTTAGCAAAAAATACAAAAAAGAATACCAGGCACCCTAAATAAATTTTTCTGTAGATCTTCTAGCAAAATATCTAAATCTAACCTTTTTGAAGATCCTAGATAAGATTAGAAAAGTGTACTGACTTGGTTTCACATCATAAAAGAATATTGCTGTCCGTAAATAGAAGGTTTACCAATATTTATGTACAAAACAACCTTCGTGAGGACATAGACCTTTTATATTAACTGAAAAGTAGGCACAAAAAATATTATTAAACACAAAATCTATAAATACACAATATACTATGTATATTGTAATATGTAACACATTCATAGTGCGTACAGCTAAGGAGTGGAATTCCTTGCCGGAGTCTGTATCCATCTTCGACCACATCATCGCTTACCAATTATTTTTAAATTAGTTTAGATTTGATTTTAATCAATTAATGTATTTGGATCAGTATATCCAGAGTTTACCCCTTACAAAAACGTATAAATTATACACAAACAATATTACCTCGTCATTTTACACAACGTACCAGATTATTTCAGGAAAATTGGGAAAACAAAGGCCTAGTTTTCAAAGGAATGACTGAATACTGAAACAATTAATATATGAGGGAAGCCTTAGTACAGGCCTTTATTTAAGCACATCGTTATACAGTTACTGAGAACTACATATTAGAACCCGTACCTACCTACAGGTACAGACGCCAGCACATCAGCTTCAACAATCTGTCTTTCTTTAATAGATTTTCCACTTTATCACCAAAACATTAGGTTTAAGGTTGATTGGGAACATTAGACAGTTTCGGGTAACTTGATAGGCTGGCTTCTGTACATAAATTCACACATTCTTTGACCCCAAACTTTATAGACTTGCATAGTTTGAGGAGTATGAAAGTAATTTCATTATTGTACTTTATACTTAGAATTAACAGACAAGTATTTATTGGGTACTATACAGTATATAAATTACTACATGACCCAATAAACTTCGTATTACGTAAAAATTAACTGTAAAACTTTTTTAGACAACTTGTTTTCGTTTTTTCGACAATGCATGCGTGGGATGTCTAACATTGCCCAATAGAATGGGCAATCTTATGATTAATATCACATACAGTCTTTTGGGACTATTTAACTGAATAAAAATAATAATATGGCCGTAAAGTCTTTAAAATTCCAGACAAGAATATACCTAGTCAACACCCACGTATGTCTGACACAGAAATATCTCGAAGAATAGGCAATACATTATAATAATACCTTGTACCTAAATCAGATAACGGGCAATATAACTAATTGCTAATTAATTTTCCTCATGTCATAGGTAACTCGACAGTGCATGCATAGGATGTCTAACATTGCCCAATAGAATGGGCAATCTTGTAATAAATATCTCAAAATTCACTTTTATTTTACTTTATACGCAAAAGTAAGTTAGAGTCTTTAAGATTCTTGAAAAAAGCCTTAGAAATATTGAATTAAAACGGAAATACGGCAGAAACTAAGAAAAATCTCAATGAATGGGATGCCTAAGGCGTTAAGTCCACCATTGTATCTACTTTTGTGTGCATAAAGTATTAAATAAATAAATACCATCATCATCACAATACCACCAAGTATCCAAATCACATAATAGGCAATATAACAAATTGCTAATTAATTTTCCCTTGTCATAGGTAACCCGACAATGCATGCGTAGGCATGTCTAACATTGCCCAATAGAATGGGCAATCTTGTAATCTTGCCGGATCCGACAGAAGCTCGCCATTGTTTGTACAACAATGCGCGGTGGGTGTCGCTTTAAAGGCTTTCAACCATTGCTAAATACGCGATGGCATGTGAAGTGTGAACTATGATCTTTATTGTGACGAGTTTCGTTATTGAAAAACCAACTAAAATGAAAATCATTCATAGACGAGAACAGACATAAAGGCAAGTCGGAGAATAACATGTTTTCCAGACATCAGCCAAGTATAAGAAAAATCAAATTAGTTTTTTGAAACACCTTCAGAATGGCGATAGCAGACACACAAACTTTCAGCGAAGTTTTTTAACGCACAGGACCCGTTGTTGTGGCGACACTTGGGGGAGGCCTACGTCCAGCAGTGGACGTCTTTAGGCTGATATGATGATGACGATAATGATGATGGTTCTTTCCTTTTTATTTGATAAACAGATCAACCGGATAACAGGATCTTTACCAATATAGAATAGTACGTCTACCATGAGTTTTATCGATCTATACTCGCTAGCGACTGTAGTTAAAAAAATGTATGAAAACTTTAAAAAAAACAAGTTTCTAATTAATTTTTTTAATTGTTAACTAAAGTTTTACTTGCATCTTGATTGCTTGTTAGTTAACAACTTAAATAAATAAAATAGAAACTTCTTTTAAAAAGTTTTCATATTTTTTTAACTACAGTCGCTAGCGTGTATAGATTGCTAAAACACATGGTAGACGTACAGTCTCTGTCGTAGAGCAACAGAGCAATCAATCTTCCGAGCTTTTTCCCTACAATATTGTCTATTTCTAGTCTCATGGGATGCTTTATCTCAGTATTATACAGGTGGAAACTGCTTATCAGACCTCCATTTCCCCGTATATTTTTTTCCGTTTTTTTTTTGTGCTATTTACGCCCCCGCAAATAGCACAAAAAAAAATGTTGTAACGACTCTACTGGGTAAGAGGTAACTCCTTTCTCCATACAAACGTATTCCGCTGTTTTCTTCGTGGATAATGCTGCTAGAACAATGTTCTTTTTTTTTAAAAAAAATCTAGATCTAATTCATACGAGCCTTTAATTTTCATTTTTCCAAAACATAATTATCGACTTTATTTAGATGATAGACTATGGGAAGCACTCATTAACCATATCAGATCCAAGCTGAACTCAGTCTTAGGAGCGCTTCGGAAAGTCGCTAATTGCATACCAAAATCAAATCAAATAAAAAAAAAATCAAAAGTCGTTTATTCAAATTAGGCTGAGAGCCAGCACTTTTTGAACGTCAAGTTTTACAAAAGACAGTCCCCCAAAACGCCCGCCCGTCACCATACCACATAAAGTACGCATTATGATATATAACTCACTAGTAAAAACACACCTGAATTACTTGATTGAAATATGGGGCTCAGCTTCCAAAAATAACTTGAGACAGCTACAAAATACACAAAATAAAATCATTAAAACACTATTTCATTACAGTTACTTAACACCTACAAATGAAGTATATTCAAAGACTAAACTTTTTAACCTTACACAATTGTATGTGTAACCTTAGTTAAAAAAAATATTTCAGGTAATATCCACTCAAACATAACATTCAAACAAAAGACACACAAATATCACCTCAGAAATAAACACACGTTGCAACTGACTCAGCCACGCACACTCACATACGATATAAAAAGCATTCTTTATGAGGGAGCACAATTATATAACAACCTGCCAAACGACATAAAAGAATGTAGTAAATTAAGCATATTTAAAAACAAATTAAAATCGCATATTGTTAGTACGTACTGTACCTGCGATAGTTGACAGTTATATTGTCATGTAATTTTATACTAAACTAGAACTATGTTCTTATGAGAAATAAAGTTCTTTAAACCTAATTACCTACTTGAAGAGTTATGATAACCCAAAAACTCGAAAAAACAGCCCGTTTTTACCGCCATGTTCAGACGACTATCAGACAAATTTGATATTTTTACAACAAAATAGAAAATAATAGAAGCGTAGATATAGTCTTTCTCTATTATCATATATAATTTTCAAAATTTTGATATATTTTTTTTTATCAGTCCAGTTTTTTTTTTATTTGTGATGGGTTTGCTCTTGACTCTAGTCTAGGTCAGAGATGACAGAGACAAAGTCTACGATGGAGCGAGCTTACCCAGAAGGATCCTGTTCACTCTAACTTTGAAGAGATTAGGGTTGTAAGCGTTTGGAAACACAGACGCAGGTAGAGAGTTCCACTCCTTTGCACTCTTTAGTTTTGACGAAGAAAACAGCGGAATACTAAATACAATAGGTAAAATCAGCCTGAGCTGCAGTTGTCGCTTTCGCACTTTACTAGGTATGCCAAAAATCCCGTCAGCTTTAAACTAACGTCGCTCCACTCTATCTCCCAGTGTGAGCTATACCTACTCGTTAGGTTACGTTCTCACGACCTTGAGCTGAGCCTAGTGAATGCCTAATTAATTTATCTATTTATACACCGTATGCGAATTGTGTGTGACTTGCAAGTTGCAAGTGCGTTATGTAGGCTAAACTTGTTCGCTTACTACACGGTGACATGTCTTATCAATAACATACTGTATACTTATATAAGTACCAACACTTACAATATTATATAGAGGTAAAGTTTGTGAGGTTGTAGGGGGTAATCTCTGGATCTACAGAACCGATTTTGTTAATTCTTTTACCAATAGAAAGCTACATTATTATTTGGTGTCAGAAGCTATATTTATAATTAGAAGAAAAAAATAGAGATTCCTACGAAACTTGCAATATTAAACCCACGCGAACGAAGTCGCGGGCGAAGTGCTATTTACGAGTATATATAAGGTCGAATAGAGGAGCTAGGAATATCTTAAGGTAGGGACCATTGATATATAAAAAACCCAAGATACACACTCAGCATCTCAAAAACGTCCGCAAAAAACAAGCACAAAATGCATAATTGTGCGCTAGTTTCAAACAGTCTCGCATCGCTCGCCATACTGCACTGCTTTGTAAAAACAACTTTAAGCGATCCGTGTAAGGTTGAATTTGCAAAACAAAAATTGTTTATAGTAAATAGTAATAGTAATGGTAGGGACCAGTAGGGACTCACAAAGTTGACTGATAAATAGAAATTGTTTCTTTTAAGAAGGAAAGCACTTACGAAAGTCTAAACAAACACGATTTGCCAAGTTAAACGGCGAAGCTAAAATTTATTCAGTTTTTTTTTGGAAAGACCTCGGTTAGCAGAGTTATTTAAAGTGGTAATCTTGCTTAGAACCAGAAAAGCTACCCTACCCTACCACAATTAAGGGATAAGCTTCTCCTACTAAATTTATAGTACCTAGTGAACCTAAATTGCAAAATATTTTCCTTCACTTACGGAACCTTGCTGTTTAAATTCCCCTTAAGTAGAATAAAGCGGCTCTATTTATGAAAATATTTGACGTTAGCAAGAAAAACTTTGGTATGTAGGCATACCAAAGTTTTTCTTGCTACTAGATTAAAGGTTACTTTTACAGGTTTTTAACTTTCATAATTATTATATTATTTTCTTAAAGATGCTCTTATTGATTTATTTGACTTTACCAGAATTCGTCTACTCATAACCGAGCTAGCTGCCGCTCCGCCCGCGTGATGGTCGAAAATTATCCCAAGGGACCATACTCCCGATATAAAAAGTATCCTGTGTGTTATTCTAGACTATAATCTACCTCTGTGCCAAATTTCATCGAAATCCGTTCAGCCGTTCTGAGGTGTTTGAGTAATAAACATTCATTCATCCATCCATCTATACAAACAACAAGTAATTAGGATAACCCTGAAAACACAGCCTCAATCTAACTAAGCGATCCTGAACTACAGTAAATTATGTACGTAGGTACCTTCACAAAATGGCGCCTTTTTACTGGAAACCTTTTTGCTCTTTCAGGGGTCAGCCATCTTAGGTTAACGAAGACATCTCACTTAGGGCGGAAAACCACTCATCACGTAATTACTTCACGTTCTTAGCCTAAGGCTGACTGTCCACTGGAGCGGAGAGCCTTGGAGCAGAGCGGAGCTGTGCCAATAAAATAAAAACCAGGAAGCGGAGGGAGGCAGCAGTGCGGGGAAACGTAGTAGGGAAGCAAAGCGGGGAAGCCCAAAAAAAAAATCGGCGGCCCGCTCAAATTACTCGTCGCGTGAACTCGGCCTAGCTCCGCAGAGTCCGCAACTCCGCTACGCACTACTTCACTCCGCATCAATGGACATAGTTCGCAACTCCGCATGACTACTTTCTCCGCTCCGCTGCCTCGCTCCGCGTCAATGGACAGGTAGCCGTAGGCTCGAAGTAGGACTTACTTTTTTGGAGATAAATTTTCGACTAAGGACTGACAGAAATTGAATCACGATTTTGAAACTTGAGGGACTGAATTTAATTAGGGAAGAAGATCGAATGTTGTGTGCGCTAATTTGAATGTATTTTGTAAATTTTAAGAGCATTGGTGGCCGAGTGGTAATGGGTTCGACTTACGAGTTGTAGGTCGCGGGTTCAAACCCAGCCAGGCACATTACTTTGTGTAATTTATTTCATCACCACTGCTCTCAAAACGGTGAAGGAAAACATCGTGCGGAAACCGGCATGTCCTAGTACCAAAAATTCGAAGACATGTGACATTCACCAACCCGCATTGGGCCCGCGTGGTGGATTACGGCCCATTCCCTCTCCTAGAGAGGAGGCCTGAGTCCCAACAGTGCTATGACTATGCTATGACTATGTTGTAAATTTTATGCAGTACATTGTTGAAAAAAATTCAGGGGAGATAGAAATTAACGAGACTATCTATAGAAGCCAGTAGCCGGCGCCAGTTTTAAAATATTGTTAAATAAGTTGACGTGTGAAAATGTCTTAAAAGATATATTACTAATGCTACGGCTACACTACGGTAATATGGCAATAATTCTGGCCATAATTATTGCCATATTACGGTAGTGGGCCGTAGCATTACAGACACAATAAATAAAATCCTACACTAATCTTTTTATTGAAGATACTCAAAGTTCAACAAACTGGTAGCTAAAGTAAGTTCTTTTGGCACAAACATAAAATCTCGTCAACTAAAAGAAAAAATACCCTCGCTTGAAAAAGCACGTAAACTAACACAATAAAAAAGTGCATTCAAAACAATTCCACAATACTTTTCCGCTTAAAAACTTTTTACAACACCAAAAGAAAACTGTTTTCCGCGAGATATCTTTCAATTAAAAGTTTAATTTCACCCCGTTCTCTGAATTAGTACTAAAAGAAAAGCGGGGAAAGAAAAACGCGAAAAGAAAGAAAGAAAATAGACAAAAGATGAGCTCTCTTCCGTGAGACAGTGGCGGGGTTTTTACCGTTCTGCGAATGAATGGGAAAACGGTGGACTGAATCAATGTGGTGTTGATGTTCTCTTTTCTTTTGTGTTACCTTCTTTTGTATTCTTTGCGGGTTTGTAAATTTGTAGAGTATCTATTTATTACTAGCTACATAATTCAGATTTGTGAACGGGTAGTATTTAAACGCAAATAAAAAAATATCCTTTTTCTATGCAATAAGATTCCGAATTCCCATCAAAATTACTGATTGCACAGCAAAATATTCAACTTAAAATATCACTAAACACACTGCAATTTATTTTCGCAGCGTACAGCGATTTTTCCTAAAGCAAAATTTTTCATCAATGCACAGCTAATAATCTTAATGCACGACAAAACTGTACTGCGACTCACCATAGTTCTGCGTGGTTTAAAAAAAAAATAAACACGAAGGGTAAGGCCTTAGCCGTCTAACCTAACCTATCCGAGTCGGGGTAGTCTGAGTCGGGGTGTTGTCCATAAATATGGAAAATTTGCTGTGAAAAAATAAATTTAACTGTATTGCATTATGAGGAAAAAAGTAATGTCATATTGATTAATGATTTCGAATTATCTGCAGTTTGAGTTTTGTTAAACATTTAGTTTATTTGTAGTGAAGTAAGTTATTTGATGTAAAAAGAACATAAATGATGAGTATGTATTGATAGGCGATTATTTATCTGATATGCAATTTATAATATCCCTTTGTGAACCATGTGAACCTACTTGTCTGCACTTGCTGGCAAACAAGTAAATCGTTGAAGTTTTGGAAGCGTCCGGCAGAAAAATAAAAGAACGTTTGAAAATAGGAACGATTAAAATAAATTTGTGATTTGTTTTTATACGTGTGTCATGTATTAGCTACCTACTAAGCCAGATGGCCTAAATAAGTATTCGTTTGAACCCAAACGTTGTTTTATTTCTAATTATAACACGTAATACACCCATAACATCCTGTGGCATCACAATATATTTAAACTAGCTTTTGCCTGCGACTTCGTTCGCCTATATCCCGTTTTTCCCGTTCCTGTAGGAATTTCGGTAAATCCTCTCTTAGTGCCTCCCTGTGGGGGAGCGCTAAGGGGGGAGGGGGTTTCTTGGGGATTTTACTCCCCTACCTACCTTCTGAATTGCAGCTATCTACTACTAGTAGTTTGGGTTGTGCGTTGTCTGTCAGTCACTCAGTAAAATATACAACGTGTAACAGAATAAACGCAATACCTCTTAAGGGGTCATTGTACTCATCATGATGAACAACTTTTACTATGGGACCAAACCCGAATTCGCAAATAAAAATCAACTTTTCAGGAAATTTTGTCGAGGTATGCGCACAGAAATATATGGGGCAGTCACTTTGATTTCGCGATTTCTTTGTTGGTCCCTTAGTAAAAGTTATTCATTAATGAGTACAATTACTCCTTTTCAAGTACTTATTGCGTTTAATCTGTTACATATTGTAAAAGAGCCCAAATAAAATCACAATACAGACACACAAACCTAAATAATTATTACGAGCCTCTTCACCTCACATAAACCTTTTCCCAGACAGACTAGAATGTAGAAGCCCACTTAGACAAGCTTAAGACCCGTTTTTGCCCGCCGATACAGCGCTATTTATATTAAAAAGAACGTTCAGCCACAAATAACTGGAGGCACATAGCTGCCTAAGATATTGCTATAATCTCTGGCTGGGATCCCGACGTTATTCCGAAATATTTCCTGTTAGACGTGGAAAAATGTGGTTAGTGAGGTTGCTGGGTTGTTCTTAGATACGGGAGAAAATATAGAGGAGATTAATATAGACTAGCTTTTGCCCGCGACTTCGTACGCGCATATCCCGTTCCCGTAGGAATTTCCCATTCCCGTATAGCCTATAGCCTTCCTCGATAAATGGGCTATCCAACACTGAAATAATTTTTCAAATCGGACCAGTAGTTCCTGAGATTAGCGCGTTCAAGCAAACAAACAAACAAACTCTTTAGCTTTATATATTAGTATAGAGTATAGATTCGTGAATTGTTGTGAGTTATGCCACTAAGCAGTCATGGAAATTGTAGTTTATTCTATGTTCAATCTTAGTTAATTTATGGATGGTTCGTTTTCACCTTCACGGGGCGGGGTTTAAACTTATTTAACTTGGATTTTGCTCTCACAGAATATACCCGTTCCTCTTTAGTTTAACCACTCAGGATCCGTAAGTCCCTTTCGAAACAAAATCGCGGGCGCAATGGCGCTAGCTTCGGGACTTACGGATTCTGACGGTTGGCGCGTTTTGTCCCGACAGGAACACGGATCCTGAGTGGTGAAATAGGTAGGTATCAAACGCAAGTAATTTCAAACAGTTATGACCAACTAATTGGAGCATATCTTGCTACCAATCGATGTCACCTTTGCGTGAAAATCGCATATCATGGCAGGTATAAGGATCGTGGAAGTTATGAGGTAGTAATAAAACGATGAATTAAAGTGTTAAAGGTAATACGGCTAAGGAGATGATCCTAAGAATTGTATTGAAGACTTGCTGATCCGCGCAACTTTGTCTGCGTCACATTTTCCATTACTGATCCGCTCTTATTAGTCGTAGCGTGATGTTGTATAAGCCTACCTCGATTATTGGGCTATCCAACACTAAAAGGATTTTCCTATTTGAACCAGGAGTTCCTGAGATTAGCGCGTTCAACTAAACAAACAAACTCTTCAGCTTTTTATATTAGTATAGATTAAAGAAGAAGAAGAATTACAAATTTTAGCTCAAAATATTTAATCTATAAATATAAATTTTGCCGATGTCAATCCCGAGTATATTAATACTCTGGATCCTTCCGCAATAACCATTGTACCATCACAATAAGAATAATAATTTATTTAATTCGGAATAATCCATATACACATTTTAACTTTAAGTTACAATTCAATACTTAAAATTTCAATAGATAATAAATTAAAGTTAAAATTAAACTATAAAAAAAAACAAACATTCAGAATACATTTTAAAAGAATTAGAATTAGTCATGACCGCTTCTCACCACGTCATTTCGCAACCGCTGTAAACGAGATCACATCACATAAAACAGATCCGCTGATAATCACAATGTGGTCGCACGATGGTCGCACGATAGTCGCACGACTCCACAATGCGATGCTATCGACGCAAGAAAGTGGAAAGTGTGGGCTTTCAACGAGAAATGTCATTGTTATCTCATATCCTGGTTTCGTTCTTTTGATATTATCGGCAACTAGTATCAGAGGCTTTAATTTGCGAATTTTGAAAGTAAAGAGCACTGAATATTTTCGAAATTGTTGGGAAGTCTGACATTAGTTTGTGAAGTTAAAACTTAAATAGTGAACAAAACTGAATCTTTTGTTTGGTTGATCGCGCTAATCTTAGAATTAACCACTGGATCGAATTGCAAATTTCTTTTGTGTTGGATAGAAATTATATCGAGGAAGGATATAAGCTATATAACATCATGCTACGACCAATAGGAGCGGAGCATTCTTGACGCAGACAAAGTTACGCGGGTCAGCTAGTTACTAATAACAGTCAAAAAAACCTCTTAGCTACGTACACTCGTAGGTATCACCATCAGGCATACCTAACAGTACAAACTAAGCCATTCATTTTACAAGGACATACAAATTACAGTTTCCGTTAGTAAACAATAAAGATTGTTGTCTAAGATTAGACCTATTTAGGTCTAAGAATATTGTGTGTCTAGTGTCAAGGCGAGGATGAATGCTGAGGTTAGCTGCGTCGGCGCAGGCGTGTCAACTTACCGACAGCCGGGGTCAAGGTTGACGCATCTGCTTGTGACCTTCGCAGATGGGAGATAGGAAGCTGGTTCGTGCAACTGGTTTTATATTGAGGCTACTACGGTTTTAATGAAGATGAGATGCTTGCCAATATATTATTACAAGTATACCTACCAGTTTTCCGTCGGCTTCTTCCGTGGCCTACGTGGCCTAGCCCACAGGAAGTGCGTAATTTTTCGATCGCACTATGAGACTCAGTAATTCTGTAGCTTTCAATCACTGAAATAATGTTTTTAATATTAGTTTTGATTTTAGGGATGCACGTTATTTTTGAACAAATGTATGATAGGAATAAACTATTGAAATTCGGGTTTATTACTTTATCGATAACTACAACTAAGAAAGCTGCTGTATTAACATAATTATAAGGGTAAGTTACATGTTATTTTGACGGTTATATATGAAGTAGTTATATAGGAAGGCACCGATTTATTTGAAAACCCAAAAAAATGGTAAAATTATAGGAAAATTATGTATGTTATTAAAATTATAAATTTTTTGTATATGTTATGAAAATTGTGTATGTTACTTACCAGAACTACACCATATTCACTGTTTATTTTGTCTGACCAAAAATCTGGTTTCCACAAGGTAAAACAAATATTTTATTTAAATTTCATTTCCGAAGTTAGAGTAAACAATAAATGTGGAATCGCCTCAAAAAACATTTCATAAAACACACAGATAGGCCAGTACAGTATACTTCAACAAATAAACATTCAATCAATCATTTTATTTGATTTCAATTCGGAAATAAAACAGTCATGTAATAAACCATTCAGATTGAAAAGTTCAGAGGGTTCACAATACAGCAATTTTATAAGATTGATTCTTAATCAGATTAAAAAATAAATAACTACTTAAAATAAACTTATTTAAAAAAACCAGCCCGTGAGTGATCATATACCGTCTTATCTAGACTCATTGAAAAGCACTTACCTATTTAAGGTCATCTGTGATAGTGTCAAGATGTGGGTGACAGAAAGAAAGAAAGAAAGAAATTTTATTTGCTCAAACATGTGTATACATACAAAATTAAAATAAACATGCATGCAAGATCTGGAATGATGGGATGACGAGTGGGTCACGACATGTTTGCCATTTCTCATGGCGTTCAAATATCTTGGGAAAAAAATAGTACATATTAATTAATTGATTTATTCTTTATTCAATTAAACTATACTAAATATATACACTTAAAATAAAATATCCTAACTAAAATAAGGCGTCAAAAAATTCGTCCGCATCGCTGTCCACTGGAAGTGAGCCCAAAAGACTGGCTGCATTGATTGGATTTTTAAATATTACACTTATACATTAATTAATATCAGTTAAACTAATTTCTTGTATTCAATCATTTACATTATCCAATTATTCATTCTATATTATATATTTTCCTAGTCCAATAATACAGATGACAATAAAATTATACTATGAAGATTTACATCACTTTAATAGGCATTCAATTAAATAACACACTCCTGGGGAAAACGGTCGAATAAAGAAATTTTCATGAAGAGAAAAATAAATCTCTTAAGAAGAAAGACGAATCAGTGTTATTCAATATTAACAATCCAAGTACTTACCTGCGCTAAGGCTCATGTTCCAAGGTTGTTAAAGGAACTCCAATCCCCTCAAACGCCATGATAACGGCGAAAGCCCTCGTAAAGTATCAAATTATAGCTAAATCTGACAATTTAATGATTCGAGGAGGATTGACACACACACACACATACACCATAACTTCATTGCATAGTACCTCAATCAACTTCATAATCTATGATACCCCATAAAGTAGACCAAGATGGCACAATCTCGAAGCCCATCGAACTTTCCATTCATATCTTAGTTTCATCATTTCTCCCTGCGGTCATTACATCATGACCGAACGTCGGACCACAGCATCTTACATCATAAGATAACGACCTTAATAATTATTATTGCAGTACGCAATAAGTGACTTATTACCTTTTTATAGTTCACGGACAGTGGTGTTGTTACGCATCCCTTTTACCTTTTGTGGTGGGAAAGGTCTTTAAGACCTTTGTAGTCTAGAGAAGACCATCATTATGGCATACTAGTTGACCCGCGCAACTTCGTCTGCTCCGCTCCTATTGGTCATAGCGTGATTATATATATATAGCCTTCATCGATAAATGGACTATCTAACACAAATAATTTTTCAAATCGGACCAGTAGTTTCTAAGATTAGCGCGTTCAAGCAAACAAACAAACTCTTCAGCTTTATATATTAGTATATAGATTAGACTTAGTAACTGGATGACTGGTTTTTTTACGACGTTTTCTAAAAATGAAACTTAGATCGATTTAATAATTCCTCCCGAAACCCCTGCATACTAAATTTCATAAAAATCGTTGGAGCCGTTTCCGAGATTCAGATTATATATATAGGTACATATTGTATGCAGGAATTGCTGGTTTAAAGGTATTAGATAGATTGGTCTTGTAGAAGAATACCCAGTTGGCTATCGAGAAAGATCAGAGTCATCGAAAACTATACTAACCTACTTCGAGGCTTCGAGATTGTGTCATCGTGGTCTAATTTATGGGTATCATAAATTATACAGTTTTTTGGGGTATTACGCCAATTATTGTTTTTGAGGGTGTTTAGCGCATGATTTACAGTAAAAGTTTTCAAAAATCAAATGATGCCATTTGATTTTTACTTTTAGTTTTCATCAAAATCGGGTTCGAGCATTGATATATGAAAACCCAAGATGCAGTCTCGACCAAATGCAACATTCGAAACTGTCGTCATAAACTGACATAAAATATCAAGTGTCATGTGTGAGTTGTCTGTAGTTTACTATAAACATTTTTTTTTACAAATTCAACCTTACACGGATCGCTTAAAGTTGTTTTTACAAAGCAGTGCAGTATGGTGAGCGATGCGAGACTGTTTGATGAAACTAGCGCACAATTATACATTGTGCGTTTGTTTTTTGCGGACGTTTTTGCGATGCTGAGTGTGTATCTTGGGTTTTTTTTATATATCAATAGCTTCGAGACTCCTTTCAGTGTTTTTCGCTAATTCTCACAGTTTCAAATTTTCCTCTAATGTTAACCTACATAACTTTTGAAAATCTATAAATATAAAAGGGGAACTGACATATCAACGCACAGCCGAAACTATTGGAGTTGAAACATCGGTTATGCTTACACTAAGAGATTTTTTGAAATTCAACATACAGGGGTTGAAAAGGAGATAAAATATTTTCACTAAATTTGTGTTATAAACTATCATAAATGTAGAACTAATAAGCCATTTAGGTGACGCGCGTAACTATAAAATATAACTAATTAATAATTATTATTATTATTATTAATTATAATTAATAATTATTATTAATTGTCTGATAAAAAGATGATTCCGTGCTTCGGAAGGCACGTATAAGCCGGTGGTCCCGGCCGCCAAATGGCGGTCGTCAAATAAACCGTGTCAGAGGCCCTTGAGGCGGTGTAGAAACTCTGACTTCAGGGTGTGTGGGGTCGTTAGACCTTACTGCCCACACGATAAGAAGAATAACCAAAACAAACTATAACTTTAACCATTATTTATTCTTATACATTAGCATCCCATCATCATTTCATTTTACACGAAACTTTGGCAAACATATCAGGTTTTAGCTAAAAAAAAAGTGCACAAAATGCAAAGATTTATTCGCCACAAAATAAACTTATCTCAAACCTAAACTCGAGTCTCGTAAATTGGTCCTGGGATCTTATTTCACGCCAAAAAGGCTAACTTAGTATATTTAAGTTAGCTTTGAATTTATTTTAGAGCCTTCTCTTCCAAGCCACTTTATTTACCCTTTACTAAAGTCATTGATCTTGGTCGGTGCAAGTTTTGGAAAGATCCCAAAAATTCCGAAGTGGATAACACTTTGAGTGTCCTTTGAATTTAGTGTTTGCTTTGTGGTTTAGGTGGATATACTTATAACAACGTGTAGGTAGAAATTTTTACAGATTGTGTATTTCTATTGCCGCTATAACAAAAAATAATAAAAATTAAGGTTTATGGTACGGAACCTTTCGTATGCGAGCCCGACTCGCACTTGGCCGGTTTTTTAAACCCTCATAACTTGGGTTTGGATTATACCAGATATTTTAATTTGGAACTATTGACAAACCGAATAGCGTATTCATCTACTGGGCTCAACTAATTTAGTAAGTATCAGTTTCGGTAAGAAACGGAATTGCATGTACAAAATTGTAAGTGCATACAACCTGTAACAGAATAAACGCAATACCTCTTAAGGGGTCATTGTACTCATCATTATGAACAACTTTAACTATGGGACCAATCCCGAAATCGCGAAAAAAAATCAGCTGTTCAGTACATTTTGTCGAGTTATGCGCACAGAAATGTATGGGGGAGTCGATATTTTTTTGCGATTTCAGTGTAATAATAAGTAAGCAATGATGTGGTCGAAGATGGAGCACGCTAGCCTAGAAGTAACCTATTCACTCTTGACTTAAAGACTCCCAGATTGTAGCTATCAGGAAACACAGACTCCGGCAGGGAATTCCACTCCTTAGCTGTACGCACTATGAATGTGTTCCCAAAAAAGGTTTTGAAAAATTGGTGTTTATAGCCTTATAAGTACAAAACTAGTTATTTAAGTGAATTGTGATTAAATGGGTCTGAGTTAAAACGTACAAGGTGATTGCTGCTTGCTGGTGGGTGGATGCTTTAATTTTGATAAAATTTTAAACACACGCTTAGGTCCTCCGGTCGAAAACGGGGTCACCTAAGCGTCTGTTTTACCTAATCTAAGCTTTATTTTGCGAAATACAGTCCTCATAATCTTGGAATTAAGAATAAACATTTCTTGCCATTTATCTCTCACTATAACAACCATAGAGACGCATCATAGCAATCCGATTAGCTCACTAATTCACTTCACATCTAGCGCAATGTAACTTATTAACATAAAAATGTCAGTGAATGCTCAATGCATCCTGTCACACTACATTGCTGATCTCGAATGAACTCATACGCAATCGTCAGCTGTCTAAGTTATAGACTTAGACTTAATCGCCTTTAGACATGTCATAAGGCATATATAAAGCTGAAGAGTTTATTTGTTTGTTTGCTTGAACGCGCTAATCTCAGGGACTACTCGACCGATTTGAAAAATTCTTTCAGTGTTAGATAGCCCATTTATTGAGGAATATATGGCTATAATATATAACAGGCTATATGTCATCACGCTAAGACCAACAGCAGCGGAGCAGATGAAGTTGCGCGGGTCAACTAGTTATTTATAAAACCCGTACACAATATTAGTCCAAGACCGGACGGAGCCAACCTCTGGTAAAAAAAGTGCTATAGGTACATAATCAAAACAAAATTACCGTCGGCCCAATCTAGCAGGTATAACACTACTTCATCCCACACATTTTGTTACTCAGAAAGTAATGGCTGGGTGCTCTGGGATCTTGCTCTACATTTTCTACACCAAAAATCCCTTACTGATCACCTTCCTCCTCATGCAGTAACAGCGTCCTATAAATTTCTCAATTCCGGTAGTTTGCCGGCATAGCACCATTCCTCTTCACTACGATCCGCTCATTACTTGCATCAAGACTACAACATAAGAGCCCAAACTACATACCTGCCTCCTCATGCAGTAACAGCGTCCTATTAAATTCCCAATACCGGTCATTTGCCGGTATAGCACCATTACTCCTCACTACGATCCGTTCATCACCAGCATCGAGACTACAACATGAGAGCCTACCCTACATACCTTCCTCCTCATGCAGTAACAGCGTCCTATTTATTTCCCAATACCGGTAATTTGCCGGCATAGCACCATTCCTCTTCACTACGATCCGTTCATCATTTGCATCAAGACTACAACATAAGAGCCCAAACTACATACCTTCCTCCTCGTGTAGTAACAGAATCCTATTAATTTCCCAATACCGGTCATTTGTCGGTATAGCACCATTACTCCTCACTAAGATCCGTTCATCACTTGCATCAAAACTACAGCATGAAAACCCGGCCTGCATACCTTCCTCCTCATGGAGTAACAGCGTTCAATTAATTTCCCAATACCGGTCATTTGCCGGTATAGCACCATTGCTCTTCACTACGATCCGCTCATCACCAGCATTGAGACTACAACGTGAGAGCCTACCCTACATACCTTCCTCCTCATGCAGTAACAGCGTCCTATTAATTTCCCAATACCGGTAATTTGCCAGTATAGCACCATTGCTCCTCACTACGATCCGCTCATCACAAGCATCGAGACTACAACTTAAGAGCCCAGCCTACATACCTTCCTCCTCATGGAGTAACAGCGTCCTATTAATTTCCCAATACCAGTCATTTGCCGACATTAGGACACACTTAGTAAATTAGGAGCATACACCCACTTTAATGAGCATTTAACCTTTATTGAATGTTCTATAATTTGCATACTTTCATTATCTTGCAGCACGTATCTGGGATTATGTGAATAAGTATTGTTCTTGCTTTTATTGTGATTCTATTTTTAAGCTTTAACTGTTCCTGGTTTTCCTGTGGACACAGCGGATATCTTCATTTCTCATTTGATCACGCATGGAAACTCCGAGCGTATCCCTTTCTATTGCACTATGAGTGACTTTAAGCCTTTTTATTGGAGAAACAAGGTTACCGACAAAGCCCGAAGAATAACCAACATTAAATGACAGTAGACACACATTGTTCGCAAAACAGATAGTCGATAGTGGCGACCGCGTACCGAAAGATGCAGCGTTGGAAGGCCTCCCACAAGGTGGACCGATGACCTGGTTAGGGTTGTTGGTAGCCGATGGATGCGAGACGCACAGGACCGGTTGTTGTGGCGACACTTGGGGAACTGTTCTTAATTGGTTCGTGATCTGTCTTTCCTCGAGTGCATATCTTTTTAATTGGTCTCCAAATTTATACGTTCCTTTCAGCAGTTCATTGACATCAACTATGTGTTTGAATGTTCAAATTAAAATGTTTAATGAGCACTTTGTAAAAAGCAGTGATTTACGAGGTTCTTGCCACAATTATATCGTTAAGTAATTAGCTAAAATTCATACAGAAACCAGGAAACTAGTGACGTTAATCATAGTAATTTTTGTTATTAACAAACACTGAGCTTGCATGTTTGATTTAACCACAAATTATAATGATCGTGTAGAATTGCGTTCGAGTTGGTTTGGTTGTGATGCCTCTTGTATACCTAAATGAATATTTAAGGCAATTAAACATCATTATGTTCGGAATTAACTAATTCAGGGTATAAACACTCCTTTCTGTATTTTACGTCAATTGCTCTATAACGAATTGAGACAGTTGCAGTCGTCACTTTGATTTATAAAATAAATCCACACGAAAAAAAAAATAAGTTAAAGTATAAGTTTTTTTTTTTGCGAATTCCTTCACTAAGACTCCGGCAGGGAATTCCACTCCTTAGCTGTACGCACTATAAATGTGTTCCCAAAACGTTTAGTGCGTGTGGGTGGGATGTCCACCATGTACCGGTGGCGCATCGCCGTTCGTCTTGTAGTCCGATGATGGAACGGGCTTGGCGGAATTAAATTATGCAGTTCCGTCGCACATTCCCCAAAATGCAGCCGGTAGAAAACCGACAGGCTAGCGACTCCTCGTCGATGCTCAAGACTTTGGAGCTTCGACGCGACGAGCCTATCAATGCCGATGATCCTCTTGGCTCGTTTCTCATTTGACTCAAGGGCATCAAGCTGGTATCTGGCAGATCCGTCCCAAAGATGAGAGCAGTACTCCATACACGATCGAACTTGCGCTTGATAGACTAGTACACTTTACCTTTACACCCTGTATAATAGCATAATCAGCTTACAAATTTCCCACTGCTGGGCTAAAGGTCACCATCTAGGAGAAAGATGTCGCATGTCAAGTTTTCGAATTCTTGGATGTAGAAAATGCTTACTTTCTCACGGTGTCTTCCTTCACCCACTGACCCATTAACCTTCCATCTGGAGAAGTAGTGTAAAAATAGAAACAATTTTCTTAATATACCAAGTTAAATTAACAAACATTATACCTCCCACGACTAACAAAGTACCTAACCTTTTTTCTTCACAAAGTAAGACTAGCAGAATTGGACGTCAAAGGCCAAGGTCGACCGTAATAAGAGCTTTTTACGAAGCTCTCTTTGAATAGGGCAAGAAAAATAACTCTTTTTATTTAGCTATTTAAAAGACAATTAATTATCCTTTTCTTTGAATTTCGATTTGAAGAAATACTAAGAGATTTCGTTCTGTAGTGAGAATAGCAAAGGGTATATAATGTTTTTTGTATAGCTCTTTTCCGAGGCTTCGTTTTCTTGGCCTGTCCCATAATAATAATAAACATTTATTTCAGAATCTCTTCCATAAGTTGTTAGCAACAATGTAAACTTATATACTAGTGTCAGTAATATTTAATACCTATTTATTTATTGTAACCTGCATGAGGCACGCCGATCCTGGGGAATGTCTACTTGACTGCGTGCAGTCGTATCCACCGCCCCAAGATCGGAGAGTCCCACCTTTTACTCAACGTTCTAAGGATGATGTTGGGGCTGGCGCGAACACGGCGCAATAGAGATGCGCATCTCTTGCGCATAGTGCCCGAAAAACGTTCGCGTCGGCAAACATGCCGGACGCGCTACAAAAACGCGGCAGCCCAGTCAACACCCGGAACGTGTTGTTATATTGCATAGGAACTATGTATTTCTCCTGGATAAATACAGAGTTCATGTTATGACACTCGGCGATAATTGCAAATGAAATAATTTTCGAGATCAGATCAGAACTTGTAATTTCTACCAGGAGGTCCCTGAAGTAAATTAGTATGTGACTTTGTTTTTGTTTGTTTGCAAGAACAAACAAACAGAAAAATACCTCTTTATAATATTACTAGATTTTGCCCGCGACTTCGTACGCGTGCGTATATGCCGTTTTTTCTCGTTCCCGTGGGAATTTTGGGAAATCCTCTCTTAGTGCTCTCATAAAGTCCCCAAGAAACCTACATGCCAAATTTCAGCTTTCTACGACTAGTAGTTTCGGCTGTGCGTTGTCTGTCAATCACTCACTCAGTCACCCTGTAACGGAATTTTATATGTATTGATTTAAGGTTTATTATGTAATTGAATAGTTATGAGGTTAATAAAAAGTTCTTTAAAATGCATCAAAATTAATGCAAGTACTTGAAGTATATTTTCTAAAATACGTACATACTCACAGTCCTGTGTACCAAAAAGGAGGATCAATAAATTATATATTGCTAACATTCTTCGGTCTGTGGCTACACAGAACTTTACTTTGATCACGAGTATTTGGGACATAAAATACCAACCCCAACCAATGGCATGCAGAATGTCTGCGTAAATGGCTTATAACTAAGGACTTTGTCGTTCGAAATTGGTGAACCACGTCTACAAGGGTTTTTCGATAGAAGACAGGCGAGAATGTACGCTCGGCTTTAGCGATTGACCATTTTCGTTCTTAGTAACACTCGTAATGTTGAAAAGTGGTCAACGGCAAAACTCATAGGCGAAAATCATTAGTAGTGATTTTTACTGTTTACACTAATTGTGATCCTTTTAAACTTGCAAGGGCTTTTCCAGCTATATGCCACTGCATATAGCTCCAAACGCATATCTCACATGAGCCATGCATTTTAAAAGATATAGTAGCCAGCAATAGTGTAGCTGATGTACACGCAAAAGTCTATCAGTGAACGTTTCGTAACTGTTTCAGCTATTAGCAGCTTTTACAAACATTTTAACACTCAAACAATAAAATCTCCCCCTATAAATATACTTACACTTAGTTTAATTGGCTGGTAGCTTTCCCCTGGAAGAAATTTTCCACAGAGCTTTCCACAATTTACCTAACCTCTAGTAAGAAATCAATACCGGGAGATCAAATCAGTTGCGAAATTTGTTTGAAAGAGTCACCGCAGACGTTAGGAGGAACACGGATAGGTTTTAGTCAGTAAAAACAGACTCTTACTGACTAAAACCCAGCCATCGGTCAAAATTCTTTCTTCAAGAAGGTTTCCAGATGATGAGTCAGTGGCTCGCCGTCCGATCAGAACCAGGGGGGCTACTCTCTAACGAAATCCGTAGTTTCGGGCTTAGTTGCGGGCGGGCGTATTCTACTCCGTATCACCTACAGACTTACGATTAGTCCCGAACCCGAACTGAGAATGAATGACAACACGATTTCACAGTAACTGTCAAGTCGTGTTATCATTAGTTCTCAGTGGTTAGGTGATACGGAGTAGAAAATGCCCGCCCGCAACTAAGCCCCAAAAATAACGGATTTCGTTAGAGAGTAGCCCCCCAGACCCGGGTGGACGGCGCGCTGTGTTCCACGCCTCAAAGAACTGTCAGCATAGAAGACGGGGCCCGCTAGGGCCAGTGCCTGCTGGGGTTGCGGAATCTGTTCGAAAGAGTCACCGCGGCCCTAGAACACAAAGGGAAATAAGGAGGAACCTTCTGCTTCACCCACAGCGGGAGGAGTCATTTGATAATTTCCCATCCTTAAAAAAAAAAAAAACAGAAAAAAGGTGATGAGTCAGAACCCGCACCACAAAAGACTTTCAGTTAATCTTGTGGCGCGACTCCAACCGCTCGACTCTTAAGGTGAATTTGGTCTTCATCCTGATGTACTCCACAATATCCTCTATCTTCGTCGTGTAATTCAGACGTGACACGTATAGCTGCGTCGACGGAATAGCAAGCCGCGTACGCACGAGCGAACAAAGCATGGTGAACACGAACGTCGATCACTAAATTGGATCGCCACGAACCTTTTTGACGAACAGTGTTTGATGCTCGTCAGTGGTACGCACGTGTGAACAAAGTGTTCGATGTTCTTGTTCGTTCGTGCGTACGCGGCTGCAGGACGTAGGTCGAGCGGAGCGGAAGGGAAAAAATGGTCAAATCAAAGTACCCTCCACATTCATCAAAACCGTCGCCCCTCATCATTTGCAGGTCCAATCTAATATGTTCCAAGTTAATTGGCACCGATTCGATATTCTAATTAATACTGCACACGCCCACGTAATCAAATGTCAAAACGACATGTATCATGGTCAAAGGTCAAAGCCTTCATTTCATATTCGTTTCCGTCATCCATTTAATAGACGGAACTGTATTTGAGTGAATTTAAGACAGGTTCAGATTGATGTCACAGTTTTTTATTTGATTTCTGTAGGTTGTAATAGAAGATCCGCCGTATGGTGTCGGCCGGTGCCGTATGGTGCCATAAAGGAATAATACCTACCATACATTGCAATCGCCAACCCGCCTGCCAAGCGTGGCGATTATGGCAACCCCCCCCTCTTTGGGGGAGGCCTATGTCCAGCAGTTAACGTCTTCTGGCTGTTATGATGATGATGATGTAATAGAAGATTATTATGGAACTCTTAAGAGCACTGCCTTCTTCCAGGGCCACTTGACTGTTACAGGCAGTTTAGAACCCAAGTTTTACGTAGCAAAGATAATCTTCCTAGATGAGTATTCAAGGAAGAGTCACCAACTGTGTCCTAATTAGGTGTACCTTTCAGTGGGGATTTCAGAATCATTGTCATAATACCGTACTAAGATGACTTTCATGTTTATGTCTAGGTTTCGGTATACCAACCCTAGTTCTAGATCCTAGAATATACTAAATAGTATTATAAAATATAATTCAACTTTGCACACAGTCGTATTAAAATAAATTTGAGTGGCTTTTATGACCACTAAAGGCCTACCATTCGGTATAATTACTCGCAGCATAATAATTATTTTCATAAACATTAACAGAAAACGCAACATGCAAATTGCCTCCAACTTGCATTGCTACAAGCTAAAATATTCAAAACATTGTTATTTCGCTTGGATGAATTAACATGAATACTAGAAACTTGTACAACACCAACCAGTATTTAATATACACAAAACAGAACTTACACACTACAAACGCAACGACGGATTTCACAATATTTCACGCACGCATGAAAATTCTTACCCTCTTTCTGTCTCCTGTCATCACTACTTAGCAAATACATAAAAAATACATATGTAAACACAGCTGACCTAACATAAAACAATATTTATTGAACAAACCAGTGTGACCGCGTTGTATTGTTTCCCGAGGCTGCCCGAACTTATCCGATGTTACGCGAGTTACGTCAGGCGCGCGAACGGGTGCGCAAGCGTGGAGAAAGCGCTCCTTGCGCAAGAGTCGCGAAGTTACTCTTGATGTGTGACACTGGAATTATTTTGGGTATTTTATGAAAACACAAGCGATTTTTTTTTTCACTATGGTCCACCTTGGCCAGAATCATAGCTAGGGTAGACCATGCTCTAAACAGGTGAAATTGGTCCTTAAAGGAATGAACCAAAGAGTTCAAATCGCAATTTTTCCCGACTATCTTAGGGTCGGCTTCCAGTCTAATCGGATCCAGCTGAATACTAGTATTTTACATGGAGCGACTTTATCTGACTTTATGTGGGTAATAAATACCCTTTGGAAAGAATGGCGACAGATTTTCTGGCTTCCGACTACCCGTAATAGTTACTGATGTTCAAATGACAGCCGGGACCAAATACTCAACTTGCTTACTAAAGCACTTAATTTACTCTGTAAAATAACAGTCTACCATGAGTTTTATCACTCTAAACTCGCTAGTGACTGTAGTTAAAAATAATGTATGAAAACTTTAAATAAATAAGTTTCTAACTTATTTGTTTAAGCTGTTAACTAACAAGCAGGCAAGTTGCAAGTAAAACTTTAGTTAACAACTAAAAAAAATGATTAGAAAATTGTTTTTTAAAGTTTTCATACATTTTTGTAACTACAGTCTCTAGCGAGCATAGATTGATAAAACTCATGGTAGACGTATAGAAAATTAACCACCACTAGCGCTCTTCTCACTAGTGTAGAACGGCTGGCTCAATTTGATCTCAAATATAAGTCTAAAAATAATTACGCCCCCATGAAACTTCAGTATTTTCCAGTAGGTACGCCATTTTGTGTTCCATTTATTATCCGGCTAGCAAATGTGGGCGCTTTGCTAAATTACTCTCTGGAACAACAACAGAAGCACAAAACAACTTCTTGTTAAGTTGCAAACATGCGTAGGAACATACACGGCCGATAAGTACAACAAACGAACAAACAATTACCAAGTTTGTCAGTAAAGACCTTACTAAACAATATTGTTGTATGCTGTAAAGATATTCAGAAGTTCCGTCCCATGATGTTTGTGGAAAAAACATTAAACTCTCTTTGTAACTCGCGGTTTGTGGACTTTACAGCCTTCTCTTATTAAAAAAAGACATTGACAATCTGTTTCAAAATGCTGTCGAAGGAAAAAGGAAACAAATATAACGCAGCCTGAGTTTCAATAGGGAAGATGCAGATACAGAATTTATGAGAATGTTGTAAGTAAAATGATAAAAAAATATAAAATTGCGACGTTTTTATTTTAGTTAATATCGTTTTTTAACAAAAATCATGTCATCATCAATCAATCAAAACAACAATCAGCGTTTAATGACGTCACTGCTGTTATGACAACGAAAAGGCAACCTTATGTCTTTGAGTTCAGAAAGTTCTTGACCAGTGGCTGACAGGAGTGACGTCATCGTCCGTTCTCGCGCGAAAATTTGAACTGTCGGTTTAAAAACGGAATTTTGGTAATAAATTAAAGCGTTTTCATTTCTTATTTAAGTGGTGGTCTATTCTAGATAGAGTTCTTTCAAATTAAAGCAAAAATGCAAATTTTGCATGTTTCTTATTCTACTAATTTTCAAACAACGTCCTATTCGCATCTGTCACAATGTGTCAAAAAACCCTATTTTATCATGCATTTTTGACACGTTGCGTTGGTTAAAAATGAGAAAACAGCTCGTAATGTTTTGTCGTCACTGACTATAAAATGTGTCGCCACAGTACTTCAAAGTTTACCATCGCAGTATCACTCTGAACGAAGTCCACTGTTGGACATAGGCCTCCCCAAGTATCGCCACAACAACTAGACTTGTGCGTCTCGCATCCATCGGCTACCCGCCACCCTCACCAGTTCATCGGTCCACCTGACCTTCATCAACTTCATCAACATCGCTGCATCTTCCGGTACGCCGTCGGCACTCCAGAACTTTTTGGCCCCAATTGACTATCTGTTCTGCGAGCAGTATGCCTGTACACTACCATGAGTTTTATCAATCTATACTCGCTAGCGACTGTAGTTATAAGAATTAAAAAAAAAACTTAAAAAATAAACAAGTTTCTAATTGATTTTTTTAGTTAACTAAGAAGCAAGCGAGTTGCAAGTAAAACTTTAGTTAACAACTAAACAAATAAATTAGAAACTTGTTTTTTAAAAGTTTTCATACATGTTTTTAACTACAGTCGCTAGCGAGTATAGATTGATAAAACTCATGGTAGGCGTACTGATGCACTCTGACGCATTCCCATCGTAGCTGTTAATGATGCCTTGGTAAACTGATATTTCATTTAAACGGCTTTTATGACTGAACCTTCTACACCTCCTCTCTCAAGTATATTACCACTCAATTTCACGATATTACCAAATAAAGTTCAGAAAACACTAAATTATGCGCTGTCACGTCAATAACTTTGGTTTTCAACAATAGATACGTGCTAGACCATTAATACGTCCGCTTTTCTAATAACTGACACATAAACTAGGTCCCCTAACAAAAGAACTTCTATTGAAAGTCTACCTTTGACCATAAAATGAATTTTCCTCATTGCTGTTCCTTTGTTGGAGTTGCCGTCATGAAAATTTGATCCTTCATTTCAAGCATCTAGTCTAGGGTCCATAAAATAAAATACATAAACATAAAACAATAACTGTAAATAAATTAATATTTTTTTTTTTACTATTGATAACCACGCGTTTGACCACTATCTCACCTGATGGTAAGCGATGATGTGGTCGAAGATGCAGCACGCTTGCCTAGAAGTAACCTATTCACTCTTGTCTTAAAGACTCCCAGGTTGTAGCTATCAGGAAACACAGACTCCAGCAGGGAATTCCACTCCTTAGCTGTACGCACTATGAATGTGTACCCAAAATGTTTCGTTAGAATAAAACTAAAAACTATTGCACAAGAAATGACGACGTCGTGATTCGCTGACTGGTGTCGCGCAGCTAACCGCGGAAACGTACACACACGACTTCCCCCTTCGCCCTTTGGCCAAATCTTTTTAGCTTTGAGGAACATCTCGAGCTGATGAGTCGAAACCCGCACCACAAACGACTTGAAGTTTGTGTTATGGCGCGACTCCAACTTCTCGACCCTCAAAGTTCAGTTGGTCTTCACTGTCATGTACTCCACGATCTCCTCAAATGAAAATTCATAAAAGGATGAAATGCATCACTTAAAATGTCATCAATTACTCGTTAACCTAAATTTCAGTTTTTTCCTGAAGACCTGTTTTAAGTTGTGGAAAAAATATGGTGTTGAAGACTGGACGCCACTTTGTATGATAACTACCCATGATAGGTAAATGTAAGTGGGTAAATACCCACTTACATTTATTAAGATCTTAATTTCAAAAACGGAATTTACACATAAAGTTCTCCTGAATCAATATCTATCGTGATCCTATACCTTTTTACCCGACTACGGCAAAGCCAAAAGGAAGGGTTATGATTTTGGCTGTCTATGTATGTATGTAAGTATGTTCCACCATACCACTTGAAATACCGAAACGATTTCGGTGAATGTGGTGTCAAAAGATTCGTAAAATCACTCCAGGTGACATAGGCTATGTAAATTTTCACTAAATTTAATATATGAGAATTTACACGTAAACTTTTGACCCTGAAAAAAATAAAATTGAGATAATCATGACATGTTTAGTATTAAAAGAAAGGTCTTAACGAGCACATTACAAATATGTTCATATCTTGTATTGTCTAAGTAAATTAATATGTTTGTATTGTTAACAAAGAAGCGAAAGTCAGTAATACTAGATACCGATACCTATAATAAATCAGTTGACGAGTCGTTTTTGTACATAATTCTGTAGTCGGGTTACAGTGTTTAAACTTATTTCTTGTTTTGCTATGACAAACGTTTTATAAATTGTTGTTTTTGGTATCTACGAATAGTATTTTTTGTTGAACTATTGATAGGCACGCGTTTGACCACTATCTCACCTGATGGTAAGCGATGATGTGGTCGAAGATGGAGCACGCACATTAGGGAAATGTCAATGTACTTTATCTCAAATCTATGTGACGCTTACATCATTTTTTAAACGATGCGATATGAAAGCCGATTGTTTTCCATCCTATTTTTCATCTCTGATTTTAATATTTCGATGAGCGCTGAAATCGTGAAAATGCATGATGAATGAAAATTCCTGCGATCGTTTGTTCAAAACAAAAGCTCAAAGTTATGAAGAGAATCCTACGTATTAGTATTGAATTAAAACTTAATCCTGTTTTCTGATTTAACGAAATTGAAGTTGAGAACTTTCCCAACTCCTGTTTAACATGAAAGGGGAAATTATGAAATAAAGTCGAGTTTGATGGATTCAAACAAACTGGGTCGGTTAATCATGTTATACACTTAAGTCGGTACTGGATTTGCGGAATTTGTTCGAAAGAGTCACCGCGGCCCAGCGGGGCTACTCTCTAAGCCCGAAGTCCGTAGTTTCGGGCTTAGTTCCGGGCGTATTCTACTCCATATCACCTAACCACTAAGAATTAAAGGCAACACGATATGACAGCTACTGTCATTCATTCTTAGTTCGGGTTCTGGACTAATCGTAAGTCCGTAGGTGATACGGAGTAGAACACGCCCGCAACTAAGCCCGAAACTACGGACTTCGGGCTTAGAGAGTAGCTCCCCTGGAACGTAAACGGTATTCGGAGGAACATAGATGGGTTTTCAGTCAGTTATTTAATTTTAAGGCTGGTATGCTGTACTCATGTTTTACAAAATACATCTATCAAGTTTCTAACTCTAGTATAAATATTTGAAGTTAAGAATGTGTCATACCGCACTAGAGTTAGCCGGTAAACCTGTCAACAGGTTGTCAGGCGAAAATAGGCTGCACCCCCAGTCGGGGATAGGCGTGAATGATTGTATCCCGAGCCCCCGACTCATGATATCGGTAGGAACTGTTGGGTTTTAGTCAGTAAGTACTAGTCCGACGCTTTAAAATCGCTATTGCTTATAAATCTCAAAAAAATGGCGGTGTAGCGTTTTAAATATAATCTATACTTATATTATAAAAAGGTAAAATTTGTGATGTTGTGATTTTGTGAGGTTGTAGGGGGTAATCTCTGGATCTACAGAACCGATTTTGAAAATTCTTTTACCAATAGAAAGCCACGTTATTTGTGAGTGTCATAGAAATTTTAATCCGAAAAATATCGCCCAACGAAGTGGGCACGGGTCAGTCTGTGATAAACAGAGACAGCACTAATGGCGTGTGTCGTCACTCACAAGCCCCGCCATTTTGAATGGAAGCCATCCAGAACAAATGACATTTTGTGCGACAAGGATAGAAGAAAAACTTCAAAAGCGTATAACTTCTCTGTTTTTCCGCCATTTTATTTATGCTTTTACCATTAGTACTGTTTTAACAACATCAATCAAATAAGTATTTTTTTATGTATGTTTTTCATAGAAGTCCAATACCCAATTCTCATAAAACAAAACCTGTACATACATACAGTGGTAACCAATTTATCAGGCGCGTCGTGAATCTTCGTCCGCGCAGAAAAGAAAGTGTCCCGAATATTAACGAAAGAAAGTAAACTTACAAGCAACGTTATATCACTACTATAAGGTTCATAATACACTGCAGCTGTTAGTTCCGTCTCACTCGCAAGCCACGTGCATGCCATGCGCCGCGCGCTAACATGGCGACAGCTGCCGACCAATAGCGGTAGGTACAGGAAAAAGAAGCGCGTTGCGTGGAGCGTGCCGATTGGTCAATAGCAATTGCCGCGCTTTGAAAATTCATCTTCTGCGCAGGTACATCGGTAAGCCATATTAGTACGGTACTACTGTAACTAGCTTGTTGGTCTAGTGGTTAGTGACCCTGACTGCTATGCCGGAGGTCGTGGGTTCGATTCCCACCCAGGACAAATGTTTGTGTGATGAGCACGATCATTTGTTCTGTGTCTGGGTGTAATTTATCTATAATATTTATGTATTTAGAAATATATAAGTATGTTTATCAGTTGTCTAGTACCCATAACACAAGCTCTGCTTAGCTTGGGACTAGATGGCGTTGTGTGATAGTTGTGAAATATTATTATTATTATTATTATGTAAGCACAGACAGGTATACCTTACGTGTTTAATAAAAGATTCAGGGTGAAACGATCTTAGGTCGTAATGAAACACGTGCCTAGGCAAACTAGGCCTTTGTTCTAGGGTTCATTAATTATTCAAACTGTAATCCCAAGGAACCGTAACAGCAAAAAACAAAGAGGTTTTTTATTAATCTTTTTTTCTAAAAGTATTACTAAACTAGCTTTTGCTCTTTTTGGAGGTCAAGCTAGAAAATTAAAAAAAAAAAAGTTTTTTGAACAATATCGTGTGACATCAAATAAAAGAGCTTACTGTTAATTATTTTTTTCATCATTTTAAAATAAATGGTTTTGAAGTTATTCAAGAAATAAGACGAAAAATGACCATTGCCCCCTTATCTCCGAAACTACTGAGCCTAAAATTTTGAAAAAAATGGAGATAATACATCTTTACCAATAGATTACAGGAAAACCTATAAGAAGTCTATAGTGTTAAAATAACATGTTAAAAAAATTAAATTCGTTCGGAACCCTTTGCACGCGAGTCAGACTCGCACTTGGCCCGTTTTTTATTTGCTTGGATATCTTTTAGTTAGACGTACTGAACGCTATAGTATAATAGAAGTTTATATATTCAACTCAATCATGAATAGCTAACATAAATATGAATATCAAGAAAAATACATATTACAGAAGTGGTTACAAAAAACATAAAAACCTACGAATGTATGTTAATGTACATTTCCATAACTCAAATCGTAAAGGCATTAAAAATACCAGCGAGATAATAAAAGACGCAGAGAAAGAAATATGCTTACGAGAACATACCTCACTGAAATTTTTTGCCACAATGCTGAAATTGCTCCAGGATTTTGAACCTTATACCACCGCAACAGGGGTCAGCAATTAGAGTATCAGATATAATAACTCAGTATGTAAAGACTTCCCGAGGTGCTGAAATGTGCTGAAACTGCGAAACGAGGTCCTTTTCAAGGGTTGTTGACATTTAACTCGATGACAGGGCTCAAAAGTGAAAATATCTTCAAGATTTCAGGGTCGTCCTTCACTGGTTATGCCGGAAACGTGGATACTTAACTACGACTATACTTATTTCTGAGATTATTAAGAATTCCACACATGCAACCTCCTAATACTTTGGGATCATTTTTGTGAGATGTTGACGTGTAGTTTAGGAATTTTACTTAGAAATAATTAATGAGACAGGAATGGGAATTCAGGATCTTATGTAAGCTCCATTTTCAGGCCCCTGTTCACTCTCTAATACCCATGAAAAAATCATAGATAAGCATTGATATAAAAAACCCAAGATGCACAGTCTCGAACAAATTCAACACTCGAAACTGTCGTCAAAAACTGACATGTATCAAGTGTCATGTGTGAGTTGTGTGTAGTTATACTATAAACATTTTTTTTTGCAAATTCAACCTTACACGGATCTCTTAAAGTTGTTTTTACAAAGCAGTGCAGTATGGCGAGTGAAGCGCAATTTTTTTTTGCAAATTCAACCTTACACGGATCGCTTAAAGTTGTTTTTACAAAGCAGTGCAGTATGGCGAGCAATGCGAGACTGTCTGAAACTTGCGCACAATTATACATTATGCGCTTGTTTTTACCATACTTTTTTTTTACGGGGGGAAATTCTCGTATCCACGAGAATTTCCCCCCGTAAAAAAAAAGTCCCTCTACCCTGGGGCGGGCGGAGGGGTCTGTCAGACTCTTACTGACTAAAACCACCCCGGTGTTCCATCTCTCACCTACGCCGGGGATCGCGAGAACGTACACGACTTCCGTAATCCCCGGCTGGATCATACACATACTTGATCTAAGCTGCAATTTACCTAAGTCCATTTCCAGTGGCAACTTTTTAAAAAATAAGGTTTGATAGGTTCGCGTTTGACCACAATCTCACCTGGTGGAAAGCGATGATGACGGAAATGGAGCACACTTGCCTAGAAGTAAACAATTCACTAATTAACTTAAATATTGTTAAGTATTAGTTGTCAGGAAACACCGACTCAGGCAGGCAATTCCTTTGCCAGGGTTGCGGAACTTGTTCGAAAGAGTCACCGCGGCCCTGGAACGCAAAGGGCATTAGGAGGAACACGAATAGATTTTAGTCAGTAAGAGTCTTACACTCGCTTCTGCTCCACCCAGAGTGGGAGGAGTCATTTTCCACACCGCCATACGCACAATGAAAGTGGGTATTCCTAAAGCGATTTTAACTAAAAAAAAAAATCTAACCATTCTTTTTCTATCTTTCCAGTACTGCTGGCAGTAACCTACGCATCATGCGGACAGATCGAAGACCCCTGCAAGACCAAGTCCAGGGTGGTAGCTGACGACAAGTACTGCGACAAATACTGGGAGTGCGACAACGGACAGTCCATCCAGTACGACTGTCCCAACGGGCTGGTATTCGCGGGCAAGCATCGAGGCGTGACGGAGGGATGCGACTACCCATGGAGGTCGAATTACTGCGAATATCCTAAGGTTCAGATCAGTAAGTAACTTGAATCTATTAACTCTTATTAATGCTATTTTAGGAACCAATGAGTCCTTCTTAATGCAAAGCAGCATCGCAACAGGCCCAGACGAAGATTGAGAGATGAGCTAGACTTCTGTAATTAGAACTGGTCCTTACCGGTTTTAAAAAGAGAGGGGCAGAAAAAGAGTAAAGGCAAATGTCTCTACTCTTTTTCTGTATGTATAACTCCCTTGTCTGCGGAGTCCCAGTGTAGACCAGGCTAAATAGCTTGGTGGGACATTGGGACTCCTCAGGCTTTTAATAAAATTACGATGGCTATTTTTTTAGTATACGGTCTAGAATACAAAAGACCGTGCTTACGTAGCACTTGTTACGTACGATACAGCTAAAATCTTTCTTAACTATTTATTGCAGACGTTAGCAACCATAATCATCATTTCAGCCCGAAGAAGTCCACTGCTGGACATAGGTCTCCCCCAAGTGTCCCCACATCAACCGATACATTTCCTCTTGCATCCAGCAGATTCCTAAATCTACACTAATATTATAAAGAGGAAAGATTTGTTTGTTTGTTTGTTTGAATTGAATAGGCTCCGAAACTACTGGACCGATTTCAAAAAATCTTTTAGCATTGGATAGCTACATTATCAGGGAGTAACATGGGCTATATATTATCCTCATACTCCCACGGGAACGGGACCTACGCGGGTGAAACCGCGTGACGTCCACTAGTTATATATTACTTCACTGATTGTAGCTTTAAAGAAACTAGTATATTTCCTTTTGAACCCTCCTAGCAGATTACATACAACAGTCGAAAGAATAAAATAATTTTCATTAAGAGCCCTATCACAGAATTGCGTTTTCACTCACAAAACTGCTGACTCATCGCATTATGTAGAAATTAGGCAGTTGCAATTACGTTTATTTAAGTGTTTATAATTAATTTATATAATAAATATTAATTTAATTTTCATTTCTTATAAACCATGGTTTATTTTGGTATAAATTTTACGTATTTGCAGTTAATTCTGAGCGTTTTTAGTAGTTTTTATGGATTTGAATGGGATTTTTTTTACGGATACTCCATTCTACTTTCAAATTTCCGAGGCCGTTATGCACGAAACCACTATATAAGGAATATTATGATATATTTTTCATACCATTTGGTTAGTACAGTAGTTCCACGAGCTCAAAAAAGTGCCGTCGCGCTTTTCATGAAAAACTTACTTCGGAATTTTGTCTTTTTACAAATAAATAAGAGAAAAATGGGAAAAGTGAGGCCGCTATGTTCAATACTAATAACTATTCTCAACTACCCAATAAGCCAAAGTTGTCTTAATAATTCAATTTCAGAGGATAAGAAAGCCAAAGTTGCTCATTTTACGCAAAAAAAAAACACAAACAAATTGTAACAGGCCTCTTAAGCCAATAGAGATTATCCTGGATAATAAGACATTCAACACAAATCGAAAAAAGTCTTTACATATCAGTTGAAATGTACCTAATTATAGAAAATATCATCCTACGTATGTTGGTCGTAACATTTAAAAAGAACTCCTGTAGGTGGCACAAATGAGGTTGAATAAATACCAGGGTATTACGTGATGTAGCATACGGGTGCCAGAGATGATACCCATTTATTTGATCTGGAGAATTTCTTACTATTTCCTTTGCAATGCGAGTTTTCTACCTCGTTTAACAAATTAGAGCGTAACAAAAAAATGTTAAGAAGATTATTGTGAATGACAAGAGTTTTTCGGATATGGACCTCTTCAAGCAAAAATCTAAGTTCTCTTCGGAAAGGGTAGGCAACACAAATATATTATCATCATCATCATCATATCAGTCGAAAGACGTCCACTGCTGGACATGAGCCTCCCCCAAGTGTCGCCACAACAACCGGCCCAGTGCGTGAACGCAAATGCCTACTAAATGTGGTTTATTTATTTACACTTCTTGCACAAAAGTCAACCACTGAATGGTGGACCGATTGTATAAATAAAAAGATTTATCTACACTAATATTATAAAGAGGAAAGATTTGTTTGTTTGTTCGTTTGAATTGAATAGGCTCTGAAACTACTGGACCGATTTGAAAAAATCTTTTAGTATTGGATAGCTACATTATCAGGGAGTAACATAGGCTATATATTATCCCCGTACTCCCACGGGAACGGGAACTACGCGGGTGAAACCGCGTGACGTCCACTAGTTATATTATAACTAGATTTTGCCCGCGAATTCGTACGCGCATATCCCGTATTTTCCCGTATCCCGTTTTTCCCGTATCCCGTTTTTATGAAACGGGAAAAACGTGATATGCGCAAACGAAATCGCAGGCAAAAGCTAGTAGTGTATAAAGCTCACTAGATCCTTGTACCAAGTTACAGTTACAGGTAAAACGTTCAAATCTGACAGCTCACGCATCTTCATCTAGCATAGCATAGCATAGTCGGCCTTATAATGTTCCCACTGTTGGGACTCAGGCCTCCTCTCTAGGAGAGGGAATGGGCCGTAATCCACCACGCGGGCCCAATGCGGGTTGGTGAATGTCACATGTCTTTGAATTTTTGGTTCTAGGACATGCCGGTTTCCTCACGATGTTTCCCTTCACCGTTTTGAGAGCAGTGGTGATGAAATAAATTACACAAAGTAATGTGCCTGGTTGGGTTTGAACCCGCGACCTACAACTCGTAAGTCGGAGCCGTTACCATTCGGCCACCACTGCATCTTCATCTACAAATGTACAATCATCAACAATCTACTAGGTACATACCCTGTACATTTTTCTAATCTTTGCTCAACTTTCCTCCTCCAGACCCCCCCATCGGCACGGAGCACTGCGACTGGCTGTACGGCATCTTCGGCCACGAGACTTCCTGCACCAGATACTGGACCTGTTGGAACGGCACCGCCACGGAACAGCTGTGCATCGGTGGACTGCTGTACAATGAGAACGCCCACTCCTGCGACTGGCCCGAGAATGTTGATGGCTGTCAGAAACATCGTGAGTACTTTAATTGTGTTTTTACATTCTTTTGTATGTATTTCAGGTTGGGTTTCACAAAATAAGTAACAACTAAAATAATAATCTTGTATGGTTTTAACCCAATTACCGAGGTCAATAGTTTACGTTGCCCTGACGTTGGTTTTTCGTAGGAATATAAATCTAGAACCGATTGCAGTGCCACCTATCGGTTTCAATTGTGAATCTAAACCACAGAAGGAACCACTGAAACATACACTGAAAAAAATCACGAAAATCAGTCAGGTCGTCTAATATGACTACAGTGACATACACACGTACAGAAGAATATATAACGTGTAACAGAAAAACACAATACCTCTTAAGGGGTCATTGGACTCATCATTATGAATAACTTTTACTATGGGACCAATCTAAAATAAAATCAGCTGTTCAGCATATTTTGTCGAGTTATGTGCACAGAAATGTATGGGGGAGTCGATTTTTTTTCGCGATTGCGGTGTTGGTCCCACAGTGAAAGTTGTTCATAATGATGAGTTCAATGGCCCCTTAAGAGGTATTGCGTTTTTTCTGTTACAGGTTGTAGAGATAAAGATAATACACCACCTAGTGCCTTTTTCTATTAAAAGAATGAGATTCTAGAAGTTTACTCGTAGTTTGAAAACAGTCTATCTGTTTAATTACTCCAAAGTACACTTATAGATACCTAATTTCGTGTTTACTTCCCTCGGGATCATCATTTTTGGCTACCTAAACGGATTAATGCTTTAAAGTGACTGAGGAGAAGCTTTGATACAAGGTAGCCATGCTATCGTAGATATATTGCAATACAAATGACATACTAAAGTAACAATATTTTTTTACCTGTCTACGCTGAAGCAAAAAGTAGGATTTTGACCGTTATGTTTGTGTGTCCCTCATAACTTCCATTATTAGATCGTCAGCTAGCTATGTGACGTCACATTAAATTAAATATAATTGTGGTGCCCTCTAGCTAGAAATATCTCTCTAAAGAATGCGATGTACAGGGTGTCCAGTAAATAGCACGACATACTGCAGGCGGTGATAGCTTGGGTCAATACCTACCAAAACAACACAATATATGTTCAGCAAAATCTTACGGATTTACAGTCTTACAAAATTTTCCGAAATATCGAAATATCTCTACCTTGAAACAGATTTTTAAGCATATCGTAATGAAAAATTTCTTTTCTCGTATTTTTTTACATCAAATTACTTGTGGATAGTTACTTTACTCATTGATAAGTCTTTTTCCTATCAAAAACAAGAATGTTTTCAAGGAATACAATTTTTTGTTTAAATTTTCATAGAAGTATTATCTTTGAAAAAAAAAAAATGTATGTGGCAGTTTTGTACAACAAACTTTTTGATGTAAAAAAATACTAGAAAAGGAATTTTTCATTACGACATGCTTAAAAATCTGTTTCAAGGTAGAGATATTTCGATATTTCGGAAAATTTTGTAAGACTGTAAATCCGTAAGATTTTGCTGAACATATATTGTGTTGTTTTGGTAGGTATTGACCCAAGCTATCACCGCCTGCAGTATGTCGTGCTATTTACTGGACACCCTGTATATATTATAGGTACTGTAGGTTTGTGGTATACCACTACGGCTACCCTCTGAACATCACTTTTTATTTTTTTCTCTAAATATTTTCGTATTTAAGTTTAAATTTCAGTTTTTTAACTGTTTTTTTTAAGTCTACAAGTTAACCTTCACCAATGATTCAGGAACGTGTAATTAATAACCAGGTCACACTCAACCTACATCAATTTCACAACACCAGTCAAAGACTTTCCGCTTCGCTTCCCCAGCACAAATAACATTAACAACCCAAATGAGAACCGACTCGGGAATGAGAAGCCATGAACAATACTCGCTGGAATTAATTAATTTAACTCCGTGTAAGACACATTCACACTTCCCCCCTTATTAGTCAGCGACACGGCTCCCGAGGTGGTAATTGGGGCAGGTTTGTTAGAAGAACATACTCATTTGAGATAGTATTAATCTTATTAACCTTCCTTTAGACTTGTGGGTAAATAAAGACTGGGGTAAGAGTCGATCTTTTAGTGCAACCCCATTTCGTGTCCAGGCTATCTCAGGTGTAATGGATAGAGATATCTATACTAACATATAAAGCTGAAGAGTTTGTTTGTTTGCTTGTTTGCTTGAACGCGCTAATCTCAGGAAATACTGGTCCGATTTGAAAAATTATTTCAGTGTTAGATAGCCCATTCCTGTTTTGACTCAGCGGCCGAAACGCGTACTAAGCCCATTAAACATATTTCAAATACTTTCAGCTCACACATTACACATATCTACCAACTTAGTACCTACCTACAGTAATTTGTCACCGTTCACAATGTGGCTCATACAATAACGCGTTTAATAACGCGACTTACATCGCTGACATGAAAAGCCCATATAAATAATGCGAGCTATTCACAAACAACATACACAATGGTCTACAGTCGCCGACGCAAGTGTTACTTGTAGTGCTGATGATAGAATGAGTGCGAAACTATGTAGTGCTCCGTTAAGGGCTTTAATTTAGTTTTATATACGCTATTATGGCTAATTATTGATGTTGTTTGTTCATAATGCTTTAGGTTGTGTACAACTAGGTTTTCTCATCGGGTGCGCTCGTGTCAAAGTCAAAAACTATCCCATATAAATAAAGCCCTAATTAATAATGTGGGCTATTCACAAACAACATTCGCAATGGTCTACAGTCGCCGACGCAAGTGTTACTTGTAGTGCTAATGATAGAATGAATGCGAAACTATGTAGTGCCCCGGTAAGAGCTAGAATTTATTTTATTTACGTTATGATAATAATTGACAGATATTAGGAATGCATTTTTGTGACTGCCTCATTGGTCCAGTGGTTGTAACTACTAGTAATAAGCAGGATTATTGGGTTCGATTCCCCGTTCGAAATAAATTTTATTGGGATTTTCCTTCTAAAATTTAGGCAAATAGTCTTGCCAAATTTCATGATACTTTAATACTAAAATGAAAACTAGAAAGTTTGACTACAAACTCAAAAGATACTATCATATTTTTAGAGTAAGTAAATGTGTCCTTAATATTCCACAAGCTAAAACGAAATAACATTTTTAACCTCATTTTGGTTACACAACATAAACAAAATGTAAGCGAATTTCTTCATAAAAACGTTGTCAACATTTTCATATCTTGAATTCTTGAAAAGCACTTCTTTTTACGCCGCGTTTTAAAATTCGCTCGAGAATTCAGTACTTCATAAAATATAATATTTCCTGGCTGACAAGAAACAACGCATATTTTATTAAACTTTCTATGAAGACGGTCTTCAAAATTACTTTATGTTTCTTCGAGGAAAACTTTTGGCAAAAAATATTTGAACCCAAATAAACTTGAACTTGAAGATTATTTTTTTAGTCAATGCAAAAAGACAACGAAAAGGAACGGCAAATACCTAACTTAAATTTACTTGTTTACAATCGTCCTCGGCTAAGCAAAAAGCTCCTTTATCTCCCAGCGGATTTTCAAAAAGGATATTGCCATACTCTCAAAGCCTTTACCGATGGATTGCTTACCGACTTCTCGTCTGCGATATTTATATCGCATCATTCTTTAATGTGTGGTAAAGCAGCTCATAAAAAACTAGTTTTATCATGGAACAAACTCTGAAATATCCAAAAACGTGCAAAAAAACAACCAAAATAATCACTAAATATTTATAGATACTTAGTTTGTTGATAAACCTTTTAAACATATTTTTTAAATAATTTCGTATTCCTATCATTTGATACCAGAGTCCGTCATCATGAGATTGCATAAAAATAATATAAATAATTGGTCCGCTGTCTTTGAGAGTCAACCATAGTTGATTTAAAATATACTTAGCCTACGGCGCATTGTCATCCAAATCTAACGAGTATGTAAGCAAAATTTCTGCTCATTTGTAGAAACGTGTTTAAAATCAGTTTTACGATATGACCCAGACATACTAACGACGCAAGTAAAAAAAAAACTCGTAAAATTGCGCAAAAACTTTCGCTATTTCAGACTTTTACATAGTAAAAGTTTAGTTGAATATGAAAAACCTTTGCAAGTCAATAAACCGGGTTGAAGTCCTTAGTCTTCAGCCCTAATGATCCCTACGAGTTCAAAGCCACTTGCAAGTAAACAAATAATAATGAAAAACAAAACTGCACTCACTTCAACCAAATAGAAAATTCCAATTAAAACTTCTATACCCAACTGTACCTACCTACTGTAAATACTAGTGAATGAACGCCAATCGTTTCACCGATCAATCACGCAACTTTCACACTAATTGCTTCGTTTAATAAAGCGTATAATAGCATAATAGGTGCGTCGGCTTCCTTATGTAACCCAGTAATTGTTCGTGTGACATTAATGGTGGTTCGGTCTATCGAACCGAACGAAATCGAAAGTACCCAGTAACTGATGGTTTCGTACAGAGAAATGACAGGTATGGTACATGACTCGGTCATTAGTTTGAACCCAGTCGGTGAACAAAGGTTATTATGATAAGTAAAGAAACTGTATAAGGCTTGGGAAATACTTTCAATATTACAATCGTTCATTCATTGTACAGTTGTAAGGATTCTTAAAACAATACAATGCTAAATCATAGGTAGTTAGGCCGCATTGGCTATATTGTTAAGATAGTAATCAAAATTATTCAAAACACTCGTAAAAGTTATCGTAAATCTTATCTTTTAGTAGGTAACTGTGTGACACGGTACTTCTTAGCAAGACTGTAGTGCTATTCTGTAACAACATTTTCGTGTCTCGACAGCGGAATCCGAGGTGAGTATCAAATGCGTATAAACATAAGACCTTTATGTTGTGTGTTATAAAGCTCACTTTGTGAGCTTTGTCACTCAGGTGAAGCTCGATATCGAGATAGTTATTTAGAAAATAGAATAACTGGTCTCAGATTTTCAGGCTTCTGACAATCCGTAGCAACTGCCAAAGATCTTTAAATGATGGCTAGGACCAAACGGCTTAACCTGCGTTACGGAGTAGTGAGTAGCGGCGAATTGTGATGGATGGTCTGGTCACCCATCCGCGAAACGACCTCGGCAAGTTATTATCCAGCCACGAATTCCTCACTTAGTCACCTTTACTCCCTCAAAACTTAAATAAACTAGTTATTGAACCAACACTGTATATGTCTCTCCTATTTCATTAACATGATTTGCAGTAGGTACCTTGGAGGCTTGGTATTCATTTCCGTGCCAATCAAAATGTTAATTTATTCATTTATCGCCAATATTGCGGTCTTGACAACCCACGCGTATCTGCAGAATGTCCTGGTCTGGTCATAACGAGGATCATACATATTGATGTAGCGTACACATCGAATTCTTGACCCTTTTAAGTAGACAAAACAACTTTTGTTTGTTTTTAGGGTTCCGTACCTCAAAAGGACAAAACGGAACCATTATAAGATCACTTTGTTGTCTGTCCGTCTGTCTTTCAAGACCCTATATCTCGGGAACGCGTGGAGGTAGCGAGTTGAAATTAAAATCAATTACTCAGGTCTACGGTCCCTTGAAGCTGTGAAAACAGTCAAAGTTCTAAGTTAACGTTAAAAAAAGATACGGCTGTTTATGCTGCAAAAACGTATATTTCAACACTCTCAAGGGAATCAAATGTATAGGGTATTTTCCGTCGACCTAGAACTATGAAATTTGGCAATTAATACCGTCTTACACACTTAACATGTGTAGAGGAAAGGCTGAAAACTGTACATTTGTAATTATATCATAAAAAAGTCTTTATGTAAAGTAATTTTGTAACTACAAATTTGTACGGTACCCTCTGTGGGCGAGTCCGACTCGCACTTGGCCATTTTATTTTTATAAAGCTGAAGAGTTTGTTTGTTTTTTGGTTGAATGCGCTAATCTCAGTAACTACTGGTTCAATTTGAATAAAATATTTTAGTTTTGTATAGCCCATTTAAAGTGATCGCTCCGCGCATTATTGAAAAATGTGACACAGACGAAATTGCGCGGGTCAGCTAGTATAAAATAATGTGAAAGTACATAAATATCGAAAGAAAGTACCTTTAACGGTTAATTTAAAGCCCAAAAAAACAATTATCTTCATCAAGATCAAACTAATATTCCTAATATCATGGCTGACGTGGAAAGTTCGTTCAAATTGACAGAATTATTGTGAACTATTTAGGCACCAGATTTTGCAAAAAAGTTCATTACCCTTTCCCTAATATCCCTTCGTAGATACTCGAACACTAAATTGTGAACCGTTTTCATTACTAAAGAACGTAAAGGATCATGATAGAAGTTGATTCAGGACAGCTTCATGATTTGTGTTCTGTTTTTGATATTAAGGCAGCTCTCTCGAGAAATGCTTAAAAACAGCGTGCAGATGAAGCAATTTTTCGTCGGCATTTACTGAGAAATTACATCTGAAAAAATAGGTAGTAATCTACATGATATTATACGTAATTCGGTTTAGCCAGAATTTATGTATCGGTATCACATAATAAGAAAAAAAATCATCTCCAAATCTTTGAGATGAAGCCATTTTACTCCTTCATTTTATAACAAAAGTCTAAAAAAATATATCTACTGCTTTGCAATACAAACGAAAATAATTTGGTTTTGTTACTTTTTAAAAATATGTGTTATTTTATTTATAATAAATTGAAAATGCGGGTAGCGGAGTTCTCCGTTTATATGCACAAGGAAGGCATGTATACAAGCCTTAAGAAAGTCAATAAATGTATGTGGATCAATGACCATTATTGCACATTTATCTGGCGCCTACCATAGCTAGGCTACGATAAATCTAAATAAACACTTTTCATTAGTCGCTGAAACAATATCCTTGTCCAAACCTATTTCGACTGCATCCCACTAAAACGCGTCGGACTCGCGCACCGAGGGTTCCGTACTATCGTATAAGTACCAAAATGTACCTTAATTTTTACCTTTTTTTATTTTTTTTGGTTTGCTATATTGACCACATCTTTTTATCGTGTTGACTTAGGGGCTTGATTTTTATACACCTAATACGAACTATACACCTCAGTATCTATTATTACTAATATATATACAAAACTGAGAAGTTTGTTTGCTTGAACGAGCTGATCTCAGGAACTACTGGTCCGATTTGAAAATTTCTTTCAGTTTTAGATAGCCCATTTATCGAAGAAGGCTATATATCATCACGCTAAGACCAAAAGGAGCGGAGCAGTAATGAAAATTGTAAGCAGACGTATTATACATATATTCAACCTGAAAAATACCGCCCAACGAAGTGGGCACGGGTCAGCTAGTCTGGTATAAATTTCAACTTGCTAGGTCCACCCGTTCCTGAGAAAATCGGTGGTGACACACGAACAGACAGACGGACAAGAGAGTGATCTTATAAGGGTTCTTTTTTTTACCTTTTGAGGTACGGAACCCCAAAAACAATTTAAGTACCCCAATCCCCAACAATTCTTTCTTACCGTCATCCTCCGACATTGATTAATGACATTGCACACAAACGAAACAGAATCCCATCTCACTAAAACTTCATATTTCTTAGTCCATCTGTGAGAATATCATGAAATAATAGCCGGCTGACATTGGTGGAGTCGTGAACTTAGGCGTGGGACAGCAGTGGCCTATAAACGATCTTAGTTCTCAGGCTATCTGATAATTAAACGTATCATATGGCCGTAGTGTTCACGATCGTTGACTGAATAGGAAATGAAGGCGTGGGACTGGTTGGAAAGAAAAAATATAGGTTTTAGAAAAACTGGAAAGAAAAACCGGCCAAGTGTGACTCGTGACTTACACGCAAAGGGTTCCCCGAACATCATATCTTTTAAGATTTTAGGTACCTATTTTAAAACTACTTGACAATTACAGGAACACCCAAAAGAAGTCCCTCTTCTCCCACTTCTGCTGGAAGGTGTTCCTGTAATCAATAAGTAAAGAACTATTTTTTATATAAGTTCTTTCTTAATTAAGTACCTTTATGAGCACTCTAAAAAACTATATTTGAAACAGTTACAAAGCTTTCATTTGATGTGGTCGTTTTTGGGTCACAGGGGTGCATAATGTATTCATACCAAATTTTAATTGATTCGAAACAAATAGTCTGCGACAGACACACAAGTGTTCCAATGAGGAAAAATCGGAACGTTTTTATTCGGACCTACAGAACCCTAAATTCTAAAGCTGAAAACTTTTTGGAACATAGCATGTCGGAACCAATCAATCGTGAACAAGGTCAATGTCTATCAGATTTTGGGCACGAAAACCAATAAAAAGGTATTCCCTCATTAAGCTTCCCTACCTTGAAAAAAATAAGGTCAAAATAAGAGGCTTCCCGTGAGTTTGGAAGACACTTTGATAGCCGATTTAATTTGGATGATTGCTTCCTTGAAATTGGTGTCTCAAACAGGAGGGACATCTCTCGTATTTTAAGATTTTTAAGAAGCGTTCACATCAAAGTCGCTAGCTGTCAAAAAAGTCTGCAATGAGGGCTATCCATTGATATTTTTTTATTTGTGATGGGTTTGCTCTTGACTCTAGTCTAGGTCAGAGATGACAGTGACAAAGTCTACGATAGAGCTAGCTTACCCAGAAGGAGACTGTTCACTCTAACTTTGAAGAGATTAGGGTTGTAAGCGTTTGGAAACACAGACGCAGGCAGAGAGTTCCACTCCTTTGCTGTGCGCATTATAAAAGACGTTTGGAAACGCTTAGTGCGAATTGGTGGAATAGTAACAAGGTGGGATGGTAAGATGCAGTGCGTCTGGATGTCCGATGGTAGAAGGGGCCGATGGGATGAGGTATAAAAAACCGAAGATACACACTCAGCATCTCATAAACGTCCGCAAAAAAACAAGCACACAACGTATAATTGTGCGCTAGTTTCAAACAGTCTCGCATCACTCGCCATACTGCACTGCTTTGTAAAAACAACTTTAAGCGATCCGTGTAAGGTTGAATTTGCAAAAAAAATTGCGCATCACTCGCCATACTGCACTGCTTTGTAAAAACCACTTTAAGCAATCCGTGTAAAGTCGAATTTGCAAAAAAAATTGTTTATAGTGTAACTACATACAACTCACACATGACACTTGATACATGTCAGTTTTTGACGACAGTTTCGAGTGTTGCATTTGTTCGAGACTGTGCATCTTGGGTTTTTTATATATCAATGGGGCTATCGCGTTTGAATTTGCCGCTAGAGGCTCTGGTGTAGCGTGAGGTTTTAAATGTCAAATTTCACTGTTGGTTCGCCATTGACGCGAGTTTATTTACTCATTTGTTTTGATTTTATTTTTTTTATTTTTCTTTACTTTGTTCACATGCGCGTTATAACTTCTTTAATGCTATAATTAAGGACCAAGAATCGACAGTGAGAGACTAAGTCTCCGCTGTCCATCCGTCCGCCTGCCTGTCAGCGGCCTGTATCTCAAGAACCGTTATAGCTAGACAATTGAAATTTTCACAGTGTGTGTATTTATATTGCCGCTATAACAACAAATAATAAAAATATAATTTAACTAAAATTTCAAAGAGACTCCCGAATAAGAAACGTGTTTTTTTTCGGTTTATGGTACGGAACCCTTCGTGTGCGAGTCTGACACGCACTTGGCCGGTTTTTAAGCACGAGAATTGGCCTTGTGAAAGTTTTTCATTTAAAACACCTAAGTTTCGAAACACAATAAACTTGTAGTTGAGTGCTCATAAATAAGAAAACCAACAACAAAACTTAAACAAAGATCTTAAAAGCTGTATAAAATAAACATTGCACGATTGTCGATCACGAACAAAATGGCCGTCTATCTTAGCGTTTATAACTAATTCAATCGATGCATCGATTCAATGGCCAGTGCCGGACGCGACCTGAGTATTGTCCTCGATTCTCGGAAACACGAATAGACTTGCTAGAAGCTTTTAATGTTAAGTTTGCTCTTGTATTTAGTAGACGTTTTTTCTTGTGGTTGGCTTTGATAGTTGAATTATGATGAAATAATCAAAGGATATTTCATCGTTAATGGTTAGTTTACACAGTGCAAGTTGCTGACTAGACAGTTGACAGCTACTCTGTTTGCTTACTCGTATGCCAGTAGCTCGGCTCGCCTTAGCTGTCTTCACGCCGATAGTAGCTGCCTCTCCAGTCTCTTGCGAGGCGCAGCACAAGAAAAATACAGGTACTGCTTCGCAACTGCTTGGCGAGCTCTTGCCGAACGCGTCCGAACGATGCGAGTGGTATCCGAGTTGCTGCATAGGCGAGGTACTATCGGGCGAGCAGGCGACTGGAAACAAAAATTTTGAAGTAATTCGGATGCGAGCTACTATCCAACTCGCGCGTGGCAGCAGCTCTTAAGATACATACTTCTATACGATGCCAGTTACTGCACTGCAGCTACTCGCCAGGCTGACTCGCACGCTAGCTCGCACTGTGTAAACTAGCCATAAGTTGCCCGAAAATCAGTGTATACAGGGACAGGTAGCTTTCAATGATTAATTAGCTGACATTAAGTGTCAAGGTCGAGATTTTTACGAACTGGATGCCTCTAAGAACTGGGCTAACTAATAAAAATAGTAGTGAAGTAAAGTAGTAGTAGTTGTTTTTCAGAGATAATCTGTAGAAGTGCTGATTCAGTACCGCAAAATTCGAAGCGGAGCCGCGATAAAAATCTAGTTACCAATAAAACACCAAAGCTCATAGTGGCATAGAGTTTTCTTCTGCCCGGAGTTAGAGACAAATATAACTTGCCAGCGACTTATTGTTCTACCCTACTTAAAGGGACTTAATAAAGAATCCAAGAAAGTTACTCCGACGTATATTGGTACTGCTTATCGCCCGAAGTTAGGACAATACTAATGAGATAACCAAAGTTTCAGTGGCCTACCAATCTCTTATTAATGCAAGAGCTAACTTTGGACTTGGAGTCTCGCGCTTCATTATTGATGAAAATGCGCTGCTAGAATTGACTGCTAATTTCATTAGATATAGTGAAGATGTCTTTCTTAAGTGGCTGGCATTCTCGTCCCACATATCACAGTGTCTCAAGACGAAAGTCTATGACCAGTGCGTGTTGCCAGTGATGACATACGGAACTGAAACGTGGCCGCTCACAATGGGCCTCATCAGAAGGCTCAAAGTCACTCAAAGGGCAATAGAGAGGGCAATGCTTGGAGTTTCCTTGCGTGATCGAATCAGGAATGATGTTATCCGCAAGAGAACCAAGTGGCAGTGGGCAGGGCACATTGCTCGCAGAACAGATGGTCGATGGGGCCGAAAAGTTCTGGAGTGGCGACCGCGTACCGGAAGACGCAACGTTGGAAAGCCTCCCACAAGGTAGACCAATGACCTGGTGAAGGTCGCGGGTAGCCCATGGATGCGAGACGCACAGAACCGGTCGTTGTGGCGACGCTTGGGGGAGGCCATGTCCAGCAGTGGACGTCTTTCGGCTGATATGATAATGATGATAGTGGTATTCACTAGCATTTTACTAGGTGTAGAAATGATTGGTAATTTTTCGAATGGCAAGTTCTGCCAAATAGAGGAAATAATTAGTGTATTATAAGTGAATTTTGGTATAGTTGTAGGGAATGGTGTTTTAAACAACATCCTAAAAGTGGGTGAGGGCGAAGCTAACGGTAGGACGGGTGACCGTCAGGATGGTCGGAGCTGGACCAAACGAGATACGTACAGTCAACAAAGCTATTCGGTATACTTACAGGCAAATATATTATTTATACACTGTCAATGTTTATTTCTAATGTGTGCATTATAATTTTTTAATCTTTTGAAATACTTACGAGTGTTTTGTACAACAATTGTCTACTCAGCACACTCACAACATTTTTTAACAGTAGTTGCAAGTTAGCTGCCTGCATACCCAATAGCTGACTGTACGTGAGACATGTGCACTATCTATTTATTTTAACACTAAATATTCTTCTTCCAGCCCTCTGCAACGATGACCCCAACGGTAACGTGCCCCTAGGCAAGTCCTGCAACCGCTACTGGCAGTGCCAGGGAGGCTACCCGCGTCTGCAGAGGTGCCCCGCCATGCTGGTCTTCGACAGGAGGTCGCTGAGGTGTGTGGTGCCCCCCACTGAGGAGTGTGATGTCCCTACTACCACTGCGCCACCGCCGGAGGAAGAGAACCAGCAGGAGTTAAGACAGGTATGCAGATGAAACAAAAATATATTAAAACAATATACTTTTGATAAATTTGAAAGGGAAAAATGCTTTAACCCCGATGAGCAAAGCTGCTTTTCGCTTAAAGCAATATCTACTAGATTTTTAGGATTCCGTGCCAAAGGATAACTAACAGAACCCTATTACTAAGTCTTCGCTGTCCGTCCGTCCATCCGTCGGTCCGCCTGTCTGTCAGCGGGCTGTATCTCAAGAAAATTATTTTTTTACTAATACCTATTATAAACCTGAACCGATTTAAATGAAATTTGGTACACAGACAGTCTATAGCCTGAAAAAGGACATAGACTACTTTTTTTATCCCGGTAGTACCTATGTTCCCTATGGACCACTCGGGCGAAGCCGCTGGCGGAAGCTAGTAAAAAATAAAAGGGGGTTCCTACAACAAACGTGTTTTTTTAGGTTTACGGCCGGTTTTTTTATAAGGAATATGACCTGATTATTACAAACACCTAGAGTCACTATAATATTTTATTTTCATATGACGTTCAAAAGTACCTTTATTGGTCTCTCTTGAAATAAATCATTTGACTTTGACTTTGACACTATTACTTAATAAAAACTAAATTAGCAAAAACAAACTAGCGATTTTTGTAGATACTATTAAACTTAATCTTCTTTATTTTTCCAAAGCCCGATTTCAGGCCAGGTTTTAAAGCCAATTTCAGACGACACCATTTTATAGTGCGGATAAATCCGAAACAAAGTGGTTGTAGCAGACATTGGAAAATAAAGACATAAATCAGTTGCTTACATTCCCTCGTATTATTGTAAGCTATGAGCTGATTTACTCAAGTTCTACTCTCCATTAGTCCAACAAGATATTTCTGAATATTCGATAACACATAGGGATTGAGTTACCTACGTGTTAAGATCGACGCCAGATAAATTCGCAATAACGGTCACTGACCCACCTACATTTATTTATTTAATACTTTACGCACACAGACGTACAGAGGCGGACTTAATGCCTTAGGCATTTTCTACCAGTGCATTTTAGTGCATTTTCTATGCAGAGAATAATAGTAGTAGGTGCAATGTGGATGAATAGAAAAACCCGAAACGCAATTAAAATGAACTATACATACAATAAAATATATAATATATACTCAATTTAATAAATATACTTAAACAGTTTATGCAAACAAATAATGAGAAAAAAAATAGAAAATTAGCGCTGTGACGATATTTATTAACATAGATACTTAATTCCGAAAACAGAATTAAAGACATAATGCTATCCTGAATCGACATCTGTCTTGATCCTGTACATTTTCTAGTAATGAAAAACGATTCTTAATTTATTGTCCAGGTACCTACGAAGCCGCATGGTGTCGACCGGTGCCGTATGGTGCCATAAAAGAATAATACCATCCCATCACTTCCCGTGGGTGTCGTAAGAGGCGACAAAGGGACTCACCAGAGAATGGGCAGCAGCGTTCTCTGTAAAACGCAACACCATACACTGCGATCGCCAACTCGCCTGCCAAGCGTGGCAATTATGGCAATCCCCCTCTTTGGGAGAGGCCTATGTCCAGCAGTGGACGTCTTCGGCTGTTATGACTGACCTACGAAGAGATATAAACGAAAGGGCAATGACCGTTATTGTAAAATGTGGCGTCGACCATACCAATCTATTTATAGAACCCCGTGTGTTCCACATTCGGTACACGGCTTCAGGGTAGTAACAGGATAGTCAGTTGTTTTATTTGTGATCGCCGCAGGTTGAAATTCGGAAGGTTTTTCGGCACAACACGTGTAGCCAGAAAAGGTTTTTTCAGTGACCACCACTACCAATCAAAAATAAACCTGTTATTCACTCCCTTGCGGGCTTTTCAATGTAGTTTTTTGCAGCTTGTATTCAAGAGCTTTTTTCAGGTCGACATGAAATAAATAATATTTTATAAACGAAAAATTGGGTTCCTGAATCCTGAACTTATGTTACTTGAACATAAAAATACAGCCTGAAACGAATAGGAAATATTTAGAAACACAACACTATTCCGAAGAGAGCAGATACAGCCTGAAACTTTTTTATTAATAATAATAAATAAATTACATTCTATTCTATTGATAATAATAAATAAAAGACATTCTATTCTACAAATAATAATAAATAAATGACATCTAATTTTTTTAATAATTATAAATAAATAATATACTATTCTAATAATAAATAAATAAATTAAATATACTAATACCAATGCAGAAAATGCAAGCGAATAATTAAATAAACTACAAATGTATTGTTATCCATCAATAAATATGTAGATAATAATAATATAATATATAATAATATGTATAAAATATTTTATAATAGGTACAAGTTGGACAGGAAATAAATTAAATACAAGTTTTACAAGAAAAGTAAGCAAAACGCTCTTCCTCTCTCCTAATTATTAAACACTAGCTTCTGCCAGCGGCTTCGCCCGCGAGGTCCCGAGGGTACATATTCCCGGGATAAAAAGTAGCTTATGTCCTTTCTCAGGCTCTAGACTATCTCTGTGCCAAATTTCACTTAAATCGGTTCAGTAGTTTTGGCGTGAAAGTGCGACAGACAGACAGACAGAGTTACTTTCGCATTAATAATATTAGTAAGGATTTTTGCTGTGCCCGACAGGGTCCATAATTGTTTCTGTTTATTTATTTTTACCACCTGTATGTGTATGTAGGCGTATTGTCAGGATTGGATATTTTAAAGTAAAAAAGTAGGTAGTTTACTTATTAATCAATTTTATTCGATTAACTCACTTAATTTATAATAACTGTGAACTCAATTAATTATCATATCATAATTATTAACTGAAAGGTTTTAACCCGATATTAGCAAATCTAGGCGCTATGACAACACGTGTATCGGACCGAGGTCTAGAATAGAATGCCCCGATCGCTCCGCGCGGTCTCCTTTTACGTCCGAGCACAAACAAGTCGAGTAGTGGGGGAGGTGGGGATGGCGACATCGCCTGATCGGTCCGGTGCACGTGCCGTGCACAACCGTACGATGACGTAGCGCCGTCACGGCCATTCTGACGTGCGTACGTCCTCGGACGCGCACTTTAGAATTTGTAATGAGAACCACAATTTTACTGTTCGTTCATCCTGACATTAAAATCTTATCTCATGGTCTGGTCCGGTCCTACGACCCTTCAGAGTAATAATCTTCTGGTCCGGTCCTAAGACCCTTCAGAGTAACATCGTCTGGTCCGGTCCTAAGACCCTTCAGAGTAATGTCTTCTGGTCCGGTCCTATGACCCTTCAGAATTATACTACTGGTCCAGTCTGATGACCCTTCCAATGATGTACCTACATGATCTATTAAGTTAATCAAATCAAGTCGTATATTTCAAATAAACCATTTACAGGCACTTTTGAATTGTCAAAGTCGGTCAGTCAAAAACATGAAGCTATTTGCACGTTCCAAAGCGTAGATCTCTATGGAGAAGAACGTGCAAGAAACTCCACGGACACTCTTTTAAACCATGTGATGTGTTACAAAAATCTTGTTAACATTAACATTGATTGCTTCTATATGTGAGGACAATGCAAAGAACAAGAAAACATATAAACAATTCAAAATGTAGGTACAGATTAAAATAAGCCAGTGGCAGGTAAGAGATGACCAGTTTCAACTGACGGCGCCCGTTCACGAACATGACGCGTGCATCAGCACCATCTAACTCAACCATTTTGAAGGGAATCAAATGATCCAAAACACGCGCCACCATCAGCAAAACATTTGTGTGAGCATGACAAGCTCTCAACTGCCACGCTCGTTCATGTCAAACTAATTTAATAACGAAATCTATAATTACATATGTAAATGGCTCCATAGTGCTCACATTTACAAAAAATTGAAAATATGCTTCTACGTTATACAAAACTATGGTTTCAAGTAACTAAGAAAAGAAAAAAAGAAGGCTGCTTTATTGTGTATACTTTGCTAATACAATAATGCAAAGAAATGATAAATAAATGATTGTATAGGAGAACAAAAAAAGGGTAAGCATTTCTTCCAATTATCGAAAACCTAACAAGTGGACCCATGCTGCTGTGGCTGTGGAGCAGGACCGGCATTTAGCCAAGCATTTTTATCAAGGACATAATCTTCCAGTTTATAATATGCTTGTCTACATAATGTGCGTTTAATACATGTTTTAAATTTTCTCTCATTCAGTTCGAGAATATTAAGTGGTATTTTATTATAAAATTTAACACAGTACCCCATACGTTAACTACTGCTACTGGCTTTTTAAGTACGAGAGTCGGCAATTTTTTTTTAAAGTGTGAGCCCTAAAATAGTACCACTTAAAACTTTATTTTTATGGGAAGTTTCATGAACAAGTTCTTCATTATTATTCGCCGTCACGTCATCACTGATATTTTCTGCATCTAACGTTCATGTAAGCACTCACGAATTACTTTACTTTAATCTAAAATCATCAAAATCATCGCTGCGCTGTGCGGTTCGAATCAATCAATGTTATTATAATCTCACCCGTATTAAATTGCACAAAATGGAAAATCTATTTAGAACTTGTAATAGCTCAGAATTCTCTGTACCTTTAAAGCTTTTATCAATGTCATTAAAATCAAATTGCTATTCATGATAGTTTTGATACTATCAAATTTACTAACTGATGTTAGGCAAACTGCCTCCGTACGTTAATACGAAAGCCTAGATCCAAATTTACACTAAAAAAAACGTCTAAGTTGGAACATGACCTTGTGGTACTTGCTATGCGATAACTAAACCTAAAGCTCACACTGAATAAAATTTTGACACTATTACCGCCAATGGGAAACTCTTTTAAGTACTCGCTTTGTGCTAACTATGTCAAAATTACCTAGCACTATCAATGCAACCACCGAATTGGTATCAACCCCTTTAAAGCTTCGTTTGCTATTCAAATAAAACTTGAGCGACTCACCAAGTATTCCAGTCGGCCTTGAACGCTCTTAACCCCACAGATGTTGACATGATACTTGGCTACTGCAGTTTGCCAACCTTCGGTCTGCCACGCTCAGAACCGTTCAGAAGTTGCAGCTGCCCAGCAGTTGTTGCAACCGCTCAGCAGTTATGGCAGCATGCCAACCGCTAGCCTCCTGCCGGCTTTATACACCATGATACGATGTCTGAAACCGAAAAATGCTACGACAGTACAAGTCCAATAAAAGCTGTGGTGAGCCAAAAGGTTTCAGGTAAGTGTAGTAGTCACAGTATCAAAGTAAATAAAAATCTAAATTTTATCGGACCATTGGCACAAGAAAGCGGCCTATGCCTATGAATGGTGATATAAAATCAAAATATTCAAAATAAAGTGTTAGGTAACTAAATCGCTCTTATGTCCAAAAAAATAAAAGCTCTCTGGTATTTCACTTCATGACTCGATCAGCGATAGCAGAATAATATCGCTTCATCAGCATTATTTGACCAATGACCAAGGCTTTGTGCCCATTTCAAGCGAACTCCTGTGCAACCGCCACTTCCAGGTATGTGCTTCCAATTCACCAAGAGTAGATAGCGACAGCAAAAGAATGGTCTCCCTTAGGGCAGTGTGTTGGCGCCGACGTTTTTTTTAACATCTACGCGAACGAACCGCCTTCCACCTAACAAACGGAGCGGTTCTTGTACGCGGATTACCTGGCCCTAGCAAACCAAGCAGCGACGTGGAGCATAAACGTACAATGGCACTCAGTGCACTGCGAGATTAGTGTGACCACAACGCTCTACGGCCGAACCCATCTAAGAGACAGTCGTGCGCCTTCCATCTCTGCTATAGGCCCGCAAATCGAATGCTTAACATCACATGGCGTAGAGCCAAGGTCCAACACTGCTCGAATCCAAAATATCTCGGTGTGACGTGAGATATGGCCTAAGCGTAAAAGTCAAACTGTTACAATACTTAGCTCCGTCGAACCCGGAATAACTTGCTCCGTCACCTAATTTCCATCAATTGGGGAGCGGCACCCGATGTTCTCCGTACAACCGGCATGTCCCTATTTTTTCTGCTGGCGTGTTTGCTTGCACAGTGTGGCACCGACCTGCTCTTTCTCGGAAAGTAGACATTGCCCTAAACGAAACGTGTCAGATAATATCAGGCTGATTAAAATAGACTCCACAAAACAAACTCTATCCGCTTGCAGGCATCGCACCTCCTGCTGTTCGAAGGATCTGAAAACCGATTCCCGCCATCCCTGTATGGCCACATGCCAACTTCGGGAAGACTAAAAAGTCGCAAGAGCTTCCTTCTTTCTACACAGGCGATCCTGGATATGCCATCTAAAGGGAGAAGCAGACTGTGGGAAGAGAAGTATCCACCACCTCACGACTTCATAAAACCCAAAGAGCAATTGCCTCTGGTCGTGAATCGCAATGGCCTCTGGAAAGCGTTAAATCGCGCGCCAGCGCAATTTGCGCACCCAGGTAGGCCGCTGCAAACACAACTTGGCGAAATGAGGATGTAATGATCTGTTGTATACCCAACGTGAGTGCAGTGCCCGTTTTCAGAGCACGAGCCATATGTTACAGTGCCCCAAGTGCCCATTCTCCTGTAATTTGGAGTATCTAATGAATGCCACTGTTGCTGCAATTAACGTAACTACCTACTGGTCCAAAACAATAAAAAAGTTAACGATTGAATCGAAAAGAAGAAGTATTATTGAAAATGCTATCGCTTAATCAGCAACACTTATGCTATTAATAATAGCTTCACTTTAAGATAAAGCGACAGGCCAATTATCAAACATCGATAATTGCCATCCATAAAGGCGTTGCCTTTTGTAAGTCAGTCTCCACATCATAAAAATGAACACTCGTAAACAAAATAAAAAGCAGCTCTACAGCAATTAAAAAGTTTAAACGACTCACCAGATTGGCGTAGAAATCTTCATATAAATTCACACTCCTCTCCTTGACCTGACCAGCTGTTGTGAAGTTGCTTGCCTCCGGACGGAACTGGTTTAGTTCAGTTTGATGAGGGTAGCCGCATAAAACTCGTCGAAAAGGAATTCGGCGCAAAGCTCTTCAGCGCCATATGGTAAAACAATAAACTGCTCTGCACATCACTGCATCCTCGACAAAACATACCACCACGGTGACACACTATGATCGTGTGTCGAACTTCGGCCTTTCGGATTTAACTTCACGACACTTCACGGCACACATCAAGTTTTTAGCGTCTGGATAAACGCAAGCGTCTTAAAAACAAACCGCAATTTTCACTATCACTGTCATTACATTTCAAAACGTAACCGCCACATATTTCACTAGCATTGTCACGAATCTCCATGTGGGCCCTTTGAGTTACGTCCCAATTCTGATGTAGGCGTATTGTCAGGATTGGATATTTTAAAGTAAAAAAGTAGGTAGTTTACTTATTAATCAATTTTATTCGATTAACTCACTTAATTTATAATAACTGTGAACTCAATTAATTATCATATCATAATTATTAACTGAAAGGTTTTAACCCGATATTAGCAAATCTAGGCGCTATGACAACACGTGTATCGGACCGAGGTCTAGAATAGAATGCCCCGATCGCTCCGCGCGGTCTCCTTTTACGTCCGAGCACAAACAAGTCGAGTAGTGGGGGAGGTGGGGATGGCGACATCGCCTGATCGGTCCGGTGCACGTGCCGTGCACAACCGTACGATGACGTAGCGCCGTCATGTACATTATGGATTGCAATAAAGAATTTGAGATTTTGAAACGAAAAGGAAATATTTAGAAACACAACAAAATTCCAAACATAATAAGAGCAGAAATAATCCCGACAGCTAACCTGAATTTCCACCATTGGACATTATTCCAATCGATTTCACTATCATCTATTTCAAAATCAAATTACTGTTTGCGAGATTTACCAATATTGGTTTTGACGTAACGTGTGTGTGACATCCGAATATTCAGAATCCTCTATGAATGGACACCTACACGCCATTTGCCTAAACCGATTGGATTCGTTGGTCTGTCAGTTAGTAACTGAGTTCAAAATTGAGCTTGACAAGCGTTAAAAGAGTGGTTTTGTGTTTTTCGAATAGAATAGAATAGAATACTCTTTATTATGTACACCATTTAAGTTACAGAAAAAAATAGATGAAGAAAACGTTACATATAGAGTGACGCAATGGACGGCCTTATAGCTAAAAGCGATCTTTTAAAGACAACCTTTGGATGGATTTTAAAGAGAGGAGTGACAGTACTGCAGGTAGTCTTAGGTGTACTATTTATATATACAATAATTACATAATAGATAAATAAATATAAACAATATAGCAGAGAACCCAAGTAAAGACGATTAAGGAGAGAGATAATGATTTGTCTTGGTCAAAGAATAATCAATTTTTGAGATGGGGTAATATAGACACTTTTACCTAACTAGCTTTTCCCGCGACTTCGTTCACGTATATTCCGTAGGAATTTTGGGAAATCCTTTCTTAGTTTTCCCTTACGGAGTGTAGGGAACCTACATGCCAAATTTCAGCTTTCTACGACCAGTAGTTTGGGCTTTGCGTTTTCTGTCAGTCACTCACTCACTCAGTAACGGAATAATTTTACATATAAGGATTTTAGGTTGATTCAAAGGACACACGACGCTTCTTACTTAAGCTAAAGTTTTAAATAGGTACCTGAGTTTTTCGTGTCGTTTTGACACAAATTTTGTCCAACCTGAATATTACCTCCTAAATAGCTCTATCATTGGATACGCTTAAATCGTGAAAGCTCAGGTGGTTTTTCAGGCACGAGAAAGAGATGTCACGTATCAGAATATAAACCACATCTTTACATAGATAGGCTCCGTCCGCTCTGGCACTGTATTGGGCTGTCTACATTTTTGCGTAAGACAAGCTTGAAAAATACAGTTACGTGGCAACAGGTACCATCACACAAGAACAATAAAAATAAATAAATAAGTTCCTCTCAAATACCTGAAGCGCCGAACCAGTAGTTGACACGGCAATCTCAGCCATTAACCTCGGTAAAGGAACATTCCAAACCAATTGGAAAAGGCCTTCGAGACGCCGAAGCAGAGATCTAGGACTGATCTTAATTAAACGGACGAGCAAATCGAATTGCCTATTGGTTCACGCCCGAAGTTGGGGGTTTTGGGTAGACGTCTAACTGTGGAGTGTAGGAAGGGAAGGACAGAAGGTTTAGAACTGAATGTTAACTGTAAAATTAGCAGAATTCCACTAATTTTAAAGAAATAAGCGTCTCAGTCGCAATTTGTCAAAATGTAGGCAAAAAGAGGTGTTTTCGGCGAATTCCTACTGAGCTTAAAAAATAACTTAATTGGGCCTTAGATCTTAAACAAATACAGTGACTGAATTGTTCTTATTATCAAGTGCATAAGCACCAACGTTGACCATAGAGGTTACATACAAAGGTTCCTCTCTTCATCCGATACGAATTCAAGGTTTTAGTTCTATCTGAATCGGGGTGTGTACTGATTTCCGAATCACGGCATTCGAATCTAGTGCGTAAAAAGTCCTAGAAGTAGTACTTCGGGTACTTCGGACCGACAATGTTACGATTCGGATCGGTTGAGGAGCGTAAGCGTTCTCAAGTTCTTTTTTCCTTTTTAGGGTTCCAGACAAAAAACGGAACCCTTATAGTATCACTCGGGTGTCTGTCTGTCTGTCCGTCTATCCCAGCCAGTTTTCTCTCGATCAACAGGACCGATTCTGTTGAAATTTGGTACACATATGGACTTCTGTGGCCCTAACACGGACGCGTTACGTAAATTATTAAATTTTTAGTATGGGGGTCACTTTTGGGGGTCAAACTAGAAAACAAAAAAAAAAGTTCTCGAACAATATCGTGTGACATTCAAATGAAAGAGCTTACTGTTAGGGTTTAAATTATATTTTTTTCATAATTTTAAAATTAATGGCTTTGAAGTTATTCAAGAAATTAGACGAAAAATGACCATTCCCCCCCTACTTGCGAAATTACTGAGTCTAAAATTTTGAAAAACATGGAGATAATAGATCTTTACCTATAGATTGCAGGAAAACCTAGAAGAAGTCTATAATGTTAAAATAACATGTTAAAAAAATAAAATTCGTTCGGAGCCCTTTACACGCGAGTCCGACTCGCACTTGGACAGTTTTCTTTACTGTTTTTTTGGAAGTTTATCCTCTTTTAATGCAGCACCTTCTATACCTTACAGTATTCTTGTTGCCGATAGCATGTTTCCGATGTTAAAAGTTGTACTTCTATAGTAACCTGTCCTATAATCGTCTTGCTCGATTGATTCAATATATTGAGCCATTTGTACTTAAATGGAAGTCTACGATTCAGGTCACAAAGTTAAGAAAACATTTACTTTCGGAAATGTCTTAATTACTTTGTATCGACTGTGGTTGGAACATCTGAGTATCCATAGTAACTTAGTACGAGATCTAGTTTAACCCTTTTGTTAATTATTTAGAAAATCTACGAACTAAGCGACCTGTTAATGACTGGTAGCTCAACATTGACTGTTTGGGTCCTAGATTTTGCTACCTCCGTCAAAAAATTTCGTTTATTATTTTGCTCCACTAATCTTTTTGTATGGTGAATCTTTATTTATACCTTCCTTATGGGGAAAATGGAGGTTAATGTCCTACCTACTATAACCTCACAGTTCTCACCTTTATCATTAATTGATGACACGAGACATAAGTAAATTCGCGCGGCTCCTTGACTGGTATCAATCCTAAGAGCCTATGCACAAGGCGTATTTTTAACACACCGACGATGACGTTTTACGAACGCGCGCTCAGTACAACACTGTAAATCACCAAAAAGCAGAACTGTCTGCGTCTCAATTTAGTCTAAAGCGCGTTAGCGCGCACCATCTGCACGTCGTCGGCGCGTTAAAAAAACGCCGTAAGCAATGGCCATGAATCCTAATCTGACATGCAACTAATCTTCAATCTCTCTTTTCCAGGGTCAACATCAGCACAAGCGGCCAAACAACGGCGAATACCAGGAGCAGGGCCGCCAAAGACAACAACAATCTAGAAATTAAGTCTTCGTCTTCTAGAATCTCCTAGAACTCCTTCCTCATTCCAAATCCTTCTTCTTCTTTCGCCTCGAAAGTCTCTCCCACCATTGTACTCTCTTCTCCATTAGAAGTAATTTATACTTCATTGTTTTTATAATTAGTTGTATAAGTAGTTTAGTTATTAAATTAAGTGTAACATACTGCCGTGAAACTAAAGGAATACTCAGTACGTGAATCAGGCGAAATTTTTCGTCGGATTGTATCATTGTGGCATGATTAAATATTTTAGTAATTAAAACATCATCTAGCTCCTGACTTGGGACTTTAAAAATAGAATAAGAAAAAAAATCACAGATAAGTCGGTTATTTTATGTCAGTGACATAATATTTAAGTCCACCCTAATATTTCTGGCCAGTATCGATTTCTTCTGGATCATAACAAGTCGTCCAAAATGACATCTCAAGCAGACATAATCCTTTGAATTGTTCGTCAAACCATACTGAGACTTACCAACGAAAGCATTGTTATCTTTTAAATGCTCATAAGCCGGACGCTAAGTACGAAGCGTCTTAGAAGTTTGAATGAAAATTGTAAGTGATTTAATTACGGAAGCTGGAATCAAAAGGTTTTGGTAAACTCTTCCACAACAGTTTATGGCGGTACTCATGATTAAAGGCCCAATCTCACTAGTTTCATACACTAATAAAATGTATGCAGTTGTATACACGGTACCACACCTTGTATCAGCTTGTATGCGATATCCGATTCACCCGCGGTTTGTTCTGGTGTTTCTCGCTTGGTTGCTCAAGACATTACGGTAGCGCGACTGGTTAGGCCACCATGGTGTCCTAGTGAGATTGGGCCCTAACTTTGAGTAGATTGCAATCAGTTAGTAAAAATTCATCTTTCATTATCTTAATCTTTCGGCGTTGAAAGTATTTTAAAACTTAATCTTTAAACAAATCAGAGTCATGGTGATATAACCCGACCGTAAGTTTTTATTCTTAGTCAATATTTATACTTGTAAGCTCATATTGTTCTTAATAATAGTCAATAAAATATTATTTACTTATGTTTTGTTTTTATTTTAATGCATGCATTATGTGTGAATACCTATAAAGTTCCTTTCGGGGAAAAGTAGCTTTGAAATAGAAACTCAAAATATAAAATGAAGATTACTAAAAATTTTGTCTACAAATTCAAGGTTGCTTAGCGTGTAGTAGAGAGAGCAATGCTCGGGGTTTCTCTGGTGGATAAAATTCGCCAGAGAACTAAAGTCACCGACATTGCGCGTAGAATCAGTATGCTGAAGTGGAAATGGGCCGGCCATGTCTGCAGACGGACAGACGGTCAATGGAGCAGACATGTCAACCAATCAGGCTGAAAATCAGCACTTTTTTAACGTCAAAATTTACATAAAGACAGTCCCCCAAATCGCCCATCCCGTCACATGTGTTAGAGTGGAGATCGCGTATGGGCAAACGTAGTGTGGGACGCCCTGCGGCACGATGGATCGATGATTTAAAGAAGATGGCTAGCTGAATGCGGCTGCTCAAGACCGGGATGGTTGGCACTCTTTGGGGGAGGCTTACGTTCAGCAGTAGACGGCGATTGGCTGAAATAATAATGATGATTGTCTACCCTGAGGTCCTGGGTTCGATTTCTGGGTCGGGTAAAATGTTATTAAGCTTTTTCATCGGGTAGTTTTCTGTAGCAGCCCGGATCAGTGCACGATTGATGGCAATAACGAAATGTAGATGTGCGATGACTGATGTACACCTCTGCTTAACATTTTGATTTATGTTATTATAGTATTTCAAATGAGAATTCCAGCTATAATTCCACAACACACAAAGATGAACTATCAAAATGTCTTTCAATTACGTAAACAAACTATTGATTCCATCCTAAAGTTCTGACAAAGCAATACAATTGTGGAAACAGCTTAGTACCTACACTAATAATATTTGTTGCTAAATACAACGGAACAAAAACGCGGGTACTAAGAAACTGCCTAATTATAGACGTCCTCTGAGAGGCGATCGAACATGCCGTCTGGTGTAATGGTGGTTCAACACACATTCTTATTATGAGATAGATTATAGTCTGTACAGCACATAAGGCTTTTTATACCGGTAGTACCCATGTTCCCTTGGGATAATTTCCGATATAACTGTAGACGAAGCCGCTGGCAGAAGCTAGTCAAACATAAATTAAGCCACGTTAATCTTCCTCTGCAAACCACTTTTGGTTCGATTTTGAACAATAAATCCTAAATTATACGTTCGATCTTGCTCGAATGATCGTAAAAACGTCGAACATGTATACACGTGTGGTCTTAGCATTAAAGGTTAATGCCTGTAAGGCATCAATTAGTCGGTAATCTTAGTGTTTCTCAGTAATAGGATTAGGGCTAAGTAATTTGACAAAGACTAACTTTATTTATTTAATCTCTAGGATATCAATCTCTGGTTCTCGGTTTTTAATCTGTTTTGTTTAGCTGTAAAGTTTACAGCTAATAAATGAATGATAAATTGACTGATTCAGATTGATAGGCGAATTGATTGATGTTATTTTGTTTGTTTGTTTGGATTTCTGCAGATGTTTTAAATTGAAGGTTAACTTAAATAGGTAGGTATGTATGTTTAAAGTATCGGTTGGTCATTTATTTGCACTTAAGATTTAGTTCAGCAGCGTTCTCTGTAAAACTCAACACCATACACTACGATCGCCAACCCGCCTGCCAAGCGTGGCGATTATGGCAAACCCCCCTCCCTCTGGGGGAGGCCTATGTCCAGCAGTGGACGTCTTTCGGCTGTTATGATAATGATGATGAAGATTTAGTTAGGAGTAATGAAAATTAAATGAGAATTGTGGGTCGTCCGGCAGAAAGATGGGCAGACGACATTGCTGCCATTGCGGGTAGAACCTGGATGAGGCTGGCACAGGAACGTATGGGCACAAGAAAACAGAGGCATATGCTCAGCAGTGGAGTCGAAGTTGGGCTGTGGATGATGGTGATGATGATGATTGAAAGTTATTCTTGAATCACTATATCAATACTGAAAACCCTATTCAAGGAAGTTCCGTTGAAGAGATATAAGTGTAGGAATTATAACTATTTCATAAGATGAATTGCCGGTCATAATATTAACCACACAACAACCTGACTTTCATTTTCATCTTTACTAAGACACCTTGACTAACGCATTAGGTTCAAGGTTAATTGGGAAAATTTGACAGTGACGGGTAGCGTGATGTGCTTTCTGATTCTGCTAGTGCTAAAGTGACCTTTTTAGACCCCCTGATCTATTTCTTGAAACCTAGAATGCAGTAGATAGGTTTTGCTTCGTAGTCCGAATGGACGGTAAAATTATCGTCTCAGCCAAAAGATGAACTGCTGGACATAATCAACACCCAAGCGTTCGGTCGGTATTCATCTCGCATGGAGTGGACTCACCAACTCATCGGTTCACTTCCGCCGCTATACTTATCCTATTTTGTCCACCTTGTGGGAGGCCTTCCAACGTTGCGTCTTCCGGTACGCGGTCGCCACTCCAGAACATTTCGGCCCAATCGACCATCTGTTCTGCGAGCAATGTGCCCTGCCCACTGCCATTTTAGATTGGCGATTCTTCGGGCTATATCGGTAGCCTTGGTTTCCTTTGCTTATATCATCATTCCTGATTCGATCACGCAAAGAAACTCTAAGCATTGCCGTCTCCATTGTCCTTTGAGTGACTTTGAGACCTTCTGATGAGGCCCATTGTGTGATTTTTATTTAGACCATTAAAATGTACCTACCATATTTTATGCAAATCAATTATATTCTATTTTCTATTCTATTCATGCGGGACACGGTTTCTAATCTAGAACCTTCCGGCACCATCGCCCATCCACTCCGCGTAGCTATAACGCCACTGACTAATTTGTTAGTCTATGTCCTTGCATCTAACTCACAGTTCGAAGCTAATTGCAATCTGATACTTTAAAGTCTCGCTTTGGGATACCAAGGACTGCCAATTTGTTGTACCTTTGTACAGTTGCGCTCTTTGTACAAATAAACTGAAATAAAACACTGTTAACTTTGTTTCCTGGTAGAGAGCGATCGGAAACGCAATTTGTTTTGTTTGTTTTATGCTATGTCAAATGTGGTTAGTGATTGAACTGCACTAGGAAATATTTATTTATTTATTAATAAGGCACAACAACAACTTATTTACAAAATTAATGTTATAAATTGTCACGTCTAAGGTCGTGTGTAAATAAGCCACTTACAGGCATGCACAACTTTCACAAAACCAGTTGACATTATTACTATAAATGATAATACTAGACAAAAAAAGTGAAGCAATAAACGTAAAAATAACATTAACAGATTGAGAATTATTAAACAGAATTATTGTAAAACATAAAGATAAATTGATGGAATTTGAAATAATTTAATTTTAAATAATTGAATTATAAAATAGAAATAGAAAACAATTAATAGGATAAAAAAAATATATTAAATTAAAAATTACAAAACATCAAATTAAATTATGCACAAAACAAAAGTTGAAATATTACAAATTAAAATCAATGAATGTCATGACAAATATGAAATTCAGGCACTTCTTTGAATAAGAAAGATTTGGCAGCAGTATTCTAGCTGTACACTACTTCCTATGCGGATGTGTTCTTATTCATTTATTTACAGACGAAGGTGTAGAGATGAACTTGACTCTTAGGTACCGCAAGGACTGGCCCGCAATGGCTGATGAAGTGAGATAGACGTGAGTGGAAGAAGGAGAGGTAGGCCATTTCCCAGCAGTGAGACATACTTTATGGGCAATAAGATTAAGCATTGCCATACAACGTGGCAATGCCGCCAGTCTTATGGGCTCACTTCCAGTGGACAGCGATGCGGACGAATTTTTTGACGCCTTATTTTAGTTAGGACTTTTTATTTTAAGCGTATATAGTTTTTTTTACATCAATATGTTAAAGTAAATAAACTGCGTTAAGTACTGTCATACTTCCTCCTTGGATGCATCAACTTTTTGATAAAAGCTTTAGAAGAATTAACTATAAAAGTAATATGATTAAGGCTCTAGACAGACGGACCGCATTTCAACTGCAATCCAACCGCAAATTGATTGCACACGATTGCACGCCGACTGCAATTGAACTGCAATCGGACTGCACGTTTGGTTTACAGTTCTATTGCAGTCGTGTCAACTGCATTCAAACTGCATCCGAACTGCACCATACCCACCCACCTGCACTACGTTAACGCTCCGCCCCCCCCGCGCATAGAACCAGCCGGTCGATTCTGTATAGATGTCGAAGTGAGGGCTTGGGTGAAGTGATCACGGAGTGAGCTGTCATTCCATATTGATTACATGGATTGACAGCTCACTTCGTTAAAGTAGTGAGGGCGGATGGGTATGGTGCAGTTCGGATGCAGTTGACACGACTGCAATAGAACTGCAAACCAACCGTGCAGTTCGATTGCAGTCGGTGTGCAGTTCACACGATTGCACGCCGACTGCAATTGAACTGCAATCGGACTGCACGTTTGGTTTGCAGTCGTGTCAACTGCATTCAAACTGCACTTGAACTGCAATTTGCGGTTGGATTGCAGTTGAAATGCGGTCCCTCTGTCTAGAGCCTTAGAATAGGTTCGAAATATGACGTACGCTTCTGAATTTGTCTTTTTTTACAGAGAACTGTAAAAGCTATCTTTGGAGCATGAGCTCAATATAATCATCTCCAGCAGTTTTTTTTTCATTCACGACCCCTGACGCTGCAGAGACCCTAAACTGCAGCGTTGACAGTACCTACATTAGAACTATCAGGTAATATATTTTGCCACACCTCGTTCATAGTCCCTGATCAGTTTTTCAAAAACTAACTTTGTGAACGCCATTAGAACCAATTCTACTAATTTTTAAGCAACGTTCAGTCGTTCACATTCGTTTAAAATTTTTCTACATTATGACAGATTGTGACTGAGATGCGAATGTGAAAGTTGCTTATAAAAAATTAAATTAAAAAAACCCCCAAATTTAATTTTTATTTCATGCTTTTTAAACTTAATTCTCATTTCGTTAGTTAATATTCCTCATGCCCTTTCAATATAGTATACATTATTCTACTACTCAAGCCCTTTCATTACCATATTGAGGAAGTTGTGAAAAAAAAGTAATTCGCCATTTTGTGGTGGCGGCCATCTTGGATTTGAAATTTGTCATAGTGTATAGTATTGTACTAGGTAAGCCCTTTCATTTGATACCCATATTGAGGGAGTTGTGAAAAAATATGTCATCCGCCATTTTGTGGCGGCGGCCAACTTGGACCGATTTTCATCAAGCTAAGAACACTCCCGACTAATTTACCTTTCAAACAAAAAAAAAAACAAAATCAAAATCGGTTCATCCGTTCGGGAGCTACGATGCCACAGACAGATACACACACACACAGACACGCCAAACTTATAACAACCCGTCGTTTTTGCGTCGGGGGTTAAAAATAGTAGAATTGGCCCTATTGCCACATAATTTATATGTTTCGTTGGTGTACCTACGCCAACGTGGCATATTTGCTACAAAAAATACGGTGAAGCTTGGTGTGGGGAGTAGGTACACCAATGCGTTTAAACACTGGCGTTCAAAGGTTAACTCTAGTAATGACGAAAATAGCATAGTACGAGTAATTTCCCTAAAACCAACAAGACTACGTCATAGCAATAATATTTTACGTTTGTACTCGCCTATCACGCCAAAACCATATTTTCATGCATTAAAGTGACCCACGCAATTGACCCTTAATATAGCTGACCCTTCCCACAAATTAGGATAAGTAGGTACAATCAGGGCATCACTCTAGGGTCCAATGTCTTAAAGTATCCCAATCAAAATCCATTAAATCAACAAATTCCATTGGGAAAAGACCTGTCCCAAAATTCTTTCCACTTATGGTTCCAAATATAGCCTCCCGGGAACCAAACTCTTTTGTGATTGGTTGCCCAATTAATTAAATGTATAGGAAGTACTGTAAGGAAGTATGTGATCGGCCCCGTTTGAAATTTAAGGGTGAGCTACGAGTGTATATAAACGCCTACGTCATTGGGTAATGAAGTCTTTAATGGTTGACCTTTTCTAAACATACATTTATAAAAAGGTGAATGGTGCGTTTGCTTATACGTTTGTAAAGGGAAATATCTGGAGGTTTTAATCCAATTACGGAGATATTTCACTAGTACAAAGCTATAGTAGGTAGCGGAGTTCCATCAATTACCTGCTTTAAAACATGTCGCGGCACAAATACAAATGTTCCTGTGAGTTACGCCATGTTAGCAAAGTTTCGGGAAAAAACTTTACTTTAGAATAGAATAGAATGGAATATTCTTTATTATGACCAAAAAATGTATTCGTCGTTTCGTTCTATAAAATAAAATCTATTTGTATTTTCAATTTCTAAACGTTTCGTGTAGTCAGTACGTGGAATCGAGCAGGAACACGCAAGCGACGAGCCGATCGTTGCGGACTCCCGGAACGTGCTCGCGGCGAATGGTACATTGTGGCCCGTAACACCAGTCAGTCACCTAAAGGTGGAGATACCTGAGAATAGCTAATTTTAAAATGAGAATCACGTCTAAACGGCTAGTTGCAACATTTGGGAAAAAATATTTTACATTGGACTATTTTCTTAATAATTTGATATATGAAAATTTTGAGTTTTATTCGTTCTACATAGTGTAATTAATTTGTAAAGTTATGTCTAACACGGACATGAAAACGACACTCGGAACAAAACCGCCGGGCGTATTTTAGTGGAATTTGCACTATCTCAAAGACAATTTTTTGATTTAACCATATTTTTTTTAAAGTCTTAGAATAAACAACTACTGAACAAAAAAGTACTGAATTTTGGGGCGCGAGGTTTTTTTCCCTCAAGGTCGCTGTCGTATGTCGCCGCCTTAATGCGTTACAAAAGCAAGTGTTGGTATAATGGGCGGTTTAACGCATAGAACATCTACTTAGTATCTTCTTTTCTTATCCAAAGCAATCAATCTTCTAGTTAAAGATTTACTCTATCTTAGATTATGAAAAACACACACGTTTATCACGTAGTTCGTATTAATTACAATAACAATTGGGCCCACGCAGGGGTCAAAATAATTTTGACCCCTACAGTCGTAAGTTTTCTGCCTAGCGGGCATTACAACGGTCAAAGTCCATTTGAGGATATAAATATCAATGTTTATTTACCTCAGAGTTATAAATGTCAAGGCAAACGTTTCAATTAGTTCAATAATAGTTCGGGGAGCTGCGAGCATGTCACAGGACGAAAGTCTATTACCAGTACGTGTTGCCAGTGATGACATATGGAACTGAAACATGGCCGCTCACAATGGGCCTCATCAGAGGGCCTAGAACGAATATTTTTGACGTATAGTAACGTAGCGTAAAATTTTACCATAGCTACAATACTCGCTTCGCACATAATATTTATTTGAATTAGATACTATTTACATATTTTTGAATGAAATAAATTGTGTATGTCCCATAAAATTAAACCAAAATACTATGGGGTTGTAGTTTTTCACATTCAAAATTCACTTACGTTAACGTTACTATGTCAATATTCGTGCTAGGCCTTGTGAAGGCTCAAAATCACCCAAAGAACAATTAATGAATTTAATTTATTTATTCAGGTAATTTGAACCCATTGCACAATAGCCATTAAAATATAATAATAATATAAAAACAATATCAGACAGTAAAATATAAACCACAGTAATTACAATTTGATAATAATTAATCAATTAATCAACAATACAGAGGGCTATGCTCGGAGATACCTTGCGTGATCGAATCAGAAATGAAGATATCTGCTGGGGAACCAAGTTTACCGACATAGCCAGAAGGCTTAGGTATCTATGTGGTGGTCAGTGAGGCAGGGCACATTGCTCGCAAGCAATGTGCCCTGCCCCTCATTGACCATCAGTTCTGTGGTCGATGGGGTCCAAAGCTTGCGTTTCAAGCAGCTTTGGAAAGCATCCCAGAAGGAAGATTGATGACCTGGTGTAGGTCACGGGAATCAGCTGAATGCGAGACGCATGATTCCAGTCGATGTGATGACTCTTGAGAGAACCATATGGATTTCTTTTGGCTCAAATTAACTGAGTCGTAAATAATCAGGCTTTGACACAAATCGATGCTAATAGTGATTCTACCCTTGGACTACTCCGCTTTTTTTTTTAAAAAAAAACCTACGTCAGCACCGCCTTACGAAAACCAGATACGATATTTACTCGGATCCGGCCAAATGCTTAGGAAGCGGGTCTATATACTCCGTTCAAATTATTTGAGGCAACCTTTTCGCACTTTCTACAGGTGTATTTGAACCACCTACACAACTTAAACACGGCAATCAGTTACAAACAGGTCTTACATACTGAAATAACACAGCCATCGGGCACCGAATCAGGAATGATGATATCCGCAAGAGAACCAAGGTTACCGACATAGCCCGAAGGATCGCCAAACTAAAGTGGCAGTGGGCAGGGCACATTGCTCGCAGAACAGATGGTCGATGGGGCCGAAAAGTTCTGGAGTGGCGACCGCGTACCGGAAGACGTAACGTTGGAAGGTCTCCCACAAGGTGGACCGATGACCTGGTGAAGGTCGCGGGTAGCCGATGGATGCGAGACGCACGGGACCGGTCGTTGTGGCGACGCTTGGGAGAGGCCTATGTCCAGCAGTGGACGTCTTTCGGCTGATATGATGATGATGGGCACCGAGAGACCTCGGCGGACGGATAGAGATGGCAATGCCAAAACTTTCCATACAATCTAAGCATATAAGTGTACAGTATCCTATAAATTGACGGCATGTGACAATACACTGGACCTGATAAATAATTATTCTGTTTGGTTTCAGTTTAAAATTACAAAAAAAGCGCATCAATGTTCAGAAGTGGGGTCTTATGACGTTACTTGTTGGGCAAAAAGTGTAACAAATAAGGCGAGATGTCACGCAAAATTCCAACGCCCAATCATCATCAGCATATTAGCCGAAAGACGTCCACTGCTGGACATAGGCCTCCCCCAAGATGGGGGGGTTTGCCATAATCGCCACGCTTGGCAGGCGGGTTGGCGATCGCAGTGTATGGTGTTGCGTCTTACAGATAACGCTGCTGCCCATCCTCTGGTGAGTCCCTAAGTCGCCTCTTACGATACCCACGGGAAGTGATGTCGTAAGTGAGGGATGGTATTATTCTTTTACGGCACCGGCCGACACCATACGGCATCAACGCCCAATACGACGACCCAATGTACATCTTCATTTTTAGTTTACGTCACAAAAGGATAAATAGGTACCCACTGTTTTTTTTTGGTATTCTTGCTGATGGTAACGGAAATAGATTTTTTCAGGAAAATGTTATTCTGACTATGGGCAAGACTACCAATTCATGTGCCCTAGGGCAATACTGTTTCTCGTCTCTACCAGCGCAGGCTAGACGTTCCTTGTTCTATGGACACAGTACACTCAATTGCGCACCTACAAAGAAAACCCACATATAATCCGAATACCTAAGTCTACAGAACCTTCAACATTAAGAGACACACGCATTACCTCTAAAAATAGCTGCCAAATTAAGTATCTGTAAACCGAATGTACCCCGGTCTAATGTAGGAGCCCGATCGAGGAATTTAATTTGGTCGTAAGTGCTCCCCAGTCGACACGTAAGTCGTACTCGTAACTACGCAAGTCGTGGATACGTGACTGTTCACAAAATATGTAGATCGCCCTATCGTGTTAATGGGGTTTTTAGGGTGATTCGTCGCATTTGGAAAGGGGATTAAGAGAAGGAGTGGCAGTATTTAAGCCAAGAGTAAATAGGTTACTTTCTAGGCAAGCGTGTTCCGTCTTTGACCGCATTATCGCTTACCATCAGGTGAGATCATCATCATCATATCAGCCGAAAGACGTCCACTGCTGGACAGAGGCCTCCCCCAAGCGTCGCCACAACTACCGGTCCTGTGCGTCTCGCATCCATCGGCTACCCGCGACCTTCACTTCCAACGTTACGTCTTCCGGTACGCGGTCGCCACTCCAGAACTTTTCGGCCCCATCGACCATCTGTTCTGCGAGCAATGTGCCCTGCCCACTGCCACTTTAGTTTGGGGATCCTTCGGGCTATGTCGGTAACCTTGGTTCTCTTGCGGATATCATCATTCCTGATTCAATCACGCAAAGAAACTCCAAGCATTTCCCTCTGCCCTTTGAGTGAATTTGAACCTTCTGATGAGGCCCGTTGTAAGCGACCACGTTTCAGTTCCGTATGTCATCACTGGCAACACGCACTGATCATAGACTTTCGTCTTGAGACACTGTGGTATGTGGGACGAGAACATACCGCGCAACTTCCCGAACGCTGCCCAGCCGAGTCGGATTCGACGGTTGACCTCTTTCTCGAAGTTGGCCCTACCTAACTGGTCCGTTTGTCCTAGGTAGACGTACTCGTCTACAACTTCGAGAGTAGAGCTTCCGATCTTGATGGGAGTGGGTGCTGCATGGGTATTTACCATGATCTTGGTTTCGTCCATGTTCATTTTGAGCCCCACCCTTTCGGAAGCTCTACAGAGGTCATCGAGCATTGTACTGAGGTCCTCCGTAGTCTCAGCCATGACGACTATATCGTCGGCAAATCGAAGATGACTAGTGGTCAGATGAGATAGTGGTCTAAAAAGGCGACTTTAGTAGAATCAGCCAGCACAGCAAGCTACCCGAAGCTGTCAAATTTACCCAACCAAAGATGAAAATGTAATTTAACAGATGGTTGTATGATTAACATTATGATCCTAATATGATTCTACTAAAGTGGGCTTTTTAGACCCGCCGGGAATGTTCGGTCTATATAATGATATTGACAGCTAAAATCGAAGAATAGTGTTAGGTGTCCTACAGATAAGTGTGACACAACAATACGACAACGAAGCAAATACCCGTTTCCATACAAATGAGCCTAAAATTGCTTTAAAAAATATTTTTTAAACCGAAAAGCGCCATCACTTCGTTCATCTTGTCGCCTAACACCTGTCAGTGGAAGTATTACAACCCGAAAAAAAAAGAATTCATATGTGTGTGTATCTCGACGAAATCTACAGAGGGGCTAATTTTTATTTTACGATTTCAGATTTGGTCGCATAGTTAAAGTTGTACCTAATGACCCCTTTTGAGGTTTTTCACTTTTTATGTTATCTATACTAAATCTGTACTTTATCTATACATATAATAAAATCGTAGACTAACCGTGTCTGTACATTGAATATTTTTGCATGAAAATTACACAGAAAACTCAGGAAAAAGGTATAAAACACAAAAAAGGAATTTTTGAAATTTTTGTCTGTTTGTCTGTGCGTTTGTGGGAGCATCACGCATAAGCCACAGATTGGATTGCAAATCTAAGAACTTAAAAATATTAAGTGATAACCCGAGTAACATTTAGCGTTTATTTCATCAAAATCGACCCACAAAATCAAAAGATATTGAATTTTTAAGTTTAGGAAGAAACTTCCTAATGTATTCTGATGAGTCAGAGCGCCATCTATTGAGAATAATAAAATGCGCGAAAGCATTCAAAACTGTTGAGTTATTTGTGAAACTTTTAATACGTGGCAAAATAAGAGTGATCAATTTATACCTTTTCGTTATTGATCGATACAATCGATCCACAAAATCAAAATATATTGAATTTTTAGTTTAGTACGAAACTTCCTTATATATTCTGATTAGTCAGAGCGCCATCTATTGAGGAACCCAAAAATGCATGAAAGCATGAATGTTACACCAAAACACATTGATTGAGTTATTTGTGAAACTTTTAATACGTAGACGTAGCAAAATAAAAGTAAACATTTTAATACCTTATCGTTATTTACCGTTACATACGGGCTTCTTATTTAACGTCTTCCGCTGCCAAATATTTTGTCAGTTTACATGGTCGATAGATAGCGTTGCACAGATGACGCGTTTTTCTGAATTGCGGTGTTAAGATTTTCCGCTGGAGAATGACCTAACACGATTATTAAACACTGTCGTAGTTCGTAGGAATTTCGGTTTGGTCTCTGGAAGGTCTTAAACGAATAGGGGCCAAAATTGCTTAAATCTCTGAGTTGTGCTGGTTTCGTTTAAAGTGCTTTTATCGTAGAGTCTTAAACTGATTTAGAACTCAGTAGTTTTGTGAAGTACTGGACGGTTCGACTTGCGGATCAGGCCTGTAGGGTTCCGTACCAAAGGTGCTGACAGGACCCTACTTCTAAGGCCTCCGCGATTGATTCCGTTTAGAGCGAAGCAACGAACGGTTCGATTTGCGAAACAAGGCTAATAATAATAAGTTACCGTACCAAAGGTGGTCACGGTGACGGGAGCGATCGATTTTGGTGGGGCTACTCTCTAAGTCCGAAGTCCGTAGTTTCGGGCTTAGTTGCGGACGTATTCTACTCCGTATCACCTACAGACTTACGATTAATCCCGAACCCGAACTAAGAATGAATGACAACACGATTTCACAGTAACTGTCAAATCGATTTATCATTAGTTCTCTGTGGTTAGGTGATACGGAGTAGATTTTTTTTTACTATAGATAGGCATACGTTTGACCACTATCTCACCTGATGGTAAGCGATGATGAGGTTGAAGATGGAGCACGTTTGCCTAGAAGCAACCTATTCACTTTTGTCTTAAAGACTCCCAGGTTGCCCGCAACTAAGTTTTTAATTCGTGCTAAGTATCAGACGGTTCGATTTGCGAGCCAAAGTTGCTAATGGGACCCTATTATTAAAGCCTTCGCGTACGATCTTGATTCGTCGCGTCAATTTTTAGGGTTCCGTACCAAGCTTGCTAACGGAACCCTATTTATTAATAAAACAGTGCTGTCCGTCTTCCTTCAGTTTATTAACCGACTTCAAAAAAAGGAGGAGGTTATCAATTCGACTGTATTTTGTTTTTTTTTTATATTTGTTACCTCATATTAACCGACTGGATGAACAGATTTTCATGATTCTTTTTTTATTTGAAAGCTGGTGCCACCACCACGTCAGGATCTGATGATGGAAACCCTGAGAAATCGAGGGCAACTCTCGAAAATTGTAGGCACGTATTTGGTAAAAACTTGATATTCGTGTGTATATCGGGTGATACTACAAAAGAATGAAAGTTTGGATCAGACCTGATGATGGAGACGACAGTCGAGAGAACTCCACATCGGTATGTAGGAACTACCAAGTGTTTGGGCTTATTTCATTCGTATTGACGAGACCTTTACACCGAAAGCACTTAGTAAGTTTTATGTTCATAACATAACATCACGCCGGTACGCTGTGAATGGGTACGCAGGTACCACTAAAAACTGAAAAATAAAAAACTTTTTTACAAAAAATGTAACCGACTTCCAAAACAAAACACTACAAAGTATAAAATAACTTTAATTTCGGAAGTCGGTGTCAAAAAGCGAAAAAACTAAAAACACCGAAGTCGGTTACATTTTTTGTAAAAAGTTTTTTCGTTTTATTTCTGTCTCGCTGATATAAAAATGTCTTCTAGAAAAAGGTCGAATCTTTCACAATATAGCAAAATTCTCAAAGTCGGGTTTGTTCGAACACTATTCTAACTAACTCGAGAACGGCTCGACCGATTTTCATAGTTTTTGTGTTTTTGGATTAGTCTTCGTCCGGAATAGCATAATAAGAATTAAAATACAAAAAAAAGAGCAGGTAGGTAGGGTAGGTAGGTAGGATAGGTAGGTAGGGTAGGTAGGGTAAGTAGGGTAGGTAGGGTAAGTAGGGTAGGTAGGGTAGGTAGGTAGGTAGGTAGGTAGGGTAGGTAGGTAGCGTAGGTAAGGTAGGGTAACTATGGTAGGTAGGATAGGTAAGTAGGTGGAGTAGGTAGGTAGGGTAGGTAGGTTAGGGTCGGTAGGTAGAATAGCCAGTTGACGGGAGCGAAGCCGCGCGGGTCAGCTAGTACAATTAATAATAAAAACTTGAATAAAACGCTATTTGTGAGTGTAGTGAGACGCGTGTGTGAGAGAATGTGATGAGTGTGTAAGTTAGTGCGTGTGAGTGGCAGTGTCAAGCTTCTCATTTTATAACTTTAACTACCATTTCAGCTTCGTCGTATGATATGTTTAGCAGCCAGGAGGTCTGTCTATCTTTGATTTTTTTCCTAGTGAGATTTATTACATTGCACTTCTTGATCACATCCTTACTATATTATTTTATTTATATATTGTATAATTATAATATATTATAATTATAATATATTATAATTATAATATATTATAATTATAATATAAAAATATAATAATAATATTATAATTATAAATGCGAAAGTAACACTGTCTGTCTGTCTGTCTCGCTTTCACGCCAAAACAACTGAACCGATTTAAATGAAATTTGATAAAGAGATAGTCTAGAGCCTAAGAAAGGACATAGGCTACTTTTTATCCCGGGAATATGTTCCCTAGGGACCACGCGGGCGAAGTCGCTGGCAGAAGCTAGTTATGTACATGAGAATGCAGATAAAGTGGGAGTATTTGTGGATAAGCGGATTTAACTGCGGGAGTAGGAATCCTGAACTTACGTTTTATCAGTAAAATTCTTATATCACTCCTTTTTAAAGTTGTAATGTGAGTCTTTGATGTTACGTACAGTATATACAATTTTTCTTACGCTGAATAAGGTGGTTTCTAAGTATAGAGTTTCTGGAGGAAAACGGTAAAGCTTATATAACAGTGTTTTGAGGACTGCTTGTTGGGCTCTTTCGAGTGTTATAAGGTGAGGTGTTGCAGCTCCTCCCCAAATTCTTATGCAATATTGTATAGCGACTTACACAAAGCTATGTTATATACAAGTATTTTTACGTCCTCATTGCTTTAGGTGATAGGATACTTTAATTGGAGTAATGCCTTAACGTCAATTATCAAAGAAACAAAATGCTAACTACTAATAGTTTACTTTATAGGTGCAGTTAATCAATTAATCAACTAATACCAAACATTACCTAACTCAAGAACAACTAGATAAACTTGAGCGGCTTCAAAATTTCTGTATCAGGTTCATATTCGGTTTACGCAAATATGACCATGTTTCCGAATTTCGTGTGAAGCTCAAGTGGTTGCCAATTCGCCTTCGCCGGAATGCTCATATTCTTTCACTTTTATACAATGTTCTTTTTTCTCCTTTCACCCCTCTTTACCTTAAGAAACGTTTTCAGTTTCTCGGCGATTCCCACACTAGATATCTGAGGTCATCAAATAACTTGCGCCTGAAAGTGCCGATGCATTCCACAACTTTCATAGATAAATCTTTTACTGTACAGGCTGCCCGTCTGTGGAATGCATTGCCAGTTCCAGTGAGACGCGCTCAGTCGTTACATACTTTTAAAAAACTTGTCAAAGAACATTACCTATCGCTGTAATTATGTCCATAGCCGTCAGTTATTTTTACTGTCTGTATATTTAGTATTTATGTATCTAATATACATATAGCGTATTATGTATTTATCTGTGTATCTATTATGTTATAATTACTTCTTTTTTTTTGTCACACCAACGACAGCCCCAATTTCATGTCCAGGCAAATACTGTCCATCCCAGGTTGCCTGGAAGAGATCGCAGAATGCGATAAGGCCGCCCATTGTATGTTTTAGTTTTAAGTTTCCTTTTGTATTTAATTTTTGGTGTACAATAAAGTATATAATAAATAAATAAATAAATAAATAAATAAATAAACATTATAAATCTTTTTTATTTAAAAGAGACCAAAGTTTCTTGTCCGTTCTTCCCCTTTATTATTTTTTTAAATATTATTTTAAGTGTAAATTGTTGACGATCAAAAGTACCGTTTAATGGACTAGGTAATTGAAATAAACGTTTGACTTTGAAAAACATCATTTATAGGGTTCCGTACCAAAATGGTAAAAAGGAACTCTTAAGGTGTGCCTTAGTCAGTCCGGTAGTCACAGCTGGATATCTCAAGAACTACTTATGCTATCAACTTGAAATTCGGAATAGTTTTAGATGACTTTTGGTCAACTATTTTACAAATAAAAAGAAATAAAAATGTTTTTTTTTTCCAACGTTGACTAGAAGGGGTTCTTAAAATTTAGATGTGGGGCTACTAGGATATGTGGGATATCATATGAAAGAGCGCTATTTGCACATTGTTAAACAATTTTCTTTTTTTTTTAGGCCGCATGGTTTTCGACTTTTGACGAACAATCTACAAAAATTCCACGTTCCCCCACCCTTATCTGCGAAAATGCATAGAGAAAAATCTGAAATGATTCTATGTGACAGAAGTTGATATAGAAATTACAGGAAAAATAAAACAATGTTTCTAAATAGCACAGTTTTTCAGAAATCATCAACCAAAAACACACTAGTTCCACTATCGGTCAAGAGATGGCGCTGATCTAAACTGCAATTTACACAGCAGTGTTAAAATTCTCTGACAAATATAGGTCTCGCTAATGAAAATTTTAAAACATTTCACGTTTTTTATGATGGTACGGAACCCTCGGTGCGCGAGTCTGACTCGCTCTTGACCGGTTTTTTTTAAACACCTGACGGGTACATCAGATACAGAACGGCTCTCCCTCTTAAATGTGACCACGCTTTTCTGAAAAGCCCTGTATGTAGAACCACCCTTAGCGTGGGAGTAAACTGCGCCGTACAGCCTAATTAATGAGCTAAAATTAGAGTTAGAAGCTAATGAAGGTGTTTTAGTGGTTTCTTTGTTGTCTATGTTTGTATCCAAGTGTATTTTAAGTGCAACAACCTGCTTAATGTATTACCTAAATATATGGAACTGTGGGTACTAACACCAATATCTCGTCCCTTCGTATACGTATGTAACTGAGAGAGCAGAAAGTGCACTTTTTACTATACTATAATATATATAGGCATACGTTTGACCACAATCTCACCTGATGGTAAGCGATGATGTGGTCGAAGATGGAGCACGTTTGCCTAGAAGCAACCTATTCACTCTTGTCTTAAAGACTCCCAGGTTGTAGCTAGCACTTATGTTTGCGCACACTCTTGTGCAATATAATATCTTCCGGGAAGACGCTGTGAATGGCCGGCGTGATCGAAGTTCAGTCTGGAGTACTAGACGAGTATCTGATCATCTGGTAAGGGGGGATATATTTTCAGTAATCGGCGTTAGGAAACCTAGTAGCAAAAAAAAAATGAGGAAAAAAACACCCCTTCAGAGAGGAGATTAAAAAAAAACCAGCCGAGTGCGAGACGGACTCTCACACGAAGGGTTCCGTACCATAATATGAAAAACAACACGCTTCTTGTATGGTAGCCCTTTAATTTATTTAAATTTTCATTATTTTGTTGCTATAGCGGCAATAGAAATACACACTCAGTGAAAATTTCAACTGTTTATCTATCACGGTTCTTGAGATGCAGCCCGCTGACCGACAGACGGACGGACGGTCAGTGGAGGCTTTGTAATAGAGATCCGTTGGTTACCCTTCGGATACGGAACCCTAAAAAATCGTAATGGCTGGTTTAAGAAATAAACATCAAATGCCATCCCATAAAATTTCGCTTTGGCAAATACAAGTTTTTCACCTTGTCTGTCAAAACACCAACACGTCTTGTATTTTGCATAAGAAAAGGACAAGAAAACGTACATGGTTTTCGCTATGAAAAAACACTGTCAAAGAAAATCTTCAGCATAAAGACCCACGTCAAAGTTCGCTCTCAAAATAAAAATATGTACTTGAACTAAAAAAACTGGTTGGATGTTTACTTTTCATTCATGAATGTGTAGTGTGCAGCTCGCCTAACCTTATATTTGTAACTGCACACACTAATTATGAACATTATTACACGAATCGTTGAACTGAATAGTTCTCTGTTATTTTGCTTACATCACTCTAATACATAGCGACCCTTAGCCAGCAATTAAAATTTTGCAACTTACGTGTAAACGAATATGCCTGCAGTTGAAGAAATCATGAAGATTTTTACTGATAGAAGTTTGTGAAGATGGAAAATGTGATGAAAGAAAGCGAAGAAGAAAACAAAAATTACAGAAGAATCAGAACCAGAATCCATTAAGAAGAATTTGTGTGAAAAGGTGAAAATATTAAATAAGAAGAAAGAAAAGGAACGTTGCTGGCGGATGCCGGGAGAATCCAGAAATATGCATTTAATTATCCACCATCTCGTGGAACTTTTCTCGAACTACGGTATGATTGAACAAAACTTCTCGGGTTATTTCGAGAACTCCCAGGTAGGGTTGATAAACTTTTCCGTGAGATCGGGTGGACATCTCGTACTTTACCAGGCGTCTCTAGATAGAGTTCTAAGGCTGGGCATACACGGGCAGTTTGGAGCACTCAGGATCAACTGCTGCAAGCTGCGGCTGCATAGTGAACTACAGTCTTCTATTCGCATAACAAACACTCCTTTCTCTGTCTTTTTTAGGGTCCCGTACCTCAAAAGGAAAAAACAGAACCCTTATAGGATCACTTTGTTGTCCATCCGTCTGTCTGTCAAGACCGTTTATCTCGAGAACGCGTGGAGGTATCAAATTTAAATTAAAACCATATACTCAAGTCAAGTCTATGGCTCTTTGCAGATGTGAAAAAATCAAACTTCTAAGTTAACGTGAAAAAAAGATACGGTCGTTTATAAAACATATAACATATAAAAAAACATATATTTCGACACTCTCAAGAGAATCAAAATGTATAGGGTATTTCCCGTTGACCTAAAAATATATGAAATTTGGCAAATAATACCGTCTATTCTACAAGTATAGGGAAAAGTCTAAAAACTAAATATTTGTAATTAAATCATAAAAATATGGTCTTTATTTAAAGTAATTTGCAGCCACAAATTTATACATTTGAAAACGACTGCTGCAGCGGTAATCAATGTCAGCTTCAAGCTGTTTACGGTGACTATATCATAAATAATAAATAAAATGAATAAACTGTATTTGTAAAAAAAGAACACAATTACAGGTGACGCTTAATTTAGGGTACAAAAAACCCTATCCCCACTAGAAAAACCTGTGTGACGGGAATCATCCATTCGTCCACTACATGAATGATAAAGCTATAATATGACTTCACGAGCGATCTGACAACTTTGATCACTAGCTATCTACTTGAGCAGCCGTGTATACCCGCCCTAAGTTATTCCTTTGCCTTTACAGAAATAAAATGCGATTTGATATTCTTGCGATCCGAGATGCTTTTGTATTTTTCATGTTTTATTTTCTTCCATGCATCTTCTATTTTCATAACATATTTTTAAAGCAGTTTATTAAAAAGTTTGTTGAGAAGTTGTCTTGACGATGTTGTGAATGCTATATATAATGATATTTTCTTCCACTTGACATAATGTTTCAACGCTTTAGCATTTTCAAACTGTTTTGAACAAAATATCGTGTGGGTGTTTCCTTACATCTACAGCCTGATAGCAATATTCTTTACAGCGTTTGGTACCGGCCGTCCCACATGTGGGACGTGTCTATTGTCTTTTAATTTTGCGGTACCTGACGGGTTACATCCGATTTTGTAACCTCTTGAAAATCTAATAATGTGGTATCCTACTTTTGTGTCATTGAAAAATTGACACCTGGTTACTCCAGTAGAAAGAGAAAGTTAGTTGAATATACGACGAACTAGTTGACCCGTGCAACTTCGTCTGCTCCGTTCCTATTGGTCTTAGCGTGATGATATTTAGCCTGTAGGCTTCCTCGATAAATGGGCTATCTAACACTGAAAGAATTTTTCAAATCAGACCAGTAGTTATTGAGATTAGCGGGTTCAAGCAAACAAACATTTAAACAAACTCTTCAGCCTTATATATTAACTAGCTGACCCGCGCGGCTTCGCTCCCGTCAACTGGCTATTCTACCTACCGACCCTAACCTTTCTACCCTACCTACCTACTCCACCTACTTACCTATCCTACCTACCATAGCTACCCTACCTTACCTACCCTACCTACCTACCTACCCTACCTACCCTACCTACCTACCCTACCTACCTACCCTACCTACCCTACCTACCTATCCTACCTACCTACCCTACCTACCTACTCTTTTTTTTGTATTTTAATTCTTATTATGCTATTCCGGACGAAGACTAATCCAAAAACACAAAAACTATGAAAATCGGTCGAGCCGTTCTCGAGTTAGTTAGAATAGTGTTCGAACAAACCCGACTTTGAGAATTTTGCTATATTGTGAAAGATTCGACCTTTTTCTAGAAGACATTTTTATATCAGCGAGACAGAAATAAAACGAAAAAACTTTTTTACAAAAAATGTAACCGACTTCGGTGTTTTTAGTTTTTTCGCTTTTTGACACCGACTTCCAAAATTAAAGTTATTTTATACTTTGTAGTGTTTTGTTTTGGAAGTCGGTTACATTTTTTGTAAAAAAGTTTTTTATTTTTCAGTTTTTAGTGGTACCTGCGTACCCATTCACAGCGTACCGGCGTGATGTTATGTTATGAACATAAAACTTACTAAGTGCTTTCGGTGTAAAGGTCTCGTCAATACGAATGAAATAAGCCCAAACACTTGGTAGTTCCTACATACCGATGTGGAGTTCTATTGACTGTCGTCTCCATCATCAGGTCTGATCCAAACTTTCATTCTTTTGTAGTATCACCCGATATACACACGAATATCAAGTTTTTACCAAATACGTGCCTACAATTTTCGAGAGTTGCCCTCGATTTCTCAGGGTTTCCATCATCAGATCCTGACGTGGTGGTGGCACCAGCTTTCAAATAAAAAAAGAATCATGAAAATCTGTTCATCCAGTCGGTTAATATGAGGTAACAAATATAAAAAAAAAACAAAATACAGTCGAATTGATAACCTCCTCCTTTTTTTGAAGTCGGTTAATAAACTGAAGGAAGACGGTCAGTCTGTAGGTGATACGGAGTAGAATACGTCCGCAACTAAGCCCGAAACTACGGACTTCGGACTTAGAGAGTAGCCCCACCAAAATCGATCGCTCCCGTCACCGTGACCACCTTTGGTACGGTAACTTATTATTATTAGCCTTGTTTCGCAAATCGAACCGTTCGTTGCTTCGCTCTAAACGGAATCAATCGCGGAGGCCTTAGAAGTAGGGTCCTGTCAGCACCTTTGGTACGGAACCCTACAGGCCTGATCCGCAAGTCGAACCGTCCAGTACTTCACAAAACTACTGAGTTCTAAATCAGTTTAAGACTCTACGATAAAAGCACTTTAAACGAAACCAGCACAACTCAGAGATTTAAGCAATTTTGGCCCCTATTCGTTTAAGACCTTCCAGAGACCAAACCGAAATTCCTACGAACTACGACAGTGTTTAATAATCGTGTTAGGTCATTCTCCAGCGGAAAATCTTAACACCGCAATTCAGAAAAACGCGTCATCTGTGCAACGCTATCTATCGACCATGTAAACTGACAAAATATTTGGCAGCGGAAGACGTTAAATAAGAAGCCCGTATGTAACGGTAAATAACGATAAGGTATTAAAATGTTTACTTTTATTTTGCTACGTCTACGTATTAAAAGTTTCACAAATAACTCAATCAATGTGTTTTGGTGTAACATTCATGCTTTCATGCATTTTTGGGTTCCTCAATAGATGGCGCTCTGACTAATCAGAATATATAAGGAAGTTTCGTACTAAACTAAAAATTCAATATATTTTGATTTTGTGGATCGATTGTATCGATCAATAACGAAAAGGTATAAATTGATCACTCTTATTTTGCCACGTATTAAAAGTTTCACAAATAACTCAACAGTTTTGAATGCTTTCGCGCATTTTATTATTCTCAATAGATGGCGCTCTGACTCATCAGAATACATTAGGAAGTTTCTTCCTAAACTTAAAAATTCAATATCTTTTGATTTTGTGGGTCGATTTTGATGAAATAAACGCTAAATGTTACTCAGGTTATCACTTAATATTTTTAAGTACTTAGATTTGCAATCTAATCTGTGGTTTAAGCGTGATGCTCCCACAAACGCACAGACAAACAGACAAACAGACAAAAATTTCAAAAATTCCTTTTTTGTGTTTTATACCTTTTTCCTGAGTTTTCTGTGTAATTTTCATGCAAAAAATATTCAATGTACAGACACGGTTAGTCATTTTACTATATTTTATTAGTGATTTTATTATATGTATAGATAATTTCGATTCGATATGTCTCTATTTTGACTATTTTATTTTTGACTAGTGGACGTCACGCGGTTTCACCCGCGTAGTTCCCGTTCCCGTGGGAGTAAGGGGATAATAAATATATAGCCTATGTTACTCCCTGATAATGTAGCTATTCAATGCTAAAAGAATTTTTCAAATCGGTCCATTAGTTTCGGAGCCTATTCAATTCAAACAAACAAACAAACAAATCTTTCCTCTTTATAATATTAGTGTAGATGTTTGTATTTTGATTATTGTATTTTGTTTATTTTTTAAAAACTTTAGTTTGATTATTTTATTTTATACTTTTAAGAAAACCATTTTTAGTTTGCCTTTAAAAATTATTTTAAATCACAATTTTTAGTTACCGAACATGTTTACTTTAGCATACATTTTTATGGTAAACCCACGATATTGGTACACAAGATACATGCAGGCTTGCCTAGTTTGGAGCTAATGTAAAAAAAAAACTGTCATCATCTGCCTAGCCTTTTCCCAACTACATTGGGGTCGGTTTCCAGTCAAGCCAGATTTAGCTGAATACCAGTATTTTACATGGAGCGGCTGCCTAGCAGACCTCCACAACCCATTAACTGGGTAACACGGTACTTCATGGCAAGACTGGAGTCAGATTTACTGGCTTCTGACTATCCGTAACGACTGCCAAAGATCTACAAATGACAGCCGGGACCAACGGCTTAACGTGCTTTCCGAAGCACGGAGGAAACTCGGTATGTTAAGATGGTCACCCATCCACAGACCAACCTTGGCAAGCGTTGCTTAACCTTGAAGATCGACCCGTGCGGCTGTTATTATATAGCCATGAGCTCCACATGAGCTAAAAAAAAACTGTAATATATAATAAAAAAATGTAAACGCAAATGTAAATGTAACGTGTGCAGTTGAAACGAACCCAGCGATGTACCTACATGACTTGATTGAGTACTTAGCTAATTAATACACAATTAGAGGATTCTGGGAACGGAAGCATGACGATACGAAGCTATATCTAATATATAGCTTCGTATATATAATAGTTCAGAATGGACATTTAGGAGATTGGGATTCGTAGTATTGTTCCCAACGTATGGAATAGTAGTACCTACAACATTTTTAATAGTTACAGAATTGTTTTACGAGACATCTTAATTTTTCTCATCTCATGTTTTTTTCCATCCCTTATAAAATTGCTAATGTCACAGAAATCATAAATTAACAAACACATCAGTAATTTTTATCAAGGCTATTTACAACTCGTGACACTTTGGAATTCACAACAAATGGTACTTTCTTCATCATATCAGCCGAAAGACGTTCACTGCAGGACATAGGCCTCCCCCAAGCGTCGCTACAACAGCCGGTCCTGTGCGTCTTGCATTCATCGGCTTCCCGCGATCCTCACCAGATCATCAGTCCACCTTATGGGAGGCCTTTCAACACTGCGTCTTCCGGTACACGGAACAATTTTTGTTTACTTATTTAATTACCTATATTTGTAATTAGTTTTTATCATTGTTTCATCTTTAATTTTTGGGATAATATAGTATGCAAGCGGACATGTGCCATCCGTTTATTTAATTTGATCGATATCTATCATGAAATGTTGAATAATGTTATATAAATTCAAGTTCTTTAAACTTAACAGACAGTTGTGTTGCTGGGGAGTTTATTGGCCACTTCTTCTTCCCAGCTAAAACACTAGGAAGTGGTGACGGGCTGGGCGATTTGGCCGGGGGACTGTCTTCATGTAAATTTTGACGTTCAAAAAGTGCTCATTTTCAGCCTAGTTTGAATAAATGCCTTTTGATTTTTTTTTTTGTTTTTGTTTTTAGTACTTTAACAAAATGTTATTAAAGAGGATCGAAAATGCTCTGAATTTATTTATTTAACTTCACATTTAGCTACAACTAGCTGACCCACGCAACTTCGTTTACGTTACATGTTTCATTAATGTTCCTATTGGTCGTAGCGTGATGTTATATAGCCTTCCTCGATAAATGGGCTATCTAACACTGAAAGAATTTTTCAAATCGGTCCAGTCGTTCCTGAGATTAGCGCGTCTAAGCAAACAAACAAACAAGCAAACTCTTCAGCTTTATATATTACTAGCTGACCCGCGCAACTTCGTCTGCGTCACAATTTTCATCTATAATATAACTCTTACCCTACTCCTACCCTACTCCTACCCTACTCCTACCCTACTCCTACCCTACTCCTACCCTACTCCTACCCTACTCCTACCCTACTCCTACCCTACTCCTACCCTACTCCTACCCTACTCCTACCCTACTCCTACCCTACTCCTACCGCCTTTTTTTTTTATTATGAAAAATAGATGTTGGCCGATTCTCATACCTACCGAATACACACACAAAATTTCATCAAAATCGGTCAAGCCGTTTCGGAGGAGTATGGCAACGAAAACTGTGACACGAGAATTTTATATATTAGAAGTAGGTACCTATAGGTCTGGGCGTAGGCAATGATTCCCAAACCCCACAAGACTGATGTCAAAGAGAAATGTAAGTTCCATTTAATACTCAAACAATACAACAAAGACTGCAGTCCCACATACCAATCCCATCAGCACCTAAGTATATAAAACTGGCCAAGTGCGGACTGGCCCACCGAGGGTTCCGTACAAATTTGTAGGTAAGTACATATTACTTTAAATAAAGACTATAGTTATTCATGATTTAATTACGAATGTGTAGTTTTCAGACTTTTCCTATACTTGTAGTAAAAGACGATATTACTTGCAAAATTTTATTTTGATTTTTTCACAGCTTCAAGGGACTGTAGATTTGAGTATATGGTTTTAATTTCAACTTGATACGTCTACGCGTTCCCGAGATAAAGGGTCTTGACAGACAGACGGACGGGCAACAAAGTGATCCTATAAGGGTTCCGGTTTTTCCTTTTGAGGTACGGAACCCTAAAAAGTACCGGTGCGTCATACGGCATGAGTTTAAGCCAATATTTACCTTTCAGGGGATAATCACAGCTTCAAGGGACTGTAGATTTGAGTATATGGTTTTAATTTCAACTTGATACGTCTATGCGTTCCCGAGATAAAGGGTCTTGACAGACAGACGGACGGGCAACAAAGTGATCCTATAAGGGTTCCGTTTTTTCCTTTTAAGGTACGGAACCCTAAAAAGTACCGGTGCGTCATACGGCATGAGTTTAAGCCAATATTTACCTTTCAGGGGATACAGAGGAGTGGCGACCTCCCCGGGGTAATTAAGGCTGGAAATAGAACCAGCTGTCACCTCTGACGTCAGAACCTCCCACAGTATGTGTTAGCTTATTGTGAAGAATGTGGGAAAGATATGTGTAGGTGCCTGTGGGTTATCTGAAAAGTTTCTAAAAAGGCTTCAAAGTTAGGATTAGTGTATAGAGGTACAGGGTATAAAGTCCTCCAACATTCATTGAAAAGGGAGGATCCCCCGACCAGATGGATGTTGTGTATGCTAGGCAAACTTTTGCCCACTCATGACAAAATATTGGTTACTGGTCACGGCCAGCCAATATCATCCCGATGCTGGGCAAAAGACCGGGCTGTGAACGAGACAGTTGGCGCAGTGATTGAGCGATTGGCTGCTGTGTTGCGGGTTGTGGGTTCAATTCCCGTGGGAACAACTATTTGTATGGCCTACAGATACTTGTTCCGGGTCTGGCTGTTTGTACATGTGAGTTTGTATCGTTGTAAATGCACCCACGATACAGAAAAAAATCCCGCATTGCGTTTTTTTTTTTAATGTCTGTCCCACCATTATTTTTTATTTTTATATTATACTTGCAAAAGTTTGGATGGATGTTTGTTATTTAATCACGCCAGAACGGCTGAACGGATCTTGATAAAAAACTGGCCAAGTGCGACTCGGACTCACGTGCAAAGGGTTCCGATCCGATTTCATTTTTTAACATGTTATTTTGATACCACAGATTTCATAAAGTTTTACCTGTAATCTTTAGGTATAAAACTATTATCGGCATTTTTTTTTTCAAAATTTTAGGCACATCCACTGAGCTTAAAATGGTTATTTTCGGTCTAATCTATATATATACTTTATACTTCTATACTATTATATAAAGCTGAAGAGTTTGTTTACTTGAACGCGCTAATCTCAGGAACTACTGGTCACGCTAAGACCAATAGGAGCGGAGCAGACGAAGTTGCGCGGGTCAACTAGTTTCTTGAATAACTTCAAAACTATTCATTTTAAAGTAAAAAGAAAAAATATAATTAAAACCCCCACAGTTAGCCCTTTCATTTGATTTTTTTTTCTAATTTGACCCCCAAAAGTGACCTCCATACTAATAATTTATTTATTTACGTAAAGCGCCCATGTTTGAGTCACAGAAGTCCATATGTACACCAAATTTCAACAGAATCGGTCCAGTATATCCGGAGAACCTGGCTGTGACAGACGGACAGACAGACAGACACCCTAGTGATACTACAAGGGTTCCGTTTTTTACGGATGTTCGGAACCCTAAAAATATTATAGCAAAACATTAGTGTTACTTTATTAAACGAACATTATAATGAGAGTGTATACTTGTTAGGTATTTCATTTAAATATTCATTAGATGGTTGGTACATTCAACTTGCTGTTTCGACGCCTATGAGTTTCAGGGCGTGACCACAAAGCGAGTGAGGGTCCCCTAGACGCAGGTCAATGGCCTAGTACCCTTAGTAAGAACATACAATATTAACGAACATATTAAACTATTAAATGGAGACTAATGTCTCCATCTAGTTTATTTGATCTTATCATGTTCTCTGAGAAAACGTGGCCAGAAATCGCACAAAATACCTATGATATAAAAAAGTAGGTAAGCCAGAAAAACCAGTCACTGGTCTCGAAATGTGCCTTTATAACAGTCAAAAAGTCGTATTGTGTCGAACGGTGCCGCATGGTGCCGTAAAAGAATAATGCTATCCCATCACTTCCCGTGGGTGTCGTAAGAGGCGACTAAGGGACTCACCAGAGAATGGGCAGCAGCGTTCTCTGTAAAACTCAATACCAATGCCAAGCGTGGCGATTATAGCAAACCCCCTCTTTGGGAGAGGCCTATGTCCAGCAATGGACGTCTTTCGGTTGATGTGATGATGATGATGAACAGTCAAAAACTTATCTCATTATCAAAATCAAAATCCATCTCCCATTATCATCAGTCCTGCTGGACAAAGATCCTTTGCTGCTATCGTCTATCACGACGTCCATCGACGATAACAGCTCGACCCCGCACCTTCACTTAGTGCGAATGCATCTAACGTTTTCAGGTTTCCGCACCCAAAGCGTCGCCAACGGAAACACACGGAACCCTATTACTAAGCCTCTGCTGTCCGTCCATCCGACCGTCCGCCTGTCTGTCAGCGGGCTGTATCTCAAGAACCGTAATATGTAGACAGTTGAAATTTTCAGAGTGTGTATTTCAATTGCCGCTTTAACAACAAGACAACAATTAATAAAAAAAACTGGCCAAGTGCGAGTCGGACTCGCGTGCAAAGGGTTCCGAACGAATTTAATTTTTTTAACATGTTATTTTAACACTACAGACTTCTAATAGGTTTTCCTGTAATCTTTAGGTAAAGATCTATTATCTCCATTTTTTTTCACAATTTTTGGCTCAGTAGTTTCGGAGATAAGGGGGGGGGAATGGTCATTTTTCGTCTAATTTCTTGAATAACTTAAAACCATTTATTTTAAAATTATGAAAAAAATATAATTAAAACCCTTACAGTAAGCCCTTTGATTTGATATGTCACACGATATTGTTAAAAAAACTTTTTTTTTTAATTTTCTAGTTTGACCCCCAAAAGTGACCCCCATACTAAAAATTTAATAAATCATGTAATGCGTCCGTGTTTGGGTCATAGAAGTCCATATATGTACCAAATTTCAACAGAATCGGTCCACTGGATCCGGAGAAAACTGGCTGTGACAGACGGACAGACAGACAGACAGACAGACACCCGAGTGATCCTATAAGGGTTCCTTTTTTTTCGGAACCCTAAAAAATTTATTCAATTAATGGGGGCTCCAACACAATAAACGTATTTGTTTAGGTTTATGGTACGGAACCCTACGTGTGAGAGTCCGACACGCACTTGGCTTTCTAGTTTTTCGATTTCCAGTAACTCGCGTCTACTCCAATAGCTATTAATGGCCGGTCAATTTTTACTTCAACTTACTTCTTCTCCTCTCATCACTTTTGCGAACAAGTTCTTTGTTCAGTCTCTTACTAGGTACTCTGAAAAAAACTGACTAACCTTTTAGCTCAAAAAACATAAAATAAAAACAATTTTCTTGCACAACAGAGTTCTTATAATCCTGTACAAGGATAGTATAAAGGCGTGAACCCACCACGGTGAAAGCTATCCACGGCCACGCGGCGCATTTCAGCTGCATGGGTTCATTTGTTTAACAACGTGGGTCTACGTTTCCACTGTAGTACACGCTACACGCCCACGACAATTTACATTGTACAACTGTAGCGTGGCTACGCACGTTTTTTTGCAAGAATATGGTTCTGAAATAGTCGTAAGTAGTAGTCGTAGTGTATAGTGTGTACCGCGTGCACAGCGTGCATGGCGTTGACACCGTTGAGCTACGTGAGCGCCATATTCGAGCAAGCCACGCGTGTGACAATGACGTCAATTGATGCGTAGCGTGTCCGTGTATTGCAGTGGAAACAATCTCATACATTTTCATGCAAAGCGAAGCACACGTGCGTAGCCTCTCCGTGCGGTACGGTGGGTTTCTGCCTTAATGCCCTTGACCTACAGCTTAGGTAAGAAAAACGTTCCTTAGATGTTTTCATTCCAATATCAAACACAAAGGTTTTATACTGTTTTTAAAGAGAAATCATCTTAAAACAACCAGACGTGTCTTATTTTCTTCACGTCAAGAACACGGAAAATATTCCCATAGAGCACAAAATTAGGTTCGCCATTGCTTACATTAATCGGCTCCATAGCCATAGTTAGAAGTTAAACGGTTTTTTTAATCTCTTAAAAATTACGGAGCGTTTAAAAATCGATGATAAACAGAGACAGCACTAATTTCGTGTGACCTCACTCGCAAGTCACGCCATAGTGATTCTGCGCCATCCAGTCGAAACGTCGTTTAGCGTGACAAGCATAGATATATAAAAAACCCAAGATACACACTCAGCATCACAAAAACGTCCGCAAAAAATAAGCGCAATATGTATAATTATGCGCAAGTTTGAAATAGTCTCGCATCACTCGCATATAAAGTCGCATATAAACTCTAAGCGATACGTGTAAGGTTGAATTTGCAAAAAAAATTGCGCATCACTCGCCATACTGAACTGCTTTGTAAAAACAACTTTAAGCGATCCGTGTAAGGTTGAGTTTGCAAAAAAGTTTTTTTATAGTATAACTACACACAACTCCCACATGACACTTGATACATGTCAGTTTTTGACGACAATTTCGAGTGTTGCATTTGTTCGAGACTGTGCATCTTGGGTTTTTTTATATATCAACGGTGACAAGAATAGAAGAATGAATTCAGAAGCATGTAACTTTTCACAAATGTATTTTTTCATAAAAACGCACTATTTTTTTAATTTGTACCTAATCAAATACTTATCTTAATATCATGGGCCATCAATTTCTACGAGAAAACGTGTACACTCGCTAGGATTGTATGAAAAGTTTTTTACACTATCTTCTCTAGCAATAGCCTTGCTCTGTGGATATTTCGATATTCCCTCGCGCTGTATTTTAAAAGGCACGAAGAAACTGGCGCCCTATAGCGGAACGTGATGTTATGTGACATATGTAAAGGAAAATGTCTGAAGTTTGTCTGACCGAAGTTCTCACGTGTACGTCTAGTGGAGTTAGACCTACAAGTTTTGATGTTATTTGGGAAGTTTTAGTACGATCTTATTACAGGGGGGAAAGGAATGTAAGAAATCTTCTGTAGTACGAAGGTTGGGTATTAGATACTGGCAATATGAGATGGAGGACCCATGCCTTATAGTGAAATTGTATTGTCCTGTCGACCTTTTAGCCTCCTCTCAAGTTAAGGAGGTTTTTTTAACGTCCCGTTTTTTCTTATTTTGTTCCAAACAAGGTCTGGTTATTTATAATCTATGGTCGGATCTAGTGGTAACGAGTCATTGAAGCCATTTCTTTCATCCCACATAAAACTAACTAGATGTTCAAACATATTCGGAAAAATGGTCAATGTTTGAAATACTGTATTTCGGGACATGTTAGGTCTGCAGCTAAGGCTGCACTAAAATTGCAACAAATTTTGTCCATTTATAAAAATTTACTGACTGATTTTTTCCGTCAGATGTACGTTGTTTAGAAGTTATAGGCCAAAACCTGAGAATCTACACTAATATTATAAAGAGGAAAGATTTGTTTGTTTGTTTGTTTGAAATGAATTTTTTATTTTATACTTTGTAGTGTTTTGTTTTTGGAAGTCAGTCATATGTTTTGTATAAAAGTTTTTTTATATTATGGAAACTAGCATAGCCCCCTCGCCGCCATATTGATTTTTCTTTTCTAAGTTGCGATACACGATCTAACATGTATATATTGGTAGAAGACACTTAAACATACCAAAAATGTTAGCAATATGGTGCCCTAAAGTGTCACTTTGCCGAGATATTTGAAGATAAAGTCACCATGTGAGAACAATGAAAATCATTGGCCACCTATGCCACAAAAGCTCTAACCCCTTTGACTGACCTCCTTGAAAAGTTAGCAAATTAAATGCCATAGCTCATTTCAGGAATAAGGTACCGATTGACGACACTAGAGACCTCTCTAGTGTCGTCAATCGGTATCTTATAATTATATTTAACCAGACACAAGAAGAAATTCAAGTAATTTTCATCTAATTCTGTTATAACCTTTAGGAACAGATTATATAAATTCCTTAAATACCATAACCCGTAGGCCGGGACAAAATTCCTAGTATTTCTTGATGCAGTGTTAAATTATATAAATTCCATTTAGGCGATATATTCCTCTAACTGATTTTGTTTCAATATTTATTACATTTTTCTTTTTGGCCGGATTGGGAAATCCTCATGGACCCCAACTGCCTCACACGATATGAGACGGTTGGGGCAGTGCCGGACTCTTACCGGCTAAAACCCACTCCTGCCTTTCTAAGTGTCCTTGTTTGCTCTTACAATGGGTTGTATCTACAGGTTTTCCTTATGCAAATCTGTCTTCTAATTTTCTTTTTACCTTGTTTATATTTAGCTTGTCTATATCTAATTATACTTCTCTAGTTAAAATACAAAAACTTAAATTTAGTAAACTTAACGTTTCTATCTTATCTTTATGAATCTTTGAATCTTATATATTACGGTAGTGTAGCCGTAGCATAAAGTAGTATTAATTTCGTATTCCAATTAAATCACAAGGTACCACCTAGAAATAATTGGGCCTAAAAATCACATCATCAAGACCAACTAATTTATAAACTTAACCCTGAAAATTGAGTTACTCAGCGTGTAACCAGGATCCCCATTCTCAAATATTATACATTGTCATCAAACCCGCTCACAATAGTGAGTGATTAAGAATACCTAATCACTGCAACTCCAACAACAACCAGAACAACAACAACAACAGTGAAAAACGCCAATGTTGAACGAGTCACGGAGAAACGATTCAACTGTCTTGGATCCCGCAAAGAAATTAATCTTGAAAAGAACAGCGGAGGAGTAAGAAAAACATGAATGAATAAATGATCTAACCAGAATCAACAGTGAAAAACGCCAATGTTGATCGAGTCACTGAGAAACGATTCAACTGTCTTGGAACCCGCAAAAAAATTAATCTTGAAAAGAACAGCGGAGGAGTAAGCAAAACATGAATTAATAAATAATCTCTCTATTGCGCGATGCAAAGGAGGGTAATGTGTTTATTTGCCTATTGTCATTATTATCATAAGCCCATAGCAATCCACAGCTAGACAGACCTTTTCCTATTGCACGCTATTCACCTCGATTATATCCTCAAATCTAATCCAGGTTCTACTAACTCTCCTGTGAAGATCGTCACTTCACCAAACCTAAGGGCGCCCTACAAAACGTTTGACGATTTGTGGGCCACTCAAGAATACGTCTATTCCAACGGTTATGGGCTCTACGTCTAATATAGCCAGCCTTTTGCCATGACAGGTTGTTAAATCTCTGACGTATATCGACATCGTGCACGGTATTGACTATGCCATCTAGTGTTGCATATTCGAAACTGTAACGTTAAGAATACTTGACGTTGATGCTTCAGTGCTGCCACCTGCACGCTCCGTCTAGGGGAACGTGCACGAAGTAGACTGTGCCACCTAGCGTTGCAATTTCGAAACTTATAAGTAAAATACACTTGACAATGATCAATCTGTGCTGCCAGTGCCACCTGTTCCTGCACGTTCTCTACTGAATAGGGAATTTAATTCGTTTCAGCATGAACAACATAATAATAACATTATTCATGATCTAAATAACAATACATACTGATGCGTAATGAACATGATAGGTATTTAAATAAATAAATTATTATTTAGTAGAACGGCATCAATTCGTATTTACCGCTTGAGCAAACCGAACTGATTTGAAGCGACCTATCGACCTACGCGATTAGAATCATATTTATCTTTGAATATTAGCATGTAATAATAAATGGATACCTAGTATTTAGGATAGAATCTGCCTCACGTAAACAAAGGGTAATAGGTACTCGGGTGAAATTGGGCTTTCATCATCATCATCATATCAGCCGTAAGACGTCCACTGCTGGATATAGGCCTCCCACAAGTTGCGGTGCGGCCCAAATTGTGCCCAATTGTGCTGGACATAGGTAAGGTTCTCCCACGGAACAAAAAAAAAACAGTGGGTTCTCCAATCTCGCAACAAATGATATCTAAATTAAATGGATTTTGTTGGTTGAACAAGCTGGTTAAAAAATAACCGTTAGCTAGCACACTCCAATACGCCATCACGAACAGACCAACTCAAGCTTAAAATAAAATTAAACAAACTAAATGAGCCTACAGGCATACCTAAAGGGCTTACCCACACACGCGCAATGGGATAATATAACCATAATAATTGAAAAACTAAAGTTTCATGTTTTAGACACACTTTTATTAATTTATTTACGCTAGCTGACCCGCGCAACTTCGTCTGCGTCACATTTTTCGTCTTAGCGTGATGATATATAGCCTTCCTCGATAAATGGGCTATCTAACACTGAAATATTTTTTCAAATCGTACCAATAGTTCCCGAGATTAGCGAGTTCAAGCAAACAAACTCTTCAGCTTTATATATTAGTATATAGTAAGTATATGACAAGGTTGAAGTATTTTTACCCCAATTAAATCTTGGAATTTTAACATTAATGTTTTAGAAATCTGCGTCTCCATTAACTTTCGGCCTGTCCACGGCCATGTTCACATCAAAAGGTCAATGAAGTGTAACGGTTGAATATCCCTGATTACGTTTACTGGAATATTAATTACACTGCGGAGGGAATACCGAATACCTGCCTGTTACAAGAGGGCCCGAGAGACGTCACTCAACCAAACGACAACAGCTTTTACTGCATACGACAAAGTTACTTCGAACATGAGCTTAGTTGTTCGTTTATGCTTGGCAATACTTATTAGTAGATAAGCTCTCGAGTAAAATGTAGCGAACAGACCATCTTACTATAACATCCTATTGTATTGAAACCTACATTTACGAATAAATTTGATTTGATTTGATTTGCAGATCAAGGCAGTCAAGACTGAAAACGGGGAAGCAAAGGCGGCTCTAACTAGAATGGAGGGAATGCGCGCTAATTTAGTTATTTCGCTATGCATGTACACACGACTTCTCAGCCTAAGTAGAAATACCCTCCAAATAATAATAGGCATAATTACGGGTCTTTGCCGCCTAAAAAATATCTCTACAACATAGGCGCCATAGACAGTCCAATTTGCAGAGGTTTTTTTTTTTTTTTTTTTAAGGATGGGAAATCATCAAATGACTCCTCCCGCTCTCGGTGAAGCAGGAGGGAGTGTCAGACTCTTACTGACTAAATCCCATCCGTGTTCCTCCCAATGCCCTTTGCGTTCCAGGGCCGCGGTGTCTCTTTCAAACAGTTTCCGCAACCCCGGTTGCAGAGGTTGCTTCGAGGCCGAGAATCAGTCGCCCACTTCATCTTGGAAACGACGCTGTTGCTTCCCGTTGTGAACAAATTTTCGGAACGGTGAGGTCGCTCTGCGAAACCTGTGGAGCACCCAGGAGGCTTCTGTGTATTTGGATGGAGCTAAGCTGGCAAACTTAGCCAAAACACCTACGCACAACTGACCGAATGGGAGTCTAAGTGCGGATAACGGAGTCTCTACTCTACTCTATCCGTTTGGGGTAGACTTCTCTTCTAGTTGATATACCCATGGCCACCTTTATGTAGCTCTATCGCGTGTTATCAACCCTAGCAACTTTCTTCAACATCGTGTATAGAAAAGCGTTATCATTAAAACGTTTCTCATTACGAAAAATTAGGTACTAGACCTGGATGGCATTTTGAACAGAAGAGGTGATACAGCCAGAGCCTTGCATAACAGTCTTCAAAATTCATAATTCTAAGAGGCGTTAAACAATGCCAAATATTGGCGGTTTGTATATCTTATCTTAGCGATCTTACCCAGCGACATAATTTTACTTTCCGACATCCACGCGAACGAAGTCGCGGGCAGCAGCTAGTCTATACTATATACTTTTTTACTCTATACTAATATATAAAGCTGAAGAGTTTGTTTGTTTGCTTGAACGCGCTAATCTCTGGAACTACTGGTCCGATTTGAAAAATTCTTTCAGTGTTAGATAGCCCATTTATCGAGGAAGGCTATAGGCTATATATCCTCACGCTAAGACCAACAGGAGCGGAGCAGTAATGAAAAATGTGACGCAGACGAAATTGCGTGGGTCAGCTAGTATTTTATAAAATGATAAATTGAAAAATAATCATTTTACTTCTCTTTAAAATGTGTCCTTATTAAATAATAAATGAACCAACTGAACAGTCGGCCTTTTCTTTAAATCTCGCATCGTGGAAACTTGGGTGAAGTGAGCTGTCAATCAATTCGACTACAGCTAATCTGAGGACCAATTCTATTTTTTTTTAATAACTTTCGCATTCACAGTCTGTCAAGCAAGTGCGAGTCGGACTCGCACACGAAGGGTTCCGTACCATAAACCTTCATTTTTATTATTTGTTGTTATAGCGGCAATAGAAATACACAATCTGTGAAAATTTCAACTGTCTACCAATTACCGACGGTTCTTGAGATACAGCCCGCTGACAGACAGACGGACGGACGGACCGACGTACGGACGGATGGTTGGTTACCCTTTGGGTACGGAACCCGAAAAAGCTAAATTTTTGACAGATTGCAGATCGGTTGGTTGAATACAATAAAATTAATTCCCACCAAACCTCTATGATAAAATTCGAACGCCGAGCGTCGCCGCGTCGTGTCGAAGTCGTAAGGTCTAAAAACACTTCCAGCCTTTATAAATTAGTAGTTAGATTCCACTTCGCTTCGTTTACCTACAGTTTCGTGCGCGAAAATCTAATTTAGCTATCATGCGATGTACACTTACACCCACTGGGTTGGCAGCATTTTTTCAGGAATTAGAATAGAGCAGAGATGGAGAAACCTTTACTGCTGACCATGCCATTTAAAGCAATAAAAACCGGTCAAGTGCGTGTCGGGCCACGTCAACTTTACCTGACTAATTTTCAATGGAAAATGTACGAAATTTTCCTTCTCGAAGTACTTCGTTAGGTTAGGTTCCAAAGAAATCTGGTTTTTTTTTTAGGTACTTGCGCTGGATCCTGGTAATTACATATACCTATGTAAATTGAGTTTACTTTAACCACAAATAAATAGATGTTATACACTTAATCACTTTTAATTCACAACTAATTAATTGATTATTAATTGACTACAATAAATATTTAAATAATAATAACAAACTATATAAATGTTGTTTCCACGACGAAGCGCGAGTGAAAAAGTGAGCTCAGCCCACTGAGCTCGGGGTTTTTAAAGACCCATCTTCCCCCACCGAAGTGACGTCTGATGCGGGTAGCGAGTGACTCGACAGCAACGTTCCACCGTCCGGTTCGGTGCAGGTGGCAGCACTGGGCCCACGGTGCGTCGCTTGACTCGTGCTACTGGCGCCATGTTTGATCGCCGGAAGTAGTGGCGCCAACATCCGGCCCTCCTGAATTCTGTCTGTCCCTAGACACACCGCCATCTGTAATGTGAGAATAAACATGATAGCTTTGATGACTATAACAGGTACAATGTTACGTTATGTTGAATGAGTTCCCACTACTGAGCCAATGAATAGCACATGCAAAAGTGTGATCCCTGACTTCGCACCACCATGCTCAGACTCGCAGTCCACATGATAGCGGAAGCTTTCCAGTTCATCCACTTTTATCTGCATGAACCACATTTTCGCCCACAACAAGATCAAGGTCGAACCTCACTTGTTTTGTAGTGGAAACGTCATTACAACTGCAACATTTCTATTCCATAAAGTGTTATTTCGTTAAAGTAGTTAGAACAAAATATTGTATAAGTCTCAATCAGTCTCATATTAGTAATCATTTAAAACCATAATGTAAAGCTGTATTATTAAACAATAATTTTACCTTTTGATGTTTTATTAAATAAGTATTTTATACATACCAACCACGCCAACATCCTCATCCCAATCGGTTATTTTAATCCATGGTTTCATGTTTTCTACACAGGTAGTACCAGAATATTTCTTGTGTGATCGCTCGCTGCCTATTATGTCTACTATGTGGTATCTATCTTTCCCGAGTGTTTTTGTAACTTTGAAAGGGCCTTTGAATACCGGTAGGAGTTTAGTACTGCTGCCATTACCAGCCTGGCTAGACACTTTTACGAGAACCAAATCCCCAATTTCATATTGTTTAGCCACGCAACGTTTTGAATCAAACCTTTCTTTTTGATGTCTAGCATCTTGTAGTATTCGTGTATCAATATCCCGTCGCAGCTGTGTGACATCTATTATTTCTTCTTGCTCAGGTAAAAATATGTCGCTCTCTGTTCTAAGGCGGTACCCAAAAAACGCTTCACTGGGGACTGCATTGATGGTTTTCTGCAATGTGCTATTAATACCTTGTTGTAAACACGTTAAAACATCATCCCAGTGTGTGTAGTCGTTATCTGCACCCAATGAACGCAGTGCCTCTACCATTGTTTTATTGTAGCGTTCGACTTGTTCGTTCGACCTCGGTATGCCAGTTGCTATAGTGTGTGCACGAATGTTTTTGCTGTCACAATATGTTTGAAATGCCTTTGCCGTAAAAGTAGGACCAGCGTCAGTTATGAGTCTTCGCGGATTGCCAAAAATCTTAAACAAGTGGTCTAATTCTTTTATGACACAAGCAGTGCTTGTGTCACGCACCGGAAATACAAAGACGAACTTTGTAAACGCATCAACAAGTACCAGAATATGACAATTGCCCCTTGATGATTTCACAAATGGACCCACATGGTCCATATGGAGGGTATGAAAGGGGCGACCATATTTTGGAATTGGAAACATCTGACCTTCCTTTTTGCCACTTTTATTTTTATTGTATAGGCAGTGTAAACAATTTTTTATATATTTAGTTACTGTTTTTTTCATTTTAGGAAACCAATATTTATGTTTAATTCTTTCTAACGTTTTTTCTACAGCGAAGTGACCTATTTTGTCATGATTGTACATAATTACTTGCCAGATACAATTTTTTGGTACAACCCATCTACGACCTATTTCAGTTCGACGGTAGATTTTGTTTCCAAGCAATTCGTACTCGTTAAAAACATTCCGATTCGCATCGGCCTCTCCTGATAGTAAAATATCTCTAATTTTACATAGATTTGGGTCTTGTTCCTGAACGCTCAAAAGCCAGTCAGCTTCGGTGATGGACATTACTATTTGTTTTTCACAAACTTCACCGCTATAGGAGGGGTTTCGGCTAAGTGCATCAACATGTTGCATTTTAGCGCCGGGTCTATGACAAATCTCATAGTCAAATTCTTGAGTCAGGAGCACCCACCTGGCCATTCGTGGCAACACTTCTTTTTTTGTAAGCGAGTATCTGACGACATTACAGTCCGTGATTAATTTAAATTTACGGCCCAACAAATATAAACGAAATTTTTGAAATGATGCCACAACAGCAAGGAGCTCGAGCTCAAACGAGTGGTAACGCTTTTCCTCGTTGGTCGTTTGCCTGCTATAGTAATATATCGGTCGCTCACCATGTTCATGCACTTGTACCATAATTCCAGCTACCCCCTCCCTACTTGCATCTGTATAAAGTATGGTTTCTTTTTTAGGATCAAAGATAGCCAAGATAGAATCGCAAGTTAAGGCTTCTTTTAATAGATTTACCGTGCGATCTTGTTCGTCTGTCCATTGCCACCTTTGTCCTTTTTTAGTAATTTAGTTAGTGGGCTACTTAGTATTGCACAGTCCTTAATAAATTTACGGAAATAGTTAACTAATCCTAAGAATTGTCGCAGCTGATGAATCGTTTTGGGTACTGGGAATTGCTTTATAGCTTCAATTTTCTTTGGTGTGGGTCTAATACCATTACCATTTACTTCATATCCAAGAAATGTGATGTCAGTTAAAAAGAAAGGACACTTTTTAGGTTAAGAGTCAAGCCGTGTTCTTTAAATATTTTTAGTACCGATTCCAGGAAGTTTACGTTTTCTTCAACGGTTTCTGATACGATTAACACGTCATCTAAATATACAATGACATTTTTGAAGCGTAAATTACCCAAAATCTGATTCATCATGCGTTGAAAAACCGATGGTCCATTCGACAGCCCAAATGGCATGCGCAAAAACTCATAATGTCCATCTTCCGTTATGAATGCAGTTTTGTCTATTGAACCCTCATTTACACGTAACTGGTAATAACCACTCTTCATTTCTAAGCTAGTAAAATACTTGCACCCTTTTAATCTATCTAACAAGTCCTCTATGCGTGGCATAGGGTACCTCTCTTTAGTGGTTACTTTATTCAATGACCTGTAATCCACGCATAGTCTCTTTTCACCCCCTTTTTTTTCTACTAATAGTACAGGACTAGCGAATGGGGACTTGCTTTCGCGAATTATGTTATTTTTAAGGAGCTCGTCAATTATTTTACGTAACGATATCCTATCAGGCTCTGATAACCTGTATGGCCTAGTATAAATAGGCTTGGTCGATTCAAGTTCGATCTCAATTTCAAAATCTTTTACTTTACCTACCGAACTTAAATCAGCCGCGATTGTTTCGGGATATTTTTCAAACAACCCCTTTAAAGCATCAAGATATTTATTTGGTACTTTAAACTCTACTTCATTAGACAAAACTGCAGCCACATTCACGATTTTCTGAAAAGTCAGTTGATTTCCTATTCTCATATACATAACTGACGTATCTTCGGTCACATTCCGGCCTATCAGGACGTCACAACCCGATAATACGTCAATAATATAGAAGTCTACACTTTCGAATTCTATACCGTCTAAAATCAGAGAAGTCGTTACGTAATCTTCTACCAAAACCACAGAGCAAATCGAAAAACCCTGTAAATGAATTGGTATTGCCAACTTAAGTTTCGTTAACTTTAATTGTTTTACTAAATCCGACGTGATTAAGGAGCAATCACTGCCCATATCAATAAAAACTTTTTGAGAAACGCCCCCTATACAGGCAACTTTATTAAATTTATTTTTATTTTCACAGGACTTGACCAATTTCACTTCTTTTTTAACTTGGTCAGATTTTTTGATTCGACAATAATTTTCTGAATGTCCCTTCCTACTACAATATTTACAAATTTCTGTACACTCATTTCGTTTGTGATTACCGCCACATCCGAAACAAGTTACCTGCTTTGTGGTTCTGGCAACCGTTGAACTTTGGTTTGACACAACAATACGACTGGACTGTTCCGATTTCAATGAATTTCCTAGATCGCGATCGGTTTGTTTAGATGAGGATTGATGCACCTTATGTTCACTGACAGCGCCGTGACTCGTATTATGAGAACTACTTAACCGACCGTGGAGAAAAGATGCAAGTTGGTCGCATGTATTTATACTTCCGGCATCCACCGACGCACTTATATTCGGATCGTCGATGTTGCCCGTAATAATAGAAATGATGTCCCGATCAGAAAAATTTACACGTAATTTGTCAATTTTACATTTTTGTTGAAAGTAAAAGTCATACAAATGTTGCTGTGCCGTAGGTTTACTATCAATGATTTCTTTAAGTAACGCGAAAATGTTACGTTTTGTTTGAAATGTAAACGATATTTTATCTCGCCATTGTTTCCATTTCCAACTAGCCCAACTACTCTCATTTTTTAAAAATGAGTCATACCAAGTTTTTGCCGTTCCTTTGAATTTATTGACAGCCTGGAAAATTATCACCTGATCATTCCAATTAAATGTTTTAGCATGCAAATCAACAATATTGAGCCAATTGTTTACTTTGTCTGTAAGAGGGTCAAATTCTGGTACCATTGAGTTCAACACCATGCTGTAGCAACCCGCAACTTGACTATCAACTGATTTTTTGGCTTTTTTACGAATGGGTGAAGGCGTATAGCTTTTACTGGACTTACTGCTTGACGATGATGATGATGATTTTGTACGTTTCCTCCTTTTCCGTTCCCGTTGACGGGCACGTGACTTTCGGCCCATTTGTAGGCTTGAATTCGAAGCACTTCTGATGTAAGTTGAGTTTACTTTAACCACAAATAAATAGATGTTATACACTTAATCACTTTTAATTCACAACTAATTAATTGATTATTAATTGACTACAATAAATATTTAAATAATAATAACAAACTATATAAATGTTGTTTCCACGACGAAGCGCGAGTGAAAAAGTGAGCTCAGCCCACTGAGCTCGGGGTTTTTAAAGACCCATCTTCCCCCACCGAAGTGACGTCTGATGCGGGTAGCGAGTGACTCGACAGCAACGTTCCACCGTCCGGTTCGGTGCAGGTGGCAGCACTGGGCCCACGGTGCGTCGCTTGACTCGTGCTACTGGCGCCATGTTTGATCGCCGGAAGTAGTGGCGCCAACACCTACCTAATGTTTTTCAGTAGATTATATGGAATCCTTGAAATTTCCTATCAAATCCCAATTAAAGCGTGGGTAACTGAGGTCTTTTTAGGGTCCCGTACTAAAATGGTAAAAAGGAACCCTTATGGTGTGACTAAGTCTGTCTGTCACAGTTGGATATCTCAAGAACTCCTAATACTAACAACTTGAAATTTGGAATAGTTTTAGATGACGTTTGTTCAACTATTTTGCACATAAGAAAGAAATAAATATTTTTTTTTTTCTTGCAACAGCGACTGAAAGGGATTATTAAAAAAACAAAGTGGGGCTACTAGGACATGTGGGGTATCATTATGAAATAGCGCACTTTACACGGTTTTCGACTTATGACGAAAAATTTTGAAATTGTGACCATTATCTACGAAGTTTGCTTAGAGAAAAATCTGAAAATATTCTGTGTGATAGAAGTTTATGTAAAGATTACAGAAAAAATAAAACGATGTCTCTAAATAGCACAGTTTTTCAGAAATCATCAGATTAACAAAAAATAAATTAGTTCCACTATCTGTAAAGAGATGGCGCTGACCTAAAACTGCATATTTTATAATATTACTTATTTTATAAAGAGGTAAAGTGTGTGAGTTTGTAAGGTAATCTCTGTATCTACTAAACCAATTTTGAATATTTTTTTACCAATAAATAGCCCCGTAATCTGTGAGTGTCTTGGTGAAGAAACAAAATTTAGTTCTAATAAATTTTAATAGATGGCGCGATGTGTAGGTATCGATTTTCATTGTAGTTTTTTAAAATTAAGTTTTATCTTTAAATTATAAGAACGATATGTTCTTCTATACTAATTTTAAAGAGGTGAAGTTATTTGGGTTTGTGAGAAATCGGTTTTGAAAATTCTTTTACCAATCTTAAGCTCCGTTATTTATGAGTGTCATAGGCTATATATTAACCCGAAAAATACCGCCCAACGAAGTGCACACGGGTCAGCTAGTATTTAATAACCTCCCATGGAATAATTGGCTCCAAATTCAAATCCGTACAGTACCTATGTGCCAGTAGATGGCGCTGTTTGAAAGTTTCCAGATTTTCTGTTCAACTCATTCATTCAAATTTGTTTAAATAAATAATTACTACAACTCGGGCGAGTTAACTTAATACATGGCTCGAATGATGTTAGTGCAAAGTACAGTTTGTAAAAACTTTCGTTAGCATTACATATGCGTACGTACATGTATATTATTAAATCGAATAGACGAATCTGTGTTAGGTAGTATCTTGCATTTACCTAAGTATCTAGGTATTTGGTTAAAGCAAGTTTCAAGACTGAATTCTAAGTTTGCCTAATACCTACCACAGATATGAAATTAATGCAAATTAAAAACGAATCTCAAGTAGGTATCAACTTTAAATTGAACGACGATCCTCTTTTTATTTTTAGGGTTCCGTTCCAAAATGGTGAAAAAGAACCCTTAAGGTATGACTAAGCCTGTCCGTCCGGCACAGCTGGACTTGAAATTTGGAATAGTTTAAGATGACGTTTGCTCAACTATTTTGCAAATAAGAAAGAAATAAAAGTGAATATATTTTTTTTTCCAAAATTGACTAAAGGGGGTTCTTAAAAATTCGAAATGGGGCTACTAGGGCATGTGGGGCATCATATGAAAGAGTGCTGTTTGTAAATTCTCCGACATTTTTTTAGGTCGCATGGTTTACGACTTTTGACGAAAAATGTAGAAAAATTTACCCCCCCCCCCCCCCCCCTATCAACGAAGTTTGCATAGAGAAAAATCTGAATTATTCAATGGGATAGAAATGTGTGTAAAGATTACAAGAAAAATAAAAAGCTCACTTTTTCAAAAATCATCAACAAACATTACATTACTTCCACAAGTGGGCAAGACATGTCGCTGATCTAAGACTGCAATATACACCGAAGTGTTAAAATGCTCAACGAAGAAAGGCCTCGCCGATGACAATTAAAAAAATTCACGTTTTATATGATGGTACGGAACCCTCGGTGCGCGAGTTCGATCTGCTCTTCACCGGTTTTTATAAAGCAAATAACCACTTCAATGTTTAGTCATTGGAACAGATCGGAACAAATCGTGAATGCCAATATAAATACCACATGGAAATGCTAGATCCCTTTTTGATTAAATTCTATCCCGAATTGGAAAACCCGGGATAACAATTATTGAAAAGAATGGAAGCAAAAAAATCGTTGATTAAGGACATCTTTTACAAACTAAATAAACATTACTCTTGTTGTAATAAAGGTCGGTCTACCTGCAGTATGGAAATGACAAGTGTACTCGTGTAACAGAATTCACATGTCATGCAGGTATTCTATTCTATTCTATTCTATTCTATTCTATTCTATTCTATTCTATTCTATTCTATTCTATTCTATTCTATTCTATTCTATTCTATTCTATTCTATTCTATTCTATTCTATTCTATTCTATTCTATTCTATTCTATTCTATTCTATTCTATTCTATTCTATTCTATTCTATTCTATTCTATTCTATTCTATTCTATTCTATTCTATTCTATTCTATTCTATTCTATTCTATTCTATTCTATTCTACACCAACAAATAAAAAATAATTATTTTAACCCACAGCACAATTACCATACCATATCTTACTATAGGGTAGGGTACAATAATTTTAGTTTCATCTAGCTTTTTCCCGTGACTTCGTACTTGCATATCTTTTTCCGTTTTTTACCCTTCCTGTAGGAATTTTGGGAAATCCCCTCTTAGTGCTCCTCTACACTCCCCAAGGAATAGGTTCCTTGGGGAGTGTCGTGGAACACTAAGAGGGGTTTTCAAATTCAAGTTAAAATTATTATATTAATATTCAGTTTAGAAAGAAAGAAATTTGGAGCCTTCGAATAATAACGCATAGAAGCCGCGTCTAGAACAAAACACGAGCGAAATCGTGTGTCCACTTCATTTTCTTTGTGTGCCTGAGCCGAATGTGTCTACATTCCTAAAACGCACAGATATATATGATAGCTTTCAGTAATACCATTACCAAGCCGTTACCCACAAAATATGGAAAACGCATTACTATGTTGCTTTATCAAATCAAGATAAGTATTTTATGTTATTGGGAACTGGAAAAGATGAAGATGATTTTTCTTGTGATATGACGTATTTTTTCGGAAGGTAAAATCCAATTTATTTAAAACTAAAAGGAAATAAATCGCATAAAGAATGGGATATTGTTCAATGCGTTTAGAATGCTTGATGTGTTGTAATCAAATATTATAGGCATGTATTCATTTCTGACATGTAAAAAACGGGTTTAACAGTAAGTAGGTATTGTATATTAAAATTACAAAAAATGAAAAACATGTTAATCAGTACTATTGTAATCTTTATTTTACCATCATTTAAACACCTTGCAGTTGCAACTACTTCCTAAAGAGTTTCCGCTTTGACTCAACGTCTCTTATAATGTGTTCTCTTTTTGAGACATAAAAAAACCTAGTTTTTACAATCGGAAAAGGCACACCAGGTAATTAATACAACACTTGATTTATGTACCTAATCAAACAACTTCAGGTAAATAAACATAAACAAACTTAGTTATTTGGACCGGTTTTTTTTTAAATTACTAATTAACTTTAAGTTTAAATCAATGTAGGTACCTAGCGGTGTCGATAACGACTATAATTCAGAGGTTGTAAATAAGTATAGTTTAGTTTAACACATACAGAATCGCCACCAGTATCCTATTTATAAAGATTAATATAAAATACCTAATGCCTAGTTAGTTTCTCGAAACTGGCAAAATGTTATATCGTAGGTATTCAATAGCGTAGGTAGTAGGTACATCAAAAACTATTTTCTTTTTGGTAAACAAAAATTACAGCAAAATTGAAAGCAATGTGGGTATTTATTTCCTCACAAATAGCAGCACTGTGTTATGACAAGTTAGGTTATTAGAATTTTGTTTTAATGATCGATTTACGTAAATATAATGTACTAGCTGACCCGCGCAACTACGTCTGCGTCACATTTTTCGTTACTGCTCCGCTCCTATTGGTCTTAGCGTGATGATATATAGCCTATAGCCTTCCTCGATAAATGGGCTATCCAACACTGAAAGAATTTTTCAAATCGGACCAGTAGTTCCTGAGATTAGCGCGTTCAAGCAAACAAACAAACAAACAAACAAACAAACTCTTCAGCTTTATATATTAGTATAGATGAAGTGAAAGTACTTGTGAAATGTAATTTGATCACATTTTGTTTGTTTTCCTGAAGTGCTATAAGTTATTCAAATGACAGTTTGTTGCGTGAAAGGATGTTATAGTATAGGATACCTCAGAAAAACCTAGTTAACCTTCTAAACTCATTTATTACTCTCAAAACTTATTTCTTAAAATTTACCACCTCAGTACAACAATACTACGACCGTTCGCTGCCAACTCCCATCAAAAAGTGCCCCATTCGTGCCAAGCCACCGCAACTGTCGCCACCAGTGTGGCCAATGCAAAGAATTCAATCTCCCGATTATACTAAGATACGTATTTCCGCCGTCAGTACGGCCAGTACAAAAATTTTAAACCGTAGATCGATTTAATTAGCAGATTTTAAACGTTGTAGTTTCAATTATTTTACTAAAACCTTACATTTCAACAAATTCAAATCCGTACAGTACCTATGTGCCAGTAGATGGCGCTGTTTGAAAGTTTCCAGATTTTCTGTTCAACTCATTCATTCAAATTTGTTTAAATAAATAATTACTACAACTCGGGCGAGTTAACTTAATACATGGCTCGAATGATGTTAGTGCAAAGTACAGTTTGTAAAAACTTTCGTTAGCATTACATATGCGTACGTACATGTATATTATTAAATCGAATAGACGAATCTGTGTTAGGTAGTATCTTGCATTTACCTAAGTATCTAGGTATTTGGTTAAAGCAAGTTTCAAGACTGAATTCTAAGTTTGCCTAATACCTACCACAGATATGAAATTAATGCAAATTAAAAACGAATCTAACAAAAAACAAAAACAAAAAGGCATTTATTCAAACTAGGCTGAAAATCAGCACTTTTTGAACGTCAAAATTTACATGAAGACAGTCCCCCAAATCGCCCAGCCCGTCACCACTTCCTAGTGTTTTAGCTGGGAAGAAGAAGTGGCCAACAAACTCCCCAGCAACACAACTGTCTGTTAAGTTTAAAGAACTTGAACATTATTCAACATTTTATGATAGATGTCGATCATTAAATTAAATAAATGGATGGCACATGTCCGCTAGCATACCATTTTATCCCAAAAATTACAAATGAAACAATGATAAAACTAATTACATATACAGGTAATTAAATAAGTAAACTCAAGCATACAATACTAATCAAAATGAGCCTCCAGGAATAAATGGCGTGCCCGCTTACATGTTCAACAATGCAATTTAACCATAATCTGTGACCCAAAGTCACAAGTGATAAACTAGGACCATCGCAGTTAAATTATAACACTAAAATTTTAACAATAATAAACCACGGACAGCAAGACGACCAGTCACCACAAGCAGCACCCGTTCACGAGCATAACGCAAAGATCAGCCATTACCTCCCTCGCCATATTAGAGGGAAGGAGGTAACCCGATCCCCGACGCTACCGCAAGCAGCGACGTCTAAGGGAGCATGACGAACCTGCTGCCGGTTTCTCAGACAAAATCATACTTATCAATTTGTCGAGGTCGCTAGTTAATCACATACTGCAATACAACTCATAAAAAACAAGCTAATGAGAAGATTATGTCAATAAATAAAAAAATAAAAAAAATAAAAAAATGACCTATACGGTCAGAATAATAAACAATGTCATCTTGAGCAAGTAAAGAATCTACGAAAGAACATTTAGCATTGTCTCGTGTTCAACACAGCGACCAACTATTTTTATCGTCGAAGTAATCGTTTATAGTATAGTATGCCTTCGAAATAAGGTTAGATTTCACTTTCGCTTTAAAAGCATTAAAAGGCAAGTCTAGAAAAGAAAGAGGTAACTTATTATAAAAGCGGATACCGATCCCCACAAAATGGCCCTGGACCTTACGAAGACGGTGGAAAGGAGCATGTAGTTTGTGCTTATTTCTGGTGTTAAAGCTGTGGATATCACTAGTTTTGGCATATAAATGTATATTTTGCCTGATATACACTATGTTGGCAAAAATGAACTGCGAAGCAACCGTGAGAATACCTATTTCTTTAAAAAGTTCCCTTAAAGAGACCCTGGACCCTAGCTGGTATATCGCTCGTACGGCTCGCTTTTGTAGGACAAATATATTTTGTATGTCAGCAGCTTTTCCCCACAGTAGCATACCATAGGACATAACACTATGGAAATAACTAAAATACACTAACCGAGCTGTGTCGACGTCAGTAAATTGTCTAACTTTCCTGACGGCGTAGGCGGCAGAGCTAAGCTCAAATCTCAAGTAGGTATCAACTTTAAATTGAACGACGATCCTCTTTTTATTTTTAGGGTTCCGTTCCAAAATGGTGAAAAAGAACCCTTAAGGTATGACTAAGCCTGTCCGTCCGGCACAGCTGGACTTGAAATTTGGAATAGTTTAAGATGACGTTTGCTCAACTATTTTGCAAATAAGAAAGAAATAAAAGTGAATATATTTTTTTTTCCAAAATTGACTAAAGGGGGTTCTTAAAAATTCGAAATGGGGCTACTAGGGCATGTGGGGCATCATATGAAAGAGTGCTGTTTGTAAATTCTCCGACATTTTTTTAGGTCGCATGGTTTACGACTTTTGACGAAAAATGTAGAAAAATTTACCCCCCCCCCCCCCCTATCAACGAAGTTTGCATAGAGAAAAATCTGAATTATTCAATGGGATAGAAATGTGTGTAAAGATTACAAGAAAAATAAAAAGCTCACTTTTTCAAAAATCATCAACAAACATTACATTACTTCCACAAGTGGGCAAGACATGTCGCTGATCTAAGACTGCAATATACACCGAAGTGTTAAAATGCTCAACGAAGAAAGGCCTCGCCGATGACAATTAAAAAAATTCACGTTTTATATGATGGTACGGAACCCTCGGTGCGCGAGTTCGATCTGCTCTTCACCGGTTTTTATAAAGCAAATAACCACTTCAATGTTTAGTCATTGGAACAGATCGGAACAAATCGTGAATGCCAATATAAATACCACATGGAAATGCTAGATCCCTTTTTGATTAAATTCTATCCCGAATTGGAAAACCCGGGATAACAATTATTGAAAAGAATGGAAGCAAAAAAATCGTTGATTAAGGACATCTTTTACAAACTAAATAAACATTACTCTTGTTGTAATAAAGGTCGGTCTACCTGCAGTATGGAAATGACAAGTGTACTCGTGTAACAGAATTCACATGTCATGCAGGTATTCTATTCTATTCTATTCTATTCTATTCTATTCTATTCTATTCTATTCTATTCTATTCTATTCTATTCTATTCTATTCTATTCTATTCTATTCTATTCTATTCTATTCTATTCTATTCTATTCTATTCTATTCTATTCTATTCTATTCTATTCTATTCTATTCTATTCTATTCTATTCTATTCTATTCTATTCTATTCTATTCTATTCTATTCTATTCTATTCTATTCTATTCTATTCTATTCTATTCTATTCTATTCTATTCTATTCTATTCTATTCTATTCTATTCTATTCTATTCTATTCTATTCTATTCTATTCTATTCTATTCTATTCTATTATATTCTATTCTATTCTATTCTATTCTATTCTATTCTATTCTATTCTATTCTATTCTATTCTATTCTATTCTATTCTATTCTATTCTATTCTATTCTATTCTATTCTATTCTATTCTATTCTATTCTATTCTATTCTATTCTATTCTATTCTATTCTATTCTATTCTATTCTATTCTATTCTATTCTATTCTATTCTATTCTATTCTATTCTATTCTATTCTATTCTATTCTATTCTACACCAACAAATAAAAAATAATTATTTTAACCCACAGCACAATTACCATACCATATCTTACTATAGGGTAGGGTACAATAATTTTAGTTTCATCTAGCTTTTTCCCGTGACTTCGTACTTGCATATCTTTTTCCGTTTTTTACCCTTCCTGTAGGAATTTTGGGAAATCCCCTCTTAGTGCTCCTCTACACTCCCCAAGGAATAGGTTCCTTGGGGAGTGTCGTGGAACACTAAGAGGGGTTTTCAAATTCAAGTTAAAATTATTATATTAATATTCAGTTTAGAAAGAAAGAAATTTGGAGCCTTCGAATAATAACGCATAGAAGCCGCGTCTAGAACAAAACACGAGCGAAATCGTGTGTCCACTTCATTTTCTTTGTGTGCCTGAGCCGAATGTGTCTACATTCCTAAAACGCACAGATATATATGATAGCTTTCAGTAATACCATTACCAAGCCGTTACCCACAAAATATGGAAAACGCATTACTATGTTGCTTTATCAAATCAAGATAAGTATTTTATGTTATTGGGAACTGGAAAAGATGAAGATGATTTTTCTTGTGATATGACGTATTTTTTCGGAAGGTAAAATCCAATTTATTTAAAACTAAAAGGAAATAAATCGCATAAAGAATGGGATATTGTTCAATGCGTTTAGAATGCTTGATGTGTTGTAATCAAATATTATAGGCATGTATTCATTTCTGACATGTAAAAAACGGGTTTAACAGTAAGTAGGTATTGTATATTAAAATTACAAAAAATGAAAAACATGTTAATCAGTACTATTGTAATCTTTATTTTACCATCATTTAAACACCTTGCAGTTGCAACTACTTCCTAAAGAGTTTCCGCTTTGACTCAACGTCTCTTATAATGTGTTCTCTTTTTGAGACATAAAAAAACCTAGTTTTTACAATCGGAAAAGGCACACCAGGTAATTAATACAACACTTGATTTATGTACCTAATCAAACAACTTCAGGTAAATAAACATAAACAAACTTAGTTATTTGGACCGGTTTTTTTTTAAATTACTAATTAACTTTAAGTTTAAATCAATGTAGGTACCTAGCGGTGTCGATAACGACTATAATTCAGAGGTTGTAAATAAGTATAGTTTAGTTTAACACATACAGAATCGCCACCAGTATCCTATTTATAAAGATTAATATAAAATACCTAATGCCTAGTTAGTTTCTCGAAACTGGCAAAATGTTATATCGTAGGTATTCAATAGCGTAGGTAGTAGGTACATCAAAAACTATTTTCTTTTTGGTAAACAAAAATAACAGCAAAATTGAAAGCAATGTGGGTATTTATTTCCTCACAAATAGCAGCACTGTTTTATGACAAGTTAGGTTATTAGAATTTTCTTTTAATGAACGATTTACGTAAATATAATGTACTAGTGGACGTCACGCGGTTTCACCCGCGTAGTTCCCGTTCCCGTGGGTATACGGGGATAATATATAGCCTATGTTACTGCCAGATAATGTAGCTATCCAATGCTGAAAGAATTTTTCAAATCGGTCCAGTAGTTTCGGAGCCTATTCAATTCAAACAAACATACAAACAAACAAATCTTTCCTCTTTATAATATTAGTGTAGATGAAGTGAAAGTACTTGTGAAATGTAATTTGATCACATTTTGTTTGTTTTCCTGAAGTGCTATAAGTTATTCAAATGACAGTTTGTTGCGTGAAAGGATGTTATAGTATAGGATACCCAGAAAAACTAGTTAACCTTCAAAACTCATTTATTACTCTCAAAACTTATTTCTTAAAATTAACCACCTCAGTACAACAATACTACGACCGTTCGCTGCCAACTCCCATCAAAAAGTGCCCCATTCGTGCCAAGCCACCGCAACTGTCGCCACCAGTGTGGCCAGTGCAAAGAATTCAATCTCCCGATTATATTAAGATACGTATTTCCGCCGTCAGTACGGCCAGTACAAAAATTTTAAACCGTAGATCGATTTAATTAGCAGATTTTAAACGTTGTAGTTTCAATTATTTTACTAAAACCTTACAATAGCCTATAACAGCCTTTCACGCAACAAACTGTCGTTTTCAATTATTTACTCGCGAGCTGTGTTCGACGGAACGTGACCTTGAGTACTAAGTGGCTAAGTTGGACGGATACGGCTAAGTTCAAATTGCCTCACTTTTTGCACTCGTACTAGGTTTCTATGCGTTATTATTCTAAGTTTGGAGCCGTAGTTGCTTCAAAAACTTACCGTACTAATACTATAAAATAATGCGAAAGTTTGTGAAGATGAATGGATGGATGGATGACCAGAACGACTGAACGTATCTGGATGAAATTTGGAACAGAGATAGATTAAGTCTGGATTAACACATAGCCTACTTTTTATCCTGGGAGTACCTATGTTCCCTAGGGATCACGCGGGTGAAGCCGCTGGCAGACGCTAGATTCCTATTCGCTGGCAGACGCTAGTTACTAGAACAAGAGTAGGCCACTTCGCAATTTCAGTTCTGTTTATTAGTTCCGGGGCATGTGCGGCTTTTGTGTGTGTGTGTGTTTGTGTTCATTACGACACATGCGTGGGTGGGCGAGACGAAACACGTGTAACTTGGAGTCTATGTAGGAACAATGCCTTCGATTATATTATTGACTCGTCTGCTCCGCTTCTATTGGTCTTAGCGTGATGATATATAGCCTATAGCCTTCCTCGATAAATAGACTATCTAACACTGAAATAATTTTTCAAATCGAACCAGTAGTTCCTGAGATTAGCGCGTTCAAGCAAACAAACAAACTCTTCAGCTTTATATATTAGTATTGATATTCAATTTCAGCCTCATTTCACCGACTACGTGGAATAAACACAATGTACTGGTATTTGTAGAAGCTGCAAAGCTCTCCTGGAAATGCCAGTAGAGCTTTGCAGCTTCTACCTAATATTTCTTGTTCAGGGGGGCTACTCTCTAACGAAATCCGTAGTTTCGGGCTTAGTTGCGGGCGGGCGTATTCTACTCCGTATCACCTACAGACTTACGATTAACCTACATGTTTTTCATATGTTATTGGCAATTGTATGGACTTCAAAGACACTGTGACCTCTGAGTTTGTTTCGGTCTTTCTTCTCAGGGTAGTCAGCTAGGAAACATCCGGCCTCATCTAGATAAATATGTCAAAAAAAAATTGACGTGTAAAAGAGTTACTTGTAACCTATTTGCAAAATAAATATCATTTATCATTTATTTATCATTAGTCCCGAACCCGAACTGAGAATGAATGACAACACGATTTCACAGTAACTGTCAAATCGTGTTATCATTAGTTCTCAGTGGTAAGGTGATACGAAGTAGAAAATGCCCGCCCGCAACTAAGCCCGAAATTACGGATTTCGTTAGAGAGTAGCCCCCCTGGTCACATATAACGCCTATATTACTAAATAATGGGATAGGCAGAGGTGTCAAGTATCTATCTATTCGACACCTCTGCCTATCTCATAAAATATCGACGATACCGTCGGTAATATTTAACTAGCTTTTGCCCGCGACTTCGTGACGCATTTTTTCCCATATCGGAAATCCTCTCTTAGTGCTCCAGGGGAGCTCTCCCCAAGAAACCTACATGCCAAATTTCAGCTTTCTACGACCATTAGTTTCGGCTGTGCGTTGTCTGTCAGTCACTCAATCAGTCGGTAACGGAAGAATTTTATTTATTAGGATATTGATATTATGGTCAGTCCTTTGAGTCGCCAAATACGAGCTTGGTCGATTTATTATTTATTTATTTATTTAAACTTTATGTACATTAGTGGTACATGGGCGGACTTAATGCAACAAGGCATTCTCTACCAGTCAGTCAACCTTTGGGTTAAAAAGACTACACCGTGGTAGGTGTACAACAAAAAAATAAAAATAAATTGAATCTTTTGGGGAACATTATACAAATAATATATTTTTTAATACTAATAAAATACATACATAAGCTAAAGTAATAAACTAATAAATATGATGTTTTATAATAATCCTTCTGATCAAGAGAATTCACAATGACGAAGACCAAACTAATTTATATAGGCCTATTAATTTAATTATTCAGTCATTGAAAAAAATTTTCTGATATGTTTTTCAGGCCAACATAAGCATAATTAATATCTCTCTCTCGCTCATCAAAGTAGGTAGTTATATTCTCCATTTACGAAATCCACGACAACGTCAACAACGGTACAACTACGGCCTTCGTAGCCGCGTAGTCACGTAACCGCGTAGTACGCGGTCGTAGCAAGGAGCATAGTAGTTTGTAGAGCTGATACGAATCTTCTAGTATAAGTTTACCTGTTAGGGTTCCGTACCCAAAAGGTAACCGACGGAACACTATTACTAACGCTCCGTGGTCCGTCCGTCCGTCTGTCTGTCAGCGGGCTGTAACTCAAGAACCGTAATAGATAGACAGTTGAAATTTTCACAGTGTGTATTTCTATTGCTGCTATAACAGCAAAATTTAGTGAGTAGCTAAAAGTAGCTGCCTCAAAAATAACCCTACCTGGAACCGTTAATAATATTTTTTCAATGCATTTATGTACTTAATTCCTTGACTTGGACTTTTCAATTGAATATAAAATAGTAGTTTACTGCGTAAAAGAAGATATTAAACGGAAATGGGAAACGTGACTGGAATGCAGGCAGCGACATTGTAACGCGGTAGTGAAGGCCTTTCTTATAAAATAAGCTTTATTTACATTTTGTGTTATTCTTTTCTCGAGACTGTTGTGTGGCTTGGAAGGGATTCCTTTTTCTACTTGTCAGCAGTGTCAGGCTTTCTCTACCTCTGTCAGGAAAATACCCTATTAAACAACTAGCTGACCCGCGCAACTTCGCCTCCGTCACATTTTTCATTAATGGTCTGCTCCTTTGTTCGTAACGTGATGTTATAAATATAGCCCCTGTTCTTCGATAAATGGGCTATCCCACGCTAATAGTAGATTATGCACCGAAGGGATAAAGCAGTGTCTTATGACACGGGTGTTATATTGAATCCCGAACGTAATGAAGGATTCGAAAGCTTGAATTCAGAAGAGAAGTGTCTAGCCGCGAACGGTTCCTGTCGGTCTCCAAGTTGAGTTCCAAATTCAAATCACATTATTGACCACTGGGCAATAATATTGTACTGAATTAGGCTGAGTACCAGCACTTTTTGAACGTCAACGTTTACAAATAGACAGTCCCCCAAAACGCCCGCCCGTCACCACTTCCTAGTGTTTTAGCTGTGGAGAAGAAGTGGCCAACAAACTCCCCAGCAACACATCTGTCTGTTGAGTTAGAAGAACTCGCATTTATACAATAGTATGCAAAGCTTTATTACAAAGAAAATAATAGACTTTGGGTAACACGTACAACCTAAAAACTAAATCATTTGCCAATTGTAAGCTAGCACACTCCATTGCGCAGTTATAATCAGACAACTCAATGAATGAATAAATAAATAACTCAAGCATTAAAACAAAGTAAACCAAACTTAATAGGTATGCCTCCAGACATAATGGGCGTGCCCTACGCGTATGCCTACGCGTGCAGGGGTAGGATCTAACAATATATCTGTGACTCGACGCCACAAGTGATAAACTAGGGCCACCAAATTAAACAAAAAGCAGTTAATCATTGTAACATAAAAAAAAAACAAACCATGGCTAACAAGACTAACATTCACCACAAGCAGCACCCGTTCACGAGCATAACGCAAAGATCAGCTATTACCCCCCTCGCCATATTTGAGGGAAAGAGGTAACCCGACCTCCGACGCTACCGCAAGCAGTGAAATCTAAGGGAGCATGACGAACTTGCTGCCGGTTGCTCAGGATAGAATAATATGAAACAATTGTCTAAGTCACTAGTTAATCACATGTTGCAATACAATAAAAAAAACATTGTATACAAAGTATGTCAATACAAAAAAAAAGAAAACAATAATTGACCTCTACGGACATATAAGTCAACAATATTATGAAGGAACATTTAAACGAAGTATATCTTGTGTTCAACACTGCGACCAACTATTATTATCGTCTAAATAATTCTTGATTGAATAGTATGCCTTCGAACAAAGGTTAGGTTTAACTTTAGCTTTAAACGAGTTAAAAGGCAGCTCAAGATAAGAAAGGGGTAGCTTATTGTAAAAACGGATACCGAGCCCCACAAATGAGTCTTGAACCTTTCGAAGACGGTGGGATGGTGCATGTAGTTTGTGCTTGTTTCTAGTGTTAAAGTTATGGATATCACTGGTTTTAGTGTATAAATGTATATTTTGCCTAATATATAATATGTTTGCAAAAATGAATTGAGATGCTACCGTGAGAATTCCAATGTCTTTGAAAATTTTTCTTAAAGAAACTCTTGACCCCAGCTGATATATTGCTCGTACAGCCCGTTTTGTAACACAAAAATATTTTGTATGTCTGCAGCTTTACCCCAGAATAGGATACCGTAAGACATAACGCTATGGAAATAACTAAAATATACTAACCGAGCTGTGTCAACGTCAGTGAATTGTCTTACTTTTCTGACGGCGTAGGCGGCTGAGCTGAGCCTTCCCGACAGGCTTGATATATGCGGGCCCCATTGAAGTTTGGAATCAACAGTTATTCCCAAGAACACTGCTGAGTGCACAGATTCAAGCACTTCTTTGTTTAAAATGACATTCGGTCCTAGATTTCTAACGTTAGGTACGGCAAACTTGACACATTTCGTTTTCTTGGCGTTAAGAACTAGGTTATTTGTCGTAAACCAATGCGTAACCATGGAGAGAGCACTGTCTACGTTTTCAAAATCTTTTCTATTTCTATCTACTTTAAAAATAAGAGAGGTGTTATCTGCAAATAGTACTACATCACAGATACCCTTTAAGAAATATGGTAAATCATTTATATACACTAGAAACAAGAATGGACCCAGTATAGAACCTTGAGGCACACCTAAATGAACTAGAAGCGCGGAGGACTTCACACTATTGATATCTACACACTGAAACCTTTTATGTAAATGTGAATCAATTACTTTAAGAGCTTCGTTTTGGAGACCATAATGACGTAGTTTACGCAAAAGCGTATCATGGTGTACGCAATCAAAAGCTTTGGAGAGCCATACTGCTCATTATGTAGGAGGCTATTGACATTAAAATGTTTTAGCAGTTGCTTGAGTATTAACTTTTCAAATATTTTGCTAAACGCAGGTAAGATAGAAATGGGCCGGAAGTTTCCTATATCATTTTTATTACCAGATTAAATAAAGGTATGACTTTACTACTTTTCATGAGGTCAGGGAAAGTTCCCAAATCCACGCATTTATTAAAAGTAACAGCAAGGTAAGGGGCCACGATGTCTATTATGTTACTTAAAAGTTTAATGGAAATGCCCCAGTAATCACCAGTGTTTTTTGACTTAAGTGTGTTGAAAACATAAACCACGTCACTGGGTGTTACGTGCTCGAAACTAAATAATTGACTATATTTAGGCACACTACTATGTAAAAGGTTTTCAGCATTAGACGGGGACGAACTTAGGGAGCGAGTCGTAGTTATAGGTATGTTTGCAAAAAAAGTTATTAAATGCCTGAGCTACGTCAGCTGATTTATTTACTAATTTGTTGTCAACAATTATTTCTACTTGATTTTCTTGTTTTACTGACTTGCCGGTTTCATTTTTTATAATTTTTCAAGTTTATGATTATTAATGACTCACTTTAGATTGAGTTTGCATGACTTGTAATCTGACGTTTTCGTGCAGGTGGTGTGAAATAGTACATTGTTATCTTAGGGTTGAAAGTTACTGATTTAGTCCCGAGAGGTTAGGCGCCCGAACGTAGCGAGGGCGCCAATAGTTCGAGGGACTAAATAAGTCTTTCACCCGAGGTAAACACTGTGCTTTTCATTACGAATACAAGGAAATTAAAAACAAAAACACGAATTAGCTAAAGAAAAAAATTAATATCAACTCGTCGTGTTAATACAAATCTCCGCTATACTTAAATAAAAAGTATGAACAAAACTTTACAACTTGAAAAAAACAAATGAAGATCGGACTGCTGCTTTCCCGCCTGTTTTGTTTTTTTTTTCTGTGACCGGCCAGCTATTCAGCCGTTCTTTTATATTTTCATGATAGAAAAAAATTAAATATATTGCCCAAATCTATGTTATTTTAAAGAAATAGTTGAAAGTAAATTATAACAAGGTCATTTAAAAAATATAATCTTTAGTTAATACTCATCTATATATTATTTCAATTTTACTGTAATTGACTGGCTGTATAGAATGTTGGGATATGGTTCAATAGAAATGTTCAAACAGTTTTTTTTTATAGACGGCTGTCAGTTCAAAACGATTCTCCCTAGGGCTGAAACGTAATACTTTCAACCCACTCCTCAGGCAACTTCAGGCCTACTTTCCGAGTATGGGTAATGAAAAAGATTTTTTCAATTCGTAGTTTATGAAATTGGCGCGTTCAATCGAAAAAGCAAACTGTTTAGCTTTAAAATAATATTACCTAGTATAGACAGGGTATTTTCCTAAAAAAAATCTTGTTATTCCGTGAGTTAGATTACCAATAAATATTGGACGTAAACAATAAATGAACACGATACAAATGCTTTGAAATTTCGCGTGAAGCCGAAGTGCACCTTTTACCAACAAGTGACGTCACCAGCCTCCAATCCTGAACATTGATGCGCTTTTTTTTAGGATGGGAAATCATCAAATGACTCCCCCCGCTCTGGGCGGAGCGAAGGGAGTGTCAGACTCTTACTGACTAAAACCCATCCGTGTTCCTCCTAATGCCCTTTGCGCTCCAGGGCCGCGGTGACTCTTTTGAACCAATTCCGCAACCAACATTTATGCGCTTGGTTTTCAATATTGCAAACGCCATCTAGCAAGTCGCAAGTTATGAAAAGCGTTCAATTATGCCTCGTACCTGCACCTACCTACTACAAAGTTGTAGGCACACAAAATCCAAAAAATAACCGGCAAATTCCACGTGTTGAAATTGAGACAAGCGAGTCAGGAACTGCGTTCAGACGGCAATACTCGATGTATCCAGACAAATCTACAGTTCCAGGTAGGTACAGAACAGAAGGTAGGCGTTGATACGTACTAACGAATCTAGTGGGCGGACAGATAATAACAACCTATAAATATTTATGACTTATTCCCAGAAGGGTGAGGCAGGTACCTACAGAACATACAGAGACGTGTGTAAACGAACCTTTTTTTTACTATTTATAGGCACGCGTTTGACCACTATCTCACCTGATGGTAAGCGATGATGTGGTCGAAGATGGAGCACGCTTGACATTCTTGACTTAAAGACTCCCAGGTTATAGCTATCAGGAAACACAGACTCCGGTAGGGAATTCCACTCCTTAGCTGTACGCACTATGAATGAGTTCCCAAAACATTTTGTGCGCGTGGATGGTATGTATCCACCATGTACCTACCGATGCCGCATCGCCGTTCGTCTGCCTACTGGCTTTTCAGTCAGTAAACAACATAGGTACTGTCAGACATCCTCCTTGGATGCCTCACCCTCCAGGGACCTCCATCAACTTAATTATAAAAAAGCTTTAGAAGAATTAAAAAAGATAGTTCATAATGTACTAAACTCTAACTCTCCAGTAGTCCGCGAACAGTTAAACAGAAGTGACTTATAAGTACAAGGTGAACCCACATTTCAGCAGTCGTTTTTAGGTAAATTTAGGGACAAAGAGTTTCAATCAGACTGACACAAATCCCATGGTCAAGAATCCAATTAAATATTAGGTATGTTTAATCATCAATCAATCAACACACAACGTGTAACAGAATAAGAGAGAGTGCTCTATCAAGCGCAAGTTCGATCGTGTATGGAGTACTGCTCTCATCTATGGGACGGATCTGCCAAATACCAGCTTGATGCCCTTGAGTCAATTGAGAAACGAGCCAAGAGGATCATCGGTAATGACAGGCTCGTCGAGTCGAAGCTCCAAAGTCTTGAGTTGCTGGCCTGTCGGTTTTCTATCGGTTGCATTTTGGGGAGTGTGCGACGGAATTGCATGATTTAATTCCGCCAAGCCCGTTCTATCATCGGACCACAAGACGAACGGCGATGCGCCACCGGTACATGGTGGACATCCCACCCACACGCACAAAACGTTTTGGGAACACATTCATAGTGCTTACGGCTAAGGAGTGGAATTCCCAGCCAGAGTCTGTATTTCCAGATAGCTATAACAGGGGAATCTTTAAGACAAGAGTGAATCCATCTTCGACCGCATCATCGCTTAACATTAGGTGAGATAGTGGTCAAACGTATGCTTATCTACAGTTAAAAAAAAAAACGCAATTCTTTTTAAGGGGTCATTATCCTCATCGTTATGAACACTATGGGACCAACACTGAAATGAACGTAGCCTCGAGCTACACACACCTGTGCCTATCTACACTAATATTATAAAGAGGAAAGATTTGTTTGTTTGTTTGTTTGTTTGAAATGAATGGGCTCCGAAACTACTGGACCGATTTGAAAAATTCTTTCAGCAATGGACAGCTACATTATCAGGGAGTAACATAGGCTATATTTTATCCCCGTACTCCCACGGGAACGAGAACTACGCGGGTGAAACCGCGTGACGTCCACTAGTCCTATCTATACTAATACTAGCTGACCCGCGCAACTTCGTCTGCGTCACAATTTTCATTACTGCTCCGCTCCTATTGGTCTTAGCGTGATGATATATAGCCTATAGCCTTCCTCGATAAATGGGCTACCTAACACTGAAAGAATTTTTCAAATCGGACCAGGAGTTCCTAAGATTAGCGCGTTCAAGCAAACAAACAAACAAACTCTTCAGATTTATATCTATACTAACATATAAAGCTGAAGAGTTTGTTTGTGTGCGCGGGTCAGCTAGTGTAAATATATAAATAAAGTGTGTCTAAAACATGAAACTTTAGTTTTTTAATTATTATGGTTATATTACCCCATTGCGCATGTGTGGGCAACCCCTTTAGGTATGCCTGTAGGCTCATTTAGTTTGTTTAATTTTATTTTAAGCTTGAGTTGGTCTGTTCGTGATGGCGTATTGGAGTGTGCTAGCTAACGGTTCTTTTTTACCCAGCTTGTTCAACCAACAAAATCCATTTAATTTAGATATCATTTGTTGCGAGATTGGAGAACCCACTGTTTTTTTTTTTGTTCCGTGGGAGAACCTTATGTCCAGCACAATTGGGCACAATTTAGGCCGGCTGCAATAGCGAAACTTGTGGGAGGCCTATGTCCAGCAGTGGACTTCTTACGGCTGATATGATGATGATGATGAAAGCCCAATTTCACCCGAGTACCTATTACCTTATTATTCAGTGTTAGGTAGCCCATTTATCGAGGAAGGCTATAGGCTATATATCATCACGCTAAGACCAATAGGAGCGGAGCAGTAATGATAATTGTGACGTAGTCGAAATTGCGCGGGTCAGCTAGTTAAGTAATATAGGCGTTATATGTGACCTTAACAAGAAATTTATCAGGAAATTGCCAGGAAAGCCTTGCAGCTTCTACGAATAGCAGTAGGTACCCACATTCTGTTTAATCCACGTTGTCGTTGGAATTGGGTATCAACAATCCAATGCATTGTTCCCGGAACCTACATAGACTCCAAGTTACACGTGTTCCGCCTTGCCCACGCGTGTGTCGTAATGAAAACAAAATGCACTGTAAATCCTAACATGCCCCGGAACTAATAAACAGAACTATAGAACTTGCGAAGTGGCCTACTCTTGTTCTAGTACCCATTATAAGAAACTAGCGTCTACCAATTCGCACTATGCGTTTCCAAACGTCTTTTATAATGCGCACAGCAAAGGAGTGGAACTCTCTGCCTGCGTCTGTGTTTCCAAACGCTTACAACCCTAATCTCTTCAAAGTTAGACTGCACAGGCTCCTTCTGGGTAAGCTCGCTCCATCGCAGACTTTGTCTCTGTCATCTCTGACGTAGACTAGAGTCAACAGCAAACCCAACACAAAAAAAAACCAGTGGCCTCGCCTGCGTGCTCCCTAGGGAACATACTCCCGGGATAAAAAGTAGCCTATGTGTTATTATCTAGCTCTGTTCCAAATTTCATCCAGATTTGTTCAGCCGTTCTGGCCATCCATCCATCCTCACAAAGTTTCGCATTTATAAATATTAGTACGATAAGTTTTTAGGGTTCCGAACATCCGTAAAAAACGGAACCCTTATAGGATTACTCGGGTGTCAGTCTGTCCGTCTGTCTGTCTGCCTGTCTGTCTATCTGTCTGCCTGTCTGGATAGACAGAATCGGTCCAGCCGATTCTGTTGAAATTTGGTTTACATATGAACTTCTGTGACCACGGACGTTTTACGTAAATAAATGACAAACTAAAAAAAAAACTTTCTCAAACTGTATCGTGTGACGTATCAAATGAAAGAGCTTACTGTGAGGGTTTCAATTAAGTATATGTTTTTCATAATTTTAAAATAAATAGTTTTGAAGTTATTCAAGAAATTATACCAAAAATTATCATTCCCCCCCCCCCTAGGGGTTATTTAAGTATTTATATAATTTAAGGGGTTTCGAACCAATTTCATTTTTGTAACATATTATTTTAACACTACAGACTTCTTGTAGGTTTTCCTGTAATCTGTAAAATTGGTTCGGAACCACAAGGAACCGCAAGCACGCAAGTCCGACTCGCACTTTGCCAGTTTTGAAGGTACTACGGCTTCAAATCTATTTCTTTCTAAACTGAATCTATATCTATACTAATATAAAGCTGAAGAGTTTGTTTGTTTGTTTGCTTGAACGCGCTAATCTCAGGAACCACTGGTCCAATTTGAAAAATTCTTTCAGTGTTAGGTATATCATCACGCTAAGACCAATAGGAGCGGAGCAGTAATGAAAATTGTGACGTAGACGAAGTTGCGCGGGTCAGCTATTATTAATATAAAAATATTCACTTGAAACAAATTGTATCATAATAAGTATAGCTACAACTCGATTCAAGATAGTAGGTAAGTACCTATTCTAGCAAAAAAATCGGCCAAGTGCGAGTCGGACTCACCCACCGAGGGTTCCGTAGGTACCTACAAATTTATAGGTACATATTACTTTAAATAAAGACTATATTTTTCTATGATTTAATTACAAATGTATTGTTTTCAGACTTTTTCCTATACTTGTAGTATAAAACGGTGTTAATTGCCAAATTTAATTGTTCTAGGTCAACTAGAAATATCCAATACATTTTGATTCACTTGAGAGTGTCGAAATATACGTTTTTCGCGGCATAAACGGCCGAATCTTTATTTTTCGTTAAATTAGAACATTGATTTTTTCACAGCTTCAAGGGACCGTAGACCTGAGTATATGGTTTTAATTTCAACTCGATAGCTCCACGCGTTCCCGAGATAAAGGGTCTTGACAGACAGACGGACGGACACCAAAGTGATCTTATAAGGGTTCTGTTTTTTTTCCTTTTGAGGTACGGAACCCTAAAAACATAACCCTTCCTTTTGGCTTTGCTGAAGGGGGGTAAAAAAGAACAAACAATCAGCCTATCACAGTCCACTACGACTGGAAATAAGTAAGCTTCTCCCAAGTTTCGGCATAACACTCACCATCCGCTGGATGCCAGAACATGATCGGTCGATGTGGCCGGCGACCCTTGGAAACCCATGCCAGAGAGTGGACGTCTTATCTACACTATCTACACTAATATTAAGTACAAAGAGGAAAGATTTATTTGTTTGTTTGAATTGAATAGGCTCCGAAACTACTGGATCGTTTTGAAAAACTCTTTCACCATTAGAATCTTACATTCTCCCTGATGAACATAGGCTATAGAATATTTTCAAGAAAGTTAGGGATCCGTATGAAAACATATATAATGGGGTGAAAAAAATATCAAAAAAGATCCTTATATCGCGTACGCTGCGGAAACTATTGACAATAGAGTAAAGTGATCTACTACAGTTTTATAGAAGACATAAATATCTACAAAAAAAGTCCGCGAGGGTATATGGCTAACTATTATGGTTAAGTCACAATAACCGCTTTTTGTTCAAATTATTCAATCAACACCCGGGTGAAATGGAATAGTGGTGATTTTAGTATCATGATATTAATTCTTATCTATTTAAATTGTTTAATAATTAAGGTTGGTTATTTACATGTAAATTACACTTTAAATTATTCAAATCGGACCTTTCGTTTAAAAGTTACGACGGTTATAAAAATACTCTAAGTAAGAAAAATGTTGCTGTTTGAGCGAACTGCTCTACGTTTAATTTATTCATAAGTAATTTACACATTACCCTATAAGAGGGTAGAGGGGAGATGAAGTTCGTGGAGTACCAACTAAACCCGCGCGAACGAAGTCGCGGGCGAAGTGCTAGTGTTAGATATTACTATGATTTTGACGACCTTCCAGTTTGACTAGGCCGGGTACCTAGTTCCTAAAGAAAAAATGAAGAGACGTCCAATAGAAGCTAGGTACCATTTTCGTAAAGCAAACAGAAATTCGCAGAGCTCGCTGCAAACCACCTCGTACCTTTTCTATTATCTACGGAAATTGAATTTATAACCAAAATTTAGAACGTAAGCTTCCGACCTCGTTCAATGTTTCTCATGTAGGAGACTCCGTGAGCTGAATTAATCGCGAACCATAAATCTTCATATTCCAGCTTCCTTAGTGGGTTTTGCTTTTGAATAGCTCGCATTCATATGTGGATTAATGTCGGGTACACCTACTGTGTTTTAATTTCTTCAATGATAAATAAATAAATCTCCTTTCACTGTAGGTATCTAGACATGTAGGTAGATAAATCTACCTATCTTCAAACAGAACAGTCTGAGAAATAGGTACCTTTACTAATGTTTTACAATTGTTTATGTATTTAGGTACTGTAGGTTACCTACTTTCAGTGTAGAGATTTCATCGTCATCGTTTTTTAACCAACGAAAAAACGGAGGAGGTTCTCAAGTCGACGCGTATATATATATATTTTTTAAAATGTATGACCATGCATAACTTTTTACAGAGTAGTACGATTTTGATAATTCGTAATGCGCACGCCTCGACTGAGAAAATGAAACTGCGTTTGCTCGGGCCAAACATCGCATGCTGGGGCCGATCCAACCCACACAACAGCAGTGAAGATGGCACCGTCGCATCGCATTTTTATTGTTAAAGACACTAGTATTATATTATACTAGTTGACCCACGCAACTTCGTCTGCGTCACAATTTTCATTACTGCTCCGCTCCTATTCCCTTAGCGTGATGATATATAGCCTATAGCCTTCCTCGATAAACGGGCTATCTAACACTGAAAGAATTTTTCAAATCGGACCAGTAGTTTCTGAGATTAGCGCGTTCAAGCAAACAAACAAACAAAGTCTTCAGCTTTATATATTAGTATAGAAGTATAGATGTGGTGATAGTAATGATGTTTTAGATCCCATAATAATCAGTTACTTTCATATAATGCAACTGCTTTTCGTAAAATTTATTTCTTATCCATATCCGGACAGTCCAGCCTGCTGTGTCGCTGCCCCACACTCCACGTGCCAGGGACGCACAGCGCTTACGCGTTATTGCAAAGAAAAAATCCATATGTGCGTCCGCGAACATCCTCGATGCGCTGCAGTAGCGGGGCAGCCTCAGCAGTAGCCTGAAGGCGTTGTTGTATAGCACGCGGGTATCTGAGCCATAGGCTGTTCGTGTAAAACGCAGTGCAGTACGCTCTGAAAAGAGTAATTTTAACCTTTACTGAACAACGAGCAAACCTGCGCGCCAGCATGTTCGCTCTAACCGACAAGGCCCTCCGCGCACGCTCAATGTCGTCATCATCTCTGAGATCAGGGGTAAGTAGGTATATGGCCAAGATATTTAAAGTTGTATGCCCTCTCTAATGGCATGCCATTAAGATAAACTGCGGTACATACACAGGATACCTACCCCCAGCCCCAAGACCATGACTTCACTTTTTTACAATTATAGGGGAGCTGGGGGAATTGGGGGTCACTTAAGGAAAACTCGTTATTGTAATCACTAATGATCAGTCTTATAATTTTGTTCACAATTACTTATCTTTAAAAACGAATCAGGTATCGAGTTATACAAGTCTTTTTTGGCTATCATTGCCATAAATGTAATTATAATTAAAAAACAAAAAAGTAGTTTTGACTCCAATTACCCACATGTAAGGGAAATGAAAGTCGGTCCATGGGGGAATACGAGTCAAAATTATCAAACGAAGAAAGTAACAAAATGATTATCTCTTTTAAAAAAAAAGTAAGAATTAACAAAATTAAAAGTTTGAAATGATAACCCAATGGAATTATAACAAAGAATAGTAAATAAGTCGAGTTAATTGTAATAATCACAGCGATAGCGACTTGGATCATCACATCCTGTACATGCCTCATAGGCCCATCCTGCACAGAGACGGCAACACGTTACCAGATTTCTCTCGGTTTTCCCTCTTCGTAGCATATCGCGCACACGGACTGATCACTCTCTTTCTGGGAGTTTTGCTGGATGTTTAGCGGGATTTGAAACCATGAAACATATTACTTAATTTTAAAATACGCTCTGTAAGTACATTTTCTTGCTCTTCATTAAAAACGGCATGCCTCCCTAATTTTGAAGGTATGAATTTATCTTCCTTTATCCTTCTTTGTAATGTGCTGAAAGGAATACCAGTTTCCTTGGCAACTTTGCGTATTGAGACGCCTTGCCTAATGCGTACAGCAGCTGCCTGCAGGTCACCTGCAGTCCAACTCGCCTTAGACGTCTTTCTTGTCCAGTTCTTTGGCATCTGAAATGAACAAAAAAGTTTTATCATAATAAAAGACGATGCGGGGAATGGGGGTCAATTGACTCTCATTACCCCAATGACGGTTTGTTTGCTACATTTGAATTATTATAGAAAAAGCATCACAAAATCGAAAAACTCGCATTAATATATATAAGTTTAGTTCCAGTACTACACTTTAAGATTATTTTATGTGCAAAATTAACAGTTATAGGTACTCACTTTTTCGATCGAAATTTCGGAAATTTTACAACGACCCCTCCCCTGTGACACGTGTGTCGCTCGCGGTGATGCGAGCCTAAAGGTGGAATCATATTATTGGATGCGTCCATAAGCCGCAGCTTATGGATGCGACTTAGAGGTATCTGGATAATGAATTTACATTGAATTGTACACACTATCGGACATCATCCGCGGACGCAACCTTGGGCTGACCTTGAGCGTTCGGACGTCCGATAGAAATCTGGCTCGCTGGATGTTTTTGTCAGTCGAAAATGTCCGCGGACAGTGTGCACGGGGTGCGGGACGCGTCCGTGCGTCAGAAGGACACGGATTACGTAGGAAGTTGCACGTACATGCGAGATAAATATTATAGGTACCTAATAATGGAAGAAAAACTCATTGAATGTGTTCGCACTTTCGCTGTCAAAAATTGCTCTATAATTATAAGTGTAAAGACTAAAAACATGCTTCGTTAAAACAAACAACAAATTAAGCGTGCACATTTTCCGTTTATATATATTTACAAACTTTAAATAAAAATTTTGCATAAAAATTTTACACAATAGTTGTTTTTTTTTATCTAATTATGATTTAGAAAAAAAAAACAACTATTGTGTAAAATTTTAGTGCAAAATTGATTAGATGATTTCCTAACGCTCAAAAAATTATTATTTAACTCACAAAAAAATGTAAAACTTAAATTTGAAAAAAAAATGGAGAGTTTTTGAAATAGCTGAAGTTACCGCAACGAATGCAACTTTAATTAAATTCAGTTTGAATTTGACGCGCAAGCGCCTTTCCGTTTTCCATATTTATATCTCTTGGCACTGTATGATTCTGTGTCGAGAGAACAAAAAATGTATTTATTACAAGGCAGTAGCAAATGAAGGTATATATTTTTCATGTCCAGTTAGCCGACAGAAAAATAAAACATTTTAAAATTTTCTAAAAAAAAAAAATAAGTAAATTCCGCTTTCTTACTGAAGAAGAATAGCACGTAAAGACATCTAGAAAGATGTCTTTACGTGTCGCTATGTCAATAACTAAAATAGATTAGCTGGATTGGGTTATTTCAGGGCCAATACTTGTAATTAAAATACATCTAAAAATATAGAGCCTCTAAAAAAATATTAACAGGCACACTTATTTACCCCCTAAATTTGGGGAGAAATCCCCTAAGTTGGGAACTCTGGCTACCTATCAGCCGATTACCGGCGCTAGAAACATATTATCGGACGCGTCCATAAGCTGCAGCTTATGGACGTAACTTAGAGGTATCTGCATAATGAATGTACATTGAACTGTACACACTATCGGACAACATCCGCGGACGCAACCTTGGGCTGTCCTTGAGCGGTCAGCCGTCCGGTAGAAATCTGGTTCGCTGGACGTCCACCGACTGTACACACTGCTCAGTCGCGTCCATAAGCTGCGGCTGATGGACGCATCCGATAATATGATTCCACCTTAACTGGCGGGCCGGCCGCGGCGTATTGGCCAGTGCGAGAGGGATGCAGAGCTAAACCCCGTGCAACATAGTTGTATTCTGTAAAGCTTTAGGTTCAATTCATTTTGAATTGACTCCCATTGCCCACTGATTCCCATTCCCCCTGGCTCCCCTAAATTAATCCATGTGAGTCTGCATACTCCTCATAAATGGCCACAAGCTTTCTGAGATCACAGACTGACGCACTCAGCACCACCATGTCGTCTGCGTAGCCGCAGACTCCATTTCGTAGCCTATCTGCATATGTCGATAGACTGAGATCCTAAACTATACCTACTACCTACAAGCTCCTAAAATTATCGAGCTAACTAACTAGACCCCAAGTCCCGCTCACAAAGACAATTTACGCTAGTAACATTTTATCTACCTCTGCCACTACTGGATATGAAACCGCTACAACTGTGAAATACGTAAATGCACGTAGGTAAGCACAGCAGTAATGCACCCAATCGACTTGGGCCCCTTAACATAATAAAGTCTCAAAGAGGTTTCAAATCTTTAAAAGCCTTCTTTCCCAAATATTTTGCTATTACTTTACATTGAAATTACTGGCTCATTAATTCTGGTACAAATATAAACAGACGATAGCGTTTAGTTTCACTTCAAGCATTTTGACTTTGATTTATGATAGATGCATGACAGTGACACTAGAGATTTCAATTTCAATCGATTTGACTCATAACTTTCACATAAAATCGATTCAACATAAATCGTTTGGGAATATTTTTTGATTCTGTTTATGTCATTAAAAATAATATGTCTTTCAATTAATCCAAACGTCTTTTATAATGCGCACAGCACAGGAGTGGAACTCTCTGCCTGCGTCTGTGTTTTCGAACGCTTACAACCCTAATCTCTTCAAAGTTATAGTGAACAGGCTCCTTCTGGGGAAGCTCGCCCCATTGTAGACTTTGTCTCTGCCATCTCTGACCTAGAGTCAAGAGCAACCCCATTACAAATAAAAAAATAAAAAAAAATAAAACAATTTCTTAGCTAATTACATTTTGTTTTCAATGTAAAAGCATGGAAATTCAGCTGTAATATTTGCATTAAATAAAATTGTTCTTTACCTACTATTTGATTTCTTAAGGTGAATGATATAAAAAACTTCCAACCCCTACTCGCATACTGTCAAATACCTCTCTGTTACTTAAATACATTTTTAAATTTCCTGGTAAAGTTCTAAAGTGGGTGAAAAACGTGCGAGCAAGTACGCGTACTTGTGGCTCGACGACCTTTTTCGCTCGTGTTACCGTAAGTACGCGTACATAAAAACGGCCGAGTAAGTTCGTTGGCGATCCAACAGGTTTGAAATTTTTTCTTCTCCTAAAATTGTTTGTGCGAAATAATTATCCATAATACGCTTGCTATAAACTTCAGTAACCATAATGTTCAAAACCCCGAAATTTTGTCTACACCAATATTATAAAGAGGAAAGATTTGTTTGTTTGTTTGAATTGAATAGGCTCCGAAACTACTGGACCGAATTCAAAAATTCTTTCAGCAGTAGATAGCTAGCTACATTATCAGGGAGTAACATAGGCTATATTTTATCCCCGTACTCCCACGGGAACGGGAACTACGCGGGTGAAACCGCGTGACGTCCACTAGTTTAACATAATTATCTTTACTTCTAAAAGTATTCTGTCATAATATCGAGTACTATAATAATTGAATCTCCAATTTTATATGATCATATGAGTCATATTTCCTAAGTATTGTGTTAAATAATGTGTATTATTCCGAATGTTCACTTATAACATTTTTTTTTTAATCCTAAAACATTTGCTAAAAATTAGATTTTAATGACAGATACGAATCGCTGTAAATCTGACTCCACGCAGTCTTGTCTGCTCTACCCCTAGAGTGTTATTTAAAATCGCGTAGGCGCGGAGGGGTGAGGCGGCCCGCGAGTTGAGGAGCAGGTGGTTGTGGAGCCGACCAGCAAGCCGAAGCTGCGGTGGTGAGCGTTAAACCCATCTGCGACGATAAACTCGCGTGGGACCGCCGGAGTCCCACAGCGCCGGAGCCGTGACAGAAACCATGCCTGCTGCATGTTGTATGCTTGCTTGCATGCTACATACTTGCTCGCATGCTGCATACTTGCTTGCATGCTGCAGGCTTGCTTGCATGCTTGCTTGCAAGCACTGCTTTATTGCTTTATTGAGTACATGTATAATATATTTAATTATGTGTAATAAAAATTATAAAGCGAAATCAGATTTCATTTGAATTTAGGACTTATAACTTTTATTGAAAACGGTTTTATGTCTTTTGTATATTATTGATTGTAATATTTATGATAAACGGATTTAGGACATATTATATTTAGGGATTTCAATTTTATGGCATGTGATATTATGACATATTAAGTTCGGGTAAGTTATCATTCGGACAAATGATGATTAGGACAAAAAAAGTTATGGCACTTTAAATTATGGATAAAAAAGTTAGGTGATACAAAAGAGAACCTTTGCTCGTAGCTCGCCTCGGCTCGCACATCTGTCAAAGCCGCGAGCCGCAAGCTGCGAGTGTTGCAAAAATTACTGATTTCCGAAGCCAGTCAAACTAATTAAAAAAAAAGAAGAAAGAAATAAAACAACACAAAACAAACGACGTAAGACTAGGCTATATGGTAAAAAGACTATAGCCTTCCTTTTGGGGCAAATAAAAAAAAAACAACACAAAACACGTCATAATTTTTTTTCTTTGCTTTTCTCATACAAGTATCCTGTCTGGCTATAATAAAATATGATTCCTGAATAACAAAAAGTTTCCTCCATTGACGACATCCCAGAGTAATGAGCAAGCTTTCACGTGTGTCACGGACGTCGAGCTGAGTAAGTTCGCGATCTTAAAAACCGCGTACTACAAGTTCGTACGTCTATCACCCACTTAAGCCTACAAAAATCGATTAGATTTGATCGAGAAAATCTCTAAACGTCACAGTTTTTTTTTCTTCGAGTTATTTGTGTTGATGGTTAACTCGGAACAAAATACAAAGTTACATAAACTTCCTAACATGGTAGCATATTCAAACATCTGATATTGTTGTTTACGTACGCACTTGATTACTGATTATCTAATTAGGTTCCAGTGGCGAACCAATAAAAATTAAGTGAGTTTTCGTATGTTTTCGTTATCAGTTTATTTGACTTCATGACTTGACAATCCCTAGCGTTTTTATTTTTTATGCTGTCATGTCATAGTAGGTTAAGTTTACTGTTTCTCATATCTGTTTTATTATCGTTTGTGATGTTTAGGTTGGGACAATCGTGTTTCACAGCTGTGCGAGGGCAGAGCGGTGTAAAAGAGCTAAAGAGTTTAAATTTCGTATTAAGAAATCTGAGTGTTACGGCTAGCCAAATGACTGATAAATTCAAGTTACCTGCGCGCTATGGAGCCGGCGAAAAAAGTGTTTGGTGAGTAAAATATACACAATATTTGAATGAATTATCTCCTACTTCGAGTGTAGGCTTTGTAGAAAAGTTATTATAGTTGGAATGTTTCGTTCTTGTTACATAACCGGCGTTAGAAAGCCATAATGTTTCTTTTGCATTGTGCATGTAATTATGTAAACAATATATCAAATATTCAATTGTTCGTCTAACCAGTGATATACCTACCACTATAGTAACATTTTATGAGTAGGATGTATCAATTATTACGTGAATGAGACCAATAATAATTATCATGAGAATATGAATATTATTAGACTGGGAGAGCTAAGTAGGGCTGTTTCATGTTTAAGCGTAGTTTAGGAACACCGGACACCAATTATTTCATTCTACACAAACCAGGCATAACTTTATGGCTTGATAAAGCATACTGATCTTCTGCTAAAGTGGACTCCATAGAAATAATAATGAAAGTTAAAGGAATAAATAAATAATCGGTAAAAAGACTGCATCAATGAGCAGTAATTTCTAACTTACTTTTATCCAGCGAATAGCGATGCTTGTCGCATTGTGGTCGAACAATAATTTGTTTGTGTGCCCACAACCCGCACATGAACACAAGTCATCTATAGCTACTTAAAACGACAACTCAGATGCGGTTTGTGGGCACACAAACAAATTATTGTTTGACCCATATGTTGAGTGCTTGGCACAAAAAGTGTTAAATAGCAATATAAGACTAAGCCTATAACAACAATTATTTGTACAGTAATTTTTAAGTGAAGCAAGACAGCTAATAGTAATAAAATGTCTACATCCATTTTATCTTCACTTTAGGGTGGAATACATCCAACTGGCCGCAGAATACAAGCCTGCGGTGAACCTAGGCCAGGGCTTCCCTGACTACCATGCACCAAAACATGTCACAAAGGCCCTGGCGGAGATTGCAACCAGTGAGAACCCACTGCTGAACCAATATACTAGAGGATTTGTAAGTATTGTCCCATCAAAAACATAAATATCAAAAACGGACCAAGTTTAGTACATATAATATAGCAATAAGCCAGTACCTAAAAGATAGTCAGGCTCATAGAAAAAAATTAAAAAAATGTCTTAATACACATTTAAATCAAAGCCATTTCTCTTTGGAATTTTTCTTCTATTTTTATGGAAGTTGATAGGAGTTTATTACATTCCTAGACATTGGATGAATATAACTAAAAAAATACAACTTTTCAGAGACAATATTTGTTATGTTTTTTGTTGTTATAATATTTATTTGTACCTATTAAGACAATAGCTATAACTTTTCTTTTCAGGGCCACCCAACACTTGTACAAAGCTTATCAAAGGTGTACTCTCCATTGGTAGGCAAGCAGATAGACCCACAGAATGAGATCCTCGTCACTTATGGTGCCTACGAGGCTCTGTATTCGGCTATTTTAGGTAAGGAAATTGATTATCATTATTTAAAGTTATTACAGGAGAGAGCATAAAAAGCTAAATCTGGTTTGACTGGGAGCAAACCCTAATATACATTGGCAATAGGCAAATGTATAGGAAATAGCATACCGGTATAAAGTCTATAAAATCATACAACACAAACAACCTACCTTAGAAGTCCTTTGTTAGGTTTTAAGTCGAATGGCGATGCGCCACCGGTACATGGTGGACATCCCACTGACACGCACTAAACGTTTTGGGAACACATTCATAGTGCGTACAGCTAAGGAGTGGAATTCCCTGCCAGAGTCTGTGTTTCCAGATAGCTACAACCTGGGGGTCTTTAAGACAAGAGTGAATAGGTTGCTTCTAGACAAACGTGCTCCATCTTCGACCGCATCATCGCTTACCATCAGGTGAGATTGTGGTCAAACGTATGCCTATATATAGTAAAAAAAAAGAAAAGTTTCTGGAGTAGGATTGAAACAATGACTTCATCCTCCTCATCAACAATTCATCATACTACAGCCCCCACCCAATTTTTAGGGGTTCATACAGCATGTCTTAAAATTCTCCTTCCATTAAATCTGGTATTGAATCAGAAATTAAGATATCTGCAGGATCACCAAGGTTACTAACATAGCCAGTAAAATCGCCAAACATAAGTGGCAGTGGGTAGGGCACATAGCTTGCAGAACAGATAGTTGATGAGGTCCAAAGGTTCTGCAGTGGCGACTGCGTACCGGAAGACGCAGGAATGGAAGGCTTCCCACAAGGTGGGCCAATGACCTAGAGATGACCCTGTGAGCCAGATGCGGGACGCACTGGAACGGTCGATGTCGCTACAGTTGGGCCTATGTCCAAAAATGGATGTCTTTCGACTGAAATAATGATAATGATTGATGATGATGACTTCTTTGAATATGCACTCCTCTAATCATTTTGTAATTATTATCAGTGCATCGCAATAAAGTTTATCAGATATTTGGCCACCAAGATACAGGCTGTGCCTAGTTTGGGGCCCATGGCCACTTCTGTTACATTCGCTATCTACTTCTATTCTTCATTGTGTAATTGCTTATGTGTAATAACTTGTGTGTGTGCCAATAAATAAATTATTAAATTATTATTTGGCCAACATTGTTAATTATGCACCACTAAAGTATATGAGTTGTTTTGCAGTAACAAGACATAAAACAGGACACCCATTTGTCTCCATTCTTATCAGAGACCTTAGACACTACTACGTGCTACTAATGTATCTTTAGTGATAAGGTTTTTACTACTGCAATTAACTTTTTCAACTATCAATTTAATATTTGCAGTGTGCAAAATTTTATGTATTTTTAGGGTTCCGTACCTCAAAAGAAAAAAGACGGAACCCTTACAGGATCACTTTGTTGTCCGTCCGTCTGTCAAGACCCTTTATCTCAGTAACGCGTGGAGGTATCGAGTTGAAATTAAAACCCGCGGTCCCTTGAAGCTATGAAAAAATCAAACTTCTAAGTTAACGTGAAAAGAAATACGCAAAAAAACGTATATTTTGACACTCAAGGGAATCAAAACTTATAGGGTATTTCCCGTTGACCTAGAACTATAAAATTTGGCATGTAATACCGACATAGACTACAATTATAGGGAAAAGTCTAAAAACTATACATTTGTAATTAAATCATAAAAAATATAGTCTTTATTTAAAGTGCCTACAAATTTGTACGGAACCCTCGGTTGGCAAGTCCAAAACTTGGCCAGTTTTTTTTTAATTCTTCAAATTGAGTGCCAATTTGACCTTTGTGTTCTTATCAAAGAGATAGGGCAAAAATTACAATAAATTCAAGATATATGACCCATTTTACCATGAAAAATAATGTCTTTGTGATTTCTATCATCATCAAATTAGCTATGAGAGCCATGTACCTTCTGACCTGGCTATGATAAGACCACACCATCAGTCTATTGGATCATGCATATTATTACACCACAATAAATAATGACTATGAGATTTTCATACCATAAACAAGCACCATCATCTTTTTATCATAGTTATCTTTTTCAGCCATGTACCTTCTGACCCGGCTATGATAAGACCACACCATCAGTCTTTATTGGAGCATGCATAGGTATTATTACACCACAATAAATAATGACTGAAATTTTCATACCATAAACAAGCACCATTATTTTTTTTATCATAGTTATCTTTATTAGCCATGTACTTTCTGACCCAGCTATGATAAGATCACCCCCATCACTCAGTTCAAACATATTATTACACAATGGACAAAACCAAGATCATGGTAAATACCCATGTAGCACTCACTCCCATCAAGATCGGAAACTCTACACTCGAAGTTGTAGACGAGTACGTCTACCTAAGACAAACGGTCCAGTTAGGTAGGGCCAACTTCGAGAAAGAGATCAACCGTCGAATCCGACTCGGCTGGGCAGCGTTCGGGAAGTTGCGCGGTATCTTCTCGTGCCACATACCAGTGTCTCAAGACGAAAGTCTATGATCAGTGCGTGTTGCCAGTGATGACATACGGAACTGAAACGTGGTCGCTTACAACGGGCCTCATCAGAAGGCTCGAAAGTCACTCAAAGGGCAATGAAGAGGGCAATGCTTGGAGTTTCCTTGCGTGATCGAATCAGGAATGATGATATCTGCAAGAGAACCAAGGTTACCGACATAGCCCGAAGGATCGCCAAACTAAAGTGGCAGTGGGCATGGCACATTGCTCGCAGAACAGATGGTCGATGGGACCGGAAGGCGTAACGTTGGAAGGCCTCCCACGAAGTGGACCGATGACCTGGTGAAGGTCGCGGGTAGCCGATGGATGCGAGACGCACAGGACCGGTCGTTGTGGCGACGCTTGGAGGAGGCCTTTGTCCAGCAGTGGACGTCTTTAGGCTGATATGATGATGATTACACCATGATAAATAATTATTACTATGTGATTTTCTTACCATGAACCAAGCACCATAATCGTAATACATCTTTATCTATATGCCCCTGACACAGTTGCGATAAGATCACCCCGAGACTTTTATATGGTTCGTACATAATTATTACAACGTAATAAATAAGAAAAAGTAGTTATATAGTGACAGACTCTTACTGACTAAAACCCATCCGTGTTCCTCCTAATGCCCTTTGCGTTCCAGGGCCGCGGTGACTCTTTCGAACAAATTCCGCAACCCAGGGGTGTATGCTGCCTGCAACCTAAATTGCGACTGTCCACCTTGCTTGTGTTCTGCCTTGAGCGCGTTTTTCTTCGAACAGGCCCAGTGTCATACATTTTTTTTACACTATGTTCAGATGAACGCATAATATGTCAGAAAAATAATATCTCCTGGCATTTCGTAGATAGCCGTTTATGATGTTGATGCTCAAACAATAGTAATTCGTATATCTAAATACTGTCTAATTATGCTTTACTTCAATAATTTCAGGTCACGTTGAGGAGTGTGATGAGGTGATAGTCATCGAGCCATTCTTCGATTGCTATGACTTCATGATCAAGTCAGCGGGTGGCGTCCCTAGGTTCATTGCGCTCAATCCTGTAAGTATACCTCTTCTTTACGCTACTTTAAATCCGTTAAGTAACCTTTTAAAGGAAAAAAGAAAGGGTTTAATTGCGCCAAAAATAACGCATACCATAAAAAAAACCGGCCAAGTGCAAGTCGGACTCTCATACGAAGGATTCCGTACCACAAACCGAAAAAAGCACGTTTCCTGAAGGTTTCTTCTCCTTTGGTTTTTAATTGAATTTATTTTTATTATTTGTTCTTATAGCGGTAATAATAATAATAATAACCCCACCGCCGTATCTCTACGTTGACGTCGTGGTGGGGCTTGCGTGCCCCAATGAACCTTGGGTACTCATACTTAGGGTGAGGGGCCAGACAAAGAGAGATACAATCTGCAAGGCAGTTTTGTGGCGAACTGTTGGGCAGTAGCGACCCCACGGTCCTGATCTCCCGGGAGAAGTCTTGTTCTTCATCTCCGGCTTGCCTTTATTGGCTGGCTGGAGTAAACACTGACGAGGAACAGAGCTCCCATCTCTTTCTTGCCTTAATCGGCCGGTCTGAGTGGAGATTCGCAAGAGCAAACGTGCTCGGGAGAAGGATGTATAATCCAGTAAGATGCTGGTAGGGATCTTGACCGTACTTCCGGGATTGTCCTGATAGCCGTGGTATACCTCTCCACTCCTCTAGCACCTCAGGATATGTTGCCTCCTTGGAGCTACGTCACTTTGTGCTAGCGACCGTTTTCGGGGGCCCATTTATTGAGTGTGCAAGTCACCCCCTGCCATTTTAAAGCCGTGTATATTTTCAGTGGTCAGGCAGGGGCCAATAGTTCTTTCATAGTATACGTTAATGAATCCACTAAACCACCCAAACCCATAGCCTGTCTCCTTTTGTTTCCATATTATGCAATAGTTTTGCACCTACCGGGGATTGTCCTTAGGTATACTTTGATAGTGCATATAGGGATAATCGTCGGTTGGTGCCCCATTCCAATAGAAATGTCTAACGGGGCCTCTGCGAGTTGGCTTCGGCCCCTCGTACGCCTACCAAAGGACCGGGACCTCAGGGTCCCGAGATTGTTCAAGACATACCTTAAATAATAATAATAATATTTATTGGACCTAAAACACGAATTACAGTAAGATTATGTACGATAATGACTGCATTAGTTATAAACTGTGTCGCAGCCATTAACGCCCATACAAAAAGGATTATGCGTTAGTGCTCCAGCGAATAAAAATTATTACTAACTTATAAATAAATTACAGACGAAAATAATAATAATAAAAAAAAAGTAATAAACAAAGAAAATAAAACCAAAACGAAAATGTATGGTAATCAAAATAAAGGCAAGTGTGTGTGTGATGTGTCGTAGAAATACACACTGAAAATTTCAACTGTCTGCCTATTACGGTTCTTGAGATACAGCCCGCTGACAGACAGACAGACGGACGGACAGCGGAAGCTTAATAATAGGGTTTCGTTGGTTACCCTTTGGATACGAAAAATAAAAACAAAATAACATGAGTTATGCAAGTTGGGAAGATTGCGTCATATCCGCGCAAAACGGAGCAAAGACACACACACCTCTGTATTTGTTTCGGTGTTTCTTCTTAGAGTCAGCTAGGAAACACCAGCTTCATTCGTCAAGTCAAAATTGACATGTAAAAGTGTTATTAAAAGATAATTAGTAAAATAAATATGATTTGTTTTTACCTAGAAACATCGATAGTTTTCATTCTTATGCTATTTATTTTATTAATCTTTAAGAAAATTTACAGCTAAATAGCACAGCATGTAATAGGTAGCCATTGACCTGCGCTCGCGCCGTTTTTATTGACTTGCGCAATCACGCGATTTCATATTAACACGAAACAGAAGGCCATGAGATAAAATTAGTGAAACACAGAAGGAATATAAATTATGATCGTTATTATCATCGGAAATCAAATTGCGTATAGCAAATTGTAAAAACATAGCTAGCTACTGTCGTTGTTTATAAATCAATAAATCCTAATATATAAAATTCTTTAGACAACGCACAGCCGAAACTACTGGTCGTATAGAGCTGAAATTTGGCATGTAGGTTCCTTGGGGAGTGTAGGGGAGCACTAAGAGAGGATTTCCCGAAATTCCTACGGGAACAGGAAAAGCGGGATATGCGCGTACGAAGTCGCGGGCAAAAGCCAGTTTTCCATATTGCCAATCCCCTCACCGGCGTTAATTAACAATAACAGGTCAAAAACTTGCAGAACTCATCTTAGTCCACCACAAATTACTGTTTAATAATTTTCTAGCCAGCATTATAAGTAACACTACAGAACTCATACCTAATCTTAAACTATACCCTCCCCAGAAAAAAAAATCAGGCACAGTCACTTCAGCAGACTGGGTCCTAGACGAGAAGGAGCTAGCATCCCTGTTCAACCCTCGGACGAAGATGATCATCCTGAACACCCCCCACAACCCGCTGGGCAAGGTGTTCACCAGGCAGGAGTTGGAGCTGATCGCTGACCTGTGCAAGAAGCACAATGTGCTGTGTCTCTCCGATGAGGTGTATGAATGGATGGCGTATGAGCCTGTACAGCATATTAGGATTGGTGAGTTTTTATAATCAATATTCAGCGTATCTATACTTCTATATCTATACTAATATATAAAGCTGAAGAGTTTGTTTGTTTTTTTTGTTTGCTTGAAATCTCAGGAACTGCTGGTCCGATTTGAACAATTCTTTCAGTATTAGATAGCCCATTTATCGAGGAAGGCTATAGGCTGTATATCATCACGCTAAGACCAATAGGAGCGGAACAGTAATGAAAATTGTGACGTAGATGAAGTTGCGTGGGTCAGCTATAACAGAATAAACGCAGTACATTTTAAGGGGTCATTGTACTCACACACAATTTTCTCTATGTGACCAATCCCGAAATCGCGAAAAAAAAATCAGCTGTTCAGTACATTTTGTCGAGTTATGCGCACACAAATGTATGGGGGAGTCGATTTTTTTTTCGCGATTGCAGTGTTAGTCCCACAGTGAAGTTGCTCATAATTATGAGTTCAATGACCCCTTAAGAGGTATTGCGTTTATTCTGTTACAGGTTGTATATAAAATTCTTCCGTTACTGACTGACTGAGTGACTGACAGACAACGCACAGCCGAAACTACTGGTCGTAGGAAGCTGAAATTTGGCGTGAAGGTTCCTTGGGGACTGAAGGGGACCACTAAGAGAGGATTTCCCGAAATTCCAACGGGAACGGGAAAAACGGGATATGCGCGTAGGTAGTCGGGGGCAAAAGCTAGTTTTATGCATGCATTTAATACCTTATATTTATTAACATTGCAATAAATATAACGCGACAAAATTGTCACGGTGGCGGCTCAAGGCGTTCGTTAGGGGTTACGTAACTCTCATTAAAAATCACATTTTTTTCACAATACGGCCCCACCGACCATCTGTTCTGCGAGCAATGTGCCCTGCCCACTGCCACTTTAGTTTGGCGATCCTTCGGGCTATGTCGGTAACCTTGGTTCTCTTGCGGATATCATCATTCCTGATTCGATCACGCAAGGAAACGCCAAGCATTGCCCTTTGAGTGACTTTGAGCCTTCTGATGAGGCCCGTTGTAAGCGACCACGTTTCAAATCCGTATGTCATCACTGGCAACACGCACTGATCTTAGACTTTCGTCTTGAGACACTGTGGTATGTGGGACGAGAAAAATAGGGTAGCTCGGAATATTATGTAAGCAAATTTAATTTCCACAGCAACACTCCCCGGAATGTGGGAACGCACGATCACCGTCGGCTCAGCGGGCAAGACGTTCTCGGTGACGGGCTGGAAGACCGGCTGGGCGTACGGTCCCGCTGCACTCATGCTCAACCTGCAAGTGGTGCACCAGAACTGTGTGTACACTTGCTGTACACCCATCCAGGTTAGTACTGGACCAGTTTGTGTATTGGTGCAGTATCGTTTCCAGTTTCAAAACTGGGACTGCCCGTTCCTAGTAACCTAACTGTGGTGGAGTGCTTTTCCTATTACAGAACTGGGCTCGCTCTAAGTAAACATAATATACAATCAGTAGACTGCTGCTAAATTTTGGGCCGAACCTAATACATATTTGAACTATTCAATTGTTGTGTGTACCGAAAAGCTAAGGAGAAGATAATTAAGAAGAAGGTGATAATTCGTGACTTGACAATCCTAATATGGCAACAATTGCCATATGGCATTATGAATGATGTATCATATCAGTAAATATATCAGAATCAAAAATCATTTATTCAAATAAGGCGAAAAATTCTATTCATAAAAAAAACGCAATCCTCATGTATTCGTAAAAATTTTGATTCTATTTTTTTTCTATTCTTTTTATTTTATATTTTATTAAAAATAAAATTCTTTTTATAACCGACTTCTTTATGTATGTACACCGTTTACTCCGAGGTTTCTGATCCGATTTCTGTGATTCTTTGTTAGTTCGATGCAGTACACTTGCCGTTTAGTCCCGTAAAAATTTGATTCAGTTTGGTTCAGTAATTTTTATTTTATGAGCATTTTTGCTTATTTCAATTTTGAATGTCAAAATTCACAATAAGATATTCCCACAAAACGGCCCGCCCGTCACCACTTCCAAGAAATCAATGTGTCTTTCGTTTACAGGAAGCGATAGCCCGCTCCTTCGAAGTGGAGCTAGCTCGTCGAGACTCCCCGGACTGCTACTTCAAAGCCTTGGCTCGGGAGCTGCTGCCTAAGAGAGACTTCCTCGTGAACACCCTCAGGGAGAACGGGTTCAACCCCACCATTCCTGAAGCAGGGTACTTCATTATCGCTGACTGGAGTAAACTAGGTAAGCCAAAACTATAAATAGTCACCGCGGCCCTGGAACGCAAAGGACATTAGGAGGAACACGGATGGGTTTTAGTCAGTAAGAGTCTGACACAGTTAGCGCCCTTTCGTATTTCATAATAATTAAAATAACTTATTTAGAAAAACTTTTACACCCAATAGCGATAGCTTCCACCATTAACGATGTTGTCTAAAACACCATTCCCAACAACTATGGCAAAATCGCTTATTAATTAATTATTTCCCCTATTTGGCAGTTTTTGACTTTCGTGAGCTATAATAAATTTAAGTTTAAAAAACTGCGTTCGCCACTTGCAACAGTCACTGGTATTGTTAGATTTGTTAGCAGCATACGCAGCGATATCCAGGGATATAGTTCTTGAAGATTGTGCTTTTTAATAAAGTTTCAAGGTTTCTATAGGAGTTACCTGAGTGTCTTCGAGATTGTGTTGCCGACCTAAAATTTCATTGCACAACAAATCACCATCTCTGAATTTTTACAGTTCCGAAAAAAAGGAACCCTTATAGGATCACTCGGGTGTCTGTCTGTCTGTCCGTCTGTCACAGCCAGTTTTCTCCGGATCCACTGGACCGATTCTGTTGAAATTTGGTACACATATAGACTTCTATGACCCAAACGCGGACGCGTTGCGTAAACCATTAAATTTTTAGTATGGGGGTCAAACTAGAAAATTAAAAAAAAAAAGATTTTGAACAATATCGTGTGCCATATCAAATAAAAGGGCTTACTGTGAGGGTTTAAATTATATTTTTTTTTTTCATAATTTTAAAATAAGTGGTTTTGAAGTTATTCAAGAAATTAGACGAAAAATGACCATTCCCCCCCTTATCTCCGAAACTACTGAGCCTAAAATTTTGAAAAAATAGGAAATAATAGATCTTTATCTAAAGATTACAGGAAATCCTATTAGAAGTCTGTAGTGTTAAAATAACATGTTAAACAAACTAAATTCGTTCGGAACCCTTTGCACGCGAGTCCGACTCGCACTTGGCCAGTTTTCTTTATATCTAAAGAAATAGGTAGGTACTCAAATTACGCGGTAGCGCCTTGTATGACGTGGCGTCCCGGGCGGCTGCCTGTGTCGCCCGGCCCTAAAGCCGCTACTGGTCTGACACTCCCTTAGTCATTTGATAACTTCCCATACTTAAAAAAAGGGATGCAGGGTTATGTGACCACAGTCACGTCTGGCAAACTTGACGGTGTTTTACTGGTTTACGCCATAAATGTAAAATTAAGTGTGCTGCTAGGGGCTCACTTCTCACTTCACTTTAGCTAAACTAAAGTGTGATTTTTACAAAATAGCAAATAAGCAACAATTGTTCAGCAGTAATACTAAGAGCAATAGATCAATAAAGAAGTCCGTGTTGTATTCAGACACGAATAAAGAAAAACCGGCCAGGTGCGAGTCGGACTCTCACACGAAGGGTTCCGTTCCGTACCATAAACCGAAAAAAAAACATGTTTCTTGTTTGCCTTTATTTTAATTTTCATTATTTGTTGTTTTAGTGGCAATAGAAATACACTTTTGTGAAAATTTCAACTGTTTACCTATTACCTATATAAGGCAATTGGTGAGAAGACTTATAACCTAGTATTTTGGTGTTTAGTAGATGGGTGGTCCTCTCATTAATTCGTCTTTAGTTAAGTTACTAACAATAGTGTATAAGCGCAAACTTCCACCAATATTTGTAGATAAAGTACAGAAAATACAACCACTTATTAGCCTATTAAATAATCATGTGCAAAATAATTATGAACTTAAGGTCTTCAACAACGAACCAGTTAAAATACAATCAAAAACACCAGATGCATATAGAGAAATTGTTAAACAGCTTGAAATAAAATGTAAAGTTTTACACGTACAAGCCCAAACAAGAAAGAAGTTTCAAAGTGGTCCTTAAACATATCCACCCATCAATTGACTTAAACAAAATAAAATTAGAACTATCAGAACTAGGCCATGACTGTGTCAACATTTGGAATATTAAACAACGAAAAACTAAAACTCCACTGCCAATATTTACTGTCGAAATAAAACGGCACGAAAACAACAAAAATGTGTATCACATAAAGTACCTTTTAAACTGTAAAATAACAATTGAACCCCCTCGCTCTAAACGGGAGATACCTCAATGTGCTAAATGTCAACAATACGGCCCCACAAAGGCTTATTGCCGTCGAAACCCGAAGTGCATTAAGTGCGCTGGAGATCACCAATCCGTAGACTGCCCGAGAGAAACAAGATCCAACAAAGTGAAATGCGTTCTATGTGAAGGAAATCACCCTGCACAAGGGATGCCAAGTATATAGAGAACTACAAAAAGTCAAACTACCAGCAAAACTAGAAATAAACAAGAATCATCGCAAGTATGCCAAACCGAATCCGACACAACAAACTGAAAATACAAATGGACCCGCGAAAAACCAAAGCCAAAAGACATATAGAGACGCACTAACTAAGGAAGCAAACAAAACAGACAAAATTACAACACAGGCTGATAATAGCGATAATAACAGTAATGGGGACTTAATAAAAATGTTAAAACAAATGATACAACAACTTACAAATATGACAAACCTATTTGTAATACTCACGACTAAACTGACAAATTCGACTCTATAAAAATGGTTATTTGGAACGCCAATGGCCTGTCACAACACACCCTCGAGGTGAAAACTTTTCTTGAAGATTGACGTACTCCTGATTTCAGAAACTCACTTCACCAAGAAAAGTCATTTCGAAATTGATTCCTATAAGTTATACCATACGACGCACCCTGATGGTACTGCCCACGGAGTTAGCGCCATATTAATAAAAAGCAATATCAGACACCATAAAACTGCAAATTATTGTACAAATGAAAAACAAGCTACAAACATAGTAATTGAGGACTGGGCTGGACCCTTCACAATCTCAGCCGTGTATAGCCATCCTAAACATGATTTAAAACAAGACGACTACGAGAAATTCTTCAACACCTTGGGAAGTCGATTCATGGCTGGTGGTGACTATAACGCCAAACATACATATTGGGGCTCACGAACAGTTACACCGAATGGCCGACAGCTGCTGAGAGCGTTAGATCAGTTGAAACTTAGTATATCATCTGGTGAACCTACTTATTGGCCAACCGATGTAAGAAAGACACCAGACCTAATTGATTTCGCAATAGTGAGGGGCATCGCTAGCACATACTTGGAATGCAAATCAATGCCTGAACTTTCGTCGGATCACTCTCCTGTCGAAATACTGTTGAAGAAAAAAATATCCCTAACTGCCGACGTTCGTCGACTACATAGCAAAAAAAAAACAGACTGGATTAGTTTCAGAGAGTCAATCTCCGCTTCAATAAACTTACACTTACCGCTCAAAACAAACGAGGACATAGAAAAAGCCGTTGAGCATTTAAATAGTTGTATACAAAAAGCAGCTTGGCATGCTACATCTGAAACTTCCAAAACCATCTCCAAATCACAAAGCTATCCAATTAATATTAGAGAATTGGTTCCAAAAAAACGAAACGCACGGAAATTATGGCAGAAAACTCTGCACTCAACGGATAAAACTGCACTAAATTCACTGACATCCCAACTGCGCAAATTACTGAGTGAAAATTGAAACCAAAATGTGTAAGCATACCTTATAGAGCTAGATGCCAGCGCACAGTGTTTTTTGAGACCCAAAAAAGTGGCATCAGCTTTTTATTGAATATTTTAACTCAATGATTCATTACAAATGTACGAAAAGAACTCCCATGTGCCAATTTTAACTACATTATTTTTAAAAAATTGTTAAAGTTCTTGTGACCTTCAAGGCGAAAATACTAAAAATAATTCGTCAAAAAAAAACTGTATATAATTGAGTTTTCTTTGTATTGCACATTTATGAAACAGGTCTAGGCGCATATTTTGTTCGCTTTCATTTAACCGAAAATGATAACAGAGCGTAAAAAAATTTTTTTACCAAAATCAGTACTTTTTTTTTAAATTTTCTAGCTCGAAGTAGACCTGTGCCTGGTACTAATAGATTCCTTATACTAAGGTTTATCACCCACAAAAATATTACGTTACGTAATATTAATTACGCCGCAACCGACTACTCAATATGGAAAGCGACAAGCAAACTCAAGCGCCCTATGCTAACACGGCCTCTTATACGCAAAGCAGACAGCAGCTGTGCTATAAAAGATTCAGATAAGGCACAGGCATTTGCTGACCATCTGAAAAATATGTTTGTACCTAACCCTGACCAGGGATCTACTCAGACTGAATTAGTGTCGAGAATACTTAATAAAACACATCAATTAGACCTCCCAATAAATAGCTGTTCTATATCTGAAGTTAATCAAGCAATTAGAGAACATCAAAACAAAGCGCCAGGATACAATTTGATAACCGCTAAAATAATGAGAGAACTGCCAGAAGAGGGTGTGCGCTTTTTAACATACATCTATATTGCAATATTGAGAACTTCAACGGTCCCAATAAATGGAAAGTGGCTCAAATCATTATGATCCCTAAACCGATCAAAAGCCCTGAAGACGTAAAATCTTACAGGCCTATCAGTACCAAAACCAATACCATCAAAAGTAATGGAGATCCTATTCTTGAGCAGATTTTCGCCAATCATAAAAGAAAAAAGCTTAATCCCAGACCATCAGTTCGGCTTCAGGCAACGACATGGTACTATTGAACAAGTACATAGGCTTGTGAACAACATTAACAATACTTTTGAAAGGAGACAATACTGCACACCTGCATTCTTGGACATCTCACAGGCCTTTGATCGCGTATGGCATGATGGGCTACTGTTTAAGTTAAAAAAATCGGTGCCAATCGAAAACTACAACTTTATTAAATCGTATTTAGAAAACAGACATTTCTTTGTAAAATATGGCGAAGAAGTAACAAAACTATGTCCAATCCATGCAGGCGTACCGCAGGGCAGTGTAATGGGTCCTATCTTGTATATTCTGTATACTGCAGATCTGCCGACTTCCGAGGCCACTGTAACAGGCACTTTCGCTGACGACACAGCAGTTCTGGCATCGGACGAACTCCTAGAAAAAGCCTCCCAAAAACTCCAAAATAGCCTTGACAATATCGCGAAATGGCTTAAAGATTGGCGAATGAATGCAAATCGGTCCAAGTAACATTCACCACTCGACGTGAAATTTGCCCTCCAGTCACATTAAACGGAGTTCAAGTCCCCAAATAAGATGAGGCAAAGTATTTGGAAATGTACCTAGACAAGAGACACACATGGAGAAAACACATCTTTACCAAAAGACTAGCAATGGGTCAACAGGTCAGAAAAAGGTACTGGATGTTGCACAAGAAGTCTCAGTTGTCAATGACAAACAAGTTACTAATTTATTAAGCCATAATTAAACCTATATGGTTCTACGGTCTGCAACTATGGGGTACAGCGGCAAACTCAAAAATAGAAATCCTACAAAGGTTTCAATCTAAAATGCTACGCATTATAGCAAACGCACCTTGGTACATAACAAATGATAGACTACACCACGACCTTAACATTAAAACAGTCAAGGAGGAAATAAAGGAAAGAATGACTAAATACAAAACAAGAATCACACACCACCCTAATTTACTTGCAAAGGATCTAATGAACGAAGTGCAAATACCACGAAGGCTCACATGCAAAAACCCACAAGATCTATTATTGTGAAGTTGTACATCGCATAATGATTAAGCGATATTGTTAATGAACAATCTCGCACACGCCCAAGTCCTGAAAATACCAACCTATTGCTGAATATCGCCAGATAGATTGCATTATAAATAAGTTAAAAAAGAAGTGCAAACCTGTTACTAACAATTTATGGATCTCTTAGTTGTCCGAAATAAAATGATTTTAGTTTTTATTTGTTTATTTATTACGGTTCTTGAGATATATCCCTCCTGACACTCAGTAGAACGGACGGACGGACGGACGGACAGCGGAGGCTTAGTAATAGTCGTTGGATATCCTTCGGGTACGGAACCCTAAAAAATATTTTTATTTTAATTTTGTCTTCCAGCGAACAAGATCGACTTATCGTCGGAGGACGACAAGTACAAAGACTACAAGTTCACGAAGAAGTTCGCCAAGGAGACGGGCGTGCTCACCATCCCGCCCTCCGCCTTCTACTCGGAGGGACACAAGCATCTCGGGGAGAACTTCGCTAGGTTCTGCTTTATCAAGGTAAACAGTTATTTATTTGTGTACAGTTCACATCAGCGTTGTTTACCCCTCAGAAGTTAGGTTTTAGTGACGACCGCGCAGGTGCAATCGCGTAAAAAAGTGTTACGTTCCTAGTTTTTTTTTTTTTTTATACGTATTATATTATAAGCAAATAACAAAGACTACCAGTAACAACAAAAATACCAAAAAGTAACACCACAAAAAACAAATCAAATAGTAAGAAATATCCAAAATAATGAATTAAAAATAATAACGTGTAACACTTTTTGCATCAACAGTCGTATTGCATTGAGCAAGCGGGTCACACGTATGCGTCAAACGTATAAGAGCAAGCGAGATGCCATTACATCCGCCATCTTGCGCGAAAACACGCATGCGCGACCTACCCGCGCATGCGCTGTCCTATGTTTTTTGTCAAATTGACGTCCTGCGCAGTCGATTGCGACGTACTTCAGGGAGGTAAACTTGCGTGACGGGAACTGTATGTAATAGGTAGGTTCTCCCCTAACTTAGATGTTTTATAAAATAAAACCGGCCAAGTTTAAGGATCTGTAGCAGTTGCACGTATATTTACGACTTAGAATGGTGCTTTTTGTTGATTCTTTATGAATCTATTTGAGTTCACGGTTTAACGGTTAAAAAAGGGCCCACATAGAACGGTGCTAACTGATTTACACGTAACTAACGACTTTATCTAAATAATTTTCAATGCAATTTGTACCAAATTTTCCTAGTCCAAGTACATTTTAAAGGTTGGCCGACTATTACTCGTTAACTTGTAAAGCCTACTTAGCTGTGGTGATAGTTTTCCATGAATTTTTTTTCACGTCTCCAAAACAACAGTTTAGAAGGCAAGGGGGATCCTGCAAATATATAAGACAATAGATAGTTGTCCCGAAGTGGACTTATGCCGTCTTATTACAAAACAATGCTTAAGTACTGGTTTAAACCAAGACTAACAAGTCTAGGATTGTTACGGTATTAACGCTAGTACCAGGTTTTAAATGTGTTCCAATTACAAAATTAAGACTTTTCGAGGATCAGTTAGTACCAAAGAAAGTCCATGGTTTAAATAATATCCACAGATAAGAAACAAAAATGATCAACCTATCCAACGACATCCCACACCTTGGGTTAGCCGGTAAAAAAAAAATTAAATTCTTTTACTTCTGTCGGCGTGATTCCAGCTTTCTAATGCTATTGTCTTTGAGCTGAAGCGCGGACATACAGACAGACGGACATGGCGAAACTATAGGGGTTTCTTATTGACTAAGGAACCCTAAAAAACGCATATGCGGTGGTTGAGGAAACATTTTAGAAAACTCCGCTGTATATGTCCTAGTCTACACAATAAAGGCAAAAAACATAATTATGAATTATCGCAGTTTACTTAACTTTCAGTGTGCTGATAATATGGGTTAAAGTATAGGTACTTTAACCAATATATCAGCACACTGAAAGTAAATACTATAAGGTAGTATAGAGGTGATGAACGGTGATGTTGTAACTTAGCCAACTGATCTTTATTATTCTGTTAGAAATGATTTTTGACCACATCAAACTGCATTCAAAGATTTGGTAATAGTCTGGTTTACTTATGTTTTTTATTTATTTTCACAGAAAGACGATAACTTGAATCTTGCCAATAAACTAATGAAGGAATGGAATGCGAAGAATGAAAAGTAGTAAAAAAACTAATTAAATTTTAATAAGAATATTGTGATATAAAATTATATATTTTGATACACTGTTATTGTTATAAATACTAATATTGTCGGCGCATATCTGTTAAGTAAAAACATTTTTTTTACTTTTTGCATTTTTTATGTTGATAATTTTATTTGGCTGGCACCAAACCAATTATGCTTTATAATTGTCTATTACTTCAGTTGTTGTTGTTTTCAGTTTATATAAATATAAAATGAAAAGAAAGACTTATATTCGCGTGTTTTATTTCAAATATCAATTCAAAAATAAAACAATATAATTTGATTTCGTCAAAATAATATCACTTTCGATTTGGACCGTATTGCCTTTACAATACGTTTCCGTATTGCTAGTCTGATACACTTTAGTATATATAGGAGTATTATGAGGTGAAATCTCCGCGCAGCCAGCGTTTAGCGTCTCTCGTGTCATTCCCGTACGTTTTCCCAAATCTGGAAATAAGAAAAACAAAGGATAAATACCTACTGAAATTACTCATTCCCTCATTATTTTCATCTCAGAATGACTAAGGCGCCACCTCCTCGAGCGAAATGAATCGCCGCGAGTCCGTACTGCTATTGTTTGGTAATCTCCAAACGGCCGTCTCCACTAACGAGAGAATCGCGGCGATATTATCGTCGTGCCACGTATTTCTATAACTCTATATCCAGCGTGCAGAAACTATAGGTGGCAGCACAGAAATGTCACTTTCAAGTATATAACAAGTATAAAATTCCAAATAGCTACGCTAGATGGCAGTCTACTTCGCGCACATTCCCCTAAACAAAGCGTGCAGGAACCGCAGGTGGCAGCACAGAAGCGTCAATGTCAAGTATTCTGACCCTTAAAACTTCGCATATGCGACACTAGATGGCATAGTCGGGCAGTTGCCCGCCAGGTACAACATGGCATAGTCAACGCTGTGCGCGGTCCCCCTATGAACGTGTCTCCACACGGCGATTCGACGAGTGACAAAACGTCAACTCGCTTCGTGCAACGTTCTCTCGCTCGTGGAGACGGCTCCCAAGACTCGATTATTCTTCCGCCAGAGAAAAGTCGCGACGTATCGCTGCGTGAGCCCTCCGCAAAAGATCTTAGCAAATTTCTTTTAAAATTGTATAGGCGAGTGCACTGAAACCTCTCGCACACTCCTTAAAAATTCGTTGTCGATCGACGAATCGCCGCGACATACTCTTGTAGAGGTGACGCCTTAACATACCCCACAAGAGTCGGTCAAAATATGTGATTGAAAACATGAATATGGCGCTAGTTATATTGTACGCGCAAGCAATAATTTCAATGACATTTGCAAGAAATATGATTCGGATCCATTCACAATCAGTGTGAATTCAGCGAGAAGGTGCTTAAGCCTCAAATTCTTTAAGTAGCATGTATTTATGTAACTAAATAATTCTAAGTTTAATTTAAGCGGTGTGTTTTTATATTGTGCTCACACCATAATTTGCATAATGCTTCTATATACGTGAAGATTTGTTATTGGCTTGCTGGTGACTACGGTTTCCTATTTTGTTTGTCTTTATTAGCTGTAAGTCCTCCATGTACGAAATAAATAAATATTGAACCTAGTGCAAAAGCCGGCTGAAGATCAAAAATAGCCCTTTTCAAAGAGTTGGACATGCTGAAGAAACTTAATTAAAACTGAGTAGGACCGTACCTGCACAAGCGGTACGATCTTGACGTGTTTAATTTGATACAGATTACACCTACAAAAAAAATCACTACTGAACTTAATACATGTTTACTACACTAATAAAATATAATCTTGACAGAGTGTCAGTCGCTAATTTGTTTGTGGCCAGTTTTTATATTCAGAGGAAAACCTGGTCAGATGGAGATTCGAAGATGAAGTGCTAATGTCCCACAAACGTTAGGCCACATCGTCCTGTTGTCTGTACTGCAATTTACAATAAGGCGTCGTACTAATTGGCAACAATCGTACGAGCAAACGATGCGTTCATCGCCGTGCGATGAAAACGATCGTGCGATGGTCCAACCGGTGTCCTAGTTGGCAACGATCGTACGATGCGTTCATCGCCTTCACCGTAGCGGCGCCATTTTAACAATGGCTATAATAATAGTTTACAGAGATGCACAGTTTTTGCTGTCGGGCAATATTGCATAGAAAGTTGCAAGTGACATAGAAAAAAAAAAACGTAAACCTTATAATATACTTTATAGATCCAGAAGTCAGCGCGGTGAAATTTCCAATCTTTATTTTGATGTACGGAATAATGACGAAAACTTTACGAATATTTGTCCATGACAAAAGAAACATTTGATTACATCTGCAATGGATGGAATGGATAACGGCCTCCGTGGTCGAGTGGTTTAGGCGGTTGCCTTGTGACCCAGTGGTCGTGGGTTCGATTCCCACGGGAAGCATACTTTGTATAGTTGTTTCCAGTTTGGCTAGGACATTGCAGGCTTGAATCACCTGATTGTCTGATAAAAAGATGATTCTGCGCTTCGGAAGGCACGTATAAGCCCGTGGTCCCGGCCGCCAAATGGCGGTCGTCAAACAAACCATGTCAGAGGCCCTTGAGGCGGTTAAAAACTCTCGACACTAGAGAGTGCGGGGTCGTTAGACCTTACTGCCTACATGATAAGAATTAGATCTGCAATGGATGCATCACGCGATGACGCGTGACTAATCAGGACACTCAAAAGAGATTTGTAGCTTTGATTGCATGATCAAACCCATCTTACGATCGATATTAAGCATTTTACTGTTCTCGCGCGATGACTTGCAAGCTTTATTAGGACACACTATAGAAATGAGTGTTTAATCTCGTCGTGCGACGATCATCGTTTGCTCGTACGATCGTTGCCAACTAGGACGACGCCTAACTGATAGACGCTACTGAACTCGTAGCCGAATTATCAGTAGAGTATATTTAAGATAATTATTAATTATAGAAGTATTGACCCGCGAAGGTAGACCTAGACTTACATGGAATGTGCCAGTTTTATATAGCAGCGTCTAGACGTGAAATAGTCGAGTTGATAACTCCGATATACATCCAAATCATGATATAATTTACCTGAACATGCATCCAGGAACGTGTCCCGCGTAGTTGGGTAGCATTCCGACGTGCTTGTGGTAGATCTCAGTCGGGTTGATAGACATCGGCGGGTCTGGCCTGAAAGGCGGGAAAAGGATGGGTTTGCGGTTAAATGTGAATGGGGAAGGTGGAAACTATAAAAATAGGTCGGAACTGAAATCGATTAGCAAAAAAGTTGGAAATTAAAAAACAGCACGGCTTGCGTTCTTTCATTTTCTTCCCGAAATTTGCCTTTTTCTGTTTTAAGTTAGTAGAAAATTCCATGGAAGGCTCCATAGACATATGTAGAGTATTGTGTAGTAGCCTTCTTCATGACGAATGTTATCTACGCGATGTAAGATTTGTGCCAGTGGTTCCATCTACAACTTGTTCGCTGTCTTCCTGCATCATACTATAAATCCATATTAATATAAGTCTCTATAGACTACAAAACTAGTATTAAAAGTAAAAACACGTATCTTTATAAAGAACTTTATTGTCACACAAGCATCTTGACCATATACGGTCCCTCGAGATGGTAGCCGATCTTGGCGTAGTAGTTCCTGGTGCCAACGCCCGATATGACTGCGATCTTGTCGGAGCCATGCTCCTCCTTGGCAATCCTTTCAGCTTCCTCCATGAGGAGCATTCCGAAACCTTGGTGTTGGAATTTTGTTGGGTCTCTGGCGTTTACCTGAAAAACATCAAGAAAAGTTTAAACTCAACCAAAAAAACTGGCCAAGTGCGAGTCGGACTCACGTGCAAAGTGTTCTGAACGAATTTAAATTTTTTAACATATTATTTGGATCCTCCAATTTTTTTAAAAAATTTTAGGCTCAGTAGTTTCGGAGATAAGGGGGGAGATTGTCATTTTTCGTCTAATTTCTTGAATAAATTCAAAACCATTAATTTTAAAACTATGAAAAAAATTTGATATGTCACTCGAAATTGTTAAAAAAACTTTATTTTTAATTTTCAAGTTTGACCCTAAAATGTGACCCCCATATTAAAAATTTAATAATTTACGTAACACGTCCTTATTTGGGTCACAGACGTTCATATGTGTACCAAATTTCAACAGAATCCGTCCAGTGGATCCGGAGAAACCTGGCTGTGACAGACGGAAAGACAGACAGACATCTGAGTTATCCTATAAGGGTTCCGTTTTTCGTTCGGATCCCTAAAAATGTTTGAAATGATGTCCCCTGACATTACGTCCTAAAACCTGTACCTACTAGGTACAAGTGTTAATACACCCACATTTCGGCCGGTATGTTTTAAGTTCCATGTAACAAGAGCTAGGCTTTCGATAGTACCTGCGAACACTATTCCGTGGGTCACATTTTTCAGGGGGTATTCAAACCTTAGAACCAATGTCCAGTAATGCGTCTACAGTTTTTTTTTTGTGGAAATTGGCAATGCGCCATCGGTACAACGGGGACATCGCACCGATACGCAAAAAAATGTTTTAAAGTACTTTTATTGTGCATACAGCTAAGGAGAGGAGTCTATGTTTCCTGATATATCCTGGGGTCTTTAAGTGAAGAGTGAATTGGTTACATTTTTTTGGAAAATGAGCATTTTCATGGTATCCATCAATTCTCCTGAATTAACAAAACTACTTCATCAACTTACCGGCACAACAGATCCATAGACATGCAGCTCTCTAACAATACTACACTGTTTGAAGTTATCCTTCGGTCCTGGTTTCAACTCCGGCCTGAAAGTGTCCGAGGCACACTTCCTGAGCCTCAGTAGACCCACCAGTATGTCCTGGTCTGGGTCCTCGTATGCTAGGAATGTCTCCCAGCCACCGTTAGCTGTGTAGTCGCGTCTGATTAATTCTACCTGGAAATGTGTGATATTAATTAGTAAATATAATGTATTGGAAGAAAACACTTCCTTCAAAGTTGGAAAGGCGCCGTGGTAATTAAGTTAGTAAACAAGTGGTGTCCCAAGATTGGAAGAAGTGTAGGTCGGCCGGCGGCGAGCAGACCACACTGTTGCAATGGCAGGAGAGCCTGGATGGCTTTAGCACAGGATTGTAGGCATTGGCACAGGTAAAGAAAGAAAGGCCTATAGTAGAGGGTGAAGTCGGATTGTGAATGATGATAAAAGAGAAGGAAAACCCTATGTTGAGTGCTATAAATTAGGATTATTTTTATCACAATATTTTATCGAATTTCCGCCATACCGAATTCTAGGCATAGGATATCAATTTTGTATACCGTCTATTCAAATTTAATGATTACGGTCACAATTTTTTTGACTCTATAGGGCTGATCTCATCATGACAAAATCAGGGCTCGCTCAAACTTTGATTCCATTTACTAGCTACTGCACCACTATTTTCTAATCGAAGCACACTACAGCCAGTTCTCAATCACTGCAAGCCAAGCAGAAATAAAAAGAATCTGATTCTAACTTACCTCATAAGGCCTGACCCTGTTATGTATCTCCTGTATGCCAACCTCCCTAGTCCTAACGTCCCTGCAGTCAGTGCCCAGGTCGGCCATGCGGGCGAGCGCCAGTTCTCTCAAGTTACCATGTTCTACCCCTGATGAGACGAGGGGCATTGGAATGTCTCTTTGTACCCTGAAAAGATAAATTGCATCAATAAACAAAGTTTGAGAATTAAACATCAAACAGGTTATTTTGGCTCTCATGGCTTTTCAAATAGAAAGCCTTAATGTGGGGCTACCTGATGTAGATTTTATTTATGGCTATGAAGCTATCCACAAGTATTGTTTATGTGATTTGCTATAGCCCAATCTGCCATCATTCCAAATCATAAAGGACTTTGTGGGGCTTGTAATGTCTAAGCTTTAGATTGAAAATGTTAAATGGCAACTATATATCCTGACATCCTTACCTATAAACTCTAGTCCAAGGTGGAATTAAAGCCAAAATCTTTGCGATCAGATCCACAAGAGTCGACGGAGGATAACTCCTATACCGCCCCGTCTTCCACAGCTCATACAGACCAGTGCCTCTGATCACCAATGTGGGATAAATCTTGAGCCCATCGGCCCTGAAGGCAGGGTTCTCAAAGAACTCGATAAACTGTTCTACGTCTCTCTCAAAGTCTACATTTGGTAGGTCTGGCATCATGTGTGCTACTATCTGGAAAAATAAGAAATCGTAAAGCTAACATCATTTTTTAAAACAATATTTTGTAATTTTTTTTACATATTTTTTTTTCGTGAAAGTATCCCAAGAAAATGCACTCTCAGAATAAAGTAACATCCTATGAATCATTGTCCAAGGCTCAATTTATCTCTATGCCATTATGATGAGGGTTTTTAGAAAAATTTACTCCACCAGTTGGCACCACATAGGCGAGAGGTCCTCTTAATTGAAAAACTGACTATTGGAGGAGCCGGGAAAAGTTAATTTATTGACCTAGAAAGAGCTCAAAGAGCCGTAATTAAGATGATGCTTAAAAAACCCTTCAGATTCCCGACTGATCTGCTTTACGACACATTTCCAGTCCTCTGAGTACGGCAACTATTTATCCTTAACGCTATACTGCATGCACACAAATCCTTAAAAAATAGACCTGACTACCAAAGGCTGATCTCAAATCGAATCTTCCATGTCCCTCTTCCTAACGCAAACAGTAATCTGGCCAGACGATGCCCTTTTTACTTACATACACTCTACAATAACATAAGCAAGAAATGTGACATTAAATGCCTTAACATCTACTCATGTAGAAAAATGACATTAAGCTGGCTTTTTTCCCTATCATACATTGAAACTGAGGAAATCGTTTTTAAGTATTTCTACCATATTTTGTCATATTATTCTTTTGTAACAATGGACCAATAAACTATTCTATTCTCATTAACATGACATCAACGTCAACTTAAAAAATGACAGATAACAAGCATTTTGTTAGGTGTTTGGGGCTGTCACCTGGTGCTCGACATTTCAGAAAACCCTCATTGGTTTACATAACAAACAGACAGATGAATCATTTTATCACTTGAAAAGTGTCAAAAACAAGATTAAAAATACACATTTAATTTTACATACACAACAACAATACCTTATATCCAGCATCCTTAGCCAGATTGAAATTCTCACAAACAGCCTTCACTGTGTGTCCTCTGTTTGTGTCTCTAGCAATGTCTTCATAAACAGACTGAACTCCTATTTCAAGCCTGAAATGTAACAGTACCCTATTATGATACGGTTACACTACCAAAATAACACCAATTAGGGCCATAATTATTGATTAAAATTTTAGATTTAATTTTTCATACTTGATCAATTTGTCTGAACCTCCATAGTGACAAGCAAGCAACTCTACATATGTACCTATACTCCATCCGAGTAGGTAGTTAACTCCTTTAGTTACTTAAACAAAATATTGACATTTTGACATGTCTTTTTACATAAAAGCTTATTGATTAAATGCAACTACTGCTCAAACAAATTGTTTAATTGATTATGTAATCGTTTTTGTTGTATTTAAATTTATTTTCAGCTGCATTTTATTTTTAAACTGTGTTATTAACTAAAAAGACATCAACATTGTTTACCTTTAGTTAACTACCTACTCGGACGGAGTATAACTTACTATGAGAAATTTTTAGCATTAACTTAAAGATAGAATAGAATAGAATACTCTTTATTATGTACACCATCTATACTAATATATAAAGCTGAAGAGTTTGTTTGATTGTATACTTGAACGCGTTAATCTCAGGAACTACTGGTCCGATTTAAGAAATTCTTTCAGTGTTAGATAGCCCATTTATCGGGGAAGACTATAGGTTATATAACATCACGCTTCGACCAATAGGAGCGGAGCAGTAATGAAAAATGTGACGCAGACGAAGTTGCACGTGTCAGCTAGTTTAAGTATAAAAAGAAAAAAAAAATAGAAGTTTTTACTAACCTGGTACATCCATAGTTGAGCATATCGCTCATGTGTCTCTGCAGGCAGTAGTCTGGCCTAGTCTCTATCGTGATGCCAATGCACTTAGTCTTAGCCTTCTCAGAGAACTTGACCGCCTCAGCTACACTGCTTGAAGTGTGGCCCGAGAGGGCATCATGGAGATTCCTGAAAAATGGTTATGCAATGTTTAATAATGTTCACTACATTTACAGAATTTCTATTTAATTAAATTAAGTGTGATACTACAGTTATTAAATTCAAATGAACAAGATCGCTTTGAATTAATTTCAATTTGTATGTAATTATTACTAATGCTTGTACCTAGGTATAACCTAAGAAAGGATGAAAGAAAAAGTGTATGTGCAACATTCTTTTTTTTTTAACAGAAAAAGAAAAGAAAGAAAGAAAGAAGAGTATATGTGTGTTTATATGTGTGAATATGCTTACCAATGATTCAAAGCATTGATAGAAACCAATCATAAATAACAACTTTGAATCAACTTACCTTATAAAATAGTCTCTATAATCCTCAGGGAGGCTCATAAAAGTGCCGCCCATCACTATAAACTCAACTTTATCTACACTGTGACCTAGTTGCTTCAACTGTTCGACTCTATGACGCGTCTGCAGATATGGGTTGTACCGCGCTCTGATTGCCCTCATAGACGTCGGCTCATAGCCTGTGTAGCTCTGTGTGGAGTACTCGAAGTCCGAGTCCGGACCACCGGGACAGTACACACAGATGTTACCCGTAAAGTTTATATGAGGACATCTATGTGGCTTACACATTACAGCGACGACAGCAATACCCGACGCTGTACGAATTGGCTTAGCTTTCAACTTAGGCAGTAATATCTTTTTAGCATCAGCCGGCACAGCCGCGATTATATCCACCAGTCTTGGCGAAGTCCCCAGTCCATACTTCGAAGAAATCCTCGTTTTCATCTTGTTGAGGTTAACATCTTTGCCGTGACGATGCGCTACTAACAACTCTTGTATTATCTCAGATATCACCATCACCATTTTCTCCTCTTTAGAGAGGTTCGGCATCAGTTTCTTTTTCGCCATTTGTAGGCTTTTATTCCAGATTTAACGATATTAAATAAATTACGCGTGTGACCTCTTTAATTTCACAGTATGACATTGACAGCTGTTTTGACAGTTTTGGCACTAAGATGTTGTCATCAAAAACTCGTTCAGAAATTATTAAAAAATCGCTCAAAAACGTAGTTGAAGGGTACAGGGGAAAAACAAGTATTTTAATTTTAATTTTGCATTGCTGTTTATCAACGCTTATTTGAACTAAATAAAACAAGCTAATCTCTGTAAGGTAAACTTGGGTAGAGTTGGGCTCCTATTAGTAATATCTTCTAAGAATAAGATAAGATTTGTAAAGGACATTTTTTAAGTGTGTGACTTTTCACACACTTAAAAAATGTAAATGTAAAAACACAAAAACTGTTGGTGGTATATAATTGGTTTACCCCTATACCCCTTTTTAATATTTTACAAATAAAAGCAAATAATTTATTTTAACTCACTATTCTTATAAATACAAAATAATGAAATATTTGAACTTACGTAATTGTTTGAAACTTACTTGACTACGTTCACTGGTGCCCATTCAGTACTCTGCCTTCGCCTGTAGTTAGATGAAAAGTCACAAAGCGCAGAGTTTGTCAGTTTCTTTGAAGACTCGCCGAATCTTTGGAAACCGTATGGAACATGACCAGCAAAACCTTTGAACAAACGTATAAAATTGGTCAAACAGATTATACACTTATCGCACACTTTGATTATATCAAAGATCGCACACTGAAATCTCGAGGCTGATTTATATCTGTTTATCGGACTCACGCACTGATTGCGACGGATTAAACCCCCATATTTGAGTTCGCACAAAAGAGCCGTGGATTTTTCCGTAGGACATTTATATGAAAAATATTACGTAACCTACTGCGTAACAACTAAATAATAAAACAAAACGCCAAAATGACAGCATGCTTTATCACAAAAAAAATATTGCATTGTCAAAGCTTTAGTCTTCAAACCCAAGGATTCACAAAAGGAGGTTGGTGTATTATAGGTTCTACATTTTTAATTCCATCCTTGTTTCCACTTTTTATTCTCACCTTTCTTGATGTATTTGTCAGAATGACTGTTCTCCATGAAGAATGGGCTAACAGAATGCGATGCTGGTGATAGCTTTGGTTCGTCCATGGGTACGTCTCGTAATATTCCTGCACATTCTGGTCTCACTGTGACTAATGGGAGCTTGAACTCGGCTGTCGCGGACTGTGGATTTGAAAAACGGTGGTATACTGGCTGGCACTGCTTATCAGAAGCTTCCTCTTCAGCAAGCTCTACTCTGGCGTTCTGTCTCATCTCCTTCCATTCTTCTTTCCCCATCCATCGCCATTCTTACTGATTTTATTCTTCAAATATTCCGTAAGACTTACGTATCTGTCGACTAAATCCCAAGGTTGTCCTTTTCCAGCTTGTAAGTCAACCACTCTTTCTAACTGGTTCCTTGCTGCTCTCTGGTTGAGTTGTACTCTTTGGAACTCTGACAAGGCTTCTGTTGCTGCGACAGTGTATCGCTGGCCAAAATGACTGTTCAGTCGAGGGAGGAACCCTATATTTTTTCAATCAGTTTTAGTAATTCTACCAATCCAAAACGCTGCGGTTCTGCTTAAGAAAAAGCAAGTTTTCACGCTAGTGATTTTCCGTTTTAGTTAGATTACAAATCTGCGATTTGTGCTAAGTCTTTTACGTTAAACATTAAGAAAGATATACGAGATTACTACAACCAAGTCCCGATCCACGATAGCTGTACAACAAACGCTAAATAAAACACTGCCCGTTAGTTTCACGAACGTTAGTCACAAAACAACTGCTCACCATCTGATACCAAGAGCCCATGACATAACTGGAGCAACGATTGATAAAGAACGAGTACCGTTTTATTCGAAGATTATGCACATATTTTGTAGGCCTTAGACTTTATAATATGACACACAGGAGACAACACTGGGAACGTTTTCCGTTTCAAGAAAATCGCTAATCCTGTGCACTTATATGCTTTACTAGATATTCGCTTGTGTGTTATTTGCGTTAGTGTGCATATAGTATTCTTGTAGCTATAAGAATGATTTGATTTGTGTGCATAAAATTCGCTCATGTGTGCGCAACCCGTGCTCACCTCGACCCCCAATAAAGGTCGACGGAAAAAATGTCATCAGCAATGAAACTACGCTATTTCCAGTCTACAATATGAACTGGTCTAAGCTCTAAAATATGTGCAATAATCTGCGAGCATTTGAGGTCAACAGACATCTGTTTAGTACATTGATCTTGATAAATGAGACAGTTGTCTTGTGGCAGACATCAGGCGGCTGTTCTTTATGATGGTTATCACAAATGTTATATAAAATATAGATCATCTTTGTATGATTTAGAGGCACTTTGGAGAGAAGTCTATGAAGTCCCTATCTTCGGAATATTTCCAACAGTATACGCACAGTTCAAGTTTTGAGTGAGACCTCGAGTTCCTTTTTTATGGATATTTGAATAAGGACACCGATCGAACTGAACAGACTGATTCTAATATTGACGTTCTGAAATATCTCTTGAGACTGCTTGGGCCCGCTCTCCGGTCAAAATACGTTGTTCAACGTGTATTTTACTGTTGATTTGCTATCTGCAATATCCTTCTGGTACTTATCTAATCAACGCTCAAACAATCTAACAGTTGGTTCGCCAATAAATATTGACTGTCTGACAATGACTGTATATGCAAATCATTGGCGAATTAATAGCCACAACCAGCTGCCTACGTAGATACTGCAAGCTTTGAACTGTAAGCTTTAAACAATTACTCAAACCTACCTCCTACATACAACGGTCAAGTCAGAGAGAATTTCGTCCCTAAGAGGTGAATATTAGCCGAACAGCCATAAACGTCGTTTCGCCATAGACAAGCCAAGTACGTACATAGAGTAGCAGGATGACTTGATTTTCAAACATGTCTTTATATAGTGACCAACCAAAGAATGAAAAACCGAATCTGAATGTAGTTCGGAGATGGTCAGATGGAACGGTAAATATAACTAAGATTAGGTACTTCTCGAAACACGTTTCTTGAAATAATTTGGGAGACCCTAGTACCTGAAATCTTGTCTTGCAGGGTTTAACGCCAGCTGAAGCGTTAAGAGACCAATAAATTTGCATAGCCTTTTTCCAACTTTGTTGTTATCGGCTTCTGACCACCACAAATCAGTCATGGGGAATCACGGCTCTCCTTTGCAAGACTAGTGTCAGATTTTTTGGCTTCAAATGACCCATAACGAATGTCAAAGATCTACAAATGACAGCCGGGACCAACAGCTTAACGTGTTGTCCCGTTTGCGGACCGACATCGGCAAGCGTCCCATGCGGCTATTATTATTTAGCCTCGAGCTCCTCAACTATTAAGAGACCAATGATGGTGAAGCAGCGCCAGAATAAACACCCATTTAACTGTAACCGCATATCAAAAGCGTATTACCAAGTTTTTGTTATCCCCGCAAATACCACCACATTAATAGATTTCCCTTCAATTTTCTATATTGAAGTTTTTATTATAGAGGCTTTAATTCAAAATGTACGTGTCCTAAGGCTGCGTCTTGACCAGTCGTCATGACCAGGCTAGACCAAAGATGTGCGAGGATGTGTGTGTAAGAACCAATAGAATCGCTTGCGCTGAGCGAGGCTGGGTAATTTTCAAGGTTCTTATGGAATTTGAAAAATAGGTATTTGAAGAAAATAAACTATTGCCGGATGCCGTCGCGCTGCGCCCTATCAAGTAAAGTGCGAAAGCGAGAACTGCAGCAGAGGCTGATTTTACCTACAAAACCTAGACCAAAAGACGTTTTACATTCCACTGTTTTCTTCTTCAAAACTGGACTGGTCTATACAAAATTGTATACCAAAATTTAGAGGAAGACTATATCTATGCTTCTATTATTTTCTATTTTGTTAAAAACTTATCAAATTAATCTGATAGTCGTACATGGCAGTTTTTGGATTGTCATAATTATTTAAGTTATTATGTTTTGGAAAAAAGAAAATGTTAGAGGCACGTATTAATTCGAACTAGATTTTTTAGAAAAAAATCAATGCTCTAGGCTGCTAGAGCATTGATTTTTTTCTAAAAAATCTCCACGAAGAAAACAGCGGAATGCGTTTTTTATGGAGAAAGGCCCAAGAGTTACGAACTAGGAGGAAATGCTGGCGGCGAGACTTTGTATGTAAAATGTCATAATTCGAGGTTTGGTTCTCGACTGCTTTCTCCTCCAATATTGGACCGATAAAAAAGATGTTTCACAAACTGAATAAGAAGGATGTATACTGTGTCTCTATGTTTTCCTTTTTTGATTAATAGTTGTCAAATTTGTACACCAGGGCTTTGTTGACAGCAATTTATCGGACAATTTTGAGCATTTTGTGGGAGTTCTAATGCTTATACGGTTAATAAATGATCAAAAAGGGACACAGTATATATCCTTCTTATTCAGTTTGTGAAATATCTCTTAAGTCGGTCCAATATTGGAGGAGAAAACAGTCGAGAGCCAGACCTCGAATTATGCCTTTTTATATACAAAGTCTCGCCGACAGCATTTCCTCTTAACAAACCCATTCCTCGCTACGTCGCTGCGCATTCTCGTTCATCTCTGGAAACGCAGCCTAACAGTAATAGCGAATGTAAACATCTGTGGGCCTAACTAAGGTTCTCAGAGGAAACTGCGACATGCCTCGGAGGCTCGGACCGGTCCAAAGTGACTCATACCGAACTGATTCATCTACCTACAACGATTTAATTCTGAGACAAATTCTTCGAGATTTCACTTAGTTTATATATTATGAGTTTTTTTTTATTTGAATAACGTGTTCAGTGAGATTTTTTGAATTCCACAGTCGACGAAAATTTTTTCTGCAGAAAAAATTGAACTGTCGGATGCTGAATTCAGAGCAGGATTTCATTGAGACGAGAAAGTGCTTCAATTAACTAGCAGTTGGGTGTAAAAAATATCTTGGTTGTAAATTATGAGAAATCGAGAGTAGACTGCCAGCTTTTGCCATGATAGCCTAAGGATCCAGTCTAGCCTGGTACGAATAACAGGGGGGCTAAAAAGGCTATTTTAGGAGAATCATATTAGAATCATTACTAATCACGCAACAATCTGCCAAATTTCATTTTCATCTTTTTCGCTAACGCATTAAATCAAATCAAATCAAATCAAATCAAATCAAATCAAATCAAATCAAATCAAATCAAATCAAATCAAATCAAATCGTATATTTCAAATAAACCATTTACAGGCACTTTTGAATTGTCAAGGTCGGTCAGTCCAACAAGATGAAGCTATTTGCACGTTCCAAAGCGTAGATCTCTATGGATTCATTAGGTTCAAGGTTGATTGGGAAAATTTGACAGTGACTGGTAGCGTGATGTGCTTTCTGATTCTGCTAAAGTGGCCTTTAATACACGCAGAAGTAAAAAATAAACAAAGAAGGAAATACTCTAAACTGCTTTGTTTACGTCTCGTCTTGTCTTCTAGTCTAAATTAGCCCGTTGTGTCCCACAGTTGGGAAAAGGTCCGTCCGTCCAACTGTCCGTCCGTTTGTCTGTCAGCGGGCTGTATCTCAAGAACGTAATAGGTAGACGGTTGAAATTTTCACAGATTGTGTTTTTTTATTGCCGCTATAACAAAAAATAATAAAAATTCAGGTTTATGGTACGGAACCCTTCGTGTACGAGTCCGACTCGCACTTGGCCGGTTTTTTCCAAACACATCTGTCCTCTGCCATTGCAGGCCAGTCCTTCCGGTAAGAGTCAAGTTCGTCTCGTCAACCTAACTTTTTTTCTGCAGCGATGGCGCATGTTTTGAATGGAATCCAATTAGTGGTTATAGCCCACAGCCAGAGGCGGATTAAATGTTGCCAGCGCCCTAGGCAAACCTCATCGGCGCCCCTAAGGTAAGGGACGAGCAGGATTCAACATTTCGCTCAGGAGGGTGGGGGAAAATTTGCCTATAAATGGTATTTATTTTCCAAATAGGTTACAAATAACTCTTTTACACGACAATTTTTTTTTTGTCATATTAATCTAGATGAGGCCGGTGTTTCTTAGCTGACTAATCTGAGAAGAAACACCGAAACAAACTCAGAGGTCTCTTTTGCAGTCCATGCAATCGCCAATAACATATGAAAACCATGTAGGTTAACGTCTGAGGAGGCCTTTTGAGGAAAGCACCACGCAGGTTTGGGTTGCTTGTCCAGATAGTGTAAACATTTGTCAGTTATCGTGCAACTCAACTCAGAACTTTGAGGAGCTCAACGAACCGACGAACAATACCAAAGTAAGGACATTTGGGTAAGCCGCATAGTGTACTCAAACTTCCAGACAGTCATGAAATCAATCCTTAAAAAAACGACCTACATAGTCCTCACACTTACAATTCATAATTTTTTAAGAACCATGCAGATTAGTGTCCGAGATGGTTTTAGAAGAAAGAACCACACAGATTTGAGTGAACCTGTCCAGTTCATGACAACATGTTCTCATAAACATGCTTCTCATGTTCATGAGAAGCATTTGTCAGTAGTCGTGTAGCTCAACTCAGATCCACTTAGGAGCTCAACAACTCGACGAACAATACCAAAGAAAGGACATCTGTGTAGGCCGTACAAAGCACTCAAACTGCCAGACAAACATTAAAATTACTCGAAAAAAAAAAACCACATAGTAAAGTCATTAATTATGTCAAATTAAAAAAAAATCAAATTGTGTATGGTAAAAAGAAAAATGTCAAATTGTATATAAAAAAATAAAAATTTCAAATTGTATATTAACAAAAAAAAATGTCTAAATGTAAAACTAAAATATTCATAAGGTATATGAGTATTTATTGAAAAAAAAGCGGCGAATCCAGGACCCCACGCTTAGCACCCATAGTTTGTGACCACAAGACCAACGAGACAGTCATAAGAGAGAGCTACTGTGAATGTCGTAAAATAGCAGTGTGCAGATGACTGGATTTTGGGATCGGGCTATATATGAGAGTAATCAAGTAGTTATAGGGGCGTACTTCGGAATCTCTACACAAATTATGATTTTTTTAATTTACTTATGTACTTATGTAATAAATAATTTTTTTTCGTGTTAATTTTCCTCGCGCCCCTTAGCAATCTCGCGCCCCTAGGCACGTGCCTAATATGCCTTACGGATAATCCGCTCCTACCCACAGCACAGCTGACATGCGGCAGACATGTCTGGTCCAACCCTACTTAAGAGTAGTTGACTTCTAGAAGGTAAGAAAGCAATGCATTATACCTTCATATCCAGGTATCATAGGATGCTTGTACACTGGGTCTCCATTCCGAAATCTTGCGTTGACTGTATCAATGTCTGTTTGTGGCGGCCGATAGATCTGTTTGTATGGAAAATATCATTTAAAAACATGGTTCCTAATTTTAGAATTTCGTCTACTGGTATTTCTACTTAAATTTTTGTACAAATATCAGCAGTTCGCAGCCTAGGAAGTAAGTTTTTTCAAACCTTCATGTGTGTTTCCTGTGGCTATGCCTTTGATTACCTATAAAATCAAAGGGCTATGCTTCAGATAATTATCCGCGCGGAAATGCCTTTCTTTTAGAACTACGCTAGTATTATCTAATACCTTTAAACGAGCAATTCTTCTATAATATATCTACACTTATATATAAAGCTGAAGAGATTGTTTGTTTGTTTGCTTGAACGCGCTAATCTCAGGAACTACTGGTTCGATTTGATAAATTCTTACAGGGTTAGATAACCCATTTATCGAGGAAGGCTATATGCTATATATCATCAAGACCAATAGGAGCGGAGCAGACGAAGTTGCGCGGGTCAACTAGTATATTATATATAATCTGAATCTCGGAAACGGCTCCAACGATTTTCATGAAATTTAGTATGCAGGGAGTTTCGGAGGGAGGACTGGACGTAAAGGCTGCGCCGATCTACCAGTCCCCCTCCATCAGACAAAGCGGGAATGCCACTGGGTTGTTTTAGTGGGTATACCGGGTCAGACCAGGGAGTCCCACATAGCCCCCCATTCCCCCAATGGGAGCGTAATGCATTTTTTTTCAGCGCAAAAGAAAGTGGGTTTCGGGGTCGATAAATCGATCTAGCTAGGTTTGATATTTAGAAAACGTAAACTAGGTACTAATTATGATCTGTGACACTACTAAACAATCCGCAATAGGGAATATGCATGCGATTTTTTAATTTGCTAAATGAAATACTTATTAACTCTAATAAACAACTATGAAATTATTTTTTAAATACGCGATCAGCGATGAAGTTATAAAGCTTCAAAGTTTACAATTAGAAAGAGAAGTCCGATATGAATTGTGACGTCAAAGTTCTTGGCGCCTATACAGCTGCCATAGAAAACAGCGTTTTCGCGAGAGGGACAGATACATTTGTTTTAAAATAATTATATCTCGTTTGTTTTCGAGCAATTTTGATTCTATTTTCACTGTTAGTATTATTTTTGTGTATATTTTTAGATAAACTGTATAGATTATAAATATTTTTTTCGTGCATATTCCCTATTAATTAATTAAAATCAAATTCACACAAATTTATTATAATATCTACAATGTACCCATTGTAGATATTATAATAAATTATTGATTTGCAAACCTTTCCATGAGATAAGGTACTTCAAAAACCATGTAGCAGATATATGACCTTATATCAGGTAAGTAAACTAGCAGATTAGATAGGTACCTACACCCACACTGACTCGATCGCTACGGTAAATAAAATGATAAGAGATTAAATAGGGTTAATTGAAAGGACACGTGCATGCACACGTTTCAGGAGGGGAGAAGAGGGGGCTCTTTAATCGGAAAAACATACTACGTCATAACCTTTTTTTTGGATGCCAAACCATCAAATGACTCCCGCTCTGGGCTGAACGGATGGGAGTGCCAGACTCTTAATGAATAAAAAACTTTTTACAAAAAGATATGACCGACTCAAACAAAACACTACAAAGTATAAAATAACCTTAATTTCGGAAGTCGGTGTGTTTTTGGTTTTGTTTCTTTGTTTTTTAAAACTGCCTTCCGAAATTAAGATTAATCTAACCTTAATAACAATAATACTTTGTAGTGTTTTGTTTGGAAGTGGGTTATATTTTTTTGTAAAAAGTTTTTTATTTTTCACTTTTAAGTGGTTGATACTTGGACGACGTCTTCGTCAACGCAGAAATTGAAATACCTAAGCGAAAATGCTCATAAAATAAAAAACACTGAACCAAACTTAATCAAATTTTTACGGGACCAAATGGAAAGTAAACCGCATCGAACTAAAAAACCTCACAGAATTCGTATCAGAAACCTCGAGTAATCAGTGTACATACATTAAAAAAAAATACCCACCGAATTGAGACCTCCTCCTTCTTAGGAAGTCGGTTAATAAAACCCACCCGTGTTCCTCCAAACGCTAACAACCCTAATCTCTTCAAAGTTAGAGTGAACTTTGTCTCTGTCATCTCTGACCTAGACTAGAGTCAAGAGCAAACCCATCACAAATAAAAAAAAATGCCTTGTGTTCCAGGGCGGCGGTAACTCTTTCGAACAAATTCCGCAACCCTGGCAGGTAGTTCATGCCCTCAGTCGGTAATTTCGTTATAACTAGAAAATTAACTACTTAACATTCTATACTTAGATAGATAGATCTATAGGTACCAAGATATAAATACATATTGACCCGCGCAACTTCGTCTGCTCCGCTCCTATTGGTCTTAGCGTGATGATATATAGTCTATCGCCTTCCTCGATAAATGGGCTATCTAACACTGAAAGAATTTTTCAAATCGGACCTGCAGTAGTTCCTGAGATTAGCGCGTTCAAGCAAACAAACAAACTCTTCAGCTTTATATATTACTAGTTGACCCGCGCAACTTCGTCTGCTCCGCTATCCGCGCTGTTCCTATTGGTCTTAGCGTGATGATATAGCCTATCGCCTTCCTCGATAAATGGGCCAGTAGTTCCTGCGATTAGCGCGTTCAAGCAAACAATCAAACAAACTCTTCAGCTTTACATATTAGTATAGATAGAAGTAGAGTATAGATATTAGTATACATTGGTGGGCATAGGGGAAGTACATTGGAAACAGAAATAAAGTAGGTACTTATAATACTATTCTGGGCACTTCAGGAAAACTCAATGTTAATTAAGTGGTTTTGTGATAAGAACCGTACTAGGTATTGTATTTAGAATGAGTCATTTGACGATTCATTTGTTGCACCTTTGGACACTGCATTGTTTAAGCATTCATTATTTATGTAAATCATCCACGCATAGCTACGGACAGTTGCATCTTGTTTGCGACGCTCTAATTTGCGTTTATTGCTTTGTTCATTAATTACTTGTCGCATCCTCCACCATAGCAGGCAGTGCCGTAAATAGGTCGGTGCCACCGGTGCCCAGGCACAGGGCGTAGACACTGGGGGGCGCAAGAATGCCCAGACCAGGCAGGACTATTATTTTTTCGGTGTGCTCCTGATAAGTTCCCGCTGCGCCCCTAGTGCTCGATTCCAACACATACGTACCTACATGCCAGTATCCTATATTATGCTACCTTCCTTATTCAAAACTCTACCATACCAAGTACTTAAAATTAAATTAATTTACAGTTTACTGAAAGTTTGCAAGGTGTTATTTTATTATAGAAGTATGAAGACCAAAGTGGACCAAAAATTAAACCTTAAGCATCAGGTTCCAAAATATTAGATAATTGGCCCACCAACACCAAGGTCTTTGTGCTTTATTTTATCACCCTGAATGAAATAAAGTAGGCCTATACATAACTTTGCTCTAGTTGGCACCTATAATATCTAAAAAAAACTTTTTCCAAAAAAATATAACCGACTTCCAAACAAAACACTATTTTTGGTTTTTTTTTAAACCGACTTCCGAAATTAAGGTTATTTTATTCTTTGTAGTGTTTTATTTGAAAGTCGGTTACATTTTTTTGTAAAAACTTTTATTTATTTTTTTTATTTTTAATTTAAGTGGTGAAACTTGGACGACGTCTTCGTCAACGTAGAAATTGAAATAAGCAAAAATGCTCATAAAATAAAAACTACTGAATCAAATTTATATGGGTTCAAATGGCAAGTATACTGCATCGAACTAAAAAATCTCAGAAATCGGATTAGAAACCTTGGAGTAATCGGTGTACATACATGAAAAAAGAGAAAAAAAATACCCACCGAATTGAGAACCTCCTCCTTTTTTGGAAGTCGGTTAAAAAAAACAAGGGCGTAAATATAAAAGCTCGCGCAGGGTGCAGAAAAGGCTATTTACGGCACTGATAGCAGGATAGGTTCTGACAACTAGCTCAGAATCGTGGTGTATGACAAGACATGCCAAAGTAGAGCCACCTCTACTACTCTACTACCTATCTAGACGCTAGTAGGAAATTCTCACATTATGTCGTCAACCCTTCGTCCTACGGGCCATCTTGCCTCTCCTCTTCTCTACCTTGTAACCTCATCCTTAATCCTGTCAAAATATATATTTGCATTTTCACCGAATACAAATTACTGACCGAAGTTTTAAGTTTATCTTTATTTAGAACTAGCTTCTGCCAGCAGCTTCGCCCGCGTGGTCCCGAGGAAACATACTCCCGGAATAAAAAGTAGCCTATGTCCTTTCTCAGGCTCTAGACTGTTTGTGTACCAAATTTCATTTAAATCGGTTCAGTAGTTTTGGCGAGAAAGCGCGACAGGCAGGCAGACAAAGTTACTTTCGCATTTATAATATTTAGTAAGAATTTAACGTTTCTACAGAATCCATGGGTTATCTACTAACCTGAAAGTCATCAGCTGTTCGATCTGATAGTACAAGCCTCTCTGAGTGCTGGACACTAGGATCCAGGAGGATCTTGTGAGTGGTCGAGCCATATGTATCGCCTATTCGATACTTGTACTCGGGACAGTGACCTGTGTACCTGTAAACAACTGAAATCTATACTAATATATAAAGCTGAAGAGTTTGTTTGTTTGTTTGTTTGCTTGAACGCGCTAATCTCAGGAACTGCTGGTCCGATTTGAAAAATTCTTTCAGTGTTGGATAGCCCATGTATCGAGGAAGGCTATAGGCTATCATCATGCTAAGACCAATAGGAGCAGAGCAGTAATGAAAATTGTGACGCAGACGAAGTTGCGCGGGTCAGCTAGTGGTTAATATAGGTCCTTGATGTGATATAGGACGTTCTGTTGAGACTTCACCATGTCTTCGAACTCTTCGATGTGACCCAACTAGGTTTGTAGGTTTCTTTCATCGATTTCATAAAACATTAACACGGTCAAACAAATCAATCGTCTGAATGGAACATAACAGCTGTCCCTACATAAAAAATTGAGTCGAAAACGATCATTCACGAAAACTTCAAACACGCACATAATAAACGAGATCATTTATCATATTTGGACACGCGACACGACCAACGCAACGCCCTGAACATTGTCAACAAGAAATATAACACAACAAAAGTTACCTAACGATCCTTATAAGTAATTTCGTACAAATGGACGCTCAGTTCATCAATAAAATATATTTGTAACGCGCTCTTGACAAGGTGAAATATGTGGCGTCAAAAGTAAACCAGCGTCGTTACATCATTGGCGCCAATTTGGCAACTATCTTAAATTTACTGATGAAAAACGGCCAGACGGTCACACTAAGTTTAATTTCGTCATACGCAAATTGCGGTTTGTATTCTTGGCGACGCGAACCCTTTTTTGGATTTTTAATCTTATAAAAGGAATGTACAAAGTGCAATCGTAAATTAAAATATTTTAATAAGGACGTGGGACATTGAAGTCTTGGATATAAAAAATTGTGTACCCTTGTACTGTACCGTTGTCACGTTATGTGAATATGAACCTTTGGGCTGCGTAGTTAGTTGCTATGCAAAACGAATGGAATGTTTTCAATATGATCGTGGATAGATAACTACATTTTACACCTACTAAATGTCCCTAAACCAGCCGTACTCAACCTTTTTAGGGTTCCGTACCAAAATGGTAAAAAAGAAACCCTTATGGTGTGACTAAGTCTGTCTGTCTGTCACTGCTGAATATCTGAAGAACTACTAATGCTATGAACTTGAAATTCGGATTAGTTTTAGATGACGTTTTTTCAATTATTTTGCAAACAAGAAAGAAATAAACATATTTATATACTAGCTGACCCGCGCGGCTTCGCTCCCGCCAACTGACTACTCTACCTACCGACCCTAACCTACCTACCTACTTACCTACCTACCATAGCTACAGTACCTTACCTACCCTACTTACCTACGCTACCTACCTGCCTACCTACCTACCCTTCCTACCTACATACTCATTTTTTTGGTATTTTAATTCTTATTATGCTATTCTGGACTGATCCAAAGACTTATCCAAAAACACAAAAACTATGAAAATCGCTCGAGTTAGAAAAGTGTTCGAACAAACCCGACTTTGTTTTACTTATATGTATATTAAGAAGAAAAAAAAAAATTGTACTCCGTATCACCTAACCACTGAGAACTAATGATAACACGAATTGACAGTTACTGTGAAATCGTGTTGTCATTCATTCTTAGTTCGGGTTCGGGACTAATCGTGTCTGTAGTGTGATACCTACGGAGTAGAATACGCCCCGCCCGCAACTAAGCCCGAAACTACGGATTTCGGACTTAGAGAGTAGCCCCCCAAAATCGATCGTTCCCGTCACCGTGACCACCTTTGGTTCGGTACCTTATTATTATCAGCCTTGTTTCGCAAATCGAACCGTTCGTTGCTTCGCTCTAAACGGAATCAATCGCGGAGGCTTAGCAGTAGAGTCCCGTCAGCACAGCACCTTAGGTACGAAACCCTACAGGCCAGCTAGTCTATTCTGTAAGAAACTATTTCGATATCGAGCTTCACCTGAGTGATCAAACTCACAAAGTGAGCTTTATTGCACACAACATAAAGGTCTTCATTTGAAACTCACCTCGAATTAATTAAAACGTAACAGACAGATGTGTTGCTGGGGAGTTTGTTGGCCACTTCTTCTCCACAGCTAAAACACTAGGAAGTGGTGACGGGCGGGCGTTTTGGGGGACTGTCTTTTGTAAAACTTGACGTTCAAAAAGTGCTGGCTCTCAGCCTAATTTGAATAAACGACTTTTTGATTTTGATTTTTTGATTTGAATTCTACTGTCGAGATACGAAAATGTTGTTAGAGAATAGCACTACTGATCCGCCAGTCGAACCGTCCAGTACTTCGCAAAACTACGATAAATGCACTTTAAACGAAACCAGCACAACTCGGAGATTTAAGCAATTTTGGTCCCTAACAGTTTAAGACCTTTTAGAGACCAAACCGAAATTCCTACGAACACGACTGTGTTTAAAAATCGTGTGAGGTCATTCTCCAGCGGAAAATCTTAACACTTGGCAGCGGAAGACGTTAAATAACGATAAGGTATTAAAATGTTTACTTTTATTTTGCTACGTCTACGTATTAAAAGTTTCACAAATAACTCAATCAATGTGTTTTGGTGTAACATTCATGCTTTCATGCATTTTTTTATTCCTCAATAGATGGCCCTCTGACTGATCAGAATAAATTAGGAAGTTTCTTACTAAACTAAAAATTCAATATATTTGGATTTCCGGGATCGATTGTAACGATAAATAACGAAAAGGTATAAAAATGATCACTTTTGTTTTGCCACGTATTAAAAGTTTCACAAATAACTCAATAATTTTGAATGCTTTCATACATTTTATTTTTTCTCAATAGATGGCGCTCTGACTCATTAGAATACATTAGGAAGTTTCTTCCTAAACTTCAAAATTCAATATCTTTTGATTTTGCGGGTCGATTTTGATGAAATAAACGCTAAGTTTTCCTCGGGGTATCACTTAATATTTTTAAGTACTTACATTTGCAATCCAATCTGTGGTTTATGCGTGATGCTCCCACAAACGCACAGACAAACAGATAAACAGACAAAAATTTCAAAAATTGCATTTTTGTGTTTTATACCTTTTTCCTGAGTTTTTTGTGTAATTTTCATGCAAAAATATTCAATGTACAGACACGGTTAGTCTACGATTTTATGATATGTATGTATAGATTAAGAATTTTGCTATATTGTGAAAGATTCGACCTTTTTCTAGAAGTCATTTTTTATATTAGCGAGACAAAAATAAAACACATAAACTGAAGGAAGACGGACAGTGGTGGCTTATTAAAAAAAAAGGGTTCCGTTAGCCAACTTGGTACAGAACCCTAAAAATCGACTGGGTTCGCACAAATCAAAATCGTACGCGAAGGCTTAAATAATACGGTCCCATTAGCAACTTTGGCACAGAACCCTATAATTTGCCTTGGCTCGCAAATCGAACCGTTTGAGACTTAGCACGAATTAAAAACTTAGTTGCGGGCAACCTGGGAGTCTTTAAGACAAAAGTGAATAGGTTGCTTCTAGGCAAATGTCGAAGATGGATCTTCGACCGCATCATCGCTTACCATCAGGTGAGATAGTGCTCAAACGTATGCCTATCTATTGTAAAAAAAAAAATATTCCACTCCGTATCACCTAACCAATGAGAACTAATGATAACACGATTTGACAGTTACTGTGAAATCGTGTTGTCATTCATTCTTAGTTCGGGTTCGGGACTAATCGTAAGTCTGTAGGTGATACGGAGTAGAATACGTCGGCAACTAAGCCCGAAACTTCGGACTTCGGACTTAGAGAGTAGCCTCCCAAAATCGATCGCTCCCGTCACCGTGACCACCTTTGGTACGATACCTTATTATAAAAAACCAAACTACTAACCTTATCTAAACCTAAACCTAACTACTAACCAAAAAATGGACTCTGTCTGAAATATCAGACTTTTATTTATTATTATTAGCCTTGTTTCGCAAATCGAACCGTTCGTTGCTTTGCTCTAAACGGAATCAATCGCGGAGGCCTAGCAGTAGGGTCCCGTCATTTCGATATCGAGCTTCACCTGAGTGATCAAACTCACAAAGTGAGCTTTATTGCACACAACATAAAGGTCTTCATTTGAAACTCACCTCGAATTCTACTGTCGAGATACGAAAATGTTGTTAGAGAATAGCACTACTGATCCGCCAGTCGAACCGTCCAGTACTTCGCAAAACTACGATAAATGCACTTTAAACGAAACCAGCACAACTCGGAGATTTAAGCAATTTTGGTCCCTAACAGTTTAAGACCTTTTAGAGACCAAACCGAAATTCCTACGAACACGACTGTGTTTAAAAATCGTGTGAGGTCATTCTCCAGCGGAAAATCTTAACACTTGGCAGCGGAAGACGTTAAATAACGATAAGGTATTAAAATGTTTACTTTTATTTTGCTACGTCTACGTATTAAAAGTTTCACAAATAACTCAATCAATGTGTTTTGGTGTAACATTCATGCTTTCATGCATTTTTTTATTCCTCAATAGATAGCGCTCTGACTAATCAGTTCAGAATATATAAGGAAGTTTCTTACTAAACTAAAAATTCAATACATTTTGATTTTGTGGATCGTTGGTATCGATCAATAACGAAAAGGTATAAAATGATCACTCTTATTTTGCCACGTATTAAAAGTTTCACAAATAACTCAACCATTTTGAATGCTTTCGTGCATTTTATTTTTCTCAATAGATGGCGCTCTGACTCATCAGAATACATTAGGAAGTTTCTTCCTAAACTTAAAAATTCAATATCTTTTGATTTTGTGGGTCGATTTTGATGAAATAAACGCTAAATGTTACTCGGGTTATCACTTAATATTTTTAAGTACTTACATTTGCAATCTAATCTGTGGTTTAAGCGTGATGCTCCCACAAACGCACAGACAAACAGACAAACAGACAAAAATTTCAAAAATTGCATTTTTGTGTTTTATACCTTTTTCCTGAGTTTTCTGTGTAATTTTCATCCAAAAATATTCAATGTACAGACACAGTTAGTCTACGATTTTATTATATGTATAGATTTCTTGCAACAGCGACCGAAAGGGATTATTAAAAAATCAAAGTGGGGCTACTAGGGCATGTAGGGTATCATATAAAAGAGCGCTGTTTACACATTCTAAACATTTTTTCTTTTCTTTTTTAGGCCGCATAGTTTTCGACTTATGTCGAAAAATGTTGAAATTTTTACCATAATGCAATCTCAAATTAATACCTAACTATCGATTTCTGCAGACGTAATTAAAGTTATTTTTCATAGTGTTCAGTCTTTTCATACGCATGCACCAGATGTGAATTCTATCAAGAGTTCTCATTTAGCTCTTTTTGTAGAAACATGGAGTGCGGGGAGTAGTCATAATATCACATTACGGGGCTTTAGCGAAATAACAAGGATAAACGGTCCCTTGACTAACCAAGTAAACCGAGATTGGGGATCCATAGTATTTGGGAGGCCTGACGTAGTGCTACAAGTGAAGAGTGATAGATGCCGCTGTTATTGCTCTGACAGCCCAGGAGGTGGTCATTGTGAATGTATCGAACTTAAAGTTACAAATATTCACATTTTATCTGTTTACAGTTTTCCTAAATATTCTACAGATAACGCAGTAGATTGTCTCGATACAGCTATCAAAGTATTTAATAGTACTCCTACCAGTCCACTGATTGTAGTAGGAGTTTTTAATGTTGCTTTTAATAAGCATTCTAATAAGATGCATATGCTGTTTATACAGTAAAGGATTTTCTCCCTAAAATTTTGAGCCCACAACGGTTGACATGACTACTGTCGACAACAAGTTTACTAATATAAATAGTTTGCAATGTGAAGTATGCAGCATAAGCAGTTGTGGCTAAGTTCTAAATTCACAATAGTAAAGTACCTACTGTCCGCCTGTTCGCTCTTCCACCTGTCCGTCTGTCCGCTCATCCACCTGTCCGCCTGTTCATCTATCTGAACGTAAATACAATATCCAAAATATTTAAATATGATGGTACGGAACTCTCGGTGCGCGAGTCCGACTCCTGACCGGTTTTTTTTCTCTTATGAGCAGCAATAACCTACAGTAAAAAAAATCTACATTTAATTTTATCCACACGAATGGGACTTTTGAATTTGGACTAAGGACCGTTTTCATATGGCATACTTAGGCCAATTTTTTCACGTTGATGGTGGGTGAGGAATAGTTTTAGCAAATCGTCAAGGAGTGAATCAGTACAGTATAGATAAACATTGATGCACTGAGTAAATATAGCATCAATAATGTTTTAGACTACAGGGCCACATGCGGTCCGCGAGCCGTAGGTTGAGTATAACTGCCCTAAGCAGTACTAGCATTCGACAAGTTATGAGACAACGAGCTAAGGTGAATTTTAACTGCACTGCTCTGTCACAAGCTGCAACTATGGTTGACGACAACGCTTGTGTAAAGAGAAGGGCAAGTAATTATGCCTGTCGTCACCACACCAGTGGGTTTCCCAAATACTGCATAGCTAAACTAACCCTGGTATGTAGTGGGGCTGGGCTATGCTGACTAAGTCCAATGCCATTTTGTGCTATTTCTTGCTCTGCCGGAAAAGGATCAACTCATAATTTCCATATAAAAACCGGATAATTGTTACTGACGCTAGAATTTAATAAACACCACACATTTGTTGATTTCTGTCTTTTGATTAGGTTTGACGTGAAATTTTGACATGATTGGTTTTGTTGTTTAATTATTTTGACGTTCGTGAAGGTGGCCAGTTCATTAGAAACGCAAAAGTTTGTTAAACTTGAAAATCCAGCTTTACCATTAACAATGATTAGTATTATTTTAAGGGCACGCAGCAGGCTGGGACTGTTGTGTGCAGTGGCGGCAGGTTTGTATAAAACCAACTGAAACAATAACATAACGGCTAGGTTAAACTAAACAATACAAAAGACAATTAGGTTAGTTTTTCCAATTAGCAAAAATGTTTATTAAATAGTACGCGCCGAATACAGGAACTTATTATGATGTTCAAAGAGCCTAACTATGGAACTACTGCCTACCGCCAAAGAACGGACAACTTCAAAACAAAACAACTCGGACGATTCGGTGCCTGCGCAGGCTTCGGACTTCATCGGTCATCGTTCGTGCTCGTTCGCAATTCGTTCGCTCGGACTTCGTTCCTTCGTTCATTTGTTCGTCCGCCATATTGAATGTAACCGCCGTCGCGGTCGGGTGTGTTTCGTGGTGCTCCGCGCAGTGACAGCCAGATAACGATGAATTCATAACTTTCAAAAACGTTGTGCTACGGAGTGCTCTTTTAACATAATAATTCCAATAAACTGTGAAGTGTTCTTACATATTAACCTTAATACAATATAGTTTCGTTATTTATAACTGATCCAGCGACTTGAAATGCATGCATTCCATCGAGACTGTTGAACTTTTATTTTTTTTTCGTTCGGTGTACATTTTGATTCTTATCAAGTATTTTTTTTATAATTCATTCGCCGTGAACTATGGTTTTATATAAAGACATTATATAATATTACATCTTTATAGTGTTATGTGTTGATTGGACTGTGTTATCAAAGTTAGCAATAAAAGCTGATTAGGGATTGCCGAAACATTCAAGGTAAGGTCAATCAAGTAATGCACCTATCATTAAAAACTTCCTTTTCAGATTCAAGAAATTGTTCAATAACCGATTACCGCGAAAATAATGAAACCGACAGCGTCACTTCTTACTTCTATCTCAAATTCATCTACTGGAAAACCCCGGACAAGTCAATGCAATGAAATCATTCATTTCACTCCAAACCAATGAGATTGCACTTTTGAACCCTCTGTAGCTAGTTTTCTTAAAATTTTCACTTTACCTGGGTGTTTACTTACTCAGTTACTCGAGTCTACTGGACACACCTATATACCGTCAATAAATAACTTTAATTAATTATAAGATGGTAAACGTTACAGCTATAAACTTCTCTTAAATAAATCACTACCTGTTTTTACCGGTCACCTAAGAACCTCGATTTTTATTCAAATCAGCTTGATTGCTATCAGTTAACTTAATTCGTATGGGAAATATTCAGAACTGGACAACAAATACCTACGAACAGTTTATTTACAAGAAACTGCTATACAGCCAAAAGAAAGTATAAATGCGTCAATAGAAGCAGAAGATCAAATAGACCATTTGAAGAACTTTTCAGTGACACTGAAAAATTATAGATTGGAAATGGAATCCAGGGTCCATTCAATAAAAATCACAATATAGGGCATAAAGACAATAGAAATATAGCACCTAATAATGTACACACACACAGAAAATGAAGATCTGATAGTAAAAGAAGCATTTGCCATTATAACCCACAAAACCAAGATAAAAAACCGAACCTGACAAAAAATACAATCTTGTGGATATTCGTGATGCTTTCGGAGATAAAGAGATAAAGCCACTTAAACAAATGTTATCTGGGTTACCTATCGGCTATCAGTTTCATCATAACAGATGATGTTGTCCAATTTAGAAGGAATGCGATTTTGCGACAACATTTTAACACAAATGACCCAATAGATGTTGGCGTTATGGAAAACATTTTGGGCAATATCAAATTCTTTAAGCTTTTTGTTGTTGAAATGTCGTCCTTTATTGCATATGTTTGCTAACTAATGAGTTAGCAAACAAATGCAATAAAGGACGACTACTAATGAGTAGTCATTATATAAGGCAAAATGATATCTATAGTATCTTTACTTGAGATATGACGAAATTCTAAACTATCTTATGTTTACAGAATGCAACTTACAACAGTTTCTTCTGATTTGAAAAAGCTTATCTTTGAATGTGCTGCCATTCATTGTTCGTTGATTTCTCCATCTGCATTATGTTCTATCTTAATCATAAAATAATCCTCTTAGTCTTTCTTAAAATCGTTTTCATTATCGCGTATCTCGTTCCTTTTTCAAACCTAATTCAGGACATCGAGACATCTGAAGTTCCTCCTGCCTTCTGGCTTTATTCATCGCATCTGCAACAAGAAAGTCTTCTTTATATTGTCATCGCAGATGACAGACAGCAGATTTTAAAATTGAGACCACAATGCCCCCATGATTCTCGTTAATGGAAAATAACGTGACATTGAGCTAAATACATCTTTTTCGAACGATAAATCAATTTAACGACTGAATTAACTGCAAAATTGCTAATTGATTTGGTCAGATACGTTCTGCCAATTATTTCAGGTTTGTTATTATAAGCCATTGACTTGAAATCAACAGTAAATGATACATAAAATAATGAGAAGAGAAAAAAGGCCACAGCTTGACGTAGGTTTGAAGTAGAAGCTCATCCGTTCTGTACATAAAATCGCCGTTACCCTCCCAATAAAAGATAACACGTTACTAAACAATGAAACAGGCATCCATTCAGTATCAAGTAAAACGTTTCAAAGGAATCCTGTTTGGTGGCCGACGGCCGGGAGAAACAAAACCCCGCGACGACATCGTGGCCACGTCGTTCAAACATGGGCGACCACCGTCAGCAAACATATCTCAACCTTACCACCCTCCACATAAAGTGCAACTTGTACATAAAGCACTTGATAACATTCCTGCAAAACCCATTCTAGAAACTAGAAGCTTCATTGTTTTTGTTATTAAACTTCTATACGATAATTACTGAACGGTTGTCCAAACCGCTTTCGAACTATCAACCACGAGCGTTTAAAAAGTCAGCTTCAACTTCAACTTTATCTTCCAAATAGATTGCTTTGAGATAAAAACGGAAAGTATTCGAGTTCGTTTAATTCAAATCTTCTGTTAATAACGAAACTCAATTACTGATGATGTCGATATCCGAATTAACATAGGTCACGTTTTTTTTTTGTAAAGCATAGAGCACATAATCGTTAAGAAATAGTTTTCCGCGTCCCCAGCAAGTTTCGGAGCAGACCGGTTTAGAGGAAGACACGGAACGGCGGTTTGCGATGTTAAAAAACTGGCTAAGTTCGAATTTGTGCCTTTTAGGGGTTTTGTATCCTCGATGAAATGGTGACAAAGAATGATTCAAGGATGTTTGTTGAAGTAAAAGGCTTTTAGACAAAAACAACCATTTCCGCCAAGATTTGTTGATCTTTCACGAAGGGGTCTAATAGCGTCGATATTGGTCACAACAGTCAATAAATTAAGATCTTCGGTACGAAACACCAAAAAGAAGACCCGTGTCGGCTGATATTCGAGGTCGCAACCCAATTGGGGACCAGTCGCTGGTCGCAGGTACGCTTTTGTAGTACACTTTCTCCCGTGCGTGACGCGCCCAGCCAGACATTTCACTGAAGACGTCTGCAGGTGCACGACCAACCGACCAACTCAATGGTAAACATGCGAATTTATGATTTGCGAATCATTTAATGATTCGCTAAAGTTACACTTTCACCCAAGAAAACAGGGCGTAAAAAATCAGAAGAAATTCTAATTACTGTACCGTCGCTAAAATCGCACTCAAGCGATATTTGGAAACAATGTTGACACGGAATAATTCACCAGTGTCACAGTGTCAACGCTTGTCTGCAATGAAAGAGAAGTAGGTTTTGAGAACGACATTCTAGACCACAGACGACACGTCGGGTACCTATTAATAAAAAGATGATATATTTTAAATATCGTTATCGCTGACATTCCGACATTCCTGTTCACAGGAAAGAATCACCATTATGATGAAAAATAAAACACGTGCCGCCTAGCGTTTTTAGACATCCTGCGATCATTAGAGGCGTAATGGTGTGAATCTCATAAAAACTAGTCCAGCGAGCGAGAAACAATTGGCTACGTAACCATTTGTTCGTACTTTCGTTCGTAAAAACCGTGTGTTAACACGAATGGTTACAGCCGCAAAGTATTCGAGAAGCGATTTGGCCAATCAATTATAAAGATTCCAATAGAAATCGTTATTTAAATTCGCCACGACTCGTTAACGAACAATTATCGACATGGTGACGAGTTTCTGACATCACTTTTAGGAAATAACTTTAAGAAACATAGTTATGGAATCCACAAAAACAATATCGGTTACCTCAGCGCTCAATCGTTTTGTGGTAAGCATCAGATGGATTGCTTAGCTGTGTAAAGTATGTTTCTAACTATGACTCAGAAAGGTTATTATTATGCAGATTTTCTTCGGTCACGCCTCATGTCTTTCAGGTGTGTGGAATTACCATTAAAAAATGTTCAATAACATGTTCCGGCAATTGACTGGCCAAGCTTAAAACATTTATAAGATAAGTCACTCGCATAACGGTAACTAAGAAGATTTTACTTTAATGGAATTCAAAATGTTTAATACCATATTAAAATAAACATTTGCAACCCAAGAAATGTTCCAAGTCGACCTGATAAAGGTGCCAATAATCTGCTAATGGCTAAACAAAAGCACATCAACGAGATATTCTCATTAGACTTGAATGGACTTGTCAAAGATACAGGAAACCATCATTGTCTTGGTAAAACAAGTTGCATCTTGTCTCCACAATGGAAGCCTTATCTGAGGTCTTGCCTTTCTTGGAATTTCATAAAAGACTATTGATTACCTACGTGTAAAATTTCTCGGCTTCTTATCTACCGGTGATAATGAGACTAACCATTTAGATAGTATTGAAATATCCTTAAATGCATCCGATTCTTAGATGTCCAAAGATTTTGACTTGGCTGGAACTCTTTAGTTAAAAGAGACGGCAGACTAAATGGCATTGAAAGAAAACATGAGTAAATTGTTTATGGGTAACATACGTATGTGGAAAAACCTATGTAAGAAAACAAGTTCAGGCGTCAGTGCTCTCGAATTGTTGCAGTTTTGTTGAACGTAAGTTTAACTTGCTACTTCATCATTAATTAGATAAAACAAATGATTCCCCCGATGATTTCCCATTTACACAAGATCATGAGCAGGTGATTCATTATCTTCATGTTTTAATTTCATTCTTTGATGTTCATGGGCGTCTGTAGTACATACCAAGATATGAAGCAACATTGCAAAGTGCTTCATTCATAGAGTATGTCTTACTTATTATACGAGGTGGTCTCTGTATAATTACGGTGTTGCAATTAGGGACGAGAGAGTGTTGCAAGTGTACTGAGCATTATGGCAATTTACATTATTATTTTAGCGTTTCGCGCTTTTGTTATGCTATTTTGAAATTTGTATTAGTTTACCTTGTATTTGAAATGAAATTTCAACTAAGAATTGATTAATGTTACTTGGCAACAAAAGAAAAGATAAAATTAATATGTGATGATAGTCAATTGTCTAGTATGGAATTTCAAATTAAAAACAAAGCCATATTTCGTCTAACGCACGCACTGTCAGATAACCGTACGCGAGTACGCACTCCTACGCATTCCACGTCACGCTTCCAAGCGTACTCAGCACAAATACATCAGAATCCCGTCCATAACACGTATTGTGCAACCAAAGTATCAATAATAACAAAAGCAAGGCCGGTCGGTGTTGAGTTACATTGGAATTTATGCGAGAAACACTTTGTTCACTTGTTCAACCAACAACAGGGTTTTCTATCAACCAAAAGTTCCAAAAATGCTTGAGAAACTCGAGACTGAAGTAAAATTGTTATGTAAAAGAATCTACAAGGCTATAACGAAAGCGATAAATTTTGATAGTTTAAGGAATTCCACAGTTTCATGGTATTTTAACGATCCATTAGAGTATCGCTTACATTCGTGTTACATTGCGTAACATTGCACCTTATAATGCATGTAACGGTTATTTTAAATCCACGATCATCTAAAGGCCTTACATTTACTTTGTCATTATACTGGTACACAATTTTTTCATGATCAGTCAATCAATCACCTCTGCCTTTGACAGTTTACTGATGGTCATAGACCTCAAATTGCGACACCACTCCCGGTTCACTGCCTTCCGCGTTTAGTATTCGCCAGCTGCAGTTTTCTTGTCATTCAAAATCAATAACGCCCTGTGGTACTCCAACTTGTCTTATAAATATTTAAATCATGTTTCTTTAAAACTGCAGCTCTCTACTTCTCGATCTCATAAATATAGAGAAAAATATGTTCATTCAAATTATTCGCTACTTAAGAATACATTCGGAATGTTTCGGAAACGTATAGTTATTATTCTATAAATAATACACTATATTCAACCCTACTCAAGTTTCGATAGACGAATGTCGAAGACATGTGTCTTGTGTATAATATCAGACATGTTCCAAGTACATCTCATGGTCTGATCGATCACGACCTGTCTTGCGAAATGCTGGTCGTATTCATGAACCATGCATAATAAGCGTTAAGTCTATTTTGATCTTTCTAACAATACAATTCAAACTGAATTTTCATATACTTTACAATGATGAATGATCTAGATTGATTTGCGATTGTATGTAGAAGTTTCATGTTAGTCACCGCTAAAAGTGAAGCGAAATAAAATACTATCTTATCTCCAAATTAATATGACAAAGATAATTTTAATGCTAGTTTAATCAAAATGTAATTTTCAGTTGTTATTACAATCAATCATCATACTTTTATAATTACTAATAAGAGCCGAAGTCACGAAGAGACTCCGGCTGCACAAAGAAGTATTTCAACAGACATTCCAAGCAAATTATAATCTAAATAGTGCTATCACGGAGTTATCACAGCTTACATCTCGTTATCTTCACTGCACACAGTCAACTCGTGAAGGCAACAATCCTCTTGTTAGTTACTACAGTGAAAAAGCGGACAGACCGACAGGTGTAAGAAATTTTCCTCTGTCACTAAGAAAATCGTGCACATGACAATTGCTGTAAAATGTATAATAAACGCTCCGTGAGTTACTGACATTTGCTCGTAATCGTAGCATTACCATTCATAATCTAGTTGATTTTTTTTTTCTGAAAACTAGCTCATTGGATGACCCACTCATCCCATCAGTTCAGAAATTGCTGCTGTAAATTCCAACAACAAAAAAAAAAACACCTTTTTATGTCCCAATTATTGCGGTCAACACAACATGTCCTCTTCTTCCATACATCTCTAGTAGTCGACAACTCATCTCAGTAGTCACTACCTTTCCAGCTATATCATGAATGGCAGTTAACTACACAGTATTTAAAGTAACTGCATCTAAAATACCCGTTTACGCATCCTAATTAATAAACATTAGTCATCCTTAATGGGGTCAACACCAACCATAAAATGAAATGTCGATTGATTTTACGTCTCTATTAACATCACTTAAATTAACATGTTAATTGATTCTCCCATTAAAACTATCTTGGGATCGAACATCGTCTACTGATTGTTTCATTATCTTAGATATGAAGACATCTAATTTAAATTGATTTTGATCGTTACATTTAGATAATTCTGTTTTTGTTTTAAGGTCTTTGACCACAAACTTCTGGGATTCAAACAGGTCATCTTTGTGGTCGTTCTAAGAATTTTTGACTGTGGTCATTTTCCTGTTATTCATCATAATCTTGTTTTGACTGGTAATTTTCGTCACGACTATTGTTAAGTCTGAGAAAATTAGGACAAAGTCCAGAAACAATCCTAATTTCAGCTGCAGGTGATTCTGCGAAGTGTATAATGTAATGGCTGAATTTCCCACGGGAGGCTCGAGATGCGACTATATAATTATGACAGGTACGCATTATCAGACAAACATCTGCGTACACCTGTGAACTTAATATGAAATTATGTATAGTTGCATTTACCGTTATGGATAATGCGATAAGCTCTTATTAACCTTATTTTAAAACGTTAATAGATGGAGTAGAAAACACTTCTAAGTTAAAATTTTCCAGTGAACTTACTCATATTTTCGAGAATTATACTTTGGAGTTAAAATTAACGTTACCTAACAAATTATTATCAATCGAGAATTAAGATTACATGAAAACTGATTACCTCATACAGCAATCGTTACAATTTGTTGATCGCAATCGCGCAGTTGCTTGTTACACCAATTTTCTAACTAATAAACAAAATACTAACTGGGTTTCACGCTAGCAAGACTGTTCGAAGGCAAATTACTACAGATTGAAATTGTTTATACACAGTATTAATCTAGTTGCAATTAAGATAAACGTTAATAGAGCCTACTTATTAGTTGTTACATTGTTTTACTTGATTTAGGAGAGTAAAAACTGTATTACAAACAATGTAGATGCTATCACCATCTTAGCCAAAGAACTGCTGGCCTACCATGACGTCTTAAAACGATCGTGTATAAGGTGTGGGAAGGAGACAGAGTTATGCAAGACGCATAACACTATCCCTTTTCCTCAGCTTAATCTTGATTGCATTGGCAGTTGGCACGTCATAGTAGGGCCCCAGATTCATAAATTCATGATGATCTCAATATGGACTTATCAAAGTCGTCTTATTCTTGTGCCCAAGGTATAATATTGTCGTAAAAAGGCCACTTTCCATCTTTGTTGGCTTCAGCTTACAAAATAACCGTGAGTAGTTCAGGAGGCCTTGGTCTGCAGTAACTGGAACACAAATCTAATTTGCGTACGCCCCGTGAAGCTTTGCAAATGCATGGTTGGAATTTTGAAATTCTACACAAAAAAAAAATTACGTAAACAGAAAACAAAATTAAGATATTTGGATAATTGGACTATCGTGACCACGAAGGCACACGTTATTTAAATAAAACGTTTAGAAGACACCATTGTGTGACGTAACATCAAAATATTTGCCTAATTGCCCGATTTTATTTGCGTCACCCTTACAGCGCGCAGTCGTATAAACGTTTATTTATTCAAGCCATTATAACAAAGTTGAAATCATAAAGGACAGTCCATTTTTCTGGTTCATGACGTCACCGCAGCTGTGCAAACTTGGGTTTTGCGCAGATATACGGTCTACTGCATGAAGGTAAAATGTAGGTGTTACAAAATGCAAAGATTTACTTAAATGTCTTTGTTAACATTGCTAGTTTTTGCTCGTTAAAAAGAGCACGAAGTAAAACCTGAAAACGAAGGCTGATTCTCATTTCATGGCGTCATGCGCATTCAAATTAACATATAGCACAAAGAATATAACGACGGAATTCATATGCATTTAAAGCAAAAAAAAAATTATCCAAGAAACGATTAAATGACGTATTTCAAATTAACATGACTCGAACGCTTTAACGATTCTAATACCTAAAGAGAACTGGCCGAAGCCCTTTTCCGATCATAGAAGTACTGCTAACTAATCGCACTTTGGAAACTAGGCGATGTTCAATGCTCATAGAATCCGTAATGGTGTTCGAGAGTCGGAATGCCAGCGAAGCCCACCATAAAGGCAACAACGCATGACCCGTTTTCACATGTATGGATATCCGGTTAGCTTATGGCCAAGAATAATGGGTGCATTTTAATGATAAATAGGAAAGGAGTACTGATCGCATTCTTTTGTAACAACCAGACAATGATCTTCAAAGTAAAAAAGTGGCTGCACGTAACACTAATACCGTAGAAGACATACTGCAATTTGTCACGAATAACGGTACCCATGATAATGTAGTATAGAAAGTAAAGGGTTTTGACTATACTGATTGCGTTTCGAGTTATAATTTACTGGGTTTTATAGTCGAACAAACTATAACGACTGTTTTACGATCAACTACATGTTTTTGCATTAAAACCGAAGTAAGTTATCGCAAAACGTTGAAGCTTTTATCGAAGGTAGTAAATATGTTTAAAATCTTATTAGAATTTAAGTATAAATTAAAAATAAACGAGCGGATGAGGAATCGGAACGGATTAAGCGCATTGTATTTATAACCTGTTAAAAACTCATTGAGATCGTTATCATAGTCACTCAACGAGACGTCTATGGAAACTTGTTTCTTTGAGTTCAAAGCTATAATATTACTAGCTATATTGTAATTTTGTACCTAGCGGAAACGTTTTAAAACATTTATTTTATTTAGGTAGGTATATCATTTCATTTCCTTTGATACTACACCGTCTCAAGAATTAGTAGTTACTGTTAGTTGTAGGCATGGACATAAATTTAAGTTTACAAACAACAGAATCAATATTTGGTTGTTTCTTTGTCTTTAAAATAATTATTGAGATGAACCATGTGTGCTTCAGCTATTCACTCATTTAAACCAAGCATATTGTATGAAAACTGTCCATAATATTTTCAACTCTCAACCACTCGTTCCAAATTCGTTATCTTCGTTGTGCATTGGCAGTCTTTTCTTCTCAGGAACCTGTTGAAAATAACTGTCAACTAATTAGTATAACAAATCCTGTCGACATGTTGAAAAAAACGTGTCAGTCAAAACTAGACCTCGTTAAAACTAATATGTTTTATCATTGTATGTTAGTCTTGTTGTTTTTTCAAGTGTCGTATGTTGCTGTTTTTTTACTTATCTCTTTAATGTTTTATTAATTACAACCGAAATTGGTTGGTCGATTATGATAATATTTCTCTTGTGGTATTATTTTTTTTATTCAAATTAGCTGATTCTGAGACTTTACATCTATTTTGTGTGAATGCGTTCACTGTTCCTTCTTTTTCTTCGTTCCTTAGAAATATTTCGTTAGTATTGTTGGAATCAATAAAGTAGTAACACCACTATGGTGTGAATTGTGTTAAATGGTATTGTACACACGCCATTGGGTCTGTGTGAATTGTTGTTATTTCTGTTGCATATTAGTTTTCACTGATTAGAAAACGAAAAGGTTGTCCCATTTCTTAAAGGTTTCAAAATCAGAGTGACCAAAATAATATTTTTTCTTTTAACACATTTAAACAGTTATCTATTCAACCTACCATAGTGGGAATAACCTGTTTTCTTTACAATTGTACTTTTTGCATTGGGTTGAGACTCCCACCGTGCATTAGATGTCCACCAAGTAATAAATCTATCTATCAGTCTTCACAGGTAGTAATGTTTGTACATCTCTTTCAAATGAAGTATGTCCTCCAACTACCTTATTTTTTTCATCACTTTACATACAATTTTGCACGCCAAAACGCAATATTATATAAAAAAGTTAATTCTCACAAAGGGGCATCGGAAATATGTGTGGAATGCCCCAGTCACGGCCCAGGTAACCGGGAAGACCACGGGCCACCAAACAGGTTTTGCTCCAAACCTTTTAACCAACAATCCGACTAATTTATTAGTTAAACTGCCATTAAAGTTATGGCGACTTTTAATAGCTGTCTTGGCGTTTAATTAGGGGTGAAATTGTCAACATGTGTGACATCTTTATCGTTTTTGTGTTGACTACGGGTTCATCACCTTTATAATTTAGAGTTTTAACACGTGCTTCTATTTTATTGCATGGTTAAGCCTTCATGGAGCTAATATTTATGGTTTTATTAGGTATAGTTGCTATGCAGATGATGAGAATGACTATTATGTGCATAGCTTAATGATATTCCTAAATTTACTCTCGTCACTGCGAGAATATGCTCAGGTGGTAACCCTTTTGGTATGCATCCTTAGCACAATCCTGTACCTACTATTATTTCTGTTACTTTGTCTTTTTTGAAGTAAGTTTGTGACTGTGCGTGAATAAGTGATATCTATTCTATTCTATAATAAAGCACATAATATTATAAATTATTAGTTGTCAATTGCCATTTCAGTTACTTTGAATATAACGTTATCTACATATCTATTCTTTTATCAAATATTTCGCAACCGACCACTTGTCAAAATCAAATGGGTCTAAATTGAATAGGTGGCCATTTAATTCAAACCGAACCCGGATTAAATACGTATGGTTGTTGCCGCAATAAAACAACAAATCAAGTAACAAAGTGCTCGATAAATCTTAATAAGGCAAAACTCGTGACTGGCCTATTTGTGCTCAAGGTGTACGAACCAAAACGAATGGACAGCCATTTTTGACAACGTCCTGGACTTAAAAATCTTCAAGGGCAACTACACACATGCAGTAACGTTTCTTTAGACGTGCCGATCGTGACCTAGGCATTTGCTTTTCAATCGCAAGTAATGCAGCCTCGAATAGCATCAAGTTGATCAGACAGACAGGTCAAATGTATCTGTCGCCAGGCTAACTTTTTGCTTCAGACAGCATAAATCACTGGTGAAATGTGGTCTATCTTAAACGTCACAGTTTTTTTGCCAGATCTTTATCTACATAGATGGAAGACCGCACACGACGCAGGGAATGGAATTATTATGCGTAATGCACCCGTGCTCATAGAGAGATACGGGCAACATGAATAAAACTTATTCTAACTTAAAGCTATACGGGTATGATCAAGTTGTAGTTTGTGATAACGGAGCGGGCGTGGTTACCAGTGGACCTTGCGAAAATGAATGTGGGTGTAAAATTTGAAATACAACAACAGAGGAATGCAGTCCCTTTGAGATTACTGGGAGCATTCATCCGGATCAATGCGTAGGCGACGTTTTTTGTTCGTCAAGTTATACCGCTGAGGTGTCCGGTGAGACGGATCTCATTGCGGAACTAGATGTAACGCAGTTATGAGAGCAGCGATAATGAGATGCCGTGTTGACAAGTCAAACGCCATATCCGAAACGGGTAATCAGATAAGACTTGTACACGTTACATTACGTAAGGAATCCGGCCCGGTTCTTTTTAATTTCAACCGCCATTTAAATTTCGTGCAATAAGTTCGAAAATATCATAAGCACTACACCCAGTCCGCAAGCGGAGCCGAACCCGAGCACTTTAATAAGCTCAATTAACGTTTACGACCGAAAATTAGATATTGCGGAAACTGCTGGATATTTTTTTATCTCGCACCTGACCTCCGTGGTCATTGAACTTGAAGCTTTAGGCTTGACGAAAATATCACGTAGACCAAACGGCGCAGCGTCACGCGCCGCCGCGTGTTCTCAAAGAAAATGACCAGTCAATCACTTGGCTTCATCGGAGAAAGAAATAAGCTAAGCAGAAAATTGCTCCCAATCTACTCTCTAACGTTGCGTGCTCAGGAACCATCTTGTTAATAAAAGGGCTCATCAATGTTGGTCAGCTGCCGGCTGCTGCATTTTTTCAAGTATGCAATCGAGCATGATTTCATTTCTCTCTTTATGTAACGCGGACTTTACGGCTTTATAGTAAGCGGTTTTTGCTTATCAGCACTGACGTGGTCTTATTTTTAGTTCCCTGTTGCTAATGTTTGTCGCAAGACCATAACACTTGGAGTAAATAATCTTTATGAATTCTTCCCGATTCGAGATGGTAAATTTGTTTAATGGTCTTGACGGTATCAATTTACGAATCGAACGGTTACCCTTACATGTTGTGGGAGTATCGACTTTATGTTCAAGGCGTTTATCTGAAAGATGTTATAAGTTAGTGCTGTGAGACACCGTTAAGCTACAAATTTTGATTTTCTTGCGTGTATTGCGTGTTTTGCTAGCATTAATTTGTTGTCGTTGCGTGCTGTTCCAGCCGATTGGCTGCGCCGCCGCTCGGCTGGCCCGAGTGGACCTGCAGCCTCAGAAGGAACTACCTACGCTCATCTGCATATCCAGTTAGTTAATGTTTACGGTAGATGCGTCGGTATTTGGGACGTTTGAACTTTCTTTTGTCAGCTAATTTGCTACCGAATTAGCTACCGCGTTGTTGTTTTTACCTCGATTCGTTCCTTTTAAATTGATTTTAGTTGGGTATCAAAAGTACTTGTTTTAGTTATTCGCATTTTTTCTTCTTCTTCGTGTACAGCGAATGTCGTTTTCTATCTAGTATGAGAGAACCACTATTTATCTTAATACGGATCATTTCCTTCAATTTCTCGTCTCAAGCTATGCAAAACGACATCCTCTACGAAATATAGTAAACAAATCGTTGCTACGCACATTTCCTGTCGCTTCGCCTTGCTAATCACTAATCATTGAATCAATATGCATTTTACGGTCTTGCGTGTGCGCTTCAGTTTCCTGAAAAAGTGGGACATTATCATATTTATATAAAGTGTACTGTGGTTAGGATTCAGTTCGGTTCGAGACCGCGTGTGTGGTGTTTCCGGATTCAGCAAAGGGAAACGTAGAATTGGAGATTCGGAAATCGGAAGTGTTAGTGTTGCTTTTAATTCTATCCTGGTGAAAAAATTTTGTGTGTGCGGCTGTGTGGTGGAGGATTTTCTTGTTCATGTGGTACGTGTGAAGTGTGGGTGAATCAAGATCTGTGTTCGTTGCTTGTTACTTGTGGGTTGTCTGATTTTGTGACAACCCAAATACTTATTTTAGGTTTCTTTATTTTGACAATTTTATCTGCCACGCTCATTATCATCATTTTTTATTTATTCATATTTGGATTTGGCTTCATATACCAATATGAAGCCGATCTGTCTGCCTTACTGAGATTCTTTAAATATGCAGTAACTTTATGTGTAACGAAACGTTTAATTACTTCGATCTCGAATGTAGGTTTAATGTCGTTTCTTACCTTATTGTATAATCCGTTTAAACGGTATTAACTCGAGGTATGTAGAACTACTTACAGTTGCGTTCTGCGATAACATATCGACTTATCGAGAGCAATACATCAAGTTGACTTGTTTTGTAGTTTCTAGTAAACCTACAATCTTTTGAAACAATAGCATTCCAACTCCAACAGTAACTGATAAAAAAACTTATTAAAAATTCATATTTTTTTTTAAATTGTAATACAATTTTTTGACTTTGTATTCAGTACTTCAGTCATTGGTTTGTTAAATGATCACTGCTTCAATGGCAAATCCTAATGAATTCGAAAAAAAGATGAATTTGACCTTTCGAAATTTTCCTAAACTTTCCCTAAACTCTGTTCTATTCCATACAATTCAGTTTGAAACCACGGAAATATGTCTCTGTTTGGTAATGTTCTTACAACATTGTGCGTGTTTCCTTACCTTTATCATTTCTTAAGCCATGTTCGAGCACAAATGGCCATGCTAACCTATTTGCCAACAAATCCCACGCAGCACAATATACCGTCAATATAGTTCGTTTAATTGTCGGCGCAAGCGCAAAGTTCTCATACGTAAAGCATTGTTTTACGCATGGGTTTCTTTACTATGTGAATGGCGGTAAGCAGTTATTGCAGTTCCATTGATGCTTTGTTGACGTTATTTCTTCTAATTCAATCCTTTTATAGCTTGGATTATCATTGTCTTAGATCTTTTATTCCTCTTCAACTGTTTGTCGGTCTTATTCTTCTATTACTAATTCTCCATTTTCTTCTAAAACTGCTGCTTGAAAAACACTATTAACCCAATGTTTGTCTTTAGCATCTATTTTCTCAGTCTTATTTGCCTCATGATCGTCGTCATTTTCACATAAAATTACTGCATGCCTTGCATGGTGCATTAAAAATGTCGCTCAAAAGACAATATATCAGAAATCTGTCAGACCAGCATCAACATTCCGTTCCATTCATTTGACTTTTACGATTCAATTTAGATTATCATCTCGCATAGGTTTTCTTTCAATTTCCACAATATTAACAAGTTAGTTTACATGCAAGTGGGCAACTAGTATTGGAGATAAGATTATTATGCAAAGATATGCTGTCTGGGTGGAAGGAAAGCAATCAAGGAATTCAAATTAGAAAGGTATAACACGATTGAGATTTACAACGAGTTTTGTCGAGTGATAGTAAACGCGATTCACTATCTAATGAGTTCTCATCATAACAATGAAATTCTTTGGAGTTCTTAATACTTGAATGCTGCCCAGGTTTTTTGAACCTCGAATAAAAACGTTATAGCACTACAGTGACTACAAGATTTAAATTAAATTACATACTCAATTCTTTAAAAAGATCCGTTTGGCTATAGTCAGGAAAAAAAACATGATTAACTGCTACAATAATGGTTACCACTTAAAAGCCGTTTGATTCTCTTCATTAATGGAAAGTCGGTCTACGGAACCCTCTGCATTGATTGAACCCACTTCACAACTTTTTTATTCAATATCCATTAGGTAACCATGGTCATCGCCCGGTAGCTTTGATTCATCAGGCTCAACTTAAAGCATAACTGTTTTTGTTCGTTACCACAATCTTGACAATACTATCTTAAACTATCAAATTCCCTTATTTTCACAAAGTTAAGGTAGAAAATGGTATAACAAAAGGAGTCTGATCGAAAATGTGAATCATGCAGTAAGCACTATTTAAAATTCCTTAAACCGTTCGAAATTCGAAACTGGCGTATTTACGGTAAAGACTGTTTTATATGGTGGTCGTGCGCGGGCGCATACTTGTACGCATTCATTTCTATAGGCTTATTCTTCACCTAAGCGTTTTCCATCCATCTTTTTACAGCCAAGTCAACTTAACCTGAAATATTCGTGATAGATTCATGAATCAACAATTTATTGAACACCCCTACTATAAAAAACTGGCCAAGTGCGAGTCGGACTCGCGTGCAAAGGGTTCCGAACGAATTTTTTTTTCACATGTTATTTTAACACTACAGACTTTTAATAGGTTTTCCTGTAATCTTTAGGTAGAGATCTATTATCTCCATTTTTTTTTCAAAATTTTAGGCTCATTAGTTTCGGAGATAAGGGGGGGATGGTCATTTTTCGTCTAACTTCTTGAATAACTTCTAAACCATTTATTTTAAAATTATGAAAAAAATATATTTAAAACCCTCACAGTAAGCCCTTTCATTTGATATATCACACGATATTGTTCAAAAAACTTATTTTTTTAATTTTCTAGTTTGACCCCCAAAAGTGACCCTCATACTAAAAATGTAATAATTTACGTAACGCGTCCGTATTTGGGTCATAGAAGTCCATATGTGTACCAAATTTCAATAGAATCGGTCCAGTGGATCCGGAGAAAACTGGCTGTGACAGACGGACAGACAGACAGACAAACACGTAAGGGTTCCGTTTTTTTTCGGAACCCTAAAAATGACTTGTGTAAGGCTTGATATAAAATTTAGACAAAAAACTTGAGCTTCCGAAACCTGAGGCTAACCAATAACCAGTTCCCAACGTCATTCATACACAGTAGCCCTTCACATGAACTCAAACAAGAATAGTTTCGCATCCAAATATGGCCACGACAATTCTTAAGAAAATGACTCAATTGCAGCCTGAGAACTTTGTACCTCGCAGTAACGGTGGAATAGTTCAACTCGTTGATCTCACACAATGACATGACAGTAAATATTTCTACAATGCTCCACTTTGTTCGTATGAACTTTCCAAATATGGCGAGGATTATCTGGAGTGATGTTATGATTGAGATTAGTTTGTTGCTTAATCGTTTAGACTGAATAAGTCTTAGGTTTTAGAGGATTTGGGGGTATTGACTTTGTGTATGTTATTCTGGCGTTTTTGGACTCCGATTTTGTCTCGTGGGTGTTTAAAAGGCCACTTGTGGCACCTATCCAGTTTCTGAGGTCCAATAAACTCGCAATTGATTCGAGAAAAAGGAAAGCAAAGTGCTTCGTACCTGTGTGTTCAGAAATAGGTTCTGACAAGATATCCAAAGCACTATAAAGAAAAGAAAGAAAGAAAAAGTATTTACTGGATACAGAACTGACATGCATAAAAATATAATTATAAAAATTCCTTAACGACACTAGTACTTAATATTAGGTTACTGGTTACAAAAGGAACCAGACTCGAAAAATAAAACTTAATAATATCTAAGAAATCGAGCAATAGGTAAGGATGTAGGATAAGCTGCAAAATAACAATATAAAAGTTAGTGAAATCAAAGATAAAAGGGGCTAATTACAGCAAAAGACGAAGGAAATGATAAAGCAAATAAACGTTGTAATAATATTTGTGCGGATTCAAATTTCGCTCCAACTTAAAACTCTATATTTTCTGATGACCTGGTTCAATAAATAAATAAATTGATGATGTGTTTATTCACCTCAGCCAAAATTCAATGAAGTAAAACACTTGGAATTTCTAATCTCCTTGATAAAGAAATTCAGAAGAATCTTTCTTATCATTTCAAGATTATCTATAGAAGGTGCCTATTGAGATGATAAATTCGGATAAAAATTATCTCAGTTGTATTATTATATTAGGAATATCGAAACTATGGAGTTGATCTTACTGGTATCAGAAAAGTTGATATGGTTCACAACGAAACAGATGATGATGATGATCGAACCATCCATGGGATCTAGTATTAGATTTTGGTTTGTTAAAATCAGGCATTTTAAAAGTACTTCTACGTGTAAAATCGGTAGTTCAAACTGTGGCAAAATTTAATCAAACGCTAAGTTAAGTACCGTTAAACCAATCCGTTGTTCAAACAGTCATAAGCAAGGACGTTCTGTAAATAGAACGGCCGGCTTTAATAATAAACTTTATCTTGATTCAATCGAACTATATTAAAATACACTACACAATAAAATCATCTACATACTTCACCTTTACGACGAGTGCAACTATTGCACACAATACCCTGATATCGATCATACGATCTACACTTAATTGATTCAGTCCGTCCATCGATGAATCGATGTGGCTTATCTAAATTACCCGAGTCCTTGGTTAGTTTCAACACATCAGTTTAAAGTGGAGCAATGCAAAAAAAGGCAATGAGAATCAATGAGATACAAAAAACTCTGTGCAAACTTACGTAAGACCATAGTTTCTAATATCATAGCAATAAAATTTTACAATTTGCGTATCTATCGATTACAAATCGATACAACGTGATCGATAATCCCATCCTCACTGACATTATCGACGTTATTGCTGCTTAATGTGATATGATAATGATCTATAGAAAATCTTACATGGCGAACCTATTTTTATAATTTTACGATACTATGAATATAAAGCAACTCGTTGATTTTAACGGTTTTGTATATGGTCCCCCAAATGTGGTATTGCCTAATGTAGCACAGCTGAATCATGTTTCTTTTATTTGCAGGCTAATAGTCATCGAAAATTCCGTCCGCATTGACAACGGAAGACCTTGGTAGTCCGCAGCTGACTTTGAACACACAGTACCGCGCTGTCACTCGCGCAAGCGGTTCACCTACGACCCGATACGAAAGTTGAGCCCGACTGAGAACCGAGGACGGTGGAGCCCAGGTGACTCGCACCCGTGTGATGTGCCGGCAACATCACATTGATGTGCAGGTAGACGTCACCTGATTCCCCGCCAATCCTGGATGAGGCAGAACCATGAAGTTCTCAACTGGCTCCAGCTCGAGCAGTCTTGCCAGCGATTCGCTGTCGAGGAAGTCAACTCTATGCATCTACACGGAGGTCGATGCACCCACTATGCCCGCGCCTTGCGAAAGGGTGAGTACGCTCGAACTATTCTACATCGGCATACATATTAAACATATTAAAGCCACCTCAGTAGGTGGCACCATAAAATGTAGTCTTTACCAATACTAGGCGCTGAAATTGTAGATGTAATGGGCTATAAGGCCAAAAAAAATGAAAGTTCTCACCGATAAAGGTAATGCAACCTTAATGTTATGGGAGACTCAAGCATCTGGGCAATTTGCTTTCGATTTTCCACAGCCAAGTATAGTACATTAAAACTTTCAATTTCGGACAACGATAATAATAATATCACATTAACAAAAACAATGCAAAAAGCCGCGTGTCCGGGTTGGAGAGTTCGGTGCGTTTGGTCAGCCGAGCGAGAGAAAGTAGCATGTCATCTCTGGTACAGCGCTCGCGAACCACCTGGCCACTGGCTGCAAACTTATTTAGCAACACCTTGAATATTTATTTTTTCTTATTGTGTCTTGCCAGCCCTATTCGGTGCCTCAGCTCTTTTATGGCTGTGCATCAATAAATTCTCATTTAAATTTTAAACGCTGGCCTTGCCGCTTTTACTACATAATTAATCCGCGAATACTTGATTTCTGACAGTTTATTCCTTTTTTGCAATTTTTAGGTTCATGGATTCACAGTTCAAGAACAAATTATTATACAAGCTTACAGAAATTACGTGTGTAAGAGACAATTGTTCAGCTATCGATATTGAACTATGAAATTATTTATTTACATATTACGTATTCTTTCCAACCTTGAATAACTGAGCTTTATGTCGAAGTGATTCATCTTCTAGATCACAAATGAATCATGCTCTTGAAATTTGACATTCAGAAGATTTACAATAAACCTTTGATTAATGACTGGTTCATCTCAAAATGGATGTATATTGGCTAATATCTTGTTATTGTTGTTGCTTATTTCGTTATTCGAGTCCGGACGATCGCAATATATTCATGGCATCGTCTCAAGGTCTCTATTGTCTTAAATACCACATACGAAACGTTATTACACTTTGTTTCCACGCCTCTATCAGGTCGCTTTACTTCACAATCTTTAGTCTATTCCCTTGCATAGAAATAGTCGTTCGATCAACTTTCGAAATTATTGTTTAGAGTTGCATACACGTCTAACTAATCTCAACTTAATATCATACCTCTTAACAAACTAATCTTACGTTGCATTTTTTCTGTTATTAAGATTATCTTCTACGTAATACAGTGGTCGAGATTTCAATTACCTCATACGACACCCAGCCATCACTTTCGCCGTCAGCGCGTGGGTGTGCAATCATCGTATCAGAACTATTATCTGGTATTTATTCATCGCCTATTGTTCTCTCAGCGGCTAATGAACTTTTACTAGATGAAAAGAAAGTATGTTATAATGAGTGAGTTTAGAGAAGTGATCGGTTGTAATGGACGTTATCGTTGTCATCGACTTGATGTTTATTGATGGTCGGTTTGTATTGTTTATTGCTTGGTTGCATGCTGGTGTGACGTCACTAGTTTTTTGTGGTGTTTTGGTGAAATCGCCTGCAGCATTACACAACTGTCACGATAGTGCCTGGCACGACTGTGACCCTAGGAGTGGCCAGGGGTTACAATCTTGACCTTTACCAACAGATCTAATGGAAATCTTTCATGTGATAAGGCTTTAGATGGGGAATCGCCTTTGAATAGTTTAAATAGAGGGCATCTATGCAATATTTATCTTTTTGTTTTATAGTCTTCTATTTTAAAGCCTTAGTTGTTTAATATAACGTTATCTCGGCCTTCGAATAAGATTGGAGCATAAAACATGTCGCGTAGCAAATTGCAATAACAGCTGTGTGTCACGTTGGTATAACTTTACCAAGCCTAAGCTTATGACGTCAGATATAAACATGTTTCGACTAGATTTGAAAGGGTCTTGCGGTCAGTAACCCGGTGCCAAAAGGCGATGACTAAGATCTTGAACTTTGGAAGGTGTGTGTTTTTGCGCTGATTGACCAATGTGTCAAAAGGTCCTTTTTCGTATACGTGTCAATTTAGTTCATGTCTCTGGTAATTTTCAAGTATCAACTGTACCTACTAGGTTCATGTAGAGTCTGAGCATCTACAAAATCTAGTCCGTATTTCAAGGCGTTGCCGTTTCTACAAACTATTATAAACAGGCCTCAATTACATTGTACTCTTAGTCGAGAGACTAGCAACCTGTCATTACACTATCGTGTCCATTGAACCCAAGACGTTATGCTGCATGTTACTTATGACGACATCGACGCACAGATTCGAGTCGCTTCTTGTCTTTGGAAGAAATATGATCCATTATTCCTTCTTTTTCAACTACGTTGGTATCTTTTGCAGACTTACCAGATGGTTTTATAATTATATGCATCTCCAATTAAACTTACCTACTTCTCAGAATTGTGCACATTCCATGAAGGAAAGCAACTGTGAAATTTACTGACTCAACTTGTCATTACTTGCTACGAAAACCCCAATTTACAAGTATTTCCAACAGCTTTCATCTTGCGACCTTAACTCTGTTCTGCTTGTTTATCGGACTGTAGATTTACGCTCCTTTTATTTTATAGTAATCTGATACGAATTCGTTTACCACAGTCGGGTCTACCTCATTGTGCAGCGTCTTGTTGACTATTGTCTGCGGTGCACGTCCTACACGTCGCTAAACAATACATATCGATTTTTCGATATCGCTTGTCTTATCTACCATTGTGATTACATCCGATAGCACAAGAATGTGACCGTGTTTTCAGTTTTTATAAAGTGCATTCACGTTTTGTACATTCTTTTATAATCCATCAGCAGTAAATAATGCTTGAGATTCCTGCGGGCGTAGCGTGAGGATAACCAGACATTTTTCTCTCACAGGAGCACATAATTTCCTTAAACGATCGACTTCCATTCGCATCGGAATCCGCTCGCACCTGGCAACAAGAACAGGAATTTTCGCATTCCTCATTGTAATCTCTAATTCCATAGCTATCGGGCCATTATTTTAATAAGCTTTTCAGTGCTGTAATAACAGTGGCGTGGCGTCGCGTGATCGTCCTTGAGTGAAGCGTGCACAATCGCACGATTCTTTTTCTAACAGGTGCTAGTTACATCAACTTGTGAGATCGTTACCATAGTGTATTGGAAATACCGAGAAATTCATCTGGTAAAAGATTTTCTGTCATTGTCTCACGTGGGAAACGTAGTACGCTTAAAAACTGTGGTTTCTTTTCTCCGAATTAAGATACTGCATATCTGTTGTTTTTTCGTGTGTCCAATTTTTAGTTTTGGGTCAACGAGTTCAGTAGTATCACGTTTGTCCTGTGAACCGCGACTAGTTTGTTTAGTTTCTATTGTGATTCTCGTGTTTGCTATTTTCACGGCTTGTTAAACTTTGCTGCTATCAATACTTTCATCTAGTATGACCTCACGAGAGCTCATTATACTGTTTGCCTTGTTCTCTTGTTCATCGCGCATGTTATGAGTTTATCTTAGCACGATTATGTGTTGTGTGTCGTCAACATTTACATTTAGACATGGCTTTCTCTGAAAAAGAAATTCTTTGTATTTTAATCTTAAATGTTTTGTATGCAAGTCCTGGCATTCTGCTGCTCTACATTCTTCTACTGGCTTCTTTAGATCTGCCGACCTACCTGTAGTTTTCACGCCATCGTGTTTATAACAAGATTAATAGTTAAAAAATTATGTTCAAAACGACGACATCTATTCTTCTTTGCAGAATGAACAGAACTCCTGTCTGTATCAAAAAGAGGTGCCTTGAAGCGTGATCTAGTACTATTTAAGTATTTTACATTATCAAACAATTACAGTGCATTTCCCATTCATAGACACACTATTCACCAGTAGTTTCGGTTATCGAGTATCGAATCTCGATCATATAATAAATTTTTGCATCGAAGTCTTTAGATTATTGTTTTGCTTACTAAAACTTTCTATTCAAATAATTACAGTAATTTGCTGCTTAATGATAGATATATCGTGACTATTAACATTAGTTTAATGCAAAAAAAAAACTTGCACAGTTATAGCAATTTCACGATCGCTGCTAACGAAACAGATTTATTATCATGTAATACGTTTAAATGGTTACTGAAATAAGTAATGTTATGAAATAACACGATCTAATAACTTAATTAGCCAATTCAAGTTAACAAAAATATCATAACAAAAATTAAGTCGTTTTCATAAACAATCTAGAATCCAGATCATTTCTTGTCGATTGTCAAACAAGTCGATGTTTAAGAAAGTAATATGATTATGATCTCTTTTAGAAATCTTTAAAAAAAGAACAAGTATTGTAGCTGTCAGTGTAACATAAAAAAAAATCAAGTTATCTATGATTTCTAACTTTAACGCGAATGTACATTGAAAAAGAACAACTCGTATAAATTACGGATTATCTTGTTAGACATGGTTGTATTTTATGATGTATTGACCACGGCTATAAAAACTAGCTGTTTCAACTCCTCCTATACTCCCACTGTTGATTTGGCCGACAGTGATTTTACGATTATTTAGAATTTTTTTTCGTAAAATCTCGCTGTTTGACAAACGATTTGAAGTTTATCAACTCTGTTACCCAAGAGAGCTTTTTGGTACACTTCTACAACTATACCACTGTTTCTAACACAAATATCTGTTACCAAAAGGGTTATCAAAATACACCATGTTATCAAGATTATTATTTCTCTAAAGCAGATGTTACTTGAAAGCAGTGAAGTATGACTGTTTAACATGTGAATGTCTTTTTAAATGAAAATTAAATTATACATACGGACTGTTCACGCAATGTTTGATGTCAACAACTCTGTAATTTAGTACATAACTGATAATATTATTGTTAGCATTAGACAACGTTTTATCGAATGATTAACCATTTACTTTTCATATTCTTTGTTGCACTATGTCTGTTGTACCATATACCTACCATTTATGAATTTCCATAATCATCAAGCGTGTCACTAATAAATTATACTGTATGTGTGTTTTTGGCGCAAAAATATGCAAATACAGTTTTTGTTTAAGTATAATTTTCTTCACCACCAGATGCTTCATATCATATCAAATGGCATATCAAAACTCTGACTTATTGTTAACGACAGTGAAAACAACCATGTATCTCCAAATGATCTAATTTCTATATCCAAAGTTCTTAACAAGTCAAACCCTTTCACATCCGATACAACTTGTAACACCATTTCTCTTGTCAACGCGTCTTTGAGCAATGTAACCCTCGATCCCTACAATGCATCTTGTTATCTTCAAAACACCATGTAACTTGATGTTACGTTAGGAAGAGCCCGTATATCACGGTGTTTCGTTACGCTGTTACCCCTATTGTAAGACATTCATTTGCAAATGTGGGCCTTTCCGGTACACTGCAGATGTTCACGGAAATGTATTTAGATACAAGTAAACGTTCTTTTGGTGTTGCGTTTCTTGTTTTTTTCTTATTCATAGTCACTGCAATATGGATGGGGGTAAACCGTTCAGCGTCAGCATTATGGTTTGTTATTACATGATTACCATATTCTGACAAACAAGGGTCAGCTTTTTTTATTGACTTCGCAAATTAATGTTTACTATGAAAATAGTTGTCAATGCTTCGACTGTATCTACCTATTGTTTACCAACGATTCTGCTGACCCATCAAACCGTTCTGTTGTTTATCTATTCATGTGTTTTTGTTATTGGAGTTGTTTTCATTGACAAATCTTTGTCTGTAGTTGCAACATTGATAGCATTACTAAATTTTGCTCCAATAAAAACCTGTCTTAGTATAAAATTAATTTCATTTTCATATCCTCTAAGATCAGTGACGTTTCTAACCCGTGCAATAACACGCTTCACTTAGACCTGACTATCTTAGATAATATCTCCCATCTTCACGCACTTGGCTCTAGTGACTGTAAAATCTTTCAACATTTTCTTCTGCTACATTTCACAACGCGCCGTGCTCGGTACTTCACAATGGTTTTGTGAAGAAATAGATGGCTCAAGATTAGTCTAAGCAAAGCTGAACGAAAAAAAAGAACAATCGAATGAGAAAAATAAAAACAGTTCTTTTAGAAGAAACAAGCTTTAAAAAACGGAACTTTCATAAAGTACTGAATAAAAAAACCGGCAGGGCAAGTTTATTCTAAAAATACACTGCAGCTGCTACAATATCTAAAAGGAAAAGAATAGAATCGTAATTTTATTCACCTTTCTCCATATCAAATTAACGGTGATAATGTTTGTATTTACACTTAAATTGACATAGATTAAGTTAATGGGAAATGAATACTAAGCGGTAAGGCCCGTAATCTCTCAAACCCTATACAAGATCCATCGAATGTAGGACGACGAAGCTATATGAGAAATGACAGCGAATTTCTCAATCATTCTAGTTGAACGTTCGTTCTTATTTCATTGCAATTTCACGCAGATTTGCATACGTATGAATCGTCGTGTGACCTAATAAAATAGATTGTATCGTTTGTATGCCCATCTAATTTTCCGCGCGAGAAACTTGCTGCGATGCCATGGAGATGGATGTAAGTGGAGTGCGTATGCGTATTTGCATGTTTCTTGCTAAGTGCACTAGTGAAAGATGCGTTTGGGATTGGACAGCTTTCGTCGCTTCAAAGTGTGTTCCTTAGTAGCGAATCCTATGGCTTCAACCACAAACTGAGTGCTGCAATTTCTTACCAATGTTCCATCTTCTGGCGTAGACGTTTTCTTAACGAGCCACAAACATGTTTTAGCGATTGCCATATAAATTATATTTACAAATTACTCATTCTGGTTCGCGCTCAGTGTTTAACAGGACAAGACTAAACGAACGAAACAAGTTTTATGAAATTGTTAAATTAAGCATTATGATTAATGCTATTTAGCTGATTCGTGGAAGCGTGGTGTATATGAAGTGTCTGAGCACGGTAATTAGAGATAGCTATCAAGAACATGAACATTTCTTTACAGCAAGTGTTCGTGTGATTATAAAAGTGAGATCTATTACCATCAAGAAAGATTTAAAAGATAAGAATATAATAAATAATGAAGGTAATAATGCTATGGCATACTAATATTAAAGGGTCAAGAAAGTAATAAAAATGTTTTGTTCGTTACACAACAAAGTAACCCAGCATGGAATAGATCGATAGTTTGAACGGATCCGCTCACTTGGAAGCCTCACAAGTTACTGGCTAGCTCTACTTACATATTGTATAAGCTTTTTTATGCTAAACATTCATACCGGTTACATTTTTTCGTAGAATTGATTTCTAAAGAACAAGTGAAGCGGTTATAATTAAATCAATGGAAAAGTACTGCTGTTTGAGGTAACACGTGCAAATATTGATTAATTTGAGTCCTAAATGTGAATTCATGAATTATTCATGACTTTAGCTGAATCAGACTTTTCGACAAAGGAGGTATTAGAATTACACGTATCCTAGTAAGCGAAGTTATAGATTGACTAAAACAATTCAGCAACTTTTCCAACAACATTTATAAACACTTGTCAAATATAAAAACATAACCATATTTAAAAGGTAGTGTCACTAGCAATAAATAAGCATGAAAAACCAACTTTATTTCATAGCTAAGAAACACAAAGGGATTCTAATAATAAAGTCAGAAAGGACAAAGAAAGCCCAAGTCTTGTCATGACTGAAGGCAGTACAAAGTACAATAAACAATTACAAACGCAATATTTATGTGTTACTGTGAATTTTAAAGACGTTTTGGAATTCCCCTCAAGAATAAAACTTGCGTGTTTGTAGTTTTTTTAGGGGTTAAAAGAAGTTCCATCTGTTATACCGTAAAATAGCATGTGGAGTTAAAGGGTGAACTAAATTGGAGGAACACGACACTTCTTGAAAGAAACATGAACACACGAACAACATAAGAATAGCCGAAGAAAATTAGAAAACAACGTTAGGTTACTAGAAACGCATCAAGACAAATGAGGAAACATAGCTAAGCTATTGACAGTAAAGTATTATCCCTTGAAGCCGTAAAAGTTGCTACTTACATACACATCAATAAAAGTTAATATTACTAAAGAAACCGGTGAAAAGTTGCTCGGGGCACTTCGATAACCTATTTACCTTAATAAACATCGATGCACGTGCTGCAATTACAACAATTTTATGAATAACAAAACTTGCAATATCAAAGCTATAGTATATTTCTTCAGCGTTAAGTAATTAATTCATTCAAACCATGTCAATGATCGTTTTTATCTGTTATGGCTTTAAAATTATGCGCTTGTTTATTGTCTAACAATGGTGCAATATTAATTAGTTTGTATAAAACATGCTATTGTCTCTATCAAAAATCGATGGACTTTTCATTCATTATGCTACAGAACAAAAGATTAGCTATGCATGACTGGGAAATTTGGTATATTAAAAAACAATTGGGCAACACGTTTTGAGTGATAAATGAGTAAGTAACCCTGTAAATGACAATCACTCAAATCAGGTTCGCATTTATGGAGAAATATATAAGCAAGTGAAAATTTGGTTCGAAATAAAGACTTTCTTTATAACGCATCTATAAAGCATGTTGACGGCACAGTAGAAAACCATGTTCTATTTTCTAGTAAGCAAGTTGGTACAACGAACCTTTTTGCACCAAGCGGCCTTATGTCCAATAATAAAATGGGAATAGTGGGATTCATTAATGCTATGATAGAGCTACTTCGTGTTGCAAGAGAAAACGGGCGCAGACCTATAGGAAATCAAGGCCAGCCATACTGATCCGGCAATAAAACATAAATAATTATCACTCTCACAATACTTTATCATTGTAAAGTTATTAACCTCATTATTAACTATGAAGATTCACCAATAACCATGATAATGTTGACAAGGTACGTGCATGTGACACCTTTCTTGTTAACATACTTATTTTCGTGAAAGTTAGATTTTATATAGTCGCCGAGACACGGAACAATATAGAATTTTCTCCATATAAATATGTGGGGCGATCTGACGTCCGTGTCAAATATTTTCTAAAGCATTGTTGATAGTTTGTCGTTTCTGTGGGTTGACAGGCCAGTAACTAAAAACGAATGCCTCAACTTTTTGTCAAACAATGAAGAAATTCTGACGTAAAATAAATTGTATAATAAGCAATTATGTGAACAAACCCAACCCATTTAATTTACTTACATTTTTTTTTCCTTTTTGTCTTGTTTCAGAAACATTGCTCTACCTACTTAATTATATTGCGTTACAAGTAAAACTACTTATTCACCCACAACTTGAAATATATATTTTTTACTTTCACCACCACTTAAAATTAACCCAGTATCCCAACATGGATGGAACCACTTGAAAACATGTGTGGCAACGTTCCTTCTGGTTTTAAGATTCCAATAGATAAGTGTTGACAAGGTACAAGTCCCAAGTATTTGTATCAGTCAATTGTTTCATAACTTGTTTTGAAATAATCTTCTGCTTTCTTAATTTCTTTTGCATTAGCATGTCAAGTTCGTGACATAATCGGATCGTTATCATCACTATGATAATCTGTTACGTCTTTTTCCAAATCATTAATTACACACCGATCTTGAGAGATTTATTGATCCAGATTTCCGAAATCTAAAGATTTGATTTAGTTATTCAGTTTCGTAATATTAATTAAGAGCTGTGGATCGTTATCCATGAATAATTTTCGATGATTTTAAAAAAGTCCAAGTCTTCAATTATTTTTTTACAACTAACGTTGTCCACGAAACATAACTACAATACGAGAAAGCTGAAGATGTTTACTGTCCATGGTGACGGATACAGCACATCGTGATTCAGCTCATTACAGTAACGATCACAACTCCTAATTAAGAATAAGAATTAACATTTTGCACTTGATGTGCAAAATGTTAATTTTTATTTACACTTAGTTGTATTTCATCACTTATACATATACTTAGTTACACAATATTAAAAAGTAATTAAAAACTTTCTGCCAATAAGTCACGCAGACACCTGTCAACCAAGATGATCTAATATTAAAATCAGCAATTTAACAGTCCCACGTTATATTTAAATGCCTGCTAATGTCAACAGAGAAATCAAAATGGACGACTGTATAATATGAATTAAGAAATGGATATACATAATGTTATAGATATGAATATTGATGAAGAAACGGACATAAATATAATTACTGAGAAGAACTAATGAATTACGCAAACTGATTGACATCTCTCAAAATTACACGTCTTGATTTTTCTTACCGTTACATAGACATTCCTGAAATACATAACTCGTTTAAGACAATCAGTTTAAATCTTTATACGCCTGCATTCATCGGTGAAGCAAGCTATAGAAACTCCAGCTATATTGATGAAGTATTTGACGGTGTGCGCTTGTCAGTTTAGCTTCTAAGCTTCATTCTTCATGTAATAGAACTGTCGTTGTCATATGCCTTTTGTTCTCTCCGCATTCATTTAACAGTTCATCACGTTTGACATTTCTTTTATCTCAATGACAAGTTAAGTCTTCATAATCGTATGTCTTGAGAGTTGTATTAAAGTAAAGGATTAGAAATCTCCCGTTCAACATTTCCGGCATATGAGCTGTTCTTGTTGTCGCATGGTTCCAGCGTAGCAGAAAACATCGTAAGGAAATCAGCTAAGACCAAAAAATAGACTACTTTTACTAATTCCCACTGCCTACAAAGGAAAGGCCTGCGGCCCAGCAGTGTATACATTTAATGCTGATAAAGTTAAAATTACAGTTGCTGTTCCTTTGTAACTTGCTATCATTGAGGGCCATATATCTTCGACTTCCTCATGACAGTGATAAGGTTGATTTATAGAGAACTTGATGTAAGTTCACGTAATGTTGACGTCATTGAAGATCTAATATTATGTTTAGATGTTTACCAATTCTGGAAATGTTATTGTCTGAAGATGAAGGCTTGTTGTTTTTGTTATTGTTGTATTCTGCAACAAGCTTCTTTGAAGATATAGCTGGTATATATGGCTGTGAGTTTACAGTTTCACATTCTCAGGTATTTTATGGAGAGAGTGTTCATGGTAAGTAAGGATCGTTAATTCATTATAGGTATATGTTGGTGTGTTGGTGTATGTTGGTTGTGTTGTTGGTTGTTGTTGTTGGTGTTTGTTGGTGTTGTTGTTGAAATGTTGCTTGAATACTTGTTTTGCTGAGACTGGTGGCAAAATAGGGTAATTTGAGTAATTAGCAAACTATTTCGACACATTTTTATATTGCAATTCTTTCACTTCTTCTAACTTGTTCCAACACAAAAAGCTTTTATATGTTAACGATCTCCCTTTATACTGTGTAATCGCATATTACTCTTATGCACAATCCTGTTTCCCTTACATAAGATGGGGGATCATCCGTCTGTAGTTAATCTTGACTGTCATCCGTTAATTTTACGTAACGTTTCTTAACTGAAGAGTTATTTTCCTTGCAGATGCAATTCATCATCATTGCAGTTCTTAATTTAAACTTCAAATTATTGTGACGTTTACAAATGTAGTTAAGAATTTAGGCATATTTTTATTTTTGTCTCTTATTTTAAGTTCATCTTTATTCTCTTGCCCATGTCCCAATTTTATTTAGGATCGGTGCTTATTTCCTGCTGTTGTTTTAAGTTCAAAGAACAATTCAGATCTTTGTTAAGCATGCATTTATCATCTACACTAATATTAAAAAGAGGAAAGATTTGTTTGTTTGTTTGAAATGAATAGGCTCCGAAACTACTGGACCGATTTGAAAAATGCTTTCTGATATAGCTGGTTTCTTTTTATCACTTGAGATAATAATAGAAAATCGTTCATGTGTGACCTAGCACTATTTCCATCAATTTTTTTGCCTAAGACATTCTAGTCTCCTATTACATCTAAATTGTGGCAAGCAGCTGATATTTCTCCTAAATATCAATATTCATAGTCTGCTGCTAAATGCCCAAAGTTTCCATTTTAAAATTCACTTTATTATCATCTGCTCGCGTGTTGTCTTTGTAATTTCCTGCAACGTATATATCTTGTGTCTGTGAGTTGTTTTGCGCCATAGACGTTTAGAATGGTTTCAGCTTTTCCTATCTAAAATAATATTAACGGATAGCAAAGTGTAGTAGATATTCATAGGGACAGATTATGAGGCCAGAAGTAGTCGTTTTTTGGAATTCTCATTGGGCTATGTCACAGGCTTGCTGTGTCACGTTGTATCTTTCTTCAAAGTGAACAATATTGTGAAGGTTCTGCTCAGTCCATTCTCGCTGCCAATGGTTTGCGCAAAACTAGAATGTTCTATGTTCAACACCGTAAATATAGCACGGGTTCTGTGTGCTGTGGTGTAAGAACGATGTGTATCACCTTAACTAGGTTCCTGTTTTACGCTGCAATCAGCGTTAAATTAATGTTTCGCAGTTAAAAATAACTTTGGAGGCTTTTAAACCCAGCTTGCTATGTCTACAACCTTTTGGCCAACCCCACTGCTTTGTTTGGACTTAGATTAAGGATGTAACTGGATATAACCTGATACAGATAGAAAGTAAATACTTTTATTAACCACAAATTTTAAGGCATACAACATGTTTACAGGAAAAATCGTAAAGCAATAGAGAAACCGTGTTTTTAAATCGAGAAAGAGAAACGATACTACCTAAATTAAACATGACGCTTCAAACAAAACTCCATTATAACACATCTTCTGAATTCCCTTGACTAAAAACTTATTAAGAATCAGAAAAATTAAGGAAAATCAAAGTTAACAACAACATTTCACAGGAAAGCGATTCTAAAAACCTCTCATAACCTGCAATGATTGCAGTCGGCGAACGCAGTATGACTCATGGTAGTCATAACATAATTACAATTGCATACGAACTTGAAAACCGACGTCCGCCATGTTGTGAAACGGGTTGCTAAGCAACTATCGAATTGTTAGTTTATTAGAACCTTATTTTAATTAATCAGTTAGGGGAATTATAATTAGGTTATAAGGATAAATATGTGTTGAAGACATGAAAGTAGAATGAAATGCTAAATAGGTTAATAAAGCCATCAACGACAATGATTGCAAAAAGAAATCTTTAAGTTCTCAAACAAAATGTTTTGAATGATTCAAGTGTTGACCCGAACTTCTCAGCCATATTTGGTAAATGAGCTGTCAATAGATTCGTTTGTAAAATCGATAATATTTTTAATGAATAACCAATAAGACTTTCTTCTTAAAAGTCAGCAGTTTTGGAAGTGGCACAATTAATGTGAGTTTTTTTTATTATTATTCTCTTTTTTTAGTTTACTGTACGTACAAAGTTCCATTTTTAAATATTTCTTAACAATCTATATCTATACTAATATATAAAGCTGAAGAGTTTGTTTGTTTGTTTGTTTGCTTGAACGCGCTAATCTCAGGAACTACTGGTCCGATTTGAAAATTTCTTTCAGTGTTAGATAGCCCTTTTATCGAGGAAGGCATCAAAAGAGTTCGTCGAAGCTTTTGGCCATCAGGCCATTGGCCGTAACGACAATCGGCACAGTGACACCCGAGTCCACATTCCACATTTCGACAACCTCGTGAGCTAAGTCAAGATACTTCATTTGTTTCTGTTTCTCAGCTTTCACGAGATTCTTGTCATGTTATTATTATTATTGATAGGCTCCCGTTTGATGACTATCTCACCTGATGGTAAGCGATGATGTGGTCGACTATAGAGCACGCTTGCCTGGAAGTAACCTTATAACTTTTGACTTTAAGACCCCCAGGTTGTAGCTATCAGGAAACACAGATTGCATGTGTGAATTGCGATCAATGAAATGGGCTGAGATCGCGTTATAATGTACACTAATATTATCTACACTAAGATTATAAAGAGGAAAGATTTGTTTGTTTGTTTGAAATGAATAGGCTCCGAAACTACAGGACCAATTTGAAAAATTCTTTCAGCAATGGATAGCTACATTATCAGGGAGTAACATAGGCTATATTTTATCCCCGTACTCCCACGGGAACGGGAACTACGCGGGTGAAACCGCGTGACGTCCACTAGTTAGTTATTATTTTATTATAGCGGCAGTGTGAATCTTTGTATGACAATGACACAACCTCAGTAGGACAAGAAGCTGTTGGTAGTGATACTTTGACAGATGGTTGTCATTAAGTAAATGAGGTACAACTGACGATGTCATTTAGGTTGAAAATGTATGCAAATCTTTGCAAACGACACAGGCATCAAATTAATTTGGCTGTGATTTAGTGATATCAAACTTAATGTAACTGTTACGTAACCAAATGATATTTATGTCCAGTAGCAACTAAGTCATAAATATTTAGTAGAAGATTTGAGTAATGAAGTTGGCGCCAAAATTCGTTCCACGTTCAAATTGAAAACATTGTATTTCGCTGCCTACAAAACGGTACAAGTTAGTTTCACGGCTACAAATTGGTCGGTTTCTAAAGAGGTAACATTTGAAGATATTCTGTTGAATCATTCAGTAGTCTTAATTTAATCATTGAAGGACTAAAATTACGAAACGAACTATCAACGTTTTATAAACTGCAACATTTCCCGCCATTTTAGCTGCCTAATCAGTCACGGTCACGAGCAGCAGTTGTTACAACAAGTAATCCAGCAAAAAGCGCTTCATGACTATTCAACTTAATCTCTAAAACTAGTTCCAGCCATGTTTCAACTGTTTTTCTTCGCTACTTTGCTAGAAAAACAGAAACCCTTTGACGTGTTCGTCCGTTGCGCGTGCGCGGGCCTTCGCGACCTTTTATTTTTTGCATCGATACAACACTGCGGGATTTAATTAACATTCCGATGCCTCCAACGGCGCCAAGCGGAATACTGCAGCCATGTTGAAGGTCTACAAGAACTTGGAGCTGCCATTTGCTTTTCCCGCGTTAGAAAACAAAATGGCGGTAATGACAAATTCAGGATGAGAGCTTCGTTTTTTGAAACGATGTGCCTTGTTTTGTGGTAACGGTAGACTGGGGAGGGTGATTTTTTCAGTCTGTTGTAAAAGGTTCTGTTTTAGTATAACCTGCTGGAGTTGACGGTCACTTCATTCAGACCTGGGGGGCTACTCTCTAAGGCCGAAGTTAGAAGTTTCAGAATACGGAGTAGAATACGCTCGCAACTAAGCCCAAAACTACCTCTTGCATATAAATACCTATCCATAATATGTCAAAGAGTCAATCATATATGTCAAAAAGTTAGTCTGAAAAATACTTGAATTTGTAAAAGCTTTAGTAAATCCTACTTTTACAACACAAGTAAACATTGAAATAAGCAAACACAACCAAAACCGGATTGCTCCAAATCCTCCCTGAATGAATCAACTGACTAATCCAGCGGATTAAAGCCAATTGAAGATTACTATTAGGGTCTTTTATTCATCAATTGTTTTGTCTGTAAACATTACTTAATAAACAACAAAAACCATGGCGTAATAGCGAAGATTAGGAATATTATATCATTGTAAAAGATCCCTAAATCATCAACTGTTACATAAAACAAAATGGTTGCTAGAAGAACGATGATAGTTCGTACTAGTGCATCGTTTGACTCCCCGCTGCGGTCAATTTTAGTAGAAAATGTCAACTATATCAGAGTAGTACTGTTATGAAATTGATATTATACAATAAACAATATGGCATTCAATTTTAGTGTTATCGGCTATTGGAAATTGGACTTTGCTTCATGAATCCTTGAAAGAACGTAGTTACAGGTTGCGTCAATTGGATTCCATGTCTACGAATTTCATAACACCTGATAACTTACTATTAAGCCTAGTTTTTTTTTTATCGATGGATGGATCCCGCTCTGGGCGGAGCAGAAGGGAGTGTTAGACTCTTACTGACTAAAACCCATCCGTGTTCCTCCTAATGCCCTCTGCGTTCCAGCGCCGCGGTGGCTCTTTCGAACAAATTCCGCAACCTTGGCAGGATTAAGCCTAGCTTAACAAGGCTTTTTCTCACAATGAACCTACTCTTGACCTCGATTACGTCATAGGAAAAGTGAGGGATAAGGTCTATGATGGAACCACTGCGTCCGTGAGACGTCTGTTTGCTCTTGCTTTGAAGTTACCAAAGTAAAGTTTTGTAAAATTAAATTCAATCTAGTCATTTATTCTCTCTTCACAGTTATTTGCCTTAAAATTAACATTATTTCAGACTAATTTATCTAACTAAGTATATCCCGCCATTGTAAGAGACTGGTGCCTGAAGTAGGGTTTTTGATTAAAAAAAACCCTGTGGTAGGATTTTAAGGAAGGTTTATGAAATGATGGATGAAAGTCGCACAGTCTAGTGAAATATTAGCCAAAAAAAGGGTGTGATGAAAAAAATAAAATATGATACTATTTAGTCCGTCAGTTAGATTATTGAAAAATATTGGACACGTATTTTTAACTTTATCAAATCAATAAAAATTGACAAAGATAAAACGAATCAAAGATCTGGAGCTCTAAAAAGGCCACTTTAAGCAGAATCAGAAAGCACATCACGCTACCCGTCGCTGTAAAATTTTCCCAATCAACCTTGAACCTAATGAGTTAGTTATAAAGATGAAAATGAAATTTGACAGATTGTTGTGTAGTTAATATTATGATTCTAATATGATTCTACTAAAGTGGGGGCTTCTGACGTCACTATTCTGTAAAAAGTGTACATACAAGTGACGTCACACGAGTTTTTAACGCACTGTATCGTCTTAATTTTTTGTTTAGGTACGTGAAAAAAGAAAAGCACGTGTCCAATTTTTTTTGGAAATCTATCTGATGGAATAATTGCCAAATGACTAACAAACTTTTTGTACTCCATTTCTTTAAAACATAAAGCAGCTACATTAGAAAAGTATCATTTAATATTTGACCCCATACGATTAAAACCTATCATAAAATAATATTTATAATCGTGATAACTAATCTTAATTTATCTCCTTATGCGAATTCACAAACCACTGACAGAGAAATGAGCATAACCTGTAGAAAGTATTGAAGAAATTATCGATAATTCTCAATGTCAACATCGGAAATAATAAGCTTAACATCTGTCACTTGATAGTAATCTTATTCATTAATATCGAGCAAAACCAGGTCGATATCATTAGTCGATTATCGAGCACTTTCCATCATTGACCGATTCGTGAGTCATTATTAAAAATTGCTACACATTTTATGATAATGTTTGGTCGAGAAAGAAAGTGCTTGTTGTACAAAATCTAGGCCAATGTTGTTAAACGACGATATTATCTAAATAATGGCTTTAATGCTGCTCTAAACTTCGCTTTACTTTTTTTTTTCTTATCTAATCTTAAAACGTCTTTGGTTCACGAAAGATCAATAATGTTTGTACATTCGCTAACACTTTTGTTACAAAAACATGCTTCTGCGGTTATAATAAATACATTCACATGTTAGCATTGATTAATAAAAAATAAAAGAAAAACGCAAAAAGTATGCGCCCAACGTGGGGCTCGAACCCACGACCCTGAGATTAAGAGTCTCATGCTCTACCGACTGAGCTAGCCGGGCTGTGCTAGAGAATTCGAAATTTTGTATCATGTTCCGGAACGGTTTAACTTACGATTGCTAGTGGAATGTTGCCAGCAGGCGGTGTTCGGACAGTGCGCACGCGCCGCTTTTTAAGTTCCTTATTCGAACCGGCTCCCAATGGGAGTTGCGAAAGCTACGTTCAAGGTTGATTGGAGCTTTCTTTATTTTAATAATAATATCTATAATAATATACGACTCGTACGGTCTACAGCACAGCACTTTACATTGAAAGGATGACCGAATAAATTTACGACTGGACATTGGTGATTTGTAAACAATGGATGTTCCTATCTACCTAGGCCATGTTAAACCATTTCCTAGTATCCAAATAAGGCTGTTTATTTTCCTTATCACAAAAACTGTCTTCCTGACAGTCCGGATTGGTAGCCTTCGATAAATCAAGTGCAAGATTGATGACGTGTTGACAGTGACCATGACCAGGTTTCAATGATGATGACTCAACGACGGACGGTATGATTTCATGCGTTGTATGAAAGCTGTCCTTTGACTATAGAATACGAAGAGTAATGATGCAATTGATTGCTTCCTACTGCCAATATTAAGTATGAGTGACCTACGACTTATGTTTTGCCACAAAAAAGTGCGATGATAAATTATATTGAAGAAAAATTATAGTTTCCATTTGGAGAGTAAGTACTTAGGTTATTTTTTTTTGAAGACGCATCTACTAGTAGAGCCACTAATTTCTGTAAACGCGCAAAAATAAAAATCTCTTAAACGATCTTTAGTATGTGAATGAAACACACAAACAATGAATAATATCACTTTATTATAATGACCGAATCGCGTGCACTTTGACACCTTTAAAAGTCGTAACAAAAATTAAGTTTAGCAATTAATTTTTGTCAAAAAACCGACCATTGTGATGCAACAGAAAGATGGCGGTTATAAAAGAGTGTCTCAGATTGAGTGAAAGTTTGTATTGTAAACTATTATTAGTAATTATGTCGTTCAGAGAAAACAATGCGATTGGTCAAATCGTCAGATGTCACGACATTAGATGATTGGACGAATCGTGTAAACAGTTTAAGTATGATTGGTTACAAATCTTCATCTTCTTCGGTTTCACTTCAAGACAAACTTAAGGTCGCCGATTACGTTCAGGGTCAAAATGTCCAATTCTCAAAATGTCCAACGGTGTCAAAATGTCCAAATCCTGTGTTTTAGTTTTATTTTTAATTTATTTCGGTGTACAATTAAGTATGCAATAAATAAATAAACTTTTATTCTATCTAGCATGACTTACTCATAAACTCAAGGATTTTATTGTCTTCCATTGCGTTTTATTTTCTCGCCATGTGTATCATTTGACTTTCTGTAGATAGAATTTAAAGAAACATCCGAGTTTCTCAAAGCAGTCATAGCTAAACATATCATGTTCTAGGTGGTATGAGAAACAACTTTATATCAATACCAAGAACTATATTGCAAGCCCAGTGTGATGGAGTATTTATTTATAGCTTACATTATAAAAATGTGAATTTGTCATACCAAGTGTAAGCCCATCTAAATTCATTTCCCTTATTTTTCCGTCTACCAAGATTTACTAGGCCCTATAATGCAAATCGTGGCCATTCTTAAATTTCCTCGATTGGAAAGTCGTAACATTTTCCATTGAATGTTATCTGAACACATAATTGTCTGTCTGTCTGTCCCTCACTGCTTTCTACGCGACCTACAACTGTCGGCCCTACGTCAATTCACACAATAGCTCTTTATTGATGCACTTCGTTTTAGCCAATTAAGTTCATTCCGTGCTCTGACCGCACAAAACCGTTACGCTTTACCTTTTTTAACTGTGTTGTTATAATTTATATACTCGTCTGGTGTTGACTGGAAAATCAAGTTTGTCAATAAAGCTTTTTAAATTAGCTTTTGTCTTAAAAAAATAAAATTATAATTTTGCATATTTTATGAGATTGAATGGCGAGAGGGAGAGGTCAATACCTCTGCTTCATATAATTTCTCGACTAGACTTTTTTATTTAATTGAAGCTTTTTCTTATCAAGTGTATCAACATTCTACTAACAGCTGACGTCATTCTCCTACATATCAGGAGTTATGGACCGTTTTATGGCATAAGTCGAGTGTATTGTTTTACTTAACTGGTTCACCTTGGCAACTGTTCAGTCAAGAACCTGTGGCCCTTTTTAATTCATATTGCTCAATCATTTGCTCCGTGCACTGCTCTGTTGATCATTACGTCTTGTAATCCAAAAATATTACTTCCTGCTATTCAGAACTCAAACATCGAACATGACAAAATAGAATGTGACCCAAATAACCTCAACTGAAATTCAATACAAAGAACACATGTCTATAATTCTACCAAAAATACATAACAGCTATGCAAATAAAATGAAAAGAAACCACACACAAGTTCGAACAGAACAAGAAAAGAAAATAAAAGAGAAAACGGGCTCAGACAATTCAAATTGACGATCGAATAAATCTTAACATTGATGTACATCACTAAACACGAAAATAATCCAATGAATTTTATTTTAATTGCCTTTCTGCAATCTGCCATTTGCATGAACAGGTAGACTATAAAGTGTAGAGAGAAATACTTCTCCACGTGTCAAAGATTAGTCTTCGTCGTTAATTTGTTTACAGATCGCTGTTTTCACTTGTTTATTGCCGATACACTCGAAACGAGTAATGTGTTGAATGAAGCTTAAAGGTTTACAGTAGAAAGTGGTTTACTAGGTTTTATTGGTCTTCAGATTGCTACATTCACTGACTAAATGTCAGGTCCCACTTAGCGGGTGCAGCCATCCGGACTCTCGTTAGGAATTTCTTACTTGTCTGATTTAAGGATGAGCGAAAGTTCATGTTAATTGTCGCCTTTATCATTCACATGTTCTTTATTTTCTCAGTCTTCTTTTTCTTTCTTAATTAAGGCCTTTAAGTCTGTTCTTTTTATCCCTACCACGATCTTTCTACTACCTATATTTCAATATGTATGCTTTTTGCAAAGGAAATCTCAAACCGGATTCAGCATTAGGTCGACTTTAAAAGTTCTGAAGAACAATGGCATTCTTCAAGCACACGCGGTGTTAGGTTTAAGGTTCATGATTGTACATAAATAAACGTACCTACCTATGAATCTAGGTAACCTATTGAAAAAGGCATAGTAACCTTCATCCTGCAACCAGCGAAAAGAGAAAACTACAGCCTGCAAAAAAAAACTTCTTTTTACCTGACTGCGCCAGAAGGAGGATTATGTTTTTCGAGAGTATGTATGTATGTATAATTTTTTTGCATGCTCTGCGGCCTGAACGGCTCGATGGATTTTAGTTTGAGGGGTGTCGTTAGATTCGTCTTGACTGTCGAGTCCCCGTATCAAGATAAAGGGCTCGAGGAGACGCTTCCAAAAATGTAACTCACTAAAATGTAGGAAATAAAAAAGGCATCAGATCACTGTTCTGATGTTTCGAACTTTTTAGTCGTTTTTAGCGGTTGGGTTTTTTGACAGTCAATTTTTTTTTTGAGTTTCGGAACCAGAATGGTATAAACACAGAGAACTAAAGTCACCGACATGGCGCGTAAAATCAGCATGCTGAAGTGGAAGTGTGCCGTGTCTGTAGACGGACAGAAGGTCAATGGAGCAGACATGTGTTAGACCAGGGCCCCAAGTCTGCTATTACAATAGTGTCAGAATGGTCTATCATTGATTTCATAATGGTTGATTTTAACAAGATTCTATGCCATTTCTTTCAATGGAGTGTCAGTGGTTGACCACTGGAAAGTCATAATGACGCTTTTATATCCAGTGGTCAACCACTGACACTCCAAGACCGAGGTGATGTGTAGATTGGAGACCGCGTATGGGTAAACGTAGTGTGGCACGCCTTTGAAGAAGGTGGCTGGCAGCGGATGGATGCGGACTGCTCAAGACCGGAATAGTTGGGGCTCTTTGGGGGAGGCTTACATTCAGCAGTGGACGGCAATTGGCTGATATGATGATAATGAATTGTATTAATGAAATCCTTCTGACGACACTTAGTCTGTCTATTACATTTTATTAGTTGCTTAAGACATGTTTTCCATTGAGACATTCCGATCTTCAACCATGAAGTCAGTACTTTATAGTATTTTTCTACTTGAGTTGATTTAGAAATTGGACAATAGAGACGTGACAAAGTCATTTTCTGGTTTCCTATTACCATTTATCTCAGACATCATTTTGAAGTTGTAGTAATAACCAATTCAAATCATGCAATCTTCAAAATAAATAATGACGTCAAACTACTTATCTTGCTAGACTTGCGCATAGTTATGAAATATAAAGACAATACATAAGGTTCCATTAAAATAGATGGACACATTTTAACACATCGTTCAGTACGTCTAACAAAGATATCTAAGCAAACAAAAACACTAATTGTAGTGATTATATTTTGACCTGAATTAATAGATTGCCGGGACACTAGAATAAGCAAATCCATTATGGGTAGGTATTTCTTATTCTTTTTTCCATTGTCCTTATTTTGGTGGGCTGAATGATTTCTAAAAGTTTGTCTATCTACATATTTTTAAGTGTCATTAATATTAATGATCTACAGGAATTTTTAGACATTAATTATATTTATTTTTGGAAATTGGTATAAAATCACTTTTAAATGTTAAGGAATAACAAAAAAATATACGTCTAAAGTAGATGACGTCGGTATTGTTTTCTATTTCCACGGTAAACGAAGGTAGATAGAGTTACCATGTAAAGGGAAACCTAACCGCAAATATCCTTGAAGCCTACTTTGCGTACAATAAAGATACATAAGTACCTATCCTATCTTTGTGTATTGAAGATATCTATATCTATACTAATATATAAAGCTGGAGAGTTTGTTTGTTTGTTTGCTTGAACGCGCTAATCTCAGGAACTACTGGTCCGATTTGAAAAATTCTTTCAGTGTTAGATAGCCCATTTATCGAGGAAAGCTATAGGCTATATATCATTACGCTAAGACCAATAGGAGCGGAGCAGTAATTAAAATTGTGACGCAGACAAAGATGCGCGGGTCAGCTAGTATAACAATAATATGACGAAGGCGGATGCATTATCCGATTTCACGATGATATAAAACTATCATAAAAACCAGGTAAAGCTATATTTTGACGTAGTTTATTAACGTTTTGGGGTTTTATAGTATTTTTGTGAGTTTCTTCTGTTTCTGGCCCTGGTTTTAAACGTTTAAATTGTTGATTAACCTTTACAGGGGTGGTTATATCTTATTTCATGATCGAGTTAATGGAAATGGTGCGAAAGAGTTTATCAGTAAAGGCTGCAAGAACTTACTAAATAATTACCTAATTCCATTGATATATAAAAACCCAAGATGCACAGTCTCGAACAAATGCAACACTTGATACTGTCGTCAAAAACTGACATGTATCAAGTGTCATGTGTGAGTTGACTTGTGTGCAGTTATACTATAAACAATTTTTTTGCAAATTCAACCTAACACGGATCGCTGAAAGTTGTTTTTACAAAGTAGTGCAGTATGGCGACGATGCGAGACTGTTTGAAACTAGCGCACAATTTTAAATTTTGCGCTTGTTTTATGCGGACGTTTTTGAGATGCTGAGTGTGTATGCTTAATTCATGTAAAACATTCATTTGACAGCATTTCACTAGTTGTTGTGAGTGTTATTTCTGCACTATTATTGTAATTTTATTTGAGTTTTTTTTTTTGCATGCTGTGTCTATCGCATCATATTGTACACTATGCTTGTATTATATTGCTTGTGTTATTAGTATAAACTGTGTAACAATTGTAGATAGGCCAATAAATAAATAAAATAGCTTTCATTATCTTTGGTAAAATGGTCTCTATTAGGGAATATTATTTGATTTCTTAAAGGTATCTCTCATTTTATTTTTAAAAGACAGTTCTAGTTTTAATAATAATCATTTATTTATTTATTTTATAATTTTTTATTTTATTTTCAATTTAATAAGTGAACATAATAAACTTCGGTAACATTAATGTTCTTTCGAGAACACGTAATTTTCTTGCACGCTTTGACACTTTTAACCCTAACGGCTAACCGGTAATGACGTGACTGGTCCGAATAAACACAAACTGCACATTTTTACTGATATTAACACTTTTAATGAAATCGCGGTCACCAATGTACCAGTGGCGTAAGACTCGCGCTTTTACAAACTAAGTTAATGTTATTAACACCTATATTAACGGGTTAACGGCTAAAATCGACTGCTAAGCTACTGATTCACATGTTGTTACTTGAAATTAGACTAAACAACACATGTAATAAGGTAGAATTTTGCGCTTCAGAAGACGTGTTGAAGATCTGTTGTGCTTTATGCAAATTTATAAATATAGTCTCTAATTACACAAAGATAAGGTAGTATTTAGATCTTTACAATATTCGTATGAGATATCGTGCATCAGCAAAGCCCTATAGACCCGTTATTTGATATGACACTGTTTTGAAGTCAATGCAAGTCAACCCGGAACTGTATTTTCGATGAGATTTATGAAAAACTAGACCCGACTGGCTATTCTAGGTCTGTCGACATAGTTTCGCCTGGATTTAGGTCTATAAACAAACCTAGATAGAATGTTGTAGCCTGCACCTTGTTAAACTTGTCTGTGTAAGTAAGTACTCCTTCACTCTTTTTAGGGTTCCGAACAAAAAACGGAACACTTATAGCACTCGGGTGTCTGTCTGTCTGTCCGTCCGTCCGTCGGGTGTCTGTCAGAGCCAGTTTTCTCCAGATCCACTGAACCGATTCTGTTGAAATTAGGTACACATATGGACTTCTGTGACCCAAACACTGAAGCGTTACGTAAATTATTAAAATTTTTGTATGGGGGTACACTTTTGGGGTCAAAATAGAAAATTTAAAAAAAAAAAAATTTTAACAATATCGTGTGATATATCAAACGAGCTTTTTGTGAGGGTTTTAACTATATTTTTTTTCATAATTTTAAAATAAATGGTTTTGAAGTTATTTTTTTTTATTTTTTTTATTTGATATGGGTTTGCTCTTGACTCTAGTCAAGGTCAAAGATGACAGAGATAAGTTATTCAATAAATTAGACGAAAAATGACCATTCCCCCTCTTATCTCCGAAACTACTGAGCCTAAAATTTTGAAAAAAAAAATGGAGATAATGGACCTTTACCTAGGTATTGATTACAGAAAAACCTATAAGAAGTCTGTAGTGTTAAAAAACATGTTTAAAAAAAATTAAATTCGTTCGTAACCCTTTGCACGCGAGTCCGACTCGCACTTATAGGATCACTTTGTTGTCCGTCTGTCTGTCAAGATCGTGTATCTCGGGAACGCGTGGAGGTATCGAGTTGAGATTAAAACCATATACTCAAGTCTATAGCCCCTTGCAGCTGTGAAAAAATCAAACTTCTAAGTTAACGTAAAAAAAAGATACGGTCGTTTATGCCGTAAAAAACGTATATTTGGACACTCTCAAGGAAATCAAAATGTATAGGGTATTTCCCGCTGACCTAGAACTATAAAATTTGGCAAGTAATACCGTCTTATACTACAAGTATAGGGAAAACTACGCATTTGTGCTTAAATCATAAAAAAAAGTCTTTCATAATGGTCGATTTTGACAAGTTTGGTAATCTACTAATATAAAAGCGTCATTATTACTTTCCAATGGTCAACCACTGACACTCCATTGAAAGAAATGGCATAGAATGGTAATCTCGTACATAAGGACAAAATTAATCAATAATATTTAAAAACATATATAAAAGAAATCTGGCATAACTTGTCAAAATCGACCATTATGAAATCATTATGAGACCATTCTGACACTATTGTAATAGCAGAGTTGGGGGCCTGGAATGCGAGGCTGTGGCTACCCAACGTCAACAAATCCTCGGAACGGTGAGGTCGCTCCGCGAAGCCTGTGAGGCTCCCAGGAAACTTCTGTGCTTCTGGGCGGAGCTAGATTTATAGGCTCGCGTTTGACCACTATCTCACCTGATGGTAAGCGATGATGTGGTCGAAGATGGAGCACGCTTGCCTAGAAGTAACCTATTCACTCTTGACTTAAATACTCCCAGGTTATAGCTATCAGGAAACAAACTCCGGCAGGGAATTCCACTCCTTAGCTGCACGCACTATGAATGTGTTCCCAAAACGTTTAGTGCGCGTGGGTGGGATGTCCACCATGTACCGGTGGCGCATCGCCGTTCGTCTTGTGGTCCGATGATGGAACGGGCTTGGCGGAATCAAATTATGCAATTCCGTCGCACATTCCGAAATGCAACCGGTAGAAAACCGACAGGCTAGCAACTCGTCGTCGATGCTCAAGACTTTGGAGCTTCGTCGCGACGAGCCTATCATCGTCGATGATCCTTTTGGCTCGATTCTCAATTGACTCAAGGGCATCAAGCTGGTATCTGGCAGATCCGTCCCAAAGATGAGAGCAGTACTCCATACATGATCGTAGCCACGAACGTAGCCAGGATAACCACGCACAACGGACCGAATGAGAGTCCAGGTGCGGAGAATGGAGTCCCTACTCTACTCTACATACACCTAACCAATATCACATATCATGAGGTTAAATTGTATGTGTTTCTAATCTAGAATCAAGGTTTATGGAGAACATATAGTAAGATTATAGATGTTTCCATAGTCACGTCTCGATAAACCTTAATTAATTCGCGTTTACCTGGCCACTGCTAAAATTCAAAATTACCTTTCTTTAGTAGGTAAGTAAGTTAATGGTGTCTACTCCTATAACCCGTTTACACAGTGCTAATTAGGATTCCGTACCCAAAGACCAACGGAACCCTATTACTAAACCTCCGCTTTCCGTCCGTTTGTCCGTCTGTCTGTCAGCGGGCTGTATCTCATGAACCGTAATAGGTAGTCAGTTGATATTTTCATCATCATCATCATTATCATATCAACCGAAAGACGTCCACTGCTGGACATAGGCCTCCCCCAAAGGTGGGGGGGGTTGCCATAATCGCCACGCTTGGCAGGCGGGTTGGTGATCGCAGTGTATGGTGCTGAGTTTTAGAGAGAACGCTGCTGCCCATTCTCTGGTGAGTCCCTTAGTCGCCTCTTACGACACCCACGGGAAGTGATGGGATGGTATTATTCTTTTACGGCACCATAGGGCACCAGCCGACACCATACGGAGACCACAGAGTGTGTATTTCTGTTGCCGCTATAATAACAAATAATAAAAAAAGTACTTACATAGTATTAAATCTTGTACGATGGTACGTACGGGGTTCACGTGCGAGTCCGACTTGCACTAGGCTGGTTTTAAATTCTTTGAACTTATCACAACAGACAATGGGCCATTCGGCCACTTTCGATTTCCCGAAGTTTCACGAATTCGTTGCGTGGGCGCATGTGTAATTGGTTTTTAGAACGTTTTGAGTCTGTCGTTCTGTTTTGTTTGTTCGTAGGTTTTCGTGAGCTTGTAAATTGTTTTCGTGTGTGCTTGAGAATTGTGTTACAGAAACCAATTTGGAGTTTATAAAGATTGTGTACTTACCTAATCAAGGAAATTATACCTAACTTTCTCGATAATATTTGCTACATAAAACAAATATGATTTGACTTTTGTTTATTTAAGTATTCATAAAATTAAGAAGTTAAAACAAATGTCTTACTGTAATTAAATTATTTAAGTACATATTTACTGAATGAGGATAGTCTTGTCGTCCTTAAGGCTGCTCTCTCGAGAAATGCTTAAAAACAGTGTGCAGATGAAGCAACTTTTCGTCGGCAATTACTGAGAAATTACATCTAAAAAAAAGGTAGTAATCTACGTGATATGATACGTAATTTGGTTTAGTCAGAATTTATGTATCTGTATCACATAATAAGAACAAAAATCGTAGAGATGAAACCATTTTACTCCTTATTTTTTTAACAAAAGTAAAAAAAAAAATATCTACTGCTTTGCAAAACAAACGAAAATAATTTGGTTTTGTTACTTTTTTTAAATATGTGGTATGTTTTTATAATAAATTTAAAATGCGGGTAGCGGAGTGGCGCGTAGAGGAGTAGTTAGCTCCGTTTATATGCACAAGGTCACTGGCATGTATACAAGCCTTTATAAAATTCGAACATTTCATTACGGGATTGTATGGCCATGTGCTTAAAACATAGATGATCATAATTCTATATCCACTTCTAAACAATCTACATCTACACTACTATTATAAAGAGGAAAGATTCGTATTTTTTGTATGTTTGTAACGACTAAACTCAAAACCTACTGGGCCGATTTCATAAAATCCTTCGCCGTAGAATGCTACATTATCCCTGAGTAACATAGGCTATATGTATTTATTACTAAAAAATTGGGACGCGGGCGAGGTGGTAGTGATGCCTATAGTGGTATAAATTACTCATTGGGTCTAAACGTGAACTTACGAGTATACGGTATAGTTCGAACATTGGCACACATTTTTTCCCATAACTTGGTTAACACACAAATTGTGAACAAAAAATACTTAATGATACATACGCATATTCATTTCTTCTGCACCTAACAGTAAATAATCCGTTAGGTGAGTAAAACAAATATGAATCCTGATTCTCGAAAGAAAGTGGAATTGTATTAAAACAAGCTGTCGCCCGTGACATTATTCTCGTTGTAAAAGTCTCATATTATGCGATGTCAACCCCAACTTAGATACGTTTTATCCCGAAAGGAACAAGATCGTCCATCGCCATCATAAAACTTAGTGTAGGATTTTAATTCTTCTGTTAATAATATATTAGTCCTTAATAATATATTTCCAATTTCATGATGGTTAGTATAACCATCATGAAATTGGAAAAAGAAAACATGTTTTTTGTGCCCAAAATACATACAATATACTAGCTTTTGCCCCCGACTTCGTACGCGCATGTCTCGTTTTTTCCCATTCCCGTAGGAATTTCGGGAAGTTTTCCCCAAGGAACCTACATGCCAAAATTGAATTGAATGAACCACTCAATCAGTCAGTAACGGAAGAATGTTACATATATATTGAATATTGATGTATAATCTATATACTAATTTGCTTGAACGCGCTAATCTCAGAAAACTTCTGGTCCGATTTGAAAAATTCTTTCAGTGTTAGATAGCCCATTTATCGAGGAAGGCTATAGGCTATATATCATTAAGACCAATAGGAGCGGAGCAGTAATGAAAATTGTGACGCAGACGAAGTTGCGCGGGTCAGCTTGTTTTACATAAGTACGCTCTTACTTCGCAATTCACCAAGAAGAAAAGTGTTTTTAACCGTCTTTCTCTGAGTTCCGCTTCCAAGCTTAACAACACTTTTCTGTATCTTTTCATGAGTCAATTCATGAAAATTGACTTCAAATAGAAATAAAAAGTTATACCAAAAGAACAGACACCATTTTCGCAATATATTCTAGTGCTGGAAGCATATTATATCTATCTATATGTTTTGTATCAAAGCCACGAATACGAACGCACGCTCCTATTTATCGCGAGTCAATGGCCGTGACTTCCTCCGACCATTCAAGGCGAGTGTTACATATTTAATTACTAATTACTTACCAATGGGTGTGTAGTATAATATATTGTACTATGTGCGCAATCTTTCGAGAACTTACGCGGCAAATTTTTGTGAGTTCACCTTGGGCATTGGGGTTATAATGTGGCCATAGATTTTTGTGTGTGGTTCATAGCTGGATCCTGGAGTTATTCTTTTAATTGTGGGTAATTTTAGAATAAATTATTAGTAATAACCGGTCAAGAGCGAGTCGGACTCGTGTGCAAAGGGTACCGAATGAATTTTTTTTTTCAACATGTTATTTTAACACTAAAGACTTCCTATAGCCTTCTTTTTCTGTAATCTATAGGTCAATCTATCATCATATATCTCCATAATTTTTTTTCAAAATTTTAGGCTCATGGTAATGTTTCGTCTAATTTCTTGAATAACTTCAAAAACATTTTTTTTTTAATTATGAAAAAAATATAATTAAAGCCCTCACAGTAAGCCCTTTCATTTGATATGTCACATGACATTGTTCAAAAACCTTTTTTTTAATTTTGTAGTTTGACCCCCAAAAGTGATCCTCATACTAAAAATTTAATCATTTACGTAACACGTCCGTGTTTGGGTCACAGAAGTCCATATGTGTACTAAATTTCAACAGAATCGGTTCATTGGATCCGGAGAAAACTGGCTGTGACAGACAGACATACAGATACCCAAGTGATCCTACAAGGGTTCCGTTTTTTGTTCGGAACCCTTAAAATTTGGTGCTGTTCCTCAGACGATAGTAGGTACATCTAAAATATCTTCTGGCCGACGAAGCATGAAGAACTGCGCAAGCACTCCCCGTCCAAAGACAAATTTAGAACACCGTGACGGTATAGTTTTTGCCATTAAGAATCTCACAGACCCCTAAGCCCGTCACAGGCCGTAGGACGTCCATGACAATTTCCACAAATCTCTATTAACAGGTCTCACGTGTCCCGATGTCTGCATCCATCAGTTCCTGTAATGTACAGGGACTGATGGATGCTATCGTGGGTGCCAAACTCGTGTACCAATTTTAGAAACAGCATGATTAATCAATGCAAATGAGTAAAGATAAGGTCATCATACTCTTCTTCAACAGATGTTTTCTAGCAGTAGGTAGACAGGTGTTAGTGACGGTACATGGTAACAGGTTTTAAAAGTGTGACCTACAAATCTTTAGCTTTAGCCAGATAAAAATAATTGGTTGGTTCTAGCAACACCAATCTGCCTAGCTTTTTCTCAACAATTTTGGGGGTCAGCTTCTGGTCTTACCGCTGAAGCTAAATCCCATTTTACATGGAGCAATTGTCTGACTTCCACAATCCAGTGGCTACACGATACACCTTGGGAAGACTCATCTGATTTCCGGGATTCCGAATAGCCATAACGCCTACAGTCAAAGATTTTAAGGCTGATCTTTTGGAAAAACTTAAAAACAGCGTGCAGATGAAGCAGCTTTTCGTCGGCAGTAACAGAGAAATTACATCTGAAAAAAATAGTTAATGATCTACAAGATATGATACGTAATTTGGTTTGGCCAAAATTTGTCTATCGGTATCACATAATAAGAAAAAAATAACATTTTTAATTATTTTTTTTATTAAAAGAGTATAAAAAAATATATTTACTGCTTTGCAATACAAACGAAATTAATTTGATTTTGTTACTTTTTTCAAACATGTATAATTTTATTATTAAAAACTGGCCAAGTGCGAGTCGGACTCGCGTGCAAAGGGTTCCGAACGAATTTAATTTTTTTAACATGTTATATTAACACTACAGATTTCTAATAGGTTTTCCTGTAATCTTTAGGTAAAGATCTATTATCTCCATTTTTTTCTTAAAATTTTAGGCTCAATAGTTTCGGAGATAAGGGGGTAATGGTCATTTTTCGTCTAATTTCTTGAATAACTTCTAAATCATTTATTTTAAAATTATGAAAAAAATATAATTAAAACCCTCACAGTAAGCCCTTTCATTTGATATGTCACACGATATTGTTCAAAAAACTTTTTTTTTTATTTTCTTGTTTGACCCCCAAAAGTGACCCCCATACTAAAAATTTAATAATTTTCGTAACGCATCCGTGTTTGGGTCATAGAAGTCCATATGTGTACAAAATTTCAACAGAATCGGTCCAGTGGATCCGGAGAAAACTGGCTGTGACAGACGGACAGACAGACAGACAGACAGACAGACACCCGAGTGATCCTATAAGGGTTCCTTTTTTTTTTCGGAACCCTAAAAATTAAAAATGCGGGTAGCGGAGTGGCGCGTACAGGTGTAGTTAGCTCCGGGATAACCGGGAGACTACCACAGACTACCGGGACCAACGGTTTAACTTCACTTCCGAGGCAAGGGACATATTAACGTGTTTTCCGAAGCACGAAGGACAGAAACTGTAGTGCTATTCTGTAACAACATTTTTGTGTCTCGACAGCGGACCCCGAGGTGAGGTATCAAATTCGTATTAATACAAGACTTATATTTGATGAAGCACACTTAGTGAGCTTTGTCACTCAGGTCAAGCTCGATATCGAAATAGTTATTTACAGAATAGCACTGCTGGACCCAAACGATCTATCGAATTGACCATTCACTCGAAAAGAAGTCGCGCGTTTCGTGAGTTGCTCCAGTCAGTTCCACTTTCCACTGCTTGCACTGCTAATCAGTAAAAAGCATAAAAGCTTAAGTACCTAGGTAATACGTGCCTCGTAAACATTTTGTGGTGTTTACTAAAGATACATTTGTACGATTTACAAGTCCTTGATAACAGGCAAGTGTTTATTAGTAATAGAACGCCCTTATCGCCAGTCAGTCAACAAGACGTAGTTACAGAGGCACTACCAACTGGTGTTATCGAGGCACGTGTACAAACTATCCAACATATTGATGCCAGGTTTGAGCAAACACTTCTTTGTATATCAATAACATGTTAAACAAATATGTGGGTAAATCCCTTTTCTGTGTGTGTTTGAAAAGATGGCGAGTGGCGGCCTTTTAGCAAAAGAAGCGTGTTTTTGTTTGACAATGTATTGTGCAATTGAAATGGGTTGTAGAATTAGATAAAAGTGGCAATAATAATGGTTTTATTGTCTTCATGGACTTGATTATGAAAATTAATTTTTTGTTTGTGATAATAGGTTTTGTTGAAGGCTTTCAAATAGTTACCTATACAAAGTGTAACATAGTAAATTCAATACCTTAAAGGGGTCATTAAGGCACAGATATCCCTCACTAGCTGATTTTAAAATGAGAATCACGTCTAAACGGCTTGTCATAATTTTTTGGAAAAAATATATGTTACATTAGACTATTTTCTTAATATTTTTATATATGAAATTTTATTCGTTCAACATAGTGTAATTCAGTTGTAAAGGTATATCCAACACGGACATAAAAACGACAATCTGACCAAAACTGCCGGGCGTATTTTAATAGAATTTGCAAAATCTCAAAGACAATTTAAGTATCTAGATTTTGGGTATAAAGCAATTTTTTTTTTTAATCATACATAGAATAATAAGAAAAGTACAAAAAACTATTGAAGTTTGGTTCGCGCGGGTTTGAAAAGTGTGCGCGTTTTATTCCCTCAAGGTCGCTGGCGTATGTCGTCGCCTTAAGAACAACTTTTACTATAGGACCAACAATGAAATCGCGAAAAAAAAATCGACTGCCCCATGGGCGCATAACTCGAAAAATGTACTGAACAGCTGATTTTTTTACGCGATTTCGTGTTTGGCGCAATAGTAAAACTTGTCCATGATGATGGATACAAAGACGCCTTTTCAGGAATTGCGTTCATTCTGTTACACGTTTTATAAGCTACTAGCTTTTGCCCGCGACTTCGTACGCGCAAATCTCGTTTTTTCCCGTTCCCGTAGGAACTCCCCTACACTCCCCAAGGAACCTACATGCCCAGCTTTCTACGACCAGTAGTTTAGGCTGTGCATTGTCTGTCAGTCACTCAGTAACTGAAAAATTATATATATTAAGATTGCATCATTAAATTCTTGCTCCAACAACCAGATAACCTCTCAATTATTGCACTTCGCACTGCACCTGCATATAATCACAAATTAAGATTTATAAATCAATTAAACATAATAATATTCCCCGTTATTCCTTAGAATTTCCTGTAGCAATAACCTATAGGTTTGCGCAGCAGTTCGCATGCGCATACGCATATAACAAGCGACTTCCTTTGGCTGGTAACTATGGCGTTATGTCAGCGGATGTACAGGAGTTTTGTTTCATTAATAACATTTGTTAATGGATGGAAATTACATGCAAATTGTATGGGACATTGTTTGGTGTCTTTGGCTTGTTGACTAGCATTTTGCGGAGGATATCTGAAGTACCAACAGCTCTTCTTTATGCTTCAGGAAAGCATTACTCAGTCGATGGTTTTCTAAACTCTGGTCTGACATGTTCTCCAGCCAATATTCAAAAGGAAATCATCAAAGGACTCCTGCCGTTCTGGGCGGAACAGAAGAGAGTGTCAGACTCTTACTTCTTTGCGTTCCAGCGCGCGGTGACTGTCGAAAAGAATTCCGCAACCTAATTAGGTTGCCTACCTACTCAATTACAATAGAAAGTGTATGTTGTCAAAAATGTTTTAACAGTACCAAGTGAAGTAGTTAAATGATATCTCATTTCATGCATGGCCCTAAAATACAGATTATAAGAAGGTACTAAGTAACATTTGTCTGCTGACATCTGATACTGCTGACATCCTTCATAATAATGATTAAATATCATTTTTAATGTTCCCACTGCATCATCAATGAAAGCCTATGCGACCTGCAACTGAACACTATGGAGTTATTTTACGTCAATGAATGACAAATGCATCAATATAGCGTTTATCTATGCTAATGAGAACGTAGTTGTTAAATCGTTGTTTCGAAGAATTAATTTTAATTAATTAGCAGTTATGATGTAATTAGTGGTTTAGGTATCGACCTTGATAATGCAAATGAAGAAGTTTTGGCCGCTACGGAAAATGCGACGGCTTGGTTCAGTGATATTACAGTCGATATACCTAGATCTACATTTTGCGTTAAGTATAGGGACCGTGCACAGCGTTGACTATGCCATCTATTGTCGCATATTCGAAGTTTTAAGGATCAGAATACTTGACATTGACGCTGCCACCTGTGGTTCCTGCATGCTCAGTTAGGGGAAAGTGCGCGAAGAAGACTGTGCCATCTAGCGTAGCTATTTCGAACTTTATACTTGAAACATACTTGACAGTGACATTTCTGTGCTGCCACCTATAGTTTCTGCACGCTCCCTATAGGAAAATTTGAACGTGAGTTTTATGTCCAAAAAGTCAAAAGGTGCATTCCTATTATGATTATTTGATTTCCTACACAGTGACTAAAAAAACTGGCCAAAGGCGAGTCGGACTCTCACACGAAGGGTTCAGTACCATAAATCGAAAAAAAACATGTTTCTTGTATGGGAGCCCCTTTCATTTTTAATTTAATTTTTATTGGCATAGCAGCAATAGAAATACACACTCTGTAAAAATTTCAACTGTCTACCTATAACGGTTCTTGAGATACAGCCCGCTGACAGACAGACGGATGGACGGACAGCGGAGGCTTAATAATCGGGTTCCGTTGGTTACCGTTTGGATACGGAACCCTAAAAAAACATAGCGTGTGCAGCCTTCTTTCTACGTCGTATTTACTACGGCGCCATCCGAGGCGCCACTGAACTAGGTATGCTTAGGCCTAAAATGATTATGAAACAATATTTTCTGCTGAACAACATTCAAATTGTCGGTTTGTTGACATTATAATTAAATACGTCGACAAATTAATTAATAAAGAATCAAAACAAATACAGTACAAAGTCCATCGCATTGGATTTGACTGACCTTTGATTTGTAGTTGTAGGTGAAAATGCAACATTAATTGATTGTATATTGTACCTTAACTCACGCGCATAGGGATTGCCTCGCCAGTTTGATCGCGATCTTGCCGCGAGAACATCAATCAAGTAATGTAAATAGTCTGTACCTAGTTTACAGTCGGAAAATATTGAAATATGCCCGGGATGCACGTAAGTAGCCTTTGATAACCTAAGCGACAACCTAAATGTGACCCTCAAGTGATTTTTGGCGTCGTTGATGATGATTCTAATGTGAACTGTGAATCTGTAATTTGAAAATTGCGAAAACCTGTGAGGTCTAATTCATTAGTTTATAACGTCTTTATTTATGACTTAAAAATGCAATATACTTAGGTGTTTTATAAATTTGATTTCAAATAAACCATATCAGAGCCCTTGAGGCAGTTTAGAAACTCTGACACCAGGGTGTGTCGGGTCGTTAGACCTTACTGCCCACACGATAAGAAGAAGACGATTAATTTGATGCTGTCCTGTATTATTTATTTAAGTTAGGTGTGGAAATGAAACTAAACTGAAGTTCAGCAAAACTTTATCAATATTTTCCTTAATTTTCGTAAACAAAAATGTGTAAATTTCCGTCATCTGCACCTATCGTCTTATCAAAGAACATTATTTTATTTTCCCTGATTTTAAAATTAATCCTACTTATTTAATTTATCTATACTTGTTAATATTAGAGGTATAAAGCTGGGGGGCTACTCTCTAACGAAATCCGTAGTTTCGGGCTTAGTTGCGGGCGTTCGTATTCTACTCCGTATCACCTACAGACTTACGATTAGTCCCGAACCCGAACTGAGAATGAATTACAACACGATTTCACAGTAACTGTCAAATCGTGTTATCATTAGTTCTCAGTGGTTAGGTGATACGAAGTAGAAAATGCCCGCCCGAAACTAAGCCCGAAACTACGGATTTCGTTAGAGAGTAGCCCCCCTGAAAAGTTTGTTGTTTGGTTGACCTCGCTAATCTCAATCTCGAACTACTGTTTCGAAAAAAATCTTTCAGTGTTGGATAGCCCATTTACCGAGGAAGGATATAGGCTATATAACATCACGCTATGACCAAAAGGAGCAGAGCATTCATTCAAAATGTGACGCAGACGAAGTTGCGCGGGTCAGCTAGTACGTGTATAATTATGATAGCTAGCTACTAGTTTCAAAGCCGGGGGCTAGTAACTAGTCAGCTTAAACTTTCGTCAATGCCATAACATACTTTCATAGAGGTTAAGTACACTCGGACATTGTTGAGTCGCCATTGACACCACTTTTACCTTGCCTCTAACATGATTAAAGTATTAGATTACCACATTCTTTATTCATACCTTCGTATGTAGAGAACATGAGTTGGCGAAGATTTAATTTTATGGATCTCTAATAAATTATGTATGAATTTTCAAAATTCTGGGTTAAGCACGCCTTTGTACTTTCCTATTGGTATGTTGTTTCTGTATGTTTTAAGTGCGATAAAGAATAACATAATCGTATCCACGCCATTCCACGCATATCCACCACTGTACTTTTAGGTACGTGCATAATAAGCATTAAATGAATAATAATAATCCATGGATTTCTGAACTAAACATTTGAATTTAAGTAGGTACTCTATTTTAGCCTGAATACGTGACAAAATTTGGCACGGAATCGTGTCAAACCCTGCTAGTTTGACACGCTCTTAACTCAGAATAAATGGGACTGGCATACGCTATGCGTAGAAGCCCCTTTAAACGAATAAAGAGAATAAAAAACTCAGAATACCCAACTGGTATCCTACTAGGTACTCATAGTGGTTAGGTATACTTATACCAAAGTAAGTTTATACCTACTACTTCAAACTATCATGTTGTGATAATGATAGAATAGATATCACAATAAAATTAGAATCAATATTACGACATAATTGCCATTCGTATTATTGGCCCTGACTTATGTATGAGTCACTGTCTCGAGTCGTATCCTCATATTTAGCACACTGATATTCTCAAACTTAACAAAAAATAAGGAAGCGTGAGATAACGGTTATGATAACACTATGAAAAACATTATTCTCCCGCGTTTGAACGTCTTATCTGCGCCTGCGCAACGATAAGCTCAGTTATGCTCTGATTTTTATTCTTATCAAAAATTTAAAGCGGTTACCAAAAACCTGCTTTATAATTTAAACTTTATCATCACGTTATAGAACTGAGAATTCAGGAAACTCCATCAGCAAATACTGGCTTAATTAAATTAATTATAAAATATTCCGCTTTTGATTACTTTTGTACACCAGACGTTATTTCTTGGCCAGTGACCTCGTTAGCTCTATTGCGTGGTGGACTCTGACCGCTCGTTGCATCGCTACACCCAAGATAACCATCATTACAACGTTTATGCGATGATCAAAGACGCACCGTCATTAGACGACATTAATTTCTTCCAGTCGTATAAGGAATCGTGTATCAATCGTACTTGACATTTCACCGCTATCGAATTGATCTTCTAAATAGACTGTACGAACCTTTTATAAAGTTAAATGTCGTTGTTATTGCAATAATAGTTACGACTACGAGTTAAACTGTTTATTGACGAATTCTTCTCTCTCTTTTCAGATGGATAGCAGCTCAGAAGCGATGGAGTTGAGGCGGGAGTTGGACGCGGTGCGGAATGCGCTGCAGCAGCAATCGGAGTCCGTCCTAAAGCAGCGACACCAGCTGGTGGAGGCGGGACACGCCCTCGCCGCCAGGGACAAGAAGGCGGCGCAGGAGAGGCGACTCAGACAAGACCAACTCGCACTCGTACTACGATCGTTAGTCCTTCTAGAATCCCGCCTCACCAGGGAACAGAATCAAATACACGTCGCACTCCACCAAAAAGAAAAAATCATCAAAACACAACAAGAAGAAATCGCAAAACTGAAAGCACGCAAGTCATACTGCAGCAATTGCCAGCAACTGCTTGGCTTCACCAGCGAACAGACCAACATTGAGACAGATCCCGAATTCCAGAGCTTAGAAAGTACGGATTCCAGATTCCAAAATACGTTCGTTAGAAGCTGTAGTTATCGTGAAAGAAATTCTCCACCGGTATTCCAAAAAAATACTAGGTTAAGCAAGAGCTTTCAGTACCAGCTGCCGAAAAGTGAGATTGTTTATGGCAATACGAGTTCTAGCGAAGAAGGGAACACTGCCAGTGTCGGCAGTAAGGGTACATTTATCAAAAACAAACAAGCGTTTGTGAGACGAGACGTCTTCAGAAGGTCGAGGAAATACTCGGGAAGAAAGAATAACAACAAGTATGCAGACAACATGCAGAAGGGTTACAATAACCAAGCAAATAACAGCAGTAGTGCTGAAGAGTGTATTGGTATGAGTTACCAAGTAAACCACGATGACGAAATCACCGCAAATCAAATTGCCAATGATATCAGAAAAGCATCTATGAAAATTGACCAGCTTATAGGAGAAGCTGCAAAGAAAGAACAAGAAAACACCGCCAGTGAATCCGAGAAAACTTACTCTACAAAAATGGAGAGACTACACGGAATCAAACGGCAAGCGTCAGATGAAATAAAGGCGAACAGACAACTTTTCCTGAGTAACGTTCTCAGCGAAGAGGGCACTGAAAAACCCTGGTATTGTAATGTTAGTGATCCTGAACAAGAAGGAGACTGTTTGGATCAAAGACCACTGAGCAATAAATCAAAATCAACAGATGATCTGTTGGGGGTTGGTTTCAACAGTGGTGTACATGATGCTGGAGTAGTAGGCGCTAAAAACGAAGTATTGTGCAATAACATAATGAACAACAATGCGAGATTCAGTTCCAGGTTTGATGATAAGAACAATAACACAGAATCAAACTTAAACAAGCAGGCGGCTAATGCTGAAGTAAATGAAAATTGGTATGCTAGCACTAGTGATGCAGATGAGAATCCGACTAATGAGATTTATAAAAATAACCCGGTACTGGAGTGCGTCAATCAAATATTGCTTCAAAATTCTTTAGATGATAGTAGTAATGATAATTCTAAGTCTAGTGAAGCACCAAGCCCTAAAGCATCCACAAAGCGTGTACAGTTCTCCACTCTCAACAGCATCTCCTATGATGAAAAAGTAAGATCTAACAATAACACCAGCAACACGCTGCCTAGATCAGATAAGAGAGCAAACAAAATCGTTAAGTTCAGCTTAGAGACCGCATCAGAACACAGTTATGAAGTGCCAAACACAGCTCAGGGCTTCCAGTATGAGATACAAAGCTTGTACAGCAATGAATATGAGCCTATCATTACAAAAAGCAATGATTCTAAACCAGCGCCACTTCCGCGTACCGTGCAAGCCAATGAAAAACCAGCGATTCCTAAAATAAGAGGCTCTATAGTAAAAAACATGGCCGCCAACTTAGAAAATCGTAACGCTAACAATGTCGTTGAAAAAAAAATTGATAACGATCTCGGGTCTATGAAAATATTTAATAAGAGAAAAGTGCCAAGAACTCCTCCCGCCCTACCGCCAAAGCCAAAGAACCTTTCGGCTAAATGGAAAGCCGAAAACACTGTCAAACAAATGACAGAGCAGTTAGACTCTGAAGCCGTTGCGGCTAACCAACGGGTTGCAGATGTTAAGACGAGAAAAGTGGGACAAGTAGCAACTGTCAACAGTATAGAGCCTGACTACTGCTCCATTTCAGAGATAAATGTTCCAGTAGTCAGCAATGGTAAGAGGGAGTTGCTTCTCACACAGCCAACGGTCGAGATCCACAACGAGCAGTACCCAGTCCACGCCGTCAGTCCAAGAAACAGCGTCGCTAAAGTGGTATCGTTGCCAAGGATCCAGAACAAGATCAGTGACAAAGACATTCCTAAGCTTCCTCATGTCACTGAGATCATCATTCCGGATGAAGATGAGAAGTCGAACGATGAACAAAGTCGCTCCTTCCAGCAGACTACTGACAGTTACTTGACTAACTTTGCTATGCATCCTCTGCAACCAAAATTGGACCCTCGTGCTTCCATACAGATGGGCAACACAGTGTCATCTATACTATCTGAGATCAACAAGGGTGGTAAGGGAGGCAACAAGCAGATCAATTTGACGGAACTGGACAATCAGTTCAGTCATGGACCCGAGAAAAATCAGTCTAACAATGCAGAATTGCACAAAGCAGAATATTTCGACGACATGGACAAATTCGATTTGTCCCAAAATTTTGAGGAATTTAAGATAGACGATGAACTCGGCAGCATAGTTGCAGAGGAATACCGCATCAGCTCCGGCAGCAGTGACGGTTCCATGTCGGATGTCGTAACCGAAAATCTTACCAATGTACCTGATAAAGATAAAGAGCATAATACTACTCCTAAGGATGACAATGGAAACGCTGATAATTTTCTTGAAAATAACGAGAGTGCCTTGAGCAAAGGCTCGTCGAAAAATGCTAAGTTGTCTAATAAGCCTGATCTCCTTTCAAATATAGAGAATTTAGAGACTGAATCAGTAAGGAACTCAGACATTGAGTCCAGTAATTCGTCTGGGAGCAACAGCGGCTCTTACAACACTGTGAAGTGCGAGCCGAGGATGGTGCTAAACAACAATCCAGAGATAAATGCGCCCAAAACAAAAGGAACCTTCGATTTCTTCTTAGAGACGTCTGGTCTTAGTTCTAAGTCTATTTTCACGCCAAGCAAGCACTATTTGGGCTTGAGGCCACCGAGTGCCAACCACAAGAGTGTGTTGAAGCCTAGAGATATAAAGATGCGCGTGAAGAATAATATTACAACGAACAAAATCAACGAAAAACCTATGACGACTGCTATTAAATATTTCGAGCCCTACGTGTAAACTAATTGTTAGTTATTGTGTATTTTATTTTAATGAAATGCTTAAAACTATTTATTGTAAAAAAATGAACTTGCCGGCGTAATACTATATACTAATGTATTTATGTAATTGTAAATATTATGATTATTATACCTAGTTATTTTTCAATTATAAAATATTTAACATTCATGAAAATGTTTTATTTCAATTCCTTGTAAGTTACTAAATTCTAATAAATGTTTTTTGTATTTACTTGTTCATAAATAGAAACTTAACAAGATGATGAGATCAAAATAGGAGAAAGAGCCACGCGTTTACACCAGAGATGTGCGAGGATGGAAAGCGCGGGATATGTTTGTTAGTATCGCTTCATTTACCTAGCCTCGCTCAGCGCAAGCGATGCTATTGTTTCTTAAGAGGAAATGCTGGCGGCGAGACTTTATATGTGAAAGATCACAATTCGAGGTTTAGCTCTCGACTGTTTTCTCCTCAAATATTGAACCGAGATAAGAGATATTTCACAAACTGATGAAAAAGAATGTATACTGTGTCTCTATGTTTTCCTTTTTTGATTAATAGTTGCCAAATTTGTACACTAGGGCTCTGTTGACAGCGTTTTATCGGTCAATTTTGAGCATTTTGTGAAAGTTCTAGTACTTTATACGGTTATTAAATCATCAAAAAGGAAAACACAGTATATATCCTTCTTATTCAGTTTGTGAAATATCTTTTAAATCGGTATAATATTAAAGGAGAAAATAGTCGAGAGCCAAACGTCGAGTTATGACTTTTTACATACCACCATAAAGAGTGGTTGTTCCCGTACATGAAAACTGACCATGCCGGGTTTAAGGCGCGTAAGTTTGCTTTAACGCTTGATCTAACCCGGCTGGTGAATGTTGCAACGCGGGTACCGGATGTTGACGCCCATACAGCCAATTGTTTGGACCTTCTGTTGACAACTGATCCGGGCAGTCTTTCAGTATCGGTCTCAGCTCCGCTGGGAACGTCTGACCACTGCCTGGTGAAGTCCGTGTTGACCTGCTCTCCTCCAGATAAGAGTCCTAGAGGCACGAGGCGAGTATATATAACTTTAAACTAAACAGAACCATTAACTTAACAAATAAGTTAAAGCTAAATAGAACAATTATTAAAAAACTGATATTTTTACAATATTAATATTATATTGATTATAATTATACAAATAAATTTATATAATAGAACTATTATTTTTATAACTAACTTAAAACTAAATAGAACTTTTATTTTTGCAATAATCATTTTAAAAATAACTTGAAACAAATTAGGACTTCTATTTTTACAATAATAAAATACTAAAAACTAAATTACAATATAAATTATTTTGAAAGTACTCTCTTGCACTTGTTATCGATGAAAGATTTGGCACTATCTTTATCAAATCAAATCAAATCAAAAGGCATTTATTCAAACTAGGCTGAAAATCAGCACTTTTTGAACGTCAAAATTTACATGAAGACAGTCCCCCAAATCGCCCTGCCCGTCACCACTTCCTAGTGTTTTAGCTGGGAAGAAGAAGTGGCCAACAAACTCCCCAGCAACACAACTGTCTGTTAAGTTTAAAGAACTTGAATTTATATAACATTATTCAACATTTTATGATAGATGATGTCCGCTAGCATACTATTTTATCCCAAAAATTACATATGAAACAATGATAAAACTAATTACATATATAGGTAATTAAATAAGTAAACTCAAGCATACAATACTAATCAAAATGAGCCTCCAGGAATAAATGACGTGCCCGCTTACATTTTCAACAATGCAATTTAACCATAATCTGTGACCCAAAGTCACAACTGATAAACTAGGACCATCGCAGTTAAATTATAACACTTAAAAATTTTAACAATAATAAACCACGGACAGCAAGACGACCAGTCACCACAAGCAGCACCCGTTCACGAGCATAACGCAAAGATCAGCCATTACCTCCCTCGCCATATTAGAGGGAAGGAGGTAACCCGATCCCCGACGCTACCGCAAGCTGCGACGTCTAAGGGAGCATGACGAACCTGTTGCCGGTTTCTCAAACAAAATCATACTTATCAATTTGTCGAGGTCGCTAATTAACCACATACTGCAATACAACTCATAAAAAAAAACAAGTTAATGAGAAGATTATGTCAATAAATAAAAAAAAAAAAACAAAAATGACCTATACGGTCAGAATAATAAACAATGTCATCTTGAGCAAGTAAAGAATCTACGAAAGAACATTTAGCATTGTCTCGTGTTCAACACAGCGACCAACTATTTTTATCGTCGAAGTAATCGTTTATAGTATAGTATGCCTTCGAAATAAGGTTAAATTTCACTTTCGCTTTAAAAGCATTAAAAGGCAAGTCTAGAAAAGAAAGAGGTAACTTATTATAAAAGCGGATACCGATCCCCACAAAATGGCCCTGGACCCTACGAAGACGGTGGAAAGGAACATGTAGTTTGTGCTTATTTCTGGTGTTAAAGCTGTGGATATTATTATTATTATATCACTAGTTTTGGCATATAAATGTATATTTTGCCTGATATACACTATGTTGGCAAAAATGAACTGCGAAGCAACCCTGAGAATACCTATTTCGATGGATCTATTCTAATCTCAGCTCTTGATTCGGCGCGCTTCTGCTGGGCTATGCCGGCACCAGCGTTCGCGCCCTTCCCCTTTCTGGGGTCCTTATGTCCTGCGCTGCTTGGACAGGGGCAGCCTCCGGGACCTGTTGGATCTCTTCAACGGTCGGAGGGGGGGGGGGCTCCTGCGCCTTCTTCCTCCTCTTCTTTCCCCCTCCCCTCTTGTGTCTCCTCCGCCCTAAAGGGGCAGCTCCGCGCTCCGTGGGCCCGTTCGCTGCCGCCATCAATGACGCGCCCTGGGTCGCCTCCTTGGCCAGTTGGCTCCCTTCTGCGGGTTGCGGGCGCGTCGATCCAGTCGTGATGGCGACAGTGCCAATGTTGAAATTAACAATTGGTAGGCCCTTTTATACAACGCTAACCCCACCTCGATGTCAATGTCAATTTGGGTCCAGTAAGTAAATTAGGTACCTATTAATCCATTACACTTTCTCATCGTTAATCAGGTGGACCCGCTCGCTACTAGACCCGCGGGTCCACTTGGCCACATTATGGACCCAAGTGCACACTTTTAAAAAATCAATCACTTAAAGCTACCAGTGGTTACAGTCGAGCGCAACATTGGTTAGTCAAAATACAATAAAACGCATTTCAATTAGTTTAAAACCTTTACTCTCAATCAAAATTTTAAATACGTCTAAATGTTATACATATAAGTAAAATCAAGACCACCTAAGTAACGTAACTTAACCTTGAATTAAGCGATACTCGTGCACTTAATTAAGGTTTTATTACAGTAAATAATATTTTGTTTTAGTGTTAGTGGTATCGTGTTTGAAAAAACACAAAACAAAAATGATAACTGAAAATGAAAATATCTGCAAAGAATATTGATTTAACCGATAATCTTTCAGTTAGCTCACGAAACATAAACTTTAGATAAGTCATTATTCCCCGGATTTAAATTGTAACCTGATAGCTAATATGATCCCGTAAGTAATAAAAAAAACAGCTGGCAAGATGCCCAGGGACAACTCGTCAGCTGGTGCATTTAAATAGGCGATAGATGCTTCTACGTTATACCGTTCACGGCATCATCTGATAGTCTTCCCACCGGGATACAGCCAGCTGACATGTTTATTTACTCACAATATCATATGAACTGTCATCTGATAAATTTAGAAGAAATTACTGAACAAACAGGATTAATTTTTAAAGTGTGCCTGGATGGCCAAAAACAGGTTTTTGAAAACTCGTTATTCATACCCAGGAATCGAACCGATTGATTTTGAAAAAACAAGGATCAAATTCTGGCAAGTAATAATACATGGTAAACTAAAAGAAAGAGCTCATTTTCAACACAGTAGTTTTTAAATTTAAAAAAAAAATCAACTGTTCGTATTTCTTTCAAAAATCAACAATGCAGTTTTAGTTTTCAAAAATAACGGGCCCGAAAATGTACAACTGCATCATTAGTTTTTTTATAAATATCAGTAACGGTTTTAGTAAAACTAATTTGTTAAAAAATGAGAGCTTTCCTTTAGATTGCCATGTTTTATTCTTATTACTTCCCAGAATTTGATCCATATTAGCCACTCTTTAGGATTGCGTTCTAATACAGGTTGCGTTTTTTTTTAACTTAACCGATTCTATTCCTAGGAAGAAAGGACGATTTTTCAAAAATCCAATGATGCAGTTTTGGTTTTCATCAAAATCGGGTTCGAGACTTCTTTCAGAGTTTTACGATATTCCTCATAGTTTCGGATTTGACCATCCAGGCACTTGCGATATTATTATCTACTACTTTATATTGCTCTGACTATTTTTCTGCAAGATATTGGGTTAGCTATAATTTGAAGAATTTTGAAGAAATTGGTCAAAATTCAATTATTTTTTGAACGTGCCTCGGTTGCTACCAATACTTAACCCACCCACCGAACCGCAGCTGACGTTCACAGAGCTACATGACACAACTCTCTGAAGCAATTTTCAAGTGAGTTATCGCCCGTGAGGAAATTATTGACAAGATTAGTAGCCTGGCTTGCGGTCTAAAGGGAGGTAGAAATCGACAAAACCCTAAAAAGATTGGAACTTGCGAAAATATAAAAGAGTATTGGGTCGACCGAGAACCAAATAGATTGCTAAGGACCGTCACAACACAGATCTAGAAATAGATAGAGAAACAAAGTTTTCTAATACAGGCAAAACACGCTTCAGGTACTAGATGTAACCCACAGCTGTGTTGTGAACACATGTAAAAGAAAGTATTTTACTTGAACTGATACTATGGAGGAATTGCAAAGGACAGTAGTAAATAAAAGAGAAAAAATTTTTACAGTCAATAGTTTATTTTCAAATGGCTTAAAATCGACTCAACAATACCTTTACAATATCTTATTTATCGAACAGTCTAACGTAGGTTCCTAAGTGCATTATAAAATTTATAACAACATCTTTACAATAAATTAAGAAATAAATAAGTTTAGAGACAACAAAGAAGAAGTTACAGATACGAAAAGGATTAAAAAAATCGACTTAATTCATTTTATAAATACCTAAACAAAACTAAATAGAACTATTATTTCTTACAATATTAATTTAACAAATAAGTTAAAGCTAAATTCAGCTTTTATTTTAACATTTTTAATACCCTGATTGATAATTTTATAACTAACTTAAAACTAAATGGAACTATTTTTTTACAATAATCATTTCATAAATAACTTGAAACAAAATAGAACTTCTATTTTTACAATAGTAAAATACTTAAAACTAAATAAAGATATTAATTACAATACAAATTATTTTGAAAGTACCCTCTTGAACTTGTTATCGATGAAAGATTTGGCACTATCTTTAAACAGCCTGAACACATTCCGCCCCTTGCCTCTTCCCTTTGTCCTCCCTAACCCTGAATCCAGAGTCTCAGTGGAACTGCCTTCAGACTTCTTTTCATCTAATTTTTCTTCTATTCTTCTGTCCAGGTCAACTGAAAACTCAGTTGTTGTTGGTGTTCCCAAGCGATATAACTCTTCAAGATCCGACACTGCAGGTATTCTGGCACAAGATATATCTGCAAACGAATCGTTCACTTTCACATTTTCTTCCGTTCTTGCGTCTTGTGGACGTGAATAGGGCTTAGGTCTCCTCCTTGACGTAAAAAACTCCTCCGAAGAAAACGTAGTGGTTGGTCTATCAATAACCGCTGGAACGCACGTTGAGATATCCTCGGAAGTGTCTAAGTCAACTGGCGTCCCCCATTTACGATCCAAGGCACGGAAAGCAACGGTCAAATGCAGATGGAGTTCCATTTTCGAATAGATAGAACTTACGAATGTTACACTAATGCAAGTTGATGGTTTAATGCTGAAATTAACAATTTGTAGGCCCTTTTATACAACGCTAACCCCACCTCGATGTCAGTGTCAATTTGGGTCCAGTTAGTAAATTAGGTATTAATCCATTACACTTTCTCATCGTTAATCAGGTGTCGATTAACAGTCGCTTGTAATTAACTAATCGAGTGCAATTAGGGCCACACTAATAATTTCACATCGGTTAATTAGTCATGTGTCAGTTCAATATCACTCACCACACAAATCCATAGCATAACATTAAAAGCGAATTACTCGTATGCTTTCCTTACGAGTTCAGAAACCGGGAAATGTCCAAAACCGGTATAGGAAAGCCTGTTGCTCTACGAAGGATAAATGAAAGGTGTTTTATTAATAATGTCACACCAGGTTAATTAAGAAGTTAGGTGTCACTTAATATCAGTCATCGTAAGGTTGAGTGCACAGAACTAATAATAAAATATGACTGGTGTCACAAAAAACCAGACCGCCAAAAACGAGTCTTTGGTCAGCTGGACCCGCGCGCTACTAGACCCGCGGGTCCACTTGGCCACATAATACACTGTCTGTCTTTTTATTGGTGAACTGGACCCACATGCAAACTTTTAACAAAATCTATTGCTTAAAGCTACTAGTGGTTAGAGTCGAGCGCAACATTGGTTAGTCAAAATACAATAAAACGCATTTCAATTAGTTTAAAACGTTTACTATCAATCATAATCTTAAATATGTCTAAATGTTGTACATATAAGTGAAATCAAGACCACCTAAGTAACGTAAGTTATCCTTGAAATAAGCGATACTCGTGCACTTAATTTAGGTTTTATTACAGTAACAAATATTTGTTTTAGTGTTATCGTGTTTGAAAAAAAGCAAAACAAAACTCATAACTGAAAATGAAAATATCTGCAAAGAATATTGATTTAACCGAAATTCTTTTAGTTAGCTCACGAAACATAAACTTTGGATATGTCATTTCTCCCCGGATTAAAAATTGGAACCTGACAGTTAATATGATCCCGTAAGTAATAAAAAAATCAGCTAGCAAGATGCCGAGGAAAAACTCGTCAGCTGCTAGTCTATTCTGTAAGAAACTATTTCGATATCGAGCTTCACCTGAGTGATCAAACTCACAAAGTGAGCTTTATTGCACACAACATAAAGGTCTTCATTTGAAACTCACCTCGAATTCTACTGTCGAGATACGAAAATGTTGTTAGAGAATACCACTACTGGTGCATTTAAATAGGCGATAGATGCTCCTGCGTTATACCGTTCAGGGCATCACCTGACAATCTTCCCACCGCGATACAGCCAGCTGACATGTTTATTTATTCACAATATCATATGAACTGTCATCTGATAAATTTAGAATAAATTACTGAACATGCAGGTTGATTTTTTAAAGTGTGCCTCAATGGCCAAAAACAGGTTTTTGAAAACTCGTTATACTTACCCCAGAAACGAACCGGTTGATTTTGAAAAAATAAGGATCAAATTCTGGCAAGTAATAATACATGGCAAACTAAAGGAAATGGCACATTTTCAACAAAGTAGTTTTTTAATTTTCAAAAAAGAAAACTACTGTACCTATTTCCTTCAAAAATCAATAATGCAGTTTTAGTTTTAAAAAACAATGGGCCCGAAAATGTACAACTGGATCATTAGTTTTTTTTTTTTAATTATCAGTAACGGTTTACGTAAAACTAATTTGTTAAAAAATGAGAGCTTTCCTTTAGATTGCCATGTTTTATTCTTATTATTTCCCAGAAATTGATCCTTATTAGCTACTCTTTAGGATTGTGTTATAATACAGGTTGTGTTTTTTTTTCAAACTTAACCGATTCGATTCCTGGGAAGAAATAACGATGTTTCAAAAATCCAATGATGCAGTTTTGGTTTTCATCAAAATCAAGCTCGACACTTTTTTCAGAGTTTTACGATATTCCTCATAGTTTTGGATTTGACCATTCGCGCAGTTTCGATATATTATCTACCACTTTATCGAGAGCTGACAATTTTTCTGCAAGATATTGGGTTAGCTATAATTTAAAGAATTTTCTATCGGGATAAATTGATCAAAATTCTTTTTTTTTTCAACGTACGTACCCGGCTACCAATGCTTAACCCACCCATCGAACCGCAGCTGACGTTCACATAGCTTCATGATACAACTCTCTGAAGCAAATTACAAGTAAGTTATCGCCCGTGAGGAAATGATTGACAAGATTGGTAGCCTGGCTTGCGGTCTAAAGGGAGGTAGAAGTCGACAAAACCCTAAAAGGGTTGGAACTTGCGAAAATATAAAAGAGAATTAGGTTGACCGAGAACCAAATAGATTGCTAAGGACCGTCACAACACAGATCTAGAAATAGGTGGAGGAAGAGCAAAGTTTCTAATACAGGCAAAACACGCTTCAGGTACTAGATGTAACCCACAGCTATGTTGTGAACACATATGTAAAAGAAAGTATTTTACTTGAACTGATACTATGGAGGAATTGCAAAGGACAGTAGAAAATAAAAGAGAAAACGATTTTATAGTCAATAGTTTATTTTAAAATGGTTTAAAATCGACTCAACAATACCTTTACAATATCTTATTTATCGAACAGTCTAACGTAGGTTCCTAAGTGCATTATAAAATTTATAACAACATCTTTACAATAAGTTAAGAAATAAATAAGTTTAGAGACAACAAAGAAGAAGTTACAGATACGAAAAGGATTAAAAAAATCGAATTAATTCATTTTATAAATACCTAAACAAAACTAAATAGAACTATTATTTCTTACAATATTAATTTAACAAATAAGTTAAAGCTAAATACAGCTTTTATTTTAACATTATTAATACCTTGTTTGATAATTTTATAACTAACTAAAAACTAAACAGAATTATTTTTTTACAATAAACATGTTATGAATAACTTGAAACAAAATAGAACTTCTATTTTCACAATAACTTAAAACTAAATAGAACTATTTTGTCACAATAATCATTTTATAAATAACTTGAAACGAAATAGAACTTCTTTTTTTACAATAATAAAATACTTAAAACTAAATAAAAATATTAATTACAATATAAATTATTTTGAAAGTACCCTCTTGAACTTGTTATCGATGAAAGATTTGGCACTATATTTAAACAGCCTGAACGCATTCCGCCCCTTGCCTCTTCCCTTTGTCCTCCCTAACCCTGAATCCAGAGTCACAGTGAAACTGCCTTCAGACTTCTTTTCATCTAAGTTTTCTTCTCTTCTTCTATCCAGGTCGACTGAAAACTCAGTTGTTGTTGGTGTTCCCAAACTGGATAACTCTTCAAGATCCGACACTGCAGGTATTCTGGCACAAGATATGTCTGCAAACGAATCGTTCACTTTCACATTTTCTTTCCTTCTTTCGTCTTCTGGACGTGAATAGGGCTTCGGTCTCCTCCTTGACGTAAAAAACTCCTCCGAAGAAAACGTAGTGGTTGGTCTATCAATAACCGCTGGAACGCACGTTGAGAGATCCTCAGAAGTGTCCAAGTCAACTGGCGTCCCCCATTTACGATCCAAGGCACGGAAAGCAACGGTCAAATGCAGATGGAGTTCCATTTCTGAATAGATATAACTTACGAATGTTACACTAATACAAGTTAATGGTCTAATGTTGAAATTAACAAGTGTTAGGCCCTTTTATACAACGCTAACCCCACCTCGATGTCAGTGTCAATTTGGGTCCAGTTAGTAAATTAGGTATTAATCCATTACACTTTCTCATCGTTAATCAGGTGTCGATTAACAATCGCTTGTAATTAGTTAATTGAGTGCAATTAGGGCCATACTAATAATTTCACACCGGTTAATTAGTTATGTGTCAGTTCAATATCAGTCACCACACAAATCCATAACATAACATTGAAAGCGATACTACTCGTATGCTTTCCATACGAGTTCAGAAACCGGGAAACGTCTAAAACCGGGATAGGAAAGCCTGTTACTGTACGAAGGATAAATAAAAAGTGTTTTATTTATAATGTCACGCCAGGTTAATTAAGAAGTTAGGTGTCACTTGACATCAGTCACCGTTAGGTTATTTGCACAAAAATAATAAAAAAATGACTGGTGTCAAAAAACCAGACCGCCAAAAACGAGTCTTTGGCCAGCTGGACCCGCTCGCTACTAGACCCGCGGGTCCATTTGTCCACATAATATATTTTCTGTCTTTTTATTGGTGAACTGGACCCACATGCAAACTTTTAACAAAATCTATCGCTTAAAGCTACCAGTGGTTACAGTCGAGCGCAACATTGGTTAATTAAAAATATAATAAAACGCATTTCGATTCGTTTAAAACGTTTACTACCAATCAAAATCTTAAATCTGTCTAAATGTTGTACATATAAGTAAAATCAAGACCACCTAGTAACCTGACTTAACCTTGAAATAAGCCAAACTCGTGCACTTAATTTATGTTTTATTACAGTAAAGAATATTTAGTTTTAGTGTTAGTGTTATAGTGTTTGAAAAAAGCAAAACAAAACAAAAATGATAAATGAAAATATCTGCAAAGGATATTGATTTAACCGAAAATCTTTCAGTTAGCTCACGAAACATGTCATTTCTCCCCGAATTAAAAATTGTAACCTGACAGTAATATGATCCCGCAAGTAATAAAAACATCAGCTAGCAAGATGCCCAGGGAAAACTCGTCAGCTGGTGCATTTAAATAGGCGATAGATGCTCCTGCGTTATACCGTTCACGGCATCACCTGACAATCTTCCCACCGGGATACAGCCAGCTGACATGTTTATTTATTCACAATATCATATGAACTGTCATCTGATAAATTTAAAATAAATTACTGAACATACAGGTTGATTTTTTAAAGTGTGCCTCAATGGCCAAAAACAGGTTTTTGAAAACTGAAAAGGAAAACGTTATTCCTACCCTAGAAACGAACCGGTTGATTTTGAAAAAATGAGGATCAAATTCTGGCAAGTAATAATACATGGCAAACTAAAGGAAATGGCACATTTTCAACAAAGTAGTTTTTTAATTTTCAAAAAAGAAAACAACTGTACGTATTTCCTTCAAAAATCAATAATGCAGTTTTAGTTTTCAAAAACAATGGGCCCGAAAATCTACAACCGCATCATTAGTTTTTTTTAAACATCATTAACGGTTTGGGTAAAAGTAATTTGTTAAGAAATGAGAGCTTTCCTTTAGATTGCCATGTTTTATTCTCATTACTTCCCAGAATTTGATCCTTATTAGCTACTCTTTAGGATTGTGCTATAATACAGGTTGTTTTATTTTTTTTCAAACTTAACCGATTCGATTCCTGGGAAGAAATAACGATTTTTCAAAAATCCAATGATGCAGTTTTGGTTTTCATCAAAATCGGGCTCGAGACTTCTTTCAGAGTTTTACGATATTCCTCATAGTTTCGGATTTGACCATCCAGGCACTTTTGATTTATTTTCTACCACTTTATAGTGAGCTGACTATTTTTCTGCAAGATTTTGGGTTAGCTATTATTTGAAGAATTTTCAATCGGGAGAAATAGATCAAAATACAATATTTTTTTCAACGTGCGTGGGTGGCTACCAATGCTTAACCCACCCACCGAACCGCAGCTGACGATCACATAGCTTCATGATACAACTCTCCGAAGCAATTTACAAGTGAGTTATCGCCCGTGAGGAAATGATTGACAAGATTGGTAGCCTGGCTTGCGGTCTAAATGGAGGTGGAAATCGACAAAACCCCAAAAGGGTTGGAACTTGCGAAAATATAAAAGAGTATTAGGTCGACCGAGAACCAAATAGATTGCTAAGGACCGTCACAACACAGATCTAGAAATAGATGGAGGAAGAGCAACGTTTTCTAATACAGGCAAAACACTCTTCAGGTACTAGATGTAACCCACAGCTGTGTTGTGAACACATATGTAAAAGAAAGTATTTTACTGGAACTGATACTATGAGATTTTACAGTCAATAGTTTGTTTTAAAATGGCTTAAAATCGACTCAACAATACCTTTACAATATCTTATTTACCGAACAGTCTAACGTAGGTTCCTAAGTGCACTATAAAATTTATAACAACATCTTTACAACAAATTAAGAAATAACCGAAATGGCCGTTTCAACTTAGTCTTCTTGGAACACAAATCATACTCTTAGATCCAGAGACATTTTAAATCTATATTAAATTGTCAAGATAATACGAATATTACTGCTAAACGAGTAAGGTTATTTTAACCGTTATAATTATCTTTAGGAGTGGCGGTCCGATATAGAAATTGGAAAGCACCAATAAGGCAGATGCGCCCCTTTTTCATTGGACGTCAAATTGAATTAGCCATCTAAGGTGGCCCTTGGATCGTTCGACTGGCGTAGTGGCGTAGTGGCGTCTGTAGCAACCATACCACCGGCTGGAAAGGCTTCCCTCTATTTTTATATTACTCTTTGGCTGTTCTGCATGCGCGCGGCGCCCCAAGCTCCGAGGGCGACTGTGCCAAAGCCGTCAATTTTGGCAGTGTCATTTTGGTTTTATTGTAAAATAGTGTAGTTGTAAGTTATTTCTTGTGTTGTGTAGTTTTTTTTATTACTTTATTTTATGCCTTTTTTATTTGGTAAGACTAATTATATTTTTATGTTTAATGCCGGCTGTAGCGATGCCGGAACCTGTACCAGTCAACCTGCTACATCCCTCGAAACCCAGCTGGTGAAATGCCCCCATTGCTCCCAGGCACGTTTTTTTAAAGGCGAACGGGGTTTAAAGATCCACTATGGCAAGGTTCACAAGCCACATAGTGTACCTTTGTGCCCCCAAAGCCCAGCCAATTCCCAAACATCTACTGATTTAGAACCACTTTGGACAACTCTAACTAAATTAAAAAATTTAATACCTTTGCTGAAGAGAGTTCCTCGGGGTGCAAGACGGTTTGTTGCGCTGAGTTTAGCGCGATGCGTACGTCTTGCGACCCAGGAGAACACACTAAGTGCCTGGGAGGCTTTACTCACCTTCCCTTATAGGATTCTGCATGTCCAAAAAAATTTGGCTTCAAAAAAAAACATTAACGACCCAAATTAAAGACAATTGTAACAATTCGACCTTCGTTTTAGATCCAAAATTACCCGTTTTCAATAACGTTTCTCAGAAAGGCGTGTGTTCACTTGTGGAAGCAAAATTAAGCGAAGGTGACATTAGGGGAGCAGCCAGGTTGTTATTTAGTAGTGATGTGGTGGCGCCTTACTCTCCAGATACTATTTCAGCTTTGGAGAGTAAACACCCAGCGCCTGCGGATGACCTCACCTTCCCTGATCCCCCCGACAACCCCAATCCGGATTCATCTTTCTTCCAAATTTCAGTCCCCCAATTGATGGCAGCCGTGAGCTCCTTCAGAAGTGGTTCCGCTGGCGGCCTCGACGGCTTGACTCCTCAGCATTTAAAGGACCTCTTAAGTCCAGGCGCCGGGGAAGCTGGTGAGTCGCTTTTGAAGGAGCTGTCGGCTCTCGTCACTTTAATGCTGTCCGGCGGTGTGAACGATGCTGTCGTCAATACCTTGTACGGGGCCAACCTATGTGCCCTGCGCAAGAAAGACGGCGGCATTCGACCCATTGCCGTCGGATGCACCTATAGGCGTATAGCAGCCAAAATTTGTTGTAAATTATATAGCAAATCGCTAACTCAGAAATTTCAGCCCTTACAGCTTGGTTTTGGATCCAGAGCGGGCTGCGAGGCTGCCGTAGATGCCTTTTCAACGTTTTTAAATTCTGAGAAGAGTGAGGTTAGCCTCAAGGTTGACGTTAAAAACGCCTTTAATTCTGTTAATAGGGACACCTTGTTGGCAGAAGTAAAAAAAGAATTACCAGAAATTTACGGCTTTTTGTGGCAATGCTACAGGTACCCTTCAAAATTATTATACAAGGACAAAGTTTTAGAATCTGCAGTTGGCTGCCAACAAGGTGACCCTCTCGGGCCAGTCATTTTCAGCTTGGCTATCCATCCCATCATTTGTAAACTAAATTCAAAATTTAATGTCTGGTATTTAGATGATGGAACTTTAGGGGGTGACGTGAACACAGTTTTGAAAGATTTCGAATTCCTGAAGAAACAGTTCCAATCCATCGGCCTTGACCTCAACCACTCCAAATGTGAAATTTTTCTTTGTGACAATACCGACAGACAAATGACTCAACAGAAATTCAACTCAATTGCTCCAGATATCAAAATTTTAGACAAGAGTTCACTTCACCGTCCAGAAGACTTTCGTTCTTTCGTCTTTTGGACGTGAATAGAGCTTCGGTCTCCCCTTTGACGTAAAAAACTCCTCCGAAGAAAACGTAGTGGAAGGTCTATCAATAACCGCTGGAACGCACGTTGTGAGATCATCAGAAGTGTCCAAGTCAACTGGCGTCCCCCATTTACGATCCAAGGCACGGAAAGCAACGGTCAAATGCAGATGGAGTTCCATTTCTGAATAGATAGAACTTACGAATGTTACAATAATACAAGTTGATGGTTTAATGTTGAAATTAACAATTGGTAGGCCCTTTTATACAACGCTAACCCCACCTCGATGTCAGTGTCAATTTAGGTCCAATTAGTAAATTAGGTATTAATCCATTACACTTTCTCATCGTTAATCAGGTGTCGATTAACAATCGCTTGTAATTAGTTAATTGAGTGCAATTAGGGCCATACTAATAATTTCACACCGGTTAATTAGTTATGTGTCAGTTCAATATCAGTCACCACACAAATCCATAACATAACATTGAAAGCGATACTACTCGTATGCTTTCCATACGAGTTCTGAAACCGGGAAATGTCCAAAACCGGGATAGGAAAGCCTGTTGCTGTACGAATACGAAGGATAAATAAAAAGTGTTTTATTCATAATGTCACACCAGGTTAATTAAGAAGTTGGGTGTCACTTAACATCAGTCACCGTAAGGTTATTTGCACAAAAATAATAAAAAAATTACTGGTGTCAAAAACCAGACCGCCAAAAACGAGTCTTTGGTCAGCTGGACCCGCTCGCTACTAGACCCGCGGGTCCACTTGGCCACATAATATATTTTCTGTCTTTTTATTGGTGAACTGGGCGCACATGCAAACTTTTAACAAAATCTATCGCTTAAAGCTACCAGTGGTTACAGTCGAGCGCAACATTGGTTAATTAAAAATATAATAAAACGCATTTCGATTCGTTTAAAACGTTTACTACCAATCAAAATCTTAAATCTGTCTAAATGTTGTACATATAAGTAAAATCAAGACCACCTAGTAACCTGACTTAACCTTGAAATAAGCCAAACTCGTGCACTTAATTTATGTTTTATTACAGTAAAGAATATTTAGTTTTAGTGTTAGTGTTATAGTGTTTGAAAAAAGCAAAACAAAACAAAAATGATAAATGAAAATATCTGCAAAGGATATTGATTTAACCGAAAATCTTTCAGTTAGCTCACGAAACATGTCATTTCTCCCCGAATTAAAAATTGTAACCTGACAGTAATATGATCCCGCAAGTAATAAAAACATCAGCTAGCAAGATGCCCAGGGAAAACTCGTCAGCTGGTGCATTTAAATAGGCGATAGATGCTCCTGCGTTATACCGTTCACGGCATCACCTGACAATCTTCCCACCGGGATACAGCCAGCTGACATGTTTATTTATTCACAATATCATATGAACTGTCATCTGATAAATTTAAAATAAATTACTGAACATACAGGTTGATTTTTTAAAGTGTGCCTCAATGGCCAAAAACAGGTTTTTGAAAACTGAAAAGGAAAACGTTATTCCTACCCTAGAAACGAACCGGTTGATTTTGAAAAAATGAGGATCAAATTCTGGCAAGTAATAATACATGGCAAACTAAAGGAAATGGCTCATTTTCAACAAAGTAGTTTTTTAATTTTCAAAAAAGAAAACAACTGTACGTATTTCCTTCAAAAATCAATAATGCAGTTTTAGTTTTCAAAAACAATGGGCCCGAAAATCTACAACCGCATCATTAGTTTTTTTTAAACATCATTAACGGTTTGGGTAAAAGTAATTTGTTAAGAAATGAGAGCTTTCCTTTAGATTGCCATGTTTTATTATTATTATTTCCCAGAAATTGATCATTATTAGCTACTCTGTAGGATTGTGTTATAATACAGGTTGCGTTTTTTTTTTTTTCAAACTTAACCGATTCGATTCCTGGGAAGAAAGGACGATTTGTCAAAAATCCAATGATGCAGTTTTGGTTTTCATCAAAATCAAGCTCGACACTTTTTTCAGAGTTTTACGATATTCCTCATAGTTTTGGATTTGACCATCCGCGCAGTTTCGATATATTATCTACCACTTTATAGTGAGCTGACTATTTTTCTGCAAGATATTGGGTTAGCTATAATTTAAAGAATTTTCAATCGGAATAAATTGATCTAAATTCTTTTTTTTTTTCAACGTACGTACCCGGCTACCAATGCTTAACCCACCCATTGAACCGCAGCTGACGTTCACAGAGCTACATGATACAACTCTCTGAAGCAATGTACAAGTGAGTTATCGCCCGTGAGGAAATTATTGACAAGATTAGTAGCCTGGCTTGCGGTCTAAAGGGAGGTAGAAATCGACAAAACCCTAAAAAGATTGGAACTTGCGAAAATATAAAAGAGTATTGGGTCGACCGAGAACCAAATAGATTGCTAAGGACCGTCACAACACAGATCTAGAAATAGATAGAGGAAGAGCAAAGTTTTCTAATACAGTTAAAACACGCTTCAGGTACTAGATGTAACCCACAGCTGTGTTGTGAACACATATGTAAAAGAAAGTATTTTACTTGAACTGATACTACGGAGGCATTGCAAAGGACAGTAGTAAATAAAAGAGAAAAAGATTTTACAGTCAATAGTTTATTTTCAAATGGCTTAAAATCGACTCAACAATACCTTTACAATATCTTATTTATCGAACAGTCTAACGTAGGTTCCTTAACGCATTATAAAATTATAACAACATCTTTACAATAAATTAAGAAATAAATAAGTTTAGAGACAACAAAGAAGAAGTTACAAATACGAAAAGGATTCAACTTCGAACAAATTCATTTTATAAATACCTTATCAAAACTAAATAGAACTATTATTTCTTACAATACTAATTTAACAAATAAGTTAAAGCTAAATACAGCTTTTATTTGAACATTATTAATACCTTGATTGATAACTTTATAACTTAAAACTAAATAGAACTATTTTGTCACAATAATCATTTTATAAATAACTTGAAACAAAATAGAACTTCTTTTTTCACAATAATAAAATACTTAAAACTAAATAAAAATATTAATTACAATACAAATTATTTTGAAAGTACCCTCTTGATCTTGTTATCGATGAAAGATTTGGCACTATATTTAAACAGCCTGAACGCATTCCGCCCCTTGCCTCTTCCCTTTGTCCTCCCTAACCCTGAATCCAGAGTCACAGTGAAACTGCCTTCAGACTTCTTTTCATCTAAGTTTTCTTCTCTTCTTCTATCCAGGTCGACTGAAAACTCAGTTGTTGTTGGTGTTCCCAAACTGGATAACTCTTCAAGATCCGACACTGCAGGTAGTCTGGCACAAGATATGTCTGCAAACGAATCGTTCACTTTCACATTTTCTTTCGTTCTTGCGTCTTCTGGACGTGAATAGGGCTTCGGTCTCCTCCTTGACGTAAAAAACTCCTCCGAAGAAAACGTAGTGGTTGGTCTATCAATAACCGCTGGAACGCACGTTGAGAGATCCTCAGAAGTGTCCAAGTCAACTGGCGTCCCCCATTTACGATCCAAGGCACGGAAAGCAACGGTCAAATGCAGATGGAGTTCCATTTCTGAATAGATAGAACTTACGAATGTTACACTAATACAAGTTGATGGTTTAATGTTGAAATTAACAATTGGTAGGCCCTTTTATACAACGCTAACCCCACCTCGATGTCAGTGTCCATTTGGGTTCAATTAGTAAATTAGGTATTAATCCATTACACTTTCTCATCGTTAATCAGGTGTCGATTAACAATCGCTTGTAATTAACTAATCGAGTGCAATTAGGGCCATACTAATAATTTCACACCGGTTAATTAGTTATGTGTCAGTTCAATATCAGTCACCACACAAATCCATAACATAACATTGAAAGCGTATTACTCGTATGCTTTCTATACGAGTTCAGAAACCGGGAAATGTCTAAAACCAGGATAGAAGAAGCCTGTTGCTCTACGAAGGGTAAATAAAAAGTGGTCACACCGGTTAATTAATTAGGTGTCAGTTAAATATCAGTCACCACACAAATTCGCTAGGGAATGATAACATTACATTGAAAGCATCTTACTCGTATCCAAAGACCCAGAAGCCGAGAAATGTCCGTTCCCGTAGGCATTTCAGGAAATTCTTTCTTAGTGCTCCCAGTCCCATTACAGTCCCCAGAAACTCCAATGCCAAACTTCAGCTTCCTATGACCAGTAGTTTCGGCTGTGCGTTGTCTGTCAGTCACTCACTCACTTCAGTAGGTAACGGAAGAATTTTATACACGGTGCCATATAGGTCGTTTTACAAAGCCCACTTCCTTATTTTAAAGTAAAGGTATGTACATACTTTGTGTTTTTATGTTTTTTTTTATGATATAATTACAAATTTATAGTTTTCAGATTTTTTTCTATACCTACTTATAGTATAAGATGGTGTTACTTGCCAAATTTCATAGTTCTAGGTCAACGGGAAATACCTACCTACATTGTGATTCTATTAAGTGTCCAAATATACCTCCGTTTTTTGCGGCATAAACAGCCGTATCTTGTTTTTACGTTAACTTAGAAGTTTGATTTTTCACAGCTTTAAGTGACTGTAGACTCAGGTCTACAGTCCTCATATACTTAGTTAGGTATATGGTTTTAATTTTAACTCGATACCTCCACGTGTTCTCGAGATAAAGGGACTTGACAGACAGACGGACGGACGGACGGATAACAAAGTCCGACAGATTCCGTTTTTCCTTTTGAGGTACGCAACCCTAAAAAACTGGCCAAGTGCGAATTGGACTCGCGTGCAAAGCTCGCGTAAAAAATACCTATAAATTCTTTACCTATTCTTTGATAAGAAAATAAAAGAAATTGACTTCATCTTGAAGGCACTTGAAACGTACACTACTTTTATGTTCTCCACAAATAGAATTTTAGCAAATTCTTGTCATCCTTCTTATTTTTGAAAGTAAAAATAAGCAGGACTTTCTCTTGTTTTTGTGTCGCCTCTGTAATCAACTGGTAATCGGTAACAATTTAGTAGGATCTAATTAATAACTAATAACATACAACATAATTAGCTACATGTTAATAGCGACCATTGTGATTACTTAATTAATCCGTTACAGTTAGGACGTAAGTACCTACGTAATCAATAGGTAATTGAGTGTTAATCATTTGACACGTTAACCGCGTGAAATGATGAACCGTGTTTGACAGTGTTAATCGTTTGTCTATTGCGTTGCTCATAAAATCGCATACCTACCTAATATTCTTTTCAATCGAATGTACCTAAGTCTATACCTACCTACTAATATTATAAAACTGAAGAGTTTGTTTGTTTGGCTGAACGCGCTAATCTCAGGAACTCCAGGTTCTAATTGAAAAATTCATTCAGTGTTGGATAGCCCATTTATCGACTATGTAACATACCTACCTACGACAACACAATCTTATACTTATATCTATATCTATACTAATATATAAAGCTGAAGAGTTTGTTTGTTTGTTTGCTTGAACGCGCTAGTCTCAGGAACCGATTTGAAAAATTCTTTCAGTGTTAGATAGCCCATTTATCGAGGAAGGCTATAGGCTATATATATCACGCTAAGGCCAAACGGAGTGGAGCAGTAATGAAAATTGTGACGCAGACGAAGTTGCGCGGGTCAGCAAGTACTATTGTAAATGCGAAAGTAAGGATAAATAGACGTTTGTTACTCAAGCGCTCCAGAACGGCTGATCTGGCTGTAATTTCGCATAGAGATGGAATATATAGGTAGGTATATTCCATCTCTATGCCAAATTACAGCCAGCAAAAAATAGCCTTTGCGTTATTCCAGACTAGGGTCAGGAATAACGCATTGGCTGTTTTGTGTCCAGGGGGTATGTTCCCTTGGGACAATATCCGACACTCACGCGGGCGGAGCCGCTAGCAAGAGCTAGTAGCTTCATTATGTTTAAAAATTCGTCTGCTATAAATAGATATTAAACGACGTAAATGGTTTTTGCATTCACTCCTAGATATATAGATGATTTTTCTGTCGTGTTGTCCAAATTCTTTTAAAATGCTTTGTAAGCGCCTACTGAGAATGTCATAGCCATAGTGCTCACGTTATGAGGAAAGTTAGGAAACTGTATGGCGTTTACTAAGTATTTAAATGAATTGAAACCATTATCAGGTAGGTACCTAACACATCATCAGCTTTTCTACAAACTATCATTGTGCATTATTGAATTTGCAACCGAACAAATATCCGTAATTATGAATTGTATTGTATAACATCTACTCCTGAGGAAGAACCACTTTCCGTGCGTCTATCACCGGACTTATCGCATAAATCGTAGGTAGGTTGACAGCTCAAAGGAGTTCGAACTTTTTTGTATGGGAGCTGGCATAGCACCCCCGTCGCCATTTTGATATTTTTTTCAAAATCGCGGCGCACGGTGTAACATGCATGTACGGGTAGAAGACATTTAAAACTACAAAAAATTATTGCAACATGGTGCCCAAAAGGATCACGTTGCCAAGATATTTGAAGGTAAATTCACCATGACAACAATGAAAATCATTAAAAATTAACTTATCATGCACTTATATGCAGTAGATTGTATTCTACTAATATTTCTAGGCTTAATTTAACCATTTATATGAATTAAACACTATTATTTTGCGAAGTTCATAATAAAATGGTTTTGACGTGTTTATATTTTTACTTCCTTCCAAAAAAATGATTAAATCACGCTGGGAACTATTATTTGAATTTAATCTAATGCATATAATCACATAAGTAATTTTTAATGATAGTCATGTCACATGGTGACTACCTCGAAATATCTTGGCAACGTGACACTTTGGGCCATCATGTTCCTAACATTTTGTTTGTTGAAGTGTCCTCTATTATATGCACGTTCGATCGCGCGCCGCAACTTTGAAAAAAAAATGGCGCCGGGGGTCTATGCTACAATGGTTGTATGCCCTTTTCAGTTCTAAGTATTTCTGTTATCGCAATAACAACAAATAATCATACAAAAAAATCTTGTATGGGTCAGAAACAATACAAAAGACGGAAACCGTCGTTTGCGAGTCTGATTCGAACCGTGCCGGGTTTTTCGGTGATTTAAGTGAGAACTAGGAGGAACCAAGGAAAGCGTGTTATAGTGGTTATTTGCCACTCTGTGGATTAAGACTGATGTAATAAAGAAACCAACATAAAGCTAAAATAATAATTTATTATTCATATAATTTTACTTTTTTTCTTCTTCTTTTTCGAGCCCTTGTCATCCCTTTTATTTAAATCTTTCTTATTTACCTGAAAAGAAACAAAAACATTGTGTTAAAATTTAATGCCATCACAAATTAAAAAAGTTAAAAAGTTATTTGAAAACCATTATTTTCCGAATGTCTCTTTTTAATAATATTCAAATTACATATTTTCTATTTCTACTGGCTTAAATATTGAATATTACATTTACAAACTAACTTAGTCTGTTTTACAAAATAAAAAGAGTAGATAGTACACTACTCGTCTACTTCATTTGTGCATTAATAATGTTAACTCATGTCTAGACTCTCTAGAGTAAATATACCTACGTATGATACAATACAGGGTAGCCCAGCTTTTTTTTGTGAGGGGAAGTTTCCATTGATACGCCCCGTATGGGGGGAATGGAGTGACTCCTGCTTAATAAAACCGAACAGTACGAAAACTTTTAAAAAACAATTTACTCATTTATTTTTTTAGTTGTTAACTAAAGTTTTACATGCAACTTGCGAAACAAATAAATTAGAAACTTGTTTTTTTTTAATGTTTTCATCATTGATATATGAAAACCCGAGATACACAGTCAGCATCTCAAAAACGTCCGCATAAAACAAGCGCACAATTTTAAATTGTGCACTGGTTTGTAAAAACAACTTTAAGCGATCAGTGTAAGGTTGAATTTGCAAAAAAATATGTATAGTATAACTACACACAACTCACACATGACACTTGATACATGTCAGTTTTTGACGACAGTTTCGAGTGCTGCATTTGTTCGAGACTGTGCATCTTGGGTTTTTTATATATCAATGGTTTTCATACATTTTTCTAACTACAGTCGCTAGCGAGTATAGATTGATAAAACTCATGGTAGACGTACAGGTAATTCTCTACTGGTATTATGAATCAGACCCCTGGAATCAGGGATGTTTAGGACCGAAATTGTCGGATTTCCGAAATATCTATCCGTAACCGAATTGGATATACCGCCGTATCCTGGAAATAGCCGATATCAATAACGTGGGCCAAAAAGCTGCCAAGCTGAAATGGGACTGGGCTGGTCACATTGGGGTATCACAGGATGGTCAGCGCCGCCAAGGCCGGCTCAGAAAGCAGTGGCGAGGTGATCTGGACTCACACTGCGAAGGCTGGTGCGAGGTGGCGCAAGAAAAAAGTGTTTGGAAGGATATGGGGGATACCTTCGCGCTGCAGTGGGACACAATAGGCTAATTTAAAAAAAAACTAAAAAATTCTAATATCCATAACCATCCATAAGTATAAAATTATTTCTATAATTATCCTCAACCAGAACCGAAATTTCATATCCATAACATCCCTGCTTGGAATAAAAATTACCCAAAATACAAAAAAAAAAACAGAAAAAACCCTCATACTAGGATTAATAGGTGTATATCTTGACTAATTCACATAAAACAATCATAAATTATGCTCATTGAATAGTATCCAGCGATAATAGTGACTAATACTCCAATCACCACCATAACATTTAGTCTTCCACACTTTTCTTCAGTAGTAATCTGGAAAATACATTTTGCTCAACTGAACTAGTTTAAACCTAACGCAGGCTGGTCCTGTCAGGAGACAGTATGCTGAATTTACTAAGCTTTGTAAGGGACTTAGGCTTTGCGCAAACGGGCCACCGACCACAGCCACCAGTGGCTGTCGCGCGCCATGTCGTTGGTACCACGCGAACGAAGGTGGTTGGTAGCTGCCACTAGGGACATATCGTGGACACAGTCACGAGTGACCGTCACTGATGGTGTGTCACGGACACTCAGTCGCGAGTAGAAGCCACTGGTGGCGATTCGCGGACACTAAGTCGCGAGTAGACGCCACTTCCAAGTATTACGTAAGCACCAAATATTCTTGATGACATGGGGGACGGGGGTTTAAATGGTAATTACGTCAGCAATATTTACTTCCTTTTATGTTTGCAAATCTTAGTAGATTTTAATTTAACATAATTAGCCATAATTATGTTAATTAGTTAGTAGTTTTTACTCTCACGCGATGTTTAGTAAGAAATAACAGAAGTGGGAGAAATAGATTCTCGCGCGAGTACAAACTATACCAGATTTTTACTCGCGCGAGACCTCAAGTAAGCATAGGAAGGAGGAATAAAGAGCTTTGATTACTATCGCTGACAAGGGGAGTTGGGGGGTTTGTTAAAAATGACTTAAATAATAAATTCTGCAACTTGAATGGCCCCTATACTTGTGCAGCAAAAACGTGTTAAAAATCATGTAATTAGCTTGTCGCCAGCCACCGTTGGCTGTTGGCGGTGGCCCGTTTGCGCAGAGCTTTAAAGAAAAAGTTTAAGCTAATACATCTAATCGCCTTTGACCAGTACCTGACCTGATGATAAGCCATGATGTGGTCAAACTTGGAGCATGCAGGCCAACCCATTCAATCTTAACTTAACTATGCCCAGATGACTGTGGCTGCTGATCCATCACTAACAGAATAAACAATACACAAGGCTAGCCAAAGCTACCTTGGCTGTTCTCAAGCAAACAGAATAGAAAAAAAGTAGTATAGTACTGGGGTCAGTTAAACTTTGGGGTTATATTCTATGCGGCCAGTAAGTAGTAACCAAAGGCTAGGGTTCGAATTACAAAAAAAAAACCTTGTCAATAGTTACCTTTCCATAACTACTAAGGAAATGCCCAACATCATTGTTTCCCTTCTTCTTCTTCTTGCCAGCAGTCTGTAACACACTCTTGGACCTCATCTGCTGTTTCTCCTCAGTTTCTTTTATCTTCTCTTGTTTTCTCTTCTCCATAAGTTCTTTGTAGTTCAAATACTCCTTTTTGGGAGGTTTGGCACCTGAAAATTGGGAAAATAAGATATGACAGAGTTAAAGTGTTGCTAGTTTAATTTATTTATTTATTTTATTTTGAAGAAAGCTTACAGACTAATTACAAATTTAAATAACATAATTAGGTAATGAAATTTGCAAATTACAAGCTTCCACATATATATAACTACTTAGTTATATGGTGCTTTTGTTGACCAGTTACAGCGTAGGTAATCAAACATTTTGCAAGTTACATAAGGGATGTCGAGATACTAGGGTATGTCAAGTCGTGCAATATCAAAATTAAAAGCTACTTATGGTAATAGAGATACTTAATGAGATATCTACATCAGTTACAATAAGTACAGTGTGACAGGGGCATCATACAAAGAGGAAGCCCAAGTCCTAGCTGTGGGAACATTATAGGCTTCTTAATGCTCATGTTACAGGGTGAAATGAGATGTATTTTTTTTTTAAACTAAAACAAACTAAAAGCTGTGGCAAACAATTGGTCAAGTCTATGCTACATGTAAGTGATGGTAGCATAGTAAAAAGGGAGAGAGTACTGAACTAAAGACTTCGAGTTGATCAATAGAGGCTGGAGCGGGGTCTTTTATGAGCCCTGCAATGATAGAGAGTTTCTGGTAATGAGGAATGGTGAACGCTCATTTATACCTTATTTCATTTCTCATGACACAATAGGGTTTCTGGCATAAAGTGGGCTATTGTGATTACGGAATAATGTAAGTTTGCAAACGGGTTTCAGAACTAACCTAAACTAACAGCCAAAGCAATTCTTGCTTCTTCTTTCTTAGTTGGGTCGAAACCGGACATTCCAAACTTAACAACTTCATGTCGTATTTTCTTAAGGTCCAAATCTTTGCTAGAATGCTGATTTTCAAGTCGTAATTCACTTTTTTCACTACTATCGGCGGCTTGCTTCTTTTTAGCCTTGTGCGCTTCAAACTTAACGAATCTAAAGTTGCTTTCAGGGTTCTTTAATGCAAGTGCGGCTTTAGTCATAATAAGCGACATTTTTGTGCTTCATTTATTCAGACTATTTTAAAATAAATTAAGTGACACATGACACACGTTGTTTTATTTATTTTACGTTTTTTTTTTCTATATGTCAAAATCCGACAGTAGGAACTCTGAAATGGGTTCCAGTATTTTGGGCAAAACCTAAAAAAAATTAATAAAAAAAGAATGCACTAAACAAAAATGTAAAAATATTTATGAAGTTTGATGCTCAATCACACTATAAATAAGGTTAAGGGCTTCTGGGTACCTATTGTGACATCTTAAAACCATTATGATAACGGGAGACGGAATTATACGAGACACATAACACTATGCCTTTTTCACAGCTTAATCATGATAGCATTGGCACGTCATAATACGTCCCCAGGTTTGTTTACTTGATGCCAAACGTACTAAAAAAAAAACATTTTAAAGCAAACGAAAACTCATCCCGATGAATGTGTTGCAATATTTTGCATTTCTCTCTAGTGGATGGTCATAATTATTAACGAGAATATCTGTGACTAATGTCAAGATTACTACAAAATTCCCCTGTTCCACGAAACAAAACTTTTTGCCAACCATTTGCTATCTCTTTTTAACTCGAGGCGATTCAAATATTTTCTATCCTGTTGTCAAAAAAGGTAAACAAGGGCTCGTGAAACGGACAGTTCGCTTGCTTTCCTCTCCTCATTTAACTCTTCATGACGAAATGTTGATCTATTAATAGTGCTGCTTTTTGTTTGTTTTTCGTTTTGCCGGCTGTAGTCGCGTCTTCACTAAAAATAATGTAACCGGTATTGAGTAGTGTTAAATTTGGACCGGCAGGTAGCGGGGCCAAATCATATTTTCGGCGTTCGCTAGAACACCTCGCCTCGTAACTCGTCGAGTACAGAACGTTGACATTCCTAATACATTCTCTATCGAATACGTACGCTTTAGTCCTAGGTTATAACTTAAACTACTTAAGATTTAAACATGAAGAATAAGTATAGAAACACAGATTCGTCCATAAAAGCTGGGGATCTGATCCTCACTGAACAACCTTTTGCTTTCGTTTTATCGTCTAAAGAGCAAGGAAGCCGGTGCGATAGTTGCTTCGAAAAGTAAGTAACTATTATGCTTTTATTTTATCACCTAAATAGAGCTTTTTGTGTTCTTGAAATAAATCAATAAAATTTATCTGATCACATTTAACTTAAAATGTGTATGTATTAAGTTATACCTTCAGTATCTGGTTTTAAAACTATACCTACCACAAAATCATATTGTTAACTTAAAATATAGCTTGTTCTGTTATAAATAACAGTGTAAGTTTTCAGTGTAAATATTGTTAGGAATACTTCTACTTATTGTAATGTGTACAAACTTTTTCCATTACAGGGTATGGTTAGCAAATGAAAGGGTTAAAGTATAGAATAATGCAGTAATGGTACTAAGCCATTGGCTAATCAATTAGCAGTACTCGGTACTGATTTAATTACTAAAATCCTCAATTAATTTATTTTAAAAGGAATAATACTTTACTTCTGTGTTTAATCATACTAAAAAAACACAAAGGTTTATCTATTGTTAAAGCCCTTACTTATTATAATCTCAGAAACATTAAACCCAAATCTTTTATAAAACAAGAAAAGTGCATACTACATTTGAAGGATTTATTAAAATGCTTGTTTAAATATTTTTTGTAGCATAATAATATATAGTACTGAATTTTTTTTTTTTGAAAACCTCTTTTTGCAATAACTCATGGTTCCAACCTTTTTTTAATCATCATAACTACACTAAAATTATTTTTTTAATTGGATATTTAATCCCACTTCTTTTTACTACATTTATTTTACTTTTTTTCTCAATAACTTTCCATTTGACCACATTGACTTTGAAAATCATTTTGCACAGGTGTTGTACCTGTATTTTTAAACATGCATCAGATGGATTGTGTCACGCAATGACCGTGTCTCGCTATATTTCAGGGGCAAAGTGCTGAAATGTTCAGGATGCCAGTTTGTCTACTACTGCGGGCGTTCGTGCCAGAGAGATGCCTGGGGTGATCATAAGGTATGCCTTATCTATTTCTTCACGTTCTCTGGACATGTATTAGCTATTTTTAAGAGCAGCAGACTTAACATGAAGTTTTAATCATAACTTCTGTTTTTTTTACCAACTGTTATTTTAAACTTCAGGGTTTGTACAAATGAGAGTCTTTAGATAACACTTACCACTGTAGAGAAGTCCTAACAAAGGTCAAAAAGTGCGGAAGATATTTTTAGTAAAAAGAAAAACTAATTTTCTGTAGAAGCTTATGATATCTTTAATCAGATGAGATTTAACACCCCCTAAAAATATCATAAGGTTTTGCTTGTACACAAAGTTTTTTTTGCTCACTACTGTGTGAAAATAGAGTGAATCTGCATAGAAATCGTGGGAGTTCGCTCAAATTAAATTCGTTATAAATTACTGGAAATAACGCGGTCGGCCGTGACAGCCAAATGTTGCAACTTTATCATCAAACGTCTTTATTTCTGAAACGATTTCGTTAAATAAATATTTGTGCAGCGCGCCTCGTTACCCCGTACGCTACACAAACATTATGACATGGTTACCACGTAACACTCGACTTGGCAGCTCTGCCCATCGTTTTGTATTTTATTTTCGCGAACTAATGTTCGATAAATGTCGACTCGATACAAACAGCGCGGAGATATCCGGAATACCTGCGCACACGCCGACGTCAAATGACGCTTGACGTAAGGCGTTGTGTAACGCCTGTTTTTCAATCAATGATTAGTAGGCTTACAGATGTTCCAGAAATAAGTACCAATACGTACCTGTTGCAAATTAATCTAAATGCTGGGTCCTGGGACAGTTTTGGCGCAGGCAGTATGACTGCGGCGTTACAAAATTAATCTTCCTCAAATATTTTCTAGTAAATCATTCGAAACGATTGCCAACTAGGACAGAGGACTATACTATGTGTGACCGAAGTATAAATTGCAAACTTCGATAAAATTACGTACCAATGAGAAGGTACGAGAAGGGATACTGTATGAGGAAAGCACAATTTCCAAAAAAATCCAATAGCCTACCTATTTAGACCTTGGAGTCGAAACAAAGAAGGAGGATGTTACTAAACAATAACCACGGGGCGATGATCAAGTCGGTCCGAAAATGGGTGACCATGTATTACATGCCGTGACCCCTCCGTGGCTAGGATAGGTCAAGCTCACTACCGTGCAAATGCTGGCACCGAAGTCCCAGTTAGCAATTGTAGATCTTTGATAGTCGTTAGGGTAGTTAGAAGACAGAAAATCTGACGCTGATCATGCCAATGGGTACTGTAGCATACAGTTACTGGATTGTGGAAGAATGAATACCAAATAATAAATGAAACCATTAGTTTTAAAATTATGAAAAAAAATATAATTTAAACCCTCACAGCACAGTAAGCCCTTTCATTTGATATATCACACAATATTGTTTTTTTTTTTCTAGTTTGACCCCATACTAAAAAAAATATAATTTACGTAACGCGTCCGTGTTTGGGTCACAGAAGTCCATATGTGTACCAAATTTCAACAGAATCGGTCCAATGGATCCGGAGAAAACTGGCTGTGACAGATGGACAGACAGACAGACACCCGAGTGATCCTATAAGGGTTCCGTTTTTTGTCGGGAACCCTAAAAAAGGCATCCCCGATATAGCTGGGTAAACGCTAGTCGGATTGATTGAGTCGAATCTTATCAAAATCCTTTTTCACCTGTCACAGCCTTACAGAAAATAAATGCTCTAAGGCCACCAAGCTGCCACGTTGCCACGTGGATAGATGACGATCTATCCACGTGGCAACGTGGCATTTAGTACAACACGAGTTTTACCAGTTCCAAGGTATTACAGAAATCTAACTCATCACTCGCAACTACTGTAGAAACCTACTTAGAATATTTACGTCTAAATTATCTACTCTTTTAGTCCGCTGTAAAAGGTTCCATTCACGTATGCCTGTGATGCGAAACAGACTTTTCATGGCTTGCTGCCATTCTAATGCTATTGAGCCAACACTTTTTTAGGGTTCCGTACCCAAACGTAACTAACGGAACTCTATTACTAAGCCTCCGCTGTCTGTCAGCGGGCTTTCAAGAACCGATATAATAGACAGTTGAAATTTTCAGAGTGTATTTCTATTGCTGCTATAACAACAAATAATAAAAGTCAATTAAATTAAAAGAGGCTCCCATACCTACAAGAAACGTGTTTTTTTGCGGTTTATAGTACAGAACCCTTCGTGTGAAAGAGACTCGCGCTTGACCGGTTTTATTCGGACTCTTACCAACTCTATTTATAGGTACCCATTTCAAATGATGCTTTTAAATCCGCGATATTATGATCATGATAATTTTAAATGCGCGTATGATATTTTTCAGCGGATTAAAATTAAATGGAGTTACATAAAACAAATGGACCGAGTCAAAACATAAAAACTGCGCGTTGAGAGTATTGATACATTTCCTCTGAGTTATCGCATCCTGGTTCGTAATGTTTTGAATTTTATTTTAGTTTATAGGTAAGTACTGTGCCTACCTATTACCTATACATCTACTATCGACTCGACTATATATCGAGAGTCTCTCATCATCATTACTCGTAAATTCCAAGGCATTACAGACCAGAATAGACCACCTAACTACTTACTACCAGACCAGGGGGGCTACTCTCTAACGAAATCCCGCCCGCATCTAAGCCCGAAACTACGGATTTCGTTAGAGAGTAGCCCCCCAGGCTACAGCCCGATCTAGTCTATTCATCCATAGTGGCATATTTTCGGCCTTTTCTCTCCAAATTCGTACTCCAGTAGATTTTAAATCTTGTTCTACTTCATCCAAACAATCTGATCTTGGATTGCCCTACCTTTGCCGGTCATCCGGTTTACTATCAAATTAAAGTTTGAGTGCCCTAGTCTCGTCTCGTCCATCCTTATCTTATCCTGTACATCGATCGAGAGTCTGGTCTTTTTAGGGTTCCGAAAAAAAAAGGAACCCTTATAGGATCACTCGGGTGTCTGTCTGTCTGTCACAGCCAGTTTTCTCCGGATCCACTGGACCGATTCTGTTGAAATTTGGTACACATATGGACATCTATGACCCAAACACGGACGCGTTACGTAAATCATTAAATTTTTAGTATGGGGGTTACTTTGGGGGTCAAACTAGAAAATTTAAAAAAAATGTTTTTTTTTTAACAATATCGTGTGATATATCAAATGAAAGAGCTTACTATGAGAGTTTTAATTATATTTTTATCGTAATTTTAAAATAAATGGTTTTGAAGTTATTCAAGAAATTAGACGAAAAATGACCATTCCCTCCACCTTATCTCCGAAACTACTGAGCCTAAAATTTTGAAAAAAATGGAGATAATAGATCTTTACCTAAAGATTACAGGAAAACCTATTAGAAGCCTGTAGTGTTAAAATAACATGTGTAAAAAAATTAAATTCGTTCGAAACTCTTTGCACGCGAGTCCGACTCGCACTTGGCCAGTTTTTTGTCTCGTGTTGATTGACTACCAACTTAAATGTTGTCCAAACAGTATATTTAACTATCTGAAAAGCTATATCATTGGCTTCGTTTCCTGTTAGTTGCAGAAGTTTGTGCATAAGACTGCATTTCCACCAGAGTTGCGAGGATGCGTAGCGACCGATGTTTTTTTAAGAACCAATAAAATCGCTTCATTGACTTAGCCTCGCTCAGCTCAAGCAGTAAAGATGGTGACAAAAAAGGGAAATGACTCCACATTGGCACTGTGTTTTAGATGTGTTGAGAATCAGAATGCTTTTATTTCTTTTGTTGAAATATAACATGTCACTCAAATAATGAATCTCATTTTGCAATAAGGTACGTGTTTCCCGCAAAGTGGGAGCTCTTGAAACCTATCTGAGTAGTTTCCTCGTTAATCTTGTTTATATAAATTTAGGTGAAGCAACGGGGATTAGCCCCAGCGGGTAGGATGGATTAATCATTCAGGATCCGTAAGTCTCTTTCGGGACAAAATCGCGGGCGCAATCGCGCGGGCATCGGCTTGTCCCTATTGGGAATTACGGATTCTGACGGTTGGGGCGTTTTGTCCCGAAAGGAACACGGATCCTGAGTGGTTAAATCTGTTGAGGTTACCCCGTTTGTAGCCATATAAGTGTTGTGTAACTATTTTTGGTGTACAATAAAGCATATTCTACCCATCTGTCTACGGAAGCTAAACTAAGCAATACATATTTCCAGTGGGAATGCGCCAATTTCAAACGCGTGGCTCCGAAGGTGCTACCAGATGGAGCGCGCATGCTGGCGAAGATCATCAACCGTCTGTACCGGGGCGATGGGCACTCCTTCAGGTCGTTCTACTCTGGGACTTCGTTTAGGATGTGGAAGGATCTGATGTCACGTAAGTTTCTCTTCCGAATTCTACTTCCTACTTATGACATTATTAACTAACTTCTGCCCACGTGAAAAGTATTTTCATGAGTTTTATTTTTTTACATGGAACCCTATTCCTTATGTTACTCCTTACGACATCAGCTACCTTCATTGAAAGTGTCGTCAAAATCGATTCAACTGAACTCAAAAATGAAGTCTTTGTTTTGTTACCTAGTATAGTATTTGGAAGAAAAGTCGGGATACAGGTAGACCATTTCTTGGATTAGGACTCTTAGGACATAGGATACTTTTGTTCCAGTGGATAATTTTAGACTTTCCACGAGCGACAACACAACAGCTAGTAATAATTAAAATGATCTTTTTGACATGGCAATTTTGGATGTAACTTTATTTTTTATATTATAATTTCAATTTAATTTAAATTTTGGCATGGCAATTTTAAAGGTTACTTTATTTTTCATATTATAATTTCAATTTAATTTAAATGTTGACATTGAATACTTTTTTTTTGTTGTTTTATTAAACTGATTTTGTACGTCTTAATTGGCAAAACATGTAGCAACCTCATCATAATTTATAAGACCTATATGCTGTACTCATGTTTTACAAAATAAATATATCTATCTATCTATCTATCTATCTATCTATCGTTAGCCATTTGTCGCAATCGCAATATCTATGTGAATGCAGAGCCATAAGCCTACTCAGATCAGGATTTCGCCTCCGCTGTCAAAATCAACCCTTGATACGGTTTTTGGGAAACTCATGACAGACATGATGGAATGCTTGTCATTTATGACGCAAATCACGATAGTATACGGTCGATCCCGCATGTAAATGAACTACATTAACTAGGCCGCGTGTGTATAGCTAATGTATGTCATTCTTCAAGCTTGATGATACATGCTTTCAAACTAATTAAATTAGGTGCGGCTGAATAGGTATCAGGTATCAAAAAGGAGCAGCCATCTCCATAATTTTGTATTTACCCTTAAAAATCACTCTCTGTAGTTAAGAATAAACAATACAATACGATACAATTTACAATTTATTTCTAAAACTTCAGTTATACATTACGTCAATGTGGTCTCGATCCCTGAACTAGGAGAACCTGTATGACAGGGGTCGAGGTTCATCCGGTTAGATGGATAGACAGCGTTTACTGCAACTACTACAGTGATCTACAAAAAAAAATAGAATCGAAAAAAAAATACAGTCATTAAAGGTACAAAAATTATTGAGGAATTCAGGTAGCGTGTGTGTGTCGTGAGAAGTGTGTGTGATGTGTGTTTTTGAGTATGTTGTCACTAGATTGGATTGCTGATTAAGTTTTCAGTGTCATCGTAGCTATAGTTTTCCAGCCAAAGTTTTCTTTTCATCTGAAAATTATAAGTTCATTATGGAGTAGAGGCGAGGCGCTAAACTAAATTTACTATAGGATCGACTCTAGAATAGGAAGTATATTTAATCCGTTGGTGATGGCTGTATTGCGTTCCAAGGCGTAGATAAATAATTGAATAAAAAAGAACAGCTATTCAGTTCAGTTAAGTCCGCATGATTTGCAAAGTGTGGGGACTGCGGAAAAGCTGATAAAGTTTTCACGGTGATTAATTTCACTCCTGAAACTACCAAAGATTGGAAAGTCACCCTGTATTACGTGGATTAGGAGGGTAGGTATAGTGTGAATACCACTGCAGGAACCTACAATTGCACCTACTTGAATAGCTTAAAACTCGTGACTGGTCAGTATGCCTTGGTAATTCATCATTTGCGAAATAACACATGATTTACGATAGACATTGCGCCAAATCTCAATATGTCCGTTCCGCGTTCACCTGGTTCTGCGTCATTGAGTGGAATAACAAACATCCCGATACTATTCATGATTTATTTCAGGTGTAATGGGTTCTTGATCGTTTCCACGTGCTAATTCATTTCAATTTATGAAAGACTAGCTTCCGAACGTGGCTTCGCCCGCGTTAAAAGTGTTTTAATATCGCCGAGGAATGTACCTACTAACCGGGACAAAATGTCCTTTTCCAGGACATAGGATATAAGTGCGCGGAGTTTCATCGAAGTTTGTTCACGTTTAAACGTGAAAACGTATCGTAACAGACAACATAGGCACTTTCGCATTTACAAAAGACTAATTGAAATGCGACCACTCCGACAAAATGCTCTTCCAAAATCTACCCAAATCACTTCAAGTGTGCCTATAAAATTTATAGAGTTCTCTCTATTTCTCCAAGATCCCATCATCAGATCTTGATCATGGGACCACCTGGAAAATCTACAACAAAAAAGAATTTTCCAAATCGGTCCAGGCGTTTTCGAGTAATCGGGGAATATACATTAAATAAAAAGAAAAATAAAAGATTCCGACGAATTGAAAACCTCCTTTTTGAAGTTGGTTAATAAAGGGGCACACAAGTAAACCATGTCCTGAACGTTTTATTAGTTTTATTTCTTGTTTACTCGGGAAAATGACCCCTAAGGATATTTTTCGACTTTCAAGTGGGCAGAGATAGCAGAGATAAAGAGCAGAGCCGCTGGCGCGTCTGCCACCGGCTCTGCTCTTTACCATCCCTAAGTTTCTGAATTAAAAATTTGGAGTTTAGTATTTGTCGAACTCTATTTTAGCCTGAAAACTTCTAGCATTGAAGTGGGCTTTGCCATTACCTCTTCTCAATTCAAAATCTTATTTTCTAAACAGGACCTGTAGTCAACTTGTACCAATCCTATTCTGCAAGCCAATGGAAAAACAATATATTAACGTAAATAAATGTAAAAACGCCCAGTTACACTGTTTTATTTTCCAGATTACTCCGACCTGAAAGCTGATAAGAAAAGAATGGAACATTTTACGTCGCTGTGTGTCGTTCTATACGAGTTTCTAAAAGACATATCGCTACCAAACACTGTGGAACTTATGGGGCTATATGGAAGGGTGAGTGCCTTGCTATATCTGCAATCATTTTGGCCACTTGCAAGTTATGCCATAATACCCTGTTCTTGAAGTCTCACCTAGTCTGTCCATGCAACATTTTATTTAAAGATTAAAACACAAAACTCGATTCAAAAATAGTCAAAGCAGTTTTTAATTGTCGGTCAAGCAAAGAGATGCAAGATAGTTGCATGTCCCAAGCGTGGATCTGTATGGAGAAGAACGTGCAAGAAACTCCACGGGCACTGTTTATGTATCCATCTAGCTGGGATCACTCCCACTTGCCGGTACGCGTTTTCCAATGGCTATTAGTCCTTCGGCAAAAACCCGTCGTAAAAAAAGTAAATTTGAAAATTCTTTACAGACAATACGCGCATTGCAGAAAGCCAAAACAAAAAACTACTCAATTCGACAACAGAGACCACCAATAACATGCTTGACTCCGGTTTCCAGATGGTAATAAACAGCTTCATGATCTTGGACATCGACATGAACTCAATCGGCACGGGCATCTACCTGGCATCCTCTATCCTGGACCATAGCTGTAATCCCAACGCGGTCGCCACGTTCGACGGGAAGACTATCAACATCAGAGCCATTAAGGATATGTCTTGCCTGGATTGGAATCAGGTAATTGAAATATTCTTTAGCTAATATAGTGCGAGACGCACGTTCGTTGTATCGTGGTCCCAATCGATGGTTTTTCTTTGAGGTCAAGTGCTGGTCCGTCAAAGAATATAAAAATCTTGTACATTTGTAATTTTTGGCAGTCGTAAACATTTATATGTAACAACTAGCACTTCGCTCGCGACTTCGTTCGCGCGGATTTAGTTGGTACTCCACGAACTTCATCTTCCCTCTATCCCCTTGATAGGGTAATGTGTTAATTACTTATTAATAGACTAAACGAAGGGCAATTCGGTCAAACTGCCACATTTTTCTTACTTATAATATTTTTATACCCGTCGTAACTTTTAATCGAAAGGTCCGATTTGAATAATTTAAAGTGTAATTTACATGTACATAACCAACCTTAATTATCAAACAATTTAAATGGATAAGGATTAATATCATGATACCAAAATCAACAATATTCCATTACACCCGGGAATGAAAAATTTGAACAAAAATTTCAAACAAACAAATCTTTCCTCTTTATAATATTAGTGTAGATAACTGCCTCAAAAAATTTACAATTATATTTAATACTAGTGGACGTCACGCGGTTTCACCCGCGTAGTTCCCGTTCCCGTGGGAGTACGGGGATAATATATTATTTTAGCCTGTGTTACTCCCTGATAATGTAGCTATCCAATGCTAAATATTAATATATAATATAATATATAATTTTTCAAATCGGTTCAGTAGTTTCGGAGCCTATTCAATTCAAACAAACAAATCTTTCTTCTTTATAATATTAGTGTAGATGACGAGGACACATATAGTACATGTGCTGAAAGCCTGAAATGCATCAAATAATTTTCCTTCTACCCTCAGATGCGCATATCCTACATCGACCTAATGAAGACGCCGTACGACAGACAGTCAGAGCTACTACAGAACTACTACTTCTTGTGCCAGTGTGACAGGTGCATGGGTAAATGCTTTAGATGTGCCTACTAATTTATACTTCAGCATGTTCTCTCCCTTCTTTTTAAGTCGCCAGGGTGAAATTGGAAAGGAAAACAGATGAAATTACCAAACAAATTCTTCTAAAACACATTTTATACCCACGAGTTTTGTGCTTACACGATTGCAATATAATATTTATGTTAACATTTGATATTGTCGAACTACCACCTTTTCATTAGTGTACTTTCATAAAAACATTAGCGACTAAATGAGTTATCTTTCGTTCAAGACCATATGAACAGTGGCGTGCCTAGGGTTTCAAAATAAGGCAAGCCCAATAAAATTTTTACCGATTTCAAAAAAAGAAAGTTCAGTTTTCGACTGAGTATGTAGGTACCTTCGTATGTATCATCGCAATTTTCTCATAAACTGATATAGATGTCTCAATTCGTTGTTTACCAAAATTACGGAAAGAAACCATTGCACACAGGTGGTTATGGGAATTTGCGTGCCTTTTAATGGCGCCAGATATGTTATTTAAATCATTATAACCAGATGTATTCCAAACGGAATGTTCATTCGAAAAAAATATCAGCCAGCTTCTTTCAATACAACTTATTAGTGTGCGAACAGCCAACAATCCAACTAGTTTTATACACTGATCTATTAAATTTTCGTTTATGCGATTTACTAGTCTGAGAAAAACACAGATTAGGCGTCGGTTTTAATGAAGAAATTAACTGTTTTTTCTGAGCAAAGTTTAAAGATTTTACCTTATCTTCGCCAATCAAAACTTGAACGCATTTTAAATCCTCACAAGGTACAATTACCTCCATTGTTGTAGGTAAGTCACCAAAACAATTGTATCACTGAGAAAATCTAAGAAAACACACAAAAAACTTTAACAACATAACTTTTCAACTCTCAAGCAAATAAAACTGAAGTGAGTTGCACTCCGGTGTCAAGAACTACTTACGCAGAGTTGCAGTGTTGTCATTTAGGCAAAAAAAGTCACCAGGTATATGAAAAATCTAGCTAGATGTCGCAAATTTTTTATTTTTAAGATATTGCTTGAATATTTAATTTCGTTATTTTAAAAAGTCGCTAGTTTTTATTGTTGCTAAATCTTAAAAAAAGTCCCCAAACTCGTTAAACATCTCCAAGATCTCACAACGTCGCTAAAACGGCAACACTGCAGAGTTGGCAAGGTGACAAGGTCACGCATACGCGTGCAACTTCAACCGCATGCAGGGCTTAATCGTACATACTGATCGATTTGTAGACGCACAAGGTTTAGAACTCGTTATACGGCACATCGCTATAAGTGCGAAAGTGACGGAGATAGTATTTGAAAGCCCGGTAAAAGCCGGTACGTGTAAGCGAGATAGCTATATGTAGATGCTGCAAATGCGAAACTCTGCGCGCGAACAATCGCGATGTGTAGTTATGTAGTAATGTGGCATAGGTAGATACTTTGTGTTATTTTGATAAGAATTAAGCGCGCGAACTTTTAAATAGTTCGGGTTTGATATTGATTCTCTATCGAGCATTTTAGTAAGGCATGCCGGGCTTTTGGGCTTATATGAAGGCACCGCCACTGCATATGAAAACATAATTTCCCCCAAGGGGGTAGGCAGGAGTCATGTTATCTCAATATTATATTGGTACTAGCTTCTGCCAGCGGCTTCGTCCGCGTGGTCCCTAGGAAACATACTCCCGGGATAAAAAGTAGCCTTTGTCCTTTCTCAGGCTCTAGACTATCAATGTACCAAAAAAATAAATCGGTTTAGTAGTTTTGGCGTGAAAGCGCGACGGACAGACAGAGTAACTTTCGCATTTATAATTTTAGTAAGGATTACCGTGGCGACTAAACATGTTAATTTAGCGTACAGCATCCTTCTGGGCTGTTTGTAGATTCAGCTTCGTTGTTCACTCAATTTGCATACGGTTCATATTTGGTTTGCGCAAATATGACCATGTTTCCGAATTCCGTGTTAAACTCAAGTGGTTGCCAATTCGCCTTCGCCGGAATGCTCATATACTATCTTTATTGTATAATGTACTCTTTTCCCCTTCCACTCCTCTTTATCTGATGGAACGATTTCAGTTTCTTTGCGACTCTCACACGAAATTTCTTAGGTCATCGGATAACTTAAGACTGAAAATGCCAATGCATTCCACTACTTTCTTGGACAAGTCTTTTACAGTCCAAGCTGCCCGTTTGTGGAATGCATTGCCAGTGTCAATTAAGCGCGCGCAATCGCGGCCTGTTTTTAAGAGACTTGTTAGGGAACACTACTTGTCGCTGTGATTACTTTTTCGATGTTGATTTTTAAAATATTGTCATTTATTTTCTTTTTAATATGCATATTTAATATGTATGTATTTGTGTATCTATTTTAGTATATTGTATTGCTTTTTTTCAAAAAATTGTTAACTTTATATTTTTGCACCAAGTGCAACCCCATTTCATGTCCAGGCTATCCCTATCCATTCCAGGTTGCCTGGAAGAGATCGCGGAATGCGATAAGGCCGCCATTTGTATATTTTTAGGGTTCCGAAAAAAAAAGGAACCCTTATAGGATCACTCGGGTGTCTGTCTGTCTGTCTGTCTGTCTGTCTGTCTGTCCGTCTGTCACAGCCAGTTTTCTCCGGATCCACTGGACCGATTTTGTTGAAATTTTGTACACATATGGACTTCTATGACCCAAACACGGATGCGTTACGAAAATTATTAAATTTTTAGTATAGGGGTCACTTTTGGGGTCAAACAAGAAAATTAAAAAAAAAAAGATTTTTGAACAATATCGTGTGACATATCAAATGAAAGGGCTTACTGTGAGGATTTTAATTATATTTTTTTCATAATTTTAAAATAAATGATTTAGAAGTTATTCAAGAAATTAGACGAAAAATGACCATTCCCCCCCCCTTATCTCCGAAACTACTGAGCCTAAAATTTTGAAAAAAATGGAGATACTAGATCTTTACCTAAAGATTACAGGAAAACCTATTAGAAGTCTGTAGTGTTAATATAACATGTTAAAAAAATTAAATTCGTTCGGAACCCTTTGCACGCGAGTCCGACTCGCACTTGGCCAGTTTTTTAGTTTAAGATTTCCTACTGTATTTTGATTTTGGTGTACAATGAAGTATATATAAATAAATAAATAAATGTCTTAACAGACCTCTAAATATCTCCGTATATTGTACCATTTCTCATATTACCTCTAGTATTATAATTTGAAACTTTTAGCTACTATTTTTCTCTCTTCTGCATCGCAAAGCATGCTATTCTAGATCATCACATAATTCAAGAAATAACCTTCAAATAAATTACAGATGAGGATCAAATCAAATATGTGCACGGTGCAATATGTCTGAACAAGCAATGTAATGAACCAGTCAGTATTCCTTGGAAAGAAGACTGTCAATTAGTCAGAAAACCAGAGATAAAAGACGAGGAAAATGGAGAATCAAAAACAGAGAAAGTTGAAGAAAATACAGAAGATTTGTCCAAAAAAGTGTCGGAAAATGGCGTTGATAGCAAAGAAGATGCGTTACATTGCAAAGAGTGTGGAACGAAGTATACTGAGAAGCATGCAGATGTGTTTGTGAAGACTATGGAGTTCACTCATGTGCATTTACAAAATATGGAGAGGGCTTCTGTGGCTTGTATCCTTTTTAAAATCAATTTCACCTCAAAGTCATCTAAAACGAATGTAGGTAACACAATATTATAACCAAGCTTGGCAGCAGGAATTGTCAAATAGGAAATAGGAATTGTGACTGCAAAAAATTCGGAATAAGTTTTTAGTTATTTGCGGGTAGAACGTAGCTGCCACACAACAGGTGTCAGCCTAGTTCCAAGCAAACACGCGATTGTCGTGTTCATTTATATGTCAAAACCGCGAAGCGCCCTCTGACGACGCGACGACGACGACGACGTATTCGCGTTTGCCATACAAATGAACGCGACGATCGCTTTTTCGTTCGGGGGTTCATGGGGGGTGAGTAGCAACAGTCTAGGTGAGATCCCAAAAGGCTGTTGTCAACAAAACACGCGTGTAGACGAGATTGGTCTTTTCTGCAAATTTTTCGGCTTTTGGTACACCAACAAATCTGGACTATGCTGATGCCTGCTATCTTCATCTCACCCAAGACCAATTGAACAAACTTGAGCGATCACGTTTCTGAATTTCGTACAAAGCTCATATGGCGTCCTATTCGTCTTCGCCGGAACGCCCACATACTTTCTCTACTTTATAATGTGCTCTTTAATCCTTCTACTCCTTTTTATCTTAAAGAACACTTTCAGTTCCTCTGTGACACACATTCTAGGTCCTTGAGATCATCGAAAAATCTGAAGTTAAGTATTCGTATGCAGTCCACTTCCTTTTTTGACAAATCTTTCAGTATATAATCAGCTCAATTGTGGAATGCATTACCCATAGAAGAGACATACTCTGCCAGCGTTTAAAAAAATGGCAAAGGAGCATTACTTTTCACTCTAATTTTTCCGCTCTTTTCTCAATTATTTATTTGATATTTATTAGTATATTAATTGCTATTGCATTTATTGTACTCATTTCATATTATTATGTATAATTAGTATTTGAACACTGACAGCCCCAAACTATTTCCTTTCGTTAAGTCCATCCAAAGGCTGTTTGTAAGAGATTGCCTTGTATGATCAGACCACTCATTGTACACTTCTCTTATAGAATGTATATCCTGTTTTAAATATGAGGTGTAGAATAAAGTATATAATAAATAAATCTTAAAGCGATGACTTTTATAGATCATATAAATCCTTAACTCCAACCCAGATGTAGACGTATGCCAGTACTGCTTGGACAGACAGGAGGGAGTGCTACACCCTCTCAACGTAATGCATGCACAGACGCTGGACCAGGCGTTCGACGCGCTTATACAAGTGCAACTGTGGGAGAAGGCCTGTGGATACGCTGAGAAACTCATTCCTTGCTTTAGGTATATTGACTTAACTTTTTCCTTTGGGTTCTTTTTGAGTTATCGATTATTATATACTAGTTGACTCGGGCAACTTCTTCTGCTCCGCTCCTGTTGGTCTTAGCGTGATGATATATATATATATTATATTCCTTGATAAATGGGCTATCTAACACTGAAAGAATTGTTCAAATCGGATCAATAGTTCCTGAGATTAGTGCGTTCAAGCAAACAAACTCTTCAGCTTTATATATAGATATTCGATGATTATCCCTTTTAAATTTGAGCCCAGCAGGAGGGGTCACGTTCATGTTTGTAGCATTCCTCATGTCCTAAACGGTGCAGGTGTATGGGCAATTGGGGCACTTCAACAACAAGATCTTGATTCTGAACATACCAGTCACATTAGGCATTAAAGGGGAATGTAAAACACAATTTTGCCTAGTTGTTTGCCACGGCCAATCCTGGCTTGCCTGGGTGCGCAACCCATTATGTGCTTTTCATAAAGGCTACTTCAGTTCACATTCAGTTGGCAAAGCGGGCGAAATTGCAGTTAATAGTAACCAAGAAGCAGTTGTGCTTTGATCACATTATGGTTCATCACTGCAAAGAAATTGACGTATGGAGAGCTGGAAGCTGGTTTTGATTTCCAAATTCCACTAGGCCATCCAGAAATCACTTACAAAGTCATGGTATGAAGTACCTAAAAAAAATAAAACTCCTTGGAATAATGGACCATTTTTGAAAACTCCAATACCATGATTCAAATGGTTTTCCCCAATATTTAAATCATAATTATTCTAAAATTCAACTTAATATGTTCTTTCCAGGTTTTACTACGGCGACAGAAATCCATTGCTTGGTCTTCTCTACTTGAAGTACGGAAAGATCTTGCTGTACAAAATGGAGGTTGAAAAAGCCTTAGCCATGCTGAAATGTGCAGAAAGGATTATAAAAATGACCCATGGCGACACACATCCTCTTTACAAAGAGCAGTTAATGCCTTTACTACAACAAGCAATAATGGAATCGTGAATTTACATTTTAGTGCCTGTAGAAATGGGTCATTTTAGTATGTAATGTGATAAACAATAGCTGTACTTATAAGAAACGAAATAAGCAATATGAAAGCTACAAATCTACAATAGTGAAATATAGGTTTACAACTTATTAGTGCATATCTACAGTGGTATTTGGATTTATCGAAACACCTCAACTTTGAATCAGAGGCTCTAGGCTCTAGCTGTAAGTAATTTTATTAATGATAAGCATAATGGCTATGGCCACCTTGAAAATTTTCCGATGAATATTTACCAAATTGAAATGAAAACCCTCAAAAGCACTGCAATTTATGCAGTGTGCAAAAGTGGTATCATGAAATGAAATAAAAAAAAAAATCTTTAATATTAACCTTTTGAATGCCATTGTCACAAATATGTGGCACAAAAAAACGATGAATTTGTGGCTTGGAGTGCCGATGCATTCATGGCATTCAAAAGATTAAAAGATTGCGTGCCCATCTCCAGTTATTTTCGGATGTTGTGTGGTGTGGCACCTTCAAGTGTTTATTTCCTAGAGATATAAGTGGATATTATTTACAATTTCAGCACAACTCCTTGTCAACATAGATGAATCAATATAATTGTCAGGTTAGATATTAAAGTGACCTTAACATATTGATATTGTCAATTATTTTATTGTAAGTCACAAGGCTGTGTGTGCAATAAATTGGATTAAGTTATTGTCTAGATGCCTTTTAAAATAAATCAATTAAGTCAGTACTGTGACTTTTCATGCAAACCCTTTATCTTAGTCCTTGTCCTATGAGGGCTTTTTATCATTAAATTTGTATTTTTAAAGGGGGAACAAAGCCGAAATCTATAAAATGACAGAATTTAACATCAGTCATCCCATAAATCTCTGCTCAAGAATAATGTCTTAAGAAATGTAAACACGTTTATTTGTCCAAACTACATCGTCCAATTAAGAGTCGTCCGTTGCAGTCCTCGTCCTTGTCCTGGATGATGTGTGACACTGTCCAGTCAGTCATTCTGTTTGTCCGAAGTCCATCCAATTCTACGTTTCTTAGCAGAAGCTTCATCCTCCGCTTCTAAAACTTTCATGCGGACACCACAAACCTCTGCTCCATGCAACACACGCATGGCTTCTTCTGCTGCTTCTGCAGATGCATAACGAGCATATCCTACTGTCTTGTTGGGTAGTGTATAAACATTTATAAGGTCCCCGAACCTACAGAATATGTCACGCAAAACAGTCAGTGGGGGAGGCTGGGGTTTACAGACCAAGAAACACCTTTTGACAACTGTACTGTCAATGTCTGCTAAAGGCTTTGGAGGAGGCAGCTTCACACTGCAGTAGTTCAGGTCATTGACATCAGGGGTATGATCTTCCGCTACTCCTTTTGTAGCCATCTTAATGAGTTTAGAAGCTTCTGCTATAGCTTCAGTTAGCTGTGCTAAGTCAGGAGCATTAGTATTTGCATTTCTCATTGCAGTCCTCAAATTGTGTGCAACATTCGACAAGTTATTAAACGATTGGTTATGCATATCAAACCTGGACTTGTCAGGTTTTACAAATATTTTCATCCCAGGTGGATATTCAAACTCATTCAACTTGTCAACTGCATATGCAGCAGAGATTGGATTAGAATAAGACGCAACGCCTTTGCCACAGTTACGAGCCAAATCAACGTAAAACTTGCAATCAACGAGCCCTGGTACTATATCAAATAAAGTTTCAACATGCATTCGGTTTAAATTTGGACAACACATGAAGTTTACCCTAGTGTAACCTCTGGGAGCTGTGTTCATCAATGACATCATTGTGGTACTACTATTAGAAGGAGTGTTGGCTAAGTCATTTATACTAGACTCAAAAGCAGTTTCAGGACGCTTGTGATTGGATCCTTTTGGCATAGCAAATATAGCACGATACTTTCGGTCACACTCTTCAAATGCCTGGGCTGCTTCAGAGAACTTTTTGAATGTGACATATGCAAAACCTCTGGGCTCACCCGTATTTCTGTCTTTTTGTATGACGACCGACTCAATCGTACCATACGCACCAAAGGCTTCACGTATATTCTCTTCAGTGGTTATGTAAGGGATAGTAATGAACAGCCGTTTGAATTTATCATCATGGTTGTCGTCCGAGTGGATATCGGATCGACTACACGCCACCATCACTTTTAATACACGACTGGAACCCTTAAGAGATCTCTGATTCATTCCTTCTAAAGCTTTAGCAGCTTCAGAAGTTTTAGAGAACTTTATATACACAACTCCTTTCGGTTGTCCTGTTTGGTGGTCACGCGGCATTCGTATATCCTCGATAAGTCCGAATTTTGAGAAACCATCATGGAAATCGTCCTCAGTAAATCGTCGTTCACAAACAACAAACAATCTCGAATGAGGTGGCGTATCTTCAGACTCCTCATTGCGCCTTGATCTGTTGTCCTGCATTTTCTATTCTATATGAATATAACAATTCAAGAAAACTTCACAAATTCTTCCACCGAAGTCCGTATACTCTAACCGAAGCTTAGGAGTACTTTAGGATTAATCAATCGGAGGCAAAGAAGCCGAAATTGACAGAGAAATATAAAAATGTCGCCCTCAGTAGAGATGAGGCGTATATACTGGAACAGATCCAGGGACTAGGTATTTGAAGAGGTCGCACCTATTCCATTTATAAAAATACTCGATCCACCTAGTCTCTATAAAGTCTCACTGTCTGTGCCTACGTGGCGGACGGCACACGCGCGGCCCACCCGATTCGAACAAAGTAGGTACCGGCGTGGCGTAGCGAGATGGCGAGTATGCTTTGCCACTCGCACGTGTTTGCCAAAAATCATTCGTGAATCGTGTGTCAGCCATTTGAAATTGAACCATATTTTTAATATACATACGTACAATCGTGTTCTGCAAGTATATATTCGGTCCTTTTTTAATTACACTATGCCGCAGTTTTTCCATCTTTGTCTGCCATTTCTGCCAATACTCGACACTAGGTAGGTACTTGCAAATACTCGATGCAGATGAATGAAGACTTTGGACTGTGAGATGCAATGTGATGTGCAGTCAAGTCTCAAGTGCGGACTCGTGCGAATGTGATCTCGGAGGACGCCCCGCCGTGCCGCCCGTCTTGATGTTTTGTAATATTCTACCTACTCGACGCCGCAATTGGATACGCGATAGTTTGTGACTTATTTTGCAATTAGTTTTCGTAACAAATTTTTATTATGTGGTTAAAAAACTTTTGATTTTATTTTGTATTACGATATTAATTTATTGTTTTAAAAAATGGCTGCCAAAGGAAGTAGTGTCGCTTGAGATCATTTTACGGACAAAGAGCAACGAAAGTATAAAGGGAAGATTACAATTCATTACTAATACGTACCGGTGCGCGAAGCCCAAGCAAACTTTAAAGTATGCGTACTAGGTCAGACTAGGTGGAACAGGTATTTGAATCGAGTATTTCTACGGACTAGGACTAGGTGCACCAAGTACAAAATTTACCTAGTACGACTCATCTCTAGCCCTCAGCTTCATGCACCATGTCTATGCCCTCCACAGAATATAAATACTCTAGGAGATACCCTCTATGCCCCTGCAGGGCAAAGCCTTCCCTCCTTCCATTCCTCAAAAATATTTTACCGATAAAAAATCGCCTCTAATGGAAAATGGCAGTAGAGCCGTATTTAGGGCTTATTTTCAGGGGAACCTGGCCCCTAACCTGAGATGCGACGCCCAATGTGAAAAATCGTTGCGGGATGCACGATCAAAAGTGGAATTTTAGGCCACTCATAGTCTGAAGGCCCAGGTAGCTCCGCACAATCCTGGGGCCCGGCACAATATAAGTAACTTTGTTGACTGATTCAGGAAAACTCTGGAATTTAAAGAGCGTAGAATGCAAAAGCGAGCGAAGCGAGCTTGAATATTTTTGGATGGATATTTTTATCGGGTGATGAACATCTAAATAGAAGTAGCTTTTTACATAATACAGGAAAGGAGAACTGAGAGATTGTAAAATTGAAGAGCGAGCGAAGCAAGCTTGAGATTTGGTGCACTCCATCTCATAAGGTTTGTTTATTATAAACTTAAAGGATTTTTGAAGTGAAAACTTCTTTAGCGGCGTTGAGCACTTTTTCTGTAATGGGTATAAAATCTTAAACTCGCGTCAGGACACGTGATGCTGATCGAAAAAGCGTAAGACGGACTCGCGTCAGGGTCACGTGATGCTGATCGAAAAAGCGTAAGATCGAGGGGAAGGGAGAGGAACTAGTATCTCCCACTCTTTCTACCGTGCCTGAGTGTGCTGCTCCGCTTAGGCGGCACAGGGCGCTTGCGCGAATGTCCGTCTGTGTTTATGTACAGCGTGCCACGCGTATCCAAGGATACGAAATTACGGAATTACGAAATTATGGATGAAAGTTGATTTTTCTAAGAGATAAAAATTAATGTAATATATAAATAAATAACGATATAATATTATGAATAATAACATGTAAATTGTCATATTTGTGTACGATAGCGCAAAAAATAAACATTGTATTCTACCTCATAAATGATAGTATTTTTGTACTTATAATTAAACACAACGTTAATACTAAAGTTTTTTTTTTCACAAATGCACAAATCAAGCACTTGAGAGTGTAGAATGCAAAACCAAGCGAAGTAAGCTCGCTATTTATTGCATCCTGGTTAATTTATCAACTTAATATGTAGGTTGTAAGTAACAGTATTCAAAAAGAGCCGAGCCCTAGGATGTGTGGACCTATATTGCGGCCTGCCCCGCAAGCCAAAACGAAGAAAGAGAAGAAATGTTTAAAACTACTAACGTTCTGGAAAATATTTCCGATGTTTGAAGTGGTTTATCTCGAAACCTATTTAACCTACAGCGCGAGCGTTACGGTTTATGATTAAACTGAAGCAAGTTTTTTCTACTTTAATGGTGCGGTCATCCAGGTACTGAGTAGTAATTGGTCTAATGACGAGATTATGGCTTCTCTCGAGATTATGGCCTCACAACTTTAACGTCTACGTCCGCTATCCTTGCCTGTACGGGACACATAAACGCACTCGCAAGCGTGTAAATGGCATCCAAGCATTTGTAAAGGCTTGGAGCTTGTGGACCTTTGGCAAGTCTCGGCAAGCGTGTAAATGTGCCATAAAAGTATGTTCATTTACTTTTTATCTACAATGCACCGTTTAGAAGTGCACGGCGAAAAATAAATAAATAAATCCAATGGGTAGTTTTTCGTTTGCCCAATTGAACACCGCATGAGAAACGTAAGTTGGATGCACTTTCTGCAGTTGAATATTTTTATGAAACAAGAAAAAAACTAATTGTGTTTTGTTACCCCACAACTAGCGCCATTGTTTTATTTCAGATGAGTTCGATGTAAACATTTCTAGAGAACCGTTGCATTCAAAGATTTGTTTTTTTTTGTAGTCTAGCAATACTTTTTTTATTTATGCTGTGTGTGACATAGTCCGCGAAAGAATTATTTTATCATTTTTTAACAGAATTGTACCAATCTAAAGCTTAAAATATCTACTGGAATTCTTAAATTGTGCCCGTGGAACAATAAAATATCAGTTTACAAAGTTTTGTGAGACAATTACGTTATGTGCGTTATCTTTCAGTACCGTGAACGATGAGTTCAGTTGCGCTCTGGAGCATGTCGATTATAGTCAAATGGAACACAGCAGTCAATGAGAGCGCTCCTGCGTCTGATGTTTGTTTTGACTCTGGACACTAAAGTAAACATTGTGGTCGGAACGTACCGGACTATGCTCGATTGAGGACAACCTACCTGTTTTATAAAACAATCTAGTGTACGTTCTTCCAGTACCCTCAAGTTTTTGTGATTTAGACTATTTGAATTTTGTTCGGTTTGTGTGTGGGACTTGAGTGAGAACTGGTATCGTGAAAATGTTTAGTAAGCACTACGAGACGCGGCTGCTGCAGCAGTGCAGCCCCTTGAGTAAGAAGCAATGCATCAGATTCCCAGCAGAACACACAAATGGAGACAGATTTACACCATGTCGGGCAGGGAACAACTGGCAGACAGCATTCCAAGGTACTTTTTTTCCAATGCATTATAAGTTTATTTAGTGTTAATGAGTACAATGAATCAAGCAAGCATTTCATAATTAGAACATGTCTAAGGTTAAGGTTACAACAGAATTGTGGGTTCTAAGTTTAAAATGTTATTACACAAGAAGAGATAATCATTTAGGACACCAACATAGATAAGATGTTGAGTAAATATGAGAAATTTGATTTTTTATTTTGTTATCTTGAGCGCTTCACATAATTGTTTTCCTATTATTGGGAAATCATTGGAAGTAGCATATTGATACAATTTTTTATAATTCCTCAATAATATATTTTGCCTTATCTTTTGTTTTAAATATATAAACCAATAAATTATATTGATGCACTAATTATCAATTATTCATTAATCTGGGTCTACTTTAGCTACCAATTTAAACATTATTTTAGTCCGTCATCAATACTTCTGTCTTACTTTTAAATACCTACCTGTTTGTGGGTGGCTAACGTGGGTACCTACTTGAATCTTTATTTCTGCTATTGTAGTGTTGACTAAATTATTAATTTTGGTTGGTTTTCAACAAAATCTTAGCTAACCTAATTTATCTTCATCATTTTCTATTTTAATCACTCAATTAATTAGCTTGATCAATTTGTCAAACATACATTGGGTACCTATGTAATTATTGTAAAATGAGTAATCAAAAATGCAATTGTTTTAAAGTCCTTAAAAAATGTGAGATAGATATCTTCTAAAATATTAAAATCTCGTGTCACGGTTGTAACGGAACTCCTCCGAAACGGCTCAACCGATTTTCATGAGTTTTTGTGTGTATTGGGTAGGTATGAGAATAGGTGGTAGGCTATTTTTTTTTATTTGGCAAAACAATGTTTGCTGAGTCAGCTAGTAATAATATGATAAGATTAAACGCTGATATGGGGTTTGCTTTCTCTTTAATAAATACTTTAATTTCTAAGTAACTCTATTGCTTAAAACTATTATGTTAACAGATTAGGGTAGGTCTATAATAGTAGAGTGATGTGTCATTGTGATAGTCTTCTACGTTATTAGCTTTTTTTTTAATAATGATAAGTGCATAACTGTAATGATTATTTCATTAGCTTGCTTCACAAAGTTAGTAATTAATCAGGATGCATAATATTAAAAACTAGCTGACCCGTGCAGCTTCGTCTGCGTCACATTTTTCATTACTGCTCCGCTCCTTTTGGTCTTAGCGTGGTGATACATAGCCTATAGCCTTCCTTGATAAATGGGCTATCTAACACTGAAATAATTTTTCAAATCAGACCAGTAGTTCCTGAGATTAGCGCATTCAAGCAAACAAACAAACTCTTCACCTTTATATATTAGTATAGATAATAGCATATGCATATGGTTTGATTCTACTAAAACAAAGGTATAAATAAAGGTAGGATAAATAACAATAACATAACAAAATATAAGGATAACATATTAGGTTATTTTAATTTAAATACTAGGGAAATCCGTGATGTACAGAAAATGTATAATTTTCCTAACCTACTATCCTATGCTAATACTTCAATACAATGCTATTGGCTATTGAGAAGCATCATAACTAGCACAATGTACGGTTATTTTATTTGCAGGATTGGGCTTAGGCTGTTTAACACTTTTAGTGCCCATCGGTGCCCATCACTCAGCATATGGGTCAAATTATAATTTTTCGTGTGCCCACAACTCGTATCCACGTCGTGCCCATCGGTGCCCATCACTCAGCATATGGGTCGAAACTTTACTTGTTCGTGTGCCCACAACTAATCGGCGTCGTCGACCCATATGACGACCCATATGCTGAGTTTTACGCACCAAATGTGTAAAAAACATATTTGCAAAATAATAACCTCCTTGATTGGCGTCTAGTACAATTTACTAATTTTATTTTAGTGCTGACTAGCTTTTGCCCGCGACTTCGTACGAGCATACCCCGTTTTTCCCGTTCCTGTAGGAATTTCAGGAAATCCTCTCTTAGTGCCCTACACTTCCCAAGGAAACTACATGCCAAATTTCAGCTTTCTGCAACCAGTAGTTTTGGCTTTGTCTGTTAGTCACTCAATCAGTCAGTAACGGAAAAATTTTAAATACATATATTGATGATTGATAGGTTTGTGTTTGACCATTACCTATTTCACTTAAGGGTGCTATTACAAAATCGAGCGCTTGGCCCGGACTAAAGCTACAGACCGCGTTTTCCGAGATTTATAGTTATTGTAGCGCTGTATACAACAATTGTTTAAAAATATTGTTTTACATTTAAATAAACAATTTTTTATTTCAAGTAAGGTAACATTAACCTTAGTTATTAGTTACTTTTTGTTTGAATTTGGATTATAATTTCATAGAAAAAATATATACATATATAATTTCGGACGAAAAATTATCAGTAACTCTCTGTTTTCAGAATTATTTTTGGTATATTGCTGTATGAAACATAATAAGTTGATTAAAGCACTCCAAGGTGGAAGATACAGTTGTACCATAAACATTTTTATTAATGATTAAATTACACTGGTCAACAAAAAAACACTTTTTGTGTGTAACAAGAATGTTTTTAAATAATTATGTTAAGAACATGTTTTAAAATCATAGAACTGAAATCAGAATTATTGAGACACATACAGTTTTCCTGTAATATGATTTTGAAGTGGAGCTTTGAGGCGAAAACTGAAGTTTTCAGGTGGTTCTAGTACAGGCACATTATCAAGTTAAAGGATTGACTGTGCAGCAGATGGTACGTCAGACTACTCAACTATCCCTTTGTATTCAAAAATCCCAAAAGAAAGCTCACATTTTTATTGATTTTTTTTTTACTGATCGTGCAGAATTTCTCTTTTGAGTTTTAAAATAATTTCACCATAAATGTAAAGAAACTTGTCAGAATCTTTTGGTCACTTCTTACACATTTAAAAAGAATAAAATAACTCAGTAAATTGAAAAAAAAAACAGCTATTTTATCGAAAAAAGAAAAACCTAATTTACAAGCTAAAGGGAAAATGAATAACCCTGATAGTAGTTGTAACACAAAAACTAGACCTAATCAAAGCAAAATAAATATGGTTTCGTGATAAGGGTAGGTAGGTAATTCAAAATTAGTAAGCACATTTCTTGTGGCAAAATCTTGTTGACCAGTGTTATTATTTCTTCGATGTAACAAAGCATCAAAAGATGCCTAAAATAAAATTTAATGAAACATCCTTTGCAGAGATAAGGTTATTACTAATTTACGTAAACGAATTCCAAGAAATAACTCCCAAGAAAAAGAATCAAACTTTCTTGAATGATTTTTTTAATTTGTGGCTATATAATAAAAAATCTTATTGTTTATCCTGTAATTGTTTTGTTTCCTGTCTGTATTGACCGCTTTAAAAGTCACCGCAGGCAGCGACAATGTTACTGCTTTTTCTTAGAAAATTCATATTCTAAATACTGGAGCAATTTTAGTACAATTTGTATGAAAATATCGTCGCGTCGCTATTGGGAGCCTTTACATCTGACAGATCTACAGCTGGCGTGGCGTTTGCGCATTAATGTCGCCGGAATTGCACCTATTATGTTCCACAAATGGTACATAATAGACCACTACTACTCGTAGGTCAATGACCTTAAACACAGTGGTGGTTTCCAAGTTCTATGTTTTTTTCCATGTAGATACATGATTTCCCCCAGTAGTACGTAGGTTGGTTTATGATTTACATAAAATTAAACAATTGACGTAAGTTTCCATCGTCTCCGGTCGAGTAAAGTTCGCCGTACCTAACCACTAGAATAATCGTGAGATAAATGGCATACCTACTAAATTATTCGACAGAAATATAATTGACTGCTGCGACCTTGTTTTCCCTAAAGTGAAAAGATTTCAGAGCTAAAATGTAACCCGGTTCAGCTCAATGACCAATATGCTTTCGTCCGCGTGAATTTCCAAAATTATTTGACGCGACCGGGACGAACTACCGGGATAAACAATGTCCTATATTTAGATAATGGTGTACCCCTGTGACTTCCAGATCCGTTAAGTTGTTGAAGCATGTTGTATTAACAAACATTTCTAATTATTCGACAGAAATTTTATCGATTAGCTGCGACCTTGGTGAAAAGTTTTCCGAGCTATAATGTAACGTAGTTCAGCGCAATGGTTAGTACGCTTTCGTCCGCGTGAATTTTCAAAATTATCTCACGGGGCCGTTGTGGATACCAGAATAAACAATATTCTATAATATTTAGATACGGTCTACCCCTGTGCCATTCAAATCCGTTAATTTTTGAGGCATGTTGGATTAACAAAAATATCTTTTTTTTTTCTTTTTTAATTGTTTTGGGTTTGCTCTTGACTCTAGTCTAGGTCAGAGATGACCGAGACAAAGTCTACGATGGAGCGAGCTTACCCAGAAGGAGCTTGTTCACTCTAACTTTGAAGAGATTAGGGTTGTAAGCGTTTGGAAACACGGACGCAGGCAGAGAGTTCCACTCCTTTGCTGTGCGCATTATAAAAGACGTTTGGAAACGCTTAGTGCGAGTTGGTGGAATAGCAGCAAGGTAGGGATGGTAAGATGCAGTGCGTCTGGATGTCCGATGGTAGAAGGGGGCCGGTGGGATGAGGTCGTGGAGTTCTTGGGCACACTCTCCGAAGTACATTCTGTAGAAGACCGACAAGCAGGCAACCTCACTGCGGCCACCAGTTTTACGTCACCGATGAGCCTCTTAGCTCTGCGTTCCACCGAGTCAAGCGCGTCAAGCTGATACTTAGCTGAGCCATCCCAAAGGTGGCTACAATACTCCATGCAGGATCGGACTTGCGCTTTATATAGGGTTAAAAGCTGTCCAGGCCTGAAGGCCTTCTAATTATTCGACAAGTTTTATCGATTAGCTACGACCTTGGTGAACAGTTTTCCGAGCTATAATCTATAATGTAACGCAGTTCAGCGCAATGGTGTATCTGATGATGGTATCTGACGCGACAGGGACGTACTACCGAGATAAACAATATCCTATCCTAGCTTTTGCCCGTGGTTTCACACGCGCATCTCCCGTTGGTGGATTTACAAACATTAACTTTGCTTTAATTATTATTTTAGACAATAATTACAGGTAATATACAGTTGCAATATATTTGCAGTGTCATGTAATAATCCCAATTAAAAAAAATCATGCAGCTTTTCACATATAGTTAAATTAATGTGTGTTAGATATAGGTTTAAGTTATAATTGGGTACCAAATATTCCAACTTTCCCAAATGCAAAAGCCAAAATCAAATCATTTATTTCAATAAAACCATCAAAAGGCACTTTTCTCGTACAAAAACCGCCAAAACATCATAACTGTAAATTAGAAAAAGTGTTACTTTATCAAAACCTATCTCCACTGGTGGCAAACATTAAATAACGTAATAATTCTGATTCTTCATGCTTGTCCTCTTACATCTAGTAATAACAATGCCTATTGCTTTCGGTCTAGGCAAAAAATTTGCTCGTAGCTCAATTTGGTCACGCTTCAGGGATCTGTGATGTGAACAAACTCCCACAGGTTTCTCAAGGCCAATTTTTCGTGGGCTTAAGCTGTTGGTGCAAGCTTCTGCCAAGAGACACAATGTGATTGAACCGTAAGCAGGTTTCAGGAAGAAATGATGTAGCTAGGATATAGATTGCGTTAGGGTCTGTCTTCTTATCGTGTGGGCAGTAAGGTCTAACGACCCCACACACCCTAGTGTCAGAGTTTTTAAACCGCCTTAAGGGTCTCAGTAAAGTTGTGGAAGTGTAAAACAGTGTCGAAAATGTAGCGAAGCCAACATGGGGTTTTCTCTGCGGTCTAACTTGTAGAAGATCCGTTTTGGGATGATTGACACTGTCCGCTGTCCGTCCGTCCTTCCGTCGTATTTCTTGTGCCGCTATAACAACAAATAACAAAAATACATAGTAGTAAATCTTGTACGATGGTACGGAACCCTTTATGTGTGAGTCCGACTCGGCTTGGCTGTTTTTTAAAGTCGAGCAAGCGCTAAAGCCTGTACAGTGTACAATATTTAGAGAATTTAGCAGAAATAATAAAGATAGTAGCTTGGGTCTTCAAGGAAGATATGACATCAGCAACCACTCTGTAGCCAGCCCCTAAGTAATGCCCCTTTCAAGTTCTACTGATCTTCATGATAATTTAGTTTAGGAGTATGAACAGCCTATATGGCACACGGACGGACTAAGGTATAGGTGTGGGTGGTTGGAACACTACACCGACAGACATATAAGGTTACTAACGCATGGCAGATTGGCAACACGTCTATATCAACCGCATTAGGTACTGCAATTTTGTTATAAATTATTACTAAGTGACATCATATTGTCCGCGATTTATTTCAATTATACTTTCCTTGTATTTTTTTAAAACAAAGAACCGAGCTTTGTAACGAGTTATGAGATAATAAAATTATGATATGTTTTTGTGGTTATAAGATACGCCAACTTGGCCCAAAGTTTGTTTAAAGTTGGCAATATCATCAAAGCTTTGTAGTAGCGTTAGTTGGTAACATTTTGCAGCGTTTGATTCTGTCTTAACCGCTTCTCGGTTCAGTCAGGGCGTTAATTTGAAAAAATAATAGAAAACCACAAGAACATTGCAATTTATGCAGTTTTGCTGTTGTCACGAGTTGTTCATTCGAGTTCAGTCTAGGCGCAGTGCCACTCTAAAGATAATAGCACAAAATTAGAATATAATTCAGCTTCGCGGAAAAAGGCTTATTACCCGAAGGAAATGCAATCCTGCAATTTAGTCAGTAAAGTACAAGTGCCTCTATGAGAAATTTATAATAGTCGTTAGACAATCTTCTTGTGTATTAGTGGAATAAGGAACGCTGGCAATCGTAATCGCCTTAGCTAATTAACTCCGTTTGAAACGTAGGCCATTGTAGAAGATACTTGGTGCTGCAACTGAGTTTTTACCACCTGAGTCACTGTAATTTAATATTTTTTATTCTGCAAAGAACCATTAATTGATACCGCCGATAGTGTTAAAGTATTGTCTTTCTGCTCTTAACAGTAATAGGTATGCTATTAAATCTCTTTATATAAAACTAGTTGACCTGCGCAACTTCGTCTGCTCTGCTCCTATTGGTATAAGCGTGATGGTATATAGCCCCTTCCTCGATAAATTGGCTATCTAACACTGAAAGAATTTTTCAAATCGGACCAGTAGTTCCTGAGATTAGCGCGTTCAAGTAAACAAACTCTTCAGCTTTATATATTAGTATATAGATACTTTGTCCTGACTGATGGACCAACGCAAAACTTAAACTGCTGGTCATAGGGACTTGGACGTATTTCGATGTAAGCATCCGATATGAAAGGATTTTTTGGAAGTTTATCCCCTAAAGGGGTGAAATAGGGCATGAAAGTTTGCATGAAAAATCGTATTCCTTGGGCCAATTTATTTGAAACTTGGTCTAATTCTAAATGCTCTGCGATATAATTAAACATAAATCTATATGAGCATTTTCTGAAATTCAACCCTTAAAAGCGTGAAAATGGGTGGCAAACTATGATTAAGACCATATCCTAGAGACCTAGAATACGACATAGGATACTTTTTTCCCGGGAGTATGTTCTTTGAGATAATTTCCGATTTTCACGCAGACGAAGCCGCTGTCAGAAGCTAGTATACTCATAAAGCCGGTAGCATCATCTGAACTTTTTCTCTTGCTGATATATTTTTGCTTACCTTCTAAATGTACCTAATAATAAATGTTCAGCAGCACAAAAAAGCTGCTATTAAGTGTTGTACCAATCAAAAGTCAATACTCTAAACTTATTGTCTTTTTGCTAGCTACCGCCTAATAGTCCGTAATGACAATGATTCGGTCAAAATTTCGGATCTGACCATAATAATAGGTTGTTGGTTGAGCTAACACCGACACTTTATTTTGTTATTTTCTGCTGACCAGCAGTAATTGAAATTGAGCCTAACGGTGCCACCTGTATTTTCTGGACCTAGATATCAAATCTAGAGCAAAGAATTCAATTGTGACCCTACCTGCCTTGTAAACCTTTCTTGTTTCAGTATTAAGCATTGCGTCGGTAATATGCTGACTTTTTGCAATTCAATTAAGCCTGTTTTGCTAGAATACCTATAACTGCGATAAAATCTTCGCCGTCTAACTCGCACTTAATGAATGCGCTAATAAACGAAAGAGATACCACTAGAGTTATACAATTCTAGTCTAGACTTTGATCACTTTGAATGCATTAAGCCGTATCCGTGTTGTCTGAATTTACCAAAAACTAAGTACTATCATGTATATCTGACGCGCACGGCAAATTGCCATTAACAGCGTCAAATAATTTGTTTCTTTGTTTGTTAATTAGTTTTCTTCAGAAACAGTTTAGAATAGCATTATCGTCGGTGGCTGTAATACAATAAACTTTTTATAACTTATCTAAATTCTCGCTAGCTACTATACCGGCTAATTACCAGGTACAGAGAGCTAATTAGTAACCAAGGTTAACGGCCCTTCGTTACTTCTCACGTAATTAAAACTCTATTTTTGTTTTCTAGCAAAATTAAAAATGCGACTAAATCATGGCACCATGAACAATGGTGGTTTATTTATAATTCATAATGCTTCGCGGTTGGCTGCCTGGATGCTATTGTAAATGTATCAACGAGAGAAAGTTTACAAGTCATTGTTTGACTTGCCTAGACAAAATGTAAATTGAAGGTGTAGGAGTCTTAAATTATCGTGTAATTTGTAATAATCTCTTTTATATTTAAACGGTGTAAAGGGTCCTTTTCTGTGAAGCACGTGGCTGGACCCCTCTATGTTTGACACGTGTTAATGGTCGTGTAAAAGCGATGCGAGTGTCCTTCCTAAGGACGGGTTTGGTCACTGATGCGCATCCTGCACGTGCTTTTTACGGGGTTCGAAACTTACGATCGCACTGCACGTGGGTGTATTGTTTTAGATTTTATCTTGCTTTTTTTAAGGGTTTCCCATGGGTTTTTGGATTAGTCGAAACAAACAAAGGATTGTATTGATCAATTCGGACGGAAATCAAAGATCATTATTTAGATGTAAAATAACGTTAGTGTTTTACATCTAAATAATGGCACTACCACTACATTCAATATTGTTTCAGCAAAGCTGGTTTGAACATAGTTCAAATTAAGTGAGAATAATAGAATATATGTTCTTTATTGTACACCAAAAACAGTAACACAACTGTTAACACAAACTGAATTCTTTAAGTACAATGGCGGTCGTATCGCTGAGGTGCGGTTTAGAAGCAAAGTTAATTAAATCAACTTCATTAATTCCAACTTCAGGACAAAACATCAAAGCTTCATGTGTATCCTTGCACTTAACATCGTTTTCATATTTCTTCCTAATTAAAACTTTTTGCCTTACCATGTTTAATATCAATGTGCTATATGATATGATTATGGAATAAATGAGTCTAGGGTTTGATACATCGAGCGTGAAGTTTACGTGTGAGGACTGGTCCTAGTTAGGGCTGTCCCTTAGGGCTTGAACGAAAGGTGATTAACCTTTCATTAGTAACACTAAAGAATTTTTCGCTCCGTCTTGCTGAATGCCAATTCCTTGACTCACCATGAGACCATCGTGCTATGTAGTCTGCTATCTTTGTTTTTTCTTTGCAACTAATACCTCTTTTAACTTCCCATCACGGGCACTATCTGTAACAGTTCCCTATTTGGTCTGAGTAACAAAAAGGCGTGTAGCTTCGCCATCTTTCTTTATTCTTTTGAAGGCACTAGGATGTGCGGTACCAGTCATTGATGAGTCACTATATGCACCACAGCGGTCCTTAAACTCAAAATTTACATAGATTTATGCGTCTAGCTTAAATGCCCACGCATTTAGTATTTAATATTTTACTTAGATCATGCTCGTCATTTTAGTTAATAATATTTTAACATCTATGGGCGGTAAGCTTTGCAGGACGTTAGCTTTTCCGGCATGCTTCTGCAACCGGTCATACATATGGCGAAGTAATCCACATCATAAAATCCCTTGGGTATTGAATGCCTCTCAAACCACTTAAGCGAAGAGATAGGGTGTTTAATAATAGTATACAAGAGAGATATACAAAGCTGAAGTAAGCAGCCCTAATCCTATCGCGTGCCAGAGCAATGAGAGGTACCTCCAGGGCGTTCACACTCAGGCGTATGATAGTTCATTACCATGCATTAGTTAGGGCATTAAAATCACTCGGGCAAGACCATTACGCAATTCTTGCCCAACCATCGCCGAGATTAACAACTGGGAAAGTTTTTTTAGTTTTGAAAACACGCCGATTTGAAGTATTTTTTGTTTGTCTGGTTGGGATTATGATAATTTGTCCTATAACCCTCCAAGTCTTAACTTATGCAAGGGGTTCTTGTTTGTTTTAATTGGTCAAGTATAAGTGCAAATCACTCCATAATTGCTCATTCCTGCACGTAAGCTTAAATTATATACACTCTTAAATTAATAAATTCTAATAGAAACATCATTATCTTGGAAAACCCCTGTAATTTAACTCTTAGACCCACCTCGACAGCATTTGCTTGAGTAATTCCGCACAGATTTTTTCCGTTCCACCGCTGAAGCATGAAGCACCAAGACCTATGATAAAGGACGATGCCCTTATCTATAAATAAGGCTAGTTCCTGATGACTTCTCGTCCGGAACGGATTATGTCGGCACTAGGGCATGCAAAACCGGAAAGTCATCAAAACCGGTTTTGAACATCGTTTTTTTGGAACCAAAACCGAAAACCGGAGCTAGGTCCGGTTTTAGCAAAAAAAATCGAATGTAGTATAATTTAAAAAGAAACACCATTTTTTTTAAATACCCACTAAGTCTACAAATAAAACAAATTGTATGATACATTTCTTTTTAATCCAAACCATAATAATTGTACAGATAACAATGAACTTATAATAGTATAAAGATTAATTAACTGAGATCAAATCAACAACAAGTAAGTTTTTGGTATCTTTGGTACCTATTAAGTCTGCTATCAAAAATAATATATTTTAAACCTAGAAAACACAATCAGCATCTTCAAATATTAAACACAGCTACCCACAATTACCAAAAAAATCAACATTTTTGTAACTTTGAAGTGAACTACAAAATAACATTATTATAATATGATTCATATTGCACTAAAAAAGAGATCAATAATCAACTTTGTATATTAATTTAAATAAATCATAAATCACTTGTTTTCAAGAGATCGCTGTTCTTGATAATGTGATCTCAAGAATATAAGTGCATCCAACATTCGATCAGACAGCGAACTTCTTATTTTGTTACAGAAATACCCAGCACTCGAAAACACCCTTTCACTCTCAACACTTGTTGGTAGAACACATACTAAATAATTATATGCTTCGGTGAGATACACACCCCGATGCCCTCCGCTTTCATACATGGCTTGCTCTACTTTTACGAACCCAGCCAGGTCGAAATCTGACCGATTTTTGGGGGTTCTCTTTCTCTTGCATTTGTGTAATTCCTTCTCTAGCTGCTCTTGAAGAGTTAGCTCTTCAGCGTCAGATGAAGACGATTGCAAAGGTATGGACTGCTCGGTGAGAACTGCGGTGATGGTGTCTGTGACTTCATAACGACTAGCGAGGGGTTAATAACTAAGTAAATACTCACATTTTGTCCTAGCGTCGCAGGCGAGGGCGGCGGACACGCACTTGCACTCCCGGTAAGGGTATTACTGTAACAACGCAGGCGCAGGCTGGCGGGTTACGGGTGCGGGGTGCGGGGGTAGTGGAGGGAGGCGTGTAAGTGGGTGGATGCAGGCTGTGTTCGGTTCGGATACATTTCATGCCTCAAAATTAATTATTTTTTGAGAGTTTTCGAAAAAAATGTTGATATAAATCAAAATGTTAATTGTTACTCAATAATGGGAAAACCGGAGTTGAGCTCCGGTTTTGGCTCTCAAAACCGGTTTTCAAAAATCGTTAAATTTTGGCCGATTTCCGGTTTTGCGCAAAACCGGAAAACCGGTTTTGCATGCCCTAGTCGGCACGTTTATTTTTGCCTACTGTTGCGAATAGCGTGAGCCCTCAACCGTGTCGGAGGCTTCGTTTGGGTCATTTAAGCGCTTTTAATCAGCGCCAGCGCAGTCACGCTTGGAATATAATCTTAAGATAGTGTATCATTAGATAGCTCAGTTTTGATTTGGTTGAAATCGCTTGCCATTTAAGGCAGGTAAATTTATGAGGAATTGCCAGGCGTGTAACTTTTAAGTTTGGCAAGTGATGTGTGTGCAAAAGCCAGTTTAGAAATCATAAATTTGCTGGTGAACATAGCTCATCTTAATGCATATATAAAGGGATATTGGAAGTTCATTATGCTTGCTTAATGGATTGATTGCAGTACGTTGTTTATGGGTATACGGAGTAGAACCCATTCATCTTGCCATAAACGTTTATTCGCCTTTAACACCCACGGGAGGAGAGGGATAATGTTTCTTTGTTTTGTTTTGCACATATTATACCCGTAATCTTTTGTGTGGTGTATCACTTTTTAGACTAACGCTATTCTTCACATATAAATAGTATCTGATAATAGATAATAATAGAAATCTGAAGTCTAGAGGTCAGAAGCTTGAGGTTAGAGATGCCGATACCTTCCACCAGCTTCTATGACAAATCTTTTACAGTTCAAGCACTACTTACAGTTGCCCGTGTTGGTAAGGCGGGCTCAATCTTTGTCCACTTTTAACACTATGGTGTAAAATCTCTCTTTAATCGTTATTATTTAAGGGCACTGCATTGCTTTTAGCGATAAAACTGCCCGTCGTGTTATCCAATGTAATCGTCGTGTCATCTATATTTTCTGTAACTTTATGGTGTTCATATTAAAGAGTATTCTGTCTATCTTGAGTCCAATATTACCTTTCATTACCAATTTTGAAGTCTTTTCTACAAATTAGCAGTTAGCCAGACGGATGTAGCAACGATATCCCGCCATTAGTATGGTAATTAAGGGCCCATTATACCAATCACAGGAATCTCGGGTCAGGGGCCATTGGAGTCAATTATAGGCAGTTAATTTTCCATCCAAAGAAGCAGGTATGATTGTATGAGTCGCTTGCTTAAGAAACTTGAAATTTGTTTGGCACGTTTTCAAGTGCTGCATTGGTAATTACTCAATGGTTCTTAGGGCATACTTACTAGAAGTGTCGGCTTTGTATTTTCATTGAGCGTCTATATTAGAGTTTGGGCTTTAGTGTTATCAAAGTAAGGTTTGTTTTCGTCGGCGATGTTTCTTGCTAACGTTGCTTTCACAACGACGCTAATGTTTCGCTTTTCTATAGGGTCTCTCTGTGATTCAAGAATATTCTGAAGTAATAAGTGAGGCAGGTTATTACTATCTATTCCTTTATTATTGTTTTCGGATAGCAGGTTATTTATATTGAAGGTGATTTCAAGTATCGCTTTGGATTAATTCGGGAAATAATTGCTTTTTTATCAATTTGCATTTAATGCACAAATGATAACTGAAGCTGATAAAAATATGCCTGACCTCTAGTAACTTTATTTACGCTTAAAATGTGCGATATTATTCCTGAATTATCGCAAATTTCGTTATCAGGCTCAGAACAGTAATAAAATGCATTATTTAGCGATAGCTTTTTCAACTTGCGCGGGCGATAAATTCTTCATAGGTTAGTTTATATGCACACGCATGTGCCTTGCGACGGTGCGACTCTTTGATATGTCGCAAAGTACATAATGTATTCAAAGTGTTCCCATGGACAAAAGGCCTATTCCTTCGATAAAGATGATGTTGCAAGCAAAATTTCTGAAACTTTTCTGATGAATCACAAATTCCTGTTCCTATCTTTGAGGCGTATGCGTCAGCTACATGTACCGCTATAGCTCTCTAGAGAATTCTCCTTAAAGATCAAAATAATTTCCCAGATTTCCTTAATACTATATTGAAACTTAGACAAAAATCTGAGTCTACTAAGGCCATAAAATCACTTACATTACGGGTTCAAGTAAAAGGGAAAGGCGAAGAAGAAAAATCTTGCGACAAAACGCACGTGTATGCTCCTCCTAACAAAATAAAGTGTCCCACTAACATCGGGAACAAATTGCTTGATTTTTGATAAGGCTCTTTATCTCGCCATTGCTATGTGCAAGAAATTGCGTATCAGCATCAGAAGTGGGATATTTTAGTATCGTCGAAATTGTTGCTATTCCACTAATTAATCATTGCAACGTTATCTCGACGATCCTTCGTGACTTCAGCAGGATCTTTTAAAAAAAATGTTAAGTTGTGCAATCAGTCCTTGTCGTCTGTCTTCCCCTTTGCTAAACATTACACAATTTAAGGTTGCCTAAACAGTATAGAATGATGAATCACACAAGTATATATTATTCGGATTATTCAAATTTCCCACAAAACGTATGCTAAATACTTCATTGTTGCTTGCAACAATAAGTATAAAAAGCTTACTGTCATTCAGAAAATATGTCCTCCTTCAAAAGGAGGTACCGTCAAAAAACGTGAAAAAATCTAATCAAGATAATCAAATTCCACAAATTTTAAAAGTTTTCTCGCAAACTTTAATCAAGCGCCAGATCCAAAAAAGTTGATAGCAAATAATTGCACATGACGCGGTGGAGATCATTCTTGCACCTGTGTAAACTTTACACAATCCTGTCACTTTTGGGTGGGCGAATGCATATTTGCTAATTTTTAACCAACAAATTAACACTTTCGGTACATCAAGTAACATACAGTTCTATATTTATCGTAAATCTTGGTCGCTTGCACTGGAATGAATACATAAATCTTGATTCATCATTTCGTGTTTGGATATTGCTATGCTTTTAGCTTATCTTTAATGTTTAGTAATGATTTATGGACGAATCCAGACTAATGAAATGTCATTTTTATTGCATTGTCGTGTAGGTAAGTCAGTAAAATAATTCGCTCTTTTTCTAATATTGTGACTGCAGAATTTATTTTAATGTTCTGTTTAATAGGAGATTGACATTATAGACAGGTCCATAGGCAAGGTGCATGACATGCGCAGGATTTTGCACACCTACATCAATAATTTAGTATTGACCAGCCTTCAACTTACAATCAGCTGAATTGATGATATCATCTAGAGTTGCTATTATTTAATATTTGTTTTGCTGCATAAATTTCGCGATTCGACGTGATTTTACTACAATCGTGTAATTTTTGTTGTGTTCTAAATCTGGTGTCACTACAATACATCTTTTTTTTTATTGGACGTATTTCGAGTCAGCTGACTGTGATTCAGAATTCGTGATCGTATGCCATAGTTGGACTTTCAGTATTCCAAATGTATTAGTTGTTCTCAGAAGTTCATTGTACTGATCAGCTGAGTCAACTACCTTTGATTTTTCCCTTTGCATGTTAAGGTCAATAAAAAGGCGACAAAGTTGCAAATGTGTCCAATATTTTGACTTGGAATCACGTATAGTAAGGAATAAATGTACATTGGTTAAGTGCTTCTTTTATTTTACCAAATACAAATTTTATTTCCCCTGAATCGATAAATTGGCTGTCGTCATTCCGAATTTTCGTTCGTGCATCTCTTTTATCGATTTCGTCGCAAATGATATCATCTGTTTGCACCTCTGTTGAATAACCATTGTGATTTCATGTATTGACGACAATCTTAAAAATATCCTTTTTTGTCCTCTCCGACAAGTCTAGACATGTTGAATACCCTCCCCGCTGTCAGAGATCAGCTGCGATGCTGTTTAGGTATCTACTAAGACGACAAATACACATTGTTCAACATTCATCATTCACGTCATCAGTATGAGGATTTAGCCAAGTTTTTTGGGCTACATTTTTATAGACTTGTTCGTCGGTGTCTAACCCTATCACGGAATTAGATGCAAGTTTTTAGACGATGATTCAATAAAATGTTGATTGATGCATGTTTTGATTTCTACTGTCAATGTATCTTTAATTTATGCATGATAATTGCTCATATTATATGATTTTACACAATAAAATCATCGGCTAGCAACGGATGTGGCGGATTAAAGTATTATTTATACTTGATTTGATCGTCATGCAACTTTTCTCTAGTTTGTTGAATGTTTTCAAAGGCAGCCCGTCCGTGCGGAGTAACTGTTCGTTCGGAGGTTTCTATAGGTACCACTTGGACAAGTACATTTCGAAAGTAGGTTGGAGAAACGAAGCCGCTTAGGAAAAGCACTGAAGCGATACAGCGCACCACTGTAACAGCACGTGTAATACAAGACCACAATTCACTAACGAAAACCATATATTCTGAAATAGTGAGTGCATGAATGTGCACCGTGTTTAGCTTAGCGGTACTCAAATGAAGGCTCGGTTCTTGACGACATTCTAAATCCCGCGTTGTTCCACCGTCTGTGAGCAGTTAGTACAAAAGTAAACACTGCCTGTTACATTGTTTGCCCACTTATGCCAATAGTTATGGCCTCATTGAGGTGCCTGCTACCAGACGAGCTCACTTTTAGCCGAGAAGTATACAGTGTGCTACAAAAAACAAATTGAACAGTAGCTCTTATAATAAGTAAGTAACATTTGAGGTGTGATGACTGGATAATCGGCCGTGGTTTCCAATGACACATGGCTAATAACAAATGATTCTCTGTACAAATATTGTCAGCAGTAAGTTTTTTCTCCTCTTTATTCGACGAACTTGAATTATTATTGCTAGATTCCGCACACGTACGTACCTAGGCGCTCGTAATAGATCCAGTTGTCCATCTATTTTCTAACATTGTCACTTGGCATTATTTAAAGCTTAAAACCGGATGATTAATGTCCTAGACATTAGAATGCATTGTTGTTTCTCTGTATGTAATTGCTACAGTTTTTTATATTGTCTCCGCTCTTGACACCTGAGCTGGAGCATAAATCAGTTGTCAAAGTGTTGAATTTAGGCCGATGGCATACAATGCCTGGTGATCAATTGACGTCTTCGAGATTTGTCCGTCTGACATCATCATCCATAGCTCTAAAGTCTGATGATCTTTGACATGTTTGAGCTCGATCATGTCTAGATTATCTGAAGATGTATTTGAATTTAATACCTGCCAATGCGGTTGTATATTTTTTGCCAGCTAAAAATATTGATTTTTCGAGATCATTATAATCGCTGTTAGTAATGAAATGGTCAGCAAAAACGTCAACATATTCTATTGGTATTAGGTAAAAATTGGACAAAAAATGTTTTGCATGCAAAAAGCAGAATCGCTCACGACCCCAGCTATGTGTTAAGTAATGAACCACGTTTTTGGTTCAATGCACTCACGAATCTTTATTTTACTGAATATCAAATGCCATGATTATCAATTCATTTGTATTAAACTCATTATTTGCATCGTGTGCACGATTTCCTTGGACTAAATAACTATCTCGGAATGATTGGCTCTATAATTTTACGGTTGAAGCTTAATGCATTACGAATGCAGGATCTATTTATTAATATGTTGTAACGTGTATCATGTATCCCACATACAATTTGAAGCAGTGGGTGGGTGGGTGCTGCTCTATAATATCTGAGTCATATCATTGGTTAAGCCAGACAATTGTGTGCAGTTCAACGCACCGCATTTGGGTTCACAACTAATTTTCCGTTTTCCACCGTTCCGAGTTGCGTCAGGCCGCTCAGGCCGTCAGGTGATACCGACAAGTCAGTACCGATCGAGTGAACTTCACGGATATAGTGGAGAACGGTCGACGGCACCATTTCTGTGCACAAGTCGCAACGTGTATTTATTTTAAGGAAACTTCTGATATTTTTAATTCTATGAACTCATTTGTTGAGCTGGCGAAATTACGCACAGGCTTGAAATGCAAATTGAATTTAAACCGCCAATTTGTAAACTCCATGTTTATCATGACATGTGTACTTTGGCAAAGTTAAGAGACGTTAATTGATGTCATCCGTCAAATTATTTTGCAATTCATTTCCAGATCCTGGAAGTGAATCTCTCAGCTATTGGTACCGTACCTCATCTCATTTGTCACAAATTAATTGAACATGAATCAACCTTCTCAGAATAATGGTTCAATGCGTTACATGCGTCTGGCATAATATAGTAAAACAATTGTTGGCCGGGTCACCCGATAAAGTAGAAAGAGCCGATAACCGGTGCATTAAGAAAGTACAACACCGCTACTGTACGATAACTTTTCAATAGAACTGCGTTGTTTGTGGCCCTAATAGCTGATAAGGTTTCTAAGGTTAAGGAACTTGTCTGTATCTGGTTGTGAAAGCGCATCGGCGCAGGCGCAGATGCATTAGAACTGCTTGCGATGCGCTCGCTGCGTTGGATCCCGTTAGTGACCTGACTCTACGAGGTACTAGAGCCGAGTACTTGGTTATGTACGCTACGAGTCTAGAATTCTCCCAAGGCACATAGCGGCGTTCTCAAGGTGGAGCCAATTGCATTTGCAAAACAATCTCTTCCTATGAAATAGGATATTGCAGCTGATATTTAGTGTTCCGTTAGAATCGTTTTTAGCACGCAATTGTAGGTTATTGGCGAATGAGTAAGCTGTAAACTATTTTCCATTATTTGTACATTTCAAAAGGCGTGACTTTGTTGGAGTTGCCTCGTTACGCAATGTTCTTACAATGACGTAAACACTTGAACATTATTCATAGGAAACGTGCTATGCGATTTTTTCCTTGACTTCTAACTTGGATTAAAGTTTTTTGTCATTGGTTCGCACTTTTTCTTTAAAGAAAAAGTTGATTTACTAAATGATGCTAACATATTTCTAAAGCACGTGCCAATTATGTCGAAGGATTTTAAATTAGTGCACCAATAGTTTTTATATCTAACCTGTCAAAATTTAAAACAGGTTGTCTTTTTGGCTACTGTGCAAATGAATTTATCTAGTGCCATTAGCTTCAACTTGCGCCATTCCATCTTGTGTTTCTTTAATAGATAGATGATCTAGCATCAAAAGTATGTTCGTTTTCATTGAAATTGTGTGCATTAGCTTTCTCTTCGGCATCATCGGCCTTCACAATCTAACTAGGCACATAGGCCTACCCGTATGCTATCGGTTATCGCAGAATCTAGGCCATGTTATCGGCTTCTGTAGCTGCACCTGCCACTACTTGCCACCAGTAACACTCCCGGCGTAATTAGTTGTTAGTTACGGGTGGTAGACGCAGGTGGAACGAATCTCAATCATTTGTTAACCAAATAGGTTTGGCTGGCAGCTCTCGGCATAATGAGTTGCGTGCCGGAGAGTTCTGAGCGAAACGAAGATGTTGGCCGGCCACGTGGAGATTTTCTTTGTAAGTTTTTCCATCTCGAAACGTTCATCGTTCGCTCATCTGAAACGTTCATCTTAGATGATGTTGATTGTTAATTAGCACAGTGTTGCAACACTCAACCACACATGTTCCCTTGCTTTGTAACCGTTCCTGTTGTTAAAGTAACTACTTTTTATATAGTAGGCGAGGTGGTTTGTAGGTATGTCATGTTTTCTGTAATAGGTAATCCTTTATTGACGTTACCTATTTTATTCTCTATAAATCTGACTCAAGTGTTGACGCGTCAAACCACTGTCGCGTCGCATACCTAGATAAGTTAACATTGTACAAGTTTTTTGTACCAGGATTTTTTTTCAACCTGCCACCGTCTCCTGATAACACACATTCTGGAGTAGTATGACACACTTTTAGTGAATATCGATAACCATTATCTGGGCGAGGTACCTCAGTTTTCATCCATTTGGCTTTTAGCTTTTATTGAAAATTCTTCAAACCAGCTAACTTCATCGTTATCACCTGTCCGTCCATTGGTTCAAATACCGATGTAATGATTCTTATATCTTTATCTTGTGTACAAAACACAAAATTCCCAACAATTTACTTACAGATAATATTTACTAGAACAATTCTATTGAGTCGTGGTTACGACCAGAAATTGGGGCCAATTTGTGTCCGTACTCCGTGTCCAGGGCAATTGGATGTGGGCAGACACCACGTAGGTGGAGGCCTTGCAAAAGACTGTTACGCTTAGACAATTAGTTCTATTCTCACCTCGGCAAAATAGACTCTATACCTTTAATAATTCAGCATGGATTCGCGTCCAGGACGGAAGTTATCAAATTTGGCCATGTTCCGAATTAATTATGTCTGTGCCGATGGTCTGTCACGTAGGTAACCAAATATAGTTGCAGGCATAACGTCTCCCACCTTGTATGGAGGTGCCCCAGGAAGGAAGAGGTGTGAGTGAACCCGCGCGTGAGTTAGTTACATGGGAACAATGATGTTTTTATTCATTACGTTACTATTGAATTGCAATTTGGGGACGTGCTTCCGACCTGCGCTTGTTATTTGGGAAGTGCATCGACCAGGCCTCGCAAATATTCTTTGAACGTCAATCAAAGTTGAATATTAATAGCCATATTTGAAACCAGACAGTTCTGTACATTAGAACGATAAACAAGGTATTGAGTTAGAATTTTAAGTCGATGATTTAAATGCAGTCCGTCTATAACATTCTGAATATAAAAAGCTAGACGTAGCCGTCATAATGCCGTCTCGTAAATGTACTAATAATTACAATCGGTATCAAAATCAATTTTTATTAATTCGATATGTTATAATTTGTCAATAAAATGTTAAATATATAGTTTATTCACTTTTTTATTTAATTTTCTTCCAATATATTGTTTCACAATATTGTTTCACAATATTGTCAATACAAGAATTTATGGTAATATTATGCAGTTTTTATCTAAAAACATTCACAATTATGTATTTTTAAAACTTGTCTAATAACATGCAGGCGTTATAATTGTTGTTATTTAGTGGTTCTGAGGATCACCATGAATCATTGTCGTCAAGTGCATTATATTCGTGTTATGTGAATCACCATTCTTAGAAAAGACCAAACAGCGTAGGTATGGAGTGCAAATTGTATTTTTGGCAGTATCCCCCAGGTCGTTTCTAAATTGTCAGTCAAGCTCGCCATGTGTTTTTTTGATGGTATAATTAAAGGTAATTTGGTCATTAGCGATGTTAGAAATCGCAGCGAAAAAAAGTATAATATTTTTAATATGTTCCATTTCTTAAAATAAAAGATTTATTACTGCGCTACCTTAATTCATTTGAATGTTTTTTGAGTGATATTGACTAGACTAAAAGTGAGGTCGTTGATTGATTTATTTTTTGTTTCAAATATTATTTATTTTTTACACCAATAGAGAGAACCTGCAGTATCCACTTTCCTAATTTATTTCGCGTCTAGAGTTGAAAGCTCAGATTTTTTTCCTGACATCAGACGTGACTAAATTAGTATTATTTTAAAACTCTACAAGCAGCAAAAACATGCTTGTTCGGTTTCTGTATAATTAATCAAAAATTGTTCAACATTATAATTAATTTGCGCCATGTGCTGTGTTTTTAAAATATTGACAATTTTAGTAACATATTGGATGAGGAACTTTTTTTTTTCGCTCGTGAGTCACGTGGCACGTGCGCTTGCGCATATGTTTGTACCGTCTGTGTCAGGAACTCAGGACAGGATGGCGACGCGGTGTGGCGACAAATATAAATACATTCACCTGCTTTTAATATTTGGTTTATAGATTTGCATGATTTATTTACTTGTATAGATTTTAATGGCCATTTTAAACTATTGGTCCACGATTTTCATTGTTTTAATAAAATACAGTTTTTATTCTACTAGATTTTTGATGCACGATGACGTTATTGTCATAAAAATAAACTTTTATGTCTTTTCTGAATTAATGATGTTAAAAGATTTATAAATGATATTAGGTATTAAAAATATTGCAATCAAATAACACGTATCTTTGAACTAAGCATACCTGTATCAGTCCTACCACCCTACAAAACTGAAAAAACTGAAAATGGTCTTTATACGGTCGCAGACCAAATGTTTTATATTTTTCCCTATTAGGTACTAACAGGTACCAGGTCATTTAAATGGGTTTATTTTTAGACCTAGAATTTATCATGTATTTTTGTTATTGTAATACTAATGACATTCCTTATTTTGTAAATTATGTCTCTTTGTTTCGCTTTACATTAAATATATAAATGATATGAACTAAAATTATGTTCATACAGGATAAGTTTTAAAATAAATCGGAATCACGAGTAATTAAAACTCATATAATTTTGATAAAGTCAAATATATAAAATATGTAGTAAAGAAGTTCTTTGAAACTGGTACATGTGGGAGGAGGCCTATATTGAGCAGGGAGTGATACAACGCTGTCGATAATAATGATTTTGAAGTTTTTTTAAATATTTTATAAGAATTAACACCTGATTAAATCAGTCTTTCATATCAGCGAATTGCCGTCCACTGCTGAACGTTAACCTCCCCTCAAAGAGCGCCAACCATCCTGGTCTTAAGCAGTCCGCATCCATCCTCTGCCAGCCACCTTCTTAAAATCATTGGTCCATCGTGCCACAGTCCTCTGATGGATATAGGCTTCCTAAACTACGCCTCAACATCTGGTCCAAAACCAGCTTATCAATCATGTATTTCTTTTTTCCAGCAATACACAGAGGAACAGAAAACCAACCCACAAAGAAAGCCAGAGGAGAAGGCGGTGGCGACAACGGCACGGGATCCAGAGACCAACACGCCTACAACTGCCTCCTACAGAATGAACTCCTCGGTGCTCAGATTGAGGAAGTCCGAGGACCCTCAGCGTCCTGCGCAGAAGGGAACAAGGCCAGCTTGGGAACTGCACAGACCCCGAAATCGTCGCAAGCGTATCTGCCAGTCTACAGATTTAATGCGCAAAGTCATAATGCTTCGGTGAGTATTTTTTTTTTTGTGTTTCGCTATGCGAATGTTTCTTAATCTTGTTGCTGCTTGTGGATGATTTGTTTCTTGTGTAAAATTAGTTTAATATTTTTGGTTCAGCCAAAACTTCCGCAATTCTTGCCATCTCTCATGTAGTTGAGTTTGTAGCCAATTCCTACAAGGACATCTACCATCTACGCAGTCTACCGCTCATTCTCATCTGCATAGCCTTTTCCAAATATATTGGGACCGACTTCCAGCCGAATAGGATGCAGCTCAGTACCAATATTTTATATGAAGCGAGTGCTTATCTATGCGGTCTGCCGCTATTCCGTCTAATTGTGTCAGGGCCCTGTTGACTTTTAACAAGCTAACTACTGCGCCTACACTCTTATAGTAATTCTAGAAACTGGATACTAATGCATCAGTCACCGGAAAATTGCAAACTCCGTAAAAAATCTTTATTAGATTATAATTTCTCGATATATAAAGAAAAAATTGTTTTGTATACAATAAATCCCGTCCAAAATCAAGTTTCCAATATATCTGTGTCTTATTGAGAAAAAATAGTTTACAATTTCACGCGATATTTTACAATCTTACGGAGTTTGCCATTTTACGGTGACAGATCTATGTCTTTTACTTAGCATGTTAAGTTACCAACATTTTTGAAGCTATTCGAAAACCAGATAAGCCTATAACGTTATCAGGTCAACTGAGTCACATTTCTTTTGGGAAATGTACGTCCATCCTGGCAAATCCTAAAACGTTTGTTTTAAAGGTGATAACGAGATACCGATAACAGTTGGAAACAAGCGAGACATAAATTCTACCTACATAAGGCACTAGCGCTCGCCTTGTGCCAAATAGAGTGTGTTGACGTATTTTAATGCCGACTCTAGTATATTCTGGGCCCATTCCGATACGAGGAATTTTCTTAACAGCTGTTCACATGTGTCAGGGGGAAATAGCTTTATCTGTACATAGAAAAGATGTTATTATTGAGTAAAATCCCATGGATACAACAATCTTGGGCGTGGTGGTATTCTATTGTTTCAAATAGATTGCCCACAGACAATTTGGTTTGGATAGAAGCCAACACGCAGGTAACAGGTTATTGACTGAACTAAATCTCAGTTTTGAAATTGTAAAATTATCACGCTTATCAGCTACTTCGACGCCATTTTTATCTGGATATATTTTCTAGTCTAGACTTCTTTGTATAAAAGACTAAGTTCTCCTATCTATACTAATACTAGCTGACCCGTGCGGCTTCGCTCCCGTCAACTGGCTACCCTACCTACTTACCCTACCTACCCTACCCTACCTACTTACCCTAACTACCCTGCCCTACCCTACCCTACCCTACCCTGCCTTGCCCTGCCCTACCCTACCCTACCCTACCCTACCCTACCCTACCCTACCCTACCCTACCCTACCCTACCCTACCCTACCTACCCTACCTACCCTACCTACCCTACCTACCCTACCTACCCTACCTACCCTACCTACCCTACCTACCCTACCTACCCTACCCTACCTACCCTACCCTACCCTACCTACCCTACCTACCCTACCTACCCTACCTACCCTACCTACCCTACCTACCCTACCTACCCTACCTACCCTACCTACCCTACCTACCCTACCCTACCTACCCTACCCTACCTACCCTACCCTACCCTACCTACCCTACCCTACCTACCCTACCCTACCTACCCTACCTACCCTACCCTACCTACCCTACCCTACCTACCCTACCCTACCTACCCTACCCTACCTACCCTACCCTACCCTACCTACCCTACCCTACCCTACCCACCTATGTTACAAACCGCTCGACCGATTTTGTGCAAACTTCACATAAACCATCTACTAAATAGTCCGAACAAAGCCTAAACATTAGGTTTGGATAGGTGAGCCCGTTCTTGAGTTATAAAATTACAACGAAAAGTGGCATTGATTTTTAAATATATAGATTATAAAGAAGTGAGTTTGTGAGGTTGTAAGGGGTAATCTCTGGATGTACTTTATCGATTTAAAAAAATCTTTTACCAATAGAAAGCTATGTTATTTGTGAGTGTCATAGGCTAACCTGAAGGTGTATATTAACCCGAAAAATACCGCCCAACGAAGTGGGCACACGGGTCAGCTTGTCAATCTATAAAAGTGGATTATCGTCAAACATTCCAATTGTTCTAAATCCCTTTACTATAAAATTCTATTCAGTTTCTCCAGACATGGCATTTTCAAGCTTCGTCGCCGAATTAGTGATTGTTACAATTGTTCGTTGAACCGTGAGCTTATTTAATGCGTAACGTAACAAAACCGTCGGAAAGCCGAGAAATGCTGTGTCACGATAATTTCCAATCTTTGATGATGCGTATTTTTGTGCCGATCGGGGAAGAAAAAGTATTCGGAGCAGTAGATGCTAGTCTTTTGCGCAAGACTTAGAGACTTCCGTGGGAAATAGGTCAGCTTGGTTCGTTGGAAAGTATTCCGTCACTATACAGTTTATTCACGTAGTCTTTATGAAAATTCATGGACTAGGCGGCTAGTTTAAGTATTCCAGTATTTTAATGCTCTAATTTTAAATTGTTACTAAATATGTTACTAGAGCTATTGATAAATCCGGAAAAGGAAAAAGCTTGTTGAAACTTCTGAAACATTTAACTTGCACAGGTAGCGTCGTTTGAAAATCTTGCGTCAACGAATCACATCGCAAATATCGTTTCGTATTCACTCCTGTCATTACCTCCATAAAATGTGAATAAACAATAAAATCTTCGTGCAGTAAACTTAGGTCTTATATCAAATGCGTTACAGTATAAAAAATATGCATGTCTGATTAGTATATTTTATCCTGGTGTGCAAAATGAATCGATATGCGATATGTCTGCATGTTTCGCCTGTGTCTAATTGCATAAGAATCTTTATTCGCCCATAAAACGCGTTTTTGTAAAATGTAAGCGTAATTGGTAATTCGCTTTGTTTTTTGTGCAGTTTTTGGTTATCCTTTGTTTGTCTTGCTACCCATCTAGATATTTCCCAGGCAGAAACTAATCCATGACTAAACAGCGTAAGTACTGTGTCCATAAAGACATGAACAATGCTTTCGCGTTCACGGGTTAAGTATTCTTTGTGCACGTGTAAACAATGACTAAAAACTTTTCTCTTTATAAAATTAGCTTGATTATTGTGTTAAAAAAGAAATATATGGAGGTCTGTATGCCTGGATTGAGTCTTTTATGTCCTGACAATATTTATGGACACGTCACAGTGATGTATTTGAACATTTTGTGATTCGATGAGTTATTTAGATGGCGATTGGCGTATTGTCAAAATGCATTTGGTTTATTGCATAATAAAAGTGAGTTCTTAATTTGATTTTGTATTTATTAGCGTTTTACGGCGTCATTTGGGCAGGATATTCTTGATTTCATGATGACAAAAAGTTTTGGCTCATCGAAAAGTCTCCTGCAGACGATAAAACATGTTCTGTTTCATGGAAGGTGTCAAATGAGACAAGTATACATGAATGTCACATAAAACCCTTCATATCACGAGCTTTTGAACATTTATTGGTCTTACACAAGTTTAAAAACCCCATACCACCCGGAAAAATTACACTTAACAGAATAAACATAATTGTTCTGACCCGAACATTTAACCCCTGCCTCCGCCAAATTAAATTTAGCCAATATCGGTTCATAATGTCACGTAAAGTGGCCGATCTAATGTGAGCCAAACAGTGTTGTGACAGTATCTTCGGCCGTAAGTACCGATTTTAAATATAAAACTTATTAAAAGTCTGTGGACATCGATTTTTATTATGGGGATAAGTGACGCTGTATCGCCGCCCGGTCAGAAAGAATTCTCGTTATATTTCCAATCGATACTTTAGGAAATGTACTTTTATCGATATTTGCTCGAATTTCATATAATATCAAACAAGGATATTAGTGAACAGAATTTAATTTGTTGCACGATTAAGGATATCGAGGTTTTGATTGCAAGACGACACCGTAACCGGTGCAGGCAGTAGTGAAGCAGAATGGAAATGGAATACCTATAATCGGTTCCGTTCATAAAAACTGGCCAAGTGCGAGTCGGACTCGCGTGCAAAGGGTTCCGAACGAATTTTTTTTTTATGTTATTTCAACACTATAGACTTCTTATAGGTTTTCCTGTAAAAGATAAAGATCTATCTCCATTTTTTTCAAAATTTTAAGGTCGGTAGTTTCCGAGATAAGGATCCCGGGAATGGTCATTTTTCGTCTAATTTCTTGAATAACTTCTAAACCTAAAATCTAAAATTATGAAAAAAAAAAATATAATTAAAACCCTCACACTAAGCCCTTTCATTTGATATGTCACACGATATTATTGGAAAAACTTTTTTTTTTTAATTTTTAGTTTGACCCCCAAAAGTGACCCTCATACTAAAAATTTAATAATTTACGTAACGCGTTCGTGTTTGAGTCACATATGTGTACCAAATTTCAACAGAATCGGTCAAGAAGATCCGGAGAAAACTGGCTGTGACAGACGGACAGACAGACAGACACCCGAGTGATCCCGTTTTAGCGGTAGCGAGCGGTTCCGTTTTTTGTTCGGAACCCTAAAAATCACTGTAACTACCTGAACTCTCTGGGAAATCATCAAATGACTCCTCCCGCTCTGGGCGGAGCAGAAGGGAACGTCACTCTTGCTGACTAAAACCAACCCGCGGTGACTCTTCCGAACAAATTCCGTAACCCTGGAACTGAATTCTCTGAAAATGAATAAACTGAAGCGTCTGTGTTTTCGAATGCATACAACCCTAATCTCTTCAAAGTTAGAGTGAACAGCCTTCTTCTGGGTAAGCTCACTCCATCGTCGACCTTGTCTCTGACACCTCTGACCTAGACTAGATTCAAGAGCAAAGCCATCTCAAATTAAAAAAAAAACTGTCCAAGTGCGAGTCGGACTCGCCCATTGAGGGTTCCGTACTAAGTAGGTACATATTACTTTAAATAAAGATTATATTTTTTATGATTTTATTGTACATGTATAGTTTTCTGACTTTTTCCGATACTTGTAGTATAAGACGGTATTCATTGCCAAATTTCATAGTTCTAGGTCAACGGGAAATACCCTATACATTTTGATTTCCTTGAGAGTGTCGAAATATTTTTTTTTGGCATAAACGGCCGTATCTTTATTTAACTTAGAACTTTGATTTTTGTACAGCTTCAAGGGACCGTAGACTTCAGTATATGGTTTTAATTTCAATCCTCTCGATACCTCTTCGCATTCCCGATATAAAGGGTCTTGACAGACAGACAGACGGACGGACAACAAAGTGATCTTATAAGGGTTCCGATTTTTCCTTTTGAGGTACGAAACCCTAAAAAAGAAAAACTCTCGTCTGTACAAATCTTATAAGCTAAAGAATTTATATCCCCCGGGATACCAGCAAAGATTATTTGCTAAGACAAACTAAACATGATTATGATTCCTCCGACTTCCTAGTTCATATAAAAGTCTATATGCCTAGATTTGAGTACTCTATAGGCAGCAAGACCTACTCAATTGATGGCTTGAATCCGGTTTCGTTAGCCTTTCTAGCTTACCGTTCAACGTACTACTGCACACAGCTAAGCTGTATAATCTTAATTCTTACTTCTATTATAAATGCGAAAATTTTGATGGATGGATGAATGTTTGTTCAGTACTCAACACGCCAGAACGATTAAACGGATCTGGATGAAATTTGATACAGAGAAAGATTCATACATGTTCCTGCCTTTATCCTATGTTGCTTGGGGTCGGCGCAATACGTTTTTTTCTTCCATTCTGTCCTATCACGCTATCACTAACTCCCTTTTCTTTCATATCGATCCTCACACAATCCATCCATGTTTTCTTTGGGCTCCCTCTCCCTCTCACATTTTTATTCATAACTCTTTTAGTTATATGCGTCACAGAGATAGATTATGGTCTGAATCCTTACTAATATTATAAATACGAAAGTAACTCTGTCTGTCTGACTGGCTGTCGCGCTTTCACACCAAAACTACTGAACCGATTTAAATGAAATTTGGTACACAGATAGTCTAGAGCCTGAGAAAGGACATAGGCTACTTTTTATCCCGGTAGTATGTTCCCTAAGGACCACGCGGGCGAAGCTGCTGGCAAAAGCTAGTAGCACATATACTTTTTATTCCGGGAGTATGTTCCCTTGGGATACCATTCACGCAAGCGAAGCCGCTGGCAGAAGATAGTGGAACCTTTTTTAGGGTTACGAAAAAAAAGGAACCCTTATAGGATCACTCGGGTGTCTGTCTGTCTGTCTGTCACAGCCAGTTTTCTCCGGATCCACTGGACCGATTCTGTTGAAATTTGGTGCACATATGGACTTGTATGACCCAAACACGGACGCGTTACGTAAATCATTAAATTTTTAGTATACTTTTGGGGGCCAAACTAGAAAATTAAAAAAAGAAGTTTTTATACCAATATCGTGACATATCAAATGAAAGGGCTTATTGTGAGGGTTTTAATTATATTTTTTCATAATTTTAAAATAAATGGTTGTGAAGGTATTCAAGAAATTAGACGACCAATGACCATTCGCCCCCATTATCTCCGAAACTACGAAGCCTAAAATTTTGAAAAAAATGGAGGTAATAGATCTTTACCTAAAGATTACAGGAAAACCTATTAGAAGTCTGTAGTGTTAAAATAACACGTTAAAAAAATTAAATTCGTTCGGAACCCTTTGCACGCGAGTCCGACTCTCACTTGGCCAGTTTTTTTTAAGGATAGGAAATCATCAAACGACTCCTTGACGTGTGATACTCTTACTGACTAAAACCCATCCGTGTTCCTCCTAATGCCCTTTGCGCTCCAGGGGGGCTACTCTCTAACGAAATCCGTAGTTTCGGGCTTAGTTGCGGGCGGGCGTATTCTACTCCGTATCACCTACAGACTTACGATTAGTCCCGAACCCGAACTGAGAATGAATGACAACACGTTTTTACAGTAACTGTCAAATTGTGTTATCATTAGTTCTCAGTGGTTAGGTGATACGGAGTAGAAAATGCCCGCCCGCTACTAAGCCCGAAACTACGGATTTCGTTAGAGAGTAGCCCCCCAGGGCCGCGGTGATTCTTTCGAATAAATTCTGCAACCCTGGCAAAGAACTTAACTAAACAAATCACTGTTTGGTGACGAGACACTTAATCAATGTGCAAACTCATTACATTTCAAAACTATTGAACCCATGATTGATTGACGTCTGATGATGGACTCTTGAAAACCACATCAAGACTACAAGAATACAATGTGTCTAAATTATGTTTAAAACTTTTTGCCAAGAAAAAAGGTGTTAAAACATTATTTTGATGTCATGTACAATTTTATGAGTGTTAATTATAAATTATAGTGCTTATTATTTGATTAACCTTCACTAATATGAAGGAGGATAAGTTAGCTACTGTTGTGTGTTCGATGTACTGACAAAGTAACACAAATCGCTGAATCGTGGCGGTTTTGTTTGTAACAGGATCGAGGCATCGAATGTCATGGCATTCTTGTAAAGTTTGAGACACGTGTGTGTGTATTCACACTACCCATCCCACTTCTGATGTTATATCATAACGATTTTCAATGCTATAATAATATTTGAAGAATCCACAAAAAAGTACTGCACTTTAATCTTTGACTCGACAAGTGTTGTTATTTTTTTGCTCACAGCAATATTAATTAGTTTTATTCATCTACACATGAATTCTTTCGTGCTGTTTTTGAACTTCTAACATGCTTACTGCTATTTATTTAAAAATAAAATCAGTTGATACTTATTTTTTTTCTGTTGGTTAACACAACAAGATGACTGATGGACAGCTCGCTGATAAATGCATACTAATTTTTTTTAAAGGAGGTTTTATGATTTGGCGTAGTAACAGAAACGCAAAAGTGCTCAGCATAATGCTGCCGGAGCAAGTGAAGTGCGCAAGAGTCTGTCAAACGCGCTGTGTGTCAATTATCACGGGTTTGACGTTTAGCGTATGAGTGACAACGAGGATATGCTAATCAGCACAGCACCCAACTTTTTGCACATTTTTTATTCTCTTTTCTACCATGCAAATGTTATTTAGTGACTTTTTTAAATATTTATCCTTCTGCATCGTTTTTTCCGACCATTACATTAGCGATACAATGCCATTGTTTTTTTTTGTGTGTGCAACTATTTCTGTTTTTGTCCAATCATTGGTCTGTCTGTCTGTCTGTCTGACATCACACAGTGACATCGACCTAAAATAATAATTTATTGTAAATTTAAAGCCAGACGTTTAGATGGTGTTTAAAAATGGATTTAGTTTTAGGTGTCATTTAGATAAATATGGCATTAAAAGAAAATTAATGTTTCCTTAGCGTCACAATAAACGTCTTTGTATGGAAATAGGAGCTAAGTCTTTGTGACGTCATTTTCGCGACGAATGCACGGCTGCTTAGCGTCGACAGAATGCAGTTGGTTGTGTGTAAAATATTTATCAATATATCATCGTGGATTGAATAGAAATGACAATATTAAGAATTTATTAAACACCAAACAGTTGGAAGTTGTCAAATTAAAATTTATCTGTAGCATAACTTACATAGAATATGATGGTTGCATGTTTAGAAGAGGTTGTCAAGAGTCAAGACGTTCCGTGCCGCAAAAAAAACAGCATCGCACTTAAAAAACTCATTTCACGTTTAGCTAAATAAACAATTTCTATTAAGCTATCTTAATCCAACAGAAAAAAAAGGAATCGTGTAAACAGTTTTTATCCTCATGCATTAGCGGCTTGTCAGTTCGTACGGAGTGATGATGGTCATGCACGAGCGCGACCTGGTTGCTGCGCGCGCGCAACCCCGCTGTCAACAGACCAGTATTAAAAAAAAGAAACGTCAAAAAATACTTTTAGGTATAAACTGACGGAAAGTTTTATTATAGATTATTGCGTTTTCGTGACAAAATAGACAAGTGGCTTTTTTATTTGATTAAAGAACAGAAATTAAATATTCATCATGTGAATCCGTCAGAAGTCGTGCACAATCGTGCATCTAATTAGTGAAATTCGGCGATCTTCAAAATCTGCACGTGGTCAAAATCGAAACAACATAATCGGCCATTCAGTAAAAGGTAAAATGATTGTCTATGTTGACCATAGATCACAGAAAAAACACATTAAAACGACGCATGAAATTCTAAATCTGTCTGGTGGTACCCACCCACAGCATTATCCTTGCATTATGCACTGAATACAAATTTCGTATATAAAAAATGCATTGTTATTTTGATTCAATTCTTGATGCGTCTCCATATAAATTTTTGCCGCTCTGCACATGTTGAATTTGGTGAGGACGGCGAATAACAAATAAGCTGTTTAAAAATTCAAGCTTGTCAGTCTTAGCTAATGTATATTTGCAATTTTGATTGTCTTGCATGACTTAAAAATGTGGGATTTTTTTGCACTGCTTTTTTACCCTGTATTTGTGTATTTGGCAGTGGCATTTGCTATTAAAATCCAAGCAATTTTTCTAAACTTCATAAATATTATCATATCAGCCGAAAGATGTCCACTGCTGGACATAGGCCTCCCCCAAGTGTCGCCACAACAACTGGTCCTGTGCGTCCCGCATCCATCGACAAAGGGCAATGGAGTTGAGAATGGAGTTTCCTAGCGTGATCGAATCAGGAATGATGATATCCGCAAGAGAACCATAGTTACTAATATAGCCCGAAGGATCGCCAAACTGAAGTGGCAGTGGGCAGGGCACATTGCTCGCATAACAAAGTCAACTTACACATATTTTTAACCTGGTGGCATAATACATTTGCAAGTAATCTACACCTATTCTAAAAGCAACTCCAGATCTCATCGCATACCAACAAGTCTGGTGTAAAATGTTCATTCATGCCTTGTTATATCCCATGAGAAGATATTTTTCGGTAGAGTTAGAAATTTCACACCCGTCTATAAATGCAAGATCACAAATGGTATTGTTTCACGCGATTTAGGATTCCTATAACTTTATTTTGCAACAAAACTTTTAATCTACATTAGAGTGTGTCGTTATGGCGTTTCGGTCTGTAATTTTATTGCGTCTAATTCATCAGATGTTCTCAGGTGTAAACATTTTTAGCTAATAAAATGGCAATCGATTGTTTCTGTAGCAATATCAAATTGATTTGCTATACGTGTGCATATTGTTGCTGCCTAGAATGTCTTAGGATCTGGGAAAATATTTAATATTCATTTTTATAGGCTTGCGTTTGACCACAATCTCACTTGATGGGAAGCTGGAGAATGTGGTGGACGATAGAGCACGCTTGCCTTAGAAGTAACCTTGTCATTCTTGACTTAAGCCCCCAAGGTAGCTATCAGGAAACACAGATTACGGCGGGGGAATTACACTCTTTAGCTGTACGCACAATGAAAGTATTCAAAACGTTTTGTGCATATGGGCGGGATTATATATGTGATTAATTCGTTTCATAGTCCATAACAATAAACACAGATGCATTCATCACTTCATTTGAAAAAAAGATGATGTTCGTCATTATGTTCCTCGCCAGTATTAAACCTGTCGTGAAGTCACGACTTCAGAAAGCTAAACGTTCCTGTTTCTAATCGTGATGATAAATAAAATTTTATTTTAGTATAATGTTTTTGCAACAAAGATTTGAGTGTTTTTGAATGACTCAAAGCTTCTCTAAAGTGGTATATTGTAACAGCACTTATAATATAATAACAGGAAGGTTTTGATTTTTCACTTTTGTCAGTAAGTACGAGGCTGAAATTCCGTCAATACTCAATATTCAACTTATCGTAGTGACGCATAACGCGGTTTACACATTTGACATAATTTGATGCCTAATAAAGTTTTTAGAATACAATAAAAATAAATACTGAGCTTATTTCCTGATGTTTTGTAGTCATAAGTAGTCATAACAAATTCAGTAGGTTAGGTACCTACGAGACAATCAGATTTACCAGTAGTCAATACTCAATATTCAACTTATCGTAGTGGACGCATGGCTGCGGTAAACACATTTGTAACATTGTTTTAATGATGCCTTGTTAAATTACTTATTACAAAAACACTAAATTTAAATGCCGAGCCTATTTCCTGGTGCAATTCCCATCAGAACAGAAATGTAATAAATAACACTTGATTTTAATTCGTGCGCCTACTTTAATAGCGACTGCAATTATATTGGAACGATCGATGTGTTGGCTGATTCACAGGCGCGACTAATCGCAACTGTTCGCAAGCTCTCCACCACATCTTATGCTTTTTGTTACCCGGTCCTTGAACAGATAGATAGAAGTCTAGACACTTTGCAAATTACAGATTCTGCGCTTGCGCATTTCAATGATGCTTGTGATACTAAGGTTCGTCGATCCGATCGTATCACGACTTTTTTTCCATCATCAAAATGTCCTAAGACACGTCCGCGAGCAAAATATTCAACGCACAAAGCCCAAGCACACGTATGACGTATTTTTGCAGCGATGCAAAAAGTAGCTGCGGCCCGAAACGGCTTTTGATGCTAATTTTTTAGCAGTACAACAACAAAAAAAAGAAATGTTATTAATTCTATCAGTTCACGCTAAACATAATCGATTCGTCTATCCTTGTAACTAAGAAAGATTATTTCTCGAAATATAAGTCTGAATTAAACACGGTCACGGAAGTAGCCAATATAAATATGAAACTCCTATAAAATGAAGTTTCGATTTAGAATCCAGTCGTCACTATTCTTTAGTAATAAAACTAATGTGAAATCAATTAGCTTGAGCCGCACGATTGCTGCACGCCAGTAATTATTTAAAACGCTCAGATACATTAAGACTTAGTATTTGCAAAGTAATAGTTTAAAATGGTCGGCTATAAAAACATTTCTAAGTAATACATCACGGGGATTGCGTATTTGCCCATCAAATCGTTATTATAAAGTTTTTTCAAGAGAAACAAGTCTGATTAGATACAAACTTTGGTCTAGACTTCAGGTCATTGGCAGGGGATGATTCGTAAGTTTTGCTATGCCAGTTTGTCTGAATGCATTTTTTTCTTTTAATTTTTTATCCAACTGCATGAAATCGATTTCTTTGTAGTTGTTTTTGGACACACGTCGGTCGGCTGCCGTAGTGTTGCTACAATCTAGATCATGTCTTAGATTGTCCTCCCGAATTGCTGCACAGTCACGTTTCGGGATCATTGTGTGGGTGCTCTTTTAATTTTCGAGACATCTCGATATGAATTTCTCGTTAATTATATCAGAATTATTTTTTATGATCAGCGCGGAGATATAGATACTGGCAACCTTGAATCCGAGTTTGTTGCCGGCACCTACGTGCCCATTTTTTTGTCATCGAGCATTGATACGAAAGCACTGATTGACACTAACAACATGCTAATCATAATGCAGATGTCCAAATAGTTATCTGATACGGGACAAGTTTCGTTTCCCGATGCTACAGCACTGGTGACTGACACATCACACGACTCGGACGATGTATCATTACAATAGAATGTGACGCCATTATTGGCTAGGTATTGTGTATTATGTACGGTCTATGCCTAGGTTTGGCCTTTGATATTGTAATTTGTAGGTACGATGTTCGTTTGCTGCTATTGTTGTTTAGCAGCAACGAGAAAAAAAAAACATCATATCCTTTAGATTAAAGATTAAATTGCAGCAGAAAATAAAACCTCGAGAGTTATAAAACTGCAAAAAACAGTCTTTATATTTTCAAACACGTTTTGCATTATTCTAAAAGGACCAGTCTGTTGTCTGGCTAATGGTGTGCATGCGCACAAGCGGCTCCCGTGCCATCATCAGCCATTGAACCGGTCACCAGAAGTGGCCATCCGTGTTCGCTCAGTGGTCTGTTTACAGAAACAACAAAGTCTACTGGTACCTACGCGAGGGAATTTCGCGTGAGGCCTCTACTTGGCCTTAATTTTTTCAAACTACATATTGACATAAGGACTTGTGCAAACAGAGGCTTTTTGCGATCGAGGCCCGGTAGGGTTACTGGTGTTGACAGTGCTAAATCAATCGAACCAACGGTGAGTTTCTCGAGATCCATGGTATCTGGCTATCGCGTAATGAATCTATTTACGAACCGATTCTGAGATGTGTTGCAGACGAACTCTTGTATGTTTATTACCATCTGGGGATTACATCCCTCCATTAACCTGATTGGTTCCTTAGTTATAATTTGTTACTAAAATAGAACGTTTCTGTTGAACGGTTATAGAAATAGTGGGCTTTGAACCTTCGTTGCAACCGTGAAAATAGAAAAGAAATGCTGGCAGGCTAATGTCGTAACCGCACCGCAGCTTTGGCGGTTTTTTATTCGCATTCCTGGTGCACTTGACAAGCTAAGAGTTAAGATTACGCAACGTTGGAAACAAAGAATTAGTCGCCTTTTACGAGATTTCTTTGTAAGTAAGGCTTGGAAAAAAGGTCAGAAAGTCGTGTTATAATTGTTGAAAAAATACGTCAAACTTTTTACGGCTGGCCTTTTGAATGAGGTTACTGTATCTAAATCCTAGTTCCGTGTTTTTAATTTGTATTCTCCTCGTAATATTTTGTGTTCGCTGAAAATCTAAACATTCGTCTTGCTTCTGCAGTGGTTCATTTTGTTTTATTGCAGTGCGTCGACGTGACCCGCTTACGGAACTGCCACAGGTCACAATAGTACTTCATTTATAGAACCAATCAATCTGCTATCTCAGATCTAGTCACTGCTGGATTTCTAGCTTTTTATGCGTCTGATGTCTGAGGTTAACAAACTTGCGTTTCTGATTGCTCATTCATCTTACATCATTGTGGTTTAGGCTAGATTGAAATTTTTCATTTACCTGTATACCCGGCTCCTGTATCATTAGTATCTAATACAATTTAGTTTCGCTCGCCTAGATTAGTGTTCATATCTGGTTTTTTCAATCTTTGATTGGACGCTGCGCTTTTTGCAGTTACAATTCGATTAGGTACGTCGATGTTATGTCTTTTATGATCTTGAGCTAGACCAGACAGACGTCTATTGTGGACAATTGTACGATCCATTGTTACGAGGTTTTTGTCTGTTTGCTTTGAATAAGCCAATTGTGTATCGAGGAAGTGGTCGATTTGGAATCACTAAGTTGCTTACAACAGCGAACCAACTCACGCTACCTAAAATTTTCTCGTCGGTTTAATTACTTAACGTTCCTTAGTTAGTCGGCCGTTGGTGCGTGAAGGATGTTAAGTACACTTTAAATATTTTTTATACCAAATTAAGTAGCCACTTGAGGTGTTGTTGACTTACAAAACATGTAGCTTAGGTAGTTAAGTAAACGTCTATTTATTACGTTATGACGTGACCACTGGTATCGCCGACAATTTTGGTGCTTGATTGCGTAAAAAAGATCAGTAATTCGCGTAATCAAAACGGCATTAGTGAAGACAAGTTGTTAAAAAACGTTTGCTCTTTGTTGTAATAGACGGGAACTCTAATGTTTCGATACTTAGTCACGCACTATTTGAATTGTAGGAAATAATTGCCGTTACTCGATCTCCATAAGAGGCTTCCATTAACCCAATCAAAGCACAATTGATTCAAAGAGATTGATCTTTGATTTTCCTTTTGACGGTAGTGAAGACATTAGTTAATTTAGTTCCATTCAGGTTTAATAGACACGGGAGTTTGAAAAGAGCGTTGGTTTTTGTTAAGCTTCTGAACTAGAAACATTGTGTGTTACATTTATTAACAGTGCAGTACATCTGGTAACTGCGTTAGGAGCCGATGCGTCGGTAGCGAGGTCGTTGGTCACGATTGCTATCTAACTTGCAGTCTAGTCTAGACCAAACGTGATGTCAACGCAGTCATTCTAAAAATACTCTATATTTTCCCATGCCAATCGCATCTCGCTCATATCAACTAGTTATAATAGCTAGGAATAGTAACTTTTCATACTATCAATCCATTTCACAGCTGGTTTACCAGTTTTTGTATCATGAAACCTGTTGCAACTTGTTGCAGAAGATTTACGTCTTACGTAATACTATTATGTGCATCTAATTTGGAACACCAAGGTCATTATGTCGATGACCATTCGGGGGCGGGGTATCTATTAAGTCAATATTTCCTTAAGTGGCACTTGCGAATTAATCATCGTGCATGTCTCGATGCACTTTCAATCTTACTCCAACTGTTCCGTTAGTATTTTGATTCATTCATGATTTAGCCACACGTGAAAAGATATGTTGTCTTTGCTCTGCTGCTTTTCGCGTTCAGTATATCATTGATTGAAAACCAAAATCCGAACGCTGCAACGGTGTCGTATGCGTTATCTCGTAGTATTACATGTAAATCTTCTCTTTATCAGCGATTTATTGGGTGCGCTTGACTTTAAACATTCATGTTTATTGTCCCTGTGCGTTTGTATTGTACCACCTTATGTTTTTCGTTGACGTAGGCGTCACAGCCAGTTGTGTTCCCATCTGAATTACATTACAGTAAAATGTCCGAAGTGGACGCGACACATCCTTTTGTTGTTGTTTCCTTTAACTTAAATATGGCTCCGTTCGCGCCCGAGAAACTACCAATATCTTCCACCCACACGGCCAAATTCTATGCTGCAACAATAAAAGGATTATTATCAGCCCCAAAAATACACATATGGTAATGGCGACCCACGTTATGTCTCAGGAAATTTGAGTCTCTTTATGAAGGTGTTATTCATCTAGATTACTTAGGAGTCCGTAATAAAAGCGGGTTCACGGACACTGAACTGCCGTGAGTTTAACGAAATTCTGCACTTTTTTGCAGTAAAATACTTAGAATTTCACGCGACGTTTGTCGGTGCGAAAATTCACATTAAAAATGTCAACATACTTGTCATTTCGGACGGCAATAAACAAAATAAATGCAAGTTTTATATGTCAGTAAATAATTGTTCCTCTCAAACAGACGCTCTTGACGAATTACTGTGTTTGCTATTATAAGTGTAAGCGTAGATACGTAGCGATATTAATCTTGAGTCGTTCGTTGTGTCCGATAGACGAATGGTAGCAGTGGCAGATATATCATCAGGTGGTTCTAATTCCGGTCGTCAATAAGTCCAATCAAAATGCGCTGTATAGGAATTATTCTAATGATTAATTGAAAGCGTGCCGTAAAAAAATCGCTGACAAATCGAGACGCTATCAGACAGATACACGTTAAGTTTATTGCGTTTTTTTTTCAGTGTCTTTTTATTAGTTCGTTTCTGACAAAAGGCTTTGGGTGGGCGAACTTTCAAGGCCTGCGTTATGCTTCAGGAGGTTGCAATTTATTTCCTTGTAAGAGCTCTAACTTTTTCTTAAACTCTATCCTAATCGGCTCGTTTATCTCCATTTCCAGACGGCCCAAAAGCGGTTTTGCATAAACCAATTTGAATATTTTTGCATTCAAGTCTAGATTTACAGAGACTTTAAAAAAAGTCGTAATAAAGTCTAGCTAGGTTTTTTATTGTTAGGTCATAAGCTTTTTTGCGAGTTTCGTCATGCTTAATTTACAGATCTTTTACCTCTAGTGGCGATTGTTTCGTGTGCATGCGTCTTGTATTTTTTTTTTTTTTTTTTGTGCAGATTAGGATTCATCAAAATATATTGTTTGACGCTAGCTTGTAGTGTTGAAATTAGCGATTCAATTTGTCAATAGTTTTTGTATAATCATCATCATCATCTATAGTGGTCGCATGTTTCTGTTTTATGTCTGTTGTTTAGCTAATGACTGCTGCAACATTTATAACTTTAACACCATCTAATATTTTTGTTCTTTTGACAAATATGCTCTTTTTACTTTGTTCTTTGTCCACGTTTAGTTGGCAGTTTAATTATTATTTAACTTTAAATGACTTGTAATTTTTTTGAGGGTTTATACAGAAATCTTTATCTATTGTTGCTGTGGTCAGATCTGTAATGAGTTTTTTTTATAACTTTTGTAATGAGATTGTCAAGATAGACAGCTTTTCGTAATGGCTGTTTATTGACTACCGTTCATTGTAACGTTGATACCACCTTATAAAAACTTTATCTATATTTAGTTATTATGGCTTGGAATCAAACTTGTTATTAGAAAACGATTATTATAATTATAAACTACGTTGGATGTTGCATCTTTTTCGTAAATTTCCTAAGTTTTTGTCAGTTTTTATGTTCTAGCACTGCGTTTTTTTGAAGTTTTCGGAACATAATTCCACATGGTTAAAATGAACAGGTTTTGCTACATGGGATTGCTCATTTATTCGCATATTAAAAGTTGCAAGTACATGTAAATGTATTTTATTTTTAGTCATTCTGAGAATTAACTTATAGTGTTTCTTAACTGCCGTCTTTAATGTGATAATATATTTTTGCTAAATGAAAAAGCTTTGCGTCCTTTTTAAACTGCATTCATTTTTACCTACGAAATTTTTTTTCAGCATGTTTATTATGTTGTACTTTAAGATTTTCATTGATATGAACTGTGTTTAAGTGTGTTTTGTCCAGCAGTGGACGTGTATCGGCTGATATAATGATGATGATGTATTTTTAACTTTTACACTAAGCCCCTATTTCTTTCACAGGAAAACGTAGACCCGTCACCATACAGTCTATCGCCAATATCAGCAAAGTCGGAGAAGCTGCTACGCTCGCCCAGGAAGGCCACGCGGAAGATATCGAGGATCCCCTTCAAGGTGCTGGATGCGCCTGAGTTGCAAGACGACTTCTACTTGAACCTGGTCGACTGGTCCGCACAGAATGTGCTCAGTGTCGGCTTGGGGAGCTGTGTGTATCTGTGGAGTGCTTGTACTAGTCAGGTGAGGATCAAATTTGATGTTAATATGGAGAATGGTGGGAGTAGCCGAGGATCCAGCTGAATGACTTGTAATAAGAGAGACCTATGACCAGTATAGGACTACGTAATAGATAAGACATCCTAGATGATGTGGGCTGAGACTAGCCAAGGCTTTTTTTATGAGTGGCCTCTCGCAGGTCTGCCCCCTGTAGGGTACGGACCTCGGCTTAGGGCGTCGTTGGGGGAGGACAGCTAGGGACGGACTGAATCGAACAACATACGCTTGTAATTCCAGAGGCTTATGAAAAAGACTACTTAGGTATCCTGAAGGAGGATGAACGGTGTAACCAGATGGCGGTTCATCGGCATTTAAAAGTCGATATTGATCGCTTCAAATAATGTCACCTCATGTGAGATATGATACCTATGTTACGATGTCGTCGATAGACCGCAGTCTAGTTGCATTATTATAAGCCAGATCATTCTAGATTTCTTTTACAATTCCGAGAATTGCTCGGCTGTGACCAGATAATGTGAGAATTGGAGAAATATTTGCTTTTTAGGACACCTATCTTGCCATTTGTGTGTTTAGTTGTGGACTGCAGTTTTTTATTAACTTAACGATGATGTTTGATTTTCGCATAAAACTGAACGCGTTTGTTCAGAAAGAAGCATAGCAAATATTCGAATATATTTTAGTGCCAATCATTTTGTACAAGGAAAATAAGAGACATCTAATAAGAAAAATTAAAATAAATTTATGTTAAGAACAGGCGTTGTTGATTGCATACAGCAAACGTATAATCAAATGCTCGTGTTTTACTAGATTTAAGATAGGAATCCCGTGGCTCGCGGCGTTTCCACAATCTTTAGGTTGATGCCTCTACAGTACTTACATAAGTATACATACAGGTTGATGCCTTCACAGTACTTTGACGGCCTCATTGGGTACCTTATTAAGGGCTTACGGTTTTGTGCACGAGATTGGTTGCTAACTGTACAGTGTTTGAGAACCGCGTGGTCATTTTTAAGGGGTGATTTTCTTTACTTACAATTATTTACTTACAGTAAAGAAACAATAGTCAAAAAACCGGCCAAGTGTGAGTCGGACTCTCACACGAAGGGTTCCGTGCAATAAACCGAAAAAAGAACACGTGTCTTGTGTACTTCAGAGGGGAGCCCCCTTTAATTTGAAATTTAATTTATTTTGTATGATTTCTTGTTATAGCGGCAAAAGAAGTACACATTCTGTAAACATTTCAACTGTGTCTATTAAGGTTCTTGATATACAGCCTGCTGACAGACAGACGGACGGACGGAAGGACAGCGGAGGCTTAAAAATAGGGTTCCGCATCCGTTGTTTACCCTTTGGGTACGGCATCCTAAAATAGATTTAAAAAAAAACCGACCACAAAAACAAAATATCTAAACAAATGGTCGGGGCATTTTTAATAAAAATATTCTTATTTGATTTTGTTATTGTTTATATCAGATACAGAATGTCGCCCTTAAATGTGACCACGAAATCTTGAATCAATCTGTAGAATTATCTGTTGCTTGACAACATGAGCAGATGAAGTTTCATATACATTCTGCATCCTGCTCTCTCTTCTCCTTGTCTCAATTTAAGACCAAAAATTTCACACTTAAAAGTCGCCGTTCGTTCTTAGCTAAAACAACTCAATGAAGCCACTATGTATAAACAGCTACTATGTATAAAGCGCAAATTTCTAAGTGGGTTGGCTGAAATTGCCGACTTGGCATGAAAACGAGGAAAATGGCCTCGACTTTTTCTTTTCGAGCCGCCCATTTGCATTGCCATCCTTACTTCCTTACTAATATTATAAATGCGAAAGTAACTGTCTGTCTGTCTGTCGCACTTTCACGCCAAAAATACTGAACCGATTTAAATGAAATTTGGTACACAGATAGTGTAGAGCCTGAGAAAGGACATAGGCTACTTTTTATCCCGAGAGTATGTTCCCTAGGGACCACGCGGGCGAAGCTGCTGGCAGAAGCTAGTAAATGTATTATTACCTTCATAGGGTAATGCGAAAATCAAATCTTATTCTTATCATGCATATTTGCATTGCCAACACAATTTTTTACTGCTCCTTTAAAACTACTTACGAAGGCATTAACCCGTATGGTGTACAAATATTTGGCCTCCATTTCTCGCAGTGTTAGCAACTATCCGTGTTGTTTGCCAGGTGACGCGGCTGTGCGATCTGTCGTCGGAAGGCAATGCTGTGACGTCAGTAGCTTGGAGTGAACGGGGGCATCTGGTGGCCGTTGGGACGCAGAAGGGACACATCAGCGTTTGGGATGTCGCTGTTAATAAGGAGGTAAGACCACAAATACATACTTCGAAAATAAATAAGAAAAATTTTGGTATCAGTCGACCCGTACTGGGCCCTCGTGGTGAAAAACGACTGAACCTGAAAACTGGTTTCTATAAAAATATTTTTATTATTATTATTGGCTGTTGCATTGCAGTCAGTCAGTCATTCAGCTTATATATAACGCCGATTTGACAATCTTCACAATAATTTTGATTCGAGGAAATTGACCTTAGTCTTGCCAAAGTCACGTAAAAGAGATGGATGTAGGTCAGATTTATAAGTAGTCGTTATAATATACTGTTTCTTGGTAAAAAAGACAGTAACCAAGACAGTTACTAACACAGAAAGTAGGACCAATATAACACTTACGAAAAGTGCAATTCTGCACTTTACTCACACAAGTTATGAATAATCATCGCTATCATTATGTCACTAAAACGTGATCATGATCAGCTATTTGAATGTCATATACTATCATTATGTCAATATTATTGCTTACATTACACGTGTTTATGTAGAAGGCATTGCACGAATGCACTCGATGCCCTTAGATCAACCGAACGGGACTTTCTAGGGCCATACCTATACATAGAGAAAACTAGAAGCGCAAGCTTAAAAATACTACCAGAGCATTTTAGAACTAAAAATGCAATAGGTATTTAAAGTTGACGAGACACAATCAAAGTAATGAAATAAACAATCGAGAATTTATTCAAATTATTTTAAAAGAATTTATGTGAGAATTTGTCTTTGCTAATTTAGAACATTAGGTAGCCATACAATAAATTTTGTCTTGTGTATTCAGGTGTGACTATAGTTAATTGGTAAAATTATGGTCTTTATAGCTGAATGACTAATCAGCAATCAGCCGGGGCAACCAGTTTATGGCAGTTCAATAAATTATGCATCCCCGCAGACTAGATACACGGATGCATAAGTTTTATTAGAATACTGCCTACGCTCTAGGCGCAATTTATATCTCGATATATTTCTAAGATTCTAACTTCTGATCGCACAATTTCCTAGGTAAAGTCTTGGTTTAACGTACTTGTAAATTGTTGGGTATTTCGCTTACAGTAAATTGTCAAGACTGATGTCCTCATTCGTCAATGTCGCATAGATTTATTGGTGCCTAGTTTTAGATCTTTCAAGGATAGTTAGGCATTACTATTTATAACAGGCGACGTTTCAGGGATTATAAGATTTTATCTTGACTTAAGTATTAGCTCATGACGAAACTTCACTCGTTTTGATTTTGCAGTTCTAATGGAGAAAATGTTGACAAAGGTTTATTCTCTCCCGGGGTTTTACAGAGATATCAGATTCTTAATTTTGGCAAATTCTTCTAATCTATGTACTACTACTAAGCATCGCGGGTAGAACCTGAATGATGCTGGCACAGGAACGTGGGGATTGGTTTGGCAAAGAACGGGCTGTGCTCAGCAGTGGGTGAAGTCGGGCTGTGGGTTATGATGATCTCGAGGTATACTTCAAAATCACAATAGTTGTACCATCAGCATATTACTTTAATTTGGTACTTTCCTAGATTTAGTCCGACCGTAAGATTAAAAAAAATATTTTACACCTATTTTTTGCCATGTCAAAACGATACTAATTGATAATGGGAAAGCCCATCAAAGTTCAAGAGTGGCTGGTGACGTTACATTTTAGTAAAAACAGGTAGTCTATTCTGTAAATAACTATTTCGATATCGAGCTTCACCTGAGTGGCAAAACTCACAAAGTGAGCTTTATTGCACACAACATAAAGGTCTTAATTTGAAACTCACCTCGGATTTCGTTGTCGAGATACGAAAATGTTGTTACAGAATAGCACTACTGTATTGAAATGTAACGTCACGCGAGTTTTCAACGCACTGTATCGTCTTAATTAATTTATTGTTAACTGAAAAAAGAAAAATCTGTCTGACGGAATAATTAGATCTTTTAAAGATAATACCCGATTAGGAATGGGTATGGAACAGTCCCACTCAAAGCAACTGTCTCACTGAGTAGACACGGACTCCCAATGAAGTACGTGCATTATCTGAATGAAAGAAAGAAATCATTTATCTATACTAATATATAAAGCAGAAGAGTTTGTTTGTTTGTTTGTTTGCTTGAACGCGCTAATCTCGAGAACTACTGGTCCGATTTGAAAAATTATTTCAGTTTTAGATAGCCTATTTATCGAGGAAGGCTAAATATCATCACGCTAATACCAATAGGAGCGGAGCAGTAACGAAAATTGTGACGCAGACGAAGTTGCGCAGGTCAGCTAGTTTGCTTATAATATAGGTTGGAAAATTTGTAAATAATCCTGATGTTTTCCTCAGGTGTCCAAACTACAGGGACACATCGCTAGGGTGGGAGCTCTGGCGTGGAACGGAGACATCCTCAGTTCCGGTTCCAGGGATAGACATATACGGCAGAGGGATACAAGGACACCACGTAAGTAAAAAAATTATGGTATATCTTACTAGCTTCTACCTATCTCTGCCAAATTTCATTCGGATCCATCCAACTTTCTCGTTTATAATAGTAGGTAGTAAGATTTTCGTCAATGGCGGATGAGAACCCAGGTACAAGATATTTTTTTAGTAGCAGTCATTGAACCATCACATTTATTCACGTTCTTAATTTCAAAGACAATTGCAGACAGATTAGACATAAAGCTGTCCCGAGTCGCCATCTATCGTGATCCTTTACATTTTTTAGTACCTAATGAAAAACGGTACATAATTCATGTTTCGGGTACCTACAAACGAAAAGATATTATGATGTAAAGGGCAATGACGTTAGTAATCCTTACAGAATTTATCAAAACCTGCTTTTTTTACTTAACCTAAGAAAAAAAACTAGGCTAGAATATCCTTATCATCAAATGACTCCTCCCGCTCTGGGCGGGGCAGAAGGGAGTGTCAGACTCTTACTGAATAAAAACCATCCGTGTTCCTCCTAGTGCCCTTTGCGTTCCAGGGCTGCGGTGAATCTTTCGAATAAATTCCGTAACCCTGGCAGGCACTGATCCTAGTGGGCTCCGTTTACTGTGCTAGCATCTCTTTGAGGCGCCCGAGGAGCACAACGCGCCATCGACCCGGGCCTGGGGGGCTACTCTCTAACGAAATCCGTAGTTTCGGGCTTAGTTGCGGGCGGGCATTTTCTACTTCGTATCACCTAACCACTGAGAACTAATGATAACACGATTTGACAGTTACTGTGAAATCGTGTTGTCATTCATTCTCAGTTCGGGTTCGGGACTAATCGTAAGTCTGTAGGTGATACGGAGTAGAATACGCCCGCCCGCAACTAAGCCCGAAACTACGATTTCGTTAGAGAGTAGCCCCCCTGATCGGACGGCGAGCCACCTAATGCTCGCCATCCGCAGGCCCGCACCTACGGTGGCCGAGAATCGCCCTGCCACTCCCGACGCCCGGGGCTTCTTCTATTGCGGCGGCTGGGGCGTGAGGTTTCCCTCTCTCTCACGCGTTCGGCTTCCTCATAAGCTAGAATATCTTGTAAATGCACTTAGGTGCCTTAATTAGACTATGAGCAATCTAAGCAGCTGAGTCACAACTCGGATTGCTCTTAGCCTAATAAAGGTTATCTTCATCCAGCCCACCTAGGTGTTTTACGACGATACTTAAATTCAACGTTGTAGTGCCTCTATCGCTAAGCACGACAGTTAAATTTAACCAAAGCGCCAGCTTACAAAGCTCTCGAGACAGTTGAGACAGACAAAGGGTAGGACAGCTCATAAGTACCCGTCCGGTTAGTTACTTGCGATTAGAACAGTGGTTTTCAAAGTTTACAATATTTCTGTGTTTCGATAAACCAATGTCGCCTATGCGTTACACTGATCATCAGTGTTTGTGTGGCGTCTCTCCGCAGTCCATGGCCCATCTTTCGTCACCTGTACATGTGAGGACCTTATGGCTGCGACAAGGCATTCCCTGTCGCCTGAGTGGATCTGAAAATGAACATAGACAAAGACACTCACTCCAATAAAGATCGGAGACTACACTCGAAGTTGTATCTGAGCCAAACGGTCCAGTTAGGTAGAAGAAGTTAGCCACTTCGAGAAAATGCTGCAAATTTCTTATGTATCTCTAATTTTTTCGAGTAATAAATGTAGCCTATGTTACTCAGGGATAATGTAGCATTCTAATGGTGGAAGAGTTTTGAAATCGGTTCAGTAGTTTTAAGTTTATTCATTACACACAAAAATACTTAATCTTTCCCCTTATAAAATTAGTGTAGAAGTGTGACAGTGTAGATTGTCTGGTAGCTATTGTTGTCAGCGATATGACCGCCACTGTATCTATAGAATTAAGTTTCTGAAACTATTTTTAGTCTGCAATAAAGTACACCAAAAATAATATCTGTCTATTTAAGCTATGACATAATATCTTAGGTTTCCCCAAAACACAAGCATTGTGATATATTTAAATTTAAATGTTCTCTTTCAATCAAAAGCCTTAAACTCAAATTGTGACTGGTTTAAAAACATTTTTCCTCAATTAAGAACTGATTAAAATAATTATGGTAAATGGTAAACTAGCTTCATTATACATTTATTAAGTGAGCAAAGACGAGTTTTACAACGTGTTCGAGAAAAGGCTTTTGCCCTGCAATGTAAAAATTGCTGGCTGGTATTTTGATATCATACGGAGTCGCAATTAGTTTCCAGGTTTGAGAATCATTTTCCGAGCACCGTTGCACCTCAAAGGCTTGCGCTCACGACTTTGTGAGTTCAACGACAATGCAATTATGCGGCGGCGTTATACTTGGTACTTTTGTAGGTACTCTCACATGTACACTGACGAGCGTAATAATGTATAAATTTTTTACGTAACGCATAACGAAATTCAAAAGCGTTTTTATTTTTTTATATTTAAATTATGTGGTACTAACTACTGTCAGCAGCATCGCCTGCGTGAAAGTTGAAAAATATGCCAAGGGAACAGTAGGGTGGAAAGTATTCCTGCCGGGGTTGCGGAAATTGTTCGAAAGAGTTACTGTGGCCCTGGGGGGCTACTCTCTAAGCCCGAAGTCCGTAGTTTCGGGCTTAGTTCCGGGCGTATTCTACTCCGTATCACCTACGGACTAAAGATTAGTCCCGAACCCGAACTATGAATGTCAACACGTTTTTACAGTAACTGCCCAATCGTGTTGTCATTAATTCTTTGTGGTTAGGTGATACGCAGTATAATACGCCCGCAACTAAGCCCGAGGTTACGGACTTCGGGCTTAGAATGTAGCCCCCCAGATTTGGGCTTATTCTTCGGTATGGAACTTGATGATTTTCCGTCCAAAAGTGTGGAAAGTATTCCATGTCCTATCCTATTCCGGGACATGGTCTACCCGTTACCCGTGTGTCCACTGCCTAGTTTCGTTAAAACGTGAAAAGGTAACAGAGTTACTTTCAAGTTAATAATATTGGTATAATTATGCAGACAGATTAAAACAGTGTGATGGTTTGTGTAATATACCAACACCGGCTACTTTTCCTTAACTCCCGTATCTCATATCTCAATGAACTGTATTTTCCGGGAAAAACCCATATCACTCAGCTTTTTCTATCACTATAGCTCTCTTTTATTTGCTTCTAAAAACCATCTAAAAATTTTGTACGGACAATTTTTTCCTTATGATAATATTAGTTTAGATTTTAATTGTCAAATAAACAATGAGTTTTTTTTTCTGTTCGAGGATTATTTTTTTATTTTTTCGTTAAGTGTGTACGTATTCATGCTCGTGAGTGTAGCCTGCAGTGCTCTGTGATGCATGTGAAGTGTAGATACTTGACATGTACTGCATTACGGTGCATCGAGATAAATCGTACAATGATCTTGTTGGTAAATATTCATTTGGACTGAGTTATTCATTCAGAAGGGTTATGAAGACTGAAACTGTTATGCACTTTTATCAATAAAGAATGTGTCCGTTGTGCATTTGTGATATCTTTTACGATTAGTTTGGTTGTAACGTGCAATACGACGATTTTAATTTGACCAGGAGGAAAATGTCTGAATCTTCGAGTTTTCTGAAATGTACCTAATTAATTGAAAAATATTATTTATCGTAAAATAAAAATGAGATAAGAAATTTGTTTTTAGGGTTCCGTACCCAAAGGGTAACCAACGGAACCCTATTACTAAGCCTCCGGTGTCCGTTCGTCTGTCTGTCAGCGGGCTGTATCTCAAGAACCGTAATAGGTAGATTTTTTTTTCAGATTGTGTATTTCTATTGCCGCTTTAACAACAAATTATCTCTTCGACTCGCACTTGACCGGTTTTTTATAAATCAATATTCTTATCTCATTTTTGTTTTTCGATAGCTGATAATTTTTACTCCGGTGTTCATTTACGAAATAAAGGCTCAAATGATCAAAATTCATAGGTATAGTAAATTGTAGTTCTCTGCGTAGATACTTGACATGTACTGCATTACGGTGCATCGAGATAAATCGTACAATGATCTTGTTGGTAAATATTCATTTGGAACTGAGTTATTCATTTAGAAAGGTTATGAGGACTGACTGATACGTTGTTATGCCACTACTTTGTCAATGGAGAAAGAATTCATTGTACATTTGTGATAACTTTTACGATGGTCTTGTCATAAAAGGTTTTGAATGCAACATGCAGTTTTGCGATTATATTTAGGGTTCTGTATCCAAACGGTAACCAACGGACCTGTATTATTAAGCCTGCGCTATCGGCCCGTCCGTCTGTCTGTCTGTCTGTCAGCGGGTATCTCAAGAACCGTAATAGGTAGACAGTTGAAATTTTCACCGAGTGTGTATTTCTTTTGCCGCTATAACAAGAAGTAATAAGAATTAGACCACATTAAAGATAAAAAGAGGCTCCTATACAAGAAACGCGTTTTTTTTTGCGGCAGAACTCTTCGTGTGAAAGTTCGACTCGCACTTTGCTGGTTTTTGTATCGTAAGAAAAATGTTTTGATATTTTCTTCAAGTTTCATGTAACTTCATGAATTACTTAAGGTAGGTAACCGTTCTCTTATCTCATTTTCATTTTCCGATAATGATATGGTATTTCTTTACTTCGGTGTTTATCTATTCTTTTCTTCTTTTCGAGTTGATGGTTAACTTCTTAGATTTTGACGTTAATTGCAGCGTCTCGGTGGCATTAATTAAATCCCCCTAAGTACAGGTGTATGGGCACTTGGGGCACTCCAACGTGTGGCTCATGTTCTGAACAGGAGCAACGCACTCACATTGAGTATTCGATGGGTCCATGAATCCCCATTTCGCCAGATTGTGTTCGCAGCGACCTACTTGGGTACGCAATCGGTTCAGTGCCTTCCAAGTAGGCCACTGCAGATCACGTCCTGGAGGCAGATTTTCCTGGGGCTGCAAGTAGTCAGGTGGTGGGGGATGATGTTCTTCCCACAGCTTGGTTTTCGCATTAGGAGGATGGTGGTGTTTATCTATTAAAAAAATCTTTATACTAAACTAGCTTCTGCCAGCGGCTTTGCCCGCGTGATCCCTAGGGAACATACTCACGGTATAAAAGTAGCCTATGTCCTTTCTCAGGCTCTAGACTATCTGTACACCAAATTTAATTTCAATCGGTTCAGGGGGGGCTACTCTCTAACGAAATCCGTAGTTTCGGGCTTAGTTGCGGGCGGGCATTTTTTACTCCGTATCACCTAACCACTGAGAACCAATGATAACACGATTTGACAGTTACTGTGAAATCGTGTTGTCATTCATTCTCAGTTCGGGTTCGGGACTAATCGTAAGTCTGTAGGTGATACGGAGTAGAATACGCCCGCCCGCAACTAAGCCCGAAACTACGGATTTCGTTAGAGAGTAGCCCCCCTGTACTTTTGGCGTGGAAGCGAGACAGACAGACAGAGTTACTTTCGCATTTATAATATTAAGTAAGGATAATATTAGTAAGGATTAGCTAACAAAATTAATGGGTATCGATAGTAGGTAATGGGTGTCCCAGGGTTGCGAAATTTGTTCGAAAGAGTCACCGCGGCCCTGGAACGCAAAGGGTATTAGGAGGAACACGGATGGGTTTTAGTCAGTAAGAGTATGACACTCCCTTCTGCTCCGCCCAGAGCGGGAGGAGTCATTTGATGATTTCTCATCCTGATGGGTGTCGATAGCATTATTTTAAAATAGCATCGATACCCTTTGCTAATAAAATCTAAACTTTTACGTCATGAAAACATTCTGACCATGATTAATTTAAATACTGATTACCGGATTCTAAATTCAAATTCTCTGTAGAAAACCCTAATATAAAATTCTTCCGTTACCGATTGACTGACCGACAACGCACAGCCGAAACTAATGGTCGTAGAAAGCTAGAATTTGGCATGTAAGGTTCCTTGAGTGTAGGGGAGCACTAAGAGAGGATTTCCCAAAATTCTTACGGGAACGGAAAAAAAACGGGATATGCGCGTACGAAGTCGCGGGCAAAAGCTAGTGTAAAATGAAGAAAAGCAAACCCATCTCAAATAACAAAAAAAAACAACTTTTTTTTTTTACTATTTATAGGCACGCGTTTGACCACTATCTCACCTGATGGTAAGCGATGATGTGGTCGAAGATGGAGCACGCTTGCCTAGAAGTAACCTATTCACTCTTGACTTAAAGACTCCCAGGTTGTAGCTAACAGGAAACACAGACTCCGGCAGGGAATTCCACTCCTTAGCTGTACGCACTATAAATGTGTTCCCAAAACGTTTAGTGCGCGTGGGTGGGATGTCCACCATGTACCGGTGGCGCATCGCCGTTCGTCTTGTGGTCCGATGATGGAACGTGCTTGGCGGAATTAAATTATGCAATTCCGTCGCACATTCCCCAAAACGCAATCGGTAGAAAACCGACAGGCTAGCGACTTTTACTTCATAAAAACATTCTGACCATGATTAATTTAAATACTGATTACCGGATTCTAAATCCAAATTCTCTGTAGAAAATATAAGATATTCATTATACTAGCTAGTCTAACCTCCGAAGAAGTAATAAAGCCTGTTGCTATACAGATACCAACAGTTATTACATGGCTTTGATGGCTTAAATATATCAGCAGTGAAATCTTCACACTTCACATGAAATGAGCTGTTACTCCATGCAAACATGGGGGAATGACAGTTCACTTCATGCTCAATCCACCTAAGTTCACACGGTGAGATGTGAACAGAAAACCGGACAAGTGCGAGTAGGCCTCGCACACGAATGTTTCTGTACCATAAACCTTCATTTTTAATATTTTTTGTTGAAAGATTATGCCGTGCTCCGGAAGGCATGTATAAGCCGGTGGTCCCGGCCGCCAAATGGCGGTCGTCAAATAAACCATGTCAGAGGCCCTTGAAGCGGCTTAGAAACTCTGACACTAGGGTGTGTGGGGTCGTTAGACCTTACTGCCCACACGATAAGAAGAAGATTAGAATAGAAATACACAATCTGTGAAAATTTTGACTGTCGACCTATTACGGTTCTCGAGATACAGCCCGCTGACAGACGTATGGACGGACGGACAGCAGAGGCTTAGTAATAGGGTTTCGTTGGTTATCCTTTAGGTACGAAACCCTAATAGACCGGCTTGACCAATGCCCTGATGTTTCACGATTTTTACCCTATTGCATTTATTCACAATTCATTAAAGGTTTTTATAAAAAAGGCATTTTTATTTACATACTAGTTGACCCGCGCTACTTCGTCTGTTCCGCTCATATTGGTTTTAGCGTAATGATATATAGCCTATAGCCTTCCTCGATAAATGGGCTATCTAACACTGAAATAATTTTTCAAATCGGACCAGTAGTTCCTGAGATTAGCGCGTTCAAGCAAGCAAGCAAACAAACAAACAAACTCTTCAGCTTTATTTATTAGTATAGATTTATTTCATTTACCACCAGACCTGTATAAAATAATATTTATTACAGTACTCACAAGTTTAAACCCACATCACACGAGACTGCCTACGCAGTACCTATTCCACAAAACCTCACATTAACGCTTCTATTATGGAGGCAATACAAAGACCTAGCCAGTACTTACCATCCTCCGTAATAAAATACTGCGTACAGATACCAAGCCCTTACGGTGCATCGAGATAACTGGCCCATGTTGGTCCGCGCTGGCGTGGCCCATGTAGCGTGCGCCATGTTCTTGTTAGTAAATACATGTTCACAGATGTGTTTAGGAAGATTTTACTCGTATTCCTTGATGTTTATGGTCGTTACACTGGTCATGTATACGTGTTCCTTCGCAAGTTCCTGGTTGACGACTTTTAAACCTTATTAATAAGGGGAAAAGGACGAAATTTGCCGATCGAGAGCTTTCGCTGTAGTACTGATAGGGGAGACTAGGTAAATGCTTTTTACGAATAAACTTCCTCAGTCTAGTATTTCGCTTAAATATTCTGTTAGGTGTTATCATTGATTAGCTAAATTAACAACGAATCAGATATTTTGATAGATACTTGATTCATCTCTCTCCTTCATTAAATTTAAGACGCTTCAATTTTTTTTATCTCCTATTAGTGTCATAAATGTGAAGGTTTGGGAGGACGGATGGTTTTTTGTTACTCTTTCACGCAAAACGTACACTAGTGGATCCGAAGTCCACGAAGACAAAGCGGGCAGAAGCTAGTTATCTAAATTAAATACAGAAATAAAATACTGTAGTAATACTGAAGTCAAATTGTGTAACGGCGATGCGCCACCGGTTCGTGGTGAACATCCCACCCACACGCACAAAACGATTTGGGAACACATTCATAGTGCGTATATGCTTCTAGGCAAACGTGCTCCATCTTCGACCGCATCATCGCTTACCATCAGATGAGATAGTGGTCAAAAGTATGCCTACCTATAGTAAAAAAACACCGGTAGCACTCCGGGAGTGCCGGCAGAAGTGAAAACTTTAGTATTAACGTTGTGTTTAATTATAAGTACAAAAATACTATCATTTATGAGGTAGAATACAATGTTTATTTATTGCGCTATCGTAAACAAATATGACAATTTACATGTTATTATTCATAATATTATATCGTTATTTATTTATATATTACATTAATTTTTATCTCTTAGAAAAATCAACTTTCATCCATAATTTCGTAATTCCGTAATTTCGTATCCTTGTATACGCGTGGCACGCTGTACATAAACACAGACGGACATTCGCGCAAGCGCCCTGTGCCGCCAAAGCGGAGCAGCACACTCAGGCACGGTAGAAAGAGTGGGAGATACTAGTTCCTCTCCCTTCCCCTCGATCTTACGCTTTTTCGATCAGCATCACGTGACCCTGACGCGAGTCCGTCTTACGCTTTTTCGATCAGGTCACGTGTCCTGACGCGAGTTTAAGATTTTATACCCATTACAGAAAAAGTGCTCAACGCCGCTAAAGAAGTTTTCACTTCAAAAAACTAACGGTCAACTTCTTACTTCCTTATTCAAACCTACTCCTAATCTTTGAACCGTATCGCCTACGGAGCTATTCTTTCCACATGAAGCAGATTTTTATCAGCTGGGTACATAGTCCCAGAAGCGAACTGCATAAGTACCTAGTATGTAACCTAATGCCTCACGTGTTAGACCTACCGAATCCAAGGTCACACGAACCTTAGACACTTGACAAATTGCATACGACATTAACTAGGTCATTCACCTTTCATGAGTCATGCTAAACATAAACTTTTGTTCATTTCCAGCGATGCAAAGCTCACGTGTTCTCCAAGGCCATAGGCAAGAGGTGTGTGGACTCAAATGGTCGCCGGACGGACAGTCGTTAGCGTCTGGAGGCAACGACAATAAACTCTTCGTCTGGTCTATGGTGAGTGTCGCAAAAAGTTGTTAAATACGGATATTGTCTATTATTTTTTTTGGTGAGAGGATGTGCATGTAGCGTTTTGTAGAGGAAATTGGGGTTAGAAAAAATGTGTAGGTAGCTGATAGTTATGTTGTTATCATGAATTTGTGGTACCGTGGCTTGATAATAATAGTCCACGAGTTGATCGTCAATGAAAGCAAGGCTTGCCGAAATCGGTCTGTGGACCATCTTTTCATACCGAGATTCCTACGTGCCTCGTAAATCACGTTAAGCTGTTGGTCCTGTGGTCCTTGGCTGTCATTTGTACATTTTCGGCCGTTACCGGTACACAGAAGTCATGAAATCTCACAACAGTCTGGGTTACCATATTCCCCAGTTACAGCATGGAGTATAGAGACTAGGAGTAAGATCTTATGCCATATAAGATGACAAGTTGAATTAATGTCCAGCTGTAAGCAGTAGGTAATAGTTCAGAAACCTTCCAGAATGGCGCTAGCGTAGCTGCAGGTAGATGGATTGAAGTGTGCCGAGTTTGATGAACTTCTGTTCTCTTTATTTTGAACATACTATTTTCTCATCTTAACAATGTATTTATTTTTTAATATTTACTGAAAATGAATACACAAACATTTTATTATGTGGGTGTCGTGTTTCCCATTTGCGCCATAACGAAATAATAACGAAGCGAAAGTTGTTATTTCCTTGTTTATTTTTCTATCCTACACTAATAATTTTTGGCGCTGTTTATAAAATTTTCCCTGATGCTATTGTAGCGCCACCCTAATTTAACGCATTTCGACGGACACTTTTCATACACAAAGGTGCGGTGGTGTGGAGGTCACATAGGCAGTGGCTCCCTCTATGTAAAATACTGGTAGGTACTCAGCTGAATGCGTTTAGACTGGAAGCTAGATAGATAGGAAGAATAGGTAGATTGATACTAACAACGTTGAGTAATTTGTTTCGAGCAGGAATGATGAAAATTGCTACAAAAGGTAGGTCAATGAAGCGGTTGACGTAATTCGTTCGTATTAAGGACGTTGAGTCAGAACTACCTCCACATGAATAAAAACTCTGTGTTATATGAAATAGAGCTCAAAATTCTCTGTTTTATTGTTCAATTTTAAATGTTAACTACTACTAATTAATGTTAGAAATAGAAATAAAGTCTAAAGGTGACTAACAGCTATTGCAATTTAAACTCGAAATAAGTAAAAACTTCCACCGCGGAACCCATTGTTTGCCGTGGGAAAATGGTAGTGGGAATGATAATATTGATAAGGACTTGTGGTAACACGCAAAATTAAACGTATAGTAACTGCGATAAGATTGGTTAATTATTTCCGTTTTGATTATGATTGTAATGGGAACTTTGGCTCATTTCTTTGTCAATTTACGGTTGACTGGAGGATTCTATGTAGTTTCTAAGATAAAAAGTGTAAAAAAATAAAGCACTGGTAAAACAAGCATCCATTTTGAAAAAATCAATAAAATATATGTGGAGTTTGAAGTTTTGTCGATTTTTAGGGTTTCGAACAAAAAAGGAACCCTTATAGGGTCACTCGGGTGTCTGTCTATCACAGCCAGTTTTCTCCGTTTCCACTGGACCGATTCTGTTGAAATTTGGTACACATATGGACTTCTGTGACCCAAAAACAGTGTGTGTGTGTGTGTTACGTAAATCATTAAATTTTTAGTATGGGGGTCACTTTTGGGGGTCAAACAAGAAAATAAAAAAAATAAAAGTTTTTTTGAACAATATCGAGTGGTTTATCAAATGAAAGGGCTTACTGTGAGGGTTTTACTTATATTTTATTCATAATTTTAAAATTAATGGTTTTGAAGTCATTTAAGAAATTAGACGAAAATTGACCACGCCCCCCTTATCTCCGAAAATACTGAGCCTAAAATTTAAAAAAAAATGGAGACAATAGGTCTTTACCTATAGATTACAGGAAAACAAGGAGAGAAGAGAAGTCTATAGGGTTAAAATAAAAAAAAAATACGTTCTCCCTCCTTTGCATGCGAGTCCGACTAGCACTTTTTTTTAGGCCTGTTTTTTTGACGTGACAACGTTTTATAAATCGATGAACGCCCAATGCGCGCACGAAAAAGTGTCACGTTCCGCAAGCGAGAGCGCGATACAAGCGATAGATACACACGATCGGCCTAAGCGTTCGGCTTGTTTGTTAACAATTCAATAGTTTTCTTATGACGTTATCACGTAAAATTATCATCCGTAATCGGAATTTACAGACAATCAATTTTTTAATACCGCTTAGGTTTTTTATGAAGAGCCTTCGCCAGTCTCAACGCAAAGATTATCAGTGCATTCAGCTTAGCCACTATATGGTTTGACTTATTTGTTTCACGAGCGCATGAGTAATTCTCGTACCTAGTGTTCGTGGCCCTAATTTTCAACCAGTCTTGCCAAGGGGTCTTGTGTTACCCAGTTAATAGGTTGTGGAGGTTGAATTGGCAGTCGCTGCATGTAAAATACTGGTACTTACTTAGTTGCATTCGGTTCGTCAGGAAGCCGACCCCAATATATTGTGAAAGGAGGGGGGGGGGGAGAGCGTTCAAGTATTGCGTGAGCAGAATTTTAGTAATTTTTAACCCCCCCCCCCTACCCCTTGTCAGCGATAGTAAACAAAGCTCTTACCCCTTCCTCCTATGCTTACGTAAGCATTGGTATAGTTAATACTCGCGCGGTATCTATTTGCCCCACTGCTGTTATTTCGTACTTAACTATGAAACATCGCTTGAAAGTAAAACCAACTAATCAGGCATATTAATGACAATTCAAAATCTACTAAGATTTACAAACAAAAAAGTAAGTAAATATTGCTGACGTAATCACCATTCAAGCCCCCGTCCCCCATGTCATCAAAAATAAGCATAGTGAAGATCCCAATGAGCACCAATGGGGGAAGTCATTCTCGTACCGGCTTGCAAGGTATAAAATAGACATCTTTTAACCAATTTATTAATTAACTTTTTCTTTTTTTCCTATACAGCACTCAAATACTCCCGGACAAACATACTCGGCGCACGTAGCAGCTGTGAAGGCGATCGCGTGGTCTCCTCATCAGCACGGCTTGCTGGCGTCCGGCGGAGGCACCGCCGACAGGTGCATACGCTTCTGGAACACACTGACGTCGCAGCCCATGCAGTGTGTCGACACTGGTATGTACTAGTCACTAATAGTCAACACACTCTGCACATACATCAGCTGTGAAGGCGATCGCGTGGTCTCCTCATCAGCACGGCTTGCTAGCGTCCGGCGGAGGCACCGCCGACAGGTGCATACGCTTCTGGAACACACTGACGTCGCAGCCCATGCAGTGTGTCGACACTGGTATGTACTGGTAATTAATAGTCAACATTCTCGGCACATACGTCACTTGTGAAGTCAAATTACTCGTTAAAAACCATTGTCAGGTACTATAGTATATATATATAATTTAAGCGGAACTGGACCTATAGTTGACGTAGTCTCGAGGTATACTATCTTTGATGTTTTGTAAACAATGATTTTATTGTTTTATTTTTGTATCCTCCGAAGAACGATCACTGTCCATACAAAATTACCCCACGTTTTACATTGCAGAGAAGTACCTCAACATCATCAACATTGATAAAAATAAGTATAAAAATATGGCATACTTTCTAACGCGATCTTTACAATCTCACAATCTATAAAAAAATACTATGAAAGTCGTTCGAAAATATGTAGAATGAATTTATATCGAAATTTAGAAATGCTAAGGTATCTCGACTTATTCCCGATGATAAAGTTAGTCTCACAAGCCTGATACTAGTAGACTTAACCCGATGTTTCTCGTCAGTATATGATAATTAACAATTTTTCCTGATATTCTTGCTAGTCGTATATTAATCTGTTCTCTTTTGTCTGCAGGATCACAAGTATGCAACCTGGCGTGGTCGAAACACTCCAGCGAGCTGGTATCAACGCATGGCTACTCGCAGAACCAGATCCTCGTGTGGAAGTACCCGTCCTTGACGCAGGTTTGTACCTAAGCTTTCCTATTTTACCGATTTATGTGCTTGTAATAATAATGCAGAGGAAAATATGTCTTATTGATAGGAGCAGAATGGTTTTTATTTGGAGGCTTCTTTGAGTCAAACTACCTGCATGTTAATGGTACGGCGGTACCTTGAGAGTCTTTAATTCTTTATTTTACACCAAAAGAACTTACTTGATAAAGTTCATGTACAAAGGCAAGCTGAACTCTTAAGTTGAGTTTTTCTCCTCGTCTTTATTTTTATTCTTTACAAGCAAAGTAATTGTTACTATAAAAAAAAATATAGTAAGCCCGCGTCTTCTCTCGCGTTTATGTCTCATCTCGATCTCTGTACCGAAATTCCTCAAAATAGGGAACGCGCACGGCGTTGACTATGCCATCTAGTGTCGCATATTCGAAACTTTAAGGTTCAGAATACTTGACATTGACGCTTCCGTGCTGCCACTTGCGGTTCCTGCACCCTCAGTGGGGAACGTGCGCGAAGAAGACTGTGCCATCTAGCGTTGCCATTTCGAAACTTATTGGTAAAATATAATTTGACAATGACATTTCTGTGCTGCTTTTGCACGTTCCCCATCGGCTCAGCGATTTAGGCGTGGAAGCGTAACAAACAATCGAACTCACTTTCGCATTTATTTTTATTGATTAGGATTTCGGAGCCTTAAAAGGAAATGCGGGCCGATAGACTTTTTATGTAAAAAGTCGAGGTTTGGCTCTCGCCTGTTTCCTCCTCCAATGTTGGACTTATTTCAAAGATATTTCACAAACTGAATACGAAGGATGTATACTGTGTCCTTATGTTTTTCTTTTTTCATTAATGCCAAATTTGTACACTAGGGCTCTGTTGACAGCGGTTTATCGGACAATTTTGAGAATTTTTTGAGGCTTATGCTGTTAATAAATCATCAAAAACCGGTCAATTGCGAGTCGGACTCGCACACGAAGGGTTCCGTACAATAAACCTTAATTTTTATTTAGAGGCCATACCATGGCATACCATGTTAGAGGCCCTTGAGGCAGCTTAGAAACTCTGACACTAGGGTGTGTGGGGTCGTTAGACCTTACTGCTCACACGATAAGAAGAAGATTAGAATAGAAATACACAATCTGTGAAAATTTCAACTGTCTACCTATTACGGTTATTAAGATACAGCCCACTGACACACAGACGGCCGGACGGACGGACGCGGTTGGGCACGGAACCTTAAAAAGGGACACTGGGACACAGTGTATATCCTTCTTATTTATTTTATGAAAGTCTTAAATCGGTCCAATATTGGAGGAAGGAACACAGTATATAATTATCCTTCTTATTCAGTTTATGAAATATCTTTTAAAAGGTCCAGTATTGGAGGAGGAAACATGCGAGAGCCAAACATCGAATTATGACTTTTTACATACAAAGTCTCTCCGCCCGCGTTTCCTCTTAAAGGCGACATTCGTAGACTTGAAATGAAATGAACTACTCATACTAATTGATTTTTATTCGTCCTCAGGTGGCGAAGCTAACAGGTCACTCGTACCGCGTACTGTACCTGGCGCTGTCGCCGGACGGCGAGGCGATCGTCACGGGCGCCGGAGACGAAACGCTGCGTTTCTGGAACGTCTTCTCCAAGACACCCTCACACAAAGAGAACAAGAGCGTCCTCAATCTCTACACAGCACTCAGATAAACCTATATCATAGATATATAGACCTTTGTATATACTAGCTTTATTTATTTATAGAACTTTAACCTTACGTTTCGAAGTATTTTTTGGTGTTAAAGTAAGCTGGACTAATTAGGTCGTTTGTAATTCGTGTTCGTTTGGTCTTGGTGGTTTGTTTTGTGTTTAAATAACATAGTTTTTTTTTGGAGTGGCAACACCGTGTGAGAGAGATGGCGCTATAAACGGTAGTGCTGTCTCTGAACATAATTGCAACTTCAGCTTTTGGCCCTTATTGGTTTATTGCAAAAGCTTTAAATAAATCACCACACCGTACCAAATCATTATTTTATACATAATGTACACTCGTTTGTGTATAAGTTATACAAGATCATACTGTAATAATGTATATTTGTTTAGACATCTGATGTACATACATTTCTGTACAGTTTTAAGCGATTATTCTACAGTTCTTTGACAGAATTGTGTTGCGTTGCTGATATATTTCTATGTATTTACCAAAACTGGATGCAGACGAAGGACAAAGTCGATGAAAAATATTGATAAACGCAAAATTTAAACAAAATAAAAAGCGATTATTAATAATAAAACGACCTATTTCGGCTCTGAAGGTAAAAAAATGTATTCCATGTTCTGTTTACCTAAACAGGGTAAACATTATTTATTTTTTTTATCTTTCTGTAATCCCGGAGACTAAATTGACAGGTGCAAATGGCAAACTGACATAGATTACAATAGCAGTTAAGTCAGTTTTGACATTTGCACTTGTCAATTTAGTCTCCGAGACTGTACTCAAAATATATTAAAGAGTTCTTTATTTGTCCTTTAAAAAGGTTACAAAATCCGAACTGCTGGGCAGGAGTTACTTGTCTTTAGTTTGCATTCTATATTTAAAAACAAGATGATAGAGAGAATGGACTATTCAGTCTATGGAAAATATACCAAGCGAGGCAAAACCATATGTGATTTATTCGTAACGAGCCTACGGGCTTGATCCTAATCGAGCCCATAGCACTTATCGTAAGCGACATTTTATCGAAGGCAGTTTGTATCCTAAATTCTTTTACTTAAGATATAAAATTTTCGAAAACATGTCGCTTATAACAAGTCGGCGGTAAGGGCTCGGTATGGTCTGACGTTACCGAGGACATTAGTGTATTTCCTATCTATGGTATGACTGCTATAATCGTAGCCCTCATGGGCCACAAGAGGGGAACGACCAATCAGCTGATCGGCAGAGATCGGCCATTTTAACCATAAACTAGTCTATGGATCACCGGTACTGGGACAACTTTCCCGCGCTTTGAAAACCATAGAGGGCCCCGATTTATGATAGTCGTATTCGCAGTATTTTCTGAGACGTCTTCCAATGTGTTTCCTATAAGGCTACAGTCAGATATAAAGTCGTTTAGAAACACAGTCCCAGCTCTCTATCGTCTGCGTTATTTGACCTAACCCACAGATAATGAAATGAGAAATAATTTTTAGAAAACTTTGTATGAAAAAATTACGTTTCAAGAGTTTTTTTGGTAAAGCATATTTTCGATTGATTCACTAATAGTTACATTTTTCTGTTCCAGCTTTTTTGTTTCGACTTTTATCAGTTGATAGGAAGATATTTAAAAATAAATATCGTTCTCTCAAATGAGTTTCAGTTGAAAGTAGTTCGAGGTTATTTAAGCGGAGAATAAAAAGGAGGTATACTTAGAACGAGATAAAAATGTACAATAGTACAAGGCTTTTGATTACAGCTAAACCTTAATTATGTTAGTTAATAATAGATGTATAAAAATAAATGAAATCGCATTTATTAATTAATGTAAATTGTAAGTTTATATAGAAAGTAAATTGGAGGTGCCTCAGTTATGATCTCATTAACAAACCTACGATCTTGTTTATGGCAACACTTTTTTATAACTTTTTCTTCTTTACGTTATTTATTATTTTCTTCAGAGTACTTTATTTTGATTTATTTTATTGTAGCTTGTAGTGTTTGATATAAAAATAGTGAGTGGTCTATGTCTTATTGTAGGCAATACAAACATTTGTTTGAAAAAACATGTCGTATTAAAACGACGGATTTCTTCGAAAAATGGATAGATACTACAAGTTATAATTATTTTTCCGAGGCATCCTCTATTTCCTTATATTTATGTATGAAGTTTTCAATGTCCTATTAGGTATGTAAACTAATTATGTAAGTTTTATTTGACGCGTGCAATGTAGTTAATAAATTGTATTGTGTATATAACTGAGTGTGACTAAGATTATTATAACTATAAAGGGTTTTGCAGTGTTCTAGGAAGGCGATAGTTGATACTTTGCAATAAAGTTGCATTTAGCGATTTATGAAACTATTCCGATACTTGAGACCTGAAAAATGTTCTCGTTGTCGCTGTATCGATCGAATAGGGTTTATATTTATCTAAAATATGAATTAAACACCTTTGTTTGTCTATAGATTTCATGCACTTCCGTTTATAGAGAACTACCGAATTTAATTTCTATAAAAGTAGATTTTACACTCGAAGATTGTACCAGACTAGACTTTTACAACCGGCAATGAATAAAATCCCGTCAGTTCGCCACAAAAAGTGTTCCAACGTATCGCCTCGCCTTCATAGAATACTGCTTCTAAATGAATTATGTCCCATTAGGGTTTCGGCCCAAATAACATTTTTGTTGTAACTAAAATTGTGTTATTAAAAAATTGATTCTGTGGGCCTAGCACGAATATTTTTGACATATAGTAACGTAAAATTTTACCATAGCTACGATACTCGTTTCGCACATAATATTTATTTAAATTAGATATTATATTCATATTTTTAATGATATAAATTTTGTATGTCCCATAAAATTAAACCAAAATACTATGTGGGTGTAGTTTTTCACATTCAAAATTCACTTACGTTAACGTTACCATACGTCAAAATATTTGTGTTAGGCCCTCTGGTTGTGTTGAATCAGTAATCCGTTAGAGGGTCTTAAGGCTGTCTGTCTACTGAAGCGGAGAGGAGAGGAGCGGAGAAATATTAACCATTGAATTGCACAAAATCTCTAAGGGCTGATTTTTCAATAGTCTGATAATTTTTAACTGAAGAATAAATATGGCTGTTTGACACATTTTCAATGCAAAAGCTGTCAAACCGCCATTTTTATTCCTTTGATATCATTTATCTGACTATTGAAAAATCGGCCCTAATTGACGCGGAGTGGAGATTTTATGCAATTTCATTGGTTAATATTTCTCTGCTCCTCTCCTCTCCGCCCCAGTGGACAGTCAGCTCAGCCTAAAAGGTCACTTTAGTAGAATATTTTTTTTTATTATTCATTTGTCTGACAGTTTTGTATCACGAATTGCGTGATATGAATTGCAAGCAGGTAATAATGTGATCCTAACAATGATTCTACTAAAGTGGCCTTTTTAGACCCGCTGATGCGGTTTTTGTTTTCTGTTCATTGTGTACTGAAATTATTTTGAAGTTGTCAGCTGTTTAATGTCATATTGCATAAAATAATTTGGATCGCCGTAAATCGCAGTATTATTTTATGTAATGTGACTTTATAATTTACAACTTTTTGTGGTAAAACTAATACTTAGTTTAAGAGACAACAACGTTAGAGCATATCAATCAATTTCAGTCTTTATAATTATAATAAACATTCCTCTTAGCAAGTTTTTTGCTTATTCATGTAAGTTAACGTAAATTCTAATAAATAGTAGATAAATTATGACTTTAACGTTCTTATCTCTTAGACTAAACATAAAAATACATATTATAAATCTCAAAACTCTCATTCAGAGGTCATTTTTTAAATAAAAAAAGGTCATTAGAAATTCTATTTTCTTCATAACGAATCTTATTCTGAACATTCTTGTGAAATTCCTTGTATATTTAAAGATTTAAAGTAGTATCTTAAGAATTAGTAGCCAACTACTATTTATAGAGAAAAGAGTTATTTATATAAAATAGAGAGTGAATAATATATTAAACTTGTATAGACTGACGTATCCATTTTATTTTGTTAATTTTTAATATGTATTTTAGATAATTAAATGTTTGATTGTGTGCTGTATACGTGAGTTTTCTTGGCAACTACCTTAACCCTTATTTGCACTCTAGCTGCCGCGCAACTTCGTCTGCGTCACATTTTTCATTCATGCTCTGCTCCTATTGGTCGTAGCGTCATGTTATACAGCCTACCAGCTTACTAACCTATCAACCTATAGTTTTTCAGTACTTATGGTTGTCAATTAAATGGCAAAAAAAGCAAACAAGTTTTTTTTGTTTCATTGTAAAGATAAATAAAAATGTTTCCACCATTGACACGAATCACAAAATCACAGCGATTTGGCATGCTTTGAGGGATGGCCGCCCACGTTCTTTCTCATAAGTCAAAAAGTTGTTGTGGGGTAAGCATAGATACATACTCGGCAGAGCTCTTCTTTCCCAAGCATGCACAAAACTGCATTATAGGATGTCACAAAAGGTCCACAGCGGTAACTTTAGCATTTATTAAGACGTGTTAGAGTATACTCGAACTGCAATAGCTGAAAATTACGCTTTCGCCTGTATAATAATAACGCAATTATGCGTCACGGAGACAATACTGATAGGCGCCCATTACACGGTAGGTTTTGCTGTCAGTTTAACCACAGTCAACGCTGTGACTGACGGATAACCTATCGTGTAATGCATTGACTTGATGGCTGTGTGAAATTGAAGAAAATCTGAATATTTAATTAGTCACGACTTTTAAGTGAATGGGTCTGGTTTTATATGTTTATGGAATGGTTAATAGTTCAGTCCTTGTCCTTTTTCGAATCCTGTCTAAAAGTCAATAATATATCGTCGCGTATTTGAGAAAGAGCGTCTAATGTTGCTTGAATTCCATCACTCACCATCAATCATGACTTGGAATTGAGTGACGTGCGTGTATGAGCGTGTAATGGGCGCTTAATGCTGCAAGCGTTAATGTAGGTAAACAGTTAGGTATTATACAGCTTTTAGCATTCAATAGGGAATCAGCACGGCGTTGTCTATGCCATCTAGTGTCGCATATTCGAAATTTTAAGGGTCAGAATACTTGACATTGACGCTTCTGGGCTGCCACCTACGGTTCCTGCACGCTTAGTTTAGGGTAACGTGCGCGAAGTAGACTGTGAAATCTAGCGTTGCCATTTCGAATTTTATAGGTAAAATATACTTGACAATGACATTTCTGTGCTGCCACCTATAGTTTCTGCACGCATTTGTATGGATTAAAATCAACTATATTCTGAATTGAAGGCCACAAGTGTACCTACCCTTAAAACGCTTGCATTTTAGGAAAGAACATGTGAACTACTATAATGCAATCAGTATTCTGTGACTTCAATTGACAATATATTGCGTCTAGCTGCACAGAAGTGATCTTTAAAAGTATTAATCAGCGTGTTACAGGCAATCTTATAATAGCACTTATCTATCCCACATTATCACTGTGAGTGAATTTAGATGCAAAATTACAGCAAACAATAAATAAGCAGCAAGCTATAAATTAGATCACATCTAACCCATGATCCCGCGCGGTTAGAGCTGAATAAGTGTACTTGCGTCAGCAATTAATCTGTTAATGCAGTTAAATAAGATCTTGAAGACTTATTTTTTCAAGCATTTTGGTATTGTGACACGTGGAAATATAAACGAAGAACTGACGGAATACGTCAAAAAATTATGCAAATTAATTGATAATTCTAAACAAGATACAGATGACACAGAAAACGTCGAACAAGCTACAAGTTTTGTGAAGAATGTTTCAAGAAGTAATGGAATTTTAGAACGGGAGGGTTCCGTATCCGTAAGAGGAATAAAAGATAATAATAGAAATAAGCCGTAGGAGTAAAAGAATATGAGGTTCCGCCTGTCCGTGGGTACACCAAGCAAGATGCTTGAGCAATTTCCAATCCTTAATGAAAAACGACTAAACCACAACTACAACAGAGTCAAAAATAACTCATGCGAAGTTACACCTCACCAAATCATTTTTTCGACCTTAAAATCATAGTAAAACAACTCAAAATCCATTTTATCAAGTCTATTGAATGGCTGAACATCAGCTCACGGGCACTTCACAGTCTTATCAGTTAGATGCTCGACGCTGTTGACGACGTGCATGACGTACTCCTTCAGTCGATCCTTACTGTTCTGCAGGTAAGGCAGCACGGCGCCTTTCTGCGCAGCTTGGTTGAACTCCTCGATGTAGGGGTAGTAACTCCTGGCCAGGTGGGACAGAGCTTCGAGAGTCTCCAGCTCTTTTACGTAGAGAAGTGGGGAGCTCTTGATTTTGCTGTTAACGGATACGGAGCAGAAGAGGTCCTTTTCGCAGATGTCTTGTTTTAGTTTTCTTATCTGGAATAAATTAAACATGATTAATACTTAATACTGTTAGGTCTTGAAGTATGGCGTTGCGTCATCTGTGCATGGTGGAAGATCCATCCATACGCACAAAACGTTTTGGGAATACTTTAATTGTGCGTACAGCTAAAGTGTGGACTTCCCTACTGGAGTCTGTGTTTCCTGATAGCTAAGACCTGGAGGCTTTAAGTAAAGAGTGTATAGGGTACATCTAGGCAAGTGATGACGATGATCGACGATTGAGCACATCGTCGATCGCATCATCGCGGTCAGTGTGTGATCAGCTACCTCTACGCTAAGTGCGCCGAGCACAAGGGGAGCGCGAATCCGCAATATATTAGGGTGGTCACCGATGTCACTGATCCAAAAGCTCAACTCGGCAAGCTGTGCTTAACCCCTCATCATCAGGCTATCAAGCTCTATTACTCTCAATGATGAAGAAAGAAACACCTTATTTGATCAGATGGGGTACCAATCATCATCATCATCATAACAGCCGAAAGACGTCCACTGCTGGACATAAGCCTCCCCCAAAGGGGGGGTTTGCCATAATCGCCACGCTTGGCAGGCGGGTTGGCGATCTCAGTGTATGGTGTTGCGTTTTACAGAGAACGCTGCTGCCCATTCTCTGGTGAGTCCCTTAGTCGCCTTATACGACACCCACGGGAAGTGACGGGATGGTATTATTCTTTTACGGCACCATACGGCACCGGCCGACACCATACGGCATACCACGGGGTACCAATACCAATCATCAAATGACTGGTACCACATCCGCTCTGGGAAGAGCGGAAGGGAGTGTCAGACTCTTAAATGACTGAAACCCATCCGTGTTACTTCCAACGCCCTTTGCGTTCCAGGGCCGTGGAGACCCTTTCGAACAATTTCCGTAACCCTGGCAGGAGGTGTCTGGATTTCAAATCCCGGTTATTGTCTGATTTCATAAATACTATAATTTATTTGCTAGCTAGGTAGTAACAAAAGTCATAACTACGCAATAGTAGGTAGATAGGTCGATAGTAGGTTCTTTCATGTGGACTTACTCTAGAGATGTGTGAGTTTCCTTTCCTGATGTAATCCTCGATCATGCCAGAAACCTTCTCCGCGTTGGTCAGTCCGTATTTATAGAAGGTGTCGACGGTCGATGGGTATACCTGTTCGTAGACTTGGTCGAGGCTGTCGAAGAAATTATTAGATTTATTTATTTCAAAATGACTGGACAGCGGGAGTGTTAGAATCTTACTGACTAAAACCCATCCCTTCCCTTTGCGGTTCAGGGCCGCGGTGACTCTTTCGAACAAATTCCGCAGCCGAGGAAGGCCTAGGAAACGTTGGCGGTGGTGCTCGTTTGCATATGAATCGCGCAGTTTGTCGACGCTGATCGACACAGACAAACCCACTTCTCACTTCTCTCTGTTAACAACGGTTGTCGCTGAAAACCAGTGCTGTGGCTCTGTCTCGCACACAGACAGAGCATTATGTTGAGCTATGACCGTTTTGGATGTGACTCATATCTTCTTAACTTGCATACCTAATGTGATGAATTTTTGTATTCGGTTTTTTTATGGTATGCGTCATGCTTGGCCCAAATGAACTCATTGCTTTCTTTCACTTTATTAACGAACCGTTAAAACCCTTACGGTTAACGAAATCTGCTACCAGCTTTCTACATAATTGTAGCCCTGTTCCAGACCTAGATTGAAGGTTGTCGCACGGCTTTTGATTCTCTATAAAATTAGCTATTCTTTTTGGGTTTAGTCTCAGTAAATAAATCGCAGATGGCTGATGCGGTCGAAAAGTTCTGGAGTGGCGATCGCGTACCGGAAGACGCAGCGTTGGAAGGCCATGGACAAGGTGGAACGATGACCTGGTAAGGGTCGCGTGTAGCCGATGGATGCGAGACGCACAAGACCGGTTGTTGTGACGACACTTGGGGGAGGCCTATGTCCAGCAATGGACGTGTTTCGGCTGATATAATGATTATTAAATAAAACATATCATTATTAAGGTGGGATGCTACTTACTCGGTGCATGAATTCCTGATAATCCTCGCCAGAGCAATTATAACTGCTAATAGCGCGTTGTACTGATGAGCAGGGTCGTTCAGCGCAGTGGAAGCTCCGTCCAGTTGCCTGGAAATTTTTTATTTTGAAACTTAAACTCGACGAGTGCCGAATTCGGAAGATCTTCTTAAGGGTGCTATTACAAAATCGAACGCTTGGTCCGGACTAAAGCTACAGACCGCGTATTCCGTGATTGTAGCGCTGTATACAACAATTGTTTAAAAATATTGTTTTACATTTAAATAGACAATATTTGTTTTCAAGCTAGGTTACATAGTAACCTTAGTTATTAGTTACATTTTGTTTGAATTTGGATTATATTTTAAGAGAAAAAAAATATAATTTCAGACCAAAAATTATCAGTAAGTCTCTGTTTTACGAAATTATTTTTGGTATATTGCTGTATGAAACATAATAAATTGATTAAAGCACTCCAAAGTAAAAGATACAGTTGTACCATAAACATTTATATTAATTATTAGATTATTATATCTTCGATGCAACAAAGCATCAAAAGATGCTTAAATAAAATTTTATGAAACATCCTTTGCAGAGACAAGGTTTTTACTTATTTACGTTAACAAATTGAAAAATTTATTTAAAACACTCCCAAGAAAAAGAATCAAACTTTCTAGGCCATATATTTTTTTAAAAAATTGTGCCTATATATAAACCATAATTACATATCAAAACTCGAGTCAAACGCTCAAAGCTAAGAAAAAATGTAATAGCCCTCTTAAACAGAGAGAGAGAGAGAGATTTCAACGTCTACGTATCTATGTAGGAAGTACCTAAATGGTTACTTGGTTTAATATTTAGACACTAATTGAGATGGCGCAATTAGTGTCTAAATATTGATGAACTGTTGGATTATCAGCCTTCAGAGTTGAGTCCAGGGTCGAAAATACAATACAACGTGTAACAGTATAAATACATTACGTATAAGGGGTTATTGTACTCATCATTATAAACATTTTTAGGGTTGCCTACCTCAAAAGGTAAAAACGGATCCCTTATAGGGTCACTTAGTTGTCCGTCCGTCTGTCTGTAAAGACCGTGTATCTCAGGAACGCGTCGAAAGCGTAAAACGCCTTGAAATTAAAACCATATACTCAGGTCTATGGCCCCTTGCAGCTGTGAAAACGTATATTTCCACACTCTCAAGGGAATCACAATGTATAGTATATTTCCCGTTGACCTAGAACTATGAAATTAAGCAATTAATACCGTCATATACTACAAGTATAGGGAAAAGTCTGAAAACTATACATTTGTAATTAAATCATAAAAAATATAGTCTTTATTTAAAGTAATTTGCAGCTACAAATTTGTACGGAACCCTCGGTGGGCGAGTCCGACTCGCACTTGGCCGGTTTTTTTAGTATTGGATCAACCTAAAAATCGCTAAAAGAAAATCTGCTATACAGTACATTTTGTCGAGTTATGCGCACATAATATATGGGGGAGTCGATTTTATTTTCGCGATTTCAGTGTTGGTCCCATAGTAAAAGTTGTTCATAATGATGAGTACAATGACCCCTTTAAGATGTATTGCGTTTGTTCTGTTACATGTTGTATTTGGGCAGTCGCCCCATGCTACTGAAAAGGTCATAAGTACATATTGTCCTGGAGACCTCATAGTTTCGTAAGCCTGCTCTTCATGAAACCACTGTCATTGGACATGCCCTGACAACATGACGAGATGAAGGCTTAAATGAAGTGAACATGAAGTAAGCTGTCAATCCATGTAATCAAGATGGAATGACACTTCACTTCGTTCCACCTGATAGTGCAGGAAAATTAAGGAAATCAGAGTGTAGTAGTGTAATTTTGAAAACTGGTAGGTACAGTTGTTCATTGAGTTGTCCAGGTGAACATACTAAAAGTCCTCGAGGGTGGGAGATGGGGGAGGGGGGGGGGAAGGTATCTTTTTTAGTTTTTTTTGCTTGTATCTCCAAAACCATTAAAAATATCTCCTTGCTCACTTCTACATTAATTACAAACATTACATTTTCTATACATTGTGTCATTACATTTAAATGTAGTGTCAATACTTTAGGAGATAGAGGGTATCTAAAATTGATAAAATATTTTTTTTTTCATAAATCATGCAAAGACGAAATTCCTTCTGATCTGCGTTAACTGAGCTAATTTTCCTGCACTACGAATTTCACGGTGAGAGGATTACAGCCGGTCGATTCTGTATTCTGTGAGCTTTCATTCCATCTTGATACACATGTATTGACAGCTCACTTCGTGATCACTTCACCCAAGCCTTCACTTTGACATGTTTACAGAATTGCACTAAATCGACCGGCAGGCGAATAACAACCAAGCAATATAAGCAAGTCATGTACTTACGTTCGTCTTCTTAAATAATTCCCAAAATTCTCGATCAGTTCTAGATCGTCATAATATGATTGTCCTTCGGAGACACCCTTGGGATCGTCTCCTTCAGAGTCACTACCATAGTCTAAATCAAATGGATTGATATCGGCTCTAAACAGTTTCGATTTTTGAGCCTGACGTAAATTGTTGGTTGGGTTCACGGGGTAGTAAACTCCGTAAGCACCTTGTCCTATTTTATTGTAGGGTGAAACATTGGAGTAAATGTCATCATTATTCTGGGGTTGTCTATGCCCTGAGTATGTTTGATAGTAGGAAGGTGCGGTAACAAATGAGTATTCAGGATATTGTTTGACAGGGACATTGTACGCCGTTTGTGTACCCACTTGTCCAGGGAAGTAGTTAGGTGCAAGATTTTTTTCGTTGTTCATGATTACAGTGGAGTAAGGGTTGATGAAGGACAGCGGACGCTGTCGGTATACTTGAGCGTATGTTAAGCAGAGAATTGTTGGTATTAAGTGCCACATTTTGCCTGCAATATTAAAAATTGGTTAAAGGTTTACTAACATGAAACAGATTAATAACTTGCCACTGTCGACTCAGAACTTCCTGTAAGTGCTGGAGCCCAAGCAAGTACACAATAAGGTAATGTAATTCATGTGCTTTTAAAACGTCAATAGTTATTAGTTTTCAGTAATACCTTTTACCATGACGCGATGGTTGGCGCTTTTTGGGGGAGGCTTACGTTCAGCCGACTCAGCAGTGGATGGCTATTAGCTGATATAGTTCACCAATCCATCGCAGAGTCTTTTTTCAACTACGCATATTGGGGTCGGCTTCCAGTCCAACCGGCTGCGTCTGAGTACCAGTATTTTACATGGAGCCAGTGCCTGTGTGAGCTCCATAACCCAGTAACTAGATAACACGTAACCCCTGGCACACGTAAAATCTGACACTAGTCTAGTGTCACATTTTTGGGCTTCTGCCTGTCCGTAACGACTGTCATCATCATCTGCTTAGCCTTTTCCCAACTATATAAGGGTCGGCTTTCAGTCAAACCGGATTCAGCTGAATACCAGTATTTTACGTGGAGCGGCTGCCTACCAGACCTCCACAACATATTAAATGGGTAACACGGTATTTCTTGGCAAGACTGGAGACTGTCCGTAACGACTGTGAAAGCTCTAAATGACAGTCGGGAACAACGGCTTAACATGCTTTCCAAGCCACGTAGGACGGTATTTAATGAATTACTCTGTAAAAAGCTCTCTACTATTTCGTAAAGTTTTAATAGTACATTACTGCAGCGGCCAGCAAAAGAGGTATTGATGGACGAACGTGTAAATATGGGCCGAGGCGAAGCCGAGGCACACATACGTAAGTCCATCAAGGCCTAGTTGTGGCCAAGGCTTGTATAGTACTTTTCTCAAATATTGCACAGAAATTAAAATACAATTACTTTTCAAAATTAATGACGAACAACGAACAACAATAATTTTTCCCGCGTTAAAGTGTACATTTGTTTTTTTTTTCAATAAACAGCTTTCTATTTGCAAGCCAGTTCGAAATTTAAGTAAAACCTTTTCTCAAAGGTTTTATTTAAGATTTTTACCTCCTTGGTTGCCATGTTTCGGAGTAATAATCGTTCCATTTTTAAATTACTCGACAGATATGAGTTTACTATCGAATTTATTTGGCAGCTAAACCACGACAGATATGGATTTTCATACAACTTTTGCCGGCCGCTGCTCGCATGTATTTGGCCAGTACAGCCATCTCGAAGAACGTTGTCAAAATAATGCTCAAATTTCCAAGCAGGTTTGTGAAAAATAAATATTCCTTTTATTAAAGATCGAGTGTGCGAGTCGATCGAGCGAAAACGGGCTGTGATTAGAAGTCTGTGATTTGCAACAACCCGCATTGAGCTTACGAGGTTTATTAGATCCTCGCCTCTTACAGAGTACAGGCTTCCGTACTAGCGGTGGAAAAAAGGCTGACAAATAAATTAATTCTGAAATATAAAATTCTTTCGTTACTGAGTGGCTGCCGAAATTAATAGTCGTGGGAAGTCGAAATTTGGCATGTAGGTTCCTTGAAGAGTTTAGGGGCGCACTAAGAGGATTTCCCGAAATTCCTACTGAACCAGGAATAAACGCGATGTGCGCGAACGAAGTTGCGGGCAAAAGTTAGTTCTTTAATGAAATACTAATACCCAAGGTCTTAACCTTACATAGAAAAGGCCTGAGTCTTAACACAAGAAAAAACGTAAGCCGAAAATAAAATAAATTCAAAATTAATGTGATAATTTTAAATGATTTAAATCAAATCAATATAACTACAGCTCCTTTTATGAAATTCAAATATAAATAATCAAATTAAAACTAATTAGAACATGCTTACCCAATACAAGGAGGCTTTGGTCGCTAAATTGAATTAAAATTTATCAGGAGTTATATAGTAATTAGCTATTACCGTTAGCTTGTTCATTATTATTAGGACATGTCATTTAAAAACCGCTGGTTCTTAAATTTTTACTTTAAGTTGTTTCAATGCATTATTAGCCACTTTTTACAGTTTTAAACATCCGTAAGAAACGGAACCCTTAATAGGATCACTCGGGCCTGTCCGTCTGTCACAGTTTTCTCCGGATCTAATCGACCGATTCTGTTGAAATTTGGTACACAAATGGATTTCCGTGTAAAATTACATGTTGCAAAAATGAAATTGGTACGGAACCCTTTGCACGCGGGTTCGACACAACATCGAACATCAAATGACTACTCCCGCTCAGGGCGGGGCGGAAGGGAGTGTCATACTCTTACTGACTAAAACCTTTTTGGGGACCGAGTCACCCGCGTCCGTAGAAGAAAACCCATTGCAGTCCCTACACGTGGTAGGTGTACCACCCGGGGGTGGTGCTAATCTGGTGGCTTGCGACCACCCACTGGGCAAAGACGTACCGCCAAGTGTGCTAGCCGCGTTCCGGTACGATGCTCAGTGTAGCCAATCCAGGCTCGCGTTGATATGGCTGTATTGGGAGACTAGTCGCGGAGGGTAGCGGGATCCGAGGCACGGTGCGCCGCTGGCCGACCGCAGGTAGTTGGGGGCCCAAGTAGTGTACTAGCCATACATGAAAGGCTGCCCCGCCAACTGTCGAAAAATCCCGGAATGCACCATCGTGCTGGTTGGCGATCAGACGAGAGGGCCCGATGGACATTTCCGGGGGGGCTCGGGCGTCCCCGCAGTCTCCGACTAGTCCCCCAATGATGTCGTCCTGTCAGAGCGTGCCTGAGGGTTAGCAGCATAGAACCTCATTTCACTTCCTTCTCCTCTACCTTACTCACTTAATATGACCAGGAACAAAAAGAAAAAAGCTGTACAGCGGCAGCACGCCCAAAGTGCACCTCTCTAACATACGAGGTCTGCACTCAAATCTCGCCGCAGTCCATCACCACCTAGAGACTGAGAAACCAGCGCTCTTGTTTCTGTCGGAGACGCAGATCGGATGTCCGTTAGACGTGCCGTATCTTACATACCCAGGGTTTACCCTGGAGCACCACTTCAGACCACGCGCGGACATCTGCTATCGGCGCAATCTTGAGAACTCCAGGTTCTCAACGCTGTGGGCTTTAGTGGATAAAATTATCTACGCCTGTGTCTACCGTTCGCACGGCGGTGATCTGGAGACAACTGGGCTAATACAGCACCTCAGTGAGGCGGCGGATGCGGCTCAGCAGCGGTACCCTTCTGCCCAATTGGTGTTGCTGGGGGACTTCAACACCCACCATCAGGAGTGGCTTTTCCCATACCAGCACACAGACCATGCTGGACGAGAGGCGCGAAAGCTAGCGCTTGCGTTAAATCTTACCCAGCTGGTCCAGGGGGCAACGAGGGTGCCGAATGTTGAATCGCACACAGCCAATTGCTTGGAACTCCTGCTGACAACAGATCATCCAGACCGCTACTCGGTGTCGATTTCTTCTCCACTGGGTAGTTCCGACCACTGTCTGGTGAAGTCTGTGTCCGTCTACTCGCCGCCCGATCCTAGCCCAAGAGGCACCCGGCGGGTATGGCGATACAGGTCAGCAGATTGGGATGGCATGCGATAATTTTTCGCATGTTACCCTTGGCAGCCTACTTGCTTTCCTTCAACTGATGCTTCGTCGTGCGCTGACGCCATGACGGAAGTGTTGCGGAAGGGAATGGAGTACTATATTCCGTTCTCAGATGTAGCAATGTCTGGCGAAGCTCGCCCATGGTTTGGTGCCGAGTGCAATCGCGCTAATGCGATAAAACATGCGGCGTACCTAGCATGGGTCGACGCCCGTACGCGCAAAGCAAATGACGTGAGTCAGAAGAAGAGAGCTTTTAACAGGGCTGCCAAGTCCTGCAAGAAGGTGTTGCGTAGAGCTAGGTTTGGCCACATTAGCCGAATAGGGAAAAAACTTGCTTCATACCCAGCAGGTAGTAAAGCTTTTTGGTCCCTGGCTAAGTCGGTCGAACCGAACTTCTGCCGCCCCTTACTACCACCACTGCCGAGACCCGATGGGTCGCTGGCCCACTCCGCTGAGCAGAAAGCAAACATATTTGCTTCTATGTTTTCGGAATCGTCGCGTCTGGATCCTGGTGGCGCGAGGACCCCTGCTTCTCCTGATGGAAGCGAGTCGAGTATGTCGAACATTCGCATTCATCAGAAGGACGTTCTTCGGGTACTGCGTAACCTAGACGTGAATAAGACTAGTGGCCCCGACGCACGCACACCGTACACACGCATACCGGCAATTGGAGGACTTGTGCGCTTGTCTCCAATCTTGACACGCCTATTTCGCCTTTCGTTTGAGACTGGAAAAGTGCCGAAAGCTTGGAAGCAAGCTAACGTGCAGCCCGTGCCCAAGAAGGGTAGTAGAGCTGACCCGTCGAATTACAGACCCATCTTGGTAACGTCCATACTCTGTAAGAGTATGGAACGCGTGCTGAATCGCAAGCTTCTAGCATACCTAGAAGCGAATGATATCTTTAGCGACCGACAATACGGGCTCCGCCGAAATCGGTCTACTGGGGATCTTCTAGCGTATGCCATTCACATCTGGAGTGAGGCCATAGGGGAGGCACTTGCGGTCTCCCTTGATATCTCGAAGGCCTTCGACAGGGTCTGGCACGATAGCCTTATTAGTAAGCTTCCTTCCTTCGGTCTGCCCGCCGGATTGTGTGATTGGACTGCAGATTTCCTGAGGGATCGGTCTATCCGAGTGGTTATAGATGGCTGCTCGTCCGGACTGCTGGATATTAATTTCCTCAGGGGTCGGTGCTCTCGGCAACATTGTTCCTGCTACATATTAATGATCTGCTAAAGCCTGACCTTTGGGTATGCAGACGACAGCACTGTTGCTGAGAGATACGTGTCCGACGCACGAGCTGGTGGGTCGCAGATCCGGTCTCTCCGGGAGGCTATGGTTAAGCGCTTGAACTTGTCCTTACAGGCTGTCTCTGAATGGGGCGATGCCAATCTGGTCAAGTTCAATGCTGCTAAGACCCAAATGTGTCTTTTGACCGCTAAAAGAAGCTAATTCCACCCAGCTCCATCTTTTCGAGGTGTAACCGTGCCGATAACCGACCGACTTGAGCTTCTTGGTGTAACGTTAACATCTACCCTCAATTTTGGCCCTTTCATAGAGGCAAAGGCTCAAGTGGCTGCCAGAAAGTTGGGGGTCCTAGCAAAGGTGAGACGGTACTTCACGCCGGAACAGCTCAAGTGATCTCAAATATTTTAATATTTCTAAATTATAGAAAAACTTTGAGAAAGCAAATTGATTAATTGAATCTGCAGCAAAAAAATATTAAACGGATTCCGAACACATTAATATTTTGAGTTAATTTGCAAAGTCGAAGTGTGTAAAATTAAACAATTAGTTGCGCGTTAAACAATTTGGTATTCATTAATAAGAATTAAGTACTTTGGTATTATTAGAAAGACTTATAAAAATCCCGTTGCTATTTTGATACTTTTTTTTTAATTGTGGTACTCCTCTAGAATGTCTTCCACCCTTTTAAGGTTGGGAAATCATCAAATGACTCCTTCCGCTCTGAGTGGAGCAGAAGGAGTTTCAGACTCCTACTGCGGAAGGATCTGTCATATTCTTATCTCTATAATCTAAGCCACTTCCTCCACTTGAATCAGTCAAATATCTGTCAGTAACAGCTTGTTTCTCATTGACATTAAACTTAGGATTCTTCCGTTACCATGGCCACTGAGTCGATGAGTGGAGGAAACTTCCTTGGAGGTCTTAGAATTTGGGCCTTACTGACCAAATGTAGGATAATTTTGGAAAGCTTTATCAACCTATGGTAATGTAGGGACACATGTACATGCTTCCTTATGATCGGGGTGCTGGAAAATTAGCGCAGTCACCATTGGCGGCTGTTCATCAAGACATGTGGAGTTCGCGAGATAAGGCGAGCTATTTATTCGGGCCTATTTCAGGCAACCGATTCTTCTTGTATGGCACTTGCAGACCACACCCTCGGATAGCGAGGTGTTTTCCTTGATTGAAAAAAGATATGACTATCTACGACGAAAGCGGTGCTCAAAAGACCATCTCAATCAGGAATCTATGGTTCCCATATGACGTATTATGAAGTCAAAAACATTCGTCCTAGGCCCTCAGTAAAGGTGACATGGAGCGGCACAAAAACTTCTGAGTAAAAAAAAACCGGCCAAGTGCGAGTCGCCCACCGAGAGTATTCCGTACAAATTTTTAGCCACTAATTTTTACCTACAAATTACTTTAAATAAAGACTATATTTTGTATGATTAAATTATAAATGTATAGTTTCAGACTTTTTCCTATATTTGTAGTATAAGACGGTTTTACTTGCTAAATTTCGTGATTCTAGGTGAACGGGAACTACCATGTAGGTTTTCGACTAAAAACCTACTTCCGGTTGACCTAGAATTTATTGTTAATTTTGGTTAAAAGCAAGGTCTTACAGCACAACTAAAGAGAAAATTCCGAAAAATAAAAAAGCTGAAAATTAAGGTAAATTTTGGTACTTAAAAGTTTTCGCGAAAGTTTGCCCATATCTTTTTACCCGACTGCCAAGACAGGGTTTTGTTTTTCGCGCGTATCTTGTATGTTTGTTTGTGAGTTTGTTAGTTTATAATTTCTTTATTACCTCGTATCTTTTAAATGGTTGGATGGATTTTAACAATTAAGGTGTCATTAGAATTGTCTGAAAACCCCAATTGTCCTTAGATAGGTGATGTAAACAAAAAAAAAATGGCGTATTTTTGGTGCTAAATTGTAAGTCATAATTTATTTTTTCAACCAAACTTACTGAATAGGGTATCAAAATGAAGAAAATTAAAAGTAGATCACAAATATATACATATACATATCATAATATGTTTAAATTAATTAGGAATAAGAAATTGGCTTTCAATATCTACACTTCTACACTAATATTATAAAGAGGAAAGATTTGTTTGTTTGTTTGAAATGAATTGGTTCCGAAATTACTGGACCGATTTGAAAAATTCTTTCAGTAATGGATAGCTACATTATCAGGGAGTAACATAGGCTATATTTTATCCCCGTACTCCCACGGGAACAGGAACTACGCGGGTGAAACCGCGTGACGTCCACTAGTATTAAATAAATTGGTTGTATTTATTTATTGTTTTGATAGCGTAAAAGTCAGCCAAGTGTGTGTTAAACGTTCCACGTAAATCATTAAATGTAGAATATTACCAGAACTGGCTCGTTTATTTGATGCATTTGGATGGTTAGCTCCGGTGATTGTTACTACCAAGATATTCGTAATTTTTTTTTCAACCAAACGTACTGAATAGGTTATTAAAATGAAGAAAATTAAAAGTAGATTACAAATACATATCGTATGTTTAAATTAATTAGGAATAAGAAATTGGCTTTCAATATATTCAATAAATTGGTTGTATTTATTTATAGTTTTGATAGCGTAAAAGTCAGCCAAGTGTGTGTTAAACGTTCCACGTAAATCATTAAATGTAGAATATTACCAGAACTGGCTCGTTTATTTGATGCATTTGGATGGTTAGCTCCGGTGATTGTTACTACCAAGATATTCGTAATTTTTTTTTCAACCAAACGTACTGAATAGGGTATTAAAATGAAGAAAATTGAAAGTAGATTACAAATACATATCGTATGTTTAAATTAATTAGGAATAAGAAATTGGCTTTCAATATCTATACATATAATAAAATCGTAGACTAACCGTGTCTGTACATTGAATATTTTTGCATGAAAATTACACAGAAAACTCAGGAAAAAAGTATAAAACACAAAAATGCAATTTTTGAAATTTTTGTCTGTTTGTCTGTGCGTTTGTGGGAGCATCACGCATAAACCACAGATTGGATTGCAAATCTAAGTACTTAAAAATATTAAGTGATAACCCGAGTAACATTTAGCGTTTATTTCATCAAAATTGACCCACAAAATCAAAAGATATTGAATTTTTAAGTTTAGGAAGAAACTTCCTAATGTATTCAGATGAGTCAGAGCGCCATCTATTGAGAAAAAATAAAATGCACGAAAGCATTCAAAATTGTTGAGTTATTTGTGAAACTTTTAATACGTGACAAAATAAGAGTGATCATTTTATACCTTTTCATTATTTATCGATACAAGCGATCCACAAAATTAAAATATATTGAATTTTTAGTTTAGTAAGAAACTTCCTAATGTATTCTGATCAGTCAGAGCGCCATCTATTGAGAAACCAAAAAATGCATGAAAGCATGAATGTTACACCAAAACACATTGATTGAGTTTTTAATGAAACTTTTAATACGTAGACGTAGCAAAATAAAAGTAAACATTTTAATACCTCATCGTTATTTACCGTTACATACGGGCTTCTTATTTAACGTCTTCCGCTGCCAAATATTTTGTCAGTTTACATGGTCGATAGATGGCGTTGCACTGATGACGCGTTTTTCTGAATTGCGGTGTTACGATTTTCCGCTGGAGAATGACCTCACGCGATTTCTTAGCACAGTCGTACTTCGAAAGAATTTCGGTTTGGTCTCTAAAAGATCTTAAACTGTTGGGGACCGTTAAATCTCTGAGTTGTGCTGGTATCGTTTAAAGTGCATTTATCGTAGAGACTTAAACTGAATTAGTGTTGCGAAGTTCTGGACGGTTCGACTTGCGGATCAAGCCTGTAGGGTTCCGTACCAAAGGTGCTGTGCTGACGGGACCCTACTGCTAAGCCTCCGCAATTGATTCAGTTTAGAGCGAAGTAACGAACGGTTCGATTTGCGAAACAAGGCTAATAATATTAAATAAATAAAATTAAAATCTTATTATTTCAGACAGAGTCCATTTTTTGGTTAGTAGTTAGGTTTAGTTTAGGTTAGTAGTTCGGTTCTTTATAATAAGGTACCGTACCAAAGGTGGTCACGGAGACGGGAGCGATCGATTTTGGGAGGCTACTCTCTAAGTCCGAAGTCCGTAGTTCCGGGCTTAGTTGCGGACGTATTCTACTCCGTATCACCTACAGACTTAAGATTAGTCCCGAACCAGAACTAAGAATGAATGACAGCACGATTTCACAGTAACTGTCAAATCGTGTTAAAATTAGTTCTCATTGGCTAGGTGATACGGAGTAGAATATTTTTTTTTTACTATTGATACGTTTGACCACTATCTCACCTGATGGTAAGCGATGATACCACTATCTCACCTGATGGTAAGCGATGATGCGGTCGAAAATGGAGCACGTTTGCCTAGAAGCAACCTATTCACTTTTGTCTTAAAGACTCCCAGGTTGCCCGCAACTAAGTTTTTAATTCGTGCTGAGTATCAGACGGTTCGATTTGCGAGCAAAGGCAAATTATAGGGTTCCGTGCCAAAGTTACTAATGGGACCCTATTATTTAAGCCTTCGCGTACGATTTTGATTCGTGGGAACCAAGTCGATTTTTAGGGTTCCGTACCAAGGTTGCTAACGGAACCCTATTTATTAATGAGCCACCGCTGTCCGTCTTCCTTCAGTTTATGCGTTTTATTCTCTTTCATGTCTCGCTAATATAAAAAATGTCTTCTAGAAAAAGGTCGAATCTTTCACAATAAAGCAAAATTCTTAATATATAAAACAAAGTCGGGCTTTTTCGAACACAGTTTTTGGATTAGTCTTCGTCCGGAATAGCATGATAAGAATTAAAATATAAAAAAAATATGAGTAGGTAGGTAGGGTAGGTAGGTAGGGTAGGTAGGTAGGGTAGGTAGGTAGGATAGGTAGGTAGGGTAGGTAGATAGGGTAGGTAAGTAGGGTAGGTAGGCAGGTAGGTAGGGTAGGTAAGTAGGTAGAGTAGGTAGGTAGGGTAGGTAGGTTAGAGTCGGCAGGTAGAGTAGCCAGCCAGTTGACGGGAGCGAAGCCGTGCGGGTCAGCTAGTATTCAATAAATTGGTTGTATTTATTTATAGTTTTGATAGCGTTAAAGTCAGCCAAGTATGTGATAAACCTTCCACGTAAATCATGAAATGAAGAATATTAGCAGAAGTGGCTCATTTATTTGATGCATTTGGATGGTTAGCACCGGTGATTGTTACTACCAAGATATTCGTTTTGGCCGGTATGTCCAATAAGAACCACATATACATCAAATGAAAGCTTATATCATAAGCATCAACTTTTATTATGAACTATATGAAGACTGTGAAATCCCCGGGTTCAAGATATATAACACCTGCAACTTTCATGACCTGGAAGTCAAAAGTGAATTTGGCCAACATGTCCAATAAGAACCAAATATACATCAAATGAAAGCGTATATCATAAGCATCAATTTTCATTATGAGCAGCAGGCTGTAAAATACCGGGTTAACGAGATATCAGGACCTCAACTATCATGACTTGGAAGTCTTTAAGTTTAGAGTGAATAGGTTACTTCTAGGCAAGCGTGCTCCACCTTCGACCATATCATCGCTTACCATCAGGTGAGATTGTGGTCAAACGCGTGCCTTTCAATACTAAAAAAATGTAAACTATCAATCGCAAGAGAATCAGTAATGACTTACACATGGGCTTTGACCACAGAAACAGGTGGAGAAACAACTTAGGTTTATCGGATTGAGTTCCACGGCACATCATACACACATCGAGTGATTAGCGTCTGGATAATCGCACGCGTTTAAAAAAAGAACGAGCCGCGATTTCCACCATCACTGTCACTACGTGTTCCGCATTTCAAAATGTAACCGCCACGTATTTCACTAGCATTGTCTCCGTTTGTTACTTTCCCACAAAATAACATTTGTTCTGTGCTGAATATACGTGTTTTCCAATATTCGTCGCAAATCGCAAAAACATTACGTAACTTAATTAGGCCATACCACAACAAACAATCAGCACTTGAAAAACAATACGGTTCACTTTTCTCATTTGACACGTCTTGCGGTAGTACGTCGTATGTCGTTGTACGACTCGAGCATGTACTCGCCGTTCACTGCCTGCCGCAGCTGCTCCACTATCCACTTAGCTGTCGCCACTTGCACTCGTCCATCGGGCTGCGAAATGTCCTGGCCGTCCACAGGCACAGCATACGAAGGACTTCGCTGCCAACTGCGATGCTGCTTGACTCGATACTTAAGGCGATGTAGCACTTTCTCTGCTGTCGTGCACCATGATCAACGCAAGCCAATACATTCCGCTTTCGAACTTATAGTGCTTCAATAAGCATTCGTATGATTTAAATGTTTAATTCAACGGTCACATATTTTTTTGCACGGTTACACTGATTTAAACACGCCAACTGTCACTTGTAGTGTTTTCACTTTGCGTGTGAACCAACACGAATCCCACTTTCTGATGTCAGCGATGGTACAACTCTCCAGGTTACATCAGCCAGGATATTGGAACTACAGTGGGCGTACTTTGGGAAGTGTTGGTTATTGCGCAATAGAAACACCGGTTGCTTTTAAATCAAATTATTATTCACACTCGAAAGTCTCACTTACAATATTCTCACACAATAGGTACACTGAACAAATATTCGGAACACGCGGCGGTTTCTAGACATGCACTGCTCGACCGCCAGCCACTACTAGACTGACCTCAGCTTCTGTCGAGCACACCGTCCTAGACTCCGTCGAACGCCACGAGGTGGCGTTGGTGTCCCGATTGTTCTATTGACTGACTTATTTCCGACATGTTTGTTTGTATGTTTGTATGTTTGTATGTTTGTATGTTTGTATGTTTGTATGTTTGTATGTTTGTATGTTTGTATGTTTGTATGTTTGTATGTTTGTATGTTTGTATGTTTGTATGTTTGTATGTTTGTGCCTCAATCAGGCAAAAATGGCTGAAGGGATTTGGATGAAATTTGGCACGCATATAGTTCACATCCTGGAATCAAACATAGGCTACTTTTTATCCCGGTAAAAGGCAACGCTTAACGAAGACTGAGGAGGAAGTGGAAACCCAGCGTTTCTGCTGCCTTAGTACTTCAGATTCAAAAGTACCAGGAGAACAAAAACATGTCGTAGTATTTCCGGGGATGAAATTGGGAGCGCTTAAGATTCACAAGTACCTGGAGAACAGAACGATGTTAAAGTATTTTTGGGCAAGAATATTTTTTTTTTACCGTCGAACAGAAATATGTATATTGAAGTTTTTTCCGGGCTGGAATTGTAAACGCTATAGATTCACATGTGACAGGTGAACAGAAACATGTTTGAAGTATTTCTTTGGCTGAAATTATGAGCGCTAAAGATTCACTAGTACCTAATAATAAGAAAATTTATAATTATCTGGGTATTTACTTAGTTTTTGAAGTCGGTGCCAAACCAATAAAAACAAAAAGAATGCTGCCATACAGAGAAATTCAGCATCCGGAGGAGAACAGGTCTATACGCTTTTCATTAGGCAGTGGTCAACAGTCCCAGCGAGACTAAGACCAGCAATGAATGACTGCCCGGATCAGTTGACAGCAGAAAGTCCAAGCAATTGGGTGTATGGGGCATGGGCGTCAACATCCGGTACGCACATTCACCAGCTGGGTTAGATCTAGCGTTAATGCAAATTGGCGCGCCTCTAACCCGGCATGGTCAGTTTTCTGGCACGGGAACAACCACTGCTTATGGTGGGCGTTGAAGTACCGCAGAAAAATGAGCTTTGCTGTAGGGTACCGTTGCTAGGCTACGTCAGTTGACTCCACGAGGAAATAAAATAGCGCTGTTGTCTCCTGGTCACCGTTGTGCGATCGGTAGACGCCGATGTAAAGAAATTTCTTCACGCCAGTGTCCATATGACAGAAAAATCCGATTTCTCAACTCAAAGTTACGAAGAAGACGACAACAGATTTCATCGCGGACGTACACACAGACTCCAGATTGCTTCTTGAACTTGTGTTCAAGAGAGTAACCCGGGTAGTTGAGGTACGCCACGTCAACGGGTTTGATATTTTCGTCTCCATTAAGAAAAACAGGTGCGGTCTCTAGGTGATGATGTATCGGATCGATATTGGAGTGAGCGTGGAGCGGCTGCCTACTAGACCAACACAACCTATTAACTGGGTAACACGATACTTCTTGGCAAGATTGGAGTCATATTTACTGGCTTCTGACAATCCGTAACGGCCGCCAAAGATCTACTAATGACAGCTGGGACATACGGCTTAACGTGCTTTTTGAGGCACGGAGAAAACTCAGTATGTTAAGATCACCCATCCGCAGACCAAACTTGGCAAGCGTTGCTTAACCTTGAAAATCGACCTGTGTGGCTGTTATTATTTAGCCACGAGCTCTTCCATAGAATATCTCTGTAGAATAGGTACTGCGTGTAATAATTCAATTACAAACCACTCACTGAACATAACAAATCGTGGCTACTTCCCAACAGATTTCGGTGAAAAGTTGATTATTCAATATAACAATTATATATATACCACACACATACACACTTTAGTTACGTAATACCGCATCAAAATCAAATGAGTAGAACCTGATTTATTGCAACTGCATCATCAAAACCGGATGAGTTGAACTAATATATCGCTTAATAACGGATTTAACGACACGGGGTATCAATTTGTTTTATACTAAAACCTTCTCCAGAAAGTAGCAAATACTTCGCTAAAAACCGCATCAAAATCGTTTCAGCCAAACTCGAGATAATCGCGGACAAACATACATACATACATACAAACATTCGGGTCGAACTGAGAACCTGCTTTTTTTTGAAGTCTGTTAAAAAGAGCTAAGGCGGCTACAGAAAAAACTAAAACAGAGTCCCCTCGATCATGTATGAAACGTCTTAATAAAATGAAAGAGAAAAAGGCTCTTATTTACAGTCAGCTTTCTGAAGACTCGAAAAAACAATTGTCTCAAGAAATAAGTGCCCGTAATTCAGTCAGGTTAGCGAAAGAAACTACAGTTGAAAGAAAACGAAGGTTGACATACCTAGCCAATCACATTTTCTCTAGGAGAGAGAATGAGTCACCCACATCTAGAACAGCAAGACTGGAGTTTGCGAGACAAAATTCTTCCACCCGCAGGGAGAATGGCTCACCCACATCTAGTGCAGCAAGAATGGAGTTTACGAAACAAAATTCTTCCATCCGTAGGAAGAATGAGTCACCTGCATCTAGAGCAGCAAGACTGGAGTATGAGAGACAAAATTCTTCCACTCGCAGGGAGAATGAGTCACCTACATCTAGAGCAGCAAGACTGGAGTATGAGAGACAAAATTCTTCCACTGGCAGGGAGAATGAGTCACCTAGATCTAGAGTAGCGAGACTGGAGTATGAGAGTCAAAATTCTTCCAACCGTAGGAAGAATGAATCACCCTCAAATGAATTTTGACTCATAAACTTCAAGAGAAAATTCTTCTACCCGTAGAGAAAATGAGTCCCCTACAGCTAGATCAGCCCAACTACAAACCATACAACAATACTCCTCTACCCGTAGAGAAAACGAGTCACCTACATCTCGAGCAAAAAGGCTAGAATATGCTTCTGAAACTTATTTGTTTACTAGCTGTGCCCGCGACTTCGTTCGCGTGTATGTTGAAAAATATCTGTTGCATAGATAAATTTACTTTAAGTTAATACCTTGCGTATCCTGATCTGTCTCAAAATTAAGAAAATAGGAAGAGGGTACCTAATGCAGGGTATCATATCTGCCGGTTGAAATGCCGATTAGCCCGGGTTATCTCCTGTTACCTCGAGGTAGGTATCAAAATCAACAAAACCGACTATCGAACGAACGGTGGTAAATTTCAAACTACGAAACAAAGAAACTGATTTTGTCCAGCCAGCAAAAAGAAACAGTTTCTTTGATTTTCCCTGACAATTGCAGATTACAGAACACCGATTAATTTTTACATTTTATGTTAAACAGTTCTACCAGTTATATAATCGATTTACTGTGTAAGAGTAATTGAATTTTTTAAATCGATATTTAGTAGGTACCTAAAGAGGAGACTTATTAAATGAGGAGCTCGTAGCTAAATAATAACACTCGCACGGGTCGATCTTCATGGTTTACCAACTATTGCCTAGGTGGCTCTGTGAATAGTTGGCCATATTACACTGGTCAATAAGATTTTGCCACAAGAAATGTGCTTACTAATTTTGAATTACCTACCTACCCTTATCACAAAACCATATTTATTTTGCTTTGATTAGGTCTAGTTTTTGTGTTACAACTACTATCAGGGTTATTCATTTTCCCTTTAGCTTGTAAATTAAGATTTTTTGTTTTTCAATAAAATAGCTGGTTTTTTCAGTTTACTGAGTTATTTTATTCTTTTTAAATGTGTAAGAAGTGACCAAAAGATTCTGACAAGTTTCTTTACATTTATGGTGAAATTATTTTAAAACTCAAAAGAGAAATTCTGCACGATCAGTAAAAAAAATCAATAAAAATGTGAGCTTTCTTTTGGGATTTTTGAATACCAAGGGATAGTTGAGTAGTCTGACGTACCATCTGCTGCACAGTCAATCCTTTAACTTGATAATGTGCCTGTACTAGAACCACCTGAAAACTTCAGTTTTCGCCTCAAAGCTCCACTTCAAAATCATATTACAGGAAAACTGTATGTGTCTCAATAATTCTGATTTCAGTTCTATGATTTTAAAACATGTTCTTAACATAATTATTTAAAAACATTCTTGTTACACACAAAAAGTGTTTTTTTGTTGACCAGTGTTATTTAACATACCGCGACTTCGCCGTGTTGATCGGAAGCTGATCCGAATATAGTTGGGAAAAGGTTAAGCATATATTAAAAAAGACAGACAATACCATTTGGCCCCAATTGGGGCTGACGGTCCTTGAGAGAGTAACTTTGCCGTTTTATTGTCCTTTTCATTGAATGGCGGTTAATCAGCGGCCTAAATGATCCCCAATGCGCAAATGTGTCAAAGTGGCGAATGGGTCTGTCATGTGACAACATTTAATGAACAGGCTGGCAGATGCTTAGGCCGTCTATGAATAGGGTAGGTGTGAAATTCTATTAAATGGCGGGATGTCACTTAGACCGTCTCCCTAGTGGATAAAGGAACTTGAAACAAAATTACGTTTGTAATCTGTGCCCAGTTTTGCCAACTGTAGATTAAGTGTTTTTCGCAAATCATTTCAGTTTTTTACCATGAAGCATCATCTGCCTAGCCTTTTCCAGCTATATTGGAGTCAGCTTCCAGTCAAACGGGATTGGAGCGGCTGCCTACTAGACCTCTACAACCCTACAATACTGGGTAACACGATACTTCTTGGCAAGACTGTAGGTGTCAGATTTGTCGGCTTCTGACAATCCGTAAAGACTGCCTGAGATCTCTTCTCGGTAGGTATGTTAAGATGGTCACCCATCCACAGACTGACCTTGGCAAGCGTTGCTTAACCTTGAAGATCGACCCAGGCGGCTATTATATGCCGAGGTACGTAGGAATCTCGGTATGTTAAAATGGTCACCCATCCACAGATCGATCTCGAAAAGCGTAGCTGTATCTTGAAGACTCGTGCAACTCATCATCTGCCTAACCTTTTCCCAACTATATTGGGGTCGGCTTCCAGTCAAACCGGATTTAGCTGAATACCAGTATTTTACGTGAAGGGGCTGCCTACCAGACCTCCACAACCCATTATTTGGGTAACACGGTAGTTGTTGGCAAGACTGGAGCCAGATTTACTGGCTTCTGACAATCCGTAACGACTGCCAAAGATCTTCAAATGACAGCCGGGACCAACGGCTTAACGTGCTTTCCGAGGCACGGAGGAAACTCGGTATGTTATGATGGTCTCCCATCTACATACCAACCTTGGCAAGCGTTGCTTAACCCTGAAGATCGACCCGTGCGGCTGATATAGATTAATTATGTCGATTCGAATCACAATAAAATTCATGAATCACTACTCTTCTCTTTTTTCTTTTTCGGTCAAACATATCGTTATCACTTTCTAATTAGCTACATAGCATAGGTATCCAAACTTTATTTGTCAGACATTGACCAATCTGCTGATACCTAACACCGCAATTCAGAAAAACGCGTCATCAGTACATCGCCATCTATCGACAATGTAGTTGAACTGTCAAAATATAAGTTCAAACTTAGAACCTCACATGTTACGATAGATGAAACGATATGACTAAAGGTAGAATTCCGTGCATCGCGATCGATCGCGGCCGCGCGCGGGCTACGACTGTCGTCGATCGCTCGCGACAATAGTCAAATTATGAAAATGTACTAAGCGCTAGAACATGCTAAGACGCGTACGGCCGCGCGTGGCTCACGACATTCGTCGGCCGCGCGCGTCTGTCGCGGGCCTCGGCAGCGGTGCCATACATTATCATAATTTGACTATTGTCGCGAGCGATCGACGACAGTCGTAGCCCGCGCGCGGCCGCGATCGATCGCGATGCACGGAATTCTACGAGTACCTTTAAGGTTCCTTTTTTGCCTTTGGTATTAAGAGTTTCACAAAATAATAATATACGCATTCATTCATGAAACAGTTCTAAACTGTTACTATTTAATCTCAATAGATGGCGGTGCATGTATGTGCTTCACGTAATGAAACTTTAAACGAAACCTTTAAATACAAATATCTTTTGATAGAGTGAACCGATTGCGATGAAACAAAAACTAAGTTATACCTCCAGTTACGTACAGTTTTAATACGTGAAAGTTATCTACGTTATTTCTGTACTTTTGACGTGATGCTTGCACATCCAAACAGATAAACAGACAAACAGACAAAAATTCCAAAAATGATGGAAATGGGTTCTGTAAGTTACCCTTTATCTCCCTAGCAATTTTTTATTATTATTTTGAATGTACAAAAATGACTCTTCTACAGATTTATTATATGTATAGATTTATTTATTTATATTATTAAGTAAGGCACACCAACGACATATTTATTAAGAGTAACAATAAGTGGCAATCACAAATCTTCAATTCTGTGTAAATACATCACTTATAGGTATGCACAGCATTCTTAATGAAAGATTTAGTATTTATAATTAATTTAAAGAATTTGTATGAATAATTAAATTAAATTAAATTAAATCATTCTATTATCAAACTAGTGGACGTCACGCGGTTTCACCCGCGTAGTTCCCGTTCCCGTGGGAGTACGGGGATAAAATATAGTGCATGTTACTCCCTGATAATGTAGCTATCCATTGCTGAAAGAATTTTTCAAATCGGTCCAGTAGTTTCGGAGCCTATTCATTTTAAACAAACAAACCAAACAAACAAATCTTTCCTCTTTATAATATTAGTGTAGAAGTGTAGATAATTAGTAAAAATATTAGAAATGATTAAAAAAAATATAAGAAAAAAAACTAAAAATAGGAAGGAATAGGATTGTATACTTAGTAATATTCGATTAATAAAAATAAAAGGATGTCACAAAATACAAAATATGTCAAACATAAGAATGTAAAAACAAAACAGCAAAAATTAAACAAAATTTAATAGGGAATACAAAAAAAAAGTGAAACGACGACTTCTTAACTAGTTTTATGAATTATTATTAAAAATATATGTTTGAGATTATTTTTTTTTGTTTCTGATGGGTTTGCTCTTTACTCTAGTCTAGGTCAGAGATGACGGACACAAAGTCTACGATGGAGCGAGCTTACCCAGAAGGAGCCTGTTCACTCTAACTTTGAAGAGATTAGGGTTGTAAGCAAAGTAGATAAATAAACACAACTATAGTAGGCAGCTGATCACAAATCTATATTAATAATTTTGCTTTTGAATTTTGGGAGACTGTTAAAGAATATATCGATACCGCTGTCGGTAGAGCAGGTTCTATTGTAGCAACCCAACATTCTATTTAGGGGGGCATGTCGACCCAAGTTTGTGCGGCATGGTTTTGTGACAAAAGTTCTAGTGGTACGCGTGGATCGCAGTTAATTACAAGTTAATTATCAAACATCTATAATTGTCAATCATGAAACCGTAGCTCTTTGCGACTTTGCCTCCCCAGCAAAAACGTTTACTCGTAAACAAAATAGAAAATGTTAACTACTGAGTGCCTCAGCTCCATAGCAATTACAAAATGAAAATAGCTCACCAGATTCTCGTGATGATCCTGACACACTTCTCCTTCAACTTTCTTGACCTGGCAGCTGTTGTGAAGTTGCTTGCTTCCGTTCGACACTGGTTTTCATTGTTCAGTTTGATGAGGGTAGCCGCATAAAACTCGACGAATAGGAACTTGACCTTAGAATGTTCCTTGAATTGGTCCTACGTTGAACCCATTTAGGTTATCTACGGCTGGCATACAGGCGCGAAGCTCTTGAGCGCCTTACTTATAGCCAAAATAAGCTGAACTGCACAACACTTCATCCTCGACAAAACATACGACCGCGGTGACGCGCTATGATCGCACGTCGAACTTAGGTTTATCGGATTGAGTTCCACGGCACATCATAGCACACATCGAGTGTTTAGCGTCTGGATAAGCGCACGCGTTTATAAAAAGAACGAACCGCGATTTCCACCATCACTGTCACCACGTATCCCGCATTTCAAAATGTAACCGCCACATATTTCACTAGCATTGTTTCCGCATGTTACCTTCCCACAAAATAACATCTGTTCTATGCTGAATATACGTGTGTTCCAATATTCGTCAACGCAAAAACATTACGTAACTTAATTTTGTCTAAGATCTAACTAAATTAGGCCATACCACAACAAACAATCAGCACTAGAAAAACAATACGGTTCACTTTTTCTTATTTGACACGTCTGGCGGTAGTACGTCGTATGTCGTTGTACGACTCAAGCATCTATTTAATTCAACGGTCAAATTTTTTTTTGCATGGTTACACTGATTTAAACACGCCAACTGTCACTTTTAGTTTTTTCATTTTGCGTATGAACCAACACGAATCCCACTTTCTGATGTCAGCGATGGTACAACTCTCCAGGTTACATCAACCAGGATATTGGAACTACAGTGGGCGTACTTTGGGAAGTGTTGGTTATTGCGCAATAGAAACATCGGTTGCTTTTATATCAAATTATTATTGACACTCGAAAGTCTCACTTACAATATTCTCACACAATAGGTACACTAAACAAATATTCGGAACACGCGGCGGTTTCTAGACGTGGGCACGTCTGCACTGCTCGACCGCCACTAGTAGACTGAGCTCAGCCTCTGTCGAGCACACCATCCTAGACTCCGTCGAACGCCACTAGATGGCGTTGGTGTCCCGATTGTTCTATTGACTGACTTATTTCCGACATATTTATATTGCGCCTTAACATAGCTCGTGACCCAATGCCAAGTTTTATCATATTTGGTATACCCCCTGTTTCATTGGGATCGTCCGATATATATTCGTCTTTTGGAGTTTGGCCGTATGTTTTCGGGTCCAATGAAATATCTACTGCATTAATTGTAAAAATTTTAGTCCGTTTTTCTAGGTCTTCGGTTATGGTGCGATTATAATTTTCCACGTCACCGAATGTTCCTGTCAATGGCACTCTGCGGCTATCTATTACGGATAACTGCTGCATTTTCAGTACGTCTACCATGAGTTTTATCAATCTATACTTGCTAGCGACTGTAGTTAAAAAATGTATGAAAACTTATAAAAACAAGTTTCTAATTTATTTTTTTAGTTGTTAACTAAAGTTTTACTGGCAACTTGCTTGCTTGTTAGTTAACAACTTAAAGAAATAAATAACAAACTTCTATTCTATTCTATATTTTCATATGGCAAGTAAAGCCGATGTCGACTATTCTGCCAATGTCTAAAGTGGATTGAGAAAGCAAGTGTGTATGGAATGATGAACGGTGGATACGAGACTATATACTTCGATTAGTCGGTACAGTTGAACACCTGCTGGATTAGTATGGGACTGAAACAAACATAAAATAGAAATACATAAATATTGATATAATATTGTTAAAACATTAAAATTATTTCATAATACCACATCCACATATACAGTGATTTAGAATTGCGTATGACTCATAGTTTGATGTTATTGTGACGGATGAAGATCATCAGCGCCACAAGCAGTTCTGGAGAGGAATATGTTAAAAGGCAAGGGAAGTTAATAGGAAGAGGAATTTTAAATTTGGGGAGACCTCCATATAAATCGAGTGAGGGGACGTTTCTAGAACATTCAAAGAATATGTGGTCTAAAGTACCCTCTCCCATACCGCACTCGCACAGGGAGGAATCGCGTATACGTAATTTGTGCAGGAAAACGGGGGTACAGCAGAAACCTAAACGGATTCTACAAATAACTGATATAATAGTTTTGGAAGCCTTTCTAAAATCAAAAAACCATGGTTTTGGTTTTATTATTGGTTGGACAGCATAAAAGAATCTGCCTTTCTTTTTGCTGGACATATTCCACTGTTCTTGCCATGAACGCTGGAGATCAAATTTTGGAAGGGACAACAGATCGTAGCTCAGATAGGTGTTGTGTGATACGTCCGCCGTCACAGATGAGCAGGCATCTCTAGCCAAGGCGTCGACACGTTCATTGCCCTTGATGCCACAATGACTGGGTATCCAAACTAGCTGAACCTCCCTTTGACTGTTAGCGCAGGATAGTAAGGAATTTTTGATTTTTAAAATAAGGGGGCTATGAAGTTTACTTTTAAAAGGACTTTGTTTTAAAGCTTGGAGGCAACTAAGGGAGTCCGTAAAAATTACTGCTTTTCCAATGTTAATGTGTGATTCTATAAAAGAACAAGCTTCTAATATAGCCACACACTCGCCAGTGAATACAAAAGCATCCTTAGGGCATTTGTACTGAAGTATAATACTGGAGCTTTGGTAATACACCGCGGCTCCGGTGTTGATATCATTATTTAATTTAGAAGCATCAGTGAAGAAAAGTTGAAAACCATTCCAACGTTCCCCCACCACCGCATTAAAGGTCGAATTTGCTGATGGAGATTTTTTGGAAATACCAATATCGAAGAGTATTTTGGGGATAAAACATAAGGTTTCGTAAGAAAAGTTGAATAGGGGTAGTCTCGGATACTGGAAAATCGGACACGCTAAATTTTGTACTTTTCGAAATGCTTTAAGGACTAAAGGAATTTCTTTATTTTTCCAATAATTAGAGCTTCTGCATAAGGCGTCTAACTCGCTTAATCTACCTAAAAGGGGATGGGACGATCTAGAAACTAATCTAGACAGAAAACGAGAGGCTAGGAATTGCCGTCTTAGGGCCAGAGGTGGTTCAGCACATTCGACCTGCAACGCGTTAACGGGGGAAGACTTCATGCAACCAGAAATGATCCGAAGGCACTTCGACTGTACTCTATCCAGTCCCGCCAGAGCGCCTTTATTGCAAGGAATTAGGTGGTATGTACCGTAGTCCAGAACGCTACGGACTAAAGCGTTGTAGACGAGTCTCATGGTATAGGGGTGAGCACCCCACCAAACACCCGCAAGAACTTTTAGAATAGAGATAGTTCTTTCACATTTTTGGATCAGAAAATTTATGTGAGACTTGCCAGTTAATTTTGTATGTAAAAGAACGCCTAAAAATTTGGCTTTACTAACAATGGGAATACTATGGTCTGAAATGCTCACTGTGATTGGGGGTATCTGTCTTTTCCGAGAGAAAATTACTGCCGAGCTTTTTGGTGCAGAGAGTGATAGTCCATGGCTTAAAAGCCATTGGTTCAAAGAGTCCAAAGAGAGGCATAGAGAAGCAGCAGCGTCAACAATGGAAGGATCTGTCACGTATAGAGCAATGTCATCAGCGTATTGTAAGATCTGACAATTGTTATTTAAGCAGGACCCAATATCAGCCGTGTATAAATTATACAACAGTGGACTGAGGACAAAGCCTTGAGGGAGGCCCTTCCACGTCCGCCTTTCATCAAATTCCTCTCCCTGGACTCTCAGAACCATAGAACGAGAAGAAAGGAGGCCACATATGCATTGTATCATCTTAGCCGGGAGACTCAGCTGATGCAATTTTTGCCTGAGTACGGGAAGAAGTACGTTGTCGTATGCGGAGGAGATGTCGAAGAAAGCAGCAACGACGGATTGGTTTTTGGAGAAGGCTATATGTATATCCGTAACTAGAACACCAACACTATCCATTGTACTAAGCCCTTTCCTAAAACCAAATTGGTAGTTCGGCAGTAAATCTCTCGACTCTACAATCCATTCGAGACGGTTCTTGATTAGATGTTCTAGTAGTTTAGAAAGGACTGAAGATAAAGCAATAGGCCTAAGGCCATTCGGATCATCTGCATGTTTACCAGGTTTCAATAAAGGAATGATAATCTGTATCTTCCACTGATCTGGAACCCAACCATGACTATAACAATAATTTATAAAATTAAGATGTTTTAGCCTTAATGCTACAATGGGAAATAAAAGAGTATGGCACGCCATCAATACCAGGGGCTGAGTCCCGGACATGTTGTAGTACCACATTCAGTTCGTCCAAAGTAAAAGGAGCATCAAAAGGATCTTCTTGTGTATTGGTCAGAGGCACATTTACACATTCAGATAGGGCTGGGACAAATGGTGGTACTATTTTGTCAAAGAAAAGTTCAGCAGTTTCCTTAGTTATTGGTGAAGTGATTGAAGGGGAACACCCACGTCTAAACCTATTGATATGTTTCCAGACAGTTGAGATTGGAGTAGAGGGGGATAAGGAGGTGCAGAATTTCACCCAGCCCGCGCGTTTCTTTTTACGAAGAAGGCGTTTGGCTTTGGCGTTACTCTGAAGGTATGACAAGAGGTTTGTGGTGCACATATCTATGTTGTAGCGATTCTCGGACTCATTTCGTTCTCTGACTGCCGCAGTGCATTCTGGATCCCACCATGGGGGTGAAGGGATTTTATTTCTGGCACTGTTTCTTATTGGGAAAGTAGAATCAGCACTTGAGGTAACCGCTGTAATAAAGCCTTCATAGCAACTTTTGGCATGGCAGTGACCAGAAGGGTCTGGCAAACATGAATTTAAATTTGGAAGATCATCTATTTTATCCTCCAATAATGACGCAAACTTGACCCAATCAGGTTTGGACAAGTTATATTTCAGAAGTGGAGGAGAAGTTTTTTCTAAATAGGATTTGTTAATAAAAGATGTGATTATAGGGTAATGGTCACTACCATGCGATAAAGATGTACATTCCCACAGGGCAGATGCTGCTAATTCGACTGAACAGAATGTAAGATCTACACAGCTTTTTTGCTGTCCGGGAGGAGATCTACGAGTTGGGAGGCCGTTGTTCAGGATACAGAGATCTAAGTCATCAAGGATGTCTACTAGAGCTACACCAAAGGCATCACAGCGTTCCGACCCCCATCTGTAATGGTGGCAGTTAAAATCGCCCATAACTAACATGGGTTCTTGAGTGTTGGTAAAAATGTCTTTTAAAATATTTAGAAAGTTAGGGTGAGGGTGTGCGATATAAACGGAAAACACTGTAATGCCTTCAACCCTTTCTGCTGCAATACTCAAATTACCGTCAAGGGAGGGAAAGGACACAGGGGAAAGTGGGACCCGATTGTTTACAAAGAGGGCTGCCCCTCCGTACCCATCGGATCTATCACATCTGAGGATGTTGAAATGTGGCATACGAAAGCTAAGATTGGGGGTGAGCCAAGTCTCAGCTATGGAGCAAGCCAATGGCTTGTACTTATTTAAGAGGAATATGAGGTCGTGCTTCTTATGCCACACGCTCCTCACGTTCCACTGTAGGAATACTAGGCGGGACGCCATTTTTGATTTCTAAAAGAAGAGAAATAAGTTGGTTGGCAACGTTGGACGGTGATTGGGAAATATTGGAAGATGCGGAAAAGATTGTGGGTAAAAGTTTTATCAAAAGTTCAATAAGGGAAATTATATTGTTGGAGGGGATGTTGTTATTATTTAGAGCACAACCATTAGGCTGTGATGGTTGAGGAGTGCTAATTATTTGCTGGTGAGCAGCTTTTTCGTAAGATGGGGAAAGAGGGGCGTGGGTCTTGGGTGGGAGGGTAACAGTTTTTTTATAGGAAATTGGAGTTTTAGTTGCATTAGCATAATTCCTAGATACTACTGGAACTACTTTGCTAGCAACAGCGTAGGAAATGTTTTTCTCTGCCATGACAGTTTTAATGGCTTTTTGCCTGCCATGTTCGGGGCATGACCTGCTGTTAGCAAAGTGATTCCCCGAACAAAGCACACAAAAGGCCTCGCCCTCAGAGATGTTACAACCATCACCGGGATGATCATGGCCACATCTACTGCAGCGTGGATGGATCGACATACATTAGCAACATGTCCGAATCTACAACATTTCCGGCAATGTATTGTTGGAAAAATGTATTGTTCAACAGGAAGGGATGTGTAGAAACAAAAGATCCTTTTTGGTAATACTTGACCATCGAATGTAATGACGCAGGTTTCAGTGGGTTTCCACTCCGTTGTTCCTTCCTTATGTACTTTTCTATTGATTCGACGAACTTTAAGTATTTGCCCACATCCTGAAGGCACAGACAAATAAGTGACAGCCTCTTCTTCCGTAATATCTGATGGAACACCGGTGACAACACCCATCCTTGTGATGTTATATGTTGGGATTGATGCTGTATATCCGTGTTTTGACAGCAAACTGTTAATCAAAAATGAGTTAGCATCCTGAGGGGATGTGAACTCAATCGATACGCGATTCCTTCCTACTCTATGAACGCCATCACGAATCACGTTCGCAACGTTGTTGACCCAGAGGAATTTACCAAAATTTACGGGGTGCAATGTTGTGCCTGAGTTTTCCTGGGTTTCTATGCGAGAAACGTGAACTAAAAATGGGGCCTTATCTGTAGCTGAGTACCTAATTCGGCCTATTTGGCTCTTCGGTTGTTTACTCGGTGTTGGGGTAGAACTTACTTCATGTCCAGGGCGTTTGCGTGTATTTTGTGAAGAGGGTGAAATATCCATCTCTGTGACGCTGCATACTACGTCCGCAAACTGAGATAGTGGGTTCGGAGTCGGAGGGAAAGGGTTTATCGAAGCTGGGATGTCGGGAGGGTCCGGGTCAGGGGGTTTGTTCCTGTCCATGTTGGAGGGAACGACTTAAAAATAAAAACTACCAACCTGGTGACGAACAGAAGGACAACACAATAAAACAATAAGTTCAAAACGTAACAATAATCGTACGGGATAAGCTAAAAAATAAAAAATAAAACTCGGAACACACGTGCTTGCCAAAACACCTGTGGCGAGAATGCAAATAACAAACTTGTTTTTTCAAAGTCTTTATACAGTTTTTAACTACAGTCGCTAGCGGGTATAGATTGATAAAACTCATGGTAGACGTACAGTTCTCCAACACGAAGACCGTTCAATATATATACAAAAGTATTATCACCAGCTTGTCTCATATTTTGAGGTAATTCGCAGACACTGAACAAGTGCCACAAATTAATTTTGGCAGACAATATCCGTGGCTGACGGAAGCAATAAGATCCTCCAGCAACCTTCGACACTGGAGGTAATTGCATCAGATCTCCGAAAAGAAGAACATTGACTCCACCGTAAACCGCGTTACTTTCTTTGTATTGCTGTAGTCGCAATTGAGCATTTCGGAGAGTTAAATATGGCACCATCGATATCTCATCAATAAGCACCCAATTTATATGATGCCACTTTTGACGTTCTCTTTGAAGTCTTTCTACAGCCATCGGTCGCAGAGCTTCCGTTCTACCATTTCTATCGGTAATGCGAAAGTAGAGTGTAAAGTTAGTACTTTACACTCTACTTTCGCCGTAATATCGTTATCGTACCCACTGGTGTAGCCGCTTGACTTATTGGGGGTAGTCCCCCAATAAGTCTAGCGGCTACACCAGTGGGTGCAGTGACAATAACACTTTTTCCGTGAGTGCCGTGTGTTATTCGACATATTTGTTCAACAAGTACCTTTAATACGAACGTTTTGCCACTTCCGGCACCACCTGTTTCGAATAAATACAAAAGCTCAACTGTGTCATAGGGAAGCAATTTATTTGCGACTTTATTAAATAATTGTCGTTGCTGAATGTTTAACGATATTACAGCGGCTTGACATTGCTGGTCTGGCATTACAACGTCACAAGGCGCCTCTTCGAAATCAACGAAGTGCTCATCTTCACCAAGTACACGTTCTATGGGATCAATCATTAAGTTCTGGTCTTCATTCTGATGGATGGATTCTGCAGCCAGATTTTCTGCTACTACACGACTTATTGCCTGTTGAATCTCAGTCTCCCATGAAGCAAATGTTTCTCATCGGTCCCTTCTTGTAAAGGTCGCAATTGGCTTCGTTTTGCATGAAAAGTGTCTTTTGCGTCATCGAAACCGTCCAGTAATTAATTTTCAACTCTGAATGGAACGTGAGTTAACAACAGAGAATAGTGATAGGCTACTGGATTCGATGCCAGCGTAAAATAACGTGTGCGCAAAATGGCTGGACGTTTTAGCTTTTTCATTCGGCCTGCATTATCCAGTAGTGTTATGTACTGTCCGTTACATTGTTGATTATTTCTATTGTCTGGTTCAACTTCATATGCATCCATATCTTGTTCATCACCGTCAATGTCATTCTGCTGCGAAGTCACCACGTCATACCAAATGGCAAGCTCCCCTAAACTGAGATGGTGTAGATGACGAGGCCTATAAAAATATCTGTTAAAAATATTTTTATACGGTTCCGAAGCATCACTGTCAATCCTGAGGATTCGATATCTATGTATCTTTTGGAACACTAGAGTTCACAAAAAAACATTTTCGTGAACTGTCCCTTAATTTGAGATGCCATAAACGAGAGGCACATTCACATGCCGAAACTTCACGGTGTGTTAAAATAGAATTTTGTATTGCAAAGATCTGCTTTCCAATATCACCACCTTGCTCTCGTACACGTCAAATGGCTTCTCTTATTGAGTTTGTGATTTCTGTAGGCTCCGACTTCGATGTATATTTAAATATATAATATGCAATTCCGAGGGCTGAGCCGCATGGTTGGACATCTATATTAGAAGACCACATTTTCACGATTTCTGGATTGTACGCATCAATCCTTACTTTTTAAAATATAAAACTTCCCCTTATTTTGATCTGTTTGGTCGTCGTCTAAAATTCTTGTTTGACTAGAAACTGGTCTCGGAAAAGCAAATCTACATGTTGTTTCCCTTTTGTAGCATGTGTGGGTGTGTCTATGGGTTTGCAATTTTGTGACTAAATCATGCATATCTTTATCCTCCCTCGCGTATGGTATTGCGCAGATGACGACTTGGTCTAGTACTTTTATGCCCTTGGGACTGTCAAAGGTAGGCATTTGTTCACACCACACGACCATATGCACATGAGGGCTGCCACAAAGTTGAAATTCTATTCGCCACCAAAAGTCTGCAACACATCTTCCAAGCAAAGGATTTTCATGCTGTTTGAGTCGTCTGAACAAAGCGTTTATGCGTATCATAAATTGCCTCGACAGAGTTATCGGAAAAAAACGAAGTTTCTCTGAAAACGAAAGCTCCTCTACCGAAGCATTAGCTTTACCATCGGCAACTAAAAGGGCTTTTAAGATATCGGGCCAATTCAAATCGTTACACGAGAATGTTAAATACCAGTGTGGAGGCCCCAAGTTTTTGACCATTGCAAGCTTTGTGCCAATATGACGAAGTGCTCCGAATATTTCGCATCATTAAATGGACGTTTTGTACAACATCGTTTGGTTGCGCATCATTTTGACGCAGCTTTGCACAAACTGACACGTTTTGTTGACTTTTGTAAAGCTCTACAACTGAAAGAGCATAAAAGAGATATTCATTACTTTGAAATCTTTTTTCGTTACTCATTGTTCTCATTTGGTAATAAACGAGAGGCGTAATAGAAAATGGTCTGTTTTCTTTTAGTCCGTTCTTTCCTTCTGGGAATAATTTCACCCAAGCAAGTTCTTCAGCCCTCTTCTCTTTAATACTGCTGATAGGCGGTGCAGTTTTTCTTTTTAAATTATAAATAGATACAGATTCGTTATCTACACCTTCATCACACAATATTTCACTCAGAGCTGGTACTGCTGTATCAATTGGTATGAGATATGTAATAGTTACTTGGCCTTCACAAATATTACCGTCAAAACTTGTTTCTAAAACAGGAGTATTGCATGCAATCTCTTTCCGCTGAGTAATTGAATAGAATCTCTTTCCGCTATGGTTGCGTTGACAGCAGTAATAGAATATTGCAGATTTCGTCGGTTTTGAACTCCAAACACTACTTTTAGGTTATTACAGAGACTTTCATTGCTTCTGAACTTCATTATCATTGCTCTTCCGTTTCTATTAGCAGTATGTCTACACTATATCTTCTATTGCCAGTTACGTTTCGAGGCTCTCTGTCACAATAACGAAACCCATGTTTGCCCCCGATAGAGGAAGCTGTTCCGCAACTTCTTCCACTTGCTGAGCAAATAAAATAGCTTGCCCTTTAAATCCTTGCTGACCATAGCGACCACCTAAACGTAAAACTTTGATAAGTTCAATTTCGGAAAGACAAGCAAGTTCCTGTGGGATCGGCGAAACGGTCATATTATTCAAAAACGCATTAGAAGTTCACTGATTTTTTGACCAGCTTTTTGCACATATGTAGCATAAAGTTATCCTTTCAGGTGTATTAGCAGTTAGTACTGTTATATTAGCAGTAACATTAAAATTGCGGCATTGTTTTGAATATAAGAGTTGAAAGTTGAAAAGAAAGAGTTTTGTGCAAACATAGCATGTTTGCACAAAACTCTTTTTTTTCAGCGATTTGTGCAATTGCTTCTTAAAATCCACCAAATAAGCGTCTTCGTGCAAGACTCCTATCCCTCATGATGGTATAGTCTCTCTTCACGAGGATTAGAAGACAGCTGTGTTTAAGTTTCAGAACCATATTCTAGCCTTTCTGCTCGAGATATAGGTGACTCGTTTTCTCTACAGGTAGAGGAGTATTGTTACATGGTTTGTAGTTGGGCTGATCTAGCTGTTTTCTCTACGGGTAGAAGAATTTTGAGAGAATTATGAGTCAAAATTCATTTGAGGGCGACTCATTTTTCCTACAGTTGGAAAAATTTTGTCTCTCATACTCCAGTCTTTCGGCTCTAGATGAGGGTGACTCATTCTTCCTGCGAGTGGAAGAATTTTGTCTCTCATACTCCATTGCTGCTCTAGATGTAGGTGACTTATTCACCCTACGAGTGGAAGAATTTTGTCTCGTAAACTCCAGTCTATCGGCTCTAGATGAGGGTGACTCATTCTTCCTACGGTTGGAAGAATTTTGTCTCTCATACTCATCTCTAACGTAGAGCTGTTACAGAAATGCCACGAGAGCCCGATCGACCGCCAGATCAAGCGCCATAAGTGGAGGTGGATTGGCCACATGCTCCGGAGGGATCCCGATCACATTCCCAAACAGGCTATGGACTGGAATCCTCAAAGGAAAAGGAAACGTAGCCGTCACCGTCAAACCTGGCGACGCACCGTGTTGGCAGAAGCGACGAGCATCGGAATGACATGGAGCGAGATGAAGCGTAAAGCTGAAGACAGTTCGCGATGGAAGTCTACTGTGGACGCCTTCCGCCCTCTGCCACAGGCGGAAGACTAGGGGACATAGGATCTTAAGTCAAACTCCAGTCTTGCTCTTCTAGATAAGAGTGCCTCATTCTTCCTACGGGTGGCAGAATTTTGTCTCGCAAACTCCAGTCTTACTCTTCTAGATGAGGGTGACTCATTCTCCCTACGGGTGGAAGAATTTTGTTTCACAAACTCCATTTGTGCTGCTCTGGATGTGGGTGAGTCATTCTCCCTGCGGGTGGAAGAATTTTGTTTCGCAAACTGCAGTCTTGTTGTTCTAGATGTGGGTGACTCATTGTCTCTCCTAGTGGAAACGTAATTGGCTAGGTATGTCAACCTTCGTTTTCTTTCAACTGTAGTTTCTTTCGCTAACCTGACTGAATTACGGGCACTTATTTCTTGAGACAATTGTTTATCGAGTCTTCAGAAAGCTGACTGTAAATTAGAGCCATTTTCTCTTTCATTTTATTAAGACGTTTCATACATGATCGAGGGGACTCAGTTTTAGTTTTTTCTTTAGCCGCCTTAGCTCTTTTGGTTTTTCGAGACAAAGCCATTTGTTCGCGTGGCTTTTTTCTCCAAAAAAAAAAAACGTTGTACGCTAAGATAAAATAAAAACATGTGTTTGACGAAGTGATATTTTGAAGACAGATTAATAAAACCAAAAGCAGTCACAGATAAAAGTATTTCATCCGTGTTGACACGAAACGCTTCGGAAGTTTTTGGATAGCCGATCTTCTTGAAGTTTGGATGGTAGAACGTCAATCCAGTTAACTGCATACGGCATACATTGAATTATGGGCACTATTGTATATCCTGATGACCTATAGAGTTTGAATGCATGTCAAGTTATTGCATATTACCGGCTATTACTGTAACAAAACATTTTATCTTTGAAAAACACCGGGTTTGTACATTCGAGGCCAAAAAGTGTTGTAATTTTTTTGACGATTCTTTTGTGAAAAATAAGTCTATAGCTGATAGCTTTATGGAATAGAAGTTAACGATTGCTACGCGAACGCTCCTTAGAAAAATACTTATTTTGAACCTCAGACGAGTGTTAGATGATGGACACTCATTAAAAAAAACTGTGCAGTTTCCACGATTTCTATTTGTTTTTATTATTAGGTTCTAGCTGTGACAGATATTGATTTCTTGAGGCCGTAAATGCCACACAAGATACGGATCCCGGTCAGATCTGATGCTAACACTGTAATTTTCTGTTGAAGTACGTCTGAAGTAGTGGTTTAAAACATTGTTTGATACGCCCATTTATATCCTTTATCACCCAAAGACAAATAGTAACTAAGCGTGACCTCGTGGGAGGCCTTCCAACGTTACGTCTTCCGGTACGCTGACTTCGTTATTAATTATGTTATTCATAATAGTCGCATCCGAGGTAGTGGCGGTATACGGGCCCAGTACATCGATTATGCATCCATCACTACACACTACCAAGATTGGTTTTAAAAGACTAACTTACACATGGGCTTTGACCACATATCAAGAGACAGCACTCTTGATATGTGGCCAAAGCCCTTCTCCTCCTCCTCCTAGCGTCGTATTCCTAAGTGCTCAGGGTCGTGACCTCCCCTCTGTATCACTTTCACACGTAAGATGTTTCTCCACCTGTTTCTGTGGTCAAAGCCCATGTATAAGTCATTACTGATTCTCTTGCGATTGATAGTTTACATTTTTTTACTATTGAAGACACGCGTTTAACCACAATCTCACCTGATGGTAAGCGATGATATGGTCGAAGGTGGAGCACGCTTGCCTAGAAGTAACCTATTCACTCTTAACTTAAGGACTTCCAAGTCATGATAGTTGAGGTCCTGATATCTCTTTAACCCGGTATTTTACAGCCTGCTGCTCATAATGAAAATTGATGCTTATGATATATGCTTTCATTTGATGTATATTTTGGTTCTTACTGGACATATTGGCCAAATTCACTTTTGACTTCCAGGTCATGAAAGTTGCAGGTCTTATATATCTTGAGCCCGGGATTTCACAGTCTTCATACAGTTCATAATAAAAGTTGATGCTTATGATATAAGCTTTCATTTGATGTATATGTGGTTCTTATTGGACATACCGGCCAAAACGAATATCTTGGTAGTAACAATCACTGGTGCTAACCATCCAAATGCATCAAATAAATGAGCCACTTCTGCTAATATTCTTCATTTCATGACATATCACATACTTGGCTGACTTTTACGCTACCAAAACTATAAATAAAAACAACCAATTTATTGAATATATTTCGGAAGCCAATTTCTTATTCCTAATTAATTTAAACATACGATATATATATGTATTTGTAATCTACTTTTATTTTATTTTCTGTTATTTTCTTCATTTTGATACCCTATTCAATAAGTTTGGTTGAAAAAAATACGACTTACAATTAAGCACCAAAAATACGCCATTTTGTTTTTTTTTTTGCTTACAACACCTATCTAAGGACAATTGGGGTTTTGAGACAATTCTAATGACACCTTAATTATTGAATTCCATCCAACCATTTAAAAGATACGATGTAATAAAGAAATTTACAAACTCACAAACAAACATACATACAAGATACGCGCAAGAAACATAACCCTTCCTTGGCAGTCGGGTAAAGAAGATCAAAATAGACGGAACGAATTAGGCAGGTAACCATCAGTGGATCACTGAACGCATCATGACTGAGGCCTCTAACTGCTTCCGTGATCGAGAGGTTTAGGGGTCTGCCTTGTGACCCGGTGGTCGTGGGTTCGGTTCCTACGGGAAGAAACATACTTTGTAAAGTTGTTTTCCAGTTTGTCTAAGACATTGCAGGCTTGAATCACCTGATTGTCTGATAAAAAGATGATTCCGTGCTTCGGAAGGCACGTTATGTATAAGTCGGTGGTCCCGGCCGCGAAATGGCGGTCGTCAAATAAACAATGTCAGAGGCCCTTGAGGCGGTTTAGAAACTCTGACACTAGGGTGTGTGGGGTCGTTAGACCTTACTGCCTACACGATAAGTAGATTACTGAGGGGAACTGTGTTGGAGCAGTGATTTATCAAACATCATTGTTGCTAACGTGCCTATATGACATTGTTATTATTCCTACTTTACACAAGACAAAACACAGTTGTGTTTGAATGGCAGCAATTATAGAAACATAATTTTTGTATGGAAGGGTAAAACCACCAAGTAGCCAAGCTTGAATGGCTCTTGCTTAAACAGTTTAGGAATTTAAAATAAATTGTGCAATCAACGTAATGATTGGTTTTATCTATGATTATTCAACAAAACCATATCTTCAGAAAATAAAAGCATTTTTATTCTTTTCTTTATTACAACACAGACACACACACACACACTTATATTTTGAAAGCTGAGGCATTACACCAAATGCCGTTCTATCAGCGAATACGATTGCCAAAATGCCAAAATAATATAAGGGATTGACTACGTGACAATTCACAACTACGCAATCAGATTCGAATTTGACAGCCTGGCTGTGCTCAAAGAGAGAACAAACAGCAAACTAATCTTTGAATGTTACCTTGCTCTGGAGAGTATATCGCTGTCTAAAGAAAAACTCTTCAGTGGATCAAGGGGCACAGTGGATCCCTAGGCAATGATGCCGCAGACGAACTAGCAAGGAGAGGTTCCGAAATGGTAGTTCTCGGCCCGTACCCGCTCCTTCCCCACTCCTTACATGGATTCGCCAGAGACCGACTGAAATTCACAACAAGTGGTCACAGGCTGCAGACCCGACGTCAAAAAATCCTCGGAACGGTGAGGCCGCTCCGCGAAGCCTGTGACGCTCCCAGGAAATTTCTGTGCTTCTGGGCGGAGCTAGGCTGGCTAACTTAGCCAGGACGCCTACGCACAACGGACCAAATGTGCGGAAAATGGAGTCCCTAATCTACATTTACTAAGAGCCTCTGGGCGCGCTGAGCTCTCGCCCGGTCGAAGCTGTGGAGCATGGCTAACTACTGGGCGTTTTACCCTATAGGCAAGAAATCAGGAACGCAATAAAAAGTAGCAGGCACACTTCAGCATACATTGTTATTTCTAGTAACTGCATTGGTAAGTACCTAGATTTTGTTTAATTCCATTGATGAGACTGAAGTAAGAAGTTCCTGCTAAAAAAGCTATAAGCGACGCTCAGAAAATCCGCAAGTAGTACAGATCCATTTTTACGGGTAATCAGATGATTACCCGTAAAAATGGATCCGGGTTTCCCGGGATTTTCTGGTTTCTCCACAATTTATTCATCGAAATAAATTGTGAATAAACCATTTTCCCTTATTACAAACGTTATTTTCCGTTTGTAAGGTATGCATAACATTGCGTGATACCTGGCAAATAACCGCTGTGTATTTCTTTCTTTACTTTGTTTCATTATGTCTGAATAAACTTGATTTCGTTTTCAGATGACCATGTTAGTGCCATTTGTGCTTTTCACCTGCGCATGCGCTCTGGTAGTGGAAGATGAATTGCCGCCTTACGGGGATCTCAGAGACAGTATACAGACTACCGTCCAAATACTAAGCAATAATGTGCTGTACGTATAATATGTGTAAAAGACGCCTTAACAAAGGCAAAGGTTTTTTTTTTCACGGCAAAGTTATCATTGTGACGTTTTCAACATTATCGGCCTCTAAAACCGACTGAAAATTCCGAACAAATGAGTTTTCAAGCAGTTTGTTACAGTCGGTAGCATTTAAATCACAGATTTCATGTCACTAACTACATCCGCCTTGAAAAGTGATTCTTTTAAAACTTTTGAGTCGGTTTTGCGGTCGGATATTCTGAAAAAATTTTTTTTTTGTTTGGTATTGTTTTCTTAACGTATATTAACTTCCCAACATCACCGTTAATTATGATCACAACCTTTATGGAACACTCTGTATCACTTTTCTTGAAATATGTTCCATTAACGATACTGATTACATGGAACAAAAATGTGCACTGTCTTCGAAGTAACCCTGTATAACCGTTGCTTGAAGACCTTACCCTAGAAAAAGTGACAGAATGTTACTATGGCCCGAAATCATCAAATGACTCCTCCCGCTCTGGGCGGGGCAGAAGGGAGTGTCAGACTCTTATTGACTAAAACCCATCTGTGTTCCTCCTAGTGCCCTTTGCGTTCCATGGCCGCTGTGACTCTTTCGAACACCGCAACCCTGGCATGTTACTATTGCCCTGGGGTCCTACCATGACGTCTTAAAACCACTACGATTCCGGTGTGAGTAGAAGACGGAGCTATACGGGTCAAATAGCACTATTCCTTTTTTATTTCGGAATCATAATCCTTACTTAACTAGACCCCCAAATTCCTCTGGATCCCTTTTGCTTCTCCACCTTTTTAAGTCATCTAGTCTGTACGTGCTACCACACTGCTCCAACCTGCTCACCACAGCACTGTTGGCGATGACACCTGGCTCGACCTTGTCCTCACTTCGAATCCTTCCCTCGTCAACTCCAATGGTAAACATGACGCTCCTGGTTTTTTCCATCATGATTTTTTGATTTTTCTTTTCTATATCCTTAAACCTCCGAAACCTAAACCCAGGTTTCAGTACAGACATTGTTTTGAGAAGATGGACGTTGAGAAGCTTAGAAAGAATGCACCTGTGGACTGTGGTAGATTGGGATTGGCTCATAGGTACTTTAAGTTAGTTTGAAGGACCTCAACTCGACTCAATCGAAATGACAACAAACCTAATCGTTAATTTGAGTTGCAGTCGAGTTGGAGGACATGAATAATTGTTAAAAGTCATAAGTATTTTTTACTGGTATGACAGTTGTTTTTTTTTTATTTCATTAAAGATCAGAGGGCCAATTCTACTAACCGACTTCAAAAAAAGGAGGTTCTCAATTCGGTTCTATTTTTATATATGTTTGTTACCTCATAACTCCGTCATTTATGAACCGATTTGAAAGATTCTTGTTTTATGTGAAAGGATATACTTTTTCATTGGTCCCATTAAAATTTCATCAAAATCGGATCAGAAGTTTGGCTTTTAAATCATAATAGCTGGAATTTGTTTACTTAGAATCTTCGATGATGTGTTTAGTTTGTCATCCAAGTAGGGTTTTGAAGTTATTCAAGAAATTAGACGAAAAATTACCATTCCCCCCCCCCTTTATCTCCGTTACTACTGAGCCTACAATTTAAAAAAAAAAAACTGGAGATAATAGATTTTTACCTATAGATTACAGGAAAACAGTCCTTCCATTTTATAATTCTGGAGTCGGCTATGTCTGACCATAAACAGATTTATCTGGAAATTTTTAAATATAAACCAAAATTTAAACAAAAAATCCAATATGACGCAATAGATTATGAAAACTTATACAAAAGTATTAGCGAAACCTCATACACAGGTGATGGTGATTATAAATGTCTGGAAGCCTTCGTTACGTCACACATACTACAAAACAAGAAGCAAAAATCAAAAATAATGAACTTACCAAAGGACGACTGGATTAATAAAGAAGTTATTAAGATGATCGATAGCAGAAATTCCTTATGGCATCAGTTAAAAAATGAAGGAGCAAATAGCATCTTGAAAAGAAAGTTTTTACTGGAACGGAAAAAAGTAAGAATGAAGATAAATAATGATAAAAACAGTTACTACTACAACGAATTCCAAAAATGTAAAAATAATCCGAAGAAAATGTGGAAAACTATTCATTCTCTAGCTATGAATAAGACTAAAATTAATACTGTACCTCTAAAACTTATAGTAAATTCACAAAGTGTAACAGACGGCGAAGAAATCTGTGATATTCTAAATGTGTATTTTGCCACTATTGGTACAGAGCTGGCCAATGCGATACCATCGGGATACCATTTAAATTCAGGTAACACACTAATGTACAAAGACGGACATGAACACACAAAAACGCTTGCTCAATTTAGACCTTGTACTGTCGAAGAAGTTACTAAACTTATTGATAATTTGGATGCTGATACTAGTATAGGTGTGGACGGAATTAGCACAAAAGCGTTAAAATGTATTAAAAATATTATAATTTCACCCTTAGTTAGTTGCATTAATACATGTCTGGACCATGGAATGTTTCCTGATAGCCTAAAGTTGGCAAAAGTTTCTCCTATCTTCAAGTCGGGTACGAAAACAGACCCGAGCAATTATAGGCCAATTTCTGTGCTGCCGGTGATATCTAAAATCTTTGAAAAAATTATATACATTCGTTTAATTGAATACCTAAATGAGAAAAACTTCCTAATAGACCAACAATATGGTTTTAGATCAAAATCGAACACCCTATCAGCCACTATTGACCTAGTAACTAATATAAAAACAAATATAGATAAAACAAACATAGGATTAGATATTTTTATTGATTTGAAAAAGGCGTTTGATACTGTTTCTCATTCAAAACTATTACAAAAGCTACTTAACTTGGGTATTATTGGAACCGCTTACAGTTTATTCGAATCCTATTTATCAGACAGATGTCAAATTGTTAAAATTGGTAACTACAAGAGTACTACAACCCAAAAAATTACATGTGGAGTTCCACAAGGATCCATTTTGGGACCACCATTATTCCTAATTTATGTAAACAATATTAATCAGTTAGGGTTAACAGGATATTTAACACTTTACGCAGATGATACTAGTCTATTTTATTTCGGTCAATCCATACACGATATCATTAGTGACGCGCAAAACGATTTAAACGTAATAAATGAGTGGTTTCTACATAACTTACTTACCATTAATACTTCGAAAACATCTTACATGATATTTGCAGCCAAAAACAAAAAGATTCCGCCCCACGCCCCTTTGATTGTTAATAACCTAACTATTAAGCAGTCTAGTACAGAAAAATACCTCGGTCTACTATTAGATGACAAATTGTCCTGGAAACCCCATATCGAGCACGTAAGAACCAAACTAGTGTCACTTTCTGGAGCTCTTCGCAAAATGGGAAACTGCTTACCACCTAATATAAAACGCACAATCTACAATTCATTAGTAAAACCTAATCTAGAATACCTGATTGAGATCTGGGGAGCAGCATCCAACACTAACCTCAATTACTTACAGAGAACCCAAAACAAAATTATAAAACAACTATACTGTTATGACTTCTTAACACCTACCAATCAGCTGTATGAGAAAACTAAACTTTTCAATCTCCGTCAACTATACAATTACTATAGTTGTATATTAGTAAAAAAGATTTTAGATAACACTACACAAACCAACATCAAACTTACAAAAAAGACATTTACACATAACCTGAGAAATAGAAACAAAATAATTCTTCGTTTTCCTAGAACAGTAAAATATGGAAAAAAGAACTTTTTATATGAAGGGGTCCAACTATATAATAAATTGCCAAATGAAATCAAAGAGTGCAAAAGTATTAATATTTACAAAAGAAAACTAAAAGATTACATTATGCAAAAAGTAATTTCTACATAAAAAACGCCATATTAAATAATTACATTAAGACAAATACAAAAATGTAAATACGAAAACGATAGAAGTTTGAACTCACTATAAATTTAAACGTTTGTAAAACGTAGATAATATATTCATTTATAAAATCATACAGGTTTATATAAATAACTCAAATTAATAATAACTATATCAATATAAGTACACTACACGTAAACACTATAAATTAAGATCGAATAAAACTAGAAAAATTACACACATTTAAAAAAATACATATATGTTGTATAATATATATATATATACTACCTGACTCGACAAACGTCGTTTAGCCATCCAAAAAAAAAAAAACCTTTCCACCTATTCTCATACCTACCGAATGAAAAAAACAAAATTTTTACGAAAATCGGTCGAGCCTTTTTGGAGGAGTTCGGTAACAAACACCGACCACAAGGTTTTTATATATTACATTTAAATATATATACATATATAACTATAGCATAATTTAAATTGATTACATACCTACGTAACAAAATATAAATAAATAAAAAAGTCAAATGCATAAATGATCCGCGGTCTCCGAGACTACAATAGGCATACACAAGCAAACATACATGTGCATGCACTAACACATTCACACAGTAGTTCGCTTCTTAATCGTTGTTTGTGTTCCTCACAAGTTGAATAATTAGTACTTGTGAGGGTACCTTGGTGTCAAATTGGCCAGCTGTAAGCTTGTTTAAAATGTAACTACCGACTTTATTGCGTTGTTCTGTTATATTGTTATTGTTTTACTTATTCTTCACCTGCATGCTTCGTCATTAGACGACGATTTTTGGTTAAAATGTAAATCTCATTTAAGTGAACTGTATGTTCTTATGAGAAATAAAGATTCTTTAAACCTAAAACCTATAAGAAGTCTATAGTGTTAAAATAACATGTTAATTTTTTTTTAATTCGTTCGGAACCCTTCGCACGCGAGACCGACTCGCGCTTCGCCAGTTTTTTTTTATTTGGATCTCGGTTGTATTTTTAAGTAGCGTTTGCATTCGCATCACAGGCGCAAACTGTCAAAAAAAACCTCTAATATCCCTACATTTTGACAATGTTTGACATTGATGTTGCTGAGATGTTATGATATTGCGACTTGAATTTGACATTTTAAGTATAATAACCGGCACGAGTCGTGAGCACAATCTTCATTGGTCGCTTTGACGCCGACAGCTCTGACGCTTCACCTTATTGGTTCGTCAGTCAATGCTCATCGACTATTGCGCTTGCAAGGGTCTTTCGCCCACCGTACATTGGCGAGATCACGCCGCTGTTATTCATCTGTGCTCATGACTCGTGCTGGCGAATTCAGAGAAGTGAAGAATTGTTGTTCAATAAAAAAAACAAACAACAAAAAACAAATAAAAAAAAACAACAAGAAACACAAAATACAAATACACAACACAAAAAAACAAAAACATAAAATTGACAAATTTTATTGTATTAGATCCATGGACGGTAATATACCGCTGATGGATGACCACCGGCGCCACTATGCTGAGATATTGAGCGTAGTATACTGGCAGGCAGTTGAAGCTTCAGCTTGTACGTAAGTATTGTTGCCCCACAACTCAAAATTTAATTTATGTCGATACTAAGCACAATACACCGGGACCCGATCGACCGGCAACCCCTGAAGACAGCCTTCAAAACATTCCATCGATGATTTGAAGAAGGTGGCTGGCAGCGCATCATTGATGCGGACTGCTCAAGACCGTGATGATTTGCGCTCTTTGGGGGAGGCCTGTGGACGGCAATTGGCTGATATGATGATGATGATGTTTTGTTAGTGTCATTGTTAAATCAAAGGAAATTTGATGGTAATTTGATAACTTTAAGAATTTTAGACCTTGTCTTCTGCAGTCATGCTCAGCATAGGTACATTGTGCCTTTGCGGCAATGCAGTATTTTGTCAAATCTAAGCTTAGTTACTCTTAAATTATTACTATTTAAATTATTAAATAATATAGTTATGTAGTTAAAGATATAGTTAATTATTATTATTTGTTCCAGGGAGAAGGGTTATTACAGAGACTATCAGAAAAATCTTAACCTAACAACTCATGTAGGTCTTATTTATCCACAAGAAATAGTAGATGGAACCAGAAAACTGATGAGTGGCGTCATGAATGCCATTGATGATGTAAGTACTTACGTGCTGCGGAATAGTTTGAAAGAGGTAACGCGGCCCGGGCATTTGAAGGAAAGCGGATGGGTTGTGTAAAAGTGAGTTCATGTTATCTGCACTAATATTATAAAGAAGAAAGATTTGTTTGTTTGAATTGAATAGGCTCCGAAACTACTGGACCGATTTGAAAAATTCTTTTAGCATTGGATAGCTACATTATCAGGGAGTTACATAGGCTATATATTATCCCCATACTCCCACGGGAACGGGAACTACGCGAGTGAAACCGCGTGACGTCCACTAGTTTATTTAAAGAGTCCGACACTCCCTCCGCTCCGCCCAGAGCGGGAAAAATCATTTGTTGTTTTCCATCCAATAAAGTCCTTTTTTAAAAGAGGAGTAAATGTCAGATTAGTATGGCATATCCGATATATTGGCTATGAAGGAGTTTCGAGCAAAATTCAAGTTAAGCAGTTTATTACAGAGTCGAAACGTAAGAAAAACGCAGAAACTTTCTTCAAACTTGCCAGCCTTATCACATACACGTTGCCATTTTTGTTGTCTTACAATGGCGGCCCACTTTATTTATCCGATATAAACTACCTCTAGGCGCGCTTAAAAAATCTGGCCAAGTGCCAGTTGGACTCGCTCACCGAGGGTTCCGTACAAATTTGTAGGTACATTTTACTTTAAATAAAGACTACATTTTTATGTTTTAGTTACAAATGTATAGTTTTCAGACTTTTTCTTATACTTCTAATATAAGACGGTATTAATTGCCAAATTTCATAGTTCTAGGTCAACGGGAAATACCCGCTATACATTTTGATTCCTTTGAGAGTGTCGAAACATACGTTTCTTGCGGCATAAACGGCCGTATCTTTTTTACGTTAATTGATTGATTGATTTTTTCACAGCTTCAAGGGACCGTAGACCTGATTATATGGTTTTAATTTCAACTCCACGCGTTCCCGAGATAAAGAGTCTAGACAGACAGACGGACGGACAACAAAGTGATCTTATAAGGGTTCCGTTTTTTCCTTTTAATGTACGGAACCCTTAATAGGTACAATGAAAATAAATAATGCATTTGAATTATGAAACACCTAGTTAATAATGTTTACGTATCAAAACAATGTCGCCGTTCCATTTTGCGCCGTCCTCGGGACACAAGCCTCGGACGGCATTCGCTCCTGGATATGTTAAATTACGTCATGCGTCATGATAATGAATCATGTTTTCAACAGTTTAATAATTCAGGTTCAATATCATTTTTTTTAAATGAATGTGTAGTAAGTAGTCATTGGATAGATGAAGTAGGCCGCAGTTATAAGAAGACTAATATGGCACAATGGGCCTCATCAGAAGGCTAAAAGTCACTCAAAGAGCAATGGAGAGGGCAATGCTTGGAGTTTCTTTGCGTGATCGAATCAGGAATGATGATATCCGCACGAGAACCAAGGTTACCGACATAGCCCGAAGGATCGCCAAACTAAAGTGGCAGTGTGCAGGGCACATTGCTCGCAGAACAGATGGTCGATGGGGCCGAAAAGTTCTGGAGTGGTGACCGCGTACCGGAAGACGTAACGTTGGAAGGCCTCCCACAAGGTGGACCGATGACCTGGTGAAGGTCGCGGGTAGCCGATGGATGCGAGACGTACAGGACCGGTCGTTGTGGCGACGCTTGGGGGAGGCCTATGTTCAGCAGTGGACGTCTTTCGGCTGATATGATGATGATGATGATGATGAATATGGCACCGTGTGTACAACCTGTAACAGAATAAACGCAATACCTCTCAAGGGGACATTGAACTCATCATTATGAATAACTTTCACTATGGGACCAACACAAAAATCGCAAAAAAAAAAACGACTTCCCCATACATTTATCTGCGCATAACTCGACAAAATGTACTGAACAGCTGATTTTTGTTTCGTGATTTCGGGGTTAGTCCCATAGTAAAAATTGTTCATAATGATGAGTACAATGACTGTTGCACGTTGTATCATCATCATCATCATCATCATAACAGCCGAAAGACGTCCACTGCTGGACATTGGCCTTCCCAGAGGGGGTGGGGGTTGCCATAATCGTCACGCTTGGCAGGCGGGTTGGCGATCGCAGTGTATGGTGTTGAGTTTTACAGAGAACGGTGCTGCCCAATCTCTGGCAAGTCCCTTAGTCGCCTCTTACGACACCCACGGGAAGTGATGGGAAGGTATTATTCTTTTACGGCACCATACGGCACCGGCCGACACCATACGGCGTTGTATACGACAGCAATATTGTTATTGGAACTAAAGAAATTGCAATTGGAAAAGAAAGCTACAATGAGGGCACATAACAGGGTTGCAAGTCTGAGCTCGCAACAACCATGATTATCCAAGGAATGCGGTAATCTACATCTAAGCTAATATTATAAAGAGGAAAGATTTGTTTGTTTGAATTGAATAGGCTCCGAAACTACAGGACCGATTTGAAAAATTATTTTACCATTAGAATCCTACGTTATCCTTGATGAACACAGGCTATAGAATATTTTCAAAAAAGTTAGGGATCCGTATAAAACTTCGATAATGTAACCCAAGGTGTGAAAAAAACACCAAAAAAGATTCTTATATCGCGTACGCTGCGGAAACTATTGACAATAGAGCAAAGTCATGTACTACAGTTTTATAGACGACATAAATATCTACAAAACAATCTGCGAGGGTATGTATCTAACTATTAGGGTTAAGTCACAATGACCGCTTTTTGTACAAATTATTTAATCAAATACCCGGGTGAAATGGAATAGTGGCGAATTTGGTATCATGATATTAATCCTTATCTATTTAAATTAGTTAATAATTAAGGTTGGTTATGTGCATGTAAATTACGCTTTAAATTATTCAAATCGGACCTTTCGTTTAAAAGTTACGACGGTTTTAAAAATACTCTAAGTTAGAAAAATGTTGCGAGTGAACTGTCCTTTTTTTTAAGGATGGGAAATCATCAAATGACTCCTCCCGCTCTGGGTGAAGCAGAAGGGAGTGTCAGACTCTTACTGACTAAAACCTATCCGTGTTCCTCCTAATGCCCTTTGCGTTCCAGGGCCGCGGTGACTCTTTTGAATAAATCCCGCAACCCTGGCAGGCATTGGCCCTAGCGGGCCCCGTATTTTATGCTGACAGCTCTTTGAGGCGCGCGTGGAACACAGCACGCCGTCGACCCGGGCCTGGTTCTGATCAGACGGCGAGCTACCCAATGCTCGCCGTCCGCAGGCCCGCGCCTACGGTGGCCGAGAATCGCCCTGCGATTCCCGACGCCCGGGGCGTCTTCTTCTGTTGCGGCGGCTGGGGCGTGATGTTTCCCTGTCTCTCACGCGTTCGGCTTCCTCCTTCGCTAGCATTACTGCTTCGCAGAAGGATCTGACCGCTTCCCAAGTCTCCTCGCTCCGGACCATGGCTTGAAACAGGGCCGACCGCGACAGGTCGCCGCCGCCGATCGCCTCGACGAGGACACGACGGTGCTCCGCCCAAGCAGGGCAGACCTCCACCGTAAGCTCCACCGTGTCCTCCGGGCGATTCTCGCAGAAGAGCGAACTGCCCTACGCTTAGTCTATTAATAAGTAATGTACCCATACCCTTTAAGAGTTTAGTTGGGAAAAAAGTTCGTGGAGTACCAACTAAACCCGCGTGAACAGAGTCGCGGGCGAAGTGCTAGTGCTACCATAATTCAATCGTGTATCGCTCTTAGAATAGCTCTTATTAGCTCTTAAAATATAATTGAGCTATGACTGACATTATCCAGGTGAAAAGACAAAAAAAACGGAACCCTTATAGGATCATTCGGGTGTCTGTCCGTCTGTCACAGCCAGTTTTTTCTGGATCCACAAAACCGATTCTGTTGAAATTTGGTACACTTATGGACTTCTATGACCCAAACACGGATGCGTTACGTAAATCATTCAATTTTTAGTATGGAGGTCACTTTTGGGGGTCAAACTAGAAAATTGAAAAAAAAAGAAAAGTTTTTTGAACAAAATCGTGTATCTGTGAGAGTTTTAATTATATTTTTTCATAATTTTAAAATAAATGGTTTTGAAGTTATTCAAGAAATTATAAGAAAAATGACCATTCCCCCCCTTATCTCCGAAACTACTGAGCCTAAAATTTTGAAAAAAATGGGGATTATAGATCTTTACCTAAAGATTACAGGAAAACATATAAGAAGTCTGTTTTTTACTAAGTGTAAATTTCTATTTTCAGGTGTTAAGACTGGTAAATCGATATGGTCCACCCAGCCGGGAGACTGATAAAGCAATCGACGATGAAATAAAACAGGATAAGAAATTTGAGAGACCCCAAATGATTTTTCTGGCTGCTGGTTTGGCTGCAACGGAACTAAATAAGATTCATGTAGATTATTTTTATCCTCGAACTAAAAATCTAAGTTCACTTAAATTTGTTATTACTGGAGCGAGAAAAATCAGAAAATTAGTGATGGCGGTACACGATTTTAGCAAAGTTACGTACGGAAAACCTAATTGCAAATAGTAGTGCAGTACATGCACTAGTTTCAAAAATATTTAAGATATTAAACGGCTTTGGTGTTTAATATCTTAAATATTTTTTTACCGTGATTTCAAGAGTTCGGCCGTCTTGAATAATTGGACTTGTTCTTGAAAAAGTGGACATGGCTCGACTCGAGATCTGCTTCCTGACGTGTTTCGTGAAAGACACTACTACTAGGAAATGTACGTAAAGTAATTCAAAGAGGTTTGTTATGAGTTAAGCAAAATAAATGTTTATGTTTATTTATTTATCATCACATACAAGTTACAGGCATACAACGATAAAAAAAAAGAAAAAAAAAACAACGAAACGAAAATAACAGATAGAAAGTATAACACAGAAAAAAGCGAAAAATTTTAAAAAAAAGGATAAAATAAAAAATATGTGCTTTTTTAGTGTTTACTTTGCCCCAAACCCACCTTCAGCGGGGTCAAACCCCCAAAATTATATCTAATCCTGGATCCACCCTTGATCAAGGCTGAAGAGACATTCTTCAACAAAATGTAGGATTGTCACAAGTTACTGTAATTTCAACTTTTTTCAACGGGATCTCTAGAAAAGTTACATTTATTTATATATGCTTTAGTGTACACCAAATCACACACACACACACATCCACATTCACATTCTATCTGTATCAGCAATAACGACTGCCAAAAAGTATGGGATTGGCATATCCTTCCGAAATGACACGTGATAAAGGAACAGAGTAACACTTTTTCTACGCTGGTTCAAATCAAGTAAACAGCATCGTCATCTGCCATATAAATCAACTCACACACTGATCATATAAATCAATAGTTGCAAAAACTTGTACATATGTGAGTATTATGTTCCCTTACTAGCAAACTTATTAATTTTACCTCTGCTGGCATTTCTTTATTGTAATTATTAGTAGTATATAATTGTTTTTTTGGGAGCATCGTTCTCACATATAATCAACTGATTAATAGATATATGCAAATATTGTAAAGCTTATTTTTGAAAAGAGTAACTATGGAGTTTCTTGTCCGTTCTTCTCCATAAGAATCTACCTTTTGCGAACGGACGACTAGAGTCACTATAATATTTTATTTTAATTTGACGTTCAAAAGTGCCTTTTTTGGTCTAGTTGAAATAAATCATTTGACTTTGACTTTGTCAAGCTTTTTCCAACTATATTGGGGTCGACTTCCAGTGAAACCGGATTCAGCTGAATACCAATATTTTTACGTAGACACACAACCCACTAACTGGGTAATACGGTACTTCTTGGCAAGACTGGAGTCAGATTTTCTGGCTCCTGACATTCCGTAACGACTGCCAAAGATCTCCAAATGACAGTGAAACGTAAATGAAACTATCAGTGAAAGTGAAATGCTAAACGGTAATCTAATGTAAGATGGTCACCCATCCGAAGACCGACCTCGGCAAGCATTGCTTTAACCTTGAAGATCAATCGTGCGGCTGTTAAAATTTAGCCACGTGCTCCTCAAATTAACCGCATAATAGCAGAAATAGAAATTACGGTTAACCCTTACTTCCGAACTAATATTTTAATGCAAAAAAACTTTTTTACAAAAAATGTAACCGACTTCCAAAACGAAACACTACAAAGTATAAAATAACTTTAATTTCGGAAGTCGGTGTGAAAAACGAAGTAACCAAAAACACCGACTTCCGAAATTAAAGTTATTTTATACTTGTTTTGTTTTGGAAGTCAGTTACATTTTTTTGTAAAAAAGTTTTTTATTTTTCATTTTTTACTGGTACCTGCGTACCCATTCACAGCGTACCGGCGTGATGTTATGTTATGAAAATAAAACTAAGTGCTTTCGGTGTAAAGGTCTCGTCAATACGAATGAAATAAGCCCAAACACTTGGTAGTTCCTACATACCGATGTGGAGTTTCCTTGACTCTCTGTCGTCTCCATCATCAGGTCTGATCCAAACTTTCATTCTTTTGTAGTATCACCCAATATACACACGAATATCAAGTTTTTATCAAATGCGTGCCTAAAATATTCGAGAGTTGCCCTCGATTTCTCAGGGTTTCCATCATCAGATCCTGACGTGGTAGCAATGGGACCACACGGGAAGCACCAGCTTTCAAATAAAAAAAGAATCATGTAAATCGGTTCACCCAGTCGGTTAATATTATGAGATAACAAACATAAAAAAAATACAGTCGAATTGATAACCTCCTCCTTTTTTTGAAGTCGGTCAAAAAGTAACTCTGTCTGTCTGTTTGTTTATTTGTCGAGCTTTCACGCCAAAACTACTGAACCGATTTAAATGAAATGGTACACAGATAGTCTAGAGCCTGAGAAAGGACATAGGCTACTTTTTATCCCGGGAGTATGTTCCCTAGGGACCACGCGGAAGAAGTCGCTGGCAGAAGCTAGTATTTGCATAACTTGACAAAATATATAGAGCAGCTGTATTTTTCCTTCCTAGTCATCTTTTTTATCCTAAAGTTATAAAGGGGAGTCAAAATAAGGTATATTATATTGTCATGGTAGTAACGTATTGTAGTTTAGTGCCCTTACGTTGGTCACGCCATTTTAGCTCTAGGTATTTTATAGCTTAGCAATAATTAGGGCCATTGGCACCTTACAAGTGTCGTTGGCACTACATAGTGTCAATGACACTTGTAAGGTGCCAATGGAAAGAATTTGTAGTAGGAATAGTCGATAATCTCTGTTTGAAAGACCAATTAATCATAATAAAATGGGCGTTCTATTGTTTAGTTTGTATTACAACCTGTAACAGAATAAACGCAATACCTCTTAAAGGGTCATTGAGTTCATCATTATGAAAAAGTTTCACTAGGGGACCAACACTGAAATCGCGAAAAAAAATCATCAAAAGGAAAACATAGAGACACAGTATTGTATATCCTTTTTTATTTAGTTTGTGAAATATCTCTTAAATCGGTCCAATATTGGAGGAGAAAACAGTCGAGAGTCAAACCTCGAATTATGACTTCTTACATACAAATTCTCGCCGCCCGCATTTCCTCTTAACAGGCATGATTATTGAGATAACAACACGCCTGACCCGGGTAGGGTTAAGAGCCGGAAGAGTTGACAACACGTGAGTCGAAGTTTGAATGCAGTTAGTGCGACTGCAATAAAACTGCAAACCAACCGTGCAGCCTGATTTCAGTAGGTGTGCAGTTGGCTTGTAGTTCCAACGACTGCACGCTGACTGCAAGCTAGCTGCACGGTTTACGTGCAGTTCAAATGCAGACCGTCTGTCTAGAGTCTTAGTAGTGGAATCGATACCGCCATAAAATAAAACCAAAATAGTGACATCTATACCGCCAGACACGAACTAAAGACCAGACGTCATACAAATTCTTCATCGCGGTATCAGAGTTTTCCGTGCGATTTGAACTTTATACAACAGGCCAAATGTCAAACATTGGGCAGTTGCCCACCAGACACATTGCCGTAAATAGCCTTTTCTGCGAACTGTGCGAGCTTCTATAACTGCGCCCTTGTTTTTTGTCCATGTAGCCGGCCAGCCGGCCGCTTGATTCCGATAAACACTAAACACAAATACGCTCGTGCGGTAACCAAAAACTGAGCGCGATGTTTTGTCTAATTTAACAGACGTTTTTGATGATACTGGCATGTAGGTACGTATGTGTTGGAATCGAGCACTAGGGGCGCAGCGGGAACTTATCAGGAACAAACCAAAAAATAATAGTCCTGCCTGGTCTGGCCATTCTTGCGCCCCCCAGAGTCTACGCCCTGTGCCTGGGCACCTGTGGCATCACCCTATTTACGGCACTGACAGAGAGATCCGACATCCTTCTGGTCGGAGGATCCTCTCTTTTAGAGGTTTGCGGGACTAAACACTGCTTCGCATACCTCTACCACTGCTGGGCATTTAGAAAACTCCCATTAAAGGCTCAAATAGGTACAAACAAGCTCCCATAAATCTAATTATTTCGAAACATTGATCTCATAATAAACCTCCGTCTGACCCACTTTAAATAAGGTTACGAACAAATGAGGCGGAATATAATTATTCCAGTATTTTCCCTACTTTTAAAGCTTCGGGCAAAATAAAGTGTTAGAGCTATTTATTTTATCGGTACCTATTTAGTAATATTTTTTATCTCTTTTTAGGGTTCCGTACCTCAAAAGGAAAAAACGGAACCCTTATAAAATCACTTTGTTGTCCGTGTATATTTGTTGTCCAATACCCTTTATATCAAGAACGCGTGGAGGTATCAAGTTGAAATTAAGACCATAAACTCTGGTCTATGATTCCTTGAAGCTATGAACAAATCAAAGTAAAAAAAAGATACGGCCGTTTATGCCGCAAAAAACGTATATTTCGACACTCTCAAGGGAATCAAAATGTATAGGGTATTTCCCGTTGACCTAGAACTATGAAATTTGGGAATTAATACCATCTTATACTACAAGTATAGAAAAAATTCTGAAAACTATACATTTGTAATTAAATCATAAAAAATATAGTCTTTATTTAAAGTTACATGTGCCTACAAATTTGGACGGAACCCTCGGTGGGGAGTCCGACTCGTACTTGGGCGTTTTTTTTTTAATTTTTAAATAGGCCACTAAAAGTATTTAAGTACTTATTTAACTATATACACTTACATTTAAATTAAAAACTACTAATTAAAATATGGCGTCAAAAATTCGTCCGATTCGCTGCCGACTCGAAGTGAGCCCAAAGGACTCGCGGCATACAACGTGGCAATGCCGCGAGTCCTTTGGGCTGGTTTTAGCTCAGACAGAGGACTGTCTGAGGTAAAAACCAGCCCTTGGTCACGCGAAGTGTCAACTAAGCGTAAAGCAAGTTCTTTAAATACCGTATGAGTATTCGGGCCCACGGTCCAAGACTTTCAAGCCCAAACGGCTCGAAAATATAATACGGATTATACATACATATATATTTTTTTCTATTTACTTAGTAAGAAAAAAATGTGATTTATTTAAACGGGTTATCATCATCAACATTTCAGCTGACAGACGTCCACTGCTGGGACACAGACCTCCTCTCTCCATAAAAGGCCTCACATGCCACTTTTGTTTTAAGGATGAGAAATCATCAAAAGGCTCCTTCCGCACTGGGCGGAGCAGATGAGAGTGTCACTCTTGCTGACTAAAACCTATCCGTGTTCCTCCTAATGCCCTTTGCGTTCCAGGGCCGCGGTGACTCTTTCGAACAAATTCCGCAACCCTGGACAAATTCCGCCAACCTGACCCCACATGTCCCTAGTGCGGATAAGTATGCCGGTTCCCTCAAATTTTTTTCGCTTACCGTTCCAGGCTTTTGACTACCCCCTAACGATTGTCAAAGATTTAGATATAAATGATAGCCGAGGCACGGAGTCTCGGCATATATGATCACCCATCTTTAGACCGACCCCAGCATGCGTTGCTTCCCTTTCAAGGCCAGTTTCCTATCAAAGCTACCCGTTAGTGTTAAACGAGAATAAAATAAAATAAATAGAATGCTTTCAATTCCATTAAGTATACCTATCAGTATTCCTGCAGTCAGTATCGGGGATTCTCCATTAAGAAAATGAGAATGTTATCTATTGATTAAAGTTAAATAATGCTTTCTTGATGTTTGTTTGCCAATGTAATCAATCCATTTTCTCATCGCCTTCACAGTTAATACATTACTAGCTTTCGCGTGCAAAAGCTAGAAATGTATCTTTCTGACGGACACGCGCATATTCCGTTTTTTTCCGTTCCCGTATGATTTTTGGGAATCTGTTCTTAGTGCTCCCCTACGAACCTACGTACCAAATTTCATCTTTCTACGACCAGTAGTTTCGGCTGTGCGTTGTCTATCAGTCACTCACACACTCAGTAACAGAAGAATTTTATATATATCGATGATTATTAACAGAACCTATAGTATTTTCAAAGCACTGCAAGGACACATTGCTCGCAGACCGAATGGAAGGTGGGGCTGAAAGATCTAGGAGTAGCGACCGTGTTCTAGAAGACACAATGTTGGAATGCTTACCACCAGGTGATCGCGGAAATCCACTGGGTGCGAGACTTACAGCAGTGCGAATTTGAAACACTACACTATGAAAACTCATGTGAAGTGAAGACGAAGTGAACTGGTAACACATTCAAACAAGACGTTATGAGACCAGCAGGAGTCGGTGCCAAGGTGACGCTTGGGGGCAGCCTAAGTCCAGCAGTAGACGCTAGGGGAAGTATTGCGTAAGCAGAATTTTAGTAAATTTTAAGGGGGGGGGGGGGGTTAAAAATGACTAAAATTCTGCTTACGTACTTACGTGCTTACTCCCCTTGTCAGCGATAGTAAACAAAGCTCTTACCACTCCCTCCTACCGGGGACCTCCCATTTGGTCCTTACTTAATACTTACTTGAACGGCCCCTTATTCAGCCGAAATGAAGACAAGGCCTACATTCCTTGACTTCTTCGTTTTGTTCATGTTTTTACTTCTACCTACTTATCATTTTTAGAGTCCGTACTCAAAGACCAAGGAGACCCTATTACTAAGCCTTCGCTGTCCGTCCATCCGCCCAACCGTCTGTCCGTCTGTCTGTCAGCGGGCTGAGTCTCATGAACCGTAATAGGTAGAAATTTTACAGTATGTATTTCTGTTGCCGCTATAACAACAAATAAAGTACATTATAGTATTAAATCTTGTACGATGGTACGGAACTCTTCATGCACGAGTCCGACTCATACTTGGTCGGTCTATTGTAAAACTTGCTTGTACTGTCGCACTGCTGGTTAAAGGTATTATGAGGAAATTCTGGCGGCGAGACTTTGTATGTCATCATCATATCAGCCGAAAGACGTCCACTGCTGGACATAGACTTTGTATGTCTTCTTCTTCTTTTTTTGTAAGTCATAATTGGAGTTTTGGCTCTCGACTGTTTTCTCCTCCAATATTGGACCGATTTAAGTGATATTTCACAAACTGAATAAGAAGTATACATACTATGTCCCTATGTTTTCTTTTTTGATGATTTATTAACCATAATATAAGCAATAGAACTCTCACAAAATGCCTAAAAATTGACCGATAAATCGCTGTCAACAGCGTACATATTTGGCAAGTATTAATCAAAAAAGGAAAACATAGGGACACAGTATACATCCTTCTTATTCAGTAACTGAAATATCTCTTATATCGGTTCAATATTGGAGGAGAAAACAGTCGAGAGCTAAACCTCGAATTATGACTTTTTACATACAATGTCTCGCCGCCCGCATTGCCTCTTAAGGTCTAATTCTACTGTTTCTATCGATTTCGTTCTTACATTTCTATCTGCTATCGTCGGCTGATCATTATGAGGCTATTATTCTTCCGTCATCGTGTCGCGTTCGTAACAGATCGCCGCGGACAAACACCTAGCGCCATCTTCGCGGTACGAATTTAACAGCAAACATCCCATTTCTGAAAGGAATATCAGGACATCAAATTCAACCCGTCACCGAACATAGTTATAACAGCGTGAAACCTTCAAATATGAACCGGAAACAGAGCACACGACGGCGCGCCGTAGACGATTGCTTCCGGCGGCGGCGTCCCGACGCTCCGCCAATTAGATCATCTGCTGCGAAGTCTTACGTAAATAAAAATAAATAAGCAAATGTGTTGAAATTTATTTTTTGCTGACTGCCCGTGGAAAAAGACGTAGATATTTATGGTAAATTTATGAAGTCGGGTTTTACTTAAAATATACAGGAGAAATTGGTAATTGAGTGCACGGCCCGGACACGAACGTGTGTGAACGAGTTCATATAAAATAACCGCACTGGTGCTTTTTTGGGCTCCTGACGGACCACGGTCCGTCCATATCCCGGGCACGGTACGGTCACGGCCCTGATATGTGTGGATCTATCTTTACGAGACGAATTCGAAACAATACATGAATGCTTTAATTTTATGAACAAACAAATCACAGAAAAAGGCACTCGTATAACGGCTTGATGTACCGTCAGCACGAAACGTGAAAGTCAAAGTGTCACTGTCAATCTTAAGTTTATTTAATAAATCATGATTGTTGATCTAAGTAGGTATTTCTGTACTGTTAAGGCAAGTGGGACTGCAGGGTCGTGGGTGCTCAGAGTGCCATGTGCCATTGAGGGAAAATAATCGATCAATTAAAAATCGATTTTTCTCTTTTCAATATTAAACGATTTGAGAAAAAAAAATTTTTTTGTACAATAACACTAGGCAACAAAAAATATATTTTTTTCCCCGTGATTTGATTATGAGATTTGTAATAATCATGGTACAGAAAACTTAGGACAGTAAATATAACTTTTCAGTCACGTATAGATTTTAATATGTTCCTCTTTAATTTTCACAGTTTTTTGTCGCTTTTATCAAGTAAATATTGTTTTCAAGAGTGAATAATAAACTTTTTTGTTTATTTTTGTCATTGCTAAGCAGGGGTTGGTGTCTACCTAAAAAACCAGCAGTACTCTGCAAGCATTGCACGAGTCCACTTTCCTTGATATCACTTTTCCAATAAAGCAATTTCTTGGTGGTTGCGCTCATCGTGTTCATCACTCACTGTACCTGGGCTTTCTGATAAAAAAATGTAGGTATGTGTGCAGAAAGAGTATTTTTAATGATATGTAATATCGCAATTCTTTAAAGTAATTTAACAATTAATTTACAAGGCTATCATTTCAAAGCAGTAAGATTTTGCTTTAAAAACTAATAGAGCAAGAGCCAACGACGGCCAGACCTTCCTTATTTTATAAAGGTGGAAGTTTTTCTGTGCATGTCCCCTATACAGGTAAGTACAACCTTCGACTATAGAGTTTGGGTTGTGGTTACTTTGGCAGGTAAAAGGTAGTAAAGGTGTATAAAATAGTCCCTTAAATTCGTTAAAGTATAAAGCTCAATTTTTTATACTTTCTTCGGGGTAACTTTAGAAATCTTGTCATCCATTGCCGGACGCTTATGACAGTTGCTACTCCCTGCCAGACACCCTTTAATTCTTTAATTCTTTATTGTACACCATAAAAACTTACAATAATTTACAGTGATTAAAAATGTTCATGTACAAAGGCGAGCTTAACTCAAAATTGAGTTTTCTACCAGCAAACCTTTGAGTGATAGAGAGAGATCACAATAGAGGATGGATCCAGTGCACATTTTACAAAAATACATATTTTATCATACATAAATATACCTACATACATAAATACACACATATATATACATCTGTACATATACGTATCTATGAATATTATGTCATAGGGAAAGGAAATGCTCTTTAACTTTCCTCTTAAAGACATCAAGAGAAGGACTGTCACGTAGGGAATGTGGGAGAGAGTTCCAGAGACGCACTGCAGTAACAGAGAAGGAGCCACCATAGCGGCTGGAAGTATGACGCGGAGTACGAAGGAGAAGAGAAGTGGTAGTACGACATGGTTTACCCCTCGGGATGAGGTACTCAAAGCGTTCTCGAAGGTATTGAGGAGAATTAGGGTTGTGCAGGATAGTATAGAGAAGGGATAGGATGTGAGTATCTCGTCGATGCCGGATCGGCAGCCACCCCAATCTGGTCCGAAACTCCGACACGTGGTCGTACTTCCGGAGGCCAAAAATGAAGCGTAAGCACAAATTCTGCAGTCGCTCGAGCTTATTTAGGAGCACCTCCGTTGCATCTAGAAAACAGACATCCGCATAGTCTATAATTGGTAGGAGAAGAGATTGAGCAAGACTGACCTTAGTGTGAAATGGAAGGAATTTTTGAAGACGTTTAAGAGACTGGAAAGTGTAGAAAACCCTCTTAATAACATGAGCAACATGAACCTCCCAAGAGAGATTCGTGTCCATATGGACGCCGAGGTTCTTAGCGCTTTTAGAATATACTATAGGCACTGAGTCATACAATACTGGCGGCAGAGACCGGTGACCTAATTGGCTGAGCATGTATCTGCCACCAACAATGAGCGCTTGTGATTTAGTTGGGTTCAGCAAGAGTCCATAGGATTTAGCCCACGTGTTGATACTTGCAAGGTCATTATTGATGGCAGCCACTGCCACCCTTAAACTTTAATAAATAATAATTATACTTTCGTTATAGTACAAAAGGAGTACATTTTATAAATTTTACTTGGGGACCTATATAAAAATGTTACCTCAATAGCCGGACGGTTTTAATGGTTTTTACATTTTACCAGACACATTGAAAGTCCGCTGTAGGTGCGAGCGCAAGTGCTTAGTCGATTGCGATCTTAAGATATCCAATAAAATATTTTTTTTTATGTTCATAGCCATGTTATTATTTAACCTAATTTAAACCATTAACCTAATGACAATATTCTAAAACAAACCCTTGATTGATTTTTACCCTTTGATTTTTTTTATTCTAGTATTTGCTGCTTTTTTATTTTCTGTAGATCTGTTTGCCAATCGGTAAAGGCCTCCTCCAACCTTTTCCATTCAGATCTTTCTAGAGCCACTCTGTGCCACATTACTCTTGCCACTTCTCTGATATCATCATCCCACCTTTTATGTGGTCTGCCTCTTTTTTTCTTCTTTCTTTCTTTTACATTTCCTTGGATACCAAAATACTACAACCCTCCAACAATAAGTGATAACAACAGAAATTACTTGGGTATAAAAATCCTTGGTCGATAATACAAATATATTCGCCTAATGAACAATCGAGTCTAGATACAATAAATACATTCTACCTTGATCTGAACAAAGCGATCGAGCATGGACATAAAAACCTAATAATAATGGGAGACTGTAATGGCCAACTCGGGGATAGGCGCCCAGAAGAAAAAAAGGTACTAGGACCTTTCACGTACAACAATAAACCCAGAAATAGAAATGGAGAACATTTCATGAACTTTGCACTAGAATATAACCTAACCATCTTAAATACTATGTTCACGAAAAATAAGAAAAACATGTGGGACTGGATCTCGCCAGACGGTAAAACAAAAAACCAAATTGATTTTATAATGGTCAACAGAAAAAGCTATTTCCCTAACTTTACCATAATCAAGAAATTGAACTTTAACACTAGTCATAAACTAATAAGAGCAGAAATATTATCAATTCCACCAAAAAAAGGCTAGACCAAGACAAACCCTAGGAAATGGAAAGCTCGGGAAACATCAGTTAGAATAAATAACAAACGCTCTGAGGGACAAATTCATAGACTACAAACCTAACACAAAAGAATTAGGAACTCGGGAAACATAAAATTGGATAGAAAATACCATAAAAACCCAAATACAACTCATGTAAATACCAAAATTGAACCGAAAAAATAGCAAACAACAAATACCACAAAATTACTAGAAGTGCAAAAGATACACAGGAAAGAAGAATTTATTTAACGAAAATTAGCAAACAAATTAAAGATGACAAAAGAAAGGATAGAAAACAAAACAGAACGGAAAATATAGAAAAGTTTATAAGTAAAACGGGTGGAGTCAAAAAAGTATACAAAAAATTGAAGAATTCAATGGATTGGATCGTTAAAATGAAAAATGACTGAAGAAAATAGAATCATCGCAGAACAGACATATTGGGAACAGCGACGTCTTATTACAAGAAACTGTACGAAAGTAACACAACAGAAGGTGAAATTGATTTGGCGGATACCTCAAATATTCTTGACATTTTTTAAGCTGAGGTCAAGAAAGCTATAGATACCCAAGGGGTATATAAAACACCAGGTCCCGATGGCATTAGCAACGAAATCTTAAAGGAAAGGAAGTCTTGGTACCAGTCCTTACAGACATGTTTATGTTTAACAACATCATAAACAATGAAATAATTCCCCATCAATGGACAGAGTCTAATATTATCCTGCTGTATAAGAAGAGCGATAAACATGAAATCGAAAATTATCGCCCCATCAGTCTTATGCCCAACATCTACAAAATCTTCGCTAAGATCATTTTAAAACGGATTGAAAGAACACTAGACGAACACCAACCCATCGAGCAAGCGGGATTTCGTAAGGACTACTCGGTGATCGACCATGTAGCCATGACCATGTGTGTCCATGTAGTTCGTCAAGTGTCAGAGAAGTACAACGAATACCAGCTTACATACTACGTTGCATTTATCGACTACAGCAAAGCATTTGACTCTCTTCTACACAAAATCATATGGGAAGCATTACTGGAACAAGGAGTGGAACCTAAATACATTCGATTAATAAAGAACGTATATAGTCATAGCACAGCCAGAATCCAATTAGAAAAGATAAGCCAGCCATTCAAAGTAGAAAAAGGCGTTAGAAAAGGAGACCCTATCCCCAAAATTATTCTCGGCTGTGCTGGAGTCAATTTTCAGACAACTCAATTGGGATAATCTCGGGATCAATATAGACGGCACATCATTGTCAAATTTAAGATTCGCTGACGACATAGTGCTATTCGCCAAAACATCTGAAGCGATAGAAAGTGAGAAAGTAGGGTTAAAATTTAACCCAGAAAAGACTAGAGTGATGACAAATGGAAAGAAAAACGCGACACAGGTAAGAAATAACGAAATCAACTACATGAACATAAAAGAAAACTCTCATACAGAAAATAAAAAAAAACTGGCCAAGTGCGAGTCGAACTCGCGTGCAAAGGGTGCCGAACGAATTTAATTTATTTTAACATGTTATTTTAATATTATAGACTTCTCATAGGTTTTCCTGTAATCTATAGATAAAGATCTATTATCTCCATTTTTTTCAAAATTTTAGGCTCAGTAGTTTCGGAGATAAGGGGTGAAATGGACATTTTTCGTCTAATTTCTTGAATAACTTCAAAACCATTTATTTTAAAATTATGAAAAAAAAATATAATTATATCCCTCACAGTAAGCCCTTTCCTTTGATACGTCACACAATATTATTCAAAAATCTTTTTTTTTTAATTTTCTTGTTTGACCCCCAAAAGTGACCCCCATACTAAAAATTTAATAATTTACGAATCACGTCCATGTTTGGGTCACAAAAGTCCATATGTGTACCAAATTTTGACAGAATCGGTCCAGCGGATCCGGAGAAAACTGGCTGTGACGGACGGACAGACAGACAGACAGATAGACAGACCGACACCCGAGTGATCCTATAAGGGTTTCGTTTTTTGTTCGGAACCCTAAAAAGCAGCAAATACTAGAATAAGTTTTATGTTTGTTTTAGAATATTGTTATTAGGTTAAGTTGATCTGAATAAAGGTTGTTATTATCTATTTTTATTATTTCTTTATATAAAATGGCTATGAACGTAAAAAAAAAAAAATTTTTTTGAGTATCTTAAGCGATCGCAATCGACTAAGCACTTGCGCTCGCACCTACAGCGGACTTTCAATGTGTCTGGCAAGATGTAAAAACCATTAAAACTGTCCGGTCAGTGGGTCATCTTGAGGTAACATTTTTATATAGGTCCCCAAGTAATCCTTACTTCCTTACTAATATTATAAATGCGAAAGTAATTCTGTCTGTCTATCTGTCTGTCTGTCTGTCTCGCTTTCACGCCAAAACTACTGAACCGATTTTAATGAAATTTGGTACAGAGATAGTCTAGAGCCTGAGAAAGGATATAGGCTACTTTTTATCTCGGGAGTATGTTCCCTAGGGACCACGCGGGCGAAGCCGCTGGCAGAAGCTAGTATTTTATAAAATTTAACTTTTATACTCTAACGAAAGTACAATTATAATTTAATCAAGTTTAGGGGTGTCTGGCAGGCGGTAGCAACTGTCATAAGTGTCCGGCAATCGATGACAAGATTTCTAAAGTTGCCCCATACTTTAAAAAATTTAAGGGACTATTTTATACACCTTTACTACCTTTTACCTGGCCAATAACCACAACCAAAACTCTACACCGTTAAATTTTGATCGTTTTAATCCCGTGGAGGGTCGATACGGTACATGAAACACTGTCGATTTGTAAAGATAAAATAAAATAATACATTTTTTTTCTAAATCTCGAATTAATATACGCATGTACGAAATTAATTTCTTTAGGTAAACGAGTCAATGACCTTTTAGGTAGTTGTCGGTCGTTGCGTACTAACTACCTACAGGTCATTGAACTCGCCCTGCTGACGTTTACTTAAAGAAATTAATTTCGTACATGCGTAAATTAATTCGAGTTAAAAAAAAGTACTTTATTTTTTATTTTTATCTTTACAAATTGATAGTGTTTCATGTAGCGAATCGACCCTCCACGGGATTAAAACGATCAAATTTAACGGTGTAGTCGTTGGTCGTTCTTACCAGTATAGGGCACATGCACAGAAAAACTTTCAGCTTTTATAAAATAACGAAGGTCTGGCCGTCGTGGGCTCTTTGGCTATAACCTTAATCAAATAAAACTATAGGGACGTAATTATCAACGAAACACAAAATGATTTTTTTTTAGGGAAATTTTGAATGTTGCGTAGTGTAATAGATTTTTGTGATAAAAAATAAACGATTTTTTCCCTATTTTTGTAAAGAATGCCTGCTTTTTTTTCGACTTACAAACACTTTATCTGACATTTAACTATGTTGCAGACTGTACATGATGTAAATCAAAACGAAAACAATAAAATTAAACATATTATTCACGCAAATTATATTATTATGTATATATAAATTACAAAAATACCTATACCAGAATTAAGCGTATAAGTTACTTTAAATCTAATAACCGCCGAGGTATGTACACTCTTGCACGTATTTTTCTTAACGTGTTTAATAAGAATATGTTTGTATATTCGTGGCTAAGGCTTATAAACCTGGCTATTATAGTAGAATAAGAATAATATACTATCTCATACGCGGACACTAGATACCTACATTTAACTTTTCAATTTCGTATTAAATTCGACTTGTTTTTTAATTCACTGTCTAAACTTACTGTCTAACAGGGGCAAGAAGTTGGATTTCGGTCTCTATTAATAATACAACGTGTAACAAAATAAACGCAATACCTCTTAAGGGGTCATTGTCATTTTTATGAACAAATTTCACTAAAAGGACCAACACTGAAGTCGCGAAAAAACATAATAAGGAGCAGATTTGTTTTCATTTTTAATAGTTAATCTTTGTATAAATTAAGTCTTTGATGGCTAAGGTCTAGAAAAACAAATTGATGGTGAATTCAAATTTGTTTTAATAATAATAAATAATAATAATATGATTGTAGATGACAATGATTCTGAGACTCTTGGTAGTTGCCATAGCAGTTGGCCTGAGCGTGGCGGAGGTGCCACAATACAAAGAATACGTACAAGCAATCAAGCAAGCCGGCAAAACTCTGGTAAAAAATGTGGTGTACGTATCTATAAAGACTATGCAGGAGAAGTTTTAAATACGAGGATGGATAGAAGTAAACAAATAGAATAGAATTGCGTAAAATACTCTTTATTATTTACAGCATATAAACTATGCAGGGCGACCTTATGGCTACAAGGGATCTTTTAAAGACAACCTTTAGATAGATTCAAAAGAGAAAAGGAAATACAGTATAGGTAGTCTTAGGTGTAACGAAACCAAAGAAACATCGGATCGTTTGTGTGAAAGATGACATGCAAAGAAAGGAGATGAATATTAACATGGCGGCAAATAATATGAATGGTCCTCCTGACCGGATTTCGGCCATAGCTTAAAATAGAATTATCGGCGCGTAGGTTGGCAAAGATTTTCGTAGTGGGGGAAGTTCGCGCATGTAAAAATGTATGAAATTGTGCGTGCGCCAACTTCCCCCATTACGAAAATCTTTGCCCACTTTCGTGCCGGTAATTATACCCACGGAAAGTAGTCAACGGCGCAGGAGTTTTAATATTGGACAAGTATGTGCTCAAGCACAGATGTACTCTCTCTCCCCTCCTCCTCATGGTCCGATGTCCAGGCTGTCATCCAGAAATTCTTAATGGAAAAACACATTTTGGCCCATCTGGGAATCATATCTCAGAAGTCGCACTAGCGACCGCGGAACAATGGGAGAGAGGGCAGTTGACGACAAAGAGATGAAAAAGAAGCCGTGTGTAGTGCTGTGATAATTGTGTAGTAGTTGTTCAGAAAAACAAGCACTGTCTTCTAGTAATATTAACTTTTGATGTATCAGGTCCATGGAGGGTCATATCCCGCTTCTAAATGACACCAGACGTCACTACGTCGAAATTATTCACGTGGTCAAATTATATGCAGAAAAAGCACATCGACTTTCGTAAGTTTCTGTTTGTCAACTATAACCTGTAAGCCTTCAAAGTTATAGTGAATAGAGGCTCTGGATAAATTGCCATTTTATCAGCTAATGCGATTGTTAAAAAATATAAGGCATTGATCACATGACATAACTACAGTATTTGTAAATTCCAAACTCATTATATTAGACGTTTTGATAATCGCCTTCACCACGTTACTGCTGATAGAACAGCACTTGTCTAGAGTCTCAGCAGTGCGATTCTGTAAACATCTCACAGTGTAAGCATAAGTGAAGTGAACTTGAAGAGAGCTGCCGGTCGATTCTGTAAACATTTCAAAGTGAAGGCTTAAGTGAATTGATCACGAAGTGAGCTGTCATTCCATCGTGATTACATGTGTTGACAGCTCACATCGTGATAACTTCTCCCAAGCCTTCACTTCGACAAGTTTACAGAATCGCACTGCAGTTAATCGATACAAATAAAATGGAATGACACAGTTCACTTCATGTTCATTCAGCTAAAGTTACACGATAAGGTGTTGACAGAATAGACAGGTAGGTATATTTTGGACACGCTCGTGCCGTCGTCGAGATCATTCTTCAGGCGGCTCATCGTGCATTGACTTTCTAAATTTAAACTAATCCTTTGGCATTTTATATAATGATCTTCAAAATGTTTCTTTCAGTTTCCGGCCCTTCTACGATGAATATTATCAATTTCTTAACACTTCCGCACCTGAGGCTGTCAATCATCCAGAAACGGTTATAGATGAAGTGAAGCAGCTTCTCGATGAAGTCCATAACATTGTTGAAGAGGTATTTTTTTAAATACATATAAATAATGTTTCGTCAAAAATTCAAGCACAAAGCGTTCATCATAGATTTTTGATAGACAACCAAATCCAATGTTTCACGTAGTCGAGTTTGAGTCATTGTAGTGAAAGGATTAGTCAGGTAGACTATGCGTTACCGAGTGCGGGCAACGCAGTGCAGTGCCTGCATAGGACATGCATCGCCTCCTACTTGCCCGTCATGCACATTCACCTGCACCATCCAAGACTTAAACGAGGTCGGACATTTCATCATCATCATATCAGCCGAAAGATGTCCACTGCTGGACATAAGCTTCCCCCAAAAGGGGGGGGGTTGCTATAATCGCCACGCTTGGCAGGCGGATTGGCGATCGCAGTGTATGGTGGTGAGTTTCACAGAGAACGCTGCTGCCCATTCTCTGGCAAGTCCCTTAGTCGCCTCTTACGACACCCACGGGAAGTGATGGGAAGGTATTTTCTTTTACGGCACCATACTTCACCGGCCGACACCTTACGGTGGTCGGACATTTGACATTAGTTAATCGACTCGAAAAGAAGAAGATATAACTTTGTTGTTTTTAATATTGCTGATAATTAGTGTCAGGGCCAGAGGTTACACGAAAAAGGGGAACCGTACCCAGCAGTGGAATAGAAATTAGGCTAGTAAAAATATTACTCAGTGTTCTCCTGTTAAGAGGCGACGTTGATATATGGTTTTGCTTATACACAGTTGCAGGTTTTCTAAAACATAGTTAAGAACTAATTCTTCATTTTCCATTCCAGGTAATATACTTAATTGATGCCTGTGAGAATACTCCGGTTGTCTGTAATGAACTTATTGAAGACACTATAAATGAGAATATAATTCAATATGGCTTTGGAGCTTTAGTATTAAAGCGAGCTGGTGAAGCTGCAAGGGAGTTTAATGAAAGAAATGAAACGTTTGAAAAAGTTTCGAATGCTTTGGAGGCACACAAATATGTTTGTACATCATCGTCGGGCGAGCTAAAGAACCTCGTGGCAAAATTGATTTTCTTGTTTCAAACGCTACGACCATCTGTAGAATAAGCAGATACCAGTTTATCTAGCCCTTTAATTTCCCAACTTTTGATAACAATGTATTGGGTTAACAGTATTCACCATTTTCTTCAATTAACTATATAAACTTTCAGATGTATCGATGTTTGTTTTTGTTTTTGAAAGTTACTCTCTATTAGGTTACGAAAAAAGTGTAAGTTTATTTATTACATCATTATGCCCACATAAGAAATTAAGTGAACCAAGGCGGCCAGATGTCTTAGAAATTTTCGACCAGTCGATCTTAGGGTGGTGCAAAGGCAGATTACGGCAGGTGCAACTTTAAAGAAATACAAACAGAATACAATGATAGTTATCAATTGTACTTGGACACATTCATACATATAACCAAAATAAATAATGTTATTGTTAAAAAACTCATCCAAGAAATCAATGCTGTGATGATTCTACTAACTTATTAGATATCTAATCAAGGAATTGTTACCAAACATGGCGGAATGTTCATGAGAAACTAGGGGACTCTTTAAGCCCAAATTCTGTAGTTTCGGCATTAGTTGGGGGCATTTTCTACTCTGTATCCTCTAACCACTAAGAGTGAATGATAATGTCACCGGAAAATAGCAAACTTCGTAAGATTATAAAATAACTTGAGAGATTGTAAACTTTCGATAAAGCGTCTACTGAACATTTGGAATACGGTTTTACGCATAAAAATTTGATAGTTTATAAATTTTCGAAGTTATTCCGAGAAATTGTAAACTGAAATGACCAATCAGAGCAATAAACAAGGCTCTCATTGGTCTGTTCAGATTTGACGTGACATTTACGCCATAGAGTTACGAATTGAATGGAGTCGTTTTCGATTTCGCGAAATAAAAAATATTTCGCGAGATTTTTTCGTTCGTTTATCTTATTCAGTATAATGTTCTTTTGATATTTTTTTCTACTATTGATAGGCTCGATATTGATTATCATCTTGTATAACTGACATCTGATCTTACCGCTGAACAAAGCGACCGAGCCAGTTCGGAAAGACTAACTTAGGGCATCCCGACACGGATAAGTTAGGTTCGCGGGAGCTAAGTTCGCTCACTTTAGCTCCCGCAGTCCCATTCATGTTAGGTTACTTTAAACCTGCAGGCAGAAATAGGTTAACTTACCTTGGTCACAACCGTAATTTAAACCGAATATATCTATACCTAACATTACAAACCCAAAGTAAACCCAACCAACATCGGATAGCCCAACACCGAATAGGGTCCGAAACTACTGGACCGATTTTAACCATTCTTTCACCTGTAGAAATCTAAATTATCAGGATCTAAGATAGGATAGAATTTATTTTAAAAAAATAGAGAAGTGCTAGTTTTTAATGTTTTTCATTATGTTTGGTTCATTATTCAATTATAACGCCATTCGCCGACACCTTCTTTTATTAGTAAGTACTGATCGAGTTCAATCAGCTATGTTTTGATGCATTTTTACCTTTACTTCTCAAGACAAGATTGTATGTTGAATAAGAAGATAATGAAATTTGAAAGAAAAATAACAAGAAAACCGTCCTATGTGGACAATTTGATTTTATGATTATTCCTTAATACTTGAGTGATTATCACAAAGGCATTAGATTGAGAACAAGAAAGGACCTAAAATTTTACCTTGTAGAACGCCTTTGGTGATTGCAAATCGTTAAGCTACATATCTCATAGCTCTGAATTCTGTAGTGACCAACAAAACAAATTTTTGGTATTTCATATGTTTCGGTTGTCAGATTTACATAAAAGGTACGTTAACGGTTTGGTGCAATGAGTGAAAAGCCTTAGTTTAAGCTAAAACAATGAATGAAAGTAATTTAGACATTCAGTCAAAATACAAAATTTCTCTCAACGAATTGTCAACGCAGTCGTTTACAATTTGAAGCAGAGAATTATATTATAGTAATACAAAACTATTACATTTTTTTGTATGTCCAGCTAGAGTAGTTCCATATTTTTGCGAAATTATATACTCTATACGATGCTATATAAGACGCCGCTCGTAAGCTATCTTCTATATTTATAAAAATGAAACCGTATTTCCCTCGGTCACGGTATCACACGTGAACGGCTGGGCCGATTTTGCTAATTCTTTTTTGTTTTTTTTTTGTCAGGAAACTAGGTTATTATGAAAAAAAAAATTAAAGTTGCCAGTTGACGGGAGCAACAACCGCAGGGTACAGCTAGTCTATCGATATAAATAAATATGAATGGCTAAATGTGTAAACTCGAGATCGGCTGGACCAATTCGGCTATTACTTATTTTTTTCAAATATTCGTTCAAGTCTGAGGAAGGTTCTTATGAATAGATTAACTGAAAAATAGAAGTAAAAAAAAAAAAAATCCCGGAAAAACGTTAAAACCACTGGGATATAATTAAGATGACCGTATTTTTTATTTACTTTAATTTTGAAGTCGCGGATAGAACATAGTCGCGAATACCTACTTGTAGTTTTAGTATTTCTTCGCGCTGGTAGTTACTGGTATCCTATGGCAGTTAGTAGTTATTTTCAGTATTTTATTTATGAAATGCTTACAGTTAAGATGATTCAATGATTTGTGTCACTTGTCGCTTTCTATTCCAAGCTTCAGAGTAGATTGGATGCCAATAATTTGAAGAAATCAGCAGATAATAGAAGCTCTTGTTTTCAGTGAATTCATATACATACACCATAATGAACAAAACCAAATACACATATAAGAATCAAACAACGGTTGTCAAGGAAAAGACAAATTTTATTCTAAGAAAATGGAAGTTACATAAAAGAAGAATAAAAGTTTTGGGATTCTCATTCCTTTCGAATAAAGCGCTTGGGTAGGTATATCGACACGATGGAAAACAAGAGTCATTGGGAAACTTTGAAACTCTTTTTTCGTGAGATATACCCGTGTCTGTTATAGCGAAGTTTTCAGCAAGCAGAGTGTCTATACAATACTTTGTACAAATTCTTTCCCGCCATCACGTGTTTTTTTAGTGTATCCACTCCGTTAATAACAAAGCTGTGAGCACTAAGATTTTGCGACTCCACAGCATAATAACTTTCATGATTATTGTTTATTTGTGTTGCAACTAGTCCCAAAGCTAGCAAAACATCTCTTGGAATTTCATATTCCTCAATGTTATTATTAATTTCTGCATCGATGGCTTCATCAATGTTCTGCTGGTTGCGGTCTGCCATTACTTGCGTTTTTGCTTTTATTAATTGTAACACCTGAAAGTGGACACCATTTAGAATGGACAAGTAAATGAAAGTTATCCGTTTAGCTGTGCACATGAACCTCAAAACAAATTCAGATATGGTTTATTTCCTTCCATTGGTAAAAATGCAAGTTAAGAAGATGACTAAAATGAGGCAATTCTGCATCAGTCATCGTGTAGCTTAACCCTGTATTAAAGAGCTCAACCACCCGACCCGCGATAGTACCAATAATATCAACGTCAATCTGCCTAGCCTTTTCCCAAGTATATTGGGGTCGGATTCCTGTCTTACCGGAAGCTGAATACTAGTATTTTACGTGGATTAACTGCCTACCTGACGTCCACAAAGGTCCACAGTTACTAGGTTGCTAGGTAACCTACACTAACTTACTGTGTTGCGAATCGTTCATTACCTTTCCGACGCTGTTAAGCATTTCCTAGATCACCCTTTTAGTTCCATCGACCACTTTTTGTGGTCTAGCAATAGCAAAAGGCGCTGCTATGTTAACGTTTTTTAGTCTTAGTAATAATCATGACCTATGAAAAAATCACGGTTAAGAAATAAAAATATTTGAGCAGAACGCATTTTGATAGTGTTCATGAATGAGTACCGATTATCTATCATTATTTGAAGCAACTGTAGCTTAGAAGTAATACAAATGATTAAAAAAAGTAAAGCAAAGTACTAATTGTTATTAAACATACAAAGGAAAAAAAGTGTTCAAAATCTCTGAAAATATTCTCCGAAATACTTAGAACAGAATAAAAATAATGTGTTATGACGTCTGAAGCACTCTGTGGTTTGAACTATCATAATATTAAAACAACAAGATTTTGAATTTCTTCTTTCCTGAAGTTTTTAAGTACATTCTTAGTACTATATTTTTTACAGTACTCGTTGTTTGTTTCTACCAATAGGTTATTTTACTGAAAAAATCTAATTAGTCCGAAACAAGGAAAAATACGTGTCCAATATTATTTGTATGTCTATATGACGGAATAATTAGGGTTTTTCAGAAAAATTCCCTATTATATAGTATAGTCGGGTATATATTAGTTTTTATTTATTTAATTGAGTATCTAACTCTATATATTATACTCGTATGTATGATATTGATAAGATTTTATTTTCAACATTGTACCTACAACTATTTGTTTTTGCATCCCTCAAATGCTTCTGACTGTCTGCTATAAAATGCCTAAGGCATAGAGTTCACTTTTGTTTTCCTGTAATCTATAGGTAAAGATCTATTATCTCCATTTTTTTCAAAATTTTTGGCTCAGTAGTTTCGGAGATAGAGGGGGTCTATCTCCGAAACTACTGAGCCAAAAATTTTGAAATAATTAAATTTTAAAATTAAAATATGGTAATTTTGCGTGTAATTTCTTGAATAACTTCAAAACTATTTATTTTAAAATTATAAAAAAAATATAACCCTCACAGTTAGCCCTTTCATTGGATATATCACACAATATTATTCAAAAAACTTTTTTTTTATTTTCTTGTTTTACCCCCAAAAGTGACCCCCATAATAGAAATTTAATAATTTGCGTATCACGTCCGTGTTTGGGTCACGGAAATCCATATGTGTACCAAATTTCAACAGAATCGGTCCAGTGGCTCCGGAGAAAACTGGCTGTGACAGACGGACGGACAGACAGACACCCGAGTGATCCTATAAGGGTTCCGTTTTTTGTTCGGAACCCTAAAAATACTTACATGCAGCTATTTTCACTTTCAGCTTCATAATGAACAACGTAGATAATCTCGGCATAGTGGCGCCGCGGGTCGTTGAGAAGCGGAACGTTGCCGTCCATGGATCTAATACAACGAAATAAACAAAACATTAAAGATGATGAAATAAAAAGGAAGCAATTTTCTCAAGGTGGACCGAAAGTAAACTTAGATAATACTGTTCTATGGTTGGGCAATCGTTTCCCCCTACAGTTTTCCACATCTGCCTTTCAGCTACCTTCGTCACACCAGGGTCCTTCCTAGTCTCGCTACGATATGGTGGTGCCAATCTTCAATCAGGCGCCCACTGTGATGATCCTGGCCAATCCATCCTGATGCTTTTGACAGATATAACCCACCCTTACATATATCCGCAGTAATATATAGCTAAACAAATACGTACAATACATTGTCCACTAATATTTTATACGCTTTTAGTATGTTTTCTGTAATCTCTCCGTAGTGCGGCACTTCAGCCGCGCTCAATCAGCTCGCAAGCGCAGGTGCAGTCGAACAAACATAGTCATCTGGAAAAAAAAATATAAATAGCGTTTTAAAGAAGAAATATGGTAAAGTATATATAACTTTAGAGCAAGTAACATTATTATTTCATAAATCATTATTTTGTATTTAAATGTCAGGAAAAACAAATTTTATAATTAATAAGCTTGTACAAAAATAAAAGCTTCTAAGTAAATGGCGACCAAAATTCTTCCGCAAACATTTTACTGTAATACGATTTTTTAGCTTTCATTTCTCAATTTTGAATTTTCTATGAAGACAATCACAAGACAAGACCAAAAACTACCGGAGTGAAATGCTGAAATGACAGGAATTAATTCAGAATCAATAGAGTACTAAATAGAGAAATTTTGCGTACTCTATTTTTTTTCCTAATGTATAAAATTCTTCCGTTACTAGTGATTGACTGACTGCCACAGGCAACTTCTGGTCGTAGAAAGCTAAATTTTGACCTGTAGGTTCCTTGGGGAATGTAGAGAACTAAGAGAGGATTACCCGCGCGTACGAAGTCGCGGGCAAAAGCTTGTATATTATTAATTACGCCTCGTGAGATAGAGTACAATACTCTATATTAGAGTACGGTTTGCTGTTCGTTACTCGTGGATGATATAAAACAAGGCAGTACTTACCGAAGTAGTTGCAAATTACTTTGAATGGTGAAGTGTTTCTGCTACATTTTATATTGCTCTTGATTTTTAACGTATCGTGGAAAAAACCATTAATCAATTTCACCGAAAATAGTTAATTAAAATCGTAACGATAATGTTTAATCACTTTAACGAATTCTAAACAATATGAACGTTTCAATGTTATGCTGTTTTATTTTATAATAGCTTCACTAATTATTAATACGATCCAGTTATTTATTTGAATTAAAATTATGAAAGGGTTAATTTGTTATGATATTGATTGTGCCTTAGCTGAGGTACATTCAACAGCACAAATCTATAGGAAACTTCCGTTTTTAATCAACACGAAGAATAGGGGATACGATAAGATATATCTCTTTATATTTAAAACGCTTTGTACTGACTGATGGATTACCTAATTTACACACTGATATTAATCATCATACTCCCCGGACCAATATACTTGAACCTTGGCACAAATACTAGCCATAGTAAATAATAAGGTTTTCATTATTAGTTTGTATTTTTCTGTCTGGCGGGCAACTGTCCGACAATTGATATCCGGGCTGATGTATATGTTCAAATCGCATAGTAAACTCTGATTGCGCGATGCAGGATTTCGACGTAGTAGTTCGCTGCTAGTTGGATAGATGGCGTTGCGGTTATTTTTGTTGCGATGTAGATTTGCTCCGTTGGTTTTTCTTGTGCCGGCATTGAAGCCGCTACATATACACCATGTCCTGAATTCAGACAGATACTTTTTCCCGGGAGTATGTTGCCTTTGAATAATTTCAGACATTCTCGCGGGCGAAGCCGATGTCAGAAACTAGTTAGTTATAACATAAAAAGGGAAAAAAATAATTATGCATCAATGAAGAAAAGAAATGTCCCTATTGAAGAGTGATATTTTAGGACAAAACACAAACTCACAGAATTTATTTCAAATAAAACATACAGAGGCAGTTTTGAGAATGAAAGAATAAGAAATGTTGCGTGAACTTCAAAAAATTGAATAAAAAATGGGAAAAAATAAAGATAGTTGTCCGTTCTATTCTAATGGTTAAAATGTAAGTTATGAAAAAGAAAACTAGGAATTATGGTAAAGATTTCATACGTGCATTCATAGGCCACTTCCAACCATGTCCTTTCAAATAAATTGACAAAACGGCAAAAAAAAGAAATTTGTGTAAAGATGTTTTGTTTAGTTTCCAGTATATGTACTAACTATACACGAAGAAAATAAAAATAATAATATCTTGGGTAACATATTATTCACGCCTTGATTTGAGACTAATCAGGAGCACTATAAATTAGTTTGAACCTCTTCTCAACTTATTGTTTCTGTACTCTCGCAAAGGTAAGTACTTACATTAAAATATTATTTTATTGCATGGTAAAGAATAAGACAGAATATTTATTTGCTTAAATTAGGTTCATATAGTCGTTCGTTCCAAATACCTTGCTTACTCATTTACAGCATGTAAAAAAAGTTATGTCAGACTACCCCTTTTGCTAATGTTATTTTTTTTTACATTTATTGCTCAACTTTTAATCTAGTACCTATTTATCATTTATAATATTAATGTTAATGGCTCATGAGGTTCATGAGATTTTAGGTTAATAACAGATAAAATACAAACGTCATTTATTCAAATCATACAGAGTGCACCTGCAGACCTGTGTGTGAGTGCAGTGTGTACTTTTGGAAGACAACTTTTATATAAAGATTCCGGAACGCCCGTCACTATTTACTAACGTTTAAGCTGGGAAGAAGAAACGGAACAACAAACTCGCCAGCAACACACCTGTCTGTTTACTTAAAATAATTAGAATTCATATATTAGTATGCAATATACGATATTTAAACTAAGCTAAGAAGCTCATGTAAAATAGGCACACAACAATGTGAACTATAGATAGCGAATTTCTTTTTTTTAAAAACCTTCAAAACATTGATATTATTACATTTCAGATGACAATGATTCTGCAACTCCTAGTAGCTGCTGTGGCCGTCAGCCTGGGTGTCGACGCTGATCTGGTGCCCGTACCCCCCTACGGACAGTACGTCAAAGAAATCAAACAAACAGCTGACTCGCTGAGAAAAAATGTAGTGTACGTACCTCCTACTTATTGATAATTATATATTAATCTAGACCTAAAAAGCCTGTAATGCCGAGGTTTCCGTCAAAAAGTATTAATAAAAAAAAATGTATATGTTTGCGCATCCGCAAACATGTCCGAGGCGCTGCAGAAGCGAAGCCTCAACACTGCCCTAAACGATTAATTGTTATACTGGACACGAAGGGCACCGTAAGCAGATTGTGAGTATGATGCCCATAGGCTGCACGTGTATAGAGAAGTACAGAAAGCTTTGAAAAGTGTTATCTTTACTTGATTTGAACACCGTGCAAACCTACGGGCTATCATATTTGCTCTCTAAGACAGTGCCCTTCGCTCCCGCTCAATGTCGACATGGTCCTTCAGGTCAGCTGTTACCCAGACCCCAAGTATTTAAATTTGTTCACCCGTTGCATTGGCTCATCATTCAGATGAATAGAGGGCACATGTTGTGGGCATTTGGCGCTGCCCTAAAAGAACATGTATTGGCTTTTAACAACATTATACATAAGGCCATAGCTGCCAGCGTAATCTTCACATATTTTCAATAGCTTGTATAATCCACAAATCGACGCGCTCAGCAGCACCATTTCGTCTGCATAGCTCAGATTGTTTATACACACATCATCAATATAGCATCCAACATGCCGACTACTGAGCGCACTCATCGTTGCGCTCAGTAGTCGGCATGTTGGATGTAAAGATTAAAGATTGAAAAGTGTGGGTGATGTTAACCCACCTTGTCTCACTCCACACTCAAGCCTGTATTTCTCCGATAATGTGCCCGCCCATCTGACACTGTAAACCTGGTGTTCGTACCAATACTTGAGGATGGTAACAAGTTCATGTTGCATGTTTATGCCCTCAAGCTTTCGCCACAATACATCATACGATACCAGGTCAAACGCCCTTGACAGGTCGAGGAAACACGCATAAACTGGTGTTTTGCGATCCGTGTAGTATCGGACGGCATGCTTGAGACACAGTATTGCACTCTCTGTAGATAATTTGGGCCTAAACCCAAATTGATTAACGTGCAGTGACACGTGACTATTTAACCGTGTCTCAAGCAAACTGTCAAACACCTTTGCTATCAGTAAACAGTAGCAAGAGAGAGCCTGTAGTTAGTTTTATCGGATATATCACCGGTTTTATTCTTCAAAATAGTCATTATTAACATTCACATGAAGTCGTACGACAGGTAGGAATGGCTCAGGCATAGCGAGTAGAACACAGCTAACACCCTGACACATGTGGGCTTAATGCAGGTACTCAATACTGAGGCCAACGTGCCCAGGAGACTTGCCTCTGGTCATGTGTTTTATGATTTTATCAACCTCTCAGACCGAAATCCTTGTCTCCATCACTTTCACCGGCTCTGCAGTATTGACCACCTCTTTTGCCTTTCAAACTAAGGCTTTACAGAAAAGTAAGACTTAAATGAATTAGCTATGTCTTTCGGTTCACTAACCCCATCGATGCTCACCGGTAAGCCAGGTCTAAGCCTTCTTGGTAGCTTACCGAAAACCACGAAAGTCTCCGTTTGAGTGCTTCATAGCAAGGATGTCCATATTCATTTAGTCCTGATGGTCTTGGCACTATTTAAGCCTTGATTTGGACACCCGTCTACTTTCATACATTTCGCGACATACTTCCCCGCATTTAGGTTTGCCCCATAACACTCATTCAATAAATTTTGTTTTGGCCAGCCGGTGACCCTCGCTGACATTTTTGTTCCACCCTACTACATACGAGACAACCACACCCGCCCTCGTGCCACTCCGACCCGCCAAAGACGCCTCACGAAGAGCAGTCAACTCACAATATCAGAGTATAATCTGTCAATGATACGCCTGTGACCATCGTCACGGCAGTAAAAGTCAGTACATTATCTACACTCTTCAGGAAAGTCAACAAGCCTGAGCCTCCTATTGTATTCGACGTATACGAAGCAAACTGTTCCTTGCTGCGTACACTCCAAGCCACCCCCTTATTCAACATGATATTTTGATTTACCGTCTGCGGAGTCACGTTTAAATTACACTCAATAATAAGTGGGAAGTGATCAGAACATAACGTGTCATAGTCCACATACACGTTCGAAACAGATTGCCTAGCAGCCTGAGTTACTACGCAGTGGTCCAACCAACTGCATGACCCTTACACGTCACTAATTAAGGTAAACGTATCTGAGTCAATACTTAATATTTCCACATCACCACATAACCAACACTGCTCAGCACAAAATAAACCATATGGTGCAGCATAAAAATCGCTTAAAATATACACAGACTCAATGCCGTATTCATCAATAATTGCACTTACCACACTTAGACAATCCGTAAACTCGCCTACATTGTCCGCTGCGTCTGTTGGCATAAATACACTTATTACTATCACTGACCGCACACCGGCTCTTATTTTAATGGCAAATATACGCTCACTATTACAACGCAATACACATACCTGTTGAAACACGCTACTTCTCCATAACAAGGCAACGCCACCAAAAGGTCGCCCCCGCAGCAGACGTGCAGATGTGTCGCCTGCTGAAGTTCCCGCGTAGCCAAGCTCACTGTGAATCGTACCTAAGTACGGTATTTCCTCAGGAAGTAGCCAAGACAGAGCTCCTTAATGCTATCTACGGAGCGTTTTACATTTTTGCAATTAAAGCTCGCAAAACGAAATTGTCTATCCATTAATGTTTTTATTTAATCCGTCAGCAGATAAAGATCCGTTTGACTTTCGGCGCTTAAAGTTGACAAAGCATGTAAATACTATGCTTCGGGGCCACAAATTCTCGTTGAGATAAGATGATAACTTAGACTCTGAAACCCAGAATTTGTAGGCAGTATGATCCCTTTCTTTCTTCATCAGTATTTTCTCTAAAGACACCGTTTCTTGTGTCTTTAAACGGATATAATTATTTATTTCGCCTTCGCTCGTTTCACTATGAATATTAGTGATAAATACTGGTACTTTCCTTTCTACTGCTTTAAGTCGACAATCCACATCTGTTGCAACACCCGTCTTGCCCAAGTACCGATATTTAGGGTGCTTTCTACGATACGACACTTTTTGCCATCCATAATAATAGTTTTTTTTACATTGCCTCCGTGCAATGTAAAAAACTGGCTGAATTATTGCATCGTTATTAGTAGCGTTCGTGTTGATCGTAGCAATCAGCTGATGCGCTTCATTTGTACTCGTAGTCTGACCAAAGCCCTCACTCTTCGCCAAACCGGTTTCACATACACTCAATATTGAAAGTACTAAATACCCCTCTTCTCTCATGCACCCAGCCCGTAACTGTCCCACTTTAGAGCAAAGAACCTTTCTTAGATAGAGATAGTTTATTACAAAAAAAATACTTTAATTTTGGAGGTCGCTATCATAAAACCAAAAAAACCGACTTCCAAAATTTTTGTTATTTAATACTTTGAATTAATTTTTCACTTTTTAGTTGTGATTCCGCACAACTATATAATTGACATTCACATGTGCCTCCGCCTTGACAGCGTAGGTACTAGCGTTCGTAACATAAGATGTATGATCTGGTGTAAACAATAGTCAGACATGCGACTTTAGCAATCGCTGTCTATTTGCTATCATCTGTTGAGGAGTTCCGTGGCTTATGTCCGAAGTTCTTCATCAGAATTTCAGTAAATTGAAATGGGGTCAATCCGAGAAAATGCTCTTTCTCTTTTAAAAAGTTACTCTATTTCTTCAGGATCTCATCATCAGATCCTCACCTGTTGCGATGGAATCACCAGGAAAAAATAATTTTCCCTATCGATCCAGGTGTCTTCGAGTAATCGGGGAATATACCTTTTTTAAGTTGGTTAAAAAGAAACATCGCGGGGATATAAGTATTTTTGTCTTGGGCTAGCTTCAGTTCCTCGCACATTTAGGATTCTTGTACTATCACATACAACTCTCTTAATTTTTTTCTAAATGATTTAATTAATTGATTATTTACAATATTTATGAATTAACGATTGATTACAAACTCCCTTGTACCTCTTAGGGCGCCAGTGACATAAGACACTGATTTATCCCAGAATGATGCATAATCAACTATTTGTTGCACTAGATCCATGGAGGGTAACATTCCGCTCCTGAACGACTCCAGGCGTCACTATGCCGAGATAGTGCACGTCATCAACTATCATGCAAAACAAGACTCTGGTTGTGTGTAAGTATAACATTGAAATATTATAACAATAAAACACTTAAATGAACACTACTAGCCTTGCCGGTGTTTGAAAAACTTGTTCTAAAAGTTCATTATTATTTCCAGGCCCGTGGATTATTACAAGTATTATCAAATATTTGTGAACACTTCGGCATCTGAGGCTATCAATAATCCAGAAATGGTTGTAACTGAAATCGGAAAACTTATCGATGAGGTTCACGCCAACATTTCCGAGGTATAAATAATGTTAACTATGTTACTATTCCAAAAATAATCTGGACAGTCACAGACAGAGGCTTCGCTCGCGTGATTGTCGAGCATTAGCGTTCCTAGCTACTAGTGGTTGGCCGCGGGGGAGGTGCACCGCGCGGCTGGCCGCTTTTCCAGTTTAATATACAGCCGCTAGTGATTGTACGCACTTATGACAAGGGGTTGCATATTAAACTAGAAAGTCGCGGTTGGCCGCCCCCGCGGCTGACCGCTAGTGCGAAGAAGTGGGCATTGTCTGGTAGTGTGTCAAATGTTATCCGAATCTATTCAGCAATGCTGTGAGATTGATTAACAATTAATAGCTATATACCAGGATTGTATAGGATGGGTGGGATTCCAAAAAAAGAACATGTCGAATTACTTAACTAGGTCAGGTAATGTGATAGCTTTCAGTTTGAATTGTATGTAAGCCCCTCTTAAGTGAATTTTAACATTAATCTTGCTTAAATTATCTATTTTCAGATAGAAGAATTAATTGCAGCCTGCCTGGATCAAAATACGCAACTTTGTGATGAACTTATAGATGATACTGTGAAAGAGAATGCTGATCAATATGGTCTCCAGGCTAGGATTCTGATTGCTGCTGGACGTGCTGCTGTCGAATTTAATTTGCAAAGCCAACAATTTGAAAAAGTCTCGAACTCTTTGACTGCCCATCAATATGTTCTTACATCGCCGACGGAACTTAAACCTACCGTGAATAGAGTATCCAACCTGTACCGATTATTGCATCCTCTTTATCCGCCGGTACGACGGTAAAATCAAAATTTTTCTGTAACAGGATTTAGAGTTAAAAGGAATGAAATATATTATTCCATAAAGTTTTAACGGCATTTCACCGGCCGTAACAGGAACTTACCAACATTTCGCCTCGACTCTGTGTTTCTCCAGCAATGCGAACATGATTTTCGTCTCTAAAACACGTGCTTACTGACTATTGATTTGTCTTTTATCACAATATTATATACTTTGGAATTTTCATTTTTGTTTTATTGAATTGTTCCTCACCGACTTGTACTAGTTGATTAGATGGACTGTGATTTGTAGCGGAGCTTTTTTCAGCTGAATGCTAAAAAATTATGACAATACATGGATTTGAACCTGCCACTGTATTGCCTAATTTTCTTAATTCTCCTCGAGTGGCCAATTTAATTCGCATACAATCAATTGATCGAACTAATGTTTAAACTCTTCAATCTTTAAGGGAAAGTTCACACGTACCACAAGTACACCACAAGTGAATAGTTTTATTGATACATTTTGCGGCCGACTCCAACGATGTGATCAGTACGTCTACCATAGGTTTTATCAATCTATAATACTCGCTAGCGACTGTAGTTAAAAAAATGTGTGAAAACTTTAAAAAACAAGTTTCTAATTATTTTTTTAGTTCTTAACTAAAGTTTTACTTGCAAATTGTTTGCTTGTTAGTTAACAATTTATACAAATAAATTAGAAACTTGTTTTTTCTTTAAGTTTTCATAATTTTTTAACTACAGTCGCTAGCGAGTATAGATTGACAAAACTCATGGTAGACGTACAGGATACCGACCACATCGCAACCACAAGCAACGACGCAACTACACCGACATTTTGTTGTTACCAGAAGCCAATTGTAAAAAACTGCAGTTACAGTATCCACATATTACCACTGCTTGAGCACTTTTTGTAGCTGCTATGTGCTGTGGTTGAGGTTCGTGTGAATTCTCTTTTATTCAATAATACCTGATAATAAGAGATTGCGATCCCCATCCAATTACTTAGCCCGTTTCTTGTGCATTGCATCGTTATTCCTGGGGAAGGAGCTCTAATCTAGCGTAGAAATTGAATTTCTGAACATCCCCAAGTCCGCTATCTCTGGACCCATTTAGGAGGGCCAGGAGAGGGCAGCGCATGCCCTCCTCCGACGCCCGGTGCGTCTGCTGCGGGCCGGGAGGGAGGTCGAGATCCCCTCTCCCTTTTTCGCAGCCTCCTTCTGCGCGATAACTGTTTCGCAGAAGGACACCACCGCGTCCCAGGACTCCTCGCCGCGTCTCTCCCGTCGCAGCGAGAAGTCACTGCCTACCACAGAGATGAGGGCACGGCGCGGCTCCTCCCAGCTGGCAGAGTATGCCATCATCCTTCCCTATTTGTATCTCTTGGCACCAATGGTCCACAAAGTGCGACGACTATTTTTGCAACTTTTGAATTCGTCAGTTCCAAGTTCTTTGCCTTTTTCAAAATCGCGTTCGAGTAGGTAGTAATTAAAACAGCATTTTAATTAAATATTTGGAAAGACTGATGTTTTACGCGAAATATCTAGTCGCTGCAAACCAAATTTTTATTTTGTACTATGTGCGTTGGTAACGTGTGCAAGATAGACGCAATGACAAAAAGGAAAGCAATATTATAAGTGATCAGTCAATTTAGAACCCCCATTTTATAAACAATTTTGTTGTTGAAAGTACCCGAATTCCGATTTTTTAAGCATTTGGGAAATAGTTTTTGGGATTCAATGACAATAAAACGTAATCATCTTGCATTTTTAAAATTTGGGATTCAATGAAAATACAAAATATCTTTGTGTGGGATCCAACGCCAAAAATATTAAACTGGGATTCAAAACTGGGATCTAACGAAAATAAATTTGAAATTAATTTTCATTACGAAAAGCAACCAATTCATGGAAATGACATCAGAAAATTACATACTGTGGAGTTATTTGTCAAACTTTTGATTTGTAGCAAAGAAAAAGTGACATTTTACTGTCTTATCATTAGGGATTTATCATTAAATGATAAATTATTAATATTTTGCCAAATCCACTTCAAGGTATGGACCTTGAAGTGGATTTGGCAAAATATTGAAAACTAAATCAAAAAACCAAACCAAAAAATTAAAAAAAAAAACAAAATATTGGCCAGAAATTGGGATCAAATTAAGAATGCTATCCATGGGGATAGCATTCTTAATTTGATCTCAATTTCTTTATAACGGTGTTGAAGAAGGGCCTTCGCCCATGTCCGCTAATACCTGTTACTTTAACTTATAAAAAGCTAAAGCTGTTAAAAGATGGAACCCCGGTTTTATGCGGAAACCTGGCAACATAAGGTCACCCGCACGCCTTTACGGCTTACCACTCGTGGCGAGGGGCAAAACCCCGTGATTGTTGAGTTTTAAGATAAGACAAAGTGTTGCGTATCTATATAGGCTCTAAATCTTCATCATCTGCCCAATTTTTTCCCAAATATATTGGGGTCGACTTCAAGACAAACCGGATTCAGCTGAATACCAATATTTTACGCGGAGTGACAGATCTCCACATCTCAATAACTGGGTGACCCGGTACTTTTTGGCCAAACTGGTGTCACATTTTCTGGTTTCTGACAATCCGTAACGACTATCAAAGATCTACAAATAACAGGCGGGACCATCGGATTTAAATAAAGAAAGAAAGAAAACTTGTTTATTTGGCACACATAGGTAAACACAATGTAGGTATAAAAGTTAGGAAGCTTAATTGAAATAAAACAATAATATTGTGTCCCACGACTGCGCCAAATAGGTGCAGTTCAGCAAAATGTCAGACCACTAGGAATTACCTGACGCTGGTTTTCAACTGAACCTTACGTTGAAGTAGTTTTCGAGGAACGCAAGAGTCTCGGTATGATAAGTTATGACGATCAACCATCCACATACCGACTTCAGCAAAAGTGACGTAGCTAGCATGGGAGACACCTGGGACACCCTCCATTAATTATTGGTTGCGCGTTGAGACGGCGGTTGTTGTTTTTTTGGGAGGACAAACCTGTAGCACCAATGGGACACCTCCCGGTATTCCATTTATGCTGCAGGTTTTTGTTTTTTAGGAATTTTATTATTATCACACAAACAAAATCTCGAAAATTTGTGCACCTCGTTCTTTTCATCATTATCAAAACTCAAATAGAATTAACTGTTTACTGACGCAAGTAAACTCAAGAATTAAGAGCGAGCGAAGTGAGCTCGATAATTTTCGTATCCCACCTGAGATAGGTTTTATTTTCTTTTGATTATTTATACCTACTTAAAAAGAAGTAACTTTATGAAATGATGCAAGAAAGCTCACTAACTGAAAAAGGCCCGAACGCAAGAGCGAGCGCAGCAAGCTCAAAAATGTATGCACCCCGGAAAGGTTTTATTTTCTTTTGATTATTCATACGTAAAAATATAAGTAATTTTGTTGAATTGTATAGAAAAGCTCGAGGATAAATAGACTATAGAATGTAAGGGCGAGCAAAGCGAGCTCAAAATTCCCACACACTCCCCATCACGGACAGGTTTTATTGCGTCCCCCGTTAAGGGGTGACACCCGACCATAACAAAAACGTCAACGAACGGTCGAGTGTCACCCCGAAATGCAGAAAACCTCAAGAACTGGAGTTTGGTCGCTGACGCGTATACGAGTGGACGTGTGTTGGTTCTCCGTAGATATTGTGACTCTAAATTATGTGATTGGTCGATTTTAGTTAACTTGTCTGTTGAACATAGCATTGAACTGTTCTGTGTTGAGCTAGATAAGCATGTCATAGTGTGCGTTTACAGACCCCCTAATTATCTGAACTACGCTATATTTGAGTCAGTGATGTAAGATGTATTGGCAAAACTTGCAACTGGTAATAAACTAGTAATTATCTGTGGAGATTTTAATATTAATGTCTTAAAAAACAATTCAGATAGCTGTAGATTATCAAATCTCTTTAAATCATTCAATTTGTTTAATGTGTTCATAGAAACAACCCGTACAACTACAACTACTGCTACATGTATTGATAATGCTTTTTGTTGTGGCAACTACTTAGAGAAAGCCATTGTAAATTACCTTCCTTCTGATCACAGCGGGCTAATGGTATCTTTTGAGTCCAATATACCAATTCAACAAGTGCAAATACAAACCAGACCAATAACATCCGGTAATTTAAATAAATTTAACCGCACTTTAATCGGGAAGTTAAGTGATTGGGACCTTACAATGAAAAATTCTAATATTTTGTATACAGATTTTTTTTCTTTAGTCCAAACCGAATTCAATAATACTTTTAAAAAGAAAAGTAAAACTATCTGCCCTAAGTTTTTATTTAGTGACTGGGCAACTAAAGGCCTCAGAAAAAGTAGGGAAAGACTTTATGAGCTGTATGGCCTTAAGCCTTTTATTAACACTGAAACTTTTAATAAGTATGTAGCTACCTACTCAAAAATTTATAAAAACACTTGTAAGGTAGCTAAGGCTTTATATATAAGCAATAAGGTAAAAACAGCAGACAGTAAAATAAATACGGTTTGGAAAATTATAAATAATGAAACAAATAGGAATAAAAGACATAACACTGATTACGGATTGGAGACTTCTCATGGACTTATTAGCAATAACAAACAAGTTGCTCAAGAATTTGTAAATTTCTTTACAAGTATCCCTATTAAAACTACTGAAGCCCTTAATTCCTCGCCATCGCTTGCTTTTGATTTATTACAGACGAACGTTTCAGCCTGCCCAACTGAGTTTTTAAACATATAAACCCCATAGTAGTAATAAAAACTTTTAAACAAATCAAAATTAAATTGACCGAACATCTATGGGGATTCTCTATCAAAGTTTGTACCTTAATTATCGAGACTGTAGCGCCGTACTTAGCTGTAATATTTAATTTGTGTGTGGATCAAGGACTCTTTCCGGACCTAATGAAATTCAGTAAGGTGATACCACTTTTTAAGTCTGGGGATAGTAAGGACACAAATAATTATAGACCAGTATCTGTGTTGCCAGTGTTTAGTGATGCTAAATCAAATGCTTAATCATTTTAACGCGAATAACATTTTTCATGATAAACAGTATGGTTTCACCAAAGGACGTTGTACAACTGACGCTGGTGTTACCTTACTAAAGCACATCTTTAATGCTTGGGAGGACGCACTGGATGCCATAGGTGTCTTTTGTGATCTTTCGAAGGCGTTTGATTGCGTTGATCACGATACATTACTCCTGAAGCTCGAGCATTATATGAAAAGGTTTGTGTTGTTGCTAAATCAAAATTTTTAAGTGAGAAAATTAAAAATTCTAATAATAAAGTAAAAGCCACTTGGCAAATCGTTAACAATGAAACGGGCAAATCTCTTAAACGAGACAATCAGTTAGAGATTATAGTCGACAGCAAATTAGTGACTGATGCTGCAGTCGTAGCTTAGGCATTTAAATAGTTTTTTTTCCAATATTCCTATAACTACAACTCGCTCCTTAAATTCATCCTCTTCTAAAGCTGAAAACCTGTTGCATAGTAGTGTGCCTAAGTGTAATCAATTATTTAGTTTTGAGCTCGTTAGACCAAGTGATTTAGTGGACGTTTTCAATACACTTAAATCTAAAAACACAGGTGACTTCTGGGGCATTTCCATAAATCTTTTGAGTAATAGTAATAGTAGTAATAGTAATTTATTCAAAGAAATTTGTACATTTTTTTTACAACATAGAGTGCTTAATCTAAAGCTAGTGTACACAACAGTATTAGCATTTGGGGCCGAACTAGGCATAACCTGTATTTCAGCCCTCAACGCCGATCCCCTTGTGTTACAAATAAAAACTTAAATTAGGTATTTTAAATGTTGCCACGCTAAAATGTACGTGCCTAATACAAGATAGAAAAATCTAAATAATAATAAAAAATAATTCAGAAAAATATTACAAGTTGGATGAAGAACAAAACATGGTTGGGTGTGTGAGTAGTCCTCTCTTTGTGTGAGGTGGAGGCGTGCATGAGTGAGTGTGAGAGGGTGTGTGGGATTGCGGAAAAATTGGGACTTGTGATTGTTTGTCTAAGTTTGACAAATAAATATATAAATGAGTACTTATGATGTATAGAGTAGAGTATATGAGTAATATAATAGACATAGTAGCTCCCTATCTGGCTGTAACGTTTAATAAATGCGTGGATTTAGGAACTTTTCCTGATCTTATGAAGAGTAGTAAAGTCATAGCTTTATTTCTCTTTTCTTCTCTTAGGTCTCTCTTCGTGAGGGGGTCAACGCTTTATGGCGTTGCCCGATGCCAAGGGAATTTGTTCCGCTAACTAGAGTTGTAGAGCTAACTAGCGCTAACTAGAGTTGTAGAGCTAACTAGAGCCAGCTAGAGTACTAGAGTGAACTAGAATATATTTGACTAGCTCTACTAGTTCATTATGGTTTAACGGTCTGTCTAATCACGTTATTCAACTATTGAGAGAGAGATTAATTTATTATGTTCACGTTCATACAAAGTGTTGAACGGTTGCTAAATGTTATTGTTGCTAGTAACTCTAAAGTTAGAGTTTACTGAGATTATTTTCTACACCCAGCTTGACTGGAATATTGTTTATTACGATTGAGCTACCAGTTGCTAGCGGTTCATCTCACGGATCTTCACAAACGACCCTGAGTTTTGTATACTTTTCTCATGCACATGTTCCCACTGTAGCACCACGGAACGGAGACGTGGATCGCGGCAGGTGGAACACCGTGCCTTAATTGGGGGTTAGGGACTAGTTTGAAAGTCTACTAAACCAGTGTTTTAGCTGTAAGTACCTACTTAGTGCTTATTTCTAAATAAACTGAAATTGTTTAAATGGTACCTACTTGTTTAATTACATTTTATTTCCCTAAATTTATATACCCTCTAAATATACGGGTAGGAGTGTGTTCGAGCACACCCGCCGGGTTACAATTCCTCATCTACTTGTACTAGTTGATTGGACGGACTGTGATTTGTAGCGGAGTTTTTTTCAGCTATATGCTTAAAATAATTACAATACATGGATTTGAACCTGCCACTACATATATTGGCTAATTTCCTTAAGCCTGCTCGAACGTCCAATTTAATTCGCAAACAATCGATTGATCGAACTAATGTTTGAACTCTTCAGAATAGAATAGAATAGAATAGAATAGAATAGAATAGAATAGAATAGAATAGAATAGAATAGAATAGAATAGAATAGAATAGAATAGAATAGAATACTCTTTATTATGTACACCACATAAGTTACAGAAAAGATAGATCAGAAACATTACATAGGGTGACACAATGGGCGGCCTTATCGCTAAAAGCGATCTTTTCAAGACAACCTTTGGATGGATTCTAAAGAAAAAAAGGAGATACAGTAGTACTCCTTAAACCTTTAAGGGAGAGTTGAGACGTATCACAACACAAATGAATAGTTTAAAGGCACCACCGACCCGCCGACCCACCGCGGTGCACGCTATGCATGGCCACGCGGCGCATTTGAGTTGCGTCATTTGTTTGACAGCGTGGGTCTACGTTTCTACTGCAGTACACGCTACACGACAACGACTATGTACAACTTAAATATGGCCAACCGCGGCACACGGAGAGGCATCGCGCGTTTTTTTTGCAAGAATATGGTTTTGGTATAGTCGTAGGTTAATATTTGTGTCAAGCGTGTACCACGTGCACAGCAAGCATGGTGTTGATAGCTTTGAGCAACGTGGGCGCCATATTCGAGCAAGCCACGCGTGTGCCAATGACGTTAATGGATGCGTAGCGTGTTCGTGGACTACAGTGGAAACAATCTCATACATTTTCATGCAAGGCGAAGTCTCACACACTTGCGTAGCCTTTCTGCGCGTTGCGGTGAGTTTCCGCCTTTATTGATACATTTTGCGGCCAACTACAACTGTGGTATCTGGATACCGGCCACATCGCAACCACAAGCCACAACGCAACCACACCGACATTTTGTTGTTACCACAACGCAATTGTAAGAAATTGCAGTTACAGTACTCACACATTACCACTGTTTGACCACTTTTTGTAGCTGCGATGTGCTGTGGGTGGATGTGCATGTGAATTCTTCTATATTCAGTACTTCAGTACCAAATAATAAGAGATTGCGATCCCCACCCAATTACTTAGCCCGTTTCTTGTGCATTGCATTGTTATCCTAGGGGAGGGAGCTCTAATACAGCGTAGAAATTGAATTTCTGCTGGTAACTCACCACTGACCGCGACTGTACCTACGTCAAGTATATTTAGCGAAAATGAATTAAAAACATCCAGTCTGTGTAGTAGTTACTTACCGAGACTCCTCCACGCCTCAGAAAGCAGATCTTTGATGTCGTTACGAAAATTTGAAACCAGCATTGCCCAGGGAGGGTAGCGGGTAACCAAGTTGCTAGGTTGTGGACGTCAAATTAGCAGTGGCTCCATGTAAACTACTGGTATTTAGCTGTATCCTGTTAGACTGGAAGCCACTAACTTCGTTGGGAAAAGAATACGCAGATTTATTTTCACTTACTCATTATTAGTTCCTGGAATCAACGCATTCGAATGTTATTTCCTAAACAATAAGCTATTCTTATTCTTATCATTATTTGAATTCCGTTACATTTTTCTTTCTTCATAGTTTATTGAATTATTCATCTAGTTAGGGAAAAGTTCTAATTATTGGATATCAGCAAAATTTCAGCTCTGAAAGCGAAGTGAATTGAATTAAAATTACAACGTCGTAGACACCAGTTTTGTTTGTATTATTTAGCCTCCGTTTGTGTTAGTAATACGAGTAAACGTTTGATGATTAGTTATACAATCGGGATCTGATTAATGTTCTGTCTTAGTTTTGGGTGAGATGTTATTGCTTATTAGTTTGTAGATTAGATATAATTATAATGATCGAATTTTAAGTATTATTTCACACAGGCTTTCGTCAAACGTCACAGCTGTTTCGTGCCCTAGCTGCACGGTTCAAATTGTTCTTTTTCTATGGAGAAGACATATATATATATATATATTTTTTTTTTCAAATAAATGAAACATAATGTTAAATACATCATAGTGAACAAATACACATATAAGAATCAAACAACGGTTGTCAAGGAAAACATATATTTTATTTTTAGAAAATGGTAGTTACATAAAAGAAGAATAAAATTTTTGGGATTCGCATTCTTTTCGAAAGCGCTTGGGTAGGTATATCGCACAATGTATTATTTTAGTTGTAAACTTGTGATCAAGCCGACACGATAGAAAAAAAGAGTGATTGGGAAACGTTAAAACTCTTAATTAGAGATATACCCGTGTCTGTTAAAGCGAAGTTATCAGCAAGGAGAGTGTTTATACAATACTTGGTACAAATTCTTTGCCGCCATCACGTGTTTTTCTAGTTTTTGCACTCCGTTAATAATAAAGCTGTGTGCACTAAGATTTTGAGATTCTACAGCGTAATAACGTTCATGATTATTGTTTGTTTGTGTTGCAGCTATTCCCAAAGCTAGAAAAACATCTCTTGAAATTCCGTATTTCTCAATGTTGTTATTAATTTCTTCATCGATGGCTTCATCAATGTTCTGCTGGTTGCGGTCTGCCATTGCTTGCGTTTTCGATTGTATCAGTTGTAACACCTGAAAGTGGACAATATTTAATATACAGGAAAGTAAATAAAAGTTTTCCATTAAGCTGTGCATATAAACCTCAAAACAACTTCAGATGTGGTTTTTTCAGAAGAGTTCCTAGATGCGGCAATCTTGCATCAGTCATCGTGTAGCTCAACCTTGTATTTAAGAGCTCAACCAGTCGACCCATGATAGTACCAATAATACCAACATCAATCAACCTAGCCTTTTTCCAACAATGCTGGAGTCGGCTTCCAGTCTTATCGGAAACTGAATACTATTTTACATGGATTGACTGCTTGGACTGAGAGGGCAATGCTTGGAGTTTCCTTGCGTGATCGAAACAGAAATGATGATATCCGCAAAAGAACCAAGGTTACCGACATAGCCCGAAGGATGGCCAAACTGATGTGGCAGTGGGCAGGGCACATGGTCTGCTCGCAGAACAGATGGTCGATGGGGCCGAAAAGTTCTGGAGTGGCGACCACTTACCAGCAGACGCAACGTTGGAAGGCCTCCCACAGGGTGGACCGATGACCTGGTGAGGATCGCGGGTAGCCGATGGATGCGAGACGCACAGGACCGGTTATTGTGGCGATACTTGGAGAAGGCTTTTATCCAGCAGTGGACGTCTTTTGGCTGATAATTATGATGATCTATTGTCCACAAACCAGTTACTGGGTAACTTATACTAACATACTTTGTAGCGAATCATTCATTACCTCTTCGACGCTGTTAACGATGTCTTTGATCACCTTTTTAGTTCCATCGACCACCTTTTGTGGATTAGCAACAGCAAAAGGTGCTGATTCGTTAATGTTTTCCTGATAGTCTTCGTAATAATCATGACCTCTGAAAGAATCACGGATAAGAAATAAAAATATTTGAACAGAACGCATTTTGTGAGTGGGCGTGAATGAGTACGTACTATCAATATTTGAAGCAACTATAGTTTAGTTATAAAAATGTTTCAAATAAGTAAAGAAAAGTATGTTTCCGATTATTTTATAAAAATTGAAAGAAAACGAAATGTTTTAAACTTGAATTCGATATAACACAAAATCTCTAAAATATTTTCCGACATATTTAGAATAGAATAGAAATTTTCCGTTTAATATATAATTTTATACGACTTCCAAAACAAACAATATTCTTTATTAAAACACTTAAAATAAAAAAAATCCCAACTAAAATAAGGCGTCAAAAAATTCGTCAGCATCGCTGTCCACTGGAAGTGAGCCCAAAAGACTGGCGGCATTGCAAAATACTCTATGGTTTGAACTGACAAAAAAAAAAGATTTTCACTATCAAAGCTAGGTGTCAAAATTCCTGAAGTATGATGGTGAAGTTCTTGACCATATTATAGTTGTCAAAAAATAAAAGGCCCGTTTTGTCAGCAGGATATAACATTGCTTTACTAGTAAGTATGAAAGAGACATAAAAATAAATCTCTTTCGCACTTAGTGCTAAAGCAATCTTCTATCCCTCTCTACTCTGCTATCAAATCGGACTTATTAGATTTTGGTGACTACAGTAAGAAGTTGACGGTAGTATCGTCACAGTATTATATTTTTGCAGTAGATAATCATTATTTTTTTCAACCAATAGGGTATTTTATTGGAAAAACCTAATTCATACAATTTTACCAGCGACGTGACGTCACGCATGTTTTCAACAACCTGTATCGTCTTAATTTTTTGCTAACGTGAAAAATTACATGTTCAATATTTTTTGGATATCTGTCTGACGGATTCTGTCTCGGAATTTGATTTTTAAGGTTCCGAACAAAAAACGGAACCCTTATAGGATCACTCAGGTGTCTGTCTGTCCGTCTGCCACAGCGAGTTTTCTCCGGATCCACTGTACTGATTCTGTTGAAATTTGGTACACATAGGGACTTTTATGACCCAAACACGGACGTGTAAAGGTGATTATTAAATTTTTAGTATGGGGTAACTTTTGGGGGTCAAACTAGAAAATAAAAAAAAGATTTTCGAAAAATATCGTGTGACATATCAAATGAAATGACTTACTGTGAAAGTTTTAATTATATATTTTCATAATTTTTAAATAAAAAGTTTTGAAGTTATTCAAGAAATTAGACGAAAAATTACCATCCCCCCTTATCTCCGAAATCACTGAGCTTAAAACTTTGAAAAAAAAATTTGCAGATAATAGCTCTATACCTAAAGATTACAGGAAAACCTTAAGAAGTCTGTAGTGTTAAAATAACATGTTAAAACAATTAAATTGGTTCGGAACCTTTTGCATGCGAGTCCGACTCGCACTTGGCCAGTTTTCAGTAAAATACCCTATTGTTTAAGTATAGTCGTGTATTTATAGCTATTATTTATTTATTATATACTTTATTGTACACCTCATAACAAGCATAGGAAAATCGCTTATAAAAACTAGTGTACAATAGGCTAGTTTCCACCATCAATAAATTGCAAATTTATTTAGGCCGTCAGTTAGAGTATTAAAAAATAATGGACACGTATTTTTTGTTTTTGAAAAGCAATGAATATTGACAAAGATAAAACGCATCAAAACTCGGGAGATGGGGCTGGTGACGTCACGTCGCTAGTAAAATTGTACTATCGTAGTGACGTCACGCGAGTTTTCAACGCACTGTATCTTCGTTATTTTTTGTTTACGTGAAAAAAGAAAAAATACTTGTCGGATATTTTTTGGAAATCTATCTGACGGACTAATTCGTTTTTTTTCAGTAAAATATCCTATGGGCGGTCTTATCGCACAGGGCAATCTCTTACAGACAACCTTTGGATGGACTGAACTAAAGAAGTTAGATTTAGGGCGGTCAGTGTACAAACATCATAAATAACATTAATAGAGAGACATACATATGAAAACAAATACATACAATACTAAATAATATACTAATAAATATCAAAAATATAACAGGGAAAGGAGACAAAAAGTTATAGTGAGAGGTAATGTTCCTCCACTAATTTTTTAAACGTTAGTAGCGTTTGAGCGCGCCTCACATCTATGAGTAATGCAATCCACAAACGAGCTGCTTGAATAGTGAACGATTTGTCAAAGAAGGATGTGGAATGCATACGAATACTTAATTTAAGATTTTCCGATGATCTCAAGGACCTAGAATGTGTGTCACAGAGAAACTGAAAGCGTTCTTTAAGATAAAAAGGAGTAGAAGGATTAAAAAGCACATTATAAAGTAAATAAAGTATGTGGGCATTCCGGCGAAGGCGAATAGGAAGCAGTTTGAACTTAGTACGAAAATCAGAAACATGGTCATACTTGCGCAAGCCAAATATGAACCTGATGCAGAGATTTTGAAGTCGCTCAAGCTTGTCCAATTGGTCTTGGTGGTCTTGGTCGTGGCTATAGCTAGCTTCTACCAGCGGCTTCGCCCGCATGGTCCCTAGGGAACATACTCCCGGGATTATAAGTAGCTTTTGTCCTTTCTCAGGCTCTACACTTATAATGTACCAAATTTCATTTCATTGTATAACATAAATTATAATTTTTTTCAACATTGTACCTGCTACTACTTGTTTCTGCATCACCAAAGTGCTACTGACGTCTGACTAACTACTGGAAAATGCCTAAGGCAATAATTTTGCCTCTGTACATTTGTGTGCGAAAAGAAGTAAATAAATATGTAAAAAATTACTCACAAGCAGCTAGTTTCACTTTTAGCTTCATCATGAACAACGTGGATAATCTCGGCATAGTGGCGCCGCGGGTCGTTGAGAAGCGGTACGTTGCCGTCCATGGATCTAATACAACGAAATAAACAAAACATTAAAAATGATGATATAAAAAAATCAAGCAAGTTTTTCAAGGTGGACCGACGAATGATCGCTCAATACAATGGCGCTTTTGATATCTGCTATAGTCGAAGTTAATACTGTTCTACGGTTGGGCAATCGTTTCCCCCTACAGATTTCCACATCTGCCTTTCAGCTCCCTTCGTCACACCAGCGTCCTTTCTAGGCTCGCTTCGATGGTGGCGCCAATCTTCAGTCACTGTGATGATCCTGGCCAATCCATCCTGACGCTTTCGACAGTTAAACCCGCCCATACATATATCCGCAGAAATATATAGCAAATACATACAATACATTTTCCACTATTATATTATGCGCTTTTAGAATGCTTTCCGCAATATCTCCGTAGTGCGGCACTTCAGCCGCGCTCAGTGCGCAAGCGCAGGTGAACAGCAGGAGTCGAACAAACATAGTCATCTGAAAAATAATACAAATATCGTTTTAAATAAGAAACACAGTATATCTGATTTTAGAGCGGGTAAATAAAGAATACAGACACATTTTATATCGAATTTAAATGATAGGTTATTTTTTATAATTTATTATTTTGTACATAAACAATAAAAAATAAAAGAACCTAAGTAAACCCTAAAATATGGCATCCAAAAAATCCACCGCAAACTTTTTGTTGTAATTTTTAATACGATGTTTTATCTTTCACCACTCAAGCATGAATTTTCTATGAAATCATTCCCAAGACAAGAACAAAAAATTAAATGCCGAAATGAAAGGAATTAATACAGTTTAATTCAGAATCAATAGAGTATTAAATAGAGTATTTTTGCGTATTTCATTTCTTTTATTTTTATATATCGCATTTTACAAGAACAACGTGACATCTTACTTTCTACAAAAATGCGGTATTTTAAAAGTGAATTTCACTTTAAAAAAACCGCGTTTTTAGAAAATAAAATTCGACATTGCGGTTTTGAATATCAAATAATAAAAAAAACGTTTTTATTAGATGTTACGTTGTTCTTGTAAAGAGGCGATATATAGATAAAGTACGCCTGCGCAAAATAGAGTACAGTACTCTACATTAGAGTACGGTTGGCAACCCTATTACAATCGTCAATGGTAGATGGTATAAAACAAGGCAGTACTTACCGAAGTTACAAATTACTTTGAATGGTGAAGAGTTTCTGCAACAGTTTATATATTGCTCTTGATATTTACCGTATCATGGAAAAAAAACATTTATCAATTTCACGGAAAATAGAAAATTAAAAGCGTAACGAAATTAACTAATCATAATTGGAAAAACACTGTATTCTAATCACATAGAACGAATTCTAAACAATATGAAGTTTCAAGGTTATGCTGTTTAGTTTAAGTATAGGTTAATCAGCTGCACTAATTATAAATAAGATCCAGTTTTTATTTGAACAATAATTATGAAAAGGTTAATTTGTTATTATATTGATCTTGTGTTATAATCTTGTACATTAGCTAAATAGGTAAGGTACAGTCAACAGCACAACTCTGTAAATAACTTCAGTGTTAAATCAAAACAAAGAAAAGGGGTTATGGTAAGATAGATCTCTATATATAAAATGCTTTGTCCTGACTGATGGATCAATGCACAGCCTAAATCGCTGGTCGTAGGGAATTATTTGGAATTCGTATTTATAAAATTGTTCGAAATTTCTTCGATTATTGATAAAAATCGTACTCCCTAAACCACTATACTTGAAACTGGGCACAAATACTGGCGACAATAAATAATAAAGGTGTTAATTATTTGTTTATCACGACTACCCCCAAAAGACTATATTGGGTGTTCAACTTTGTATGAAAAAATGTCATTCCTTGGCCAAATAAACTTAATACAATTTTGGCGTGTTTAAGTTTGCATGTAAGATTGATCATAATAAATAAAGTTTGCATGTAAGATTGATGATATTGATAGTTTATTACCTCTTCACGACATAATGGGGAGTACCGGAGGACGCAGCTTTGGAAGGCCTCTCACAAGGTCGACCGATGACGTGGTGAAGGTCGCGGGTAGCCGATGGATGCGAGACGCACTGCACCGGTCGTTGTGGCGACGCTTGGGGGAGGCCTATGTCCAGCAGTGGACGTCTTTCAGCTGATATGATGATGATGACATAGTGGGAAGCATCGAGCACACATATATACCATGTCCTGGATCCAGACATAGATACTTTTCCCGGGAGAATGTTGCCTTAGGATAATTTCAGACATTAACGCGGACGAAGCTGGTGTCAGAAGCTAGTTAATTATAAGATAAATAGAGAAGAAGTGATAAAAAAAAATTATGCATTAATGAAGAAACGAAAAAGACAGTGTCCCTATTAATGAATGATATTTTAGGACTCAAACCCATAGAAAACTCAAACCCATAGAATTTATTTCAAATAAAATATATGGATGCAGTTTTGAGCATGGAAGAATAAGAACTTTTGCGTGCAACTTCAAATAAATTGAAAAACGGCAATAAAATAAAGACAGTTGTGAAAAAATGTTTTGTTTAGTTTCCAGTATCACTCTCTCGCTAACTGTACACGAAGAAAATAAAAATAATAATTCCTTGGTTAACCTACATATTATTCACAATGTTATCAGAAATTATATAATCACCCTTGACTCGAGACTAATCAAACACTATAAATTAGTTCGAATCTTTTCCCAAGTTACTGTTTCAGTACTCTCGCTAAGGTAAATACTTACATTAAAATGTTATTATAGACTAGAATTAAATAGAATATTTATTTGCGTAAAATATGGCACATGTGGTCTCATGTTAAAGTCATTCCACATATTTTGCTTACTCATTGTCAGCATGCAAAACCTGTCATGTTAGACTACCCCCTTTTTATTAGGATTCCGAAAAAAAAACGGAACCCTTATAGGATTACTCGGGTGTCTGTCTGTCTGTCCGTTTGTCACAGCCAGTTTTCTCCGGATCCACTGGACCGATTCTGTTGAAATTTGGTACACATATGGACTTCTATGACCCAAACACGGACGCGTTACGTAAATTATTTACAGGAAAATTACTATCAAAAGTCTGTAGTGTTAAAATGAAATGTTAAAAAAAAAATTCGTTCGGAACCCTTTGCATGCAAGTCCGACTCGCACTTGGCCAGTTTTTTAATTTTGCAGCCTCTCCGCTTAAATTGATAAAATGTGGGGATAGAATTGTATGAAAATACCTACTTTTGTTGTCTGTACCTACAATTTTATTTCAACTTTCCTTAGGAAAATGCCCACAGAGTTGTAATTTAACATCTGCAGGGAATTATTTTAAGAATGAATTTAGAATCTTATCTGCTGCATCATTTCACTGCGACAGCTACATTCATATTCACCTAGTAGCTGTGCCGATTGTAAAAGCCAGTAATAAAATTATCATCTTGTCCCTCACACTTATTCTAATAACTAGCTGACCCACGCTACTTCATCTACGTCACATTTTCATTAATGCTCCACTCCTTTTGGTCGTAGCGTGATGTTGTATAGCCTATAGCCTTTCTCGATAAATGGGCTATCTAACACTGAAAGAATTTTTTAAATCGGACCAGTAGTTCCTGAGATTAGCGCGTTCAAGCAAACAAACAAATAAACAAACAAACAAACAAATAAACAAACAAACAAACTTTTCAGCTTTATATATTAGTATAGATAGTATAAATGACTGGAGATCACTCAGCGCTTGCCTTACTTTGCACGGTTTGTCTGCTGCGAATATAAAGCGAGATGACCCTTTTTAGGGTTCCGAAAAAAAAAACAGAACCCTTATCACTCCGGTGTCTGTCTGTCTGTCTGTCTGCCCGTCTGCCAGTTTTCTCCGGATCCACTGGACCGATTCTGTTGAAATTTGGTACACATATGGACTTCTATGACCCAAACACGGATGCGTTACGTAAATTATTAAATTTTTAGTATGGGGTCACTTTTGGGGGTCAAACTAGAAAATTAAAAAAAAAAGTTTTATGAACAATATCGTGTGACATATTAAATTAAAGGGCTTACTGTGAGGATTATGTTTTTTTTTTATAATTTTAAAATAAACGGTTTTGAAGTTATTCAAGAAATTAGACGAAAAATGACCATTCCCCCCCTTATCTCCGAAACTACTGAGCCAATAATTTTGAAAAAAATGGAGATAATAGATCTTTACCTAAAGATTACAGGAAAACCTATTAGAAGTCTGTAGTGTTAAAATATCATGTTAAAAAAATTAAATTCGTTTGGAACCCTTTGCACGCGAGTCCGACTCGCACTTGGCCAGTTTTTTTTTTTAAATCCATCCAAAGGTTGTCTGGCAGATATCTATAGCTACTAACGATAAGTCGAAGTCATTTAATATGTATAAAACTGACAAATGTTTTTGGGAAAAATAAGGAAAATATTTCCATGAAATCGTCCATGGAAGAAAATGATCAATACAATCCGATTAGGTTTTATGATTTCTATTTACATATTTAATTTTTAAAAAACTTTGCAAAGGCACTCGGTTGAAAATCACACATATCCAACAAACTGTCATTGTAGCTGAAATAAGATTTCGGCTGATTGTTTCGGCATGGTCAAAAACTTTTCAATTCCCAGTGAGCCCATGATACGTCATGACCAGCTGTGGGCCAAAAATTATCCGTTGCAGGTTTCACCTTCCAGTCGCCGTCAATGACGCCAGAGACGAACTCGCGAAGAGAGTTTCTGAGATGGTAGTGCTAGACCGTACCCACTTCTTCTCCTACCTTTCTTACAGATTCGTACATTAATTTGCCAGAGATCAACTGAACATCATGACAACAATTGGGCTACAAATTACAGGGAGACAAAAATGGCAATGTTAAGCCTATCATGAGACTAACTAAACGACTTCTCAACCTAAGTAGAAATACCCTCCGAATCATCATCATTCCCCCCTAAAAGAGGTCATTGCTCCCTAAAAATATCTTTTTAACATATGCGCCATAGACAGCCCAATGTGCAGAGGTTGCTTCGACGCCGAGAAATCAGTCGCCGACTTCATTCTGAAAATGACGTCGCTCCGCGAAATCTTTGAAGCGCCCAGGAGTGTTCTATGCAAATGTGCGGAGCTAGGCTGGCTAACCTAGCCTGGACTCCTACGCACAACGGAGCGAATGGGAGTCTAAGTACAAATGACGGAATCTCAACTCTACTCCCTCCGTTGCGGGGGTAGTCTTTTCTTCTGGATAGAGTTTCCCATTTTCAACTTTACGTAGCTCTATCGCGTGTAACCCTAGCAACTTTCTTCGTGTAAAGCGATAACATTAAAACGTTTCAAATTACGAAAAATTACTAGGGCTGATCGGCGTTTTGAATAGAAGAGGTGATACAGCCAATGCCTTGCATTCTAATGGGGTCAAGCAATGCTAGAAATTGACTGTTCGTACAGCTTATCTTAGCGATCTTACCTAGCGACATCATTTTATTACACGACATACTCGTACACGCGAACGAGGTCGCGAGCAACAGCTATCTATCTTCTAATGCATAATCCTCCGAAATGGCTTGACCAATTTTTTTATGAAATTTTTTGTGTGTTTATTAAAAAAACAACGTTTGTCGGGTTAGCTAGTTTATTAATAAAATAATCTTCAATTAACTACAGATACAGTTTAAACATTAATATAATGTTTCAGATGACAATGACTCTGCAACTTCTAGTAGCTGCCGTGGCCGTCAGCCTGGGTGTCGACGCTGATCTGAAGCAAGTACCCCCTACGGATAGTACGTACAAGAAATCAATCAATCAGTCGACGCGCTGAGGAAAAATGTGTTGTTCGTACTTATATTGAAAATTATATATTAATGTAGTCCTAATAGACCTAAAAGGCATATAATGCCGAGGTTTCCAGCCCGTAATTATCCAATGCAGAGCAAAGAATTCTTTTTCGATAGAGCAGACACGAACATTACAAAAAAGTACACCGCGATAGAAAAAATAACAAGTCACACCATCACAGTCAATCTACTATCACACAAATGCTCACAAAAAATAAAAAAGTATTTTTTTTTTTCGAGTTAATATGTTGAAAAGCATTGTTTCTTACAAGTGGGCAAATTGTCAATGTACTCTTTTGAAACCACATGCTCTAAAACGTCAAATTATGCAGACCTTACCTAACGCAAAACCTACCTAAGTACCAATGTAATATATTATAACCCGCTGGTCAAAAATGTGAATTAAATATGGATTTTCAAGTAAGCATTCATATAAAATTTCTAATCAAGTGACCTGCACGTAGCAGCGGTAGCCTGCCGTGTCACTTCGTGGGTTGCTTTAAGTGGTCTCGCAGTAGGTATGTAAAGGTAAAATATTTTAGGGTATAAAACAATCTTTGTCTTGGACTAGCCTGAGTTCCTCGCTGCATTCAGGATTCTAGCATGCTAAGCTCTCTTGATTTTTAAAATTATTTGATTGGCTGGTAATTCCAAATTCTTGAGGATTATTGATTGATTATAAATTCCCTTGTTCCTATTGAGGGCGCGCCTGGGACTTAAGACACTATTATATCCCCTCGGTGCATAATCCAATTTTTGTTGTACTAGATCCATGGATGTACTAGGTCAATATGCCGAGATAGTGTACGTCACCAACTATCATGCAATACGAGACTCTGGTTGTTTGTAAGTATTACATTGAATTATCATAACAAAACCACACTGAAATGAGCACTGCTTCGCCAGTGTTTGAAAATCTTGTTCTAAATGTTCATTATTGTTTTCAGTTGCCGCCGGGATTATTACAAGGATTATCAAATATTTGTGCACGCTTCGGCATCTGATGCTATCCACAATCCAGAAAAGGTTGTTACTGAAATCGGAAATCTCATCCATGGGGTGCACGCCAATATTTCTGGGGTATAAATAATGTCAATTTTGTTACTATTCCAAAAATTATCTGGACTCAGTCACAGACAGAGGCTTCGCTCGCGTGATGGTTGAGCATTATCCCATGATGACGTACTACAAAGATAAAGAAGTGGGCATGGTCTGGTAGTGAGCCAAATTTTATCCGAATCTATTCGGCAATGCTGTGAGATTGATCAACAATTAATAGGTATATATCCGGATTGTATAGGATGGGTGGGGATTCCAAAAAAACGAAAATTACGAAATACTTACTAGATCAGGTATTGTGACAATTTTCAGTTAGTTTTTTACCTACCACCTACGCCGGGGATCGTGGGAACTTATGCGACTTCCGTAATCCCCGGCTGGTGCCGGCCCGCCTCTGCGGGCCACCTCGGGTCAGCGGGGGAAGTGAGGTGTTTAACTCCCCTCGCGACGACAAAGAGGGGCGCACGGGAACACCACGCACCGCCACCTCGGGTCCGGATGAATGGGGGACGACGGACATCCCCAAGTCCGTCGCCCCTGGACCCAGTTAGGGGGGCCGGAGGAGGGCAGCGTATGCCCTCCTCCGACGCCCGGTGCGCCTGCTGCGGGCCGGGGGAGAGGTCGAGATCTCCCTCTCCCTTTCCGCAGCCTCCTTCTGTGCGATAACTGTTTCGCAGAAGGAGACCACCGCGTCCCAGGACTCCTCGCCGTCGACCATAGCACGGTCTGCGGCCGGCAGCGAGAGGTCACTGCCTACCACAGAGATGAGGGCACGGCGCGGCTCCTCCCAAGTGGCACACTCTGCCAGCGTATGCCACGCCGTGTCCTCCCGACAGTCGACGCAGTGGTGACACCGAGCGTCCGGCTCCCTGCCTACGCGACACAGGAACCTGGAAAAGACAAGGGGCCGTGCCTTCTCCCGAGCCACAGGTCGAGTACTGGCCTGATGGCCTCGATAGTGACGAGGCCGGCGGAAGGGCGTGAGAGCCTGTCCCGCCATTCCACCACCAGGATCTCGCGCAGCTCAATGTGCCGCTGCATCAGCCGCTCACCGCGCGCCCGCGCGTCCTCATGCCACCGATGCAGTGACGCGAGGACTTTTGTCTCCAGATCCCAGGGCGCAGATCCGGCCAGTACGCAAGCCGCCTCGTAGGAGATCGTGCGATAACCCCTGATGACTCTGACGGCCATCACCCTCTGCGGCTTCCGCAGAACGGTGATGGTGCTGGCCGTCAGGTCAGTCGCCCAAATCGGGGCCCAATACAGGGCCATCGATCGCACGATCCCTACGTACAACCGCCTGCAGGCGGTGCTCGGGTCCCCCAGATTGGGAAGCAGCGTTGACAGCGCCCCAGCTGCGCCCAGTAACTTGGGCGCCAGCCTCCGGTAGTGGGAGCCAAAATCCCACCGGCTGTCGAGCACCAGTCCCAGGTATTTCATGGTGGACTCGACAGCGATACGGGCCAATAACTATGTGCGATCCCGGTGGCAGCGCCCGCCGGGGGCCGTGAAAGACTATGGCCTCCGACTTGTTGAGGGCCACCTCCAGGCCAAGGCGCCGTATGCGGCTCACCACCTATGAGACCGCGGCCGTCGCCAGTAACGCTGCCTCCCTGTACGAGCTCCCCCGGGCAGTGACCAGCGTGTCGTCAGCGTAACACGTCAGGTCCACTCCCGGCGGGAGCTCGCCCCTCAACACCCAGTCGTACCCGATGTTCCACAGGAGCGGGCCCACGACCGAACCCTGTGGAACACCGCACGACATGGGGTGCTGGTGTCTGCCATCACGTCCCAGATAGGTGACACACCTCTCCGCCAAATAAGCCCCAATGACGCGACGGAGGTAAGGAGGCACCCGATGATAGCGCAGTGCCTCCCGAATACAACTCTAGGGTAGGGTGTTGAAGGCGTTGGAGATGTCCAAGGACACTGCCAACATCACCCCTCCCTGGGACACTGCTTCCTCCGCCAGGACTCTCACTCGCGATATCGCCGTGATAGTGGAGCGCCCATGCCGAAACCCGATCTGGCATTCGGCCAAGTCCGGCCCCTCTCCGCAATTGCAGCCTGCCTGCCTCAACATACGAAACTTTGTGATGAACTTATTGATGATACTGTGAAAGAAAATAACGATCAATATGGTCACCAGGCTAAGGTTCTGATTGCTGCTGGACGTGTTGCTGTCGAATTTAATTTGAAAAGGCAACAATTTGAAGAAGTCTCGAAGGCATTGACTGCCCATCAATATGTTCTTACATCGCCAACGGAACTTAAAACTACTGTGAATAGAGTATCCAACCTGTACCGAGTATTGCGTCCTCTTTATCTGCATTTACCTAATTGTTGAATTTTAGGAGTGGAATAGAAAACAGGACGACGGTAAAATCAAAATTTTTCTGTAACAGGATTTAGAGTTAAAAGGAATGAAATATATTATTCCACGAAGATTCAACGGCATTTCACTGACCGTAACAGGAACTTACCAACATTTCGCCTCGACTCTCTGTTTCTCCAGCAATGCGAACATGATGTTCGTCTCTAAAACACGTGCTTACTAACTATTGATCCGTTTCTTTAATCACAATATTATATACTTTGGAATTTCCGTTTTTGTTTTCATTGAATTATTCCTCATCGACTTGTACTAGTTGATAAGACGGACTGTGATTTGTAGCGGAGTTTTTTTCAGCTGAATGCTAAAATAATGACTTGATGATACATGGATTTGAAACTGCCACTGTATTGCCTAATTTTCTTAATTCTACTCGAGTGGCCAATTTAATTCGCATACAATCAATTGATCGAACTGTTCAATATTTAAAGGAGAGTTCACACGTACCACAAGTACACCACAAGTGAATAGCTTTATTGATACATTTTGCGCCCAAATTCAACTGTGTGATCAGGATACCGGCCACATCGCAAATACAAGCAACGACGCAACCACACCGACATTTTGTTACCATAACGCAATTGTAAGAAATTGTAGTTATACTGCTTGACCACTTTTTGTAGCTGTTATGTGCTGTGGTTGATGTTCGTGTGAATTCTCCTTTATTCAGTAATACAGTAGGTACCTACTAATAAGAGATTGCGGTCCCCATTCAATTACTTAGCCCGTTTCTTGTGCATTGCATCGTTATCCTAGGGGAGGGAGCTCTAATCTGGCGTAGAAATTTAATTTCTGCGGGTAACTCACCACTGACCGCGACTGTATGTACCTACGTCAAGAATTTTTACCGAAGATTAATTTAAACATAGTGCATGATTCGAGTTGGTCGTTTCCTATGGAGAAGTGGTGGTTCCTTTTGTATTTATTTTTTGGTGTACAATAAAGTATATAATAATAAATAAATAAATAAGAAATAATATATTTGTTGTTTTTCTCAAATAAATTAAAAAGGTAGCAATTATTATTGCGGTTCAATAGCGACAAACGAGGAAAATTTCATATTCCGCATCCATGCGAAGTCGCCCCGGTGATATTATCTATGTATTTCCAATGACAACCAATTGAAGTAAGATTTTTAGATAAACTGAAAGCCGACTGCGCGGTCAAAACCACGGTTGATCCTCAGAACTGCCGACAGATGGCGCTGGTTGTATTCAGCAGGCCGATGACAGTGAACATATCAATCAATATACACTTCACCGGATTATAAAATATCTAGAGAGATTGTAAAATCTGAATAAATTGTCAACTGAACATTTGGAATACTTTAATACGCATAAGAAATTGAAAGTCTATAATCTCACTAAGTCATTCCAAGGAATTACGGACAGACCTAAATTGGCGTCCAATTAGAGCACAAGTCTACTATTTATCCGTTTTAGTGTGATAGTAAACCTGGAAATAAGGCTCTCACTGCTCTGTTTAGATATGAACTCTTATGTGCGCAATAAAGTTACGAATTAAATGTACCTCCCGTTTTTTACTTTTATTTATAGATGGGAAATCATTAAATGACTCCTCTTGCTCTGGGTGGAGCAGAAGGGGGTGTCAGGCTTTTACTGACCCATCTTTGTTCCTCTTAATGCCCTTTGCGTTCCAGGGCCGCGATGACTCTTTCGAACAAAACGGTGTCTAATTTTAGATATAATAATAATAATTTCCTTTCTCTGGGGCCTAACCACCGGTAACCTGGATCCTGCTCCCTACACCGGCGGACTATATTTTTTTATATATTGAAATATTTTTTTATAATGTGTTTTAATTTATAGAATGTAAATTAGTATGCAAGAATAATGAATAAAGATAAAACATAATAATAACAGGCTTTCTATAACAATTTAAATTTTTTTCTTGAAGTTGTTTTTTGTTGACATCGGTTAGGATTGTTTTGCCTTAGCATAGGCCTCCCCCAAATCCTTCCACAGGTCCCGAACTTGAGTTTTTCTTCTCCAGATTGCACCTGCAGCCACTCTCAGGTCACTGTCCCTCATCATCCTCATCCCATCTTTTTGGAGGTCGTCCTCTTTTCTTTTGCACTTTCTAGGGTACCATTCGGCTACCGTTTTGGCCCATTTTTGTCTCTTTTGCTTCTGATAAGATGACTTGCCCATTTCATTTTCTTAATTGTAACAGATACTTCTGTAAGTTTTGTTTTTTGTTGGATAAATTTTAGATTTATTTTATCTCTTCGCTTGACTTTTAATATCCTTCTCTCCATGCTATGCTGGAATGTTTGAAATCTTTTTATGTTTTGCAGAGTTAAAGCCCATGTTTGGCAGCCGTAAGTCATGGTAGGGGTATACACGAGTTGGAAACTTTCCTTTTTAACTTTATTGGTATTGATGGATTTTTCGTTATTTCTTTTAGGGATATTTTGGAGGTATGCCTTACAGAGAGTAAAGTTCCGCACACCTCCATTGTAAAGGGTGGATCGTCCGACTAGGTGGTTGTTATGCCTGGCGGGCTACTGCCCGATAGTTGATATTCGGGCTGATGTATAAGTTCAAATCGCTCGATAAACTCTGCTTGCGCGATGCAGGATTTTGACGTAGTAGTTCGCTGCTTGTTGGGTAGATGGCGTCACGGTTATTTTTGTTGCGATGTAGATTTTGCTGCTTTGGTTTTTCTTGTAGCGGCATTGATACACTATTTTGTATTTCTTTAGAAGTATCATTTGTTGGAGAGATTATCTGGCTGAGGTATACATTTTCATCTACATATTCAATTAAATTATTGTTGACTTATATGGGTAGATTTGTTCGATTCGTCATGATTTTGTTTTTGTTGAGTTTATATGTAGGCCCACCTCATGGCTCTTTTCTACTAATTGGTTGAGCATTGTTTGTAATTGTTCTGGGTTGTCTGTAATGAGTATAAAAAATAATTTAAAATAAGGTAAATAATGATAATAAGTATAAATTCTGAAATAAATAATTTTAGCTATAAATATTTTTTAATATTATAACGAACGATATAATTTCGTCTGATATAATTTTCATTTGTTAAAATTCTCATTCACGTAGTACATACATAAAGGCGCAAATCAACCGCGGTGCACGCTGTGCACTGGCACGCGGCACATTTCAGCTGCGTGGGTTCATTTGTTTGACAACCAGGGTCTACGTTTCAACTGCAGTACATACTACACACCCTTGACTATGTACAATAGGGAATATGCATGCGATTTTTTTATTTGCAAAATGAAATACTTATTAGCTCTAATAAACAATTATGAAATTATTTTTAAATACCTTCATCAGCGATGAAGTTATAAAGCTTCAAAGTTTACAATTAGAAAGAGAAGTCCGACATGAATTGTGACGTCAAAGTTCTTGGCGCCTATACAGCTGCCATAGAAAACAGCGTTTTCGCGAGAGGGACAGATATATTTGTTTAAAATAACTATATCTCGTTTGTTTTTCGAGCAATTTTGATTCTATTTTCACTGTTAGTATTATATTTGTGTATATTTTTGGATAAACTGTATAGATAATAGATATTTTTTTCGTGCATATTCCCTATTGTAGCGTGGCCCACCGCGGCACACGGAGAGGCTACGCACGTTTTTTTGCAAGAATATGGTGTTGACAAAGTCGTGGGTTAATATTCGTGTATAGCGTGTACCGCGTGCACAACGTGCATGGTGTTGACAGCGTTGAGCTATGTGATTACCATATTAGAGCAAGCCTCGCGTGTACCAATGATGTCAATTGATGCATCGCGTGTCCGTGTTTTGCAGTGGAGAAAACGTCATTCATTTTCATGCAAAGCGAAGCCTCACACACGTGCGTAGCCTCTCCGTGCACTGCGGTGAGTTTCCGCTTTAACGATTTACAAAAATAAATGCTCAAAATTAATCAAACAACGGTTGTAAATGAATTTTCTTTATTTTAAGAAAATGTAACTTACATAAAAGAAGATAAAACATTTGAGATTCGCATTCCTTTGGAATAAAGGAGTAGGTATATCGTACTATGTAATTAGTCAAGTTGTAACTTGTTATCAAGCCGACACGATGGAAAACAAGAGTCATTGGGAAACTCCGAAACTTATTATTTCGTGAGATATACCCGTGTCTGTTATGGCGAAGTTTTCAGCAATGAAAGTGAGGAGAAGTGTGTCCATACAATATTTTGTACAAATTTTTTCCCGCCATAACGTGTTTTTCTAGTTTTTGCACTCCCCTAATAATAAAGCTGTGTGCACTAAGATTTTGCGACTCTACCGCATAATAACGTTCATGATTGTTGTTTAATTGTGTTGCAAATATTCCCAAAGCTACCAAAACATTTCTTGAAGTTCGATATTTCTCAATATTGTTATTGATTTCTTCATCGATGGCTTCATCAATGTTCTGTTGGTTGCGGTCTGCTATTGTTTGCGTTTTCGCATTTATCAATTGTAACACCTGGAAGTGGTCAAAATTTAGTAAGGGCAAGTAAATGAAAGTTTTCACATGAACCTCAAAGTTTTCTCATGTTGTGTACATGAACCTCAAAATAACTTCAGATATGGTTATTTCCTTCCATTGGTAAAAATGCTAGTTCAGACGAGTTCCAAGATGCCTCAATCCTGCATCAGTCCTTATGTAGCTCAACCTTGTATTAAAAAGCTCAACCACCCGACCCGCGATAGTACCAATAATACCAACGTCAATCTGCCTAGCCATTTCCCAATCATGTTGGGGTCAGCTTTCTGTCTTACCGGAAACTGTCTACCTATCTGTCGTCCACACACCAGTTACTGGGTAACATATTATGTAGTGAATCATTCATTACCTCTCCGATGCGGTTAATGATGTCCTTGATCACCTTCTTAGTTTCATCGACAACCTCTTGTGGATTAGCAATAGCAAAAGGTGCTGCTTTGTTAATGTCTTTCTGATAGTCTTCGTAATAATCATGACCTCTGAAAGAATCACGGATAAGAAATAAAATTATTTGAGCAGAACGCATTATGATAGTGTTCGTGAATGAGTACGTATTACTCGTATTGTTATGGTAAGTGTGACTGATTTTTGTTTCTGATTTTTTTGTTGATCATTATTAATAATTAATGAAAGCCGAGTTAAAAATTAGAAATTAATCTTATTTTTCGGTGAAATTATTAATAATGTAACTTTAGTAATAATATTTGTAATACATTTTCAAAAGTAACGTCTACGACGCGATGCGTCTTTTTGATATGGTCCAGACATCATAATCGTAATTTATGGGGGGAGGGAAGGATATCCTTCCGATCACTTTGAGTTGAACGAGTCGGGGTGACCCAAGTCCCAAAACTGGACAATTAACTTCGAGTCTTATTTAATTTTATTACATTTACCGACGAGAGTAGTGAAATATTTATTTGGTTCATCGATAACTGATAAAAGTGAAGAATTTCAATTTTATATTCAAATTTGCCAAATCATGAGTTAATTCTTAATAGTGATCGAAAATTAATCACGTTTACCGTAACATTGTCATTATTTGAAACAACTGTAGCGTAGACGTAATAAAAGTGATTCAAAAAAGTAAAGCGAAGTATAATTATAATTCTTTTGAAATATTCAAACAAAAAAAATGCTTCAACTTGGATTCGATGTAACTTAAATGTCTCATCATATTCTCTGACATACATAAAAAAGAATAGAAATTTGACAATGTCATATAATCGTCTGAAACACTATGTGGTTTGAACTATCAAAATTGAAAAAACAAATGATTTTTAATTTCAAAGCTAAGTGTCGGTGTTCTTAAACTGAAGTTCTTTTTTTTTATTTGTGATGGGTTTGCTCTTGACTCTAGTCTAGGTCAGAGAAGACAGAGACAAAGTCTACGATAGAGCGAGCTTACCCAGAAGGAGCCTGTTCACTCTAACTTTCTTGAGCATATTCGTAAGAAGTTGGAAGTAGTATCGTCACAGTAATATATTGTTAGGATTCCGTACCCTAAGGGTAACCAAAGGAACCCTATTACCAAGCCTCCGCTGTCTGCCCGTCTGTCCGTCCGTCTGTCAGTCAGCGGGCTGTATCTCAAGAACCGTAATAGGTAGACAGTTAAAATTTTCACAGATTGTGTATTTCTATTGCTGCTAGGTACGGAACCCTTCTTAAGTCCGACTCGCACTTGGACGGTTGTTTTACAATACTCATTGCTTGTTTCTAGAAGGGATAGGTATTTACTTTTAAAAAAATAGGTGTCCAATATTTTTTGGATATCTATCTGACGGAATAATTAGGTCTTTTCAGTAAAATACACTATCGTTTAAGTAAAGTCGGGTACATTAGTTAACTCATTTCAGTATCTATATATTATAGTTATACTAATAAATATACACCGTGAAATTTTAGTGGTCGTAGTACTACTAATGGCTAATTGTTCTGCCACGGGAAAGCAACCATTAGAATTTCACGCTGTGTAACATTATTACAATTTTTATTCAACATTTTAAGTATTTACGACTATTTGAATGTTAGTCAATAGACTGATTGCTAGAAGTTGCCAAGTTCGCCTTTGTACATTTGTGTGCGAATAGAATTAAATAAAAATGTTACTAAAAGTAACTCACATGCAGACAGTTTCACTCATAGCTACATCACTAACAACGTGGATAATCTCGGCATAGTGGCGCCGGGGGTCGTTGAGAAGCGGTACGTTGCCGTCCATGGATCTAATACAACGAAATAAACAAAACAAGATGATGAAATAAAAAGGAATCAAGTTTCTCAAGGTGGACCGACAAATGATAGGTCAATACGGCGGCGCTTTTTAGGGGCGATTTTGACTGATAAACGAAGTTAATATTGTTCTACGGTTGGGTAATCGTCTCCTCACATAGATTTTCACATCTGCAATCTTCAGTCCGGCATTTCCATTTTGACATCCCATAGAATCCACCCTAGGGTGGATACTCGGAAACGTATGTCCGAGAATCTATCCTGAGCCAGTGTGTTACAAGATAAATGATCATCACACTTGCTCGTAAATTGGGGGTATTATTGTAGTGGGTTGATGTGTGATCCACTGCACCTAGGGTGGAAAAATACAAACATAGATTACATCTATCCACTCTTGCTCAGGGTGGATTCTCGGACGTATGTACGTTTCCGAGTATCCACCCTAGGGTGGATTTTAGGACTGAGGTAGACCTGAGAGTGGCGGTTAACAGGCTGAAGACCAAAATACCGCCCCGGGACCCGGCGGCTTACCTGGAAAAGCCTGGACCCTGGCCTTGGAGGCTCTCGAGCCTCGAGTAAGAGGATTCCTAAGCGCATGCTTGGACAGGGGCCAGTTCTCACTTTGTTGGAAAATGGGGAAACTGGTCCTCATTTAGTAGCCGAGGCGTCCTGCGGTCTCTCCGCCCGTATACCAGCCCATCGTGCTGGTCGATGAGGTGGGCAAGCTCTTTGAAAGAGTAATTGCAAACCGCCTCATCAGGCGCCTAGTGAGGGTGAAGCCGGATTTGGCGGAGAATCAGTTTGGTTTCCGCACGGGCCGCTCGACGGTGGACGCCATCATGCGCGTGAGACCCTCTCGACGGGGACGCGGTTTCCCGAGATGGGGTCGTCTTGGCGGTGTCTCTAGACATCGCCAATGCCTTCAACACCCTGCCCTGGAAATACATCAGGGAGGCACTTCGGTATCACCGGATGCCGACCTACCTCCGTCGCGTGGTCGAGGCTAAAATGACGGGCAGAGCCATCATCTGCCCGGGCTACCTGGGAGAGTGCAACCGGCGAGAGATGTCGTGCGGTGTTCCACAGGGTTCGGTTCTGGGGCCGCTCCTGTGGGACATCGGCTACGATTGGGTGCTGCGCGCCAACCTCCCTAGTGGCGTCAGCGTTGTCTGCTATGCTATCGACACGCTGGTCCTGACGCAGGATGGGTCGCACCAGGCGGTGGCCGACACTATGACACGCGGGGTTGCGATAATCGTTGAGAGGATCCGGCACTTGGGTCTCCAGGTGGCCCTTCACAAGTCCGAAGCTCATGGATCTCGGAACAGGCCACCATCGGGATTCCAAATAACGGTAGGAGGGGTTCACATCGGCGTCGGGTCGACGATGACGTACCTGGGTCTCGTCTTTGACAGCCGGTGGAACTTCGTCGAGCACTTACGACGTTTGGCTCCCAGACTGAGGCTTTACGCTAGGGTCGTGCGGTCTATGGCCCTTTTTGGGGCACCGGTGTGGGCATCCGGCTAGCCCGGGTATGCCGCACGATCTCTGGCAAGCCGGCGAGCCTCCTTGCCGGACTGCCGCCATGGGATCTGGAGGCGAGAGCCCTCGCGTTCATTTACGAATGGCGCGTGGAGGCGCAACGCCGGGGCGGGACTCCTCTGCCGTTGCAAATGGCAGCACGGCGGACGGAGCTCCAGCAGGATCTCGTGTTGGTATGGAGAAAGCGACTGTCGCAACCCAGCGCTGGGCACGCCATGGCGATAAGTCCCCTCTTCGAGAAGTGGCTAGAATGGCGCCACGGCGTCCCCACCTTCCGCTTGACGCAGGTACTCACCGGACACGGTTGTTTCGGGAGATGCCTGTTTCGACTTCGTGGGAGGATACGCCCGGATATCAATACTGCGGGGATCGCCCGGAGGACACGGTGGGGCATACGGTGGAGGTTTGCCCAGCTTGGTTGAAGCAACGCCGTGTCCTCGTCGAGGCGATCGGTGGCGGTGACCTCTCGCGGCCAGCCCTGGTTCAATCCGTGGTCCGGAACGAGGAGGCATGGGAAGCGGTCACCTCTTGCTGTGAAGCAGTAATGTTAGCGAAGGAGGAGACCGAACGCATGAGAGAGAGGGAAACCTCACGCAACAGAAGAAGATGCCCCGGGCGTCGGGAGTCGCAGGGCGATTCCCGGCCACCGTATGCGCGGGCCTGCGGACGGCGAGCATTGGGTGGCTCACCGTCCGATCAGAACCAGGCCCAGGTCGACGGCGCGCTGTGCTCCACGCGCGCCTCATAAAGCTGTCAGCATAGAAGATGGGGCCCGCTAGGGCCAATGCCTGTCGGGGTTGCGGAATTTGTTTGAAAGAGTCACCGCGGCGTTGGAACGCAAAGGGCATTAGAAGGAACACGGATGGGTTTTAGTCAGTAAGAGTCTGACACTCCCTTCTGCTTCACTCAGAGCGGGAGGAGTAATTTGATGATTTCCCATCCTTAAAAAAAGGGTGTTTTTATAGGGTCTCAAAATGGAAATGCCTGGCCTACCCACTGTAATGATCCTGGCCTATCCATCCTGATAATTTTGACAGATATAACCCGCCCATATACATAGCCGCAGTAATATTTAGCTAAACAAATACATACAATATATTGTCCTCTATTATTTTATACGATTTCATTATGCTATCTACAATATCGGTGTAGTGTGGCACTTCAGCCGCGCTCAGTGCGCAAGCGCAGGTGAACAGCAGGAGTCGAACAAACATAATCATCTGAAAAAAAAAATACAATTAGCGTTTTAAAGAAGAAATATGATAAATTATGATTTTAGAGCAGCTAATTAAAGAGTACTGACTATACAGACACATATTATTATTTCGAATTAAAATTATTGGAATAAGAAATTTAATAATTTACTAGCTTTTGCCCACGACTTCGTACGCGCATGCCCCATGTTTTCCTCTCTTAGTGCTCCGCTACACTCCCCAAAAAACCTACAAGCCCCATTTCAGTTTTATACGACCAGTTGCTTCGGCTGTGCGCTGTCTGTTAGTCCCTCAGTCAGTCACCAGTAACGGAAGCTTTTTATATATATTAGGATTACCTAGTTTGTACAAAAGAAACATTGAAGCTCCTACCTTAAAGCCAAAATATGGCGTCTAAAAATTCCTTCGCTAGCATTGTATTGTAATTTGTAATATAGAATTTTTAAATTTTTACAAAAAATAAACAAATTGCGGTTATTTTTCATAAATGCAAATAGACATAGATTTTAATTCAGTCAATCTCAAAGATACAAAATAGATAACAAAATATCGGGTTGAATACTTAAATGCCAGGAATTAATTCAGTTTAATTCAGAATCAATGGAGTGCTAAATAGAGTAATTTTGCGCACTCTATTTCTTTTATCTTAATATATAAAATTCTTCCGTCACTGGTGACTGACTGACTAACTGGTCGTAGAAAGCTGAAATTGGGCCTGTAGGTTCCTTGGGAAGTGTAGGGGACCACTAAGAGAGGATCTCCCGGGGCGAAAAAACGATATCTGCATGTACAAAGTCCCGGGCAAAAGCCGATATTATAAAGTACGCCTGCGCGAATTGGAGTACAATACTCTATATTTGAGTACGGTTTGCAATCTTATTACAATCGTTACTCGTAGATGGTATAAAACAAGGCAGTACTTACCGAAGTAGTAACAAATTACTTTGAATGGTGAAGTGTTTCTGCTACATTTTATATTGCTCTTGATTTTTAACGTATCGTGGAAAAAACCATTAATCGATTTTACGGTAAATAGTTAATTAGAAGCGTAACTATAATGATTAATCATAATTGGATAAGAAACTGGATTTTGTATGATGTATAACTAATTCTTAACAATATGAACTTTTCAATGTTATGCTGTTTAATTTTATAATAGGTTAATCAGCTTCAGTAATTTAAAATACGATCGAGTGATTTATTTGAATAATAATTATGAAAAGGTTAATTTGTTACGATATTGACTGTGCCTTAGCGAAGGTACGGTAAACAGGACAAATCTGTTAAAATCTTCAGTTTTTAATGAACACGAAAAAAAGGGGATACGATAAGATAGGTCTCTCTATATTTAAAATGCTTTTTACTGACTGATGGACAACGCACATGCTATATTATTCATCCTCTAAAGCGGTGAAATAGGAGGTGAATGTTTGTACCAAAAATCATACTCCCTGGACCAACCTGGAAGAAATGTTAAAAATAAATTATGCATCACTGAAGAAACGAAAAGGACGTAGTGTCCCTAATGAAGAGTAATATTTTAGGACAAAACTCACACACAAAGCATTTATTTCAAATAAACCTAGAGGCAGTTTTGAGCTTGGAAGAATTAGAAATGTTGCGTGAATTTCAAATAAAGTGAAAAAAAAAAACGGTAAAAAATTAAGACAGTTGTGAAAGGATGTTTTGTTTCATTTTCAGTAAACTCTGTCGCTAACGATACACGAAGAAAATAATAATGTGATAATAACATCTTGGGTAGGTACTTACATTATTATTCACGCTAATAATATAATCATTAATTATACGGATTATCATTGATTCGAGACCAATCAAGAACACTATAAATTAGTTTGAATCTCTTCTCAACTTACTGTTTCAGTACTCTCGCTAAGGTAAGTACATACATTATTATATAACACGATAGAATAGGTACATATATCATGTTGGACTAGCACCTTTTTTACTTAGATTGTCTAGTAGATATAGCTTTCAACGATAAGACGAAGTCTTTATGACGAAGTAATTTAATCGTTTTTATTGTTCTCACATGACGAATTTACTTTAAAATATCTCGACATCGCAACGTGACACTTTAAGTTTTTGTTTGTTTAAATGTGTCCTCTAACTATTATGCATGCTGGATCGTGCGTAAAAAACAATAAAAATGGCGTGAGCGCACATAGAGAACAGTTCGAACCCCTTTACATTCTCCTTTTTTTAACGTGTAAATGTCTCATCAGATTTCAGGGTTAGTGACTGATAAAAATCAAAATTAAAAGGGGACTCTAGTCCCGAGGAATTTGAAAAATTGGTATTTGAATAAACTATTGCCGATGCGCCGTGTGCCCTATCAAGTAAAGTGCGAAAGCGACAACTGCAGCTCAGGCTGATTTTTACCTATAAATACCTTGACTAAAAAACTTTTGTATTCCGCTGTTTTCTTCTTCAAAACTAGACTGATCTAAAAAAATCAAATAATCAAATTTAGAGGAAGACTATCTATGCTTCTATTATTCTCTATTTTGTTAAAAACTTATCAAATTTGTCTGACAGTCGTCTGAACATGGCGGTAAAAACGGTCTGTTTTTGCGGGTTTTTGGATTGTCATAATTCATTAAGTTATTATGCTTTGGAAAAAAGAAAATGATAGAGGCATGTATTAATTTGATCTAGATTTTTTGGTCATGAAATCATTGTTCTAGCAGCATTATCCACGAAGAAAACAGCGGAATGCGTTTGTATGGAGAAAGGCCCAAGAGTTACCGACCCGAGTCCCCTTTTAATTTATTCAAATCATACTGAGTGCTAGCACTTTTGAAAGACAACGTTTACATAAAGACAGATCCGGAACGCCTGTCACCATTTTCAACAACCAAACTAACAACAAATAAAAAAACTTTCCAGCAACTCATCTTTCTGTTTATTTAAAAGAATTTGTTTCGCTCCTATTGGTCTTAGCGGGATGATATATAGCTTATAGCTTTTCTCGATAAATGGGCTATCTAAAACTGAAAGAATTTTTCAAATCGGACCAGTAATTCCTGAGATTAGCGCTTTCAAGCAAACAAACAAACTCTTCAGCTTTATATATTAATATTAGTATAAAATAGTTAAAATCATCAGCTAACTATAGATACAGTTTAAACATTGATTTTACTACGTTTCAGATGACAATGATTCTGCAACTCCTAGTAGCTGCCGCGACCGTGGGCCTGGGTGTCGACGCTGGTCTGGTGCCCGTACCTCCCTACGGACAGTACGTAAAAGAAATCAATCAAACAGCCGGCTCGCTGAGACATAATGTGCTGTACGTACCTATTTTTGACAATTATATTTTAATGTAGACCTAATGATCTAAAAGACCTAAAACACCGAGGTTTCTGTCAAAAAGTATTGAATACCCTTCTTCTCTCATTAACCCAGCCTGTAACTGTCCCACTGCAGAGCAAAGAACTCTTTTAGATATAGAAGACAAGAACACTGCAAAAAAAGCTTTATGGAAAAATAACTTAAGCCATCATAACCCGGCCGGGGGTAAGGCCTAGCAGTATTATTGGACTTATAGTACATTGTTATCTAAGGGGGGAAAGAAACTGATTTAGTGCCGAGACTGCGGTTGGCGCCCAAGCGTAGCGAGGGTTCCGTCATCCGGGCTTTTAGACGGCCACTCAAACACCGTTATGTCTTCTTGGGCCTTCAGCCAGTCTTGCACGATTCGGGACCGATGCACCGATGAATTATCCTGAACCAGATAAATTCGGCCCTCTGGATATGCGACCCGCACTGACGGCAGCATTACATCCTTCAACACTTCAAGATATCGCTCACTGTTCATGCGACCGCCTATTTCCACAAGCTCGCCTGGGCCCATTGAAGACATCCATCCCCAGTAACCTAAACCAGTCAACCTTTTAAAATCTTTTGCATTAAGTTATTCAAGTAAATGTTAAAATTATAATTGGAAATAAACATAATTTCAATAAGAATGTTATTTACCTAGTGTTAATCGCCTGCTTGTTCTCAAGTCTAATACGTTTTTAGGGTTAAACCTCTGCCGAGTTCTTTTCCATAAAATTTTTCGTCCATCCTTATCTGACTTAAAGCATTTTTAGTCGGTAAATATAACAATTTCATTTTCCGAGTCGAAATTTAAATAACGAGTAGCAAAATTTACTCTGTTGGTGCGGCGATCGTCAGTAAGCTTGATTTTTCTGGCCGGTTTATAATGATGGATGTTCGCAGCGTGTAGATGTCGACGAACAGTGCTGAGCGACACTCCAAAAGCTTCAGCACTTAAACGCGTAGTTTTGAAAGGTGCCACTGAGTGAACTTCCACGATATTACGGTGTCGCTCTGATTCATTAGTATATGCAATTGGGCGACGGCCCTGGTGATCACACTTCACATCACCCGTGGAAGTTGAAATTTAAACCTTAATATCTAGAAGATTAGACCGTTATCAACTTTTCTATAAAAGGAGTAATGATTACTGAGATTGTTAACTGAGCCAATGGCAGCGGCCTGGTAGGCACGGTCTATATAATCGGCTGGCGCCTGGTGATGCGGGTTCGTATCCTCAACCGCACGTAAAGTGTCTTTTTGTAAGTAATTCTTGGTATGCGGTTCGACCAGAAGCCGAAAAAATACCATATTATAATTATTAAAAACATGGAAATAATATTTGAGTGGGATCGGTGGATGTTCGGGCAGAGATAAGTGCGGGCGGCGGGGGAGGGGCCAGAGTCACGTGATGTGCTCGCCGTCGCTCAGGCGATAATCTTTAAGTCTTGGGGTGTCTCCTATTATCTGACGATGACTGTACCTCTTGGGGGCGCCAGTGACATAAGACACTGCTTTATACCCTCAGTGCATAATCAATTATTTGTTGTACTAGATCCATGGAAGGCAACATTCCGCTCCTGAATGACTCCAGGCGTCACTATGCCGAGATAGTGTACGTCATCAACTACATGGCAATAAGCCTTATGGATGGGCTTTATGGGTAAGTATTACAATAAATTATTATAAAAATAAAGCACTGCTTTGCCTGTGTTTGTTAATCTTATTCTAAATATTCACTATTATTTTTAGGTCCGACTATGACAGGGATTACCAAAAAAATGTGAACGCTTCGGCATCTGATGCCATCCATAATCCAGAAAAGGTTGTAACTGAAATAGGAAATCTCATCAAAGAGGTGCACGCCAGAATTTCTGAGGTATAAATAATGTCAATTATGTTACTATTCCAAAAGTTATCTGGACAGTCACAGACAGAGGTTTCGCTCGCGTGATAGTCGAGCGTTATCCCATGATAACGTACTACCAAGATAAAAAATCATCAAGTCTTCCTTACCAGTGTGCAAAATTTCATCCAATTTTTTTCAGCAATGCTGTGATTGATTAACAATCATCAACTTTTATGTTTGTAATAGGTATTTTAGCAGGATTGTAAAGGATGAGTGGTATTCCAAAAAAAAACATGTCGCATAACATAACTAGGTCAAATTTTGTGAGAGTTTTCAGTTTGTTTTGTACGTAAGCTCCTTTTAAGGTGAAGTTTAACATTTATCTTGTTTAAATTGTCCATTTTCAGATAGAAGAGTTAATTGCAGCCTGCCTGGATCAAAATACGCAACTTTGTGATGAACTTATACATGATACTGTGAAAGAGAATTATGAGCAATATGGTCTCCAGGCTAAGGTTCTGATTGCTGCCGGACTAGCTGCTGTCGAATTTAATTTAAAAAACCAAGAATTTGAAGAAGTCTCGAAGGATTTGACTGCCCATCAATATGTTCTAACATCGCCGACAGAACTTAAATCTGTCGTGCTAAATCTATTTAGACTCCAGCGATTACTTTATTAATCGTATTTACCAAAATGGTGAGTACTAAGAGTGAAATTGGAGATAGAGACGAGAGTAAAGTTAAGATTTTTGCATCTCAGGATTTAGAATTATAAGGAAATACACAAATTATTCCACGCAGCTTCAGCGGCATTTCACGTAACTGAAACTTACCAAAATTTGACTTTGACTCTCTGTTTCTCCAGCAATGCTTACAGGATGTAAGCCACTAACACACGTGCTTACTTACTATTGATCAGTTTCTTCATTCACAATATTATATACTTACTTTGGAATTTCCATTGTTGTTTTCATTGAAGTCTTCCTCAGCGACTTGTAATAGTTGATTAGACGGACTGTGATTTGTAGCGGAGTTTTTTTTTCAGCTGAATGCCTAAAACAATGATTACAATACAAGGATTTGAACCTTGTGTTCCCTTGTTTCGTAGATAGTTTCATAGAATTTCGTTTGGCAGTAAATGTTTCATATCATATTTGGTTCTTGTATTTTAATTTCGAAGATTATTATTTCACCGACGATCTACTTGCATCTAGATCTTTTTGTTTTTCACAGAAACACAATTTTATGAATGTTATAATCACAATTTTTATTCAACAAACTTATCAAACAGATTATTTTTATCGAATATTTTTGTTCAGTGTATTTTTCCATGGTATGTTATTTCAACGAAAATGTTAAAACAGACGTTGTTGTACCTAAAATTTTATTATTAAATAACTAATAAATAGTAAGATTAATGAATCGTTTTCAGGGCTTTGGGCACTCCGACTCGGGCAGGTTAGATTAGGTTATTTGTTTATATGTCCGGAATTACAATGGTATACTTTTCAGATGGCAGAATTTCATTTGAAATAATTTTATTAGGCATATTGCCATTTTGTGACATCTTCAATTCCGACACATGTGTCCTTTTACATCGTTTATTGAATATTTCTCTTTAGCTATTCATCTAGTTAGGTATGTGGTAATTATGGGCTTTTAGCGCGAAGTGAATTGAATTAATATTACATCGTCGTAGGCATCAGTTTTGTTTGTATTATTTAGCCTCCGTTTCTGTTGGTAATTAACAAAAGGTGTTTAGTTATACAATCGGGATCTGATAAGTGTTCTGACTTAGTTTTGGGGGAGACATCTGAGGGCCAACGTTGCTTAGTAGAATTGGCCCTCAAATGTTATTGCAATTTATTTATTTATATATACTGTATTGTACGGACGACCAAGCTTGGTCTCAAGGTACTCTTCCCATTAGTATGGGAGGCCTTGGCGTCCGCAAAATTACCAGTATTAGTTTACCGGCTTTTATATCCTCGGTTCATGGCACTGATAAATTAATCAGGAATATCCTAGCTTCCACACTGATTGATTTTGATGTGATGTGCTTCACGGAGGCTGTGAATCAAAACCTGAAAACTCGCTTGCCCGAATGTAAATCTAACCGACAACCCGTCATACCAGAGACAGTGGGATGAGCCGCTCTGCAGAGAAGTTCAGAGGAACCTTATAGCCACTTCTGCTTCTACTGCGGAGCGTGCGCGCCTGCTGGGTGTGGATGAGTGGGAGTCGGGCCTCTGGCTTTACGCACTACCGTCGTCGAACATGGGCACCTTGTTCGACGATACAACTTTCCGCGTCACTGCTTCCCTTCGCTTAGGCGCATCGTGTTGTTCTCCTCATCGTTGTTACTGTGGCGTGCGTGGCACGCAAATATCAACGACATTATCCGACGCGCTCTTGTCGCCGTCGGCGTTCCAGCCGTACTAGAACCCAATGGCCTGGCACGCGACGACGGCAAGCGACCGGACAGTATGTCTTTGTTTCCATGAAAGATGGGTAGGCCTCTAGTGTGGGATGCTACTTGTGTGGATACTCCTGCGCCATCCCATCTTCCTAGCTCGTCGTGCTGTGCTGGTACTGCCGCTGTGGCTGCTGAGAACCTCAAGCGGCGAAAATATAATAACTTTGTTGGCAATTATATTTTTGAGCCGTTTGGGGTTGAAACTCTTGGACCGTGGGGTCCGAGTGGTCATTCCTTATTTAATGATCTTTCTAAACGCTTAGTTGAAACTTCGCGTGACCCAAGGGCTGGCTTTTACCTCGGACAGAGTATTAGCATTGCCATACAACGTGGCAATGCCGCCAGTCTTTTGGGCTCACTTCCAGTGGACACCGATACGGACGAATTTTTTGATGCCTTATTTTAGTTAGAATTTTTTATTTTAAGTGTACACATTTTGTTTTATTTTAAGTTCCTTTTTTGTTGTATTATGGTGTCTTTATTGTACACCAACATTAAAATACATTAAGGAAACCTTAAACTAAAAAAATATAATTGGCGGCCTTATCGCATTCCGCGATCTCTTCCGACCTGGAATGAATAGGGATAGCCTGGTCACGAAATGGGGTTGCACTTGGTGCAAATATAAAGTTGTCAATTTTTTTTTAGAAAAAAAGCAATGCAATATACTAGAATAGATACACAAATACATACATATTTAGTTTGTAGATTAGATAGAAAATTAAGTGATAAAATTGTAACACTTATAGAAAGTCACAAGTTAAAAACCTCACGCTCAGCCGCCGCAACAGAAGAAGATGCCCCGGGCGTCGGGAGTTGCAGGGCGATTCCCCCCAACTAACACCAAAGCGTTAAAAAAACCTATATAAGACTCGTATATCAGTTTAATTTGAATATTTAAGTGTTAACGCATACCTGTGCAACTAAGTTAGAGCATGCTCTAACTAAGAAAGAGGCCCACAGTTTTACAGGTAAGAGATATAAAAAGCCTTTAGCACGGTGTTACAAAGATAATAAATCAATTGGACATTGTATACAACCCGTATTACCGTTGTAATATCGGGTTGGTAAACACTATAGGTGGTAGGAAAGCGTCGGATATGAATGCATTGCCACTAAAAACTTCTTGAGTACATTATATATCAACTGAATAACTTAGATCTTTTCGTAGTGGAAGTGTAATATCATCCATCATTCAACACAGCAGAAAAATAATATGGAATGAAACAGGTAAGCCATTTTAAATATTAAGTTATTTGAGCTTGAGAAGTGAAAAATAACTGCCCTTGTGATTTTACGGTAAATGTATATCATGTTTCTCATCTCAATTTTAACGCGCCTAGGATTTATTCCAGATTTAAAAGAATAGTTATGATAATAAAATAGACACCTCATGCTAAACATTTTATTATTCATTCCTGCTTCAGCAGTGGCATGTAAAATTAAGTGATATTCATGAAACGCTTCAAATAATATAAGAAATTTAGTATTTTGTAGTCAAATGTTGAATGACTCGAAATAATATTTATTGTTAGGTTAGGTACCAAAACAATGGCGAGCTTACTTTAAATATTAAATCACTTTACTGACTTAACACTGTTATAACAGACCTAGCTAAATACATTTGCTACAGTGATGACAATAAAGCCACCTAAAAATTTTACAAACAGATTTGGTTTGGGTTCTTCAACGAAATAATGAAAACCTGCTATTAGGTACCTACGTAAGCGCAAAAAATGTTTTCTAGTGTTTTCTGGTATTCTAAGAACTAGAGAATGAATGTGTTTTCAAATTTTTAGGTTTTTTTTTTAACAGCCTTGTCTATGGGGTGTACCTAAATCAGTTTTGCCGTCTTTATCACACACTCCTAATCTCACACAAATATAGCGCCATTTTGTCAGTTTCTGACTGTCAATCGAGACAGATAGCTGTGTGATATGTCAGAAGCTCGCGTGGAGTGTCGTCTTACTTTCATATCCGAATACGCTTACACTGGGTCAGTCATTCAATAAGATTAGTATTTATCTTTACTCAATGTAATTATACCTAGTGTAAGTTAATTCTTGTAACGAAAGATACGTTTATTATAAAAAAAGATCAAGTTTATGTAGGTAGGCCTCATGGTTTCACAAAAAAAAAAACGATTTATGGGGTGGGGTGGGATTCAGGAGGAAGGAGGGAAAACGGGGTTCCCCCTGTACCACTCCCACCTCGCAGAGCCCCTTGGTTATGGCGATAGTCATGGTTAAAGTTTTGGGTTAGAATAGCGGAAAAGGGTGAAAATTTTGTATCGTTTGGCAGTAGGAGGGAGGAAGGAGGTGCCTCCGTGCCCTGGCACCACTCCCATGTACACATGTCTCATTGTTGCTGCATTATGCAATTACATTGACTTTTTTACACTATGTGAAACGGAACGTGAAGCGACGCGATATTACCTGTCAGCCGTCAACGGAAGTCATCGTTGGTTGCCCTTGCTGTTTTGTTATTTTTTATAAACCATTTAGAAGTAGGAGTCCCGCGAAGTGGGGCTCTGTCTACCGGGCTTCCCATGACTACGCAATTTTGAGCGGCTATAAAACGTTTTGAGTTTACGTTACTATAATTAGTTTTTCTCAAGAACGGTGGGTCGCCAGTACATGGGAGTGGTGCCAGTGCACAGGGGGCACCATTTCCCTCCCTCCTCCTGTCAAACGATACTCAATTTTTACCCCTTTTTCTAACTCAAATGTCATTCTAACCTCAAAATTTCAATCATGGATATCTCCATAACCATGGGGTTCCGCGGAGTGGGGGTGGTACAGAGGGTAATTCCTGCCCCCTTCCCCTTCACCCCGCCCAATACATCGACGGGCTATAGTGTAAATTTCAACCCAGAGCTCATTTCCGTCGCTTTTACCAAAAAAATCGTTATTTTTTGTGTAAAAATGTCAGCGTTATTGCATTATACAGCAACAATTATTGTGCACATTTATTACACACCAAACTTATGTGAACGTTTAAAAATAAAATTATATTTATGTAAAAAGCATGACATAAAATTGAATAAAAAACACTTCTACCGTCAACGGAACGTGAAATGTCAACTTTGACGTCTACCATGACAATTTAACCAACCTAAAAATTTGCAAATGGCGTACTATTTTCCAATTTGTATGGACATTTTAAAAAATTGTATATCTCGTAAACCGTGAATCTCCGCTTATTGAAAATGTGTAAAAAGCTTTTTATTTATAAGTTTTAAAAATTAACTTCCAAATCAACGGACACTTATATATGGAAATATTATGCTAGTTTAGTTAGGGTCCCTATGTCCTTCTAGGGCATCCTCTCATGGCCTATCAAAAAGGAGCTGGATCGGAATAAAAATCTCTATTAATATGGTATAATTGATAGAGAATTTTATTCCGATCCTATACATTATCGGTTCTACACCTGCTAAGCCAGACAAATATGATTTTTTTTGCATGATAATAGAGGATAAGGACTCAGCTCACCTCTTCGAACATTCTATAAAAACACATTTGATGTATGTTGTGTAGTGTTCTTTCTTCATTTAACTAGAGGTTGGATAAATAAAACAACATACTTATTTTTTTTAACTTTTTTTTTATTTTCAAAATATTGATGACAAGCAAACATTGTATCTTCCTTTAATCTTGCTTTGCGTTCCTAGATAATATTTTGTTATAAATAATTCAGTGTCATTGCACTCCAAAAATAAGCAACATCAAGCTGTGCCAGCTGCTCTTCTCAATGTAGGCAATGTAATTTGTTTAGAGAAAGATGTCTCCTGTAAACGGTGTGTTGAGGTTGACTGAATAACTTCTTCACCCTCTACTGTCTCAGCTACTCTTCTTGTGGGCAATACTCGTTCGGCAGATGTTTTCTCTAATGGATTTCCAGAAGTTGATGGAACCACTTTTACCCCTGTAACCTCTACCACTTGTTCTGTCTGTTGAGAAGATCTAGGCCAATTGATTGTGGAAGGTACAATAAGAGTAGAGCCTCTGTGAGAACTGTCCACCACTCTTTGTGCCCGCAAATAGCATGGCACGCGTATTTTGTTTTTAAAGGTTAACTGAAACAATAACAGTAAAATATTGACATAATTACAAATATAAAAATAGTAGTATACATAGGTCGGTAGAATATACTATACAGGTTGAATTTTTAAGTGTGCCTTCATGGCCAAATCCGAAACTATCAAGAATATCGAAAAACATGAAGCGGCATCAATGACGCCACAAGAAAAATCAACGGAGTAAATCTACATCGCAGCAAAAAGAACCGCAACGCCATCTATCCAACTAGCAGCGAACTACTACATTGAAATCCTGCATCGCGCAAGCAGAGTTTATCATGCGATTTGAACATATACATCAGCCCGAATATCAACTATCGGGCAGTAGCCCGCCAGGCACACCAACGGTCTGGTCGGAGGATCCTCCCTTTACAATGGTGTGCGGGACTTTACTCTCTGTATCGCATCCCTCTAAAAACACTGAAAGAAGTCACGAGCCCGATTTTGATGAAAACTAATACTGCGTCATTGGATTTTTCGAAAATCGTTATTCCTACCCAGGAATCGACATGGTTGATTTGAAAAAAAAAGCAGCCTGTATTATCACATCATCTGAAAGTATATCTAATAAGGGTAAAATTCTGGGAAGTAACACATGGCAAACTAAAATCAACTGATTTTAAAAAAAATCAATGATACAGTATTATTTTTCATCAACATTGGGCCCGAGAATCTACAACTGCATCATAGATTTAATTAAAAAAAAAAGTATTAGTTACGGTTAAAAATGTAGCTTTAGTCAGAAATTTTGAAACTAATTTGTTAAAAATGAGAGCTTTCCTTTAGTTTGCCATGTGTTATTACTTCACAGAATTTGATCCTTATTAACTACACTTTTGGATGGTGTAATAATATAGGCTGTGTTTTTTTTTCAAAATGAACCAGTTCTATTCCTGGGTAGGAATAATATTTTTTCAAAAATCCAATGATGCAGTTTAAGTTTTCATCAAAATCGGGCTTGAGACTCCTTTCAGTGTTTTTAGATATTCCTTATAGTTTCGGATTTGACCATGAAGGCACACTTAAAAAAATCACCCTGTATATTTATTAAATAACAAACCTGTCGGGGTCTTGTGCATTCAGATATAATGTGTCCTATTTGGGTTTCCCTTTCAGTCATTTCAGTTAGAAGAACCTGTCTGCTCCTGATCCTTAATATAGATCTACCACATCCAGCACAAACATTACAATGGCTGAATTATTGTTAGGTTTCTGGTTCATGACATTCATTTGGGGTCTGGTTCCTTTATTAACACCCAACACGAGTGGCAAATATAGTTTTCTCCAATTATCTGAAAATAATTATTACCATGGTGAAGGCACAAAATATACTAAGTTTAAGTTAGAATCATATCTTGGTTCCGGGTTAACAATGTGACCACCCCATAAAATGCTACTGCTATAATAATAACTCACCAGGTAGTTATGTACCTAATTCCGAGTAATATGGGGGTAGTCGGTAGACTGGATTGATGAGTCCGTTGCGCCTGTCCGGAGTATTAAACATTCACATTTCTTTTGTTTCTGCGACAGTAGTTGCTATTGCAACTTTTACTTCCGGTTTTAATGATAATTGCCGTGCCGAAGGAGACAAATTTACCCACGTCTAAAATCCGCCACCACGTCAACCGGCTCAGTGGCTTGCTATCGGTCGACTGATTGGTTGACATATTTATAACTCACACTACACATATATTTTAAACTAGTGGACGTCACGCGGTTTCACCCGCGTAGTTCCCGTTCCCGTGGGAATACGGGGATAATATATAGCCTATGTTACTCCCTGATAATGTAGCTATCCAATGCTAAAAGAATTTTTCAAATCGGTCCAGTAGTTTCGGAGCCTATTCAATTCAAACAAACAAATCTTTCCTCTTTATAATATTAGTGTAGATATCCCTTCGTACTGTAGGCATAGTTTTTATATTACTGTATTTATTTACGATTTAAATATGTTTATTTTATCAATATTTAATGAAGTATTCTGTTTATTGTGTCTACCTTCGTCCGTGTGTCACTGCGGGGTGCCAACTGAAAACCAGCGCTGGGTGTCTAACGCTCAGCAAATGCTGAGATGGCTACCCTTTCGGTATGGGCACGCTCAGCGCAATTATTGTGTACTCGTACCTACTATTATTTCTGTTTATTTTGTCTATGTTGCTGTGAGTGTGTGTCTATGCTGAATAAATGTTGTCTATTCTATTCTATTCTATTCTATTCTACTAATTTATGTAGTCAGGGAATTCAACAAATTAGTTTGCATTTATATACTCACATCTCGCTAGAACACCCATCTCCCAACTCTTTCAACAGTTTGATCACATTCTTCCGACAAGCGATGTTTTCGTAATCGAGTAATGTGTTATCCTACAGTACTAGAGGAAGATCGCTGACCATGCGTTTGCCCCATTTACACCTAGCAACACATTGCATCAGCCACGGGTACGAGGCGGGCCACGAGTTGCTGACTTCGCTCAACGTGACAACCATCACGCCACCATTTCCCGGGCAGCGTAAACGGCCACTTCGGTTCCAACCTCGAATGTTGTCGGATTCTTAGTTATAATCATTTGTTGTAATTTTTCCATTTTTAATTAAACTTATTTTAAGTAAATTGTTTTTTTTTAATACTCCGCCTGTAGCCTCCTTAATTGGCGCAGTCGGTAGGATACTCGAAGCAGTGCGCGACACGTAAAAGGACTCTAAAATTGATCCTGTCGGCTCCGCATAGACGCTGTTTGTGCTCTCAAGCCTTCATCGAGTATCCTGAACCACGGAAAGCTGCAGCAGTGCATCCAGACTTCGATGCTGATTCAGAAATATCAAGAAATGAAACTGTGAGTACACTTGAATCGCTCTTGTGTTGCTCCTCTATAGTCGTAATTTTTCCTTTTTCCAGTCTTACGTTAATCCTTCAAGATTTTTCATCCTAGGCAATCTGGTTCTTGTACCCCTAGGGTCGTAAGGCAGATTAGGTTAGATGAATCTAGAGACTTAAGTGAAGTAGAACAAACTAGCGCAATGGCTCAAGGAGACCAAATTGACGCTATATTGAAATCCCTTCGATTACTCCCAGAGTTCGATGGGAACCCCAATACATTAACTAGATTTATTAATTTAAGTGATCAATTAGTTGGGAGATTTCTTAACCCTAATCCAGGAAATGAGCTGGAGAACCAAGCCTTGCTTAACGGAATTTTGAATAAGGTTACGGGTCCAGCCGCACGATTTATTCATTCGAACGGTATCCCGACTGACTGGATGGGCATTCGTACAGCGTTAATTAATAATTTTGCAGACCAACGCGACGAAACCGCACTCTATAATGACCTTTCATTGTTAACACAGGGACAAAGTACTCCACAAGAATTCTTTGAAAAAAGCTAAACCTTATTTAGCACCATTATGACATATGTAACCTTGCATGATAGTCTGTCTACCACCGTAGAGGCAAAGCGTGAACTTTATAAAAAGCTTACGTTACAGTCCTATTTGCGCGGCTTGAAGGAACCGCAAGGTTCGCGTATTCGGTGCATGCGTCCCGTATCTATAGAGAAGGCGTTAGAGTATGAACAGTAACAAACGAACACATTATATTTGCAACAGCGAAATAATAATTTCGTAGATAAGCGTTGTGTATGTATTGTTTGCGTTTGTTTGTGTGTGAAAGCGCGGTTATAGGGCTAGTAACAGACGGGCCGCGTTTAAATACGGCTGGTTTACACTTACGGATTTCCGTAAATAAGAAAAAAAAAATACCTACCCATTTTATTGTTGATTTGGGTCGGAAATCATTAGCATAATAAAGTCCTTGAATTTGACTAGGATGCTAATCAACACGTTGTATAGACTCTATCTCTTAAACTAGGTCTAACCTGTATCTTAAGAGATAGGGTTCAGCCATATGGGTACAGTAAATAATTGACATACTTTACAAGTGAAACAGTGTCGATGTTACATATTAAGCTAAATATTCTATTCTATGAAATAAGTTGGTAACTTAGTGTGTTGTGTATGTAAGTGAGAGTTCGTGTATGATCGTGTTTTGTGAGTGCGTGTGTGTATCTGTGTGCATGTGGGTATATTGCGATTGTATTTTTACGAGCTGTATGGTAGAAGATTCTCCGTTGTGAGGTAGTCCTGTTGTAGTAGCCATTGAGTGATTTTTTGTTTTAGCGTGTGTATGTTTAAATCAAGTATGTTTAGTTTTTCGTGTAGTTTCTAATATATATAAGGACCTATGACGTAATATTGGCGATGGGACATTTGTGCGTTTTTTTGGGTTTGATCTGGATCTGACTCTATGAGTTCTGAGAACAGACTGCAAGATGAAAAGCTGTCTAACTGTTAAACCTTAGATTCGTCGTACAGTTGTTTGGTCGGATATAGGTACGGTTCCTTGGAAATAACTTTTAGTACGGCTTTCTGAACTTGCTCTGCCTTCAGTTTTGTTTTAATAGAACCACCCTATGCAGTAATGCAATATCGGATAATCGACTGACACAGTGCAAAAAAAAAAAACATTTGTAGTGTGTTTATGTCAGCCGATTCTCTGAGGGATTTAAAACATTATTATTTGCAGACCTAGATACTTGACACACTTCTAACTAGTGTAAGACATGAACACGGTGTTGACGAGTTCAGGCAGGAGTGAGCAGTTACTACAAAGCTATGTGGTGGCTTGGTGTTTCGTCGGATTGCAAAAGCAATGTAGCAAGATTTATCCAAGTTCAATGTTAATAGATTTTTGTGGAACCAGTTCATTTTACTCTTAAGTGCTATTTCTGCCTTAGTTTTAACACATTATAGTGTGATAGTAAATCTGGAAACAAGGCTCTCATTGGTCTGTTTAGATATGAGTTCTTAGGTACGTAATATAGTTACCGATTTATCGATGAACCTCCCGTTATCCGATATTGGTGTTTACTTTTTTATGGACAGGAAATGAACAAATGACTCCTCCCGCTCTGGGCGGTGCAGAAAGGAGTGTGAGACTCCTACTGATTAAAACCCATCTGTGTTCCTCTTAATACCCTTTGCGTTCCAGGGCCGCGGTGACTCTTTCGAACAAATACGGTGTCTAACTAGAGGTATAACTAATAACAACGAACGATATAATTTCGTTTGATATCACTTTCATGTGTTAAAATAATCAGTTGTTATTGCTTATAGCAGCTCATGGCTACTCACTCACGTACCTAGTACTTACATAATGATTAACAAAAATCAATGCTCAAAGTATATAAGTCAAACAACGGTTGACAATGAATATATTTTATTTTAAGAAAATTACATAAAAGAAGAATAAACTTTTGGGATTCGCATTCTTTTGGAATTAAGTGTTTGGGTAGGTATATCCTACTATGTAATTAGTCTAGTTGTAAACTTGTGATCAAGCCGACACGATGGAAAACAAGAGTCATTGGGAAACTCCGAAACTTATAATGTAGTGAGATATACCCGTATCTGTTATAGCGAAGTTTTCAGCAAGGAAAGTGAGGAGTAGTGTGTCTATACAATATTTTGTACAAATTCTTTCCCGCCTTAACGTGTTTTTCTAGTTTTTGCACTCCGTTAATAATAAAGCTGTGTGCTCTAAGATTTTGCGACTCCACGGCATAATAGCGTTCATGATTATTGTTTATTTGTGTTGCAACTATTCCCACAGCTAGAAAAACATCTCTTGAAATTCCATATTCCTCAATGTTATTATTAATTTCTTCATCGATGGCTTCATCAATGTTCTGTTGGTTGCGGTCTGTCATTGCTTGCGTTTTTGCGTTTATCAATTGTAACACCTGAAAGTGGACAACATTTAGTACAGGCAAGTAAATGAAAGTTTAACGTGTAGCTGTGCATATGAACCTCAAAACAACTTCAGATTTGGTTATTTCCTTCCATTGGTAAAAATGCTAGTTCTGACGAGTTCCGATGCGGCAATCCTGCATCAGTCATTGTGTAGCTTAACCCTGTATGAAAGAGCTCAACCACCCGGCCCGCGATAGTACCAATAATATCAACGTCAATCTGCCAAGCCTTTTCCTCCCATGTTAGGGCCAGCTTCCTGTCTTACCGGAAACTGTTTGCCTATCTGACGTCCTTGCACCAGTTAGTGGGTAACATACTTTGTAGCGAATCATTCATTACCTCTCCGACGCTGTCAATGATGTCCTGGATCACCTTTTTAGTTCTATCGACCACGGCTTGTGGATTAGCAATAGCATAAGGTGCTGCTTTGTTAATGTCTTTCTGATAGTCTTCGTAATAATCATGATCTCTGAAAATATCACGGATAAGAAATAAAAATATTTGAGCAGAACGCTATTTGATAGTGTTCGTGAATGAGTACGCAGGTATTATTGTTACGGTAAGTGTGAGTAATTGAAAATTGTAAGTAATTTTTGATTATTATTAATAATTACCGAAAGCCGAGTTAAAAATAAGAAATTATTCACATTAATAATAGTGTAACTTTAGTTGTAATGTAATGTAATAAATTTTCGAAAATAACGTCTACAACGCAAAGCGTCTATCTGGAATGGTCCAGACATCCTAAACGTAATTGATGGAGAGAGGGAAGGATACCCAGTGGGTATCCTTTCGACCGATTTGAGTTGAGTGGCACTGGATGGGCCCTATGCCACAGCCGCTTTGCGGGACTCCTTTCTCTGGGTGGTAAAAAAAAACGAGTCAGGGTGCCCAAGTCCCAATACTGGACAAATAACTTCGAGTCTTATTTAATTTTATACCGTTTACCGACGAGAGTAGTGAATTATTAATACCTATTAACTAATAAAAGACTTTCAACGTTATATTCACATTTAATTCTATTCTATGAGGTAATTATTAATAGTGATCGAAAATTAATCAAGTTTACCGTAATGATGTCATTATTTGAAACAACTGTAGCTTAGACGGAATAAAAGTGATTCAAAAAAGTAAAGCAAAGTATGATTTTAATTCTTTTTAAATATTTAAACAAAAAATATGAATGAGGTGTCATTTGATTCAGAAGAGCATGTAGATGATTTTTGAAAAAAATAAAGTACCGTTCGAAAAACTTGCAAAAGTTAGAAACAATTTACTGAAAAGGAAAGAAGTGTTTGGTCTTTTGCAAATATCTCAAACTTTAATCAATATTTTTGAAATCTAAAAAAAGATTCGAAAAGAAGATGAAATTTCCTAAGAAATAGTCTGGACTCTCGGAACTATAGAACCGATATTTATAACTTTCCCAGAGGGGTGAAAATACCAACGGAAATAAAAATTAAAACAAAAAAAAAAATTATGCAGCTTTGGATTCTTAAAAAACGAATCATTAAAAATTTGTTAAAAAACAGTAATTTTTCAATGACTAATTCAAGTTTTTAAACTAGGTAAATATTTTTTTTTGTACTTTATTAGTAAGAACAAAATTCTTAATAATTAATTACGATCTAGCCTAAAAGACTAATAAGCAATTTAACTCTAACTTAATATGTTACGTTATAGATTATGTTAAAACGAAGAATAGTGTCCATTTGCACTTTTACACAAGTCCGTAGCACTTTCTTAGAGTCTGAAATAATTTATAAAACACTATGTTCATGTGTCATATGTATAGCACAACATTGTTATTATTATTCAATCACTTTGTACACTACACTACACTACACTAATTCGAAAGGTTTAGTTCTTTTTAGCCTACGCACTAAGTCTGTGTTGTCTAGCAGCTGAATTGCCTCAACATTCACGTGTCAATGAAGTCGGTTTTCGTGGGCTTCAGCAAATTTTTGAATAATACTGGTGACGAATTCCATTTTAAGGTCACGGTCGTCATTTCTTATGTACCAGGGTGCATTGACAGCATCCCTGAGTACTTTATTTTGGCATTGTTGGATTATTTTGATGTTGCTTTGTTTAGTACAGCCCCAAAGTTGGATACCATACGTCCAAATTGGCATCAAAATATGCTTATACAGGGTTATTTTATTATGTATTGATAGACAAGATTTCCTTCCGAGAAACCAATACATACTTTTATAACGTATATCACGTTCCTGTCTTTTCTTTTTGACATGAGCTTTCCAACGCAACTTGGCGTCGAGAGTTATGCCAAGGTATTTGGCCGTATTAGCATAAGGCACTTGCATGCCATTTATGTAGACTGGGTGATAGTCCAAGCGTTTGTTTGTGAAGTCAATGTGAATTGATTTTGATTCATCCAGTTTGATCTTCCATTTTTGTGTCCAGTCATAAACTCTGTTCACAGCTAGTTGGACTTTTTCTACTGCTTCTCTGTGGCTTGATCCGGTAGCCATAATTGCAGTATCATCTGCAAAAGTCGCGATGGTGTTGTTTTCCAGTTCTGGGATGTCGCATGTGTAAAACCAGTACAAAATTGGGCCTAGCACACTTCCTTGAGGTACACCAGCTTTTATAGCTTTCATCTCGGAATATTCTGGCGTATTCTAAACATTCTATTAGTTATATACGACTCTAAGATATCTGCAAATTCTGGTAGCATGCGTCTGAGCTTGAATATTAAACCCTGATGCCAAACTTTGTCAAAAGCTTGCGCGACATCTAAAAGCACAGTGGCGCAGACTTCTTTATTTTCAAGCATTTTTTCAATGATGTTAGTTATTCTATGTACTTGGTCTATTGTTGAGTGTTTTTTCCTGAAACCGAATTGATGATTTGGAATAAGGTATTTATCCTCTATTATTGGTTTTAACCGTTTCAATAACAGTTTTTCGAATAGTTTTGATAACACGGGCAACGGAGAAATAGGTCTATATGATGATGCTTCATGGGGTGGTTTCCCAGGCTTCGCAATTATAATGACTTCAGCAATCTTCCATGACTCAGGTACGTGTTTTAAGATAAATGCAGCATTGATAAGCTTGGTCAGCTTTACTATGGCTTTGCGCGTAAATTATTAATAAAAAAATTATAAATATATATTTTTTTGTTTTTCCAATGGGCATATATTCTGATACCTTTTAAGAATAGCTCCACTGAAGGAAACTAATCTAAGATTTATAGTTTAACAATTATCACATTTCGTCGGTGCGCTTGCCAAATCTGATATGTGCATTTCTATGATACTTTCTTGTTACTTAATATCCTTTAAAATCAAGAATATTAACAATACATTTTATCATTTTCACGTGTATCTCAGTTCATACGGCATTTTGAAATTATGAATTAGTCAATTAATCATTAAAAAATCATCAATTAATCATTAAATAAAACAGATTATTGTCTCCCTTGTCAACTTGATGAAAAACACATATCAGATTTGGCAAGCGCACCGACGAATTGCAATGTTTATGTTCAAGCAGAAAAAGAAAATGAACTGTTGTATAACTAATTAAAAAATTGCGATAAAAACAAATTGCCGGCGGATTATTGTGCATTCATCTAGTAATTCCCTGATTTTTTTTTCTTTATTTTGAAATTTAATATGTATAAATCAATTTTATTGTTAAAGAGGCCGATGCGGGCGTGGCCTGCGAAAGCCAGAGTACCCGTTTTCGATGGTATTTTCACCCCTCTGGGAAAGTTATAAATATTGGTCCTACAGTTCCAAGAGTCCAGACTTTATCGTAGGCAATTTCCTCCACCTTACGAATCTTTTTTTTTAGATTTCAAAAATATTGATCAGATTTTGAGATATTTGCAAAAGGCCAAACCTTTCTTTTTTTTCGCAGTAAATTGTTTATAACTTTTGCAAGTTTTTCGAGCGGTACTTTATTTTTTTCAAAAATCATCTACATGCTCTTCTGAATTGAATGACACCTCATTCACACTTTTCCGAGACTGCTGAAAAAAGTTGACTAGCAAAGCACTTGTTGAATACTTATAAAATAATAAAAAATTGACAACGACAAATGATCGTCTGAAACACTGTGGTTTGAACTATCAAAATAAAATTTTATTAATGATTTTGAATATCAAAGCCAAGTGTCGGTATTCTTGAAGTGAAGTTCTTGAGCACATTCGTAAGAAGATGGCAGTAGTATCGTCACAGTACTATATTTTTTTGATTCCGTACCCTAAGGGTAACCAACGGATCCCTATAAGGTAACCAACGGAACCCTATTAGGTAACCAACGGAACCCTATTAGGTAACCAACGGAACCCTATTAGGTAACCAACGGAGCCCTATTACTAAGCCTCTGCTGTCTGCCCATCCGTCCGTCTGTCTGTCAGCGGGCTGTATCTCAAGAACCGTAATAGGTAGACATTTGAAATTTTCAGACTGTGTATTTCTTTGCTGCTATAACAAAAAATAATAAAAAATAAGGTTTAAGGTACGGAACCCTTCGCGTGCGCATCCGACTCGCACTTTGCTGGTTGTTTTACAATATTCATTGCTTGTTTCTATAATAGGAAACAAAAAATACGTTTCGATTTTTTTTTTACGGACTAATTAGGTTTTTTCAGTTAAATACCATATCGTTTAAGTATAGTCGTGTACATTCGTTTATTCATTTCAGTATCTATAAATTATAGTTATACCTATGTATATACACCGTGAAATTTTAGTGGTCATAGTACTACTAATGGCTAATTGTTCTGCCGTGGGAAAGCAACCTTTAAAATTTCACGCTGTGTATTTGTATAACATTATTTAGATTTTTTCAACATTGTAAGTATTTGCGACTATTTGAATGTAGTTAATCAGTAGACTGACTGCTAGAAGATGCCAAAGAAATAAAGTTTGCCTTAAGTATATTTGTGTGCGAAAAGAATTAAATAAATATGTAACTAAAAGTAACTCACATACAGACAGTTTCACTCATAGCTACAAAACCAACAACGTGGATAATCTCGCCATAGTGGCGCCGGGGATCGTTGAGAAGCGGAACGTTGCCGTCCATGGATCTAATACAACGAAATAAACAAATCATTATACATGATGAAATAAAAAGGAAGCAACTTTCTCAAGGTGGACCGACGAATGATCGGTCAGTACGGCGGCGGTTTTCGGTGGCGAAATCGGCTGACAAACGAATATAATACTGTTCTACGGTTGGGCAATCGTTTCCACCACACCACATCTGCCTTTCAGCCCCCTACATCACACCAGCGTACTTTCTAGGCAAGCGAGCCTAGAAAGTACGCTGGTTTGATGTAGATGATAGTTGCGCCAATCTTCAGTCGGGCATCCACTGTGATGATCCTGGCCTATCCATCCTGATGTATTTGACAGATATAACCCACCCATACATGTAGCAGCAGTAATATATAGCTATATAAATACATACATTATATTGTCCACTATTATTTTATGCGCTTTCATTATACTATCAAAAATATTTCCGTAGTGTGGCACTTCAGCCGCGCTCAGTGCGCAAGCGCAGGTGAACAGCAGGAGTCGAACAAACATAGTAATCTGAAAAAAAAATACAAATAGCGTTTTGAATAAGAAATGTGATAGATTATGATTTTAAAGCTTCTAATTAGAGTACTGAGTATACAGACACATGTTATTATTTCGAATTAAAATTATTGGAAAAACAAATTTAATAATTTACTAGCTTTTGCCCGCGACTTCGTACGCGCATACCCCATGTTTTCCTTTCTTAGTACAAACGTGACAAATTTCAGCTTTATACGACCAGTTGCTTCGGCTGTGCGTTGTCTGCCAGTCATTCAGTCTTTGACCAGTAATAAGTATTTTTATATACATACTTCCTGTTGCCCGCGACTTCGTACGTGCATATCCCGTTTTTTCCCGTTCCCGTAAGAATTTCGGGAAATCCTATATAAAATTCCTTCACTGGTGGTTGACTAACTGGCTGGTCGTAGAAAGCTGAAATTGGGCCTGCAGGTTCCTTGGGGAGTGTCGGGGAGCACTGTAAGAGAATTTCCCGGGGCGAAAAAACGATATCTGAACGTGCAAAGTCGCGGGCAAAACCAAGTAGGTACCTATATTATAAAGTACGCCTGCGCCAAATAGAGTACAATACTCTAAATGAGAGTAAGGTTGGCAACCTTATTACAATCGTTACTGGTAGATGGTGTAAGACAAGGCAGTACTCACCGAAGTAGCAACAAATTACTTTGAATGGTGAAGTGTTTCTGCTACAATTATATTGCTTGATTTTTAACATATCATGGAAAAAAAACAATAATCAATTTCACGGAAAATAGAAAATTAAAAGCGCAACGAAATGAAGTAGTCATACTTGGAAAAAAACTGGCCAAGTACGAGTTGAACTCGCGTGCAAAGGGTTCCGAAGCAATTTTTTTTTACAGGTTATTTTAACATTACAGTATTCTTATAGATTTTCCCGTAATCTTTAGGTATTGAACTGCAGCTTTGGGTTTTGGGATCGGTATTTTTTCTAAAATTTAGGAACAGTAGTTTCGGAGTTAATTGTCATTTTTCGTCTAATTTCTTGAATAACTTAATTTTTTTGTTTTAATTTTATTAAAAAAATATAATGAAAACCCTCACAGTATGGTCTTACTGTTGATATGTCACACGATACAGTTTGAAAAACTTTTTTTTTTTCAATTTTCTCGTTTGACCCCCAAAAGTGACTCTCGTACTAAATATTTATTTACGTAACACGTCCGTGTTTGGGTCACAGAAGTCCATAATGTATACCAAATTTCAACACAATCGGTCCTGTAGATTCGGAGAAAACTGGCTGTGACAGACGAACAGCCAGACAGACGGACAGACAGACACCCGAGTCCTAGAGAGATCCTATAAGGGTTCCTTTTTACGGATGTTCGGAACCCTAAAAAATTGTATTCTAATCTCTTAGAATGAATTCTAAACAATATGAATGTTATGCTGTTTAGTTTTTTAATAGGTTTATCAGCTTTACTAATTATAAATACGATCCAGTTATTTATGTGATAACAATGTGAAAAGGTTATTTATTATGACCTTGTGTAATGATCGTGTACCTTAGCTAAGTAGGTAAGGTACAGTCAACAGCAAAACTCTGTAAATAACTTCAGTTTTTAATCAACACTAAGAAAAGGGGATACCTATGAAAATATATAAAATGCTTTGTCCTGACTGATAGATCAATGCACAACCTAAAACGCTGGTCGTAGAGACTTGTTTGGGGTTTATTTTTTTATATAGATATCCGATATTATTCATCCCCTGAAGTGTAACCTAAAGATACACCGATACATTTTGCCGGGAGTATGTTGACTTAGAATAATTCCAGACATTCACGCTGGCGAAGCCGGTGTCAGAAGCTAGTTAATTATAAGATAAAAATAAAAAAAAAGTTATGCATGAAGGAAGAAACAAAAAGACGAAGCAAACCCAAAGCATTTATTTCAAGTAAAATATATTATACAGGTAGTTTTGATCATGGAAGAATAATAATTGTTGCGTGAACTTCAAATAAATTGAAAAAAACCGAAAAAGTGCGAGTCCGTACACCAAGGGCCTGGCCACAGTCTGTGGTGGTGCGAGACGCGGTGCGACGTGAAGCGCGGCGGGCGACGCGATTTGCGGTAATATGCCACAGCTTGACTAGCTGCGACCGCGGCGGCATCTGCGGTGGACGTATTTAGAGAACCTATTATAATGGCCCTATTAAAAGTGGCACGGTATTGCCTTGAAACAAGTGCGTTCTTAGCTCAAGATATCATTCAGTCAAGAATAAGAGCGCACCCAGTTAACCAGAAAAGGAAAGAACTTGGGGAATTTCACACTCTTTATTATGAATATAGGCACTATCTCGATTTTATAACATGCCTATATTTTTGATATGGATGTTTTGACATTCATATTGCTGGTCTACTCAATATTTCACTAATAATTGTTCCGTATCCATTTATGAAGCTCAACGCGCGATAAAACAAAATAATTTGTTTCGGTCGCGCGGTCTCGAATGCGTCCACCGACGCCACCGCGCGCCCCGCTTTGAGCTGTGGCCGCCTCGCTTGCTTCAATCGCGCAGCCCGTCGCCGCCGCGTGCCGCGCGACGCTCTCCGCGCTGCAGGTCGCGCGGCAATTTGCGTCGCTGGCAGCTTTGGCCATTGTTTTACATTTAAATAGACAATTTTTTTTTTCAAGCAAGGTAACATAGTAACCATAGTTGTAAGTTACTTTTTGTTTGAATTTGGATTATATTTTCATAGAAAAAAATATATAATTCCAGGCGAAAAAATATCAGTAGCTAACTCTCTGTTTCACGGAATCATTTTTGTGTATTACTGTATGAAACATAATAAATTGAATAAAGCACTCCAAAGTAGAAGATAGAGTTGTACAATACACATTTTTATTAATGGTTAAATTATTATATCTTCGATGTAACAAAGCATCAAAAGATGCCTAAAGTAAAATTTTATGAAACATCCTTTGCAGAGACAAGGTTTTTACTAATTTACGTAAACAAATTGAAATATTAATTTAAAGCGGAGTGCTTTAAATTAATATTTCAATTTGTTTTTTGTTCAAGAAAAAGAATCAAGTTTTTTTGGCCATACAATTTTTTTTTTTAAATTTGTGGCTATATATAAACCATAATCACACATCAAAACTAGAGTCAAACGCTCAAATCCAAGAATAAATGTAATAGCCCTCTTAATCACAAATGTGTAGTTTTCAGACTTTTCCCTATACTTGTAGTATGTAACGATACTACATGCCAAATTTCACAGTTTTAGGTCAACGGAAAATACCCTATAAATTATGATTTTCTTGAGAGTGTCGAAATATAAGTTTTTTTGCGGCATAAACGGCTGTATCTTTTTTTTACGTTAACTTTGAAGTTTTATTTTTTCACAGCTCATAGGGACTGTATATCTGAGTATAATTATATGCTTTTAATTTCACTCGATACCTCCACGCGTTCCCAAGATAAAGAGTCTTGACAGACAGACAGACGGACGGACGGACAACGAAGTGATCCTATATAGATTTTTCCTTTTGAGGTACAGAATCCTAAAAGCGGCAAGAAAATAAAGACATTTAGGGGAAAAGTTTTCAACGATAAGACGAAGTCTTTTTGACGAAGTAATTGAACCATTTTAATTGTTCTCACATGATGACTTTGCCTTAAAATATCTTGACAACGTGACACTTTAGGGCACCATGTTGCAAACATTTTTTGTTTTGTTTAAGTGTCCTCTAACTATTATACATGTTAGATCGTGCGCCACAACTTTGAGGAAAATAGTACGAACCCCGTTCCATCCTCCTTTTTTAATTTAAAGTGTAATTGTTTCAGCAGTTTTTCGGATTTTTGGCAGATAAAAAAAAGTCATTTATTCAAATCATACTGATTGAATGATTGTTTTATTTTAAGTTGTTTTAATAATATGAAATAGAATGTACTTTTGCTATTTCTAATTTATTATTTGTAATTTTATGATTTTATGTTTATTAATAATAGTAATAATAATAAACATTTAATCTCGTCGTCGTTGTCTCGTTTTTTGTGTTTCTTTATTTTTCTTCATTATTGTGTTTTGTATGTTATAATTTATTTTTAATATTAGGACTTGGTGCCTAAATAAACAAATTTGATTGATTGATTGACAAAGACAGTTCCAGAACGCCCGCTACTATTTCCTAGCGTTTTAGCTGGGAAGAAGAAGCGGCGCAACAAACTCCCCATCAACAACCCTGTCTGCTTATTTAAAATAATTAGAATATATACATTAGTATGCAATATACGATATTTAAACTAAGCTAAGAAGCTCATGTAAAATATGCAAACAACAATGTGAACTACAGGTACTACTTACAACTACTACTTCATTTAAAAAAAATATCTTCAACAAACTACAAATACAGTCTACACATTGATGTTATTACGTTTCAGAAAACAATGATTCTGCAACTCCTAGTAGCTGCCGTGACCGTGAGCCTGGGTGTCGACGCTGGCTTGGATCCCGTGCCCCCCTACAGACAGTTCGTACAAGAAATCAGTCAAGCAGCCGACTCGCTGGGAAAAAATGTGCTGTACGTACCTATTTTTGACAATTATATTTTAATGTAGACCTAATGATCTATTAGTCCTATAACGCCGAGGTTTCCATCAAAAAGTATTGAATACCCTTGTTCTCTCGTTAACCCACCCCGTAACTGTCCCACTGTAGAGCAAAGAACTCTCCTTCTCGGACGGGCGTGACCACCCGACTGCGTCCAGCCGCGCTGACGTCCTGTACCTGTAAACTGAGGTCTTTGTACCACACGTATAACGTTCTTCTTTCTTGCTATTCGTACTTGTTATCTTCGGAGTAGATTGGGGTTAGGGATGTTTGCTTACCAGGGAATAAATGAAGGTGCAGAATTGACTGTTAACACTGCAGCTTGCGGTTTAAGGGAAACTTTTCGCGAATACTCTACTATTTAGTTAAAAGTCCTATATTTTCTTGCCAATGACTACGAATTTACATTTCTGGTCTATTTACTAACGTACTATGTCACTTTACCGTAACGAGGCCCATAAATCGCTGTTTGAGTTTATTTTTAACTGTAAATTTAACTATAACTGTAATACATTCTTGGCTATATATAGGTCTAGTCTATGTCTGGATAGGGGTTGATGCACCTCTTTGTAAATACCCCTAAAATTCCCCGCCGAATGGGGTAAAATCAACCCTTCAACCCTGCCCACTGAGGGGCTTGTTGCATTTAACTGTCGAAACTATCTACAAGCATGAACTTGATTTCCCGAAAAACTGTGTCTTAAGGGCTGTTGGGCTATATGTCTTAGGGTAGGTGCATCATCCCTCTATCCAGATACACAACTTTCAAAGCCACCCCTCTAAGGGTGGAAGAACTATAAGGTCAGAAACCGGAAGGGGTTTTTTTTTGTGTTTGCCTAGATTATTGTTGTACTAAGTAACATACAACCCGCTGGTCAATAATGTGATTTAAATATGAAACCTCAAGTTAGCATTCGTATGAAATGTGATAACAAAGCGACCTGCGCGTAGCAGCGGTAGCATGCCACCTCTCCTCGTGGCTTATGATTGAAAAATTATCACGCAGTACGTGTGTAAAAGTATTTTTGCCTTGGGGTAGCGTGAGTTCCGCGCTGCATTTAGGATTCTAATGTCCAAAACTCTTGAAATTAAATTATTTGGTTGATTGATTATTCTAAACTCTTAAGAAATATTGACTGATTATAAACTTCCTTCCGCCTGTGACATAAGACACTGCATCATCCCCTCGGTGCAAAATCAACTATTTGTTGTTCTAGATCCATGGAGGGCAACATTCCGCTCCTGAACGACTCCAGACGTCACTATGCCGAGATAGTGTACGTCATCAACTATCTGGCAATAGCATTCACTGCTTGTGGGTAAGTATTATAATAAATTATTATAACAATAAAACACTGCCTTGCCTGTGTTTGATAATCTTATTCTAAATATTCATTTTTATTTTTAGGCCCGAGTATGACAGGGATTACCAATATTTTGTGAACGTTTCGGCATCTGATGCTATCCATAATCCAGAAAAGGTTGTAACTGAAATCGGAAAACTCATCAATGAGATGCACGCCAACATTTCTGAGGTATAAATAATGTCAACTATGTTACTATCCCAAAAGTTATCTGGACAGTTACAGACAGAGGTTTCGCTCGCGTGATAGTCGAGGGTTATCCCATGATAATGTACTACCAAGATAAAGATGTGGTCATCATCAAGTCTTACCAGTGTGCAAAATTTCATACAATTTTTTTCAGCAATGCTGTGATTGATTAACAAACATCCAATCATCAACTTTTACGTTTGTAATAGGTATTTTAGCAGGATTGAATAGGATGAGTGGGATTCCAAAAAAAAAAATACATATAAGTCGCAGTACTTAACTAGGTCAAGTTTTGTGAGAGTTTTTAGTTTGTTTTGTACGTAAGCTCCTTTTCAGGTGAAGTTTGACATTTATCTGGTATGAATTGTCTATTTTCAGATAGAAGAGTTAATTGCAACCTGCCTGGATCAAAATACGCAACTTTGTGATGAACTTATAGATGATACTGTGAAAGAGAATTATGAGCAATATGGTCTTCAGGCTAAGGTTCTGATTGCTGCTGGACTCGCTGCTGTCGAATTTAATTTAAAAAACCAAGAATTTCAAGAAGTCTCAAATGATTTGACTGCCCATCAGTATGTTCTTAAATCGCCGAATGAACTCAGAACTATCGTATTTAATCTATCCGATCTTTACCAAATATTTCCTCGTCCTTTTATATGTACATAAATGTTGTGTTCTAAAAGTGGAATGGGAAACAGAGACGAGGGTAAAGTTAAGATTTTTCCATCTCAGAATTTAGACAGTCATAAGGAAATACAAAAAAAAATCCACGCAGTTTCAGCGGCATTTCACGTAACTAGAACTTACCAACATTTCGCCTCTAGTCTCTGTTTCTCCAGCAATGCGTACAGGATGTTTGTCACTAAAACACGTGCTTATTTACTATTGATCAGTTTCTTCAATCAGAATATTAATATATAGGTACTTTGGAATTTTCATTGTTGTTTTCATTGAACTATTCCTCACCGACTTGTACTAGTTGATTAGACGGACTGTGCATTGTAGCGGAGTTTTTATTCAGCTGAATGCTTAAAACAATGATTATAATACATGGATTTGAACCTTGTGTTCCCTAGTTTCATAGACAGTTTCATAGAATTTAGTTTTGCATCAAATGTTTCATATAATATTTGGTCCTTTTAGTTTCATTCCAAAGCTTTTTATTTCAGCGATTTATTTACTTAAATAAATTTTTTTCACAGAAACACAATTCAATTAATTTTATAATCACATTTTTGTATTTAACAAGCTTATCAAACAGTTGAATTGTTTGTAATGAATGTTTTTTGTTTTGTGTATTTTTTATGCTATGTTATTTTTTTGAAAATTTTGTAATAGACACACAGAATAACGCATATTATATCGAATTAATCTTAAGCAAGATTAATGAAGCGTTGTCAGGACTTGAAACAGATTAGGTTAGGGTAGTTGTTTATATGTCCGATTTACAATGGCAAAATTTAGTGGTAGAAACGAATCGCTGTAAAACCGACTCTACGTAGTCTTGTCTGCCCTACCCCTAGAGTGTAATTTTAGCCGGCGTTGGTGCGGAGGAGTGAGGCGGCCCGTGAGCTTAGGAGCAGGTGTTATCCACCACCGTGGCTGAGGCTATCAGGATACCGGCCACATCACAACCACACCGACAATTTGTTGTTACCACAATGCAATTGCAAGAAACTGCAGTTACAGTATTCACACATTACCACTGCTTGACCACTTTTTGTAGCTACGCTGTGCTGTGATTGAGGTTCGTGTGAATTCTCTTTTATTCAGTAATACAGTAGCAGTACTGCGTAATTTTTAAGAGATTGTGATTCCCATCCAATTACTTAGCCTGTTTCTAGTGCATTGCATCGTTATCTCAGGAGAGAGAGCTCTAATCTAGAAATTAAATTTCTGCTGTTAAGAGCCTAAGTAAATAATTTCGTGGCGCGATTTAGCATCCCTCTCTCCGAGCGCACCGCACACTCTTCTCGTACTCCCGCATCAAAAGTTTAAAAAATCGAATATAGCGACACCCCATCAACTAATTCAAACCGCCAAATAATTCAGGGTTACTCGCAAGCAAATTATACTAACATATATCGATACTCTTATTAACAACCTTTTTAAAGAAAGAATAAAATAAATATTCAAAGTAGACAAATAGTAAAGTTATTCGTGTTATATCATCATCTGCCTACAACTACACCCAACTATATTCTGGTCGGCTTCCAGTCAAAACCGATTAAGCTGAATACGTATTTTACGTAGAGCGGCTGCCTACCAGACCTCCACGTCCTCAACCCATTAACTGGGTAACACGGAACTTCTTGACACGGCAGGAGTCAAGTTTATTGGCTTCTGAATGCCAAAGATCTACAAATGACAGCCGAGACCAACGGCTTAACGTGCTTTCCGAGGCATGGAGGGAACTCGGTGTGTTAAGATGGTCACCCAACCACAGACTAACCTTCGCAAGCGTTGCTTTACCTTGAAGATCGACCCGTGCGGCTGTTATTCTTTAACTAAGATCTACTCCATGGAACGTGCAAATAGCTTCATGTTTTTGACTGACCGACTTTGACAATTCAAAAGTGCCTGTAAATGGTTTGTTTGAAATATACGATTTGATTTGATTTCATTCATGTTATATACCTAAAGTGGTCAAATTGGATGTTCAACTTTATTTTGCCACCAAGCTAAGGCCAAGGATTGCAGTTCAAAGGCCGCCATTTTGTTTTTGAGAGTTTTCAAGACATTGATCATTACATTAACTTCGTTCCAAAGTTCTAATACAATTGAAGAACTTCCAAATCATATTCATCGCTGATGGTATGATATAATGTAATGCACACGGCGTATTTTTACCGCGCCGACGACGCACGTTTTGCGAACGCGAGTCCACGGCGTTATAGGTAAAAGGACCAAAAAGCAGATCGTCGCATTTGCATCGATTCAAACGTTTGTACAAAGCGATACAAACGCGCGCGACAAGCGTATTCAAAGTACGTGTGTAACGAGTTTGTTTATTAAGAGAGGACTCTAGTCCCGAGGAATTTGATAAATAGGTATTTAAAGAAACTATTGTCGATGCGTCGCACTGTGCCCTGTCAAGTAATGTGCGAAAACGACAACTGCATCAGAGGCTGATTTTACAAAAAAAACCTTAACCAAAAGACGTTTTGAATTCCGCTGTTTTATTCTTCAAAACTGGACTGATTTATAAAAGTTACGTATCAAAATTTAGAAGAAGACTACATCTATGCTTCTATTATTTTCTATTTTGATAAAAACTTATCAAATTTATCTGATAGTCGTCTGAACATGGCGGTAAAAACGGGCTGTTTTTTCGGGTTTTCAGATAGTCATAATTCTTTAAGTAATTATGTTTTGGAAAAAAAATGATGGAGGCACGTATTAATTCGATCTAGATTGTTTGGAAAAAAAATCATGGCTCTAGCAGCGGAATACGTTTGTTTGGAGAAAGGCCCAAGAGTTACCGACTAGAGTCCCCTCTTAATTGTCGGAGAAAGGTGTGGGGGAGAGGCACTGCATGGTTTACTTGTCACTCACACGACATCCGATAGTAGTTTTTCCCCCATCTTTTATGATTGGGCAATGTTTTAAAAGTTGTATTAAAATGACCATCACTCAATCTTCTTTCGCTCGTGAATGGGTTAATCCAATAATGTCGCTTATTTTTTATACTTTCAGTAATAAAGCCAGCGTAAGCAGTGCTGTCTCGTCAGACTCCATTTTATTACTGTTGAGGAGTCTGCTGAAAACACAGAGATTTCTGTTTAGAAATACATACGCGCGACTGCAGCGCTTTTATACCGTCTATCGCCGTATCAGCGCGTTTGTATCGATACAAATAGGTCAACGATTACACCGCCACAAAATTTTTTTATGCAAAAATTAACCATCAGCGCCTGAACTTCGTTTAAAGCGCGTTAGCACGCATCATCATGGTCGATCGATGAGGCCTTACACAGGATAGGCTTCTCGCGATTTTCAGCAAAACGGTACCTAAGTTTTATCATAAAATTAGTTCAGACAAAAATTGTAGATCAGATAAATAATTATCTATAAAAATGGCTAGATACTTTTTTCCTAAGAGCCACCGTTTCTGAGATATATCGATTCAAAAAGTTGGAAGAATTGTAATCGTCATAATATGCACACGTTTCCACACCACCTTGAGCGATCACTCAGGTCTCAAAGAGCTGAGAATCTACACTGACGGATCAAAGACAAGCACCGGAACCGGAGTTGGAGTTTACTCCAATGACCTTAACATCAGAAAATCCAGACCGCTAGGTAAACTCAACACCGTCTATCAGGCGGAATGCGTGGGCTTTATCCTGGCGGTCTATGCCATAGAAGCCAGGGGAGTCACAGATACCCACATTCGCATATTCTCCTTCAGCGCCTCAGTCCCTCAGTTCCTAAGGAAGTATCAGACCACTTCGAAACTCATACGAGAATGCCACAATGCACTAGAAAGCATCACGGTGACCAACCGCAACACTGTGACGCTGCAGTGGATAAAAAGACACAGCGGATCACATGGAAATGACGCGGCCGATGAGCTGGCCAGGAGGGGATCTGATATTGTGGCTGTTGGAGCCGAACCCATAGGACCACTCCCCTTCTGCCAGCTGCGCACATGGCTACAAGAACACACCCACAAAAAAGCGGAACGCTGGTAGGCCTTAGCACCCCGCAGCAGGCAGTCCAGGGAGGCTATGCCATCCTTGAACAAACACTTACACACGATAGCTATTACGGAGATTATTAGCTCCTTTATGCAGAGCATGCATGGAGGAGGAGGAAACGGTATCGCACGTACACCTTGAGTGCACAGGCGTTATCGAAATACGGAGTCAAATAATAGGGTCACAGAACTCGCTTACAGATGTTTTTACACACCGGGAAAACTAATCAGCTAGTCTATTCCGTAAGTAACTATTTCGATATCGAGCTTCAAATGAGTGACAAAACTCACAAGTGAGCTTTATTGCACACAACATAAAGGTCTGAATTAGGTAAGAATTTCACTGTCGAGATACGAAAATGTTGTTACAGAATAGCACTACTGTTTCTGGAAGGAGGTTGGCTGGTTGGAGTATTGGCTCACGCACAATGGTCCAGCATCAGGACTAAGTGCGGAAACCAAATCCTAATAGATAGATACCGTTTTGCTGAAAATCGCGAAAAACACGTTTTTGTGACTTTTGACCCCAAGTAATTTTTTTCCAGGTATCGGATCGATGAGGCCTTTTTAGATTTCATTTATTATAGTGTTTTGAACAATCCTACCAATTTTGAGCTGGGTGCGATTATTGTAACTTCACTCCAATTTTTTGGACTAATTTGACCGGACTAATACCTATTGATTGGTTTTAGAACTAATATTTTAATTCTGTACCGCAACAACATTATAAATCAAATAATAAACATCAAATCATTTAATTAAAGGCGTCAATGTCTAATAGAATCACGAATAAGTATGTTTGGGGCTAGAATTATGAGCAGTGGAGACTACAAAGAGGTCAGAATCATGAAGGAGTAAAATTTTCAGGACTGACTACTATTTATTTACTCTTCATTTCTTTTAAAGTAGGTGTTGAGGCCTCTGACCTCATTCCCCTCTTTATGATTATGCGTTATACATTTTTTGAATTATTCTCACTTCCCTCTTGACCTAGTTCTGAAATTCACGCAGATGAAGTCGCGGGCAGAAGCTAGTTTCTAAACACAATTTTTTTTCGTAAACTGGCAAGTTTAATTACATGACATATTGATGTTTGACGTCTTTCAAGGCTCGAAATATATTAATTTATTTTAGCCTGTTTCTTAAGATAAATTTTGAGATAAAAGCTATAAAAATAGACACTCCAGACCAGAAAAAAAATGCTATAGCTATATTACTTTACGTGACTGAAAAAATAATGTTTGTGGATGTTCTATACACAGAAGTGAAAGTGATGATTTTATAATGATTTGCCGGTATTATTAGCCACTATTAATTTCCTGTGATATGAATCCTTTGTTGCGTTCAGGTATGTTCCCAAACGTTGTGCTTTATCTAGTTTCAGTCTTTTATTTCATACCATTTTATACATCATTTCAATGTTAGCACGAATAGAAAATAACTCCGAATATATATTGTTCAAGGTCACAAAATTATATTGAAAATAATTTCATAGCACGAATTTTAATAAATTACAACTTTAAGCTGCTGAACTATGTAAAATATTGTAAAAAATATATTTAAATTACGAAAATCTGACAGCTCGGATCTGCAAAAAAGTGACATAGGTGCTACGTTGACAAGGCCCACGGACCATCTAAATTGATGTGAATCGACAGTGATGCAAATACTTTTAAAAGGCAAAAGATGAGATGGCGATAGAATGAGGGCGGCACGGAATAAATAACGTAAGTGCCAAAATTCATTTTCGTATTTTATAACATAAAAGTATAATGAAATGAAAATATATTAAGAATTTAGCTAGATAACATTATTTTCTATGTTTAAAAGTAGTTTTCATAAAATAAATACAATGCATTACGCCATGAAAATGAAAATGGCAAAAAGACAGACCGAACTTTGCAATTTTTTTCTATCGAGAAAATTTCTTCGTATCGTGTATTCCTTTAGAATTTAGGTAGATCATAAAGTCAAGAAACATGAACCGAAATATCAAATCCCTATTATAGGTACTTTACGAGAAAAAACAATTCTCAAAACGGCCTTATTATTCGCATAGCCCCTTAACTCACGACTGACCACGACTATACTTTCGTCAAGGATATTTAGCGAAGTTGAATTTAAACATCCAATCTTTCACGTAGTTACTAACCGAGACTCCTCCTCGCATCGGTAAGCAGATCTTTGTTTGTCGGTACAATAATTTGAAACCAGTATTGCACAGGGCGGGGTAGCGGGTAACTCATTTTCTGGGTTACTCGGAGGTCAGATCAGTAGTGGCTCCATGTAAAATACGTATTAGGGAAAAGAATAGGCAGATTTATTTTCACTTAATCATTAATCAACATCTTTAATTCCGTTACAATTGTCCTTCTGCATCGTTTATTGAAATAATTATCTTTAATTATTCATCTAGTTAGGGATAAGTACTAGGTAACTATTGGATTTCAACAAAATTTCAGCCCTGAAAGCAAAGTGAATTGAATTAAAATAAAATCGTCGTAGGTACCAGTTGTGTTTCTATTATTTAGCCTTCGTTTGTGGTGGTAATTAATATAAGATGCTTAGTTATACAATCGGGATTCGATTAGTGCTCTGCCTCAGTTTTGAGGGAGACATCTGAGTGCCAATTCTACGAACTTCCCAGCAACTGCAAAGTTCGCATGCGCGTCTCAGTCGATATCTGCCAAAAATGTATGGAAAAAACAAATAAATAAAAATTAAAAAACACGCCTGCCATGTCCAAAAATGAACTAAAAAATTTAAAACAAGCATTGGCCCAAAACTTTAAAACTGAAAAACAACTTTTTATTGCAGTCGGGGGACAGTAGGTACTCTGTAACATTTCTTTAATGGTCATGTGTTTGCCTATGTTACCCGGGATTACGCAACGCTTCTAACGATACCATATACATCGAAATCGGTTAAGGCGTTTAGGAGTTACGATGGAATAAAGAAACTCACAAACATACATACATACATGAACCCTGAAAACATAACACTCCTTTTTTTAGGCAGTCGTGTAATTAAGGCTTTTTTGACAGACTGCAACTGAAATGCGAAAGCGAACGTTGCTTAAAAATTAGTAGAATTGACACTCAGACGTAATTGAAATTAATTTTGTAGATTTTTGATTGCAGTGATAAAATTCTCAGTATTATTTCACATTGGCTTTCATTAGCACTTATAAAAAAGTCACAAGCTAGTGCACGATTCGAATTGGTTGTTTCCTATGGAGAATAATAATAGTAATCTATACATAAAATAAAATAGTAAATCTTGAGGTGTATGTCCTCCCAAAAGGTGGAGCGATGACCTGGTGAAGGTCGCCGGTAGCCGATGGATGCGAGACGCACAGGGCCGGTCGTTGTGGCGACGCTTGGGGGAGGCCTATGTCCAGCAGTGGACGTCTCTCGGCTGATATGATGTTTCCAATGATGATGATGATGTTTCCAATTGGCGCGAAAACTACTGAACAGATTTTGTTCAAATTTAGCATAAATAATCCTTATAGGTATGGTTATTTTATCACGCTATGTGCTTTGGAGGATGAGCAATATTCAAAAATGTCTGTTTTGAATGAGAAATAGTCCATGGTTCGAATCTCACCAACAGATTATTATTTATTTTTATTGTTATTTTTGTATTTATTTTCTCTATTGGACTGTATTTTTACACCATAATATTGTCAGAATTATAAATAAAATGGGCTTTTTCGTACTTAAAATAACATTAAAAATTTTATTCCACATTTTTCCAAACTGTTAAGTGAGAAATTGTTATAAGAAGCCACAACAGATTACAATATTGCACATACTTATGGGTTTAACCTTAGCAATGTTTATCATCACGCTATACTTTCAAGGAGCTGAGCAGCGAAAACTCATGACATGAAGAAGATCGACTATTTCAATCAATTAATTATCAACAGTAGTCATAGACCATAGGTTTAAAGACTGACTGCGAAAAGAGTTAGTGTGGGTTCGAATCTTAATAGACGTACCTAACTGTTTTTGGGATTTTATTTAATTTATGGGATTTTATTTAATTTATTTCCTTACTTTTATGATTCCTATTTTACCTAATATTTTCAAATATTCATAACATGTTATTGTTGTATTTCGGATATTTTTTAGCATTTATCTAAATATGCCAAATATAATAGTCAGACTGTTCAACTATAATAATTAACAGAACCTTTTTAGGGTTCCGTTACCCAAAGGGTAACCAACGGAATCCTATTACTAAGCCTCCGCTGTCCGTCCGTCCATCTGTCTGGCAGAGGGATGTATCTCAAGAACCGTAATAGGTAGACAATTCAAATTTTCACAGATTGTGTATTTATATTGCCGCTATAACAACAAATAATAAAAATTAAGGTTTTTAGGACTGTCGGAAACTACCTAGTAATTATGATTCGAAAAACAACAAGTATGGGAAACATTACATGACACCTACTGACGTGTCAGCGTTTATATTTTATATGCTTAGGGCTGTCTAACAATTTATAACAACCCCCCCGATAAGATTGATCATCACGATTGAGAGTGATGAGAAATCTAAGATGAAACGTTGAACTTCGTTTTGGTTACAAACTAGGACTTAAGAAACCATAAGAACAATTATAAATGTAACCATTAGTAAACTTAGGATTAATCTAGAATAAAACATAGGAAATAGGATTAATACAATAATAATCATTTAAACAAGACAATAGGATTAAGGGTTGCAATTGTTAAGGTCATTGCAAAACTAAGTCATGACATTACGTCTTAGTGGAGTAGGCAAGGATTTGCATGATCCCTGGCCGTCTTCGTCAGATGATTCAGTGAATCTGTTATTTACTGACTGAACAGACTGAATTGTTTGTTTCTTTTTAGTGTAACATTGATTAAACATTTGGATACAATATCGAGGTTTAGTCGGACAAAATAACTTCCTAGATCTGTATAAGAGATAAATGAAAACAATGATAGAGATAACATACGTTAATGAGAGATAGTGAGTGCTATATTTATGAAAGTGAGATGGTTGTTCAATTTTATTTAACTCTTTTTCAAATTCATTCAAATGCACACTTGCTTGTAATAGCGAATTGAAATCACTAACATTCGATAACTTAACAAAAGGAAGATGCTGTATTGTTTTATTTATTCTTTGATTGTCGCAGCAATCATCTTCTATAATATTAAAATTAGATATATAATTAGTAACATTAGACATGACATTATCTCTAGGTGTAAACTTTAAGGTTTTAAAGAAAGCTACACAATATTTTGGCAAGACCAACATGCCTGTACCAAAAAAGATCTCATCGTAATTGGTAGGATCATTTTCACATGTAATATGAGCCTTTCCAGGCTCTGACTGAACGAACAACCATTTATTATTATTTAACTTGAAAAATACATCGATAGAGCCATGTAACAGTTTGGTATTACAAGAATCTGGCAAGGAACTTATAGCTTCGGTTAAGATTATTGTTTCACACGTTGGATTAGCAATTGTAGAGTACACGTTTCCTAAAGAACACACATAACACTCATTATGAATCACTTGACACTTATCCACTGACTCTAACAGTGAATAGAACATACGATCTATTGTTACAGCCACATAAGGTTTATTGGGAGCAATAAGTATATAAGTGTCAGGTTTGGAAACATCGTAAGGAGCTGGAAGTGGGACATTGTGGTAGAGGTTGTATGTTTGTGGAAGGACGAGTGGAATTCTAGTAATAATAATAATTTGTTAAGATGATAATAACAAACTAAATCAGATATTTCTATAATAACGTGTATAATTTCTAAAGTTAAACTTGTAGGAAGTTCACAGTGTTTAGGAAGCTTATCTTTGTGCAGGTCTAGTTCTTGGAATAATTGATAAGGACTAAGTACAGTTGGATGAAGAATGTTGAGCTTGCTAAATAGGATAGCGTTGTTAACGTCATCAATGTCAAAGGACAAGGCTATCGTAATACTTTCCAAGGAGTTCAATAACATTATCAAATGGTTTTTTATTTCTAATTTATCACTTGAATTAGATAATTGTTCGAAGGCTTTTCTAATAGTATCTAAATTTTGATTTAATTGATTTTGATTTTTGTTTACCCTTGACATTGTATTATTAAAGGTTGAGATAGTATATTGGATAACGTGAATGTTATCTTTCATTAAGTGGGCTAACTGTTTTTCGTCTGACTGTACTTTAGTAATAGCGTCCAAGAACTTTAGAGCATCTTCAGAGTCTAAAGTTCCAAAGATTGATTTTAAGATTGAGCCGCCAGCATCAATGAGCCCGCGTTTAAAACGGTTTGGTTTTTGATCTTGGACGAGGTAGGATATCGACAAGAACTTGCGAACATTATTAAGATGTTGATTTTGTAAAGGCGACAACAGATTGGTACATTCCAGTTGAATTTTACTGGAAGAGCTAGTAACACAGAAATTAGAAACTTCTTTGATTAGAGCTTCAACTTTATCTAAATGCGGCTTTATATGGCTAATGTCTAAGTACGTTACAACATTCCAGTAATCGTTTGTGAACTTAACATTTGGTAATTGGTCGAAGTATAGGCCGGGACTACCTATGATTGGAGTAACGAATTTGTGGCTCGAGGATGGTTGAAGTAACAACCTGAAATGGAAAAATAAGGCTAGTCATCTGTTGCAATTTTTATTTCGTCGTAATGATGACGAACATGTTTTCTATTTACTAAGAGGGTAACCGTGTGGTTACCATTGACTTTGACGATTTTAAAAGGCCCTTTCCATATAGGAGACATCGCTTTATTTTGTTTATGATGACACCGTAAATAAACCATGTCACCTATTTTATACGTCACGGGCTTAGCATGAATATCGAAACTTAAGTTGCTTAGATTTTTCTTTGGATGATTGTATATTTTCCAAGGCCTTTTGTCTACTATAATATAACCTATGATTAAGAGCACGAATATAGTCTGTATAGGTATTTAATTCTAAGGTATCGGCACTTTTGGGTATGTAAGGTTTAAATCCGAACAATAACTCCATCGGCTGGAAGCCGGTAGTGGAATGTACATTAGTATTATAAGCTATCATGGCAGTTTGTAGATATAAACTCCAGGTATGTTGATTATCTTCGATGTATGATCGTAAGTACTCTTTTAGAGTCGCGTGGCTTCTTTCGAGAGCGCCACATGTTTGCGGGTGATACGGAGAGGCGAAAATATGCTTAATGCCGAATAATCTCTCTAACTGCTTTAGAACGTCTGATGTAAAGTTAGTGCCTTGGTCGGTTACGATCATCCTGGGGATACCTAAATGAGAAATGAAAAGCACAAGTTTTTGTGCAGTTTCTTCAGCGGAACAAGTAGTCATTGCATATGCTTGCGAATACTTAGTTAAATCGTCTTGCATTGTAAGGATAAACTTATAATGATAGTCGTGAGTTTCAGGCAATGGCCCGACGACGTCTAAGAATACCTTTTCCATAGGTTTCGTAGCTGTTGATGTGATTACCATAGGAGCACGATTTGTTTGACGTAGTGGTTTGTTTATTTGACAAGACTTACAAGTTTTAACATAGTTTTCTATGTCTTGACGCATGTTTTTCCACCAGTAAAGGGTTTTTAACCTATCATATATGCGAGAAATACCCGGATGTCCTGCTGAAGGAGTGTCGTGATTATCTTTTAGTATACGAGGAACTTCCGCGGGTGTAGGATATAGAATATTATTTTGATAGATATGAACTTTTAGACCCGTGTTGTGAAATAGAAATCCTATAATGTTGTATAATTTGGTAAAGGATAGCTTCGTGAATAGATCTTGGAAATCGGAAATAGCAAATTCTTTTTCTTCTGAATACCATGCTGTAATCATTTCTCGATAGTCTCTTAACATATTAAAAATATCTTTGTAAGTCATTTCGTCAAAATGATGGACACGTAAGAATAAATGTGTGAAAACGTGTTTTTCATTGGATGTACTTTGAAACGTATACAGTTCTCTTTCTAAGGTTCGTATGTCAGGTAAATCTTCGTCGAACTTGGATGCCTGCAAGATTTCAGAGCAGTATGGAATCGAATCGTCTAAGTCGATGGCAGTAGGGTAAGTAATCATTTTACATTTTGCCTTAAGTAATGAATCGTTATGCTCCTCTATAACGGTATCGTAGGAATTAGTATGTTGCTGACTACTTTGCAAATATTTTTCGTAAGTTTCAGAGGTAGAAGGGATGCTAGGATCCATAGTAAGTATTGGATTACGAGACAAGGAATCGGCATTACAATTCATCTTACCTTTCTTATGAACTATTTCATAGTCGAACTCTTCCAACTTTAAGCGCCAGCAAACTAATTTTGAACTAGGGTCTTTGCAGTTGAACAACCACTGAAGTGGCTTATGATCAGTAACTACAGTGAACTTGTTACCGTATAAGTAAGGTCTGAAGACTTTTGTGCCGAAAATGATAGCTAGACATTCTTTTTCGGTAGTAGAATAGTTCCCTTCCGCTTTGTTGAGAGTTCTAGACGCATACGCGATTGGTAAATCTTGACCGATTTTTCCCTGAGATAAAATAGCAGAAACAGCGAAATTAGAAGCGTCTGTAGTTAGTACGAAAGGCTTGGAGAAGTCGGGATATTGAAGAATAGGAGCGGTCGTTATTTTATATTTTAACTCATCGAAGGATTTCTGTTGTTCAGGGGACCAAATGAAATTAGCGTTTTTCTTTAGGAGGCTTGTAAGGGGTTTCGTGATATGGGAAAAGTTTTCTATGAACCGGCGGTAATACCCCACTAACCCGAGGAACGATTTAACGTCACGAGGAGATTTAGGAATTGGAAAATTTTGAACACAATAAACCTTTTTGGGATCTGGCTTCACGCCTTGATCTGATATTATATGACCTAGATACTGTACTTCCTTTCGTAAAAACTCACATTTGGTAGGTTGTAGTTTTAATATATGTTCACGTAACTTTCCAAAAACTGATTCTAAATTTCGGCAATGTGATTCAAGGTCGTGGCCGAATAGTACAATGTCGTCCATATATGTAAAACAGTGAGTTCCTTGAAGGCCACTTAAGACAATATTCATAAGCCTTTGGAACGTGGATGGTGCATTTCGGAGTCCGAAGGGCATTCTAGTAAATTCGTAATGACCGGATGGGACACTAAACGCGGTTTTTTCTGTGTCTTTGACTTTAACTTGGTGGAACGAAGATACAAGGTCAAGTGTAGTGAAATATTTGCTATGGCCTAATTGATCTAAGATGTCAGAGATATTTGGAATTGGATATGCATCGCCGATTGTGATTTCGTTTAACTTACGATAATCGATAACAATCCGCCATTTGGGCTTACTGGACGCGTCCTGCTTTTTCGGTACAACCCAGATTGGTGCTGACCATGGAGACATTGAAGGTCGAATTATATTTTGATTTAGCATATCTTGAATTTGTTTGTTGACCTCTTCTTTATGACATTCTGGAAACCTATAACTTTTGACTGCAATCGGAGTTTCGGATGTAACACGTATTTCGTGTTCTAAAGTATTAGTATGTGTAAGTTTGTCCCCCTCTAAATAGAATATATCTTGGAATTTAGAACATATATTCCGTAAGCGATCTTGTTCTTCAGAGTTAAGATGATCGATCGCATCTAATCAACTTTTGAACCTTGGAATCCCGATCTGATGTGTATGGGTATGTTGAATTAGAATATGACGTAGCTGTATTGAGGGAAGCAGTGTTTTCACTAGGTTTTATTATCTGCGAGATAGGTTCTAACGTTACTTCAAAATCTTTTAGGATTATGTCTTGATCTGACGTGTTAAGCACTGAAATAATAGTCTGGTTATTAGAATCAACACGGACTAAACACCGGGAAATATATAAACGAGGATGTTCTTGAAATTTGACATCTAGCAAAAGTCCTTCTTTAATTTCAGGGTTTGTGACATAGCAACGAATAAACATTTCGCTTCTAGAAGGAATAATCTTTATTATAGGAGATGTTTTTAAATTAAAATAGTATGATGGATTACCTTGAATTATTAATTTAGAGTCACAGTAGCTAATGAGGGCTTTATTCCACTCTAAAAAGTTCGAACCTAAGATGCCATCATATTCTAAATTAATTTTGTCGACGATATGGAAATAATAGGGAACTGTGACTTCATTTTCTAGTTCCAAAGATAATATAAACTTGCCCTTAGTTTCAGAGAACGAGTCGATGTCATTAATGCCCTTGAGTTTTAAAATATCTTTTTCAACTATAGGTAGTTCAGGTAGGCATTGCTCTTTAATGATGCATATAGAACTACCAGAGTCAACTAAGAGACGAATAGGTACTTTCGTATGCGAAGTTTTTACTACGATATATGGCAAGGAAGCTCTTGAGTTAGGAAAAACATCGTAAATTGTGGAATAACCACCTGGACTTTGGGTAAAACTATCTAATATTCCCTTAGGTGACCTATTATTTTCCATTGAATTGGTCATTGATTTTGTAAAACTAGTAGCGATGGGGTCATTAATTTTTAAAGGGTTAGCAATTGATGTAGTAGAACTAGTAGGCATTGAGTCATTATATATATTAGATTTAGTAATTGATTTAGTAGAACTAGTAAGGATAGAGTCATTATATATTTTAGATTTAGTAGTTGATTTAGTAGAACTAGTAAGGATAGAGTCATTATATATTTTAGAATTAGTAGTTGATTTAGTAGAACTAGTAAGGATAGAGTCATTATTTTTTCTAGAATTAGTAATACATTTGGATTTAGAAATTGAATTAGTTATAGGGGAATTGGAATTATTAGAGACTTCAGAATTAGTACGTTCATATTTGGAAATAGAATTAGGTTTAGGAATTGAAGCCCCTAAGAAAACTTTCCCACAATTAGTGCCTATAGTAACAGAATTACGTCGGCACCGGTTCGTAATCTGATCATTCAGTTTAAATTGTCGTCGTAATCGGTAGGTGTTGAAACTTGATTACATTCTACGTTCTTTTGTTCGTGTTTTATGTTCCCAGGATTTCCGCGATCGAAGCGGGAATTATTGTATTGTCTTTTGCGACACTGCGATATGTCATGCCCGATAATAATAATAATAATAATAAATGATTTATTTTGGACCAAATACTTAAACATTTCATGTACACCCACCAAACTGCGTGGCAGTTTGTCGGCAGGATTAGCGCGCGTCTTAATACATCTGGCTCAATATCGGCATGTTATTGGTTGGGAACTAGAAGTCCGTTTTGGTCTAGGTGAAAATTGAGCCTTGTTTTGATTAATTTTAAATCTGCACTCAAACTCGGAATGTCCTACTTTTTGGCAGACTTTGCATGATGACCTAACTGAAAAGTTGTAGATTTTTTCTTCCTCTGTAGCGAGGTTTATAGCAGCATTAAGATTTCGGGGGTCTCGACACCGAACAATATTACTAAGTCTAGGGTGTAGCCCCAGACAAAACGTATATAGAGCTAGATCTTCCGTCATAGCAATGCGACCTGGAAGTTCCCTTTTTAAGGAATCAGAATTATGAATTTCGGATTGCAGATCTGTCAGGCAGGTCTCAATCCTGAGGGAATATTGTGCGACGGTTTCGTTTGGCAATTGTTTACATGATTGCAGCTCTAATAAAAGATGATTATAATGTTTTCTTTCTCCAAAATTCTGCCTTAAGAATGTTCGTAATTCGTCGAAACTATCAAATAATTTATTTGAACACGCTACCTGTGCTTTTCCTTGCAATTTTGATATTATGTACTTAAGTAGCAAGGACTTCTGACCGTCAGATGCTAAGTCAAGAGCGTTTTGGCAATTTGTCAAAAACGCTGATAAAGTTTCACGCTCTCCTTGGTATGGGTTTATAAAGTTACATAAGACTTGAATAGGGTATGGCTCAGAGATAGTGGGAGTTAATTGTTTTTTGTCACTAGGGTTAGCCATAATAACGAGTGTTTGGACAGTTACCTAAAGCACAAAAATTAAGAGGATTTATTAAGGAAACGAGGAGACTTATGTGGCAACAACAAAAATAGTATATTCTACTCACAGCAAGGCGACGGCTTGGAAGACAGGATGCATCACGCAGACTTCGGTGAGTAGCGCGCTCAGCAGCACGCAGAGGCTCAGCAGCAGCAGATACAGCAGTCTTTAGACGACTCTTTGAAGGCGTTGGGAGGGGTTAGCTTGATTTAAAGCTCACCCAGGCACACGACGAAAGCAGATTCGTTGGCTGCTCAAGCCAACCCGGAGGAATTCGGTTTGATCGCGATTAGGTATCGCAATAACAACGTGGTTTTGACGACACCAATGACACACATTCGCTGGATAATGATGAGACAGGGTAGAGTTGATAGAGTCACAATAGATAGAGACAGGATAGAGTCACTCACTGGATAGAGACGGGATAGAGTCACACTGGATACCGATTTTGCGGTTGATGCAGAAACGAACAGGCGGGCGGACACGGAACGCGACGGATTTTGGTTTTATATAGTTTTATGAATAGCCAGTCACGAAATATGCTGACTATCCCACTTCTGACACCACTGTTACGGGGCAGGTTCTAAGTCCCTTTTTAAAAAAAACTATTTTTTAACCTTGAAGGAATTTAATTGAATTAGTACAAAATTTAATGTGTCCGCAACGAAGTTCAAAGTATGACTGTCGGAAACTACCTAGTAATTATGATTCGAAAAACAACAAGTATGGGAAACATTACATGACACCTACTGACGTGTCAGCGTTTATATTTTATATGCTTAGGGCTGTCTAAAAATTTATAACAGTACGTTAACAAACCTTTTTATATTTTTTTTAAGGAATAGAAATCATCAAATGACTTCGCCCGCTCTAGGTGGAGCAGAAGGGAGTGTCAGACTCTTACTGACTAAAACCCATCCGTGTTCCTTCTAATGCCCTTTACGTTGCAGGGCCGTGTTAACAACCATAGCAACTTTCTTTAACATCATGCATAGAGAAGCGTTATCATTAAAACGTTTCTCATTATGAAAAATTTCTAGGGCTGCTCGGCATTTGGATGGAACAGAAGAGGTGAAACAGCCAGTGTCTTGCATAATAAATACTCTTCCAAATTACTAAATCTAAGAGGAGTCAAGTAATGCTAGATATTGATTGTTCGAATATATCTTATCTTAGAGATCTTTTCTAGCTACAACATTTTACTTACCGACTTACTCGCGAACGAAGTCGCGGGCTAGTTAAATAATAAAAATATTTATTTCATAAAACAAGAACTCATTGCACTGTATACATTGAAGATTATCTAGTTTACACTTGTCACATTTGTAAGCACAATTATTATATAGAATCTATCTCTCAAACTAGGTCTAGCCTGTATCTTAAGAGATAGGGTTCAGCCATATGGGTACAGTAAATAATTGACATACTTTACAAGTGAAACAGTGTCGATGTTACATATTAAGCTAAATATTCTATTCTATGAAATAAGTTGGTAACTTAGTGTGTTGTGTATGTAAGTGAGAGTTCGTGTATGGTCGTGTTTTGTGAGTGCGTGTGTGTATCTGTGTGCATGTGTATATATTGCGATTGTATTTTTCGAGCTGTATGCTAGAAGATTCTCCGTTGTGAGGTAGTCCTGTTGTAGTAGCCATTGAGAGATTTTTTGTTTTAGCGTGTGTATGTTTAGTTTTTCGTGTAGTTTCTTATATTTATGAGGACCTATGACGTAATATTGGCGATGGCCTTACATTCGTCGTACAGTTGTTTGGTCGGATATAGGTATAGATAGTTCCTTGGAAATAACTTTAAGTACGGCTTTCTAAACTCGCTCTGCCTTCAGTTTTGTTTTAATAGCACCACCCTATGCAGTAATGCAATATCGGATAATCGACTGACACAGTGCAAAAAAAAACATTTGTAGTGTGTCTATGCCAGCCGATTCTCTGAGGGATTTAAAACATTATTATTTGCAGACCTAGATACTTGACACAGTTCTAACTAGTGTAAGACATGAACACGGTGTTGATGCGTTCAGGCAGGGCAGGAGTGAGCAATTACAACAAAGCTATGTAGTGGCTTGGTGTTTCGTCGGATTGCAAAAGGAATGTAGCAAGATTTATCCAAGTTCAATGTTAATAGATTTTTGTGGAACCGGTTCATATTACTCTTAAGTGCTATTTCTGCCTTAGTTTTAACACGTTTTAGTGTGATAGTAAATCTGGAAACAAGGCTCTCATTGGTCTCTTTAGATATGAGTTCTAAGGTACGCAATATAGTAACCGATTTATCGATGAACCTCCCGTTATCCGATATTGGTGTTTACTTTTTTTATGGACAGGAAATGAACAAATGACTCCTCCCGCTCTGGGCGGTGCAGAAGGGAGTTTGAGACTCCTACTGATTAAAACCCATCTGTGTTCCTCTTAATACCCTTTGCGTTCCAGGGCCGCGGTGACTTTTTCGAGCAAATACGGTGTCTAACTAGAGGTATAACTAATAACAACGAACGATATAATTTCGTTTGATATCACTTTCATGTGTTAAAATAATCAGTTGTTATTGCTTATAGCAGCTCATGGCTACTCACTCACGTACCTAGTACTTACATAATGATTAACAAAAATCAATGCTCAAAGTATATAAGTCAAACAACGGTTGACAATGAATATATTTTATTTTAAGAAAATTACATAAAAGAAGAATAAACTTTTGGGATTCGCATTCTTTTGAAATTAAGTGTTTGGGTAGGTATATCCCACTATGTAATTAGTCTAGTTGTAAACTTGTGATCAAGCCGACACGATGGAAAACAAGAGTCATTGGGAAACTCCGAAACTTATAATTTCGTGAGATATACCCGTATCTGTTATAGCGAAGTTTTCAGCAAGGAAAGTGAGGAGTTGTGTGTCTATACAATATTTTGTACAAATTCTTTCCCGCCTTAACGTGTTTTTCTAGTTTTTGCACTCCGTTAATAATAAAGCTGTGTGCTGTAAGATTTTGCGACTCCACGGCATAATAGCGTTCATGATTATTGTTTATTTGTGTTGCAACTATTCCCACAGCTAGAAAAACATCTCTTGAAATTCCATATTCCTCAATGTTATTATTAATTTCTTCATCGATGGCTTCATCAATGTTCTGCTGGTTGCGGTCTGTCATTGCTTGCGTTTTTGCGTTTATCAATTGTAACACCTGAAAGTGGACAACATTTAGTACAGGCAAGTAAATGAAAGTTTAACCTCAAAACAACTTCACATATGGTTATTTCCTTCCATTTGTAAAAATGCTAGTTCTGACGAGTTTCGATGCGGCAATCCTGAATCAGTCATCGTGTAGTTTAACCCTGTATTAAAGAGCTCAACCACCCGGCCCGCGATAGTACTAACAATACCAACGTCAATCTGCCAAGCCTTTTCCTCCCATGTTGGGGTCAGCTTCCTGTCTTACCGGAAACTGTCTGCCTATCTGACGTCCTTACACCAGTTACTGGGTAACATACTTTGTAGCGAATCATTCATTACCTCTCCGACGCTGTGAATGATGTCCTGGATCACCTTTTTAGTTCTTTCGACCACGGCTTGTGGATTAGCAATAGCATAAGGTGCTGCTTTGTTAATGTCTTTCTGATAGTCTTCGTAATAATCATGATCTCTGAAAGAATCACGGATAAGAAATAAAAATATTTGAGCAGAACGCATTATGATACTGTTCGGGAATGAGTACGTAGGTATTATTGTTACGGTAAGTGTGAGTAATTGAAAATTGTAAGTAATTTTTGACTATTATTAATAATTACCGAAAGCCGAGTTAAAAATAAGAAATTATTCACATTAATAATAGTGTAACTTTAGTTGTAATGTAATGTAATAAATTTTCGAAAATAACGTCTACAACGCAAAGCGTCGATCTGGAATGGTCCAGACATCATAAACGTAATTGATGGAGAGAGGGAAGGATACCCAGGGGGTATCCTTTCGACCGATTTGAGTTGAGTGGCACTGGATGGGCCCTATGCCACAGCCGCTTTGCGGGACTCCTTTCTCTGGGTGGTAAAAAAAAACGAGTCAGGGTGCCCAAGTCCCAATACTGGACAAATAACTTCGAGTCTTATTTAATTTTATACCGTTTACCGACGAGAGTAGTGAATTATTAGGTAATACCTATTAACTAATAAAAGACTTTCAACGTTATATTCACATTTCATTCTATTCTATGAGGTAATTATTAATAGTGATCGAAAATTAATCAAGTTTACCGTAATGATGTCATTATTTGAAACAACTGTAGGTTAGACGGAATAAAAGTGATTCAAAAAAGTAAAGCAAAGTATGATTTTAATTCTTTTTAAATATTTAAACAAAAAATATGAATGAGGTGTCATTCGATTCAGAAGAGCATGTAGATGACTTTTGAAAAAAATAAAGTACCGTTCGAAAAACTTGCAAAAGTTATAAACAATTTACTGCGAAAAAAGAAAGAAGGGTTTGGTCTTTTGCAAATATCTCAAACTTTAATCAATATTTTTGAAATCTAAAAAAAGATTCGAAAAGAAGATGAAATTTCCTAAGAAAAAGTCTGGACTCTCGGAACTATAGAACCGATATTTATAACTTTCCCAGAGGGGTGAAAATACCAACGGAAATAAAAATTAAAACAAAAAAAAAAAATATGCAACTTTGGATACTTAAGAAACGAATCATTAAAAATTTGTTTAAAAATAGTAATTTTTCAATGACTAATTCAAGTTATTAAACTAGGTAAATATTTTTTTTTGTACTTTATTAGTAAGAACAAAATTCTTAATAATTAATTACGATCTAGCCTAAAAGACTAATAAGCAATTTAACTCTAACTTAATATGTTACGTTATAGATTATGTTGAAACGAAGAATAGTGTCCATTTGCACTTTTACACAAGTCCGTAGCACTTTCTTAGAGTCTGATATAATTTATAAAACACTATGTTCATGTGTCATATGTATAGCACAACATTGTTACTATTATTCAATCACTTTGTACACTACACTCCACTAATTCGAAAGGTTTAGTTCTTTTTAGCCTACGCACTAAGTCTGTGTTGTCTAGCAGCTGAATTGCCTCAATATTCACGTGTCAATGAAGTCGGTTTTCGTGGGCTTCAGCAAATTTTTGAATAATACTGGTGACGAATTCCATTTTAAGGTCACGGTGAAGGTCGTCATTTCTTATGTACCAGGGTGCATTGACAGCATCCCTGAGTACTTTATTTTGGAATTGTTGGATTATTTTGATGTTGCTTTGTTTAGTACAGCCCCAAAGTTGGATACCATACGTCCAAATTGGCATCAAAATACAGGGTTATTTTATTATGTATTGATAGACAAGATTTCCTTCCGAGTAACCAATACATACTTTTCTTTTTGACATGAGCTTTCCAACGCAACTTGGCGTCGAGAGTTATGCCAAGGTATTTGGCCGTATTAGCATAAGGCACTTGCATGCCATTTATGTAGACTGGGTGATAGTCCAAGCGTTTGTTTGTGAAGTCAATGTGAATTGATTTTGATTCATCCAGTTTGATCTTCCATTTTTGTGTCCAGTCATAAACTCTGTTCACAGCTAGTTGGACTTTTTCTACTGCTTCTCTGTGGCTTGATCCGGTAGCCATAATTGCAGTATCATCTGCAAAGGTCGCGATGGTGTTGTTTTCCAGTTCTGGGATGTCGCATGTGTAAAACCAGTACAAAATTGGGCCTAGCACACTTCCTTGAGGTACACCAGCTTTTATAGCTTTCATCTCGGAATATTCTGGCGTATTCTAAACATTCTATTAGTTATATACGACTCTAAGATATCTGCAAATTCTGGTAGCATGCGTCTGAGCTTGAATATTAAACCCTGATGCCAAACTTTGTCAAAAGCTTGCGCGACATCTAAAAGCACAGTGGCGCAGACTTCTTTATTTTCAAGCGTTTTTTCAATGATGTTAGTTATTCTATGTACTTGGTCTATTGTTGAGTGTTTTTCCCTGAAACCGAATTGATGATTTGGAATAAGGTTTTTATCCTCTATTATTGGTTTTAACCGTTTCAATAACAGTTTTTCGAATAGTTTTGATAACACGGGCAACGGAGAAATAGGTCTATATGATGATGCTTCATGGGGTGGTTTCCCAGGCTTCGCAATCATAATGACTTCAGCAATCTTCCATGACTCAGGTACCTACGTGTTTTAAGATAAATGCAGCATTGATAAGCTTGGTCAGCTTTACTATGGCTTTGCGCGTAAATTATTAATAAAAAAATTATAAATATATATTTTTTTGTTTTTCCAATGGGCCTATATTCTGATACCTTTTAAGAATAGCTCCACTGAAGGAAAATAATCTTAGATTTATAGTTTAACAATTATCACATTTGCAATGTTCATGTTCAAGCAGAAAAAGAAAATGAACTGTTGTATAACTAATTAAAAAATTGCGATAAAAACAAATTGCCGGCGGATTATTGTGCATTCATCTATCTAGTAATTCCCTGATTTTTTTTTTTTATTTTGAAATTTAATATTTATAAATCAATTTTATTGTTAAAGAGGCCGATGGGGCGTGGCCTGAGAAAGCCAGAGTACCCGTTTTCGATGGTATTTTCACCCCTCTGGGAAAGTTATAAATATTGGTCCTACAGTTCCAAGAGTCCAGACTTTATCGTAGGAAATTTCCTCCACTTTACGAATCTTTTTTTTAGATTTCAAAAATATTGATCAGATTTTGAGATATTTGCAAAAGGCCAAACATTTCTTTTTTTTTTCGCAGTAAATTGTTTATAACTTTTGCAAGTTTTTCGAGCGGTACTTTATTTTTTTTCAAAAATCATCTACATGCTCTTCTGAATCGAATGACACCTCATTCATATTTTTCCGAGACTGCTAAAAAAAGTTGACCAACAAAGCACTTGTTGACTAGACTAATAAAAGAATAGAAATTTGACAACGACATATGATCGTCTGAAACACTCTGTGGTTTGAACTATCAAAATTTAAAAATGATTTTGAATATCAAAGCTAAGTCTCGGTATTCTTGAAGTGAAGTTCTTGAGCACATTCGTAAGAAGGTGGCAGTAGTATCGTCACAGTACTATATTTTTTTGATTCCGTACCCTAAGGGTAACCAACGGAGCCCTATTAGGTAACCGACGGAACCCTTTTAGGTAACCAATGGAGCCCTATTACTAAGCCTCCGCTGTCTGCCCATCCGTCCGTCCGTCTGTCTGTCAGCGGGCTGTATCTCAAGAACCGTAATAGGTAGACATTTGAAATATTCAGATTGTGTATTTCTTTGCTGCTATTACAAAAAATAATAAAAAATAAGGTTTAAGGTACGGAACCCTTCGTGTGCGCGTCCGACTCGCACTTTGCTGGTTGTTTTACAATATTCATTGCTTGTTTCTATAATAGGATATTTACTTTAAAAAATCGAAATAATCCGAAAAATCAAAAAATACGTTTCGATTTTTTTTACGTACTAATTAGGTTTTTTCAGTAAAATACCCTATCGTTTAAGTATAGTCGTGTACATTCGTTTATTCATTTCAGTATCTATATATTATAGTTATACCTATGTATATACACCGTGAAATTTTAGTGGTCATAGTACTACTAATGGCTAATTGTTCTGCCGCGGGAAAGCAACCTTTAAAATTTCACGCTGTGTGTTTGTATAACATTATTTAGATTTTTTTCAACATTGTAAGTATTTACGACTATTTGAATGCTGTTAATCAGTAGAATGATTGCTAGAAGATGCCAAAGTCATTAATTTTGCCTTTGTACATTTGTGTCCGAAAATAATTAAATAAATATGTAACTAAAAGTAACTCACATACAGACAGTTTCACTCATAGCTACAAAACCAACAACGCGGATAATCTCGGCATAGTGGCGCCGGGGGTCGTTGAGAAGCGGAACGTTGCCGTCCATGGATCTAATACAACGAAATAAACAAATCATTATACAGGATGAAATAAAAAGGAAGCAACTTTCTCAAGGTGGACCGACGAATGATCGGTCAGTACGGCGGCGGTTTTCGGTGGCGACATCGGCTGATTAACGAAGATAATACTGTTCTACGGTTGGGCAATCGTTTCCACCACACCACATGTGCCTTTCAGCCCCCTACATCACACCAGCGTACTTTCTAGGCAAGCGAGCCTAGAAAGTACGCTGGTTTGATGTAGATGATAGTTGCGCCAATCTTCAGTCGGGCATCCACTGTGATGATCCTGGCCTATCCATCCTGATGTATTTGACAGATATAACCCACCCATACATGTAGCAGCAGTAATATATAGCTATATAAATACATACATTATATTGTCCACTATTATTTTATGCGCTTTCATTATACTATCAAAAATATCTCCGTAGTGTGGCACTTCAGCCGCGCTCAGTGCGCAAGCGCAGGTGAACAGCAGGAGTCGAACAAACATAGTTATCTGAAAAAAAATACAAATAGCGTGTTGAACAAGAAATGTGATAGATTATGATTTTAGAGCGTCTAATTAAAGTACGGAGTGTACGGACACATGTTATAATTTCGAATTAAAATGTTTGGAAAAACAAATTTAATAATTTACTAGCTTTTGCCCGCGACTTCGTACGCGCATACCCCATGTTTTCCTCTCTTAGTACAAACATGCCAAATTTCAGCTTTATACGACCAGTTGCTTCGGCTGTGCGTTGTCTGTCAGTCATTCAGTCTTTGACCAGTAATAAGTATTTTTATATACATACTTCCTGTTGCCCGCGACTTCGTACGTGCATATCCAGTTTTTTCCCGTTCCCGTAAGAATTTCGGGAAATCCTATATAAAATTCCTTCAGTGGTGGTTGACTAATTGGCTGGTCGTAGAAAGCTGAAATTGGGCCTGCAGGTTCCTTGGGGAGTGTCGGGGAGCACTGTGAGAGAATTTCCCGGGGCGAAGAAACGATATCTGAACGTGCAAAACCAAGTAGGTACCTATATTATAAAGTACGCCTGCGCAAAATAGAGTACAACACTCTAAATGAGAGTAAGCCGCACGGGTCGATATTCAAGGTTAAGCAACGCTTGCCAAGGTTGGTCTGTGGATGGGGTGACCATCTTAACATACCGAGTTTCCTCCGTGCCTCGGAAAGCACGTTAAGCCGTTGGTCCCGGCTGTCATTTGTAGATCTTTGGCAGTCGTTACGGATAGTCAGAAGCCAGTTAATCTGACTCCAGTCTTGCCATGAAGTACCGTGCTACCCAGTTAATGGGTTGTGGAGGTCTGGTAGGCAGCCGCTCCACATAAAATACTGGTATTCAGCTATATAAATCCGGCTTGACTGGAAGCCGACCCCAATGTAGTTGGGAAAAGGCTAGGCAGATGATGACTCTAAATGAGAGTAAGGTTGGCAACCTCATTACAATTGTTACTGGTAGATGGTGTAAGACAGTACTCACCGAAGTAGCAACAAATTACTTTGAATGGTGAAGTGTTTCTGCTACTATTATATTGCTTGATTTTTAACATATCATGGAAAAAAAACAATAATCAATTTCACGGAAAATAGAAAATTAAAAGCGCAACGAAATGAAGTTGTCATACTTGGAAAAAAACTGGCCAAGTGCGAGTCGGACTCGCGTGCAAAGGGATTCGAAGCAATTTAATTTTTTAACAGGTTATTTTAACATTACAGTATTCTTATAGATTTTCCTGTAATCTTTGGGTATAGAACTGGAGCTTTGGGTTTTGGGATCTATATTTTTTCTAAAATTTAGGAACAGTAGTTTCGGAGTTAATGGTCATTTTTAGTCTAATTTCTTCTATAATTTAATTATTTATTTTAATTTTATTAAAAAAAAATATAATTAAAACCCTCACAGTATGGGCTTACTGTTGATATGTCACACGATACAGTTTGAAAAACTTTTTTTTTTTTATTTTCTCGTTTGACCCCCAAAAGTGACTCCCGTACTTAATATTTATTTACGTAACACGTCCGTGTTTGGGTCACAGAAGTCCATAATGTATACCAAATTTCAACACAATCGGTCCTGTAGATTCGGAGAAAACTGGCTGTGACAGACGAACAGCCAGACAGACGGACAGACAGACACCCGAGTCCTAGAGAGATCCTATAAGGGTTCCTTTTTACGGATGTTCGGAACCCTAAAAAATTGTATTCTAATCTCTTAGAATGAATTCTAAACAATATGAATGTTATGCTGTTTAGTTTTTTAATAGGTTAATCAGCTTTACTAATTATAAATACGATCCAGTTATTTATGTGAATAACAATGTGAAAAGGTTATTTATTATGACCTTATGTAATGATCGTGTACCTTAGCTAAGTAGGCAAGGTACAGTCAACAGCAAAACTCTGTAAATAACTTCAGTTTTTAATCAACACAAAGAAAAGGGGATACCTATGAAAATATATAAAATGCTTTGTCCTGACTGATAGATCAATGCACAGCCTAAAACGCTGGTCGTAGAGACTTGTTAGGGGTTTGTTTTTTTTATATAGACCTCCGGTATTATTCATCCCCTGAAGTGTAACCTAAAGATACACCGACATTTTTTGCCGGGAGTATGTTGTCTTAGAATAATTCCAGACATTCACGCTGGCGAAGCCGGTGTCAGAAGCTAGTTAATTATAAGACAAAAATATAAAAATAAATTATGCATCAAGGAAGAAACGAAAAAGACGAAGTGCCCGATTGAACAATGATATTTTAGGATAAAACCCAAAACATTTATTTCAAATATAACATGTAGAGGTAATTATGATCATGGAAGAATAAGAATTGTTGCGTGAACTTCAATGAAATTGAAATAAACCCAACAAGTGCGAGTCCGTACACAGAGAGTTCCATACAAATTTGTAGACTCAAATTATTTAAAAAGAAAACTATTTTTTTTTTGTCGATGATTGAATCACAAATGTGTAGTTTTTAGAATTTCGTATACTTGTAGTTCATAACTATATTACACGCCAAATTTTACAGTTCTAGGTCAACGGAAAATACACTATAAATTATGATTCTCTTGAGTGTCGAAATATAAGATTTTTTTCGGCATTAACGGCAGATTTTTTTTTACTTTATCATAGAAGTTTTATTTTTTCGCAGCTCCAAGGAACTGTACATCTGAGTATAATATATCCTTTAATTTTACTCGATACTTCCATGCGTTCCCAAGATAAAGGGTCTTGACAGACAGATGGACGGACGGACGGACGAACGGACAACGAAGTGATCCTATAAGTATTTCGTTTTTTCCTTTTGAGGTACAGAATCCTAAAAGCGGTAAGAAAATAAAGACATTTGTGAAAAGTCAGCTAGTTCCAGAATACTAAAATCTGTAGCTAACGATACACGAAGAAAATAACGACATCTTGGGGAGGTACTTACATTTTATTCACGCAAATAATATAATCATAAATTATACGTATAATCACCCTTGATTCGAGACTAATCAAGAGCTCTATAAATTAGTTTGAATCTCTTCTCAACTTACTGTTTCAGTGCTCTCGCTAAAGTAAGTACATACATTATAACATTATGTAGGTACATATATCATGTCGGTAGATATAATTTTTAACGAAAAAACGAAGTCTTTATGACGAAGTAATTGAATCATTTTAATTGTTCTCACATAACGACTTTGCCTTAAAATATCTCGACAGCGTGACACTTCAAACCAATATGTTTGATGTATGGTGCAAAGTGTCACTGAAACGTGGTCGCTCACAATGGATCTCATCAGAAGGCTCAAAGACACTTAAAGGGCAATGGAGAGGGCAATGCTTGGAGTATCCTTGCGTGATCGAATCAGGAATGATGATATCCGCAAGAGATGTTACCGACATAGCCCGAAGGATCGCCAAACTAAAATGGCAGTGGGCATTGCTCGCAGAACAGATGGTCGATGGGGCCGAAAAGTTCTGGAGTGGCGACCGCGTACCGGAAGACACAACGTTAGAAGGCCTCCCACAAGGTGAATCGATGACCTGATGAAGGTTGCGGGTAGCCGATGGATGCGGGACGCACAGGACCGGTCGTTGTGCGACGCTTGGGAAAGGTCCAGCAGTGGACGTCTTTCAGCTGATATGATGAACTATTATGCATGCTAGATCATGCGCCACGACTTTGAGGAAAAATATCTAAATGGCGGAAGGGGACCTCCATAGAAAACAGTACGAACTCCTTTGCATCCTCTTTTTTTAAAGTGTACTTAATTGTTTCAACAGATTTTAGGGTTTTCAAAAAAAATAAAAATCATTTATTCAAATCAAACTTTTGAAAGACAACGTTTAATTTTAATGATTATTTTATTTTAAGTTATTTTAATCATATAAAATAGAATTGTAATTTTGTTATTTATTTTATCTAATTTGTCATTTAAAATTTTATGATTTATACTTGTTATTGTATTAATTTATTTTTAGTATAGGGACTTGGTGCCTGAATAAAGAAATTTGATTGATTGATTGATTGATCACAGTTCCAGTGACAGTTCCATAACGCCCGTTACCATTTCCTAGCGTTTTAGCTGGGAAGAAGAAGCGGCGCAACAAACTCACCTGCAACAAACCTGTCTGTTTACTTAAAAGAAATAAAATTTATACATTAGTATGCAATAAACGATACTTAGGCTTATGCCCAGCAGTGGACGTCTTTCGGCTGATATGATGATGATGATACGATACTTAAATTAAGCTAAGAAGCTCACGTAAAATAGGTAAACAACAATGTGAACTATGGGTAGCAGAAATTTTTATTTAAAAAACACCTTCAACTAACTACAAATACGTATGACATTGATATTATTACATTTCAGATAACAATGATTCTGCAACTCCTAGTAGCTGCGGTGACTGTCAGCCTGGGTGTCGACGCTGGTCTGGTGTCCGTACCCCCCTACGGACAGTACGTACAAGAAATCCATCAAGCAGCCGACTCGCTGCGAAAAAATGTGCTGTACGTACCTATTTTTGACAATCATATATTTTTAATGAAGACCTAATTACCTAAAAGGCCTATAACGCCGAGGTTTCCGTCAAAAAGTATTGAATACCCTTCTTCTCTCATTAACCCAGCCTGTAACTGTCCCACTGCAGAGCAAAAAACTCTTTTAGATAGAGAAGACATGTGCATTGCAGTATTGTTGGACTAAAGTAATGTATCGCCAGAGAATGGGCAACAGCGTTCTCTTAAAACTCAACACCATGCATTGCGATCGCCAACCCGCCAGCCAAGCGCGGTGATTATGACAAACCCCTATCTCGGGGTAGGCCTATGTCCAGCAGTGGACGTCTTTCAGCTCACATGAAGAAAGTAATTATTTAACTGCCTCCGTGGTCGAGTGGTTTAGGCGTTTGCCTTGTGACCCGGTGGTCGTGGGTTCGATTCCCACGGGAAACATACTTTGTAAAGCTGTTTCTAGTTTGGCTAGGACATTGCAGGCTTTAATCATCTGATTGTCTGATAAAAAGATGATTCCGTGCTTCGGAAGGCACGTACAAGCCGTTGGTCCCGGCCGTCAAATGGCGGTCGTCAAGTCATGTCATAGGCCCTTGAGGCGGTTTAGAAACTCTGACACTAGGGTGTGTGGGGTTGTTTAGACCTTACTACCCACACGATAAGAAGAAGAAGTAATATATAACCCGCTGGTCAATAATGTGATTTAAACATAGAACCTCAAGTTAGCATTCGTATGAAATCTGTTACAAAGCGACCTGCACATAGCAGCGGTAGCCTGTCACCTCTCCTCATGGCTTATAATTGAAAAATTATCTCGCAGTTACGGGTAAAAGTATTTGTGTCTTGGGCTAGCTTGAGTTCCGCGGTGCATTTAGAATTCTAATGTCCTAAACTCTCTTGAATATTTTTTAAATTAATTGATTATAAACTCCCTTGCGCCTGTGACATAAGACACTGCTTTATCCCCTCGGTGCATTATTATCATGTTTTGTATCTTGCCATTAACCGATAAAGTCCTCTTTAAGGTACAATTAATTGTAATTAGGTTTAAGTCTTGAACAAATAAATATTGTTTATTGTTTATTGTTTATTTTATTATTGTTTATTATCAACTATTTGTTGTACTAGATCCATGGAGGGCAACATTCCGCTCCTGAACGACTCCAGACGTCACTATGCCGAGATAGCGTACGTCATTAACTATCTGGCAATTAGAGTCAGTGCTTGTGGGTAAGAATTACAATAAATTATTATAACAATAAAACACTGTCATGCCTGTGTTTAATAATCTTGTTCTAAATACCTATTCATTACTATTTTTAGGGCCGATTATGACAGGGATTATCAAAAATTTGTGAACGATTCGGCATCTGATGCCATCTATAATCCAGAAAAGGTTGTAACTGAAATCGGAAATCTCATCGATAAGGTGCACGCCAATATTTCTGAGGTATAAATAATGTCAATTATGTTACTATTCCAAAAGTTAGATGAAGTTTGACATTTATCTTGTTTGAATTGTCTTTTTTCAGATAGAAGAGTTAATTGCAGCCTGCATGCGTCAAAATACGGAACTTTGTGATGAACTTATTGATGACACTGTAAATGAGAATTATGAGCAATATGGTCTCCAGGCTAAGGTTTTGTTTGCTGCTGGACGTGCTGCTGTCGAATTTAATTTAAAAGCACAAGAATTTGAAGAAGTCTCGAGGAATTTGACTGCCCATCAATATGTTCTTACATCGCCGACAGAACTTAAATCTGTCGTGTTAAATCTATCCCAACTCCAGCTATTATTTCTTTATCCGTATTTACCGAAATGTTGAGTTCTAAGAGTGGAATTGGAAACAGAGACGAGAGTAAAGTTAAGATTTTTGCATCTCAGGATTAGGAGTTATAAGGAAATACAAAAATTATTCCACGCAGTTTCGGCGGCATTTCACGTAACTGAAACTTACCAACATTTCGCCTCGACTCTCTGTTTATCTACCAATGCGTACAGGATGTAAGTCACTAAGACGCGTGCTTACTTAATTTTGATCAGTTTCTTCAATCACAATATTATATACTTTGGAATTTCCATTGTTGTTTTCGTTGAAGTATTCCTCACCGACTTGTACTAGTTGATTAGACGGACTGTGCATTGTAGCGGAGTTTTTTTTCAGCTGAATGTCATTGTCTAAAACAATGATTACAATACATGGATTTGAACCTTGTGTTCCCTTGTTTCGCAGACAGTTTCGTAGAAATTCGTTTGGCAGCAAATGTTTCATATCATATTTGGTTCTTGTATTTTTATTTCGAAGATTATTATTTCACCGACGACCTACTTGAATAAAACATTTTTCACAGAAACATAATTCAATGAATTTTATAATCACATATTTTATTCAATAAACTGATCAAACAGTAGATTATTTTATCGAATATTTTTGTTTGGTGTATTTTTCGATACTATGTTATTTCAACGAAAATGTTAAAATAGACGTTGTTCTATCTAAAATTGTATAAATAAATATCTTTTAAATAGTAAGATTAATGAAGCGTTTTCAGGGCTTGTTGGGGCACTCCGACTTGGACAGGTAAGGTTAGGGTAGTTATTTATAATAATGTCCCAAATTACAATGGTATAATAAATAATGGTAAAATTATAGACCGATCACGTGTTCGCCGACGGTCTATTAAGTTCTTACATCCATTTTAAGAGCAAAGATTAACCATCATATTGATAGCAATTTAATAATGTCTGCTTTTCAGAATGCCATTGCCATTAGCCAACAGGTTCGTCGTTCCCGAAGGGATCTGTCGACATGCTGGATAGATTATAATGAGAGGCCGAGAGGATGAGAAGGCTTATGACTCAGAGCCACATAGAAAGAAGAAAGAAAAAGAAAGAAAAAGCGTTTATTTGCGCCAAGCATGACGCATACCAAAAAAATTAAAATTAAATAAAACAAAATTACAATTTTATAACAGTTGGGAAGATATGCGTCACATTCGCGCAAAACGGCCATCGCTCAGCATGATGCTAGGACCCGTGTGCGAGACAGAGCCACAGCGCTGATTTTCAGCGACAGCCGGCGTTGAGTATGACGTCGATCGGAGCAGCATAAACAGTAATTAAACGGGACAAATAAACAGAAAAATAAAGTCATAAGGGTAAAATATAATAAATAAGACGGTAAAGAGATGGCAAGTCTATTGTGCAGACGGTGGAATGAGGCCGACTAACAGTGGCGCGCACAACTCTAAAAAAAATAGCTATGTTATCTGTGCGCACCAAAGACAACAAAAACTAAAAACCAATAATCTATGCAATGCGCACGCCCACAATATGGCTGCCAAACGAAGGAATGCGTAATTAACATTATTATGCAATAATGTTCTTGACTTGCGCAATACACGTAATATTGTTTCCGCTATCACAGAGTAAGAGTATATTGTATTTAAAGTGAGTTTTGTTATGTGTTCAGTGTTGTTAGATTGTGTGTTGGATAGTGTTATTTGTGAGTCATTTTGGTGTGTATTATGTGATAGGGGCGTAAATAACTATGTTCATAGATGACAAACACGCTCAGAAGAGAACCCAAACCGAGCAAAAGGGGAATATCGTTATTAAGTCAAGTAGTACCTAACGAGGATCCTCTGCTAATAAGTTTAAACTATCATGGATGTGTAGGGTTAGTAATTATTTTATTAATCATATTGGATCATCATAAGTGAACAATTGAAATTGCAAACGTATAAATAAAAGATTAAAATAGTGTAAATAAGTCAATGTAGTTATTGTATATTTATGTCAGATCAATTCAAATAAATTTACTAAACTATTACAGGTGTGAGGTAAATACCATTAAAAGAGAAAGTAAATCCAAGCACAGAAACAAGGAACGAAACGAATCAAAGGAAAGGAAAGTGGAACCTCAGGATTTAAATAGCCCGCACCGTTGGAGATCCCAGCCCAAGTGTGATAGCCATAACCCCGAGGTACAGTACAGTGTAGCAACACAAAAAGAAAAAAAAAAAAAAAAAGAAAACTCAAGATGACAGTTGTTGAAGCATAAGTAACTTCTTAAATTGGTACTTGAAACACTGTAATGTTTTCAGGCGTCTCATTGGTGGTGGGAGATCATTCCAACAATGCGTGGCTGCAAACCTGAAGCACCCTCTGAAAGAAGCAGTTTTGTGCATTGGCACAGTCAGCGGATTAACCATGGATCGAAGATTGTTCTTTAAGTAGCTTTGTTTCCAAGTTAGCTTCTCATACAAATAGTGTGGTTTCATGGACGTAGTTATACCAAACATTAAGTTGGCTAAATGAAGCTTCCTCCTGGCAGCCATCTTTAGCAACCCAATCTGATTTATGTAAGGAGTTACGTGGCTCCTACGTGGTACAGTAACACAGAAACGCACACAAGCATTTTGAATTCGTTGAATCACTCTTTCCGTTCTGCTGAGTAGGCATGGGCCATACACTATGTCGCAGTAGTTTAGTTTAGAAAGTATGAGACTATCAACGAGTTGTTTCCGCACAGGTAGGCTCAGGTATTTACGAATCCCGTATAAAACCTTCAACCTGTAAAAACAATTTCTCAGGACATTGGTTATATGGGCTTCAAAGTGCAACTCTGGATCCATAAGCAGCCCAAGGTTGCATGCATGCTCCACTCTGTCAATAATCTCGCCCTTGATCATTATTTCTGGTTTGGCTGATATTATTGCAGAGATCTGCTTCTTAGTGCCTAGCACTATGAATTTAGATTTGAGAGGGTTCAGAACCAGAGAGTTTTCCTCTGACCATGAGACCACTCTTTGCAAGTCTTCATTCATCTTCTTCACTGCCGAGGATGTGTCATGAGCCTTAAATGAAACATACAACTGGATATCATCAGCGTACATGTGGTACCTGCAGTGCAAAAATGATTTTATGATATCAGCACTGTATAATATGTACAATAAAGGGCCCAAAATTGATCCCTGTGGCACTCCTCGTGACACGTGGAGGGGGGAAGAAAACAAAGTGGATCCATCCTCCCTACTGATTTCAACGTATTGCGATCTTCCAGTCAAATAACTTCGAAACCACTCCACAGTGCTACCATCAAAGCCGTAGTAAGCTAACTTTGACAGTAGCAAAGTAGTATTAATAGCGTCAAAAGCCCGGGAAAAATCCAGTAGGGCTAGAATTGTTCCCTCACCCCTGTCACGTGCCTCCAGGATATTTCCCACAACGTCAGCTAGAGCTGTCGCAGTACCCCTTCCCTTTCGAAAACCAGACTGAAGGTCTGGGAGAATGCCATTACTTTCCAAGTATTCAATAACTTGCGAGTATATTACACGTTCCAGGATCTTTGATAGGCAGGGTAAAATACTAATTGGCCTCAGATCCTTCGTGTCAACCGGGTTATTATTTTTAGGAATAGGGCGCACAACCGCGCATCGCCAGATTTCAGGGAATGTGCTTGTAAGGATAGACTGGTTGATAATGTCTGTGATAGCTTGCAGTGTTTGAGGCAATGTCAGTGATATCATGTCAAGACTTATCCCGTCCACACCCTGCGCATTAGACCCTAAACTCCTAATAACCTTCAACACTGACTCCTGATTGGTTGTTGAAAGGGAGAATTTGGCAGAACTATGTATGTGAGAGTCAAAGTAGGAAAGTTGTGAAACATTTGGAAGACTACTACCTGGGACATCCAGAAATGATGCGTTAATATTTTCTGGATTGTCAAAATGACCAGGCAGCAATCTTTGCTTATGGTCTGGAAGCACATCTGATTTTAAATTACGCCACAGCAGTTTTGGGTCCTTAATTTGCTCATTGATGCTTTTAGTAAAATAAGCCCTTTTCTCGGCACTGAGTGCCATGGCGGCTTGACGCTTGAGGTCCAGATAATATGCTCTGTCTCTTGATTCACGAGATGCCTTCCTAGCTTCATCCCTAAGTTTGAACATAAGGCGAATGTTGTCAGTTATCCAGGGTGTAGGGCGATTTTTAAATGTCTTTTCCTTAATAGGAGCATGGAGGTCGAAGAGCTGTATAATAAACGTGTTAAATGTTTGAACCATTAGATTCACATCGTTCATGGCTCCAACACTTGACCATGGTATCATTCTCAGATCGGTGTCAAAATGATCCTCCAATATGTCTCTGAGTGGGCGATACACTATTAATCTTGGCTTAAGCTTATCCTTCTTAAATATAGTCTCACAAGAGATGAAGGAGTGATGACCAAGATCCCTACTGTGATGCACCACGAGATTACGGATAGTGGCGTCTGAGCATATTAAATCAATAAGTGAGCTGCTGTCACCCACAAAGTGTGTAGGTGTTTGGACTAACTGTTTGACATTCAAATAGCTAAAAAATTCCAAAAGCTGTTTCGTTTTTGAGCTGCCCACATCTAACATGTTGACATTAAGGTCACCTAGCAGTATTAAATTATCAAAAGGGGCTAGGCAACTGATACTGGCAGTTAGGCCCTCAAGAAAGAGCTCTAAATCCAACCATGGTGGACGGTATGCAGTTCCAATGAGCAATTTTTTTTTATTTACCGTAAGGCCCAACCAGAGTTGTTCAACATCAGGATGGTTGGGGTGAACTTTTATTCGTGCTGCTATGCCATTCTTTATATAAAAACCAACCCCACCACCGCGCCCACCTCTAACAGATACCGGTCGCGGTATATGCTTAAGCCTATAACCTGGCACACTAGGTGCCCGGTCTTCCTCCCCCTCGCGAAGCCATGTTTCATTAATAGCCATGATGTCCACAGTGTGGTTGCTCATGGCTATCAAAAACTCATCATGATTAGTTCCCAGAGAACCTGCATTCAGTAGACCAAACTTGATACATTTACTTGGAGTCATTTGTATGTGCCATCCATGTTATTTAAGTATGTGTGTCTGTGTATGTTATGTATGTATAATATGTATAAGTAGAAATGGAGGTTGGTTCTATGTTTAGCAGTGGGATACAATGGGACGAATTGTTTTAAGAATAGGATGTCATGATAATAGGTTAGAATAACTGTAAATATTTTGGTGATTTCTTTGGTGATATCATTATAATAGGTTAGAATTATTGTAAATATTTTGGTGATTTCTTTAGTAAGAATTATATTTATTTTGATTAGCAAAACAATATGTATAAATAGGATAAGTATGTATAAATATACAGTTAAAAACTTTCTATACACACCTGACGCCAAGCTATGGTAACACGGCCAATAAAAACAGCAGCGACGCATATCTTCCCCAGTGACAAAAATTAACACGAACACATAGAAAATTAAGATTAATAAAGAGTAATAATTAGGCTGTATCATTGACAGGACCGAACACGCGAGTAATGTCTTCTTCGGAGCGAATTCTGTGGGTTGAGTCTTCTGGCTTCCTTCTGGCGAGAATGCGGCCCCGCTTGGTCCACACGAACCTCCAGCCGTAGAGGCCAGCAGCGTCCCGTGCCTTCCGAAACAACTGGCGGTTTGTCTTCGTGAGGCGCTCGTTGACATAAAACCGCCGGGCCGTGCCAGGCATGTCGAGGTCGGCCGTCGTAGCTCCTCGCCGCACCCGCGCGCTCGCGAGCAGCTTGTCGCGCAGATCACGTCGCGCCAGTCGCACGACAATGGCGCGCGGGCGAGACTCTGTTGCTCCCGTCGAGGTAGTCGCGTTGAGCTGCCTGCCGCCGACCCGCTCAGCGTTGACAATGTCACGCTCCTCGAGAGTGACTCCTAGCTTCGTGCTGATGACCTGCACGATATGGGTCGGGTTATCAACCACTGCCTCCGGTATGTTTGAGATCTCTATGTCATTACCCAAAAGATCCTGGTCCCTGTCGTTGATTTCACGCCTTAAGTCCTCGACGATCACGTCGACCGCCGCTGGTTCTGGCGGGCCGGTCGAGGCTCGCTTTTCCAAAGCGTCTAATCGTGCCTCCAACCCGTCAATGCGCTTGTGGCAGGCACCCATAGAAGCTCTGAGCCCCATCATCTCCAGCTCCATCTCCTTCCTGAAAGCCTGCACCTCCGCGCGCATCGCTCGCAACTCCTCCATGATCGGATTCAAATCAATTTGAGGCACAACCCGCGAAGCGACATCGGCTGTAGTGGTGTTGCTCGGCGGAGGGGCGGCACACTTTACCGGGCTAGTAGGTTTGGAGTTGATCGCGGGGCTCTTCGGAGTACATACTTGCTCCACGATTCCTGGCTTTTTCACAGAACCCTCCGAAGCGCCTCTGACTGGGGTCTCAGCCCTGTTATCCCGGGCGAGACCTTTTGTACATTCGGGACAACGCCAGTTCGCAGGTAATGCTGCCTTTGTCGGGATGCCCACACAGACTCTGTGATAGTGAGCTTGACATTTACCACATTTTGCGCCCTCTGACGACGAAATAAAGCGACCGCACCCACCGCAGTTGATACCTGGCATTATGGTGAGATGAGATGGTGTAAGTGATCCGGGGGCAGGAAGCTAGATGGCGCCACTGGGGATCCCAATATGGATCTATATGTCGTTATCGACAAAAGCGATAGATGGCTCTGATGCAAAGCAAGCAGCTCGCCCCAATTGTAGAAATTAGAGGGTAGGTACTGACTTTAGCTGCCTAGTCACGGTAATGTTTTCGATAGTATAACGTCCCTGAAACTCACTATTTAAAGTCCACTCCAACAAATGTCACGTAACCTCTCACTATGCGCAGCAATGAATAAAAATTATGCAAAAACACGAGTTGTTTATATTTATTTTTCTCAAAATTAAGTACGACAAGACTGCACCGACACAGACGTCAAACGTCAACGGCTACATACATGGCTCATGAGGGTGCTGGAGCTGTATAAAGTTGATGCAGTTCTATGCACCTTCCTGATGTCGTGTATGGGGCAGTGGAGGACGGTCCTTCACTATCCAGGGTGTCGACAGACCCAGGCATACAGCGACCCGATAAGGGTCGAGCGTGGCATACTTCAGAGAGACAGTCTGAGTCCACTGTGGTTTTGTCTGGCCCTCAACCCTCTCAGTACATTGCTGGAGGGTTCGGGCCAAGGCTACCGGTTGAGAAGAGGCAGTCAGGTCAAATCGCACCTTCTTTACATGGATGACTTGAAACTCTTTGCTCCTATCAATTTGCAACTGATGAAGCTACTGAAGATAACAGAAACCTTCAGTAGCGCCATCGTTATGGAATTTAGTTTGGACAAATGTGCAGTCATGCATGTAAAGCGAGGGGATATTATGGAATCCGTGGGAACCCAACTCTCGCATTCCATACACCTTAGGTCCCTCTCCTCAACCGAAACTTACAAGTTTGGGTATGTCGGAAGGGATTCTTTGGCCGCCTGAACAAAGTACTTAACAGTCTTTTATCAGTCGGAAATAAGGTGCGCGCCTCTAACGATTGGGTCATGCCGGATTTGACGTACTCTTTCGGCATACTCAAATGGACTCAGACGAAACTTGACGCCCTGCATAGGAAGGTAAGTACGCTCATTGCTTACCGCAAATCGGATGCATCACTCACGTTCATCGGGTGATGAGGCTGTATATCCCGCGGAAGTGCGGGGGTCGTGGCTTCTTAAATGCTAAGACACTGTGAGTACGTCCTAGAATCCGACGTGGGTATGCATCGAGATGTGGTAGCGGTGGACAAAGGCCTCACCGCGCTCTCCTTGTCTAACGAAAACTGGCGCAAACCTTATGGTATTAGATATTAATGAACGCAGGGATGTATGGCAGAGCAAGGAGCTTCACGGACGCTTTTATCGGGTCCTACATGGGTCCGATGTAGACTTCTTAGCGTACGTAGCCTGGCTGTGCGTTGGTGACCTCTTCGGGGGACTAATTATGGACGAAGTTATTATGACGAACAACTACCGGAAATATATTGTGAAGGACGGTACGGTTGCAATATGTCGGGCATTTCACCAGCCCGGGGAATCCATCCGCCACAATATTTCCGGTTGTTCTAGTCTGGCTAACGGAGACTATTTGCACAGGCACAACGTTGTAGCCAGGATTATCACCAGCAACTTGCTCTTAAATACAATCTTGTGGAATCGGAAGTACCGTACTATAGGTATGTACCCAGTTCTCGAAAGTGGCAATTGCACATTGTATTGGGGTCGGTCTATCATCACTGACAGGACTATTGTTGCCAATAAGCCTGACATAATGATGATAGGCGGACTAGAGCGTCGCGCAATGATTGTTAATATAACAGTCCCTCATGACGAGAACCTCGTGAAGTCTCAGAAAGATAAACAAACGAAGTATCTTGACTTGGCTCGCGAGGTTGTCGACATGTGGGATGTGAACACAGCAGTCATTGTGCCGATAGTCGTGACGGCCAATGTCATAATTGCCAAGAGCCTCGACCAACATCTCAAGAGGCTCTCGTTGGGCAGCTGGATCAAGGGCTTGATCCAGAAAGCAGTACTCCTGGATACGGCGCGTATAGTGAGGAGTTTCCTCTTTTTATATTTTAAATGTTTTATTTTTTTTTTATTTTTATAGAAATATTTAAAAATGTAAATTGTATGTATATATATGAATAACTAGCTGACCCGCGCAACGTCGTCTGCGTCACAATTTTCATTACTGCTCCGCTCCTATTGGTCTTAGCGTGATGATATATAGCCTATAGCCTTCCTCGATAGATGGGCTATCTAACACTGAAATAATTTTTCAAATCGGACCAGTAGTTCCTGAGATTAGCGCGTTCAAGCAAACAAACAAACAAACAAACAAACAAACTCTTCAGCTTTATATATTAGTATAAGTATAGATAATACTTATAAATTTATTTGACAAAAAAGTACACAAATTACAGGTGACACTTATTTAGGGCGCAATACGACTAGTTTAAAAAAAACATGGTCATGACCCCCATGTTAGGAAAACCCGTGTTATGGGAGTCATCCATCCATCCATTACATGAAGAATAAGGTTGAACTAGTAGATAATGTGCACTTTATCATATATAATAGTAAAAACAAAAAATAATCTAGGTTAGTTCAATTTGGAGATTGGGAAAGGGAAAATAAGAAAAGAAAAAGGCAAAAACTTAATTGAAATCAAGGAATAAGGGAATCTTTTCAGTGTCAGGTGTGATGTGTATAATAGTGTGGCTTATATGGTGTACATAATTGGTGGTGTATTCTATTCTATTCTAGTGTGTGTGTGATTTCCTAAGGTTTAAGTAGTTCTTCTGTTTGGTCATAGTTTAGGGTGAGCAGATTTTTTTTTACCTTGTATTTGTATTGATTCGAACTCAACTTATGTATATCCAGTTTGTTGTACATAAATGTAATTAAGTAGCGGCTATGTTGACGTGCGAAGGTAGTATTAGTACTAATTCTGGGACAAACTGGTTTGGGTCTTGTTCTGACAGTAGGGCTTTTATTTCTATTGGGTGGAGTCATTTTATGAGTTCTTGAGATTGTTTGAAGCAAACAAAGTTGCCGGACCGTTAGCACCTTAAAATTGGAAACAATTTTTGAGGGGGATACTTAAACGGTTTATTAAGGAGGACCTTTATAACCGCTCGTTGGGCTCTTTCAGCTTGAATTAGGATTGTCTTGGCTGTGCGATCGATGGCCCTATATGGGGCCCCGATCTGGGCGGCTGACCTGACGGCCAGCACCATCACTGTACTGCGAAAGCCGCAGAGGGTGATGGCCGTCAGAGTCATAAGGGGTTATCGCACGATCTCCTACGAGGCGGCTTGCGTACTGGCCGGATCTCCGCCCTGGGACCTGGAGGCAAAAGTCCTCGCGTCACTGCATCGGTGGCGCGAGGACGCGCGGGCGCGTGGCGAGCGACTGATGCAGCGACATATTGAGCTGCGTCGGTCGCAGCTGCGCGAGGTCCTGGTGGCGGAATGGCGGGACAGGCTCTCACGTCCTTCCGCCGGCCTCGTCACTATCGAGGCCATCCGGCCAGTACTCGATCTGTGGCTCGGGAGAAGGCACGGCTCCTTGTCGTTTCGTGTGACGCAGGTTCTCTCGGGGCAGGGCTGCTTCGGGAGATTCCTGTGTCGCATAGGCAGGGAGCCGGACGCTCGGTGTCACCACTGCGTCGATTGTCGGGAGGAAACGGCGTGGCATACGCTGTCAGAGTGTGCCGCTTGGGAGGAGCCACGCCGTGCCCTCATCTCTGTGGTAGGCAGTGACCTCTCGCTGCCGGCCGTAGACCGTGCTATGGTCGACGGCGAGGAGTCCTGGGACGCGGTGGTCTCCTTCTGCGAAGTAGTTATCGCGCAGAAGGAGGCTGCGGAAAGGGAGAGGGAGATCTCTACCTCCTTCCCGGCCCGCAGCAGACGCACCGGGCGTCGGAGGAGGGCATACGCTGCCCTCTTCCGGCCCCCCTAACTGGGTCCAGAGGCGGCGGACTTGGGGTGTCCGTCGCCCCCCATTCATCCGGACCCGAGGTGGCGGCGCGTGGTGTTCCCGTGCGCCCCTCTTTGACGTCGCTGGGGGAGTCAAACACCTCACTCCCCCCGCTGACCCGAGGTGGCCCGGAGGATTGTCTTGGCTGCACCGCCCCATGCAACTATACAGTAGCTTAGTATAGATTCACATAGGGCAGTGTAAACCATTTTTAGGATGTCTTTATTTGCAGAAGTTCTTATATTTTTTTAAATATATATCATTTTTCTGGTGCGTGTAGACAGGTATTCGATGTGGGTTTTCCAGCTGAGATAGGAATCGAGGTAAAGGCCGAGATGCTTGACAGACGAGACTCTCGTCACTGTCGCATGTTATATGTGTGTATAGAGTACTAAAATACAATTACTTGACATTTTATGAAAAACTTGACATTGTATTAAAAAAAGTATGTGTATTATCGAATAAAATAAATTGTGTTGTGTGGTGATCTCTGTTCTGGAATTGCTCTGGATTTGGAACATTTCCTACTTAACTATAACTTGACTCTAGCTCTAAACCAGCCTACTTGGCCTCAGTAAAACGTGCATTGATAACTTTGCACATAATCCAAGAAAAGGATGGAAAACGGAAATTATAGACCTCATCTTATCAGATCACACATCACAAATACTTAAATACCTGTCAATAAAATGTGTCGTTTAAAATTTTGAAAAACTGTAAAAAAAATTACTCCAAAGAGAACCTTGATAAATTTAAATTATGTCTACAAAATTTATCTTCAAAGAAGTCTACGAAAGAAAAATGTTAATGTGGCCTATAAAACCTTTTTAGATAGTTTCTCATTGTTTTACAATCTCTGTTTTCCAGAGAAACTAATAACTATAAACACTGACAAACAGGTTCAATGGATTTCTCAAGGCATAAAAACATGTAGTAAAAAACAGAGACTGTTATTGTGGGCTTACAGACTACACCCAACAAATTAGCTAAAAGTGACTTGAAAAAATACACTACGCAATATAAAAAAAAGTTGGACTAACTTAGAAGGCACAAAATAGCTACTTTATAAACAACAGCAGATAGTTAATAGATCTAAAACTAACCTGCCTAAAGAACAGATACTGACAATAAAAACAGAGAATTTCACTTACACAAGCCCGACTGACATAGCAAATGCTTTTAATGACTACTTTATAGATGAAATTGAGAATAACATAATAAATGTCATTCAAATAAATAATAAGTTAGAAAATTTGAACAAAAAAAAAAGAAAACAAAAAAAAATCTACAAAAGTAATTAAATATGTAATTGAGCACATAGCACCTACTTTAGCACATATTTATTATTAATATGTGTATTACCGAGGGCATCTATCCCGAAGATTTGAAAAAAATCATAATAAAACCACTTCACAAAAAGGAAGACAAGACGCATATCAAAAATTACCGCCCAATAGCCAAAATTCCCGTTTTATCCAAAATCTTTGAAATAATTATATTTGTCTCGCTGTACCAATATCTTCACAAATATAGTATTTTATGCAAAGAACCAAACGGTTTTCGGAGAAATAAAACCATTAACATGGCTATTTTCGACCTTTTAAATAATTTTATGTCTGCTGTGGATAAAAAGACTCCCATCTGTGCTATTTACACAGACATGACTAAAGCCTTTGATTATGTTAACCACAAAATCCTTCTAGACAAATGGTATTGCTATGGCATCAGAAAGAACATTTAAAATGATTAGAATCATATTTAAGTAATAGATTGCAATGTACTGAAATCACAAGAGTGTGCGCAAAAACCAAAATGGAACGAACGTATGTATCGAATTTCAGGAGAATAAAATTTGGAGTGCCTCAAGGTAGCGTGTTTGGGCCACCTTTGTTTCACATTTACATAAATGATCTGCCAAAAGTGACACAACAACAAATGATTTTGTTTGCAGACGATATCACTGCGGTAGTAAAATGTAAGGACATAAATACTTATCAAATTTACATTAATAATACTCTTACTGACATAATCAATTGGCTTAATATAAATAATTTAATTCTCAAGAAAACCAAAGTAATGCATTCCAACAAAGAATTGAAGCTCCATAAATTTGTGTCAGTCACGATGGCAACGAAATAGAAGAATTGAAAGTAAGTGTATTTTTAGGTATCCATATTGACCATAATCTTAATTGGAAAGCTCATATAGAACAGTAATAAAAAAAAACTGGCCAAGTGCGAGTCGGACTCGCGTGCAAAGGGTTCCTAACGAATTTCATTTTTTTAACATGTGATTTTAACACTACAGACTTCTAATAGGCTTTCCTGTAATCTTTAGGTAAAGACCTAATATCTCCATTTTTTTCAAAATTTTCGGCTCAGTATTTTCGGAGATAAGGGGGGGTGGGGGAATGGTCATTTTTCGTCTAATTTCTTAAATAACTTCAAAACCATTTATTTTAAAATAATGAAAAAAAAAAAATACTTAAAACCCTCACAGTAAGCCCTTTCATTTGATATGTCACACGATATTGTTCAAAAAACTTTTTTTTTAAATTTTCTAGTTAGATCCCCAAAAGTGACCCCCATACTAAAAATTTAATGATTTACGTAACGCGTCCGTGTGGGGTCACAGAAGTCCATATGTGTACCAAATTTCAACAGAATCGGTCCAGTGGATCCGGAGAAAACTGGCTGTGACAGACGGACAGACAGACAGACACCCGAGTGATCCTATAAGGGTTCCTTTTTTCATTCATTTCATTTCATTTATTTATTGCTTCAAATATGGTAGGTACAAGTTCTTATATACAATATTAAGTAACACACATTTGGCCAATATATAGCATGCAATAGTAGGTACAAGTTTTTACTAAAAATATTAATTACTAGGTTACCACATTTCGTCAATTTATATACTTATCAATTAAATATGTATGTGCTTTATTGTATAAAAATTACAGGGACACTTTTGGAAGAACTCATCTATCGAATAAAAACACTCTTGTAACAACCACTTCCGCAACGTAACACAAAACTTATTGAATGGCAGTTGAGTAATTGACCTTGGCAAAGCATTGTAAATTAGGGGAGCCATATAAACGCAGCTCCGCCGAAAAATTTCTAGCTTTGGAACGGGCATTTCCAAATCTAAATGTGTAGGTTTCCTTTTATTTGTTTTATCTTTTCGCTCAAATAGCTCAAGATTGGACTTCACAAACCTGGCAACTTCGTAAATATAAATGCATGGGACCGTCAACAGATTGTGCGACTTGAATATAGGCCTGCATGAGTCAGACCACTGCATTTTGAATATTGCACGAATACACTTTTTTTGGGCGATGAAGATTTTCGCCAGTTCGGAAGAGTTTCCCCACACAACTATACCGTATCTTATTACTGAGCAGACGTATGCGTGATAGACCATAATGGCAGTACGCAAAGATGTAATAACTTTAATTCTTTGATTTTAATTGATTGATTTTTTTTTAAATTGAGATAATTTAAAAAAAAATCAATCAATCAATCAATCATGTGATTCTTCCAAGTAAAATGTTCATCAAGTGTACCTGTTCTATATAATTATTGTTAAGTGCAACATTAAGGCGTAAAGGTTTACTTTTAGCTGTTTTGCAATGAAGTACATTAGTTTTGGAAATATTTATTTTTAATTTATTAATATCTAACAATTGTTTTATGTCATTTAATGTTTGTTTAATTTCAATGTCAACATTTTGTAAATTTTTACATTTAATAATAATTGTGGTGTCATCGGCGAACAATACACACTGATGTTTTATTGACTGAGGTAAATCATTTATGTAAAGAAGGAACAATAATGGTCCTAAGATACGACCTTGTGGTACACCACAGCAATTAGCCCGTGCTTCAGAATCAAAATCTTCTAAAGTGTTCCTTAATTTGTTTAATTTTGTTAGCCTTGTTATCTGTTTTCTGTCAGTTAGGTATGACTGAAACCATTCTTTTGCTGGACCTCTGATACCGTATCTTTCAAGTTTTTCTAAAAGACGCGCATGATCAACACGATCGAACGCCTTACTTAAGTCTAAGAGCAATGCACAAGTAGTTATTCTATGATTAATATTCGTCATCATTGCTTTCACTAGCATAAATATTGCCAAAGTCGTCGATTTATTTTGTCTAAACCCGTATTGCTGGTCAACAAGAATGCTGCGTTTAGAAAGAAATTTCATCACTCGCCTGTACATAATTTTTTCAAAAAATTTTGATATAGTGGGAGTGAGAGCGATAGGTCGGTAATTATCAACGTCTGATTTTGACCCTTTTTTGTATAGCGGCTTTATCAGAGACAGTTTTAGCCTATTAGGAAAGCAACCCTGTTCCAAGGATAAATTGACAATGTGAGCCAATGGCGATGCTACATGTTTAGCTATTTTTTTAATGAGCTCGGTTGTGATGTTATCATACCCAGCCGATTTCGTATTTTTTAAAGACATTATTGTACGATATATTTAAGAGTCATTAGTGGGTTCTACAAATATACTTTTATCATTTGATTTTATTTTATGTATGTCAGTTTTATTATGTTTAAGAGTAGAGCAATTATCATTGTTATTAGAAATGTCAACAAAGTGATAATTAAATTTATTAGTTGGTACGGTACTATTACGTTACTATTACGTTCGGTACTATTACGTTGACATCTGGATCTGACGATCCAGATGACAACGTAATAGTACCGTTAATAATTTTACTAATATATTCCCTATACGGTTCGTCACCTAAGTTACGCTTCACAACATGTGAAGCGTAACCCATGTGGCCTTAATTTTATTACGAGAAAAAGTAATGTGTCTTTCATTACACAAGGAATGTAGGTTATTCATGCACTTCCGTAATCATTTAGAATATGCCTTGTACTTATTCTTATTGTCATTATTTTTATTTAAGTAATACTTGTACCTTAATGACCGCTTAGTATTACAACTTTTCTTAATGCCTTTTGTTATCCATTTTGGTTTACCACTTTTGTGTTTCATTTTAACTTTAATACAAGGGAAACATAGTTTATAAAATAAAGTCAACAAATCATGAAACTTGTCGAAGGCTTCATTAGTATCTGTTATGCCATAGATTTCACTAAAACTTATGCAATTGATGCAATCAACGAATTTTGCCACGTTCTCTTTATTTATATCATTTATAGTCATATAACAGTAATTCTCCACTACTACACTACTTCCACTCTGTTTGAAGTTTCCTGTTCTATTTTGAGTAGTTGAGCTGTGTTATGATCAGACAGGTACACAACCCTAATAAAAAAAACTGCCTATGCGCTTTTTCAATTGGCTAGAAAATTACATATAGACCCGTTACTTGTTGCTTATCATGGTCAAGTAGCCTCACTTCTACGATACGGAATTATTTTTTGGGGTATTTCCTCGGATAAAGGATTACTATTCAAGGCACAAAAAAGGTGTATTAGAGCCATGTGTGGACTGAAAACAGATGACAGCTGTGCACCATATTTCAAATCATTAAAAATACTTACACTACCGGCGATATACATATTAGAAATTAGTATCTTTGTCAAAACAAATCCCAACCTCAACCTCTCAACAATGCTCCGAAATGTTCAAATTCGTAGTCAGTACAAAAATTAATTGAGTAATTATAAGTGTAAAACTGCATTAGTAAACAAAAGTGTCCTGGGTATGGCTCCACGCATTTATAATACAATTCCAGATGCCATAAAATAATTAATTCTTGCACAATTTAAGCAAAAAATTAAATTTTTCTTAATTAATAAATGTTACTACACTATTGACGAATACTTAAATGACGAATTAATTTAGAATTACGTTGATTAATACGAGTACTATTGACATATATTTTTTTTATATTTGTTTTATTTTGACATAGTTTTTATTTATATGTTGACATTTTAATAATTCGTCATTTAGGCATAATTGAAGTATTAAATAATATGTAATTGTACCATGAATATGCATCCTCACCTAGATTTGCACACAATATTTGTACGCCTCCTGGTATAACATAGCGCTCTGTTAATCAAACATAAGATCTGTATTTCTTTACCTATGTTAACAAATAAATAAATAATGAATACTGTCCGACACAAGCAGGGATTGTGTCCGACACTGGTATCACATTCGTGGGCTTTAATTTGTAGACAAGATTGTGATGGAAGGACAGAGGGTTTAGAACCAAAGGTGATGAAGTTGGTTTTCTTGTGTAAGTGAAAATAAGTCTACGTAATAGTATTCATTTCCCAAGTAAGTTGGTGACTTCCAGTCTAACAAGATAGAGCCGAATACCAGTATTTTACATGGAGTCACTGTAATCTGAACTCCACAGTACAGAAATTTGGTTACCAGCTACCTTTCCCTGGGCAATACTTGTTTCAGATTATCGTAACGACAGTCAAAGATCCGCTTTCCGAGGCGTGGAGGAGTCCCTGTATGTATCTACCGCACAGACTGGCTGCTTAAAGTCATCTCCGCTAAATATCCTGGACGTAGGTACAGTCGCGGTCAGTGGTGAGTTACCAGCAGAAATTCAATTTCTACGCTTTATTAGAGCTCCCTCCCCTGGGATAGCGAAGAAATGCACTAACAAGGGGTGAGAAATTGGGTGAAGATCGCAATGTTTTGTTATTTGGTACTGAATAAAGGAGAATTTACATGAACCTTAATTCACAGTACATCGCAGCTACAAAAAGTGATCTAGCAGTGGTAATGTGTGAAAATTGTAACTGCAATTCCTTGCAATTGTGTTATGGTAACACCAAAATATCGGTGTGATTGCGTTGTTGCTTGGGTTGCGATGTGGCCGGTATCCTGATAACACGGTTGAAGTTGGCAGCAAAATGTATAAATATAACTCCCTATATGGTTGAAGAGTATAAGCATACGTTCGATTAATCGATTGTATGCGAATTACTTTTATTTCGTGCAGGGTTAAGGAAATTAGCCAATTAAGTGGCAGGTTCAAATCCAAGTACTTTTTTGGCATTTAACTGAAAAAAAAAACTCCGCTACAAATCACATCAGTCCATCCAATAAACAAGTACAATAATTTACTGAAAAAAAAATATAATTTGTCCGACAGATGGATTTTCAAAACACGTATTTTTTCTTTTATTCTCGTAAACAGAAAATTAAGACGCTACAGTACGTTGGAAACTCGCGTGACGTTACTGCGATAGTACAATTTTTACCAGCACCGTAACTTCATCAGCGGGGGCTGATGACGATGACGATGATGGCATTTGTTATTGATTTGAAATGGAAATAAATATGTTCAATATTTTTTGAAAATCTAACGGACGGAATAAATAGAATTACAATTTTTCTATGTAGTTAAATAGCCTATTCGGTGAGGAATAATTCAATAAAAATAAATATGAAAAGTCGAAAGTATTTAATGTGTTTGAAGAAACTGAAAAATAGTTAGTAAGCACGTGTTTAAGTGACGAACATCATGCAAGCATTGCTGCAGAAACAGAGAGTCGAGGCGAAATGTTGGTAAGTTCCAGTTACGGCAGTTAAATGCCGTTTTAACTTCGTGGAATAGTATGATTAGTTATTTCCTTATAAATTCTGAGAAGGAAAATCTTAATTTTACACTCGTCTGTTTCCCATTCCACTCTTCGAACTCAACATTTAGGTGAATGCGGATAACTCAATACTCGGTGAACATGGCTTACTTTATGCACGATAGTTTTAAGTTCTGCTGGCGATGTAAGTACATATTGATGGGCTGCCAGAGCCTCCGCGACTTCTTCAAATTTTTGGTTTTCTAAATTCAACTCCATAGCAGCACTTCCAGCAGCAATCAGAATCGTAGCCTGAAGACCATATTGCTCATAATTCTCTTTCACAGTATCATCAATAAGTTCATCACAATGTGGCGTATTTTGACGCAGGCAAGCTGCAATTAACTCTTCTATCTGAAAATAGACAAAGCAAGCAAGATCTGATGATGATGATTATTTTTGAAATAGTAACATGATTGACATTATTTATACCTCAGAAATACGGCCGTGCACCTCATCGATAAGATTTCCGATTTTAGTTACAACCTTTTCTGGATTATGGATAGCCTCAGATGCCGATATGTTCAGAAATTTTTGATAATTGTTGTCATAATCCACGGGACTGGAAACAATAATGAACTTTTAAAACAAGATTTTCAAACACGGACAAGGCAAGCAGTGCTCATTTCAGTTTTTTATTGTTATAATATTTCAATGTAATACTTACATACAACCAGAGTCTTGTTTTGCATGATAGTTGATGACGTGCACTATCTCGGCATAGTGACGCCTGGAGTCGTTCAGGAGCGGAATGTTGCCCTCCATGGATCTTGTATAACAAAAAGTTGATTATGTGCCGAGGGGATCAAGCAGTGTCTTATGTCACAGGCGCCCCCAAGAAGAACAAGGGAGTTTATAATAATCAATCAATAATTCTAAAGTGTCAATCAATCAATCAAATAAATTAGAAAAAAATCAAGATAGTTGAATGTTAAAAATTCCTTTTATCCCCGAGAAAATACTTTAATTTAACACAAGTACTGCGAGATTATTGAAAGCACCCATGAGGAGAGGTAACAGGCTACCGCAGGCTGCTACGTGCAGGTCGCTTGATAAGAGATTTCATACCAATGCTTACTTGGGGCTCCATTTTAAATCATATTCCATTCCATAAAGTTTTGAATTTGGCCCTGAAGGCACACTTAAAAAATTCACCCTGTGTGACTGACAAAAATATAGTTACGTACAGCACATTTTTTTTCAGCGTATCGACTGCTTGTTTCATTTCGTCTACATATAGTCCGTAGGTAGGTACGGGCACCACATCAGCGTCGACACCCAGGCTGACGGCCACGGTAGCTACTAGGAGTTGCAGAATCATTGTCATCTGAAATTTAATAATATCTATGTATAAACTGTATCTGTAGTTAATTGAAGATTATTTTATCCATAAATATATCGCTTTCTAAAGTGTTGCTGGGGAGTTTGTTGCGCCGCTTCCTCTTCCCAACTAAAACGCAAGGAAATATTGACAGGCGTTCCGGAACTGTCTTAATGTAAACGTTGGTTTTCAAAAGTATCTATGTGCACTTAGTATGATTTGAATAAATTAATTTAAACTTTTATTCTTATCAATCAAAATCAAATCAAAATCAAAAGTCGTTTATTCAAATTAGGCTGAGAGCCAGCACTTTTTGAACGTCAAGTTTTACAAAAGACAGTCCCCCAAAACGCCCGCCCGTCACCACTTCCTAGTGTTTTAGCTTTAGAGAAGAAGTGGCCAACAAAATCCCCAGCAACACATCTGTCTGTTACGTTTTAAGAACTTGAATCTATATAAAAGTATGCTAAGTAATTAATACATGACACCAAATTTATAACTTGTTAGCTAGCACACTATGATACTGATAATGATAGAAATGTATATAAAAAAACAACGAATTGACCTACATAGTCAGATTATAAAAAAAATTTAATAATAATAATAAAGAAAAAAACGAAAAAAAAACAATATTATATGAATACATATAACCTGTCATAAGCTAATAACTCAAAGATTTCTGTCACAAACACAAAAATCTGATGAGCCATTTACATTTAAAAAAATGGAAGATGCAAAGGGGTTCGAATTTTTACTATGGGATCTGGCATGACCCCCCCCCGCCCCCGCCGCAATTTTTTTTCAAAGTTTCGGCGCACGATCTAATTCGCTATTGCACTGCCGTACGAACCAGTTTAGTGTCAAAATCGAACTAATTTGTGCGCTATCTACCCTCTACGCCATAAACATGATGACCAAATGCGATATCTGCAGCAAAGTAATAACAAGCAGGGCGCCAGGCCTAGAATGCAGGACCTGTGCGAAGATTTTTCATGCAACAAAGCCTGCTCTGGTCTAGCTGCAAAACAACTATCTGCACTTCGTAATGCTGACAGCCTGGACTGGATATGTGGCTAATGCAATCAAAACTCACCTAACAGAAAATCATACTTTTTTATTCCGGATGAAGAGGACAAAGAAGAAGAAGTTGCTGCCTCCAGTAAAAACTTGGGAAATTTTAACATGGATAGTGCCAAATTTCTGAAGGACATTACAGCCGAGTTAAAAAAAAATGCTAAAACAAGAACTACAACCTATTGAGCTATCAGTAACTCTCTGCGGAAAGAAAGTAGACGACCTAACAAAAACCGTGGAAACACAAAATAAACATATACAGGAGTTAGAGAAGAACTATACCTACCTCAACAATGAAAAAGCTCATCTTGAACTTGAAACGAGCTCATTGAAACAACATCTGCGAGACATAGAACAACAAAGTCTCGATAGCGTGATAAGAATTGTAGGAATCCCTAAAACCCAAGATGAAGACCTTAATTCAATTTCGACCAAGATGACTGAAATCTTCGACTTAGATAAATCCCAAATACTTAATGTTAAACGTATTAACAACTGAAGTGAACGTGAAGGAAACATCCAGGTGGAGTTAAAACAAGCAGAGGTGGCACGCTCATGGGTACAGGCTGCTAAAAAGGAGGAAGTACTGCTCGAAAATCTTGTATCTGAAGTTCCGGTAGAAATGGCTAAGTCGAAAGTGATTCTGCGTCGCGCCCAAAAATTGCGACCAGCATATAAATATGTGTGGTTCCAGGTCGGAAAGGTGCTGCTGCGTAAAGAAGAGAAAGACAAGCCTACAGTCGTGAGGAGCGAAGCGGGCATCGAAAAGATAGAAAGAATTATGAAGATGAATTTTCGAGAGTGAGTAATGAGAATAATGAGCTACGGGTTCGCCCGTATGAATGATTAGAGTACGAATGATTTTAACATGAGTGGTCTCATGTTAAAATCATTCCACATATTTTGTACCATATTTTACGCAATTAAATATTTTATGCTAGTCTATAATAATATTTTAATGTAAGTACTTACCTTAGCGAGAGTACTGAAACAGTAACTCTGGAAGGGATTCAAACTAATTTATAGTGCTTGATTATTAGTCTCGAGTCAAGGATGATTATATTATAATTTATGATAACAATAATTCCGTAATATGTAGGTACGTACCCAAGATGTTATTATTTTTATTTTCTTCGTGTACAGTTAGCGGCATAGTTTACTATACTGAAAACTAAGCAAAACATCTTTTCTCAATTATCTTTATTTCTTTGCCGTTTTTTTTCAATTTATATGAAGTTCACGCAACATTTCATATTCTTCTATGCTCAAAACTGCCTCTATATGTGTTTTATTTGAAATGGGTTTGGGTTTGAGTTTTGTCCTAAAATATAATTTATCAACATTTCTTATTTCTTCTCTTTTTATCTTATCAATAACTAGCTACTGACACCGGCTTAGCCCGCGAGAATGTTTGAAATTATCCTAAGGCAACATACTCCCGGGAAAAAGTATCTGTGTCTTGATCCAGGACATGGTGTATATATAAGCTCGAGGCTTCTCATTATGCCATCATCATCATATCAGCTGAAAGACGTCCACTGCTGGACATAGGCCTCCCCATGCGTCGCCACAACGACCGGACCTGTGCGTCTTGCATCCATCGGCTACCCGCGACCGTACCCAGGTCATCGGTCCACCATGCGAGAGGGTAAAAGTGTGCCCTATCATGTCGTGAAGACGTAATAAACCATATAATACTAATAATCGAACATCAAACTTAAACACGCCAAAATTGTATTGTATCAAGTTTATTTGCCCAAGGAGTAACATTTTTCCATACAGACTTGAACACCCCCTAAATAGTCTGTTGGGGTAGTCGTGATAAACTGATAATGAAGACCTTTAGTATTTATTACGACGGTTTAGGTTGTGCATTGATCCATCATTCAGGACAAAGCATTTTATATACAGAGTTGATATGACACAGGGGCATTAAATTAAAGAGCAAAAGCAACAAAATAAGTAGCTTACAAATCAGAGTAAAACGCAACCTTCCTGTGTAAATAAAGTTAACTAACCTAGGTAACAAAGCGGCAACGTCGCGTGCGCGCTGGAGCGCGGCATGTTTTATCTTGTGTCAGGGCGGGCGGCCGGCTATGGCGCGAGAGGGAGCTTAGGCCTCCGCTCGCGCCTGCTTTTTTGATTGGTAAGGTTTCGAAGCAGGTACGTACAGAACAACAAACACATCAAAAACACTAAATTATTATATTTTCGATGTGTCCTCCATTCACAATTAAAATCATCTCCGTGTATTCTGACGCCGTGTAAGTTACACGAGGCATTGTTGAACACTTTAATTACACACACACAACCAAATTTAATTACGTGTCCTGTCTCAATAATAAAAGAAATACTGTCTTAAACTTATTTAGTGTCCCACAATAACAAAACAAAATCACAATTGTCTGCGCGCGAGTTCAACAAAAGCGGCGCAGGAGCTTCCGTGCTACGTAATATACGCTCCGAAAGGATAGCATCGGCGCACTGAGGCCCCACTTACCGATCATAAGGATCTAGGATGCAATAACGACACACTGACCTATTTCTATTTCTATTTCTTTTAAGCGCGGGATGTTTTGCTATGATTGTCACTCTCGTAATGAAAGTGCAAGTGTGTGTTTATTGCTTCCTTGTTTGCATTGCTATCTTTTTAGTGAAAAATTCGTTGTACTTGTGACTTGCGTCAGAGCGGCAACAACGCATCGTAGGTTATACTCAGACTTATCGTTTTAAGGTGCATGACCTATGCGTAATCATAATCAGCTGTTAGGAAAGGTACATCGTGATCAAACGGGGCAAAAACTTAACAAAATCATTTGCGACTAAACTTTAAAATGGTACCATGTATAGGCAGTTCAAAGGAAAACCCCTCTATCGTATCAACTCTGTATAGGGTATATCTTATCATATCCCAGTTTCTTTGTGTTGATTTTAAACTGAAGCTTTTTACAGAGTTTTGCTGTTGACTGTACCTTACCTACTTAGCTAAGGTACAAGCTCATAGCACAAGGTCAATATAATAACAAATTAACCTTATCATAATTTTTATTCAAATAAATAACTGGGTCGTATTTATAATTAGTGAAGCTGATTAACCTATTATAAAACCAAATAGCATACCATTGAAACTTCATGTTGTTTGGAATTCGTTCTAAGTGATTAGAATACATTGTTTTTCCAATTATGATTAGTTAATTTCGTTACGCTTCTAATTTTCTACTTTCCGTGAAATTGATAGATGTTTTTTTCCATGATACGGTAAAAATCAAGAGCAATATATAAACTGTAGCAGAAACACTTCACCATTCAAAGTAATTTGTTACTTCGGTAAGTACGGCCTTCGGTAAGAACCCGATTACAATCGTCACTAGTTGATGGTAAAAAACATTATACCATCTACCACTGACGATTGTAATCGGGTTGCCAACCGTAATCTAATATATTTAGAGTACTGTACTCTGTTTTGAGTAGGCGTACTTTATCTCTATATATATATTTTCTTTTTCCGTTATTGATAAGTAACTGACAGATAACGCAAAAAAGGAGAAAAAAAGGGATAAGCGCGTACGAAGTCGTGGGCAAATGCTGTATTGATTCTGAATTAAACTGAATTAATTTCTGTGATTTCAGTATTTCAGTTTTTTGGTGATTGACTTCTCAGAAAATTGATGATTGAGCGGTGAAAGCTAAAAAAATCGTATTAGAAATTACAATAAAATGTTTTCGGAGGAATTTTTGGACACCATATTTTATACTTAGTTAAGAGCTTTTGGTTTAATTTAAATAAAAACGAATTAAGAAATACAGATTGTTTTTTCTATAATTTCAATTCGAAATAAAATATGTCTGAATACACTCATCACACTTTATTCAGCTGCTCTAAAACCAGACTACTACTGTTACTACGTCTACTGACTTCTTCTTATACTGTTTCTTCTTTAAAACGCTATTTTTTTTTCAGATGACCATGTTTGTTCGACTCCTGCTGTTCACCTGCGCTTGCGCACTAAGCGCGGCTGAAGTGCCGCACTACGGAGATATTGCAGAAAGCATACTAAAAGCGCATAACATAATAGTGGAAATGTATTGTATGTATTTGTATATAGCCATATATTTCTGCGGATATATGTATGGGGGGTTATATCTGTCGAAAGCATCAGGATGGATAGGCCAGGATCATTACAGTGACTGAAGATTGGCGCCACCATCGAAGCGAGCCTAGAAAGGACGCTGTTGTGACGAAGGGAGCTGAAAGGCAGATGTGGAAATCCGTAGGGGAAAACAATTGCCCAACCGTAGAACAGTATTAACTTCGACTATAGCAGATATCAAAAGCGCCACTGTATTGAGCGATCATTCGTCGGTCCACCTTGACAAAATTGCTTCCTATTTTATATTATCATTTTTAATGTTTTATTTATTTCGTTGTATTAGAACCATGGACGGCAACGTACCGCTTCTCAACGATCCGCGGCGCCACTATGCCGAGATTATGTACGTCGTACATTATGAAGCTGAAAGTGAAACTAGCTGCCTGTAAGTAATTTTAATTAACATATTTATTTAATTCTTTTAGCACAAAAAAGTACAGAGACGAAATAAATGCCTTAGGCATGTTCTAGCAGTCAGCCAGTAGCATTTAGGTGATGCAGAAAATAGTGGTGGTACTAAGGTACAATGCTGAAAAAAAAATAATTTATTTTATACTTATTCACAAATATACCATAGAGTTACTCTAATGAATACACTAATATGTATACGGGTTCAAAAGGGGTATTTTAATGAAAAAATCGAATTCCGAGACGGAGTCCGTCAGATAGATATCCAAAAAATATTGGACTCGTAATTTTTCGAGACGATACAGGTTGTTGAAAACACACGTGATGTCACGTCGCTGGTAAAATTGTACGAATTAGTTTTTTTTTTCAGTAAAATTGGTACCCTATTGGTAGAAAAAAATAATGAGTACCTACTGCAAAAATATAATACTGTGACGATACTACCGTTAACTTCTTACTAATGTGCTCAAGAACTTCACCATCATACTTCAGGAATGTCTATTGAAAATTTATATTTCTATACCATTAAAATAATGATAATACGTACTCATTCACGCCCACTCACAAATTGCGTTCTGTTCAAATATTTTTATTACTTATCCGTGATTCTTTCAGAGATCATGATTATTACGAAGACTATCAGGAAAACATTAACGAAGCAGCACCTTTTGCTATTGCTAATCCACAAAAGGTGGTCGATGGAATTAAAAAGGTGATCAGAGACATCGTTAACAGCGTCGAAGAGGTAATGAAAGATTCGCTACAAAGCATGTTAGTGTAAGTTTCCCAGTAACTGGTTTGTGGACGACAGATGAGCAGTCATCATCACATCATAATATCAGTCAAAAGACGTCCACTGCTGAACAAAGGCCTTCCCCAAGTGTCGCCACAATGATCGGTCCTGTGCATCTCGCATCTATCGGCTACCCGCGACCCTCAACAGGTCTTCGGTCCACATTGTGGGAGAGCTTCCAACGTTACGTCTTCCGGTACGCGGTCGCTACTCCAGAAATTTTCAGCCCTATCGACCACCTTTTCTGCGAGCAATGTGCCCTGCCCACTACCACTTCAGTTTGGCGATGCTTCGGGCTATGTCGGTAATCTTGGTTCTCTTGCGGATTTCAACAATTCTGATTCGAACACGCAAGAGAACTCCAAGCATTGCTTTCAATCCATGCAGTCAATCCATGTAAAATAGTATTCAGCTTTCGGTAAGACAGGAAGCCGACACCAATATGGTTGGAAAAAGGCTAGGCAGATTGACGTTGGTATTATTGGTACTATCGCGGTTCAGCTGGTTTAGCTCTTTAATACAGGGTTGAGGGTTGGTGTACGATGACTGATACAGGATTACCGCATCTTAGAACTCGTCTGAAAAAACCACATCCAAAGTTGTTTTGAGGTTAATGTGTACAGCTAAACGGAAAATTTTCATCTACTTGCCTGTAATAAATGTTGTCTACTTCCAGGTGTTACAACTGATAAAAGCGAAAACGCAAGCAATGGCAGACCGCAACCAGCAGAACATTGATGAAGCCATCGATGAAGAAATTAATAACAACATTGAGAAATATGGTATTTCAAGAAAAGTTTTTCTAGCTTTGGGATTATTTGCAACACAAACAAACAATAATCACGAAAGTTATTATGCTGAGGAGTCGCAAAATCTTAGTGCACACAGCTTTATTATTAACGGAGTGCAAAAACTAGAAAAACACGTGATGTCGGGAAAGAATTTGTACCAAGTATTGTATGGACATACTTGCTGATAACTTCGCTTTAACAGACACGGGTATATCTCACGAAATTAAGAGTTTTAACGTTTCCCAATGACTCTTGTTTTCCATCGTGTCGGCTTGATCACAAGTTTACAACTAAACTAATACAAAGTGAGATATACCTACCCAAGCGCTTTATTCTAAAGGAATGCGAATCTTAAACCTTTATTCTTCTATTATGTAATTTCCAGTTTCTAAAAATAAAATATACCTATGTTTTCCTTGACAACCGTTGTTTGATTCTTATATGTGTATTTGCTCACTATGAGGTATTTTACATTATGATTAATTTATTTGAAAAAACAACAAATTTTCTTCTCCATATGAAACGACCGATTTGAACCGTGTGCTAGCTTGTGACGTTTCATTAGTTATTAGTAGCTTATGAAAGCCTATGTGAAATAAAATGTCGAATTTGATCATTATGATTATATCTAATCTTCAAACTGGGTTGGCTTTTATCTCGGACAGAGGAAAAGCATTGCCATACAACGTGGCAATGCCGCCAGTCTTTTGGGATCACTTCCAGTCGACAGCGATGCGGACGAATTTTTTGACGCCATATCATAGTTAGGGGTTTTATTTTCTATCTTAAGTGTATATCGTTTGTTATTTTAATAAAGCTTACCTTTGTGTACTGTGGACTAGATATGAATAAATGATATTAATCTACAAACTAATCGGCAATAACATCTCCCCAAACCATAGATAGAACACTAATCCGATCCCGATTGTATAACTAATCATCTTTATTACCAACACAAACGGAGGCTAAATAATACAAACAAAACTGGTGCCTTCAACAACGTAATTTTAATTCAGTTCACTTCGCTTTCTGAGCTAAAATCTAATTGTTATTAAATACTGACAATTGGATTTCAGCAACATTTCAGATATTTATTCATTAAACTATGAAGAAGGACAAATGTAACGGAATTAAAATAATGATTAATGATTAGGTGAAAACAAATCTGCCTATTTTTCCCAACTAAGTTGGTGGCTTCCAGTCTAACAAGATAGAGCTGAATACCAGTAGTTTTACATAGATCCACCGCTAATTTGACCTCCACAACCCAGAAACTTGGTTACCCGTTACCCCTGCCTGGGCAATACTGGTTTCAGATTATCGTAATAACATTCAAAGATCTGCTTTCCAAGGCGTAGATGAGTCTCGGTATGTATCTACTGCACAGACTGCCTGTTTAAATTCGTCTCCGCTAAATCCTCGACGTAGGTACAGCCGCGGTCAGTGGTGAGTTACCTGCAGAAATTCAATTTCTACACAAGATTAGTGCTCCCTCTTCTGGGATAACGATGCAATGGATGGGGATTGCAATCTCTTGTAATTTGGTACTGAATAAAGGAGAATTCACATGAACCCCAACAACAGCACATCGCATCGCAAAGTGGTCAAGCAGTGGTAATGTGTAAATACTGTAACTGCAATCTTAACAATCTTACAATTGCGTTGTGGTAACAACAAAATGTCGATGGGGTTGCGTTGTTGTTTGTGGTTGCGATGTGGCCGGTATCCTGATATTGCGATTGAAGTTGGTCGCAAAATATATCAATAAAGGCGGAAACCCACCGCAACGCACGTGTGTGAGGCTTCGGCTTACATGAAAATTTATGAAAATGTTTCCACTGCAACCCACGGATATGCTATGCTTCCATTGACGTCATTGGCACACGCGTGGCTTCCTCGAATACGGCGGCCACGTAGCTCAACGCTAATAACGACATGCATGCTGTGCACGTGGTACACGCTATACACGAATATTAACCTACGACTATGCCAAAACCATATTATTGCAAATAAAACGTGTGTAGCCTCTCCGTGTGTCGCGGTAGGCCACGCTTCGATTGTGCATAGTCGTGGGCGTGTCGCTTGTACTGCAGTGGAAACGTAGACCCACGTTGTCAAACAAATGACACAGCTAAAATGCGCCACGTGGCGCGCATCGCGGTGGGTTGGCGGGTCATTGGTGTCTATAAACTATTCAATTGTGCTATGGTACGTGTGAACTCACCCTTAAAGGTTTAGGAGTTTAAACATTAGTTCGATCAATCGACTGTTTGCGAATTAAATTGGCCGTTCAAGCAGGATTAAGGAAATTAGGCAATGTATGTATTGGTAGGTATATCCATGTATTGTAATCATTTTTTAGCATTTAGCTGATAAAAACTCTGCTACAAATCACAGTCCGTCCAATCAACTAGTACAAGTAGACGTGGATGGAATTCAATGAAAACAAATATGGAAATTCAAAAAGTTTTTATGTTGTGTGTGAAAAAACTGAAAAATAGTAAGCACGTGACGAACATCATGTACGCATTGCTGAAGACACAGAGAGTCGAGACGACATGTTGGTAAGTTCCAGTTGCGGCCAGTGAAATGCCAAATTCTTTCCTTATGACTCTAAATTCTGAGATGGAAAATTTTAATTTTTCCCTCGTCTCTCTGTTCCCCAATCCACTCCTAGAACTCAGCATTTAGGTGAATGCATTACTCGGTGAACATCAGATAGTTTATCTTCGATAGTTTCAAGTTCTTCTGGCGATGTAAGAACATATTGATGGGCAGTCAAAGCCTCCGAGACTTCTTCAAATTTTTGATTTTTTAAATTCAATTCCATAGCAGCACGTCCAGCAGCAATCAGAATCTCAGCCTGAAGACCATATTGCTCATTATTTTCTTTCACAGTATCATCTATAAGTTCATCACAAAGTTGCGTATTCTGATGCAGGCAGGCTGCAATCAACTCTTCTATCTGAAAATAGACAATGCAAGCAAGATCAGTGTTAAAATTCACTTAAAAGGCTTACGTACAAAACAAATTGAAAGCGCTCATAACACCTGACCTACTTAGCTAATTCGACATGGTCTTCCCACACATCCTCAACAATCCTGCTATTAATATAATCGTAAAAGAGTGTATGGTTAGATGATGATTGGGTGTTTGATAATCAATTACACAGCATTGCCGTATAGATTTGAATAAAACGACCATGATCGCTTTTTTATCTTAGTAGTACGTTATCTTAGGAAAATGCTCATCCGTCACGTGAGCGAAGCCTCTGTCAGTGACTGTCCAGATTATTTTTAAAAAAGTAATATAATTGAAATTATTTTATACCTCAGAAATGCGGCCGTGCACCTCATCGATAAGACTTCCGACTTCAGTTACAACCTCTTCTGGATTATGGATAGCCTCAGATGCCGAAGTGTTCACAAATGTTTGATATTCCCCGTAATAATCCACGCGCCTGAAAACAGTAATGAACTTTTAGAACAAGATTTTCAAACACAGGCAAAGTAAGCAGTATATTTAGTGTATTTAGTTATAACAATTCAAATGTAATACTTACAAACAACCAGAGTCTCTTATTGCAATGTAGTTGATGACGTGCACTATCTCGGCATAGTGACGCCTGGAGTCGTTCAGGAGCGGAATGTTACCCTCCATAGATCTAGTACAACAAATAGTTTATTATGCACCGAGTGGATAAAGCAGTGTCTTATGTCACAGGCCCCCCAAGAGGAGCAAGGGAGTTTATAATCAATCAATAATTCTAAAGTCGAGACAGTTTGGGATATTAGAATCCTGAATGCAGCGATGGACTCAAACTAGCCCAAGACAAAGATACCTTCATGGCCAAAACCGAAACTATGAGGAATATCAAAAAACTGGCCAAGTGCGAGTCGGACTCGCGTGCAAATGGTTCCGAACCAATGTAATTTTTTAACATGTAATTTTAACTTCACATACTTCTTATAGGTTTTCTTGTAATCTTTAGGTCTTGAACTATTATTTGCATTTTTTCAAAATTGGCTCAGTTGTTTCGGAGATCAGGGGGGTTGGTCATTTTGGTCTAATTTCTTGAATAACTACAAAACTATTTATTTTAAACTAATGAAAACAGATATAATTAAAACCTTCACAATAAGCCCTTTCTTTTGATATGTCACACAATACAGTTTGAAAACCTTTTGTTTTTAATTTTCTAGTTTGATCCCAAAAGCGACGCCCATACTTATCATTTATTTATGTACGTAATGCGTCCGTGTTTGGGTTACAAAAGTATGGACTTTTGTGACCCACTACGTATTTGAAATTTCAACAGATTCGGTTCAGAAGATTCGGAGAAAACTGGCTGTGATAGACGGACAGACTGACAGGCACCCGAGTGAATAGGAATAAGTTCTTCGTTTTTACGGATGTTCGGAACCCTAAAAACACTGAAAGGAGTCTCGAGTTCAAATTTGATACAAATTAAAACTGCATCACCGGATTTTTGAAAAAGTCGGACCCAGGAATCGAACCGGTTGATGTTGGAAAACAACATATTACACCATCCAAAAGTGTAGCTAATAAGGATCAAATTCTGGGACATAATGACAAATGGCAAATTAAAAGAAAGCTCTCATTTCTAACAAATTAGTTAAAAAAAATTGACTTATCTAAACCCCGTTTTTTTTTTTTCAAAAAATTTAATGATACACTTGTAAAGTCGCGGGCCCGAATTAGATAAAAACTGAAACTGCATCATTGAAATTTGAAAAAAAAAAAATCAATTGGTTTTTTTTTTCGAAATTTTTTAAACTAATTTTGATTGAAACCTCGGCGTTATAGGCCTTCTATATAATTAGGTCTACATTCAAATATTTAAATTGTCAAATAAAGGTACGTACAGCACATTTTTTGTCAGCGAGGTGACTGCTTGTTTGATTTCTTTTACGTACTGTCCGTAGGGGGGTACGGGATCCAGATCAGCGTCGACACCCAGGCTGACGGCCACGGCAGCTACTAGGAGTTGCAGAAATATTGACATCTGAAACGTAATAATATCAATGTTTATACTGTATCTGTAGTTAATTGAAGGTTATTTTATAAGTAAATGTATCGTTATCCATAGTTCACATGGTTGTGTGCATATTTTACATGAGCTTCTTAGCTTAGTTTAAGTATCGTATACTGCATACTGATGTATAAATTCTAGTTATTATAACTAAACAGACAGGTGTGTTGCTGTGGACTCTTTTGTGCCGCTTCTGCTTCTGCTTACCAGCAAGCACTCAGTATGATTTTAATAAATTAATTTTGGTTTATTTTTTAATTTTTATGTTGAATTGATTCTTTATTAAAAACAGAAAAAATACTAAACCTAATACATACATATGAATATTCAGAACAAGATACACTTAGGCGTCAGAATTCCTCTGCATTGCTATTATCCGGGAACGTGCCCAGGAGACTGGCAGCATTGCCACGTTGAATGGTAATGCTAACTCTTTGAGCAAACAACGAGCCATCCCTCTGGTCACGCAAAGCGTCAATTATTATTTTTATCTGTCACAAACCCTTAAATCTGATGAGACATTGATATTCTAAAACAGGGGGATGCAAAGGGGTTCCAAATTTATTCTATGGGATCTGCCCCCCCCCCCGCCGCCTTTTTGTTTTTTTTTTTTGTCGTTGTGCGGCACACGATCTAACATGCATATATGGGGTAAAGACCACTTAAACAACCAAAATATGTTTGCAACATGGTGTCCTCAAGTGCCACGTTGCCGAGATATTTGGAGGTAAAGTTGCCATTTGAGAACAATGTGATGATTAAATTATTTTGTCATAATGACTTCGTCTTATCGCTGATATATATATCTACTAGAAAACCGAAAATAAAAAGAGACTAGTCTGTCATGTTGTATATTATAATGTTAGTATAACTTACCGTAGTGAAAGTACTGAACCAGTAAGTTGAGAAGAGATTTAAACAAATTTATAGTGCTCTTGATTAGACTCGAGTCAAGGGTGATTATATAATTTATGATAACATTGTGAATAAATGTAGGTTACCCCAGATATTATTATTTTTATTTTCTTCGTGTATTGTTAGCGACAGAGTTTAGTAAACGAGAAACAAGCAAAACATCTTTTCACAGCTTTTTTTTTATTTTGAATTATCGATAGACACGCGTTTGACCACTATCTCACCTGTTGGTAAGCGATGATGTGGTCGAAGATGGAGAACGCTTGCCTAGAAGTAACCTATTCACTAGCTGTTTTTATTTGTTTTGTCGTTTTTAATTTTTTTTGAAGTTCACGAAACATTTCTTATTCTTCCATGCTCAAAACTACCTCTATATGTTTTATTTGAAATAAATGCTTTGGGTTTGAGTTTTGTCCTAAAATATAATTCTTCAATCGGGACACTTCGTCTTTTTCGTTTCTTCATTGATGCATAATTTATTTTTATCAGTATCAAAATTAATATAAGTAGTTTTTCACGACTACTCCCAAAACACAATTGGCTGAAGATGTTCAACCTTTATTATTTACTTCGGCTAGTATTTATAGCAAGTTTACAGTTTATTTGTCCAAGGAATAAGATTATTCCATACAAACTTGAAAACTCCCTAAATAGTATTCTGGGTGTAGTCGTGATAAACTAATAATAAACACCTTTAGTATTTACTGTGGCCAGTATTTTTGCCCCAATTTCCAGTAAATTGGTACAGGGAGTACGATTTTTCATACACAAACAAGTTTAGGGGATGAAAAATATTGGATGTCTACATAATATAAAAATACGAACTCCAAACGAGTCCTTACGACCAGCGGTTTAGGCTCTGCATTGATCCATCAGTCAGGACAAAGCATTTTATATATAGAGATCTACTTTATCATATCCCCTTTTCTTTGTGTTGATTTTAAACTGAAGTTATTTTTACAGATTTTTGCTGTTGACTGTACCGTACCTACTTAGCTAAGGTACAAGATCATAACACAAGATAATAACAAATGAACCTTTTCATAATCTGATTAACTTATTTTAAAACTAAAAAGCATAACATTGAAACGTTCATATCGTTTGAAATTCGTTCTTAGATATTTCCGTGAAATTGATTAATGTTTTTTTCTATGATACGTTCAAAATCAAGAGCAATATGAATTGTAGCGCAAACATTTTACCATCCAAAGTAATTTGTAACTGCTTCGGTAAGTACTGCCTTGTTTTATACTATCTACGAGTGACGATTGGTATAGGGTTGCCAACCATACTCCAATTTAGAGTACTGTACTCTATTTCTCGTAGGGGTACTTTATCTTTATATATGAAATTCGTCCGTTACTGATGAGTGACTGACAGACAACGCATTACCGAAACTACTGGTTGAAAACTACGGGATGTAGGTAGGATCCGTGATTGGCGGCGGCGACCTATCGCGTCCGGCCCTGCTTCAATTCATGGTCCGGAGCGAGGAGGCCTGGGAAGCGGTGACCTCTTTCTGCGAAGCAGTAATGCGAGCGAAGGAGGAGGCCGAACGCGTGAGAGACAGGGAAACCTCATGCCCCAACCGCCCAACAGAAAGAAACGTCCCAGGCGTCGGGAGTCGCAGGACGATTCTGGCCACCGTAGGCGCGGGCCTGCGGATGGCGAGTATTGGGTGGCTCGCCGTCCGATCAGAACCAGGGGGGCTACTCTCTAAGCCCGAAGTCAGTAGTTTCGGGCTAACTTGCGGGCATATTCTACTCCGTATCACCTAATCACTAAGGATTAATGACAACAGGATTTGTCAGTTACTGTCAAATCGTGTTGTCATTTATTCTTAGTTCGGGTTCGGGACTAATCGTAAGTCCGTAGGTGATACGGAATAGAATACGCACTCAACTAAGCCCGAAAATACGGACTTCGGGCTTAGAGAGTAGAACCCCAGGCCCGGGTCGACGGCGCGCTGTGTACCACCCGCGCCTAAAGGAAATACTGGCGGCGAGACATTGTATGTAAAAAGTCATAATTCGAGGTTAGGCTCTCGACTGTATGGAGGACACTCCAATGTTGGACCGATATAAGAGATATTTCACAAATTGAATAAGAAGGTTATATGGAGGAAAAACGAGATATGTGCGTACCAAGTCGCGAGCAAATGCTAGTAATATGTAAAAGAAATAGAATACGCAAAAATACTCTATTTAATACTTGATTGATTCTGAATTTAACTTAATTAATTCCTGTGATCTCAGCATTTCAGTTTTTTGGTCTTGTATTGAGGTCTTAGGAAATTGATGATCGAATGGTGAAAGCTAAAAAAATCGTATTAACAATAAAATATTTTCGCCATATTTTAACTAAGTTAAGAGCTTTTATTTTGATTGATATAAGAACCGATTAATAAAAAAAATGAAATGTTAATGCATCATATTGAATGGATAAAAACTGGAATTTATTGATCAGACGGTTTTCCTGGGAATCACTTTAGACGAGAAATTGCAATGGGGACCTCACATAACATCTCTTGCGGCGCGGCTAAGCTCAGCCGCTTATGCTGTTAGAAAAATAAGGCAGCTAACAGATATAGAAACCGCGCGTTTGGTTTATTTTAGTTACTTTCACAGCATTATGTCGTATGGTATTTTGCTGTGGGGTCGGGCTGCTGACATTGAATCCATATTTATTCTACAAAAGCGTGCTGTCAGAGCCATTTATAATCTTCGTCGCCGCGATTCTCTTAGGGAACTCTTTAAAAATATTAATATTATGACAGTCCCTTGTCAATTCATTTATGAAAATATAATGCATGTAAGGAAAAATCGACATCTCTTTAGCAAAATTAGTGATAGACATAATTTTAATACTAGAAATAGAAATAAACTAGATCAACCATTTTTTAGATTATCCAAAGTACGAACATCTTTCATGGGGTAGTGTATTAAATGTTACAACAAAATTCCTTCTAATATATTAGAATTAAATGAAAGAAAATTTAAAACGTGTGTAAAAAAGACACTTTGTGAACAAGAATATTACAAATTAGATGATTATATTCGAGATAAGAATGCTTGGAAACATGCTAGTCCTGCTCCATAGGACAATCTAGGGTGTAGTAGACATAGTGAAACTGGTTGATATGTTTGTGTTTATTATATTAATATTTACTATGTATACAGGTTTATTTACTGATTATAATATTTAATTTAACTCACACACTGATCATATAAATCAATAGTTGCAAAATTTGTACGTATGTGAGTACTATGTCCCCTTACTAGCAAACTTATTAATTTTACCTCTGCTGGCATTTCTTTATTGTAACTATTAGTAGTATATAAGTGCTATTTTGGGAGCAACGTCCTTACATACAATCAATTGATTATAGTATTCAAATATTGTAAAGCTTATTTTTGAAAAGAGTAACTATGGAGTTTCTTGTCCGTTCTTCTCCATAAGAATCTACCTTTTGCGAACGGACGACTAGAGTCACTATATTTTATTTTCTTTTGACGTTCAAAAGTGCCTTTATTGGTCCAGTTGAAATAAATCATTTGACATTGACTTTGACTTTGCTGCGGATATATTTATACATGGGCGGGTTATATCTGTCGAAAGCATCAGGATGGATAGGCCAGGATCATGACAGTGGGTGGTACCTGGCTGAAATTATGAAAATGACACATTAAAAACAATAATTGACTGGCTAAACAATAATCAACTAATTATTTCCATCTTCGACCACATCATCGCTTACCATCAGGTGAGATAGTGGTCAAACGCGTGCCTATCAATGGTAAAATAAAATATAAAAACTTGTGCTTCTTGGCGTTACATTAACATCTACCCTTAATTTTGGCGCTTTCAGAGAGGCAAAAGCTCAAGTGGCTGCAAAGAAGTTGGGGATCCTAGCAAAGGTGAGACGACACTTCTCGCCGGAACAGCTGCTCAAACTCTATAAAGCGCAAGTTCGATCGTGTATAGAGTACTGCTCTCATCTTTCAGATACGACGGATCTGCCAGATACCAGCTTGATTAAGTCAATTGAGAAACGAGCCAAGAGGATCACTTTGCCGAGATTATCCACGTTGGGTTAAAATATTACATATAGGTACATGTTTTTAGTAAAATAATGTAATAGGTATATAGATACTCATATGAATAAACTAATATTTACACGACAATACCAAAATAAGAACTTCACTATCATACTTCAGGAAGATTGACACTTAGTTTTGATAGTCAAAATATTTTTTTTTTTAATTTTGACTGGTCAAACCAATGAGTGTTTCAGACGAGCTTAAAACATTGTCATATTTTTATTTATATTCTATTCTATTCTAAATATGTCGGAGAATATTTCAGAGATTATGTGTTAAGTATATCGAATTCAAGATTCAAACACTTTTTTTTCTTTCAAGTTTTATCACATAATTGGAAACATACTTTGTTTTACCTATTTGAAACATTTTTATAACTTCTAAGCTATAGTTGCTTCAAATAATGATAATACGCACTCATTCACGAACACTTTCATAATGCGTTCTGTTCAAATGTTTATATTTCTTATCCGTGATTCTTTCAGAGATCATGATTATGCCGAAGACTATCAGAAAAACATTAACGAAGCAGCACCTTATGCTACTGCTAATCCACAAAAGGTGGTCGATGGAACTAAAAAGGTGATCAGGGACATCGTTGACAGCGTCGGAGAGGTAATGAATGATTCGCTACAAAGTATGTGAGTGTAGGTTACCTAATAACTGGTTTGCGGAATACAGATGGGCTGTCATCATCACATCATCATTTAAGCCAAAACATGTCCACTGCTGGACAAAGGCCTACCCCAAGTGTCGCCACAATAACCGGTCCTGTGTTTCTCGCATCCATCGGCTACCCGCGACCGTCGCCAAATCATCGATCCACCTTGTGGGAGGCCTTCCAACGTTGCATCTTCCGGTACGCGGTCGCCACTCCAGAACTTTTTGGCCCCATCGACGATCTGTTTTGCGAGCAATGTGCTCTGCCCTTGTTAACCTTGATTCTCTTGCAGATATCATCATTTCTGATTCGATTACGCAAGGAAAATCCAAGCATTGCCCTCTCAATCCATGCAGTCAATTCATGTAAGAATGGAAGCCGACCCCAACATGGTTGGAAAAAGGCCAAGCAGATTGACGTTGGTATTATTGGTACTGTCACGTGTCAGGTGGTTTAGCTCTTTAATACAGGGTTGAGCTAAATGATGACTTTATTATTAAGGGAGTGCAAAAACTAGAAAAACACGTGATATGTGGAAAGAATTTGTACCAAGTATTGTTTGGCAATCTCCTTGCTGATAACTTCACTTTAACAGCCACGGGTATATCTCACGAAATTAAGAGTTTCAAGTTTCCCAATGACTCTTGTTTTCCATCGTGTCAGCTAGATTACAAGTTTGTTACTATACATTGTGCGATATACCTACCCAAGCGCTTTATTCGAAAGGAATACGAATCCCAAAACTTTTACCCTTCTTTTATGTAACTGGAGTTTTCTATAAATAAAATATATGTTTTCCTTGACAACCGTCGTTTGATTCTGATTTTATGTGTATTTGCTTACTATGGTGTATTTTACATTATAATCATTTATTTGAAAAAAACAACAAATAACTGTCTTCTCCATAAACGACCAAGTTGAACCGTGCACTAGCTTGTGACGTTTCATTAGTGCTAAAGAAAGCCTATGTGAAATAATACTTCGAATTTGATAATGATAATTATACCTAATCTATAAACTAATTTGCAATAACATCTCCCCCAAAACTAAGACAGAACATTAATCAGATCCCGATTGTATAACTTAGCATTTTATGTTTATAACCAACACAAACGGAGGCTAAATAATACAAACAAAACTGGTGCCTACGATGTTGTAATTTTAATTCACTTCGCTTTCAGGGCTGTAATGTTGCTGAAATCCAATTGTTAGTACTTATCCCTTACTAGATGTATAACTAAAGAGAATTATTCAATAAACTATGAAAAAGGACAAATGTAACGGAATTAAAATAATGGTGAGAATAAGAATAGTTTATTGTTTAGGAAATAACATTCGAATGCGTGGATTCCTGGAACTAATAATGATTAAGTGAAAATAAGTCTGCGTAATAGTATTCTTTTCCCAACTAAGTTGGTGACTTCCAGTCGAACAAGATAGAGCCGAAAACCAGTATTTTACTTTAGTCACTGTAATCTGACCTCCACAGTACAGAAATTTGGTTACCGGCTACCTTTCCCTGGGCAATACTTGTTTCAGATTATCGTAACGACAGTCAAAGATCCGCTTTCCGAGGCGTGGAGGAGTCCCTGTATGTATCTACCGCACAGACTGGCTGCTTAAAGTCATTTAAATATCCTTGACGTAGGTACAGTCGCGGTCAGTGGTGATTAACCAGCAGAAATTCAATTTCTACGCTTTATTAGAGCTCCCTCCCCTGGGATAGCGAAGAAATGCACAAACAAGGGGTACGAAATTGGGTGAAGATCGCAATGTTTTTTATTTGGTACTGAATAAAGGAGAATTCACATGAACCTTAACTCACAGCACATCGCAGCTACAAAAAGTGGTCTAGCAGCGGTAATGTGTGAAAATTGTAACTGCAATTCCTTGCAATTGCGTTGTGGTAACAACAAAATATCAGTGTGATTGCATTGTTGCTTGGGTTGCGATGTGGTCGGTATCCTGATAACACGGTTGAAGTTGGCAGCAAAATGTATAAATATAACTCCCTAAATGGTTGAAGAGTGTGTACGTTCGATTAATCGATTGTATGCGAATTACTTTTATTTCGTGCAGGATTAAGGAAATTAGCAAATTAAGTGGCAGGTTCAAATCCAAGTACTTTTTTGGCATTTAACTGAAAAAAAAAACTCCGCTACAAATCACATCAATCCATCCAATAAACAAGAACAATTGGGTAATTTACTGAAAAAATAATAATTTGTCCGACAGATGAATTTTCAAAAAACGTATTTTTTCTTTTTTTCTCGTAAACAAAAAATTAAGACGCTACAGTACGTTGGAAACTCGCGCGACGTCACTGCGATAGTACAATTTTTACCAGCACCGTGACGTCATCAGCGGGGGCTGATGACGATGACGATGATGGCCTTTGTTATTGATTTGAAATGGAAAAAAATGTGTTCAATATTTTTTGAAAATCTAACGGACGGAATAAATAGAATTATAATTTTTCTATGTAGTTAAATAGCCTATACGGTGAGGAATAATTCAATAAAAATGAATATGAAAATTCGAAAGTATTTAATGTGTTTGAAGAAACTGAAAAATAGTTAGTAAGCACGTGTTTGAGTGACGAACATCATGCAAGCATTGCTGCAGAAACAGAGAGTCGAGGCGAAATGTTGGTAAGTTCCAGTTACGGCAGTTAAATGCCGTTGTAACTTCGTGGAATAGTATGATTAGTTATTTCCTTATAAATTCTGAGAACTCAACATTTAGGTGAATGCGGATAACCCAATACTCGGTGAACATGGCTTACTTTACGCACGATACTTTTAAGTTCTGCTGGCGATGTAAGTACATATTGATGGGCTGCCAAAGCCTCCGCGACTTCTTCAAATTTTTGGTTTTCTAAATTCAACTCCATAGCAGCACTTCCAGCAGCAATCAGAATCGTAGCCTGAAGACGATATTGCTCATGATTCTCTTTCACAGTATCATCAATAAGTTCATCACAATGTGGCGTATTTTGACGCAGGCAAGCTGCAATTAACTCTTCTATCTGAAAATAGACAAAGCAAGCAAGACCTGATGATGATGATTATTTTTGAAATAGTAACATGATTGACATTATTTATACCTCAGAAATACGGCCGTGCACCTCATCGATAAGATTTCCGATTTTAGTTACAACCTTTTCTGGATTATGGATAGCCTCAGATGCCGATATGTTCAGAAATTTTTGATAATTGTTGTGATAATCCACGGGACTGGAAACAATAATGAACTTTTAAAACAAGATTTTCAAACACGGACAAGGCAAGCAGTGCTCATTTCAGTTTTTTATTGTTATAATAATTCAATGTAATACTTACACACAACCAGAGTCTTGTTCTGCATGATAGTTGATGACGTGCACTATCTCGGCATAGTGACGCCTGGAGTCGTTCAGGAGCGGAATGTTGCCCTCCATGGATCTAGTATAACAAAAAGTTGATTATGTGCCGAGGGGATCAAGCAGTGTCTTATGTCACAGGCGCCCCCAAGAAGAACAAGGGAGTTTATAATAATCAATCAATAATTCTAAAGTGTCAATCAATCAATCAAATAAATTAGAAAAAAATCAAGACAGTTGAATGTTAAAGATTCCTTTTATCCCCGAGAAAATACTTTAATTTAACACAAGTACTGCGAGATTATTGAAAGCACCCATGAGGAGAGGTAACAGGCTACCGTAGGCTGCTACGTGCAGGTCGCTTGATAAGAGATTTCATACCAATGCTTACTTGGGGCTCCATTTTTAAATCATATTCCATTCCTTATAGTTTCGAATTTGGCCCTGAAGGCACACTTAAAAAATTCACCCTGTGTGACTGACAAAAATATAGTTACGTACAGCACATTTTTTTTCAGCGTATCGACTGCTTGTTTCATTTCGTCTACATATAGTCCGTACGTAGGTACGGGCACCACATCAGCGTCGACACCCAGGCTGACGGCCACGGTAGCTACTAGGAGTTGCAGAATCATTGTCATCTGAAATTTAATAATATCTATGTATAAACTGTATCTGAAGTTAATTGAAGATTATTTTATAAATATATCGCTTTCTAAAGTGTTGCTGGGGAGTTTGTTGCGCCGCTTCCTCTTCCCAACTAAAACGCAAGGAAATATTGACAGGCGTTCCGGTCTTAATGTAAACGTTGTTTTTCAAAAGTATCTATGTGCACTTAGTATAATTTGAATAAATTAATTTAGATTTTTATTCTTATCTGTCACAAACACAAAAATCTGATGAGCCATTTACATTAAAAAAAATTGAAGATGCAAAGGGGTTCGAACTTTTTACTATGGGATCTGGCATGCCCCCCCCTCCCCCGCCGCAATTTTTTTTCAAAGTTTCGGCGCACGATCTAATTCGCTATTGCGCTGCCGTACGAACCAGTTTAGTGTCAAAATCGAACTAATTTGTGAGCTATCTACCCTCTACGCCATAAACATGATGACCAAATGCGATATCTGCAGCAAAGTAATAACAAGCAGGGCGCCAGGCCTAGAATGCAGGACCTGTGCGAAGATTTTTCATGCAACAAAGCCTGCTCTGGTCTAGCTGCAAAACAACTGTCTGCACTTCGTAATGCTGACAGCCTGGACTGGATATGTGGCGAATGCAATCAAAACTCGCCTAACAGAAAATCATCCTTTTTTATTCCGGATGAAGAGGACAAAGAAGAAGAAGTCGCTGCCTCCAGTAAAAACTTGGGAAATTTCAACATGGATAGTGCCAAATTTCTGAAGGACATTACAGCCGAGTTAAAAAAAGTGCTAAAACAAGAACTACAACCTATTGAGCTATCAGTAACTCTCTGCGGAAAGAAAGTAGACGACCTAACAAAAACCGTGGAAACACAAAATAAACATATACAGGAGTTAGAGAAGAACTATACCTACCTCAACAATGAAAAAGCTCATCTTGAACTTGAAACGAGCTCATTGAAACAACATCTGCGAGACATAGAACAACAAAGTCTCGATAGCGTGATAGGAATTGTAGGAATCCCTAAAACCCAAGATGAAGACCTTAATTCAATTTCGACCAAGCTGGCTGAAACCTTCGACTTAGATAAATCCCAAATACTTAATGTTAAACGTATTGACAACTGAAGTGAACGTGAAGGAAACATCCAGGTGGAGTTAAAACAAGCAGAGGTGGCACACTCATGGGTACAGGCTGCTAAAAAGGAGGAAGTACTGCTCGAAAATCTTGTATCTGAAGTTCCGGTAGAAATGGCTAAGTCGAACGTGATTCTGCGTCGCGCCCTTACCAAAGCTTATAAATCGTTGCTGTGGCTTGACAAACAAAAATTGCGACCAGCATATAAATATGTGTGGTTCCAGGTCGGAAAGGTGCTGCTGCGTAAAGAAGAGAAAGACAAGCCTACAGTCGTGAGGAGCGAAGCGGGCATCGAAAAGATAGAAAGAATTATGAAGATGAATTTTCGAGAATGAGAATATGGTACAAAGAAATTGTACGCAACCTCTAAAGTCTACGCAGATGAAGTCGCGGGCGAAGTGCTAGTAATAGCATATGGAATAATGAGCTACGGGTTCGCCCGTATGAATGATTAGAGTACGAATGATTTTAACATGAGTGGTCTCATGTTAAAATCATTTCACATATTTTGTACCATATTTTACGCAATTAAATATTTTATGCTAGTCTATAATAATATTTTAATGTAAGTACTTACCTTAGCGAGAGTACTGAAACAGTAACTCTGGAAGGGATTCAAACTAATTTATAGTGCTTGATTATTAGTCTCGAGTCAAGGATGATTATATTATAATTTATGATAACAATAATTCCGTAATATGTAGGTACCTACCCAAGATGTTATTATTTTTATTTTCTTCGTGTACAGTTAGCGGCATAGTTTACTATACTGAAAACTAAGCAAAACATCTTTTCTCAATTATCTTTATTTCTTTGCCGTTTTTTTTCAATTTATATGAAGTTCACGCAACATTTCATATTCTTCTATGCTCAAAACTGCCTCTATATGTGTTTTATTTGAAATGGGTTTGGATTTGAGTTTTGTCCTAAAATATAATTTATCAACATTTGTTATTTCTTCTCTTTTTATCTTATCAATAACTAGCTTCTGACACCGGCTTAGCCCGCGAGAATGTCTGAAATTATCCATACTCCCGGGAAAAAGTATCTGTAGTGTATTTTAGTTATTTCCATAGTGTTATGTCCTATGGTATGCTACTGTGGGGAAAAGCTGCTGACATACAAAATATATTCGTCCTACAAAAGCGAGCCATACGTGCGATATACCAGCTTGGGTCGAGAGTCTCTCTAAGGGAACTTTTTAAAGAAATAGGTATTCTCACGGTTGCTTCGTAGTTCATTTTTGCCAACATAGTGTATATCAAGCAAAATATACATTTATATGCCAAAACTAGTGATATCCACAGCTTTAACACCAGAAATAGGCACAAACTACGTGCTCCTTTCCACCGTCTTCGTAAGGTCCAGGGCCATTTTGAGGGGATCGGTATCCGTTCTTATAATAAGTTACCTCTTTCTTTTCTAGACTTGCCTTTTAATGCTTTTAAAGCGAAAGTGAAATCTAACCTTATTTCGAAGGCATATTATACTATAAACGATTACTTCGACGATAAAAATAGTTGGTCGCTGTGTTGAACACGAGACAATGCTAAATGTTCTTTCGTAGATTCTTTACTTGCTCAAGATGACATTGTTTATTATTCTGACCGTATAGGTCATTTTTGTTTTATTTTTTATTTTTATTTATTGACATAATCTTCTCATTAGCTTGTTTTTTTTATGAGTTATATTGCAGTATGTGGTTAACTAGCGACCTCGACAAAGTAGACTAGATAAGTATGATTTTGTCTGAGAAACCGGCAGCAGGTTCGTCATGCTCCCTTAGACGTCGCTGCTTGCGGTAGCGTCGGGGATCGGGTTACCTCCTTCCCTCTAATATGGCGAGGGAGGTAATGGCTGATCTTTGCGTTATGCTCGTGAACGGGTGCTGCTTGTGGTGACTGGTCGTCTTGCTGTCCGTGGTTTATTATTGTTAAAAATTTTAAGTGTTTTTTTTTTTTTTTTTTTTTTCTCTTTATTTTTAGTTAGGGACTTTTACACATCTGTGTATGCCAGTCCCATCGGACCTTATATTTTAAGTGTCATAATTTAACTGCGATGGTCCTAGTTTATCACTTGTGACTTTGGGTCACAGATTATGGTTAAATTGCATTGTTGAACATGTAAGCGGGCACGCCATTTATTTTGATTAGTATTGTATGCTTGAGTTTACTTATTTTATTACCTATATATGTAATTAGTTTTATCATTGTTTCATATGTAATTTTTGGGATAAAATGGTATGCTAGCGGACATGTGCCATCCATTTATTTATTTTATGATCGACATCTATCATAAACTGTTGGATAATGTTATATAAATTCAAGTTGTTTAAACTTAACAGACAGTTGTGTTGCTGGGGAGTTTGTTGGCCACTTCTTCTTCCCAGCTAAAACACTAGGAAGTGGTGACGGGCTGGGCGATTTGGGGGACTGTCTTCATGTAAATTTTGACGTTCAAAAAGTGCTGATTTTCAGCCTAATTTGAATAAATGCCTTTTGATTGATTTTGATTGATTGATTTTAACAAAACAAAATCACAATTGTCTGCGCGCGAGTTCAACAAAACAAAAGCGGCGCAGGAGCTTCCGTGTTACGTAATATACGCTCCGAAAGGATAGCATCGGCGCACTGCGGCCCCACTTACCGATCATAAGGATCTAGGATGCAATAACGACACACTGACCTATTTCTATTTCTTTTACGCTCGGGATGTTTTGCTATAATTGTCACTCTCGTAATGAAAGTGCAAGTGTGTGTTTATTGCTTCCTTGTTTGCATTGCTATCTTTTTAGTGAAAAATTAGTTGTACTTGTGACATTCGTCAGAGCGGCAACAACGCATCGTAGGTTATACTCAGACTTATCGTTTTAAGGTGCATGACCTATGCGTAATCATAATCAGCTGTTAGGAAATATACATCGTGATCAAACGGGGCAAAAACTTAAAAAATCATTTGCGACTAAACTTGAAAATGGTACCATGTATAGGCAGTTCAAAGGAAAACCCCTCTGTCGTATCAACTCTGTATAGGGTATATCTTATCATATCCCAGTTTCTTTGTGTTGATTTTAAACTGAAGCTTTTTACAGAGTTTTGCTGTTGACTGTACCTTACCTACTTAGCTAAGGTACAAGCTCATAGCACAAGGTCAATATAATAACAAATTAACCTTTTCATAATTTTTATTCAAATAAATAACTGGGTCGTATTTATAATTAGTGAAGCTGATTAACCTATTATAAAACTAAACAGCATAACATTGAAACTTCATATTGTTTGGAATTCGTTCTAAGTGATTAGAATACATTGTTTTTCCAATTATGATTAGTTAATTTCGTTACGCTTTTAATTTTCTACTTTCCGTGAAATTGATAAATGTTTTTTTCCATGATACGGTAAAAATCAAGAGCAATATATAAACTGTAGCAGAAACACTTCACCATTCAAAGTAATTTGTTACTTCGGTAAGTACTGCCTTGTTTTATACCATCTACGAGTGACGATTGTAATCGGGTTGCCAACCGTACTCTAATATATGCAGGGTATTGTACTCTGTTTTGAGTACGCGTACTTTATCTCTATATATATATTTTCTTTTTCCGTTATTGATGCGTAACTGACAGATAACGCAAAGTCGAAACTACTGGTAAAAAAGCTTCCTGCGGGTACGAGAAAAAAAAGGGGATAAGCGCGTACGAAGTCGTGGGCAAATGCTCTTTTGATTCTGAATTAATCTGCATTAATTCCTGTGATTTCAGTATATTGGATTTTTGGTCTTGTCTTGTAATTGACTTCTCAGAAAATTGATGATCGAGTGGTGAAAGCTAAAAAAATCGTTTTACAAATTACAATAAAATGTTTTCGGAGGAATTTTTGGACACCATATTTTATAGTTAGTTAAGAGCTTTTATGTTTATTTAAATAGGAACTAACTAGCACTTCGCCCGCGACTTCGTCTGCGTAGGCTTTAGAGGTGGCATGCAACTTCTTTGTCGCATATTCTCATTCTCGGAAATTCCGCTTCATGATTCTTTATTCTGATAGTTTGTGAGTCTTTACTGTCCGTACTTTTAGCTCCGGAACTACTTCGACATGTTTCTGGTATTATGGTATTTGTGAAACTTTAGCGCTCATAACTCCAGCCCAGAAAACACTTCGATATGTTTCGGTTCTCCTGGTATTTTTAAATGCTAACCACTCACAATTCCAGCTTCGGAAATACTTCGTTTATGGTATCCTGGTACTTGTGAATCTTTAACGCTCATAATTATAGCCCAGAAAAAACCGCTATATTATGTTTCTGTTCTCCTGCTACTTTTGAATCCTAACCACTCAAAAATCCAGCGCTGGAAACATTAAAACATGTTTCTGGTCTCCTGGTACTTGTGAATCTTTAGCGTTTACCATTCCTGCCGAAAATATCATTTGCCATGTTTCTGGTCTCCTGGTATCTACTTGTGAATCTGTAGCGCTCATAATTACAGCCCCAAAAATACTTCGACATATTTTTAATCTCCTCGTACTTTTAAACCCTTAACGCTCACAATTCCAACCCTGAAAATACTTCGACATGTTTCTGGTCTCCTGATACTTAATGAATCTTTAGCGCTCATAATTCTTGCCCAGAAAAAACTTCCACATTATTCTGTTGTTCTGGTACTTTGGAACCCTTACCGCTCATAATTCTTGCTCCGGAAATATTTCGAAATGTTTCTGGGCTCCTGGTACTTGTGAATCTTTAGCATTCACAATCCTAGCCACGATAATACTTCGACATGTTTTTGGTCTCCTGGTACATAATGAATCTTTAGCGCTCTTACTTCCAGCCCGGAAAATACTTCGACATTTTTCTGTTCTCCTGATTGATTCCTTTGAATCCTAGCCACTCACGATTCCAGCACCGGAAATATTCGACATATTTCTGGTCTCCTGGTACTTGTGGATATTTAGCGCTCACAATTCGGCCAAAAAATTACTTGGACATGTTCCTAGTCTCCTGTTACTTGTCAATCTATATATAGCATTTACAATTCCAACCCGGAAAAAACATCGACGTACATATTTCTGTTTGACTGTCAAAAAAAAAAAACAAAATATATTCTAGCACAAAAATACTTTAACATCGTTCTGTTTCTGAGTCTGAAGTACTAAGGCAGCAAAAGCGCTGGGTTTCCACTTCCTCCTTAGTCTCCATTAAGCCATGCCTTTTACCGGGATAAAAAGTAGCCTATGTTTGATTCCAGGATGTGAACTATATGTGTGCCAAATTTCATCCAAATCCCTTAACCCATTTTTGCCTGATTGAGGCACAAACATACAAACTTTCACATTTATAGTATTAGTAGGATTAAGAAATACAGATTGTTTTTCCTATAATTTCAATTCGAAATAAAATATATCTGAATACACTCATCACACTTTATTCACCTGCTCTAAAACCAGATATACTGTTTCTTCTTTAAAACGCAATTTTTTTTTCAGATGACCATGTTTGTTCGACTCCTGCTGTTCACCTGCGCTTGCGCACTAAGTGCGGCTGAAGTGCCGCACTACGGAGATATTGCAGAAAGCATACTAAAAGCGCATAACATAATAGTGGAAAATGTATTGTATGTATTTGTATAGCTATATATTTCTGCGGATATATGTATGGGCGGGTTATGTCTGTCGAAAGCATCAGGATGGATAGGCCAGGATCATCACAGTGACTGAAGATTGGCGCCACCATCGAAGCGAGTCTAGAAAGCTGGAGCTGAAGGGCAGATGTGGAAATCTGTAGGGGAAAACAATTGCCCATTCGTAGAACAGTATTAACTTCGACTATATCAGATATCAAAAGCGCCACTGTATTGAGCGATCATTCGTCGGTCTACCTTGAGAAAATTGCGTCCTTTTTTATATTATCATTTTTAATGTTTTATTTATTTCGTTGTATTAGAACCATGGACGGCAACGTACCGCTTCTCAACGACCCGCGGCGCCACTATGCCGAGATTATGTACGTCGTTCATTATGAAGCTGAAAGTGAAACTAGCTGCCTGTAAGTAATTTTAATTAACATATTTATTTAATTATTTTCGCACACAAAAGTACAGAGGCGAAATTAATGCCTTAGGCATTTTCTAGCAGTCAGCCAGTAGCATTTAGGTGATGCAGAAAATAGTGGTGGTACTAAGGTATAATGTTGAAAAAAATATATAATTTATTTTATACTTATATACAAATATACCATAGAGTTACTACTACTAGTATTTTAATGAAAAAATCGAATTCCGAGACGGAGTCTGTCAGATAGATATCCAAAAAATATTGGACACGTAATTTTTCACGTTAGCAAAAAATTAAGACGATACAGATTGTTGAAAACATACGTGATGTCACGTCGCTGGTAAAATTGTACGAATTAGTTCTTTTGTTCAGTAAAATTGGTACCCTATTGGTAGAAAAAAATAATGAGTACCTACGGCAAAAATATAATACTGTGACGATACTACCGTCAACTTCTTACTAATGTGCTCAAGAACTTCACCATCATACTTTAGGAATTTCTATTGAAAATGTCTATTTCAAAAAAACAAAAAAAAAAAAATGGAAATAAAAACGGATATACTTGCCTCACAACATTCTGCTAAGAAATTCAATATGTTCTGGAAGGGCACGAAGCGTTTAAATGGTAAAGCTAGTCTGCCCGTGTGCGTTGATGGCATCAGTGATGCTAAAATGATTGCGAATTCATTTAAGAATCATTTTCAGGTGAGATCTTCCTTGCTGTCGGTGTCTGATACTGAATGTCGGCCAGTAGAGAAGCCTATTGGATTTTCAAGTAAGGATGTGGCTGACATTATTAAAAATATGAAAAGAGGAAAGTCACCAGGGCACGAGGGACTCAGTGTCGAGCACCTACAGCATGGGGGAGTACACCTGTATAGGGTGTTAGCCATGTTTTACACTTTTTGTATACGGCACTCATATTTACCATCTAATCTTATGAGAACAGTGGTTGTGCCAATAGTGAAAAATGTCACTGCTGATATCTCTGATAGAAGTAACTATAGGCCGATTTCTTTAGCTACTATAATCGCAAAACTGTTTGATGGGTTATTAGATAGAAAACTTGATCGTTTTGTAGCATTACAGGATACACAGTTCGGTTTCAGAGAGGGGTTGTCAACTGAAAGTGCAATACTGTCTCTGAAACACACTGTTGATTATTATGTAAAAAGGAAAACTCCAGTATATGCGTGCTTCTTGGATTTGTCCAGAGCTTTTGATCTAGTGTCATATAATAAGCTCTGGACAAAATTAAGAAGTGCGGGTGTCCCAGCCGATCTTGTGAATATCCTCGCCTACTGGTACAGTGAGCAGCTTAATATAGTAAGGTGGGGAAATGTATACTCAGATGACTATTCACTAGAGTGTGGTGTCAGGCAGGGCGGGCTGACTTCACCACGGCTATTTAATATGTATGTTAACCATCTGATTGAGGAGCTCAGCAGCATGCATATTGGATGCCACATTGATGATATATGTGTCAATAATTTAAATTACGCTGACGATATGGTGCTGCTGAGCCCCTCAATTGGGGGTCTCAGACAGCTGTTAAAGGTGTGTGAGGTTTATGCTGTGGAACATGGCCTGAGGTACAACGAAAGTAAAAGTGAGTTCATGTTATTTAAATGTAAAAATATAAACAATATCTTTATACCACCTATATTACTTAATGGTGTACCTCTGGGTCGTGTTACACAGTTTAAATATCTGGGACACATAGTAACTGAGAATTTAAGTGATGAATTAGACATTGAGAGGGAGCGCAGGGCATTGTCAGTACGCGGTAATATGTTGGCACACAAGTTCGCTCGGTGTACTGCTCCTGTTAAAATAACAATGTTCAAGGCATTCTGCCAGACGTTCTACACGAGCAGCCTGTGGGCAAACTTAACACAAAAAGCCTACAATGCCTTGCGCGTCCAATATAATAATGTGTTCAGGGCTCTGTTTCGGCTCCCTCGATATTGCAGTGCATCCGGCATGTTTGCAGACGCCAGCGTAGATGATTTCTACGCAATTATGCGTAAAAAGGTTGCGTCCGTGGTGCGACGAGTACGGGGGAGCCCGAATAGTGTCCTGAGGATGATTGGCGTGAGAACCGATACTGTTCTGCTCAGTAGGTTCACTGAACTCCATGTGTTGCGGGACCGGTGAGCCTACTGTGCAGGTGGTAGACGGTGTCTAGTTTCTTCTTTTTAATTACTAATATTAGTTATAAGCAAAATTCTGTTACTAACCACCTTGCCTATATATGGACTTTTATTGTCTGAATTTTTTTTTTTTTTTTTTTTTTTTTTTTTTTATACTATTAAAATAATGATAATGCGTACTCATTCACGCCCACTCTCAAAATGCGTTCTGTTCAAATATTTTTATTTCTTATCCGTGACTCTTTCAGAGATCATGATTATAACGAAGACTATCAGGAAAACATTAACGAAGCAGCACCTTTTGCTATTGCTAATCCACAAAAGGTAGTCGATGGAATTAAAAAGGTGATCAGAGACATCGTTAACAGCGTCGAAGAGGTAATGAATGATTCGCTACAAAGCATGTTAGTGTAAGTTTCCCAGTAACTGGTTTGTGGACGACAGATGGGCAGTCATCATCACATCATAATATCAGTCAAAAGACGTCCATTGCTGAACAAAGGCCTTCCCCAAGTGTCGCCACAATGATCGGTCCTGTGCATCTCGCATCTATCGGCTACCCGGGACCCTCAACAGGTCATCGGTCCACCTTGTGGGAGGGCTTCCAATGTTACGTCTTCCGGTACGCGGTCGCCATTCCAGAAATTTTCAGCCCCATCAACCACCTGTTCTGCGAGCAATGTGCCCTGCCCACTACCACTTCAGTTTGGCGATCCTTCGGGCTATGTCGGTAATCTTGGTTCTCTTGCGGATATCATAATTTCTGATTCGATCACGCAAGAGAACTCCAAGCATTGCCTTCTCAATCCATGCAGTCAATCCATGTAAAATAGTATTCAGCTTTCGGTAGGACAGGAAGCCGACACCAACATGGTTGAAAAAAGGCCAGGCAGATTGACGTTGGTATTATTGGTACTATCACGGGTCAGGTGGTTTAGCTCTTTAATACAGGGTTGAGGGTTGGTGTACGATGACTGATACAGGATAACCGCATCTTAGAACTCGTCTGAAAAAACCACATCCGAAGTTGTTTTGAGGTTTATGTGCACAGCTAAATGGAAAACTTTCATTTACTTGCCTGTGATAAATGTTGTCGACTTTCAGGTGTTACAACTGATACAAGCGAAAACGCAAGCAATGGCAGACCGCAACCAGCAGAACATTGATGAAGCCATCGATGAAGAAATTAATAACAACATTGAGAAATATGATATTTCAAGAAAAGTTTTTCTAGCTTTGGGATTATTTGCAACACAAACAAACAATAATCACGAAAGTTATTATGCTGAGGAGTCGCAAAATCTTAGTGCACACAGCTTTATTATTAACGGAGTGCAAAAACTAGAAAAACACGTGATGTCGGGAAAGAATTTGTACCAAGTATTGTATGGACATCCTTGCTGATAACTTCGCTTTAACAGACACGGGTATATCTCACGAAATTAAGGGTTTTAACGTTTCCCAATGACTCTTGTTTTCCATCGTGTCGGCTTGATCACAAGTTTACAACTAAACTAATACAAAGTGAGATATACCTACCTAAGCGCTTTATTCTAAAGGAATGCGAATCCTAAACCTTTATTCTTCTTTTATGTAATTTCCAGTTTCTAAAAATAAAATATACCTATGTTTTCCTTGACAACCGTTGTTTGATTCTTATATGTGTATTTGCTCACTATGAGGTATTTTACATTATGATTAATTTATTTGAAAAAACAACAAATTTTCTTCTCCATATGAAACGACCGATTTGAACCGTGTGCTAGCTTGTGACGTTTCATTGGTTATTACTAGCTTATGAAAGCCTATGCGAAATAATACGTCTAATGTGATCATTATGATTATATCTAATTTTCAAACTGGGTTGGCTTTTATCTCGGACAGAGGAAAAGCATTGCCATACAACGTGGCAATGCCGCCAGTCTTTTGGGATCACTTCCAGTCGACAGCGATGCGGACGAATTTTTTGACGCCATATCATATTAGGGGTTTTATTTTCTATCTTAAGTGTATATAGTTTGTTATTTTAATAAAGCTTACCTTTGTGTACTGTGGACTAGATATGAATAAAAGATATTAATCTACAAACTAATCATCAATAACATCTCCCCAAAACATAGACAGAACACTAATCCGATCCCGATTGTATAACTAATCATCTTTCCTAGTCGGACATATTTGGATCCTCTATCGAGGATCGGGAGCCTCCTCGGCTCTTGTTGCCGTCGCCGGCAAGCGGTACCTCCACAACATTAATTCCGTGTTTTTCTTTTGGGTTGAAATCCATGTAGTTCCCACGAGTAGTAAGGAAAGAATGTCCACCCAGGCAGAGCCTATTTACTTGGGTAAGCCTACATACTGCAGAGTGCGGCAGGTGCTCTACAGGGGAAGCGCTCGCGACTGGACTCCCTCCAGCCATTCATCCTCTCACCGCGCTTCAAAGCTTAGGATTAGGTGGTTTTTTATCTTAGAGGTAGCCTTCCTCTGGGCCAGGCGATTAAGCCAAGCCCCCGGCGGCGGCATTAAACATGCCGCCATTCGCTGTCCGGACAACCCGACTCAGCGCACCCGCCGAAAGCTCTCTCCTCAAGGAGAGAAACATGCGCCGCTTTGGTGCGCCTGCACCGCAGCGGCATGGTCACGTCCTCTGCCAATCGACTGCCATCGATCGATCAGGAGCAACCCCTTCCCGGTATCTCTCTTGGTCTGGTCTCTCACTTGGACCTTTCCGGCATGAGTAGGTAACTCTACCGGCAAAGCTCCAAGATCATTGAGACACACAAGGCCCACCACGACGACAACGTGGAGACACGGGGTGGGGATGGATTTGAACCTACCTGTTGGGGTCGCGACCTACGTGGTATTGACTATTTGGATGGCTACTAAAACACTTAGTTTCACTGGTTAAAAACAGTTTATTTTAAGTATTTTAAGCTACGCTAAAATGATGGCTAATGATAGGCTGGCCAATGCACGCGGTTTGCTGTCCGAATATGCACTGGCTTCGTGGCGCACTAAGTGCGCCGGAATTGGATAGCTAGATCAGTAAAACCGTGTTCGATCATCGAACATGCTCCCGAGGGGAGAATGAGATAAGCTTACAAAAGGGGTTGTTACATGAGCGTGGGTTTACATGCTAACGAAGGTTAGGACAATGTTTGATAAATGAATGATTTACAAGGTGATAAACAATAGACCTTATAAACTACAGCTATAATTATGCTCAAACGGTTGAGTCCTCAATCGAAAATACTGTTTGTCTTTTGGCAAGGGGAGACGTCGACGTATCTCGCCTTTTCAAACGTAAGCTAGACCACTGCTTAGAAAAACTAGATACACGCGCACTTTCGCTTGCACTCGACCCCTTCCCCGATAGGGGTAGATTACACGCACTGTCACTTGCACTCGAACTCTTTCCCGATAGGGGTAGATTGTGCGCACTGACATTAGAACTTTTTTCTTGCTCAGATTGGTTTATACACACACTCACACTGGCTGGTACGCTCTCGGCACGTCCCTGGATGGGGGTACTGCCGGCTCGCTGACACCGTCTCCTCAAGAACCACAGGACCACTGCGATAGCTGCTGCCAATAGTCCGTATGATAAAGCATATTGGTGTATATCATGCGTCGTTGGGATTTCTGTCTGCTGAGCTGATTCCTTAATGGATTTAAATTGTTCAACGAGATGCTTTAGAGAATCGTTTAGGTGTACAGCATCGTAGTCGACTTCAGTCTTTAAAATTTGGGATAGATAGCGAATGGTTACTGCCCAAATGATTTATCGGAGTTAATTTTGTCTCGAGTACATTCGGTTTGAGATTGAGCGTATTCTCTAATTGCTGATAAGCGTAAAGTGTTACGTCTCGACCTTTAACAATACATTGCTTAGTAAGTTGAATGAGACCGGCCTTGCTGACTTGACGTATTTGTAGATCGTCGTCACATATGACTCTCAAAGAGTATGAGTCACAACAGAAATACAAATAGGTAGAAAGATAGTGTAACGGGATCCATTTGTTTTCACAGGTAGATTTTATCATTCTGCATGTAGCTAGCTTCTCCTTTTCACAGAATTTTTCGTCTGGACCTAAACTCCTGACAGGCCCCTGCAGACGACAAAGGTAAGTTTCTGCTTGATATTCACAACTTTGAAGACCACTGATGCTGGCTGGCAAATAAGCGTCTCTTCTTAGATTTATTGCAACATATTCTGATGCTTGTTTGATGCTGATCATGCTTTTGTTAATCTGAAACGGCACTGGTATCAAATTGTATAGCTGGAACGTATATCTGCTGATTAAAGGTAAAGTAATTTCAAATATGAAATATTCCTCCGTCATCCTTGCTTTGACTTTTAACAGTTTGTAGATCTTATATAGGTTAAACTGGATGTCATCTACGGGTAATGCTAGTTCTTTAGATATTTGACTAGACACGATTTGTAACTCCCCACGAAGCTGTTGCGGTGTCAAGAGATGCAGATTGATCTGACCGTGATAGATTTCAGTCATAGTGTCAAGAAAAGTATCTTGAATTCGCTTTAAATTTTGTATCATATTGATGGTCGCTAATGCTGCTAATGTGAAATCTTGACTAGTAGACATTACGTCGATCTCTTTCTGCAATGTGTTGGTCACGCTATCTAAGTAATTCAGACGCTTATTAATCATTTTATGCTGTTTTGCAATAGTCACCTCTGTTCATTTTTAATATATTATACTCCGCTTCTATGACCGATGTCTGGTTCCTGTACAGCTGACTTAGATGGTTTATATTACTATGTATGAGGTCAATGTCACTCTTGTACTTGTCGGCAAATTCCTGATCGAGTACTCCGAACAACGAGTTTGCAACTGAACCGACAGCGTTAATAAGCCCGCGTCGAGTTCGCAAGTGCGCTCCGAAGTGCTGATTAAGCAACAGCTGATTGTAATATTGTAGCTCGTTGTACTCGTGTTGTATTTGCAGTGTGATGATTCGACAATGACTTAGCTCTTGAATTTTGCCGCATGTTTGCTCAAGATAATTCGAAAATTGTGTTACCGCTTTATCTCCTTGCCAGTAAGGAGACATATTGTAATAGGTCACGATTTTCCATTCATCACGAATGAGATGCATTTGTCCCAGCGGATCAAAATATAATGTTTGGCTGCTGTTGAATGCTGTAATTTTGAACGATGCTTCCGTGGATATTATAAAGCTCATGAAAAATAATAATGCTAATGCTACGCTAAACATTTTCGAACAGCTGTTAGACGACTTCCCCGCGTTCACGTTTGCTTCATTGCTTTGCGGCTTCAATGCTACGTTCTTTTCTGTTATAGGTAAAATCGACAGCTTTATGATTGGACGCTTAATATACCCATTTTTGATTTTTAGTGTTACCACTCTAACAACTCCATCCTTTCCTGGGTGGATCTCTACCACTCGACCAACGGGCCATTTTCCTGAGGGCATATTGTCATCGTGAATAGTAACCATGTCCCCTATTTTTATATTATTTTGACCTTTTAACCACTTGCTGCGTACCGATAGCTGCGTAAGATACTCCGCCTTCCACCGTTTCCATATGTCTTGAAACATTTTATTCACCAAATACCATCTTGTCCTCGCATCTTGTGCTGTTTCTATGACAGTTAGACCAGCACGGCTGGTGAGAAAATGCGCTGGCGTGAGAAAATCAATATCGTCAATATCCTCTGATATTGGACACAGTGGTCTCGTGTTAAGGCTTGCTTCGATTTGAGACAAAATAGTGCTGTATTCTTCGAATGTCAGGGCTTGGTCTCCTATTACTCTTTTCAGATGTTGCTTTAGACTCCTAATTGATCGCTCCCAGATTCCTCCAGCACTTGGCCAAGAAGGACAGTTCCAATGCCATTCTATGCTCATTTCAGCTATTTCTCTATAAAAGGTATCGTTAAAGATACGCTCAAACTGTTGCTGCTCTTCCTGAAGTATTTTATTGGCACCTACAAAGTTCGTCCCATTGTCCGAATAGATGTGCTTCGGTACTCCTCGTCGCGCTGCCATGCGACGTAATGCTGCTATAAATGCTGAACTGCTAAGGTCCGAGACTAATTCTATATGGACCGCTTTCGTAACCATGCAAATAAACAAGGCGATATATCCTTTAGACGTTTTGATACCTCTGCCTTTGTTTGATTTCACTCTTATAAACCCTGTATAGTCTACTCCCGTATGATAAAATGGTGGTGCTGGATTAGTTCGAAAATTCTTCACTCTATTCGCTACAAAAGGCTTCCAACGATCTGGACTGCCTTTTATCCAGCTAATAGTGACCTTTGAGTCACTCCAAGCATAGATTTCGTGATCTATGCCATCTATGCTAGTGACGATTTTTGCTAATAATCTGGATAATAACTCCGCTGCACATAATTCCAATCTCGGCATAGACACTGTCTTGCTGTTTGGTACTAATCTTGTTTTTGCTGCAACTAGCACTACGGATGCTTGACTATTCTGGTGAGATGGATTAATCTTTTCCAATAGCCTCTGCTCATTTGCTGACCACTTTCTCAGCAAAAATCTTCCGCTGCTTAGACACAAATTTAGTTCTGCTATGTTGCTTTTTCCTTCATCAATAGCTCCTGATACTAAATCGTCCATATAAAAATCTTCACGTATAATTTTTGCTGCAGTGGGAAAGTTATGCTGCTCATCAGATGCTAATTGCTGAAGGGTCATCATGGCCAACAAAGGTGCTGCTTTTGTACCATATGTAACTGTAGTTAACTGGTATGCTTTAATCGGTTGTCCTGTTTCAGCTCGCCAAAAGATTTGCTGTAATTTTTGATCTGCTTCGTTTACTAAAATCTGCCGATACATTTTTTCGATGTCGGCGGTGAATACATATTGATATTGTCTCCACTTGAGTAACAGTGTCTGCAGGTCTCGTTGCAAGTTAGGTCCTCTATGCATGACGTCATTAAGACTTGTACCCGAAGAGGTCTTTGCGGCCGCATTAAATACGACACGTAACTTTGTAGTGGATGACTCTACTCGCTGGACACTATGATGTGGTAAATAGCATTCCAATTGATTGCTGCTTATCGTTGCTTGTTTCATGTGTCCCAAATCCTCGTACTCCTTTAAAAATTGCTTATATTGCTGTGCTAGATTTTCTTGCTTGCAGAGCCTTCTCTCTCGATTTCTAAATTGTGCTAGTGCTATCTCCTTCGACGATCCTAATTTTTCGCTGGCTTGCTGTTTCATGGGTAACCTGACTTCATACCGACCGCCTTCAAGTCGTTTTGTTGTTGTCAGGTAGTACTCGACACACTGTTGATCTTCTGCTGATTGCTCATCTTGCTCATGAATATCCTCGATTTGCCAAAATTGATGAATATCCGCTGTATTATTTAAGATGACGTTACAATGAAACTGTGGTTTTATACTGCCGCATAGTAACCATCCTAGCTGGCTTTGCAGAGCTAAAGGCGAAGATGAATCTGAACTTCTTATCAAACCATCTAACATAATAAGAGCGTAGGCGTCTGCCCCGAGTAGTAAGTCAACTGGACGACTTGTATAGAACTCCGGATCCGCTAAGTTAATATGTTCTAAATACGACCACGAAGGCTTTTCAAATGATCGATTAGGTAGGTTTTTATTAAGATTTTTCATAATCAATACATCGGTGTTAAATTTAAAGCTGGTATACATAGATTGACATGTAATGCTTAGTTTGCCCTTACAGTTAGCATCCTTTTCTCCGATTCCAAAAACAACTCCATCGAAATGCTGTCGTTTCAAACCTAACTGTTGAGCCGCTTTCTCGCTAATCAGTGATATTTGTGAGCCCTGATCGATAAGAGCTCTCAATACAAGCTGCGTGCTGTCTGCAGACGTCACTCTCACTAATGCTGTAGCTAGAAGAATCTCAGTGATATCTTGCTGAGATGCATGAACACCATTGTTGTTTCCTTGATTTACATTTTCCTCTTGCTTATTATAATTTGCTTTTTGCTTACTTGGACCGGACGTAGAATGAGGTTTTTGCTGCGCAAAACATTCATGCAATAAAGTATGGTGATTTTCCAAACATTTGCGACACCGTTTTGTCGATCGACATTTATTGCCGTTATGATTAAAAATGCAATTAGTACAATAATTATGTTGTTTGACGGTTTTAAGTTTCATTTCATTGGACATTTCCAGAAACTTTTCGCAGTTGTGTAAATTATGTTCAGCAAAACAAAGAGGGCATTTAACTTCCGACACGTGCATGGCTTTCGTAATAGGTTTTATTTGCTTGCTATAATTGTCGTTTGATTTAGAATTATGATGTTTACGATTACTTGAAAATGATGTTGAAGGACCGGCTTGCTGATGAGATGGCTGTGATTTTGATGTGACATCATGACGTCGACGAGATGTTTCCAAGCTAGTAAACTTGTTTTCTAAGAAGTCTAAAAATTCTTGAAGCACTGGTAGTTCTCTAACGTTCTTCAACGACTCTATGTACTCGGAATAGGATTCACTATCCAACTTCTGTGACAAAATGTGCACGAGTAGAGGGTCCCACGTGCTAGTATCCACACCTAAGTTTTTGATGGCGTAGAGGCTTTCTAACGTAACATCATGCAATTTTTTTATAGCTAAGTATGATTGCTGCTGTATGTTGGGAAGGTTCAGGAACACATTGACGTGAGATGTAAATATGAGCTTCTTGTTATCAAAGCGATGGTTTAGAATCTCCCAACAGACGATATAATTGTCAGTACTGATAGGTAGGTGCTGTATCAAGCGCTCGGCTTCACCTTTTACCTTGCCTTTAAGGAATTGCATTTTTTGTGCGTTTGATAATGCTGTGTTTTTGTGGATTGCCTCGCTAAATAAATCTTTAAATGACACCCACTGCTGATAGTTTCCCGTAAACACAGGAATTTCCATTTGTGGTGTTGACTTTTCCCGATAGGATGTTGACCACATTTTGGAGTTGATCGCTTTCTTCATGCTGTTGAAAGTCCGCTCGTGTCTATTGAAGAGGGACTCATAATCACTTGCTAGATCGTCCCCTGACTCGCCAATGATTTCCCAGTGTAGGTCGTCAATGGTAGTCCATCGGTTTTGCAGGATTCGAAGGGCATCTTCGAACTCCCATTTATCGGCAATTGTCTCAATATCAATGTTGCCGACAGCTCGGATAAATGCTTTAAAGTTGACCGACTGCTTATGAAGCATGTCGTCAAGCTTGCTATTGGTTCCCGTCGACTCAAAGGTCGGAGAGGCTGCTGCTGTTTCTTGCGGTTCCGGCTGACTCATCGAAGTTCCGGCCGCAAATTGCTGTGCTTGTTGAGGATACACTGACTGTTGACCTCGCTGAACCAACTCATTTTGACGTTGAATAATAAGTTTCTTTGCCGTCTCGTAAATTTCTTCCGTACGCTCAAATTCCGAGTTGACAAAATATTTATGATTGGTCTTTTCAAAAGGCAGAATTTTTTCATGATTTATCTGAAATTCTTCCCAGTATTTCTCAAGTAACTCGAGTTTACGCTTACAGTAATCAAATGTTTTACGCTCTACGCTATCCTTTTTAAAATTAGTCAGAAGTTTTCTCAAGCTCTCTGAAATCTCGATTTGATTGACATACAGACTCTCCATCCTGTTGCTGTTAAAATGAAGAAAATGGAACGAGCTTACTTGAAAGAATTCTTGCTGTGGCTACCCTGACGAAGGTTGCTCCCCAAGTCAGTGGCGCGCTGGTGCTGCTTGTGTGAGCTATACACTCACTGCTGCTGAATACGTACACACGTATTCGGTAGAATATATTAAGCACTCCACTCAATACACTGCTGCTAAAGTCGTTACCACTACAGTCACTGCTAAGCTTCGCTAATAAATGCTGTATTCCAGAGTCACTGATAAAGTCACTTCACTTGCCGATAGTTCAGAAAAATCGCACTATATAAACGACACGTGAAGATCTTGGCTCGAAGGACCAAAATGTTGGGGTCGCGACCTACGTGGTATTGACTATTTGGATGGCTACTAAAACACTTAGTTTCACTGGTTAAAAACAGTTTGTTTTAAGCTACGCTAAAATGATGGCTAATGATAGGCTGGCGAATGCACGCGGTTTGCTGTCCGAACATGCACTGGCTTCGTGGCGCACTAAGTGCGCCGGAATTGGATAGCTAGATCAGCAAAACCGTGTTCGATAGAAATTATTGCATCGAACACTACCACTACATGCATTGCCTAATTTCCTTAATCCTGCTTGAACGGCCAATTTAATTCGCGAACAGTCGATTGATCGAACTAATGTTTAAACTCCTAAACCTTTAAGGGTGAGTTCACACGTATCATAGCATAATTGAATAGTTTATAGACACCACCGACCCGCCAACCCACCGCGGTGCGCGCCACACGGCACATTTTAGCTGTGTCATTTGTTTGACAACGTGGGTCTACGTTTCCACTGCAGTACACGCGACACGCCCACGACTATGCACAATCGAAGCGTGGCCTACCGCGGCACACGGAGAGGCTGCGCACGTTTTTTTTGCAAGAATATGGTTTTGGCATAGTCGTAGGTTAATATTCGTGTATAGCGTGTACCACGTGCACAGCATGCATGGCGTTATTAGCGTTGAGCTACGTGGGCGCCGTATTCGAGGAAGCCACGCATGTGCCAATGACGTCAATGGAAGCATAGCATATCCGTGGGTTGCAGTGGAAACAATTTCATAAATTTTCATGTAAGCCGAAGCCTCACACACATGCGTTGCGGTGGGTTTCCGCCTTTATTGATATATTTTGCGACCAACTTCAACCGTATTATCAGGATACCGGCCACATCGCAACCACAAACAACAACGCAACCACTTCGACATTTTGTTGTTACCACAACGCAATTGTAAGAAATTGCAGTTACAGTATTTACACATTACACATTACCACTGCTTGACCACTTTTTGTAGCTGTGATGTGCTGTTGTTGGGGTTCATGTGAGTTCTCCTTTATTCAGTACCAAATAATAAGAGATTGTAATCCCCATCCATTGCATCGTTATCCCAGAAGAGGGAGCACTAATCTTGTGTAGAAATTGAATTTCTGCAGGTAACTCACCACTGACCGCGGCTGTACCTACGTCAAGGCTATTTAGCGAAAATGAATTTAAACAGGCAGTCTGTGCAGTAGATACATACCGAGACTCCTCTACGCCTCGGAAAGCAGATCGTTGAATGTCTTTACGATAATCTGAAACCACCAACACAAACGGAGTAGCCTCCGTTTGTGTTGGTAATAAAGATGATTAGTTAATAATACAAACAAAACTGGTGCCTTCAACAACGTAATTTTAATTCAGTTCACTTCGCTCTCTGAGCTGAAATCCAATTGTTATTAAATACTAACAATTGGATGTCAGCAACATTTCAGATATTTATTCAGTAAACTATGAAGAAGGACAAATGTAACGGAATTAAAATAATGAATGATTAGGTGAAAACAAATCTGCCTATTTTTCCCAACTAAGTTGGTGGCTTCCAGTCTAACAAGATAGAGCTGAATACCAGTAGTTTTACATGGATCCACCGCTAATTTGACCTCCACAACCCAGAAACTTGGTTACCCGTTACCCCTGCCTGGGCAATACTGGTTTCAGATTATCGTAACGACATTCAACGATCTGCTTTCCGAGGCGTAGAGGAGTCTTGGTGATGTATCTACTGCACAGACTGCCTGTTTAAATGCATCTCCGCTAAATCCTTGACGTAGGTACAGCCGCGGTCAGTGGTGAGTTACCTGCAGAAATTCAATTTCTACACAAGATTAGTGCTCCCTCTTCTGGGATAACGATGCAATGGATGGGGATTGCAATCTCTTATTATTTGGTACTGAATAAAGGAGAATTCACATGAACCCCAACAACAGCACATCGCATCGCAAAGTGGTCAAGCAGTGGTAATGTGTAAATACTGTAACTGCAATTTCTTACAATTGCGTTGTGGTAACAACAAAATGTCGATGTGGTTGCGTTGTTGTTTGTGGTTGCGATGTGGCCGGTATCCTGATAATACGGATGAAGTTGGCCGCAAAATTTATCAATAAAGGCGGAAACCCACCGCAACGCACGTGTGTGAGGCTTCGGCTTACATGAAAATTTATGAGATTGTTTTCACTGCAACCCACGGACATGCTATGCTTCCATTGACGTTATTGGCACACGCGTGGCTTGCTCGAATATGGCGCCCACGTAGCTCAACGCTAATAACGCCATGCATGCTGAGCACGTGGTACACGCTATACACGAATATTAACCTACGACTATGCCAAAACCATATTCTTGCAAAAAAAACGTGCGTAGCCTTTCCGTGTGCCGCGGTAGGCCACGCTTCGATTGTGCATAGTCGTGGGCGTATCACGTGTACTGCAGTGGAAACGTAGACCCACGTTGTCAAACAAATGACACAACTAAAATGAGCCGCGTGGCGCGCACCGCGGTGGGTTGGCGGGTCGGTGGTGTCTATACACTATTCACTTGTGCTATGGTACGTGTGAACTCACCCTTAAAGGTTTAGGAGTTTAAACATTAGTTCGATCAATCGACTGTTTGCGAATTAAATTGGCCGTTCAAGCAGGATTAAGGAAATTAGGCAATGTATGTAGTGGTAGGTAAATCCATGTATTGTAAACATTTTTTAGCATTTAGCTGAAAAATCTTCTTCAAATCACAGTCCGTCCAATCAACTAGTACAAGTAGACGAGGAAGGAATTCAATGAAAACAAATATGGAAATTCAAAAAAGTTTTTATATTGTGTGTGAAAAAACTGAAAAGTAGTAAGTAAGCACGTGACGAACGTCATGTACGCATTGCTGAAGACACAGAGAGTCGAGGCGACATGTTGGTAAGTTCCAGTTACGGCCGGTAAAATGCCGTTGAAACTTCGTGGAATAGTATAAAATTATTTTTTTTCATATAACTCTAAATTCTGAGATGGAAAATCTTAATTTTACCCTCGTCTCTGTTTCCAATTCCACTCCGAGAACTCAACATTTCGGTGAATTCGGATACCGCATTAGTGCGTGAACATTGGATAGTTTATCCTCGATAGTCTCAAGTTCTTCCGGTGATGTAAGAACATATTGATGGGCAGTAAAAGCCTCCGAGACTTCTTCAAATTTTTGATTTTTTAAATTCAATTCCATAGCAGCACGTCCAGCAGCAATCAGAATCTCAGCCTGAAGACCATATTGCTCATTATTCTCTTTCACAGTATCATCTATAAGTTCATCACAAAGTTCCGTATTCTGATGCAGGCAGGCTGCAATCAACTCTTCTATCTGAAAATAGACAATGCAAGCAAGATCAGTGTTAAAATTCACTTAAAAGGCTTACGTACAAAACAAACTGAAAGCGCTCATAACACCTGATCTACTTAGCTGATTCGACATGGTCTCCCCACACATCCTCAACAATCCTGCTATTAATATAATCGTAAAAGAGTGTATGGTTAGATGATGATTGGCTGTTTGATAATCAATTACACAGCGTTGCTGTATAGATTGGAATAAAACGAACATGATCGCTTTTTTATCTTAGTAGTACGTTATCTTAGGAAAATGCTCATCCGTCACGTGAGCGAAGTCTCTGTCAGTGACTGTCCAGATTATTTTTAAAATAGTAATATAATTGAAATTATTTTATACCTCAGAAATGCGGCCGTGCACCTCATCGATAAGATTTCCGACTTCAGTTACAACCTCTTCTGGATTATGGATAGCCTCAGATGCCGAAGTGTTCACAAATGTTTGATATTCCTCGTAATAATGCACGCGCCTGAAACCAATAATGAACTTTTAGAACAAGATTTTCAAACGCAGGCAAAGTAAGCATTGCTCATTTCAGTGTATATTGTTATAATAATTCAATGTTTTACTTACTCACAACCAGAGTCTGCTATTGCATGATAGTTGATGACGTGCACTATCTCGGCATAGTGACGCCTGGAGTCGTTCAGGAGCGGAATGTTGCCCTCCATGGATCTAGTACAACAAAAAGTTGATTATGCACCGAGGGGATAAAGCAGTGTCTTATGTCACAGGCGCCCCCAAGAGGAACAAGGCAGTATAGTATATAATCAATTAATATTTCTAAAGTCGAGAGAGTTTGGGACATTAGAATCCTGAATGCAGCGATGGACTCAAACTAACCCAAGACAAAGATACTTTTATCCCCGAGGAAAATAATTCACTTTTACTCACGTACTGCGAGATTATTGAAAGCAACCCACGAGGAGAGGTGGCAGGCTACCGCTGCTGCGTGCAGGTCGCTTAGTTAGAGATTACATACGAATACTGTGTTGAGGTTCCAAATACAGGGTGAATTTTTAAAGTATACCTTCATGGCCAAAACCGAAACTATGAGGAATATAAAAAAAACTGGCCAAGTGCGAGTTGGACTCGCGTGCATATGTTTCCGAACCAATGTAATTTTTTAACATGTAATTTTAACTTTACATGCTTCTTATAGGTTTTCTTGTAATCTTTAGGTTTAGAACTATTATTTGCATTTTTTCAAAATCGGCTCAGTAGTTTCGTAGAGATCAGGGGGGTTGGTCATTTTGGTCGAATTTCTTGAGTAACTACAAAACTATTTATTTTAAACTAATGAAAACAAATATAATTAAAACCTTCACAATAAGCCCTTTCTTTTGATATGTCACACAATACAGTTTGAAAACCTTTTGTTTTGAATTTTCTAGTTTGATCCCAAAAGTGACGCCCATACTTATCATTTATTTATGTACGTATTGCGTCCGTGTTTGGGTTACAAAAGTATGGACTTTTGTGACCCAAACATGGACGCATTACGTATTTGAAATTTGGTGCACGTTTTGACGTGCACTTAATTTCAACAGATTCGGTTCAGAAGATTCGGAGAAAACTGGCTGTGACAGACGGACAGACAGACAGACACCCGAGTGAATAGGAATAAGTTCTCCGTTTTTACGGATGTTCGGAACCCTAAAAACACTGCAAGGAGTCTCGAGTTCAAATTTGATACAAATTAAAACTGCATCACCGGATTTTTGAAAAAGTCGGACCCAGGAATCGAACCGGTTGATGTTGGAAAACAACATATTACACCATCCAAAAGTGTAGCTAATAAGGATCAAATTCTGGGACATAATGACAAATGGCAAATTAAAAGAAAGCTCTCATTTCTAACAAATTAGTTAAAAAAAAATTGACTTATCTAAACCCTGTTTTTTTTTTCAAAAAATTTAATGATTCACTTGTAAAGTCGCGGGCCCGAATTAGATGAAAACTGAAACTGCATCATTGAAATTTGAAAAAAAAAAAAATCTGTTTACATTTTTTTTTTAGAATTTTTTTTAAACTAATTTTGACGGAAGCCTCAGCGTTATAGGCCTTTTATATAATTAGGTCTACATTCAAATATTTAAATTGTCAAAAAAAGATACGTACAGCACATTTTTCGTCAGCGAGGTGACTGCTTGTTTGATTTCTTTTACGTACTGTCCGTAGGGGGGTACGGGATCCAGATCAGCGTCGACACCCAGGCTGACGGCCACGGCAGCTACTAGGAGTTGCAGAAACATTGTCATCTAAAACGTAATAATATCAATGTTTATACTGTATCTGTAGTTAATTGAAGGTTATTTTATAAGTAAATACATTGTTATCCATAGTTCACATGGTTGTGTGCATATTTTACATGAGCTTCTTAGCTTAGTTTAAGTATCGTATGTTGCATACTGATTGATAAATTATGTTTATTATAACTAAACAGACAGGTGTGTAGCTGTGGACTTTGTTGTGCCGCTTCTGCTTCCCAGCAAGCACTCAGTATGATTTGAATAAATTAATTTTGGTTTATTTTGAATTGATTTTTTATAAAAAACAAAAAACTACTAAACCTAACTATAAACATATGAATCTACAAAACAAGATACACTTAGGCGTCAGAATTCCTCCGCATTGCTGTTATCCGGGAACGTGCCCAGAAGACTGGCAGCATTGCCACGTTGAATGACAATGCTAATTCTTTGAGCAAAGAACGAGCCATCCCTCTGGTCACGCAAAGAGTCGATTATTATTTTGATCTGTCACAAACCCTGAAATCTGATGAGATATTGATATTCTAAAAAAGGGGGATGCAAAGGGGTTCCAACTTTATTCCATGGGATCTGGGCCCCCGCCGCCATTTTGTTTTTTTTTTTATTGTGCGGCGCACGATCTAACATGCATATATGGGGTAGAGACCACTTAAACAAACAAAAAATGTTTGCAACATGGTGTCCTCAAGTGCCACGTTGCCGAGATATTTGGAGGTAAAGTTGCCATTTGAAAACAATGTGATGATTAAATTATTTTGTCATAATGACTTCGTCTTATCGCTGATATATATATCTACTAGAAAACCGAAAATAAAAAGAGACTAGTCTGTCATGTTGTATATTATAATGTTAGTATAACTTACCGTAGTGAAAGTACTGAACCAGTAAGTTGAGAAGAGATTTAAACAAATTTATAGTGCTCTTGATTAGACACGAGTCAAGGGTGATTATATAATTTATGATAACATTGTGAATAAATGTAGGTTACCCCAGATATTATTATTTTTATTTTCTTCGTGTATATTTAGCGACAGAGTTTAGTAAACGAGAAACAAGCAAAACATCTTTTCACAGCTTTTTTATTTTGTATTATTGATAGACACGCGTTTGACCACTATCTCACCTGTTGGTAAGCGATGATGTGGTCGAAGATGGAGCACGCTTGCCTAGAAGTAACCTATTCACTAGCTGTTTTTATTTGTTTTGCCGTTTTTAATTTTTTTTTGAAGTTCACGCAACATTTCTTATTCTTGCATGCTCAAAAATACCTCTATATGTTTTATTTGAAAAAATGCTTTGGATTTGAGTTTTGTCCTAAAATATAATTCTTCAATCGGGACACTTCGTCTTTTTAGATTGTTCATTGATGCACAATTTATTTTTATCAGTATCAAAATTAATATAAGTAGTTTTTCACGACTACTCCCAAAACACAATTGGCTGAAGATGTTCAACCTTTATTATTTACTTCGGCTAGTATTTATAGCAAGTTTACAGTTTATTTGCCCAAGGAATAAGATTACTCCATACAAACTTGAAACCTCCCTAAATAGTATTCTGGGTGTAGTCGTGATAAACTAATAATGAACACCTTTAGTATTTACTGTGGCCAGTATTTTTGCCCCAATTTCTAGTAAATTGGTACAGGGAGTACGATTTTTCATACACAAACAAGTTTAGGGGATGAAAAATATTGGATGTCTACATAATATAAAAATACGAACTACAAACAAGTCCTTACGACCAGCGGTTTAGGCTGTACATTGATCCATCAGTCAGGACAAAGCATTTTATATATAGAGATCTATTATCATATCCCCTTTTCTTTGTGTTGATTTTAAACCGAAGTTTTTTTACAGATTTTTGCTGTTGACTGTACGGTACCTACTTAGCTAAGGTACAAGATCATAACACAAGGTAATAACAAATGAACCTTTTCATAATCTGATTAACTTATTTTAAAACTAAAAAGCATAACATTGAAACGTTCATATCGTTTGGAATTCGTTCTAAGTGATTAGATATTTCCGTGAAATTGATTAATGTTTTTTTCTATGATACGTTTAAAATCAAGAGCAATATAAATCGTAGCGCAAACATTTTACCATCCAAAGTAATTTGTAATTACTTCGGTAAGTACTGCCTTGTTTTATACTATCTACGAGTGACGATTGGTATAGGGTTGCCTACCATACTCTAATTTAGAGTACTGTACTCTATTTCTCGTGGGGTACTTTATTTTTATATATGAAATTCGTCCGTTACTGATGAGTGACTAACAGACAACGCATTACCGAAACTACTGGTTGAAAACTACGGGATGTAGGTAGGATCCGTGGTTGGCGGCGGCGATCTATCGCGTCCGGCCCTGCTTCAATTCATGGTCCGGAGCGAGGAGGCCTGGGAAGCGGTGACCTCTTTCTGCGAAGCAGTAATGCGAGCGAAGGAGGAGGCCGAACGCGTGAGAGACAGGGAAACCTCATGCCCCAACCGCCCAACAAAAAGAAATGTCTCAGGCGTCGGGAGTCGCAGGACGATTCTGGCCACCGTAGGCGCGGGCCTGCGGATGGCGAGTATTGGGTGGCTCGCCGTCCGATCAGAACCAGGGGGGCTACTCTCTAAGCCCGAAGTCAGTAGTTCCGGGCTATATACGGAGTAGAATACGCACTCAACTAAGCCCGAAACTACGGACTTCGGGCTTAGAGAGTAGAACCCCAGGCCCGGGTCGACGGCGCGCTGTGTACCACCCGCGCCTAAAGGATATACTGGCGGCGAGACATTGTATGTAAAAAGTCATAATTCGAGGTTTGGCTCTCGACTGTATTGTCCTCCAATATTGGGCCGATATAAGAGACATTTGCGCGTACCACGTCGCGAGCAAATGCTAGTAATATGTAAAAGAAATAGAATATGCCAAAATACTCTATTTAATACTTGATTGATTCTGAATTTAACTTAATTAATTCCTGTGATCTCAGCATATCAGTTTTTTGGTCTTGTATTAAGGTTGACTTCTTAGGAAATTGATGATCGAATGGTGAAAGCTAAAAAATCATATTAACAAAAAATATTTTATAGTGTACTTTCACTCTTCTTTTAAAAACTGAAAGAGACTGACTGATATTTTTCTGATGTATGTTAAACAAATATTTATTATATATATATGTGTGTGTGTGAATATGTGTGTGTGTGTGTTTGTGTATGTGTTTGTGTGTGTGTGTGTGTGTGTCTTGATGCCATATTTTAGTTACGAGTTTTTATTTTTAATTTAAGTGTATGGGTTAAAATATAACATGTAGGTACATGTTTTTAGTAAAATAATATAATAGGTATATAGATACTCATATGAATAAACTAATATTTACACGACAATACCAAAATAAGAACTTCACTATCATACTTCAGGAAGATTAACACTTAGTTTTGATAGTCAAAATCATATTTTTTTTTAATTTTGACAGTTCAAACCAATGAGTGTTTCAGACGAGCATGAAACATTGTTATATTTTTATTTATATTCTATTCTATTCTAAATATGTCGGAGAATATTTCAGAGATTATGTGTTAAGTATATCGAATTCAAGATTCAAACAGTTTTTTTTCTTTCAAGTTTTATCACATAATTGGAGACATACTTTGCTTTACCTATTTGAAACATTTTTATAACTTCTAAGCTATAGTTGCTTTAAATAATGATAATACGTACGCATTCACGAACACTATCATAATGCGTTCTGTTCAAATGTTTATATTTATTATCCGTGATTCTTTCAGAGATAATGATTATGCCGAAGACTATCAGAAAAACATTAACGAAGCAGCACCTTATGCTACTGCTAATCCACAAAAGGTGGTCGATGGAACTAAAAAGGTGATCAGGGACATCGCTGACAGCATCGGAGAGGTAATGAATGATTCGCTACAAAGTATGTGAGTGTAGATTACCTAATAACTGGTTTGCGGAATACAGATGGGCTGTCATCATCACATCATCATTTAAGCCAAAACATGTCCACTGCTGGACAAAGGCCTACCCCAAGTGTCGCCACAATAACCGGTCCTGTGTTTCTCGCATCCATCGGCTACCCGCGACCGTCGCCAAATCATCGATCCACCTTGTGTGAGGCCTTCCAACGTTGCATCTTCCGGTACGCGGTTGCCACTCCAGAACTTTTTGGCCCCATCGACGATCTGTTCTGCGAGCAATGTGCCCTGCCCTTGTTAACCTTGATTCTCTTGCAGATATCATCATTTCTGATTCGATTACGCAAGGAAAATCCAAGCATTCCCCTGTCAATCCATGCAGTCAATTCATGTAAAATAGTGTTCAGCGTCCGGTAAGAATGGAAGCCGACCCCAACATGGTTGGGAAAAGGCCAAGCAGATTGACGTTGGTATTATTGGTACTATCGCGGGTCAGCTGGTTGAGCTCTTTAATACAGGGTTGAGCTAAATGATGACTTTATTATTAAGGGAGTGCAAAAACTAGAAAAACACGAGATGGTTGGAAAGAATTTGTACCAAGTATTGTATGGACACTCTCCTTGCTGATAACTTCGCTTTAACAGCCACGGGTATATCTCACGAAATTAAGAGTTTCAAGTTTCCCAATAACTCTTGTTTTCCATCATGTCAGCTAGATTACAAGTTTGTTACTATACATTGTGCGATATACCTACCCAAGCGCTTTATTCGAAAGGAATGCGAATCCCAAAACTTTTATTCTTCTTTTATGTTAGTTTTCTATAAATAAAATATATGTTTTCCTTGACAACCGTCGTTTGATTCTGATTTTATGTGTATTTGCTTACTATGGTGTATTTTACATTATAATCATTTATTTGAAAAAAAACAACAAATAACTGTCTTCTCCATAAACGACCAAGTTGAACCGTGCACTAGCTTGTGACGTTTCATTAGTGCTAAAGAAAGCCTATGTGAAATAATACTTCGAATTTGATAATGATAATTATACCTAATCTATAAACTAATTTGCAATAATATCTCCCCCAAAACTAAGACAGATCATTAATCAGATCCCGATTGTATAACTCAGCATTTTATGTTTATAACCAACACAAACGGAGGCTAAATAATACAAACAAAACTGGTGCCTACGATGTTGTAATTTTAATTCACTTCGCTTTCAGGGCTGTAATGTTGCTGAAATCCAATTGTTAGTACTTATCCCTAACTAGATGTATAAGTAAAGAGAATTATTCAATAAACTATGAAAAAGGACAAATGTAACGGAATTAAAATAATGGTGAGAATAAGAATAGTTTATTGTTTAGGAAATAACATTCGAATGCGTGGATTCCTGGAACTAAAAATGATTAAGTGAAAATAAGCCTGCGTAATAGTATTCTTTTCCCAACTAAGTTGGTGACTTCCAGTCTAACAAGATAGAGCCGAAAACCAGTATTTTACATGGAGTCACTGTAATCTGACCTCCACAGTACAGAAATTTGGTTACCGGCTACCTTTCCCTGGGCAATACTTGTTTCAGATTATCGTAACGACAGTCAAAGATCCGCTTTCCGAGGCGTGGAGGAGTCCCTGTATGTATCTACCGCACAGACTGGCTGCTTAAAGTCATCTCCGCTAAATATCCTTGACGTAGGTACAGTCGCGGTCAGGGGTGAGTAACCAGCAGAAATTCAATTTCTACGCTTTATTAGAGCTCCCTCCCCTGGGATAACGAAGAAATGCACAAACAAGGGGTACGGAATTGGGTGAAGATCGCAATGTTTTTTTACTTGGTACTGAATAAAGGAGAATTCACATGAACCTTAACTCACAGCACATCGCAGCTACAAAAAGTGGTCTAGCAGCGGTAATGTGTGAAAATTGTAACTGCAATTCCTTGCAATTGCGTTGTGGTAACAACAAAATATCAGTGTGATTGTATTGTTGCTTGGGTTGCGATATGGTCAGTTTCCTGATAACACGGTTGAAGTTGGCAGCAAAATGTGTAAATAAAACTCCCTAAATGGTTGAAAAGTATAAGCATACGTTCGATTAATCGATTGTATGCGAATTACTTGTATTTCGTGCAGGATTAAGGAAATTACCCAATTAAGTGGCAGGGTCAAATCCAAGTACTTTTTTGGCATTTAACTGAAAAAAAAACTTCGCTACAAATCACATCAGTCCATCCAATAAACAAGTACATTTGGTTAATTTACTGAAAAAATAATAATTTGTCCGACAGATGGATTTTCAAAACACGTATTTTTTCTTTTTTTCTCGTAAACAAAAAATTAAGACGCCACAGTACGTTGGAAACTCGCGTGACGTCACTGCGATAGTACAATTTTTACCAGCACCGTGACGTCATCAGCGGGGGCTGATGACGATGACGATGATGGCATTTGTTATTGATTTGAAATGGAAAAAACATGTTCAATATTTTTTTTAAATCTAACGGACGGAATAAATAGAATTATAATTTTTCTATGTAGTTAAATAGCCTATTCGGTGAGGAATAATTCAATAAAAATAAATATGAAAATTCGAAAGTATTTACTGTGTTTGAAGAAACTGAAAAATAGTTAGTAAGCACGTGTTTAAGTGACGAACATCATGCAAGCATTGCTGCAGAAACAGAGAGTCGAGGCGAAATGTTGGTAAGTTACAGTTACGGCAGTTAAATGCCGTTGTAACTTCGTGGAATAGTATGATTAGTTATTTCCTTATAAATTCTGAGAAGCAAAATCTTAATTTTACACTCTTCTGTTTCCCATTCCACTCTTAGAACTCAACATTTACCCAATACTCGGTGAACATGGCTTACTTTACGCACGATAGTTTTAAGTTCTGCTGGCGATGTAAGTACATATTGATGGGCTGCCAAAGCCTCCGCGACTTCTTCAAATTTTTGGTTTTCTAAATTCAACTCCATAGCAGCACTTCCAGCAGCAATCAGAATCGTAGCCTGAAGACCATATTGCTCGTAATTCTCTTTCACAGTATCATCAATAAGTTCATCACAATGTGGCGTATTTTGACGCAGGCAAGCTGCAATTAACTCTTCTATCTGAAAATAGACAAAGCAAGCAAAATCTGATGATGATGATTATTTTTGAAATAGTAACATAATCAATTATTTAATAATTCAATCAATTAATAAATAATTGATTTCAATTCAATTATTTTATAATGTCAACATTATTTATACCTCAGAAATACGGCCGTGCACCTCATCGATAAGATTTCCGATTTTAGTTACAACCTTTTCTGGATTATGGATAGCCTCAGATGCCGAAGTGTTCACAAATTTTTGATAATTCTCGTAATAATCACCGGGACTGGAAACAATAATGAACTTTTAGAACAAGATTTTCAAACACGGACAAGGCAAGCAGTGCTAATTTCAGTGTTTTATTGTTATAATAATTCAATGTAATACTTACAAACAACCAGAGTCTTTTTTTGCATGATAGTTGATGACGTGCACTATCTCGGCATAGTGACGCCTGGAGTCATTCAGGAGCGGAATGTTGCCCTCCATGGATCTAGTATAACAAAATGTTGATTATGTGTCGAGGAGCTGAAGCAGTGTCTTATGTCACAGGCGCCCCCAAGAAGAACAAGGGAGTTTATAATAATCAATCAATAATTCTAAAGTGTCAATCAATCAATCAAATAAATTAGAAAAAAATCAAGACAGTTGAATGTTAAAGATTCCTTTTATCCCCGAGAAAATACTTTAATTTAACACAAGTACTGCGAGATTATTGAAAGCACCCATGAGGAGAAGTAACAGGCTACCGCAGGCTGCTACATGCAGGTCGCTTGATAAGAGATTTCATACCAATGCTTACTTGGGGCTCCATTTTTAAATCATATTCCATTCCATATAGTTTCGAATTTGGCCCTGAAGGCACACTTAAAAAATTCACCCTGTGTGACTGACAAAAATATAGTTACGTACAGCACATTTTTTTTCAGCGTATCGACTGCTTGTTTCATTTCGTCTACATACAGTCCGTAGGTAGGTACGGGCACCACATCAGCGTCGACACCCAGGCTGACGGCCACGGTAGCTACTAGGAGTTGCAGAATCATTGTCATCTGAAATTTAATAATATCTATACTAATATATAAAGCTGAAGAGTTTGTTTGTTTGTTTGTTTGTTGGTTTGTTTGCTTGAACGCGCTAATCTCAGGAACTACTGGTCCGATTTGAAAAATTCTTTCAGTGTTAGATAGCCCATTTATCGAGGAAGGCTATAGGCTATATATCATCACGCTAAGACTAATAGGAACCGAGCAGTAATGAAAATTGTGACGCAGACGAAGTTGCGTGGGTCAACTAGTACTAATATATAAAGCTGAAGAGTTTGTTTGTTTGTTTGCTTGAACGCGCTAATCTCAGGAACTACTGTTCCGATTTGAAAAATTCTTTCAGTGTTGGATAGCCCATTTATCGAGGAAGGCTATAGGCTATATATCATCACGCTAAGACCAATAGGAGCGGAGCACTAATGAAAATTGTGACGCAGACGACGATGCGCGGGTCAACTAGTCTATGTATAAACTGTATCTGTAGTTAATTGAAGATTATTTTATAAATATATTGCTTTCTAAAGTGTTGCTGGGGAGTTTGTTGCGCCGCTTCCTCTTCCCAACTAAAACGCAAGGAAATATTGACAGGCGTTCCGGAACTGTGTTAATATAAACGTTGTTTTTCAAAAGTATCTATGTGCACTTAGTATGATTTGAATAAATTAATTTAGATTTTTATTCTTAGCAATCAAAATCAAAATCAAAAGTCGTTTATTCAAATTAGACTGAGAGCCAGCACTTTTTGAACGTCAAGTTTTACAAAAGACAGTCCCCCAAAACGCCCGCGCGTCACCACTTCCTAGTGTTTTAGCTGTGGAGAAGAAGTGGCCAACAAACTCCCCAGCAACACATCTGTCTGTTACGTTTTAAGAACTTGAATCTATATAAAAGTATGCTAAGTAATTAATACATGACACCAAATTTATAACTTGTTAGCTAGCACACTATGATACTGATAATGATAGAAATGTATATAAAAAAAACAACGAATTGACCTACATAGTCAGATTATAAAAAAAAATAATAATAAATAAATAAAAAACAAAAAAAAAAACAATATTATATGAATACATATAACCTGTCATAAGCTAATAACTTAAAGATATCTGTCACAAACACAAAAATCTGATGAGCCATTTACATTTAAAAAAATGGAAGTTGCAAAGGGGTTCGAACTTTTGACTATGGGATCTGGCATGCCCCCCCCCCCTCCGCCCCCGCCGCAACTTTTTTTTTCAAAGTTTCGGCGCACGATCTAATTCGCTATTGCGCTGCCGTACGAACCAGGTTAGTGTCAAAATCGAACTAATTTGTGCGCTATCTACCCTCTACGCCATAAACATGATGACCAAATGCGATATCTGCAGCAAAGTAATAACAAGCAGGGCGCCAGGCCTAGAATGCAGGACCTGTGCGAAGATTTTTCATGCAACAAAGCCTGCTCTGGTCTAGCTGCAAAACAACTATCTGCACTTCGTAATGCTGACAGCCTGGACTGGATATGTGGCGAATGCAATCAAAACTCGCCTAACAGAAAATCATACTTTTTTATTCCGGATGAAGAGGACAAAGAAGAAGAAGTCGCTGCCTCCAGTAAAAACTTGGGAAATTTCAACATAGATAGTGCCAAATTTCTGAAGGACATTACAGCCGAGTTAAAAAAAGTGCTAAAACAAGAACTACAACCTATTGAGCTGTCAGTAACTCCCTGCGGAAAGAAAGTAGACGACCTAACAAAAACCGTGGATACACAAAATAAACATATACAGGAGTTAGAGAAGAAATATACGTACCGCAACAATGAAAAAGCTCATCTTGAACTTGAAACGAGCTCATTGAAACAACATCTGCGAGACATAGAACAACAAAGTCTCGATAGCGTGATAGGAATTGTAGGAATCCCTAAAACCCAAGATGAAGACCTTAATTCAATTTCGACTAAGCTGGCTGAAACCTTCGACTTAGATAAATCCCAAATACTTAATGTTAAACGTATTAACAACTGAAGTGAACGTGAAGGAAACATCCAGGTGGAGTTAAAACAAGCAGAGGTGGCACGCTCATGGGTACAGGCTGCTAAAAAGGAGGAAGTACTGCTCGAAAATCTTGTATCTGAAGTTCCGGTAGATATGGCTAAGTCGAAAGTGATTCTGCGTCGCGCCCTTACCAAAGCTAATAAATCATTGTTATGGCTAGCCAAACAAAAATTGCGACCAGCATATAAATATGTGTGGTTCCAGGTCGGAAAGGTGCTGCTGCGTAAAGAAGAGAAAGACAAGCCTACAGTCGTGAGGAGCGAAGCGGACATCGAAAAGATAGAAAGAATTATGAAGATGAATTTTCGAGAATGAGAATATGGTACAAAGAAATTGTGCGCAACCTCTAAAGTCTACGCAGATGAAGTCGCGGGCGAAGTGCTAGTAATAGCATATGGAATAATGAGCTACGGGTTCGCCCGTATGAATGATTAGAGTACGAATGATTTTACCATGAGTGGTCTCATGTTAAAATCATTCCACATATTTTGTACCATATTTTACGCAATTAAATATTTTATGCTAGTCTATAATAATATTTTAATGTAAGTACTTACCTTAGCGAGAGTACTGAAACAGTAACTCTGGAAGGGATTCAAACTAATTTATAGTGCTTGATTATTAGTCTCGAGTCAAGGATGATTATATTATAATTTATGATAACAATAATTCCGTAATATGTAGGTACCTACCCAAGATGTTATTATTTTTATTTTCTTCGTGTACAGTTAGCGGCATAGTTTACTATACTGAAAACTAAGCAAAACATCTTTTCTCAATTATCTTTATTTCTTTGCCGTTTTTTTTTTTCAATTTATATGAAGTTCACGCAACATTTCATATTCTTCTATGCTCAAAACTGCCTCTATATGTGTTTTATTTGAAATGGGTTTGGGTTTGAGTTTTGTCCTAAAATATAATTTATCAACATTTCTTATTTCTTCTCTTTTTATCTTATCAATAACTAGCTTCTGACACCGGCTTAGCCCGCGAGAATGTTTGAAATTATCCTAAGGCAACATACTCCCGGGAAAAAGTATCTGTGTCTTGATCCAGGACATGGTGTATATGTGAGCTCGAGGCTTCTCATTATGCCATCATCATCATATCAGCTGAAAGACGTCCACTGCTGGACATAGGCCTCCACATGCGTCGCCACAACGACCGGTCCTGTGCGTCTTGCATCCATCGGCTAACCGCGACCGTACCCAGGTCATCGGTCCACCATGCGAGAGGGTAAAAGTGTGCCCTATCATGTCGTGAAGACGTAATAAACCATTAATATAATACTAATAATCGAACATCAAACTTAAACACGCCAAAATTGTATTGTATCAAGTTTATTTGCCCAAGGAATAACATTTTTCCATACAGACTTGAACACCCCCTAAATAGTCTGTTGGGGTAGTCGTGATAAACTTATAATGAAAACCTTTAGTATTTATTACGACGGTTTAGGTTGTGCATTGATCCATCATTCAGGACAAAGCATTTTACATACAGAGTTGATATGACACAGGGGCATTAAATTACGCTACGTATACTATACGTGTTTAGTGTTAATCCGATACGGTAAAAAGTAAAAAGCAACAAAATAAGTAGCTTACAAATCAGAGTAAAACGCAAACTTCCTGTGTAAATAAAGTTAACTAACCTAGGTAACAAAGCGGCAACGTCGCGTGCGCGCCGGAGCGCGGCATGTGTTATCTTGTGTCAGGGCGGGCGGCCGGCCATGGCACGAGCGGGAGCTTAGGCCTCCGCTCGCGCCGGCTTTTTTTATTGGTAAGGTTTCGAAGCAGGTACGTACAGAACAACAATCACATCAAAAACACTAAATTATTATATTCTCGATGTGTCCTCCATTCACAATTAAAATCATGTCCGTGTATTCTGACGCCGTGTAAGTTACACGAGGCATTGTTGAACACTTTAATTACACACACACAACCAAATTTAATTACGTGTCCTGTCTCAATAATAAAAGAAATACTGTCTTAAACTTATTTAGTGTCCCACAATAACAAAACAAGATCACAATTGTCTGCGCGCGAGTTCAACATGACAAAAGCAGCGCAGGAGCTTCCGTGTTACGTAACATACGCTCCAAAGGGATAGCATCGGCGCACTGAAGCCCCACTTACTGATCATAAGGATCTAGGATGCAATAACGACACACTAACCTATTTCTAATTCTTTTACGCGCGGGATGTTTTGCTATGATTGTCACTCTCGTAATGAAAGTGCAAGTGTGTGTTTATGGCTTCCTTGTTTGCATTGCTATCTTTTTAGTGAAAAATAGTTGTACTTGTGACTTGCGTCAGAGCGGCAACAACGCATCGTAGGTTATACTCAGACTTATCGTTTTAAGGTGCATGACCTATGCGTAGACATAATCAGCTGTAAGGAAAGATACATCGTGATCAAACGAGGCAAAAACTTAAAAAATCATTTGCGACTAAACTTGAAAATGGTACCATGTATAGGCAGTTTAAAGGAAAGCCCCTCTGTCGTATCAACTCTGTATAGAGATATATCTTAATATCCCATCATATCCCAGTTTCTTTGTGTTGATTTTAAACTGAAGTTTTTTTACAGAGTTTTGGTGTTGACTGTACCTTACCTACTTAGCTTAGGTACAAGCTCATAGCACAAGGTCAATATAATAACAAATTAACCTTTTCATAATTTTTATTCAAATAAATAACTGGGTCGTATTTATAATTAGTGAAGCTGATTAACCTATTATAAAACTAAACAGCATAACATTGAAACTTCATATTGTTTGGAATTCGTTCTAAGTGATTAGAATACATTGTTTTTCCAATTATGATTAGTTAATTTCGTTACGCTTTTAATTTTCTACTTTACGTGAAATTGATAAATGTTTTTTTCCATGATACGGTAAAAATCAAGAGCAATATATAAACTGTAGCAGAAACACTTCACCATTCAAAGTAATTTGTTACTTCGGTAAGTACGGCCTTCGGTAAGAACCCGATTACAATCGTCACTAGTTGATGGTAAAAAACAATATACCATCTACCACTGACGATTGTAATCGGGTTTCCAACCGTAATATTTAGAGTACTGTACTCTGTTTTGAGTAGGCGTACTTTATCTCTATATATATATTTTCTTTTTCCGTTATTGATAAGTAACTGACAGATAACGCAAATAAGGAGAAAAAAAGGGATAAGCGCGTACGAAGTCGTGGGCAAATGCTGTTTTGATTCTGAATTAAACTGAATTAATTTCTGTGATTTCAGTATTTCAGTTTTTTGGTGATTGACTTCTCAGAAAATTGATGATTGAGCGGTGAAAGCTAAAAAAATCGTATTAGAAATTACAATAAAATGTTTTCGGAGGAATTTTTGGACACCATATTTTATACTTAGTTAAGAGCTTTTAGTTTAATTTAAATAAGAACTAATTAAGAAATACAGATTAAATTTCCTATAATTTCAATTCGAAATAAAATATGTCTGAAAACACTCATCACACTTTATTCAGCTGCTCTAAAACCAGACTACTACTGTTACTACGTCTACTGACTTCTTCTTATACTGTTTCTTCTTTAAAACGCTATTTTTTTTCAGATGACCATGTTTGTTCGACTCCTGCTGTTCACCTGCGCTTGCGCACTAAGTGCGGCTGAAGTGCCGCACTACGGAGATATTGCAGAAAGCATACTAAAAGCGCATAACATAATAGTGGAAAATGTATTGTATGTATTTGTATAGCTATATATTTCTATTGATATATGTATGGGCGGGTTATATCTGTCAAAGCATCAGGATGGATAGGCCAGGATCATCACAGTGACTGAAGATTGGCGCCACCATCGAAGCGAGCCTAGAAAGGACGCTGGTGTGATGAAGGGAGGTGAAAAGCAGATGTGGAAATCTGTAGGGGAAAACAATTGCCCAATCGTAGAACAGTATTAACTTCGAACATATCAGATATCAAAAGCGCCACTGTACTGACCGTTCATTCGTCGGTTCACCTTGAGAAAATTGCGTCCTTTTTTATATTATCATTTTTAATGTTTTATTTATTTCGTTGTATTAGAACCATGGACGGCAACGTACCGCTTCTCAACGACCCGCGGCGCCACTATGCCGAGATTATGTACGTCGTTCATTATGAGGCGGAAAGTGAAACTAGCTGCCTGTAAGTAATTTTAATTAACATATTTATTTAATTCTTTTAGTACAAAAAAGTACAGAGACGAAATTAATGCCTTAGGCATGTTCTAGCAGTCAGCCAGTAGCATTTAGGTGATGCAGAAAATAGTGGTGGTACTAAGGTACAATGCTGAAAAAAATTTTTAATTTATTTTATACTTATACACAAATATACCATAGAGTTACTCTAATGAATACACTAATATGTATACGGGTTCAAAAGGGGTATTTTAATGAAAAAATCGAATTCCGAGACGGAGTCCGTCAGATAGATATCCAAAAAATATTGGACTCGTAATTTTTCACGTTAGCAAAAAATTAAGACGATACAGGTTGTTGAAAACACACGTGATGTCACGTCGCTGGTAAAATTGTACGAATTAGTTTTTTTTCAGTAAAATTGGTACCCTATTGGTAGAAAAAAATAATGAGTACCTACTGCAAAAATATAATACTGTGACGATACTACCGTCAACTTCTTACTAATGTGCTCAAGAACTTCACCATCATACTTCAGGAATGTCTATTGAAAATTTATATTTCTATACTATTAAAATAATGATAATACGTACTCATTCACGCCCACTCTCAAAATGCGTTCTGTTCAAATATTTTTATTACTTATCCGTGATTCTTTCAGAGATCATGATTATTACGAAGACTATCAGGAAAACATTAACGAAGCAGCACCTTTTGCTATTGCTAATCCACAAAAGGTGGTCGATGGAATTAAAAAGGTGATCAGAGACATCGTTAACAGCGTCGAAGAGGTAATGAAAGATTCGCTACAAAGCATGTTAGTGTAAGTTTCCCAGTAACTGGTTTGTGGACGACAGATGAGCAGTCATCATCACATCATAATATCAGTCAAAAGACGTCCACTGCTGAACAAAGGCCTTCCCCAAGTGTCGCCACAATGATCGGTCCTGTGCATCTCGCATCTATCGGCTACCCGCGAACCTCAACAGGTCTTCGGTCCACATTGTGGGAGAGCTTCCAGAAATTTTCAGCCCTATCGACCACCTTTTCTTGCGGATTTCAACAATTCTGATTCGAACACGCAAGATAACTCCAAGCATTGCTTTCAATCCATGCAGTCAATCCATGTAAAATAGTATTCAGCTTTCGGTAAGACAGGAAGCCGACACCAACATGGTTGGAAAAAGGCTAGGCAGATTGACGTTGGTATTATTGGTACTATCGCGGTTCAGCTGGTTTAGCTCTTTAATACAGGGTTGAGGGTTGGTGTACGATGACTGATACAGGATTACCGCATCTTAGAACTCGTCTGAAAAAACCACATCCGAAGTTCTTTTGAGGTTTATGTGCACAGCTAAACGGAAAATTTTCATCTACTTGCCTGTAATAAATGTTGTTTACTTCCAGGTGTTACAACTGATAAAAGCGAAAACGCAAGCAATGGCAGACCGCAACCAGCAGAACATTGATGAAGCCATCGATGAAGAAATTAATAACAACATTGAGAAATATGGTATTTCAAGAAAAGTTTTTCTAGCTTTGGGATTATTTGCAACACAAACAAACAATAATCACGAAAGTTATTATGCTGAGGAGTCGCAAAATCTTAGTGCACACAGCTTTATTATTAACGGAGTGCAAAAACTAGAAAAACACGTGATGTCGGGAAAGAATTTGTACCAAGTATTGTATGGACATACTTGCTGATAAGTTCGCTTTAACAGACACGGGTATATCTCACGAAATTAAGAGTTTTAACGTTTCCCAATGACTCTTGTTTTCCATCGTGTCGGCTTGATCACAAGTTTACAACTAAACTAATACAAAGTGAGATATACCTACTCAAGCGCTTTATTCTAAAGGAATGCGAATCCTAAACCTTTATTCTTCTTTTATGTAATTTCCATTTTCTAAAAATAAAATATACCTATGTTTTCCTTGACAACCGTTGTTTGATTCTTATATGTGTATTTGCTCACTATGAGGAATTTAACATTATGATTAATTTATTTGAAAAAACAACAAATTTTCTTCTCCATATGAAACGACCGATTTGAACCGTGTGCTAGCTTGTGTCGTTTCATTAGTTATTAGTAGCTTATGAAAGCCTATGTGAAATAAAATGTCGAATTTGATCATTATGATTATATCTAATCTTCAAACTGGGTTGGCTTTTATCTCGGACAGAGGAAAAGCATTGCCATACAACGTGGCAATGCCGCCAGTCTTTTGGGATCACTTCCAGTCGACAGCGATGCGGACGAATTTTTTGACGCCATATCATAGTTAGGGGTTTTATTTTCTATCTTAAGTGTATATAGTTTGTTATTTTAATAAAGCTTACCTTTTTGTACTGTGGACTAGATATGAATAAATGATATTAATCTACAAACTAATCAGCAATAACATCTCCCCAAACCATAGACGGAACACTAATCCGATCCCGATTGTATAACTAATCATCTTTATTACCAACACAAACGGAGTAGCCTCCGTTTGTGTTGGTAATAAAGATGATTAGTCAATAATACAAACAAAACTGGTGCCTTCAACAACGTAATTTTAATTCAGTTCACTTCGCTCTCTGAGCTGAAATCCAATTGTTATTAAATACTAACAATTGGATTTCAGCAATATTTCAGATATTTATTCATTAAACTATGAAGAAGGACAAATGTAACGGAATTAAAATAATGATTAATGATTAGGTGAAAACAAATCTGCCTATTTTTCCCAACTAAGTTGGTGGCTTCCAGTCTAACAAGATAGAGCTGAATACCAGTCGTTTTACATGGATCCACCACTAATTTGACCTCCACAACCCAGAAACTTGGTTACCCGTTACCCCTGCCTGGGCAATACTGGTTCCAGATAATCGTAACGACATTCAAAGATCTGCTTTCCGAGGCGTAGAGGAGTCTCGGTATGCATCTACTGCACAGACTGCCTGTTTAAATTCATCTCCGCTAAATCCTTGACGTAGGTACAGCCGCTGTCAGTGGTGAGTTACCAGCAGAAATTCAATTTCTACACAAGATTAGTGCTCCCTCTTCTGGGATAACGATGCAATGGATGGGGATTGCAATCTCTTATTATTTGGTACTGAATAAAGGAGAATTCACAATAATCCCAACAACAACACATCGCATCGCAAAGTGGTCAAGCAGTGGTAATGTGTAATTACTGTAACTGCAATTTCTTACAATTGCGTTGTGGTAACAACAAAATGTCGATGTGGTTGCGTTGTTGTTTGTGGTTGCGATGTGGCCGGTATCCTGATATTACGATTGAAGTTGGTCGCAAAATATATCAATAAAGGCGGAAACCCACCGCAACGCACGTGTGTGAGGCTTCGGCTTACATGAAAATTTATGAAATTGTTTCCACTGCAACCCACGGATATGCTATGCTTCCATTGACGTCATTGGCACACGCGTGGCTTCCTCGAATACGGCGCCCACGTAGCTCAACGCTAATAACGCCATGCATGCTGTGCACGTGGTACACGCTATACACGAATATTAACCTACGACTATGCCAAAACCATATTCTTGCAAGAAAAAACGTGCGTAGCCTCTCCGTGTGCCGCGGTAGGCCACGCTTCGATTATGCATAGTCGTGCGCGTGTCGCGTGTACTACAATGGAAACGTAGACCCACGTTGTCAAACAAATGACACAGCTAAAATGCGCCGCGTGGCGCGCACCGCGGTGGGTTGGCGGGTCGGTGGTGTCTATAAACTATTCAATTGTGCTACGGTACGTGTGAACTCACCCTTAAAGGTTTAGGAGTTTAAACATTAGTTCGATCAATCGATTGTTTGCGAATTAAATTGGCCGTTCAAGCAGGATTAAGGAAATTAGGCAATGTATGTATTGGTAGGTAAATCCATGTATTGTAATAATTTTTTAGCATTTAGCTGAAAAAAACTCTGCTACAAATCACAATCCGTCCAATCAACTAGTACACGAGGAAGGAATTCAATGAAAACAAATATGGAAATTCAAAAAAGTTTTTATATTGTGTGTGAAAATACTGAAAAATAGCAAGTAAGCACGTGACGAACATCATGTTCGCATTGCTGAAGACACAGAGAGTCGAGGCGACATGTTGGTAAGTTCCAGTTGCGGCCAGTGAAATGCCAAGTTCTTTCCTTATGACTCTAAAGGAGATTGACCAATCTGGACCAAATGCTGCCCAGGCATGGGAATATTTTTATTTTTTTCCGTAAATGAAGAGAAATAAAAGAAAAATAAATTAATTAATAAATAACCTCGGGGTGATACAGTACCTAAGCTTTCGTGATTTAACTTTTTTTTAACGCCTATGTTAAATAATATTATTAAGTACCTATCTTACTTATTCTATACTCTCGCTCGAAGCAAGTTTTTTTTTGTAAGCTCTATACGAAATGTATGTGTCTGTCTCTTTCGCGCACGGTGGATTTCTCTATACCTGCTTGCGCGCGCGCCATTTTGTTTGAATTGCAGTCTAACATCACTCTTTGACGTGAGCCGTTGTGTACTGTGCGCTTATCTATCTCCTTATTTTTTTACAACCTGGCATTACTTTTGGACTATCGTATCTGCTTCACCTGTTGACCTGGCTATTCGTTTTCACTACACGATGTATCAACCACATCACAGAATGTTTGTTTTGTAATCGTTCTGTGGAACGAATCAGAAGATATATGTTAACTCGAAATCTTCAAAACGAACATCAACATATAGTTCAAAACATTTTTCAAGCTCTATCACGTGAGGTAAGTACTTAACTTTTATTTTAGTAGTTATATATGTATACAAAAAATAAACCATTATCTCAATAGTTAAGACAATTATTTACATTACTTAAATCATAACAAATGCGTTCTTAGATATCTACTTAGAAGTAGGTACACATACCTACTATAAAATCTAGACTACACTTGGATAGAACTATAAAGAACCGCACAAGAAATCTTTATAAATATAGTCTACGCATTATCAGTCATGGGACTTAAATGTCCAACAAACCGGTCCAGTTATCGGTAGTCCGCTACCTGCGCACCGAGATCGTTGAGTCACTACGTCCCTCCTAATTACCTGCCGGTTCCTGATTGATGGTTAAAATAGGTTGAATGTTGTTTTGTTTGTACCTACTTATTTTAATTAAAAACTACTTTTTGTGTTACCACTAGTTGCGTGCATTTTCTTTCGTTGATTTGTAGAAGTTACGTGGTGACGTTGAGATAGATAGTATTATTATTTTTCGTGCCGTGCTTCACCGAGGCTGTGAATGCTTGGAAACTCGCTTGCCCGAATGTAAATCTACCCGACAACCCATCATACCAGAGACAGTGGGATGAGCCGGTCTGCAGAGAAGTTCAGAGGAACCTTATAGCCACTTCTACTTCTACTGCGGAGCGTGCGCGCCTGCTGGCTGTGGGTGAGTGGGAGTCGGGCCTCTGGCTTCACGCACTACCGTCGTCGAACTTAGGCACCTTGTTCGACGATACAACTTTCCGCCTCGCTGCTTCCCTTCGCTTAGGCGCATCGTGTTGTTCTCCTCATCGTTGTCACTGTGGTGAAGCTGTCAACAGCCTCGGGCACCACGGTCTCTCATGCAGTCGAAGTGCGGGTCGTTTTGCACGGCACGCAAACATCAACGACATTATCCGACGCGCTCTTGTCGCCGTCGGCGTTCCAGCCGTACTAGAACCCAATGGCCTGGCATGCGACGACGGCAAGCGACCGGACGGTATGTCTTTGTTTCCATGGAAGATGGGTAGGCCTTTAGTGTGGGACGCTACTTGTGTCGATACTCTTGCGCCATCCCATCTTCCTAGCTCGTCGTGCTGTGCTGGTACTGCCGCTGCGGCTGCTGAGAACCTCAAGCGGCGGAAATATAATAATCTTGTTGGCAATTATATTTTTGAGCCGTTTGGGGTTGAAACTCTTGGACCGTGGGGTCCGAGTGGTTATGCCTTATTTAAAGATCTATCTAAACGCTTAGTTGACACTTCGCGTGACCCAAAGGCTGGCTTTTACCTCGGACAGAGGATAAGCATTGCCATACAACGTGGCAATGCCGCCAGTCTTTTGGGCTCACTTCCGGTGGACAGCGATGCGGACGAATTTTTTGACGCCTTATCTTAGTTAGGATATTTTATTTTAAGTGTATATATTTATTATTCTATCTTATTCAATCATAGTATTCTGTTCAGTTTTATTCTAATATTAATAAATTATTATTTTTTAGTTTTTTACACTTCACGGGACCTAGGGGTCCCGGGCTTTTGGGGGGCGTGCCAGGAGCCGGAGCCAGCTTGCAGAGGCCCATTAAACATTTTAAATGAAATGGGGCACCAACCGGCGGCTATCCCTGTATGCACTATGCAAGTGTACCCAAGGACAGCCCCCGGTTGGAGTTGGACTATTATAGATTATGGAAACAAAAGTCAGGGTTATGACGTTTGGTGGGTTTAGTGGGCGGGTTATTTATAACTATGGAAAGACTATGGAAAGACTATGGCCCCTGCCTAATCAATGTTGTATATACATAGATAACATGGCAGGGGGTGACTTGCACACTCAATAAATGGGCCCCCAAAAATATCGCTAGCACTAGGTGACGTAGCGACAAGGAAGCAACATATCCTGAGGTGCTTGAGGAGTGGAGAGGTATTCCACGGTTCTCAGAATCGACCAGGAACCCGGAAGTATGGTCTAGATCCCTACAAACACTTACTGGAATACTTCCTTCCTCCGAGCACGTTTGCTCTTGCGAATCTCCACTCTAGCCAGCCAATAAAGGCAAGAAAGAGGTGGGAGTTCTGTTCCTCGTCAGTGTATTATTATTATTATTATTATAGGGAAATGATCTTACCCGACAAATTATTTTAAAACGTGTTGAATGTAGTTACCTGAACGTTTGCTCTTATCTGTTCTTAAATACCTATTCGCGAGTCACCTGCCCGGTTCGAGTATATAATTATAATTCGACTATATTTCAGATTCATGTTATGCCGTAGGTTATTTGTTTATCATTTTTTAATTGGTTCCAGATAACATTCAATAATGAGGAATACCTCTGCCACAACTGTTGGACAAGAGCTCGCCGTGGGTCGCTGCCTGCAATGCCTGCTGCGGAAGATGCGCCTGCTGTGCAAGATGCACCTGCTGTGGAAGATGCACCGTCTGTGGGAAATCCACCTGCTGTGGGTAATCCGCTTGCCGTGGAAAATCTACCAGCAGTGGAAGGGCAGCCCGCGGAGGAAGACATTCTAGGACAAAACGTAACATTTCACCTTCCCGGTTACTGCCGAGCCCCAAATACGTCAAATGCTTGCATGATGTATAATTGCACAAATAATACTCGTCGGCGAGTACCAAAAAGTTTGAAAGTGCAGTTACTAATTAATAATAATTATTATGTTCCATCATACGCACGTGTGTGTCAGGAGCATTTAGAAGACAACACCTGGGATGTTCTTTTTACGGCACCAAATCGTTGTTTTGATTTTAGACCCCAACAAGTTTTAGAAATAATAGAATTACTAAAAGAACCCAGAAGTCGAATTATCGATTTTGAGAACCTTAATGCTCTGCATGATGAAGAATTGCATTATTGGACAGGCCGGAGTCGAGATGAATTCGAAAGATTATTTAATCAAACTCAACTTTTAACACAAAGGTGTCAAAATCCACACACTGCATTAGGTATAATACTTGCCAAACTGAGAACTGGGGAATCCAATGAACGACTCGCGACGTTTTTCAACATGTCTCGTCCAAATCTAGAACGAAGAATGAAAATAGCTAGGGAGTGTCTGGAAAGTGATTTTGTCCCTCGCCACTTGGGATTCAACCATATTTCTAGAGAGCAGATCGTTGAAAGAAATCTAGCAGTTCCTACCGCATTGTTTGCAAATAATCAGGAAGCTGTTGTTATATGTGACGGTACCTATATGTACATACAAAAGAGTTCCAATTTCTCGTTTCAGAAAGACACGTACAGCATGCACAAGTACAGGAACCTTTTAAAACCATTTTTGTTAGTTACATCCGATGGACACATTATTGAGGTTTGTGGTCCCTATGCTGCGACTACAAATGACGCAACCATTTTAAACAATCTTCTAGATGGGCCGGATAGAGTCATTAATTGGCTGTTACAGCCGGGTGATATTTTTATATTAGACAGAGGTTTTCGTGACTCTATTGCGTCTTTAGAAAGTCACGGATATGTCGGCATCATGCCACAATCGCAGACCAGAGGAGGCTCACAACTTACCACACTCGACGCCAATAAATCGCGGTTGTGCATCATTTGTCGGTGGCCTGTTGAGGTGGTAAATGGACGACTAAAACGGGATTTTAAGATTTTTCGTCACGAATATTGCAATCTGGCCATGAGCCACTTTTATACAGACCTTCGGATCGCTGCAGCAATAACTAATGCCTTCCATGTTGATATTATAGACAATGGCAATGCACGTGAATTTATTAATATAGCCAGAGAGCGGCTGAATGTTGCCAATCACCTAGCTGAGTATGTTGATCAAAGGAGGCTAAACCGGAACAGAGCCAACTTCGAAAATATTTCAGTGGTTGGAGATAATGTTGCTTCATTTCCCATGTTAACACCGGAGGAATTGACTCTCTTTGCAGTAGGAACGTACCAAATCAAACTTGCGCCGAGCTATTACAGCGAGCATATACGCACCACGGAGACATTTATTATCCAAAACTATAACGGTCGCCTTAACGACCTCTCCCATTTTTCGATGCCCACCAGCAATGTGCAACTAATTCGAGCGCACATAAAGAGCAGACATACATCGTCAAAAGTGTATCATTGCTACATTTTAATTGACGAGAACAATCGTGGGCTCGATTCCATTCAACATTTTTGCTGCTCATGTTTTACTGGGCGAAGAACGATTGGCAGTTGTGCCCACGTTGTTTGCCTAGTTTGGTTTTTGGGGTGGGCTAGGCACCAAGACTTTGTGAGGCGCCCTGCTTTATTTTTAGATAGAATCATTATAGACGACGATGAAGATGACGATTGATTAGGTACTTTTATGTTTACATGTGGCCTAACATAGAGGACTATTTATTATGTTGTAAACATATGTAACGAATTAATAATTGATTGATTGAATGGCTATTCTTAACTTAAAAGTGTTTTTTTTATAGTAATTATAATCCATTGTTTATATTATACAGTCTTTTATTTTAAAAATAAGGTTATGATTTTTCGTCAATAAAACCTAAACAAGAATTTTTTTCTCAATACTCCTCGGACAGATTCTGAAGCGCTTTGGGTTACAGACTAGTATTAGTCTAAGGAACATGATTCACTATCATTCAATGTTGGGCAGCACTTGGTCCAACGTCCATACAAAAATCAATCTCCTTTTAATTTTTCCCTCGTCTCTCTGTTCCCCAATCCACTCCTAGAACTCAGCATTTAGGTGAATGCATTACTCGGTGAACATCAGATAGTTTATCTTCGATAGTTTCAAGTTCTTCTGGCGATGTAAGAACATATTGATGGGCAGTCAAAGCCTCCGAGACTTCTTCAAATTTTTGATTTTTTAAATTCAATTCCATAGCAGCACGTCCAGCAGCAATCAGAATCTCAGCCTGAAGACCATATTGCTCATTATTTTCTTTCACAGTATCATCTATAAGTTCATCACAAAGTTGCGTATTCTGATGCAGGCAGGCTGCAATCAACTCTTCTATCTGAAAATAGACAATGCAAGCAAGATCAGTGTTAAAATTCACTTAAAAGGCTTACGTACAAAACAAACTGAAAGGGCTCATAACACCTGACCTACTTAGTTAATTCGACATGGTCTTCCCACACATCCTCAACAATCCTGCTATTAATATAATTGTAAAAGAGTGTAAGGTTAGATGATGATTGGATGTTTGATAATCAATTACACAGCATTGCTGTACAGATTTGAATAAAACAACCATGATCGCTTTTTTATCTTAGTAGTACGTTATCTTAGGAAAATGCTCATCCGTCACGTGAGCGAAGCCTCTGTCAGTGACTGTCCAGATTATTTTAAAATAGTAATATAATTGAAATTATTTTGTACCTCAGAAATGCGGCCGTGCACCTCATCGATAAGATTTCCGACTTCAGTTACAACCTCTTCTGGATTATGGATAGCCTCAGATGCCGAAGTGTTCACAAATGTTTGATATTCCTCGTAATAATCCACGCGCCTGAAAACAATAATGAACTTTTAGAACAAGATTTTCAAACACAGGCAAGGCAAGCAGGTTATTTAGTGTATTTAGTTATAACAATTCAATGTAATACTTACAAACAACCAGAGTCTCTTATTGCAATGTAGTTGATGACGTGCACTATCTCGGCATAGTGACGCCTGGAGTCGTTCAGGAGCGGAATGTTGCCCTCCATAGATCTAGTACAACAAATAGTTGATTATGCACCGAGTGGATAAAGCAGTGTCTTATGTCACAGACGCCCCCAAGAGGAACAAAGCAGTATAGTATATAATCAATTAATATTTCTAAAGTCGAGAGAGTTTGGGACATTAGAATCCTGAATGCAGCGATGGACTCAAACTAACCCAAGACAAAGATACTTTTATCCCCGAGGAAAATAATTCACTTTTACTCACGTACTGCGAGATTATTGAAAGCAACCCACGAGGAGAGGTGGCAGGCTACCGCTGCTGCGTGCAGGTCGCTTAGTAAGAGATTACATACGAATACTGTGTTGAAGTTCCAAATACAGGGTAAATTTTTAAAGTATGCCTTCATGGCCAAAACCGAAACTATGAGGAATATAAAAAACTGGCCAAGTGCGAGTTGGACTCGCGTGCAAATGGTTTTCAACCAATGTAATTTTTTATCATGTAATTTTAACTTTACATACTTCTTATATAGGTTTTCTTGTAATATTTCGGTTTAAAACTATTATTTGCATTTTTTCAAAATTGGCTCAGTAGTTTCGGAGATCAGGGGGGTTGGTCATTTTGGTCGAATTTCTTGACAAAACTATTTATTTTAAACTAATGAAAACAAATATAATTAAAACCTTCACAATAAGCACTTTCTTTTGATATGTCACACAATACAGTTTGAAAACCTTTTGTTTTGAATTTTCTAGTTTGATCCCAAAAGTGACCCCCATACTTATCATTTATTTGCGTGCACCAAATTTCAACAGATTCGGTTCAGAAGATTCGGAGAAAACTTGCTGTGACAGACGGACAGACAGACAGACACCCGAGTGAATAGGAATAAGTTCTCCGTTTTTACGGATGTTCGGAACCCTAAAAACACTGAAAGGAGTCTCGAGTCCAAATTTGATAGAAATTAAAACTGCATCACCGGATTTTTGAAAAAGTCGGACCCAGGAATCGAACCGGTTGATGTTGGAAAACAACATATTACACCATCCAAAAGTGTAGCTAATAAGGATCAAATTCTGGGACATAATGACAAATGGCAAATTAAAAGAAAGCTCTCATTTCTAACAAATTAGTTAAAAAAAAAATTGACTTATCTAAACCCCGTTTTTTTTTTTCAAAAAATTTATTGATACACTTGTAAAGTCGCTGGCCCTTATTAGATGATAACTGAAACTGCATCATTGAAATTTGAAAAAAAAAAATCAGTTGATATTTTTTTTTTCGAAATTTTTTAAACTAATTTTGACGGAAACCTCGGCGTTATAGGCCTTTTAGATAATTAGGTCTACATTCAAATATTTAAATTGTCAAAAAAAGATACGTACAGCACATTTTTTGTCAGCGAGGTGACTGCTTGTTTGATTTCTTTTACGTACTGTCCGTAGGGTGGTACGGGATTCAGATCAGCGTCGACACCCAGGCTGACGGCCACGGCAGCTACTAGGAGTTGCAGAAACATTGTCATCTGAAACGTAATAATATCAATGTTTATACTGTATCTGTAGTTAATTGAAGTTTATTTTATAAGTAAATGTATCGTTATCCATAGTTCACATGGTTGTGTGCATATTTTACATGAGCTTCTTAGCTTAGTTTAAGTATCGTATATTGCATACTGATTGATAAATTCTGTTTATTATAACTAAACAGACAGGTGTGTAGCTGTGGACTTTGTTGTGCCGCTTTTTCTTCCCAGCAAGCACTCAGTATGATTTGAATAAATTAATTTTGGTTTATTTTTTAATTTTTATTTTGAATATGATTCTTTATTAAAAATAGAAAGAATACTAAACCTAATACATACATATGAATATTCAAAACAAGATACACTTAGGCGTCAGAATTCCTCCGCATTGCTGTTATCCGGGAACGTGCCTAGAAGACTGGCAGCATTGCCACGTTGAATGGCAATGCTAACTCTTTGAGCAAACAACGAGCCATCCCTCTAGTCACGCAAAGCGTCAATTATTATTTTTATCTGTCACAAACCCTTAAATCTGATGAGACGTTGATATTCTAAAACAGGGGGATGCAAAGGGGTTCCAAATTTATTCTATGGGATCTGCCCCCCCCCGCCGCCTTTTTGTTTTTTTTTTGTCATTGTGCGGCGCACGATCTAACATGCATATATGGGGTAGAGACCACTTAACAAACAAAATATGTTAGCAACATGGTGTCCTCAAGTGCCACGTTGCCGAGATATTTGGAGGTAAAGTTGCCATTTGAGAACAATGTGATGATTAAATTATTTTGTCATAATGACTTCGTCTTATCGCTGATATATATATCTACTAGAAAACCGAAAATAAAAAGAGACTAGTCTGGCATGTTGTATATTATAATGTTAGTATAACTTACCGTAGCGAAAGTACTGAACCAGTAAGTTGAGAAGAGATTTAAACAAATTTATAGTGCTCTTGATTAGACACGAGTCAAGGGTGATTATATAATTTATGATAACATTGTGAATAAATGTAGGTTACCCCAGATATTATTATTTTTATTTTCTTCGTGTATTGTTAGCGACAGAGTTTAGTAAACGAGAAACAAGCAAAACATCTTTTCACAGCTTTTTTTTTATTTTGTATTATTGATAGACACGCGTTTGACCACTGTCTCACCTGTTGGTAAGCGATGATGTGGTCGAAGATGGAGCACGCTTGCCTAGAAGTAACCTATTCACTAGCTGTTTTTATTTGTTTTGCAGTTTTTAATTTTTTTTGAAGTTCACGAAACATTTCTAATTCTTCCATGCTCAAAACTACCTTTATATGTTTTATTTGAAATAAATGCTTTGAGTTTGAGTTTTGTCCTAAAATGTAATTCTTCAATCGGGACACTTCGTCTTTTTCGTTTGTTCATTGATGCATAATTTATTTATACCAGTATTAAAATTAATATGAGTAGTTTTTCACGACTACTCTCAAAACACAATTGGCCGAAGATGTTCACCCTTTATTATTTACTTCGGCTAGTATTTATAGCAAGTTTACAGTTTATTTGTCCAAGGAATAAGATTATTCCATACAAACTTGAAACCTCCCTAAATAGTATTCTGGGTGTAGTCGTGATAAACTAATAATGAACACCTTTAGTATTTACTGTGGCCAGTATTTTTGCCCCAATTTCCAGTGAATTGGTACAGGGAGTACGATTTGTCATACACAAACAAGTTTAGGGGATGAATAATATTGGATGTCTACATAATATAAAAATACGAACTCCAAACAAGTCCTTACGACCAGCGGTTTAGGCTGTGCATTGATCCATCAGTCAGGACAAAGCATTTTATATATAGAGATCTATTTTATCATATCCCCTTTTCTTTGTGTTGATTTTAAACCGAAGTTTTTTTTACAGATTTTTGCTGTTGACTGTACGGTACCTACTTAGCTAAGGTACAAGATCATAACACAAGGTAATAACAAATGAACCTTTTCATAATCTGATTAACTTATTTTAAAACTAAAAAGCATAACATTGAAACGTTCATATCGTTTGGAATTCGTTCTAAGTGATTAGATATTTCCGTGAAATTGATTAATGTTTTTTTCTATGATACGTTTAAAATCAAGAGCAATATAAATCGTAGCGCAAACATTTTACCATCCAAAGTAATTTGTAATTACTTCGGTAAGTACTGCCTTGTTTTATACTATCTACGAGTGACGATTGGTATAGGGTTGCCTACCATACTCTAATTTAGAGTACTGTACTCTATTTCTCGTGGGGTACTTTATTTTTATATATGAAATTCGTCCGTTACTGATGAGTGACTAACAGACAACGCATTACCGAAACTACTGGTTGAAAACTACGGGATGTAGGTAGGATCCGTGGTTGGCGGCGGCGATCTATCGCGTCCGGCCCTGCTTCAATTCATGGTCCGGAGCGAGGAGGCCTGGCAAGCGGTGACCTCTTTCTGCGAAGCAGTAATGCGAGCGAAGGAGGAGGCCGAACGCGTGAGAGACAGGGAAACCTCATGCCCCAACCGCCCAACAGAAAGAAACGTCCCAGGCGTCGGGAGTCGCAGGACGATTCTGGCCACCGTAGGCGCGGGCCTGCGGATGGCGAGTATTGGGTGGCTCGCCGTCCGATCAGAACCAGGGGGGCTACTCTCTAAGCCCGAAGTCAGTAGTTCCGGGCTATATACGGAGTAGAATACGCACTCAACTAAGCCCGAAACTACGGACTTCGGGCTTAGAGAGTAGAACCCCAGGCCCGGGTCGACGGCGCGCTGTGTACCACCCGCGCCTAAAGGATATACTGGCGGCGAGACATTGTATGTAAAAAGTCATAATTCGAGGTTTGGCTCTAGACTGTATTGTCCTCCAATATTGGGTCGATATAAGAGACATTTGCGCGTACCACGTCGCGAGCAAATGCTAGTAATATGTAAAAGAAATAGAATACGCCAAAATACTCTATTTAATACTTGATTGATTCTGAATTTAACTTAATTAATTCCTGTGATCTCAGCATATCAGTTTTTTGGTCTTGTATTAAGGTTGACTTCTTAGGAAATTGATGATCGAATGGTGAAAGCTAAAAAATCATATTAACAAAAAATATTTTATAGTGTACTTTCACTCTTCTTTTAAAAACTGAAAGAGACTGACTGATATTTTTCTGATGTATGTTAAACAAATATTTATTATTTATATATGTGTGTGTGTGAATATGTGTGTGTGTGTGTTTGTGTATGTGTTTGTGTGTGTGTGTGTGTGTGTCTTGATGCCATATTTTAGTTACGAGTTTTTATTTTTAATTTAAGTGTATGGGTTAAAATATAACATGTAGGTACATGTTTTTAGTAAAATAATGTAATAGGTATATAGATACTCATATGAATAAACTAATATTTACACGACAATACCAAAATAAGAACTTCACTATCATACTTCAGGAAGATTAACACTTAGTTTTGATAGTCAAAATCATATTTTTTTTAATTTTGACAGTTCAAACCAATGAGTGTTTCAGAAGAGCATGAAACATTGTTATATTTTTATTTATATTCTATTCTATTCTAAATATGTCGGAGAATATTTTAGAGATTATGTGTTAAGTATATCGAATTCAAGATTCAAACAGTTTTTTTTCTTTCAAGTTTTATCACATAATTGGAGACATACTTTGCTTTACCTATTTGAAACATTTTTATAACTTCTAAGCTATAGTTGCTTTAAATAATGATAATACGTACGCATTCACGAACACTATCATAATGCGTTCTGTTCAAATGTTTATATTTATTATCCGTGATTCTTTCAGAGATAATGATTATGCCGAAGACTATCAGAAAAACATTAACGAAGCAGCACCTTATGCTACTGCTAATCCACAAAAGGTGGTCGATGGAACTAAAAAGGTGATCAGGGACATCGCTGACAGCATCGGAGAGGTAATGAATGATTCGCTACAAAGTATGTGAGTGTAGATTACCTAATAACTGGTTTGCGGAATACAGATGGGCTGTCATCATCACATCATCATTTAAGCCAAAACATGTTAACTGCTGGACAAAGGCCTACCCCAAGTGTCGCCACAATAACCGGTCCTGTGTTTCTCGCATCCATCGGCTACCCGCGACCGTCGCCAAATCATCGATCCACCTTGTGTGAGGCCTTCCAACGTTGCATCTTCCGGTACGCGGTTGCCACTCCAGAACTTTTTGGCCCCATCGACGATCTGTTCTGCGAGCAATGTGCCCTGCCCTTGTTAACCTTGATTCTCTTGCAGATATCATAATTTCTGATTCGATTACGCAAGGAAAATCCAAGCATTGCCCTGTCAATCCATGCAGTCAATTCATGTAAAATAGTGTTCAGCGTCCGGTAAGAATGGAAGCCGACCCCAACATGGTTGGGAAAAGGCCAAGCAGATTGACGTTGGTATTATTGGTACTATCGCGGGTCAGCTGGTTGAGCTCTTTAATACAGGGTTGAGCTAAATGATGACTTTATTATTAAGGGAGTGCAAAAACTAGAAAAACACGAGATGGTTGGAAAGAATTTGTACCAAGTATTGTATGGACACTCTCCTTGCTGATAACTTCGCTTTAACAGCCACGGGTATATCTCACGAAATTAAGAGTTTCAAGTTTCCCAATAACTCTTGTTTTCCATCGTGTCAGCTAGATTACAAGTTTGTTACTATACATTGTGCGATATACCTACCCAAGCGCTTTATTCGAAAGGAATGCGAATCCCAAAACTTTTATTCTTCTTTTATGTTAGTTTTCTATAAATAAAATATATGTTTTCCTTGACAACCGTCGTTTCATTCTTATTTTATGTGTGTATTTGCTTACTATGGTGTATTTTACATAATAATCATTTATTTGAAAAAACAACAAATAACTGTCTTCTCCATAAACGACAAAGTTGAACCGTGCAGTAGCTTGTGACGTTTCATTAGTGCTAAAGAAAGCCTATGTGAAATAATACTTCGAATTTGATAATGATAATTATACCTAATCTATAAACTAATTTGCAATAATATCTCCCCCAAAACTAAGACAACATTAATCAGATCCCGATTGTATAACTTAGCATTTTATGTTTAAAACCAACACAAACGGAGGCTAAATAATACAAACAAAACTGGTGCCTACGATGTTGTAATTTTAATTCACTTCGCTTTCAGGGCTAATGTTGCTGAAATCCAATTGTTAGTACTTATCCCTAACTAGATGTAAAAGTAAAGAGAATTATTCAATAAACTATTGAAAAGGACAAATGTAACGGAATTAAAATAATGGTGAGAATAAGAATAGTTTATTGTTTAGGAAATAACATTCGAATGCGTGGATTCCTGGAACTAATAATGATTAAGTGAAAATAAGTCCGCGTAATAGTATTCTTTTCCCAACTAAGTTGGTGACTTCCAGTCTAACAAGATAGAGCCGAAAACCAGTATTTTACATGGAGTCACTGTAATCTGACCTCCACAGTACAGAAATTTGGTTACCGGCTACCTTTCCCTGGGCAATACTTGTTTCAGATTATCGTAACGACAGTCAAAGATCCACTTTCCGAGGCGTGGAGGAGTCCCTGTATGTATCTACCGCACAGACTGGCTGCTTAAAGTCATCTAAATATCCTTGACGTAGGTACAGTCGCGGTCAGTGGTGAGTAACCAGCAGAAATTCAATTTCTACGCTTTATTAGAGCTCCCTCCCCTGGGATAGCGAAGAAATGCACAAACAAGGGGTACGGAATTGGGTGAAGATCGCAATGTTTTTTCATTTGGTACTGAATAAAGGAGAATTCACATGAACCTTAACTCACAGCACATCGCAGCTACAAAAAGTGGTCTAGCAGCGGTAATGTGTGAAAATTGTAACTGCAATTCCTTGCAATTGCGTTGTGGTAATAACAAAATATCAGTGTGATTGCATTGTTGCTTGGGTTGCGATGTGGTCGGTATCCTGATAACACGGTTGAAGTTGGCAGCAAAATGTATAAATATAACTCCCTAAATGGTTGAAGAGTGTGTACGTTCGATTAATCTATTGTATGCGAATTACTTTTATTTCGTGCAGGATTAAGGAAATTAGCAAATTAAGTGGCAGGTTCAAATCCAAGTACTTTTTTAGCATTTAACTGAAAAAAAAAAACTCCGCTACAAATCACATCAGTCCATCCAATAAACAAGAACAATTGGGTAATTTACTGAAAAAATAATAATTTGTCTGACAGATGGATTTTCAAAACACGTATTTTTTCTTTTTTTCTCGTAAACGAAAAATTAAGACGCTACAATACGTTGGAAACTCGCGCGACGTCACTGCGATAGTACAATTTTTACCAGCACCGTGACGTCATCAGCGGGGGCTGATGACGATGACGATGATGGCATTTGTTATTGATTTGAAATGGCAAAAAATATGTTCAATATTTTTTGAAAATCTAACGGACGGAATAAATAGAATTATAATTTTTCTATGTAGTTAAATAGCCTATTCGGTGAGGAATAATTCAATAAAAATGAATATGAAAATTCGAAAGTATTTAATGTGTTTGAAGAAACTGAAAAATAGTTAGTAAGCACGTGTTTAAGTGACGAACATCATGCAAGCATTGCTGCAGAAACAGAGAGTCGAGGCGAAATGTTGGTAAGTTCCAGTTACGGCAGTTAAATGTCGTTGTAACTTCGTGGAATAGTATGATTAGTTATTTCCTTATAAATTCTGAGAAGGAAAATCTTAATTTTACACTCGTCTGTTTCCCATTCCACTCTTAGAACTCAACAATTAGGTGAATGCGGATAACCCAATACTCGGTGAACATGGCTTACTTTATGCACGATAGTTTTAAGTTCTGCTGGCGATGTAATTACATATTGATGGGCTGCCAGAGCCTCCGCGACTTCTTCAAATTTTTGGTTTTCTAAATTCAATTCCATAGCAGCACTTCCAGCAGCAATCAGAATCGTAGCCTGAAGACCATATTGCTCATAATTCTCTTTCACAGTATCATCAATAAGTTCATCACAATGTGGCGTATTTTGACGCAGGCAAGCTGCAATTAACTCTTCTATCTGAAAAAAGACAATTCAAACAAGATAAATTTTAAACTATCTGAAAATAGACAAAGCAAGCAAGATCTGATGATGATTATTATTTTTGAAATAGTAACATGATTGACATTATTTATACCTCAGAAATACGGCCGTGCACCTCATCGATAAGATTTCCGATTTTAGTTACAACCTTTTCTGGATTATGGATAGCCTCAGATGCCGATATGTTCAGAAATTTTTGATAATTGTTGTCATAATCCACGGGACTGGAAACAATAATGAACTTTTAAAACAAGATTTTCAAACACGGACAAGGCAAGCAGTGCTCATTTCAGTTATTTATTGTTATAATATTTCAATGTAATACTTACATACAACCAGAGTCTTGTTTTGCATGATAGTTGATGACGTGCACTATCTCGGCATAGTGACGCCTGGAGTCGTTCAGGAGCGGAATGTTGCCCTCCATGGATCTTGTATAACAAAAAGTTGATTATGTGCCGAGGGGATCAAGCAGTGTCTTATGTCACAGGCGCCCCCAAGAAGAACAAGGGAGTTTATAATAATCAATCAATAATTCTAAAGTGTCAATCAATCAATCAAATAAATTAGAAAAAAATCAAGATAGTTGAATGTTAAAGATTCCTTTATCCCCGAGAAAATACTTTAATTTAACACAAGTACTGCGAGATTATTGAAAGCACCCATGAGGAGAGGTAACAGGCTACCGCAGGCTGCTACGTGCAGGTCGCTTGATAAGAGATTTCATACCAATGCTTACTTGGGGCTCCATTTTTAAATCATATTCCATTCCATAAAGTTTTGAATTTGGCCCTGAAGGCACACTTAAGAAATTCACCCTGTGTGACTGACAAAAATATAGTTACGTACAGCACATTTTTCTTCAGCGTATCGACTGCTTGTTTCATTTCGTCTACATATAGTCCGTAGGTAGGTACGGGCACCACATCAGCGCCGACACCCAGGCTGACGGCCACGGTAGCTACTAGGAGTTGCAGAATCATTGTCATCTGAAATTTAATAATATCTATGTATAAACTGTATCTGTAGTTAATTGAAGATTATTTTATCCATAAATATATCGCTTTCTAAAGTGTTGCTGGGGAGTTTGTTGCGCCGCTTCCTCTTCCCAACTAAAACGCAAGGAAATATTGACAGGCGTTCCGGAACTGTCTTAATGTAAACGTTGTTTTTCAAAAGTATCTATGTGCACTTAGTATGATTTGAATAAATTAATTTAGACTTTTATTCTTATCAATCAAAATCAAATCAAAATCAAAAGTCGTTTATTCAAATTAGGCTGAGAGCCAGCACTTTTTGAACGTCAAGTTTTACAAAAGACAGTCCCCCAAAACGCCCGCCCGTCACCACTTCCTAGTGTTTTAGCTGTGGAGAAGAAGTGGCCAACAAACTCCCCAGCAACACATCTGTCTGTTACGTTTTAAGAACTTGAATCTATATAAAAGTATGCTAAGTAATTAATACATGACACCAAATTTATAACTTGTTAGCTAGCACACTATGATACTGATAATGATAGAAATGTATATAAAAAAACAACGAATTGACCTACATAGTCAGATTATATTAAAAAAAAAAATAAGTAAATAAAAAACAAAAAAAAAACAATATTATATGAATACATATAACCTGTCATAAGCTAATAACTTAAAGATATCTGTCACAAACACAAAAATCTGATGAGCCATTTACATTTTAAAAAATGGAAGTTGCAAAGGGGTTCGAACTTTTGACTATGGGATCTGGCATGCCCCCCCCCCGCCCCCGCCGCAATTTTTTTTTTCAAAGTTTCGGCGCACGATCTAATTCGCTATTGCGCTGCCGTACGAACCAGTTTAGTGTCAAAATCGAACTAATTTGTGCGCTATCTACCCTCTACGCCATAAACATGATGACCAAATGCGATATCTGTAGCAAAGTAATAACAAGCAGGGCGCCAGGCCTAGAATGCAGGACCTGTGCGAAGATTTTTCATGCAACAAAGCCTGCTCTGGTCTAGCTGCAAAACAACTATTTGCACTTCGTAATGCTGACAGCCTGGACTGGATATGTGGCGAATGCAATCAAAACTCGCATAACAGAAAATCATACTTTTTTATTCCGGATAAAGAGGACAAAGAAGAAGAAGTCGCTGCCTCCAGTAAAAACTTGGGAAATTTCAACATAGATAGTGCCAAATTTCTGAAGGACATTACAGCCGAGTTAAAAAAAGTGCTAAAACAAGAACTACAACCTATTGAGCTATCAGTAACTCCCTGCGGAAAGAAAGTAGACGACCTAACAAAAACCGTGGATACACAAAATAAACATATACAGGAGTTAGAGAAGAAATATACGTACCGCAACAATGAAAAAGCTCATCTTGAACTTGAAACGAGCTCATTGAAACAACATCTGCGAGACATAGAACAACAAAGTCTCGATAGCGTGATAGGAATTGTAGGAATCCCTAAAACCCAAGATGAAGTGAAGTGAAAAGTGTAGGAACCCCTAAAACCCAAGATGAAGACCTTAATTCAATTTCGACCAAGCTGGCTGAAACCTTCGACTTAGATAAATCCCAAATACTTAATGTTAAACGTATTAACAACTGAAGTGAACGTGAAGGAAACATCCAGGTGGAGTTAAAACAAGCAGAGGTGGCACGCTCATGGGTACAGGCTGCTAAAAAGGAGGAAGTACTGCCCGAAAATCTTGTATCTGAAGTTCCAGTAGAAATGGCTAAGTCGAAAGTGATTCTGCGTCGCGCCCTTACCAAAGCTCGTTGCTGTGGCTAGCCAAACAAAAATTGCGACCAGCATATAAATATGTGTGGTTCCAGGTCGGAAAGGTGCTACTGCGTAAAGAAGAGAAAGACAAGCCTACAGTCGTGAGGAGCGAAGCGGGCATCGAAAAGATAGAAAGAATTATGAAGATGAATTTTCGAGAGTGAGAATATGGTACAAAGAAATTGCGCGCCACCTCTAAAGTCTACGCAGATGAAGTCGCAGGCGAAGTGCTAGTAATAGTATATGGAATAATGAGCTACGGGTTCGCCCGTATGAATGATTAGAGTACGAATGATTTTAACATGAGTGGTCTCATGTTAAAATCATTCCACATGTTTTGTACCATATTTTACGCAATTAAATATTTTATGCTAGTCTATAATAATATTTTAATGTAAGTACTTACCTTAGCGAGAGTACTGAAACAGTAACTCTGGAAGGGATTCAAACTAATTTATAGTGCTTGATTATTAGTCTCGAGTCAAGGATGATTATATTATAATTTATGATAACAATAATTCCGTAATATGTAGGTACCTACCCAAGATGTTATTATTTTTATTTTCTTCGTGTACAGCTAGCGGCATAGTTTACTATACTGAAAACTAAGCAAAACATCTTTTGTCAATTATCTTTATTTCTTTGCCGTTTTTTTTTCAATTTATATGAAGTTCACGCAACATTTCATATTCTTCTATGCTCAAAACTGCCTCTATATGTGTTTTATTTGAAATGGGTTTGGGTTTGAGTTTTGTCCTTAAATATAATTTATCAACATTTGTTATTTCTTCTCTTTTTATCTTATCAATAACTAGCTTCTGACACCGGCTTAGCCCGCGAGAATGTTTGAAATTATCCTAAGGCAACATACTCCCGGGAAAAAGTATCTGTGTCTTGATCCAGGACATGGTGTATATGTGAGCTCGAGGCTTCTCATTATGCCATCATCATCATATCAGCTGAAAGACGTCCACTGCTGGACATAGGCCTCCCCATGCGTCGCCACAACGACCGGTCCTGTGCGTCTTGCATCCATCGGCTACCCGCGACCGTACCCAGGTCATCGGTCCACCATGCGAGAGGGTAAAAGTGTGCCCTATCATGTCGTGAAGACGTAATAAACCATTAATATAATACTAATAATCGAGCATCAAACTTAAACACGCCAAAATTGTATTGTGTCAAGTTTATTTGCCCAAGGAATAACATTTTTCCATACAGACTTGAACACCCCCTAAATAGTCTGTTGGGGTAGTCGTGATAAACTAATAATGAAGACCTTTAGTATTTATTACGACGGTTTAGGTTGTGCATTGATCCATCATTCAGGACAAAGCATTTTACATACAGAGTTGATATGACACAGGGGCATTAAATTACGCTACGTATACTATACGTGTTTAGTATTAATCCGATAATATTAATCCGGTAAAAAGTAAAAAGCAACAAAATAAGTAGCTTACAAATCAGAGTAAAACGCAAACTTCCTGTGTAAATAAAGTTAACTAACCTAGGTAACAAAGCGGCAACGTCGCGTGCGCGCCGGAGCGCGGCATGTGTTATCTTGAGTCAGGGCGGGCGGCCGGCTATGGCGCGAGCGGGAGCTTAGGCCTCCGCTCGCGCCTGCTTTTTTGATTGGTAAGGTTTCGAAGCAGGTACGTACAGAACAACAATCACAACAAAAACACTAAATTATTATATTCTCGATGTGTCCTCCATTCACAATTAAAATCATGTCCGTGTATTCTGACGCCGTGTAAGTTACACGAGGCATTGTTGAACACTTTAATTACACACACACAACCAAATTTAATTACGTGTCCTGTCTCAATAATAAAAGAAATACTGTCTTAAACTTATTTAGTGTCCCACAATAACAAAACAAGATCACAATTGTCTGCGCGCGAGTTCAACATAACAAAAGCAGCGCAGGAGCTTCCGTGTTACGTAACATACGCTCCGAAAGGATAGCATCGGCGCACTGAAGCCCCACTTACTGATCATAAGGATCTAGGATGCAATAACGACACACTAACCTATTTCTTGCTTTTACGCGCGGGATGTTTTGCTATGATTGTCACTCTCGTAATGAAAGTGCAAGTGTGTGTTTATGGCTTCCTTGTTTGCATTGCTATCTTTTTAGTGAAAAATAGTTGTACTTGTGACTTGCGTCAGAGCGGCAACAACGCATCGTAGGTTATACTCAGACTTATCGTTTTAAGGTGCATGACCTATGCGTAATCATAATCAGCTGTAAGGAAAGATACATCGTGATCAAACGGGGCAAAAACTTAAAAAATCATTTGCGACTAAACTTGAAAATGTTACCATGTATAGGCAGTTTAAAGGAAAGCCCCTCTGTCGTATCAACTCTGTATAGAGATATCTTATCATTTCCCAGTTTCTTTGTGTTGATTTTAAACTGAAGTTTTTTTACAGAGTTTTGGTGTTGACTGTACCTTACCTACTTAGCTAAGGTACAAGCTCATAGCACAAGGTCAATATAATAACAAATTAACCTTTTCATAATTTTTATTTAAATAAATAACTGGGTCGTATTTATAATTAGTGAAGCTGATTAACCTATTATAAAACTAAACAGCATAACATTGATACTTCATATTGTTTGGAATTCGTTCTAAGTGATTAGAATACATTGTTTTTCCAATTATGATTAGTTAATTTCGTTACGCTTTTAATTTTCTACTTTCCGTGAAATTGATAAATGTTTTTTTTCCATGATACGGTAAAAATCAAGAGCAATATATAAACTGTAGCAGAAACACTTCACCATTCAAAGTAATTTGTTACTTCGGTAAGTACTGCCTTGTTTTATACCATCTACGAGTGACGATTGTAATCGGGTTGCCAACCGTACTCTAATTTATGTAGAGTACTGTACTCTGTTTTGAGTAGGCGTACTTTATCTCTATATATATATTTTCTTTTTCCGTTATTGATGAGTACCTGACAGGTAACGCAAAGTCGAAACTACTGGTAAAAAAGCTTCCTGCGGGTACGAGAAAAAAAGGCATAAGCGCGTACAAAGTCGCGGGCAAATGCTCATTTGATTCTGAATTAAACTGAATTAATTCCTGTGATTTCAGTATTTCAGTTTTTTGGTCTTGTCTTGTGATTGACTTCTCGGAAAATTTGATGATCGAGTGGTGAAAGCTAAAAAAATCGTATTAGAAACTACAATAAAATGTTTTCGGAGGAATTTTTGGACACCATATTTTATACTTAGTTAAGAGCTTTTAGTTTAATTTAAATAATAACTAGTTGAGATAGTTTTTCCTATAATTTCAATTCGAAATAAAATATGTCTGAATACACTCATCACACTTTATTCACCTGCTCTAAAACCAGATATACTGTTTCTTCTTTAAAACGCTATTTTTTTCAGATGACCATGTTTGTTCGACTCCTGCTGTTCACCTGCGCTTGCGCACTAAGTGCGGCTGAAGTGCCGCACTACGGAGATATTGCAGAAAGCATACTAAAAGCGCATAACATAATAGTGGAAAATGTATTGTATGTATTTGTATAGCTATATATTTCTGCGGATATATGTATGGGCGGGTTATGTCTGTCGAAAGCATCAGGATCGATAGGCCAGGATCATCACAGTGACTGAAGATTGGCGCCACCATCGAAGCGAGCCTAGAAAGGACGCTGGCGTGACGAAGGTAGCTGAAGGGCAGATGTGGAAATCTGTAGGGGAAAACAATTGCCCAATCGTAGAACAGTATTAACTTCGAACATATCCGATATCAAAAGCGCCACTGTATTGAGCGATCATTCGTCGGTCCACCTTGACAAAATTGCGTCCTTTTTTATATTATCAGTTTTAATGTTTTATTTATTTCGTTGTATTAGATCCATGGACGGCAACGTACCGCTTCTCAACGACCCGCGGCGCCACTATGCGGAGATTATGTACGTCGTTCATTATGAAGCTGAAAGTGAAACTAGCTGCCTGTAAGTAAAATTAATTAACATATTTATTTAATTATTTTCGCACAAAAAAGTACAGAGGCGAAATTAATGCCTTAGGCATTTTCTAACAGTCAGTCAGTAGCATTTGGGTGATGCAGAAACAAATAGTGATGGTACTAAGGTACAATGTTGAAAAAAAAAATTTTGATACAAATATATATATACAAATATAATATATAGTTACTCTAATGAATAAACTAATATGTATACGGGTTCAAATGGGGTATTTTACAGAAAAAATCGAATCCCGGGACGGAGTCCGTCAGATATATATATATATATCCAAAATATATTGGACACGTAATTTTTCACGTTAGCAAAAAATTAAGATGATACAGGTTGTCGAAAACACGCGTGACGTCACGTCGCTGGTAAAATTGTACGAATTAGGTTTTTTCAGTAAAATTGGTACCCTATTGGTAGAAGAAAATAATGAGTACCTACTGCAAAAACATAGTATTGTGACGATACTGTTTTTTTTTTGTTATAAATTTTGACAGTTAAACTACAGAGTATTATACTCATAAGACATTGTCAAATTTCAATTTCTATTTGTCGTGACAATGCCGCTAGTCTTTTGAGCTCACTTCCAGTGGTCAGCGATACGGACGAATTTTTCCATTCCGTACCCATGACACCCCCAGAAGATACCCCTGGGGGTGCGACGGGTACTTGGATTCGGACCCGTGGCACCCCCAGGTCAAATAGTGCTGTGCTTGGTATTTGTTACTAAAACAAACACTAGTACTTGGTATAAAAACTATGTAGGTATGCCTACTTACTATTATATGATTTCATTTTTATTTTCTTATGTGAAGCTAATGTGACCTAAATTGTAGTTTTGTGTTTATCGTTTGATAATCCACCTAGTCAGATCACCAAATACGCTTACCTATCACAGTAGATGAATGCGTCTTAAAGCAATATATTTCTATAAGTATTTGATATTTTTTTCCATTTTTACTATACCGTCAAATTCAAATTTGACGTACTCAAAGCCATGTTGAATCTCGCAGTCAGGAAGAAGCCCTGGCAAAACACTTGCTAGGGCAACTATTCTTCGTCCTGGTTTATTTTTCGTATATCTAAAAGACTTCCCTTTCTTCCAAATGTTGCAGTTCCTAGTGTAGCACCCTCGCAATGTAATATTTGGTAATATTTTCAAAATGGTGTTCATCACTGCTCTTTCATAGTCTGTATACGAATTTTACGTGGGGTTTCACTCGTGTGTATTTGATACATGATCATGTTAAACAAAATAATGTAACTGTCTGTTCGGTCCGACATGAGTGCGAATACTAAGGGGCTTTGCTTTAATAGTTTCCACACCACTTCCCCCAGGTCACCATAAATACTATATAATTGTGAAAATGGTTTCGGGCAAGTACCGTCGGCAAAATATTCCACAATATTTGGAATTATTTGTCGCGATTCTTTCGAGCAAAAAAACAATAATACGGTTTTGCTTTGCTGTGTCGTCACAGTAATAATCTGCCAAAACAAAATTATGATATTGAACTGGAACTTCTATTTCACTCAAATCGTGGGATACATTTTTAGAAACTTATGCAGATTTGTTCCTAGCATCCTGAAGAAAGTGCTACACGACTTTATACTAGAGGATATTTCCCAATTGTCAAACTCATCCCAATGTCTTTAAAATCTCTTTTTCTTGTCATATAATTGTTCAATAGATTCCTCCGATGAAATCACAATTTTTCGCAAATTACGCTTTTCCTTACTGAATCTCTCAATTCCCCTTTATTTTCATTACTAAATGGATCTACTTCACTGGTTTGATCTTTATTTTTAAACAGTTATTATCCTAAAAAATATGTCTACATCTACATCTACACTAATATTATAAAGAGGAAAGATTTGTTTGTTTGTTTGAAATGAATAGGCTCCGAAACTACTGGACCGATTTGAAAAATTCTTTCAGCCAATGCTGAAAGAATGAATGAATGAATGTTTTTTTTTTGATAATGTAGCTATCCAATGATAGCTACATTATCAGGAAGTAACATAGGCTATATTTTATCCCTGTACTCCCACGGGAACGGGAATTACGCGGGTGAAACCGCGTGACGTCCACTAGTTATATAATAAAACAGATGTCAATGAAAAAAATAAATTTAATAAAAACTACCTTTCCAATTTTTAATTGTTGATAATTTCCTGTCCTCCTCGGTCACTTCATACAGTGGTATCGTTTAACTCTAAAATACCCACCATACCAACAGAGGTACGGCCAGAGTTACGGTGGGTCTGCAGTGGTTTTCCATTTGCCCATCACTATTCGATTGGTGGATTCATGGGAACTAGGAAATAGGACCCGTGATACCACTGCTACACTATTGTATTGATTTGAGGACCTGGGGGTGCCACGGGTCCGAATCCAAGTACCCGTGGCACCCCCAGGGGTATCTTCCGGGGGTGTCACGGGTACGGAATGAATTTTTCGACGTCTAATTTTAGTCAGGATTTTTAAAGAATATTGTTTGTTATGAAAGTCGTATAAAATTATAAATTAAACGGAAAATTTCTATTCTTTTCTAAATTTGTCGGAGAATATTTCAGAGATTTTGTGTTTTATCGACTTCAAGTTTAACACATATTTTTCTTTAAATTTTTGCTTTATTTATTTGAAACGTTTTTATAACCTTTAGCAATAATTGCTTCAAATTATCATAATACGTACTCATTCACGCCCACTCACAAAATACGTTCTGTTCAAATATTTTTATTTCTTATTCGTGATTCTTTCAGAGGTCATGATTATTACGAAGACTATCAGGAAAACATCAATAAAGCAGCACCTTTTGCTATTGCTAATCCACAAGACGTGGTCGATGGAACTAAAAAGGTGATCAGGGACATCGTTGACAGCGTCGAAGAGGTAATGACCGATTTGCTACAAAGTATGTTAGTACAAGTTACCCAGTAACTGGTTTGTGGACTACAGATGGGCAGTCATCATCACATCATAATATCAGTCAAAAGACGTTCACTGCTGAACAAAGGCCTTCCCCAAGTGTCGCCACAATGATCGGTCCTGTGCATCTAGCATCTATCGGCTACCCGCGACCCTCAACAGGTCATCGGCCTTCCAACGTTGCGTCTTCCGGTACGCGGTCGCCACTCCAGATATTTTCAGCCCCATCAACCACCTGTTCTGCGAGCAATGTGCCCTGTCCACTACCACTTCAGTTAGGCGATCCTTCGGGCTATGTCGGTAATCTTGGTTCTCTTGCGGATATCATCATTTCTGATTCGATCACGCAAGAGAACTCCAAGCATTGCCTTCTCAATCCATGCAGTCAATCCATGTAAAATAGTATTCAGCTTTCGGTAAGACAGGAAGCCGACACCAACATGGTTGGAAAAAGGTCAGGCAGATTGACGTTGGCATTAATGGTACTATCGCGGTTCAGCTGGTTTAGCTCTTTAATACAGGGTTGAGGGTTGGTGTACGATGACTGATACAGGATTGCCGCATCGTAGAACTCATCTGAAAAAACCACATCCGAAGTTGTTTTGAGGTTTATGTGCACAGCTAAATGGAAAACTTTCATTTACTTGCTGTGACTTTCAGGTGTTACAACTGATACAAGCGAAAACGCAAGCAATGGCAGACCGCAACCAGCAGAACATTGATGAAGCTATCGATGAAGAAATTAATAACAACATTGAGAAATATGGTATTTCAAGAAAAGTTTTTCTAGCTTTGGGATTATTTGCAACGCAAACAAACAATAATCACGAAAGTTATTATGCTGAGGAGTCACAAAATCTTAGTGCACACAGCTTTATTATTAACGGAGTGCAAAAACTAGAAAAACACGTGATGGCGGGAAAGAACTTGTACCAAGTATTGTATAGACACCCTGCTTGCTGATAACTCCGCTTTAACAGACACGGGTATATCTCACGAAATTAAGAGTTTTAACGTTTCCCAATGACTTGTTTTCCATCGTGTCAGCTTGATCACAAGTTTACAACTAGAAAAATACATAATGCGATATACCTACTCAAGCGCTTTCTTCTAAAGGAATGCGAATCCCAAAACTTTTATTCTTCTATTATGTAACTTCCATTTTCTTCAAATAAAATATATTCATTGACAACCGTTGTTTGACTCTTATACTTATGTGAATTGTTTTTTGTTAATCACTAGCTGATGTTCGTGGCTTCGCCCGCGTGGATGTCGGTTATTGCGACCAAAAGTAATCATGAAATTGTGAACCCGTTCCCGCAACCATTATGCGTTAATCATTATTATGATTACAGAAATTATGCTTAAAAAAATTATGCGTAAGCTGTTTTGCCTAAAAAATGTCATGGGAAAATATAATTAGGAGAAAAATAAGTATGCCAAGTTCTTACAATTTTATGCAAATGGATAGAGAAACGATTACAAATAGTGAAAACTATGTAATACTTATTTCGTAACATAAAAATAGTTATATCTGACATTACACACCCGAAGTAAACCCAACCAACATCGGACAGCGAAAAGTTCATTTAATTCGCAACTCTATGGCGTACATGAGTGAGTTCACAACTGAACAGACCAATGAGAGCCTTGTTTCCAGGTTTACTATCGCACGAAAACGGATAAATAATAGACTTGTGCTCTGATTGGTCGCCATTTTATGTCAGTCCATAATTTCTCCGAATTACTTTGAGAGATTATAGGCTATCATGCATGGGTATTCCAAATATTTTGTTGATAATTTATCCAGAGTTTCAGATAAAACTTCAGGTTAACAATTTGTGGTCCATTAACTTGATCACTCAATACGCTTGCCTCAAAAAAAGTCCATGACACATATTTCCAAATTCTCAGCGTTCCTTGTCTTCATTTTCTATATAATGTGGATAGAGTGATTTAAATAAATCGATTTTATTTTCTGAAATGGCGATCAAATGAATTAAAAAGTTAATGTCTTTTACAAATTTTTACTAAAATTTTAAATTAAAGTGAAGGTCTACGGGTCTAAAAAGTCCACTTTAGTGGAACTATTTTAAGAAAATAATATTAATCATATCACCAATCACTTGGTGCTGATCTTGGTCGATTTTGGCTGCGAACTGAGTTGAGAGATGACTGAGCCTTAGATGACTTCGACTTTCCGCCAACGACGTGTCTCCGACGTGTCTTCCGCCAAAGATGTGAAAACTGTCTATACTTAGAGTGATTTAAATATTGGATGACCAGCGGCTTAAATCGCTAGATATAAGATCGTAATGATAAGATTGAGCTCGCAAATCTGTCATATGGCATTTGCATTTACTTCAATTCTGTCTTTTTCAGACATATTTGTCGTATTATCAGTACGTAATTGCAATTTAAATTGTAAATTAGATATAATTTTAATGATATTTTTTTTGTATTACTTCACTTAGACTTACATGAGCCCAGATTATAAATTCAAAAGCTGGTGCACGGTTCGAACTGGTCGTTTCCTATGGAGAAGAAATGCATTTGCTGTTTTTTAAATGAATAAAATCCTACTAATATTATAAATGTGAAAGATTGTTTGTTTGTATGTTTGTGCCTCAATCAAGCAAAAATGGCTGAAGTGATTTGGATGAAAGGACAATGCCAGAAACTCTATAGAAGTTTGCCCCAGTAAAAAAAAGTCATTTACAAGCATGAAATATGCAGCACCTTATTGCTTATTTATAACATATAGCTAAACATTTTTCCTAACGCCTGTAGAACTTGCCATTTCTCTTAAAATATAAAAACAATAATGGCATTGATTACAGGTTAGACGCAGTTTGTAAATGTTAAAATAAATTATAGATGTGTCATTATTTAGTTTATCTCTAGGAGGGGGCATTCTGCTATTCAAGGAACTACTTATTTAGGATCAGTCCCTATCCTAAGTGTAACTAGGATGAAAAAAAAGCATATTATACAAAGATGATTTATTTAATTATCTTCAAAAGTTATTAACACATCATCTAGAAATGCTGCCGGCGCATCAATATTATTTACCACAATACAACTGCAGCAATATTCCAATATGGCGTCAATTACACGACTACTGCTAGGCTCCCTGTCAATTAATATATATGTAAAATAGTGTCTTTGGCTAATATGCCTAGACTTAATTCTGCCCCTTATTAATAATGGATAATTACCTCCAATGCGTAACACCATCTCTCCAGAGTGTTCCATTTCTGGGCACACCTCTATTAAATACAGTCCATTTTCTCTTGGGTGTTCCCCGTAATACGAACGGGCTTGTTTGACTTGGTATGACATTTACAAAATGATTTTTAAAATAGTCCCGCATCCTTTTTAAATGAGATTCTAATGTGGAAAGTGACATGTTGTACAAAGTTGATAAACTATTGTCACTATTACCAGTCCTGAGCTTAGTTAAATATAAGCTAAACAAGTTTTACCTTTGTTAATATTTTCAAGCAGTCGAGCAGCGAGACCAGTCCAATAGTGACAAATATGATTTGGCATCTCATGAACATTTTCGAAATCCATTGCGTCTGCATTTCTTTCCCTAATATGGATTAAGTCTTCTATTTGTTGAGCTGTGAAGCGATTGGATACATTATTGTTGTTATTTAATAATGACCATTCATTTGCATATAAATGTGTTTCACAGACACGAGAGTGATGTTTAACAAGCATGATCTTAATTAATAATGGAATCAAGTGACCACTTTGATTGACACAGCCTTGAAAAATACAACGCCTTGAAGTATTCGCTGTTCGTTTATAATGTGGCAGAATAATTGCATCAGCTGATGCTACCTGTTGTTCTAGAGGGTGAGGTGGTGGTGGAGGCACTGGTATTGCTTGCTGAGGTACTATCAGTTGCTCTGGTTCAACAGGTTGAAGTTCTACTTCAGCATGCTCATTTGTGTCCGGTTGTACTCTAACACTTTGTGCTAACTGGCGAGTAGCACGCATCCAACACAAATGACATACATATGCATCTCTTGATATCAACTGCAAAGAAAAATATTATTTCAATGCATAACAATAGCTATGATTATTTAAAGGTATTTGGTTTATTTCTTAGGAGAATAGAAAGATGTAAGTAACTTGTTTTAAATATTGCTTTTCTTAATAGTACTGTTGTGTTTTTTGTTGTTCTATCCTAGTGTAATATTCGTTTGAAATAATCATGTGAATTAAAAAACCTATTTATCTTTTCAAACATTCTTTCGAGGATGTGAAAAAATATGACATGTCCCATGCATAAAGTCACAGTGTTGGGGTTGCTGGATAGTTAAGAAAACATTACTGCTGACCTCAAAATGCATATTATCCCATGAAAGTATAGTGACTATTATTGGATCACTGGCTTCAACTGTATGATATCTCACACGCCGTCTTCTTTGCAAAACAGATCGTCCACATCCCAGACAAACATGTGTGTGGCCCAGTTCTCTTTCAGCATCCATATTTCCATTTGTACAATGCTGGTTTAATCGCAAGAAGCACTCTTGACAGATCACAGCATCTGGTGGAAGCTAAAAGTTAAATATACATTTTAGTATTGTTTACTGGTATTAGGAATTGGTTGCTAGCTAAACAGCAGCTATGCCACTAGACTCTGACAGTAGGTACTATGCTAGCTAAAAATAACTGTTGACTATACATACTTGTTGCGGCGATATCCACGATGCGAGAAGACTTTGCAGTGAATATTGTAATGAAGAGACAACATGTCTTAACATCCTATCGACACTCAGGTAACAATTTATGCACCGCAACATCGTTCACCAAATCACAAGCAACGCTCAGAATCCGTGATACGTAGCACAAAGTCAGCAAGTCAGCGGGAATCGAGGTGGTCAAAAGCAAAAGTCGTCGATAAAGGAAATCAAAGTAAATAATATGCAAAGTAAAATGTGAGTCGCGAGCGCCTGTAAAGAGAGCGAGCGAATGAATAATGACATTGACGTTTTGAGTTTGACAAACGCGCGTAAACAACGTTCCTTTACACAAAATCCATTATTGCGAAACTATTATGCGATATTTGTTTCCCTAATAACTTGCGTAATAATCATAAGCAATTAATAATACATAGATACGGTTAACATTATTATAATCCTTTAATAATATTTTAGGTGGCATGAGTTGCCATTTTTTTATTTTAAGTACTAAAGCGTTTTTTGGATTGTGAATCATGCGCAAAACGTAACGCAATTGGTCGCGAGTAATGAGGAAATGTCAATACAGAACTTCAGATGTTGAATGTCTTTTTAAATTAATTTGTAATCGGCAAGTTCTAAAGAAAAATAGTTTGTGATGAAAAGGACCTATATTCATTATTATTATTTTCGTTTATTTACATTTTCTGTAAATTGCTGGGGCACGATCTGGCATTGTCCTTTGGCACACATATAGTTCACATACTGGAATCAAACATAGTCTACTTTTTATCCCGGTAAAAGGTATGGCCTAATGGAGATTGAGGAGGAAGTGGAAACATAGCGCTTCTGCTGCCTTAGTTCTTCAAATTCACAAGTACCAGGAGAACACAAACATGTCGTAGTGTTCCCGGGGCTGAAATTGGGAGCGCTAAAGATTCACAGGTACCAGGAGAGCAGAACGATGTTAAAGTATTTTTGGGCTCGATTTCTTTTGTTTTTTTTTTAACCGTCGAACAAATATACGTGTATTGAATTTTTGTCCGGGTTAGAATTGTAAACGCTATAGATTCACATGTGACAGGAGACCAAAATCATGTCGAAGTATTTCTTTGGCCGAAATAATGAGCGCTAAGGATTCACAACTACCAGGAGACCATAAACATGTCGAAATATTTCCAGCGCTTGAGTTGTGACCGGTTAGAATTCGAAAGTACCAGGAGACCAGAAACATGTCGAAGTAATTTTCGGGGCTAAGATTGTGAATGATAAAGAATAAAGATTCATAAGTACCAGGAAGCCAGAAACATTTCAAAATATTTCTGCGCTAGAAATATGTGCGGTAAGGATTTAAAAGTAACAACCAACAGAAAAATGTGGATGTTTTTCCCGGGCAGGAATTATGAGCGCTTAAGATTCATTATGATGTACCAGGAGACCAGAAACATGTCAAAATATTTCTGCGCTAGAAATATGTGCGTTAAGGATTTAAAAGTAACAAAACAACAGAAAAATGTGGAAGTTTTTCTCGGGCAGGAATTATGAGCGCTAAAGATTCATTATGATGTACCATGAGACCAAAAACATGTCGAAGTGTTTTCGCGGCTAGGATGGAGGATGCTAAAAATTCATAAGTACCAGGAGACCAGAAACATGTTGAAATATTTCCGGGCAGGAATTATGAGCGCTAAAGATTCATTATGTACCAGGAGATCAGAAACATGTCGAAGTATTTCCAGGGTTGGAATTGTGAGCAGTTAGGATTCAAAAGTACCAAGAGATCGGAAACATGTCGAAGTATTTTCGGGGCTGGATTCGTGAGCGGTTAGGATTGAACAACAGAACAATGTGGAGGTTTTTCCGGGCAGCAATTATGAGCGTTAAAGATTTAGTATGTACTAGGAGACTTGAAACATGTCGAAGTATTTTCAGGGTTCGAATTGTGAGCGGTTAGGATTTAAAAGTACCAGGAGATTAGAAATATGTCGAGGTATTTTCGGAGCTGTAATTATGAACGCTACAGATACAAAAGTAGATACCAGGAGACCAGAAACATGTTTTAATGTTTCCGGCGCTAGAATTTTGAGTGGTTAGGATTCAAAAGTACCAGGAGAACAAAAACATATAGCGTTTTTTCCGGGCTGTAATTATGAGCGTTAAAGATTCACAAGTACCAGAATACCAGAAATATGTCAAAGTAGTTACGGGGCTGAAAGTACGAATAGTAAAGACTCACAAACTATCAGAATAAAGAATCATGAAGATGAATTTACGAGGATGAGAATATGGGACAAAGAAGTTGCGCGCCACCTCTAAAGTCTACGCAGACGAAGTCGCGGGCGAAGTGCTAGAATTAATAATAATGATTATAATTGTTGCTTGGCTCGCACTTATTTATCTGTAAATAATAATAATAATAATAAATGTTTATTTCAACAACTTAAGAATACGTTTACATTTGGTCTTCAGGGAATTTCCATTTAAGTAAGAAGTATACTTGTGTTAGGAAGTTCCGCTCTTCCAGTAATTACAACTTGTATAAGCTATTGAATAGACATTCCATTACAGTAGGTATTCAAAAATAAAGTGCGCACCTTTAATAATGATTAATTAAAGGTGCGCTGTAGTGTGAGGGTGTGTTTGTGTGTGTGAGTGAGTGTGAGCTGTGAGTGTATGTGTGTTTAATGATAGTATATGGTATTAAATATCATTGGATATGTGCTAGTGAAGAAAAAGTTGTCTCCATTAATAAAAACCGATTATTATTAGTATGCATCTAAGAACATATAGTTTCGACTATATTCTCAATCTTGTCATAAGTTTTTGTCTTTAGCCATTCAGTCAGAGCATTTTTGCAGTCTCGATACGAAAGTGGATAAATATTTAATTCCTTGTTTATAAACTTATATAACATTGGGGATCATGCATTTCCTTCTTCCTTGTTGAGTCATGGCGTCGAAGGTAAGAGATTTATGTTTTTTTTAATAATTTGGAGCACATAAAGTTTGCGAACCGCGACTTCTGATGTTCTGAACATCAGAAGTCAGGTAAAGAGTTTCAGTTGGGAACCTAAAGGGCTTAAATAGTATAACTTTTAGTAGTGATCGCTGAGCTCTTTCTAGTTCTAGGAATTTAGTTTTTGTTGCTCCTCCCCAAACTGGTAAACAGTACGCTAGTACCGTTTTTTAGTAGTCACGTAACGTAGTGTTTTAAATGTCCAGATGTAAATATCTAGTATACTACACTACGATAGTACATTTTTACTAGCGATGTGACGTCACCAGCCCCCTCTCCTGATTTTTGATGCATTTTATCTTTGTCAATATTCATTGATTTACAAAAACAAAAAATACGTGTCCATTATTCTTCAATACTCTAACTGACGGACTAAATAGATTTGCAATTTATTGATGGTGAAAAGTGCCTATTAATCAATTGGCACCTCATTTGTGAAAATCGACTGAACAGTTTAGGCGCCTCCCTGAAACATACGTTGGCTGCAAAAACCCTTCCTTTTGACTTTGCCGTATCGGGTAAAAATATAAAAAGCTAATAAAAAGTTGAGTAAAATTATTTTTTTATAAAGCTATGTTTACGTAAAAGCTTTACTAAAAACTAGCTGACCCGCGCGGCTTCGCTCCCGTCAACTGGCTTTTTTTTTTAATGATTGGAAATCATCAAATGACTCCTCCCGCTCTGGGTGAAGCAGAAGGGAGTGTCAGACTCTTACTGACTGAAACCCATCCATGTTCCTCCTAATGCCCTTTGCGTTCCAGGGCCGCGGTGACTATTTCGAATAAATCCCGCAACCCCGGCAGGCATTGGCCCTAGCGGGCCCCGTCTATAATGCTGACAGCTCTTTGAGGCGCGCGTGGAACACAGCGCGCCGTCGACCCGGGCCTGGTTCTGATCAGACGGCGAGCCACCCAATGCTCACCGTCCGAAGGCCCGCGCCTACGGTGGCCGAGAATCGCCCTGCGACTCCCGACGCCCGTGGCGTCTTCTTCTGTTGCGGCGGCTGGGGCGTGAGGTTTCCCTCTCTCACACGCGTTCAGCTTCCTCCTTCGCTAGCACCCGTCAACTGGCTACTCTACCTACCGACCCTAACCTACCTACCTACTTACCTACCCTACCTACCTGCCATAGCTACCCTACCTTACCTACCCTACCTACCTACGCTACCTACCTGCCTACCTACCTACCTACCTACCCTTCCTACCTACATACTCATTTTTTTTTTGTATTTTAATTCTTATTATGCTATTCTGGACGAAGACTTATCCAAAAACACAAAAACTATGAAAATAGCTCGAGTTAGTTAGAAAAGTGTTCGAACAAACCCGACTTTGTTTTACTTATATATTAAGAAGAAAAAAAAAATATTCTACTCCGTATCACCTAACCACTGAGAACTAATGATAACACGAATTGACAGTTACTGTGAAATCGTGTTGTCATTCATTCTTAGTTCGGGTTCGGGACTAATCGTAAGTCTGTAGTGTGATACGAAATAGAATACGCCCGCACGCACTAAGCCCGAAACTACGGACTTCGGACTTAGAGAGTAGCCCCCCAAAATCGATCGTTCCCGTCACCGTGACCACCTTTGGTACGGTACCTTATTATTATTAGCCTTGTTTCGCAAATCGAACCGTTCGTTGCTTCGCTCTTAACGGAATCAATCGCGGAGGCTTAGCAGTAGGGTCCTGTCAGCACAGCACCTTTGGTACGGAACCCTACAGGCCTGATCCGCAAGTCGAACCATCCAGTACTTCGCAAAACTACGATAAATGTACTTTAAACGAAACCAGCACAACTCGGAGATTTAAGCAATTATGGTCCCTAACAGTTTAAGACCTTTCAGAGACCAAACCGAAATTCCTACGAACACGACTGTGTTTAAAAATCGTGTGAGGTCATTCTCCAGCGGAAAATCTTAACACCGTAGTTCAGAAAAACGCGTCATCAGTGCAACGCCATCTATCGACCATGTAAACTGACAAATAACGATAAGGTATTAAAATATTTACTTTTATTTTGCTACGTCTACGTATTAAAAGTTTCACTAATAAATCAATCAATGTGTTTTGGTGTAACATTCATGCTTTCATGCATTTTTTGGTTCCTCAATAGATGGCGCTCTGACTGATCAGAATACATTAGGAAGTTTCTTACTAAACTAAAAATTCAATATATTTTGATTTCCAGGATCGATTGCAACGATAAATAACGAAAAGGTATAAAAATGATCACTTTTATTTTGCCACGTATTAAAAGTTTCACAAATAACTCAACAATTTTGAATGCTTTCGTGCATTTTATTTTTTCTCAATAGATGGCGCTCTGACTCATCAGAATACATTAGGAAGTTTCTTCCTAAACTTAAAAATTCAATATCTTTTGATTTTGTGGGTCGATTTTGATAAAATAAACGCTATAATGTTACTCGGGTTATCACTTAATATTTTTAAGTACTTAGATTTGCAATCCAATCTGTGGTTTATGCGTGATGCTCCCACAAACGCACAGACAAACAGACAAAAATTTCAAAAATTGCATTTTTGTGTTTTATACCTTTTTCCTGAGTTTTCTGTGTAATTTTCATGGAAAAATATTCAATGTACAGACACGGTTAGTCTACGATTTTATTATATGTATAGATTATATTTTTGAAATCAGATAAATGATATTTATTTTGTAAGTAGTATTTTACACGTCAATCGTTTTTTTACCCCGACTTCCAAAAAAGGAGGAGGTTCTCAATTAGCTGGGGTTTTTTTTTTGTTCTTTTTTATATATGTACACCGATTACTCTGAGGTTTCTGACCCGATTTCTGTGATTCTTTTTTAGTTCGATGCAGTACACTTGCCGTTTGGTCTCGTAAAAATTTGATTCAGTTCGGTTCAGTAGTTTTGATTTTATGAGCAATTTTTGTCGTTTTAAAATACCTAGATGAGGCAGGAGAGAGGCGGATGAGAATTTCTTCTCCTTAATTTGAAAACCGAGTGGGACAAATGATAGCGTTAATGTTGTTTAAAATTTTGCCAATATTAGTGACGATAATAATAGGGTATTTTACTGAAAATAAAGAATTAGTCCGTCAGACAGATTTCCAAAAAATATTGGGCACGTATTTTTTCTTTTTTCACGTAAACAAAAAATGACGAAGATACAGTACGTTGAAAACTCGCGTGACTTCACTACGATAGTACAATTTTACTAGCGATGTGACGTCACCAGTCCCCTCTCCCGATTTTTGATGCATTTTATCTTTGTCTTAATTTACAAAAACAAAAAATACGTGTCCATTATTTTTCAATACTCTAACTGACGGACTAAAAAGATTTGCAATTTATTGATGGTGGAAACTAGCCTATTAATCAATTGGCACCTCATTTGTGAAAGTCGACTGAACAGTTTAGGCGCCTCCCTGACCTCCCAAACATACGTTGTCTGCTAAAACCCTTCCTTTTGACTTTGCCGTATCTGGTAAAAATATAAAAAGCTAATAAAAAGTTGAGTAAAATTATTTTTTTATAAAGCTACGTTTACGTAAAAGCCTTATTAAAAATTAATTTTCAACTAATTAGTGAAAATGTTAAAAGCCAACGTGTAACCTACTAAAATATGTTCGTCATATTTTCCTTTCGCAACAACGGGGCATAGCCGCAACCAAGAATTGTATTAAATTATAACTGTAAAATTGTTTTTTCAGCCTTTCCACACAGGACTTGAATAAATAAAAGAGTTTTTACTGTTTCCAATTTATAACACAAAGGCATTCCAATTGATTTTGATGAAAACTGCAATTAAAGACAGAGTTTTAGTAATTGCTTTAATCAAAGAGTTATTGTTATTATACTCGATACCCGAAATATTTCAGACTTTCGGGTCCCGTTTGGTACAAAGGCCATAATTTTGTAACTATAGAAGAATTTCTAACGGCCTCACTTCGTTTCAGGACTTGAGGAATGGGCTTGACGTGGCCTCGCTTCCAAAGTTTAAATTTTCGCAGGATATTGTTATAACGGTCAAAGTTTTTTTCGATACGTACATGTATATGATTTCTATTGGATAAAAACTTAATTCACAAATTGTAATTTATTATTAATTTTCTCATTTAAAAAAAATGCTGTTTATTAATATTTTTAGAATTTTATTTTTATTTTTGGATTATATTATTTCTGCATGATTTATTTTTTAGATTTTTTTCTTTATGTAATTTACCTAATGTATCAAACACAATATTTAATGTTCCTGATAAACAATTAAACCCACGACGCGCATCGAATGAAAGGGCTTGACTAGTAGAATACAACAACAATATATACACTATGACAAATTTCAAATCCAAGATGGCCGTTTCTTTTTCTTTTTTTCACAACTCCCTCAGTCTGGGTATCATATTAAAAGGCTTGACGAGTAGAATAATGTACACTATATTGAAAGGGAATGAGGAATATTAACTAACGAAAAGAAAATTAAGTTTAAAAAGCATGAAATAAAAATTAAATAGATCCTTTTAGTTCAATAAAGGTACGATTCTTTGGGCCAAGCGTCGTCTTCTATAGCGGTCTCCCGACGCGACGACGCCTGGCCCCAAGAATCGCACCTTTATTAAACTTAAACATTAAAAAAAATACTTGCTTTCCTTCTGTTTCTGTTGTTGTAATAAATAAATAAATAAAGGAATAGGTACTTTAATCAAGTAACAAATTAACAATAATAATCCTAACTTAAATAAACAAATTCACTAAACTTACAAGAAATTAAAATATAACATCAAATAATTTGTCCTCAACGCTGTCTGCTATATGCCCAAGTGACTGGCGGCATTGCCACGTTGAAAAATCATCTGTCAAACGTACCTTGTAAAAATTACATAGGAAATAACGTCAATTGTAGGTACATACTTCAACTCTATCAATTTGCATAGCCTTTTGCTAACATAAGGCGGGGAAAATGAGACATTTTTTGAGTTGTGAATCGCGTAAAATGGGTGTCAACGGCGGGCTGTATCTCAAGAATCGTAATAGGTAGACAACCTATTACGATTCTGGAGATACAGCCCGCTGACAGACAGACAGACAGATGGACGGACAGCGGAGGCTTAGTAACAGGTTTCCGTTGGTTACCCTTCGCGTAAAGAACCCTAAAAAAAAGATTTTCTGCTCGTCCGATATTTACCTTAATGCGATCGAGAACTTTAAATATCACGCAAGACCACTGATATCCTAATAAATAATGTGTAATAATTAATCATAATTTAAGACACCAATAAACTGAAACTACCAATAGTTTATGAATAAAAGAATTAATAAAAAATATAAACATTTATAAAATGTTTATATTTTTTATAGTTTGTATTTCCAAGCTCTAAATTATTCAAAATAGAATTATCGGTGTTTGTGTTTCAGAACGCATCATTCAGTTGAAATCATTCTATTTTAATTTATTTACATTCTGCTTTAATTAACTATCGTTCAATTATTGCTTTCGAGTTGGCGCAAGACGTTTATTAGAACTCGTTTTACCAAAAACCATCTCGCTGTAGCGAGTACGTTAGGCTCTGGTAAAAACATCACCATAACGTTACAGTTCGCATCACCGTTGTTTACCCCTCCGAAGTTAGGTTTTAGAGACGAACGCGCAGGTGCAATCGCGTAAACAAGTGTTACGTTCCTAGAATATTTTTTTTGTTTATACGTATTATATTATAAATAAGTAACAAAGACTACCAGTAAAAATAACAATATCAAAAAGTAACATCACAAATACATACACCACAAAAACACACAAAAAACAAATCAAATAGTAAGAAATAACCAAAATAATTAATTATAAACAATTACAACGTGTAACACTTTTCGTATCAACAGTCGTATTGCATTGAGCAAGCGGGTCACACGTATGCATCGAACGTATACGAGCAAGTGAGATGGCATTACAACCGCCATCTTGCGCAAACACTCGCATGCGCGACCTGCCCGCGCATGTGCTGTATTATGTTTTTGTCAAATTGATATTCTGCGCAGTCGACTGCGACGTACTTCGGGGATGTAAAGTTGCGTGACGGGAACTGTACTATTACGCAAAAAAATTGTGCTAGGGGTACTGGCTTCTTACTTACTCTTAATTACTGTCAAAAATCTACAAATGACAGGCGGCACCAATAGCTAGACGTGGTTTCCGAGGGACGGAGGAATCTTGATATGAAGTGGATGGTCAACCATTCATGGGTGGACCTTGCATAACCTTGAAAATCGATCCGTGCGGGTCTTATTACTTAGCCACAAGCTCCTCCCAATAAAGGTACTTAGTGATTGAAGTTATTCAGCCTAAGTGCCTGAAGTCCCTAGGGTTCGCATGAAATATGACCCTGTGACATGTAAAAATACCCTATACCTTTATGCTCACATACCGTATACGTTTATGTGAAAACTTCTTGTAGTATTTTACATGAAAATCTGTAGAAGATAATTTCATTTACAACTAGTTGACTCGCGCAACTTCGTCTGCTCCGCTCCTATTAGTCTTAGCGTGATGATATATAGCCTTTAGCCTTCTCGATAAACGGGTTATCTAACACTGAAAGAATTTTACAAATTGGTCCAGTAGTTCCTGAGATTAGCGCGTTCAAGCAAAACAAATTCTTCAGCTTTATATATTAAGTATAGATAAAGGCGCCAACCCACTGCGGTGCATGCTATCCATGGCCACGGGGCGCATTTTAGCTGCGTGGGTTCATTTGTTTAACAACGTGGGTCTACGTTTCCACTGCAGTACACGCTACATGCCCACGACTATGTACAACTGTAGCGTGGCCCACAGCGGCACACGGAGAGGCTACGCCATTGATATATAAAAAACCCAAAATATACACTCAGCATCTCAAAAACGTCCGCAAAAAACAAGCGCACAATGTATAATTGTGCGCTAGTTTCAAACAGTCTCGCATCACTCGCCATACTGCACTGCTTTGTAAAAACAACTTTAAGCGATCCGTGTAAGGTTGAATTTGCAAAAAAAAAAATGGTTCATAGTATAACTACACACAACTCACACATGACGCTTGATACATGTCAGTTTCGAGTGTTGCATTTGTTCGAGACTGTGCATCTAGGGTTTTTTATATATCAATGGGCTACGCACGTTTTTTTGCAAGAATATGGTTTTGACATAGTCATGGGTTAATATTCATGAATAACGTGTACCGCATACACAGCGTGGCGTCCACGTAGCTCAACGCCGTCAACGCCATACACGCTGTGTATGCGTCGAAACTGACATGTATCAAGCGTCATGTGTGAGTTGTGTGTAGTTATACTATAAACCATTTTTTTTTGCAAATTCAACCTTACACGGATCGCTTAAAGTTGTTTTTACAAAGCAGTGCAGTATAGCGAGCGATGCGAGACTGCAACGTCAATTGATGTGTAGCGTGTCTGTGGGTTGCAGTGGAAACAATCTCATATATTTTCATGCAAGGCAAAGTCCACACGTGCGTAGCCTCTCCGTGCGTTGCGGTGAGTTTCCGCCTTAATGAGGAGGAATGATACCGGTCATAGGTACCTATAAAAATTTATGCCACTGTTATCAGACTGCCGGCCGCAAATTGGCTCTACCTATCCTATTAAATAGAAAAAAAAACATGTTTATCTGGCAAACACAAATACACACAATGTAAGAACAAAATATAAGGAAGAAAACTATAAAATTGTGTAGCTTACTGTTGCATCAAATAAGTCCAGTTCTTCAAATTGCCAGACAACAAGAAGTTGCTTGTCCCTGGTGGAAATATCTTTGGTCACGTTTTCCACATCCTTAGAATATTGTAAGAGTGGGTTGGGGTAATCAAAATTGATCAATTATAAGCAATACTGGCAAATTCAGACATCACAAACTATCAAGCAATTTACAGCAACAGCAAAAAGCATCAATTTGGCTAAATGATCTACAATGCAGAAAATTCAAGAAACTAGGCAAAACACCAGAAATTTATTTGAAAAAGAAAACAAGCACTTAAACCCCTTGATTCGTCAATGTTGCCGAGCAATAGGTACTCAAAAAAGTGCTCGTATAAATGCACCTTAAGCAAACTCGTCTCCTCTAACATAACCAAGAAACTACCCACTTACCGGGCACCGCTCTTAAAAACCCTATAAAACGACACCTCATAAAGGGTGAGCATCGCTGCGTGTTACAACTAGGCCAGACATGTTTCTAAGTAGGTCACAATATGATCGGTCGCTCATAAACAGCTGTGGAACCCCCGGGAGCCCGCGACCTTGCCAACTTTCGGATTACGCTCAAATTGTTATAAGGGGAATCGTATTTTCTTGTCTATATACTTACATGTATTTTCCTTAGTGAGTCGGCCAAATAAGTAGTATGACTGTTTCTATATTACTTTTTGGACCTTTATGGAGTTTTCTTTGTTTGGTATGGCTGGCGATGCTGTCGGTTTCATAAAAGCTTATTTCATTAATTCATTTAATTTTTTATCTTCACTTTGTTCGTCGAATCATTGAGCTCCGGTAAGTTCTAAGTTGAGCTACACGATAACTGACAAATGCTTGCAGTATCTATAAAGTGGAATTCTTCTCCATCTGGGTAAGCTCGCTCCATCGTAGACTTTGTCTCTGTCATCTCTGACTTAGACTAGAGTCAAGAGCAACATCACAAATAAAAAAAAAAGGATTTACTCTTTGGAACGTCCAACTGCCGCGCTAGAGATAAGGTCGGTGAGTGCGTTTAGCTGCAGAGCAACTTGCTGCTCTTGTTGCTAGTGCGGCAGAATTAGCTTCATCTATTTGATTGACGGACCTTGACTATTCAAAAGTGCCTGTAACTGGTCTATTTGAAACTAGCTGACCCGTGCAACTTCGTTTGCGTCACAATTTTTATTACTGCTCCGCTCCTATTGGTCTTAGCGTGATGATATATAGCCTATAGTCTTCCTCGATAAATGGGCTATCTAACACTGAAATAATTTTTCAAATTGTACCAGTAGTTCGTGAGATTAGCGCGTTCAAGCAAACAAACTCTTCAGCTTTATATATTAGTAAGTATAGATTAATAATAATAATATAATAATAATAAGTTTATTTATTTCTCCTCACAAAAAAACAGACCTTACATAATAACAATCTTACTTATATCTATTTAAATACAAGTATCTGGATAGTCTAGAATATGTGAGAAGCTGGATGGAATATGATTAAAGTATAGATAAAGATTTTGCATTTGTATTTGAGTGGATCCAAAAAGGTCACTTTGGTAGAATTAGAATATTAATAATACAACAATCTGTCAAATTTCGTTTTTAAGACGATGAAGAAGGTTGATTGGGAAAATTTGACAGTTCCGGGTATGTGATGTGCTTTCTGATTCTACTAAAGTGCCCGTTTTAGACCCGCTGATCATTCAGGTGATTTGCTTAAACGACCACATCAGACAGTCAAATCGTTATTATGATTTGACCATTACATTTCTAATAGTATTATTTACATTTACTGTAACTAATTGTATGAACCTTAAAAGAAACTTAGACCTGAGGGTCAATTCTGCTATTTTTTATCCAACGTTCGTTTTCGCATCTCAGTCGCAATTTGTCAAGATAGCCTCAATTTCCATATTTTTTTGACGGATTGCGACATACATTTGAATGCAAACGTTGCTTTAAATTAGCGCTCTTTTATTTTGTTTCGATGCTCCTTCTCAAAATAGACGCCAACTCATCTGATTTAATTTGACAGCACCATTGTTATATAAAAACCCAAGATACACACTCTGCATCTCAAAAACGTCCGCAAAAAACAAGCGCAATATGTATAATGCATAATTTTATTCCGCCAAGCCCGTTCCATCATCGGACCACAAGACGAACGGCGATGCGCCACCGGTACATGGTGGACATCACATGTGTTTTGGGAACACATTCATAGTGCGTACAGCAAAAGAGTGGAATTCCCTGCCGGAGTCTGTGTTTCCTGATAGCTACAACCTGGGAGTCTTTAAGTCAAGAGTGAATAGGTTACTTCTAGGCAAGCGTGCTCCATCTTCGACCACATCATCGCTTACCATCAAGTGAGATAGTGGTCAAACGCGTGCCTATCAATAGTAAAAAAAAAAAAAATAATAATAATTGTGCGCTAGTTTCAAACAGTCTCGCATCGCTCGTCATACTGCACTGCTTTGTAAAAACAACTTTAAGCGATCCGTGTAAGGTTGAATTTGCAAAAAAAATGTTTATAGTATAACTGCACACAACTCACACATGACACTTGATACATATCAGTTTTTGACGACAGTTTGGAGTGTTGCGTTTGTTCGAGACTGTGCATCTTGGGTTCTTTATATATCAATGGACAGCACAGATTGGCCTGGGAAAGAGTAATTTTCGAAGTGAAAACTTTTTTAGGCGCATTGAGCACTTTTTGGCTGAACAAAAATCATGGAACTCGCGTCATCGTCACCGAACGCTTTCCATGAGCTCGATACAATTCACAAGTTACTTAGTTTTCACTTCTATCGGCAGTTCCCAAAGACCGCCTCGCATGTTTTTTTAGTTTAGAACCACAAAAAGTTACTTGTCGACTATCTATTTCTGCAAAATCAAAATCAAAAAAAACATTTTGGTATTTACAAGAGCAAAATTTCATGTCCATAATACTAATCCATTTTAGTCACGAGCAAGCTCCTATGTAGGGACGCACCGACCTTGCAGATCGCAACGCTGAAACTTTCCAATTGAGTTACACGGTGCCACAGTGTCAAAATAAAAAAGTAGATAAACTTTACGAGGGTTGTGAAAAATTTTGAGCACAAATGTGAATAGACGAAGATCAAAGAAATAGAGGATACATTGTATAACGGATTATAGCTACTGAAATGATGGCTAGGATAAAGACTTCTTGCGAAGGTCTTCTACTTTTTTTTAGTCGATGGTTACGATTTTAGACTTATGGGCCATCTTGCAACAACCACGCAATTTGTTTCGGGTAGTTCCCCAAAAATTGCGTAGCCATAGAAAAAATATTTATTAACCACTAGCTGTTGCCCGCGACTTCGTTCGCGTGTATGTAGGAAACGAACAGTTTAGTTTAGAATTAGGAATTCGAAAGAGTTTTATGCAAGGTACTGGTTGTTCCATTTAAGTGACGACCAGCTCTGGTAAATTTTCGTAATGAGCTCCACGATATTAGCGGCGGAATTGTCACCGGATAATTGCAAATACGTAAGACTACAAAATGTCTTGAGAGATTGTAAACTCTTGATAAATTGTCAGCTGAACATTTGGAATATTTTGTACGCATCAAACTGATAGTATATAATCTCTTGTGATGGTTAACAACATTAGGCGGGGCGTTACAGAGCCTAGTTGATATACTGTTACATATTACACTGTGACTATGTATATTTCAGACCCACATGTGTGTCCACAACTCTCATTCCCCTTACATGTGTGAGTTTAACTTCTGTTAGTACACTGTTAATGCATTTGTCTTGTCCGGCATCCAGTTAATGTGTCCTTGTAGTTCGCACTTAGACGCCACAGTTTTTAACTTAACTCAGTCCTTTGTTAGAGACTAAGGTTCCGTCGTAGGTTTTAAGGATTTAGATGAAGTTAGTTGGGTTTTTACTTTCGATAGGAAGTACTCCTACGTAGCTGATTGGAAAACTTTCTGTTTCTGGAGGATACCAACTTATACATAGTTTGAAAAGACAGCTTTCGTGACTTGGTAACTATAATACCTGGTGACTTTTTCTAACCACCCTGCACCTTCCAGATATTAAACGAGCTCAATGATAGAGCTGTAGGTCATCATCATCTGCCTAGCCTTTCACACAACACAACACATTCATAGTGCGTACAGCTAAGGAGTGAAATTCCCTGCCGGTGTCTGTTTCCTGATAGCTACAACCTGGGAGTCTTTAAGTCAAGAGTGAATAGGTTACTTCTAGGCAAGCGTGCTCCATCTTCGACCACATCATCGCTTACCATCAGGTGAGATAGTGGTCAAACGCAAGCCTATAAATTAGTAAAAAAAAAAAACTATGCTGGGGTCGGCTTCCAGTCAAACCGGATTCAGCTGAATAGCAGTATTTTACGTGGAGAGGCCTACCAGACCTCCACAACCCATTATCAGGGTGACATGAACGTGGTGCTTCTTGGCAAGCCTGGAGTTAGTTTACTGGCTTCTGACAATCCGAAACGACTGCCAAAGATCTACAAATGACAACCGGGACCAACGGCTTAACGTGCTTTCCGAGGCACGGAGGAAACTCGTAATGTAAGCAACCATGAGGCTGTTATTCTTAGGTACAGGTTGCTAAATATTGATAGGACAAGAGTCCAAAATTTTTTATTTATTAAAAAAGTAAGTAATTACCATTAAAAAACCGGATTTAATACGTAGGTATTTGCTACCAGTCTCTCTAGGGATTATTCGTCTTTAAAAATATTTAGGTACTGCCACTATAAAGGCCTGTTCAGACCTACGCGATATTCGTTACCTATAGCAATAGTCGCTCGGTTTCGCGCGGTGGCCCGCCGGGTATTTTGCTCGGCGACTTAAGTTTGAACCATTGATATATAAAAAACCCATATATCAATGGTTTGAACAGTAGGATTACCGCATATCCACTCGACTTTCGCTACCGCTCTAGATAACGAATATCGCGTAGGTCGGAACAAGCTTTAAAGCATAAACCATGCGAGAACAATATTTAGGCTGGCTGGCTGGGATTAGGTTTTTCAATCAGGAATTCAAATTCGGAATTCCGCGAGACGTTCAATTTTCTGTTCTTCTGACCCGATCACACGGCTCGTTTTTGAAAGGAACGTCATCTGTTTTTCCCATTCGGAAAATAAACGAACGTATGCGCCTAGTTGAACATTTTGTATGTAAGACGAGTATTCAGGTCTCCGAACCTGAATTTATTAGGAAACCTAAGGCCGGCCGCATACATACGGTTTCCTGATTAGGTTTTCCGATCAGGAATTCAGATTCGAAATTCCGCGAGACGTTCAATTTTCTGTTCTTCTGACCCGATCACACGGTTCGTTTTTGAAAGGAATGTCATCTGTTTTTCCCATTCGGAAAATAAACGAACTTATGCGCCTAGTTGAACATTTTATATGTAAGGTGAGTATTCAGGTCTCCGAATCTGAATTTATTAGGAAACCTAATCAGGAAACCGTACGTATGCGGCCGGCCTTAGATGTTATCTAATGTTAGGTGGTGTTGGGAATTCCTTTTGATTTTGATATCTAGTTATTATTTATTATTAAACATTTAGAAGTTCATAGACCTACAAATTGAGTACAAACTGAAAAGGCAAACCAATTTCATTTGTTACCTAGGTGAAAGGCAATTTGTAGGCAAAATGAAAACTAAATTCAATTAAATGTACTGTTATTCATGTATGCCAAACACACTAGTTTTATTTTTATTCCATTTTCACGTTTGTAAAATAAATTAAATTTGTTTTTATTGTGCATGGTGTAAAATGAAGAGAACAAATAATGTTACAGCCATTTTTTAAATTTTTATGTGGTAATATATTGCTCAAAGTGAAATTAGGTATCCACTGTACTTTTTGTTTTATTTTTTTATTGAGTCCAGCGGTAAAATGTTGTGCTTTTGAGAGTGACAATCGTTTGTTAAAAATACGTATTATTTTGTTCCTGAATGGGCAGGTACTTCATATTTCCTCAACATCATCATCATAACAGCCGAAAGACGTCGACTGCTGGACATAGGCCTCCCCCAAAGGGGGGGGGGGTTGCCATAATCGCCACGCTTGACAGGCGGGTTGGCGATCGCAGTGTATGGTGTTGCGTTTTACAGAGAACGCTGCTGCCCATTCTCTGGTGAGTTCCTTAGTCGCCTCTTACGACATCCACGGGAAGTGATGGGATGCTATTATTCTTTTACGGCACCATACGGCACCGGCCGACACCATACGGCAAGTCAACAGTCTTCATGGTAATGCGACTTTATACCTACATCACCAATTCACTTTTCAAGGATAGTTCTGTGGAATATTATGTTGAGCTTTAGGAGGAAATGCGGACGGAGAGGCTTTGTATGTAAAATGTCATAATTCGAGGTTTGGCTCTCGCCTGTTTCCTACTCCAATATTGGACCAATTTAAAACATATTTCACAAACTGAATAAGAAGAATTTATACTGTGTCCTTATGTTTCCCTTTTTTCATTAATCGTTGCTAAACTTGCACACTAGGGCTCGTGGACGGCGATTTATCGGATAATTTTGAGTATTTAAGAGGGTTCTAGTGCTTATACGGTTAACCATCATCATCATATCAGCCGAAAGACTGATTATAATACTAGTTAATTTCATCCAAAAGGTTCATCAAAAAGGAAAACATAAAGACACAGTATAAATATCCTTCTTATTCAGTTGCTGAAATATCTTTTAAATCGGTTTAAGGCTGCTCACTCGAAAAAACCTTAAAAACAGCGTGCAGATGAAGCAGCTTTTCGTCGGCACTAACAGAGAAATTACATAAAAAAAATAGTTAGTAATCTACATGATATGATACGTAATTTGGTTTAGCCAGAATGTATCTATTGGTATCACATAATAAGAAAAAAATCCACCAAATCAACTCCAAATCATTGTGATGAAACCATTTTCAAAAAAAAAAGAGTAAAAAATATATTTACTGCTTTGCAATACAAACGAAAATTTATTATTTTTATTATAAAAAAATCAAAATGCGGGTAGCGGAGTTGCGCGTAGGGGGGTCATTAGCTCCGTTTGTTTTTTTTTCTTTTTTAAAAAAAAAAAAAACTTTGCCCCACACTAGGGATTTCTCCTGTATCGTGGGTGCGTTTACAAACCTACAAACTTACATACACGAACAGCCAGACTCGGAACAACTATCTGTAGGCCATACAAATATTTGCTCCGTGCGGGAATCGAACCCGCGACACGCAGCGCAGCAGTCAATCGCTCAACCACTGCGCCAACCGTGCCGACCATTTGCATATGCACAAGGTCGTTGGCATGAATACAAGCATTAATATCGGAGGTGGAAACAGGCTAGAGTCAAACCTCGAATTATGACTTTTTACATACCAAGTCTCTCCGCCCGCGTATCCTCTTAAGACTCACTACTGTGTGATCTGGTCAAATCAAGGCGCCTGTGCTGAAGTAGACAAGGTGCCATTCTATCAGTGGATGCAATTGTCGAAATAACACAACTCGCAAATTAGAAAAATCAAAAAAACCCGTCTGCAAAAATGTCAACCGGGACACTTTTATGAACGAAAACAGTTTCCTAATTGAATTTAAACATATAGATAAAATATATTTTTGTAACCTCGATTTAATTTTCTTCATTTTGATACTCGACAGGACCCTACTTGATGGGTTTGGTTAAAAAAAATAATTAACGACTTACAATAGACGACACGGTTGACGCAGTGGTTGAGCGATCGGCTGCTGCGCTGCGTGTTGCGGGTTCGATTCCCGCACGGAACAAATATTTGTATGGCCTACAGATAGTTGTTCCTGGTCTGGCTGTTTGTGTATGTGAGTTTGTATGTTTGTGAACGCACCCACGATACAGGAGAAATTCCTAGTGTGGGGCAACGATTTCTTAAAAAAAAAAAATTTAGCGCCCAAAATCCGCCATATTGTTTTTTTTTAAACACCTATCTATGAACACTTGGGTTTTTGAAATGAATCTAACGACACCTTAATAGTAGAAATCCATTCAACCGTTTGGAAGGTACGAGGTAATAAAGAAATTTACAAACAAACATACATACAAGATACGCGCGAAAAACATAACCCTTCCTAGTTGGCAGTCGGGTAAATTTAAACATATAGCTTAAATATGTTTTTGTAACCTCCATTTAATGTCCTTCATCTTGATACCCCACTCGATACGTATGGTTAAAAAAAATATTAACGAATTACAATTTAGCGCCCAAAATCTGCCATATTGTTTTTTTTAAAACACCTATCTATGAACACTTGGGTTTTTAAAATGAATCTAACGACACCTTAATAGTAGAAACCCATTCAACCGTTTGGAAGGTACGAGGTTATAAAGAAATTAACAAACAAACAAACATACATACAATATACGCGCAAAAAACATAACCCTTCCTAGTTGGCAGTCGGGTAAAAATATAGGGGATTGATTACGTAACATTTTGACAGCGTCTGTCAATCCCATAAATTGTTGACGTTTTGACGGCGTACAGAATGTCACTTGTCTAGAACCTCAGGATGGGCGAATAAGAACAACGGATCCTCATAACTGTCACGACTGACAAGAAAAACCAACGGAGCAAATTAACATCGCAACAAAAAGAACCGCAACGCCATCTATCCATTTAGCAGCGAACTACTACGTCGAAATCCTGCATCGCGCAATCAGAGTTTACCATGCGATTTGAACATATACATCGGCCCGAATATCAACTATCGGGCAGTTGCCCACACCAGACACAACAACCATCTGGTCGGAGGATCCTCCCTTTTCAATGGAGGTTTGCGAGACTTTACTCTCTGTACCGCATAACCTCCTAAGTACCATTCCTTAAGAAATGCTCTTCGCATCATTTTCGCCTTTACAATAGGTAGGCCAAAGATCTCCAAATGACAGCCAGAACCAACGTGCTTTCCGAAGGCACGGAGGAATCTCGGTATGTTAAGATGGTCACCCATCCACAGACCGAGCTCGACAAGCGTTGCTTAACCTTGAAGATTGACCCGTGCGGCTATTATAGTTTAGCCACGAGCTCGTCCCAATCATATAATACATTTAATTCAAATCCCATCAATCCAGTCGTTACCCACAATGACCGCGGTTTGACCTTGACAATTAGCCGGGCCTACCCAAATAAGGCCGGATGACCTCCGACCTCAGGCCTTTCATAAATAATGAGCAGTTCCGAATAAGCGCGTACTTGAGGCTGGGGGGTCGGGGGTAGGAGGGCTTCCAATTAAATTTCTAAATGTTCAAGACAAGGGCTAACTATGGACATTATTTGTAAGTCAATAAAATGAGCGGTATATTTTGATTACTTACAGTCGAATTTGATTGTGTTTGTTTGTGAGCACAAACAAACACAATCAAATTCGACTGACGGAGTCGGACTGAAGGAGGGATTCCAAGCAGCATTAGGAGGCAGATTCTAAGCTTGCTAGTTGCTTAAGTTAAGAAGTACAGTTTGAGTATTTATCAACCTCTAATACACAAAATACTTAATTTAGAAATAGGGAATATGCATGAAAAAAATATTTTTTATGTATACAGTTTATCTAAAAATACACAAAAATATAATAATAACAGTGAAAATAGAATCAAAACTACTCGAAAAACAAACGAGACATAATTATTTTAAACAAATATGTCTGTCCCTCTCGCGAAAACGCTGTTTTCTATGGCAGCTGTATAAGCGTCATGGACTTTGACGTCAAAGTTCATATCGGACTTTTCTTTTTAATTGTAATCTTTGTAGCTTTATAACTTCATCGCTGATGAAGGTATTTAAAAAATAATTTCATGATTGTTTACTAGAGCTAGTAAGTATTTCATTTTGCAAATAAAAAAATCGCATGCATATTCCCTATTGCCCCTAAGATTTTGAAATTGTGAACTTGTCAAGCTCTTTAGCATGAAATATTGTCAAACTTTGGTATTCAAGTACACGTTATTAACTTCAAATTCTCAATTCAGAAAACGAGTAAATTGAAGCATACATAATCTTTCTACCCTTATAATACCTAGATATATCCCCAAAATAGAAAAAAATCTAACAACAACTAGGTAGGTACTCGGAGTTTAGTCTATCCAACTATGTGTTCAAGTGTCCGTGGAGTTTCTTGCACGTTCTTCTCCATAGAGATCTACGCTTTGGAACGTGCAAATAGCTTCATGTTTTTGACTGACCGGCTTTGACAATTCAAAAGTGCCTGTAAATGGTTTATTTGAAATATACGATTTGAGTTTGACTTTATGATATTCTCTGGAAATAAAATTACCTTGTTCATTTCTTTTGAATACATTATAATTTATAACAAAGGTTATTCCCCTTTTCAAAATTATCGTAGATGTAAAACGTGAGATTGTTATCGTTTGCCGCAATGAAAAAATCAACATAATATATTTTGTTTAACTAAAAACTGTTGACTGTGTGAAATTACCTATTCCCGTTCTTGAGATACAGCTTGTTGACAGACGGACAGACGGATGGACAGAGGGACAGCGGAGGCTTAGTAATAATTTTTAGGGTTCCGTCCGTACCCAAAGTTAACCAACGGAACCCTAAAAAATACAATAAGAATAATAGAAGCCTTTTCGAAAATGAGTTAGTTTGGTTTAGTTATCTCAAAGAGTGGTGGTTACTAGCTTTTGCCTACGGCACGTTGTAAAAGTCGAGAACAAACCCGTAGGAACATACCACTGGGACCAAATTGTAATCCAGGTTACGGTCTACCTGTGTTCCAAATACCGTTCAGCCGTTGAGATTAATTTCATTTATTGAATAAACGTCGAAACAAACTTTTAGATGGAAATAAAAAGTATTCTATATGTTAATCCAGGTTATAACCTATCTGGGGTCACTATAATCCGATTCCGTTCAGTAGCTTTGGCGTGAATGAATAACAAATATCTATCCATAAAAATTTTCGTTGAAAATATTAGTAGGATTAGTAGAACTGACATTTATATTAGTAAGACTTACTGAATATAATATTGTTAACCCCTTATGAATCGGGACAATTTACAAATATTCCAACCTATAATACATTACTAGCTGACCCGCGCACCTTCGCCTACGTCACATTTTTCATTACCGGTCCGCTCCTATTGATCTTAGCGTGATTATATAATTAGCTATAGCACTATCTAACACTGAAAGATTTTTTCAAATCGGACAAGTAGTTCCTGAGATTAGTGCGTTCAAGCAAACAAACAATCAAACAAACTCTTCAGCTTTATATATTAAGTAAAGATAAGCAAATTAATGAATTTCTTTCTTTCTTTCCTAAAAGCATCTTATTTTTATTCCTCAGTGCAGTGGAGGGCCGTGGTGGGGTAAAATAAGATATCTTTTATTGCAGTTCCGTGAGTCCACCCGGCCGCGGTCGCGCTGTCTGACTGCCCTCGACTTATTGTGGCAGGGGCAGACTAAACGAGGCCTCGAATCGCAGGAAGAAATTGCAATGATTCACCCTAAAATTGCTTCTACCCTACCAATTTAAGGATACGTGAGGATGACTCAAGAAAAAAAAAGCAGAAGTGTCTATGTTTTTTAGTGTGCCGTACTCAAAGCGTAATCAACGGAACCCTATTACTAAGCATCAGCTGTCCGTCCGTCTGTATGTCAACGGGCTATATCTCAAAAACCGTAATAGGTAGACAGTTGAAATTTTCACAGAGTATTTATTTCTATTTATTTATGGTACGGAACCCTTCGCAAGAGAGTCCATTTTTTTTATAAAAACTGATAATAATAATAATCTTTATTGATCCAATAACTTTGAAATTACACACAAGAGCTAAATAATCTAGAATTAATGGATACATAGTAAATCTTGTGTACAAACTGGTTGTGTATTTTAGTCTATACGATATGGTTATAATTGAGACCATAGAGCCCCAAACTAGGCAAGGAATGCCTGTATTTTGGGGGTCCATTGATTCCTCCCAAAATAGCCATGTCTTACGCTAATTCACTACATTAGGGTATATTGTACACGTTGGATCGTATAAATAATGGTTTTCTTATTTTATTCGTAAATTTACTGCAAAAAGCGATGAATTTAATTAATAACAGTAAAAAGGTCTTCAGCCGCTTCATATGTTAACTGCTGCAACCACTTGCTAATCCTAGCTTTTAAATGGAATTTGGTGAGGGTATAAATATCCAGTTTTGTGTTTATTTTATTGTAGAGACGTGAGCTTAGTGCCTTAAACTGGCGACTTGCAAATGTTGTTCGACACCTGACTGTCTTACAGACCGGAAATCCTCTGCGTCTTTTAAGAACTTCATTGTCAAGGGTAAGCGTAGAATGGCAGCGTAGGATAGCGCGGAGAATGAAAAGTTGACGGACTGTGAGGACTTGAGATTCGGAGTAGAGCTGGGCAGTAGGGTGATCTCTGGGTTTAAAGAGCATAACTTTCAGAATTGCCCTTTGAGCTCGTTCTGCTTGGAGTAATAAGGTTTTAAAGGAACCACCCCAAGCAGTTATACAGTAGGATATAATTGATACACAGAGACTTTGATAGACGAGAGATAGGGTTGCGGGGTTAGCAGAGTAACGAAGCTCTCTAAAGATATATATTAATTTCCTCATCCGAGCTGCTAATGCCTCGATATGAGGTCGCCAAGTCAATCTTTCGTCAATAATAACACCGAGATACTTAATTTTTGAAACTAGGGACAGAGTGAGACAGTTGCAGCCCCTATTAGTATTGTGTTCTAAACATGTATGAGCGTTAATCAGATGGGAATCTATTGGGGGTAAGTTTGTGTTACGAAGCGAAAAACAGACAACCTTTGTTTTCTCCACATTTAGCGTTAATAGATTAGAGGAAAGCCAATCCATCACTAGACGAAGAGAATGCTCTGTACTTAGCCTAGCCTTATCCCAGTCATTATCATGGACGATCAGCGCCGTGTCATCTGCATAAGTAAAAATGTCACAATTGGATATATTTAAACGGCACAGATCGTTGATGTAGACCAAGAAAAGGGTAGGTCCAAGAATACTACCCTGTGGGACTCCAAAGGTAATATTCAAGTCGTCACTGCACAGTTTACCGATTTTAACACACTGGGTGCGATTTGTGAGGTAGTCAGTGAAGATTTTGAGCGCAATTCCTCGGACTCCTATGCTCTCCAACTTTGTAATAAGAATGGGGACAGAAACTGAGTCAAAAGCTTTGGACAAGTCGAGAAAGACTCCATAACACTTCCGTTTTTGGTCCAGGTTGCTTGTAACAGTATGGGTGAGATCCAATACAGCGTCTTCCGTTGAGACCCCCTGTCTAAAACCGTATTGATTTTTAGAAATGATATTAAACTTTTCAAGATAATCAGTAAGGCAGTTGTTAAGAATTCTTTCCAGGATCTTTGACAGAGAACTCAACACTGATATAGGTCGATAGTTGGTTACATTAGTTTTGTCTCCACTCTTAAAGATTGGATGCACTATGGCTTTTTTAAAGGCTTTAGGGAAAGAGCCTGAGTCGATAGAACGGTTGCAGATATGTGTGATGGGACGAGTAAGAGCAGTTATAGATTGCTTTAGAATTTTAACTGGTATATTATCATGTCCGGTGGAGCAATCACTGCGAAGATTGCGTATTAGCCCGTACACTTGAGCCTCGTCCACTGGTATGATACTAAGAGAGTTGTACTGTAGGGGTTGAGATTGACACTCCACATGAGGCATCTCGGGAGTCTTAATCATTGACGCAAGATTTTCTCCTACACTGACAAAAAAATGATTAATGTTGTTTAAAGCGGATTTTGTATCCCCGTTTTCTAATAGGTGAGTGCTCGAGGTTTGCGGCACAGTGTTGGAGTAAGTGATTGATCTTATAGCCTTCCAAGTGGCTTTGACGTTATTTTTAGCCTTTAGTAGCTCATTTTTTTCATAGGTTCTTTTTAGTTTTCTGAGAAGAGTGTTTAAAAAATTCCGGTAACGGGTATACGTAACAGTAAGAATATTATTGCCAGGGGAAGACTTTGACTTTTTATGGAGATTGTCACGATTCTTGATACATTTAAGTAAACCTGAGGTCATCCAGGGCTTAATTATTCTACACTTTTTAGGAATATGTACCGTATGAGAATGATTTTTGATGGCAGATTGGATCAAAGATATAAATAAATCAGTGGCTAGGTTACAGTCGGATTCAGTTGTGACTGGTCCAAAGTCTAGCTCGTCTATTTCATTCTTGATGCTTATGTAATCATACCTAATAACGTCAACATTAGTAGTGATAACGGATTTATTTTTTGAGAGTTTAAGGCACAGGGCAACCGGTAGATGATCGGTTATGTGTGTATCAAGAACAGTCACAATAGCAGGGGCTTTAGTTTTTATAAGGACATGATCCAGGCAATTGCCTAATCTAGTAGGTAAGGTATGACCAGGTAAAAGTCCCAGAGAAGCACAAGTAGTAAGGTACGTATCTGAGTGACGGTCATGATTGTTAGATTTTATATCGATATTAATATCGCCGATGACAGCGATGTTCTTGAAGCGTTTCAGATTCACTACTAGGCTATCCAAGCTGCGGTAAAAATTTTCCAGATCAGAATACGATGGTGAGCGATAAATACAAATAATGGCTGTATTACTAGTTGTGCATACGAGGCAATTTGCATCCCGGAAAGGTGGTTCAGAGTAATTACATTGAAGAGTGGTTTTTGTGTATATTACCACTCCATCATTCTGCGTGTAGTTATTTGTGGAAGCGTGAGAGGAGTAGCCTTGCAGTATAGGTAGAGGACCCGTTAATCTGAGCCAGCACTCAGAAAACACGATAACATCAAAGTCAATTTTAGTAGTTGTAAGCATTGCTACAAACTGGTGAAAGTTTTTAGCAATGCTTCTTATGTTGATGTGTATTATTTTTAAGTTTAAGTCAGGTTGTTTGATGTTGGCCAAGCATTGACCTGGTGGGCAGAGGAATGAGCGTGCAATGTTCATAGTATCGATTTCGGTAGCTATAAAATCATTTATATTAGCCATTTGAGTTGAGTTCCGTGTTAGTACGAGCATTGTCATAGTAGGGGAAAATAGTGTGCGTGTGGAAAACTAAGATTAAGCAACAAACTGAGCAGTGGTTGAGCTGGGGGGTGACGAGCAACATCTGCGTAGTTGTAAAATATTTGTAGTAATTGTCAGAAGTGGAGTTTTGTGTTACAGCAGTTTTCATAAAACAAGCAAGTAGTAGAGTTGAAATGTTAGCATAAAGTAAAAATAAAATTAATTTAAATAGAAATAAAAAAGCTACGAGACGCGCACAAGATATCGCGTGCGCATTAGGCGCTATAACGTAAAATATAACTAGTCATTCCTTGTTTTTTAATGCGATTAGACAGTTTTCAGAGGTGATTTGGATGGGTTTGTCATCTGGATGAATTTTCATTAGAATTCGTCCGTTTACACTCCAGCAGAAAAACTTATGTGTCTTAGCATATTGACGACAGTCATAAAATAATTTCCTCATGGATGGAGTAAGATGTTCCGCAGCATAGATGGGTAATTTCTGTCCTGACAGTCCAATTGTTTGAGTGTTCAGCTTCTCATTTAGTGGACGAGCTTTATTGAATTGTTTTACGCTGGATAAAAAATCATTTCTATCAGAGACCTTCGTAAATTCTGCCACTATAGAACGTGAAGTTCCAGGTTTCCCTGGTAGTCGATAGATATCGCGGAGATTTGACTTGTTAATGTCTAGGTCTATAGCTTTCCCTACTCCCGACATGATCGCAACGAGGTCTTCTGGTTTTTCATTTTCTTTCACAGGTACGTTGCGGAGTTCTATTGTGGCTGGACGAAATTGAAGGTTAAGATCCTGAATTTGTTTTTGTAGATGACTAATGGATTTTCCTTTTTCAGTGTTTTGATTTTCCAGTTCAGAAACTTTTTTTTTCATTTCCTCGTAATCATTGTTTATATAAGCCATACTGTTTTCCAGCTCTTGTGTTGTTTTTTGTATTACAGAGCATTGGAGCTTGAGTTCGGACACATCTTTGGCCAGTAGTGACAAGATTGCATCCTGTTCGGTTTTCCAGTTGGTCAGGCGCTGGTCATGGTCATTTTTCCAGCTATTCAGCATTGCTATTAGCTCGACTTTAAGCTCATTGCAGATACAAGATGACGAAGATAAATTTTCCGGGTTGCCTGGAGAATTTTCAAGACGTTGACGTTTACTTCGGTTGGTGGTATTATCAGTCTCATTCGCCTTAGGTTTTGGTTCCGTTTGCGATTTGACTTGTTTAGAAGTTTGTTTAGAGGTTGACGGTGGACTGCGCTGTGTAGGCATTGAAATAGTTAAAAGCTGAATAAGAAGAGGTAAATAATTTACCGACAGCGGCAACGTCGTTGCTGCACTACACTGTTGCTGCACTGCACCTCCCGCCTGACCTTATTGCTGCACTGCACCTCCCGCCTCACCCTATTGCTGCACTGCACTGCTGAGTATTTGCTGCACTGCACCGCCTATGGCACCGCGAGCGAGTTATGCGCGCCGTTGTAGCTCTTGTCACTTGCGTTTAGAGGTGACAATCCGCTGCACTCGAAGATTCTTGAACTATGAATCTGCACTTCTTGCGATGTGTGACTTCTTAGTTGTTTTTGTTTGATAAAATTTCCAAAGGTTAACAATAATAGTGGATGCTAGCACTGACTTTAGATGAACTTTTATTTGATTTTCGAGAGTGAATTTAACGTAAAAACGGTGAACAAATAAAATAAAAACGGACAAGACAACTGTGAGTGTTGTGCTCGAAACGTTCGGAGGGATCTTCAATTTATGCGTCGACTTGGCGTATCTTATATCTAACTAAAATAAAACCTAAAAAAAAATAACCGACATAGTACTAGTCGAATCCTCACACGAAGGGTTCCGTACCATAAAACTTAATCTTTATTATTTGTTGTTATAGCGGCAATAGAAATACACAATCTGTAAAAATTTCAACTGTCTACCTATTACGGTTCTTGAGATACAGCCCGCTGACAGTCAGACGGACGGACGGATCGACGGCCGGCGCGCGGAGGCTTAGTAACAGGGTTCCGTTGGTTACCCTTTTTTGGGTACAGAACCCTAAAAAAAGGAATAGGTGCCTATTAAAGGTATAACTACTAATAGGTTAGTAATAGAGTTCCGTTAGTTACCTCTTGGCTACGTAACCTTAAAAAGTAGCTGTTTGCTTCTGTCTGTATCTTTGCATACTTCTTTTAAACCATGCGGCAGATTTTGATACGGTTTTCACTAGTAAAGGAAAAAGCTGAAGCTAGTCATAGGTCATCATCATCATCATATCAGCCGAAAGACGTCCACTGCTGGACATAGGCCTCCCCCAAGCGTCGCCACAACGACCGGTCCTGCGCGTCTCGCATCTATCGGCTACCCGCGACCTGAGCCAGGTCAAGACGGACTGCCGGGCACTAGGGGCCATTTTTTGGTTGTGCTTGTCATTTGGGGGGGTTTGCCATAATCGCCACGCTTGGCAGGCGGGTTGGCGATCGCAGTGTATGGTGTTGAGTTTTACAGAGAACGCTGCTGCCCATTCTCTGGCAAGTCATAGGCAGTACAATAATATTCATTTGTCGAACGATTAAGCCCCATTTTCTGGCTCTCGAAAATTCATTCAACCAATCATATCAAGATTTTCTTTTTCTTTTTTAGGGTTCCGGAAAAAAAACGGAACCCTTATAGGATCCCTCGGGTGTCTGTCTGTTCGTCTGTCACAGCCACTTTCTCCGGACCAACTAGACCGATTCTGTTGAAATTTGGTACACATATGGATTTCTATGACCCAAACACGGACGCGTTACGTAAATTATTAAATTTTTAGTATGGGGGTCACTTTTGGGGGTCAAACTAGAAAATTAAAAAAAAAAGTTTCTTGAACAATATCACGTGACATATTATATAAAAGGGCTTACTGTGAGGGTTTTAATTATATTTTTTTCATAATTTTAAAATAGATGGTTTTGAAGTTATTCAAGAAATTAGACGAAAAATGACTATTATCTCCGAAACTACTGAGCCTAAAATTTTGAAAAAAATGGGAATAATAGATCTTTACCTAAAGATTAGAAGTCTGTAGTGTCAAAATAACATGTTAAAAAAACTAAATTCGTTCGGAACCCTCTGCACGCGAGTCCGACTCGCACTTGGCCAGTTTTTTTACAATTGATAGGCACGCGTTTGACCACTATCTCACCTGTTTGTAAACGATGATGTGGTCGAAGATGGAGCACGCTTGCCTAGAAGTAACCTATTCACTCTTGACTTAAAGACTCCCAGGTTGTAGCTATCAGGAAACACAGACTCCGGCAGGGAATTCCACTCCTTAGCTGTACGAAGATAACGCGCGTTTGTCAATATCCACAATAGTTTATCAATCATTTTGTTCGAGAAACTGGCTGAAACAGTCATAAGATCTTAAATGTTCAGCTACAAATGTTATCAAGCTGAATGAAATAGAGCTTTTGGTACTTTTTGGTTTCAAAATGAATAACTGTAAAAAGTAACAAACACGGTAAAACTTTTCCTGAAAACCTTGATAAAGTTCAACTTCAGCCATTCTCTTTGAAGAGAATACCTGCATTTGGCATGAATGGAACTAAAAATAAAGTTTTCAAAGTAACGCGGCGTATTTGTGTAGTTTTTCTTTATTCCAGTGTTTACCAGCCTGCTGGGGAGGGGGGGGGGACGCTTTGCTTTGAAAGAGTTCTGCTATTTGAAGACTCTTGAGTTAAACACGTTGATATTTTTTTTTTTTTTAATATAAATGGGACTGGCGGAATATGTCTCGTTTTGATGATTAAAATGTTAAATTACCCCTGCAATGCACGTTGTATTTTTTTTTTAAATAGACGTAATTTTTGGTTCTTTAGTCTATGGTTTTAGACACCTAAAAAAAAAACATTTTTATTTTCTGTTTCATTTTGCACTTCCGTATAACTTAGTATAGCTCCTTAATCATTATTTTTCAAGATCGTAGAAATTCACAAGGTATAATCGTACCTGAAAGGAAAATAATAAAATCTCATGAAGGAATCCACAAATCTGAAGTCAGTAAATACGTTTTGATTCACACTTTTTAAGTCCCACTTCAGAAGCAAGCCAGTCGACTGGCTCAAGTAGACTCGTACAAGTAGCTGTCTAGATCAAACGCGCCCCTCGCGTGAGACAGGGGGTGCGAGGTCGTCGACCCCGCCTTACTGGAGAGCCAAGCAGACAAACGTAACGGTGTACATGCAATAACTTCTGCTTAACTTATATTAAAATCACGGATGTTACTAAGGTTTTTTCTTTATCAGTTTTGTGGAAAACTGGTTTTATTTATTTCACACTTTAAGGACACAAATGTGCAGAGGCGGACTTAATGCCATAGGCATGCTCTACCAGTTAACCTTTGAATGATTAAAGTTCTATTCTAGAAAAAGGTTTCTTCTTTGATACAAAACTACTTAGTACTACAAGTTTATTATACCGCCTTGTTCATTATTCATTAAGACAAATAGCCTGCTCTACATTACTATGCTATGTGCTAATGCTATGTCCATAGCTCATTACTCCAAAAGCTGTAGAAATAAAAGGGTTTTAGCAGTTTCGTTTACCGACCAATCTTATTATTTGCTCAATTACTCATTTTACACAATATCACAGTTTCTAAATTGAGCATAATTTCATGAACATTTTATGTTAGGAAGTTTTCAATCTTTAAGCACGTTCACACGGATGTAATCCAATGTCCAATCCAAGGTGACCTTGGTGGGAGCTTGGTTTTCATCCGCGAATTTTGTATGAATTTGGATTGCATCTGCCGTCTACACGGATGGGAACAAGCAAGGTCACCTTGGATGGGTCGCTGGATTACATCCGTGTGGAACATGCTTTGATGCTAGGTTTGACAAGTTCTCCTACAGTAGTTTTTCAAGCTCTCTACTTCTAACTCTCAATTCATAAACCAGGGCTAAGTACTTTCATAATTCTTGATTGAAGTAAATACACGACTTACATAATCTTACAATTATGCACACTGTCGAAGTCCAATCACTTATTTCAATTAGATTTTTAATCAACTAAAAGGATTTTCTGTATAACCACACAGTTTTTGTCTTTTTTTTTAATTATAATAATTGTTTATAATTGACCATTCAAATGGATTATTTCATGTGGAGAAGAACATGATTGTGTATATACAAATTCGAGCTTAATTTGGTTAAACCGAATGTAGTTATCATTGATCGAAAGTTCAATCTATTAAACAACACAACAACAACAACAACAAGTAACAAGACAACAAGTTATAATTTAAAAAGAAAGTTTCTTGCTTTTTATGTAGTTAATACAAAAGGTTCAAGAGTGAATCCCCGGACTTATTTCCACTTGAACTTGATCGCCAATCGCCGCTTCAGCTAGCATTATGGCATTCACCCTCACCCTATTTTCCGGACGAATCTATTCTATAGTTTGTGGTTGTCGGGAAAAAGTGCCCTCTGCCTGGTTTGTAAAGATGAGGGATGGTTTCAAGAGAATGGGCAGTGGATCGATTGTAGGACTTATCATGGATTGAACTATTTCCACAAAGAGTAGGTAGAATAGGTCTATCAATCATTTTTTGACATATGACGTAACGGAAAAACTTATTACAATCGTTCCTTATTTTTTTCTGATTATTGAATCTATTAATTATTTATTGAATCTATTAATAAATTATGTAACCTAGATTTTTTTGAATGTATAATTGCAATAATAATTTAATTCCTTATCTTATACAATAATCCAATTTAATAATAATATGTTTTTACTTATTGAATTGGTAATGATATGTTAATAAATATTGTTAACTGATATATTGTATTGTATTGAGTATTATGTTAAGTATTTACTTGCAATGTTGTCTGCCCGTGATTCACTGTCTCTGGAGGAACATTAGCTCCTAAAACACAGGCTCTTGGCCTAGTTTAGGAGGCAGCAGTTCGCTTTTGTTGTGTCTCAATGTACATTTTGTTTGTAATTGTTTCCTGGATGCTCAATTGTAAATGTGCAAATAAACGATTTATGTATTATTTTATCCTTTAATATAAAATTCTTCCGTTACTGAGTGATTGAGTGAGTGACTGACAGACAACGCACAGCCTAAAATACTGGTCGTAGAAAGCTGGAATTTAGCATGTAGGTTTCTTGGGGAATTTAAGAGAGTACTAAGAGAGGATATCCCGAAATTCTTACGGGATCAGGCAAAAACGGGATATGCGCGTAAGAAGACACGGACAAAAGCTAGTCGGTTTATAAAATTGGATGCAACTAATATTTGTTCGTAGTTCTGCCTAATACCCATTACTTCATTTAAAATGCTATTAGCAACAGCTACACGTAGAACTGCTAACAAAAGGTCGTAAGTTGAAATTCCTGCTGAAGTATCGCAGTGAATCCATTTAGTCATGGACAATTAGCATACATATTTAAAGAGCCCGGTTTAACCGGAAATCCATAATAAATGTAGCGCCAATGAACACGAGTTTATTTTTAAAAGGTCGTGGAATTGCTTGTGGTAGTATGTGTAATGGTTCGTTTACTTTGTGGGTAGTTTTATTTTGAGCGAAATAAATGAACATTTTGTTATGTTTTTTTATTTTAATTTAAATGCAGGTGGACAAACGATATCAGTGCCGCCGAGGCGAGGCCGTAATGGAGTCGAGAAACTGCAATGGCAAATGTTAACCATAAACAAAAATCCATTGAAAATTTGAATTATGAATCTGATAGTCAGGATTTCTACTTATACGCCCTAGTGTTCAACACAAAAAAGGTTTTTCCTCTTTATAATAATACCTTATTGAACTCTATTCACCCCATAAACTCGAAGGCTATAAGTTTAATGAAACCGAAGTGCGTTGTAAAAATAGGCATGACGTCATCGTTCGACCTGACCGATGACCTGTTGAAGGTAATTGAATGATAGTTCATTCATGAAGCACATGCTTGCTAGCTGGTGTTATAGGTAGGTCAAAAAATTATTCTGATTGGTGCAAGTGGGATGGATCTGCCAGATACCAGCTTGATGCTCTTGAGTCAATTGAGAAACGAGCCAAGAGGATCATCGGCAATGATAGGCTTGTCGAGTCGAAGCTCCAAAGTCTTGAGCATCGACGCCGAGTTGCTAGGCTGTCGGTTTTCTACCGGTTGCATTTTGGGGAATGTGCAACGGAATTGCATAATTTAATTCCGCCAAGCCCGTACCATCATCGGACCACAAGACAAACGGCGATGCGCCACCGGTACATGGTAGACATCCTACCCACACGCACAAAACGTTTTGGGAACACATTCATAGTGCGTACAGCTAATCAAATCAAATCAAATCGTATATTTCAAATAAACCATTTACAGGCACTTTTGAATTGTCAAAGTCGGTCAGTCGAAACACATGAAGCTATTTGCACGTTCCAAAGCGTAGATCTCTATGGAGATGAACGTGCAAGAAACTCCACGGACACTCTTTTAAACCATGTGATGTAGCTAGCCTGCCGGAGTCTATGTTTCCTGATAGCTACAACCTTTGAGTCTTTAAGTCAAGAGTGAATAGGTTACTTCTAGACAAGCGTGCTCCATCTTTGATCATATCATCGCTTGCCGTCAGGTGGTCAAACGCGCTTATCAAAAAAGTGGGCCTTAGTGTCGAGGGTAAAATTAAATCAGTTAGCGAAACGCCACAGGCGTTATAGTTAGGTTTGAAAAAAAACTATTTATATTGTTTGATAAATACAAGAAGAATATTTTAACCTTAACAGAGTTACAAATATGTGCACAATATTTTTTGGTAATCTGACAACATAGATTATCTATTTTTTGTCCAGGAGACATCTCTATTTCAAGCATCTAAAGCTGTCTACGGGGTCAAAAGCAACTGGTATATTCTATAAATATTTTAATTTATGAGTTAACATTTACCTCGTGTCATCCCTATCAGGCACCAATATCCGGCCCGTCTGCGTTTTTGCTAGTCTTTGAACTTATATGATAAAGTAATTTAATTTTTTGCTAGGTTCTTTAGGTAACTGAGGGATGTAACACGCGATCAGGGTACCTATTATGACATCTTAAAACCATCATGATAACGATGTGGGAGGGAGACGGAGTTATACAAGACGCATAACACTATCCCTCTTTTCACAGCTTAATCATGATGGCATTAGCACGTCATAGGCACGCAAAATTAATAACATTTCTATTAATACAAACCGACAACAAAAATATCATCCCATGTTACAGATGATTACATTTCAAGAAAAACGATTGCTTCGTATACAAGTACCCACTTCAGTGAGAAAAATTGAAATGGATAGAAATAAAAAACTAGGAAGCAACGTCCGATGGAGCGTCTCGAATCTCGATCTACGAGATATCAGAATAGTCGTCGAGATTCAAGTCCGTCTATTTTTGCTGTCGACTTCAGAAATTCAGTCTATATTGGATGAGTCTGCCTAGATTTGATTTACTCCTAATCCGATAGATTTTATTTCTGTTTAGTTGTGGGCTGGGGAAGGAAAATGTTGGTTTATATTTCGGCATGTTCTGGCAATGGCATGTCATTTTTCGTAAAATGTTTTAGTAAGGTCACGTGCGTATCTTGGGGATGAATTTTGATAGCTGGATTAAGGTTTAAATTGTTGCTGTGATTCTGGTAAAATATTGAAAAGTGTCTAGCTTTTAAGCATAAAATATATTTTTGGGATTTCGTACCTCAAAAGGAAAAAACCGGTCATGAGCGAGTAGGATTCGCACACCGAGGGTTCCGCACCATCATATAAAACGCGTACCGGAAGGCGTAACGTTGGAAGGCCTCCCACAAGGTGGACCGATGACCTGGTGAAGGTCGCGGGTAGCCGATGGATGCGAGGCGCACAGGACCGGTCGTTGTGGCGACGCTTGGGGGAGGCCTATGTCCAGCAGTGGACGTCTTTCGGCTGATATGATGATGATGATGATGATAATATAAAACGTGAAATATTTTAAAATTTTCATCGGCGAGGCCTATATTCATCAAAGAATTTTGACACTGCGGTGTATATTGCGGTTTTAGATTAACGCCATCCCTTGACCGCTAGTGGAACTAATGTAATTTTTGTTAATCATTTCTGAAAGAGTGTGCTATTTAGTAACATTGTTTTATTTTTATTACTATAATTTTAGTATAAATTTCTATCACATAGAATAATTTCAGATTTTTCTCTATGCAAACTTTATTGATAATTTGGTAAATAATGGTCAAATTTTTAGATACATTTTTATTTGCAAAATAGTTGAGCAAACGTAATCTAAACCTATTCTAAATTTCAAGTTGATAACATTAGAAGTTCTTGAAATATCCAGCTGTGACAGACGGACAGACTAAGTCACACCATAAGAGTTCCTTTTTACCATTTTGGTACGGAATCTTTGAGCTGCGTTTTCAACAGAGATGTGCGAGGTAGTATAGCGTAATCGCTTTATTTACCTAGTTTCGCTCAGCGCCAGCGATACTATTGGTTATTAACAAACACATCCCTCGCTATGCATCTTCGCACATCTTTGCTGTAAACGCAGCTTTATAGGATCACTCGGGTGTCTGTCTGTCCGTCTGTCACAGAAGGTCACAGAAGTTCATATGTTTATTAAATTTCAACAGAATCGGTCTAGTAGATCCGGAGAAAACTGGCTGTGACAGACGAACAGACAGACAGACACCCGAGTGATCCTATAAGGGTTTCGTTTTTTTTCGGAACCCTAAAAAAAAATCCTCGTGGCGCGATGATGTTAGGTGGAGTATAGTAGTGACCGACTGGCGTCCGAGGACTGGAAGAAGAAGTGTTGGTTGACCGGCAGCGAGATGGACGGATGACATTGTTGCCATCGCAGGGAGAATCTGGATGAGTCTGGCACAGGAGCGTGGGGATTGGCACAAGGAAAGAGTGGCCTATGCTCTGCAGTGGGCGAAGTCGGGCTGTGGGTGATGGTGATGATGATTTTATAGTCTCATAAAACTCAAGAAATATTAAGTGCGATAAGTTTAAATAATAATAATAATTATTATTGAAACATCCTTATATCATTTGAGCATCCGACCACGGTACGCAGTCAGGTTAGTTCCCCCCTCTGTAGCCCCAAAGTATGAGCACATGACATTTTCATTAATGGCTTGAGTCCATCGCATGCGCTGCACACTTCCACCGATAGCGGGGACTCTATCAGAGACCGGAGGTCCTCGAGGTCCCAAGCTGGCCGGTGGTCGGCCTCGCCCGCGCCGACGCGCAGGTGGTGGTGTCGTCGGCGGCGAGAAGTATTCGTCGCTCGAGCTCGACGCAACTGCAGTTACCGGAATCTCTGGACTCACGGCTGGCGCTGGTCCCGGCGGCTGCGAGGCGGACCTGAGCAACGAACCCGAAGATGGTGTTGGTGCGGCTTGTAGTTGTGCCCGGCTTCTTGTCAGCATTTATTTATTTGTGGGTGTTTCCACTCCAATGCGTACTATTATTATGGTGTTTATTGTTTTTTTTCCTTGATGTATCTTGGATTTTGTGCATTTCGTAACTCGGTTTTTATTTAAATGAATATAAAAATCAGGATGAAATTTTTTCTTGTCAGTCAAGTTGGCAGCCGGACCACAGATAATTGCCAAGAGCCTCGATCAACATCTCAAGAGGCTCTCGTTGGGCAGCTGGATCAAGGGCTTGATCCAGAAAGCAGTACTCCTGGACACGGCGCGTATAGTGAGGAGGTTTCTCTCTCGGGAGCCCTGACCACCGGTAACTTGGACCTTGTTCCCGATACCGGTGGGCTACTATTTTTATATTTTTAAATGTTTTTTATTTTAATAGAAATATTTAAAAATGTAAATTTATATGTATTTAATTTAATAAATGGAATAATAATAATTGTCATTTTAAAGCCGTTATAATTGTCAGTGGTCAGGCAGGGGCCAATAGATCTTTCATAGTATACGGTAACGAATCCACTAAACCACCCAAACCCATAGCATTTCATCTTTTGTTACCATATTCTGCAATAGTCCTGCTCCAACCGGGGATTGTCCTTGGGTATACTTTGATAGTGCATACAGGGATAATCGTCGGTTGGTGCCCCATTCCATTTGAAATGTCGAACGGGGCCTCTGCGAGTTGGCTTCGGCTCCTCGTACGCCTATCAAAGGACCGGGTCTCCAGGGACCCGAGAAAGTGAAAAACAAAAAAAAAATTGTGGATTCCGCAATCATTGTACCCATAGGCGTGTCGGCGAATGGCTTAATAGCCACAAGCCTCGACCAAGACCTCAGGAGGCTCTTATTGGGCAGCTGGATCAAGGACTTGATTCAGAAAGCGGTACTTCTGGACACGGCTCGCATTGTCAGGAGGTTCCTCTCTCTGGAGCCCTGACCGCTGGTAGCTTGGACCCTGTTCCTGATACCGGTGGGCTACTTTTTTATATTTTTAAATGTTTTATATATATTTTTCTGATATATTTAAAAATGTAAATTATAGGAATGTTAGATTAATAAAGGAGATAATAATAATAAATCATTTATTTCAGATAGGTCACGATCCATATTTGTTAGTAAAATTGCTTAAAAACTAGTGTTAGTAATAATATTACGATTAATTGATTGAGTGGATCCAGGTGGACTTATCTATGGTGGTGGTAAATCACTATATGACTGCGTGCAGCCGTATCCAGCGAGCCAGCATCGGAGGGGCCCACCGGTCCGCCAGCGCGCGCAGTCTGATGTTGGGACTGTCGCGCGTGCGGCGCATGATAGAAGCTCATCGTTTGCGCATGATGGCCGCAAAGCCGTCTGTGTCAGCCGTCGCGTACATCGCGGAGGCGCTGCAGTGGCGCGGCAGCCCCATCAACACCCGGAACGCGTTATTGTATTGAACGCGCAGATCACTGTATGTCCGCTGCGTATAGTTAACCCACAGGCTGCAGGTCTAAAAGGACTGACAGTACGCTTTAACAAGCGCAACTTTGACAGTCCCCGTGCTCCGTCAAAACCTGCGGCCCAACATGTTGCATCGGACAGACAGCAAAAAGTTCTAATTGATTATTTAAAAACCACAGAAGTAAATAAAAAACTAGTTCAATGTGCTCACATGTTTCATTCTCAGAATTTAATCTCAGCATTGCAATATCCAAATTATCGTGAAGGAAACGCCTTTGAGACCGACTTCAAAAGATTAATAAGTGAAAGATGTTCCGTACATCTGTTCTTCATTATATCCGCCGTCAATTTTGTAACATCCTGTTTATGGTAACAGGTATATGTTACTGACAGTACGGAAATATGGACGTTTAAAAATATCTATATACTAATATACAGGGTTATTTGTAAAACACCAACAAACTCTTAGGCAGTGAAAGTACACATGATTATAAACAACTTTTACTTGAGACCAACTTGAAAACTCGAAAAAAAAAATCAGCTGTTCCATACATTTTCATTGGCTAAATATAGAATTTTGTATGAAACAGCTGATATTTATTTCAAGTTTTCAGGGTTGTTCTCAAAGTCACCACACCTTCGTGTGTGATTCCGACTCGCACTAGGCCGGTTTTTTTAATAATGTGAATTAAGAAGCAATAGTTAAACTTTTAAATTTCACACTTTCGTTTAAGAAAACAAAATATTACATAAGAATTTTGAAGTGAAAATGCCCAAACAACTTTTAAAATTAGAAGTAGGTGTAGCAAACCTAACGTTAAAAGGACGACTTGCATATTTTAAAATAAATTATTCCCCCACGTTACGACTAGACATTTCACAAATAGTCTAGATTTAAGTTGTGATAGCAGCAGCTATGAAACCTCTCATTATAAATGGGAGGAGGGACCGGGAGGACTTATTAGATGCCTACCTTAGGCCGGGATTGCACAGTTGCGAGGATTCTCATTATTATCAGACTCGTTGGCCTAGCCTCGGCTTTGCAACGAAAAATGAAAAGGAGAATTCAATGGTTTAAGAAGTAGCTACTAAGGTTTTCTAATTAATTGTTTAACTTGGTGTACGTCGTGTTGTCAGAAAATAATGTCTATAGGTACGACATGTTCCTTTTGATATCCCATAAGTCTAGGGTATTAATCAGACCATCTAAGAGAATCGAATAGCATATTAAATATATTACAAATCAACTTTTTTTTCTTTTTCATTTCTCCTACAAAACTGCGACTGTCCATGGAAAGCGACTTCACCTGAAAAACGAAAATGTCGTATTTTTAGGGTTCCGTACCTCAAAAGGAAAAAACGGAACCCTTATAAGATCACTTTGTTGTCCGTTCGTCTGTCTGTTAAGTCCCTTTATCTCAAGAACGCATGTAGGTATCGAGTTGAAATTACCATGTACTCAGGTATACGGTACCTTGAAGCTGTGAAATAAATCAAATTTCTAAGTTAACGTAACAAAAAAATCGGCCGTTTACGCCGCAAAAAACGTATATTTCGACACTCAAGGGAATCAAAATGTATAGGGTATTTCCCTTTGACCTAGAACTATGAAATTTGCCAATTAATACCGTCTTATTCCGCCGTTAACTCCGCCGTTGTCGGTCCCAAGCCCGAATGAGAAAGGAGGAGGGTTGGTATGGAGGAGACCTACCCAAGCCATAAAACAGTCAACGCCGAGTATCAGGCGGCGGTAACTAACCCGACAGCCCTGAGAGGACCCAGCGTCCACAGGACGGTAACCAGTGACCGTGAGGATCTAAATACCCTCTTAAATACTGACGCGGAAGGACGTGGGAACCCACCGCGCTTATCTTCCCATGGAAACCCCCCTTATGAAATCAGGAACAGAAAGATTGAGCATGTTGGGTGACCCGACTAACCATCGGCGCCACCCAGTACCCTGGCTGGATGGTGTGAAATTGGCGACCGAAGCTTTCCCTGGGGTGAATCGACAGGCCTCAGAAGGAAGAGATGCTACTGTCGATGCCACAGCATCTAAGATCGAGAAGATCTCAATACGAACCCATCACCGTATTGGCGCTTGGAACGTCCGAGGTCTGCTAAAAGCAGGTAAACTGACCATCGTGGAGAAGGAAATGAAATTACACAATATCTCCATACTAGACCTCAGCGATACACATATGCGTGGTAATGGCCACTTTACCACTGCGACAGGAAACACCATGTACTTCTCAAGCTGTGAAGATTCGAGTGCGAATGGAGTCGGAATCATATTGCCGCCACACATGAACAAATATGTCCTCGGTTATAACCCGGTATCTGATAGAATCTTGACAATGAAGCTGAACACTAAACCGTGTGTGCTGAATATTGTACAAATATATGCACCGACGGCACAAGCTCGAGATGAGGTAATTGAAGACTTTTATGGGAAACTGGAGGAAACATTGAGTTCAATTCCGGGCCGGGAAATTAAAATGATCCTTGGAGACTGGAATGCCAAAGTGGGTAGTACACTTGCTGATGATCATATCTGAAGCACAGTTGGAAAATTTGGACTTGGCATTAGGAATGAACGGGGTGAAAAACTGATTGAGTTTTGTATAGACAGATATCTCAGTATTATGAACACGTACTTTCAGCATCATCCAAGACGTTTGTACACATGGAGATCTCCAGGCGATAGGCACAGAAATCAAATCGACTACATCATCATAGATACCCGCTGGAGATCTTCAGTTTTAAATGTGAAGACCTTTCCCGGCGCAGAGTGCAGTTCTGACCATAATTTACTCGTAGCCAACTTCTCGCTGCGCTTAAAAGCACCTAGACGTCAACCATCAAAGCCTAGATCCTTCTGAAGAACCGATCTTCCGAGAGGCGTTAGAGGCAAAACTGAAGAACAGTCCTGCACTTGAGCGCGCTAACGCTGACGCACAGTGGCGTAAAAGGCCAAATCAGCGATACGCTAGACCAGGTCTGTAAAAAGAACAAGCCAGAGCAGAAGAAAAAATGTTGGATCTCCGATTATTCGTGTTAGCTTATTCAGCGCAGGAAGGATCTAAAGATTAAGGGTCTGCAAGATCGGGCAATTTTGACAGGGTGCTCCGAGCTTAGCAGAGCTATCCAAACCAGTTGTCGCCGCGACAGGAACAACTTCATTGAGGGCATCTGCAGCGACATTGAGAGTCACTCGAGAGTCATTCTACAAACTGCAGACCTTTTTAAGAAAGTTAGAGTCCTTTCCAAGCAGTTTAAAGCTAAATCGTGGGTCATAGAGAATGCCGATGGCACTGTACTACACGAACTCGACCGCATTGCTGAGAGATGGAGTGCCTACTGAGAGCAGTTGTACACAGACCCCCTGTCAACACCCGGAGATATCCCGAACTGGAACCCATGATTCTTCGCTCCGAAGTATCTGCTGCTCTCCAGTCTCTGAAGACGAAGAAAGCACCAGGAAGCGACCAAATAACAGCAGAGGTGCTTAAAGCCATGGGGGACGTAGGTGTAGAGACAATTTTCAAAATTTGTTCACACGTCCGGGAAAACGGTGATTGGCCGTTGGATTGGTGGAAATCCGTAATTTTTCCACTGCACCAAAAAGGATCAACAAAAAGCTGCTGCAATTATCGAACCTTGTCCCTCATCTCACATGCCAGCAAAATCTTGCTCCATGTTCTCAACAATCGCATCCGCCACTACCTGGATTGGCGAATTCCGCAGGAGCAAGCAGGTTTATGAAGGGCAGGGGTACGCGAGAGCAGATCCTTAACGTCAGGCAGCTCGTTGAGAAGGTATATGAGTTCGATACGCCAGTTGTATTGTGTTTTGTTGACTACAGCAAAGCTTTCGACTGTGTCAAGTGGAGTTGCTTATGGAGAGTCCTGCAAGAACTTGGAGTACCGAATCATCTCATCGCCTTACTTCGCACCCTGTATGGCTCAAACACAGGAGTCGTAAGAGTCGATAAAACAGGTTCAAAACCCTTCAAATTCCACCAAGGAGTACGCCAGGGATGCATTTTATCACCCATTCTGTTAACCGCCTATGGAGAGCACATTATGAGACGTACTTGTGAGAATTGGGAGGGAGGCTTTACAGTTGGTGGCGTGAAAATCACCAACCTGCGCTACGCCGATGATACTACTCTTCTTGCAGCAAATGAGTCGGAAATGGCTGCACTTCTAGACAGAATGGAGCAGATTAGCGAGGAGATGGGTCTCTCCGTGAACAGATCCAAGACCAAAGTCATGGTGGTAGATCGATCTGGGAAGTTGGAACATACTGGCGCATTAGGAATGGAATCAGTGGACAACTTTATATACCTGGGTTCCAACATCAGTAACGATGGGTCGTGCGAGAAGGAAGTGCGCAGGAGAATTGGTATGGCTAAGAGCGCCATGTCTCAGCTTGGAAAAATTTGGAAAGATCGTAACATTTCCGTAAAAACTAAAACTAAACTGGTACAGACTTTAGTCTTCTCGATCTTTTCGTATGGCGCTGAGACTTGGACGCTGAGAGCTGCAGACCGCAAACGCATTGACGCGTTTGAGATGTGGTGCTGGAGAAAGATGCTCCGTATTTCTTGGAGGGCGTTTCGGACTAACGTGTCCAAATTGCGAGAACTGAAAATCTCCTCGCGACTGTCAGCTGAGTGTCTGCGCAGAGTCCTAGAATACTTCGGTCATATTGCGAGGAAAGAAAGTGGCAACTTCGAGAAGCTCATCGTAACTGGCAAAGTAGATGGTAAAAGACCTCGTGGACGCAGTCCAATACGTTGGTCTGACCAGATTCGCACCGCCCTTGACACTTCCGTTCACAACGCCCTCCACACCGCCAGGGACAGAAACAGGTGGAGAAACGTGTAAAAGTGATCTACAGAAAATTTTTGAATTATCTTGGTTAAGTAAGTATCGTGTTGGCAGCTTAACTATGCGTTTCGGAACCCATGTTTCTTAGATATTTAACATTATTTCTATTTGTAGAACGTAAACTTACAGATTGCCGTATGGTGTCGGCCGGTGCCGTATGGTGCCGTAAAAGAATAATACCATCCCATCACTTCCCGTGGGCGTCGTAAGAGGCGACTAAGAGACTCGCCAGAGAATGGGCAGCAGCGTTCTCTGTAAAACTCAACACCATACTCTGCGATCGCTAACCCGCCCGCCAAGCGTGGCTATTATGGCAACCCCCCCCCCTTTTGGGGGAAGCCTATGTCCAGCAGTGGACGTCTTTCGGCTGATATGATGATGATGATGATGAACCTTACAGTTATGGGATATCAATACGTTGTGTCATCAGCCTATAACGTTCCCACTGGTGGGACACAGACTTCGCCTCTGTGACAGGGAGTATACTATAATACACCACGCGGCCCCAATTCAAAATAGTGCATGTCACATGTCATTGCAGTTTGTCTACAGCACAGAATCGATTTCGAACGATTAGCTACATTATAAATTGAAACAAAACACAAAGCGGATATGTAGACAGATTTTATAAGTTTTATAGAAATAGTAGCTTTTGCACGCGACTTCATACGCGCATATCCTGGTTTTTCCCGTTCCAGTAAGAATTTCGGAAAATCCCCTCTTAGTGCTCCCTTACACTCCCCAGGGAACCTATATGCCAATTTTTAGCTTTCTACGACCAGCAGTTTCGGCTGTGCGTTGTCTGTCAGTCAGTCATTAAACGGAATTACCGGAAGAATTTTATATATGTCACCGAAAAATGGCAGTCTCCGCAAGATTGTAATAAATTTTGATTAGATTATAATTTCTCGATAAATTGTGAAAAAATCGTTTTGTATATAACAATCCCATCCAAATTCAATGATACCAATACATCCTTGTCTTATATAGAAAAAATAGTTTACAATTTCACGCGATATTTTACAATATTACGGCGTTTCCCGGTGACATATTTATTGATTGATGATTGTTAGGAGAGTAATAAAGTTTAAAATATTATTTATCAGTCACTCTGTAGACTCTCATCGCATGGTCAAGAATCTAGTACAAGCGTATCTCGAGTCTCCATCGTTGACATATCTTCATAGACAGAACATATTTGCGGTCTCAGAATGAACCCACTATTCGCCAAGTTATGTCACGTATACTAAGCTACGTGGCATACCACTTGTTAACCCTAAGGCTTTTGTCACACTGATAGCTAGACGAAAGTGATACTTGGAACGGCCTGGCCTCTAAGCCCATCTATCTCTGATTTTCTGGGTCAATCCAATCCAAAAAAGGTCTCCGGATCGCGCCTGAGAGACCAGACAAGTCCTGAGCGTCGACACCGATCCGAAAAAGCGTTGAAGGCCTTTTCTAACATGGTTGTCCGTCGTAAGAGACAGAAAATGTCTAAATGACTCAGCACAGACACGTCAGGCGAAGAATAACGCAGACGAGAAATACCAACTCAAAATAATCAAGTAAGAAAAGGCAAACAGAGAGAATCACATCCTCTTGATTAACCCAATTTACTTGGGATCGTCATAGCATGTCTTCCTTTTCAATACATTTCTGCACACATATTTTTTAAATGAATGCTATTTTTATTATGCTACGGCCACACTATCGTGATATCCTACTAATATTATAAATGTGAAAGTTTGTATGTTTGTATGTTTGTATGTTTGTGCCTCAATCAGGCAAAAATGGCTGAAGGGATTTGGATGAAAATTGGCACACATATAGTTCACATACTGGAATCAAACATAGGCTACTCTTTATCCCGGTAAAAGGCAACGCTTAACGAAGACTGAGGAGGAAGTGGAAACACAGCGCTTCTGCTGCCTTAGTACTTCAGATTCAAAAGTACCAGGAGAACAGAAACATGTCTTAGTATTTCCGGGGCTGAAATTGGGAGCGCTAAAGAATCATAAGCACCAGGAGAACAGAACAATGTTAAAGTATTTTTGGGCAAGAATTTCTTTTTTTTTACCGTCGAACAGATATGTATGTTGAAGTTTTTTCCGGGCGCGAATTGTAAACGCTATAGATTCACATGTGACAGGAGACCAGAACCATGTCGAAGTATTTCTTTGACTGAAATAATAAGCGCTAAAGATTCACAAGTACCAGGAGACCATAAACATGTCGAAATATTTCCGGCGCTTGAATAGTGACCGGTTAGAATTCAAAAGTACCAGGAGACCAGAAACATGTCGAAGTATTTTCGGGGCTAGGATTGTGAATGATAAAGATTCATAAGTATCAGAAACATTTCAAAATTTTTCCGGTGCTAGAATTATGGGCGGTTAGGATTCAAAAGTACCAGGACAACCGAAAAATGTGAATGTTTTTCCCGGGCAGGAATTATGAGCGCTAAAGATTCATTATGCACCTGAGACCAGAAACATGTCAAAGTATTTCTTTGGCTGAAATTATGAGCGCTAAAGATGTACAAGCCACCAGGAGACCATAAACATGTCCAAATGTTTCCGGCGTTGGAATTGTGACCGGATACAATTCAAAAGTACCTGGAGAACAGAAATATGTTGTAGTGTTTCCAGGGCTGAAATTGGGAGCGCTCAAAATTCACAACTACAAGGAGAACAGAACGATGTTAAAGTATTTTTGGGCTAGAATATTTTTTGTTCTTTTTTTTACCGTCGAACAGAAATATGTATGTTGAAGTTTTTTCCGGGCTCCAATTGTAAACGCTATAGATTCACATGTGACAGGAGCCCAGAAACATGTTGAAGTATTTCTTTGGCTGAAATTATGAGCACTAAAGATTTACAAACATGTGGAAATATTTCCGGAGCAAGAATTATGAGCGGTAAGGTTTCAAAAGTACCAGAACAACAGAAAAATGTGGAGGTTTTTTCCGGGCAGGAATTATGAGCGTTACAGATTCATTATGTACCAGGAGACCAGATACATATCGAAATATTTCCAGGGTTGGAATTGGGAGCAATTAAGATTCAAAAGTACCAAGAGATTAGAAATATGTCGAAGTATTTGCGGGACTGTAATTATGAGCGCTACAGATTCACAAGTAGATACCAGGAGACCAAAAACATGTCAAATTATATTTTCGGCAGTAATAGTAAGCGCCAAAGATTCACAAATACTAGGAGACCAGACACAGGTTTTAATGTTTCCGGCGCTAGAATTTTGAGTGGTTAGGTTATTCAAAAGTACTACGAGAACAGAAATATGTAGCGGTTTTTTTCGGGCTGTAATTATGAGCGTAAAAGATTAACAAGTACCAGGATACCAGAACCATGTCGAAGTATTTCCGAAGCTGGAATTGTGAGTGGTTAACATTTAAAAATACCAGGAGAACCGAAACATATAGAAGTTTTTTCTGGGCTGGAGTTATGAGCGGTAGATTCACAAGTACCAGAATACTAGAAACATGTCGAAGTAGTTCTGGAGCTGAAAGTACGGACAGTAAAGACTCGCAAACTAGCAGAAAAGAATCATGAATGTGAATATCCGAGAATGAGAATATGGCCACGAAGAAGTTGCGCCCCACCTCTACAGTCTACGCAGACGAATTCGCGGGCGAAGTGCTAGTATGACAATAATTATGACCATAATTGGTGTTTTTTCATTTGATTTTGTTTCAATTATTGCCATATTACGGTAGTGTGGTCGTAGTATTACAGAGATCTCTCTGAAAAGGTTAGTCTCGCTTAGTAAGCAAGTAAACATGTGATGGTAGAGACAGTGTTCTTAGACCGACTAAAATTGTCGTTATATTGCTTGAAACTTTCACTTATCATTCACACATGAGTTTCTACGTTGTAATACTTCTCAGCCGTTCTGTAATCTCTTCGCTATCCATATCGCATCGCTGTCTGTGTGCCAGAAGCTTTACAACCGCAACGCGGTTTTCAAAGCAGCTGCGTTGCGGTATGTTTGCCGAAAAAATGTGCTGCGAAATATCAAACATTGGGCATGGTTTGGGAAAGTTGTTACGATGAATTCATGATATTTTAGTGATGAGATTTGAAGTTTGCAATTAGTAAGGAAAACGGAAAGGAATAAAGAAAAGCAGTTTATTTGGCGCACGCAATACACAATGTGGGAACAAAGATAAAGAGACTTAGGCAGCGCTACCACGTGTGCGAAGTTTTTTTTTACTGAGGACAAGCCCGGCACACATTTCCAACCACTGCAACTCCTGAAAGCCAGAATAAACAATGGCGACCGCCAGAAAAACGCCGAGCCAATGAAGCCCGACAAGTCCTGAAGAAACGATTCAACTGTCTGGGAACCCGCAACGAAATTAATCAGAAAAGTACAGCAGAGGAGTAGGAAAAAAAATATAACCTCCACTTCCCCCCAAGCAGGAGATAGAATAGAGCTAGGCCAATAGGCACCAAGGGATATATACGACTGGGTAAAGCCCAGTTTGCCAAGCACCACGGAATATGTATTAACACTAAAACTAATGGGTCCTAAATTGTGAGCTACTTAATGTGCGAAGACGCGTAGCGAGGACTGTGTTTAAAATAAAATAAAATAAAATGTTTATTTCAATTACAACGGGCATTTCCATACATATTACTGGAGATCACCTTTTAAGCAAAGAATTGCTTGTATTAGGAGACTCCGCACTTCCACTTTACATTTTTTACAATTGAAATGTAGACAATGTACGAGTAAACATACCAGACTAAAAAAATAAAAATAAAGGGTAACTTATAAATACTAACGGCTCTGAAGAAAAAGCCCAGATCGCGCGTGTACGTGTGATGTGTGTCACGAGTGTGTGAGTGATTATGAGTGTGAGTGTGAATAGTGTAGGTGTGTGGTGCGTGAGTTATAATAATTATAAGCAATGCTTAGTTCATTTACCCTAATTAATATCATTATATCCAGCATTACTTACGAAGGTGTGTCTATTTATTTATTTATCTTTTTTAGTAGTTACGCTGTCACGCCTAGACGGCTGAACATATTTTACTGAAATTTGAAATTTGGGTAAATCGCACCATGGGATCGAGACCATGCGGGTGAAGCCGGAAGTCGATGTCAGTATAAGTAGGTGGAAGCGTAGGTCCAAGTGAAGGTTGTCGGTTATCGGTTTGTTTGTTTGTTTAGAACCAATAGAATCGTTTACTGAGGATTAGTAACTATTATTTTTAACAACACACCCTTAGCTACGTGTCGCACTATAAAACAATGACTTTGTGTGCCCCATGGATGCGACAGTTCATTTTTGGATCCAAACATGAACTTGAGATGAAACTGGAATTTCCATACCAAAAAAAAAACATTGCATTGCTCAATTTTTGAAATGCTGACACCTAAATAATTGCTACTAAATTACTAATAAATTAATACGCATTTATGCGAAGATACAATTTCTTCTCACAAATATTTCTTGGACTTTTAGAGATTAAAAAACAAAACCCTTACAAACATACGCACATTTCATTATTATAAACACTAGTGGACGTCACTCGGTTTCACCCGCGTAGTTCTCGTTCTCGTGGGAGTGCGGGGATAATATATAGCCTATGTTACTCCCTGATAATGTAGCTATCCAATGCTAAAAGAATTTTTCAAATCGGTCCAGTAGTTTCGGAGCCTATTCAATTCAAACAAACAAATCTTTCCTCTTTATAATATTAGTGTAGATATGCAAATTAAAAATACCAAATAGAAAAAAACTACAAAATTACATGCTGAGAAACAAGCTCAATTATGAAAGCCCTCGTCTATACTCATCGTAAACACAAATCAGCAGATTAAGAACAATTTAAAACGATTACCACATGTTAATATACTGCAGAGCTCGAAAGACGTACTGTCCTGGCCAAGACATCAAGAATTCAAGTTCGTGTTTACTATATCAAAATTGTACTCGAAATGATGAATTTAACGTGAGAATGAAGAGCGTACCACCAAATTAACCCGACAAAATATTCCTTAGTGATTTCTATTATCAACTAGTGGACGTCACGCGGTTTCACCCGCGTAGTTCCCGTTCTCGTGGGAGTACGAGGATAATATATAGGCTATGTTACTCCCTGATAATGTAGCTATACAATGTTAAAAGAATTTTTCAAATCGGTCCAGTAGTTTCGGAGCCTATTAAATTCAAACAAACAAATCTTTCTTCTTTATAATATTAGTATAGACTATACAACTATACGTGGTGGATATCCCACCCACACGCACAATACGTTTTGGGAACACATTAATTATGCGTACGGCTAAGGAGTGGCATTCCCTGCCGAAGTCTGTGTTTCCTGCACATAGCTACAACCTGGGAGTCTTTAAGTCAAGAGAGAATAGGTTACTTCTAGGCAAACGTGCTCCATCTTCGACCACATCATCGCTTACCATCAGGTGAGATAGTGGTTAAACGTATGCCTATCAATAGTAAAAAAAATACAATAAATGCGTAAGTTTGGATGGATGAATTTACATTGTGTAACAGAATAAACGCAATACCTCTTAAAGGGCCATTTTACTCGTTATTATGAACAACTTTTACTATGGGACCATACCCGATATCATCATCATATCAGCCGAAAGACGTCCACTGCTGGACATAGGCCTCCCCCAAGCGTCGCCACAACGACCGGTCTTGTGCGTCTCGCATCCATTGGCTACCCGCGACCTTCACCAGGTCATCGTTCAACCTTGTGGGAGGTAGACCGATGACCTTCCAACGTTACGTCTTCCGGTACGCGGTCGCCACTCCAGAACTTTTCGGCCCCATCGATCATCTGTTCTGCGAGCAATGTGCCCTGCCCTGCCCGAAATCGCGAAGAGAAAAATCAGCTGTTCAATACATTTTGTCGAGTTCTGCGCACAAAGTTTCGCGATTTCAGTGGTGGCCTCATAGCGAATGTTGATCATAATGTGAGTACAACTACGCCTTAAGTGGTATTTCTTTCATTTCGTTCATTCTGTTATACGTTGTATGTATGTTTGTTACTCAATCACGCCAGAACGGCTGAGCGGATCTAGATAAAATTTGGCATAGAGATAGATTATAGTGTGGAATAGATAGTGTTTTCTTGAGATAATTTTTAATTAATAATAATAATTAAATCACGCAGGCCACTGGTAAAAACTAGTAACATTTCGTAGGTAAATTACGTTGTGAGTGGTAATGATAGGGGTTTCTGACATCATCATTTCCATCATGTTTAGACTTCGGAAGTCCAAAATTATGGTGTCATTACACCATAAATATGTGATAGTTTGGTGTCATTATGTGTATTTAAGTTGTAACATGATTATTTTTGGAATGAAAATGAAACTTTGACGTGTGTCGATAAATCTGTGTTCGTGTGGGAATAAAAATGGCGGAGATGTCATAGGTATGAATAAACGAGGCATTAAGGGGAAACAATGCCGGAGATTTGATCAGATTTTGTATGTTAGTAAGTAAGTCATAATTCGAGGTTTGGCTCTCGCCTGTTTTCTCCTCCAATATTGGACCAATTTTAGAGATATTTCATGAACTGAATAAAAAGAATATGTACTGTGTCCCTATGTTTTCCTTTTTTTTTGATGATATATTAACCATATAAGCACTAGAACCCTCAAAATTGTCCGATAAGTCGCTGTCAACAGAGCCCTAGTGTACAAATTTGGCAACCATTAATGAAAAAAACTGGCCAATTGCGAGGGTTCCGAACGAATTTTTTTTTTAACATGTTATTGTAACACTATAGACTTCTTATAGGTTTTCCTGTAATCTATAGGTAAAGATCTATTATCTCCTTAATTTTCAAAATTTTAGGCTTAGTAGCTTCGAAGATAATTCTTCGAAGGTAATTTTTCGATTAATTTCTTGAATAACGTAAAAACCATTTATTTTAAAATAATGAAAAAATAATAATTAAAACCCTCAGGGTAAGCCCTTTCATTTGATATGTCACACGATATTGTTCAAAAAATTTTTCTATTAATTTTCTAGTTTGACCCCCAAAAGTGAACCCCATACTAAAAAAAATATTATGAACGTAACACGTCCGTGTTTGGGTCACAGAAGTCCATATGAATACCAAATTTCAATAGAATCGGTCCATTGGATCCGGAGAAAACTGGCTATGACAGACAGACAGACAGACACCCGAGTGATCCTATAAGGGTTCCGTTATTTGTTCGGAACCCTAAAGAGAAAAACATAGAGACACAGTATACATACTTCGTATTCAGTTTGTGGAATATCTTTTAAATCGGTCCAATATTGGAGGAGGAAACAGTCGAGAACAAAACCTCGAATTATGACTTTTTATAAACAAAGTCTATGCGCCCGCATTTCTTCCTATGGGGCCACGAATATTTTATGAGCCGACTATGATCTACAGGAAACAAGATAAAATTAATTATCTTTCCTCATGGTGGTATCTTACTATCGGCTTATCTATACTAATATTATAAAGAAAAAAGATTTGTTTGTTTGAATAAAATAGGCTCCGAAACTACTGGACCGATTTGAAAAATTCTTTTAGCATTGGATAGCTACATTATCAGGGAGTAACATAGGCTATATATTATCCCCATACTCCCACGGGAACGGGAACTACGCGGGTGAAACCGCGTGACGTCCACTAGTTTATCATAAGCCGATAGTAAGAAAACCTCCGTAAATAGGAAGAAGAAAAGTTGAGTTTTTCTTTACTTTTTCAGTTAAATGGCTAAATAAACCGATTAATATGTAGAGAGAAGATTGTTTGCTTATTTAAATACATGTAATCTCAGGAACTTATCTGGTAACGATAAAAAGATAACATCACTGATATTAAGCTACACTATCGTTAACTGTCACACTTTTAATCCCGGAAAATATCCGGATTTTTTCTGAATAGGCTATAGGAGCGAAGCCGCGAGATAAGCAAATAGATACCTATCCTATATCTATACTAATATATAAAGCTGAAGAGTTTGTTTGTTTGTTTGCTTGAACGCGCTAATCTCAGGAACTACTGGTCCGATTTGAAAAATTATTTCAGTGTTAGATAGCCTATTTATCGAGGAAGGCTATATCGCTATATATCATCACGCTAAGACCAATAGGAGCGGAGCAGTAATGAAAATTGTGACGCAAACGAAGTTGCGCGGGTCAGGTAGTCTTAACATATATAAAATTCTTCCTTTACTGAGTGAGTGACTGACAGGCAACGCACAGCCAAAACTACTGGTCGTAGAAAGCTGAAATTTGACACGTAGGTTCCTTGGGGAGTGTAGGGCAGCACTAAGAGAGGATTTCCCGAAAATCCTACGGGAACGGGAAAAAACGGGATATGCGCGTACGGAGTCGTAGGCAAAAGCTAGTAAAGACATAAACAAAACTAGGTATAAATAAATAAGAACAAAGAAATCTCCAGTCGATTACTACAGCCATTTATAACAGTATCTCCCTAATGTAATGAAGGAACAAATGTGTAGAGATAACATAAATTAATGGCGCCCTAGTGTGTTACTTGTCTGGTACAATGTCTTGCTTCGTACAATAATTACTGAAATAATGAGTAACTTAATGTTACTCCCGCTGTGAATGGGAATTGTAATATTACATACACGTTGAATTTATTTAAAGGCGGAGATACTTGAGAGTAGCTGATTTTAAAATGAGAATCACGTCTAAACGGCTATTTGTATTTTTTGGAAAAAATATATTTTACATTAGACTATTTTCTTAATAATTTAATGACTTAAAATTTTGAGTTTTATTCGTGCAACATAGTGAAATTAATTTCTAAAGTTATGTCTAACACGGACATAAAAACGACAATCGGATCACAACCGCCGGGCGCATTTTAATGGAATTTACACTATCTCAAAGACAATTTAAGTATCTATATTTTAATATACAGCTATTTTTCAAGTCTTAGAATAATAAGGTAAGTCCAAAAACTAACGAATTTTGGGTCGCGCGGGTGTTAAACAAGTGCGCGTTTTGTTCCCTCAAGGTCGCTGGCGTATGTCGTCGCCTTAATAGTAACTATTTTTTGACCCTGGCGTTGCTCGCGTTAAAACAACGTGTTACAGAATGAAAGCAATAACTGAAAAGGGGTAATTGAACTCATAATTATGAACGACTGTAACAGTGTGGCCAACCCCAAAATCTTGAAAAAAAAACAGCAATTCAGTAGATACATTCTGTCCAGTTATGCACTCTAAAAGGAAAACTCTCTCCTAAAAGGAAAACTCTGGAAGTACAGATCAGACTATGAAAATTCTTTTAGTGTGAGGAAGCTACTATATTCACTGATGTCCGTTAACTGGATAACGGATAGATAAACGACCGATAAAGTACATCTGAAACCGAGCATGAGTGTCATGGGCTACTTTACAGGAATCCCGAAAAATTTATGGTTCTTATAGAACACGGGGAACCAGCCAAAAAAGTTTGTTTTTCTATTTTGGTTTTTGAGTAATAATACAGTAAACAATAAAATGGACAGAAAGAGATATTTGTCTATTAAAATTTAAAACCATCACGCGCACTTCTTGAAAAACAGATTGCTTTTTAAGTATTTCAGGAACCATACGGTCGATTAAAAAATATTACAAATATCAAGAATGGTCTAAAAATACAGTTTTTTTTTATGGTTGCATTTGTAACAAAGTCCTGTTAAAAATGGTTATCTTAAGAAGAAATGCTGGCGGCGAGACTTTGTATGTAAAAAGTCATAATTCGAGATTTGGCTCTCCACTGTTTTCTCCTCCAACATTGGACCGATTTAAGAGATATTTCACAAACTGAATAAGAATGATATATACTGTGTCCTTATGTTTTCCTTTTTAATGATTTATTAACCGAATAAGCACTAGAACTCTCTCAAAATGCTTAAAATTGTCCGATAAATCGCTGTCAACAGAGCCCTAGTGTATAAATTTAGCAACTATTAATCAAAAAAGGAAAACATAGAGACACAGTTTACATTCTTCTTATTCAGTTTGTAAAATATCTCTTATATCGGTCCAATATTGGAGGAGAAAGCAGTCGAGAGCCAAACCTCGAATTATGGCTTTTTACCTACAAAGTCTCGCCGCCAGCATTTCCTCTTAATCATCAATGCGTTTGAAGTTTATATTCTACTTTATTTAATATAGCCAAACGCAGAACAACTAGCAACTGACATCCCACCCACACGCACTAAACGTTTTGGGAACACATTCATAGTGCGTACAGCTAAGGAGTGGAATTCCCTGCCAGAGTCTGTGTTTCCAGATAGCTACAACCTGGGAGTCTTTAAGACAAGAGTGAGTAGGTTGCTTCTAGGCAAACGTGCTCCATCTTCGACCGCATCATCGCTTATCGCCATCAGGTGAGATTGTGGAACGTATGCCTATATATAGTAAAAAAAACTGAATCAATAACTCTAAGGACAGTTTAGCCCCAAAATAGCTGAGTCACCAGCGTCGCTGTCAGTTTAAATATGTATAAATTACCTGCGGTCATTTTGTCCATCGATTCGTCCGGTTCCGATACCGTGTGGCATGTGACGGTTAAATATTTTAGTTTACATACCACGTTGGTGGGTAATCATGACGTTTTGGTAAACAGTTCTATTATCATTTGTTTGTGTGGTAATAGTTTATGACTTTAGGTTGTATTTTTTAAGTCAATCTCCTCCTTGTTTTTCGTTTTTAATAAAAAAAAGTTGTATATTTATTTTAGGTAGGAGGATTTCTTACGGGCGTCATCAGTAGAAAATTGGAAATATCTTCAGCGCATCGCATCATACGAGCCACATAAGAGCGAGTGAAGCATGCTCGAAACCTTTAACATCTTGCCTCCTGTGTGCTAGGAATAATAACACTAGTTAACAAGGTTTTTATCCTGGAACGGAAAAGTGTTTATTCTTAATTAATGATGTGCTGCAAGTTTAGAAAAAATATATTAAAAAATTCCAACACGTCACATTTCGAAAATACTCCACATATATTTTTGCAAAGATAACGAGACTAAAAATGAATTAGTGTCGACGTTTTTGATATTTTTTAATAATCCAAATGCTTTTTTTAGCACCTTTGAAATATTAAAAAAGCTGCTTGGACATCCGCACGTGTAATTTAACCCTTGGTTTTATGATTAAAGCCAAATGCTTTTAGCGATAGGAGTAACAATCAGTTTCGTGGTTGCATGGTTGGTCTTTATCATTTGCTTGCAATTTAAACAATCTATTTAAACTTGCATTCCAGCAGCTTAGCGTTCTTCTACATTTTTCAATAAACACTTGAGAAACCCACTTTTATCCCGATGAGAGACCGGAATTTTCAAGTAATAAAAGATAGGCATATTTGAGTGTTTTCTTTATAGAATATTTTTTCTTAGATACAATAAGTTCACCAAAAACAGCCAGAATGTACTCTAACCAACCTTTTTGACCTTTTGAAAACACACATTTATCAAAATGAAGACTAGCTATTTCGGAACAAACTTGTGGGTAGTCGAAACTAAAAGGGGTCGATATCTTCCATCTATGACGTTATAAAATTAATGCAGCTAATTAAAAAAATATGTAATTTACTGCAAGAACATTTTTTTTTTTTTGTAAACTAGTGTAACCTATAAGGCTTTATTCTTAATATGCATGCTATTATTATTAATTATTTATTATGAAAGCCAGGGGGCCGGATGAGCTCTAGCCAAATTGGCAAACTTATCAACGACAACAATTAAGACGACGACATACGCCAACGACCTTGAGGGAACAAAACGCGCGCTTGTTTCACACCCGTGCGACCCAAAATCCAGTTGTTTTTTTACGTTCCTTATTAATCTGCGACTTTTAAAAATTGTCAGATATTAAATTTTCTTTGAGATCGTGCAAATTTCATTAATAAACGCCCAGCGCGGGCGGTTTTAGTCCGACTGTGGTTTTTATGTCCGTGTTAGACATAACTTTACGAATTAATTACACTATGTTAAACGAATAAAACTCAAAATTTCCATAGATCAAATTATTAAGAAAAGAAAAGTCTACTGTACATTTATATGTATACATATATTGAAAAAAAATTACAACTAGCCGTGATTCTCATCGGGTATCTGCACCTTAATACCTAAATGTAAGGGATAGAATACGTGACTTTTCGGTGGCGGGTGTCCATCCCATTCATTTAAGAATTTAAACATTCATTTGTGCTCATAGAAATTAGGATTTCATTTATCTAGATCCTATTGAACAGGCAGCCTCGCGTCACCTTGCTGACCAACATTTTACAACAAATGAGCTTTTGTCGCTAAGTTCGAACGATTCGTGATTTGAATATAAGCTTTGTTACTAAAAAAATAGCGTCTGGCGAAACATATGCATATAAACAGCTACAAAAGAGGCGGTTTGAATGACCACGATAATATTTTTGTGAACACGCTTTCGTCGTTTTTAACAATTATTTATCTGAACCTTTTTGCGGTCCGTCCCCGGGTCCGTTTTGCTTAAAATAACGGCCCGCGTATTACTAATTCATGGTATCAAGAGTTCTTTATTTTGATACGTAGGGATTTGTTTGTATTTCATGCAGCTGCCATCTGGGATGTACCCTTGGGGTTGACCATTTACAGATATTGAATGGGTACTGAATTTCATTTTGTTTATGGGTATCTGTTTTACCTTTTGCTGTTATTTTGTACTACTAACAGTTTTACTTTTTTTAAAGATGGGAAATCATCAAATGACTCCTTCTGCTCTAGGTGGAGCGAAAGGGAGTGTCAGACTCTGACTGACTAAAATCCATGCGTGTTCCTTCTAATTCCCTTTGCGTTCCAGGGCCGCGGTGACTCTTTCGAACAAATTCCGCAACCCCAGCAGAACAGTTTAACCTAGGCCTTATTTAAAACAACTGACAACAATAACTGAATTTCCGTTTTTAATTTTTCCCATTTTTAAAGATGTGACATTCATGTGAAATATCACATTTTCGCTACAAGAGCTGTTACATAAAACAGAAAATGTATGAAAGCAAAATTGTCACCTGTCGCCGTTTGTTTCATCAAATAGAACCCTGGGGCATCTACACTAATATTATAAAGAGGAAAGATTTGTTTGTTTGTTTGAATTGAATAGGCTCCGAAACTACTGGACCGATTTGAAAAATTCTTTCAGCAATGGATAGCTACATTATCGGGGAGTAACATAAGCTATATTTTATCCCCGTACTCCCACGGAAACGGGAACAACGCGGGTGAAACCGCGTGACGTCCACTAGTATTTAATAAAGCTGACTGGTGACAAATGTCAAGCGACAATCTGACAATTCCACAATATTGTACGTTTATTTCATAATATTGTCTGCTTTATTAAACAACACCTGTCGCGAAATTGTGACAATTATGTCAGTTTTTGACAAAGTCGCATTGTTAGTTACATTATACAGGGCCCTGGTATCGGAAGGGTTAAAATAAAACAAATTTTACGTTCGTTACCGTTATTATTGGATAATTTAAAATGCATTTCGGCACTTAAAGGTACCATTTACATGTCTTTATCTAAACATACATTTAGACTTGTAAAGATTTGTTTTGTTCATAAACTTATACCCGTTTTGGAAATATAAAATAAAATAGCTCTTTTACTAGTATAAAATAAAAGTTAGAAAGTTATACAAAAGAAAATATTATGCTAAAATAAATTAATTTCAAGTTTTTGTACATTCATGACTCCGGTCCTATTTAAATCTGTTTAAATTAAACAATATTTTGCATGTATGAGTAAAAAAGTAAGTAAAAATATTACATAAAAGAAATAAAACAGGCTAACTAAATACGGATCAAAATGTCTGTTTTGATTTTTCTCGTCGACGAGTAATTCCAGTGAAACAAGAGTTTAATAAAAATGACCGAGTCAAAAGGTTTTCACAAAAAATAAGCCATGTTTAAAAAAAAAAGAATCTAGAGGTATTTATAATTTATCATCTTTTGTTTTAAACAAAACCTGATTTTTACAAATTCGGATAGGTACTTGGTTTTTGAGAGAGCGATAGGGAATATGTACAGGCAGAGTGCTCACTACACTTTGACAGTTGATAGTGATGTCCCGTATGCAAAAAGTGTCAACCATCTGGTACAGTCAGTTGAGTTTGGACTTTGACTTAACTTTTGGCATACCTACCTACCACGTCTTACAGGGCCTGCAGTCTCGATATAGGTAAGTTACCAATCGCCGACTGACCGAATTCGGTCGATGAGTCCTAACGATTTGAAAAACCTGATATTTGGTAGTCTGTATATTCAAAGCTAGCGAATTCATCGCTAGCAAATGTCAAATTAGTGAAATTAGTCGTAAACTTTTGCGAACCTTGCGTCTTATTTTGACAGCCCGCTAAGCGTATCGATATTATTCGGTAGGCATGACAACGGTATTATGCCGATGACAGAAATCGCTATCAATGTCGAGACTGCAGGCCCGCTGACAATTAGCACTCTGTCATAATCATGGCCGAAGGGAAGCAGTGACATCTTTTAGGTACGTTATAATTATCTACTTTTACTTTGATAAGTTTAACACCAATCTTAAAAAATGTTTTCATTAAAATCACAATAAATACTAATTTACTTTCGCAACTCGAGTTACATTCTACTTGAGCGTGATTGTTTAATCGGATAAGGCTAATTATAATTGAGTATTTCATTTTAGTTGGGTATTTATATATTTATTTCTGTACATTTTGGTGTAAGATTATTTTTAATACTTTATTGGGAAAAACAGCACCGATCTTTACATGGTAATCTTTTACAGTGTATTTTAGGTATTAGACTGAGTAACAAGTAAGTTCAACAGCAGGATAAACTCGAGTCGCTCCTTAATAATAAGCACTTTGGAATCTAATATCTATACTTTACATAGCATTACAACTAATCTACATACACTTAGAAAATCTACATAATTACAAACGTTTTCACTAAGAATCTAGACTTTTCGAATTTTTCAGAGATCTAGGTGGTTGTACAGTTTTATTTTTTTTGTTCTTATTATCTAAGCTGAATGTGTCACTAGAACTTGAGGGGGGCGTGCTGAAGACTGAGTTTTTCGAGCTAGGCACACTGTTCCCCGGAGAGACACCACTGTCCGTACTGACCGACGCGGGGCTGGGACTGTCACTCACGTTATTACACACTGTGAGCTCCTGACCAGGGATGGACACGATCTGACCTATCGGCTTCTGCCTGACTAGATTTATGCTTTGGCACACGTTATTCTTCACTTCACTTTCACTCGGGTCCTTTTTGTGGTATCTCGTCAGAGTCCCGGCGGAACCTGCCGAGTTCGGCCGGTACATCGGCATGAACTGCGACTGCGAATAGTACTGCATCTCTGAGGGCGTCTGGCCTTGGACCCACGGGCCCATGGTGGAGACTACAGGAGGCATGTGAGTCCACATGGGCATCTGGACCATGTGGGTTCCATCTGCCATGGGACTGAAACCGGGAGCTACGGGCACCGGCATGGGCCTCACGACGCCCACAGGAGTCGGCGCGCTGTGCGGTCTCATCGCAGGATGTCCATACTGACCCACATACTCTTGTCCCTCATACATGGTGTTTGGTGGGGGATTTTGCGAGTAATCTATATTAGGGAACACTGTGTGTGGGCTTCTCTGTAGATATGTGAACATTTGCTGCTGAGCTTGCTTCATGGCAACGTACTGCTGCAGATGCATGGCAGTCTGCTGCCTTTGCTGAGCGATATCCTGGGCCATCGTCATCGTGGAGTTACCGTGTATGTAGTAGATATGTGGCTGAGGGGTCCCTTGAGTAACTGGTGACTGTCTCTGGGTATTATTATGTTTGCTGTTGTCTACCACATTGTTCTGAGGATCCTGGTATTCTTCCGGTGGTGCAATATACTTGGGAGGAGATGGCGGCGTCACCTGCTGTGACATCGGGTAACTTATGATCTGGGCTATGTACGGCTGCTGAGATTTAGCCGAGTGTGCTGGACTGTGTGTTTGGAATGTAGGGTTAAATGTTATCTGAGACATGTCTTGGCCTGGTTGGCCTTCTGGGTTATTGTGATTAGCTCTGTACTCATTCGCTTCATTTTTCCTAGGCTTTTGATTGTAAGGCGCTACTTTTGGGTTGTTCTTCCAGTTTGCTCCGGCACTTTGTGGCCTTTTGACAGGAGATTTGGTGGGATCATGCCAGTTGTCTCCGTTGATTTGGCGTGGATCCGGCGCGTGGTGAGATTGCGCGCTGTGGGATCTTCTGGGTGGTGGTGACATGCCGTCGGGGATATGTTGCTGCCTGTAGCATCGTCTGCCCGACCCCGGGCTGTTCTGTCGTTCTGGAGGTTGTGGCATCGGCCTCGGGACTCTTCTCCTGGCTGGAGTGGGCGGACTCGGCTGCGATGGTGAGGAATGTGTGGATAGTGAAGCTGACCGCCATTGATCTATCAGTATCTTTCGGCGCTCGTGCTCTATTCGAATTTCTGTTTCGCTGGATGAGTCGTAGTCTCTACCCTGTAAGTTGAACAAAGTGTGTAAAAGTTATTTATTTTTAATTGAATAGGTTTTTCAAAGTTTGTAAAATAAGAAAAAGTTACCTTTTCAATTTTCTCGTCCAGCATCTTAAAGAAATCTTGCTGACTGGCCGACACCTCGCTGTAACAAAAGTTCAATTTATTTTGCCACCCATACCACAAAATACCGCCTGGCTTTGGTTAGAGTTTTTCTGTACATATTTAGTCTGTTAAAAGTAAAATAATGAAGTTTTATGATTATGTACTATGAGTGCTCTTACAAGAAAAAAAATCTTGACTTTTAGATTTTTACTCTAGTACCTTCAGGCAGATCACTGCTAAATTAGGTCCTATTAAGATCTTCTTTTGTTCTATCTCATTTATCTTATAAGTATGCCATATTAAGAGCATGTACTCACACGACAGGCTGGTGGTTGGTGAGCGGCAGGATGTGCTTGGTCTGTTCCTGTTCATCCTCGTGATCATCGGGAGGCGGCGCGCCTCCTGCTGGGCCCTCCTCCTCGTCCGCATCCTTGTCTGCTGCGCCTGCGCAATAAGAAAACACAAAAGTTGTAGTTATAAGTAATGACATTGAAACATCTTACACAGATTTAATCGTCTACCTAAGGAACTATTGAATGTTAGAATTTATGCTACTTTCGTCTCAGGAGTGATTATATAAACCCGCTAATGTGATTCTATTGTATGTCCCACTTGGCCACTATTTTGTGATGCTAGGTCCCAGTTGGGCGCCATTATAGTGTTAATTGATTGTTGGGCGCCAATTGTCAAAACTGTAAAAATTGATGTCTTGCTTGGCTGTCTTCAATATAACACCATAAACTAAATTATATTTTATTGATATTTCAGTACTTAATTCAACTGCCTATCAAAATAAATAGAAGTAGACAGCGAAAACATAATTATATAACGAGCAAGAATACGTAATCTTTATAAGTAAAATCCTCAAACACATATGTAAACAAACTGCCAACAAAGAATCAGATGTAGCTATAAATATGAGTATAACGAGCATCTGTTACGAAGATGTTATGTTCAAAACTTTGGAGGACAAGACGTCTTGCGCATCATAAGAATTATTGCTGAGGCCTCGAAGACAGCGGTTGTAGATGAAAAGGAAAGTGGAAAACCAAGGAGAGTTTAACTTTTGGTGCCTGTAAATTACTCTTTGACGGTTGCTTGACAAAGAATTATTGTTATAGGTAAGTTTAATTTTTTGCACATTCCTCGCAGAACAGATGGTCGATGGGGCCGGAAAGTTCTGGAGCCGGGACCGCGTACTGGAAGACAGCCTTGGAAGGCCTCCCTCAAGGTTGATCGATGATTTGGCGAGAGTTGCGGGTAACCGATGGATGCGAGACGCACAGGACCGGTTGTTGTGACGACACGCGCGGGGAGGCCTATGTCCAGCAGTGGAGGTCTTTCGGCTGGTATAATGATGATGAAGTTTAATTTATTTGGTAGCTGTACACCGCAAACTACCATCCTCGTTCTTTAAGTCCACGTAAAGGTTGCCTTGTGAATACCATTGTCACCAATAAGACCACCACTGCGCCCATAAAATTAAGTATGTGTCATAGAGATGTGTAATTATTTTTAAGTTGCTATGTATTCTATCTATCAACCGTCTTGATTTTTCAGCTCTTATACCAATATAATATTTAGAGATGGCACTCTTTTCCATACGTTACATTGAAAAATAGGTACATTCTTCTTCCATACGTTACATTGAAAAATAGGTACATATGTAATTTTCAGTAAAGAAGCTAAACGGCGCATTATTATGCTCCGATCAATAAATTCGCTGTAAGTAGAAGTTTTTTACTGTTTCTAGTTAAAATTGTGGCCCCACTTGATGCTTAAGTTTTGTAAGTAAGTACTTGTACCTACGTGTAGATTTGGAATGCTTAGCTATCGTTCCATGTCTTCATATACAGATCCAAAGCGAACTCTATGTCTCTTTAAATTATGTTGATATATTGATAGATGCCTTCCTCAATACTTCGTTTCTCAGTAATGAAATCCCATTCTTCAACATAACGAGTATTCCATTCATTGATCAAGACGTACCCGGATGTCTTTTATTCGTCGTAAGATGGGTTACCGCCATAATAAACACGTACTACCCACTTTAATGGCGTCGGAATCGTTTTGAGCTCAGTTTTATGTGCCCGCGCAGGTGTGAACCTATTTGTTCATAACCTCTTTTGTGTCAGCTTATGTAGGTTAAAAGGGGACTGGCTGAATAGGTAATGTTGCGTAGTTAGCATTGTGTTAAGTTATTGCGTCTTATTTTATCGTTCAATGAAATTGTAAGGGTCCATATAAAAAGGTTTAACAGTCTATTTGAATGATATTAAAATTATAGGGTCCTTGGAAAATCACACGGTGTTTTGAAACAAGTATATACGGAACTGACGCTATAAAAAGGGCCATCTTGCTCGCGATTCTACATTAAAATGTCATAAAAATCGAGTAAAATGCATGTTAAATGCAATACATAATTCATTACAGTTATGTTTAGCTAAAACATCAGGAGAAAATACTATTTTCTTATTTTAAGGCACTTCGCCTCAACGCGTCTCACCGCCGGCAATCAGCGAGTAGCAAGTGAAGCTTCAAACTCGAAACGAGTTGGCGAGCAGCGAATAGCGAGTGAAAAGATTCGATAGTTTTGATGATCGGCTTTCAGCGAGTGCTTTTGTGCGACGGGCTTTTACTAGCAAAACTCGCTCCGGCCCGCACTATAGGTAGAAAATACCGCTGTTTGGTGAGTTCTGACCACCAAGCGAGCATCGCCGAGCGAGTGTCACTGAGCGATTACAATCTTTGATAGCTTTTGTCGCTGCGATCAACTAGAGGTAAGAGCCGCTCGCCGGTAGTGTGAACAGCCAGTTACCGACTATGAATGTATGTGTCTCTTTTACTCACACGAGATCTATATCTTTTGTTCCTTTCCTCAGCGAGCAAATAGTCGATAGCTACTCGCTTCCTCGCCGGCGGTGTCAAAAACATCTCTAATATCCCTTCACTTTGACAAGTTTTTGATTGTCACTGAGATGAAATTGCAACTTGAATTTGAACGATTGTTAAATAAGTAAGTTAGTGCCCATATTTTGCAAATATGGGTACAGTAGTTGGTGATACGCAGATAAAAGGTAGGTTCGGCAATATTTTACCAATAGGCATGAAAAGTTTTAATTTGACGCTAAGACAATAAAGGCTATTAACAAATATATTGAATAGTTTTAAATTACAACTTATCTAGATCACTGCAGCACAAAAAATCATATGAGACACTCTAATTATTAATACTAATTATTAATTAGAGTGCCTTCCTCGATAAATGGGCTATCAAACACTGAAATAATTTTTCAAATCGGACCAGTAGTTCTTGAGATTAGCGCGTTCAAGCAAACAAACAAACAAACTCACCATCCATACCGTCACGCTAAGACCAATAGGAGCGGAGCAGACGAAGTTGCGCGGGTCGACTAGTCCTCTCATATTCTCACTCCCCTACACTCCTCAAGGAATCTACATGCCAAATATCAGCTTTCTACGACAAGTAGCATTGGATGAGGACGACTGTGTTACCGTCAAATCGCGCCCAGAAGTAGTAATAATAATAATAATAACCCCATCGCCGTATCTCTACGTTGAGGTCGTGGTGGGGCTTGCGCGCCCTAATGAACCTTAGGTACTCATACTTAGGGTGAGGGGCCAGACAAAGAGAGATACAATCCGCAAGGCAGTTTTGTGGCGAACTGTTGGGCAGTAGCGACCCCACGGATCTGATCTCCCGGGAGAAGTCTTGTTCTTCATCTCCGGCTTGCCTTTATTGGCTGGCTGGAGTGAACACTGACGAGGAACAGAGCTTCCACCTCTTTCTTGCCTTAATCGGCCGGTCTGAGTGGAGATTCGCAAGAGCAAACGTGCTCGGGAGAAGGATGTATAATCCAGTAAGATGATGGTAGGGATCTTGACCGTACTTCCGGGATTGTCCTGATAGCCGTGGTATACCTCTCCACTCCTCTAGCACCTCAGTATATGTTGCCTCCTTGGCGCTACGTCACTTTGTGCTAGCGACCGTTTTCGGAGGCCCATTTATTGAGTGTGCAAGTCACCCCCTGCCATTAAAAAGCCGTGTATATTTTCAGTGGTCAGGCAGGGGCCAATAGATCTTTCATAGTATACGGTAACGAATCCACTAAACCACCCAAACCCATAGCATTTCATCTTTTGTTACCATATTCTGCAATAGTCCTGCTCCAACCGGGGATTGTCCTTGGGTATACTTTGATAGTGCATACAGGGATAATCGTCGGTTGGTGCCCCATTCCATTTGAAATGTCTAACAGGGCCTCTGCGAGTTGGCTTCGGCCCCTCGTACGCCTATCAAAGGACCGGGTCTCCAGGGACCCGAGAAAGTTAAAAATAAAAATAATAATAATTAATAAATAATAGAATATAGAAATAATTATTATATATTATTGTTTGTTTGTTATAAGTCGTCTGACAGTCACTCAGTAACGGAAGAGTTTTAATATTTAGATGATTGTATTTGAACCACCTAATCAATCTAAAACACAACTCAATACAAAACCTCACTTTGTCAACCTTCCAATGATCACTCGACTTCCACTGACCCTGTTCCTCTGTCCATTCCGGCTTCCAGTCCCACTTCCACTCCATTGTGTCCCCCACAAAAGAGCCCATAGTCCCGGCTCGCCATATGACGGGACGCATTCTCTATTCACGGGACAAATGTGGGACAAATAGAAGTCTATGAATTATGGAGTCTATTGAAAAGTTGCGGCAGACTTGTGTACATGGATGATATTGTCGGCCATTTTGTTTGAAATAATGTTTTCGCAGGCTGTTGTGTTTCTAATCTATGCTTATAATATTATCTATACTTACTTAACATATAAAGCTGAAAAGTTTGTTTGTTTGTTTGCTTGAACGTCCTAATCTCAGGAACTACTGGTCCAATTTGAAAAATTCTTTCAGTGTTAGATAGCCCGAGGGAGGCTATATATCATCACTCTACGACCAATAGGAGCGGAGCAATAATGAAAAATGTGACGCAGACGAGTTTAGTAGAGTTTGTTTGTTTGAACGCGCTAATCTCTGGAACAACTAGTCGTATTTAGAGAATTGTTCTTGTATATGATAACCACATTTATAAGGATGACTATAGGCTATACAGGAACGGAAAATAACGGTATATGCGCGTACAAAATCGCAGGCCAAAGTATGTAAGCTATATTTGTTGATATGACACGTTTTTAAAAGCTTGTCACAAGTTTTTTAATTTTAGAAAATATGGTCTCTTTAAAGGTGATTTATGACAGCAGCCTTAAAATATCTTTGATTTTCAATTTTTAATTTTTCCCTTTCGTTGAAAACACAAGGTGTACGTTAGTGAAGATTTCGTCGGCCAGGATATCAAAAAAGTGGATAGATAAATATGCGTTGTTGGGTTGTATAAGAAAATCCGAGAACTTGAGCCGAATATCGAAAATTGTATCAGCATGCTTTAGCTGACGAAAATTGTTTTTCATACCAGGAAACCTCTCAGCTTAGAAGGTAAATTACCAACATAATTTTCTCCTTTTATTTTTTAACGAAAAATCCTAACAAGTTTCTCAAAGTGATATAACATTAAACGACTTGTTTCGAAACATTCAAGGAGACCTCACTAAAGATTACAAAGTCCTTTAACAAAGTGTCCTTCGAGCCGGATCTTTATCGTTATTGACTTTATAGGCAGTTTAATTTGATGAATCGGTACGATTTTGAACTCTGTGCAAGTGATTTAAAGACAAATTTCGCTCGCTTTAGACAAAATCTGCTGATAAGCAAAAGCTTTGAATTTCAAGTCGTATTTTAGTTTCTGAAATATTTGATTTCATTTTGTAACGTAGGCACTCTCTTGCAACACTTACTTATATCGAGTGAATTTCAACTAAGGTTAGCATCAATGAAAAACGATAAAAAAAAACAACTAATTAAAATATTAAAAAAACACGCCTGCCATGTCCAAAAATGAATTAAAAACAAGCATTGGCCCAAAAATTTAAAACTGAAAAACAACTTTTTTGTTGCAGTCGGGGGACAGTAGGTACTCTGTAACATTTCTTTAATGGTCCCCCGACTGCAATAAAAAAGTTGTTTTTTGCAGCAAATTTTCATGAGAATAAAAAAAATATTTCCATATTTTTTATGATCCATGGCTACCCCTTTATTTTTTTGTAGTTTTAACGCAACGCTTCTAACGACCGATTTCGATGTATGTGGTATACATACATCGAAATCGGTTAAGGCGTTTAGGAGTTACGATGGAATAAAGAAACTCACAAACAAACAAACAAACATACATACATACATACATGAACCCTGAAAACATAACACTCCTTTTTTTAGGCAGTCGTGTAATAAATAGTGAGCCGCCCCGGCTTTGCATGGGTGTTTGCAATTTATACAACGTGTAACGAAATAAACGCTTATACTTCTTAGGCCTGAACTCCGCCAAAGCGAAGAAGAGACGAGCGGAGCAGAGATGTGTTTTAGAAAACCAAAAATAAAGAAATTCTGTTTTCTTTATTCACAGTTCACACATCTCGTCCCCACCCAGCTTAAGTGGATACCATTGAGCGGAGATGTATCATATTTGTATGGTGCGATGGAAACGGAGATGTGAGATTGACCTGGGCCGCGGTACAAGGCGGAGATGTGAACTTTGCCTCGCAAGCTGACGATAGCACGCAGTGGAGACGAGACGTGTGTGGCGTGCAGTGAGCGATGCCCTAACCCGGGGGGGGTTAGGGCATCGCCCGCGTTCCGCCCATTCCGCGTTCCCCCCATTCCGCGTTCCCCCCATTCCGCGTGATGTCCAACAAAAGTCGATGTTATTGTCCTTGGAGAACTCACGCGCCAAGTAAAATAACTTTTTAGTTTTGATTGTTAGGCTTTCAGCAATGTAGATAGGCGAGTTTCCATCGAGTTTAATGTGACTAGTGTTGAATTTGTTGTTCTTGTTGTCTTCATTAAATTGTTTTAAGTTGTTGAGTAATTTATCCCTTATTATCATACTGTTGAAATCCACTATCACGGGACCTCTGGCTTCTAATTTCTTGCTGGGAAGGCGAAAAACGTCTCTTAAATCCGATGTCTCAATTTGTGATTTCATTACTTTGCCAATACTCTTCACGACTTCAACAAGACTTTCCTTTGTTTCAACATGTTTTTTTGGCGGGTTCCGTATTTCAATACTTGTGGACTTTAATGACTTTTCAAAATTTTCTACTTTGTCTTCCAATAGTCTTATGTAGGCATTGCTATCTTTTCTTTCCGACTCCAGCATTTTAATTTTCTCTAGCAGTTCATCATATTTATCGCTCATAAACTGTAAATCAGTGCGCAATTCTGAGCTGTGTGAATGCCTAATTAGATATTGTATATGTGCTTGGGGTGGTGCTGGGAAATCGTTTCTTATTGCTGCTGAACGGGCTCAACGGGCAGTACTCAAAGTGCTCATGTACCTGCCTTTCCGGCACGCAACTACATCGGTTTACGAGAAGGCTAATGTGCTATCGGTTAGGAAACTGTATATTTACGAAATAATTAATAGATACCACAAAATAATCGTTCCTACTCTTCCTGTACTGTCCAAGAGAGTTGAATGCTGCCCTGTGCCCCGAGCTAAAACATCAGTTGCACAAAGACATTTTATTATACTAGCTCCTCGCATTCATAACATCATTAATAAAAAATTCAAAGTTAGGAAACTTAACCTAAATCAGTTTAAAAAAGTTATACTGCCTTGGCTAAAAAGTTTGGACTATGACGCCACAGAAAACCTAATTAAGTCGTTACGAAGAGAAACACTGATACTCCCCCCTCACACACACATCCCCCCCTCACACACACATCCCCCCTCACACACACACCTCTCCCCTTCCCTTTCCTTCCCTTCCCTTCTTCCTTACACATTCACACCGCTACACACCACAACTAACACGTGCGAGCACATATTGCCCGCCCACAAAATACAAAAATATAATTTGTGCATGTTAATTTATTTTTTTTCCTTTTTTATTTTTTTCTTTAAATCTTCTGTTTGTTTGCAATATTTGTATGTCATAAATAACATGTTACATTGTTAGGGGAAGACACTAGCTCCTGTAATACAGTGTACACTAGCGCAGGAGCTAGGGAATTCATAAAAATGTAAATAATAATTTATGTCAATGTCAATAAAGATTATTATTATTATCGCTCACTGCACCGTGTCGCACGCAAGCAGGTGTAAAGGTAGAAGATGTGAAGTTACTGTTTTTGTAATAATGACATGACTGATGATCTTTCGTGTCAGATCGCATTAAACTGTGCGTTCCGCTCTAGTTAACGCATATCTCCACCCTACCCAGCACACACCTCCGTTACAGGTAAAACATCTCTTCTCGTCTCCGCTTCGGACATCTCTGTACATCACCGCTTTAGTGGAGTCCGGGCCTTAAGGTGTATTGCGTTTGGGCCCAAACTCCACCAAAGCGGAGACGAGAAGAGATGTTTTTCAGCTCGAGTGTATTCACCGAAACAGTGCGGAGATGCGTACTGGCTAGACTGTAGCGGAGATGTGTACTGACTTGAGCGGAACTGAGATGAATACTGCACGCTATGCAAGTTGAGTGAGCGAGAGCAGCGCGGGTGCGGCTCTAAGGCCCGGTATCCACCAAAGCGGAGAGGAGAGGAAACGAGAGGAGATGTGTTTGAATAAACCAATCCGATTTCGTTATTTCCACATCTCTTCTCCGCTTAGCTTTGGTGAAAATGGGTCAAGCGGAGAGGAGAGGAGATGTCTCATTTTTCTATAGAATTTTGTGCAGCGAGCGAGCAAGCGGCGCGGCAGAGCGGAGAAGTGTCTAGTCGGGCGGCCGGGCTGCGTACGCGCTCGCGCACCCCTCACCCCGCTGCCTTCTCCGCGCGCCTCGCACGTCCCGAAACGTCATTCGATTGACTGGCTTTGAATGCAAGCGTGTTTCGTCCATATTTTTATATTTTCTGTTTGCAAAATGGATGACGAACATTTCATTGAAGTGGTTAAAAAATATCCGTGTCTTTGGAATACACTTTTAAGCACTTATAAATGCACTAATGTTAAAGATGCAGCTTGGGAAGAAATTTTGAAAGAAACTCATACTCCAGACAGTAAGTGAAATTTATTTTGCTAATAATTCCGATTAAGTAAGGATGCTATACGTGTGTCTTGCCAAGGTACAGTGCCTTGATTATTAAAATATGCACAATATTTTTCTCGAACGTTATATCCTTCATTTACACCGACATTTTGTGTTTCTTGTTCAAAGTTTGTATCGGCAAACATATTCGTGCCACTATCTGTCCCACAATTATCTAAATAACTGGGCTGTTTGTCAATCAAATAATTATGTAGTACGCAGGTGGCCTTTATTATGCTGTCCACTGTTTGTGGAGGCGAGTCGTGCGACGCGGGCGAGGGGCTGTATGGGCACCGCTCACTACACGCCGCACACATCTCGTCTCCGCTACGCCCCGTCGTTAGCTTGCGAGGCAAAGCTCACATCTCCGCCTTATACTGCGGCCCAGCTCAATCTCAGCGAGGAACAGCTTACATCTCCGCTTCCATCGCGCCATACAAATATGATACATCTCGCTCAGTGGTATCCACTTAAGCTGAGTGGAGACGAGTTTTGTAAATAACGAAATTCCGGGCCTTATTCTGTTACACGTTGTAGTATATAAACAAAACATCCTCGTTTATCACACTTCCTGTTAGTATTTGATAAAAAACCTACATATTCATGAGTAGTTACCTCATCAACCTGCAGCTCTGTCTTACCCTTCGAAGAACAAAAGCTTGGTGATATTATTTTGTCAATTTAAAATAGTCTTTATTTCATTCAACATAGCTTTCAAAAGAATAATCTCATGGGAAAACGCTTCACAAAAAACATCCAAAATCAAATATATGGCGGCAACTCCCCATAGAAAGTGGAAATAATAGATTTTCCTCAAACATGTTGTTTTGTATTTTCCCAAAGGAATTTGAATCTGAACTTTCCTAACTTTATCGTAAAAAGGTTATTGTTTTTTCAATAAACTGGTTTAGTAAGCTGTTCAAGATAATATAGAAGTTATTAGTTTGTAAAACTTTTTTAATGTCTTGAACAAGTAATAAAGTTAATAGCATGGAAATTCTGTTCGTTTTTTTAATTCATTTCGTTTTTCTAGATTTTTATGGACACTGTGAAATAGACCATAGGTGCGAAACATTGTAACTTTCTTTCAGCGACATCAACACACACATTTCATTGTGACAGCTCATGTCACTATTCATTTTTTCAGAGAGCATCAGATACACAATTCCCGTATCATTAAAGAAAGTAAGCATTTGTAGTTTTTGACATGTGACATTAAGATTTTTTCAAACTGATGAGGGATTATTCCTGAGTAAAAAAAAAATATGATTTTATTTAATCCGTCAGTTAGATTATCGATAAATATTGAACACGTATTTTTTACTTTGTCAAATCAACATTGATACATAAAAAACCCAAGATACACACTCAGCATCTCAAAAACTTCCGCATAAAACAAGCGCAATATGTATAATTGTGCGCAAGTTTCAAACAGTCTCGCATCGCATTGCAAAAACAACTTTAAGCTATCCGTGTAAGGTTGAATTTGCAAAAAAAAAATAGTTTATAGTATAAATACACACAACTCACACATGACACTTGATACATGTCAGTTTTTGACGACAGTTTCGAGTGTTGCATTTGTTCGGGGTTTTTTATATATCAATGCAAATCAATAAAAAATTACGAAGATAAAACCCATCAAAGATCAGGAGCGGGGGCTTTTGACGTCACTGTTCTGTAAAAAGTGTACTTACATGTGACGTCACACTAGTTTTGATCGCACTATATCGTTTTCATTTTTTATTTACGTGAAAAAGGAAAATATGCTTTTCCAATATTTTTCGATAATCTCACGGGTAAATAGTTTTTTTAAGAATATCAACACTGTTGTCGTTCTTAGGCTCTAGGCACAGTGCCATTTTACTAGCGAATGCGATTGCCAATCGCATGAATTGCAAATTATAAGCGATTGATCATGTGAAATTTCGTCAGTGTTTGTCAACCCCAAACATTTTAATGTTTTAACAACCGCCATTGCCACGATACCGTTGACAGCATGCCAATAGCGAATTTTCATGAAAAAAATATTTATTATCTATGAAATTTATCTAAAAATATACAAAAATATAATAACAGAGTGAAAATATAATCCATAATGCTCGAAACGAGATATAATAATTTTAAACAAATATGTCGATCCCTCTCGCGAACACGCTGTTTTTTTACTTTGACGTCAAAGTTCATACCGGACTTTTCTTTCTAATTGTAATCTTTGAGGCTTTATAACTTCATCGCTGATGAAGTTATTTAAAAAATAATTTCATGATTGTTTACTAAAGCTAATAAACTATTTCATTTTGCAAATAAAAAAATCGCATGCATATTCCCTATTGTCTAGAGCTCAGAACAGATAAAGGAGGACCTTTGTTCGGTGGTCTAGAGCCTCTAATAAATAATTGAGCTATTATACAATATCTTGATAGCACTAGCTTAGAGGAACTTCCATTTATGTTATTTTTACAAATTTTAGCGTTTTTTAGGGTTCCGAAAAAAAAAGAACCCTTATAGGATCACTCGGGTGTCTGTCTGTCCGTCTGTCACAGCCAGTTTTCTCCGGATCCACAGGACCGATTTTGTTGAAATTTGGTACACATATGGACTTCTATGACTTAAACACGGACGCGTTACGTAAATTTTTTTTTTTTTTTGATTTGTTCAAAGATATTATCAATTTATGAGATTGTTACCAGTTTCAATTTAATTCTTAATTTTATTATTATTTGTTAAATTAAGTTGATTAGCACTTATTACTACGAAAGTTCGCTTAACCTCCGGATTTTTTATTTTATGAATGTGGTGTTTACTTTTAACCCGTGTGGGACGGCTACTGTCTAATTACTGTATAATTTTGCAAGGCCTGACGGTCGTTATTATTACACTGTAAATTTATATTTAAGCATGTGTTCCATATAAGAAATCAGTGTAAATAATTGTTGGTGAACCTAAAACAAATAAATTAATCAAAATGAACAAAACAGAGAATAAATTCAACAATTTATCCATTACACGATTTCCATTTCACAGCGCGTTTACCGCCATACCGACATACCGCCATTTTAATATATCGCGTTGAAATCAATTCGTTGTTAATGCAGAGCAGTTTTTAATTGACTTCGGTCAATAATAATTAATTATGGTATTCGTATGATGGGTGTATGGTATGGTTAGGTGATAAATATAAAATGGAAGGAATTGTTGGTATGTGTTCTATTTTTAGAATGTTCAAACCCAATGGCAAGAGGCTTTAGGAAGAAGCAAGATTTGAATTCTATAAAAAAAGGAAGAAATTCAAATGAGAAAACCGAACAAGTGCGAGTCACACCTGTCACGCGAAGGGTTCCATACCTTCCATTCTTGTATGGAGGCCCCCATACAAGAACGGAATCACCCTCTTTTATTTTAAATTTAATTTATATTTTATTGTTATAGCGGCAGCAGAAAATTTCAACCTTTTAAGGTTCGTGAGAAACAACCCGCTGACAGACAGACGGACGGATGGACGGACAGTGGAGGCTTAGTAATAGGGTTCCGTTGGTTACCTTTTGGGTACGGAACCCTAAGATTTCCGTCACAGAAATGAGATGCGTGCAAATTATGAACTTAAATTGGAAATCCCTACTCTAATTTCCCTCCATTTTGACAAGTTTTTGGCACATTCATCGTAGCTGCGATACTATTGTGACTGGAAACGATTCTCTCGCTCGTGGAGACGGTCCCTACGTGGAGTACGGAACACAAATAACGTAACTTACACAACGTAAATTTCGAAAATAACATTAATCACGAAACTTATGATTTTCATTTTATTTTCAGCTTGTGGATGGAGCGAACATCGAAAATTGCGAACATTGAATACACAGACTTTCCTAACTACGATCTAAAATAAACTTCATCTAAAAGTCCTGAAACGTTTCAGTATTTCTGCAGACCTTACAGTAATATCCAAACAAGGGAGCAATATATTTCAGAATGTTTCAACGAAAATGGCTGTTTTAGTGTTAAAATAAAGCAAAAGTTTCCGAACTAGACCTCGTTTTATTGAAACGACCGATAAATTTACACTGTTTGTTAATGAAAGTGATATTGTTGCCAGTTTAGGTTTGTTAATTAAAATATCTATAAGTAAATTAAATGCAAAATTCAGGTTTTTGTTTTGGGTAAATAGGTAACAACGACTCTTCTAATATTCTTTTTTGTTACTGCCTTCTGTCAGCATCTTCAACCGCGTGAAACTCAGATATCAACATATCTATTACCGAAAGACGTCCACTGCTGGACATAGGCCTCCCCCAAGTGTTACCACAACAACCGGTCCTGTGCGTCTCTCATCCATCGGCTACTGCGATCCTCACCAGGTCATCGATCCACCTTGTGGGAGCCCTTCCAACGCTGCGTCTTCCGGTACGCGGTCACCACTCCAGAACTTATCGACCCATCGACCATCTGTTCTGCGAGCAATGTGCTCTGCCCACCGCCACTTCAGTTTGGAGATCCTTCGGGCTGTGTTTAATTCGGATATTATCCCACTAAAATGCAGGCATAAGTTCTTGTCTACATCGTGTGGAGTTGAGAAGGCAAAGATAACAAGACTGCCCAGATCTGATGTATCTCGACAGGATGCTTATTTTCGCCAACAACCGCATGGAGGGTTATAAATACCGTGATTGTTAACATCACGCTCAACAATGTAGTCTAGACAATAAACCCGATGTGTTTGTGTGGCGCTAACGACCCAACCACCATCTGTTTAGCGTTGCTTATACTCTTCCTGTCTGATGCGCTCCTAGTACTTTATATGCTAGTAAAGATATTGTTTCACAATTCATGATATTAACGTTGTTTCTTGATACTCTTCCTGTGTAATGCACTCCTAGTACTTTAATTGGTACTATAACATATGGTTCCACAATTCTTGATGTGGTCACACTTGAGAAGGCTTCCATACCTACTTTGCTAGATCAAAGAGCACTACCTAGTCCTGTCAAACTATTATTGGAAATGATGACATCTTTGCATTAGTTACTAAATACTCTTCCTGTGTAATGCTCTCCTAGTACTTTATATGCTAGTAAAGATATTATTCACAATTTATGATATTGCTGCCGTTGTTTCTTGATACTCTTCCTGCTCAATACAGTCCTAGTACTGCTAGCCCGGTTGAGTAGTAACCACCGTCCTAGAGGTGGTCCCGTCCAAAAAAAAAAAAACAGTCCTAGTACTTTATTTGTTACCATAAGATATTCCACTATTCATGTTGCTACTGTAACTGATCATAATACTTCCATAGACTTTGCAAGATCAAAGAGTACCACCTAGTCTTTCTTGTCAAACTACCTATTACTGGAAATTATGATATTTATAATGTGTTTCTTTGATACCCTTCCTGTCTAATGTGCTCCTAGTACCTAGTTTATATGCAAGAAAGGTTTTAAATTTGTCTATTGATGATATTTTAACTGCTGATAATGTTTCCATTGAGTTTAGTAAGCAACATCAAAGAATTCAATCTAGTCTTGTCAAAATGTTTAAGAAAATGATGACATTGTTGCCGGTGTTGCTTGATACTCTTTCTGTCTAATACGCTCCTAGTACTTTATTATGTTCACTTAATATTTATCCACAATTCGTGAATTTGTTACTGTTGAAAATGAATTGGCGTGATTAAAGAGTACCTAGAGTCCTGTCATACTATTATTGAAAATGGTATTTCTCCATTCATGAAGTCATCAAAATATTAAGATTGTTTGTCACGAAGCTAACATTTTAAACAACTGTGAGAATAGCGAAACAATCAATCCGAAATGTAAAATATAGTATAAAGCAAATACGAAAAGTAAATCGCACAAATATTCCTTCACGACCCAGTAACATTGTATTCGAGACAGCCTTCAAACAGAATGCACCTTATTTCCCGCAATTTCTTAAGAGAAATGGGTCAGCAGAATAACGTAGGTGCTACATAGAACATTGTAGTAAATGGAACTGTATGGAACTGTGAGCGAATGTGGCAGTTCCGTTCGTTTTCATTTGTTGTGGCTATGCAGTTTGTTCCTTATGTAATCAACCTTGCTACGAAACAGAGTTGCACTGTAGTTTGTATTCTAGATTTTTTTTTTGTTATTATTGACTAGTTTTTACCCTCGGCTTCCTTCGCGTTCAAGATTTATTTTCCCAAAAAAAGTCGTGTAACCGTGTCCAGGATTCTATTTTTATTTTTACTAAAATTTATCAAAATATTTAATTGAGTGTTTTACCGAAAAAATCTAATTAGTCCGTCAGATAGGTTTAAAAAATATTGGACACGTTTTTTCCTTTTTTCACGTAATCAAAACATGAATACGATACAGTGCGTTGAAAGCGCAAGTGACATCACTACGATGGTACAATTTGTACCAGCGATGCGCTACATCTTTATCATTTTTTATCGATTTGACATGGTAAAAAATACAACTATACTACACAAAAATAGAGTACAATATTTTTTGAAAATCTGACGGACGGACTAAATAGAATCATAATTTTTCCATCTAGTAAAATAGCCTATTATTATTAAGATAAGGCTCGTTTTTTATATCAAGTCGTTTTATATATTACATAATCTCACGCTGGATGGATTAAGCTTGTCTAGAAGTACCTGTTCACTATTGACTTATTAAAGACCCTCAGCTATCAAGAGACACAGACTCCGGCAGAAAATTCCTCTCCTTAGCTGTAGGCATAAGCAAAGTATAATCAAGCAAGCCAAAAATCAATGACTGATTTTCAGTGGTCGCCTAAAATATAACATGCGGATACCAACGCTGGTGGAAGTTTTAACTTTAAAAGATGGGAAATCCCAATGGCCATACATCATCATCTACCTAGCCTTTTCCCAACTAAATTGGGGTCGACTTCCAGTGAAGCCGGATTCAGCTGAATACCAGTATATTACGTGGAGCGGCTGCCTACCAGACCTCCACAACCCATTAAATGGGTAACACGGTATTTCTTGGCAAGACTGGAGTCTTATTTACTGTCTTCTGACAATCCGTAACGACTGTCAAAGTTCTACAAAAGGCAGCCGGTACCAACGGCTTAACGTGCTTTCCGAGGCATGGAAGAAACTCGATATTAAACCCAATGGCCATACGATTTGTAACAATGAAGGCAAGGCCCAAACGACCAAGTGCTAAATACAAATTACGAAGGCTCTTTTAAAAGATTGACAACTATAAAAACGGACTCATTACACTTACACTTAGTTGACACATCGCGTGATCCAAGGGCCGGTTTTTACCTCGGACAAAGAATAAGCATTGCCATACAACGTGGCAATGCTGCCAGCCTTTTGGCACGTTTATCGACAAGAAGAATTTATCGACGCCATATTTTAGATTAATTTTAGTTACTTAAGAGTTTTCCATTTAAGTGTACATAAATAAATAAACAAACTCTCCACCCTTGCGTCACAAACCTTCAATTATGCAAAGAAAAACAAAAAAAAATACAGAGTTACTCTCACAACACCAAAAAGGGGAAATATCTCCATACAATCCGGAACATTTCAAACGAGTTATGCATTATTTACTCAGCTCAGTCCGTTCAAAGGCTTCCTCGTTACTTCCTCTAAGTTCCATCCTTTTGCTCCCAACTTCGGGATTCCACTGGCGCAACAAATTATATCGGTTTGTATAAATCCTATGTAATCTCGCTTGAGGTTTGAGGCGAGGCTTGAACTCTTAATAGCCTTGAATCAATATCGGTTCCGTTCATGCTTTTATTACGAACTTTTTGGACGCAGTTCTAGGTATTGGCTTCAGCTAAGTTTATATCTGTGACAGTATAAATAGTATGTAGTAAGTATTGTGATCGTCTTCGTGAAATTTAAAGTACTAATCACATCACTCCTTACGTTGATGTATTTAATAGCTTTGGAAATATACATAAGTAGTACAAAGTATCTTATCTCTTAACAGGGCCGGACTGGGGCCCGAAACCGGCCCGGGCATTTTAGAGGGGTCGGCCCTCCTCTCTCAAGAATGAGGAAAATTGCTCAGTACCGAAAGCGTGGGGCCTGTGGCGAATTTTACTAAAGGGGCCCCTTATTTTTTTTTTCAAATAGCAAAACAAAGTGGAGCGCTAATCGGCCACACCGGCCCACCTGGCATCCGGCCCGAATTGCCCTATGGCCAGTCCGGGCCTGTCTCTTAAACCAGGTTATGGTGTGTCCGTATGGCCATCCAAATCTGTTTAGCCATGGTTTGGCCATTGAGACAGAGAGAGAAATGTCAAACAACGTGCAAATAATATACAAAAACCTTCCTTGTTTATCAACTATTGTGTGGTTTAGAAGAAGTAAGTGGAAATATTGGCATAGGAATACAGCGACTTTGTTTTATACGTACTATTTAGAAATATAAAGAGTGATTCTGCCAGGGTTGCGGAATTTGTTCGAAAGAGTCACCGCGGCCCTGGAACGCAAAGGGCATTAGGAGAAACTCGGGTAAGTTTTAGTCAGTAAGAGTCTGACACTCCCTTCCGCTCCGCCCAGAGTGAAGAGTCATTTGATGATTTCCCACCCTTAAAAATTAGGACATACGGAAAACATTACCTAAAGGTTGTATCTTTTAGTCAGAAAGTTATCACTAACAAATCGGCAGTCGTTAAAAAACTTACTAATCCTCCTATTGATGCATCAACCTTGGTACCCATTCCCCGTGTTGACAAGTAAAGTAACGATGACATCGCCGCAAACGTGCTAGCTGAACGGTCCGTAAATCATGTTGGCCAACACAACTACATTCTGGCCACCATCCAACTCTTGGCTGCAATAAGCCTAGTTTTAAACGACCATATACAAGGGGAATGTACTCGAAATATGGACATGATTAAAGCAGTATGTTTGTGTACTCCATAGGGGTGTTTTCGGTTTTTGTCGCAAATGGTTATGTAGCCGATATTCAGTTTGCATATCGATATCGAAAACAATTTTCAGATATCGTTATCAGTAGTGTGGTTTGCACACGTAACCGTGATATTTAGATGAGCAAGCTAACGACAACCGCAAACTCACACTACTACCTACTACTACACTACTAATACATCACATCGATGTTATATGATATTAGGCACATATCCGAAATAAGTTACGTTTTGATATATCCAACTCATGCTTAAAGGTCATAGCATATTATAACTGCACCGCAACACAAAACAGCAAAGCACGCTGTCGGCTCGTTTACAGCGCGGACTGCCCGTCGATGGCTTTTTCATATTTATATTATGAAATGTATTTTACGACACACGATTTAATGCTCCAATTTGAATGACAAGTAAATTGCCGTGCTGCGTTATAGTGTGCCATGACCTTAATACTCTACAACTTATAATTGGGTGTTCAAAAGGCCTTATGTCGCACCCCAGAATGCTGCAATCATCACCCCTATTGTCAATATTCTCGCTTGGAAATGCAAACTAGGACGCTCCCCGCTTCAAAGAGTGAATTCTGCGTAGCTCATAGAATTCTCTTTCGAGGAAACGAATTCTATTGATGTGGAGTAATTAATTTACTGGAAATTCTCGGGAAAACCTATTGTTCTTATATTTTTACTTCGTGAATAAATATAATTTTCTGAGATTTTTTTTTTAATTAATTCTATTCAAAGCAGTCTGACCCCAGTCTCGCCAAGAAGTACCGTATTACTCAGTTATTGGGTAGTGGGGTAAGTAGATTTTGATTAAAATGATATCATGTTTTATCAATATGAAATACGTTAATTGGAATTGCAATAAAGATGCGAAAACTCCAGTTTTTTCTTACTTCATCATCATATCAGCTGAAAGATACTGCTGTACATAGGCCTCCCCCAAGTGTCGCCACAACAATCGGTCCTTTGCGTCTCGCATCCACTGGCTACCCGCGACCCTCACCAGGTCATCGATCAATCTTCTGGGAGGCCTTCCAACACTGCGTCTTCTGGTACGCGGTCAGCATTCCAGAAGTTTTCGGCCTCATCGACCATCTTTTCTTGCTTATTTTTTTAACAAATGGGCACGCCAGAAAAAGCAGATTATAGGGCACCCAAGTTCGTGAACCTGAAACCTAATTCATTTACAAACTAAACCTACATACGAGTATATTTCTCGGTAACTATAATAATCCTCATTGATTGGATCCATTCAATGCATTGCTGCATATATTTCAAATAACCGGTTTCGAGGAATATCGAGTTCATGTAAACAATATTGAATATGCATTCAGTAGAACAAATTGGAGTTGCGTGTAGAGGGTAATATGGCGGTAACACACAGAGAATAAATAACGACGCTGCATCGGTTTTTCTATTAGGAATTTCTGGGTCAGTAGCCGGAGTCAATGTAATGACTGAGACATCATTGTCTTCAAAGCCTCGTCCCTAAACATATGTAATTTACATATATATCTATGACATATTATTAAAAAAGTCGCATTTCATGTCTGTAAGTGAGGTCACGTTATTCTTATTTACTTAGAAACGCTTTTAATTTGGTTTTCACCAGAATTTACAGATTTTGTTCCAACCTCCTCAATCTTCTTAATGAAAAAAAACTAAGCATATGTTTTGTTTAAATACTTTTTACCAGTTTCCAGAAATTCTGGAACAAGAATCTGCTGGTTAGCATTTTAAAACACTGTGATTACATTTTTTTTTTTATAAATAAGGAGTTTAAGGACCTTAGTATCAAACTGACATATTATAAACCATCTCACCATCACACACACACATCTTACAAACAACAAATCTTATGAAAGAGGACTTTTGGCCGAAAGGTGTCGTATTTCGACGTTTTCGACGACGGTTACGCGACACCACGGAGCAAAACACGACGCTGACAACATAACGTGTTTAGTTACAATTCTAATAAGGTTTTTTCAATAAATGTATTAGTTTATGTTTAAAATAATTTTGTGTATTTTATCTATGGGCCTCAGTTGCCTGATAATAAAATGATTATTATTATTGTACAGAAATCCCAGTGTTGCAAGTGGTATAAACGAAGCCACACAGATGCGGGTTGCTTGTCTTTGTATATTTCCACAATATTAAATCTTTATAATGCTATAAGATTTGTAGTTAGAAAAGAAGAACATCCCAATGTACTAGAGGTATATCATGATAATGGTGGATGGAATAAACTCAAACTCGAAGTAAAAAAATTAAAAAAAAAACATTTACAGCCACTTTGAATTGTTAAGGTCGGTCTGTCAAAAACATGAAGCTACTTGCACGATTCAAAGCGTAGAACTATAGCTATGGTTCTATAGTTCTACGTTTTAGAGAAGAGATTGAATAACAATAAGAAATCTCTACATCTATCAGATGAAAATCAATTCTGGTTACACCGGTTACACGACAACAAACCAATAAACCTACAACCGTGCATAATACAACACATTCAATCTTCCTACATTCAGACGTGTACCGCGTGTAACCATTCTCTACTGACCCAGTTGCAATGAAATGCAATATACATTCCTGTTTAATTGAGTCCGCTTGTATCCCGGGATTATACTGGGAGGCGGGAATTTCCCGGGAATATCCGAGTGTCCGTGCATTAAAATGAAGATATGACTATATCCGGGTTCGTGGCATAACGGCATTCAGTAAACGTACTGAACGTTTTATTGAATAACTTTATTCATTTCGTAGATGTTGGCTTGGAAGTGGAGATAAAGGGATCCAAAAAAATGGTTGGATTTTGAACAGATACAATTCAAAGTTTTTTTTTACAACCGGTAAATGAAACTCAGCGGTTGTTTGTTAATTCAGAAATACCAACTGCTCTATTGGTCGTGTGGAGATATGTGCCACTACTAATCATGTCCAGGTTTCGATTCCCATTGCCAGCAAAGAAAAAAAATATATTATATACTTTATTGCACGCCTGATAATAAGCACTTGACAAGCATTTATAAAAACAAGTGCACAATGAGCTGTGAATGGAATCAACGCAAAGAGATAGATGGATTGAGTTATCCATCCGGGATTGGGGATGGGGATTCCATAAATCTGGTGTTAGTATTTGCGGCTAGTGGACGGCGATAGAACTTTGGAGGTGTCGGTACAGAGAGTAAAGTCCCGCACACCTCAATTGAAAAGGGAGGATCCTCCGACCAGACATTGGTTGTGTCTGACGGGCAACTGCCCGATAGTTGATATTCGGGCTGATGTATATGTTGAAATCGCACGGTAAACTCTGTTTGCGCGATGCAGGATTTCAACTTAATAGTTCACTGCTAGTTGGATAGATGGCGTCGCGGTTCTTTTCTGTTGCGATGTAGATTTTCTCCATTGGTTTTTCTTGTGGCGGCATTGATGCCGCTACAGAACCACCCCCTTTAAATAATACCTAAACACAACTGGCGAAAAGTGTATGTCATGTCCTTTTTAACACACCTCTGCCTAACCCTTTCAGGTATACAAGCTTTATGTCATGTTACCTAACTAAAATAAACTTTATTCAATTAGGGGGGTGTTATGTTTGGTTAAAATATTTTTAAAATAACAACGAATGATATAATTTTGATTATAGAATATACTAAACGAACGTTAGAGAAAGTGAAGTTATAACATACTAGCTGATCCGCGCAACTTCGTCTGCGTCACATGTCATTGATGCTCCGCTGACACTCCGCCGTCTTAGCGTGATGTTTTAGCCTTCTACGATACATGGGCTATGCAACACTAAATTAATTTTTCAATTCGAACCAATTGTTCCTGAGATTAGCGCGTTCAAACAAACAAACGAACTCATCAGTTTTGTAATATTAGTATTTGTTACACAAAACGAACGTTATCTTAAGTGAAAGTTATGTAAAATGTTGTTAGATGAAGTAAACGTTATATCCTTTGAACGTTATAGCTTTTGAAAATAGAGCAAATATTCATCAAATGAGCACCCTTCAAATAGCTCAGAATGCTCAACTTCAACCACACTGGATTCCAAACTTCATCAGTCAATGTTATATCAAATGGGGAACTAAATGCCTTTGTCTGTGCGGCACGTGTTTGCGGCTAAACAATGAAGCCGTATTCAATGAAGTCAGAGAGCTATTTTGATAGAGGTATTTGAGTATTCCTGGAAAAGACATAAGGGTTTTAATTTCAGAGAATCATCATCTGCCTAGCCTTTATCCAACTATATTGGGGTCGGCTCCCAGTCAAACCGGATTCAGCTAAAATACCGGTATTTTACGTGGAGCGGATGCCTACCAGATCTCTACAACCCATTCACTGGGTAATACGGCAGTTCTTGGCAAGGCTGGTGTCAGATTTACTGGCTGCTGACAATCCGTAACGACTGCCAAACTTCTACAAATGTCAGCCGGGACCAACGGCTTAGCGTGCTTTCCGAGGCACAGAGGAAATTCGGTATGTTAAGATGGTCACCCATCCACAGACCAAACATGGCAAGCGTTGCTTAACCTTAACGATCGATCCGTGCGGCTAGTATTTAGCCACGAGCTCCTCCAATTTCAGAGAATCAAACAATGTAAAAGAGAAAAAAACGAATATTGAGAAAGCAATACTATTATGTGTGTACATATGTCCAATGACAACAACATGTCAATCTACGCTGGCCAAGGTCGCTCCGTGGATAAGTGACCATTTATTTCATACCGAAACTCGCTTCGGAAAGTACGTTATTTCCGAAGCACGAAATTAACGTTATTTTGTTGGTCACGGCTACCATTTTAGGGTTCCGTACCAAAATGGTGAAAAAAACCCATATGGTGTAACTAAGTTTATCCGTCTGTCACAGCTGGATATCTCAAGAAATACTAATGCTATGAACTTGAAATTTGGACTAGTTTTAGATGAAATTTGCTCAACTATTTTGCAAATAAGAAAGAAATAAAAATGTTTATTTTTTTGCAACAGCGACTGAAATAGGTTCGAAAATTCGAAGTGGGGCTACAAGGGCATGTGGGATTTCAAATAACAGAACGTTATTTGCACATTCTAAAACATTTGTTTTTAGGCCGCATAGTTTTTTTTTCGACTTTTGACGAAAAATTTTAAAAATTTGGACCATTCCCCTACCCCCTTATCTCCGAAGTTTGCATAGAGAAAAATCTGAAATTATACCAAGTGATAGAAGTATATGTAAAGATTACAGGAAAAATAATACAATGTCTCTAAATAGCACACTTTTTCAGAAATCAACAAAAATAACATTATTTCCACTATCCGTCAAGAGACGGCGCTGATCAAAAACTGCAATATACACCGCAGTATTAAAATTCTCTGACGAATATTGGCTTCACCGATAAAATTTTTACAACATGTCAAGTGTTATATGAATTATATGATGATACGGAACCCTCGGTGCGCGAGTTCGACTCGCTCTTGACCGGTTTTTTTTATATTTGACAGTCGTTACGGGAAGTCAAAAGCCCATAGAGTCTAAACTATCGGCCTTAAGAATGGATATAATATTACCCAGTAAATGGATTGTGGAGATCAGACAGGTAACTCCATGTATTTTGGCATACAACTGCCCAACATTTTCATTTCATAAAATTTATAATATTTCAACTTTTTTGTTGTGCATTATTTAATTTTAAGTTTTGTTATCTACACTAATATTATAAAGAGGAAAGATTTGTTTGTTTGTTTGAATTGAATAGGCTCCGAAACTACTGGACCGATTTGAAAAATTCTTTTAGCACTGGATAGCTACATTATCAAGGAGTCACATAGGATATATTATCCCCGTATTCCCACGGGAACGGGAACTACGCGGGTGAAACCGCGTGACGTCCACTAGTTTAATATTAATTTTATAATTCAATTATTTAAAAACCTTAAATTATTTCTCTCTTTTTATTATAATTTTGTAAATAATTTGTTGGTGTGCCTTATAAATAAATAAAAATAAAATAAAAACATAACAGGGACATAGCAGATTGACTGATATACAATTCTCATAAATCTTAATTAATTTAGCCTACCCATCATGATCTTTGGTAGAATCTTTAGACTAGATAATAGCAAAATTAATGTAATCTTTTCCAACTTGACGTTAAATGAAATGATAACTTATTATAAAATCACTGAACATTACCTTAATTTTATTTCCATCACAAAGCAATTTATAAAACAAACAATAAGCAAAACGTCACAACTCCATTTTGGGTCGAGATTAAATCCCGGGAATCTTCATTTTTAATCATTCCCATAATTTAGGGATTTTCGTATCTCGTCGAGTGAAATCGCTCTACCTCTTCAGAATTAATATTTTACGCTATTCAGCATTTGGTACCGGATAAATTGACGTTTTTATGACATTTGTTAAAATCTTCCTGCTTTAGAATCTTCGTTATTCTTCAGAATTTTTGTGAAATATAACTAAGGTAATTATCTCAATAATGGGTCACAATTTTGGGGGAAAAAGCTGTATTACGTTTGGTAATTGAATTATAACATTTTTTGTTCCGTATCTCTGAAATACAGTACCTATTTCCAATCAATATTATCTCTTATATATTTTTTTTAATGTTTTAAGAATTTATCAAGGGTAAACCAATCAGCTTATTAATTCCTAAATTCATATCATTTCTAAGAAAGATTTATCATTGAGAAAAAGATATTGAAGCTTTTTCATTCAGTATGCTCACAAAATTTGCTCAGAAAATCAATCTTAAAAAGCGTTTGTTCACAAAATCGCGTACGTCCTTGGGACGTATTCGAGACGAGCAGATTAGCTTCAGGGACACAGGTGGGCCTAAGGAGGCTCAGTTGACAGAAAGACAATTTGAGTACCGTCGGTACCTACTGTGTCGGGAAAAATATGAGAATATCGGTTTTATTCAGGACGTTTTACTGAATAGAAGGTTTGTTCCTTATTTAAGGACCAGTTCAAAATCAATTCCCTCCGAACTAAAAAGCTTATTAAAGTGGACAAACAGATACGCGAAAACGACCACCAATATTGTATCGTTCAAAGAACCAAGTACTGTTTAGGGAGCGCATGTCAATTCCATATATTTATAAATTTTCTGTAATCGTCTTCACTGATTGATAAAATAGAATATACCTAGTATTTTTTACAAAAGTAGTTACAGAACTCATTTACACAAACTTAATTCAATGGGTCTTCGAGAAGTTGCGTGATATCTCATCACACATACCACAGTGTCTCAAGACGAAAGTCTGACCAGTGCGAGTTGCCAGTGACGACTGATGGAACCGAAACAAGTCATGGTCGCTCACAATAATAAATAATAATTAACATTTATTACAAGTAACAAGACTCAAAGTGTGAGTGTGTATGTACTTAAAAACTATGTTAGTAGAACACAAAACAAAACAACACAAAAACCAAAACAGCTTGCGACATCACTGCCGCAAGGCGATAGGCCCAGCTGAAACCCTGCAGCAGTGGTTCACAAACGCACAATCTCTCCTACTTGCTAACATGGACAGAATACTGTTGGCGCTGCCCCGCACCCTTCTGACCAGGGATGCGCACCGCTTCCGCATCATAGTATGAAAGCAGTCAACGCGAGCTTCAGCAAACATCCCCGATGCACTGCAGTATCGGGGCAACCCCATCAGCACCCTGAAAGCGTCATTGTACTGAACTCGAAGGCGCTGTATGATTTCTGAGTAAAATGAGAAGGCTCAGAAGGCTTAAAGTCACCCAAAGGGCAAGGGAGAGGGCAATGCTTGGAGTTTTCTTGCGTGATCGAATCTGGAATGATGATATCCGCAAGAGAATTAAAGTTACCGACATAGCCCGAAGGATCGCCAAACTGAAGTATCAGTGAGCAGGGCACATTGCTCCCAGAACAGCTACAACTACTTACTAACTTATGATGCTTAGTCAAAAGTCAACAGAAAACTTAACGCAACAAATAAACATTACATAAAATTACTTCATCTTTGAAGCTCCTGAAAACTGGTAACATAATTTAATTATTCCAAAAATCTGAAAGAAAATTGTCGAAAACTTTACAAAGAAATGTACCTGAGGCAAGGCGAGGCAGGTCAAAGGATTTAGTCGAGTCTGAATTTTACTAATGGACGTTTTGAGTGAATTTTACAACTTTTCCTTTGTCATGAATAGCATTTCTTTGAACATCCTGTGAATGACGCTGCCTGTCCCAGTCTTTTTGGAGGGAAGTTGTTCTAAATTTGATGTAGGTACCTACGAATTAGTTTAAGGATTAACTTTTGTAACAGTTGCTAAGCAAACACAACATATAATTATATCTAACAAGATGACCCCTGCCCACTTCCCCTACCCACTTCGTTGGGCGGTATTTTTCGGGTTAATATATAGCCTATGACACTCACAAATAACGTGGCTTTCCATTGGTAAAAGAATGTTCAAAATCGGTTTACTAGATCTAGAGATTACCACCTACAAACTCCCAAACTTTACCTCTTTATAATATTAGTATAGAAGTATAGTTAGGAATGACGCCTGGATAAAATAAAGTATGATCCATGTACACTGACATGACAGTTAGATTATCAAAAAATACTAGAGAAGTATTTTTTGCTTTATCAAATCTGGGTAAGCTCGCTCCATCGTAGACTTTGTCTCGGTCATCTCTGACCTAGACTAGAGTCAAGAGCAAACCCATCAGAAAAAAAAAAAATGCAAAACTCCATCAAAGTTCAGGAGTGGCTTGTTCATTCATTCCTAAGTTTCAGTCATTGCCTCTAGTCGTTCCTCAAACTATTAAACCAAAAAGAAATATCAGGCTCTGTTTAGATATTCCCATTGATAAATAAATACGTACACTTGTGGGTAAAGTAAGGTTGCTACGACTGATCCTAACCAAACTTAATTAAAAATCACTCGAAAGAAGCGTAGGTTCCACGAGTCGCCTTCATCAATACCACGTAGTTCAGGTTTTAATATTAAAGAGGTAAATTGTTATTTCTTCAGTGGCTTCTCTTAACGTAAGCAAGTTAAACCACCCACATAACCCTATAGTAATATCGCATACTAATTAGCGACGTAACTTAAGGTGAACACACACTCGAGCGACACGATTTCGCGACAAGATTCGTCGTCGACATCAATACTTGGCATATTTTCTTTAAGACACGAGAGTTTCTCAAGCCAACTCTATTAGCGAAGAAAGGAATCATCCTAACGTTTCAGTCTTACTTTTTTACGTCTTAACGGCTGAACAGATTTGGATGAAACTTGACTCACGGGCAGACTATATCCTGGACATATGAAACTTTTTATATCGAGTGTTTGTTTCCTTGGGATAATTTACGAATTTTACACGGGTGAAGCCGCTGGTAGAAGCTAGTGTAGTAACAAAGCAATTACATTACGTCTTAACCGCCAGCTGTGGTTACTAAAATAAGAACGAAACGAAATTAACGTGAGCTTTTTTGCTTTTTGGCTCTCTATCACGCGGGGGTTACAGTTGCAACACGACAAGTCGCGTGTCTTGTCGCACCAACGTTGAAGCACCCTTATATCGTAGGCGTAAGACCTTTACTCCCACTTTTAATGATGACCGCTAAGACCCTTTGATGTGCCGAGACAAGCAGACTGACAGCATTATTGATGTTGTTAATAATTTAGCGATTTTGTGGTCATACAGTAGCTTTAACTGTTGCCTTCCGATACCTTAATATTAACTCGGTACATTCGATCAACGCAAGCCTTTGCGCTTAGAATACTCTTGATTATGTGCACCATATAAGTTACAGAAAAGAGAAGAAAACATTAGATAGGGTGACACAATACGTATTAGACGTAAAAGAATGTTTTGGGAACACATTCATGGTGCGTACAGCTAAGGAGTGGAATTCTCTGCCAGAGTCTGTGTTTCCAGATAGCTACAACCTGGGAGTCTTTAAGACAAGAGTGAATAGGTTACTTCTAGGCAAACGTGCTCCATCTTCGACCGCATCATCGCTTACCATCAGGTGAGATTGTGGTCAAACGTATGCCTATAAATAGTAAAAAAAAAAATTGCACCAAACCATTACATCCCGTGGGTGTCATAAAAGAGCCGAGAATGGGCAGCAGCATTCTCTCAAGCTCATCAAGGAGGCCTTGAAAAGCGACCTCCGCTGCTGTAATACTGAAAATATTAAAGACGCGATAGAGCACAATAAGAGCTATAAGGTCTTTGCAAGAGAACTGTCTATTGGGCAGAGCCAGCTCACGAAACTGAAGACCGCCGATGGCAGAACCATATCCGCCAAATCGGAGCTTCTGAGAGAGATCGAAACATTCTATTAACAGTTATACAATGTATACGTCGATGACTAAACTCGCTAACACAGTCGTTAGCTAGTCCAGTGATTATTGGTTCCTTTTTTCGAGCCGAATATTAATCATAGACCAACGGGTGCTGATCATACATAAAATGTATACAATAAAACCAACATTGAAAAGCTTAAGAATAAACGGTGGGTGTGCGTGTGAATAATTGGGTAAACTTTTTGGAATAAAAGTCACAAAACAATTAGTTAAACAGTGAACTAAATTGGTATAAACGTTTTAATGAAGTCACAAGCTTCTGCTAGCGGTTTCGTCTGCGTGTAAGTCTAAATTGTCTCTTATAGAAAAATACATAATGCCATGATAAATAACATTTTATTTTTTTCAAAAAGAATTTACATTTTTTTAGTAAAAGAGGCGACAGACATTATAATGGTACTAGAAATAGGGACCAATTAGTTCAACCAGATTTCAGACTGGCTAGCCTCATCTTTCATGGATCATATTAGAACTTAATGAAACAAAATTTAAATCTTGTATTAAACGCACTTTATACAGGCAAGCATATTATAAGTTGGGGGATTATATCTATAATATAAAAATGAATCGCAAAATGTGTTGGTAAGCGCATAACTCAACAACGCCTGGACCAATTTGGCCAATTCTTTTTTTAAAATGTTCGTTGAAGTTTAAAGATGGTTTTTACGGCGAGAAAAATTCGAATAATTGCCGGAAAAACCCTTTTCTTTTTCCCATACAAACGTATAAAGTTCATATTGAATTACAAGCAGTCACTGTTGTTTAAACAATGTAGGTATGTAGGGTAGGAGTAGGGTAGGAGTAAGGTAGGAGTAGGGTAGGAGTAGTGTAGGAATAGGGTAGGAGTAGGGCAGGAGTAGGGTACGAGTAGGGTAGGAGTAGGGTAGGAGTAGGGTAGGGGGTAGGACACCATGCGAACGAAGTAGCGCCGGGCAGCTAGAAATAATTTATATGGCAAAACAACGTTTGCCGGGTCAGCTAGTTGAAGATAAAAATGCTTGGCTGTATGCTGGTCCTGCTCCACAGCCACTAGGGCGCACAAAATAATCTGTTAGCATTTGGAAACATTGTTGGACCGGCTGATGATTGTTAGAAACCAATATTTGCATTATATAGACTCAATTTATTTAGCATTGAATATATAGCTATCAGTTTTAGGTTTGTTTTTGACTTGAATGTACACATATCGGGTCAGGGGCATTCGGGACTGGGACCACGGATTTTTCTTGTGGTCCCAAAGTTCCTAATCAAAAGTAATGTAGGTGGAATCCGCGGTTCCGGTCCCAAAAGCCCCTTGACTCAGCGTATCGCCTGCGAGAATTTTTGTATGCAAAATTGAACAGCGCCACGTGTGCGTTTTCTGTTTTGTTTTCATTATTAAATTTTTAACTCTTTTCTTTAAGTTCACGCTGTCTTACACGGGCTATGAACCAATGAACGTATACTTTCTAATATACTGCCTCCCAAGATACAGGTTTTTACCTAGTTTGGGAGACAGCTGGCTATGCAATTATGTTAAATTAACTGTCCTTGTTCTAGCTATTAAGACTGTAATTTATGGTTGTGTTCCAAATAAAAAATATTATTATTAATTATTATTATTATTTGGAACTAACTAATATTAGTAGGAAGTGAGAATACCCAAACCAAATGAGTGAAAAACATTATTTGAAGATTCCACCAGATCTCTCACTTTTAACATAGTTCGGCAAACCAATGAACAGTATCCTTTGAGCCACTACACGACTCAATTTAAACACGGCGGTGTGTGGCTCGCCTCCGGGACTCCACTGAGTTTGCTGACAAATTGACCCCAGGGAAGTTTACTCTGCGAGGCGAGGGAAACTAGTTTAGTGGTGTGGTTTTTAGGTTGCTTAGATCTTAAAGCAATGATAACTCCACTGCTAACCAATTTCACGATCAATTTATGGCCATTAAAAAACCGGCCAAGTGCGAGTCGGACTCTCACACGAAGAGTTCCGTACTATAAAACGAAAAAAAAAATATATTTCTTGTAAAGGAGCCACTTTAATTTGTTATTAAATATTTATTTTATTAAGAATTTGTTGTTATATCGACAATAGAAATACACACTCTGTGAAAATTTCAACTGCCTACCTATTACGGTTATTGAGATACAGCTTGCTGACAGACAGACGGACGGACAGACGGATGGACGAACAGACAGCGGAGGCTTGGTAGTAGGATTCCGTTGGTTATCTGTCTGGTACGGAACCCTTAGACCCGGCACCGGCTACCCTGCAAATGGGGCGTATAAAAAGACACCAAAACTACGCTGCTAACTAATTTCACGGTCAATTTATGGCCATTAAAAAAATTTCGTGTCTTTCTGAGTTTTCAGGGCAATTTTTTTTTATTGAACCTTTTGCAGGCAACTCAGAACAGGCAAGTTAAATCTCTGTTTTGTTTTATTTTTACTTGAGATGGCTTTGCTCTTGGACTCTTAGTCTAGGTCAGAGGTGACCGAGGCAAATTCGACGGATGGAGTGAGCTTACCCAAAAGAAGCCTGAAGCCCGTATGGATAAGATCAATCAAAAATCTCGCGAGACACATTCATCCTCATATCAGCCGAAAGACGTCCACTGCTGGACATAGGCCTCCCCCAAGCGTCGCCACAACGACCGGTCCTGCGCGTCCCGCATCCATCGGCTACCCGTGACCTTCACCAGGTCATCGGTCCATCTTGTAGGAGGCCTTCCAACGTTGCATCTACCGGTACGCGGACAATCTGTTCTGCGAGCAATGTGCCCTGCCCACTGTCACTTTAGTTTGGCGATCCTTTTTAATTAAATGGCATTGCCATAATACCATTAAATTAAAAAAATATTCCAGAAGCCTTCAGGACAGACGGGACCGTTCATAAGGAATAACTTTGAATAACTATGAGCAGCTGTTTCCTCTCATATGTCTTATAATTACTACGGTCGCAAATCGTTTTGTGAAGCATTGATCACTGCAACTTTATAACACACAGCGGGCCTAATAAGGCCTATTTTCACTTCAGCGGATTATCAGAAGCCTGTCTCCAGTCTTGCCAAAAACTATCGTGTTGCCCAGCTATTTATTTAATGGCTTGTGGAGGTCTGACATGCTGCCGCTCCACGTAAAGCTGAATCCGATTTGACTGGAAGCCGATTCCAACAAAGTTGGGAGATGATGATGATCACTTCAACTGAAAGACGTCCCCTCCTGGACGTAGACCTCCCCAAACGTGACTACGTTGACCTGTGCGTTGTGCTGTGATGTCTCGCATTCAGCGTACTCCCATGGCCCTCAAAACACCATGTGTCTACCTTGTGGGAGCCCTAAACTGAAAGTGAGTCTAAACGATCCTAATATTGTGAAGCTGAAAAGTTTGTTTATTTCATTGATTGAACGCGCTAATCTCAGGAACTAATTTTTCGAATTGGCAAATTCTTTTAGTTTTGGATAGCCCATTTATCGAAGAACGCTAATAAGGCTATTTAACATCGCGCTACGACCAATTAGAGCGGAACAGTAATTAAAATATGACGCAGACAAAGTTGCGAGTAATATATACTTACTTACAACCATCTTATACTGACTGGTAATGCGAAAAACCAGAATTTTCCACAGTTTCCAACTATAGTCCAAGATAGCGAGCTCAATAATACTCGAGAACATATTCAAACGCAAAGTGTCAGGGCCGCAAGTTATCAATATTTAAGCGGGTGTCTGTAGCAAACACCTGATACAATCCCTTGCCATGCCCTTACCCGTCCATTATGACAGCTGCGAAAGGTAAATAGGTCACCTCATGAACTGTCCGAGGTACATGCTAAAATATAGATACATAGTTTGCGAAAAAAGGAGCACTTCCTTGCAGGAATTCGTAGGATGTGCGTCACGTTATCAGTAACGTATAATAAAACTATTGCTATAAAGTACAGTACTACAGTGAGACTTTTTTTAAGGATAGGAAATCATCAAATGACTCGCTCTGGACGGTGCGGAGGGAGTGTCAGACTCTTAGGGTGCCTGTTTATTACAACGGAGCGAGGCAGCTTTTTAACCAATGGGATTGCATAAAATCTTCGTACCACGTGAGTCACTGTCATTTTGTCTGACATGATTGGTTAATATTTCTCCGTTTCTCCACTCCGCTGTCTCACTCCGCTGTAGTGGACAGGCACCCTTACTGATTAAAACCCATCTGTGTTCCTCCTAATGCCCTTTGCGTTCCAGGGCCACGGTGACTCTTTTGAACGAATTCCGCAACCCTGGTTGAATCCTCATTATTAAATATCCATATTTTCAAATCATCAGGATTTTCAGCTCTTCCAACATGACAAAGAACTTATTAAAAATTATTTTTATGTTTGAAAAAAGCTCTGCGGGTCTAAAAAGGCCACTTTAGTAGAATCATGACAGAATCAGAATATTAATAATACAATAATACTACAATCTGTCAAATTTCATTTTCATCTTTATCGCTAAAGCTTTAGATTCGAGATTGATTGGAAAAATTTGACAATGACGGGCAGCGTGATGTGCTTTTTGCGGGTCTAAAAAGGCAACTATAGCAGAATCATAATATTAACCACACAACGGCCGATGCCTCCGTGGTCGAGTGGTTTAGGCGTTTGCCTTGTGACCCGGTAGTCGTGGGTTCGATTCCCACGGGAAGCATACTTTGTAAAGTTGTTTCCAGTTTGGCTAGGACATTACAGGCTTGAATCACCTGATTGTCTGATAAAAAGATGATTTCGTGCTGCGGAAGGCACGTATAAGCCGGTGGTCCCGGCCGCCAAATGGCGGTCGTCAAATAAACCATGTCAGAGGCCCTTGAGGCGGTTTAGAAACTCTGACACTAGGGTGTGTGGGGTCGTTGGACCTTACTGCCCACACGATAAGAAGAAGAACCACACAACAATCTGTAAAATTTCATTTTCATCTTTATCGCTAAAGCTTTAGATTTAAGATTGATTGGGAAAATTTGACAGTGACGGGTAGCGTGATGTGCTTTCTGATTCTGCTAAAGTAGCCTCTTTAGACCCGCTGAAAGTACTGATCAGTTTGCAAAAATTTTTACACTATAAAAAGCTGCACATTGCTGAATGCTGTAGGTAACTTTCTATCACGTAAATCGTTCTTCAGGAATAGGATACGGGAACGATGCCGTTAGAAAAACTAGTCTGGAATATTCAGAAAAGGCTTAGTAATGACGCCAAGCTCACAAATTGTAAGGTAATGCTATTATTATCTCGGCAGACGGTAAATTGTGTACTTAAATTATACCTTGAGGCCATTCGTCTGGAACTGTATGAAAAGAGCCTGTCTGATCCGTTGGCATTGAAAATGAAAACCTACCTTCAGACAGCCTTCGGCAATTTTCTACGACGTATTCATAATCAGAAATCATGCCCAGAGATAGTCGTCAAACCCAAGATTATTAATAATTAAAAATAGTAATAAAAAGTAAGTAAACTGGAGTAAAAATTATGTCTAACCCTTCTTTAATGCCTAGCTTTAATAGGTTTTCAGGCTGTTTTCACAAATACTCGACTTCCAGAAACCAGAGTTAAGTAACAAAACTCAAAACTTTCAGTTGGATGGTTTTTAACCGGTACTTACAATAAACTAATACAAAAATGTAAATAATCGATGATTTTTATGTGTTTGTTGAACTAAAATTTGTTTTTGGGCATTTTTAATGTGTCTGGAATAATATCAGGAGTACTTAATTGCTATCTTCAGAATAAATACAAGACAAATGAGTATATTCACCAAAAACCGACATCCCTTCCACGGAGCCTTAGAACTACGAGTAGCTACAAGTACATACGAACAAATTCTCGTCAGCGGCTTCTTATTTCTAAACAAAGTCCAGAAGCAGGCCTAATTACCGTTATCTTGTCCAGATGATCACAAGAGGTGCGGGAGGGGTGACCACGGCTTTGTCCTACTTATCATTTGCTTTACCCCATTCTTGAGGGCAGCCGCCCTTGAAGGGCCTTTTCAAAGCCAGGCTTTAATAAACCCACTTATTTGGGCAGGAAAAGTCATTTTTAAATGGTTATGTCACTAAACCTTGCCCCGTTTTAATATAATAATGTTGGTAAATTAATTGCTGCTTTGTTTTGGGATGATTGTGACTGGCTTTTGCACTATTATGATAATTTTTAGAGGTCTTTTACACGGAGAACGAACAATCGATTTGGTGGCTTTTCTCTATATTGGGGTCCAGTCACTAGGTAACACGGTACTTCTTGGCAAAACTGGTCTCAGATTTTCTAGCTCCTGCGTGTGCTACGATATAAGTGCTACGCTGCGAATGCTACGCTGCAAGTGCTACGCAGCGAATGCTACGCAGCTAATGCTACGTTGCGAGTGCTACGCTGCGAATGCTACGCTGCAAGTGCTACGCAGCGAATGCTACGTTGCGAGTGCTACGCCAAGTGCTACGCTGCGCAAATGCGCTACGAGTTCTGGATTTTTAATATTTTATCTTTGATTTACAGGCAGAATGAAGCCGTGTAAATATATTGTTCAAACAAATCATTATTGAGTCTTTTTGTGTAACAAAGTACGACATTTCACGGCAATTTAAACTAAAACTAAAGAGCTTTAAATAATTTAGTTATATGTCATGGGGCCTGCCTATGCCCGTTTTATACCTATATTTTCCCATAATTACAGGGCAGTCCATTCCCGTAATAGACACTGAAACAATAAAACATGGGTGCGGCAGTTTGATAATTGACTGTAGCACGTCACCATTCTGTTAGATAGTATGAAATAAGTTTTTTTTTTGTTGTTGTTTTTTTAACATAATGCCTGCTTTAAATTGAAGGTAATACAAACATAATCGAACTACTCGTATGTAATATTGATCCCGCTAAGATCTGGTGTTTTTTTTTCCAGAAAATTCTTTTTGAATATTTTTAATGCTAGCTGCTCAAAATTTAAGCTCAGTTTGATCATGTTTGGAGTAGCTACTGTTCATCTCTGGGGACGGATCTATACGATACCAGCTCCTGAGAGCTACACCTTAGATTATTTAAGTCAAGAGTGAATAGGTTTCCTCTAAGCAAGCGAGCTCCATTGATTTTCATCAGGAGATATTGTGATAAAATAAGAGCGTATCAATAATAATAAAAAATTAAACTGTATTTACTTACGTCTTGTACCTCTTGTATGTATGTTACCTATGCGGGTAGCCGATAGATGCGAGACGCGCAGGACCGGTCGCTGTGGCGACGCTTGGGGGAGGCCTATGTCCAGCAGTGGACGTCTTTCGGCTGATATGATGATGATGATGATAATGTTACCTATGTACCCATCTTACTCCTAATAATACAATAACGAGTCTGTGTGTTTGGAAGATTGTGAATTTTGATGTTATTCAATCAATCACCACTCTTACAAATTTAGATTAAATTTAAAACATTGTACAGCCCTCAATTAGGGAAAAGGAAACGTTTAATTCCGGTACGTAAAACTAAAAAAATAATAAACTTACTTGAAAACAACTTGGTTTAGATTGATAGATAGAACATTTATTTGAAACAAGGAAAGAAACACAACACACAAAAGCACAGTTATATAACACTAGAAAATACAAATAATGAAATGAAAATACATAAAAGAAATGCAAGACGATGATGATGCGAGACGCGCAAGACCGATCGTTGTGGCGACGCTTGGGGTGCCTATGTCCAGCAGTGGACGTCTTTTGGCTGATATGATGATGATGACGACATAAAAGAAAAAGGCAGAATGTATGACAATTACTTAAACACAGAATTTGCCAGATTACCTACCTACATAAAAAATATTTATATTTGGCAGATTTCGTATACTCACCATAAAATTCGTCAGAAATATCAACGGTAATGGCTTATCAACACATTTAAGTACTCAAATACTCGGATAGCTTTTACAAAGAAAAATGTTATTCGCCATCCTAAAACAACATGGCGAGATTAACTTTCCGTGTCACATTCATTTCGGTAAACCAATCAGAATTTATGCGAAAAAAAATACGGTTTAGCTAGGAAAACATCGAGTTTGGGGTGTAGGTGTAGGTCTGGGGCATTGATATATAAAAAAAAACCCAAGATGCACAGTCTCGAACAAATGCAACACTCGAAACTGTCGTCAAAAACTGACATATATCAAGTGTCATGTGTGAGTTGTGTGTAGTTATACTATAAACAATTTTTTTAAGCAAATTCAACCTTACATAGATCGCTTAAAGTTGTTTTTACAAAGCACTGCCGTATGGCGAGTGATGCGCATTTTTTTTTGCAAATTCAACCGTACACGGATCGCTTAAAGTTGTTTTTACAAAGCAGTGCAGTATGGCGAGGAATGCGGGACTGTTTGAAAATAGCGCGCAATGTATAATTGTGCGCTTGTAGTTTGCGGACGTTTTTGAGATGGTGACTGTGTATCTTGGGTGGCTTGGTGGATTTGATTCAGGAAGGTTAAAGGCTTTGCTAGGAATTTCTCCTGTTTTGTTAGTGCGGTAATAAACATACAAAGTCACATACACAAACAGCCAGACCCGAAACAACTATCTGTAGGCCATACAAACATTTTGTTCCGTGCGGGAATCGAACCCACGACACACAGCGCAGCAGCCAATCGCTCAACCACTGCGCCAACCGTGTCGACAGTTATCGGAACTAATTGTATTTTTTCCAGTTTATTTATTTATCAATTTATGTACACACATTACATTGAAAGATAAAAAGAAGAAAACAGAAAAATTGGTACAAAGGTAATGCTTATTTCAAAAGAAATCTCTTCCAGCATACCTGCGAAAGGAGAGTTGTATAAAAGACTAGTGGACGTCACGCGGTTTCACCCGCGTAGTTCCCGTTCCCGTGGGAGTACGGGGATAATATATAGCCTATGTTACTCCCTGATAATGTAGCTATCCAATGCTAAAAGAATTTTTCAAATCGGTCCAGTAGTTTCGGAGCCTATTCAATTCAAACAAACAAATCTTTCCTCTTTATAATATTATTAGTGTAGATATGTAGACACCGTGTGTAAAAGGTATACGTACTTACAAATAAAACAATAAACTTTAGTATAACATACAATACAAAAATATAACTAAAATACTAATATATACTAAATAATATTATAAGATAAATAATAACACATACTTATATGCAGCTTTGACTGTAAAGAAAGGTAGTGTTATTTCACACTTCTTTTAAAAACTGAAAGAGATTTGATTTATTTGTTTTCTTTTTTGTTTTTTTTAGGAGATAGACACGAGTGTTTGTAGATAACTAATAGTAGCCGGTACGAGTCGTGAGCACAGATGAATGCAGCAGGGTGATCTCGTCAATGTACGGTGGGCGAACGAAACTTGCAAGCGCAATAGTCAGTGATCATTGACTGACGAACCAATAACGTGGAGCGTCAGAGCTGTCGTCGTCAAACTGACCAATGGAGAGTGTGCTCACGACTCATGCCGGTTATTATACTTAGCTAAGTAATTTGCATAAACTTGTGTTTTGTTTGTTACGACGTTTTAATTAAACTCAGAACAGCGAGATTGGCAAATTAGACATTTATTTTATAGACAAAATTACACAAAGTTTCATCGAAAAAACCTGGCCAAGTGCGAGTCGGACTCGCGGGCAAAGGCTTCCGAACGATTTTTTTTAACATGTTGTTTTAATAGACTTCTTATAGATTTTACTGTAATTTATAGGTATCTATTATCTCAATTTTTTTTTTTCAAAATTCTAGGCTTAGTAGTTTCGGAGATAAGGTGGGGATGGCAATTTTTCGTCTAATTTCTTGAATTACTTCTAAACCATTTCTTTTAAAATTATTAAAAAAAATATAAGTAAAACCCTCACAGTAAGTCCGTGTTTGGGTCACAGAAGTCCATATGTGTACCAAATTTCAAAAGAATCAGTCCCGTTGATCCGGAGAAAACTGGCTGTGACAGACGGATAGACAGACACCCGAGTGATCCTATAAAGGTTCTGTTATATGTTCGGAACTCTAAAAAACTGGATGAAGCTCTGTAATTGTACAAAACCACATTAAAATCCGTTCAAAGTTTTGAACACGCAGATACAACGCGACAACACATACGAGTGAGTCATAAAAATAAGCGCAAAGAAAACCATAGAGCCCTTACACCTGAGCTGGATGTCTCGACCTAGCTACCGATCCGACCGAATCCGGTTGTTAATTCCTAAGGCCAACCGCAAACAGTCAATCTTGAACGCAATCCACGATCAAAATCAATGATCTGATCCATCAAAGACTTTCCGCTCTGTACTATTGCCAATACTTCAATACCACAGGTGTAAAGGCACTATTTATCGACTCTATATTAACTGCCTCCGTGGTCGAGTGGTTCAGGCATTTGACTGAACCACTCCCTCCAGTTTGGCTAGGATATTGCAGGCTTGAATCACCTGATTGTCTGATAAAAAGATGATTCCGTGCTTCGGAAGGCACGTATAAGCCGGTGGTCCTGGCCGCCAAATAGCGGTCGTCAAATAAACCATGACAGAGGCCCTTGAGGCGGTTTTGAAACTCTGACACTAGGGTGTGTGGGGTCGTTAGACCTTACTGCCGACACGATAAGAAGAAGAAGTTCGACTCTATTGATGAGATTTAAACATGGCCACCTACTGGGCACAAACTGTTTAAAGATCATTACGACTAGAACGTAAAAAGAAAAGATTAATTTTTGTCAATATTATTTTAGCTTGTCGTTTGCCGGCAACCTTACCTACAATAACATCTTTATAAACCCTGTCAATGTGCTGATCACCACCCTATTACAAGTCGTAATGATAGCAACGACAAAACTTCGCAGACATATCACTAACATTTTTATCTGAATGTCAAAGTTATTCACTACGCCATTCTTTGAACTCTGAATGAATGGAAAAGTTCTTTATCGTACACATCGGTCGCCACAGATAAAGTTTATGAAGTGTATGAAATTTTTATAGTAAAAGTTTTGAAATACATTCTCTGATGGTTTCAACAGTGGATTCTATTGACTGTTCGATGAAAACAAAACTATATAGATAAGAAATCCATATCCATAACTTATATTATACTTACATTACTTATAATTATACTTATATATTATTACACTAGATGACCCTTGCCCACTTCGTTACACGGTATTTTTCGAGTTAATGTATAGCCTATGATACTCACAAATAACGTGGCTTTCTATTAGTAAAAGATTTTTCAAAATCGGTTCAGTAGATCCAGAAATTACCCCCAACAACCTCACAAACCCACAAATTTTACCTTTTTATAATATTAGTATAGAAGTATAGATGGACACAGTATACATCCTTCTTATTCAGTTTGTGAAATATCTTTTAAATCGGTTCAATGTTGGAGGAGGAACAGACGAGAGCCAAACTTCGAATTATGTCATTTTACATACAAAATATTTCCTCTTAAGGAGACCGTATAGGCTAAGTAGACTAAGTAGAGGGCAGAGCTGTGACATCATAGTAAGCAAGTTTATTGAGCAACAAATCCAGGCTCTGTACTCTCTGTACTACACTTAGAAATTCCTAGTGAGAAAATAGAATTTTCCAAAACTGGGTATCGAAATCCGCAACCAGTTAGAGGCCTTGGGGCGTCTAACTAGTGACGGAATTTTTTCGAAAGAGTTACTGCGGCCTTGAAACGACTAGAAAGAACACGGGTGGGTTTAAGTCAGTAAGAGTCTGACACCTCTTCAGCTCCGCGGAAGCCGAAGAAGCCATTTCATGACTTCCCGTCCAAAAAAAAGGCCTCCAACTTACATTTGTGATCCGATCCATTGATCAATGAGGCAGTAAACAAACATCGTAAAAACAAAAAATCCGGCCAAGTGCGAGTCGTACTCTCACAGGAAGGGTTCCGTACCGAAAAAAGCACTCTTCTTGTCCATGCAAAAAGCGTGTAAAACTAAAACAATAAAAATTAAAACAGGCTCCCATGAGCCCCCGTTGATTTTTATTATTTTATTTTTAATATTTGTTGTTATAGCGGCAATAAAAACACACACTCTGCGAAAATTTCAACTGTCTACCTATTACGGTTCTTGAGATACAGCCCGCTGACAGACAGAGGAACGGACGGACGGAATGACAGGGGCGGCTCAGTAACAGGGTTCCGTTGGTTGCCCTTTGGATACGGAACCTTAAAAACGATCCAAAATAAATAAACCAGAAAATATAAATTGTCGCGATAATCTAGCTTAGACACGATTTAGGGCGTAACTAGAGACCTAAATAAGTTTCTAGGTCTCTAAATTGTGTCGACGACGGCGAAGCTTTTACTTAAATTAGGTTGTTTCTTTGTCTCATAAGAAACACTGTTTATTTATTTATACAGTCGTTAGTTTGTCGTTAGATAAAGGTATTGTTAATTATGCTGTTTAAATTAGATATGTTATTATTTCATCGTCTGGAACCGATCTTTTGAAGTCGTGAAGAACCTAAGAAGGGTAAGAAAACTAGCTGGGGTCTGTCTATACTAATCTACATCTAAACTTCTAGATTTACATTGTATTAATATTATAGAGAGAATAAAAAAATATGTTAAAAATGTTTATTTTTTTATATTTTTGTTTGTAATGAATAACCTCAAAAACTACTGGGTTGATTAACATCTAAGGAGGCTCTCGTTGGGCAGCTGGATCAATGGCTTGATGCAGAAAGCTATACTCCTGGACTCGGCGCATATAGTGAGGAGGTTGCTCACCGGTAGCTTGGACCCCGTTATTACTACTTTTTCGTTACTACATACGACTATTTTTTATATTTTTAAACGGTTTTTATGAGAAATATTTAAAAATGTAAAATTATATATACATAACATGAATAAAGGATATTATAATAATAATGTTTATTTATTTAAGAAACTTAAACATAAATTTAAAAAAAACATGTTAACAGGCTAATTTATGTCTATGTTTCTTTTATAAATAAACATTATTAGGTACTAGAATCACTAGAATGCTATAATTTTCATTGATTGCTTAAAAAAGCCCCAATATTATCTGCTCTGCTCGGGTCTTCTGATGGCCCGGCCACGGATCAGACAGGAACAAGATGATAAAATTAAATTACCAATACAGAAAAGTCATATCGATAGTTCGCCGTTTATTTAAAAAAAAAAACAAAGTTAAAAAGCAATACCATTTTATTTATACCCAAACCAGCATTGTTTTTATGCAAAACTTTTAGAATTCGCAGTCAAAGGTACAATACCATTAGAGCGGGTCACCAACATTGGAGCTACCTCGTACGCGCCAACATTGGGGCCATTTCGCGCGCCAATCAGCAAATTGCATCAAATTTCAACGTACTTTTGCTACCAGACGGGCCAAGGGTGTCGCAGCGGAGCTATTGTGTAATAATGAGATGCTTTTTGGGGAAGGAATCATTAAATAATTGGTTCCGTATTTATTTATTTAAACTTTATGTACCTATTCTAGTGGTATAGGGGCGGATAATGGAACAAGGCATTCTCTACCAGTCAACCTTTTGATTAAAAATACTACACTGTGGTAGGTGTACAAAGGAAAAATAAAGTTTGTTTTCTTTTAATATAAAAATATAGAAATAACAGCATATTTGCATGTATGTATAATATTTGATTTAACAATACGACACGCAAGTACATTTTACACAATTATTGTTATTTTTTTTTTCCATACTTGATGCGTTAAACAAAAACAAAAGTCATTTAATCAAATTATGTTCAGAGCAAGTTAATACTTTTTGATCGACAAATTACATAAAGAGTGTTCCCCAAAACGCCCGCCCCTCTTCGTTTCCATGGTTTTTTATTTTAGCTGAGAAAAAAGGAACACCCCACCGAAACACCTATCTGAAGGCCAAATCATGTATGGAAAATAAAGCTTTTTTGACATATTGCGACTGAGGTGCGAATGCGAAAAATGCTTCAAAATAAGTAGACTTGAAATGTTAATTATCTATTTTTCTATAATTATGCGTTTGGAAACACCTAAATTAAAAGACAAAATCCTAGCACCGTTACTACAAAATGCACCCTGAACACCTTAATAAAATTTTCCACGAACCTTTAACCCACCTATTTATACTCAAAACGGTACCCAAACACAACCCTCAGCAAGCTTTTAAACCCCTGATTGGATTCCACCCCGTTGTTCCCGCAATCCTCATTTTTGCTGGCACCCCTGTCTCAATACTAAATGGATCTGTATCACCGTGCCGTGTTGCAATACTAATTGCCTGAAAGGTATTCCTATTACTGCTCCATTCCGATTTCCAAGGTAATCCCTAGCGGTAGGTAGTATTGCAAGTAATTTTAATCTCATTTTGTACGTGTTTATCTGCAGTGTTGAGCAGGATATAAATACGGAGTTAAACCTGAAAAGGGGTCACTGTACCTACTCAGCACTGTGACAACTTTTACAATGGGACCAACACTGAATCACGAAAAAAACAGCTGCTCAGCAAATTTTGTGGAGTTATGCAAATACACTTTTGTGGGTTAAACAGTGACAACTTATGGAACCGAAACGTGGTCGCTCACAATGGGCCTCATCAGAAGGCTTAAAGTCACCCAAAGGGCACAGAAGAGCGCAATGCTTGGAGCTTTTTTTGCGTGATCGTATCAGAAATGACCATTACCGCAAGAGAACCAAGGTTACCGTTATAGCCTGAACGATCGCTAAACTGAAGTCGCAGTGGGCAGGGCACATTGCTCACAGACCAGATGGTCGTTGGGGCCGAAAAGTTTTGGAGTGGTGACCGCATACCGGAAGACCGATGACCTGGTGAGGGTCGCGAATGGTGATGGAAATCTGTTACATCTTTTATATAACAAACGGGATTCGATGTTAAATGCAAATGTGAAACATCTGTCTTATTCAGTAGCGTACATTTATGTTTTCATTACTGTACTAAATGTAAAGACTAGCTTATTTTTGTTTTTCATACCGTAGAGTTGATCCCATAGTTGAGAGTTGTTCCATACAACCCCAGAAAGATTGGCAAACACGTAATTAAAACTCAACCTGTTTGTTTATTGAAATGTAAGCTGAACCATATTACGATAAAGGATTGTTCACCGCAAATATCAGTATAACTACGTACACAATCATCATGATTTTTGTGTTGCAAAAGAATCCACGAACGTAAAATGAATCAACAAGATACAAAAATATTCGAGAAATATTTTGCTGTTAAAAAAAATGGGGCATCAATATTAAGTTTGCACACAAAAATACGAGTATATTCCTGAAAGCTCCACGAATTAATTTGTAAATGAAAATGAAATATTCCAAGTAAACACAATTTTATTTTTAGTACGAAAATTAATTTGTTTGATTACTGAGAAGTGCTTGCGTACTTCGCATTCATTTTAATTCATTAAGTACGAATACAAGAGAAACAGAACAATACCGGAACACGATGAGAGTTGTGGGCAGAAATCTAACAAAGTTATTAAAATCTTATTTCCTTAATTAACTTTTATTTCAATCGTTAAAAATATCTACTGGAAAACAAATTAAGGCATTGTCATCATCATGATTTCAGCCAAGTGACGGGTATAGGACATAGGCCTCCCCACAGCGACCAGTCCTGTAGTGCTATTCTGTAAGAACATTTTCGTGTCTCGACAGCGGAATCCGAGATGAGTATCGAATTCGTACAAACATAAGACCTTTATGTTGTGTGTAATAAAGCTCACTTTGTGAGCTTTGTCACTCAGGTGAAGCTCGATATCGAAATGGTTATTTACAGAATAGACTGGCTGTTCTCTCGCACCCAGCGGACTCCTGCGCCCTCACCAGATCGAGGCATTTACACGAGTAGCCTGTGAGTCAGCTATACCCAAAGGTCGATCAATGCCTTGCGCGTCCAGTATAATAATGGATTCAGGATGCTGCTAGGTCTGCCCCGCTTTTGTAGCGCTTCGGGTATGTTTGCGGAGGCTCGGGTTGACGGCTTCCATGCCATAAAGCGCAAGCGCGCCGCCCCCCTACTGAGCAGAGTGCGGGGCAGCACTAACAGTATCCTTAAAGTAATTGCTGGGAAATATGACTCGGCCGTCATGAAGGCTTTCGCTCGAGTTCTGGTCGGATAGCGATGCAATCTAGGCTGAACTCGAGCGAAAGGTTTCCTGACTATACCTACCAACTTTTATGTACTCTTTTGTAATGTGTCTACTAACATAGTTTGTAAGATATTTTTGTGACTAACAAATGGACTATTTGTCTGAAATAATAAATTGTTTTAATTTATTTTTTTGCATTTTCATGAATATTGGGACGCTAGACGTCGGCAAACTGGCAAGGGTTTGCCGGTGTCTAGGGGAAGATGACAGGAAGGATGGTGACGTGTCTGGCTCGCCAATGAATTAGTTAACGATTTTAAATCAGTTTGACATGTGATTTTATTATTCTGTACTGTGAATTTACTTTATTTAGATTTTATTTGATTATGATTATATTGAGGAAATTTTTTGAGATTACTGTGTTTTTATTTTGATTTTAATAACTTAATTTTGATTGTATTGAGCCTGTATTTTAAATTGTTTTTTTTTATTGTGTGTGTTTTTTTGTGTAACCGTTATTTTGTCTGAAATAAACGTATTAATAACTAGTGGACGTCACGCGGTTTCACCCGCGTAGTTCCCGTTCCCGTGGGAGTACGGGGATAAAATATAGCCTATGTTACTCCCTGATAATGTAGCTATCCATTGCTGAAAGATTTTTTCAGATCGGTCCAGTAGTTTCGGAGCCTATTCATTTCAAACAAACAAACAAACAAATCTTTCCTCTTTATAATATAAAATATTATTATATTATATTATAAATAAATAATAATATAATATATAAGTGTAGATTTTTTATTTTAATTAGACCATTTACAAGGTCAAGGTCGGTCAGTCAAAAGGATGAAGCTATTAGCACGTTCGAAAGCGGCTGCGGCTTCCAATACGGTGTCGCTACTCCAAAAGTGGTTAGAAGTATATGGGCAGCCTACCCAGGAAATGATGGTCGTTAAGTAGTGCGACCCCAATGAGGGCTATCGCGTTTGAATTCGTCGCTAGAGGCGCTACTGTAGCGTGAGGTTTTAAATGTCAAATGTCACTGTTGGTTGGCTTTTGACGCGAGTTTATTTACTTATTTGTTTTGATTTTTGTGAATATTTTTCTAAAACAGTCTGACTTTGTTCACATACGTGTAATAACAACTTTAACTCGACAGTGGCGCCAACTGGTGAGTACAAAAACGGTAGCCCTCATTAGATTGAGACAACAGGCCCCAGACAAATCTGAGAAAATACAGTGTTTAGGTTTGACCACGTAACATTTCGGTAGGTATTTTATAATTCTATTTAGTCCGTAAGTTAGATAATCGAAAAATATTGAACACATATTTTTTGGCTTTATCGAATCAGTAAATATTGACGAAGATCACATCAAGGATCGGGAGTAAGGGCTTGTGACGTCACTATTCAGTAAAAAATATACTCAAATGTGTCGTCACACGAGTTTAACGCACTGTATCTTCTTAATTTTTAGGGTTCCGTACTCAAAGGGTAACCAACGGAACCCTATTACTAAGCCTCCGCTGTCCGTTCGTCCGTCCATCCGTCTGTCTGTCAGCGGGCTGTATCTCAAGAACCGTAATAGGTAGGCTGAAATTTTCAGATTGTGTATTTCTATTGAAATGAATGAAATGAAATTATTTATTTCCAGAAATAAATAAATTTAGAAGCTGCGACTTATGTTATCGGCATATGTTAGGACTGCCACTTTTGATGCAGAGGGCCGCTATATTAACAAATAATAAAAATTAAGATTTATGGTGCGGGAGCACCATAAATCATAATTTTTATTATTAAGATTTATTTATTTTTATTTAGTCGCCCTACGTGTGCGAGTCCAACTCGCACTTAGTCGGCTTTTATTTACGTGAAATAATAAACAATACGTGTCCAATTTTTTTTTGGAGATCTACCTTCTACCTGCCTACTGTCTGAAAAAGGTCTGACTGATTTGAAGTCATATGTGATAAATAAAATTGTGGATTGCATGTCCTGTCTAGACCAATTTCAGATTAACGGATAAAGCCAGTCTTCGGGGATTACGTATCTACTCCTGAATTTCAGTTTCGGAGTGCAGTGGCGTGTAGCTGATAATATTGATTTGGGTGGCGTTCAGTTTATTAATATTGTGCAGAGCCGTGATGCTGAAATAATCGATAGTAGTAATTTACTGATACATTGAAACGATGTCTATGTACATATGTATATTTCCTTTTTTGAAAAGACGCATGTGGCCATTAAAAAGGTTGAGTTTTTTTTTCTTGTCATGAGGTAGTTCCGCGTACTTGAAGACGGAACGTTGAACGATCTCTGACCTAGACTAGAGTCAAGAGCAAACCCATCACAAATAAAAAATAAAAAAAAAGTTCTCTCACAAGGTGGACCGATGACCTGGTGAGGGTCGCGGGTAACCGATGGATGCGAGACGCGCAGGACCGGCCGTTGTGGCTTGGGAGGGGCCTATGTCCAGCAGTGGACGTCTTTCTGCTGATATGATGATGATGATGAGGTAGTTCATCATGGACTTGTCAGCTCAAAGCTGAGGATTTAAATTTTCCGGGTGAAGATCAAAGAGCAGGCTTAGTTAGTTTAGCTTAATTCGCACAGCTAAAGTAATTATTTTTCGGAAAGGTGTAATTATATTTTTAAAACTGCTTCTTCATATGTAGATGGACGGAATCTTCTTCTTTCTTCAAGGATGAGATAGTCAATTTCTGAATACATGTTCAAATGCAGATTTTAAATAATGAACGAACCTATCCTTTATTTTTGTTGGGAAATCCTCATGGACACATGCATTGTTATGTCAGACTCCTACCAACAAAAACCCCACAGTTCCTACCGTTACCATCCCGGGGCCCCGGATACAAAGGCTAATTATTCTATACTTCAGTACGCGATCTTTGCTTTTGTATAGCTTGTAGCGGCATCAATGCCGCCACAAGAACAACCAACGGAACAAATCTACATCGCAACAAAAAGAATCGCTACGCCATCTATCCAACTGGCAGCGAACTACTACATTGAAATCCTGCATCGCGCAAGCAGAGTTTACCATGCGATTTGAACATATACATCAGCCCGAAGATTAACTAACGGGCAGTTGCCCGCCAGACACTACATCCGTCTGGACGGAGGATGCTCCCTTTTTAATGGGGGTATGCTTACCCTCTGTTCCACATACCCTCTAAAAGTTTACCTTAGCTTTGTTCTGCATCGGGCAACCACAGTTATGCGATGAAATCAAAACCAGATCTAATATTAAGGACCATTGAACGTCATGCAGCAGACACACAATAGAGAATCTATTGCTGTTTCCAGCGTTAGTTCACAAATTGATCGACGGATTAATGATAATTGCTCGACTGTCTACTGATTCATTCATTCACCTACTAATAGGTATGATGTGCCACTGCCAAAATAATTCCGTTGTGAGAGAAAGACGGAGCTATACAGGATAGATAGCACTATGTATCCCTTTTTCACAACGGATTCATAATCTGGATGACTAGGACAACCAGCTCATTTTCAATGTTACCCAGTTACTGGGTTATGGCTGTCAAATAAGCAGTCGCTGATTGAAAACCGTGACCAACATAGCTGGGAGAAGACCCGGAAGATTTATTGCGAATAAATAATCGCAATGTGCCCATATCTTAATTGCAAAACTATTAATAGTCATCGTTAACTCAAAATTATTATCATAGCCTAGGTAATTCCAAATTACAGTCGTAAAGTCGTGTAGGCACAAAACTATGAACTAATCAAACTGATAACGAATTATTGTTACTTACCTAAGGTACTGTTACTAACATAAACAGTTTGGGTAAATTTTCATTACCATATAACCAGAGTTTCTGTCTGCATGGCTTGTATATGCTAATTTTGTACATAAATACCTAGTGTGAATACATATACCTACAGGGTTGTTAGGTGCGATGAAAAGATTTGTTCAAATAAAATATGGAATTCCTGATTTTATTGAAGTACGTAACTTGAATACGATTGTCAGTTAGGATTATTTAAGCACTGTGGATTTCAATAGGAATTTTATTCAGATCTGATTTTCGCTTTTCGTATTTAAACGTGTTTGATAGAAGTTTTTTATCATATGACCAAGCTAGAATATTTTTCAACTCTTCTACATGTAGCCTACAGGCCGTAAACCCAATCGGACTTCTATATTATTTTACTCTCATACCTTATTTCATCAGAAGGCTCAAAGTCACTCAAAGGGCAATGGAGAGGGCAATGCTTGGAGTTTCAGGAGAATCAGGAATGATGATATCCGCAAGAGAACGAAGGTTACCGTCATAGCCCGAAGGATCGCCAAACTAAAGTGGCAGTGGGCCGGGCACATTGCTCGCAGAACAGATGGTCGATGGGCCCGAAAAATTCTGGAGTGGCGACCGCGTACCGGAAGACGTAATGTTGGACGGCCTCCCACAAGGTGGACCGATGACCTGGTGAAGGTCGCGGGTAGCCGATGGATGCGAGACGCACAGGACCGGTCGTTGTGGCGACGCTTGGGGGTGCCTATGTCCAGCAGTGGACGTCTTTCGGCTGATATGATGATGATGATAATACCTTATTTATACCCTTTAGGATCTTTAGGTGATGAATTCAATTATTTATCTTGAGATAAAAAAAACATAATTTAGGTAGTAACCCGAAGGATATCCAACGGAATCCTTTTACTAAGCTTCCGCTGTCCATCTGTCAGTCATCGGGAAATTTCTCATGAACCCTAATAGGAAGACAGTTAAAATTTTGACCGCTCAAGTGTGAGTCGGACTCACCCACCAAGATTCTGTACAAATTTGTAGGTACTTTAAATAAAACATTTTTTTATGATTCAATCACAAATGTATAGTTTTTAGACTTTTCCCTATACTTGCTTGCCAAATTTTATATTTTTAGATCAACGGGAAATACCCTATACATTTTGATTCCCTTGAGAGCGTCGAAATATACGTTTTTTACGACATAAACGGCCGTATCTTTTTTTTTACGGTAACTTAGAAGTTTGATTTTTTTCACAGCTTCAAGGGACCGTAGACTTGAGTATATGGTTTTAATTTCAACTCGATACCTCCAAGCGTTTCCGAGATTTTGTCAAGACTGACAGACAGACGGACGGACAACAAAGTGATCCCATAAGGGTTCCGTTATTTCCTTTTGAGGTACGAACCCTAAAATTACATTTCTTATGTGTGCGAACCAGATACAAAAAAACGGACAAGTGCGAGCCAAGGACTCGCACTTGTCCGTTTTTTTTTTGTATCTTGTTATTTATTTGTAGCGTTTTTGAAGCCAAATAAACATTGACATCAAGGTTGTGTAGATACTTGACAAATGGGATAAGAATTGGGATCATGAACCCTTTTGACGAAGGCTGAGTATCGGAAAACACTTTACAAAAAGGTTATGTAGATTTTATATGGTTAGATAAAGTACCATTTAAAGTTGGCTGAAGTGGTATCATGCGGCGTTTGTAACTAAACGTTCTGATAAAGAGGTAATTTTCAGTGGTTATTTTATGTTCGTTAGATGTATGTATGTTTTGAAATACTGAGACGAATCAAAAATATAATCCACTTATAAAAAGAAAAACATACTCGCATAACACTTTTGACGAGTGTCGTGGGATATCATTTTAAACTATAAAAAACTACTTTAATTTCAGAAGTTTTCAGTTATTTGGGTTTTTGACACCGACTTCTGAAATTAAAGTTATTTTATACTTTATAGTGTTTTGTTTTTGGAAGCCGGTTATATTTTTTGTAAAAAAGTTTTTTTTTTTCACTTTTTAGTGGTACCTGCGTACCCATTCACAGCGTACCGGCATGATGTTATGTTATCAAAATAAAACTTACTAAGTGCTTTCGGTGTAAAGGTCTCGTCAATACGAATGAAATAAGCCCAAACACTTGGTAGTTCCTATATACCGATGTGGAGTTCCCTTGACTCTCTGTCGTCTACATCATCAGGTCTGATCCAAACCTTCATTCTTTTCTAGTATCACCCGATATACACACAAATATCAAGTTTATACCAGATTCGTGCCTTCAATTTTCGAGAGTTGCCCTCGATTTCTCAGGGTTTCCATCATCAGATCCTGACGTGGTGGCAATGGGACTACCTCGAAAGCATACCCTTTCATAATAAAAAAGATTCATCAAAATCGGTTCATAAAAGACGAAGTTATCCGCGAACACACATAAAAACACGAATTGAGAACCTCCTTCTTTTTTAGAAGTCGGTTAAAAACAGGCCACATCCAAGGCAAGCTGCTGGCAGCAGATTGTAAAGAGGTCTTCCCTGAGCCTCACTCTGCACGGCACGTGATCACTGTGCCAATATCGAACAAATCCTATTCCTACCAATCAAAATCTTTGTTGTAACAAGATGAACGCTAGCCTTCAACACAGTCTTTGCCAATCAAAGCCAATTTGCGTAGTACCTAACTTCACTCCTACGGTCTACAGTATTGTGTTTCAAAGTCATTAAAACCGGACATGATTGAATCTCACCCACACCCTGTATTGACCTAGCGTGAGCCAAGGCACTGCTAATAAGACACCCTGTATAAGATGTGAGATCGTAAACTCGAGTAGTCAACCTCTACTATTAAATTATCGAGACCACAGAGTACGGAATCAAAATACCAGCAACAAAGCCAATATGCGCTGTAAAAAAATTCGGCTGTCATAGTCAGCTAGATTTCGATTCAGCATCGTTTCACCTGGCCAAATGGAGTACCATCGACGCATCCCTCCCCCTGACCGACTTCAGCCCCGGAGCCAATTATATCAACGGAGACACCAGGCACGGAGCCAATTATATCAACGGAGATTTTCCAAGTACGCAGGAGATTTATTATAGTGCATAGGTGTATGCGCAAACCAACGCAACGGTGTGTGTAGAACCTGGATGAGCCTGGCACAGGAACGTGGGGATTGACATAAGAAAAGTGAGGTCTATGCTTTGCAGTGGGCGAAGTCGGGATGTGGATCATGATGATGATGATGTGTGCGCAAAGACAGATGCACTCTCTGCTAATTTACTCTCATCATCGGATGTGACGGCACTATACGACTAAGGAGAGATAAGCGCAGGACCAACAGCTGTACGTGCTTTCTGTGGCACGGGGGTGTCACAACATCAAATTGCAAATCGAAGAATAAGCCCAAGTCTGGGAGGCTACTCTCTAAGTCCGAAGTCCGTAGTTTCAGGCTTAATTGCGGGCGTATTCTACGCCGTATCACCTAACCTCTAAGAATTTATGACAAAACAATTTGACAGTTACAGTCAAATCGTGTTGTCATTCATTCTTAGTTCGGGTTCGAGACTTATCGTAAGTCCGTAGGTGATACGGAGTTGAATACCCCCGCAACTAATCCTGAAACTACGGACTTCGGGCTTAGAGAGTAGCCCCCCTGATGCGGTGGGTTTCATGGCAAGTGTTGACATCGCGGTCACTTATATTGGCCGACGAGGTTTCTTGGTGGTCTGTGATTCCGTCGAATCCATTCTGGCACGCCCAGCTACAACATAATGGATTGGATTATAGTTCCACGTGTAAAGTACTAAAATAATATGTTATTACATCAAGTAAACTGGCATTAACTCAAGAGATAGTTCATTTAATTGGGCGCTTACGCAAACTAATAAATAATTTAATTTTGGCACCTAAAGGCATATTTTTCTTTTTTTCAGAAATAATAATAATATAATATTTTATTAGCAAAATACAAGTATGACACATTTAATTTCACATAATTATCACTCGGGGGCAGAAAAATTAATAACAAAAATAATGTGCGAGAGATGGGTAAAGCACAGTCAATACAAAATTTGAGCCCTGCCTCCTAAGCTAAGGAATATCGCGTATCTTAGGAGGCAGTGTCTTCGCTTAAATAGAGGACAAGCAAATTATGAGTATACAAGCAGCGTACAAGCAAATCTTTACCTAAAGAATAAAAATAGCGGTTTGACAGCTTTTTTTAAATAGAAAAAATGGCAAAAAGAGAACCTATTTACTGTTCAGTTAAAAATAGATCGACTGGGGCAGTCGGGTAAAAACAAAACTCAATTAAAATATTGAAAGTAAATAAGCAAAACAAAATGGATAGCTAAGCATAGAATTGCTGAAAACCCAATTAAGCAACCTGCCTCCCCGATGACATGTTGTAAAAAAAAAACTAAAAATACCGGGGTATTTGACATTGGAATCGTCCGTTATCGGAGTCCAACAAGAACGAATAGTTTTCATTGCTAAATTATAACTGCCGCACTCGTCTATGTTCAAGATAAAGGACACCTGCCGAGGTCGGTACATGAATCTGACCATTACAAACTGAGTCTTGAAAAACACGTTAAGTCGTTGATCCCGGCTTTATATTTGTAGTTCCTTGACAGTCGTGCAAGTCAAATGGTCAAAAATCTGAAGGCGAGTCTGGCCAATATATATTTTTTTTTTTTGGATTGGAAATCATCAAACGACTCCTTCCGATCTTCAGTCAGGTCAGACTTTTACTGATTAAAACCCACCCGTGTTCCTCCAACTGTCCTTTGCGTTCCAGGACCGCGGTAACTCTTTCGAACAAATACCGCAACTCTGGCGGGCACTAGCGGGCCCCGTCTACTATGCTGACATCTTTTTGAAGCGCGCGTGGAACACAATGCGCCGTCGACCTGGGCGTGGTCCTTATTGGCGCCGTCCGCAGGCCCGCGCCTGCGGTGGCTGGGAATCGCCCTGCGACTCCCAACGCCTGGGGCGTCTTCTTCTACTGCGGCGGCTAGGACGTGACGTTTGCCTCTCCCTCACGCGTCCCGCCTCCTCCTTTGCTGGCATTACTGCTTCGCAGAAGGGGGTGACTGCTTTCCGTGCCCCCTTGCTCCGGATCATAGATTGAACTAGAGCAGGACGTGAGAGAACGCCTCTACGAGAACAAGGCGGTGCTCCGCCCAAGCAGGGCAGACCTTCACCGTATGCTCCACCGTGTCCTCCGGGCCACCTAGTGTCTGGCCAAGCTAGGGGCATCGTTTTATCAAGTTTCTGGATTGTAGAGTTCTGATAAGCAGTAGGTTCATGTAAAACACCGGTACTTTGCTGCATTGTCTTAGAATGTAACCTATGTAGAGACTAATTAAAATATCAAGCCTATACACAATTCAATGGGATTCGATGTAACGCCTGAAATACGACGCCTCTCTATTGATTTATGTTCTAATTAATACTAATTACAGCGATATCCGATATCACTTAATTATTCAAGCGTCATTACTGGCGTTCAGGAAAAATATTATTAAGGGACTTTTATTTTTATTTATAGGATTAGTTTGGCCTTCGTACTATTTCTTTGTAGATATTATAGCTTTTCATCTAAGTGCCAATTCAACTCATTTTTAAGCTACGTTCGCATTCGAATCTCAATTGCAAACTGTCAAAATGTTATGGAAATGGAGGCAATTTTTTTTTATTATTTAATCATTGAATTATTATAACATCTTTACAGACAGCTCCAAGACGATGTTATAACGTATATACAAAAATTAACATTACATCAATCATTATTAAAACAATTAAATTCAATTATTATTTATAAGTAATTAAATTTTGCGCTGCTTTGATAAATCTCGGCACGTTTTGGCAAAATATATCTTCCGATGTGACAACCGATATACTATTAATCAAACGGATGGTTCGCGACATAGGGGTAAACGTGAGTAAATTAGTCCTCGCCAATGGTACGTCTAACAGAGCGGGGCGTCTGCGCGCGCCCACGCACCCACACCCATCCGGCGCGCGCAGCTGCAGCGCCTCCAGCACCTCTGGGTGGTGCAGCAAACCTATTACTACACTAGCCACATATTTGACCAACGCTACGTCTCTTCTTACAGCCAGCCTGGTGTACCCGACTATGCCCAGGACGAACAGACTCGGGTACATAAGGGGATAAAAAAGTTTATTCTTTTAAATACAGAAACCTCGCAAACTTGTTTTGTATTTTCTCCAACATGAGGCTGTACTTTACCTCATAAGGATTCCAAATAATTGCACTGGTTTCCAGGTGGCTCCGTACCAGTGCATTATACAAAACCTTCACAGCAGCCAGATCGCTAAAATACTTACATTGTCTCAAGATAACACCAAGATTTATAAAAGCCAATTCTACTAATTTTCGAACGTTGTTTGAAAATTAGTAAAATTGGCACTCTGATCTTCCGTTAATATAACAACTATAAATTGAAAGAGGTACCTATGTAAACTGTTTCCTAAAACTAACTTTGAATGTTACATAACCAGTTTTAGTGGAATCTGGTAAGTTAACTGATTTATTATTGTTCATTCGATGGGGACATGATAACGGTAATCACAATCATGAATATTATATGAGTATTTATTATACCTACTTTTGTATTTTATTGGTTGTCGATTACCGATAATAACACTAGTTTACAAGGTTTTTGTCCTGGAATGGAAAAGTGTTTATTCTTAATTAATGAGGTGCTGCAAGTTTAGAAAAAAATATTAAAAAATTCCAACACGTCATATTTCGAAAATACTCCCCATATATTTTTGCAAAGATAACGAGACTAAAAATGTATTAGTGTCGACGTTTTTGATATTTTTTAATAATCCAAATGCTTTTTTTAGCACCTTTGAAATATTAAAAAAGCTGCTTGGACATCCGCACGTGTAATTTAACCCTTGGTTTTATGATTAAAGCCAAATGCTTTTAGCGATAGGAGTAACAATCAGTTTCGTGGTTGCATGGTGGGTCTTTATCATTTGCTTGCAATTTCAACAATCTATTTAAACTTGCATTCCAGCAGCTTAGCGTTCTTCTACATTTTTCAATAAACACTTGAGAAACCCACTTTTATCCCGATGAGAGACCGGAATTTTCAAGTAATAAAAGATAGGCATATTTGAGTGTTTTCTTTATAGAATATTCTTTCTTAGATACAATAATTTCACCAAAAACAGCCAGATTGTACTCTAGCCAACCTTTTTGACCTTTTGGAAACAAACATTTATCAAAATGAAGACTAGCTATTTCGGAACAAACTTGTGGGTAGTCGAAACAAAAGGGGTCGATATCTTCCATCTGTGACGTGATAAAAATTAAAAATGTACATGTTTGCATTGAGTTATTGCAGCTAATTAAAAAAATATGTAATTTACTGCAAGGCCTTTTTTTTATTTTTTTTGTAAACTAGTGTAATCGGAGTTTATGGAAAAATGATATCCTTTTATTGAGGTCGCTTCAATGGAATGGACCCATTGCGTTTGAGCATATACGTGCCTTGGGGGGCACCTTATGTCATTGGTGACCGCTTTCATTTATTTGCAGATCTTTAAAAATTATTATGAATGACAATAAAATTGTTATTCTTAATTAGGGGAATCGTGATACCCAGTTACTGGATTCTGGAGGCCATTGTAGGTAAGCAGTCACACCATGTAAAATACTGTAGCGCTATTCTTTTTTTTTATTTGTGAGGGGTTTGCTCTTGACTCTAGTCTAGGTCAGAGATGACAGAGACAAAGTCTACGGTGGAGCGAGCTTACCCAGAAGGAGCTTGTGCACTCTAACATGGAAGAGATTAGGGTTGTAAGCGTTTAGAAACACAGACGCAGGTAGAAAGTTCCACTCCTTTGCTGTGCGCATTATAAAAGACGTTTTTCATTTCCGTTTTCGTTATTCTGTAACAACCACACCGTGAGAACTTAGGTGAAATGATTTAAAATGAGCTTTCATTTCCTAGCATTAATTGGAATGACAGTAATTTCACTCCATAGTCACTTTATCTTTATTGAGGAATGGGCTTACTCTTGACCTGGAGCACTATAGAAACCGATGGATGAGGTCTCTGATGGAACCAGCGTACCCAGAAGATGCCTGTTCATTGAAGCTTTGAAGGCAGATGGGTTATAGGTCGACGGCACCACAGAACTAAAGCTGTGCGCATAATAAAGAAGCGCTAAGTACAACTAGTCGGGATATCGAACAAGTGCGTACCGTTCACTGGTATTACGGTAGAAACACGACAATGGTGGGATCAGGTCGTAGAGTTCCTGCGCAAACTCTCCGAAGTACAGTCTATAGAAGACCGCAAGGCAAGCATCACTACGCCGATAAGCCAGGCTATGTAGCTTAGCCACCAACGTTTCGTTGCCTGTAAGCCTTTTTGCTCTGCTTTCCACTGAGTCCAATGCAGCAAGCTGGTATTTTGGTGAGTCATCCCATAAGTAGCTGCAATACTTCATACAGAAACGCCATACTTAAGTTTCAGCGATGAGTTTTTTTACGGAATCGACTGGCTTGTACACACGTGCATGCAGTTAGACCTGAGGCCGAACCAAACATGTTGTAAACAGCAAGTCAGATTGGATACTAATAATATAATCATACTTTCAGCTTATATCGTTGTTACGTAACACAGTAAACTATGTATGACAGTACCACACGCTAGTTTATCACAGCATTTACGTAATATAATTAGTTTAAGCCCAGCTCGTGATTGGTTATTGTTATATGACCACGTGTCGTAATATCTGTGTTAATTAGCAGGTTAGAGAAGCAGGCCATGCATAATGCATGCCTAGGTATCTCTGGTGAACTAAATTCGGCTAAAATATTAGGTTTGTGTGGTTGTACTAATTGGATGGAAGAAAGATGGGCCATCTTGTAGGTTTACATTTATTAACAGAATTAGGAATTTACTAATCATTATAAAATATCATGTACCTATTTTTCGTGCCTCGTAAATACAAAATCCTTTATTTCAAATAGACCAATTACAAGTTACAGGCTCCGTATGGTGTCCGCCGGTGCCGTATTGTGCCGTAAAAGAATAATACCATCTCATCACTTGTGGGTGTCGTAAGAGGCGACTAAGGGACTCGCCAGAGAATTGGCAGCAGCGTTCTCTGCAAAACACAACACCATACACTGCGATCGTCAACCCGCCTGCCAAGCGTAACGATTAAGGCCACCCTCCCTCCCCCCCATCTTAGCGGAGGCCTATGTCCAGTAGTGGACGTCTTTTGGCTGCAATGATGATGATGATGATGATGAATTACAGGTACTTTTGTATTGTCAAGGTCTGTCAGTCAAATAGATGAAGCTAGTTCTTCCGCGCTAGCCACAAGAGCAGCAAGTTGTTCTGCAGCAAAACACACTCACCGACCCTATCTCCAGCGCGATAGTTGCACGTTCCAAAGAGTAGTTCTTATGGAGAAGAACGTGCAAGAAACTCCATGGACACTCTTTTAAATCACTGTTTACAAAATCATGGTTACATTCGTTTTGAAATAATTGATGCATGAAATTATACAATGCAAAAGAGATTGAGTCTATACAAAGCAACGATGGTCTTACAATCTTTAGCAGGTCCAACAATGTTTTCACATTTATTCAAATTTTGGGCGCTCTAATCGTTGTGGAGCGGACCAGCATTGAGCCAAGCATTTTTATCATCAATGTAGTCCCCTAGTTTATAATATGCTTGTCTACATTGTGCGTTTAACACAAAATTTAAATTTAGTCTCATTCAAAACGGATGAGTTTGTTTGTTTGCTTGAACGCGCTAATCTCAGGAACTACTGGTCCGATTTGAAAAAATCTTTCAGTGTTAGATAGTCCATTTGCCGAGTAAGGCTACAAGCTATCATCACGCTAAGACAAATAGGAACGGCGCAGACGACGTTGCGCGGGTCAACTAGTTTTATTACAACACTTTAAACAGTATCCCATGTTACTACTTTAGCAAGTATGAATCCTGTTGAACTTCTTGGTTCCTATTTCTAGTAGGTAGTAGAAATTACGTTAAGCCGTAAGTCCCGGCTGTCATCTGTACATCTTTATGCAGCTAAGTACCAGTATTTTCAGGAAACGACTGCATATCTGAAGTCCACAAACCAGTAACTGGGTAACACGGCTTCAACGGGTCTAAAAAGGCCACTTTAGCAGAATCAGAAAGCACATCACGCTACCCGTCATAGTTAAATTTTCCTAACCAAACTTCAACCTAATGCGTTAGCAATAAAGATGAAAATGAAATTTGACAGATTGTTACGTGATTAATATTATGATTCTAATATGATTCTGCAAAAGCGGCCTTTTAGACCCCGTGACTAGCTGTAGGTAACGACTGCCACAAAGAATAAAACCATATTATTTTCACGGTACATACCATAATTTTAATGTTTTTGAAAAGTTCGGACCTATGAAACTTTTATTACAAAACTTCTAACAAAGTTCGCCTTTAAAATTCTAATAAAAGTCAAAGTAATTGAAGAACTTCGTTACTATGCCAGTCAATTAAAAATATTGAACAATGCTTTCGGCTTCAATTTAGACACGAACTGACTTTTATAATATAAAACATGATTCTAGATGTTATATGTACCTATTATTCAATCACATATTTTGTAAGTAAAATACCAGAAGCTTTAACTACAATAGACATGAATGTAGAACATCATCTTACTAAGCACAGTTTGTCGAACTTATAGGGCCTTCAAATTTGTCGCAAAATGCCGCGCGGCAGCAGCTCGGTTGCAGCGCTGCTGCCGCGCTGCTTTCTTAATCCGCATAAATAAATAAATATCATTAATTAACAAGTAGGTAATCTGTGATTCGGTTTGGTCAGGCCGGCGCGGGCGGGTTGCGGCCGCGGCTCCGAGCGCGGACACTTCCAGACATATGGGCTCGCGGCTACGTAATATGATGCTATGCGTTTTCGGTATGGGCTGACCTCTTATTGTACGGAAATCCTATGCGATGCGAGGTTAGCCTATGCTGGGGATGTGTGGCTTGGTGTCTGGCTCTGAGTCTGCCACTCGCAGTCTGTCAGTGTCCAGTGTCCGCGGCTCGTCCGCGAGCTACTCGTGCCGGTGTGACTAATCCTTGAGCGAAATAGTGCGTAGTTTTAAGGTTGGTATTTCATAAGAATATGTGTATATTAAACAAGCGCTTCTCGCCATCAAACTAATAAGTTTGGCGAGTAACATTGTAAGAAAAACAAATAGTGTACCAATCTATGTTTGACAATTAAAAAAAAAAAAAAAAAAAAGTGTCGCGCGGCTGCAGCGCTGCAGCTTCGCTGCGGCCACTTTTTTGTATGGATATTAAAGCAGCGCGGCAGCAGCGCTACTGCCGCGCGCCACTGCGACAAATTTGAAGGCGCCGTATTGTCACAAAACTATTGTGACAATCAAGCGTCATCTAACGGGTTGATATTATTTTTTATTTCTGAGACTGGGTGGCAGAACAATTTTCAATATTCGTTCACTAGAATATAAAGAATTCAATGAGAATTTTATAATGACTAATGAAAAAAGAAATATACAATACTTACCTACTGACTCTAACATCTGATCCTGTTACCTACCTTAAGTAGTAAAATACAGGTGCCAGTATTACAGCCAAATCAATGAGCTACTTACTTACAGTTATAAACTCAAGAGGGAAGGCGACTAAGATAAAGTTCAAAGGATCATTTACTTTGAGGAAAAGCGAACGAAACCACGGCCTAAAGTATTACTGAAATTAATTGCCACTTAAAATAAGAAACAAATTGAAAGACCTTTCGAAACTTGTAATTTGTTGTAATTGGCATCAAAGTCTTGTAAATAAAGAGAAAAATAATTATAGGGGTTATTGTATAAGCATTTTTTTTTTAATTAGGCGGAGAGAATTAGAAAAAAACTGAATTTTCAAAGGAACATAATAATTAAAAACATTTCATTGTTATAGCCAGTACAATCGAAAAAAATAAGGGACAGCAGTTTGACCCAAAAAAACCGAGGGTTCCGTACCACCATGTAAAGCATGAAATGTTTTTAAATTTTCATCAGCGAAGCCTCTATTCGTCAGAGAATTATAACTCTGCCGTGTATATTGCAGTTTTAGATCAGCGCCATCTCTTAACCGTTAGTGGAACTAATGTAATTTTTGTTGATGATTTATGAAAAAGTGTGCTATTTAGAGACATCGTTTTATTTTTCCTGTAATCTTTACATAAATTTCTATCGCATAAAATAATTTCAGATTTTTCTCTATGCAAATTTCGAAGATAAGGGGGGGAGGAATAGTCAAAATTTTTCGTCAAAAGACGAAAACCATGCGGCAGAAAAAATGTTTAAAAATGTGCAATTAGCTCTCTTTCATATGATATTCCCAATTTGAATTTTTAAGAATCCCTTTCAGTACCTGTAGCAAAAAAAAAACACCGGTAGCACTCCGGGAGTGCCGGCAGAAGTGAAAACTTTAGTATTAACGTTGTGTTTAATTATAAGTACAAAAATACTATCATTTATGAGGTAGAATACAATGTTTATTTATTGCGCTATCGTACACAAATATGACAATTTACATGTTACTATTCATAATATTATATCGTTATTTATTTATATATTACATTAATTTTTATCTCTTAGAAAAATCAACTTTCATCCATAATTTCGTAATTCCGTAATTTCGTATCCTTGGATACGCGTGGCACGCTGTACATAAACACAGACGGACATTCGCGCAAGCGCCCTGTGCTGCCTAAGCGGAGCAGCACACTCAGGCACGGTAGAAAGAGTGGGAGATACTAGTTCCTCTCCCTTCCCCTCGATCTTACGCTTTTTCGATCAGCATCACGTGACCCTGACGCGAGTTTGGAAGTTTTTACCCATCCAACAAAAAGTGCTCAGCGCCGCTAAAGAAGTTTTCACTTCAAAAAAAACATTTGTTATTTCTTTCTTATTTGCAAAATAGTTGATCAAGCGTCATCTAAAACTATTCCAAATTTCAAGTTGAAAGCATCAGTAGTTCCTAACATATCCAGCTGTAACAGACGGACAGACTTAGTCACACCATAAGGGTTCCTTTTTACCATTTTGGTACGGAACCCTAATGAACGGCTCTTACCTATTTATTAAGGTGAGCCTAATTAGCTCGCTATTACAGTTTCTGGATAACGTAAGAGAAGATGCTTATTGGTAAAATGATGGTGACTTGACGATACTCATAAAGGGGTTCGAATTTGTTTCTATGGGAGCTGGCGTAGCCCCCCGCCGCCATGTTGTTTTTTTTTTCAAAATTGTAGCGCACGATCTTACATCCATATATGGGTAGAGGACACTTAAACAAACAAAAAAAAATGTATACGACGTGGTGCCCTAAAGTGTCATGTTGCCGAGATATTTGAAGGTAAAGTGTCGACTTTACACACGTTTTGATATTGTTGTCCATCATAATATTATGTTTGAGAAAATAAAATTAAAAAAAAACACAACCGACTTCCAAATAGAAACATTACTAAGGCCAAAACCAAAGAAGGTAAAGAAGTAGTATCGTGTTACTCAGTTACTGGGTTGAGTACACGTAAAATACTGGTATTCGGCTAAATCTGGTTGGACTGGAAGCCGACCCCGAAAAAAGGCTAGTTAGATGATGGTAAAGTAGAAAATAACTGACATAGTTAAATGCGATTTTAGCAATCTCGGGAGAAGCGCTATCATTTAGAGTTTTATCTCCGAAGATCTTCATCAGATCTTCACTAAATTTAAACAGGACCACCGCAGAAATGTCCTCTTTAAAACAAACAAAAACTATCATAATCAGATAACAATTGGGGAAGATATCGCTGAACATACATACATAAAAAAACATTCAACCGAACTGAGGACCCAACAAGGCACAAAAAGCGGTCACTGAATACATTATCAATGCTGTAACATGTGTGTTCCCTAGCCTCCTGTCAGACACATACACAATATATCAGGAAAGGGTTGCCCAACTGTCAGCAGATTTATCATCATGCTTGGCACCTTCATTTAAATAAAACTTCTTGGGTAAATTTTTATTTTTAACATTGTGGTGTTTTGAGAATGAAAAGTAAGCAGTGTTCAGCAGTGTTAGTAGGCTTATACTTCATTGTACAACAAAATTGTGTGATCCATAAAAATATCGATATTTAATAGGAATCTCTCCTTCTCTCTTTTAAACCCATCCAAAATTTGTCTTTAAAAGATCGCATTTAGCGATAAGAGGCCCTGTCCCCGACCCGGCTCGACTCCCGTGTACATATACCCATCTGCCTTCAAAGCAAGAGTGAACAGGCATCTTCTGGGCACGCTCGCTCCATAATAGACCTCATCCATCGCTTTCCATCAGGCGTGATTGTGGTCAAGAGCAAGCCCGTTCCTCAATAAAAAAGAGGCTCTAGCTAGACAAAGACGTCATGAATCGACGCCATACTGTTGAGTCGTTACGAAATGTACTGGCCAGTGCGTTTTCGTCATAAATTGACGCCATATTGAAAAATTCCTCAAAGTCTGATGCACACACGCCCGTTTGACGTTTGATATCCTACTTATAGGTCACATTTGACATTTGTCTCACCAGTACACTATGGTAGCACACCAGTACAATAAGGCGTCGGATTCATGACGTCATGAGCACTGGCCATGGCTGTTTTATATTTCGGAACACAGCCAAAGTGCCACGTTACTAGCGAATGCTTTTTCGATATGTCAAAATATAAGCAATCGATCGCGTGACATTTCAAGACCATTTGTCAATGTTTGACGTTTTGACAATCGCCATCGCCACGCTAGCGCTGTCAGAATCTCACTTGTCTAGAGCCTAAGGCCGCACAGTTATGTCACCCTGTGAAATGTTTTCTTCATCTATCTTTTCTGTAACTGATATGGTGCACATAACAAAATATTCTACCCTATGAATTGTTCTGTTTGTATGTACGAGTAAGTGGGCTTGTTTGAATAAGTGACCGCTTTTCTTTCAGACCCTGTCTGTCATCTTCCAGCTTGACTACGTAAAGTAATCATTCTGACCGTTCGATAAAAGTTGACTCCAAAATCTGAATTACTCAGATAGCTGTCTTTTAATCTGCTTAACTATCTGGGCAACGAATTAAAATGCTGGTCACGGGTTTCCTTAAATCAGAGATATCATGACAAGCCCTCGCAACAGATAGGAAAAACAAATGCTTATCCATTCAGCGTCCCAGCACAAACGCGACCGGAATAAAAAAACAAAATGTAAACGAAGGAGCTTCATAAAACATTATCCAATTACATTTCATTGTTCTTAACTCCCATATAATTAGAGTTCTTAATTAATTATTGCGTGAAACAATGGCTTCCGTTGTTTCGGCAAGTTTTAGACGTTTCTTTGAACCAGGCCACGAGGTGAGCGAGTTCAAGCTTCGTTTGACGGGGAAGTTCACTCGCTTGGCTTATGAGGGAGAAGTTCGAAGAAGTTTATGAGTTTAATATTAGTCGTTCTAGCTGCATTTCTAGTTATTGTTTTGTTTATGCATCATTGATGAAACTGGTGTAAATCAAACAACAAGTTTGAAATTTTTTCATTGTTGTTCATTGTTTCTATAGCGGTTTATACGTAGTGCATGTGGTGCTTTTTTAGGGATCCAAACCAAAAACGAAACCCTTATGGGATCACTTGGGTGTCTGTCTGTCTGTTCGTCTGTCACAGCCAGTTTTCTCCGGATCCACAAGACCGATTCTGTTGAAATTCGGTAAACATATGGACTTCTGTGACCCAAACACGGATGCATTATGTAAATTATTAAATTTTTATTATGGGGTTCACTTTTGGGGGTCAAACTAGAAAATTAAAAAAAAAGTTCATTGAACAATATTGTGTGACATATCAAATAAAAGGGCTTTCTGTAAGAGTTTTAATTATATTTTTTTCATAATTTTAAAATAAATGGTTTTGAAGTTATTCAAGAAATTAGACGAAAAATTACCATTCCCCCTTATCTCCGAAACTACTGAGCCTAAAATTTTGAAAAAAAAATAGAGATAGTAGATTTTTACCTATAGACTACAGAAAAATCTTTAAGAAGTCTATAGTTACAACATAACATGTTTAAAAAATAAAATTCGCTCGGAACCCTTTGCACGCGAGGCTGACTCGCACTTGGTCAGTTTTTTAAGTGATGAGGCACTTACGGCCCATTCACGACCTTACCGCGGTGAGCGGCGGCGGCGTGCGGGGCGGCGAGCGATAAGAACAAATGTATGAAAATGTTTGAAGCACGCCACGAGTCGCCGCTCATAGCGAAAACGCGCGCGGTTTTGTCGGAGCGAATTGCTGCAGCGGCGTGCGGTTCGGGGAGCGGCGAGATCAAAAGTACAAGCGAATGAGCGCGACGCCACGAAACAGAGCGGCGCGGCTAGCGGTGTAGGTGTGACGGACTCGGCGGCGAAATCATTTTATAAAAAAAATTTAGACGACTTTGTGGCAGTAATGGATACCGAGGCGTTTATTACTGAAATTTTAAATCGACCCCCTTTATGGATGTCAAAACATCCCCAACACAAATACAAAAACGTTGTAAAAAGGTTGTGGGAAGAAATAAAACAATGTTTTCCGGAATATGATGGTAAGTTTAATTTAAATTGATAACATAATAACATAGTATCAGCTACCACAATTATATTGTCTGTTGGTAGCTACCTACAGACGATGATGGTAAGTTTAATTTAAATTGATAACACGAAAACATAGTACCTACCTACCTAGTCCTACGAACAAACGAAGCTACCAATATATTGGCGGTAGGTACCTACAGACGAAACTACCGGTATGTTTGAGTAACGTAGGTAGTTGACAAGTGACTCTGTAAGTACCTACTTAGGTACAGAGTCACTTGTCAACTACCTACTCTCTGTAAGTAAGTACTTACAGAGACAATAGACATAGGTCTAGTATGTTTAAATAATGTAGGTAGTGGACAAGTTTCGAATTTAGTGTAACTTATATGCCTATTGGAATATTTACGAAATAATTTCTGTACTGATCGTGAATAGCGGTTGCACGCAATGAAGCTCGATTATTCCGCCTCGATCTTGTTATTGTGATGTTCCTGCTTGATGAATTACTCGTATATGTTCTTTAGTCTTTATCATTATTCCCTTCTTTTTCCCTTACAATGTTATGTAACAGACATGCGACTTTTATAATCAACTTTGCATGTTTTGTATTTGTCTCAATAGATTTCATAAAAATGCGCCATTTGTTTGTCAAAATACCAAAGGCACACTCAATAGTTAGGTACTCTAGCTCTTGATAATCTTTTATTGAAGATTTTTTTCTCTCTGTCCAAATTAAATGTCTCATTTTAAGAATATCTTGTTTTAAAAATATACTGCTTTCTAAACACAGAAGGGATAATTTTGATAACGCCATAATTTGGAGCACGTTCCGACTACCTAAATACGTCCACCTCGCCCGCTGCCGCTAGCCGCTACTGAGGGTACGTGGCGTGTAAAACGCACCGCTTGCCGCCGCCGCGCCGCCTGCCGCGCCGCTCGCCGCTAAGACCGAAGTCGTGAATGGGCCGTTAAACTTACGTATGTAATGCTTTCTTGTAAATGTAGGTAATAGTATACTCATTGTTGTATAGCCAAATAAAATAAATAAACAAACAAAAATCCTGATCAAACGGCTCAAAACAGAACAAGTAAGTTTTTGGCAGAACTTTACTGAAACTAATAAGTCCGTCGCTATGTTATTCCCTTACATCTTGACCTACGCAAAATAAACCATCTGCATGAGGTGGCTACCTCTAGCCAACGAATATGTGTTATGCAATCACAGAACACTTAGTTGTCGGCTAGAGCCGTTACTTATACCACTTAGAGCCAGGCAATGTACACTAAGCACGAGTTTCGTATTTTCCAGTAAACCCTCAATGTCAAGAGCTGTCAGTTTTTATGAGTAAGTAAAATGCCGTCTCTAACAATGGTTGTAGAGACTATATGTCGGTGCTCTACATAATTATGTGTCGTGGATAGGTAGAGTCGAAAAGGTTGAATTATTCATTTTACATTCCTAAAATATTTCAACAAACAAACCAAATTAAGGAAAGGCACCTCTTAATAAATAAAATAAATAGCATTCGTAAACCACTTGTTGGTACTAATCAAGTCTTTCGTGATGAACGGGGGTTAAACACGCGAACTGAAAAATGTATGTCCATTTGAAATAATATACTGATTAGTTTTGAAATTATTGTTAGAAAATATTGGGAACTTTGCCATGATTCAGAAGGGAAAATTCAATTATGAAACTTTCGAGGAAGTAGTAAAAAGTATCCCGGGACAAGCCAGGCCAATCAAATTTCTCTGGGCCAGGGAAATCCTATCTTTATACTCCTAGTGACACTTTGTCTTGATAATAGATACTTTTTTTGAGGATGGTTCACGACTTACACGACTTTAACTAAAGCTCACCAAACCGTCGTGTTTTGTAAAAGTTTGGCAAAAGCAGATTACATCACAGAATATCAATACAAATGCACTGCTTTCTGTTGATTTGGAACATTACAAACTAACGCCATTAAAATCTATACGCCAAACAATCTCTTCATCGTATATATTTACAGGTTAATATGAAACCAGCGAAAACATTCAAGCCACATCATAAAATCCACGCTAATGCTGAAACTTCCCGCCGCGTCAAAAGGCCTCACCGCGCCCGCTTCCGCCGCGTCTCAAGCCATGGCCTTAGAGCTCTTTCCCTCATGAATATTTAGAGCACGTCGGCGGCTGCCTTAGCGTTCCCTCCTCCGCATACCTCGCCTTATCAAATATATAGAATAAAACTTCAAGCCTCGGTTTTGGGAGGTAAATTTACCTTTGAAAGCGACTAGGTAGGGGTATCAGTTTCCCAAAGGAGATCGGGGAATATCACCGTTTTTTGAATAAAATATTTGTGGAGATTGGCCTTACTTTTTGCATGATATATGAGTATTTAAGAGCTTTAAGTAGTCACTAAAATAGTGACTTACATGGCCGTATAAAACAAGGTCAAGAAGAAAGAAGTGAACGTAAATTTGATAGGTTACTTCTAGGCTAGCGTACTCCATCTTCCACCACGTCATCGCTTACCATCAGGTGAAATAGTGGTCAAACGCGTGCCTATCAATAGTAAAAAAGTATCTATTTTTAAAAAATCATATGAAATTATTCAGATTTAAAACCAAAGATCGTAGAAAAACCAACGTTTATCTTAATAAAAATACTGTTTCATCAAATTCTGTTTGCTCACCTGACTTTTTGGCACTGTTTCCTTTTCCGCCATTTTTGTTCCGCCTCGGATAGAGATTAATTTTACTCTGACCACAACCCATCACGGGACTGAGCTATTCACATGTCATCACCAATCACTTGATCATCATTTAATCACCGATTTAGGAAACACCAAGACTCTGGTCTAAAGATTATTTAATTTAACACTTCCACTTAATTTTATGTTTTTTCGATCTATACAGGGTTTCCTCCATGATTTCTTTCCTGGAAAAGAAAATAACATAAATTAAAAAGCGGTTTTGTATCAACAGGATGGGGTATTTGGACAAAGCTGGAATAATTATAGGGGGTGTTTAAATAATCCCAAGCAAATAATTATGGAAATTGGAGCGCGAGGGGAACACTGACAATTATTCGGGGTGAAAATATTGAATGAATGGGAGCCGTAGCTAGGTATAGGAAATGACCTTTGTAGGAAGGTCATTGCAACACATACAGTAAAATGGCAAGTTGAATAGAAAACAATAAAACTGTTCTATTTCCTCGCTGTTGTGTGTTTTCCTTTGATGGTAAAATCTACGTCCTTGATCGATTGTGACCATATTTGAGTAGTCTCAAATATGCTATTTCATTTAGTGTAAACTCAGAATTAATTCTATTGATTTTTTCTATTTTCTACATTGATAAATAAAAAACCCAAGATATACACTCAGCATCTCAAAAACGTCCGCAAAAAACAAGCGCAATATGTATAATTGTGCGCTAGTTTCAAACAGTCTCGCATCGCTCGCCATACTGCTCTGCTTTGTAAAAACAACTTTAAGCGAACCGTGTAAGGTTGAATTTGCAAAAAAAAATTGTTTACAGTATAACTACACACAATTCACACATGACACTTGATACATGTCAGTTTTTGACGACAGTTTCGAGTGTTGCATTTGTTCGAGACTGTGCATCTTGGGTTTTTTATATATCAATGTTTTTCTACTTTAAAATTGACGTATTACAAACAGCGTAGAAAGATAACAATACTAAAATCAATAGTTCCTTCGTGTCATTAGTTTTCAATAAGTAACGAACTTTCAAGGCCTGCCACTAGAAAGCGTTTAAATGTTGAAACCAATATTAGATTTTGTTCAAATCGTACCTTAAACAATGTGTTACAGAATATACGCATTACCACTTATGGCGTCAATGTTATCATCATTATGAACACCTTTTATAATAGGACCAACCCCGTAATCATTTTGTCATTTAGTTCATTTTGTCGAGTTATGCGCACATAAATGTATGAGGCAGTCAATTTTTTTTTTCACGATTTTAAGGTTGGTAGTAAACGTTGTTCATAATGATGAGTACAATGAGCCCTTAAGAGATATTGCGTTGTTTTTTTTTCTGTTACACGTTATATAATCGTAATATTTTTCATCAAAATACAGACAGTCAACAGTCAACACTTCCCAAAACAGATGGTTCAAGGATACAATACAATTTATCCAAATATTGATCCGAAAACAATCCTAATTTGATTGGGCAAGGGTGCTACAAGTTCGTGGACTGACAAGTTCCTGAAAACATTGGACCACAGAGCACCGAACACTTCGACGGCTAGAGATGGCACTGTAAAAAATTTCACACAAACCAAGCCCGTCAGTGAGTGTCACCGTTGAAGCTTGGACCACATTACTGTGTTGTGTTGAGTCGCAGTGCGATCTGGCACAGTTGATTGGCTATAATTTTTAAATCATATTATTGTGATTAAACGTAGGCCTAAACATTTGATTGGTGTATAATGCACCATGACAGACCCCAGCACAGTGATGTGAACCTAGCTTTACTCGTAGAATTTGACAACTAGTGACAGTTCTGACTTTGGCTATGACAGCCAACACTTGTGCTCCTGTGCTAGGCCTACGAAATGGCGTCTCTAGTTGCTGCCACCGAAGCGATTCTGTGCTCTGTACATTAACGAATGCCCCAGGGTTATAAAAATAGGATTCAAAAATATATACAAACAGTTGCGCTGATTATAATATTATAGGGCATTAACTAAACTGAACTAAAATCTTGCAGTGTATTACTTGCCACATTCTGAAGTATATATAATTTACCAACTCTAATTTTACATTTCTAGGTCAAGTTTAGTTAATGCCCTTCTTATGTAAGTACATTATACGAGACAATAGTTGAGACACCGGCATGAAACAGCTGGAATATTTTAATAGCAAACATAGACACTGCACGAGGGTTTAAGGCTTGGTTTAGGAGTCAGCAATTTTATGGCTTAGTATGTTTTATTTACTAACCTCTACCACATTTTAGCACTTCTCTTTACACTATTACTTAGTGATTATTCACAACAAAAATGATAATAGTAGTGTTAAAATGTTGCAAATCAAAACTCATATATATCCTCTTCTTTTGATTGTTGACAAGATTGATGGCAATAGACTCGCCCGCATTGACATGATGGCGCGGTATCTCTGACTACACCCTTTGTACTGTCAAAGAAACTACCACCCACAGCTCGACTTTGCACCACCATCACTGCTGGATATAAGACTCTCTTTTTCCGTGCCAAACCCCACGTTCCTATCGCCACCCTCATCCAGTTTGGGCAACAATGTCCTTTAGATACTATCTCACTGCCGGACGGCCAACATTCCTTCCTCTCTTCTCTTATCGTGTGGGTAGTAAGACACCCTAATGTCAGAGTTTCTAAACCGCCTCAAGGGCCTCTGGCATGGTTTATTTGACGACCGCCATTTCCGAAGCACGGAATCATCTTTGTATCAGACAATCAGGTGATTCAAGCCTGCAATGTCCTAGCCAAACTAGAAAAACAAAGTTGCTTCCTGTGGGAATCGAACTCGCCTTGTGACCCGGCACTGGATCACAAGGCAAACGCCTAAACCACTCGACCACGGAGACATTCCTTAAACACAAACTCAAAACGATAAATGTTTTCGTTAGTACCAAAACTCAAAGACTGCACACGAAATCTCTCTGTTATGTTATACAACGGCGATGCGCCACCGGTACATGGTGGACATCCCACCCACACGCACAAAACGTTTTGGGATCACATTCATAGTGCGTACAGCTAAGGAGTGGAATTCCCTGTCGGAGTCTGTGTTTTGGGAGTTTTTAAGTCAAGAGTGAATAGATTACTTCTAGGCAAGCGTGCTCCATCTTCGACCACATCATCGCTTATCATTAGGTGAGATAGTGGTCAAACGCGTGCCTATCAATAGTAAAAAAAAAATACAAATTTTGTGCAAGAATTTTCAAAGATTTCCGTTTTATTTTCCTTTCACTCAAATTTCATTCATGAACCAGAATAAAATTCTAATACACAGACTGTTCATTCTCAATACACAGCTTTTATTTATTTAGTAGATTAATTTTACTGTTCTCAAGACAGTTTTATTACCTTCTAGTGTTTATTTAAGTACGGGATGAAACGTTTACTGCCGCATTAAATGTATCTTGATGGAGGAAAATAATTATAATTTATAATTACATTGAACACGTTCTGGAATATATTTAAACTTTTAGCATAATTTTGTTGGTATTAGGCGCCTCATTTGTAAACTTTTTTGTAATTATTTTTTTTTTGTTGAGTAGTAGGTACCTATCTACTTTTTTTCCAGTCGCTTCTGATGTGTGAAAGTGCAAAACTATTTTATGTATGTGCTCCCGTGAAATAGATTTCATCTTTTCCAATCTACCCAAGTACGAAATTTTATCCCATTCCATTTAGCCTTTTAGATGTGATTGAATGATTCATTAACAATTGAATAGGTACGTTTAGTATTATAAATCAGCTCTTACTGCACATCTGGCCCCAGAAAACCTGACTTGCGTTGAACGCAAAGGTCGCAAAAAAAACATTGGTCAAAAATATATATTGTATGTGCCAGAACGTTCCCATTGATCAAATTGTAGCAGAAAAGTCCCAAAGCTTTCACACGATTTATTACCTGCACAAACCGTCATTGTTCTGCTGATAGTTCAATCATAGTTCCCTGAATAGAGAACGCTAGAATAATGAGCAAATATCATAGCTGTTTGAGCATAGTGAGCATTCATTGGTGCAGACATTGGTAAACATGGAGAGCTGCTAGTCTATTCTGTAAATAACTATTTCGATATCGAGCTTCACCTGAGTGAAAAACCTCACAAAGTGAGCTTTATTGCACACAACATAAAGGTCTTAATTTGAAACCTCAATTTCCGCTGTCGAGATACGAAAATGTTGATACAGAATAATACTACTGGGCTAAGGGTTCCCTGGCTGTCAAGTGAGTGCGGTCAGAAAAGTGGGAGCGAAATGTATCGTGAAAAAAAAATAAAAAATCGTGAGGTCAGTTGATGTCTTTATTTATAATTCTGCTTGGCCCATATCACAGAACTTTTTATATTAATAGGCGCTATTGGTAAACAATGAGTGTCACAGGTTCTATCTATCAGGAAACACAGACTCCGGCATTGTCACCTTTATCATTACGACTGAATGATTTCTGCCGTAACGCGAAGGTGAAAAAAAAGAATGAATAAAAAAAACCGCGAGTCAGACTCGCACACGAAAAGTTATTATTATTTGTTGTTATAGCGGCAATAGAAACACAGAATCCGTGAAAATTTCAACTGTCTACCTATTACGGTTCTTGAGATAAAGCCTGCTGACAGACGGACGGACAGCGAAGGCTTAGTAATAGGGTTCCGTAGGTTACCCTTTGGATACGGAACCCTAAACAACAAAGAATAATTTTTGTACCTTTCTATAGATCAGAGGGCAATGTTCGCATTCGCATGTCAGTCGTTCGCAGTTTTAGTGGTACCTGCGTACACATTCACAGCTTACCGGCGTGATGTTATGTCATGAACTGGGGCCTATTTAATAAAACTTACTTAGTGCTTTCGGTGTAAAGGTCTCGTCAATACGAATGAAATAAGCCCAAACACTTGGTAGTTCCTACATACCGATGTGGAGTTCCCTTGACTCTATGTCGTCTCCATCATCAGGTCTGATCCAAACCTTCATTGTTTTGTAGTATCACACGATACATAGGAATATCCAGTTTTTACTAGATGCGTGCCTACAATTTTCGAGAGTTGCCCTCGATTTCTCAGGGTTTCCATCATCAGATCCTGACGTGGTGGCAATGGAATCACCTCGGCAGCATACCCTTTCATATAAAAAAAGATTCATCGAAATCGGTTCATAAACGACGAAGTAATCCGCGAACACACACAAAAAACAAATGCGAGTCGGACTCGCGTGCAAAGGGTTCCGAACGAATTTAATTTTTTTTACCTGTTATTTTAACACTACAGACTTCTAAGGTTTTCCTGTAAACTTTAGGTAAAGATCTATTATCTCCATTTTTTTTCAAAATTTTAGGCTCAGTAGTTTCGGAGATAAGGAGGGGGGAATGGTCATTTTTCGTCTAATTTCTTGAATAACTTCAAAACTATTTATTTTAAAATTATAAAAAGAATATAATTAAAACCCTCATAGTAAGCCCTTTTATTTGATATGTCACACGATATTGTTCAAAAAACTATTTTTTTTAATTTTCTAGTTTGACCCCCAAAAGTGACCCCTATATTAAAAATTTAATGATTTACGTAACGCGTCCGTGTTTGGGTCACAGAAGTCCATATGTGTACCAAATTTCAACAGAATCGGTCTAGTGGATCCGGAGAAAACTGGCTGTGACAGACGGACAGACAGACAGACAGACAGACACCCGAGTGATCCTATAAGGGTTCCTTTTTTTTCGGAATCCTAAAAAATACATATATGCGGTCGAATTGAGAACCTGCTCCTTTTTTTGAAGTCGGTTAAAAACTTAATTTTCATATATTTTTGATAGATTGTGATTGATATGCGAATGCGAACGTTTTTTGAAAGTTAGTAGAATTGCCACTCAGATCAGTAAATGTGGCGGTAATAAATTAAAAAAAAAATCGTTTATTTCAGGCTATTATAAACCCATAGAAATCAGTCAACACCCACAACATCTTCTGCTTTCCCAATCCACAAAACATGTAATGAAATCAAAAATCGAATTATATTCTATCACATTAAATTGAATTTTAATGTTGAATGCTCAGTATAATTCTCTATGCCCACGGCATTCATCGATGCAGCCAATCATTGTTGAATTGCACAATGATTTTCACATTAGCTTTTGTGGCAAATGAACCGTGATTGTAATGTGTATTGATTTGTGATATTAATATTGTATTGTTGATGAAACCAAGTGATTTTGTTCATAATTACTCAATAAAAGTGTTATTTTGTCGGCTTTTGTTCTTGGATCCTGAGTCAATGTTCAACAACAGTCATCAAATGTCTTTAGGTAAAGACACAAGGTTTGTTAATAAGTTTGGTGAGATCATTGTGCCTTACAAAACTACAGTAAATCGTTACTTCAACAAGATTGTCTTAAACAAGCGAAATATAATAATTACTTATAACGTTGCGTATTAAACGTCGCATCGTCGCATGTAACTTCCGTAAAATACAAAATATTATCTAAAAAAATACCTAGATATATCTTTACTTATATTATAATAAAGCTGAATAGTTTGTTTGTTTGTTTGAACGCGGTAATCTCTAGAACTACCAGTCGGATTTGGAAAATTCATCATCATCATATCAGCCGAAAGACGTCCACTGCTGGACATAGGCCTCCCACAAGCGTCGCCACAACGACCGGTCCTGTGCGTCATGCATCCATCGGCTACCTGCGACCTTCACCAGGTTATCGGTCCACCTTGTGGGAGGCCTTCCAACGTTACGCCTTCCGGTACGCGGTCGCCACTCCAGAACTTTTCGGCCCCATCGATCATGTGTTCTGCGAGCCCTGCCCACTGCCACATTGGAAAATTATTTTTGCATATTTATAGATAATAGCCACATTTATGAGGAAGGCTATGGATACCATCATGATTCTAGTGTGGGAAGGCTACGGAGCTATACAAAACGCATAGCACTATTCCTTTTTTACAACGGAACCATGATTCATTAGCACGTCATAATATAGTAGGGCAGAACCATTGATATATAAAAAACCCAAGACACACACTCAGCATCTCAAAAACGTCCGCAATAAATAAGCGCAATATGTATAATTATGGGCAAGTTTGAAACAGTCTCGCATCGCTCGTCATATTGCACTGCTTTGTAAAAACAATTTTAAGCGATTCGTGTAACGTTGAATTTGTAAAAAAAATTGCGCATCGCTCGCCATACTGAACTGCTTTGTAAAAATAACTTTAAGCGATCCGTGTAAGGTTGAATTTGCATAAAAAAATGTTTATAGTATAACTACACACAACTCCCACATGACACTTGATACATGTCAGTTTTTGACGACAGTTTCGAGTGTTGCATTTGTTCGAGACTATGCATCTTGGGGATTTTTATATATCAATGGGCAGAACACGTTTCCGAGTGATAATTTTTCTTATGATGTGAACAGCCAAACAATACCAAGACAACAAGTAATATTAGACAATAGCTGACCCGCAAACTTCGTTAACGTTACATTTTTCATTAATGCCCCACTTCTATTGGTCGTAGGTACTCGTAGCTTGATGTTATTTAGCCTTTATCCTTCCTCAATAAATGGACTATTCAACACTAAAAGAATTTTTCATCTCGAACCAGTAGTTCCTGATATTAGCGCGTTCAAACAAACAAATAAACTCTTCAGCGTTATTATATTAGGTATATCTATACTTAATAAGTAGGTCTAGCAAATATAGGTAGTCCAGGATAAGAACATCTGAACCAGTCCAGATAATCTGAGGATTTCAAGGCCATTGTTCAAGATTAACTAGTTTAAACCCGACAAAAGGCCAACTGTTCTTTTGAGAGCAGAATATTCTCTCACTCGAACATTCATACTTTTACATCTCACTATTAAAAAGTTGTAACAGTTATGAGTTTTTCATTGTAGACGGAAAAAAACCGGCAACTGCGAGTCGGACTCTCACACAAAGGGTTCCGTACATGTTTCTTGTATGGGAGCACCCTTTAATTTTTAATTTTACTAGCTTTTTGCCCGCACATATCCCGTTCCTCTAAGAATTTCGGGAAATCCTCTCTTAGTGCTCCCCTACACTCTCCAAGGAACCTACATGCCAAATTTCAGCTTTCTACGACCTGTACTTTCGGCTGTGCGTTGTCTGTCAGTCACTCAATCAGTCAGGAACGGAAGAATTTTATATAGATTGATTTAATTTTGATTATTTGTTGTTATAGCGGCAATAAAATACAAACTGTGTGATATTTTTAACTGCCTACCTATTACGGTTCTAGAGATACAGCCCGCTGATACACACATTCATCGTGCGTACAGCTAAGGAGTGAAATTCCCTGCCGAAGTCTGTGTTTCCTGATAGCTACAACCTGGGAGTCTTTAAGTCAAGAGTGAATAGGTAACTTCTAGACAAGCGTGCTCCATCTTCGACCATATCATCGCTTACCAACAGGTGAGATAGTGGTCAAACGCGTACCTATTAACAGTAAAAAAAGATGGCTGACGGACAGCGGAGGCTTAGTAATAAGGTTCCGTTGGTAACTATTTGGATACGGAACCCTAAAAACTGTTTATTGAAGTAATGACGGTTGCTTGTGCATTGTTTATCCGAAGAATAGTTAATATTGTTTTCAAAGGTATATTTAGAATTTTCCAAGGCCGTGAGAATTTTTAGAGTCTTCATTGTTGATGTTGATTTGCAAAGAAAGATATGTTCTTAGTCTATGGAGATCTGAGATCAGTAAGAGGAAATGCTGGCGGAGAGACTTCGTATGTAAAAAGTCATAATTAAAAAAAAATACCTCTCCCAACTGTGAGGTGTGTGGAGTTCTAGAGGACATGCATCACTTGTTGATGGAATGTGTTCGGTATGAGGTTGATAGAAGTAAGTTGTTCAGGGCTTTGAAGTTGAACAAGAACGATATAGGTACATTCCACCAAATATTAAATAAGCCGAGCTCTGAAGATGCCAGAAAGTTGTTCGACTTTATGGCCCTGATACATTGATCTTATTGGTTTGATGTGTATCTTGTAATTAGGTTACGATGAGACTGACATACGCTGTGCGTTATAAAAGTCCCTAAAATTTAAAGAATAAAAAAAAAGTCATAATTCGAAGTTTGGCTCTCGACTGTTTTCTCCTCCAATATTGAACCGATTTAAGAGATATTTCACTTTGAATAAGAATTTCAAACTGAATAAGAAAGATACATACTGTGTCCTTATGTTTCCTTTTTGATGATTTACTAACCGTATAAGTACTACAAGCCTCACAAAATGCCGATAAATTGCTGTCAACAGAGCCCTAGTGTACAAATTTGGCAACTATTAATGAAAACTGGAAAACATAGGGACACAGTATATATTCTACTTATTCAGTTTGTGAAGTATCTCTTAAATCGGGTCTATATTGGAGGAGAACACAGTCGAGAGCCAAATCTCGAATTATAACTTTTTACATACAAAGTTTTTCCGCATAAAATATTTCCTCTTAAAATATCAAACTCGTTCTATGAAAGTTGTGCATGCCTCCTGTACGTGACTTATTTACACAGGTCCCTTGTTGTCACAATTTGCAATATTAATTTTGTAAATAAGTGGTTGGTGTGCCTTATAAATAAATAAGATAGTATGTTGTTATCGCTGAAAATTCAACGGAGTTTTGTAGCCAGTGAAGTGAGAACAGTAACAGTAGATATAGTGCCGGTTTTTCCTGTTGAAAAGATTTTCAGACTTAAGACTATTAAGTCAAAGAAGAAGTTGACACTTCGCGTGACCCAAGGGCTAACTTTTACCTCGGACAGAGGATAAGCATTGCCATACAACGTGGCAATGCCGCCAGTCTTTTGGGCTCACTTCCAGTGGACAGCGAAGCGGACGAATTTTTTGACGCCTTATTTAAGTTAGGATTTTTTTTATTTTAAGTGTATATATTTAGTATAGTTTAATTGAATAAAAAAAAAACATTATAAAAAAAAGAAAAGAAGAACAGAGACACTGGTTTCAATTCCCTAGACGAAGATTTTAATTTAAAGGTTATAAGTTCACTGAGAAAAAAATATATGTCTTTCTGAAAGAAACCCAAGGTATTCAAATTAAAGTGGGTCAATAAAAACAGTCGAAGCCGCTAATCAATAAAATTATTTTGCCAAAGCAAATTGAGGGTAATACCGTAAGAATTATGGAAAGCAATTAATCAACGTTGCACAAGTTTATATTCAACTGTACAAGGAGTCTATCTATTTATCTATCTGCCTAGCCATTTCAGGTTAGCTTCCACTGTAACCGAATGCAGCTGAATATACCTGTATGTTTTACAGAAAATTGCAGCGCGTACGAAGTAGCGGGTCACTCCGCGACTTCGTCCGCGCTGCAATTTTCTTATGGATCCCTAAATTTTTCTTGTAATAAATATACTGTGTTACTCAGGGATAATGTATCATTCTAATAGAGAAAGATTTTTTGAAATCGTTCCAGTAGTTTTTGAGTAAATTTGTTACAAATAAACAAAAAATCAAATCTTGCCTCTTTATAATATTATTATTAGTTTAGACTAGCACTTCGCTCGCAACTTCGTCCGCTTTCTGAAACTAAAATGCATATCACTCAGGAATAATGCAGCGTTATACTGGTGAAACAATTTTCATAATCGGTTCAGTAGTTCTAGAGATTACTTACAACAATCAAACTTACAAACTGAACCTCTTTAAACTCGTAACATTACTATAGATATACTATTACTATAGGTATACATTGAGCAACTAACTTCTTTGTAGAAGCCATTTGCACTTTGGTCTAGGCGAAGTGGTATCATGTTGTCATATTTTCTGGTTTCTGACTATGCACAAAAGGGTTATCTACTCGAGATATATTATACTATGTTAGGCGCCGGACAAATGTGCAATAACGGTCATTGACCCACATTTATTGACTTTCTGCATATCCAAAAACAGAAATAAAGACATAAAGTTGTCCTAAGTCGTTGACTTCTATCGTGATCTTTTACGTTCTCTAGCAATGAAAAATGGTCCATGATTTATTGTTCGGGTATCTGCGAAGGGAAAGGTCAATGTACTTTATTGCAAGTTTATCTGGCGCCTACCATAGATAGCTATCAAGATATATTACTACCCACTTCATATTCCTCATGATACCCGATAATGATGTTGCAAGTGTCTTTAAAACGTGTGTGCAACCGCACACAAGCAGCCACGATCCCGTACGAATAAGGAATATAGGTCATCTCGACTGCGCACATCAACTTATGACGCTAAGTTTATTGCAGTTCATCTTTGTGTATATAAGTTGTGCTCTGTGTAATTAAAAACTTGCTGGTGAGGAGTTATTTTAATTACTGCTAAGTCATAAGAACAGTTTTTGAAAGAGTCTCCCGAGCTTATATTGAATATGGAGTAGGAGTATTATCTTACTTCTTATGACTAATATATATGCGAAAGTTTGAGGGTATGGATGTTTCACGCCGGATCGGTTGAACGGTTCTGCATGAAATTTGGAAGAGATAAATTATAGTCTGGAATAGCACATTTGATTTCACGCAGGCAGAAGCCAGTTACCTCAGGATTTGCCAATGATACGAACTGATAAACAGTACCAATCCAAAAGTACTACCTTACCCTGTCACATACAACCATAGTTTGATCTAAGAACTTACGTCAGCGTATGAAGAACAAATCTTTGATGAAAACTATAAAACAATACTCCCTAAATACGATCATCATCATATCAGCCGAAAGACGTCCACTGCTGGACATAGGCCTCCCCCAAAGTGTGGCCACAACAACCGATCCTGCGCGACCCTCACCAGGTCATCGCCTAAATACGATAAGATAAAGAAAAAGAACACTAGAGATACTAATATATAAAGCTGAAAATTTTGTTTGTTTGGTTTTTTGCTTGAACGCGCTAATCTAAAGAAAGAAGAAAAATGTTTTTTGTAGTCTCAGGAACTATTGGTCCCATTTGAAAAAATACTTCAGTGTTAGATAGCCTATTTATAAAGGAAAGCTATAGGCTATAATATCATCACGCTAAGATCAATGGGAGCGGAGCATACGAAGTTGCGCGGGTCAACTAGTTTTACTATAAATCATAACAAGAACTATCACATCCCAACGATCTCTATACCGACAGACTTATCCAGTTATTATCCATAAAGGGCCTTTTCCAATTTGCTTTCGTCAGAAATGAGCCAATAGCTGTATATTTATTAATATCGCCGGGAACAAAGCAGCCTGGCCGAATGGGCCATTGTGTGAGTGTAAGCACATTGTTTTTTATCCTCGCCCAGGGGTATACGCCAATTATTTTTGCCCGTTTTTCTATAGGATCGTTGAGTCTGGATGTGTGCTAGGCATTTTCATCAAGTGTTGTTTGTAGAGCTTTAGGTGAATTGCGGAGTTATTTTTGTTAATCTTCGTTTATCTTTTTAGCTTTAACTGAAGGGTATTTTCTCTTCGTGGTACTTCGTAGATACAAACTGGCACGTCCTTATTCTTTGAAATCATTTTTTTTTTATTTGCTCTTGTTTTAAGTCTAGGTCAGAGAGATGTCAAAGACGAAGTCTACGATGGAGCGAGCTCAGAAGAAGTCTGTTTACTCTAACTTTGAAGAGATTAGGGTTGTATTCCGATTTTTATAAAATACTAGCAGACCGGCGCAACTTCGTCTGCGTCACAATTTTCATTACTGCTCCGCTCCTATCAGTCTTAGCGTGATGATATATAGCCTATAGCCTTCCTCGATAAATGGGCTGTCTAACACTGAAAGAATTTTTCAAATCGGACCAGCAGTTCCTGAGATTAGCGCGTTCAAGCAAACAAACAAACAAACTCTTCAGCTTTATATATTAAGTATAGATACGTGTCCTTTATGCTATGTATCTGTGTGTGTCGGACTTTTGGCCGCAGGACGTGGTATACCGTCATTTTCGCGGACTAGTGCCACTGGAACGTACTATAAAATAGAGCTAAGTGAAGTTTATACTAACAACTTAAGTTTCTATATTCTAACACTAACTGTGCTGTAATAATATAAATATTATGTTAGTCTATAAGGTATATATCTATGGGCCAAAGTAGCCTGAAATAAAGAAGTTGTTATTATTATAACCTGGGTCTAAAAAGTTCGTTGACAACTTAACAGCTTAAACTTGATTGCCGAACATGGCGCACTAATTATCACTAAATCAAAAGTCAAAGGGAAATTGGCCTTATCCTTTTTCATCCTAACGCATACAACGTGTTACTGAATACACGCAATACCTCTTAAAGGGTCATTGTACTCATCAATATGAACAACTTTTACTATGGGACCAATCCCGAAATCGCGAAAAAAAAATCAGCTGTTCAGTACATTTTGTCGAGTTATGCGCATAGAAATGTATGGAGGAGTCGATTTATTTTTTCGCGATTTCAGTGTTGGTCCCATATATATATACAACATTATCTCCATTCACAGCCTACTTGTTTCTCCGCGAAAAACCTGCGTGAAAAATGATTAATTATCTCAAGGGAACTCCGGGATGAAAAGTACCCTGTGTTCAAATTCAGAGCATAGACTTAGCATACTTATTTGTACTCATATTTTAAAGCTGATTTTGTATGTTTGAACGAGCTGATCTCAGGATCTACTGGTCCGATTTGAAAAATTATTTCTATATTAGATAAACCATTTATCGAGGAAGGCTATAGGCTATATCATCATCACGCTAAGACCAATAGGAGCGCAGCAGACGAAGTTGCGCGGGTCAACTAGTATTATATAAAGCTGAAGAGTTTGTTTGAACGAGCTGATCTCAAGAACTGCTGCTTCGAATTGGAAACATCTTTTAGTGTTGGATAGCCCATTTATCGAGGAAGGCTATAGGCTATATAACACCACGCTACGCCTAAAAGAAGCGGAGTATTAATGATAAATGAGACTCAGACTAAGTTGCGCAGGTTAGTAATGTATAACTTGGCACACGAATAGAATAGGTTATCCTTTTCATGAAAATAACTAAATAAACCACTTATCAGTCTTATCGCAAATCAAACACTAACACAATACAAACTGTTTACCGGTTAAATATGACCGTGGTTAACTACGTTAGTCACGAATACATTGTTTGTTAACAAGCACTTGGTATTTATATTTGACACGATTGGCTAAGTTAACATTTTATATTCGACATAATTTAAATACTTAGGTATTTCAAGTTTTGAGCTTTTCCCGGACACATTACATATTATTTTGTATTTTGCTGTATGACCATTGACCTTAGGCTCGTGACAAACCGAGATTCTATCAGTGTTACTTATAATAGCATTGTTAGAAGTTCGAAATGAATGGAAATTCCTACGGGTACATTTTGGTAACGACGACGTACAATCTGCTTTGTCTTGTTTTTCGTTCTTCTGTTATCAGGAAATTTTAATCATGCATAATAATACTAATATAAAAAGGAAAACTTTGTGAGTTTGTGAGGTTATAGGGAGAAATCTCTGGATCTACTGAAACGATTTAAAAAGAAAATTACCAATAGTAAACCACGTTGTTTGTGAGTGGCATAGGCTATGCAACGTGTAACAGAATAAAAGCAATACCTTTTAAGGGGTCATTGTACTCATCATTATGAACAACTTTTATTATCGGACCAATGCCGAAATCGTGAAAAAAAAACTGCTGTTCAGATATTTTGTCGAGTTATGCGCACATTTTCGGGATTTCAGTGTTGTTCCCATTGTGAAAGTTGTTCATAATTATGAGTTTAATAACCCCTTAAGAGGTATTGCGTTTATTCTGTTACAGGTTGTATATTAACCCGAAAAATACCGCCCAAAGAAGTGGGCACGGATCAGTACAGTACATAATATAAAGTGCACGACGTTGACTACGCCATCTACTGTTGCAAATCCGAAACTGTAACGTAAAGAATACTTGAATTTGACGCTCCTGTGCTGCCACCTATAGTTCTTGCACGCTCCAATTAGGGGAACATGCACGACTTAAACTAGCGTTGCTAATTCGAAACTTATATAAGTAAAATATACTTGACAGTGACGCTTCTGTGCTGCCACTTATATCAGCTACTGCTACTGCTTTTTTTTTGGGACAAGCCCGCCACACGTTCCCAACCACTGCAACTCCTGAAAGCCAGAATCAACAGTGGCGACCACCAGAAAAACGCCGAGCCAATTAAGCCCGACGAGTCCCGGAGAAACGATTTAACTGTCTTGGATCCTGCAACGAATTTAATCAGAAAAGTACAGCGGAGGAGTAGGAAAATAAATATATATATATATAATTTAAACTGCTACTGCTTACTGTCAGTCCTTCTACACGTGCAGCCTGTGGGTTGACTTCACTCAGCGGACATACAGCGACCTACGCGTTCAATATAATAATGCACTGAGAGTGCTGCTGCGGCTGCCGTGGCGGGGTAGTGCGTCAGGGATGTTTGCGGATAATAATATTGATGGTTTTGCCGCCATTATTAGAAAAAGATGTGCATCCCTGATGACTCCTGTTGGCGGCAGCACCAACAGTATTCTCAGTGTATTCGCAGATCGGTGGGATTCCCCGATGTTGCGGCGGTGGATGCGGCTCCACGCTGAGTGTTAATTGTATATTTTTATCTATGTCTGTACCCTACTAACTCTAGAATTTAAGTAAAATTGTAACTAGCCCTATGGACTCCGGTCTGAAATAAAAACATTATATTTTATTACCTGCACGTTCCATATACTATTATCGTTAAAGAATTTTAGTTTACGTTTTTAATTTGTATGCATACTAGTTCTGTATTTAAATTTAGTATCGTCGTATTCTTTTCTGGCCATTTTAACATGTAAATAGCTGAAAAAAATATAGAACTTTTAAAAACGTTCACTTTCATTCATGTTGACAAGTTCAGTTGAGAGGTTGGCTAAACCTCACGAAAATATCAATGAACAACATAATAGTTGACACTGGTCAATGTTTAAGCTTCAGTAGGTAGTGCAAATAGGTCAAAAGAAGCGTATAATTATTTTACGAAAACACGCAAACTATGCTTTATATACCCAGTAGATATGTTTATGTTTATTTTATTAAACAAACGTAACAGGTGTGCCGTTTCCTCGCGACGTTCATAGCTTCTAATTCTTTTTTTATTTCTCAGTTTGTATGTAAACAAAGGATGATAGTAACATTTTGTAATTGTACTGTAAATCTTTTTAGCGATTTTCATGGTTTTATGTGGATTTTGGTGTACGGCCGGGATGGCGAACCTTTGGCACGCGTGCCGGTGGTGGCAAAATAATTCGGGCACGCCAATGTGAGATACTTAGCATCCGAGTAATTTTCAATAGAAAAAAACACCCTAACTTTTCCTTTTTTTGAACTACGATATCAACTTCAGTATGAATTTCAGGTTTCCAATAAAGAGTAAAATGAATAGCAACTAGTTTGTTGTTTTGTCCATTAATTTACTTACCAAGTCAAAATTGTTTGGTAACTCATGGACACATAATTATTAGTTTTTGGAAAAGGCACGGTTACCAATAAAAGTTCGCCATCCCTGGTGTACGGTGTTCTGTAGGTCATGAGGAATTTGCTGGCATTCTTGCAGTTATTCAGATTTCGGAAATGAGGCCTTGGAGAAAAGTTTTAACGTACTCGATCGCGTTAACGTATACGTTTACTCTTGTCAATAAGAGGTTTCTTAATTGGCATGTATCAGAGTGCCAAACTACAAATTTTTAGGATTTCGAACATCTGTAAAAACGGAACCCCTAATAGGATCACTCGGGTGTATGTCCATCTGTCGGTCTGTGTGTATGTCTCCTGTCAAACACGGACGCGTTACGTAAATTATTAAATGTTTCGTATGGTGGTCACCCTTGGGGGTCAAACTAGAAAAAGAAAAAATAAAGTTTTTCAAACTGTATCGTGTGACATGTCAAATTCAAGAGCTTACTGTGAGGGTTTTAAATATATATATATATTTTTTTTCATAATTTTAAAATATATTGTTTTGAAGTTTTTCAAGAAATTAGACCAAAAATTACTATGTCCCTCCTTTATCTCCGAAACTACTGAGCCAAAACTTTTGAAAAAAAAATGTAGATAATAGTTCTATACCTAAAGATTGCAGACAAAATTATAAGAAGTCGGTAGTGTCGTAAAAACACGTTAAAAAATGAAATTGGTTCGGAACGACTCGCACTTGGCTAGATTTTTTATGCAACTTTCGCATTCGCATGTCAGTTACAATCTATCAAAAATGTATGGAAGTTGAAGCTTTTTTGACAGATTGCGACTAAAAAATAGTAGTTTTTTGGGCATTAGACAAAACATCAACGTTATGCTGTCGTAATAAGTTACATTTTCAACGTAGAGTATCTCATTTACAGTCACTTTTGAATTCTCAAGATCAGTCAGTCAAAAATACTAAGCTTGACGCGCGCGTTCCAAAGCGTCGCTCTCTACGGTGAAGAACGTGAGTGGAAACTGAAATAGTTACATGAAGAACAAAACTTTAGTAATCATAATGCTAATCTCGATCGGGCAATTTCAACTGAAATCTATACTAATAATTTATAGAGGAAAGATTTTTTTGTTTGTTTGTATCTACCGAATAGGCTCCGAAACCGATGACCTGGTGAAGGTCGCGGGTAGCCGATGGATGCGAGACGCACAGAACCGGTCGTTGTGGCGACGCTTGGGGGGCCTATGTCCAGCAGTGGACGTCTTTCGGCTGATATGATGATGATGATGAGCCTCCGAAACTACGGAACAGATTTAGACCATTTTTTCACTAATAGAAAGCTACATTATCAGGAAGTAACATAGGCTATAATTAAATTTATTTTCAAAAAACTTAGAGATCCTTAAGAAAGCACGGACGAAGTCACGGGCGAAGTGCTAGTACAAGGTATAAACGGTAATATTTAACTGAAAACGATGAACGCCTCAAGTAAAGTTGAGTAAGACCAAAAGTTTCATCTTTAAGACGTCCTTGGGCCAATCTTAAGCCCAGCAAAATAAGGTCGTTATCGTAAAAGAAATTTAAAGATTTGCATCTTTAAATTTCTTTTACGATAACGACCTTATAAGTTTTGATCTTTTTATTTCTATGATATGCATTTGCAGTCTTTGTTTTTGGAATCTGCTGAATGGGACAGGATTGATCAATAGGGCATTAGATACGTGGAGGAGACCTTTATCCAGCAGTTGTATTTCAGCTAAAATGATGATGAGTGTAATTTTTAGTTTGTTTTTGGCCACAATGAGTATTTACTTTCACTCAAATATATACTTCATTTACTAAGGACGAATCGACACACACCAATAAAATCCCACGGATACAAGACACTTTTTGGTTTAATATATTCATTGTACGATGTTTAGGTAAATAAGAGTAAATAAGTTAAACGCTTGCTTGAGTTGTAAGAACGCTTGTCTAGACGTATCTAGACTAGCGTTTTGCGTAGTCGGCTATTTCATCGCTTTACATATGAGGCATTTGCTTGTCAGTTGCCGCAGCCACTTTTCTCCGAATCTACTGGACCGATTCTGTTAAAATTTGGTTCACATATGGACTTCTGTGACCCAAACACGGACGTGTTACATATTTTTTTTTTTTTAATATGGGGGTCACTTTTGGGGGTCAAAATATAAATTTTTTTAAAAGTTTTTTGAACAATATCGTGTGACATATGAAATGAAAGGGCATTATGAGAGTTTTAAACATATTTTTTTCATAATTTTAAAATAATCTTTTTTGAAGTTATTCAAGAAATTAGACGAAAAATGACCATTCCCCTTATCTCCGAAACTACTGAGCCAAAAATTTGGAAAAATATGAAGATCTTTACCTATAGATTACAGGAAAACCTATAAGAAGTCTACAGTGTTAAAATAACATGTTAAAAAAATAAAATTCGTTCGGAACCCTTTGCACGCGAGTCCGACTCGCACTTGGCCAGTTTTTTATTTGAGCTGGGTTTGCTCTTGACTCTAGTCTAGGTCAGAGATGACAGAGACAAAGTAGATGGTGGAATCTGCAAAAAAAAAATAGAGAAATTCAGGCTTTTTGACAGTTTTCGACTGAAATGCAAATGCAAACGTTGTTTATACATAGAAGTAAGGTGAAATTGAAAATTCCGAGCGTGACAATAATAAAAACAAAAAGAAAAACGATGTGACGGTAAAATCCCATAAGGGGATAAATTCATGAGTGTATAAAAGTTTAAAGTACTTTTTGACTGGCAACAATTATTTATAGTTCTATTTTAATATTCCGTAACTTGACAGTTCAACTGCCAGATTTTGACAAAAAAGAATATAGTTATTTGGTGTAAGAAAACTTAAACAAAATTGAATCAACTATAATGTAGTATGCAAACTTTTTATTTTAAACTAGCTTCTGCCCGCGGCTTCGCCCGCGTGGTCCTTAGGGAACATACTCCCAGGATAAAAAGTAACTTATATCTTTTCTCAGGCTCTAGACTATCTGTGTACCAAATCATTCATTTAAATCAGTTCAGAAGTTTTGGCGTGAAAGCGCGACAGACAGACAGAGTTACTTTCGCATTTATAATATTAGTAAGGATTTAATAACTTGTCTTAAAAATAACACGATATACGCTATTAAAAATTGTCTTTGAACTGTCAAGTTACTAAATACAATTAAATGTCGGACTATAAACTTACAGACAAAAGTACCATCAAAAGTACCGAGACTAGCCTACTTCCGGCGCCCCCTATACTCACTTTATAATATTACAATCCAAGTATTTTTCATTGTCCCGTAAGAGACGGTATCCTACACACACACACACACAATTAGTCGAGGCTAAACAAGGAGAGCGTCTGATTCGCGACCACTCCATCACAAAGGTGGTGCCCTCGATAGCCGAGAGCCGAGGGTTGAAAGAGCCCTCCTGCCACTTAGACAGGGGCTCACAAGTACTCGCAACTGTTCTATGCATGCTGGTTTGTTTTCTTTTGACACGCAAGCTTATTTTGTTGTGTGTGAGACCGGGACACACACACACAAAAACCGTCACGGGACGCCGCCCGGCGGATATGAAACATCTATGTTAATATTAGAATTCAAATTGAGGGCTGAAATACAGGTTATACCTAGTTCGGCCTCAGATGCTAACACTTTTGTGTACTTTAAGTTTAGATTAAGCACTGTAATTGTAAAAAAAAATGTACATATTTACATATTTTGTACGCCGAATAGGCAAAACATGTTGAACCTTAAACTTGATTCCATCCATATGTGCATATATCTATGTATCATGTTACACATGTTTATACAAATAAATGCATCTTTATCTTTATCATATCTCAAGACTTTATCAAGAATTTAAAATAATAAAAATCTTATAAATTAGTTATTAAAAATACTTGGAAGGACTTGGGGGAGGCCTTTGCCCAGCATTGGGCAGTACAGGCTAAATAAATAAAAAATAGTTCCTAACTTAGCCGTCCGTTACAGACGGTGTAGTGACGGAAACGACTTGACGTCATGTCGTGATGCCCCGACATGACGTCAATTCGTTTCCGTCACGGGATACGAGTTGGTTTTACTGTCAAGGCGCGCCAATAGATGTTCCACATCAAAAATGTTACGAAAAGACCCGTGCGAAGCCCGCCCAAGCTTCGCACGGGTGAGAATTTAATGCATATATGTGGCTTTCTCTTTCATCGCTCTTTCTACCAGTAATTCTTTAAAACCCCTTCTACACGGATGTAATCTAGCGTTCCATCCAATCCTATCCAAGGTGACCTTGCTGGATTGCATCCGTGTAGACGGCAGATGTAATCCAAATTCATACAAAATTCGCGGATGGAAATCAAGCTCCCACCAATGTCACCTTGGATTGAACGCTGGATTAAATCCGTGTAGAAGGGGTTCTAAGTAGAAAAAACCGTATCAACATCCGTTGCGTGGGTTAGAGTAGTTAGTGAAGAAACAGAGGTAGACAGCGACTTTTTTATACTAATTGGAGATTTATAACAGCTGCCTAAAACTTAAACTTAGCAAAATGGATCATTTTGATGTCCACTACTGCTTTACAAGATCATAAAAACCAAAAGCATCATTAAAAAAAAAGCAAATAAATCCAAGGTTTATTTGCGACAAATATGCGCATAGTCCTTAAGAAAAGAACTTAGTGCCAAAATATCAGAACACGACAATCGGTATTCAAAAAACTGACCAGTGCGAGTCGAACTCGCGAGCAAAGGGTTCCGAATGAATTTCTTTTGTTTAACATGTTATTTTAACACTATAGAATTTTTATACGTTTTCCTGTAATCTATAGATAAAGATCTATTATATACATTTTTTTTTTTAATTTTAGGCTCAGTAGCTTCGGAGATAAGGGGGGAATTGTCATTTTTATTCTTATTTCTTGAATAACTTCAAAACCGTTTATGTTAAAATTATGAATAAAATATAATCAAAACCCTCACATTCAACCTCTTTCATTTGATATGTCACACGATATTGTTCAAAAAATTTTTTTTTTATTTTTCTAGTTTGACGCCATACTACAAATTTAAAAATGTATACCTAACGCGTCCGTGTTTGGGTCACAGAAGTCCATATCTGAACCAAATTTCAAGAGAATCGGTCCAGTGGATCTAGAGAAAACTGGCTGTGGCAGACAGACAGACCAAGTGATCCTATAAGGGTTCCGTTCTTTGTTTGAACCCTAAAAAAGTATAATAAGGTTGTTTATTCCTATAACCTTGAAACCTGAAAATCCGTTTTTTTGTTCGGAACACTAAAAATTGAGAAATTCCATGTCCAGGGCCAAATTTACTAATTTTCAAGCAACGCAACGTTCACATTCGCAGGTCAGTCGCAATCTGTCGAAAAAGCCTCAATATCCATACATTTTTGAGAGATTGTGACTGACACACGAATGCGAAAGTTGTTTCAAAATAGTAGAATTGGCACTATGTTTTTTTACTATTGATAGGCATACGTTTGACCACTACCTCACCTGATGGTAAGCGATGATGTGGTCGAAGATGGAGCACGCTTGCCTAGCAGTAACCTATTCACTCTTGACTTAAATACTCCCAGTTTGTAGCTATCAGGAAACACAGACTGGTAGGAAATTCCACTCCGTAGCTGTACGCACTATGAATGTGTTCCCAAAACGTTTTGTGCGTGTGGTTGAGATGTCCACCATGTACCCGTGGCACATAGCCGTACGTCTTGTGGTTATCTTGTGTAATTTCGTTATTCAATGAAGTATCTATTTGTCATTGATACCAAAACTGAAAAATTTCATGTCATGGTCAGATTGCTCACATTCCAGTATGTTTTTCAAAACCAGATCCCCAAACAAACGTTCAACAGCATTTCCCAAAAGCTATAAATCAAAATGTTTGATGAACACTACGGTCAAATGTTTAGATAGTACAGTTTAAACAATAGCCACTCGGCTTGTTTACGCCATTGTAAATAAAAATGAACATTGTATTTAAAGGGACCAAGTATTTGATGTGCATTGCTGAGAATATTTATAAGCACAAAAAACACCGTTTAAGAGGAAATGCTGGCGGCGAGACTTAGTTTGTAAAAAGTCACAATTTGAGGTTTGGCTGTCGACTGTTTTCTCCTCCAATATAAAACCGATTAAAGAGATATTTCACAAACTGAATAAAAAGGATATATACTGTGTCCCTATGTTTTCGTTTTTGATGATTTATTAACCGTATAAGCACTAGAACTCTCACAAAATGCTCAAAATTAACCGATTAATCGCTGTCAACAGAACCCTAGTGTACAAATTTAGCAAGTATCAATCAAAGAAGGAAAACATAGAGACACAGTATACATCCTTCTTATTCTGTTTGTGAAATATCTCTTATATCGGTCCAATATTGGAGGAGAAAACAGTCGAGAGCCAAATCTCGAATTATGACATTTTACATACAAAGTCTCGCCGCCAGCATTTCCTTTTAAATAAATCTATAAAAAAATCAAAGCTACACTATAGCCCATTGCAAGTCAATCACTTCTGCAGCTGAACTCAGTCACAAAGACAACGATAATAAAATACATGAATAACCTATTTCCAAAGCGAATTCGAACTGTTTCGAATTTGAAGGTTATTAAGAGGAAATGCTGGGAGCGAGACTTTGTGTGTAAAAAGTCATAATTCGAGGTTTGGCTCTCGACTGTTTTCTCCTCCAATATTGGACCGATATAAGAAATATTTCACAAACTGAATAAGAAGGATGTATACTATGTCTCTATGTTTTCCTTTTTTATTAACAGTTGCCAAGTTTGTACACTAGGGCTCTGTTGACAGCGATTTATCGGACAATTTTTAGCATTTTGTGAGAGTTCTAGTGCTTATACGGTTAATAAATCATCAAAAAGGAAAACATAAGGACACAGTATATATCCTTCTTATTCAGTTTATGAAATATTTTTAAAATCGGTCTAATATTGGAGAAGAAAACAGTCGAGAGCCAAACCTCGAATTATGACTTTTTACATACAAATTTTCGCCGCCGGCATTTCATCTTAAGACGCCACCTTTTCTCTTATCTCCTCACACCATAAGGTAAGACAAACGTATAGAAATTCTAAAGCATCACCCTCTAACAAAGAACAACTTATTATTACACGCAAAGGGGATTAAATTGAATTCTACATAAAGGCAGATAACGGTACAGTGTGTGCATCCAGGGCTGCTAAACCTGAGGCTGTTATTTCGTAACGCTTTTGTGCCAAACAGCGGTACATTGGATACACCAAAGGCTCAGTGCAGTGGCGGCCTTAGGGTGTGGCGAGCAGGGCACCACCCGGGGCCTCGGTTTTGCAGGGCCCTCGCGCAACTCGAGTTCAAAAAACTTTTCATTTGATTCGTTTAATATTTTTATAAATAAAATGAAGTTATTCCTTGTAAATCCTAATACGTCAAATTCTTTCTTTACTGAGTGACTGAGTGAGTTACTGTGAGACAACATTCAGCCGAAAGCTGAAATTTGGCATGTAGATTCCTTGGCGAGTGTAGGAGAGCACTAAGAGAGGATATCCCGAAATTCTAATGGGAACGGGGAAAAATGGCATATGCGCGTACAAAGTCACGAGCAAAATCTAGTTGTATAATAATATTAATGGTAAAGTGCCACAAGACCCGGTTTTCAAGTTTGTAATTGTTTCAATTGAACATTTCGTATTTAAAAGCGTGATTTTACTAAAAAATTAGTCTTAGGAAAAGCCGCAAAAACAATTTAAAATACCTACATTCGATAGATTTAAAAAAAAACAAGGGTCTTGCAAAATCTGCCGCCCGGGGCCTCGCAAAACCTGCCGCCCGCGGCCTCGCTAAGATCTACCGCCCCTGGGCCTCGCAACGGTAAAGGCCACCGTTGGCTCTGTGCACTGGATGTAACAAAGGGTGCTGGATGCATCCGTGAGCAAGCACTTGGTACGTAACGTATGCCACGTTTAGCGGATAAAAGGTAGTTTAAGATTATTTTATTGATACAAACAGCTAGTTTTGAAAAGGTTTACAACTTCTGAAAAGGAGAAGGAAAGTAAAAGAGTTTATTTGCACAAAGCATGAGTTTTTTTATATTTTCAGTTAAAATAAGAGATTTTCGTGAACTACAAACTAAGATTTTAAAGATTTTTTTTTCATATTAGACGAATTAGTAATGTAGCCGAAGGATGCGAGACGCACAGGTCCGGTTGCTGTGGCGACACTTGGGGAGGCCTATGTCCAGCAGTGGACGTCTTTCGGCTGATATGATGATCATTATGATATGTACGAGACAATCTCTGACATTAAGAAATTTCTTACCGTGATAGAAGTAAAACTAGATATCAAGTGACTGAAATTTATGGCATAGTTTGTATCCCGGAGAAATCCACGGTTTTTTTTAGATAAGTGGTATAAGAGCTACGGGAGCGAAGTCCTATAAAAAGAACTAGCCAGGGGGGCTACTCTCTAACGAAATCCGTAGTTTCGGGCTTAGTTGCGGGCGGGCGTATTCTACTCCGTATCACCTACAGACTTACGATTAGTCCCGAACCCGAACTGAGCATGAATGACAACACGATTTCACAGTAACTGTCAAATCGTGTTATCATTAGTTCTCAGTGGTTAGGTGATACGGAATAGAAAATGCCCGCCCGCAACTAAGCCCGAAACTACGGATTTCCTTAGAGAGTAGCCCCCCAGAACGATTTTACTATTAAGGCTGCTCTCTCGAAAAAAGCTTAAAATAGCGTGCAGATGAAGCAGCTTTTCGTCGGCACTAACAGAGAAATTACATCTGAAAAAATAGTTAGTAAACTACATGATATGATTCGTAATTTGGTTTAGCCAGAATTTGTCCATCGGTACCTATCACATAATAAGAAAGAAACCACCAAAACAACTCCAAATCGTTGAGATGAAACCATTTTACCCCTTCATTTTTTTATCAAAAGAGTATAAAAAACTATTTACTGCTTTGCAATACAAAAAAAAATGATTTGTTTTTGTTACTTTTTAAAAACATGAATACATTCATAGTGCGTACAGCTAAGGAGTGGAATTCCCTGCCGGAGTCTGTTTCCTGATAGCTACAACCTGGGAGTCTTTAAGTCAAGAGTGAATAGGTTGCTTCTAGGCAAGCGTGCTCCATCTTCGACCACATCATCGCTTACCATCAGGTGAGATAGTGGTCAAACGCGAGCTTAGAAATAGTAAAAAAAAAAAAAAAATGCGGGTAGCGGAGTGGCGCGTAGAGGGCTCCGTTTATATGCACAAGGTCATTGGCATGAATACAAGCCTTAAAGTTTAGACCCGTTACTTCAAAAATCGATATTCCAGTCACCAGAAACAGCACACAATTTCTCAACAAAGCTGCTTACAAAGCAACAGGCGTTCCAACTAACCCCTTCCATTAATGGTTCCCGGTATCAGAAGTTTGTTGCAATATAAACGTTGCACTTCAAAGGTTTAGTCTGTCTTCGAGTTTCCAATTGCTACTTACTAAACTATATTGAAAATTTAAGAGAAAATACTTCTAATATATATCTCTCTAATATCTATATTGAATAATTTGATAGCTACAACCTGGGAGTCTTTAAGACAAGAGTGAATAGGTTACTTCTAGGCAAGTGTGCTCCATCTTCGACCGCATCATCGCTTACAGTCAGGTGAGGAGAGATTGTGGTCAAACGTATGCCTATCTATATTAAACAAAATTAGTTCAATCATTGGAAAGACTTTACTTCAAGTTGGCAATAGTGGTCGTTACTTTAGTGACCGCGAAAATGCTTGTCCGTTTTTCTCTTCAGTACAAGTAATAACTAAAGTCACCAAAATCTAAGAGGTCCGATTTGACAGCTGAGTAGAGAGGGATAGAAGATTGCTTTACCACTAAGTGCGAAAGAGATTTATTTTTATGTCTCTTTCGTACTTACTAGTAAAGCAATCCTGCAATCTTGTATCCTGCTGTCAAAACGGGCCTTTTATTTTTTGACAACTATAGCGGCTCTGAACAGAATGATATTCTTACAGTGATTGACATTTTGAAAATAAGTGGAAATAGTACATTTTGACGAAAGAGGGCAAAGTTTATCATTACGTTAGCATCGTGCATCGTGTCGTTAGCTGTTGTGGAATAGATATCCGAGCCAAATGTAATGTAACGTGTTGTGCTTGCGCTGTCGCTGCGGCTGCCGAAAACCTCAAGCGACGTAAAATATAGTAACCTTATTGGTAACTATATTTTCGAGCCGTTTGGGGTTGAAACCCTCGGGCCGTGGCACGCTTGTGCTCACAGCCTTTTCAAAGAAATTTCAAAACGGCTGGTTGACATTTCCCGTGACCCAAGAGCTGGCTTTTACTCTGGGCAGAGATTAAGCATTGCCATTGAACGTTGCAATGACGCCAGTCTCTTGGGCACATTACCAGCTGACAGCGTTGAGGACGATTTTTTTGAAGCTATATTTTAGTTTGTTGTTAGTTTAGTGTATTTGGTTATTTTAGTTATTTTTTTAAATAAGTATTTATTAACCGACTGTACGAGAAACTGCTTCTTTAGATGCCAGTTCTTTAGTAAGTGTGTTGAAATTGACATTTTTACCACATGTATTTTCGATCCCAAACATTTTTCAATATTTTTTTTTAATTTTACGTTAAATATGGAAAAGAACGGGCCACCTTCATATTCTTCAAACTTTTAAATGTCAAAGAACTGGTTTGCTTCCAGTTTACCATTTAAAAAGTTTAAGTAAATACTTTCATTGAAATAAACGCTCAGACTTTGACTTTCAAGCGGTTTACCTTCATAGCTTATGAAAATATGGCTCTCACTTTTTCAGACTTTTAAAGAGTCAAAAGAATCCTTTGTAATTTTTATGAGTAAAACCCGTTTTTCCCTCAAAGCTGGCAACCCTAAATTATGTGGAATTATGTAGCCCTTTGCGTGATTAAATATGCCGCGACATTACGAGGATAACTTAAGTGTGTCGTGTAATTAATACAGGGAAAGAATTTCAATTGTGGCTGGCTTAATATCATAATAGATTACACGAGTTAGGAGTATAAAGGTTCTGTGATACATATTATGGCTTTCAGGGGGTTATAGATGGCGTTCTTATACCTAACCTGTGGGGCTACTCTCTAAGCCCGAAGTCCGTAGTTTCGGGCTTAGTTACGGGCGTGTTCTATTCCGTATCACGTAACCACTAAGAAATAATGACAAGAGGATTTGTCAGTTACTGTCAAATCGTGTTATCATTAATTCTTAGTTCGGGTTCGGGACTAATCGTAAGTCCGTAGGTGATACGGAGTAGAATACGCCCGCAACTAAGCCCGAAACTACGGACTTCGGGCTTAGAGAGTAGTCCCCCTTATACGCAACCTACCTAAAAGATCGGGAAATTCTCAAGATATTTGACTGGATGATTTTTATAATATTACCCAAAACCTATAACAGAAAAGACGCAATTTATAAAAAAAAATAAAAAAATTACGTAGTTATCAGCGTTTTAAATTCTATGAATAGCACTTATTGCGTGTACTATCACTCGCAAGCATAAATATAATGCAAGTCACGACATAGTGAATTTGCGCCGCCTTCCATTACGAACAACGTAATCCGTGAGACCATGATAAGGATTTCTATCCTTGACTAACTTCAAAAGTGACTAATTTTGAAAGACTTCTCTAATCTCTCTCTCTCTCTCTGATTCTCTAATTTTATGGATTTTAACATCTTCCAAACACGTAAGTCTTTATTTATGAAAACTTGTGATAGTAGACAAACACCCAATCAATTAAAGGTTTAACATTTTGCAACGTGTAAACTAGTATTAAGACGGGACTCCAGTCGGTAACTCTTGGGCCTATCTCCATACAAACGCATTCCGCTGTTTTCTTTGTAGATAATGCTGCTAGAGCAATGATCTTTTTTTTTCAGAAATATTCTTTCCTATATCGAATTAATACGTACCTCTATCATTTTCTTTTTTCCAAAACATATTTACATAAAGAATTATGACAATCCAAAAACTCGAAAAAACAGCCCGCTTTTACCATCATTTTCAGACGACTGTCAGAGAAATTTGATAAGTTTTTAACAAAATAGAAAATAATAGAAGCATAGTCTTCCTCTAAATTTTCATATCTGAGTTTTTAGATCAGTTCAGTTTTGAAGAAGAAAGCAGCGGAATACAAAACTTCTTTTAGGTTTTCATATGTAAAAATCAGCCTGAGCTGCAGTTGTCGCTTTCGCACTTTACTTGATAGGGCACAATGCGACACATCGGCAATAATTTCTTCAAATACCTATTTTTCAAATTCCTCGGGACTAGAGTCCCCTCTTAAGTCTAATTCACTTTGATATTCATTAATGAACGCAAATAATAAACACAAAACGAATGATGGCTACCGTTTTTGTACTCACCAATTGGCGCCACTGTCGAGTAAGGTTCTTAATCATAGCATAAAAGTTGTTCTTACGCGCATGTGAACAAAGTTAGAAGGAAAAAAAAACAAAACAAATAAGTAAATAAACTCGCGACCACCAACCAACAGTGATCAAATTTCACTTTTGGATGGTTGGTTGGCTATTGACGCGAGTTTATTTTCTTATTTGTTTTGATTTTTATTTTTTTATTATTTTTAATTAATTTTAAACATTTAAAACCTCACGCTACAAAAGCGCATCTAGCGGCGAATTCAAACGCGATAGCCCTCATTGGAATAGATTTCATATTCAGACATTGTAACCCTGTCACACAGTGTGACGTATTCACGTATGTATAATTCACAGATTTCATTTTGAGCTCGCAGGTATTATTACAAATTGCACTCACAAAAATGCTGAATCATAAATAAAACATACTTACTGGTAGCTTTCCAAAAATAGAAGCCGAAAAAATCAATACGAATAACAAAAAATTTCGAACACATGTTCCGAATTCAAATCTGCAAAGACATGTACCTATACCTGGATTCATATTTCGAGATAACTTCGATCCATCTTATCTCAACTATCAACTTTATTAACTTGTATTCTAAGTTGAATTTCAAGCAATCAAAGACACAAAAAAGCACCTATTGGTTGCAATGTAATTCGAACTTTATCTTGTAACACAAAGAGTTTGTTGTTCCAAAATCTGATATTGTTCCGGATTCAAATTTAACAACGGACGAATCTAAAAATATGACGGTGTTTACGATGGAGGGCGTAATGAGCAATTTGATAGCTCCGGATCATTTTATCGCCAATGTAATCGAGTTTAATGAGCCAATCATTGTGCAAGCATGTAGCTGCTATAAATATGCCCCTATGGGCTGCCCCTATAGGGTGTGGGTAGGGAAGTGTAGCGATTTATTTTTGCAACTTTGTAGCGTAAAACTTGTAGGTAGCATGTTTTGAAGTTTTGCGTTTACGACTTTTTGATATATGGTCGTGTGCTGAACATATTTTACCTCTTTCGTAATCGTAATTCCTGAAGTGTTTTGGACATATCTCTAAATAAGTAAAGTAGACCAGCAATATGTAACAAGTAGCTAGCACCTCTTAGTAATATAATATGTTTTTTAACGTCAAGCCGAGTGCTAGATGACATTTTCCATAGACAAAAATGTGACAAACTACCGTAATTTCTAAATTTCATCCCCTTTAACCGTTTTATTGGATGAGTCCACCTTCGCTATTTATGGTTTTTAAAGTTTTTACAAAAAGTTCAATTTTTGGGAAGTCTTGGTCCAGCCGTGGGACAGTACAGGCTGAATAAAAAAGTGTTTAGACTCAGTGGTTAATATTGTGAGTTGTCTGACTGTATTTTAATTAGGAGATTTTATTTTTTTATTTTAAGTAATACGCTTATAAGTTTCTGGGAACCTTGCTAACACATTTTAATATACATTTTGTTGTCATAAAATATTAAGGTATTATTTTAAGTGTATATTATCTGTCAGCCAATTTACTCATTTAACATTTTATACAGAAGAGATATAAGACAGAAGCTTGCAAAGTTCTTCATTTTAAAAGATTAACGCAAAACGTGAATCTTGTATTGATCACTGTAATCCAAAGCCATCAGTTTAAAGCTTAGCTAAACACAAAACCGTAGATCACTTCTTGCATCCATTTTTCTAAGAACCCTTATGGAATTCAATTATCATTTGTTTCTTTGTATGCACTATCCAAATTAGACACGTCCTGCCACTCTGTCACTGTCTGCGCATCGGTCAGTAAAATAGTCACGTTTACGAAACGACAGCAGATTTGTCACAATGTCAGTTTGTTCCTGTGTCTTCTGCTTGGACAGCTGATGAATAGCAGTATTTTAAGTGGAGCGTGTGCCTATCTGACCAACAGTATTAATAAAAATTCTTTAACACCCAGGAAAAACTGCTGAACTAACCTCTTGAATTAGTGAGGAGTAAAAATCACGATTCATAACGATGGAGAGGGGATAATGTGCGAAGACAAAATGTAAAATAATGTGTGACGTATATTTTTTTTTTTACATAGATTGTTAAAGTACTTATCTTTTCAATAGAAAAAAAAACACGCGTGATCCTGGGAGAGGACCTAAAATCTCTCGATTAGAGATTAGTATCACCTCAAATGATTAAATAATAATAAAAACCGCTTTATTTACTAAATATTACATTTTGTTACGAAGCTCTAGACAAAGTGACATTATATCTGCGATAACAAGTGTCAAATAGTCAAAATCTATGGCATTGACTGACAAGCGCTACCAAAACGTCACGTCATCAATCCCAACCATTTTATCGCTGACAAAAATGCTGACACAAACGATTCTGAAAAAGCTGCTGGAAAAATCATATCATTTTTAAACAACTTCGTGTGAATTATTCCCTACATAGAAAAGATTGAAAGTAACATGTAATTTATTAAAGAAACTAGTATGCATGTACTTAGCTATATATTTAATAGGTAAACAATTCCTGTAATAACAGAAACTTGCCAACAACAAAAAAGTTTTCTTCCTCATTGCCCTAAGAAAATTTTAATTGCAACCAGCCAGTGTTGTAAAAAAAAAAGAACTCTATGCTCGGGCAGTGCGGGCAAAGAAGTGGACTCCGCAAACATTTACTGCTGGACCTAAACAAATGCGAGTCCTTTCATTGCAAAGAATAAACCGCTGTGTAAAACATTTTTTTTATTTTTCTTCTGTACTGATAAAGCGGTAAAATGAAAACGTAAAATGTAGGAAAGCTTCAGTTTATCACACTTTCCTCTGCTCGTGAAAGTTGGTTGAAAAAGGCTATTATTTTAGTAGGAGGGCTAGGAGTTATACCTCGTAAAACAAGGCTCAGTCCAATACCAGCTTTTAGAAATTGTCAATAGCCTACAGAATGTTTTTTTTATGATTATTTCGGCAGACTCTAACTGACTAAAACCGATCATCATCATCATATCAGCCGAAAGACGTCCACTGCTGGACATAGGCCTCCCCCAAGCGTCACCACAACGACCTGTCCTGCGGATCTCGCATCTATCGGCCACCCGCGACCTTCACCAGGTCATCGGTCCACCTTGACCGATCACCGAAAACCGATAAGTACGTGTTCCTCCAAATGTCCTTAAAGCTCCAGGGCCGCGGTGACACTCTTTCGAACAAATTCCGCAACCCTGGAAGGCACTGACTTATTTCAAAATGTATGAATACCTATGTAAAAGGTGTTACCTGAAATAATCTATATCTATACTAATATGTAAAGCTGAAGAGTTTGTTTGTTTGTTTGTTTGCTTGAACGCGCTAATCTCAGGAACTACTGGTTCGATTTGAAAAATTCTTTCAGTTTTAGACAGCCCATCTATCGAGGAAGGCTATAGGCTATATATCATCACGCTAAGACCAACAGGAGCGGAGCAGTAATGAAAATTGTGACGCAGACGAAGTTGCGCGGGTCAGCTAGTACTAATATATAAAGCTGAAGAGTTTGTTTGTTTGTTTGCTTGAACGCGCTAATCTCAGGAACTGCTGGTCCGATTTGAAAAATTCTTTCAGTGTTAGATAGCCCATTTATCGAGGAAGGCTATAGGCTATATGTCATCACGCTAAGACCAATAGGACCTGAGCAGTAATGAAAATTGTGACGCAGACGAAGTTGCGCGGGTCAACTAGTAAGTATTATAATCAGTTATGAGAAAATACTCAGCAAGTTTTCACACACGTATGGAAGAACTTCTGAACGTGATATGAATGTAATTTTTCGCGGAAGAAAGATTTTTTCAAGATTTTGCGGAATCGGTACAAATTTCAAATGATATGAACATCCTCATCTCATTCCGAATCCCGAAAAATCTATACTAATATACAAAGCTAAAGAGTTTGTTTGTTTGCTTGCTTGAACGCGCTAATCTCAGGAACTCCTGATCCGATTTGAAAAATTCTTTCAGTGTTAGATAGCCCATTTATCAAGGAAGGCTATAGGCTATATCATCACGCTAAGACCAATAGGAACGGAAAAGACGAAGTTGCGCGGGTCAACTGGTAACATTATAAAGCTGAAGAGTTTATTTGTTTGGTTGAACGCGCTAATCTCAGGAACTGCTGGTTCGAATTGAAAAAATATTAGTGTTGGGTAGCCCATTTATCGAGGAAAGCTATAGGCTATAAAACATCACACTACGATTAATAGGAACGGAGCATTCATGAAAAATGTGACGCAGAAGAAGTTACGCGGGTTAGCTAGTGTTTGATGAAGACCTCCATCTCAGTAACGATCTTCAAGAAGAAATGTTTAGTTTATCTCAGCGTTCGAATATTGTTTGTTTTCTTTAATATTCTTTAATAAAATGCTCTCTCCGCTCCCCTTAATTAATTTATAGCAAGTAATTTGAGGCAGAGTCGAGCCCGGACCCTGGACTTGAGCAAATTGTGTAGCATAATGCTCAGCGAAAAATGAGGCTTTGTGTAATAAACTCGAACTACACAGTTTATGGTGAGGGTGAACTTAGTTTAAATGGAGTATTTGTTACATTGCGGTTTTAATTATAAGTTTTTCAAACGAATTGTAAACGGTTGAAGTAGTTTTGTAATTACTTTATGAGTAAGAACTTGGTTTATTTAATCTATTTCGAAATGATTTAAAACAATGTACCTAATAGTAGTCGGCCGGAGCCGTATGGTGCCGTAAAAGAATAATACCATCCCATCACTTCCCGTGGGTGTCGTAAGAGGCGACTAAGGGACTCGCCAGAGAATGGGCAGCAGCGTTCTCTGTAAAACGCAACACTATACACTGCGATCGCCAACCCGCCTGCCAAGCGTGGCGATTATGGCAAACTCCCCCTTTTGGGGGAGGCCTATGTCCAATAGTAGACGTCTTTCGGCTGATATGATGATGATGATGATGATGACCTAATAAAACGGTTATAATTGTTTGGTTACTTATATGTTTGTACAGGGTTATTAGTATAAGACCCGGTTACGGAAATTCTCTCGTCTGCGTCGATGAGAGACATAACTGATGAAGAAAGTTATTTTTTTTACCGTACGTTGTCCCAGTGTTGAGCAAAGATCTCCCCCACTGCCTTCCGGTGTTTCGCCTTCTCCTACCAACCCTGCAAACGTCACTAAGCCATCAAGCCAGCATTTTTTAGGCACCTTTCGACGACGACGCCCTTTTTAAGGCTCCCACTGCTAGAAAACTATGGTCCATCTGTCTTTGCGCATTCTGCATCTATAGGTACAAATATTATGAAGCTGAAGATTTCAGGAACTACTATTTCGATTAAAATATTTTAGTGTTGGATAGCCCATATATCGAGGAAGGCTATACAACCAGTACCAGAATAATTGCAATACCTCTTAGGGGGTCATTGAATGGGACCAATCCCAAAAAAGCGAAAAAAAAAATCTGCTGTTTAGTACATTTTGTCGAGTTATGCGCACATAAAAGTATGGGGGAGTCGATTTTTTTTTCGCGATTTAAGTATTGGTCCCATAGTAAAAGTTGTTCATAATGATGAGTACAATGACCCCTTAAGAGGTATTGCGGTCATTCTGTTACACGTCGTACAACATCACGCTACGACCAATTAGGAGCGGAGTATTTATGAAAAATGTAACGCAGACAAAGTTACGCGGATCAGCTATAATAATTTTATGACCCGCTCAATCTCACGGGTATTATGAACTTTTCACCCGGAATCAATGCTCGACTCCTTGGGAACGAAACCACGAAAAGCTAGCTTAATCTGCTTGTGCTCACAAATCTCCTTTCATCTTATTTCCTTATACTGTTTTCAGCATTACCGACAAAATTTCCAGGAAATCGTAACATTATATTACCAACGTAAATTAATAGGTACGTCAACGTAGATTACGTGTAACGAGTTATACGGAATATCTAAGTGCGTTTGTTAATACAGTTTATTCTGAGAATGTGGTTTTCATAGAAGAGTGAAGTAAAGTTTTAATTGACATATTGAAGGGTTTTATGTCACATGTCATTTTGTTTTTTATTTAGGAACGGAATGGAATGCTCTTAACCTCGATCACGCCTGATGGTAAGTGATGGATGAAGACTATGATGGAACGAGCGTGCCCAAAGATGCCCATTCACTCTTGATTTGAAGGTAGACGGGTTGCGTAAATACAAAGGCAGCTGCAACACAGGCACTCATAGTCTGTGCTGCATTATCTTGCGGATGGCTTTAAGCAGTTATAGTCTGTCCAAATCCAGCTGCATAACAGCAGTCTGTAGTGCAGCCGCATTTGTTTCTATAATTCGATGAAAAAAATGAAAAGGCGGCTGCAACACAGACACCCATAGTCTGTGCTGCATTATCTTGCGAATGTCTTAACGCAGTTATAGTTTGACCGGACCCAGCTACAACGCAGCAAAGTCCCGCTTCGCTGAGCTACTACTTCTGGGTGGTTTAAAAAAAGTAACCACGAAGCCCGATACCCTTCTAACCTAACCTATCCGAGTCGGGGTGCCCCAAGTCGCGTCATCATCATTATCATCATTCATCATCATCATCAACATCATCATCATCAACATCATCAACCAATATCGTCATCACCATCATCATCATCATAATCAGAAGAATTCAACTCCTTAGCAGTAGAGCTATTCTGTAACAACATTTTCATGTATCGACAACGGAATCCGAGGTGAGTATAAAATTCGTATAAACATAAGACCTTTATGTTGGGTGTAATAAAGCTCACTTTTTGAGCTTTGTCACTCAGGTGAAGCTCGATATCGAAATGGTTATTTACAGAATAGACTAGCAGTACTCACAATGAAAGTTTTCCCAAAGCGGATTGGGTTGAGCACATTAACTTTACATACAAACTGTAACAGAATAAACACAACACCTCATAAGTGGGCATTGTACTCATCATTATGAAAAACTTTTACTATGGGACCAACTCTGAAATCGCGATAAAAAATCGACTCCCCCCATTGATATATAAAAAACCCAAGATGCACAGTCTCGAACAAATGCAACACTCGAAACTGTCGTCAAAAACTGACATGTATCAAGTGTCATGTGTGAGTTGTGTGTAGATATACTATAAACAATTTTTTTTGCAAATTCAGCCTTACACGGATCTCTTGAAGTTGTTTTTACAAAGCAGTTCAGTATGGCGAGCGATGCGAGATTGTTTGAAACTTGCGCATAATTATACATATTGCGCTTATTTTTTGCGGACGTTTTTGAGATGCTGAGTGTGTATCTTGGGTTTTTTTATATATCAATGACTCCCCCATACATTTATGTGCGCATAATTCGACAATATGTACTGAACAGCTGATTTTTATTTCTCGACTTTGGGGATGGTCCCATACTAACAGTTGTTTGTTTATAATGATGACTACAATGACCCCTTAAGAGATATTTTGTTTATTCTGTTACTTACACGTTGTACATTTTCACCACCATTGTCATGTCTGTAAAGCACTGGTTTTAGCAAGCAAACACGCGTGTCTATCTAGTGTTATTATGCAATACCTTATTGCCAAGTTCTCGCACGATTTGACACAGAAATTATATAGGTCACTAGCATTAATCTATCATAATCTCCTCTGCAATATCTAGTCAAAGACATTTCGAATTAGTACCTCTTTGAGCTCTGCATATACATGGTACATAGTGTACCTCGGCTTCCTACACTAAATACCTTGTATATTACATTATGTATATGAGGTGGAGTTAGTGCCGAGTTACGGTTTAATGGCGTTAAAGCACTACTAAGTACTTAGGTGGAGCTACTTAAGTCGTAACATATCTCGGGTAGAAACTACTTACGTCATAAATATGGTGGTTTTAAAATTGTGTTCCTCTACACTTTATGATAATCTTGGTTTTAGTGTACAGGACAAACAAACCTCCATTGAAAAGGAAGGATCCTCCGACCAGACCGCTGTTCTGTCCGGTGGGCAACTGCCTGATAGTTGATATTCGGACTGTTGTATATGTTCAAACTACACGGAGAACTCTAATACCGCAATGAAGGATTTCATTAATAGTTTGCTGCTGGCGAGATACACAGCGTTGCGGTTCTTTTTGTTAAGATGTAGATTTTGCTCCGTTGGTTTTTCTTGTAGCCGGCATTGATTAAGATATTGTATATAAGGTACGGAACTAAGACAAATCTTAGAACTAAAATAAACTAGCATAAGGTATGATGATGGAGATTTTATAGTTACAGAGGCATTGTAGAGACTGCCGCAAAGTATAAAGATAAAGATATCTTTGGACTTGTCTGGAATCCAAGAACGGATTGAAACTACTGCCCCAGAAGAATCGGCTTCCTGAGGTAGGATCGATTCTTAGGTTTAAAGTAACTACGATTGTTTTTTTTTTTCAAATATAATTAATTTCTCAACAGTAGCCTGAAGTTTGCGATTTGCACGGCTTAAATAGTATAAGTAGTCTTCCTGACCAATTTCGGCCATGTCGGCCATTCTCAACGGAGACTAGCCATCGGCGCGGGTCATACTATACAAAATAAGTGTGTTTGTGTGCGTGTGTGTGTGCTACACAGGAGCTACCCGACATAGATAACGATCGCGTTGCGACCGAATTTGGTCGTTAAGGCTGCTCTCTCGAAAAAAGCGTGCAGATAAAACAGCTTTTCGTCGGTACTAACAAAGAAATAACATCTGAAAAAATAGTTAGTAATCTACATGATATGATTAGTAATTTGGTTTAGCCAGAATTTATCAATCGGTATTAAATAGTAAGAATAAAAATCACCACATCACCTCCAAATCGTTGAGATGAAACCATTTTACTCCTTCATTTTTTTATCAAAAGAGTATAAAAATATATTTACTGCTTTGCAATACAAACGAAAATGATTTGGTTGTGTTACTTTTTAAAAACATGTATTATTTTTTATTACAAAAAATTAAAAATGCGGGTAGCGGAGTGGCGCGTAGAGGGGTAGTTAGCTCCGTTTATATGCACAAGGTCATTGGCATGAATACAAGCCTTAAGTACTAAGGCCGCCCGTACACAGTAAATTTCGAACGCGATCCACAGATCATACCATTGATTTCGACCGTGGAATGCGTTCAAGATTGACTTTGTACGGTTGACTTTACTGAATTCGGCCGCTAGGCGATCGGTAAGTATGACGAGACTTCCGCTCAGAAAACAGAAACAACAGGAAACGTTATACACGAATACTAAGACAATATATAATAATTATTTACATAAGACTTCTATTGTGTAGACTGGAAAATAGCTCGTTCACAAGCGACATCGTGTTTACTATGTGTCTGTTTGTCCGTCTGTGTTGCCTCAGTTTGAAAGTAGCCAGGAATATCCGCTGTTTACGTGAGCCGGCTTTTAAATCCGATACTAAAACGATTGATGAAATGATGTATAGAACGAGGGAAACTGTAGGAAAAGCATTGTTTATTTCGGTTGCCAAATAAATTCAGCTTTCTAGGAACTGTATGCAGGTCTTTGTTGAACTGTTGCGGATTTTTTTCGAAAGAGTCACCGCGGCCCTGGAAGGCAAAGGGCGTTAGGAAGTACACGGATGGGCTTTAGTCAGTATGAGTCTGACACTCCCTTCTGCTCCGCCCAGAGCGGAAGGAGTCGTTTGATGTTTCTTCCATCCTTAAAAAAAAAGATCTTTGTTGAATTGAAAGAGGTTTCTAAAGAATAGGAAAAAAGTCTTTGTACTTAGTTTTGGTTTATTGCTGTTCGTTCGTTTGATATGTTTTAAAGTAATTGAAAGAAAACCTTTGTTGTTTTCGTTTTGTACTTTTTGTCATTTCATACAATCTACCTACGTACTTCAATCTTACTTTGCGTGGTTGGATATCTACCAAACTTGGGCGGGAAGTCTTGACATACATACTTACCGATCGCCTATCGAGCGAATTCGGTCGATAAGTTCGCGATCCACGATCAAAATCAATGATCTGATCCGTGGATCGCGTTCAAGATTGACTTTATACGGGTGGTCTTAGGACTAATCGATCGAATTCGGTCGGTAGGCGATCGTTCACTATGTCGAGACTTCCCGCCCTGGAATTAGAACTGTATTTCGTAGTGTGCAGAAATCATACCTTTTTTTTAAGGATGGGAAATCATCAAATGACTCATCCCGCTCTAGACGGAGCGGCCTGACCCTAGCGGGCTCCGTCTACTAGGCGCGCGTGGAACAAAATGCGCCGTCTACCCGGGCCCTGGTTCTGATCGGACGGCGAGCCACCCAACGCTCGCGTTCCGCAGCAGAATACATCTATGAGATCTGTATATTACGAAACTCTCGTAATATCAAGTAGGTACTGAATTTAGCGTCGTATATTTTACTTGAGCAATGGAATTTAAACGATGTTTTGTGTTATAGAGTTAATTGATCCATTTGATAATACATAATTATTATCTCGAACTAGCTGAACCAAGCAACTTCGTCTGCGTCAAATTTTTCATTAAGAGGAAATGCTGGCGGAGAGACTTTGTATGTAAAAAGTCATAATTCGAGGTTTGGCTCTCGACTGTTTTCTCCTCCAATATAGAACCGATTTAAGAGATTTTTCACAAACTGAATAAGAAGAATATATACTGTGTCCCTATGTTTTCTTTTTTTTTATAAATAGTTGCTAAATTTTTACACTAAGGGTCTGTTGACAGCGATTTATCAGAAAATTTTGAGCATTTTGTGGGGGTTCTAGTGTTTATACGGTTAATAAATCATCAAAAAAGAAACATAGGGACACAATATTAAATCGGTCCAACATTGGAGGAGAAAACAGGCGAGAGCCAGACCTCGAATGATGACTTTTTACATACAAAGTCTCTCCGCCAGCATTTCCTCTTAATTCTTCGCTCCTATTCGTCGTAGCGTGATGTTATATAGCCTACAACCTTCCTCTGAAAATGGGCTAACCGACACTAAAGCATTATTCAATATCTATATATTCTATATTATATAATTTTTCAATTCAAACTAGTAGTTCCTGAGATTAGCACGATTACTTAGATACAAAACATTAGTAAACTATCTCCATTAAAATAACGGTAGGTACTACGAGTATCTAGACTTAAATGAACAAACGAAGACGGAAAACATTCAAATAATTAAACTTATGTTTTTCCATACTGTTATAGGAAAAAAAAAATCTCGGATAAGTAACCCTTACAATATATTACACTGGATTTTTCTTACAAGATGAACACGCCCTTAAGCTAGCATAAGCTGTAGAGAAATAATGTCTTCCATTTATCACAAAATTGCACTTTTGCTTGCGCTACTGTGGGAGATAAGCATAAAATATTGAAATAAAAAAATTAAATATGAAGGAAAAAACGTGTGTCAGGATGGTAGCATGAGACATTCTGTAGTTTCTGCCTACCCCTATTGAGAAAATGGATCTTAATAATCATCCTAATATACAACGTGTAACAGAATAAAAGCAATACCTCTTAAGGGGTACTCATCATTATGAACAACTTTTACTATGGGACCAAACCCGAAATCGCGAAAAAAAAATCAGCTGTTCAGTACATTTTGACGAGTTATGCGCACATAAATGTATGGGGCAGTCGATTTTTTTTCGCGATTTTGTTGTTGGTCCCATAGTGAAAGTTGGTCATAATGATGAGTTCAATGACCCCTTAAGAGGTATTGCGTTTATTCTGTTACACGTTTAATAAAATTTTTCCGTTACTGACTGATTGAGTGACTGAGGGACTGATAGACACACACACGCCGAGAGTACTGGTTGTAGAAAGCACTTAGATTTCCTGAAATTCCACACGGATTCGAGTGGACCTGTCCAAACATGCAAGTATTTGACAGTTGTCGTTTAGCTCAACTTAGAACTTTAAGGAACTCAACGATTTGACGAACAATACCACAGTAAGTACATTTCCTACATACTGATGCTGTCTTAAACTGGTTTTCTAATGGGACGCTACTTGTGTCGATACTCTTGCGCCATCCCATCTTCCTAGCTCGTCGTGCTGTGCTGGTACTGCCGCTGCGGCTGCTGAGAACCTCAAGCGGCGGAAATATAATAACCTTGTTGGCAATTATATTTTTGAGCCGTTTGGGGTTGAAACTCTTGGACCGTGGGGTCCGAGTGCTCATGCCTTATTTAAAGATCTATCTAAACGCTTAGTTGACACTTCGCGTGACCCAAGGGCTGGCTTTTACCTCGGACAGAGGATAAGCATTGCCATACAACGTGGCAATGCCGCCAGTCTTTTGGGCTCACTTCCGGTAAACAGCGATGTGGACGAATTTTTTGACGCCTTATCTTAGTTAGGATATTTTATTTTAAGTGTATATATTTAGTACTTTAATGCTGTACCTAGTTAATTAAATTAAGTTTTCTAATGAAGGACAAGTTCATTTGTAGGCAAAATAAGTAGATACTTATAAGTAGCTTAAAATATGGTTTTTTATATCACTCCTAAGTTACGAGAAATATGGAGCAGGTCACTTTAACGTAACGCATGAATACAGAAAACGTGTGATTTTTCATTACATTCATGAGATGAGAACATTGAGAACGCAGCGTTATTGGATGTTACATCAACGTTCTTCTGAAGCGGGTGAGATAAATGGTAACATGTCCCAAGGTAATGTGTTGGTATTGATTGATTGCTCGGTTAAGTTCATGTGACATTAGTTTATTGAACTTCGTTTACTGAGATTCGGTCTGAACAACGGAGATGACCTACCAAGCAGGAGATGTAATATGTATATACATCCAATGTAATATAGACAAGTGTGTGCGTCATAGAAATATAAAAAAGTAAGTAAACTGAGTTAATTAAATTCTAGTTAATTAATCAGTGGAGTGTTTATAATATTTTCTGGGCATGCCGTTTTTTATTTATTTTATTTTTAGACCATATTTTTTTTGTACAATAATAAATGGAAGATTCTATAACTATCCGACTTAGTCAATCACTAGCGTATTTGTAAAATAAATTGCTTTTGCACAGAACAACGATAGCGACCGCTGTTTTTGTGTGGGTAAGTGTGTTTGATACGATAAGGTTTGTAATTGATTGTGTAGTACGTTCTGTTTTGAGAAATGCGGGTGTGTGAGCGACTGCGTATCTATTGCTTTTACTGAAGTGCATGTTTAGTAGTTGCCGTATGGTAGGGGCATACTGGAGACACAGGGTTCCGATACATTTTCGTCTACCGGGCATATCTCCTTGTTTATTATATCTACGGTGTGCGCAAACACATGTGCACTCTTTGTTCTTTTATTCCCGTAATCCGATAGGATGGCAATCTGATACGACAGGGCGGGGGGGTTCGGGGCCAACGGTATTTCGTGCTTTCTAGGGCGCCAAAGTGGCCACTAACTTCCAAACCGGTACCCGGGCCTAAGAAATGATTTATTTATTATTATTATTTTTATTATTTATTTTTTAAAAAACGTTGCCCCACACTAGAAATTTCTCCTGTATCGTGGGTGCGTTTACAAACATACTATTTCACATACACAAACAGCCACACATGGAACAACTACCTGTAGGCCATACAAATATTTGTTCAGTGCGGGAATCGAACCCGCGACGCGCAGCGCAGCAGTCGATCGCTCCACCACTGCGCCAATTCTTGATGGAAAAAGCCATTATTAACACTTTTAGGCTAATATAATTCTAATACAAAGCCTTAATAACGAGATTTTTCTCAGAATTTACATGACACGGTATAACTTAACTTATATTAAAGAGTTGATTTACATGGGGGTGCCTCCATGAAATATCCCGACGTGTGAAAAATACCGGATCGCGTGAGTGGTCCTTTATGCTAATATTCTCGATTCCATTCATTCACGTCAGTGAGAAGGAATTCGCCAATATTGCGGTCTGTTATCTCGATTTCAATACATCGATTGACTAAGCCTGAGGTACCTAAACTACTATAGGCTACAGTGTAACTTTTCAATAAAAGAACAGCTGTTCTATCATTTACCGAGCTATACGATTTGTTATTTTCCTTATTTAGGAGTTGAACGAAGCATAAATCGTAATTTTGATAAAGCTTGGGAAAAAATACTGGTCATTCAACTATCTCCTCCCGCCTCTCTAATATTTAAATTAAACTACTATACCAACTCGTATTCATCTATATCACCTCAGGTTCATCATCTGGCTAGCCTTTTCCCAACTATATTAGGGTCGGCTTCCAGTCAAACCGGATTCAGCTGAATATCAGTGTCTTACGTGAAGCGGCTGCCTACCAGACCTCCACAACCCATTAACTGGGTAACACTCCTTGGTAAGACTGAAGTCAGATTTACTGGCATCTGACAATCCGTAACGACTGCCAAAGATCTACAAATGACAGCCGGGACCAACGGCTTAACTTGCTTTCCAAGGCACGGTGGAAACTCGGTATGTTAAGATGGTTACCCATCCACAGACCAACCTTGGCAAGTATTGCTCAACCTTAAAGATTGACCCGTGCGACTGTTATTATTTAACCAACTCGTATATGATTAAAAATTACAATTATAGATACTTCGATCTATGACCCCTATCATACCTATAAAATACGTAAGTGACGAAGAGAACCGATATTAAATGAATACAGGCGAAACTTTGCGCTATTTAAAAGATAAACACTAGCAAGCATTTCGATGTAATTATCAGCATCGCTTAGGCATAGTCTTGTAGCGGCATCAATGCTGCCACAAGAAAAATCAACAGAGCAAATCAACATCGCAATAAAAAGAACTGCCACGCCATCTATCCAAATAGCACCGAACTACTACGTCGAAATCCTGCATCGCGCAAGCAGAGTTTACCGTGCGATTTGAACATATACATTAGCCCGAATATCAACTATCGGGCAATTGGCCACAAGACACAATAACCGTCTGAGGAACCTCCCTTTTCAATGGAGGTTTGCGGTTTGCTCTCTGCTACACATCCCTCTAATGTCTTAATGTATAATCAATGGTATAGACGCGTCATGACGCGAAAACAACGCAAGCACTATCGCTACTAGTAATCGGAAGAAAGATAGCATAGGGTCGCAGGCAACGCATCTATATATAGTTCATTTCATATATTACTAGTTTTTCCGACTTCGTACGCGCTATATCCCGATTTTTCTCGCTGCTATAGAAATTTCGGTAATATGTTCTTTTTAGTGTTTTCCTAATATTCCTGTAGGAAGCTACATGCCAAATTTCAGCTCTCTACGACCAGTAGTTTCAGCTGTGCGTTGTCTGTCAGTCACTCACTCAGTCACAACCACCAGTAGATAACGAAAGATTTTAGAATTGACAACAATATTTCTTTTTAATAAACAACATCTAAGTAAGAACCTAGACTAAAAAAAACCGGTCAAGAGCGAGTGGGACTCGCGTGCAGAGGGTTCCGAACGAATTTTTTTTTTCAACATTTTATTTTAACACTATATACTTTTTATAGAGGTTCCTGCAATCTATCTATTATATCCATTTTTTTTTTTCAAAATTTTAGGCTTAGTAGTTTCGGAGATAATAATAATTTTTCGTCTAATTTCTTGAATAACCTGAAAACTATTTATTTAAAAATTATATACCCCCAGTTTTAGTATAGACCCCATACTAAAATTTTCATAATTTACGTTACACGTCCGTGTTTGGGTCACAAATGTGTACCAAATTTCAACAAAATCGGTCCAGTGGATCCGAAGAAAACTGGCTGTGAGACGGACAGACGGACAGACAGACACCCGAGTGATCCTATAAGGTTACCGTTTTTTATTCGGAACCCTAAAAAACCACACCCACTTATATATCTGAATAAATAATAAGCAAAAATAAATATATCCACGAAAATACTCATCGTTTATTCAAAGTCTATCAAAGAACGCAAAAAAGCTATCAAAATACTAGAAAGATTCCTGTCCTTCCCGGAATTGATGGCTCTAACATAAAATCCGAGTTCCGCTAACTTTATCAGAGGCAGTAGTAAACTCGTAAAAAGTTTACCGCTTCTTCTGTTTGCTTGAAGTGTAGGGGACATTTTAATAATTGTGTTTATGGCCCGATAAATAAGTGTAATAGCTCAAGGGGTTGTTGTCCCTTAAGATTATTTCGGCAATCGTCAATACAAGAAAGACACACACAACCCACAACACGCTTACAACCCTAATCTCTGCAAAGTTAGAGTGCACAGGCTCCTTCTGGGTAAGCTCGCTCCATCGTAGACTTTGTCTCTGTCATCTCTGACCTAGACTAGAGTCAAGAGCAAACCCATCACAAATAAAAAAACTGGCCAAGTGCGAGTCGGACTCGCGTGCAAAGGGTTCCGAACGAATTTAATTTTTTTAACATGTTATTTTAACACTACGGACTTCTAATAGGGATAGGTTTTCCTGTAATCTTTACGTAAAGATCTATTATCTCCATTTTTTTTCAAAATTTTCGGCTGAGTAGTTTCGGAGATAAGGGGGGGGAATGGTCATTTTTCGTCTAATTTCTTGAATTATTTCTAAATGATTTATTTTAAAATTATGAAAAAAATATAATTAAAACCCTCACAGTAAGCCCTTTCATTTGATATGTCACACGATATTGTTCAAAAAACTTTATTTTTTATTTTCTTGTTTGACCCCCAAAAGTGACTCCCATACTAAAAATTTAATAACTTACGTAACGCGTCCGTGTTTGGGTCATAGAAGTCCATATATGTACCAAATTTCAACAGAATCGGTTCAGTGGATCCGGAGAAAACTGGCTGTGACAGACGGACAGACAGACAGACAGACAGACACCCGAGTGATCCTATAAGGGTTCCTTTTTTTTTCGGAACCCTAAAAAAGATCAATGAAGAACGGATCATACAATAATGTGACAATACTTCAGCACACAACATTTTCTTACCGAATAAAGTATGACCTTTTACCATAGACTTGTATAGTAAGGACAGGATGAAACGCGTGTTTTTTGACGCCACAGATTGGCCCGTCTAGACCAGAGTAAACATGCCACGCGGTCGGCAATCTTCGGGAGAGGTCGTGGGAGTGAAACATTAAAAATTCCGTGTTACTTGTATGTTGGACTCATTGATATATAAAAACCCAAGATACACACTCAGCATCTCAAAAACGTCCGCAAAAAACAAGCGCAATATGTATAATTGTGCGCTAGTTTCAAACAGTCTCGCATCGCTCGCCATACTCCACTGCTTTGTAAAAACAACTTTAAGCGATCCGAGTAAGGTTGAATTTGCAAAAAAAAATTGCGCATCACTCGCCATACTGCACTGCTTTGTAAAAACAACTTTAAGCGATCCATGTAAGGTTGCACTTGCAAAAAAAATTGTTTATAGTATAATTACACACAACTCACACATGACACTTGATACATGTCAGTTTTTGACGACAGTTTCGAGTGTTGCATTTGTTCGAGACTGTGCATCTTGGGTTTTTTATACATCAATGGTTGGACTCCTATAAGCAAGCATTCAGGCGGCCCTATCTTTAATAACAGCTGACCAGCGCAACTTCATTTGCGTGTCATTTTTCATTAATGCTCCGTTCCTATTGGTCGCAGCGTGATGTTATATAGCCTATAGCCTTCCTCGATAAATGGGCTAAATAATAAATGATATTTATTTTGCAAATAGGTTACAAGTAACTCTTTTACACGTCAATTTTTTTTTTGACATATTTATCTAGATGAGGCCGGATGTTTCCTAGCTGACTACCCTGAGAAGAAACACCGAAACAAACTCAGAGGTCACAGTCTCTTTTGAAGTCCATACAATTGCCAATAACATATGAAAAACATGTAGGTTAAGGTCTGAGGTGGCCTGGAGGAAAGCACCACGCAGGTTTGAGTGGGCTTGTCCAGACAGTGCAAGCATTTGTCAGTTATCGTGCTATCCAACACTAAAATAATTTTTCAAATCGAACCAGTAGGTCCTGCGATTAGTGCGTTCAAAGAAACAAACAAACTCTTCAGCTTTATAATCTTCTAATAAATAAAAATCTCGTTTCACAGTGTTTGTTATCGAACTCCTCCGAAACTGCTTGACCGAATTTCATGAAATTTTTTGTGTATTATTTAGTAGGTCTGAGAATAGGTCGTAGGCTATTTTTTTTTTGTATCTGGCATATCATTTGCCGAGTCAGCTAGTATTGGTATAAATAAGTAAAGATTTAAATCTATGGGAAATACCACTAGCATCGATTGTTTTAAGAAAACCAAATCATGACCTTTTCACACAGACAATTACACAATAACCAAACGTTAAAACTAAACAAATAACTTTCCATCAACTTTTCTTACCCCAACTCATTATAATTGCCCCCCGAACGTAATTCGCCGACATCTGGAATGCACAGACACGTCCCGCTCACAAATTTATAACATCACCTACCCCACTCCGCTATTCATTGCTCCATTTATACCCGTAACCGATTAAAACGCTCTTACAAAATCATCAATGGATGTTGAAACTACGCATTTCGGCGCCCGAAACTTCCCCTTGAGTTCGAAGGGGTGATGTCGACCGAGACTGCCTCCCTCCCTCAGAGAACAAACTAACTTATATAAATGTCCCTCCGTAGACTAAGCCGGGAGATTTTTACTATGTGTTTATTTTTGCTACAAAATGTTTTGCGTGTTTCTTGGAAAGTTTTGTTTATTGGGATTTCAATTTCATACGTGAGTTTTAGTACTTATAGGATTTTTATTTGAAAGCTAAATCAACAGCTTAACATGCTTTTCGAGTCACGAAGCAATCTCGGTATTGTTCTCGTCACCCATCCACAGACAGACCGCGGCAAATGTTGCTTAACCTTGTACATTGACTCGTGCGGCTGTTCTTGTGTGTCAAAAGCATTGATATACAGGATTACTTGTAAAACACCAACAACCTCATAGGCAGTGAAAGTACACATGATTATAAACAACTTTTACTTTGAGACCAACTTGAAAACTCGAAAAAAATATCAGCTGTTTCATACATTTTCATTGGCTAAATATTGCATTTTGTATGAAACAGCTGATATTTTTTTCGAGCTTTCAGGGTTTTCTCAAAGTAAAAGTTGTTTATAATCATGTGTACTTTCACTGCTTAAGAGGTTGTTGGTGTTTTACAAGTAACCCTATATAAAAAACCCAAGATACACACTCAGCATCTCAAAAACGGCCGCAAAAAACAAGCGCATAATGTATAATTGTGCGCTAGTTTCAAACAGTCTCGCATCGCTCGCCATACTGCACTGCTTTGTAAAAACAACTTTAAGCGATGCGTGTAAGGTTGAATTTGCAAAAAAATATATTTATAGTATAACTACACACAACTCACACATGACACTTGATACATGTCAGTTTTTGACGACAGTTTCGAGTGTTGCATTTGTTCGAGACTGTGCTACTTGGGTTTTTATGTATCAATGGTTAAAAGTTAAAAAAAAAATAGTTAATAAAATAAATAAATCTTAAATGGAGGTGAATTTAAATATCATGTCTCAATAACCTTTCTGGCTTTGATCGATGAACGAAACATTTACACTAGGACACCAACCCATCCATCTTGTAAGCTTAATTACTACCGGGTGTTGACAGGCTGCATCATTCGCCGTTTGCGCTTCAAATGTATAGCGGAGCATTTAATTTGTAAGCAGGAGGGTTGTTAAATATATATTCTGATTCGAATTAACCATCAGAAGAAAGGGTTTTCTTATGCCCATGTAAAATAACATCTGAAACAAGGTAACTCCGAGGATTGAAAGCTTTAACGATAGTCGTCAAGGTAAGAACAAGCCAAAAGTATAAGTGTCGACCACGTATCATAGGAGTCAGCGTTGGAACACCGATGATCTAGCGATAACCTCGGGAGAAAGAAATCAGTACACGCTGAATGCGTGGCGCACAAGACCAGTGTGTGGCGACTGTTCATAACCCACCAGGGTTACGGACTTTGTTCGAAAGGGTCACCGTAGCTCTGGAACGCAAAGGGCATAGGAAGAACACGGATGGGTTTTATTCAGTAAGAGTCTGACTCTGCCTTCTGTTCTATCACCCTACCCTATACGCTTTACCCCCCCCCCTCTTTGCCATACCCATTACTAGAATCAAAAGTAGCTCACAATTTAGGACCCATTAGTTTTACTATTAATATATAATCCGTGGTGCTGACTTTCAGGAGTTGCAGTGGTTGGGAATGTGTGGCAGGCTTGTACCCCCCCCCCCACTCCCCTATACCCTTTTTGTTTGTTATTTCTATGTACCGTGCGTGTTTCATGTACGTGCTAAATTTTATTCTTTCTTTTCTTTTTCTTTTCCATCAGGGAGTCATTTGATGAATTGATGAATTCTCGTCATAAGATAATATATACATCCATAACCCAAAGATAATAATCAGTAAAACTCCGAGTTAGCCATTTAAATAACTTTAACCAATGTTGGAAACTTTAGATACTTATTACCACATTTACGAACGTAACAGTACCAAAAAGCAATGATTGTCAAATTGGGAAGCAAAACAGTATCCGTTCTAAAACCGCAATAAGCCGGGCATAGCAGACGAAAATGCCCCACCGGGCATACCGGGCATTTTCACCGCAGCGCCCGCCATTTTACACCACCTCGTTATGGTGTGCGAAGTCATAATTAATAAGGAGCTTTTCACTAAATTCCGTCGGGCCTGGCGCAAATTTAAAGCGCAAGAAAATTTAGGTTATGACTACAATTTAGTGCCTACCTGACATTCTTTGAGGTCTTGGGAAAATATGACCGTATTTTTGGGTGTTTTAAGTGCTGTTAAGTATAAAATCTTAAAGGAAAGTCAAGGGAGTGCATTATAAATAGTAGCGAATCAGAGTGGCTTTCAGCTTAAGTCAGTCGCGACCCGTTCCAGTAGGTACCATACCTTTTGGTTGGCATATTTTTTCCATTGAGACGTGACGTATTGTCGATCTATGCCAGAACTTTTATTGATAATGGTTTCAAAGGTTACATGGTTGTGTCCAAAGTAGGTAGTCTTCTGAGTACGCGATTCTGAGCAGAGTTATTTTAATTTGAGTAAGAGGGCCTTGACAAAACGAGATTCTAAACGTGATAGTTATTGTGGAAATGCCAAAATGCAAGGGAATGATTAGATCACGTGGTGTTTTCATCATCGTCATCATATCAGCCGAAAGACGTCCACTGCTGAACATAGGCCTCCCACAAGCGTCGCCACAACGACCGGTCCTGCGCGTCTCGCATCCATCGGCTACCTGCAACCTTCACCAGGTTATCGGTCCACCTTGTGGGAGGCCTTCCAACGTTGCGTCTTCCGGAACGCGGTCGCGGGTGCGGTGGTATTTTGGCACACGTCAATTTCATACTTTCGATCTTAATGATCAAAATGTGAGCTTTTGATTTCGATTCTGCGTATTCGCGCGATAATCGCTTAGGATGACGCCTTACTTGCTTCGATCTCAGAAGCACAATATGTAACTTATGTTTGTGTATGTAGGCTTACGATATTTATCGGAAAAATATTTTCGCTGGAAAGAATATGTTGACACAGTTTGCAGGTTTTTAAATCTGTCTAAGCTGATAACACACGCTGATCAGCTTGTAGGAACGACTAAGCACCTTAGGAAATCGCTGGAAGTATCCGGTTTACCTAGTTTGCAAATACATGAGTACTGAGGCTTTGAAAAGATTTGTGGTATATATATATTCGAATTTTGATGCGTATTTTTGAATAGATTAAATGTTCTGTTCACAATCTGTCGAGTTTAAAATCACGCGATATCTTTTATGAACTGACAGTGTTTGCAATAATCCGGTGACTTAATTACCAATACACAGAAATTGTGGTATTTAAGTCAAGAGAAAATATGTTCTTCTTACGTGATACGTGCTCTATCATCCACCACATCGTCGCTTTCCGTCAGGTGAGATCGATTGTGGTCAGCTAGTCTATTCTGTAAGAAACTATTTCGATATCGAGCTTCACCTGAGTGATAAAACTCACAAAGTGAACTTTATTGCACACAACATAAAGATCTTCATTTGAGACTCACTTTGAATTCTACTGTCGAGATACGAAAATGTTGTTAGGGAATAGCACTACAGACGTGAACCTTATTAAAAAGCCCACGTAACAAAAAAAAAAAATAGAATTTTTAACTCAAATACACGGTGCCATTTCAGTCGTTTTACAACGGCAGGCCACTTCATCCAGGGAGTGATATGAAGATTCGAATGACGTTATTGTGACGCACGCTATTTCGAAAAAAATTAAGAGTGGGACGCCAGTTCGAAAACATATTAAGTCGAAAATCGCTATATCGAATGACGTTGTCGCGAACACGCTGATTCGAAAAACGGGGCCCCAAGTCTGCTATTACAATAGTGTCAGAATGGTCTCATAATGATTTCATAATGGTCGATTTTGACAAGTTATGCCAGATTTCTTTTATATATGTTTTTAAATATTATTAATTAATTTGTCATTATGTACGAGATTACCATTCTATGCCATTTCTTTCAATGGAGTGTCTGTGGTTGACCATTGGAAAGTAATAATGACGCTTTTATATTAGTAGATTACCAAACTTGTCAAAATCGACCATTATGAAATCATTATGAGACCATTCTGACACTATTGTAATAGCAGACTTGGGGCCCTGTTTGAATGGTACTGTTGCGAATAGCATATTCCAATCTGAATTTGTCTGGGGGTCGAATCCGCGACCCCAGTAAAGCCGTATCTTTGTATTGGGTTTGGGAAACACGAGCAATGAGAAGTATTATTTTAAGTTAACTTTTTAATCTCCAGTAAGCATAATAATCAACAAAGAAGTCAACAAATCAAGATTATAGGTGGTATACGCATTCTACTAAACGTTCATAAAAAAATTACATTAACGAACATATGAATTATAAAAAGAAAAAAAAATATCCGTTATCATGACGTATGACATAGCAAGCGCAGTCCGAGTCTCATTGTGTACCAAGAACGGCCCGGAATAAAACGGCGACATTGTTTTGATACTAACAGGGTTTTTCATGATTCCATCCATCATCATCATATCAGCCGAAAGACGTCCACTGCTGGACATAGGCCTCCCCCAAGCGTCGCCACAACGACCGGTCCTGTGCGTCTCGCATCCATCGGCTACCCGCGACCTTCACCAGGTCATCGGTCCACCTTGTGGGAGACTTTCCCACGTTACGTCTTCCGGTACGTGGTCGCCACTCTAGAACTTTTTTTTATGATTCCATTGCATTATTATAATACACTACTTTTAGTTTTAATTAATTTTACATCTGTCTATTTGTTGCGAGTCCCAAACAAACATTTTTCTTTATTTCTTTCTTATTCATGTTTATTGTACGTCTATTATCTTAATTAATTATTTTTTTAAATAATGGCGCCTTGAGGTAGTTTATACCAGGTACATTAAGTGGGCCGCCTTTGTAAGACGACAAAAATGGCAACGTGTTTATGAAAAACATAAAACCGTTATTAAGAAAGAAAGTTAAAATTGTAACAGCAAAAACTAAAAACAAACTCGTTCAACCATTTTTTGTGTAAAACTCGAAATCCGCTTTCCGTAATCCCTTAATCTCCTTAAAGTCTACCTACAGCAACAAAAACTTCACTGAACAAAATACCGAAAATACTTCAAACAATCACAACTGAGTAATATCGCGCTGAAAACCAGATGAAACTAGTTTCACGAATCATTTCGCGGTTTATTTAACTCTTACATTTTCATTCCACGCTGACGTGTATGAAAAATGGTTTGTTGTGGTTGATTCCGTGCCTTTGTTTTCAAAGTACAAAAATTAACTGCTTATCACTTACTTTTATGCTGGAGATCACGTCAAAAAACAACAAATGATGAATGTTACCTATTGTTTGTCAGTGAAATCCTTAATATTTGTCTTTACTAACATAATTTAAGTAGATACTACATTCTAATAAGGAATTTCAGTTCTGTAGTAATATTCTGTAAGAATATTTTCGTATCTCGACAGCGGAATCGGAAGTGAGTTTTAAATGGGATATTATAAATTGCATATCAAATAAATAATCGCCTATCAATACATACTCATCATTTATATTCTTTTTTACATCAAATAACAAACTTCAGTACAAATAAACTAAATGTTTAACAAAACTCAAACTGCAGATAATTCGAAATCATACATCAATATGACATTACTTTTTTCCTCATAATGCAATACAGTTAAATTTATTTTTGTACAAAAATACTACATACATAGCATAAATACTGACTGCACAGCAAATTTTCCATATTTATGGACAACACCCCGACTCAGACTACCCCGACTCGGATAGGTTAGGTTAGCCTTAGCCTTCGTGGTTATTTTTTTTTAAACCACCCAGAACTATGGTGAGTCGCAGTACAGTTTTGTCGTGCATTGAGATTATTAGCTGTGCATTGATGAAAAATTTTGCTTTAGGAAAAAAGTGTGTTTAGTGATATTTTGAGTTGAATATTTTGCAGTGCAATCAGTAATTTTGATGGGAATTCGAAATCTTATTGCATTAGAAAAAGGATATTTTTTTATTTGCGTTTAAATACTACCCGTTTTAAATTAAGACCTTTATGTTGTTTGCAATACAGCTCACTTTGTGAGTTTTATCATTCAGGTGAAGCTCGATATCGAAATATTTATTTACAGAATAGACTAGCTGGTTCTGGATTTGTATCCTGCCAGGGTTGCGGAATTTGTTCGAAAGAGTCACCGCGGTCCTGGGGGGCTACTCTTTAAGAACGAAGTCCGTAGTTGCGGGCGTATTCTACTCCGTATCACCTAACCACTGAGAAATAATGACAACACCATTTGACAGTTACTACCAAATCGTGTTGTTATTCATTCTTAGTTCGGGTTTGGGACTAGTCGTAAGTCCGTAGGTGACACGGAGTAGAATACGCCCGCAACTAAGCCCGAAATTACGGACTTCGGACTTAGAGAGTGACCCCCCTGGAACGCAAAGTGCATTAAGAAGATCACGGATGGGTTTTAGTCAGTGAGAGTCTGACACTCCCTTCTGCTCCACCCACTACGGGAGGAGTCATTTGACGATTTCTCATCCAAAAAATGTCAATTTTAAGTGGCAGTGCAGATTCTAGTTTGGCGACCGCGTACCAGAATAGGTAGGTACATAATAATTACGCTGTTCGCCACGTTTTGTCGCTGTTACTAAATCAGGGAACATAGACAGACAATAGCCATCTTCTTCTCATCGCAAGGACTGCTATGTCGCATCGTATGCCATCAAACACAATCATGTAAAATGGAAATTAGGAACAAACATCAGAAAGCCATACAATGTAAATGCGTGTTCCCCGCCTGAGGGATTTGAATCTGATGACCGTGCCACTGTCATAAGACGATGAAATTATAGGTAGTTTAGTGTGCCAAGCAAATATGGACCTTGTTGTGCAGAATTTAAGCAGGTGGGCCATGAATAATTTTAAATAGTTTTCGACGGGGGTGCTTATGATTTTATTCGCACTTATCAAAAGATACATGGCCCTACTTTTTAGGGTTCCGTACCCAAAAGGTAACCAACAGAACTCTTTTACTAAGCCTCCGCTGTCCATCCGTCCGTCCGCCCGTCCATCCGTCCGTCCGTTTGTCTGTCAGCGGGCTGTATCTCAAGAACCGTGATCATAGACAGTTGAAATTTTCACAGACTGTGTATTTCTATTGCCGCTATAAAAACAAATAATAAAAATGAAGGTTAATGGCCAAGTTGGCCACCCACATCGAAAACCAACTTGACGAATAATACGAATCTGTCAGACAGCTCGTTCCGCGTTTGTGTTATAACAACAAAAAATATGCGTGCATTTTTTATTGATAAGTGAAAAAAACTTGTCGGATCATGAAAAAATTTTGAAAATATCTTCATAAGCAACAAAGTAGAAGCTTCTGTTAGATGCTACTACGCATTATAAAAGCTAAACATACGCCTAAAACTTAGCATTCAGCTTTTCTAACTAGTTAACGTGTTAAGCCTCAAAACTTTCCTGGCAAACGAGTCATTTTGAGCAGAATTCCCCGCCATTTTAGCAAAATTTCCCGCCATTTCCTTCCGTGCGCGTTCCGTTGGGGCTCGGAATGACAGGTACATAAAAATGGCGGCAAAAAGAAATGAAGAATTATATCACGTAAACTAAGGAGATTGGCGCGTAAACACCGGAACCTATTTATTTTGCTGTTTTATCATGGAAGACGTTTTGTAAAGTAATTTCTCGTTTATTCAGGCAGTATACATAAAAATGTCGTTTACGATTTTAAGTATTTAACTAAACTGAAAAGTTTATTCCTGATTATTTAGGTAATTTTCATGACCATTGAACCTAAGGACACAAAAATGAATCAATATTGAAAGGTTTTCAAGTTAAAGAAAACAAAAGATCAAAAAAGAGAAATTTTCTAAAACTAAAATCTTTTGAAAAGAACAAAACATGTCGGATATGTCATGCATCAAAACGTTAAAAAAGGCATTCTGCTTCTTCAAAGACTTAATTAAATTGAAATTTCGATAACGAAGCGATGATATTGCGAATAGTTTTTTTTTTTTATCTCCAGCGCAGCAATTTATCTCTGAACACTCTTCATAAAAACATGTAGGAATCTTCCCAAGCATATCATCAAATAACCTATATTCAGTATAGTCCGCCATCAAGGTCAACACACGGGGGTTCTTAATTGGATCGATCTCGGTTGACCTGGCTATCGATAGGATATCACTACTGACATCGATGAAATATTCGCCTATATCTCAGCCAGGTAATGGGCTCTGTTACCGAACAGCGTTGCGTTGCGTTGCATCGCTTGCGTAATGTTTGTTGTGTTTATGTAAACTGACGTGCATAAACTTTTGGCCACCTTTAAGAGGAAATGATGGCGGCGAGACTTTGTATGTAAAAAGTCATAATTTGACGTTTGGTTCTCGACTGTTTTCTCCTCCAATATTCGGGTGATAGTACAAAACAATGAAGGTTTGGATCAGACCAGATGATGGAGACGATAGAGAGTCAAGGGAACACACCACATCGGTATGTAGGAACTACCAAGTGTTTGGGCTTATTTCATTCGTATTGACGAGACCTTTACAACAAAAGTAGAAAATAAAACTTACTAAGTGTAGTAAGTTTTATTTTCATTACATAACATCACGCCGGTACGCTGTGAATGGGTACGCAGGTACCACTAAAAAGTGAAATAAAAAAACTTTTTTACAAAAAATGTAACCGACTTCCAAAACAAAACTTTTTTTTACATACAGTCTCGCCGCCAGCATTTCCTCTTAAAGGTGATTCTACGGACTGTTTAATTAGTTATTTTTATTTATACCTACTAAAGATCACAAGCCTTACTAGATACTATTTGTTATAGTCGCTGCTGAAAACAGTTATTGTCAAAGAGTGGAAGTTTTCAAGCAGCCTGATGCAGTTGGTGGCATCAAATCTCATTGATTTAAATTAAAATAAATGCCGACAAGTCCATCACACTGCTTAAGTGACTAAAGTGACTTAAGCAGTGTGATGGACTTGAGTTTGTAGCTTTTTAGTTGTTCTTGCAGTCGGGTGACACAAGATGTTTTCAACTTTGATTTCGGAAATCGGTGTTTTTGGTTTTGTTTTGTTTCGTTTCTTTGTTTTTTAACACCGACTTCCACAATTAAAAGTTATTTTATACCTTGTAGTGATTTTTTTGGAAGTCAGTTGTATCTTTTTTTTGTAAAAAGTTTTTTTTTACTTTTTAGGTACGATACTTAGACGACGTCATCGTCTACGCAGAAATTGAAATAATTAAAAATGCTCATAAAATAAAAACTTCTGATCCAAACTAAATTATTTTTTTACTTAAATGGCAAGTATGTCGCATCAAACTAAAAAAGAATCACAGAAATCGCATGAGAAACCTCGGAGTAAACGGTATACCTACTCGAAATGCCCTGAAAAACAAAAAGCGTCTTTATTGCAATGCCCTTAAAAATACAGCAAAGTTTAACAGGATAGCCAGTCGTGTTACTTTTTCCAGTTCGAGGTCCTAAAGTCCAATAACGGAACGTTCAGGTTATCGGACCGAGAATACACGGTGCAATGGTTAATGTTAATGAAAATTGATGAAATGAAAGCTTCGGGAATCGCCTTCCAAAGTATTTCACTTTAAACAATCAGTCAAACGTAATTCGGAGAATTGAAATCCATAAAACACACCAAATCAAGATTAAATACATAACAATCGTAATAAAATTAAACAAAAATTAAATTAAATTAAACGTCAATAAGACGAAGTTTCGCACAGCAAAACGCACTTTAATGTCAATTCTTGACCAATTGCTGAATATCAACACCAGACTCCTTGATCTGTTTCCAACGGTTCCTGAGTCAGTTTTGTCATATCACCAGGAGACAACCAGATAACTTGGAAAATCTTTTTGTAGTGGGAAACAACCACGCGGGGTTCATCTAATTGCTGGTCTGATCGAATCAAGGCGATAACAGGACTCATTGTGACCATTATCTTCAGAGGAGCCGAAAATCGGGTGGCTCGAAAGCAGCTCTTCAATGTATCCGTCAAAGGTTTCCAGGACGGACACGACCTGTCATTCTCATATTTTCTTGAATTAAAGAGAAGAGAAGAAGATGAAATATGCCCTTGTGAACCCTATACTCCGACTTTTGCGATAATATGATTAAGTACCACAAAGTAGGGGACGAGTCTACCGATCAGAAGCTAGAGCAACGACACAGCAGCTACTTAAAACTACGCATTACGGAATCTTTTGATAAATGAACATCTTCTAGAAGTATGAATGGATAAAATGAAAGCGCTCGGCACCTACCTAAGGGGCCATAAATGTGTACATACTGGAACAAGGCATTCTCTACCAGACATCCTTTGGAATAAGATTGCACTGTACATGTACAACAATTTATTTGCTAACTGTCATTGCCATGCGAACGTCAATAAGCGACTGTCTTATTGACGTTCGCTTGGCAATGACAATCCAGAATTTGGGTCAAATCGAGCATAAAAATTGGAGCCAAAATTTGACACCAATATATACATAATTAGGATAATAGGCCGTCATTGTAAGATAAGGTGTCGACTACCCAGTAACGATTCAAGCACATTAGACGCTTGGCTCAGACGAGGGTTTTACTGAATTATTGAGTGGAATAACAGACTTTTTGGGAGGATTATCGTGTTTACCTACATTTTTAATTTGTATAGATATAAGGCCGTTACACACATGAGGATTTTACGTATTTTACGAACGATAAATGATAAATGATATTTATTTTGCAAATAGGTTACAAGTAACTCTTTTACACGTCAATTTTTTTTTGACATGTTTATCTAGATGAGGCCGGATGTTTCCTAGCTGACTACCCTGAGAAGAAACACCGAAACAAACTCAGAGGTCACAGTCTCTTTTGAAGTCCATACAATTGCCAATAACATATGAAAAACATGTAGGTTAAGGTCTGAGGTGGCCTTTTGAGGAAAGCACCACGCAGGTTTGAGTGGGCTTGTCCAGACAGTGCAAGCCTTTGTCAGTAATCGTGCAGCTCAACTCAAAACTTTGAGGAGCTCAACGAACCGACGAACAATACCAAAGTAAGGACATTTGGGTAAGCCGCATAATATACTCAAACTGCCAGACAGTCATGAAATCAATCCTTAAAATAACGACCTACATAGTCCTCACACTTACAATACATCATTTTTTAAGAACCATGCAGATTAGTGTCTGAGATGGTCTTTAGAAGAAAGAACCACACAGATTTGAGTGAACCTGTCCAGTCAGTGCAAGCCTTTGTCAGTAGTCGTGTAGCTCAACTCAGATCCACATAGGAGCTCAACAAATCGACGAACAATACCAAAGAAAGGACATTTGTGTAGGCCGTACAAAGCACTCAAACTGCCAGACAAACATTAAAGTTACTCAATGAAATAAAAAATAATCCACATAGTCCCCATTCATAATAAAAATAATGATAAATTTAATGTCAAATTGTATATAATAAAAAGAAAAATGTCAAATTGTAAAAAAAAAAAATTGTACAAAAGTCAAATTGTGTATAATAAAAGAAAATGTCAAAAGTAAAACTAAAAAATTGATAAAAAAAAAAATGTCAATGTATAAACCAAGCAAATAAATATACATTGACAATAATAATAAAAACAGAGACAGGGATAGGGAACAGTACTGAAAAAAAAAACGGCCAAGTGCGAGTTGCATCTTTTGTTATAGTGGCGATAGAAATAAACACTCAGTGAAAATGAGGCTTAGTAGGTAATAGAATTCCGTTAGTTACCCTTTAGAATACCGAACCATGTAAAGTTAAAGAGGAGAAAGGAATTTTCATCGGGAAAAAAAAATACTTATGTCCCGTGAAAAAACTGCAAGGTATGTTCCTTTTATTTATTTTTTCAACCCACGCAAGATATTGCGAGGAGGTTCATGTTGAAGGCTTTAATGTAGATACACCATTCAATTTAAAGCCTTCAACTTGAACCTGCTGATCAATAATAGAGCAATTTATATCAGTCGCACGGCTGCTCACATTTATGTTATTTTAGGTCATTATCAATGCTCGTGCCGCTAAGAATACACGCCACGTGTACGATCCTTTCATTCAATTTTCAAGATGGCGCCTACGAATGACATTTCGAATGTTGCTGTCAAAATGTAACCGTCGCCATTTTATACTTTTCATGTGTCAACTTAAGATATCCTAATCTCAGGGGTTGGTGAACAAAGTTTTTTTAGCAGAAACAAACTTCAAGAATGCAATTAATATCAGTCATTCCAAGCTTAAAAACTCAGATACAGTTACATTTATGTTTTGTTAAACTGGGCTGAAAAATTAAATTGATTTTTCTAAAAAATGGAGCTGAAAATTAAGATAATAAAATACGCCCAAAAGTTTCCTACTTATGAAAATTATCGATCATGTAACTTTGTGTCTACATTTAAAAAATATGTTTGTTTGTATATAATGACATACGCATTATTTTATTTAAGGAGTATAAATAAACCTAATAACCCGCCGTCTACAAAAATCAAACGACCGTTCGCTCCAGTAGCTTCAAAGTTAATCCTCTACAAAGAAACAAACAAAGAGCTTTATTTTCTAACATTCGAGCAAAGAAATAAAAAACTATAACATTACACATAAAGCCAACTAACCATGCTGATACGAAACGTATCGGGTTGTTATGACCCAACATGATATTTATATGAGCTTACAAGTTCGCGTTTATGGTCCATAGAGGGTTACTTATGGTCCTTAATGGCTGAGAGGGTTATATGAGCATATGTTGTATTGTCGTATGAATATGGGTCAGAACTTAGAGCTTTGGTTGTTCAAACAAATTAATTTGATGGTACACTTAGTGGAGTTACCTAATCATGAGATAAATCATGGCTTCTTCTGGGTAAGCTTGCTCCATCGTCAACTTTGTCTGTGTCATCTCTGACTAGAGTGTATAGCAAACCCATCTCAAATAAAAACGTCTGTCGTGCAAGCCGAGAAAAATAAGCAAATCAAGTTCACTTGGCTCGCTAAGTTTTTTATTTGGAACAACCCCACCCCACTATTCTCAATTACTGCATGTCCTAAGAGCCAGAATCAACGCAGCAGCAACCACAAAAAAATCGCCGAGTCAATGCAGCTCGACGAATCCTGGGAAAACGATTCAACTGTCCTGGATTCCGCAACGAAACAAATGAGAAAAGAATAGCGAAGAAGCACGAAAAACATAATAAGGATGAATCCTGAGTAAAAAAAAATATTATTCTATTTGGTCCGTCAGATAGATTATCGAAAAATATTGGACACATTTTTTTACTTTATTAAATCAATAAAAACTGGCTAAGTGCGATTTAAATTTTTTTTAAATTTTATTTTAACACTACAGAGTTATAGGTTTTTCTGTAATCTATAGGTAAAGATATATCTCCATTTTTTTCAAAATTTTAGGTTTCGGAGACAAGGGTAATTTTTCGTCTAATTTCTTTAATAACTTCAAAACCATTTATTTTAAAATTACTAAAATATAATTAAAACTCTCACAGTAAGTCCTTTCATTTGACATGTCACACGTAATGCGCAAATTTCAACAGAATCGGTTCAGTGGATCCGGAGAAAACTGGCTGTGACAGACGGGCAGACAGACACCCGAGTGATCCTATAAGGGTTCCGTTTTTTTGTTCGGAACCCTAAAAATCGACGAAGAGAAAACACATCAAAGATAGGAGTGGGGGGTCTTTTGTCGTCACTATTCTGTAAAAAGTGTACTTACATGTGACGTCCCACTTTTCAACGCACTGTATCTTCTTAATTTTTTGTTTACGCAAAAAAGAAAAAATACGTGTCCAAAATATTTTTGGATATTTATCAGACCGCTTCTGATTTCTTAAGAAAATGTCTATTATAAATACACTTCTCATCAGAAAAATCGAAACACTTCCGTTTTTATGGTTTCTGTCCTAATTTAACACAAAAGAGTTTTCATTCCATGAAAAAAATCACATGATTGTATAGCTGGCAGTTTGGCCATTACAGTGATAAGCAAAAATTCTAAATTTTAAATTAGAATTTCATTTGTTTATCCTATAAATGAAATGATTCACTGTTTTGTGACAAATGTGTTTAAGTTGGAGTACATTTCACCTTTGAAAACTAAAAATTAGCGTTTATCTTTAAACTTTTTATTCTTTAGTTGTTTACTGTGACTTTGGGACGTCTGAAAAAGTTTTTTTTTTTCTAAAATATTTGGATGCTTCGCCTGCAGAAGCCGCCCAAGTAGTAGTGGCATTGCTGGATTCTGGACTTAGTCAGCGTGTTGTGGCTGAAGGATTGCATCTAAACCTGTCGTCTGTTCATAGAGTCTACAAACGCTATCGGGAGACTGGTTTGATCACGCGCCGTTCATGTTCTGGCAGGAATCGGGTCACTTCTGAGCGAGATGATCGATTTATTGTAACAACTTCTTTACGAAATCGACGCCTTAATGCTTTTCAACTGCAGCAGCAGCTTCGTATTGTACTGTAAGTGACTCTATAATTAGAAGAAGGTTGAAGAAACGTGGACTGGTACCGCACAAGCCAGCAAATGGCCCGAAATTAACTGCAAACTATCGAAGAGCGCACCTTAACTTTGCACGTGAGCACCTAAATTGGTCATACCTCCAGTGGAACAAAGTCCCGATAAGTGTAAAATTATGCTGTATGGTAACGACGGAAGGAACTAGGTCTACAGAAGAGATGGAGAACGCTTTGCACAATGCTGCATTGAAGAAAAGGTCAGCAATATTGGCGGTTCGTGGACGGTTTGGGGAGGAATCAGCACCGACGGTAAGACAGAGCTTGTCTTTGTGTCTGAGCCACGTCTGCCTGCACTAAACAGACATCGGTACATCGAACAGTGCCTTGAGCCTCACGTAATGCCCTATGCACATTTTATTGGCAACGGTTTCATATTCATACACGACAATGCTCGGGCTCACACCGTGAACGTCGTACGAGATTATGTTACCGAAGTCGGTATCTCCATTATGGAATGGCCAGCAAGAAGCCCGGACTTGAATCCGATTGAACATCTATGGGATGAATTAAAGAGACGAATTCGTGCAAGAGATCCTGCCCCAGAGACACTTAGCCAGCTGCAAAATGCAATCCAAGAGGAATTGAATAGAATGTCACAACATTTGATCGTGACTCTCATCCGATCGATGAAGAACCGTATGGAAGTAGTAATAAGAGCTTGGGGAGGGAATACAAGTTATTAAATAAACGTTTCTTAGCTTTTGTTAATTATGCGTGTATTTTGATGTCATATCTACCCTATTTTCAATTCCCTCTCGTTTGATTTCTCAACAAGAAACTATGTAACCTCTTGGAAAAATGTGAGTACCTATTGACCAGAAAATAACATTTTCAAGGAAACTTAACCCCCTAATTAATTCAACCCTAGTAAAGCCGGTGGGTCCCTTCAAAAGGCGGATGAAAAGAAAATGTTACCTTTCAGGGATTCAATGCCTTCTTGATGCATAAATAAACCCAATTATTCCCGTAATTTGCTAACATTTCCTTGAAGTACCACTTTTGGTTCAATTTTGTACATTTATTTCGTAGAAATTTTTACTAAACCTTTTAAGGCCAAAAAATCGAGTTTCAACTTGATATTCATACTAGCTTTTGCTCGCGACTTCGTACTCACATATCCCATTTCTTCCCGTTCCCGTAGGAATTTTGGGAAATCCTCTCTTAGTGCTCCCCTGCAGAATGTAAGAAAGCCCCTTTATTCTAGAGATAGGTGAACTATGCCTGAAATTTTATCATTAATTTTCAGTACTTAGTTTTCGTATGGTGTTCTTACTACTTGCATTATTTTATTACGTTCAATACAACGGCCCATAGGCATAAAACAAACTTCTAGACATCGCATCGGTGGCACTTAAGACAAGGTCCTTCAAAGGGGTCAAATACAATAAAAAAGCCTTTTTAAATAAATAAAATAAAAAAGCCCTTTATTTCTTGCAAAACAAAAAAAAAGCAAAGTGATAAAACTAAACTTAAGCCTATTTCAGAACAAATTAATTTAGAACTGAACTTTAACTTAATACAATAAAGGTTTTTGCGTCGCTTTCGGTGAAATAAACGTCTTTTCTTTCTTTCTTTCTTTCTATATCATTTATTTGCAAGAACCCCTCCGCAGGCGAAGGCCTCCTCCAAGAAACCCCAGTTTTCTCCATCTTGGGCTGTTTGCATCCAGCTAAAACCAGCCGTTTTTATAATGTCGTCCGCCCATCTTTTGAGCGGTCTTCCTCTGTATCGTTTCCCACTTGGGCCTCTCCACCGAGTCACCCTTATGGTCCATCGCTCATCTGACAGTCTTGCAACATCAAGGTCAAATATACCTACACTATAAATATATAGGATACTAACTGACCCGCGCAACTTCTTTTGCGTCACAACTTTCATTACTGCTCCGCTCCTATTGGTCTTGGCGTGATGATATAACCTTTCTCGATAAACGGGCTATCTAACACTGAAAGAATTTTTCAAATCGGACCCGTAGTTCCTGAGATTAGCGCGTTCAAGCAAACAAACAAACGAACTCTTCAGCTTTATATATTAAAGTACCTATACTAGATGACCCGCGCAACTTCGTCTGCTCCGCTCCTATTGGCCTCAGCGTGATGATATATAGCATGCACCTTCCTCGATATATGGGCTATCTAACACTGAAATATTTTTTTAAATCGGGCCAGTAGTTTTTGAGATTAGCGCGTTCAAGCAAACAAACAAACTCTTCAGCTTTATATATTAGTATAGATAGATTAGTGTAGATATTAAGTATAGATATTAGCATAGTCGGCCTTATAATGTTCCCACTGTTGGGACTCAGGCCTCCTCTCTAGGAGAGGGAATGGGCCGTAATCCACCACGCGGGCCCAATGCGGGTTGGTGAATGTCACATGTCTTCGAATTTTTGATTCTAGGACATGCCGGTTTCCTCACGATGTTTTCCTTCACCGTTTTGAGAGCAGTGGTGATGAAATAAATTACACAAAGTAATGTGCCTAGCTGGGTTTGAACCCGCGACCTACAACTCGTAACTCGGAGCCGTTACCACTCGGCCACCACTGCTCTACTCGGCCACCACTGCTCTCAAGTATAGATATTAGTATAGATAAAAACAAGCTCTATTAATACCATTATAACTACAACCTGTAGCCAGTCAAGTGTGAACAGCATGCGAGGGTAAAGCAAGATTACGTGAGCTCACGTTCAGTGGGCAGTAGAGGGTTAATAGGTATTATTAGGCCAGTGGAACACTGTGTTGGGCCTTGGAAGAAAACGGTCGATTTCATGTTCGTTCAGGTGAGAAATCTTGTATGCAAGGAATCGAGTGGTGATCACGCTAGATTGGTTCGTTCTATATACTACTTTATGTCTTAACTGATAGGTATTAATTTTGCAAAAAAAATTAGTCAGTTTAAACTCGATGACGCCGGTGTTTCTTAGCCCCTACCATTAGAAGTAACACCAAACAAAAATCGAGAGATCATAGCAGCTGTAATCGTGTAACTCAACTCAGGACTAATTAGGAACTCAAATCCAGTATATCAATAAAAAATACAGGGACAAGCCGCTCTTTAAACGACACTCCTAAGTAATGAGCGGTTAATCGCTGGGGCTAATCCCCGTTGCGTTATCATTATCCTCACCTAGATTTATATAAAAACCAGTGATACGAGGAAACGACTAGGATAGGTTTCAAAAGCTCCCACTTTGCGGACAAAATGAAGCACGTACCTTTTTGTAAAATGAAATTCATTATGTAAGTCACATGTTATATTACAACTAGAGAAATAAAAGCTTTCTGATTCTGATTCAATAGGAGCTCAAAAACTCGACGAACAAAATCAAAACAGATTGGTTTCTTTTCATACCCGTAAATGCAACCGTATGGCAACCGAGCACAATGCATGAAAGGGACTATGATGCGCTACAGAATCAACTCATGCTATAATTAAGTTGAAAAATTATGAAGTAAGCTGCTCAATAAACTGATAGTTAGACCCGATATCAGAACTTGTCAACTAGTTACTTGGTGTAAATAACTTGTCAACTAGTTTATTATCTCTACTTTATTGACAAAGTTTGGCAGGTTTTCAGCCGTAGAGAATGACTAATACTTCCCATATAAAATTATCAATTCAGATTGTTGTTTGACTGCTGAAAAAATGGTGAAATGTAACATGTACAACACACACACACACACACAGAAAATGACACTTCCTATAAATACCTGCCCTCAAAAACTATAAAAGGAATTCCACCAGCCTAAATGCGAAAGTTTGGATGTATTTTTGTTACTCAATCAAGTCATAACAAATGATAGGACCTTAATGAAATTTGGCACAAACGTAGATTAGAATCTGGAATAACAAATAGGATACTTTTATCCCAGGAATAGGTAAAATAATTAATTAATTATCCCTTGGGATAATTTTTGACGCGGATCCGCCTGTGTGAATACACATGCCGCGGGCAGTAGCTTGTATTTTAATAACTTAACCAAGATACAATGACTACCTACATAAACACACCTTAATAAGGAATTAAGAAGAGAAAACTGTAACAAAGCATATCTACAAGAAAAGTGCTAACGAGCGCAATTTAAAAGTTGTAATGTTGAACTATTTATGAAGTGGTGACAGATTGCTGGCGCGGCGCCAACGGAGAACTCATTCCACCTGCGTGGTACTTAGGCGGGGAGCAAATCCACTTAAATTCCAATTGCTGGGTCAGGGAAAAATGAGAGAGGATTGGTCTGAAGTTATTACTTCGTTAGGTAGTCTAATTTGTTTGTCAAAGTCATCATCATCTTCCTACCCTTATCCCATGTTACTTGGGGTCGGCGCAACCCGTTTTTTTTCTTCCATTCTGTTCTATCAGTCGTCACTCTATCACTAACTTCCTTTTCTTTCATATCGCTCCTCACACAATCCATCCATCTTTTTTTTTTGGCCTTCCTCTCCCTCTCCATCCATCCGCATTCATGTTCATAACTCTTCTAGTTACATGCGTTTCATCCCTCCTCTTCACATGACCATACCAAGACAAGCGATTCCCTTTTAATTTTTCCGTCACTGGCGCCACTTTTAAACTACCTCTAAGTAATCGACTATAAAGAAAATGGAACCAAATACCTAATACCAGAAAAAGAGTTCTTAAAAAACGCTAAATAAAATATGTACTGTATGTATGTCTGGACTGAAAAAGGAACGCTAGTCATTTGTTTATTAAGAAGAAAAAAAAGAATTATTATTAGTTTATGACATTGAGATTTTGACCCCCACGCGGCCAGTGTTGTCTATGCTTTTGAGATCTATCTATTCAATTTTTTTTATTTGCTACTAAAAAACTTATAAACCTTCTTCGGTAACATATCCTCAATGTGTTTTTTTTATTCCTTTGCGATGTTCTTCTGTTCCAACCAAGAATGATCGCAACTCATTTTTCCACAATTACTTTGTCTACACTAATAATAATAATAATATATAATAATATTATAAAGAGGAAAGATTTGTTTGCTTGTTTGTTTGAAATGAATAGGCTCCGAAACTACTGGACCGATTTGAAGGAGAAGGAGTAACATAGGCTATATTTTATCCCCGTACTCCCACGGGAACGAGAACTACGCGGGTAAAACCGCGTGACGTCCATGAGACTATAAAACCATCCTTCGCAATATTTGTGCATAATACACAATCATTCTCAAAAACATGTCTATGCTCTCATAAAACTTGTTATTATCACAATAAATCTTATTTCGTGTATTGTTGGGGCGGCATTTCTTTACATATTTCCTGTTTGTCTGCAGTGGGGGTGGAAAAGTGCGTCAATAGGCAATTTCCGCCCCCACTTATAATGCAGTATTTTTTGTGATTTTATTGGGAGTTTGTTTTCCATGCATACCTATTTGAGAGAAGTTTGTTTTGAAGTCACATAGACGAATATTTTGTTGAAATTAAAGGTTAGAATAATTTATGTGCAGTGTTTTCCGCAAATCATATAAGTACAGGAAAACTCGACGGATTCCCGGCAGCTGGTGATAGTGCGACCTATTTGCGACAAACAGCACCCGTGGAACCCTTGGTGGGAACCCATGGATTCACATCTTAATGGGGTTCCGAACAAAAAACGGAACCCTTATAGGATCACTCGGGTGTCTGTCTGTCCGTCTGTCGCAGCCAGTTTTCTCCGAATCTACTGGACCGGTTCTGATGAAATTTGGTACACATATGGACTTCTCTAACTCAAATACGGACGCGTTACGTAATTTATTAAATTTTTAGTATGCGGGTCACTTTTGGGGGTCAAACTAGAAAATTTCAAAAAAGTTTTTTGAACAATATTGTGTGACATAATTATCAAATTATAGGACTTACTGTGAGGGTTTTAAGTGTATTTTTTTCATAATTTTAAAATATTTCTTTTTGTAGTTATTCAAGAAATTAGATGAAAGATGACCATTCTCCCCTTATCTCCGAAACTACTGAGCCTAAAATTTTGAAAAAATGGAGATAATAAATCTTTACCCATAGATTACAAGAAAACCTATAAGAAGTCTAAAGTGTTAAAATAACATGTTAAAAAAATAAAATTCTTTCGGAACCATTTGCACGGGAGTCCGGCTCGCACTTTCCAGTTTTTTTTAATTTACTAGGGTGCATAATATAATCACTACCGCTAAATATAAATAAATAGCCGATGTCCTTAATCATGTCATTGCCATTTCTCTGATTTTATCAGGGCTGTAAAGACTAATTACTACCTATAACTTTTAAAATGATAAAATTAAGTCCTTGAGTTAATAGTTCTAACCGCCCCCACTCACAAAGCCTATCATTATAATATAAAAACTACATTAAAATTCAGCATTTTACCGATAGACTAAACACTACAATAACCCCTAATTTTAATGATAAGCCCTAGTCTAGACTACGCAAGTTACCTGTCACATGTGTTACACGCCATTTTTGTAACAACTGTCAAAATAATTACTACAAAACTTTGGCAAGCAAAAGAAAAGTATTAAATGTTTCACTGAACAAATGAGGGTCGGTGCGAGCCGTAATTATAGAACGTTTTACAGAGAAAGGGTTAACGGGGGTGTCACACTACAGGATAAGCGATAAAAAAAACTGGCCAAATGCACCTCGGAACCCTTTTCATTTTATTAACATGTTATTTTAACACTACAGACTTCTTATAGATTTTCCTGTAATCTTTAGGTATAGAACTAGTATCTGCATTTTTTTCCAAAATTTTCGGCTCAGTAGTTTCGGAGATAAGAGGGATAATGGTAATTGTTGGTCTAAATTCTTGAATAATTTCAAAACTGTCAATTTAAAAATTATGAAAAAAATATAATTAAAACTCTCACAGTAAGTCCTTTTATTGGATATGTCACACGATACAGTTTGAAAAACGCTTTTTTTAATTTTCTAGTTTGACCCCCAAAAGTGACCCCCATAGTAAAAAATATTTATTTACGTACCTAGTCCGTGTTTGGGTCACAAAAATCCATATGTATACCAAATTTCAACAGAATCGGTCCAGTAGAGCCAGAGAAAACTGTCTGTGACAGACAGACACCCGAGTGATCCTATAAGGGTTCCGTTATTTACGGATGTTCGGAACCCTAAAAATAATAAAAGAGTTGCAATTAGCAAATTTTACTTTAATGGGTGTAACTAGGGGGTGAGTAGCCCGTACCATCATTGGACAACAAGGCAACGCGCCATTGGTACATGGCGGACGTGGACATCATAACCATAAACACAAAACGTTTGAAAATATTTTCATTGTGCGTAATCATAATCATTTATTCATTTGCGAACATGGGTAATTGGTACAGGTGTTTCATTTATAATAAGTCCTCCATATTCTACCGTCACATGGGCATGCAAATTACATTAAATTAGAAATCAAAATAAATTAAATGAAATATTGACATAGAATAGGCAAAATATAATAATAACAATGTCAAATGGATCAAATGTCAAAGAAAACAATATGTCAATCGGAACAATTTTGTCAAATAGAGTAACATTAACTTCAAATTAAATAAATTAAGATATAACATGAAAAATGTAAAATAATAATAATAATGTCAAATGGTACAAATGTCAGATAGAACAATAATGTCAATTGGAACATTAATTTCAAATGGAATAGGAAGTATGTCAATTAATCAGTGACTTATCATTCAGGAAGTCGTCAATTGTGTAGTAACATTTATCAATCAATATATATTTTAGTGTCTTTTTAAATTTTAATACAGTCATATTTTTAATATCGTTAGGTATTTTATTAAAAATGAGTGGGGCAATACCAAAAAAGCTTTTTTTCATTAGGGCAGTTTTACATTTCACATGACACAATTCATTGACATACTGAGACCGTATTGGAATTTTTCTGGTTTCTGACAGTTTCCGAAATAGGTTTGGATTATTTTTAACAAACAAAGCTGTTTCCAAAATATACAAAGACGGAAAAGTTAAAATTTTTAAAGTTTTAAAATAAGGAAGACAGCTATCTGTTGTCTTAAGACCACACATTGACCTTACACATCGCTTTTGCATTCTAAATACCAGCTCCCCATCAGTAGACTGCCCCCAGAAAATAACACCATGTCGTAAAACAGAGGCAACCAAACCATGGTACGCTGTTAAAAGAGCTTGCCTGTTGACTTTCTTTGATAGTTGAAAGAGAGCATATGCGGATTTACTAAGCCTTTTACATAATTCTTCAACATGAGGTTTCCATGTGAGTTTGTTGTCGATCAATATACCCAAAAACTTCGTACAATTACAATTTATTTATTGCGTGCGTACAATTTATTTATTGTGTGTACAGCTAAGGAGTGGCAATTCTCTGCAGGAGTCTGTGTTTTCTGATAGCTACAACCTGGGGGTCTTTAAGTCAAGAGTCTAGACAAGCGTGCTCCGTCGTGTGGCATTTTGTACATGTAGTAGTAGTCATACCATTCATCTCTGAGTAATAATTAGTTACGTCCAATGTGTATTTAAGCAGGCTACAAAATTTACAAGTACAAAAATAGCCCTGAGATAAATAGCCAGACTATCGCTTAGCTTTCAATACACCACCACCCTCACCTTTGAAAATTTTAAGTTTAAATACGTGTTTCAAAACCTAACAAACCGTAAAACACGACTACACTTTGAAACCTGACGTTTGTAACCCTTGCTTGTGACGTCAGATGTGTTTTAGGATGCCTTATGGATCTGACAGTTAAAGTAAGTACCTACGGTAGTTTTGTTAGGGTTTGTTTTGGAACAACAATTAAAACAGTTGGGTTTAGAATTAAATATGTCCAGACAGAAGTGCCATGTGGAAGGTTAGTTGATATAATGAAAGCTAACGCCTATTATAAAGCTTTCAAAAAGTCAGAGAAGTTCCTTTGCAAAGGCACCAGCAGATACGCGCAATACGACAAACCCTTTTTTACAGAAGCTGTGCCACGGATCTAACGAAAAAAACTATGAATGTGCATTTTCATCCCTATATTAAAACCAAGTTACGGGTGGGTTCAATCCATGGTCCGGAGCGAGGAGGCACGGACCTGCGGATGGCGAGCATTAGGTAGAGAATCAGGCCCGAGTCGACAGCGCGTTGTGTTCCACGCGCGCCTCAAGGAGATGTCAGCATAGTAGACGGGGCTCGCTAGGGCCAGTGCCTGCCAGGGTTACCGAATTTGTTCGAAAAAGTCACCGCGGCCTTGGAACGCAAAGGGCACTAAGAGGAACACGGGTAGGTTTTAGTCAGTAAGATTCTGACACTCCCTTCTGCTCCGCCCAGAGCGGGAGGAGTCATTAAATGACTTCCCATCTGTAAAAAAAGGGATAGAATTCTCGCCTTTTTCTCAAGAGAGGCAGAAACTACAGAACGGCACTCTGCAACAATTCTTACATATCTACTTACTTCCTCCATTAGCTTCGTTTACTTTTAGTACACACAAACATTTAGTCATCCACGCACACAAGTTGAAAATTACGTAATTTGCACTCATTATAATTTAGCCCTTTAATTTCCCTAATCACAGATCAACGTGGAACTGCCGACTAATAAAAGAGATTAATTAAATTAATTGTTCCGTTTCAATTTAATTAATTAATCTGTTAACGAGGTTAATTCAATGTTTTAGTTGAGTAAGCGGTTGACGGATTAACGCTAAGCAGGAAAACGTTTTAAGGATTTATACCATGATGGCATTTTTTGGTTCTTGTCATTTTTAATCGTGTTAGGTAAACCAAATACCCGAGGCAATCTTTTTTAGGGTTCTGTTCCAAAATGATAAAAGGAACCCTTATGGTGTGACTAAGTCTGTCCGTCTGTCGCAGCTGAATATCTCAAGGACTACTAACGCTATTAAGTTTAAAGGACACGTTCAAAAGTGGTACAATATTCCGAAGATTTTTAAACGCTAATGTGATATGTACCTTATTAGAAAGCTTATTTATCAAGCTACTCGATTATAATTAAATATGACTTTTTCAGGCGCGTGTTTAACTATTCTAAAAAAATTTGACTATCCCCCCCCCTTATCTTGGAAAATTCTGAAATAATTCAATGTCATAGAAGATTCTGTCATAGAAGGGTCTGCCCGCCGGATTGTGTGATTGGATTGCAGATTTCCTGAGGGATCGGTCTATCCGAGTGGTCATAGATGGCTGCTCGTCTGGACTACTGGATATTAATGCCGGGGTTCCTCAGGGGTCGGTACTCTCGGCAACATTGTTCCTGCTGCATATTAATGATCATCTAAAACCGGTACCTTTGGGTATGCAGACGACAGCACTGTTGCTGAGAGATACGTGTCCGACGCACGAGCTGGTGGGTCGCAGATCCGGTCTCTCCGGGAGGCTATGGTTGAGCGCTTGAACTTGTCCTTACAGGCTGTCTCAGAATGGGGCGATGCCAATCTGGTCAAGTTCAATGCTGCTAAGACCCAAGCGTGTCTATTTTCCGCTAAAAGGAGCCAATTCCACCCAGCTCCATCTTTTCGTGGTGTAACCGTGCCGATAACCGACCGACTTGAGCTTCTTGGTGTTACGTTAAAATCTACCCTCAATTTTGGCCCTTTCATAGAGGCAAAGGCTCAAGTGGCGGCCAGAAAGTTGGGGGTCCTAGCAAAGGTGAGACGGTACTTCACGTCGAAACAGCTGCTCAAGCTCTATCAAGCGCAAGTTCGATCGTGTATGGAGTACTGCTCTCATCTTTGGGGCGGATCTGCCAAATACCAGCTTGATGCCCTTGAGTCAATTGAGAAACGAGCCAAGAGGATCATCGGTAATGACAGGCTCGTCGAGTCGAAGCTGCAAAGCCTTGAGCATCGACGCCGAGTTGCTGGCCTGTCGGTTTTCTATCGCTTGCATTTTGGGGAGTGTGCGACGGAATTGCATGATTTAATTCCGCCAAGCCCGTTCCATCATCGGACCACAAGACGAACGGCGATGCGCCACCGGTACACGGTGGACATCCCACCCACACGCACTAAACGTTTTGGGAACACATTCATAGTGCGTACAGCTAAGGAGTGGAATTCCCTGCCAGAGTCTGTGTTTCCAGATAGCTACAACCTGGGAGTCTTTAAGACAAGAGTGAATAGGTTGCTTCTAGGCAAACGTGCTCCATCTTCGACCACATCATCGCTTACCACCATCAGGTGAGATTGTGGTCAAACGTATGCCTATATATAGTAAAAAAAAAAAAAAAGATTATGTCAAAATTACAGGAAAAATAAGAAGATGTCTCTAAATAGCACACTTTTTCAGAAATCGTCAACAAAAAATACATTAGTTCCACTATCGTTCAAGAGATGACGCTGATCTAAAACTGCAATATAAACCGCAATGTTACAATTCTCACGAATATAGGCGTCGCTGATGAAAATTTAAAAACATTTCACGTTTTATGTGATGGTACGGAACCCTCGAGTCCGACTCTTGAACGGTGTTTTTTATTTTTTTTTTGAAAATAGGTTTATAAACTCTTTACAAATCTTTTTGAATCGGCAAACTGATTTCTTCGACTGATGAGGTACCTAAGTAGGTTACTTCTATCAACTTGAAATAAAAAACATGTACATCAGCGGGTCTAAAAAGGCCACTATAGTGGAATCATATTAATATTAATCACACAACAATCTGTCAAATCGTCGGTGCGCTTGCCAAATCTGATATGTGTTTTTCATCAAGTTGACAAGGGAGACAATAATCTGTTTTATTTAATGATTAATTGATGATTTTTTAATGATTAATTGACTAATTCATAATTTCAAAATGCTGTATGAACTGAGATACACGTGAAAATGATAAAACGTATTGTTAATATACTTGATTTTAAAGGATATTAAGTAACAAGAAAGTATCATAGAAATGCACATATCAGATTTGGCAAGCGCACCGACGAAATTTCATTTTCATCTTTATCGCTAAAGCATGAGGTTCAAGATTGATTGGGAAAATTTGACAGTGACAGGTAGCATGATGTGTTTTCGGATTCTGCTAAAGGGCCTTTTTAGACCCACAGTTAACTGTCATACTGCTGTGGTATAACTAAAATGCCGTTATCCAACATTTGGTCGATTATTTTGAGTATATTAATAAGAAAAAATTATATCGTTGTTTTATATCTTATATTATATCGAGTATATCTATCGTTGCGAATTTTCAATACCTTGAATAAGTAGCTTTAAAGCATGAGGTTCAAGATTGATTGGGAAAATTTGACAGTGACAGGTAGCGTGATGTGTTTTCGGATTCTGCTAAAGGGCCTTTTTAGACCCACAGTTAACTGTCATACTGCTGTGATATAACTAAAATGCCGTTATCCAACATTTGGTCGATTATTTTGAGTATATTAATAAGAAAAAATTATATCGTTGTTTTATATCTTATATTATATCGAGTATATCTATCGTTGCGAATTTTCAATACCTTGAATAAGTAGCTTTAAAGCATGAGGTTCAAGATTGATTGGGAAAATTTGACAGTGACAGGTAGCGTGATGTGTTTTCGGATTCTGCTAAAGGGCCTTTTTAGACCCATAGTTAACTGTCATACTGCTGTGGTATAACTAAAATGCCGTTATCCAACATTTGGTCGATTATTTTGAGTATATTAATAAGAAAAAATTATATCGTTGTTTTTATCTTATATTATATCGAGTATATCTATCGTTGCGAATTTTCAATACCTTGAATAAGTAGCTTTGGAAATTCGCAAACACTGATCGATAGACATTTTTGCTCATTAATATAGCATCAAAACTTAAGAATCGATCAGATGTCGGATAACGGCATTTTAGATATACCACGACAGCATAGGCCTCAATGCCTCATTGATTGATTTCATATTAAAATACAGTAGTGGTTCTTCTAAGCGTGTCGATGTCCCACTTATAAGAATTTTGACGGCCATCAGTATCGTCCATCAGTATCTGTAACGTGTAATCTATCTTCACCGTAACATATTACTTTCCTTGCTTCGACTAATTTGTGTCCGGAGTCTATTTAATGAACTTCCAGTTCAACCAAGGCAACTTAGGTCTCCGTGAGAGATTTTCGGCAAGTAGGACCAATGGTAAAGTTATAATCCAATTATCTATTACATCTAAGGCATGCGTAGGGAAGCACTGGCTGCCAAACATTTTAAGGTCTCCTTACCCGAAATCCTATGTCCATCTGTCTGTCAGCGGGGTGTATCGCACGCACCAAAAATTAAAAAAAACCGGCCAAATGCGAGTCGAACTCGCCTACCGAGGGTTCCGTACAAATTTGTAGCACCTCTACAAATTACTTTAAAGACTATATTTTTTTATGATTTAATGACAAATGTATGGTTTTCAGACTTTTCTCTATACTTGTAGCCTAAGACGGTATTACTTGCCAAATAGCATAGTTCTAGGTCAACGGGAAATACCCTATACATTTTGATTCCCTTGAGTGTCGAAATATAAGTTTTTTGCGGCAAAAACGAGCGTATCCTTTTTTACGTAAATTTAAAGTTTGATTTTCACAACTGCAAGGGGCCACAAACCTGAGTATATAGTTTTAATTTCAACGCGATACCTCCATGCGTTCCCGAGATAAATGGTCTTGACAGACAGACGGACGGACATCAAAGTGATCCTTTAAGGGCTCCGTTTTTTCCTTTTGAGGAACGGAACCCTAAAAAAACATTCTTATATCTATAATAATCTATGGCACCCATAACGTTATATAAGACGGTTGGTACTGTAACAAACTAGGTACTTACAGCGAAAGTATGATGATAAACTTGAAACATTGAAGAATGAATAAACCCGCCTGTAACGAAGATTATTAAAAGTAAATACAGTAACTTTGTCTCGTTTGTGTAAGTTATAACTTACTTAGTTGACTCATGTCAAGTAACTCGAGATTTGATTAGTGTTGACACAACAGTATTGATAAAGTTGTGTTTATTTTCATAACTTGGTTTGGAGCTAGAGTTCAGTTGGGAGGTTGATTGGATAATCATTATAAGTATAGAGGATATGCGGAACAGAAAGTAAAGTCCCGCAGGATCCTCCCCTTTCAATGGAGGTCTCCATTAATAATAATATATCATTTAATTCAGGTAACAAAAACCCATAACATATATACCTTACAGACTATCATACATCCAAAGAAAACACCCATCCATCCATCCATTTCTTCCATTGAAAGGGGAGGATCCTCTGACCAGACGTTGGTTGTGTCCGGTGGGCAACTGCCCGATAGTTGATATTCGGACTGTTGTATATGATTAAATCGCACGGAAACCTCTGATACCACGATGCAGGATTTCATAAGTAGTTAGCTGCTGGTGGAATAGTTGGCGTTGCGGTACTTTTTGCTGCCGTACAAATTTTGCTCCGTTAAGCTCTGGTTTCCCTGGACAGCGGTGCCGTCATATAGCGGCCGTAATACAGCAGTGAATGACGACGCTAGAACGTTTTCTATGTTAACACAATGGCGCGGTTTCCTAGAGGGAGGTGATAGACACCGTAACGTCCGTTTGTTAACATAGAAAACGTTCTAGTGACGTCATTCACCGCTGTGTTACGGCCGCTATATGACGGCACCGCTATCCTAGAAAACCTGAACTTTAGTTTTTCTTGTGGTGGCATTGTTGCCGCTCCAATACTTCATCGTGAGATTCTTTCAGGTTTCAAGGTAACAGGCATAAACAACCTTATTATACTTTTTTATACCACGACTGTTACCTGCTTCTGAAATTGCCATGAATGTTTTCAAAACATGATAATAGGTATAGTTCTACTAATATTAAAAATATGAATGTTTGTGAAGATGGATGAATGGAATTTTGTAACTGTTTGACGCAAAACCCACTGAATATGTTTCCCCGTAGTCATCCCGGGAGTACTTTCAGACGAAGCCACTGACATATTCTTGTAAACCATGTTTCTATTAATCAAAATTTACAGATCTTTAAAGAACACTTCCAAACTCGACAAATTCAAGCCATCGGAACCAATATGTCACCACTAGTTGACCCGCGCAACTTTGTCTGCTCCGCTCCTATTGGTCTTAGCGTGACGACTAGAGTCACTATATTTTATTTTCTTTTGACGTTCAAAAGTGCCTTTATTGGTCCAGCTGAAATAAATCATTTGACTTTGACTTTGATGATATATAGCCTTCCTCGATAAATGGGCTATCTAACATTGAAAGAATTTTTCAAATCGGACCAGTAGTTCCTGAGATTAGCGCGTTGAAGCAAACAAACAGACAAACTCTTCAACTTTATATATTAGTATAGATTCCCACTCAAGCCCACCATAAAACTATCCAAAAGTAATTTTAAATAGTATTTTCAAAAAAGAACCGTGTAGTACTCTTCTAATACGCTAAGTTAAGTACGCCATAAGAATTATTTATTATCTCACTCGACCCCTGTATCCCTTTTTTGGAAAATCTCCGGTAGTCTGTATCCAAGGAGTTACCAACGGATCCCCGTACGTAAGCCCGTTCGATCTCAGGTCGCACCCTGCAGTCAAAGTTTTTCCTTTCACGTCTAAAAACTTTGCTTCTACAGGACTTTTTTCATGATTACGAGCTATTTCATGGAAGCTGGCTACAGGTGTAGTGCTTTGTAAAATGCGGATTTTCTATTTGGATAAATGTTGGTAGAAGTTAGTTCAAAACTTTTCAGGCAACTTTACAACTTTACTTTTATAGGTAAAGTTAGATCTCCCTCTTACTCTAAAAGGGAGTTCTAACTTTACTTTTGGACGAGAGAACCAAATTAGAAATGAGCCTTGAAGTTCTAACTTCATTGTTATTTAAAGAAACAACAAATCTTATCTTATAAAAATTAACTATTAAAAAAAGGACAAGTGCGAGTCAGACTCGCCCACCGAGGGTTCTGTACAAATTTGTAGGTACAAATTACTTTAAATAAAAAATAAAATTATTTTTATTATGATTGAATTACAAATGCGTAGTTTTTAGACTTTTCCCTATACTTACTTGTAGTATAAGACGATATTACTTGCCAAATTTTATAGTTCTAGGTCAACGGGAACTACCCTTAAATTTTGATTCCCTTGAGATTATCGAAATATACGTACGGCATAAACGGCCGTAACTTTTTTTGCGTATTCTTAGAAGTTTGATTTTTTCACAGCTTCGTAGATTTAAGTATATAGTTTTAATTTCAACTCGACATCTCCACGCGTTCCTGAGATTAAGGGTCTTAACAGAAAGACGGACAGACAACAAAGTGATCCTATAAAGGTTCCGCTTTTTTTTTGAGTTACAGAACCCTAAAAAGGAAAAAAAAGACCAGGTGGAAGTTATAAAAAGAGCTTGATATTAATTGTACGACAAAGATCCTAGGGTGAGAAAAATGCAGGTCACCGAAAACGGCACTCCTGTGGAAGTGTCGACCTAACCGCAATGCAACAACGACAGACACGAATATAAACTGACAATGCAATCACACTAAAAACTGGCCAAGTATGTCGGAATCGAAAACGAAGGGTTCTGTACCATAAAACTATAAAAAAAACACGTTTCTTGTTGGGTTTTAATTAGTTTTTATTTAATTTTTATTATTTGTTTTTATAGCAGCAATAGAAATACGCAAGCTGTGAAAATTTCAACCGTCTACCTATTACGGTTCTTGAGATACAGCCCGCTGACAGACAGACGGACGGACTGTAGAGGCTTAGTAATAGGGTTCCAATACTTATCCTTTGGGTACGGAACCCTAAAGACGGACTAAATAAAAAATAACCAGAAAAAAAGATCAGTATAAAAACGTTCGCCACGTAATCCATTCTTCAGGCTAAACCACACAATATATCCAAAGCTATCTCCGGTATTAGTATTCCGATACAGTCGCACGCAGATATACCAGCCTCTTTATGCCAAGATAAAATGCCTTTATATTTCAAAGTGTGAGGTAGCCATATTGCTTACGTAACCACCTGGGGGTTCACAAATAGCCCCTAAGGCTCACTACTCGATCTAGCACCTCTGTTGGAGGTGCGTGGTGGAATATATCGCGGTGTATGAAATTATGTGTGCTGAAGTTAATTGTAACTGAAATAAATAGCAGAAGCGTTTTCTCTGGAAAAGAACTTGGCATTGTAATAGACAGTTAGTTTATCACTAAACAACACGTCAATATAGTGCAGTCACATCATCATCATTATATCAGCCGAAAGACGTCCACTGCTGGACATAGGCCTCCCCGAAGCGTCGCCACAACGACCGGTCCTGCGCGTCTCGCATCCATCGGCTACCCGCGACCTTCACCAGGTCATCGGTCCACCTTGTGACAGATATAGTGCAGTCACATGGATTAAATTGCGTCTAGCAGCTTGCAAAAAGGAATATTGGTTTTGATTTTCAGACACAAAACAATGCACCTTCACTCATGCTCACAATACTCACAACCGCGATTGACTGGTGGAGAATGCCTGAGGTGTGGCAACGCCCCAAAGTCATCATCGCGCGATTACGCGATCGTTGCGTTGCGTTCATTTGTATGGCTACTGAAAAACGCGTTCGTATTTGCGAAGTAAACGCGACGATCGCATATTCGCGCAATGCTATATATTGCTTACTGTTAGGACGACGCACGCCATAGGCGCCCAGTAACACTTTGTGCATTAACTTTGAAATAGCTTAATGATTAACTAATCAGATGGTAAAACGTTTTTGAATATTAAAAAATGCGATACGCAATTTGTCCTAAAAACCGGTTATGCTTTAAATACACATGTTTTCACCAAACTAAGGCAACAATTCTATCAGAACCATCAAAGCACATCATTCACTGTAAGCTGCCAACGTGACTGCTCTCACAACCACGTGGCACACTGCCTGCCACCATCCCGCTGCGATATCGATCCATGGCAACACATAGCCACCTAAAATAAGGCGGCTATTTGCGACACTGTCGCGTGCCGGTTGATCTGTGGGGTGAACGGTGCTCAATAGGAAGGTGGAATGATTGGTGACTTTGCGGTCGTAATAGGTGTAATGACAGGACGAATACTCTGAAAACCAATGAATGAAGAAGGTTTACAAAAAAATCAGAAAACAAAACGTCTTGGAATTCAATCAAAACGGAGACTGGTGTCAGATTTTTAAGAGGAACTTACTATCCATGACGACTCAAAGACAAAATCTACATATGACAGCCAAGACCTGTGTTTTCTGCAGGGTAACTGTGTTTAAGTCTAGAGTGAATCGGTTAGGTAGGTACGTATCATCATCATCATCATCATATCAGCCGAAAGACGTCCACTGCTGGACATAAGCCTCCCCCCCAAGCGTCGCCACAACGGCCGGTCCTGCGCGTCTCGCATCCATCGGCTACCCGCGACCTTCACCAGGTCATCGGTCCACCTTGTGGGAGGCCTTCCAACGTTGCGTCTTCCGGTACGCGGTCGCCACTCCAGGTACGTATACTTCTATAGAAACTTGCTCCTTGTAACCACATCTCCACTTGGGTACCATCAGGTAATATAATTAGTCAAAGGCAAGACACTAACAAAAATAAAACCCTAAACCAGTGGAACTACGTTTTGATTCGATAATTTTATCGCGTTAAACAAAACAGTTTTGTCTGGGTCTTACTTTCATTGAATATTTTACATCGTTTATGCAAAAGACTTGCCGAGACAGCCGTTTAGCATAAAGAGACGAAAATGATACTACATTATGTAAATATTGGAGTTTTTAATGCATTGGTTTCAGCCACTCAATCAAGTGGTCTATGCTGGGCCATGGTAGTCCATGCTGGGCCATTGTGGACCATTGTGGTAATAAATCATAACTATCATCAATCTATATCCTAATATATAAAATTCTTCCGTTACTGACTGACTGAGTGACTGACAGACAACGCACAGCCCAAACTACTAGTCGTAGAGAGCTGAAATTTGGCATGTAGGTTCCTTGGGGAGTCTCGAATTCGCGTGAAAAGCTAGTATTAACTATAAAAGTCTTTGGTTAGGTTGGTATCATTTTTTTGACTTCTGATGACCCGCAATGACTGTCAAAGAAGTTAACTGACTAGCTTTCCGTGGCACGTAGAAAACTCGACTTGTAATAGACGATCACCCATCCGAAAATCAACCTCGGCAAACATTGCTTAACCTCAAAGTTAGGCCCGTGTGGCTGTTGCTATTTAGCCGCGAGCCCCTCCTATTTCTCAATAGCTAATGCAGAATCATGCTAGAGTCAGCACAATTTTATTAATCCTGACTGATGATGCTGTCCATTCTTCATATATCTACCTACCATTAATCATATACCCGCAACCGAGGACCGCAAAGCTAATCAGCAACATATCCACGGGTATCAGCCGAATTGAATCGATTGTATCCGAACAAACCCGAATGTAATCTTCGAATCAGAACTGGATTAATTTTCGGTTGCTAAGCTCGGCGGATAATAAAATTGAATTTGAATTTGGATTCGTCAATCTTGGGGCGTTTTGGTGATCGTTGGAATTTGTTGCGGTTGGTTTTAAAATCGAATTCGATTCGAAGTTCGATTGCTTTTTTTATAAAAGTGTAAATAGGTCTAATTTTTCGTTAAATAATTACAGCATCTATTAAGTTCCAAATGAGTCTGTGATGGTAGAAAATATTGCTCACAGAAAAAGACCGAGTTTTTTTCTATTTTATAGGCACACGATTCAGTAGTGAAACCTGTGCCTATAAAATAGAAAAACCACCTGATGGTAAGTGATGATGTGGTCGAAGATGGAGCACGCTTGCCTAGAAGTAACCTATTCACTCTTGACTTAAAGACTCCCAGGTTGTACCTATCAGGAAACATTCCACTCCCACGAACATTTTGATAATATTAAAACACAGCACTTTCACAATTGATTCATCATCTGCCTAGCCTTTTTCCAACAATATTGGGGTCGGCTACCAGTCAAACCGGATTCAGCTGAATACCAGTATTTTACGCGGAGTGGCTGCCTACCAGACCTCCACAACCCATTAACTAGGTAATACGGCAGTTCTTGGCAAGACTGGTGTCAGATTTACTGGCTTCTGACAATTGATTATTTTTTATACTAACACGTTTCTACGTTCATTTCTTCCTTTAGGTGTTAGAATAGGAAGCCAAGGTACATTACTTCAGGTGGGAGCTCAGTAAACTCAATTCGCTTGTGCTGGCAAACCAATTTGGAGTGGAAACGTTGTTGGATGGAATTATTAAACAAAATACCAACAGAACGTCAAAATATACAGAAACCATTTGAAAATTGAAATCCTTTCCATTGCAATTGCGTTCGAAATTAATTTCGTTGGATAGGTTGAACCGAATCCGGGGATTTGGCTGGATATATCGTAAGAGTGTATATTTTTCGTGTTCGTCTAATTCATGAGTGAGTGTAATATGAAAACTGAAAGGTAAAAAAAACTTTATTCAATTTAGGGCTATTTTTAATAGCAAGACAACTTTTACTACAGTACTAAAAATTACGGATTGACAGCTCTTTTATAGATGACTAGTTGACCCGCGCAACTTCGTCTGCTCCGCTCCTATTGGTCTTAGCCTTGATGACATATGACTATTGAACACTGAAAGAATTTTTCAAATCGAACTAGTAGTTCCTGAGATTAGCGCGTTCAAGTAAACAAACAAATTCTTCAGCTTTATATATTAAGTATAGAAGTATAGATAATGTCAAGGAATTATTATTTTAACCCGTGAGGCACCGTGCACGCAAGACAATTGAAATTCAATCAAATTTGGCCCCAATTGGGGCTTACGGTTTTGTTCATATTTTATGTACCTACAAAAAATATCTCGTCACCACATGACACTGGCAGAATACGTAGTCGTTATCTGCTCAGCGGCCAAAGAAGAAAAAAAGTGCGAGTCGGACTCGCGTGCAAAGGGTTCCGAAGGAATTAATTTTTTTTTTACATATTATTTTAACACTACAGACCTCTAATAGGTTTTCCTGTAATCTTTAGGTAATTATCTATTATCTCCATTTTTTTCAAAATTTTAGGCTCAATACTTTCGGAGACAAGGGGGGGGGGGAATGGGAAATTTCGTCTAATTTCTTGAATAAATTCAAAACCATTTATTTTAAAATTATGATAAAAATATAATTAAAACCCAGTAAGCCCTTTCATAAGATATGTCACACGATATTGTTCAAAAAACTTTTTTTTTAATTTTCTAGTTTGACCCCCAAAAGTGACCCCTATACTAAAAATTTTATGATTTACGTAACGCGTCCGTGTTTGGGTCACAGAAGTCCATATATGTACCAAATTTCAACAGAATCGGTCCAGTGGATTCGGAGAAAACTGGCTGTGACAGACGGACAGACAGACAGACACCCGAGTGATCCTATAAGGGTTCCTTTTTTTTCGGAACCCTAAAAAAATTTCACTAATGAAAATTCAGACCTTAAGACGAATAACAATCACTTAGGCCTGAACAAAAAAAAAACTTAAAAAATAATAAATTCTAGCTTAAAGGCTACGTTTATAATACGGTCCTAAAATAAACCCAACGAAGTAGAAATTGCTTAGAGAATTTCATCTCAGTACTGTATAATAACTTGACCTATGGCCGTGTCTTTATGAAAGGGCACATCAGGACTTAAATCATCATCATCGTATCAGCCGAAACACGTCCACTGCTGGAAATGGGCCTCCCCGCGCATGCCACAACAACCGGTCCTGTGCGTCTCGCATCCTTCGGCTACCCGCGACCCTCACCAGGTCATCGGTCCGCCTTGTGGGAGGCCTTCCAACGCTGCGTCTTCCGGTACGCGGTTGCTACTACAGAACTTATCGGCCCCATCGACCATCTGTTTTGCGAGCAATGTGCTCTGCCCACTGCCACTTCAGTTTGGCGATCCTTCGGGCAGAACATAGGTAAAAGGACCAAATTATCTCAAACGACTGTTACTGCTTTTTCCTGACTACGTTGGTGTCGGGTTCCAATTTATCCAGATCAGCTGAATACCAGTATTTTACATGGTGTGACTACCTGTGATTTTCTGGCTTCCGACTACCCGTAACGAAAACCAATGATGTTCAAATGACAGCCGGCAGAACGACTTGTCAACTCAGTCATACGTATGTTTACGTCTCCAAGTGGATCTCAAAGGTTCCACTAAAGCGTTTTGAGGCACGGAGGAAACAGGCTTTGTCGTAGATGGTCACCCATCACGGACTGACCTCGGCAAGTGTAGCTTAACCTCGAAGTTGGACCCGTGCGGCTGTTATTATTAAGCCACGAGCTCATCTCTCAAACCAATAACATCAATATTGACCTCATCCAGTCCAGTCCTGACAGCTAAATAGCCAACTATAATACTTTTCAAATATTTTTCAACAAAGAAAACATCCAACATAATAATATTTGCCGAATAACTCCCAAAGAAAACTGTATCCGTACGAACATATGAGCGAATTCGAAGACTGTTTTGTCATTATTTGCTTCCAAATCAAATTCAGCTTTAGAAGTCTTTCTGTAAGGTTTATTTTCGTCTTTCTGTAGTTTGTTCGAAGCAGCAGGAATATCTCGGAATATTTGTTCGGTTGGCATTACGGTACTGTCTCCAGTTTCTGATATTTCCTTGGCGTGTCGTCTTCAAGGTCAATGTTTGTGTTAACACAATTAGTGTGTTATGGATGGTATGTGGAATGTGGCAAATATTGGCAGTTATTGTTATGTTGTGTTGATTCCTTCTGTTTATGCTTGGGCAGAATTTAAGTTTATAATTTTGACTTTCAATCGGCGATAGCGTCGAATTATCAAAATGTTTGAGATTATCGCGTTATATTTCGATATCAATCAATTACGTACTATTAATTTTTTGACTTTTCGACAGTACCTAAGTTATTTGTTTAAAATTTCATATGCAAAGTAACAATGGGACTTAATTCTTTAGGTATTTCCTGCCAGTCCACCAAGGGCGACGAAGAGGAGATAACCTGGCAAGTACATTGGTAGAGAGGAATGCAAAAAAAAAGTAAATCAATTTTGATAAACTAAGCAGACACATTATCACATGCATTACCTAATCTTTGATGACTTTGTCTTAAGTCTCTGTATATTTTATGCCAGACGAAACGACATTTTTAAACGATATCAGTAGATTGTACTATACCTATCTTTATCATATACTTATGTATTTAGAGTCTGGTCTGGAGAGTCAAGGGCGAAGGGATCAATAGTCGCCGCCGATCTCCCCTTACGCCTTAGGCGTTGTAGACCCCTACCTCCATTTGACGCCCTCCGAAAAACCGTATTTTAAACACAAAAACCGTATCAGCGAGGAATTTTCTCAAAACAGTATGTTAGAGCCAACAAAGAAGGTTTGAACATCATTTTTAAACGACTTCAAAAAGGAGGAGGTTCTATGTTCGGCTGTATGTGTTTCATTTTGTTTTTAGGGTTCCGAAAAAAAAAGGGAACCCTTATAGGATCACTCGGGTGTCTGTCTGTCCGTCTATCACAGCCAGTTTTCTCCATATCCACTGGACCGATTCTGTTGAAATTTGGTACACATATGGACTTCTGTGACCCAAATACATAAACATTTCAAATGAAACGGCTTACTGTGAGGGTTTTAATGATATTTTTTTCATAATTTTAAAATAGATGGTTTTGAAGTTATTCAAGAAATAAGACGAAAAATTACCATTCCCCTCCCCCTTATCTCCGAAACTACTGAGCCAAAAATTTTGAAGAAAATGGAGATAATAGGTATTTACCTAAAGATTACAGGAAAACCTACCAGAAGTCTGTAGTGTTAAAATAACATGTTAAAAAAATGAAATTCGTTCGGAACCCTTTGCACGCGAGTCCGACTCGCACTTGGCCAGATTTTTTTATGGTTCTAATTTTAAATTCTTTAGATTTGTTTTGTTTTTTTTTTCTCTTCATATTGTCATTGAGTATTGTAATCTCATGTATGCAGTGGACGCAAAAAAATGTATTCCCAACGAAAAGAACAAAATAATAATTCAGCATTCACAGTAAAACCTTTTTTTATAAGTTCAGAAAAATGGCAGTTCGGTACAAAACGGCATGTCAGAATTATCGGAAAAATAACTCGGCAACTTCCCATTCCATCCTTTTAGAAATGTTTGAATTTCGCATTCCTTATAATATTTCCTTTTCAATAGAACTTCGAATAAAAACTAGTGCTTTGGTATTCGAATAAATCTTGAATTTGGTTTGGTGGTGGACTGCCTTCTTGAATCTGAATTTGTGGTCCAGATTTGAGCAATACTGTCAACGTAATGTAATTAAATAAAACACATTCGGCCTAGCCCTTTCAAGACTATAAGGTCTTCGGCACACTTGACGGAGATTCTGTCGCTGATCTTCCGCGTCGGAAAGCCAATACATGTTATTGCATATAAATTACTAATAACGGGCACATTGTGCGGAAGATCGGTCGCTCCGTCGTGGACCACTCGCCCTCTGCGTCTGTGCTGGATTTACCGCAACGGAAGTTCGGCGTCGGAATTTCCGCCAAGTGTGCCGAAGGCCTAATGTGGTTTGGAACGTACAACTAACGTCATCTCTTTGACCGGTTTTGACAATTCCAAAGTGCCTGTATTTTATAATTGAAAAAAAAAAAACTTTGAGTGTGAATTGGTTTTTTTCAGGCTTCTGACTACCCGTTATGGCTCTCAATGAACTACAACTGACAGCCAGTACCACAGCTTACGTGCTACCGCAGAAGAGACTTGGTATATAAAAAACCCTTTTCAGTTTCATTGCATAGCTTTTCCAGATAATTCTGCCCAAAATTTCGTGAGACACATTCTGGCAATTATTTTTTTTTGTGTTGATAGGCACGCGTTTCGCACGCACGCATCGAAGATGGAGCACGCTTGCCTAGAAGTAATCTATTCACTTTTGACTTAAAGACTCCCAGGTTGTAGCTATAAGGAAACTATGAATGTGTTCCCAAATCTTTATTTTAGTACTCTATCACCCAGCAATTCAAGCAATTCTACTTTTAATCCCGCGACCCAGCCCAATACCGACCGCGACCCGATTTTGGGTCGCGACCCGAGGTTAAGAAACGCTGCTCTAACTAAACAACATAATCAATCAGATATATCTGTACCAGCATCCAACAAAGATGTTAAAAAAGATCAATGTGTTAATTTCCTGAAAGCGGAGGCTGCATTTAACATCGTTAAATAACTGGCAGTAATCTCTGACACAATCGGATCAGCGCCATTGTTATTCAATTGGATACTGATGGTAATTACGTTGGAAGAACTGCATTATACGATGCAGAAATAGAAGCAACTTATTAAGTGGGAAACACGTTCATTGTAAATGAATTTGTATTGATAGAAATGTTGGTATATGGACTCTATATTATAGTTTAATACGTTAAAGAAAGTTTGTAAATTTATTTCCGGAGACTGAACAGAAACAGATGGTGTATAGCCAAAGATTACTCTTAATTAATAGTTCCTTCTTCCAAAAAGATGATACAATATTTAAAGTAGTGAAAGAAAAATGTCTTAAAAAATGAGAGAACAATGACTATAGTGCAACATCAATAGGCTAGTTTCCACAATCAATAAATTGCAAATCTATTTAGTCCGTCAGTTAGAGTATTGAAAAATAATGTACACGTATTTTTTGTTTTTTTAAATCAATGAAAATTGACAAAGATAAAACTCATCAAAGGGAGTGGGGGCTCGTGACGTCAGAACGAACTAATAATTATACCACGGCGTGACATATTGATAATTTTAAAAGCGTCGTATGTTCGTCAATTTTGGTTTACGTAACAAAAGAAAAAAAACGGGTCAAATATGTTTGGTAATCTAACGACGGACTAATTAGATTTTTTCAGTGGACAGAATAGGCTTTCTATTCTGCTCTATCGTTTCAGTTGAAAAGCGAACCATATATTCTTTATTATAAAAAGAATTTGATTGAAATGGAGATAATTCTAATTTTATCCGACAGTAATCATATCTATATATTATAATATGCTGATAATAAAATGTTTCACCCTTGATTACGCTTTATTCATCATCTGTTATATAAACATACCTAAACAGTAGCAGAATTTATCAAATGTGACTGGAACCTTAAAAGGTGGTAATAAAACACTAAAATCAGGTCAGGCACACAATCAAACCCAAAATCAACTATCAAATTCCTCTCCAGCACCTCTTTACGTACCCCACTCTTCAAACAAGGCAGTATTTTATCAAGCAATCTGAAAATCTCGGCTCCCTGACACAATTTTACGAGTATTTCCAAGTCCTTGTCATACATAGGACGGTAATGACGCTAATAAATCAGGTCTCGTATCTCCAGATTGTGAATAAGTTATATCCGAAGACTTTTTCCCTGAACCTTTTACATATGTCACAAATTGGTTGAGTTAAGGGAGGTAGATTGTAGAATCGTTTGAAAAACTATCGCCATTTGGCGTACCTTCAACTACGGAAGTTTAGTTTTCAATATGATTGCTTTGTTCGTTTTTAGGGTTCCGTATCCGAGAGGTAATCAACTGAATCCTTTCCATCCGTCCGTTTGTCAGCAGGCTGTATCGCACGAATTGTTATAGGCATTTGCAATTTTCACAAAATGTGTTTCTATTGCCGTTTTTACAAGAAATGAAACAAATTAAAGGGAAATTCCTTTGTATGCGCGTCCGACTCACACGTGGCCGTTATTTAAATTTCTTCGTTGTTCTTGTCTCTTTTGGTCTCAATAAATTATTAATTCTTTCTTCTTTAGTTAACTGTTTCTAAGATCTCAGCCTTTATAAAGTGGATGTCTTGTGTAGGTTCAATTTCATCCAGGCTAATATTTGCCTGGGCTTCTTATATTTGTTCCGAGCTTGATGTTTGTCAGTAAACAACCGCGAGACGAGAAGATTCTACTGCAGGCAATATGCTATTTTTATTTCTACGAGTAGCTATTATTTTTTGTGTTGTCTTTACATCGTTTCTCATTTATGTCTTTCATGAATATGATAATCCCATTATCCATGGAATAAACCATTTTATGACGGTACGCAGGTTATCATTTTATCATCGTCGTACTTATTGGATTCCGATTTATTTTGGGTAACCTATCAGTAACGTGATCTTTAAATCAAACTGAATATAATTGTCTTGCCGATATCTTAGGCGTCAGAGCAAGATGTCTTCTTAATCCATTCTTGTCCTTTAGTCCTCCTCTCAATAACTGATTTTTACGTACGACGCTATCTATTCTCTGAAAACACCTTTTACCTACTACTCCTTATTATCATTTCAGACGGAAGATGTCCGCTACTGGACATAAGCCGTCCCAAATTAACGCCACATTGACGCGTCCTGTGCGTCTGATATCCACAAAATTCCATGGGCATTTACCAGGTCATCCGTCCCCTTGTGCGCGGCCTTCCAAGCTTCGTCTTTCCTATTACCTCATCATCGGCCTAGCCTTTTCCCAACTACATTGGGGTCGGCTTCCAGTCAAACCAAATTCAGCTGGATACCAGTATTTTACGTAGAGCGGCTGCCTACCAGATCTCCACACCCCATTAATTGGATAACACGGCAGTTCTAGACGAGAACTGTGTTTCCAGATAGCTACAACCTAGGAGTCTTTAAGACAAGAGTGAATAGGTTGCTTCTAGGCAAACGTGCTCCATCTTCGACCACATCATCGCTTGCCATCAGGTGAGATAGTGGTCAAACGTATGCCTACCTATAGTAAAAAAAAACTGGTGTCAGATTTACTGGCTTTAGACAATCCGTAACGACTGAAAAGATCAATAAATGACAACCGTAACCAACGGCTTAACGTGCTTTCCGAGACTCATTATGTTAAGATGGTCACCCATCCACAGACCAACCTTGGCAAGCGTTGCTTATCGTTAAAGATTTCTGGGCTGTTACTCTTTAGCTTCGAGCTACGTCTTTTCTATCACCTCTCACTATAAATTGAGGGTATAACTCGGTTTCAAAGATTAGTAATCAATATAACTACTCTTAAGTTAGTTTTCTATCATCCCTTGTTCTCGTAACAAGTTCGAACATATAATAGTTGTTAAGTGAGCCGACTGCCGACGTCTCAAGTTGAAATGTGGAAAGTTTCAATGTGATCGGAGCCAGGATTAAGATGTGTGGAAAACATAGGGCTGATGGGGTTCGAACGAGCACGCATGTTGTACAAGGCAGACTGGTAGGATTGGTATTGTCTTCTTCGTCTTCATATGATCACGAACATATACGACGCTTCTCCAAGTTGCAGTATTCTTCGTTGTCCTACAACATCTCGTGCCCTTTTTTTAGTATAAGAAATCATCAAATGACTTCTCCTGGGCGGAGCAGAAGGGAGTGTCAAACTCTTACTGACTAAAACTCATACATGTTCCTTTTAATGCCCTTTGCGTTCCAGGGCTGTGGTGACTCTTTCGAACAAATTCCGTAACCCTGAACTTCTCGTGCCCTACAATTTTGCAATAGACTTTAAACCTAACCAGATAGGCGTGCTTGCGTTGCTTTCAATGGTTTGGCAGTTATGTTTCTTAAATCTAAAGCTGTACTCTCGTCTTTCCAGTTATTCACACATAATTTACGTAAAGTTTTAGAATAAACTGTTGGTGTTTTTTTTACTATTTACAGGCACACGTTAGACCAATATTTCACCTGATAGAAAGCGATGATGCGGTCGAAGATGGAGCACGCTTGCTTAGAAGTAACCTATTCACTCTTGACTTAAAGACTCTCAGGTTGTAGCTATCAGGAAACACAGTTCTCACCTAGAACTGCCGTGTTATCCAATTAATGGGGTGTGGAGATCTGGTAGGCAGCCGCTCTACGTAAAATGCTGGTATTCAGCTGAATCCAGTTTGACTGGAAGCCGACCCCAATATAGTTGGGAAAAAGCTACGCCGATGATAAGGTAATAGGAAAGACGAAGCTTGGAAGGACTCGCACAAGGGGACGGATGACCTGGTAAATGCCCCTGGAATTTGCTGGATATCAGACGCACAGGACGCGTCAATGTGGCGTTAATTTGGGGCGGCTTATGTCCTGTAGCGGACATCTTTCGTCTGAAATGATAATAAGGAGTAATAGGTAATATAAGTATAAGCGATGATGAGGTCGGAAATTGAGCAAGCTTGCTTAGAAGTAACCTATTCACTCTGACTTAAAGACTCCCAGGTTGTAGCTATCAGGAAACACAGACTCTGGCAGGGAATTTCACTCCTTAGCTGCACGCACAATTAATGTGCTACCAAAACATTTTGTGCGTGTAGGTTGGATGTCTACTATTGATTTGATATTAGTTATCTTTTGGTCCTTAGACATCTCACGATCTGATTTGCTAAAATTTCTTTTTCCAAGTCATCATTACCCGCGTACATACATACATAGGTCCCTGTATAGAAAAACTTCACAAGGGTTGACTCTATGTCCTCAATTTCCATTTTTTCCTCTTCTCTCCGTGCTTTTGGCCATAACAGCCAAAAAACACGTGCGCGTCGCGATGGACGTGTTAAAAATAAAGAAATAGCCCGAGGGCTATAAAACTTTTTGGGTGTGAATTTTGTTTTACGTTCGGATTCATAAGGAATCATAGTAAGTATGTATAAGTACGTAGACATAAAAGTATATTTTTGTATTAACGGGAAGATACAGAGCATTATTTTTGAACGACTTCAATAAAAAGGATGAGTTTCTCAATTCGATTGTATTTTTTTATGTGTGTGACCTCCTAACTCCGTTATTTATGAACCGATTTGAAAAATTCTTGTTCATGTGCAGGTTTTCCGATTGGTCCTATTGAGATTTCATCAAAAGGTTCAGCAGTTTGGCTTTTAAATCAAAATAGCTGGAATTCGTTTACTTATATGACGTACCTATTTGGTTTGTCATCCAAAAGGGAATATGCATGCGATTTTTTTATTTATAAAATGAAATACTTATTAGCTCCAGTAAACAATAATGAAATTATTTTTAAATACCTTCATCAGCGATGAGGTTATAAAGCTTCAATGATTGCAATTAGAAAGAGAAGTCCGATATCGACTTTGACGTCAAAGTTCAGGACGTCTATACAGCTGCCATAGAAAATAGTATTTTCGCGAGAGGGACAGATATATTTGTTTAAAATAATTATATCTCGTTTGATTTTCGAGTAATTGTGGTTCTATTTTCACTGTTAGTACTATATTTTCGTATATTTTTAGATAAACTGTATAGAAAATAAATATTTTTTTCACGCATATTCCCTATTGCCTAAACAAAATTGCGGATTTTGCTTTCCTGCGACTTTCCAGTTGTGTTGTTAGGTGTGGAGTACAACTAAAAAGTGAAAAATAAAAAACCTTTTTACATAAAAATACTAATATTTTTTTTACGAATATTGATGAATGCTGGCATTACACTATGCTAGTTCGTAAGCAAAAAATATCATGGCTGTTTATTTAGGATTTGACATAATGATTAGTACAACAATGAGGATAATTCTGTTTACACAAGGCCACAGTTACTAGTTTTTCCAGCTTACAGCTTAGCTCGTTTTGGCTATACTAATTTTAAATCCGGCCAAGTGCGAGTCGGACTCACACAGAGGATTCCGTACCATAAACCGAAAAAAACACGTTTCTTTCATTTATAATTTTATATAATTTTAATCATTTTTTGTTATAGGGGCAATAGAAATACATAGTCTGTGAATATTTCGACTGTCTACCTATTATGGTTTTTAAGATATAGCCCGCTGACAGACAGACGGACGGACGGACGGACGGAAGACGGAAGCTTAGTAATAGGGTTCTGTGGGTTACCGTTTGACTACGGAACCCTAAAAATAACCTCGTGTATACCGGATTTGTGTTCTATTATTTCTTATCGTATTAGGACTGCTTTTGGATGCATTTTTAGCCAATCAAAACTCATAACGATATAAGAAATTCACGAATAGATTTGATTTATACCACGGCTGAGTTTCTTTTGCGGACGACGGATCATCGCTTACCATTAGGTGAGATAGTGGCCAAACGTGTGCCTATCAATAGTAAAAACGACGCGTCGCGCGACTTTTGAACGATCAAGAATGGTAAAAAACGCGAGCCTGTCGGTCGCGTCTCTAGCTCCGTATGTTTTCACTCTTTCAATCCAAGTGCTGTGTAATTGTATGAGACAGATACAATCTATACCTACTGAACTTTCGTAATTTCTTTTGAAAGGAACGTTTCATTTAATAGCGTCTCTTCTATAGGCGATTCAAGGAAGTGAATGAACATAATAACGCAGAGGCGGATTTAATGTTGCCAGCACCCTAGACAAACCTCATCGGCGCCCCACGAGCAGGCGCGGATCCAAAATTTCGCTCAAGGGGTGGGTTACATTTTGTCTATATGTGGAGAAGGAGGGAGTTATTGAAAAAAAAATGCGGCTTGACGTTTTATACGTAAGAAAATTACAGCGCGTAGCAAGCACGAAATTACTGCAACTTACGCAGCGTTTTTTTTAAAATACATTCCCTGCTAGAGTCTGTGTTTCCTGATAGCTACAACCTGGTAGTCTTTAAGTCAAGAGTGAATAGGTTACTTCTAGGCAAGCGTGCTCCAGCATCTTCGACCACATCATCGCTTACCATCAGGTGAGATAGTGGTCAAACGCGTGCCTATCAAAAGTAAAAAAAAGTAGTTTCAGAAAACATTTTATTTTTTAAAATCTTATACGATACAGCCAACCATACATAATTTATACACCTACACAGACTAGCCCTGCTAGCAAGAATAGCCCGTAAAATTAGCATTCAGAACAGCGTCCGAAGTTTTAAATTGAGTCGACGAGGGTAACACAGGAAAGTATTTAATTAACCTAAATCTCTACTATATTATAATTAACCTGGAAGTACCGCATCTTTAACAGTACATGTTTAAAATTTTAAATAAGGTTAGGTACTCTGCTAGTACTGCGGGCCTAAAAAGACACTTAGTAGAATCAGCCAGCATATCAAGCTACCCGAAACTGTCAAATAAGAAAAGATAAGATAAGATCATTTATTTGTCCAAAACATGAGTATACACACACATGGCATGCAAGATGTTACAATTAAATCACATAATTTATCAGTCATGTTTTGCCTTAACGGCGTACAAATATAAATAGGTAAGTTACACTTATTACGTAGGCATGAAATAATTTCAAATTTATCCACTATTACAAAGATTAAACAATCCAAATCCAACAGAACAGCAATAATAATTCAATTTAATTTATTTAATTCAAATAGATTAAATGTCAAAATAATTAAAACTACAATTCAATGTCAAAATAATTAAAAATACAATTCAATGTCAAAGTAATTAAAAATAAGATTCAATGTCAAAGTAATTAAAAATACATTCAATTAAATTAGTAAATAATCAAAGTAATAATTCAATTAGGTACATTATTATTTTTTTAAACAATACAAATCCAACAGAACAGCAATAATAATTCAATTTAATTAATTTAATTCAAGTCAGTTAAATGTCAAAGTAATTAAAAATACAGAAAACAACCAACCAACACACCCAATCAACAACAAACACACAAACAATCAACCTTTAACCTCCCAAATTGTCAATACTGCGAGTCTGTGGAGGATGTGCATCAGTTGTTGGTGAAATGTGTCCGTAATCGCAGAGTAACAGATGACAGAGTATTGACAGAGTTAAAAATTAGCAAACTAGATTTAGGTGCTGTTCAATGTTTTTTGTCTAACCCTGTAGTGAGGAGGTTAAGAAAATTTATAGTTTTGTATGCAACTATTTAGCTAATATAGCGTCTCCTGTCTCTTAGTTCGTACAAATATATTTTTTTTATGAGTTATGATGGGGCTGGCATGGTCATGTGTGATAACCAAAAGCCTCTAAATAAATAAATATTTAAAATAAACCTTTAACATAATGCGTTAGCGATAAAAGTGAAAATTAAATTTGACAAATTGTTGTATGATTAATATTATGATCCTTATATGATTCCACTAACGTGGCCTTTTAAGATCTACTGTTTATTTATTTAAAATATCATGCAGAAAGTACAATGGTGGACTTGGTTGCGAATACCTACTACATTTTGAAGTCATAAACATTCCTAGGTGAAAAGAAAACGTATAAAAATCATACAACTTTTCCTGTTTCTCCAGACAGACAAACAGCTGTTATATTTTATGATAAGCCCAGAAATGTATCGTTGAAATATTCACTTTTCAAAAACCTGTTAAAAGTCTAACGTTGCTGTGCTAAGAAGCACAGAACACGAACTCACTAGACGCTATCTTTTCTATTATTTTTAAAAGTACAATCCTCAAAACAAATTGTTTAAAATTCTCAAAACAAGACAAAGTTGTGTGGTGTTTAAATGTATGATGAACAGAAATAGCACTAAATGCATGTGACGTCAATTGCTAGCAATGCCATAGTGAATGTGCGCAATCCAATACAAATATCTTTATTCGTGACAAGAATTAACTTCAAAAGCGTGAAAATTCATTAATAAATTTGTTTTAATGTCAAATTAACAGCTTTTTACTTAAAGCACATGAACATTTACATGGTCCTTATGTCAAAAACAAGTAGGTAAGTATCAAAACTTTAGTCTGCTATCATAACCATAATGAGGATTTCCTGAAATGACGAGCACCAGGTGGCAGCACTGAGGTTTCAGGTCCAAGCACCTATCCAAACGCAAAAATTTACGTCAAAGTCACTTTTTCAATTAAGAGAACCTCTCGCCTATGTGCCGCCAACTGGTTGCATAAATTTTCCATAACCATAACCTATAGGTTGCTTATAAGCAACCAGAGACACTAACATGCAAAGTTGTATGAAAAATCTGACAAAACGGATCTATCAATGTCCGCAGACGCTTTTCTTTACTCTGTGCGTCCTATAAATCATACATGCTTTGTTTATTTTCAAAATATTTAACACTTTTTTCAAAAGTAACAACCACAGGTGGGTGTTCTGTAAATATTTATGTTATTATTATTTTTTGTCTGTATGTCTAGGTGTGTTTATTAAATGAATTATGAGCTAATTTTACGAGCTAAAATTAGATGCGCTCCGTCTATGCGTTGAAGTTAGTTTAAGCTTGGTTATATATGTATTTATACAGGTATTGTTTGTGGGAGGTAAAGTGCTTACGATGTCTTGTTAATGGAGTAAAGAGGTTTATTAATTGAAGAGTATCTATGGTTTTTCTTGCACACTCTTCTCCGTAGAGATCTACGCTTTAGAATGTGTAACTAGCTCGAAAAAGATCCTGTAAATGTTTTATTTGAAATAACTGTTTTTCATTGATTTGATTGATTGATTGAATAGGTACGTCACTTTCCGGTAAAAGAGGTCCATCGTCAACCAAATCGTTCCTTACCATCAGGAGAGACGAGAGGAGAAGAGAGGTCTCACATTTTGTTCATCGTTTTCTCACTCCGCTTCTGAAGGCCTCCCACAGGAATGAGCGATGACGTAGTGAAAGCCGCGGTGTTCTGCTAGATGCGAGACGCACAGGACCGGTCGATATGGCTACACTTGGGAAGGCCTAAGTCCAGTAGTGACCGACTTTCAGCTGAAATTACTTTAATGATAATGACCGTTTAGGGCTTCGACCTCTACGGGTCCTATGCCCTCTATTTTCCCAGTCACAAAATGACACGAGTCTCTCAATAAAACAAAAAAAATATATTGTCTGTAAAGTCGGTTTACGAACGATAATTTTACGTGATAACGTCATAAGAAAACAATTGAATTCTTAACAAACAAGCCGAACACTTAGGCCGATCGTGCCTCTCTATCGCTTGTTCCGCGCTCTCGCTTGCACGCTCGGCTCAGGCGGAACGTGACACTTAACGTGCGTGCAGCCGGCGTTCATCGATTTATAAGATGTTATCACATAGATATAAATAAAGAGATATGCCCGATAGACGACAATATACCGGAACCTGTGTCTCCAGTATGCCCCTTCCATATGGCAATTACTACACATGCACGTCAGTAAAAGTATTGCTTTTATTGATACCCAGTCACGCATACACCCGCATTTCTCAAAACAGAACCTACTACACAAACAATTATTTTATATTTATATGCGTTATCACGTCAAAAAAAAACTTAAGTATAAAGTAAAACTTTATTTTCACAAACGAATAATTGCGACGTCCATTGAAACTCCATTGATACTCTAATATTATCTAATTAAGTACATTTTCTTCAATCGTTGTTAGAGATCACTTTTTCTTTATTTCTTTTCTCTATTTGAAAATAAATCTTGCTATTAGCAATGAAGACCAAATTTATTATTCACTCTGTCTTCGACTAATGACAGAAATCACATTCAGTTCGTAAAAAATACAAAACGTCTCATTATTCTAGTTCGTGAAAAATATCCTCAGGAATTGGTATTTATTTTTCTTGTCCATTTTCATTTGGGTAAGAAATTGTGACTAATGATTGGCTACAGATGTATTATATGTTGACGAACGACGTCTGGCCTTTGTACAGAGGAATGTCTTATAAAAGCTCATTATCGTTAACCATATGCAAGATACCTTCCAAGGTCTAAAAAGTTATCAAGAACTTTTTCAAAAAAGGGAAATCTCAGGAACAACTGGTTCGAATTGCAAAAATTATGTGATTGTTGGATAGTCTATTTATCGAGGAAAGGCTATAGGTACAACATCTCGCTACGACCAATAGAAGCGGAGAATCAATAAAAATTGTGACGCAGACAAAGTTGTGCGAGTCAGCTAGTTTTATTATAAAAATATCGTATGAGCTGCGGTACAACCATAAAATATGCTAATTAATTTATTGTATTACCGATTTTCAGTTAAAATTTTTCGTTTCCAAGTAGGCGCAAACCACTCCTTTGTCTACATATGTAAACGTTTATACGTCAACTCTCTCTAGATAACCTGCTGCGCCCATAACTTTTCTGAAGAACTTCGCTTAAATAACGTATATCATGCGAAAAAATATTTATGTGCAGGCCCATGTATACAAGCTATTACTTAAAATAAAAATAAAATTACTAATAAATAAAACTGCAGTAAATACGTACGTTCTTAAATACCTATATATTATGTATTTCAAAAAGATTATTTAACACTAAAATTATATCTACCGAGTGTATAAATTGCCTCTTATGTGTTATGATACACGAAAACTGATCTCTATTTTAATAATTGATTTATAATCTCTTATTAAATAAGTTTTGTAAAATAGTACGTAATTATTTTAAGAAAACATCGGAGTAATATAGTATTTTTATGTTTCCTTTATTAATTTCTCATTCTTATTTTTAAATTTTTAAATACTAAAAAACATTTAAAAATATAAAAAAAATAAAAGTATTAGTATTTTATGTTATTGTTATTAACCAAATTGAAATATTTACTAGTTTTCTACGATTTATTTTAAAGTAATAATAATAACCCACCGCCGTAAGTAAGTAAGTAAGTAAGTAAAATTTTATTTGTTTAAACATGGTGTATCTTTACGTTGACGTCGTGGTGGGGCTTGCGCGTTTCAATGAACCGTAGGGCTGTGCCGGCGGAGTTTACTTTGTCGAGGCAGGTCTAGGGTGAGGAGCCAGATCAAGAGAGATACAATCCAAGTCAAGGTTGCACATTCTGAGGGCTGCATGGCTAGGGGAATGCGCTAGTCGCTAGTGTGCAAACTCTGGTTAATAGCCTCCAGTTTTATTTATCCTTGCCACAGTGAACGCAGAGCTCTGCTGTGGTCGACTAATAATAATAATATGTAGTTATGTAAGTATGACAACACTGTTTGCTGTGCTCTAACAGTGTCTATAACGGTTTTGGAATGCAAAATAAATGAATATGAATAAAAATTCAAACACACAATACACATACATACTATAGATTTTTTTTTATGGATGAAATCATCAAATGACTGCTCCCGCTCTGGGCGAAGCAGAAGGGAGTGTCAGACTCTTACTGACTAAAACCCATCCGTGTTCCTCCTGTCCTTTGCGTTCCAGGGCCGCGGTGACTGTTTCGAACAAATTCCGCAACCCTGGCCTATACTATAGATACCTTACCTTACCCCTCTAGTAAGGAGGCCCTACTATGTCATCAAAATTTCGTTGTGAAAATTGACATTATGAATCCGGCGATGTGAAAAAGGAATAGTGCTATTCGTCGTGTATAGCTCCGTCTCTCTTTCACACCGGAACCCCGCTGGCATTGGCACGTAAAGCTAAGCTTATGATAGTCAAAACAAATACAGAGTACATGCTCTATCTCAAAAAGCTCCATATTTTCAGGTGAAAACAGCTGCAGCTAAAGTATTCGTGTTATGTTCAACTTGTCCAATTTAACGGCTTGCTCAAATTCTCATCAACAACACAAAACAAGTGCAGACAGGTTTTAGTACTGTTTTTTAGTTGTTCAATGCTCTGGGAATTTCCTCTCAGTGAAAACACATTTTCAGCTGGTGTTACTGTTTCGAGAACTTTTGAAATCTGTTTTGCTAGTTGTTCCTGAAAATATGGTTATTTAAAAATGGTTGTATAGTTTTTATCTAGTTGTTAAGAAGAAATGCAGGCGGATAGACTTTGTATGTAAAAAATCATAATTCGAGGTTTGGCTCTCGCCTGTTCCTCCTCCAATACTGGACCGATTTAAAAGATATTTCACTAACTGGAATAAGAAGGATGTATACCCCTACATTTTCTCAAATGACTCCTCCCGCTCTAGGCGGAGCAGAAGGGAGTGTCAGACTCTTACTGACTAAAACCCATCCGTGTTCCTCCTAATTCCTTTGCGTTCCAGGGTCGCGGTGACTCTTTCGAACAATTTCCGCAACCCTGGCAGGGGTATCTAGTACCTACTATAAGTTGTAAAGTTTATCGCAGTCGACCCAACCCGAAATAATAAGGATAAAGCGCCTTGATGAAGAAAATAAATTCGGCGAAGCATTTTCATTACGTTACAGTAATAAATATCCATTTTAAGTTAAGGTTTCAAAGCGTTGGAACAAAGGATAATAGATTTCATAATCTAAATAATGAGGTAGGTATCAAGTTTCATGTTTAGTCTGTGACTTTGAAAATGATCTCACCAATGTCAACAAAGTTTTATGTTTAACTAGCTGACCCGCGCAACTTTGTCTGCGTTACAATTTTCATTACTGCTCGGCTCCTATTATTCTTAGCGTGATGATATATAACCTATAGCCTTCCTCGATAAATGGGCTATCTAACACTGAAATAATTTTTCAAATCGGACCAGAAGTTCCTGAGATTAGAGTTTGTTTGTTTGCTTAGCGTTCAAGCAAACAAACAAACTCTTCAGCTTTATATATTAGTATAGAATATAGATATAGATAGAGGACAGTTTAGCCCAGTAAAAACAATATTTGAGTCGAAGCGAAGCTTAAGCAAGTATGCTAAATACATAAAGCAGATAGACATAAAATGATAACGTAGCACAAATTCTTTTTAAAAGACTTTAAAAAAGGAAGTGGTTCTCAATTCTTCGGAATCTTTTTTTATGTTTGTTCCCCGATTACTCGATAACGCCTGGACTGATTTAGAAAAATATTTTTTTGTTTGAAAGGGTAGACTTCCCAGGTCCCATGGTCAGTCATCAAATCAGAATCTGATGATGGATCCTGGAGAAATAGAGGGAACTCTTAAAATTTTATTGGCACACTTGAAGCGATTTGGGTATTTTTTTAAAGAGGATTTTGTCGGAGTGGTCCCATTACTCCCATTTCAATTTGATGAAGATCTGATGAAAAACTTCGGAGATACAAAGGGAACTCTTAAAAAAATGATGGCAAAAGGTGTCAAAAAACGAAGAAACAAAGCCAAAAACACCAACTTCCGAAATTATAGATATTAAACTTTGTAGTGTTTTAATTTGGAAATCGGTTGTTTTCTTTTTAGGGTTCCGTACCCAAAGAGCAACCAAAGGATTACTAAGCCTCCGCTATCCGTCCGTCCGTCCGTCTGTCTGTCAGCGGACTGTATCTCAAGAACCGTAATAGGTAGACGGTTGAATTTTTTACAGATTGTGTATTTCTATTGCCGCTATAACAAGAAATAATAAAAATTGAGGTTTATGGAACCCTTGTGTGCGAGTCCGACTCGCACTTGAACGTTTTTTTTGTATTGTTTTATTGTTCAACGTCTGTCTTGTTCAAAAGACTGCAGTATTGTCGCAACGCGCCTGTCTATGAAAGCCTTGATAACATAAGTAGACACACTAAAATGGTTAGGTTAGAACTTGTAAGAGTAGACACTCGTACAAGTTCTACTATCGACTATAAGAAGGTCCAATTCAGACCTAACGACGCTCTTATCGCAGAAGAGGCTCGCCTACACAGCCTACCCTCTTACCCAACTTCAGCAATTCATCATAACGAACACTAAACCTGTCTCAAGCGTCAGCCATGAAAGGAAAAGGACAGCCGCTAGGCATAGACAACAGAGTACCCTGAACTTTACCTACATCTTGGTATACATTGACCTTGAGACGTCTTTGACGTTTCAAGGACGTAGGATATAGGTACTCGTACTAGCTGACCCACGCAACTTCGTCTGCGGAATTTTTTTGATTAATGTTCCGCTCCTGTTGGTCGTAGCGTCATGTTATATAGCCTATATAAAGGGGCTGATAAAGGGGCTATCCAACACTGAAACTAATTTTCAATTCGAACTGTAGTTCCAGTAGTTCCAGAAATTAGCGTGTCTAACCAAAAAACCAACAAAGCTTTATAAATATTACTAGCTTTTTCCGGCGACACTGTACTTGCATATCCCGGTTTTTCCCGTTCCCATAGGAATTTCAGAAAATCCTCTCTTAGTGCAGGGAGCACAGAGTCTAGAAAAACTACATCAAAAATTTCATCTTTCTACGACCAATAGTTTCGATTGTGCGTTGTCTCGGTCGCCTGTTAGTCGGTTAGTAACGGAACAATTATATAATATTGATGACTGATAGCCTTTCTCGATAAATGGGCTGTCCAACACTAAAAGAATTATCAAATCGAACCAGTAGTTCCTGAGATTAGCGCGTTCAAACAAACAAACAAACTCTTCAGCTTTATAATATTAAGTATAGATAAGTCACTATGTGGAGACAAAGTCACTTGGGAACTGAAATACTTTCTACAGGCTCACCTGGGAAATTTAGAACTGTACGTCTACCATGAGTTTTATCAATATATACTCGCTAGCGACTGTAGTAAAAAAATGTATGAAAACTTTTGAAAAACAAGTTTATATATTATTTTTTTTGATGGGTTTGCTCTTGACTCTAGTCTAGGTCAGAGATGACAGAGACAAAGTCTACGATGGAGCGAGCTTACCCAGAAGGAGCCTGTGCACTCTAACTTTGAAGAGATTAGGGTTGTAAGCGTTTGGAAACAGACGCAGGCAGAGTTCCTTTGCTGTACGCATTATAAAAGACGTTTGGAAACGCTTAGTGCGAATTGGTGGAATAGCAACAAGGTAGGGATGGTAAGATGCAGTGCGTCTGGATGTCCGATGGTAGAAGGGGCCGGTGGGATGAGATTGTAATTTATTTGAGTTATTAACTAACAAGGCAATAATGTAGATACCTACTGGTATGTCGATAAAATCACAACTGTCTTTGATAGACATTCTACCTTGCCTTTTCCCAACTAAGTTGGGCTCGAATTCCAATCTATATTAATTGCTGGAGCGAATGCTCATCCCACCTCCACAGACCAGTGACAGCTCGATATACTCGGCAAGGCTGGTGTCAGATAAAAATTTCTCCAGCCGTTTAGGTTACAGGGTACGCCAGAGACATGGACATACATTCTTCATTGTACACCAAAATAACTTTTAGTACAGTGATAATAAAGTTCATGTTGTTGTTTTTTAATTTTTTTTGGGGTTCCGTACCTCAAAAGGAAAAAAACGGAACCCTTATAAGATCACTTTGTTGCCGTGAGTCTGTCTGTCAAGACCCTTTATCTCGGAAACGCGTGGAGATATCGAATTCAAATTAAAACCATTTACTCAGGTCTACGGTCCCTTGAAGCCGTGAAAAAATCAAAGTTCTAAGTTAACGTTAAAAACAAGATACGGCTGTTTATGCCGCAAAAAATGTATATTTCGACACTCTCAAGTGAATCAAAATGTATACTATGGAATTTGGCAATTAATATGCCAAATTTCATAGTTTTAGGTCAACCGTCTTATACTACAAGTATAGTAAAAAGTCTGAAAACTATACATTTGTAACTAAATCTAAAAAAAAAACAAAGTCTTTATTTAAAGTAATATGCACCTACTTTGTACGGAACCCTCGGTGGGCGAGTCTGACTCGCATTTGGCCAGTTTTTTTGGTATGCGTCATGCTTGGCGCAAATACTCTTTTTCTTTCTTTATGTATAGTTGAATTTAACTCAAAGTTGTCTGTTTTCTCCCAGTAAAACTTACATATATGTAGGTATGTATAAACCTTACAAACATACATACATACACCTGTACATACATATTCGAAAAACATTACTCTCTTTCTGCGGCAGTCGAGTAAACAGCACGAAATGTCACGCGTTAAAACAATTGTACTACTGAAATGTAATTGAATTTAATTCCCTGCCGGAGTCTGTGTTTCCTGATAGCTACAACCTGGGAGTCTTAAGTCAAGTGTGAATAGGTTACTTCTTGGCAAGCGTACTCCATCTTCGACCACATTATCGCTTACCATCTCAGGTGAGATAGTGATCAAACGACGGATAACCTATTAACAGTAAAAAAGAACTCTTCAATCGTCATCATTTGTAGAATATCTTTGTATCTTTATCAGGATATCTATTCTGTTATTCTGCCTATTATTTTCACGATAGAATAAACTTCTCATAATGGATTCCATTCCCAACTTCGGCCTGCATGTTCAAACTAAACTTTTCCTAACTGAAAAATCCAATAACAATTTGCCTGACGTGGATACCGTTCCAAACAGTTTTGCGACCACCTGGATCTAAAGCGAGGCTCTATTTTTTTCCTTTAGTACTCTTGATCTAACTGCTCTTTGTGATAAGAGCTATAAGCTACGAGCGATAAAAGCTCTGGGGAAAATACTAGAATTAATTAACTACTCTTCGCTTTCTCGAGTAAATTACTCACAGTCGTTTAGGGACTTTACTATGTCAGACATCGACAAAATAAATGTAACGTAAAATGTTGTGATCAGGCTCTCTTTAAAGCTTATGCCTCTATTTTAGGTAGGCTGAAGTATCAGCCTACGAGTATTAAGAGCCTTCAAATTTGTCGCAAAGGGTCGCGCGACAGCAGCGCGGCTGCAGCTCTACCGCCGCGCGTTTCTTATTTATATTTATTGTATGGATTAAACAAAGCTGCGCGCAGCAGCGCTTCAGGGCAGCAGGGCAGCAGGCGTCCTAAGTACCTTTTCTTCGGAGTGACTTGCAAGGTTGACGCCTGCTAAGACTTTTATGGCCGCCTTAATAAATGAAAGTCTCTAACCAGAGAAAAAAAAACACTTAATTCAAAAAAGGCCAAGTAATGCACACGCTGTGAAAATGTCAGCTGTCCAACTAGTACAGTTCATGAGATAAATCCCACTGAAAGTCCGACCGACGGAGACTTAGCAATTCTTTTAGTTACCCCTAGGTACGGAACCCTGAAAACTAGGCTAGCTTACACCCTGTGGGATACGGAATTGGGCCAAGGGCGTGATAACCTGGGAGTCTTTAAGTCAAGAGTGAATAGGTTACTTCTAGGCAAGCGTGCTCCATCTTCGAACACATCATCGCTTACCATCAGGTGAGATAGTGGTCAAACGCGTGCCTATCAATAGTAAAAAAAAACCGAAAATCTTTGGATCAACCGCAGAATATATATTCAGACTTCAGTCAGATTACTAAAGAAATCCTGTCCCATAACTAAAGACAAGATAAAGACGATCCAAGGACATCTAAAAATAATACCTGTAGGTAGTAATAAATCACCATAGCCGTGTTTTATCCTTACATTGTGAGCACATAAATAACGCCCACCCACTCGAGATGCTGAAGGAATTAGAGTAGGTTACAGGCAGTTTCTTTTTGTGTTACGCAGTTAAGATAATTAGGGGATAATTTTGGCATAAGAGGGCTTATATTAAGGGTGAAAGTGGGTCGGAGTGGACTGGAGATTTTGATGTTGGGACCGCTGTTGAACATTGTTTTGTGATTCTGGTTCTTGAGAAGAAATCACCTCTCATATTAAAATATTACTTAGGGTTTGTTGAAAATATCAGTAGCGTTACTTATCCATGTGTTTGTTTATGTCTATACTAATATTATAAAGAAGAAAGATTTGTTTGTTTGTTTGTTTGAATTGAATTGAATAGGCTCCGAAACTACGGGACCGATTTGAAAAATTCTTTTAGCATTGGATAGCTACATTATCAGGGAGTAACATAGGCTATATGTTATCCCCGTACTCCCACGGGATTGGGAACTACGCGGGTGAAACCGCGTGACGTTTACTAGTGTAATAATAATAGTCTTCTCCTGGCCGATTTCGGCCATGGCGGCCAATTTCAACGGGACTTGTGATATTGCACAAGTGTGTGCGCAATCGAGATGCATTCCCACTTCTACAACTACCCACCATTATCCGATAGGACGGCAATCCGACAAAACCAGAGAGCGATCACGCGCAGGACACCATCAACTTCCTAACATAGAAGTTCCTAATGAAAAAACGGGCCAAGTGCGAATCGAACTCGCCCACCTAGGCTTCCGTACAAATTTGTAGGTACCATTGACATATAAAAAACCCAAGATACACACTCGGCATCTCAAAAACGTCCGCAAAAAACAAGCGCACAATGTATAATTGTGCGCTAGTTTCAAACAGTCTCGCCATACTGCACCGCTTTGTAAAAAGAACTTCGGGTAGGTATTTAGGTAACACAGAATTGTAGTCTACAAGGTGGATGAAGCTCTGTCCTCCTAGCTAGGCTACAAAATAGTCTGTGTTTAGGAGACACAGTTTCGATCCCTCGGTACTAATTGGGTTTGGCTATATTTTGTTTTATTTTATTACAAATGTATAGCTTTCAGATTTTTCCCTATACTTGTAGTATAAGACAATATTACTTGCCAAATTTCATAATTCTAGGTCAACGGGAAATACCCTATACATTTTGATTCCCTTGAGAGAGTCGAAATAAACGTTTTTTGCGGCATAAACGACCGTATCTTATTTTTACGTTAACTTAGAAGTTTGATTTTTTCACAGCTACAAAGGACTGTAAACCTAGAATATATGGTTTTATTGGTTACTAGCTGACCCGCGCAAATTCATCTGCGTCACATTTTTCATTACTGCTCCGCTCCTATTGGTCTTAGCGTGATGATATATAGCCTATAGCCTTCCTCGATAAATGGGCTATCTAACACTGAAAGAATTTTTCAAATCGGACCAGTAGTTCCAGAGATTAGCGCGTTCAAGCAAACAAACAAACAAACTCTTCAGCTTTATATATTAGTATAGATTTCAACTCGATACCTCCACGCGTTCCCGAGACGGACGGACAACAAAGTGATCTTATAGGGGTTCCGTTTTTTCCTTTTGAGGTTAGGAACCCTAAACCCAATGACACCTTTTCCCAACCTGGAAAACGAGCCCAGAACCAGCAACTAGCAGTCTGAGATCAACGGAGCAGCTTTAAAAGTTGTGTTTGTATAACTGTATGTGAACCACGGTGATTACAAATGTTACCTCAAGGGCATAATAATGCGTGAAGGTGTGTGATGGCCCATTATTGTTCTGCAAAACTCGAAAAGACGATATTATTATATTTTAAATAACTACCTTAGTACACAAATGTGTACTGAATGCGATAAATAAATCATTGAATGTTAATTATTAGGTAGTAGTAGCCTAATGTGGAAGACTTTGTCAGTACCAACGATAGTCAACACAACAAATCACTGCTAATTAATTAAACAAGACATCCTCTTTGGAACTTCGAAATAAAACTTGAAATCAGAGTTTCACAAAGTCTTATAACCCGAAGCAACAACTCAAGCCTAATGAAGCTTCAAATACGTACATACAAAGTTATTCATACATCGTAACATGCTCTGAACTCACAATAAACCAGCAAAGTACGCACTCATTACAAGTGCCATATAAAACGCGTTACAATGCTCAATTTGGAGGAGAACAACAAATGGAACGACCTACATAACGAGCGATGGACTGATCACAGAACTTAATTTCCACGGAAATGTCATTTCGAAGGACGTCGATAGAAAACAGATGGCTGTTCTCACAGATCAGGGATGGGAGATTTAGATGGTACGACTACAAATAAAAGCAGATGTAATTATTATGTCCAAGGACTTGGTTGCGGAATTTGTTCGAAAGAGTCACCGCGGCCCTGGAACACAAAAGGAGGAACACGGATGGGTTTTAGTCAGCAAGAGTAAGACAATACGGGAATAGTCATTTGATGAGTGTCCAAGGACGTCAATTGTTTTTTTTTTTTACTATAAGCACGCGTTTGACCACTATCTCACCTGATGGTAAACGATGATGTGGTCAAAGATGGAGCACGCTTGCCTAGAAGTAACCTATTCACTCTTGACTTGAAGACTCCCAGGTTGTAGCTATTAGGAAACACAGACTCCTGCAGGGAATTCCACTCCTCAGCTGAACGCACTATGAATATGTTCCCAAAACGTTTTGTGCGTGTGGATGGGATGTCCACCATGTACCGGTGGCGCATCGCCGTTCTTCTTGTGGTCCGATGATGGAACGGGCTTGGCAGATTTAAATTATGCAACTCCGCCGACGTTTATGTTCCTCAAAATCTTTTGCACTAAAGAAGAGAAAGGTAAGATTTTCTGAAAAGCGCTGAATAATAAAGGTTTCAGCTAACTTAAGGCGGAATGAATTAAGTCCAGGCTTCCAGTCTAAGCGGATGCAGCTGAATACCAGTATTTTATATGGAGCGGCTACCTATCTGAACTTCAGAATCCAACCCAATCACTGGATAACACGAAACCCCTTATCAAGACTATTATCAGTTGTTTTTTTATGATCCGGGTTTTCGCTTGACTCTACTGTAGGTCAGAGATAACAAAGACAAAGTCGACGATGGAATGAGTTTACCCAGATTTTCTGGTTTCTATGTTTTTAGGGTTCCGCACCTCAAAAGGAAAAAACGGAACACTTAAAGAATCACCTTGTTGTCCTTGTTGTCGAGTTGAAATTCAAACCCTATACTCAGGTCTACAGTCCCTTGAAGCTGTGAAAAAATCAAACTTCTAAGTTAACGTAAAAAAAAAGATACGCCCGTTCAAGCTGCAAATCTATACTAATATATAAAACTGAAGAGTTTGTTTGTTTGTTTGCTTGAACGCGCTAATCTCAGGAACTACTGGTCCGATTTGAAAAATTATTTCAGTGTTGGATAGCCCATTTATCGAGGAAGGCTATAGGCTATATATCATCACGCTAAGACCAATAGAAGCGGAGCAGTAATGAAAATTGTGACTCAGACGACGTTGCACGGGTCAGCTAGTACTAATATATAAAGCTGAAGAGTTTGTTTGTTTGATTGCTTGAACGCGCTAATCTCAGGAACTACTGGTCTGATTTGAAAAATTCTTTCAGTGTTAGATAGCCCATTTATCGAGGAAGGCTATAGGCTATAGGCTATAGGCTATCATCAGGCTAAGACTAATAGGAGCGGAGCAGTAATGAAAAATGTGACGCAGACGAAGTTGCGCGGGTCAGCTAGTAACGTATATTTCGACACTCTCAAGGGAATCAAAATTTATGGAGTATTTTCCGTTAACCTCGAACTATGTTTGGCAAGTAATACCAGACGGTATTACTTACTTATATTACAACTTCAAGTATAGGGTTTTCCTAATTTATAGTTTTCAGACTTTTGTCTGAAAACTATAAATTTTTAATTAAATCACAAAAAATATAGTCTATAATGTACCTACAAAGTACGGAACTCTCGGTAGGCGAGTCTGACTCACACTTGGCCGGTTTTTTAACTATAACCTATCAAAATTAATTAATCGCCATCGTATCGCCCTCGTATCGTCACCTATAAAGCCCTCAACAACATGCAGTCTGAATATCTACTCGAATGAAGTCGAATGTCTATTGAATTCCAAACATCGCCGCTCAACTATGAACTGAATGGAATTGATTTTATAACCGAAGGCGAGCTGATTGATATGACCAATAATGGGAGGTTTTTAGGGTTCCGAACAAAAAACGGAACCCATATAGGATCACTCGGGTGTTTGTCTGTCTGTCACAGCCAGTTTTCTCCGGATCCGGAAAATAGCGGAATACGTTTTTATGGAGAAAGGCCCAAAAGTTACCGACTAGAGTCCCCTCTTAAGGAGCTCGCTATTAAGGCAGATGCCGTAAACAAGTATTCGTCTAATCTTAAACTGTGTTTCATCTGTACAAATATTATACCTAAAGAAGTAAAGTTTACGAATTTGTGAGGTTGTAGGGGGTAATCTCTGGATCTACAGAACCGATTTTGAAAATTCTTTTACCAATAGAAAGCCACGTTATTAGTGAGTGTCATAGGCTATATATTAACCCGAAAAATTCCGCCCAACGAAGTGAGCACGTTCAGCTAGTTTATTATAATCTTAAGTAATACTACGGGTAGTGTTCTGTGGTATGAGAGTAAAGAAAGAAAGAAAAAGAAAGAAAAATGTTTATTTGGGACTCGCACAAGACATAAAAGTAAAATAAGTAAAACTAACAGTTATAAAAGTATGTTAATACAATTAAGCGGCATCCTTAAATTAATCTGTGCGTGGCCAAAAAGGTCCCTGTCTCAGGATATACTGCGATATTTAAAAAATAAATATCACAGCGCTGGTGTTATGACAGGGCCTGATGTGATGTCACGGATACACATACGGAACACAACACTAAGATATAGATACAAATAAAATAATGAATATACCTAAAGTTTGTGTAAAAACAAAATAAAATATAGAATACATAAATGAATACAATAAATAATTTGAAAATTAACCAAATCCCAATGGCCCAATGCTCCAATATCATTTGTGTCAATGTCATAGACAAATGACGGAACGCGCGGGCGCACTATGGGAGGCTATGGTTCGCAATGGTTAAGTACAGTAGGTACATAACCCAGTAGCTGGGTATCACGGTAACCCTTGGCAAGACCGGTGTTGTAGATTTTCTGACTTCTGACTATCCGTAAAAACTGGTAGAATAAGACAATCTGAGTATATAAGGTCTTATTTTCCCAAACATCATCATCTGCTTACCAGTGTTTTACGTTGAGCGGCTGCCTACCAGATCTCCACAACCCATTAACTGGGTAACGCGTTACTTCTTGGCAAGACTGCAGGCAGATTTACTGGCTTCTGACAATCCGTAACGACGGCTAAAGATCTGCAAATGACAGCCGGGACCTACAGCTTAACGTGCTTTCCGAGGCACGGAGGAAACTCGGTATGTTAACATGGTCACCCATCCACAGAACAACCTTGGCAAGCGTTGCTTAACCTTAAAGATCGACCCGTGCGGCTGTTATTATTTAGCCACGAGCTCTTCTTATTTTCCTGAAAATTACTGCTAAATAGTTTTTCTAATCTTAAACCTACATCACTCACGCTGTCATGTAACAGTCGACCAAACTTACCAAAGTTCTAAATGAAAGTTTCAGTAGTGATAGGAAAGCTAAAAGTTATCCATTTTACTTACAAACTTACGGACTAAGATTTATAAAGACCATACTTATGGAACACTTAGTTTCAGACGGCCAAAGCTAGATGAGTTTCTGAAAGCTTCTATAAAGATTATTTTGTCGAAACCGACGACTTGATACGACATAGCGAAATAAAATTTAGAGAGAAAACGAGGAGTCGAACACTTTGTTCAAAATAGACTAGTTTCCACCATCAATAAATTGCAAATCTATTTAGTCCGTTAGTTAGAGTATTGAAAAATAATGGACACGTATTTTTTGTTTTTGTATATTGACAAAGATACAAACTTCTTCAAAACTCGGGAGTGGGGGCTCGTAACGTAAGGACGCACTAAATATTATACCACGGCGTGACGTATTGAGAATTTTAAAAGCATCGTCGTATCTTCGTCAATTTTGGTTTAAGTAACAAAAGAAAAAAAAACGGGTCAAATATTTTTTTGATAATCTAACTAACGGACTTATTAAATTAACGGAATAATTTTCTGTTGACAGGCCTATTGAATGGCATCAGACTATAGTTCTGGAGTGGCGACCGCGTACCGGAAGACGTAACGTTGGAAGGCCTCCCACAAGGTGGACCGATGACCTGGTGAAGGTCGCGGGTAGCCGATGGATGCGAGACGCACAGGGCCGGTCGTTGTGGCGACGCTTGGGGGAGGCCTATGTCCAGCAGTGGACTTCTTTCGGCTGATATGGTGATGATGATGAGACTATAGTTAAGCATCCACAATTTAACTATGCTGAACTTTACGAATAGGTATACAGTTCTTTCATCTGGATGTTTGTAAAGCTTAAGTAACTTAATGGCACATTATACATAAACAAAGACTCATTCGACTCTCGTGATAGACAGAGGAAGGACGGCTGTTAAGTCATAAGCAGTTGTAAGGATAAAAAGTAGTTCAATTAATAGGAACCTAATCAGCGTCGACAGTACACCAGGTATTAAGAAATTGGTATCTAAAGTTACAACACGAACAAAGTACCGAAGTCCTAAAAAAAAACAAACTAAAAATACACATCGAAATATTTACAAGTTCTTCTGCAGATTTTCACTGTCCAACAGTACCATATTTTAGTGTCATGTAATTGTCTATATGTTTGCAAAACAAAGTATTAAACCAATCAAATAGATTAAAATGTACGAGCCTAATCTTTTACATGGATAAGATGTTCTACTGGAAAGGTAAAATAATGATAAGCCGAAAGACTTACAGCATGTTCTGGAAATAGTTCGTTTCATAGAATCTTCCCACACATATTAATTAAAACTGGGCGGTTAATGAAACAATTGGCAATTAATCACAATATCTTGCACATCTCGCGCCATTTTGTTTACCAGTTAATTGACTGATTTACGTTTACCGCGATATGTTACTTAGCAACGGGGTCCGTTGCTAAGACAAAGCTCCCTCCTGGCGACCGGCAGGATCAATCAGTTTTGTAAATCCAGGAAATGTTATAAGTATTCAAGTTATAAGACACAAGTCAGAAGTGGAAATTACATTTTTTCCTACTACTCTGCTGTTATTTTCTGAATAAATTCGTTGCTGGATCCAAGACAGTTGAATCGTTTCTCTGGGACCCGTCGAGGTTCATTGACTCGGCGTTTTTCTGGTGGTCGTTACGGTTGATTCTGGCTTTCAGGAGTTGCAGTGGTTGGGAATGAATGGCGGAATTGTCAATAAAAAAACACAAGTTATAACAGTTTTTTAGGGTTCCGAACAAAAAACGGAACCCTTATAGGATCACTCGGGTGTTTGTCTGTCCGTCTGTTACAGCCAGTTTTCTCCGGATCCACAAGACCGATTCTGTTGAAATTTGTGTACACATATGGACTACTATGACCCAAACACGGACGCGTTACGTAAATTATTTTTTTTAATACGGGGTTCACGTTTGGGGGTCAAACTAGAAAATTTAAAAAAAAATGTACAACATCGTGTGACAAATCAAATGAAAGGGCTTACTGTGAGGGTTTTAATTATATTTTATCCGTAATTTTAAAATTTTTGTTTTTGAAGGTTTTGAAGTTATTCAAGAAATTAGACGAAAAATGACCATTCACAACCCCCTTATCTCCGAAACTACTGAGCCTAAATTTTGAAAAAAATGGTGATAATAGATCTTTACCTATATCCTCCAATGCTCGGCCGATGGGTGGGACTGCACACAAAGGTCGTAGCTAGGTGAGTGGACTGGCATCTTTGTTTTGTAAATTGTAACTGTTTTGTTCTTATTGTATGTGTACCTACTAACAATAGTTTAATAAGTTTAATGTATTTACTAACACTATGGACCTCGGTCTGCAAATAAATAAATAATAATAATAATAATGTTAAAATAACATGATAAAAAATAAAATTCGTTCGGAACCCTTTGCACGTGAGTCCGACTCGCACTTGGCCAGTTTTTTTAACATTATAAAGTAAAGAAAGAAAGAAAGAAAGAAAGAAAGAATAAAATTTATTTAGCACATATATGAAACACGCACGGTACATAGAATTGGAAATAACAAACAAAAAGGGTATACCAGAAACTAGTGTGTGTAAGTAGGAGTTGACACGTTCGTTAATCTAACTTCTCAGTTCAGGCCTACCTATAGTCTTAAGTATATTTATACTATTCCATCATACCGTATCGTAGAACACCTTTCAAAATAAGGTTACCTTGATACAACAAGGTAATTTTATTGTACCCTTATCTTCCAACACATCACATTGTTCTTCAACCCCTTTTTCTTATCTTATAAATAGCCGTCTCGTTCTTATTTTCCCAGAAAAATTGTTTTGGAAACTCAACGTTGTTTGTAAGACAGAAATAATATCGAAATATTATTTCTACATTTATTTTCGGATCTATTGTTACCAGAAATATCTTTAGCTATCTAGAGTTCTAGACTCAGAAATAAACTATAACTGTAATCGAAAGATGATTGATAAGAAATATTATATTTTGAACTTTTCTGGCATTATTAATGTTGATGGAACCTACTGGTAACTTTGTCAAAGTCAAGAAGAAGTCACATCTAAGCAAAATTAAATTTTAGAGAATTTTGAAGAACTAGAGAAGTGTCATGCCCAGTAAGCCAAAATCTAGTAGCTAGTTGATCGTCGTCAAGATGCATCATACCAAGCCCACTAGATATCAAACTACTAGTTGACAAGCGCAACTTCGTCTGCTCCGCTCCTATTGGTCTTAGCGTGATGATATATAGCCTATAGCCTTCCTCGATAAATGGACACTAACATTAACACTGAACGAATTGTTCAAATCGGACCAGTAGTTCCTGAGATTAGCGCGTTCAAGCAAGCAAACAAACACACAAACTCTTCAGCTTTATATATTAGTCTTAGTATAGATTATTATTATTAAGTAAAGTAGTAGAAGTATAGATGACTGCACCAAGACACCAGCAGCCAGCACTAACAACATGAAACCTTTAAGCGACAACCTAACTAAACCAGTAATAGGCACTTAACCTGGCCCTGAATCTAGTAATTCAGCTACAACTTACTAAAAACCAGCAAAGCAAGTTACAATTAATAATAATATTCCATCCCTTCAATGTTAATTCTAGAAATTAACATTGGAGCTTCAAATGTTCAATGGTAAGGAATCGTCTGCCGTCGACAACGTTTAGCGGGATTTTAGAACTAAAATCTAGGGATGTTACGGAGCTTCGACTCCGACTCCGATAAGTCAGAACTTCCGATTGATATTACATCTATGGTTCCGAATTCGGCTCCGAGACGTTTTAATCGGAGATCGAAGCATAATCCGCTAGTTGTGAAGTTATTGAAAACTTGATTATTTTTATTTTCAACGCCAATTGGATTTTATTAACATGGATGGGAAAACATCAAATGACTCCGCCATCACTGGGCCGAGCGGAAGGGAGTGTCAGACTCTTACCGACTAAAAACCAACCCTGGTTCCTCCTAATGCCCTTTGCGTTTCAATGCCTAGGTAACACTTTCAAAAAATTACGCAAAATTTAATTAGGCCTGCCTTTAACAAATCTTTCTTCTGTCACTACCTCTGACCCCGCCTCCGACTCCGGGTCCGACTCCGACAAACCAAATTTCAAAACTCCGAATCCGACTTCGGTTTCGATAAAACCACCTCTGTAACGTCCCTGTTAATAACATAATAAGATTATGAGCTAACAGCCATCAGGCTTCGCGGCCGCCTAAATGAAACTAGAAATTTTGCATAGCCTTTGTAATTGGATTAGATTTCGTTCTAGAAATGATCTTGAGAAGTCCTAAATGTGTTTGGATTGGTGATCACGATAAATGTTAGATTTTCGTAATGGATCTTTGTTACAATGTTATTCTAGACTTTGATAGTCTTAGATTATTTTTAAATTTAAAGGGGACCACCCTTTAAATTAAAAAAAAATCTAAGACTGTCTGTCTAAAAGATAGAGTGCCTATATTCGATAGTCAAGTAATAAAAAAGCGAAGTAAAAACAACCAAAAAAATTAGTTAATATATACTCAGTTTGATTGATTCAAAGCCCTAACTAAGCTATCATAGACGACAAAGATGTACTTATGAAGATTTAACACAAAGAAGATGTGGTGATGGGAGAGATCCTAATATTGTTGATGAAAATACTGCAACAGCCAGCTTTTACAGCAAGTTGTGTTCAGAAATGACAAAAGTACAGAAGAAAACTAACTAAAGGTCTATAGAAGAATACTAAAGGTCTGATTTACATGAAATAGAGAAACATAACAAAACTATTTAAACATAATTAACAGAACCATAAACCTTGCACGCCGAAACCCTAACACAAAAATGAAATTGAAGCGCAACGCAATAAATCTACATCAAAATTTTATTTATACGCAGACCTATAATTAAATCTGAAAATTTTCCAGTGCATTGATCTGCCCTACGACACAGATGAACCGTCTAGGTCAGACTCGACTTTGAAGTCACGACTTAATGAAATTACGTCTACCTCACAAAGAGCTTTTGAATCACCAGCAGCTATTGAATCAAGCACAAAAAGATCATTGTTTACTTTAAAAATTCTTCATACATTCCTCCCCAGTTCTAAAACAACTTTATGAACAATATTACAAAAAATTTTCGCAGTTAAAATGTGATATGGATTAAAAGGAATTGTTTGTTTGTAGTCATAAAGTTGTTCATCGCCGGAAGAGCTCATTGTTATGATTCAAATGTTTAATGGTATTAGGAATTAATGTTTTCCGGAATAAAATCCAATATTAGTACTGTTGAAGGATATAGTGGGTAATTTTAGATGGCCCATCAAAATAAACTGAAAGGTTGTTTAAGTTTGTGTAAGTGTTACGCTGTTTAATGTAAACAGTTTTAAAGTGTAGTAGGAGTATTAGAAGCTGGTGAAAAGTAGTAAGCACAATTTTCATTGAATGATTCGTTAAACAATATTGGCCTAAACAATAATATAAAGTATGAAAAAATGCAACAAAAGATGCACGGGACACGGGACAACGTTTCATGCCATCCGTATTCGACAACAATGAGGAACAATACATCTTCATAAATTTCATAATTGAAAACTTTCATATTATCTTAAAAAGCATACACAACAAAAGTATTTCCACAGTTTACCGGTAATCGGCGATTACAAGAAAATGAAGACGAACTACATCTATTATTTGTTGATTCCGGATTATTACGGGAATGGGTATCAGCTGTTATCTTCCCACGCACCAGAATTATAGAGAACTGGGTTACTGGGCTGACGGCGTTTAAAGATCTATCATATTTTTTTTAATATTCCGCTCATATTTCTTTAATAAACGACTTCACGAGAGATTGAGGACAATTTAACCTTACTTTGAATTTTCATTGAATAGAATTTAGAACGGTTTGAATTATTTCTTCGTTTAGGATTAATATCGTTGAATAATGGAACAAGTAAAATGACTTATCTTGGATGGAAATTTGTCTACATGTATTAGCTGTACCTATAGTTACTATCTTCAAAACATGTATCTTATTAGTAGCAGGTGCACATAATCGACCAAACTGTACAAGGGTGCATAATATATTGTATTGATTGAAAAACGAACATTTCTTACCTCAAGAGCTCAGAATTCTAAAGATTGTTTTCATCAGAGGGGCAATTTCGTCTCAATCTATCAAAAATACTTCTGATTTCCCTACATTTTCACAAGTTGCTAATGCAACGCGAATGCGAACCATCCTTAGACGGATCTTTCTCTGTTCACCAAAACATATTGTATCCACAATTACCAAGACCGGAGCCTAATCCCGACAATACGGCCAAAAAGAGGAACCATTACCCGCCAGCTGTACTCCGAAAAATCGATCGTGTACTCCAACCCTAACAACGAAACCGTTCAAATAACAAATTGACGTGCGATTATTTTAACGTTACATTGAACATCGATTTACAGAATAGCTATGATACTCGAATTTAATGTTATATACGTTATCTTTTGTCTGAAATCTTCTAAAGTTACGAGTGTGTTGTTAGCTTAATATTTAACGTGTGATGTCGTGACTGTTTTAAGACTCAGCTGTTTGTATAATTTTGTTGTTAAATTAAGTATTTATAACTAGATGAATGTGAAATATGAATATAGTATTTTGTTTGAAGTCTGTATTTCTTATGAAAACTGTAATGTGGTAGAATTTGATAGACATACTGACGTATGCTTTGACGAGCCTTGTTTTACATACAAAAGCATTGTCTCAACTGTTGTTCGATCATCCGATGATGACATTGATCCCATTAACAAAGACCTAAGTAAGTTTCTAATAACTAACTATTTTAACTTTAATTAATTATCTATTGACAATTTAATTATTGAGTCGTATTTTAATGTTGTATTATGTATATGAATTATTCCGAATTTAATGAATTATTATTATTATTAATAAGTAGATATAACTATGTAACATATCAATCAGATAGTATTCAAAATTCTAAAAGTAAAACTACAGCAATTGTAAGACACACTTCAATTTCATATTATTGTATTGGAAACTTTTACGAACGCTTTTGTAAAGCTTCGGTTCTAGGTTTCAAGAAAGCTAACCGAGCTTTGAAAGCTAAAGCATGTCTCAATTACTTTCGTCGTATTGCCTGTAGAAACTTCAGAAAATGATATCGACGTCTTCCATTTAATGGATTGCAAAGTAATTTCGGATAGTTAAGATATTCAGCAGTAGAAAATATCCGTTAGACAAAAGCTTGTAACAATATTGAAAAGATGACGCTAACCCGTTATCTGCCTAGCTTCTTGAGAATAGTCTTCTTCCAGCTTCCGAACTTACCATCCATATGCATCTTGGTACCAGTATTTTGTTTGGAGCGACTGCAAATCTTAATTCCACCAGTAATAATATCGTTAATTAATTTTTAGTTTGGTTTTATAATTTTGTGGTAATACTTAAATACTTTTTCTATCTTTCTTTATTTTTAGTTTCTTTATAACATGGCACTCATTGGTAAGACTAGTTATCAGGCTTTCGTGCGCCTCACCATCAGTGAGGATAGTCTGATCACCAAGTTTAGGGAAACGCTTTACAATAATGACGATGATGATGCTGAATGCCTCTGGAGATCAAGTAACTTCAGTATCAACGTTCAGGATGAGTCTGTAAAAATCTGAACGAACGCAGCTGTATCACTGGTGTACGTGACCGCCAGCCCTAAAACATTTGTCTACGTGACGGTTGATAGCCACGAATTATGTTACAGAAATTTAGAAGTCGTGATTGGAAGTTTATTCCTCTGGGTCTATAACTTATAGAAGTTATAGACCCAGACAACAAACAAAAAAAACTCCTGCTGCTGTGATTGCAGAATAAAGTATAGACTTTATTCTGCAATCACAGCAGCAGCAGCTTTATTTGTTGTAACCATTGATACAGCTCTTGCGATTGTAGCTTCTGATTTTTCATTTGTTACTTGCTCCTGCTGAATAATTTTCCCTTGTTCAAGGAAATCTTTTAAAGTTAAGAAACTCGAGCAAAGTAAAAACTGTGATTTTGATTCCATTCATTTCTACAAACTGTATTCTCGGTAAAAATTAATTTTACTTAGGAATAAAGTAAAGCTTTAAGGAATTCTAACTAAACAGATGAAATTCTTACTATCTACTTCTGTTTTAAGGAATTTGTCTTTGAAGAAATGTTTTAGTAATTAAATTCTAATTCTGTTTGATCCTTTCGCTGAATTGTTTTAAACTTAACATTACTTTTTTATTAGATTTATTTCGTAGAAATTTCAGACGGTTATATTTAAATGAGTTTCAAACTACGAATAAGTAGTTATATCGGCTTATTTTAGTACTTGTAAGGGTTTTATAATATAGGTACGGAACTTTAAAATGTGTAACTTACCATAGAGTCCGATGCATTGAGCAATCCAATCCCACAAACAGTTATCATTATCACACCCATATCCACTTGGCATCGCTATCACAAATTATCACAAAACAAAACACGAAAAGTCAATACACGCCACTTACAAACCGTAACATCTTCACTAAATCACGCCATATTGGAATCCCATAAAAGCAAAAATCCAATTCCATTTTCGAAATTCAATCCTCAATTGGCGGGGTTTATTTGACGTTTGTGTTTTTTTATTTTATTGCTGTGGAATTATTTGACGAGGCACAGGCGACACGCCTGCGCGGCTATCCCGACATTTCGCGACTGAGCAAAGCGTCCGTAGAGTTCACAGTACCTGTTACATTTCGGATGGTTTGGCGCTTGCGTACTACTGAACGAGTACGGAACCATTAACAGAGGCGTTTATTATTAAGTTTGCATAATAGTCGTTGACAATTTCTTGATTGTTAGTTAGGATGCAATTAGAACCGTAGTCGGATTGAGCGCGTCATTCGCCATTTCCGCTTGTTCTATTTTTGCTCGATACGACTGGATCTGTTTTCTCCTTCGTTAAGCCGCTTTGTCAATCACGAAGACTTTGGTCTTTGATTGACAAAGCTGCATGAAAAGCTTCTCCAACAATTTGGGAATAAATTGAAAGGTCGCAGTTCAGTTACCTACATACCGTACAACTGTACCTACGGCTGTTTGCTATTATTTTTTCTTTGTACTTAATATGCTTCCTCAAGATTTATATCGCCACTTATTGGACTTATAGGATATTGGACCGGATGCAAACGATAATTACCCAACTTCAATAAGGCAAAACAAATTGTGGGCATAGTATACCTCCTTGCGGAATACCTAACATAAGTTTATCAAAGACAGAAAAATGCTTGTCAACACGAACTATTTAGTAGCAATCGCAAATCCAGAAACTAACCAGGAAATAAAGAAAAGAATCCAGCTTTTGATTGCACGGAAGTTCACGGAAAGGTAAGATGTCGTGGTAAGTATATGATTTTGAAAGCGTTTCAAGCATCTAGCAATAAGAACAATACTTTGCTGTAACTCATAAAATAAATAGTAAAAACACATATTTGATAGGCAACTAGTAAAAGAGGTGATTTTTTTACCATATATTTTCCCAGCACTATCTCACTGGAGGAAATGGTAATGCAGAGGCAAATAGTAGCAGGTTCAATGTTGAAACAAAACGCGATTAATACCTCCTCGATGAAACGGTCAAAACGTTTTGGAAACATTAATTGTGCGTACAGCTAAGGAGTGCAATTCCCTGCCAGCTTCTGTGTTTCCTGATAGGTACAACCTGGTACTCAGTCAAGAGTGAATAGGTTACTTCTAGGCAAGCGTGCTCCATCTTCGAACGCATCATCGCTAACCATCAGGTGAGATAGTGGTCAAACGCGTACCTATGAATAGTAAAAAAGAACCGGCATTTTTCTTCTGAAATTAAAGAGTTGGTATGCTCAGTATATTAGATACAACTACGTACAATGATATTTACTTCAAAGGTCACGTCCATCCGAGACAAGCGCCCCTGAGTGTCATTATATTAGGCCTGACCTCGAGACGAGAGACCAGGTTGAAATGTTTCATGTCCCTGATAATACCTAGGTAATGTAGGTACATTAGCACTAACGTCATACGTTGGGAAATTTTCAATCTATACTAATACTCGCTTCTGCCAGCGGCTTCGCCCGCGTGCATTTAGGAAATTACCCCAAAGAGGGCCACCCTTATCATCTAGGGGTATAAAAATAGACTACGACCTATTCTCAGACCTACCAAATATACACAAAAAAAATCATATAAATCGGTAAAGCCGTTTCGGAGGAGTTTGAAAACAAACACCGTGACACGAGATTTTTATATATTAGAGAGAAGACTAGCTGACTCGGCAAATGTTGTTTTGCCATACAAAAAAAAAGTACCCTACCATCTATTCTCATATCTACCGAATATACACATAAAATTTCATATAATTCGGTCGAGCCGTTTCAGAGGAGCTCGGTAGCAAACATCGTGACACGAGATTTTTATATATTAGATAGAAAATCAGAAGATAAATAAAGCTGAAGAGTTTGATTGTTTGGTTGAACGCGGTAATCTCAGGAACTCCTGGGTCGAATTGAAAAAGCCAAAGAGTAGAATTCTCTGCCGGAGTCTGTGTTTCCTGCTAGCTACAACCTGGGAGTCTTTAAGTCAAGAGTCAATAGGTTACTTCTAGGCAAGCGTGCTCCATCTTCGACCAAATCATCGCTTACCATCAGGTGAGATAGTGGTCAAACACGTGCCTATCAATAGTAATCTTTTAGTGTTGGATAGCTCCTTTGTCGAGAAAGGCTATAGGCTGTATAACATCATGCTACGACCAATAGGAACGGAGCATTCATGAAAAATGTGGCGTAGACGACGTTGCGCGGGCCAGCTAGTCTTCAATATGTACACATCACATATACATGTAGTGCAAAAAACATTATGCTGTCTGGAAGAGGAATCAGAGATGTCGGTTTGCCCGCCACACATCCTCTTGAGAAAGAGTCAACGTGCGACCATCAAAAAAAATATGAAACGGAGACAATGAAGATAGACAAGTCCCGGAGAAACGATTAAGTTGCTTTGGATCCCGCAACTAAATTTATCAGAAAAGATACCAGCCAGAAACCAGTTTAATACCTTTGAGTCAGTCGAAAAGGAAGCCGTTGAGTCAGAGCTCAAAAATCAGAATTGCACAAGACATACGGCGATGTGCCACCGGTATATGGTGAACATCCCACCCACACGCACAAAACGTTTTGGGAACACATTCATTGTGCGTACAGCTAAGGAGTAGTATTCCCTGCTAGAGTCTGCGTTCCTGACAGCTACAACCTGCGAATCTTTAAGTCAAGAATGAATAGGTTACTTTTTAGGCAAACCTGCTCCATCTTCGACCACATCATCGCTTACCGTCAGGTGAGATGGTGGTCAAACGCCACAACTATCAAAAGTAAAAAAGAAGAAAAAACTGGCCAAGTGCGAGTCGGACTCGCGTGCAAAGGGTTCCGAACGAATTTAATTTTTTTAACATGTTATTTTAACACTACAGACTTCTAATAGGTTTTCCTGTAATCTTTAGGTAAAGATCTATTATCTCCATTTTTTTTTTTAATTTTAGGCTCTGTAGTTTCGGAGATAAGGGGGGAATGGTCATTTTTCGTCTAATTTCTTGAATTACTTCAAAACCATTTATTTTAAAACTATGAAAAAAAAATATTATTAAAACCCTCACAGCAAGCCCTTTCATTTGATATGTCACACGATATTGTTCAAAAAACTTTTTTTTTTCAATTTTCTAGTTTGTAGTCCCAAAGGTTACCCCCTAATAAAAATTTAATGATTTACACAACGCGTCCGTATTTGGGTCATAGAAGTCCATATGTGTACCAAATTTCAACAGAATCGGTTTAGTGGATCCGGAGAAAACTGGCTGTGACAGACGGACAGACAGACAGACAGACACCCGAGTGATCCTATAAGGGTTCCTTTTTTTCGGAACCCTAAAAACACAATAGAATAGAATAGAATACTCTTTATTATGTACACCATATAAGTTACAATCACCACACAATTTTTACTTTCAGTTATTTTCACTTCTCTTGCTCATTGCCATCAACAGGACAACAAGCGTACCGGACGCAGCGTTGGAAGACCTCCCACAAGGTGGACTGATGACCTGGTGATGGTCGCGGGTAGCCGATGGATGCGAGACGCACAAAAACGGGTGTTATGACTATTAGGGGAGGCCTATGTCCAGCAGTGGACGTGTCTCGGCTGTTATGATGATGGTATATCCAAGTAAACTAATCAAAATACCAATAAAAATACAAGTTCAGGGATTTCCTAAAGAGTTTCGGTTTAAGGACTGTAAAGGCTGTAAATGGGCAATAAAATATTGGATTTTATAGCTTCAATGGGCTGTAAGTGGCCATAAGTTATACATAAACGGCTTCGGTTAACAGTTGCTTCCTAAATTGACACTTCCAGCTAACACGGTGTGGAAAGCAAATATTTCTCTTTGTACTGAGGACGGGCAAATCTTTTAACATCTGTGTGCCCGTCGCTGACAAAGTAATCTCTGTGGAAGCACATTGTGTTGGTGAAGTTCACCAACACAATGTGCTTCCAGGTGAACTACGGAGCTAATGTATCTAGATTGAATTGTATGAGCGGAATTAGAAGGAGAGATAAGAAGATATAAATTTATATGACGACAGTCAATTGGGTACACGCAAATAAATTAAAAAAAACTGGCCACGTGCGAGTTCATCATTTTAAAACAAATGGTTTTGAAGTTATTCAAGAAATTAGACGAAAAATTACCATTCCCACCTTATCTCCGAAACTACGGAGCCTAAAATTTTGAAAAAAAAAATGGAGATATTAGATCTTTACCTATAGATTACAGGAAAACCTATAAGAAGTCTACAGTGTAAAATTAACATGTTAAAAAAATTAAATTCGTTCGGTACCCTTTGCATGCGAGTCCGACTCGCACTTGGCCAGTTTTTTTTTTATGTGATAAAATTCTCAGACTTCTTCCTTTACTTGTGCTAAACCTTGTTTTTTGCCAAATTTCATGATTCTGACCCATAGGGAAGTCCCCTATAGATTTGATTCCCTTGTGAGCGTCAACGACAAGATTGCGTTGACTTAGAAGTTTAATTTTTTTTACTGCTCTAAGGGGTATCAGACCTGAGTGTTTGATATTAATTTCAGCATGATGCCTCCACGCATTCTTGAGACTGGTCGTTGGTCTTGACAGACGGACACCAAAGTGATCCTATCGCTAAGGGTTCCTGTTTTGTCCACTAAGGTACGGAACAATAAACATGCGTGACTCGCGGCTGCGCCAAAAAAAAACATTAAAGAAATGCTGCCAGACAGATACTGTCTGACAAGTGGTCCTGTCCTGATGATGCAGCCGACGATGGACCACGCTTACCTAAAAAAACCTATTCACTCTTGACTTAAACACCTCCAGGTTGTAGCTATCAAGAAACTGATACAAATAATATCATAGATGGAATCTGAGTACCTATTTCAGATCACAATAGCTTAGGTGGGCCCCTTTCACACATTGATGTTGATGTATGGTGGCCTAAAAGGTTAATATAAAAGGTCATGCAAGGAAAAGTAGTACAAAAGCCGTGGAAGTGTCTCCGGCACAGATTGTGATCTTCAGGAGTTCGTACAACTTTATTTTCATGTCTCTTTTGGTGTGACACTCGATTCAAGTGACTATAAGAATCAAAATTCGTTAGCAATGAAAAGCAGCCAAGTGTGAGTCGGACTGTCACACGAATGGTGCCGTACCATAAACCGAAGAAAAACACGCTTCCTATATGGAAGTCCCCTTTAATTTATAATTTAATTAAATTTTTATTATTTTGTTGTTATAGCGGCAATAGAAATACACACTCTGTGAAAATTTTAACTGTCTGCGTATTACGGTTCTTGAGATACAGCCCGCTGACAGACAGACGGACGGGCGGACAGCGGAGGCTTGTAATAGGGTTCCGTTGTTTACCCTTTGGATACGGAACCCTAAAAAGGAGGTGGGTAGGTAAGAAGCTATCCTTTGTATAATATAATAAAATATGACTAGACACTTACCTACAAAATACCTACTTCGTAGTTAAGTTCGTATGTCTCTCAGCGGGCTGTATCTCAAAAACTAAAAAAAAAGAAGAATAACAACAAATAATACAAAATTAAGGTTTATTCCTTCATGTGCGAGTCCGACTCGCACTTGGCCGGTTTTTGCAGTAATTTTCACTAAGTCTTTTCACCTAATTGTCTATTCTGTGTTTTATATGTTAGCTGTCAGGAGACTCATGAACAAGTGCTTATTACATCTATATAGAATAGGTACCTACTATCTATAATAATAATCTATACTTTAGAGGCATGCGGTACAGAGAGTAAAGTTCCGCAAACCTCCATTAAAAAGGGAGGATCCTCCGACCGGACGGTTTTTGTGTCCTGTGTGGGCAACTGCCCGATAGTTGATATTCGGGTTGATGTATATGTTCAAATCGCACGGTAAACTCTGCTTGCGCTATGCAGGATTTCGACGTAGCAGTTCGCTGCTAGTAGGATAGACGGCATCGCGGTTCTTTTTGTTGCAATGTTGATTTGATCCGTTGGTTTTTCTTGTAGCGGCATTGATGCCGCTACAGAACTAATATGATAAAGCTGAAGCGTTTGTTTGTTTGTTGTAACTAAAAATATTTTAGTGTTGGATATGGATAGCCCATTTATCAAGGAAGGCTATAGGCTTTATGAGCGGAGCATTCATGAAAATGTGACGCAGACTAAGGGGTCAGCTAGTATAATATGTACCTATATTAAACTAAGCCTTATGAAAAACGCTAGATTGTGCTGAGTGGTCTATGTTGATGTTCTAATAGATAAGTAATATAAGTTTTGGGTAAGCTACCTGTTAGATACGTACTGTTATGCAATAAATGCTGCCGGATTTGTAGGAAGCAAGCAATCAATTTAACGGGAATCGGAGTCGAGGTAACTGGTTTGTCACAGCAATTTCCGTAATCTGAGTTCTCACGGAGTAAGTCATTACACAGACCGGTACTGAAGGAAATACCAATAATTGTTTGTAGGTATTGTGCTTAGGTATACAGTTTCTCAGACGAAGCCTGTTGCTGAGTGCGCTTACCTCCGTGGCTTGTTTATAAATAAATAAAGAAAAATACATTAATTTGACGACAGTCCAGGTAGACATAGGTACCTACCTACCTACCTACTTACATAAATAACATAAAAAATCCGGCAAATAGTGTGTCTGGATCCACACACATGACCTACTTATCCAGTACCTAACATTTTTTAGGTTGGTCGACGTGTGTTACTGTAAGTAGTTTTCTTTTTAACTCGTTATATATTAGTAGGTACTTTATTGTGAGTATTTTTTTTCATTTACCCGAAAACCACGGTTTTGTTTTTTGGGGCGGGACGACGACGACACAAGTCTCAATCAAAAATTACCACTAAAAAAGGTCACCAAAATGTAAGAAGTCCGATTTGACAGCTGAGTAGAGAGGGATAGGCTTTAGCACTAAGTGCGAAAGAGATTTATTTTTATGTCTCTTTCATACTTACTAGTAAAGCAATGTTGTATCCTGCTGTCAAAACGGGCCTTTTATTGTTATAGTGACAACTATAAAGCTTATTATTTCGCAAACGGATCTCTGAATCGAAAAATGGTCTGAACATACCTACCCTAAATATTTTTGAAATCAATATCCTTACATACACCGCGTTCTTAATGTTATCCATAAACTTTAGCAAACGCGTCTATAAGTAGCTTTAATAACAAAGCAAATCAAACAAAGGATAGGAAAGTACTTAAAAAGGCTTCGTTACAAAGTTATTTGTAATTTAATTTAATTGAGCTATGCAGTATGAAAGGGTCTAATTGTGCAATTAAAATGCTATTTAAATTTCATTTGTTTTTCGTTGCCCATTCGGATAAAGAGGCATGCATATCGGATGATTTACGTCAAGGTAAAAAAAATACAAAAATAATTAACAAAAAATAAGAATTGTAGTCGGGGTGAGTCAGATAGAGTGAAAAGGGTTTTGTTATTGGCATAAACTTTAATGAGTCGTACAATATAACTGATACACTGTGACGACACTCAAGCCAGAATTACCCATCTCCGCCATACTTCTGTATGACAATATACTAAAACTAATAATATTCTACCAACATAACCAGCAGCCAATCAGTGGCTAGAATTCTGACAGCTCTGCTGCTATAGGTCGGCGCAAAGCGCATGAGCGACAGTGCGTTCGGATACGCACTAGGGACTGTAACGTTCAGGAGCCTTATCTCGACCCATACGACCAGGGAGACGTTTGGATACATCCGCTATAGAATTGATTAATGTGTCCATAATGAAAAATGCTTATTTCCATGTTCTGAATACCCGGAACACGGTGTATAAAATACTTCAGTTAATGAGTGACTGAAAGACAAGAAAGACAACGCAAAGAAGAAACAATTGGTCGTAGAAAGCTGAAATTAGTTATGTAGGGTTCCTTGGGGAGTGTTGGGGAGCAAGAGAGAATTTCCCGAAACTCCTACGGGAACGAAAAAAACGATATTTGCGAACAAAGTCGCGGGAAAAAGCTAGTGTTAGGTATTTATTTCCCCATCTCTTATAGGCATCAAATAAGCATCATTAGTAGTTTATGATCGTGTCAGACGCCCGGACAAAATAAATGAGTTAATCTCTTAGGGACGGCTTTGCCCGCGCACGTGTATCGTTCAGCCTCGACCTTGCCGCCCAGCCAGGGTGGGTAGACAGTCTGAAGGGGCTTCAGTGATCGGACGAAACTAGAAACTAAGTGGGAAACAAAGGAATATTATAAACACGTGCTCATTAACCTTAGATATCATTTTTAGGGTACCGAACAAAAAACGGAACCCTTATAGGATCACTCGGGTGTCTGTCTCTCCGTCTGTTACAGTCAGTTTTCTCCGGATCCACAGGACCGATTTTGTTGAAATTTGGTACCTACACATATGGACTTCTGTAACCCAAATACGGACACGTTACACGTAAATTATTAAATTTTGAGTATGGGGGTCACTTTTGGGGGAAAAACTAGAAAATTAAAAAAAAAGTTTTTTGAACAATATTGTATGACATATCAAATGTCACTTAAGTCATACGTAAGGCTTACTGTGAGGGTCTTAATTATATTTTTTTCATAAGTTTAAAATAAATGGTTTTGAAATTATTAAAGAAATTAGACGAAAAACTACTGAGCCTAAAAAAAACTTGAGAAGTGTCAAGGGACACCCGGATGGAACGAAGTTCGGAGAAGTAATTAGTGAAGGAATTGTATTTTTTTTTAAGTTATAATAATATTTTTTTTTATTATTAACAAATATAATGTAATATAAACTGAATCAGTAGTCTCAATTTTAGACCCTAACCTACCCTACCCACCGTACCTACCCTGCCTACCCTGCCTGCCCTGCCTACCCTGCCTGCCCTGCCTACCCTGCCTGCCCTGCCTACCCTGCCTATCCTGCCTACCCTGCCTACCCTGCCTACCCTGCCTACCCCTGCCTACCCTGCCTAGCTTACAAATATAATGTAAACAGAAATAGAAAGACGAAACGAAAATAACTGGCTTGCTTTCTATGAGAGAGAGAGAGAGAGAGAGAGAGAGAGACAAACAGAGAAACACGCGCACGTCGCACGGCTTACAACTATAGCAAAAATTGTCGTTACAACTTTTCGTGAGAATTTTTTCCGTCTAGCCCCCTTTCACAATGCGCGATAAGGAACTTCGTTCCAATTTCGAAAAAAAATGGAAATAATAGATCTTTATACCTATAGATTACAGGAAAACCTATAAGAAGTCTATATTGTTAAAATAATATGTTAAAAAAATAAAATTCGTTCGGAACCCTTTGAGTAGACGCGAGTCCGACTCGCACTTGGCCAGTTTTTTTGTAAATTATCTACATCATCTGCCTAGCCTTTTCCCAAACTATATTGGGGTTGGCTTGCAGTCAAACCGGATTCAGTTGAATACCAGTATTTTACGTGGAGCGGCTGCCTACCAGATCTCCACAACCCATTAACTGGGGAACACGGTACTTCTTGCTTGACAAGACCTGGAGTCAGATATATGGCATCTGAAAATCCGTAACGACTGCCAAAGATCTCCATATGACAGCCGGGCCAACGACTTAACGTGCTTTCCGGGCCAACGACTTAACGTGCTTTCCGAGGCACGGAGGAGTCTCGGTATGTTAAGATGTTCCCCCATCCACAGACCGACATCGGGAAGCGTTGCTTAACCTTGAAGATCGACCCGTGCGGCTGTTATAGTTTAGCCACGAGCTCCTCCATGTTAATTATCCACAGTTGACTTAAAGAATTATACACCGTCACATCACACAAACTAACATTTGGAACCTATAACAGGAATATATTTGGCCCCTTTTATATATGTGTCCCCACACATATATAAAAGGGGCCAAATATATTCCTGTTTTGGGTTAATGAAAAATCTGTAATTTTAGACTATCCTTCTTTACAGGCTCTTTAATACATTATTATTTCTCTCTCTATTCCATCTCTTGATTCGTCTCTATTTCTCTCTCTATTCCATCTCTTGATTCGTCTCTATTTCTCTTTCTATTCCATCTCTTGATTCGTCTCTATTTCTCTTTCTATTCCATCTCTTGACTCGTCTCTATTTCTCTCTCTATTGCATCTCTTGACTCGTCTCTATTTCTCTCTCTATTGCATCTCTTGACTCGTCTCTATTTCTCTCTCTATTGCATCTCTTGATTCGTCTCTATTTATCTCTCTATTGCATCTCTTGACTCGTCTCTATTTCTCTCTCTATTGCATCTCTTGACTCGTCTCTATTTCTCTCTCTATTGCATCTCTTGATTCGTCTCTATTTCTCTATCTATTCCATCTCTTGATTCGTCTCTATTTCTCTTTCTATTCCATCTCTTGATTCGTCTCTATTGCATCTCTTTCTGAAGAGATCTACAGGTTTATTTAGAAGTGCGTGGTCATATTTAAGGGTGTTTTCATTCGGTTACTTTAGAGGTAACCAAGGGAACCCTATTACTAAGGCTCCGCTGTCCGTCCGTCTGTCTGTCTGTCAGCGGGCTGTATATCAAAAACCGTAATAGGTAGACAGTTAAATTTTCACCGATTGTGTATTTCTATTGCCACTATAGGAAGCGTACAGAAACTATAGGTGGCAGCACAAAAATGTCACTGTCAAGTATATAACAAGTATAAAATTCGGAATAGCTGCGCTGTGGGTATGTAGGTATAAAGTAGTCTGTAATGTTAACCTATTTTTTATCCTTTTTAATGTCCTATACCCAGCTAAGGGTACCCGCGGTTGAAGCAACCACAACAAAGAAGCCACTTTCATTTCAGAACCCATTTTTTTCCAATGAAATTATCCCAGTGCTTTACGGAGATAATTTCTCCTTAATCTGTCGTGCCTACAGCCAGAATACCCCATCTGTACCCCAATAGATAAGAACGCAGTTAGCGGATGGGGCCTTTCGTCCATTCAACGGGGAAAATCCTTTGTGCTCGGATTCTTTGCATCCATTCAGAAGAGAATAGCCCCTCGCAGCGGTTATTCTAAAATGATTACCTGAAAAGTGGTTCTTTTTTCAGGGGTATTTAATGGATGATGTTAAAATTTTCTATCACAATTTTTAAGTAGGTATCTAATGCTATTTCAAAATTATTTCGCAAGTTGATTGGCTGTCGAATGTTTTTACAGTTGAATGTTAGCTTGTCAGCGGTTTAACAGAATCCGGGGTTAAAATTAACCTAATTAAAATCTTTAGATGATTTACTTAATTAAAAATTTAATAAACGACTCATAATAAGCCATAGGTATACGATGGTGAAAGTTAGTCTGTAACTACCGCTACGTCTTCATTTTTGTAAGCAAGCTGTTTACCTTAAATAAGTAGGTATCAACCTATAGGGTATCTACTCTATACAAACTTCAAAACTTCGGCGCTGTTAATGTTTGGCTTGTTTGTGCAAATTTTTGTTGCTTATCACTATGGTAGGCGCCAGATAAATGTTCAATAACGGTCATTGACCCACATACATTTATTGACTTTTAATAAAGGCAATAAATGTATGTGGGTCAATGACCATTTATATGAACCCTACCCTATCTGGCGCCTACCATCGTGATTAATATATCAAAAACAGAAATAAAGACAATGCTGTCCTGAATCGACTTCTATCGTCATCGTTCTCTAGTAATGAAAATGGTTCATTACTTATTTTTCGCGTATCTACGATGGTATATTAGGAAATCGTCAATGTACTTTATTGCAAGGTTATCTAGCGCCTACGATAAAAACAATCACTTGATCTAAAAGTACCCACCCAGTCATTTGTACCTAAGCAAATACTACAAAAACGGAAACAACAGGTATCTTATTCTTCCTGTTTTCCTTCGTAAGTGGAACTCTAAACGGTATTAATTCTCGAGTTGGACCCGCGCCAAGTCCGCAGCCAGGTGCAGGGAGATAACGTATGGATTTGAAGTTGGTGCCGCGACTTCTTGCCGCGAACTTGTCGGGCGGGAACTTCTCTTACCTATATCGCTGAATATTTGAACATTTAATTTCCGTGTTGAAATTAATGTGGAATATAGGTGAGAAGGCTGTGTAGATATTTAATGGAGTTATGCACACATAAATGTTTCGGGCAGTCAATTTTTTTTCGCGATTTCAGTATTGGTCCTTTAGTGAAAGTTGTTCATAATCATGAGTACAATGAACCCTTTAAGAGATATTACCCGTTGTATAGGGTAAAAATTGTATATTTTTGATTGTTCGGTTTACCAATTAAAATTATTGTCTTAATTGGTTCATTGGCTGAAGTTTTGATTGGAAGCCGACCCCAATATAATTGGGAAAAGGCTAGGCGGATGATGAATTGGTTCATTGTTTCTATCGTATTACCCACATAAGGGGTTTGGAGAGCAGCGGGTCTAAAAAGGCCACTTTACCAGAATCATAATATTAACCACACAACAATCTGTCAAATTTCATTTTCATCTTTATCGCTAACGCATTAGGTTCAAGGTTGATTGGGAAAATTTGACAGTGACGGGTAGCGTGATGTGCTTTCTGATTCTGCTAAAGTGGCCTTTTAAACCCCCAGTATTTTACATGGAGTGTGTGTGTGTGTGGAGTGGGTGGTCTTTGGAGTTCCTTGGTCGTGCCTTCTGGGGGTCTAAAAAGGCCACTTTAGCAGAATCAGAAAGCACATCACACTACCCGTCACTGTCAAATTTTCCCAATCAACCTTGAACCTAATGCGTTAGCTATAATAAAAAATTTAGTTTAAAAAACTATAACCCGACTACAGAAAAATAAAAGTGATCTGAAAAGTATGAAACAAGAAAATATTTCAGAAACAAATCAAGAGAGGTACAAAAATGGTGAAAGTAAAGCCATGGTCGCATGCCTGTATATCATGTGGGTGCCTGGCACACCTATAAAACTATAAAGGCATGCGACCACGGCTTTACTTTCACCATTTTTGTACCTCTCTTGATTTGTTTCTGAAATATTTTCTTGTTTCATACTTTTCAGATCACTTTTATTTTTCTGTAGTCGGGTTATAGTTTTTTAAACTAAATTTTTTATTTTATACTTTTCCGTTTTAAAAATCGTTTCTATTTATAACTGCACGTCACTATCATTTTAATTATGTACAACTAGCTATGCTCGTGACTTTGTTCGCGTGGATATGGGCGATAAAATGTAATGGTGATGCATAGATAAGATGTAAAAATTTATTTAGTTCTTTCTTGCTGTTTTCTGCATTTGCGGGTGACACTCAACCGTTCGTTGATTTTTTTTGTTATGTTCGGGTGTCATCCTTTAACAGGGGACAATGAAAAATTAGCAGAGGGTTGCCACCGCAGGCCAGTTAAAAAAGGGGAAAAAAATATTTTTTAATTTTATTATTTATTCTCACCAACTTGGTCTTGCGATTTCATACGTAAAAGTTACAAGTCTGAGTAGCTGTTAAACACAGTCATTCACAGAAAACATTGAACAATCTATTTTTATACCTATACTTTTAACATCACCTCCAATTTCTTCTTTTTATGTATTTCTACCATCACTCATTTATATCTACCTAATATTATACACACAAAAAACATAATCTGTAAACAAAATATTGGAATAACAAATCTGGACTCACCTTACACAAAACCACTATTTACTTTTGTTATCACTGTTTGGTATCTGCTTGACATCCGTATTCGCTACTGGGATCCAGCAGAATACCAGCATCAGGTATATTTACCTGGCACATGCTGAGTTGGATTCCCATTTGGTGCAGCTTGGAGACACACACACCGCACATTGGAGTGTATAAGTCATATATATTTTATGTAGGTAGGTAATCTGGCAAATTGTTTAGTTTAAGTATAAAATTAGTAATTGCCACTGTACATTCTGCCTTTTCTTTTTTTATTTGTTTTCATTTAATTATTTGTATTTTTAGTGTTATGTAACTGTGCTTGTGTATTGTGTTTTTTTCCTTGTTCCAAATAAATATTTTATCTATCTTATCTATCTATCTGTCCGAGATGAGGGGTAAAAAATTTCGAAAAATGGCTTGTGACTTCCGTCACCGCGCAACGCATAAACATTTCGGGGTGCCCCAGGTGTCAGCCATGCTAGCTACGCCACTGTTGCTGAAGTCGGTCTGTGGATGGTTGATCGTCTTTTCTTATCATACTAAGACTCTTGCGTGCTTCGGAAAGTACTTAAATCCGTTGGTCCCGCCTGTTGTTTGTAGACATTTGACAGTCGTTACGGATTGTCAGAAGCCAGAAAATCTGACACCAGTCTGGCCAAAAAGTACCGCATCCAGTTATAGCGGTGTGGTATTCAGCTGGATCCAGTTTGTCTGGATGCCGAACCCAATATTTTTGGGAAAAGGTTGGACAGATGATGAAGATTTAGAACATAGATAGATAACCATGTCTTGTCTTAAAACTCAAAACTTTGTCTTGTCTTAAAAGTCGCGACGAACCTATCACGGGGCTTTGCCCCTCACTACGGATGATAAGCCGTTAAGGCCTGCGGGTGACCTAATGTTGCCAGGTTTCCGCATAAAACCGGAAATTTGATTTTCACTGAAATTAAATGAGTCAAAGTTCTTTAATATTTAGTATATTAAAGAACTTTGACTCATTCAATTTTATTTATCTATTATAAGTTAAAACGGTTTAATGTTGTTACCTACTGGTCATAAAGTTAATATTAGTCAGTAACATCAGGAGACTGTTCGCAAAATTCGCGCTTTAACGTAGAGATATAGGATACCAATCCGACTTATAAACATATATAATTATTATTATTATTTTAAAGATACAAAATCATAAGTAACATAAGTTGTCAGCCTTTTCATCCCATTTAATACGGCTAATTATCAATAATGATCTCTAAGAATCTCGGGGCTAACTGATAAAAGCCACACGAGACGATCTTCTCGGTTAAACAACGTATGCTAAAACTCCTCCGTGCCTCAGAAAGCAAGTTAAGCCATTGGTCCCGCCTGTTATTTGTAGATTTTTGGCAGACGTTACGGATGGTTAGAAGCCAGAATTTCGGACACCAGGTCTGCCAAGAAGTACCGCGTTACCCTGTTTCTCGGTTGTGGAGATCTGTCGCACCACGTAAATTACTGGTATTCAGCTGCGGAACGCTGGGAAAAGGCTGGATAGATATAATATATACATATCTATCAGCTGGCTGCGACTTTCCAGTTTTAAGACCTGGCAAACTTATACGGGTCTATCTTTTAACAGCTTTAGCTTATTATAAGTTAGGTTACATGTGTTCGCAGACATGGGCGAAGTTCCTTATTCCGCGAAGAACACTGCTAAATTCAGATCAAACTAAGAATGCTATCCATCGACCTTGCAGTTGATCTGGCAAAATATCAATTCTGTTACATATATCGATAAATCCCTAACGACAAGATAAGAAAATGTTTATTTTTCTTTTGCTACGTTTCAAAAGTTTCACAAATAACTCCACAATATGTAATGTTCTGGTGTTATTTCCATGAGCTGGTAGTACTATTTTTGTTCAATAGATGGCGCTACGTGTGTGTATTTACTTTACGTAATGAAAATTAATGTTAAATTCACATATCTTTTGATAGAGCGAACCGATTCGGATGACACAAAACCTTAATTTTGTACTTTGAGCTACAAAATTACAATTGATAAAAGTTATCATTGCATTCGTTTTATACTTTCCAAGTGCTTTGAACAACTAAGCAGACAAACGGTCACAAAATTAAATGCTGGAAGTGGTTTCTGTTAGTACCTATTCCTGGCTATAATATTTTATTTTAATGTACAACAACGACTCTTCTACAGATTCTACATAGATACTTATTCAGTAATACTCACTGTCGCTTGTTTGTTAACAATTTATACATATTTATTTACTTAGACAATACAATATATATACATATTTGTAAAGTGCTCGTTAAGACCTTTCCTTTGATACCAAACATGTTATGATGATCTCATTTTTTTTTCAGAGTCAGAAATTTACGTGTATTTTTTTAAAATGCGACACTGACTGAGATAACGGCGCCGCAGCGCGCCTGCAGTATACAACATATATTTATACACGTTGCGTATGAGTTGCTATCATTTTTTGGGCAGGCGCACACTCGACGAATTTAAGCATTTTTAGCTATGGAACACAGTGAGAGGCCCGTTTTACGGGTCGAGGGGTTGCCAAGGGCAGGGTCGTGACCGCTCACCACGTCCCATTACGGGGACGAAGCGACATCAGAGACGAAAGCATGGCGTGATTTATTTCGACGCTAACACCATCTATCGAGCTTCAAAAAAATTCGAAACATAAATATTTCGCTTTATGTATTTTTCTTCTAACTACTGGCATAACAAATCGTAAAGATTTCAAAAATTTGAGTAACTTCGCGTTGGTATCACTTTGATCATGTTTTTCACTAAATTGTACAGCCACGTCGCGCGAAGTGCAGGCTCGCTTTTACTTGTTTGTTAGCAATTTAAACATATACGTTGACTTAGACAATCTGATATACATACATATTTGTAATGTGCTCATCAAGACCTTTCTTTTGATACCAAACATATCACAATTATCTGAAATTTATTTTTTTCGTGGACAGAAATTTACGTGCCAACTCCATCATTATACATTTAGGAATAATTTATATAGCCTATGTCACCCGGAACGTTTTTAAGAATCTATTGATACCTCAATCATAAAAATCGGCCCAGTGGTTTAGGCGCAAGAGTGGAACATAGTTATATACATACATACATACATACATACATAGACTGCTAAAATCATTACCCTTCCTTTTGGCTTTGCCGTAGTCGGGTAAAAATGAGCATTTTTAGACCCGGTGATACCTACCTACTCAGCTGTATCCAAATAGAATAGAACCTGCCCTCAAAATAGTTGGAAAAGTGCTAAAAAATTTGCGTCTACTGAGTCAAGCCCAAAGTAAAGTCGGCACGCTTTTAATTAAGTATATTAAAAACTAGCTGACCCGCGCATCTTCGTCTGCGACACATTTTTCATTAATACTCCGCTCCTATTGGTCGTAGCATGATTTTATATCGCCTATAGTCTTCCTCGATAAATGGGCTAACCAACACTAAAATAATTTTTCAATTCGAACCAGTAGTTCCTGAGATTAGCGCGTACAACCAAACAAACAAACTGCAGCTTTATAACATTAGTATAGATTGGCAACTTTTTCTCCTGGCTGTCCCAGGAGTGTGATGTTTTTTTCCACCTGCTTAAAGCGCCATCTATTTTTCGTAACCAAGAGTCAAACTAGCTATACGCTTTTGTAAAACTAGCACTAGATGGCAGTATTAGTTGCTGCCCACCTAATTAGTTACTTCTTGAAAACCTAGATAGCGCTTTTTTCGAGCACTTTTTTCTAAATCATAGTTCTACTAAAAAAAAAATGAAGTGCTAGTTGGACTCGCACGAAAAGGATTTCCGAATGAAAACCAGACATCTTAGGCTGGTTTTCCTGTCACGCTGACAGTCGTCGCTGATGGGTCAATATTTATGTAGTTATAGGTAGCAGTTTTGAGTCGCGCTGACCGCTCAGCGCTGAAAGTTAGAAGTTCATACGTTTCGGCTGTCAGCGCGGACGATCAGCGTACGTTCAGCGCGACTCTAACGGCCCATTCACGACTTCGGTCTTAGCGGCGAGCGGCGCGGCAGGCGGCGCGGCGGCGACAAGCGGTGCGTTTTACACGCCACGTACCCTCAGTAGCGGCTAGCGGCAGCGGGCGAGGTGGGACGTATTTAGGTAGTCGGAACGTGCTCAAAATTATGGCGTTATCAAAATTATCACTTCTGTGTTTAGAAAGCAGTATATTTTTAAAACAAGATATTCTTAATATGAGAGGAGTGCACGAACTGAATGAAGATCGATATTTAAATGGCGAATTTCGTGACCTATATGAAGATTACAGAAAATATCCGGACAAGTTTTATGAGTACACAAGAATGAGTGTGGAAACATTTGATTATATTCTGCAGCACATATAGATGCAGCTGTATATTTAAAACAGCACATCAGATCCAAAAGGGTCTAACTTTTTTTGTATATGAGTTCGCCGCCGAGTCCGTCACACCTACACCGCTATCCGCGCCGCTCTGTTTCGTGGCGTCGCGCTCATTAGCTTGTACTTTTGATCTCGCCGCTCCCCGCACCGCGCGCCGCTGCAGCGATTCGCTCCGACAAAACCGCGCGCGTTTTCGCTATGAGCGGCGACTCGTGGCGTGCTTTAAACATTTTCATACATTTGTTCTTATCGCTCGCCGCCCCGCACGCCGCCGCCGCTCACCGCGGTAAGGTCGTGAATGGGCCGTAAAACCAGCCTTAGTCTAGTCAAAAAGTGCTTTTTTGATCAACTTTTTTCAGCAGTCTCTGAAAAATATGAATGCGGTGTCATTCGATTCGGAAGAGCGTGTAGATGATTTTTGAAAAAAATAAAGTAACGCTCGAAAAACTTACAAAACTTACGAACAATTTACTAAAAAAAGAAAGAAGGGTTTGGTCGTTTGCAAATATCTCAAAATCTGATCAATGTTTTCTAAATCTAAAAAAAAAGATTCGAAAAGAGGAGGAAATTTCCTAAGAAAAAAATCCTGACTCTCGGAACTGTAGAACCAATATTAATAACTTTCCCAGAGGGGTGAAAAGACCACCGAAAACACCCGTTTTCGGTGGTCTTTTCACCCCTCTGGGAAAGTTATTAATATTGGTTCTGGCGTACCCTGGCTTTCGCAAGGCACGCCCGCTTCGGCCACTTTAACAATAAAATTGATTTATACTTATTAAATGTCAAAATAAAATAATAATTTTTCTATGATTAATTCAAATTTTTAATAAATTGAAAATATATTTTTTTTTGTTTTTCCAACGGGGATATATTTTGAAACCTTTTAAAAATCTCAGATTTATAGTTTAACAATTATCACATTTGCAATGTTCATGTTCAAGCAGAAGAAAATTGTTAATTAACTGTTGCATAATCGCGATAAAAACAAATTGCCGGCGAATTATTGTGCATTCATCTATCTATTTAGTAATTGCCTGATTTTTTTAATTTCTTTATTTTGATGTTTAATGTGTAAATCTATTTAATTGTTAGTGGCCGAAGCAGGCGTGGTTTGTGAAAGCAGAGTACCCGTTTTCGGTGGTATTTTCACCCCTCTGGGAAAGTTATAAATATTGGTTCTACAGTTCCAAGAGTTGGGACTTTTTCTTAGGAAATTTCCTCCTCTATTCGAATCATTAACCGACTTCCAAAAAAGGAGGAGGTTCTCAATTCGTTGGGTATATATTTTTTTATGTATGTTCCCCGATTACTCCGAGGTTTATGATCCGATTTCTGTGATTTGTGTGTTTTTGGTTTTGTTTCTGTTTTTTAACACCGTCTTCCGAAATTCCGGAACCTTAATTTCGGAAGTCGGAACATCTAAATAAAAAAATAAAAATGTGGAAATATTGATCCGATTTTGAGATATTTGCAAAAGACCAAACCCTTATTTTATAAGTAATCATCTTTTCATAAATCATCTACATGCTCTTCCGAATCGAATGACACCTCATTCATATTTTTCCGAGAAAGCTGAAAAAAGTTGACCAAAAAAGCACTCGTTGACTATTGTTTCTAAACGTAAAAATCATCCTCTGCATTATTTTATAATTCAAAATAGGGCAGAAGCTTCAGAGATAATGAGGAAGATACCGTAAATTTTCTTAAAATAACTAATAAACTAATTTTTTTTTTAATCTGGATTAATAGTCTAACTAAACCATTAAAAAAGGAAATTAAGAAAGAAAAGACTTTATTAATAATTTATTTCTGTAATTTTACAATCATTGGAAAATTTTTGGATGCAGTGTAAAATGAAAATTTTTCCCTGACTTTCCAGTTGTGACATTGATTTCGCTGACTAACCCTGATTGGGGGCCTTGGTGGGGCAGCCTCAGTAGTGGGCCTTGTGGCCGGTTTCCCCACACAGCACACAGCTGAGTGCTTCGACGCATTGGGCGCGGTCTTTTGGGCGGCGGCAGTCGGAGGTGTCGTCTCCCACGCACTTGTTTTCCCAAGCAATTCTGCTGAGAATGGCCGTAGAGCTGGCAACGGTGGTATTGGCCAACGATGTCGTTCTGGTGGGAAGTTTCTATTGTAAGTCCTGAGAGGCCAGATCTTAGAAATCTTGATGATAGGGTGGTGACCCTCAGTGGGGTCACAGACTATTAGCACCATGTCATAAGGTGCTCCACCACTTGGGGTTCGTGACAAAAAAATGACACTTCAATTTACAACACTAATTACCACTTACTAATATAAAACACAATCGCACTACTAAACACTATTTAACCTTTTGAACGCCAGAGCGAAAACGCATCGGCGCACCTCCCACGCCAAGCCACAAATTCAGCGCAAATACCTACAAAAAAAATAGGGATTCCAACATCCTATCTATAAGTTATCGATAACCAATTAATCGTTGCTTTTCTTCTCATATTTCGAAATAAAATATTACTTATTACATTATTCTTTTATTTAATTTGACCCTATTTCGTATCATACTATCGTTAAAAAGCGGTTACAAAGTTCTAAACAACCTAAAAGCACACAGAACTACAAACGAATAAATCAAAGGATAAGGTACATCACTAATCTCGTTCGTGACGTCATGCGCCGTCGGGAAGAGCCGACTCTGGCGTGGCTGGCACGACATTTGACAACTTCTACGCATGCGAGTAGTGATGTGACATTGTGGGACAGAATAAATAATGATCATATAGGTAGCATTTAACAAAAATTTACTCAATTTACTAATAATAAGTCAGATTCTTCATAGCTTGGCAAACTTATGTCATCTAAGTCCTTCTGCTGTCGCACTTTTCATAAAACGTTCAGTTAATTCACTTAAGTTACTGACCGCTTCTCTTCTGGCACTCGATCTCGATCCAGAATATTCAGATACGAATAGTTTTCATTTAAAAAATAATTGTCGTAGTAATAGTAAGGTACTTTTAATAAAATATTTCACAATTTTTTAATATAAATTACCTTACTTATCCATCACTAGCTGTCGTGTCTTGCCGACTGTGGCGTGTGGAGGAACACTTTTTTACGGATTTCGATTAGCAATTTTTGATTATTGCTTTTTGTAGTGAAATGTAACTAATGGATATATCTTTGTGCCATTTTACAATATATAATTAATGTAGTTTTAAATAATAGGAAAAAGAAATACAGAAAGATTAATTTAGTATATTTATTTTGTATTTAAAAAAATTCAGTTTCTTGTCAATTCGCAGTTGAAGATTGCTTTCGACGTTATCGCTTGTATCGCCAAATCAATATTGATCCCGTCGCGGGCTATGCGGTCTAGTTCGGATACATACCGGTCCCGACTGAGATTTCGAAACCTTGGAATACTCTAGCATAGAAAGATCTAGACTACTAGTTCTGCTACTCGGTACTAGATGGCGCTAGTAGCTAATGTCATTGTGTACCCGGCATTAATTCTGGCGCGTAACATTATGTATGATAGTTGATAATGTTGGATCCTTCGCTTGAGCTCGTCGACGGGATTCATGTCTGCACTACGCTACGCCACGGCGCCAGTCCATGGTGACGCGAAATTGGTTCTCAGCCTCTTTAGCGGATGCTTGCCATGACGGCCTGAAAGAAAGTTGTGCGTTCAAACTTTGTGCAAATAGAAGGATGCAGTAATTTGTTGTTGATATTTTCTTCGATCGGAGATCTTGGTGGTAGGTGTCCTCATGGCATTCAGAGTTTTGCAGTTTTCTTCATTTCGATAGGTATTTGTACTTGAAAGTTTTAATATTTCTTAGCACTGGCTTTTTTATTAAATTTATTCTCATTGGCAAATGAATTTACGTTTCACATATGATTTTAAAAGTCAAAATAACTGTTCCAGATTTAACCATTCTACATTTCTATTCAAAGATAATAATAATTAATTGTTGTTATGTATGTATCATACCTTAGCTGCAGCAGCATTCTTTAGGTGCTCTGTGACTCCCGCAAACTCTGGCCTGCGAAAATCTTGAAGAAATCTGTGGCTGAAACAAAATAAAACTTAATTAAAATCTGATGTTTATGTTAACTTATGATTAAGTGCTATTACTTGAATGTCCGAGTTAAAAAGCTCGTATATATTTTTGATAATCATAGTATTCATCGTTGCATTTGGTAATCATCATGTTGGAACCTAAAATAACCTACAAAGTTACTTCATGACAAAACGTTGTTGATTCTTAAAATTTAGACAAGAAAATAAGTAATTTTAAGTTTTGATGTGCACTTATTGTCATATGTTTTGTGTTTAGAACCAAATTGGTAATCAGCATGTTGGAACCTAAATAACTTCATTACAAAACTGAACTTGAAAACTAACAGAAATAAAAAAATACTTCTAAGTGGAAAATTAGTTTCAGAAGACGCCTGCCCCTTGACGTTGGTCCCTTTGATTAATTTTTTGTTTTTTTTTTTTAAGCTTGGTTCTAGTAGCCAATACTAAAAATCTGACGAGCATGGTATGCTTACCTCAATGGAAGCAATGACAACAAGCTGTGCCTCTTTCATCTCAACTAGGTGACAGTGTTTGTGCCAACACAGATTGTGTTGGGCTCCTTTGGTAGAGGCTCCTCATCCATGGCAACCTGAAAAATGGTTGTGTGGTCAGACATTGTGCAAATAGAAGAACGCAGTTTGTAGTTGATGTTTGTTCGATCTGAGATCTTGGTGGTAAGTGTCCTCATGGCATTCAGAGTTTTGTAATTTTCTTCATTTCGATAGGTATTTCTAACTTATTTTCAATTTTATATTTTTTTAATACAGATTATAAATAAAGTTTATAATTTTGAGATCAATTAAGTCTTTTACATCTAGCATTAATATTTTTTATATGTCAACCGAACATACAATTTATATGACATACCTTGGCTATGACAGAATTCTTTAGATGATCTGTAATTGCCGCAATCTCTGGCTTGTATTTCACCAATCTTGAACAAGTCTATGCTGTAACACAAAGAAACCGATTTGTAACCTACTGTAAGCATAAACTTGTAATTAATTGTTATTTGTTGTATGTCAGAGTTAAAAAGCTCGTATATATTTTTGATAATCAAGGTGTTCATCGTTGCATTTGGTAATCATCATGTTGAAACAAACTTCATAAAAAAAGTTAGTAAAAACACTACAAAATGAATAAATCTGTGTTTTTCTTTGGTTTCTTGATACTAGTAACCCAGAGAGTGAATAATTACATTATAATTGCTAGTAATCAATAATAAAAATCTGCTGAGCATGGTATGCTTACCTCAATGGAAGAAATGACAACAAGCTGTGTCCTCTCCACCTTGACAATGTTGGCTCCAGCACAGATGGTGTTGGCCTCTTTGGTGAAGGCTCATCCTTCTGGGTGACCTGAAAGAAGTTTTTCCAGTCAGAAAACATGATAATAGAAGGACACAGTTCACTGTTGATGTTTGTTCGATCTGAGATCTTGGTGGTAAGTGTCCTCATGGCATTCAGAGTATTGTTTTTTTTTCTTCATTTCGATAGATCTTTCTAACTTGAGATGTTTTGAATGATTCAAAATAATTTTTTTATAAATAAAATTAATGGTTTCAGTTCAATTACTGTAACTTAAAAATATATAAAAGTATATACCTTAGCTTCAGCAGCCTCCCTTGGACGCTCTTTTCTGGATGTCTCAGTTTATAACCTTTATGTCTCCATTTTGAACAATCTTTGGGCTGTACAAAAAGAAACATATTTAAAACATAACATAAATTTAAGCATTTCAATCATTACTATTTGTAATTTAAAAATCATGATAATTTCATTGTTGCATTTAGCTTTCATGCTGGAATCCTGGGTTAAATTCAAACTAAAAATACAAAAAGTTAAGTTGTTGTGTCAAAGATGGCATCCTCAGAAAAAATCTATTGGTGGTAGATGGGTCTTCAGCATGGCTGTATGATAGCAAATAAATCATCATTACATGCACATCTTGGACACATTTTATTGACCAGCATTATTTATAAGTGAACAGACTACTCAGTGGTACTTTAGTTTGATTTTAACAGAGCAGTCTGTTAAAATCAAAGTAAATAAAAAGTTTTCATAGGTAATTAAAAAACACAAACCTTTGGTCTTGAGGTATCTAGGAAATAGATGATTGGAAACAGCACCCCTGTCTGTGCTGAAGTAATTCTTCTGGCAGTTTTCAGCAGCACCACCGTCTGCGCTGGAATAATTCTTCTAGCGGTTTTCAATCTTCCATAAAAAATGGCGTCTTCGTTCTAATACTGACAAAAAGAGCATCACGCTATCTGCGAACAGTGCAGAAGTAGACGCCCCATTCGTTGGGCGATTTACTTTGTTTGTCCACTGTCTTCAAAAGATTTGTTCCAGTCTTCCGTCTTATCTTGTAAAAAACATCCTCAAAAAACACAACTTGAATGACAATCCAGGGAACTATTGGGAAGTTTCTGTCTCACACAATCTTCAAAAATCCCTTTTTTTTAACCCAAAATGTGTCGTTTTGTGTGTATGTGTGTGTTAATCAGTAGATTATAAAGTAGTATAGTTACTCAGCCTTACAACTGAAACAAAGGGTTAAACACAACGAAAAAGGGTTCAAAATCAAAAGAAAACTACAGCAAATATGTTGTCTTAAACTTTATTAGGCTTAGCCTTGTTTCTGCGCCAGCTCACGAGCCTTCGCTTTCTCGAGCTTAGCGATACGCGCGTTGGACTTGTTGCCGAGCACGCCGCCGCCCCAGTGTTTGCGGAGCTCCTCGTACCTCTCGTTGAAGTTGGTCTTGATGGCCTCCGTGACCTTGGAGAAGGAGGCACGGTCGCCAGACTCAACCTGGGAGAGGAAATGAGGATATGGTGAGTATAGTGACAGACAGACTTTGATATCATATTTCAGGATTATGTTCGAATAATCTTTTCACATTACAATAAAGTCACATGATTGAATAGGGATAAAATACTATGAAAAATTTACATAAATAAATACTTATTTGTTTTTCCACCAATCGTACTGTTTAACAACAGTACGATTGGTGGAAAAATAAATTAAATTTGTGGAAAAACAGACAAGTTATACACTTTTAAAGTAATTTTTCTGTCCTTGTCACACAAAATGACGTTTGTACTGAATGGCTGCAATTCAATTTGGTGGGACTTGTGAGTAACGTCATACGCCATTAGTGTTGTCTCTGTATATCACAGATTTTAAAACGCTGGTAACAACACCATTTTTTTTTAACTGCATTTTACATTTCTCAAAACCTCTCTAGGTTTTGGTTTAGAGAAATGTAATTTTACAAAAATCAAGTCAAATTCCCTATTGTTTGTGACTTTCATACATGATAAAGTAAAAATTTTGGGGAACATTGGCAGAATCAAACATAGTTGTTCCAATCACGTGAAAGTTTTGTGTCATAGATGGCATCCTCAGATAAAATCTATTGGTGGTAGATGGGTCTTCAGCATGGCTGTATGATAGCAAATAAATCATCATTACATGCACATCTTGAACACATTTTATGAACCAGCATCAATTTATAAGTAAACAGACAAAATAATACATACATGTGTGATTGCAACGCAGGTGCATGTCTTGCGGTGAACTAGGGCTCCCAAACGGGACTTGCCCTTCACAATACAGTACGGCACACCCATCTTACGGCAGAGGGCGGGCAGGAATAGAACCAGCTGTGAACAATATTATTAATTAGTTGAATATTCAAATAGACAGATATAGGTGGAAGTTGTTTAATGGAGCTCAGAGTCAACAATCTTCATACAGCTAAAAATAAATTATATTTAAAGCCTCAGGTGAAGAAATTCTAACATCATTGCAAATAGAAACAAGGTGAAGAAATTCTAACATTATAGGGAGGGAATGTGCAATGCGAAGACTGTGTCATCTAGTGTTAAGAATTCGGAACATTTTCCATATAAAACTTGAATTTGACACATCTGTGCTGCCACCTAAAGCTCCACGGTCACACGGTCCCTTTCGAGAAACATTCACATAGTAGAGTGTGCCATCTAGTGTTGTGAATTCGGAACTTTTTCCTTAAAATACTTGACATTGATGCCTTTGTGTTCCCACCTATAGTTTCTGCACACTCCCTATAGAGTCTAGCAACTGTAACAAGTTACTAAACTAACTCAAAGATTGGCATAATTTTTACAAGTACATATTCAGTGAGTTCGGTGACAATAAACATTTATTCTTTCTTCACATGATAATTTGTAGATGCTATAAAAATCAGAATAATATTTCCAAACATTGATCAGTTAGCTAGAAAAAAAAAAAATTGATGGTTAAACAATAAAACATTGCAGATTTGTCTGAACTCTGATAAAACCTTGATTTATATTGAACATTTTATCAAGAGCAACATTGCTAGACACTCAATGACATTTCTATCATATTTTTTTCTTACTGTTGTAAAGAAAAGCTGCAATTTCGTACCTCAATGGGGTCAACATCGTGAGCAATGACAACAAGCTGTGCCTTCTTCTTCTCGACCAGCTTGGTGACAGTGTTGGTGCCAGCACGGATGGTGTTGGGCCTCTTTGGTGGAGGCTCGTCTTTCTTGGCGACCTGAAAGAAGATTGTGCGGTCAAACAATGATCTAAGGGAAGGACGCAGGTATTTGTTGATGTTTGTTCGATCTGAGATCTTGGTGGTAAGTGTCCTCATGGCATTCAGAGTTTTGTAGTTTTCTTCATTTCGATAGATATTTTCAACATTCTACTGTGACAAAGGTACAGTAATGTTAATTATTTTTGTCACTGACAAAAGACATTGATTCTTCTTCTAAGTCTAATATTGTTGGAGTTAACATTCTTTAACAGCGAAGTTATGTTCTCCAGTGAGCAAAATTGAAAATTAGCACTTACAATGTCTAGTTCTATCAGAATATTAATAAATTCTATTTGTATCCTACCTTAGCTTCAGCAGCCTTCTTTAGGCGCTCTTTCCTGACTGCCTCAGTCTCTGGCCTGTATTTCTCCAAGATCTTGAACAATCCCTTGGCTGTAACACAAACAAACCTGTTAGAAACGTAATGCAAGTGAAAACTTGTAATTTATTTGTTATTTGCTGTATGTCAGAGTTAAAAAGCTCGTATATATTTTTTGATAATCACAGTGATTCATCGTTGCATTTGGTAATCATCATGTTAGAACCTAAAATAACCTACAAAGTTACTTTAAAACAAAAAGTTGATATTTCTTAGAATTAAAAACCAAATTGTGCACTTCTGTCCTCATGTGCATTCTGTATTGGATAAAGGTTTGGTGTTTTGAAACCAAATTCTGGATTAAAACTTGCCTGTGTACATAATTTCCCACAAACTATCAATTGAATTTTTTGTGAACAATGAATAAAGACAAACCATGTCAAGCTTTGGCATTTAAAAAGGGCTTGAAAATGTTCTTACTCCAAATACTCGATTTAGAAACCAGCTCAAATAATACATGTAATGTTCTATCATAAACAATGTTTTTAAAAATACAACAAAAAACATACAAAAATTCATGGTTTTTCAAGTGACTGAACTTAGTTCTTGTTGAAACTCATCATCATAAAGCAAAAACCTTTCAATACTGTGATAGAAGAGGTTTCTGTAAATATACTTTAATCATGTTTTAAGGCAAATAAAACAATTTCTTAATAAGGTTGCAACTTTCAATTCACTGCTGGGGGTAAAATATCTCTACAAAGATATAAAAGCATGTATAACAAACCTGTGGTCTTGTCAAGAGTCTGGGTGAACTGGTTGATTGGTGGTGGCACCTTGAGCCTGCGCTGTAGCACAGCCTTCTGGCGCTGGATGCGGATGTACTTGGGCCATCTCACGAAGCGGGACAGATCCCTTGTGGGCTGGATGTCCTGGCCTAGGCAAGGATAATAATAGGTTAGCATGTCCATTAGAAGTCTATAACTTTAAAAGATATGCAGGACACAATAATACATAGTTATACATAAATACAATGCCGTCTGGTGAACAGTACTGTTTTTTATTTATTGATGATATTCATGTTGACTTGATTACTTTGTATCTACACTGTAGTTGTTTATCTACAAATTGCAGGTTATGTGTGTAGTGTGAAGGAAATTGGACAAATCAGTGTTAAAAAGCTCGTATATTTTGTAACCACATGGTGATTTCAGATATTATTATACATCATTTTAGTCCAATACACCAAAACTACAGGAATACAACACTATTCCATTTCAAAAAAGGAACACCAATTCTAACTTCAAAATCTTAGAAAGTATTTCCTGTGAACACTTCCGCCTCTTTGTGACAAATAATAATAACACGGGTATCACCAGAAAATACAAAAAAAAAGACTTACCGATAGCGAAGTTCTTCGTCCTCTTTTCGAAGAGTGGGTTCACTACCTTCTTGGGCTCAACTTTCTTCACGACCAGAGGTGCGGCCGCTACTTTCTTTCCTACCTTCTTCTTAGGCTGAAATTACAACAACATTGTCAGCAAAAGTCACGTGCTAGACGGTCTAGTTTGTATCAGACGCTGTCTTCAGAGATCTTGGTGATAATACGGGTGTAATCATAGCACTCATTGGAATGTTAACATCATGGTAGTAATTTGAGGTTATGTTGAAACAATTCACCAAAAATCAATTGCATTTCAACATGAATCAGATTTCAGGAGCACTATCGTTTAAAACTTGAACTATTCGCACGACTCAGTAGAAATACCTGTACGTATCAAAATAAAACAGTTTCGACGCCAAAAACAACGACGGTACCACAAACATGTTATGGTGTAAACTTCACGGTAAAATCACTTTGTGTAACAAAAATATTGTAATTAACTAAACGCACATGGCTTTTACCTTCTTCTGCACCATCTTGAATGAGTTTTATTTAAGTGATCTAAAGGCCACGAAAAGATACGTGACCTAAAGTTAACACCAAACGTTCGGCGAAAATGGCCGAACCAAAAAGATTTGACAGCTGTGCGAAACGTCAAAAGTAAATGTGGCCACAGATAACTGAGATAAGGTAACAGCGTCAAAGATGAATAATCTGAAATCTTGCCTTTTGAGACTAATACATTGTAGCGCTGTTGTTCACCGTTGGCACACACACACATTACACTCATCTGTTTTTGGATCGCTCTACACTTCGCAGGTATTTTAAAATGACAGACGTACAACAGTACTGCCATCATACGGATGAGCTTCCAGTTTTTAACAATTTGGTTGGAGTAGTATTTTCTTTAATTTAGATGTATTATTTGCCACGTCTAGTTTTTATTGAACGGCGCTGTTTAATCAGGGAGATAGAGATTTTCTCATTTTGTGATCAGCTGCCTACTATAGTTGTCTTTATTTAACTCAAATATTTTTTTTATTTCCAATTTTAATCTAATCTGATTATTTTTAATTTTAATTTAATAATAATTCAATTTCAATTTATTTTGTATTTATATATAATTTCGTGTTAATGAGTGTATATAGTTAATAGATTATTTTCGTTATGAAAAAAACTACTGTTATATATTTTTGTTATGTACCATTTCAATTTAGTTTATAAGTTTATAAGTCCTCGTTTCATTTTTTTTTTTTGTATTCCCTGTTTAATTTTGTATTTTTGCTGTTTTGTTTTTACATTCGTGTCTTTGACATCTGTATTTTGTGACATGTTTTTATTTTTATTAATAGTATAAAATCCAAATGCATTAAGTTTTTCTATTTTTTCTAACAATCATGTAAGTACCTATATTTTTACTAATAATTTGATAATGGAATGATTTAATTTAATTTAATTTAATTATCCATACTAATTCTTTAAATCCTTCCTGATATTATAAATGCGAAAGTAACTCTGTCTGTCTGTCTTTCACGCTTTCACGCCAAAACTACTGAACCGATTTAAATGAAATTTGGTATACGGACAGTCTAGAGGCTAAGAAACGACATAGGCTTCGCCCGCGTTTTCCCTAGGGAACATACTCCCAAGATAATTAGTGTAGCCTATTTCCTTTCCAAGGCTGTAGACTACCTGGTACCACATTTAAATCGGTTCAGTAGTTTTGGCGTGAAAGCGCGACAGACAGACAGACTTACTTTCGTATTTATAATATTAAAGTAAGGATTGAAAAATGGCAAAATTCAAATATACCCACGTCAACGACCCATACGTCAATGACCCATTACCTAGACTATGCCGCGCCATTAAAATGTAGTCTATCGATGAATGCTGGCGACTTCTTGTATGAAATACATGTGAGCTTGGTACTAAGTGAACCTTATGATTCTACTTTCATCTATGGTTCTACTTTTAAAAAATATTCTAAGTGGCAACATTGTCACTGCCCTGACATGTCAAAGTTTTTGGCGGGATTTTTCAAGTGAATGTTTTAAAATTTCTCGCAAATTGATTCCTAGCCTACAACAGTGGACATTGTAATGTCTCAAGTATCTACGCAACTGAACAATATGTGGAATCAATGAAGCAGACGCGATCTCGGTAAGCTACTGTAAATATTTGCAGCCAAATAGGTACCTACTCCAACAAACATTATAATGTATTTGTTACAGTTGGAACCCGTTACAACGGGTTTTATTACGGTTCCGTATCTCAAAAGAAAAAAAACGGATATCTTATTAGATCACTTTGCTGTCCGTCCGTCTGTTTGTCAAGAACTTTTATCTCTGGAACACGTGGAGGTATCGAGTTGATACTAAAACCATATACTTACTCATATGTACGGTCCCTTAAAGCTGTGAAAAAATCAAAGTTCTAAGTTAACGTAAAAAAAAGATACGGCCGTTTATGCCGCTAAAAACGTATATTTCGACAGTCTCAATGGAATCAAAATGTATAGGGTATTTCCCGTTGACCTAGAACTATGAAATTTGACAATTAATACCGTCTTATACTACAAGTACTGAAAGCGATACATTTGTAATGAAATCATAAAAAACACAGTCTTAAATTAAGTAATAATTATGTACCTAAAATTTGTACGGAACCCTCGGTGGGCGAGTCCGGCTCGCACTTGGCAGGTTTTTTCTAGTTAGGGTAGGTCCGCACTGCGATCTTTATTCGCTCGAATAAAATTCGAAGTCGCGATTTACCGTGTCCGCACTGCGAATAAAATTTCGCGCGATTTTTGTCAATTCGATGCAATTCCCGGCGGAGATGGACGTCTAAAATGAATAACAGAAACTTTAGTTTTTAATATTTTAACATTTGGCATACTTACTAATAAATGGAGAATATTAGATCGAGCTTTAGACGTAAAACTAACAACTTGTGACCAAATAATTAAAGCATGTTGCATAATATGTATTGTTTGTTTAGTTTTGTTTTCCATTCACTTTGTTTGATTCATCGAATTATATTTTTACTAGCTTCTGCCAGCGGCTTCGCCCGCGTGGTCCCTAGGGAACATACTCTGTACCAAATTTCATTTAAATTGGTTCAGTAGTTTTGGCGTGAAAGTGAGACAGACAGACAGAGTTACTTTCGCATTTATAATATTAGTAAGGATTAGCTGTCCCCCGCGGCTTCGTTTCCGTCTACTGGCTACCTATGTAGGAAGATAGCTACCTACCTACCTAGCTAGCTAGCCTGCTACCTACCTACCTAGCTAGCTAGCTATCTAGCTACCTACCTAGCTAGCTAGCTATCTAGCTACCTACCTATCTGGCTACCTACCTACCTACCTGCCTACCTAGCTAGCTACTTACCTACCTACATACCACCGCGAATAAAAATCGCAGTGTGGACCTACGCAACTAGTTTTCACAAAATGTTGCTAAAAAGCTATACCAGTGAAAACTATTTCTAACTAGACACAACGCGTTTTGTCGAAATAATTCAGATAAAACTGTTTCAACCGAGATCAAAGTTCATCCTTGTTCATCCTGCTTTATTCTGATTGGTCGAGAGACCTCACCTGATCTGAGATTAAGGAAAACTAGGCACGTGCCTTGGGGCGGCAGATTACAAAGGGGTGCACGAGAAAGCTTAAAACGAAAAAAAAATAAGCACTTACATAAATTAAAAAATCATATTTTGTATAGAGCTTCCGAATTACGCCCCTTTGTATGGGATCAGGGGGGCTACTCTCTAACGAAATCCGTAGTTTGCGGGCGGGCGTATTCTACTCGGTATCACCTACAGACTTACGATTAGTCCCGAACCCGAACTGAGAATGAATGACAACACGATTTCACAGTAACTGTCAAATCGTGTTATCATTAGTTCTCAGTGGTTAGGTGATACGGAGTAGAATATGCCCGCCCGCAACTAAGCCCGAAACTACGGATTTCGTTAGAGAGTAGCCCCCCTGGCTGGCTGGATCAGGTTTAATACCTGATTACTCTTGGCCTGATCCCAAAAACCAATCAACTGCCAACTATTTACGGCAATCACAATAGCACTCTCTTGCTTATGACTGTCTCATTGGTCTAGTGGTCACAAATTACTTCTGCTGAGCGTGGGGTCCTAGATTTGATTCCCGGGTTGGGCAGTGTCATTCTGATTTTCTATTAGTATTTTTTCAGTTGTGCTTGTCATTGGGGGGTTTGCCATAATCGCCACGCTTGGCAGGCCGGTTGGCGATCGCAGTGTATGGTGTTGAGTTTTACAGAGAACGCTGCTGCCCATTCTCTGGCAAGTCCCTAAGTCGCCTCTTACGACACCCACGGGATGTGATGGGATGGTATATTTTTATTTTGTGTATTTTATCTATGGGCCTCAGTTGCCTGATAATAAAATGATTATTATTTATTTATTATTCTTTTACGGCACCATACTGCACCGGCCGACACCATGCGGCCTCCCACAAGGTGGACAGATGACCTGGTGAAGGTCGCGGGTAGCCGATGGATGCGAGACGGACAGGACCGTTCGTTGTGGCGACGCTTGGGGGAGGCCTATGTCCAGCAGTGGACGTCTTTCGGCTGATATGATGATGATGAATTTTTCAGTGCAGCATGGAGTTTGGAAGCTGGTGGAGTCTGGCTGACATTCTATAACATTTAGTAGCAGCTGGTTTAAAATGAATCTATCCAAGGTTGGGTGTTAAAAGTTTCTAGCTCGCTTCGCTTGCATTTTCATTATTGTTACTCAGGTTTTTAGGCATAGGTTGACAAAGAAACTACTTTAAAAGTATGAATGAAGAAAATCTAATCTGATCCGAGGCGGGGTGCAAAAAATTTCGCATCGCTCGCTCTCACATCTGCACTATTCGGGGATTTTATAGCCTTTACGAATAAGTCGATAAACTCAATCCTGTTTCTGTGCGAATGGTCACAAAACCTTAGAGATTCTTAAAATTTCGTGCTCACTTTACCTACTCGCTATAATTTTCTTACGTATAAATTGTCAAGCCGCATTTTTTTTCAATAACTCCCACCCTCTCTCCACACAGAGACAAATAGTAGTCCTATTTTGAGCGAAATTCTGGATCCGCGTCTGCTCGTGACCTTAGGGGCGCCGATGAGCTGCTTGCCTAGGGCGCTGGCAACATTTAATCCGCCTCTGGTTGCCACATGTTTATACCCATCGAAGCGATGTTATCACAGCGATCAGATACATACAAATATGAAAGCGTTTTTTAAACAAAATATGTAGGTATATAAATAGGAAAAAAAAACATGTTAAATTACAATTTGTGGGAAAGAGTGATTGAAGTGTGAGTGATGTTTGTGTGAGTTCAAAACATTCTACTTACTATGTGTCTAAATTTATTAAATGACTACACGGTTGGTGCTGTGGCTATGTGATGGTTGCTGCTCTGCAATGTTGTGGATAATGAATTCGAATTTGTATTGAAACGTGCAGGAATTGAGTGCACGTATTACGTTGTTCGACTTATATTGTTTAAAAACTTGCACGAAGACCTATGTGTTGTTGGTTTACAAGTATACACTTGTATCGTAGAAGAGAGCACCTATAAAAAACTGGCCAAGTGCGAGTCGGATTCGCGTGCAAAGAGTTCCGAACGAATTAAATTTTTTTAACATGTTATTTTAACACTGCAGAGTTCTAATAGGTTATTTCCATTTTTTTTTTTTCAAAATTTTAGGCTCAGTAGTTTCGGAGATAAGAGGGGAATGGTCATTTTTCGTCTAATTTCTTGAATAACTTCTAAACCATTTATTTTAAAATTATGAAAAAAAATATATAATTAAAACCCTCACGCAAACACACGCGATATTGTACAAAAAACTTTTTTTTTAATTTTCTAGTTTGACCCCCAAAAGTTACCCCCATACTAAAATTTGAAGATTTACGTATGTAAATACATACGTGTTTGGGTCATAGAAGACCATATGTGTACCAAATTTCAACAGAATCGGTCCAGTGGATCCGGAGAAAACTGGCTGTGACAGACAGACACACCCCCGAGTGATCCTATAAGGGTTCCGTTTTTTTTTTCGGAACCCTAAAAATCACAAATACACACGGTGTCATTTTAGTCGTCTTACAACGGCAGCCCACTTCCTCTATCCAATGCCTACACATTCATGAAAAAGAAAAGATATTTATGATCATAAGATTTATTAAAAAAATGAAATATTATTCACTCTCATGACGCATGACGTAGTTTGAAACATCCAGGAGTGAGGACAGTCCGAGCCTAGCGTTCCAAGGACAGTGCGGAATGGAACGGCAACATTGTTTTGGTAACTAAACATTATTAACAGGGTGTTTCGTAATTCGAATGCATTATTTATTTTTATTCTCCCTGTCATCTTAATGAATTATTTAAAATAGAATCGCTCCTAGAGGTAGTTTTTGTCGGGTACATTAAGCGGGCAGCCTTTGTAAGACGACTTCTTCTTCTTCTTATCGTGTGGGCAATACAGGTGTCAGAGTTTCTAAACCGCTTCAAGGGCCTGTAAGACGACTAAAACGGCACCGTGTATTTGGAGTTCAATCAATCAGCCCAGATTTCACCAACTATGTTGGGGTAGGCTACGAGTACTCTGTCGGGAGGACACGGCGCGGCATACGCTGGCAGAGTGTGCCGCTAGGGAGGAGCCGCGCCGTGCCCTCATCTCTGTGGTAGGCAGTGACCTCTCGCTGCCGGCCGTAGTTCGTGCTATGGTCGACGGCGAGGAGTCTTGGGATGCGGTGGTCTCCTGCGAAATAGTTATCGCGCAGAAGGAGGCTGCGGAAAGGGAGAAGGAGATCTCGACCTCTTTCCCGGCCCGCAGCAGGCACACCGGGCGTCGGAGGATGCTGCCCTCTTCCGACCCCACTAACTGGGTCCAGGGCGGCGGTCCTGGGGATGGCCGTCGCCCCCCATTCGATCCCCGGCGTTGGTGAGAGATGGAACACCGGGGTGGTTTTAGTCAGTAAGAGTCTGACAGACCCCTCCGCCCGCCCCAGGGCGGAGGACATCCATGAGGATTTCCCCCGTTTAAAAAAAAGGCTACGATTACTAATCTAACTGGATGCGACTTAATATCAGTATTCATATTGGAAGAGCGACAGCCTGTCTGACATCCACAACCCAGGGCAACATAGACTCGTTTTAGATTAGGCTTCTAACCACCCACCGTAACGACTGTCGAAGATCTCCTATTGCCAGCCGAGATCAACGGCTTAACATAATTTCCGAGATACGGTCGAGTATCGGTATTCGGTTTGCAATTGACCCATCCATGGACAGACCCTTAACCTTGAAGATCGAAAACTCAGGCAACTAAAACGAGCAATTTACGGAAAAGCATGACAAATAGACCCAACAAGCTGCCTCTCACTGTCGGTACAGGATGACCCATTACCCAGTGGATAGATTACTCCAATTTAACATGGAAGCTAAAGTACAAAACTTGAGTTGTGAGCATACAATTCAATTGAAGGCCTCTAGTATCCTCTAAAACAAATGTTTTATTTATTTCCCGTCTTCTACTAAACCTGTTTTCTTCGTTTTTACTGTTTACGACCGCCAAATTGAATCACGACTCCATTTTGAAATTTATTTCAAGGAAAATAGGAAAACATCAACAGTTTTATAGGTATAACAATAAAATGTTATTTATTTTTAATAAAAAAAAGTATTTTTTATTGAACATGGATTATAAAAAGTATTTGTTTGCTGTTTTAGGTGAGAGATTTATTTAAAAAATTTAAAAAAAAATCTTTACGTATGGATTAAACTATTAATCCCGAAGGATCGCCAAACTAAAGTGGCAGTGGGCAGAGCACATTGCTCGCAGAAAAGATGGTCGATGGGGCCGAAAAGTTCTGGAGTGGCGATCGCGTACCGGAAGACGCAACGTTGGAAGGCCTCCCACAAGGTGAACCGATGACCTGGTGATTGGCGCGGGTAGTCGATGGATGCGGGACGCGCAGGACCGGTCGTTGTGGCGACGCTTGGGGGAAGCCTATGTCCAGCAGTGGACGTCTTTCGGCTGATATGATGATGATATGTATTAATACCTTCTCCCTGAAAATTTATAACATGGCAAAGAAGATACTTAACTATACTAAAATTAAAAATATTTAGTTAGAAACTTAAATGACACTTAACATTTTATCTGTCAGTTATTTTTTCAGCTATAATATCCCTGAGTGATGCAGTCAAAGTTAACATGCAGGGATCACTCACCTTCGGCAAGGAAGTCATGGATACTGTGTCACATTACATGCAAAAGAACTTCAAAGCCGGGTCTGCGCGACGAGCTGTCTTTCCTAATCAAGACGCCGATGTCCTATTTCTAATAATCCAATCTTCATACATATGTAGAGGCCTACAATTCTGCGACGGTGTTTTAGAAAAATTCTTAAACGAATACATACTGGTACAATCTAAATCCATAGAAGCCATTCTTAAGGGAATCATTTTTAAAAACGAAATTGATCACAAGGAAAGAAGCTTCATATTCGAAGAGGAAGTTAAGCTATGTTTAGAAAACATACGAAAAATACTCAAAAGTATAAACTCAAAAGTGGGAGAAAACAAGAAAGCTTTGGCGTGGACTGAAGTTATTAAAAGAATAAGTGTAATGTTCCAAACAGAAGCTATTGTGTTTGCTACTGAAAGAATAGAAGGCACTCCGGCTGATTTGAACGAAGTTAAGAAGAAATTGACGCAGAAATTCGTCGTGGCTTCTGTAATTATTGAAGGGAAATATGAAAGCAAGCTCTGCGCGGAATACAAAATTTGCGCCAAAACTTATGAATGTACGAAAGCCTTGCACACTTTATTAGAATCTTTTAAAGATATGAACAACGATAATGTGAAAATCTTCCTTCGTTATGTATCAGAAACGTTACTGGAAACCAAATTTTACGAGCAATTGAGCGAAGTAACTGCGAATGAGCTGCAAATTATACTGAACGATATGGCGTACTCTGATAGTGTTCCAACGAGAGAAGTTTTACTGTCGATATATAAAACTGTTGCAGACAGATTGTCTTCTCTAGGATCGAAGAAACATAGTATAAAGGGGAGAGACACTGAATTAGTGCATGGGATTTTATCAGATTTGGATCATGCGTATAGTAAACGAAGCGTTGTCGATCCTTTCCATGCGTTCATGAGCAGTTTCTTTGAATGGTTGAGGACTGGTGTTCGTTTGGGACCACCGATGCGCACGCTACTTAAAGATTTAGCCGAACAAATACATAAGCAATCAGATGATTTGGTTTTGAAGCTTACAAACGAAGTAAGAGTGTTTTTAGAATTAACAGTTGACCCGGAAAAGTAAAGTAAATTTTATTACTGACTGGTTTTTTATTACGAGTACCGTTATCGGATAGTTTTACGAGGTAGTGTTACACATGTTGCTGTGTAAAAGCATGGTACAATTTTCCTTGACGACGGTTCGGCTACTTTGGGTACCTACCTATCTTTTATGGCAACCGTTCAAATACCGTAGGTCCAAATCACGATGTTCCACGATCAGTTGTACAGTTTCAAGGTTTCGGTATGCAGGTGCAAGTAAAAGTTTCTGAAGTTGTTAGATTCTCATCAGGATGCATAAACAATTTTCTCAAAGTACAAGAGAACCAAGATAAAATTGAAGAGAAAGCGGTTGGGTACCCCTACCTATGTACGTATTTCCATTATATTTCTCAAAAATGATGACTATCGGAATTCAAGTTTAGATAGCACCCATCCCATTTCTGTAAGTATTTTAATCTTGCTAATTAAAATATGAGATAGACTAGAGGAGCTGTGCTGATCTAATATCGGTGATTATTATTCAGAGGAGCAGGGCCCGATCTATGGGGGAGCAAGCCGGGCAAATGCCCAGAGCGGCAAAAATGAGGGTACCGGAAAGAAAAATCGGACGTCCCATACAAAATCAGCAGGCAATCAGCTGACTATTGATTTTGCGTGGGAGACCCATGTTTCTTGGAGAAAGTTGGTCAATTTCACGAAAAATAAAAATTTGGACGGTGAGTAAAAAATCACCCTGTATGTATTTACATAATTATAGAACGTGTAACAGACTAAACGCAATACCTCTTAAGGGGTCTTTGTACTCATCATTATGGACAACTTTTACTACGGGACCAATCCCGAAATCGCGAGAAATTCTGATTCTGATTCTGAAACTATAAGGAATATCGAAAAACACTATAAGGAGTCTCAAGCCCGATTTTGAGAACTTACAAAAAAAAACTGACTAAGTGCCAGTCGGACTCGCGTGCAAAGGGTTCCGAACGAATTTAATTTTTTTAACATGTTAATGTAGTGTTTTTAATGTTATTTTAACACTACAACCTTCTAATAGGTTTTCCTGTAATCTTTAGGTAAAGATCTATTATTTCCATTTTTTCAAAATTTTAGTCTCAGTAGTTTCGGAGATAAGGGGGGGGATGGTCATTTTTCGTCTAATTTCTTGAATACCTTCTAAACCATTTATTTTAAAATTATGAAAAAAATATAATTAAAGCCCTCGTAGCCCTTTCATTTGCTATGTCACAAGATATTGTACAAAAAACTTTTTTTTTAATTTTCTAGTTTGACCCCCAAAAGTGACCCCCATACTCAAAATTTAATCATTTACGTAACGCGTCCGTGTTTGGGTCATAGAAGTCCATATTTGTACTAAATTTTCCGTTCCGTTTTTTTTTCGGAACTCTAAAAACATCACAAAGTAAAAAATAACAAATTTCGTAAGTCGGTGTCAAAAAACGAAGAAACTACCGAAAACACCGACTTTTTTATTTGGAAGTCGATTGTATTTTTTTTTAAGTTTTTTAATTTTCACTTTTTAGTGGTACCCCACACTTAACAAAACCACTGGAAAATACTGGAAAATCACAGGCAAGCAAAATACGCAATTTCGTTTACTTGGATGACAAAAAACCGTCATACAAGTACCTAAACGAATTCCAGCTATTTTGATTTAAAAGCCAAACTTTTTAACCGGTTTTGATAAAATTTCTGGGACCAATCGATAAGTATATCCTATTTTTTTTTTTCCAATTGGTTCATAAATGACGGAGTTATGAGGTAACAAACATAAAAAAACAACCGAATTGTGAACCTCCTCCTTTTTTAAAGTCGGTTAAAAATAAGCGCTTTCCTTTGGTTTGCCATGTGTTATTTCTTCCCAAAATTGGATCCTTGTTAGCTACACTTTCGGATGGTGTAATAATACAGGGTGTGTGTTTTTTTTAAGTCAACTGGTTCGATTTCTGGCTAGGAATACCTATTTCTTAAAAAAACAATAATGCAGTTTTATTTTTCATCAAAATCGGGCTTGAGATTCCGTTCAGTCTTTTTCGATATTCCTCATAGTTTCGGATTTGGCCATCCAAGCAAACTAAAAACTCACCCTGTATGTGATCCCATCTTTGGAATAGCAAGCTCATGAAGTCATGACTTAATGGTGTTAGTGTAAAGGGTGGTGAGTATATTTTTTGCCCGGAGTGGCTAAATAGATAGATCGGGCCCTGCAGTAGAGCTATTTTGTAAACACCTCACTGGCGGCTTATCAATCCATCCAAACAAGATGGAACGATAGTTCACTTGAAGCTCACTTCACGGAAGTTTGCACGGTGAAGTGTTTACAGGCTGTTTTCCATCAGGAATTTGCACGGAGTCTGCAAATCTACTCGATTGACGGCAAAAGGATCGCCTTCTACTACATGGGATTTTAAGATAACTGGTGACATGTGGCTGTCCTATAGGTCCACCCCAACCTAACCTTTAATGGAATGCAGGCGTGATGATATGCTATTTTAAAAATTCCCCACGCACAATATACCTGCCCTGAAAGAATTTGTATATGAAATAACTGAGAACAGATTAAATTCTAGGTGGATTTAGCTAGACTATGTGAAGAAACATGACAATATTGTGTTTCCCTTTGCGAGGGGTGCTTATTCGAAAAGTTTATGCCATGGTTAAAATAATGTATAAGTATGTATGTGTATGTGTTATAGTCAAACCTCGAAACTCTGGCGCTCATAGGTTTGACTAGTCAATCCTCAGATCTGACTTAAGGTCTTAGTCAAAGCCCAAATAAATAACGTTTATCGGCCTTTGACTAAAGAATTTTCGTCAAACCTAGGAGAGACTAATTTGGTCAGACAAACGTCGAAACTTAATTTCATGAAATCGGGGTTTGACTAGTGAAACTTCAATTAAGTATTAGAATGTCATAGTTTGTTAGATTAGGTATAATAAAAAATCATTTTTTAATTTTAATAGAGCACACCCATCACTAATAAAAAAAAATGTTTATTGTTTTAATATTGTCGTAATTAATACAAAAAAATTGTCTTTATTCTTACATGGTGAGGCAGTATGACATTTAGAATTGCAGAGTACATTAAGGCTTATTGTATACATACCAATGACCTTGTGCATATAAACGGAGCCAACTACTTCTCTACGAGCCACTCCGCTACCCGCATTATTAATTTATTTTAAAAAAAATAACACATATTTGAAAAAAGTAACAAAACCAAATTATTGTCGTTTGTATTGCAAAGCAATAGACATTTTTTTTAGACTTGTTGAAAATTAAGGAGTGAAATGGTTTCATCTCAATGATTTGGAGGTGATTTGGTGATTTTTTTTCTTATTATGTGATACCGATACATAAATTCTAGCTAAACCAAATTACGTATCATATTATGAGATTACTACCTATTTTTTTCAGATGTAATTTCTCAGTAAATGCAGACGAAAAGTTGCTTCATCTGCATGCTGTTTTTAAGCATTTTTCAAGAGAAGAGAAGTCTTAAGTGGGTAATAGACGCACGAGTTAGTACGCGTACTTATAGCGCGATCTTTTGCTCTACGTGTCTTGTTTTTAAGTACGCGTACTTAGAGTGACACACGAGTGAAAAAGATCGTCGAGCCACAAGTACGCGTACTTGCTCGTACGTCTGTCATCCACTTTAGATCTTTTACATTTACATAATTTTGAAGAGCATTTTATATTGCACTGGCATTTTATAAAGCCTTGTCCTCCAAATTTAAAGTCTTCTGCACTGATTTCTCTTACGAGACAGCTGAACGTTCACGCTCATCTATAATCTTACACACCCGCACGCTCAAAGTACAAACATGAAATGTCTGACAAAATAATTTATCGAATCGAAAAGAACATTCATGTATAAACCTGTTTAAACATGTTACAAGTACAGTACAGAACGACATTTAACCGAGCCTGTCAGTCGCTTCTAGGATCGACTAGGCAAAGCCCGAAACTGATTATTTTTGTTTAACTGAAAAGTTAGGAACTTCGTTGTAGGTTTGACTAAAAATACTTCAGTCAAAGGCCGATAATGGAATTTATTTCGGGGTTTACCCAAAGACTTTGGTCAAGCCTAGGATAAACTAGTCATACCGGGAAGAGACTGCATATCGACCTTTGATTATAACATATGTACCTACTTATGTAAGACCGGAGAAAGTGAAAGGAAGGAAAGGAAGCCTTTACCCTGCAGTGGGATAGCACAGGCTTATAATAATAATAAGTCAGCATGGTAGTTGCTGTACTGGGTTATCTGGTCAGGGTCCGTCAGACTTAGCTCCCTACAAATAGTCGGGTAAAAAGATGTGTCTGTCAGTGCTTTTAACACAAGGTATGTTCCAAAGTACCAAATCATCTAGCAACATCATGCAAAACAAATTCGACAGTCGAATGTCCAAAGTTGTACTTTCAAGCTGCATTTTAAACGTTCAGTCTGAACGAGTGAGCCAACTTTGTTTGTTTACGAGTAGTTGTACATACCAATATGTCCCCGGTGTGTTCGGTCTAGACCGCTTTTTAGTTTAAAGCGCAGTTACTGTTTATAGTTTGGGTTCATCGTTTGTTTAACTAGATGGATTGCAGTTAAAGTTTCAGTTGCTGTTTTAACTCTGGAAGCTTAACAGATGTTTGCTGTTTCACTGTTCTGTTTTTGTTTAAGCCAGCTTAGTTGGAGGGGCTCAAAAGGCTTAAAAGGCTGCCCAACTCAAATGGAACTGGGCAGGACATGTCTACCGGAGAAGCTGTGGGCCCGTAAAACGACGAGGCCGACTGCGAAGGAGATGGCGGGACGACTTGGACGTCTTCCTTACGAATTGGAAGGTAGTATGTAGCCTTGAAGGAGGAGGACACCGTGAACATTGGAAGGCATGGAGACAGGCCTATCCCCAGCAATGGGACTGTGGGACAGTACGGGCTAGTAATAATAAAGCTTAGCTGTGTTACCTACGTCTACAATCTGCCTACTCTGTACCTATCTAAGAATCAAGAAAGGAAAACATACCTACTCTGGTCAACCAGGTATAGGTATAGGTATTTTATTTTTTTTATTTAAAATTCTTTGTTTAAAAACGTTTAACTTCGTCATTTGTTACTCAAGGTTCATTGGAAGACCAGCGTCAGGCAGCATCTGTCTAGCAACATTGCTGAAATGAATCTCTCAGGCGCAGCTGTAAGGAGCCAAACTATGTTTTTTTTGTCATTTTATTTTATGTGGATATTCAAATATGAATCCGGCGTGGTGTGAAAATGTACCAAGTGCTGTTCGACAGCCGATCCTGTATCACCGGTTGCCTGCACATTACCTATATGACTTTATGGAAGCTACTGTCGACGGTAAACTAGTACCTAGCCAGATTCTGAGTCGACTCCATTTAGCTTGCCATCGACAAGCCGAGAAAAGGACTTTTTTCTTGCTCAAACACTACAGAGTTACAGACAGATAAATACCTACTCCTTTGTCTACTAAGTAAACCAAATAACATTAACAACGGAACTTACAAGCACAAACACATTAATGCTCCTCCATTATTCCCGAATTCACACGAAACTCGAAACTTTACCAGCCATTATCCACCTTCGCCATCACGCCCCAATTCAGTTACCTACCTGCAAAGTTACGATTTACATTAAAAACTTTATTATTCAAGCTTTACCGCCTCAATGTGTATCTAATGATGACACCTCCCAAACAGCTGGGTATTACGCAGAATGACTGGCTAAACTGGTAACGACATTTAAAATGGATTAGGATTTGTCTGAAAAGGTGGAAATGTTTGAAATGGTTTTTTGTGTTTGTAATTTGACTATCTTTCGTAAGTAGGTAAGTAACGATTATGTTTAGTGTGTTTCAATGGCTAGTTGTTTTCAACTTTTACTTTTTTCATAATATTTTAACACAAAATCTAACAAAGCATAAAACTTTGCTAGGACTCACTTTTTTCTAGCTGAAAAAAAAAAAACAACCTGAGGGCACGCTTTCCCTTTAATCTAAAATAGAACTACCCAAAAGAGATCCGCTCCTTAGCTCGAAGAATTGCAGTGGAATGGCAGCGGGCAGGGCAAATTAGTCGCAGAACAGATGGTTGATGGGGTCGAAATGTTTGTAAAAGTCACGTCCCCGAAGACGCAGTTTTGGTAGGGCTCGAACAAAGTGGACCGATGACCGATGAAAGCCGAGGGAATCTGCACCGATGTTGATAGGTAACTATGTTCTCAGTGGACGTCTTTCTGCTGATGATGATGAGAAGAGCTGCCTACATTACAGTATTTTAACAGGATCTCAGCGTCCATCTAGTCGCTATGTTTAACCAGTCTCTTTTGAAAGCGAGCCATAATGGACCACAAACAGTGTTTTTGTCCGTCATCCGGCGGGTTTAGCCGTCAGTTATCATTACTTAACAGTTAATTACGCTCGGGACACGGGTATGTGGGTAGGCAGACACATAGGTCGTACATAATGGATGCGTGTGTAGGTTACTAGAGTGATTTTATTCAAATAGTATTATAAAAATATTGAGACTAGGTAACCCTCATCAAAATGTAACGTGTGATTTGTGTATTGTAACTATGTCAATTTCTTTTAAAGTTTAGGTACCTAAATACATGTTTTACCTACTTACAATTTTTGATAAAACCTATTACCTACAGGTGAAATCAAAAAGGCTCATAACGACGCCTTACAGTGAAAACCTCGTAAGTGTAAAAGAAGTAACTTTTCAGGAGGAAGAAAAGACTGCGTGCTGTAAAATTTTTGTATGGCGTCTTTTTATTAATTAATATGGAAATTTAACCCGCTTTTATATCCAGAACTGTTCTATACAATAAGATTGTCCACAATGCATAAAAAAACACTTTCGTTGCAAGGTATTCACGCCAAACTGATAGATGCGAGTATTTACGAGGTTCTCATTTACAGTCATAGATGGCGCTACGAGTATCGAATGAACAAATTGGTCAGATCAAGATGTGCGTTCTTTGGTTTTCTTCCTAGAATCGCAATCAAATAAATTTGAGCAAAAATGCATTCCCGAGGTTTTCACTCTAAGACGGCGATAATCAAATTAGGTTTGATTTCACCTAGTGGCAGAACATTCCGCGGGGCGCTGTGCAGTAGCAATAATCACGAGTCATAGGGGGATTAGTGAGGCATGCGAGATGCACAGGATCTGTAGATGTGGCGACACTTCGGGGAGGTCTACGTCCTACAGTTTAGCAGTCTTTCGGCTGAAATGATGATGATGCAATTAGTAGTTATACCCGTTTTTTTGTACCTATGAGAAAGCATCAAATGACTCCTTCCGCTCTGGGTGGAGCGAAAGGGAGTGTCAAACTCTTACTGACTAAAACCTACTCGTGTTACTCCAAAATGTTCTTTGCGTTTCAGGGCTGCGGTGACTCTTTCGAAAAAACCAGTAACCGAATAATTCTGCAACTGTTATAACCTACCTACGATCTACTTATAATCGAATTGTGAATAGTCTTGAATTGATTTTGGACCACTTTGTTCTGTTTTCCAGCAAAATATCGTTTCATTCAAGATAAAGAAAGTGGGCAGTGGCTTAATATTTGCATTGCAAGTTTTACGAAGTCCGTAAAGGGAATATTGGGAAAATTGTGAAAAAACGGACTTCAGAAGAACTGTTAGAAAGGTAACAAAATGTTAATAAAGAAGTGCCGGCCGGGTAATTCGAGAAATCGGTGTTATTACCAACTTTGACTGGGTAGGGTACAATCAGCGAAGTAATTACCTACTAATTAATTAATAAAAGTTTTCTCTCACTTTATATAAATTGAGTGAGCGACTTGGAGAAAATGACTGAGTACCTAAGTATAAGAAAAGACCAATACCTACAGTTTTTCTTCTTATCGTTTGGGCAGTAAGGTCTAACGACCCCGCACATCCTAGTGTCAGAGTCTCTAAACCGCCTCAAGGGCCTCTGACATGGTTTATTTGACGACCGCCATTTGGCGGCCGGGACCAACGGCTTATACGTGCCTTCCGATGCACGGAATCATCTTTTTATCAGACAATCAGGTGATTGAAGCCTGCAATGTCATAGCCAAACTGGAAAACAACTTTGCAAAGTATGCTTCCCGTGGGAATCGAACCCACGACCATACGACGACATGGGTCACAAGGCAAACGCCTAAACCGCTCGACCACTGAGGCAGTAAATACTTAAAACCCCTTCTACACGGATGTAATCTAGCGTCCCATCCAAGGTGACTTTGGTGGGAGCTCGGTTTCCATCCACGAATTTTGTATGAATTTCGATTGCATCTGCCGTCTACACGGATGGCAACAAGCAAGGTCACCTTGGATGGAACGCTAGATTACATCCGTGTAGAAGGGGTTTTAAGTAGTCTCTCGCTAATCTGCCACTACGCGAGGTTTGGATTCCGTCGCTTCCGCTAGGGTTCCGTACCCGAAGGGTAACCACAGAAGTTACGGAACCCTATTACCTAATAAACCTCTGTCCATCCGTCCGTATGTCTGTCAGCAGGGTATCTCTTGAACCGTCTTCTTCTTTCGAATCGATGGACAACTCCCTAGATCGTTTGGGCCCAGTAGGTAAGTGGCTGCGTTAATTGCAGCATCGGTGGCATTCATTAAATCCCCCAAAGTACAGTATGAATGGGGACTTGGGGCTCTCTAATATGTGGCGCATATTCTGAACAGGGGTAACGCACTCACATTGAGTATCCAACGGGTCTATGAAACCCCATTTCGCCAAGTTGTGTTTGCAGCGGCCTACCTGGGTGCGCAAACGGTTCAAAGCTTTCCAAACAGGCCACCGCAATTCACTACCTGGAAGCAACTGCCCTTGGGTTTGATAAAATCGCAAGGCAGTAGAATAGACAGTTTAAAGTTCCATAGAGTTTTCTATTGCCGATAGAACAACATATTATAAAACATAACCCTCCTTCTGGCGCAGTCGGATAAAAATAAATGAATAAAATCACGTTTCTGGTACCTAGAGTTCTCGTTCAATATTAGATACATAATATGCGTTATCCCACACAACATAACAATTGATTATGCAGCAATATTAATGATAACCCTGATAATGCACGGTTTGCAGATTCACTTACCTATAATTTAAAACTTTTAAACAGTATCTGAAAGTCCTAAAATTCTCCCAATTTTCCCTCCAGAACCAGTTTCCCAAACTGTGCGGTCCTTTGTGTTGGTAACCGTGAGCTCTCGACTCTCGAGTCAATCAGGAGAAAATCTCATTAGCCGGCCACTTTGATCTCGTGGGAGGCTGGTACTAGATAAATGTATGGTGTTGCCGGAGAGAAGCGTGGTAATTACGTTTGTAAACGTTGAACTTTGGATTACATACACCTACTTAGGTAGACCAATAAGTGAACTAAAAAATCTTTTTTTTAGTTCACTACATTATGTCAAAAGATTGTGCGAATGTCGGTGATATGGTGAAATAGATGTAAGATGTAAGTATAGGTACATCCACTAACGGAGAAAAAAATCACACAAGATTTTGAAGTAATTGATTTATCTACATAAATATTCATAAATTAATTACCGCCAATATCCAAATGGCGTAAATTTTAATACCATTCAGAAAAGGTGGAGCATTTCTCCCACCTGGGCAAGTCTCCCGGATTCCTACAGTAACTATTAAGCAGTTATTTTAAAACAAGACGCCCGCTGAAGTCTTTAATCTTGCTAAAAACAATAATGAATAATTCAATTCGACAAATATGGTAATACCCTTCCCAGGTAGGTTCTTTTACCGGTGCCTGGCAAACTTTGGGCTTTGCTGGGTAGGTACCTAATAAAATTATTTATTAACAAACTTAATTTCCCTAACCATATTATTTTATTTAGAAGAGCGACTTGATTTCATAAAAACTTCCCTGAAAAATATTCCGCTATGAGTGCTAAAAAATTTATTTTTATGAAAAATTGAAATTAGTGTCGATTTCTATGAAAAGAATTCGTGTAAAAAATGCTTGCAGTTTATTGTTTAAAAAACAAACAATAGGCTAGTACCTAGGTAGGTATAATTATGTTGATGAATACATCATTTTCCTGCCCATCAATTCCAGCTGGATGCTTACCACGAGCTCTTAACGCGATCCATTTTAGGACCTAAACTGCGGGTCTAAAAAAGCCACTTTAGCAGAATCAGAATGCACATCACGCTATCCGTCACTGTCAAATTTTCCCAATAAATCTTGAACCTAATGCTTTCGCGATAAAGATGAAAATGAAATTTGTCAGATTGTTGTACGATTAATGTTATGATTCTACTAAAGTCGTCAGATTAACAACTCAATTTAGGTCATGACATCTGACAGCGATTGTCCACGACTGAGTCGCAAGTTTTGGTTTCATTCTTTCAATTTTGTTCTCGTTTTGTACCATGACGTCTTAAGCTCAACTGAAACGCTCAATTGTCAAAATAAACGATTCAATAGATAAAAGTTACTATTTTTATAACATAGTTATTTTAGAGAAATAGTCATATATAGTATAGCATAATAGTATAATAGTATTCACCAAACGTTTCAGTTGAAACATTTGGTGAATTACTAACGAAAACCAAGTCTTTTAGTAGAATTTTACAAAAACCTATGCGATTCTGTCAACATCTCACCGTATAGGTAGGTATCTACACTTTTTTTTTTAATTGGGACAAGACCGCCACACGTTCCCAACCACTGCAACTCCTGAAAGCCAGAATCAACAGTGGCGACCACCAGAAAAACGCCGAGCCAATGAAGCCCGACGAGTCCCGGAGAAACGATTTAACTGTCTTGGATCCTGCAACGAATTTAATCAGAAAAGTATAGAGGAGGAGTAGGAAAAATATATATATATAATTTCCACTTCCCTCCTTATCAAGCAGGAGACAGAATAGAGCTAGGCCAATAGGCACCAAGGGACATATACAACTGAGTTAAGCCCAGTTGTCAAGCACCACGGAATATATACGTAAGTTTTAGTTTTAATGTTAATCTATATCTATACTAATATATAAACCTAAAGAGTTTGTTTGTTTGCTTGAACGCGCTAATCTCAGGAACTGCTGGTCCGATTTGAAAAATTCTTTCAGTGTTAGATAGCCCATTTCTCGAGGAAGGCTATAGGCTATATATCATCACGCTAAGACCAATTGGGGCGGAACTGTATTGACAATTGTGACGCAAACGAAGTTGCGCGGGTCAGCTAGTAACTCATAAGTGACCGAAAAACCGAACTTAGAGAAAGGACATATATCCTTTTCATTGAATCTGAGTCCAAATATCATTTAAATTTGCAATTTAATATGGCTACAAATTGTATTTCGAAGCGTCACTGTTTCGTCACTGGACAAAGCTGTTAATTCAAATATCACCATAGATTATGCAGACAGAAGGGCTGTTGTGTTATTAACTAAAGTTGCAGTATTCGTCCTTTTATATCTTACTAGCTTCTGCCAGCGGCTTCCCCCGCGTGGTCCCTAGGGAACATACTCCCGGGATAAAAAGTAGCCTATGTCCTTTCTCAGGCTCTAGACTATCTGTGTACCAAATTTCATTTAAATCGGTTCAGTTGTTTTGGCGTGGAAGCGCGACAGACAGACAGAGTTACTTTCGCATTTATTTATTTAATCTTTATGTACAATTGTGGTACATGGGCGGACTTAATGCAACAAGGCATTCTATACCAGTCAACCTTTGGGTTAAAAGACTACGCTGTGGTGTGTTTATAATATTAAAGTAAGGATTTCCCAAATTAGTATTAAAAATAAACCAAATACTTTCATTCAACGACAATCTCCGAGCCATATTTGCCATAAGAACATTCTAAGAAGGTTGGCAATAGTTTATACCTAGTTAAAGCACCAACTTAAAAAAATCTGGCCAATATCTGTTAAAAAAATATCATATAGCCATTCATGAATTAAAAAAAAAAAACAAATTAAAAATAAAACGTTAGTGGCATCTTATTTTTTTAACAACTATTTGGCCATGTTTTTAGATTATTTATTTGATTTGACTCAGGGCTGATTTTTCAATACTGATTTTAACTGAAGAATAAATATGGCTGTTTGACACATTTTCAATGCAAAAGCTGTCAAACCGCCATTTTTATTCCTCTGATATCATTTATCTATTGAAAATCGCCCCTAAAGAAGATATAATAAGTTACCAAATCAAATCAAATCAAAATTGTTTATTCGTGAGAATATGGTACAATAGATGTTATAAAAATAAGTTCCAGCATATCCTGCCATAATATGGCGTACAAATATTTCGATATAAAAAGAAACGAGGCTATGGATTACAGATTAAAATATGAATTTATAATATTTAATAAATAAAGATTGAAATTGTACTGTCTTGGAAATGTAATAATTAATAAAATTGTATTATATTATTAATGACTTATCCTCTAAATATTCTTCAACACTGTAGTAATTTTTTTCTAGTAATAAACTGAACAATACCCTTTTGAACAACGGCAATGGTAAATCTTGAGTATTATTTGGTAAATGGTTATATACAATAATTGCCATGCAGTACGTATTTCTTTTAAATAGCATTAATTTTATTTGGGGTAATTTTAATTTGTCTTTGTGTCGTGTTCTACTATTTATTTTGTAACTGCTTTTTTCAAATAAATGATAATTCTTTTTTACAAAAATGCATATTTCAAAAATATAGAGACATGGTAAAGATAATATTTTAAGTTTTTGAAATAATGGCTTACAGCTATCTAAAAAGTGGGCTCCACACATTGCCCGGATGCATTTTTTTTGTCCTTTAAAAACTCTTTGCACATCTACTGAGTTACCCCAAGTTATAAGACCATATCTGAGTACAGATGCTACATAAGCATGGTAAGCAACCATAGCGGTATTTAGATTAACCGTTTGTCTTAATCTTTTCAGGACGTACACAAAGCGATCTATTTTTTTGAGTATTTTCTCTATGTGTGGTTTCCAATTGCAATTTTTGTCCACGGTTATACCTAAAAATACACATTCATCAACAACGTTTAAGGGGGAATTGTTATACTGAATATCTAGACTATCCGTGTTTGTGTTTGTGTTGAGTGCTTGAAATTTTATTATATTTGTTTTTGTCATGTTTATTTTTAAGTTATTTTGTTCCAGCCATTTGATTGTCTTGTCTAATGCTTTAACAATTCGTTTTTCCAAGTCTTTATTATCGTCGCTTTTAATAATCAATGTTGTGTCATCTGCAAATAGTACGCACTCTTCATTAATCGCCTCTGGTAGGTCGTTGATGTACACAAGAAAAAAAAGAGGGGATAGCATTCCTCCTTGAGGTGTGCCGAAATTGTTTTGTCTGTATTTAGATCTAAAAAGTTTTTGTTGGTTTTGACATTTTCTTCTTATTTCTACGCATTGCAGTCGGTCAGTAAGAAAGCTTTTGACCCAATCGTTGGCCTTTCCGCGGATTCCATACTGTGAAAGTTTTGAGAGTAACGTTTTATGACAGACAAAGTCAAAGGCTTTTGTCATGTCTAGAAAGATACAGCTTATTTTGGATTTTTGGTTTAGACTTTCGGTTATCTGTTTAATTAAGGAGAAACAAGCTGAAGCCGTAGAGCTCCCCTTCCTGAATCCAAACTGTTCTTTTTTAAGGATGTCACACGATGTCAAAAAGTTCTCTATTTTATTACACATAACCTTCTCAAATATTTTCGACAATATGGGGATTAAAGTGATTGGTCGATAGTTACTCATATCCGATTTTATTCCTTTCTTGTATAAAGGTTTGATAATCGACATTTTTAGTCGTTTTGGAAAAACTCCTTCACTTAGGGATAAATTTATTATGTAGCTTAGAGGCCGGACTAAACACGATGCACATATTTTTAACACTTTAGTACTTAAGTCGTCATAACCAGTAGAGTTCGTATTTTTTAGACTATGGATTATTTTATACACATCTGTTTCATCTATTGGTGTTAGGAAAATGCTTTTAGAATTCTGAGGGATTGTAAAATTGGTATTCTGTTTATTTTCTCGTGGTTTTTGGGTCGTATTCGTTAAAGATATGTAATATTTATTGAATGAGTCACAAATTTGGTCAGAGTTGTCATAATTTTTACCATTGATTTGTATTGTATCAATGTCAGAGCAACTTGTCGGATTATTAACATCTGTTTTAATTAAGTTCCATGCTGCTTTACTTGCATTTTTGGCTTTTTTGATGTACTGTAAACTATTAATTTGTTGCGCATTTTGTATACATCTTTTTAATATTCGTGTGTAGTCGGCATATTTTTTTTGTTTTGTTTTTTGTTGTCTCTACAAAGGTTATACTTAAGATATAAGGTTCGTTTTGTAATACAACATCGTTTTAAATTTTTTGTTAGGCATCGGTTTTTCACTTGCTTGTTACTATTTTTAACTTTAATAATGGGGAAACATAAATTGTAAAAAAGAATAATTGTATCGTGAAGGCAATTAAAGGCGTTGTCTGTTGAGTGACATTCGTATATCTCAGAGAAAGATAAGCTTGACAAACAGTCTTTAAATTTGGTTATGTTTTCGTCACTGAGGTCCCTTATAGTTTTAAACCAGAAACTGTGAACGTCCTTGACTTTGCTTACAGTTTCTACGTTAACTGTTAGTGATTGTGCTGTTTCGTGATCTGAGAGAGCCAAATAGTGCAGTGCAGACTTAGCGTCGTCGTGTATATTGCTTACTATTAAATCTAAACAAGATGTTTTCCTCGTCGGTAGTGTAATGTGGTTTTTCAGGTTGTCATTACTAAGTATGGCGTTTAAGTCATTGGATATTTTATTTCTTTTTAGAATGTCTATATTCCAGTCACCGCATATGATGACTTTTTTCTGAAACTTTTGACATAGTTTATTTGTAAGGAGTTCCAGACTATTTAGAAATGTCGCTGCATCATGTGTAGGTGTTCTATAAATACAAACTACTACTAGGTTATGTTTAAGAATTTCAATGGCACAGTATTCGAATTGGAGGGGAATCGGGGGGATAAGGTTCGCGATTTCTTTGTACTGTATGTTATTTTTTATAAGGATACATGAACCGCCCCGGCGCTGGTTTGATCGAGAGAAGAATGATGCCATTTTGTAGTTGTCAATTCTAAGGTTTGATTCAGAACCACTTTTAAGAAAGGTTTCCGTGAGACATATAACGTCAATGGAACCCAATTCAAGTTGTAAGTCTGCTAAGGCTACTTCCATTAATTCTTGCTTATTTAGTACTCCGGCAATATTTTGGTGAATTAGCGTAATTGCTGTTTTATTTTGATCTACGAAAAAACCTATTATTTGTGATTGTTTTGTTTGTTATTCTGTGTGCTTGTGTGTACGTTGGTTTTGTTCTAACTTGTTTATTCTTAAATTGATCTAGGAACTCTGTTTGGTATTTTTTATAATCAATTCTCGTATTTAACCCAAAACACAAATATTCCACATATTCTTTATGGTACCTTAAGTAAAAAAAATATCGAAGTATTTTCCACTTAATAAAAACGAGGTACCTAGAAATTGTATTAGTTGTCACAAAACCTACACTACTTAGGTGTACGATTTATATAAATAAATAGATAAATATGTACAATATTACCAAAGCATTATCTACGGCATGTGTTTTTAATCTGTCTTAAAATAACTACAGAGTTGGATGCAAATTAATTACTGGAAGTACGAGTAGGTACACGGTGTTGCGCTCGCATCTCGCATTATTCATGAATCATGTCCGAAAATGAGTAATATCGGGATGTTTGTTAATCAGAAACCATTGTTTTGTGTGAAAATTTAAAGTGCATCACAAATGTTATTATAGGTTACCTACCTCACCCGCAGTAGCAAATTTTAGACTCAGTAGTTTCGGAGATAACTGGGGAATGGTCATTATTGATCAAATTTCTTGAATAACTTCAAAACAATTTGTATTAAAATTATGAAAAAAATATATAATGTATATATTTCAAATTCTCGAATTAAGCCCTTCAGTTTGGAAAACTTTTTTTATTTTTAATATGACCCCCAAAAGTGACCCCCATACTAAAATCTATTTATTTATCGTCCGTATTTGAATCACAGAAGTCCATATGTATACCAAATTTCAGCAGAATCGGCCCAGTAGATCCGGAGAAAACTGGCTGTGATAAACAGACAGACACCCGAGTGAACCTGTAAGGGTTCCGTTTTTACGGATGTTCGGAACCCTAAAAATAAAAGAAAATAAATACCTTTCGTAGAAGGTGAGAATCGATGTCTGTTTTCAGCAGATCTCACACATAAAAATTATATTCGGCCTTCGTCGGAACGTCGTAAAACACGGGATATAAAATATAAGGATTCCTTGTATTATCGCAGAATATGTGAGTTTTCCTCCCGTAATTGAATAATTCAAACGTATCCTCATGTATGTAGGTAGTTCTCAGAATCTGAGATATGAACATGTACCTATTTCAGCTTGTTTTATGAAAGCGGAGTATTATTTTCTTACTAGTTTTTCTTTTACTGAAACATTACAGGATATTTCTCCTTGAGGATTATAGTTTTCAAGGATAATGTATCTTTATAGTGTTTCGGACTGCACAGTCCCTTGATACGGGTGGAACTTTGAAAGTTTGAAAACTTTTGAAAATGCAAAATATGTTGTCTCTATAAAACTGCATTTTTAATTAGGTAGGTACTTGATTATTATAAGTATTATTATTTGTAGCTGTGTTTAATTTAGCATGAAGCCCCAGGAATTACTGGTAGATAGATAGATAGATAGATAGATAGATAGATAGATAGATAGACAGATAGATAGATAGATAGATATATTTATTTTGTAAAACATGAGTAAGTACAGCATACAGGTCTTATAAATTATGATGAGGTTGCTACATGTTTTGCCATTTAAGACGTACAAAATCAGTTTAACAAAACAACAAAAAAAAAAAAGAAAGTATTCAATGTCAAAATTTAAATTAAATTGAAATTATAATATGAAAAATAAAGTAACCTTCAAAATTGCCATGCCAAATTTTAAATTAAATTGAAATTATAATATAAAAAATAAAGTTACCTTCAAAATTGCCATGTCAAAATTTAAATCGAATTGAAATTAAATGTCAAAATTCAAGTTCAATTCAAAATCACAATGTCAAAATTCAAATTCAATGCAATATAGTAATGTCAAGATTTCAATTAAATTAAAATCACAATGTCAAAATAAAAATTCAATTTGAGTAAAACATACAGAAAAAGCAAATTTAACATGCACCTTCAGAATTCTTTACAAGCAAAACATCGTTTAAAAAATCATCTACGCTGTAATAACACTTCTCCAGTAATAAATCCCGAAGGGACTTTTTAAACTTGATTAGAGGCATACATTTAATTGAATCAGGTATTTTATTATAAATATTTGGAGCAATACCAAAGAAACTCTTTTTTAATAAAGCAGTTTTACAGTTGTGCTGACATAATAAGTTCTCATTTTGGGCACGAATTGGGGTTCTCTTAACTGCTGAAAATTTCTGAAATAATTGTTGATTCGCTATTACAAATAACGCAGTTTCTAATATATACTTAGATGGAAAAGTTAATATTTTTAATTTTCTAAAGTAAGGAACACAACTATCCGTTGTTCTTAGACCACACATTGATCGTATACATCTTTTTAGTTGACTGTCCCCAAAAAACAACACCATATCTCAAAATAGAAGCGACCAATCCATGATAGGCTGTCGATAGTGTGTCAGTATCTACTTTGTTGTATAATTGGAACAATAGATATGCAGATCTACTTAGACGCTTGCAGATTTCCTCTAAGTGAGGTTTCCAGGTTAGTTTATTATCTATAGTTATACCTAAGAATTTTGCATTTGTAACTTCTTCTACGATACAGCTAAATTTAGAAGCAAAGCAGTCCACATTCCAAAAATCTTTATCCTGTCACCAGAGGGGCCAAGGTCGCAAACTATCAAAAAAATACTGAATTTCCTGCATTTACACAAGTTTTTGAAATTTCGACATTAATAAATTGTTGCCGAGATGATACCGCAACTTGAATTTTAACGCTTTTTAAGTACGGGGACTGGCCTTCAGAACTTTAATCTTCATTTAAGATAATCCCTTCCTACTCACTAACCCTTACGAAGATTATTATTTAACTTTCTCTTTAACCCACCCCTAAGACGACCCACTGACCGTCTTTTCTCTAAGGATAATCTTAAACAATACGTCCCTTTTATCTTAAATGCTACTTAAACTGGTTAAAACATTTATATCTAAGAGCAAATCTCGTTAGCTGGTCGCTGCAAATCTCGGCAAACGTCTCAAAGTGGACGTAAATTGGATTGCGACATCCTACAGGGCGGGGAGGGGGGCGAGGTACCTGTACAACCTGTCAGTTACGATGGAGGGTAGTTGGATAGTAATGTATCCTTTATTTTTTATGTTTTAATAAATTATTCGAGATTATTTCAATCCATCGTTATGAACTCAAGTATCGACTTTAGCTCTGTTAATTTTCTAAACTTTGTTTTGTTGCTCAAAAGAGTTTGTTATTTCATGTGATGATTTTTATCTCATTTTAAATTGAAAACTAGAAGATTTGTACATTTGAAATGAGATCGAAGTTCGAATAACTTCTTGGAAAGTTCAAAAAGAGGCAATCGTGGTCTACAGTTTGATTCGAAAGAATACGCAATGAAGATGTACCCTACTTACGCTTCATTCATCCAATAAGGGGCCGTTCAAGTATTACGTCAGCACCAATGGGGGGTGGAGGGGTCTTTACTATGATCATCTTTGATGACATGGGGAACGGGGGCGTTTAAATGGTGATTACGTCAGCAATATTTACTTCCTTCTGTATTTGCAAATGTTGGTAGATTTTTCGCATTTAAAAGTAGCCTATGTTCTTTCTCAGGCTCTAGACTATCTGTGTACCAAATTTCATTTAAATCGGTTCAGTAGTTTTGGCGTGAAAGCGCGATAGACCGACAGACAGACAGACAGAGTTACTTTCGCATTTATAATATTCAAAATCAAACTCAAATCGTATATTTCAAGTAAACCATTTACAGGCATTTTTTATTGTCAAAGTCGGTCAATCAAAAACATGAAGCTATTTGCACGTTCCAAAGCGTAGATCTCTATGGAGAAGAACGTGCAAGAAACTCCACGGACACTCTTAGTAAGTATTCATATTTTTGAATGATTTAAATTGTGTTTGTCCCATAAAATTAAAACAAAATAGGTAGGTAGGTTGGGTTGGGAGGTTGTAATTTTTCACATTCAAAATTCACTTACGCTAACGTTACTCTACGTCAAAATATTCGTGCTAGGTCCTTTTAGTGTTTGTAACACAAATCCTTTGATTTTTTTATTTTTTATTTACTATATATAGGCATACGTTTGACCACAGTCTCACCTGATGGTAAATAAAAGAATTGTCACCTCCACACGAAGCAATTTGCAAGCGATCGAAAATTTGTTTGACATGTGTCAAAGCAAATGGTGGAAATAATGAAATATGTATCGGGCTTTGAAGATTGGATGGTTTTTCCTTATTTGAATGTTTCTGTCACGCGCCACTTATGTCTATAACATAGTTTTGGGAACCCCAGGTACTTCTGATGTTCAAATTTGGTTTCTAAGGCTCGGAAGGTAGAGCTACCGCAGCCCTGGAACGCAAAGGGCATTTGGAACACAGGGAGAAACAACCAGCAAGAGTCTGACACTCACTTCTGCTACACTCAGAGCGGCCAAAAGTAGCCTAACGTATTTCAGGGATTAACTTTCTCTACCAGTGATACATTTTTGACCAATACCCTCTTTGGACCTATTTAAAAAAACCGGCCATAGGCTAGTCGGAGTCTCACACAAAGGGTTCCGTCCCTAAACCGAAAAAACATGTTTCTTTTATGGGAGTCTCATTTAATTTTTAATATTTGTTGTTATAGCGGCAATAGAAATGTCACACTCTGGGAAAATTTCAACTGTCTACCTATCTATTACGGTTCATGAGATACAACCCGCTGACGAACGGACGGACGGACGGAAGATTAGTACTAGAGATTCGTTGGTTACCCTTCGGTTACGAAACGGAACCCTATAAACCGCGATTACTAATAAAAACCACAATTGTAGCTTGTAGGTAGGTGTAGGTAACAAACTTGTACCTAACCTATGAAAAAAGGAGATTACTTAGTACATCAAGATAATATCTACATAAGGTAGGTAACCAGTTTCATATTTACCTACACATTGCCCTCGTGTATTAAGTCCTTGCCTCGTGAGTCGTGGAGGCTATAAAACAATAGAGAATTAATTACCACGTTCCGACATGTCCTTGAGAGTTCGCGTGCATTTAGTGCAGCATTCGTAGATACACAGGAATAAACGGGTGCCATTCAGAGGCGAAAACTTTTTGACACGGGCGGACGTCATTGCGAAGTTCAATTTTTTCTTAGCTTTTTGCCCGAGTGGCTTCGTTTGTAGGTAACCGTAGACTTATAAAACTGCACAGCAGAGCGGAGAAACGTAGAAATTTTAACGAACGGAACTGCACAAAATCTCCGCACCACGTGTGTCACTGACATTTTGTGCAATTTATTAATATTTCTCCGTTTGGTTAATATTTCTCCGTTTCTCCGCTTCGCTGCCTCGCTCCGCTGAAATGAACAGGCAGCCTTATGCTCACCTATTTACTGATATTTCAATTCGAAATGTTTAACACATTTCAAGGAGGATTTATTTAAATTTAAATTTGTTTAACAATTTAAATAAATCCTCTTTTTGTAGAAAAAATATAAATTTTAAGCAACATGACCACTAGTTGTAAAAAAAAACGAAGGATGCCATTTACTTACTCTTTTTTTAGACTTCTTTTTTCATTAAAAGAGGCGTGCGATTTTTTTTTCACGCGTTTCGGCCAGCATTTTCATATACGATACGATGCTTACAACCTCTTTGCCTAACCATTTTTGCTAGTCTTTTCTAGAACGCAGGCGTTTGCGTTTAGGATAAGAGATTGTTTGGTTTATGGTAAAGAAATGTTCTTCTTAACATCTTTCAATGTTCTTCTTAAATTCACAACCTATTTTAGGTTGTGGGCGCCTGTCCGGCTTGACCAAGTCCTGCGCCCCAAGTCTGCTATTACAATAGTGTAATCAATGATAAACCATTCTGACACATTGTAATAGCAGACTTGGGGCCCTGTAATCGTGCGTTGTACACAGTGTGGTCGGAAAATATTTTTATGTGTCGTAGGATAATTTGATACTTCGAATCTTCGCGGAAATCCTAGGGGTTTTGCGAAAACGCGGATAATTAGACATAGCCCCGACTCAGACTACCCCGACTCGGATAGGTTAGGTTAGAAGGCTAAGGCGGGAGCGAAGCGGAGCGGAGCTCCCGCCTTAGCCTTCGTGGTTATTTTTTTTTAAACCACCCAGAACTAAATATTGCTATAATAACGAGTATTTTAGCAAAAATCCTGACTTTGTCCAGTAAGATTTGATAATTTTTCGCCTATGTCTAATTATCCGCGTTTTCGCAAAACCCCTAGGATTTCCGCGAAGATTCGAAGTATCAAATTATCCTACGACATATGCAATATAACAAAATAGGTTAAAAGTATTGTTAGACAAACGTCAGCGTGTCCGTCATTTTTCAGTTTCAAGCTCGGGCCTCGACTGACTTTTGCGTTGATGTTATTTCGTAACCTTTTTCCACTCTATAGGAAAGGTACCTACCATTTTCTTTCATGCCTAGCCGAAAAATTGTGAAAAAAATAGATGTAAAAAGAGTCGATTTTGCGGCAAGCATTACTCACACCATGAAATAATCGAGGAAAACAAAATTAATAGCAAAAACAAGGTGCTTTGTTGCGGAAAATATACGTCACACACCTCCGCGCAAAACGGCCATCGCTCGGTAAAACGCTGGGACTCGTCACTCGTGTGTGCGACAGGGCCATAGCGCTGATTTTCAGCGACAGTCTCGTTTCCACTTTACTTAACTGTCTTGTAAAAGCAGGGCTATTTTCTATACAATCTTTACAATGCAAGCTCAAGGCCAGTGATACCTTCATCGTCGACGGAAAGTTTGCGAATAGGAAACGACTCACCAGCTATAACAATAAAGGAAACTTCATTGTATTCTAAATATAGGAGAATCTAGTTCCAGTTCGATTATTCCATCGTACTCGTATATTCGATACGTGTACTGAATGGGTTATGCGCAGCGCAGAACGTCCGCATAGAATCACAATATTTGTTTGCTAGATATTTAGAAATTAATATTGTATATAAGAACTTGTGCCTACCATATTTAATGTAAAAAATAAATGAAAAGAATAATATGCATATTATTTAGTGAGGAACATAACACGATACAGACTTCCATTAACTTCTATGGAATCGTCTGTTAAGCAAACGAATGCAAACAAAGGTGTGTTATTTTTTTTATTCAGAGTTCAAAGCCTGTACTGACAAAAGTCTGTTTGTGGAGTCACTATTATGTCTACAGAACTGGTTATTACATAATACCCAAATTAGGTGATGACATATTTATGGAGAACCATAATTATACTTTGCTATAAGTAAGTGCTTTAGTCCAACCAGTGTACATACCTACTCTTTATCACCATTTCAATATTACTCGAAACGTAGGCGTAACTTCAATATATTCACTGCACAGTTCCATTCATTATTAATTGCGCGAAGTCATACAAAACTGGAAGCATATTGCAGTGCAGTAAAATGGCGGCCATGTTGCTGAACGTGCCGGCCATTTTAAAATTTTCCCGCCACACAAAATTGGCGCGCATTTACCTTTAGAATTTTTCTGCAACGAGCTGTTGAAATATTCATTTGGTTTTACACCTCTCAGTGTCGGAATGGCGATTTTTTAATGGGATTATGAATAGGATTTGAAATTTTCTTGTAGCTGCAGATTAAACTTTGGATTCGGGGAGCAGTTTCAACGTTAAAAACAAGTTGAAAGCATTTACCTATCTACTTTGTCATAATTGTGCCGTGCAAGCAATTGCAGCTACCAACTATGTATAATTAACTCAGTACTAGGTATTATGTAAATAGGTACCTACCATAGCTGAGCAAGTTTTAAATCAAAAGGTCGAAATTACTTCCAACAGCTCAAAAGTCAAAATGGCGACCGAAAACTATAAACTACAAATACCGCCCAAGCTTCGGATTTTCCAATTTCAAAATCAAAGTAAACCTTGTACTTTTTTTTTGGAAAAAGAAAAACCTTTTCGAATCTGCCTTTTCAACCTTTCACCAGTAAAACTTTCACGAAACGTCAGGAAAATACACAAGTCATTTCCTCGCCGCTCTTTGATGGCTACATTTTGATTTTTTCCCTCAAAATCCAATAAGAGTCACTACGGGACTTTGTAGCGTTGACTTTAACGTTTAGTGCACATACTTTAAAACATTTTAGATATTAATAAAGAATATTGTGTTCAATATCGAGTATCGTAGCTATGACTTTGAAAATAAAGGGACCCTGGAATCCAATATCTTGGTAGCTTGAAATTAAACCTTTTTACTTATTGACGTGATAACGTCTTATAAATCGATGAACGCCGGATGCACGCACGAGAAAGTGTCACATTCCGAGAGCGAGAGCGCGGAACAAGCGATAGAGAGGCACGATCGGCCTAAGCGTTCGGCTTGTTTGTTAAGAATTCAATTATTTTCAGACGTTAACACGTAAAATTATCGTCAGTAAACCGACTTGTTTAAAAATGTTTAAGTTATTTTCACTAACATATAAAGATAAACACAAGGTAGGAAGTTACCTACATGGCTGCTAACTAAAAGTAAGCTTAGAGTCTCCTACAGCACCTGGATAGACAATACCACAACGCCTTTTCATAGGAGTCAAATCTGTAGGGCAATTTAAATTAATGGACAAAAAGAATTATCAAAATCAGACTACTCTGTAAAAAGTTATGCGTGTTCATACATAAAAAAAACCTCGTCCGTTTTTTCGTCGGTTTAAAAATACTGAGACGCCACAATAAAATCAAACGCTACGCCTCAAGGACGGAGTATGCGCTGAGTGGCGATAATCCTAAGCTACAGGTAAACGTATTGAACATTATGAAGAATACATTATTTACACTCCGCTGAGTTTCTGTGCTAAAGCTTATCTGCCGGGGAAATCTTCGCGTGACCTACAAACCTATAAATCAATTCACATCAATAAACTTCCTTGAAAGGTAAAGAAAAGAGATGATGCATTTGATGAATCTCTATAAAAGGACTTTAAGGACTTTCTAAAAGCAATTATTCACCAGAGAGAGTAGAGTAGGTATGTAATACAAAGTTCTAGAATTCAGTGACTGTTGCTCGCAAAAATGTGGGGACGTGTTGCATAATATTACGATATTATCATTTTTACGATTCCAAACGTACGAATGAAAAAACTCTTATAGGTACGTCTACCATGAGTTTTATCAACCTGTACTCGCTAGCGACTGTAGTTAAGAACATGTATGAAAACTTTAAAAATACAAGTTTCTAATTTATTTGTTTAAGTTGTCAACTAACAAGCAAGCAAGTTGCAAGTAAAACTTTAGTTAACATCTAAAAAAAAAATTAGAAACTTGTTTTTTTTTAAGTTTTCATACATTTTTTTAACTACAGTTGCTAGCGTGTGTAGATTGATAAAACTCATGGTTGACGTACTGATCACTTGTGTGTCTATCAGTCTCTTTGTCTGTCCGTATGTGACAGCCAATTTGCTAGAAATTTTCTGAACCGATTTAATTGAATTTTGGTACATGCGAATTTCTGTGACCGCAAAACTGATCTTTCAATTAAGAATTTGGGTACTTGGATAAGTATGTCCAGAGATTACCCATTTCTAACAAACTATTAAACATTTTTACCTCTAAATTAAGTTATTATTATACTTTGCGAGTTACATTATTAGGAGTGTGTGGTAGACACACAATCACAGTGTAACTCAATCAAATAAAAACACGCGATTGCAACCATCGTACATCGTTCAAACATTCAGTCATTCATTTCATTCACTCAATCATGCAATCTCTCCCCAATTGTCACGGCGAATCGTTTTACATCGAAAACGATCAGTTCTCTGTCCAATATTCCGATATCAATTACAACAAAGGGTATCGGAGTGAACGGGCAGAACATGAAAAGCCCGAGTTATTTGAAACAATCTGTTGAATCGTTCTGTATTCGATTGCGATACGATTTCATCTTAATTTTAATGCCACGAGACCGTTTGGTTTTTGTGTATTTTGGGCGTTGAATAGGTGTCCATGTAAAGCATAGGATCGATAACTTAGGACCTAGGTCCCGGGCCCGCTAGGGCCAGTGCGTGACAGGATTGCAGAATGTATTCGAAAGAGTCACCGCGGCACTGGAGCGCAAAGGTGAAGTGCCTATATGGATGTTGGAATGTCTGAGATGAGCTCGAGAGTCTCGCACCGCGGGGTTGGACAACGAAGGACAAGACAAAGTAGGAAATCATCACAATGGAACATAGGTACTAGATAAAAAGTTTCCTAAGTCCTCATTCCAGACAAAAAACTGTAAGAGAAGTTTCATAAAAATCCGTTCATCCGCTTTGTCGTGAAAAGATAACAGACTGACAAATTAATATAATCATCATAATCATATCAGCCGAAAGACGTCCACTGCTGGACATAGGCCTCCCCAAGCGTCACCACGCCTCGCATCCATCGGCTACCCGCGACCTTCACAACGTTACCTCTTCCGGTACGCGGTCGCCACTCCAGAACTTTTCGGGCCCATCGACCATCTGTTCTGCGAGCAATGTGCCCTGCCCACTGCCACTTTAGTTTGGCGATCCTTCGGGCTATGTCGGTAACCTTGGTTCTCTTGCGGATATCATCATTCCTGATTCGATCACGCAAGAAAACTCCAAGCATTGCCCTCTCCATTGCCCTTTGAGTGACTTTGAGCCTTCCGATGAGGCCCATTGTAAGCGACCACGTTTCAGTTCCGTATGTCATCACTGGCAACACGCACTGATCATAGACTTTCGTCTTGAGACACTGTGGTAATATAATGATGGTGATGATATATTTTCCTCAAAAGCTCGTCCCGAATTTGTATTCATCATGAAACGAAAAAGTAGATACCGAAACTTTATAGGTATACATTGGTAAGTATTTCCGTAGATACTTACCCATGTGTACCTATAAAGCTTCGGTACCTACCTACTAGTTTGATAGTGAGGTCTCTGCGATGTAACCATCTACACACTATGCCAAGAATTTACCGAAATTCCATCCCTTGGGTCGTTATGATCAGGACAGGGTTAAATTTTGAATGCGGGTCCGGTCGCACTCGCAGACATTTCCAAGCTGCCAGAATCTTATGGGGCAGTATGAGGCATTAAAATTGAGGGTAGATAGTGTTGTAACGCTCGGAGCTAAGTAATAACACCTTCAAGGTTAAGCAATGCTTGCCGAGGTCTGTCCGAGGATGGGTAACCGCCCATCAAATACTGAAACTCTTCCGTACCTCGGATCCGGCTGTTATTATTTTGTAGATCTTTGAAAGTCGTTACGGGTAGCCAGAAGCCAGAAAATCTTAGACCAGTCTAACCAAGAGGTACCCAGTATTGGATGAATTAGACATTGAGAGGGAGCGCCGGGCATTGTCTTGTCGGTACGCGGTAATATGTTGGCACACAGGTTCGCTCGGTGTACTGCTCCTGCTAAAATAACAATGTTCAAGGCATTCTGCCAGACGTTCTACACGACTAGCCTGTGGGCAAACTATACACAAAAAGCCTACAATGCCTTGCGCGTCCAATATAATAATGTGTTCAGGGGTCTGTTTCGGCTCCCTCGACATTGCAGTGCTTCTGGACGCCAGCGTAGATGATTTCTACGCAATTATGCGTAAAAAGGGTTGCGTCCGTGGTGCGACGAGTACGGGGGAGCCCGAATGTCCTGGGGATGATTGGCGAGAGAACCGATACTGTTCTGCTCAGTAGGTTCACTGAACTCCATGTGTTGCGGGACCGGTGAGCCTACTGTGCAGGGGTAGACGGTGTCTAGTTTCTTCTATTTAATTTTTTAATTACTAACATTATTTATAAGCAAAATTCTTTTACTAACCACCTTGCCTATATATGGACATTTTTGTCTGAAATATTTTTTTGTATTGGTATTCAGTCTATTCAGCTGCTTGTGGTTAGACTGGAAGCCAAGCCCAACATCATCTGTCTAGCCTTTTCCCTACTTTATTGGGGTCGACTTGCAGTCAAATCCATCAAGCCGTTTAGGCTACAGAGCGTTCCAAAGAAATATACATACCTACACTCGAAAAAAACATAACCCAATAGAACTACATCTATCGTCCCATTTTTAGGGTTCCGTACCTCAAAAGGAAAAAACAGAACCCTTACAGGATCACTTTGTTGTCCGTCCCTCTGTCTGTCAAGATCATTTTTCCCGGGAACGCGTGGAGGTATCGAGTTGAAATTAAAACCATATACTCAGGTCTATGGCCCCTTGCAGCTGTGAAAAAGTCACTTCTAAGTTTACGTTAAAAAAAGATACGGTCGTTTATGCCACAAAAAACGTATTTTTCGACACTATCTCAAGGGAATCAAAATGTATAGGATATTTCCAGTTGACTTAGAACTATGAAATTTGGCAAGTGATACCGTCTTATACTACAAGTAGAGGGAAAAGTCTAAAAATTTTACATTTGTAATTAAATTTAAAAAAATGTAGTCTTTATTTAAAGTAAGTACAAAAAATTTGTACGGAAGCCTCGGTGGGCGAGTCCGACTCGCACTTGGCCTTGGCCAGGGTTTTCTTTCACGCAGACGCAGACGGAAGTAAAAGCGCTTCCATCTGCGTCTGCATGAAACTCCTTAGTGGAATTCTTATAAATTGTTTATGGAAATTAAAAAAAAAACCGTCGCTTTGTATCTGAGCGTGTGGTAAAGTAGGTACGGTACGGTACGGTACGGTGCGTAATTTTAACTTTCTTTAATGTATACAGGCTTCGTAAATGCATTTATTGTGCAAATGTGTTGAAAAAAAATTGGCTTAGAAATTATGTTCATATTTTCATAATATACCTACCTATTCTTCTACAACTATATATATTTTTTTGAAGCATTAGGTTTCAATTAAAGAAAAGAATTATGAAAAATCACTCTAAAACCGGCAAAGTGCGAGTCGGACTCGCACGCGAAGGGTTCCGCTTCCGAACTATCCATCGAAAAAATCACCTGAGGGCTTAGTGTAAGTTTTTTAACGCACTCGATCGCGTTAACGTAAACGTTCGCTTATATCTAATCGTATTGAAAAAAGAAAAATTGGTTGTTTGTAAAGTAGGTTTACGATCGAGATGTTTACGTGATAACGAAACTTAACCGCACGAGAAAATCTCCATTCGTTTGTATGCCGCTAGAGTGAGAGAGACGGAAGATCGGTCCACTCACTCGAACACTATGCCAGCCTCCGCTCGTGAGGATTCCGCGTGACAAGTTTCACGGAATGACTGGCAGCGCTCGAGATGAGACGGGAGATCGGTCCGTCTCTCTCTCGTTATACCTGCGATCGCGCTCGTGAGGTTTTGGTGTGACACAAGTTTCTGAACATGTCACCCGACTAAAACGATTTTAAAGACGTTATCACGTCAAAAGAAAAGGTTATCGTCACCAGAAGGCGCTTATTCAGTTTCAATACAGATTGACGTTTACGCTAACGCGATCGAGAACGTTAAAAACTCGCACTAAGGCTACTGTCCTGACTTTTACGACAGGTAGTCTTTTCATCAGAAAAGTAATTCCTTCTCATGCTTCTCAATTAACACAGAAAAATAATTCACTACAACCTGGGAGTCTTTAAGACAAGAGTGAATAGGTTGCTTCTAGGCAAACGTGCTCCATCTTCGACCGCATCATCGCTTACCATCAGGTGAGATTGTGGTCAAACGTATGCCTATTATATAGTAAAAAAAAAACTGTGTTGAACAAAAATTCTGGATTAACAAGCTTTCTAAAAGATCAGTACAACATGATTCTATCTTCGAACTTCTGACACGTAAACCAATCTAATTTAAGTAATTGTTGTATTTAATTTCCGACAGATTTCCTGGTAATAAGAGCGATGATCAAATAACGTGTTGTATAATGGAGCTTCGCGATTTACGTCGAGAGATCTAATATGGTGTGTACCGACTTCCATTCACAAAGTACCTACTCGTGACTGTTTACGTTATTTTTGTTAAGAGGATATTAAGTTTTCGTTTGATGTTGAGAAGATAGGTATTTAAAAATACTTGTGTAAGTATAAGGCTGTATCAATGAATTAATATAAAACATTCGCAAGTAAGAACTCCCAAGCTCATAATATACTGTGTAACATTTCTTGTGTAGGTACATACAACATGATTTTTAGGGTTCCATGCCAAAATGGTAAAAAGGAACCCTTATGGTGTGACTAAGTCTGTCCGTCTGTCACAGCTGGATATATCAAGGATATAAAAAAGTTGTTATATCCCATCATGTTATAACCCATCCACAGACCAACCTTCGCAAGCGTTGGTTAACCTTAAAAATCGATCATTGAACCCTTATTCAGTGTATGGAAGAGCCAGCGATTCACCCATTGAAAATGATTTCAATATAAAGGTACTTATTCCTATAAATATATCAACACTTCAATATTCATACGGTTTTCAATAATAAAAATATCGATAAACGAGGAAGGGTTGTGTTCATAAATTCTACCTGAGCGAAGCCGGGGTGTAACGCTAGTTACTCTAAAAATACTTACTCAATATCTAACAACCACCAACAAAAGTTCCATTCAAATAGAAATATTTCCATTCATAACAAAATTGTATTTCAATCCTTACTAATAATATTATACGAGTAAATGCGAAAGTAACTCTGTCTGTCTGTCGCGCTTTCGCGCTAAAACTACTGAATCGATTTAAATGAAATTTGGTACAGAGATAGTCTAGAGCCTGAGAAAGGACATAGGCTACTTTTTATTCCGGTAGTATGTTCCCTAGGTACCACGCGGGCGAAGCTTCTGACAGAAGCTAGTCTACACTAATATTATAAAGAGGAAAGATTTGTTTGTTTGTTTGAATTGAATAGGCTCCGAAACTACTGGACCGATTTGAAAAATTCTTTTAGCATTGGATAGCTACATTATCAGGGAGTAACATAGGCTATATATTATCCCCGTATTCCCACGGGAACGGGAACTACGCGGGTGAAACCGCGTGACGTCCACTAGTTCGTGATAATCTAAGAAGTTGACAGCTGAGTAGAAAGGGATAGAAGATCGCTTTTCCACTTTTTATTTTATTTATTAAGTAAGGCACACCAACGACATATTTACAATTAAGGATAACAATAACAGGCAATAATAAATCTTCAATTCTGTGTAAATACATCACTTATGGGTATGCACAGCATTCTCAATGAAAGATTTACAATTTAAAATTAATTTTAAGAATTAACATGAATAATTAAATTAAATCATTCCATTATCAAATAATTAGTAAAATATAGGTACCTACATGATTATTATAAAAAAAACTGGCCTAGTGCGAGTCGGACTCGCGTGCAAAGGGTTCCGAACCAATTTTTTTTTTTAACACGTTATTTCTACACTACAGACTTCTTATAGGTTTTCCTGTAATCTATAGGTAAGGATGTATTATCTCCATTTTTTCAAAATTTTAGGCTCAGTAGTTTCGGAGATAAGGGCGGGGAATGGTCATTTTTCGTCTAATTTCTTGAATAACTACAAAACCATTTATTTTAAAATTATGAAAAGAATATAATTAAAACCCTCGCAGTACCCTTTCATTTGATATAAACTTGTGGGGGTCAAACCAGAAAATTTAAAAAAAAACATTTTTTTGAAATTTTCTAGTTTGACCCCCAAAAGTGACCACCACACACTATAAATTTAATGATTTACGTAACGTGTCCGTGTTTCAAAAATCAAAAGTCGTTTATTCAAATTAGGCTGAGTACCAGCACTTTATGAACGTCAACGTTTACAAATAGACAGTCCCCCAAAACGCCCGCCCGTCACCACTTCCTAGTGTTTCAGCTGTGGAGAAGAAGTGGCCAACAAACTCCCCAGCAACACATCTGTCTGTTACGTTTTAAGAACTTGAATCTATATAAAAGTATGCTAAGTAATTATACATGACACGAAATTTACTTGTTAGCTAGCACACTATGATACGGATAATGATAGAAATGTATATTAAAAAAAATAACGAATTGACCTACATAGTCAGATAAATTAAAAAAAAAAACATAAAATAAAAGGAAAAACAAAAAATAATACTAAAAATTTAAAATAAATAAAAATACTTAAAGAGAAAGAACATGATAATTATGACATTGTCTTGCGTTTAACACAGCGACCAACTATTCTTATCGTCTAAATAATCATTAATAGAATAGTATGCCTTCGAACAGAGGTTAGATTTAACTTTAGCTTTAAATGTGTTAAAAGGCAGGTCAAGAAAAGAACGTGGAAGCTTATTGTATAAACGGATACCGAGCCCCACAAATGAGTCGTGGACCTTACGAAGTCGGTGGGAAGGAGCATGTAGCTTGTGCTTGTGTTAAAATTGTGGATGTCGCTCGTTTTACTGTATAAATATATATTTTGCCTAATATATAAAATGTTTGCAAAAATAAATTGAGATGCTACCCTGAGAATTCCAATCTCTTTGAAAATTTCTCTTAATGAAACTCTTGACCCTAGATGATATATTGCTCGCACGGCACGTTTTTGTAAAACAAATATATTTTGTATATCAGCAGCTTTTCCCCACAATAGAATACCGTAGGATATAACGCTATGGAAATAACTAAAATAGACTAACCGAGCTGTGTCAACATCAGTAAATTGTCTTACTTTCCTGACCGCGTATGCGGCAGAGCTGAGCCTTCCCGATAGGCTTGATATATGTGGGGGCCATTGTAGTTCGGAATCAACAGTTATGCCCAAAAATACTGCCGTGTCTACAGTTTCAAGCACCTCGTCACTTAAGATTACATTGGGTCCTAAATTTGTAACTTTAGGCAAGGCAAATTTTATACATTTCGTTTTCTTGGCATTTAGAACTAAATTATCTGTCGTAAATCAATCCGTAACCATTGAAAGAGCGTTGTTAACGCTATCGAAATCTTGTCTATTCCTATCTACTTTAAAGATAAGAGAGGTATCGTCCGCAAACAATACTACGTCACAGATACCCCTTAAGAAGAATGGTAGATCGTTTATGTATACCAGAAACAAGAAGGAACCCCGTATTGAGCCTTGAGGCACACCTAAATACACTGGTAGCCCGGAAGATTTCACACCATTGACATCAACACATTGGAACCTATTATGTAAATATGAATCAATTACGTTAAGAGCTTCGCTTTGGAGACCGTAGTGACGTAGCTTACGCAAAAGCGTGTCATGGTGTACGCAATCAAAGGCTTTGGAGAGATCACAAAAAACTCCAATTGCATTTTGCGAGTTCTCCCATGCGTTAAATAAATGTTTTAGGAGAGCGACACCCGCATGTTTTTAGATTTAAGTGTATTGAAAACGTCAACTACATCACTTGGTGTAACGTGCTCAAAACTAAATAATTGATTACACTTAGGCACACTACTATGCAACAGGTTCTCAGTTTTACAAGAGGATGAATTTAAGGAGCGAGTTGTAGTTATAGGAATATTGGAAAAAAAACTCATTAAATGCCTGAGCTACGACTGCAGCATCAGTCACTAATTTGTTGTCGACTGTAATCTCTAACTGATTGTCTCGTTTAAGAGATTTGCCCATTTCATTGTTAATGATTTGCCAAGTGGCTTTTACTTTATTATTGGAATTTTTAATTTTCTCACTTAAAAATTTTGATTTAGCAACAACGCAAACCTTTTCATATAACATTTTGGGTCACAGAAGTCCATATGTGCACCAAATTTCAACAGAATCGGTCCATTGGATCCGGAGAAAACTGACTGTGACAGACGGACAGACAGACAGACACCCGAGTGATCCTATAAGGGTTCCGTTTTTTGTTCGGAATCCTAAAAATAGAAAAATTTTATTTACTTAGGTAGTGTGAAAGAGATTTAATTTTATTTTAATGTCTCTGTCATACTTACTAGTAAAGCAATGTTGTATCCTGCTGTGAAATCCAACTTCTTAGATTGACAAATATAAAGAAAATTAACGCTTTCAACCCACTAGTCACTCTCATTATCACTACCTTCTGATTCCGTCGTAGTTCCGCTATCTGATTGAGCTCTGCTGTCCATTCTCCTCCTCTTCTTCTTACTTCCAAGATCTTTAACAGGTTTACGAGAAAATAACGATTTCTTCATCATCGTCCCGATGGTCCTTGATGTAGATGGTTGAGAACACACGGAGTCATTTGGTTCTGTAGCTGTTTGACAACCCACAAATCTTATTGAACATTTTCTTTGCAAAATATTGACTGATTTACATAGGTAATGTTCACTTTGTAGTACACTTTACCAGCAATTTTTCCATGTAAAAATATTTTTAAACTTCGAAGCCGTTTGGAAGAAATATCCAAAAAATAGCATGTTGTTAAATATTTTTTTACAGCAAAACTATACGTCATACGAAAACAACAATTAATATTGTTGTTTATGAATCTACCATATACATATATTTTTAATCTTTTTTCTAATCTTTTGACCCAGCCGATAATGGGGAATATCCTTTAGAAAGTAGCCTTTTGACGGCTCTAAAGCAGAGGTAGGGCCTTAACTGATTAGGAACTAAATGCGATTTAAAATGGCGACAATGAGGAACCTTGTGTCAGTAACATAGTTTGGGCGGAACCTGTTTATGTGTGTGAGTATAGCAACGATAGTGTTCCGTGCGAGTAAGAGGATTAATTAACCGATAAGAAATTATAATCCCATTCAAAATTAGCATGGGTTTTGGATAAAATTTCCATTAGAATCCGTTGATTTGGAAGTTCATTTTTAGGGTTCCGTACCAAATGGTAAAAAGAAACCCTTATAGTGTGATTAAGTCTGTCTGTCTGTCACAGCTGGATATCTCAAGAACTACTAATGCTATCAACTTGAAATTTGGAACAGTTTTATATAACGTTTGTTCAACTATTATGCAAATAAGAAAGAAATAAGAATATAATATTTTGTTCTTGCACTAGCGACTAAAAGGGATTATTAAGAATTCAAAGTGGGGCTACTAGGGCACGTGGGGTATCATATAAAAGAGCGGTGTTTACATATACTTACTTAAACCTTTTTTCTATTTTTTTAGGCCGCATGGTTTTCGACTTATGTCGAAAAATGTTGAAATTCTTACCATTGTATCCGAACCGGAGAATGTTGAAAGGGGGGCCCCTTTCAACATTCTCCGAAGTTTGCAGAGAAAAAAATCTGAAAATATTCTATGTGATAGAAGTTTGTGTAAAGATTACAGGAGAATAAAACTATGTCTCTAAATAGCACAGTTTTACCACGACTCAACTCACCCTGGTCCACATTATATTGCTCAATAGATAAATGTGGTGCTGTAATTGGAACTTTAAGCAATCAGACCACCACAATCCAGTTTTAACACGTTACCCCTTAGCAAGACTTAGGGTCCAAGTTTCTGGCTTCTGAGTACCCGTAACGTCCTCGTATTCCGAGCCGCCACTAAGTTTGAACTTACCTGAATCAGAAGTCTACAAACATATACCTGCAAATAATACCAATATTTTTAAAATTTAACCGTAAAAGAGTCAAAGCAAGCTGCTTATGACTTAAAACATTCATAGTGCGTACAGCTAAGGAGTGGAATTCCCTGCCGAAGTCTGTGTTTCCTGATAGCTACAACCTGGGAGTCTTTATGTCAACAGTGAATAGGTTACTTCTAGGCAAGCGTGCTCCATCTTCGACCACATCATCGCGTACCTTACCATCAGGTGAGATAGTGGTCAAACGCGTGCCCATAAATAGTAAAAAAAAACGACTGTAGATAAAAAACAACAAAACAATTAGTTGAGACAGTTTTGAATATTGTAACTAGATGGAATACTCTGGAACTGTCCCACAATATCTTAATTATTCACGCCGGAATACAAATATGCTAACGACGAGCGCTGTGGCCTCGGAAAAATTAATATTCTTGTAACAAATTGTGGTAGAACATTTGGAGGCGGTAGGTAGGTACATATATTTTTACACGACTGCCTAAAAAAAGGAGTGTTATGTTTTCAGGGTTCATGTATGTATGTATGTTTGTGAGTTTCTTTATTCCATCGTAACTCCTAAACGCCTTAACCGATTTCGATGTATGTGGTATCGTTAGAAGCGTTGCGTTATCCCGGGTAACATAGGCTAGTCAAAAGTAAAAAAATATAATGGGCTACCCCATTATATTTTTGGACCATGGATCATAAAAAATACGGAAATATTTTTTTATTTTCATGAAAATTTGCTGACCTATACTATCATCATCTAGAGCTTGCTTGGTACATAACAAAAATATATAACAGTAGTATTCAATATGCACACGTTCGCTAATAATGAAAATTTAAAAAATAATTTTAGGATAGCCAAGAAATTTTAGTATCATTGTGGTACCAATCTAAAATTGATTTAGTTTCGCATTACTTATTCAATCAAAATATCGTTTTATCACTAAAAGGTATGAAATAAAAAACAAATAATTAAAAAACACGCCTGCTATGTCCAAAAATGAACAAAAAAATTAAAAACAAGCGTTGGCCCAAAAAATTAAAACTGAAAAACAACTTTTTTATTGCAGTCGGGGGACCATTAAAGAAATGTTACAGAGTACCTACTGTCAACCTACTGCAATAAAAAAGTTGTTTTTCAGTTTTAGTTTTTTGGGCCAATGCTTGTTTTTAATTTTTTAGTTCATTTTTAGACATAGCAGGCGTGTTTTCTAATTTTTTAATTATTTTTACTAACGATCTTTTGTCCATCTGACGTCTAAAAATGGCGAGCATTCGCCTGCTGGAATGCAATGGGCATTAGGAGGAACACGGATGCGTTTTAGTACTTTTTAAGAGTCTGACACTCCCTTCCGCTTCTCCCAGAGCGGGAGGAGTCATTTTGATGATATCCCATCCTAAAAGTTGGCTAAAATATGACGATGACTGTTGAATAAATCGGTAAAGATCATGCGGACTAGTAGCTCCAAAGTCTTGAGCATCGACGCCGAATTGCTGGCGTGTCGGTTTTCTATCGGTTGCATTTTGGGGAGTGTGCGACGGAATTGCATGAATTAATTCCGCCAGTTAATGGGTTGTGGAGGTCTGGTAGGCAGCCGCTCCATGTAAAATACTGGTATTCAGCTAAATCCGGCTTGACTGGAAGCCGACCCCAATGTAGTTGGGAAAAGGCTAGGCAGATGATGAATTCCGCCAAGCCCGTTCCATCATCGAACCACAAGACGAACGTCGATGCGCCGATACATGGTGGACATCCCACCCACACGCACAAAACGTTTTGGGAACATATTCATAGTGCGTACAGCTAAGGAGTGGAATTCCCTGCCGGAGTCCGCAATGTGTTACCTGATAGCTACAACCTGGGAGTCTTTAAGACAAGAGTGAATACGTTGCTCCTAGGCAAACGTGCTCCATCTTCGACCGCATCATCGCTTACCATCAGGTGAGATTGTGGTCAAACGTATGCCTATATATAGTAAAAAAAAAAAACCTATTGCACAGGAAAGCGGAAAATCGGAGCCTTGTTGAAAAAATGCATAGATCGTCACGAGGATTGCGAACAACTTTAATCGTATTTAAACGCTAATCGGTACCTTCACTACAAAAATTATTTTAGAGTATGAAAAAGCTTAACATGATCAGCTACCAGTGCGAATAACCGGGGCGTGTCGCTAGTAGACATTATTTTGTTTAATAGACGCCTCCATCTCGATTCTCACATCCCAGATACTCGTCTGACACTCGAATGGGGAAATTATGAAAGTTTTGCGCGAAACAAAACACTGTAGAGCGGACTTCGCGATGTTTTTAATTTTGAGCACACCGCGCTACAGACAGTAGCAGTTTTTGTTTGTTCATCAAAATTGTGGGATGGCCCTGGAGAACGCGATGCAGTGAGTTCATGACCTTCTTTTTGTGTATTTTAATACTCGTATCTACGATATGCATATCTCTGTCGTACTGAAGTTTTCTAGGCTGTTAGAGAAAACAATTCAGTCTTTGTTGTATTTTTGTTCTAAGTATGAGCTCTTATTTTCACTTGATGAAGCACAAGTTCGATCCTGCATTGAGTATTGTAGCCACCTTTGGGATCACTCAGCTAAATATCAGCTTGCCGCATTCGACTCGACGCAGAGGTAAGAGTCTCATCGGTGACGTAAAACTCGTCGATGCCAAGCTACATAGCTTAGCTCATCGCCGTAAGGTTGCCTGCTTGTCGGTCTTCTACAGATTGTACTTCGGTGAGTGTGCCCAAGAACTCCACGACCTCATCCCACCGGCCCCCGTCTACCATCGAACATCCAGACGCACTGCATCTTAGCATCCCTACCTTGTTGCTATTCCACCAATTCGCACTAAGCGTTTCCAAACGTCTTTTATAATGCGCACAGCAAAGGAATGGAACTCTCTGCCTGCGTCTGTGTTTGCAAACGCTTACAAACCTTATCTCTTAAAAGTTAGAGTGAACAGGCTTCTTCTGGGTAAGCTCGCTCCATCGTAGACGTTGTCTCTGTCATCTCTGACCTAGACTAGAGTCAAGAGCAAACCCATCACAAATAAAAAAAAATAAAGAAAATGAATCACCAGCTAACTCAGCAGATTATGTCCTGTACAACTACAAATGTAAGGTCGTAAAAAATCCATAGAAAAAAGCACTTCCAGTGGGTACATATTCCCGATTTTTAAATTTCCAGGTTATTTTAAAGCTACCTGTAAACACAATTTAGCATTAATGAAGCCCTTGAAAAACTGTTGTCCTCAGCGGCTCTAGACAATGTTAAATTCTATCAGCAAAGGCGATTGTCGAAATGCCAAAATATAAGGGATTGATCACGTAACATTCTGACAGCGTCTGTCAATCCCATACATTTTTAACTTTTTTACAACCGACTTCGCCACGCTACCGCTAACAGAATGTCACTTGTCTAGAACCTCGGGGGTCTAAATAGGCCACTTTAGCAGAATCTTTTTTTTTTACTATTGATAGGCACGCGTTTGACCAATATCTCACCTGTTGGTAAGCGATGATGTGGTCGAAGATGGAGCACGCTTGCCTAGAAGAAACCTATTCACTCTTGACTTAAAGACTCCCAGGTTGTAGCTATCTGGAAACACAGACTCTGGCAGGGAATATCACTCCTTAGCTGCACGCACTATGAATGTGTTCCCAAAACGTTTTGTGCGTGTGGGTGGGATGTTCACCATGTACCGGTGGCGCATCGCCGTTCGTCTTGTGGTCCGATGATGGAACGGGCTTGGCGGAATTAAAACATGCAATTCCGTCGCACATTCCCTAAAATGCAACCGACAGAAAACCGACAGGCTAGCAACGTCGTCGATGCTCAATACTTTGGAGCTTCGTCGCGACGAGCCTATCACACACAAACGCAACCGCACTCACACACATAAACACACCATAACACACCCTCGCATACATGCACTCCTATTTTCTTTTTATTTTTCATTTTAGTACTTTTTTTTGTAAATTTTCTTTCTTTTTAGCTGTCTTACAATGAAAATAATAATAGTTTAATAATTATATACAATAAATGCATATAGATATACTTTTAAAGATATTTATTATTATTATTATTTTACTATCACAGCCTATTAACCACACAACAATCTGTCAAATTTCATTATCATCTTTATCGCTAACGAATTAGGTTCAAGGTTGATTGGGAAAATTTAACAGTGACGGGTAGCGTGATGAGCTCTCTGATATTGCTAAAGTAGCCGTTTTAGAACTGCAGGTATGTTTATGATTAATGTAATGCTACACTAGTACACCGATTTGATAATAAATGGGTCTGTTCTACAGGTTAAGAGAAGATATTCAATTTTTTTTTTCTTTAAAAAAAACGTTGCCTCTCACTAGGAATTTCTCCTGTATCGTGGGTGCGTTCACAAACATTCAATTTCACATACACAAACAACCAGACCCGGAACAACTATCTGTAGGCCATACAAATATTTGTTCCGTGCGGGAATCGAACCCGCGACACGCAGAGCAGCAGTCAATCGCTCAACACTGCGCCAACCGTGTCGTCAATTTTAAAAGGTGCTTTATAAATTTACGCTAGATAGGGACGGACTGGGATCACAGTTGAGCATAAATAGTACAATGATATTATGACATGGTAGTTACCCATATTTTTCTAGTTACATACTAGAAACTAAGTATTAACTTTAACCTTTATATTATCCATTACAGTCCTATCAATTGAGATAAAATGCTTTACATTTCAGATTTGTTTAAAGTCACTAATATCAATAAGTTATGTACTTACACCGCCGTAAGCGTTTGCCGTATGGTGTCGGCCGGTGCCGTATGGTGCCGTAAAAGAATAATACCATCCCATCACTTCCCGTGGGTGTCGTAAGAGACGACTGAGGGAGTCGCCGGAGAATGGGCAGCAGCGTTCTCTGTAAAACTCAACACCATACACTGCGATCGCCAACCCGCCTGCCAAGCGTGGCGATTATGGCAAACCCCCCCTTTGGGGAGGCCCATGTCCAGCAGTGGACGTCTTTCGACTGATATGATGATGACGATGATGTACTTACACAATTACATAATATGTTGTTGTCCCATAAGCCTAGTTTATAATAATTTTACACAAAATATTGTATAGCTTAGATATTGAACACATATGATAACTTAATTCAATGATTGTCCTATTTAAGGCCGTATCTTTGAAATAAATGATAGCTCGAAAGCACCGATTTCATCTCCTGGCACCGCGCAGTCCCCGCATGCTTCCATGTGCAAACTCCGAAATATCGAACCTAGCGCCACAACATGAAATTAATTCAAACCGCCAACTGATTCAGTGTTGCCCGCACACAAACTTCATAAAATTCTTCTGTCAAAATATTAACACAAATCAGCACTCTTATAAACAGTGATTTAAGACGTAGATAAAATACAATTTAATAAAATATCGAGCGACGAAAAATATTGATTTGTTTTAATACTCATTTTTACAATCGTTGGTAAATTATATCATGTTTTGTATGGCCCCAAATTATTGTGAAAACTACTAATTCAGTTGACTATTTAAGCACATGGCCATAATTGTGCGATAGAGATAGTACTAGAGACTTTTAAGCATACGGAAGGTATGGAGTAGACCAGTTGTACAAAAGTCATATTTTAATCGTAATTGAAATATGTACACAAGTTATGAAAACGAATGAAAAGATAAGTAGTCAATTTGTTTTTTTTTTGGCGTGGCTTTACTCACGTAGCCTTTTCCACAGCAACCGTGCATTTTCCGGAGATTGTTTTGTATCAGTGAAAAAAAATCGAACGTCCTGTAAACATCGAGCTCGTAGGCATGGAGTTGACATCCAGTCTCAACTTCGGCGCCACCATCGAGAACAAAGCTCAAACCGCTGCCAAAAAGCTGGGCATCCTAAATAGGGTGAAGCGATACTTTAGGTTTGGACAGCTTTTAACCCTATATAAAGCGCAAGTCTGATCCTTTTTTTTTTTTTAAGGACGGGAAATCATCAAATGACTCCTCCCGCTCTGGGTGAAGCAGAAGGGAATGTCATACTCTTACTGACTAAAACCCATCCGTGTTCCTCCCAATGCCCTTTGTGTACCAGGGCCGCGGCGACTCTTTCGAACAGATTCCGCAACACCGGCAGGCGCTGGCCCTAGCGGGCCCCGTCTTCTACGCTGACAGCTCTTTAAGGCGCGCGTGGCCACCTTTGGGATGGTTCAGCTAAGTATCAACTTGCCGCGCTTGACTCGGTGGAACGCAGAGCTAAGAGGCTCATCGGTGACGTAAAACTGGTGGATGCCAAGCTGCATAGCTTGGCTCATCGCCATAAGGTTGCCTGCTTGTCGGTCTTCTACAGATTGTACTTCGGTGAGTGTGCCCAAGAACTCCACGACCTCATCCCACCGGCCCCCTTCTACCATCGGACATCCAGACGCACTGCATCTTACCATCCCTACCTTGTTGCTGTTCCACCAACTCGCACTAAGCGTTTCCAAACATCTTTTATAATGCGCATAGCAAAGGAGTGGAACTCTCTGCCTGCGTCCGTGTTTCCAAACGCTTACAACCCTAATCTCTTCAAAGTTAGAGTGAACAGGCTCCTTCTGGGTAAGCTCGCTCCATCGTAGACTTTGTCTCGGTCATCTCTGACCTAGACTAGAGTCAAGAGCAAACCCATCACAAATAACAGAAAAACATATATTTTTAACTCTTTATCTTATTAGTTGAGTTCAATACCTAGTTAACCAGTCATCATCATCATCATCATCATATCAGCCGAAAGACGTCCACTGCTGGACATAGTTAATCAGAATTAGACCCTAAATGCCGTATGGTGTCGGCCGGTGCCGTATGGTGCCGTAAAAGAATAATACCATCCCATCACTTCCCATGGGTGTCGTAAGAGGCGACTAAGGGACTCGCCAGAGAATGGGCAGCAGCGTTCTCTGTAAAACTCAACCATACACCGCGATCGCAAACTCGCCTGCCAAGCGTGGCGATTATGGCAACCCCCCCCCCCCCCCTTTTGGGGGAGGCCTATGTCCATCAGTGGACGTCTTTCGGTTGATATGAGACCCTAAATGTGATGCAATGACCCTTTCAGTAAAGTTCCATCGGAAGTATACATGAGCACCGCTGCTATTATATGCGGCATACCAAATCCGGGGCTGTAGGATAACCCTGGTTCCATCCTCAGGCCCATATTGCTAAGTAGTAAATAGTTTCATCCTGATTGTTGTTTCATCCACGGAACATCTTCAAGACTTATACCAAATCATGGAAAAATACTTGTATTAAACTACTTGACCGTCTCTGGAAGCTTTCATATGAGATGGCATTTCCGTTTCCCATCGATTTCTTACCAGTTTTCGTACTTTTATCCCCTCTATACTTACTTGCTTACTCTATGCTCAGTGGCACCACCTGGTGGTTGCGGGTAGTTTATAGTTTTCGTAAAAAAGTGGCACGCCATTTTTGTTCACACGCTTCGCGAGCATGTCAAAATAACTGTACAAATATTACAAAAACTGGGGTGGAAAAGAAATTTCGAAAAATCTGTTGTTTCTCCTCAAAAGATAATTTATTTAGGGATACTATAGAAACCATGAGAAAATAAAAAAATCCTACCAAAAGAAAATATTCAGGACATAATTACAAAGATAAATCAGGCTATCAGGATAAATCAGGCGAACAAGAGCGGGAGTTGCAGAAAATAGTGGGACTTATAAATTTTACCAGTTTTGTTGTCCCTCGGGGTCGGCTCAATCATCGACAGTTACTAATGTTCGTAAATTCGCTGGCAGTGCTGCCATCAAAGACCTACCCACTACTACAAGGTGTCTTAGAGGAACTAAACTGGTGGGCCCAAAATTGTCAAAGGTCAACACCCCTTCAGTACCCTCCTCCAATAAATTTTCTGACGACAGATGCGTCGGATCAAGCGTGGGGGGGCACAACTGAACAATTGAGCTCTGTCAGGAACTTGGTCGCAAGAAGAGAAAACGCTGCATTGCAATGAAAAAGAAATGCTAGCAATTTTATATGCTCTTCAGAACCAAGTTCATTGGCTTCATCAAAGTTCGCTCCTCATTCAAAGCGACAACAGAACTGCGGTCACCTACTTACGAGAGGAAGGACGTACGAGGATATTATCCCTGTTGGAAATAACCTATCGAATTCTGAATTTGTTAGACCAGATACACTTCAACATACACTTCATTCCGGGCAAATACAACAATCATGCGGACCATTTATCGCGCCTTCGCCAACCTCCAGAATGGCACTTACTGCCGACTTGTGTTAAAATAGTGTTTGCAAAATGGGGAACCCCAATAGTAGATCTATTTGCCTCGGCGACTGCTCACGTAGTGTACAATTACGTGTCCCTAGATCTGAGAGATTCTCAAGCTCTGTTCCACGATGCCTTCAGTGCCCCATGGAATTACGAGCTCGCATGGATATTCCCACCACCTTTCGTAGTCCCCAAAGTCCTGTCTCACTTAAAACAGTCGATAGGAATATTCCTCTTAGTAGTACCTCGATGGGAGAGGGTATTCTGGCGTGCCGATCTCAAAGCTCGAGCGCTCGCAGCTCCTTTAACTCTGAGAAACCTACAGAGATACCTAATAGACACGTCGACGGGACTCCCACCACCGCAGGTCGAGAACATTGTCCTCGATGTTTGGAAGTGTGGAGGTAGTCCGACGCGATAAAGACATGGAACACTCAACAACTATCACTGCTTAAGAATTCTTGGCGAAAATCTACACTAAAAACCTACGAGGTAGCCTGGAAGCGCTGGACGTCGTGGTGTTGTAATAAAAACCTTGACTTAGTAGTAGTAAAGACCCTGTTTCGGGAAGCTGGCATTGCAGCCACACCAGGTAACACCCGGTCTGCTGTAGCCTCCAAAAGCTGGTTTCAAAATTATCCTCTCGACGAAATCTTGGCACGTGGAAATTGGCGTTCAGCTAATACATTCCAGCAGTTTTATAGACGAGAAATAATGAGAAGTACTGATTCACAAAACGTTACACAATTGTTCAATCCAATTGATTAACATTGCTAAATAAAAATGTTGTTTACCTAGAACAGATATTCTTAAATTGATTGTTTATGATTACAATTTATGATTTCTTATTAAAAAAAAAGTGTTGATTATATTTCTAAGTTACACATAATAGTTATAGATAAAGTTTCTAGAAAGTACACTTATCTATGTACTTTCATTGAATTGCTTTATACATTTATTTAAATAAATGCATAAATTATTAATTACAACTTTGTTTAAATTCTCTTCTATCTCTCTTCTTTCTTGCTTTATCACATTGGCCTACAGTATAGCACCAGGCGATAACAAACAGATCTCATAAGAAAGCTTCCAGTGAGGTAAGTAGTTTAATATGCGTTTTATTTCAGGTAAAACGCTGATATTGTATTGTACTGTTTTTGTTTTCGTAAACTCTACCTACCAAGACTTTTGATAGGTTGGAATGGCGGAAAAATGTTAACCTTATTCTGATGTTTGTAATGTTTACTGTCGTAAAAGCGAAAGAATGTAAGCGTTTTAAACAAATTTGGACGGTAAAAATTAAAAAATAATGTGTCATTTTTTCGCCGACTTTACAAGAAGGCTTGATTTGCATACTGTTTTATTGGCGATATAATATGTAATGAGACGTTGAAAATGCGTCATAACTAACTTAAGGCTTTGAAATTATGTCATTGTCAATTAAATTGAACTTACTAATATTCTATTTTTACAAAAATATATCTGTGGTACGAGATAAAGTAAGGCTGAAATGATGAGGGATAAAGAGTCACAAAATATCAAGAGCCCAGAATTATGATAAATTAAAATTGGCCTAACAACTATTGCAACATCATATTGATTTAGATTTATAACATTAGTAGGATTAAATATTTTTCATTTATTTCTGGTACTTCTAAAACCCACGCAGAAAAGTCGGAGTAAAAAGCTAGTATTTACTTAACACATTTTTCACAATTCAAACGCGACTCCATAATTTTCCCTAGGCTTGTTGCCTTTGACATTTAGCACATTCTTGACACATTGATGTTTGACGTATTTCAATCCTAAAATGAAAACATTTATTTTAGCGTGTGTCTTGAGTTAAAATGTAAGAATAATGCTGTATAAACAGACACTCCAATATAGAAAACATAATGTTTACCCAATATTGCTTTGTGAGATGAGAACATTGGAGGATACAGTACGTATGTACAAGTAAAGGTGATGACTTGGAGACGTTATTTTCTTCAAGCCGTTGCTATTCATTTCCTGGTAAACGAGTCCATTGTCGCCTTCAGGTAGGAAGTCCCAACGACGTTGTACTTAATTTAGTTTTGCTCTTTTATTTCATACCAATTTTATATATAATTCAAAAATTAGTGTGGATCGAAAAATATTGCGTTTAATATTGCTCAAGGTCATAAAAATACACATTCACATGGTGCAGACATTTTTTAACACTAAATTTATCTACAAACGGCTAAACTATTAGCATTTACTGTAAAAAAATATATTGAAATTACGAAGATCTGACAGCTCCGATTTGCAGAAAAGTGATACAGGTCCTACCTGCAAGAGCTCCACGGAGCATCTGAAGAACAGAACAAATGAGAGAGATGCAAATACTTTTGCAAGGCAAAAGATGAGATGAAGATAATAAGAGTGTAGCTCGGAATAAAAAAACGTAAGTGCCAACAAAAATTTTCGGATTTGATAACATAAAAGTATTATTTTATCGAAATCTGTTCAGTTGAAACCTCGATAAGGTTATTTTATATGCTTTAAAGTTATTTTCATAGGATCAATCTAAAGCGTTGCGTCTTGTAGCTAAAAAAAGTAAAAAGATATTTCGAACTTTGTGACTTTTTTCTATCGAGAAAATTTCTTCGTATCGTGTATTCCTTCAGTTGGATACTAGATCATAAAGTCAAAAAGCATATACCGTAATCTCAAATCCCTGTTCGAGGTACCTAACAAGATACATTAAAACGAAAAACGGCCTTATTCTAAAGGTATCCCCTTAAATGGCCTGAAACACAGGTTTAAATTAACCTAGATCAGGCAACGCACTACATTACCTTTAAGAGTTCTATTTTTGACTGTAAATCTCATATTAATTTTTTATACCATAGTTTACATCCAGATTATTAGAATCCTATTATAGGCCTAGCTTAATATATACCTACTACTGAACCATATGTATACTTTTTGTGAAGTTATTATTATTTCAATAAATTTATTTTATGTTTTACTAGCTTTTGCCCGCGACTTCGTACGCGCATATCCCGTTTTTTCCCGTCCCCGTAGGAATTTCCCATTGTCCCTTTCCCACGTGATGATATATAACCTATAGCCTTCCTCGATAAATGGGCTATCTAACACTGAAAGAATTTTTCAAATCGGACCAGTAGTTCCTGAGATTAGCGCGTTCAAGCAAACAAACAAACAAACTCTTTAGCTTTATATATTAGTATAGATGTAAACGCTCTTTTACAGCACATACTAGGTATTGGGAAAATACGGCAGGGAACCTTGGTAAACAAGAATGAATTATAGCGAAACTTTTGGAATAATTTCACAATCAATTAGAAGACGAGTATTCATGAAACTTACCGAAGAAAAATATGTTATCATTTTACGATTCGCCTCTAAGCTCATAAACCCGGTATGACGGTATCATACCATAATACAGTGCGATTCTGTCAATCCATGTAATTAAGACGGAATGACAGCTCACTTCGTCATCACTTCACCCAAGCCTTCACTTCGACATGTTTACAAAATTGATCGGCTGATTTTCACGTCCATCCGCTGCCAGTCGATCCATCGTGCCGCAGGACGTCCCACACTACGTTTGCCCATACGCGGTCTCCACTCTAACACATGTCTGCTCCATCGACCGCCTGTACGTCTGCAGACATGGCCGGCCGACTTCCACTTCAGCATGCTGATTCTACGCGCAATGTCGGTGAATTTAATTCTCTGGCGAATAACTTACTACTTCAAGTAGCTATTAGTTTTTTGCTGGTTTTCCAAAAGTCTGCCACTTGCCAGTGTTTGGGCACTTTTGCTATTAACAGCGATTATAAAAAATAAATCAGTTGTTAATTGGGCATTTAAAAAATCATGCACGTTTATGCGCGTTAAATGCCCAATTCCCACTGTTTATTTTTCTGAACGTTTGTAAATAATTGCTTAAAATATAAGGTTCACTTAATTCTAATTTAAAGTTAGTAGTAAAGTATATGATGTTCTTTTGTCCAAATAATTTAGACCTTTGAATACCTCTGTTTAAAGACCCTGACTGACATTTCACCTGACATTGCACCTGCGTACAGACGTGGACATAAAGCTTATTCACACGAGAATAACAACTGCGAAGCTCATAAAGTCATAAAGCTAGGATTACTCGTTAAGATACTTTTATTGGCTGTTTCTATTATGACTCAATGGATAGACATATTTAGATGTTTGTTACTCTTTAAGTGCACAGGATTGTCATAAAAATCTTCTTCTTATCGTGTGGGCACAATGTCACACCCTAGTGTCAGAGTTTCTAAACCGCCTCAAGGACCTCTGACATGGTTTATTTGACGACCGCCATTTGGCGGCCAGGACCACCGGCTTATACGTACCTTCCGAAGTATGGAATCATCTTTTTTATTAGACAATCAGGTGATTCAAGCCTGCAATGTCCTAGCCAAAGTGGAAATAACTTTACATAGTATGCTTTCCCGTGGGAATCGAAGCCACGACCACCGGGTCACAAGGCAAACACCTAAACTACTCGACCACGGACGCAGTTTAGAAAGAGCAGTCATAAAAATACTAGCTACTAATATGCTACTAATACAAAAAATGTAACTACTAATTGGTAACTTAGGTAGATTAATTAACGCTATCATTGATGGATTGAGTTATCAGCGAATGAATGCAACTGTTGAAATGCCAAAGTTAGGGATTGATCACGTGTCAAAAGCGTTTGTCAATCCCACACATTTTTGATGTTTTGACAATCCCCTTCGCTACGCTACCGACGGAATGTCACTTCTAGAGATTCTGGTTGAGCGAGTTTATTTATTTGAACTATTTTCATCGGGTTATGAGAGCTCTTATACTGTCAAAAAATGAGCGCCGTTTTTCCAATATGGCGGTGCGAGCATTCGGCGATCCCATAGTAAAAGTGGTTAATAATGCTGGGTTTTCAAGGCTTTGCATAATTTCTGAAACACCCGCGCAACTTCGTCTGCTCCGCTCCTATTGGTCTTCGCGTGATGATATACCCGATACCTATAGCCTTCCTCGATAAATGGGCTATCTAGCACTGAAGTAATTTTTCATATCGGACCAGTAGTTCCTGAGATTAGCGCGTTCAAGCAAACAAAGAAACAAACAAACTCTTCAGCTTTATATATAAGTACCTATAGATGAAGTAATTATCTACTTGGTAGGTACTGCCTATCTTTGTTTTTTTTACTAAATAAAATAAGTAACAAAGTTTCATTGAAGTAATCCCATAGATATCAACTTTTACCACCCTTTTGTTTTTCTTTCTTTCTTTTGTTTTAAACTACCGAACAGGACCGTCTTTTAACCCATTGGAGGCCCTGGGCACATTAGAATAATGGGGTCCACATTAGAATAGGAGATACCCTTCTAGTTTTGAGATAAGCAATATCTTCAATCACTTGTTCAGTCTTTCGTTCAGCACATCACACGATGGGCTTTATATTTATAAGTTACTTATCGGAAGGTGATCTAGCAGAATCTAGGGGGCCCCATCAATCGCGGGGCCCTGGGCAAGTGCCCATAGTGCCCAGTGGTAAAGAGGGGCCTGCTACCGAATAAAGGTCGCCCTAGTCCCCGTCATCCCTTTCAAATAAGTAGTGAATGTAGAACACATGTTTGAAAATTCGCGGTATAGGGGCTTATTGGCCTTAAATAATTCTATCCGATGTGGCTGCGTGTTAATATTTAACTTCGGTTAAACACCCGCACGGGTAGGGTTGACGGGCGGAATTGATTTTAAATGTAATGAAATATTTAAATGTTGTGAATTATGAAACTAGGACACCAATATATGTATGTCAGATCTGTTATGACGAGTTAGGACTTGAAATTACGTACAAACGCTTTTGTATATGCGTTGGGCGGAGTCTAACTGGATAGTGTGTTGATATGGAGCTCAGACGGACAGTAACTGTTACTTGTTCGGACGTGACGAGACACATACTTCTTATCGTGTGGGCAGTAAGGTCTGTCTAACGACCCCACACTCCCTGGTGTCAGAGTTTCTAAACCGCCTCAAGGGCCTCTGACATGGTTTATTTGATGACCGCCATTTGGCGGCCGGGACCACCGGCTTATACGTGCCTTCCGAAGCACGGAATCATCTTTTTATCAGGCAATCAGGTGATTCAAGCCTGCAATGTCCTAGCCAAACTGGAAACAACTTTACAAAGTATGCTTCCCGTGGGAATCGAACCTACGAACACCGGGTCACAAGGCAAACGCCTAAACGACTCGACCACGGAGGCAGTCCTTTCTAAATTCAAGTATTAGTTAGTACTTAGTGAATAGTAATGTACCAAAGAATCCGTGTAGAGGTTAAGGAGTTATTGAGTTATTGCCCGTCTCCCAGCTGCCCACGATTGTAATGTTACACGTTATACGTCACAAGTATGTGCTGACACGATCCTGTGATACCTGGATCTGACACCTACTGTCTTTAGGGTCCTGTTCGGCCGTACGAAAAAACGTCCATCCGTTTTTCTGTCTGTGAGAATGTCAAGACGCTTTTCTCAGGAACGCATGGAGGTATCTAGTTGAAGTTTATATCAAATGCCTAGGTGTAAGGTTCATGGAGCTCTAAAAAAAACCCGTCAAGTGCGAGTCGGACTCGCGTGCAAAGGGTTCAGAACGAATTTTTTTTTTTTTTAACCTGTTATTTTAACACTTTAGACTTCCTATAGGTTTTGCCTGTAATTGTTATTTTTCGTCTATATTCTTGAATAACTTCAAAACCATTTATTTTAAAATTATGATTAAAATATAATTAATACCCTCACAGTAAGCCCTTTCATTTGATATGTCACACGATATTGTTCAAAAAACTTTTTTTAATATTCTAATTTGACCCGCAAAAGGGACCCCCATACTAAAATTCAATAGTTTCGGATAAAGGCGGAGTCTAAATAAAACAACATGTTCGACAGGTTTTTGTTTCACCGCTCGCGCCCCACGTGAATCTTGCAGTTATTTTTAGTCATAACTCATAACATATTACTCTTTCATAACTACATAGTTAGATTTTTATTGAAAACTTAATATTTATTACATTTTATTTGTGTTTATATTTTACTTCAATCTAATATCCGTAACCGAAACTAACGGATAATCCGAAACAATGACATATCCGTAAACGGATCCGAAATATGGATGCGAGTTGCATAGGACCGGCCGTTGTGGTGACGCTTGGGGGAGGCCTATGTCCAGCAGTGGACGTCTTTCGGCTGATATGATGATGATGAACCGTATCCGAAACCGATATAATTTTATTCCTATATCCAGATCCGAAATATCATATCCATAACATCCCTGATTTACAGAATAGACTAGCAGCACTGGCTGAGAAGAAATTGGTGGTCTTGTTCTAAAAGGCTGGACTTCCACCAGAGATGATGAGACGGATGTGTTTGTTTAGAACCAATAGTATCGCTTCATTTTCCTAACTTCGCTCAGAACAAGCGATTTTATTGATTCTTAAAAGGGAACTCTTTTGGGCCTTTCTTTATACAATACAACGCATTCCGCTGTTTTCTTCGTGGAAAATGCTTCTAGACCACTGATTTTTTTTTCCAAAAAATCTAGCTCTAATTAATACGTGCCCTTATCATTTTCTTTTTTCCAAAAAATAAAAACCTACTAAAAGAATTATGACAATCCAAAAAAACTTGAGAGGTGTCAAGGGACACCCGGATGGAACGAAGTTCCTTTCGATTTATTGGTGAAGGAATTGTAATAAAATTATATTTTTTTTAAGTAATAATAATATTTTTTTTTATTATTAACAAATATAATGTAAACAGAAATAGAAAGACGAAACGAAAATAACTGGCTTGCTTTCTATGAGAGAGAGAGAGAGAGAGAAAGACAGAGAAACACGCGCACGCCGCTAAATATTGATATTTTTTTTTTCCAGTTTTGAAGAAGAAAACAGCGTAATACAAAACGTCTTTTGGTCAAGGTTTTTACAGGTAAAATCAGCCTCTGCTGCAGTTGTCGCTTTTGCACTTTACTCGACAGGGCGCAGTGCGACGGCATCGGCAACAGTTTTTTCCAATACCTATTTTTAAAATTCCTCGGGACTAGTGTCCTCTCTTAACAACCACATCTCTCGCTAAGCATCCACTTTAAAACCTCTTTCCATTTGCCGTAGTTAGGTAGACAGCTAAAAAAGCTTGTTTTTCAACCTAATTGCGATCAATATTTTCCTAGAACTTCCCCAGCCACAGCCCTGTAGTCCCCAAGCTGCGCTAAACGGATTACGGTGGACACTGCCTGCCGACTTTCCGGATTATCGAACATAATCTGATTTTACGATTTCCACGCTAAAGGTTTTAGCTTCAGAATAAATACGAACTGTTTTTGGATGGCAGCATCGATTTAAAACTAATTCAACAAACCTACTAATAAACTGGCTCGCAATAAAGTACCCTTTTTTTAAGGATGGGAAATCATCAAATGACTCCTCCCGCTCAGGGTGGAGCAGAAGGGAGTGTCAAACTCTTACTGAGTAAAAACCATCCGTGTTCCTCCTAATGCCCTTTGCGTTCCAGGGCCGCGGTAAATCTTTCGAATAAATTCCGCAACCCCGGCAGGCTCTGGCCCTAGCGGGCCCCGTCTTTTATGCTGACAGCTCTTTAAGGCGCGCGTGAAACCCAGCGCGCCGTCAACGCAGGCTTGGTTCTGATCGGACGGCGAGCCACTCAATGCTCACCGTCCGCAGGCCCGCGGCTGTGGTGTCCGGGAATCACCCTGCGACTCCCGACGCCCAGGGCGTCTTCTTCTGTTGCGGCGGCTGGGGCGTGAGGTTTCCCTCTCTCTCACGCATTCGGCTTCCTCCTTCGCTAGCATTATTTCATCCTTCCCTGTATTCCTATTCTTCGTAGTGAAACGTCGTGAAAAAAAAAACGTTTAATACACGCGGGCTTTTGTAATTGCAGTCTCTCGGCTCCATAATGGCCTGGCCTTGGGCCTGAGCGAATATTCCGCATCAACTGCAATGACAAAGTTGGCCCATTTAAATCAAGTACATTTTGACTTTTAAATGCCTTGCGCCTGGCAAAAGGGGTATAGCAAAAGAAAGACGATGAACGTTTTATTGCTCAAATTCGAACTAAATTATAAATGCAAAAGTGAGTTTGTTTTTTTGTTTGTTGCGTCTTGATGTCTTAACGGCTGAACGTATTTTGACGAAATTTGGCACACGAGTAGACCATGTTCTGGAATAGAACAGGATACCTATCATCTCAGCATAATTGAAAAACCAACCATAAGGGATAAACAACCTACACGTGGCCGAAGCCGTTGGCTGAAGCTAGTACCACAGTATTTAGACTGTGCTAGTACCTAGTATACAGGCCAGAAGCTAGTATACAGGTTGAATGTTTAAAACGCACGTGGATGGCCAAAATATGTAAAAAATTAGAGTTTTTCCTTGGTTTGTTGTGACTGTGACATCCCAGAATTTGATCCTTAGTAACAACATTTTCGGGTGATGAAATAATACTGTCTGTGTGTTTTTTTTTAAATCAACCGGTTCGATTCCTGCCTTAGAATAGTACTGGTTTTTCAAAATCCAATGATGCAGTTTTAGTATTCATCAAAATCGCGCTCGATACTCCTTTCCGTGTTTTTCGCTAATCCTCATAATTTCGGATTTGGCTATCCACGCACACTTTAAAAATTCACCCTTCATAAACAATTTAGACCAGCGAGCACTTTCATAGCAACTATAGTTCAGTAGGCACCTATGCAGTACGTCTACCATGAGTTTTATCAATCTATACTCGCTAGCGACTGTAGTTAAAAAATGTATGAAAACTTAAAAAAAAACAGGTTTCTAATTTATTTGTTTAAGTTGTTAACTAACAAGCAAGGCAAGTCGCAAGCAAAAAGTTAGTAAGAAATACTGGCCGACAGCTTTGTCGGCATCCAGCAGACGTGGCCATTCTTGACCACGATCTCTCATGATGGTAAGCGATGGAGCGAGTTGTCATAAAGTTGATGCCACCGATAGGGTAGGGTCTGTGACCAACATTATCTAACCCACTTGAGTATTAGCGGATAATAGCCCAGTGGGTTAGATAGTGTTGGTCACAGACGTTCAGAGAGTTCTCTCCCCACTCGCGCGCACTGCGGTGTTTATTATTCCGCTCCGTATTGTAAATTCGGAATTCGCGTTGTGTGTTTATTTTAAGGCTTGTGAATTGTTCCTAGCGGTGCTATAGTGTAGTAAGTGCGTGTTTTGTAAGTTTTTCAAGGTGTCTGTTTATTTATTTATTGGTAATTAGTCAATTTCTCCAGCCTTCGGTAAGTGCATTTATTTTTCTTGTGTGTGGGTAACGCGAAATAACTTATTCGCACGTTATCTATTTGTTTAGTTCTTTGATTTTTTTATTTCATCCGTGTTGTTATAACGTAATTCATGATGTCAACAAATGATGACCCTCCAGATCGTGGCGTAGATATATTTCGTCGAAATACAAAAACCCAAAGGTCGCCCTTGGCGAGCTCCGCTAATTCGAAACGCTTGTTCAGCGAAATGTCTCCATCATATATTTCGCCCGATGATAGGTCAAAACGGGTTCATCAAACTTTCGAAACCGTGGAAAAATCCTCGCCCATTTTAAATATCAGTAATGTGTCCAATACCGATTACTGCGACTTAGTTTCCGAGGCGTCAGCCTACCTGTTAAAAATTAACGACCTAGTCAATGATCAGGGCTCTCGCATTAACGTTGCAAATAAATCTGCCACCATGGATATGACACAGCATGTCACGGCCATCGTTTCTATGCTGGCCATAAAATCATCATGCAGCGAGACGAAGTTAGCCAATACGGAACGAGAATTAGAAAAAATCAAGTCGAATAACTGTGTCAATCCCAATTCTGTCAATAATAATAACAATTGTAAAATTTCGTAGTTTCAACGAGTCCGCAACTCGTTGAAACTACGTTTGCCAAAAGTAGCTCCAGCAATTATGGAATCCCGTCCACCATTACCGTGTGTGGTGGCTTATTCGACCGCAGCTCGATCAGCTGATTATAGCACTTCTTCCGCGACAAAACAAGCGCTTATGAAAGCAATTAAGCCCTGTGATGACGGTTTTCAAATATTAGGCGTGAAAAAAACCGCGAAATCCGGTGTTGTTCTATGTGTCGCTAGTGAACATCAGCTTAAAAAATTGGAATCCGTGGATGCAATTAAGGCCGCTGGTTTACGACTAGAAAAACCAAAAGGTAGACGCCCTCGAGTATTAGTTAAGGATGTACCATCTTCAATGGATGATGGCGCTTTTCTGATCGCGCTATACCGCCAAAATATTAAAGATGAGCTTCAAATGAAAGAGGACGACTTTATTAAGTCTATTAAAATTATCCGTAGGCGCTCGTTAGACAACGGTCGTAAGTGGATAGGCATCGAATTAGTTTCTACCAAGGATAAATTATTTATTGATTGGGCTACCTGCCGCTTTATTGAGGATGTTGAAATCGTTCGGTGCTTACATTGTCAACAGTTCGGTCACGTTAGGAAACACTGCGTTAATAAAGAACCGACTTGTGCTAATTGTTCGGAGGCACACGATGATTGCCCGCATAAGGACGACGTAAATTTCAAGCCGACTTGCGTGGCGTGTAAACGCTTTAAAAAACCGTGTGATCATCGCTGTGGGTCTCAAGAGTGTACTACTTACAAACTGAAACTCGAACAATTAATCCTAAACACTGATTACTAAAAATGGATAGTTTAACCATAGGACAATTAAATCTCCATAACGATAGGGTGGCGACATCTGAGCTGGATAAATTGATTGTGGATTATAACCTTGACATAGTACTTGTTCAGGAACAATATCAAAACGCGCGCTTACGTCACAAGGTAGTTCAGCTGGATTGCAAGGCGCGAGCCGAAATTTATGTTGCGCGTTCTTCGAGCTTTACTGTAACATCTATATGTAATCTCATGACGCCCCTTTGCACCGTGGCGGAAGTATCATCACCTACCTTTAAGGTTCAGACCCAGTTACTCCACATATATATAATCTCCGTCAGGTCTTGCGGTCGCTCGCGGGCTGCAAAGTTATAGTGGGTGCTGACGTGAATGCATCTTCTTCCCTGTGGTATGGCAAAGTTCGGGCCACTGATTACGAACGACGTTGTGCCGTTGAAGATTTTATTACTGAGATGAACTTATCAATTCATAACACCCCAGACGCACCGCCTACTTTTTGTAGCCAAATGGGCGAATCTTGTATTGACGTCACACTTTCCAGTGCAGACGTACGCTTGGATAGGTGGCGTGTCCTTCCTGACGCGTCTTGTAGTGATCATCGCCTGATCGTGTACGAATTTGTTCCTATGTTTACTCAAGGTTCGTCACACTTAATTGGGAATTTTAGATATAGAAGTAGGGGCGCGAATTGGGAATTCCTTAGCTCACTTTTTACTTGTCATGACTTGTCAAAGACTTCACTCGCGATGGACTGTCAGCTGAGGAAAGTGCTGAGATAATGTCAGACACCTTCACTTACTGTGCTGACATTGCTATTGGTCGCACATCTATGACCAATCTTCGTAGCTGTGATTAGTGGAATGACTACCTTGTTGAACAACGTAAAAGCTATCGCAGAGCGCGCAGACAACTTAATAAGCTTAAAAAACGTAAGGTTATCGGGGACCCCCTTAATCTTGCTTTAGATACTTTTAGAGTTGCCAAGTCGCGCTACAGAGCATCGGTTGAAAAATCTAAGGGTAATTTACTCCGGAAAATTGTTTATAAACTTGATAAGGAGAGTCCGTGGTCTCCTTTGTACCACGAGATCAAGGCTAATAGATCTGTCGACCTTGCGTACGTTCAGAACATTAAAGTAAATAATAAACATACCACCGGCATTGAAGAAACAACTGATGTTTTGCTTGATTCTCTAATACCAGACGATTCATCAGTAAATGATAATGAATACCACCAACAGATTAGAGCGTGGGCCGCGGTGCCACCTGAATCACCGGAGTCAGACCTTCCATCCACTGACGAATTCATAAACGTTGTCAAGAGACTACCTCTCAAAAACTCATCCGGTGAAGATAAAATATCTAATAGAATGATTATAAAAGCGTGTAAAACAGCGGGCGACGCGATCTTATCCGTATATAACCGATGCATCGCAGAAGGTATTTTTCCTCGAGTATGGCGTCAAGGCTTTATACGCATTATTCCGAAGAGTGGCGATAAGCCCCCGGATGACCCTAAGTCCTACCGGCCCATAACACTACTTCCATCTTTGGGGAAACTCTTAGAGCGACTAATCGTTCCGCGCTTGCTACCGAATGGACCTAAATTTCATATTAATCAATTTGGTTTCACTATTGGTAAATCCACAGTCAACGCGGCTCTCTCTGTCCGTAAAATTGTTAACTTATCGGAACCTAAATACGTGGTTGGAATCTTTCTCGACATATCTGGCGCTTTTGATAACGCATGGTGGCCGATGCTACTACTTAAAATGAAAACCCGTCTTATCTATAATCTGATTCTTTCGTATTTTCTAAACGGCTCCGCGAAACTTAAACTTGGACATCATTCCATTTCTAAGTCTCTAACCATGGGATGTCCTCAGGGCTCAGTTATCGGTCCATATGTATTGAATTTTGGCTACGATGATTTCCTCGCGCTTCTGCTCCCATGCGGCTGTTCATCAATGAGCAGTAAGCCATCGTCCGCGTAACCGGTTAGGTTACGCGGACGGTGGCTTACTGCTCATTGAGGCAAGCACTCGGGCTGGACTCGAGAACTTGGCTGACACATGTCTACGTTTAATATCACAGTGGAGCGATCGAAACCGTCTGACCTTTGCACCGCATAAAACCTATCAACTTATTTTAAAAGGAAATCTAAAATCCTGGCCTAGTATTAAATTTAATAACGTACCCGTTAAAAGAAAAGAATCCGTGTGCTACCTCGGTATGCTACTAGAAAGGAACTTTTCATTTATTGATCATATAAAAACAGTAGGTGAAAAAGCAAAAAAGAACTTCTACGCCTTGACGAGAATATCCAAAGCTACTTGGGGTCTCTCATTTCAAACCTTAAAAACTATCTATGGGGCTACTTACTTGGGTTGTATGTGCTACGGGGCACCTATCTGGGCTGACAGGGCCACCATAGGGGCGGTGCGCCGTAAATTGCTGCAAAGCCAGCGTTTGGCTTTGATATTCTTATGCAAGGCGTATAGGACGGTTAGTACTGAAGCCTTACCGGTGCTGGCGGGTGTTCTCCCAGTCGATCTAGAGGTGCAGCGGCGTGCTGCAATGTACTACTACGCTAGAAAGATCACGGGCCCAGAGTTTTTACCGCAACGCGACCGTGCTAAGATCTGTAGATTACTAAAACCCCAGACTGACGTCTGGGAGGAACTTTTATCCGAATGGCAATGTAGGTGAGAAAATTCCATTAAAGGCCGTCACCTCCACCAGTTTTTTCCATCCGTTCGTTAGCGGCTGGATAGGACATGGCTGGAGGTGGATCATTGTGTTGCCCAATTCCTCACAGGTCATGGCAACTTTAAGAGTAAATTATTTTCCTTTAGGCTTGTGGCGTCGCCTTTATGCCAATGTTCTACAGCCGACTATGAATACGAACAATCCGCACACCACATCTTATGGGAGTGTATTCTTTGGCAAACTGAACGCAATTTTATGTTAGATAGTATTCAGGTTACATCTGCAGTAGTTTACTACACGGACCTTGTAGAAACCAGAACAAATTTCCGTGCTTTCAGGCGATTTTGCCATACCTATTACTGGAATTAAAAGTAGCTCACATTTTAGGACCCATTAGTTTTTATTTAATATGTAATCCGTGGTGCTTGACAACTGGGCTTACCCCAGTTGTATATGTCCCTTGGTGCCTATAGGGCTTTCAGTCTCGATGCATTACTGAGTCCCGGGAATAAAAAAACGAGACTAGGTGTGGTCTTGAAATTCCCGGGGAAAACGAGACTTTCGAGACTATTTCAAAACTAGGTTTCTTACTTATAGGCTATGTAATTAGAAAGTCAAAACAAGGTATTTTAATCAAATACTTTATTATACAAATGCAAATAAAAACATAAAAATTATTTGTTACAGTTTTTTTCATTTTTGTAGTGGGCACGTAAAAAACAAAGGGCGTTTAATGTCGTTTCAGACAGAGAGGACCTAATTTTGTTACAAAAGTAACCCGCGTTAGGAATAGATATTAAATAATTGTAGCAATAATTTAGGTATTCCCCTCTGTCGCCCCCATTTTCAAAGAGAGCTTTTTCTACGTGCAAGGTTGTTTGCAAGTCATGAATAAACATGGAAGTTACATTCTGTCCTTGGTTTTCTTGGGGGTTTAACATATTATTTAGCTCACATTTCAGATGTTCTTCTGTAGTTAAATTTGTGACCTTCGCAATCGCCGCATCATTTAAATAACTGGTATTTGCGGTATAATTGTCAGATTTATCGGTTGTGGATGTGGATTTATTTAACCTTTCGTACAATTCTTTTAAAGACACTGTAATTTCGTCGTTGCTTAATGTTTGAAAAGCTGTTGCATCAAGATTTTTTTCAAAAAACTGAGAAGGACTGTGCAAGTATTTTAAGATACTTGCCTCAATCAGTCTATTTTCCTTAATACGGATGCGCAGTGAATTGGCGAGATTTGTGCTCAGAAAACTTTGTTGTAAATCTAATTTCTTTAGCCAGAAATTCAATGTAGTATCTGCTGTTAAAAAAGTAGCGTCTCGTCTACACAGTGCTTCCAAGGTCACTCTCATGATACCTAGTGAATTTGAGATTGCTTCGAATGTAGTATACTCTGACTCAGTGAACTCTATTCCGGATCCTACATCATCAAAGCTTTTCGAACGCATATCTTTATTTTAAGAAATCCAAATCTAAAGTCTCGCTATCTCGAAAATGTTAGTCTCGAGTCTCAAAAATACCAAAAAATCGTCGAGACTCTCGAAATTTTCGAGACCGAGATTCCCGGGATGAAAGCTCTAGTGCCTATTGTCCTAGCTCTATTCTGTCTCCCGCTTGATAAGGAGGGAAGTGGAAATTATATATTTTTTTTTTCCTACTCCTCCGCTGTACTTTTCTGATTAAATTCGTTGCAGGATCCAAGACAGTTAAATCGTTTCTCCGGGACTCGTCGGGCTCGGCGTTTTTTTGGTAGTCGCCACTGTTGATTCTGGCTTTCAGGAGTTGCAGTGGCTGGGAATGTGTGGCGGGCTTGTCCAAAAACAAAGACTGTACATGGCGGACATCCCACCCATATGCACAAAACGTTTTGGGCAAGTTCAGTGTGCATTATAGCTGATTGCTGTGTGATAAGCAGGGCCGGCCTTAACCATCTAAGCGCCCCGGGTGAATCATAAGTTTAGCGTCCTTTCATGTTTCACTAGAATTAAAATAACTTATTTAGAAAAACTTTTACACCCAACCCCGATAGCTTCACCCCCACCCATCAATATTTTTACGATGTTATTTAAAATACCGTTTCCGACAACTATGGCGAAATTCGCTTATTAAGGGTTTTTTATATATCAATGCTTATTAACGAATTATTACCCCTTTGGGAGTTTTGAGTTTTGGTGAGGTATAATTTAAGTTTGGAACAAAAAAAATATAACCGACTTCCAAACAAAAGGAAGTCGGTGTTTTTCGTTTTGTTTCTTTGTTTTTTAACACCGACTTCAGAAATTAAGGTTATTTTATTCTTTGTAGTTGTTTGTTTGGAAGTCGATTATATTTTTTTGTAAAAAGTATTTTATTTTTCACTTTAAGTGGTGATACTTGGACGATGTCTTCGTCAACGCAGATATTGATAAAGCAAAAATGCTCATAAAATAAAAACTTCTGAACCAAACTGAACTAAATTTTTACCGGACCAAACGGCAAGTATACTGCATCGAACTAAAAACAATTACGGAAATCGGATCAGAAACCTCGGAGTAATCGGTTAATCGGTGTACATACATAAAAAAAAAACAAAATACCCACCGAATTGAGAACCTTCTCCTATTTTGGAAGTCGGTTAAAAACTGCGTTCGCTACTCGCAACAGTCACTGGTATTGATAGATTTGTTAGCAGAATATGCAGCGATATCCAGGGATTCATTCTTGAAGATAGTGCTTTTTAATAAAGTGTCAAGGTTTCGATAGGTGTTGCCTGAATGTCTTCGAGATTGTATTGCCGACCTAAAATTTCGTCGCACAACAAATCACCATCAGTATCTGAATTTTTCTTTATATCGAAAGAATTAGGTAGGTACTCAAATTACGCGCAGCGCCCTGTATAACCCGGGCGGCCGCCCGTGTCGCCCAGTCCTAAAGCCGCTACTGGTGATAAGTAGCTAATTCCCTGACGGAGTCTGTGTTTGCTGATACTCACAACCTCTTTAAGTCAAGAGTGAATAGGTTACTTCTAGGCAAGCGTGCTCCATCTTCGACCACATCATTGCTTACCATCAGGTCAGATTGTGGCCAGTCAAACACGAGTGTTAATGTGAGTTTACCTCTGCACGCATTTCGATGAAACTAGGCACCTGAGTAGACCATGTCTTTGCATTCCAGGACATGGTCTACTCGTGTCCCATTGAGGGCTATCGTTTTTGTAATCACCAGTTGGCGCCACTGTCGAGTGAGGTTCTTAATCATGGCACTAAAGTTGTTACTACGCGCATGTGAGCAAAGTTAGAAGTAAAAAAAAAAACACAAAACAAACAAGTAAATAAACCCGCGTCAATAGCCAACCAACAGTGAAATTTTACATTTAAAACCTCACGCTACTCTATATAGCGCGTCTAGCGGTGAATTCAAACGCGATGGCCCCTCATTGGCCATGTATTCTTTTCATCTCGTTCGTACTGTCCTCTTGGAATAATTTTCTTATTTAACACGGGCGAAGACAGACAGAAGCAATAATAATTTAAAAAAAAACTTAAAAAAAAATAGATATAACCGACTTCCATTTAGTTTGGTTTTGTTTCTTTGTTTTTTAACACCGACTTCCGAAATTAAGGTTATTTTATACTTTGTAGTGTTTTTTTTTTGTATGGAAGTCGGTTATATTTTTTGTTAAGTTTTTTTTTTATTTTTCACTTTTAATTGGCGATACTTTGACGACGTCTTCGTCTACGCAGAATTTAAATAAGCAAAACATGCTCTTAAAATATACTTCTGAACCAAACTGAATCAAATTTTTACGGGACCAAATGGCAAGTATACCGCATCGAACTTAAAAAAGAATCACAGAAATCGGATCAGAAACCTCGGAGTAATCGGTGTACATACATAAAAAAAACTGGCCAAGTGCGAGTCGGACTCGCGTGCAAAGGGTTCCGAACGAATTTAATTTTTTTAACATGTTATTTTAACATTACAGACTTCTAATAGGTTTTCCTGTAATCTTTAGGTAAAGATCCATTATCTCCATTTTTTTCAAAATTTTTGGCTTAGGAGTTTCGGAGATAAGGGGGGGGGAATGGTCATTTTTCGTCTAATTTCTTGAATAACTTCAAAACCATTTATTTTAAAATTATGAAAAAAATATAATTAAAACCCTTACAGTAAGCCCTTTGATTTGATATGTCACACGATATTGTTAAAAAAACTTTTTTTTTTTATTTTCTAGTTTGACCCCCAAAAGTGACCCCCATACTAAAAATTTAATAAATTATGTAATGCGTCCGTGTTTGGGTCGTAGAAGTCCATATGTGTACCAAATTGCAACAGAATCGGTCCAGTGGATCCGGAGAAAACTGGCTGTGACAGACGGACAGACAGACAGACACCCGAGTGATCCTATAAGGGTTCCTTTTTTTTCGGAACCCTAAAAACCACCAAATTGAGAACCTCCTCCTTTTTTGAAAGTCGGTTAAAAACAATTTGAGCATAGGACAATCCGTATGTCAATTGGCATCACAAATTAATTAAAACTTGTTCCAATCACGTCAATGTGTCAGAAGCCGGTGACATCACTTGTGATAGTTAGCGTCACTTGAAATTAATACAAGTTACCAATTAAACCGCCGTTTCCTAACTTATGCCACGTCTGCGGTTTATAGCCAATCAGCAACAGACCTTACCGATTTACATTAACTTGATGATGATAGATACATATGGAAATTATTGCCAACTAGCTTCTGCCAGCGGCTTAGCCCGCGTGGTCCCTAGGGAACACATTCCCGGGATAAAAAGTCCTATGTCCTTTCTCAGGCTCTAGACTATCTCTGTACCAAATTTCATTTAAATCGGTTCAGTAGTTTTGACGTGAAAGCGCGACAAACAGACAGATAGAGTTACTTTCGCATTAATAATATTAGTAAGGATAGTAAGGATTATAGTAAAGAAGTAAGGATATTAGTAAGGATAAACTAAAAGAAAAGATAAAAGGTTATTAACATGTTAGGATGATGTTCTCTTCCAATTAATTGCCTTGTTGCAGATGACACTGTTAAAAACCGCGAGTGCGAGTCGGAACTATAAGCCGAAAATTTGTAATTTATCTAATTAATATTAATAATTTTTTGGGTTCCGAACATCCGTAAAAAACGGAACCCTTATAGGATCACTCGGGTGTCTGTCCGTCCGTCTGACTGTCTTATCTGTCCGTCTGTCACAGCCAGATTTCTCCGGACCTGCTGGATCGATTCTGTCGTTTGGTAAACTGGACTTTTGTGACCCGAACACGGAAACTTTACGTAAATATTTGTTACTTTTGGGGGTTAAATTAGAAAACGTAAAAAAAAACGTTTTTACGTATCAAATGAAAGGGCTTACTGTGATGGTTTAAATTATATTATGTTCATATAATTTTAAAATAAGTAGTTTTGAAGTTACTCAAGAAATAAGACCAAAAATTACCATTCCCCCCTTACTTCCGAAACTACTGAGCCTAAAATTAAAAAAAAATGCAGATACTAATAATAATAATAATTCATTTATTTATTCAGGCAATTCGAACCCATTGCACAATAGCCATAAAATATAATAATAATACAAAAACAATGTCAGACAGAAAAATATGAACTACAGTAATTATAATTTGATTACAATAATAATAATTAATGAAATAAAATAAATAATAGTTATAAATAATAATAATAATAAATAATAGTAAATAATAGTTCGATATCTAAAGATTAGAGAAGAAAAGAAGAAAAGCCTAGTGTTAAAATAACATGTTAAAAAAATTAAATTGGTTCACCCTTTGCACGCGAATCTGACTCGCACTTGGCCAGTTTTTATTATTTGTTGTTATAGCGGCAATAGAAATACACACTCTGTGAAAATTTCAACTGTCTACCTATTACAGTTCTTGAGATATAGCCCGCTAACAGACAGACGGACGGACGGACGGTCGGAAAGCGAAGGCAGTAGGTAATGGGTTCCGTCGGATACTCTTCGGGTACGAAATCCTAAATACTGTAAGTGGGTTGATCGATGACGACTCTAACATAGTATAAGGCCTGCCGCAAACGTACGGTTTCCTGATTAGGTTTTCCGATCAGGAATTCAGATTCGGAATTCCGCGAGACGTTCAATTTTCTGTTCTTCTGACACAATCACACGGCTCATTTTTGAAAGGAACGTCAGCTGTTTTTTCCATTCGGAAAATAAACAAATGTATGCGCCTAGTAAAACATTTTCTATGTAAAGTGAGCATTCAGGTCTCCGAATCTGAATTCCTTCTTAGGAAACCTAATCAGGAAACCGTACGTATGCGGCCGGCCTAAAGGGGGGAAGTAAGTTATCTTCATACAAACGCACCGCGCGCGACTTGTATGTGTGCGCCAAAGTATCTATGCGTCGCCGCACGCACACTTAAACAAAATCTCGACCCGTTTGTCAGTGCGCCAGTCGGGGCTAACACCGCACGAGGTTCGCGCGTCACGACGATTGCGAACAACTTTAATCGTATTTAAACGCTAATCGGTACCTTCGCTACAAAAAATATTGATAGAACAAATTTTGTTAGTGGTTCCACCCGACGACTTTGTAGAAAATATTAAGAGGATGGAGCAGATATTCCAAAAAGCATTTAAAAATCACGCAAACATCAACGACATTATCCGACGCGCTCTTGTCGCTGTCGGCGTTCCAGCCGTACTAGAACCCAATGGCCTGGCACGCGACGACGGCAAGCGACCGGACGGTATGTCTTTGTTTCCATGGAAGATGGGTAGGCCTTTAGTGTGGGACGCTACTTGTGTCGATACTCTTGCGCCATCCCATCTTCCTAGCTCGTCGTGCTGTGCTGGTACTGCCGCTGCGGCTGCTGAGAACCTCAAGCGGCGGAAATACAATAACCTTGTTGGCAATTATATTTTTGAGCCGTTTGGGGTTGAAACTCTTGGACCGTGGGGTCCGAGTGCTCATGAATGTCTTATTTAAAGATCTTTCTAAACACTTAGTTGACACTTCGCGTGACCCAAGGGCTGGCTTTTACCTCGGACAGAGGATAAGCATTGCCATACAACGTGGCAATGCCGCCAGTCTTTTGGGCTCACTTCCAGTGGACAGCGATGCGGACGAATTTTTTGACGCCTTATTTTAGTTAGGATATTTTATTTTAAGTGTATATATTTAGTATATTTTAATTGAATAAAGAAATTTTATACCCATTGTACACAGTTACGCAATAAATAATCCTATTTTAAAAATGATCACATAAACTGCAAAATTGGTATGTCTGTTTAGGTAAAACCGACCTCACAAACTCTGTACCCAGATAATACAAGTAAAAAATACAACTTCCCAACCCTTGCCAATTTATGGGCACTGAACAAAAATTTTGCTAAAAGTGACAACCCTGAGACAGTAGGCAATTATATCGCCGATTGGGCCGGAGATAGCCTAATTCCCGTCTTTATACTATGACTTTAACATGGTGATGAGCATAAATATGTGATCATTTCACAAAATCTATTAGCGAATTTCGCCTAAAATTATGATAGTTTTTAAACGACTTCAAAAAATGGAGGTTCTCAATTCGACCGCGTATTTATATAATATAATATATTTATATATATTATGTGTTTTCGCGGATAACTTCGTCGTTTATGAACCGATTTCGATGAATCTTTTTTTATATGAAAGGGTATGCTGCCGAGGTGGTCCCATTGACACCACGTCAGGATCTGATGATGGACACCCTGAGAAATCGAGGGCAACTCTCGAAAATTGTAGGCACGCATCTGGTAAAAACTTGATATTCCTGTGTATAGAGGGTGATTCTACAAAACAATGAAGGTTTGGATCAGACCTAATGATGGACACGACAGAGAGTCAAGGGAATTCCACATTGGTATGTAGGAACTACCAAGTGTTTAGGATTTCATTCGTATTGACGAGACCTTAACAATGAAAGTTCATAACATAACATCACGCCGCGCCGGTACGCTGTGAATGGGTACGCAGGTACCACTAAAAGTGAAAAATAAAATCTTTTTTACAAAAAATATAACCGACTTCCAAAAACAAAACACTACAAAGTATAAAATAACTTTAATTTCGGAAGTCGGTGCCAAAAAACGAAATAACCAAAAACACCTTTCACTTTTTTGTTTTTGGAAGTCGGTTATATTTTTTGTAAACAAGTTTTTTTGTGGTGTTACGAACACTATATATTTATTTTCGGTATAAAATTATTACGAAATAGGTCTTTTCTCAAAGTTATAACTAATCGTGTTTCACAGGAAAAAATCTTATTGCGAAAAAATTACTTATTCATAAGAAATCAAGCGTTGTGTAGGTGTTAGGATCTTTTACTGGACTTTGTTTTTACTGTCATTGACTTTTACTGGGATAATCTTTCAGACCCTTTTAAATTGCAGCTTCAAACAAACATCCGTCTGTACCCAGATTAACAAGGAAAATTAATTAAATCAACTTAATATTCGCGTATACGAACAGCTCACAACAAAATTAAATATGGCGGAGGCATTTTCGCGCCAAAAAGTAATTTAGGCTTTGAATAATTAAGACTTAATGGTCGCCGGAATATTTCACCGTACATAATTTTCTTGCGGGTATTTTTGAATTAATTCTGGGTTATATTTTATGAGTACTAAAATTTTCTCAGTTGAAGGTGCTAATGAGTGAAAATTCTTTTATTATTTATGCTATGTCTAGACACCATTGTCTGTGGCTTCAGTGCTAGCTGTTTTACGAACTCAATCGTGTCAAGCGCAATGTTTATCGTCAATGTGTATTGAAATTGGATAAACGCCATCCGGTGACAGTAAAAAAACCTCTTTTCCCATTCGATTTTACATAAGAGAACGTTTACACTTACGCATTATAAAAAAAAAAACTCGCACTAGATTTTGTGATTTAGAATATAAAGCTTCGAGAGTCTTTAGTAGCCGTCGCCTTAAAAAGGAAAATACCTAATCATCATCATAACAGCTGGAAAACGTCCACTGCTGGACATAGGCCTCCTCCAAAGGGGGGGTTTACCATAATCGCCACGCTTGGCAGGCGGGTTGGCATTCGCAGTCTAAGAGGCGACTAAGGGACTCGCCAGAGAATGAGCAGCAGCGTTCTCTGCAAAACTCAACACCATACACTGCGATCGCCAACGCGCCTGCCAAGCGTGGCGATTATGGAAAACCTCCATATTTTGGGGAGGCCTATGTCCAACAGTGGACAACTTTCGGGATGTATGAAACAAGCTGTGGTAAATAATTACGACGCAACAAAAAAACATTACATTTGGACCTACGCGATTAGGTACACCGCCATTAATGCTAGCGACAAAATATGCACTACAGAGTAGGTACCTACCTAATAACTTCTATCCTCTCATTTAATGATGGTAATAAAATGATGCTGCTAGGATGTTGATGCTGGTGGCTACCAGCATTATTAAAGTAAACAATCTTTTCATACTAATCGTTATTTTGGTACACAGGTTTTTGCAAATGAAGCTTTGCAATGGAAACTATGTAGGTACTTAGGTACTTTTTATAGAATTATGTGTTTATGTGTTTTTATAGAATAAAATATTAGGCCTACAACGTTTAACCAACTCGGCCCCGTGATCCTTATCTTCTCGTAACTAAGAACTAATTTATCGTAACAATATCTGATGAATAATCCACATCTACAGATTCACACAAGTTAATAAATAGATAACATAGATACCTTCTATCAAAGGCCGTTATTCTCTTTGTCTAACTGAAGCCAGTTCCTAGAACACAGCTGAGCCACAAAGTCTAGAATATTAGTTACAAAGCTCCATACGAGAGCTTCCTCGTTTTTATTAGTAACTGAGACCAAAGGCTTGTGAAAGGTACTCTGCTGAAGGTCTGAAGCCTTCCTAGAATAATGTTTGCATAGAATTGAGGTATTAATGTTCTCGCTTTCAATGGTTTTTGATGAACTATGTATATAGATAAACTGTATGTTACATATCAACTTTACTGCATTAGTTTCGTGATGACTGATGTTTCACCTACGTTATTAACACGACTAGCTAAAGACCGGTCTAGTGTGAGATGGACTCGCACACGAAGAATTGCGTACTAAGGTGGGGTCACATAATGATGGTATGATGGGTCCCATTAATTATTAAAAACTGGCCAAGTCCGACTCGGACTCGCGTGCAAAGGGTTCCGAACGATTTTTTTTAATGTTTTTTTTTGCACTATAGACTTCTTATAGATTTTCCTGTAATCTTTAGGTAAAGATCTATTATCTCCATTTTTTTCAAAATTTTGGTTTCAGAAATAAGGGTGTGTGGTCTGTGAGAAATTAGGCGAAAAATGACCAGGGGAATGGTCAGAACCCTAATAAAAATAAAAAAACCGCTATCGGGAATAGAAATACACACTCATGAAAATCGGACGGAGAGTGGAGGCTTAGTAATAGGGAGATCCTTCAGGTACGGAACCCAAGAGAATTATTTTCACCAACAAAGCATAGATAAAATGTATTATTTTTACAAAACTTAGATCAATGTTCGGCCTGAATTTTCACCTCCATTCTGCTACGAATTCAATAATACCTCTCAACTCTCAAGGACGTAAGCCCCAATTGGGCCAAATGGAAAGAATTGCCTTTCAATTAAAAAATAAAAATACCAAAATATTTTATTCCGAATTTCAAAAGTCAATTTTCAAAAGTCCGAATTTCATAATACCTAAGAATTATAATGTCTATTATTAAAAATCACGAAACTTATTTTGCCGAAAGTCATAAATGCGATTTGTTTGTTTTCCGATTTTCACACGTCCGAAGAATCAAATGCTCGATGTGTTCTCGCCCCGAAAATACGTATTTGTGACTGTCGGAATAAAGTTTTTCGTAATGTCAATTATCTTGCGTGCTCGGTGTCCCACGGGTTCATGTCAAAACACTGATCTTAATATTAATTTCATGCTTCAAAAATTTACAAAGTGAATACACACCTATTAAATCCTTATGAACGTTGTGTACCTAGGTTCCTGAAGGTCATTATTGCATGCATGCATATTGCATGTAGCGCTTGCTTTTCCAAGAAATGAACGATATTATTTTCCGAGGTGGAATGTTTTCCAAGAATCATGACCGGGCTCTTGTTTAAAATGCTATTTTCTTGAGTTTTCTGTTTAATGTAGTCTGTAGCTCGAAAATAACGTAGATTATATATTATTCTAGTTCGTTCGTTATTATTCTAGACTAGAACGCTTCTGAAACTGCTGGAACATGATATTTTGCACTCTCTTTCTTTTATGATGTAGACGAACAATAAGAAGGTATTTTTGGAATTTAACCTTTAAAGGGGGGCGCGGGCGAAGTGCTAGTTACTATTATATCTAGCCCGAATTATTCCACTTCACTTGTGGGTCTTTGCCCGGTTGGACAGCAAAAAAAACTCTATTTTTAGGGTTCCGTACCTAAAGGATAAACAACGGAACCCTATCACTAGCCTCCGCTGTCCGTCCGTCCATTCGTCTGTCCGTCCGTCCGTCCGTCTGTCTGTCTGACAGCGGGCTATATTTCATAAACCGTTATAGGTAGACAGTTGAAATTTTCACAGAGTATGTATTTCTGTTGCAGCTATAACAAAAAATAATAAAAATTCGATGGTACGGATCCCTACATGCGCGTGACCGAATCGCACTTGGCCAGTTTTAAAAAACCGGCCAACTACAGTGTAATAAATAAATTATCTTTTCTTTGAAAAATCAGTTACAATTTGAGGGTAGTCAGAAGCCAGATAGGTATATGGCACCAGTCTTTTGGTTGGTAGGTCAGACAGGCAGTCCTTCCATTTTAAAATACTGGTATTTAGCTGTATCTGGTAAACTGAAACCGGCCCCCATAAAAAGGCTAGTGGCGGGGGCAAGACTAAAATTTATTGTGGGCAAGATGGCATTTTGCGAGGCCCTTTAGGTCCTACCTAAGAATAGAGTGATTTTTTTAGGTTTTTAGAGGTCGAATTCTACGACTGAGGGTGAGATGCAGCGAACTCAATTATACCCCGCCACGAGTACCTAGTATTGATTTTCTTTTGATTTTTGTGCAAAAAAAATATTGGGCGAATGTGGGAAAATTCAAGAAAGATCTAAACTGAAAGAAGCTTTGATGTAAGAGCGAGCGTAGTGAGCTTTTACGAGTAAATAATAGAGCGTATCCTGCCGCGGCTAATATGTTGATAAAAGATAATGAAGCAAACCTTCACAATAAAAATAATAAAAATAGCAAAAGCAAGACAAGCGAGATCAAAAAATTTGAAATAGTCGCCGATAAGTTGGCTTAGCTACGATTTTTCTGAATTTAAAAAAGCCAAAGCTGCGAGGACCCTCGGACCGCGAGGCCGTAGGCGGTGGCCCACGTCGCCCACGCCTTGCGCCGCCTCTGGGCTTGGCAAACGCGGTAATTGATTAAAATGTAATTTTAGTTCAGTCAATCCTTGAGAAAAATGCAGAGCAATCTGTCGCACACAAAAACATATGCGATTATATCTTTTTCAGGCGTCGGGAGGTTTGCGTTTTAAATCAAGATTTAAAATAAACGTAGTTTTTTGTTTTTATTCTAAAGTACCTTTAAATGGTTTAGGTACTTGAAATAAAAGCTTTGTTTGAGTCATATTACCTTTTGGGGACGCAGATGGAAGGTATTCTATCTGTTTCCTTTGTACGTCTTACGATGAAGTCAATGATTGGATACGAAGTGAAAGTCCAATTTGCAGTAAAAAATATATATTGTAAAACAGTCGCAGTTAGGAACACTAATAACTATGTATTTCAAACTATATCTATACAAATTGAATGGACTAAAGATTCCGTGTCGCGTAGCGGTTGACTGGTGAGCGAGGGACGCTAAGGGCAGCGCCCCGAATAGTCTCTTGTGTTGCCACTTAACAAGAGTGCGTTCTTCCCTTAAATATTAACACATGCAATTCTATATTCTAAAGTGCGTTCACATAATATGCACAACACGTGACGCCATAACCAACTGTAAAGTTTCATCAAAACCCGTTTAGTAATTTTTGCGTGATAGTAAGAAACATCTTTCCATTCATCCTCACAGCGTTTATTATAAAGTAGATAAGGACTGTAACCAAAAATAGGAAAATAAAAATAAACCATCACTACTATTTAATATCCCTTTATTATTTCAATTATCACGCAGAAAAACAAGTCCTATAAAAGAATGGTTCAATATCCATAATAGTCACAGGATATACCACCTCAGGGAAGTATATGGGATACTGTGGTCCATCACAATCACACTTGGCCAAACATTGGCAGACTGGTGAAGGGGTGTCACAAACATTGCAAACGTTGGCCACATCTCTGAAGCACTTGCAAGGGACGCCGCAGTTGCAGGGGTTGGCGGTGTTGGCGCAAGAGTTGGCACACATGTTGGTGCATGGTGTGGTTGGCAGCATGTAAGGGTCACGGAAGCAGCAGTAGGCTGTTGCATACTGAAAAATAAGTAAGGAATATCTTTACTGTGTTTGAATTTAGAATTCGAACACATTTTAAATTTTGGAATAATGAAATCTAAATTCATTCGTTGTATACTGCAATTTTTATGGCTTTATACGCTGAAGAATTTGATTGTTTGGAACTACTGGCTCGAATTGAATAGTTATTTTAGGGTTGAATAGCCCTAGGGTTGCCAACATTTCTTCGACGAAATATAGTATTTCTCAAAATAATCTATCAAAAAATATAGTACACTTCAAAATAATACAGTATTTTATTGAAAAATCGACAGACATGTGTTACTTATTTATATAAAAACTATAATTTGTTTGCACTTCTTGCATTTTTTATTATTTTTTTGTCCAAATAAGTGTCATCTTTATTAGTACCTATACCTAATCATAATTATTCAATTTTTAAAATTAACGTAATTCATAAGCTTATTTATAGCTTATTTTTATAGGATTCGGAATTCAACTTCTCAAAAGAAAGAACCATATTTAATTGAAAATAATAAACAACAAACCCTAAACAAAAATAAAGCAGACCAATTACCACACATTCTTTTGACGTTAACAAGTCCGGAACGCAATAAGCTATAAGACAGATACGTTCGGATACACTAGTCGAACCGTAGAAAAATTCGTTTTCTATCGAGTGGTGGTGGTGGTGGAGGACATAGGTTGAAAATATTGTATTTTTGCGTACTATATATTTCTTCAACAGTATATAGTACGCAGACCCGAAATATAGTACAATACTATATATTATAGTAAGGTTGGCAACCCTAGATAGCCCATTTATCGAGGAAAGCTAAAGGCAATATAACATCACGTTACAACCAATAGGAGCGGAGTATTTATGAAAAATGTAACGTAGACGAAGTCACAGGTCAGCTAGTATATGTATAATTTAATTTACTAACTTAAAAGTCAATTTAGAACACTGTCGATATTTGTTGGTCACGATGGATTTGAATTAGCTCTATGTAATTGTGAATTAAAGTAAATATCTAAGATTTTCCATTCCATTATTTATCATTAGTAGAACTGAAGTTGTAACTTTTCTGCGTTTTATGGAGGCGTTTACACCACGCCAACTAATGTAATACATATCTACATAAAAATTCAGAACGTAAATGAATTATTTCTTGAACCAAGTTTTTGATAAAGAAGAAAGAAAGTCTTCTATGACAAATATACAAGAATACAGAGGCCACGATTCTTTAAACAGTACTTAATAGTAGATATACAACGTGTATCCAACAAAACTATGGGACCAATCTCGAAATCGCGAAAAAAAGAAATCAGCTGTTCAGTACATTTTGTCGAGTTATGCGCACATAAATGTATGGGCTCCCCCATTTATGTGCGCATAACTCGCCATTGATATATAAAAAAACCCAAGATACACACTCAGCATCTCAAAAACGTCCGCTAAAAACAAGCGCACAATGTATAATTGTGCACTAGTTTCAAACAGTCTCGCATCACTCGCCATACTGCAAACTGCACAACTTTAAGCGATCCGTGTAAGGTTGAATTTGCAAAAAAAAATTGCGCATCACTCGCCATACTGCACTGCTTTGTAAAAACAACTTTAAGCGATCCGTGTAAGGTTGAATTTGCAAAAAAAATTGCGCATCACTCGCCATACTGCACTGCTTTGTAAAAACAACTTTAAGCGATCCGTGTAAGGTTGAATTTGCAAAAAAAAATGTTTATAGTACTTATAACTACATACAACTCATACATGAAACTTTGGACCCATAGTGAAAGTTGTTCATAATGATGAGTTGACCCCATAAGAAGTATTGCGACCAACCATTACCTAATATCAACAAAGTAGAAAATACAATTTCAAAAAGCAAAATAAACCTTACCTGGATCAAATACAAAACGAACACAAAAACCACTATATTCCTCATGTTTGTTTGTTAATATAAACTCTGCACACAGAAACCAATATTATTTGAATACTTCCCACGTTGTGTTCTATTTAAACTGTAAATAGTTCACTTGCGCTGATTTATATACGTGTGGCAATGGCAGGTGCGTGTCTAGTATATTGGTTCCGTACATATATCTTAATAAACCTTTGACCGTAGCTTCGCTCACGTGAACTTTATGTTCTGTGTCTATTAGTTAACAGGAACGTGAACTTACAGTTTGCATATTCATCTATACTAATACTAATATATAAAGCTGAAGAGTTTGTTTGTTTGCTTGAACGCGCTAATCTCAAGAACTACTGGTCCAATTTGAAAAATTCTTTCAGTGTTAGATAGCCCATTTATCGAGGAAGGCTATAGGCTATATATCATCACGCTAACACCAACAGGAGAGGAGCAGTATTGAAAATTGTGACGCAGACGAAGTTGCGCGGGTCAGCTAGTACTAATATATAAAGCTGAAGAGTTTGTTTGTTTGCTTGAACGCGCTAATCTCAAGAACTACTGGTCCGATTTGAAAAATTCTTTCAGTGTTAGATAGCCCATTTATCGAGGAAGGCTATAGGCTATATATCATCCCGCTAAGACCAACAGGAGCGGAGCAGTATTGAAAATTGTGACGCAAATGAAGTTGCGCGGGTTAGCTAGTAAGAAAATAATCCACTGGCTGTCGATTTTGTTAACGATTTTAGGAAAACTAAAAATCTGCCGATTAAGGAATACATGAGACAAAATAATGGAAAAAGCCCCTCAAAACTTCAGTATTCAATTAATGTTGCCAAATTATTATTTTTGATTTTCTCATTAAGAATTTCTATGTTGGAATTTTATCTTTGAATTTCTATGGAGGCACTGGAGTAATAAATCCTCCATTATAAGCCGCTTACAAAATAAAAATAAATTAATATTGAAATTAATCATCTGCTTTTACATTACATCTTTATACAAACTTAATTAAAAATGTACAGCGTTGTATTCATCATTTTAGGTACTTGAAAATTAAAACTTGAGTGAGCGCGTTGTAATTTCAACTTTTAAGTTAAAATTCTACCTACTAACTTCTGTCAACGGCGTCGCCTGCGTGAATATCAGAAATTATCCCAAGGGAACATACTCCTGGAATAAAAAGTACCTATGTACTAATCCAGACTATAATCTATATCTGTGCCAAATTTCATCCAAATTCGATCAGCCGTTCTGGCGTGATTGAGTAACAAAAATCCATATAAAATCTCGCGTTTGTAAACAGCAGAAAGATTTTAAAATCTAGCATCTGTTTTAAATCCCCAGCTGAGCAAATCTACACTAAATTATAAAGAGGAAAGATTTGCACATTCTAATTTTTTTAACTGCACTTTGTATTTATTATGTTAACACCTACACTTTTTTGCTTTTTTGTTTATTTGTTTTATTTTTATTTTTATTTATATGTCTACCGCGCGTTCGAGCGAATGGCTCCTGTGGGCAGCTGAAAATCAGCGTTAGGTGGTAATACCTAGTGTTGCCACCTAACATTATGCTGAGGTGAAGCCCTTTTGGCACAATATTGTACTATATAATTATTATATTCGATGATTGTAAGGTGTTTTTTTGCTGTGCCATTAAATCCTATTTTTTTTCTTTCTTTCTTATTTGTATGTTCGTAACGAATAAAGTCAAAAACTACTGGAACGATTTCAGAAAAAAATAGGTATCCCTAAGAAAACTGCAGCGCGGACGAAGTCACGGGCGAAGTGCTAGAGAATAATAAGCCCGTTATCATAATGACCACTTTTGTCTTGATTGGCAGAGGTGTCGAGAATGACGAAGGTGAGGCTTAGAGGATTTAACCCCGTGTTACTCTCTTTGACTCACTGTATCCAGACGAACGCCTCATACAGATTAATTCACACTTTATGAAGATGAATTCATAGATTTAAACAGACACGTTTGGACTATTATGACCTACCTATGTCGGACTAAATTGTGGCGAAAGAAAAACCCGAGGTCTACTCTATTCTTTCAAGATCAGTATGGATGGATGGTATCTATGGGCCAAAGTAGCCGTAAAGTGAAGAGATTTATTTTTTATTTATTTAATCGTCATCATCATCATATTAGCCGAAAGACGTCCACTGCTGGACATAGGCCTCCCTCAAAAGGGGAAATTTACCATAATCGCCACGCTTGGCAAGCGGGTTGGCGATCGCAGTGTATGGTGTTGCGTTTCACAGAGAACGCTGCTGCCCATTCTCTGGTGAGTCCCTTAGTCTTACGACACCCACGGGAAGTGATGGGATGCTATTATTCTTTTACGGCACCATACGGCACCGGCGGACACCATACGGCATCAATTTATTTTTTTAAAGAGAGGATAAAATATGAACACAAAAAGAAACTTAAATTGTTATTGCCATTAATAAGCTTCATTGCGCAAGTTTGCACTATTATAAAACAACAATCATGGAAACAAAAAAATTCTTTGTGGGTAGGCTATCCTTATATACTGAGCAATTCAATTAATAGGTTAACTTAAAAAAAATACGGATAAAGCCACGGATGAAACGAACATTATGAAGCAAACGGCTTTTTCAAATTCCCACGGACCTCTAAAAATTATCACTATTTCTAAAGAAAATTGTGTAAATGCAATACTCGGTACTGTAACTTGGTCAAGCGATAGCACTGTTCAGTAAAAGTCACGTTTTTTAATTAGTTACAATAATTAATGTTTCAAAATTACATGTTTTGCTCATCGATCACAATTTCCTCATACGGCCTTGACCTTAGCAAAGCAACGTGTTTCTTCAAAAAAAAAAAATTTACATAAATACCGACTTTTCAATCAATTATATAAGAAAACCTTCCAATGCAGACCGGAAATATTGTGCTAAAAATTGTTACGGCAACGATTGAAATAGTGCAGTATGATGCAAGTGGGGAAAGTATAGCGCCGTTATGGAGCCGAGCCACTACAATGACAAATGCTCAGGCGCATTAAACGATGTTTTTCAACACACAAAATACATTTAATTTAAATTTACCTAGTGTGGAGTAAAGAGAATGAATAAAGAGAGAAATGAGTACATTAGAGGTAGTTTAAAAGTGGCGCCAGTGACGGAAAAGTTAAAAGGGAATCGCTTGTCTTGGTATGGTCATGTGAAGAGGAGGGATAAAACGCATGTAACTAGAAGAGATATGAACATAAATTTGGATGGATGGCTCTCCATCCATCAAAATTTATGTTCATATCGGAGAGGAAGGCCAAAAAAAAGATGGATGGATTGTGTGAGGAGCGACATGAAAGAAAAGGGAGTAAGTGATAGTGTGATGGCTGATAGGACAGAATGGAAGAAAATAACGTGTTGCGCCGACCCCAGTAACATGGAATAAGAGCAGGAAGATGATGATAATAATTGGGAAATATACTAACTGACATATCAACGCACAACCGAAACTCCTGGTAATCTCAGTAACTGACTCGATTACTGAACCTAGTCTTAAAAAACTGGCCAAGTGCGAGCCGGACTCGCGTGCAAAGGGTTCCGAACGAATTTTATTGTTTTAACATGTTATTTTAACACTATAGACTTCTTATAGCTTTCCTGTAATCTATAGGCAAAGATCTATTATCTCCACTTTTTTCAAAATTTCAGGCTCAGCAGTTTCGGAGATAAGGGGGGGGAATGGTCATTTTTCGTCTAGTTTCTTTGATAACTTCAAAACCATTTATTTTAAAAATATGAAAAAAATATAATTTCGACCCTCATAGTAAGCCCTTTCATTTGATATATCAGACGATATTTTTCAAAAAACTGTTTTTTTTAATTTTCTAGTTTGACCCCCAAAAGTGACACCCATACTAAAAATTTAATAATTTACGTAACGCATCCCTGTTTAGATCACAGAAGTCCATATGTGTACCAAATTTCAATAGAATCGATCCAGTGGATCCAGAGAAAACTGGCTGTGACAGACGGACAGACAGACCCAAGTGATCCTATAAGAGTTCCGTTTTTTTTTCGGAACCCTAAAAATACACGGTTCCTCAGGCACCACAGGAACGAAGCCGGCATAATGCTGGTCTTTTACAAAAGTATGGCATGAAGGCACAATATTACAGTAAATCAGGCTCGGAAAATATATAGCGTTACAGCCCGCAGAGCCATAAAACATCTCGGTGACATATTATTACCTTAAAAATGTACCTACGGGATTTTATTTTCTTTAAAGTATATTACGCAGCTCCGACTCCAATTGATATCACACCTCCGGTTCCGACTTCGGCTCCGACACTTTTAAATCGGAGGTCAAAGCATAATTCGCTACTTTTGGGGTCAAATCTATTCATTTAATTTGCTAACTTTAACTAAATTGACAAGATTTTTTCAACGCTTGGGTTATTTAGGTTTAGTAACTTTTTTCCGCGACTTTGTATATATCCCGCTTATCCCGTTTTTTCCCGTTCTCGTAGAAATTTCGGGAAATCCTAAACGAATGCTCCCCTCTCAATGCTCCCCTACACTCCCCAAGGAACCTACATGCCAAATTTCAGCTTTCTTTGACCTGTAGTTTCGGCTGTGCGTTGTCTTTCAGTCAGTTAGTAACGGAACAATTTTATATATTAGGATTGAAATTGATAATATAAAGGCTAACTGGACAATGTTTTTACTCTTATAGGTACTTTACTAGCTGTGCCCGCGACTTCGTCCGCGTGGAATAGTATCTTTGGATATCATTTTTATTTATTTAACAAATAGGACACATACGTATAAATACTTTAATGAGATATTTGCATTCACATAAACCTTACATATTTCCATACAAACTTTCATCCCCTATTCCCTATTGTTATTTTACACCTTTGAGGGTAAAACTTTTTCAAATTTTGAATTTCATATTTATTTATATCGAATCAACAGTCTAAAAAATAAGTTTCAAGCTTCTAGCTCTAAAAATGACGATACTTCCATACAACTTTTCATCCCCCCTTTCAACCCCTTACAACCCTTTTTCGCATTAAAAAGTGAATATGTTCTTTATCAGGCTCTAGACTATCTGTGTACCAAATTTCATATGTATAAATCGGTTCAGTAGTTTTGGCGTGAAAGCGCTACAGACAGACAGACAGAGTTACTTTCGCATTAATAATATTAGTAAGGATTAGACCGGTCCTTAACGCCTTAACGCATCTCTCTTCTGTCACCACCTTCGACTCCGATTGCAGTTCCGACTCCGACAAACCAAAGTCAAAAACTCCGACACTTCGGTTCCGATAAATCCACCTCCGGAACATCCCTGCTTTAAAGGTACCTATCTCCTTTATTTCAAACGTTTCCTGGAAGATCGTAAGGTTTTGCTTGAGCTGTTTTTGCTCTCGTTAGCAAGGTAACTGATGAGGCTGTCAAGTTTTTATTCTTTAGAGCTCTTACAAAATTATTATGGTCCCGAGTTTTGAAATGGTTATCATGCTTTGGGGACCTACGTTAATTTATTACTTTTGGTTTGTAGGTATACTCGCCTTCAGTCTAAATTTAATCTAGCCTCTCGTTATACGAAGCCTATAGCAGAATTAGGTAGCCTATTTTATTGGAGTGGAGGAACTGACGTATACTATAGCTAAGTACCTACCTAATAATTATATGTGTGACTGACTTAGACTAAAGCCAGTGGCGGATCCAGGAAAGTCCTTTGTGGTGGCCTTAACCACGTGAATACACATAGGTTTTAGCAAAGAAAACACTAAAACTCGTCTTTACTTGGGTTCTTTGCTATATTGTTTATATGTATTTATCTATGTAATTATTGTATATATAAATAGTACACCTAAGACTACCTGCAATACTGTCACTCCGCTCTTTAAAATCCATCCAAAGGTTGTCTTTAAAAGATCGCTTTTAGCGATAAGGCCGCCCATTGTGTCACCCTATGTAATGTTTCTCATCTATTTTTTTTTCTGTAACTTATATGATGTACATAATAAAGTACTCTTTATTATGTACATCATATAAGTATTACTCTGAATGTATTACTCTTATTATGTACATCATATATTATTATGTACATCATCTATTCTATTCTATTCTTAAAAAAACACAAAATATTTTATTTTACTTAACGCCTCACCTTTGATTACTTTTCGTAAATTACTCAATGACTTCGTTAGGTTGTGGACAACCAAAGACATTATAGAATAGAATAGAATACTCTTTATTATGTAGGTGCACTATACAACTTGTAACAGAATAAACGCAATACCTCTTAAGGGGCCATTGTATTCATCATTATGAACAACTTTTACTATGGGACCAATCCCGAGATCGCGAAAAAAAAATCAGCTGTTCATTTTGTCGAGTTATGCGCACATAAATGTATGGGAGATTCGATTTTTTTTTGCGATTTCAGTGTTGGTCCCGTTGTGAAATTTGATCATAATCATGATGAGTTCAATGACCCCTTAAGTGGTATTGCGTTTATTCCGTTACAGGTTGTATAAGTAAGATATCTTGCACTTTTGGGGAGCTTGAGCCCCTTAGCTCCCCCTCCCCTGGATGCGCCAATGACTATATTAAGTAATTTTCTCTACAAGCAAATTGACTATTATAATTTATTTCTTATCGCTATAGATTAAGAGGGGACTCTAGTCCCGATGCATTTGAAAAATAGGTATTTAGAGAAACTATTGCCGATGTCGTCGCGCTGCGCCCTATCAAGTAAATTGCGAAAGTGACAACTGTAGCAGAGGCTGATTTTACCGATAAAAACCTTGACTAAAAGACGTTTTGTATTCCGCTGTTTTCTTCTTCAAAACTAGACTGATCTATAAAAATTATGTATCAAAACTTAGAGGAAGACTATATCTATGCTTATATTATTTTCAATCTTGTTAAAAACTTGTCTAATTTGTCTGATAATCGTCTGAACATGGCGGTAAAAATGAGCCGTTTTCTCGGGTTTTTGGATTGTCATAATTCTTTAAGTAATTATCTTTTGGAAAAAAGAAAATGATAGAGGCACGTATTAATTTGATCTAGATTTTTTGGAGAAAAAATCATTGCTCTAGCAGCATTATCCACGAAGAAAACGGAATACGTTCGTATGGAGAAAGGCCCCAAAGTTACCAACTCGAGTCCCCTCTTAATCGAGGGCTTTATTCCGTAGTCATGGCGACTCAGTCTAGTGGAGTTCCTTCAAACGGTTACTAAGGGAATAGCTTTATGATATACAAGTTTTGTAATCACTAACGTGCACTGTAAGTACTGATATTTTCAGGAGAAACTCATAAATTCTTATCACTGAAGCGTTATAACGTACCATGCATAGATGCCATGAAAAGTGGAAGGTTTTGGGTAAGATTGGGTGTCATTATCCTTTCAAAATGAAAAAAGATATAATGGGGTCGAACATGACCCCAAATGGCGAGGATCTTAAGCGAATAAAAAGCTTTATTCACTAGCGGTTGACCCGAAAGTTCTTTTATACCTACACCATTAATCGATGGTTAAAAGGGTTTTTGTATGTCTGTCTCTCCCGCGACTACTGCTTATCTCAAAAACCTCTAAAGCATTTTTGTTCGTGGTAAGTACACGAGATCCCGTTTCGGGGTTACCGTTGACAGTGTGAGTTGAACTGCCATTCAAGCAAAACAGATTTTTCAGCATTTCCGGTTTTTCTGTGTACTTACGTTATGAAAAGGAATACATAGAAGGAAGGAAGCAGGTAGATTACAGCTTTATTTCTGTTTTTAGGGTTCCGAAGAAAAAACGGATAGGATGACTCGGGTGTCTGTCTGTCTGTCCGTTTGTCACAGCCAGTTTTCTCCAGATCCTCTGGACCGATTCTGTTGAAATTTGGTACACATTTGGATTTCTATGACCCTAACACATGCTACGTAAATTATTAAATTTTAAACCGACTTCCAAAAACGGAGGAGGTTCTCAATTCGGTGGGTATTTTTTAAATGTATGTACACCGGTTACTCCGAGGTTTCTGATCCGATTTCTGTGATTCTTTTTGCGATGCAGTATACTTGCCATTTGGTCCCATGAAAATTTGATTCAGTTTGGTTCTGTAGTTTTTATTTATGAGCATTTTTGATTATTTCAATTTCTGCGTTGACGAAGACGTCGTCCAAGTCGGTATTAAAAAACATCGAAACAAAACCAAAAACACCGACTTCCGAAATTAAGGTTATTTTACTCTTTGTAGTGTTTTGTTTGGAAGTCGGTTACATTTTTTTGTAAAAATTTTTTTTAGTATGTCACTTTTGGGGGTCAAACTAGAAAATTAAAAAAAAAAGTTTTTTGAACAATATTGTGTGACATATCAAAAGAAAGTGCTTGCTGTGAGGGTTTTAGTAACATTTATTTCATAATTTTAAAATAAATGGTTTTGAATATCTCCGAAACTACTGACCCTAAAATTTTGAAAAAAAAGTAGATAATAGATCTTTACTTATAGATTACAGGAAAACCTATAAGAAGTCTATAGTGTTAAAATAACATGTTAAAAAAAAATTAAATTCTTTCGGAACCCTTTGAACGCGAGTGCATTGAACATTTAATGATTTTCGTAACGCGTCCGTGTTTGGGTCACAAAAGTCCATATGTGTACCAAATTTCAACAGAATCGGTCCAGTGGATCCGGAGAAAACTGGCTGTGACAGACGGACAGACAGACAGACAAACACCCGAGTGATCCTATAAGGGTACCGTTTTTTTTCCGGAACCCTAAAAAATAAGGTTTATGGTACGGAACCCTTTGTGTGAGAATCCGACTCGCACTTGGCCAGTTTTTAAGAGATCCCTTTTCTGTTGTAGCATTTATCTGTTACACGATGTACCTATATATGTATCTACCTACATAAAAGTTCTTTAGTAAGATTATTTAGTCGATATCTCTGCTCGAAGCTATTTTTTCTACAAAAGCTAATTTACCTTATGTACCTTCTAACTTTACATAGAAATAACCCAACTACCACCTGAACAGAAAACTTACCGACTTTGTTCCCGAATTTTCTCAAAGAAATAACAAAATTATTCCATTTCTGTGAATCCCAGGAGATGAAACACAAAGTTAAAGGACCTACTGTTGTAAAATCATTCAAAATACTTAGAGTATTGATTTATAGGTGTTCGAAGTTGCTCGAACTTGTAGATCTGTAAAATTGGACGATTCGATTTCAAACAGTGGGTAGTAGTTTGAAAGTACTGGGAACAAAATGTGCGATAGCTATGCGACGGCGACGCTTAGTTAAATAAGTTATCCTATCTGTTGAGCTTTTTCTGAACAATTTCTATTCCTGTCTGCAGGATTCAAAGGAACCGAACATGAATGGCTTCACGGGAGCTAAGTTCGCTCGCTTACTCTAGCTCCCGTCATATCGTTCGAACCTAACCTACTGGTGTCCGGGAGCTCTAAGCTCCCTGTGCCCTATTTTCTGCTACTTAAGAGGCTGACTTTGTGTGTAAGAAGTCATAATTCGAGGTTCGGCTCTCGACTGTTTTCTCCTCCAATATTGGACCGATATAAGAGATATTTCACGAACTGAATGAGAAGGATGTATACTGTGTCCCTATGTTTTCCTTTTTTGATTAATAGTTGCCAAACTTGCACACTAGGGCTCTGTTGATAGCAATTTATCAGACAATTTTAAGCATTTTGTGAGAGTTCCAGTGCTTATACGATTACTAAATCATCAAAAAGGAAAACATAGGGATAACACAGTATATATTCTTCTTATTCAGTATGTGAAATATTTCTTAAATCGGTCCAATATTGGAGGAGACAACAGTCGAGAGCCAAACCTCGAATTATGACTTTTTACGTACAAAGTCTCGCCGCCAGCATTTCCTCTTAACTATACAACAAAATCTGATAAATTTATTTAGAACCATACGTCGGTTCACAATTTCTCGGAATGACTTCGAGAGATTACAGACTATCAAAAATGGATGCGTAAAAAAGTATTCCAAATGTTAAGTTGACAATTCATCGAGAGTTTACAATCTCTCAAGATATTTTATAATCTTACGGAGTTTGCAATTATCCGGTGACATGTCTAACTGTCAGCACAGTCAAATCAAAATCAAAAGTCATTTATTCAAATTAGGCAGTACCAGCACTCTTTGAACGTCAACGTTTACAAATAGACAGTCCCCCAAAACGCCCACCCGTCACCACTTGTGAAGTGTGAAGAAGCGGCCAACAAACTCCCCAGCAACACATCTGTCTGTTGAGTTAGAAGAACTCGCATTTATACAATATTATGCAAAGCTTAATTACAAAGAAAATAATAGACTTTGGGTAACACGTATAACCTAAAAGCTCAATCATTTGCTAATTGCAAGCTAGCACACTCCATTACGCCATCATAATCAGACAACTCAATGAATGAATAAAAAAATAAATTAATAACTCAAGCATAAAAACAATGTAAACCAAACTTAATAGGTATGCCTCCAGACATAAAGGGCGTGCCCACCTACACGTGCAGGGGTAGAATCTAACAATATATAGAATAGAATAGAATACTCTTTATTATGTACACCATATAATTTACAGAAAAGATAGATGAGAAACATTACATAGGGTGACACAATGGGCGGCCTTATCGCTGAAAGCGATCTTTTCAAGACAACCTTTGGATGGATTCTAAAGAGAAAAAGGAGATACAGTCCTGTAGGTAGTCTTAATCGTTGTAAGTTGTAACATAAAAAAAAACCATGGCTCGACCATTCAACCCAAGCAGCACCCGTTCACGAGCATAACGCAAAGATCAGCCATTACCCCCCTCGCCATATTTGAGGAAAAGAGGTAACCCGACCTCCGACGCTACCGCAAGCAGTGAAATCTATGGGAGCATGACGAACTTGCTGCCGGTTACTCAGAATAGAATAATATCAAACAATTGTCTAAGTCACTAGTTAATCACATGTTGCAATACACTCAAGTATAGCATCACAATCTTACAAAGCGAAATATTTTAGTAGCGTCTTTCAAATATCTAAGCAATTGTAGATTATTGATAGTAGGTAGTATAAGACCCTATTGGTGGAATTGGGCCCGAAAGATCGCCCAACTGATGTGGCAGTGGGCAGGGCACATTGCTCGCAGAACAAATGGTAGATGGGGCCGAAGAGTTCTGGAGTGGTGACCGCGTACTGGAAGACGCAGCGCTGGAAGGCCTCCCACAAGGTGGACCGATGACCTGGTGAGATTCGCGGGTAGCCGATAGATGCGAGACGCATAGAACCGGGTGTTATGATGATACAGGTAACACTTGGTCAGCCTATGCCCCAAAGACGTGGCCTGGCGAAAGACGTCCACTGTAAAATGCTGATGAGAATTGGGTCAGGGTAATAGTAGTTAGGTCTGCTTACATAGTACTTCAATCAAACAGTCTTGTTATACTAAAACTATTTATGTGGCATAGTTAGGAGTTTTATTCACGTCCTCAAGTGCGAATGTAGAACTAAGTTAGTTGGTGTTTGTATGAAAACGTTGAAACTGTGAGGGTCGGAAACCAACAACAATACTTGAAACTGTTGTAAACTGCTAATATTGGAGAGCAAAACTAGGGTGCTTAGCTTCCTCGGAAGAGTTTGGAATAATAACTATGGATATTAAATTAATTTATTTGCCTGTAGGTTTCCCACGTTAGTGCAAAGGCACTCAATAAACGAGGCAACTCATGATTTAAGATAGAAGACCAAATTGACGACACATTTGGCATATTTGTAAACGCTCCCACAATACAGGAGAAATACGTAGTGTGGGGAAACGTTTAAAAAAAATATTGACCAGTTCAACCATCAATAAAACTTGCTAGAAATTTTATTGAATTTACATTGATGTTAAACCTATGCTGGGATTATACGCACGGTGTCATAATCTTTATATGTATTTATTAAAATTTCATGGATTGCAACACACGGGTACAAAGACGAATGAAGAAAGAGGTAGTGCACCTGTGTTTGCGCACACACTTCAGCTTTATAATTTATCCCGCGTCGATGGCTATTCCCTGCCGAGATTGACCGCCGTGACCGAAATTCGAACAATAGGTTACATAGGGTATGCGATTAACCTCCATTGAAAAGGAAGGATCGTCCGACTGGACAGTTGTTGTGTGCAGTGGGCAATTGCCCGATAGTTGATATTCGGACTCAAACCGCACGAAAAACTTCGATTCCACGATGCAGGACTTTTCGCTGCTGGTGGGACAGATGGCGTTGCAGTTCTTTTTGTTGTGGTACAAACGCTTCGTAGGTTTTCTTGTGGCGGTATTGATACCGCACCAAGGTCTATTCTATCTTCAAAAAAAAAACTATTCTAGAGCTAAAGCAACTATTATTTAAAGACTTCGATCCCAGGGAGATCCACCTACCTCACAATACCTATTCCTTGACGCCATTTTGTACGCATTTTGCTGTGTCCGTAACTCCGTAATAAGGAAGAAGCCAGCTGAATATTTAACCGAGGCTCGGTATATGGGCCGTAAAGCCCAGCCAGCTAGCTACATCTAATATATAAGACCGAGAAACAAGGCCACACTTCGAGGTTGTGAGGTGTATACTCTGACACCATGTAAAAATTATAAATATAAATATTAAAAAAATATTCATATTATAACTTCCTTTTCAGGCCTAGTCAGGCAAGGTCCCTGAAATAATAACATGGATATAGCTTAGTACCAGGAGAGGCACATAGGTACGAGTATGTAGGTAATTTTTTATCCCGATACTTCGCGGACGAAACGTTACAATCAGAAGAAGAAAGAAGTCAGAATTTAGTGGAACATAAACAGTTACTAACACACAGATATTTTAATTTTATTTATTACTAGCTTCTGCCAGCGGCTTCGCCCGCGTGGTCCCTAGGGAACATACTCCCGGGATAAAAAGTAGCCTTTGTCCTTTCTCAGGCTCTAGCCTATCTGTGTACCAAAACTACTGATTTAAATCGGTTCAGTAGTTTTGGCGTGCAAGCGCGACAGACAGACAGAGTTACTTTCGCATTTATAATATTAGTACCTAAGGAAGTAAGGACTAGTTGACCCGCGCAACTTCGCCTGCTCCGCTCCTATTGGTTTAAGCGTGATGATTGAGTGCCTATAGCCTTCCTCGATAAATGGGCTACCTAACACTGGAAGATTTTTTCAAATCGGAGATTAGCGCGTTCAAGCAAACAAATAAACAAACTCTTCAGCTTTATGTATTAGTATATAGATACTAGCTGACCCGCGCAACTTCGTCTCCGTCACAATTTTCATCTATAATATAACTCCTACCCTACTCCAACCCTACTCCTACCCCACTCCTACCCTACTCCTACCCTACTCCAACCCTACTCCTACCCCACTCCTACCCTACTCCTACCCTACTCCTACCCTACTCCTACCCTACTCCTACCCTACTCCTACCCTACTCCTACCCTACTCCTACCCTACTCCTACCCTACTCCTACCCTACTCCTACCCTACTCCTACCCTACTCCTACCCTACTCCTACCCTACTCCTACCCTACTCCTACCCTACTCCTACCGCCTATTTTTTTTTTTTTGTTTATTATGAAAAATAGATGTTGGCCGATTCTCATACCTACCGAATACACACACAAAATTTCATCAAAATCAGTCAAGCCGTTTCGGAGGAGTATGGCAACGAAAACTGTGACACGAGAATTTTATATATTAGATAGGAAAAGAAGAGTAATGAGTTTTTATAGGTACTCGCGACGTGTTGTTTCATCCCGCCGGAGCTCGTGTTTTCCTATATCTAGGAATTATTTCTTAATCATTTAATTGCCGAGGACATTATTTTGGTCCCACCCCAATTTAGGTGGGATAAAATAACCCATATGCCGTATGGTGTCGGCCAGTGCCGTATGGTGCCGTAAAAGAATAATACCATCCCATCACTTCCCGTGGGTGTCGTAAGAGGCGACTAAGGGACTTGCCAGAGAATGGGCAGCAGCGTTCTCTGTAAAACTGTTGGCGATCGCAGTGTAGGTACACTGCGATCGCCTACCCACCTGCCAAGCGTGGCGATTATGGCAACCCCCCCCCCCCTTCTTGGGGAGGCCTATGTCCAGCAGTGGACGTCTTTCGGCTGATATGATGATGAAAATAACCCATTTCATTGGAAATAAATCATGTGAGATCTGAAATAAAAGACAGCATACCTACTTGATAAAACAACCTAATAAATAAAAGTTTACTAGAGAACCAGTGCTGCTCTGCAGCATTGTGTTGTTAGTATAATTAAAAAATAACGCTCATATATAATGCATGTGAAATGCCTTCTAATTCAAAGTCAAGTTGAATGTTCACATCTAGCTTCCCTCCAACTCAACTAATTTTAGTGGGCAAAAGCGAAACCGTTCTGAAAATGCATTCCGAGACTCGAAGGATTCTCAGTATGTAATGATCACCCATCAACGGAAAATCGGACAAATTGGCAAGCGTTGTTAGACCCGTGCATCATCATCATCATATCAGCCGAAAGACGTCCACTGCTGCACATAGGCCTCCCCCAAGCGTCGCCACAACGACCGGTCCTGTGCGTCTCGCATCCATCGGCTACCCGCGACCTTCACCAGGTCATCGGTCCACCTTGTGGGAGGTCTTCCAACGTTGCGTCTTCCGGTACGCGGTCGCCACTCCAGAACTTTTCGGCCCCATCGATCATCTGTTCTGCGAGCAAAGTGCCCTGCCCACTGCCACTTTAGTCTGGCGATCCTTCGGGCTATGTCGGTAACCTTGGTTCTCTTGCGGATATCATCATTCCTGATTGGATCACGCAAGGAAACTCCAAGCATTGCCGTCTCCATTGCCCTCAAAGGAACTTCAAAAATAACGCTCTTATTTAATGAGTTGCATGAGAAATGTCTTCTAATTTGAAACGCATGTCTAGCTTCTCTCCAACTCAACTAATTTTAGTGGGCAAAAGCGGGACCGGTCTTAAAATGCTTTCCGAAATACGAAGGATTCTCAGTATGTAATGATCACCCTTCAACGGACAATCGGACATATTAATAGCAAGCGTTGTTCGACCCGTGCAAATGTTATTAGGTACTGTCAACGCTGCAGGTTAGGGCTTCTGCAACGTCAGGGATCGTGAATAAAGAAAAAACTGCTGGAGATTTAAGATGATTATATTGAGCTCATGCTCCAAAGAAAGCTTTTACAGTTCTACACGAAAAACAAATCAATCAACATACGTCATTATTTGAACCTATTCTAAATTATAAACTATTTTTTTAGGTAATTCTTTTAAAGCTTTTATAAATAGGTTTATGCAAGGAGGATGTGTCACAGTACCTACTTAGCCACGAGTTCCTGTCTTTATAGTATATCCTACTAATAGGTTTAGTGGATTCACGGTACCGTGAATCTGATCACTGATGCTCAAACGCCTCTTCGCTGTAGATCTAATTGCACCTGAATCCTCAAGTCGAGCTCAACTTAGCTCGAAGTTGAGCTCGACTGAATTTTGCGCTCGTGAGCGTCTAATTATACTTTCTAAGAGACTTGGAGATCGATACGTAGGTACATCTTAATTAAGAAACTTTCGTTCCTTCGAAGTAGACACGGGATTATGGAAGATTCCTTATGATAAGAATACTAGCGATCCGCCCCGGCTCGAACGGGTGAAAATTATGTACAGGGTTATTTTTCAAGGATCAGCCATTTTTTTCCAGACATCAGTTATCAATCAATGACAATATTTATGCAAAAATACATCTACATCTACACTTATGTATATATGTGTATATATATATATATATATATATATATATATATATATATATATATAATATAATAATAAATATATAATATAATAATATATATATCTACACTAATATTATAAAGAGGAAAGATTTGTTTGTTTGAATTGAATAGGCTCCGAAACTACTGGACCACCATTAGAATTCTACATTACCCCTGATGAATATAGGCTATATTATATTTAAAAATAAAATAGAGATTAAGAAAATTGCAATAACGTAACGCAAAGTAGCAAAATTTTGCCAATAAAATTCATTATTTCGCGTGCGCTGAGAAAACTATTGATGATACATAAAAATAATGTACTACATAACTGAAGTACTCATTATTAACTATAAAAAAGACCGCGGGGATATATGTCTAACTATTATGGTTAAGTGACAATAACCGCTTTGTGTTTAAATAATTGAATAAAAACCCGGGTGGAATCGAATAGTGGTGATTTTGGTATCATGATATTACTCCTTATCATTTTAAATGATTTGATAATTAAGGTTGATTATGTACATGTAAATAACACTTTAAATTATTCCAATCTGACCTTTAGTTTAAAAGTTACAACGGGTATAAAATGCACTATGCCCTACGTTGAGTCTATTAATAAGTAATTTACCTACCTTGAAGACAATGATCTCCTCAGTGACCGTCAACATGGCTTTCGCCGGAGACGGCGAACTGGCGATCTTCTTGTGTATGTCACGCACTGCTGTGGCGGGCACTGAGGGAGTTGACATCCAGTCTCAACTTCGGCGCCACCATCGAGTACAAAGCCCAAGCCGCGGCCAAAAAGCTGGGCATCCTAAATAGGGTGAAGCGATACTTCAGGCCTGGACAGCTTTTAACCCTATACAAAGTACAAGTCCGATCCTGCATGGAATATTGTAGCCACCTTTGGGATGACTCACTCACTCAATCAGCTTGCCGCGCTTGACTCGGTGGAACGCAGATCTAAGAGGCTCATCGGTGACGTAAAACTGGTGGATGCCAAGCTACATAGCTTGTCTCATTACCGTAAGGTCGCCTGCTTGTCGGTCTTCTACAGATTGTACTTCGGTGAGTGTGCCCAAGAACTCCACGACCTCATCTCACCGGCCCCCTTCTACCATCGGACATCCAGACACACTGTATCTTACCATCCCTACCTTGTTGCTATTCCACCAATTCGCACTAAGCGTTTCCAAACGTCTTTTATAATGCGCACAGCAAAGGAGTGGAACTTTCTGCCTGCGTCTGTGTTTCTAAACGCTTACAACCCTAATCTCTTCAAAGTTAGAGTGCACAGGCTCCTTCTGGGTAAGCTCGCTCCATCGTAGACTTTGTCTCTGTCATCTCTGACCTAGACTAGAGTCAAGAGCAAACCCATCACAAATAAAATAAAAAATACACATTACCCTATAAACAGGGAGGTATAGCAGATGAAATTCGTGGAGTACCTACTAAACCCGCGCGAACGAAGTCGCGGGCGAAGTGCTAGTACCTCAAATAGAAAAAAAAAACAGCTGTTCAGTGTCTACATTTTTGTTGGCATAACTCGGCATTTTTGTTGGTATAATATGATTTGTTTAATGTGTAAAAAAGCATTCCTCATTTATTTTTTGTGTCATACGTAAGGGTAGAACACACAGAGGCGACAGCTACTTTTATAGTAGTTGACATGATACATAAAAAATTTAAACAGGTATTGGCTATTGCAACTAGCATCTGCTACATTTAAACAAATTTGTTCAGAACAGTCACCGCGGCCCTGGAACGCAAAGGGCACTAGGAGGAACACGGATGGGTTTTACCCAGTAAGAGTCTGTCACTCCCTTCTGCTTCGCCCAGAGCGGGAGGAGTCATTAGCTTCTGCTTGCGGCTCCTCCTGCGTGAAAGTCGGAAATAGTTCCAAGTGAACGTGGTCAGAATCAAATGGCCTAATCCAGGTCACAGTATATGCGTATGCAAGGCTTCATCGAAATCCGTTCAGAAGTGAAAACAAAACAGATAGACACGCTCCCGAGTTTATAATATTAGTATGGACAGACAGAAGGGAAATTCAGAGTTATAATTATTTTGTGTGTTTCGCTATGCCTTTTTTTAATGGATTGCAGATTGTTCCGAAACTGCTTAAATATTAATTACTAGTTGACCCGCGCAACTTCGTCTGCTCCGCTCCTATTGGTCTTAGCGTGATGATATATAGCCTATTATATAGCTTTCCGCGATAAATGGGCTATCTAACACTGAAAGAATTTTTCAAATCGGACCACTAAGTAGTTCCTGAGATTAGCGCGTTCAAGCAAACAAACAAACAAACTCTTCAGCTTTATATATTAGTACAGATGTATCGTCTTTGTCTAGAGTTTGTGCATCAACGTTTAACATCAATATTATTCTGGCGTTGATGCAAATAATGAAAGTTCTTGAATTTTAAACACCTATTCCAGTCGTCTTTTAGTAGTTAAGTTGCTGCTCATACCTCTGAGCACCAGCGTTTCTTCTTGGTGATTGCCTTTTCAACCTTGCGATTACGGTTCTATGGACAAACGTGTATTATAGCTCACTATCTCTTACAGAGAGAAGGCCGTGCCCCAGCAATGAGACTATTATAGGCTGAATCTGCTACTACATCCATCCCTGACAAACTTTGTCCCTGGCAGAATACTAACCATCCTTGCCACATCCAATTAACCACAAATTAATCAAGTCCCTCTAAAATCCAATAATCCTCGATTGCAGTTTGAAGTTTTCGTAATCAAATAATAGTCGTCACTGCGGTATCCAGATCCCGGTACCGATACCAATTAGAACTGTCAGCGGTATGCTCATCGGTACCGGTTTCGTCTCTCGGGAAATCCGATTTTGATAGCTAAAATTCAATTTTAGTTTATTGGAATCTAGAGTATTCTAATATTTATTTATGGTAAGATTAAGGAATAATAGGATAGATGTCTTCAGGTTTGGAAGACTACGTGTCCACCAGGCTTCTCTCTCTTTACCTATCCGTCCTATAGCCGTGATTTTTTTCGGAAAGAAAAGTAGCATATCATCGCCTAGCTAACAATACCTCTCAAGTTATTTTGCCTAATTTGACAGTAGCGCGGAAAAAACTGATTAGTTTAATTTTACTGGGGCGCTGTGTGTGAATTTTGGCCTGGATTTAGTTGATCGCCAAGTGTAATACTGTCATTTCGATCCGAGACAAAGAGCTCTATCCAATGACGTCCAAAACTAGAAATCGCAAAAATCGCCTCGAGCGGTATTGTTAGCTAAGCAACGATATCGCTTAGGGGGCGGCCATAAATTACGTGAGGCATTTTAGGGGGAGGGGGTCGAGCCTAATCTCACCCAACCTCATGTGGGGGAGCGGGGGGGGTCACGGCAAATATCGCATATTTTTTTTTCCGAAAGCAACTGATGCAATAGTATAAAATTGCGAAGAAAACTGGTCTTTCAACTAAATCAGTTAGTAAAACATGAGATGTTTCTGAGCTGCAGAGCATCGGTGAACATTACAAAGCGCACCAGCAAAACTACAACAGTTTAAGAGTGCTGATTTTAAAGAAAATCACATGGACACGTTGGTTTGAGTAATTATTCTTAAGAAGAGAACACACATGAGTCTCTGTGGACTGAATTAAAATAATCTTTTACAAATTTCAGTAAGAAAGAAAGAAAAAGTCTTAACTAGTCTGAGTCACAGATTGGCGAGTTTACTCAAAACACGCATTTTTTAAAATATCACGTGAGATTAGGACAGAGGGGTGTGGTGGGGTCGGATAATCACCAAAATCGCCTCACGTATTTAATAGACGCCTCCTTAGCAGCAGTGTAGCTTTTCATCAGTGGATTCGAGATTTACTTCGAGAGGTTACCTGCGTTATACCAATAATTATTACCATACAAAAATTATTCTTATAATATTCCATCATCCACAGCCCGATTTTGCCCACAGCTGAGCAAATGTCTCTGCTCTCTCCTTTTCATGTGAAATACCCACGTTCCTGTGCCACCATCATCCAGGTTCTACCCGCGATGGCAACAATGTCGTCTACCCATCGCGCAGCCGTACGACCAACATTCTTTCGACAAGTACTTGGATGCCGCTCAGTCACTGTCTTACTCCACCTTTTTAGGGTTTCGAACGAAAAACGGAACCCTTACTATAAGGGTCCTATGATCACTCGGGTGTCTGTCTGTCTATACGTCAGTCACAGTCAGTTTTTTCCGGATCCACTGGACCGATTCTGTTGAAATTTAAAAAAAAAATGGACTTCTGTGACCCAAACACGGACGTGTTACGTAAATTATTAAATTTTTAGTATGGGAGTCACTTTTGGGGATGAAACTATAATATTAAAAAAAAGTTTTTTGAACAATATCGTGTGACGTATCAAATGAAAGGGCTTACTGTGAGGGTTTTAATTTTATTTTTCTCATACTTTTAAAATAAATGGGTTTGAAGTTATTCCAGAAGTAAGACGAAAATTGACCATTCCAAGGGGGGAATGGTCAAATGATCCGAAACTGCTGAACCTAAAATTTTGAAAAAAAAATGGAGATAATAGATCTTTACCTACATATTACAGGAAAATCTATATAGTGTTAAAAAAAATAAAATTTAAAAAACCCCGACTAAAAAATAACTTAATACTTAAAGTGAAAAATAATACGTATTGATCCTTTTAATTTAATTTTTATTTCATGCTTTTTAAACTTAATTTACCTAATAGGTACTACTAGAAAACCTATGATCTCATCATCTTCCTGCCCTTATCCCATATTACTTGGTGTCGGCGCAACACGTTTTTTACTTCCATTCTGTCCTATCAGCCGTCACGCTATCACTCCCCTTTGTCACGCTATCACTGTCCCTTTTCTTTCATATTGCTTCTCACACAATCCATCTATCTTTTTTTGGGCCTTTCTCTCCCTCTCCATCCACATATGATCTACACTCACCTAAACGGCAATACATCCTACAAGCTTGGAAAGTAGCTTTGCATCTCTCACCAGTGGATTCACTCATTTCTCTTTTCTGCTTCATCATCAGACCCTGATCACAATCTATTTATAACCTATTCATTGCGACCATTTAAATGAATACGAAAACGGAAGGTCTGCTGTAAGTAAGTGAGGAGTTGGGTATCCTGCAGATTTCAGGACATGCTTCAGCATCAGGTTAAGGTTACTGATCTAAATATAATCTGTCCATTGAAACCATTCCAGTGAGTTCAAACACGAAACCTCTGCTGTAACTTATTGAGGAGTTGGGTAATCTGCAGACCTCAGGTTATGCTACAGCATCAGGTCAATATAACCATGTTTTTGCAATGTCATTAAAGTAGCAGAATATCAAAATTTGCATCGATCAGACTCGTAAAAGCTGGTTAAATGCCTTCATCAACTAGAAAAGAACTGATGATCTTCAAACGGCTCAACCGATTTTGATAAAACTAGTCTAAGAACCATCGCTAGAAACCCTGCTTTCAAATAAAAAAAAACGCATCCAAATCGGTTCACCCGTTTAAGAGCTACAGTGCCACAGACAGACACACATAGCGGTCAAACTTATAACAACCCTCTTTTTTGGTCAGGGGTTAATAACATGATTAAAAAAAAAAATAGTTCAGAACCCTTTGCACGCGAGTCCGATTCGCTCTTGACCGGTTTTTTATTTGAAATGGGTTTGCTCTTTACTCTAGTCTAGTTCAGAGATGACAGAGACAAAGTCTGCCATGGAGCGAGCTTACACAGAAGGAGCCTGTTCAGTCTAATTTTGAAGAGATTAGGGTTGTAAGCATAGATATAATAAATAAGTTTTTTATATTTCTATGGTTGTAAGCATTCGGAAACACAGACGCAGGCAGAGAGTTCCACTCCTTTGCTGTGCGCATTATAAAGACGTTTGGAAACGCTTAGTGCAAATTGGCGGAATAGCAACAAGGTAGGGATGGTAAGATGCAGTGCGTCTGGATGTCCGATGGTAGAAGGGGGCCGGTGGGATGAGGTCGTGGAGTTCTTGGGCACACTCACCGAGGTACAATGTGTAGAAGACCGACAAGCAGGCAACCTTACGGCCATGAGCCAAGCTATGTAGCTTGGCATCCACCAGTTTTACGTCACCGATGAGCCTCTTAGCTCTGCGTTCCACCGAGTCAAGCGCGGCAAGCTGATACTTAGCTGAGCCATCCCAAAGGTGGCTACAATACTTCATGCAGGATCGGACTTGCGCTTTATATAGGGTTAAAAGCTGTCCAGGCCTGAAATATCGCTTCACCCTATCCAGGATGCCCAGCTTTTTGGCTGTGGTTTGGGCTTTGTACTCCATGGTGGCGCTGAAGTTGAGACTGGATGTCAACTCCATGCAAAGGAGCTCGACCCGATCAGTCACAGGAACAGATGCACCTCGAAAAGTAGGACTTGCTGTTTTTTTGAGTTCCATAACTCGTTTTACAATATTGGAGACCTTCGTACGTCCTCGTTATACCTACCAACAAACAAAATATGTTCTTCTTACAAACATTAGTTCAAATTCAATGAGCGACTTACCCTTCGATCAACAATAGCAACATTGTTGATCGAACGACTTACCAAAAGACGGCTTATTTTGTTTGATTCGCATTTCTAGAAATTCTTGAAACTAGCTAAACTATCCAAGTAATAATGTGATAGTGAAATTAAAACCACTTTTCTTCTAAGTCTTATCGTATTCCATCATATTTTTGTTTCAATCAGTGGTTTCTTAAGATTCATTAGTTGAAAATCTTAAGAAAAATGAGGCACTGTTATTTATGACAAAATTACTTTGACTAATAACTCGCTCATTTTATTTTAATCTTGAAGATGTTTAAGGTTATATTAAATGCAATTATTCATTTAAATTTAAATACATAATAGGTACCTACTAATCTAAATTTAATCTCATTTATTATCTAATTATATACAAAAAGTCGAAGGAAATCTTATTAGGAATAGGGAACATTCACGAAAAAAATATTTATTATTATACAGTTTATCTAAAAATATACACAAATATAATACTAACAGTGAAAATAGAATCAAAATTGCTCGAAAAACAAACGAGATATAATTATTTAAAACAAATGTATCTGTCCCTCTCGCGAAAACGCTCTTTTCTATGGCAGCTGTATAGGCGCCAAGAACTTTGACGTCACGATTCATATCGGACTTCTCTTTCTAATTGTAAACTTTGAAGCTTTATAACTTCATCCCAAATGAAGGTATTTAAAAAATAATTTCATGATTGTTTATTAGAGTTAATAAGTATTTCATTTTGCAAACAAAAAAATCTCATGCATATTCCCTATTGGCGCCCTAGGCTTGAATTCAAACCCAAGTTCGAAGTTCAAGACTCAGAGAAAAACATTGTTGAATAACATATCTGTACATATGACAGTAGCTACAGGTATTACATAAAAAAGTATTGTCTTCATCCAAAATCCTTCAAAGCCAATATTACTGTACCTAAATTCAGGATCTCAATCTAAATTCTGTACCAAAAAATCGTAGCTGTAAGTCCTATTGACATCAAACTCCCAATCAACGCTTTTGAACCGAGGCGAAGAATTGGCGTGAAAATTCGAGATATTCAGCCAAAGTAATTCTATTAGGAGCACTTGGGGTACTAAGGGGTACTCGGGGGTACTAAGGGGTACTTGGGGGTGGGGCCAATCACCCCACCGGCCATGATTAGGTACAGTCGCGCTTTTGTGAGACGAAGGCGAATTGTTGATTCAATTTGCACAAATTGTTTAGTTAGATCTTTCTCTTTTTGTTGTTGATAAATGGATTCATTTGTTTTATTTTTTGTGAGGATTGTCTTGAACGATGTGGGGAATTTGTTAACTTGATTGGGCATTAGGGTTGCAGAGAAATTCATTGATAGATGAATTAAAGCTTCGAAATCTATTAATATTAACCAAACTTAACCGAGAAGACGCAGCGTTGGAAAGTCTCCCAAAAAGTGACCTGCTAGTCTATTCTCTAAACAACTAATTCGATATCGAGCTTCACCTGAGTGACAAAACTCACAAACTGAGCTTTATTACACACAACATAAAGGTTTTAATTTGATACTCACCTCGGATTCCGCTGTCGTGATAGGAAAATGTTGTTACAGAATAGCACTACTGGGGAGGGTCGCGGGTAGCCGATGTATGCCAGACGCACAGAACCGGTGGTTGTGGTGACACTTGGGGGAGGCCTATGTCCAGTCTTTCAGCTGATATAATGGTGATGAAACCTAACTACCTAAATCAATTTATTTGCTTTGCAGTCCTACTTGGTCTTACAAAATTTCGGCTCTCGTGGTTAAATAATAACATCCACACTTCGGCTTTATTCCCCGGCGCCATTATTTTCAAAATGAAACAAACACTCTCAGCACTTGATAACGAATAAAGCGATTAAAGCGCTGTGTGCCACGTGCAACATCGACACTGGCGGTCGATGAATTGATAGATGACACTGCCAATTTGCAGATAACACTTTTAGACTGAAATCCCAGAGCTGCCAGACACTTTATTTACTCAGGAAATACGGGAAAACCGGAATCTTTTTTCACATGAAATATTGACTTTAGCTCAGAAGAATATTCTTTTGCGAGCCCTTCTTTAAATTTTTCAAAGCGACGCGTGTAAAGTTTACCATGGAGTTTCAAGATTACTTATTCAATGTTTTCATATCTTTACAAAAGCTTTTTCTTCCATACATTTTATTATATCTAACTGTAAAACTAGCTGACTGCACAATATTTCCTTAATGCTCCGCTTCTATTGGTCGTAACGTGATAGGACCGTGATATATAAATATAGCCTATCTATAGCTAAGAGAATTTTTCAATTCGCACCAGGAGTTCCTGACATTAGCGCGTTTAACGAACCAAACAGACAAACTCTTCAGCTTTATAATATTAGTATAGATATTATAGATGTATATAAATAAAAGCAGAAACTGTCTGACTGATGAAACTACTGGTCGCAGAAAGCTGAAATTTGGCATGTAGCAAGAGAGCATTTCTCGAAATTCCTACGGGAACGTGAAACAACGGGATATGCGCGTACGATGTCGTGGGCGAAAGCTAGTATCTATACTAATATATAAAGCTGAAGAGTTTGTTTGTTTATTTGTATGCTTGAACGCGCTAATCTCGGGAACTACTGGTCCGATTTGAAAAATTCTTTCAGTGATAGATTGCCCATTTATCGAGGAAGGCTATAGGCTACATATCATCACGCTAAGACCAATAGGAGCGGAGCAGTAATGAAAATTGTGACGCAGTCAAAGTTGCGCGGGTCAGCTAGTATGCACATATAATTACAAGTTTTTTTACTTGACTGCCAAGGAAGGGTTATGTTTTTGACGACACAAATTGACCTGTTTAGACCGAAGCGAACTCGCCACTCCGTCGGCAATCTTCGGGAATGGTCGAGTGCGCAAGACGGCAAGACTTAATAACGCCGTGTTTCTTATATGGTGAACGCGTATAAGCAAAAGTTCGGACGGCGGCGTATTTTCACTATGTAAATCTAGGCTTCTATGATAAAATTCCACTGAATCTAATAATCCTCTGAAATTGATTCGTTCATATTACTGAGAATGGAGACTGGGAATTGTGGCCATTTTGTTGAATGATGTGATTTAGGTTCCATAGGAATTGAAAATAGGTATTGCGAAATTCAGATACTTATATGATAGATTTACGATACGATCTCCGTTATAGTAAATGGGTACGATTTATCTAGCCTAAACATTGAATCGTCAATATAGTAGTGCTTACTCAAATGTCTATAGATAATAATAGACATGATCCATCTATTTATTTATAGTAAAATACGTACCATAAATATTGTTGTTTTTTTATTAATAATATTTTTAAGTAGAAGAGTTTGTTTGAATTGTTGTCTGATGTTTTAATCTCTGGAGATACCGGTCGGATTTGAAACATTCTTAGTAGATTATACAAACACAGACCTAATAAATATATTCATAATTATGCATACGACGACATTTAAAATAATTTTTGAAAATATTGAATACTTTGAAATGCTACTTAGCCGTCTTCCTCTCTCCTAATGTTTGCTGTGCCCGACAGGGTCCATATTGATCTCTAACCTTGTTATACCATCTATGTTATACATATGGAACGCAATAAAGTATTGAATATTAGATTATAAAAATTCTGCTTGATCCGTCAGACAGATTTTCAAAAACAAAACCGTCCGAAAAAAATAATTCCGTTTGAAACCGGTAGTACGCGAGTTCGACTCGTACTTGGGTAATTTTTGGCTAATATGTCGCATTGTCATTTATATTCCCATCAGAATTTCAGAAAATCCTAACCCCTACACTCCAAGGAACCTACATGGCAAATTTCAGCTTTCTACGACCAGTAGTTTCGGCTGTGCGTTGTCTGTCAGTCACTCAATCAGTCAGTACCTACTAACTGCCTCAGTGGTCGAGTGGTTTAGGCGTTTGCCTTGTGACCCGGTGGTCGTGGGTTCGCTTCCCACGGGAAGCATACTTTGTAAAGTCGTTTCCAGTTTGGCTAGGGCATTGCAAGCTTGAATCACCTGATTGTCTGATAAAACAGATCGATTCCATGCTTCGGAACGCACGTACAAGCCGGGGGTGCATCCGCCAAATGGCGGTCGTCAAATAAACCATGTCAGAGGCCTTTGAGGCGGTTTAGAAACTCTGACACTAGGGTGTGACCTTACTGCCCACACGATAAGAAGAAGATGTCAGTACCTAACGGAAGAATTTTATATAAGCACTAGCCTACCACCTATTCTCATACTTACGGAATATACACACAAAATTTCATGAAAATCGGTCGAGTCGTTTCGGAGGAGTTCGGTAACAAACACCGTGACACGAGATTTTTATATATTAGATATTGATTGATGATAAAATCAAAATCAAAAGTCGTTTATTCAAATTAGGCTGAGAGCCAGCACTTTTTGAACGTCAAGTTTTACAAAAAACAGTCCCCCAAAACGCCCGCCCGTCACCACTTCCTAGTGTTTTAGCTGTGGAGAAGAAGTGGCCAACAAACTCCCCAGCAACACATCTGTCTGTTACGTTTTAAGAACTTGAATCTATATAAAAGTAGGCTAAGTAATTATACATGACACGAAATTTACTTGTTAGCTAGCACACTATGATACGGATAGTGATAGAAATGTATATAAAAAAAAAAATATAGAGCCCGGAAGGCCAATTATACACATTTTTATGCAAGTTTCGCATTTGCATCTCAGTCGCAATATGTCAAAACTGTAGAAAAGGAAAATTAGGGCGCCTTCAAACGCCACTGACACTTTGCGACAAATTCGAAGGCCCTTAGAGGTGTTTGACAGATTGCGAACAGTAGCGGCTTTAGGGCTGGGCGACAGGGGCGGCCGCCCGACGCGCCGGCAACTGGATCATACAGGGCACTGCGCGTAATTTGAGTACCTATCTATTTCTTTCGATATTAAGAAAAATTCATAAATTTATGGTGATTTGTTTTGCGATGAAATTTTAGGTCGGCAACACAATCTCAAGACATTCAGGCAACACCTATCGAAACTTTGAAACTATTAAAAAGCACAATCTTTAAGAATTATAGGTATCCTTGGATATCGCTGAGTATTCTGATAACAAATCTATCAATACCAGTGACTGTTGCAAGTGGCAAACGCAGTTTTTCTAAACTTAAGTTATAGCTCACCAAACGAAAGCCAAAAACTGGCAAATAGGGGAAATAATTCGTTAATAACCGAATTTTGCCATAGTTGTTGGGAACGGGTGAAGCTATCGGGGTAAAAGTTTTTGAAGTGAAAACTTCTTTAGCGGCGTTGAGCACTTTTTCTGTAATGGGTATAAAATCTTAAACTCGCGTCAGGACACGTGACCTGATCGAAAAAGCGTAAGACGGACTCGCGTCAGGGTCACGTGATGCTGATCGAAAAAGCGTAAGACGGACTCGCGTCAGGGTCACGTGATGCTGATCGAAAAAGCGTAAGATCGAGGGGAAGGGAGAGGAACTAGTATCTCCCACTCTTTCTACCGTGCCTGAGTGTGCTGCTCCGCTTAGGCGGCACAGGGCGCTTGCGCGAATGTCCGTCTGTGTTTATGTACAGCGTGCCACGCGTATCCAAGGATACGAAATTACGGAATTACGAAATTATGGATGAAAGTTGATTTTTCTAAGAGATAAAAATTAATGTAATATATAAATAAATAACGATATAATATTATGAATAATAACATGAAAATTGTCATATTTGTGTACGATAGCGCAATAAATAAACATTGTATTCTACCTCATAAATGATAGTATTTTTGTACTTATAATTAAACACAACGTTAATACTAAAGTTTTCACTTCTGCCGGCACTCCCGGAGTGCTACCGGTGTTTTTTTTTTTAATAAGTTATTTTAACTATATTGAAATATGAAAAGGCGCTAAATGCATGACTCGCCCGGCGCGCTTAGATGGTTAAGGCCGGCCCTGAATGCGAACGTTGCTGTAGAACCATGGGCGTCGGCAGGACCATTTTCAGGGGGGTGCATCTTCAGAACCCCGCCTCGAATACAATAGGTTTTCTTTTGCCCAGAAGTAAAGAAGACGGATACGCCAAACGCGAGGGAGCTCGAAGTATCTACCTCGCTTCGCATTCGCTAGGAGTCTTTTATTCCGCTTGTCTATATTTTTATCTCTTCATGTTTTTTTTTTGAAAGCCAGGGAGGTGCAAGTGCAACCCCTTGCACCCCCCTCCCGGCGCCCATACATGAGTCGAACTAAAACTGGCCCTCGGGATTTTTTACTATTGATAGGCACGCGTTTGACACACACGACTCCGGCAGGGAATTTCACTCACACACACTTCTTAGCTGTACGCACTATAAATGTGTTCCCAAAACGTTTAGTGCGCGTGGGTGGGATGTCCACCATATACCGGTGGCGTATCGCCGTTCGTCTTGTGGTCCGATGATGGAACGGGCTTGGAGGAATTAAATTATGCAATTCTGTCGCACATTCCCCAAAATGTAACCGACAGGCTAGCAACTCGTCTTCTATGCTCAAGACTTTGGAGCTTCGTCGCGACGAGCCTATCATTGCCGATGACCCTCTTGGCTCGTTTCTCAATTGACTCAAGGGCATCAAGCTGGTATCTGGCAGATCCGTCCCAAAGATGAGAGCAGTACTCCATAACTTGCGCTTGATAGAGTTTGAGCAGCTGTGCGGCGTGAAGTACCGTCTCACTCACCTTTGCTAGGATCCCCAACTTCTTTGCAGCGATTTAAGCTTTTGCCTCTATGAAAGGGCCAAAATTGAGGGTAGATGTTAATGTTGGTAATGATGGGTTGGATCAATTGATACAAGATCGGAATACAGAAGACTCTTTTTCTCCAAAGATATTGACCAATACTTCCCTAGTATGGCATAAAACATGAGATACTAAACATTTAGCCGTTTTACTGCACAAGAAGGCTCAGGGGTCGTAAAACCAAGGTAACTTACTGCGGCCGATATTGAGGCGCTCGTTAAATCTTATGTATACTATAAATATTCGTTTGCCTTCCGACTGATTTGTTGTAAGTTGTATTGTATGTATTGTTTGTGGTATTGTATGGTGTTACTAGTTGATATCTTAAGTAGCCCTTAAGTGTGATTGAGCGGTGTGATATAAGAACCAGGGGTCGTTGGGTCAGCTTATATCGAGTCACGTCGTCAGACCCTTAGTGTGGATTATTATTCCTATTCTGAAAAAGCAAAGAAACTGAAGAAGCGCCATTCGGTGACAATAAGGACGCGTACACACGAGCGCTTTTTTTTTTCGGGCGCGATGTCGCTCTCCCGCGCCACCGTACGCAGTGACTTTGAAAGTTATACTCTATGCGTTTTCGTCTGCTACCGCCATCTTGGAAAATGGCGCACAAAATCAGTTTTTTTACGTATTACCTTTCCACGACTAAAGTAACTATATTTTATTTTCTTTTGTCGTTCAAAAGTGCCTTTATTGGTCTAGTTGAAATAAATCATTTGACTTTGAGTCCCTTTTCCGATAAAAACAGTAAGTCATTTACAGTATCTACCCAGACTTAAACCTTTTGATTCCTTATACTTACCATTCATCTAATTCAGATGGTTTCAAAATTTTATTGGGAATTTTTAATAAAACAAAATAAAAAATTGTTTATTGATATATTTATTTTCAATTCAATATCAGTGTTTGACTATTATTAGGAATGCGGTGTACACAGTTATTATATTAAAATATATTTCCAAAGCTATCGTCCATTTTACAGCGGGAAGTGATATGTAGGATGTACACAGGCTGGTCGTTTATTGAAACTATATTTTATCGCTTGGCGATTCATGTGGGGCACAATGCTTAGTGTTGGGTCCACACGGTACAGACTACCAAAACTTTCTGTGCAACGAAGCAAAGCAGACACATTTCGTTGCGAATGTTTTTTTTTTCAGAGTTTTTGGTTAGTACAGACAAAAGTCTATCGTGTGGCCCCACTACAGGGGTTCCTGTACATTAAAACGGAGCCAGGCAGCGGAGCGGAGAAAAGGAGAAATTTTAACCAAATAGAATTGCATATGCGTGAGTCACTGACATTTTGACTGACATGATTTTTTAATATTTCTCCGTTTCTCCGCTCCGCTGCCTCGCTCCGCGCAAATGGACAGGCACCCTAAGCCACGGGCACATTATTGTGTCATGTCACGGTTTCAACCAATCAAACGAATGTGTTCAGCCGTACGTCATATTACAACGATTTTTGTAGCCAATTAATGGCGTCAGAAGGCGTCACGACGCGACACAGTATTGCGAACCCGGCTGGCTAATAGACGTGAAAATATGAATAATGATTTATTAATAATCACGTTGAAAATAATTATTGTAGTGTGATATCGATTTCTCACAGCGTTATAATCATTTTAGTCAAAGCTTTAAAACTGTTGGTTTTGATTTTGTAAGATTGCCAAGTCTATAAATTGAATCTCTCAATAACGCGTTTGGTTCATAAAAATATCCACGATTTTCAAAATTCTTATTTATTTTTTAATTGCCACTATCAACGTCAAAAGCAGGGCTAAAGCCCAGTCACCAAATAAAATATTAAATGCCGAAAATCATTTGAAATAAATAATAAAATATTCCAAAATATATCATTAAAAGTTTTCTCACATTTTGTTCAAGACAACACGTTGTATAATTACATGAAAGCAACAAAAACACGTGTTTCGATGAACGAAAGGCTAAATGGACACGTGCCCCCGTATCTACTAATTACTAGAGCTAAATTAGCACGTGCTTCGGCATGTGCCTCTATTTAGTACTAGCAATTAGCGTAACGTTGCCTAAAAGAGTTTTAACAAGCTTTTTGTAACTTTATTTTAGAGTCTTAAATTAATTCGGGGTTTTTATACTCTAGAGAAAATACTGTGTATTTTCTATGTTAGTTTTAAGTCTGATGAACTGAGGTCATGTTTCTTAAATATTTGACGTTAAATTGGTTTATTAGTTTGATGAATTTGAAACCTCTTTGATAGGATTAATTAATTTTAGAGATTTTACTAAAGTTTTAAGATTTTCATATTTCGATTTTTGTGTCGTAAATATTAATAATAATGATTTTTGGTTCACAAATGTCAATGGGATATCAGAAGTGATTTTATAGATATTAATAGTGGGACCTCTGTGTTACATACATAAATATATAAGCGACCAGCCTGTGTACGGAAAAAATATTAACTATTTATTATAAAGAGAAAAATTATTTTAATAATTGGCACCGAGACAATAAATATCTAAATTATTATAAATCTCTCAGAATAATAATTATTATTCTGGTTTATATTATTTATTACCTTACGTAACAACGAATTGGCGAAAACGATTTGACGAGACAATCACAAAATCACAGGAAATTTTCAATTCCAATCAAGCGATTTTTATACAAATTTTTATTTATTTTAAATGAAATACTCAAAATCAGTCGTGCGCGCGAAAATATCTTTTTTTTCCAGTTTTCTATTGTTTATGAATATTACTTTGTACTATTATAAAATGAATATTATTAATGACAGAATGAATATTTGCTAATTTTTTATTAACGTCAAAACCCTTGGAGGTAAGCAATGGAATGAAAAAATGATGTCTATTATTTAAAAATTACATTAAACATTGAATTTACACTGTCCATTTATAAGCTCAAAAATTGTAAATATGAGTTATATGAAGAATCTATTTTAATAATATATTTTCTAGGCCAATAATTAAGAGAGTACACAGTATACACAAAAATGTATTTTTTTAGTATAATAATCACTACTATGTAATAGTGTAAATATGTTTATAATATCTTCGTTAAATAAATGAATCTTCAGAAGTATAAACATTACTGTTAGACACTTAGTTCATAAACAATAGAAAACTCGAAAACAAACAAACTTACCCTAATTTAATGTTGCACAATATCTATTTAACATACAAGAAATATTTATTTACAATAGTTTGAGTATCAAGAATATTTTCATTAGATTTGCCTCCGTTGTAAAGCTGGTTACAACCCTTATTTTAAAAGGTACTTGGATTAACTACCATTAATTGTGATCTACTTGATCTGTGATGTAGAGTAAATCTCCGTTAACTTGAGAAGCGACTCACGCAGAATTCAACACTTAATTACAAGGAACTTTCAGTTTAGGCGTAACTTTGAGCGTGTTCTAAAGGTATGTTTGACAGTTTGTTCCCCTTCTCCACCCAGTTCTTTAGCCTTCCTCGTAACTCCTCCAAGCTTTTGGACTTCGCCTTGTTTATCCTTTTGTACTTCACGTCCTTGGGCTTGGTCACGTTTCGGTGGTTTGACATCACTCTGTTGTACGTGACCACGTGCGTCGACTTCGGCTCTGGCTCCTCATCACTCTCAGCATTCGACGTGCCCTCATCATCTGATTCGTTCGACGGAGTCATCCTCTTTGGCACATAAGTATACGACCACACCTCTTTACCGTTCTTCGGCTTTAACTCCTTATCGTTGTCTATGCTCTTCACCTCCGCAGTAAGAACTACGCTCCTCATTCGAAAGTTATCCCGCCTTTGAGCGAGGAGGCTTGTTTCCTTGTACTTCTCTTCATCAGTTTTGTTGGCATCATTCAGTTCTTTCTCTGTGCTGTTCTGCGCACTGAGACCTTTAGTGGAGTCTCCATCGGCTTCTTCTTCGACGCTGTACACAGTTTCCAGAATCTCTGGTCTTCGGAGGAAACCATTCGACCGCCGTACGACGTTGTATTTTAGGTTGGGGTCTATGGCATCCGATATTGACCGAACAATGGTGACGCTGTCGGGGTTCGTCGACCTGAATCTTGGCACATGGGGGGTGTTACTGCTGTCGAAGTCAACGTCTTCCATGATGACAGCAGAATCTGAATCATTGAGTGAGTCGAAGTCTCCCGTGATGTGGGAATCTTGTAGCATGTCCCTGAAGTCTGGGATGTTTTGTGATTCAATACCATTATCGAGTAGCTTAGCTTGGAGCGATTCTATGACTTTTTGTTGTTTCATGATGATCGTTTCTCGTACTGCGAGCATGCTGCTGATTTCCTTCTGTTTGCGTACAAGGCGCGACTCGAAGAGCAGAAGTTGGCTGGAGAGGGATTTGAGCTGTTCCGCCTTCTCCTTCTGCAGGCGAGTGACTAGTTCCTCTTGAGTGCGGTGCGCGCGGCGCCATGTTAGGAGCTGGTGAGCCTGAGCACGATACTTCATTCGAAGATCTCTGTAACAGCAGAAAACAAGTTCGTTAGTTAGAGTCATGTTACAGAAAGTCCCAAGACGTGCTTGAAGTACATAATATAAGAAATAAATCGCCTCAAATACTATTAAACTATCTTGAACATCGTAACAGTCGCTAATATCTATTAAGCTGTCAATTCCTACCACGACCCTCCACAGAAGCACTTTATCGCGGCACATATCCTCCAGGGATTTTATCGCCACGTCTCATTCGAGTCGTGTGTTCTCTAGCAATTCGGCCGTATCGATAAATATTATTGTTTCTAACTTATTTTCGCGGAAACTTTTCCAAGTCACTGTTAGGAGTCAAGGTCTTACTAAACTTATGAGATACTCAACTCAATCTATTTGTGACTGTTTCCTGTATTGTTTATTCCCTGAGCATTTTTACATGTGAGCTCTTCTGACCCGGGTTTTGCCTGCGTAAAAAGCGTTTTATATTCCAATGGAGCATTCTACCAGGATAAATAGTCTTATTCAAATCCCATCTGCCGTTGAGGCGTAATTGATTAAAAATCCTCACTTTTACTTTTTGATATTAATAGAAGACTTCTACATATTTGAGTCCTCGAATTAATTCCGTCATATCATATCACAAAGTAAAAAACAGGATTTTTAATCAATTTTTAACTTGTATCCAAAAAAACTAGTAACATTCGTGAACGGTTAGCTTCAACTTGTAATATTTCCTAGTTGCTGGCTAAAGTATTAACCCCGATTGACTTGTATACGTTACCTGATGCTCCTCCTGGCTTCCTCCAAGGTGTGCGCCTCGAGAGGGTCGGTGAGGGATGCCGCAAGCGATACGTCAGGCTCCGTTGGGCTATTCAGAGCCGACTCGCTCCGGCTGTGGACAAAGGAGATACCAATCATTAGTGAGTGGTTCTAGGTGGTCATTTGGTTAACCTTTTGATCAAATGGACCATTTCACAAAATTTCTGTTCTGCCATGGACCACCAACTTTTTGGACGTAATAATGCAGTAAACGTAAATCAATAATAAAAATCTATCCATAAATAAAACACCGGTTTTATCCATAGGTAAAACTTTGCAAAGCAATATTTTTTTATCAAATATTTTCCAGATAAAGATATTAAGATATTATTTTAAAACGGTTTTGGGACTGCATAGGTACTTTTTCTGATTTCTTGATTCAGTGCTGCTCAAAGCCAAATGTACTGACATCCAACCGATATCGGTGATTGTTTTTAAAATTGCTTAAATATAGAATTTAGTGATGGCTTCGCGGACCACTTCGGGTGCTAACAGGGATCACCAGTGGTCCGCGGACCACCGATTAAGAACCACTGCTCTAGACAAACTCACATTCTATGAGTAATAACGGTAGCGGAAAAGTCAAAATATAAGTAATGGCCTACGTATACCGGGACAGCATGGCAAAGGTTTTAAATTTTTACCAAAGGACATTCAAACTTATCTAGTGGGAACACGACATAAATACCAATGTTATAAAATTGATTCCGTGTCATCGAAAGGGATTTCTTGACAGCGCATTGGAGAGTGCTCTAAGGGATCCCGCTGTGGGATGCCGAGTCACGTCACGGGATGTTTTGGTAAGCCGTCGGTATGCTACAGTCGCATTCCAGCGGCCCAATATCCACCAAAACCTAGGTCACTAGTTTCGGCAGATTTCGACCACGAGACCAAGTTTTAGGTTATCGGCAAGGGCGTATTGCGATTGTGACTACAGTTACATTTTATAAAAACAGTACCAAAGCACAATGACAGCTTTACAAGTGCAAAGCTACTCGTCGTGCTTATAATATACTAGCTTCTGTCAGCGGCTTCGCCCGCGTGGTCCCTAGGGAACATACTCCCGGGATAAAAGTAGCCTACGTCCTTTCTCAGGCTCTAGACTATCTCAGTACCAAATTTCATATAAATCGGTTCAGTAATTTAGGCGTGATTGCGTAACATACAGACAGAATTACTTTCGCAGTTATAATATTAGTATAGACTAGCTTCTGCCAGCGGCTTCGCCAGTGTGGTCCCTAGGGAACATACTCCCGGGATAAAAGTAGCCTGCGTCCTTTCTCAGGCTCTAGACTATCTCAGTACCAAATTTCATTTAAATCGGTTCAGTAATTTAGGCGTGATTGCGTAACACACAGACAGAGTTACTTTCGCATTTATAATATTAGTATGAATTATCTTTGTTTATTGCCAATAAGCGCGAAATGTTCTACCTTATAGAACAGAATCTATTCCCGAACGTAATAAACGAGAGATTTATCTGTGAACTGCTCCACAAACAAAATAGGAAACTGTAAAACTATATTGGATGTTGTAAATTTTATAGAGCACGTTTCACGATTCTCTTAGAAATAGGAATTGAATTAATCAGTTTTACAATAGTTGTCGAACGTCCTAGTTCACTGATCTTATTTACAAACGAGATAGATAGACGCTTTATGTAAAAAATACTACCTCTAAAGTCACCAAAATCTAAGAAGTCGGTTGACAGCTGAGTAGAGAGGGATAGAAGATTGCTTTACCACTAAGTGCGAAAGAGATTTATTTTTATGTCTCTTTCATACTTACTAGTACAGTAGTACCCAACTTATATGGCTTACCGAAGTACCTGCGCAGAAGATGAATTTTCAAAGCGCGGTTTTTTATTATGGCATTTAAATGTTATGTCTAATAATCATAATGGCGTTCAAATATTATGTTTGATAATTATTATGGCACTTAAAAATATGAAAAACAATACGTATCGCACTCGTATCTTATGGTATCTAAGTTTCGGGCAATTAACAGTATGTCATATGTCTTTTAGGGCAAACAAAACATTCGGGCAAATGAAATTCGGTTAAATGAAATTCGGGAATATAATGATTAAGGTATATAATCTTCGGGTAAACAATAGACAACCTTTCAAAATCGCTGCCAAAATCGATTTTGATGAATTTGTTTAGAAATAGATGGACCCTTGAACGCAAGGAAAGCTGCGGGCAACAGCTAAACTGCAGGGTACATTAGATACATGAACTTGCCTGAAAAGAGATACTTTGCAAGATATACTTAAGAGCAAATGCGGGCAGATAGACTTAGTATGTAAAAAGTCATAATTCAAGGTTTGGCTCTCGACTGCTTCCTCCTCCAATATTGGACCGATTTAAAAGATATTTCACAAACTGAATAAGAAGGATGTATACTGTGTCTCTATGTTTTCTTTTTTTCATTAGTTGCCAGATTTGTACACTAGGGCTCTGTTGACAGCGGTTTATCGGACAATTTTGTGCAATTGTTGTGGGTTCTAGTGCTTATACGGTTAATATATCATCAAAAAGAAAAACATAGGGACACAGAATATATCTTTCTTATTCAGTTTATGAAATATCTTTTAAATCTTTCCAATATTGGAGGAGGAAACAGACGACAGCCAAACCCAAACCTCGAATTATGACATTTTACATACAAAGTCTCTCCGCCCGGGTTTCTTCGTAACAAAGTTGTAGCAAATTCGACCCGCATGAGATATGTAAGTGATAACCAGAAACTTGTTGCCAAGTACAAGTTAATCTTAATCCGATTATGAAGGTGATCGCTTTGCAACTCAATCGCATCAGATTTATTTGACCTCACGCACTTCGCATCCGTAGTCACACAGGTACCTACCTAACGTGCAATTTTCGGGAACAAAGACAGTAAATATGACATTCAGCGATACTGCAACCATCTACATACTGTATTGTTTTCACCATTATCATCATATCAGCCGAAAGACGTCCACTGCTGGACATAGGCCTCCCCCAAGCGTTGCCACAACGAGCGGTCCTGTGCGTCTCGCATCCATCGGCTACCCGCGACCTTCACCAGGTCATCGGTCCACCTTGTAGGAGGCCTTCCAACGTTACGTCTTCCGGTACGCGGTTCCACTATCAATTAATTGAAAATCTATTTGTCCGTCAGTTAGAGTATTGAAAAATAATGGACACGTATTTTTTGTTTTTGTTAATCAATGATCGCCGTATGGTGTCGGCCGGTGCCGTAAAAGAATAATACCATCCCATCGCTTCCCGTGTGGGTGTCGTAAGAGGCGACTTAGGGACTCGCCGGAGAATGGGCAGCAGCGTTCTCTGTAAAAATCAACATAAAACACTGCGATCGCGTACCCGCCTGCCAAGCGTGGCGATTATGGCAAACCGGTCCCCCCTCTCTCCCTTTTGGGAGAGGCCTATGTCCAGCAGTGGACGTCTTTCGGCTGTTATGATGAGGATGATGAAGAAATCAATGAATATTGACAAAGATAAAACGCATCAAAACTCGGGAGTGGGGGCTCTCGACGTCAGAACGCACTAAAAATGAAAAAAATGACGTGTCTTCGTCAATTTTGGTTTACGTGACAAAAGAAAAAAAACGGGTCAAATATTTTTTGATAATGGAACTAACGGACTAATTATTTTTTTTCAGTGGACAAGCCTATTATCGTAATGCTGATTACCATAACGAAAATTTTCTTTTTACAAACTAACAAATAAATACAGTATAATCTCACTAGTCCGGTACTATTCTAAACCAGAGAGTGCCGGATTATTGGAATGTTCGGATTACTGGATTATATAGAAAAAATCTTAAAAAATAAAATAAAGCATTTCATAAAAAATCCGTTTATTTGACATTTTTAACTACACACTATTCTCACTTCAAAAACAGATACATAAATACGTACGCATGTGTACGTGAGTTTTGAGGTTAGACTAACGCTGTGACGGATCGCATAGGCGTAAGGGGCAAAGGAGGCGCCGGCGGAGGGTGCCGGATTATTGGACGTATCGGTCTATTGAAGTGCCGGATTAGTGAGATTATACTGTAATCATAAAATTAGTTAAGACCAAGTTTTTTACAAATGTGTTGTAATGAATATGTTTCCAAAATCTGAGGTTAGCAAAACAAAACAACCTATCCCAATTTGAATGAGAACTAAAGAACAAAATTAGCATTTTCGTTCACTCCGTACTTTTGATGTGCCTCTGTCAATACCTAAATGTAACCTGACATATTAAAAGTTTGAGAACAGCGTTAACTTTCCACTTTACCTTCATTACTGAGGTATTTTGTTAGGCCTTATTTGTTTAACGCGATTTCCAACAAAAGGGGAATTGGGAGGAAATAAATTAGCTTTTAGAGCAATTAGAAGAACTATGTTAATTTGAAAAGTAGTTTGAGGGTAACAATGTTTTTGTTCGTACATTGTAGAGACTCTAGTCTAGAGGAAGATAAAAACACAACTTTTTCACTCTTTCCACAAGTTACGTTAGCGTAGCCATTAAGCCAATTGACGTAGATTACTGCAGCATCTTTACGCTGCAGTCATATCAGCCGAAACACGTCCACTGCTGCAGGCTGGCAGTAATTTTACGGACGAATGTTTGTCTCCTATTTTGTTTTATAGTTGTTTTTATTTGTGTATTTTAAAAATAATGTCATGTTAATGTGCGTCTGTTTGGGCGGAATAAACAATTTTTCTTTCTTTCTTTTTTTTACATAGGCCTCCCCCAAAAAGGGTTGGCTTTTTTCGCCACGCTTGGCAGGCGGGTTGGCGATCGCAGTGTATGTATGGTGTTGAGTTTTACAGAGAACGCTGCTGCCCATTCTCTGGAGAGTCCCTAAGTCGCCTCTTACGACACCCACGGGAAGTGATGGGATGGTATTATTCTTTTGCTGCACCATACGGCACCAGCCGATATCATACGGCACGCTACAGTGATCTACGTCAAATGTCTTATTGACTCAGTTACATCAATAGCTTACTAAGAATTTAATTTGTTGTTCGTCAGAGGCCATCCCCAAATCTGCACTAGATAGCTTTTTAGAAATCAGTCGAGATTTCATAAATATTTACCAAGAATATAACATGTATGTTGAACATAACATGTCGATACTGTACCGAAATAGTTGTGAAACACCTTATGATTCTTTTATCAATTAAACACACACTGAAAAGTGTGTATGTTAACGGTAGTCTGATACTAAACAGTTGAGCAATTGATGGGGGATAACACCAACAACAACAACTAAACAGGACAAACAACACGGACATTAACTGGTATCCCCTGTGTAATGCATACAAATATGTAATGTATGTATATGTTTAAAATATGTAATATGAGTGCATAACATATTTACATACACAATCACACACATATACAACCACAATACGCGAACCACTTCGTTTAATTAACTTTGCAATGAAAACAAAATGGCCGCGGTCTGTGTGAAGTATCATTTAACAGTTGTTTACAGTCATCATAAATTCAGATGCAAGGTCCGTTTACATGAGGAGAAATTCTCGCCCGGCGAGAAGCGAGAATGTACATGCGAGTCTTATAGGCGAGATTTGATAGATCACCACACGACTTTTTGACAGGAGTCTTTAGAACAGTGGTCCCCAACGTTTTACATTTTAGGGTTCCGAACAAAAAACGGAACCCTTATAGGATAACTCGGGTGTCTGTCTGTCTGTGTGTCCGTCTGTCACAGCCAGTTTTCTCCGGATCTACTGGGCCGATTCGGTTGAAATTTGCTATACATATGGGCTTCTGTGACCCAAACACGGACGCATTACGTAAATCATAATTTTTTTAGTATGGAGGTCACTTATGGGGGTCAAGCACTTGGCCCGTTTTTTGCACTTGGTACATGCGTTTGACCACTATCTCACCTGATGGCAAGCGATAAAGTAGTAACATCGCACGCACCTCCAACTTTCTTCTAAATTCATTACACCCTCCTTGCCTGTTAGGGGCAACTATAAGAAGCCGATAGTACCGAAAGGGAGCAGACGTTAAGTAACTTGATTCGGTTATTCGGTCTAAAAAAGCCACATTAGCAGAATCAGAAAGCACATCACGCTACCCGTCACTGTCAAATTTTCCCAATCAATCTTGAACCTAATGCTTTAGCGATAAAGATGAAAATGAAATTTGACAGATTGTTGCGTGATTAATATTATGATTCTAATGCCATTAAAAAAAAAATTGTGATGTGTTTGCTCTTGACTCTTGTCTAGGTCAGAGATGACAGAGACAAAGTCTACGATGGAGCGGGCTTACCCAGAAGGAGCCTGTGCACTCTAACTTTGAAGAGATTAGGGTTGTTAGCGTTTGGAAACACAGACGCAGGCAGAGAGTTCCACTCCTTTGCTGTGCGCATTATAAAAGACGTTTGGAAACGCTTATTGCGAATTGGTGGAATAGTAACAAGGTAGGGATGGTAAGATGCATTGCGTCTGGATGTCCGATGGTAGAAGGAGGCCGGTGGGATTCTATTGAAGTGGCCTTTTTGGACCCGCAGGTCACTGCGACCTCTGAATTTTTAGAATCAAGTATTAATTTATAGAGCCGCCCCTTTGACACTCCAAGCCGGGGCCAGTTTGGAACCCCTGATTCTTTTATCAACGATAACGCTAGTCGAAAAGACAAAGCTGTATGACAATTTACAAGCAGAGGCGGCGCAAGGCGTGGGCGACGTGGGCCACCGCCTACGGCCCATATCAAATTGTAGTCTTGCCCCGCCACTGTTTACAAGTGCTACTAAAATGTGTTCAATTCCAAAATATTCGGACATTCGTTTTCTTCAAATTGTCATTTTGTCTACAAAAAAACCGGTCAAGTGCGAGTCGGACGGTGTAACGGTGTGAGTACACAAAGGGTTCCGTACCACAAAACGAAAAAAAATACGTTTCTTGTGGCCCATTCATTTTCTGTTTTATTTTTATAAATACACACTCTGTGAAAATTTCAACTGTCTACCTATTACAGTTCTTGAGATACAGCCCGCTGACAGACAGCCGAACGGATAGCGGAGACTTAGTAATAGGGTTCCGTTGGTTACCTTTGGGCACGGAACCCTAAAAAAGACCCTTCCAATTTTAATACGAGTATCGTAAGTATTGCTTACACGAGTCAACTTGTTTAACTCCATTAATTTTTTTATCACGTATTCGAGCCAAGGAACCAGTCGTGTAAATGTGCCGGTAGGTACTCTCATGAAAATTATTTATTCAATACTGAAAACGGCGATAATAAATATTTACAGAGCGAAGTAGGTCATGCAATCGTGCCTGTTGCAGGCTGACATCGACCACAATGTTCGATCGACAAATATTTACCGGTAAAATAGAGCTGGTGAAAAACTATCGAGTTTTCCAGGATGTGATTATTTTTTATTCGATATCTCAATACCAAGCAAAGAATATTTTTTTATTTTTTTTTATTTGTGATGAGTTTGCTCTTGACTCTAGTCTATATCACAAATGACAGAGACAAAGTCGACGATGGAGCGAGCTTACCCAGAAGGAGCCTGTTCACTCTAACTTTAAAGAGATTAGGGTTGTAAGCACAGACGCAGGTAGAGAATTCCACTCCTTTTCTGTGCGCATTATAAAAGACGTTTGAAAACGATTAGCGCGAATTGGTGGAGCATCTTCTGGGCTCGTACGTTATATCATTCATCTCATCCATAGCTTACCATCAGGTAACCTGCTCCTTATTTCTATGAGCGTCCGGAAAAATCGTCTTAGTCTCGTCTTCTCAAAAAATTTGTGGTGATATCGAAAGGTACATTTTAAAAACATCGATACAACATAAATATTTGACACTACCGACATCCCTACTGAAAAATTCCTTTGAAATCTGTTCCCGAATGAAAATAAATACGTACAAAGCTAAAACAAATATGTGTTGTTTACAATTGAGAGCGTCGGGGAAATAGCTGGGTTTCAGCGAATATTTCATTGAAAGGATTTACATTTTAATTCCTCGTATGAACTGAATTGATTGGAAAACTGTGATTATTTTAATCGCCTTCAGTTCCGAGTGGCGGATTAGTTCTCAGTATTGCTTTTTATGATTGTTTAAAATGTGTTTTAAAGGTTATTTATAGTGAAGGCCAATATGGAAAAATAAATTAGTACCATTCATTTCGGAAAAAGTGGCCAAGGCGAGTCGGACTCGCGTGCAAAGGGTTCCGAACCAATTTAATTTTTTTAACATGTTATTTTAACACTACAGACTTCTTATAGGTTCTTATAGGTATCTGCAATCTTTAGGTATAGAACTATATATCTGCATTTGTTTTCTAAATTTTTTGTCATCTTGGTTCAAAGTAGGTACCTACTTAGAACCAAGATGACAAACAATTTATGATAACAAAACCCGAAACCCTAAAAAAGGTATGTACACAGCTGTGTACATACCTTTTTACGGTACCGGGTACCTAAACGAACCCTGTTACCAAGCCTCCGCTGTCCGCCCGTCCATTCGTCCGTCCGTCTGTCTGTCAGCAGGGCTGTATCTCATGAACCGTAATAGTTAGACATTTGAAATTTTCACAAAGCGAGTATTTCTGTTGCCGCTATAACAACAAATAATATAAAAATGGAAGTAACTGAAAAAAAAAGCGAAAAAAACAGAAACATGTTTTTTTCGCATTATGGTACGGAACCATTCGTGTGCAAGTCTGACTTGCGCTTTGCCATTTTTTTTGTGGGAATCATCATAGCTAAAGCGCTATCAAAATGTCACGTGATCAACCCCTTACATTTTCACATTTTTACAATCGCTTATACATAGAATGACACCTTCCAGGGGCCCTAGACAAAAAGCCATTCTATTAGCGACTGCGATTGTCGAAATTCCAAAATGTAAGGGATTGATCACGTGATTTTTCGACAGCTTTTGTCAATCCCATACATTTTTGACGTTTTGACAATCGCCTTCGTCACGCTACCGCTGAAAGAATGTCACTTATCTAGAGCCTCTGGTCTACGTATACCTAGCTACTTAAAGCTTGTTTACATGCCAATGACCTTGTGCCTATAAACGGAGCTAACTACTCCTCTACGCGCCACTCCGCTACCCGCATTTTTAATTTATTAAAAAAAAATAACATATATTTTAAAAAAGTAACAAAACCAAATTATTTTCGTTTGTATTGCAAAGCAGTAGACATTTTTTGTAGACTTTTGTTAAAAAATGAAGGAGTAAAATTGGAGGTGATTTTTTTTTATACATAAATTCTGGCTAAACAAAATTACGTATCATATCATGTAGATTACTACCTATTTTCTTCAGATGTAATTTATCAGTAAATGCCGACGAAAAGTTGCTTCATCTGCACGCTGTTTTTAAGCATTTCTCGAGAGAGCAGCCTTAAGCACTGCAAACAACACAGATTTTACTGAAATATTTTCTCAACAAAAGCAATTTTTCGTTTCATTTCCAATTCTTAATAAATCTCTTCTTTAAATACACGGTAAATCTTGTACATTTTTCAGTGTTCCCTGCTTAGTGAGGCGAGAAACTAAATCGTAAGCGCAAATCGATTTAGCTAAATTGCGGAAGAGAAACAAGGAAAGTCCTCTCTTGCTTGTTTCCTATGTTATTTACTGGAAGTTTTTGTTGAATCTGGAGCTATTTTTGCCGAGCCATTGATTTGTATCAAGCTCATACTTGTGTAGCTAAAGTTATTGTAACTTATTGTATTGAAAAACTACAGTAAATTCGGCAATTGTGTGTCGACACGAAGCTTTTGTGAAATGTTAAAATTCCATTAGGTACCAAAAACTCGACAACAGGTACCTATGTATGATAGAAACTTAGTGATAACGATTTTCAAAAGTTCAAAATAAGCGCGCGTCAGTCATTCGAATAAAACAATTTTATTTACAACTTGCTTTTCCCGCCTTTTGCTTGTTGGAGACAGTTATTATTATTATTTATTCATGATCAAGTAACATAAGACTCATTATTTGGCACAAAATTTCAATGAACAACACAGAACATACAAGACACAAACAAATTAAATTAAGCCACTATAACCGTCTTATGTCAGTGCCAGGGTCACATCGATCTCTTTTGCAAAATTCAGCAGAATCGGTTCAGCCGTTTAGGCATGAAAACGTAGTAAACCAACAAACTCACTTTCGCATTTATATTATTAGTGTGGATGAAACAATGATTTCATAATAATGTTGCCGTAACATAAAATAAATCAAAGTCTGAAATTGTACAATCAACTGTATGAAAATACTTAAAGCTGAAATTGAAAAATCACAAACATACTAACGTAATACAACAGCATGTAAACGTCGACTATATGGAAGGATTATGATGGATTATACAGCGTTATGTAATGAAAACGATAAAAATACATAATACATAGTGGTGAAATAAATACATAATACATAGTTCTTATGTAGGTACACATTTGTTCTACTGCGCCTGATTTGTAATGGCCAGACACGGCCAAGTGTGCTGTAGTTTAGTTACATCACGAATTAGGTTCCTTTTTAGGTTTCCGTATCTCAAAAGGAAAAACGGAACCCTTATATTATTCCCTTATTTATCTCAGGAACGCGTGGAGGTATCGAGTTGAAATTAAAACCATATACTCAGGTCTACGGTCCCATAAAGCTGTGTCAAAAGATACGGCCGTTTATGCCGCAAAAAACCCTCGGTGGGCGAGTCCGACTCGGACTTGTCCGGTTTTTTATATTTAGGTTAACTTTTTGTTTTTTTAAGGATGGGAAATCATCAAATGACTCCTCCCGCTCTGGGTGGAGCAAAAGGGAGTGTCAGACTCTTACTGACTAAAACCCATCCGTGTTCCTCCTAATGCCCTTTGCGTTCCAGGGCCGCGGTGACTCTTTCAACGGAACCCTATTGCTATGCCTCCGCTGTCCGTTCGACTGTACGTCTATCTGTCAGTCAGTAGGCTCATGAATTGTTGAGTTTTCTTGTCGTTGTAAGTCAGTGTCAAACGTTATGCCATAGACAACAGCATAATGTGTTTTATCTAAGGTGACTAAGGAGACAGAGAAGCTGGAAGTAATGTCTGTTCCCGACAAGCTAGGCCGTTTTAAGCCGACTTTTAAAATTGGAGGAGGTTCTCAATTCGACAGAATGTTTTTTGTTTGTTCAGCGATATCTTCGCCAAATGTTAACCGACTTTGCTGAATTATATGGATTACTTAAGAGCTTTTGCCCGCGCCTTCGTATGCGTATATCTCATTTTTTCCCGTTCCCGTTGGAATTTCAGGAAATCCTCACTTAGTGCTCCCCTACGGAGTGTTGGGAAGTTACATGCCAAGTTTGAGCTTTCTACGACTAAAGTTTTCGCTTTGCGATGTCTGTCAGTCACTCAGTCACTCACTCACACGGTAACGGCAGAATCCTTACTAATGTTATAAATGAGAAAGTAACTCCGTCTGTCTGTCTGTCTGACTTTCTGTCTGTCGTACTTTCACGCCAAAACTACTGAACCGATTTAAATGAAATTTGGTACAGAGATAGTCTAGAACCTAAAAAAGGACAGGCTATTTTTTTATCCTGGTAGTATGCTCCCTAGGTACCACGCTTACGATGCCGCTAGCAGAAGCTAGTTTAAAATATATTGATTTGATTGTTTTTTTTTTATTTGAAATGGGTTTGCTCTTGACTCACAGTATGACAGGGACAAAGTCTACGATGGAGCGAGCTTACCCAGAAGGAGCCTGTTCTCTCTAACTTTGAAGAACTTACGGTTGTAAGCGTTTGGAAACACAGACGCAGGCAGAGAGTTCCACTCCTTTGCTGTGCGCATTATAAAAGACGTTTGGAAACGCTTAGTGCGAATTGGTGGAATAGTAACAAGGTAGAAATGGAAGCTTGCTTGCTTGCTTGATGGATGCTTGCTTGCTTGATGCGTGCTTAGTCAGGATGTCCGACGGTAGAAGGGGGCCGGTGGGATGAGGTTGTGTACGTACACAACCTCATCCCACCGGCCCCCTTCTACCCACTGAAAACTACCCACGATCACGTGATCGTGGGTAGTTACAGTTTTAAAGTTAAAATTATTATAAATAAACGAAAAAAAGCCTTTTATTTCTAGCAAAACACAAGAAAAATAACTTAGATTCTAATTTTATTTATAGTATTTTGTTAGTAATTTAATTAAGTTTCATTTAAGGTGTTAGTTTAAATTTAACTTGAGTTTTTAATTTTTTATTTCAGTACGACAAATTTTGTTAGTAAATTAGGTTTAGTTCTTAAATTTAGTTATTAGTTTAGATTTACATAGATATTTAGTTGTCTGCTAGAACTCCTCTGCAGGTAAAGGCCTCCCCCAAAGATAGCCAGTCCTTTCTGGATTGGGCCATTTGAATCCAGTTGGCGCCGGCTGTTTTTTTGAGCTCATCTTCCTATATATCTACAGGTCTACCTCTCTTTCTTTTGCCTTGTGGACCTTCCCATGTGGTCACCCTTTTTGTCCATCTCTGGTCTTTCTTATTTTTGTGTGTCTTATTTTTTGTATTTTTTTAATATTCATCATACTGCGCTCTATTCCTCGTTAAAATTATTACTAGTTATTGTTTCGTGGCTATTCTAGCAGAATAAACAGCTTTCCTATCTTTTCTTTAGGTACATCTAGGTATCTTTGTCTTCTATTACACCTAATAAAACAAAGATAAACCTGAAATGAGCTACACATTTCAAAGAAAAACACGTATCAATTCTAACTAGAATTACACGTTGGAATACGAAATAATATTGCATCTATAACAGTAGACATGAAATCTACATTAGTAATGCTAGGTACATATGTGGTACATAATGTATGTGTGTATATGTAAATGTAGCCGAAATGCGATGCATAATTTATTATAGTACCAGTGAATTCGACATTGGAACTATTCTAATTACTCAAATAAACGTAACTATGAATAGTTGGTTCGTTTTAGCATGGCAATAGCGGGCATTGCCCTCTCCTAAATTTCTCTTTGGATGTGGTGGACCTGGTAGGGGTCGCGGGTAGCCCGCACAGGACATCATATCAGAGGAAAAACGTCCACTTCTGGGCGTCTTTCGGCTGATATGATGATGATGAGGATAGTAGGGACGCATAGGTATTATATATTTTCCATTAGAACTGGCTGTTGGCCACGTCTGTCCACAATTTCATTGGGTGTTATAATTTATGCGCTTTTCTATAATAAAAGTAACCTAACTCTTACCTATCTGTCAGTGGAAGTGCTGCCAACATCGGTCCAGCCATTTTGGAAATTAGCCGGAACAAACAGACAGAGAGAGAAAGTGATTAGGTTTAGCCACATCGCAAAAAAAAATATTTGATAAGATTTTAAGGACCGTCAGTATACCTACACAATCCAGGAAGGTTTTAAGACTATTCTTGCGTTTTTAGAGTTATATAGATATATTTTAGAGTCAGATAACTAACAGAACCCTATTACTAAGCCTCCGCTGTCCGTCCGTCTGTCCGTCCGTGCGACTGTCTGTCAGAGGGCTGTATCTCAAGAACCGTAATAGGTAGACATTTGAAATTTTCATAGTCTGTATTTGTATTGCCGCTATTATAAACAATAATAAAAATTAAGGGGGCTCCCATAAAACAAACGTGTTCTTTTTTTCAGTTTATGGTACGGAATCCTTCGTGTGAAAGTCCGACTCGCACTTGACCAGTTTTAAAATAAAAGTCAATAAATGTAGGTGCCATTCTAAAACGTAACTACTACAGTATCTAGGTACTATCTACGTTGAGTATTGGTGTGATTTCGTGATTTTATGTACTTGCGTATGTAGATTATGTAAATATTATTGTTTGTGTATCATTAGCCTAATTGGGAGTTGAATTGATACATCACACGTGAAACCTCGAGCTATTGCTGGTATTCAATTTATTGATGAATCAGATTCTATTGTGAGTAGGCAGTTTACCGCTATCCATTATCAACTTAGGACTGCTCATGTTTATTACGTGTTTTGCACCTTCTATCAATCATTGCTGATGATTCTCAGAAACTGATAGAGCAATGGAGCAATGACAGCTACCGTTTTTGTACTCACCAGTTGGCGCCACCGTCGAGTAAGGTTCTTAATCGTAGCATTAAAGTAGTTATTACGTGCATGTGAACAAAGTTAGAAGGTAAATAATTTATGATACCGTAAACGTGCGACAACATAGACAGTGTCGCAGTGTTACGTGGACTCATTACCATGGAAAAAAGAAGGATAAGTATAAGTTTCCGGCGAAAAAAAGTTCAATGCAGTGGTTACTTAATCTGACAAAGTCAGGCTGTTTTAGTAGAATATTCACAAAAATCAAAACAAATAAGTAAAAAAATCGCGTCAAAAGCCAACCAACAGTGACATTTGACATTTCGAAGACCTCACGCTACACTAGCGCCTCTAGCGGCGAATTCAAATGCGATAGCCCGCATTACTGGACTTAAAGAACACTAGCTTTTGCCCGTGACTTCGTAAGCGCGTATCCCGTTTTTTCCCGATCCCGTAAGAATTTCGGGAATTCCACTCGTGGTACTCCCCTACGCTCCCAAAGGAACCTTTTTTTTAACGATGGGAAATCATCATATGACTCCTCCCGCTCTGGGTGAAGCAGGAGGGAGTGTCAGACTCTTACTGACTAAAACCCATCCGTGTTCCTCCTAATGCCCTTTGCGTTCCAGGGCCGCGGTGACTCTTTCGAATAAATCCCGCAACTCCCAAAGGAACCTACATGGCAAATTTCCGCTTTCTACGACCAGTACTTTCGGCTGTGCGTTGTCTGTCAGTCACTCGGAAGAATTTTATACATATACTAGGATGAGTTAAAAATATGACATAGATAATCTATTATTGCAGGCGGTGATACGTAGCTACAAGCGATAAAAATGATCAGCTACTTGCAAGTTGCAAGGAGCTGACCATTTTTGTCGCAGAACCGATGACTGGTGTATCAAAAATGTGAAGTGGAGACTGCTTATCAGTAGACCTAGCTAGATGTACCGACAACCTTTAAAAATGGGCGCAGGACCGGATGTTGTGGCGCAACATGGGAGACGCGATTTCCGAATGGGCTGAAGAAGACCGCGTTGAATCCTTACCGCCGTAAGATATTTTGCTAGCCTGTCGGATTTCTACCGATTGCATTTTGGAGAATGTGCGACGGAATTGCATAATTTTATTCCGCCAAGCCCGTTCCATCATCGAACCACAAGACGAACGGCGATGCGCCACCGGCACATGGTGTACATCCCACGCACAAAACGTTTCAGGAACACATTCATAGTGCGTACAGCTAAGGAGTTGAATTCCCTGCCGGAGTCTGTGTTTCTTGATAGCTACAACCTGGGAATCTTTAAGTCAAGAGTGATTAGGTTACTTCTAGGCAAGGATGCACCATCTTCGGCCACATCATCGCTTACCATCAGGTGAGATATTGGTCAAACGCGTGCCTATGAATAGTAAAAAAAAAATGTTTTGTACCCTCAAATAAAAACTAAGTCTTGGGTAGCCATCATGTTTGTTTTTCGAAATATCTGTCTGGCTATGTTGACAAAATATTATATTACTGTCGCCAAACATCTCAGCACATAGAACAAGCTATATATTTTTCCGAAGCCTCTCCGTAGTCTATGTAAACAGTCAATAGCCCTCAGCTGGTTGCGAGGCCTTTCCTCGAGTATTACGTGAAATATTTATAAGCACAACGTTACGAGCGAGCGATACGGTAAGTGGGCGCGCAGAGGGTGGGCCAAGGCATGGGAGGCAAACGGTTTTTGATAATAATAATAAGTACTCCTTGCCGTTAGAAATAGCTACCGAGGCCTTTGCAAGTTGTCTTCGGCCCCACATACGCCTACCAAAGGTCCGGGACCATAGGGCTCCGACATTGTCAAAAACATACCAAGAATAAGTCATTTATTTCCAGTTACAAGACTGTTAGTATTCTACCATTTACTTAAGAAATGTTTTAGTAAAATGTAACAAAAATGGTTTTAGCTAGTAAATTAGAAGTTGCTTGGTGTTTTTGAGCACAGTCAAATTCGATTGCTTTCGTATGACAGAAGCCTTTAGTCAAGTAAATTTTTAGTCAAGTTTTAACTACAAAGAATAAAAACTAAATAGTAAAAGCTCTAAAGCGTCTTCTATCCATTCATTCAGGATATATTGGCCAACATCAATCCTTGGTCAATTTTAATAACATTCTTAATCACCAATTAAGCTAGACGGCTGCTGTCAACAATCTCTTATGCCAGGCAGTTATCCCCAATTGTACCCAATTAGCGTACTAAGAAGTACCTCAAGAACTCCCCTCAGCTATCCAATCACAAAGTTAAGGTTCGAGAACACATTCGTAAGAAGTTGGCAGAAGTATCGTCACAGCGCTAATTTTCTTTTTATTTATTTTTTCTCATTATTTGTTTGCATGAACTATTTAATAGTATTCGTGTTTTAGTTTATTAATTTGAGTATATAATATTTATTTTATTGTATGTATAGTTTATATATATTTATCTTCGTATTCATTTTAATCGCGTTTCCGATTTTTCTTTTGATCCACATTGCACCTACCACTATTGTTCTTTGCATCACCCAAAGGTTGACTGGTAGAAAATGCCTAAGGCATTAAGTCCGCCTCTGTACATCTGTGTGCGTAAAGTATTAAATAAATAAATAAACCGCCTCCGCTACTACCTTGGCGCACCGCACACATATGACTTATCCGTTACTCAGCTCCACGGGGCTATAATTTGACGCCAGCGCTGTTCCTGCTAAGGTCTAGCGCCATTACTAAGGTCTGAAGCCTGTCAGTCGGAACGTGTCATTATCTGCCAATAAGGAGGTAATTACAGAGTGACAACGTTACAGTAACGTTTTTAATTTACGTTAGTGTATTTTTTGGTCCAAGCTAGCAGGTATAAATAAGTATTTAGTTTAAAATACATACTAACACTACTCTATCCCACATATTTTTGTTAGTGAGAAAATAAGTAGGTTAGTTCTGGGGTCTCTGCTGGGATCTAGGTCCACAAGTAATATGTGCGAGATTCAATATCGATAAGGTTTGGCAATTTCAATCGGAAGATAAAAATAAATAAAAAAATGTAATGAATGGTATTGCTCCTACAAGGTGGACCGATGACCTGGTGAAGGTCGCGGGTAGCCGATGGATGCGAGACGCGCAGGACCGGTCGTTGTGGCGACGCGTGGGGGAGGCCTATGTTCAGCAGTGGACGTCTTTTGGCTGATATGATGATGAATGGTATTGTATTTACAGTTCATCATTTGCCTAGCCTTTTCCCAACTATATTGGGGTCGGCTTCCAGTTAAACCGGATTCAGCTGAATACCAGTATTTTACGTGGAGCGGCTGCCTACCAGACCTCTACAACCCATTAACTGGGTAATACGGCAGTTCTTGGCAAGACTGGAGCCAGATTTACTGGCTTCTGACAATCCGTAACGACTGCCAAAGATCTACAAATGACAGCCGGGACCAACGGCTTAACGTGCTTTCCGAGGCACGGAGAAAACTCGGTATTTTAAGATGGTCACCCATCCACAGACCAACCTTCGCAAGCGTTGGTTAACCTTAAAAATCGATCATTGAACCCTTATTCAGTGTATGGAAGAGCCAGCGATTCACCCATTGAAAATGATTTCAATATAAAGGTACTTATTCCTATAAATATATCAACACTTCATATATATATATTCATACGGTTTTCAATAACAAAAATATCGATAAACGAGGAAGGGTTGTGTTCCTAAATTCTACCTGAGCGAAGCCGGGGTGTAACGCTAGTTACTCTAAAAATACTTACTCAATATCTAACAACCACCAACAAAAGTTCCATTCAAATAGAAATATCTCCATTCATAACAAAATTGTATTTCAATCCTTACTAATAATATTATACGAGTAAATGCGAAAGTAACTCTGTCTGTCTGTCTGTCTGTCGCGCTTTCGCGCTAAAACTACTGAATCGATTTAAATGAAATTTGGTACACAGATAGTAGCCTGAGAAAGGACATAGGCTACTTTTTATCTCGGAAGTATGTTCCCTAGGGACCACGCAGGCGAAGCCGCTGGCAGAAGCTAGTAGATAATAAATGCGAAAGTAACTCTGTCTGTCTGCCTGTCTGTCGCGTTTTCACGCCAAAACTACTGAACTGATTTAAATGAAATTTGGTACAGAGATAGTCTAGAGCCTGACAAAGGACATAGACTACTTTTATCCCGGGAGTATGTTTCCTAGGGACCACGCGGGCGAAGCCGCTGGCAGAAGCTAGTACACAATAACATTGTATGTTGAAGTAGCAAGCTCGTTATCCCATATTCCATAACTTGTTGAGTATGTTCTCGATAGGTTTCAATAAACGTAGTAAATGATCTGTAAGTAATTCAATACATAGGCTATTTACATAAGGGATTATAATGTTACATTGTATTGAACAACATTTACCGAAGTAAGTTCACTAAGGGCTTCAAATAAAGTTTTATAATATTTTTTGTCCCATATGTAATTGGTGCTTTTCCGCTCGTTGACTTTTTTGCTAGGCACACAGACATTTATACTAATATATAAAGCTGAAGAGTTAGTTTGTTTGTTTGCTTGAACGCGCTAATCTCAGGAACTACTGATCCGATTTAAAAAAAATATTTCAGTGTTGGATAGCCCATTTATCGAGGAAGACTAAAGGCTATATATCATCACGCTAAGAGCAATAGGAGCGGAGCAGTAATGAAAATTGTGACGCAGACGAAGTTGCGCGGGTCAGCTAGTATTATGATAACTTGACACATTTTGAGTTTGAAACCCGATGAAACAAAGTGGTTTCAAACTAAAACTACGGAGCGAGGAATGCCAAATGTAACGCTTTCATCATCATCATCATCATATCAGCCGAAAGACGTCCACTGCTGGACATAGGCCTCCCCCAAGCGTCGCCACAACGACCGCATCCATCGGCTACCCGCGACCTTCACCAGGTCATCGGTCCACCTTGTGGGAGACCTTCCAACGTTACGTCTTCCGGTACGCGGTCGCCACTCCAGAACTATTGGCCCCATCGACCATCTGTTCTGCGAGCAATAATGCTAATGTAATGCTTTGCAGAGCAATAATATTGTCATTTACAAAAGCCCTTTGTATTCCTCCGTTAAGTATCCCAGTGCAGTAACGTATTGGATCAAGTTTTTTTAAGGATGGGTAATCATCAAATGACTCCTCCCGCTCTGGGCGGAGTAGAAGTGAGTGTCAGACTCTTACTGACTAAAACTCATCCGTGTTCCTCCTAATGCCCTTTGCGTTCCAGGGCCGCGGTGACTCGTAACTCTAGCAGATTGGATCAAGTATGCACCTTCATCTAAATTTATGTTATACATATAGAAAAAGTAAAAGTCAAGTTGTATATTTGTTTAGTACGTTTGTAAAAGGTAATCTGTACGATTCGCTAAGTGAGACCTACATTTTATCCCGTAAAACAAAAATAAACACGGCCCCTGGCAAGGACGCAGAAAAACAACTAGTCTTTCATAATAGTCTGCTCATCCATTTCACATCGTACACTATAACAAATACCTACTTACCTACCCTACAATTGAATAGGCACCTAAGATCAGATACGCACACCCTACCGCGAAGATTCTTATCAACGGAGACATTAGCATGTTGATCCGGAAATAGAAAGCATGAATCCACCATAATGAATGCTAACTGAACACCTACGTGGTTTTGCATATGGAGATCTTGCTGATAAGGACCTCTTCTGTCTATTAAGAAATTTGATGCTGCACAAGTTTTGAGATAACATCTTTAGGTAACTTCTAAGGTAGACTGCCCACTGATGGTAGGAATTTACATTAGGTACATAAAAGTAAGCTTGTAAAATTCTCCATGTACTTCTAGTTATAGGGATAATACTGCCCACTAAATACATTATTTATTTACGTTCTGCGTCCATTTTTTGGGTGTCAGAACTTCATACGAGTACCTACCTACTTACCAAATTTCAACTTAATCGGTCCATTCGATTCGGAGCAAATCGGCTGTGACAGACGGACTGACAGACATAAGATCAGCAGTGCGATTCTGTTAACATGTCGAAGTGAAAGCTAGGGTGAAGTGATCACGAGCTGTCAATTCAAGTAATCAAGATCAGAAGACAGCTCACTTTGTGATCACTTCACCCAAGCCTTCAGTTCGACATGTTTACAGAATCAACCGGCAGTCAGATGAACACACGAGTAATCCTATAGGACTTCCGAACATACGGAATCTTAAAAACGTTCTTAATGTCGACCAAATAAATGGGCTTGTGTCTATCAGTCACAATTACTGGTGTTTGTTCGGCTTGAAACTCAAGGAATTAAAACAACCTTAAATCTATTCCCCTAACGAAAGCCCCGTAATTTCCTAAAGTTAATTTCCATAGAGACTAACAGATAACTAGAAAATAAGATTACAGGTATTACGAAGCACTCAATATGCAGATTACATTGGAACGAGCGGTAATCGGAAGACTTATGTCTTCACCGATCGAGTTAACTCCACTATTACTTAACCGATAGTTAATAAAGACGTTAAATCTTTAACTGTAATGAGTACAGCTTCTGTTTTACCGTTAGAGGTCGTAGTGGTAATGAAAAGAGGAAGAAATGGTGTTTTAATGCTGATTTGTACGGCGGCGGGTTGGTAATGGAAAACAACTGTTTTGAAGGTTCCGGTATTAGAAAACAAGTGTTATTTTTTCCGAACGTTCAGTAGAATAGAATACTCTTTATTATGTACACCATATAAGTAACAGAAAAGATACATAAGGAAAATATAACATAGGGTGACACAATGGACGGCCTTATCGCTAAAAGCGATCTTTTCAAGACAACCTTTGGATAACGACAACCTTGCCTTGCCTTGCCTCGGTGTTCTTATAATAACGCGTTTAGGACGCTGGTGGGGCTGCCCCGCTTCTGTAGTGCAGTCGTCGGGGATGTTCGCAGATGCGCATGTAGATTGTTTTTACACAACAGTGCGTAAAAGGTGCGCTTCCCTGGTGCGCAGGGTGTGGGGCAGCACCAACAGTATCCTAAGCATGATCGCTAGTCGCCTGGGCCCCAAGTCTGCTATTACAATAGTGTCAGAATGGTCTATCATTGATTTCATAGTGGTTGATTTTGACAAGATTCTATGCCATTTCTTTCAATGGAGTGTCAGTGGTTGACCACTGGATATAAAAGCGTCATTATGACTTTCCAGTGGTCAACCACTGACATGACCATTCTGACACTATTGTTATAGGTAGCAGACTTGGGGCCCTAGACTGTGTTTATGAGGGTCGCTGTTGTGGAATCACTCATTATTTGATCCACCGTTATTTGTTGTGTTGTTTGTTTTTATCAGTGTGTACCAAGTTACCAACATAGTTAACGACACGGTTGGCGCAGTGGTTGAGCGATCGACTGCTACGCTGCGTGTCGCGGGTTCGATTCCCACACGGAACAAATATTTGTATGGCCCACAGATAGTTATACGGGTCTGGCTGTTTATGTATGTTACTATGTATGTTTGTGAACGCACCCACGGTTCCTAGAGGGGAGAAATTTTTACAGTTTTTGAGTCTTGATACTTGATTAAAGATAAATTCTATTCTATATGAAAAAAGGGAACCCTTATAGGATCAGTCTGTCTGGCCGTCTGTCTCAGTCAGTCAATTTCCTCCAAATGTACTGAACCGATTTATTTAATTTTTTTTAAGTCTAGTTTAACTTCATCAAAACATCAGTTACGGTAACTAAAATAGTCCGTAAAAGATTTTTCAAAGAAAAATTTCAATGAAACACGTTGAAAAACTCTATCAAAAATAACGAGCGAATTAGTCCTCAAATCCAAAGAAATGGATAAAAAAGCAAAAGCTGAAATGGAGAAATATAAATGAAATACAGCGACATATTAAAAGGATTTTTCGATAAGGAAAGACTTAAATAACATTTTGGAAAGGGAAATACGTTTCACTTTTTCATTGCTTAGCTAAATTAAGATAAAAAGAAAATCCGTTACATGTTTTTTGTTTAATGTTTTTTTTTTTCCTTTGTCTTTAATTTTGACGTTTCAATATACTGTTGCTAAGCAGGTTGGGTACGTTTATATATTACTAGCTTTTACCAGCGGCTTTGCCCGAACCTGACCGAAATGGAAAGCCTATGTGCTATTCCAGATGATAACCTTTCTCTGTTCTAAATTTCATCCAGATCCGTACAGATACATTGCGTGTAAGTCTAATTTATAATCTAACTAGCTTCTGCCAGCGGCTTCGCCCGCATGGTCCCTAGGGAACATATTCCCGAGGCAAAAAGTAGCCCATGTCCTTTCTCAGGCTCTAGACTATCTGTGTACCAAATTTTATTTAAATCGGTTCAGTAGTTTTGGCGTGAAAGCGAGACAGACAGACAAGAGTTACTTTCGCATTTATAATATTAGTAACGATTCTCATATCAATTATTATTTAACTTTTATCTTGTTCACTCGTTTATGATCTAATTTATTTCACGTTTTATTCACTTGTATTTTTATGAATTTTTCGTAATTTAATAATTAATGGTTTTACCACTGTTTTTTGTGCTAGCGGTGTTAACCTATAATTAATTGTTGCACCCGCAATTGTATCCTATTATAAATAACTAGCTTCTGCCAGCGGCTTCGCCCGCGTGGTCCCTAGGGAACATACTCCCGGGAGAAAAAGTAGCCTATGTCCTTTCTCAGGCTCTAGACTATCTGTGTACCAAATTTCATTTAAATCGGTTCAGTAGTTTTGGCGTGAAAGCGCGACAGACAGACAGAGTTACTTTCGGAAGTAAGGATTAGTAAGGATATATATTAGTAAGGATAGTAAGGATTAGTAAGGATAAGCTGCTAATGTACTGATGTAAACAATTGTGGTTAACCTGAATATAATAAATAAATTCTGGCGTGATTGAGTGACAAACTTCAATACACGAACATGCAAAATTTAGACTATGTTTATATTTTTGTATGTTAAAAAATGTTTCGAATTTTGAAAAGTCGTAGAACAAATGTTGTTCAGGGTCATGATACGAAGTCGGGATTAAGAGGTTATTTCGGGTATTTTTTCAATTTTCCTGTATATGCAGGAGTTAGGATTAGTCAGAATATTACGAACTTCTATTTACCTTCTTTTCCTCTCCGAATCTTAAACATTCGCAACTACAAAACCTACTTAACTTTAAAATTGATTCTACGCATTCATTACATACTGTAGTATCATAACACAAAATAAGTTTCTATCTTTAAATGTAATTCGAAACTAAACAAATCAAATACTAATTCAGTTCGTTAACTCTGTCTTCTGGAAATCCAATTAGAAAGACAAACTCACCTGTCGTCCAAATTCTCCAATCTAACGTAATTCATCGTCACTTCACATTTAAGTAAAACCAACACGATTTTATACATCAAACAATATTACTCCTGAAACACTAATATTCCTAAAAGAAACCCAACTAAGTCCGACCACGAACATGGACATAATACGATTTCCAACAAAAAAATATCGACTCCTGCGCAAGGAAGCGAGACAACGGACACCGCACCTTCCCCTGTCATAATGGTGGGACCACACGACACGACACAGACTTCCATAAACTTCTACAGAGCTTGTCTGTGCAACACAGCAATGCAGAGAAATGTTGGACGGTAGAAAAGTGGAGCACGCATGGTAAGGCTACGTATTTATTGGAGCCATAAAACTGATTGTTTATGAACATATCAATGGTGTTATTTGAACTGCCGAAAATATATGTTTTAAATCACCAGGACTTTTCCAGCTTTATAATATAAACTAGTTGACCCACGCAACTTCGTCTGCTCCGCTCCTATTGATCTTAGCGTGATGTTATAAGTGTTAGCCTATAGGCTTCCTCGAGAGATGGGCTATCTAACACTGAAAGAACTTTTCAAATCGGACCAGTAGTTCCTGAGATTAGCGCGTTCAAGCAAACAAACAAACTCTTCAGCTTTATATATTAAGTATATAGATACAAATTGAATTTATACATTGGACATTTAATGAAAAACAAAGTGTGAAGTAACAAAAAGACTGCGCAAACATTCTGTCGACATGTTTGCATACAATGCTTTACTGTGCAGACTTCATACGAAAGTCTGTATTGTGTGCACCCACCATAAAGGTCTCCATCGATTTGAAAAATTCTTCGTCTCGCTCTAACTTGTAGTGTAAGAAAAGGATAGTTCTTGTTCGAATTAAGTGAGGAGTTACTGGAGTCAATGGGGACCTGAAGGCAGTCGATATGGAGTTGATAAACAAGTATGGAAGCATTCGATGAGAATACGAACCTATCGGGATAGGGTTCTGTTTTTTTCTGTTTTTTGGATTGTCAAACATAATTCAATAAGTAATTATGTTCTGTAAAAAGAAAACGATAAAGGCACGTATTAATTCAAACTAGATTTTTTGGAAAAAAATCATTGCTCTAGCAGCATTATCCACGAAGAAAACAGCGGAATGCTTTTGTATGGAGAAAGGCCCAAGAGTTACCGGCTAGAGTCCCATATTAAAATAAACTCGTAACGATCTTTTTAAACTTCGCTAAACCAGCAACAGCACTCGGGGAGCTTACAAGCCCGTTACAAGCGAGTTCGGAGTCGGACACAGTCGGCTGCACATCGGCGCATGCGCAACAGGTGGACTGCGCGGGAGTGGCTCGGCGACAGCTGCTGGATTATAACGAACTTTTGCATGAGGACGGAGAAATGGAGAAAGTTTGCATTAAATATGGTAATTGTTAGACTGGTATCTTTTCTTTTTCAGGGTTCCGTACCCACAGGGAACCAACGGAACACTATTACTAAGCCTCCGCTGTCCGTCCGTCCGTCCGTCTGGCTGTCAACAGGCTATATCTCAAGGACCGTAATAGGTAGACAGTTCAAATTTTCACGGAATATGTATTTCTGTTGCCGCTAAAACAACAAATAAAAAAATACGATGGTACGGAAGCCTTCATGCGCGAATCCGATTCGCACTTGGCCGGGTTTTTTTTCTTTAGTTTTTTAAGAAAATACTTTTTTTTTACTATTTATAGGCTCGCGTTTGAGCACTATCTCACCTGACGCTTGCCTAGAAGTAACCTATTCACTCTTGACTTAAATACTCCCAGGTTATAGCTATCAGGAAACACAAACTCCGGCAGGCAGGGAATTCCACTCCTTAGCTGTGCGCACTATAAATGTGTTCCCAAAACGTTTAGTGCGTGTGGGTGGGATGTCCACCATGTACCGGTGGCGCATCGCCGTTCGTCTTGTGGTACTATAAGTACCCACCACATAATATCAAAATGAGTTATCGAACGAGAAAACTGATAGACGCTGACAGATGTTTACAAAGTTTTGAACGAATAATGATAACGTCGTACTAATATGAAAGACTAGTTGACCCACGCGACTTCGTCTGCTCCGCTCCTATTGGTCTTAGCGTGCTGTTATATAGCCTATAGCCGTCCTCGATAAATGTGCTATCTAACACTGAAATACTTTTTCAAATCGGACCAGTAGTTCCTGAGATTAGCGCGTTCAAGCAAACAAACAAACTCTTCAGCTTTATATATTAGTATAGATTAAAGTATTAAAGTAAACAACGTGTAACAGAATAAACGCAAAACCTCTTAAGGGGGCATTGTACTCATCATTATGAACAACTTTGACTGAGGGACCAATACCGAAATCGCGAAAAAAAAAATCAGCAGTTCAGTACATTTTGTCGAGTTATGCGCACGTATGAGACAGTCGATTTTTTTCCCTATTTCAGTGTTGGTCCCATAGTGAAAGTTGGTCATAATGATGAGTTCAATGACCCCTAAAGAGGTATTGCGTTTATTCTGTAACAGGTTGTAGATAGCACCTTCTTCTTCTTTCTGAAGGAGTCTGGTAAGTATTGCCTCCTTAAAATTCCAAGTCGAACCAAGTTATGATCCTTCAAAGTGACCCAAAAATACACAGCAACTCCCTAGGTATAACTTCATAGATATTCATAAGACTTATGAAATTTTATTAGGATTTAAAATAATTAAAATCAAATTGTTATTAGGATTTATCTGTTACAAAATTGAAATAAAATATATACTTATTTTATTAATATCATAGTACCTACTCTTAAGTTATTAGAAGACGATAATTTCTTTTTCAGATTAAATTCAATCTATTTTGCAATCATAGCTATCTAACGAAGTTTGTTGCAAATACTAGAATTTAGCGAACCATTTAAATTCTCAATTTCAGTTTCAGTCTTTAAAACAAGAAATTAAATCTAGGTTGGATCCATTTCAGTCTCGAGACACTTCACAGATGTCCAATCAAAAGTTTGAAATCAAAATGTTGTTTGAATCACATCAGTTGCAAAAATTTGATTAGTATTAGATTTAAGCGTTGTCCCTGAGCAGATTAAACAGTTTATCTATGACGATTTTTTTTTAAGGACGTAATTACTTAAACGTAGTTACCGATTTCCGATTTTAAGTAGACACTAACTTAGTCATTGAGGCCTATTTCAAGCAGTGGACGTCTTTCAACTGATAAAAAAATAATAATTTAGTAGTATAAAAAGACTGGATACTGGTAACTAACAAAGATACTATAAATCAATCGTCAAAATTAATTAACCTCTGATTCCTGAATTAAGAATTTACCTCTGGCAATAAGGTAGAGTTTGACACATTCCCAAATGTCTACTTAATTTTTTAAAACCAGAGAGCATATTCTACTATTTTTAAAAACAACGTTTGTACGCATTCGCAGGACTGTCCCAAACTGTCAAAAAAGCCATTACGAGGAAATACTGGCAGCGAGACTTTGTATGTAAAAAGTCATAATTCGAGGTTTGGCTCTCGATTGTTTCCTCCTCCAATAATGGACCGATTTAAAAGATATTTTAAAAACTGAATAAGAAGGATATATACTGTTTCCCTATGTTTTCCTTTTTGACGATATATTAACCGTATAAGCACAAGAACCCTTTTTTTTAAGGATGGGAAGTCATCAAATGACTCCTCCCGCTCTGGGTGAAGCAGAAGGGAGTGTCAGACTCTTACTGACTAAAACCCATGCATGTTCCTCCTAATGCCCTTTGCGTTCCAGAGCTGCGGTGACTCTTTCGAACAAATTCCGCAACCCCGGCAGGCACTGGCCCTGGCGGGCCTCGTCTTTTACGCTGACAGCTCTTTGAGGCGCCCGTGGAACACAGCACGCCGTCGACCCGGGCCTGGGGGGCTACTCTCTAACGAAATCCGTAGTTTCGGGCTTAGTTGCGGGCGGGCGTATTCTACTCCGTATCACCTACAGACTTACGATTAGTCCCGAACCCGAACTGAGAATGAATGACAACACGATTTCACAGTAACTGTTCTCAGTGGTTAGGTGATACGGAGTAGAAAATGCCCGCCCGCAACTAAGCCCGAAACTACGGATTTCGTTAGAGAGTAGCCCCCCTGGTTCTGATCGGACGGCGAGCCACCCAATGCTCGCTGTCCGCAGGCCCGCGCTTACGGTGGCCGGGAATCGCCCTGCGACTCCGTCTTCTTCTGTTGCAGCGGGTGGGGCGTGAGGTTTCCCTCTCTCTCACGCGTTTGGCCTCCTCGAACACCACGAGCCAAACCTGGAATTATGACTTTTTCCATACAAAATCTGTCCGCCCGCATTTCCTCGTAATAATTTCCCTACGATTTTGACAGATTGCGACTGAGTTGCGAATGAATTAGCACTCAAGACCATATATAAAAAACCCAAGATACACACTCAGCATCTCAAAAACGTCCGCAAAAAACAAGCGTAGTTTCAAACAGTCTCGCATCGCTCGCCATACTGCACTGCTTTGTAAAAACAACTTTAAGCGATCCGTGTAAGGTTGAATTTGCAAAAAAAAATGTTTATAATATAACTACACACAAATCACACATGACACTTGATACATGTCAGTTTTTGACGACAGTTTCGAGTGTTGCATTTGTTCGAGACTGCATCTTGGGTTTTTATATATCAATGCTCAAGACTAAATAATTTGACAACAGTCTGCTTTTAAGTACATTATGCATCTCACAGGAGATAAGTCAATTTATTTACAAGGTCACAAACAAAAGTTGTTACGTCAGGTCGGGAAAAATCACCTACCGAACGTGTTGATAAACTGAAATTAAATTATATTCTGCTACGTTGTTGGGTTATTTAATATTCTTGACGTTTCATAAAATTGCTGCAAGATTATACAACAATACTTAATATTAAACCCTCGAGAAATTCAAAGGACGCTAAGCTTAGGAAACATTTCAGAATAAATGTTTCCTACTTTGATGGCCGATTCAATGTAATCCCCAAGGAAGACTATTAAGAGTCCCATTGTATTTTATTACAAAGGATTAGAGTCTACAATGGCGTGGCAAGATGGCATAATGAAAACTTAATAAGGTTTGCCGAGTGTCGTTTTTCCCACAAAATGGGAATTTCCCCTTATTGTGGCTGTTTATTGTAAAATGGCGATCAATATAATATGGGGTGAGGGGTTGTGGATATTTACATAACAGGTGTACAATGTTCATTACATTACATATTTATGTAACAGCGTTCCTGTTATATTTATTTCATGGCACCGTTATGTGACAGTTTCATGAATGCATCAACGAAGATAGTTTTCCTGAAGGCAATTCATCATCATCATATCAGCCGAAAGACGTCCACTGCTGGACATAAGGCCTCCCCCAAAAGGGGGGTTTGCCATAATCGCCACGCTTGGCAGGCGGGTTGGCGATCGCAGTGTATGGTGTTGAGTTTTACAGAGAACGCTGCTGCCCATTCGCTGGTGAGTCCCTTAGTCACCTCTTACGACACCCACGGGAAGTGATGGGATGGTATTATAGTTTTTCCGGTACCATACGGCACCAGCCGACACCATACGGCAAAAAACAATTGCCAGATTTGCTAGATGCCAATTGCCACATTTCAAATTTGGAAAATCGTGCTAAAAGTAAACCAGTGAAATGAAGACACTTTTTTCATACAATATTTTATAATCCTCAAGGCCTATCGTGTTTTAACCATAAGGTTATACCATTGAGGTAAGGAGGCTTCCCGGACTAGCTCATTAAAATGGAGGATGGATGGATTAAGGATATATTATTATGAGTTAAAGACTAGATCCGAAATAGAAATTATGCATTTTCATTGAGAAGTAGCCTCTAAGACAAAAGCCTATAAGACTAGCTGAACCGCGCAACTTCGTCTGCGTCACAATTTTCATTACTGTTCCGCTCCTATTGGTCTTAGCGTGATGATAGCCTATAGCCTTCCTCGATAAACGGGCTATCTAACACTGAAATCATTTTTCAAATCGGACCAGTAGTTCCTGAGATTAGCGCGTTCAAGCAAACAAACAAACTCTTCAGCTTTATATATTAGTATAGATACATTTGTATGAAGGACAGTATTTTGCCAACAGTATTCTAAGTGTTTCGACAGTATTTTGCCAACAGTATTCTAAGTGTTTCGGTGAATCGGTGGGAATCCCCGATGTTGCGGAGGTGGATGCGGCTCCACGCTGAATGTTAATTGTATATTTTTATCTTTTTCTGTACCCAACTAACACTATAGACTCCGGTCTGAAATAAAAACATTCTATTCTATTCTTGGCTATAACTCGATGGGGTAAACACATCTGTTCCCGCGCCTTCTGTCTGTAAACGCAATAAACTCTAAACCTACCCAACTCTGCTACCCGTACAAAGCTGGGGCAGGTTGCAAGTTGCATTATATAAAACGCTAAAGCCCATAAACACCACACTTTCATACGTTAACACCACAAACAGCTGTACTTGCTCGCGAACACAATACCCCGAGGCAGCGCCGGCGCCGCCGGAAGCCAGCTGACACAAGTTGTGGCTTCCGGCCGACTGCAGCTGATAACAGGCTGTAGTACAAGGTACACACTGTTATCATGATGTCCGTATTTTATCAGGAGAGAGATAATTAAGTTTTGTAGTTAGTTGTGCAATGGTTGAAAGGATCAATCTATACTAATATTTTAAAGTTCGTATATAAAGATCTAATGAATCGATTTTGAAAATTCTTTTACCAATACAAAGCTACGTAATTTGTGAGTGTCTTAGGCTATAGATATATTAACCCGAAAAATACCGCCCAACGAATTGGACACAGGTCAGCTAATTTTAAATAAGTAAATTATTTTCCGAAACTTCTAGAGTGGCGACCGCGTACAGGAAGACGCAGCGTTGGAAGGCCTTCCACAAGGTGGACCGATGACCTGGTGAGAGTCGCGGGTAGCCGATGGATGCGAGACGCGCAGGACCGGTTGTTGTGGTGACACTCGGGGGAGGCCCAGCAGTGGACTTCTTTCAGCTGGCCTATCGCCTAGGACTTCTTTTGCCTAATATGAGGATGATGATAGTAAAGTTATTAAATATTTAGCAAAAATATGAACACTGATGTAGAGCTACTACAAGAATAACGAGGTCTGACCATTAATTACTATTGAGCAAGAATTCGTCCCCGTCCAGTAAACCTGGATAATCCTGTATCTTGAAGAACAGTTTTCTGTAGACAGATTCGCACAATTTTGAAATTCATAGTTGTGCACTCATTTTGAAAACGGTATTCTGTTTTTTTTTTAAATACAGTTTTAAGACACACAGTATTATCACAGAATTACGTTTTCACTCACAAAACTGCTGACTTTTCGCATTATGAGTCAATTGAGAAACGAGCCAAGAGGATCATCGGTAATGACAGGCTCGTCGAGTCGAAGCTCCAAAGCCTTGAGCATCGACGCCGAGTTGCTGGCCTGTCGGTTTTCTATCGCTTGCATTTTGGGGAGTGTGCGACGGAATTGCATGATTTAATTCCGCCAAGCCCGTTCCATCATCGGACCACAAGACGAACGGCGATGCGCCACCGGTACATGGTGGACATCCCACCCACACGCACTAAACGTTTTGGGAACACATTCATAGTGCGTACAGCTAAGGAGTGGAATTCCCTGCCAGAGTCTGTGTTTCCAGATAGCTACAACCTGGGAGTCTTTAAGACAAGAGTGAATAGGTTGCTTCTAGGCAAACATGCTCCATCTTCGACCGCATCATCGCTTACCATCAGGTGAGATTGTGGTCAAACGTATGCCTACATATAGTAAAAAAAAAAAAAGTAGAAATTATTCAGTTGCAATTACGTTTATTTTAGGGTTTATTATTAATTTTTTAGTGAACATTTATTAAATTTTCTTTTCTTATGAACTATGGTTTATTTTGGTAGATATAAATTTTACGTAATAATATTAATGTATTAAGGAGAAATTTACAGTTAATTCTGATCGTTTTTAGTAGTTTTATGGGTTTGAAAAGGTTTTTTTTTTTTGATATTCCATTCTTATTTCAAATTTTGAAATGTTATGATATATTTTTCATTTCATTTGGTTAGTACAGTAGTTACTAGTTACAATCTACGAGCTCAAAAAAGTGCCGTCGCGCTTTACATGAGAAACTTACTTCGGAATTTTGGCTTTACAAATAGATAAGAGAAAAATACAAAAAGTGAGGCCGCTATGTTCAATACTAATAACTATTCTCAACTACCCAATAAGCCAAAGTTGTCTGAATATTTCAGTTTCTGAGAATAAGAAAGCCAAAGTTAGTCATTTTACGCAAAAAACACAGTCAAATTGTAAAAGGCCTCTTAAATGAAAAACTAAACATTTCCTGAGCTTCTGCATATCTAATCCCCGTTAGCGTGAATATGATATCCCTTGTCATGTCTCGTTACCAAAGGTTTAGGTACTAAAAGTACCTACGCACGTATACATACATTTAATTTTAATTCGGCTTCATCATTTATCAGCTGAAAGACGTCCACTGCTGGACATAGGGCTCCCCCAAGCGTCGCCACAACGACCGGTCCCGTACGTCTCGCATCCATCGGCTACCCGCGACCTTTACCAGGTCATCGGTCCACCTTGTGGGAGGCCTTCCAACGTTGCGTCTTCCGGTACGCGGTCGCCACTTCAGAACTTTTTCAGCCCCATCGACCATCTGTTCTGCGAGCAATGTGGCCTGCCCACTGCCACTTTAGTTTGGCGATCTTTTGGGCTATGTAGGTAACCTTGGTTCTCTTGCGGATATCATCATTCCTGATTCGATCACGCAAGGAAATTCCAAGCATTGACCTCTCCATTGCCCTTTGAGACATATGTATATCTATCAAAATTGGGCTTAGCCCAATAAAACGATCAACTTATCAAATATTTTCTTTAGAAAAGAATAATAAAAAGTAAAAAGAATCAAATCAACTGTAAAAATGTCGCGTTCAAAGCAAATTCGAGTAGGAAAGTTAGGTACTTCACAAAGTACTTAAAACTTTTTGAGCTTATTCAAGACACGCTTTTTCATGCGGTTTTCCTCCTGTGGTTATTTCTGCAGAAATCGTGAACCTTCCGAGAGAAAACGATTTCAAAAACAATATTTTATTTCTGGTGTTAGACTCTAGCTTCTAACGTGCTTCTAAGAGGACATTACATTATTGGTCGTTTTCTATGTAGAAGAACCGGTTAGAAAATTTCCTCTTTAATAAATCCTACTTCTCTATCCTTACTTCCTTATCCTTACTAATATTATAAATGCGAAAGTAACTCTATCTGTCTGTCTGTCGCGTTTTCACGACAAAACTACTTTACTGATTTAAATAAAATTTGGTACAGAAATAGTCTAGAGCCTGAGAAAGGATATTGACTACTTTATATCCCGGGACTATGCTCCCTAGGGACCACGCGGGCGAAGCCGCTGACAGAAGCTAGTCTTAAATAAAATGCCAATGGCTCATAGCGGATTAGCACAAACATAATTGTTTTTATTGTAATTCACAACACTGGTGTAAAACCACGTCTGATTGGCATGTACTAGACGTGAATCTACCATTTAAAGAAGCCACTTACTATTTAAAAACTTTATAAATTACTAGCTGACCCGCGCAACTTCATCTGCGTCACAATTTTCATTACTGCTCCGCTCCTATTGGTATTATCGTGATGATACATAGCCTATAGCCTTCCTCGATAAATGGGCTATCTAACACTGAAATATTTTTTCAAATCGGACCAGTAGTTCTTGAGATTAGCGCGTTCAAGCAAACAAACAAACAAATTCTTCAGCTTTATATATTAGTACCAGCTGACCCGCGCAACTTCGTCCACGTCACATTTTTCATTACTGCTCCGCTCCTATTGGTCTTAGCGTGATGATATATAGCCTATAGCCTTCCTCGATAAATGGGCTATCTGACACTGAAAGAATTTTTCAAATCGGACCAGTAGTTCCCGAGATTAGCGCGTTCAAGCAAACAAACAAATAAACTCTTCAGCTTTATATATTAGTATAGAAGTATAGATTAGTATAGATATAGATTAACTTTTTCATAGATGATCTTACTACTATATAAATGCAAAGTTTGGATGAATGTTTGTAACTCCAATCACGACGGATCGGCTGAACGGATCTGGATGACATTTGGCACAGAAATAAATTATTGTCTGGAAAAAAACATTTAAAGACTTTTATCCCGGGATGATGTTCCCTTAGGACTATTTCTGCGGGTCCAAATAGGCCACTTTAGCAGAATTATATTAAAATCATAATATTAACCACACAACAATCTGTCAAATTTCATTTTCATCTTTATCGCTAACGCATTAGGTTCAAGGTTGATTGGGAAAATTTGACAGTGACGGGCAGCGTGATGTGCTTTCTGATTCTGCTAGTGGCCTTTTTAAACCCGCTGACATTCAACAGGGCTAAACCGCTAGCAAAGGCTAGTATATAACGAGGAGACAAACAAACATACAATTTTCCCTCTACGTATTTTATAACACATACATACATAGGTACACACATACATATGTATTTTTTATATGTCTGGCTGTAAAATATATGTACAACATTTACTAGATTTAAATCTGAAATGAACATTTAAAATAAGCCACTTGCTATTAAAAAATCTTTAAAACCAATTAACTGTTTCATAGACCATGCCAAAGATTCGAGAAGGAAGAAATAAAATAAAATAAATTCCTAACAAACAAGCATATAATTTTACCTCTACATAATTTTAGTAGACTCAAGTATTTTCTCCAGAGATGTTTAAAACTTTGCTTTTGGTTTTCAAAGCTGTCCAACAAACAGAAAGTAAGCGAGGTCTAAGTTTAGTCATTACATTAGGAGTTTTAGGACTATCAAACTAAGTTCATTTGTTGTCAAGTATTTAGGCTCCATCATGACGCTATTAAAATACCAACGCTTGGAGTTTTGGTACTTATTGTTACAGTAGGGGAGGCATTGATGCTAAATGTGGATTTACTCGAGCGTCGTGGGGACCTTTTACATTTTGTAGTTTAGATGATAAAAAGAATAAAAGGTTCTGTAATGTTTCTCCGTTCAGTGGTGGGGGAAGCGTCCACAGATTTTCAAAAATGTAAAAAAATCAGTAACATGGACATACTCGAGCGTGTCAAATGTTGATAGTTTAGATGCCTCAACGTGTCTCTATGTCTGTGTTTTTTTTACTAATCTGATCAATTGCCCTAGACGTTTGACCCTATGTCCAGGGCTCAGGTATTGTGGGAGTACTTAACAAGGTGCAAGGTTGCCCCTTATGTTATTCTGATGCGCTCGAGTAAATCCCGAAATCCCCGCTTGGGCTCCCCTACTATTAGTTACTTGAGCGGTTTTTGTTTGGTGGTTCTACAAAAACTAATTGTAGTTGAGAAGTGTCCAAAAATTGCTTGTCATGATAGTGACACCTTTAGGGTGCCTGTCCATCTGCGCGGAGCGGAGAAGAAATAACCAATCAAGTCAGTCAAAATGTCAGTGACTCACGGGGTGCGCAGATTTTATGCAATTCCATTGGTTAAAATTTCTGTTTCTCCGCTCCGCTGCCTCGCTCCGCTGTAATGGACAAGCACCCTTGAAGGCATTCTGAATGTTCTGTCTGTGTATTTCTGGGCTCTTTAGGGCTAAACGAACGGGGATGAAACTTGGCAAAGGCTATTTTGCTAAAGAGAAGAAAAATTGGCTGAAAGACTGGAAAATATGTACATAAAAAATACAATTAATTATTCTACCATCACCAACCCAACATAACTAACTTAACATCGCGTCGATCAACAGAATAACGTCTGTTTTCGCGATCAAAATTATAACAAAACAACTCGCTTAAAACTAACTTATTGCTGCTTTGAACTTGTTTCAAGACACCAATATCGGCCATTTTGGAAGTTCTTATACAGGGCCCGATCTACGTATTAAGCCACTCCGGGCAAGCACAATATTTGCCACCCTTTACGATGAAACCTTATAGGAGGGCAAGTGATTCGACGGGGGAGGTTTTTTAAAAAAAAATGCGTTGTTTGGCGGTTGGACTGGATAAAGATTTCGAGCAAAATTTGAGCACTATGCTTCGGATACTTTATATTTTCTAATGAAACTTTGAGCTGTCAGTTCAGAAGTTTAAAATCTATAATGGAATAGGCAGAATAGAGTATTTTATTTACTGAACAAATCTAATTAGTCCGTCAGAAAGATTTCCAAAAAATATTGGACACGTATTTTATCTTTTTTTCATGTAAACTACAAATAAAGGCGATACTACAAATAAACTCGTATGTCGTCACGAGACTAAATAGAATAATATTTTTTTTTACTATTGATAGGCTCGCGTTTGACCACTACCTCACCTGATGGTAAGCGATGATGTGGTCGAAGATGGAGCACGCTTGCCTAGAATTAACCTATTCACTCTTGACTTAAAGACTCCCAGGTTGTAGCTATCAGGAAACACAGACTCCGGCAGGGAATTCCACTCCTTATTAATTGTTATCTTTCTATCTAGTTAAATACCCACCCTATTATGCGTCGCCTACTTTTGCCTACTTTTTAGTAGGCATTACCCCCTCAATTTAGCCGCTCTGAGCATTGGCCCGGTTCGCCCCCTCCCTAGATCGGGCCCTGGTCTTATAAAGTTCCAAACAATAACAAAACTTCGGCCTCAATAAGACACTAATTGGCGATCGAAAACTCCCACGATTTTGATCGAAAGAAGACCGAAGTTTTGTAGGTTAAAGATTAATGTTACAGACGAAAACTCTTAGTATCTAACTGCCAAAGAAATGTGATGAATTAGGATGAGGGAAGACGTTTGATACGTTATTTACTATTGGGCCAAAATCCTGAGGTTTTTCATTATTTTCGAGGTATTTTTAGGGTTCAGAAAATTGAAAAAATATAAAGTATGAGGCTGGCTGGCTGTATGTTTGTCCGTCTGTATCTTTCAGCCTAGTTACTCCTAATCTACTGGACCGAACTCTTTGCACGCGAGACGGTCTCGCACTGTTAGAGCTCTCATTGTAACGAGAGGTAGGAACTATTCTGGACTAATTAAAACACTCTTTTAACTTCCCAAAAATGTTATCCTTTTCTTCAGTTTTCATCCCACCGTCATTATTCCTATTTCAGTTTCATTAAGATCTTTTATTTCGCATTAGTATTAATATCACAAGATCCATTACAAGCATTCACAATATCACTTCCATTTATATTGTTCTTGTAATATCATCACTAACCTAATACATCAAGGAATCTAATTGGATCCATCTCAAATATTACCAAGATATCTTTTATTCAGCCATTAATACAATAAAATACGAGATAGCGATCGTCTTGTGATAAATCTATGCGTCCAAACTAATAAAATAAAATATAAAAAAGGAAGATAAATATACAAAAATGGTTTGTTTGTATGTTTTCTTTGTAGGACATACCTGTTGCGGAATTGTCCGAAAGTGCTACTTTGGCTCTGGAACGCAAAGGGCATTCGGCAAAAGGACGTACATAACCATCTCTGGAAGTCATCACCATCATATAAGCCGAAAGACGTCCTGTACGTCCCGCATCCATCGGCTACTCGATGATGAATTTTCAAAGCGCGGGAAATGCTATTGACCAATCGGCACGCTCCACGGAACGCGCTTCTTTTTCCTGTACCGCTATTGGTCGGTAGCTGCCGCCATTTTAGCGCGCGTCGCGTGGCATGCACGTGACTTGCGAGTGAGACGGAATTAACAGCTGCAGTGCATTATGAACCTTATAGTAGTGATATAAAGTTGATTGTAAGTTTGCTTTCTTTCCTTAATCTTCGGGGCCATACTTTCTTTTCTGTGCAAACGAAGATTCACGACGCGCCTTATCAGTTGGGTACCACTGTACTTTAGTCTATCTCTAGAAGTGGTAAACCTATATTGATTAAAAGTAACCAGAAAAATACACGATTCTTATATGAGACTGCGAGAGCGAAGCCGTGCAAAAACACTAGTTAATACAATAAAATACGAGTTAGGATCTCGAGAAGATTAATCTTTCCATTTCGTAATATTAGGAAGTTGGCTACATGTGTGGAAAAACTCGCACTAGTGAGATTATTATTTTCTTGTCAAGGAAATTGATGTTATGTCATGAAAATTGTTTGCGCGGATATTTTGTGGTGTGGGCTAAGAATATAGACGTAATCGATTACTTAGGATTTTGTTGTGATACAAAAATCTAGAATGTTTTAAAAATTACTTAAAGCTTGAGAGTTAAATGAAAAGAAACCGGCCAAGTGCGAGCTGGACTAGCACAGGAAGGGTTCCGTATCATAAACCGAAAATAAACCCTTTCTTCTGTAGCCCTTCATTTTTGGATTCCGTACCCGTAGGGTAACCAACGGAACCCTACTACTAAGCCTCCGCTTTCCGTCCGTCCGTCTGTCTGTCAGCGGGCTGTGTCTCAAGAACCGTAAAAGATAGAAACTTGAAATTTTCACAATTTGTGTATTTCTATTGCCGCTATAACAACAAATAATAAACATTATAGAACGGAACCATTCGTGTGCGAGACCGACTCGCACTTGGCCGGTATTTTTATTTAATTTTTACTATTTGTTTTAATAGCAGCAATAGAAATACACTCTACACAAAATGTCCACTGTTTGTGTCTACATAATTACGTAGGTAGCGGAGCAGAATAACGGAAAAATGTAAACCAATGGAATTGCATAAAATCTCCGTGGAACGGAGGTCACTGACAATTTGACTGACATGATTGGTTAATATTTATCCGTTTCTCCGCTCCGCTGCCTGGCTCGCTCGCAATGGACAGGCACCCTTATCCCGGAAAGTTCACGTGTCACGGTATCTAGAAACCGCGAGAAAATGTATGTCAATAATATGCTCACAAAACACTATACCGACTGTACGAATAACCCTCGTGTTTTAAGGATGGGAAATCATCAATGACTCTGTACGAATAACCCTCGTGTTTTAAGGATGGATGGGAAATCATCAATGACTCTGTACGTATAACCCTGCTGTTTTAAGGATGGGAAATCATCAATGACTCTGTACGAATAACCCTCGTGTTTTAAGGATGGATGGGAAATCATCAATGACTCTGTACGAATAACCCTCGTGTTTTAAGGATGGGAAATCATCAATGACTCTGTACGAATAACCCTCGTGTTTTAAGGATGGGAAATCATCAATGACTCTGTACGAATAACCCTCGTGTTTTAAGGATGGGAAATCATCAATGACTCTGTACGAATAACCCTCGTGTTTTAAGGATGGGAAATCATCAATGACTCTGTACGAATAACCCTCGTGTTTTAAGGATGGGAAATCATCAATGACTCTGTACGAATAACCCTCGTGTTTTAAGGATGGGAAATCATCAATGACTCTGTACGAATAACCCTCGTGTTTTAAGGATGGGAAATCATCAATGACTCCTTCCGCTCGCGCGCTCTGGGCGGAGCAGCTAGTCTATTCGAATAACCCTCGTGTTTTAAGGATGGGAAATCATCAATGACTCCTTCCGCTCGCGCGCTCTGGGCGGAGCAGCTAGTCTATTCGAATAACCCTCGTGTTTTAAGGATGGGAAATCATCAATGACTCCTTCCGCTCGCGCGCTCTGGGCGGAGCAGCTAGTCTATTCGAATAACCCTCGTGTTTTAAGGATGGGAAATCATCAATGACTCTGTACGAATAACCCTCGTGTTTTAAGGATGGGAAATCATCAATGACTCTGTACGAATAACCCTCGTGTTTTAAGGATGGGAAATCATCAATGACTCTGTACGAATAACCCTCGTGTTTTAAGGATGGGAAATCATCAATGACTCTGTACGAATAACCCTCGTGTTTTAAGGATGGGAAATCATCAATGACTCTGTACGAATAACCCTCGTGTTTTAAGGATGGGAAATCATCAATGACTCCTTCCGCTCGCGCGCTCTGGGCGGAGCAGCTAGTCTATTCTGTAAACAACTATTTCGATATCGAGCTTCACCTGAGTGACAAAACTCACAAAATCAGCTTTATTGCACGCAACCTAAAGGTCTTCATTTGAAACTCACCTCGGATTCCACTGTCGAGATACGAAAATGTTGTTACAGAATAGCACTACAGAAGAGAGTTTTATTCTCTTACTAGTTGACCCGCGCAACTTCGTCTGCTCTACTCCTATTGATCTTAGCGTGATGATATATAGCCTATAGCCTTCCACGATAAATGGGCTATCTAACACTTGTAATAAAAAATAATTTTTCAAATCGGACCAGCAGTTCCTGAGATTAGCGCGTTCAAGCAAACAAACAAACAAACTCTTCAGCTTTATATATTAGTAAAGATAGATTGACTAAAACCCATCCGTGTTCCTCCTAATGCCCTTTGCGTTCCAGGGCCGCGGTGACTCTTTCGAACAAATTCTACAACCCTGGCGCACGAATAATCCAATCGTATTAAAAAACTGGCCAAGTGCGAGTCGGACTCGCGTGCGAAGGGTTCCGAACCAATTAAAAATTTTTTAACATGTTATTTTAACACTATTGACTTCTTATAGGTTTTCCTGTTATCTGTAGGTAAAGATCTATTATCTCCATTTATTTTAAAATTAACTCACAGTAAGCCCTTTCATTTGATATGTCACACCATATTAATAAAACTTTTTTTTGAAATTTTCTAGTTCTAACCCAAAAAGTGACCCCCATACTAAAAATTTAATGATTTACGTAACGCGTCCGTGTTTGGGTCACAGAAGTCCATACGTGTACCAAATTTCAACAGAATCGGTCCCGTGGATCCGGAGATAACTGGCTGTGTCAGACGGAAAGACAGACAGACACCCGAGTGGTCCTGTAAGGGTTCCGTTTTTTGTTCGGAACCCTAAAACATATGAAGTCAGGAATCCCAGAAGGCTCTTTCTACAAAAAATATTCACGCAAGCCCACTTAGAAACAAAAGTGTGCCAACCGATAAATATGGCGGAGCGGGCTGTAAGATTCAAGGCACAGCGTCACAGCACAGATGGGCGGCTTTCTCTGCATTATGTATGCGGCCGGGGTAGACCACTTGTCTCTGGTAACGATGCAAACGTTTACTTGCTTTTGTAAGCACATCTGCCTTGGAATGTCTGTGAGTTTGAATGATGTCATTGTTTTTGTAATATTGTTAAAGAGATACTTAGTTAGAGCCACATCCTAAAACTAACAGTTACTGTAAGAAAACATTCTGATGTCGTAGTCGTGTTGGCCATTTCATAAAATAGACTAAACAAACCAAACCTAACCGAATTTTGGCCTCATCTTTACATGGATAATTCTAAAAAATGGCCACGACATCAACACTCTTTGCAAATATTGGTGACAAGCTTCTGCCAGCGGCTTCGCCCGCGTGGTCCCCAGGGAACATACTCCAGGGATAAAAAGTAGCCTATGTCCTTTCTCAGGCTCTAGACTATCCGTGTACCAAATCTAATTTAAATCGGTTCAGTAGCTTTGACGTGAAAGCGCGACAAACAGACAGACAGAGTTACTTTCGCATTTATAATATTAGTAAGGATAAATAAGTATAAGTAAGGAAGTAAGAATTGCACGCAATATCAAGTATACAAGTACACAATTCAAATACAAATTTTCATGCCAATTTACATCAATTTTCATTTAAACATACAGGAGAACAAAGACCCATTTCTTCCCGTAACCCACACTTTGAATAAAACAGTTCCCAACAACTTCGGACAAGCTGTCTCAACCACTGAGGCAACAAAGTCATCAAGAAGATGGATGACTAGCATTCACCTGTGTAGCAGCGAGAACTGCTAAGGATCGATTTAAAGATTCCTTTTTGTCAAGTCGTTTAGTTTATGAGTATATGACTACATCGGTTTACTAATGATAAGCATAAAATATATTGGCACATTTTACATTGGCGTAACGAAATTCAGCATAATGGTCATTACGCATAATATTATTAGGCATAAATGTATTGCGATAATGCTTGTTGCCATAAATACTGCTAGCATAATAATAATGAAGCATAATTTTATAAAGCATAATGTTATAAACGCATATGGTTTATGAAAAAATAACCACGAAGGGGATGGCGGGGTCTACCCGACCCCGCCATCCCCTTCTAACCTAAACTGTCCGAGTCGGGGTGCCCCAAGTCCAGAGCTTGGTTCGCTCGCTCTTGCATAACTCCAACTTATGCCAAAACATATGAGACTAAATGATAGTTATGCTAACCTTTGCATTATGCCAAAGCATTATTATATACCAGTGTTAATAGGGAACACCCAAATACTCCCAAATATTTTATTCCGAATTTCACGAATGGCAGCCCTGTCTGGAACCCAACACAACTCAGAAAAAACTAGACAGGTTGATTTAAAAGGCACGAATACTAAATCAGACGCTCTTATCACGACTCAGTTGACTGATTAATAGCCTCTCCAGAACTGTTTGTTTATCTGCGCGAAATACAAATATTCTATCTTCAGCATTAAGACGAAAACTCGTACGAAAAACAAAAAAATAAATCATGGGAGCAAACGTGATATTTCCCGCACAATACCGCTAAAGCCTAGACCCCAATATTACTAAAATATACAGGTACCATTTGTCAATGTCTCTCGCCTTATTATTCATTCACGTCCAACAGGTGATGCAGCTTAAACGGGCTTACTCACTGAAGCCGTCTGTCGGCGGTGAACGGCGGCACGACTGTCTTTCGTCAGGTTTGCCGTTTTAACGGCTGTAAGGTAAGGGGCGTGACCTCGAAAACGGCTATCCACGGCCACTACTTTTACTTTAAACTGGCTTTATTGGGTCTGGTTCCATGATCTATCCTTATATATTATATATATTATAAATTCTTCCGATACTGGCTTACTGAGTGACTGGAGTGTCTGATAGACAACGCACAGCCGAACCTACTGATCGTAGAAAGCTGAAACAGCCAGAGTCTGTGTTTCCAGATAGCTACAACCTGGGAGTCTTTAAGACATGAATGAATAGGTTGCTTCTAGGCAAACGTGCTCATTCTTCGACCGCATCATCGCTTACCATCAGGTGAGATAGTGGTTAAACGTATGCCTATATATGGTAAAAAAAAAATTGGCGTGAAGGATCCTTGAGGAGTGTAGGGGAGCTCTAAGAGAGGATTTCCCGACATTCCTACGGGTTCCCGGGAATAATCGGGTTGTTCCTCTGTATGAATTAAGTTCCTGTGGATATTTTAGTCATAGTCATTTATTCATGAAAAAGTATCTAGTGAGAGTTTTTTTTATATAAAATGTAATACTGCCTTTTTTTTAAATAAACCGAGGTGTGGATATTATATATATTTTTTCCTACTCCTCCGCTGTACTTTTCTGATGAATTTCATTGCGGGATCAAAGACAGTTGAATCGTTTCTCCGGGACTCGTCGGGCTTCATTGGCTCGGCGTTTTTCTGGTGGTCGCCACTGTTGATTCTGGCTTTCAGGAGTTGCAGTGGTTGGGAATGTGTAGCGAGCTTGTCACAAAAAAAAGCCGAGGTAGACTTTCATGAGCATAAATAAAGTAAGACATATTATATAGGCCACATTTGCAACAAGAAAAAAACTTTGCGATAGGTACACACGAGTAAATAGTCTAGAGGTCTTCAAATCGTGAAATGTTCTTAAACTATTAATGCCTGGGTATAACTAAATATGGTATAACTTATTATAAGGGACTCGCCAGAGAATGGGCAGCAGCGTTCTTTGTAAAAATCAACCAGCCAAGCGTGGCGATTATGGCAAACCCACCCTTTTGGGGGAGGCCTAAGTCCAGCAGTGGACGTCTTTCGGCTGATATGATGATGATGAAGATGATCAACTTATTTTTTCTCTTAATAATAAAGGAACCTGGGAAACTTATAAACAAGTTTATAGTTAGACAAACCTTCAATTCACGTGGAAATAAACCGCTCTCACAATAGCTCTGTCACGGGTGCCATTACAAATGGCGTCCCGGAACAAATGTCATGCCATTACGTCCCACAAACATTTGTCTCGTCGCCGTCCCGAACGTCCTGATTCGTCCTGAATGTCCGGATTTGTCCCGAATGTCTCGATTGAGAAATCACGTCGTTACTACCAACCATTTGAGGTCGTATTTATGATGATGAGTGCCAATAAAGGTAAACAGAGGTAACAGAGTTTCTATATATCAGTAGGTACTATCACACAGAAGGAATTATCTTTGTGTATTCTTGAGTGAATTCCTTATTTCTTGTTATGAAAAAAAAAACTTTTTACAAAAAAATATAACCGACTTCCAAACAAAACACTACAAAGTATAAAATAACCTAAATTTCGGAAGTCGGTGTTTTTGGTTTTGTTTCTTTGTTTTTTAACACCGACTTTTACTTTTATGTGATGAAACTCGGACGACGTCTTCGTCTACGCAGAAATTAAAATAAGCAATAATGCTCATAAAAAAGACTACTGAACCAAACTGAATCAAATTTTTACGGGACCAAACGGCAAGTATACCGTATCGAACTAAAAAAGAATCATTGAAATCGGATCAGAAAACTCGGAGTAATCGATGTACATAAAAATAAATTCCCGCCGAATTGAGAACCGCCTCCTTTTTTGGAAGTCGGTTAATAAAACTCTGGGCCTCATCAGAAGGCTCAAAGTCACTCAAAGGGCAATGGAGAGGGCAATGCTTGGAGTTTCCTTGCGTGATGGAATCAAGAATGATGATATCCGCAAGAGAACCAAAGTTACCGACATAGCCCGAAGGATCGCCAAACTGAAGTACCAGTGGGCAGGGCACATTGCTCGCAGAACAGATGGTCGATGGGGCCGAAAAGTTCTGGAGTGGCGACCGCGTACCGGAAGACGCGTTGGAAGGCCTCCCACAAGGTGGACCGATGACCTGGTGAAGGTCGCGGGTAGCCGATGGATGCAAGACGCACAAGACCGGTTGTTGTGGCGACGCTTAAGGGGAGGCCTATGTCCAGCAGTGGACGTCTTTCGGCTGATATGATGGCGATGAAAATAAAACTCAAAGAGCTGATAAATAAATACAAATTGTTTTCTGATCCGACATCAACACAAGTCTGACGACCTAAAATCAAACATTTTCTTTCCTATCAAATTTAAAACCAATTCTGTATTTGCATTTTTTTAAATCGATAAATTATTTCCTGCCAGAATGCACAAAGATTGCATGCCATGACAGTTCTGTAGAGATCCTCTCTCCCATCAGGACCTCTTTAAAGATTTAAGAACTGAATGGCATATAAGGCATTTATAAAAAGGTTGTAAACACTGATTTGAATTTGGGTTGGGACCCTCACGATAACAGTGCCTTCAGCGGAACGAGACAGCGGAGCGGAGAACCAATGGAATTGCATAAAATCACCGCACCACTTGAGTCACTGAGATTTTGAGTGACATGATTGGTTAATATTTCTACGTTTCACCGCTCCGCTGCCTCGCTCCGCTGTAATTGCCAGGCACCCAAAACCCTTACACACACAGTACAGGTACAGTTTGAAAACTATTATATCCTAAAATGTCCAGTATAACGGACACACGAATGATCCTGTTAGGGTTCCATTTTTTCCTAGAGATGGAACCCACAGACAACTTGCAGTACCCTTCAGAATGTGACACCTAACCCTGACCTAGGCCACCGCATTCAAGTCAACTAAGATAAATCTCTACCAACACAATGGGCAAGTTTTCAAACATTCTCACCAAGGTTTTTAATGAATGAAAAGAGTCTTCAAAATAAAACGTCGCTTGAGTGATGAATGGGGCGAGTTTTACATTTATTTTAGGCTATTCATCATGGAAACTGTCTTTAGTATCTTTTCATCTGTTTTTGAAAGTAGGCTTAATGAGAATCTTGAATTTTCGTCTAGGTAATTGTTGATATAACCTTTTTTTTAAGGATGGGAAATCATCTAATGACTTTTCCCGCTCTGGGCGGAGCGGAAGAGATATCCCATCACATCCCGTGGGTGTCGTAAGAGGCGACTAAGGGACTCGCCGGAGAATGGGCAGCAGCGTTCTCTGTAAAACTCAACACCATACACTGCGATCGCCAACCCGTCTGCCAAGCGTGGCGATTATGGCAAACCATGGCAAAATATGGTTTTGGGGGAGGCCTATGTCCAGCAGTAGACGTCTTTCGGCTGATAAGATGATGATGACCTACTGCAATTGTGATATTTTTTTACATGTTTCAGAATTGATAATAATTGTAGATAGTCTTTTAAACTTATGATTCGACTTGTAGAGAATGCTGTTGCATTAAGTACGCTTATGTACCACTAAAATGTCTTTAAACAAATACATTGATCCTTTAAGTAGTACACCTTTTACTAATTCATTCATAGTATAATTCCCTGAAACTTTTCCATGGATTAAAATAAAATCTTGCAAAATTAATTAGTTTACAAGAAAAAATATAGGCAAATTCATTATTCAAATTAAATCCAGAATAAAATACAAAAAGCATTAATTTTCTTAACCCTTACTAAATAAATAAAAGTGAAATACGAGTCAGGCCTGAATTCATTATAATAAGATTGAAATCGTAACCGTTGGGACCACGTTCTTTTTACCACAGAGAATTGTTACAGAAGGTTAATTTCACAGAAATTACGCATTAAATATTTAAACAACAGAAGAAAAACATAGTCAATTTTCAAAGAACCATGACAAAATTGCTTGAAACAACACGAATAGGATTAAGGATGCCATTTGAGGATGCACTAAAACTGATATTTAGTTCCAAGTGATACAAAAATTTACCGACCGATTGAGGTGGACCAATGACCTGGTGAGGGTCGCGGGTAGCCGATGGATGCGAGACGGAGAGGACAGGTCGTTGTGGCGACGCTTGGGGGAGGCTTATGTCCAGCAGTGGATATCTTTCAGCTGATATGATGATACAAAAAACTTTTTACTAAAAATATAACTGACTTCCAAACAAAACTCTACAAAGAATAAATTACCTTAATTTCGGAAGTCGGTGTTTTTGGTTTTGTTTCTTTGTTTTTTTAACACCGACTTCCAAAATTAAGGTTAAGTATTTTATTTTTCACTTTTAAGTGGTGATACTTGGACGACTTCTTCGTCAACGCAGAAATTGAAATAAACAAAAATGTTCATAAAATAAAAACTACTGAACCAAACTGAATCAAATTTTTATGGGACCAAATGGCAAGTATAATGCGTCGAACTAAAAAGAATGACAGAAATCGGGTGAGAAACCTCGGAGTGATAGGTGTAAACTTAAAAAAAAAAGTACCCACCGAATTGAGAACCTCCTCCTTTTTTGGAAGTCGGTTATAAATTCCAGTGAAAGAAGACCGTATGTGAAAGAAGGCCTATGTTCTACAGTACTCACAAGTCATGTTATCCAGTATTAGTTAGGACCGGTGTTCCAATGCTTTTATTTTATTAATGGTTCCAATGTTTGTAAATATGTGAGTAATATGTACTTATTTAGAAACTGAATAAGTTTACCTCTGCTGGGAATAATTTGTTCTTATAAGTAGTATATTCCATAGGTACATGGTCCTCACATATATTTAATTAATGTTGTGCATCAAATATTGTAAAACATTTATTTGAAAAGAGTAACTATGGAGTTTTTTCTCCGTTTTTCTCCATAAGAATCTTTCCGAATGGACAGTAGAGTCACTTTGTTATTTTTATGTTATATAAACTAACTTTTGCCCGCGACTTCGTACGCGCTTATTTTGTTTTTTCCCGTATCCCGTTTATTCCCGTTCCAAAAAACTATCCTATCTTTTATTTTATTCGTTGGATCAAATAACAGATAGTTACAAAGTTTCATCAAAATCGGTTCAGTACTTTAGGAGTCCATCGCGGACAAACAACGTGACACGTAATTTATATATATTAAGATAAGATTTCAATGTAATAATGACGTTCAAAAGTGCCGTTTAATGGCCTAATTGAAATAAACGTTTTGACTTTGACCAATAGCCAGAACAGAAGACCTAAGACCAAATAACTTCAGGAAAGTAAGGAGACCCCAATTAATTACGAAACCAGGGAATTAGAAAGAAGATTTGTTTGGACTGGAACTTCTTACCTTTCCTACTTCTCATTATAACAACAGTCAGGTGTTAACCGTCACAGATTTATACCCAAGGCCACGTGAAGGACGCACGTGTATGAATGTGTACTAAAGGTATGAACTAATGTCCCCGTGTGCTGTTACTAGGCAGAAAGGATGAAAATAGCCAGGCATTTGTTCTGAACTTAATGTTTCTAAGGCAACTAAAGAGATGAATGGGAAATATCAATGGTAAAGAGTGGAATTCCCTGCCAGAGTCTGTGTTTCCTGATAGCCACAACCTGGGAGTCTTTAAGTCAAGAGTGAATAGGTTACTTCTAGGCAAGCGTGCTCCATCTTCGACCGCATCATCGCTTACCATCAGGTGAGATAGTGGTAAAACGCGTGCCTATTAACAGTAAAAAAAAGAAATAATGAAAGAAAAAGATATATTTGACGACACAGTACTAATATACTTAAAGGACTAGCTCAGCGAGTAAAACTACATAGACATAGTCGGTGTGCGTGAGTTGCATTAAAAAGCTTTCTTTTTTTATTAGTGATGAGTTTGCTCTTGACTCTAGTCTAGGCCAGAGATGACAGAGACAAAGTCTACGATGGAGCGAGCTCACCCAGAAGGAGCCTGTGCACTCTAACTTTGAAGAGATTAGGGTTGTAAGCGTTTGGAAACACAGACGCAGGCAGAGAGTTCCACTCCTTTGCTGTGCGCATTATAAAAGACGTTTGGAAGCGCTTAGTGCGAATTGGTGGAATAGCAACAAGGTAGGGATATCCGATGGTAGATGGGGACCGGTGGGATGAGGTCGTGGAGTTCTTGGGCACACTCACAGAAGTACAAGTTCCTTAAAAAGGGGTAAAACTTTTGTTATTTATTTTTATCGGGCAGATAAAAATAAATAACAAAAGTTTTACCCGTCAAAAGTTTATACACGAGTCCACTTGATAGGCTGACACAGTATATAGGGACTAGGGAGTCCTGCTGGCCCGCCACAAAGGTATGGAAAAAATTAATATAAGAATAAAATAAAATAATGAGTGACAGCCAGTGCATATATCAAGGTCGCCAACAAGTAAAAACAAAAAGAAAAGTTGCACGGTATTTTTCTAAGCAGACAATTTAATATTGTACCGTAAGCTGTCCCATTTATTGCGTAACTTATAACCACGAGCTAATCCGGCGCAATCCCAGTTAGAAAAACTTGTTAGAAACAGGGAACTGAGCTGTAGATATAAAGGCTCACACACATAGGAAAGCGCCTTTGTCCGTTGGTCCGTCACTTTTCTGCAGATAAATAAGCCACAAAACCAATTTTTAAATTATGGTACACTAATATTATAAAGAGGATTTGTTTGTTTGAAATGAACAAGCTCCGAAACTACTGGACCGATTTGAAAAATTCTTTCAGCAATGGATAGCTACATTATCAGGGAGTAACATAGGCTATATTTTATCACCGTACTCCCACAGGAACGGGAACTACGCGGGTGAAACCGCGTGGCGTCCACTAGTTATACATATTTTTTTCCTACTCGGTTAAAAAACTTAAAATTGTGCTTGTGCGTGATCAGAAAAGTATTAAAAGGCATTAGGTATGCCCAAGTATTATTCTAATTTCCCATATTTGTTTTTCCCAAAAAGTTTGCCGTTTCTTTATACACTTCTCCCGAGGAGCTCGTGGCTCAATACTAACAGACGCACGGGTCGATCTTGAAGGTGAAGCAACGCTTGCCGAGGTATGTGGATGGGTGACCATCTTAACATACCGAGACTCCTCCGTGCCCCGGAAGCACGTTAAGCCGATCTTTGGCAGTCGTTACGGTTTCGATTCAAGGCTAGAAATATCTCAATAAAAATAGTTACCTCTTTTATTGTAAAATTGCACCACAATTTCTAGCACGGAATCGAAACCGTTTGTTTAAAAAAAAATATTCTGTACATTACATTATCCGAGTGTCACTAGCATAGCATAGTCGGCCTTATAATGTTCCCACTGTTGGGACTCAGGCCTCCTCTCTAGGAGAGGGAATGGGCCGTAATCCACCACGCGGGCCCAATGCGGGTTGGTGAATGTCACATGTCTTCGAATTTTTGGTTCTAGGACATGCCGGTTTCCTCACGATGTTTCCCTCACCGTTTTGAGAGCAGTGGTGATGAAATAAATTACACAAAGTAATGTGCCTGGCTGGGTTTGAACCCGCGACCTACAACTCGTAAGTTGGAGCCGACCACTCGGCCACCACTGCTCTCACTAATAAGGATCTAATTCTAGGAAGTAAATATTAATAACATACCATTACCCTGAGAAAGACATAATTTAAATGAGTGAAAAACACAATGAAATTCGTGTGGCGAAAATTTCAAAAGCACGCTATCTGGTTGAAAATATATCAAAAAGTTTCAAGACCAAAAGTTTCTACTTCGCTTTTTGAACAATAAGCTGGTTTTGATTTACTGAATCGCTATTTCCTACTTCCAGAATATATTGTTCTTGTGTTGTCACATCCGGGAAGTTCATAACACGTAAGTCATCGCTCTCCTTTTCCTTATCGCCAACAGACTTTCTTCACCCATTACGAAGTATGAACACGTACCAGGAAAGTTGTCTATCTCTTGTTTTTAGGGTTCTGTAGTCGAAAGGTAACCAACGGAACCCTATTACTAAGCCTCCGATGTTCGTCCGTCCATCCGTCCACCCGTTCGTACGTCCATTCGGCCGTCCGTCAGTCTGTCTCAAGAACCGTAATAGATAAACTGTTGAAAAGTTGACAGAGTATGTATTTCTACGAGTATGACCGCTATAACAACAAATAATAATAAATATAGGATAAACTAATGCAATAAAATACAATACTTAGGTACTCTAGATATTTTCGCTTAAAATCTCAAGCCGAGTCCAGAGTCAAATATTTATGAGCAATCCGTCAAAAAAACACTATCGAGACACTGCTAAAACGTTTTTAAATCAGCTAGCACTTTTAGTGCCAAAAACGATACTAAAGTACCACTTTTAGTGCCAAGCACTAAACATATGGGTCGAACAATAATTCGTTCGTGTGCCCACAACCCGCGCATGAACACAAGTCATCTATAGCTACTTAAAACGACGACTCAAAGTGCTAGGGACCACGAATCTCGAAAACATTCTACAAAGTATTTACCAAGAAAACACGTTCATTGTGACGAAAAAAAGAAACAAACTTCTGCTGATCCCATAAAGAACAGAAACCAATCGGGCGGTGTCGTAACACGAACACAACTAATAACAATGTGACAGCCGCATGCCACTGTTTGTCAGGTCTGCGCCGGCGCCGGTCAGCGTTGCGTCATGTGAGTAGGGGGGCCATGCGATTGTGGTTTGAAGGAGACGGACTAATATTTTTGATCAATCCTTAATACAACGTGTAACTCTTAAAGGATCACTGTACCCATCATTATGAACAACTTTTACTATGGGACCAATCGCGAAATCGCGATAAAAAAATCAGCTGTTCAGTACATTTTGTCGAGTTATGCGCACAGAAATGTATGGGGGAGTCGATTTTTTTTTTCGCGATTTCATTGTTGGTCCCATAGTGAAAGTTGTTCATAATGATGAAATCAATGACCCCTTAAAACGTATTGTGTTTATTCTGTTACAGGTGTATATAAAATTCTTCTGTGAGTGATTGACAGACAACGCACAGCCGAAAATACTGGTCATAGATAGCTGAAATTTGGCATGTAGGTTCCTTGAAGAGCGTAGTGGAGCACTAAGGAAGGATTTCCCGAAATACCTACGGGAACGGGGATAAACGTCGCGGGCAAAATCTAGTACCATATAAGTTAGTAAGTATAAAGAAAATTGAACGAGTAACTAGAACTACATGGATCCGCTGGCATGGACTTAATTACTTAGTAAGATTTTTTCAATGTACCTAACTACAACAAAAAAAAAACAATTGGTTCATATATGAATTGAAAGCCTGCTTACAAAAGAAAGGCAAACACTATTAAAAGTTTGTCAAATATCATTCAAATCAAATCAAAATAATTTATTGTTTGTCACAGGTTTAAAAGCAAATCTCATCAAAATAATATGTAGAGCACTGTAACATACCCACAGGGCGTACAATATGCATATCTATAATTTTTATTCTCTGCCATTATTTCAGACCTTAATCAAAAATTCGCTCCATATTACTAAATTGGTTGAATAAAATACTTTGTGAGGAACTTCACTAATCGATTATTCATATCGGATATCAGGTTAATGATAATAAAGGGACCAAATAATTAGCGTCAGCTGTATCATAAAATTATTATTTCATTAGTATAGATAATATTGTACGGTAATGTGTGTACGTATCAAAGTGCCTCAGGGATCACACAAAAGCACCGTGTTTCCCTATTCATAACGCGTTATTCTTTTCGAATAAAAAAGAGCAACATAAAAACACATTAGCTTCCATCTGTTTACTTAATTTGTTTCCTAATATATATAAATATGGTTTCTGTTGTATCTACATATTTTTGTTGTTTTATTGCGTGTTTTCCTTGTTTTTGTTTTGTATTAATACTCTACAAGAGACAGTACCGGGACTGTCCTACAACTTTTAAACTCATGGTCACCCGCGCAGTGCGTTAGCCGGTAGCACTCACGCGCATGTCAATACGCTCAGCGAAAGTGATTATCATTGTATTACAACTGCGCTTGCGCAATACAAGTTATTCACTTTTCAAACGTTTATTGGAATTGTGGAGCGGTACGGTATGAAGTTACTTTTGTAAGCAAAAAAAAAATAGCCATAGAAAAAAACTACTGAGCCAAACTGAATTTAATATTTGCGGGACCAAATGGCAAGTCCATCGAACTAAACGAAATCGGATCAAAAACCTCGGAGTAATCGGTATACATACATAAAAAAAATACCAACTAAATTGAGAACGTCCTCCTTTTTTGGAAGTCGCTAAAACATTGTGAGTTGTTTTTACCCGACTATCCCAGAAGGAGGGTAATATTTCGAGTTAAGAGAACTTCATAATAAATAATAAGAGAGTCCTAAGCGTCCTATGTTCACTCTTGTTTTGAAGGCCTACTTCATATAGGTGATAGTGAGCACAGAAGCGGGCAGAGTACGACACAATCTAAATTATAAGTATTTTAGACGGGAGACCATTAAAAAAAAACGTTTGAAAATGAGAGACAGGAGCCTAGAGTTTTTTTTTTCTTTTAACCTTTTTGCGTTGAAAACTGCGTAAAGCTAATTGCACAAAATCTCCGCATCACGTGAATCACTGTTATTTTGTGCAATTCCATTGGTTAAAATGTCTCTGTTTCTTCACTCCGCTGCCTCGCTCCGCCAAAATGGACAGGCACCCTTAGTCAACATATTTTTATTTGTAACAGAAAATAAATGTTTAATAATTATTTGTAGATAATTTTCTACGTCCTAACCACGATGAAAACATCGTTATAATTAATTCAGGTTATCCCTTTATATTCCGATTAAATATTAAACTCAAACACTTTCCGTGTGAAAGGCAAAGAAAAGAGTAAAACATCACGACTTGCTAATTCTGTCGCGCGGGTTAGCCTATGCAAATAGCGGTTCTATGAATAAAACATAGTTCTAAAGATACAAAAATAACGCCACAAAAATCGTGGCTTTGGAGACTGCCGGTAGAAGTGAAAACTAAGTAACTTGTGAATTGTATCGAGATCATGGAAAGCGTTCGGTGACGATGACGTGAGTTCCATGGTTTTTGTTCACCCAAAATGTGCTCAAAACGTTCGGTGACGATGACGCGAGTTCCATGATTTTTGTTCACCCAAAAAGTGCTCAAAACGTTCGGTGACGATGACGCGAGTTCCATGATTTTTGTTCACCCAAAAAGTGCTCAAAACGTTCGGTGACGATGACGCGAGTTCCATGATTTTTGTTCACCCAAAAAGTGCTCAAAACGTTCGGTGACGATGACGCGAGTTCCATGATTTTTGTTCACCCAAAAAGTGCTCAAAACGTTCGGTGACGATGACGCGAGTTCCATGATTTTTGTTCACCCAAAAAGTGCTCAACGCGCCTACAGAAGATTTCACTTCAAAAATTCTCAATTGAAGAAAAAATGCCAAAAGTTAAACTTTAAAGCCAGAAGGTAAATGAGTCAGACTAAATTTGACAAAAAATGTTTTAAAGCATAAAGTAACATCTTGTTCAAAACATTGCTACATAATCAGGTGCAGATATATTCAAACCTAATGGCGGTTCGGAACACTCCGCGAGTCGTTGCGCAGTAGCACATTCATGTGACTGAGTGCGTGAGGGGTGGAGTACTGCACAGCGATAAGTAAACTTCACAAACGTCATTGAGTTTGAATCGACCTGTGCCTTTTTTATTTAGGATGGGAAATCATCAAATGACTCCTCCTGCTCTGGGCGGAGCAGAAGGGAGTGTCAGACTCTTACTGACTAAAACCCATACGTGTTCCTCCTAATGCCCTTTACTCTTTCGAACAAATTCCGGAATCCTGGGATTCCAATGGGCTAGTTTCCACCGTCAATAAATTGCAAATCTATTTAGTCCGGCAGTTAGAGTATTGAAAAATAATGGATATGTAAGCGTATTATCAGGATTGGATATTTTAAAGTAAAAAGTGGGTAGTTTACTTATTAATCAATTTTATTCGATTAACTAACTTAATTAATTAATAATAACTGTGAACTCGATTAATTATCATATCATAATTATTAACTAAAAGGTTTTAATACGATATTAGCAAATCTAGGCGCTATGACAACACGTGCATCGGACCGAGGTCTAGAATAGAATGCCCCGATCGCTCCGCGCGGTCTCCTTTTACGTCCGAGCACAAACAAGTCGAGTAGTGGGGGAGGTGGGGATGGCGACATCGCCTGATCGGTCCGGTGCACGTGCCGTGCACAACCGTACGATGACGTAGCGCCGTCACGGCCATTCTGACGTGCGTACGTCCTCGGACGCGCACTTTAGAAGCACTTAGGTATCTTTAATGAGAACCACAATTTTACTGTTCGTTCATCCTGACATTAAAATCTTATCTCATGGTCTGGTCCGGTCCTACGACCCTTCATAGCAATAATCTTCTGGTCCGGTCCTAAGACCCTTCAGAGTAACATCTGCTGGTCCGGTCCTAAGACCCTTCAGAGTAATATCTTCTGGTCCGGTCCTATGACCCTTCAGAGTAATATCTTCTGGTCCGGTCCTATGACCCTTCAGAATTATACTACTGGTCCAGTCTGATGACCCTTCAGAGTAATATCTTCTGGTCCGGTCCTATGACCCTTCAGAATTATACTACTGGTCCAGTCTGCTGACCCTTCAGAGTTATAATTTTCTGGTCCGGTCTAAAGACCCTTCAGAATTGTAACTACTGGTCCGGTTCTAACGACCCTTCAGTGTTATAATCTCCCGGTCCGGTTTAACTAACCCTTCAGGATTATTACTGCTTGGTCCGGTCATAGAAGACTCTTCAAGCTCTTTTAATTCTTTTTTCGTTCTTTGTTTTTCTTTTTTTTTTAAACGCTGCCCCACACTAGGAATCTATCCTGTTTTGTGGGTGAGTACACAAACATAGAAACTCACTCGCACAGGCACCCAGACCCGGAACAACTATCTGTAGGCCATACAAATATTTGTTCCGTGCGGAAATCGAACCTACGTACCGCAGCGCAGCAGCCAAGCGCCCAACTACTGCGCCAATCGTGTTGTATCTTTTAATTTAAACTATTCCTAGATTTGCTAGGCCGGACTAAACTGGTCCCTGTAGCTAATATAATAATAAATTAACTCGTGATTTGTCCTTGTTCTATTGAATCAATTTTCTCTATGAATTAAAGCATTTGTCACAACGTTAATTGGTTTAGGATCCAAAAACCCTTCCAATGATGTACCTACATGATCTATTAAGTTGACTACTGCTACTGGCTTTTTAAGTACGAGAGTCGGCATTTTTTTTTAAGAGTGAGACATGGTGAGCCCTAAAATAGTACCACTTAAAACTTTTTTTTTTTTGGGAAGTTTCATGAACAAGTTCTTCATTATTATTCGCCGTCACGTCATCACTGATATTTTCTGCATCTAATGTTCATGTGAGCACTCACGAATTACTTTATGTTAATCTACAATCATCAAAATCATCGCTGCGCTGTGCGGTTCGAATCAATCAATGTTATTATAATCTCACCCGTATTAACTTGCACAAAATGGAAAATCTATTTAGAAATTGTAATAGCTCAGAATTCTCTGTACCTTTAAAGCTTTTACCAATGTCATTAAAATCAAATTGCTATTCATGATAGTTTTGATACTATCAAATTTACTAACTGATGTTATGTGTGGCAAACTGCCTCCGTACGTTAATACGAAAGCCTAGATCCAATTTTTCACAAAAAAAAAAACGTCTAAGTTTAAACATGACCTTGTGGTACTTGCTATGCGATAACTAAACCTAAAGCTCACACTGAATAAAATTTTGACACTATTACCGCCAATGGAAAACTCTTTTAAGTACTCGCTTTGTGCTAACTATGTCAAAATTACCTAGCACTATCAATCCAACCACCGAATTGGTATCAACCCCTTTAAAGCTTCGTTTGCTATTCAAATAAAACTTGAGCGACTCACCAAGTATTCCAGTCGGCCTTGAACGCTCTTAACCCCACAGATGTTGACATGATACTTGGCTACTGCAGTCTGCCAACTGCTTGCCGACCTTCGGTCTGTCACGCTCAGAACCGCTTAGAAGTTGCAGCTGCTCAGGAGTTGCAGCTGCTTAGCAGTTGTTGCAGCTGCTCAGCAGTTGTTGCAACTGCTCAGCAGTTATAGCAGCATGCCAACCGCTAGTCTCCTGCTGGCTTTATACACCATGATACGATATCTGAAACCGAAAAACGCTACGACAGTACAAGTCCAATAAAAGCTCTGGTGGGCCAAAAGGTTTCAGGTTAGCGTAGTAGTCACAGTATCAAAGTAAATAAAAATCAAAATTTTATCAGACCTTTGGCACAAGAAAGCGGCCTATGCCTATGAATGGTGATATAAAATCAAAATATTCAAAATAAAGTGTTAGGGAACTAAATCGCTCTAATGTCCAAAAAAATAAAAGCTCTCTGGTATTTCACTTCATGAGTCGATCAGCGATAGCAGAATAATATCGCTTCATCAGCATTATTTGACCAATGACCAAGGCTTTGTGCCAATTTCAAGCGAACTCCTGTGCAACCGCCGCTTCCAGGTATGTGCTTCCAATTCACCAAGAGTAGATAGCGACGGCAAAAGAATGGTCTCCCTCCGGGCAGTGTGTTGGCGCCGACGCTTTTTTTAACATCTACGCGAACAAACCGCCTTCCACCTAACACACTGAGCGATTCTTGTACGCGGATTACCTGGCCCTAGCAAACCAAGCAGCGACTTTTATGGACGTGGAGCATAAACGTACAATGGCACTCAGTGTACTGCGAGATTAGTGTGACCGCAATGCTCTACGGCCGAACCCATCTAAGAGACAGTCGTGCGCCTTCCATCTCTGCAATAAGCCCGCAAATCGAATGCATAACATCACATGACGTAGAGCCAAGGTCCAACACTGCTCGAATCCAAAATATCTCGGTGTGACGTTAGATAGGGCCTAAGCGTAAAAGTCAAACTGTTACAATACTTAGCTCCGTCGAACCCGGAATAACTTGCTCCGTCACATAATTTCCATCAATTGGGGAGCGGCACCCGATGTTCTTCGTACAACCGGCATGTCCCTATTTTTTCTGCTGGCGTGTTTGCTTGCACAGTGTGGCACCGACCTGCTCTTTCTCGGAAAGTAGACATTGCCCTAAATGAAACGTGTCAGATAATATCAGGCTGTTTAAAATAGACTCCACAAAACAAACTCTACCCGCTTGCAGGCATCGCACCTCCTGCTGTTCAAAGGATCAGAAAACCGATTCCCGACATCCCTTGACATGCCAACTTCGGGAAGACTACAAAGTCGCAAGAGCTTCCTTCTATCTACACAGGCGGTCCTGGATATGCCATCTAAAGGGAGAAGCCGACTGTGAGAAGAGAAGTATCCACCACCTCACGACTTCATAAAACCCAAAGAGCAATTGCCTCCGGTCGTGAATCACAATGGCCTTTGGAAAGCGTTAAATCGCGCGCCAGCGCAATTTGCTCACCCAGGTAGGCCGCTGCAAACACAACTTGGCGAAATGGGGATGTAATGATCTGTTGTATACCCAACGTGAGTGCAGTGCCCGTTTTCAGAGCACGAGCCATATGTTACAGTGCCCCAAGTGCCCATTCTCCTGTACTTTGGAGTATCTAATGAATGCCACTGTTGCTGCAATTAACTACCTACTGGTCCAAAACAATAAAAGAAGTTAACGATTGAAAAGAAGAAGTATTATTTAAAATGCTATCGCTTAATCAGCAACACTTATGCTATTAATAATAGCTTCACTTTAAGATAAAGCGACAGGCCAATTATCAAACACCGATAATTGCCATACATAAAGGCGTAGCCTTTTGTAAGTCAGAAAATGTTTAACTAATGAGCACCTCAGCTCTACAACAATTAAAAAGTTTAAACGACTCACCAGATTGGCGTAGATATCTATCTTCATTTAAATTCACACTCCTCTCCTTGACCTGACCAGTTGTTGTGAAGTTGCTTGCCTCCGGACGGAACTGGTTTAGTTTAGGTTGATGAGGGTAGCCGCATAAAACTCGTCGAAAAGGAATTCGGGGCACAGCTCTTAAGCGCCTTATGGTAAAACAATAAACTGCTCTGCACATCACTGCATCCTCGACAAAACATACCACACACGATCATAGTGCGTCACCCTATGATCGTGTGTCGAACTTCGGCCTATCGGATTTAACTTCACGACACTTCACGGTACACATCAAGTTTTTAGCGTCTGGATAAACGCATGCGTTTTAAAAACAAACCGCAATTTTCACTATCACTGTCACTACGTTTATTACATTTCAAAACGTTACCGCCACATATTTCACTAGCATTGTCACGAATCTCCATGTGGGCCCTTTGAGTTACGTCCCAATTCTGATGTAAGCGTATTATCAGGATTGGATATTTTAAAGTAAAAAGTGGGTAGTTTACTTATTAATCAATTTTATTCGATTAACTAACTTAATTAATTAATAATAACTGTGAACTCGATTAATTATCATATCATAATTATTAACTAAAAGGTTTTAATACGATATTAGCAAATCTAGGCGCTATGACAACACGTGCATCGGACCGAGGTCTAGAATAGAATGCCCCGATCGCTCCGCGCGGTCTCCTTTTACGTCCGAGCACAAACAAGTCGAGTAGTGGGGGAGGTGGGGATGGCGACATCGCCTGATCGGTCCGGTGCACGTGCCGTGCACAACCGTACGATGACGTAGCGCCGTCAGATACGTATTTTTTGTTTTTGCAAATCAATGAATATTGACAAAAATAAAACGCATCAAAACTCGGGAGTGAGGGCTCGTGACGTCAGAACGCACTAAAAATTATAACACGGCGTGACGTATTGAGAATTTTAAAAGCGTCGTATCTCGGTTCGGTCAAATACTTTTTGATAATTTAACTGACGGACTAATTAGACTTTTTCAGTGTACAAACCTATTACTATACTCGTATTCAGGCCCTGAACCTGACATTTCTTTGTCAAGGTGTCCTCAGTTCCAGAGCTCGCTTCGCTCGTTCTTGGTCGAATTAGCTCACTAGGTCGGGGTCAAACTGTCGTAACTTCAAGTCATAAAAGTAAATACTGCTTTTTTAATGAGAAAAAAATAATATTCGTGGCTCCCAATATTCAGATATTGTCCAAGTTCCAAACTTCCAAGGCAATCTATTATTTACTTAGCCCGCGGCAATCTCTTTTGTTGCTAGCGATCAAGATCTGTAAGTTCAAGGCAAGGCTGGTTACTAGGAACTGTCTCCAATGAAATATAGCCCGATACCGGTACCTTTGAAATCAAAACTAGTTTGACCTATAAATTCTATGAATCCTTGAAACATCACTTGATAAAATCTTTAAAGGAAGGTTGAGTTATGAGCTAAAAGCGAATTTTGATCAGTCGCGCAGTTTCGGAGAAAAATGGGGCAAATTATTTGTCGGAACTGATATCGCTCCGTACTTGATCGAAACATATAAGACAGATTTATTAACTAGATAATTGAAATTATTAAACCAACATAACAAAGAAGTTATAAATCTACCCAAACATTATAAAGGGGAAAGATTTGTATGTTTGTAACTAATAAACCCAAAAACTACTGGACTGTTTTAAAAAATTCTTTCACCATTATAATGCTACATTATCCCTGGGTGACATAGACTATGTTTTTTACTAGAAAAAATTAGAGATCCTTAGGAAAATAACAGCGCGGACGAAGTCGCGGAGAAATACTAGTAAATTATATGATTGTTTGAAAGAAAGAAATCTCTGGAAGTACTGCCTTATCTGGAAAAAAGCAGAATCAGACCAAAAAATCTAATACCAGTCTTGCTAAGGGGTAACCCCATGTAAGACAACACTGGTATTCAGCGGAACAGCTGCTCAAACTCTATCAAGCGCAAGTTCGATCATGTATGGAGTACTGCTCTCATCTTTGGGACGGATCTGCCAGATACCAGCTTGATGCCCTTGAGTCAATTGAGAAACGAGCCAAGAGGATCATCGGCGATGATAGGCTCGTCGCGATGAAGCTCCAAAGTCTTGAGCATCGACGACGAGTTGCTAGCCTGTCGGTTTTCTACCGGTTGCATTTTGGGGAATGTGCGACGGAATTGCATAATTTGATTCCGCCAAGCCCGTTCCATCATCGGACCACAAGACGAACGGCGATGCGCCACCGGTACATGGTAGACATCCCACCCACGCGCACAAAACGTTTTGGGAACACATTCATAGTGCGTGCAGCTAAGGAGTGGAATTCCCTGCCGGAGTCTGTGTTTCCTGATAGCTATAACCAGGGAGTATTTAAGTCAAGAGTGAATAGGTTACTTCTAGGCAAGCGTGCTCCATCTTCGACCACATCATCGCTTACCATCAGGTGAGATAGTGGTCAAACGCGAGCCTATAAATAGTAAAAAAAAAAGCTGAATCCGGTTAATATGCGAGCCGACTCCAATATAGATGGAAAAAGGCTAGGCAGATGATGACTAATAGAAAGCAATATTACCAATAGCCTTTATTGTACCACCATAAGCCTTTACCGTAAAAATGGTATCAGTTTAACAGGCCCCAGAATCCAAGCCACTGGCAAAAACTAGTCATCATCATTATACGCATAATGATATTCCTATCAAATACAGCTCAGCAATTCCGAGACGCGACACGCAATTACAAGATACAGTTACCACCGTAGGTGGTATAAAGACAAAGGAGGAGGCCGAACGCGTGAGAGAGAGGGAAACCTCACGCCCCAGCCGCCGCAACAGAAGAAGACGCCCCGGGCGTCGGGAGTCGCAGGGCGCTTCTCGGCTACCGTAGGCGCGGGCCTGCGGACGACGAGCATTGGGTGGCTCGCCGTCTGATCAGAACCAGGCCCGGGTCGACGGCGCGCTGTGTTCCACGCGCGCCTCAAGGAGCTGTCAGCATAAAGGACGGGGCCCGCTAGGGCCAGTGCCTGCCGAAGTTGCGGGATTTGTTCGAGAGAGTCGCCGCGGCCCTGGAGCGCAAAGGGCATTAGGAGGAACACGGATGGGTTTTAGTCAGTAAGAGTCTGACACTCCCTTCCGCTTCACCCAGAGCGGGAGGAGTCATTTGATGATTTCCCATCCTTAAAAAAAAAAAAAAAAGAAACGGTAGTATAAAGAGCCTTGATAGAACTGTGTACCTAACGAGATTTAGTTCCTCTGGGAAATTCTCGGCCTTAGGTAGATAAGAGCGTACTATCTCCGTAGGTAATGGCTGCCTGCTTTAAAATTAAGTTACTTTTAAGTTGGGCAGATAGCGAAAGGAGAGCTTAGATCAACGTTGTGGAAAATTGGGTCGAGTTGATTTTTGAGGAACGAAAAAACTTATATAGGACGTTGCTAAATTACGGAGATTCTCGAATCTTAAATAGTAAATTATATAGAGTTTAGAAATAAGAACCGGTCAAGTGCGAGTCGGACTCGCACACGAAAGGTTCCGTACCATAAATCTTAATTTTTATTATTTGTTCCGCAAGAGACATACACAATCTATGAAAATTTCAACTGTCTACCTATTACGGTTCTTGAGATACAGCCTGCTGACAGACAGACAGCAGACACTTAGTAAAGGGGTTCCGATGGTTTATTTGGGTACGGAATCCTAAAAATTAGCAATAAAGCGGAAAAAAAATCTGAATCAAAATTGGTTCATCCGTTTAGAAGCTAACGATGCCACAGACAGACACCTGTCAAACTTATAACATCGCTCATTTTTAAGCACGCAATGTTCCGTCGAAACTTCCGCGGGGACAAAATAGTTGTAACACAATTTTCTACAAATTATTTGTAGATTTAACAAAATACTGACCTAGTCAGAGCTTTTTGTATCAGCAAAACATGTAAATTTGGTGTAGAGGAAGTTCCTAAAACGTTTCAAAATGGAATATAACATGTTAAACCTACTGAAACATTTCAGTAACTCGTGTACGCCCTCAGGGAATGAATAAAGAGCGTTCAAAGCTTTTTATTGCTTCTAAATCTAGTCCCAAAACGATTTAAAATCAATTGAGGAAATACGGCTAGATTTGTGGTATTAATTAAACGTTTTAAATGACATGGAAGACGTTTATCGTGTGGTTAGTGAGTTACCAATAAATACATAGTTGAAATATTTGTATCCGAAGGGTGACCAACAGGGGTTCTGTTTATACTAAGCGTACACTGTCCGTCCGTTTGTCTGTCTCAGGAACTGTAAAAGACAGACAGTTGAAAATTTCAAAGTTGTGTATTTTTATTTCCGTTTTTAAAACTAATAACTAAAAATAAAATTAAAGGACGACTAGAACCCTTTTTTTTCAGTTTATCTGAGTCCATCTCACTCCTGACCGATTTATTTACTGTCATTTGCTATTTGACGGTTTACAACGAACGGTTAAATAAATATTACGGTGTGAGCTTCTGCAGTACTGGCTTCATCCTCAAAGTCAAATAAACAGGAGCATTCAAAAGCTATACTTTTCAGACTATCGCCTAAAACAAAACACCGTCAGCACTCCAAAGACTAAAAGTCTAGAAACTAATCAGCGAACTGTCAGTGTTCAAAAAACCACTTCAATAAACCTATCAAAAACTTCAACCACAGTAATAAATAACGAAAATAATAACTAAAACGTCGAAAAATAACTGTGTCAAAGTTTATTTTCACGTTGTCACCGCTAGATTGGTTTCTGTTTGCCGCCAACTCGACCTCCATAAACAATCTCTTTTCCCGCCAAAAATGGCGACCGTGACCGACATGACAGACCGTTGGACCCGTGTTTATTTATTGTAAGCTGTTGACATAACAATGGGTTATTTAAGATTAGTTAGACGATGTTATGTCAGAAGAGAATTGAATGGGAATTGAACTGTATTTTATCAATAGAGATGAACATAAAATTTCAGTAGTTAGCTGTCAATGTGCTACTGTAACTTTTTACTATCGCAGTATATGCTGAGATAAGAGCTTTTTGGGCTTTTTAAGTAGTAGACTTATTACTTTAGATTTCGTTGTTAGATTTAAAATTGTATTTTTTTAATTTGAATTTTGTTTTTAGTTCCTGTACAAGTCCCAAATAAATATATTTGCGTTCACCTACTATAAATTTCACCGTTAAAACGGTGAAATTTTAATGAATCGAAGGGCTGACGCAGAAAATGAAAGCAGGAGCATACTACATGCCTAGGTTTAGGTTGATACGTAATTACTAGATATAGAAACCACGTTGCGGAATTTGTTCGAAAGAGTCACCGCAGTCATGGAACGCAAAGGCCATTAGGAAGAACACGGATGGGTTTTAGTCAGTAAGATTGACACTTTCACTTTAGTCATTTGATGACGTCCCAACCTTAAAAAAAAGGTACCTTTATAAACCACAGAAGGACTTACAAGCATCTTGAAGTGCAAATTCTTAGGTTTATATTTAGCAAAATAATATTTTGTTTAAACGTATTTTTAGTTCAAGCAGTCAAGGCCTTATCAGAGAAAGTAACTGGAGTTCCAGAATTTCAAGTTTTCGTGACACGCCAACATGTCCGAGAAATAAAAGTGAGCAAAATTCGTATCCACAATGTTAAATTTAGTAACATTTTTCAAAGCAAAATCCCACAAAAATGTGTCCAAAAACTAAAAGTAATGTCATGAATTTAGAAAAGATTTACTTGTTACTGTAGAATTTTGTTTTCATTTTTTAAACAAAGCTTTGTAGGTTAATTTCAAAAGAAATTCAAACGCTCCAAAATATTCACGCGTGGCCCAACATACGCCGAATTTCACGAAACGAACAAAAATTTGTTCCCAAAACTTCTCGTGAATTTAACGGAATTCCGTCTCGAAATTCATGAACTCCAAAAGTTAGTACGCTCCTAATTATTTGTTCCAGTATTCATGACATTTTTTAGGCTTCGCGGGACTAAGAGCCTATGCACACGGCGTATTTAAGACGCGCCGACGACGCACGTTTTACTAACGCGCGCTCACGGCGCTGTTGATGACCAAAAAGCTGTACTATCTGTGTCTGAATTTCGTTCAATTTAAAGCGTGTTAGAGCGCGTCATCTGCACGTCGTCTTCTCATTAAAAAAACCGGCCAAGTGCAAGTTGTACTTGCACACGAAGGGTTCCGCACCATAAGCCGAAAAAAACATGTTTCTTGTAGCCCCATTTTATTTTTTATTTTATTTATTTTTTATTATTTATTATTTGTTGCTAAAACGGCAACAGAAATACACACTCTGTGAAAATTGTACAAGTGTCTACCTATTACGGTTCATGATATACAGCCTGCTGACAGACAGATGGACGGACGTACGGACGGACTACGGCTTGGTTACCCTTGGGTTCGGAACCCTAACAAACGCCGTGTGTAAAGGCCCTTTTTTATCGATGGGAAATCATCAAATGACTGCTCCCGCTCTGGGCGAAGCAGAAGGGAGTGTCAGACTCTTACTGACTAAAACCCATCCGTGTTCCTACTAGTGCTCTTTGCGTTCCAGGGCCGCGGTGAAAAAATTCCGCAACCGTGTGTAAAGGCCCTAAGTTTGTGACTAAAGTCAGTCCAATTACCTAAGTTCTGTACGCCTGGTGGTCCAATAAAATATTCAGTAGCAATCTTGGAATGCTAGTGATAAATTGCTTTGAAATACGAGGTAGTAGAAACAGTCAATTGATTGGTTCATGTGAGCCTTCGGGAATTGTGGAATGAAGACAAAATAATAGATTTATTTAGACAAGTAGTACAATTTTTGTTTGGTAGGATTATTTATTTAATACTTCATGCACACAAATGAACAGAAGCGGACTTAATGCCTGAGGATTGTTGTAGACCTCGAATATAAATATTAATTTACTGTATGTAAAAATGTTGTTCTCGTTTTAATTTAGTAGAAGGAAAATATTTCATCACAACTGTCTGTGATGGGATTTCTTGTCGACAAAAATGATGAAGACACAATAAAATAAAGAAAATGGCGTGATATATATTTTTTTAGGGTTCCGTAGGTACCCAAAGAGTACAAAATAGTAACCCTATTACTAAGCCCCCGCTGTCCGTCCGTCCGTCCGTCTGTCTATCAGCGGGCTGTATCTCAAGAACCGTAATAGGTAGACAGCTGAAATTTTCACTGAGTGTGTATTTCTATTGCCGCTATAACAAAAAACTGGCCAAGTGCGAGTCGGACTCGCGTGCAAAGGGTTCCGAACGAATTTAATTTTTTTAACATGTAATTTTAACACTACAGACTTCTAATAGGTTTTCCTGTAATCTTTAGGTATTATCTCCATTTTTTTCAAAATTTTAGGCTCAGTAGTTTCGGAAATAAGGGGGGGGGGAATGGTCATTTTTCGTCTAATTTCTTGAATAACTTCAAAACCATTTATTTTAAAATTATGAAAAAAATATAATTAAAACCCTCACAGTAAGCCCTTTCATTTGATATGTCACACGATATTGTTCAAAAAACTTTTTTTTTTAATTTTCTAGTTTGACCCCCAAAAGTGACCCCCATACTAAAAAAAAATATGATTTATGTAACGCGTCCGTGTTTGGGTCATAGAAGTCCATATGTGTACCAAATTTCAACAGAATCGGTCCAGTGGGTCCGGAGAAAACAGGCTGTGACAGACGGACAGACAGACAGACAGACAGACACCCAAGTGATCCTATAAGGGTTCCTTTTTTTTTCGGAACCCTAAAAATAATAAAAATCAAGGTTTATGGTATGGAACCCTTCGTGTGCGAATCCGACTCGCACTTGGCCGGTTTTTTTAAGAACCTATTCCTGATAATAACAAACACAACAAAAAACCAACTAGCGAAATCGGCGCAGCCGTTCACGTGTGATACCGTGACCAAGGGAAATATGGATTCATTTTATGATATAGAAGATATTAGAAGATATCTATATATATATAGATATCTATATATAGATAGATTTTTTTGAGGTGTCTTATATGTAGAACTATACATATATTATAAAATAACGAGTACCTACCAACTTATATAAAACTTATTTGATATTATAATACCACCTCCACAAAAATAAGAAACCATCTCAACGAACATTTCGTGCAATTTTCTCTGAAAACATAGCATTTCGCTCTACCATTCATAGGATACTGCGCACCTATGAATACTGTAGCATTCCCGCCAACTCATTACGACACGAGATTGAAACATCAAAACTACACGGAAACTAATTTGCATCTGAATTATAGCAAATAGCGAATGCACGTATACACGAATCATACTAATATTAAAAATCTTCTTTTTGTCTGTAAATAAATCATGATGTGTCCTTTAATTTAAGTTTTTATTATAGTCAATTGAATTATTGTTAATTTATTATCTATACTAATCTATACTAATACTTAAAGCTGAAGAGTTGTTTGTTTGTTTGCTTGAACGCGCTAATCTCAGGAACTACTGGTCCGATTTGGAAAATTCGTTCAGTGTTAAATAGCCCATTTATCGAAGAAGGCTATATATATAATCACGCTAATACCAATAGGAGCGGAGCAGTAATGTAAATAGCGACGCAGGAGAAGTTGCGCGGGTCAGCTAGTTTTAAGATAAAATGTATGTTGCACTTTCTAGCCTGAAGCATCCTTGTTCAGGCAAATCAAAAAAATATTTTAAGCTCCATACATTTTGGAACATCTCCTTTGATACAGAGATAGATTATAGTCTGGAACAGCACATAGGCTAAAGCAACTCTGCCTGTCTGTTTGTTACCTCTTATTCTAAACAGCTGAACGAATCTGGTTGAAACTCGGCAACGGTTAGAACCCGTCCAGGAGGGCAACTCTCTAACGAAATCCGTAGTTTCGGGCTTAGTTGCGGGCGGGCATTTTCTACTTCGTATCACCTAACCACTGAGAACTAATGATAACACGATATGACAGTTACTGTGAAATCGTGTTGCCATTCATTCTCAGTTCGGGTTCGGGACTAATCGTAAGTTTGTAAGTGATACGGAGTAGAATACGCCCACCCGAAACTAAGCCCGAAACTACGGATTTCGTTAGAGAGTAGCCCCCCTGGTTTAGAACATAAGTACAGCAGTGCGATTCTGTAAACATGTCGAAGTGAAGGCTTGGGTGAAGTGATCACGAAGTGAGCTGTCAATACATCTTGATTACATGGATTTACAGCTGATTTCGTGTTCACTTCACCCAAGCCTTCGACATATTTACAAAATCGACCGGCAGTTTTACCCCGGGATTGTTCCTTTGGAATAATTTTCGACGTTCACACAGGCGGAACCGTAGGCGGTAGTTAGTTTCATATAATAATTATATCAAACGGAGAGAGTAGAGCACACGATATTCATATAATTTGACGTTTCTGACGAATTGCACTGACAATGGAGGCGGAGGGAATTGTGTGTAATTATGGATAAAGTGAAAATGGACGGACAAAAGATTCACGGTTGCCATTGTAAAGCGAACGCTGGCGAATAGGTATCTTTTATGTAACTCTGGTTCCATTACATTTTGTGTACGGAACATTACTTAAGTACTTACGTGATTAAATGATGCATCAATATAATAAATAACCTTTATAAAACGAAGTAAAAAAATACCTACCTGAAAATGAATAATTCATCAGCGAAATTCAGAGAACAAAAAGCTATGTACAATAGGTACGAGTAGGTAGGCCGTGCATCAGTGATAACAAAAACAAGCACAAGCTGACCTCGTAATCTATTAAAACTCTGTACAACGCCAGCTCAAGGTCAAAGTGTTACCACTGACATACACCCTTCTGTATGCTGGTAAACTTAAGCAATAAATCTAGAACAATAGTGCCAACGGTACACCATGAAAAAGATAAAATATACAGAATTCCCCAGATAAAGGAAAATTCAGGTAACCCTAAACTAAATTATTAATTTCAAAGGACACGTTACATTGTTCTATTGTACATAGTTAATCAGTTACGTGAAGTCTTATCTAAGCCATATACCACCTTGCACCAGTTGCTAATGTAGGTCATGGACAGGCGAGATGGAGAAATGAAAGAGTAGATATGATACAGCGACCGGGGAGCTCAAAGCTACACAGCCGCATGGATCGATCTTCGAGGTTAAGCAACACTTGCCGAGGTCGGTCTGAGGATCAGTGACCAACCATTACGTACCTAGACTCCGTGCTTTAGAAAGCATGTTAAGGCGTTACTACCGGCTGTCATTTGTACAGATTGTTAGGTGTATGTACAGTCAACAAAGCTATTCGGTATACAGGCAAAAATATTAATTTTTCCACAGCACTGCCAATGTTTATTTCTAACGTGTGCATTATAATTTTGTTGTACATTAGTTTTGTACAATAATTGTCCACTCAGCTCACTCACAACATTGTTTAAAAGTTGTTGCAAGTTAGCTGCCTGCATATCCAATAGCTTTGTAGACTCCAGCTAAAAGCTACGAAATCTGAAACCAGTTTTTTCGAAGAATTTCATGTTACCTAGGTACTGGTTTACGAAAGCCAGATACTGGTATTGAGCAGCGTCCGAGACTGGAAGCAGGCCCTAACATAGTTGGGACCTTGCACCAGTTGCCAAGGCGGGAGGTCAAGGTCTGAGCGAGATAAAGCGAGATGGGGAAATAAAAGCGTAGAGGTATAATTATGATACAGAGACCGTGGTTACGATGCAATTAATACAGCGCTCGCAAAATATGCGGTAAATTAACGCCCATATGCAAGCCATTAATTGTAAATCATAAGTTGATAATTTAAGTTTGGTGTCCTGAAATACAGGCCTAGATCTTAGTTTGGGCACCAGTCTCCCACAGTATTAGAAATGTTGTCTGACTGATACCATTTAATATGTATATTGTAATATTGTGGTGAGAAAATAAATAAATATTTTTATTATAAAAAATATATTATTATTTATTTAAGTTTTGTTGTGTTTTTGCCACCTGGGTAATGGGTATACCTCAATGCCGGAACCAGGGAGGCTACTCTCTAAGCTCGAATTCCGTAGTTTCGGGCTTAGTTGCGGGCGTATTCTAAATCCGTATCACTTACGGACGTACGATTAGGTCCGAACCCGAACTAGGAATGAATGACAACATGATTTCACAGTAACTGTCAAATCGTGCTGTCATTAATTCTTAGTGGTTAGGCGATACGGGGTAGAATACGCCCGCAACTAAGCGCGAAACTACGGACTTAGAGAGTAGCCCCCCTGGTTTGATGTTCCATCGAAAAATTGGAAAAGGGTTTTGACAGCACTTATCGTATTGATGGCCGTATTCTTGGGAAGATAATTAGTTTGAGTTTGTTTTTATTATAGTGGCCTGAGATATTCGACAAATAATAATAATCATACATTTATTTCAGATAAAACGGATCCATTGGGTCAGTAACAATAGTCTTAAACCTATGTAAGTACTTAATTAATAACTTCGCCAATGTACAGGTGACAAGCGACCGCAACAACATCATGCCTATCGGCTATAGCACGTAGAATACTGCTGGGGCTGCCCCGGAGTCTGTTTAGCAGCGAGGGCGCTCTCTTACGCCGTACGGCATTGAAGTCGTCGGTACGTGCTTCAGCGAAAATAGTTGACGCACTACAGAACCGAGGCAGACGCAAAAGCACGCTAAATGCATTGTTATATTGGATCCACATAGGGTCAATAGAATAGAATAGAATGTTTTTATTTCAGACTGGCGTCCATAGGCTTAGTAACAATTTTACTTAAATGTGTGTGTAAGTGTGTGTGTGCATGTGTGTAGGTGATTGTTAATTTACGTAAAATGCTAGGGAAGAGTGGTGTTTCGAGTTCCGCAACTAGAACAAACTTTTTTTTTTTTTTTGTAAAACGGGACTCGCCATCTTTTATGCAGATTTGAATATTAAAAGGTCATGCTTTTGTTAAGGACGTCCACGTCAGGACAATCTCCTGTTTACAAAATAGGTAGGAAGCAATGAAAATAAATTACAGGAAATTCCCTTGTTCTGAAATTCAGCCAGTAAGCTTGAGAAAATAGACAACAAAGTTCTTTGTATTTAAACCTCGGAGGAAAAGATATCCAGAATGGCTCTGTAGGTATATTATTTTGAGTATTTCAATAGTGAAAACAATACTATAGCATTGTATTTATATTAAGACCCGTTTTTGTTCTATATTCGGTTATCGTTGGGTTAATTTCTGCCCGAAAATCAGGATAAAATTGTTGTTTTAGCCCGCATGCTTTAATTACTTACGGACTTGCTTATCACACTGTCACGTACTAAAGTTTCGTTTTCAGTGTCATTATTTTATCTTTCTGTTGCTGTACGATCGTACGAATTAACGATGCGATTTGACACCGAAGATCTTTTGGTAAAAGTCAGAGCTGGCCAGTTAATCAACTATGTAAGGGCGTGTAAAAGTAATTACTGATTAGTAACTTTATAAGCTTGTGTAAAAGAATAGTCTCCTCAGCAAACTCACAAGACTGTTAAGTGCCAGTTTGCTGACTGCCTACCAAACAGTTTGCTCGACTGTACTTAGGCATTATACATATCATCATCATAACAGCCGAAAGACGTCCACTGCTGGACATAGGCCTCCCCCAATAGGGGGGTTTGCCATAATCGCCACGCTTGGCAGGCGGGTTGGCGATCGCAGTGTTTTTTTTATGTAGCGTTTTACAGAGAACGCTGCTGCCCATTCTCTGGTGAGTCCCTTAGTCGCCTCTTACGACACCCACGGGAAGTGATGGGATGGTCTTATTCTTTTACGGCACCATACGGCACATTATACATATACCTAGCAATTATTTTAATTTTTTTTTCCTACTCCTGCACTGTACTTTTCTGATTAAATTCGTTGCAGGATCCAAGACAGTTAAATCGTTTCTCCGGGACTCGTCGGGCTTCATTGGCTCGGCGTTTTTCTGGTGGTCGCCACTGTTGATTCTGGCTTTCAGGAGTTGCAGTGGTTGGGAATGTGTGGCGGGCTTGTACCAAAATATACCTAGCAAGAATTCATTTTACATTCCTCTGACCATTAGAAACAATAAATACATCAGAAACAAAACTTTTATATCTACCTACGTAGGAGTTAGCACTCAATAAATTATACCATTCGTACGTTTTGTACCATTTCGTACCGTTACCCCACATGATGAGGGTACTTAGACTCTCAGGGTAACGAGTGCGAATGATAGAACTGTTCTCTGATATAAATGTAGACCCTTAGTATTAGCGGTGAAACATTATATTTCGTTGGAAGTTTCAGGGAATTATTTATTGCTAAAGTTTTCATATAAAATGTTGGTACTGAGATTGATGTGTTACTCCATTTGAAATAACTATTTTCATTTAGGTTTGGCTGTTAGTAAGAGGCCAGTCAAGTATTACGTAAGCGCCAATGGGGGATGGGGGGGTCTTTACTATGCTTAATGTTACTGTTATTAATGTGAAATAAATTTTCATTGTTACAAAGGCAGATGTGTTACCAAGTTAATGGGTTGTGGAGGTCTGGTAGGCAGCCGCTCCACGTAAAATACTGGTATTCAACTGAATCCGGTTTGACTGGAAGCCGACCCCAATGTAGTTGGGAAAAGGCTAGCCAGATGATGTTAAAGATAGATGTACTTGGGAAAGATAGAGGAAGGCTTTTTCCCAGCCGTGGGACACGAAGGAGCTCGTGGCTAAATAAAGGTTGAGGTTCAAGGTTAAGCAGCGCTTGCCGAGGTCAGTAGGTGGATGGGTGACCATCTTAACATTCCTAGATTCCTCCGTGTCTCATTTAGATTATTGTAACCAAAATAACAAATGTTTATTAAGTTGTTGCTTTTAATGAAATTGTAATTGTATTAATTAATCTTTATATTGACAATGTCAATATAATGACATTGTTATCTTTATTATTATGAACTTAGAATCTTTAATGTATTTTGTACTTTTGCATGCCTTCTGGTAAAATATGGCTGTTGCTAATTCTATTTTTATGTCACCGTGTTTTGTACCCATATTTGTAAAATATCTTAATGGCTTGCCGTCGCGTACAAATAAACAATACGTTCTCATTACACCGCATAAACCCGAAAACCTTCTTTCGGCACTTCCCACACTCTAACGCCGAAAATCTCCGACGGTTAATAATTATACCACAAACAAGTTTAAAACTGAAAAATATACATTTGAATACCTAAGAGCCTATGCACACGGCGTATTTTGAACGCGCGGACGACGCACGGTTCACGAACGCACGTTCACGGCGCTGTAGAGTGTAGATGATCAAAACGCAGTACTGTCTGCGTCTGGGGGGTACTCTCTAAACCCGAAGTCTGTAGTTTTGGGCTTAATTGCGGGCGTATTTTACTCCGAATCACCTCACCACTAAGAATTAATGACAACACGATTTATCAGAAACTGTCAAATCGTGTTGTCATTCATTCTTAGTTCGGGTTGGGGACTAATCGTAAGTCCGTAGGTGATACGGAGTAGAATACGCCCGCAACTAAGCCCGAAACTACGGACTTCGGGCTTAGAGAGTAGCTCCCCTGAATTTCGTTAAGAGCGCATTAGCGCGCGTCATCTGCGCGTCTTCGGCGCGTTAAAAAAACGCCGTGTGCAAAGGCCCTTATTAATAATGTTATTAAAACATTCAGATAACATAACATACCTCTCCGAATCCATGATGCTGATGCTTTCAGATGGTATCCAGTTTTGCCGAATTTTGTCAGCGCCCCGTGAAACTGAAACAAAAACAGAACAATTCATATTTTGTTAATTGAAAACAAACGGGAAAGGAGCCGACGAATTCACTGAAACAAATTCGTCAAAATATTCGAAATTCCATTTGTTTCGTTTTGAATAGAATATTTTCGGTGATGCAGTAATATTTTGCACTGTATGAATATTTTGCTAAATTCTGGAAAATATAATTGAGCTTTCAATTTTGCCTCGACTATTCTATTGCTGTACGACATACCATTTATATTATAACTATACTTAATAGAATCTATACGTGCGTGAAAAAATTAAACTTATTTAATTACTAAAATTTATGTGAAAAGCAAGAATCGACTGTAAGTTAAAACGTGCATGTACTGGAATGGCTGAAGGAACTTATCAACAATGGTGTCAACGGCTTCAGATATTCTCATAGTTATTAAAAGGGTTACTCTATAGTCGGTAACTCTGGGGCATTTCTCCATACAAACGTATTCAGGCCCCTCTTTACCACTGGGCACTATGGGCACTTGCCCAGGGCCCCGCGATTGATGGGGCCCCCTAGATTCTGCTAGATCACCTTCCGATAAGTTACTTATAAATATAAAGCCCGTCGTGTGATGTGCTGAACGAAAGACTGAACAAGTGATTGAAGATTTTGCTTATCTCAAAACTAGAATGGTATCTCCTATTCTAATGTGGGCCCCATTATTCGAATGTGCCCAGGGCCTCCAATGGGTTAAAAGACGGCCCTGAACGTATTCAGCTGTTTTCTTATTTATTTACTAGTTGACCCGCGCAACTTCGCCTGCGTCACAATTTTCATTACTGCTCCGCTCCTATTGGTCTTAGCGTGATGATACATAGCCTATAGCCTTCCTCGATAAATGGGCTATCTAACACTGAAAGAATTTTTCAAATCGGACCAGTAGTTCCCAAGATTAGCGCGTTCAAGCAAACAAACAAACTCTTCAGCTTTATATATTACTAGCTTTTGCCCGCGACTTCGTACGCGCATATCCCGTTTTTTTTCCGTTCCCGTAGGAATTTCCCATTCCCGTATAGCCTATAGCCTTCCTCGATAAATGGGCTATCCAACAGTGAAAGAATTTTTCAAATCGGACCAGTACTTCCTGAGATTAGCGCGTTCAAGCAAACAAACAAACAAACTCTTCAGCTTTATATATTATTAAGTATAGATGTATACTTTATTGTACACCAAATTTAAAATACATTAAGGAAACCTTAAACTAAAAAATATACAATTGGCGGCCTTATCGCATTCCGTACAGTTTGAGAAGATATGCGTCACATCCGCGCAAGACGGCCATCGCTCAGCATAATGCTGGGACTTGTATACAGTTACTGCTATAAGTCAGGACTCTAACATATATTTGCCGCCGAGACCAAACTGCAAAAAAGGTAAACGGTAGTCATATAAATGTTAATGTAAGCAAATTGAGCATTCCAGTTGCAGTTCAGTGTATTACTGGTAATTCCAATCATTCAGAGGAAAAGTTGCTGGAATGTGCAGAATTTACTACTTTCCCTTGAGGCTGTGAGATAAGTGTGTATTATAAATGTTGTTACGTGAATCTATACTAATATATAAAGCTGAAGAGTTTGTTTGTTTGTTTGTTTGTTTGTTTGCTTGAACGCGCTAATCTCAGGAACTACTGGTCCGATTTGAAAAATTCTTTCAGTGTTAGGTAGCCCATTTGTCGAGGAAGGCTATAGGCTATACGAGAATGGGAAATTCCTACGGGAACGGGAAAAAACGGGATATGCGCGTACGAAGTCGCGGGCAGAAGCTAGTGTTACTATAAAATAAGTCAACGTGTTCTTTGCCTGTTTATTTCTGCCAAAAGATTTCTAGTTGGGTCCACACGATACAAACTTCACAGACTTTGAACTCAGTATAAAAAAAAATCTATCACATTAAAGAGGCATGCGGAACAGAGAGTAAAGTCCCGCAAACCTCCATTGAAAAGGGAGGATCCACCGCTGGACGGTTGTTGTGGCCGGTGAGGGCAACTGCCGGATAGTTGATATTCGAGCTGATGTATATGTTCAAATCGCACGGTAAACTCTGCTTGCGCGATGCAGGATTTCGACGTAGTAGTTCGCTGCTAGTTGGATAGATGGCGTTGCGGTTCTTTTTGTTGCGATTTAGATTTGCTCTTGTGCCGCTACAACACCGACATTTGTCTGCACGGATAAAAATCTATAGAAGTTTTTGGAACTCTGACTCGTGTGGATGGGCCATAACTTCCAACATTGATGTGGCTAACTTTACGGACCGTCTGATATCCGCCCCCTAAATCAATCTGCAAAGTCAATTGATATATAAAAACCCAAGATACACACTCAGCATCTCAAAAACGTCCGCATAAAATAAGCGCACAATTTGAAATTGTGCGCTAGTTTCAAACAGTCTCGCATCGCTAACCATACTGCACTGCTTTGTAAAAACAACTTTAAGCGATCCGTGTAAGGTTGAATTTGCAAAAAAATTGTTTATAGTATAACTACACACAACTCACACATGACACTTTATACATGTCAGTTGTTGACGACAGTTTCGAGTGTTGCATTTGTTCGAGACTGTGTATCTTGGTGCAACACGATATCCCTTGGCAAGAATATCTATACTAATCTATACACTAATATATAAAGCTGAAGAGTTTGTTTGTTTGTTTGTTTGCTTGCTTGAACGCGCTAATCTCAGGAAGTACTGGTCCGATTTAAAAAATTCTTTCAGTGTTAGATAGCCCATTTATCGAGGAAGGCTATAAGCTATAGACCAATAAGAGCAAACGAAGTTGCGCAGATCAACTAGTAGTCAGATATTCCGGCTTCTGTCTACTCGTAACGACTGTCTATTTTTATTTATTTATTTTATTTGTCTCTTCAACAATGAGTACACTATAACATTTACAAAAAAAAAACATTCTAGACTTAAGTTTAAGTGCCTCATCACTTAAAGAAGAGCACTAAATGCACTATACTGTACGCATAAACTGCTATAGAAACAGTGAAAAAGTAAATAAAAATATAATGAAAAATTACAACAAAAAATTATGAAAAATTACAACTTAGAATAATAAAAAATTACACATTAAGTTAGATAGGTCAAACAGTGACAGTCTAAAATGTAGAAATGGCAGCCAGGATCAATAGCTAAACGTACTTTAAAACGGAAGAGTCTTTACGGTCACTCATGAGTCATGCCCCACTGATCAAGGGGGCTACTCTCTAACGAAATCCCTAGTTTCGGGTTTAGTTGCGGGCGGGCGTATTCTACTCCGTATCACCTACAGACATACGATTAGTCCCGAACCCGAACTGAGAATGAATGACAACACGATTTCAGAGTAACTGTCAAATCGTGTTATCATTAGTTCTCAGTGGTTAGGTGATATGGATTAGAAAATGCCCGCCCGAAACTAAGCCCGAAACCACGGATTTCGTTAGAGAGTAGCCCCCCAAGTTCGGCAAGCAATTGTGGTTTTAGATAAACTCCTTCGTACCAAATCCCTTTCCTTGTAACCCTTCCATTTACGACGGCGAAGGCAACTCATCTGAACGTGTTTCCGCAATCGTGTTATAAATGCAAACAATTCAAGTAGAATGCAATTTTCTAAACGAGCGTAACTAAACAAATGGCTCGTTTGTATGGGAAATACGCTCAATTTTGCTCAGTACCGGGGTGTGGTCCGAGTTGCAATCTATAGCGATTTGAGAGAAATCATTTCTGTTTTAATTCGTTGTTGCATGGGTTAACAACCCATCTAACCACGAATTAAACCAAGAAACACTTGCATAAGGTATACCTTATAGTTTTTGTCATTTGTACGTCGCTTATAGTCGTAATCGTATCATACTTTACAAACAGCAACACATTTTGTACCGATTTGCACGATTACAAGACCAAAAAAGCCTTATAATTATGATAGTCAGTCACAAAAAAAATGAAATGAATCAAAACTTTGTAACCCAAAGCATTTATTTAAATTAAACCATTATACAGAAACGTTTGAATTGTTATTTAGTTGCAAATTTGAGAATACATGGAAAAGAACGTATTAAAAACTCCAAGAGCATTATCCTAATACATAAAATTCTTCCGTTACTGACTGACTGAATGACTGACAGACAACGCACAGCCGAAACTACTGGTCGTAGAAAGCTGAAATTTGGCAAGTAGGTTCCTTGAGGAGTAAATGGGAGCACTAAGAGAGAATTTCCCGAAATCCCTACGGGAACGGGAAAAAACGGGATATGCATTTTTACGAGAAAAAATGGCAAGTATGCTGCAACTAAAAAAGTATCACAGAAATCGGATCAGAATCCTCGGAGTAATCGGTGTACATACATAAAAAAAACCCTACGAATTGTGGACCTCCTCCTTTTTTGGAAGTCGGTTAATAAAACACTCCGAATAAGTTAGATTGTTGAGACCAACGGCCACGCCTTTTTTTTCAAAATGTCAGCCAAATAATTTGATTTAAATGAAACACCCGCCCAAGCCGCCAAGTTTAGAACTTGCACCAAAAACATGCGGGGAAGTAGAATCTAGTACTACAAAGTGGAATGGAAGAACTTTTCCCGAGGCTACTCTAAAAGTTCTTTTTTACATTCCATTCATTCAAATTTCTAAACAATATTATGGAGAACTAGCTTCTGCCAGCGGTTTTGCCTGCGTGGAAGTTGGAATATACCAAAGGAGCATAGTAATAGAGGAAAGATTTGCTTGTTTGTTTGTTTGAAATGAATAGGCTCCGAAACTGCTGGACCGATTCTTTCAGCAATGGATAGCTACATTATCAGGGATTAACATAGGCTATATTTTATCCCCGTACTTCCACGAGAACGGGAACTACGCGGGTGAAACCGCGTGACGTCCACTAGTAATTAATAAAATTCTTCCGTTACTGAGTGACTGACTGACAGACAACGCACAGCCGAAACTACTGGTCGTAGGAAGCTGAAATTTGGCATGTAGGTTCCTTGGGGAGCACTAAGAGTACTCGTTTTTCCTGAAATTCCTACAAGAACGGGAAAAAACGGGATATGCGCGTACGAAATCGCTCCAAAAGCTATAATAGTTAAAGATATAAATAAACCCTACCCTATTCCATAATCCAAGACGTTCTCTAACTATACTCTAAAAACTACTAACTACTTTCGCATTTATATATATCCGTATACTAGCTTCTACCAGCAGGTTTGCCCGCGTGAAAGTGGATAATTAAGGGAACGTATTCACAGATTTAACCCTATGTCCTAATCTGTGCCAAGTTTCATCCAAATCTGTTGAGCCGTAAAGACGTCAAAATCAAAACTTTACAAACAAAAAGACACGAGTTACTATCCTAGCTGAGCGCAACTTCGTCTGCGTCACATTTTTTCATTACTGCTCCGCTACTGTTAGTCGTAGCGTGATGGTATATAGCCTATAGCCTTCCTCGATAAATAGGCTATCCAACACTAAAAAAAAATACAAATCGAACCAGAATTTCCTGAGACTAGAGCGTTCAAACAAGCTCTTCAGCTTTATAATAATTACTAGTTGACCCGCGCAACTTCGTCTGCTCCGCTCCTATTGATCTGAGTGTGATGATATATTGCCTATAGCCTTCCTCGATAAATGGGCTATCTAACACTGAAAGAATTTTTCAAATCGGACCAGTAGTTCCTGAGATTAGCGCGTTCAACCAAACAAACAAGCAAACTCTTCAGCTTTATATATTAGTGAAGAGTATAGATAATTATGTGAGTACTAGTTGACCCGCGCAACTTCGTCTGGTCCGCTCCTATTGGTCTCAACGTGATGATATATACCTTACCTTCCTCAACAAATGGGCTATCCAACACTGTAATAATTTTTCAAATCGGGTCAGTAGTTCCTGAGATTAGCGCGTTCAAGCAAACAAACAAACTCTTCAGATTTATATGTTAAGTATAGATATAGATGTTGAAGAGAAAAGAGGAGGTATTTCCTTATTGAAATAAGAACAAACTTTTTATTCTCAATTTTCGATGTTAATTTGGGTGTGAAAGAAATTGTGAAATGAATACTGTTCAGTAAGAACTTATTACTTTCTTCTTCTTGTTTCAGTTTTATTATTTCAGTGAACAATGATTCTTTGTGTAAAGTTTCGATTTAATACTTGTTGCGTGTTTGTGAGAGGTGGAGTTTTCTTTTCAATTCAACTGAATCCGTATTTATTTTCTCAAGTGTCAAATCATTTTTTGTTAATTGAATTATTGGTCGTGAGAATTTTTAAGTAATGCAATCTTCCTGGATTCGTTTACATTCGCTCAAGTTATTCGCTTTTATAATGCGCACAGCAAAGGAGTGGAACTCTCTGCCTGCGTCTGTGTTTCCAAACGCTTACAACCCTAATCTCTTCAAAGTTAGAGTGAACAGGCTCCTTCTGGGTAAGCTCGCTCCATCGTAGACTTTGTCTCTGTCATCTCTGACCTAGACTAGAGTCAAGAGCAAACACATCATAAATAAAAAAAAAATGTTATATTTAGGGTAGGTACTGAATGTCCGTATGAAAAATCGGAACATTTATACTAGGCTGATCAAAAAGCAATGATAATCGGTTATTTTTCTTTTTGCTCGGCGCCTATAGGTCCTAGCATGATGGTAAATAGCCTGTAGCCTTCCTCAAGAATTGGAATATCAAATGCAAAATCCGACGGGTAGTTCCAGAGATTAGCACGTTCGAACATACAAAAAAAGTCTTCAGCTATTAGTATAAATATGAGCCGATTTTAACCGACTTCAAAAAAAGGAGGAGGTTCTCAATTCGACCGCGTATATATATAATATATTTTTTTATGTGTGTTCGCGGATAACTTCGTCGTTTATGAACCGATTTCGATTAATCTTTTTTTATATGAAAGGGTATGCTGCCGAGATGGTCCCATTGACACCACGTCAGGATCTGATGATGGAAACTCTCGAAAATTGTAGGCACGCATCTGGTAAAAACTTGATGTTCGAGGAGACGACAGAGAGTCAAGGGAACTCCACATCGGTATGTAGGAACTACCAAGTGTTTGGGCTTATTTCATTCGTATTGACGAGACCTTTACACCGAAAGCACTAAGTAAGTTTTATTAAATAGGCCCCAGATCCTAACATAACATCACGTGTTTTGTTTTTGGAAGTCGGTTATATTTTTTGTAAAAAGGTTTTTTATCATTACTTTTGGCTTGATAAGATCACTTGCATATCTGTATATCCGTCTATCACAGCCAATTTGCTGCAAATCTACTGGTATATAATATGTCGCAGTCAACTAGCCTAATCAACCATTTAATTGGTGGCCTAGCCCTTTCAATGAACGGCGCCATTTAATCAGCGCCCTAAGTGTCACCCCACATTTAATTGAACAGCTAGGCAAATGGCTTGGTATCGTTTAATGACTTGCCTAGCCACATACACACTTTTTCGATTTCTTAGTTTTGTTTCGCGGGTTCGTGTTGACAAACAATTTGAAAGAAAGAAAGAAAGAATAAATGTTTATTTGGGACTCGCACACAGACAGATGTAAAATAAATTAAAACTAAATAAAGTAAAATAAATTAAATCTTCAAAAAATCTCGAACTCATAAACCACACAAAAATCTTCTAACACAATATCTAAATAAAAGATCCCAGACGATCACTTATCTATCATTTAAGTCTATCTGAACTAGGCCAGATATCTATCAGCGCCACAATAGCGATGGGAACCGAACGGTTTCCACCGTATCCCTATCATTCATTAACACCATTGGCACATTCTGATAAACTGTGAGAACTCTTTTTATTGCCTTCACGAGGAATTACTATAGTTAAGATACCTATTTTCAGTAGAAAGTGAGGCAATTTTGTCACGGAATCGTAAACAAATGAAGTGGTAATGTGGGAAGATTGTAAAAAGTACATTCGATTGTGTCACAGATTTGACACGAAATGGAAACACGATAGTTAATGAGCAAAAACTAAATCAAAACAAAAAGTAGTAAGTATAATAAAATACTTTTTATTTTGATAAATTCTTTTTGGTCTTAGCGTGATGATATACAGCCTATAGCCTTCCTCGATGAATGGGCTATCTAACACTGAGAGAATTATTCAGACTCACGTGCAAAGGGTTCCGAACCAATTTCATTTTTTTAACATGTTATTTTAACACTACAGACTTTCTATAGGTTTTCTTGTAATCTTTAGGTACAGAACTATTACTGCATTTATTGTTTTAATTTGAAGCTCAGTAGTTTCGGAGAAAAGGGGGGGTGGCAAAAATGGTCATTTTTGGTCTAATTTCTTGAATAACTTCAAACTATTTATTTTAAAATTATGAAAAAAATATAATTTAAACCTTCACAGTGAGCTCTTTCATTTCATATGTTACACAATACAATTTGAATTTTTTTTTTTTACAATTTTCTAGTTTGACCCCCAAAAGAGTTCACCAAACTAAAAAAATATTTATTTACGTAAACGTCCGTGTTTGGGTCACAGAAGTCCGTATGTATACCAAATTTCAACAGAATCGGTCCAGTAGAATCGGAGAAAACTGGCTGTGACAGACAGACAGACAGACGTGAGCCCAGGCTCACGTGCTGGAATACGGGCTATGACCCACTCCCACTCACGAAGAGGAAGCCTGTGTCCTTGCGATTGGAATGCCACAAGCTGATCATGCCTGTGTTTAAGGAGCAAGTAGTAAACAGTAACGTGAGTGTCACCTTCTAGTAAATATTAACCGCCACCCATGAAGATGAAGATCTGCAATACCAATGGAGTCACTTCAGTCACGTTGCTGACCTTTGAACGGCGAACACACGTTGATTCAAGGACCCAATCGCTTAAACATTATCTGTTTCCCTTATATATAAACATAGGCATATATTTGCCGGTTGCTTCGCAGACGAACCACCAAAAATACTACGATTTCATTCAGCATTCATCAGATGACAGTCGTTTCGAAACTCCCACCAATCGCCCAAGGTCGACGTTGTAATCTCAATCTGTATACCGTTTTTCGAGTTATGTTCGGACCACACCCGATGTTGCGGCGCGTCGTATTCCCATGCGCCCATATTTGACGTCGCGGGGGGAGTCCAACACCTCAATTTCCCGAGCTGACCTGAGAGCCACCAGCCGGAGATTACGGAAGTCGTATACGTTCCCGCGATCCCCGGCGTAGATGAGAGATGGAACACCGGTGTGTTTTTAGTCAATAAGAGTCTGACAGACCCCTCCACCTGCCACAGGGCGGAGGACAACCATGATGAAAAAAAAAACCGGCCGAGTGCTAGTCGCGACTCGCACACGAAGGGTTCCGTACCACAAACCGAAGAAAATAACACGTTGTTGTATGGGAGCCCCCTTTAATTTTTAATTTAGTTTATTTTTTATTATTTTTTGTTATAACGGCAATAGAAACACAATCTGTGAAAATTTCAGCTGTCTAGCTAAACGGTTCTTGAGATACAGCCCGCTGACAGACAGACGGACGGATAGCGGAGGCTTATTAATAGGGTTCCGTTGGTTAGTCTTTGGGCACGGAACAAGGGTCGGCTTCCTGTGTAACCGGGTGCAACTGAGCTCTAGGATATTACGTGTGCGTCCTGACCAAAAGTTATCCCATATCCAAACTGTATTTTTATGATACCTACGTGTCCGAGACATAGGTCGACATTATATGTGTTTGTACCAAATTGAACTGAATCGGTTCAGTAGATTGGGAGCAAATTGGCTGTGACTGACGGACGGACAGACAGCCAGATTACCAGTCAGTCAGACGGACAGACCCACGAGTGATCTTATAAGGATTGAGTTTTGCATAAGGACGTTCGACACCCCTAAAAAACACTACGATTGAATTTTCTCCTCTCAACATTGAGCATTTGCGACACCCGTAAATCTCATAAGGCCTGGCGCTGTAATCTAAGAAATAAAAAATCGTCTTAGCACTCCATCAGTTTCCCCTCCTTGTAATTTAACTAAGCCGGTAGAGGCGAGAAGCGTAAATGAAATATACGAGGAGATTCCGTTTGTCTCGAGAGATGAATAGGTCTAATACAGTTGGAAGAAATTACTGTTGTGACGGATGACTTGTTGAGAGAACGCCTCTGCGAAGCTTGGCGTTTGCTGTGCCCTTGTGATGCATCTTGTGCGTTAGATTTGGACACAGGATTTTGCAGTTGACAGTGTAAGAATTTTAGTATTCTTGTGATGCATTTTATTGTAAGAAGGTATGTAGGTAGGTGTGTAAGCACTTGCCGTGTCGCTCGATATCTCGAAGGCCTTTGACAGGGTTTGGCACGCAGGTCTGCTCAGCAAGCTTCCTGCTTATGGCATCCCAGTTGGTTTTTGTAGCTGGATATCAGACTTCCTGAGTGAACGGTCGATCCGAGTAGTCGTTGACAGCTGCTCCTCTGACCTCATGGCTATTGATGCCGGAGTTCCTCAGGGGTCCGTTCACTCTGCAACTCTTTTCCTGCTGCACATCAATGACCTACTTCAACTTGGTCTTGTTGGGTACGCAGATGACAGTACGGTTTCAGAGAGATTTTTGTCCAGCGCAACAACCAGCGGGGATGAAGTTCGTTCCTTGAGAGAGGCCATGGTAGAGCGGACAAATTTGACCTTAAGCCTTGTCTCCCAGTGGGGTGATGACAATGTGGTTCCTTGAGAGAGGCCATGGTAGAGCGGACAAATTCGACCTTAAGCCTTGTCTCCCAGTGGGGTGATGACAATGTGGTCACTTTTAACGCCACCAAAACACAGGCGTGTCTTTTTACCGCAAAAAGGAGTCGTTTGACCAAACTCCAACTTTTCGGGGTGCCTCTGTTCCTGTGACTGATCGGCTCGAGCTCCTAGGCATGGAGTTGACATCCAGTCTCAACTTCGGCGCCACCATCGAGTACAAAGCCCAAACCGCTGCCAAAAAGCTGGGCATCCTAAATAGGGTGAAGCGATACTTCAAGCCTGGACAGCTTTTAACTCTATATAAAGCGCAAGTCCGATCCTGCATGGAGTATTGTAGCCACCTTTGGGATGGCTCAGCTAAGTATCAGCTTACCGCGCTTGACTCGGTGGAACGCAGAGCTAAGAGGCTCATCGGTGACGAAAAAGTGGTGGATACCAAGCTACATAGCTTGGCTCATCGCCGTAAGGTTGCCTGCTTGTCGGTCTTCTACAGATTGTACTTCGGTGAGTGTGCCCAAGAACTCCACGACCTCATTCCACCGGCCCCCTTCTACCATCGGACATCCAGACGCACTGCATTTTACCATCCCTACCTTGTTACTATTCCACCAATTCGCATTAAGCGTTTCCAAACGTCTTATATAATGCGCACAGCAAAGGAGTGGAACTCTCTGCCTGCGTCTGTGTTTCCAAACGCTTACAACCCTAATCTCTTCAAAGTTAGAGTGAACAGGCTCCTTCTGGGTAAGCTCGCTCCATCGTAGACTTTGTCTCTGTCATCTCTGACCTAGACTAGAGTCAAGAGCAAACCCATCACAAATAATAAAAAAAATGTCGAAACATCGCCACGAATTTTTGCAGTTGGCAGATTGAAGGTACGCGAATCCGTTTTTCCCGGAATTCCGTAGGAATTTTTGGAAGTCCTCTTTTAGTGCTCCCTAACGGAGTGTAGGTATTTCGTCGAGCCACCTCTCCGTTGGTCTACCTCTTTTTCTCTTTCCTGATGGTCCTTTCCAAATGGTTAACCTTTTTGTCCATCTATTATTTTTCATACGTGCCACATGGCCACCCCATTTCCATTTCAGTTTTTTACAGTGTTGTAGAGCATCTATAACTTTAGTTGTATTTCTCAAATATAAATTTGTCCTTTTATGTTTCAGTTTTATATTTAGAGTGCTCCGCTCCATGGCTCTTTGGGTGGTTTGTATCTTGTTACTAGTGTGTCTGTTGAATATCCATGTTTGTGATGCATAAGAAAGAGAAGGCAATACACACGAGTCTAGGACTTTTTTTTTCAGTCTTACCGGAATCTTTGACTTAAGAACTTCTTTTAGACTCCAAAACTTGTTCCAGGCCATGTTCACACGTCTAGTCAGTTCATCTCGGTGTCTAGATCTTTTGAAAGATATTTGCTTGCCTAGATATATGTACTCTTCAACATATTCCAGAGGACCGTTGTCGACGCTTATGGGGATTTTTTTATTGTTCGTCATTATTTTTGTTTTTGTTGTGTTTAGTTGCAAGCCAATTTCCTGGCTGACTGCATGTATTTCGTTTACCATAGCTTCTAGTTCTGATGCACTTTCTGCAAAGAGTACAATATCGTCTGCGAATCTCAGATTGCTAAGAAAATTCGAAATACTGAAAACAGCGGGAAACGACTGGATGGAAATAGCAATAGATAGAGATAAGTGGAGAAAAATGGAGGAGGCCTTTACTCTGTAGAGAGGTCCTTAGTAATAATTATTTATTTTGCATGTATAAATGATATTTTTTTTTTTTGTTATGTGAAAATTGTATTTTATTAATTTGAATTCGTGCTGTTTTTTTTTTATTATTGTAATTGAATTTAATTTATTTAAAATTTTCGAATTGTAATAATCAAATCATGTAATTTTGTTATTGTTTTATTAAGGAATAAACAAGGCTTTATTATTATTAACGGAGTGTAGGGAAGCTACATGCCAAATTTCAGTTTTCTACGGCCAGTAGTTTCGGCTGTGCGTTGTCTGTCAGTCACTCAGTCACTCAATGAGTCAGTAACGGAAGAATTTTATATATTAGGAGGACTAGCTTTTGCCCGCGACTTCGTACGCGCATATTCCGTTTTTTCCGTAGGAATGTCGGGAAATCCTCTCTTAGTGCTCCCCTACACTCCCCAAGGAACCTACATGCCAAATCTCAGCTTTCTACGACTCAATCACTCGAATCAGTCAGTAACGGAAGATTTTTATATTTATTGATGATTGATAAGATGCAACTCACTAGTACAATCATTCTGGTTTAACGAGAATTGGATGCAGGTTTTTGCAGATGACAGTTTGAAAAATTTCAGTACTAGTGTAACGTTTCTTATCGCTAGTAACTTTTCGAGATTTCACTATGGGTTTTTGCAGTTGACAGTTTGAAGAATTTTAGCACTTGAATTGAAAGAAAATAGCACACATGTCAGAACACTTGACGATTCTTTTTTTAAATTTTTAATTTAGTGATCAAAGTTTCTTGAGGAAATCGAGCGTGACCAAAAAAAAAAAAAACTTTTTCTGCCAATAATTTCAAATAATAATTAAGATTAATTACTAAATCGTCCGTTAACTCTTACTGTGGCAGTGTGGTCTAACGGTAAAACCTCTGAGAGAGGCAAAAAGGCCAAAAGCAATGAGATCCATTAGACACATCCTATCTCAAAAGCCCGGGTGCCGATAAATCTCAGCCAGACTGCGGCTTTAGGATTTATTCGCTTTTAGTGCATCCGATTTAGGGACTCTGTCTGTACTTATAAAACATGTATTTAATGGTTTTGTGCTTTTAACGAATAATGCTGTGCCATTTTGAGATATTATTTGACTGATTTTGAAGTTTGGCAAATAAGATTTTAATTATACGTACTCGTATAGATCTTATTTCCTAACTTTTATAGGTTACTAGCTGACTCGGCAAACGTTGTTTTTCCAAATAAAAAAAACCGGCTAAGTGCGGGTTAGACACGCACACGAAGGGTTCCGTACCATAAACCCTAATTTTTATTATTTTTTGTTATAGCGGCAACAGAAATGCACCATCTGTGAAAATTTCAACTGTCTACCTATTACGGTTCTTGAGATACAGCCTGCTGACAGACAGACAGACGGACGGACGGACAGCGGAGGCTTAGTAGTAGGGTTCCGTTGGTTACCCTTTGGGTACGGAACCCTGAAAAATTTGCCTACCACCTATTCTCATACCTACCGAATATACACACAAAATTTCATGAAAATCGATCGAGCCGTTTCGGAGGGGTTCGGTCACAAACACCGTGACACGAGATTTTTGTATATTAGATATGAGTTTATTTTTAAAAGGTTTTTTTTCCGGTTACTGGTCCGATTACGAGAATTATTTCACTGATAGCTTTCCACAGTAGGTAATGCTTAGTCCGCAACAGGAGAAGACGCCCCGGGCGTCGGGAGTCGCAGGGCGATTCCCGGCCACCGTAGGCGTGGGCCGGCGGACGACGAGCATTGGGTGGCTCGCCATCCGATCAGAACCAGGCCTGAGTCGACGGCGCGCTGTGTTCCACGCGCGCCTAAAAGAGCTGTCAGCATAGAAGACGGGGCCCGCTAGGGCCAGTGCCTGCCGGGGTTGCGGAATCTGTTTGAAAGAGTCACCGCGGCTCTGGAACGCAAAGGGCATTAGGAGGAACACGGATGGGTTTTAGTCAGTAAGAGTCTGACACTCCCTTCTGCTTCACCCAGAGCGGGAGGAGTCATTTGATGATTTGCCATCCTTAAAAAAAAAGGTAATGCTTAGTGCCATCGTCTATTTTTTATTCCAAAAATGCTACATTCTTGTGAGACAGGCCGCGTGCCTCAGTTAAACGTAATTCCGATCCTATTCTTACCCATCTGCCTTATCCAAGGAACCCTCCTTGATTTTTGTGATATCATTTGGTTTTACAAATTTTCAGCTCAGCATTTTCCGCAATGGCGCTATCACTTCCCAAAGATATTTGTAGCTTATTATCCCCATAGGATTACCCATCTTTCATGTCACCCACGGGACGTGTCCCCGTGACTGACATTGATAAATTATCCCTAAATATAATTACATCATAAAGTAAACGGGACAATATCTCCGTAAATGCAGCCACGCATCAAGACCCGCGGAAGTAGGTAGGCTTTCATCGGCATCATGAAAATATTTTTTAAATAAGCTTCTAAATCGCTGTCCCAGATTTGTCGTCTAAGGGTGCAAACATAAAGATACAAGTTTCCGGTGCAGGCAGCTTTATGCGGGCCGGTACCGATTGATACAGGTATAATATTCCCAGGTTATCTTATGCGCTCATTTATAAAGAAACAGTTTTAAACTTGTCGGTGCATATGTCCGACGAACTGGAGGAAATGGTTATTAATAAGGATAGTTTGCCTGCTTCTTTATGCTGGTTAACTCTGCACCGATCGGTACTGACCGGCACGGGGTTGTCTGTGCCGGAAACCTGTTTCTTTATGTAAGCACCCTTAGAGCCTATAGCCACACGGCGTATTTTTAACGCGACAACGACACACGTCCGATCAGAACCAGGCCTGATTCGACGGCGCGCTGTGTTCCACGCGCGCCTCAAAGAGCTGTCTGCATAGAAGACGGGGCCTGCTACGGCCAGTGCCTGTCGGGGTTGCGGAATCTGTTTGAAAGAGTCACCGCGGCTCCGGAACGCAAAGGACACGTTATAGACATGCCCAAAAAGCAGTACTGTCTGCGTCTGAGTTTCGTTTAAAAAACGCGGTGAGCAAAGGTTCTAAGCGTCGCAATTATTGGTCGACTTTGGTTCTTCAACGATATTTTACGAAAGGTCTAGGATCTATCTATATATCTCTTTTTTGCGTGTTATCTCGACGATCAGCGTTTGTAGCATGATTTCCTGATTCTCAGGTTTGTCTATGTATGACTAGGTTTAGTAGTCTGCATTTGTAACCAGTTGACGGCAAAAGGCTCGCTCTTTAATACATGGGACTTAAACAAATCGAACGTCGAAAGAATCACTCAAAACGAGCGCCCGTCACCACTATCTAGGTATAACAGATAGTAGACACCTACATCTCTGCCTAACACAATGGGGGAACATAGGCGTGATTATAAGTGTTTATTTTATAGGGCAACTGAAGGTAGAAGTGTGAAAAGCCAGAAATGTAACTTGACTTTAGTTATTTTAATCCTGGAATAAAATCAAGTTAGATCACAGTAATCGATACCTAACCGATCACGACTCTGAGGTTCCCCACCGTTAGGCAGCCATCGATATAGATATAGATAGAAATAAATCGATTTATTTCTGTTCAGATATCAGATATCCAATGACCTTTGTCTGTCGGTCTGTGCGCCCGTGGGCGATAGTGTAACCAACACTAACGATTCATTTTTGTGTGCCACAAGCCACAAGAAATATGTGCTATTTTGTATTTTATAATTTTTTGCATCTATTCCTTTTTAGGGTTCCTTAGCTGAGGGATAACCAACGGAACCCTATTACTAAGCCTCCGCTGTCCGTCCGTCCATCCATCCGTCCGTCTGTCTGTCAGCGACTATATCTCATGAACCATAATTTTTCACAGAGTGCATATTTCTGTTCCAGCTTTAACAACAAATAATGAAAATACGATGGTACGGGACCCTTAATGCGCGAGTCCGACTCATACTTGGCCGGTTTTATCTGTCTCTCTCTCTCTCTGTCTTTAACAAGCATGATGCCTAATTATTGGAACTATAAATCCCACATTAATTCATACGATGTTCATTCAAGTGTTTTATTTACGACTATTCAGACCAACCAATCCCATCCCATTGGTAACATATTGTCCTTCATTAATTATACTACCCAAGACATTTTGGGCATTGTGAATTATTTCCAGGTTAAGGATCTTCACAAACATTCACAACAGTTATTTAAGGGCCCCTTATTCCGAAAGTTTAGGCATTTTACGCACCGAGACGGCTTGCGTCCGCGTTGCACAGGAGCCGTCGCGATATGAACTCCGGTGACCTATGGCAGCGGGCGAGCACGCCACAGTATAGATAAATAAATCAGTACTTCAAATATTATTGGCGTGCTGGTAATAATAGCTTTTTTGCAACAAAAACGTATAGCTTGATGTGATGTCCACTGCACTATTGACTGTAAACACTAATACACTTAGGTATATCGTTATAAATGTATGACTTTTTTTTATTGCTTGGTAAAATCATCACATGAGTCCTGCCGCTCTGGGTGGAGCGGAAGGGACTGTCAGAATTGTACTGACTAAAATCCACCCTGTTCCTTCGGTTGCCCTTTGCGTTCCAGGGCCACGGTATTCTGATAAGACAGTCTCGTGAATGAAAAGGTAGGCGATATCATCCTGTAGAACTTAAAGTATGGTTGTAGAAGATTTGGTGAGTAATATAATGAAAGACAAATATGATTAATTATAATATAATAAAATAAAAAATAAAAATATATATAGGTACCAGCATAAAAATTAATATTCATAAAAATTAAAATTCATAAAAATTTAGTGGTCGTGTGCTAGGTCCAGGTTCATTTTCATCGACCGCTATATTCCTCAATGCTGGGCGCGAGTCTCCTCTAAGAGGGTCAAAGCCACAGTCCTCATGGCACTCCCCTCCGAGTTGGGAACTAGGACCTGATAGCAAATCAGGATTGTTTTGCGTTAGAGATTCCTCATTTTCCTTATTTTCGGATGATTTGTTCTCTTCAAGTGTCAGATTTCTTATGCCCATACCAGGCGTATGTCTGGGGTTCACGATTTCAGGAAGTAGGCATTTATGGTAAAACCGTATTAATTTGGACTCCATTTTCGATTTCCAAAATACGTCATCTTTTTCAATTATTTCGATGTGGACTGGCTCTTTTTCTCCGGCCCAAATTCCAAGTAGACATTGCCGTCGTCTTGCCACATGCAACTGTCCCTGTATTTGGTAAAACCAATTACTATTTTTATTAATTGTTGTAGTGCGCGTTTTTTTATTAAATTTTAATATTTGTATTTTATTTTCTTCAATAGCTTTTTTCATGCCAATTTTTGATGCTGAAAAAGGACATTTGACTTCTACCAGGATGTCATTTCCAATGAGCCCATCTGGCGTAGCACCAATGAATGGGAAATCTTTATCTATAAACAGACCACAGGGCTCAATAGATACGTTTTCTTGTTGTTGTATCTTGTGCAAAGCTTGCTGCTCATTTTCAATACCGTAAGCAATGGATGCAACACGGCCTAAATTTGTTTTATATAATATATTTTTTACTAATGGTGCGGTATCTTTTGATACTTGCCTTTTGCAAATAGGACCGAAATTAGAGGCAGTAATAAGATTTTTTCGAATTTCTAGCCATTCGCTACTGTCTCTTTGTAATATTGTATTACGCTCAATCGCGTCCTTGTCAGCAGTAAGAATTTCTAAATTTTTTAGAAATTCTTCTTTAGCTACTTCTAGTTCAGACAGGGACATATCCGGGTCTAAACTAGCGGGGCCATAGTCATTTTGTTTTTGTTTTGTGTCTGCCAATTTCCTGATTTTCCTTTTAGCTGGATGTTCCGAGTTGTTTTTTCTTTTCTGGGCTTCTTCTCTTTTCCTTTCCACAACTTCAGCTAATCCCTCTTCTGGTCGATTTTTATTTGTTAATGTGTTTTGCATGTACGATATTGCTGACTTTTCATTAAATTTTACCACCGCAGCATTACACCTTCCTTGATAACCTCGTTTCAAGGAAAAATTTATTCGCTTTCCTCCTATAAACTTCGCAATGACGTTGTTGAAACATTCGACAAGATTTGTATTTACGTTCTCTATTAAACTTCGTGATTTTACTGCCACATTAGAAATAATCGAATTTATCCGGAACAGAAATGTTGAATTTTGAATGGCTTTCAGTCCGTCGCTATAAACTTTTTCTTTGTCACAGTTATAATCCTGACACATCCTGTGATCGCCGTATGCATGCGCTACAGAATTGATTATATCACTGTGAAGAATAGTTACAGCATCGTCCTTTAGATTTTTATTATGGTGTATAACTGACCTTACTATTGCTTTCCTCATGGACATAATTTTCACATCTGTCAAAGTTTTTCGGTGAGCTAAAAGGTATTTTGTTTCTGAAACTAGACTACGTAATTTTTTGCATAAATTTCTCAAAATGTGATTTCTGCATTCAATTTTCTCTACTGTAATATTTTGGTCTTTATATGGATTTTCTTTTAGTACTTTTGCGTATGTCGAGGCGTCTCCGTCTGCAATCATTCTTTTATAAATTATTCCATACATGGAAATGGAAAGTTTGAAACCCTCTGCAATTATTTGGCCCTCCATTGAACACGACGAACCATGGAAATTTTTAAAACATTTGTGCTCGTTAGGAGCGACATTTTTGTTTTCTGCGCGGGCGCACACGAGGCAGTATTTATTTTTTACAGCCAGAAAAATTATTTTACCGGTTCTTCTACCGATAATTGCTGCAGTTCCAGATGCAGCTTTATAATTCGATCCATACGATCTAGCACACCAAGAAGCGTCCACGTAAACATCAATTACTGGTATGCCATTTTTGGTGCGACCTTCTGCGATAGCCAATTTCTTTTCTTCTTCTGCAGCATCTTGCATCGATGCGGCTGCTGTTTTTTCACAACATTCGTACACTTTATCCTGGAGTTGATTGTAATAATTTGTAGAAAATACAGGAATGTTCATAGCAGAAAAAAGCTCTTCGAATTGTGAGTAGCCAATCCCTGTTGCTACCATGCCAGTGGTGGCTGCAATATTTACATTAACTTTTGACTCAGTCTTTTCGGAATTTATAAAGCAAAGTTGTTTACAAATATTACATTCAAATTTAAATACTGAAATTAAGCCAATTCTTTTTTCACTAATTAGCTGAAAATTTCCTGCTTTGCAGTCGAACAAGTTGTTGTGACGTGCTTTTTCTTGTAATTGACTAAATAAGTAATTGATATCAATAACGCGTCGTCCTGTCACTGTTTGGAACTGGTCTTCTTGAATTTCAGGTTCAACGTTATAATAATCATCCTCCTCTTCTTGATTTTCAGCTTCAATAATAATGGAATCATCTTTATCTTTTCTAGTTGTCCTTTGAAGTTTGTCTTCATGGTTTTCAGTTTCAACAATAATGGAAGCATCTTCGTCTTTTCCAGTTGTCCTTTGAAATTTGTCTTCTTGATTTTTAGCTTCAACAATAAAGGAATTATCTTCGTCATCCCTAGTTTTTCTGCAACAATGGAATGTCATTAACGTAATGAAACGGATTTGGTTTCAAAGTCACCGAAATAAACTTTAACAAAAATTCATTTACTGCCATGTTACATCCCATAATAGGATACATAAGACATGTGATAAGTAAGAAAACTAAAGCGCGACGGGAGATAACGTCAAACTTGTAGCGGATGGATAAAACTGCTCCGCCATAGTACCTATATTATGTAATATGTACATAATGTACTTACGCATACTTTCCCTCTTTAGAGTGCCCATCGGTACTTTTTTTGGACATCAAAGTACCTTTTCCGGTACGTGGTCTCAGAGCACTGGAATGGAATAAATTTCATTACATATTTAAAAAAAAATCAAATTAACAAACACTTATTATTACTAGAGTTATAACATGACGTAGCATGACGTAGTTAACACACCCCGTTGCGAGCGCGGTCCGAGCCTTGTATCAATGGAGCCGAGCCGCGCGCCGCCGCCAGAGCCGCTTCATTGATACGGCCTTGCGCGCACTGCCTTGCGGTGGAATGCGGTGCGTTTATTCTACCGTGCGGTAGAATAAACGCATTCACAGAGCCGCGCACTGCGGCGAAACTAACGCACGTTTTAACCGACTTCAAAAAAAAGGAGGAGGTTATCAATTCGGTTGTATTTTTATCATCATTTTTTTTATGTTTGTTACCTCAGAACTCCTTCGTTTATGGACTGATTTGCAATTTTTTTTCCCCTTATAGGAAAAATTCAGTTCTGATGATGGGATCCATGAGGAATCGAGGGTACTTACTCCTCAAAAATTATAGGCCACCTTATAGTGATATTGGAATTTTAATCGAGAACTTAAGCATTTACAGTCAAAAAGTAACATTTGATGAAGTGGAACTGATGAAGAAGACCAGAAATGGTCAACGGAACTTCATACTCACATACACTAATAAAAATAAAATTTTAGATTTTTCCTTCATGGGAAAAAAAAATTGCAAATCGGTCCATAAACAACGGAGTTCTGAGGTACTTAACAAACATAAAAAAAAATGATAAAAAAAAATACAACCGAATTGAAAACCTTTTTTTGAAGTCGGTTAAAACGTGCGTTTATTTCACCGCAGTGCGCGGCGCTTCCTAGATCTCTATGCGATACAAAAATATTTGCGGTAGATTCACCGCAAATTTGCAGCGAGAGGCCAACGGCGATTTTACCGCATGCGTTTATTTCACCGCAGTGCGCGCACTTCTATGATACTCCATACTTCACAGATTATGCGTTAGAAAAACGCAAGGCAGTGCGCGCAAGGCCTACAAGGTTCGGACCGTCAAGGTGCGTAATTTTTATTTTTAAATTATTCAAATCTCATAAATACCTATTTTTTTTATTCGTGTTCTACTCATTGGATACATGAAGTGGGCTGCCGTTGTAAGACGACTAAAAAGTCACGGTGTATAAAAAGCTTCTATTTTAAAATGTTTTGACAGTATTTCAGAATAATACGAAAGTACCTAATAAACAGAATCACCCATCGCGCGACATGTCGCTGTATGCGTGAGTGTCGACGGTCTGTGCGAGGCGCCGCGCGGCCACCCGATTTCTACCTACTAAACGCAGCGCGACCATAACCCGTGCTCTAGGTACTTACCTAGTGAGTACAAGTAGTGACCGATAGCCATTGTTCAATTTGTTTCAAATCTTCATAAACATAATAAAAGAATGTAATAATAAAAACAAAACACAACATACCTAGGTACTTACATCTCCTTGAATTTGACCGGGATGCAAAACTGCACTTTGTAAAGGTATAAGAATGTTTCCATTATAGATTTAAAATTCTAGTCATACTGACTTCGCTGGTCTGTGTAGAGGAGTACTTAATTATATTGTGACGTATTTATAGAATAAGTACTTACGCAATACACTTTCGGATTTTCTTCACTTCAGATACCCTTTTTTTCTTAATTTTGTTTTTTCTATTCGCCATTTCAATTACTTATAATACACACGTTTATTTACGCGCGCGGCAACGATAATTTGTGGTCGCGAGCAAAAGTTGCATAGGTCCTCCCTCGATGACGTCCGGCAGGACAATGGCGCGGTGCGCGCGTGCCGTTTTCACGTATTTATTTTATTTTAAAAAAAATAAGTGCCATATTATAAATTTATCCAAAAATATCCCTGTCAAACCTGATTAGTAAATGAAATGTTAAATTTTCATAAAAGTTGCGTTCCCTCAAGTCTCATAAAACTTAAAATACTTTCAAAATCGACTTTACTTCAGATTTTTTTTTTATCGAGCAAAATGTTAAATAATGTGTTTTTAACCAAAAAAGTCACTAGATCAAAGATGTATCTGTACTATATATTTTTTTACGGATTTAAATATGATGATTTCTCTGAAAACAACTCGATCTAGAAACGTAAATTTCGAAAAAGGGGCCCTTAATTTCATATCCAAGGTTTTCCACAATCTTTCGACAATATAAATGCAGGAACGGAGTATAGCATGAGAGAGAGACGGGAGAAGAATGGCGGATGGAAACGAGTTCTAAAATTGAAAAAATTGTAAACGTGTATAAATCACTGTTTCACTGACTCCAATCCCACATCATTTCACATAAATGTGTGTGAAAAATAGGTAAATCTTTAGGGCCTGTCTATTACAGCGGAGCGAGGCAGCGGAGCGCAGAAACGCAGAAATTTTAACCAATGGAATTGCGTAAAATCTCCGTACCACGTGAGTCACTGACATTTGGACTGACATGATAAGTTAAAATTTCTCCGTTTCTCCGCTCCACTGCCTTGCTCCGCTGTAATGGACAGGCACCCTTATACAAGTGTCACGTTCTGTGCGACAAAATAAAATAGCAGCAACGCAGTAACTTGGGCCAGCCCCCATCTAATAGTGTTCGTGACCGGTCCATACCGGGCAGGCTACGGTTCCCGGCGCGGAAGTCTCACTTGACGGGCTACCATCCATCCCGGACATTCCCGGGTCTGTTCCCCTCACTATTGGAGGGTGTTCAGCCAACGGTTAAACAAGGATGTTCTTGTTTCCGGTAGTTTATAAAATATGTTGGTTTAAGTTTTTGTGTCCCACTTCTCTTTTTTCTTGTTTGTTTTAGTAATAACATAGTGAATAAGTATATTTTGAACCGTGTGTAAGTAAACATTCATCATAAAAATAAGATGGCGATATTAGTTCCGGTTTTGTCCACACGCCGTCTTTGTACCGAAAGTTTAATGTTACTAGTTCAAACTATTTCAAACAGCCTTCTCAATAAAAGATCCCTTCTATACAACATACTAAAATAAGTCCAACAGACAGCCGATCAATCTGATCGCCTGTCTCACCCATATTAGGAAAACAAAACCGAAGTGATCGTGCAAGACTCGCCTACATAGGACCTATTAATTCAAAAGCTTTACTTTAAAAACATTACGTCCATAGTGGTGTAATAAAGTCCTTACTTACTTGAGTAGGACTTAGTTAATTGATGTTAATTTTGAGTATCCCACTTCTGATTTCTTGTTTGCGTGTGCGTTGGTGTGGCTTGCCCACGCGCCGGTTTAAGGTGAGGTTTGTGTGTTTAAAATGAATCTGTATTTCGTAAGATGATTATTTTGTAATACGATAATCTGTACTGATAATATAAAAGAAGAGTTTGTTTGTTTAGTTGAACGCGCTAATCTCAGGAATTACTGGTTCGGAATAAAAATACTTTTAGTGTTGAATAACCCATCTTTCGAGGAAGGCTATAAGGCTATGTATGACATCACGCTACGACCAACAGGAGCGGAGTTTCAATGAAAAATGCTGCAAAAACAGGGAAAATCTCTCTTATGTGACGCAGGCGAAGTTGCACGGGGCTTTTTTTTATCGTGTGGGCAGTAAGGTCTAACGACCCCACACACCCTAGTGCCAGAGTTTCTAAACCGCCTCAAGGGCCTCTGACATGGTTTATTTGACGACCGTCATTTGGCGGCCGGGACCACCGGCTTATACGTGCCTTCCGAAGCACAAAATCATCTTATTATCAGACAATGAGGTGATTCAAGCCTGCAATGTCCTAGCCAAACTGGAAACAACTTTACAAAGTATGCTTCCCGTGAGAATTGAATTTCTGATTCGATCAATTTCAGAGTAAGGTCACTTTCATTTGGGTGACTTGAATGAGTTCCATTGTGAGCGACCACGTTTTAGTTCCATATTATTATGTCATCACCTCGCTAACCACTAAATAATATAAAAAAGTCGCTGCCGTTCTCGGTCTGCTTCTATGCGTCTTCTTCTAACCCACGCATTGGATTTTGATACGGTTTGCACTAATAAAAAGAACGACAAACGAGGAAGGCTTGGGTATATAATTTATACGGGACGTTGCAGATATCCCTAAAATAACTCTTAATACACCAAAGATACGTTTTATTTTTATTTTTCACCTTTACCTTATATGTCTAAAAGTTTATTTTTATTCTAAAGGTAAGCAGATATTATTAAATCGAAGTGTCACGCTGTCACGCATAGTGATGGATGCTTCTCTCAATGTAAACTTATTCACTCTGGGAATATTTAATGTCAAAGTTCAAGCGCAACACGTAGGGTAGACCTGTTGCGTGCAGAAATCTGTTCGGGAAATATAAGTTGAAGGATTTCTGAGGGATGAAAGGGTGAAAGATTATCAGAGGTGGGATAAGTTTTGTATGGTTGGTAAACAGATTGGTAACTTAGAAGTTGTCGAGTGGGTTATTAAAGGTTGGGTTTATTGATTATCAGACTAAGTGCCAATGCACCACCGTGGCGATAACAAACACCTTGAAGTGGAATTATGAGTTTTTAACTCCTCCACTGTTATTTTCTGAACAATTTCATTGTTGGACTCGTCAATGGACTCGGCGGTTTTCTGTAGTGCTATTCTGTAACAACATTTTCGTGTCTCGATAGCTGAATCCGAGGTGAGTATCAAATTCGTATATAACTTAAATATTGTTTGTAATAACGATCACTTAGTGAGCTTTGTCACTCAGGTGAATCGATATCGAAATAGTTACTTACAGAATAAGAGTGCTGGTAGGTATTGATTCTGGCTCTCAGGAGTTGTAGTTGGGATTAGTGTGGTGGGATTGTCATCAACACTGCCGAATTTAGAGAGCAATTTTGGGAATCTAAACACACCCATACTGCCATTGTGACCATAATTATTATATTAGTTGTAGTATTCTTTATTGAACGAACTATTTATTAAGAATTTAAGCTACTACTCATAAAAATTGTTAAAAGTTCTCTTTAAAAGATACCAATGCAATAAACGGACAAAAATAGACTTGCACTTACGTTACAAAGTTGCAACATAGCTCATAAAAAGTGGTCTAAAAATTCCAAGCACTGCCCACTTTGTAGATCGATAGTAACATTAATATTTATTGGTCCTCGATCGACGCTGTATCAATACTGATACGATAGACTATAAAACTGATGAAAAGCACCGCAGATCGTAACGTAGATTAACTCATTATTATCATACAATGTTATGTGCTCTTGCGCAAGGCCGTAAACTTTTAGCTTCATGTTTTATCTAGAATGTTTGTACCTGTATGGTATTACTATGTTTGTGAGTTGTGTAAGTATGGTATTTATGAGTCTATAAATGGTCGTAAAATTAATCGAAAAGGGGGTAGTCTATTTTAAAAGAGTTCGGAGATGCAAAGTAAAGTGACAATTGAATTATTTTGTGAAAAACTAGCTGAGTTGACAGACAGTGTAGGTATGGTGTGGATTTTTATAGAGAACGCTGCTGCCCATTCTCTGGCGAGTCCCTTAGTCGCCTCTTACGACACCCACATGGGAAGTGATGGGATGGTATTATTCTTATACGGCACCGGCCGAAACCATACGGCTGAAAATATATAAGTTTAAACAAAATTCTGATAAAAAAATACATTGTAATTAAGACGGTACTTGCCAAATTTCACAGTTCTAGGTCAATGAAAAATACACAATACATTTTGATTCCCTTGAGAGCGTCGTGTTTAAACCACCGTATCTTTTTACGTTAATTTAGAAGTTTGACTTTTCACAGCTTCAAGGGACTGTAGACCTGAGTATATGGTTTTAATTTCAACTTGTTACCTCCTCGCGTTCCCGAGATAAAGGGTCTTGCTAGACAGACGGATGGACGGACGGACAACAAAGTGGTAAGTACAAGGATTCCGTTTTTTCCTTTTGAGGTACGGAACCCTAAAAATGCACATTTAGTTTTACCCGACTTTTGAAAGACTAAGCAAGAGAGAATTTTAGACATTGAGCTTAGCTAGAACGTTTTTTCTTTAGCGAATCCCAAATATTTATCTTGAAAATACTATGCATGAAAATTTTATAGACTAACTAGCTGACCCGCACAACTTCGTCGGCGTCACAATTTTCATTACTGCTCGCTCCTATTGGTCTTAGCGTGATGATGATTATTCTATATCCTTCCTCGATAAATGGGCTTTATAACACTGAAAGAATTTTTCAAATCGGACCAGTAGTTCCTAAGATTAGCGCGTTGAAGCAAACAAACAAACTCTTCAGCTTATATATATAGATTACTAGCTGTGCCCGCGAACTTCGTACCGCCTATTTTTTTTTTTATTATGAAAAATAGATGTTGGCCGATTCTCAGACCTACTCAATATGCTCACAAAATTTCATGAGAATCGGTCAAGCCGTTTCGGAGGAGTATGGCAACGAAAACTGTGACACGAGAATTTTATATAGATTATAAAGCTGAAGAGTTTGTTTGTTTGAACGCGCTAATCTCAGGAACTACTGGAGCAAATTGAAAAATTATTTTAGTGTTAGATAGCTCATTTATCGAGGAAAGATAGGCTATAGGCTATATAACATCACGCTACGACCAATAGTAGCGGAGCATTAGTAAAATACGTGACGCAGACGGGTCAGCTAGTAAAAGTCATAAAAGTAAAAGTACTAGTTTAAACTTGGCATATATCAATGAAACTCTAGGTATAGTTTTACTTGGCTTGGCATCTTGGTAGATGCCAGTCCAGTAGCACCAATGCCAAAGCAGTTGTCACTGGCACTTCGCATCGAAAGACCAGCTGGGGATTGATTAGTGAAAATAATACTACATTTGATACACAAATCACGAACAAAGGAAAACGAGAGTGAAATTAAGGAAAACATTCACACTTGTGTTTTAAAGAAAGTGAAATTATTTAAAACAACATTTATTTTAGAGAACTACCTAAAGGATGCCAAATTACTTTTCTAATGCAAGCTGGCAATTAGTGTTATCTTTATAAATTCACCATACTAGCCGAAAGACGTCCAATGCTGGACATAATCCTCTCCTAAAAGGGGGGGGTTTGCCATAATCGCCACGCTTGGCAGGCGGATTGGCGATCGCAGCGTGTGGTGTTGATTTTTACAGAGAACGCTGCTGCCCATTCTCTGGTGAGTCCCTTAGTCGCCTCTTACGACACAAAGCCAAGAGTAGGTAATGGAAGGAAGAAAGGGAGGCACTTGCCCCGTGGAATAGAACAGGCTGAAAATAAATAAATAGTGTTTATTATTGGAATTGAAAGTAAATAGTAATTGTTTTATTTTCAAGTTAACAACAAAGTTTCTTGTTTAACCTTTTGACCTCTTGGCTATCGATTGCTGTGCCCCTAGCGCGAGGGCCCGCGCGGCTACAAATCGATAAAATAATACCTACAATAAATAAGGAGGAGCAATCGTTGTATCGATAAAAAAAATATTTTTTTAATAATATCTCTATTTAATAATGGTTTTAGTAGTTCCATGCAGTTAATATGACGAAAATAGAACGAAAAAATCATGTATGTTTTCTGACAACGGAAGTACGACACGAGCGGTAGGGGCACGGAAATATGTCAAAGGGTTAAATAAAGTAAGTTTGGTTTGGTTTAATTGTTTAACAAACAATTAAACCAAACAAACAAGTCTGCTATTACAATAGTGTCATATTGGTTTCATAATGGTTGATTTTGACAAGATTCTATGCCATTTCTTTCAATGGAGTGTCAGTGGTTGTCATAACTGAAGCTTTCATATCCAGTGTGTCCACGCCAGTGGACATCCAGTGTGTGGTGGCCGAGCGAGCAGTGGTGGCCGAGTGGTAACGGCTCCGACTTACGAGTTATAGGTCGCGGGTTCAAACCCAGCCAGGCACATTACTTTGTGTAATTTATTTCATCACCACTGCTCTCAAAACGGTGAAGGAAAACATCGTGAGGAAACCGGCATATCTTAGAACCAAAAATTCGAAGACATGTGGCATTCACCAACCCGCATTGGGCCCGCGTGGTGGATTACGGCCCATTCCCTCTCCTAGAGAGGAGGCCTGAGTCCCAACAATTATAGAAGGCCGACTATGTATAAGTACCGTATTTTTAAGTTTTTATAAGAAGAAAAAATCTCAGTCTTTCTATTTCAACTTTTTTTCTATCTTGCGTTCCTATGCATTTCAAGTTTAATTAGGATCATTCATTTCCAAAAATAAGGACTGGCGTCAAATATACGCCTGTCATTATTTTTGTAAATGAACGATCCGATATTAAATATCGTGAGAAGAAGGCAACAATTGGCAACGATCCCCCGACCCCTTGTAGTTATTCCTTAAAAACTGGTAATAGAAAAGCGATTACCCAATCGCGAACTGTGAACAATCAATCATCCCCTGTTTTCCTACCCTTAGGGTTGGGTTTTTTTCCTAATTTATATGGAACTACCCTCGAGGTATACCCTTTCCAATAAAAAAAGAATTATCAAAATCGGACTACTCTGAAAAAAGTTATGTGTGTTCATACATAAAAAAAAATATACGCGTCGACTTGAGAACCTCCTCCGTTTTTTCGTCGGTTAATAAAAATATAGATCCATTATTTATAGTAAATTTAATTTTCAAGCCATTCTTCAGCATACAATTTGATAACCCCAAAATTTGGGATCTGTAATGAAACCGAGTGTGCGCATCCCAGCCTACTGCCAGCCATGACTGTACCCTAATGATGTTAAATTGAGCGAATGTAAGCCTCTTGAGGAGAATATTACCAAGTTTATGTACTCCAAAGTACATTCTAAGTTCTCCAAGCGTACCGTAAACGTTTTAAAATGCAAGAGAAATATTTTCGTATATTCTGCGTAGAAGTTACGCTAGCTGAAACATTCACGCAGCGCTGGATGCAAAAGGGTTACCTTTTACATGTTGAGTTGACAGTGGAATACATATAACATTAAACTTTTTGAACATAAACGCATCGGCGTACCCCTTAGCCAAGCCACAAATTCGACGTATCTTTTTTATATTGGTGACATTGATTTACAGGTTTTTTATGTGGAAATCGTCAAATGACTCCTCACGCTCTGGTCGGAGCAGAAGGGAGTGTCAGACTCTTACTGACTAAAACCCATCCGTGTTCCTCCTAGTACCCTTTGCGTTCCAGGGCCGCGGTGACTCTTTCGAACAAATTCTGCAGCCCTGGCAGAAAGGTACACAGGGTAAGCTTTTCTTTGACACATACATACGTTACATATGCGACAATAGCCTTCAAAATGTTGTTTAATTAATTTTTTTCACAAATCGATCCATTTTAACCGACTTCAACTTTCAAAAACCTAGTTAGTATCTTTAGATAACACTCAAATACCCTTTTCTGCGAATAACAACCATAACATCGACACATTAGGCTGACAAAAGTAAACAAAGAGTTAAAATTCATGCTAAAACGGGCGAAGAATCAGGGGGGCTCCTCTCTAAGCCCGAAGTCCGTAGTTTCGGGCTTAGTTGCGAGCGTATTCTACTCCGTATCACCTAACCACTAGGAATTAATGACAACACGATTTGACTGTTACTATCAAATTGTGTTATCATTCATTCTTAGTTCGAGTTCAGGACTAATCGTAAACCTGTAGATGATACGGAGTAGAACACGCCCACAACTAAGCCCGAAACTACGGACTTCGGGCTTAGAGAGTAGCCCCCCTGATTTCGTACAAATATAATGAGCAAAATAAAGCAATTTCCTGCCCTTTTCCCTGCCAGCTGAAAGCGAAGTAATCAGTTAATGTTCATCCATATTTAATTTGGAAGGAACCAGCTTTAAACAGGCATTTTAATCGGATACCGAAACCCAATTGTTCAGATTGTTCCTTTAATCTTATAATTGTATTAATGGCTTGTTTTGGATGTTTGTAATTCTGATTAGGTTGATTAGTACAGGATGGAGCATTGTGATTGTCATTGATTTGATTTTCAGGAAAGCCCCTTAAGAGAAAATGCTGGCGGCGAGACTTTGTATGTAAAAAGTCATAATTCGAGTCTCTCGACTGTTTTCTCCTCCAATATTGGACCGATATAAGAGATGTTTCACTAACTACATAAGAAGGATGTATACTTTGTCTCCATGTTCTTTTTTGATTAATAGTTGCCAAATTTTTACGCTAGGGCTCTGTTGACAGCGATTTATCGGACAATTTTGAGCATTTTGTGAGAGTTCTAATGCTTATACGGTTAATAAAACATCAAAGAGGAAAACATAGGGACACAGTATAATATCCTTCTTATTCAGTTTGTGAAATATCTCTTAAATCGGTCCAATATTGGAGGAGAAAATAGTCGACAGCCAAACCTCGGATTATGACTTTTTACATACAAAGTCTCGCCGCCAGCCTTTCCTCTTAAAGGTTGATGGTAAGATATTGTACCTAAGCAAGGAAACATTGAGTAAGTAGAACATTGCAGACTTTTTCGTCGCCTATTATTTCAAATTTTGAAGTTTTAGAAGAGTCCGAATACATTTATTGAAAACAAAACAGCAAGCATACAGGGTGAGGGAGTTAAGTGCATTCCTTGAAATGGATTAAACTAGAGCTGATTGGCAACGATTTTAACCCCGAAAACATATGGGGTTCATATTGGGTGGTTTTCGAGTTATATATTTATTTAATACTGTACGCACACTGCGGGTCTAAAAAAGCCACTTTAGCAGAATCAGAATGGAAATCACCCGTCACTGTCAAATTTTCCCAATCAACCTTGAACCTAATGCTATAGCGATAAAGATGAAAATGAAATTTGACAGATTGTTGCGTGATTAATATTATGATTCTAACATGATTCTCCTAAAGTGGCTTTTATAGCCCCCCAGATGTACAGAGCCGGACATTTCCTACCAGCCAACCTTTGGGTGATGCAAAGAATAATAGTGGTGAATTTTTGCCTAACGACCAAAAACTAAACAGTGAGAAATCTGTTCCACTCTGGATAGTCAACTTATACTTTTCGGATAGCTCTTAAAAGAATGAAGAATTAATAAAAAAAAATGCCTTATTTTTGTCAGGAATTAATGAATATGAATCCAAATCTTATTTCTAAGTCAAAACACACAGAATAAAATCACCTAACTACTAGTACTCCTCCTAGCCTTGTTCCCATCCTTTGGGGTCGGCTCTCCTAGTCACTCTTCGCCAGGACATTCTGTCCTGTGTCGTCGCAGATGTGACATTTGCGTCCTACTTGTCCTTATTTACAGCGGCTATCAATGTGAGTCGGGGTCTACCTCGCTTTTTTGGGGCTGGAAACATTTAGAGTACTTGTCGCGTCATGCGTTCTGGTGGGCGACGCATTTCATGACCGTTCCATCTGAGACGGTCCTCCAATCATCAAAAGAAATGTCAATATGTAGATTTAAGATCATTAAGTTGGTCCTAGTTATTAACCAACTTCCAAAAAAGGAGGAGGTTCTCAATTCGGTGGGTATTTTTTTTTTGATTTTTGTTTTTTTTTTTATGTAGGTATGTTCACCGTTTACTCCGAGGTTTCTGATCCGATTTCTGTGATTCTTTTTTAGTTAGATGCAGTACACTTGCCGTTTGGTACCCTAAAAATCAGTTTGGTTCAGTAGTTTTTAATTTATGAGCATTTTTGCTTATTTCAATTTCTGCGTAGACGAAGACGTCGTCCAAGTCCAAACACAACACAACAAAGAATAAAATAACCTTAGTTTCGGAAGTCGGTGTTAATTTTATCTTACCAAAACAATCACAAAACTTACTAGGATTAACTAATCAGAAGCCAGATCAGGCTTTCAAAGCCCAAGGGAAAAGTAGGCAATAAACTAATTAGCTAGCCCAATTAGTATCTGATTGGTCACGTATATCGGGAGATACGATATCTACGCGAACTGAATGCGTGATAGGGACAGATGAAATACTAATATATGTAATTACTTTGGAAAAGTGGGATAGGTCAGAATATTTTATCTGCCGAGATGCGCTATCATGGGGTTGTGTCTCGATTGTATCATATATATATTTTTCTCGATTGTATCATATATAGATTGTATCATATAGGATATATATATATCCTAGGGGGTGTCCATTAATTACATGAGGCGATTTTGGCAATTATCCGACCCCCCCACGCCCCTTGGTGAGATGTCGTGAGATTTAACTCGACCCCCTCCCCCACGTCCTAATCTCACGTGAGATTTTTAAAAATGCGTGTTTTTACAGTTAACACGCCAATCTGTGAATCAGACTAGTTAAGTTTTCTTTCTTTCTTACTGAAATTTCTAAAAGATTATTTTAATTCAGTCCACGGGAACTCATGTGTGTTCTCTTCTTAAACAGGGTAGGAAAATAATCTAGTAACTATATACACTCATTAATACGAAATTATATATAAAAACAAAATAAATCATTGGGCATCAAAAAAATAATCCACATCGCTGTCAATGGCAAAAGTGCCCAGTACACTGGCAGCATTGCCGCGTTGAATGGCAATGCTGATTCTTTGGCCGAAAAAAAGCCCAGCCCTCTGGTCACGTGAACAGTCGACAAGTTGTTTGGTAATTGTTTGTTTAATTCTTCTTATGAATAATTACTCAAAGCAACATGTCCATGTGATTCAGTAAAATTAGCACTCTTAAACTGTTGTAATTTTGCGTGTAATGTTCACCGGTGCACTGCAGCTCAGAAACAAGTCATGTTTTTCCTAATTGATTTGTTGAAAGACCAGTTTCTCGCAATTTTATACTACCTATTGCAACAGTTGAAATAGGTAGTATAAAAATAGGTAGTGAAAAAAAATACGTGATATTTGCCGTGACCCCCCTCTCCCCCACATGAGATTGGGTGAGATTAGGCTAGACCCCCTCCCCCCCAAAATGCCTCACGTAATTTATAGACGCCCCCCTAATATACAACTTGTAGCAGAAAAAACCTGGGAGTCTTTAAGACAAGAGTGAACAGGTTACTTCTAGGCAAGCGTGCTCTAACTTCGACCACATCATCGCTTACCATCAGGTGAGATAGTGGTCAAACGTATGCCTATCTATAGTAAAAAAAACCACCGCAATACCTCTTAAGGGGTCATTGTACTTACCATTATGAACATTTTTTACTATGGGACCAACCCCGAATTCGCGAAAAATAATCAGCTGTTCAATACATTTTGTCGAGTTGCGCATACAGAAATGTATGGGGGAGTCGATATTTTTTTCGCGATTTCAGTGGTGGTCCCATAGTGAAAGTTGTCGTGGGATAGGTCAGAATATTTTATCTGCCGAGATGTGCTATGATGGGGTTGTGTCTCGATTGTATCAATATATCCTAATACTAGCTGACCCGCGCAACTTCGTCTACGTCACATTTTTCATTACTGCTCCGCCCCTATTGGTCTTAGCGTGATGATATATAGCCTATAGCCTTTCTCGATAAATGGGCTATCTAACACTGAAAGAATTTTTCAAATCGGACCTGTAATTACCGAGATTAGCGCGTTCAAGCAAACAAACTCTTCAGTCTTATATATTAGTATATAGATTTAAAATTCTTAGCCGTATGGTGTCGGCCGGTGCCGTATGGTACCGTAAAAGAATAATACCATCCCATCACTTCCCGTGGGTGTCGTAAGAGGCGACTAAGGGATTAAACAGAGAATGGGCAGCAGCGTTCTCTGTAAAACTCAACACCAACACTGCGATCGCCAACCCGCCTGCCAAGCGTGGCGATTATGGCAACCCCCCCCCCCTTGTGGGAGGCCTATCTCCAGCAGTGGACGTATTCCGGCTTTTATGATGATGATGATTTAAAACTACTGGTTGTAGAAAGCCGAAATTTTGCATGTAGGTTCTTTGGGGACTGTAGGGGAACACTAAGAGAGGATTTCCCGAAATTCCTACGGGAACGAGAAAAAATTGATTTGGGTCTAGGTGGCTACGTTGATTACAGCCTTAATTAAATCTTCAAATTACAGATTTATTGGACCTAAATGATCATAAGGACGTAATCAGATCATTACAGATAAGCAATCTCTGCCTAATTAAGTGTTAATGATTACGCCTGAACAAACAGGTATGTCGTGCACTGAACACAGAATAGAATAGAATAGAATACTCTTTATTATGTACACCATATAAGTACACACACACACACACACACACACAGAGCTACATTACCTACCTACGACGTCGTAACGTTACATTGAAGGCAAAAGAATATCTTTGTTGGGCCTAAATCCTTACTAATATCCTTACTTCCTTACTATATATCCTTACTAATATTCCTTACTAATCCTTACTAGTCCTTACTAATATTATAAATGCGAAAGTAACTCTGTCTGTCTGTCGCGCTTTCACGCCAAAACTACTGAAACGATTTAAATGAAATTTGGTGCAGAGATAGTCTAGAGCCTGAGAAAGGACATAGGCTACTTTTTATCCCGGGAGTATGTCCCCTAGGGACCACGCGGGCGAAGTCGCTGGCAGAAGCTAGTAATTTTACAAATGCGAAAGTAACTCTGTCTGTCTGTCTGTCTGTCGCGCTACCACGCCAAAACTACTGAACCGATTTAAATGAAATTTGGTACAGAGATAGTCTAGAGCCTGAGAAAGGAGATAAGCTACTTTTTATCCCGGGAGTATGTTCCCTAGGGACCACGCGGGCGAAGCCGCTGGCAGAAGCTAGTAAGATTTATTCCCAAAGTCACCAATTAGAAAAAAAATATATTTCAAACAGAGGCCATTAATTGGCTTTACACAAAAAATCTTAGAAACAGGCGTTAGTGAACTACCATAAAAATAATAATTACTATTTCATTTGATGTTCTTTTAACTCAAATGGCATTAAAATATTTACCATAACGTAAGTGCATAACTCCCAACAACATTAGAACACCCTCAAAACTAGCTTAACACTAAATTCTATGCAAGCATACAAACACACATACCAAATATTTGTGTAGAATGCAGTGAGCAAACAAAATCCCTGCTCGGGAATCGAACTCAAAGCCCCGACACAGGCGAGCGGGTGTCGCACATGACCAAGATGTTATGTGAACAAATACAGAACACGCCTTCTACCCGACTGTACTTGAATCAATATTTAAATGAAAGTACTGTTCGTGACAGAAGTGATTCTATTTTTGTATTTGAATTTTCTTTATGGAAATATTGGCACGACTCGCAGCAGGAATTAGTGAGAGAGAAACGAAATAAACCCTTTTAGTTTCTATTAAATTGAATAAGTAAATTAAAATCTTAATGGAAAGGGGAACGCGGGGTTTTATAGACTTATATCTGACAAAAAAGACGTTTCAGTTTCTTAGGTACCTAAACGTAACTGATTGTGTAAGTCCACAAAATTAATTTCCACGTGGGACTTCAGAGGCCTTTACGAAAAGTCAAAATTAAGGTTTTTCATTTCTATTTATAGGCTTAAAATCTCACCTGATGGTAAGCGATGACGTAGTCGACGAAACACGCTTGCCTAGAAGTAACCTATTCAGTCTTTTCTTAAATATCCCCAGCTTGTAGCTATCAGGAAACACAAACACATAGTGAATATTCAGCACATTACTTACTATTTATACTTCTACACTTACTCATATATAAAGCTTAAGAGTTTGTTTGCTTGAACACGCTAATCTCAAGAACTACTGGTTCGATTTGAAAAATTATTTCAGTGTTAGATAGCCCATTTATCGAGGAAGGCTATAGGCTATATAACATCACGCTAAGACCAATTGGTGCGGAGCAATCATGAAAATTTGACGCAGACGAAGTTGCGCGGGTCAGCTAGTACTTAATATATAAATCTGAAGACTTTGTTTACTTGAACGCGCTCATCTCAGGAACTACTGGTGCGATTTGAAAAATTCTTACAGTTTTAGATAGCCCATTTATAGAGGAAGGCTATAGGCTATAACATCACGCTAAGACCAATAGGAGCGGAGCAGACGAAGTTGCGCGGGCCAACTAGTCATTCAATAAATATGCTTAGACGTTTTCCAAGTACGTAGAGCTTCAAATTACTATGATTATGACAGATAAATCACAAAACTTAATATTTATAATTATTTTAATAGCTTAATGTGTGTATTTAGCTTTTTATTGGTTCATTGACCAGTTAAAAAAAAACTTATAATTACACCATAATTATGATCATCCATGCAAATTAAACAGTAGGATCACATTAATTGAAAGCGTATTTTTATAAAGTAACGGTAACAACCTGGACGCGTATCATACCAGCCCTCACGGGGGCTGGTATGAGGTGGCGTGTCGGTGTCTCATGCGAAGGGTACCATAAACCAAAAAAAAACACGATATTTGTATGGGAGTCCCCTTTAAGTTTTATGTTAATGTAATTTTTAATAATTGTTGTTGTAGCGGCAAAGGGTATTTGTCTTAACTCAACGTTCGAAACAATTATTTTATTTGAGACTAGTGGACGTCACGCGGTTTCACCCGCGTAGTTCCCGTTCCCGTGGGAATACGGGGATAATATATAGCCTATGTTACTCCCTGATAATGTAGCTATCCAATGCTAAAAGAATTTTTCAAATCGGTCCAGTAGTTTCGGAGCCTATTCAATTCAAACAAACAAACAAACAAATCTTTCCTCTTTATAATATTAGTGTAGACATATTAAATAAAGTAAGTACAAGTTTAACTTACAAGATATTAATTTAAAACTACTAATTTTAACTTTTTTGACATTCAAAGTGCTTAAGTTATTACGCAGCATTGTAAAAGTAATTAGAAGTTAATGAATACTTAATTAAAGTTAAATAGTTCAAGTTATTAAACGTCCCTCAGGGTTATGAGTTTATAAATTATATTTCAATCATGAAATCTACAGGATTATTATTTTTTTATAAAACTAATACCTATTAATTAGGTAGCACATTCTTTTTTCAATTTTTATTGAGATCCAGCTTTTCCCCGCGACCTCGTACGCGCATATCCTGTTTTTTCACGTTCCCGTAGGAATTTCGGGAAATCATCTCTTAGTGCTCCCCTACACTCCCCAAGGAACGTACATGCGAAATTTCAGCTTTTTACGATTAGTAGTTTCAGCCGGTCAATTCTGGTGACATGTCGAAGTGATTGATCACGAAGTGAGCTGTCATTCCATCTAGCTTACTTGGATTGACAGCTCACTTCGTGATCACTTCAGCCAAACCTTCACTTCGACATGTTTACAGAATCTTGCTGCAGGTGGGCTTTGTCTGTAAGTCACTCAGTCACTCATTAACAGATTTTTTTTATATGAATTTAAAAATCACTAATATTACTATTACTACCCATCATCATCATCATATCAGCCGAAAGACGTCCACTGCTGGACATAGGCCTCCCCCAAAAGGGGGGGGTTTGCCATAATCGCCACGCTTGGCAGGCGGGTTGGCGATCGCAGTGTATGGTGTTGCGTTTTACAGAGAACGCTGCTGCCCATTCTCTGGCGAGTCCCTTAGTCGCCTCTTACAACAGCCACGGGAAGTGATGGGATGGTATTATTCTTTTACGGCACCATACGGCACCGGCCGGCAACATACGGCTAATACTAATATTTTAAATTTGAGAGTGACTCTGTTACCTTTAAGGATCTGAATGAAATTTGGCACAGCGATACATATAGTCTTGAATAACATAAAGACTACTACTAATGCGCGGGCGAAGTTGCTGACAGAAACTAGTTTAAAATAAACATTTTTATTTATAAGCCTTCTCATGTTTAAGCATCACAAATAAAGTGCATTTGTCTATGTCATTTTATTTAAAATTATATCTGTGCAAGTCAAAATAAATGGTTTCTTTTATTAAAGAATATGACAAAAATCCGGGACATTACACACATGTAATCGACATTGGAACAAAATATTGTAAAAGAACAAAAACAATAGGTACCTACATTAATAAACAACTGCGAGTCGGACTCGCGTGCAATGGGTTCCGAACGAATTTTATTTTTTTAACAAGTTATTTTAATACTATAGACTGCTTATAGTCTTGTAATCTATAGTTAAAGATCTAAAATTTCCATTTTTTTTTTTCAAAATTTTAGGCTCAGTAGTTTCGGAGATAAGAGGGGGGGTAATTTTTCGTCTAATTTCTTGAATAACTTCAAAACCATTTATATTAAAATTATGAAAAAATATAATTAAAACCTTCACAGTAAGCCCTTTTATTTGATATGTCACACGATATTGTTCAAAAAACTTATTTTTTAAATTTTCTAGTTTGACCCCCAAAAGTGACCGCTATACTAAAAATGAAATAATTTACGTAACACGTCCGTGTTTGGGTCACAGAAGTCCAAATGTGTTCCAAATTTCAACAGAATGGAATGAATTGATTGGATTGAATTTTTTTGTACGCGTCATGCTTGGCGCAAATAAACGCTTTTTCTTTCTTTCTTCTTTCAGTGGATCCGGAGAAAACTGGCAGTGACAGACGGACAGACAGACAGACAGACACCCGAGTGATCCTATAAGGGTTCAGATTTTTGTTCGGAACCCTAAAGACAAAACACGACTATTTTCTTATTATTCACGACTGCATAAATCGTGTCTTTGAATAATGCAAGTGTTTTTGTTTTCTTATGGAAAAAAACGCTGTAACGCTGTGTCATGAGTCATGACGTAGGTATTCTTTGAGAGATGTCCCTATTTCAAACGCAAATACTACTTCCCCAGGACACTTACGCGCATAATACATTAGTGCTTTCAAATACATTATATAACAAAAATATCAACAAGGTCAATTGTCTGAGACGAAAGCTGGGTCTTCCGTTTCCCTTTTGTTTTACAACCCAATTTGCACTTACTTTTACTTAGTGTAAGGCTTTCGCATATCATTTCATCGCGTTTTCGCTCATTTCAACGCTACATGGCTCGATTCGATTTTGGCCAATCCTTAATGAGGTGATTTGAATAATTTTATGTTAAAACAACTCGGCAAGCGGAAGAATGAGTAGAAAGATAAAAGAAGCCGATTTTTGTCCTGATTTGGAATACCTAAGAGCTTTCTGTGAGAAAACAAAACACTTTTTGACGGGGAAAGGTGTTGATACCACCACCTTACCATCACCATATCAGCGGAAAGACGTCCACTGCTGGACATAGGCCTCCCCCAAAGAGGGGGATTTACCATAATCGCCACGCTTGGCAGGCGGGTTGGCGATCGCAGTGTATGGTGTTGCGTTTTACAGAGAACGCTGCTGCCCATTCTCTGGTGAGTCCCTTAGTTGCCTCCTACGACACCCACGGGAAGTGATGGGATGGTATTATTCTTTTACGGCACCATACGGCACTGGCCGACACCATACGGCGATGATACCACACTACAACGTAACATTTTAGGCAGGAAGAGAATACACAGAACTGATAATAGTCAAGCGACTGAAACCACCACTACAATCAATATTGCGTTACAAGTGCGAGTCGAACTCAAAGAAAAGGGTTCCGTACCATAAGCAAAAAAAAAACACTTTTCTTGTATGGCCCCTTACTTTTTTACAGAGATTTTGTTGCGTTTCACAGAGAACGCTGCTGCCCATCCTCTGGTGAGTCCCTTAGTTGCCTCTTACGACACCCACGGGAAGTGATGGGGTGGTATTGTTCTTTTACGGCACCATACGGCACCGGCCGACACCATGCGGCTAATACTAATATTTTAAATTTGAGAGTGACTCTGTTACCTTTAGAGATCTGAATGAAATATAGCACAGCTATAGATATAGTCTTGAGTAACATAAACACTACTACTTTTTCTCTTAGGTTAATTACCGAAATAATACGCGGGCGAAGTTGCTGACAGAAACTAGTTTAAAATAAACATTTTTATTTATAAGCCTCAAATAAAGTGCATTTGTCTATGTCATTTTATTTATATAGCGATTGAATCCACCACAACAATCAATATTGCGTTACAAGTGCGAGTCGAACTGGAACACAAAGGGTTCCGTCTTCCGTACCATAAGCCGAAAAAACAATTTTTGTGTTTGGCCCCTTACTTTTTTAATTGATTTCTATCATTTGTTGTTACAATAGCCGCAAAGCATACTGAAAATGTCCACTGTGTATCTATTACGGTTCAAGAGATCGGGCGAAGGAACAGCGGAGACTTACTAATAGCATAGAATAGGGTTCCGTAAGCATTGGTAACCCTTCGTGTACGAAACGCAAACGACTTCTAATCATAAACTGATATCGAATTAACAAAAATCTAAAGAACTCACCAAAACCGATGACCTTATGACCTTAACAACAATTACAATACCACAAAACTTAACCGTATTCTCAAAGGAAATACCGTTTATCTACCCGAGATCAATAACGAAATCAATTTTAATCAGACACCATTGTTCGCGACAGTACTAGAAACGAAAATCATTGCTTTACAACTGAGCAGGTGTACGTGAATGAACTGAAGATTGCTCTTGCGCAGGGTCAACGAACTCACCGTCAGGTGTAATTAACCTTTAACCAATTCTAGATCATAACGTGTTTATTTTAAGGTTGCCTTTTGAGTGGGTGATTGGTGTAATCACTGCTTTATGATAATAGATCTTATGAGGCTTAACTATAAGGTTGTTTTCGGAGTGTGTTTGGTTGTAGCGGTTACATCAAAACTGTAATAATTTAATTAACCCATGACTTCCGGTGGACAGGTGCTAAAACATAGGTTGTGGGTGGTTTCTGCACATGCTAACTGTTTAATGGTGAAGCTTTTGGTTTTAATGGGTTCAAGATTAATTAGTTTTGATTGATATTGACATGCGGAACTTTTTTAGTTATATAAATATTGTGAGAAGGCAGGATTTGGCAAGCAGCGTGTAGCAAAATGGTTTTTATTCATTAGTGAATCAACAATAAGCGCTCCTACGCACTAGCGGTCAGCCGCGGGGGCGGCCAACCGCGTGTTTCCAGTGTAATATGCAACCGCTTGTCATTTAATGGCGGTTAAGTCAATCACTAGCGGTTGCATATTAAACTGGAAAAACTGTCAGCCGCGCAGCCAGCTGCCCCCGCGGCCAACCGCTAGTGCGTAGGAGCCCCAATTCCTGTAAACTTCTTAATAATGCTAATCGAGTATTGACTTATATAGTAAAGACAGAATGCACTGTACATTTTTATGACACCACCATTTGGCCCGAATGGACCCAACCGCCACGTGGTCTGCTATCTTCGAGAAAGGTCGTCTGCGCTACGAGAGACATTAAATGCCGTGTTTCTTGTATGATGAACGCGTATAAGAACACGTTTGGGCAGCTCTATCTTCAATTCTATTAAAATCTGTGCTATCAATAAAATAAATGTAGCAATAATTATGATAAACAACAAAAAAAACCATTATGACTTTGACATTAATAATAACTTAACCGTATGGTGTCGGCCGGTACCGTATGGTACCGTAAAAGAATAATGCCGTCCCATTACTTCCCGTAAGAGGCGACTAAGGGACTCACCAGAGAATGGGCAGCAGCGTTCTCTGTAAAACGCAACACCATACACTGCGATCGCGAACCCGCCTGCCAAGCGTGGCGATTATGGCTAACCCGGGGCTCTTTGGGGGAGGCCTATGTCCAGCAGTGGACGTCTTTCGGCTGTTATGACAAATAACTTAACAGATCTTCAAACGGGACAACAAGAAGCAATTAATAACAAACGAAAACAAGACGCTGCCATCTTGATACCCAAAGTTCCAAACAGTTTGCACTCAAATCCGTTAGCCATAACAATAACTAGCTAAGTGCCATTTAAACATTTATCCCAACAATGCCCAAACTCAACTCATAACGACGTAAACAATTCAGATCCCCCGAGGATGATCCGACCGTGTAGGCATTAACGCCTAGGCCTTAATATTCAGGGATGTCCCAAATACCGTCCACCTCCGGGCCTTGGAGACCCCGTGCTAACTGATAAAGGGTTTAGTCAAACTTCTATGACAATACAACAGCCTATTTCACTATCTCCGGTAGGATTTCAATCACATTCCTAAACAGGTGGACGGGAATCCCCAAGGGAAAAGGAAACATGGAACAGGACCCTAACAAATTCAAAACTCAAAGCCTTTTAAATTCAATTTAACGATTTACAGGCACTTTTGAATTGTCGAGGTCGGACTGTCAAAGAGATGAAGCTATTTGCACGTTCCAAAGCGTTGATCTAAACGGAGAAGAATGTGCAAGAAAGTCCACGGACATTTTTTTAAATCAATAAATTGACACTCACTCACTCATGGTGGACATCCCACCCACGCGCACAAAACGTTTTGGGAACACATTCATAGTGCGTGCAGCTAAGGAGTGGAATTCCCTGCCGGAGTCTGTGTTTCCTGATAGCTTATAACCTGGGAGTATTTAAGTCAAGAGTGAATAGGTTACTTCATCTTCGACCACGCGTACTCCATCTTCGACCACATCATCGCTTACCATCAGGTGAGATAGTGGTCAAACGCGAGCCTATAAATAGTAAAAAAAAGTTGTGGTGGTAAACCGGGTGACGAAACGTGTTGGCAGAAGTGATGAGCATCGTATTGACGTAGATAGTCGTGAAGCTCAAGACCGATCGCCATGGAGGGCTACTGTGGACCTACGCTCCTTGACTTACTCGAGTTTGTCAAGCCACTATCTCGGAGTATTTTATCCAGATTGAAAGTACGTGACAGCCCTGATCACGCGAAGTGTGATAAAAATTACTAACTATCGTTACTTTACTATATTTCTTCTATGACCGCCTAATAAGCCACAAACTGAAACTAACATATGACAGCAGAAGTTTATGAATTTTGCGTGCGAACAACACGGTTGGCGGTTTCAAATCGGTTGGCGGTTTCAATTATTTTGATCTTGTGGTGCTAGCTAGCTATGCTAGGTTCGATAATTCAAACTTTCCGCGTAGATTGCGCGGTATGAACGATGAATCGGTCCTTTAGAGCTATGATTTACTATGGGGGTACGACCTAAAGACGGTCACCCACACGGACCAACCTCGCCAAGCGTTGCTTAACCTCGAAGATAGAACTTAGCAGATGGTATAATTTTACCGCCTCCTCTACAGCCCTGAATACGGAAAGTGTGATAATAATAGTTTATTTATCGAAGGAAAAGTGGCTCTTAAATATTTTATTGCAGTAGGTCCTCAGGGATCAATAGCCTTTGTTTGAAGTCAAAAGTGGGTGAGAATTTGCGTCCTTCGCTCTTCAAAGGGACGAATATGTTTTTCCTACGTTTATTGGGTTCTTAAAGGAATTCTGAGAAATAAGTTGGTATTTTTTTACTTGTAATATAAGACCCACTGAGAGAATTCTAAAGCTTCCTCTACAATTTAAATCAATTACTGTCTAAAAGCTTGTGGGGAATTTAATAAACGAAATAATTCTATTAATTATTTTATAAAACTTACGGAGAGCGTCAGAGTGAAAATCTATCACAAATAGTCACTTTTAATATCGACCCTAATAGCTGGTTACTGAATCAAGAATTTGGAGAAAATAACGTCAGATTTTCAGACTCAAGTGGAACTTGACTACTCATTCTCGATTTCTTAAGTAATAGAAACCTTTTTACAAAAAAATACAATCGACTACCAAATGAAAAACCACTGCAAAATACAAAATAACTTTAATTTCGGAAATCGGTGTTTCTGGTGTAGTGTCGTCATATTGACACCGACTTCCAAAAAAAAATCATTAACATCGTTTAACAATTGGCGAAATTATCGCTGAAAGACACACAAAAAAAAAAAACATTCAGTGGAATTAAGAACCTCCTCATATTCAAAGTTAGTTAATAATAAGAGATTACACGGACTTCAATCAGATTTAGTCCCTATTAGATAATGTAGCTATCAGAAAACATGCTCCGGCAGGTAATACCACTCCTTAGCTGTACGCACAATGAAGGTATTCCCAAAATTCCCAAAACATTTTGTGCGTATGGACACACTATCTTATCGAAATTGTCCCAAGGGAACATACTCCCGGGAAAAAAGTATACTATTTCAAACTATAATCTATCTCTGTGCAAAGTATCATCAAGATCTGGTCAGCCGTTCCGGCGTGATTGAGTTACACACATCAAAACTTTCACATTAATAGATTAGTACTTTGTCCGCTCTGCAATTTTCTTAAAGATCTCTAATTTTTCTAGTAATAGAAAAAATAAATATAGCCTATGTTACTCAGGGACTGTTGTAACATTCTACTGGTGTAAGAATTTTTCAAATCGTACCAGTAGTTCCTGAGATTAACGCGTTCAAGCAAACAAACAAACAAACTCTTCAGCTTTATATATTAGTACTAGCTGTCCCGCGCAACTTCGTCTGCGTCACAATTTTCATTACTGCTCCGCTCCTATTGGTCTTAGCGTGATGATATATAGCCTATAGCCTTCCTCGATAAATGGGCTAACTAACACTGAAAGAATTTTTCAAATCGTACCAGTAGTTCCTGAGATTAGCGCGTTCAAGCAAACAAACAAACAAACAAACTCTTCAGCTTTATATATTAGTATAGATATAGATAGATAAATCATTCCTGTTTTTAATATTAGTTTAAAAGTAAAATACATTCTAAGGACCAAGATATACATACGTCTACCCATAACAAAATCTAAATCAGAAATGGCCAGAATATGGCTCCGATTATTTGAAACGAAGATTACGGTTTGAAAGATTAGAGGGTAGTCAGAAATTACAAGTAAATTGAGTTGTATCGCGAAGCTGTTATCCGAGACTAATTGAATCGGGGATCGGATTTCTGTATCGTATCTTGATTACTGTTTACGGAGAATTGCAAGCTATGAAGAATACTTTTGTTTCGAAAGTTTTTGAAATATTTCAGAGACTAATTTTATCTTGCGGCTTCGGTCCCGTGGTTCTATCCCACGCAGCGCAACACGACGCCGTCGCCGTCACTTCTTGAACTGAGGGCTTAGCACGAATGTTTTTAACGTATAGTAACGTAACGTAAAATTTTACCATAGCTACAATACTCGTTTCCCATATAATATTTATTTGAATTAGATAGTATATTCATATTTTTGAATGATATAAATTATGTTTGCCCCATAAAATAAAACCAAAATACTATGGGCTAGTAGTTTTTCACAATCAAAATTCACTTACGTTAACGTTACTATACGTCAAAATATTCGTGCTAGGCCCCCAGTTTAATATACAACCTGTAACAGAATAAACGCAATACCTCTTAAGGGGTCATTGAACTCATCATTATGAACAACTTTCACTATGGGACCAACACTGAAATCCCGAAAAAAATATCGACTCCCCCATACATTTATGTGAGCATAACTCGACAAAATGTACTGAACAGCCGATTTTTTTTCGCGATTTCGGGATTTGTCCCGTAGTAAAAGTTAATCATAATGATGAGTACAATGACACCTTAAGAGGAATTGCGTTTATTCCGTTACAGGTTGTATATTATGGGTCTTTGTTACCCGAAATAAATGATTTATATATATATACTAGCTGACCCGCGCAACTTAGTCGCGTCACATTTTTCATTACTGCTCCGCTCCTCTTAGTCTTAGCGTGATGATATATAGCCTATAGCCTTCCTCGATAAAAGGACTATCTAAAACTGAAAGAATTTTTCAAATCGGACCAGGGGGGCTACTCTGTAACGAAATCCGTAGTTTCGGGCTTAGTTGCGGGCGAGCGTATTCTACTCCGTATCACCTACAGACTTACGATTAGTCCCGAACCCGAACTGAGAATGAATGACAACATGATTTCACAGTAACTGTCAAATCGTGTTATCATTAGTTCTCAGTAGTTAGGTGATACGGAGTAGAAAATCGGGCGCCCGCAACTAAGCCCGAAACTACGGATTTCGTTAGAGAGTAGCCCCCCAGTAGTTCCTGAGATTAGCGCGTTCAAGCAAACAAACAAACAAACTCTTCAGCTTTATATATTAGTAATATAGATGTATATATATTTTTATTATTATTCTCTTGGAAACCTGATATTTTTCTGGAAAACGTAGAACTAAGCGTAAGTGTAAGAAATATCATCCAATAATATTCCTAATCGGATCAGTGCACCTTGAGATTACTTTGAGTAACCTACTCTTCTCTCCTTATCTCTAAGTCACGACACGGTTGGCGCAGTGGTTGAGCGATCGGCTGCTGCGCTACGTGTCGCCGGTTCGATTCCCGCACGGAACAATTATTTGGATGGCCTACAGATAGTTGTTCCGGGTCTGGGTGTTTGTGTATGTGAGTTTGTATGTTTGTGAACGCACCCACGATACAGGAGAAATTCCTAGTGTGGGGCAACGTTTTAAAAAAAAAAAGTTCACTAAGCACATAAACAATTAAACACCTTAAATATTACTTAAGATTTAAATTTACGGATCTTCATAGTGTTTTAAATCGGATGTCTACTTAAATTTGTATCAAAGCGGTTGATAACATCTCCGAATTCTATAGCACCATATAACGTACCTTGACGAAATAAAATCGTGAGTGAAGATTTTCAAACGATTATAAAACGCACATCTACTGCCGTGGTTTATAGCAGAGTAGCTTTGTTTAGTACCTGCAAACAAAAAGAAAAACAAATTAAAATGTGGCAAAAAATATTTTAAAAAGAGCATTGCTGACTGCATTACTAGGATATCAAATATTCAGTGTAGCATAATGAGGAGAATGGAAATGTATAGAATCGAAACAAAAAAGTCGAAAAATAATGAAAGTCAGTTTGTAACCGACTTCCAAAAAAGGAGGAGGTTCTCAATTCGGTGGGTATGTTTTTTTTATGTATGTACACCGATTACTCCGAGGTTTCTGCTCCAATTTCTGTGATTCTTTTTTAGTTCGATGCAGTATACTTGCCATTTGGTCCCATAAAAATTTGATTCAGTTTGGTTCAGTAGTTTTTATTTTATGAGCATTTTTGATTACTTCAATTTCTGCGTTGACGAAGACGTCGCGCGTCGTCCAAGCATCACCACTTAAAAGTGAAAAATAAAAAACTTTTTACAAAAAAATATAACCGACTTCCAAACAAAACACTACAAAGAATAAAATAACCTTAATTTCGGAAGTCGCTGTTAAAAAACAAGGAAACAAAACCAAAAACACCGACTTCCGAAATTAAATTTATTTTATTCTTTGTAGTATTTTGTTTGGAAGTTGGTTATATTTTTTTGTAAAAAGATTTTTCCCATTGCTTTCCCAAGGTGATAAACCAGGAACTAGTGTCATCATCCTCTTCAAATAACTTAAGCATACGAAATGACTGTGTAAGCATCTCTTAACTTAAAGGTACCACTAACTGTGAGGGGCACTTTCTCCCCTTAAGGGAAAAGCCAGCGAAGTTTCAAGTGCTTACAAGATGCATAGTGTAGTTTAGAATTTTGGACACATTCACGACTTGCGAGTAATTTAGCCACCAGTGAGAAGTCTCGTGCTTGGAATATGTATGTTTTTAGCTTTAGTATCTTGAGTTGTATTAAATGATTAAATGAATAATCATAATTCGTATAACAATTTTGATGATTACCTTTAATGTACTTTTAATATCAGGCTAAACTAATCTTGAAGTCCAAAATAAAAATAATAATAAATAAATAGTCTTAAATCCAGTATATAATTTGTACAAGTTAAAGATAAAAAAAACTGGCCAAGTGCGAGTCGAACTCGCGTGCAAAGGGTTCCGAACGAATTTAATTTTTTGATCGTGTTATCTTAACACTATAGACTTCTTAGATCTATTACCTCCACTTTTTTCAAAATTTAAGAATGGTCATTTTTCGTCTAATTTCTTAAATAACTTTAAAATTATGAAAATAAAAAATTAAAACCCTCACAGTAAGCCCTTTTATTTAATATGTCACACGATATTGTTCCAAAACCTTTTTTTTTATTTTCTAATTTGACCCCCAAAAGTGACCCCCATACTAAAAGTTTAATGTAATGTAATTATATAAAATAATTTACCTAACGCGTCCGTGTTTAGGTCACAGAAGTCCATAAGTGTACCAAATTTCAACAGAATTGGTTCAGTGGATCCGGAGAAAACTGGCTGTGACAGACGGACAGACAGACAGACAGACACACAAATAGGTAGACAGACGGACAGACACCCGAGTGATCTTATAAGGGTTCCGTTTTTTGATCAGAACCCTAAAAAGAGATGAAGGAAGTGCTCATAGAGCATGAAAAATTCGTACTCATCGCTGTCAATGGGAAAAATACCCAAAGGGCAGGCGGTTTTTCCATTTTGAATGGCAATACTTATGCCGAAACAAAGCCAGCATACTGTACATATAAAAAGCCGTGTTCTTTGATATTGTTTTTCCTATACAGGAGTAGGAACCAACAAGTAATAAATCAATCAACAAAATAAAAATAGATTTCGTTTTGCTCTTCAATGCGATTTTCTATTTGACGTTATTTCGGTCTATCAATAAAATCCGAACTAGATGATATTTCAATAACTACACAAATACGTTTAGCTTTGCAAACAACATCAGAAGTTAAATCAGTTATTCTCAGTGAAATTCGGTTATCTATTCCTATTTGTGCTTAGTACTAACCAGGTATTTCTTGAAGAAGTTTAATTCCTTTACTACTTCTTCAGACAAGATTAACAAACTTGAAATACAATATATTTTAAGAAAGTATTTACTAACGCGTAGAAAAATCTATACTTAATATATAAAGCTAAAGAGATTGTTTGCTTGAACGCGCTAATCTCAGGATAGCTCATTTATCGAGCAAGGCTATAGGGGCTATAATATATCATCACGCTTAGACCAGAGGAGCGGAGCAGTAATCAAAATTGTGTCGCAGACGAAGTAGCGCGGGTCAGCTAGTAACATAATATTTTAAGAAATTATTTACTAACGCGTAGAAAAATAAAAAATTTCATTTCATTTCATTTATTCATAATAACAATTTACATTGTGTCGAATTTATACATATGCAATAAACTATCAAACATAAAGAATTATAAATTAGTCTTCCTAGTGAAAATCAAAGTACCTAAAGTGCGGAAACAGTTTTCAATATATCGGTGGACACCAAAAAGTCATCCACATCTCTGTCAATGACAAAAGTGTCCAGAACACTGCCATTGAATAGCAATGCTGATTCCGATTCTTTGGCTGAAGAAAAGTTTAGTCACGAACAGTCATGAACAGTCGACAAGTTGTTTGCTGATGTCCCGAAAGACTCGATGAGCACTCGGACCAGTGGCGTAGCTAGTCTCAAAGGGGGTATCAAAAATTTTTGGGGGCCCCGTTTTTAGGGGTAGGTACTTCATGTATTTTTTTTTAAACAAATAGGCCCTACTAGCGCAGAAGTGTCTCGGCAGGCCACGAAAGTGACGGCGGGACTAAATGTAGGAGCTTTTCGTCCACACGTCACGGTCGGGGCCCTTTTTGTCCGGGGGGCCCGTATCTTTGATACGATGCGGACGATAGCTACGCCCCTGACTCGGACCCCATTAGCCTAATGTTATGTTGCATGACATAAGACTGGGTAGGCAAACACCAGAAAATCTGACAGAAGACTGGTGTAAACTGGTGTGATCGCTGTGTAAGTACCCCTACTGACGTAGGTGGTGGTGGTAGTTGAGCAATTCAGATAGGCAGTCGCTTAGTGTAAAATTCTGGTATTCAGCTGCATCCTGTCATTCGTAGACTGGAAGACGACCCTTACAGGGTTGGCAAAAGGCAGATATTTTTTTTTTTCACGCCTGATGGAAAGCGATGGATGAGGTCTATGATGGAGCGAGCGTGCCCAGAAGATGCCTGTTCACTCGTACTTTGAAGGCAGACGGGTTATATGTGGACGGGAACACAGGCGCTGGCAGAGAGTTCCACACTTTAGCTGTGCGCATAATAAATTTGGAGGAGAAGTGCCGATGACTCCTTCCGCTCTGGGTGAAGCAGAAGGGAGTGTTAGACTCTTACTGACTAAAACCCATCCGTGTTCCTCCTAACGCCCTTTGTGTTCCAGGGCCGCGGTGACTCTTTCGAACAAATTCCGCAACCCCGGCAGGCACTGGCCCTGGCGGGCCCTGTCTTCTATGTTGACAGCTCTTTGAGGCGCGAGTGGAACACAGCGCGCCGTCGAACCGGATCGACCAGGTACGGATGGTACCCTTCAGTACGTCTGGTATTGCGGTAGTAAAAGGGCGATGGTGGGATCAGGTCGTGGAGAACCAACTTCCTGCCTGCTGATTTCCATGCAACTTTCATTCCCTTATTCTTCCTAATATATAAAATTCTTCCGTTACTGACTGATTGAATTACTGAGTGAGTGACTTATAGACAACGCACAGACGAAACTACTGGTCGTAGAAAGCAGAAATTTGACATGTAGGTTCCTTGGGGAGTGTAGTCTCCTACACTCCCCAAGGAACCTACATGTCAAATAACCCACTAAGAGAGGATTTCCCGAAATTCCTCCGGAACGGGAAAACGGAATAGCGCGTACGAAGTCGCGGGCAAAAGCTAGTTTCATTATATTATTCCTCATAAAATCCATCAATGAATAAAAATATAATTGATATCAATTGTGTTTTTAAAGCGAACTCTTTGAGATTCTTTACCATTTCAGTTAGGAAACATTTTTATGAGTTTTATTTTATTTAAGCCCATTGGGGTGGTAGAAATCTTTGTTTTCAAAGTAATTTACATTTTGTTAAAGTTATTGTTACTGGAATCCCTAACGGGTTGAAGTTTGGCTAGTTTTAAAGCACTTCTGGGCGAATAAAGATTTTAAATGTTGTTGTAGCTGTTTTAATATTGTATTAGAATATGACAGCTGTATTTTGACACGAAAATCTTGATTGTAGAAGTTGAAGAAAGATTTTATAAAAAATGAATTAAGTGTTTGTTCTTTCGAACTTAGTAGATCTTTTTTACGAGGCTTACAAGTGGTGATGGACTGGCCACGCGCTCCGGAGGTATTCCGATCACTTAGTTACCTAAGCAAGCAATAAGGAAATAGGAATAGAAAGCGTGGTCATCCCCGTCAAACCTGGCCACGCACCGTGTTGGCAGAAGCGACGAGCATCGGAATGAATGACATGGAGTGAGGTTAATCGTGAATCAAGACGGTTTGCAATGGAGGACTACTGTGGACGCTATCTGGCGCAGGTAGGGAACATTGGTTATTAAGTCAAGGTTTATCCAAAGGGTTTTATTTTGAAGTAAATCTCTACATAGCAATACAGCAACTTATTTTGCATCAAAACTTGAAAGTCAAAACTCATTTGTGTTTTAATATTTATCTCTATGACATGATTTCTGTAGACCACGACAATTTTACTCCCAATCAAAAGCAAATGTACATACATAATAAAAGCCAAAAGCAGTCTTATAAAATTAAATTTTCATTACATTTTCTGTTCTGACAAAACGAGTAGGTATTCACTCTCTCTCTAGAACAAACTTCAGAAAGAAAAATAAAAATGGCGGAATTTCATTAAGTGGGTAAAAGCATTCAAAGGGGTAAATTATGCGGACTCGATTGGACTCGGAAAATGTCCTGTCTGTTATGAAAAATAGTTCAGAACGGACCTCTGGGGAATGGAATGATCAAAGGAAAGCAATTTGGCATTCTAACTTCCTTTACAAAGTAAATTTCTGAGTTAAAAATAGACTGTGTTGGAAAACTGGTGAAGTGTGTGTCGGACAACGCGCAGTGAAGGGTTCCGTAGATTGACTGTACGTACGATGTTTTTTTTTTACTGTATATAGGCATACGTTTGACCACTATCTCACCTGATGGTAAGCGATGATGCGGTCGAAGATGGAGCACGCTTGCCTAGAAGTAACCTATTCACTCTTGTCTTAAAGCCTTATGTACGTACAGTCAACAAAGCTATTAGGTATGCAGGCAGCTAACTTGCAACTACTTATAAACAATGTTGTGAGTGTGCTGAGTGGACAATAATTGTACAACACACTCGTAAGTATGTCAAAAGCTTAAAAACTTATAATGTACACATTAGAAATAAACATTGGCAGTGCTGTGGACAAATTAATATTTTTGCCTGTGTACCGAATAGCTTTGTTGACTGTACATTAATTTGTCGATGGCAAAAATACTTATATTTCATGGCACCTACATATTTAATAGAAGGGGCTGTCATGGCATATCTTACCAATTTTATTGATTTAAGTAAATATTACTTAAACATCACAAATCTTTTACTTTAGTATTTAAAAATAGCTTACGTTGAAGCCGCAACATCATCTCGGCGACAAATGATAAAAACCCGCGCACACGAAGGGTTCCGTACCATAAACCTTCATTTTTAGGGTTCCGAAAAAAAAGGAACCCTTATAGGATCACTCGGGCGTCTGTCTGTCTGTCCGTCTGTCACAGCCAGTTTTCTCCGGATCCACTGGACCGACTCTGTTGAAATTTAGTACACATATGGACTTCTATGACCCAAACACAGACGCGTTACGTAAATTATTAAAGTTTTAGTATGAAAAGATTTTTGAACAATATCGTGTGGCATATCAAATGAAAGGGCTTACTGTGAGGGTTTAAATTATATTTTTTTCATAATTTTAAAATAAATGATTTAGAATTATATTTTTTTCATAATTTTAAAATAAATGATTTAGAAGTTATTCCAGAAATTAGACGAAAAATGACCATTCCCCCCCCCCCTTATTTCCGAAACTACTTAGCCTAAAATTTTGAAAAAAATGGAGATAATAGATCTTTACCTAAACATTACAGGAAAACCTTTTAGAAGTCTGTAGTGTTAAAATAACATGTTAAAAAAAAAGTTCGTTCGTAACCCTTTGCACGCGAGTCCGACTCGCACTTGGCCAGTTTTTATTATTTTTTGTTATAGGGGTAGCGGAAATACACAATCTGTGAAAATTTCAACTGTCTACCTATTACGGTTCTTGAGATACAGCCCGCTGATAGACAGACGGACGGACGGACGGACAGCGGAGGCTTAGTAATAGGGTTCTGTTGGTTACCCTAGTGTACGGAACCCTACTAACTTGTTAAATATGAGGAATTTAGAGGTGTTTTAGCCGGTTGCGACTGAGATAAGAATACGAAAGTTGTTTAAAGTAAGTACTGTAGGTACTTGTATGACTAAAAAAACTAATAATTCCGTCATATACATTATTTCCAAAAAGTATAGGGCACGTTTTTTTTTCCACAGGATACTTAGACTTTTCACCTTAACGTGACGTCACAAGTCCCCACTCCTGAGTGTCTAAAAAGGCCACTTTAGCAAAATCATAATATTAATCACACAACAATCTATCAAATTGCATTTTCATCTTTATCGCTAACGCGTTAGGTTCAAGGTTGATTGGGAAAACTTGACAGTGACGGGTAGCGTGATGTGCTTTCTGATTCTGCTAAAGTGGTCTTTTTAGACACGCTGATCTTTAATGCGTTTTAACTTCGACAATTTTTATTGATGATAAAGCAAAAAATAAGTGTCCTTTATTTTTCGATAACCTAACTGACGGAATAAATCTATACTAATGTATAAAGCTGAAGAGTTTGTTTGTTTGCTTGAACGCGCTAATCTCAGGAACTACTGGTCCGATTTGAAAAATTCCTTCAGTGTTAGATAGCCCATTTATCGAGGAAGGCATTTATCATCACGCTTAGACAAATAGGAGCGGAGCAGACGAAGTTGCGCGGGTCAACTAGTAGAATCATATTTATTTACTCAGGAACCAAATGCCCTTAGATAATACCCAAACCGTTCAATTTTTGTCTTTTGGCTACGGAATTCTAAAAGGATAGGTAATTTAAATTTTATTATAGTGACTTTGTGAAACAAGTTATAAAATATTGCAATATGTCTGGGGATTACTCTGAATCGTTTACATTGAGCCGCAAGCTTCACTAAAATGATTGACACTCGATTAAACTTTGTAATAGGCTTGCCAGTCCGCCATTTTGAAAACGTTATACGTCAGGTTGCAGCTGGGATGGTTGGAAATATAGATACAAATACTGTTGCACTGAATGTTATTTAAATCAAATACTTTCTTAATCGTTCAATCAATTGAACTGTCTCATCTTATTTTATTTGGAAACCCTTAGTAGTAGTAGTAGTAGGAACTCTATTCTCCGCACTTAGACTCTCGGGGGCTACTCTCTAACGAAATCCGTAGTTTCGGGCTTAGTTGCGGGCGGGCATTTTCTACTCCGTATCACCTAACTACTGAGAACTTAATGATAACAGGATTGACAGTTACTGTGAAATCGTGTTGTCATTCATTCTCAGTTCGGGTTCGGGACTAATCGTAAGTCTGTAACTACGGCTTTCGTTAGAGAGTAGCCCCCTCATTCAGTCCGTTGTGCGTGGTGGTCCTGGCTAAGTTAGCCAGCCTAGCTCCGTCCAGAAGCACAGAAGTTTCCTGGGTGCCTCACAGGCTTCGCAGAGCGACCTCACCGTTCAGAGATTTTGTTGACGTTGGGTAGCCACTGCCTCGCATTCCAGGATGACGTGGGCGGCTGATACTTCGGCGTCAAAGCAGCCCCTGCAGAGTGGGCTGTCTGTGGCGCCTATTGAAAACCCTTGTCTATACTTCTATACTAATGTTATAAAGAAGAAAGATTTGTATGTTTGTTTGAATTGGATAGGCTCCGAAACTACTGGACCGATTTGAAAAATTCTTTTAGCATTGGATAGCTACATTATCAGGGAGTAACATAGGCTATTTGTTATCCCCGTACTCCCACGGGAACGGAAACTACGCGGGTGAAACCGCGTGACTTCCACTAGTCCCAAATAAAAATGCATTGATTAGATTAATAAATCTATACCACTATTATAAAGCTGAAGAATTTGTTTGGTTGACCGCGCTAATCTCAGGAACTACTGGTTCGAATTGAAAATTTATTTTAGTGTTAGCTAGCCCATTTATCGAGACTACATACATCAAGCTACGACCAATAGGAGTGGAGCATTCATAAAAAATATGTCGCAGACGAAGTTCCGCGGGTCGAGCGATTCTGTCTCTGTCTGTTCCTCGGCTTGCTTCTTGTAAACATCGAAACGGATTTTTTAATTGTTTTTAAAAATAGAAAGATAGTTAAACGTTTCACTAAATTATACACACAAACCTTACTGGTTTGTGTGTATAATTTAGTGAAAACCTTTGCAAAGTGGCTGAACTATGACTGTGTTTAAATTGCCCCCAATATACAATTTGATGCTCCCAAGGCAAAGCAGGTTCAACGCAGCAATTCGAAATTATTCTAAGTATACATTTATTGGTGGAACATATTATCTACTAGTGGACGTCACGCGGCTTCACCCGCGTAGTTCCCGTTCCCGTGGGAGTACGGGGATAAAGTATAGCCTATGTTACTCCCTGATAATGTAGCTATCCATTGCTGAAAGAATTTTTCAAATCGGTCCAGTAGTTTCGGAGCCTATTCATTTCAAACAAACAACAAACAAACAAATCTTTCCTCTTTATAATATTAGTGTAGATGACAAAGGTTAGTCGCACTGTCGCGGCGGGAGCCATTAAACAAAACAGAAATGGTCCAGAAACTTTCATTTCAAATACACTTAAAAACAAATTAATTCTGCACACACCGCTTGCGAGAAATTAGTTTCAATTTCAGAGTAGCTGCCAAAATATCGCAGTTGAAACAAACAGTCGGCTTTATGCACAATACATTGCTGGCTAATGACCAAGTTCTGCGGTAATTATTTACACTTGGCAGGCAAATACTACACTGCAGTGAAATTCTCGTTTGTTATACGAGTGGAGTTAATTTAGACGTGCGAATGAAATTTTCACGTGTAACTAAATTCCGGCGCGAGGGAGCGTTACTTTCAAATTCGATTTTCACTGTGGACGTGTGTTCACTACTGGACGTAGAGCTTATGAACTTACATTTGTAGATACATTGATAGATTTACGAAAATACTCTTTGTTAACCGATGACAAACGATATAAAAGAATGTAGTAAATTAAGCATATTTAAAAACAAATTAAAATCGCATATTTTTAGTACGTACTGTACCTACGATAGTTATATTGCATTGATATATAAAAAAAATCCAAGATGCACAGTCTCGAACAAATGCAACACTCAAAACTGTCGTCAAAAACTGACATGTATCAAGTGTCATGTGTGAGTTGTGTGTAGTTATACTATAAACAATTTTTTTTGCAAATTCAACCTTACACGGATCGCTTAAAGTGGTTTTTACAAAGCAGTTCAGTATGTCGAGTGATGCGCAATTTTTTTTGCAAATTCAACCTTACACGGATCGCTTAAAGTTGTTTTTACAAAGCAGTTCAGTATGGCGAGCGATGCGAGATTGTTTGAGACTTGCGCATAATTATACATATTGCGCTTATTTTTTGCGGACGTGTTTCTTGGATTTTTTATACAATCAATGTTATATTGTCATGTAATGTTATACTAAACTAGAGCAAAAATAAGTGTATTTAAGTTAATTTATAAATCTCATTTTAAGTGAACTATGTTCTTATGAGAAATAAAGTTCTTTAAAGCTAAATGAGGTTCTAAGTATTTGGGTTCCGTACCCGAACGGTAACCAACAGAACCCTATTTACTAAGCCTCCGCTGTCCGTCCGTCTGTCTGCCAGCGAGCTGTATCTCAAGAACCATTACAGGTAGACAGTTGAAATTTCCACAGAGCATGTATTTTTATTGCCAATACATAAAACAACAAATATACCTAAGTAATAAATATTAAATTAAAAATTAAACGTGTTTTTTTTTCGGTATTTGGTACGGAACTTTCGTGAGAGAATCCGACTCGCACTTGGCCGGTTTCTTAATGTATGATCACTCGTCACTTTTTTACGGAGTGGTCCGATTTTGATAATTCTTTTCCCCGTGGCATATCCCACGGGAACCGTGCGTCCTAGATAAAAAAGCCAAAGGCACTCTGCGAAAATGTTTCTTTCTATTTCGTAATTGAATCCTCCTAAAAACAATCTCAATTTATTTAGCAATGTATAGTTTCATCCATTTTAACGGCACATGTGTGAGTACTGTGTACCTTAAACTTAAGCTATAGCCATCAGTTTTAGGTTTGTTTTTGACTTGAATGTACCCTGGCGGTTGGGAGTGTCATGCTCACACAAAAGTCTGGCTGATGGTGGCGTATGCGTTGGATCATTTGGCTCCCTTCAAAATGGTTGAGCCGAATGGTGCTAGCGCATGCGTCATGTTCGTGAACGGGCGCTGTCAGTTGGGACTGGTCATTTCTCAGTTGCCATGGTTAATTTTAAATATTTCTTTGAATTGTTCCTTTTTTCCCGGACGCTTTTATCCTGCTCGTCTTTTACATCGTTCTCACATGTTTGTTTAATTCCAACTTGATGTAAACAAAAATTTGTAACAATTTATTATTTTTTAAAAGAGTGTCCGTGGAGTTTCTTGCACGTTCTTCTCCATAGAGATCTACGCTTTGGAACGTTCAAATAGCTTCATCTTTTTGGACTGACCGACCTTGACAATTCAAAAGTGCCTGTAAATGGTTTATTTGAAATATACGATTTGATTTGAAAACAAGTCGTTAAGTCCACCTCTCTATTAATACTATGTATTTAGGAAGTTAATAGGAAATGCTGGCGGCGAGACTTTGTATGTAAAAAGTCATAATTCAAGGTTTGGCTCTCGACTGTTTTGTCCTCCAATATTGGACCGATTTAAGAGATATTTCACAAACTGAATAAGAAGGATATATACTTTATCCCTATATTTTCCTTTTGATGGTTTATTAACTGTATAAGCAATAGAACTCTCACAAAATGCTTAAAATTGTCCGATAAATCGCTGTCAACAGAGCCCTAGTGTACAAATTTGGCAACCATTAATCAAAAAAAGAAAACATAGAGACACAGTATACATCCTTCTTATTCAGTTTGTGAAATATATCCTATATCGGTCCAATATTGGAGGAGAAAACTGACAGTCGACAGCCAAACCTTGAATTATGACATTTCTATACAGTCTCGCCGCCCGCATTTTCTCTTAAGAAGTACCTAGTTTGTTCTCCAGCTTCAACAAGCGCAAGCTCCAGTTCTTTTCTTCCCACGTATCTACACTGATAAACATTTATTGTGTAATTTCTTCGAGCAAAATATCCCATTTCCTGAGGAAGTACAACTCCCTTAATTGCTCACGAAGTGGGTTAATGAAAAATTCACAAAGTTTTTGTTCAAACTGTACTCCAATTTATTTCGCTGAATAAGAGCTGGCGTGAAGCTGAAAACTCGGTCGAGAGCGCTGGCTGTCTGTTTTTAATGATTCGTTACTATGTTTGATGACGTCGGATTTATGATGTCATCACGGCCATCTACGTCATCGTTTCAGCCGAAAGACGTCCACTGCTGGACAATGGACATAGGTCTCCCCCAAGCGTTGCCATAGCGACCGGTCCTGTGAGTTTTTCATCTAGCGGATTCCCAATCAGATTCGCTGATGGCTTGTCAAACCATAAATGTAGGCCGTAGATAACCACTAAACCTAAAGTTACAAACTGAACTATAACTTAATTACTTTCGCAAAAGTATTTCATTGAAGAAGTCACGTCATTCTTACTGTAGTGCAGGTTTCAATAACATTAAAACTCATAAAACTTACGTATGCACAAACTCCGCTTCACACAAGAAATCATTTGGGCTCCCGCAGACAATAAGACATCGTGTTTAGTTATACATCTCTGCATTTGACGCGACCAGCTCTGCAGCGGCGCGTTCAAATGCTGAGATGTATAATGTAACTTGCCGCGCCGCCCGCCGCGCCGCTGAGTTCTTGTTCGCGGCCTTACAAAGAAATTTGATCGCGTCGCAGCACTAACAACTGTCTGACTGAGCTTATTATAACTACCGGAAAAGACGCAGACTTAGCGCAATATAACATACGTATAAAATAAGCAACAAAAAATTCAGCTTTATATCCAAAATCACCTTGGAGACATAGTAATACAAAAAGTACATATTCGCCAGTCATATTACAGAGACAGGCAGACAATTTATGAGACGTTCTTATTCCGACACACGTTCCCAATTTACATTTTGCAAAATTCGGCTTCTTTTATCACTGCCACCACATTAAATATGTCGTTGCAAATATAATGTGTTGTATATTTTTCGGTTTAGGTACTGTATCAGACAGATACAAGTGCGACCCGTAAAACGGGGTCAAAAGAAATGTAGGGTAAATATGAACAAAACTGAAGGGGATTTTCACTTTATTTTAACTCTGCTTGCATTTAAGGACTCTAATTTTTAAATCAGTATTAGTTTTAAAAAGATTGATACTTTTTTAACTGACTTCAAAAAAAGGAGGAGGTTCTCAATTCGACCACGTTTATATATAATATTTTTTTACGTGTGTTCGCGGATAACTTCGTTCTTTATGATTTCGTTTTATCTTTTTTTATTTGAAAGGGTATACTGCCAAAGTGGTCCCATTGCCACCACGTCAGGATCTGATGATTAGAATCCTGAGAAATCGAGGGCAATTCTCGATAATTGTAGGCACGCATCTGGTAAAAACTTGATATTCGTGTGTATATCGGGTGATATTACAAAACAATGAAGGTTTGGATCACACCTGATGAAGGAGACGACAGAGAGTCAAGGGAACTCCACATCGGTATATAGGAACTACCAAGTGTTTCCATGGGCTTATTTCATTCGTATTGACGAGACCTTTACACCGAAAGCACGTTTAAGCAGAAGTGTTGTTTATTTTCATCCCTGTGTTTCTATTCACCCCGTTTTACCGATAACTAAACCAGGAGCGGTAGCCGAATTTGTTCGAAAGAGTCACCGCGGCCCTGGAACGCAAAGGGCATTAGGAGGAAGACGGATGGGTTTTAGTCAGTAAGAGTCTGACACTCCCTTCTGCTCCGTCCAGAGCGGGAGGAGTCATTAAAATTTGATGATTTTCCATCCTTAAAAAAAGGGCTCTAGATTCTTTTTTCATCAAAAATCATCAAATGATTCCCTCTCCGCTCAGAGCGGGAGGGAGTGTCAGACTCTTACTGACTAAAACCCACCCGTATTCCTCAAATGCCGTTTGCGTTCCAGGGCCGCGGTGACTCTTCCGAATAATTCCGCAAAGGGGCTCTAGACTGAAGAGACATTCTATCTATTGTTAAAAGTCCAAAAATATGGGACCCCGTGATATTTCGATGGAACATGTCAGTCCCGTTGGTTTTGGACTTTTTGAAAATCATAATTAATACGTAGGCCATTAGGATTATATTTTTTTTTTTTTTTTACTATTTATAGGCATACGTTTGACCACAATCTCACCTGTTGGTAAGCGATGATGCGGTCGAAGATGGAGCACGTTTGCCTAGAAGCAACCTATTCACTCTTATAATTATGAAGCTCGGTCCGTTTCCTGAACAAAACCGGTGCCTCGAAAATCGTAACTTTTTCAACACTTGTCTATTTGTAATAGTTTCGAGTCTTCTCTACGATTATCTCAAAAACTTAGGTGCAAAAACTAATAAAAAGAAGCTTTTGGTTCCGATCTACTAACATTTAATTAAATTCAGTTAAAATTATGTCAAACCGCATATGAATATAATAATTCGTTGTGGCCTAATTACGGTAGAAAATTGATGAAAAACTGCTGACTTGCGTTTCCACAACACAAAATGTTTCTGTGACAAACATCCTAATTAGTGAACCCACATCACATTATTGCTGTATCAATTAAACGCTGCCGAATTCATTATTTTCAATGGTTTTCGGTTCATAATTAACCTTTATTGTCTGATGTTATTAATTACAATAATTTGTTTACCAAGATAAATATTATGATTGCTCTAAAATAGTAATTATACCGTTAGTTTAAACACTCACTATGGAACAGTGTTTGTAGAACACCACTATTAAATTTTGGTAGTGAAAATTGAAATAGAAATAGATTATGCAGAATGAAGCCTAAACATTTTAACCATATAAATTGATACTAAAAACATCAATAAAGGGAGGGCTATGAAAATTGAACACGTATGTTAAATTTCGTGTCTGTACTGTCGATCGTGAAGGAGTGGCTGGAGAGTCAGGTATAGTTATCATGTCAATTAATAAATTTCCATCGGGACTGTTCCAACATGTAAAATATCTGTTTAGTAAGATGAAAGTAATAGATACATATACCTCGACCTCGGCCTAAAAACAGTTCGGCAGGAAATAGCTCAAAACAGCCTGAAATACCAGGAGAAACTAACTGTCCATGTAAACAGACTGGCACACGCTCTGAGTGGAGAAGGCGCTCTTCAGCATACCCGGCTAAAAAGAAGTGACATACCGAGCCTACATAAAAGATTTACCACTTGACATCAGGAGAGTCGTGTGAAAAGAATTTTCATACAAGTATGGCTCTTGAGGAAAACATAAACTGAGAAATCAAACAAAGAAGTGGCTTATTGTTGGAAAACAGATTGCCATGAAGCAGAAACATCAAAAAAAAAAAAAGTAAGATGAAAAGGCTTGCACGATTTGACATTAAGTCAAAGTCAAAAGTCATTTATTCAAATTAGGCTCAGTCCCCAAAAAGGGCCGCCCGTCACCACTTCCTAGTGTTTTGCTGGGAAGAAGTGGAGCAGTAAACTCCCCAGCAACAAAAAGTAGCATACAAAAGAAAAAAGAAACGTGTTGCGCCGACCCCAAGTAACATGGGATAAGGGCAGAAAGATCATCATCATCATCATATCAGCCGAAAGACGTCCACTGCTGGACATAGGCTTCCCCCAAAAGGGTTGCCATAATCGCCACGCTTGGCAGGCGGGTTGGCGATCGCATTGTATGGTGTTGAATTTAAGAGAGAACGCTGCTGCCCATTCTCTGGCAAGTCCTTCTCTGGGCAGGAACATGATGATGAGTACACAATACATGAAACAGAAAACTAATAAATCGAATGAGTAAATCAAATAAAATTAAATCAATTGACACTTGTCTTCAATCTTCGACCGCATCATTGCTTACCATTAGGTGAGATAGTCGACAAACGTGAGCATAAAAACAGTAAAAAAAATATATAAGCTAGCACACTACATTAAGCTATCAAAAACAAACAAACATGCAAGCAAATCAAGTTAAATAAAGCCTTGTAATCAAACTTAACAACAATCTTTTTGATCAGGGGTTAAAAAGCACAAGTACACATTAAAACATGCCCAGATGGTCGGGGCCACGTTAATTCGCATTACGGCCTGCGAAAGAGGTACTTAAGTGCTTACTTACGAACAATAAAACTGCAACAGTTGGTCCCTCACTTAAGAGGTAAGAGGGCAATTAAGGTAGATCGTATCCCTTTATCAAGGAGAAAAGCTGACCCGCGTCACATTTTTCATTAATGCTCCGCTCCTATTGGTCGTAGCGTGATGTTATATAGCCTATAGCTTTCCTCGATAAATGGGCTATCTAACACTGCAACAATTTTTCAAATCGGACCAGTAGTTCCTGAGATTAGCGCGTTCAACCAAACAAACTCTTCAGCTTCATAGATTTCTGTTTTTGATATTAAGAAAGTCAATAAAATATATGTGGGTCAGTGACCGTTATTGCACAGTTATCTGGCGTCTACCGTAACGTACAATAAAACTGCAACAGTTGGTCCGACACTTAAGAGGTGAGAGGGCCGTTAAGGTACTAAATGGTATCTCTCAATCAAGGAGATGTGGTACAGCTGATACCGGATGATATTTATCTTAAGGATAGCGGTTACCTAACATGGTGGTTAATTAAATGAGTGACAGATTCTGACCAGTCTTGGCCAGCTTGCTATAAACCTTGTGGGCCTGTTAAGAGGAAATGCTGGCGGCGAGACTTTGTATGTAAAAAACCATAATTCGAGGTTTGGCTCTCGACTGTTTCCTCCTCTAATATTGGACCGATTTGAAAGATATTTCACAAACTGAATAAGAAGAATGTATACTGTGTCTTTATGTTTTACTTTTTTCATGAATAGTTGCCAAATTTGTACACTAGGGCTCTGTTGACAGCGGTTTATTGGCTAATTTTGAGAATTTTTTGAGTGTTCTAGTGCTTATTCGGGTAATATATCATCAAAAAAGAAAACATAGAGACACAGTATATATCCTTCTTATTCAGTTTGTGAAATATCTTTTAAATTGGTCCAATAATGGAGGAGGAAACAGGCGAGAGCCAAACCTCGAATTATAACTTTTTACATACGCCAGTATTTCCTCTTAAGATACTAAGCTATTAATGTTTTGACTGCCACGCTAATCGCAACCACAGCAATTCCTGAAAATCAGCAGCAACACAGTCGACCACAAGTAAAGCGCCGAGGCAATGGATTCAAACTGTCCTCTTTCAGTTCTCGAAATGAAATTAATAAAAAAAATATAACCGACTTCCAAACAAAACACTACTAAGTATAATATAAAATAACCTTAATTTCAGAAGTCGGTGTTTTAAAAAAATAATACCAAAAACACCGACTTCCGAAATTAAGGTTATTTTATATTAAACTTTGTAGTGTTTTGTTTGGAAGTCGGTTATATTTTTTGTAAAAAGTTTTTTTTATTTTTCATTCACTTCTAAGTGGTTGATACTTGGACGAAGTCTTCGTCTACGCAGAAATTGAAATATACAAAAATGCTCATAAAATAAAAAGCTAAACCAAACTTAATCAAATTTGTACGGGACCAAATGGCAAGTATACCGCATCGAACTAAAAATGAATCACAGAAATGGGTACATACATAAAAAAAAAAAACAAAAAGACCTACTGTACTGAATACTCATTAGACAGGAGGTTTCGATTCTGTTCCTGCAATTCTCCCCCAAACCCGCACCAGCTTAAAAATCTGTTAGCTCAGGAAATAACTATAAAACTCTTAAGACACATTTTGCACCTATCGAGAGTCCTCCAACGTGGCCTCGTATGGAGCACGTACCAACCGATCAATTTCCATCTGAACGTAATACCGTGTGCATTTTTTCCAAGCAATTTCAGAGCAATTTCCTACTCGCAGCGCATCCCGTTTAGATTAGTGCGAGCTGGGAAAGTTTACCTGGATATCAGTCTGGAATTACGTTAGGTGGATGTTGCCCCTTTACCAAAGTACATGTGATTGCAAACCAAGAAAAATTATACATGTTGCCATTTTACTCGTTTTACAAAGGCGGCCCACTTAGTGTACCCGAAATAAACTACCTCTAGGCACGATTATTTTTTTTAATCATTTATTAAGATGATAGGTACCATTAAAAAAAATGGTGCATTAGAAATTATGAAACACCTTGTTAATAATGTTTAAGTATAAAACAATGTCACCGTTCTATTCCGCGCCGTCCTCGGAACACAAGGCTCGGACTGCGCTCGCTTTTGGACGTTTGATGTTAGCGGCATTGATGCCGCTACAAATGTATAGTAGTCATTGGATACATGAAGTAGCCTGCCGTTGTAAGACGAGTAAAATATAACCGAATTCCAAAACAAAACACTACAAAGTATAAAATAACTTTTTTCTTTATTTTTAAAAAAAACGTTGCCCCACACTAGGAATTTCTCCTGTATCGTGGGTGCTTTTACAGACATATAATCTCACATACACAAACAGCCAGACCCGGAACAACTATCTGCAGGCCATAAAAATATTTGTTCCGTGCGGGAATCGAACCCGCGACACGCAGCGCAGCAGTCAATCGCTCAACCACTGCGCCAACCGTGTCGTCATTTTTTGTAAAAAAGTTTTTAATTTTTCACTTTTTAGTGGTACCTGCGTACAGCGTACCGGCGTGATGTTATGTTATGAAAATAAAACTTACTAAGTTGGTGTAAAGGTCTCGTCAATACGAATGAAATAAGCCCAAACACTTGGTAGTTCCTACATACCGATGTGGAGTTCCCTTGACGTCTTGTTCTGTCGTCTCCATCATCAGGTCTGATCATCCAAACCTTCATTCTTTTGTAGTATCACCCGATATACACACGAATATCAAGTTTTTACCAGATTCGTGCCTACAATTTTCGAGAGTTGCCCTCGATTTCTCAGGGTTTCCATTATCAGATCCTGACGTGGTAGCAATGGGACCATCTCGGAAGCATACCCTTTCATATAAAAAAAGATTAATCGAAATTGGATCATAAACGACGAAGTTATCCGCGACACGTCGGTTAAAAATGACACCGTGTATAATACAGTTTTAAAAAGTTCATATTATTTGGGATTTAACAATTTTCCCCGATTTCAAAATTAAAAATTTATTGTTGAATACCTTTTCAAACTCTTAAGTACTTTAGTGTGCCCTGTCAAACTTTGTCATTACAGTAAGTGTAGACACGCTCTTAAATCAAAACACTCAATTCAGAAACCGGTTCTGACGTTGAGTACGTCTCAAACTCGACACAACACAACGACGGAGGGCCCTGACATCACTACAACAGCTGTTGAATAGTCCTCAGAACCACTTCATCTAATTTCTAGATGACGTACGAACGGTGACGTATTTGACAGATGACAGCTCTGCGAGATCCTGTTGTATTATAGAGGTATTATCTCGATCGTAAGTGATTCCAATTAGTTTGACACCAGGTTTTGAGGTTCGTTGTCCGTTTATATGCACAAGGTCATTGGCATGTATACAAGCCTTAATAACTCGCGTATACGTCCGCACCCGAAGATGGCCGAAAGCGTGTACTTATGTAGCTACTGTAGTTTGGGCGCGTTTTTCTGATGCTTGTGGCATCAGAAAAACGCGCGCAGATTCCGTCCGCTGTGCGTGGATTATTCGAGTTCTTATTTATTTTAACAACAAGCATACTATACAGTCGTTTTCTGTGTGATGTAACTACATAAGTACAACTCTACCTCATACGCACGTCGTTTAATCCTGCAGTACGTCAAAAACAAAGGTCGCACTACGTCAATCTCTCTCCATTCTCCCAGTATTTACATCAGAAATGAGTCCGTTCTCCCCTTCAAAAGAGCTTCATCGGAAGGCTGCCATAACAAGCCACCTACCTTCTTAAAATGGTCGATATTTGGGCTGTTGTATAAGTTCAATTGCACGGAAAACTTTGATACGATAGACGTCTACCAAATCCTGTCTGGCGGTATAGATGTCGCTTCAACGTCAGTGATTTGAGTTAGTTTTTATAGATCTATTAAAACTAACTCAAATCACTGATGGACAGGATTGACAGGGATGTGACAGGACGACAGGGGATGACAGGGGTCTACAAAACAGCCGTTGAATAGTCCTCAGAACCACTTCATCTAATTTCTAGATGACGTACGAACGGTGACGTATTTGACAGATGACAGCTCTGCGAGATCCTGTTGTATTATAGAGGTATTATCTCGATCGTAAGTGATTCCAATTAGTTTGACACCAGGTTTTGAGGTTCCATTAGTGTACACTCTAATAATTAGAGTTAAACAAGAGAACATTTGGATGGAAAACAAGAAAATACATTAATTATTAATGTATTTTCTTGTTTTCCATCCAAATGTTCTCTTGTTTAACTACCTAATATATATAATTCTTCCGTTACTAACTGATTGGAGTGACTGACAGACAAGGCACAGCCGAAACTACAGGTCGTAGAAAGGTGAAATTTGGCATGTAGCTTCCTTACGCTCCGTAGGGGTTAGGGGTACACTTAGGGGATTTCCCGAAATTCCCACGGGAACGGCAAATAAGTCGCGCAAAAGCTAGTTGCTAAATAAAGCTGAAGAGTTTATTTGTTTGGTTGAACGCGCTAATCTCTTGTACTACTGAAGTTCGAATTGAAAAAATCTTTCAGTGTTGGGTAGCCCATTTATCAAGGAAAACTATAGGCTATATCACATCACGCTACGAGCAAAAGGAGCGGAGCAATCGTGAAAAATGTGACGAAGACGAAGTTGCGCAGGTCGGCTAGACTACATGGTTTTGTTTAACAATTGAAAAGCGTACCCTAATTAACAAGGATTAAACTAGTTTTTTTGTTCAAAATATTATTTTTGTGTGCATGAAATGGGAAAGGGAATATGCATGCGATTTTTTAATTTGCAAAATGAAATACTTATTAACTCTAATAAACAATTATGAAATTATTTTTTAAATACCTTCATCAGCGATGAAGCTTTAAAGTTTACAATTAGAAAGAGAAGTCCGATATGAATTGTGACGTCAAAGTTCTTGGCGCCTATACAGCTACCATAGAAAACAGCGTTTTCGCGAGAGGGACAGATACATTTGTTTAAAATAATTATATCTCGTTTGTTTTTCGAGCAATTTTGATTCTATTTTCACTGTTAGTATTATATTTGCGTATATTTTAAGATAAACTGTATAGATAATAAATATTCTTTGTGTGCATATTCCCTATTACGTATCGATCTAATGATGCACATCGAATCATCCCGCAATACAACGTTTACACCACATGACCACACACGTTCACACCATAAAGTTTCACCCAAGTTTTCCAAGCCATTAAAAGATAAATTCTAACCACTAAACATGCCCAAGGTAAAACCGACAGAACCATTTTGCGGTTCTACAACAATTTGTGCGGTTTTCATTAAATTCACGGACTGAGCATCGAACCCCGACCGACCGCGCTGTCGTTGTCAGGTCTCGATATTTCCGACAGAACACGATACAAGTCATAGCAGGCGGCGAGTGGAATTTAAAGTAATAACAAGGAACCAATGATGTAAGTTTGTATATCATTCCTAGGAACATTACAAACAAACACTGAGCTTTTCACATAGATTTAAATAAAAAGTAAAGGTAGGGCCACAAGGAAAACATTATTATTTAAAGCTGCTCACTCGAGAAATGCTTAAAAACAGCGTGCAGATGAAGCAACTTTTCGTTGGCATTTACTGAGAAATTACATCTGAAAAAAATAGCTAGCGGCGAGTGGAATTAAAGTTATAACAAGGAACCAATGACGTAAGTTTATATATCGTTGCTAGGAACATTAAAAAAAACACTGAGCTTTTCACATAGATTTAAACAAATAGTAAAGGTAGGGCCACAAGGAACACATTTTTATTTAAAGCTGCTCTCTCGAGAAATGCTTAAAAACAGCGTGCAGATTACGCAACTTTTCGTGGGCATTTACTGAGAAATTACATTTGAAAAAAATAGCTAGAAGTCTACATGATAAAAGATACGTAATTTGGTTTAGTCAGAATTTATGTATCGGTATCACATAATAAGAAAAAAAATCACCAAATCACTTCCAAATGGTTGAGATGAAACCATTTTACTCCTTCATTTTTAAACAAAAGTCTAAAAAAAAATAATATCTACTGCTTTGCAATACAAACAAAAATAATTTGGTTTTGTTACTTTTTTAAAATAGATGTTATTTTTTTTTTTAATAAATTAAAAATGCGGGTAGCGGAGCGGCGCGTAGAGGGGTAGTTAGCTCCTTTTTTAGTCATTGGCATGTATCCAAGCCTTAATAACTCGCGTATACAAGGTCATTGGCATGTATCCAAGCCTTAATAACTCGCGTATACAAGGTCATTGGCATGTATCCAAGCCTTAATAACTCGCGTATACAAGGTCATTGGCATGTATCCAAGCCTTAATAACTCGCGTATACGTCCGCACCCGAAGATGGCCGAAAGCGTGTACTTATGTAGTTACATGATACAGAAAACTACTGTAGTACTGTAGTTTGCGCGCGTTTTTCTGATGCTTGTGGCATCAGAACATCGCGCGCAAACTCCCATTACGTCCGCTGAGCGTGGATTATTCGAGTTCTTATTTATTTTAACAACAAGCATACCATACAGTAGCTTTCTGTATGATGTAACTACATAAGTACAACCCTACCTCATACGCACGTCGTTTAATCCTGCAGTACGTCAAAAACAAAGGTCGCACTACGTGAATCTCTCTCCATTCTCCCAGTATTTACATCAGAAATGAGTCCGATCTCCTCTTCAAAAGAGCTTCATCGCACGGCTGCCATAACAAGCCCCCTACCCTACCTCCTAATAATGGTCGATATTTGGGCTGTTGTACAAGTTCAATTGCATGGAAAACTTTGATACCGCGACGCAGGATTTGGTAGACGTCTATAGTTCGTATCTGGCGGTATAATGTCATTTCAACGTCAGTGTTTTGAGTTAAGTTTTTATAGATGCCGCTACAAAACAATGGCTCCCCAACGTCAATCCCTGTCCATTCTGCTTTTATATAAAAAATAATAGAAAATATTTATTCGACACAGACAAAACAAACAGAAATGATAAGTCCAATTGCACGGAAAACTTTGATACCGCGACGCAGGATTTGGTAGACGTCTATAGTTCGTATCTGGCGGTATAATGTCATTTCAACGTCAGTGTTTTGAGTTAAGTTTTTATAGATGCCGCTACAAAACAATGGCTCCCCAACGTCAATCCCTGTCCATTCTGCTTTTATATAAAAAAATAATAGAAAATATTTATTCGACACAGACAAAACAAACAGAAATGAAAGTCCAATTGCACGGAAAACTTTGATACCGCGACGCAGGATTTGGTAGACGTCTATAGTTCGTATCTGGCGGTATAATGTCGTTTCAACGTCAGTGTTTTGAGTTAAGTTTTTATAGATGCCGCTACAAAACAATGGCTCCCCAACGTCAATCCCTGTCCATTCTGCTTTTATATCAGAAATGATAAGTTCAATTGCACGGAAAACTTTGATACCGCGATGCAGGATTTGGTAGACGTCTATAGTTCGTATCTGGCGGTACAATGTCGTTTCAACGTCAGTGTTTTGAGTTAAGTTTTTATAGATGCCGCTACAAAACAATGGCTCCCCAACGTCAATCCCTGTCCATTCTGCTTTTATATCAGAAATGATAAGTTCAATTGCACGGAAAACTTTGATACCGCGACGCAAGATTTGGTAGACGTCTATAGTTCGTATCTGGCGGTATAGATGTCTCTTCAACGTCAGTGATTTGGGTTAGTTTTTATAGATGCCGCTACAAAACAATGGCTCCCCAACGTCAATCCCTGTCCATTCTCCTCGCTTTTATATCAGAAATGAGTCCGATCTCCTCGTCAAAAGAGCTCCATCAGACGGCTGCCATAATCAGCTCCAGTTACCTTCACAAAGCTGCTGGATCACAAACAATAGTGAGTTCTATCGAGCTCTTGTCAGGGCAGCGCAGATTATATCGACATTTCAATGTCGACTGGCGCAAGTCAATGGGAGATGGCGGTCACAATGAAAGCATGATAGGAATGAAGGGTGATGCAGAAGGGAGGGCGTTTTTGCACGTCATGGTTAAATTGATGTGCATTGTTAAAGCCTTCTATGACGGGTTTTGGTTGGTTTGTTAAATCGAACGTGATGGATATCGAAGACTTATATCTACAGCTAGCTTTTCCCGCGATTTCGCTTCCGTATCCTCTGTCGCAGGCTGCAAACTAAAAAATAGTTACAAAGTTATGGTTGAAACTAAACGGTTTTTAGGGTTCCGTACCCAAAAGGTAACCAACGGAACCCTATTACTAAACCAACGCTGTCCGTCCGTCCGTCAGTCTGTCTGTCATCGGGCTGTATCTCATGAACCGTAATAGGAAGACAGTTGAAATTATCATAGATTGTGTACTATTTCTATGGACATGGTCTGAAATAAAGATTTATTATTATTATTATTATAACAAAAAAAAAAAATAAGGTACATGGTGCCCATTCGTATGCGAGTTCGACTCGCACTTGGCCAGTTTTTAAAAACGGTATCAGAAGCCTCCTTTATCCATTAAAAAATATAGTCACTCTTTTACTTTTATCTTTCTCATCTTTGATGTCCTCTTGAATGCCTTTCGGTTTTAGACTAAATGTTCAAACCAGTTGAAACCTTTGTCGTTTTACTTTGAAGTCGACTCCGGCTTTCATTACATCTTGTTTCGCTTTTTGAGGTTTCTTGCGGCTTCATTTCGGTTAACCTAAGGTGTATAGATGGATTTCTGGGGTTTCTTTTGTACTTTGGTTCGATTTTTGCTGTTGCCAACCAGTTTGTGTTGGTTTTCAGAAAGTGTTTGAACTTTTGCATCCTTCCTCGAGCTCGCTTTCCCAGAGCTTAGCCGTATAATTGCTGTTCAATAGTTAACCACGTCCAGGTTCCGTCTTGCTAGTTAATTTAAGTGTAAGTTCTTCAAAGGATTTTCATCGATATTCAAAGATGCTTATGAAGCCTTTTGAAACTTAACTTTGTCATCATCAGCCAATTGACGTCCACTGCTGAACGTAAGCCTCTACAACAAAGAGCGCCAACTATCCTGGTCTTGAGCAGTCCGTGTCGATCCGCTGCCAGCCACCTTCTTCAAATCATCGATCCATCGTGCCGCAGGGCGTCCCACACTACGTTTGCAATACGCGGTCTCCACTCTAACACATGTCTGCTCCATCGACCGTCTATTCGTGTTCAGACATGGCCGGCCCACTTCCACTTCAGCATGCTGATTCTATTTATTTATTTAAATTCAATTACTCTCTGCACTTACAGTAAATCTACCAACACGTACAGAGAGTCAACAACCTAAGTATTCGAATTGATGATTAAATATTGGAAATGTAATTATTAAATATGAAAACATGTCAATTCAATAAAAACAACAAATAATTAAAAAAATAATCAAACAAGTACAATCAAGTTAAAAATAAAAATAATCAAAAAAAATAATACAATAATCAAAAATAATCTAAATAATCAAAAATAATCTAAATAATCAAAATAATCACAATAATTAAAATAATCACAATAATCAAAATAAACAAAATAATCTAAAATAATCAAATAATTAATCACTAAAAAAATCCTTGCAAATTTTTAGAAATTGGTCGGTGACTTTAGTGCTCTGGCGAATAACTCAACTTCGTACAGTTTGATGACAATAGTTACATAAAAACACAGATCTACATTTTGAATCTGGCATCAAATCTCTAATCTGGCTCTTATTTGTTTATTAGATAGCGATATTAAGAGGATGCTGGCGGCGAGACTTTGTAAGTCATAATTCGAGGTTTGGCTCTCGACTGTTTTCACCTCCAATATTGGACCGATTTAAGAGATATTTCACAAACTGAATACGAAGGATATATACTGTGTCTCTATGTTTTCCTTTTTGATTTATTAACCGTATAAGCACTAGAACTCTCACAAAATGCTCAAAATTGTCCGATAAATCGCTGTCAACAGAGCCCTAGTGTACAAATATCTCTTACTAGCTGACCCGCGCAACTTCGTCTGCGTCACAATTTTCATTACTGCTCCGCTCCTATTGGTCTTAGCGAGATGATATATAGCCTATAGCCTTCCTCGATAAATGGGCTATCTAACACTGATATAATTTTTCAAATCGGACCAGCAGTTCCTGAGATTAGCGCGTTCAAGCAAACAAACAAACAAACTCTTCAGCTTTATATATTAGTATAGATATAGATATCGTTCCTTCAACGCTCGTTTTCACAACCTGCAATCAGTACACCCTTTCAGGAGCTACTCCGAATGAAACACAAGTAACTGATACTTTGCCGTTCAAACTTCACAAACTGCGCCGTCAATAAATCGAAGTCGGAGTCGAAACTCCGACAGTTCAACCTCTATGTCGAAAGGGAGAGATGTTTCGTGAAATATTTCGAGCTCGGAGATAATAGAGTTTCGAGTTTCGATGGTCAGATTTCTCGGTAACGGAATAGTTGGGTTTGATATTGATACTTTAAGCTCATCCTTGATTTAATAGCGGATTCCGCGAAGTTTTGATGGAGATTTTCCGGGTAGCGTTTTCATATCTCTTTCCGTTGAAAAGTATTTTACAGCCAGCAAATGATATACCTATGCTCAATTGTATAAAAATAAAAAATAAAACATTATATAAGCGATAACTATTTGCATTCTTTTTTTAATGTGACTGTGTGCTTATGAATGTTATTTTAATGAGTCTTTGAAACTTGAAATAATTATTTATTTTATTTATTGCCTGCGTGAATACTCGCTTTGTAACATGTTACATTACGCCTCGTACAACCGGTTACAGTACCAGCAGAAAGGTAGCCTTTTCAATTGTTTTCATTTGGGATGAGGCCTTGGCCATGTTGAAACCGACTCCCAAACTACCTGGATGCAGCTGAATACACCACATAGTAGTTTCCAACATTAAACTCTTCTTGTGGAAGAGCGGAGTCTCCTGACACAGGCATATCTTGCTTAAAAGGAGGCTTCAATCACATATATTTTAAACCAGTGTACGTCACGCCGTTTCACCCGCGTAATTCCCGTTCCCGTGGGAGTACGGGGATAAAATATAGTTATATGTTACTCTTTGATAATGTAGCTATCCATGGCTGAAAGAATTTTCCAATTCGGTCCAGTAGTTTCGGAGCCTATTCATTTCAAACAAACAAACAAGTTTTTCCTCTTTATAATATTAGTATAGATTACCAAAACCTGTATTGCAAATAAACGTTTTATTATTATCTATTTCGTTTATTTATTTTTATATACATTTATGTTACATTTTTAAATATATCCTAAAAAAAAAAAACATTTAAAAATATAAAAAATGGTAGTCCGCCGGTGTCGTGAGCAGGGTCCAAGCTACCGGTGGTTAGGGCTCCTGAGAAAGGAACCGCTTCACAATACGAGCCGTATCGAGGAGTACTGCCTTATTTTTATTTTTATTTAAAAAAACTCCAATAATAACAGCAATGTTAAAAATTCAATTAAAAGCTGAAAAGAGCGTGGTCAGAGTTCCCGACCGTTTCAGTTTGATGACCAATGCTACACCGGGTATGGCTGCCACATGATTGCGTTGTTAACTTGCTCCCCTGTTGACCCAATCAACGGTTTTATATTCGTTTCATACGGTTTTCGAATTATAATTTTTAAAACAGAGATTAATTTGAAAGTGCATTGTGTTTTTTTAAGAAGATTTAGGTAGATAATGTGATTTAGAGATAATTTAGGCTCTTTTAAATCATCATCTGCCTAGCTTTTTCCCAACTATATTGGGGTCGGCTTCCAGTCAAGCCGGATTTAGCTGAATACCAGTATTTTACATGGAGCGGCTGCCTACCAGACCTCTACAACCCATTAACTGGGTAATACGGTACTTCATGGCAAGACTGGAGTCAGATTTACTGGCTTCTGACTATTCGTAACGACTGCCAAAGATCTACAAATGAAAGCCGGGACCAACGGCTTAACGTGCTTTCCGAGGCACTTAAATTAGGGCATTTAGGCTCTTTTAAATAAAATGATATAATCTATTGGCAAAAGCGAAAATCAAGAGTCGGATTTATTTCTCTCCCAAAAGAGACATTCCGTTATAATTTTTTCACCTTTGCGTTTGGGCCAGAGAAGTTCATAATGTGTACCAAAGATGAGGATTGGTCCAGTAGATTCGGAGCAAATTGACTGTGAAAGACAGACAGACAGATTGGCAGGCAGTTAAACAGACAAACACATGAGCGATTTTAAAGCACGAAACTTTAAAAAACTTTATTTACAGCTCCACATTTGGGTCCCTAGACTATATTCAATTAACGAAACAAATGACTACCTCACACTTCATAACATAGCACCATAGACAAAGAGGAACTGCATTGTGTGTATTTGAATTTAGAATATATAGTTCCATCAATTCTAAATTCAAATAAACACAATGCAGTTCCTCACGACTCTCTTCGTGCTGTCAGAACCAATCAGAACATTGCATTGTTTCCTTTACGAGTGCGTTCTCTTTGACACGTGATACGTAGAGTAGGTACATACACTGATTTGACGTTATACGTCATGTTGCCTTTGTTTAAGTTTAGAATGCTTCTGAATTTAATCCAAATAAGATTGTGATGGTGTTTAGAGGGCATATTTTACTCATTGGGAAGAATAGTTTCTATTTTTTAAGGTTTTTAGACAAGAGACCATTGTTGAAAAGTTTAAAATGTTTGGTATTGAATTCCGTTTTCGAAATGTCACAATGGTTCCAAACATTTTGGCATTACAAGACAATTGAGCTCAAGATTTTATCACAAATCATTGATTAAATAATAATGTAGCTTTGCAGATGCATTGTCCCCTACACATTTTCTCTTACGGCATGCAAAATTGTTCATGTTCTGTCAGTATTTGAGTATTTAATCATTTTTACATAACGTCGGCAATAAAATTACCGACAAAAAGTTAATCCAAAGAAGGCGGTAACCAATTAAACCCATCAAAGGTTCATCAACCTATTCCATATAAGAAATTTCTCGACGTATTTATTTGACCTTATCTCCAAGTGCCACCACATCCGTGACAGCCCCAACTACATCAAAGTACCAGAAATATGACCGTTTAACTGCGAGATTAATTTGCGATATAAACGGTAGAAATTCTCGTCAACTTGTCGGATACGTTTCTAGTGTAATTACGCTATCTATCGCAGGATATAAAATATTTAGCTAATGACTGATAAGTCAGGGAGGCGTGTCTGCTAATCAAGGGTTTTTTACCTTCATTTATCAAGCGCTTTCTTTGGTTAACCTTCTTTTGCTCGTGTCAGATTTAGTGACAACTATACCCGTATGCGGTCTCACAGACCGCAAAGCTCGGAACCAATTTTTTTTTTTAATGTGGTTTAATAACGTGTTTGCAACTTTAGAATACAGATAAAAAAACCCAGGAATAGGATTGTTATCAAAGGACAATAAGCCAAAAAAGCTAGCAATGCTGTGTGTAAAGTTCATAAAGACCCCATGAGCGAAAAAATCAAATATTTCTTTTGGACCTGTGATAGCCAATGGGCCTTTTTGATGACATATTATCCGTAGGTACAATCACTAGAATCCTCAAAAAATTCTTAAAAATTGTTTAAACAGACCGCTGTCAACAGAGCCCTAGTGTACAAATTTGACAACTATTAATGAAAAAAGACAGTCAGTCAGTGCCGGACGTCGCACCATAGACAACTATTGAACTGTGTTCGGTTTTGTCTGTGGTGTGACCAGTGCCTCGTGGTAGATTATGTCCGGTCCTGACATAGTTTATATTGTGGATGGTTTTAGTTTTTAGTTTGTAACTGCTTTTATTTAATTTTGTGCGTCATTTCTGGCGGAATTAAAAGTATTTTCTTTCTTTCTTTCTTTCTTTATATCCTTTTTATTCAACTTATAAAATACTAGTGGACGTCACGCGGTTTCACCCGCGTAGTTCCCGTTCCCGTGGGAGTACGGGGATAAAATATAACCTATGTTACTCCCTGATAATGTCAAAAAATCCATTGCTGAAAGAATTTTTCAAATCGGCCCAGTAGTTTCGGAGCCTAGTCATTTCAAACAAACAAACAAACAAATATTTCCTCTTTATAATATTAGTGTAGATCTTTTAAATCAGTCCAATATTGGAGGAGGAAACAGACGAGAGCCAAACCTCGAATTATGACTTTTTACATACAAAGTCTATGCGCCCGCATTCCGAAAATACAAAATGTCAATATGGATAATAAAACAAAATAAAAACAGTGTAAAGTCTGTGAGACCACGGGGTGTGATACACGGGTGCAGGAAGGTTAATCCGCGTTACTTGATGAAGATGGCCTGGCAGGGCAAGACGACTGTACGAACGAGATTTGCGAGTCTGATTGGATTACTGAACCATTATTTGCAACCCCTATATTCTAGCTTTTCCTCGACGTCTCAAGCGGGGTTCTGTACTTCGGAAACTAATAGCCAACACTCAAGTCAGAATAATAATTAATATATATCTACACTAATATTATAAAAAGAAAAGATTTGTTTCTTTGTTTGAAATGAATAGGCTCCGAAATTACTGGACCGATTTGAAAAATTCTTTCAGCAATGGATAGCTACATTATCAGGGAGTACCATAGGCTATATTTTATCCCCGTACTCCCACGGGAACGGGAACTACGCGGGTGAAACCGCGTGACGTCCACTAGTACTTAATATTATGCTTATAATGAACAAGATTTTGGAAACATGCGTACCTAATGTTGTTTTATATAATAAGTTTGTGTTTCAGTTATCATAAATCTCTTTTAATTAAGGAGCTTCGTTAAACTAGTCGTGAGAATGCGCAAACGACGCGATAATACTTCAATGGCAATGCGAAAAATTCGCGACAAAGCGACAACGACGCGAAAATGCGATAACAACGCGACAATTTAATACTTAGTTTTTATCTAATTGTAGAGAAAATTTAGTTTTTTTTAAAGAAAACAGTGAACTGTACACCTAAACTTAAGTTAGCAACTAAGCGGTAATCTGGCGTCTTTATTGTCAATGTTGAATTTACCTATAATTGGCATATAATATTAGAACATTACCGTATGATCTACCTACATTTGTATGTATAATATGTATGCGTTGTAGGTGAACCTTATTAAAAAAATAAATAAGAAAACGTTTTATCGCATTGTCGCCTCAAACCTGTCTAGCCTCTAATATTCTGTCTCTATATGAATGTCGTCGTCGTGGCTTTCTCACCACTATTTTCTGTGCACAACAGTAATGAATAATTGTCCCACATTTACTGCGGAAAGCTCAACATCTTTCATTTCTTTTCAAATGTGTAGCGCGGAACAAATTGCACTCACGAGTCTCGGGCACAGGTGCGCGGTGCGCCGCAATTTGTGTCCACTACATTAGTGGGTCCTTTCATAACTTTTATATGAACACATTCCACGAAAGGTGTTTTTATTTTTTCAGTTACAACAAATTTCTTGCTGTGGATTTTTTCTGGTGAAAAAGTCTAGTGGCTCTCAGCAATAACGTAACTGTCGTCCGGCCGCATACCTACGTACGGTTTCCTGATTAGGTTTTCCGATCAGGAATACAGATTCGGAATTCCGCGAGACGTTCAATTTTTGAAAGGAACGCCATCTGTTTTTCCCATTCGGAAAATAAACAAACGTCTGCGCCTAGTTGAACATTTTGTATGTAAGGCGAGCATTCAGGTCTGCGAATCTGAATTCCTTATTAGGAAACCTAATCAGGAAACCGTACGTATGCGGCCGGTCTAACTGTGAAAAATGTTTCGTAATCGGATCAGTAAATCTAGAAATTACCTTTTTCATTTGTTTCTCCTTATCCGATATAATTACATTAGAATGTATGCAGTAAATAATCAAAAGCAGGGATCGATTTTGGCGATAGTGCATATTAGTTCAAACAAAAGCAATCATCTTGAAATGGTCTGTGCTAGCAGTTAAGGGGTTGGATTATTTTAAAGTCCAGTGCTTCAAGCTTTTTTTTTTACTATTGATAGGCACGCCTGATGGGAAGCGATGATGTGGTCGAAGATGGAGCACGCTTGCCTAGAAGTAACCTATTCACTCTTGACTTAAAGACTCCGAGGTTGTAGCTATCAGGAAACACAGACTCTGGCAGGGAATTCCACTCCTTAGCTGTACGCACTATGAATGTGTTCCCAAAACGTTTTGTGCGTGTGGGTGGGTCCACCTTGTATCGGTGGCGCATCGCCGTTCGTCTTGTGGTCCGATGATGGAACGGGCTTGGAGAAATTAAATTATGCAAAAGCTTTATTTAAATTGCGATAACTATGTCTAGTAAACACTATGGTCGGCGCCAGATAAATGTGCAATAACGGTCACTAACCCATATACATTTATTGACTTTTTTAATATAAAAAACGGAAATAAAGACATAAAGCTGTCTTGAATCGACTTCCATCGTGATCCTTTACGTTTTTATGATCGTAAATTATGATCAGTTTTTCAATACCAGAGGGTATTGAAAAACTGATCATAATTTATCTACGGAGGGATATTAGGGAAAGGTCAATGTACTTTATTGCAAGTTTATCTTGCGCCTACCATAGTCGTACCCGTACCAAAATGTAAAGGACAGACACCTTCGTTATTAGGGTTCCGTATTTTTATACGCGGGCTTATGATGAAAATCTGAAGGTTCACGCATCGCAGCATTATGCGGGCCGTTTTGCGTGGATATGACACATATTTGCTCAACCTGTATACGTTATTAATTTCGTTTTTTCATGTTATGTGTTTTCTTTCTTTTTCTTATTCAACCACTACCGATGGCATGGATCTAAACCCGATGGTTGTCTGTCTGTCTGTCCGTCTGTCACAGCCAGTTTTCTCAGACCGATTCTGTTGAAATATGGTACACATACGGACTTCTGTGACCCAAACACGGACGCGTTACGTAAATTATTAAATTTTTAGTATGTGGGTCACTTTTGGGGGTCAAACTAGAAAATTACCAAAAAAAGTTTTTTAAACAATATTGTGTAACATATTAAATGAAAGGGCTTACTGTGAGGCTCTAAATTATATTTTTTTATAATTTTAAATTAAATATTTTTGAAGGTATTCAATAAATTAGTCGAAAAATGACCATTCCGGGCCCTTATCTCCGAAACTACTAAGCCAAAAATTTTGAAAAAAAAAAATATCGGGATAATAGATCTTTACCTATAGATTACAGGAAAACCTATAAGAAGTCTATAGTGTTAAAATAATATGTTACACGAGTCCGACTCGCACTTGGCCAGTTTTTTCTCCCTAGCTGCGGTTTTAGTGACAGGTGACTCGCGTGCAAAACCTTCATATCATTCCAAGGAATTTCCATCTCTATCCACGCCTACAGCTAAGCAATTAATGCAAAAATCGCGTGTCTCCTATCATAACATGACCAATCTCCCAGTAATGTGGACGACAGATTCTGTTTAATTGCGAACTGCTTCGTCTAACGGTGTGTAATTACTGGGACTGAGATTTGACTCAATCGCTGGTTATTTAAAGATGGTGCTGAGATACTGTTACATTATTTTACTAGCTAGCAACTCGCCCTGGCTTCGCACGTGTAGCAGAGCACATATAAGCTCCAACTTGTCATGTTTTTAGGGTTACCCAACGGGTAACCAACGGAAACCTATTGCTAAGCCTCCGCTGTCGGTCGGTCCGTCCGTCCGTTCCGTCCGTCTGTCTGACTGTCAATGGGCTATATCTCATGACCCGTAATAGTTCAATACTTGAAATTTTCACAGAGTGTAAATTTAAGTTGCCGTTTATACAATAAAAATACGATGGTACGGAACCCTTCATGCGCGAGTCCGACTCGCACTTGGCCGGTTTTTTTTTTCGACATCTTCAACAAATATCGATATATTTCAGCCAATTTAAACAAATCCTTAATGAATTATACACCTAAACTTTCCTCACGAATCACTCCGTTTAAAGGTGAAAACCATATGAAAATCCGTACGGTAGTTTTTGAGTTTATCACGTACATACAGACAGTCGCGGCGGGTGGGCGAGGCTTGCGTAGTAATAGGGAGCGTGCAGAAACTATAGGTGGCAGCACAGAAATGGCGCTGTCAAGTATATAACAAGTATAAAATTCGAAATAGCTACGCTAGATGGCACAGGAACCGCAGGTGGCAGCACAGAAGCGTCAATGTCCAATTCTGACCCTTAAAACTTCGAATATGCGACACTAGATGGCGCAGTCAACGCTGTGCACGGTCCCTATAGTGACGTTAATAGAAACAATTAGCAATCCAGTACAATCCTAATTCTCACCAATACCTTCGTGGTCGCTTTGCAAACCTCATCCTGAGGGATAAACATTGAGTGAGACGTAAAAACGAAAGAGAAAATTAAACTACTGACAAACAACCACTTCGTTAATGAAATACAGTTATGAAAGAAACTCAAAAGTTACTTTTAAAGGATTTATAAAAACTTAACGTGATAACAAACCTCGTAACAAGAAATGAAGGCACTACGAGCAGTTGCGGGATATGTTTGAAAGAGTCACCGCGGCCCTGGAACGCAAAGGGCATTAGGAGGAACACGGGTGGGTTTTAGTCAGTAAGAGTCTGACACTCCCTTCTGCTCCACCCAGAGCGGGAGGAGTCATTTGATGATTACACATCTTTGAAAGAAAGAAAGAAAGTAAAATGTTTATTCGGAACTCGCACAAAACAGACAGACAGACAGACGGACAGACTTTAAAAAAAAAGGCACAAGTACGATTAATTGTAGTTATAGTTTGGAATTATAGTTCCGTTGCCTACCTCAGAAGTTCTTCATCAGATCTTCACCAAATGGAAACGGGACCAGTCCAGGAAAATACTCTTCCAAACAAAAAAAGAATCATCCAAATCAGTTGACAAGTGGCAAAAATGTCGCTGAACAAACATATTTCATGGGATCCCATCATCAGATTCTAATTTATACCTTCCATCATCAGCTCAGCAACATGAGATGATGATTACCAGGCACAAATATCTGAATTGCGATCGAAAGTTGATTGAATGTGCCTATAAAATTTGAGGGTTTCCCTCGATTTTCATGGAATCCCATTATCAGATTCTGACTTGGTGACAATGGGATCACCTGAGAAGTACAGGCTTTCGAATAAAAAAATAATTCTTAAAATCGGTCAACAATTGGCGAAAAAATCGGTGAACATACATAAATAGAACCTCCTCATTTTTAAAGACGTCGGTCAATAATAAAAACTATCGGCAATACAAAAAGTTTTTTAAAAGCTCATTCTACAAAGAAAACCAAGTGATAACGTTAAAATTAACTAGGTGTCTTAATCCAACCTTTTACTAAGAAACTCGGTGTCTGTTCTTCTACTTCTCGACCTCTTCAGAAGAAAGATATTCAACCTCTTTGATACCGCTATTCAAGTCGACTCTTTATATTATGTATTGAGCTCTTCTCGGTCTCTACAGGCTTTCTTAATCCAGGAAAGTGAATTTCTTGGAATAAACTAGCATTTGCCAGCGATTTCGTACGCGCATATCCCGTTTTTTTCCGTTCCCGTAGGAATTTCGGGATTTTTTCTCTTTAGGACATACAAGCTGCTGCCCGTGACTTTTCCATTCCCGTAGGAATTTCGGGAAATTCTCTCTTAATGCTCCCCTACACTCCACAAGGAACCTACATGCCAAATTTCAGCTTCCTACGACCAGTAGTTTTGGCTGAGCGTTGTCTGTCAGTCACTCACTCGGTCACTTAATCAGTCAGTAACGAACGAATTTTATTAATATAATAAATTGAATCCTCGCTTCGAAAAGTTGAAAATTATCGTAATCTATACTAATATATAAAACTGAAGAGTTTGTTTGTTTGCTTGAACACGCTAATCTCAGGAACTACTGGTCCGATTTGAAAAAATCTTTCAGTGTTGGATAGCCCATTTATCGAGGAAGGCTATAGGCTATATATCATCACGCTAAGACCAATAGGAGCGGAGCAGTAATGAAAATTGTGACGCAGACAAAGTTGCGGGGGTCAGCTACTCTATACTACTAATATATAAAGCTGAAGAGTTTGTTTGTTTGTTTGCTTGAACGCGCTAATCTCAGGAACTACTGGTCCGATTTGAAAAATTCTTTCACTGTTAGATAGCCCATTTATCGAGGAAGGCTATAGGCTATATATCGAAGTTGCGCGGGTCAGCTAGTGTATTATAAAGCTGAAGAGTTTGTTTGGTTGAACGCGCTAATCTCAGGAACTACTGGTTCGACTTGAAAAATCTTTTAGTGTTGGATAGCCCATTTATCGAAGAAAGCTATAGGATAGGCTACACAACGTGTTACAGAATAAACGCAATACCTCTTAAGAGGTCCATTGTACCTATCATTATGAACAATAATGTCGGGAAGCAAAGTATTCTCCATCCCATTATATAAAATGCTTCCATTACTGGGTGAGTGACTGACAAAAAACGCACAGCTGAAACTACTGGTCGTAGAAAGCTGAAATTTGACATGTAGGGTACTTGGGGATTGTAGGGGAGCACTAAGGAAGGATTTCCCGAAATTCCCATGGGAAAGGGATATGTTCGTAGGAAGTCGCGGGCAAAAGCTAGTCCTATTATATAAAATGCTTCCGTTACCGAATGAGTGACTGACAGACAACGCACAGCCGAAACTACTGGTCGTAGAAAGCTGAAATTTGACATGTAGGTTCCTTGTGGAGTGTAGGGGAACACTAAGAGAGAATTTCCCGAAATTCCTACGGGAATGGAAAAGTCGCGGGCAGCAGCTAGTATGTCCTAAACGAGCACATCCCTCGTACCAAGTTCCCACGTGCCGTTAAGGCGTAAAGAGGTTACAAACAGACAGACAAGACAAGTTACATTCGCATTTATAATTTTACTAGCTTTTGCCAGTGACTTCATACGCGCATATCCCGTTTTTCCCGTATTCCGTTTTTTCCCGTCCCTCAAACTATCCTATCTTTTAAGTTGGATCAAATAACAGAAAGTCACGAAGTTTGATCAAAATCGGTTAGTAGTGGTGGAGTCCATCGCGGACAAACAACAACAAACAAATACAAAACAACAATTTCAAAGAGCTGGCAAGCCGATTATAATAATTGTCAATAGACGGGAATTGTAAGAGAGCTTTTAAGCTGCGTAGCATTTTATTTATTTATTTTATACTTAATATTCTCTGGCGAGTCCCTTAGTCGCATCTTACGAAACCCACGAGAAGCAATGGGATGGTATTATTCTTTTACGACACCATACGGCACCGGCCGACACCATACGGCAACGGCAAGGACTCGCCAGAGAATGGGCAGCTGTGTTCTCTGTAAAACGCAACACCATATACTGCGATCACCAACCCGCCTGCCAAGCGTGGCGATTATGGCAACCCCCCTCCCTTTGGGGGAGGCCTATGTCCAGCAGTGGACGTCTTTCGGCTGATATGATGATGATACCTAATATATAAATGCTTAATTATAAAGCCGCACGGGTCGATCTTCAAGGTTAAGCAACGCTTGCAAAGGTTGGTCTGTGGATGTGTGACCATCTTAACCGTGCCTCGGAAAGCACGTTAAGCCGTTGGTCCCGGCTGTCATTTGTAGATCTTTGGCAGTCGTTACGGATTGTCAGAAGCCAGTAAAACTGACTCCAGTTCTGCCAAAAAGTACCGTTTTACCCAGTTAATGGGTTGTGGAGGTCTGGTAGGCAGCCGATCTTCGTAAAAAAACGTACTGGTATTCAGTTGAATCCGGTTTAACTGGAAGCCGACCCCAATATAGTTGGGAAAAGGCTAGGTAGATGATGATATACTTAATTGTATACGCGGGCGAAACCGCTGGCAGATGCTAGTGTTTCACATGTGGGGTTAATTCTCTACACTTCAACACTGCCTAGCTAACCCTTGCAGTCACTCGCAGCCGTTGACAGTCGAGGGAACAAAACGTATCATTACTGGAGTGCGTAATGGGTATAATGATACCCGTATTTGGTCGTGTGCCTGTATTATCTTATACTGTAGGATAAATCCTTCACAAATAACATTTTACGACAAAGGGAGAATCAAACCTGCCAAGAGTAATGCCTCTCGCCAGGTCTGATTCTCCCCCCACAACCCTATATCTGGGTAATTTTTTTTGTGGAGGTCGAAAACACAGTCGCTACATGTAAATACTAGTGTTCAGGTGCCTCTAAGGCTGGAAGTCCACCCAAATATAGTATGAAAATTAAAAACTGGCACAGTGATAATCGAACTCTCGCTCAATGGCTCCGAACAAATCCTTACTAATATTATAAAAGAAAGAAAGAAAGAAACACACAATGTAGGTACAATTAAAAAGGAAACTTAATTCTAAATCAATTATATTGTGTGCCCCGCGGCTGCGCCAAATAGGAAACGCGAAAGTAACTCTGTCTGTCTGTCTGTCTGTCGCGCTTTCACGCCAAAACTACTGAACTGATTTAAATGAAATTTGGTAGGTACACAGATAGTCTAGAGCCTGAGAAAGGACATAGGCTACATTTTAACCCGGGAGTATGTTCCCTAGGGACCACGCGGGCGAAACCGCTGGCAGAAGCTAGTCATTAAATAAAAGTCCAAAAGTGAACCAAACAACTGAATACGATCAGTAGTTTCGGAAAAAGTTGGCTGCGACAGACGGACATACACATAAGTGATCCTATAAAGGTTCCGTTTTAATATAATAACATAAGTTAGGGACGTTTATATCCCTTAAAAATATATTTTTACTAAATCTATCACTTTTATATCACCTGTCGGAAGGACGATAGGTAATTCAATATTGTAGTCGAAAATTTACCCAAGTCAAAGTACTCGTAAAACACGATCCCGAAACGCTTGAAAAAGGTTTAAAACGGGCAAAATAAATTCTACATTTTCCATTTTAAATTCAGCACCAAAGTCCCTCTCAAAAGAGTAAATTGTGGCCACATTAGTGGCAACACGTCGACCCATTCATCGCGCTCCATTTCAGAATATAAGAGTCACCTTATATACTATTTACTTAACTCAAAGCACAGTACATGAAGCTTTCAGTACTCAAATACGCTTTTAGGTCGTTAGGCAGGCTCTTAAAATATTTTCATTTATGACACATTAATTTTTAGGGTTCCGAACAAAAAACGGAACCCTGATAGGAGCACTCGGGTGTCTGTTTGTCTGTCCGTCTGTCACAGCCAGTTTTCTCCGGATCTACTGGACCGATTCTGTTGCAATTTTGTACATATATGGACTTCTGTGACCCAAACACGGATGCGTTACGTAAATCATTGAATTTTTAGTATGGGTGTCACTTTTGGGGTCAACGTAAGTCAAAATTCTTTAAAAATAAATGGTTTTGAACTTATTCAAGAAATAAGACGAAAAATGACCATTCCATTCATTCGCTTATCTCCGAAACCACTCAGCCTAAAATTTTGAAAAAAATAGGAGATAATAGATTACAGAAAAACCTATAAAAAGTCTATGGTGTTAAAATAACACTTTAAAAAAATTTACTTCGTTCGGAACCCTTTGCACGCGAGTCCGACTCGCACTTGGCCAGTTTTTTTACCAAAGGCACCTAGATTTTAGGACGTTAAGGCAATAAAATGTTGGTAAATTAAATAACCTTCAGACTTCATTGAAACAAAATAATCCTGAAAGCTAGTGTGACTGAAAATAAAGCCGTTTGAGAGTCCCACGCGATTCAGTTGTAGATGTGGGCTGAAAGACTGGCGTTTGAGAGACTGCAAATTCTGTTAATGCTTGAAATACCGTGCAGTACCTGACTGTAAAAGCTGGAATAATTGATGTGCGAAAATAATAAAATTAGATAGGCCTATCAATAGTAAAAAATAAAAAAGACTTTTTAACACCGACTTTTTTATCTACACTAATATTATAAAGAGGAAAGATTTGTTTGTTTGAATTGAATAGGCTCCGAAACTTATGTACCGATTTGAAAAAATCTTTTAGCATTGGATAGCTACATTATCAGGGAGTAACATAGGCTATATATTATCCCCGTGCTCCCATGGGAACGGGAACTACGCGGGTGAAACCGCGTGACGTCCACTAGTCACCTATAAACTAACTGTGTTAAACGACCAGCTTATCCTTACTAATATTATAAATGCGAATTTGAGTTAGTTTCTTTGTTGTTTTCACGCCTAAATCACGAAACCAATATTGTTGAATTTTAGTGTAGTGAGTGATACATAGTACTCTGGAAATGGTCATAGGCTACCGCAAGCCAAACCACGGGCAAAAGCTAGTTTACTATATATGATATCACAATTACATTAGTCGTCGAGTCGAAGCTCCAAAGTCTTGACGCCGAGTTGCTGGCCTGTCAGTTTTCTATCGTTTGCATTTTGAGGAGTGTGCGACGGAATTGCATAATCTAATTCCGCCAAGCCCGTTCCATCATCGGACCACAAGACGAACGGCGATGCGCCGCCAGTACATGGTGGACATCCCACCCACACGCACAAAACGTTTTGGGAACACATTCATAGTGCGTACAGCTAAGGAGTGGAATTCCCTGCCGCCTGATAGCTACAACCTGGGAGTCTTTAAGTCAAGAGTGAGTAGGTTACTTCTAGGCAAGCGTACTCCATCTTCGACCACATCATCGCTTACCATCATTTGAGATTGGGGTCAAACGTATGCCTATCAAAAATTAAAAAAAAAACCCTCAAAAAGAAAAGACATTACATGACATTCTACTCAACCCTTCCATGGCGGATTACCCAAAAAATTGGGAAGAGGTGTCCTCTTCCCAATTTTTCCTCCATATCTCAACGACATCTCATAACAAACTCCTTATCTGTCCAATCCTATCAACATTCCGATCACGTTATCCCGAAACTATATCCTGAAGAGAACCTTCCTTAGACCCTATGTACTCATAATACGCTCCATTCACACAGCTACTAAGTAACTCCCGAATCGTACAGGGGATCAATTTGTATGATTGGATCGTTTGGTTTAGGGTTGTACACGGTACAAGTACAGGCACCTCGCTTCTGCAAATGCGGAATTTCCGCAAGAAATCGTTACTCCGCCTGCAGAAGTTTAAATAAAGGTCTTGTACAGAAAATCGGTGGTAGAATCGTCTTAAATAAAGTTATTTTCGCTTATTTTATTTTACTACTAGTTGACCCGCGCAACTTCGTCTGCGTCACAATTTTCATTACTGCTCCGCTCCTATTGGTATTAGCGTGATGATATATAGCCTATAGCCTTCCTCGTTAAATGGGCTATCTAATACTGAAAGAATTTTTCAAATCGGACCAGTAGTTCTTGAGATTAGCGCGTTCAAGCAAACAAACAAACTCTTCAGCTTTATATTAGTACTAGCTGACCCGCGCAACTTCGTCTACGTCACAATTTTCATTACTGCTCCGCTCCTATTGGTCTTAGCGTGATTATATATAGCCTATAGCCTTCCTCGATAAATGGGCTACTTAACACTGACATAATTTTTCAAATCGGACCAGTGGTTCCTGAGATTAGCGCGTTCAAGCAAACAAACAAACAAACTCTTCAGCTTTATATATTAGTATAGAGTATAGATATAGAAAAGCCAGTAAAATTGCTGAACCATTCAATCATCTAGTATCGAACCAAATGTATAGTGAAAAAGCTACAAAGTGTATTTGTGGAAATAGTTGGCCCTTCCTAAAATATGCGAATCAATTTGCCTCGTCTTTTCCTTATGACCGCAGTGACTCTTTTAAACAAATTCCGCTACCCTGGTAGAAATCCACAACCCTGGCAGAGTTCCGCAACCCTGGCAGACTTTTAAGCCCTACGTCTCCGACACCGCTAAGCTGATCTGCGTCACATCCCTAGTTCAGTTTACGATCCGATGGTGGAAGAGTGATCAATATCCCCCGAAAATGTTTGTTCTGTAACGTTTGTTCAAAAGCTCGTAATTTGGGAGTATTTCCCGGCTTTTATTTGGTATCGTATTGATAAAAGGAACTGTTGGAACGGTACTTGAAAATATCGGAATATTTATTTCTACTCTTATTTTTTTTGATTAGAGATCAAGCACAATGGTAGACTGCTTTGGATAGAAACCATTATTTGCTTGAATCTATATCAAATCTATACTAATATCATAAAGCTAAAGAGTTTGTGTGTTTGGTTGAACGCACTAACCTCAGGAACTACTTACTGGTTTAAATTGAAAAAATATTTTATTGTTAGAAAACCCATTTGTCGTAGAAGCCTATAGAAAGAAAAAACAAAAAAAAAGAAGGAAAATACTTTAATTCCGCCAGAAATACGTAAAAAAAAAAGAAAAAAAAAACAATTATTTATTTAAGAAGTTGATACAATTTCTACTAAACGGAAATCATCGTTTTAAATTTTTATTTTTACAATATAGAGCATCCTTTTAAGCAAATAGTTTGCTTGTGTTAGGAAACTCTGCCTTTCTCCAGGTTATATAATAATTATTACTAATTAATGAGCTTGTTCAGGTTAAGTTTAAACTTATACAAATATAAAAATAAAACTAAAACTAAGTTACAACAAAAATGAAAATGGAAATGACGCACAAAATCACCAAATTAAATAAAAGCAGTTACAAACTAAAACAAACTAGGTTATATAGCATTACGGTACGACCAACAGGAGTGGATTATTAATGAAAAATGTGACGCGGACGAAGTTGCGCGGGTCAGCTAGTTATTTAAACTATCTAATTCTGGCAGGATCTGTCTAGCTAAAATGCCACACCCCTGAAAGTCAGTGGGGTTTTTTTATAACTCAAAAACAACTGAAATATAGCCTTAGAACACCTGTCTAGACAACTCTCTAACATGTACATAGGTTCTAAGAGATATATCATGTTCTTCGCAACTATTCCCAAATGTTAGACTTATACCCTCAAACTGTTGTGAATGTACGTGACTTTACCGCAAGGATTCCTCCAGGCACATCTGTAGCAACATTGCTAAGTAATCAATACCTTCCTCAGATATATTAATCCTAGAAATTGGGTTTATTTGCCGAGTTTCTCCATTTGTCAGTACGATAGTGTCGCCACAAATGTTCGTCAAACAAATGACGGTTGTACCGCTGGCGCTGTCGTTCTCAAGAACAGTAATGAAGATTGAATTCTCTATTGTATAATATGTGAAATTGGAGCTTTGCTGGCATTTTGGACCACGTGGATTCCCGACTTGAATTTGGGGATCCTAGCAAAGGTGAGACGGTACTTCACGCCGGAACAGCTGATCGATCATGTATGGAGTACTGCTCTCATCTTTGGGACGGATCTGCCAGATACCAGCTTGATGCCCTTGAGTCAATTGAGAAACGAGCCAAGAGGATCATCGGCGATGATAGGCTCGTCGCTACGAAGCTCCAAAGTCTTGAGCATCGACGACGAGTTGCTAGCCTGTCGGTTTTCTACCGGTTGCATTTTGGGGAATGTGCGACGGAATTGCATAATTTAATTCCACCAAGCCCGTTCCATCATCGGACCACAAGACGAACGGCGATGCACCACCGGTACATGGTGGACATCCCACCCACGCGCACAAAACGTTTTGGGAACACATTCATAGTGCGTACAGCTAAGGAGTGGAATTCCCTGCCGGAGTCTGTGTTTCCTGATAGCTACAACCTGGGAGTCTTTAAGTCAAGAGTGAATAGGTTACTTCTAGGCAAGCGTGCTCCATCTTCGACGACATCATCGCTTACCATCAGGTGAGATAGTGGTCAAACGCGTGCCTATCAATAGTAAAAAAAAAAAAAACTTTAGAACAAAACAAAAACTTCAACTCCTCATGATAATTGATATAAGTGGCTGTTTTTGTATCCTGGATGAATTATCTTCTACTTTAAATACGTATCCAATATTTTTTGCAAATCTATCAGATTGACTAATGAAAAAAAAAATGAAAAAAAAGGAAATATTTATTTAGATATGAACTAGGTACAGCATTAAAGTACTAAATATATACACTTAAAATAAAATATCCTAACTAAGATAAGGCGTCAAAAATTTCGTCCGCACCGCTGTCCACTGGAAGTGAGCCCAAAAGACTGGCGGCATTGCCACGTTGTATGGCAATGCTTATCCTCTGTCCGAGGTAAAAGCCAGCCCTTGGGTCACGCGAAGTGTCAACTAAGCGTTTAGAAAGATCTTTAAATAAGACATGAGCACTCGGACCCCACGGTCCAAGAGTTTCAACCCCAAACGGCTCAAAAAATATAATTGCCAACAAGGTTGTTATATTTCCGCCGCTTGAGGTTCTCAGCAGCCGCAGCGGCAGTACCAGCACAGCACGACGAGCTAGGAAGATGGGATGGCGCAAGAGTATCGACACAAGTAGCGTCCCACACTAAAGGCCTACCCATCTTCCATGGAAACTAATTAGATTTTTTAGTCATCTACCAAGTTAGGGTCTGACACCCCCAGAGCGGGAGGAGTTATTTGATGATTTACCATCTGTATAAAAAATGTTTCGGTTTTCATACTGTTTCCCTTTCTCATTGTACCTAGCTAGACTAGTTTCCAATTATCAAGCATTGTGAATGCTCAGAATCAATATATACATACTAGTTGACCCGCGCAACTCCGTCTGCTCCGCTCCTTTTGGTCTTAGCGTGATGATATATGAGAACAAACAAACTCTTCAGCTTTATATATTTAGTATAGATTTACCATTTGTAAAACATTTTTTTTTCTATTTTCATGAGGAGGGCGCTGTGTGTGAGAGCTAACATGATTGCCCACAGATTCAGGCGTGCCTCTAAGGAGGTCAAGCGCACTATGTTTAGTGCTTACTGCACGTCTTTTTACTCCTGCAGTCTGTGGGCTCATTATACACAGAAATCATACAGCGCCCTTCGAGTCCAGTACAATGACGCTTTCAGGGTGCTGATGGGGTTGCCCCGATACTGCAGTGCGTCGGGGATGTTTGCTGAAGCTCACGTTGACTGCTTTCATACTGTGATGCGGAAGCGGTGCGCATCTCTGGTCAGAAGGGTGCGGGGCAGCGCCAACAGCATCCTGTACATGTTAGCAAGTAGGCTAGATTGTGCGTTTGTGAACCACTGCTACAAGGTTTCAGCTGGGCCTGTCACTTTGCAGCAGTGATGTCGCAAGCTGTTTTGGTTTTTGTGTTGTTTTGTTTTCTGTTCTACTAACATAGTTTTTAAGTACATTGTTACTAACAATATGAGTCTTGTTACTTGTAATAAATGTTAATTATTATCTATACTAATCTATACTAATATATAAAGCTGAAGAGTTTGTTTGTTTGTTTGTTTGTTTGCTTGAACGCGCTAATCTCGAGAACCACTGGTCCCATTTGAAAAATTCTTTCAGTGTTAGATAGCCCATTTATCGAGGAAGGCTATAGGCTATATATCATCACGCTAAGACCAATAGGAGCGGAGCAGTCATGAAAAATGTGACGCAAACGAAGTTGCGCGGGTCAGCTAGTTATTACTATATTTCCCTTTCTCATTGTACCTAGACTATTTTGGAAATACACGTCATAAAGCATTGTGAATGCTCAGAATAAATTATGCGTAAGTGACTGGATCTTGGCACATGACTGACATCGATAGTGCGAAAATAGCTCGCTTTATACCTGTATTTCAGATTTAAATGGCTGACCTTGCATTCTAAACAGTTATGCAAGCGGTAGAAGCCAGAAGACTGTGGAACGTGGAAGTCGTTTTTAAATTTACGAGTAATTGGCAAACAATCAGTCAGTTTGTGGCCGAAACCGAATCTGCAAACGGTTTTTATATAAAAGGAACAACATGGACATCTGAAAGTTTGCTTATAAGCTTTCACCTTACTAGGAACAGTAGGAACACGGCATTTATAATGCTCACGACCCGACCGCTCCCGAAGATTGCCGACCGCGTGACGGACTAATTTATGGCATCAAAAAAAATAAAACAGCCAAGTGCGAGTCGGCTTACGGCTTAAAATTAATGCTTACGGTACGGAACTCTTCATGTGTGGGTACACGAAGAGTTCCGTACCGTAAACCCTAATTTTCCTTATTTGTTGTTATAGCGGCAATAGAAATACACACTCTGAAAATTTCAACTGTCTACCTATTACGGTTCTTGAGATACAGCCCGCTGACTGACAGACGGACGGATGGACGAACGGACGGAAGGACGGACGGACGGACGGACGGACGGACGGAAGGACGGATGGACGAACGGACGAAAGGACAGCGGAGGCTTAGGAATAGGGTTCCGTTGGTTACCCTTTGATTACGGAACCATAAAAATCAACGCTTAAACTTCTTAAAGTCGAGATACCTGGCACTAAAAAAAGCTTCAGTTTCTAACCAAAAATATGGACTTTCCCTGTACAAATTACGTGAACGGACCACAAAACTCAAGTGTTAGCCCGCGGTGTGCGAGCGTGCGAGTTTGTGCCAAGTTTCGCACGCACCCGAGACAATTAGGTACGTACTTAATTACACACACTCCAAATTAAGGTGTCAGGCTCATTTGGAATGTTTTAACTTGAGAATGAATTGAGTCGTCTACTTTCAAGGTTTTACTAAAATGTTTCAGGGCTCAGGAAAACGCTTGAGGCTTTTGGTTCTCGCACTTTTGTAATCCCACCATACCTACATATTTACATATATTGTCATATCAATCAAATCAATCAATCAAAGTATTTATTTGCTAGAATATGGTACATACATAAGGTGTTACAGTTTTGTGTCAGCATATCCTACCATAACATGGCGTGCAAATTTATTTAGGGGTACAATCAGCGACGTCAATTAATCAAACTTACAAATTACAGATTCTATTGACTTGTCTTCTAAGTAGTCCTTAACTGTGTAATTAACTTATAAATAATAATAGTTTGAAAAGTATCGTTTTAAACATTGTCAGTGGTAGGTCTTGAAAACTATTTGGTAAATGATTGTAAATAATAATCGACATGCAGTCATTGATATATAAAAAACCCAAGATGCACAGTCTCGAACAAATGCAACACTCGAAACTGTCGTCAAAAACTGACATGCATCAAGTGTCATGTGTGAGTTGTGTGTATATACTATAAACAATTTTTTTTGCAAATTCAACCTTACATGGATCGCTTAAAGTTGTTTTTACAAAGCAGTTCAGTATGACGAGTGATGCGCAATTTTTTTTGCAAATTCAACCTTACACGCATCGCTTAAAGTTGTTTTTACAAAGCAGTGCAATATGGCGAGCGATGCGAGATTGCTTAAAACTTGCGCATAATTATACATATTGCGCTTATTTTTTGGGGACGTTTTTGAGTGTGTATCTTGGGTTTTTTATATCAATGCATGCAGTATACATTTTTCTTAAATAGTTTTATTTTTATTGGTGGCAGCTGAAGTCTATCTTTATGCCGCGTTCGGCTTTAGGAAATGGTTGTTTATTTTTTGTAAAATATTGATTGTAGAATAGTGAATAATCCAATGTTGAGAAGGGTTTTCTTACGTCTACTTTTTAGAACAAAGTTTATCAATTTAAAACCTATTTAAATCGGCCCAGTGCAAGTCGGACTCGCACACAAAGGGTGGCCGTACCATAAACTGTCTACCTATTACGGTTCTTGAGATACAGCCCGCTGACAGACAGACGGAAGGACGGACAGCAGAGGCTTAGTAATAGGGTTCCGTTTGTTACCCTTTGGGTACCCAAGTACGAGTCCGACTCGCGTGCAAAAGGTTCCGAACAATTTTTTTTTAACATGTTTTTTTAACACTCAAGCCTTCTTTCCTGTAATCTGTAGGTAAAGATCTACAAACTCCATTTTTTTTTTTAAGTTTTGGTTCAGAAGTTTCGGAGATAAGGGGGGGAATGGTAATTTTTCGTCTTATTTCTTGAATAACTTCAAAACCATTTATTTTAAAATTATGAAAAAAATATTATTGAAACCCTTTCAGAAAGCCCTTTCATTTGACATGTCACACGATATTATGCAAAAAACTTTTTTTTTAATTTTCTAGTTTGTTTATAATTTATGTAACGTTTCCGTCTTTGGGTCACAAAAGTCCATATGTGTATGTATCAAATTTCAACAGAATCGGCCCAGTGGATCCGGAGAAAACTGGCTGTGACAGACGGACAGACAGACAGACAGACGCCCGAGTGATCCTATAAGTGTTCCGTTTTTTGTTCGGAAACCTAAAAAACTAGCCAAGTGCGAGTTAGACTCGCGTGCAAAGGGTTCCGAACGAATTTCATTTTTTTAACGTGTTATTTTAACAATTATAGACTTCTTATAGGCCGCTAAAAGTTATAACTCTGATCGAAAACTATGTTCAGTTACAAAATTGCTCGATCGGATTCGCACACTTCACATTAATTTTACTCATTAAACGATATTTTAATTGACAAGCTGATCCCAGATTAGCCTGTCAGTTAAACACAACTCACTTCCGGATTTATCACTCACTTTAACTTTATTAAATTATTTATTAAATTTAATAAAAATCTATTTCCTTTACTAATAAAATAATAATATTACCGGTCTTTAAACACTAGTCTAGGAGGAAGTCTTTACAATTTTAATCATATTTTTTATTCAGTACATTATAGCGGTTATTAATTAATTCCTTTTCCTGCATTATGATGAAACAACTTTTTTCAACTGTCCGTCTGTCTATCCATAGTGCACTCAAAAAAAAACCGGCCAAGTGCGAGCCGGACTCGCACACGAAGGGTTCCGTACCATAAACCTTAAGTTTTATTATTTGTTGTTATAGCGGCAATAGAAATGCACAATCTATGAAAATTTCAACTGTCTACCTATTAAGGTTCTTGAGATACAGCCCGCTGACTGACACACGGACGGACGGACGGAAATGATTCGGATAACGGACATTATGTCATTATATACGTTTTAATTTTAATTTATGACATAGCATAATTTTAGTGATAATTGATGACATTTGTTTTTTAATTTGAGTAATTGGTTTGGTTGATAATTGATATTCGTGAAATTGTATATTTTGAATGTTTAATTTACAATATGGTACCTATGATGTTTACAATAATCAATGACATTTATAATTTAAATAATAATTTTGCATGCCTAAATTGGTAAAATACAGTGAACTGCGCATTCACCTAACAGTTGGAATGTATACCTATGTACTGTGTTTCGCAATAAAGATTGAAATTGAAAATTGACAGCGTAGGCTTAGACACCGCTGCAAAATAGTTCTTAGGGTTCCGTTGGTTACCCTTTTAGTACGGAACCCTAAAAAGTAACTGTTTTGCAGCGGAAATTCGGTATAATTTTATCAAACAGATGAAGCAATAGACTTCGGAGGTCGGTCTGTGGATGGGTGATCATCTCAAAATACCGAAATTCTTCCGTGCCTCGGAAAACACGATAAGCAGTTGGTCCCGGCTGTCATTTGTAGATCTTTAGCAGTCGTTACGTATTGTCAGAAACCAGAAAATCTGACTCCAGTCCTGCCAAGAAATACCGTGTTACCCAGTTAATAGGTTGTGGAGGTCTGGTAGGTAGCCGCTCCACGTAAAACACTGGTATTCAGCTGCAACCGGTTTGACTGGAAGCCGACTCATCATTATGAACATGGGACCAAGTCAGAAATCGCGAAAAAAAATCAACCGTACAGTCCATTTTGTCGAGTTATGCGCACATAAATGTATGGGGGAGTCGATTTTTTTTTCGCGATTTCGGTGTTAGTCCTATGGTGAAAGTTGTTCATAATGATAAGTACAATGTCCCCTTAAGAGGTATTGCGTTAATTCTGTTACGCGTTGTAGTTGGGAAAAGGCTAGGCAGATGATGAGATGATGATGATGATGAAGCAATGGACTAGGAAATCCTTAAAAATCCTTTCGAATTTTGTAATAAATTGTGTTGTGTGACTTATGAGTAAGTAACTCAATTGGGACACTAGCAATTGAAAACTCCGAAGAGCGGGCTAAAAATGAACAGGTTTGTAAAAAAAAAAATACCTATGGCTTATTACTTATCTACACTAATATTATAAAGAGGAAAGATTTGTTTGTTTGTTTGAAATGAATAGGCTCCGAAATTACTGGACCGATTTGAATGTATTTAAGTGTTGTCTCGAAATTTCGGGACAGATGTCTCGGAAAAAATTTAGTCCTAAGGAAGTCTCGGTTTCTTGTCTCGTTCTTTGAAGTTTAGGCAAATAGGCACTACCTATTCCTATCACTGATTATCAGGGAGTAACATAGGCTTTATTTTATCCCCGTACTCCCACGGGAACGGGAACTACGCGGGTGAAACCGCGTGACGTCCACTAGTTTTTAATATTTTTGTGTTCTTTGTTAACACTCTTAAACGAGACAGATTCACACTTCAGATATTTGATTGTTAATGTCGTTGATAAAAGATTTAATATTATTTTTTATACTAATTAAAACTGAACAGAATACTATGATTGAATAGATACTCTTGCGCCATCCCATCTTCCTAGCTCGTCGTGCTGTGCTGGTACTGCCGCTGCGGCTGCTGAGAACCTCAAGCGGCGGAAATATAATAATCTTGTTGGCAATTATATTTTTGAGCCGTTTGGGGTTGAAACTCTTGGACCGTGGGGTCCGAGTGCTCATGCCTTATTTAAAGATCTATCTAAACGCTTAGTTGACACTTCGCGTGACCCAAGGGCTGGCTTTTACCTCGGACAGAGGATAAGCATTGCCATACAACGTGGCAATGCCGCCAGTCTTTTGGGCTCACTTCCGGTGGACAGCGATGCGGACGAATTTTTTGACGCCTTATCTTAGTTAGGATATTTTATTTTAAGTGTATATATTTAGTATTCTATCTTATTCAATCATAGTATTATGTCGTTGATTGATTAACACAAGAGAACAATATATTTGTGTTAAAAATTCGCAATCAGCTTTGTATCCACGTTGACTGGTGACTGAAAATTAACCCTGTAACTGTCAAGGCAGACTTGATTAATGGACGCAGTGGAAACATGTCACCCTTTTATTGTTTCATTTTGTGACCTTCGTTTCGATATTTAAAATTTTGTAAACGTAAATACCATAGAGTAAAGAATCGTTGCACGGGCACTGACACTACAGTACTACCATAGCAAAATCATAAATAGAAAGAATTGTGTTAATTAGGGACTCGCATAGGACAATCAATTTCACCAGAGAATGGTCAGCAGCGTTCTCTGTAAAACGCAGCACCATACACTGCTATCGCCAACGTACCTGCCAAGCGTGGCGATTATAGCAAACCCTCCCTTTGGGGGAGGCCTATGTCCTGCTGATGATGATGATGATAGGACAATCAACAAAATATTATAAACTAGTTGATCCGCGCAACTCCGTCTGAATCACATTTTTTATTAACGCTCCGCTCCTTTCGGTCGTAGCGTGATGTTATGTAGCCTATAGCCTACCTCGAGAAATGAGCTATCCAACACTAAAAGAATTTTTCAATTCAATCCAGTAGTTCCTGAGATTTGTGCGTTGAACCAAACAAACAAGCAAACTGTTCAGCTTTATAATTATTATTATTACTAGTTGACCCGAGCAACTTCGTCTGCTCCGTTCCTATTGGTCTTAGGGTGGTCTTAGGGTCCTAGGAGGATACATAGCCTATAGGCTTCCTCGATAAATGGGCTATCTAAGACTGAAAGAATTTTTCAATTCGGACCAGTAGTTCCTGAGATTAGCGCGTTCAAGCAAACAAACTCTTCAGCTTTATATATTAGTAAGTATATAGATTTTACTAACTAAAAATAATAACTAAATATTATTAAGCTAGCAACATAAAATACTAAGGCATGGCCAAAAAGCCTCGTATCTCAGCATATGCTTGGATATTTAAAAATTAAATAACGAACCATGTAATGCATGTAATGTAATGTGTTTGCTGAACATAAGTTTTGGCTGTCACAGCCTTAGTCAGAATAGCCACTGACTGGCAATTTCTACGAGCAAACGCTCTGACACTCACAAACACGCTTGTTTGTATGGAAAGTTTTAAATTTGCCGTCTCTAGACGCTTCTCTTATCATCATCGTATCAGCCGAAAGACGTCCACTGCTGGACATAGGCCTCCTCGCGCGTGTCGCCACAACAACCGGTCCTGTGCGTCTCGCATCCATCGGCTACCCGCGACCCTCACCAGGTCATCAGTCCACCGTGTGGGACCCTTCCCTGCTCTGTGGTAAATACCATCTGTCAGCGTTCCTGTCATTAATTACAGTTTTGTAATAAACTCCAAACGTAATAGCTTATTTAGCGGCAGCACAGGAACATAATGTCTCGTTGTTTTAGACTGTGAGGCACATTAGGCTAGGCTTCAGACATTAAACATTATTAATAGCTAGAAAAATTACCTTAGCTCATATTGTAGAACATCTCTACCGATGTGATACATAAACTGAACCTTGAGGACCTTGAGGGTCGAGAAGTTGGAGCCGCGTCACAACACCAATTTCAAGTCGTTTGTGGTGCTGGTTCCGACACAACATCTCGACAGGTTCCTAAAGGAAGAGTTTTGGCCGAAGGGTGTAGTCTACCGAAGTTTTCGTGGTAGGCTACGCGACACTGCGCAGAGTAACACGACGCCGTGAATTCGTGTGTCTTAGTTCATATTTAACCGACTTCCAAAAAAGGAGGAGGTTCTCAATTCGGTGGGTTTTTTTTTAATGTATGTACACCGATTACTCCGAGGTTAGTGATCCGATTTCTGTGATTCTTTTTTAGTTCGATGCAGTATACTTGCCATTTGGTCACATAAAAATTAGATTCAGTTTGGTTCAGTAGTTTTTATTTTATGAGCATTTTTGCTTATTTCAATTTCTGCGTCGACGAAGACGTCGTCCAAGTATCACTACTTAAAAGTGAAAAATAAAAAAACTTTTTACAAAAAAATATAACCGACTTCCAAACAAAACACTACAAAATTTTATTCTTTGTAGTGTTTTGTTTGGAAGTCGGTTATATTTTTTTATATATGTATTAGTATATTTTGCTGTATGTATAAGTGTACTGTACTTTATATGGGCCATATTGCCTGAAATAAAGGAATAATAATAACTCACGGCCCTGAAATGTTGCTGTTGCTAACAGACACCAAAAATATAATAAGTCACCAAAATTTCATTGGAATTTTGGTGACTTAGTTTGTTAGTAACTGACTGAAAAGAAATACTCTTTATTCCTTTTCTCAATACTCATTTTCTTCAAGAATGTGCTACATTTCATCAACATTGCTTAACTTTACAAGCGGATGATATGGACCGGTCATTGTGGCGTTGCACTTCTAAATACACAGACAGGACGTATTTTGATTTGGCGTAGGTGACGATAATTTTACCTACATTACAGTATGCCTACACTTTTCATCCAAATCCCTTCATCAGCTTATGCAATAAATACCCGTTCCATTCATACATAATCCGTTCATGCAACAGGCACACTTCAATCCGTTTTCCGATACCAACAATATTACCTAGTATCTATCGTTACCATCAATATTACCCATCCCTAATAGGTTTAGTCAAAGCGGACGCGTGGGAGCTCCCGTAATGGCCCCCACAGATTGAAACTAGGGATGTTCCTGCCAGTGTTGCGGAGTTGTTTCAAAAGAGTTAGGTACCGCGGCTCTGGAACGCTAAGGGCTTTAGGAGGAAAACAGGTGGGTTTTAGTCAGTAAGAGTCTGACACTCTCTCCAGCTCCACCCAGAGCGGGAAAAGTAATTTGAAGATTTCCCATCCAAACCGGTATGTTACGGAGCTTCGACTTCCGATTCCGATCAGACGGAACTACCAATTGCTGTTATACCTTCGGTTCTGACCCATTTTAGCCGGAAGTCGAAGCTGAATTCGCAACTTTATTTTAATTTGACTTTGAAAACATGAGATTTTTATTTTCAACGCTTAAGTGATCATTTTTTAATTGAAAGTTAAGAGGCTGACTGAATAATGTTTGAAATTTTATTTAAGTAGGCCTTAACTTATCTCTCTTCGGCCACCACATCCGACTCAGGATCCTTCTCCGCCAAATCAAATTTCAAAACTCCAACTCCGGTTCGGACTCCGACAAATCAAATTTCAAAACTCCGACTCTGGGGGGCTACTCTCTAACGTAATCCGTAGTTTCGGGCGGGCATTTTCTACTTCGTATCACCTAACCACTGAGAACTAATGATAAAACGATTTGACAGTTACTGTGGAATCGTGTTGTCATTCATTCTCAGTTCGGGTTCGGGACTAATCGTAAGTCTGTAGGTGATACGGAGTAGAATACGCAACCCGCAACTAAGCCCGAAACTACGGATTTCGCTAGAGAGTAGCCCCCCAGGTTCGGACTCCGACAAAACAAATTTAACGGTTTCGATAAAAACAACCTCCGTACCATCCCTGAAACTACCGCTTCTGACAGCTTTGACGGCGATTTAATTAGCTTATAGCTTCGAGCCGCTCTGTCGAACAGCTTTATGTGTCAATGTTTGGTTATTAAGCGAATAACGTTTCAAAGCTCCGGTAGTAAGCTACGATAGGTATTTGATGTTTGGAACTTTGATTAAAGGGGTGAAAGGTTATAAGGTTGGTGGTTTTAGTTAAGTCTGAACCTTTTAGCTGACTATACTTTATTTGAGAGTTAGGTATATTTTTAATTTAAAATTTGTGAACAGTAGTGGTTTAGTTATAACAGCCGAAGATGTACACTGCTGGACATAGGCCTCCTCGAAAGGGGGGGGGGGGTTTGCCATAATCGCCACGCTTGGCAGGCAGGTTGGCGATCGCAGTGTATGGTGTTGCGTTTTACAGAGAACGCTGCTGCCCATTCTCCGGTGAGTCCCTTAGTCGCCTCTTACGACACCTACGGGAAGTGATGGGATGGTATTATTCTTTTACGGCACCATACGGCACTGGCCGGCACCATGCGGCAGTAGTGGTTTAAGTGGAATTTAATGCAAAAAGGGATTCTCTAACAGTTGGTGACAATAATTCGTAAATGTAAAATTGGCTCAAATTGTATTAGTATAATTGTAGTTGTATTGTGTTAGTTGTTTGTATTAGTTGTATTAGTATTTATTGTATTGGTATTTAGTTTGTAGTTAGTTTTTAAGTTATTTCCTTTTAATTTTGTGTTTTGTGCGTCGCTTTCGGTGAAATAAACGTCTTTCTTTCTTTCTAAATTAAAAAATCAGTTAATAATTGCTGAATAAATTGATTCGACGCTCACGATTTGTTACATTTATGTATGTTTGTCCAATTAAATATTTATCAGCAACAGCAACAACTGTTACTAGTAACTGGTAAGTAAGTAAAACAAAGTGATCCTATAAGGGTTCCGTTTTTGCTTTTGAGGTACGGAACCCTAAAAACAATAATACAATGACTTTCTCGCTTTTCGAACAAACACTGGCGTCTGTTAATATTCACAAAAATTGTAAATCGCTGAATCTAAGATTCACCATTACCACCACCATTTATCGGTGTATGTCCGATTCAAGTATACATTAAGAACAATTTTTGAGTTACACATCGAAATTGGTGATTGTTGTCATCGGTGTATGACAACAATCACCAATTTCGATGGTGTAACATAAGCGTGTTCATCTTAAGAGGCCTATTAAAATTTACTGTTTTTGCATAAAGTTACCAACTTTGGCTTTTTTATTCTCAGAAACTGAAATATTTAGACAACTTTGGCTGATAAGGTAGTTAAGAATAGTTATTAGTATTGAACATAGCGGCCTCTATGTACTAACCTCAGAAATTTGAAATAAGAATGGAACATCCGTAAAAAAAATAACATTTAAATCCATAATGTAAATTTGTCCTTAGTACATTAATATTATTACGTAAAATTTATACCAAAATAAACCATAGTTAATTAATATAATAAATAAATTAATAATAAACCCTAAAATAAACGTAATTGCATTAGTCAGCAGTTTTGTGAGTGAAAACGAAATTCTGTCACATATTCACTAATATCGGACATTCACATTGCATAGAATTATGACAGTAAAACAAAATTTACTCTTTTTCTTAATTCGCAGAAGTCCTCTTCTCATCGGCACCATCAAAGTAGCTTTACCAACCAAATTCAACTTCATTAGTTTCCTAAACTGCACAAAGCTGCGCTCAAACTATTCAGTTAGTCTATCAAAACAGCCGCAGTTAACCGGAATAGCAATTACATTAGTACTAGACGAAGTTAAGCGGATATTAAACTGTAGTAAAACGTTTTTAGTTCAAAGTGTTACGTTTGTTCAGACTAACTGGCGCCAATTTATTTTACGGACAAATAATGTTCAGTGTTCATTTTCCATGTTAGGTACAATCTAAAATGAATGATATAGTATAGTACTATAGTAGTATACTACACTATACTACACTATACTACACTATACTACACTATACTACACTATACTACACTATACTACACTATACTACACTATACTACACTATACTACACTATACTACACTATACTACACTATACTACACTATACTACACTATACTACACTATACTATACTAACATTACAAAGAAGAACAGTTAGTTTGGTTCAACGCGCTAATCTCAGGAACTACTGGTACGAATTGATAATTATTTTATTGTTAGGTAGACCATTTATCGAGGAAGGCTATATAATATCACGCTAGTCGGCGCAGACGAAGTTGCGCGGGTCAGCTAGTTGACCATATTTGGTGGCATAATCAACATGTAACGTTCACACTGCTGGGACACGGGCCTCTTCTCTAAAGAAGTGGGACATTGCCCATCCACCACGCGGGCCCAGAGTGGAGTCACAAATAGAATTAAAGAAAAAGCTCATGATGTTTTCACCGTTTAAGAGAGGACTGGGTACAAAATGTTTTTCATTCACCGTTTTGAGAGGACTGGTTATGAAATATTTTTCATTCACCGTTTTGAGTGGACTGGTTATAAATATAAGTGACACAAAGTAAAGTAGGCTACACAAGAGTCGTGGGCGGCGAGATGGGCACCCAAAATTATTTTCTAACGCGGGTAGGACCTGGATGAGGCTGACACATGAATGTCGCGTGGTGTTTCCGTGCACCTCTCACAGATGAAAGGGTCTGTACGTCTACCATGAGTTTCATCAATCTATACTCGCTAGCGACTGTAGTTAACTATAGATAAATAAAAACCGCCTAATTGAGAACCTCCTCCTTTTTTGGACGTCGGTTTAAAACTCACGGTAGACGTACAGGAGAAGCTCCCTCCACCCCTTACCCGAGATGGGGTTTGCAAGCGCAAGCTGTCACTGCAATTGCGATGAATGCGATCGTGTCCCCCCCGCACCCCAGCCAAAAGTGACGAGGAGGAAAACCGTGTGGGTTTAGTCAGTAGGAGTCTGACAGACCCCTCCGTCTGCGTCAAGACGGAGGACATCCATGAGAATTTCCACAAGAAAACAGAGCCCTACGCCCAGCAAGGGCGAAGTCGGGCTGTTGATGATTAAAGCAGCTCAGGTCTACCACTGGGCCACCCTGTTTTTATATAATTTCGTATCGGGTATATTTATCCTTTCAGAGCATTGATATATATAACACCCAAGATACACACTCAGCATCTCAAAAACGTCCGCAAAAAACAAGCGCAATATGTATAATTGTGCGCTAGTTTCAAACAGTCTCGCATCGCTCGCCATACTGCACTGCTTTGTAAAAACAACTTTAAGCGATCCGTGTAAGGTTGAATTTGCAAATAAAATTGCGCATCACTCGCCATACTGCACTGCTTTGTAAAATCAACTTTAAGCGATCCGTGTAAGGTTGAATTTGCAAAAAAAAATGTTTATTGTATAACTACACACAACTCACACTGGACACTTGATATATGTCAGTTTTTGACGACAGTTTCGAGTGTTGCATTTGTTCGAGACTGTGCATCTTGGGTTTTTTTATATACCAATGTTTCAGAGAGGAAAAAAGATACTCACACCACGTATAGAAACTTATTTGAATATGGAATACTAAAAGACAAGCATTATTTTTTAATACTTCTCATACATTTCCAATCGCAACTAATATCGTTTTATGACAGTACCGTCTGTCACTTCAATTCGATTTCACACTTTGATATGGAATATTGAACTGTTAAAGTCATAAAAATATTTATTACTAGCTACTGCCCGCGGCTTCGCTCGCTTAAAAGTGTTTTACAATCGTAAAAGAACTAACTATAATATATTACAGGGTCTTATTTCCCAATCAAGGTCAAAGTTTTTTTTATTTATTGAGGAACACCAACTAAATATTTACAAAAGATTTTACATAAAGTGTACATTGCTCTTTGTTCTGTATAAATATGCCACATGTATACACTTTGACAATATATTAGGAAATCATTTTACATTTTATTATATATATATATAATAGATTATATAATAGATTATAAACCTAATATATAAAATTCTTCCGTTACTGACTGAGTGAGTGACTGACAGACAACGCACAGCCGATACTACTGGTCGTAGAACGCTGAAATTTGGCATACAGGTTCCTTGAGGACTGTAGGGGAGCACTAAGAGAGGATTTCCCAAAATTCCTACGGGAACGGGAAAAATGGGCTATGCGCGAGCGAAGTCAGCATCAGGCAGCTCCTAGTTGTCTGGCATTTTGCTGAACTGCACCTATTTGGCGCAGCCGCGGGGCACACGGTGTTATTGTTTTGTTTTTAAAATTAAGCTTTTTATTGTACCTACCTACATTGTGTGTATTCGTGTGTGCCAAATAAATTAGTTTCTTTCTTTTCTAAGTTGCGGGCAAAAGTGATTTACTGTTTTAATACTATGCGATATTACAGGACCCTATGTCCCAATCCAGGTTGAAGTTTATTCGTGTGGCAAGTTTTATCAAAATCTATTCAGCGGTCGTTTAGTCGACACACATTCGCATTTAAAATATTAAGAAGTACTTATAGATTTTACCCGTAAAGTCATCAAATATTTTATTACAGACACGAATTTCTTTATCTATAACTAGCTTTTGCCCGCTACTTCGTACGCCCATATCCCGTTTTATCCCGTTCCCGTAGGAGTTTCCCATTCCCGTATAACCTATAGCCTTCTTCGACAAATGGGCTATCTAACACTGAAATAATTTTTCAAATCGGACCAGTAGTTCCTGAGATTAGCGCGTTCAAGCAAACAAACAAACTCTTCAGTTTTATAGATTAGTATAGATAAAATATTTGATAACTTTAGAAAATAGAAAGCAATATTCAATTTCAAATAGCTACTGGAACAAAGCAGCGTGTAATGACACTATTTAATTGATTTATTAGAAACTGGCAATTATAAAATATTTTATAGAAGGAATATTCTAGAAACCTGTTAAGTTCCTCCCTTGTGGTATTTTCCAAGACCCAAGACCTTGTACTTGAAAATTAGTTAATCGATTTTAATTTAACTTGATACGCATACGCAAGACGCATCGACGACGAGTTGCTAGTCTGTCGGTTTTCTACCGGTTGCATTTTGGGGAATGTGCGACGGAATTGCATAATTTGATTCCGCCAAGCCCGTTCCATCATCGGACCACAAGACGAACGGCGATGCGCCACCGGTACATGGTGGTCATCCCACCCACGCGCACAAAACGTTTTGGGAACACATTCATAGCAGCTAAGGAGTGGAATTCCCTGCCGGAGTCTGTGTTTCCTGATAGCTGGGATTATTTAAGTCAAGAGTGAATAGGTTACTTCTAGGCAAGCGTGCTCCATCTTCGACCATATCATCGCTTACCATCAGGTGAGATAGTGGTCAAACGCGAGCCTACAAATAGTAAAAAAAAAGATACCTAAATCTAAAAAGAAAGATAAGAACTTTGTTGGAGGAGGATGGAGGGATATCTCTGTCTGATCTGTCACGCAAAAACTACTAAACGTATGTTTATATTCCCGGAGTACGTTTCTTAGGGATAAGTTCCGAATTTCACGCTGACAAAACCGCTGGTTAGCCGTATAGTGTCGGCTGGTGCCGTATGGTGCCGTAAAAGAATAATACCATCCCATCACTTCCCAAGGGTGTCGTAAGAGGCGACTAAGGGACTCACCAGAGAATGGGCAGCAGCGTTCTCTGTAAAACTCAACACCATACACTGCGTTCGCCAACCCGCCTGCCAAGCGTGGCGATTATGGCAAACCCCCCAATTTCTTAGGAGAGGCCTATGTCCAGCAGTAGACGTCTTTCGGCTGATTTGATGATGATGAAACTGCTGGTAGAAGCTAGTTACTCATCATATACTGATTGCACTCACGGAGTACAGGGCTCAACCCAAATATTCTGAATCATTGGCTGGAACCAAAAGAAGACCAATAGTCATCATCGTCATTATATCAGCCGAAAGATGTCCACTGCTGGAGCCTCCCCCAAGTGTCGCCACAACAACCGGTCCTGCGCGTCTCGCATCCATCGGCTACCCGCGACCCTCACCAGGGCCCCAAGTCAGCTATTACAAGTGTCAGAATGGTCTATCATTGATTTCATAATGGTTGATTTTGACAAGATTCTAAGCCATTTCTTTCAATGGAGTGTCAGTGGTTGAGCACTGGATATAAAAGCGTCATTATGACTTTCCAGTTTCTTGTCAAAATCAACCATTATGAAATCAATAATAGACCACTCTGTCACTATTGTAATAGCAGACTTGAGGCCCTGGTCATCGGTCCATTTTGAAGCCTTCCAACGTTGCGTATTCCGGTACACGATCGTTACTCCAGGACTTTTCAGCCCCATCGAACATCTGTTCAGCGAGCAATGTGCCCTGACCACAGCCGCTTCAGTAAGAATCCCCGGACCAATAGTACCTTAATAAAAAATATCGAGTACCAACGCCAATATTAATATCTATCTATACTAATATATATAAAGCTGAAGAGTTTGTTTGTTTGTTTACTTGAACGCGCTAATCTCAGGAACTACTGGTCCGATTTGAAAAATTATTACAGTGTTAGATAGCCCATTTATCGAGAAGGCTATATATCATCACGCTAAGACCTATAGAAGCGGAGCAGTAATGAAAAATGTGACGCAGACGAAGTTGCGCGGGTCAGCTAGTACTAATATATAAAGCTGAAGAGTTTGTTTGTTTGCTTGCTTGAACGCGCTAATCTCAGGAACTACTAGTCCGATTTGAAAAACTCTTTCAGTATTAGATAGCCCATTTATCGAGAAGGCTATAGGCTATATATCATCACGCTAAGACCAATAGGAGCGGGGCAGTAATGAAAAATGTGGCGCAGACGAAGTTGCGCGGGTCAGCTAGTCAAGAAATAAAAGTAGACTAGTTTACCAAACAAGACCTTGACAATGAAGCGAGGTTGCGATCAAGTAATAGAATACTTCATAATTAGCGTTCAGCTAGAATTTAGGGTGAAGCTAAGTAAAATTAATGTTCGTTTACTTTGTCGCAAACTTCGTTAATAGAGAAACAAATAGATACGTAGTGCTTTCAAAGAACAGCCTACCTGTATACCTAACTACCTGTACTATTCTGTAACAATATAACCATGACCTTAGTGATTTAAAGTGAAAAGGCTTGTCCACTGAAAAAATCTAATTTGTCCGTTAGGTAGATAATCAAAAAATATTTGACACGTTTTTTTTTCGTTTGTTACATAAACCAAAATTGACGAAGATACGACGCTTTTAAAATTCTCAATACGTCACGCCGTGGTATAATTTTTAGTGCGTTCCGACGTCACGACCTACTCCCGAGTTTTGATGCGTTTTATCTTTGTCAATATTCATTGATTTACAAAAACAAAAAATACGTGTTCATTATTTTTCAATACTCTTACTGACGGACTAAATAGATTTGCAATTTATTGATGGTGGAAACTAGCCTATTGTATTAATTGGAATGTCAGCTCACCTCGCCAAGTTTTCAGTTTTTTTTTCATTAAGAATCTATGGCGGAAAAGTTGAAAGGGAATCGCTTGTCTTGGTATGGCCATGTGAAGAGAAGGGATATAACGCATGTAACTAAAAGAGTTATGAATATAAATGTGGCTGGATTGTGTGAGGAGCAATGCAAGCTGATAGGACAGAATGGAAGAAAAAAAAGTGTTGCGCCGACCCCAAGTAACGTTTGATAAGGACAGGAAGATGATGAATCGACCTGCTGATAAGTATGGTTAATTTACACTGGGGCATAAGAAGTTCATGATTAAGCCGCACATATCGAACTTGAATGTTATGCTACGATTGTCGAGGTCGAAACATGGATGGGTGAACATCCAGACAGAAAGTTCCACACTTTGGCTTTTTCTTACCGTGTGGGCAGTAAGGTCCAACGACCCCACACACACGAGTGTCAGAGTTTCTAAACCCCCTCAAGGGCCTCTGACATGGTTTATTTGACGACCGCCATTTGGCGCCGGGACCACCGGCTTATACGTGCCTTCCGAAGCACGGAATCATCTTTTTATCAGACAATCAGGTGACTCAAGCCTGCAATGTCATAGCCAAACTGGAAACAACTTTATAAAATATGCTTCCCGCGGGAATCGAACCCAAGTCCACTGAGTCACAAGGTAAACGCCTAAACCACTCGACCGAAATGTGGGTGATTCTATTTTATAAAAGCATGTAGACACAACTTGATTATTGACCATAGATTCAGAAACCTCTGCTAGACATAGTTATTGAAGTAGATACTATTGTATACCTTAATGCCCCTAAATTAATTCCATTTCTTTCTGTATTTTCTTCAGGCTGAACAACCAGTCCTTCACCTATCATCCAGCTGAATATCAGCTTAGAATTTTGGCTTCAGGGTGAATGTTTCAAGTCCAATGCACAATGAATGGACCTGTTGCTCCGGCATCTGTGTTTTCTTGAATAAGAATAGTTGGCACCACCTGTGCGAAATTGCTGACGTTGCCCCGAGCACATTAGAACGGGGGCCATATTTGAAACGGGATCGCAGGTACGAGTGTATTTTTCTAGACTTAAATAAATATCTAGAGTAGATTTCAATTATGAAAGCTTGCAACTTAAATATATCTATACTCTATACTAATATCGGACAACACGATATCCCTCGGCAAGAATATCTATATACTAATATTTAAAGCTGAAGAGTTTGTTTGTTTGTTTGCTTGAACGCGCTAATCTCAGGAACTACTGGTCCGATTTGGAAAATTCTTTTTGTGTTAGATAGCCCATTTATCGAGGAAGGCTATAGGCTACATATCATCACGCTAAGACCAATAGGAGCCGAGCAGACGAAGTTGCGCGGGTCAACTAGTGATTCAATATTTAGAAAAGAAAAGAAAGAAATAAAAAGCGTTTATTTGCGCCAAACATTAAAATTATCACTATTTCGCCAAATAATCTTAAAAAAGAAGTTTTTTGAACAATATCGTGTGACATATCAAAGGCTTGCTGTGAGGAGTTTAATTATATTTTTTTCATAATTTTAAAATAAATGTTTTAGAAGTTATTCAAGAAATTAGACGAAAAATTACCATTCCTTATCTCAGAAACTACAGAGCCTAAAATTTTGAAAAAAAAATGGAGATAATAGCTCTTTACCTAAAGATTACAGGAAAACGTATTAGAAGTCTGTAGTGTTAAAATAACATGTTAAAAAAAAATTCGTTCGGAACCCTGTGCACGCGAGTCCGACTCGCACTTGGGCAGTTTTTTCTTTGGAATAAAGGTTTGCATACTATTGTATAAATGCGAGTTCTTCTAAATCAACAGACAGATGTGTTGCTGAGGAGTTTGTTGGCCACTTCTTCTCCACAGCTAAAACACTAGGAAGTGGTGACGGGGGGGCATTTTGGGGGACTGTCTATTTGTAAACGTTGACGTTCAAAAAGTGCTGGCTCTCAGCCTAATTTGCATAAATGACTTTTGATTTGATTTGATTATTTATTTATTTATTTATTATACACTTTATTGTACACCAAAAGTATGAACAAAAAGGAAACTTAAAACTAAACACATACAAATACTTGATACGAAAATGTTTTGCTGACAGACTAAAACGGAGACAGTCCCACAGTACCCAAAAAATCCTAGTCACCTCCCTCTCAATATCATTTACCCCGTACTTCGGTAAAAATAATGAAGAATTTTCCCCCCCATCTCGAGTTCATTCACACCTGCAGACAAAGGGTAAGATTATTAGCAAGTCTCACCTCTGGGAAGCTTGCCGCTGACAATGTAATTAAAACTGCCATCAAAATGTTCCTAAACATAACATCTCGACGGTATTCCCCAAAGGAATACGCAGAGGTCTCCCTTTAGTGCTGTATTAGATAATTAACCGACTTCCAAAAAAGGAGGAGGTTCTTAATTCGGCGGGTATTTTTTTTATTACATTACATCGATGGATCCGAGACGCGCAGGACCGGTCGTTGTAGCGACGCTTGGGGGAGGCCTATGTCCAGCAGTGGACGTCTTTCGGCTGATATGATGATGATGATGATGATGACATAGATTACTTCGAGGTTTCTTATCCGATTTCTGTGATTTTTAGTTCGATGCGGTATACTTGCCATTTGGTCCCGTAAAAATTTGATTCAGTTTGGTTCAGTAGTTTTTTTTATGAGTATTTTTGCTTATTTCAATTTCTGCGTAGACGAAGACGTCGTCCGAGTATCATCACTTAAAAGTGAAAATAAAAAACAGTTTATAAAAAAAGTTAACCGACTTCCAAACAAAACACTACAAAGTATAAAATAACTTTAATTTCGGAACTCGGTGTCAAAAAACGAAATAGCCAAAAACGCAGACTTCCGAAAATAAAGTTGTTTTACACTGTAGTGTTTTGTTTTTGGAAGTCGGTTATATTTTTGTAAAAAAGTTTTACATTTTGTTTTCAATTAATTGTAAATCTTGATATTTATCTTTACAAATTTATTTTATGTAGGTACTACTAATGCTATCGTTAATTTCTACTTTAACTTTATAATTTGTAGGTATGCACGCCAGTTCGTGACAACAAACATTTTTATTTTCTTTCATTTTTGATTCAGATTACCGTCACCGTACCCAGAAAAAAATCCACAAAACACAACATCAACATGTTTTATTACCCAGACCTACCTCCCATATTTTCCCTAACAGCCGTAACAATAAATAAAATGTATGACATCCCTATGACATCCTAAATCCTCCAATCTGGGAACCTGTCGCAGTAACAAGTCATCCATCAATTTTCCAATATGGATGAAGGGTTCCATTCACGGGGCTCTGCTGACTTTTTTATTACGAGGATCAGGGTTATTTTTTAAGGATTTATAGGTGTTATGTATCTTTTGGGAATAGTACTGCAGTGCTATTCTGTAAATAACTAATTCGATATCGAACTTCACCTGAGTGACGAAGCTCACAAAGTAAGCTTTATTACACACAACATAAAGGTCTAAAGGTCACTTTAGGTAGTGTAGCTCTAAACAAAGTCGATAAATTTAAATATTTGGGCCACTGGGTCACCGAGGACCTTAAGGACAGTGTGGATATTGAAAGGGAGCGCAGAGCGCTGTCTGTCCGATGCAACATGTTGGCCCGCAGGTTTTCACGGAGCACGGGGACTGTCAAAGTTGCGCTTTTTAAAGCGTACTGTCAGTCCTTTTACATCTGCAGCTTGTGGGTTAACTATACGCAGCGGACATACAGCGATCTGCGCGTTCAATACAATAACGCGCCGGGTGCTGATGGGGCTGCCGCGCCACTGCAGCGCCTCCACGATGTTCGCGGCGGCTGACACAGACGGCTTTGCGGCCATCATGCGCAAACGGTGCGCTTCTATCATGCGCCGCACGCGCGACAGTCCCAACGCCTGCGCGCGCTGGCGGACCGGTGGGACTCTCCGAAGCTGGCTCGCTGGATACAGCTGCACGCAGTCATATAGTGATTTGCCACCATCATCGATGAGTCCACCTGGATCCACTCAATTAATAAGAATATTATTACTAACATTAGTTTTTAAGCAATTTTACTAACAAATATGGATCCGGACCTATCTGAAATAAATGATTTATTATTATTTCGTTTATTATACAAACACGAATTTGATACCTCACCTCGGATTCCGCTGTCGAGACACTTACAGAATAGCACAATTGATATTAAATTCCGCAACCCTCAAATTTGACCCGTAATTTGACCGGTACTGCCTAACCCTACCAATATCACAGGCGTAATGCATGTGTTCTTATATTTTATCGAATAAAATCAGAACAACGTTTTCAGATTAAACCTAGCATCCATAAATAATAAACTGAAATTACATAATTATTTTAGTACCCGTCTTAATTGCGGAATAATTAATATAAATTGCCTTTAATAAAACATTTTACTGTTTGTAATCAGCAAATATTGCCCGTAATAGCGTAATTACGACGAATTTATTGAAAGTCGTAAAATTAAGTCCAGTATGTAGGCCTACCTACCTATTTGTACCTATACATATAGAAAGAAATACATATGTAAACAAACTGGACGAGATGTACGTAAATGAATACTTAGCTAATTATCTTCTAAACTAATGTATACTAATATTATTATCTATATTTCTATAGTATATTATATAATAATATTATAAAGAGGAAAGATTTGTATTTTTGTATGTAACGAATAAACTTAAAAACTACTGGACCGATATGAAAAATTATTTCAGCAATGGATAGCGACATTATCAGGGAGTAACATAGGCTATATTTTATCCCCGTACTCCCACGGGAACGGGAACTACGCGTGTGAAACCGCGTGACGTCCGCAAGTACAATATACAGCGTTACTTGTAATTCGACATACATCCGTCAGGAGCTGATAGGGGGACCAAAATGCAACAAATTGAAACCCCATATGTACGGCCGAAATTCAATATTTTTTAAAATTTGACATTGAATTCCAAAAAAAATAACTACGCCATGGAATGGGTACCAAGAGAAAATAATATTGTAGTCGGCACTTCAATTAAGCTCTGAACATAATTAAAAGTAATTATACAGCAAAATAATTCAAATTTTAATAAGCTTAGTTTTACGGTCTAAGTTTTATCTCTCATTTTGTTTTATAGTTGTTTGTATTTGTCTACACTAATATTATAAAGAGGAAAGATTTGTTTGTTTGTTTGTTTGTTTGTTTGTTTGTTTGTTTGTTTGTTTGTTTGAATTGAATAGGCTCCGAAACTACTGGACCGATTTGAAAAATTCTTTTAGCATTGGATAGCTACATTATCAGGGAGTAACATAGGCTATATATTATCCCCGTACTCCCACGGGAACGGGAACTACGCGGGTGAAACCGCGTGACGTCCACTAGTGTATTATAAATTAATGTAATGTTAATGTGCGTCTATTTGAGCGGAATAAACTACATTTTTTTCTTTCTTTATTTTTTCTTAAATGATGAGTGATTTAAGAATAATATCTTACCTATATTTTCATTTTACTCTTCAAAAAAACACTATGAACTTAATCGTACAAATAACTAAAACAACTTGCCTATTCTGTAAGCTTTCCAAAAAGGTATCTTTAAATTGACTTTTAGTCAATTTAAAGATACACGCGATTCGTGGCATGGCATGTGTTTGAATCGGCGCGGGGAGAGAAATCATCTGTGTTTTATAGGGTTCCGAACAAAAAACGGAACCCTTATAGGATCACTTGGGTGTCTGTCTGTCCGTCTGTCACAGCCAGTTTTATCCGGATCCACTGGACCGATTCTGTTGAAATTTGGAACAAATATGGACTTCTGTGACCCAAATACGGACGTGTTACGTAAATTATTAATTTTTAGTATGCGTCAAACCAGAAAGTTTCCAAAAATTTTTTTTTGAACTATATCGTGTGTCATATCAAATGAAAGGGCGTACTGTGAGGGTTTTAATTATAGTATTTTCATAATTTGAAAATCAATGGTTTTGGAGTTATTCAAGAATTTTGACGAAAAATGACCATTCCCCCACTTATCTCCGAAACTACTGAGCCTAAAATTTTGAAAAAAATTGGAGATAATAGATCTTTACCTACCTATAGATTACAGGAAAACCTATAAGAAGTCTATAGTGTCAAAAAACATGAGAAACAATATTAAATTCATTCGGAACCCTTTGCACGCGAGTCCAACTCGCTGTGGACCAGATTTTTTAGTTTAGGATCCTCGCTAAAACATCCGATTTCACAGGCGAAATTTGTCGTTCTCCTCGTCTCTCCGTGGAAGATTAGTTAATATCTTACCCTTTGTCTATAAAACTTTACAAAAAGGCCTTTAGAGCTTACCAAACTACGAAAGTTTAATATTTGCCGTATGTGATTACTTTCACCAAAGTCCAGTGACCAAAATAGAACCAATTGCTGAATATCACCCACGCAAGTTGTTCAAACGATCTGGTACTGTCAACTGCACGAAAACAGTAACACTGATCTCCAAAGCTCACCCTTACTGTTATGAAATAATGACACTGTCGACGTCAAAATGTTAACTTAAATGAATGGTTGACTGTACCTTCTATGTGGTATCAGCATTATATGTCCGTGGGTGGCGAATAGACATCGATTAAAGGCTTTAGATTTAATAATATTATTTTGGAACAAATGATGATTTAGATCCCAATAAGTATTCTCATTTAGTTGCCAACTTTTTTTTTATTTTTTTTTATTTATGATGGGTTTGCTCTTGACTCTAGTCTAGGTCAGAGATGACAGAGACAAAGTCTACGATGGAGCGAGCTTACCCAGAAGGAGCCTGTGCACTCTAACTTTGAAGAGATTAGGGTTGTAAGCGTTTGGAAACACAGACGCAGGCAGAGAGTTCCACTCCTTTACTGTGCGCATTATAAAAGACAATAAACTAACTCAATACTACCTTAAAGTTACCTCTGTATTCCAAGTCAAGTCAACTCCACCACGAATCATCAAGTTGACAGTATAATTAATTATTTGACATACATCGAGGGCTTTCCTCCGTTGTCATAGCGACCGAGTCGAGTCCTTCAAAATGACTTGTAATATGGACCATGGTTAAGCTTGAAGAAAGCTGAGGGTACTTGAGCAAACTGCAACTGTTTACCTGTAACAAAGAAATTAACACGTTAATAAAATTGGAAACAACTGCTACTTGCCCAGACAAGTCAGCAAAAAGTTATCAAAACTGTGACATGAAAATAGTATCTATCGATAAAAACGACTTTTTTTAGTTACTTGTATATAACAGAAATAAAAAGATGAAAGAAAGAAAACAGTCATAAAAAAATATATTTCCTTAAAATACTATAAAACAGCCAAGTCACATCAGAGTAACCTCTGGAAGTCTCGATCCAATAACAAAAAATAATTTGACTGTTTCAAAGCTACACCATTACAAATATCATAATAGGCTTATAAAAAAAAAGAGTTAAAAAAAATATTCCGACGTATTCAGAACCTCCTCCTTTTTAAGTCGGTTAAAAACCCGGAGATAAACTCTGTTCCTCTGGTTCATAAACGAAAACTCTAAATTCAACGAAATAAACATTCAATAAACTATCTGAAGGTTGTTTAAAATTACGATCCGTTATTAAAAGTAAAACGGATCGGGAAGTCTGTTATTAAAAGTAAAACGGATCGGGTGTCATCACTCTTTATAATGGATTCTCTGGTATCCGTTACAGGCTGTAAAATAACCAATATCAATCAAAGGCGTGAAGGCAAAGGAATGGCTATCTAAAATGTAATTCCATTGAAAATCGCTTTTCATTCAAGTATCTTTCGGTCATATTTTACGGCTTTGCTGATAAAAGGATGATATTGTTATTAAAGTTACAAAATGTCGCACTGAAATGTTCGGCTATTAACACTTGTTTTTTTTTACTGTTAATAAGCACGCGTTTGACCACTATCTCACCTGTTGGTAAGCGATGATGTAGTCGAAGATGGAGCAAACTTGCTTAGAAGTAACCTATTCACTCTTGACTTAGGTTGTAGCTATCAGGAAACACAGACTCCGGCAGGGCATTCCACTCGTTAGCTGTAAGCACTATGAATGTGTTCCCAAAAAGTTTTGTGCGCGTGGGTGGGATGTCCACTATTTACCGGTGGCGCATCGCCGTTCGTCTTGTGGTCCGATGACGGAACGGGCTTGGCGGAATTAAATCATGCAATTCCGTCGCACACTCCCCAAAATGCAACCGATAGAAAACCGACAGGCCAGCAAATCGGCGTCGATGCTCAAGACTTTGGAGCTTCGACTCGACGAGCCTGTCATTACCGATGATCCTCTTGGCTCGTTTCTCAATTGACTCAAGGGCATCAAGCTGGTATTTGGCAGATCCGTCCCATAGATGAGAGCAGTACTCCATACACGATCGAACTTACGCTTGATAGAGCTTGAGCAGCTGTTCCGGCGTGAAGTACCGTCTCACCTTTGCTAGAACCCCCAACTTTCTGGCAGCCACTTGAGCCTTTGCCTCTATGAAAGGGCCAAAATTGAGGGTAGATGTTAACGTAACACCAAGAAGCTCAAGTCGGTCGGTGATCGGCACGGTTACACCCCGAAAAGATGGAGCTGGGTGGAATTGGCTCCTTTTCGCGGAAAAAAGACACGCTTGGGTCTTTGCAGCTTTGAACTTGATCAGATTGGCATCGCCCCATTCAGACACAGCCTGTAAGGACAAGTTCAAGCGCTTAACTATAGCCTCCCGGAGAGACCGGATCTGCGACCCAACAGCTAGTGCGTCGGACACGTATCTCTCAGCAACAGTGCTGTCGTCTGCATACCCAAAGGTACCGGGTTTTAGCAGATCATTAATATGTAGCAGGAACAATGTTGCCGAGAGCACCGACCCCTGAGGAACCCCGGCATTAATATCCAGCAGTCCGGACGAACCTGTTCACTGTTGACTGAAAACTATCAGGAAACAGACTCCGAAAGAGAATTTTGCTCCTTTGTTGCACTCATCTGCCTAGCCTTTTCCCAACTATATTGGGGTCGGTTTCCAGCTAAACCAAAGTACGGCTAAGGAGTGGAATTCCCTGTTAGAGTCTGTGTTTCCTGATAGCTACAACCTGGAAGTCTTTAAGTCAAGAGTGAATAGGTTACTTCTAGGCAGCGTGCTCTATCTCCGCATCATCGCTTATCATCAGGTGAGATAGTGGTCAAACGTAACAAAAAATAGAATAGAAGTAAGCGGAAAAACAGATGGAGACAGACATCGCCGTTATTTTATATTATTTTCAGATAAATCCCTGAATCAAGCAACATGACCCACACAACGTGAAGGAAACCTTGACCTATCTCAGGAATAACGAGCGCACAACCCACAGAAATATAGAATACTAGCTTCTGCCAGCGGCTTCGCCCGCGTGGTCCCTAGGGAACATGCTCCCGGGATAAAAAGTAGCCTATGTTTTTTTTTCAGGCTCTAGACTATCTCTGTACCAAATTTCATTTAAATCGTTTCTGTAGTTTTGGCGTGAAAGCGCGACAGACAAACAGAGTTACTTTCGCATTTATAATATTAAGGATAGCCCACTGACAGACCAACAGACAGACGGGCAGCGGAGACTTTGTATAGGGTTACCTTGGTTACTCTTCGAGTACGCAATCGTAAAAAGGTTAGAATTATTTGTTTGTTTAAAGTAATGGAAGTACAGCTCCGATTTCAAAAAAATCTTTCACTAATAGAAAGGTTCACTACAATTGAGTGCTAAAATTAACCCTTATCCCAAAAAAAGCAGGATCCGAAGGGCTAAGTCAAAAAAAGCGAACTCGCAGGGAAAAGCAAAGTTGTTCAATCAATGGAATCTAGAAAAGCCAAAAGCAAGCACTTACAAAACTATCAAAAAATAGCGTAAAAATATTTTAGGATCAGACCTTTTTTCCTCATTTTTCCCTCAAAAATAATAACATCTAGCCCACGTACCGTACCTATACAGACATGTCGGAACAAGTTATTTTTACCCATTTCCATCTAATACCATTTCTCCTATGTAAATACGGGAAAGATGAAAGGGAAACATTTGAATTCCAAAGTAGCAAGGAAATAGAATCAAAAACGTCAATACTCAATATGTTGTGTATTTCCCTTGGAAACGTCAAAACTGTAGGAGTATAGCGGGCCTAAGGATTTTTACAGACGTGCTATACAACCTGCAACAGGTCATTGTACACATCATTATTATTAATTTTATCATTGAATTATTATAACACCTTTACAGATTGCTCCAAGACGAACAACTATCACTATGGGACCAACACTGAAATCGCGATAAAAAAAATCGACTCCCCCATACATTTATGTGCGCATAACTCGACATAATGTACTGAACAGCTGATTTTTTTCCGCGATTTCTGGATTGGTTCCATAGTAAAAGTTGTTCATAATAATGAGTACAATTACCCCTTAAGAGGTATTTTATTCTGTTACACGTTGTAAACTAAAGTGGCAGAGGGCAGGGCACATTCCTCGCAGAACAGATGGTCGATGGGGCCGAAAAATTCTGGAGTGGCGACCGCGTACCGGAAGACGTAACGTTGGCGCGGCCTCCCACAAGGTGGGCCGATGACCTGGTGAAGGTCGCGGGTAGCCGATGGATGCGAGACGCACAGGGCCGGTCGTTGTGGCGACGCTTGGGGGAGGCCTATGTCCAGCAGTGGAAGTCTTTCGGCTGATATGATGATGATGACGTTATATACGAAAACACACTTGCATTATGTTAGGCGACGCGCCGTCTTGGGCAGATGTAACTTCTTTTCCAACCTGTTTGTCATTATTTTTTATAGTATTTGTTATATTTGACACCAGTAAACACATTTTCTTTCGAAACTGGGTTGGCTGCTGGAACCCAAAAATCAGGTAAAATCCCGGTTGGTTATCCATCTATAAAGATGGGCTGGATATTGGTTAACCCAGTTGATTGTTGGCCATATAGTCACGATTGGCCCCATGCATTCAATGTTAGTTACAATGGTACCTTTTTGGTCGCAAAGTCTGAAGCAACTGAAAATTATCATACCTGAAAGGAGACTCACGCGTTTTCACTTTGGTGGTGTACTTTCTTTGAAAAAACTAAGTTCCTATCGGCGAAACCAATAACCCCATAATGTTTTAAATTAACCACGTGACAATCCGGTAGCGCATGTAAATCCCAAACATTCTAGACTTTTTGACAATCGTTTTGACCGATCGAATGTCACTTCTTGCGGCTCGTCTGTACAAACCCTAACACGGAAATGAAGCGGTCCCGTTTCAAAAACGTACCAACTTTGTTTTTTATTAAGAGGAGATTGAAAACCGGCCGATTTGAAATAAAATGCAATACTAGTGAGATTGGATGCATGCGGCAACCATCTTGTCTGATTCTATCAGGTAAGTTGGAACTAGTGAAATGGAAGTACGTTCATGGATTACAGAGGATTTTATTAAAATCTACTACATTTCAAAGTATTTTCTCGTAAATGTCAGGTATTGCTCCCACGCTGAGAAACAAAATATTTATTTGCCTAAATATCTCTGAGTTCTAACAAATACGATTTGTTTGTTAGGTTTACTTTTGAATTTTTTAGCCGATATTTGTGTTACTTTGAGTAATAAATCCACAATATGGTAATGTTATTTCTTTGTCGTTTATCATGGTGAATTTTTAAAGTGTGCCTTCATGGTCAAATCCGAAACTATGAGGAATATCAAAAAACACCAAAAAGTTAAACTGCATCATTGGAATTTCGAAAAATCGTTGTACCTACCCAGGAATCGAATCAATTTATTTCTTGTATTATTACACCAACGAAAGTGTAGCTAATAAAAATCAAATTCTGCGAAGTAATAACATATGGCAAACTAATGGAAAGAGCTCATTTTTCGCAAAATACTTTTTTTTAATTTTATTAAAAAAGTCAACAGATTTTTTTTTCAAAGTCATAGGTGCAGTTTTAATTTTCATTAACATCGGGCCCACGAATCTACAACTGCATCATCGGATTTTTGAAAAAATATCCGTTACGGTTCAGTCAAAAATATTAAAACGTAAAAATGGGAGCTTTCCTTTAGTTTTTCATGTGTTATTACTTCCCAGAATTTGATCTTTATTAGCTACACTTTCAGATGGTGTAATAATACAAGTTGTTTTTTTTTTCAGAATCAAACAGTTCGATTCCTGGGCAGGAACAACGATTTTTCAAAAATCCAATGATGCAGTTTTAGTTTTCATCAAAATCGGGCTCGAGACTCCGTTCAGTGCCTTTCGATATTCCTCATGGTTTCGGATTTGGCCATGAAGGCAAACTTTTAAAATTCACCCTGTATAATTTGGACGTTCTATTATTAATAAAGAAAAAAAGGAAAATGTTTATTTGGGATACGTACCCTACTTAAAAACATACGTACATACTCAAATACAAGGGTCAATTCCATCATTTTTTCTAAAGTCTATGACCAGTGCGTGTTGCCCGTGATGACATATGGAACTGATACGTGGTCGCTCACAATGGGCCTCATCAGAAGGCTCAGTCACTCAAAGGGCAATGCTTGGAGTCTCCTTGCATGATCGAATCAGGAATGATGATATTCGCAAGAGAACCAGTTACCGACATAGCCCGAAGGATAGCCAAACTAAAGTGGCAGTGGGCAGGGCATATTGCTCGCAGAACAGATGGTCGATGGGGCCGAAAAGTTCTGGAGTGGCGACCGCGTACCGGAAGACGATAGAGAGATAGAAAATAACGAATTTAAAGGCATTCGTGATTTCACTAGAGGAAATAATAAATTTTGTATTTTCTCCGGTTAATACAGACTAAGCCACGTGGGTAGTTATTGTCTTGTAAAGCTCGTGGGCGGTTCGCTAATGGCCTATCTTGTCCTTTGGCCTGCGCCCGCGCATCCGGTCGGACGGCACTAAAGTTCACGCTATTGGTCCTTAACAGGATAAATGGACACGCAATAATATCTTTAATTTACTTTTTGAAAATATTTCTGTTCACGCTTAATCTATTGAATATTAAAACCTTTAAAATGATTGATTAAAAAAAAATTGGTGAAAGCTGCAACGCCAAAATGAAGTTGGCCTGGACCTATCTTTCGCATGTTCAAATAACAATGGGCCCAACACACGACACAGTTAGGGCCGTCTTTACACAGCTAGCTACTTCGTGGCAAGTCCCGGCAGGGGATGGTGGGATTAGCAGGACTCTCTAAAGAAATGTAGCTGTAGCCCTAGACAGAGCATAATGAAAGGATATTCAAGATTCAAAGCATTTATTTCAATTAAACCAATTAACAGGCACTTTTGAATCAACAAGTGTTTTTTTATAATTGACAACGGTCATTTTTTTATAGGGACAAGCCCGCCATACTTTCCCAACCACTGCAACTCCTGAAAGCCAGAATCAACAGTGGCGACCACCAGAAAAACGCCGAGCCAATGAAGCACGACGAGTCCCAGAGAAACGGTTCAACTGTCTTAGATCCTGCAACGAATTTAATCAGAAAAGTAAAGCGGAGGAGTAGAAAAAAAAAACCAAGAACGGTCAGTAAAAAAATGCACGTTCAAAAAACGGAGATCTCTATGGAGAAGAACGTGTAAGAAACTACTCGGACACTATTTTAAGTCATGTTATGCATCAAAGTTCTTGATTAAATTATCCTTGTTGCTTCAGTAAAACATTAGGTTCGTCTTTACCCTGCTAGAGGGAAAATTCAGGCTAGGAATAATAGGACTCAGCAATAATTGTATCAATAGATGTGTTAGTCAATAGCTTAAAAGCCACGAGCCTCCACCAACACTTTAGGGTCTCCTAAAGTGTTGGCGGAGGCGTTGGCCACGCGCGCCTCAAAGAGATGTCAGCATAGAAGAAGGGGTCCGCTAGGGCCAGTGCCTGCCAGGGTTGCGGAATTTGTGTCGAAAGGGTCACCGTGGCCCTGGAACGCAAAGGCACTAGGAGGAACACAGATTGGTTTTAAGAGTCAACACTCCCTTCTGCTCCGCCCAGAGTGGGATAAGATATTTGATGATTTCCCATCGATAACAAAAAGGCAAGCGTGCTCCATCTTCGACCACATCATCGCTTACCATCAGGTGAGACAGCGATCAAACGCGTTCCTATTAATGGTAAAAATACTACTAAACACTTTTTCAATCACATTTCTTCCTAATTAATTACGCAGTACATTGATTCACTCAAGGCTTTAGAAAAACCAGGATTTATTTATAAATCCTTCCTTCGTTCTAACGCCTTAAAAGACTTGTCATCATTCATGAGTCACTAGCGAGTATTTTCCAAGCTATTTATACAGAAAAACTCTTTAGGAAATTAACTTAGACAACCTCTTTAAGCTTATTGGAAAATGTCACGTCCTGTGACCTTCAAGCAAATCGTATTTGAGAACTAGCTTTTCTTGAGACTTCGCTTCCGTGGCGATTCCAATAAAAACTTCATTTTTCCTGAATAAAACGTCAACACAGCACTGGGCCGTATGGTGTCGGCCAGTGCCGTATGGTGCCGTAAAAGAATAATACCATCGCATCACTTACCGTGGGTGTCGTAAGAGGCGACTAAAGGACTCACCAGAGAATGGGCAGCAGCGTTCTCTGTAAAACGCAACATCAAACACTGCGATCGCCAACCCGCCTGTCAAGCGTGGCGATTATGGCAACCCCCCCCCCCCTTTTGGGGGAGGCCTATGACCAACAGAGGATATCATCAGCTGGTAAGATGATGATGATGACAGCACTGGGCGATGGTGTACCGTTCTGTAATTCGAAATCAAGAGTGCCTATTTTACCACTTTTAGGGTTCCGTACCCAAAGGCTAACCAACGAAACCCTATTACTAAGCATCCGCTGTCCGTCCATCCGTCCGTCTGCCTGTCAGCGGACTGTATCTAAAGAACCGTAATAGGTAGGCAGTTGAAATTTTCCCAGATGGTGTATTTCTATTGCCGCTATAACAACAAATAATGAAAATCAAGGTTTATTGTACGGAACGCTTCACGTGCGAGTTTGACTCGCACGTGGCCAGTTTTTCGCAATTGCATCTCTGTCGTTTTCGACAGATTGCAAATAAGATGCTAAAACAAAAGTTGTTAAAATGATCTGTAGGTAGGTAGGTACTTCCAAAGATAAAATAAAGGAACTGTCCTGACCTTTTACAAATTTCTCATATCAGTTAAGAAAAACTGGTCAAGTGCGAGCCGGACTCGCGTGCGAAAGGTTCCGAAGGATTTTTTTTAACATGTTATTTTAACATTATGTACTTCTTATATCCATCCAGTAATCTATAAGTAAAGATCTATTATCTCCATTTATTTTTTTTTCAAAATTTTAGGCTCAGTAGTTTCGGAGATAAGTGGGGGAATGGTCATTTTTCGTCTAATTTCTTGAATAACTTCAAAACCATTTATTTTAAAATTATGAAAAAAATATAGTTGAAACCCTCACAGTAAGCGCTTTTATTTGATATGTCACACAATATTGTTCAAAAAACTTTTATTTTCTAGTTAGACCCCCAAAAGTGAACCCCACACTTAAAATTTAATTATTTACGTAACGCGTCCATGTTTGGGTCACAGAAGTCCATATGTGTACCAAATTTCAACAGAATCAGTCTAGTGGAACCGGAGGCTGTGACAGACAGACAGACACCCAAGTGATCCTATAAGGGTTCCGTTTTTTGTACGGAACCCTAAAAATAAATCAGCGAGAAAAATAATAAACAGAAACAATATTGAAAATGTATTTCACATTTCTAGTTCACTGAAGCGTGAAGCTCGAATTGAACAGAATCGGTAAAGTTTATTCAAATTCTAATCTCAAAACAAAGGTCAATTTAGACATGAAATCTTGAACAAATCAGGTGGAAAGGCTGAAGGAAAAGATACCTTATCTTGTAAGTCTTAAAGGTGTTTAGTCGCAAGATCAGTTAGAAAGACTAAGGCCGGTTGTCGCACAGACCGTGACAGTCTAGACTCAGAGCCAGTGATTCTCAAAGTGGTCCACCTATAAATAGCAAACTAGCACAGGGGTGCATTAGAGCAAAATTAGGATGCACGAGAGTAAGTTAGAAATACACCGCGAATGGGGGGCTACTTTCTAAGCCCGAAGTCCGTAGTTTCGGGCTTAGTTGCGGCAGTGGCGTGCCTAGGGTTTCAAAATAAGGCAAGCCCAATAAAATTTTAACCGATTTCAAAAAAAGAAAGTTCAGTTTTCGACTGAGTCTGTAGGTACCTTCGTATGTATCATCGCAATTTTCTCATAAACTGATATAGATGTCTCAATTCGTTGTTTACCAAAATTACCGAAAGAAACCATTGCACACAGGTGTTTATGGGAATTTGCGTGCCTTTTAATGGCGCCATATATGTTATTTAAATCATTATAACCAGATGTATTCCAAACGGAATCTTCATTCGAAAAAAATAGGCCACGAACACAACTTATTAGTGTGCGAACAGCCAACAATCCAACTAGTTTTATACACTGATCTATTAAATTTCGTTTATGCGATTTACTAGTCTAGAAAAACACAGATTAGGCGTCGGTTTTAATGAAGAAATTAACTGTTTTTTCTGAGCAAAGTTTAAAGATTTTACCTTATCTTCGCCAATCAAAACTTGAACGCATTTTAAATCCTCACAAGGTACAATTACCTCCATTGTTGTAGGTAAGTCACCAAAACAATTGTATCACTGAGAAAATCTAAGAATACACACAAAAAACTTTAACAACATAACTTTTCAACTCTCAAGCAAATAAAACTGAAGTGAGTTGCACTCCGGTGTCAAGAACTACTTACGCAGAGTTGCAGTGTTGTCATTTAGGCAAAAAAAGTCACCAGGTATATGAAAAATTTAGCTAGATGTCGCAATTTTTTTATTTTTAAGATATTGCTTGAGTATTTAATTTCGTTATTTTAAAAAGTCGCTAGTTTTTATTGTTGCTAAATCTTAAAAAAAGTCCCCAAACTCGTTAAAAATCTCCAAGATCTCACAACGTCGCTAAAACGGCAACACTGCAGAGTTGGCAAGGTGACAAGGTCACGCATACGCGTCCAACTTCATACGCAAGCACGGCTTAATCTTCAATACTGATCGATTTGTAGGCGCACAAGGTTTAGAACTCGTTATACGGCACATCGCTATAAGTGCGAAAGTGACGGAGATAGTATTTGAAAGCCCGGTAAAAGCCGGTACGTGTAAGCGAGATAGCTATATGTAGACGCTGCAAATGCATGTAGTAATGTGGCATAGGTAGCGTACTTTGTGTTATTTTGATAAGAATTAAGCGCGCGAACTTTTAAATAGTTCGGGTTTGATATTGATTCTCTATCGAGCATTTTAGAAAGGCATGCCGGGCTTTTGGGCTTGTATGAAGGAACCGCCACCGAGTTGCGGGCGTATTCTACTCCATATCACCTAACCACTAAATATTAATGAGAACACTATTTGACAGTTACTGTAACATCGTGTTGTCTTTCATTCCTAGTTCGGTTTAGGGGCTAATCGTAAGACGGTAGGTGATACGGAGTAGAATTCGCCTGCAACTAAGCACGAAACTACGGACTTCGGACTGTACGGTAAGTTCAAAACGAGTTTTTTGGAGGACTATCTTTATTTAAAGATGTTTATACTCGCAATGCATTGTCCCATCGTAAAGCACGCATTATCGGTAATTATGAGACAGAAATAAGAGACATCAATTATATTAACCAAGTAAGAACAGCGGGGAAACCAAAACAGATCAGTTTGCTGAGGGGTTCACGTAACAAAAAGTTTGAGATCCTCTGCTCTAGACACTAGTAGACATATGAATGGCGAATTCAAGCCCATGTCGCGAATTTACTGGTAAATGCTAATCAGTACCAGGTACAAGGCACCAATGCAAATTATTCAAGTCTTTTTCAGCCGCTTAATGTTTTTGACAGTAATTACATGGTAATGTATTCTTTCTGGGGTCTGCTATTGTAATGTTTTAATATGATACGCCATATTAGTGGGGCTTCAAGTGCCGTGGTGTTTGTTACCGAATCATAAAGAGTCTGTTTTGCGGTTTGAACGTTGCCAAACGAACACTTGTATAGATTCTTGTGGTTTTACGGAAGAATAGAGGGTTATTTTGTTAACCACAAACAGACATAGTGAGCTATTTATATTCTTGATTTTATGATTGCAGAACATATCTGTTTTGCAACACTTGGGATGCTATAGAATCTCAGCATTAGAAATACTAATTAAATTACCTGGCGTAAAGAGGGTGTTACTGTACTTGCACTAATATAAATATCTACATTTCTTACCTAACCTTAACCTTCATGGAATACAGGCGGCGTGATAGTATTACATAGTTTTATTTTGTCACATCCTAATATATACAATTCTTCCGTTGCTATCTTGTTTATCGTGTGGGCAGTAAGGTCTAACGACCCCACACACCCTAGTGTCAGAGTTTCTAAACCGTCTCAAGAACCTCTGACAAGGTTTATTTGACGACCGCCATTTGGCGGCTCGGGACCACCGGCTTATACGTGCCTTCCGAAGCACGGAATCATCTTTTTATCAGACAATCAGGTGATTCAAGTCTGCAATGTCCTAGCCTAACTGGAAACAATTCCGTTGTTGAGTGACTGACAGACAACGCACAGCCAAAACTATTGGTCGTAGAAAGCTGAAATTTGGCATGTAGGTTCCTGGGAGAGTGTGGGGCACTAAGAGATTTGCCGAAATTCCTACGGGAACGGGAAAACACGGGGTTTCCACGTATGAAGTCGTGGGCAAAAGCTAGTATACAATGTAATAAAATGTTTCGTGAATGGACAAAAAAATAAAGTTTTATTACACAAGAAACAGAAAAAAAAACACCGGTTTCTGTTTTGAACGAACAATGTACTTTGTAATATTTCAATTAACTTTAAACCCCTGTAGTTTTTCCTTCCAGATAAAATCTTAGATGTGTCCGATTCCTTAATATTTTCCCCAACATTTTGACATCAAAGAATTCTTCGGGAAAATGATTAAGCGTAGCATAAATTTAATTTTGGCCAATATTAACTTTGATTCTACTGTCCTTTTATCTTTGCTTTTTATTTGGATGTCAAAAAATGTATTTTTTTTATCTTTTACTTTTCAGAAGAACGCTTTGTAATTCAGGGTTATAAACTTCTTAGGAATAACTTTATTTTCTGAAAGTAATTACTTTAGTCACCGTATGGTGGGTATAGTATGTCGTATGGTGTGCCACCATACGGCACCCCGTATGGTGTCGGCCGGTGCCGTATGGTGCCGTAAAAGAATAATACCACCCCATCACTTCCCGTGGGTGTCGTAAGAGGCGACTAAGGGACTCGCCAGAGAATGGGCAGCAGCGTCCTCTGTAAAACTCAACACCATACACTGCGATTGCCAACCCGCCTGCCAAGCGTGGCGATTATGGCAAACCGGCCCCTTTTGGGGGAGGCGTATGTCCAGCACCACGTCATTCACGCCAGTGGACGTTTTTCGGCTGATATAATGATGATGAATTACTTTAGTTTCCTTCATAAAAGTAAGAAACAAAAAAAAACAATTTTCTTTTTTAAAAGAGGATTAAAATCTAGTAGCGATACATACTTTGTGTTATTACTGGACGGCCCAGCATAGTGGCTAACGATTTTTTTAACCGTCTTCTAAAAAAGGAAGAGCTTCTCAATTCGGCGGGTATTTTTTTTTATGTATACACCGATTACTCCGAGGTTTCTGATCCGATTTCTGTGATTCTTTTTTAGTTCGATGTAGTATACTTACCATTTGGTCCCATAATTTTTTTTTATTATAATCATTTGTAAACTGCCACAATGAGCCTCATTAGAGGGCTTAAAGTCACTCAAAGGCCAATGGAGAAGGCAATGCTTGGAGTTTCTTCGCGTGATCGAATTAGGAAAGATGATATCCGCAAGAGAACCAAGGTTACCGACATAGAGCCCGAAGGATCGCCAAACTGAAGTACCAGTGGGCAGGGCGCATTGCTCACAGAACAGATGTCGATGGAGCCGACAAGTTTTGGGTTGGCGACCGCGTACCGAAAGATGCAACGTTGGAAGGCCTCCCACAAGGTGGACCGATGACCTGGCGAGGGTCGCTTGAAGACAATGGATGCGAGACGCACAGTACCGGTTGTTGTGGCGACACGCGCGGGAAGGCTTATTTCCAGCAGTGGACGTCTTTCTTTATGTGATGATGATGTAAAATTCTTACATCTAAAAGCGAAATTAAATTGGAAACATTTTTATGCAGCGCTTCCCGAATTCTTTCATAGTTGCCTTAATTTGTGTTCTAATAAATTACTTTTTCGCAAGATAATGACGACATATTATTTCCCTCCAAACACATTGTAAACCAACACATAATATTACCCAACCGGCTCCAGTATCTAAAGGTGGGTCTATGCTGGACGAGCCGATCACGAGCTGAGCGCAAGCCAAGCCGCTAAACTCGCGGTGTCAAGTGTGGACCTACAACAATCACTCTCCTCGATGCGATGCAAATCCCTTTGTGTTCGTCAAAAAACCGACAATAGGCGGAGCACAGTCGAGCACGTGCCAAACGCTCGAAGCGTGCTCGTAACTCGGTCCACACTACACGAATTTTGGCTCGGCTCGTACTCCGCTCGTGCTCGGCTCGTCTAGCGTAGACCCACCCACCGTAATATGAAATCCAACCAACAGTGTGAGTGTCGCAACTCGCAAGTCAACATCAGACCTTTCCGATTCAGCCCGTATCTGTATTTGGAAATTTATACTCTGTGCCATTACCGTGCCTAAACAAGGATCGATAAAGGCTCCTTTGAAATCAGGGATGGCACACAGGTGATTTTCACGAAGTCGTAGTTTTGAAATGTGTTTGTCGGAGTCGCGGGTTGTGGCATAAGAGAGATATATTAAGGGCAGGCCTGATAGATTGAAATAGAACTATCATTATTCAGCCAGTCTCTTTAAAATAAATTTAAAAAATAATAAGCCCACATATCACATGGGTATATTGAAAATAAAAATAATCATGTTTTCAATAACAGTTAGCAAATTAAATCAAATTAATTGACTCTAAAAATAGCGAATTGAGCTTCGACCTCCGATTAAAAAGTATCGGAGTCGAACTCGGTATTGAGGTGTTTAGGTACCTACTCCATAAAGACAAAAACTTCTATAGAATTTGTCTATGCAACAAAGTAATGTTTTTTTTATTCAGAGTTCAATGTCTGTACAGACAAGTCTGTATCGTGTGGTCCCATTTTTATTTCAATCGGAATTTCGAAACTCGGAGTCGGAGTTGAAGCTGCGTAACATCCTTATTCGAAATAAACAAGCATTGGCCCCGATCGAGGCCTGTTTGGCCACCATTATATGGAAAATCGTGTGTTCCTGAGATTGGCTGTGAAGCTAAGCGAACTTGACTTGAAAAGATTTTCTTTGAAAAGGCTGTTTAGTTACACCTCTATGTTTGTGTTCACTGCAAGTATGTGAAAAGGATACTTTTAAGTACGTACCTACGACGGTAATTGAAAAGTATACGTTTATGTGAGTAGTAATGTTTCCGTACTTCGAAATAAAGCTACGCTTCCCGAGGTTGTTCCGTGGATGGGTAGTGGTCTTGCCAAGGGGTATTGTAGTTTTTAGTTAATGCGTTGAGGAGGTTAGATACATGTAAAATACTGGTATTCATTAATTTAGTATTTGCGTCAGCAAAAAACAAAAATGTATTATTGAAGTTTGAGGAACCTTTCAACCTAGATTTTTTAGAACTGAAATTATTTTTCCTTTGTTCCGATGTTTCTAACAATAACTCAGCCATCTTGTAACGACTTTTTATTTATAAACTTGACACAGTAACACAAAACGATTAAAGGTCACAATTTTATTATTGCGACTAAATTTTTAGACTGTGGCAGTGCTTGACACCTTTTGAGGTAATTTTATTAGACTGTGTCCAAGCATACCTAAATAAATTAACAACTCACATTATTGTTAGTTTAGCAACTCACAAATAAAAACATTATTGTTAGTTAAGGTCCCCGTAGTCAGCTAGGACACAATGCGACAACGATGCGATGGCATTATTTTGCTGGAAAAAAAATTCTATGGGTCATCAAACCGATTACGCCCACATCTGAACATAGGCCTGTCCTGATCAGTTCTGGAGGATGGGAAATCATCAAATGACTCCTTCCGCTCTGGGCGGAGCAGAAGGGAGTGTCAGACTCCTACTGACTAAAACCCATCCGTGTTCCTCCTAGTGCCCTTTGCGTTCCAGGGCCGTCGCGGTGACTTTTTCGAACAAATTCCGCAAAATCCAGGTTCTACCCTTGATAGGCATATACGTAAAACAATTTCTATGAAAAAAAGGGTTGTTACATCATTACATCACTCGGTCGAAGATGGCGCACCGACGCCTTCGATGTTTGTGTCTTCGAAGTATGCACTGAGCGCCGTTTTGTGAAAATAAACTACTACTATACTCTATACTTTTGTCAAAATGTCACATCTGTCTGCAGGAGCCTTAGCCATCGAGACTGACAGCATTATAAGTCTTTCAGCACTTATCCAAAGTAAACCAAAATGTGCATAATTCATGACTACTCCTCAAACTAAAACTCCTTAAAGATGTACATAATATCTGATCAGACTGCTTCTGTATTCAACGGTGAGTTGTTGGAAAGTTCGTCACCTTGGGCACTGCTGATGTCAAGGGGCGAAGGGTCAAGGTCGTGTGCGTTGACTGCTAAGTTGCTTGTGATGGCATTTGTTTTGATTTAAAATGACAAATGAATATTTGTTTCGTAAATTCGAATAAGAAAACTACAAAAAAGTAATTACTGGAAAAAAGTCGGTTTACGGACGATAATTTTACGTGATAACGTCGATATAAAGAAAACAATTGAACGTGCGGAACGTGACCGTGACACTTTTTCGTGCGTGCAGCCGGTGTTCACCGATTTATAAGACGTTATCATGTCAAAAGAAGAGTTGATGAGTTGAGTGAGTTGTTGTTGTGTTGTGGTGTTGTTGAGTTGGTTGAGATGAGTTGTTGAGTTGAGTTGATTTGATGAAAAAGTAGATTATTTCTATCTACCTAACACCTGAGGGCACTATATACCTAGCAACGTTCGCAATCGCATCTCATTCGAAATCTTTAAAAAAAGCCTCAATTTCCAAACATTTTTGACAGATTGTGACTGACATGCGAAATTATCCCAACTTTACAACAATCCCAAAGAAACCTCAAAAACCAAAATACACTGGAAACCAATGAGGGCTATCGCGTTTGAATTGCCCGCTAGAGGCGCTAGTGTAGCGTGAGGTTTTAAATTTCAAATTTCACTGTTGATTGGCTATTAACGCGAGTTTATTTACTTACTAGTGGACGTCACGCGGTTTCACCCACGTAGTTCCCGTTCCCGTGGGAGTACGGGGATAAAATATAGCCTATGTCACTCCCTGATAATGTAGCTATCCAATGCTGAAAGAATTTTGCAAATCGGTCCAGTAGTTTCGGAGCCTATTCATTTCAAACAAACAAACAAATCTTTCCTCTTTATAATATTAGTGTAGATTTGTTTTGATTTTTTGTTTCTATTTGTTTATTTTCCTTCTAACTTTGTTCTCATGCGCGTAATAACAACTTTAATGCTATGTTTAAGAACTTTACTCGAAAGTGGCGCCAACTGGTGAGTACAAAAACGGTAGCCCTCATTAGACATGTCGCCGCGCTATGACACCTGTTCCAGCCAATGTTCTATTACGTCACACAAAGGAATTCTCTATCTCCGCCTGTACCGCGTTATCCGAGGTGTTGTGTTGACAAAGACTGTTAAGAAAAAATTTTGAAATAAAATCGTTACCTATGATGATGATGATGAAAGGTCTGGTGAAAATATTGAAACACTTAATCATACATACTTTCAAATAGCAAAATTATTCCTATATTACAACAAGTTCAAAGAAACCTCAAAAACCAAAAGACACTGGAAACCAATTAGACATGCCGCCGCGCCATGACGCCTGTTCCAGCCAGTGTTCTATTACGTCACACAAAGGAATTCTCTATCTCCGCCTGTGCCGCGTTATCCGAGGTGTCGTGTTTACAAAGACTGTTTAGTAAAAATGTGGAAATTAAAAACGTTTGGCTGTCTTTTGTTTAGGGAAAGCGATGGAAATGAATTTATTTATGATACTTCATGTAAGAACTGGTGTAAAATTGTTTGAGAGCTAGAGACCATTTCAAACGGCTTTTTTAGGGTTCCGTACCCAAAGGGTAACCAACGGAACCCTATTACTAAGCCTTCGCTGTCCGTCCGTCTGTCAGAGGGCTGTATCTCAAGAACCTTAATAGGTAGACAGTTCAAATTTACACAGATTGTGTATTTATTGCCGCTACAACAATAAAAATTAAGGTTTATGGTACGGAACCCTTCGTGTGCGAGTCCGACTTGCACTTGGCCGGTATTTCTAAAATTATTATTTATACACTGTATACACTTTATTGTACACCAAAAGTATGAACAAAAAGGAAACTTAAAACTAAACACATACAAAGGGCGGCCTTATCGCAATTATGTATGGTAAAAATCATTAATTAATTCAATGACACATCGAACAACCTAAATCACAGGGTCTGAAGGTTGCGTATGCGTAAAATGCTCAAGTGTCTTTAAATTAGGTTCATTAATTCTTTGTGAGTTAGTATTAAAACCGTTAAGACGATAAATTAATATCCGTCTTTTAATAAACCAACAAAAAAGAAAACGATGATAGATACTTTAATAGAATAACAAAGAAAAACCTGCTCTCTTGTTAACCATTTAATAAATTAGTAATTCATTTTCCATCTGAAGAAATATAAGCTTCAATTTTATTTCTATTCTATCAGAAAAATCTGCGATTTGATTTTCTGTGATGCCATTTTCTATAGTTCAAGGAATAATCCGACGAACACAGAACACGGTATTTCCAAGGAATTGTAGAATATAATGATGTTGAACATCGATCCTTATACGGTAAAGGTAATCTAAGTGAACGGACGAGTTTTGAGCTCAGAACAATGACTGAATTTAGTCTTTTGAAAGTTATTATTTGTAGATTTTGCTGATTTCATTGAGCTAATAATGAAGATAAAATAATTTACTATTGATAAGCACACGTCTGACCACTATCTCCCATAATGGGAAGTGATGATGCAGTCGAAGATGGAGCACGCTTGTCTAGAAGTAACCTAGTCACTGTTGACTTAAAGACTCCCAGGTTGTAGCTATCAGGAAAGGAGTGGAACTCTCTGCCTGCGTCTGTGTTTCCAAACGCTTACAACCCTAATCTCTTCAAAGTTAGAGTGCACAGGCTCCTTCTGGGTAAGCTCGCTCCGTCGTAGACTTTGTCTCTGTCATCTCTGACCTAGACTAGAGTCAAGAGCAAACCCATCACTAATAAAAAAAAAACAGATTCCGGCAATGAATTCCACTCCTCAGCTGTACACACAGTGAATGTGTTCCAAAACGTTTTGTTCATGTGGGTGGGATGTCCACCATGTACGGCGCATCGCCATTCGTCTTGTGGTCCAATGATCCATCATAAGATTACGAAACTACCTGCATCATCATCACCTTCGTACCCTTATTCTTTGTTACTTGTGGTCGGCGCAAACCGTTTTTTTCTTCCATTCTGTCCTATCAGCCGTCACGCTATCACTAACTCCCTTTTCTTTCATATCCCTCACACAATGCATCCATATTTTTTCGGCCTTCCTCTCCCTCTCCATCCATCCACATTTATATTTATAACTCTTTTAGTTACATGCGTTTCTTCCCTTCTCTTCACATGATCATACCAAGACAAGCAGTTCCCTTTTAAGGTACGCGTACGTAATTACCTTCATTTTATACGATATACAATACCAATAAATGGAAGTGTATCTACATACATACACAACATCTGTGCCACAGAACGCATTCACAGCCTGTGTGCCTGTGCCTGGCTGAAAGAGCCGGCTCGAGTCGATAGGCAGACAAAGGATAGAAACCGCACATGTAAGCCGTAGCGCACATTATGTGGGGAATTAAATGTTATGTTTTATTATACAGGGATATTTGTAGAACACTAATAACCTCTCAGGGAATGAAAGTACACATGATTATAAACAACTTTTACTTTGAGACCAACACTGAAAACTTAAAAAAAAAAAACATTATTCTTCTTCTTCTTTTCGAGTCGATGGCTAACTTCTTAGTTTTTTTTGGTCTCAGTAAGTGGCTAAGTTAATTGCAGCGTCGGTGGCATTAATTCAATCCCCCAAAGTACAGGTGTATGGGCACTTGGGGCACTCCAACGTGTGGCTCATGTTCTGAACAGGAGCACCGCACTCACATTGAGTATCTGACGGGTCTATGAATCCCCATTTCGCCAGATTGTGTTTGCAGCGGCCTACCTGGGTAGTACCTGCTCGATCTAGGAAGAACTATTTTTCTAGCAAAACTAGTTCTTCCTAGGAAGGACCACCAAGACACGCTTACGACAAAGCTAAACTTGTTACTGAAAAGTTTGTTAATATCTGTGTTTGTAATTGCCTCGTTAACTTAAGAGGCCTATAACAATTTGACTTTATTTTTTGCGTAAAATGGCCAACTTTGGCTTTCTTATTCTCAGAAACTGAAATATTTAGACAACTTTGCATGATTGGGTAGTTGAGAATAGTTATTAGTATTGAACATAGCGGCCTTACTTTTCGGATTTTTGCTCTTATCTATTTGTATAAAGCCAACATTTCATAGTAAGTTTCTCATGAAAAGCATGACTGCACTTTTTCGAGTTCGTGGATTGAACTACTGTACTAACCAATATAATAATAAAAAATATATTGTAATATTCCTTACATAGTGGCTTCGGCCATAGCGGCCTCCGAAATTTGAAATAAGAATGGAATATCCGTAAAAAAAATCCCATTCAAATCCATAACAACCACTAAAAACGCTCAGAATTAACTGTAAATTTCTCCTTAATACATTAATATTATTACGTAAAATTTATACCTAAATTAACCAAAGTTCATAAGAAATGAAAATTTAATAAATATTCATTAAATAAATTAATAATAAACCCTAAAATAAACGTAATTGCAACTGTCTAATTTCTACACAATGCGATGAGTCAGCAGTTTTGTGAGTGAAAACGCAATTCTGTGATAAGGCTCTTAACATAAGATCCAGAATTCTACGTTGCTTGCCGTACAACAATAACTCTTATTTTCCCACTTTATTTTACGAATCTCAGCGTGATTTATCTTTGAAAGAATCCGATGTACCTCGAACCACTTTGACACCAAATCCTCGCGACTGGGGGGCTACTCTCTAACGAAATCCGTAGTTTCGGGCTTAGTTGCGAGCGGGCGTATTCTTCTCCGTATCACCTACAGACTTACGATTAGTCCCGAACCCGAACTGAGAATGAATGACAACACGATTTCACAGTAACTGTCAAATCGTGTTATCATTAGTTCTCAGTGGTTAGGTGATACGAAGTAGAAAATGCCCGTCCGCAACTAAGCCCGAAACTACGGATGTCGTTAGAGAGTAGCCCCCCCAGATTTGAGTCCCAGCAAAACGGATCGTGTCCGTAAGTTAATTAAACGGATTACCGATATCTTAGATCCGACCAATTTCCAATTAATCACCAGATTGGAATTCAGAATTGGTTTTCATCCCTCTAGTTCACACAAACTGAGAGTAATGCAGTTCTGAAAAGATAAGTCTGTTTGCAAGGTTGGTAGTTGGACAAGAGGAGACCTTTTTTAATGCAAAATTTTATACTAGTTGACCCGCGCAACTTCGTCTGCTCCGCTCCTATTGGTCTTACCATGATGATAATTATATAGCATATAGCCTTCCTCGATAAATGGGCTATCTGATACTGAAAGATTTTTTCAAATCGGTCCAGGAGTTCCTGAGATTAGCGCGTTCAAGCAAACAAACAAACTATTCAGATATATTAGTATAGATATAGACTAGCTGGCCCGCGCAACTTCGTCTGCGTCACAATTTTCATTACTGCTCCGCTCCTATTGGTCTTAGCGTGATGGTATATAGCCTATAGCCTTCCTCGATAAATAGGCTATCTAACACTGAAAGAATTTTTCAAATCGGACCAGTTGAGTAGTTCCTGAGATTAGCGCGTTCAAGCAAACAAACAAACAAACTCTTCAGCTTTATATATTAGTATAGAATATAGATTAAACATAAGTTTATGAAGGTAAACATGGAAATAAGTTAAAACTGCCGAAACGGATGTTATAATAAAACATAATATATCATATCATCATATATGTTGATGTTATACTAAGAGCCGAAACCTAACGGACAAATTGAATTGCACACCACATTCACTCCCATGTCCCATCCATCCATTTCATATCCTTTTCATTTTATGAAGTTGTTGTGTGCAAGTTCTGTCCCTTTTTTTAAGGATGGGAAATCATCAAATGACTCCTCCCAACTCTGGGTGAAGCGAAGGGAGTGTCAGACTCTTACTGACTAAAACCCATCCGTGTTCCTGCCTGACAGACTGTATTTTACTCACCATAAAGTTTTAAGAAACATTTGGAGCAAATAATTCTGCTAATTCCTTTGCTCCTTTCCTATCCTTTGCACATAGCTTGGCGCATACTACAATCTCCAGTTTGTGCCATAAAAGAACTAAATGTGCAAACGTGCACGCACCTTTACAAACACGAGCCTAGCCCTCACACATTCACAGCCAGTATGCAGCGGAAAGGCGTGGTGCGTACGGCTAGGCACACAGAACACCCGCTGGCTTCACGCTTAGCCCGCCATGAATAGTACAGAAATATAGAAATGGTATTTCTCTTTTCATCCTTAGTGGGGTGATTACTTGGTGTTGACAGTTATGCAACATACCTCATCATCATCATCATCATAACAGCCGAAAGACGTCCACTGCTGGACATAGGCCTCCCCTGAAGAGGGGGGGGGGGTTTGCCATAACCGCCACGCTTGGCAGGCGGGTTGGCGATCGCAATGTATGGTGTTGCGTTTTACAGAGAGCGCTGCTGCCCATTCTCTGGTGAGTCCCTTAGTCGCCTCTTACGACACCCACGGGAAGTGATGGGATGGTATTATTCTTTTACGGCACTGGCCGACACCATACGGCATTGCAAGATACCTAGGTCAAAAAACTAAATATATCTAAGGTACACGCACCTTTACAAACCCGAGCCTAGCCCTCACACATTCACAGTTAGTGTGGAGCGGTGAGGGACGTGGTGCGTACGGCTAGGCACACAGAACACCCGCTGGCTTCACGCTTAGCCCGCCACGAATAGTACAGCAATATAGAAATGGTATCTCTCTTTTCATTCTTTGTGGAGTGATTACTTGGTGTTAATAGTTATGTTCAAGGATTTTTTGCCATTTGGTTTAATAAAAAATATCGTCATCAGTACATTTTATTAAAAAACTATGTCCCTACGCCGCTATTCTGTAACAACATTTTCGTATCTCGACAGTCGAATCCGAGGTGAGTTTCAAATTAAGACCTTTATGGTGTGTGCAATAAAGGTCATTTTGTAAGTTTTGTCACTCAGGTGAAGCTCGATATCGAAATAGTTGTTTACAGAATAGACTAGCTGCTGTCTGAACGCGACGAACTCAAAAACATTTTTGACACGGTTTTCACACCTGGCCGGAGTGATTCTTGTAATATTGAGATTTTGTAAACAGTGACTGAAAAGACTATGGTTGTTGAAAATGTCGAAAAAAATCTGGTGATAGGGAGCTTATTTATATACCTATGCTCTGTGACACGTGTGAAGCCCGGGTGGGTTGCGAGTGTAGTTTGGACAGCACGGCACACAAAATTATATTTATGTATAACTACACTTTAGCATATTATATATTTACCTTTATATTTAATACCCTACAAAACTGGTTTACATCCGTACACTTCAACATAAGGTTCAGTTCAAAACCAGCGTCAGGCAGCTCCTAGTTGTCTGGCATTTTGCTGATTTAGACCTATTTGGCGCAGCCGCGGGGCACACAATGTTATTGTTTTTGTTTTTTTTTAAATTAATTTTCATTTCCTCATATTGCCTACATTGTGTGATTTCGTGTGTGCCAAATAAAGTAGTTTTCTTTCTTTCTTCTTTCACGGTTGGCGCAGTGGTTGAGCGATTGGCTGCTGCGCTGCGTGTCGCGGGTTCGATTCCCGCACGGAACAAATATTTGTATGGCCTAAAGATAGTTGTTCCGTGTCTGGCTGTTTGTGTATGTGAGTTTGTAAGTTTGTGATCGCACCCACGATACAGGAGAAATTGTGTGGAGGAACATTTTTTTTTAATATATATTCATAGCCGAAACCCACGCAGTTTCAAATACTAAATGGAAATAGTTTTTAGTATACTATGGCTTAGTAAACAATAAGGAAAAAATAGTTAAGCTAGACTTTAATAAATACTGAGCGGAAACATCGCAAAAAAACGCAACAAGAATTCTAAAAAACTTATGCAAAAAATAACTTCTTTGACTTAAAGTTAAATCAATGTTTGCTAAAGCACCGCAGTGTAAAGCCAATGGTTTTTCTAGAAAAAAATAACATCCCGTACAGAACTAATATTTAAATATTCAATTAACTACAGAATGGATTTGAAGCACTATTTAATTTTCCATCCAATAGAGCGAATCTTGGGTGAACACTGCACACTCAATTGAAAAGAACGGAGCTTTTTTTTCTTATTTTCTTGTTAATATCCATTTAGCATTTCATTCGCATTACGTTTGCTTAGAACAGTGGTACCCAAACATTTTTGTCTCGTGGACCCCTTGGCGATTGTTTCTTCATCGGGTAGACCGGGGCTTTTGTCACAAAATTATCCAAGAGCTGATTTTTCTATGTTCAGATAAGTTTTTTTATCATTAATAGGCATACGTTTAACCACTATCTCACTTGATGGTAAGCGATGATGTGGTCGAAGATGGAGCACGTTTGCCTAGAAGTACCTATTCAATCTTGTCTTAAAGACTCCCAGGTTGTAGCTATCTGGAAACACAGACTCTGGCAGGGAATTCCACCAAGTTCTTTCACAGCTTTTATAAAGTAAACCAAACGACCATATATTATCCAGGTAAAAGTTATCTGACGATTGATAAATCTGCCCTCAGTCGATAAAAACTCAAATTAGTCACGTAAAGCTCAAATTACTATCAGTCGACCGCACGACCTGCATATATTTGATTCAGTGTATGGAAACTCGAGATCATTTACCTCAAATGCACCCACAATTTAATTTTTCCTTGTTACAGACAAGGAGTCGACAGATCGTGGTAGACCCCTTCGGGGTCCGAAATACCAAACTCAAATTAGTCACGCAAAGCTCAAGTTACTATCGGTCGACCGGAAGACCTGCATACATTTGATTCACAGTCTATGGAAACTCGAGATCATTTACCTCAAATGCACCCACAATAAATTTTTCCTTGTTGTAGACAAGGAGTCGACAGATCGTGGTAGACCCCTCCGGGGTCCGATATACCAAACTCAAATTAGTCACGCAAAGCTCAAATTACTATCGGTCGACCGGACGACCTGCATACATTTGATTCAGTCTATGGAAACTCGAGATCGTTTACCTCAAATGCACCCACAATTTAATTTTTCCTTGTTATAGAAAAGGAGTCGACAGGTCGTCGTAGACCCCTTCGGGGTCCGAAATACCAAACTCAAATTAGTCACGCAAAGCTCAAGTTACTATCGGTCGACCGGAAGACCTGCATACATTTGATTCACAGTCTATGGAAACTCGAGATCATTTACCTCAAATGCACCCACAATAAATTTTTCCTTGTTGTAGACAAGGAGTCGACAGATCGTGGTAGACCCCTCCGGGGTCCGATATACCAAACTCAAATTAGTCACGCAAAGCTCAAATTACTATCGGTCGACCGGACGACCTGCATACATTTGATTCAGTCTATGGAAACTCGAGATCGTTTACCTCAAATGCACCCACAATTTAATTTTTCCTTGTTATAGAAAAGGAGTCGACAGGTCGTCGTAGACCCCTCCGGGGCCCGATATACCACTTTGAGAACAACTGGCTTAGAGTAAACACAATATCGTTTGATTATCACGCCGCGAAGTAATAAGTTCTCTTATCACTTCTATTTTATGTGGTCTGGGACTAATGCCACAGAATAAAAATAATGTCGTACGCTAAATTCATTTTTTCTTTTGGAAGATTATTTTCTGATTCATGTTTTATTTACTTAATTGACTGGGTCAAATGACGAGTTCTTATATAATTAAATCCATATTTTAGCCAAATTAAAATATTCGTAGAGATAATTTACGAAACTAGGTATTTAACTTGTCTAAAAATTCGTTTTCATTCTATAATAAACCTTAAACACGATTTTACGGCTCGTTTGAGACTAACTAATTCAATCTCAGTCAACTCGAGTAAATAATTTACAAAATTATGTCATTTTATGCTGAATTAAATTTGGAAGCCTTAACTCAACCCTTTTGAGGGTAAACAATGAACATACTATAGTCGAATGTCAATCATTGTGGGTTGTCTATGAACCTTACCGTTTTCTGTCGATATTTCGTATAAGCGTCATGTGACAGGGGTTGCGTTGAGCATAGAGGTCGAGAGTGGCGTATCGGGAATCCCAGTCTTTTAAGGGTGGAAATAAAACGTAAGGGTAAAAGAGCTGTTATTTTTGCTCTGTATAGCAAATTTCAATACGTTGCGTTTACAAAGGGAGTGATAGATTTTTGAAAATCAACCGGTTCGATTCCTGGTTAGGAATACCGCTTTTTCAAAAATCCAATGATGCAATTTTAGTTTTCAGCTAAATCGAGCTCGAGACTCATTTCAGTGTTTTTCGCCAAATTTTCATAGTTTCGGATTTAGCCATCGATGCACACTTTAAAAACTGGCCAAGTAAGAGTCGGACTCGCACACGGAGGGTTCTGTACCATAAACCTTAATTTTTATTATTTGTTGTTATAGCGGTAATAGAAATACACAATCTGTAAACATTTCAACTGTCCACCAATTACGGTTCTTGAGATACAGCCCGCTGACAGAAAGACGAACGGACGGACAGCGGAGGGTTCCGTTGGTTACCCTTTGGGTACGGAACCCTAAAAATTCACCCTGTATTTATTAATGTCTTTGAAGTACTTGTGTGTGGATGATTATAGTGTTTTTGCTCACTTACTTAGGTACTGATATTATTTGCTGAGTAGGTTTATGAAGTCGCAAATCCTCGTTTCTAAATCCTTTTCCTAGAGATGATGTTTCTGTATGACATATGTAATGGCAGATATGACTGCTCAGATTTAATAAGTAAATTAAGCTATGTTGTACCTAGAACAGTTATGAGACGTGAGACGCGCGCACGCCCTCTATTTGCCATTCCATCTTGCCGCACCAATGCTGGAGTTCGCGCGCCTCTACGTCGCATAGCAAATAACTATAACACATTTTTTTCGGATATAGATATATTTACTTTGACATCTAACAAATTTCGAAAAAATCTAATCCAAAAATTAACAAACTAAATTAACTTTATAACTTTTACCTAAAATAATGAAATGCAAATTCACTCGCATGCCTAATTAGTTCATATATAATCTGAATATGTAACATGTGGATAACGTTGTGAGTTACACATACACTAACTTTAGATACTTAGGATTATTAATTAAGAAACTATTGTGTAACTGTTTGTTTTCCCAAAGAAATAAATAAATAAATAAATAAATAAATCCTTCTGAAAAAGCTCCCTATAAAACATTGTTATCAACAAATAACCAAATTTTATTAGACCACCGTCAATTTCATTTCGTATGAGTCGAGGTTCAGTCGAGTAGATAGTGGAAATCACTTAGAACATGGGTGTTGTTCATAATTTAATCCCTAAACTAAACATATTGGAAATTCGATTAACTTCATAATTAAAATCTTCCCAGTAACAAGGATATATTTACTGCGAAATTCCAAGTGGGTAGACACACAAAACAAAGCTATGTCTATTGTAAACTACCCCCACTTTGTGTCCAGGGAGACACGTCAAAAAATTGCTGCGGAAATGAAATCTTTTATATTAAACGAAAAGCTTTTAGGTTAAACGAATCAATTTAATTATTATAATAAAGACTGAGAGCTGGATGTCTTAAATTTTGTTTGTTTTTGGTGCTAAATCAAGTAAATTGAGAGATGTTTCCCATTAAAAAATAACACCTATCTACTGGGTAACTACTAAAAACCATTTACCAAGCAAGATTGCTACTTTAATAGAACTATTTCTATAAAACAGTCTTCGCATAAAATACACATAATATTTACAAAAGTAACTATGTCTGTTTCTACTTCTTTACGTCGTAAATTCTGGAATAGGACACCTATTTATGTCCATACTTCATCACTCGGAGAGTATTGACCCATCTATACTAATATTATAAAGAGGAAAGATTTGTTTGTTTGAAATGAATAGGCTCCGAAACTACTGGACCGATATGAAAAATTCTTTCAGCAATGGATAGCTACATTATCAGGGAGTAACATGGGCTATATTTTATCCCCGTACTCCCACGGGAACGGGAACTACGCGGGTGAAACCGCGTGACGTCCACTAGTGGGATATAAAACTCGAATTAAACGCGGGCGAAGGCGCTGTCAGAGGCTAGTGGTTAATAACTTAAAACTCAACCTATTAATAACGTTGTAAATTTTATTTATGTGTATGTATATATCTATGTATTTATGGTTGTATTTTTTTTTTCTGTCTCTGTTTTTTCTTTTCTATAATTTGCACCTGCCATATTTTCTCTGCACCACCCTAAGGTCGACTGGTAGAAAATGCCTAAGGCATTAAGTCCGCCTTTGTACAGTGTTTTTTTACTTGTGCATAAAGTTTTAATAAATAAATAAAAATTGAATTAATTTCCTCACGATAAATGAAATCCAAAAATAATATAATATCACCTACCCAGTCTTTAGGATATATTTCCTGCAAAATTCCAAGTGGGTAGACACACAAAATAAATCTATGTCCATTGTAAACTACCCTCACTTTGTGTTCAGGGAGACTCGTCACAGAATACCCGCGGAAATGAAATCTCTCTAAACAAAGCTTTTATATTAAACGAATCAACTTAATTAATATTATAAAGACTCGGTAAGAGCAGGATGTTTTTAATTAAGTTTGTTCTTTGTGATTCAGTGAGTGCTAAATCAAATCAGAGAAATGTTTGTCATTAGCGAAACTAGTGAGGAAAATAACACAACGATGAAACTACACTTTAGCATAGAAATGTGCTATCTGTGCTGTCGCATTGTCGCGGCGCGCCTGTCTATGTACTTTAAACCTATCTATACTCTATGCTAATCATACTAATATATAAAGCTGAAGTTTGTTTGTTTGTTTGCTTGCTTGAACGCGCTAATCTCAGGAAGTACTGGTCCAATTTGAAAAATTCTTTCAGTGTTAGATAGACCATTTATCGAGGAAGGCTATAGGCTATATATCATCACGCTAAGACCAATAGAGCGGAGCAGACGAAGTTGCGCGGGTCAACTAGTGACACAATAAAAGTAACCAATTGAGATACATTCAGAGTTCGCGAGTAGTTCACTTATTTAAATTCATTTAAATTAATTTTTATATCATTTACTTTGCTATCATAATTTACGTGTATAAGTATATTTTTTTACTATTGATAGGCATACGTTTGACCACTATCTCACCTGTAGTGCTATTCTCTAACAACATTTTCGTATCTCGACAGTAGAATTCGAAGTGAGTTTCAAATGAAGATCTTTATGTTGTGTGCAATAAAGCTCACTTTGTGAGTTTTATCACTCAGGTGAAGCTCGATATCGAAATAGTTTCTTACAGAATAGACTAGCTGATGGTAAGCGAAAATAGAAAATATATTCCGGTTACAAAATGGAGTAAAATAGAAATAAACTTTACTACATACTTATAAAGTTTGTAACAAAATGGAAATAACGTTTTACTGATCGCCAAGAAAGTCTTATAAATACTTGTAGGTATTATGATGGTGAAACATTCAAACAGAAGACATTAAGGATCCAAACTTTTGATCCCAACCTGTATTTCTAACATGAGTTTTATTAATCTATACTCGCTAGCGACTGTAGTTAAAAAAAATTTATGAAAACTAAAAAAAAGTTTCTACTTTATTTTTTTAGTTGTTAACTAAAGTTTTACTTACAACTTACTTGCTTGTTAGTTATCAACTTAAGGCTTTTAAACATGCCGATGACCTTGTGCATATAAACGGAGCTAACTACTCCTCTACGCGCCACTCCGCTACCCGCATTTTTAATTTATTACAAAAAAAATAACATATTTTAAAAAAGTAACAAAACCAAATTATTTTGGTTTGTATTGCAAAGCAGTAGATATTGTTTTTTAGTCTTTGGTTAAAAAATGAAGGAGTAAAATGTTTTCATCTCAACGATTTGGAGGTGATTTGGTGATTTTCGTTCTTATTATGTGATACCGACACATAAATTCTAGCTAAACCAAATTACGTATTATATATATCATGTAGATTACTATCTATTTTTTCAGATGTAATTTCTCAGTAAATACCGACGAAAAGTTGCTTCATCTGGACGCTGTTTTTAAGGATTTCTCGAGAGAGCAGCCTTAAACAAGTAAATTAGAAACTTGTTTTTTAAAAGTTTTCATTTCATCGTTTTTTTAACTACAGTCGCTAGCGAGTATAGATTGATAAAACTCATGGTAGACGTACTGCTCCTATCGAGTATTCGAGTGAGGTTTAAGCAACACAAGCATTACGTAATAAAATTGTCAGTTGGCTAAATATTTTAAATTAAGAAACCAGTTATTTTAAGTACTAATAATGCCTTATTCATTGTTGCATTCACAAAGTCCTCGAAAAATCGATACTTTAATGAAAAAGTTGATAAACAGACCGCAATACGACCCAGTTGCAACCAATGTACCACTTACAAGTTTCACGAAATCCGTAGTTTCGGGCTTAGTTGCGGGCGGGCATTTTCTACTTCGTATCACCTAACCACTGAGAACTAATGATAACACGATTTGACAGTTACTGTGAAATCGTGTTGTCATTCATTCTCAGTTCGGGTTCGGGACTAATCGTAAGTCTGTAGGTGATACGAAGGAGAATACGCCCGCCCGCAACTAAGCCTGATTTCGTTAGAGAGTAGCCCCCCTGATTCTGTTCATTCCGATACTACTCGTATTAAATTAAAAGAATTCTCGCTACTTTAACAATATAATCAATTCTTGAAAGACATATGTTTACGGTTTCTGTTCAGATTTAATGGCAAAGCGTATGCTTGAGAAAGAAGGAAAATCTATTTGATCGCGCCTTGACTACATTTTTTTTTTTTGTATTATATACAAAAAATGAACTGAAATACAAATGCAAACATCTCAACTGTTCAAAGAAACAAACACCTCATTGTCACTATTATTCTCCGTTGGACTTCTATAGACCCATTGATTTTAATAGTAAAAGTGGGGGGGGGGGGGCGTCCGAACGTTTGCTTTTACGCGTTTACCATACAAAAATACGATATTTTTAATGTCTCGCGCACACGACTTCTCCCGAAGTTTGCCGATCGCTGCGGTCTGGAAGGGCCAATTTGTCGTGTCAAAAAACGTGCAGTTCCCTCTGTTAATCCTAAGCCAATGTTTTTACCTACCTTAAAAAAGTCTTTAAGATCGACATGTTTAGGAGAAGAAATAGATGGGGACAAATGATCAATAATAAATAAATAAATTAGTTTATTTCAAACAACAAGACTCGTATACGTACAAATATACAACACATAAAAGATACATAAATTAAAACAGAGAACACATAAAACACATATAATTCGTAAAAGGATACAGACAGAATTGAGTAACAAGAAAAAACGAACACGAACACTCACACGGTAACAGTATGCTTGCTAATAGCATTGCCGGATATAGAGGCAGGACGGTGTTGGCGCGGTAGTACCCCTCTTGGCATAAAATTGTAAGGTATAATATAGTTTGGCATATCGTTTTCGCATAACTTTTATTAGCATAATAATGCTTTGGCATAATGCAAAGGTTAGCATAACTATCATTTAGTCTAATGTGTTGGAGTTATGCAAGAGCGAGCGAAGCGAGCTCTGGACTTGGGCACCCCGACTCGGACAGGACAGGTTAGAAGGGGATGGCGGGGTCGAGTGAGCGAGCGAAGCGAGCGAATAGACCCCGCCATCCCCTTCGTGGTTATTTTTTTATAAACCGTATGCGTTTATAAAATTATGCTTTATTATTATTATGCTAGCAGTATTTATGGCAACAAGCATTATGGCAATACATTATGCCTAATAATATCATGCGTAATGATCATTACGCTGAATTTCGTTATGCCAATGTAAATTGTGCCAATATATTTTATGCTTATCATTAGTAAACCTGTTGGCGCTGCCCCACACTCTGCGCACCAAAGACGAGCACCGTTTGCGCATCGTCGCGTAAAAGAAGACGCAATATTAGTTCTGATAGCTAGAACGACCAAACACCGCAGCCCAATTCAATCACGCCAGATCTCTGGTAAGGCTGCTATTTGATTAATCGACAGAGTAATTTAAATAAATCACACAGATCTTATCTTCCGATATCCGCTCAAATATCCCACGATTTATCCAGAGCTTAGATATAACAATAATTACGTCTGAATATCGACCTAGGCAATAAATACAGATTGATAAATCGCCTGAAGAGAAAGCTGAACGAACAGTGCCTCAAAAGAGGTAACGAATGGTTCTTATCTAGATTTGTTCATAATAGAGAACCGCTTATTAATTTCATTTCGGAGTACTTATTCATATTTTCAGTCTATTATTGTACTTTTTAGACTGCGGCATATCATTCTTCCATCTCTAAAGAAAGTTACTCTGTCTCTGAAGCAAAATTTCACCAAAATTTAATTTCTGTAGTGTGAAATTAAACCCGCTCCACGTGACTCCACGAGATCACATTAAATACGTGTCAAATAAAATAAAACCTCAGTCAAAAGATTTCTTCGACTTAATAAGTCTTTCAAGCGTAACCTGAAGTCGGAAGACATCTTCATTTCTTGTACAACACGAAATAAAATGACCAATATTTTCCCGGTAAATCAAACATTAGATAAGCTTGAGTCACAAAGAAATACCGAGATCTCGGGATCTCTGACACAAAGACAATACCTCTTAGATGTCGGAAATTCTCAGCCTAGAAAACTTAGTACAATCACGTGGAAATCTGTGAAGAACGAAGTAGGAAACATGGAAGACATTTGTATCGAAAAGCACTGAATAAATGCTTCCGCAATTATTTGAATAGCAGCGTTTTTAATTTTGTTTGATCTCTTAAAATCTTGGGAGCTTTCTCAGTTCCCTTTGTGTACCCGTCTTCGTACGTTCCTGACTTATTTAGTTCTAATTTCTGCCAGCGGCTTCGCCCGGAAAACTATCCTAAGGAAACTTACTCCTGGGATAAATGTGCTAATTCCAGACTTTAGGCCCCGCAAAATTTAAAGACAATAGACTGCGTCCCATATGAGAGTCGGCCGGGGCCTGACGGGTGTATCTCTGTGCCATCCCTCCAGACCAATTCAGTCATTTCGGCGTTATTGAGTAACAAATATCCATCCAAAATTTAGCATTTATATTAATAGTACAAGATGAAAACGCTAGTATACTTTAGCTATTTACGTATTGTAACGTTTTTGTATTCCGAATGCTTCATTCCCATGACTTATCCAGGGAAACTGTTGTTTTACTAAAAACCATCCGTGTTCCTCCTAATGCCCTATGCGTTCCAGGGCCGCGGTGACACTTTCGAACAAATTCCGCAACCCTGGCAGGCACTGGCCCTGGCGGACCCCGTCTTCTATGCTGACATCTTCTGCGCCGACGACACGGGCCTGGGGGGCTACTCTCTAACGAAATCCGTAGTTTCGGGCTTAGTTGCGGGCGGGCATTTTCTACTTCGTATCACCTAACCACTGAGAACTAATGATAACACGATTTGAAAGTTACTGTGAAATCGTGTTGTCATTCATTCTCAGTTGACTAATGATAACACGATTTGACAGCTACTGTGAAATCGTGTTGTCATTCATTCTCAGTTCGGGTTCGGGATTAATCGTAAGTCTGTAGGTGATACGGAGTAGAATACGCCCGCCCGCAACTAAGCCCGAAACTACGGATTTCATTAGAGAGTAGCCCCCCTGGTTCTGATCGGACAGTAAGACATCCAACGCTCGCCGTCCGAAATACTCTACCCCTACTTCTTTCCCTTATTCATTAACTAGCTGACCCGCGCGGCTTCGCTCCCGTCAACTGGCTGGCTACTCTACCTGCCGACTCTGACCTACCTACCCTACCTACCTACTCTATCTACTTACCTACCCTACCTACCTACCATAGCTACCCTACCTTACCTACCCTACCTACCTGTCTACCTACCCTACCCTACCAACCTAACCTAACTACCTACCCTACCTACCCTACCTACCTACTCTTTTTTTTTTTTTTTTTGTATTTTAATTCTTATTATGCTATTCCGGACGAAGACTAATCCAAAAACATAAAAACTATGAAAATCAGTCGAGCCGTTCTCGAGTTAGTTAGAAAAGTGTTCGAAAAAGCCCGACTTTGTTTTATATATTAAGAATTTTGCTATATTGTGAAAGATTCGACCTTTTTCTAGAAGACATTTTTTATATTAGCGAGACATGAAAGAGAATAAAACGCATAAACTGAAGGAAGACGGAGAGCGGTGGCTTATTAATAAATAGGGTTCCGTTAGCAAACTTGGTACGGAACCCTAAAAATCGACTTGGTTCGCACGAATCAAAATCGTACGCGAAGGCTTAAATAATAGGGTCCCATTAGCAACTTTGGCACGGAACCCTATAATTTGCTTTTGCTCGCAAATCGAACCGTCTGATACTTAGCACGAATTAAAAACTTAGTTGCGGGCAACCTGGGAGTCTTTAAGACAAAAGTGAATAGGTTGCTTCTGGGCAAACGTGCTCCATCTTCGACCGCATCATCGCTTACCATTAGGTGAGATAGTGGTATCATCGCTTACCATCAGGTGAGATAGTGGTCAAACGTATGCCTATCTATAGTAAAAAAAAAATATTCTACTCCGTGTCACCTAACCAATGAGAACTAATGATAACACGATTTGACAGTTACTGTGAAATCGTGTTGTCATTCATTCTTAGTTCGGGTTTGGGATTAATCGTAAGTCGTGGTGATACGGAGTAGAATACGTCCGCAACTAAGCCCGAAACTACGGACTTTGGACTTAGAGAGTAGCCTCCCAAAATCGATCGCTCCCGTCACCGTGACCACCTTTGGTACGGTACCTTATTATAAAAAACCTAACTACTAACCTAAACTAAACCTAACTACTAAACAAAAAATGGACTCTGTCTGAAATATAAGATTAATAGAATTTTATTTATTTATTATTATTAACCTTGTTTCGCAAATCGAACCGTTCGTTGCTTCGCTCTAAACGGAATCAATCGCGGAGGCTTAGCAGTAGGGTCCCGTCAGCACAGCACTTTTGGTACGTAATCCTACAGGCCTGATCCGCAAGTCGAATCGTCTAGAACTTCGCAACACTAATTCAATTTAAGACTCTACGATAAATGCACTTTAAACGATATCAGCACAACTCACAGATTTAACCAATTATGGTCCCCAACAGTGTAAGATCTTTTAGAGACCGAACCGAAATTCTTTCGAAATACGACTGTGTTTAAAAATCGCGTGAGGTCATTCTCCAGCGGAAAATCTTAACACCGCAATTCAGAAAAACGCGTCATCAGTGCAACGCCATCTATCGACCATGTAAACTGACAAAATATTTGGCAGCGGAAGACGTTAAATAAGAAGCCCGTATGTAACGGTAAATAACGATAAGGTATTAAAATATTTACTTTTATTTTGCTACGTCTGCGTATTAAAAGTTTCACAAATAACTCAATCACTGTGTTTTGGTGTAACATTCATGCTTTCATGCATTTTTTGGTTTCTCAATAGATGGCGCTCTGACTGATCAGAATACATTAGGAAGTTTCTTACTAAACTAAAAATTCAATATATTTTAATTTTGTGGATCGATTGTATCGATAAATAACGAAAAGGTAGAAAATGATCACTCTTATTTTGCCACGTATTAAAAGTTTCACAAATAACTCAACAATTTTGAATGCTTTCGTGCACATTATTTTTTCTCAATAGATGGCGCTTTGACTCATCTGAATACATTAGGAAGTTTCTTACTAAACTAAAAATTCAATAAATTTTAATTTTGTGGATCGATTGTATCGATAAATAACGAAAAGGTAGAAAATGATCACTCTTATTTTGCCACGTATTAAAAGTTTCACAAATAACTCAACAATTTTGAATGCTTTCGTGCATTTTATTTTTTCTCAATAGATGGCGCTCTGACTCATCTGAATACATTAGGAAGTTTCTTCCTAAACTTAAAAATTCAATATCTTTTGATTTTGTGGGTCGATGATTTTGATGAAATAAACGCTAAATGTTACTCGGGTTATCACTTAATATTTTTAAGTACTTAGATTTGCAATCCAATCTGTGGTTTGTGCGTGATGCTCCCACAAACGCACAGACAAACAGACAAACAGACAAAAATGACAAAAATTGCATTTTTGTGGTTTGTAGCTTTTTCCTGAGTTTTCTGTGTAATTTTCATGCAAAAATATTCAATGTACAGACACTGTTAGTCTACGATTTTATTATATGTATAGATGCCAACAGTACCGACATCAAAACTAATATAAAGTAATTTTTATTTTTATTGTGCACTTATACTCACTAATTTGTAAATATCTCTATCGTACTGAAGTTTGCTGTTAGTGAACCCAATGCTGGGTTAGGCTCAGCTTTGTAAATACACAAACTGTCGTGTTGTGTTTGTATTTAGTGTGTTCAACAAAGAATAACAATAACATTTTCGCCAGCCATCTTTAATAGATTTGTCCCGAAGCGTGCGAACAAACTTCATATTGAACATCCACTAACAATAGAATATAACAATAACAATTTATTGGCGTCGAACCAGCTCTCTCCACTTTGTACCAGTCATAATAATCGATGGAGGGAAACAAATGGTTCGATGCGCAAGCGCATTCGCCACAACAATGGAATTGCACAGACCGATAAAAACGATAGAAATATTTATGGGTTATCGGACGATAGAAATATTTATGGGTTATCGTGTATAACCAGAAGAAGCCACTCTGTAGAGATTAGGGTTGTAAGCGTTCGGAAACACAGACGCAGGTTGAAAGTTCCATTCCTTTGCTGTGCGCATATAAAAGACGTTTGGAAACGCTTAGTGCGAATTTGTGGAATAACTACAAAGTAGGGATGGTAACTTGCAGTGCGTCCGAATTTATTAATATGTAAAAAACACGCTGTTTTTTGAACGCTGTTCTTTAGTAGCAATTACTCGCTCTATCTCTCTTTAATAGGATTATATTGACCAATAAGCTGCTTATTGGACAGTAATCCACCAAACGAACCCGGTGGGGAATGATGCTCAATAATTTTGAAGTAAAAACTTCTTTAGGCCCGTTCGCGTTGAGCACTTTTTGGGTGATCAAAAATCATGGAACTCGCGTCATCGTCACCGAACGCTTTGAGCACTTTTTGGGTGAACAAAAATCATGGAACCCGCGTCATCGTCACCGAACGCTTTGAACAGTTTTTGGGTGAACAAAATCATGGAACCCGCGTCATCGTCACCGAACGCTTTGAACACTTTTTGGGTGATCAAAAATCATGGAACTCGCGTCATCGTCACCGAAGGCTTTGATCACGTTTTGCGTGATCAAAAATCATGGAACTCGCGTCATCGTCACCGAAAGCTTTGAGCCCCTTTTGGGTGATCAAAAATCATGGAACTCGCGTCATCGTCACCGAAGGCTTTGATCACCTTTTGCGTGATCAAAAATCATGGAACTCGCATCATCGTCACCGAACGCTTTCCATGAGCTCGATACAATTCACAAGTTACTTAGTTTTCACTTCTATCGGCAGGCCCCAAAGACTGCCCCGATTTTTTTTGTGGTTTTGAACTAGTATTATGAAGGGTAAAATTGTTTGCAGGAAGGTAAATTCAGGGGAGGCCCGGTACCAATCCCACGGGAACTGTCGTTTTGGCGCTAAGGGGAAATGTTGGTACTAAATAAAGGTTTTAGACAACTCTATCATTTCAGTACATTCTTTTTTTTTAAGATGGGAAATCATCAAATATCTCCTCCCGCTCTGGGCGGAGCAGAAGGGAGTGTCAGACTCTTACTGACTAAAACCCATCCGTGTTCCTCCTAACGCCCTTTGCGTTCCAGGACCGCGGTGACTCTTTCGAACTAATTTCGTAACCTTGATTCAATACACTCTGTAGCTCACACGAGGATCGAAGAAATAGTTCAGTTGTTTCTTCACACCTTAGAAATATTTGATAGCAACACAAATAACTTATTTCCAATATCCTGCCAATGAGGCAGTCTATCAAAATGATAAAGATGTCTTTTACTATCAGTAATATGATCACATTTCACTCATTTTCCTTTCCTTTATCGTTTCGCCTGTGACAAATCGAACAAACATGTCCGGGACAGTAATTCTTTGGATACGTTTTCCGAATATGAATATACTTAGATACTAGAACGGTTATTATGGAACAAATCGTTTTCCTTGTAAAGGGTAGTTTTGGGTGTAACACAACTGTGTTTGCAGATGGTACGCATACATAAGGGATGATATGAGGAGGGTTCCAAAGGGTTGCAGTAACTGTTACAACCTACCCCAAATGCGCGATGTCGTAGAGACAAATCTTTAAAATGTTATAGGCAACAGTTGAAATTGTCTTTTTAGGGTTCCAAAGGGTAACCAACGGAACCCTATTACTAAGCCTCCGCTGTCCGTCCATACGTCCGTCCGTCCGTTCGACTGTCTGACAGCGAGCTGTATCTCAATAGCCGTAATAGGTAGACCGTTGAAATTTTCACAGATTGTGTATTTCTATTGCCGCTACAACAACAAATGTAAAAAAATACAAAAAAGTTAAGGTTTACGGTACGGAACACTTGGCCGGTTTTTCATTTATTTAGATGGTTTGGTCATGTTCATAGGATGGATGAAAGGCAACTAGGATAAATATAAAAGGCAGACGTGAAGAAGCAACGCCGGAAGACGCTTTATTCTAGAAGGACTTAATCAGATCTTATTGGTGATATTATTTAAGAAGGCCAGGTACGTACCCTTACACAACCGGCGTGCTGTGTGACCAGAGTAAAATTTCATCATCATATCAGCCGGAAGACGTCCACTGCTGGACATAGGCCTCCCCAAGATGGGGGGGTTTGCCATAATCGCCACGCTTGGCAGGCGGGTTGGCGATCGCAGTGTATGGTGTTGAGTTTTACAGAGAACGCTGCTGCCCATTCTCTGGCAATTCCCTTAGTCGCCTCTTACGACATCCACAGGAAGCGATGGAATGGTATTATTCTTTTACGGCACCATACGGCACTGGCCGACATAATACGGCGGCATACCGAAGTAAAATTTATGGAATTTAAAAACACTGCCGAAATGTCACGTGATCAATGCCTTACATTTTGGTATTGCGACAATAGGCTAATTTCTACCATCAATAAATTGCAAATCTATTTAGTCCGTCAGTTAGAGTATTGAAAAATAATAGACACGTATTTTTTGTTTTTGTAAATCAATGAATATTGACAAAGATTAAAAGGCATCAAAGCTCGGGAGTGGCTCATGACGTCAGAACGCACTAAAAATTATACCACGGCGTGACGTATTGAGAATTTTTGGTTTACGTAACTAAAGAAAAATAACGGGTCAAATATTTTTTGTTAATCTAACTGACAGACTAATTAGATTTTTTCAGTTAACAAGCCTATTATTGCATTCGATAACAGAATGGCAATTTATCTTAGGCCCCAGATGAATGATCTTTAATAAAAGCAAAAGGAGTATGTAAGGATTGTAGCAATTGGTTCTTTTAATTTCCACCAACCCCTTGGGAAAAGACGTGAATTGATTGTATGCGTTTTTTTATAATACCTAACGTCAAAAAAGATACAAACCCAAACCATAAGTTGAACGTTGATTAATAAACATAAACACATTAGGGGCACCGGCTAATGAGCGCAGAAACTCTTTAATCAAAGCAGACACGCCGTAGAAAAACGTACAAACGCGAAGCTGCTGAAAAACATAAAAAAGGACACCCCAGAACCTCCTAACTCATTAGTCTTCCAAAGTAAGGAGAAAATTTACACGGACCGAAGCGAAATCCATACTAATATAAGTAACTCTGCCAGTCTATCTGTTTGTTCTCGTCACGTCTTAACGACTGAACATTTAAATGAAACTTGGTGCACGATTTGGATGAAACTTGGTGCACGATTTGGATGAAACTTGGTGCACGATTTGGATGAAACTTGGTGCACGATTTGGATGAAACTTGGTGCACGACGTGGATGAAACTTGTTGCACGATTTGGATGAAACTTGGTGCACGATTTGGCAGAAACTTGCTGCACGATTTGGATGAAACTTGGTGCACGATTTGGATGAAACTTGCTGCACGATTTGGATGAAACTTGGTGCACGATTTGGATGAAACTTGGTGCACGACGTGGATGAAACTTGGTGCACGTTTTGGATGAAACTTGGTGCACGATTTGGATGAAACTTGCTGCACGATTTGGATGAAACTTGGTGCACGATTTGGATGAAACTTGGTGCACGACGTGGATGAAACTTGGTGCACGACGTGGATGAAACTTGGTGCACGATTTGGATGAAACTTGGTGCACGATTTGGATGAAACTTGGTGCACGACGTGGATGAAACTTGGTGCACGATTTGGATGAAACTTGGTGCACGATTTGGATGAAACTTGGTGCACGACGTGGATGAAACTTGGCGCACGATTTGGATTAAACTTGGCGCACGATTTGGATGAAACTTGGCGCATTTTAAGACCATGTCCTGGACTAGGACATAGGGTAGGCTTCTTATCCCGGAAGTATGTTCCCTTGAGAACCGCAAGAGAACCAAGTTTACCGACATAGCCCAAAGGATCGCCAAACTAAAGTGGCAGTGGGCAGGGCACATTGCTCGCAGAACAGATGGTCGATGGGGCCGAAAAGTTCTGGAGTGGCGACCGTGTACCGGAAGACGCAACGTTGGCGCGGCCTCCCACAAGGTGAACCGATGACCTAGCGAGGGTAGCGGGTAGCCGATGAAATCTCCGCAAGACGAGACTCATAGGACCGGTCGTTGTGGCGACACTTGGTGGAGGCCTAAGTCCAGCAGTGGACGTCTTAAGGTTGATTTGATGATGATAACCTTCCCTTGGAATAAAATTCGAGTTTCTCGCGGGTGAAGCCGGTAGCAGAAGCCAGTTCTTCAAATTAAGCCATCACGAATTATGATACCGTTGGTAATGAGTTATTTTGGCTTACTAAGCCCAATTTAAAAGCCAATTAAAACAGTCTTGGTTTGTATTAATTATAATTTATTGTAGGGCTAATTGGCGATCGTTAGGGAGTTGATTTAACTCTAAAAGGTTTGGCACTTTTAATATCATATTTCTTTTGAAACCTCAGTTTAGAGATGGTGAATATCGGTTTGACATAATTAAAGAATCTATATCTATAATAATATATAAAGCTGAAGAGTTTGTTTGTTTGCTTTAACGCGCTAATCTCAGGAACTACTGGTCCGATTTGAAAAATTCTTTCAGTGTTAGATAGCCCATTTGTCTAGGAAAGCTATAGGCTGAAATATATCATCACGCTAAAACCAATAGGAACGGAGCAGTAATGAAAATTGTGACGCAGGCGAAATTGCGCGGGTCAGCTAGTTAAAGATACTTGGAAAAAACTTACCCCTTTGAGGAAGTACACACATACACAAACATACATACATACACATTTTAACCGCCTCTTTGGTCAGGTGGTTGCAAGCCGTGACTGCTAAGCGATAAGTCCTGGTGCCATTCCCAGATCGTGCCTTAGTCAAATCAGATTCCGGGTAGCAACTAGTTTCAAATAGACAACCCAATAGTACTTTGCCTGTGGCCTAAAATCGCCACTTTAGCAGAATCAGAAAGCAAATCACGCTACCTGTCACAGTCAAATTCCCCCCCCCCCCCAATCAACCTTGAATCTAATGCGTTAGCGATAAAGATGAAAATGAAATTTGACAGATTATTGTGTGATTAATATTACGATTCTAATATGATTCTCTTAAAGTGGCCTTTTTAAGAGCTGGTATACATTTAATGGGCTAATCATAAGGTACTAGAAGGGTTCAAGACTATTCAAAAGCAGGAAAAATTCATCAACCTCTTCTGAAACTAAATCCATTAGTAGAAAACTAATGAAATTATTTGCTTACTAATGGATCTCGCTCGGGCCGAGTACAAAAGAAACTATTAGTATGAATACCTACCCTTAAGAAAGTAAATTCACCCCAAAGTTACCCGCAGCCCGGAATTCAGTCCGCACATTAGATCCGAAAATTCTTTACATAACTCATTCCAAGCCCCGGATTCAGGCAGGAAATTATCGACTCTTTTTCCCAAGCTCAGGTTTTAGGAAATAAATTATCAATGCCTCGTAGTCTAGTGATGTTCCTATAACCCTGAAGGGACTACTTACACTTATTCAGCTCCATTCGCGTTTCGCTGAACGATTTTGGTCACACTTATACAGTTCTGCTTCTATCAGCCGCGTACAGCGTCGCAAGTATGCGCGTATGAACGCGGCAGAACAGCTCTGAGCTCTATCTATATAGCACTCGCATGATAATAACACATTTGTCCTTATTTTATACTTGTTTGCCGCGAAAGCTGAATAGACGCGGGAAGCTGAACGGACGCGTACGCGACTCCATACAAAATCGTTGTTTTCTATAGGCATAAGCTTAATAGAGCTGAATAAGTGTGAGTAGTCCTTTATTTAGATTTATTTATTTATTTATTATTATAACCAACTTGATTTAACAGTTAAACACCACACAAACAAGTTATTGGTAGTGGGAAAATAGAAAAATAGAAATTATAAAAGTCATGGAATCATAATAAAATTATCAAAAAACAATAAAAAATATAGACAATAATATTAAATCAAAAGTGAACAATTATTAGAAATCAAACTCAATGAGAATAAAATTAGAAAAGAAATTAAATTAATCTTCTACACTAATATTATAAAGAGGAAAGATTTGTTTGTTTGTTTGAAATGAATAGGCTCCGAAACTACTGGACCGATTTGAAAAATTCTTTCAGCAGTGGATAGCTATATTATCAGGGAGTAAAATAGGCTATATTTTATCCCCGTGCTCCCACGGGAACGGGAACTACGCGGGTGAAACCGCGTGACGTCCACTAGTTAAAAATAAAATGGAAAAATACAAATGATCAATGTCAAATGTTGTAGTTATAGCGAAGAGCTCCTAGATCCTATACTCTAGGAAGACCTAGGCGCTCGCGGGTAATACTAAAACATTCGTCACATGTTGATTGCCCTTTTTTTTAAGGATGGGAAATCATAGTATGACTCCTCCCGCTCTGGTTGAAGCAGAGGGGAGTGTCAGACTCTTACTGACTAAACCCATCCGTGTTCCTCCTAGTGCTCTTTGCGTTCCAGGGCCGCAGTGACTCTTCCGAATAAAGTCGACAGCCCCAGAAGGCACTGGCCCTAGCGGGCCCCATCTTTTATGCTGACGGCTCTTTGAGGCGCGCGTGGAACACAGCGCGCCGTCGACCCGGGTCTGGTTCTGATCAGACGGCGAGCCGCCCAATGCTCGCCGCCCGCAGGCCCGCGCCTACGGTGGCCGAGAATCGCCCTGCGACTCCACGCCCGGGGCGTCTTCTTCTGTTGCGGCGGCTGGGGCGTGAGGTTTCCCTCTCTCTCACGCGTTCGGCTTCCTCCTTCGCTAGCATTACTGCATTCGCAGAAGGAGGTGACCACTTCCCATGTCTCCTCGCTCCGGACCATAGATTGCAACAGTGCCGAACGCGAGAGGTCGCCGCCGCCGATCGCCTCGACGAGGACACGGCGGTGCTCCGCCCAAGCAGGGCAGGCCTCCACCGTATGCTCCACCGTGTCCTCCGGAACACGTTGATTGCCTAAGGCTGTGTTTCCACCAGAGATGTGCGAGGATGCGGAGCGAGGGATGTGTTTGTTAAGGACCAATATAATTGCTTCATTTACCTAGCCTCGCTCAGCGCAAGCGATTCTAGAGGGAGCGTGCAGAAACTATAGGTGGCAGCACAGAAATGTCACTGTCAAGTATAAAATTCGAAATAGCTACGCTAGTCTTCTTCGCGCACGTTCCCCTAAACTGAGCGTGCAGGAACCACATGTGGCAACAAAGAAGAATGTCAAGTGTTCTGACCCTTAAAACTTCGAATATGCGACACTAGATGGCATAGTCAGCGCCGTGCACGGTCTCTATTGGTTCTAAACAAACACATCCTCGCGCATCTCTTGCCGAGGTCTGTGGATTGGTGACCACCCCATACATATCGGAACTCCTACGTGCCTCGGAAAACACGGGTGCCTCTCCATTTGCGCGGAGCGAGGCAGCGGAACGGAGAAACGGAGAAATATTAACCAATCATGTCAGTCAAAATGTCAGTGGCTCACGTGGTGCAGAGATTTTATGCAATTTCATTGGTTTAAAATTTATCCGTTTCTCCGCGCTGCGCTGCCTCGCTCCGCTGTAATGGATAAGGCGTTAGTACCGGCTGTCATTTGAACATCTTTGTTAGTCGTCGAGCCGACCTCAATATAGATTGATACCAAGTCTGTTGACGCAATTTTCTGTTGAAAAATGATTCAACCAATTTCGGGTTGTAAACACACGTTTGACAATTATTCACATTAAGTGCGTAAAAGAATTTTAATCGTTGCGATTACGAATTATAATCGCCAATCTGTAAAAAATAACTATAAACTAAAATTGCTATTGTTCACAGATTTCCGATTTACAGTCCGCGCACTGTTAAAAGAAATCGTTTGCGATTTCTTCATCTAAGTACTTTTGAATTTCATTCTGCATTTTAAAAATCGCAACGATTTTTTTCATTTGTTCTCATTTACAATGATTTTGTTGTCGAGTATTTTTAGGCCTTCGCTTTGTGTTTTTCAAGAAAAACTTTTTTTCGATGTCTGTCTATAAGTGTGACAGTGAGTTTACTTGCAGTGTGGACTATGTAGACGCGTAAGAATTCCATAAACAATTTTCCCCTCATTGTTCTTTCGTGCGACACACAGCCTAATTTTGCGATAACGTTCGTTCGAGAAACTGTGTCCAAGCAATATGACTTAACAAAACACCCGATTTAAAATCGACGCAGTATGCTAAGCTCCAACGTTATATACACAATGTAATTATTTCAATCCTAAATAGGAGTCACAACTGACAATGTATCTCCAAATAAGCAAGGATACATCGGATTAGGGTCACAAAAGGACTCGCACGTAATGATGCCGTAATCGCACGGGTTCCGGGTCTGTTTCGCACTGGTGTCGTAAAACGTTGTAAATTACGATAACGCGTTTAAAATCGTGTGTGTAATTTTTAGTTACGAAATGGAAGATTTATTGGAATGATTGTTAGTGGTTTGTAGTTTTTATTTTCCTTAGTGGTTTGATGGAATAACTACAATTAAACCTCGGAAAAAACTGAAAAGCAAAAAATAAACCTTTTTACAAAAAATAACTTTAATTTCGGAAGTTGGTGTTTTTTATTGATCTTCGTATTTTAACTATATATCATCACGCTAAGGCCAATAGGAGCGGAGCAGACGAAGTTGCGCGGGTCAACTAGTTACTAATATAATAAGGCGTTTGTTTGTTTGTTTGAACGCGCTAATCTCAGGAGCTACTGGGTCGAATTGAAAAAATATTTTAGTGTTGGATAGCACATTTATCGAGTAAGGCTATAGGCTAAATATGACATCACGCTACGAACAAAAGGAGCCGAGCATTTATGAAAAAGTCAATGTGACATGAGATCATAGGTTGACCAGTAGAAAAATTCTGCTGAAACGAAGAAAGTTTAATACGTATGTATATTGAACAGGTATAAATAACATCAAAAATCTATACTAGTATATAAAGCTGAAGAGTTTGCTTGTTTGTTTGCTTGAACGCGCTAATCTCAGGAACTACTAGTCCGATTTGAAAAATTCTTTCAGTGTTAGATAGCCCATTTATCGAGGAAGGTTATAGGCTATATATTGTGGGCGTTCCAACTAGGGCTTCTGGAACGTCCCCGGAATCGATTCAATAAAACAGCCTCTAAGCGATTTAAGAGATTATTATATTGAGCAGGTGCTCTCGAGAAAAACTTTTACAGAACTGTCATCAAAACAAATCAATCATTTTTATGTCAATATTTAAACCTATTCTAAATTCCTAATTCTTCTAAAGCTTTTTTAATTATTAAATTGACGGAGGTTCCCGGAGGGTGAGCCATCCAAGGAGGATGTATCACAATATCATCAAGCTAAGACCAATAGGAGCGGTGCAGTAATGAAAATTGTGACGCAGACGAAGTTGCGCGGGTCAGCTAATAATATCACAAAAGCATTAACAGATATTTTCGCTTCTATTAACGTAACATCCAATACTAAGCCTGATTTTACTACCCCAAAAATCTGAAGTACTCGTCAAAAACTCTTATAACTACTACAATACAATAAACAGTATTTATTGCCATAATAAACAGTTTTGTACGCCTGTTAGATACGCCTGTAAGTTTGTTTATGAGGCAATCATATTTTTGAAGAGATCTTGGCAAAATGCCTATGATAGTGTTATGTAAAAGTAAATAACTTACTTTCTTTTACTTCAGCGCTTGTTTATATATGTATCTTAAGCAAGCTACGACATAAAATTGATGAAGAGTAGATTTAGAAATAAACAAAAAAATACCATTAAGGGGCCTTATCTCCGAAACTGCTCAGCCTACAACTTAAACAAGAAAACTTATATAAAGTTTAAAAATAGGATTCCATGTAGTCCGTTAGTTAAATTATAAAAAAAAAAACATTTGACAAGAATCTTTCCGTTCCAGTATGTTCAGTTTTAAAAAAAGAGGAGTTTCCTTGCGTGATCGAATCAGGAATGATGATATCCGCAAGAGAACCAAGGTTACCGACATAGCCCGAAGGATCGCCAAACTAAAGTGGCAGTGGGCAGGGCACATTGCTCGCAGTACAGATGGTCGATGGGGCCGAAAGGTTCTGGAGTGGTGACCGTGTACCGGAAGGCGTAACGTTGGAAGGCCTCCCACAAGGTGGACCGATGACCTGGTGAAGGTCGCGGGTAGCTGATGGATGCCTGACGCACAGGAACGGTTGTTGTGGCGACGCTTGGGGGTGCTATGCCCAGCAGTGGACGTCTTTCAGCTGATATGATGAGTTTCAAAAATCCTCACTTTTAGCTTAATATGCAATGCAGCACGATTACGTTACGTTACGTTACGTCACGTTACCGTAATCAAGGTTGATTTATACGAGTAGTAATCGGAAGAGATTTTATAAACTCATGTATTGAAAGTAAACAACGTTATACAACAACTAGAAACACATAAAATAATGTTTTATTACGTTTTGAATGCTGTACCTACAATTATCAAGTGATTACTCAATATTCAAGTAACTACGTATGTAACATTCTCAATCATCTTCATTCTCTTGTCCCAGCATTATGCTGAGCGATGGCCGTTATGCGCGGATGTGAAGCATATCTTCCTAACTTGCATAACTTGGTCAAAGTCAAAGTCAAATGATTTATTTCAACTGGACCAATAAAGGCACTTTTGAACGTCAAAAGAAAATAAAATATAGTGACTCTAGTCGTCCGTTCGCAAAAGGTAGATTCTTATGGAGAAGAACGGACAAGAAACTCCATAGTTACTCTTTTCAAAAATAAGCTTTACAATATTTGCATACATTAATCAATTGATTATATGTAAGGACGATGCTCCCAAAATAGCACTTATATACTACTAATAGTTACAATAAAGAAATGCCAGCAGAGGTAAAATTAATATGTTTGATAGTAAGGGGACATAGTACTCGCATACGTACAAATTTTGCAACTATTGATAATTTTGTTTTCTTTTTTATTCGTTTTTAGGGTTCCATACCCAAATGGTAACCAACGCAACCCTATTACAGTAATTGTTGTATCTCATGAGCGCGGGCGAGCCATAGTTGTGTAGGCAAATGTACGTGCACATTGTCCTTGTGCGTAAGCTTGGGAGCGAACAGTTAAGCAAAACAACTGTACTAAGCCTCCTCTGTCCGTCCATCCGTCGTCTGCCCGTCCGTCCGTCCGTCCATCCGTCAGTCCGTCTGTCTGTCAGCGGACTGTATCTCGAGAACCGTAATAAGTAAACAATTGAAATTTTCGGTGTTACTTCGTGTGTGAGTCCGACTCGCACTTGACCGGTTTTTTTATTGTACGCGTTATCAACTCTTTTTCTTTCTTTATCCTGGTTTTTGTGTGGTCGTTACAACATGCCTTATTCTTCCATACTTCTCTGTAAGTCATATCAATTACTAGCTGACCCGCGCAACTTCGTCTGCGTCCCAATTTTCATAACTGCTCCGCTCCTATTGGTTTTAGCGTGATGATATATAGCCTATAGCCTTCCTCGATAAATGGGCTATCTAACACTGAAAGAATTTTTCAAATCGGACCAGTAGTTCTTGAGATTTGCGCGTTCAAGCAAACAGACCAACAAACAAACTCTTCAGCTTTATATATTAGTATAGATTATAATCATTAGTTACCCCCTTTAAAAGATCTCGCCACAGACAATATAGACCCACTGATGACCCAGAAACGGCATCTCTGGACAACAACGGTTAGGAGAGCCGACCCCAATTAGAAATGGGACAAAAAGAAGATTAGTTACCCCCTTTACAGATAAGTATGTCACTATTCACAAGGTCCATTAATCGTTCCTGTGATCTTCTCAAACTTTTACCGAGCGTGCCTTAAAATCAACTAATCACAAAACATCGCCTATACTAACTTGATGGGACTTTTTATCCAAAAACTTATTAAACTACTACTGGTACCTGAAATAAACGATTGTTATTATTATTATTAAACAAGTGAACTACTGCTAAAACTAATGATTCAATTAATTTAGTAATCGTTATTGTTGTTTTTACATTGGTTTTTAGTTGAATTTTATTTTTAAACGACACCTTCAGAAGACTTCAAGATTTTTTACTATCTAAACCATTCTAGTATAGTATTTATTTTATTTTAATAAGTACAAAGACAGACTACAGACTAAGACAATTCAGCACAGCTCTGACAATATGCAATACATAAATCTGAAGTCCAAATTTTACTGTACACAGCGTTCAATATCTAATATGCTTCTTTAGTGACAACAGTGATAGTTAATGTTACATAATATGGTGAAGTTACTAAATGATAGTGTTGTAATTACAATTTACAATTTATACAAAGAATTTCTAAATTCGTTAAAACTGTTAAAAAACAAGTCTACCTCAGAACATATTGCATTATATTGACTGCACATTCTGGACAACGGATTGTTTTCAGAAACATAACCTAGTACACCCACAATAAATTATTCACCCACTTTCCACTCTTAGCCTAAAAAAAATGCCCGAACAAATTCAGCATCAGCCGCAACTCCCACTTGACCGACATACGTTAATTAAACCGGTAGCAATTAAACTGAAATCACAGTTAACAGGAGTTTCAGACAACTGCAAAACGGGTCAGTTAGTACTGGTCGATTGACCACTTGAAAACTATTGGAGATTTGAGTGGGCGACGAAGTGAAGTTCTGGGCAAATTGACGCGGTTGCATTGTGGGTGATGAAAATGGGTTAGGTACTGTGATACATCCTCCATGGATGCATCACCCTCCATGGATGCATTGACTTGTTGAAAAATGCCTTGGAGGATTTAATTAAAAAGATAGTTTATAATTTAGAATAGGTTCAAATAATGAAGTGAGGAGGTGATTTGTTTTTGTGGAAGATCTGTAAAAGCTTTCTTTGGAGCGTGAGCTCAATATCCTTTAAATCCAATCACTATTTTCTTTACTCTCGATCCCTGACGCTGTAGAGGTTCTAGCCTGCAGCGTCACAGTACAGGCAAGCCGGTATCGTATCAGCCTCGGCTACATCATCATCTCAGGCAAGATAGCAGTCAAATGAAACATCAATCAACGAAATGATTTGATTCCTTTTTTTAAGGATGGGAAATCGTCCAATGACTCCTCCCGCTCTGGGCGAAGCAGAAGGGAAGGTCAGACTTTTACTGAGTAAAACCCATCCGTGTTCCTCCTCATGCCCTTTAGGTTCCAGGGCCGCGGTCACTCTTTTGAACAAATTCCGCAAACCTGGCAGGAAATTATTTGAATCCTAACTTTACACAATTAATTAGACATTTTTATTGAAGGTTGACCTTTGTCTGATATCGCTCCCTGAGTCCCCAAGCTTGTCTTTTGACGAAGTCATGAGCTTATGAGCTCTTCAGTATTGATTAGATTTGCACCTGAAACAACATTCCTGTAAACCTTCATTTAACACCAGCTTTTGATGTTCAATCCAAAAAGGTTTTTGTAAAAATCTTGTACAAACGAACACAACAGACGTTACCCATTCAATCAGTTCTGTTGAATGCTACATGTCACTTCTCAATTTATATCTGCTAGATATATCTATAGCTCCAATGCTACACACATCTCGCCGAGCGTGACTCGAACCAGTGCCGATGTATTGACGTGTTTATGGTCCAACCATAGACAGAAGGGAATGGACTGAGCGTTGTCTATGTCTATCCAGCTGTGAAGTGAATACTACAAACATGTGAGAGAGACAAAGCGATCACGTGGCTCGAGCAACGATCTAGACAGAAAGAGATTCAGCGATTACTATTTTTTTTTTATTTGTGATGAATTGGCTCTTGACTCTAGTCTAGGTCAGAGATGAAAGAGACAAAGTCTACGATGGAGAGAGCTTACCCAGAAGGAGCCTGTTCACTCTAACTTTGAAGAGATCAGGGTTGTAAGCGTTTGGAAACACAGACGCAGGCAGAGTGTTCCACTCCTTTGCTGTGCGCATTATAAAAGACGTTTGGAAACGCTTAGTGCGAATTGGTGGAATAGTAACAAGGTACTCAATATGTTAAAAATGTATTAGATTGATAGCTTTAGAGATAGAGATATAATATCTCCCATTCCGAGGCGAAATCTCTAATTTCACTGGACACATATGAATACTAGTCATCTGTTTCTAGAATTATTATTGGTCCACGATATGTTGTGGACATACAGAAAAGAGACAGTTTATTATTGGCAGAACCGAGTAATAAAGCTACATGCATATTACTGGGTCGGGTCGAAGCACGAGATACATCAATTTAACGAATCTGTTCAAAAGCCTAAAGTTTTTTTCTGGTTAATAAATACTGCGTCAGATTTACCCGGTTTTAATTTTGTGACATAATTGCTCAGTCCATTCCTCTAACCCAAGGCTGCTCAACCCCAGGCCCGTGGGCCACCAGTTGGCCCGCCAACGCATTTGGCTTGGCCCGCCGTCAACGGGCAACATGGCGATGTTTTTTTGAGGAACTGGTTACAGTAATCAAAAGATTCTGCTCTTTATGAACTCAATCCCAATATTGTATTTCACGAAGTTAAAAAATAACCATTTAAAAATTATAGAAACACAAAACTAATTATTTTTATTTATTTTTTTACTCTTTATACGCACGCGTTTGACCACTATCTCACCTGTTGGTAAGCGATGTTGTGGTCGAAGATGGAGCACACTTGCCTAGAAGTAACCTATTCACTCTTGAGTTAAAGATTCCCAGGTTGTAGCTATCAGGAAACACAGACTCCGGCAGGGAATTAATTAATTTCCTTGAAACAGATTTGCTAATGAAACAGTCGTTTCTAAAAATGTAATCTTGCTACCCACGTTAGGCTCTGCATAAATATCACCTCTCAGTGTTATGAAAAACAAACACTGTACATCACCCAACGCAAAACATGCTTCAGACTTGATTTTGACATCGGATCTCACTAACAGACTTTGTTTAATTTAAATTGCTAAGTAGTACCATAACATTTTTGTTAAGTTTTAGGCAAGATGGCTGGCTGACTCGGAGTTAAGAAGAAATGCTGGCGGCGAGAATTTGTATGGAAAAAGTCATTATTCGAGGTTTGGCTCTCGACTGTTTTCTCCTCCAATATTGGACCGATATAAAACATATTTCACAAACTGAATAAGAAGGATGTATACTGTGTGTCTATGTTTTCCTTTTTTGATTAATAGTTGCCAAATTTGTACACTAGGGTTCTGTTGACAGCGATTTATCGGTCAATTTTGAGCATTTTGTGAGAGTTCTAGTGCTGATACGGTTAATAAATCATCACAGATATGACTTTTCACACACAAAGTCTCGCCGCCAGCATTTCCTCCTAATGTTATGGCCCGCCTTCGAAAGTTGGGCGCCCTTGCTCTAACCCTATAGCTCCGACACTCGAATATATCCGTTCAATGGACACCGTTATGCATGTCAAAGGATAGCCGTGTCACTTGATACTCACGGTGCGTTCGAGATTGCTCTGAGGTGGGCAGGGAGCGGAATGGCTGCTCCATCCAGTGGCATTATTAATGGGAACGTGAGTCTGACTGCTTGCGGAGATAGCGAGGTTAAACGTTTTAATTAGGTTTATTGCAGTTGAAAAATTATAAGTGAATAAGGAGTATTTTGTAAAGGTAAAGAGTGAACGTACTACCACAGCCGCAAGTTTGTTATTAAATACCTATATCCTAAATGAAACTTGAAACAACATAAACCAAAACATTCATGAACCGACTTCCAAAAAAAGGAGGAGGTTCTCAATTCGGCGGGTATTTTTTTTAATGTATGTACACCGAGGTTTCTCATCCGATTTGTGTGATTATTTTTTAGTTCGATGCGGCATACTTGCCATTTGGTCCGGTAAAAATTTGATTCAGTTCGGTTCGGTTTTTTTGTGAGCATTTTTGCTTATTTCAATTTTTGCGTAGATGAAGACGTCTTCTAAGTATCACCACTTAAAAGTGAAAAATAAAAACTGTTTACAAAAAAATATAACCGACTTTTTTTTAAATTTACAAACGCTCAACAAGTACAAGTACCTACAACTAATACTAAAAACTACTACTTCAAAATAAAATATTTTTTATAAGTTTATTGTAAATTTAATATATTTGTATCCAACCGGCGCGTCGTCGCGTCGGGAGATCGCTAATTTTATTTTGTTTACTTCTAGATTATTCTAAATGTACTCTATAATATCATTCGTTTTTAAAGCTCGGCAATTCGCACAAAAAAACACGCTCTAACTGTACATTAAGCTAATTTATTTGATACGCTCACATTATCATTATCATTTATCTAAAATGACATCACTTTAACAGATTACATCGCTTTTTTATGTAAGTTTCTACTTTAAAACATGTTTGTATAATAAATACCATCAAGCTGTTACACTACCAAATATCTGGAGGTCTGCTTCCAGTCTAAACAGATAAAAAGAAAGAAATACGAACGGTGATGGTACATGGTGGACATCCCACCCACACGCACAAAACGTATTGGGAACACATTCATAGTGCGTACAACTAAGGAGTGGAATTCTCTGCCGGAGTCTGTGTTTCCTGATAGCTAAAACCTGGGAGTCTTTAAGTGAATTAAATAGGCTACTTCTAGGCAAGCGTGCTCCATCTTCGATCACATCATCGCTTACCGAGGTGAGATAGTGGTCAAACGCGTGCCTATCAAGAGTAAAAAAAAAATTCGTGTATTCTCAATAAATATATATTTTTTTGATTTCTATCCGCTTAACTTTAACTCCCACAAGGGAAACAAAAAGTAACTTACAATAATAACACACACATTGTCACGGGACTTTGTTAATTTTATTCTAGAAAAATTATTAGGGCTCCGTGCAAAAATTAAAACACGAACAATGTTGTAACGCGGGCCAAGCCGCTGCCGCTGGCAGAAGCAGGGTATCTATCTATAATACAAAGTTATGCTAATTAGATCTAGGATTCCAGATAACAAAATGGCCGCCAGTCACTATCGTATGCTATCGTATATAGTATCGTTACGTGTGTACTGTTATATCGTTATTTGAAAGTAAGAGCTGTGTCGCCAATGCGCGTGAAACATGCGATGGCGTAGGAGTGGATTACTATCTGAGAAATCAAGACATGTTGGACGGAAGACGGCTTGTTTGTGAGATTTTGTATTCTTATCACTATATTGACTGTTTTTGTAGAACTCTTGTGAAAAATCTATCAATTGAGAGCGGGACACCCGCACAAAGGGTTCCAAAAGTTATTTTTTTTACGTTTCACGTTAAAACCATAGGCTTCTTAAAGGCGTTTTATCATTATCCTAATATATAAAATTCTTCCGTTACTGATTGACTGAGTGACTGACAGACAACGCACAGCCGAAACTACCGGTTGTAGAAAGCTGAAATTTGGCATGTAGGTTCCTTGGGGAGTGTAGGGGAGCACTAAGAGAGGATTTCCCGAAATTCCTACGGGAACGGGAAAAACGTTAGTACTGAACGTGTATGATGAGTACAATGACCCCTTAAGAGGTATTGTGTTTATTCTGTTACACGTTGTATAGCAAACTAAAAATGCAAGTCTCATGCCTTGCATAACGCAAGACAAACAGAATTATTATCATTCGTGTGCAGGCATGCATACTGTTGTTCTTAGACAATTCCGTCGTTTCCTTATTATTGAATTTGTGGAGCATTTGCCTCTGTAAACATCTGTGCCCACGGCAGATTCTATTCCGATAAGCTTTGAGACAATACTAGTTTCTTATTCAAACGAAGCATTTCATTTGTGTTGTCGGGAAATGAAATTGTTTGTAATGCAAGCGTAGTATACTTTTTAGGGTTTCGAACATCCGTAATGCAAGCGTAGTATGCAAGCGTAGTATACTTTTTAGGGTTTCGAACATCCGTAATGCAAGCGTAGTATGCAAGCGTAGTATACTTTTTAGGGTTTCGAACATCCGTAATGCAAGCGTAGTATGCAAGCGTAGTATACTTTTTAGGGTTTCGAACATCCGTAATGCAAGCGTAGTATGCAAGCGTAGTATACTTTTTAGGGTTTCGAACATCCGTAATGCAAGCGTAGTATGCAAGCGTAGTATACTTTTTAGGGTTTCGAACATCCGTAATGCAAGCGTAGTATGCAAGCGTAGTATACTTTTTAGGGTTTCGAACATCCGTAATGCAAGCGTAGTATGCAAGCGTAGTATACTTTTTAGGGTTTCGAACATCCGTAAAAAACGGAACCCTTATAGGATGACTCGGGTGTCTGTCTGTCCGTCTGTCATAGCCAGTTATTTCCGGATCTACTCGACTGATTCTGTTGAAATTTGGTGTACATATGGACTTCTGTAACCCAAACACAGACGTTTTACGAAATATTTTTTTAGTATGATGATCATTTTTGGGGGACACATAGAAAATAAAAAAGTTTTTCAAACAGTATCATGTGACATATCAAAAGTAAGGACTTAATGTGAGGGTTTTAATTATATTTTTTTCATAATTTCAAAATAAATAGTGTTGAAGTTATTCAAGTAATTAGAGCCCTTATCTCCCAAATTACCCAGCGTAAAATTTTGAAAAACAATTGCAGGTAAGGTTCTATGCCTAAAGATTACAGGAAAACCTAAGAAGTCTGTAGTGTTAAAATAACATGTTGAAAAAAATAAACTCCAACTCGCACTTCGCCAGTTTTTTTTTAGCTCTAGGTTTTCATATTGTTACTTACAACAATCATTAAAAGTCTTTCATGCATAAAATCAAGCAATTAAGGAAACTTTTGCAATTGGCTAAGTAATTTCCTAAAAAACCTAGACTTACGATTTTTGATTGATAGGACCAGAAATTTTTATAGTACCCCTGATAGAAAAGGTCATAATTATGTATTGAAATTGGGACCAATTTGACATTACAGCGTTTGCGCTTAAAACAAGCGCTGTAATGTAAGTGAAAAATACAGGAACAGTTATATTTTATCTTTCAGGATAAGCCCGCTGCCTTTCCCAACCACTGAAACTCCTGAGAACAGGAATCATCAGCGGCGACCTCCAGAAACACACCGAGTCAATGAAGCTCGATAATGTAATAAAAGTATCGACTATCTTTCCGTTACCAAACTGTATTATCTTGTAAATATTTTAACCACTACCATAAAACAATGCATCTGAACCAGTCACTGAGTTGCAGAAAACAAGAAACCATGTCGATATTCGTACAGTCAACTGCACATTTGCAATACGAAAACCATCCTTACTGCAACGACGAAAAGCTCCGTCTATAATGTCTGGTTGACTGTACAGTACCTCCTTTCATTCGTTTCCGGAAGTTAAAATCGCTGTTTATTTTATTATTCCGTTTGGAAACAATTCGCCGTCAATTTACGACTTCAAAAGTTTTATTATTTGGAGAGAATTCTCGACTTCATTGCTTCCGGGGCGAGAATAACAGGAATATTAAAAGCCATTACATTTTTGAAGTCGATGTTTGAGTCGACAAAGTGTACCTGTGTACTGTAGGCGTGTGCCAGAATCTGTTTGTGGCACGTTAACATGCTTTACGTTCTGGTTCTGCTGTTTGCTCTAAAAACGTTGGTAAACGTTGTATATATTTGTTTGCAGTCTTTTAAGCTGAATATCTACCAATTTTATCCCGAACTCACATCATAAGTCGCCAATCCAAATCGAATTAGATGTTACAAGTCGTACCTGAAACAAATAAACAACCATTTATTAGTCGATTGTGATAAAATGCTGCAATAAGTAGTAATCACGTAGTAATTTAATCTTGTAATTGTTAAAATATTACATATAACACAACCACACACAGAGACAGATATAATAATTGGTTACGATTCATAGCGAACCGAAGGCCGCCGGGACAATATGACGACTATTCATACGCTGCAGAATGTCCCAAGGTCCACAGTACAACAGTAGCATGTAACAGCTCACACAGGCTAAGAGAACAGCTAACCGAAGGCCGCCGGGGACAATATGGCGACTATTCACACGCAGCCGAATGTCCCAAGGTCCACAGTACATCACAGTAGTATCTAACAGCTCACAGCTTGCACAGGCTAAGAGAATGGCTAACTGAAGGCCGCCGGGACAATATGGCGACTATTCATACGCTGCAGAACGTCCCAAGGTCCACAGTACAACAGTAGTATCTAACAGCTCACACAGGCTAAAAGAATAGCTAACTGAAGGCCGCCGGGACAATATGGCGACTATTCATACGCTGCAGAACGTCCCAAGGTCCACAGTACAACAGTAGCATCTAACAGCTCACACAGGCTAAGAGAATAGCTAACCGAAGGCCGCCGGGGACAATATGGCGACTATTCACATGCAGCCGAATGTCCCAAGGTCCACAGTACAACAGTAGCATGTAACAGCTCACACAGGCTAAGAGAACAGCTAACCGAAGGCCGCCGGGGACAATATGGCGACTATTCACACGCAGCCGAATGTCCCAAGGTCCACAGTACATCACAGTAGCATCTAACAGCTCACAGCTCGCACAGGCTAAGAGAATAGCTAACTGAAGGCCGCCGGGACAATATGGCGACTATTCATACGTTGGAGAACGTCCCAAGGTCAACAGTACATCACAGTAGCATCTAACAGCTCACAGCTCACACAGGCTAAGAGAATAGCTAATCGAAGGCCGCCGGGGACAATATGGCGACTATTCACTCGCTACAGAATAGCATAAAGGCTTCTGCATATAGGATCTGTGAAGCTATGTTTGAGTTGAAAAGCATGATTGGTGATTTGATTGTGGAGAGTGCAACACGTTTAAAAAAAAAATCTGAAATCAAGTTACACAAAAAAAAAACACGATGTCGCACCGTGTGGTCGCATTGTCGAATCGCGCCTATGTGCTCCTTAAGACAATAAAATAACTAAAATCCTAGTAAAATCTGATGAAAAAGTCTGCCCTATTATGAAAGGTTTCACCGGTACTGGTTTCACAGAACTAGCTGCTGCCAGCGGCTTCGCCTTCGTGGAAACGAAAATTATTGAAAAGAAAGTGTTCTGTCTTATTTTTTATTTTATCACTACTTCAAGGGACTGTAGACCTGAGTATATTGTTTTAATTTCAACTCGATACCTCCACGCGTTCCCGAGATAAAGGGTCTTGACAGACAGACGGACGGACGGACGGAAAACAAAGTAATCCTGTAAAGGTTCATTTTTTTCCTTTTGAGGTACGGAACCCTAAAACAAGAAAATATTCAGAAACCGTTAATCATCTTGTTTAAATATTAGCAGACTTTCAGCTTTACATTTTCCGAAAATATTCCTTAAACGTGATATCTGTAAAACAAAGCCAGTTGGTCCTTTTATGCTAATTAAAGACCCTTGTTAACTTCTTAAGATTCTTGACAGCTTTTTTTAAAGCTTTAGATCTAACAGGAAAACGTATTTTTATTTTCACCTCACTATAATTTTATCTTCGAGATAAAGGAACGCTTTCCGAGGTAGTTTTGTGGATGTGTTTGTTTGACCATATACAGCGTGTAACAGAATTAAAGCAATACCTCTTACGTCATTGTACTCATCATTGTGAACAACTTTTACTATGGGACCAATCCCGAAATCGCGAAAAAATAATCAGCTGTTCAGTACATTTTCTCGAGTTCATCATCATATCAGCCGAAAGGCGTCCACTGCTGGACATAGGCCTCCCCCAAGCGTCGCCACAACGACCGGTCCTGTGCGTCTCGCATCCATCGGCTACCCGCGACCTTCACCAGGTCATCGGTCCAACTTGTGGGAGGCCGTCCAACGTTACGCCTTCCGGTACGCGGTCGCCACTCCAGAACTTTTCGGCTCCATCGACCATCTGTTCTGCGAGCAATTGTCGAGTTATGCGCACAGAATGTATGGGGGAGTCGGTTTTTTTTTCGTGATTTCTGTGTTGGTCCCATAGTGAAAGTGGATAATGATGAGTTCAATGACCCTTTAAGAGGTATTGCGTTTATTCTGTTATAAGTTGTATTATTCCGTATCTCGGTTAGCACGTCAAGCCATTTGTCCCGACTATCGCTGGGCAGGACACAAGGCGCGGTGACGATAGGTGGAGTAAGGCAGTGACCCAGTGGCGTCCGAGGACTGGAAGAAGTATTGGTCGACCAGCGGCGAGATGGACGGATGACATTGTTGCCATCGCAGGAAGGACCTGGATGAGGCTGGCACAGGAGCGTGGGGATTGGCACAGGGAAAGAGGCGCCTATGCTCTGCAGTGGGCGAAGTTGGGCCGTCCGTCTGTCTGTCAGCGGGCTGTATCTCAAGAACCGTAATAGGTAGATAGTTGAAATTTTCACAGATTGTGTATTTTTGTTGCCGCTATAAATAATAAAAAGTAGCTGGATGACCTTTTTTTTTTACGAAGTTTTTTGAAAATGAAACCTAGCTAGATCGATTTATCGCTCCCGAAACCCACTGCATACTTAAATTTCATGAAAGTCGTTGGAGCCGTTTTCGAGATTCAGATTATATAGGTACATATATGTATACAACATGTGACAGAATAAACGCAATACCTCTTAAGGGGTCATTTTACTCATCATTATAAACAACTTTTACTTTCACTATTCACTTTTTTTTTCACTATTTCAGTGTTGGTCCCATAGTGAAAGTTTTTCATAATGATGAGTCAATGACCCCTTAAGAGGTATTGCGTTTATTGTTACAGGTTGTATAAGAATTGCTCGTTTAAAGGTATTAGATTATGGTTTGTGGTACGGAACCCTTCGTGAGCGAATGCGACTCGCTCTTGACCGGTTTTTTTTATATTATTCCAACTGATTGTACGATGCACCTGCCATGTTATCCACCACCCTTGGTTGAATGGTAGAGAACACCTAGGACATTAATTCCGCCTTTTACCTATGTGCATAAAGCCTTAAAAAATTGAGGTAAGTAACTTTTATTTCACTTATTTACCAGACCTCGCAACTTGATATGATAAATTCAATTTATCAGGAAATGCGGGGAAATGCTAGTTTTTCTTATAAAATGTCGTCACATGTTTAATTTCATTCTCTAAGTAAAGTATTCTCCTAATATATTTCTTCGCTGGCCCGTCTCCAGACGAATTTGTGCCAAATTGGATGTTTATTTTGTCTCGTACGTATTTTGTCTTATAATTTTATGTATGTCTCAAATGTTTGTTGAGGGTAATATTGGCATAGTTTGATACAAATATTATTTGTTACATATTGAAATCAGCAACTATTTGCCATTGGAAATTGAATTATTGATTCTTTAGCCGCAATAAAACTTCGAATAAAACATATACAACAATTTACGATATTTTCAGAAACTAGTAACTCACATTTAGGTCGCACAGACGGGCGCAATGTGACAATTCGACAACACTTTTTCATTGACCTTTGTCTGCAGTTTTAGAAGAATTTCTATGAAAACGAGTTGTCGCGTTGCATCTGTCCACAGAAGTCTTTAGTTGAAACAAATCGTTTTTTTTTAGAGGTGGGAAATCATCAAATGACTCCTCCCGCTCCGGGTGGAGTGCAAGGGAGTGTCAGACTCTTACCGACTAAAACCCAACCATGTTCCTCCTGTTAGCATACACGTTATTAGACTTTTTAGTTTATGTTGCAACACTGTATTTTAAATATCGAATACATTTAGTATTTGTGGCAACCGATACAGCACTTTTGAAAATAGAACGCCGCGTTGCTTTGAAATTGGGTCTATTCGACGTTGAGCTACAGATGACAATGGAGGACTCGAGTCACAAGTTGAGTTTGTAACACAGTAAGTCAGTAATAAAAGTGATTAGACAAGTATTCCTATGTTCTTTCACTTCTTATACCCTTTGCGTTCCAGGGCCGCGATGACTCTTTCGAACAAATACCGCAACCAAATAAATAAATCGATAGACCCTAAGTACTTAAAATGTATTGTTTTGCAGTTCTCTCTGTTGCATGACGAAAAGAAAATGAATAAAGAATATTTTCAGTATTTTACAAAAGAAACCTTTTTTCTTGTCTCCGTAAGGATAAAATAGAGCGTTTCCGGTTTTTCTCTCAGGGTCGCAGTCCGATGTTTTTGGTTGTAAATCACGTCTGGAAGGTCCGACGAAACAGCTGGGAGAATTCTACTTAGAACACACAGAAAATGTTACTTTCTTTGTAACGGCAACGTGAGTAAATAGGTACCTACCTACTTAGACAAGATCATTCCTAACGGCAACATAAGAATAGAATAGAATAGAATTTTATTTCGCAAATATTGTGTTGTATGTATGTTGTTGTTGTATGTGTTTTGTGTGTGTTTTTTTTTAAGTTATTCTTTTCCCCCGCTGTCCATCAGTCCTTCCGTCCGTCCGTCCGTCCGTCCGTCCGTCCGTCCGTCCGTCCATCCGTCTGTCTGTCAGCAGCGGGCTGTATCTAAAAACGTATACACTAAGTTTTGAAAGTACCGTAATATATAAGTATTTGTTTATGAAAAATAGCAGCAAAAATGCATTCACACGCGATTTCTAGCAATCAAATTTCATCTTAATTACTTGTATACCTATCCTTTTATTTAGTTACATAATCTGCAACGCAACGATGCAATTAATATAATCTGTCAAGCGATTAAAAGCAAAAGTTAATCAACAAATCCTCATGTGACAGACACCTACGTCTGCTTAGTTCATAACACATAAAGAATAATGATATTATTTCATTACATCTCCCACACATTAGGTAACAAAGCTTTTAATTAAGTATTTATAGTTTTTTGTTATTCTGTTGGACCATTTCACATAAATGTCAATTAAAATCGCTGTGGGCGTTTCCAGTATAAAATCTCCCGACACCGGCGGACTACTGCTGTTATATTTTTAAATGTTTTTTTTAAATGTTTTATGGTTAAGAAATAATTTAAAAAACTTTTTACAAAAAATATGTATAACCGACTTCCAAACAAAACACTACAAAGAATAAAATAACCTTAATTTCGGAAGTCGGTGTTTTTGGTTTTATTCTTTGTTTTTTAAAACCGACTTGGAAGTCGGTTATATTTTTTGTAAAAAGTTTTTTATTTTTCACTTTTAAGTGGTGATACTTGGACGACGTCTACGTCAACGCAGAAATAGAAATAAGCAAAAATGCTCATAAAATAAAAACTACTGAACCAAACCGAATCAAATCTCAATCATTTTTATGGGACCAAATGGCAAGTATACTGCATCGAACTAAAAAAGAATCACGGAAATCGGATCAGAAACCTCGGAGTAATCGTTGTACATACATAAAAAATATACGCCAAATTGAGAACCTCCTCCATTTTTGGAAGTCGGTTAAAAATAAATATGTATGTACAGCAATGTGAATAAAGAGATAATAATAAATTCATTTACTCAGGTGATTACAACCCAATACACAAAAATCATAAAATCACAAATCAAAACAACAATAAACAAACAATAAATTGACTTCCACAAATTAAATTAAAACCAATTAATTAAAATCCCATCAATAAGTTAAATTTGACAATGCCAATAAATTAAAATTCAAAATGTCAATAAATTAAATTTTTAAATGTCAAAAAATAAAACAGGCTGAAGTGGGAGTGGGCTGGCCACGTTGCACGAATGAACCCGGAGAGGTGGGCGAGGATCGTCACTCACTGGACGCCTGAAGAAGTACGTCGTCGGAGTCACGGCCGTTTTGCGCAGAAGTGGCGCTGGCGATATTTTCCCTAGTTGTTTATTTTTTTTTAATACGCAAATGTGTTAACTCTTTATTTCATTCACTATGGCCGAGTGCCATGCCATATACTTTTTTACCCCTTGAAATATACAGTTTCTGTGTAATAGAGTGTCCACACGACACCAATTTTTGTCAGCGTAGCTCTGAATAAAATGGCGTTGCATGTCTGCACAGAAATAAAACGAAGTATGTGCACACAAATTAATGTCGGTGTGATAATTCTTGATCGAAGGATACATTTTTTTGTTCCGAGTTCAAAATCTGCGCAAACATAAATCTGTATCGTGTGGACCGCACTAGAAAAGACCACTGGAGAGAAGCTGGTGGCAGAAACTAGTAGGTATATAATCATCATCATTATCATATCAGCCGAAAGACCTCCACTGCTGGACGTAGGCATCCCAAGTGTCGCCACAGCAACTGGTGCGTCTCGTATCCTACGGCTACCCGCAACCCTCACCACTTCATCAGTCCACCGCTTGGGAGACCTACAGGAATGACTTATTATTTTATTTATTTAATAATGGCTCTCCAGCGACTTATTCACTAAGACTTCCACAAAAAAAGAAAAACATCAGAAGTTATGAAGTAGGGTGAACTTGTCACTTACAGGAGTGCACAGCGCTTCGAAAAAATCTTATGTACTAAAGCAAAAACCTACTACTAACTTAAATACGTACAGCTTGACACATAATCAACTGCCTCCGTGGTCGAATGGTTTAGGCGTTTGCCTTGTGACCCGGTGGTCGAGGGTTCGATTCCCACGGGAAGCATACTTTGTAAAATTGTTTCCAGTTTGGCTGGGACATTGCAGGCTTGTATCACCTGATTGTCTGATAAAAAGATGATTCCGTGCTTCGGAAGGCACGTATAAGCCGGTGGTCCCGGCCGCCAAATAGCGGGCGTCAAATAAACCATGTCAGAGGCCCTTGAGGTGGTTTAGATACTCTGACACTAGGGTGTGTAGGGTCGCTAGACCTTACTGCCCACACGATAAGAAGAAGACACACAATCGCCAGCGAAAGCAAACTTCAGACTGAAAAAAAATAAAATTTAAAAAAGACTTGATCTAATAATCATATTAACCTATGTTGTATTATCAAAAACTTGGAAATAAAGCTCATACGAAGCTAAAAATAGCTCAGCCCGTCCATCGTGGATGTGGGCGGTCTCGGCAAAGGTCATCCAATTTATTACAACATCAGATGATGCAACTGGCTCCATATTTCAAGTTATTATAAACATCCAGTCACTGATTTGATTGCAGAGGATTTGTGATGGTGATCAAATCAGATTAGAAGTGGAATGATTGGTCATAAAGGCTCATAGATTCGAGGTGTTAGTGGTCTTATTTAAGACTAGCTGACTCGCGCAGCTTCGTCTGCGTCACATTTATCATTACTGCTCCGCTTCTATTTGTCTTAGCGTGATGATATTTAGCCTTCCCCGATAAATGGGCTATCTAACACTGAAAGATTTTTTCAAATCGGACCAGTAGTTCTTGAGATTTGCGCGTTCAAGCAAACAAACAAACTTTTCAGGTTTATATATTAGTATAGATAGGTATAGATGTACCTTTTTGCCTTCTGACCAAAATTCACCAACATTTTAGAAGACCAATTTGACAGCTGAGTAGAGAGGGATAGAAGATTGCTTTACCACTAAGTGCGAAAGAGATTCATTTTTATGTCTCTTTCAAACTTACTAGTAAAGCAATGTTGTATCCTGCTGTCAAAACGTGCCTTTGATTTTTTGACAACTACAACTCCTTTCTGTCTTTTTCTTGATTTGTGAACTAAGTATGTATTTTAGTGTTCCGTACCCAGAGGATCACCAACGGAACCCTATAACTAAGCCTCCGCTGTCCGTCCGTCTGTCTGTCAGCGGGCTGTATCTCAAGAACCGTAATAGATAGACAGTTGAAAGTTTCTCCGAGTCTGTATTTCTATTGCAGCTATAATTTAAGGGGGCTAAAATATTAATTAAAGGGGGCTCCCAGTCCCTTACAAGAAACGTCTTTTTTTACGGTTCATGGCACGGAACCCTTCGTGTGATTCCGACTCGCACTTGGTCGGATTTCTTGATTTGTGTACTTTTTTACTCCTCCGCTGTTCGCTTCTGATTAATTATTGGTTTATTTTTATGTATACACACAAAATGCCTTATGGTGGCGGCCCGTGCCGTATGGTGCCGTAAAAGAATAATACCATCCCATCACTTCCCGTGGGTGTCGTAAGAGGCTACTAAGGGACTCGCCAGAGAATGGGCAGCAGCGTTCTCTGTAAAACGCAACACCATACACTGCGATCGCCAACCCGCCTGCCAAGCGTGGCGATTATGGCAAACCCTCCCCCCTGTGGGGGAGGCCTATGTCCAGCAGTGAACATCTTTCGGCTGATATGATGGTGATGATGACACAAAATGCAAATTTCTGAAAAACAGTCATCTCAATGGAGATCCTAAATGGCCCGTTATTACACGAAGACCACAAAATATCAACTCCCAACGGATCATTGATTCTTATACTTATGAATATGTTATGTAAACATTCATATAAGTACATGTACAAACAGCAAACTTTAGTAATTACATGATAGTTGCGTGGGAACGTGTTTCATAGTGTTTGTCTTCTTTATTACGAGGAGAATTCTACGGAAACTTCTCTGACAAATGGTTTTAAAGGCGTGGGAAAAGCTTGATATTTTATCGTTTTAGAGACTTGAGATTGATGATAAATAAACTTAGATTTACAAACTTTAAAATAAAATTAAATGGAAGAATCATTCTGATTTTTATTATTATTGACAGGATAGCGTTTGACCACCATCTCTCCAGTACGTCTACCATGAGTTTTATCAATCTATACTCGCTAGCGAGTGTAGTTAAAAACCAGACTATTTATTCCCCAAGAAGCTATCGGATAATATTTTTTTGAAGTGAAAACTTCTTTAGCGGCGTTGAGCACTTTTTCTGTAATGGGTATAAAATCTTAAACTCGCGTCAGGACACGTGACCTGATCGAAAAAGCGTAAGACGGACTCGCGTCAGGGTCACGTGATGCTGATCGAAAAAGCGTAAGATCGAGGGGAAGGAAGAGGAACTATTATCTCCCACTCTTTCTACCGTGCCTGAGTGTGCTGCTCCGCTTAGGCGGCACAGGGCGCTTGCGCGCATGTCCGTCTGTGTTTATGTACAGCGTGCCACGCGTATCCAAGGATACGAAATTACGGAATTACGAAATTATGGATGAAAGTTGATTTTTCTAAGAGATAATAACATGTAAATTGTCATATTTGTGTACGATAGCGCAATAAATAAACATTGTATTCTACCTCATAAATGATAGTATTTTTGTACTTATAATTAAACACAACGTTAATACTAAAGTTTTCACTTCTGCCGGCACTCCCGGAGTGCTACCGGTGTTTTTTTAATTTAGCAACACTAGTATTGAAAATGACGATATCAGCTTCCCGGCAGGTAGACTAGTGTCAGATTTTCCGGTCGCAGATTACGTAACGACTCATCACAGAGGGACAGAGCAGCCAAGAATAACGGACAAGCTCTCCGAGGCACAGAGGAGTCTTGCCCACCCTTGGACCAACCTTAGCAAGCGTTGTTTAACTTTGAAGATCGGTTCGTGCGACCGTTATTACTTGACTCCTCTCACTAGGTGTTAAATACAAATGCATGCTTACTTTAAAATGAAACAAACGTTTTGTAAGCTTAGCAAATAGAGACATTTAAGGAACTTGATGATTACAAGATAAATCTAAAATGGTGTTGAAAGTAGCTGTTTTACTTTCGTTGCATTTAATTTACGGTTACAAAACCATTGCTCTTAAGGAAAACATCGATAGAAAGTTCTGATGGTACTACACTATAAAATGCACCGCCATACCTACTTTCATGGGAAAATAGCCAATAATTTCTATGACAACTTCTATAGACGTAGTGGTGTCATTAATAGAGTTGAAAGATGCTTTGAAATATCTTTTTAATACAGCTTTAGTTTATTACTTTAGAAACTTCAACACATTGCAACGACAGCGGTGTCTTAAAACATTGATCATTTGATATTTCTGCAAACCTGTCATTACGACAAGGCAATTTTTGGGGTAAACACACACACTATTAATCAAATAACTTGGAGGCACGCCTATTATGTCAGAACAGCAAAGTTTTGATTTATGGTCGTTCGGTACAGACGTCTATAGTCTTTGGTCCTGTGTTGAGCGTTTATTAGGCTGTAGTCTAGGATCATTCTTCTTGTTTATGCTCAGCTACTCTAACTGTCACATACATCTGCTTATGAGTTAGGGACACGAGTTTTAAGTCTGTGATAAAACTTGCAGATCATAATTAGCTTTTTCCCGAGACTTAGTACGCGCATTTTTATTGGTCCCGTAGGAATTTCGAGAAATCCTCTCTTAGTGCTCCCCTAGACTCCCCAAGGAACCTACATGCCAAAATTCAGCTTTCTACAACCAGTAGTTTCGGCTGTGCGTTGTCTGTCAATCACTCACTCAGTCAGTAACGGAAGAGTTTTATATACTTAGGCACTCATTTTACTATAAATTGTTTTGCTTTTGCTCTTGTATCTAAGAGCGCCTCGACGTAGAAGTGAGACTTTCATCGTTAAAGACAGTCCACATTGTCTTTCGAAAAACCACGTGAAATTGGGGAAGCGCTTGTCATTATCATGCCATTCCTGAAGACGCAGCGTTCGGCAGACGCAACGTTCGGAAAACGCACCATTGGAATCCATACTGGATCGATGAATGGACGAGGGCCGCAAAAGTCCGCCTAATGAGAGAAGCACAACCAGTGGCGTGCGGTAGGTGCAAGCCAGCAGGACTCCCTAGTCCCTAAATACAGTGCCATTTTAGTCTCTCTAGGCTCTTATATCATTTACGTTATAAAATACTCATCATAACAGCCGAAAGACGTTCACTGCTGGACATAGGCCTCCCCCAAGATTTGGGGGGGTTTGCTATAATCGCCACGCTTTGCAGGCGGGTTGGCGATCGCAGTGTATGGTGTTGCGATTTACAGAGAACGCTGCTGCCCATTCTCTGGTGAGTCCCTTAGTCGCCTCTTACGACACCCACGGGAAGTGATGGGATGGTATTATTCTTTTACAGCACCTTACGGCACCGGCCGACACCATACGGCGTACAAAATACTAATAGGTTGAAAAAGTTTTGATCTTGCTCAGCTGTTTTAGTTATTTTCACTATGTTATATTTCGATGTTATTAATGATATGAGAAATAAACACGTAGCAATTTAATATCAGTATAGCACCGAATTCAGTACAGAAACAGCACGGTGCAGTGGGTCGGCGCGATAGCGATGAGTTATATGGTGTTTTCTTTTTAACCAGTTATTAACTATGCTGGTCTATGCTGGCTTGCACCTACCGCACGCCACTGAGCACAACACTTGGGAAGGTTATATACAGTAGTGGCTATCTGTCAGCTAAAAATATCTTTTCGAAATACTGTATAGCCCACAGAAAGTCACTTTGAAACGAGCCGGTTTTGCGTGACTAAATATTTTCAAATCGCCGGGGTAACCTCACAACAACTCGTCAACATTAACCGCTATATAAACGCTATTCACATAACACTTTGCCGTCGGACTGTTTACAAGTACATCTACAGAATACGCAATGACGTCTGAACCAATGACATAGATTACAAATACCCAGCTGTGACTAATATGGCACAGCAGAGTTGATAATAAATCTTGTCTAAGTTTATCCTGGTTGTTATGTAACCCGGTTAGTTGCAGATTGGGTGATGGTTGGGGTGGTTTCTCTTTGTTTTAGAGCTTCAGTGTTTGTGTGTAAGTGAGAGATATTAGTAATGGGATTCGATACGAGTTTATGCGATATATTGATCAAGGAAATGGAGGAGTTCGTTGCTGCATAATAAAAACTACACGTGACACGAATCGGCCAACGGGTGCAAGCAAATCTTGCACTTCTTAATGTGCTTACTGAAGCCTCAGTAAGCACATTAAGTTCTTTGTCCCGGCTGTCATCTTTGATTGCCGTTACGGATAGTCAGAAGCTAAAAATGTGAAACCAGTATCGAGATCCCTAGGAACGGGGATGTTGATACACTTCATTAGGAAAAGGTTAGGCATACTGATTATTTTTTATGGCAAAGAAAATTAATTTTGAAACTGATATTGGAAGCAGTGTGTGTGTGTATCTAGGCTACTTTTTGTATCCCGATAATTAATACAACGTAAATATATGACTGTGGTGACTTCTCTGTGTTAGAAGAGGCGTTTTTTACTGTAGTGGGATAGCAAAAAGCTGGTATTGACATTAAACTATAAAGATATTTTGAGAATAGTTGGTAATCTAACAAATAATAAGCTAACCAGAAACGGCGTTAACGTTAAATTCGAAAATCTAATTCTTTCAACATCTTTGATCGAAAAGCCATTCCCCTCAAAACTCGAAACAGAGACACAAATGGCACACAGGTATGTTAATCTCTTACTAAACACTTAAGAGTATACCGGACTTTTGTGTGTGTTCCGGATAAACCGCGGGAGTAAAGCCGCAGGAATATTTGCCAATTTAATAACAAACAATTACTCATTGACAATTTACATTAATATTAACATCAAAGGACCATACAAAAACGCGTCAATAGTAGACACAAATGGCACAGTATTCAACAAAACTATTCTCTCAGGATTACCAGCAAACCTTGTATTGTATTAACTTTACCGCCAGTTTCCTCAGACTTAATGCATTACTAACTAACTTAACTAGCTATGCATGTAGCAAGCTGTATTAATGACTTCTTAAACACTAAAGATTGTACTGGGTTTCTTTCTATGTAGTTTAAGGTTAGGCGTCTGAAGTGACGGGAAAAAACTGTTTCTTTTTTTATGGGACAAGTCTGCCAATTATTTCTAACAACTGCAACTCCAGAGCCAGAATCAACAATAGCCAGAAAAAGGCAAGAGTCAATGAAGCTTGACGAGTCCCGGAGAAACTATTCTACTGTCTTGGATGCCACATAGAACAGGAGGAGAGTAAAAACACAAAATTAAAACAAGTGAAAAATATAGAGAAAATTTGCTAATTTATCAAACAATTCCTCATTACCAAGTAAACATCAAGGGATCATTTCTCTCAAAGCGCGTAAACAGTGACACAAATGGCACACAGACTGCAACAAAGCTATTCTCTCGGGATAACCAACAAAGCTAGTTGTATCACACACGAGTATTCACTTTACCGCCTGCTTCCAGCAAGATCTGTGTTAATCTCTTTTGAAACCACGTCGGCACTGAGCTAAGATTGTGCTGGGACCTTGTGTGTTTCTGGTTTAATAAAAATTGTTTAGTAGTAAAGCTTAGTAGCTTTACTACTAAACAATTTTTAGTTCCTAGTGGAACTAGTGTTTGGTTTTTATTAATAGATACAATATAAAAGAAAGAAGAAACTATCGTTTTAATTTGATAAATAAATAAATAAGTTACCTAAGGCTCCTGTTCGTCAAAACAAAGGTCAAAGACACTAGGAATGTGTCTGTGTGTTCCGAATATGTCACTAAATAGCTATTAATTTAACCAATGTCCGGTACAACGAAAGGCAAATAGAGGAGACTGCCCACATATGGCTGACAGATTGGCGATCATTGTATTTAGCAGACAGTTGAGACAATAAGATGCTGTTGTCCATATATAGGGTCAAACTAAATTACATGGCGAAACTGTCTGACCTAAACTAGAATCAAAAGCAAACCCATCTCAAATAAAAAGATAAAAAAAAAACTTCAGAGACAACAGCTTATTACGGAAATTTTGTTTTTTTTTTAACGTCATTAAATATCGTAACCCAACACGTCCCTGAAAGTTTCACCAACTGGCTAATTTAATTCGACACTATCCCTTTCACAACACCTACAGATAGGGATTGTTGGTCCTATTATTCTATGTGAACAACAAACTTCCTTATCAAGGTACAATAATTTCCTTTTAGCTCACTATGTAGCGGTAGCCCGAGAAAGTGCTAGGATGTACAGATCACTTGTATCTAACCAGGTGTACTATACGTAACACCACTTAGGTAGGTACTTATTTAGGGTGAGCTCACACCAAGACGTGATGCGATGCGACTCCCGTTATTTTTTTTAAATATAATTATAATAAGAGATTTATTATAAAAAAAACAGTTTAGGGTTCCAAAACATCACAAAAAAAAATATTAAAATTTATTGATACACGTTTCAAGTCCGTGTTTGAATCGAAGAAATTTAAAATACAAATCGAATTGGACCAACTTATGCAAACAGGAACCACAACCAAACAACTCACACAATAATAATGTTGAGAATAAGCAATTTTTTGTCTAAATTATGGATTTGATACAGCTAATAATGGGGGGTTTTTCTCAGCGATATCATTGTGTTTGTTGGTTCCTGTTTGCATAAGTAGGTCCAATTTTAAATGACAGACGGATAGACAGACATACACACGAGTTATCGTTATGATTTAAGGTTTAATTTTACGTTTGAACTTATAGAACTCTAAAAGGTGCGCGCCGCATCGCGCAGCGACGCGTTTCGGTGCGAGCTGACCCTTCCATTTACACTAAATTCATTGTTTCAGGCGTGGAGAAAGTACTTGTCTAAACGGCCCATTGTTTTGGCTAACTTTCTACTCCATCTAGACTCGTTTGTTGTCTATCTGCTTATCCGTAGTGCTTTTAATGGTCAGCTGTTACTGGGAATTAAATCAGTAAGGATTAGTATAATGAATGACTGACACAGATGTCAATTAAGTTTGTGACTCTTCTCATAAATCCTTCCGTTTAAAATTAAGAACTTAACTCAGGAACGCTTTGCTTTGTCAATTACTGTCAAACTTTTTACTCAATTATTTTTATTCCTATTTTCCTTTAGTTACATGTATATCTAATTATGTATGGGACTGAAAAATAGTGGGCAATCAAAATACAATCTTTCTATCAATTGTTTCCGCTCTTGTAAGACATCGACGACTTTAACAAAGACGACGCGACGCGACAGTCCGACAGAAATTATTCAATAATAGTGTGTGTGTGTGTGTGTGTATGTGTGTGTGTGTGTTGTGTAGTAGTAGTGTTGTGTTGTATGTGTTGCTGTAGTATTAAATCGCTGCCGCGTCGTCGCTCCTATCTATCTTGCCGAGCCTTAATCTTAGCCTTCTGTCAAGTCAAAACACCCAAGAATTTCGGGTCCCACATGACTCTCACATAACAGTAATAAATTCAGTTTAACTTAGATTTAAATCGAAATAGTTCCAGAGAATCTAAGACCATTTTAGTTTTGGGGGTCGGGTCCGAATTTCATGTTATTAATCGCCTGATAAACTAATAGCATGTGTCTAGTATGTGGGTTGACCACGATATGGCCTTCTAAGGAATCTGCTTGTCTTCGTATTATGCTAAGTTTATATCGAACACATAGTCTGTAAGCCAAATATTCTGCTCGCAAAATTCAATGAATTGTACACTTAATAGGAGACCTGACCTCAATTCCAGACTAAGTTTTGCATTTAACGACTGAACTGTAAAGTTGGTACAAGAATATATCTGGATACCAACAAGTTTTTTGTGGCATACATTAATCTTAATTTTGTTGTAAAAACACAATAAAATTAAGTTTTCAATAAATATTTTGACTATAATTTTTAACCGAAGAAAAAACTGAGGAGGTTCTCAAGTCGACGCGTATATTTTTTTTATCATTATCATCATCATATCAGACGTCAACTGCTGGAGATAGGCCTCCCCAAGCTTCGACCTGTCCTGTGCGTCCCGCATCTATCTGACACCCACGACCTTCACCAGGTCATCGGTCCACCTTGCGAGAGGCCTTCCAACGTCCTTCCGGTACGCAGTGACCATTATAGAACATTTGGACCCCATCGAACATCCATTTGTCGCCACTCCAGACGCTCAAGACAAGTGACATTGTGTCAGCGGTAGCGTGGCGAAGGCGATTGTTAAAACGTCAAAAATATAATATGGGATTGACAGACACTGTCGAAATGTCACGTGATAACATTTTGGCAACTTCGACAATCGTATTCGCTGATAGAATGGCACTTTGTCTAGCGATCAGCGAATACGGGATTGTATGCTGAAATGTTCTGATGCTCTAGACCAAGCAAGCGTCCTGCGAGCCAAGTATCCCGCCCAAAATTCTTCAGGTTACTAGAATCTTACTTTTGTTTTACTATTGACAGGTTCGCGTTACTCCGCAATCTCACCTGATAGCAAGTGATATATTATTTACTAGAATTATATGTTCTATCAAACCTAGCTTACTTACGCCAGATAAAACAACAAAAAACACGAGCCAACAGTCTCTAATAAAAAACTTAGGTACACAAACATCAAAGCTAACTACTAGATAAAGATATAATGTACAGATAGCAACATAAACCGGCTACATATTAGAGCACATTAGCTCGAATCCAAACTGTCGTAAATATTTATAATATCCATAACCTAATGTTTCGCAAGCGATATCAATCGGATACAGTTTGTGATAGATGTTTCGTAACTTCGTTAGCCGTATATGATCTCGAAAGCCAAAAAGCAGTGTCTCAAAAATTTCTAAATTCTGTTATATTTGTATATCTGTATATTTGACCAAAAATACGTTGAATTTGTGGCTTGGCGTGGGGCGTACGCTGCGCGCTGATGAGTTGCCCTGGCGTTCAAAAGTGATGTGTTTTTTTTTATAAAATCCCTTTTTTCTCAAAAATTACTTTTACTTATCGATATCAATATGCATAAAATTCATGCGTTAGGTACTGACTGATTCAGTGACAGTGACTGACAGACAACGCACAGCCGAAACTGCTGGTCGTAGAAATCTGAAATTTGGCATGTAGGTTCCTTGGGGAGTGTAGGGGAGCACTAAGAGGATTTCCCGAAATTCCTATGGGAACGAGAGAAAAAACGGGATATGCACGTACAAGGTCGCGGGCAAAAGTTAGTCAATAATATAAGCTCTAAGCTCCTAGTAATAAAACGCTTATATTTGACGGCTCCCTTTCAAGACTCACTCAAATAATTCTCGAGAGGCTTATTTTATTAGAAAACCGTTTCAGATCGTCAAATGTTGACGAAATTCTTACGATTTGAAATTTTGTTCTCAAGCACCATTTTGAAAATGAAAATGATTTATTAATGAGGGCCTGAACAAACATAGGCGCTCAAAGTAGCGTTTGTAACGAACCTACTCCTAGAACACACTGATATCCACAGTATTATAAAAAAAACGGCTAAGTGCGAGTTGGACTCACGCACGAAGGGGACCGTAGTATAAACCTTAATTTTGATTATTTGTTGTTATAGCGTTGCCGTTGTATTTCTATTGCTAGAAATGCACGATCAGTGAAAATTTCAACTGTCTACCTATTAGTTCTTGAGATACAGCCCGCTGAGAGACAGACGGACGGACGGATGGACGGACGGACAGCAGAGGCATAGTGATAGGGTTCCGTTGGTTACCCATTGGGTACGGAACCCTAAAACCGGCCAAGTGCGAGTCGGACTAGCCCACCGAGGCTTCCGTACAAATTTGTAGCCACAAATTACTTTAAATAAAGACTATTTTTATACCCAATACCCAATACTATCCTGCCATTGTAAAATATGGTTTGTGACAAGATACTTTAGCTCATTATGCAAACGTTACGTGGTATGGCGCATAAAGCGACTAAAAAGTTCGAAACAAGTCACTTTTCAAGCAGTCTGATGCAGTTCAATCACTGATCTGATGCCACCAACTGCAATTTTTTGTTTTTTGACCAAGTAATTTTTTTTATTTCCCACATTTTAGTGAGTTACTTTTTTGGAATCGTCTCCTCGACCCTTTTATCTTGATACCCCACTCGATAGGTTTTGAAAACTATTTTTTTTAAGGCGCAATTTGGCTCCATTTTAATTTTTATATACCCAGTGTCACTCTCACAATCAAGACGAACCTATCGACACCTCTCAAGCTAAAATCCATCGAGCCGTTCAGGCCGTAGAGCGTGCCAAAACCGCGGCTCTGGAATGCAAAGGGCACTAGGAGGAACACGGTCTATGGGTTTTAGTCAGTAAGAGTCTGAAACTCCCTTCTGCTTCGCCCAGAGCAGGAGGAGTCATTTGATGATTTCCCATCGATAAAAGAGCGTGCCAAACAATTATTATAAATACAAACATACTCTCGAAAAACATAACCCTCCTTCTGGCGCAGTCGGGTAAATAGCTCATCATCGTTACAGCAGAATAGGTCCACTGGCTGAATATAGGCCAATAGTCGCCAAACCGTCGGGTCCAATGCGTCTCGCATGCAGCTGACTCCCGGAGCCTTCACCTGGTGAAGCTCATATCGTGTTAAAACGAGAGTCATTCACCAAAATGCCAGTAGATCTGACAGCCTTATTTTTTTTTTCATCATCATCATATCAGCCGAAAGACGTCCACTGCTGGACATAGGCCTCCCCCAAGCGTCGCCACAACGACCGGCCCTGCGCGTCTCGCATCCATCGGCTACCCGCGACCTTCACCAGGTCATCGGTCCACCTTGTGGGAGGCCTTCCAACGTTGCGTCTTTTGGTATGCGGTCGCCACTCTAGATTTTTTTTTTAAGTATTCAAAATCATCAAACGACTCCTCCCGCTCTGGGCGGAGCGGAAAGAGTGTCAGACTCTTACTGACTAAAACCCATCCGTGTTCCTCCTAGTGCCCTTTGCGTTCCAGGGCCGCGGTGACTCTTTCGAACAAATTCCGCAACCCATTTGGCAGAAAGAGATGCATTTGATCTGGGTTCTGGGATGTGTGTGCGCGCGTGTGTGTATGTGTTCAGGTCTGTCTAGTAGTAGTCGGTCTATTTCCTAAAGCATATATTTAGTCTAGACAAATGTGCTCCATCGCCAACGACGTCATAGCTTTCATCAGGTAATATTGCAGTCAAACGTGACCAGCTCAATAATAAAAGAAAATGCCACCTCTTAAGGACGCCATGCCATTTTAACGTGGGCGTACTATTGTGTGTCTATGTCACTTCCAGACCATTCCTCGATAACTTAGGTTAGGTAGCCTCTAAGATATCCTGTGACATGACACGGGTGCCATTACAAAATCAAATATCCTGAACAAATATCTTCGGATGTTAGAGTATATGGATCTTGTCCACGAGTCCTTAGAGATTTACTATCATTTTTAAATGTATCTTTCAACTAGGTTCACTTTTATCATCACATTATTTGTCATAAAGAGGGAAGGAGATTATGTGTTTCAAACGCCTCTGAAGTTCGTTGTGGGATTAAAAACAGTTGAATTGTTTCTCCTGAACTCGACACAAATTCTGATTCTAATTTTCAGAAGTCGGAGAGATTGCTAATTAGTGTGGCGAGCTTATCCCAACCAAGGATCACTTGCGGATTTTTGCTTGATTAAATTACTCTGCTCAGAAAAGAACCATCAAATATACATATAGAGTTCAATCAGGCATACAGTACAAGTTTCTAATTTATTTGTTTAGTTTTTAGGGTTCCGAAAAAAAAAGGAACCCTTATAGGATCACTCGGGTGTCTGTCTGTCTGTCTGTCTGTCTGTCTGTCCGTCTGTCACAGCCAGTTTTCTCCGGATCCACTAGACCGATTCCGTTGAAATTTGGTACACAATTATGGACTTCTATGACCCAAACACGGACGCGTTACGTAAATTATTAAATTTTTAGTATGGGGGTCACTTTTGGGGGTCAAACTAGAAAATTAAAAAAAAAAGTTTTTTGAACAATATCGTGTGACATATCAAATGAAAGGGCTTACTGTGAGGGTTTTAATTATATTTTTTTCATAATTTTAAAATAAATGGTTTTGAAGTTATTCAAGAAATTAGACGAAAAATGACCATTCCCCCCCCTTATCTCCGAAACTACTGAGCCTAAAATTTTGAAAAAAAATGGAGATAATAGATCTTTACCCAAAGATTACAGGAAAACCTATTAGAAGTCTGTAGTGTTAAAATAACATGTAAAAAAAAATTCGTTCGGAACCCTTTGCACGCGAGTTCGACTCGCATTTGGCCAGTTTTTAACTAACAAGCAAACAAGTTGCAAGTAAAACTTTCGTTAATAACTAAACAAATAAAGTAGAAACTGTTTTTTTTTTTGTAGTTTTCAGGCATTTTTTTAACTACAGTCGCTAGCGAGTATAGATTGATAAAACTCGTGGTAGACGTACAGGAAACCACAATTTGTGATATTTATACCTTCCAGTTTTTGCTACCTACATTGATTTTGTAATATTGGCAGTTTCTCAAGTTTTTGCAAACTTGGTACTATGATTTCGTAATTTAATTTGTATAATCCTGTCAGTTCCTCTCACAAACTGGCTCCATATCCAACAGACGTAATCAAGGTGTCAAAACGTAAAATGTATAACAATCGATTAAATAAAATTCACAATTATAATTCGGTGGCAAAAAACCGGATTAAACTGGGCTATGAACTAGTTCGGACTGGTTTTGGTCTGAAAATGACAGATTGGCATTGCCATCGCCATCTTGGTCTTTTTTCTTCAAGTTTATAACGGGAATTTGGCCCAGGGGCGTTTATTTTAAACCTGTGTTTACAACTACATATAATTAATTATGTGCACAAATAATTTATTGTTGGTTTATAAGACTTACATGAGCATACGTAAAAATAACAAGCTGTAAGAAATATGCATAATTTCTTTCTGGGTATAAATAAAACTGTAACTGAGTTAAGCAGGTTCAATATTTACTTATCAAATACTATTCAATTCAAACAAACAAACAAATCTTTCTTCTTTATAACATTAGTGTAGAAGAGCAAAAACAATTCGCTGTATGCCTCTATCTGTCTCTCCGCTTATTTCTTCTAAATCACGCAACGCATTTTGGTACAATGTAAAGACCTATAGACGCTGAGGTTTGTGTATAATTTGCACTCGTGCGAAGCCAGGATAGATCGCTAGTAATATTACAAATGCTAAAGAAAATCTGTCTGAACAAATTTTGATGAATTAGTTGCAACTTATCCTATTTCTTGCGTTTTTGCTCGAAAGTACCTCAGTGGGGATGATTCCTAAGTAAAAAAATAATGATTGTTTTAAGTCCGACAGTTAGATTATCAAAATCAAAAGTCGTTTATTCAAATTAGGCTGAGAGCCAGCACTTTTTGAACGTCAAGTTTTACAAAAGACAGTCCCCCAAAACGCCCGCCCGTCACCACTTCCTAGTGTTTTAGCTGTGGAGAAGAAGTGGCCAACAAACTCCCCAGCAACACATATCAAAAAGTATTGGACACGTATTTTTTTTGCAAATCAATAAAAAAAACCAAAGATAAAACGCATCAAAGATCAGAAGTGGGGACTGGTGACGTCACTTGTTTGTAAAAAGTGTACTTACAAGCGACGTCACAAGAATTTTCACGCACTGTATCGCCTTAATTTTTTGTTTACGTGAAAAAACAAAAATGACGTGTTCAATATTTTTTGGGAATCTATTTGACGGATTAATTTGTTTTTTTACGTAAATTACCGTATTGGGATGTATCCCAAGAGAGCAACTTTCACGACGCAAAGGCAAAATAGCTGTGAAGAGTTTTCAAAAAAGTAATCTAAGATTTTCCTATCTAGTCATCAAAGAATTAAATCCCATAACTAATAAACTTAATTTTAATTTTTGAATTTGTTTTTCTGATTTTTGACAATTTTAATTCCGATCATTTTGATTTTTATTTTTAGTGACATTGTTTTAATGTTTAGTTATGATTATGATTTTAATCATTGAAGTAATTTCCAACAATCTAAGAGTCTAATTTATTCACAATGTTTAATATTAATTTTGATCTATTATTATTATTATTTTATCTATTAGTAATTGCTTGATATTATTTTTAAATACCTCTTTTTTTTAATTTGTATCCATAATGGGGAATGCACTGGCTCCTGTAATACAGTTTAAAACTAGCTCAGGAGCCAGGGAATTTCATATAAATTGTGCTTGAAACTGGGGGGCTACTCTCTAACGAAATCCGTAGTTTCGGGCTTAGTTGAGGGCGGGCGTATTCTACTCCGTATCACCTACAGACTTACGATTAATCCCGAACCCAAACTGAGAATGAATGACAACACGATTTCACAGTAACTGTCAAATCGTGTTATCATTAGTTCTCAGTGGTTAGGTGATACGGAGTAGTAAATGCCCGCCCGCAACTAAGCCCGAAACTACGGATTTCGTTAGAGAGTAGCCCCCCTGATACAATAAAGAATTTATGAATGTTATTATAACTTTGGAGAAAAATCCTCAAAATTGGTATTCCCTTTTTCCCATGCAAAATTAATTGTAACACCATTCATCCCACATACACCCTATAAAACATTGATTTTAAGCCCGTCAGCCACACAAACGGGTTTAAAATCAATATTGAGCCTCGAAAAGGGTTTAAGATCAATGTTTTGTGTGAGTGTGGAAAATGTACGACTACCTGCAAACCCGGGATTGGACTAATGAAGGAAGCTTGTCTTGTTTGTCAGCGGTTTCGGAGCCTTTTCAGGGGTTCGTGAACTGAAATTCAGGCATTTGAGTGTCTTTTATGCGCCGCGTTCAACGTTACGTGTCAAAGCATTGGCAACGCAGAATCCAATGAAGATTTTGTTCTTTTTAGGGTTCCGAACAAAAAACGGAACCCTTATAGTATCACTCGGGTGTCTGTCTGTCTGTCCGTCTGTCACAGCCAGTTTTCTCCGGTGCCACTGGACCGATTCTGTTGAAATTTGCTACACATATGAACTTCTGTGACCCAAACATGAACGCGTTACGTAAATTATTAAATTTTTAGTATGGGGGTCACTTTTGGGGGTCAAACTAGAAAATTAAAAGAAAAGTTTTTTGAAAAATATTGTGGGACATATCAAATGAATACATTGTTTTGAAGTTATTCAAGAATTTAGACGAAAAATTACCATTCCCCCATTATATCCGAAACTACTGAACCTAAAATTGTGATAAAAAGGGAGACAATAGATCTTTACCTACAGATTACAGGAAAACTATAAGAAGGCTATAGTGTTAAAATAACATGTTAAAAAAAAATGACGCGAGTCCGACTCACACTTGGCCAGTTTCTTTTTGTGAAGGAAATTAAAAAGAGTTATGAATATAAATGTGGATCTAGGTGATGGATGGAGAGGGAGAGGAAGGCCAAAGAAAAGATGTATGGATTGTGTGAGGAGCGATATGAAAGAAAAAGGAGTTAGTGATAGCGTGACGGCTGATAGGCCAGAATGGAAGAAAAAAATCTGTTGTACTTATATTGTTGTGGTCTCGAACGGGGCCATTTTGGCATGAAACTTGCTTTAATATTTCTACACCGGCCACGGTAGTGTATGTGAAACTGTATAATTAATAAGATCTTAATTAATAAGGTCTTAATCTGGGAGTCTTTAAGACAAGAGTGAATAGGTTGCTTCTAGGCAAACGTGCTCCATCTTCGACCGCATCATCGCTTACCATCAGGTGAGATTGTGGTCAAACGTATGCCTATTAATAGTAAAAAAAAAACCATATACTCAGAAATAAATTATCTTATCCAAGTAACATGGGATTAGGGCAGGAAGATGATTTTTGAAGGAAATCAAATTAAACTCGCTGGTATCTACTTCTACTTGTTTCTTCATATCGAAAAATTTAAACTTCCTGATACCTGGGTTCTTACCCATAGAATATTACCTATTCGTAGTTGTAAATCCAAGTTTATGCAATTTTCTTTTAACCGACTTCCAAAAAGGGAGGAGGTTCTCAATTCGTTGAGTATTTTTTTTTGGATTTTTTATAATTGTACACCGATTACTCCGAGGTTTCTGTGATTCTTTTTTAGTTCGATGCGGTATACTTGCCATTTGGTCCCGTAAAAATTTGATTCATGTGATTCAGAAGACTCTATTTTATGAGCTTTTTTGCTTATTTCAATTTCTGCGTAGACGAAGACGTCGTCCATGTATCTCATCAGTTAAAAGTGAAAAATAAAAAACTTTAAAAAAAAAAATATAACCGACTTCCAAACAAAACACTACAAAGTATAAAATAACCTTAATTTCGGAAGTCGGTGTTTTTGATTTTATTTCTTTGTTTTTAACACCGGCTTCCGAAATAAAGTTTATTTTTTTGTAAAAAAAAGTTTTTTTGATTTGTTGAATGTGATACTTCCTCACTGTTTCTCGGAATCACCCACAGCAGAGACTTGAGACTTTCATTAGATTATTTACCTTAACAACCTCAACAACAACAAATAACAACAACAACCAATTTTCAACCTCTCGAATATTAAATTTACGCGGCAGTTACTATTACTAACTCCATTACATAGTAAGGGATTTATTGTAGAAAATTAAATGATGAAGTGGCTCCTAAGGGAAGAACCGCAGTTTATTTATTCATTTTGATAGATTGCGGTACGCTATACATATTTAATTTGTGATCGCGAACAAACTAGGCCAGTGTTGAGTTTTCGATGTGAGTGCCTCCGCTAAGCAATTTTAATACATAAAGCTGAAGAGTTTGTTTGTTTGCTTGAACGCGCTAATCTCAGGAACGACTGATCCGATTTGAAAAATTCGTTCAGCGTTAGATAGCCTATTTATCGAGGAAGGCTATAGGATATATATATCATTACGCTAAGACTAATAGGAGCGGAGCAGTAATGAAAATTGTGACGCAGACGAAGTTGCGCGGGTCGACTAGTTATCTATACTTGTATACTAATACTAGCAAACAAACAAACAAACAAACTCTTCAGCTTTATATATTAGTATAGAATATAGATATAAAGCTGAAGAGTTCGTTTGTTTGCTTGAACGCGCTAATCTCAGGAACCACTGGTCCGATTTGAAAAATTCTTTCAGTGTTAGGTAGCCCATTTATCGAGGATGTATCATTACGCTAAGACCAATAGGAGCGGAGCAGACGAAGTTGCGCGGGTCAACTAGTTTACTTCATAAAAAGAAAACAGTGAAAAAATGCGAGTGTCTCTCTTTAATAGGTATAACATTTTAAACATGTTTTAGGCTTTTTCAACAGTCATATAATTTACCAGATTTTGCCCGCGACTTCGTTCGCGTATAAATTTCCCGTTTTTTCCCGTTCCCGTAGGAATTTCGGGAAATCCTCTCTTATTGCAACACTACATTCCCCAAGGAACCTACATGCCAAATTTCAGCTTTCTACGACTAATTGTTTCGGTTGTGCGTTGTCTGTCAGTCACTCAATTAGTCAGTAACGGAATAATTTGATATATATTGAGATTAACTGAAGAATAATACGGCTGTTAGAAATAATTATTTTCGACTAGCGTCTGCCCGTGGCTTCGCCCGCTTGCATAACGGAAATTATCCCAAGAGAACATACCTACTCTCGGGGTAAAAAGTATGTGCTATTCCAAACTATAAATCTATCTCTGTACCAAATTTTACCCAAAGCCATTCAGCTGTTCTGGCGTAACTGAGTTACAAACATCCATTCATCCATTGTTCCATACTTTTGCATTTATAATTGTAGTAACACTCAAAACGTATTTCCTGTCCAGCCGCCATTTTTAGGGTTCCGTATCCAAATGGCAAAAAACGGAACCCTTAGGGATTCGTCATTTCTGTCTGTCCGTTCGTATCTCACAGCCACTTTATTCCGAAACTATAAGAACTGTTTAAACTTTTTAATAAATTTTGGGGTTCCCCATACCTATATATATACCTAGAACTGAAATAAAAAAAAAAATCATCAAACCCATACGTGTGTGTATCTATGGATAGGCCTTCAAAAATGATATTGAGGTTTCTAATATCATTTTTTTTTTTCTAAACTGAATAGTTTGCGCGAGAGCCACTTCCAAAGTGGTAAAATGTGTCCACCCCCCCCCCCTGTAACTTCTAAAATAAGAGAATGACAAAACTAAAAAAAAAATATGATGAACATTACCATGCAAACTCCACCGAAAATTGGATTGAACGAGATCTAGTATGTAGTTTTTTTTAATACGTCATAAATCGTAAACCGCAATTTACCTTTCATTCAATCAACTCAAATATTAAAAAAATAATAATTTCATAAACATAAACCTTAAACCATTATTTTCTAATAATAAATCTGTAATAGGTGCCTAAGTAATTAATAATTATAAAGTTACAACGAACTACAAGAACTTTTATATTATGTTACTTGCTGCTACGGAACCCTTCATGGCGATTGCGACTCGCAGTTGGTCGCTTTTTTTTCCTCAATTTATCATTCATAAGCTAATCCTTCATTACCTTATGTAAGAGTCTGTATGTGTACGGCTTTTGAGCATGATTAAATAAGACAGGTATGCTTTTATCTTATCTCTGTACGCGCGGGTAAGGAGGATCAAAATAAACATTCACTTCATTCACTCACACTTCCGGATACCCAAACGACCTTTTCAAAACCGTGTCACTAAAAAAAACAATTCATCAAGTTCCGAATTGGCGCCAAAATTACCATAACTTGGCATAACCACATAAAAACTCAACAAGCAATCATTTGCAATCAAAATCGAATAAATCATGAATTAATAGAGTTGCTATATAATCAATCAACTGAGTGAATAAAATCTTACATAATAACTAAGTACTTGTAACTGTGGGGAACTGAATGAGACTTACATAATCTATATCTATGCTAATATATAAAGCTGAAGAGTTTGTTTGCTTGAACGCGCTAATCTCAGGAACTGCTGGTCCGATTTGAAAAATTGTTGCAGTGTTAGATAGCCCATTTATCGAGGAAGGCTATTATATCATCACGCTAAGACGATATTAAGAAGAAGCGGGGCAGTAATAACAAATGTGATGCAAACGTCGTTGCGCGAGTCAGCTCGGTCGGTTCAAATCGGTCCAGTAGTCCCTAAGATTAGCGCGTTCAAGCAAGCAAACAAACTCTTCAGCTTTATATATTAACTAGTGGACGTCACGCGGTTTCACCCGCGTAGTTCCCGTTCCCATGGGAATACGGGGATAATATATAGCCTATGTTACTCCCTGATAATGTAGCTATCCAATGCTAAAACAATTTTTCAAATCGGTCCAGTAGTTTCGGAGCCTATTCAATTCAAACAAACAAACAAACAAACATACAAACAAATCTTTCCTCTTTATAATATTAGTGTAGATATAGATTCTTCCGTTACTGACTGATTGAGTGACTGACAGACAACGCACAGCCGAAACCACTGGTCGTAGAAAGCTGAAATTTGGCATGAAGCTTCCCTACACGTCGTGGAGGAGCACTAAGAGAGGATTTCCCTAAATTCCTACGGGAAAAAACGGGATACGCGCGTACGAAGTCGCGGGTGAAAGCTAGTGAATATATAACTGCTAATCAAAATAGCGATATTACATAAGACCGATTAAATAATTAAAATGTGAGACAAGAGTGACATTGTTAAATCCGCTGCACTGCCCGGTTTGTCGGCAGAATTTATAATTTTTGGGGCAGTGAATAAAATTTGCAAATGGATAATTTATCAAAGCAAATATGGTAGTGTTTATCTGCCCATAGGGCTACATTAAAATCGAATTAGGAAATATGTATTCAAGTTTGAATTTATGTTGTACCGGAAGTAGAAACCTTTTTAACCGACTTCCAAAAAAGGAGGAGGTTCTCAACTCGGTGGGTATTTTTTTTATGTATGTCCACCGATTACTCTGAGGTTTCTGATCCGATTTCCATGATCTTTTTTAGTTCGATGCAGTATACTTGCCATTTGGTCCCATAAAAATTTGATTCGGTTTGGTTAGGTAGTTTTTATTTTATGAGCAGTTTTGCTTCTTTCAATTTCTGCTTTGACGAAGACGTCGTCCAAGTATCACCACTTAAAAATGAAAACTAAACATTTTTTTACAAAAAAAAGTAACCGAATTCCAAACAAAACACTACAAAGAATAAAATAACCTTAATTTCGGAAGTCGGTGTTAAAAAAACAAAGAAACAAAATCAAAAACACCGACTTCCGAAATTAAGGTTATTTTATCCTTTGTAGTGTTTTGTTTGGAAGTCGGTTATATTTTTTTTTTTGCATAATATTTTAAATTGAACCTAATGAGGGCTAAAGAGTTTGAATCCGCCGCTAGAGGCGCTAGTGTAGCGTGAGGTTTTTGATATGTCAAATTTCACTGTTGGTTGGCTATTGATAAGAGCTTTTTTCCTAATTTGTTTTGTTTTTTTTTTGGTGAATATTTTACTAAATAAAACAGCCTGACTATGGCAGATTAAGTTACGGTTCTCCCAACCACTGCATTAAACTTTTTTTTTTGTCGGAAATATGTAGATTATGTCCTTCTTTTTTTTTCATAATGATGAATCCACGAAACACTGCGACACTATCTTTATCTCTCTTTTTCTTGTTGTTCTTTATCTTTTTCTTGTTTTTGTTTCTTTAAATCGCACGTTAAATGCGTCATAAATTATTTTCCTTCTAACTTTGTTCACATGCGCGTTATAACAACTTTAATGCTATGATTAAGAACCTTACGCGAAAGTGGCGCCAACTGGTGAGTACAAAAACGGTAGCCCTCATTATTATCAACTTATCCGTTTCCAGACACAACGGATGGAGCTGAATACCAGTATTTTACCACCTACCAGACCATCAGGTCTTTACCTAGTAACTAGCATGTTGATACTATCAACCAGTATCAACATGAAAACTCTAGGTAAAATGGTGGATTCTCAGTCCCCCTCCACTCAGACGATGCGGGAATGCCGCTGGGTCGTTTTAGTGGGTATATCAGGTCAGCCCGGGGAGTCCCACATAGCCCCCCATTCCCCCAATGAGAGGGTATGCGTAATGCATTTTTTCCCAGCGCAAAAAAAAAATGGTGGATTTCCCATGAATCCTGGTTGGCTGGAAAGTCTGACAACCAGGTGTTCGACTTACGTACTTTTGACTGACGGCTGTCATAAGCCCTATGTACAAATGACAACCGAGCTCAACAGTACATGTTTTCCGAAGCACTGAAGGGTTTCTGTGGATGGTGACCCATCCACGGACTGACCTCGGCAAGTGTTGCTTAACCTTAAAGATTGACCCCCTGCAGCTGTTGTTACTAAGTCAATAAGCCGCTAAACCCAGAAAATGAATTTATACATTATTTAAGCTGTACTAGCTCGGTTACTGATAATAGACCAAGTCAGATCAAACAAAAACCTCAAACCTTAAAAAATCCTAAGTAAAACGCTTACAAAAATCAGTAACTGTACAGTTAGCAATGTAATTAAGTTAAAATATCGCGGTGTCGCGTGCGGGTAGTCGTTAAAACGTCGGCTGTACCCCGTTACACACGATCATAGATGTCGAGTACTGGCGGGTACAGAAGTCGTTACAATAAATATTTAGTCTGGGTTGGTTTTGAGAGATCAGCTGTTTTCTAAACGAAATGGATACTAGGAGCTGCTAATTTTTAAAAGGCTTTTGCGTTTTCACTAATGATCTACATCTATATATCTATCTATACTAATATATAAAGCTGAAGTTTGTTTGCCTGAACGAGCTAATCTCAGGAACTACTGGTCCGATTTGGAAAATTCTTTCAGTGTTAGATAGCCCATTTATCGAGGAAGGCTATAGGCTATATATCATCACGCTTCTAATATATAAAGCTGAAGAGTTTGTTTGTTTGCTTGCTTGCACGCGCTTATCTCTGGAACTACTGGTCTGATTTGAAAAATTCTTTCAGTGTTAGATAGCCCATTTATCGACGAAGGCTATATATTATCACGCTTAGACCAATAGGAGCGCTAAGACGAGAAGCTAAGAAGCGGAGCAGATGAAGTTGCGTGGGTCATCTAGTTAACTGATAAAGCACGTTGGTGCTCAACGAATAAAATGAATCCTCGATGAGCGCTAGTTTCGAAATACTAATGTATAAATTTTGACACATCCTACGCCTACTACAGAATACTACAATACAAAGCTAACAATGGAAAACCATTAACTCCCTAAGACACAGGCGCTGATTATTTTGGGAACCACTCATATTTTATTTTGTTAAGATACAAAAATATGATGTTAACGATATTAATTTTATGTCAACCATGGTTATGAAAAGGCTTGAAAAAATCCATATTAATATTATAATGCGAACGTGACTCTGCAACTATGAAACGTGCCCTGCTGGGCATAGAAATCCTCCAAGCGACGCGACATTAATCGTTCCGGTGGTAGTCGCATCCATACGCACCCCTATGCGGAACACCACTTTGGAGAACATTATGGTCATCAGTCCACCTTGCAGGAAGGCTTCAGGCGCTGCGTCTTCCGATACGTCACTTTTGTAAGTATTACAACAAAGCCTATACGTGCATGTTTTCCACTCACGACAGTAAACCCTCTCTTAATGTCAAATTACTTTAGTGAACGGCAAAAAACTTAGCGTTGAGGAAGCGTGATAAAAACATTAACATAAGTCCTTTTCTTCTGTGAGTAAACCCCATTTGATAATTTACTTTTGGTTTTTGGTCTTTTGGATAACCGCGACTTTTGAGGCATGTTCGTTACGGCTAGAGTCTGGAGAAGTCATTTGTCAAAGACATCCCGTTAAATAAACTAAAGACTTTGGTTAACAAAAGGCTAAATGATTTTTAGGGTTTTGAAAAAAATAACGGAACCCTTATAGGAGCACTGGGGTGTCTGTCTGTCTGTCTGTCCGTCTGTCACAGCCAGTTTTCTCCGGATCCACTAGACCGATTATGTTGAAATTTGGTACACATATGGACTTCTATGACCCAAACACGGACGCGTTACGTAAATCATTATAATTTTAGTATGAGGGTCACTTTTGGGGGTCAAACTAGAGTTTTTTGAAAAAGTTTTTTGAGCAATATCGTGTGGCATATCAAATGAAAGGGCTTACTGTGAGGGTTTTAATTATATTTTTTTCATAATTTTATAATAAAAAGTTATTCAAGAAATTAGACGAAAAGTGACCATTCCCCCCCTTATCTCCGAAACTACTAAGCCTAAAATTTTGAAACAAATGGAGATAATAGATCTTTACCTAAAGATTACAGGAAAACTATTAGAAGTCTGTAGTGTTAAAATAACATGTTAAAAAAAATAAATTCGTTCGGATCCCTTTGCACGCGAGTCCGACTCATGAACATGAACGAAATTTTAATTTCATTTGCATCCTTTATAATTGCTGTGTGCTCAACAGCAACACATGCAGCCAGGTATGTTTTTCTTCAAAGCGGCGCATATAGTAAACAAGATATGATAACTTTACAAGTTAGAGGTTAAAACTTAGTACTTCCTCTTATCAACTATAACTTACCTTCCCGCAGAAAACTTCAGGGTAAAGTCCACAAAACATTAACATAACTGAAAAGTGCTAGCATAACTTTCACTAATGTTTAAAAATATAACTTTCGCATTGCGGTATATCGTAATGTCGGAGTATGCTACTAAACTAGAAGCCTGAGCACACAAGATATTTTCAGAGCTTTTTAAATGGCCACTGAAACCTCGCAAACTCTGAATAATGTGTTTTTCTTTCTGAAAAATGATGTCTATCAAACATAAGTGTGGATGACCTAGTGAGTTAAGCTAGTGTCTTGCACACACATGGATGACCTAGTGAGTTAAGGTAAAGCAAAGACGAGAAGAGAGTATCCTGATGGCGATAACCTGGGGGTCTTTAAGTCAAGAGTGAACTAACGTTATTTTTAGGCAACTTGTGTGCTCCATCGTCGATTACATTATCGATCCATCAGGTGAAGTAATAGTCAAACGTGAGCATATTAATAACAATACAAACACAGGAATGGCCGCAGTGTATATTTAAGATTATAGAATCTCATGAATATTTGTAAAAAAATAAGGTTTGAAGTCATTAGGATAAACAATAGCGTTTGGTAACTTCAAAGACATTAAGGTTTATTCTTAAAAACAGGATACTAACACAGCAAATAACTCGACACCGTCGAACGGCAATTAAGTGCGAAATTGGTACTCCGACGCCAGATGTGCCCAATTTATAATAAGCTTTGGAATTTGGCATCGAATAGTGTAAATTGGCATGAACACAGACAAAACAGATTCCAAATTATTATGATGAGTAGTACACTAAAACCCCATTTCATAACACCCTAGTTTCAGTTTCTGCCATGGTACAAAAGATTTTCTGATTCGATACTTAGTCAAGTGCAGTCCAGATCCACAGTCATCAGTAGCTGGTTGTAGCAGACAAGCAGTCACTCCATGTAATGTTCTGGTATTCCAATCCCAAAATAGTTGGTAAAATCTGTATAAGCTTCCAGGTGTATTTAAAAAATAAAATAAAGTAAAAGTGTACTGTCCTCGACAGTACAACCAGTAGAATTGTCACTACAATCACGCTATCTTCACATTGCGGTGGCGGGGTGTCGTGATAGCCCTCATATTGTTATGATTTTCAACTAGACTGTACTTGCAACACGAGTTTAACTATTTTGGCAGTAAGTGTACTTAGAGTTGCGAGGCTTCTGGATAAAGACGGAAACAATTAAGCTGTTAGGATGCGATTGCCGTATATTGTCGGCCGGTGCCGTAAAAGAATAATACTATCCCATCACTTCCCGTGGGTGTCGTTGGGTGTCGTAAGAGGCGACTAAGGGACTCACCAGAGAATGGGCAGCAGCGTTCTCTGTAAAACGCAACACCTTACACTGCGATCGCCAACCCGCCTGCCAAACGTGGCGATTATGGCAACCCCCCCCCCCCCCCCCCCCCGTTTGGGGGAGGCCTATGTCCAGCAGTGGACGTCATTCGGCTCCATATGATGATACGTGTCCGGCAAAATTAGACGATGTCCGGCTTTAAGTGTCACTCTGATTTTCACTGATAATCGCACAGTAAATACGATTTATTTTATTTCATTACAGGCTAAATAAAACAGTTTTATGTTGACGAGTCAAAAAACCAGGATTAACTTACTATAATACTACTGAATAATCACACAAAAACCCCTACAGGATAAGTGGTCCGGCCTTTTTATCCAGTTTATCCAAAAGTCTGGATAAATTGGCTTGTCTGCTTTCCAGTTTTAAGATCTGGCAGCCCTAAGTGTACTTGTGATAACAGATGTCATTCGTGTTATTGTCGCTGTGCTCGAGTGTACTGCACGAAGGCTGTACGTCTACCATGAGTTTTATCAATCTACACTCGCTAGCGACTGTAGTAAAAAAAATCTATGAAAACATTCAAAAAATAAGTTATTTTTTTAGTTGGCAACTAAAGTTTTACTTGCAACTTGCTTGCTTGTTAGTTAACAACTTAAACAAATAAATTAGAAACTTGTTTTTTTTTAAGTTTTGGCGCAGTGGTGGAGCGATCGACTGCTGTGCTGCGTGTCGCAGGTTCGATTCCCGCACGGAACAAATATTTGTATGGCCTACAGATAGTTGTTCCGGGTCTGGCTGTCTGTGTATGTGAAATTGTATGTTTGTAAACGCACCCACGATACAGGAGAAATTCCTAGTGTGGGGCAACGTTTTATAAAAAAAGTTGCTAATTGCCCATAATAGGTTGGTGTCTTGTTCTATGATCCCTAAGGATTTATGAGCACTCGCTCGTTTCCTGCCAATGAAAACGGCAACAATTCTTCTAAGGAAACTCTCTTGGAGCATTAACACAAATTTTTTTTTATTGGGACAAGCTCGCCACACGTACAACCACTGCAACTCCTGAAAGCCAGAATCAACAGTGGCGACCACCAGAAAAACGCCGAGCCAATGAAGCCCGACGATTCCCGGAGAAACGATTCAACTGTCTCGGATCCTGCAACGAATTTAATCAGAAAAGTACAGAGGAGTAGGAAAAAAAAATCCTTTTGTGTTAATGCTCAAAGAGTTTCCTTAGAAGAATTATTGCTGTTTTCATTGGCAGAAAACGAGCGAGTGCTCATAAATCCTGAGGGATCATAAAACAAGAGACAAGACACAAAAGGAAGTGAAAACCCGAGACAAGTTACCTACAAAACCCACTTCCGTACCATCAGTCCGGAAGCCATAGTCATACCATACAGTTCTACCTCCCATCCAACTTTAATGGAGCCAGGTAAAGCTGTATCAAATCTCCCGGAAATGTCTCTTTAGATCGATACAATGCATCTGAACGACATTGGAATCTAGACCTTACTGCCTACGTAATAGGTGTTGAGGTGATTTTTAGGCTGTACCCATACTTGGGTCAGAATCAGAATGCATCCGAACGGATTTCGATTGACATTGGGATTTAGACCTTACTACCTACGTAATAAGTGTTGAGATGAACTAAGGCTGCACCCTTAGTCGGGTCAGAACAATGACGTATTATATAGGTCAGAATGCATTTAAACGATATTTCGATTGACATTGGGATCTAAACCTTACTGCCTACGTAATAACTGTTAAGATGAATTTAGGCTGCGCCCGTATTTGGGAAGATAAGGTTGTTTGACAATAAGTGTCGGATTTAATAATAGGTTGCTTAGTAGTGTTCTGTAAGTGATTCGGAGTGCAAGGGCAGGTGTCGGATTTGAATAGATGCATGTATTTTGTGGGAGGTGCAATGTAGCTCACTTTGAATGAAATAATACATTCTTAACGTAATATTGAATTGAATAAAACAACTTCCAAAAGAAATTTTCAATTAAAAAAAAATGAAACGTGAAATAAAACTTAAATATTGAGTTCTTTGGGCATGGTTACATATGGCAAATAAGTTTTTGGTAGTCTTCAATATACTGAGAGATCAGCATAGAAACCAATTAAATATTGTAGGTATCTTGAGACACATATTGTAATGGTTCGAAGAATAGCAGGGCGTGACTGAACTCAAATAAAATCTAAAACAGATTTTTAAGCCAATTATTAAGGTCAAGGCCGACTTTACCCTTTCATTCCAAACGAATAGCGACTTACATCTCCTGAGCTATTAGAATCAATACCTCCTACAAATTAATTGCAGTTCACACATTCCCTTCACAGTAAATTAACCATACAAACAATAAAACAATAGACAAACTTACGTCACAAACATAACGCACGAAAAAAAATCCAAGATGGCGTTGACATTGCTCGTCCGCCATTACTCTAAACTTTCACTAGCGTCGAAAAACTATAATTACGGTGATTTGGACTTGCAACAAAGGTTATGGTGGTAACCATAAGTATTGTCTTTAAGCCATTAGGCGGTGTCCGGGTTGAAAGGTGACAGCTCGGCTAAGTTCGGAATACTTCGGATAGTGTGAGAATGTTCGCTATGCGTTTTTAAAAATGGAAACGTCAAGACGTATTGTTTTGATGGTGAATGTATAATTTGCGCTTGGCGAAAGTGTGTTTTTGAATGGCGTGTACGTTTTCTTTGCAGGGCAAAATATTATCGTTCAAATTACACTTAAAACAGATTGACAAACAGGCATTCCCAACTAATATTATAATTGCGAAAGTGTTCACATTTTTGTGGAACGCAATAAATATATTGAGTACGCTTAGGTACACGCCTTAATCGCTGAACTGATATTGATGAATTTTGGCCTGGAGACGGACAAAGGCTATTTTTTTGCAACAATCTATATGAACGCGAGTGAAGCCGCGGGCAAAAGCTAATAAATATTGTTAAACGGAAAGTTTGTAGATACTGCCTGAATCAAGTGTACTAAACGACCCTACAGAGGGCTTAGCACTAACACTAATATGAGTTCTTAGCACTAACACGTTTATATTTGACGTATCGTAATGTAACGTAAAATTTTACCATATCTACAATACTCGTTTCGCAAATAATATTTATTTGAATTAAATACTATATTCATATTTTTGAATGATATAAATTGTGTATGTCCCATAAAATTACAGTCCAAAATATTATGGGGTTGTAGTTTTTCACATCCAAAATTCACTTACATTAATACGTCAAAATATTCGTGCCAGGCCCTCATAAGTGCAGCTTTGCAGTAAGAAATATTATTCGATTTTGAACTACCATAAATATATTCAAATGAATTAACGTTAAAAGAGTTAACTTTATTCTAGCACCAACTTATTAATGCCCACTCAAATATACATCAATCACCTATTAACTGCAACAAAGGTCAGTGCAGACTATGTCGTAACATGCGGCGTTAATAAATCCGGACGAAATTATTCCCTTACCGAATGAAATTATATCAGGCATAACAGACGTAGCAAGGATTCAAAATGGCGGCAAACATGTGGGGATAAATCCGTGGGGATTATTATGGTAGTTGTAGATAGCAATACCTGTCAGAATCCACGGAACGGTCCGTATAACGACTCGACAATAAAATAAAATGAAGGAACTAAGAACTGAAAACATGTATTTATGTTTTCATCCCGAACAAAAGTCGTTAAAGTCAAATTTATGTTTCCTACCTGTATGGGAGAATGACCTTTAAAAGTGTACTTTTGCTTTGCTCTTGGGTTTTCTAACGCTTTTATATTAATCCACAAGGTCGCAATAGTTGCTAAGCGAGGGTTTCTGCGTTTAGATTCCCTGGACGAGAAAGGTTTTGTTTTGATTTTCCTTTGGGATTTTTTAAGGAACATTGCCTGATTAAAGAATTGCCCAGTTAAAAGCCTCATTTTTTACTGGGTAAATGTAGGAGTACTAAATACCTTTAAGTGCTTACCCTCTTCCTATGGAGTGAGACAATAAACGTGTTGACCTTACAGCTAGACCACCAACAGCTACAACTTATCATATCATCAGTGGTGTTCTGATATCTCTCTCAGAACATATCAACCTAAGTTGGACATGGTGGAGTCACATGTAGACACGTAAGAGACAAGCAGATCTTAGCTTCCAACCACCATGAGAAATCAACGAACGCAGGCGTTATGCCCAAAATCAACTGGTCCACGATCATTGTCATATACCTTGAGCCTTTTGGAAAATAATGAATTCATGTTAACTTCACTCCAAATCAGTTCACCTTGAAAAGCGACACATAAAGGTACAAAAGACTACAATGCATTGTTAATACCATTCCCAGAATTTGGTTCTCACATAATGTGGCAACAGGCTTGCGGTTACGCGCGCCGTAATGTGAATCGACCTTAAGCTGCGCTTGCGTCACATTGTGAACGAATTTGACATTAAAACACAAAATGTTCAGAGGTTATGTTACGTTCTAATGTGCCAAGGCTGTATTAAGTTTAGATTATAAGTAATGGCGTCGTTCTTTCTAAATTGCATCGGAGGTTGAAGAAGTGTGAAGATATTGGAGGTCGAAAGTTCGCAGATATGCAGTTTTAAGAAGGCTATTACATATTTTCTTGGATTTGATCGTTTGACTCAAGTTTTGATGTGTGATTATGGTTTATATTATATAGCCACAAATTTAGAATAATTTATGGCCAAGAAAGTTTGATTCTTTTTCTTGGGAGTGCTTTAAATAAATATTTCAATTTGTTTACGTAAATTAGTAAAAACCTTGTCTCTTCCAAGGATGTTTCATAAATTTTAATTTAGGCATCTTTTGATGCTTTGTTAAATCGAAGATATAATAATTTAATCATTAATAAAAATGTTTGTGGTACAACTGTATCTTCTACTTTGGAGTGCTTTATTCAATTTATTATGTTTCATACAGTAATACACCAAAAATAATTCCGTAAAACAAAGAGTTGCTGATAATTTTTCGTCCGAAATTATATTTTTTTTCTATGAAAATATAATCCAAATTAAAACAAAAAGTAACTAATAACTAAGGTTACTATGTTAACTTGCTTGAAAATTTTTGTCTATTTAAATGTAAAACAATATTTTTAAACAATTGTTGTATACAGCGCTACAATCACTATAAATCTCGGAAAACGCGGTCTGTAGCTTTAGTCCGGGCAAGCGCTCGATTTTGTAATAGCACCATTAATTCGGTGTCATGTCTTCGACCAGCGGTGCATCTTAAATCCTTATGTATGCTTATTAAATGCTATTTCACGAAATAATGATTTTACGTTTAGTGACTTTCTTTCAGGAGTTTATTTATTAACTTTTACCAGAAATACGAATAGCTAATAACTTGAACACTCATTAGAGTTTATTAGTTTTCTATAGATTGACTTAAATTACAGTTAACCATAATTATTATTGAAAGATAACTTTCAAGTAATTTATCGGTCTAAAGGTCATAATTTAACTTAAGCTGGAAATTGAGTATTGTTAAAATAAGTCATTGTTCTATTCATTTTCAATTTTTTAAAACGTATATTTAATTTATTTTAGATTCGATAGTTAGTGACGATATTTTTAACCCGTACAATTATTTCAAAGGGCATTGCACACACCCTATATCTCGTAACATGGATCTTACTAGAATTGCATAATTTATCTTTCAAAATGAACAAAACAAAGAAAACGCTTATAGATAGATATGCATAATTAAAACACAAGTGTGATCGCGTGACGAGACAAACACGCGATATTTCTTTATTCACTACTTAGCGATTTATAAGGCGTAAGGCTCCCATAGACAGACGCGATGCGACAGTGGGGCACCGATGTGTAGACCATTAAAACTACTTTTATAATGAGGTGTGCGAAGAAGATTCTGTCTCACCAGATTGACCTAAGCGGCTAGGCAAAAGATATATCAGCGACAACGATTGTCTTAACGTTCAAAATGTATGACGAATTGACACTAGCCAAATGTGGCTTGATCAATCCTAAACATTTTTCGCCATTGACATCCGTAATCATTGTTAGGTTGCCACTTTATCACCCAAGGTATGTTCTTATAGATGCGAGTTGACGCGGCCACGTACGGCTATGCCTCATCACTCTGCATGTTTTGTAAACGCGCACTGATACCACTTTTAGTGCCAAGAACTCAGCGTATGGGTCGAGCGTGATTGGTTCGTGTGCCCACAACCCGCATCTGAGTCGTCGTTTCGTTTCTAATTTATTTGTTAAAATTGTTAACTAACAAACAAACAAGTTGCAAGTAAAATGTAGTTAACAACTAAAAAATAAATTAGAAACTTGTATTTTTTTTTAATTTTTCATACATTTTTTTAACTACAGTCGCTAGCGAGTATAGATTGATAACACTCATGGTAGACGTACTGTCTCTGATTAAATGTAGCCGCGCGGTTTCGCCCTCGCGCCTATGTGTCGTACGCCTAATGTCAAATCATTACGATTAGCTTTACACGATGATCATACAAAATAGAGCGTGATGGATATCTTCCTGAAGTGAATGTATGTGAATGAATGTGTGTGAATGTGTGTGTATGTATGTGTTTGTGTGTGTTATTGAGTGTGTTAATTAGCGAATCGGTAATTAGGTTGGTAAATGGTTTGAATGAAATCTGAATAACATCGACGCTGCTATTTAGATGACATTTTAATTACATGTAGAAATTTTTCATGATTATAATTTATCACTAATAACAGTGTCGGTTGTATAATTTTAAACATGAGAATTAAATCATTTATAGCTGTAATATGAAAACATACAGTATAGGTACTGCTGTTTATTTTTTAAGAATTGATGGTTGCTTATAAAATCTTGTTTTTGATTGACTTGATGTTAATAAAAAAAAACTTATTTTATTTATTTTTAATTACCACAATAATTACCCAATTATCTAACACTAGTTGAGCTGCACAACTTCGTCTGCTCCGCTCCTATTGGTCTCAGCGTGATGATATATAGCCTATAGCCTTCCTCGATAAATGGGCTATCTTACACTGAAATAATTTTTAAAATCGGACTAGTAGTTCTTGAGAATAGCGCGTTCAAGCAAACAAACAAACTCTTCAGCTTTATATATAATTAGTATAGATATAAAAATCTCGTGTCACGGTGTTTGTTAGCGAACTCCTCGGAAACGGCTCGACCGATTTTCATGAAATTTTGTGTGTATATCCGGTAGGTATAAGAATAGGTGGAAGGCTATATTTTTTTTTGCAAAACAACGTTTGCCGATTCAGCTATCAATAAATCTAAAATTCTTCCGTTACTGACTGATTGAGTGACTGACAGACAACGTACAGCCGAAACTACTGGTCGTAGAAAGCTGAAATATGACATGTAGGTTCCTTGAGGAGTATAGGGGAGCACTAAGAGAGGAATTCCCGAAATTTCCACGGGAACGGGAAAAAACGGAATACGCGCGTACGAAGTCGCGGGCGAAAGCTAGTTTCCACATAAAACGGTAGCCAGTAAACCTTCCACTGTTCATCGTTTTATAATTATGTACTTTATTAAAGTTATTTATATCTTTAGTCATTAAAATAACATAATTTATGTATATAATTTTATGTAAACTGTCAAATTAAGGTAATTAATTAAAATGAAATATGGATTTTAAGAAAAATATTTAGGTAAACAGCCACAAACCCGCGTTTATCAAACTCTTAGTACAAAGTACAGCTAGGTATCTTTTTAAAAGCTTGTGGACAAAAAGGACGGTAGACAAAACAGTAAAAAAAATGGTTTACAATTTTTACATTAAGGGAACAAAAGGTAGATTAAGCACGTCAATTTAATAAAAGCTACTTTCATGCAAAATAAAATTGCGTAAAATGAAATCTTATTATTGTCGCACAGTTCTGAACTCCTAATTTAGACAATAAAGTTCGAAGTGTTTGACTTAGATTCTGACCTAATACATTGATCAGTAAACTATTAATTATTGCTACGAGCAGAAGTAAATATTAGATTATTTAAGTTTGATTAGGCAAATCATTTAAAACATTTATTAGCTAGAAGATTTTTTGGAATACTAAAAATACTTGTTAAGTATTTTTCACCGTTTTCATTTATTTTTCTTCTCGATTCGATAGCTATCTTCTTTACGTCTCTTTTCAAAACAGTATTGTCGTGTCCGACGCTTATTGTTAGGGTTATAGAATCACTCGGGTGTCTGTCTGTCTGTCCGTCTGTCACAGCCAGTTTTCTCCGGATCTCCTGGACCGATTCTGTTGAAATTTTGTACACATATGGACTTCTATGACCCAAACACGGACGTGTTACGTAAATTATTAAATTCTTAGAATGGGGGTCACTTTTGGGGGTCAAACTAGAAAATTTAAAAAAAAGTTTTTTGGACAATATCGTGTGACATATCAAATGAAAGGGCTTACTGTGAGGTTTTTAATTATATTTTTTTCATAATTTTAAAATAAATGGTTTTGAAGTTATTCCAGAAATTAGACGAAAAATGACCATTCCCCACCCCTTATGTCCGAAACTACGGAGCCTAAAATTTTGAAAAAACTGGAGATAATAGATCTTTACCTAAAGATTACAGGAAAACCTATTAGAAGTCTGTAGTGTTAAAACAACATGTTAAAAAAATTAAATTCGTTCGGAACCCTTTGCACGCGAGTCCGTCTCGCACTTGGCCAGTTTTTTTTCTAAACCACGCACCTATTCATTTAAATAAACCTAATATCGCTACAATAAAAAGCTCCCTAAGATAACCCAGACCTTTCAGCTTTCACAGAGCAAAATTACAAAACTTAACCAACTAAATCCTTTTCACATAACCCTTTTTCTCGAAATTACTGAAACATGGCCGTGCAATGAATGGACCGTAAGCCTTGACGGCTCGACCCTGAATAGCGTTGCCAGGCGTGCGGATAAAGCCGGTCTATGTCCGGCTTTTTGGTTGTGTGTCCGGTCGAATTAGACGGTGTCCGGACTGTCCGGTTTTTTGAGCATTTTTTTTACATTTCGTCATTTGTTGATTTCCGCTGCGCCTACATTACGCTAGCTACGTTCTACTATATTGCAAATATAGAAATTAATACATATAGTCATGAATAATAATAAAGAAGACTGATTAATTCAATTTTTATTGTTGTTTCATAAGACTTTAAGATAAATCTTATGGTAAATGATAAAAAAGCCTTGCTTTATTTAATAAAAAAAATCGTGTTATAATAAGACTATAAAATTAAGGGTGTCCGGCCTTAATACTCAAATGTCCGGCTAAACTGGCTAGTCTGTCCGGTTTTTCGGTTTGAAGACTTGGCAACCCTACCTGAATATATTTCTTTCCGAACCTTACACAGGCCTTGAACATGACCTCCGCAACGAACTGGATTTTTACCTGAAACAAAAAAACATCACTGTTAGTTCGGAATATTTCGGGTAACTTCGGGGACGTGGTGAGCTATTTGCAATGCAACGATTTTTTGTCAAAGGAACACATATATTCCGGGTTTCGTGTCAAAGGAGTTTCTAGAAATCAAATGTTGTGTGTCAGATTTAATATAACCTTGAATTTCGCTTTATATGTTCTGAGTATCAAAGGAATGACTTGAAATTATATTACGTGGATTGCGCTGCGAGAGGAGACTCCCGAAGGAATGCGACACGATCAGACGACACGACAAGTCGACGACGATGCTACTGAATCACTGGCCACATAGAAATATAAAAAATTGTTAATTGTAAAACGTTTATTATATCTATGACTGGTTACGTTATTGATAGTGTTTTATGATGGATATTGGACCAAAATCTTGGAAAAAAGTTATCCAAAATTAAATCCATCCATGCAGGATTAATTATCATTGTTTTTAATCATCCATTAACGTTATTTTGATGATGAACAAGAAACAGCTCAACAGTTTGATAAATTCTATACAAGAATATTATCTCAACAGACTTGTTTTACTCCTACATAGCATTATACCTTTTATACATCTAATAACGATCTTCAAGTAACGAATGTTTGATGAAGAGGTTGCAAAAGCCACACGAAGAAAACTGAGTACCGTATTTCGTAAATAAAACAGTAAAACAGCAACATTTTCCCTTCTTTTGAAATGTCAGACCTGTGCTCGTCAATCCGGAGCCCGTATAAAATGTAAAGGCAAGCAGTCACGACCTCACTACACTATCGAACGGTTCCGTACTCCGTAGATGGGTACTTATTTTTCCTGAGAGCGCGGAATTAAAATCACGACTTTGAAGTACTTTGAACCAACGACGACGTACGGCTTACCATCCGTTGTTGGTAATCGTTACCGGTCGGTAACCGTTTATCACGTGAGGCTCGAAAGGGGGGAAGGGAGATGGTATTCGAAAAAATATCACGAAATATGAAGTACAAGGGGAGGGGGAGTCTAGCGAGATATCACGTGTACCTATTTATATTATCGTTCAAGACGCGCCTTCTGAATTAGTAGGTACTCAATTTTCCCAAACTAAATTAGATTATATCTCAAGATAATTTTCGGATTTTTCCAAAGATATTTGTGCTAAAACATACACGTGGCTTTGGGAAGACGGGGAGTACCTAATCTAAAATCTTGCAACGTATCACCAGGGGGAGGGTTGCGGAATTTGTTCAAGGGAGTCACCGCAGCCATGGAACGCAACGGGCATTAGAAGGAACACGGTTTTATTCAGTACTAGTTGACCCGCGCAACTTCGTCTGCTCCGCTCCTATTGGTCTAAGCGTGATGATATATAGATGATTTTTCAAATCAGACCAGTAGTTCCAGAGATTAGCGCGTGTAAGCAAACAAACAAACTCTTCAGCTTTATATATTAGTATTGAAGAGTCTGATATCCCTTTCTGAACTAGAGCGGAAGTAGTCATTTGATGATTTCCCATCCTTAAAAAGAATACTTGAGAGGTGTCAAGGGGCACCCGGATATAACGAAGTTCGGAGAAGTAATTAGTGAAGGAATTGTAATATTTTTTTTTATTTTTTTAAGTTATAATAATATTTTTAATATTATTAACAAATATAATGTAATATAAACTTAATCAGTAGGCTCAATTTTAGACCCTATACCTACCCTACCCACCCTACCTACCCTACCCACCGCACCTACCTACCCTGCTAAATAGAAAGATGAAACGAAAATAACTGACTTGCTTTCTATGAGAGAGAGAGACAGACAGAGAAACACGCACACGTCGCACGGCTTACAACTATAGCAAAAAGTGTCGTTACAACTTTTCGTGAGAATTTTTTCCGTCTAGCCCCCTTTCACAACTCGCGATAAGGAACTTCGTTCCAAAAGGAGGACTTGGCTAAAAAGTTGGTAAAAAAACATCACGTGATTAATAGACAGCCCCTTACCGGTCGGTATCCGTTAATAGGGAATATGCATGAAAAAAATATTTATTATCTATACAGTTTATCTAAAAATATACAAAAATGTAATACTAACTAGTAAAAAAAGAATCAAATTTGCTCAAAAAACAAACGAGATATAATTATTTTAAACAAATATAGCTGTCCCTCTCGCGAAAACGTTATTTTATATGGCAGCTGTATAGGCGTAATGGAAATTGACGTCAAAGTTTATATCGGACTTCTCTTTCTAATTGTAATCTTTGAAGCGTTATAACTTCATCGCTGATGAAGATATTTAAAAAATAATTTCATGATTGTTTACTGGAGCTTATAACTATTAAATTTAGCAAATAAAAAAATCACATGCATATTGCCTATTGGTGCAGGAAGTAACATTTTAACGATTCGTCTATGTGTCATGATGAGTCGGAAACTTCACCAGTGATTACGTAGGGTAGTTTGGCATTTGCGTGCAATGGACACATGCTAAAGAGCGTGTCCAAAATGTTAATATTATTTTTATACATGTTTAATGGGTGTATTAAAGTTTAATTTCCGGGATGAGAATTTGTCGTTTCAGGACATTATGTAATAGACTTGGTGTTTTTCCAACGTAGTAAAGACTAGCTATTTCTCACGACTTTCTCCTGGCCTAGCCTACAAGAATTTTTCATTTTAACAGGCAAAGAAGAAGTAAATGGAACTCGATTATTATTTAGCCGAGTAGCTATAGCTATCTTTGAACGATTTTTCGTAATTCTACAGATTTACCTCCTGGACGAGCTCGTGACTAAATAATAACAGCCGCACGGGTCGATCTTCAAAGTTAAGCAACGCTTGACAAGGTTGGTCTGTGGATGGGTGAACATCTTAACATACCGAGTTTCTTCCGTGCCTCGGAAAGCACGTTAAGCCGTTGGTCCCGGCTGTCATTTGTAGATCTTTGGCAGTCGTTACGGATTGTCAGACTAGTAAATCTGACACCAGTCCTAGAGAAGTACCGTGTTACCCAGTTAATGGGTTGTGGAGGTCTGGTAGGCAGCTGCTCCACGTAAAATACTGGTATTCAGCTGAATCCGTTTTGACTGGAAGCCGACCCCAATATAGTAGGGAAAAGGCTAGGCAGATGATGATAGAGATTTACCTCCTTCAAACAAACATACAAACAACTGGCTCCATTATTTTTTATTCAGCCTAAACTGTTCAATTTCTGAGCAAAGGTTTCTCTCGAATCATTCCAGGTATTCTTATGCCGAACCATCTCGAACTAGCCCTTCCAGCTTGCCTTACTTGCTTGTCGAAATCATCTCGCCGCCTCTTTCAAGGCCGGCCTCGGTGGCGCCGTCCATCCTACAGAAATGCTTCATCATCATCATATCATCATAACAGCCGAAAGACGTCCACTGCTGGACATAGGCCTTCCCCAGAACGGGGAGTTTGCCATAATCGCCACGCTTGGCAGGCGGGTTGGCGATCGCAGTGTATGGTGTTGCGTTTTACAGAGAACGCTGCTGCCTATTCTCTGGTGAGTCCCTTAGTCGCCTCTTACGACACCCACGGGAAGTGATGGGATGGTATTATTATTTTACGGCACCAGCAAATGAAATGAAGAATGCTTAAGAAAACCAGATTTTCACCTCAAAAGTAAACACAAAAAGCCAGTCTCTTGAACTTACAAAAAACCAACTTGGAACACAAAAAGATGTCTTCCAAAATTCTATTGTAATAGCAACAATCTGAAGCACATAGTAAGGGTGGCCTTATCTCCGAGAGGCATCTTATAGACCTGTTGCTAAACGAGGGACGAGGGCATTCAGGACTGCGAATGGCCTGTAAAAATGGAGCACTGAGCTTTAATAAAAAGTTTAGGTCAGATGAGAGAAAATTGCCGTAATGTACTTGTATACAATTTATGAATAGTCCAGTTAAAATGATGCTGTTATTTTTAAGTCGTAGAAACAAGCGAGGATCATGATTAATTAGCTGGTAAGTAGACTAAGAGCGGATTTCACCAATGAAATTGAATGCGATCTGCCGGTCGATTCTGTCGACATCTCACCGTGACCACATAAGTGGAGTGAACGACAAGTGAGTTGTCACGCCATCTTGTTTGTATGGTTTGACAGCTCACCTGTCGTTCACTTCGCCCAAGTGTTCACTTCGACATGTTTACAGAATCGCACTGCAGTACATCTAAAATGCGTTCAAGAGCGGTCAGTGTCAATATTCCACAGGAAATAATGACACTGACAGCTCGTAAACGTGGTTTAAATGCTGATCGCGTTCAGTTTCATTGATGAAATCCGCCCTTTTCTTTTTTTTTAATGATGGGAAATCATCAAATGACTCCTCCCGCTCTGGGCGGAGCAGAAGGGAGTGTCAGACTCTTACTGACTTAAACCCATCCGTGTTCCTCCTAATTCCGATTGCGTTCCAGGGCCGCGGTGACTCTTTCGAACAAATTTCGCAACATGAAATCCGCCCTAAGTTATTTTTAACGCCGAGTTAAAAACCAACCTAGGTGTCACTTGTTGACTGTGCATGAAATATTTATTTTTAACCTCGTGTTAGCAAGTAACACGGAGTTCATTGAGAACTCCATTTTCGCAAGCGGGCCTAAGTTGACTAACTTTTTGTAATGTTATGTAAGCATCGCTAAATTGTTTTGATTACAAAATGGTACGAAATTGAAGATTAACTACACGTTATTCTGACTTTGCTAGTGATTTAACCGCGGGCGCAACATATTATTTCGGACATAGTGAGAAGACTAAAAAGAACAAACCCGTTTGAGTTAGTGTTCAGTGTTAGTGAATAGTGTAATGTAAAACAAGTGTTATCAAATAAACACAAGAACGAAGTGTATTCGCCTTAATAGAGTCAATAAGAAAATTGCTATTGGACACATTCTTAGTAAAGACAATTTAACAGTTTAGATTTTAATTAAATCACTTATTAGTCTATATACAAGGCTAGATTGTTATAAAAATAGGGTTCATCCTTTTAATGAACGCTAGGATAAGTAAAAAAAAAATATTTTTTTGATCTAAGTAGATTCAAAATCCAAACAAACTCCCCAGGAACTTGTATAACTACCAAGTTATTGGAAATTATGTGTTTATCTCTCAGTCAGAAAGAATAGATATGCTCCCGTGCATTTATTCAGATCAGGCTGAGTGTCACCAGTTTTTGAATGGCATAAACAGATTAAGTTTTTCTTTGTTTTTTTATTTATTTTACTAGCAATTGGACCATCGTAGTCATAATAAATAAATAAATCATAAAAATATAAATAAATAATAAAAATAATAAATAAATAATAAAAATAATAAATAAATAATAAAAATAATAAATAAATAATAAAAATAATAAATGGTGAGCCCGCTTACAGGTGCAATAGTAATAATCTAACAATAGGATTGTGGCTGAAACCACAAGTGATGAACTGCAGAAAACAAAGTAATAATAATAAACAGTAGGTTTATCGTTAAAACAATAATAAAAAAAGTCTTCAGTCGACCTTAGATGACAGTAAATGGTAGTAAGGTGCCATAAATCGCCGCTTAGGTGCCGATTAAACCGCTCGCCTACATTGCATAGTCCTTGCCCTCGAGTAGGGTTGCCGCGTACGTTAAAGGGTTACCAGCATAAATTAATATTGGTTTTCTACACACAGCTTTGTTTTATAACAAAATTTACATTAATTAATTACATGAAATATCCTAGAAAAGGAATTAAAATCTTACAAATCAGCTTAAAATTACCCTATTGAGGCTAATTTCGGGTTCCTATAATTATATAGCCTACAAAACAGGACAACCCGTAAAATACAGGGCATCTGACTAGCCTACCTTCGAGGGCTCTGACCTAACTTTATTCGCAATGTTTTAGTGCGATTTTTGGTTTCGTTTACTCCAACGCATCAAAACTTTGTGTCATAGCCCTTTTTAGGGTTCCGAAAAAAAAAAACGGAACACTTATAGGATCACTCGGGTGTCTGTCTATCTCCGTAACTACTGAGCCTAAAATTTTGAAAAAAAATGGAGATAATAGATCTTTACCTAAAGATTACAGGAAATCCTATTAGGAGTCTGTAGTGTTAAAATATTCGTTCGGAACCCTTTGCACGCGAGTCCGACTCGCACTTGGCCAGTGTTTTTTTTAGGATGAGTAAATCATCAAATGACTCCTCCCGCTCTGGGCGGAGCAGTGTCAGAGAATTTTACTGACTGACCGATGATTTCTGACCCATCATTCAGAAATCATTTATTTATTTGCAAACATGTGTATAAATATACATTGATGTTTTATTTTTTATAAGTAAGTAATAATGTTCTTCATGTTTAACCATCATATGGGTATGCAAATGTTGTAATGTAATTACAAAACACAAAATAAAATATGTCAGTCTTGTTAGTCACAGTTATGAAATAATTTGGTAAAATAATATTTATGTGTCACTATCATTGATATATAAAAAACCCAACATGCACAGCCTCGAACAAATGCAACACTCGAAACTGTCGTCAAAAACTGACATGTATCAAGTGTCATGTGTGAGTTGTGTGTAGTTATACTATAAACAATTTTTTTTGCAAAGGCAACCTTGCACGGATCGGTTAAAGTTGTTTTTATAAAGCAGTGCAGTATGGCGAGTGATGTGCATTTTTTTTTGCAAATTCAATCTTACACGGATCGCTTAAAGTTGTTTTTACAAAGCAGTGCAGTATGGCGAGTGATGTGCATTTTTTTTTGCAAATTTAATCTTACAAGGATCGCTTAAAGTTGTTTTTACAAAGCAGTGCAGTATGGCGAGCGATGCAAGACTGTTTGAAACTTGCGCACAATTATACATTATGCGCATGTTTTTTGCGGACGTTTTTGAGATGCTGAGTGTGTATCTTGGGTTTCTTATATATCAATGGTCACACTAAAATAAAATAAAAAAGTCAAAAACAAATTAAATTACAAACAAATATAAATTTAAATAATAAATAAATATAAATTACATTACAAACAATTCAAATACAACTACAGATCAGTTCGAAATAATACATTACTGTCAGATTTAAAACTAATAAAATAACAAATCCGTGTTCCTCCTAATGGCCTTTGCGTTCCAGGGCCGCGGTGACTCTTTCGAAAAAATTCCGCAACCCTGGCAGGCACTGGCCCTAGCGGACCCCGTCTAGTATACTGACATCTCTTTGAATTCGCAATGTTTCAGAGCAACTTTTTGTCCACTCCTACGCATTTGAACTTTGTGTCTATCGTCCTACGCACCACAATTTATGGGTATTTTAAGTGAAATTTATGGAATCGATAAAACTAAGTGATAAAAGTGATGTAGTGCTGTCTTAATACAGCTAAAAGTAAAATAGTTTACCCGTACGAGACGTTTACGAGAAAATAATACTTGTAACCGTTAGCTTTTTGTTTGGCGTGTCTTTGTAAGACTAACAATTTGATGATTTTTGGCAAAAAGGTTTGTAAACAGAACAGAAAAATGTTTTCTTCTCGATGTCGATTTTGATTTAAGAACTGGCCTAATAGATTATAACCTTGACCCAGGAGCACTTGACAAACATATTTTCTATTGACCAAGGTGATGGCAATTGTCGGAATGACATTTCGGGATCACGTGACATTTCGAGAGCGCATCAGCCTGTTTCAAGAGCCAAAACACTTTTGTTTCTTTCTTTTTTTTTCGAAATAGTTCATTTTTTAGGGTTCCGTAAGCAAAGGGTAATCAACGGAACCCTATCACTAAGCATCCGCTGTCCGTCCGTCCAACCATCCGTCTGTCCGTCCGTCCGTCCATCTGTCCGTCCGTCCGTCCGTTTGTCAGCGGATATCTTAAGATCGGTGTATCTCAAGAACCGTAATACATAGACAGTTGAAACTTTCACAGATGGCGTTTTTCTATAGCCGCTAAAACAAAAAACTGGCCAAGTGCGAGTCGGACTCGCGTTCCGAACAAATTTTATTTTTTTTAACATGTTATTTTGACACTGTAGACTTCTTATAGGTTTTCCTGTAATCTATAGGTAAAGATCTATTATCTCCATTTTTTTTTCTCTCACTAGTTTCGGAGATAAGGGGCGAATGGTCATTTTTCGCCTAATTTCTTTAATAACTTCAAAACCATTTATTTTAAAATATAATTAAGATCCTCACCGTAAGCCCTTTCATTTGATATGACACACGATATTGTTTAAAAAACTTTTTTTTTAAATTTTCTAGTTTGACCCCCAAAAGTGACCCCCATACTAAAAATTTAATAATTTACGCGTTCGTGTTTGGGTCACGTAAGTCCATCTGTGTAGCAAATTTCAACAGAATCGGTTCAGTGGATCCGGAGAAAACTGGCTGTGACAGACGGACAGACAGACAGACAGACACTCGAGTGATCCTATAAGGGTTCCGTTTTTTTTTCGGAACCCTAAAAATAATAAAAATTAAGGTTTTATGGTACGGAACCCTTCGTGTGCGAGTCCGACTCGCACTTGGACGGTTTTACTTTTCTACAATAATTTATTGCTGATTTGGCTGATCCACATATTTTGGATGTTTTGACAGTAGTTATCATACTGATACAATGTCACGTTGCCCAGCGCTTCTGTGGCTCTGGCAAGTGACATTGTGTCAGCGGAAGCGTGACAATGGCGACTGTCAAGATGACAAACGCTGTCAAAATGTCACGAGATTAATCCTGTTTTTCCTTCAAAAAGGAGGAGGTTCTCAATTCGTCTGAATCTTTTTTTGTATGTATATTCCCAGATTACTCGAAAACGCCAGGACCGATTTAGAAAATTCTTTTTTTGTTTGAAAGGGTAGACTTCCTAGATGGTCCCATGATCATCAGGTCAGGATCTGATGATGGAATCCTGGAGAATTAGAGGGAACTCTTCTAATTTTATAGGCACACTTGATTTTTTTTTGGTAGTTTTCGGAAGAGTATTTTTCCGGAGTAGTCCCATTTTAATTTGACCACACGGTTGGCGCAGTGGTTGAGCGATCGGTTACTGCGCTGCGTATCGCGAGTTCGATTCCCGTACGGAACAAATATTTGTATGGCCTACAGATAGTTTTTCCGGGTCTGGCTGTTTGTATATGTGAGTTTGTATGTTTGTGAACGCACCCACGATACAGGAAAAAATCCTAGTGTGGAGCAAAGTTTAAAAAAAAAAATGGTGAAGATCCGATGAAGATCTTCGAAGATAGAGAACGGAACTCCTCAATAAATGATAGCAAATGGACCAGGATTGCTGATATCGCATGTCTGTCTATTTTTTACACCAGTTCATAAGCTGTCAAGGGGTACGCACATATGAATGTCAATTTAGCTGTGGAGAATTACCACTAAAGTGTTTTTTTTTAAATATTTTGGAATTTTATCATTCGTGTTCGCTACTGGAAGAGCACTGTGGTTCGAGCCTTTGTAGTACCTAAAGTTATGAAGAAAACACATATATTTGTGTAGCTACACATATTTATGTACCCGTAATACCATAGTACCCAGTGACAGCAGTTGCATACCTACAAAGTTAGGTAAGATGCAAACAAGCCGAGTCTCAAACGTTCTCCTAACATTCCTTATCTATGATAGGCCGTAAAATTGATAATTACTGCCTACATAGTAACCTACAGATTACGTCGTTGACCGAACCGTTAGTATGTAACCGTTTAGCTTATAACTGGGTTCAAATTACTACTAAGTGAAGGGTAAAATGACATAGGTCGTTATTTGATGATAACCCTAGTTATTAGGGTTCCGAACATCTGTAATAATTGGAACCTGTCTGTCTGTCTGTCACAGCCAGTTTTCTCCGGATCTACTGGACCGATTCTGTTGAAATTTGGTGGACTTCTGTGACCCATACACGGATGTGTAACTTTAATAAATATTCATTTAGTTAGTTTTCATATAAGGGCTTACTGTGAGGGTTTTAATAATATTTTTTTTCATAATTTTAAAATAAATAGTGATGAAATTATTCAAGAAATTAAATCAATAATGACCATTCATCCGACGGCCCCAAAAAAGGGAAATGTTTTTAGGGTTCCGAAAAAAAAAAGGGAAACCTTATAGGATCACTCGGGTGTCTGTCCGTCTGTCTGTCCCTCTGTCATAGCCAGTTTTCTCCGGATCCACTAGACCGATTCTATTGAAATTTGGTACACATATGGACTTCTATTACCCAAACACGGACGCGTTACGTAAATCATTAAATTTTTAATATGGGGGTTACTTTTGGGGGTCAAACTAGAAAATTAAAAAAAAAAGTTTTTTGAACAATATTGTGTGACATCAAATGAAAGGGCTTACTACGAGGGTTTTAATTATATATTTTTTTTTCATAATTTTAAAATAAATGGTTTAGAAGTTATTCAAGAAATTAGACAAAAAAAAATGACCATTCCGCCCCCCCTTATCTCCGTAAATACTGAGCCTAAAATTTTGAAAAAAAATTGATTGATCTATTCGAAGTCTGTAGTGTTAAAATGACATGTTAAAAAATTTTAATTTGTTCGGAACCCTTTGCACGCGAGTCCGACTCGCACTTGGCCAGTTTTTTTCATCATATTCCCAAATCTTCCATCAATTAGAACATTTCTAAACGCCTATTGTTCAAGTTAGAACCAAACACGAGCATTAAAAGAAAAGAAATGCAAAGAAACCTTTGAAGGTACTTTCAGATTCACACATCCTACCTTCCGAGCCAGTCCCAAGTAGGTTAATTAGGTGAGCGGGACTCTAAAATCCAATTATGTTGGAATACAACTTCTTCTACAACTCAAAACATTGCCATCATGTGGGTAGATACAGAAGTCCGTTAGTTTTCGTTCTCTCTTAATAACGTTGTAAATTTTATTTATGTGTATGTATGTAGGTATCTATGTATTTATGGTTGTATTTTTTTTCCGTCTCTGTTTTTTCTTTTTTCTTTTCTATAATTTGCACCTGCCATATTTTCTCTGCACCGCCCTAAGGTCGACTGGTAGAAAATGCCTAAGCATTAAGTCCGCCTTTGTACAGTGTTTTTTACTTGTGCATAAAGTTTTAATAAATAAGTTTTACAAGAATTTCTCGATCAAATCAAAGACATGCGAATTTAACGGAGTCACGGAGTAAAATTATCAATGGATGACCATGGAATCTACATAGTTTAAAACTCCGTGACGCAACAACAACAATCCGTTTCCCTATTTTTTATCATTATATATACAGAGCGAATTTTTAAAGTGTGCCTTCAGGGCCAAATCCGAAACTGTGAGGAATATCGAAAAACATTGAAAGGAGTCTCGAGCCTGAGTTTGATGAAATGCAAAACTACATCACTTAATTTTTGAAAATCGAACCGGTTCGATTCCTGGGTACATAGGCTCGCTTTATAGGGCAAAGGTGGCAGCACAGAAATATCACTGTCAAGTATATAACAAGTATAAAATTCGAAATAGCTACGCTAGATGGCACGGTCTACTTCGCGCACGTTACCCTAAACTGAGCGCGTGCAGGAACCGCAGGTGGCAGCACAGAAGCGTCAATGTCAAGTATTCTGACCCTTAAAACTTCGAGTATGCGATACTAGATGGCATAGTTAACGCTGTGCACGGTCCTATAGACCACAATCTCAATGTCAAATTGTATGAAAACGCTCTGATGGTTAGCGATGTTGCGGTCGACGATGGAGCACGACTTTCAGTAACAATACCAGTAACTTCCAAATCCTCAAACCACACGTGCAGAGTTTGAGAATTTATACTAAGTCGAATCGTCAGCGAGTGAGCCTTCTGTGTCTTTATTTCACAGTCCGGGTGTATTTAGCTGTGCACAAAATGACTATCATTACAGCGAAGTTAACACTGTTGGTAAACCGCCACAGTGATTTACAATTTGCTGCGCTTTTCTGTTACTACCATGTGGCATAAGATGAGTGGTAAAAACACTATGTGTGAGTAATTTTATGATATTGCAGATTGCACTTATGTTTCGTCAAGTTAGTATCGATATTGATAGATTCTAGCTTATTGCTTAGTAATAATAGCCACACAGGCCGATCTTCAAAGTTAAGCAACACTTGCCAAGGATGGTTGTGGATGGGTGACCATCAATTGCATACTGAGACTCTTTCGTGTCTCGGAGAGCACGTTAAGCAGTTCGCCGCAGCTGTTATTTGTGAATCATTGACAATCGTCACGGTGGTTAGAAGCCACGAAATCTGACACCAGTATTGCCAAGAAGTATCGTGTTAACCAGATTACTGACAAAATATATCATCATATCAGCCGAAAGACGTCCACTGCTGGACATAGGCCTCCCCCAAAAGGCGGGGCGTTGCCATAATCGCCACGCTTGGCAGGCGGGTTGGCGATCGCAGTGTATGGTGTTGCGTTTTACAGAGAACGCTGCTGCCCATTCTCTGGCGAATCCCTTAGTCGCCTCTTACGACACCCATGGGAAGTGATGGTATTATTCTTTTAGATTGATAATTTAGAACACAATTTTATTACAACATACCGTTTTTAAAATAAAGATGAAAGAAGATAATGTCGATAGTCGACAGTGATGTTTATGCAATATTAAAAAAAAAAACTAAAGTCAATAATGTTATCATTGGCTAATAAGCGTGTAATACATAGGTACTTAGGAGAAACTGAATTTTATTGCAGTGATAATTCGACATTCTACTGCAATATGTCGATATATTCTGATGGAAATAAACAAAAATACATTTCTTGTCATACAGATAGCAAAATCGTGGTAGAGTTACCAATTTTCATCATGCTGACAATTTTCAAAAAATACCAAGCAACACGGAAGCTCAACAACAACAGATTATGCGCCAATCATACAGCAAAACCACACGGCATTACTTAAGTGTGACGAATAAATTAATCGACCCATCAGCTAACACAAGAAAAAAGTTCCAAACACAGATTACTACCGGCTATAAAAACTTGCAACATCGACTGGCTACATCACTATTATGTAACCCTTTGTCTGAACAAATGAAGCTGTCAGCTCAACACTTTATTAAAACACGATTACTCCAATTGGATTAAAACCAGTTTACATTGGTACGCAGCGGAAATTGGAACTAAAAGTTTTAACGTACAGAATTTGAAATTTTGACGTAAGCTTTTGCAACTAGCGCCACTCTGAAGTGTCAAAGTTAACTGGTCTTTTAATTGCGCGGGAAATCTTGACAGTTTGCTGTCATGTCAGCAGATTATCGTTGACAGTTTAAATTATGGTAGGATTATAAACTAATTTGAAATTGGATTTTAATCTATGGTATCTATGTAATTGTAAAATAATGTTTCTGATTGCGTCTACGTCTTTGAGTATCTGCTGTTCGAGCCAATCTTGATTGCTGTAACGACTGCTCGAATAAATGAATGAAATAGATTGGAGGTTTCTAATGTTGTATTGTACTGGTCAAGAATTATAACATAGAAACAGAGTACCTACATTTAAATTTTCTAGGAATCGTCCTCCAGAAAGATGAAGCTAATAATTAAAATACAGAATAGTTATTTACTAACAACAGATTACAGGAAAACTATAAGAATTCTACTATTTTAAAGTAGGTAACACGTTAGGTAATAAAAAGAATAAAAAATATCGGGTCGACTTGAGAACCTCCTCCGTTGTTTCGTCGGTTAAAAAATATGAATCGTCCGGACGTATCACATTTTTTTGTTATTCGCGCGAGTCCGGCTCACACTTGGTTTTTTATTTATTTATTGGTCGATCTACAATATTTGTAACACGGTTTAAACATTCAATAAACATAAACAAATACCAATATAACAACAAACTATAGCTCATATTAATGGTATGTTCTGCTTTTCCAGCAGTCAATTCGACACCAACAATATTAAATTGGCTTACTTCACAATTATTTTCAGCAATATTATTTTTCGCTCCGGAGTTAAATAAATTGACCTACTTTTAGTTTTACTGATAAAAGCCTTTATTGACTGTTAACAACAGAAGTGTTTTAATTTTATTACCAATTCGATTAAAAACATGACCGGTACTTTTAGTTATCAGTACTAAAAGTAATTTACATACTTAGTAAAGCTTGCCACAGATAACCACGACGCGACAATTCCCTAACCATTTCCAACTATACCTATTGGGATCGCTTCTTGAGTACCAGTATTTCGCGTGGATCAACTGTCTGACTTCCACAACGATACCCTAAGTCAAAAAATTAACTGATGAAAGTTCTTCTGGCTTCTAGCTAACTGTAACGCAAATGCGTTTTCATAAAATAGTTCGACGGATGAGAACAATCCTCTACGGATAAATATCACGCTGTCGCATTGTCACGTCGCGCCTCTCAACTCCCTTAATCTATGTAGCGCTATGTTTTAGGATAAAAACACAAGTTTTTACTTCTTAAATAAATATCACGTGAAAGCAAAGGAGTTTCTCATTCAGCCTCACAATTCTTTACGCAAAAGTGGTCATTTCTATTCAGACTGATTCAAGCACAAAGACGTGTTTGTACAAAACAGCTGGCACATCTTGCCAGGCTTTACAACTAGACTGCAAAGGTGTCCTAGTTTTAGTGAATACAGCTTTGCAGAATAATTTAGGTTGCTGCTTATTTTACAGTATTCCTCTGACGTTTTTCGTACGTAGTAGGCCCATTTAAGAAATTATATTGTTTGTGGTCAGCTTGTAAAAGTTGTAGCAATGGATCTAATTATATGAGCAGATAATGGAGCCTGTCAATGTTTTCTACATTATTTTAGGAAAAGCAGTCCAAATTGTTGAAAAAGTTACACGCAAGATACGCATACGCACACACACACAGAGAGAGAGAGAGAGTGTCCCTATCCTATTTTGATGATTTATTAACCGTATAAGCAGTAGAACTCTCACAAAATGCTCAAAATTGTCCGATAAATCGCTGTCAACAGAGCCCTAGTGTACAAATTTGGCAACTATTAATCAAAAAAGGAAAACATATGGACACAGTATACATCCTTCTTATTCAGTTTGTGAAATATATCTTATATCGGTCCAATATTGGAGGAGAAAACAGTCGAGAGCCAAACCTCGAATTATGACTTTTTACATACAAAGTCTCGCCGCCAGCATTTCCTCTTATGTAACACAGTAGTGCTGTTCTGTAACAACATTTTCGTGTCTAGACTGCGGAACCCGAGGTGAGGTATCAAATTCGTATTAACATAAGACTTATATTGTGTGCAATAAAGCTCATTGTCAATCAGGTGAAGCTCGATATCGAAATAGTTATTTACAGAATAGCACTGTTGATTCCGGCAGGAAATGCCACTCCTTTGCTGTACGCACAATTAAATAATATTCTTTTAATCCTATGATAAGAGGAAGGTTCTTAAATCAACGTCGAACGCCGGATTAGAAAGGGGTCTGTATCAATGAAGTCTCCTATCAAGGATAAAGGACCCAGAAAACTTATCCTTCAATGATATTTATTTTGCAAATAGGTTACAAGTAACTCTTTTACACGTCATTTTTTTTTCATATTCATCTAGATGAGGCCGGTATTTCCTAGCTGACTACTCTGAGAAGAAACACCGAAACAAACTCAGAGCTCATAGTCTCTTTTGAAGTCCATACAATCGCCAATAACATATGAAAACCATGTAGGTTAACGTCTGAGGTGGCACTTTGAGGAAAGGACCACGCAGGTTTGAGTGGGCTTGTCCAGACAGTTCAAGCATTTGTCAGTTATCGTGCAGCTCAACTCAGAACTTTGAGGAGCTCAACGAACCAAACAATTCAAGCTTCAGTATCCCAGCATTCAGTTCACACCATATTCCTCAATTTATTTGTCTCAGATGTATTTCCACCTTACACACACCGCAGCACGTTCCCACCATATTCATACCACAAGAAACGTTGACTAATTAAGAATTCTATTACAGCTAACGTTAAGCAAATTATTTCACACGAGTTCTGCACTAAATTATTCATAGGAACCTCGATTGGTAGCTGTGACAGTGATACGAAGCTGTTGCTGGATGTTAATTAAATATTATTTTATGAAACATCTATATTTTATCATGATTTAATTAATGAATTGTCCTGATAGTAGATGTTTTATCAAGGATAAAAAATGGCTGTTTTTTTATTACCCATTTTCCTCGCCCTGTGTCTTTTTTCCGTAAGGTAGTTTTCTATTCATTTCGAAACTCAGAAGGTGATGCAAACTTTAAAATATCCGTACATGATTTTTTTTAAAAGTAGGTGCTGTTTGCTCGCAGGAAAATTCAACAACATCAACAGATAACTGTTTCTTATATCGTCTTTGCATTTAGCTAACAGATAATCTACACTTGTATGTAGTTGTTTATTTTCTAAGTTAACCTTCCAATTTTTACAACATTTTCACTTCTTCCTTCAGCAAATTCGTTGACCTTTGACAAAGTAAATACACCACACAAAAATAAGGTGTATTTACAAAGAAAATATTAAAGCTCACCACAGAGGAACGTAGCTAAAAGTATTGTCTTGCTAGGATCTCCGGAGGGACAGCCAAATGGAATGTCAGTCACTCCGGTACAAAGGTAAGTTGACGTGCTTGCGAATTTGCGATATCTATGAAATAAAATGTGTTTTCTGATATTTCTAATTTTGTATTTGGAGGACTGAGTAGTAGTTTAATTAAATTAAGTTTTTTGTTTTTTATGCTTATTGTTTTGTTTTGCTTGTGTCAGGAACTGTGTCAGGATGACATCCATCTTGCATCCATCACTCACTGACAGTCACTGTCGTGGCCACACATGTCAATATCTATTTTTTTTTTTGTTATCCATGGTTTGTCTATGACATGACCGCGACAGTTATGACTTTTTTATAATGCCCGTCCCTGACACAGGCTGGCAGTGGTTTTACGGAAGAATGTTTGTCTCTTATTTTGTTTTATAGCTGTTTTTATTATTTGTGTACTATTAATGCGCGTCTGTTTGGGCGGAATAAACAATTTTTCTTTCTTTTCTTTCTTCTAGTAGCCTGTGGATTCATAATTTTTTAGGAAAAAAAGTTGGCATGTAATGCTACAAGAGTGTTTCGTACTGTGGTTTCCTATACACTTTAAAGTTCCTTTAAGAATGACGCTGCCTGGCCACGTCAGACTTTTTGTGGGACCGATAATTTGGTCGACTTTTCCTTGCTAGGTAAAAACTACCGACTTTTTAGGGTTTCGAACAAAAAACGGAACCTATATCGGATCACTCAGGTGTCTGTCTGTCTGTCACAGCCAGTTTTCTCCGGATCCACTGGACCGATTCTGTTAAAATTTGGTACACATATGGACTTCTGTGACCCAAACACGGACGTGTTACGTAAATCATTAAATTTTTAGTATGGGGTCACTTTTGTTACCATCAAACTGTGTCATAAGCGTCGAAAATGAATAACTGACACTGACGTTCAGTAAAACATTTTTTTTTATTAGGGATGAGTTTGGTTTTGACTCTAGTCTAGGTCAGAGATGACAGAGACAAAGTCTACGATGGAGCGAGCTTACGCAGAAGGAGCCTGTGCACTCTGACTTTGAAGAGATTATGGTTGTAAGCGTTCGGAAACACCGACGCAGGCAGAGAATTTCACTCCTTTGAGGAAAAGTCATTTTTTGAAGAAGTCAGTGTCCAAAAAGTGGAGTATTCACCAGCTGCTAACACACCAAAAATCCATCAAAACCTTGAACAAACAGATCGTAACACGGTTCTCACGGTAGGCTCAAAGCTCAAACAGCGACCAGTTACCGCGAACCGCGTGGGTTCAGGTTCGATACTCGGCGGCTGGCGCAATCTCGTTAATCGCTTCGATCCATAACGAGCATTTAAGATTTATCGTGTTTCTACGTACTCGTGATATTTTCCTGTTAATTCTGAAGTGTTATGTTTGATTTAGACTCCTTTAAAGCAATTAAAACTATAATGGTGGGAATATTTATATTTCCGGTCGTTTTCGGTCTAGAAAATAACGGGTTTTGATTCGTTTTTAAAGTAGCTATTCGCCCGCGACTTCGTACGCGCTGCAATGTTCTTAAGGATCTCCATTTTTATGTCACTTCCTGATAATTCTTCCCTACTTTCATAAAATTGTAATTTTGTTTATTTATTTTTTTGTATGCGTCATGCTTGGCGCAAACAAACGCTTTATAAAAATCTTTCTTTTTTTTAAACAACGGTTTAAATCAGTTCAGTCTTTTCGGAGCCTATTCGTTAAAAAAAAAAAACAAATATATCCTCTTATTAACCGACGACAAAACGGAGGAGGTTCTCAAGTCGACGCGTATATATAAGTATGTTTCTTTATGTATGAACTTGCATATTTTTATTTTAATATTAGTATGGATTAAGCGCTAGTTCTATCGCCTGCGTGAACAAAATGCTATTATGTTTCTTAATTAGGAAATGCTACATAACAGCACAGAGTATAGAGTTGGATAAGTATACTAATTCTGAATTAATATGCGACGGTGAGTTTGTTTGTTACACTTCTACGTCTAAATCGCTGAATTTTAGTAAAAACTAGCTTCTGTCCGCGACTTCGTGCGCGCTTATCCTGTTTTTTCCCGTTCCCGTAGGAATTTCGGGAAATCCTTTCTGCGTCTCAGATAGTTAAATAATTATCGCTGAATGCGATATGCTATGAATAATTCCGAAACAATGCATGGTTCCTGACATCCTGCCGGACAGACCTACATGGATAAACTTGCAATAAAGTACCTTGACCTCTCTCTAATATCCCTTCGTAGATACCCGAATAATAAGTTAAGAACCGTTTTTCATTATTAGAGAATGTAAAGGATCACGATAGAAGTCGATTCAGGACAGCTTATGTCTTGATTTCTGTTTTTGATATAAAGAATGTCAATAAATGTATGTGGGTCTATGATCGTTATTGCTCATTTATGATGCCTGCCATTGGTGACAACGAAGCGAAAAATAACACTAGTTTACAAAAAAAAATAAAAAAAAATGTCCTTGCAGTAAATTACACATTTTTTTAATTAGCTGCAATAACTCAACGCAAACATGTACATTTTTAATTTTTATCACGTCACAGATGGAAGATATCGCCCCACCCCTTTTAGTTTCGACTACCCACAAGTTTGTTCCGAAATAGCTAGTCTTCATTTTGACAAATGTTTGTTTCCAAAAGGTCAAAAAGGTTGGTTAGAGTACATTCTGGCTGTTTTTGGTGAAATTATTGTATCTAAGAAAGAATATTCTATAACGAAAACACTCAAATATGCCTATCTTTTATTACTTAAAAATTCCGGTCTCTCATCGGGATAAAAGTGGGTTTCTCAAGTGTTTATTGAAAAATGTAGAAGAACGCTAAGCTGCTGGAATGCAAGTTTAAATAGATTGTTGAAATTGCAAGCAAATGATAAAGAGCCACCATGCAACCACGAAACTGATTGTTACTCCTATCGCTAAAAGCATTTGGCTTTAATCATAAAACCAAGGGTTAAATTACACGTGCGGATGTCCAAGCAGCTTTTTTAATATTTTAAAGGTGCTAAAAAAAGCATTTGGATTATTAAAAAATATCAAAAACGTCGACACTAATTCATTTTTAGTCTCGTTATCTTTGCAAAAATATATGGGGAGTATTTTCGAAATGTGACGTGTTGGAATTTTTTAATATTTTTTTCTAAACTTGCAGCACCTCATTAATTAAAAATAAACACTTTTCCGTTCCAGGACAAAAACCTTGTAAACTAGTGTAATTTTCAACATGGCGTTACTAAGTACTAGCTTCTGCCAGGGCTTCGCCCGCGTGGTCCCTAGGGAACATACTCCCGATATAAAAAGTAGCCTATGTCCTTTCTCAGCCTCTAGACTATCTGTGTACCAAGTTTCATTTAAATCGGTTCAGTAGTTTTGGCGTGAAAGCGCGACAGACAGACAGACTGAGTTACTTTCGCATTCATAATATCAGTAAGGAAGTAAGGATAGTAAGGATGTAGGAGCTGTGCCATTTTATTTACAGCAAGTATACGTAATTCAAGGTCGAAGCTAACCTACAAAACAAAGACTATTCCATCTTAGTTGTACCACTAACCTCAATGGTGCCTCTTAAAACCGATAACAGATCAATATGGACGCAGTTTTTGTAACACTTCATCACACGGCATATCATTGAGCAATCTTTAATACGATACTCATTAAGTTTAGACGAGGGGGCGTACAAAAACCAGCTAAAACAATGAGATAACAATTAATTTCATAACTATTGCTAAGCAATTAATTTTCTAAGATGCTGCAATGGTTGGCCTATTGACACACGAATCAGTCATGAAAAGATCTGTGTTAACGTGTTACGTTTTGGATTTGGGTCGCTGTGTGAGGAAAGATCGTGAATCGACCTATCTGCCTAGTCTGAACCAGGGATGTTGTGGATTAATTAAAAAAGAAGTTTAAATCGCGTGATTTGGTATGGCATGTGGGATGCCATTTTGCGTCAATTTTAAGTGGGTTTTTTTTTATTTACTTTTTTAGGGTTCCGAAAAAAAAAACCCAACCCTTATAGGATCACTCGGGTGTCTGACAGCCAGTTTTCTCCGGATCCACTGGACCGATTCTGTTGAAATTTGGTACACATATGGACTTATATGACCCAAACACGGACACGATACGTAAATCATTAAATTTTTTGTATGGGTGCCACTTTTGGGGGTCAAACTAGAAAATTAAAAAAAAAAGATTTTTGAGCAATATCGTGTGATATATTAAATGAAAGGGCTTACTGTGAGCGTTTTAATTATATTTAATTTTAAATAAATGTTTTGGAAGTTATTCAAGAAATTAGACGAAAAATTACCCCCTTATCTCCGAAAGTACTGAGCCTAAAATTTTGGAAAAAAATGGAAATAATAGATCTTTACCCAAAGATTACAGGAAAACCTACTAGAAGTCTGTAGTGTTAAAATAACATGTTAAAAAAACTAAATTCGTTCGGAACCCTTTGCACGCCAGTCCGACTCGCACTTGGCCAGTTTTTTTAAGGATGGGACATCATCAAATGACACCTTCCGCTTTGGGCGGAGCAGAAGGGAGTGTCAGGCTCGGACTTAAAACGCGTGTTCCTCTTAACCTTTTGACCGCCAGAGCGTAAACGCATCGGCGTCTCTCCCACGCCAAGCACAAATTCAGCGCAAATATCGAAACAAAAAAATACGGATTCCAACATCTTATTGAACACCAATTAATCATTGCTTTTCGTTCCATATTTTTCAAACAAAATATTACTCGTAACGTAATCACATAAAACTTGACTTAGTACCTTTATTTTGTACTTAAAAGTGTTGTTTGCTTGTCGGCTATAGCCGACGGTGGCGTGTTGGGCACTTTTTCGTTTGTCGGCTATAGCCGACCGTGGCGCTCAAAAGGTTATGCCCTTTATGTTCCAGGCCCGCGGTGGCTCTTTAGAACAAATTTCGCAACTCTGGCAGGTAGGTAAGCTACTTCCATTGTTATAAAACGAACAATTATAATGATTCAACTAAGACAATTAATTAATGCCTACTGAACGCGAGTATTAAGTTTAAGTAGCCGTATTTAAAACAAGCTTGTTTATTTAAAAAGATTAAGTGCTTACAACGTTTTCAATTATGTTAGACTATTAGGATTAAGTTAAACAGTGTGATGATAATATTCAGTTCGCTTCGTTCTTTGTTTTAAAACAGTATTTACTCGTTAAGAGGAAATGCTGGCGGCGAGACTTTGTATGTAAAAAGTCATAATTTGAGGTTTGGCTCTCGACTATTTTCTCCTCCAATATTGGACCGATATTAGAGATATTTTTCAAACTGAATAAGAAGGATATATACTGTGTCTCTATGTTTTCTTTTTTTGGTTAATAGTTGCCAAATTTGTACACTCGGGTTCTGTTGACGGCGATTTATCAGACAATTTTGACCATTTTGTGAGAGTTCTAGTGCTTATACGGTTAATAAATCATCAAATAGGAAAACATAGGGACACAGTATATATCCTTATAGGATCACTCGGGTGTCTGTCTGTCTGTCACAGTCAGTTTTCTCCGGATCCACAAGCCCGATTCTGCTGAAATTTGGTACACATATGGACTTCTGTGACCCAAACACGGACGTGTTACGTAAATTATTAGTTTTTTAGCATGGGTTATCTTTTGGGGATCAAACTAGCAAATTTAAAAAAGGTTTATTGAACAATATTGTCTGACATATCAAATGAAAGGGCTTACTATGAGGGTATTAATTATATTTTTTTCATAATTTTAAAGTAAATGATTTTGAACTTATTCAAGAAATTAGACCAAAAATTACCATTTACCTTCGAAATACCATTTACCCCCTTATCTCCGAAACTGCTGAGACTAAAATTTTGAAAAAAAAAAATGCAGATAGTTCGATACCTAAAGATTACAGGAAAACTTAAGAAGTCTGTATTGTTAAAAAATCATGTAAAAAAAAATGAAATTTTTTCGGAACCCACTGCACGCGAGTCCGACCCGCAGATGGCCAGTTTAAAAAAAAATCTGGCCGACTGCCAAAAATCTGCAAATGCCAACCAGGATCAACAGCTGAAAGTGCTTTCCAACGTAAGTGGGAATATCGGTAAGAATCGAATAGATGGTTGATGACCATCTACCATCCCCCAAGAACCAACTTGGGAACGAGTTGTTGATAACCTTGAAAATCGACCCGTGCAGCTTTCGAGCTAAATAAAAATAAAACAAATCAATAAAGGCCAATTAATATAATCTTCATTTTCTAGAATTATGCTGAACTATGGCCGTTTTGCGCGGATATTACTCATATTTCCCCAACCTGACATTATGACAGTGACTAATATTGTTTCTTTTTTTGTGATCATACGAGAAGAGAGTAGATCTTTGGCAGTCGTTACGGATAGTCAGAAGCCAGTTAACCTGACTCCAGTCTTGCCAAGAAGTACCGTGTTACCCAGTTAATGGGTTGTGGAGGTCTGGTAGGCAGCCGCTCCACATAAAATACTGGTATTCAGCTAAATCCGGCTTGACTGGAAGCCGACCCCAATGTAGTTGGGAAAAGGCTAGGTAGATGATGATGATACGAGAAGAGTCAAGAGTGTTTTTATTCGATAGATGAGTTCTTTTAAAAGTGTCCCTGTAAATTTTATACAATAAAGCACAGACATATTTAATTGATATATAAATTGGCGAAATGTGGTAACCCAGTAATTAATATTTTTAGTAATAATTTGTACCTACTATTGCATGCTATATAGTGGCCAAATGCGTGTTACTTTATATTGTATATAAGAACTTGTACCTACCATATTTGAAGCAATAAATAAATGAAATGAAGCTTCAAGCAGAATAAACTTCTTTTCATTTATTTTTACTATTTGTATCTTTTTAATAAATGACATAAATAATATTGTGATACATCCTCCTTGGATGGCTCACCCTCCGGGAACCTCCGTCAATTTAATAATTAAAAAAGCTTTAGAAGAATTAGGAATTTAGAATAGGTTTAAATATTGACATAAAAATGATTGATTTGTTTTTAAGACAGTTCTGTAAAAGTTTTTCTTGAGAGCACCAGCTCAATATAATAATCTCTTAAATCGCTTAAAGGCTGTTTTATTGAATCGATTCCGGGGGCGTTCCAGAAGCCCTAGTTGGAGCGCCTCACATGTGGCGGAGGCGCCGGGTACTTAATAAATAGAAAAGTACGTTTTTCGCGTATACAGGGCGTACACTGTATAAAGATAATTTCGCGTATGCACTGCGTAAAAAGTGCATGAAGACCCCCATTTTATAGTGATGCTCAGGCGAAATTTCTATGCCTAGATAAGTATAAAGATAAGTGGTTTTTATTAAATAAATATAATTTAGCAAGATGGCGAAAGTAGTATCCTTCACGGGTACGGGTTCCACCTGCTCGTTCGACGATTTCCTTACACAGTTTCGCCAAATCGCAGCCATTAATAGATGGCCGGAGAGTGATTTAGCCCTCATTATGGGTGCTTATTTGGACGGCCCGGCCCTAGCTTTTTTCAAATTTACGTACAAAGAAGGGGTGTCATTTAAGGTGATTTGCGACAGCCTGAAGTCTGAATTCCCATCAGGAATAGATTTTGTTGAGAAATTCTACAATGCGCGTCAAGACACTAAAGAAGACATAGTCGCATTTTTCTATAGACTGGCTGATTACGGATTACAGTCCGGAATTACCGACGAAAAGATATTCATTAAGATTTTCTTGAAGGGTATAAATATGCATTATAAATTAAAGCTGGGGACCCGATTATATAACTCAAAAGCTGAGTTGCGTGCCACCATTGACCAAATAAAAGAAATATTTGAGGAGACGCAGCCCGACCGGGCAAATTTTTCGTTGCACCCTCCGCGGGTCAGTTTTGATCATTTTCCAGCCGGAAGTCAGAGATACCCAACTTCACCGAGACCAACGAGCCCGGGGCAGACTGCTGCAAGATCGACGCCAAACCTAGCCGGTGATACGGATACGTATCACACTCCGAGGTATAATTTGCGGCCGAGACGTCGGTTTGATAATAGAAATAACCGTTTTCCAATTACCCCCAGCTCAAGAAGCCCACGTTCTGATGGCCACCCAAACGCGGAAGGGCACAGTCGATAAATAATGAAGTGGAGTTGCAGGCTGTGTCCGAAAGAGATCAACTCCTAAAGAAAAATAGCAAATGCGGTGACCTCAATCCATTTATTAACATTACAATAGATAATCAAGCCTGTTCTGCTCTGATAGACACCGGAGCATCAATTTCGTGTATATCAGATCAATATGCGTTGAATCTCAATCTAAATCATACCAGTGACAAGGCAAATCATTTTGTGAAGTCAATATCGGGATCATGCTCAGAAGTTGTCGGGAAAACGACGATAAGTTTTATAATGGACTCTAGTGTCTTTGTGAATGATTTCCTGATTATTAAAAACATTAACCAGAGATTAGTCCTGGGACAGGATTTCTTTCGTAAATACGAAGCAGTTATCGATTTTTCTAATGGGTGTATTTCTTTAATGGGAAGATGTTGTATAAATTTTCACAAATGTACTGAACAAAAACGCAGACATGCTGAAACCCTGCTGCAGTAAAACTACCCTAAAATCTGCAGCACACCGCCAAACGTAAACAAAATGATGTGACAAATCACATCCATCCAGAAGGGATTGACTTCTCGAAAGCTACCCTAACTAGTCTACGCGGCAGCCAGACGGTTAAGAAGCGAAGGTCTATTCTGTCAAAGAATTAACTCCTAACATCGAACTCACTCCAGTAATCAAAATCAGTAAAAAAAAAAAAAAAAAAATGAATTGAAACTATTTGCCTCCATCGAACAGCTCAACCAATGGGGTTTCAGCATGTCTGCGTTTTTGTTCAGCGCAAATGGCGCATTAGAATTTAAAAGAATAATGCTTATCGCAGGACATGACTGAAGCTGCTTCTATAGAAGCATATGCAACCCTGTCTACGATCATTCTACCCATAGGCAGGAACTCCTGGTTAGGGATAGGTAGGTGCTTAACTCTTCCAAAGCTTGGAATAAAAGATTACAGGAAGACTTTCCTAGTATCTTCTATTCGTGAGGGCGTAGCTCATGTGATACATCCTCCTTGGATGGCTCACCCTCCGGGAACCTCCGTCAATTTAATAATTAAAAAAGCTTTAGAAGAATTAGGAATTTAGAATAGGTTTAAATATTGACATAAAAATGATTGATTTGTTTTTAAGACAGTTCTGTAAAAGTTTTTCTTGAGAGCACCAGCTCAATATAATAATCTCTTAAATCGCTTAAAGGCTGTTTTATTGAATCGATTCCGGGGGCGTTCCAGAAGCCCTAGTGGTGTGCCCTACAATATGTAACCGATGATCCCTACAACCGACATATCAGGCCCGTCATACTCACTTACAGTATCAATTAAAATAATATTACATTTGTCATTTATAAATATCATTACAGCATCATCCGACATAAGCCCACGGCTAAATGACACTATTTTCCTGTTACAACATAGCCAGCAGGTTATTAAGGACATCCCATACATGTCACTATGAATGGAACCTGTTTACCAAGCTGAACTTGGATGAAGTTATTTTATTAATAGGTACAGGGTTTATGAGCTTTTTCAAGGAAAGATTAGGAAGACAGAAATTAAATGCAGCCTTTAAAAACTTTACATCATAATTTGTTTAGTCTTTTTCCATTGGGATGGTAGAGTCTAAAAGCAGAAGAGTCTAGAACCTAGACTATAGCCGATGTCTAAATGCTCGAATACCATACCTATTTAACCGTTTTTAGCGTTCCGAAAAAAATAACGGAACCCTTATAGGATCACTCGGGTGTCTGTCTGTCTGTCATTCCGTCTGTCACAGCCAGTTTTCTCCGGATCCACTGGACCGATTCTGTTGAAATTTGTTATAAATATGGACTTCTGTGACCCAAACACGGACGCGTTACGTAAATTATTAAATTTTTAGTATGGGTGTCACTTTTGGGGGTCAAACTAGAAAATTAAAAAAAAAGAAGTTTTTTTTCTAATTTTCTAGTTTGATTTCTTCGCCCCCGAAAAGCGCCAACCAGCGTTTAGTAGTAGACGGTAATTGGCCGATATGATGATGATGATACCTATTTAGCATAGAGCCTCAGAGATCCACTAACCCAGTTGAAAAATTCAATCAATTTTGTGAACCTTAACTCGTAAGAATGCTATCAACAAAACCCTTTTCATTGAACATGCTTTCCATGTCATGTGAAAGCATGTCTCCACATGTCATGTTACCAAAACATTTGTGTACCTTGACCCTTAACCGTTCATCAGTAACAGATGCTACTGTTCTACTATAACATCCTCCTCATCCTTGACCTTCCAGCCTCATCCTCAAAGGCTATCCTACATTCAGAAACTTTATCTAAGTCATCAAGTGTCGTGCCAGCCAAAGTTCACAGGACCGTGAGAATCACAGCGTATTAACATTCACATGCCTAAGTCTGTATCTTGGATACTAAAAACTGACACTTATAGATAATCTGCAAGTGGCATGTGACACTGTATGGGTGTCTGTTGCACGCGAGAAATATGACTTAATTAGTTCATTAGATTTTATTCAGCTTCTGCCAGCGGACTCGCCCATGTGATAATTAGAAATTATACAAAGGCATCATACTCCCGGGATAAAAAACCGGCCAAGTGCGAGTCGTAGAGTAATTTTAATTATTTTTTATTATAGCGGCAATAGTAATACACACTCTGTGAAAATTTCAATTGTCTACCTATTACGGTTCTTAGATACAGCCCGCTTACAGACAGACGTACGGACGGACGGACAATAGAGGCTTAGTAATAGGGTTCCGTAGCCCGTTGGTTTACTTTTAGGTACGGAACTCTTAAAAAATCCTAGGATACTTTTAAGGAACGGAGAGTATGATCAACCTGTTTGTCATGTTTCAATCAAATTCGTTCCGCCGTTGAAAACGTTACAATTAGATAGGCAGAGTTAATTTTGCATTTTAATATTAAGTAAGGAAGTATTTAGTATCTCATACTTCTGCTAGAGATTAACGAAATATTTTGCTTACGTTCTAAGGGCCTTAAGGCTGCTCTCTCGAGAAATGCTTAAAAACAGCGTGCAGATGACGCAACTTTTCGTCGGTATTTACTGAGAAATTAAATCTAAAAAAAATAGGTAGTAATTAATCTACATGATATGATACGTAATTTGGTTTAGCCAGAATGTATGTATCGGTATCACATAATAAGAAAACAAAAAATCACCAAATCACCTCCAAATCGTTGAGATGAAACCATTTTACTCCTTCATTTTTTTACAAAAGTCTTTTAAAAAATATCTACTGCTTTGCAATACAAACGAAAATAACGTGGTTTTGTTACTTTTTTAAAATAGGTGTTATTTTTTTTATAATAAATTAAAGATGCGGGTAGCGGAGTGGCGCGTAGAGGAGTAGTTAGCTCCGTTTGTATGCACAAGGTCATTGGCATGTATACAAGCCTTAAAGAGTGACATCACTGACGAGCGTCAAAAAGTTCGAAAAGTAAATGATTAACACGCATTCCTTATAATTTATTTATTTATTCAGACTACAAATGCGGTCCACTGTGTTAGTAACAAAATTACTTAGCCTATGTTAGTACTTAATAACTAAAACAGACCTCGTTCGATCGGCTAGTGCCCACACAAGCGGGCTATCTGCCCGGGCAGCTATCGAGTGCAGAATGGTGTTAGGACTATCACGCAACCTGTGAAGTAACGAGGCAGATTTCTTGCGCCATACTGCGTCAAAGCTGTCAGTGCGCGCATTAGCAAACATCGCCGACGCACTGCAGAAGCGTGGCAGTCCCAACAGCACCCTGAACGCATTGTTGTATTGGATTATGTCACGTAGCTTTTTGAACGACCAAACCTTCGGTTGACAGTTGGGATGGATACACCCGGTTACCACCGGGTTTAAACCCGGTTGATTGCCCGGTTGACTTTGTCCGAGCCCATTTATTCCTCAAACAAATTGAACCCGGAAATACATAAGCCTGCTCGTTAAACAACTCTTTGCAATCAAAATTGCTTACAAACAGCAAAACAATTTACAATATCGCAGCAATTAATAATAACTTAATTAAAATAAACAATTTGTGAAGGGACTTACGCAAAAGTTTGCGTCACCTTGTCGAAGCAACAGTTGAAAGTTCAGAATTAATAAAACATACATGTTTATTTCTGTTTCGTAGGTATGGCAATTCATTTTGTTCACGAATAAGTTGACAGTTGCTTTCAATTGTTTGTTGTTTTGAAACAAAACTTCGAGGACGTGTTGCTAAATAAACAGTGACAGGTTTTTTCATAAAGTGTAATACCTCTTAAAGGACATGTACTCATCATTGAACAGCTTTTACTATGGGAACAACCGCGAAATGGCGAAAAAAAAATCAGCTGTTCAGTACATTTTGTCGAGTTATGCGCACAGAAATGTATGGGGGAGTCGGTTTTTTGTGTATTGCGTTTATTCTGTTATATATATATATTATAATAATATATAATATTATAAACAAGAAAGATTTGTTTGCTTGTTTGTTTGAATTGAATGGGCTCCGAAACTACTGGACCGATTTGAAAAATTCTTTTAGCATTGGTTAGCTACATTATCAGGGAGTAACATAGGCTATATATTATCTCCGCACTCCCACGGGAACGGGAACTACGCGTGACGTCCACTAGTTCTGTTATAAGTTGCATATGAAAAATATAATTTATATTATAGAGGTATGTCCATATAAATTTTGGTTTCGGTTTCGGTCGAAACTAAGATCAGGGTGGCTACTCTAACGAAATCCGTAGTTTCGGGCTTAGTTGCGGGCGGGCATTTTCTACTCCGTATCACCTAACCACTGAGAACTAATGATAACACGATTTGACAGTTACTGTGAAATCGTGTTGTCATTCATTCTCAGTTCGGGTTCGGGACTAATCGTAAGTCTGTAGGTGATACGGAGTAGAATACGCCCGCCCGCAACTAAGCCCGAAACTACGGATTTCGTTAGAGAGTAGCCCCCCAGGAACGAAGGTTCGGTTTCGGCCGCAAATCATGTTCCGGCCGGACACTAACTGATAGTGAAGCTAATTCCATTTGGGATAAGCCACATAAGAAAACCGCGGCTAAAACTTGAGTCTTTTGTTAACAAAACCGCTCGTATTTACAAAGGTCGAAACTACCGATTGGATCAATAGATTCGATGGTAAACGTAATTTTATTACAAAGACAACTTTACTACCTTTGACCTTGACTTCGGTTACGATAAAATGATTGCTTTACCAATATTAACACCTATTTAAAAATTACGGTTTTAATATTGGATTAGTGATCATTTATTTTATTAAATGACTGAAATTAAGTTTCTTAATAAAGCCTAAAACATTTTGTTTTATTCATAAACTTTATTTACTAACTGATACTATATCTACCATTACATAAAAAACTCTTTAACTAACTAAAAATAATCCAAAGTATGGCTTCCAAAAACTCCGCCACATCGCTGGTAATGTGCCCAAAAGGCTGGCAGCATTGCCACGTTTTATGGCAATGCTTATCCTTTGTCCGAGGCAAAATCAAACAAATATTGTTAGGTTTTGATGTTCTTGATTACAAGTATAAAGACGTTAAATAAATGGTTTCTTTGTTTGTTTATAGGAGCTAATCTAAATCTGTGTTTGTTTACAGGAGCTGATCTGAACATTATACTGATAGAAAGCCACATTATAGCTGACTGCTACAGGATTTTTAGTCCGGATACCGTGGGATAGGCGTCCGGGGTAAGGTAGCGGAGCTAAATGTTTGTGAAAAATAAAACAATATTTGTTTGCAAATACAAATATTGTTTTTTTTACACAAACTTTTAGCTTTTCTCCGCTACCTTACCCCGGACGCCCAACAAACAAAGAAACCATTTATTTAACCTCCTTATACTTTTTATCAAGAACATCAAACCTTTCCCTAGCCAACAGGCTCAACTTCAACAAAACAAATTATGCAAATAATCTATTATACTATCTATAAGCGGATACGATACATCACTTTCGTTAGGACAACTACTGACGCCACAGGGAAATCAAACCCATACATATGTATCATGTAATGAGGCGAAAACAATACCATGGGCCGTTTGTCAACACAGCAGGTGTACTGCATGCAAAATCAATTGAGCTGCGTCACGCGGAGTCGCGGAGTGGTGGCAAAAAAGGTAGAGAGGCGTACAAGTTGATAATACTATGAAGTTAGTAACTTGCTCCGCATACCTATAATAATTTTAATAAAATCCAGAAAGTAAGCAAATTGAATAACAATAAATTAAAAATAATTCTATATACATGGCTAAAGTCAATGGACTATAATGATGTAGAAAATCTCATAAAAACATAACAAATTCTGCACAGCACACCCACACACACACCCATATACACACCCACACAAACCTACACATACACACCCACACAAACACTCACTTACACAAACACGGCAGCATTTTTGTTAGCTGGTCAACATTAGGTTTCAAAAAAAAAAAATGTTTCTATTCTTTTAATTTATTCTGTCTGACTTTAGATTACTGTCACTTTATTAAGGGGAAGACACTAACACCTGCAACACAGTTTTTACTAGCGCAGGTGCTAGGGAATCCTATAATCCAAATTGTATTCATTATGTCAATAAAGAATTATTATTATTAGTAACAGAAGGTCAATTTAAGGTAGTAATTGAGCTTGCTTTAAATAAACTGACAGCCGACCAAGTGCGAGTCAGGCTCGCATAGTCAGAGTGTCATCATTATATGATGACCACTTGTCCACTGCCTCCGCCAAAAGAGCGCCGACCATCCCGGTCTTGAGCAGTCCGCATCCATCCGCTGCCAGCCATCTTCTTCAAATTATAGAACCAACGTACCGCAGGGGGTCCCACACTACGTTTGCCCATACGCGGTCTCCACTCTAATACATGTCTGCTGCATCCATAGTCAGGGTGTGTGGTCACGTTTCTTGCCTCCTTTAAATTATTTGTGGTTATAGCGGCAATGAAAATACATACTTGTAATCAGCTGGCTACCTAGTACAGCTCATGATAGGTATACAGCCGATTGACAAACTGCCGGAAAGAGGATGCTTAGCAATAGTTCTCTTGGTTACCCTTCAGGTATGGAATCCTAAGGGCCATGAAGTTTTAGAAAATACACCCACTGTATCACTCCTAATACTACGGTGGATGTGAAAAGAATTCGTAACGTTGCTTGTGGAATTCCCTGCCGGAGTCCTGATAGCTACAACCTAGGAGTCTTTAAGTCAAGAGTGAATAGGTTACTTCTAGGCAAGCGTGCTCCATCTTCGACCACATCATCGCTTACCATCAGGTGAGATAGTGGTCAAACGCGAGCCTATCAATAGTAAAAAAAAAAACTGACCAGCAAGGAATTATGCTAGTAGTAGGACTGGCTGACAAGAGTACCAGTACAAATAGAATTGACCTGCTCTGATTCAGAGTCCAAATAAATTGAAGTTACTGCTAAGTTATTCTATACTAGTGGACGTCACGCGGTTTCACCCGCGTAGTTCCCGTTCCCGTGGGAGTACGGGGATAATATATAGCCTATGTTACTCCCTGATAATGTAGCTATCCAATGCTAAAAGAATTTTTCAAATCGGTCCAGTAGTTTCGGAGCCTATTCAATTCAAACAAACAAACATACAAACAAATCTTTCCTCTTTATAATATTAGTATAGACAACGATTAAACAAATCGATGTGCCACGCAATTATGAACTTAATTGTCGTCCTACACCAACTTTGGATTAACAATCGACAAAAAGCGCTCCGGAAAGTCTGTTTCTCATGATAAGTTAAAAATCTCTCGAGTTTAAATTTTTTTGTGATATTTTTTTTCCGTTCATCATGTGTTTTTTAATTAACGGTTCAAATGAAGTCGTTTTACGAAATGGTTCTTTGTTGTCAGTTAGCTATGGATAAAAAAAATGTTAGCTGAGCGTGAGAATTTAAATTTAATTATAGTGAAATAATTTTTGAAATCGGTCCAGTAGTTTTTGAGTTAAATCGTAACAAACAAACAAAGAATCTAATCTTTTCCTCTTTATAATATTAGTTTAGATGATGAAGAAAGTAAACAGACAGTCTTGCCTATCCAGATACGAAATAACGGACAGACAGGCAACTATTCATAGCAAAGAAGACTAACATGTTATGTCAACAACCGGCTTCCGACCGGAATGTCCGGTTCTGATGTGATTACAGATTTGTCAGAGATTCTACTGATTGCGAACCGTGAGATGTCCGAGAAGGAATGAAAATTGTTTGTTGCTAACCAACAATGGTTACGTTATGACAGCAAGTCTGTTAGATAACTGGGGTTGCGGAATTTGTTCGAAAGAGTCACCGCGGCCCTGGAACGCAAAGAGTATTAGGAGGAATACGGATGGGGTTTAGTCAGTAAGAGTCTGACACTCCGTTCTGCTTCACCCAAAGCGGGAGGAGTCATTTGGTGATTTCCCATCCTTTAAAAAAAGTAAAAAAAAAAAAAATCTGTTAGATAAAGGAATTCCAAATATAGCTCACTAGCTAACCCGCGCAACTTCGTTTGCGTCACAATTTTCATTACTGCTCCGCTCCTGTTGGTCTTAGCGTGATGATATATAGCTTCTTCGATAAATTGGCTATCTAACACTGAAATAATTTTTCAAATCGGACCAGTAGTTCCTGAGATCTCTGAGAACTCTTCAGCTTTATATATTAGTATAGATTTCATTTGAAAATACGTGTCTGTTAGCAACAGGAGGAAAATATTCATGACATGGAGAAGTCAAAGATTTACCATGCATTCTAACAAAGATTTGGAGTTAGACCTTCGTCTTATAGAGACAATATAAATGATAAAGCAGAAGAAGCAGCGACAAAAGTAGTGAAGTAACTATACAAGTCGACTTTAATAGATATTTTTTTAAGTCGAACTGACAAATAATCAAGGTTAACGAGAGCGAAGCCGGTGGGCTAGTCTAAAGTAATCTGGGTAAAGTCATAATCTTAAAAGAAGTTTTCGGTCAAGGGCACTCTGTTTTCATTGCAGTCAATCGTCAGCGCTCATCAAATTCACAGCATCTACATGAAGTGATAAAATATCCAATTCCCAGCCAGGAAATACAATATTTAAGTACAAGTTGGAGTCAAGCACTAGTGGAGACATAACTAGTATCGATTTCGCTTATATTACCGCACTTTGCATAAGCAGGTTGATGTCCGAGAACTATTTTATATGCCTACTGCTTAGTCCGGAATCTTAGCAGGTTAATCCAGTTTTTCGATGTTTTTAATCTCGACAGTAGGTTTGTTTTTCGTATGAACGTTTGTCAAAATATCCAGCGGCGTCAAAGAAAGTGACACTCTGTGTGTATTTACAGAGCGTCACTTTCTTTCGACAATCGTAATAATTCTAATAATAATTTCTTTATTTTTACTCCTCACAATTGACAAGCTTATTTTAGTTTTTTTTTTTTACTATTTATAGGCACGCGTTTGACCACCATCTCACCTGATGGTAAGCGATGATGTGGTCGAAGATGGAGCACGCTTGCCTAGAAGTAACCTATTCACTCTTGACTTAAAGACTCCCAGGTTGTAGCTATCAGGAAACACTGACTCCGGCAGGGAATTCCACTCCTTAGCTACGCACAATGAATGTGTTCCCAAAACGTTTTGTGCGCGTGGGTGGGATGTCCACCATGTACCGGTGGCGCATCGCCGTTCGTCTTGTGGTACGATGATGGAACGGGCTTGGCGGAATTAAATTATGCAATTCCGTCGCACATTCCCCAAAATACAACAGTAAACCGACAGGCTAGCGACTCGTCGTCGATGTTCAAGACTTTGGAGCTTCGTCGCGACGAGCCTATCATTGCCGATGACGATTTACATAATATGTGTCCAATTAGCAATGTGAGGAGCTGGAGTTAGGCATAAAATGCCTGTATTACAAATCACCAGGTGGCACCCCACGGAAGAACAGATAGTTTTTATCGAAAAATTATGATACGTACAATCTGAAGTTAGAGATAACGAGATCCAAGACTAAATCTTAATTAATTACAATTTTGAGGGTAGAAGTGAAAACAAAGCTACAAACAAAAAGTTAATCAGAGTGTATATAAATATTGATTCTAAGAGAGTGTATGATGTTAGTGTCTATGTAATCACTTGATTACGATTGCCGAAACCTAAGTGCCAATTTTTAACCAACGTTTGCATTCGCATTTCAATCAAAAAGCCTCAATTTCTACACATTATTGACAGATTACATTAGTGACTGACAATTTTTTTTTTTGGGACTAGCCCGCCACACATTCCCAACCACTGCAACTCCTGAAAGCCAGAATCAACAGTGGCGACCACCAGAAAAACGCCGAGCCAATGAAACCCGACGAGTCCCGGAGAAACGATTTTACTGTCTTGGATCCTGCAACGAATTTAATCAGAAAAGTACAACGGAAGAGTAGGAAAAAAAAATATATATATAATTTCCACTTCCCTCCTTATCAAGCAGGAGACAGAATAGAGTTGAATAGTAATAGAATAGTGACTGACATGCGAATGCGAAAAACGGTTGTTTAAAAATTATTTGTGGAATTGGCCCACTTCTGCTTATCGTGTGGGCAGTAATGTCTAACAACCCCACATACCCTAGTGTCAGAGTTTCTAAACCGCCTCAAGGGCCTCTGACATGGTTTATTTGATGACCGCCATTTGGCGACCGGGACCACTGGCGTATACGTGCCGTCCGAAGCACGGAATCATCTTTATTTATCAGGCAATCAGGTGATTCAAGCCTGAAATGTCCTAGCCAAACTAGAAACAACTTTACAAAGTATGCTTCCCGTGGGAATCGAACCCATCGTATCACAAGGCAAACGCCTAAACCACTCGACAAAGGAGGCAGTTAAGAAGATGTACCTAATGGAAGACAAAGACATCATCAACACAAATAAATAAGAATAAGAGCAGAATGTCTCGTATCGAAAAACGTTCCAATTCAAGTGGCAGTATCATCTCAGCGCCATCAACATCAAAAACTTATCAAAATGACAGATGTTTTATAAAGTTTGCGACTGAGCACGGTCCTTAAAAATATAAGAATAGGGAATATGCATGAACAATATGTTTATTATCTATACAGTTCAAAAATATACATAACTAGCTGACCCGCGCGGCTTCGCTCCCGTCACCTCGTCACCCTCCCTGCTAACTGTCCTAACTAGAAATTGATGTTTTTCCAGGGCAACAGTTTTTCGGTCGGGCGGTACAATCATGTTACTGTAGTTGCGGTAGCTGTGGCTTTATTAATGAATGAATAAGTGTTTTACATTGCTCTAGGCTTACTCTTTAAGTTAGTAGTTGTCCTAAAGCCTTAAGGTATCTATTTATTTACTTCTATTAATTTGAAGCAGATACGTCACTCTGTGAGAACTTTGTTTTATAACTTGTGTCTGTTACGACGTGATTATTTGGTATAAAATATAAATAAAAGTCTATTAATATCATATAAATTTATTAAAAATAAAATATAAATCTCGTTTGTAAGCTTAAAAAGTTACAAGTTACGTTTAAGAAGCTACAATTTTTTCTTTTTTACATTTTTTGCAATCTAGCTTTGTACTCTATGTTAAAACTATAAGTACCGTACCTGATGAGATGAATTGAAAATTAACCTTATTTGTTTAATACTTCGAGCTTATAATAATGTACTTATTGCTAATTATACATTTTGTACTTGTTTTTAAGAAATATTAAAGGTTTTATATGTAGTTACTTTAATATCACAATCACAGTCTGCAAACATAAGTATTTAATTTGGACTTGCTTTACCTAGGGTTAAAGCGATCAGTTAACAGTCTTTATTTATTGAACACAGGAACTAGAAAAATATTAACGTAAGAGCTAAATTCCAAAAAAATCCAGCTAGTAAAATCAACAGTAAATTGAACAAATAATAAAAATTTAATTAGTGAAAAAGTGACGTATAAAATGCCACAACCGGCAACTTAATGACTGGGGTGTCTCCTGTTGTTAGTGACAACAAGTCATTATATTTTTCCATCGAAATTTTGGGCGGTGTCGGATGAAGAAGTCCTATTTCCTCTCTCAAGAAAACAGAGACTTGTCTCCTAAGAGAAAAAGAACGTGGAATTCCTTCACCGTGGCTATTCTTAAAAAAATATTTTCGGGTTCAGTTTTCTGGACAGAAAATTCCGTCCTTTCTGTCCAGAAAACTGAACCCGTTCAAGTTTCGGCCCTCATCGTCTGTTCGGATAGAAAGCATCCGAAGATCGGCTGAAAGTTTTTTAAAATCGAGTAAATCAGTGTGTGTGAGAACATTGACTACGTACGGTTTATTTCTCCGTGCCAATCTAAAAATTGGAGGTAGCTGGCACGGTACAAAAATGTCCCCACTTGTTTTGAGAGCATCACCGATGGTGCTGTGTACGGAATCTCCTTCGCTTTGTCCGTGACATGGCACGGAGAAACGTAAGTGATTTCCTGAATATTTGTGGCATTGTTTATGACATACAGTAAAGTCGATGCCACGATGGAATTTTTGTTCCGTCCACTGCATCTATCAGCAAACAGGTCGAGCACTTATTAGGAGATTTAACGCGCTAAGTTTGAATACCATGATTTTTCAGATTCCGTAATTGAAGACACCTAACGGGACCCTATAAATTGCTGAGACATGTTGCAGGGCTTTAAGCGCTTATTACACTACACGGTATTCAGGGCCCGGTGGCAAGGGTGGCCTTTAACTAAGAAGCCGCTTATTACAGTAGCCGGTCGATTCGGCCCTAACTCAGTTGTGAAGTGATCACCGTTGCCAAAGTGTGGGGAATTCCCCAAACTGCGGGGAATCAAGTTGATTGGAGATTTATTGGGGGTTGGCAAGATGCGGGGATACTAAATATCGATTTTATTCTTCTGATATTATTCTAAATATCGAATTTGTGGGGAATCTGTAGATTTTCTGTCCCCAAATTGGAGAATTTGACTTACATTTTCGGGGAATTTGTTAAATTGATGTTGGCAGCACTGCTCCCTAACCGCTATTACACTGCCCGGTAGTAAGGGAGTTAAGGAGCTAACTAGACCGGGCCGCTCCGGTCACTCTAATTAGGGTCCCTTACTCTTATTATACCACCCTAAATCGGAACTTAGGGCCCTGAATACCGTGTAGTGTAATAAGCGCTTTAGGTGTTTGCGGAATTTGTTCGAAAGAGGCACTGTAGCCCTGGAACGCAAAGAGCATTAGGAGGAACACGAATGGGCTTTAGTCTGACACTGTCTTCTGCTCCGCCCAGAGTGGGAGAATTCATTTGATGATTTCTAATACTTAAAAAGAAGGGCTTTTGGTATGCTGTTTTATTGAGCTCACTGTCCGCCCACCCGCACCCCCCTGGCGTACAGCAATGTGACTTCACTTACTATGGCAATAAGCTTCATATTCGTAAAAAAAGCTTTGATCTATACGACGTAAATGAATAAAAATGTGTAAACATCGTAGAAAAAAACCTAGCTAAGTGCCCTATGTACATACTTCAGTTATTTTGAATCGCGACGAAAAAAATAAAATCTTTCTAACTGTAGTATGTTCATACGACAGGTAGTGAGAATATTTTTTCCCTCCTTTGGCACTTACGCAAAACAAAATACGTGATTATCTTCTAAACGGTAAACGACACAGAGACGACGATTAGAGAGAACTTATTCGAAACAAAGTTATGAATACGTAGGTAATGTCAGTGCAGATACGTCAGTTTGTGAGATACGACAGTTAGCGGGGAGGGTGACGACCTGGCTACCCTACCTACCCTACCCTACCTACCTACCCTACCCTACCTACCCTACCCTACCACAAACTTCACATAAACCATCTACTAAATAGTCCGAAAAAAGCCTAAACATTTGGTTTGGATAGGTGAGCCCGTTCTTGAGTTGATAAAATTACAACGTAAAGTGGCATTGATTTTATATATATAGATTACCTACTAACAGTGAAAATAGAATCAAAATTACTGGAAAAACAAACCAGATATAATTATCTATTTTAAACAAATATATCTGTCCCTCTCGCGAAAACGCTGTTTTCTATGGCAGCTGTATAGGTATCATGGACTTCGGCGTCAAAGTTCATATCGGACTTCTCTTTCTAATTGTAATCTTTGAAGCTTTATAGATTCATCGCTGATGAAGGTATTTAAAAGATAATTTCATGATTGTTTACTAGACATAATAAGTAAATTCTAGAAAAAGAAGCCAATATTTCCAAAGGTTATTAGGGTAGAATTGAAATGCCGGAAGTCGAGGTATCTGCGGTTTATACCAACCATAAGGATCAGATCGGAGAGGTTACGTTGCGCTCGCTGTGGTCAGTCTGATTTATTCACGTTAGGTAACTCTGTAGCTAGATATAGTTAGATAGTCGGTAAACCCAGCTCCGTACCGTGTTAACTGGTAAAATCTTATGTGAGTGGTAATACTTTGAGCCAGGGGGGCTACTCTCTAACGAAATCTGTAGTTTCGGGCTTAGTTGCGGGCGGGCATTTTCTACTTCGTATCACCTAACCACTGAGAACTAATGATAACACGATTTGACAGTTACTGTGAAATCGTGTTGTCATTCATTCTCAGTTCGGGTTCGGGACTAATCGTAAGTCTGTAGGTGATACGGAGTAGAATACGCCCGCCCGCAACTAAGCCCGAAACTACGGATTTCGTTAGAGAGTAGCCCCCCAGAGCCTGCCTAACGTTGTAACGTAGAACCTGATTATATAGAAGGATATTTAAGCCAGCTTATCAATGGTTTTGTTGCCATTGATGTGCGTGCGGTTCTGGACCCGACGTCCTTGAACAGGCATAGTAGATCCGGAGTTTCATAAAGGCTACGTTTGCACCAGGGATGAGCGAGGATGCGTAGTGAGGCCGACAAACTAGGATCACCAAACTGAGTGGCAGTGGGCAGGGCACATTGCTCGCAGAACAGATAAGGGCCGAAAAGTTCTGGAGTGGCGACCGCGTATCGGAAGACGCAGCGTTAGAAGGCCTGCCACAAGGTGGACCGATGACCTGGTGAAGGTCGCGGATAGCCGATGGATACGAGACGCGCAGGACCGGTCGTTGTGGCGATGCTTGGGGGAGGCCTATGTCCAGCTGTGGACGTCTTTCGACTGATATGATAATGATGACGAACCTCGCTACGCATCCTCGCACAATTCTGGTCGAAAGGCTTTCGACTGCCCTCGAGGCTATCAATTGCTTTTTTGCCGATGATTTGTGGCCTAGTGTACAAGATGTTCAGCTTACAGAAAGCCCCCTTACCAATTCTATGTTGCGCAAGTCAGTCCCCGAAAGATCCTAATGTATTCAGCCGCATCTGGAGATTATGTTCTACGTAATACCACGATGCTAGAATATTTTTACTATCCATTAGGTTTGCTGAATAATTTATTATTTTTTGTCTTCTACAATACTTTGTCTTTGGTATTGTTACTTAAGTAAAAACGAGAAAAATCTTAAAGCAGAACATTTCAAGACCTTTGCTCCTTTTATCGATCTTTCTCGATGCTGTATCAAAGGTCCTTTTGATACTGATTTTGGTATACTAACTAGCTGACCCGCGCAACTTTGCCTGCGTCACATGCTCATTAATGCTCCGCAATTATTGATCCTAGCGTAATATTAAATAGCCTTCCTCGATAAATGGGCTATCCGAAACTAAAAGAATTTTTCAATTCGCACCAGTAGGTCCTGAGACGAGCGCGTTCAAACAAACAACTTAAGCTATATAATATTAGTACAGATGTGTTCTTTCAATAAACAATACACCCACTGCATGTTATCTCTTTAACCATTCTTGATAGATCGATAGTTATTAAAGCCACCTTTTTACCTTTTTACATGGGATTAAAATAAAAAATTATCCACTATGCTTTTACACCTTCAGCAGAAGTAAGTAGTAGATCTCCCAACTTTTTAGTGGGACTGTCTGGTATTAAAACTTCTAGGTTTCACGAAAGTTAGATAAGATATCATGAAAACTACACAAATGTCTCCCAAGTTTTAGGTCTAAGTTGTAGTTTACTTGATCCTTAGAAATGGAATTATTTAGAAGTTTCTTTGGAACATAGAACGGAATAGTACCTATAGTAAGACAGCGAGTAGGTTCAGCAGATGAGTGACAAAGCCTCGACAACAGTCATAGCTATAAAATTAACTTAGGCTTAGATAATAGTTACGTAGCTTCGTCGACGTTCTAGGCGTAATAGATTAAGCCAGCTAACGAAATATTGTCAGGACAGAGAGCTTAACCAAAGCCGAGTGAGGCTATATCGCATGCGGTCACACGGCTCACGAGATAGTGAAGTGATACAGTAATCTAGCTAGCGCATGACAAGCTTGATCATATGACAGACAAGAGACTTATACCTCTGTACTGGCTTACGGGAACGTAAAGCCCCGGCCTTTGGCGAATGTGTCCAAAAGGCCATGGTGTTCCCGTACTGATCTTTTCAGTCGTTGAGGCGTGAGTGTTCAAGAAAATAAACATTTTAAAACTTAGTAGAATAAGTTACAATAATATTTTTTGTACCTACCTATATTGAAGCAAATTATTAGACAGTCGTATAGTTTTTATGTATTTCCTAGGTTAATACGCACCCAAGGTTGCGGAATTTGTTCGAAAAAGTACCCGCGGCCCTGGAATGCAAAGGGCATTAGGAGGAATACAGATGGGTTTTAGTCAGTAAGAGTCTGACATTCCGTTCTTCGCCGCCCAGAGCAGGAGGAGTCACTTGATGATTTCCCATTTTCTTGAAAAGTCTTATGCACACACCATGATAATGAATACGGCCAGCAAAGTCTGTCGGATGTTTAATTTATGGCCTATTTTTCTCTGTTTGTTGATCGAAAGTTGTAGAACCGCGCGTGCTTTCAAGAGAAATATAGCGGTAAAACAAGCAAGCGATCACCTGAGAAGTGTGGGATAAGAGGAATTAAACAAATAATCAACACGAAGGAAACCGTTTGTATTGTTTTATTCGAAGAAAGTGACGCTTGAAGATAACAAGAAACTACAATCAATGTTTACAACTATTGTCGCTTTAATGCACTTTAAGAATTTCTTGCTTGCAGAATTTTCCATTTTCTACTAGCTTGGTTATGTCTTTAGTTTCCTAGAAATTGAGACGTTGAACATTTCTGTGAATAAAACATAGAAACTAAATTGCGCTTTTGCTCCTAGCCAGGCAGTTAGCCTGGGCAAAGACGTACACTATGATCTCCGATATTAGAAAATGACTTTTGGAACTCAAATGGAGTTGGGGAGGTCACATGGCAAGCCATGGTGATGGTCTTTTGGTAGGCGTACGAGGGGCCGAAGCCAACTCGCAGAGACCCCGTTAGACATTTCAAGTGGAATGGGGCACCTACCGACGATCATCCCTGTACGCACTATGAAACTATACTACTCCGGTTAGTGCAGGACTATTGCAGAATATGATAAAACGCTATGGGTTTGGGTGGTTTAGTGGACTGATATAATCGTATACTATGGAAGAAGTATTGGATCCTGCCTGACTGATGCGAGGGCAGACGATGTCGTCACCATCGCGGGTAAAACTAAGATGAAGATGGTAAAGGAGCAGGGGGAACGGCACAGGAAAAGTCAGGCCTATGCAGCTATGGGTGAAGTTGGGCATTGGATGATGATGATGCAACGGTATTTTCAGGGTAGTATGGAAGAAATACTGAATATAACATCCTACAGCCTCTGGTGTACTGGCTAAAAACAACATAGATAAGAATTTTCACTATATACCAATCAGCATCATTGTAATTTTATAGCTATAAAGTTTTTTACATTACGACCATTCATTGCAGCGATCCAAAGCTATTACCATCGGACCTTACCTTCAAACTAAGAACAAGTTAACTACCTCGTTCAAGCTTGAACAAGTAAAGACATCGTTGTTTTAATACCGCCTTAACTTCTAAAGCAAAACAGCTTTAAACTGTATATTCAGTAACCACATCTACTTACCTCCGAGAAAACAGTTAGTAACTACGTACTTTTAAATAAATAAGTACGTTCCACTCGTTAATTTACGGATAAAAGGCTAAAGCGGAGCCCATTCACGTTGATCAGGACCACAAGCACTAATTTCATGCAAATTGCCGTTCAGTAAACGATTGAGCAACAAATACTTAGGTTGTACAGCTATTAGTTATAAGATCGTGGAGGGTAGTCTAGTGCTTTTACATGTAATGGCGTAGTTTGTAACTACCCGCATGTAAAAAGTATTAAAGTGCTTTAATTTGTCATAGCTTTATACGATTTGTTGGCTTGTAATTTTAAACGTTTTCTCGGCTACTGATTTTTCGTTATCGAGGCAGTACTCAAAAACGCGTGCGAGACTTTTTGGATTAATTGTTCACTGCTTGGCAGTAGAGGGCAAAAACTAAAACGATTTTTTTTTAATTTTGGGGCAAATCTTTGCCCAGTACCAAGTGGGACAAAAAAGGTTGATTATAAAAACACTAATAATTACATTGGGGTCCTGGTACGCGTTTAATCTCAAAATCTGAGTTGTGTTTCAGTTCATGAAATTGTGTTTGGACTTTTTTCCGCTAAATTAAATGTCAAATATTAATAAAGCAAGTTGTAGTGTTTATCGAACAGCAGCTCAAGAGCCGTAGTCACCAAACACGTTTGAAACTAAACCCGAGCGTAAAACATAGTTAAATTGTTCCTGGTTTACAATTTTGTTGAACATGGTTTTTAATAACCTCACGTCAGGAAATCGAATGAAAAACCGGCCAAGTGCGAGTCGGACTCGCACACGAAGAATTCCGTACCATAAACCTTTAGTTTTATCATTTGTTGTTAAAGCGGCAACAGAAATACACAATCTGTGAAAATTTCAACTGTCTACCTATTACGGTTCTTGAGATACAGCCCGCTGACAGACAGATGGACGGAAGGACGGACGGACAGCAGAGGCTTAGTAATAGGGTTCCGTTGGTTACACTTTGGGTACGGAACCCTACAAGCAGGCAAATTATGGCATGTAGACACAGGGAGGAGGTGTGGTCACTTAGGAAGTTGGGATACGCTAAGAAGCGTCACGTCAAAAAATTCTGACGACTTTCTTTTCCTCACGTTTGACCACAATCTCACCTAATCGAAATTGATGCTGAGGTCTACAAAGGAGCACGCTTGACTAGAAGTAACCTATTCACACTTGATTTAGAACCCCAGGTTGTAGCCATCAGGAAACACAGACTCGGGCAGGGAATTCCACTCCTTTGCTGTACGCACAGTGGAAGCACTACCATAATGTTTTGAGCATATGGGTGAACTTTTAACAGGACTTCTAAATTGTGGTATACGAGTGCAATATATATAAGGATATCGTTACAATAGACAGGAGACCACGTATTTCGTTGGACACATGTAGTTAACGTCGACAAGGACTTAAAAAAGTGCTCGTAAACGATACACTAACGATCTTCCAATTAAAATAATACAATGCCTGTAATAAAACCACGTTTCCTGCTTTACTAGTTAAAGGAAACATTATATATGGAGGAAAATTAAAGCCTTTTATTTATTTATTTTAGATGGGTTTGCACTTGACTCTTGTCTAGGTCAGAGTTGACAGAGACAAAGTCGTCGATGGAGTGCGCTTACCTAGAAGGAGCCTGTGCACTCTAACTTTGAAGAGATTAAGGTTTAATGCGTTCGGAAACATAGACGTAAGTAGAGAGTTCCACTCCTTTGCTGTGCGCATTATATAGACGTTTGGAAACGCTTAGTGCGAATTGGTGGAATAGTAACAAGGTAGGGATGGAAACTTGTAGTGCGTCTAGATGTCCGATGGTAGAAGAGGGCCGTTCGGATGAGGTCGTGGAGTACTTGGGCACACTCAGCGAAGTATACCTAATCTGTAGAAAACCGACAACCAAAAACCAACTTAAAATCAAGACGAAAGAGCCATGTTTGCCAAACTTGACGACAAGGACCGCTTCAAAATTGGAGACTCTTTGAACAGGATTAGCAACGGACCTATGGTACCCCTGAACGATATCCATCAGCGGCGGTGACCAGATACCATCATACTATGACGTATCATTGCCATCATGAAATGCTTACAAGTATTCTTTAAAATCAATACATTTTTTATTAAATTAATTTAACCCTCAAATTACAAGATTTAATGAAATAGTCATTCAGCTATTGCATAAAAACTTAAACGATATGCTTAGTATTGGCAGATTCGAAATTCAAATTCTCATTCAATTAGTGGGCCTAAAAAGGCCACTTTAGCAGAATCATATTAAAATTAGCGTCATAATATTAACCACACAACAATGTGTCAAATTTAATTTTCATCTTTATCGCTAAAGCATTAGGTTCAAGGTTGATTGGGAAAATTTGACAGTGACGGGTAGCGTGATGTGCTTTCTGATTCTGCTAAAGTGGCCTTTTTAGACCCCCTGATGGGTTAATTTGTTTCTTTTTTTTTCATTTGTTTTAATTTAATCGTCAATGCAGGAGACACGAGCGCAAACCCCTTAAACTGAACTGATTAGATCGAATCACGTTGCGGTCTGTGTTAAGAGCACTGCATACATTGACGAGACGTGGACAATAGGCCGGACTAACGAGGTCGACTGGACGGATGACCCTTTCATCACGTTAAACTGATGATGACTGCGCCAATATGCAAAATAACGAGACGTAGACCGTTCTAAGGCCGCATTTCTATCTGCAAGCAACTGGCATCCAAGCTAAATTAAATTTAGGAAATTACATATTGTTTATAGATATATAGATTAAATATTTATAAATATACCTTTATTTGATGTCGGTTACAAACAGCGCAAGTACTATCGGTGGTAATGGGTGGAAACATGGGCTACGTTTCCACCAGCGACACCTAACGTCCTAACGACAGATTATGTCATGACTTCATAGAGTCTAATTGTCACGGCCGCATCACGTCACTCTTCGCTTTTTGAAAGTTTAAGCTCACCTTTGCCCATCTATGACTTTTAACATTTATAGGTCCCGAAAAGATTGTTCATCATAATTATACCGTGATTGGAAGCAAAATAGCCTGGTTGTTTCAATGCCAACATTATATTGGCAATATCGATAAGTCTCCTCGTCGAGAACCTGCAATTATTTTCTAAGAGCTCGTTACAGACTGTAGGACGCAGCCATGCTTGTTAAAGAAAATACCTACCCTCATGTCTCCCTTTTAAATTTTTCTGCTTTCAGAATAATATCCACCGTTATAGTGGCTTCATTGACAATAATTGCACCGGTCCTCTATGTCATACAGCGAGGAATGAAAGGCATTCCTGCATGAATAGATGGAACAAAGAGGTTGAGGCATGCAGAGCTAGAATGGAATCCCATCCCATTGTTGTGGCCTAGTGATAGTAATGAAAATATGCAAGGGACACCTACAAACAGAGAGTAGTGGCTTAGGGTCTGTATAGCAGGATTTAACTCAGGACCTGTCAATTTGGCGACACTGTCATCGAAATATAAACCAGAATGTTTAATATCTATGGTGCGACCAGCATAGAGTAACTCATAAACTTTTTAATTATAACTGTTTATTTACTTTAGGTTTGATGTAACGTGCGTTTTGCCTGCGCAGAATAAACAAGCTTTTTTAATTCCTTCTCTTGCTTATATTTGGCGGTCTTTTTTCAGCAGACTTCATCTTTACGTGTCGGTGGTAGGTATATTAGCCACGTTTAAAATAGCAGCGTCATACGCATTTTTCAGAACATCGTGGACGCGTTGACATATTCTATCGATTAAATGATGACTATAAGTGCAAAGCAATGTCGTTAGACAGAGGCCAGATTTTATATAAAAGACTATTTGATATTTTCAGCCATAAATTCTACATAGCACAATATCTAGCCGCAAGCAGACAAGATACTAATTGTTCAGTAATAACTAGAACGACCTAGTCTTAATCGTCAGCGAATTAGTTACTTAATTACAATCCCGTAATAGTTAGTAATTAACAACGCAAATGATTCAATTTATTAAACTGTTTGCTGGAAGCAGAACGTGTTGCTAAATGGAGTAAATACATATGTAGTTACGAATGGTGTCTAATTTTAAGCACTGAGTTTTTATTTAGTTTTTTTCTCCTTTTTAGGGTTCCGAACATCCGTAAGAAACGTTACTCTTATAGGATTCGGGTGTCTGTCTGTCTGTCCGTCTGTCAGTCAGTTTTCGCCAGATTTACTGGACCGATTCTGTTGAAATTTGGTACACATATGCGTTACGAGAATGATTAAATTTTGAGTACACACTTTTGGGGGTCAGGCTAGAAAATTTCAAAAACAAAATAATTAAACTATCGTGTGACATATCAAATGAAAGGGTTTTCTGCAATGATATTAAAACTATAGATACGTTGTCCGCACTCTAAAATGACAACATGAAATGAAGCCAATTGGCCACATCGCGCTTAGTTACGCACCAACCTGTCGCGCGACACTACGTTTGTTTTTAATTTATGTTGTGTGTGTAAACCTGTGCAAAACATAAAAAAACATGCCGTCGCGTGTTTTTTTATAGTTTAATTAGTAAAACTAATTAACGTATTATATATATATTTTCTTTCCCTTTCTTCACGCGTATAAGTAAAAACAAAATAATTAAACTATCGTGTGACATATCAAATGAAAGGGTTTTCTGCAATGATATTAAAACTATAGATACGTTGTCCGCACTCTAAAATGACAACATGAAATGAAGCCAATTGGCCACATCGCGCTTAGTTACGCACCAACCTGTCGCGCGACACTACGTTTGTTTTTAATTTATGTTGTGTGTGTAAACCTGTGCAAAACATAAAAAAACATGCCGTCGCGTGTTTTTTTATAGTTTAATTAGTAAAACTAATTAACGTATTATATATATATTTTCTTTCCCTTTCTTCACGCGTATAAGTAGCTATCTAGTATTTTTGCCGTTTTAAGCTCCGCGATGTTGGTTCATGACGTGTCTATATATAATACGTCATTGGTTTTCTGTGAGGGTTTTGAAATATACTATTTTCATCATTTTAAAATTAATAGTTTTGAAGCTATTCAAGAAACTATATCAAAAATGACCTTTCCCCCCTTATCTCCGAAACCACTGAGCCTATAATAGTTCTTTACCTATAGATTACAGGAAAACCTATAATAAGTCTATCGTGTTAAAACAGCATGTTACAAAAATTTAATTAGTTCGGAACCCTTAGCACGCGAGTCCAACTCGCACTTGGCCAGTTTTTTTTCGTGTTGGTATGATCATGTAAAGAAGAGGGATCAAATGCATGTGGATGGATGGAGAGGTACACAGAGGCCAAAGAAAAGATGGATGGATTATATGAAAGAGAAGGGAGTCAGTGATAGCATGACGTTTAACAGGACAGAATGGAGGTAGGTACAAAACGTGTTGCGCCGACTTCTTCTTCTTCCATATTAGTCGTCGCAATAATTCCCTATCACTGACTCAAAAATTCGCATTTATCATCATCACATGCCTAGCATCACAACCAAAAATCGTCAACTGTTGAACGTAACCCTTCGCAAGCATCGCAATTCCAAATAAACAGCTAATACACAAGCACTAAAAACAACAACTCGTGATCAGTAAAACAAAGCGTTATTAATGTTACTACCATTTCTGACCGTTACGTCTGTCCTTTCGCGCCATTCCGAGCACTAAACAAAATGGCCGCCGGACTCAAATTGTCTCCAAATGGTCCTCATTTAGCTGAGGTCAGGTTAATGTTTAATGAAGGCACGCCACAGGTAGCTGAAATAAAAATCTATACAATGGTGGAGTTGCTTGAATTAATATTATCACTTTCTTGAATGAGTTTAATTCAGTTTATTTAAGTTTACGCGAAATGTTAAGTAGTGATATTGGCGATCGGTTTGTTCTTCTTAAGCTCAAGTTCATTCACTGAGTAAATACTCGCTACTAAATATACCAAGTAGATAAAGCTATCTATTGTAGAATTTACGCAATATGTCGCAATTAAATAAGTTTCTGTCAACACCAATATCAACAGACGGATTCAAAGTTGGCGGATATGGAACACAGATTAATATTCGACGGCGCACATATCTCTCGGATGTTGCTGAATTGAGATTGATGACACTACATGAGCATTACCTAGAAGTTAAGGTTATAAAGATCTCGGAAATGCAACAAGCGAAAACAAAACAACTTGTTACATCAGTAAATCCGACGTAATAAAATTCTTTTACTCGTCAAATGAACGAGAAAAAGCAACGTAAAAGTCAGGTTGCAAATTCCAATAAATTAGCTACGTTCAGTTCAGCAAATGCGGGTAATAACTCCGGTCAGATCCGTTCCAGCCAAATGACTTTCTTTTTGCAGCCGTCACGAGCTTGCTTCATCAAATACTTGCTTTGGCTTTAGGTTGTGCGCAGACTGAGTCAAGAATCGTATGTTTTAAACTAGTTGACCAGCGCAACTTCGTCTGCTCCGCTCTTATTGGTCATAGCGTGATGATATATAGCCTATAGCCTTCCTCGATAAATGGGCTATCTAACACTGAAAGATTTTTTCAAATCAGACCAGTTCCTGAGATTAGCGCGTTCAAGCAAACAAACAAACTCTTCAGCTTTATATATTAGTATAGATTTACCACGAGTTATCTACAAGTAACTTAACATCTGCATAGCTGTTGAGGATCTACAAAGGGTCTCTCGCTTATGGGAATCGTTTTAACTTATGAGATTTTTGCACATTTCAAAACAAACAGGGTGACAAAACTTTGTAGATGTTTACGTTATTTTAATCTCATTTGCAGCATTTACGATCTCCATTTTTTTTAAATTAATATATAAAAAAATGCTCTTAAAAAAATACATGATATAAAGTGAAAATCCCTGTCAAAGTTTTATTTCGATTCACCCCTCCGTTCCTATTTACCCCCTTCACGTTACGCATCGAGTCAGACCATCTTGCAAAGGTTTGTATCTTCAGATTGGTACATGTTCATTGTACATTCCTCGACATAGCCTTGACGAAATGTCGTTCAATGTAAAAAATGTTTCGCGCTCAATAGAAACAAAACGGAGAAAAAAATTCTATCGACTTTTGTGCGCTCTGCACTGTCTGATTTAATTCAGGGATTAAGAGGATTTTCCCCCGAAGAAAGGGGTGAACGATACTTAAAGATTGACTGAAAGCCTGAATAATGGGCTTAGCGTGTCTCGAGTATCGACAGGTTCAGTTAGGATTAATGGGCGCACTAAGTTGGCTCTGAGCGTTCATATGTCTGTGTGGAAATGCAATTTGAATGCAGTATACACAATACCGTTTTCTCTTTTTTTTCAGTTTTTTTTTACATGTAGAGTTAACTTCACTCAAGTTTCAGTTTACTGTGAATAATAGTCAACTAGCTTTTGCTCGCGACTTCTTACGCGCGCGTTTTTTCCCGTTCCCGTAGGAATTTCGGGAAATTCTGTCTTAGTGCTCCCCTACGGAGCACTAAGAGACGACCAGTAGTTTCGGCTGTGCGTTGTCTGTCAGTCACTCAGTCACTCAATCAGTCAGTAACGGAAGAATTCCGATTTTGATCATTCTTTTTTTATAGGAAAAATAACTTAAGGTAATTTCGGAAGTCGGTGTTAAAATACGAAGAAACAATAAAAAACTTCCGAAATTGCCTAAAGAAATTTTTTGTAAAAACGTTTATTACTTTTTGCTTTTCAGTTTTTTCGGAGGATTACTTTTTTTGTTAAAGTTTTTTTAAGGTTCCGTACCCAAAGGGTTACCAACGGAACCCTATTACTAAGCCTGCGCTGTCCGTCCGTCCGTCTGTCTGTCTGTCAAAGGGCTGTATCTCAAGAACCGTAATAGTTCATACTGTCAAAGATTGTGTAGACTGATATATATAAAATTCCGTAAGCAGTTTTAAAATTATAAAAAAAAAAATAGTATTTACATTAGTTGAGCATACAAGGAGAGTCGGTTGCCTGAAACAGGCCCGAATAAATAGCTCGCCTTATCTCGCGTACTCAGCGCCCCGACCATAAGGAAGTATATATTGTCCCGATATTGCCGTAGGCAATTGATATATAAAAAAACCCAAGCTGCACAGTCTCGAACAAATGCAACACTCGAAACTGTCGTCAAAAACTGACATGTATCAAGTGTCCAGTGTGAGTTGTGTGTAGTTATACTATAAACAATATTTATCCAAATTCAACCTTACTCGGATCGCTTAAAATTGTTTTTACAAAGCAGTGCAGTATGGCGAGCGATGCGAGACTGTTTGAAACTAGCGCATAATTTTAAATTGTGCGCTTGTTTTATACGGACTTTTTTGAGATGCTGAGTGTGTATCTTGGGTTTTTATAAATCAATGCGTAATAAGGATAAATCAATTAAACCCTTTCATCCAAGCAAAACATGGCAGCAAGTCCTGGAAATCTAATATTCTCGTCTCAGTTTATGTTATGTTGGAGATAATGGCGTTACATAAACTACCATAATGGCGCAGGCGCAGCGGGTGGGCGAGCCTATGTTACGACGATGCGGGGACATACGGATGGACATAACAGCTGCCTACAAAGGTCTTATTTTCCGGGGTGAGTGGATTAAGGATGTGACGGGAAAAGCGAGTATTGAACGAAGATGATTTGTGATGGACGAATATTACTGTAGAGTGCTCTAAAAGACGGCCAAGTGCGAGTCGGACTCTGACACGAAGGGTCTACCATAAACCGAAAAAAAAACATTTCTTTTATGGCCGAAAAAAATAAAAAATAGAGGAAAAAAAAAAAGAAAAGGAGGGAAAAATTAAAGGAGGGTCTCCTTTAATTTTTAATTTAATTTTTTTTTTTAATCTAACGCCAATAGAAATTACACTGTGAAAATGTCAACTGTCTACCTATTACGGTTCTTGAGATACAGCCCGCTGACAGACGGACGGACGAAAGAACAGCGGAGGCTTAGTAATAGATTTCTGTTGTTACCGTTTGGGTACGGAACCCTAAAAGTCGGATGTAATTTGAAGGCTCTCCTGCCCAACTTGAGGTTGGTTTCCATCACTTACTGCGTCAAAACAATTTGTCCTGGGTTGCCGATATAGGCAATTGGGTTTATTAGCCTATCTCTTTTCTGTCTCCTGCTTGATAAGGAGGTAAGCGGAAATTATACAAATTATACTATCTTCCTACTCCATCGCTGTACTTTTCTGATTAATTTCGTTGCAGGATCTAAGACAGTTGTTTCTCCGGGACTCGTCGGGCTACATTGGCTCGGTGTTTTTCTGGTGGTTGTCACTGTCGATTCTGGCTTTCAAGAGTTGCAGTGGTTGGGAATGTGTGGCGGGGCTGACCCAAAAAAAATTGCCATTTGGGCTTGCAAGAGGTCTTTTTTAGGGTTCCGTACCTCAAAAGGAAAAAACGGAACCTTTATTTATAGGATCACTTTGTTGTCCGTCCGTCCGTCCGTCTGTCTGTCAAGACCCTTTATCTCGGGAACGCGTGGAGGTATCGAGTTGAAATTTAAACCATATACTCAGGTCTACAGTCCCTTGTTTATATTATTTAATAACATCCGGGTATCGAAATATGTAGTTTCTTCTTTTTAATCAATTGGAAAGGCTAATTTTAATTAACATCTCTTCTCTCACAGATTCAAGGTCTACATTCACGCGAATTTTAAAAGGATTGTCGCAATACAAATACAAAAAAACAGCAATTTATTAAGACACCATAATTTATAGCCAATTATAGTATCCATACATAAATGTATCATTTGACAATTTTGTAACGATTTACAATGACCTACATTCGATATTTATTTTCGGCTCAAGATAAATCAGCTCAATACGACCAATTTAAGAGTTTAAAACCTCGAGCCTTTTTTAAGTAACACACATAAAACTTGACAGATTGTATTTACCTGTATCCAGGCAGCTTAATACATAATCTGACATCGTACATGCGAATGCAATTTATCCCAACAAAAAACATGGTTGCAACGTAATTGACAAGAGGAGAATTAGCTACATAAGCAAGAAGGTACAGATTCATCTTACGACACAACCACAAAAAGATTTGATAAAAAGTGCTTCTCTTTAAAACCCGTTTTCCTCTATGGTAGGAGACTTCAGGAGTCCGCTGGATACGGGAAGCAAGGACTGGTAAATGTAGCGAGCTTCGGGACAAACTTTGTCCAGCAGTGGGCATCTTGCAGCTCAAAATGATGATGATTATGAAGGCAAGAAGAAACCGTGAACCTCTGCACAATAAGGAAATTCTATTATTTTTAAGGAACGTTCCATCATTCGCATCGCAGTCGCAAACTGACAAAACAACTCTAATCTCCTACATTTTGTTTTTGACATTGTTTCATCATCATCGTCATCATCATCAGCCGAAAGCCATCACTGCTGGGCATAGGCCACCCCAAGTGTCGCCACAACAATCGGTCCTGTGCGTCCCGCATCCATCAACTACCCGCAACCCACACCAGGTCATCGATCCACCTTGTTGGGAGGCCTTCCAACGCTGCGTCTTCCGGTACGCGGTCGCCACTCCAGAACTATGTGGCCCCATCGACCATTAACATTGATTGTCACTAAGATGATAATTGCTACTTCAATTTGAATGCATTCTAAGTACGAGAGCTTTAGCTTACTAAACAAATGCAATTTTAGTTATGCATGAAACTCAGCAGCTACCTTGGAATATTACATATTTTAACGACAAACCTTCCGGACTCCATAACTCAACCCCAGTACGCTACCACGAGTTTATTGCGAATTAGTTAAGAAATCTAATCGCGCCGTGACTGCAGCCTACCAGAAACTCCTAACTTTCTCCCAGGAAGTTTGAAATCAATTTATAGTTTCATCTTCCCTTTATGTAACAAATTATGGCAACGACAAATTTGTTAACTGTGTCACAGAGTCCCGAGAACCGTTATGTAACTTGCTTAGCTTGTTGCTACGGTGTCCAGCTTTATGTTCACTTGTCGAGCTCAGTTAGTAGCTCCAAAAGAAACTACTGGTGGGATACTCAACTAACTACTAAAAATTAATGACAACACGTTTTTACAGTTACTGTTAAATCGTGTTGTCATTCATTCTTACTTCAGGTTCGGGACCAATCGTAAGTCCGTAGGTGATACGGAGTAGAATACGCCCGCAACTTAGCCCGAAACTACGGACTTCGGGCTTAGAGAGTAGCCCCCCAGTATAGTCAGTGTCCTACATAGGTTTATATTCGAACATATAGCACTACTTTAATTTGGGTTTGCCTGGTGTATGACCATCAATTTTACTTTGCACAGACCTGTCAAACTTACAGGTATGACAGACCATTTCAAATCCTTGCAGTGTATCTTACAGTGTCCACTGATAGGCTTTGCAATGTTCAGGTTGATGACTGCCAAGAAATAGATTTTCCGAACTGTCTTCACTACGGAAGATCGCAAAGCTTGGAGACGTGTAAAGTTCGTGATACTTAGAAAAAGGACTTTCGACCTAATTTCTCCTCAAGGTTTTAGGTCACTTCATTCAAATAGCGCCGACGCAAGTTTACGAGGACATGAATTAGAATACAAGTTATACAGTCAACACAAAAACCAATATCCCAAAGCGTCAAATCTCTTAAACAACGCCATTATCTCAGGAAAGAGGCCAAAGATTCTGCAGACAGACACCATTGTTCCAGCAAAGCAGTTAAATCCACCGAGATCTCAAATGGTTTTATAAGTACCCTCAATCGTAATGCATAGAGACTTGTCAAATATGGATTAAAGTTATTCAGGGTTATTGTTTCTTTAATAGCTTGTTTGTGACAATGGTGACCTTTGCAGCTGGAACAATGAACTGCTTTTAACATTCCTATTTTATATTTTAAGAGGTCTAGGTTTCAACGCGTACATGTCGTAAAAGTTAGTTATATTCGTCAGTTGTAAAAGCATAATATTTTTAAAAGTATATCGAGGAGAGATTAGAGTGGTTGGCTCCGTAGAACGTTAAAATTATGAAACGTTTTTTCTTACTATCTTTTGAGAATTTTAAGTTAGGTAAGTCATTATCTTAAGTAATCTCGAGATGTTAGGATTATGTCTCATCCTTACATTAGGCGTTTTCTTTAAACTCATTTCCAATTCTGATTTTTTCTTCATTATTAATAAACTAGGTACCTAAAACATATGATTTAAAACTATAGTATAGAGTAGAATGTGCCAGTATCTTTAAGGCCTTTTATTTTTCTGACTTAAACATATTTTTATGAATTTAAAAACGAATATTTGCATAGAGAATAGAATTTCAAATTCTATCTTTTAATTTTTAATTCTTAATGTACGGGTGGCCTTCATCAAACGTAATATAATCCACAGCGTTATAAAAGTTTTTGTGTACAAAGACGAGCTTAACTCAAGGTTGAGATTTCTCCCAGCAAACCTTTCGAGTTGATAGAGAGGATCACAATAGAAGGCAGGGTCTATACTTTTCCACAAACTGTTTGTGTAGTGTTCCGATTGATAAAGCTTCCTTCATTTCTTCTCCAACGGAGCGAAACTTACAGATATCGAACGTTATTAACCATGCGTCCTTGTCACAGTGTATTTGTACCTTAGTAGTCTTATTTAGTAAACAAAGACTGTACGGAAATCTCACATTTTACTCACCAAACACATGTCCAGTCAACTGTGTGTACCAACGTTTTGATCTTTTAGAAAGATATTATACTGTACTAGCTTTTATTCAAAACGTCGTACGCGCATATCCCGTTTTTTCTCTTTCCTATATCCTTTCTTAGTGTTCCCGTACGCTCCTCAAGGAAACTACATGCCAAATTTCATCTTTTTACGATTAGTACATTTTGCTGTGCGTTGTTGTCACTCAAGTCAGTCACCAGTAACGGAAGAGTTTTATATTTATATTGATTGATGACGAATCCGGAAAAAAATGTTCCAAATTGACTATTTCATAACGTCAATGTTCTTAAAATAACAAATTGTCAGTAGTGTCATGAAATGATTTAGGGATACAGACTACCCTACCTACAGAATCCTTACTAATATTATAAATGCGAAAGCAACTCTGTCTGTCTGTCTGTCGCGCTTTCACGCCAAAACTACCGCACCGATTTAAATGAAATTTGGTACAGAGATAGCCTAGAGCCTGAGAAAGGACATAGGCTACTTTTTATCCCGAGACTATGTTCCCTAGGGACCACGCGGACAATATATCGATCAAATCTCTTCGTGACACAAGGACCTCACATATCGATTAACTGTGACATGTACAGTTACCCGTTACTAGACAATAGGCTAGGCTGAAATCCTCAGCCCATTAAGCCTTATTGTGCACTTATACGTGCTAAATTAGCCTGATTGTGCTTGCCGTCTATTCAGGCATTGAGGGTTCTTGATTATGTGTCCTTTTGTAGGAATCTAGTACTAATGGTAGGTAGGTAATGGTTTAGGGAGGTTAGTTTGTCTCTGCTGGAGGCCTATTGAGGAGGAAATGGGGTCTGCAGAGGATTATAATTAATTTTGTGATGTATTTTCTGTTTCCGGGTGTGGAAATGGAATGATGGTATAGAATAGAATAATTAAATAGAGTACTCTTCATTATTCACACCATATATGCTAGAGAAAAGATAGATCAAAGGATAATTACATAGTGTGACAAAATGGACAGTCATATCGCTAATAATCTTTAAAGACTAGGTACCGTTGGATGGATTTAAGAGCGAGAAAGGGAAACAATCTTTTTTCTGTTTCCTGTTTTTTGATTTGTTAAGATCATTATATAACTTCAGCATGCATGGGAGTATCAAAAATCGCTATGCATTTAATTAACATTCGAATGACGAAACATCGGATCCAAATATTATGCTATTTATTATGTTTTGAAATCAATTTGATTTGCATCTCCGGGCATTGTCCTCGTTTAGAACAAGTTACCATGTAAGTCTTAGATCAAAATGTAAGCATAATTAGCATACCGTTCTAAAAATTAAGTCTTACTGGGGAGTCACATTGGCCAAAGATCGCAGAAATAAGAGAGGTAAAAATCTAAGGAAAAAGGGAAGGCCTTTTCTCAGCAATGGGGGAAATTAGACTAGTAAAAACGTACTAAGGTCAATAAACTATTTCAAGACCAAACCAAAGTGAATCGATCAACCATTTAACATCCGGAACGCGAGCAATTACTGATGTAATCATTCAGCTAGAAGTCTAAGATCTTGTAATTTACAAAATGGAGACCTGACTTTCATCATTGTTGAAGCAACAGCTATCTTACTTTTAAATGAAGTTGGCAAAGAGCATTAAGCACGGTATTCTTGCAGAAACTATACTTAACCGGAATCGCATAAATTCAAAAACTTGTCTTGACGCAGATTGATCTTCAAGGTTAAGCAACGCTTGCCGAGGTTGGTCTGTGGATGGGTGATCAACTTAACATACCGAGACTCCTCCGTACCTCGAAAAGCACGTTAAACCGTTGGTCCCGGCTGTCATTTGTAGATATACCAAAGTCAAATGATTTATTTCAACTGGACCAATAAAGGCACTTTTGAACGTCAAAAGAAAATAAAATATAGTGACTCTAGTCGTCCACCACCCCCTAGCTACATTATTATGAGCTTTTTAATCTTCCCACTGCTGGGGACATAGGTGACGCAACTCACGTTTTGGAAAAAACGGTGAACAGTTCCCTAAAAGTGACCCCATACTCAAAATTTATTTTTATTTACACAGAAGTTCAAGTGTCTAAGGAAAACAGAATCGGACCAGTAGATTCGAAGCAAATTGGCTGTGTGTGACAGTGAGACAGACACAAATGAGTGATCCTGGGGTCCCGTTTTTTCATAAGAAGGAAGAAAGGAAGGTACGTTCGGAACCCTAAAAAACGAGTGTACTGCGTAAGCTCGACAAATGGATGTGCGATTAACGCTTAAGCGACAAAACTGTACTGCGACTCACCATAGTTCGAATGCACGCTTGTGCGACACACTGAAGATCGGGAGCACCGCTTCGCGGGGCTCCTATTTCTGGATGGTTTAAAAAAAAAACTACGAAGGCTAAGGCGCTCTAACCTAACCTATCCGAGTCGGGGTACTCTGAGTCGGGGTGTTGTCGATCTTCAGTGTGTCGCACAAGCGTGCATTCGAACTATGGTGAGTCGCAGTACAGTTTTGTCGCATAAGCGTTAATCGCACATTCATTTGTCGAGCTCACGTAGTACACTTCTAATAAACTGCCTTGTTTCACAAGGAATTAATAATTCTTACTTTCTCATGTCGAAGTCGTGAGTCTATATCTATACTTCTATTTAAAGCTGAAGAGTTTGTTTGTTTGCTTGAACGCGCTAATCTCAGGAACTTCTGGTCTGATTTGAAAAATTCTTTCAGTGTTAGATAGCCCATTAATCGAGGAAGGCTATAGGCTATGTATCATCACGCTAAGACCAATAGGAGCGGAGCAGTCATGAAAATTGTGACGCAGACGACGTTGCGCGGGTCAGCTAGTACTTATATATCAAGCTGAAGAGTTTGTTTGCTTGAACGCGCTAATCTCAGGAACTACTGGCCCGATTTGAAAAATGATTTCAGTGTTAGATAGCCCATTAATCGAGGAAGGCTATAGGCTATATATCATCACGCTAAGACCAATAGGAGCGGAGCAGACAAAGTTGCGCGGGTCAACTAGTACAAGATAAATAGGGATTTACCAGTATAGCATTTGTTCTTTAGCCTGTAAAGTAGGACTCGTCGTCACCGTTAGGTTGCTGTCACCTCTCTCCGTTACAGTTTCGACACTTAAGTAATACTTCGCCAAACATATCTATACTAATATATAAAGCTGAAGAGTTTGTTTGTTTGTTTGTTTGTTTGCTTGAACGCGCTAATCTCAGGAACTACTGGTCCGATTTGAAAAATTCTTACAGTGTTAGATAGCCCATTTATCGAGGAAGGCTATAGGCTATATATCATCACGCTAAGACCAATAGGAGCGGAGCAGTAATGAAAATTGTGACGCAGACGAAGTTGCGCGGGTCAGCTAGTGTTACATAAATAAGGAAGTAAGGAATCGCCACAATTTGTTAGTTTAAGAAACAGCACGGTTTACTTCCTTTTCATGTGACTTGGTAAAGATTCATTTCTCACTTCCTCTATTTTTCTTCCCCACTTTTAATATGTCTTCTTCGTCTCGATCTATGTTACCTACTATCTTGACATTGAAAAGGATCACCGAATGGCCTAATTGAAAAAAAAAACTTATTTTGTGCTGGATACATCATGTACTGGATAAACATATCCGAAGACAATTACCAACGTTATGCTATTGTAATCCCGACTATCATCTCCCTTGTAATTATTACTATTATTTGTTCCTGACTGAATAATTAAGTTTTCGATTAATAGCAGGAATATAGAACCTTGTGTACGGTATTGCCTACAGCAAAATATCTATTTCACAGACTCATGAATATTCGTGTATGGTACGTACAGTATCAGCCATTTACACTAAAGATATCAAGTTTGTAAGTTTGAATTTAAGAGGTTCTAAATCTAACCTCTTACATTGAGTGTAGATTATTGGTCCTTTTTTATGGGAAAAACCCGCCACCCTAGTCCCAACCACTGCAACTCCTGAGAGCCAGAATCAACATTGACGACCTCCAGAAGAACTTCAGCTCTTTTTACCAGCGAAACATTTTTTATATAGAGTCAAATAGGGTATTGATAAAAAATGTATCACTGGTAGAAAGCTAATCCCTGAGATACGTTAGGCTAGATTTTATTCAAAATAAATGTAAGGTCCCTGTGGGATAGAGGACGGCAGCGCTAGGCAAGGGCTAGTCTACAATATTTCCGAATGTTTCACAGAAACCCTGCTGAGCCAATTAGCATAGTGCTGCGATCCTATCGACATCCTGATAGTCGATAATATCGGTCAGTTCATTATCCACGTACCAACACACGTGATTCTGATATAACGGGCCGCCAGGCGACTGCTCAATAATCCTGTTCTTTGCGCCGTAAATTAATTCCAAGAAGGCAAGGCTTGCTTTTAAAATAGTGTTCGAAATTGTGTACATGCTGGCACAAAATACTAATGAGGCCTTAAGCGAAATTGTTTTTTCGAATTTCGAATAGAAGGATGACAAAATGCTCTAGCTAGACTAGTCACATTCTATCAGTAAATGTCAAACAGTCAATGTATGGGATTGTTGTATATTATCGAATTGCTATTGATTAACGCCGTACAATTTAGACATTACAACCATTATCGCTGATTAACAACCACTTTGTGTAGAGCCTAAGACAACTAGTCATCTGTAAACAACAGAAAAGTTTTATGCACAAAAATGTGCAGGACAAAAGAGTAACGATGGATTTGATGGCTACCCCATACATACAAATAAATCTGCTAGCATTCAAAGTCGGAAGTTTTGTTTCTAGAATAACCGTTTTGTATATGGGTGGAGTGAGTTGGTTCTTGAGGTAGGTCAGTGAAAGGGCATTAGGTGCCATTTAGGTATAACAAAACTTGATTTGAGGAGTATTTTTTGAACATTACTTGTTGAACACGCCTACCCTTGTTAAAATAGTACGCTATTATAAAAGTAGTTAACCGTAAGTCCTTGTAACCCAAATAAACCTTGAAAAAAAGGCTACGAAGACCCTGAAAAGTAAATAATATTAGTCTACAAAAGAAATCACAAGAATTGCAGTAACTTTAATTGAAAATGTTGGGATTACTTTTCATAACAATTGCTCATTCTAACTTGAAACTCATAAGCCGGGACGTTGAGTTCCTAAGTTGGTAACAAGTTTCTGTAGAAGCTAGGCAAGTTCTAGAGTTTATACACAGATGCACGTTATATTTGAGTTTGATGTTACGCTTTGGAACGAGTAAACCTGCTGTGCTGGTGATGGGAGCAGTATGTTTTGCTGCAGAACATAATAATAACTAGCACGAGTCGTGAGCACTCTCCATTGATAGGTTTGACGACGACCGCTCTGACGCTTCACGTTATTGGTTCGTCAGTCAATTCTCATCGACTTCTGGGCTTGAAAAATTTCGTTCGCCCTCCGTACATTGGTGAAACTACTGCTGCATTCATCTGTGCTCACGATCGTTCATCGTGCCGGCTTCTATGCTGGCTGTTCCTGTCGCTAGCGCGGCAGAACTAGCTTCATCTTTTTACTGACCGACCTTGACTTGGAATTCAAAAGTGCCTGTAAATGGTACATTTGAAATAAATTTTGTTGTTGCTGTTTGTTTTTCGTTAGATCTTCGGTTAAGTTCTTTTCATATCCCATTCCGTAAGATACACGTAGCATGTTGGTGAGAAATATTTCTTGTAAAACGACGAAATAAACGAAAGGAATGTTAACATGAGTTGCTAATGAGTGTGTTTACTTAAGTCAGTAGTTTAATACAGGAGGTCTACTCTCTAAGCCAGAAGTCCGTAGTTTCGGTCTTAGTTACGGGCGTTTTCTACTCTGTATCACCTACGGACTTACGATTAGTCGACGTTCTAGGTTACGAAACTTTATGTATACAGGTAGGTACTTATGTAGCTACTTAGTATAGGTATCGGGTATCGGAACACAAATATTTACTACATAGTAGTTATGTATGTACCAAGTATCTATTTACTATTGATGCTATGAAACTATCTAAAGTAAACGGAATTACCTATAAGCGGGATAGCTACTTGAGGTCTAACTAAAACAACATAGAATTAGAGGTAAGTACTTACAAAATTACAACATACGTATGAGTTTGAGTTTGAGTACCTACCCACGTACCTACCTACTCAGTACGTACATAGTATAACTACACTGCGGTACGTAAAAATAAAGCTAATGTGTTGTCAAAAATGTGGTATGTTCGGAATTTGAATATTTACCAAAAGAAGGCAGGCTGGATGCAGGAAAAGGAGGTTTGAGGGTATTAGGAGAAGTCTTTTTTGTCTATGTACAGCAACCAGCAGTAAACTACGATCATACTCTTCGTGTTTTTTTTCTATAAATACTGCGGCCTGTGGGTGCTAAAGGCAAGGGTGTTTAGGATTTAATAAAAAGTATCTGGAATGGGCATGTTTGTTACAATATTTAGAATTGAAAGCAGGCTGGCGGCGCATTCTAGGTAGGTACCCACCAACACTTATTTTCTATGGCAATGTATGTATACCGTGAAACTGCTGTTACAATCACACACAACATACAAACTTTGGTACCTACTTATTATGTAACAGTTAACTTTATTGTCGCCGAGCCTAACGTACATAACATCAACGAGACAATAGTTACCGGACCGACGACCAGTAAAGATTGCAGGTAGGAATATAGAAAGCATTAAAATCCATTAAAACACAATTTCGTAGAAACAAACAAATGTAGGTACCTAATAATCACCGTTATTTATAAACAGTTTACATGCAACCGAATTCATACGGGTTGAACGCTCACAACTAACCTGTTGCCAAAGAACGCCTGGGATCGGCGAAATATCGGCTCCGGATCGGTACAGCTCCAATTAGAATCCAACTCAACACTAATTAATCGATAAAATCACTGTTTACAACACTTATCGAATCACAACAGCGATTCGAACAATCTTCCAATCGAAAAGTTTTAGATGAAAAAGAAATTGCAACACTACTTTTTATCATAAAATCTAAACATTCAACTACTTTAAACACATATAAAGTTTATTTTCAATGCTATTGCACAATTAAGAACGTGGGAATATTTAAATATCTACACTTTTCAACTGATTCATCTTTGTTGACGATCGTTTTTGGCGGTTAAATCGGCACTGACACGTGTACTCGCGGCGCGGGTATAACTGGACTGAAGCAAAAATGGCGGTGGCTGGCTCGCCGGTCGACTGGCGACGAAGCCGACGAACGGCGCCGCACAGTCAAAGATCATGCGTGCAGTGCACAGGTGAGAGAATTTATGTACAGGTAGATTAATGATACGGGTAAATTTAATTAGCTGCACAAAACAGATGCAATCGTTTGATTTCGGGTTATTGGTTTCAGAGAGAAAACGCAGAAAGGATAGCCTGTGTTTGTTTTAAAGACGAATGGAAAATAATTGGCTTTCCATTAGTCTGTAGGTAGGAATAGGTAAATGGACAAACTTTTCTTTCTTACCTACTGATTTCCTTTGTTTCTCGAGCAAAGAAAGTATAAGACGTAGTTTCGTGGTTCATAAAATCGTAAGTGAACTTATAAAATAGGAACCTGCATTTTGATAGTTTTTTAATATTTTTATTTTTGTTCCGTACCCAAAGGGCAACCCTATTACTAAACCTACACCGTCCGTCCATCTGTCTGTCTGTCTGTCTGTCTGTCAGCGGGCTGTATCTCAAGAACCGTAATAGGTAGGCAGTTGAAATTTTCACAGATTGTGTATTTCTATTGCTGCTATAACAACATATAAAAACACTTTAGGTTTATGGTACGCAACTCTTCGTGTGCGAGTCCGACTCGCACTTGATCGGTTTTTATTTAAATTTAAAAATATAGGTAGGCACCTTCGTATGCCATGCTACATCAATAGGTATCGCAACGGAGATTGTTTAAATCACGAATAATTACCGTAACAACAAACACTAGAGCTAACATTAACGAGAGAAGGTGTCTTTGCCGCATCTCCGCATTTCCTAGCTTAATCTATGATGCAAGCAACAGTGCAGAGCTACCGCGTTGCAAAAACCGGTATTTTTTAAATATAAAAGGTTTTTATATTGCTGCAAAATATATATAAATACTTACTTATTTTATTAAAGGATAAAATATTATCTGTTACGTAAACATAAAAGCCGGAGCTAAACTTAATTGACTTGTACTTTCAAAACAATAATACTTTTACCGTTGATTTACCAACTTTTAACGAGCGCGCTTAACCGACAAACTTTTTTAAATGTTGTAGCAATTGATCAGCTGTTAGAGTTTTGCGGAACTGACCTACATTTTAACAAAAATAAAAAACTTGCAAAGTGCGAGTTGAATTGAATTTTTTAACATGTTATTTTAGCACTACAGACTTCTAATAGATTTTCCTGTAATCTTTAGGCAAAGATCTATTATCTCCATTTTTTTCAAAATTTTAAGCTCAGTAGTTTCGGAGATAAGGGGGGGAATGGTCATTTTTCGTCTTATTTCTTGAATAACTTCAAAACCATTTATTTTAAAATTATGAAAAAAAAACTCACACAGTAAGCCCTTTCATTTCATATGTCACACGATATTGTTAAAAAAACTTTTTTTTAAAATTTTCTAGTTTGACCCCCAAAAGTGACCCCCATACTAAAAATTTAATGATTTACGTAACGCGTCCGTGTTTGGGTCACAGAAGTCAATATGTGTACCAAATTTCAACAGAATCGGTCCCGTGGATCCGGAGAACAGACAGACACCCGAGTGATCCTATAAGGGTTCGTATTTTCGGAACCCTAAAAATAAATAAAATAATAATTTACAATTTAAAAGTTTTTATATTATAGACCTAAGTACGTACCTACAGACATAAGTTCAAATTTTGGGGAGGCTAAAAAAGATAGGTAGGATACATATAACTACTGCTGCGCAAAGGCCTCCCCCAATTCCTCCCAGATATTTTTGTCCCGAACCAACCCTTGCAGTAGGCGTTTAGGTCGCCTCACCACCTCTACCTAGACCTTTAGCCTTCGGCTTAGCGCTTCTACGCACTAGCGGTCAGCCGCGGGGGCGGCCAACCGCGCTTTTCCAGTTTAATATGCAACCGCTTGTCATTTTAAGTGCGTACAATCGCTAGCGGTTGCATATTACACTGGAAAAGCGGCCAGCCGCGCGGTCTGCCGCCCCCGTGGCGAACCGCTAGTGCGTAGGAGCGCTTCAGCCTATGTGCTATTCCAAGCTATAATCTATCTCTGTACTAAACATTCATCCGCCGTTCCTTCGTGATTGAGAATCAAACATCCATTCATCCAAACTTTCGCAGTTATAATAGAAGTAAGATAGTTTGGGAAATTACGATTTATCACCTTTATCAAACCTGTGATTGGACTCAAATAAATGTCACTAACTGCATCAGAATACTTGAAAAGTGACTTTTTGCTGTTTGGAACATTTTAATACCTTTACTTTTACTATGGGACTAACACTGAAATGGCGAAAAAAAAATCGTTCAAAAATTAAAAAAAATTGTACTCATCATTATGAACAACTTTTACTATGGGACCAATCCCGAAATCTCGAAAAAATATCAGCTGTTCAGTACATTTTGTTGAGTTATGCGCACAGAAACGTATATGGGGTCGATTTTTGAGTCGATTTTTTTTTCGCGATTTCAGTGTTAGTCCCAAAGTGAAAGTTGTTCACAATGATGAGTACAATGACCCCTTAAGAGGTTTTGCGTTTATTCTCTTACACGTTGTATAAAACCCGACCGCAAAAAAGCTAATTAGGTATTAAAATGTTCCAAACAGCAAAAAGTCACTTTTCAAGCATTCTGAAAAAATGTGGGGATACTAACTATCGATTTTAATTTTCTGATATTCCTTATTCTAAATATCGTATTTGTGGGGAATCAGTAACTTTCTGTCCCCAAAGTGGGGAATTAGACTTGCATTTTCGGGGAGTTTGTTAAACTAATGTTGGCAACACTGCTCCCTAAACTCCCTAAACGCTATCACACTGCCCGGTAGTAAGGGAGTTAGGGAGCTAACTAGATCGCGCTGCTCCGGGCACCTTAATTAGGGTCCCTACTCGCATTTTCCCCACATCTTGCCCATCCCCAATCAACTGGAGATTCCCCACAGTTTGTGGAATTCCCCACACGTTGACAACGCTAGTCACTTCACAAATTCACAACTGAGTTAGGGCCAAATCGACCGGCTAGTTTAATAAGCGGCTCCCTAGTTAGGGGCCACCCCCACCCTTGCCACCGAGCCCGGAATACCGTGTAGTGTAATAAGCGCTTTAAGTATGATCATGATCGTCCAGCCGAAATACGTCCACTGCTGGACATAGGCCTCACCCAAGTATCGCCAAAACCAGTCCTGTGCGACTCGAATCTTACCAGTACGTCTACCATGAGTTTTATTAATCTATACTCGCTAGCGACTCATGTAGTTAAAAAAATATATGAAAACCTTTAAAAAACAAGATTATTATGTACTTTTTTAGTTGTTAACTAAAGTTTTACTTGCAACTTGATTGTTTGTTAGTTAACAACTTAAAAAAATAAATTAGAAACTTGTTTTTTTTTAAGTTTTCATACATTTTTTTAACTACAGTCGCTAGCGAGTGTAGTTTGATAAAACTCATGGTAGACGTACAGGTCATCGGTCTCGGTCAGGCCTTCCAACGCTGTGTCTTCCGGTACCTACGCGGTCGCTACTCCTGCGTTTTGTTATAGGTACAAGCATTTTCGTTCTAGATAAATTTTAGCGAGTTACGTGCTTTTTTATAACATATCTCGAGCCCTTTCTTTTGATACCTATGACTATCACATTCACATGACTGGTCCTTCTGGTGCAGTCGGGTAAAAAACAGGAACAGTAAGTCTATTCTGTAAATACCTATTTCGATATCGAGCTTCACCTGAGTGACAAACACAAGCACAAAGAAAGCAAAGTGAGCTTTAAAACACACAACATAAAGGTGTTATGTTTATACGAATTTGATACTCACTTCGGATTACGCTGTCGAGACACGAAAATGTTGTTACAGAATAGCACTACAGTAGAACTGCGACATTTATTTTTATAGAATAGACATACCTACAGAGGTCAGGCTAGGAACTACGGAGATACCTGACCTACTGCCAGTTGAAAATCGAAATTTATTTTCGAATCCAATATATTTTTATTCGACGAAACTCGGATAGGCATTCACGGTTCAAATGTAGGTCGAGATCGGAACGAAAAGAATTCGACTGGTTTTAAAAGACAATTCATTGAAAACATTTTTCTAGTAGGTACCTAGGTAATTTTCCCGTAGGAATGACTCTTCAGCCACATAGGTACAATGAAGTACCTACTTCACAAAAATTTGATGTTCATACTGCTTTCCTGGAATTAATTTGGGTTACTTAAGTTTCAGCCAAGCGTTGGGTCTGGTATTTCTAGATTGATTAGTTTTACATGCTATTATTAGCTTTAAGTAAGTAGACGGGCACGTTACATCAGTCATTACGGCCCATTTTTGAAACAAAGACTATCCCAAAATTATTGTGACAAATCTTCAAACTCCTAGCTATTCTAGACGTGATTGGTAGAAAAAGATTTCAACAACCAATCGTGTCACTTGACTTGCGTTAAATTAATGAAACCGGGGGTTAGCCTTACCCAGTTCTTATCAACATCGTCTATTTATTTTCCAATTTTCCAGCAAAATTTAAACTCAATCTTTGTTCATAAACTTACAGAAAAGTACCTACGCCGTGTAAAAATATAGCGGGCTTCACGGCTGGTGCCAGCTAATAAAGAAGCGGTACAAAGCTATAGTTCCAAATTTTAATATAGCGTGCCCCAGATAATACCGATTTTAATCTGAACAAAGAGGCATTGAACAGCCATTGCTTCCACACTTTTGTTTCAGTTTTATGAAGGTATTGATTGGCATCTGTAAATTCGTAAACCGGGCATGGTAGCCGGCTACGTTTAGCTACTAACTTGTGTCATCTGCCATGGGACATAAGACTGATTGTTATGTTCCATGGCTGGCATAGGTATGCCTGTCCTCTGCCATGTACCAACGGGATTTACTAGCCAGTATTATTGGTAGGTATTTATAGTACAGTTCGTCTCTCATTTTCGTATTGTGCCATGATAAGGGGAATTTGGTCAAGGGCGTAATTGAAGTAAAAAACTAAACTATAAAAATACGTACGTAATTTAATATCCCATGTTCTTATTTGATAGGTTTCACAATTCCATTTTCTTATATTTCATTCTGAAAGTGTTGCCCCTTTTCACAATTTCATGTTGCCAGATCTACCGTCTACCGAGTTGTTAGTGGGTTACCGGGTAGAAATTGATTTTAAGTTAAAAAAAAGTTTTTGGCATGAATAAACTTTTACCATTTTTCGTCCTGTAGCATCTAAGCATGTGAAAAGGGGCTTTGACAAAAATTACAAGAAGTCGCTTATATAATCTACAGAGAACCCAAAAATACAAATTACTAGCGAGTAAGTACCTACTCTAAAATCTTAATGGATGGGAAATCATCAAATCCAACTCCCGCTCTGGGCGGAGCAGGAGTGAGTGTCAGACTCTTTTAAATAGTGCGTCCAACCGAAACCGACTTATAGGGCTTATTACAGTACACGGTATTCAGGGTCTTAAGCCCTGATTTAGGGTGGTGTAATAACAGTTGGCGAGTTAAGATCCATAATCAGAGTGACCAAAGCGGCCCGGTCTATTTTAGCTCCGTAACTCCCTTACTACCGAGCGTTGTAATAGCATTCAAGGCGTAAGGGAGCAGCGTCAACGCCAACCAATTCCCCGAAAATGCAAGTCAAATTCCCCAATTTAGGGACAAAACATCTACTGATTCCCCACAAATTCGATATTTAGAATAATATCAGAAGAATAAAATCGATATTTTGAATCCCCGCATTTTCCCCACATCTTGCCAACCCCTTAATAAATCCCCACATCTTGCCAACCCCCAATAAATTATTCCCAATCAACTGGAGATTCCCCACAGTTTAGGGAAACCCCACACGTTGGCAACGCTGGTCACTTCACAACTGAGTTATGTAGTTAGGGCCGAATCGACCGGCTAGTGTAATAAGCGGCTCCCTAGTTAGGGGCCACGCCCACCCTTAGTACCGGGCCCTGAAAACCGTGTAGTGTAATAAGCGCTTCATAAAACTCACCCGTGTTCCTTAAAATGCCGTTTGCATTCCAGGGCCGCGGTAAATCTTTTGAACATCTTTTTCCGAAACCCTGGCAGTGACTTGAGGCTTAGTTACTGTTACTTTGCATGGAGCTCATTTACCTAATTAGGTATATGATCAGGTAAATAAAGTAAAAGTAGTGTCTATACAATTGTACTGTAGTGTGTATACAATAGGGAATATGCATGCGATTTTTTTATTTGCAAAATGAAATATTTATTAACTCTAATAAACAATTGTGAAATTATTTTTTAAATACTTTCATCAGCGATGAAGTTATAAAGCTTCAAAGTTTACAGTTAGAAAGAGAAGTCCGATATGAATTGTGACGTCAAAGTTCTTGGCGCCTATACAGCTGCCATAGAAAACAGCGTTTCCGCGAGAGGGACAGATACATTTGTTTAAAATAATTATATCTCGTTTGTTTTTCGAGCAATTTTGATTCTATTTTCACTGTTAGTATTGTATTTGTGTATATTTTTAGATAAACTGTATAGATAATAAATATTCCCTATTGTATAGACACTACTTTGCACTATCTCTTCTCTTGGTAAGTTTGAATGAGGCGATTGACCAGCTAGTCTATTCTGTAAGAAACTATTTCGATATCGAGCTTCACCTGAGTGATAAAACTCACAAAGTGAGCTTTATTGCACACAACATAAAGATCTTCATTTGAAACTCACCTCGAATTCTACTGTCGAGATAAGAAAATATTGTTACAGAATAGCACTACAGGTCATGCCAATACTACTAATTTTCAAGCAAGTTTTGCATTCGCATCTCAGTCGCAATCTTTCAAAAGTGTAGGTTTTGAAATTTTTTTTTTTTACAAAAATTATAACCGACTTCCAAATACAAAACACTATAATTAAAGTATAAAAAAATCTTTAATTTCGGAAGTCGGTGTTCCGAAATTAAAGTGAGTAATTTTTATTTTTAACTTTTTAGTAGTAACTGCGTACCCATTCACAGCATACCGGCGTAATGTTATTTTCTGAACTGGGGCCTATTTAACAAAACTTACATAGTGCTTCCGGTGTAAAGGTCTCTTCAATACGAATGAAATAAGCCCAAACACTTGGTAGTTCCTACATACCGATGTGGAGTTCCCTTGACTCTCTGTCGTCTCCATCATCAGGTCTGATCCAAACCTTCATTGTTTTGTAGTATCATCCGATATACACACGAATATCAAGATTTTACCAGATGCGTGCCTACAATTTTCGAGAGTTGCCCTCGATTTCTCAGGGTTTCCATCATCAGATCCTGACGTGGTGGCAATGGGACCACCTTGGCAGCATACCCTTTGATGTAAAAAAAGATTCATTGAAATCGGTTTATAAATGACGAAGTTATCCGCGAACACACCAAAAAAATTTTATATACATATATACGCGGTCGAATTGAGAACCTCCTCCTTTTTTTAAAGTCGGTTAAAAATGAGGTTTTTTTGACAGATTGTGACTGATGCGCGAATGCGAACGATGGCGGTAGTTAAATACATATTAGCAGCAGATTTGGCCCTCTGTCTGATCTAATCTGCTTGGTCTGCAACATAGAAATCCACGCGTCGCGTTGCAAATGTATTGTAGAAATGCCTAGGTAAAAAAAATACTTCTTCTAATTGCGACTCAAATGTTTTTATTTTGCAGCATCACAAAAGACCCTGAAACTATTTAGACCCAGACAACCATTTTCCAACCTTATTGCTAAGTACATTAAAGTGATAAGTAGTCTACCGGGAACTATCGCGGTACATACCCTTAACTAGCCATAAATAATTCTCATTCTATTTTTCCAGTATCAGCCATACCTTACCGAATCCGAAATCAATAAAAATCGTATAACCTTGTATTTGCATATAGAAAAATATAATATTTGTACATTGCACACCTAACCGACCCAATACATTTTTCTGTTTGCTTACTGTAAATATTGAATTAAAAAATAAATAAAATATATTAGCATGAGAGACTTTTCAGATGAAATATTTTTAACAGTTCATATCTTATCCTTATTCTGTACCCACTTAATAAGTGTAAAAAGAAAAATAGTTTAAAACCAAAAAAACATTGCCTTCAATGATACAATAATCACATCTTTTCTTAGACAAGGCAGCACTCATTTCATGATTATGACATAACAGGATTCAATGTTATGACAAAATTAGCTATTGTTTTTGGTTCCGCATGCTTCTTCAAAATGTGCCTGCGAAGTGAATCTCTACGAAAGAACCCTTTGTCACATTGAGGACAGCAAAAATTCTTATCAGAATGCCTCTTCTGGTGTATAGCTAACTTCTCTGCACTTTCCAAAAACATGCCACACAGTAAACATACCACATTACTGGCTGAATGCCTAGATCTATGAGTTTTTAATAACCCCGCTGAGAACGCTGAATATTCACACATGTCACATTTAAAAGATTTAGCCTTAAAGTGTACCCTCTTTCGGTGATTGCAAAGTTCAGCCATTGTATAGAAGTTAGCGGAACACGTTTCACACGTGAAGCTTCTAACTCCAGAGTGTCTCTTCATATGATTAGCTAAATTAGCACGACTTTTTAATGTTTTCTTGCAGACCTCACATTGTACATACTTCGGTTCATGCTGTTTCAAATGTTTGTAGAATCGATTTCGGCCTTTAATGATTTTCCCACAGTAGTGGCATGTGGCCACAACTCGATAGTCTTTGTGACTAGCCTCTCTGTGTCCCTGCAGCGATGCATGCTGGGTGAAACATTTCAAACAATCCTTACATTGATACGGCCTGAGTCCGGTGTGTTTTACTAAATGAGAATCAATGTCCTTGATCCGTCCCGTGCTATAGTCACAATCCTTGCAGTGAAATATTCTTTTTCTGCCCACACCTTCAATGCGGACTTTAGAAGCCGCTCGACAGCTTTTTAATACTTTTTTCTTATGTATATTGAAAGCTTTAAAAGATTTGAACTGTCGTTTGCAACTGGGACAAATTAACTTGGTGAGTAAGTGGACTCTCTTCCAGTGTACTTTGAGTTTACACTTACTTTTAAAGGAACTGCCGCAATCATCGCAAATCAGCTTTAAGTCTACAGCTTTACTCGGTTTCAGAAGACCTGTTGTGTTTCCTGAATCTTGAGATCTTCCATTCTCAAATGGTTCAACTCTTACTTCTTCATTTCTTAAACTGTCAGTTACAAATTCTTCATCAGATATTTCATCAGGTTCTTCATCTTTAGGTTTTAAATTGTTGGGTAGCGCATTTACTGGTTCCTTATTTACAGAAATTTTATTCACAACTTTTTTTGGAGGTTTCTCAATATTAGGTAAGACATTGTCAGGCACTTCATGTTGAACAATTTCGTTTTTAGAATCAGATTTCTTTGTTTCGGTTTCGGTTCTATTTTCAAATACGATATCTACTTCCTTTTTTACTGGAACTCTAAAGGCTACTTTACATATTCTAGATGGCTGTTGAACTACGCTTAGCAAGATTTTGTTAGATGTTTCACACTTCTGCTTAAAGACTATTGCTGTTTCGAGTTGCAATAAACAATCTGGACATATTCTACTAGGTAGTCCATCACTTTCCTTGATCTCAATGTTTGCTACATACTTTATTTTTTCTGCAATCAAAGAATTATTGTAGTTCTCAAACAACGACAAGCATTTTTGAGACTTTTCTAAATCATACCTTAGGCATACTCTACAGTTGATATTCTTCTTTTGCTCACTCATGGTTTATCTCTATTCACATCAATATTCAGCCAACATCTCCAATTTCCAAGGGTTTGTTGTTCAATCTCTCATCAGGGAAATGGAAATAAATTGATGAACTATTGGCTTGTAACTATCCAATCATTGTACATTATGAGTATTCCGGCCGTGTAGATATAACTAAATTAACATTTGACGAAATGGAACACTGGATAGTTCTGTTAAAAATCTTTAAATGTTTTTTGGTAAAAATGTAAATAAAAGCAGAAATTAGAATGACAGTGACACTGACAAATGACGCGGTGGGTGACGCTGACACATCTCTTTGCGCTGACAGCACAGTGGTTATGTCAACTATCAAGTAACGGTTGCGTTCAAGTAATTGTACAATAAATCTTTAGTAATGATTGATACTAAGTTGAAATATAACTCCGGATTGTGGATAAGACACGAAGAATGTAAAACGGATGTATGAATGTGAATTTCACGACTTCACATTCATACATCCGTTTTCTACAATCGTGAATGTCTTTATTTTCAAATGCGTCTGCTTTTATGCAATTTACAATATCTACAAATAAGAGTTAACCAATAGCAATTACAAACTGAATGTTCACAAAATCCTTACCAATCCTGTCACAGCACTCTGTTGTCCGTTTGATACGCGTGGTGTCGCTGCTCAAATTTAATATTCGTTCAGTTAGAAAAACTTTGCTTGATTTGAGTGAGTCCTTCATCCAATATATTTATATTCGTCATCGGTTGTTTGATTGGTCCTCATTGTGTTTGTCATTAATAACATTGTTTACATACTAATATTCTCCACTCAGAAGGTGAATAAGTTGATAACTGCTGGTGCATCATAAGTTGACAACTCGGTGAATAAGTTGATAACTCGTTGGTGAACGACTTGACAAGTCTATTATTATGCAAACTAAGGGGTATTTCGTTTATTTATTGTCATCATTTAAAAGATGGTACAAAATAACCCGTAAAACAACTAAAACACATACGGTAAACTAATTTATCGATTTACCAGAAGAGGTCAAACCTTTAAAATGGCCGTTATGACAAAATGCCATTTTAGACATGTCAACATATTCACGCCAGCCACGGAAATATCTTGTGATCATTCGTCTAGATAGGGGTAGGTTAGAGGGTCAGAATAGCAAGGCTAAGTATTCTTCATAATCGAGAAATAAAACGCAAATTATAAAATAAATATTTTTTCCTTTTTGTATTAATATTTTACTATAATACATATCACTTCCGTTTTTTTTACAGTGGAATTCAATTTAACTAATATTTAACATAACTTATCATAAGTATTAAAGTAAAATACTAACAAAATGACGAAAGTTACAAAGAAACTAAGAAGACTAGCAAAATTTAATGGGGCACAGACACGCTTTCCTATTTTAAAATTAAAACATTCTTGCAGCTATAGTTTAAAATAGTGATTTTATTTAAAATATTAAACGAATTAAACGATTGTATATTCGTGACAATCTAAGAAGTCAGATTTGACAGCAGGATACAACATTGCTTTACTAGTAAATATAAAGACGACATGAAAATCAATCTCTTTCGCACTTAGCGGTAAAGCGATCTTTTATCCCTCTCTAGTCAGCTGTCAAATCCGACATCTTAGATTGTCACGAATTATAGTGACTTATATATCTATTTTTGAATGCAATATTTCACAACTACAACGATAGCACAGTAATATATACCTACATTGTTTTGAAAGAAGGCAGTAAATACAATTAGTCAATATGTAAAGCATTTTAAAAAAAATGTGCAGTGCCCCCAGTATATCCTGCCAGGCGGGTCAAATAAGGATACTTTTAACATTACTCAAAAACTATTTAGGGCATGCCTAGCATACTACCCGAACTTGCACAACTCTGGGTCTCCGCATTGCTAAGATATACTGGACTACCATTCCTAGGAAATATGGGCCATGAAATATAGTGCTCTATGGAATCTATCATCGTACATTTTCCCGCCAATATTCAAACATCTTGCGACTAACGTTTATTCTAATTTAATTTTCCTAACATTTAATTTACAATTTTTATCTGGGACTAAAAATACTAAGGCACTTTTTGTCAGACACACTTAGGGCATTTTTTATAAAACTTAAATTGTAGACATTTCTAATAAGTAATCTCACGAGCGAAGGTTGGTCCCAATTTTTATTAGCAACAGCATTATACACTAGTATTATTTTATAATGCCAAACTTACGTGAAATAACGTGAAAAGTGATTTAACATTAACGATTAACCTATTGTACTTGTAACTACATGGCTCTTGTTGTATGTATGAGCTACCTACCGTCTGTACTTTTCATAACATTATTGAAATATCAAAATAGGTGTCTATTAATTAATCTTATTATAAGTAGTGTCTGTTCATTGGTCTTCAACCCATATCTATTTAAAAATATTATGAAATCTTGCATTCCATAAACATAGATAATAAACTTAGGAGGTCAATTTATCTTTAATATTTTTCTGATCCAGATCAGTTCTTGTTTTTACTTTAAAAATATTGATGCCACTTGTAGGTTGGTGGTAAGTCTTACGTATTTCCTTATTTGAGGAAAACCAAGCGTGTTTTAAATGTTACGTGCAAATTGAAGTTAGATTTAATATTTCACAGTAAAATGACCTTTATTAATGGAATGCGAAGAGCTACTTACATTTGGAATTACCGAGTGTAAACAAAGGTTCCGTCCAGTCGTTAGTTAGAAATGCGTCAACCTTCCCGGGAATTCCAAATGTAATGGATTCATTGGTTGTCTAGTATAGTGGTTATTATGTCAACAGCTGATTACCTACTCTGCAGACCGTCGATGTCGAGACATTTTGAATAGAAATTACGTCATATATCACGTCAAAGGCACACTAAAACAATAGGGAAAGAAAATAATACTTCGCAGCCTTCCCAATCGGAAGCATTAAAAATGGCGGCATTGCCCTCATATGTTTGACATTGACGTATTCTACGCCTCATAGACGTATTACGCATTTTTTTAAAATATATTTTTTAAGGAAAAAGAAGACGTAGGCATAAAACCAGGAATTTATTATATATATGTATATTGGTTTATGCCATGCTCGTTATACCTCACCACTGGTCTATTCTGTGTATTTATAAGCCTGTATAGTGAGTAGCCATCGCAGACAAGTCCATCTAATGAATTCTCTACTTAAGGCACAGATTAGGGTCCCACTTATACAGCTCCATACGAAGTATTATTTTCTATAGCCACCTTGCTTCAAAATAGTCTGCCATACAATTTGTCTTAACTAAAAATATTGTCTTATGTCATCACTGTCTCAACCACTACACTTAACTCTAAAATTGTAATAGTCTACCTAAACGTTACGAACTAAGAACAAGTCAGAAACTTCAGTCCGGTGGCTCTTGGTGAGAGCAGTGTGGTACCGGCGTGGGCGAAGACTTGAACGCTCTGGGGAACAGTGAGGAGTATGAAGGGGGTGGCTCGTATTCTGGCGGGGAAGGGGGGAGGGGCTGCGTGAACAGCTGCTGGGACGCCGCTGTCACTGTCACTGTGGGTGACAGGTCGATGCAAGATGGCGGGATGTTGAGCGGCGTGTCTGATGGCTTTGAGCGCTTGCAGCAGCATTCTGGAAAGAAATAAATAGTTGGTCAGTTAACTGTGGAAATAGTAATGACTGAGTAAGGCCTGATAGGGTTTCTGGGTATTTTATAGGATGCACGCCATTTGATGGTTTTGTAAAAACCTTATGTTTGGTAAATGCACGGTGCATCATGCATCCAAGTTGTTAATCTCTCTGTCTATGTACGTTTGAATTAAAATTTGGTTAATATATGATTATATTCAATGGCGTAGCTATACCTTAAGGGGCCCTGCATCAAACGTTTTTTGGGGGGCCCCTTTATACCCGAGTGCGAAAATGCCCAAAAGGGCAGTTTGCAGGGTTGTTTCTTTTTTCCAAATTGGCACTACTCGCACAAAACTTTCGCTCATATCATCATTACTCATCCATTATAGGCGTCTTATTAATTGATGATACTAAGAATGATTTGAGGTTGCAGACAGTATTTTATTCTTGCTGCCATACATACCCACTAGAATCTCTTAATTATATTAATTTTAGCCCAGAATCACCCCACTGATCGAGATAAAACTTTTTTCTCCCACAACTTTGGTATCGCCACCATTCCTTGATTTTTCCCGTTTGCGGTTCTCTAACAGGTGATTTATTGCACCCTAACTCATCAAATACAATTTGTGGGATATGAACAAGAAAGTCTTAAAAATAGAGTATCCTACTCTCTTTCCTACTTATAATTTACAAATTTCCAAATTAAATTAGGAGAGTGGAAGAGAGTAGGCTTTCATTTTATAACTTTCATTAATTTTAAGTTAAGTTATTTTCATTCTCAGCGTACATTTATAAAAGAAGGTTCTCAACTCACCCCAAGCCAAGCAGAACATGAGTATGGTAGCGCAGACGAGCATCCCCACGACCAGGTAGCTCCAGGGGCCGTACGGCTTCAGGGCGGCTGCGAACTCCATGAAGGCGTTCGAAGACTTCTCGTGGTCGCTGATCTTCACTGAAAGGGTCAAGTCACCTGTTATCAGTTAGTTGCTGCTGGAAGCATAGACAAGAAAATATTTTTTGAGGGTAGATGTTAAGAGGAAACGCAGGCGGAGAGACTTTGTATGTCATCATCATCATATCAGCCGAAAGACGTCCACTGCTGGACATAGGCCTCCCCCAAGCGTCGCCACAACGACCGGTCCTGTGCGTCTCGCATCCATCGGCTACCCGTGACCTTCACCAGGTCATCGGTCCACCTTGTGGGAGGCCGCGCCAACGTTACGTCTTCCGGTACGCGGTCGCCACTCCAGAACTTTTCGGCCCCATCGACCATCTGTTCTGCGAGCAATGTGCCCTGCCCACTGCCACTTTAGTTTGGCGATCCTTCGGGCTATGTCGGTAACCTTGGTTCTCTTGCGGATATCATCATTCCTGATTCGATCACGCAAGGAAACTCCAAGCATTGCCCTCTCAATTGCCCTTTGAGTGACTTTGAGCCTTCTGATGAGGACTTTGTATGTACAAAGTCATAATTCGAGGTTTGGCTCTCGCCTGTTTCCTCCTCCAGCATTGGACCGATTTATAAGATATTTCATAAACTGAATAAGAAGGATTTAAACTGTCTCCCTATGTTTTCTTTTTTGATGATATATTAACCGTATAAGTACTAGAACCCTCAAAAGATGCTCAAAATTGTCCAATAAACCACTATCGACAGAGCCAAATAGTGTAGGTACAAATTTGGAAACTATTAATGAAAAAATAGGGACACAGTATACATCCTTCTTTTTAAGTTTGTGAAGTATCTTTAAAATCAGTTTAATATTGGCGGAGGAAACAGGCGAGAGCCAAACCTCAAAACATGCTCAAAATTGTCCGATAAATCGCTGTCAACAGAGCTCTAGTGTACAAATCTGGCAACTATTAATGAAAAAAAAAAACATAAGGACACAGTATACATCCTACTTATTCAGTTTGTAAAATATCTTTTAAATCGGTCCAATATTGGTGGAGGAAACAGTCGAGAGCCAAACCTTGAATTATGACTTTTTACATACAAAGTCTATGCGCCCGCATTTCCTCTATGATCCAAAGTTGATGGTGATTACGGCAAGGTTTAAAATTATTTGTCGTAGCTCCAATTATACTATTTTTGTGGTTGTGGTTCAACTAACGAAGTATCAATCGAAGATTTTTTCGTATATTGCTGTCCCGTCTTAAATCATTATAAAATTAATTTGCTTTTCCTATGTAAGAACTTTAGACATTGGCAGGGCTCTACTTGGCATAAAAAAAAATAAGTGCGAGTCGGACTCGCATGCAAAGGGTTCCGAACGAATTATCTCCTTTTTTTTAATTTTAGGCTCAGTTGTTTCGGAGATAAGGCTCCGAAACAACTGAGCCTAAAATTAAAAAAAAAGGAGATAATTCGTTGGAATTGGGGGAATGGTCATTTTTCGTTTAATTTGTTTAATAACTTCAAGACCATTTATTTTAAAATTATGAAAAAATATAATTAAAACCCTCTCAGTAAGCCCTTTCATTTGATATATCACACGATATTTTAAAAAACTTTTTTTTTTTTAATTTTCTAATTTGACCCCCAAAAGTGACCCCATACTAAAAATTTCATAATTTACGTAACGCGTCCGTGTTTGGGTCATAGAAGTCCATATGTGTACCAAATTTCAACAGAAGCGGTCCAGTGGATCCGGAGAAAACTGGCTGTGACAGACGAACAGACAGACAGACACCCGAGTGATCCTATAAGGGTTCCTTTTTTTTTCGGAACCCTAAAAATACAGAATAGTCTTTTGTTACTTATCGTCAATAAAGCAAAAATTATAACAGCGCTTTAGTCAAAAAAGTCTACTTTACAGGAGAGTAACAAAACTATAAAATATCCTTTAGCAACCCTTGGTGTATAAATATTTGGAAAAAGGATTTAAAATCAGTCGGGTCAGCTATCTCCATTCTGATTGGTAGAATGAAACCACGTGAACTATCATCATCGAATGGCATTCAAATTTAAAACCCGCCAAAAATGACTCACGCACTGTTAGAACTTCACTGACGTTATGTCGGTTAGTCAATCTTAAAGGTTAAAGTGACAGGTTGTGGACGACAGTATTACCATATTTGTGGTTAGGAAGGTTCTATTGTGGACCTATTATACCAGGTATGTACCTAAGTATTTTCCCATTAAGAAATCAATTTTCCTTAATTAATGCATTGACCACGAAATCATATGTCAATCAAAACATTATTGTTTTGAATTTGATGTAAGGTTTTCCCATAGTGGCATAATGAATGACCCATATGTCCACACATTCCTTTTGGTGACAAATAAATATTCCCATTCAACAATAGCGGGAAAATATATAGAACGCATACTAATGTACTTTTTGTTATGTGTTACAGATAATGAGGAAATATACTACATTGCCTATTAAAATATTATTACAGTCTGAAATGTTTGTAAATACTCATTGATAATATGGGGACATTCCCGTGACATAAATCCAGACGGATGCCCCGTTTTATGGCAAGTCACCAAGGCTTTTGCAAGGCAATTGGCATGCAAGCTTGGTTCTTTTTCTTAGCGTATCGATGACCAATATACTCATACATATCCAAAGTTAAATTGTTTTTACACCACACATGCTCAAAAAATGCATTTACGAAGCCTGTATACATTGTTCGAAAGTTAAAATAACGCCCCATACAATGGAACGTGCGGCAAAATAGGTATTCTCACCTAAGTACCTACTTTACCGCACGCTCCATACAAGGGAGCGTGCGGTAAAGTAGGTACTTACGTGCCGTGCGTATCCCTTACGGTTCTTATTAGTTTTTTAAAACCAACTTACCGCACTAGTATCATAATAGTTATTTTTGATGCAAGTGCGGTAAGTTGGTTTTTACAAACGAGTAGACGAATGTAAGCTTACCATAGTCACGAGTTTGTAAATACCAATATCCATACGTATATATCATATAATATTTTTCAACACATTGGCGAGAAAACTGTGAGATTAACTTTTTGTTTTTAGATATCTGTCGGAAAGTCGCAACAATCATTGCAATGTTTAATATAAAAATGGCTCGAATTCGCAAATTTAAAATTAGAACTACATCTTTCGTCTCGACTCACAAACGTATTGAGCAAAAGCGCTTCCATGGAGGTTCGATCATTCAGCTTTAACTATAAATAAGCATTGTTCCATTTTTAATTTAGTTGAATTTAAAGTACTTACCTACATAAAATGAATGTGCTTTAGTTTTATGTGGTGGTCATTTTTTATCTGTGGATTTTGCGATTTTCCCGCCATGGAAAGTTCAATATTATTTTGTTAATAATTAATTGAGCATTATTAAAAATATATAAGGAAGCTTTGGAAAGTATACTGCGGCTTATTTCACCTCCTAGCTTCTGAACTTTTCTTATTCGTGTATTGTGAAACTCACGCAGACGCAGACGGACGCAAAAGCGCTTCCGTCTGCGTCTAATGGGTAAATGGTATTGCTAATGGGTAAGTCCACCTAACATAACCAGAGAACCTAGCCAAACTGACTTTCTAACAGCGAAAACGATGATGGAATAGTCAAAAGACTACTAAAAGTTCTACTAAAGCAGCTACTAAAAGCTTATATCAACCCCATTGCAACTTGCTTTATAAACACGAAACGCTTTGCTACTTATCTACACCCTCAGAACACGTTCAACACCATCAAAACTCAACACTCACTTATAACAGAAGGCTTCGTCATCCCATCAGGCTGTTCCAAGCCCAGTAGCTCCTGGTTCCTTGCCGCGAATCTCCTCAGCAGCTCCAGGAGTGGGGGGTCGTGCCTGTGGGAGCAGGCCCCAGGGTCCTCGTCTTCACCTCCAGGGCAGTGGCGCACTCCATCGCAGACCAGATAGGAGGATATGCAGAGGCTGGTCACCCCGCAAACGAACTGGGAGTCATTGTTGCAAATTGAACCTGGAATTAGGAAAGGTAGAATATTTATAATAATATAATTTATCATTTATTTGGGGTAACAAAGACCCATAACATATAAATATACCTTACATTACCTATACAGGTACATATTTATAAAAAACTGCAAAAAATATTTAATAAACTATTGTACACGAAGTGACGGCGTCGTTTTGTGCTGCGTGGTGTCGCGTAGCCTTCCGCGGAATTGCCGATACCTACACAACACCACGACACCCTTCGGCCAAAACTCTTCCTTGAGGAAGGTCTCAATATGATGCGTCGGAACTCGCACCACGAACGACTTGAAATTCGTGTTGTGGTGCGACTCCAACTTCTCGACCCTTAAGGTCCAGCTGGTCTTCGTGTACATACTCCACGATCGCTTCAACCTTCGTGCGACAAGATGCCATACGAAATTACTTTTTACAGGCTTGAAAGGTCAGACTGCTTGTCAGAGAATATTTAGTCTCGATAGCATCAAAGTTAATCATTCTAACATTATATCAGCCAGTTGCCGTCCACTGCTGAGTGTAAGCCCCCCAAAAAGCGCCAACCATCCCGGTTTCTTCAGATCAGCCACTTTCTTCAAATCATCGATCCATCGTGCCGCAGGGCGTCCAACGCTACGTTTGCCATAAGCGGTCTCCACTCTAACACATTTCTGCTCCATCGACCGTCTGTCCGTCTACAGACATGGCCGACCCACTTCCAATTCGGCATGCTGATTCTACGCGATATGTCGACTTCGGGTGCAGCAATTTGTTCATGGTTGTGTGCCTGAATTTTTGTCGTCTTTAGTCATGACATTTGAGAATCCCTGACAATCTTTAAATAAAACATTACAATTTTCCCGCCTTTTACTTAACCGCCATATTGAGTTGACGTCCATCTACGTGAGGGCATTATAGAATTAAATGTGTAGCAATTATTCCAGTCTGTTAAACCAGACGATTACTATCATTAGATAAGTAGTGCTACTTATATTCGCAACGCATTAGAACACTCGATCATTAAAACATGTCACGCATTCGTTTGACACACCGCGCTGTCGAAACCGTTCGGTGAACGCAAGATAAAGTTCAGCGCACATTAGGCACTTGTCTCACCGCTGGCGATCAGCGAGTAGCGAGTAAAGCTTCAAACTCGAAACGAGTTGGCGAGCAGCGAGAAACAAGTGAAAAGTTTCGATGGTCTTGATGCTCGGCTTTCAGCTATTGCTTTTGTGCGACGGGCTTTTACTCGCAATACTCGCTCCGGCCCGCACTTTAGGTAGAAATTACTGCTGTTTGGCGAGTTCTGATCGCAAAGCGAGCATCGCCGAGCGAGTGTCGCCGAGCGAGTGTCGCTGAGCGAGTGTAATCTTTGATAGCACTTGTCGCTGCGATCAACTAGGGGTAAGAGCCACTCGCTGGCAGTGTGAACTGCCATGTATGTGTCTCTTTTACTCACACAAGATCTTTATCTTTTGTCTCTCCTCAGCGAGCAAATAGTCGATAGCTACTCGCTTCCTCGCCGGCGGTGAGACAAGTGCCTTAGAACCGCATCAGACCGTAACACATCGAATTTTAAAAACAAAAAGACTGGAGATGGTGTGATGGCTCATACGAAATATTGTTAGGAAAGTGAAGCAAGGGGAACTTTGCAATAAGTACTGAACAATAAGCCAGAATTCCACCAGGAAAGTGAGGCAATGAAGCCCGATGAGTCCCTCAACGAAAACGATCGGAAAAGAACATTGGAGCAGCAAGAATAACATAGTTTGCACTTGAGAGCTGGTAGGCACAGCTTAGAGAGTGTTTAAAAGTGGGATAAGCCCATTTGGCAAGGATGGTTTAAAACTTGCGAAGGCTGTTTTGCGCGTAAATTCATTTAAAAAACAACTTGTTTAAGTTATTCTTTTCACTTTTGCGTCACGTTTGGCGCAAATAAAATCTTTTTTTTTCCACTTACCACTATTAATCGCGGTAACAACCAGCCGCAACTTTTCTGTATGCTGGTAGGGGGAGGTGGGAGGGTTCCAGACGATCCTCAGCTTAGAGGGCAGCAGCTTGGTGCCTGCCCTCGCTGCCACGGCTGCCGCGTTTCCTCCGCAGAGATTCAGGCGCCACATCGGCGTTTTTGCATCTCCAATATACTGGAAATTGAAAGAAAATTGGTTGATTCCATGTTGGAATATGAAGGGAATTCGAGGTTACGGAAGATTACATTAGTGAAGGTAGCATGAATGAAGGATACAGAGCATAGTGGCAATATTGTCGTATTTTTAAGGATTGTTCGCATTTTAATCGCAGTTGTAAACTGGAGTACTAATTTCTCTAAATTTTAACAAGTTTTTGATATTGATTGTAACTAAGATGTTCTTTAGATAATAGTAAGCAAAATATTTCAAGAGTTATCTTTTGTAGTATTAGTATTGTAAAAAACTACACACAGCGAGTCGAATGTAAATCATGAATAAGAGAACATCTTCATCATCATATCAGCCGAAAGACGTCCGCTGCTGGCTGGACATAGGCCTCCCCCAAAAGGGAGGAGTTCGCCATAATCGCCGCGCTTGGCAGGCGGGTTGGCGATCGCAGTGTATGGTGTTGATTTTTTACAGAGAACACTGATGTCCATTCTCGGACGAAAATATAATTATTATAATTAAGAGAACATAAACAATAATAATTTTAGATACAGTACAGTCCCAGGATGGGTTTCTCAAAGCAAAGCGTGTGGAATGTGGGATCCATTCACAATGGGTACCTAACACCGCCGGAAAACAACAACATACAGTACTTGCACATATAATTGAGGACATTTGACACCAATTAACCCGAATATTCTTGTAATACAATAAGTGTACCATCACAGATAAGGTTCCCTACACACAGACCACTCTGCGACCGCTATTGACCGTAGGTGAATAAATACCCTTATACAGTGTTGCCAGTGGCTGATAGTCCAATTTAACATGAGACAACTCAAAAGTAAAATTTTCTCGTAAAAGTAACGTATCTTATTTATAAAGACTAAATGAGAACATGGCACTTTAAACAAAAAGCTTATATTTTATTTATTCCTAACTTACGGACAGAAAGATAGTTTTTCTTCTAGATTCAAATCATGCATCAATCAGCATGTAACATCTTAACCCGTGTTACACGGAGATAGTAATAGGGTCAAAAGTAACGTAAAACATTCAGGCAATACTGTCATTATACCCGCCGACACAGTCACCGTAGACACCAACTGTGTCAACGGCGACTGTCGGCAAGCACAGTCATGGGAAATACATTGCAGCCTGTCGGAATTATGAACACCTAAATATTCTTGGTGTGATATCTGCTAAAACAATGAAATTTAGATCCCAAGTATAGTTTCGAAAGCTATGTTCGAAAAGATAACGGAAAGAGATTGTTTGGACCTCATTTTCGCAAAAGTGAGTAATTTTAATGATGATATTAAGGTCGGAATAACGACTTATGAAACTAATAAACTTAATGATACTGCTAAAGATAATAAAGCAACTAAAAACTTGACTTTGCAAGTTGCGAAAGCGTCTTGTAACAGTGTAATTTATGAAAAAGTAGTTGCCTTCATGATTTGTTAAGATCCTTTTGGAATGGCAGAAATGGATGAAGAGCTTATTCACAAGCATTTAGTAACTCATTTATATAGCTGGAAAAAGTATGAGCAAGATTCTTAGTGCCGTAATAATTAAGCATATCGGGTTAATGCCATGATTCCGGATGAATTGATTCATGATTGAGAGCTGAACATGAACGATAGCAGACACGATCCCTTTTCAACATAGAAATTATAGAATAGATTTTTATTTATTCGAGTAACACGACTCAACTGTTAGTAAAACTTAAGACTAAGTTAGTAAACACTGATACAAACAAAACAACACAACAAATAATGGTGGATTGTGATAGCATTAATCCTAACGAATTAGTACTTTTATTAATGCGAATGTGAGTTTGTTTGTTACGCTAAACGATTTTAATGAAGTTTGGTACAGGGATTGAGGGCTATCTGTCCGTGGTTATGTCCGTGCCCCCGGCATAAGCTAGTAATTTAAAATACTGCCTCATGTTTTAAAGTCTAGTTACAGGTGTATGTATGTACTTACAATAAGCAGCTTGCAAGCATCAGTGCTATTATTAACGGGCGCTGATTGGTCGGTGGCGGTGTCCTGCGCGTGCGCCGCTGTCCTTGCGCTCCACTTGCGGTTGAGCGCCCCTGCCACTGGGGGCACCTGCACGTCCGTCATGCCAGTGATGCCTCGCTCCCATTCTGAGAGCGACTCCTGGAATTTAAAAGAAATATAGAGTTATATTTATTCATATCTATACTTAATATTATAGGCAAATTCTAAAGTACTCTGTCAGTCAGTCTTTTAATAACGGCGACAGATTTGGACAAAACTTGGCACACGGATAAACCATTTCATGGAATACGACATACGATATACCCGGGAGTATGTTCTCTTGGTATAATTTCGGTCTATCTGCAGAAGCTAGTGTATTTTTTTCTGAACAAAGACAACGTTTTCTTAGTAAGACACTAACAAGTCTGTATCGTGTGGAAATCTGAACACCAATGTCTCTCACACCGGCAACTAAGTTTGTGCAGACAAATGTTGACGTTTGTTGTCCTTTTACACTTATTCCAATTTATGAGGGGTCGTAAGATGTCTTAATCGCCATTTTTAATCGACTTCCAAAAAAGGAGGAGGTTCTCAATTCGGTGGGTTTTTTTTATGTATGTACACCGATTACTCCGAGGTTTCTGATCCGATTTTTGTGATTCTTTTTTAGTTCGATGCGGTATTATTCGCCATTTGGTCCCGTAAGATTTCGTAATTGATATTGTTTGGTTCAATATTTTTTATTTTATGAGCATTTATGCTTATTTCAATTTCTGCGTAGACGAAGACGTCGTCCATATATCACCACTTAAAAGTGAAAAATAAAAAACCTTTTACAAATAAAATATAACCGACTTCCAAACAAAACACTACAAAGTATAAAATAACCTTAATTTCGGAAGTCGGTGTTAAAAAACAAAGATAAAAAACCAAAAACACCGACTTCCGAAATTAAGGTTATTTTATACTTTGTAGTCATTTCATCTTTCACACAGTCCATACGTCGTTTCGTTGGTAAGACTTGCTTGTAAAGTATGAACACGAATAATAAATTTGTCTATAAAATTCTGTAATAAACCATGATCCATGCCCAATTAATTTTCATGGGAACTTCTACTTAGTTTCTTAATTCTCATAATTAACCGCCGTGACCGACCAAAACTGAATGTTTCACATTCAGTTTAAAAATAAGCCAAAGTATTTGTTCAAAGCAAGAAAAAATTGACCGACCATCTTACGTCAGAAGTGTCAAAAATTCTAACAGGAGCACAATAGTTGCCAAGAATGAATGAGTACGTAAATAGTTGACCAAGTCAAGATGACTGTGACCGAGTTTTGACATTGTCATCGGTCAAGTCTATGGTGGAACACAATGTGCCAATCCTGACAAAGACGGGGTGTGTGTTGGTTGGTTCTAATGTTTAGAAAACAGTGATTCACCCAGGAACTTAACAATTTTGTTGTAATAATATAGTTAGCTAGGCACCTGATGAAATTTCTGCAAGACTGAAGACAATTGTGTCATTTAAATTACCAGTTGGGATGGAAATGCTACATTTCATCGAGTAGGGGAAGAAGATGTAGGTAAAGATTCCATTCTAGTTATAGGAAAGAACCTGAAAAGCATAATTAATGGAACAATAATTTCAGTAGATTTCATTACAGAAGTAATTAGTATAATAGTATTGCAGAGATTAAGTTATCTGAAGTAAGTGATCGTGAAGTTAGCCCATAACTTTAGAGGACAAGCCAAGAATTAGAACGCTTTGACTCAGAAAATTAAGTAATAATCTGAAACTATTGTTTCAAAAGACAAGATAATTGTTCCTATTAAAATAATATCGGACTCGAGCAAGCGATTAAGCAACAAAGTGGTCAAAATGATTACGAAGATGATGATTGAGTTCTTTTAGTCCGTTGTTGCTTAACGTTGGTGATTCTGGTAATGATGAGACGAGACAATCAGTCCATAGTAATAAGATTTAAACTAATGACAAGTTAACAGCCTACCCTAAAAACTAAATAAAGGATGGAATATACGCTGACGTTTGCAATGATACAATATTTGAATCGTCAGAGTGGCGTGTCCAAAAATGCGAAGTTGATGGCCAGTCTTCATTGATTGGAGAAGTACTGAAAAAGAAGAAGTTAAGCATTGGCAAATCAAATAAAGGTGAGTCTAAAATCGAAACGCGAATTATAAACTTATTCATACCATATTTGCAATATGCATTCCTAAAACATTTTAAAGCCTAAACGCAGAAACAATGAAAATGGAATGGATAATACCCGCATACAAAATAGAACAATAAACATCAAAATCTTAGACAATAGACGTAACAACGATGGAATATATCAACCTGTTTCAGATCTTCTTGATCGTAAGCTAACATATTCCGAAACTTTGCCCAATTTGGTTAGGCTCTAAATATTTATAGCAAGTGTACGTTTACTGAATTGTAAAAAAACCATTGTTTCAAAACAACTGCATCGTTAAAACGTTCATACCTTGCCAATAAGGCCGAGTGTCTTACGAATTCCTAAGTTTGGGTGTTGTAAAATATGCTATGTATCGAATTGTATTTTTAACCTACTTATCTTCTTCTCGAAAAGGTGGTTTTGTATTTGACCTAAAACTACTGATCCGATTTTTAAGTCTTCATCTGCCTAGCCTTTTTCCCAAGTATATATTGGATTTTTAAGTCTTGAAGTGAATACTGCTAATTCATTGTATTTCCTGTTTCTCGAGTTGCTTGTATTCAATCAGTATTGAATACAAGTAATTTTTTAAAAACACGCCTTTGACGCAAAGCTATGATGAAGTCTGTAAAAGCCAAAAAGATCTGGAGATCTGATTTTAGAAATGATAAAAGAATAGGTTAATAATTAATTAATCTAAGTCATCAAAAAGACGATAAAGAATCCGTTGTAACGCAAGTATCGACGACTTGTTTGGTATTCTATGTGCAAGCAAGGTCGTATAATGCAAGAATTTACGATTGAAATTGCACATATTTTTGTATCAGTTTCAGAATTAGTACTGCAATCACGAACAATGAATCTGTTTCCTTTAAATAATGATTGTAAAAAATACTGTTTTTATGTAAGCTTTGTTTAAAAATGATGAGAATATGTTTAGGTAGGAAATCCGCTTAAAGATGCGATCATTTCAGGTTGAGATTTGCGAAACGTAATCGAAAGGCAATGCAAATTGTTTCAGACAAAAGAAACACATAGCAAGAACCTGGAAGTCTATCTGCTTGTACAAAACCTTCCAGGGATACATACGGCAGATGAATAGCCGCCCTGGTCTTCAAAACGCATGATGGACTTAAAAAAGCAGGCGCTGTAGCCATCAAGGAAGAGTAAGAATTTGTCCAACAGAGAGTTGCGATAGGCAAAGCGATTTATATCTTTTCTAAGCACATAGCCCACGACTACATAGCATGTATTTTCGCCACTGCACACAAGTCATAAAAAATTTGAAACGCTAAACAATAGGTGTTATGAAAGTCCTAACAATGGAATCTCTTACCCAACTGGTCGGGTAACTAATGTGTTGCATATGAGGTAGCAAGCCAATAATTAAACCATTGTCTCAAGTTAGTGAGCTGAAAAGCTGAGAACTTGAGTATAAGGAAAGTTGTGAAGACGAAATTTTGGACACCGTTCTTTGAATCAAAGGATGTTTAAAAAAGATTATCAAACGAAGGGTAAAACTTTACAGGAGACGTCATGAAAGGAGACGGAGAGTATTACAGAGAGTAGAAGAAGGCAATTTCTCGAGAAAGAGGTATCAGTTTTTTTTTGTGACCTTTGCTTAGAGGTTCATCTTAATTGAGTAATTACAATTATTGCTAAATTAAGATGATTCTCTAAGAAAGGCTCGCCTTGATTTTGATTTCGTTTATTTTGTACTCATTCCGGACGATTAATTCTATTCCCTGAAACCAGTCAAAAGAATTTAAAGCCCTATCCAGGCGCAGTTTACCATCTAGTATCTCCCCAACGACCTCAACTGTCCCAAGTGTTGCGCTAAACTAAATTACTGTGTATCTTCTGTGACACGAACACGGCGTGTGAGATAAAGGAACAGTTAATAATGTGAGTGCAGTTGCATCAGTGTTTCATGACAAGTTACGTGGAGGAAGTATTTGACGCTATTACGATGTTATATAGGCAATTATTTCTTGGTTAACAAGCGAAATGATTGACTTTGCATGCTAAGTGTTCGCGGGTTCGCTCTCACGGCCTAAACTAAAAGATTCGAGATTTTTTCGGGATAAAAGTAGCTTTTGTGTCACTTAACATGAATTTTCTACTTCCAAAGATCCTATAAACGAAGTTAGGGATTAGTTTTCATTAGTTTGATAACTTTCATTTTAATAATACGACGAGCGTCGAACTTACATATTTAACTCATACTCGACATCGTTTGCCAGGACGACACCTAAGGGCTAAAGGAAAGAACCTTAAAGATTAAAATCCCGTTTTCACCTTCTCAAAGGCCTTTAAGGGTTCAATATCATTAAAATTTAGCTCACAAAGCAAGTTGATTAATAGCTAAAGTTATCACAAGTATCATAAAGAGTAATTGGCTCGTTGTTTGTTCCGGTTGGGCGGGGGCTAGACAACTTCCTGGACAGAGACAATTGATAAGTTGTCTATGAAGTCTAAAAGTGAAAATGTAGGAAGCGGAAAGTTTATGTAACTAAATTGGTAGCAAGTTTGTGTTTGTAGGGTGTGGTTATTTGATTACTAATCATTATGGTCTTTTGGAATTGAGTCGTAGATTTATATGGCTCTGTGAAGGGACAAATTCGATTGAATACATTTAATAGCTCAAAAGACACCTTTTCATCCTATACTGGCCCAGTGCTGACTAAAACCCTATTTTTTCTGTCTTTAAGGTTATGCCAGGATGGTCTTTCCCTTCGTTTACATTTTAAATAATTTAAAGAAGCGTGTGAATTGAAAATACTCTTTGTACTGTTTTTCTGGTAGGCACCTACTGCATTTTCAATGCTAAAATCTCAGTATTTTTTCGAAGGTCCGAAGAGTTTTCATTCTCTTTTCATGACACAATGAAACAAGACAATTTGCTATTAGAATTACTGCTTAGACCTTAGGAACCAGACAGTCAATCAGAATGTGGTGTGGAATTTACAGTAAGCGGCTCGGAGCTAAGATGTTTGTTAGTACCGTTTAGAATGCCTGTGACTTTGTAGCACAAACGTGAATGTACCATACTTGTTCATAAGCAGAATTTATAAGTAGTTTTATCCAGGTTGTACGGGCCAATATCTGTAGGATACCAAAAAAACTAAAGCCTATGCTTAGGCTTAAGCGGAAGGATCGTCAAATTGATGTGGGCCGGGCACATTGCTCGCAGAATAGATGGTCGATGGGGCCAAAAACTCTGGAGTGGCGACCGCGTACCGGAAGACGCAACGTTGGAAGGCCTCCTACAAGGCGGACCGATGACCTGGTGAGAGTCGCGGTTAGCCAACGGATGCGAGACGCACAGGACCGGTTGTTGTTGCGACACTTGGGGGTGGCCCTACAGTCGCCTCTTACGACACCCACGGGAAGTGATGGGATAGTATTATTCTTTTCGGCACTATACGGCACCGGCCGACACCATACGGCGACATACATTGCCTATATGTCTTTTTAAATACAAAATATTAAAAAGGTTTTTCGCTTTTAAAAATCCTTTTCAGTCTACCCCTAAGGTCTAGAAGTAAAGCGGAACTACGGAAAAACCTATTGTAACCCACTAATCACTTCTGTCCACACTAATTGGGTGTCATGGCGGCCCATATCATTATCATAAAAGTTAATCACACCGTCTTGCCTTCCGTACGGCCTTGAGCCCTTCACCTAGACACAGTTTCTACTCCATAGGTCATAGCTGATCTAGTTATTATGTATGAGTAATATAAAACAACTAAGTCACTTTTATACAAAGGTTTAGTTAGGTTCTACTAGCTGCTTTTTCTGAGGCTCAGCTCCTATAGTCTTACGCGCAGGAATAGAATAATACCATTCCATCACTTCCCGTGGGTGTCGTAAGAGGCGACTAAGGGAATCATCAGAGAGTGGGCAGAAGCATTCTCTGTAAAATGCAACACCATACATTGCGATCGCCAACCTGCCTGCCAAGCGTCGCGATTATGGTATGATGATGATGATGAACAATTAACAATACAATCTTCCTTTGTGTATATAAAGATTCAAGTACATAACAAGACAAATAGTCTCAAGTTACATAATTATCCTCCATTTTCCTGGTAGGAAATCTGAGAAAACACACATGCCTACATCATGAAGATGTGTTTATCAGAAAATAGATGTAAATTAATGAATTATGCAAAGTCGGTAATTCCTCGCATCAGTAAAAGAAGATTTATAACCAGTAATGATTTAACTAATTGACCACTAATTGAGTGTTAAACACTATGTAATAAATCATCGGTAACGTTTTAATGATTGTGAAATATGACAGAATAGCCATAAAAGTGTGAACAATGGAATACAAGAACAAACCAAAAATATTTTCGTCTTTACTTTTTAGTGAAAGAAACTGAACATTTTCTGATAAAATGCGTATTTGGATTATTAGTCTTCGGTCAGCTGGACCCGCTCGCTACTGGACCCGCGGGTCCACTTGACCACATAATTTATCAATACTTCCATACTAATATTATAAAGAGGTAAATTTTGTGATGTTGTGAGTTTGTGAGGTTGTAGGGGGTAATCTCTGGATCTACTGAACCTATTTTGAAAATTCTTTTACCAATAGAAAGCTCCGTAATTTGTGAGTGTCATAGACTTATTAAACCGAAAAAATACCTCCCAACGAAGTGGCCACGGGTCAGCTAGTTATCTGTATTTTTATTGAATATTTGGACTCACATTTAAACTTAAAAAACATCGATTGTTTAAAGTGGAACAGTCGGGGGCAAAATTGGTTAGTCAAGACGAGGTATTTAAGCAAAAGTATCTAGATTTTCGATTGGTTCGAGACCGATGACCCTGGTGAATGTCACGAGAATCCGATGTATTCGAGGCGCACAGGGGCTTCGCCATTGGCTGACCCAAACATGCCTAGTCGGGAAAAGGCAAGACTGAGATAAATGTATATAATTTAGGCATACGTACACGTAGACTCTCTACAAAATGGATTAAGATATTTCTGATTGAACGTCATAGGGTCGATATGGCGACGAATAGAAGAGGCGTGTACGTTACATAGGGCACCATGATGATGAACGAAATCCTAATATATAAAATTCTTCCGTTACTGACTGATTGAATGACTGACAGACAACGCACAGCCGACGAGGATTTCCCGAAATTCTTACGGGAACGGGAAAAGACGGGATGTGCGCGTACGAAGTCGCGGGCAAAAACTAGTATACAACAAAAGACAGTTCGCGAAACTCACACACCAGAGGTTCTAGACAAAGTGTCATTCTATCAGCGAATACGATTGTCGAAATGGCAAAATATAAGGGATTTATCATATGACATTTCGACAGCGTTTGTCAATCCCATACATTTTTGACGTTTTGGCAATCGATTTCGCCACGCTACCGCAAACAAAATGTCACTTGTCTAGAGCCTTCTGTATAGGTGTGAATAATCAATATCTTTATTGTGGATCATAGGTAGGTACAACCTATGTTTACAAATCTAAATCTATACTAATATATGTATGTATAAAGCTGAAGAATTCGTTTGTTTGCTTGAACGCGCTAATCTCAGGAACTACTGCCCATTTATCGAGGAAGGCTATAGGCTATATAATCGAAGAAAGAAGAAGGGATATATAATCACGCTAAGACCAGTACGAGCAGAGTAGACGAAGTTGCGGGGGTCAACCAGTACCTAAATATGTAGGTACTCTGAATCTGAAAACGACATCCATTCCCCACTTTTTAATGTCTAAGCCATAATAGAAAAACTATGTTTTGACAAGCTATTCAAAATCTACTCGTAGTAGATTTAGGGAGAAGTAGATACGGCAATCTGACTTAATGTTCCAGATATAGGTAGGTAAGTACTATCAAGGTATGATCTAGGTATTTATCCAAATGCCTGCCTGCGCCAAGGCGACAGCAAGGTCTGAGCCGACGTGATCAGAGGGACCTTGAGCTCAAATGCGTCAATTCATGTTCTTGACGCAGCATTTCTATATAAACTAGGATTTCTTGTAAAAACTGTGTTGTTGTGTGTGTTTTATTGGAACGAAGTTCCTTATCGCGCGTTGTGAAAGGGGACTTGACGGAAAAAATTCAAACGAAAAGTAGTAACGACACTTTTTGCTATACCTAGTTGTAAGCCGTGCGGCGTGCGCGTGTTTCTCTGTCTGTCTCTATCTCTCATAGAAAGCAAGCCAGTTATTTTCGCTTCCTCTTTCTATTTCTGTTTACATTATATTTGTTTATAAAAAAACATATTTTTTTTTATTATTATTTTTTTTTTAAATATTATTATTACTTAAAAAAATATTACAATAATTCCTTCACTAATTAATCGAAAGGAACTTCGTTCCATCCGGGTGTCCCTTGACACCTCTCAAGTTTTTTTCTTTTTACCCACGGCTTTGCTCGTGTGGTAGGTAGGTATGCTGATAAAAATATATTTTTCTCTTCTCCAGGTTCTAGACTATCTGCCAGAGTCGCGGGTTTGTTTGATAAAAAGTTCGCGTCCTGGAACGCATTGCGTCACTTAATGATTTCCTACCTTAAAAAAAGATGTATGCTACTAATATTGTGTTTTTAATTAAAATCGATTTAGCAGCATAAACGTGAAAGGTAACAAATAAACGAACTAGTTAGATCCGCATTTATGATATCCATAAGTTTGAATATGATATTTCTACAACCTGTAACAGAATAAACACAATACCTCTTAAGGGGTCATTGAACTCATCATAATGAACAACTTTTACTATGGCACCAACACAAAATCGTAAAAAAAATCGACTCCCCCATACATTTATGTGAGCATAACTCGACAAAATGTACTGAACAGCTGATTTTTTTTTCGCGATTTCTGGATTGGTCCCATACTAAAAGTTTTTCATAATGACCCCTTAAGAGGTATTCCGTTTATTCTGTTACACGTTGTATATAATCTAGGATTCCTTATAACTCATTATTTTTCTATATCAGTATGTATATGGCGCCTGGGGACTGAGTAAGCTTTAAATAATGCAGGTATGTGATGTGTGTGATGGTGCCTCAGTTTTTATGAATGAACGCAGGTGTGGTGCGGTAGGGATACCTACGTCTATAAGCTCTTTAGATTGGCGGTTCAATAAATAATGAATGGCCTCGTGCTGTTAGTTAATTGTTATCGGGTTAGTTAGCTTCGAGTAAATTGAATTTCCGTAAAAAGAATTCACAGAAACTTGTTTTTTTTAAGAATCTCGAGTGGCTTTTGTACCCACTATTACTACTAGTAGTGGTAAAAAATCATTCACGATATCATTTTTTCTAGCTAATGTATTAATTTCAACAGTGTAGATTCTGAAAACTAGTTTTTCTACATCCTCATCTATACTAATATATAAAGCTGAAGAGTTTGTTTGTTTGTTTGCTTGAACGCGCTAATCTTAGGAACTACTGGTCCGATTTGAAAAATTATTTCAGTGGTAGAAAGCCCATTTATCGAGGAAGGCTATATATCATCACGCTAAGACCAATTGGAGCGGAGCAGTAATGAAAATTGTGACGCAGGCGAAGTTGCGCGGGTCAGCTAGTAAATTATAAATGCAAAAGCATGTCTGTATATTTGTTACTTATTCAACCCCGGATGTGGATAAAACTTGAATAGACCACGTTTCGGAATAGGGCATGGATACTTTTCATCCAAGGTGGACCGATGACCTTGTGAGGATCGTGGGTAGCCGATGAATGTGAGACGCACAGGGGGGCTACTCTCTAACGAAATCCGTAGTTTCGGGCTCAGTTGCGGGCGGGCATTTTCTACTTCGTATCACCTAACCACTGAGAACTAATGATAACACGATTTGACAGTTACTGTGAAATCGTGTTGTCATTCATTCTCAGTTCGGGTTCGGGACTAATCGTAAGTCTGTAGGCGATACGGAGTAGAATACGCCCGCCCGCAACTAGGCCCGAAACTACGGATTTCGTTAGAGAGTAGCCCCCAGGACCGGTCGTTGTGGCGACGCTTGGGGCAGGCCTATGTCCAGCAGTGGACGTCTTTCAGCTGATATGATGATGAAGATGACTTCTCATCCCGGTTGTACTTACTTCCGCTTGAGATAATTTGCGACTTTCACATAGGCGAAGCAGGTAGGAGAAACTATAGTGGATTTATAAATAGTTAAAACATGTCCTTCTCTTTAACAACCAATTATCAAGATACCAACTTATGTAACTCGTTACAAAGCTATTCGTTCGTACTATCTAGAATCTAGAACCGCACAATCCAAGGCTGTTAACCCTGCAGTTAACTATGATACTACAGTTGTATAGTTAAGAATAACCGGCAATCAGCCGACCTCCGGTAATGTTAGAAAAAACTTGCAACGTGACATAGACAATGCGACAACTACTAGGGTTGCACTGCTAGTTATTATATGTATCGTTTCTGTGGTCTTGTTGTAATTTTACACTCTGGAATATAACGGCGGAATATATCTTGGCAGAATAAATAAGTTCAAGTAGTAAGGAATGAGGGGAATGAGAATAATAATGAAATTTGCAAAGAAATTCTACTGTTCCTAGTATTATTAAAAGATAGAAATTTGAAAAAAAAAATTGGTTAATTAATCACACTTAATGGCTTAAAGGATCGGCGAAATCTCTCTATGACTGATTTGAAAATAAGGTGCTTCATTCGATCAAACGCTTGAACAAAATCCATAAATATGAAAAGGACTAGCTGACCCGCGCAACTTCGACTGCGTCACAATTTTCATTACTGCTCCGCTCCTATTGGTCTTAGCGTGATGTTATATATAGCCTATAGCCTTCCTCGATAAATGAGCTATCTAACACTGAATGAATTTTTCAAATCGGACTAGTAGTTCCTGAGATTAGCGCGTTCAAGCAAACAAACAAACTCTTCAGCTTTATATATTAGTATAGATAATCTTTTGCAATCTGACTTCCGTAGATACCACACAAATTAAGGCTAATCAAAAGTTTTAATCAACAGTTTTAACTAGATCTTGGCTACAGGATAAATATGTTATCAATTAATAACGAGGATAAGTATCCAAGCAGTTTCGCAGAACGATCTAGACTGGGTTAAACATAGAAACGTTGATTGCAGAGCTGAACATACCATTCAAAATTGACCCCTTCATACTAACGTAAAATAAGGGGAAATAACTGGGGCTGTTGAATAAGGCTGACCTAGTTTTGTTACAAAAGATGACGGTCACGCATAGGCTGCATAGGCTGAAAACATAGAGACACAGTATACATCCTTCTTATTCAGTTTGTGAAATATCTTTTATATCGGTCCAATATTGGAGGCGAAAACTGACAGTCGAGAGCCAAACCTCGAATTATGACTTTTTACATACAAAGTCTCGCCGCCCGCATTTTCTCTTAAAGGGCCAAGGTAGTTCTTTCAATCAATCTCACAACCCTGGCAGGGTACTAGTCCGACCTCTGGTTAGCATTGTAGCCAAAGTGAGGCCTCACAAAATTGACGTAGTTTGATGCCTCTGCAGGTGTGATTAGCTCATTAATTGCCTACAAGATAAATTGCCGCTTGATGATAATTATTTAAATGCGTGAGGTGAAGGAAAATTTTATATCAGAGCCATTGTATGCTAATCAGCTGGAAATTACTAAGTTCTTCCTCATTTCTCTTGACTTGATTATGGTGTATTTTTAGCTACGATGTATGCAGGCTGTCACTTCTGATGAACGTGCACTTTAGGAATGAATCTAAGCTATTACCAGATAAAAGGAAAATAATAGCTAACTGAAGGGATTTGGCGAAGTCCTTTGCCTAGCAGTGGGATAGTGTAGGCTAAATAAAATACTAATTCTAATAATATTATAAATGCGAAAGTTTGTGAGGATGGATGGATGGTAATTCTGTTTGGGTTAGGAGGTTATATCTAGATCCTTTCACTACTAGGAAGTAACAGAAGAACAGTTTAGCTGACTGGCATAAGGTACTTTATATCCTGGAAAATACACCGTTCCTGTGGGAGAGGGGAGCGAAGCCGTGGGGAATAAGCATGGTACCTTGTAGTAAGTGGTGTGCGTGTTAATACCGTACCTATAGTTTTATGGCATCCTTAAGGATGGGAAATCATCAAATGACTCCTCCCGCTCTGGGTGAAGCAGAAGGGAGTGTCAGACTCTTACTGACTAAAACCCATCCGTGTTCCTCCTAATGCCCTTTGCGTTCCAGGGCCGCGGCGACTCTCTCGAACAAATCCCGCAACCTTGGATAGTTTTATGGCTACTATGACTACATTCATGTGGCTTTGAATAGAAATATCTGTTAAAATTCCTGCACGCACTTCTGCTAAAGGGAAAATGTCAAGAAAACCTAACTATTGAGTGACGGATGACCTGAATGTAAATGGTTGCAAATACTGCAAAAAATATGAACAGTATTATTATCCGTGTTCAGTATAAAGTAGTATCATCATCACATCAGCCAAAAGACGTCCACTGCTGGACATAGGCCTCCCCAAAGTATCGCTACAACAACCAGCCCTGTGCGTCTCGCACCAATCGGCATCATTTGATATTTTATAGTAGGTTTATATCAGATAGAGCAAAATATAAGTTGGTCGAACTTCTTCTAGCCGGATACATTTGTCAGTTTTATTTGTCATTCACCAATGTAAATATGTAGACATAGTTATAATTTTTAAATAAAAGCTTTACATTCACCAACCATGCAGACTTAATTTCTTCATCATTGAAATTACATTTTAAAAAAGCTTTTAAATTTTATGCAAGGCACGCAATTTAATGATGACAGTTTAAAATACGAAAATAATGATGACTTGTGCAAATTGCAGGGAACTTTAACGGTAAAATAATAATTTGGATGATAGAATGTAACATTACTGACCCGAGACCTTATAAAAAGATTGCTCAGATGAAATTAGTCTTATTATTGTATTTTTTTTTCAAGTGACCGTAAATTGATTTAGTAGAGATAGAAAACTGGTGACCCAAAAAGCCCACTTTAGCAGAATCGAATTAGAATTATAGTATTAATCACACAACAATCTGTCAAATTTCATTATCATATTTATCGCTAACGCATTAGGTTCAAGGTTGATTGGGAAAATTTTCCCCACACATCACGTTACCCGTCACTGTCAAATTTGACAGTAACGGGTAACGTGATGTGCTTTCTGATTCTGCTAAAGTGACCTTTTTAGACCCGCTGATCACCTGGGTTGTGGAGGTCTGACAGGTAGTCGTGCCAAATACTCGTATTCAGCTGTATCCGGTTAGACTAAGCTGGTTCTAACATAGTTGGAAAAATCCGGCCAAGTGCGAGTCGGACTCGCGCACGAAGGGTTCCGTACCGTAAAGCTTAATTTTTATTATTTGTTGTTATAGCGACAATAGAAAGAAACCTTGAGATATAGCCCGCTGACAGACAGACGGACAGACGGACGGAAAGACGGACGGACAGCAGAGGCTTAGTAATAGGGTTCCATTCATTAGACTTTGGGTACGGAAACCTAAAAAGGCTAGGCGACTTGATTGAATAACGAAACATTATTCAGCAACAACTTTAAGATTGCCTCAATAATTAATTGCGAAAACCTGGGGCTTTTCGAAAACCTTTGTATCTTCTATCGATACAAAACTCTGCTATTTTACTACGAATACTACACATTAAATAATTATGTATCTGTGACGGTAAAGACACACCCACACAGCCTTGAAGGCAGGTGACATAACGCGCCGACAATCTTTTGCTATAATTTTTGCCTTTACCACGCTCTGACGTCACATGTCAGAATTTAATTGAATTGGCGCGGTAAAATTTTACACCTTTGGTAATCTAGGTATCTGTCTGTACTAATTTAATAAAGTTGAAGAGTTTGTTTGTCTATGAAAATTTTGAGTTTTATTCGTTTAATATAGTGTACATTTGTAAAGTTATGTCTAACACGGACATAAAAACGACAATCGGACAAAAACCGCTGTTTAATGAAATTTGCACAATAGAGAATATGCATGCGATTTTGTTATTTGAAAAATGAAATATTTATTAACTCTAATAAACAATTATGAAATTATTTTTTAAATACCTTCATCAGCGAGGAAGTTATAAAGCTTCAAAGTTTACAATTAGAAAGAGAAGTCCGATATGAATTGTGACGTCAAAGTTCTTGGCGCCTATACAGCTGCCATTGAAAACAGCGTTTTCGCGAGAGGGACAGATACATTTGTTTAAAATAATTATATCTCGTTTGTTTTTCGAGCAATTTTGATTCTATTTTCACTGTTAATATTATATTTGTGTATATTTTTAGATAAACTGTATAGATAATAAATATTTTTTTCGTGCATATTCCCTATTCAAAGACAATTTAATTACCTACAGTTTGTTATACGGCATTTTTATTAAGTCATAGAATTTGAATTTTGAAATGAGAACGCGTTTTGTTCCCTCAAGGTCGTTGGCATATGTCGTCTTAATAAAGATAAAAAGTTTAGCTATTTAAGATAAGGCTTTATAATATTTTTAAAAATAATTTAATTTGTTTGAGTGTACAAATTACTTAGTTTCTCTTTGCGTATTTTTTAAACCGCTAAAGAATTTTAAGTAGGCAGTAGTAGGCACCTATTGACTAAATTAATTCGTGTATCAACAATTTTATTATTTGGCTAACAAACCGGTTATCTTCACTGTAAGCATTTAGCAATAATTGATTGGAATATTGAGAAATTACTTATTGCAAATTGCATAAATGAATTAGCTGTTAGAATAAAACCTTTATTACCATATTCGCTTAACAGAATCCATAAGGAAACTGTTGCAGGTGGCAATAAAATTTAATTTATCGCCTAATTTATTCAGCCTTTTATTACTTAACAGTACCTAAGTTATTTATTTAAGGACCTACCATTAAAAGAAAATTGACTACATTAAAGTTCATCTAAACTTCCTATTTGTTTGTTTCTATGTCTGGGGGCTACTCTCTAAGCCCGAAGTCTGTAGGTTCGAGCTTAGTTGCGGGCGTATTCTACTCCGTATCATCTAACCACTAAGAATGGATGACAAAACGATTTGACAGTTACTGTAAAATCGTGTTGTCTTTCATTCTTAGTTCGGGTTCGGGACTAATCGTAAGTCCGTAGGTGATACAGAGTAGAAAATGTCTGTAACTGAGGCCGAAACTACGGACTTCGGGCTTAGAGAGTAGCCCCCCAGGAACGGGTAATCTTTTGAAGAACTAAACGAATAAACTTTCCTTGATAGAAAGCTTTTATAACTTTATTTCAGTCTTTTACGCGAGCGAATCCTCTGGCAGAAGCAAGTATACAGGGTCATTTGTAAAACACCAACAACCTCTTAGGCAGTGAAAGTACACATGATTATAAACAACGTTAACTTTAAGAAAACCCTGAAAACTCGAAAAAAATATCAGCTGTGTCATACAAAAAGCAATATTTAGCCAATGAAAATGTATGAAACAGCTGATATTTTTTTTTCGAATTTTCAGGCTTGGTCTCAAAGTAAAAGTTGTTTAAAGTCATGTGTACTTTCACTGCCTAACAGGTTGTTGGTGTTTTACAAATGACCCTCTATAATCGTTTCTTGTAAAACAAAAATGCTAAAAATACTTATCGAAGTTATTTACTTTTTAAAGGGGAATTACTTTTAACCGTGTTAACTTCATTAGTATCGAGATAACACATGAGCTGATCATAAAGCAATCAACACTTCTCCGAAGCATGTTGACGTGTATGCAGATATGAATTATTAAATAAAAAAAATATAAGAGTTATGAGAAATCATAACTTTATGCATTTACTGTAGAAAAATGTTAATAGTTTAAAGAATTTGTTCTATGCAATGCAGTACTGCTACAAGAACTCTAATTTGCTATTGTCATGTTGTTTTTTTTAACGATAATAAATAACATAACCCTGAATTCTCCAAGAGAGGTATTATAAAACTTATTCCTCAACCATAATTTTACCATTGAAATGATAAGAAGATACTGAATCTTCAGAATAATATTATTTTTGGATCTGAAAAAGGCGGTGATATAATTATCACAAATGTGCCAACAAATCATCATATACATTTGTTTTTTTTTTCCGTCGTCAAATATTCAATAATGAACTCATCAGTCAACACTCACAGGTCACCTAGAACTCAAGCAAATGAGCATACCAGTATTGACTTAAAATATTCGCAGAATAAAAAAAAATTGTGTGCATGTCGGGAATTTGAAGGTGTTTCCTGTTGTGAAAAAGTCCTTATCAAAACGAAAAATTAATATTTTGACGTTTGCATGATATTACCAGGAAAGTTCTGACTGTCAATAATTCTGCTAATTTTTAAGCAACGTTCACATTCGCATCTCGGTCGCAATATGTCAAAAAAGCCTCAATTTCCATATATTTTTGACAAATTGCGAGTAACATGCGAATGTGAAAGTTGCTCAAAAATTGGTAGAATTGGCCCCCTGTTGATAAGTATCTGTGGAAATTGTATTGAAAAATCAAGATGGCGGCATTCGGTCTGATTTTGGGCACGCGCTGGAAAATCAAATATCATTAGCAAAAAACGAAAAATTAAACGATTTTTTTTATGTCTCAACGCATCAAGACCATGGAAAAGTAATCTGCAGTCATTTAAATTAAGTAGTCTATACAAAATAACTACACTCGTAAAACCAATGTAGGACGTCAAACTGATATGCAAAACTGACATAAGCCTGACAACGTTAATTTACGTTTCCATGGCACAACATGGCGTCAATCCTTATGTGTTATGTTGACTCAGAACAAAACTGGTTTCCATCCGTAGGAGGCAAGCAATGGTAGACGGTCAACAACGGCTAACCGACCAACTACAAAATACCCTAAGTTGCTGAAATAATATTGAGTAATAAAGACTTTCAAAATTGGTCGGGGGTAAACGCCTGGCAAGGAATGTCATCGTATTTACGCGGGCATTTAGACTCATATTTGTATAGAATATTAAAGATTATTTGATTTTATACGTAAGTCACGTTCTTGATGTTGTTCTGAGGGATAAGAAATCACAATGAAAATATTTTTTCGATGACGATGACTTGGAAATAGCGGTCGAACATATAACTTAAAATTAAAAATAGGTATTGTTTGTAATAAGGAAAAGAAAGAAGAAACCATTTTTCATTCCCTTTAAAGAGAACACTGCATTTCCGTTTAAGGTCGTACCTCAAAAATATATAAAAAAATCAATAAACGAAAAAATCAATACCACTTAGTAGAAAATTATGCATAACTAACATCTTATCGATGAAAGGAAAACGTTTGGCTTCATAAAATGTCACAATGAATGTGCATAACAAAAACAATGGTTATTGTTAAAATGCTATTAGTTTAATGATTTTTCAATGATGACAAAAACTGACTTTTCCGATGTCGCGAGAATTTACTACATGCAATCTCAAAAAAAAATATAATAAATAAATTATAATTTATGGGTTCTATTTTAAAATTAAATAGAGGTACTTAGAAAACTTTCTCCAAACTTACCTACCTATTCTTTTGGAGAGTCATTGCCACTCTGTCAGTCACACTTTTACATAGACAAGAAATAATCCTCAAATTTTGTTCATCGTGGTTTTTTTTTTTTTTTATGTTGTGCGATCCAAGGAAATTATGGTTAGTAACGATGATTACCGTGGTTGTAGTAAATATAAAAACTAAATTGTAGTCAAGCAAGATACCTATTATTGCGACAGTTCCACGAAATTTCCGTTAAATGGCATAAAAAAATGTTAAGAAAATTAAAATCGTATTTTGACCTTACAAATTGACTGTCAAAGACGCATGTTAAGCTGTTGGTATCGGCATATCGTGCTTTCCGAGCAGTGGGACAGTACCGTGAAGTTATTCTTCATCATTTTGTGCTAGCGAACGTTTTCGGGGATTTTTTGTGTGTGCAAGTCACCCCCTGACATTTTAAAGCCGTGTATTTTGTCAATGGTCAAGCAAGGGCCATTAATTCTTCCATAGTACACGGTAATCAGTCCACTAAACCACTCAGACTCATGGCCTCTAATCTTTTCTATTCATATTCTGCAATAATCCTTCACCATTTGGAGATTGTCCTTGGGTATAGTGCATAATACAGGTATAATCATCCGTTGGTGACCAATTCCATATGTAATGTCTAACGGGGTCTCTGCGAATTTGTTTCGGCCCCACGTAAATATCAAATACCAGGACTCCAGGATCCCAAGATTGTTAAAATACAAAAATAATAATTTTGATCCCAATGTAGTTTTGAGTCATCGATCACGACTTATTGAAGCCATCAGGAATCAAGAGCGTGATTTACACATGCAAACCAACGGTCAAACAGTCAATTGCTATGTATATCTGAGTTATCAAGGTTCGTAAAACAGGCCACTTATGAGAGCCACGTCATGGGATGACGTCCACAGCTTATTGAATTTGAAGATGGCCTGCATATTGCATATAATTAGAGATAACGATTCCAATCTCAACTAATATTAGTACCTGATTTGTATCACTAGCCAAAGTTATCAGCTGTTGCCTACATTTTGACGAGTGATGCGAACAAAAATATGCTGATCTGCTGTTGTTGTGGGTCACGTTCCCGAAGGGTATCAGAACCCAATTACTAAACCTCCGCTGTCCGTTCGGCCGTTTGTCTGTCAGCGGGCTGTGTCTCATGAACTGTAAAAAGCAGACTGTTGGAATTTCCACATAGTGTGTATTTCTATTGTCGCTATAACTAAAAAAACTGGCCAAGTACGAATCGGACTCACACATAAAGGATTAACTACCATATACCTTATTTTTATTATTTGTTGTTGTAGCGGCAATAGAAATACGCAATCTGTGAAAATTTCAACTGTCTACCTATTACGGTTCTTGAGATACAGCCCGCTGAGAGACAGACGGACGGACAGCGGAGGCTTAGTAATAGTGTTCCGAATCGAAAGGGTAACCAACGGAACCCTATAAAGTTTATAATACGGAATCCTTCATGTTCAAGTGTTTGGATAAAAAAGGTACACTTAGAGAGGTAGAATTTCAATAAATTAATCTCGGGAAGTCCTGATTTGATGACGAAAATTCTTTCACTGCTAGATAACTACAGTATCACTACGATATCCCAAAAAATGCAAGGTTCCTGTGGGAAAGGCCAGGAAAGCAAAATCGTAGGGAAAAGTTAGTTGCATATACGTATATAGGACTGTTCTAATAGTGAATATTGCTCATCGTTTCGTGTTACTAAGATTTTTACTACTTGTTCAGTTAGAGTGGGTGATTATGATTATGTAACAGACATAGCGTCGCCTTTTGGCTTGAGTTCCCTCGTTATAATAGGCTAGTTTCCACCATCAATAAATTGCAAATCTATTTAGTCCGTCAGCTAGAGTATTGTAAAATAATGGACGTGTAATTTTTTGGTTTTGTAAATCAATGAATATTGACCAAGAAAAAACGCATCAAAACTCGGGAGTGAGGGCTCGTGACGTCAGAACGCACTAAAAATTACAAGCGGCGTGACGTATTGAGAATTTTAAAAGAGTCGTATCTTCGTCAACAGACTAATTAGATTTTTTCAATTGATTTTTGTAGGTACTTATTAAACACAAGGTGCCACAAATATGCTTCACCAATGCTATTAAATGGGTTTTAAGGAAATCTGCTTTCCTTAATTCTAGATCAGGAAAGAGTTCTCGTTTATTTTCCTTTCGTTTATTTTTCCAACCTCATTTTTAGGGTTTCGCATCCAAAGGGTAACCAACGGAACCGTATTACAAAGCCTCCGCTGTTTGTCCGTCTGTCTGTTAGCCGTCGGTATCTCGAGAACCGTAATAAGATACTTGTAATTTTCACAGAGTGTATCTCAAGAACCGTAATAAGACACTTGAAATTTTCACAGAGTGTATATAAACTATTCTAGTAATTTAAATTAAAAATGAAACCAAAAATTTTTTTTTCGGTTTATGGTACGGAATCCCTCGTGTGAGAGGCCGACTCTCACTTGGCCGTTTTTTCTTTATAATTACTCTCACTTGGCCGTTTTTTTCTTTATAATTACTCACACTTGGCCGTTTTTTTTCTTTATAATTTTAGTCTAGGTTTCACCTGAGACTCTGTGACCCTACTTAAATAGACTACAATAAGCATGTAACATACGCTAGACCCCGAAATGGCATAACCAGTTACAACTAATTAACATAACAAACTACAAATAACGTTTAAGAAACAATAGAGAAAGTAAACGCAGACAAACAAAACCTCACCTACTTTTTTTTTCCATCTGTCAAAGCATTGTTGGGAGAGTCTATTGTTAATAAACTCATGTCTATGAATGATAGAATGGACATAAAAAATCATTAACGTATCGTAAAATCCATTTGTTTTAATAGGTACTTATGTACTCATTAGAACATCATTTCGGATTGTAAAATGTCTATGACAATGATGTATTGTCTAAATTGATGGAAATACAATTCTAAGATGACGAATTTTGACTTGATTTTTTTTCTGTAGGCATTCCGCTGATTTCCTGTATTTGCCAGAGATTTAATGGCTTTCTAAGATCACATCGCGGTCATCAGTATGGAGGTATGCGGAACAGAGAGTAAAGTCCCGCTAACCTCTTTTGAAAAGGGAGGATCCTCCGCACAGGCGGTTGTTGTCTCGCAAGGAACATTATCGTTGCTAAACTCACACCCATAAACAGGTTCCGCAGTCGCACAAACAATGACACTGACACAAGGTTCCTCATTGTCGCCATTTTAAATCGCATTTCGTTCCTAATCGGTTAAATTCTTTATTGTTGGATACCTATTTGGAGGAATGCGGTACAGAGAGTAAAGTCCCGCTAACCTCCATTGAAAAGGGAGGATCTTCCGCCTAAGCGGTTGTTGTGCCTGGCGGGCAATTGCCCAATAGTTGATATTGGGGCTGATGTATATGTTCAAATCGAACGGTAAACTCTGCTTGCGCGATGCAGGATTCCGACGTAGAAGTTCGCGCTAGTTGGATAGATGGCGTCGCTGTGGTTTTTGATGCGATGTAGATTTGCTCCGTTGGTTTTTCTTGTGATGATAATAAGTATAGAGTAAAGAGTGAATAAAGAGATATTAGTATTGTTTCTGAACACGGGTCAAAATGACCAAACATCCCACAAAATCTCAAAACATTAACATTAATTAGGTTCCCTAAAGGTAATATAATTTATGTAAAAGATCTCCTCCAATGACCAATGAATGAACTGAACAATAGAAGAATCCCAAAAAAAAAATGGCAAAAAGTTAATCACTCACATGACTGACGTATTCATTTAATCTTCGTTCTTTGGACTGTGGGAAGACCAAAGTTAATGCATTCAGATTAGAACATCGGCAATTTATGCAGAAACATCTTTTTGTTCGATGTATGATTTCCAGAATTTGGGTTTTAATGGGTAAAATACAAACAAGAGTTGCGTAAATCTTAATTCTGATTAACAATGATGAAACGAGATATAACGTCGGTTCTCGCTTAGAGTTATCAGTGACGATTTGCAACTTTTAGCAACATTCCTGTCTTTAAGGCGAGTGACCAATAATGAATGATGAAGCCAAAGAAATAACTATATCTACATACCTAAATACATCGTCTCTCAGAGTTAGTTTAGTTGTAAACCATAGTAATCACTATCTGCTCGACATACCTGAAACAAACAAAGAAAGACTTATTAATTGGTGTTGACGTTTTAATTCATAAGTATGTCACGAAATCAAGATCAATTTATACAACGTGTAACAGAATTAATGCAATACTTCTTAAGGGGGCATTGTACTCATCATTATGAACAACTTTCACTATGGGACCAACACTGAAATCGCGAAAAAAAATATTGACTCCCCCATACATTTCTGTGCGCATTACTCGACAAAATGTACTGAACAGCTGTTTTTTTTGCGATTTCGGGATTGGTCCTATAGTGAAAGTTGTTCATAATGATGAGTACAATGACCCCTTAAGAGGCATTGCGTTTTTTCTGTTACACGTTGTATATTTCAGAAGAAACAGATAAATAATACATGAAATAATCATCAAATACACAGATACATAAAAATCTTTTTTTGGGCAGTCGTGTTAAAAAATACATAAGGAAAAAGACACTAGGGTGTGAATGAACACTAAATATTACAAAAATACAAATGACCTAAGACAAAAGATAAGAATAACATGTTATTGTAAATCTTATTAGCGAAACTCGACATTATTGAATAAGGCCAATTATGAGTTCATGCAAACATGATACAAGTACCTTTATATTGGTACGTGACCATAGTGACGTAGGATCGAACATGATTGCTAAATAATTTTATTTACCTTGGAAAGATTATATTATTTTTCTATAACGTTTAAGTATTGGAAGATTACGGGGAAAATGATAAAGCCTTTCAAGATAAGGGAAAGGGAGAATGGGAAGATGGTGTTTATAAAGTTGGTAGGTAAAAACAGTCTACACTACAAATTATTTAATCAGACTAAAGAAAGAAAAGAACAGGCTACAGGTCACTACTACTCGTACTAATCTTAATTTTACATTCGTTTATAATACGCTTAGCTTAAGCTATACATCTTCGTTGAGGCGATCGGCAGCGGCGACCTCTCGCGTCCGGTCCTGGTTCAATAGATTGGTGTCCGGAGCGAGGAGGCATGGGAAGCGGTCACCTCCTTCTGCGAAGCAGTAATGCTAGCGAAGAAGGTTGCCGAACGTGTGAGAGAGAGGGAAACCTCACGCCCGGCCGCCGTAACAGAAGAAGACGCCCTGGGCGTCGGGATGCGCAGGGCGATTCCCCGCCACCTTAGGCGCGGGCCTGCGGACGGCGAGCGTTGGGCTGCTCGCCGTCCAATCAGAACCTTGCCCGGGTCGACGGCGCGTTGTGTTCCACGCGAGCCTCGAAGAGATGGCAGCATAGAAGACGGGGTCCGCTAGGGCCAGTGCCTGCCAGGGTTGCGGAATTTGTTCGAAAGAGTCACCGCAGCCCTGGAACACAAAGGGCATTAGGAGGAACACGGATGGGGTTTAGTCAGTAAGAGCCTGACACCTCCTTCTGCTCCGCGCAGAATGGAAGGAGTCATTTGATGATTTCACATCCATAAAAAAAGAGGTGGCTGTCACTTACAGAAAGCAAGGCCTTAGCATACAGAAAGGTGAAAGAAATGGGTGACACCTGAGATGTCGACCAACACCAACAGACAGAAATGTTTCGCAATTTACAAGATAAATTGCGATAAGGACAAGAGAATGGCGGTGATGAAGAAGCATAGAAAAACAATAAAAAGACAGAAATAAATTAAATTTTGAATAGTTCAGTAAAATATAACAAAATAAACAACAAGACCACCGGAAATAAGAACCAACAACATAATAACCCCTCTCTAACGGACGAACGATGATAAAATCATAAAATGTCGGAGTGAGTACATAAAGCAACAACTGACAGAGTTCACCACATGCAAGAGCAATTTACCCATTTCCTTCAATTGACTGCGCGCAGCTTGGAAATGGGGGGCTGCAACGGCTGAATCACTCTCATTCTACTCGTACTATAATTTATCAAGAGAGAAGGAAAATACAAATGAAGCTATGAAAGGAAAACAGCAAAGCGTTTGATAAAGTTTGGTCGATCATGTCAGAAATCACGTTGTTAGGCGTTGTCGATATAAATAAAGAAAGATATTAATGGATAGAAGAATTTCTTAAATTTAATTCATGGCAATGCTATAAATTATAATCATTGAATGTATAGACATCACATTGCAATATCTTAAGACGATGCAATGTATCTTCTTCATCTAGGTGTAATTCTTTGTTAGCCGATACATCAGTAGCCTAGTCACTCTGTTTCTATACTTATCACCTTACACAATCCATGTATCGTATCATTGGTCTGCCACCTATGATGATGATGATCATGTGATCCGACCGGTTTTGGCCAAGGCGATGGCTTCAGCTCCGCTGTAGTTGCCGTTCGTGAGCTCGCATGTGGCTTATGTAACCAATCGTTTTCCACTACTCTTGCCTATTCATATTCACACAAAAACTCAAAATTCATACTTAGCAAACGCTACTAAGTATATCAACAAAATTCTACATTGTCTAATGTTTATTAATGAAGACCTTGAGAGGTGTTAATTGCAATCAGAAAATTAATTTAATAGCTAACCCCTGAACTAATAACGATGATTTATATCTCTTAGGGCAAGACAATAATAATAATTCTCTGACCCATGATCTAGAGCTAAGCCATTATGCTTCGCGGTCAGTGGCCCAGCTTATCTTAATGAGTTCGTCTCGTGACGAAAGAAAGACAGATATACATTTAGATAGCCTTTAATCCTTTAAGGAGATAGCGAGTGAACGCCTGGATATAGATTGAAAAGGTAGTAAATCATTCAGAAAGGATAGGTTGTTGTTAGGGAAAATGATAAGGAAGTTGTGTTGTATCCAAACTTTAACTACTGACTCGAAATCACAATTTGGGTGAATATCAAAACGAAACGGGAAGTCGCATTTTAGGTAAATATCGAAATTAGTAGTATCTAAACTAATACGAAAAAGTGTTTGTTTATGTTCGTAAAAGGTAGTATCTGGAACGCCTCGCATAATTATGAAATTTTATCACTGATAAAGTTAAACTATCGCTGCGTATCACAAGCTACTTTTTATTCCGTCAAAATGCAATAGGCACCAAGTGAGGCCTAAGGAAAATAGCTACAAAATTATAAAGAAAGGAGAATAGCAGTCGAGAGGACTTCAGACTCATCGAAAACCAAGACAGATGAAAAATCTGAAGCCACATTTAATGTTTGGTGATGAAGAGCTGTGGACTGCTAACAATTAGACAAGAAAACGAATATGACTGAACAAATAATTTAATAAGTAGCCGGGGAAATCCAAAACTAATTTAGCTCCTACGGTACAAAAAGAAGTAAAAACTTATTTTTAACTCGGACTTGTAATATTTACTTTTCTTATTTTTTAAATTATGAGTTGCTACCTAAGTTTTATAAAGGAAACGAATAAAAGGACAGGACAATTATTACCAACCTTTGGTCAACTGCAGATTAACAACTATGTTAATGTTTCTGCTTGGTTAGGAATATCATTAGTAAATTTTTAGTCCCATATAATTAAACTAGCTGACTCGCACAACTTCGTCTGCGTCACCATTTACAATTACTGCTCCGCTCCTATTGGTCTTAGCGTGATGATATATAGGCCTATAGCCTTCCTCGATAAATGGGCTATCTAATACTGAAATAATTTTTCAAATCGGACCAGCAGTTCCTGAGATTAGCGCGTTCAAACAAACAAACAAACTCTTCAGCTTTATATATTAGTATAGATAATATCATTAATATCAACTACCTCACACAACATTGACGTGGTACTGACGAAAGTAGGAGGAAATCCGAAGAAATTATGGTTAGACTGCGAGCAAGATGATATGGCCAGGAAGGGGGTAACTAGAGAGATTCTAACTACTGCTAATAGAGAAAAAAATATATGTAGAATCAGAAGACATGTTCCGTCGACACCAAATAACTTGGGACCAGTGACCAATTCACGCATCTCTGCTTCTGATCTGGCATGCAACTATTACTCAACAATGACCTTACTTCAAGTGCAAAAAACTGAAATGTACCAATTTCAATAAAAAGTATAACAGCACCCATCATTGTATGCAGAAGCGGCACTGTCGAAACAATTTGCACGTTCTTGCACAAGTTGCAGTAGCATTACTTACTAGTCTTGCGACATATCATGTGAATTGCGGTTCTGTGGGTCGTTGCAGGCTGGCCTGTCAAGGTCCTTTTAATTTGCTCAGTGGTGCAAATAAACCTCCTTTGCAAGAAGTTTTTGGGTCAAAGAGCAAATTGTATCGCGTTGGCTGTGAAATTGATCTAATTTTGACTTTGCGTGCTGTTATTGCTGGTTTTGGTAACGAAAAATGAGCAGAATGCCAAAGCATGTATCGTGAGAGCCGTAAGAGGTATGATATGAAAGGAAAAGGTAATGAATAATAATGTCTTATTGACAGGCGACAATGAAAGAAGAAAAAGTGTTGCAAAACCCGAAGGGCAGGAAGACGATGATGGCTGTTTTGAAGACAAATCTGAGGAGGGGTTTGTGATGTGTTAAGTTGGCCTCTGCAGTATAAGGTAAAAAATTCTTAATATTTAAATCAGAAATCAATTAATGAACACAGTGGAAAGTTTATCAAAGTTACGAGATTGAAAGACATAAGGATAAATGACGTCCGTATTAAATTAAACTAGATTAATATAATTAAGTCACATTGAGAATAAGTCATACATGACTGTGTGTATAAATACGGCTTTAAAGGTTGTTAATGAGAAGCGGAATTGCCTCAACAGTTGATAAAGTCGGTCAAGTTCAGAGGATGCGTGATGTTTGCTACTTTTGCTTGATAAGCGGAAATTTTTTAGTGATACATTATTGAATTAATGTTAATGAGGTCGATTTTTATACGAAACGTATATTTTAGAAAAAAACGCACAAGATTTAATATTTTATGGCTTATGTTTAACTTACCACCAGATATAGTAACAAATAGGAGACAAAAATAGTAAATGATCACCAAAATGAAACTCGCATTTTAATGTAAAATTATAACCAAAGTTTTAACACTTTGCTATCCTATTTAAGTAAAATGACTCCAAGTAAATCATGAGTAACCCAAAAATAGTAAATGATCACCAAAATTAAACCAACATTTTAAAGTAAAATTATAACCAAAGTTTTTAAATTCTGCTATCCTATTTAAGCAAAATGAGTCCAAATAGCGAAAACGCGTATAATTAGACATAGGCGAAAAATTATCAAATCTTACTGGACAAGGTCAGGATTTTTGCGAAAATACTCGTTATTATAGCAATATTTAGTTCTGGGTGGTTTAAAAAAAAAATAACCACGAAGGCTAAGGCGGGAGCTCCGCTCCGCTTCGCTCCCGCCTTAGCCTTCTAACCTAACCTATCCGAGTCGGGGTAGTCTGAGTCGGGGCTATGTCTAATTATCCGCGTTTTCGCAAAACCCCTAGGATTTCCGCGAAGATTCGAAGTATCAAATTATCCTACGACACTTACAAATGTAAACTTTGAGAAACTTAGGGCAATTGCATGTGCCTTGCAACCAATTTTCCTTTTCTCGGGGCATTATAACTTCCCACTCTCTAAAATGTTACTCTTTGTATTCGTCAAAGGTTTCCCACGGCTTTTCAAAATTTTTGCATTCTAAATCTATCCCAGCTGGAATTCTGATACTCTTAATATGGCATCATAATACTTTATTTGATAATAAGCCTACATTTTATGGCAATCACAGTGATTTATTTAGGCAAAAATAATACATTAATTTGGTCGTCAAGATTTGGTGATCATTTACTAAATTTGGTGGTCGAATACAATTTAAAGTGGAGTCGTGACTAAAATAGCGGGTACTATTGTATTTTTAGACTTTATTTTTCTGGTGTTAAGTAGATATTTTTGGTTACAAAACTAAGGGTATCAAAGCATTTTATGGTGGTCATTATATTTATCCCCATATTTTATTGTACGAGTACAGAAAACTTAAAAGAAAAGGTTTTGTGCTAAAAAAATGGAACCTGCAAATGGAATTTTTTATTTAGACATTTCCCAAGAAAATGGTCCTGCGCCGTGTAGATTCCTGATAAGTTTCATCGTTTGGTTTTAACTACGGTCTGCAAGAGGGTTTTTCTACCTTATTGTCAAGTTTAGTATTACATATAGGTATAGCAAGTCTCTATGTGCTCATTAGTTAATATGAGAAATTTCTGAACGAATACATTTATTGAGTGATTATATATGTTTCTTGAGATTTATTTCAAAGTAACGGCGTTGGCAATCGTAGACATATCCGCTTCATGATTGACAGACTGACAATAAAACTTATTGACATTTAATATCAATTTAGTTACCTTAGTGTAAATAAACCTTGTATTGTATAATGGGGCCTGTTAACACTCAGGTAAAATATAGGAAGTTCAATACGCGGTAAATTGCATGACATAGGAGCTGAAAATAGTAATATAATAAAAATAGTTGATAGCAATATTTGACGTCGACCACACAAATATTTTCCACTTACGAACAAATCGTTGGGACACGATTCCTTAGAATTTATAACAAAATCGTGATTGAGGCATTAACGTTTAATGCGTTTGATTTTTAACGAGGTGCTTAAGGTAAGGTACTTTCCTCATAGGACCTTCAGATTTTCCTGTAGGTATCTTAGTTTATTGATAGTTATTTGCTTTCGTTGTCAAGACAGTTGAATCGTTTCTCTAGTTTTTCGAGCGTCACTGCCTCGACATTAATTGTCACTGTTGACTCCAGCTTTCGGGACTTGTAGTCCTTCGGCTTTTTTATTTTAAGACGGCTATTACTTTTTTCTTGGATTTGAGCGTTTGACTCGAGTTTTGATGTGTGATTATCTATACTCTATACTAATATATAAAGCTGAAGAGTTTGTTTGTTTGTTTGCTTGAACGCGCTAGTCTCAGGAACTACTGGTCCGATTTCAAAATTCTTTCAGTGTTAGACAGCCCATTTATCGAGGAAGGCTATAGGCTATATATCATTACGCTAAGGCCAATAGGAGCGGAGCAGTAATAAAAATTGTGACGCAGACGAAGTTGCGCGGGTCAGCTAGTGGTTTTATATAGCCACAATTTTTTTTTAAATATATGGTCAAGAAAGTTTGATTCTATTTCTTGGGAGTGCTTTAAATAAATATTTCAGTTTGTTTACGTAAATTAGCAAAAACCTTGTCTCTGAAAAGGATTTTTCATAAAATTTTACTTTAGGCATCTTTTGATGCTTTGTTACATCGCAGATGAAACAAACATCGAAATGTTTATAGTACAACTGTATCTTCTACTTTGGAGTGCTATATTCAATTTATTATGTTTCATACGGTAATACACCAAAATTAATTCCGTAAAACAGAGAGTTACTGATCATTTTTGGTCCGAAAATATTTTATTTTTATATGAAAATATAATCCAAATTCAAATTAAAAGTAACTAACAGATAAGGTTACTATGTAACCTAGCTTCAAAAAATTGTCTATTTAAATGTAAAACAATATTTTTAAACAATTGTTGTATATAGCGCTACAATCACTATAAATCTCGGAAAACGAGGTCTGTAGCTTTAGTCCGGGCAAAGCGCTCGATTTTGTAATAGCGCCCTTAATGTATGGTGGCGAATTATAGTTTTATTTAATCTAATGGAATAAATCGTCAGTTTTATCAATTTTCGCTTGCTTGCGTAACAGAGTCGTTGACCTACGAATGCGTACTATTAGACTATCGAACTCATAAGTGCCAACCGCTATCTACTTAGCAGTTATAAAAACCTTGCTGGGTAACTTGTTTTGCGTTCCAATCAAATAATGGTAAAAAGCATCAGTTAGTCGTCATAGGACTGTGTAAAACCTTAAAAAAATACGCTGCGAAGTTTTATTTCAATCAATTATTTCTGAAGTTAGTCTATCAATAAGATAAGATAAGATAGATAAGATTTATTATTTTCTCCCACAAAGTACAAAATTACAATTTACAATATTTTAGATTATAAAGGAGGTACAAAGGTTTGTGGGAGACAGGAATCCAAACTAGGATACCCTGTGCTATGGATTCCTGGCCCCCATCAATATTGCTTTATAAACCCTCTTCCAACCACCATTTAGGATTATTAGAGCAATAAGGATAAGTAATAAATATTATTTATTTAAAAATTGAATTCTACGTAATATTTTAATATTATATATTTTAATTTGAATAATAATTTACTGTATCCAAAATTAGTACGCCTCTTAGGTTAAACATAGTGATCCTAACATTAGAATAAGATCTTATTATTGCACCTATGTTTTGCAAATAAATAATTTAAATTTGAATTTGAATTTCAAATTGTTTCGTAAAGCAACTGAAGAAATATTTTTTAAGAACACAACATAATACGTACGTAACATAATTAAGTATACGAAATTCAAAAGAACTAATCAAATTATCCAGAGCACAGTACAGCCCTACTTGGATATCTATGCCCACTTCTTTACACCATCAACGTATCATACGTCATCAGATTTCACCGTCAAATCGCCGTAGGCTGCGTAGGCGCCACTTTCTCGCACTACAAACATGTAGAATGGAGATTATTATCTAAGTTATCGTGCCAACCGATTTACAACACCAGAGATATGGAAAAGTCCATAGACAGAACCCTGTTGATAAATTCTGACTAGTTGCACACATTGGAGTTTGTCATTATCTTCCTGGGCCTGCAGTCTCGACATAGATAACGATCGCGTAGCGACCGAATTTGGTCATTAAAGTCCTAAGGCCGTACACGCGATCCACGGATCTTGGCATTGATTTTGACTGTGGAATGCGTTCGAGATTGACTGTGTACCTACTTTAACGAATTCGGTCGCCAGGCGATCGGTAAGTATGACTTCCCGCCCTGGTCTTGTCCCATGTTACTTGGGGTCGGCGCAACACGTTTTCATCTCCCGACTTCCCGTCTACCGCTGTCATTCACTCCCTCATCTTCCATATTCGATTGTTTCTCACGTAATCCATATTGTCTTTCGCTTCTCTCTCCCTTCTCAACATTTGTATTCATCACTCTTTCAGTCAGATGCATTTCATCAATTTTGGTCACATTTCTGTACCCAGACAAACCATTTTCTTTCAACTTTTCTGTAATTTTAAACATTTTAGTTAGTACATTGTTATTTAGCTATTCGTCTTCTTCCAAAGCTTGAATATTATGTCGTTCTTTGGGTCCACTTTGTAATATCTATGGTCTTTTGATTAACAAGTGAACGTTATTATGAACAGTAGGTTATTAACACTTCAGCTGTTGCTATTTTATTTACTGCATGATTTTTTATATCATTCTTTCTTACTATGTGTCATTTGTACCCTTCAAAGGTCATTTTAACAGGTGTGTGGTTGTCATGCGTGGATAACGGTAAAAATTGCATTAGTACGGTTTTCACAACACACTTTATCTCTGCTATCGTAACGATGTTTTATAATTAAAACATCAGATTCCAAAAACATGTTGTCTTGTTTTTGTATCAAATTAATTTACCACCATTACGTGGTGTTTTGTTTTCAGGTTTTCTTAATCTTCTCTAACTTTTAGATGTTTTATTTTAATTGTGATTAATGTGGGAATTATTTTCATAATAAAATTAAACTATTTAGATCTTATGGCATCATTCGCGCGGTGTCTCGAAAAGTGTTCAGTTCAATTTACTGGGGTTAGATCGAAGTTAAAATGATTCGAAGATTCTTTAGGTAAATAAAATAAAAACAATTTAAATAAAAGAGCATAACACATTTAAATAAATCAATATAATTCCAGCACATGCAAGAAATTTCATAAACCATGGGCTGTATCAAAAGATGGAGTAGTGAAGTGCGAGCCTCTAACGATCCAATCATTGGATGGAGCCATAAAAGTGATGCGGGAATCATTCTTTAAGACGGAGCCTCTTTGCAAAGCCGTTGGGCTCCTTGAAGAACCTGGTGCTGCTGAAGAGCTTCTGCAAACCTGCTATGACGCAGCTAAAGACGGTATCAGTATAGTGGCAAACGATACAAGCACCAATAAAATAGTTGGCGTGATTTTCAACAAGATTCAGGTAAAGAAATTTCAATATGTAACCTACTATTTTCTTTTGGGCAAACTGTTTCCATTTACTTTAATATTGTGGTCAATTTAAGTGATATGACTTTGTTTCTACATAGGTGCTAGCCCCAAAGGGTGAAAGCTATTATGAAAAATTAAGGAAAAATTGCAAACACGAATCAGTACAAGCTTTCTACGACATTACGATTGATTTTGAAAAAAAAGCTGACATATTTAAACTGTACAATGCCAATTGTTTGATAGAAATGATGTATGTTGCTACGTTGCCAGATCACAGGAAAAGGAATATTGGATGGTTGTTGGGTTTATCAACATTAAGAATGGCACGACAATTGTACAGTGGTGAAAACGTTAAAACTCCCATAGATCCTGACGATGGGGAGATTACAAATGCTGATGCTGTTCCGACTATAATAGCTGGACTGGGAACATCAGTTTATTCGCAAAAGCTTTGCGTCAAATTAGGTTACGACAATGTTCTAGAAGTAAACTATGTTGACTATGTGATTCATGGAAAAACGATAAGCAAAAGAATAGGAGATGAGCATAAGACTTGCCGAATGGTTGTTAAGAGACTAGACAGCTTTACGAATTTTTAGTTTTATGCATTTTATGTTTTTCGAGTTAAGATGCCTATCACAATTTCTCTTGGATTTGAGCGTTTGACTCGAGTTTTGATGTGTGATTATGTTTTAGTAGATATAGGAATAAATTAAAAAAAAACATGGCCAATTTTGTTTTGTTTTTCTTGGGAGTGGTTTAAATAAATATTTCAATTTTTTTGAAATCATATATAAAAATGTTTATGGTTTTTTTCTTTTAAAGTGGGAAATCATCAAATGACTCCTCCCGCTCTGGGTAAAGCAGAAGGGAGTGTCAGACTCTTACTGACTAAAACCCATCCGTGTTCCTCCTAATGCCCTTTGCGTTCCAGGGCCGCGGTGACTCTTTCGAATAAATTCCGCAACCCCGAATGTTTATGGTACAGCCGTATCTTCTACTTTGGAATGCTTAATTCAATTTGTTATGTTTCATTCAGTAATACACCAAAAATAATTCCGTAAAACAGAGAGTAACTGATAATTTTTCGACCCAAATTATATTTTTTATCTTTGTATATATAATCCAAATTCAAAACAAAAAGTAACTAATAACTGAGGAGACTATGTTACCTTGCTTGAAAAAAAATTGTCTATTCAAATGTAAAATAATATTTTTAAACAATTGTTGTATGCAGTGCGACAATCAACATAAATCTCGGGACACGCGGCCTGTAGCTTTAGTCCGACTCAAGTGCTCGGTTTTGTAATTTAGCGCCCTTAACATTAGAATCAGGTGAAAGAATATGCTATTTTAGAATATATATAACTGGAAGATATGTTAGACAAGCGATTGTTAATAAAACTTAGAGTTACGGAGTAACTACTATTATTTATTTTCATGCGTATCTTTTACATACCATTCATTTGGACCCCACAAAAGACTATTTGAACAGGTGTAGGGTCATGCACGAGTAACGGCAAAATAAAACTATTTTTGGACAATTCACACAATAGGCCTCACATTGACGTAGATAATAAGTCCATAGACAGAAGCCTGTTGATAAATTCTGACTTGTTGTACACATTGGAGTTTGTCATTATCTTCCTGGGTCTGCAGTCTCGACATAGATAACGATCGCTTAGCCACCGAATTTGGTCATTAAAGTCCCTAAGGCCGCCCTACACAGTAAATTTCGAACGCGGACCACGGATCTTACCATTGATTTTGACTGTGTACGTGTGACTTTAATGAATTCGGTCGCTAGGCGATCGGTAAGTATGACTTCCTGCCCTGGTCTTGTCCCATGTGACTTGGGGTCGGCGCAACACGTTTGCTTCTCCCGACTTCCCGTCTACCGCTGTCATTCACTCCCTTATCTTCCATAATCTATTATTTCTCACGTTATCCATATTGTCTTTCGCTTCGCTCTCCCTTCTCAACATTTATATTCATCACTCTTTCAGTCAGATGCGTTTCATCAATTTTGGTCACATTTCTCTACCCACAAATGTTTACAATTACAGAATAGTTGAAAGAAAATATTCTTTCAACTTTTCTGTAACTGTAAACATTTTAGTTAGTACATTGTTATTTAGCTATTCGTCTTCTTCCAATGCCAGAATATTATATGGGCCTTTTAATATCTGGTCTTTTGATTAACAGAGTGAAGTTTATTATGAATACTAAGTTATTAACACTTCAGCCGTTGCTATGTTATTTGCTGAGGTATGTAATGATTTTTTACTACATTCTTTGTTACTATGTATCATGTGTACCCTTCAAAGGTAATTAACAGGTGTGTGGTTGTCATGCGTGGATAACATGTCGTCTTGTTTCTTTCATAATTAATTATTAGTACCACCATTACGTGGTGATTTGTTTACAGGTTTTAGGGTTCCGAAAAAAAAAAAATTTGTTCGAAACCCTTTGCACGCGAGTCCGACTCGCACTCGGCCGGTTTTTTTTAAACTTATGTTATTTTTAGATGCTTTATTTTAATTGTGATTAATGTGGGAACTATTTTCATAATAAAATTAAACTATTTAGATCTTAGGGCATCATTCGCGCAGTGTCTCGAAAAGTGTTCAGTTCAATTTACTGGGGTTAAATCGAAGTTAAAATGACTCGAAGATTGTTCAGGTAAATAAAATAAAAACATTTATAATAAAGTCCAAGACTAACACATTAAAATGAATCAATATAATTCCAGCACATGCAAGAAATTTCATAAACCATGGGCTGTATCAAAAGATGGAGTAGTGAAGTGCGAGCCTCTAACGATCCAATCATTGGATGGAGCCATAAAAGTCATGCGGGAATCATTCTTTAAGATGGAGCCTCTTTGCAAAGCCATCGGTATCCTTGAAGAGCCTGGTGCTGCTGAAGAGCTTCTGCAAACCTGCTATGACGCAGCTAAAGACGGTGTCAGTATAGTGGCAAACGATACAAGCACTAATGAAATAGTTGGCGTGATGTTCAACAAGATCCAGGTAAACAAATTTCAATATGTAACCTATTATTTTATTTTGGGCAAACTGTTTCCATTTACTTCAATATTTTGGTCAATTTGAATGACATAATTTTGTTTCTACATAGGTGCTAGCCCCAAAGTGTGAAAGCTATTATGAAAAATTTAGGAAAAATTGCAAACACGAATCAGTAAAAGCTTTCTACGACTTTACGATTGACTTTGAAAAAAAAGCTGATATATTTAAACTGTACAATGTCAATTGTTTAATGGAAGTAATGTATATGGCTACGTTGCCAGATCACAGGAAAAGGAATATTGGATGGTTGTTGGGTTTATCAACATTAAGAATGGCACGACAATTGTACAGTGGCGAAAACGTTAAAACTCCCATAAATCCTGACGATGGAGAGATTACAAATGCTGATGCTGTTCCGACTTTAATAGCTGCACTGGGAACGTCAGTTTATACGCAAAAGCTTGGCGTCAAATTCGGTTACGACAATGTTCTAGAAGTAAACTATGATGACTATGTGATTCATGGAAAAACTATGAGCGAACGAATAGGAGATGAGCATAAGGCTTGTCGAGTGATTGTTAAGAGACTAGACAGCTTTACGAATTTTTAGTTTTATGCATTTATGTTTTTCGAGTTAAGAGGCCTATCACAATTTTTCTTGGATAAGAGCGTTTGGCTCGAGTTTTGATGTGTGATTATGGTTTAGTAGATATAGGCAAAAACATGGCCAAGTTTGTTTTTTTTTTCTTGGGAGTGGTTTAAATAAATATTTCAATTTTTTTACACAAATCAGTAAAAACTTTGTCTCTGGAAAGGATGTTTCATAAAATTTTACTTTTGGGCATCTTTTGATGCGTTGTTGTATCGAAGATATAATAATAAAATCATATAAAAATGTTTATGGTTTTTTTTTAAAGATGGGAAATCATCAAATGTCTCCTCCCACTCTGGGTAAAGCAGAAGGGAAGGGAATGTCAGACTCTTACTGACTAAAACCCATCCGTGTTCCTCCTAATGCCCTTTGTGTTCCGCGGTGACTCTTTCGAATAAATTCCGCAACCCCGGATGTTTATGGTACAACTTTATCTTCTACTTTGGAATGCTTAATTCAATTTGTTGTTTCATTCAGTAAAACACCAAAAATAATTCCGTAAAATAGAGAGTTAGAGATTATTTTTTTAATCTTTGTATATATAATCCAAATTCAAAACAAAAAGTAACTAATAACTGAGGGGACTATGTTACCTTGCTTGAAAAAAAAATAGTTTATTTAAATGTAAAATAATATTTTTAAACAATTGTTGTATGCAGTGTTAAAATCAACATAAATCTCGGGACACGCGGTCTGTAGCTTTAGTCCGACCCAAGCGCTCGGTTTTGTAATAGCGCCCTTAACATAAGAATCTGGTGATAGATTATGCTATTTTATTAAAAATATATATATATATGTTATTTTATTTTTTATAAAACTGGAAGATATATTAAATAAGCGATTGTTAATAAAACTAAGAGTTACGGAGTAACTACTATTATTTATTTTCATGCGTATCTTTTACATACCATTCATTTGGACCCCACAAAAGACTATTTGAACAGGTGTATGTCATGCACGAGTAACGGCAAAATAAAACTATTTTTGGACAATTCACACAATAGGCCTCACATTGACGTCATATTGACGTAGATAAGTCTGAAATATTAAGTTATTGAAAGAAAACCTCCATTAGAGACACATTAAACGAAGAAGTGAATAATTGTCGTTTCCAGACCATTGACTCCATAAATCTGCAGAATACCAAGACTACATCAATAGTAAGGAGTCAGGCCAGGGTCATGTTAAAGAGTTAGTAACTAATTATACATTGACAGTAGATGTTTGTTTGCGATAAACATACACGTAATAAGCCGGCATCACTCAGCAAGCATCTCATTGATTGAATATACGCATTATAGGTACTTCTTGAGTATAATCCGGGCTTGTTATTACAAGTGTCGATTATACGCAAGGTCAGGCAGACAGCCAACTGACTGCATCACCTGAGTAGGTAGCACGTATGGTCATTACTGCTGAGTTGGGCTTAAGACTTAAAGGACCAAAGTTTTCAGGGTATTGGACTTTTGGGTCGGACTTGGTAATGTCAATAATATGTCTTAAGAAGTCTGTAGAACATGCTTGCTTATAGCATCTGTTCTCTCTTCCTAATCACTGCTGAGAATCATGACTCTCAATTTGTCCAAGGTTTTTCTCCTTCCATCTTCCTGTATTCAGTTACTTAGAGTATTATTGGTGGTTAATTTGGTATTTTGGGTTCGACTTGATTCTCTATCCTTAGAAACCTTATGAGGCCTTTTATTGAGAGCTGTTGAGTCACAAAATGGCTGATTCATATCTGGCACCAGCTCAAGATGTCAGTCATCATCGGCTTGAACGCAGCTTATCAACTCCTTAGTAAGTATGTCATATATTTCTAGGCTGTATTATCTAGGACCTGCTACGACGCTACGTGCCATATTTTAAATAGTTGTGTTTTTGTGCTGGTAATTTTTTATGCTCTACTGGAAAATTTAAACTTTTGTTTTTCAAGCGTGACAAAATTATGTGCCAATGTCTATGTATTTGAATGTGTTTCGCTAGACTAATGTTAAAGAACTTCTATGGCTAGATGAGATACGTATGGTTGACTGTTTGTTTGGATCCGTAATGGATCCAAGCAATCCCAATCAGTCTGTTTTACATTTGACATTAAACTATCACTTTGACATCTGCTCCAATAACAAATGCACCCTTAATTAATTATAAAATTACGTCTCATTAACGTTAATCAACTTCTGTCTGTGAGTGCACGGATAAGTATGTTTAAGTCAAGATAATTAGTATCGGTAATGACAGCGTATTCAATTAAATGGTCATTACAATGCACAGGTTGTTTTACCGAACAACAACCTGCATAACTGTGCATATTAAACACTTGTGTGTTTAAGTTTTCTTGCAGGCTTGCTAATGTGTTTGTGCCGATGTAAGTAAACATGGAACAATGGTTGTAAGGTCGTGTACTTGGATACGGGTATTAATTATCCTTTGACTAACAAGGTGTGCGGTTAGCACTTGTATTTGTTTTTAGTGTCGGGTATTGTAAATTATTATTTTTCATGTTAAAATTTTTTTTTTTTAAATCTTCAATGTAATTTAAGTTCTTTCTTCAACAAGGTTTTCAGGATTTCACTACCGCTCTGCCTTCAACTTGAAACTTATCAATTGGCCTTAATTGATTTAATAGACCTATGGTAGTAACCTTATAGTAGGGAAAAATCTTGGCCAGAATAATGCTTAAACCAATGTCACCATTATCATTATTATTTCATCCAAAAGACGTCCACTGCTGGATAAAGACTGCTTCTAAGCGTCGCCATATCGATCAGTCTTATGCCTCTTGCATTCAGCGGATTTCCACCAACCTCCACCATTCTATGATACCACAAAAGTCGCAAAAAAAATATCTTGATGAGGGAAGTATCACACAGATTCGTAAGGTTTGGTAAAAAAGCAAAGAGGCCAAAGAGGACACTAGTAGTAGGTGACTCAAGGCTGATATGATAATGATACTAATTAGTAAGTACCAGGAGAGCAACAGATAAGAAGAGGTTCTTGATAGAATATGAAGCCTAGCTAGAAGATAAACGATTTTTATAACATAAACAGTAGATAAACTGCCCCACCTCCGTATAAACCAATCGAATAATCTCGCATAATTGCATAAAATGGCGGCCGTATGACAGCGTCGAGGGAAATATGTCATGACCGTATGATTTAGTGGCCTGTCATTAGAGTATGCGACATAATGCACTCGACAGACAGTCATTGCAAGATACATGTCAGATATTATGTCATAATTATGTGAAATAGGTTAATTTAGTTGGTCGATAATTGGACAGGACGATAATGTGAAATAATTGAATGCAGTTCCGTGTAAGTTTATTGCTATGGAAACACATTTGACCAAATAGTCTTACATTAATATGGAGTCGGAGAACCGGGTGTTGTGGTCAACTTGAAAGAGCCTATGTCTAGCAGAAAATAAAATTGCTCAATAGCGATGTTGGGGGTTAAAGAAGGCTTTTTAAAGTTTCGATGGTAAATGCAAAAGTTGTTAAATAATTTGTATATCTGGCCCAAAAATCAGCCACTACCTCGAACTGGACAATGGAAGGTGGGCTTCTTCTTCGTGGGTGGGAATCATCTTTTTATCAGACAATCAGGTGATTCAAGCCTGCAATGTCCTAGCCAAACTGGAAAACAATTTTACAAAGTATGCTTCCCGTGGGAATTGAACCCACGACCACCGTGTCACAAGGCAAACGTCTAAATCACTCGACCACGGAGGCAGTTAAAAGGAAGGTGGGCCATTCTCATACTTATTTGAAAATGTTGGGAACCTGAAACACGAGTTGGGTAATGGATACGGAAGAGTGTTTAGGGGTGTGGGGGGGTGTTCTTTGACAGGTTATGCTGCTAAAGTGTTCTTTGACGTGATGAGAAATTGTGATTATAAAATGGATAGCTATGTTTATCACTTCACATCGCGTGGGAACTTCCAAGGTTATGGGAAAATAATAATTCGCCCGATACGATTAATAAATAATAACTTTATTACATAATCTCAGGCTATAAGATTGGTATCAGCACATAATTATAGTTCCGACTAATTCGTGCGCGTTAAATAGTACGATATTATCCAGCGATCTAATAAACATTACATAACTTCACGACTGTTATCCCAAGGCATAATGCAAAGGTGCGGGTCTGCGGACGGTGAGCGTTGGGTGACTCGGTATCCGATCAGGGCCAGCTAGTCTGTTCTGTAAGTAACCATCTCGATATCGAGCTTCACCTGAGTGATAATGTGTGAAAGCGAGCTTTATTACACACAACATAAAGGCCGACACCTCCACCAGCTTTTTCCATCCGTTCGTGAGCGGCTGGATAGGACATGGCTGGAGGTGGATCATTGTGTTGCCCAATTTCTCACAGGTCATGGCAACTTTAAGAGTAAATTATTTTCCTTTAGGCTTGTTGCCTCGCCTTTATGTCAATGTTCTACAGCCGACTATGAATACGAACAATCCGCACACCACATCTTATGGGAGTGTATTCTTTGGCAAACTGAACGCAATATTATGTTAGATAGTATTCAGGTTACATCTGGAGTAGTTTACTACACGGACCTTGTAGAAACCAGAACAAATTTCCGTGCTTTCAGGCGATTTTGCCATACCTATTACTGGAATCAAAAGTAGCTCACAATTTAGGACCCATTAGTTTTTAATTAATATATAATCCGTGGTGCTTGACAATAGGGCTTTACCCAGTTGTATATGTCCCTTGGTGCCTATTGGCCTAGCTCTATTCTGTCTCCTGCTTGAAAAGGAGGGAAGTGGAAATTATGTTTTTATTTTTTTCCTAGTCCTCCGCTGTACTTTTCTGATTAAATTCGTTGCAGGATCCAAGACAGTTAAATCGTTTCTCCGGGACTCGTCGGGCTTCATTGGCTCGGCGTTTTTCTGGTGGTCGCCACTGTTGATTCTGGCTTTCAGGAGTTGCAGTGGTTGGGAATGTGTGGCGGGATTGTCCCAATAAAAAAAAAAAAACAAAATAAAGGTCTTATGTTTATACTTACCTCGGATTCCGCTGTCGAGACACGAAAATGTCCTTACAGAATAGGACTACAGGCCCAGGTCGATGGCGCGTTGTGTTCCACGCGCGCCTCAAAGAGATGTCAGCATAGTAGACGGAGCCCACTAGGGCCAGTGCCTGCCAGGGTTGCGGAATTTGTTCGAAAGAGTTACCGCAGCCCTGGAACGCAATAGCTGGGTCCAGGGGCGACGGACTTGGGGATGTCCGTCGTCCCCCATTCATCCGGACCCGAGGTGGCGGCGCGTGGTGTTCCCGTGCGCCCCTCTTTGACGTCGCGGGGGGAGTTAAACACCTCACTCCCCTCGGTGACCCGAGGTGGCCCGCAGAGGCAGGCCGGCACCAGCCGGGGATTACGGAAGTCGCATAAGATCCCACGATCCCCGGCGTAGGTGAGAGATGGAACACCGGGGTGGTTTTAGTCAGTAAGAGTCTGACAGACCCCTCTGCCCGCCCCAGGGTGAAGGACATCCATGAGGATTTCCTCCCGTTAGTAAAAAAAAAAAGCCCTGGAACGCAAAGGGCATTAGGATGAACACGGATGGGTTTTAGTCATTAAAAGTCTGACACTCCCTTCTGCTCCGCCCAGAGCGGGAGGAATTATTGATGATTTCCCATCCACAAAAAAAGGCACAATGCATAGGTATACTTACATTTCTACTAGCCAGTTGATACCACTACCTCAAGTGTCGTGCTTGGATCCACATGACTAGATCAAAAAGACTATCCCAAACTCAAAGCATTTATTTCAATTAAAGCATTTACTTTTGCAGCATTTATTAAAGAATTAACATAATTATAAACCGCCTTCAAAGCAAGAGTGAACAGGCATCTTCTGGGCACGCTCGCTCCATCATAGACTTTATCCATCCCTTTTCATCAGGCGTGATAGAGGTCAAGAGCAAGCCAGGAAAAAACGTCCATTCCTCAATAAAAAAAAACAAGCTAACTGTCCATTCCAAAGCGTAGATCTCTATGGAGAAGAACGGGCAAGACAGTCCATGGACAATCTTTTAAATCGTCGTAAAGGTTGTCTTATGTAGATAGAAACTAAATATTTTTAGTTGCTCATGTCATGAATTAAATATGTCCATGTACTTAAGTATGTGTCCATGTTATTCACACGTATTCAGGGTTCTCCTCTGAAGGTCCCGTGTTACGTAATTGCTGGTACTCTTAAATACTCTTATGTAACACGAGTAACTAGACGAGACGCAGCCTGAATACATACGGACGGCTGATTAGGGTTGCCCCATAGCGGCCATGACGTAGTCTTATCGAAGCAACATTTACCCCCGAATTTTGAATTAAGAATTTGAAGTTGAGAGTTGTCAAACTCTATTTTAAAGCAGGGATTCATAAGCAGGAAATACCGGCTCTTAGAATTTTCGACGGATTTTTAAAACACAACTTAAAGTACGTCACGTTTGGTGTCCATACAATAACGGACAGCCCTGAGTACCTACCACCTATGTCGATACATAGGTGGCATGACAAGAATCGTAAGAATCTCTAAAAGGTTTCATAATCTTTATGTAACGGAACAAGTATGGCTCTCCTAGTTTGAGAGAATATTAATGAAGTTAACGCAGTTTTGGATTGATGCTAATTTAGTATAGTCTGTAGTTGGTTGATTTCCGTGTCTTGGTACTGGGGATACAGGATACTACCTTTACTCGTGGCTAAACAATAACGATAGAAAAAAGAAAACATAGAGACACAGTATCATCATCTGCCTAGCCTTTTCCCAACTACATTGGGGTCGGCTTCCAGTCAAGCTGGATTTAGCTGAATACCAGTATTTTACATGGAGCGGCTGCCTACCAGACCTCCACAACCCATTAACTGGGTTACACGGTACTTCATGGCAAGACTGGAGTCAGATTTATTGGTTTCTGACTATCCGTAACGACTGCCAAAGATCTACAAATGACAGCCGGGACCAACGGCTTAACGTGCTTTCCGAGGCACGGAGAAAAACGGTATGTTAAGATGGTCACCCATCCACAGACCAACCTTGGCAAATGTTGCTTAACCTTGAAGATCGACCCGTGCGGCTGTTATTATCTAGCCACGAGCTTCACAAACTGAATAAGAAGGATGTACAGTATACATCCTTCTTATTCAGTTTGTGAAATGTCTTCTATATCGGTCTAATATTGGAGGATAAAACAGTCGAAAACTAAACCTCGAATTATGACTTTTTACATACAAAGTCTCGCCGCCAGCATTTCCTCTTAACTCTTGCGCCAGAAGTTTTTTTTTTTAAATTAGTCTTCATCGTGATTTTCTATCACGAACAAGGCGTTGCTATTTAATTAAATCAGAACCTCAAACCTGATATGTTTTATCAATTAACTAATAACTATTAAAACACGGAACCATTTAGTAACTACGACACGCACGGAAGTTTAAGCTAAAGTCCTAGTTACTTCCTATGAAATAGCATCTGAATCCGCTTTCAGATGTTTTTGTAAAAACTGCGAAACTGTGCTAAATAATAAACTGTAAACTTCCTAGAAAAATAATGACACATACATTTATTTCATGACTTTGCACATAACAGAATAATAATTTTCACAAACACGCACGCTTCAATATCCATCCCTCGTTTTGTTCAAGGCGTGTCAATAAAACTTGCTTGTAAGCCATCAATGTACGCTAATTACGTGCTTGGTTAATTGGCTAGTCATTAATTTGCAAGACATGTACACCAACTATAAACATTATGCTGCATGTAGGTAATATGAAGTCAATAAATACTAGATGGGTTTCTTGAAATAATAAACCAAGTACAGTATTTTTATCTATAGTAAAACTTTTTACATTTTGTTCAACTACTTAAGAACTAGGAAACTCAAACACAATATTGTTGCACATAATGCAGTATTTAAGTCGTCATTCAACAGTATGTTTCGCTCTGAGCCGAGAGTGGGTATCTAACAGCGCACTTTTATTTAAACATTCATTTAGGTTGTCACTTATGGTTAGTGAAAACTAGCATAAGATTTTCTCTAAGAACATCGAGTCCACCAATGTATAATACCAACCAGCTGTTTATTGAATCTAAACCCCAATTATAAAAAAAAAATAGCCTTTATTGCTGTTTCTCTTTCAATTAATAAATGACTACTTACCAAAAAAAACTAAATTTATCCTATCATAATTCTAACTTGTATTAAGTATCGGTAACTGGTTGTTTGTTTGCAACAGCTTGTCTATCGACAAAGGCCTCCTCTAAAGATTTCCACTTATTTCGGTCTCTTGCTAGACGGCTCCATACCGGACCAGCTATTTTCTTGAAGTCATCTTCCCATCTTTTGATTTGTCTGCCTCTATTTCTTTTGTTATCTCTTGGATACCATTCTGTTACTAATTTAGTCCATTTCTCTTTATTTTCCCTTAACATATGTCCCGTCCATCGCCATTTTAGCTGTCTGTAGGCTGTGTGTGCGTTTTTAAATTTTGTTTTATTTTTAATTTCTTGTATTTTCACTCTATCCCTTCTTTTTATACGTAAAATACTCCTTTCTATAGTATTTTGGCAGACTTTTAATTTACGCTCTTGTTGTTCTGTTAACGCCCATGTCTGACAACCGTTTATTAAGCATGGCATAATGCATATTTCGTATACTTTCTTTTTTCCTTTCATTGGCATACCTTTATCCTTCATTATTTCACTAAGAGACCAAAACCGTTTCCAAGTATTAGTTATTCTTCGTTCTATTTCTTTACTCATGCAATCTTCTGTTGATATAAGTTGGCCCAAATATATATATTCCATTACATACTCAATTTGTTCATTATTTACTGTTAAGGTTTTTGTTTGTTGGGAATTCGTCATAATTTTGTATAAACATACCCCAATTATCACTTTTACAAATTCCCATTCTAGGAAATCATCAAATGACTCCTCCCGCTCTGGGCGAAGCAGAAGGGAGTGTCAGACTCTAACCGACTAAATCCCATCCGTGTTCCTCCTAATGCCCTTTGCGTTCCAGGGCCGCGGTGACTCTTTAAAACAAATTCCGCAACCCCGGCGGGTATTATACCACCTTTAGTCGTAAATACTGTGTGCGTCCATGTCATCAACACATCACCTTCACCTTTTATTAGTAACAGTTAATTGGCTGTAGGTACTGTTTGCCCAACGCTCCGACACGGTCGGGCAAACAGCCTGACTGCCTGGCCCAGTGGCGTAAATATAGGGTGGCAGGGCTGGCAAAATGCCACGGGCCCCGGACCGAGGGGCCGCGATCTCAAAGTAACCTAACATTTACAACATATTTAGTAACAATTATAAGTTGTATAAACCTCTACTTAAAATCATATAAATATGTAATACCTATGCTTTTGAAAATTATATTTATCATATAATGTGTAAAAGAGTAAACGCAATACCTGAAAAGGTACCATTATATTCATCATTATGAACAGCTTTTATTATCGGACCAACACTGAAATAACTCGACAAAACGTACTGAATAGCTTAATTTTTTTGCGATTTCGTGCTTGGTCCCACCCGTTGTTTATTTAACTAAAATGTACCCAATATTAGTAATAAGTACTGTTGGGTTTCTACTTGTACTTGTATACTGTTGGGTGTAATTTGTGCTGTAAGAGGACCAATTGGTTATTTGAGACTTTTTTTTTTGTTTGTTATGGGTTTGCTCTTGACTCTAGTCTAGGTCAGAGATGACAGAGACAAAGTCTACGATGGAGCGAGCTTACCCAGAAGGAGCCTGTTCACTCTAACTTTGAAGAGATTAGGGTTGTAAGCATTTGGAAACAGACGCAGGCAGAGAGTTCCACTCCTTTGCTGTGCGCATTATAAAAGACGTTTGGAAGCGCTTAGTGCGAATTGGTGGAATAGCAACAAGGTAGGGATGGATGGTAAGATGCAGTGCGTCTGGATGTCCGATGGTAGAAGGGGGCCGGTGGGATGAGGTCTTTTGACTTGGTAAATCAATTAGCAATAGAAAACTGAAAGTGATGAAGTCGATGTTGATACTCACTCAATTAAAGAATAAAGACTTTGGTTATAAACTGATCTACCTAGGTATATTTTACTCCTAGCATTTGCCCGCGACTTCATGCGCGCATGTTCCATTTTCCAACCCCGCTCCCAACAGGGTCACGCTGGATTTGGACGCTGGATTACATCCGTGTGGAACATGCTTTAGTATGATGCTCGACCTGAGCGACCCCTCGACGATATTATGTCAACAAAAGTATCAAGCCAGCAGACAGTAATAAAAAGAATATCAACTCAGGCCCTAATAAAAATTCTCTTTTCGACAGGGCAATGAACTCTCATGTCGTAAAGAGCATAGGTATAAGTCTTATCTTTTTTATTTTGCCCAATAAGTTCGCCGTAACACGAAGGTCGATTCCTAAAATAAAGTTTCTAATTATAGCCGTCTGTGCAGGTTTCTAAGTTAAGGTTTTACCAGTAGGTAAGTAACGTAGGTGTAGTTACAAGACCTAAAAAGGTAATCGGACTGAGTGGCGCCAACAGCGCCGTTTACTGCTAATTTCTATCCACATACAAGTAAGTACTGATAAAATAAAGCAGAAGTGTTTGTATGTTCTTTTGTATCAACGCGCTAGTCTTGGGAATCATTTTCAATCAACCTGTTCTGGGCAAAGGATTCCCTCTTAAGAGGACTTTGTATGTAAATAGTCATAATTCGAGGTTTGACTCTCGACTGTTTTTTCCTCCAATATTGGACCGATTTAAGAAATTTAACACAAACTGAATAAGAAGGACATATACTGTGTCGCTATGTTTTCCTTTTTGATGATTTATTAACTGTATACGCACTCACAAAATGCTCAAAATTGTGCTATAAATCGCTGTCAATGGAGCCCTAGTGTACAAATTTGGCAACTATTAATCAAAAATCAACCCTTTGTTCTTTTTGGACAAAAAACCCGGGAGCCGAGAACAAAAAGGCAGAATGAACGCTAAGCGAAAACAAATAGCACGTATCTGGAGCTGGCGGGTGAAACTGCGGGGCAAAGTTAGTGTAATATGGACATCATACCTATACAGTGAAGTAGATATGTATTTTTTTTTTGGTACTTCGAGCCGGATAACAGGAGGTAAATTATATCAACACTGACAATAAATATTAATCTAAGTATCTAATTGTGGCTTGTGCTCTTGACATTATCTAGGTAAGTACCTACCTCTAAAATTTGACTAACATTTATAGTATTTCCGAGTATTAAAAGTGTTTGTTTTGTCTCTCTGTATGTGCTGTATAGGGTGTTGTTTGTAACCTTAAAACATGGAGCTTTCTTTTTAAGAAATAAACGTACTACGAAATCGATGCAAATACTCAAGTAAAAAAAACATTTTACATATGCTATTGAACATGACGTATGTTTTCGTTTGTTACGAAAAATATGACGACACATTACCGTTAAATCCTGATTATCACCTTCAAAGTCCAAAGAACAAGTTTAAAAATCGAACTGATCAATTCTGAGAAAATCTTGCGCAAGAGTGGATCCATCGCCATTTTTTTATGCTTTTCGCCGAAACCTTTCAATATACGAACGATTTTCCTGTTTCTTTTCATTCAAAGGTTTTTTGTTATTTTGTGCCCTAAATAAAATAAGCAGAAATATGACATCGACACTCTTGATGACCAATTTTTGATTGCAAAAACTTGTAGAGAGGAAAATCATATTTCGGTTTAGTCTTTCTATAAGTTGCGGATTTTTTTCGAAAGAGTCACCGTGGTCCTGGAACCCAAAGGACATTAGGAGGAACACGGATGGATTTTTGGTCAGTAAAATTCTGACACTCTCTTCTGCTCCGCCCAAAGCGAAAGAATTTGATGATTTCACCCTTCTTCCCTTAAAAGTTACAGGAGATCGCTGGAGATCCTCCAAAGCTATTGGTGGCTTTTATTCTATAGTATAAAAAGAAGTTTATTTTGAAGGTTGTCCTTAGGTACCAATACATTTATGTGAACCTGTACAAACAAAAGCAGCTTCTATAATCTATCCACCACGCGAAGCTTTCATAGTCTATTATAATCTATAACAAAAGATTTTTCCCCATCATTAAGTTGGCCTCATTCATCATTCCTGCCTTTCCATTAATTTGCGAAGGCCTAAAGATCGATAAAGTAATCAGTTTATAACTTTTACGTGGGACTAACAACGTCATTTCAACCTGCCTTCAAGAAAATGTTGCATAAGTCAGAATTTAACGCCTTGCAGTTCATTCAGCGGTTTTACTAGCTGTAACTATTTATTGGGTTTTAGACTTTAATGGAACGTAACCTAAATTCTCTTTAAGTTAGAATAGCTTTTAGAATAATATTTGAATTGTTATTTAAGTTACGTATTTTAGTCTTTTATTTCATAATTTTAAATTTTTGTGTGGAATAACGAGAATGGATAAATTCAGAAATGAGTACCTAAATCAGAGGTAGTTTAAAAGTGGTGCCAGTGACAGTAAAATTAAAAGGGAACCGTTTGTCTTGGTATGGTCAAGTGAAGAGGATCCCGAAACGCATGTACCTGAAGGGTTTATGAATATGAATGTGGATAGATGGAGATGGACAGGCAGGCCAAAATAAGATGGATGGATTACGTGAGGAGCAATATGAAAGAAAATGGAGTTAGTGACAGCGTGACGGCTGATGGGACAGAATGGAAGAGAAAAACGTTTTATGCCGACCACAAGTAACATGGGATAAGGGCGAGAAGATGATGAATTCATAATTTTAAAGTCTTACGTAAGGATCAATGAACCATCATCTATACTCCATACTAATATATAACGCTGAAGAGTTTTTTTGTTTGCTTGAACGCGCTAATCACAGGAACTAATGGTCCGATTTGAAAATTCTTTCAGTGTTAGGTTCCATTTATCGAGGAAGGCTATAGGCTCTATATCATCACGCTAAGACCAATAGGAGCGGAGCAGACGAAGTAGCGCGGGTCAACTAGTGTATAATATTTTTAGAACCACTAATTAGTAAACCTATTAATGGACCATTGACACCAAGGTTTGTCGTTTGAGAAAGAGTCACTCAATTCTAAACATGGCGATGATGGTGGGACAATATGACGTCTACCGACAGGATGGGTCCACACATGCCCAAAGCCAGGAGGAATGAAAGGAAGAAATAGAGGCCTCTGAATTGTGCGACAGAACAGGCTGAATTTAAAATAGAAAGAATTGGCCAGACTAAAAGACAGCATTTGATGCAATATTGGCAGATATCGAAAATTGCAAACACAAAAAATCGCACATTTTCCTCGCACAAACTCTTCAACGCAAAAAAAAACTTTTGCGAACAAATATAATTTGTACTGATCATCGCTTAAGGTGCAAATTACTTTGTGAGTGAAAGGAGAAATGTACATGTTGTGGTCCACGTACGCACCGTTAATGCAGTTAATGTCTGCTGGGCGAGCTATTTTTAGACCATAGAACCTGCTTGGCTGGTCCCCGGCGGGTTTAGCTGCCTTCTCGGCCGTTCTGGCGAGTATAGCCAATTTTAGCTCGATTCGATCTCAAGATAGACGCTGACATCTCTATACTTTTAATTACGTTTATGCAACGGTTGTTTAAGTTGCTTTTAAGGTTTGCCAATTCATTATACGTTTAATCTGTTTATATATTGCTTCCTAAAAACGTGATCGATTAGTCTTCTTACTAATATTATCAAACGGTAAAATCTTGAATCGTTTTGTAGTAAAAATATCTACAAATACTATTCCTATTACAAAATTTATTTCATTGAAGAAAAGCTCCACTTTAGCTCAGTACCTTAGACTTTCATACCGAAAAATGCACTATTACGGCGGGATAAGCCTCGTGAACGACGCTGTGGGATAAAGCTAGTATTCGATATAATATTAAGGCTTGTATACATGCCAATGACCTTGTGCATATAAACGGAGCTAACTACTCCTCTGCGCGCCACTCCGCTACCCGCATTTTTAATTTATTATAAAACATAACACATATCTAAAAAAAGTAACAAAACCAAATTATTACATATTTTCGTTTGTATTGGAAAGCAGTAGATATTTTTTTTTTACTTTTGTTAAAAAATGAAGGAGTAAAATGGTTTCATCTCAACGATTTGGAGGTGATTTGGTATTTTTTTTGCTATTATGTGATACCGATACATACATTCTGGCTAAACCAAATTACGTATCATATCACGTAGATTACTACCTATTTTTTTCAGATATAATTTCTCAGTAAATGCCGACGAAAAGTTGCTTCATCTGCACGCTATTTTTAAGCATTTCTCGAGAGAGCAGCCTTAATGTAATAAATAGTTCCAAATCCGTTGGCCAACAAGCACATATTATCAAAACAACAAAGCAAATCGAAAAGCCTTCTGAACAAAGACATCAAGATATTATGATGAAAGATAATAAGAATGAACTCAAATTCTTGTAACGGTTCAGATTGGCATGTGCCCTTTCCTGGTCATAACTTAAGAATGCGAATAAAGCATGTATTTATATTCTTTATTTATGAAGTAACTGACAGCTGGCTCCTTTTTGTGACCCTTGTGTACATTAAACCAATCGTCATTTCATTCTGAACTTAGTATTCAAAATCAACATAAACGATACGCCGTAAGTCGCGGTTAAAAAGGACGTAAGTACATGAAAAACTGAAACAGTGAAATGGAACTCATCTTTGTAAATACTAAATCCTTTTCGAGGAAACTTCATCAATACACACGAAAAACAAACCTCGACTACAGTCAATGAAAATTTGATTGAGGAAGGGCAAATGGAGGAAAGTACAGCTCAATCTGTTGGGGATAACTGTTTTATAGATCAAGGCATATTAAATAAAAGCTTGTTATATAGAAAGAAAGAAAAACATAGAAATTAATTATTTATTTAGCACAAACCAAGCATATAACACTAAATAGAGGCTAAAATGTATGTCAAGCAGTCAATGAAGTAGCAGAATGAGTCTGCAGATAAATACTACATGAAAATTAATGAGTCTGCCGGACAATATTATTAGAAAGTAACCTTAAAACGGACATTATGCTGAATCACTAATAGCATAATGTCATGCGGACACGAAAAGACACATTTACGTTACTGATTTCACTTGGCAAAGTGCAGCCAAAATTATTTTCTCTTTATACTTGCCATTGGAATTTCTTAAGTTTTATGTAAACAAGGCGGGGTTTCCTTGCGTGATCGCATCAGAAATAAAGATATCTACAAGAGAACCAACGTTACCAACATAGTCTCAAGAATCGCCAAATTTAAGGGGCAGTCGATGGGGTCGAACCACTATCTCACCTGACGGTAATCGGCCGACGTTGGGCATGCTTACCTAAAAGTTCATTCTTGACTTCACCAGACTGATCTATCAGGAAACACTGAGTGCAGCAGGGATTCACATATTTTCAACAAAAGAATTTTACGTCTTAATAATATTAGTTTAAAATGGGCCAGGTCTATGTACTACCTCATAAAAAAGAGAAAAATCCGTAGATATTGGGAAAAATACAGTTAAATCATTTAAATGTTTACTGTTGTGGTAGTTAATTGATGTTTATAAATTAATTTTATCGATTTTCAACATGGCGTCGCACCGATTTATTTACTCTGTGCTCAAAAACAATGACAGTAAACCATAGCTGATCATAGAAAGATAATTGTCAGCTGTCATAATAATGTCACTTCAGTCACTTTCGTCTCGTTCTCTGGTCTCGTTGCCTTAAATAAACATGTCAGAAATAATCAATCAAAATGACAGCTTACCGCCATGATGGGTTTTTCTTGTGTGTTGCAATTTCAACTATAATTTCTTGTGTTTTACCAGCAAACAAAGCCATTTGTAAGAAATTGGACAGTTAAGAACTGTTTTAAATTTATTTCTCAATTTTTAAGTATAATGTACAAGGACCTGGCCCAGGCTCCATACATTTTGGAACATCTCTTTTTAGACAGAAACGCCAATGTGTAAACACAAGAAGCCATAAATGTGTTGCAGTTGCCGTAAATACGGATTAAAGGTTATAGATAAGGCAAGAAAAATGTATCATCTGAAAGTTGGGGAAGCCCAATATACAACAATAGAAATATGATTATTGATTGATGATGAAAATAAGGAAAGATCTTGAGCAATTCAAAGCCTTCGACGAATAATAACCCATGATTGAATATTGAAATTGTAAAAATATTCAGATTTCGCAATCGTGATAAAATAACAAAGGAAAAATTGTATGAGCAAGCCAATCCTACGAACTACTACAAACGCAAGAATTTGTGAAGGTGGATGAGTGGATGTTTGTTGTTCGTTCACGCAAAAACTACTGAACGAATTTTAATGAAACTTAAAAACTACAACAATATATCTGCACTTAATATTATAAAAAGCAAAGATTTGTATGTTTGTAACGAATAAACTCACAAACTACTGGACCAATTTCAAAAATTCTTTTACAATTAGAAAGCTACATTATCCTATATTTACCTATTACTAGAAAAAATAAAGATCCCTACGAAAATTACAGTACTAAACACGCGCGTACGAAGTCGCGGGCGAAGTGCTAGTCATATCATATTAGATTAACACATAGGTCATAACTAATAAAGAGGGGAAGTACTTATTCCACGGGCGGCAGCCGGTAATAAGTAAATTAAATACTAATTGACAAAAAAGTGTTAACAGATATTCACAAATTGAATCTCTCTAAGGACCAAAATGTATAAACCCACAAAACTAAAATATATTGTACTTACCTGATCACGAAAACGTAGAAAGTCAGCCCTAATTGGTTCTAATTTATTAAATAACTATGACGGCATAAGTACCTGAAACAAAAACATTCATGATAAGAAAACAATTTAGTTATTCGATAAAAATCTATGAATGCCTTGCCAGGAATTTTTGTTTTCAGACAAATTTATTGGAAGCAGCGCATTTTGAACCTAATTGACTCGTAACAAAGTAGATGATAGTGATTTTCCCTTTGTTTACACGCTGGTATCTATGGAAACCTACGCAACGTTACGTGCCGTAAAAAATACATGCAGTTCGCCGGATCGAATGACCAATAAAATATTAAACGTTTGACGCCTACTGATTCTTGATTGTATTGTTTCATGTCTGACTCATTTTTTTTTATTGTTTTGTTTATATTCATTACCTATTTTAGCATACCACACAGATATCTTTCTGAGTGATTCTTCAAGACGGGTGGGTCTCGGGATGAATCTGGGCAAAACCAAAGTCATGTAATATAGTCATGTCACCCGAAACCTGTAAAACGTAAATGGCTACCCTAGAGGTTGTGCAAGAATACATATATCTAGGACAAATTATACAACTGGGGCGGCACAACTTTGAGGAGGAAGCGACCAAAAGAATTCGCTTGTGCTGGTCGGCTTTCGGGAATCTGCATGATATCTTTGAATCGTCGGTCCCACAATCAATTAAGTCCAGAGTCTATAGCCAGTGCGTCCTACCCGTAATGACTTACGGAGCCGAAACGTGGACACTCACCACAGGCCTGGTCTACGAATTCAAGGTTGCTCAGAGTGCAATTCTCTGGTGGATAGAATTAGCAACGAAGTCGTTCGCCAGAGAACTAAACTCGCCGACATTGCGCGTAGAATAGCATGCTGAAGTGTAAGTGGGCCGGCCATATCTGTAGACGGACAGACGGTCGATGGAGCAGACATGTGTTAGAGTGGAGACCGCGTATGGGCAAACGTAGTGTGGGGCGCCCTGCGGCACGATGGATCGATGATTTGAAGAACGTGGCTGGCAGCGGATGGATGCAGACATGCAGACTACTCAAGACCGGGATGGTTGGCGCTCTTTGGGGGAGGCTTACGTTTAGCATTGGATAGCAATTGGCTGATATGATGATGATGACACAAATATTTTGATATTGTTAAGTATATTTTTGGCATCTCGTCTTTACCAAGTGTGGCGATTAATTCTACAGAGCCTCTACGAAGCGGCCCTTGCCCTGCAGTGGTTAGAAACAGGCAGGTATTATTATTCAAGCAACTTTCGTTGCTAAGTACGCAACTAACTTTTGAACATTACATGAGAAGGTACTTAATATCGAAGAAGAGGTCTATGTGTGACCTTTATCCAAAAAGATACTGTAGTAAATAACTCAGTGTGAGCTAGATGTAAAGAAGAAAAGGGGCAAGTCAAAGAGTGTAAGTTATCTTAGTTTGAGTCTCTGCATTATGCTTCTTGAATTTAGTAATATTTCCCAAGTTAAAGACAAACAATCAAAGGCAAGGTTAATTTTATAGATCAATACGGACGTCCAACAATGTAACACTGAAGTAGCAATGACACTCACGTGTGATCTTATTTAACCTTGATCAGCGATGCATCCAATTCATCCACATGTTCTGACTCCTATACTGAAGAGGAATATTTTAATTTGCTATAACTATATCGACCTTCGAGTCATGGAAAATCTCCGGGTCGACACTGAGGAAGATGACGATGGATACAGGTTAGGAAAACTAACGTAAACTAAAAAAAAAGACTGAAAAAATCTAAACAAATTTTTAAGCCAAGGGCAGTCTTGAAGGAGAAGTCAAATCATATAATCACTGTAACACCGGAACTAACAAAACGAAGAAAACCGTATTAAGAATGTAAGTCCCACCAAACTTTGTCAACTTTGCCATGTAGATAAGAATTTGCTAGATTCTCCAGTGACAAAATTTTGAGATGGGGTATTTATGTGCCATGCATGATAAAGAAGAGAAGTATGGAGAAATCAATCACGTCAATTTGGTGAATACAAATTAGCTATTACGTGAAGAAATCTTTTAACAAGCAGCCATGACCGCTCATCATGATGTAAAAGTTCGCAAGGAAACAGACTTTGTATGCAATGTCGAAGGATCAGAGTTCAAGTTCTTTGTCGTAAGTATGCCAATGCTGAAGACCCGACCAATTGACTCTGATCAATCGTGAATGCATGCAATTGCAATCATCACACTGTTGCAAATTGAGCAGAGTTCATGCACTGAATCATGATATGTCCGCATGCGATGTGGACTCGTGTCAAGCTTTTGATTACATAAATGAGAACGAACATGGAAACTACCACCATCATCATCCACAGCTCGACTGCGCCTATTGGTGGGCATAGGCCGGTCTTTTCCTGTGCAAATCCCACGCTCCTGTGCCACCCCCATCCAAATTCTTCTCGCAGCGATGTCGTCTGTCTATCTCGCTGCTGGACGACCAAATTTCCGGAAGCCACCAGTGAAAGAGAAAAACACACTGCTCAGATCCCAAATTGGGACCAGGATGACGATGACTGCAGCTAGCCGTAACTACATTTCTAGGGTTTCTTAAACGAAGGGTAAGCAATCAAACCCTATTAACAAGTATCTGCAGTTCGTCCGTCGACTGTACCTCATTTTTATGATCCATACTTATATCATAAATGCGAAAGTGACTCTGTCAATGACATCCGTTTGCGTGCTTGTTACCCCTTGACGTCTTAACAGCTGAATGAATTTGGGTGAAACACACGGGCACACAGGTAGACGATATCCTGTAATAGGACTTAGGATTCTTTTGACCCGACATTTTGTATTTTTTTTTTTTAGGAAAAATCGAGTTCAGAAAGTTAGAACCTTTTAAGAAACAAAACAAAATGTAGAGCGTTTCTCACGTTGCACAGATATGCAGTCACGTGGTCATGACCTTTTTATTAAAAACTAGTGGACGTCACGCGGTTTCACCCGCGTAGTTCCCGTTCCCGTGGGAGTACGGGGATAATATATAGCCTATGTTACTCCCTGATAATGTAGCTATCCAGTGCTAAAAGAATTTTTCAAATCGGTCCAGTATTTTCGGAGCCTATTCAATTCAAACAAACGAATCTTTCTTCTTTATAATATTAGTATAGACCATTTTAATTAAACTAGACTACATTTTAGTATCCATGTCTATTAAAATGAAGCTCCTGCAGTTGACCTTTGAATATTTTTTACTGTCATGTTAACGTTAACTTTCCTCTGACGCTACTAGCAAAACACGTTTTTTTTTTAAACAAAGAAACCGAAAGTATTAAATAATAAATCTCTTAACAAGGTGTATTGTTATAGAAAAGGGTAGTTATAAAAAAAAACTGCGCAATGAAAAACTTTCTTTAGGAGTGTCATAGAAAATCCCCAAAAAAATAAAATTGCATAATTGACCACGAGTTTCTTGGACGAAGTTATTAATTTACTTACATAAGCAGAAGCGTTTAAAAACATGACTACACCTTTCCGTTACACTCTGTATTGTCTTACTGATGATGACTAAATAATTTCACAAGCTGATACAATAAATAAACATACAAATTAAGATCGAATTAATAAACAAAAGACATCGCTACCAGCTGTCATTAACGGGAACAAAGACAATGACAAGATATCGTTTATAAACGTCACGGAGGAGACACGGACACGGGGCACATCTGCAGATCAAGTGGTCACATGTCTTACGATTGATCTCACGTGTATCACCACGTGGAGGCCGTGCTTTCTCGCGCCATTTCTTTAACAGGTGTTAATATAATTTTTAATTGTGATGGAAATTGGAGACACTATCTTAGGGACTTTAGACTTTGGAGTCTTTGTGTAGATGGTTTGTTGCAGCTAATGTTTTAACATGACACAGATCTTAAACCAATATCTGCGGAGGCTCTTGTTCGGTTGGGTTCATATAAAAAATGATTAATTTGTTAAAGTGTATCAGTAGTGGTATCACAAAGATGCTTATTAATATCTGCTGACCTTATAGAAATGTATCAACCTGCGTCTTAACTGTTCTGTAGATAACCTTATTTTAGGTAATTTTTTACCATATTCAAATGAACGACAACATATTTTTGATATTGCATCATAAGTTGCAGTATATTTTGATTTTGTAGTTTCTATGCGTTGTATAGTTGCACATACCTATTATTTTTGCTTAAATTTAGAATATCTGCATGATTTTTTTTTAATATCATTGGATGAATCATATAATCTATTAAGGAGATTGCACCCGGATGAACAGTTGGCATTTTAAAAGGACCAGGCACATTAATAAACGCCTACGTGCCTAAATGACATTTTATTGTTATTTTCTGTCTAGTGTTGAGAAACGTAAACGCGGTCCTTAGGTAAGTTAAAAAATTGCATATAATAACTCTGTTTGTATTTAGAACAATATTTTTCTTTTACGAAATCGCCCTGAAGTGGGCCTCATCACATCCCTTGGACTGGTAGGAGAGCATTCCATACGCCCCTTTTTTCATGCGTGCCAGGATTATTAATTGGACAACATTGTTACGTAGACTTCGCTCCTACTCTTGTAGACTTTTCTGTTTGCATTGAATCTACTCTCTAAGCCGAAGTCCGTAGTTTCGGGCTTAGTTGCGGGCGTATTCTGCTCCGTATCACCCAACCACTAAGAATTAATGACAACACGATTTAACAGTTACTATCAAATCGTGTTGTCTTTCATTCTTAGTTCGGGTTCGCGACTAATCGTAAGTCCTTAGGTGATACGGAGTATAATACGCCCGCAACTAAGCCCGAAACTACGGACTTCGGGCTTAGAGAGTAGACGGGGAGTTTAGATTACGAGTATAAGGGTGCCTGTCCATTTGCGCGGAGCGAGGCAACGGAGCGGAGAAACGGAGAAATATTAAGCAATCATGTCAGTGAGTCACGTGGTGCGGAGATTTTATGCAATTCCTTTGGTTAACATTTATCCGTTTCTCCGCTCCGCTGTAATGGACAGGCGCCCTAAATCTATACTAATATATAAAGCTGAAGAGTTTGTTTGTTTGTTTGCTTGAAAGCGCTAATCTCAGGAACTACTGGACCGATTCGAAAAATTATTTCAGGGTTAGATAGCCCATTTATCGAGGAAGGCTATATCATCACGCTAAGACCAATAGGAGCAGCGGAGCAGTAATAAAAATTGTGACGCAGACGAAGTTGCGCGGTTCAGCTAGTAAAATAAAACAAAAGGTGATAAAGGAAAATCAAACAAAAGGATGCATGGACTGTGTCAAAAATGGTATAAAGAAGATTAACAAACGTGAAGAAAACATTGAGATGAAGGCGAATAGAGATGTACCTCTACAGAAGATGAAGAGTCACATCTAAACATCTTTCACTATTCGCCTTCGCAATACCCAACAGTATTTTTATCTTCATACAAGAAACGTATACTGAGCTCCATTACCTGAGCGCTTGGCCGGTTTTTACCAGTCCCCAAAGCCAAATATGACTGTCGTGTGGTCTCACAAAACTCAGACTAGAAAATAAAACGAATTAGCGACGCACTCGACGCATATAGACGTCCTTGTATTTTTTTACGTCGAAACTGGTTTAGTCGCTCAACGCGTTTTGTTTGTATGAGAAAAACATACTGTTAGGTAAGCCTCTTCGAGCCTTCTAGAAATCCTTTAGAATTGGAAAATAACATTGTAATGCCAGGGTTTAGTGCTTTCACCTAAAACTTGACTCCTTCCGAAAGAAGGGGTCTGATCTAGCCTGTCCTAAATGAGTAGAAAAGTGTGTTGAAAACTTTTTAACAAAAAAATTAAACTTCCGAAAAACTGAAAAGCAAAAAATAATAAACCTTTTTTCGGAGGTTTAATTTATGTTAAAAAGTTTTTATTTAAAAGTTTTTATTTTATACCGTTTTTATTGCTATAATCTGCTTATTAATACATGCTTAATTTTTATTACTTTAAAATAGCTATCTACCTATCTTACTTTAGCTAAAATAACTGTTATATAATCCTACTATAACTATTACTTGTTGTATAATATAAATACTTAAAAAAACAGGCATTATATACCCACATGGGTAGGCTTACAAAAATTCTACACAACTCTACACTAAAATCTGTGAGTGAACAATAAATCACCCCAATTTTCCCCCCTTACGGTAGGATTTTTTTTAATTTTTTTTTTTTTTTTACCATTTTTAGGCTCGCGTTTGACCACTATCTCACCTGATGGTAAGCGATGATGTGGTCGAAGATGGAGCACGCTTGCCTAGAAGTAACCTATTCACTCTTGACTTAAATACTCCCAGGTTATAGCTATCAGGAAACACAGACTCCGGCAGGGAATTCCACTCCTTAGCTGCACGCACTATGAATGTGTTCCCAAAACGTTTTGTGCGCGTGGGTGGAATGTCCACCATGTACCGGTGGCGCATCGCCGTTCGTCTTGTGGTCCGATGATGGAAGGGGCTGGGCGGAATCAAATTATGCAATTCCGTCGCACATTCCCCAAAATGCAACCGGTAGAAAACCGACAGGCTAGCAACTCGTCGTCGATGCTCAAGACTTTGGAGCTTCGTCGCGACGAGCCTATCATCGCCGATGATCCTCTAAAGGACATGGACAAAAAAGTACATTCCATTTACGCAAACATAGTCAATAATATTATATATTAAAAAAAGAAAAATGAATTAATACGTAGTGTTTGACCTCTCTGAACTCGTCAGTTTTTATTTCAAAATAATAGTAATGCAAGATGAATTCAAAGTACCATTTGTCAACGTCCGCCCTATTGGACCATAGAGAAAGATAAATATAATAATGGGCGTTCCATACCAAGCATACTACTTGTAGACATGTGATATGGACGGCAAAATGCTCTTATTAAGAACATTTTATTCATATGAAACTGTCTTCATTAGTATTTTTTGCATTTAATAAAATTATCTATTCATAATGTTGATGCGTAAGATAGTTTTTTTATATATTTCACACAGTAAAATATCTTAAAACGGAACGCGTTTAATTGTTTGACCATGTGTCATTGTCTATGTCAAATGTAAATGTAATGTCAATGTCATTATTGCGTAGGTAGTTTGTGTTTTTGCGATTATTTTCTATTATTTTTGACCCCTGCTTATTTCTACGGACTGATACCTTCTATCGCTCGATTACCTATTAGCTATTAACACTGGACTCTGATTTGCATTACGTTTCGGATTTGTTTTGTGGATCAAAGTGGATGCAAAGGTTAACAGAGACATCTCATATCCTCGCTTTCTGCACACCATCAAACAAAACTTTCGCATTGGGTAACCAATTCTCAAACCCAGGTAAGAAGTTGGACTAGAAAAAACTTAACTTGATTTGTTTTTATGTAATTCTGGTATGCGAAATTAACTTACAGTGCATCTTATTTTCAGTTTCCTCTGGCTACATTTATTTGTCATCCATGCTTATTATTATTAAATACCGAAGCTGGTGAACACGAGAGACTACGGGGCATAACATGGTTTGCCTTGGTTGTGGCAAATCTGTGAGGAAAATAAGACACCATAATGTCAGAATGGAGTGTCCATTGCTGGCTGTCCTAATATCACAAAATACTAATTATGTGGTAAGCATTTTGGTTTTCATTACTATAAATACCTATTTGTATTCATTTATTAAAATATGAGTTTTCATACTATGTATGTATGATTGTATTATCTGTATTTTCCATCTTAAGCATATGCTTGCCTAAAGTAGGCATGTGTAACATAGTACTGCCTTTTAGAATAACATAATACTTGAAAACATAAAGAGATGTATATAAAAGATACCCCTGTTACTAAAAATTATATAAACATAAGCATTTATCAGTGTTTATTCTGTGGTTTATTTTCAGCCCTCAAGAAACAACTATGTTTGCCATGTGTGTTGGATGCGAGAAAATAGACAAGCAGTGCATGACTCATCATGAGACATGCAGGAATTGGCTTCGGACAACGATGCAGCAGTCCCTAATGTTCAAGTTGTCAGCCCACCAGAGCCACCACTACATAGGGAAAATAATACCATATCATTACCTAATTATAAGCGAGCTTCGATCATATCTGTTCATTGTATATTTCAACAATGCAGAAACAGAATGTTGCATTTGGTCCTGCAATTCATTAAAAGACTGCTTTTGCAAAAACATAGTTTCTATGTTCCTCGGAGCTGTAGAGTGTGTGAAACACACTTGTACAGCGATCAGTGGCATTTATTGCCTCAAATGAATGAGACACATTCTACATTTAGTGCCATCCATATAGAAGACACAATGAATATTATGAAGACAAAAGCTAATATTTTGAACTTTGAAAATGTCTCAGAAATGCCAAACCATTTTTGCCATTATTGGACGGGTCTTGCAGTACCCCAGTTTTTAATTCTGTATAATCTTTTACCTCCTATAAATGTTAAGTAAACTTATAGGGTACTATTGTAATTGCTTTGTAGGGAACCGGACCGTTGGCTGTTGTTGTCATGTTATTATGACAATAATTTGGTACCTTGGTTGGGCAACACACCAAAACAATATCCAGCAGGATTTTTAGACAACATACTATTAACAATTCAAGAATATTAAAATATTCTAACAAAGGCTAATCTTTCTTGAAAACCATAATCACAATTTAAAATAATCTACACTAATATTATAAAGAGGAAAGATTTGTTTGTTTGTTTGAAATGAATAGGCTCCGAAACTACTGGACCGATTTGAAAAATTCTTTCAGCAATGGATAGCTACATTATCAGGGAGTAACATAGGCTATATTTTATCCCTGTACTCCCACGGGAACGGGAGCTACGCGGGTGAAACCGCGTGACGTCCACTAGTAATATATAAATCAACTAGCTTTTGCCCGCGACTTCGTACGCGCATATCCCGTTTTTTCCCGTATCCCGTTTTATGCCGTTACAAAAAACTATCCTATCATTTAAGTTGGATCAAATAACAGATAGTTACAAAGTTTCATCAAAATCGGTCCAGTAGTTTAGGGAGTCCATCGCGGACAAACAACGTGACACGTGATTTATATATATTAAGATGGTTGTATTTTTTACATGTCTGGTTATTTTTAAAGCAGTTATTTATGTAATTACTGAAGCCCTATACTTACATTTTATCCAGATTTTTATTTGTGAAATAAAAAAAATGCTGGTTGATTGCCCTCTCTCGGTCTCTTTATTAATACTATCGCTGCATTGCTGTAATGTATGTTATCTAGGTAGGCATTTAAGATATAATCATTATAATACAGCAAAATATTTTTATTTATTTTCTCTAATAAATAACTAATTATTTTTTATTTTATTTTGTGCTTCCCTTGTTTATTGAACTATTAAAAAAAAAATATAAGGGTAATCTGTAAAAATGTACTTTAAAGAAAAACATTGGTTTCGAATATTATGTACTTTGTTAATATTGTTATTATAACTGCCTCGTTGGTCTAGTGGTCGCAAGCGCTACTGCTGAGCATGAGGTCCTGAGTTCGATTCCCAGGTCGAGCAAAGTGATATTGGGTTTATTCATCAGGAATTTCTCAGTAGCAGCCCGGATTTTGGATTTGTGCCCCGTTGATGGCAATAGACTCGCCCCCTATTACATGGTATTCAAAATAACTGGTGAAATGTGGATGTACTGTAGGTACACCTCTGCCCAACCCTTCGTGGGATACAGACGTGATGTTATGTTATGTTTGTTATTATTGTCACATTTTTTGAGACTATTTCCCAGTTTAATAAATGTTAATCAATATGCAGTTTAAAATCCTTCATTTAGGTGGCCAGTACTTTGTTTAAATGCTTAATAATACTAAAACCATATACCTAAACGTAATAATTCACAACTGTTCGCTATTTTAAAGCGCCTTTAAGTTTTTTAAGAGCGAAATTATAATCTAACACCTTATTGCTAGCAATCTGATTAAAAGGTTTTATGAAACTGTTTTTGTCTAGTCTGTTGTAATGACAAGTTCTCTGAGTTTTTTATTTATAGCAATTTAATGAGCCAATATTCACGAATGTAAAACACCAAAAATCATTGGTGTAAACCAAATTCAATAACTATGCCGACGTCCATACAAAAGTTGGCCATGTCCTTTATATGGGATCACTTTCGAAGTGGGCAAAATAATTATCAAAATCGGACTACTCTGTAAAAAGTTATGCGTGGTCATACATTACAATCAGTGAGTGAACAATCAATCATCATCATTCCAAATTTATATGGGACCACCCCTTAAAAATAAAAAAAAGAATTCTCAAAATCGGACTACTCTGTAAAAAGTTATGCATGTTCATCATTGATATATAAAAAACCCAAGATACACACTCAGCATCTCAAAAACGTCCGCAAAAAACAAACGCATAATGTATAATTGTGCGCAAGTTTCAAACAGTCTCGCATCGCTCGCTTGTTTGTTTGAAATGAATAGGCTCCGAAACTACTGAACCGATTTGAAAAATTCTTTCAGCAATGGATAGCTACATTATCTGGGAGTAACATAGGCTATATATTATCCCCGTACTCCCACGGGAACGGGAACTACGCGGGTGAAACCGCGGACGTCCACTAGTCCAGAAATAAACTGCTGACTTCGCTATTTCAACACCTAAAAACAATCTTGCGCAGACGTCGATGACGTAACTGTTGACAATCAAACTGAGACGAGTTTAACTCGGAATGCAAATATTAAACTATTTACTTACCTCATTTATGCGAACGATAGTAAATGGGTATGCTATAAAGATTATATGGTTAATGTACTGGTTTAGAAATAAAATTGGAGAATTCTTTTTTTTTTCATGTAGTTTTTACATCTTTTCTACAGGTTTTTTTTGCTATATACTGAAATATTGTTTTAAGTTCAATAGGCTAGTTTCCACCATCAATAAATTGCTAATCTATTTAGTTCGTCGGTTAGAGTATTGAAAAATAATGGACACGTATTTTTTGTTTTTGTAAATCAATGAATATTGACAAAGATAAAATGCATCAAAAATCGGGAGAGCGGGCTGGTGACTTCACGTCGCTAGTAAAATTGTACTATCGTATCGACGTCACGCGAGTTTTCAACGTTCTGTATCTTCGTAATTTTCGGTTTAAGTGAAAAAAGAAAAAATACGTGTCCAATATTTTTTGGAAATCTATATGACGGACTAATTCATTTTTTTCAGTAAAATACCCTATTACCTATATTCATTAACTAGCTGACCCACCCTACTTCGTCTGCGTCATATTTTTCGTTAATGTTCCGTTCTTATTGGTCGTACCGTGATGTTATATAGCATATAGCCTTCTTCGACAAATGGGCTATCCAACATTAAAATATTTTTTCAGTTCGAACCAGTAGTTCCTGAGATTAAGGCGTTCAAACAAACAATCAAACGATCTCTTCAGCTTTAAAATATTAGTATTGATTTAGAATCTGTTGCGTTGTGACCGTGCACAATAAATGCTTTCTATTCTATTCTTAACTACATAATACATTCCGTTCTAATTATTATCATCAATATTACAGCCGAGAGACATCCTCAGTTGAGCATAATGTCTCCCCTAAGCGTCTTCATCTACTGGTCATGTGCTGATCGCATACTCTCCTTCGGAGCTTCACCTGCGAGCCTTGACCGGTTTCTGTTCGGTTTGAGGAACGTTTTTGTATTTATTTATTTTGCGTGGATTTACATCTATATACTTTTATTAAATTGGATGTCATTGAGTTGTACCTGCTGTGTCAACTGTTTTTTTATTTATGTATTTTTTTTTTCGTTGTTATCAACACACACTTATCTATCACTAGACACCAAATTATTATTCATGTTGTATTGTTTACTACACACTATAATATATTTATTTAACTGTATATTTAATATTTAAAAACTGATTCACATCCGTATACTCAACGTAAGGTTCAGTTGAAAACCAGCGTCAGGCAGCTCCTAGTTGTCCGGCATTTTGCTGAACTGGACCTATTTGGCGCAGCCGCGGGGCACACAACATAATTGATTTAGAATTAAGTTTCCTTTTTATTTGTACCTACATTGTGTGTATCTGTGTGTGCCAAATACACTTGTTTTCTTTCTTTCTTTTCTTTCTTTTCTTTCTTTTCTTTCTTTTCTTTCTTTTCTTTCTTTTCTTTCTTTTCTTTCTTTTCTTTCTTTTCTTTCTTTTCTTTTCTTTCTTTTCTTTCTTTCTTCTTTCTTTGATGAGCCAAGCCGTCGGTCCACCTTCGCCTTCTAACGCTGCGTCTTCCGATCAATAAGTGATCGCTATACGAGAACCTTACCCAGCATAATTAATGCGACATCTTAAATTATTGAAATTCCACAAGATTACTAGAACAGATCTGCGATTCAGACTTTCTGCATTTTATTCTTACAGTAATTATGTTAATACGATGAATTTAAGCTCATTCATTCGTTTTTTAATCTGTAATTACGGTTATGTGGTGGCTGCAACTAGGCCAGTCCCATTGCAACTAGAGCTAGGCAAATCTAGGTCGAGCTAGTTGGAACTAGGTCTACCTGTGAATCGGTCGATTTAATCGGCGGCATTGATTACATAATTTATACTTCGAATATCGGTTGAAGGACTAGCTACATCAGCACTAATATCGGCAGCATTAATTTCAGCTTCGTATCTTACAAAAATAGCCTATATTGTGAGGAGTTTCTTCCAGGCGACTCAGCCTTCCTAGGTGATACCTAGAAGAAGCGAAACTATAAGTAAAAAAACTGGCCAAGTGCGAGTCGGACTCGCGTGCGAAGGGTTCCGAACAAATTTAATTTTTTAACATGTTATTTTAACACTATAGACTTCTTATAGGTTTTTCTGTAATCTATAGGTAAAGATCTATTATCTCCATTTTTTTTTTCAAAATTTTAGGCTCCGTAGTTTCGGAGATAAGGGGGGAATGGTCATTTTTCGTCTAATTTCTTGAATAACTTCAATACCATTTATTTTAAAATTATGAAAAAAATATAATTAAAACACTCATAGAAAGCCCTTTTATTTGATATGTCACGATATTTTTCAAACACCTTTTTTTAAAATTTTCTAGTTTGACCCCCAAAAGTCCGTGTTTGGGTCACAGAAGGCCATATCTGAGCCAAATTTTAACAGAATCGGTCCAGTGGATCCGGAGATAACTGGCTGTGACAGACGGACGGACAGACAGACAGACAGACACCCGAGTGATCCTATAAGGGTTCAGTCTTTTGTTCGGAACCCTAACAATACTTATAATGTGGTTTTGGATACGCCTTTTACGAAAATTATCTTACAGAAAGCACCTAGAGTGGATAGTGCGATTGTCTGAACAATTCTTATCTATGTCCAATTGAGCAAACTAGCTACATAACGTTGAGATTTTTCCGGCAAATTATTCAATCGACGTAAATTAGTGTAAAAAAGCCGCTTTGTCTAAATTCCAAAGTCCGGAGCCATTAAATGCCAGACGCCATTGCGACAGACCAAATCGAAGATTGCGGGACGAGCGCAACTGCTACCGAAAAGACGGACCCGCCCTAGCAATGACCAGGGTTGTATGGGAAAGGGAGAGGGAGGGAGGGAGGTCATTGCCCAGCAATGGAACAAAATAGGCTTAAATATATAGAAAACTAGTGGACGTCACACGGCTTCACCCGCGTAGTTCCCATTCCCGTGGGAGTACGGGGATAATATATAGCCTATGTTACTCCCTGATAATGTAGCTATCCAATGCTAAAAGAATTTTTCAAATCGGTCCAGTAATTTCGGAGCCAATTCAATTCAAACAAACAAATCTTTCTTCTTTATAATATTATTACTAGCTTCTGCCAGCGGCTTCGCCCGCGTGGTCCCTAGGGAACATACTCCCGGGATAAAAAGTAGCCTCCTTTCTCAAGGTCTAGACTATCTCTGTACCAAATTTCATTTAAATCGGTTCAGTAGTTTTGGCGTGAAAGCGAGACAGACAGACAGACAGACAGACAGAGTTACTTTCACATTTATAATGTTAGTAAGGATGGAAGTATGGATGTAAGGTTACTGTGGGATAAGACACAAGCTTAGTCTAGCTACACTAATATTACACATCTTTCCTAGTTTTGTACTTCTGTATGTTTGTTCCGAATAAACTCAAAAAGAACTGGCCCGATTTCAAAAATTATTCCACCATTAGAATGGTACGTTATCTCAGAGTAACATAGGCTATAATTATTACTAGAAAAAATTAGGGATCCTTAAGAAACTTGCAGCGCGGACGAAGTCGCAGACGAAGTGCTAGTTTTTCATAAAATGATTCATTGATAGTTAACGACAATCATGATCAAAGTTCATATTAACATACGAATTACCCTTCACGCATCAACAGAGGTTGCAAAAACAATAAATGCCGTATAAAATATCATTTACAAGCAAAAGAGGTGATTCATCGGAATACCCGTCCAGTAGGTACCTAGTATAATAAAAACTAAACGTATTTTATTTAATGAAGTAATAAAGTAACCGCATTAAATTAATTGGTTTCAATTGACGTAGGACATTTATGTAACATATACTTACTTATGAATATAGGTATAAAGGTTGGTAACTGATTTTAAAAAGTGGTCCCTTGAGATAGCCTTACAAAATAATTGGTCCTTCAAATAAATAGGTACATAACCTTCCGTTCTTTTTTCGCATTACTTACGACTTTAAGAGAGTAGTAAATAGACGGAGAGTGAGAGAAAGGCCACAGGGATACGATCATCACCATACCAGCCGAAAGATGCGTCCACAGTTGGACATAGGCTGCCCCAAGTGTCCACAACAACCGTCCTGTGCGTCTCGCATCCATAGGCTACCCGCGACCCTCACCGGTACTGCTATTCTGTAACAACATTTTCGTGTCCAGACAGCGGAACCCGCGGTGAGGTATTTAATTGAGCTATGTCACTCAGGTGAAGCTCGATATCTAAATAGTTATTTACAGAATAGCACTGTAGGTCATCGGTCCACCTTGTGGGAGATCTTTCAACGCTGCGTCTTCCCGTACGCGGTCGCCACTCCAGAACTTTTCGGCCCCATTGACCATCTGTTCTGCGAGTAATGTGGCCTGCCTACTGCCACTTCTTACCTAATCCAATCAGCCTTCCCATTTTCCAGTTTTGTTGGAGTCGGCTTTCAGTCGGACGGTCCGTGAATGGACCGTTTGTTACATACCGAGTTTTCAGCGTGCTTTAGAAAGCACGCCTTTGGTCCCGGCTGTCATTTGTCAGAAACTAGAAATCCAACACCAGCCTAGACAAGGGGTATCGTCAGGGCCGGCCTTAACCATCTAAGCGCCCCGGGCGAGTCATGCATTTAGTGTCCTTTCATATTTCAATATAATTAAGATAACTTATTTAGAAAAACTTTTATATCCAACCCCGATAGCTTTACCCCCACCTGTCATGTATTTTTACGATGTTGTCTAAAACACCATTCCCGACAACTAAGCCAAAATTCGCTTATTGACATTTTTTTTTATTGTTATAACTTTATAAGATTCGAATTTTGTTTTATTGAATTTTAATTTTTTTGGTATGCGTCATGCTTGGCGCAAATAAACGCTTTTTCTTTCTTCTTTCTTCTTATTTTCCCTATTTGTCATTTTTTGGCTTTTGTTCGGTGAGCTATAATTTAAATTTAGGAAAACTGCGTTCGCCACAGTCACTAGTATTGTTATATTTGTTAGCAGAATACGCAGCGATATCCAGGGATTCATTCTTGAAGATTGTGCTATTTAATAAAGTTTCAAGGTTTCGATAGGTGTTGCATGAATGTCTCCGAGATTGTGTTGCCGACCTAAAATTTCATCGCACAACAAATCACCATCAATATCTGATTTTTTTAGGTAGGTACTAAAATTACGCGCAGCGTCATGTACGACCCGGTGCCCTCCAGTTGCCGGCGCCCCGGACGGCCGCTGTGTCGCCCGGCTCTAAAGCCGCTACTGGTACCTACCGTATTTATCGTTGCCAGGCATCCGGATAAAGCCGGACACAGTCAGGCTTTTTAGTTGTGAGTCCGGCCAAATTAAATGGTGTCCGGCCTGCCCTGTCGGCTATTGTTAGGATTTTTTAATTTGAGCATTTTTTTTTACATTCTAAATTAAATATAAATAAAAAGCCTTGTATCACTTAAAAAAAAACGTGGTGTTATACTTAGGCGAAAAATTAAGGGTGTCATGCCATTTTACCCAAATGTCCGGCTAAACTGGCTGGTCTGTCCGGCTTTTCGGTTTGAAGACCTGGCAACCCTAACCGTATTACTCTTTTATTGGGTTGTGGAGGTCATGTAAGAACTCGCTCCGTGTAATATCCTGGTATTCGACTGCATATGTTTAGACTAGAAGCCAACCCCAACATCTGGGAATAGGCTATGCAGATTAGTTGACTTATTTGTCCCTCATCATCTTCCTGCCCTTATCCCATGTTACTTGAGGTCGACGCAACACGTTTTTTTTCTTCCACTCTGCCCTATCTGCCGTCAAACTATCACTTAGTCCCTTTTCTTTCATATCGCTCCCCCCTCTCCATCCATCCACATTATATAATATCGAGATAATTTAATTAATACAAAAAGCAATTACGAAAACGCACCAACACTAATCCTTAAACAGATTTTCAGCTAAGTATTTCCTCAATTCTACAAACTGAAGCAGTTACGCTGTTAACGAATTTGTTTGAAATGTCAAACAATAATCTTTTCAGCGCTTTTCTTTGATTTTGGAGGCGACCTTGTTTTTAAATCATTTCCTAAAGCGTTATCCATTGATCTATTGTTAGGTTGAGCCGTGCGACCTCGTTGAGAGTTTTTCTGGTAAACACAGACTTATTTACATACAAATGAGCTCAGTAATTCAGTCTGCAGTAATTTTCCTGTGGCGGAAAAGCCGGTAAGGGAAGCTAAGCTACCTTAAAGCCTCTTTTGAAACTGTAGAATTCACCATATCAATTTATCCAAGGCCACCTATGCTAAGGGTAGGTATAGTCGGCCCGGACATCCTAATAAATAAAATTCTTCCGTTACTGACTCACTGATTGAGTGACTGACAGACAACGCACAGCCGAAACTACTGGTCGTAGAAAGCTGAAATTTGGTTTGTAGGATTTCCTGAAATACCTACGGGAACGGGCAAAAAAACCGGATAAGCGCGTATGAATACGCGGGCTAACTAGGGAGCCGCTTATTACACTAGCTGGTCGATTCGGCCCTAACTCAGACCGGCGTTGGCAACGTGTGGGCAATTCCCCAAACTGCGGGGAATCTCAAGTTGATGGAGATTGGCAAGATGTAGGGAACATGCTGGGATTCTTAATATCGAATTTGTGGGGAATCAGTAGATTTTTTGTCCCCGAATTGAGGAATTTGACTTGCATTTTCGGGGAATTCGTTAAATTGGTGCTGGCAACACTGCTCCCTAGCGCCCTAAACGCTATTACACTGCCCGGTAGTAAGGAGTTAGGGAGCTAACTAGACCGGGCCGCTCCGGTCAACCTAATTAGGGACCCTAACTCTCTTACTGTTATTACACCACTTTAAATCAGGACTTCAGGAATCAGGGCCCTGAATACTGTGTAGTGTAATAAGCCCTTGAGTACTAGGGGTAACTACCCTTACAGCATGGAGTACAAGGTGGCAGAAAATAAGTTTTTGCTAGATTTGGTTACTGTTACGACTCAGAAAAAGTTTTTACACCTTAACGACTGAACAGGTCTGGATTAAACTTGCCATACAGGTAGTTTTTATCCTGGGAGAATGTTCCCTTGGGATTATATCAGAAATTCACGCAGGCGCAGCCGCTGGTAGAAGCTACTAGAATTTAATTCAGGGAGTTACACTTGATATTCAAACCTGGTACCCTTTCTCTCTCTCTTCCTAGTCTACACTAACATTATAAAGAGGAAAGATTTGTTTGTTTGTTTGAAATGAATAGGCTCCGAAACTACTGGACCGATTTGAAAAATTCTTTCAGCAATGGATAGCTACATTATCAGGGAGTAACATAGGTTATATTTTATCCCCGTACTCCCACGGGAACGGGAACTACGCGGGTGAAACCGCGTGACGTCCACTAGTTTAAAATAATCTGATCAACACCTGCGGGTCTAAAAAAGCCACTTTAGCAGAACCACTTTAGCAAAAGACCACTTTAGCAGAACCACCACTTTAGCAAGTGGTTTAGGCGTCTGCCTTGTGACCCGGTGGTCGTGGGTTCGATTCCCACGGGAAGAAACATACTTTTTAAAGTTGTTTCCAGTTTGGCTAGGACATTGCAGGCTTGAATCACCTGATTGTCTGATAAAAAGATGATTCCGTGCCTCGGAAGGCACGAATAAGCCGGTGGTCCCGGCCGCCAAAATGGCGGTCGTCAAATAAACCATGTCAAGAGGCCCTTGAGGCGGTTTAGAAACTCTGACACTAGGGTGTGTGGGGTCGTTAGACCTTACTGCCCACACGATATGAAGAAGAAGAAGCAGAATCATATTATTATCATAATATTAGCCACACAATAATCTGTCAAATTTCATTTTCATCTTTATCGCTGACGCATTAGGTTCAAGGTTGATTGGGAAAATTTTCCCCACACATCACGCTACCTGTCACTGTCAAATTTGACAGTGACGGGTAGCGTGATGTGCTTTCTGATTCTGCTAAAGGTGGCCGTTTTAGACCCCATGCTGAGTTTTTATCTATGACTTATCAAAAACTAGCATTCCAAAATCAAATTCGAATTAGAAAACGCATGTTTCCTCAAAAGCCTTGATCGTTGCCGATAAAACTTCGATAACCGATAGCCTCGCATAATTGATTATTCGGTGCTACACGTGCTATGACTAACCGTCACTCGAGGTGCACCGTGGAATAATTGATTTTACTACATCATGTAAATTTTTGAGCAAAAAACCTATTAAATTGCGAATTTCTAGAAAATCTTCAATCAATCAATTATAATATATAAAACTAGCTTCTGCCAGCTGCTTCGCCCGCGTTGTCTCTAGGGAACATACTCCCGGGATAAAAAGCAGCCTATGGCCTTTCTGAGGCTCTAGACTATCTGTGTACCAAATTTCATTTAAATCGGTTCAGTAGTTTTGGCGTGAAAGCGCGACAGACCGTCAGAAAGACAGAGTTACTTTCGGATTAATAATATTAGTAAGGATTCCTCCGTTACTGAGTGAGTGACTGACAGACAACGCACAGCCGAAATTACTGGTCGTATGGTAGGCGCAAGATAAACTTGCAATAAAGTACATTGACCTTTCCCTAATATCCCTTCGTAGATACCCAAACAATAAATTATGCAATATATTACCGTTTTTCATTACTAGAGAATGTAAAGGATCACGATAGAAGTCGATTCAGGACAGCTTCATGTCTTTTTAGGGTTCCGAACAAAAAAACGGAACCCTTATAGGAACACTCGGGTGTCTGTCTGTCCGTCTGTCACAGCCAGTTTTCTCCGAATCCACTGGACCGATCCTGTTGAAATTTGGTACACATATGGACTTCTGTGACCCAAACACGGACGCGTTACGTAAATTATTAAATTTTTAGTATGGCCAGTTTTGGAGGTCAAAATAGAAAATTTCAAAAAAAATATGTATCGTGTGTAAGAAATAAGAAGTGTTAATAAAATCAAAAAAATAAAATTCGTTCGGAACCCGACTCCGACTCGCACTTGGCCAGTTTTTTTTATAGAAAGCTGAATTTTGCCATTTGCCGGTTCCTTGGGAAGTGTAGGGGAGCACAAGGATTTCCCGAAATTCCTACGAGAACGGAAAAATACGGGATATGTGCGTACGAAATGGCGGGCACAAGCCAGTCTAGGATAAACAAAGTAGGAAAATATATTAGCAACATTGAAATTATTTTGTCATTAAATGTTTTATTAGTTAATAAAGCATAACAACAAGAATTAACTGGCTATTAATTAATCTTATGACCTTCTAGTTATTAACTTAGTATCCTTAGCAACTAACCTATTGAGTTTTCCTACCGGTATCTGTTAGTGTTATCATGTAAAATTGAAAAGTATATTAGCTTGTTGCCTTTGATCCCAAGTTAAAACTACAACATGATCCTTCTACACTCTAGAGTAGATACTCAGCCTTTTTACCCGACTGCGCCAGGAGGAGGGATATGTTTTTAGGGTTCCGTAGCTCAAAAGGAAAATACGGGAACGCGTAGAGGTATCGAGTTGAAATTAAAACCATACACTCAGTCTATGGCCCCTTGCAGCTGTAAAAAAAAATTCAGCGAAAAAATAAGATACGGTCGTTTATGCCGCAAAAAACGTATATTTAGACACTCTCCAGGGAATCAAAACGTATAGATAGGGTATTTCCCGTTGACCTAGAACTATAGAATTTGGCAAGTAATACCGTCTTATACTACAAGTATAGGGAGAAGTCTGAAAACTATACATTTGTACCTAAATCATAAAAAATACAGTCTTTATTTAAAGTAATTTGTAGCTACAAATTTGTACGGAACCCTCGGTGGGCGAGTCCAACTCGCACTTGGCCGGTTTTTTCTTATAGGTCATCGGTTGTACAATTTAGCGGGGTGACAGTTCCCATAAATATACAACGCTTAACTATGGGAGCAAATCTGAAATAAGAAAAAATTAAAACAGCGAATCAGGGCCCCAAGTCTGCTATTACAATAGTGTCAGAATGGTCTCATAATGATTTCATAATGGTCGATTTTGACAAGTTATGCCAGATTTCTTTTATATATGTTTTTAAATATTATTTATTAAGTTGTCATTATGTACGAGATTACCATTTTATGCCATTTCTTTCAATGGAGTGTCAGTGGTTGACCATTGGAAAGTAATAATGACGCTTTTATATTAGTGGATTACCAAATTTGTCAAAATCGACCATTATGAAATCATTATGAGACCATTCTGACACTATTGTAATAGCAAACTTGGGGCCCAGCTCATTTGAAGTAAATGTTTATTGCTCACATAACTGTTTGTTTATATTTTACGAGTACAGGTATAACATTAGGTTTACTAATGATAAGCATAAAATATATTGGCACAATTTACATTGGCATAACGAAATTCAGCATAATGATCATTACGCATGATATTATTAGGCATAATGTACTGCCGTAATGCTTGTTGCCATAAATACTGCTAGCATAATAATAATGAAGCATTATTTTATAAAGCATAATGTTATAAACGCAAATGTTTTATAAAAAAATCGGGGTGCCCCAAGTCCAGTGCTCGCTTCGCTCGCTCTTGCATAACTCCAACTTATGCCAAACATATTAGACTAAATGATAGTTATGCTAACCATTGCATTATACCAAAGCATTATTCTGCAGCAGTATTATAATGCTAATAAAACTGGCCAAGTGCGAGTCGGACTCGCGTGCAAAGGGTTCCGAACGAATTTAATTTTTTTACATGTTATTTTAAAACTACAGACTTCTAATAGGTTTTCCTGTAATCTTTAGGTAACGATCTATTATCTCCATTTTTTTTCAAAATTTTAGGCTCAGTAGTTTCGGAGATAAGGGGGGGAATGGTCATTTTTCATCTAATTTCTTAAATAACTTCAAAACCATTTATTTTAAAATTTTGAAAAAATATAATTGAAACCCTCACAGTAAGTCCTTTAATTTGATATGTCACACGATATTTTTCAAAAAACTTTATTTTTTATTTTTCTAGTTTGACCCCCAAAAGTGACCCCCATACTAAAAATTTAGTCATTTACGTAACGCGTCCGTGTTTGGGTCATAGAAGTCCATATGTGTACCAAATCTCAACAGAATCGGTCCAGTGGATCCGGAGAAAACTGGCTGTGACAGACGGACAGACAGATACACAGACAGACAGACACCCGAGTGATCCTATAAGGGTTCCTTTTTTTTCGGAACCCTAAAAATTATGCGAAAACGTTATGCCAAACTATATTACGCCTTAAAATTTACATAACATTACGAGTAGAAGAACCAAGCTTTCATCCGATTTAGAAAACCACACACAAAACAAATTCCTCACCAAGTCCAACCACAAAAATTCAACGCATTTACTCTAGGAAAATGAGACCAGCGGGTCTAAAATGGCCACTTTAGCAGAATCATATTAGAATCATAACATTAATCACACAACACTGTCAAATTTCATTTTCATCTTTATCGCAAACGCATTAGGTTCAAGGTTGATTGGGAAAATTTGACAGTGATGGGTAGCGTGATGTGCTTTCTGATTCTGCTAAAGTGGCCTTTTTAGACACGGAGACATCCTTTAAGGAAAAATATTGAACGTCAAGGAAAAGTTGAAAAGAAAAAAGCTGTAACCGTAATAATGTCTGTTTTTACTAGAGGTCAACGCCATGTTGAGGAAAACCACATCTGTAACGATCTTCGATGTCACGATGTCTAGACCGGCGGTTAGTAACGAAATCTGAGGGAAGTCACGCTCTGTATTGTGGTGACAATTACCTCATTAAGAATGAGCAGTTTTTTGAGCCTGAATTCGGAAATGACTTTAAATTATTTGCCTGCAGAAGTTGTCTTACGATAGCTCACTTACGACAACTCATAGTCCTTCAAGTTATAATATACCTTTTATATCCTTACTATATTAGCGCGTTCAAGTAAACAAACAAACAAATTCTTCTGCTTTATATATTAGTACTAGTTGACCCGCGCAACTTCGTTTGCGTCACAATTTTCACTACTGCCCCGCTCCTGTTGGTCTTAGCGTGATGATATGTAGCCTATAGCCTTCCTCGATAAATGGGCTATCTAACACTGAAAGAATTATCCAAATCGGACCAGTAGTTCCTGAGATTAGCGCGTTCAAGCAAACAAACAAACAAACTCTTCAGCTTTATATATTAGTATAGATATAGATAAATAAATTGTCAGAAATCATTAAAGAAAATTTTCCTTCCACCATAACCCCTTCTTTCCTTTTTTTCATGAGAGTCGGCAGAAACTATACGTCACATACAGAAAGACTATTTCCAAACAGAACCTTGGTTTCTTAAAACACGGACTGCTTAAAAATAAGCGTGTTTATTTAATTAACTAAATAATAAATTCTATTACACAAAACAATTAGGAACGGCCTAGTTGTTTTGTATTAAATAATCTGCTAAACTGAAATGATTTGGAAACCTATTACACATTTAATTACTTGTTTATGTCACTCCTAGTTAGCTAATGCAATTAACACCTAGATTTTGGAAGAATTAGCGTCTAAAAAATAAAAGGCCCGTTTTGACAGCAAGATACATACAACATTGCTTTACTAGTAAGTATGAAAGAGACATAAAAATAAATCTCTTTCGCACTTAGTGGTAAAGCAATCTTCTATCCCTGTCTACTCAGCTCTCAAATCGGACTTCTTAGATTTTGGTGATTTTAGTCTAGTATTACTGGTGAGCAAACAGGCCGAAGTCTTAGGATACTTCGATGCTCCACTAGCTGTTTGGTCACACCACGGTTTGGTCTTCATAGGCAAGTTGAAAACCGAACCACACCAAAGGCGTTTCGTAGTAGAAATTAGAATAGAATAGAATACTCTTTATTATGTACACCATATAAGTTACAGAAAAGATAGATGAGAAACATTACATAGGGTGACACAATGGGCGGCCTTATCGCTAAAAGCGATCTTTTCAAGACAACCTTTGGATGGATTCTAAAGAGAAAAAGGAGATACAGTACTGTAGGTAGTAAATTAGTACGGTAATAGAGACCTACTAGAGGTATGCAAGGATCACCGTGTGTTTTTTAGTCAGAAAAGACAGACGGACCCTTTGCTTACCTGCAATCCCTAGGACAGTTTGATCCCTACGAGATTTTCACACGACAAGAAAATACATGTTTTGATAGTGTTACTTATTTATTTAAGGATTACCAACGAGTAAGTACACTACAAAAACTTCTGCAAAATACAAGCTTATTACACAATACGTTTTCGTGTAATGCACACACAATAACAGGTAACCACAACTTACACATTAATGAGTCTACATGCTCCGACTGAATATTAATATAACATAACTTTTAAATAAAATAAAACCAAAATATAAGCGATTGACATACTAATTTCAAGATTATAATGACATATTTACAAAATAATTAAAACAAAATACAAGTTTATTTGATACGAATAAATGATATTAATTTACAATGTCGGTAAAAATTAAGTTAAAATGTCAATTTAAGAATGTATCCATGTCAATTTTTAAAATGATAACCTATATCAAAACATTAAATTTAAAAATGGATTAAAAATTATAAATTACACCGTTTTTACAGCACAATAATCGATCGATATCATTAATTGACTTTGATCGATGCCAGTCGATTGATGTGGTACCCTGCGACTTCTTAGAAGACAGCATATTGGTTAGGTTTTTTTTTTTTTTTACTATTTATTTGCTCGCGTTTGACCACTATCTCACCTGATGGTAAGCGATGATGTGGTCGAAGATGGAGCACGCTTGCCTAGAAGTAACCTATTCACTCTTGACTTAAATACTCCCAGGTTATAGCTATCAGGAAACACAGACTCCGGCAGGGAATTCCACTCCTTAGCTGCACGCACTATGAATGTGTTCCCAAAACGTTTTGTGCGCGTGGGTGGGATGTCCACCATGTACCGGTGGCGCATCGCCGTTCGTCTTGTGGTCCGATGATGGAACGGGCTGGGCGGAAACAAATTATGCAATTCCGTCGCACATTCCCCAAAATGCAACCGGTAGAAAACCGACAGGCTAGCAACTCGTCGTCGATGCTCAAGACTTTGGAGCTTAGTCGCGACGAGCCTATCATCGCCGATGATCCTCTTGGCTCGTTTCTCAATTGACTCAAGGGCATCAAGCTGGTATCTGGCAGATCCGTCCCAAAGATGAGAGCAGTACTCCATACATGATCGAACTTGCGCTTGATAGAGTTTGAGCAGCTGTTCCGGCGTAAAGTACCGTCTCACCTTTGCTAAGATCCCCAACTTCTTTGCAGCCACTTGAGCTTTTGCCTCTATGAAAGGGCCAAAATTGAGGGTAGATGTTAATGTAACCCCAAGAAGCTCAAGTTGGTCGGTTATCGGCACGGTTGCACCTCGGAAAGATGGAGCTGGGTGGAATTGGCTCCGTTTAGCGGAAAATAGACACGCTTGGGTCTTAGCAGCATTGAACTTGACCAGATTGGTTTCGCCCCATTCTGAGACAGCCTGTAAGGACACGTTCAAGCGCTCAACCATAGCCTCCCGGAGAGACCGGATCTGCGACCCATCAGCTCGTGCGTCGGACACGTATCTCTCAGCAACAGTGCTGTCGTCTGCATACCCAAAAGTACCGGGTTTAAGCAGATCATTAATATGCAGCAAGAACAGTGTTGCCGAAAGCACCGACCCCTGAGGAACCCCGGCATTAATATCCAGTAGTCCAGACGAGCAGCCATCAATGACCACTCGTATAGACCGATCCCTCAGGAAATCCGCGATCCAATCACACAATCCGGCGGGCAGACCGAAGGAAGGAAGCTTACTAATAAGGCTATCGTGCCAGACCCTGTCGAAGGCCTTCGAGATGTCAAGGGAGACCGCTAGTGCCTCCCCGTGCTTCTCTATGGCCTCACTCCAGATGTGAATGGCATACGCAAGAAGATCCCCAGTAGACCGATTTCGGCGGAATCCGTATTGTCGGTCACTAAGGACATCATTTGCTTCTAGGTATGCCAGGAGCTTATGATTCAGTACGCGTTCCATACTCTTACAGAGTATGGACGTTACTGAGATAGGTATATACCCTGACGGAGTTAGTTTAAAACCTCATAGATATCGTGACCCTATAACAACGCTTCCAAGCAATAAAGTCATAACGAGTACTTTAAGTGTGTTAGACCACAATTTTCAACAGAATATACCTTGATTCCGTGTAACCAACTCACCACAGACGTACCATGTAACCACAATCTACAAACGTGTAGTCATACTCGTCGTACCTAGTTATACTCGTCAATGAGGGCTATCGCGTTTGAATTCACCACTAGAGGCGCTAGTGTAGCGTGAGGTCGTTGTAATGCCAAATTTTATTGTTGGTTGGCTTTTGACTCGAGTTTACTAACTTATTTATTTCGATTTTTGTGAATATTTTACTGACTATAGCAGATAAGTTACGTTTCTACCGACCACTGCATTGAACTTTCTTTTTTTGTTGGAAATATGCGTATTATTTCCTTCTTTTTTCCATAGTGATGAGTCCACGTAACACTGCGACACTATTTATGTTGTATTAAATCGCACGTTTACGGCATCATACATATTTTTTCTTCTAACTTTGTTCACATGCGCGTAATAATAACTTTAATGCCATGATTAAGGACGATATTCGACGGTGGCGCCAACTGGTGAGTACAAAAAAGGTAGCCCTCGTTACAAGATGAAGACGATCTTGAATAATAGTTATGGGTCATGGAACTTGCAAGTCGGTAATTAGGTAATCAGTAAGAAACCCAGGCAAGTTGCATGTTTGGGTTTCTTTGGGAAGCAATACAGCCAATTTTGTTTGATTTTTAATCTCACACGATTTTCCTTAGGACATAACAGTGGCAGAATTGCCGACATTGTATTGGTAGAATTTTAAACAATGGCAGAAATCGTCAATAGCAGAAGTACATACTTAGGTAAAATTTTCGACAATGGCATACCTATAATGCCGATATGGGCAGAATTTCCGACAGTTGTAGAATTGCCGACGACGCCAGAATTTTCGGCACTGGTAATGCCAGAATTTTCGACTCTTGCTGAATTGTCGACATTGCCAGAACTGGCAACATCAGCAACTTTAGAATGGTACTTAGTGTTATTTTAGCAATTGTGGATTTTTACTCAAATAAAATTTTATAAATACCTACGCAGCAGTTTTAAGAATTCGCCAAATCTTCCTATTGTCCTTTATCCACGGCTGTCACAGTCACTTCAGCAAATATGGCTTCGCAATATTGATTTATAGTTAATACAAAGAAGCGATAAAAGTGCTAAGTGCTAGCGTAATCGATTAACATCGACGCCGCCATTACGTGATATACTGATATATTACGAGTTGCTTTGTAAAAAATGGTTCCACTCCGATTGGTCGATAAGTTATTTATTGTTCACGATTTGGCAGCATATAAACCGTGACTGGTTTGATCGTAACTTTGTAAAATTAAAACTAAGTACCTTTTGTATTTTTTTGGAAAAATCGTATAGAGTTCTTATCAGAAGAATATACAAGAAGAATGTACACATAGTATACATCCTTCTTATTCAGTTTGTGAAAATCGGTCCAATATTGGAGGAGGAAGCAGGCGATTGCCAAACCTTCAATTATAACTTTTTACATACAAAGTCTGGATCGCCCGCATTTCCTCTTAAAGAGCCTCTAATTTCATACATCATTACAAAACAAGAGGCAGTAACTCCTGCTTACCCAACTGCCTGATCCTTTACGCTCAAAAGCATTACAAAAAAAGAAAAAAAAATCTTTCGATGGTTCAAAACTCTTACCTTAACATCAATAAGCCTGACAGCGAAGGCGGCAGCTTCAGGGGCGGTGAGGCTGAGCTGGCAGCTGGCGCGGGCGCTGGAGGGGGGCCGCACCAGCGCGAGCGCAAGCGCAGCCCCCGCGCCGCTGTTGCTGCCCAACTCTAGCTTCTCTGTGCGCCCGCATAGCAGGCTAGAACACAGCCCTGGAAAGATAGAGAACAGATTTTACATAAGCGTCGCAGAATTTTAATACGAGTAGGGAAAATCCAAAAAGATATCACAAATTTAAGGGCCTGCAATGAGATGGCGGTGGCTATGGCTAAATATGATTTTTTAATTTAAGTGGTTTAAATTAGACGATTGGTTTCTAAGTAAGGTGGTTTGTTTAGTTTCACTAATTTCCCTTAGGAGTTCACTTTTTTTTTGCTGTGTGAGTTTACCATCGTGGTGAAAGGATTAGTCAGCTAGACTCTGCGTTACCGAGTGCTAGCTGTCCAGGGTGCGCCGGGCATTTCGAATCGCAGTACGATTTATGTTAACGCCGCTCGGGGAGGCTCCTTTCTTGCACCCTGGACGTGAACTGCAGTAGCCAATATGGAGGGCGTTCAATCGTTTGCGCACCCGAGTAGGCCGTTGCAAATAAAACTTGGCAAAATGGGGTTTCATTGATACGCTTGAAGCTGAGTGTGAGTGCGGAGCCCCCGTTCAAAATATGACTCACTTGTTGGAATGTCCCAAGAGCTCTTACACCTGCACCATTGAGGACCTGATGAACGCAACTGATGCCGCTGTGAACGTGGCCACCTACTTGGCAAAAAATATTTAAGGTTCACCATCAACTCGAAAGGAAGAGAAGGAGTTCACTGTAAAACTAGGGTTTATTCTACTCCTAACGGAAAAGATACTAGGTAAGTTGCAAATCGTATAAGAAAATGATATAGACAGTTCTTCAAATAAAGATGTTAGCAGTATTTTGTACAGCTGCACAAAACAATTAAGAATGTACTGACACCAGTAAATGTAATTAAAAGCGCAGACAGAACGAAAATAAACTGTTGTTATTGTACGAAGAGGGACAGCTTTTGTTGCACACTTGAGAGCGTTTACAGTACTAAGTACTACTCATGGTATTTTATGGAAATGAATTCAAGCCATCATGACGCGGCAGTAAGGCGGGAGGGTCCTCTTTGAAATCGACACATGACGTTCGACGTCAATTGAGCTAGAGTAGGCGCCAGATAAATGTGCAATAACGGTAATTGACCCATAAACATCTAGTGAGTGTCTAAATATCAAAAACAGAAATAAAGACAAAGAGCTGTCCTGAATCGACTTCTATCGTGATCCTTTACGTTCTCTAGTTATGAAAAACGGTTCATAATTTGTTGTTCGGGGATCTACGGGAGAGGTCAATGTACTTTATTGTAAGTTTATCTGGAGCCTACCATAATTTCGTATACCAGCGATTTGATAGCTGCCAGGACCTGACACCTCAGTGCTGCCACCTGGTGTACGTCTTTTCAAAAAAGCCTCACTGCGTCTACTGAAAAGAAAGGGTCGACGTCTGAGCAGCATCAGCATTAATATATTCAGCCAATTTCAGCCAACTACCGACCGACTCCTTTATCGTAATATTAACATACAGATTAGGAACATGGACTATGAGCATAAACTGTTTATTTTATTGCAAATTTGCAAGCCAAATGAATATTTGTAGTTATAGCTACTATGGGAATATGAGCAATCAGGGTTTGGCAAGGGAACAAGACGGTGTCTTCAAATAATTATGTTTAGAATCATAGTAAATGAAGATGAAGAAAATATTATTAGTATGTTTGTGAAGGGATGTTTGAATAATCAGGCAGAAAAGGCAAGCTAGCTATAAATCAGAGGGGATGCGGACATGTCTCGTATTTTTAAGAGGAAATTCGAGGTTTGGCTTGGTTTGGTTTCCTCCTCCAATAATGGACCGATTTAAAAGATATTTCACAAACTAACTGAATAAATAGGATGTATACTGTGTCCGTATGTTTTTCTTTTTTTGATTAATTGTTGCCAGATTTGTACACTAGGGCTCTGTTGACAGCGGTTTATCGGACAATTTTGAGCATGTTTTGAGGGTTGGCTCTCGCCTGTTTCCTCCTCCAATATTGGACCGATTTAAAAGATATTTCACAAACTGAATAAGAAGGTATATACTGTGTCCATATGTTTCCTTTTTCATTAATAGTTTGCCAGATTTTGAGAAGACTCTGTTGACAGCGGTTTATCGGACAATTTTGAGCATGTTTTGAGGGTTCCAGTGCTTATGCGGTTAACATATCATCAAAAAAGAAACCATAGGGACACAGTTTATATCCTTCTTATTAAGTTTATGAAATATCTTTTAAATCGGTCCAATTTTGGAGGATGAAAGAGTCGAGAGCCAAACCTCGAATTATGACTTTTTACATACAAAGTCTCTCCGCCCGGGTTTTCTCTTAAGGCTGCGAAAAATGTTTAAAAACAGCGTGCAGATGAAGCAACTTTTCGTCGGCACTAACAGAGAAATTACATCTGAATAAATTAGGGAGTAATCTACATGATATGATACGTAACTTGGTTTAGCCAGAATTTATGTATCGGTATCACATAATAAGAAAAAAAAACACGAAATCACCTCCAAATAGTTGAGATGAAATCATTTTACTCCTTCATTTTTTATCTAGTCTTAAAAAAAAAATATCTACCGCTTTAGAATACAAATGAAAATAATTTGGTTTTTTTAATTTTTTTAAATATGTGTAATTTTTTTATAGTAAATTAAAAATGCGGGTAACAGAGTGGCGCGTAGAGGAGTAGTCAGCTCCGTTTGTATGCACAAGGTCATTGGCATGTATACAAGCCTTAAAGAGCGTTCGCATCGCAGTCCCAAACTGACAAAAACACGTCAAAGTTCCCTACATTTGAACAAGTTAGTATTTGATATTGACTGTCGCAGAAATTATATTGTGTACTTTCAGGTATGAGAATTGACTATCAGGTTTATCTCACGATTTGTGATATAATGGTTGAATCATTAGACCATCACAGGCAGTAGTTTCATTAAAAGATAATTTGTGGTAACAAAACACATGTTGAAATTGCCATAAATAAAACCTATATATACGCAGAGGCTTCACAGAGGTGGGACCGGACATAACAAATATTACATAACCGATCAAACCACCGGATTCTGTCAAATAGTGTTGTTTGTACCGATATCGACGTATACCTAGTCGCCTGCGCATGATTGTATAGATGTCGTCACGGCGCCAATTGGTTTTACACGTATTTTAAAATTTGTTTGTTTACTTATGCTCACATTATTATATACACCGTGTTGCAGACGATACACAACTTCGACCTGATGTTCAGAACATGGAAAGAAGCATTTTTCATTATGGACACATTAATCAATTCTTACTTTTCGTAAATTTTCATACAAACTAAATACTACTAAATTCTACTTAACGTAAATCACCCGATATGCATGCCTCTTTATCTGAATTGGTAACGAAAAACAAATGAATTTCAAATAGCACTTGTCACATTGACCACATTAAGACCCTTTCATTCTGAATAGCTCAATTAAAATGAAATTACAAATATCTTTGTTACGAAGCCTTTTTAAGTGCTACTTCCTCTGTTGGATTTGATTTGTTAAAGCTATAGAAGCGTTTGCTAAAGTGTATGGATAACGTGAAGAACGCGGTTTATACCTTTGACTATTACTAAGCAAAAATAAGTATTAATTAAGTATTTCGTTTACATATTTATCTTGTTAATTTGAGTATTTATTATAAATTGATAGTGTATGTATAGTTTGTGTATGTATATTATTGTTCATTTTAATTGTATTTGAATAATTTCAATCGCTTTTGATTCTTCATATTGCACCTACCACTATTCTCTGCATCACCCAAACGTTGACTGGTAGAGGTAGAGAATGCCTATGGCATTAAGTCCGCTTATGTACATTTGTGTGCTGAAGTGTTAAATAAATAAATAAATAAAATATAAGAATTAAACACGAGAGAACAACAACCTAGATCTTATATACTTTCAGAAACTGTCAGAATCTTGAGATAAAATTGTGTAAATAAAACTTACAAACTCAACAGTATTTACCTAATCTCACAATCTGCAATTCAATTACTTAGGTAAAAACCCAAGGAAATCAAAACAACCTTAATTCCGCATTTAATTAAAGCGAAAGCATATTATATATTTTCCATGAAACATTTATTTATTTATTATTTTGTTAGCCCATACTTTATTTATTTATTATTTTGTCAGCCCATACTGCCTCACAGCTAGGTAAAAGCGCTTCATTCTTATCTCTTCAATTTGCAAACTGACCCAATCCCGCATAATCCAGTCATCTTTTTTTTAAGGATGGGAAATCATCAAATGTCTCCTCCCGCTCTGGCTGAAGCAGAAGGGTGGGTCAGACTCTTACTGACTAAAACCCCTCCGTGTTCCTCTTAATGCCCTTTGCGTTCCAGGACCGCGGTGACTCTTTCGATCAAATTCCGCAACCCCGACAGGCACTGGCCCTAGCGGGGCCCGTCTTCTATGCTGAGGCGCGCGTGGAACACAGTGCGCCGTCGACCCAGGCCTGGTTCTGATCGGACGGCGAGCTACCCAATGCTCGTCGTCCGCAGGCTCGCGCTTACGGTGGCCGGGGCGTCTTCTTCTGTTGCGGCAGCTGAAGCATGAGGTTTCCCACTCTCTCACGCGTTCGGCCTCCTCCTTCGCTAGCATTACTGCTTCGCAGAAATAGGTGACCGTTTCCCATGCCACCTCGCTCCGGACCATGGATTGAACCAGGGCCGGGCGCGAGAAGTCGCCGCCGCCGATCGCCTCGAAATCTAGTTGCTCTGCAGTGCGATTCTGTAAACATGTCGAAATGAAGGCTTGGGTGAAGTAATTAAGATAGAATTATCTATAGCTTACTTCGTGATTGATCACTTCACCCAATGACCCTTGCCTTGACTTCGACATGTTTACAGAATCCAGTGGCTGGCAATCTTCGGCAGGTAATCCACTGCGTCCTTTTCATTTTTTTGGGAACAATTCAAATGTCAATTTTGTCTTACAATCATATACCATTTGACATACACTGCCTACCCAGTACCCAGTTTTAACAAATTCATCATTCACATTTCATCTTTAAATTTTCTCAGGCCAAACTCAAAAATTTTTTTAATTTTCAAGGGCGGTCAGTCCCAAGAGATAATGCTAGTTGCACGTTCTACAGCGTAATACGTAATCTTTATGAAGAAGAACAGAAGAACGTGCAAGAAACTCTCATCTCACACACGAGCCATGATAGAAAACCGCCTTTAGAATCTATATATACTAACACTAGCTGACCCGCGAACTTCGTCTGCGTCACAATTTTTATTACTGCTCCGCTTCTTTTGGTCTTAGCGTGATGATATATAGCCTATAGCCTTCCTCGATAAATGGGCTACCCAACACTGAAAGAATTTTTCAAATCGGACCAGTATTTCCTGAGATTAGCGCGTTCAAACAAACAAGCAAACAAACTCTTCAGCTTTATATATTAGTATAGAAGTATAGATTAGTATATTAGTATTAGTATAGATATAAAGCTGAAGAGTTTGTTTGCTTGCTTTAACGCGTTAATCTCAGGGACTACTGGTTCGATTTGAAAAATATTTCAACGTTAGGTAGCCCATTTATCGAGGAAGGCTACATCATCACGCGAAGACCAATAGGAGCGGAGCAGACGAAGTTGTGCGGGTCAACTAGTGCTTAATATGGCCACATCGCCCAACCAGCAATGTAGACTAAATACATGCTCTGTGGATGCCCCTTAAAGAAAATACAGCTGGCCAGACTTAAATAAAACCCATTTAAAATGCCTGACTATTCCTAGCCTCATCAGTAAACATTAAATTAAACACCTTTAAATTCTTTAATGGATTTAAGTAGCTGCCAAAAATAGCCTTCCATACGTCCGTTTGTTAATCGTTTTGCTCATTATCTCCTAGATAACAGGTTTTTCTAGAACATGTTCGTGTTGTTCTAATCATATTTAGGTATGTTATGTAATGTCAAACTTTAAAATAGGATGTTTTTTGTGTGTCTAGTTTCTAGTCTGACGTGTTTTTCCAGTAGACATGGAAATTAGTCTCCAGGCCGCAGGAAATTATACTGCTATTTGAATTATTTTATCTCAACATTTTTTTGTGATAAAACTATAACTCATGCATATTTCCAGATAATCATCATCATCATAACAGCCAAAAGACGTCCACTGCTGGGCATAGGCCTCCCCTAAAAGGGGGGAGGTTTGCCATAATCGCCACGCTTGGCATGCGGCTTGGCGATCGCAGTGTATGGTGTTGCATTTTACAGAGAACGCTGCTGCCCCTTCTCTGGTGAGACCCTTTGTCGCCTCTTACGACACTCACGGGAAGTGATGGGATGGTATTATTCTTTTACGGCACCATACGGCGATAATACAAACTTATGATTATTTATGACTTAGTTAGTACAAGCTGGATAGCAAGGAAGGGGAACCGCGTATAGGCATATAAGCGTGAAATTAAATACCTACTTTTTTAAAGTGAACATTTATATCTCAAGTTTCACTACTTGATTAAATTCAGTTAAGCCACAACTGAATCGAATAGTGGAATTTATTCAACATGTTTTATATTCCGAATAGATAAATTTATTCGCTAGGACGAGGACGTTCAAAAACCTTTTACAGGTATTATGTTATGAAAAGATCGCAATTAAAGCATGAAAATAACTTAGTTATCGTTGTCACCTATTCAGAAAACAATAGACAGGATATAATATATGCCGCCGACATTGAAAATAATAGATTTTTCGGAGATCACAGTGATATTCTTTAAAACGCCTGTAAGCCTTTGAAGGGGAGCTTTCAAAGGCCTAGAGGCGTTTTAAAGAATATTCACCCGTGACCCCATACTCAGTACGTTGTCGGATATATACGATTCACCGAAGAAGATATCCATTTTTAGGGTTCCGTAAAAAAAGGAACCCTTATAGGATCACTCGGGTGTCTGTCTGTCTGTTTGTCTGTCTGTATGTCTGTCTGTCCGTCTGTCACAGCCAGTTTTCTCCGGATCCACTGGACCGATTATGTTGAAATTTGGTACATATATGGACTTACATGACCCAAACACGGACGCGTTACGTAAATTATTAATTTTTTAGTATGGGTGTCACTTTTGGGGGTCAAACTAGAAAATTTAAAAAAAAAGTATTTTGAACAATATTGTGCGAATTTTAAAATAAATGGTTTTGAAGTTATTCAAGAAATTAGACGAAAAATGACCATTCCCCCCTTATCTCGGAAACTACTCAGCCTAAAATTTTGAAAAAAAATGAAGATAATAGATCTTTACCTAAAAGTTACAGGAAAACTGCTAATATTGGAAGTCTGTAGTGTTAAAATAACATGTTAAAAAAATAAAATTCGTTCGGAACCCTTTGCACGCGAGTCCGACTCGCACTTGGTCAGTTTTTGTTTTGTAGTGTTTTGTTTGGAAATCGGTTACATTTTTTGTAAAAAGTTTTTTATTTTTCACTTTTAAGTGGTGACACTTGGACAAGTGTTCGTCTACGCAGAAATTGAAATAAACAAAAATGCTCATAAAATAAAAACTTCTGAACCAAACTGAATCTAATTTTTACGGGACCTAATGGCAAGTATACCGCACAGAACTAAAAAAGAATCACAGAAATTGGATCAGAATCCTCGGAGTAATCGGTGTACATACATAAAAAAAGCCACTGAATTGAGAACCTCCTCCTTTTTTGGAAGTCGGTTGCAAAACAGTACTGTCTGCGTTTTAAACGCGATAGCGCGCGTCATCAACGCGTCGCGCGTCGTCGACGCATTCAAAAAACGCCGTGTGCAAAGGCCCTTACGTATTTTGGTAGATGATGAATTAAGTCTTGTTTTTAAATATAAAAAAAACATTAATCGCCTATTAGGGCAGGTGTTTGCAAAAGAAACAATGAAGAAACACAACGGGCAATAAATAACAATTTATTATTCAATTTTCGAGCTAATGTTGTCGCTTCAGATTTAACGAGCCATTAGACAATCTTCAACTGGTTTTTTACAACGGTTAGTGCTCATAAGTAAACTAGAATCCAACAAATTATTAATGCGACAGTAACTCTGTTTATCTATTCTGTACCTGTTAATCTCTTGACGGCTAAACTAATTTGCATGAAATTTGGCACACGGGTACATCATGCCCTGGAATAGGACATATATTAATTTTAATCCCGGGAGTATATTCACCTGGTATACGTTCCGAATTTCACGGGGGTTAAGTCGCTGGCAGAAGTTTGAAGGTGATTTTTTTATTAAGGAATGGGTTTGCTCTTGACCACAATCACGCCTGATGGACAGCGATGGATGAGGTCTATGATGGAGCGAGCGTGCCCAGAAGATGCCTGTTCACTCTTGCTTTGAAGGCAGGAGAGATTTTAAAGATTCTTCAAACGGAATCAGTGAATTAGGAAAGGAACCCGAAAAAATATGAATACGAAATTTAATTTTATTTTCACAAAAATTGCGCAAAGCAACTTATTAACAATGGAGTTAAAAATAACCTTGAGGTGTTCGTGAAAATTCGAGAAATAAATAATAAACAATATCCTTTTCAGAAGGTCCGTCATTTTCGTCCGTCGTTAGAAAAGTGTGACGACAAAATGACGTCCATTTGGTTACACAACACACTTTGGACGCTTACCGGATGAAAGAACAAAAAAATATGGGCATTGGCTGGCACGCAATCAACTAAACTGTACGTAATTCCTTAAATAAACAAGAATGGGAACTATATTTTCTATCACCAAAATTTATATTTGTCATCAAGTTGTATCACCTAATAAATAGATCTATCGCCACGAAATATTTTCGTTCTCAGATAAACAAAAATTGTTCCCAGGTATGAATTATCAAATTAATGTTAATATATGTGTAAAATAAGAGAGATTTGTTACTTAAATAATAGCTCTGTGCTCAGAATGGTAGATCTGTCACCAAATAAATCGATTATCGATCCCTGACTGCGACTCCTTTTTATCGGGATTTTTATAGCCGGGACACCCCGACTATAAAAATCCCGACAGGTTAGGTTAGAAGGGGATGGCGGGGTCGAGTGAGCGAGCGAAGCGAGCGAATAGACCCCGCCATCCCCTTCGTGGTTATTTTTTTATAAACCATATGCGTTTATAACATTATGCTAGACTCCACCATCGTTTCAACCAAAAGGTTGAAACGATGATGATAACAACCCTAAATTTGGTACTAGACCCTATATCTCCATGATTTTAGGTGATTTATTGTGGAATTGATTTTATATTGTTTGGTGACTACATTTTGGTGACAGATCTACTATTTGGAGGACAAACCCTATTATTTAAGAAACACAAAACTAATTAAATTGGTGATAGCTTAAATGATACCCAACAAGAATTAACTCTGTTTCACCTTTAAAATAATTATTAGCTACAAATTGCACCACTCAATAGGCCGAATGTATTAGAATTACGTACCCGAAGAGAAACCAACGGAATCAACAGGATTCCGTTCCGACTGAGCCTCCGCTGTCAGTCCAGGTCGAGAGGCTTTTGGGACCGGGACCGTGGATTCCACCTATATTATTTTTGAGTAGTACTTTGGGACCACAGGAAAAATCCCGGACTCGGTCCCGAAAGCCCCTCGACTCGTCAATCCGTCCAGTCCGTCCAGTTTTTGTGGGGCTGTCTTTTGTAAAACTTGACGTTCAAAAATTGCTGGCTTCAGCCTAATTTGAATAAACGACTTTTGATTTTCGAGTCCGTCCTCACGTCTGTGTGTCAGTGGGCTGTATGACATTAGCCATAATAATAGACAGTTTTCACACAGAGAGAGTTTATTTGTATTGCCGGTATAACGAAAATAAAATCGAAAATAACACTTTTCTTGAAGGGGCCATAATTATATGAAACGTGACTTTCATTTATGGCACGCTACACTTCGTATGCGACCCGCACTTGGCTGGTTTTAGGTCAGATTTTCTAGCCGAATACCTTCACTGAACTCTTCAGTGTTTACAAACGAACCATATTAATCATTCAGCTATCAAGTACATAAAATGCCCATCTGGAGAAAAGACTTATCACCCATAAATATTGATAGGTACCCGCTGTAAAGGTCTCATCATGCCAAGCCTACGCGCTGCGGTTCTATTTATAGAGCAGTCTAGAGTACCCGCCTTGCGTAAGACATACCTATACACAGCAGAAAGCCGCTTCTAACTACAAACACGTCTCCGACACACTGTCTGCATTGCAAGAAATCGATACTGGATAACTGCAACCTTGTTTTCACATAAAGAAGTTGGTGGTACAAATCGAGCGTTTGTTTTTGCTGCTTGAAATAGTATAGCACGCATGATTTTGGTATGAGGTTTTGTACGAGATAACTTCGACAAAAACGATGGCTAAATTGTAGTGATCCAACTGATCTAATCTAATCAGGACCTCTTTAGAGCCTCACAGCCAGCTTGATTATGTAGCCAAACGACAGAAAGACTGGTAGCGTGATTTCCTACCCAGGGTGTGCCGGACCTACAAGTATCGTAAAAGTTAAATACATCAAGCATAAGATAAGTCTCTAACATTCCAGGAACTACAGTTTATCGGACCAAAAGCCATACAGTTGTCAAGACGCAACAAGCTTTCCCAAAGACCCGGTACTACTAACTTTGTCGTTCACTTTAGTAGGTTCTGCTAAGTGACTTCGAATGATGCCAATGCACTTAGCATTCTTATGGCGATACCATTGCAAATGATCGGGCACAGTTCCAATAAGTGTCTGCAAAAAAAAAAAACAAAATATGCAGGTGGTGACAGAACCGATGTTAGCCGAAGACCAGCGATTTTTTCCGAAGACAAACTTTGCTGGGCACAAAAAGATGTGTGGAATGGGAGACAGTTTGGCCGTTAGCCGATGATCAGCGAAGATACCCGAAGACCAAGTTGACGAGTTTCAAACAACATCGTTAACCACCCCGTACTGGGCACCACGAACGATACAAATGCAGGTAGAATAAAGAAAGAAAAAAGAGAAGTTAGCCGAAGACGAGTGAAGATAAGTAATCAAAGACCATTTTGACAATTTGAAGTAAAGCCACCACCAAATATTAATACTGAAGTCTTTAGTTGCTGTGCCCGGAATCGGCGATTTCGTGATCTATGACAGATGCGAAATTAGCCGAAGACCAACTTCACAATTTGAAAGCAATACCACAAATTACTCAATACGTGGGTCGTTTAGCTAGTTCTTTCAAACCACATACTAACACACGAACACTGACATAACAAAGAATCGAACCCTGTATTTATAAATTACGTAGCGAGTTCCGTGAGTACGTTTCTATTATGTTATGTGAAGTGTGCGCAACTCTATCGGCCATTGACCTGTGCCGACGTCACTGAACCTGTAACCATAGCCACCATGGCCCATGGGTATAGAGATTTTAGTGGGAGCGGCTCCAGGACTTGAGTTAAAGGAAACGCTACCTACAGTGTTGTTGGGTTCACCAATCTGGAACTTTTCAGTTAGGGGTCTCGATTTGCGCCTGGTTGACAGCAAAAGGCTCATGCCCTATTATATAAGATGATGAGACTAAACATATCTGAGGCCCTAGACAAAGTGCCATTCTGCGAAAACAATTATCAAAAAAGAACTGGCCAAGTGCGAGTCGGACTCGCATGAAAAGGGTTCCGAGCCAATTTCATTTTTTTAACACTTCTTATAGGTTTTCCTATAATCTTTTAATCTTCTCCCTCTTCTTCTTCTTCTTTCTTTTCTTCTTGTTTTTTCTTCTTTTTTTTTAATCTGCATTTTTTTCTAAATTTTAGGCTTAGTAGTTTCGGAGATAAGGAGTAACTTGAAAATTATTTATTTAAAAATTATGAAAAAAATATAATTAAAACCCTCACAGTAAGCCTTTTCATTGGATATGTCACACAATACAGTTTGAAAAACTTTTTTTTTAGTTTGGCCCCCAAAAGTGACCCCTATACTAAAAATTTATTCATTTACGTAAAGCGTCCGTATTTGGGTCACAGAAGTCCATATGTACACCAAATTTCAACAGAATCGGTCCAGTAGATTCGGAGAAAACTGGCTGTGACAAACGGACAGACACTCAGACAGACAGACGGACAGACAGATGGACACCCGAGTGATCCTATAAGGGTTCCGTTTTTTACGGATGTTCGGAACCCAATAATCCAAAATGTATGGAACTGACAATGCGCTTCCGAAATATCACATACTCAACATCATATTCTTCATCATTAGAGCTTCTAATAAAATGCATATGTGTGTACCACAGTTGCTACTCTGTCTAACCTAAAGTTATGTGGTTCCGTGGAAAGGGGATGAAATAATCCTGTTGCTCCGTTCGAAGCAGACTTGGAAGTCAGGTTACCCTGGAAATAAAAGGCATTGGCCGTTCTTTTCTTGTTCCTCTACATGATCCGTTGCGTTACCTAATAATATTATTTAAATTGCTGCCATTGCGAAGTTAAAAATAGCACAACTCAATATGCTTTTAGAAACAAATGGGCGTTAGTGCAGCTTTTTCAGTGGTGTCCTCAAAAATTAAGGAATTGTGATAATTACTGTTGGTTCAATTAAAACGTTAGCAAGTTTTGTAATCAGCGAAACTGTTTTTCAATTGCCTCTGTAATTTGTTTATGTATCCTCGAGTTTCCAACTTTTATGTAAGAAAACGTGAATATTGGCGGAAGTTTGATATGATCAAACATAATTAATAAAGACTTCTTGTTTTCTTCTTTCAGTCCCTCTTTAGTTTTTCTGCTAGATATCACTGTCAGCGTAAACACCACCATTGTACCTATTAAATTAAGTTTGTGTAAAAGAGTTATGTAAACTATTGTTGGTGTACGATACAGTCTTTTCTTCTTCTTTTTAGTTTTAAATTATTGCTACCCTAGAATTGCTTGACTTCATAATAGACATAACTTTATTAGTCGATATCACATCATCATTACAAGCAGGCTTTACCTTCGCAAGATTATAAACCAGTCATATTGTTATACTGAGTTACAATACCTCTAATAATTTCTACTTTACATAATGCCAGTACATTACTCAACAAACACACTATCTTGAAGATGTACTCCCTTGAACCGTCGTCATTAAAACGAGGCTTGTCGCCGGCATCATTACAAATAAGCCCCATACATTGTTTGATGCAAATAAGGGCACTTGCGTTATGAATCATAAGATATTAACTGCGTAAATCATTGAGCAAATACTAGAAAAAACTCAAGACATCATTAGTCTGTGCGACAGCTCATTGCTATGTGCATAAGCCCTTTCCGGTACTAAGGAGTGAGCGCTGACTGCTGAGCTATATGGGAGACGACAAGAATTTGTTTAAGATAAGAGTGGAACCCTAGAAATGTGCCAAGACTTGAAAGCTACTCATGAAGAATTCATTCATTCGAATGAATGATTTAATGAAGCTGATCGTATTATTGCGGCTCTAGACAAGTTACATTATTCGGCGTTAGCGATTGTCAAAACGTGATCAATCCCTTATATTTTGGCATTTCAACAAACGCTTTCGCTGATGGAATGGCACCTTGTGTAACGCTTCAGGATGATAAAGATGATTGGAAGTGTCAGCTTAACAATTCTAAACGACAACAATAGGTACTAAATAACAAAGAACAATTTCGAATGCGGTCTCGCAGGCTGAGTTACGTTTATTAATACGGGCTTCGAATCTCTGAAATGTTTCCATGAAAAGGGACGATGCAAGGCAAGATGTTGCAGAACCACAATTTTATTTATACCTCTAGTTCTTGCAACACCTCAAAACCGGAAAAACAGAAACGAGCCTGTCAAGAAAGGCATCATCAATTGAAATAATCCCTTATCATTATCATATCATATTAAAGATATAAATAAGGTACCGACCTTTAAATCAGGCAGGACAGTTAGCAATTAGTAGGTAGGTAATAAAGAAGTGACGTCAGAGTCGGCTTGTGCAACGAATGCGACTACACACGTGCGCCTCCACGGTTCGCGCCAACGTTATCGGACTGAACCATTAATTGCTTCACAAGGATTTCGTTTTGTAGTTGAAAAAATAGGAAATGGATGAAATAGGATATGAAGTAAAAATTTTAACATGTGTGAATCATATTCTTGAAAGTTGTTAATTTGTTTTGACTGTGATTACGATTATTGAGACCGTTGTGATGTCAGTGAAGTAAGATGCCGTATAGTAGGAGCGCACAGCTTGGCACCAAATATAACAAGCCAAGATATCACCACCAAAAATTGATCCCAAGAATGTTGTGGTGTTAAGAGGGGACTCTAGTTGGTAACTCTTGGGCCTTTTTGCGTACAAACGCATTCCGCTGTTTTCTTCGTGGATAATGCTGCTAGAGCAATGATTTTTTTCCAAAAAAAATTAAATCGAAGTAATACGTACCTCTATCATTTTCTTTTTTCCAAAGCATAATTACTTAAAGAATTATGACAATCCAAAAACCCGAAAAAACAGCCTGTTTTTACCGCCATATTCAGACGACTATCAGACAAATTTGATAAGTTTTTAACACAATAAAAATAATAGAAGCATAGATATAGTCTTCCTCTAAATTTTGATTTATAATTTTTATAGATCAGTCCAGTTTTGAAGAAGAAAACAGCGGAATACAAAACGGCTTTTGGTCAAGGTTTTTATAGGTAAAATCAACCTCCGCTGCAGTTGTCGCTTTCGCACTTTACTTGATAGGGCGCAGCGCGACGGCATCGGCAATAGTTTCTTCAAATACCTTTTTTTCAAATTCCTCGGGACTGGGGACTCTAGTCTTAATGGCAAAACAAATGTTAGACTGCAATTGTAAACTACAGAAAATATGGCTGCTGTAAATTAAATTAAGTGACACTTTATAAGATGTCAGACATGTCATACCCACTGTACCTTTGATTCGTTGCTGATGCTGGCGATGCAATCAAAACGACAGGAATATTCAAGTATGTACCTATAATCATATTTCACGATGTTTTCAAAAATATTGACTTCAAATATCGGAAAGTTGAATTACAAGACATTTTTTCTTAACAATTGTAACGGTTGTTACTATGAAAAATAAAGATTCAGTAGCTGTGAAGATTGAAAAGAAAAAAATATTATGAAAGTCTTGTGTCAAGAGTGACATGAAAGAAATGAAAGTCAATGAAAGCGTTGCAGTTGAGAGGGGAGATTGGGCGAAGTAAACGTGTTGTGACCACCTCAAGAAAGATGGCACAAGGGGCAGGAAGATGATGATGACGTGATAAGTTTAAAAATATGTAGTCTCAAATCGACATATACGTATGGAATACCAACTATTCCAGACACCCATTGTATTCCAATGGACACCGCCAGTCCTTCGATACTACATGGACAATACAGAAGCCATACGTGTATGACATAATCAGTGAGCGTTAATGATAAACATGCGACCGTGAAGATATAGTCTGCAGGTTGTTTGCGGACAATGTTTACTATTGTGTCAGACTACACACAGATAGGACGGGAAAGGCCGTTGTACATAAGACAAGCTATATATTCCAGTAGAAGTTGACCTCTGATTGCACGGAGAGCCAATATAAATGAGGTCAGCTTACACTGAAATGTATAGATTGATGAGTCGTCGACTGTACAGGTTCATACTTGTTTATTAACTTATAGTCGGGGGTCGACAATCTTTGTAAGGTCTTGTAGTGAATGCTCTGAAAGATGAGCTTTATGGGCAGGATGGTCTTCATGTATTCTTACTATCGGAATGTCAACGTTCGCTTTGTTTCTTTTTGTAATCTTCTTCATCCTTGACTGTTGTATCAATAATGGCTACTTCCCAGACCACTTATTGTAGTGTGTTATGTACTTTATCATGATTATTAACAAGCTTTAATATAATTTCTTTTATACCACTCTATTTGCCTTTGTTTCTTTGACAACATGATTAAAGGTAAACACAGTGCTCCTCTCAGAATTTAAATCTCATCCGTGTTAGCTAATTCACTGTTATTGACTTTACTCTGTCTATTAAAATAAATCACTCCGTCATATTTTTCTACACCAAACAAACCCACGACATATTTATTTTTGTTAGAAGGTGAAATTGGCGAGGGTAAAATACTCGTTAATATTAGAGATTAAAATAAATAAGAAACATAACAAAGTGACGTGGACAGAGGTCAGTGAATTAATAAAAAAATTGATGGAAAACAAAGTCGACATTGACTTTGGTTTGTAAAGGTCGGACGTGAGACCGCCAAGGTCGGGAAGGCATCGTGTGAACCAGAACTAATGGCAGCCATTGACTCTCTCTTTTGAGTTCTTTGATGGGTATCTATTTTTGTTTGCTATGCTTTTACGATGCGATTTGCCCTTTTGCGAAATGCCAAATTAGTATCAAGCGTCTTGCCATTTGCACTTTTTACGGCTATTCCAGAAAAATATGACATGGATATTTTAAACTATTCCGATGATCACTTTTAGCGATAAGGCCGCCCATTGTGTCACCCTATGTAATGTTTTCTTCATCTCTCTTTCCTGTAACTTACATGGTGTACATAATAAAGAGTATTTTATTCTACATCATCATCATTTTATTTAATTTAGGAACTTCATCGCGACTTAAAAAAATAATGGTATTTGAATTGAGCCCTTTTTCGAAAAATAACGGTCACGATTCGAATATTAAATTCTACTTAATTTTCTGAACTAGGCTGTTGATATAATATCTTAATTTGGGCAATGCTGTCTTATATCACTAGTTCACCTCGTAAAGGAAAAAAAGTAACGATAAATCAAGTGCAGTCAGTTATTTTTAATATCCTTCGAGTTAATTGCGCAAGTAACCGAAGTGAAAGCCGCGCATATACCTGCAACTAGAGGTTATCTCTGCCATTTATATCTACTTTATGTAAATACGAAGTGTGTTCAAACAAGTTGACTTCAACAATGATAATATTATTTACTTAAACTGAACTTAATAGTAGTGTTATTTAATTATCTTGTAATGATGCAGTTGGGCCTTGGCTGTATTGGAAATCCCTTTTAATATTTAGGTTCCTGCTCTTATTCTAAAGGCAGGTAATCTGCCAACCTTTCGAGGATTTGACACACATGTGTGACATTGCGTTTTTCTTCTGTTATAAGAATATTTTTAATAAGTGGCCATGTTTTATGATGATCTCCATCTGTAACGTTCTTCAGACCTTCAGAGGTGCCACATAGAACACAAGCAAATGGGACATTAAGTTTTATAAACATTCCTCAAATCAGAGCTCCTAATATCAACCAGCTGCTGATTTCTGAATTGAGCATTCCGGTTCGGAAACGATTCTAACAGGATCTCTAATATTAAATTTCTGCAGATGCTTCTCACATTTGCTAGGTATTATATACTAGCTTTTGCCCGCGACTTCGTACGCGCATATCCCGTATTCCCATTCCCGTAGGAATTTCGGGAAATCTTTTCTTAGTGCTCCCCTACACTCCCCAAGGAACCTGCTATGCCAAATTCAGCTCTCTGCGACCAGTAGTTTCGGCTGTGCGTCGTCTGTCAGTCACTCACTCAATCACTCAATCAGTCAGTAACGGAAGAATTTTACGCTCGCCGTGCAAAACGATGTCGTCAATTCACAATTTCAGATCAATTCATATTTTTCTTGTGATATAATTCCGTGTACAGCTTTTCAAATTAAATGAAATTGGTGTACTAGCAATCAAAGTGCTTTCATCTCAAGGACTCGCAGGTCGCAATTTCAACAGAACTAACTCTGAAGAATTGGCGTAAATATTTGCATTTCCACAAGTTGTTTAATTGGTACGCTTATCTTCATCATCTGCCTTTTTAGGGCCAACAATATTGTGGTCGGCTTCCAGACAAATCAGATTCATCTGAATACCAGTAGTTAGAACGCCCAGTGCTAGGACAAATTAAAATTCTTGAGTTCCAATACATAAAGTGTGTTATTAAAGGTCTACTGAGTCTGTGAAACGGGTATGTTCCCATGTGTTGATTCTCAGGCGAAGCAATGGGGCGCCTTGCGGCCAGGTCAACCGTTTCTTGGCACACTTGGTTACGGATACAGTTTTGTATTCCAACATCTATGTTAGTATATACTCCGTTCTTGTGTTTTATACTGGTGTTGGAGGGTTATATCCTATCGTGTACTTTAATTGTGCCCAATTTTGTCATAAAATGGACTCTTGTGCCGTTAGTTGCTCACAGAATTTACTTTTTTGTAGTTTTCTGATACAATTTTGAGATCATCTTGATTATGATTGGAGTCAGTCACTGAATTAAAACCTTATTTCTAAGTCAAAGACACATTTTCTAACGGCTTCTGACGGACAGTTACGTAGCCACCAGCTAATAGCATTTGCAGTGTTTCGTTATATCACAATAGGATTACCTGAAGCCATTTCCACTTATATAATAGCTTCTAATGTTGTGCTAGCTAGGTCTTGTGCTGCACCAGCATTTTGTTTTATTATGAGAACTTTGTTGACGACCTAAACGCCTGCTGTAAGGGCTGGTTTGAAGTGACCCGGGAAAAGATTTATATATATATAGAATAGAATACTCTTTATTAGGTACCGACTTATGAGATATAGAAAACATAGGTGGAAAAATACATAGGATAACACAATGGGCGGTATTATCGCTGAAAGCGATCTTTTAAAGACAACCTTTTGATGGACTTTTAAGAGAAAAGCAAAAACCGTACCCAGCAGGCTTTTGTCCAGCAATGGGACAGTATAGGCTAAATAAAAAAATATGACATTTAAGAAGCTACTCAGACAAGCCTTAGTATTTCAAGCCTCATACCTTAATAATTAGTTAGTTCAAGAGCATCAAGTCGTTGTTTTGTCGTTTGATCATGTTGCCATCAAATGACACCTCATATTTCTAGGGTCAATTATAAAAGCTATGATTTGGCCTGGTCTGTGGACTTTGATTTTATTTCAAGGCTCCTCGTGTTTTGTAACTACCGGAAGATTACAAGCCAAACTAAATAAAAGTAGCTCTAGAGCAAGAATTTTAGTTATGAAAACAACTGAAGGTAAACAGTACAAAAATAGTAATATGACAACGTGAATTTTATGCAAGTGTTCGAAATGTTGTACTATGAATAAAGCGAATTTTAGTCAGAGCGGATAGAAAATTAACAACAGTTTCAGAGCAAAACTTAAATGCTTTGCCATTCTGTTGTCAGCTCCTAAGATTTGGCAAGCTGTCATATTTAGGTAATTAGAGTGCTGCATAAGTCACATCTCGAAATAAAATTGGCGAATCTATAGGAATTAGCAAAAACAACGAAATCCCTAAGCGAAAGACACGTACTTTCCCACTTGGCAAGCAAGCAGTTGGACGAAAAATCTAGGCATGCCCATGATTAAATTACATTTGTCAGAAAAGAAATAAATTAGTCGATTATGAAGCCTCTTCAATGAAACCATTAACCTAACCACAAGAGATTAAGGCTTGTATACATGCCAATGACCTTGTGCACATAAACGGAGCTAACTACTCCTCTAAGCACCACTCCGCTACCCGCATTTTCAATTTATTATAAAAAATAACATATTTAAAAAAAGTAACAAATCCAAATTATTTTCGGTTGTATTGCAAAGCATTAAATAATTTTTTTTTGACTTTTGTTAAAAAATTGAGGAGTAAAATGGTTTCATCTGAATGATTTGGTGGTGATTTTTTTCTTTTTATGTGATACCGATACATACATTCTGGCTAAACCAAATTACGTATCATATCTTGTAGATTACTATCTATTTTTTACAGATGTAATTTCTCAGTAAATGCCGACGAAAAGTTGCTTCATCTGCACGCTGTTTTTAACCATTTCTCGAGAGAGCAGCCTTAATAGCTCTTGCAAGGTTAGATCTTTCTAAAGATGATGGATCGTCAAGAGATAATCACTGGATTGTTTGAAAACAAACTAAAATGATGTCATTTCAGTTTGTTTTCATGTGCAATGGAACATTCCCGTCAAAATTGGAGAATCAGAGTGCCAATTATGGTGGCTCAGTGACTATGAAATCGAGAATATTTTTAAGGTATGCGACACATGTCTCTTGCTCTATTTCACATAGACATTTTCACTAACATATTATTATTACAATGTTGAATCAGACATTGCGTAGTACACGTGGGGCATTTTAAAACACGTTTGTTATTGAAATCTTGGCAGAAAGCATTGTGAGTTCAGTCCTCTTGGGAGTAAAAATAACGCGTTGCTACAAGCGACTCATTGCAATGTTTACTACGAGATGCTAAGAGCGTTTGTACCTTATTAATATTATAGAAATTATGCTGTTTACTTGTGCTGTCCGCTTTGGGGAAATCAGTGCCAAGTCGACAACGTTTTTCTTTAAAATTCTGTACACGCGACTTGTTATGTTTATTCCTGTTGCTATTATTTATGTAAAATGCTTTCGGAAAATCTGTGCCAAACATAAACAAACTCTCCACAGCTATAGTCATCAAAAATATTTATGTCGACAAAAGAGCAATTCTATTTGCTAAATTATGTTTCGTTTTGCTCTAGATTATCATATTTTTGCTTGAAAGCTTGTTTGGTGGTTACTTCGTTTATCGTTAACAATATTTCCAACAGTTTCACTGTCTTGTATGGAGGACGTATTGCCAAATACTTGACAACTTCTATTTTGAATTATGTTACGTATCTTCATGCTATTTGGCGCGTGGCAGGTGCCATTTGGCCGTGGCCGTGATGAGTTGAGATGTGGCTGCTACACTTGCTTGCTTCAATAGTTTCGTTCATCTTATTGATGATTGTGTGTGGGAAACATTCGTTTCATAGATGTCTAAACAACATCAAGGCATGTGGGAGTTGTTGCTGCATTAATTGATATTGTTAATAGTTGGGTACTTTGCTCAACTGTCTTTTCTTTTACTGGTATATGTTTATAGTTTTCGCTTCTCTGTCAAGTTTTCCCTCTTGTTTTTATGGCTTTATCTCTAGTTCATTTTCATTGGTACAGGATATTGTGTAATGATTACATGAAGATGTTTGAAAAAAAAATACATACATTTGAGGGATTTCATGCTTGGAACTTCAGTTTCAACTTGGGAATTCTGGTGTGGCTGAAATGTTTCTACGAAAATTTGGGATTTTTCGAATTAAATATGTGCGAGCTTCGAAATATCTGACTAGCCAATAGCCATAAATTCTATAGGACGTGATTTACTGACAGATAGTTGTTGTTAGTTTATCCTCGTAGATTTTATGTTCACGGCAATTTAATATAATGTTTGCACGATTCTGTTGCTATGTTTGATATTGGGTCAATGGATTGTACCTAGATAACAATCTGAATCCGTCGCGAAATAAGTTTCTTTTCTATGTCGAGTATATTTAGAATTTCGGTCACATACATAACATTAGATCATTCATTGCAATGTGGTAAAATTGTCTGTTTGTGGGAGGTAGGTAAACTCTTGCTTGAGTGATCCAATCCTTACTTCCTTACTAGTATTCTAAATGCGAAAGTAACTCTGTCTGTCAGTCTGTCTGTCTGTCGTGCTTTCACGCCAATACTACTGAACCGATTTAAATGAAATTTGGCACACTGATAGTCTAGAGCCTGAGAAAGGACGGCTACTTTTTATCCCGGGAGTATGTTCCCTCGGGAAAACGCAGTCGAAGCCGCTGGCAGAAGCTAGTTACAAATATTTTTCACTGATATAAAGCTACAGTATCGCAGACTTCTCATCCCGAAAAACATGGTTTCTGTGGTTTTAGCCATAGGAGGCGAGGGACAAAGCTAGTCACCTATACATTGGAAGTTTTGCGCGCGAATGTGACGCATATCTTCCCAACTTTTATAAAATTGTAATTTTGTTTATTTTATTATTTTTGGTAAGCGTCATGCTTGGCGCAAATAAACTCTTTTTCTTTTTTGTCTTTCAAGTCTACTTTTATAGGCGAACACTACAAATGGTGCAATAAACTGCAGGGCGATTCTGCAAATATCTCACCGTGTTAAGAGAACCTGCAGTGAGCTGTCAATCTATACCAGCACGATACCAGCTAGTCTATTCTGTAAATAACTATTTCGCTTCACCTGAGTGACAAAACTCACAAAGTGAGCTTTATTGCACATAACATAAAGGTCTTAATTTGATACTCACCTCGGATTCCGCTGTCGAGATACGAAAATGTTATTACAGAATAGCATTACAGCTATACTCAACCTGCGGCCCTCGGGCTACATGTGGCCCGTCAAGCTTCCTCGCGTGGCCCTGTAGCTTAGCACATTATTGATGCTATATTTATTTCTTTTTTTTTTTTTTTTTTTTTAGTCAGTGCATCAGTGTGTATGTATCTGTACTGTGCTAATTCACTCCATGACGATATGTTGAGACAATTCCTCACTAACAATCAACGTGAAAAAGTTGGCCTATGCCATATGAAAAATGGTATTTTTGTTACAAATTCAAAAGTCCCATTCACGTAGATACTATTAAATTAAAATGTGTAGAATTTTATTTTACTGTAGGTTATTGCGGCCCCTCATGACAATAATAGAAGCGCAATGGGGCCAGAGAGAAAAAAGGTTGAGTACGGCTAATCTTACAAACAAGATGGAATAGCAGTTCACTTCACGTTGAGTCTACCTAAGTTTACACGGTCAGGCGTTTTCAGAACAGCTAGTATATATTCTGTAAATAAATATTTCGATAACGAGCTTCACCTGAGTGACAAAGCTCACAAAGTGAACTTTATTACACACAACATAAGTCTTATACTTATACAAAGTTGAAACCTCACCTCGGATTCAGCTGTCGAGACACGAAAATGTTACAGAATAGCACTACAGATCGGCTGAACTGTCACCAACATAAACTTTTAAGTGCAGGAGTAAACGATTAACTTTTTATCGCTACGACCTTCGCACTGTTTGTCTAACGTGCTTCCTATCCCATTGATTTACAAACAATGGATTTTCCTTATAACCATTAATTACACAATTAATAACATGTATTAAGGAAGTATTATTAACATGATCTCTTTAGTATTTAGCTTACGTTACACTGGCTGAGATTCTGGGCCAGAACACTTATTTTTAAGAGTTTAAAAAATTAACTACCTGAAATCTTTCAGAGGAATGTTTAAAGGGATTTCAAATGTTGAAGCCTCTGGCCTTTTGAAAAGAAACATGGTAGGTCTCCCTCAATAAGGAGTTTTTGTTTGAAAGCTTGTTAAATACCAATAGGAGCCACTGTCACCAGTTTTAATGCCTTGTTAGCACCTGAGTATGGCTTTGGCATTTACTGTTCTACCTACTTTAGTAACGTTTTGATGGATCTTGTGCGGATAGTTTTTATCTAAGAATTCCTGTTTGCTAAATACGCTCTAACCTCAAACCAAGCTACACTTAACTGGGCTGACTCTGGGTCCAGGTGAATTACTGTCCAATCGTTCACTCCCTCGTACAAAGAGCTGGCGTGTGCCCCCAACCATGGTGACTTTAAAGGCCTAAAACCTTATACTAACGGCAAGAGTCGTAATTTTCTTAAACTGTATTTTTGCGGACACTATTTTATTTTCTGGCCTGCGCCAAAGCAATATAGAACCGCACAAATGACCTGTTATTATTATGTTAGCGTCAACAATTTAAGCTACGCGGATGACATGGTCCTGCTGGGTCCAACGGCTGGCTCAATCAGGGAAATGTTAGACACATGCGAAAGGTATGCAGCCAGACACGGCCTAGTTTATAATGTTAAAAAAAGTGAATACCTGATTTTTAGGACTCCTGGGAGGCCAATTTCATATGAGCCTGTGTTGACAATCAATGGCGAGCCGCTTAAACGGGTGTCTCATTTTAAATACCTTGGCCTCTATGTTACGGAGGACCTTAAAGATCAGGTGGACATGGAACGCGAGCGTAGGATGCTAGCTGCAAGGTGTAACATGTTGGCACATAGGTTTTCCCGATGTAGTACAGAAGCTAAAATCACGCTGTTCACAGCGTACTGTCAGAACTTCTACACGGGCAGCCTATGGGTCAACTATACGCGTAAAGCTCTAGACCTCCTACGAATACAGTACAATAATGCTTTCAGGATGCTGCTGGGGCTGCCTCGGTACTGCAGTGCTTCCACTATGTTTGCGGAAGCGCGAATCGATGACTTTTACGCAATTCAAAGAAAAAAGACCGCTTCTTTGCTTACAAAAGTGCGTGGCAGTTCCAACAGTATTCTGAAAGCCCTAGCTGGACAGCAAGATGCCCCAATGCTGAGGCATTTTATAAATGTATTGGTGCGACAAGGGCAACCTTGTCGCTCATAAATGTATACGTTTTGTTTTGTGTGTTTTTGTGTGTTTCTAATTAAGTTACTAACCCGTAGATTAAGTTTTTTTCCCCGTGTTTTTTATTTTACTAACAATTGGACCTTTGTAGTCAAAACAAATGAATAAATAATAATAATAATAATAATAATTATGGTTACCTTGGCAGAACGTATACTAGACAATATTCCCATAATTATTTTGAGAAGCAAGCGTGATTACTCGCAGGGTGCGTGTGCGCAACGACACACCTTAATTGATGGGTTTGCAGTGAACTTGCTAGTAACACTGCTCTATCTTTAGACATAGTCTTAACCAGACTGTCTCATGTTTGATAGAGGAAGTGATTTTTCATTAACATTTTTTTTTTATCTAAGATCAGTCTTGCCGACAGATATTGTGTTACCCAGTTACTTGTGAAGGTCAGATAGAATTACGCTGCATTTAAAAAACTTACATCCAGCAGCATCTGGTTAGGCTGGAAATCGATCAGACTGACCAGAGTAAAGTTGGGAAAAGGGTAGGCAAATCTGAGGCCACTGAACCGTTTTTCCGGAACTTCAAGTTTTTGTCCAAGGGTTGTTTTGGCTTACAGGACTAGCACTAGTTTGGAATAGCCTGCCCCCAAAATAAACTAAGGCTAAGCTAGGATAAGACAACGTTTCATAGATTCAAAAAATTGTACGCGTAAATTATGAAAATGTATTATAATTGAGTTTTTTCTCGGCACGAGTCGTGAGCTCTCAATTGGTTGCGGTTGGTTTGACGACGACAGTTCTGACACTTCAGGTTATTGGTTCGTCAGCCAATTTTCATCGACTATTGTGCTTGCAAGTTTTGTTCGCGTAATGTACCATAGGTACATTGACGAGATCACCCAGCTGCTATTCATCTGTGCTCACGACTCGTGCCGGCCACAATGACTAGTTTCGACTTTCAAGCTTGACTCGCTTCTCGCTGATCGTAGGCGGTGAGACAAGTGCCTAATGTAGTGCTGTTGCTGCATGCAGAAATCACACAAAGTTTGACTTTCTAAAGTCAGACGAAGCGGATCTGTTTGCAGAAGTTTTCTCGTTCAAAACCAAACAAAGGCTGCCTGCCTTTGCTTGTTTTTTTGGACAAGCAGTCTACAACGACGACAAGAAGTTTACAAGATAAGTTTACTCATTTAAAATCAAATCAGCCACATCGCAGGTAGTCTCATATTCTCGACAGAGCAAAAAGCACCAAAAATATTTTAATTTAGCAAACCGTGCGGATGATAATAATTTCGTCACGCTCTGATGCGGGTAGATTGGCATTAAAATTTTGGAAGTTGGTTTAGGTTATTATGCCACCTACATTACCTGTCTCTATTTAAATAAATGTGACAATACATATCCAATAAAAATAATGGAAACTATAGGTAGGTACCTACTGGATGGAAATTATCCTGCTGAATGCTGCATGAATCTGAATGTGCTACTTTCCAGACCCCAAGGTACCAAATGTACCAATCGAACCCAGCAGGTAATTGTAGCTAATTATGTTTTCTATAGGGAGGGGGGGGTTAGGGGTTAACCTACCCCGGTTAACAACATTAAATCCTGTCAAACCTTCTTCCAGGAACTGTGCACCATTATTAAATGAAAGTATTTTCCGTACCAAAGTTGCTCGATGGCCCTCGTATCTATACCTATACCTCTATAAATACCTATTGAATTTCAAATTGTCTTAGAATTTTATTAGCTACATTTTTTTGCAAACAAGTTTTATAATAACAACAAGCTAATGAATAATGAAGGCCACTATAAGATTGAAAGAAACAAATCAAATAGGTAAACTTACCTGATGGTAAAATATGTGAAACGAGCACACAAAACACTAGGAATCCTGTCAACATTTTCCCAGCAGTGCAATTTCGTACACACTTGACAAATACTGAAAAACCATAACGGTTTGCATTGTGTTTGAAAAGAAATAACTAATAAAATACAATCACCAGTCACCACACATATTATCAATATCACTCATAGCACTAAAAAACTGTTGATTTTGATCAGAGTAAAAAGTAACAGTTAAAAAGCTATCGGGAATATAAAATGTTTAAACGTTCGATGCGTGAAATCGGAGCGGAGCGAGCATTTTGGCGCGAAACACGACACGTCCGCGCGGCTTGACGCGGCGAGGCGGACTTGACGGGACTCAATAGTTGATTAACCAACTCGGCCGGTGTCGGCGGCTGTGAAGCGAGGCTTGTTTGGGCGGTTCGCCATTACAAACTGACGCTGTTGCGACGCGGCAGTCGTTCAGCCCCCATCGCCTCCACTCCTCGGTGTCCAATATTGTTTGACCTCAAAACGCTTGTATTTCCTTAACCAAAGCGGGTCTATGTTTGCTGGTGCGCTTGTTTGTGCAACTTCATTCAACTTCGTATGAACTCTCTCTGGTAGACTTCCGGGGTGATTTTATGTTATTTAACAGCATTTAAGACCCTGAGCAAGGACCTACAGCTTTATAGTAATTATCAGCTTAACTTTGGTAAAGCCATCCATAACATAGGTACTTAAGATACCTACCTACTTTACTGGGTCTTCGAAGGCCTCCTTCCAATAATGCAACTTGTCTTCAGTAGCTGAGTAGCTGACTACAGTTGGACTATTTCCAACTTAGTCAGCTACTGATCTGCCGAAGAGTCTTGTAAACGAGACTTGGGAGAGGTCCATAGCCATACGGCCATACTATTTTTTTTTAACGGGGGGAAGTCCTTATGGATATCCTCCTGAGGGATCTGGTGTCAGACTCTTATTGACTAAAACCACCCCCGGTGTTCCATCTCTCGCCTACGCCGGAATTCACCAGAACTTACGCGACTTCCGTAATCTCCGACTGGTGCCGGCCCCCCCTCTGCGGGCCACCTCAGGTCACTGGGGGGAGTGAGGACTCCCCCCGCGATGTCAAAGAGGGGCGCACGGGAACACCACGCGCCGCCACCTCGGGTCCGGATGAATGGGGGGCGACGGACATCCCCAAGTCCACCGCCCCTGGACCCAGTTAGGGGGGCCGGGAGAGGGCAGCTTATAGCGTATAGCGGTGCGCCTGCTGCGGGCCGGGAGAGAGGTCGAGATCTCCCTCTCCCTTTCAAAGCGATACGGGGCCCCCCAATAATAATGTGCGATCCCGGCGGCGGCGACCGCCGGGGCCATGAATGGCTATGGTCTCCGACTTGTTGAGGGCCACCTTTAGGCGGCTCACCACCTGTGAGACCGCGGCCGTCGCCAGCAACGCTGCCCCCTTGTACGAGCACCCCCGGGCAGTGACCAGCGTGTCGTCAGCGTAACACGTCAGTTTAAGGTCCACTCCCGGCGGGAGCTCGCCCCTCAACACCCAGTCGTACCCGATGTTCCACAGGAGCGGGCCCACGACCGTACCCTGTGGAACACCGCACGACATGGTGTGCTGGTGTCTGCAATCACGTCCCAGATAGGTGACACACCTCTCCGCCAAATAATGACGCGACGGAGGTAGGGAGGCACTCGATGATAGCGCAGTGCCTCCCGAATACAACTCCAGGGCAGGGTGTTGAAGGCGTTAGAGATGTCCAAGGAGACCGCCAACATCACCCCGCCCCGGGACTTGAGGTACACTTTCTTCCTTCCTGCTTGTGTTATCTCATTTCTGAAACTAATGAGCCATAGCAAGAATTTATCGCACATACCTTAGAAGGCTAAAAGGCTAGTGCCCTCTTACGGTCGAGCCCTCTCTAATTGAAGAAAATAATGGCTTGCATGAATTCTACAAAATTAAACAGGTAGAAGGAAATAAGTCCTACTCGACTACGGATTTATGCATAATATAAATGAGATAAGGCGTAGGTACGTATTTATTACGTTCAACACTCACAAGTGCCTCTTCAAAACATCCTCATCTTATGACTCAGGAGCAAACGTACGTCACTCATCGGGTTCTCCTAAAGATATTTTGCAACAGCAAAATAGTTCAAAAATCTTGCAAACACATGTAAACTTGAGTAATGATTAACCAATGCACTGGCAGGCTAGGGGCTCCAGGGGCGGTACGCTCCGTACTGAATCTCGAGAAGTAGGTACTTATTTTGAAATCAAATCTGAAAGGTAAGTTGTTGAAGTGGAATATTACGTAATAATAGACACCAGTTTGTGGGGTAGATCTACCATAGAAAGGGTCTCGGAAAACATCCGGCTACTTCGTGGCAGACCCAAGTGAAAAAGACGAGACGACCCAGGACGAGCTTATTGCCTACTGGCAAGATTGATCCACATTGGCACAATGGAGAGGTTTGAAAGAAAAAAGGTAGGTAGGCATTAGCCCTGAAGTGAGACAGAGCTACTTGCTCGCTTTGCTATCTCCTCGTGATTTTCTAGATAACATTTTATTCTACTCATCATTATCATAACAGCCGAAAGACGTCCACTGCTGGACATAGGCCTCTCCCGGGATGGGTTGCCATAATCGCCACGCTTAGCAGGCGGGTTGGCGATCGCAGTGTATGGTGTTGCGTTTTACAGAGAACGCTGCTGCCCATTCTCTGGTGAGTCCCTTAGTCGCCTCTTACGACACCCACGGAAAGTGATGGGATGGTATTATTCTTTTACGGCACCATACCGCACCGGCCGACACCATGCGGCGATTTATTCTAATAATTCTACTAAATTATGAAAATGTTGGCAACTCTACAAATAGTTTCGGGATGTCATTGTTTTTCTGAAAACTCCCCAGCGGAGCATTTGAGAATATTTAATAATATTTTTCCGATTATTATTTATTAGCTTCTGCCCGTAACTTCGCTTGCGTGGATTTCAGAATTAGCCCCGAGAGGAGAGAAAAGAAAAAATATGTGTAATATTAATTTGCCCGCGAGCCTTTACCGTTCACAATTCACAATTGTTGTAGCATAAACTGCAAGCACTCGGAAAATTCTACGACGAAAATGCACTCCAGCTGAACCCTTTTAAGACCCAGTCTTGTATTTTCCACCTCCGCAACCGTCAGTGTAACACTTTTAGTGCCCAGAACTCAGCGTATGGGTCGAGCGTGATTCGTTCGTGTGCCCACAACCCGCATCTGAGTCGTCGTTTTAAGTAGCAATATGTGAATATGTGCACGGGTTGTGGGCACACAAACGAATTGTTGTTCGGCCCATGTGTTGAGTGCTGGGCACTAAAAATGTAAAAACACGTTTGTACTTGGCACTGAAAGTGGTAATAGGGCTTTAACTATCTCGTGGCAAGCCGTTTGTTTCCAAAGAACACTTTTCTCAACCTCGCTACCTGGGCATTACTTTGGATAGGTCCCTAACATATGAGTTTCACTATCTTAAAGCAAACAAAAAGTAGGGACTAGAAACAATATCCTGCGCCGCCTGACATTCGCTAGGTGTGTGAAATGTTTTTGAATTGATTTATTGACTGACAAAATTAAATGTACTAACACTAGTTTGTAAGTTATGTATGTCCTTACTAACAATATTGGATTGTACTGATCTGACAAATAAATGAAATTAAATTAATTAAATAAGTCTCTCGTATTCGGTTGCAGAGTTCGCATGCCTCCAAATGTCTTTATATTTGTCCATACCTACTCAAAATGTATTTCTTTACATAACCCGCCCGTGTTTGGCTCACAGAATTTCATATGTGTATCTTTCAACAGAATCGGTCCAGTCATTGGGGGACTATGGGGGGGAGCCGGGTGGGCCGTGCCCACCCCAGAACAGTCAGAGGCCCACCCCAGGTTGTTTGGGGACCAGTTCGAAATTCTAGGCTGGACACTTATTTAACTTCACAAAATCATCATCAATCATATAAACAATCCAACACCGAGAAACTTACTATTATTTATATTATTACCTACATAATACTTAGGCCAGACGTTTAAATATTTTATTTTTATTTTATTTAAAACGTCTAAAGGTTGAGGTCACAACGACTCTGTTGCAAAATGACCACATCTCAAAATGACTACAGGTAGCAAAATGTCCCTTTCTCAGAATGTCCCTTTCGCAAAATGCCCCTTTCTCAAAATGTCCCTTTCTCAGAGTGTCCCATTCTCAGGATGTCCCTTTCGTAAAATGTCCCTTTCCTCAAATAGGTATTAATTCAAAGGAATTGATGAAAGCATCAGTAAAAAAACTGGTCAAGAGCCAGCAGATGTACAACACAGACTACTGTAATAATTTTTAATCAGTGAAATGGGTTGATTGTTTATACGATCACTCCAATTGCTTTATTTTTATGATTTCCTTTATTCACTTAATATTCCTATAAATTACATTTTTAAATATTTAAAAATATAAAAAATTGTTGCCCACCGGTATCGGGGACAGGATCCGAGCTACCGGCGACCAGGGCTCCAGAGAGAGGAACCTCTTAACAATGCATGCCGTCTCCAGAAGTACCGCTTTCTGAATCAAGCCCTGGATCCAGCTGTCTAAGTAGAACCTCCTGAGGTGTTGGTCGAGGCTCGTGGCTATTAAGCCGCTGGCTGTCACGACAATCGGTACAATGATTGCGGAGTCCACTTCCCACATGTCGACAACCTCGCGAGCCAAGTCAATATACTTGATTTGTTTATCTTTCTCGGCTTTCACGAGGTTCTCGTCATGCGGGACAGTTATATCCACAATCATTGCACACCTCACTATTCGGTCCACCACCACTGTATCAGGTTTATTGGCAACAATAGTCCTGTCAGTGATGATGGACCGATCCCAGTACTATGTGATATTGTCATTATCGAGAACGGGTCGGGCGCATACCTGTAGTACGGCATGGGCACCTCCGACTCCACAAGAGAGTATTTTAGGGCAAGTTGCTGATGGATAATCTTGGCTACAAGGTTGTGCCTATGTAAGTATTCTCCGTTAGCTAGACGAGAACAACCAGAGATAATGTGCCATGATTATTATTATTACGGTTACCAAAAAAATCAAGTTGACTTGATGTTTCGGTAACTGTCCTGTAATAATTAAAAGGTGGACCGATGACCTGGTGAAGGTCGCGGGTAGCCGATGGATGCGAGACGCGCAGGGCCGGTCGTTGTGGCGTTGCTTGAGGGAGGCCTATGTCCAGCAGTAGAAGTCTTTTGACTGATATGATGATGATGATGAATAATTATAAAATAAATTTATATTTTGTTTATTACACAATCAAGTCATATTTTTTTTATGTTTTGTATTTGGGATAAGTTTTATTTGTTGATTGTTTATTTGTGTAAATTGATGTTTTGAGTGACAGTTTATCTGACAAACTTTTATTTAGTTTAGTATATGTGCATGCACCTACCCATTTTACTGATTAAACATTACTACAGTATAGTAGCCGGCACAAGTCATGAGTCATGAGCGATAATTGGTGTCAAGCACCGCAGGTTTGCACCAGTTCTCATTTGCCAAGGAGAGCGCCACAACAAAAGTCGTTGCTCTTATTGAGTGTTGCATCTCAGGTTGGGGGCCAGCCCCCCCCCTCCCCCGGAGAAAAGCCCTAGATACGCCAATGGGTCCAGTAGATTCGGAGAAAATTGTAGGTGACAGACGGACAGACAGACACCCGAGTTATCCTATAAGGGTTCCGTTTTTACGGATATTCGGAACCCGGAATAAGAACCAACATCCCATTCGAAGGAACCCATTACACACCTGTTACCCTAATAATACGACCAAGATCCAAGAATACAACTTTAATAAGTAGAAGTTAATTTTATTGGCCGTTGAGTGTATTTTTTTTAAATGATGACTCTACTATAATGAATTTCTAACCAAATATTATTATTAATTTTTTATTATCTTAGGTACTTTAAAACTGTAGTGTTGGCAACCCAGGGCACTTTGACAGTTTGTACGACGTACAGTTCCCGTCACGCAAGTTTACCTCCGCGAAGTACGTCGCAATCAATTGCGCAGAATGTCAATTTGACAACAAACATAGAACAGCGCATGCGCGGGTAAATAGCGCATGCGCGTGTTTGCGCAAGATGGCGGGTGTAATGGCATCTCACTCGCTCATATACGTTCGATGCATACGTGTGACTCGCTTGCTCAATGCAATACGACTGTCGATGCGAAAAGTGTTACACATTGTTATTGTTTTTAATTACTTATTTTGGTTTTTTACTATTTCATTTATTTTTTGTGTTTTTGTGGTGTATGCGTTTGTTGTGTTACTTTGTGATCTTTTTATTGTTACTGGTTGTGTTTGTTACTTGTTTTTGTGGGTTGGTTTGTGTGTCAGTTTTATTGTTTCTCGGTTTGTGTGTGAGTTTTTTTGTGTGATATGCCTAAAAGGAATACCGTTTTACGCCGTCAGGCGCGAAAACTAATTCACAATGTGGTGAATTATATGCAGAAGGAGAAGGACACAGGCGTGCATAATGTTGCACAGGTGCAACGACGCGCTGCTGAAGCAACAGGTACGTCGATACGCACTGTAAGAAATATTATTGCTGAAGGCAAAAAAACAGACATGATTTCCGTTTTTCGTACTCCGGGAAAAAAAGGCGAGTCCAGAATCCTATTACTGGAATTGTTAATTTCGACCAAGGGGTCATTAGACGCTGTATCCATGATTTTCATGTAACAGAAAAAGAAATGCTAACTTTAAGTCGGTTACGTGCTAAGTTGCAAGCCGATATAAATTTTAAAGGATCTGTAAGTAGCCTTAGCAGAATAATTTAAAATTTAGGTTTTAAATGGAGGAGAACGGAAAATAATAGAAAGGTTCTTATAGAGAAAACCGACATCCGACTAAAAAGAATTTTATATTTAAGAAAAATTAAACAGTATAGAGATGAAGGAAGAATAATTGTTAATACCGATGAGTCGTATGTCCATTCGTTCCATACAAAAAACACTTCATGGTCAGATGGATCTGATAAGGGGTTAAAAGCTCCGATTTAAAAGGGACAAAGAGTAGTAATCGCCCACGCGGGGTCCGAAAATGAATTTATCCCAACCGGGCTTTTAACCCCATAGAAATGGCATGGGCGGCTATAAAGCATCATGTAGCCGCCAAGAACGTGGACTTTAACATGTCACGCATAAAAGAGTTGATCGAGGAAAAGGTTAACCTTATGGGGCAAGAAGAATGGGCGGCTTTATGCAACAAAGTCAAAAAAATTTAAGATCAATATAGAGTCAGTGACCACGTTGTGGATGATATGACTGAAAATTTAATTATATATACCGGAAACAGCTCGGAATCTGAAGACGAGTCTGAGAATGAGAGAAGTGATGGGATGGATTCGGATGGAATAGAATCTGACATGGAATTACCTAGCACGAACGCCTTTAAGGACCCACAATTTTTTTTTTGGAAATAGTTTCGGAAATTTTAAGCGATAGTGACAGTGAATGACTTTAATGACTGATTGACTATAAACTTATATATATATTTTAGTGTGTTGTGTTTGTTTTTTTATTTGATATCTAAACTCCACAGGAGAAAGATCGTGGAATAGGCCTACCGGGGAAACCACGTTAAAAAAAACTCACCATGTACACTACCTCCGAAATGGTGATTAAAATGCAAATATAACACATATATTAAAATACGTATAAAATAAAATGATTCTACGAACGTAACACTTTTTTACGCGATTGCACCTGCGCGGTCTTGACTTAAACCTAACTTCGGAGGGGTAAACAACGGTGACGCGAACTGTACGTGCCTGACCGCGCGTCACACTCACACACGTCAGTGGCAGTGTCAACAAAAGCAACAAAAGTTAGAAGTGTCAAGTCGGTTGCGCGGGCGCCGGGAAAAATATAAATTCAGTTATAAATTTTTCAAAACTTATCTATGTGATTAATCCGGAAAGTTAATAAATCAACTTTTTAATACATCTTTATGAGAGTTACTGAAAGAATAAAACATGGGTGTCTCGCATACAACTGTGAATGTGTTTGTAGGATGTTGCTCCAGTGCTTTTCTCATGGAAATTCTTATGGCAAGGAGGCCCAGCAGCGCTAATTTAGTTACCTTTCTACAATTTTTCTTCATCACTCTATATGGCTTCGTAGTCACTACAAAGTTTGGAACGGTGAGTCATTAACATGATAATAGTTGCGTCAGTTTAAGTTTCCCATCGTATTTATTTATGTTATTTTCCTTTTGTGTTAATTCACTGTTGTTATGACAAATTTTTGTAATTTGTCAGTGCCTTATATATTGTTGAGATTAAAGTTTCCTAATTTAGTTTTCCCAACTTCTAACTTGAATCTTTTTAGAAAGTTTTCACATAATCATATAAGTTGAATAAGTACTAAATAAATACCTAAATAGTTACTACTTGCACTTAACGAGGAATTTTTCTACTTAGTTTTGAATAATTATACTGGAAATCCCCTATTATTGTGTCACAAAGGATGAATCAATCATAATGAATTTACACGCTGACTGAAAAGACCTTCAGGCATTCATCAATAACTTATAAATGAAAACAACATTCATTCTATTATTTAACCTTCAATTTTTAGTTCTGTTATTTATGAAATAATGGGAAATAAATAAGACTAAATATCAAAGAATTTTCATGTATGTATGTATGTATGTAAATCGGGCTGGTTTCCGCAACTCCACGACTAAGCGCGTATTTTGCGTGCAGGTGGGACAAATGTGTCATTCGATCCACCCCAGCTCCCCAAGGAAGGCCAGCAAAGCCTTGGTGTTTCCAACTATCTCACTGAGGGTACCTGGGTTACCGAAGTACTTGGCCCTGTAATCCGCGACTACCGGGCAGCTTAGAAGCAGGTGTGCTGCTGTCTCATTCTCCTCCATGCAGGCTCTGCATAGCGGGCTGTCAGTGACTCCTATAGCATAGAGGTGTTTATTAAAAGACCCGTGGCCAGTTGTTACGGCTGTGACTGTACGCAACTGTTGTTTAGTCAGTCTTAGGGCTTGTTTAGTGAATCGGCCATCTATAGAGGGAAGTGCCTCTTTGGCCTGCCTACACTCACCATGGTCAACCCATAGCTTGTGATGTTTTTCTCCGGTGCGTTTCCTTACCAGATTGCGTATGTACCCGAAAGGCAGAGGCACGATGGGTTCAGGTCCCATCGCTGCCATACTCGAACCCCTTCTGGCGAGTTCATCCGCTGCATCGTTGCCTCGGGACTCGCTGTGTCCCTTGATCCATTGAATGGTTACTTTATTATGTCTACCAACCTGATTAAGACGTTGGTGACACTCGAGAATCAGCCCAGAGTTGACCGTGTGGCTGTTCAGAGCTTGCAGGACAGCCATGCTGTCCGAGAGTATGCGTATTGACTGGTCTTTAACTTCCCTGGTTAGGATGGCTGATGCCGCCAGAGAAATGCCCATGCATTCAGCTTGGAACACTGTGTTGTGGACCCCCAATGGTGTGGCTATGTGGATGTTGAGATCCTCTGAGAAGATTCCCGCACCAGTACCTGTACCTGTTTTTGATCCATCGGTGAAGATCCGCAGCTCTGCGGGGCACAGCCCCTCGCAACGATGATCCTCATGCAATTGGATTTTGTATTTTTTATCGAAGATAAATTGCTTGGGTACCCGGTCATTGGTTGCTTTTGTTATTGGGAGTTCATTATTGAGCTCCTCGAGCAAAGCGGTGTGCCGTGTTTCTCTCTTACCCCAGAGATTCAGTGTTTTAAGGCGTACTGCTGCCATCGTCGCTTCCTGTTGTATGAACAAGTGTAGCGGAGGGAGACCCAGCATGGCTTCCAGTGCCGCAGTTGGAGTAGTCCTCATGCAGCCCGTCGTCGCCATGCAGGCTAGCCTTTGCATGTGTTGTAACTTGTTTATGGCTGTAGCTAGCTTTGTGCGTGGCCACCACACCACGGCCCCGTAGGTTAACATGGGCCGAATTACTGCGCTGTACAGCCATAGTATTATTTTGGGAGATAGGCCCCACTTCTTCCCTATCATTTTCTTGCACTGCCAGAAGGTAATGCAGGCCCTGTTTAGTTTGAAGTCTAGGTGATTGCTCCAGTTTAACTTACTGTCTAGGAGGACGCCTAGATACTTTACCTCGTTAGAAAGCTGGAGCTCTGTGTTGAAGAGCTTAGGTAGCCGGTAGTGACCTAGTGCTCGTTTTTGAGTGAACATGACTAATTCAGTTTTCGTGGGGTTTACTGACAGATCATATTCTTCGCACCATCTCTCCACGATGCGTAGTGCTTGTTGAGTGAGGTTGCAGATCGTTCCAGTCACCTTCCCTGGCACGAGGATTGCGAGGTCGTCTGCATAACCTATTGTGTAGTAACGATGTGCATTGAGCTTGGTGATAAGGTCGTTAATCACCAGATTCCACAGAAGAGGGGAGAGCACACCTCCCTGCGGGCAGCCTCTGGCTATCAGGGCCAACTGCTGCTCTTCCTCAAGGCGAACCACCCGTTTGCTTAACATATTAGTAATCCAGTCAATTAGTACCTGTTCTACACCGTGTTTGGAGAGGGCGGCACTAATGCTGGAAAAGTTTGTCTTGTCGAAGGCTCCTTCGATGTCTATGAAAGTGCCCAGGCAGGACCCTTTCTGATGAATCGCTTCTTCAATCTGGCTTACTACCAGATGAAGAGCGGACTCTGTCGACTTACCTGAGCTGTATGCGTGTTGGTTACCATGTAGTGGTATTGTTTTTAAAACGCCATCTCGTAGCTCCCTTTCACACAGTCTTTCCATAGTCTTCAGTATGAACGAGGTCAGACTTATAGGTCGATAGGATTTGGCGTTTGTGTAGTCACTTTTACCTGGCTTCGGAATGAAAATGACTTTCACTTCCCTCCATCCTTTAGGAACGTATCTAAAGGCCAGACACGCTCGCATTAAGGGCACCAGTTTTGTTGCAATAGCGGTACCTCCCCACTGTAGTAAGGCAGGAAACACACCATCAGGACCTGGTGCCTTGAAAGGTTGGAAGCTTTTGATGGCCCACTGAAGTTTTTCCAGCGTAATCATCTTTTCTGCATAAAGCCAATCATCTTCTGATGGTGTTTGGATAACGTCATGACATATATTCACCTGCGCGAATACGCTGCCTGGGAAGTGAGTTTCTACTAGGAGGCGTTGCGCTTCTTCAGGTGTCGTGGTCAGTGTATTATCGGGTTTCCGGAGCGTGGCGACCTCAGGTGTGTTCTGTTGCGCCAAAATTTTCCTTACCCTGTTTGCTTGTTGGCATGATTCAATGTTACCACAGAATTTACGCCAACCTTTAGTTCTTCTGAATCTGATGCTTTTCTTGTAGCTGGATTTGGCCGCGTAATACGCGTCCCAGTCCTCATCACTACATGTGTTCATGGCTCTGTTAAGAGCCTTTCTTACCTTACCGCGTTTGCGCTCTAGATCCGCACCCCACCAGGGTTGTTTACCCGGAGTGTCGCGCGGAATCGTTTCCGGGCAGGCGATTTGGTAGCTGTTTATCAGCGATTCGGTAAGTTGTGATACTTGCGCGTCGATCTGTGCCGTGTCCGCAAGAGACTTCGAATCGCCTGGTGGCGCAAGCCTTAAGGCGAGGTTGCGTGTGTATACCGTTATATCCGTGTTACGCGGATTACGCCTAGGTTGTTTGGGTGATATACAGACCTGGATGTCAAAGCGGATCCACCTGTGGTCTGAGCAGGAAGCCTCATTTGAGACCTGCCACCCAGTGATGAGTTCCGCTGCTCCCTCTGTTGCCAGAGTAAGGTCTATAATTGTACGACTGCGTCTGGTTACGAAAGTTGGTTCCGAACCTGTGTTTAGTAGGGATAGGTTAGTTGTAAACAGGTAATCAACCAATGCCTTACCCCTTTCGTTTTGCGACTCCATCCCCCATAGTGGATGGTGTGCGTTTGCGTCGGTCCCGATGACAACCTCATCCCCGCCGCTTTCACACTGTGTGATGAGGCGGACAAGGTTGTGTGGGGGCGGTTCCTCCGCCTCAGGCATGTAAACCGAGGCGAAGACGATCGCCACCTTTGTGGCTCCACGCTGTATATTCAGCCTAGCTGCAGAGACATCTCTGCAACAGAAGTCGCTTAATAGCTGTGCTTTAAGGTTACCCGTGACATAGATGCACGATCTAGGGCGATCATGGTCCGTATTAACAAGGAGCTTACCGCCAAGATTGGAGAGTCCTCGTATATGGCCACCCCTAATCCACGGCTCTTGGATCAGGGCAATGGCCGTGTGTTGGTCCTCCAGCCACTTGCGGAGTTGAGCCGTCGCGGTCTGGCTGTGGTGGAGGTTAGCCTGCACGACTTTACAGGCCGACAAAGGGGACGCCATCACAGGCGAGACCCTCCTCGTCACCCTCTAGTCGCAGCCCGGCAAACAGGTCGCCCTCGTCGAAACCGTCCCCCCCCGGGTCCGAAACCGGGGACAACATTACGTCGTCCGGCTCCTCCCCCGATGAAGGGACGGCACCCACGGTGGCGGCAGGGGCGGCCGACACTGCTGCTTCAGCAGGTTCAGCCGCAGTTGCTTCCGGGTTGTTTGGCGCGGAAATGGACTCCACTGCGTCTTCCAGCGGCTGTCTCGTGTTCGGGTCCCACCCCCGAGGGACGTCGACGAACCTGCCATTTGGACCCTGGAACTTGACGTACACCGATCCCAAACCAATTGAGAGTCGGCGTTCCGCGCTCATCAGGGTCGGAACTTGGTCCTCGGGGATACCCAGCACCACGAACCAGCACGCCTTCTGCTTCTCGGCGTGCAGCACTACCCACCTCTTAACATCGATCCAGCGATTCTGGTAGCAGAGGGCTCGTCCAATAAAGGTCGAGTCCTCGTAGACTCCCTGGTCGTCGGGGATGGCAATGCCGCAACGTACCCGCTTCTGGATCTCCGTCTGGCTCTTGACGACTAGCGAGGTGCTAGCCGGGAGAGCCAGGTTGGAGACTGTCTTCTTCAGCCAGGCTAAAGTGTGGTCGTTACCGCACCACAGCTTGAGGACTCCACCGGCGAATAGCGGCTTCGCGTTGAAGGTCGGCCCTGGTGTGTCCTACATAGCGGAGCAGGCCTCGCTGATGATCTGCTTGTGGATAGCAGCTAAGACCTGGTCCGATACTCCCTGGCTGATGATTCCCCTCCGGTCGCAGGTTATCGCGACGTTCAGGGACGCACTGGCAGCTTGGGCGTAGCTTTTGTTGGCAACCCGCTGGGACTGGTCAAGCCGCGGCCGCTTGTGCTCTCCACGAGGCGAAATCGTCTCGTTGAGAGCCCGCTTGGCCGCAGCCTGATCGTTCCCATCGGATTGCCGCGTTGTGGTTACCACCTCGGCCGGACCTCCTGCGGATTTAGAAGGCAGTATATTAGGCGTTGGTTGGCTAGCGCCAGCCTCAGCCTGCGACCGCTTCCCTTCACCGAAGTTCAGCTTACCTGGCTTGGTCGGTTTAACCGAGCTAGTGGCAGCAACCTGCGTGCTTTGGGGGGCTTTGCGTCCCCGCCTGCGTTCGTGACGCCGCTCCTTACGCGTCAGTCTTTCTCTCCTCTTACCCTGGCTTGTAGGAGCTGCTGGACCTGAGGGGTCCGAACAAGAGCAATGGGCTTGTGGAGTGGATTTTTTGCCCTTGCCCTTTCCCTTTCCCTTGCGGGTAGGCACCTGCCAGGCGCTTGCGAAAACGTCCTCGGTGCTGCCAACCGTCCCCGTGTGACCGGAGACGGCTGCGTCTTGGGATGTGGCTTGAGGAGCCACAGGAGGAGTAGGAGGGTGTTTGGGAAGGCTACTTCCGGCAGAGGTGTTAACCGTCTCCGTTTTCGCCTTTTTGTGTGAAGGATCGGTACTGGTCCCATGCAGCGCCGTTCTCCTTTGCTTGGAGTGGGACTTTTTGGTCTTAGCTGCGGTTTTCGCCACAGCCGGACCGGCGCCCGCGCTGGCGCCCACGGCGTGAGCCGCAGGACATCCAGGGGCGAGCGAGGCACCAGAGGCACCTCGCTTAGGAGCTTTGCCAGCTTTCGCCGACTCCACTCCTGCGGTGTTTTTAGTTGGCTTCAATTCGTCCATACTAAAAAATGACTCTTTTCATCTTCCTGGCTCCCACCCACCATGGAGCCCGCACCTGGGAACGTCGCACTACTGTGAGTGCGAGCGTTAGGACTACCAGGAAGATATAGGTGCGCAAGGCTGGTTTACAGCGCGACATCGGGTGCTCGATCGGGTTGGCAACTAATCAACCCTCACTTACACCGTCAGCATGGCCTTTACCTACCGCTTCGGCCGCCCGAGGGCGACCTCCGCGGACCCCACGCACCTCGCCTGTGGCCCTCTGACGGGACACTGTGGCCATTTCCCTACCCTTGGCTAGAGGGTAGGGCCACCGTTTCGCTTGAAATCCAGACCAAAGGGGGCGTGTTGCCTCACGGACACATTACCACCAGTGCCGATCGGCTCAACCCCCCAGGACTCCTTCATCCCCGCTTACGGCGCTCAACTGCGCAGGTCCTAGCGCAGGTGACTAGTTTCTCCTACCCGCCATCAGCTGAGTTTAGTGACGGCCGAGCCCGCAACCACTTCGTCACAGAAGGGTCACAGTTAGGAGGGGAGTTGGAAGGGGTCATAGACGGGAAAAAAAGGGTTAAGTGGGAATTGGGATGGGTCTGAGTGGAAGGCCCGCCACTCTACGGGTCGCCCGGTGGTTTCAGTTACGTCTAATTCATAAGGAATTAGACCAAAAACGGGGTGGCAACCTCGAGAAGGTATATCCACCGGACTTGCCTTGAGGATCTACACGACCGTTGCGCTCTCCCTCAAGACCACGCCACCTTCCCGTCTCTGAGGGAGACGGCAAGGTAGGCCTGCATCTATACTACCAAGCAAAGCAAAGCAAAGCGTGTCGTTGTGCAACCGCAAAAGCATACATACAGACCAACCCTAAAGAATTTTCATATGCTGTCCCATTTCTTTTTAATGTTTTTAAATCATAATAACACACTCGCTTTCTGCTATTTACTTTATAAATTGGTAAAATAATGAATTTCAGCCCTGCATGCCATAAATTCTTTTTAAGTTTTTCCACTGCATAAGTTGATATAAATTGTTTACTCATCATTTTGATCTAATACACATACATTGTTTGTTCTCATTGAATTATGTGCTATTTTTCTTACTAATAACATGCAATATTATTTCAGGTAGGGCCAAAGATACCTCTAAAGCAGTATGTAATGCTAGTCACTCTCTTCTTCGTAACTACTGTGGCTAACAACTATGTTTATGCCTTGCATGTGCCTTCCACGCTGCATATGATCATACGGTAACTATAATTTATTACCATTTTGTCATTGCCTTGTTGGTGCAGTAATCTCAATTGCTACTGTTGAGAATAATCTGTGTTCAAGTCCCTGGTTGCAGTGAGTTTAATTAAGAGTTTTAATTTTTGAATTTATTAGTAGCAACTCGGGAGTTTAAATTCATGCCTGATTAATGGTGATAGGCTGGCCTAAAGCTTGGGTTTTATTTAGGATGTGAAATCACCAAACGACTTTCTGGCCCAGAGTAGAAAGGAGTGTCAGACTCTGATTTAAAACCCATCCATGTCCTTCCATATGCGCTTTGCATTCTAGGGCTGTGCGGTTACTCTCAGGTTTAACGCATTTATTACTTGATAGACTTTTTTACTTTTACAAACAAAATCTGCAACCCTGGTTACCTTGGGGCTTAAACATAATGTGGGTGTATTATAGAGGTTACGTCTACCTAACCCTTGTAGGAAAACAGGTGTGATGTTATGTTATCATCAATAATTACTACTTATTATTCATGACTTTTCCTAGAAAGTGCTTAAAATGATAACTGTATTGGGCAATAGGGAAAAAATGTTCGCTGACTTCACTGGCCCTATTGATTAGAGACAAATCCGTGATTGAGTCAAATTCAGTTCCATACAACTTACCATGCTCTTAATTGTCCAATTTCAGGTCCGCATCTTCGCCAGCCAGCATGCTAGTGTATTGTTGTGTCAAGAAACAAATCCCAAAAGTAAACAACGCTATTGGTTCAATACTGATCAGTGCTGGGGTAGCACTGGCCATGTATGGAGGAGCCCCTACGGATGAGGAAAATAAGGGAACATTCCTATACTGGTGCATTGGAGTCACGATATTGTTGGCTACGTTGATAACTGGTGCCTTTACCGGACTTCAACAGGAGAGATTGTATTCTCAGTATGGGAAACACCCAAATGAGGTAAAAAACATTGTCATAATTATTCTGTTAGTGTACCACAGAAATAGAAAACCCTTCATAGCATATTGCAAGACCTAAATCTAAAGCTTTTCTAATAGAAATCTCGGTTTATCTGCCTATGTTCTATTTTTCGGAGATATAATATAGTCATCATGTATTACAAATAATGGGCAAAATGTAATAAACTAATGAGATACATGTTTTGCTAGATAACATATTGTACCTATGTTTTTATCTTTTAATGTATATAGGTATGAGTAGGAAGCTTATCAATAGCACAAAATGGGCAATTTAAATTATCTTTATATTATAAACATAATATAGTTTGTTGCAATTACAAAACAGTTATTTAGTTATGCAAGATCAATGTTGCCATTTGTTTAATTATAAGCTTGATTTTCACTATCTGAGGTAGTGTGTCATGGCGCAGGATACACCAATCAAACGAATCTTATCAGGCCTGGGTCATAACATTCAACTGCGTCAGGACACGAAACATCACAATGATTTAATTTCCCGTCTAGATAAGATGCTAAAATAAATGCCCAGCTGATGTGATGTACCTACCATACTACAAAATTATACCAATTTGTCATTTAACCCATTCTTAACCCCAAATTAATATCCACTTATAGAAGGTTAATACCACTTAACTTCTAATCAATGAGAAAATGGTTTAGAAACAATTACAGCTTGAAATGACGGTTTTATTATCACATCATAATAAAAAAAACAGTATTTTTAAGTTTTTTTTCTTTACTAAATTTGCAGATGCTGTTCTACACTCATGCTATTCCGTTGCCTGTATTCTTTGGAATTTCTTCCCAATTGATGGACACTTCATCAGATTTACCACTGGATGCTTGGTTACTGATAGCATTGAACATTATTTCCCAGTTCTATTGTACACATTCAGTACATGAATTGGCCACCAAAGAAACTTCGGTAACAGTGACTTTTATACTAACTTTGAGGAAGTTTGCTTCTCTGTTGATCTCTACCATAGTTTTTAAGAATAATTTAAATATTTATCACGGAGTAGGTACGTTGCTAGTCGCGGTCGGTACATGTGTATACTTCGACTTTTTCTCTGCTAGGCGGCAAAGACCTGTCAGTATAAGAACTAAATCAAATTAGGACTATTAGTATTAATTTTCTACATTCCCTTCCTAGAAGACCAAAATTGTGATCTATGTTTGTGACTTTTAGATCTTTATTGCGTTTTACGAATTTATCTTATGTTATTTCTTAGATATTTTTATACTTATACACCTGTTTGCATTTAATGAAAATTATATTATACCCATATGTTGTAAAATGTACATTATTTTTAGAACATTGTGGAACTACCTATGTATTTTTATATTAAATATGTAGTTTGTATTTATATTAAAATATTATTTATACGAAAGAATAAAAAAATATAGCTTTTAAATCCCACATTTATTAAGTCGTCTTAAAAATATTTTGTATGTAAACATTTATCAGTATTCTTACAAGAAAATTATACAACATTGTAAGGTACTCTACAGCAATAAAAATATACAACCTTACAGCAAATAAAGTAACTACATTACAATCGACATGATGAAGCTGCTTGTACCATTATTTATGAGAAAAAATATATTTGTAACCTACAAAGATTCATACACACAATCGCTCTATTCACTTCACGTCACTTATATTACAGAATATTTGTCCAATTATTTAACTTCTTCAATTGCCATGGTATCTTCACAGTCTGAAAATGTGATAAAATATGTTTAGCATTCTATTGTGATTTTTGAAAACTCGAATCAATGTTAACTCAGGTGCGTGTCATAATAAATAATTCGCTATTAGCCCCTTCAAGAACACACTCATAGGTTAGAATAAATAATAAAACGTGAAGATAAAGAATAAAAAGAGGGGGAAATAAACATTCTAGTTTTCGGGAAGAACAGAAAAAAAGTTCTATGGGCATTACGTACCTACCTGCTCTTGCTGTCGGAGCGGCTTCGTCGGTCGCGAGATCTTGAGCGCCGTACGGATGGTGAGCGGCGGCGGACCGACGGCGAGCGACGAGGAGAACCCGACCTTCCGCGAGAGTATGAACGCCTGCGCGGACTGCGACTGCGGGATCTAGCAACAGAACCATGTCATCACAACGTCCAGTCTCCCCACAACAATAACATACCTAGTGCAACTTCTACACCTCAAGGGTCATTTCAATTAAACAGCGCTTGAATTTAAATCTATCCCTCTTTGTAAACAAATCAATGTAAGTTAATCACCGCTTTGTTGAATTGACATCTCTTCTGTGTAATCTTGTATGATTTAGTATTTAAAAAATTGGGGGCACATTTAATATTTACAGTCTACATTACACAAATCCCTAGTTACCTACACCTTTAAGCGCCGACACGACGTCTCTAATTCTAAGTATAGGCAAGGTAAGGTTCTAAGTAAAGGATTTAAAAAGTACCGAGACATGGTGAGCCTGCGAAGGTTGCCGTTGTGGGGCTGCTGTGAGGCCGAAGGGATATTACTGAGGCGGAGGCGGTTTTCAATGTTATCTTCCGTCGAACGGTGGCATTAATTGGAAGTTTCAAGAAAAATTGCGGTAACACGGGGAGGTCGATCGCCGTGAGGTTGTATTCTAGCTCGGTGCCACGGTGACGACGGTGTGTGCAGTCGGTGAAGCATTAGGAGTTGCAATGACATTCAGGATGTTTGTAGGATCCTATACTGTGTGGTCTCTATAATGCATTATTCAAGTCCAGGTTCGGATTACGGTTGGGGACTAGGTGATGGCGGTCAGGAGGTAAGTTATAGGGACGCAGATGTTGGAGACTTCGGCTGCGCGCAGAAGTTTGAAGAGCCGATCGCAGAAGTTGAGCGGGATGTTGTTGCGAGCGGCGTTCGCGGATGTCAGATTGGTTAACGAGCCGTAGTTGTGGTGAAGACATGTGGTGAGGTCGTTGGTGTGTTGGTGGTTGGTTGATAAAATGGACCTGTAAACGTTCCAACACCCACCACTTTTAATATCTCCAGATCAACTTACTTAACTACTTTTTTTAAGAAGATTTCATTAATATAAAAACATCTTAAAATTATAGTTATATAAGAATGGTGTAAAAAGCAAAATGTAGTTTTGAAGTCAATTTGCTAATTGCAGCTCAGACTCTTTAGAGGTAAGTAATGATAGTGTTCATATTTTTTTTAAACCCATTTTCACTTATTGTGAGATAAAATGCATTTATTGTTAATGATTTTATAAAAGATACTTGTATGTTTTGTAATGGTACTATCATTACTATTCTCCTTGTTTTGAAATAAAGATATGTATTGGTAAACAACACCAAAAAGAGAATGAATAAGAAGTATTGTACATACCTGGAGTATCGGCGATCTCTTCTTGTGCGGCCATTGGACATTTCCACGCGAATACGAGTGCCACAGCATCGACTATAAAATAATTATAAAAAAAATCTAAGAAAACTTGTTATCTGTTGAAGGAAAATAACAATGTCAGAAAACAAGAACTGGAGTGGAAATACAGGAATTGGCAGATCACGGAATGGTTATAAAATTGGCGCCCAACTGTGCGTAGTTTGAAAGTACAATAAAAATCTTTGCCCAATTAAAGTAGTATACAGGCTGACTGGAAGATAAGTTAATCTTTCGAGAATATTGTCTTACGCCAAAATGCAAAAGTTCTCCCTCCATTTAATTACGACTAAAGTTTAATGGAGGGAGAAATTTTTATTTCAATAAAATTAAAATGTTCCCCATTCCAAGACAAGTGCTATCCATATGGGAACACCACATCTCAGTCTCAGTATGGAGGTATCATGCTCTAGCACACTTATGACTCAAGCGTTACACATTGAGGGTGAAACGGATCTAAGGAGCGTGCAGAAAAGTAATGAGGACGCCAAATCAGATTTGATCTCAAGATCTATTGATCGGCAGCCGACGCAATAACCGTTAGGCTATTAACGGCTTCCGAAACCACTCGAATTTACAGATACGTACCTAGGTAATTAAATAAGTTAAAAATGCAGATGCTCAATTTTAATTTACAAACAAACATTTGAACTTTGGTTGGTTTGGTTTGGTCTGAATTATTTATGCACCTTATGTTTGCATAAGGTGCATAAATAATTTATGTTGCTTATGAGGGGCGATTCGGTGTTTTATATAAATAACATCACGTAGTATTTACTATTCCAAGTATTTCAATATAACAACATAGTTATCTAAATACGCTCACCTACATTTGGCAAGGGTAGCAATACCACCACTTACCAAATGGGTCAAGTGAAACTAAAATGGCGGATGAAATGGACATCATGTAAAACACTGGGTTTGAAGGCATGGGACATTACGGGTATAATACTTAATGGATTTAAATGATCACTTACGTGCCGTCCAACCCTCGCACGGAATCTTCAGCGTCACGTGGGTCTTCATATTCCACAAACGCAAATCCTGGCGGGTTTCTAGCCACCCACACATTTCTTATATTTCCATACTTAGAGAACACTTTCTCTATTTCGTATTTGGATGCATTTGTCCCGAGATTTCCCACATAAACCTTGCATGAAAGATCCCACTCCCGGTAGCGAGACATCTGGAAAGCGTAAAAAAGCAACGTGTAACAATTTATGCGACGCCATTTTGACCAATCTCCACTTTAAATGCAGAATTGCGTCTACACAGTTAAAAGTAGAACTTACATTTATTTTAACACTGCGATAGTCGTAATTAAAAAGAAAGTACTTGAAGTTCTTAGATAATTAATACTTGAGATAGACACAAAATTCCACCCTTTCACTAGTAACGTCGTGAACGGAGTGAAGAAAAAAGTTGAAGGTAAACGATGGATGGAACTTTATTGATTGAATGAATTTTGCATGAGAGAATGAACGATTAAGTATCCATAGACAACGAAGCAGACCGACGAAAACTATCTATGATTAAATTGTCTATGATGCCGACTCGACTTGCCGATATTTCCGACCGATTTCCCAGTTTCCCTGCGGATCGTGACGTCTTTGTCTATGGTATATACCCCGTTCCCCGCGCCGCGGTCCCCGCTTCACTTTTTGTTATTTATTTGTCAAACAGCTGATTGTTTCATAGAATCACGATGAATTTCTAGAATAGAGTTAAATAAAAATCGATATACTTCACGAAGATGGACGTGGTAGGACTGCTGAACAATATAAACGACAATTCGAACATGTTTGCAGTGAAAACATGGACGTCCGAGTGGTCAAACAATTTTCAAGACAACCAAGTAAGTATTGATTTTTCGGTCATAGTTTATCGAATTTCATTATTGCTGTGAAAAGTATGTGATAAAATTAAATATTAAAAATACAGAGTGAAAAAATAATCAGACCGGAAGTGTTTTGCCAGGTTGCAAGGGTAAAGACTCGTAATAATAGAAATCGGTAGCCTTGAAACCAATGTTATCGTGTTAGATATAAGAATAGATTTGGAAATAGTCCGGTTATCAATTAATAAAATATATTTGTTGTGGTAACTTCCTCTTATTGGCTTAATTAGGTACTTTCTTCATTAGCAAGCCTATGACCAAGTTTTTTTTCCCATTGTTCATGTTAAGATTTTAGATTCATACTTCGTGCCTTTACTTTACAAATATGCTCGTCTTACCATCTCCTGTCTTTTACACTTAAATCAAATAAAATATTATTAATAGGCAAAACAAAATGTACTAAATAGTTAATTGATAAATAAGCGAGTTTGATAAAACATGAATCGTCTGTATAACACTGTTAAATTGCACTGACCTTTTGTACTGATAGAAGTTTCTATTTGATAAATAAAAGGTAGGTTCTTGATTGAATTCAAACATGCCAAGTAAAGAGCGTCTTTTTTATTTGTTTTCTTTTAATTTTATTTATTTTTTACTAATGATAAATATGCCAAAAAGCATGATTAATTTTCACAAAAACATTAAACAGTAAACCATGATTTCTTATTGGAATCAACCATAAAAGGACCTGACTGACTGAGAGGGAAACTGACCTTTACACCGCAGCTTCACTCATTATTACGGGAAGCTGCTAAACACATAATATCAAGATGATTCATAAACCTCTTGATAAAGAATTTTAATGAGACATCATAATATCTTGTAATATTACAACATCCGCTGACATGTCAAGCTGACCAATGCATAGCCAGGGTGAATTTTTAAAGTGTGCGTGGATGGCCAAATCCCGATACTATGAGAAATATTGAAAGGAGTCTGAAGCCGATTTTGATGAAAACTAAAACTGCATCATCGGATTTTTTAACAAGCCAGGAAACAAACCGGTTGATTTTGAAAAAAAAAACACCAATCTGTATTGTTACACCATTCGAAAGTTTTACTAATAAGGGTAAAATTCTGGGAATTAATAACACATTTAGACACACACACACACTATAGCAAAAATTAGGGAAAGAGCAATGAGCGCCATTATCAATTTAAAACGAAATAAAGTTAACTTATTTTATAAAAGACAAATCCAGTGGCATGAACAGGTACTGTTTCATACGTGATATGTGTAAATCAATATAATTGAAACAAAGAAGGCTGTTACCGTGCACTTAATTCAATTTCATGCCGTTTCATAGTGATAATTGAATGTAAATTGACATATCAAGTACTTTGTGCTTATCTTACATGTGAACCTACATACTGTGATTCCGTATTAGAGATCCAAATGCTGTATTTCAGTGTTCTTATTTCAGTGGTTTAAATAGATAAAAAAATTAATCTTGTCTTTTGTTAAAATACTATAAATTCTGATTTACAATCATACATACAAATTACAAAAAATAAACAACCCTAGAAAGTTAAAATTAAGCTTTGTTATTTTTTTTACAATAAACACAAATAAATTCCAAAAAATATTGCAATAAAAATCTAGATAGCTAAAATATAAGATTTTCAATTCTTTTTTTTTAGAAAATTCACATTATTAAAAATATTTTCCAGTTCCAAGAAATAAAGTAACTAAAAGCTTTGTTTATTAATTATTCTTGTTTCTTTTTTGTTTTAGTATTTGCTGTATAAGATAAATAACATTTCTTTATACAAAATTAAACTCAGGGAAACGTAAAAAACCAAAAAAAACTTGTAGCTTTATTTCATCCTTTAACAATGCATTTCGCGAGTTCACGACACGCTTCAGTGACTTTGACCCCTCCCACAGGACATTGCACTCTTATTCAATATATAGCATTACTCATAATGTTTATGAAAACCAGTTGTTCTGGCGCAGATATGTCGGTTTTTAAGCTGAAACATTCTTTGTTGCTACGGCGGGAAACACAGCTTTTACGCTGAAATATTGTAAATTAATTTACGTATCTTAAAAGAGCTTAAAGTCTCTGATTAGCTTATAGAGCTTACTCATCATCATAGACATATCAGCCGAAAGACGTCCACTGCTGGACATAGGCCTACCCCAAGTGTCGCCACAATAACCGGTACTGTGCGTCTCGCATCCATCGGCTTCCCGCGACTCTCACCAGGTCATCGGTTCACCTTGTGGGAGGCCTTCCAACATTGCGTCTTCCGGTACGCGATTGTCACTCCAGAACTTTTCGGCCCCATCGACCATCTGTCTTGCGAGCAATGTGCCCTGCCCACTGCCACTTCAGTTTGGCGATCCTTCGGGCTATGTCGGTAACCTTGGTTCTCTTGCGGATATCATCATTCCTGATTCGATCACGCATAGAAAGTCCAAGCATTGCCCTCTCCATTGCCCTTTGAGTGACTAAGACTTCTTATGAAAACCATTGTGAGCGACAACGTTTTGGTTCCATATGTCATCACTGGTCATACTAATCAATAGAAAAAAAATATCTTAAGTTAATACTTTCATTCCTCAGATGCCAGAAAAACCTTATGAGTAGGTACCTACTTTCGGGTTACGTTGATAAATGGGTAGGGTTTGAACACTGACAACTCCCAGGGTTATGGAATTTGTTAGAAAGTGTCACCGCGGCCTCGGACTGCAAAGGGCATTAGGAGGAACAAGGATGGGTTTTAGTCAGTAAGAGTCTGACACGCCATTCCGCTCTGCCCAGAGTGGAAGGAGTCATTTTATGATTTCTCATCCAAAATAAAAGGGTTTGTACTTCCGAATATTTGGCCTCCTCATAAAAATAATAACTGTTAGTAATAGAAAGACCTAACTTCTCTAAAACGAAATAGTTCTGAACTGACCTATAATTCGCACACGCACTTGATAATAATAACATTATCTAATCATAAACGAAATAGAATGTACGATAAGCGTAAATATTTGCTCCAATTTGCGTGAAACAATATCAGTGACGATGGTACGTACATTGTATTTAAAGTACATGTAACACTAATGTTGGTGTTTATCAAAGCAGCGTGTTCGCATGACATTCTCGTGATTGCGGAAAAATGAATTCGTGTTTTTGTATTCACGGAATTTGTTAATGAAGTTTTGAACAAATGCTTGACACCTTGTGTCTTCGGGATGCACAAGAGTGATGGTGTAGTGACTAGAGTCAGGCCGTTTTATGCTCAATCTAAATTTAGGGAGGACATAAATTCTACCAGGGTTCCGGAATTTTTCGAAAGCGTCACCGCGGCTCATAAGGAGGAACACGGATGGGTTTTAGTCAGGGAGGACCTAAATTAACATGATTGTTAGTTGATTGAATTCAATTCATCCTAACTATCAAGAAGGTAATTGCAAAATCCACTTCATTCAACTTCTGTGGCCTTACGATGCAGCAATAAAATATCTAATGATTGCAAAGGGCATAAGAAGCTTCTTCGCCATTGCCGTAGTTATAACTTATAGAGATGAAAAGGTAATGTAGAAACAAAAGATTAATTTTGTGTCTGAAGTGTAGTTTCGGTACATACTCAAATACCTAGTTACCTACACACAATATGGACAAAAAAAAAATATAACTGACTTCCAAACAAAACACTACAAAGAATAAAATAACCATAATTTCGGAAGTCGGTTTTTTTGGTTTTGTTTCTTTGTTTTTTAACACCGAATTCCGAAATTAAGGTTATTTTATTCTTTGTAGTGTTTTGTTTGGAAGTCGGTTATATTTTTTTGTAAAAAGTTTTTTATTTTTCACTTTTTAGCGGTGATACTTGGACGACGTCTTCCTCAACGCAGATATTGAAATAAGCAAAAATGCTCATAAAATAAAAACTACTTAACCAAACTGAATCAAATTTTTACGGGACCAAATGACAAGTATGATGCATCGAACTAAAAAAGAATTATATGTAGAAAACGGATCAGAAATCTCGGAGTAATCGGTGTACATACATAAAAAAATACCCACCGAATTGAGAACTTCCTCCTTTTTTGGAAGTCGGTTAAAAAATTTGCGCATAATGGAACCCGCGTCCGTATCCGATATTCGAAGCGCAAAATCTATTGTTTCAGCCACTTAAAACAAAATTATACCGACAAAACAACATAATTAAAATTTTAATTCAAACACCAAAAATAAATTACTCCTTGATTTCACCATAAACAGTAGATTATGGGGACTTCTAAAAGAGTTTAGAATCCTTAATCCTGCTATCATAAATTAGAACGTGCAAAATACTGCATTTTCATCTTTGCTTGCTCCTTAACCAAGGCCATGAGTCGTGACTGTCAACTTGATTAAACTTATTTGCACAAGTTTTTCTTTATTTGAGCGACCTTCAAAGCAATGAATAAAATATCTAATGCGTAGAATGAGTTAAGACGTTTTAGTTTGACACACCTCCGGGAAAAAAAAACACGTTTTTCTATGACCATGTCCATAGGCGGAATAAATAAATCGTCGTGTTTACAATAAAAACAACAATAAGACATAATAGGTGCTTGAGATTGAATAGCTAATTAAAACGTAGCGTAGGCGAGCAAGGAATAAATCTATACTAGTAAAAAGCTGAAGAGTTTGTTTGGTTGAACGCGCTAATCTCAGAAACTACTCGTTCGAATTTAAAGAATATTTTAGTGTTGGATAGTCCATTTATCGAGGAAGGCTATATAAATCACGCTGCGGAGCATTAATGAAAAATGTGATGCAGACGAAGTTGCGCGGGTCAGCGACTCAGCTAGTCAATAAATAAACCATGTTCTCTATTCGGTTTGTATGTTTGAGCTAATCTCGAAAATATCGAAGTTTTCTGTGAGTTTTTTTATTGATAGGCTCTAGACCACAATATCACCTGAAGGAAAGCGATAATGTGGTCGACGATGGAGTACGCTTGCCTAGAATTAACCAACTCACTCTTGACTAAAAGACTCCCAGGTTCTATGACTCCAGCTGGGTTTAATTTCTTTTCGTCTGAATCTTGGGTGACCTAATTGCTACCTTCTGCTTACTCAAACCTGTTATGAACTGTAAACGCACATTCCCTTTGTCTTTGAACTTGTGAATCATTGTTTTTGTTACAACTTTGACCCGTACGCACCATATTATCACGTATTGAAAATCACACGTGGTTAGCATGAAGTAGTAATATACGATTAGACAAACAATAGCTCGCTAAAACGCTGATTTTGTTGAAATTAGACATTTCCTTTGTTATTTTTTCACCTAGAAACAAATGACGCGCGTTGCGAAAAAGTAGCGTTTGCAAAATTGTAAAATTGGTCCTAAGCTACGCAAGCGTTAGTGCGTTGTCAACTGCGATACGGAATGTGTGTGTGTGGTTTCAATATGGCCACAATACGTAGATAATAATGCCGGAAACTTATTCAGAATTGGACATGGCTATCAGCTGTTAGTGCTGTTACGGACGAAACATAAACGTCTAATAAAGACGTGTGTTGCAACGCGACTGGACGCGCCGCGGTTGCGCTTGCGACAGAAATGAAAAGTCGCACGAGCAAGGACTAAACTAACTTGTTTACAAACTACGATTAGTGGATCCAATCTGTTCAGTGTTAGACGGACGTATTACTGCGGAAAATTAGTACAATTTACGTGAATAATTCTAAAAAAAAACTTTCAGCAAATGTAGGTATAGGGTAATTTATAGTGCATGAGTTATGGAAAGTATAACTACTCTTAAAAGTGATTAATTAAAATATGTGCTGTGAAGTAAACTATTAAAAAAATTGTGAAAATTCCTTGTAAAAAATAACAATATGATAATTCTGAACTTCTGGTCTACCATAAATTAACTCTTAAAATTGTCTAATTAATAAAACTGAATAAAATGTGTGTTGCGAACTATTAATAAAAAATGTTCCTAAAAAAATAAAAAGTAGTGCAGGCTTTCCAGGAGATATTTTTAAGAGTGTGCAATAATTAATTTTTCTATAAAAAAAATGTGTAATATAAAGTGACAATGGTGTTCTTTGTGGCTTGTGTGTGCGTCATTTTAACTGCCCAGCTGGGAGACAAACAATATCGCGTGAGTTTAATGATAATTTACTTGATAGTTTTGTTTTATTGCACGATCTGTTATGCTGAAGAATATTACGCACGGTTTTACTGCAATTTGATTTAATATGTATACGAGTATTTTAACCACAACCATTCTTATGAACGCTATACAAATCTCGTCCTTAAAAATTGGGGAGAAGTGACACAGAACCAGAGGCCTTAGTGCGAGATTTTAGTTTTTTTTTTAGTTAAAAGACAATAAAAAAATAGAATTCTGTCTGAGGCTAGTTGTAATAATATAACGGAATAATTATAATTTTGATAGCTTATCTACAATTTAATTTAATATTTTGACACTAATAGGTGTTTTTAATTTACCTGGTGATAAAAGTAGATGTTAGTTTTAAGGAAAACCTAATCTCTAGATAGGACGATCGTTTTAATGTGGTAAAAAATATTTTTCAATAGGTACCGTGTTATGTTTCTTCAATTAAAATAATATTAAAACATAATCAATGAAGTAGACGAAAACATTTTGCACTGACCCCAAGTAACATGAGACAAGGGTAGGAGAATGGAGATGGAAATATAAACACATGGCAATATGTCACGCCTGTGTTTACGATTTCCTTGGAATGTGACGCAACTTTCGCGACTAACGGCTAATCGATCTTGTTTATTTACTATCGCCCACTGCCCACAGACTGAGGGAGTGCGAGTTTTTAACGTACTCGATCGCGTTAGCGTAAACCTTCGCTTATGTCAAATACAGTACCTCTACCATGAGTTTACGCAGCCAAAACTCGTCTCTGTAAATCATTTGTGTGACATACAGTTCGCTCCGCGAAACTTTGCCGCTTTGAAGTTAGGTTTTGGTGACGACTGCGCAGGTGTAATCGCGTAAAAAGTGTTATGTTCTTAGAATATTTTTCACAACTTTGTAACAAAAGCAAGTAACAAACACAAGATAGACAGTAATAATAACAAGATCATAAAGTAACACAACAAACACGTACACTACAAGAACACACAAATCAAACAGTAAGAAATAACCAAAATAATTTAAAAACACTCTTGCATCAAAAATCGTATTGCATTGAGCAAGCGGGACACAAGTGTGCATCGAACGTATCACGCTTGCGTGAAACGGGCATGCCCGCCCGTACCGCGCATGCGCTGTTCTATGTCTTTTGCCAAATTGACATTCTGCGCAGTCAATTGCGACGTACTTCAAAGAGGCAAAGAACCGTGGAGCGAACTGTAATATAAAAAACAAGGTTTTCCGTTATTGTCATCGGACGGCGCTTATTCCGGTTTCAATACAAATTGAAGTTTATGCGCGATCGAGAACGATAAAAAACTGGCACTTAGGCCACTGTTTAACACCACGCCACTAGCGTGAACATACGAATATTCTTCTCTATGATAATTTCCGTAGTATTCTCGTTAGTTCAATGTCAACAACTAGTAAAACGTTGCAAAAATAGTAACAAATTCTCAAGGCCGTGTGGTTTGACATATTTTATCGCGAGCTCTGATAAATGGTATGTAAAGACGTTGTCTAAAAGGTCGCGTAAGTACTATATTAGATTAAAATAGCTTTTGGGATCGTAAAACCTTGTCGGGTACAAGGTCTTGGCAGAAAACCTAGACCCCTAACTGCGTTGGTATCATAGAAATATATTATAAGTATGGTTGGTATGGTAATAATCATGATTCTCTTGCTCTGATCCCAATTTATTTTGGATCGACGCAATATGTCTTCTTATTCTATCCTTACTAATATTATAAATGTCTGTCTGTCTGTCGCGCTTTCACGCCAAAACTACTGAACCGATTTAAATGAAATTTGGTACACAGATAGTCTAGAGCCTGAGGCTACTTTTTATGCCGGGAGTATGTTCCCTAGGGACCACACGGGCGAAGCCGCTGGCAGAAGCTAGTTCTATATATTTGTAATCGGAAAATTGCAGACGCCGAAAAGATTGAAAAAGAAAGAAAAGATTGAAAAAGATTGAAGATTGTAAAATATCGCGAGAAATAGCAAACAATTTTTCTCCATACGACACGAATATATTGAAAACTGTTGAATTTGGATAGGATTTATTGTATGCAAAATGATTTGTTCATGATTAATCGAGAAATTATAATCTACGGAGTTACGGAGTTTGCAATTTTCTGGTGACTATACTTCTTTTCAGTCGTCATCTAAAGTAGTGATTCGTGACCCCCTTATTATTAGACTAGTTTTTCCCCGCGACTTCGTACGCGCATATCCCGTTTTTTTCCCGTTCCCATTGGAATGTCGGGAAATCCTCTCTTAGTGCTCCCCTACACTCCCCAAGGAACCTACATGCCAAATTTCAGCTTTCTACGACCTGTAGTTTCGGCTGTGCGTTGTCAGTCAGTCAGTAACGGAATAATATTTACAAATATAATTATAAAGCTGAAGAGTTTGCTTGAACGCGCTAATCTCAGGAACTACTGGTCCGATTTGAAAATTCTTTCAGTGTTAGATAGCCCATTTACGTTTACGTTACGTTTACGTTTACGTTTATCGAGGAAGGCTATCTGTCTGTTTTGTGCGAGTCTCAAATAAACAACTTTTTCTTTCTTTCTTTATATATCATCACGCTAAGACCAATAGGAGCGGAGAAGACGAAGTTGCACGGGTCAACTAGTTTTATATATTAGGATTGATTGATAGGCTCGTATTTGACCACAATCTCACCTGTTGCAAAACGATCATGTGGTCGACGATGGAGCACGCTCCTCTAAAAGTAACCTATTTACTCTCGACTTGACCTCCAGGTTGGAGCCATCTAGAAACAGAATCACCGGTTGTTTAATTTCTTCTTGTATGAATATTGTCTACTAGCTTCTGCCTACTCAACTCCGTTATTGGCATTAAAAATAATCTTTTTATATTTTTACTCGTTTTGAGCGTATGGGTGACCATGTACCAGCGCATCGACGCCGATGTTCGTCTCCTCTCTTTTCTATTACTGGTCATATTCTCGATACTCAGTTCCTTTTCTAGCCATTTTATCGTTCACACAGTCCCATCCATCGTTTGAAAATGGGTAGACATGATACCATTCAGGGTTAATCGGTGTTGACAAACGTCGACATTACTACAAATCGTTTTGTAAACATCGCTGGTGGCATTATTCAAATAAGGACTAGAATGCAGGAAGTAGTGAAGTTGTATAGCTAAATCAGGAAGCCTGTCGATGTCGGTTTAAATTCTGTAGTCATACACAAGCAATCAAAACTGCGTGTTCTTTGAGCTTGACGCTTACATGCTTATTAGTCACACTAGCGCAAAATTAAAGGAATTGGAAAGAAGAAATTATGAGGTCTTTAGCCTGCAGTGGGACAGAACAGGCCGAAAATAAACATTTTAAACAAATTCTTCTGTCATTGATATTTATAGGAAGTTTTACATGTTCTATGAATGAATGGACAGCAGCTCTCTGTAAACGAAACACCATACACTGCGATCGCCAACCCGCCTGCCAAGCGTGGCAATTATGGCAAACGGCCTCTTTGAGGGAGGCCTATGTCCAGCAGTGGACGTCTTTCGGCTGTTATGATGATGATGACATGTTCTAGAACTAAACAAAGTGTCATTCATAATCATCTATAGCTTGACTTCGCCCTCTGCTCGGCCTCTCTCGTCTTGGGCCTATTCCTAGGCCCCTGTGCCAATCTTATCAAGGTTCTGCTCGCGATTTCGCTAGCCCATCTCGCCGCTGCCGGTGACAAACACTTCTTCCAAGTCCTCGGACGCGACTCGTTTACTCAACCTGCCATCGTGCCTTTTTCTTGTGCCCCAAGTCTGCTATTACAATAGTGTCAGAATGGTCTATCATTGATTTCATAATGGTTGATTTTGACAAGATTCTATGCCATTTCTTTTAATGGAGTGTCAGTGGTTGACCACTGGATATAAAAGCGTCATTATGAAGTCATAGTCGTCCGCGGTGATGACAGGGTCCGGCCCTGCTCCATTTCAGTTCTATCATTCGTTTTCTGATCTGCTAGTCTATTCTGTAAGAAACTATTTCGATATCGAGCTTCACCTGAGTGATAAAACTCACAAAGTGAGCTTTATTGCACACAACATAAAGATTTTCATTTGAAACTCACTTCGAATTCTACTGTCGAGATACGAAAATGTTGTTAGAGAATAGCACTACTGGAAGGTCTTCGTGTTCGGATCTCGAACATTGGGTCTCTGTCTATTACTTTTATGACAAGTGCATTCATTTTGATCAGCTTATTGTGTCTGAGATCCATTTTCGTGAGCCTGCGATTCCCAATAGGGTATTTTACTGAAAAAAAAAAACAATTTCTCCTTCAGATAGATTTAAAAAAAATATTGGACACGTATTTTACCTTTTTCACGTAAACAAAAGATGAAGACGATACAGTACGTTGAAAACACGCATGAAGATTGTAGACATGTTGCGGTCGCTGGTAAAAATTGTACCACCATAGTGACGTCACGCGTGTTTTCAACGTACTATATCGTCTTCATTTTTTGTTTACGTGAAAAAGGTAAAATACGTGCCCAATATTTGTAAGAAATCTATCTGACGGACTAATATTTTTTTTTTAGTATAATACCCTATTCTAGTTCTGGCCAAGTGTAGGCAGGATTAATGAGAGCTATAAAATATCGTATATTATACAGGATGATTGATTATTGAGTGAGTTCTTTCAGATGTGATTCTTGAGATGATTTGCAACGATTTTGACCCCGATAACTTAGGCTTTTTTTCGAGTAATCATACATTCAGAAGTGTCATTAACAATTCAACACCTTAACGAAGTTTTCACACGTCTCATTCAAGGATAAATTGATGTGTTACTTGCCAAATAAATTAACAAACAGTATGAAGGTTTCGTTTGTTTACTTGTTTAATATTTGTATGGTGTAAGACAGTAACGTAACGTTTTGTAAAATATACGGGTGATTATTCAGGGCTACTGTCTATACGCAGTGTTATTGATGAGGAGTTTTATCATAAGGCTGCGTCAACCAGAGATGTGCGACGATGTGTTTGTTAGGGTTCCGAACATCCGTAAAAAACGGAACCCTTATAGGATCACTCGGGTGTCTGTCTGTCTGTCCGTTTGTCACAGCCAAGCTTTACGTAACTAAATACATTTTTAGTATGGGAGTCACTTTTGGGGGTCAAACTAGAAAAACTGGCCAGGTGCAAGTCGGACTCGCGTGCAAAAGGTTCCGAACGAATTTAATTCTTTTTACATATTATTTGAACACTACAATTTTCTAATAGTTTTCTTGTAATCTTTAGGTAAATATCTATTATCTCCATTTTTTTTTCAAAATTTTAGGCTCAGTATTTTAGTTTCGGAGATAAGGGGGGGGGGGGGTAGAAGTTATTCAAGAAACTAGACCAAAAATGACCATTCCCCTCCTTATTTCCGAAACTACTGAGCCTAAAATCTTGAAACAATGCAGATAATGATTGCATTCCTACAGATTACAGGAAAACCTATAAGAAGTCTTTAGTATTAAAAAAAAACAAGTTAAAAAAAATAATTTGATTCGGAATCCTTTGCACGCGAGTCCAACTTGCACTTGGCCAGTTTTTACCTCGCACACCACTGGTGGAAATGCAGCCTAAGGCGTGCGGCCAAAAAATATAGTTTCAACATGACGATGACTTTTCCTTTACTAGTAGAATTACGCCCGTACTTATCGCTTCTCTGTACCTATGTTTTCACAATAAACGTGACGAAGCTGCTTTTTCATCATCTGCCTAGTCTTTTTCCAACTATACTGGGGTCGGTTTCCAGTCAAATCAGATTCAGCTGAATACCAGTATTTTACATGAAGCGGCTGCCTACCAGACCTCCACAACCCATTAACTGGCTAACACTGTACTTCTTGGCAAGACTGGGGTCACATTTTCTGGCTTCTGATATTCGTAATGACTGCCAAAGATCTGCAAATGACAGCCGGGACCAACGGCTTAACGTGCTTTCCGAGGCATGGAGGAGTCTCGGTTAGATGGTCACTCATCCACAGATGGACCTTGGCAAGCGTTGCTTAACCTTGAATATCGACCCCTGCGGCTGTTATTCTTTAGCCACAAGCAAAGTCCTTAAACCTGTAATCAGGCAAAGTTCTTGTGGTTTGGATTTGAGTCTTACGGGTACTACAAATATGTTTTTTTTTGTTCACAGTTGCTGTGGTCTATTTGCGGTTGTCTTCTCGTATCCTTAGTCGTCGTATTTTTCTACTATTATAGAAGATGGAGATCGAAAGGTAATTTAATTGTACTACTCTATCACCACACCTATTCGTTTTTCAATTAATCGCAGGTTCCAAGGCCTGTCAACTACGGTTAGTGCATAAATATATAATCCACCTATGCAATTTTAAGACGTGTGAGTTGTGGGCCTTGTAGTAACTTAGATCATCATCATCATCATCATATCAGCCTATTGCCATCCAATGCTGAACGTAAGCCTCCCCTAAAGAGCGCCAACCATCCCGGTCTTGAGCAGTCCGCATCCATCCGCTGCCAGCCACTTTCTTCAAATCATCGATCCATCGTGCTGCAGGGCGTCCCACACCATGTTCTCCCATACACAGTCTCCATTCTAACACATGTCTGCATTGTCTGCTCCATCGACCGTCAGTCCGTCGTCTGCATTGTCTGCTCCATCGACCGTCAGTCCGTCTACAGACATGGCCGGCCCACTTCCTTTTCAGCATACTGATTCAACGCGCAATGTCGGTGACTTTAGTTCTAACTCAGATATACCTTAGAAATAGAAGAGGTTTTCGAAAATGATTTCGAGGTTGTCCATCTGAAATTTCTTAGTAGCCGCCAAGAAGCTGGATGGATTGTGCCTAGTTGTTGGCATTGACTAAAAAAATACTAGCGAAATGTGGGCACCCCAGCCTAACTTCGGGAAATACAGACGTGTGCCGTATTTTGTGTATTTAGATACTCCTTAGTTGCTTTCTTGATTAAAATGAGCCTTTTTCCAGAATTGGCCGGTGCCACAGGCGGTGTCGGGGCATCAGGGGACCAAGTAAAGAGGTTCCGTAAACGAGACAAGATGCTGTTCTATGGACGGCGCATGCTGAGGAAGGTCAAGTCCATCTCCAACTCAGGCCAGGGCCGCAAGAGACGCGCCGTCATGCGGTTCGCTAGGAAACTGCTGCAGCTGAAGAAGGAATCGGCTCCTGAACAACTGAAGGTGAGCAACGTGAACTCGTGTTTCCGCTTTTCAAGCGCTATATCATCATCGTGCACAGCCCGACTTCGCCCACTGCTGAGCAAAATGAGCTAAGATTCCAGAGCCCTCAGACTTAACTTCTCTAGTAACAAAATTTGTGGGATAGAGTAGTATTAGTATGTACTTTGAATCTATGCTTACCTGCATTGGGATCTTAATCCTTGAGCATAGGTCTCTCTTTGTTTTCTTTCAAGCGTATTGTTCGTAGCAATTCTCGTCGAAATTCTAAGGCCATGTGTGCCTTTAACTCTTAAGGCGACGATATATGCCAGCGGCCTTGTATCCAAACCTTAGGCCTTGGATCAACACGCGCACTCTTTTAAAACCCGCGCGAAATTCAGTGGATTTTTGTACTTCCTTATTATTAAAAGATTAAAAAAAAATAGCCGTATATCAAGATGCAGATAAATAAATTGTTTTTCAGATACGAAGAATACGCCCGGCGGTTGTGGTCCGATTGTCGTTTTTATGTCCGTGTTACACATAACTACAAATTACATGAATTACACTATGTTGTACGAATAAAACTCCAAATTTTCATATATCAAATAATTAAGAAAATAGTTTAATTTAACACAAATTTTTTCCAAAAAGTTACCATTAGCCGTTTAGATGTGATTCTCATTTTAAATTCAGCTACTCTTAGGTATAGTACAATCATTTTGCCTCAAATGGTGTATGGGTAAATGCTCTCAACCGAAAACTGTGAATGTTAAGAAAAAGGTGTCAAAAACATGATAGTTTGTAGTGAGCAACATTGAAATTTTTTTATGTGACATTTGTGCAACCTTCACGATTAGGTACACACACACACACACACACACACACACACACACACACACACACACACACACACACACAACATACTTAAAATGAAGATGGGGTAAAATCGCTTATCATCATCATCTTTTATGTCCAAAAACTAAAACTACTAACAAGTACTGCTGTCGTCATCTTCACGTAAAAATATTTATGTCATGACCTTGCGCGTGTTTACTCGTGTTTTTTATATTGTAATACGCATTGTTCTTGAAAAGTTAAATTGACACGAGGAAAGTAAACCACTTGGTATGTTCTTGACATTGATTTAATACCTTAATGATTCTTGATGATGATGATCTAATGATTCTTGACATTGATTTAATACCTTAATCATTTTTATTTTTGACATTTCTGATTTATGATAATTTTTTGTTGTTGACATTTTGGAAATATTTTATCAACTTGGTACTTGTTTTGACATTGTAGTTTTTGGTTGAAATCTGAAATTGTATTTATTCTATCTTTTAATAATCGCCCTTTATTATTATAATTCTATTTGATATTTTGAAATTAATAATGAAATAATTTGAATTTTTACTGACATTTGTACGCCTAATGGCAAAGCATAGAGCACTTGGAAGGAATGTAACATCTCACTCACCTGTGTAACTGTAACCTATGTTTACAAATAAATAATCTGAATCTGAATCTGAATGTGATTGGTCAAAGCGAATAAAAATTACTTATTTACTTAGTTCTGACAGAAGAATATGGCTTAAGAGCCTAGGGATTTTTTAAGTAGTATCTTCTCAGCTTAAACATTAGAAAGTGTCTTATGTAACTTTGATGCCCAAAACCTGTATACAACCTGTAACAGAATAATACCTCTTAAGGGGTCATTGTACGCATCATTATGAACAACCTTCACTATGGGACCAAACCCGAAATCGCGAAAAAAAGTCATACATCTTGTCGAGTTATGCGCACAGAAATGTATGGGAAGGTCGATTTTTTTTCGCTTGTTCAGTGTTGGTCCCATAGTGAAAGTTGTTCATAATGACGAGTTCAGTGACCCCTTAAGAGGTATTTCGTTTATTCTGTTACAGGTTGTATAGGTAAAGCCTGCTTTTGCACATGTAAATTAATAACTTTCCTTAAGATATTCACTATCAATCCCAAAATAAATGAATTTTCTATACAAAGTTCTCATCAGCTGATCAAAATTAGCATAAGAGAAACAATTTTCTATGTATAATCCGCCCGCTCAGAATATACGGCTAATCCACCTCATCTTTTCATCCAGGTACTGGAACCTCCAGCAGAGTACTTGGAAGAAGACCTGACGAGCGATGACAGGGTTCCACCAGACGCCTTGTATATGCTGCACAGCATCAGGGTGTTTGGGCACTTCGAGAAACCAGTGTTCCTCATGCTTTGTAAGCATACGGAGATCCTCAATCTGCCGGCGGGATCTTTCTTGTTCAAAGTTGGTAAGTGAAGTTAACTGTATTTTGAAATGTGGGGCGAGTGAAAAAGTGGCAGATTTTACCTCAAAAATAAAGATCCAACCAGATTTGCTGAACTTGTAGATCTGGTAAATACAGCGTTTCTCCTTTCACCTCAATAGCGCATTTCACTGGATTTTTCTAGTTTCTTTAGCTGTCTTTTTCTAGGCTTTTTAAAACTCTCAAAAAAGGTCGAAGTTGTGAGCGTTTTAATTTATGATAAACAGAGAATGCACTAGTAGTGTGTGGCGTCACTCCGAATTCACGTTATAGCGAATTTGCGCAGTCGATTACAAACAACGTTTTGCGTGACAAGGATAGAACAACATTTTCTAAAGCGTGTTTAATTCTATTTTTCTACAGATTTTTAACGTGATAACGTCTTATAAATCGATGAACGCCGCCGGCTGCACGCACCATAAACTGTCATGCTCCGCAAGCGAGAGTGCGGAACAAGCGACAGAGAGGCACGATCGACCTAAGCGTTCGGCTTGTTTGTTAAGAATTCAATTGTTTTCTTATGACGTTATCACGTAAAATTATCGTCCGTAAACCGTCTTTACAGACAACCAATTTATTTTTTATTTTTCACAGTTTTGATAGTACTTAGTGAAAAACCCTATTCTAAAATTAATGATCTCCAAATATAGCGAGTTTGGTATTCTTGGCAGTTAAAATTGCTCATAAATTAGAAAATATTTGCCTGGTAGGAGCATCGTTTCTGTCGCTCATGTATCACATAAATGTGTAAATATAGTCTCCGTTTAATACTCCATGTCAAAGACAATATGGGCCAGGAAAAATGATGCCCAAAATAGCGGCCGTGTCAACAATGCCTGCATCAGGTTCATATTTGGCTTGCGCAAGTATGACCATGTTTCTGATTTTCGTACTAAGCTCAAATGGCTTCCTATTCGCTTTCGCCGGAATGCCCACATACTTTCTCTACTTTATAATGTGCTCTTTAATCCTTCTACTCCTTTTTATCTTAAAGAACGCTTTCAGTTTCTCTGTGACACACATTCTAGGTCCTTGAGATCAACGGAAATTCTTAAATTAAGTATTCGTATGCAATTCACATCCTTCTTTGACAAATCATTCACTATTCAAGCAGCTCGTTTGTGGAATGCATTACCCCGATGTGAGGCGCGCTCAAACACTACCAACGTTTAAAAAATTGGTGAAGGAACATTACCTCTCACTATAACTTTTTGTCTCCTTTCCCTGTTATATATTTGATATTTATTAGTATATTATTTAGTATTGTATGTATTTGTTTTTATATTATGTATGTCTCTCTACTAATATTATTGATTTTTGTACACTGACCGCCCTAAATCTAACTTCTTTAGTTCAGTCCATTCAAAGGTTGTCTGTAAGAGACTGCCCTGTGCGATAAGACCGCCCATTGTACACTAGTTTTTATAAGCGATTTTCCTGTGCTTGTTATGAGGTGTACAATAAAGTATATAATAAATAAATAAAACAATCAACATCTGCCAATATTCTTGGAAACACCACAAAGAATAGGGTAGATTCCTAAAAAAAAATGTCCGACGGTTAAATAATTAAAAAATTGGTTGTCTGTAAAGTCCGGTTTACGGGCGATAATTTTTACGTGATAACGTCATAAGAAAACAATTGAATTCTTAACAATCAAGCCGAACGCTTAGGCCGATCGTGCCTCTCTATCGCTCGTTCCGCGCTCTCGCTTGCACGCTCGGCTCAGGCGGAACGCGACACTTTCGTGCGTGAAGCCGGCGTTCATCGATTTATAAGACGTGATCACGTCAAAAATATTAGTCTCTAAGTGTTCCTTGTTTTACTAAGGAACCCGTAACATTTCGCTGTAAGTTACTTTGGTGGAGAGAAAGAAAGAAAGAAACGAAAAGTATTTTTTTGCCAGAAAACTGATATGCCGACGAATTATTCCTTAAGAATAGTATTAATTAGTAGTGAATCGTTTTTACTCATCACAAACAAGGCTGAAACGCAACTTATTTAGCACTAGCCTTTACCCGCGACTTCGTACGCGCAAATCCCGTTTAACCCGTTCCCGTAGGAATTTCGGGAAATTCTCTCGGAGTGCTCTACTATACTCCCCAAGAAACCTGCATGCCAAATGTGAGCTTTCTACGACCAGTAGTTTCGGCTGTGCGTTGTCTGTCAGTCACTCACTAAGTCACTCAATCAGTCAGTAACGGAAGAATTGTATGTATATTTATGACTAGTTGACCCGCGCAACTTCGTCTGTTCCGCTCCTATTGGTCTTAGCGATATATAGCCTTCCTCGATAAATGGGCTATCTAACACTGAAAGAATTTTTCAAATCGGACCAGTAGTTTCTGTGATTATCGCGTTCAAGTAAACAAACAAACAAACTCTTCAGTTTCATGTATTAGTACTAGCTGACCCGCGCAACTTCGTCTGCGTCACATTTTTCATGACTGCTCCGCATCTATTGGTCTTACCGTTATGACATATAGCCTATAGCCTTCCTCGCTAAATGGGCTATCTAACACTGATAGAATTTTTCAAATCGGACCAGTAGTTCCTGAGATTAGCGCGTTCAAGCAAGCAAACAAACAAACTCTTCAGCTTTATATTTTAGTATAGATAGATATAGATAGATTGATTGATGTTATCCCTTACAGGAGACACAGATGAGAACGTATACGTGGTACAAAACGGAAGAGTGAACGTGTACATCACCAACCAGGACGGCAGCAGTTTGTCGCTGAAGGTTGTGAGAGCTGGCGAGAGTGTCACCTCGCTCCTGAGTTTCACCGATGTGCTGACTGTGAGTACATTGTAATTACATCCTGACGAGTTGTATCCGAACCTTGGATCTATACAACTGTTATCGTTGTGAACAACTGATCTCATCATTATGAACAACTTTTACAATGGGACCAACCCCGAAATCGCGAAAAATAAAACGCGAGTGCGAGTCGGACTCGTACACGAAGGGTTCCGTACCATAAACCTTAATTTTTAGTATTTGTTGTTATAGCGGCAATAGAAATACACAATCTGTAAAATACAGATATAGCCCGCTGACATACAGACGGACAGCGGAGGCTAAAACCCTTGCTACACGGATGTAATCCAACGTCCCATCCAAGGTGACATTGGTGGGAGCTTGGTTTCCATCCACGAATTTTTGTATGAATTTCGATTACATCTGCCTTCTACACGGATGGCAACAAGCAAGGTCACCTTGGATGGAACGCTAGATTACATCCGTGTAGAAGAGGTTTTAGTAATAGGGATCCGTTGGTTATCCTATCTCCTTGCGTCGTATTCCTCAGTGCTGAGGGTCGTGACCTGCCTTCTGTATCACTTTCACACGTATGATTTTTCTCCACCTGTTTCTGTCCCTAGCGGTGTGGAGGGCGTTGTGAAAGGTAGTGTCAAGGGCGGTGCGAATCTGGTCAGACCAACGTATTGGACTGCCTACCCTTCGGGTACGGAATTCTAAAAAGAAGATGTTCAGTACATTTTGTCGAGTTATGTGCACATAAACGTATGGGGCAGTCGATTTTTTCCGGGACTTCAGTGTTAGTCCAACAGTGAAAGATGTTCATAACGATGAGTACAATGACCCTTTATCAGGTACTAGCTTTTGCCCGCGACTTCGTACGCGCATATCCCATTTTTTCCCGTACCCGTACGAATTTCGGAAAATCCACTCGTAGTGCTCCCCTACACTCCCCAAGGAAACTACATGCCGAATTACAGCTTTCTACGACCAGTAGATTACCGCTTACCGCTTGATAGAAACGGTGCCCTCAGTGTCTGGATAGGACAAGCCTTTTTTTTTTTTTTTGCGCTGGGAAAAAATGCATTACGCATACCCCCCATCGGGGGATGGGGGGCTATGTGGGACTCCCCGGGCTAGCCCGGTATACCCACTAAAATAACCCAGCGGCATTCCCGCATCGTCTGAGTGGAGAGGGACTGGGAGATCGGCACAGCCTTTACGTCCAGTCCCCCTCCGACGTCCGCCCGCCTTCACGGCGGGCCCTTCACGCCCTCCCCGTTGGGGGAGGGCCGGGAATGTCCGACGAAGGTGGTGACGGGTGCAATGCGGGCGAAGGCGCCCCCGCGCCTGTCGCCCGCCCATCACCACCAGGAGGAGGGAGAAGGCCGCGCCTTCTCCGACCTCTTCTTCGCCTACGGAGCGGCGCAGCGAGAGGGTCGTCCTCCCGCTCGCGCTCCGCCGCCTCCTTTTGCGAGATAACCGGCACACTATTTTTAACCTCTGCAACTCTTGAGAACCAGAATAAACGTGGAGACCACCAGAAAAACGGCGAGTCAGTAAAACTCGACGAGTCACAGAGAAACACCGAATGTCCCGGACTTCTTACTCCCCTGCTGTTCATTTCTGATTGATTTCGTTTCGGGATCCAAGACAGTTGAATCGTTTCCCAGTATCGAATATAATTGATGTGGAAATAAATATGTTGGACTTTGGATTTGGGTGGTTAAGGTGGACTGGTTACCTAGGACGCTATAAAGGACGGGCCCCTGGTTAGCCAATCTTACACGTGGCTGGTAACACATGGGGAGGGGTATGAAAGGAGTCAGTCAACACCGCTGTACTATTTTAAGGCCCCATTTGAGTTTAACGGTAGACTTATAACAGAGTCATTTGCGGAATTGTGCAGGACAGGCGAATGTCCTGCCAGGGTTGCGGAGTCACCGCTGCCCTGGAACGCAAAGGGCATTAGGAGGAACACGGATGGGTTTTAGTCGGGCGGTTAGGGCGGGCGGAGTCATTTGATGATTTCCCATCCTTCAAAAAAAGGACGGAAAATGTGAACAAATAGTATGACTGCTCTTTTCGTCTAATATTGACATGTATGAGACGTTTGGTGACCAAAGTTCCGTGTAGGTGTGAAATAATAATCTACCAGATGAACGGTATTGGTCGGGAGGTACTAATACTGGCAATAATAATGTTTTAGTAGTTCAAGATAAACAATTAAAGTTTTATTAGGTGGTACTTCTCTACCATACTCATAAGATTGCACTGCATTTATGTAATTAATTATTTTATGGTTATTAGTAGTGAGAATGCAAGGGTATTGTAATGACGTGTTATGAACTACTAGTTTCTGCCAGCGGTATCGCCTGCGTGGTCCCTAGGGAAAATACTCCCGGGATAAAAAGTAGCCTATGTCCTTTCTCAGGCTCTAGACTATCTGTGTACCAAATTTAATTTAAATCGGTTCAATAGTTTTGGCGTGAAAGCGCAACGGACAGACAGAGTTAGTTTCGCATTCATAATATTATATTAGTATATTAGTATTAGTAAGAAGTAAGGATTCTGCTTGGCTAGTCTTGTGATCGCAAGTGCTGATCATAAGGTCCTTAGTTCTGTAGCGTCATCAATGCCGCCACAAGAAAAACCAACGGAGCAAATCTACATCGCAACAAAAAGAACCGCAACGCCATCTATCCAACTAGCAGCGAACTAAAAATCCTGAATCGCGCAAGCAGAGATTACCGTGCGATTTGAACATATACATGAGTCCGAATATGAACCATCGGGCAGTTGCCCGCCAGACACTATAACCGTCTGGTCGGAGGATCCTCCCTTTTCAATGGAGGTTTGTGGGACTTTACTCTCTGTTCCGCATACCTCCAAAGTTCCATTCCGAGGACGAGTAGTTTTAGTCATTTACAATTTGTCAGTAAGAGCCCTGAATCTCGATTTGTGTTCGATTGACGGCAATGAATCGCCCTCTACTCGTATTTCACTGTACAGACGCCAGCACATCAAGCTACCCGAAACTGTCAAACGGGGTTCGATTTTTTTTCTATGGAAGCTGGCATAGCCCCCTCCGCCGCCATTTTGATATTTTATCAAAGTTGCGGCGCACGATCTAACATGCATATATGGGTAGAGGACTCTTAAACAAAAAATGTTAGCAACGTGGTGCCCTAAAGATAGTGCGCCGCGACTTTGAAAAGAAAATTCAGAAAGGCGGCGGGGGTGGGGGGGGGGCTATGCCCTTTTACTACTCAACCTTGAACCTAATCGTTTTAGCGATAAAGTTAAATATCTTTAAAACTAAAAAATTGCTTGATCTGCTGGCGTCTCTACTAGAAAAAATCTGACAAAGTATGAATGTTGTGTAAGTACATCGCCGCCTAAAGTGTTCTCAACAATACAATTTTTATTTCCAGGGTCACTCTCAACCTTACAAGACGGTTAACGCGAAGGCGTTAGAAGACTCCCAGGTCATCAAGCTACCAATGAGGGCTTTCCAGGAAGTCTTCAAGGAGTACCCGGATATATTCGTCAGGGTCATACAGGTCAGTTGCAAGTAATACCAGCCAATTTGACCGCCAGTTCATTGACGCGGAGCAAGGCAGCGGAGCTGAGTGAGGCAGTACGGAGCGATTTTGTGGATTATGCGGAGCCAGTCTTAGTTCACGTGACATGTAATTTTAGTGGGCGATCGGCAGTTTTTCCGGCTTCCCCGCTCCGCTTCCCCACTCCGCTGCCTCGCTCCGCTTCCCGGTTTTGTATGAGTTTTAAACAAGTTCGCAAATCCCTGACCACTGAAACGGAGCGGATATTTTATGCAATTCTATTGGTTAATATTGGCACAGCTCCGCTCCGATCCCCTCCTCTCCGTTTCAGTGGGAAGTCAGCCTATTACTCTTCCACAGCATCCCGAAGAGGCATTCTCTTCATCAGAGAAGGTATGTTCGTTATTCACCATGTCAGCTAAAGGCGGATTGCCGAGAGTATCTAGGTTTCCACAAGATGTTTTATTCACCGATATCAGTCTTTTTAACCGACTTCAAAAAAAGGAGGAGGTTATCAATTCGACTGTATTTTTTTTTTTTTTACCTCTTAATTAACCGACTGGGTGAACCGATTTTCATGATTCTTTTTTTATTTGAAAGCTGGTACTTCCCTTGTGGTCCCATTGCCATCACGTCAGGATCTGATGCGAAACCCTGAGAAATCGAGGGCAACTCTCGAAAATTGTAGGCACGCATTTGGTAAAAACTTGATATTCGTGTGAATATCAAAAGAATGAAAGTTTGGATCAGACCTGATGATGGAGACGACAGAGAGACACCCGAGTGATCCCATAAGGGTTCCGTTTTTCGCGGATGTTCGGAACCCTTAAAAAAAGAAACTGCCTGGTTTCTAAACCATAACCTCGTGATTCGCAGGCGCGTTAACAAGGCTACCGGCAATCCCCGACAGAACGTCTTTGTGCCGTGAGAGGAGAGTTGACCCAACTTAAAGTGGGAAAAAGTATAGGAAATAGATGGAGAAGATTTTAAGTGATGAAGCCATGTAGCACTTCTAAGTTCTTTAGGAGAGGAGTCTTAATGTCTCCGAAATAATATGAGTTTGTATTGTTTTCAGATCATTATGGTGCGTCTACAGAGGGTGACATTTACTGCTCTTCATCAGTACCTTGGTTTGAGTGCTGAGTTGGTGAATCCGGTAAATATCTTCTTCTTATCGTGTGGGCAGTAAGGTCTAACGACCCCACACCCTAGTGTCAGAATTTCTAAACCGCCTCAAGGGCCTCTGACATGGTTTACTTGACGACCGCCATTTACGGCGGGACCACCGGCTTATTCGTGCCTTCCGAAGCACGGAATCATCTTTTCATCAGACAATCAGGTGATTCAAGCCTGCAATGTCCTAGCCAAACTGGAAACAACTTTACAAAAAGTATGCTTACCGTGGGAATCGAACCCACAACCACCGGGTCACAAGGCAAACGCCTAAACCACTCGACCACGGAGGCAGTTATCTTCTAATTTCCCTTTTTTGCGTCTTCAGGAAACTTGTAACTATTCAAATCTTTTCTTAACTACGTATGGCTCATACGAAAAAAGTCTTGCTTTAAAACTCTTATCTTTTTCTTATTCTAATAAAAAAAATGTATTAATTTAATTTATGTTGGTTAGAGTTAGTTTTACTCTTAACATATTTTGTTAAAAAGAGCGTGAATGGCGAAACATGTCAGATCTTCCTATATTTAACAAGACCTTAAAAATTTAAAATATGTGCCATGTTTTATACAAATAAAATATTCTTATTCTTATAAACTATTTTACATTTAGAAGGTGTCTGAACAGAGTATAAAGTCCCGCAAACCTCTATTGAAAAGGGAGGATCCTCCGACCGGACGGTTGTTGTGTGCGTTGGGCAATTGCCGAATAGTTGATATTCAGACTGTTGTATATGTTCAAATCGCACGGAAAACTCTCATATCGCGATGCAGGATTTCGTTAGTAGTTCGCTGCTGGCTAGTTGGCGTTGTGGTTACTTTTGTTACGATGTAGATTTTGCTACATTGTTAATTTTTTGTGGCGGCCTTGATGCCGCTACATACTCGTATTTTATATCCTAAATGTTTTTTAATATGTTGCTGTAACTTGACGTTTTAAAACGTGGCAGGGCCGTGACCGACGCCGCCCTACCACAGTGGGCTCCTCCCCCGCCAAGTCGAAGATGAACAACGTGGACAGCAGCGGCAACATGCATTCCCCGCACCACAGCGATCGCGCTATGTCTGAACATTTTGTGAGTCTAACTACCCTCTTTTTGATGAGTTTAGCATGAGAGTTTTTGTAAGTGAAACTGCCCCTAAGTTGTCTTGCAACCAATCCTCATACAATATGTGGAATTTGTCTATAGTTTTTGTTCCTTTGTGTGTGCTGAATATTAATTTTTAAAGTTCGGTATACGCATTAGGCCCGTGGTTTCGTTTGCGTGTGGGTCGGGATTTCGGGAATTACAAGGATAAAAACTATCCTAAATCCTAATGTAGACTGTTCAATTAAGAATACTGAGTGTTTAGCTTCATGCTAATATTTTCCTAGTGCGAATGCTCAACTTGCCCAGTTCTTCGAGTTTAATCAATTCTTTGTTTCTGCCTGTATGCCCTTATAAATATTAGAAGCCAAAATAACCTATACGCATAGACAATGTGTGTGCCAACTAACAGTGTGGTTGCATGTCAGGAGGGCGGGCACGCGAGCTCGTCGCCCATCCACATGCCGGCGCGGCGCCAGAGACCCGACATGGTGCCCGACATCGCCTCCAACACGCCGCAGGTGAGGATATGTACAGTAAAGTACGGCCAACGAGAAGCGATACCAAATGTAAACAAAACACATGCAAGGTCATTGGGAATAGCAGGGGTGCGTAACTTTGGGCACGCCACAATTGCGGCGATAAGTCCCCTCTTTGAGGAGTGGCTAGAGCGGCGCCACGGCGTCCTCACCTTCCGCCTGACGCAGGTACTCACCGGGCACGGCTGTTTTGGGAGGTACCTGTTTCGAATTCGGCGGGAGGTTACGCCCGGGTGTCAACACTGTGAGGATCGCCCGGAGGACACGGTGGAGCATACGGTGGAGGTCTGCCCTGCTTGGGCGGAACACCGCCGCGTCCTCGTCGAGGCGATTGGCGGCGGCGACCTCTCGCGTCCGGCCCTTGTCCAATCCATGGTCCGCAGCGAGGAGGCATGGGAAGCGATCACCTCCTTCTGCGAAGCAGTAATGCTAGCAAAGGAGGAGGCCGAACGCGTGAGAGAGAGGGAAACCTCACGCCCCAGCCGCCGCAACAGAAGAAGACGCCCCGGGCGTCGGGAGTCGCAGGGCGATTCTCGGCCACCGTAGGCGCGGGCCTGCGGACGGCGAGCATTGGGTGACTCGCCGTCTGATCAGAACCAGGCCCGGGTCGACGGCGCGCTGTGTTCCACGCGCGCCTCAAGGAGCTGTCAGCATAAAGGACGGGGCCCGCTAGGGCCAGTGCCTGCCGGGGTTGCGGGATTTGTTCGAGAGAGTCGCCGCGGCCCTGGAACGCAAAGGGCATTAGGAGGAACACGGATGGGTTTTAGTCAGTAAGAGTCTGACACTCCCTTCTGCTTCACCCAGAGCGGGAGGAGTCATTTGATGATTTCCCATCCTTAAAAATTTTTGGAGAAGTAAAATCTGTTGATTTATCTCTCGACGTACTTGGTTGTGGCTCCATCATTAACCACTCTTAATAAAAACAAACAATGATCAACAAAAAATAACTTAAACAAGAAATAATTAAATAAACAACAAAATAATAACAAAACTTTAACAAATAACTTGTATCACCACGAGCGCGTTTCGAAACAGAATGAATCTAAAATGGCCGCCCGAATTGTTGGCGAACCCGTCTTGACGTTGTCATGTTTTTGTCGGGAGAACGAGACATTACGACAAAGGTAAGAGATAGATATTAGATTGTCAACGCCGCAGTTGTTTTTTAGGTTAATGACCTTTCGTATCGCTTCTCGTTGGCCGTACTTTAGTAGCCAACTGATATGGCTTACCGATGTACCTGCGCAGAAGATGAATTTTCTAAGGCAGGGAAATGGTATTGACCAATCGGCACGCTCCACGCACCGCGCTTCTTTTTCCTGTACCGCTATTGGTCGGCAGCTGCCGCCATGTTAGCGCGCGACACGTGGCATGTTAGTCAGCCGCCATACTTCTGATCGAGTGCACGCGCAGCAGGCAAAAGTACACTTAGTGGCAACAAAAGTGTTTTGTTTTTTATGGTTTAAAATAAGTTTTTTAAAAAGGGGCAACCACTTTAATCGCTCTGGAAATAATTTTCAATGTACACATGTAACACGAGTTTATGAAGAAAGAAGCTCAGGAGTCTTAGAACATAACATTTATAAAAGTTCGATTTTTGAAAATTATTGACCGAACGGCCGAAGCTACACAAATTTCAAAACGAACAGTAACGAGAATTCTTAAAGAGAAGGATCAACATACGAGTGAAAACACTACAGGGCCTTCTTTTAGAACGCCGAAAAAGGGTAAATTCAAAAAAACTTATCGTAAATAAATACCTATTTGTTTATTAAATAAATATAACATTTTAAATAACCTATATTTTAATTCAATATATATTTGACGAAAATTGGTGGCCCGATAAAATTGGCACAAAGTGTAATTGTGCGGAGGGACGTGACTTGCGAGTGAGACGGCACTAACAGCTGCAGTGTGTTATGAACCTTATAGTCGTGGTCTAAGGTTGATTGTAAGTTTTAAGCATTCTTTCGTTAATCTTCGGGGCCATACTTTCTCTTCTGCGCGAACGAAGATTCACGACGCGCCTTATCAGTTGGATACCACTGTACTACAAAAATCGACCGCCCCATACATTTATGTGCACAAAACAATGTATATTACTTACACTGATAAAAAAATCTTGTATAAAAGCGAGCTTAACTGAAAGACGAAAGGGGCCGTTCATGTATTACGAAAGCACCAAAGGGGGTAGACGGGTCTTTACTTAGCTCATTTTTGATGACATGGGGCACTGGGGGTTTGAATGGTGATTACGTCAGCAATATTTACTTACTTTTTTTTGTTTGCAAATCTAAGTAAATTTTGATTTGACATAATTAAATATGACTAACTAGCACTTCGCCCGCGACTTCGTTCGCGCGGGTTTAGTTGGTACTCTACGAACTTCATCTCCCCTCTACCCTCGGGTAGTGTGTAAATTACTTATTAATAGACCAAACGTAAAGCAGTTCACTCAAACCGAACATTTTTCTTACTTAGAGTATTTTTATAACCGTCGTAACTTTTAAACGAAAGGTCCAATTTGAATAGTGTCAAATGTAATTTACATCTACATAACCAACCTTAATTATTAAACAATTTAAATAGATAAGGATTAACATCATGATACTAAAATCACTACTATTCCATTTCACCCGGGTTTTGATTGAATAATTTGAACAAAAAGCGGCCATTGTGACTTAACCATAATAGTTAGATATATACCCTCGCGGACTTTTTTGTACGTATTGATGTCCTCTATAAAACTGTAGTACATCACTTTGCTCTATCGTCAATAGTTTCCGCAGCGTACGCGATGTAAAGATCTTTTTTGGTATTTTTTTCACACCTTGGGTTCCATTATCGAAGTTTTCATACGGATCCCTAACTTTTTGAAAATAATCTGTAGCCTATGTCCATCAGGGATAATGTAGGATTCTAATGGTGAAAGAATTTTTCAAATCGGTCCTGTAGTTTCGGAGCCTATTCATTTCAAACAAACAAATCTTTCCTCTTTGTAATATTAGTGTAGATTAATTGGTTTTACTCTCACGCGATATTTCATAGTTAAGTAAGAAATAACAGATGGGGGAAATAGGTTCCGCGCGAGTAAAAACTATACCAATGCTTACGTAAGCATAGGAGGGAGGGGTAAGAGCTTTGTTTACTATCGCTGACAAGGGGAGGGTTTCAGTTGTTTTGAACCCCCCCCCCCTGGTTTCAAAACTACATAAATTCTGCTTACGTAATACTTAAACGGCCCCAAAGGAAAGACATTGAGAGCCTTATTATTATTTGCAGCAGCAACCCGATGTGCAGCCGACGCCGTCCCTGCAGAGAGCTCGCGAGGGGTCTTCCTTCAAGAAACACAACACTGATAACCTTGACGAACAGGTAAGATATTAGCATAGATCTTACAAAATTTCAGTGGTGTCAAAATGAGCAGCCCTCTAACATGACACATTATTGTGCCTGAAATCGATGTAGAATTTATATTCAGTAATGATAGGATCGTCGCGACGAAGTATCAAAGCCTGTCGGTTTTCTACCGGTTGCATTTTGTGGAATGTGCGACGTAATTGCATAATTTAATTCCGCCAAGCCCGTTCCATCATCGGACCACAAGACGAACGGCGATGCGCCACCGGTACATGGTGGACATCCCACCCACACGCACTAAACGTTTTGGGAACACATTCATTGTGCGTACAGCTAAAGAGTAGAATCCCCTGCCAGAGAGTGTTTCCTAATAGCTACAACCTGGGAGTCTTTAAGTCAAGAGTGAATAGGTCACTTCTAGGCAAGCGTGCTCCATTTTCGACCACATCATCGCTTATCATCAGGTGAGATAGTGGTCAAACGCGTGCCTATCAATAATAATTTTTAAAAAACCCTAGTGTCTGCCAGGCTATAAATAATTACTTTTTATATTTCTGACTAAACCTGCAACCTAACCTTAACCGTAACTGTAATTTTTTCGAAAATTCTATGATGCAGTTGTAGATTCTCAGTCCTGATGTTGATGAAAACTAAAAGTACATGATAGATTTTTGAAAAATTTATCAGTTGATTATTTTTTTTTTGTAAATTACAAAAGCCTGATTGATTCCCAGAATGTAATCCTTATTAGCGACACTTTCGGATGTTGTAATAATATAGTATGTCTTTTTTCAAAATCGACCGGTTCGACTTCTGGGTAGGAATAAATCGGTTTTCAAAAATTTCAAAATTTACCGGTTCGACTCCTGGGTACGAATAAATCGATTTTTCAAAAATTTCAAAATTGACCTGTTCGACTCCTGGGTAGGAACAAATCGATTTTTCAAAATCGACTGGTTCGACTCCTGGCTAGGAATAAATCGATTATTCAAACATTTCAAAATCGACCGGTTCGATTCCTGGCTAGGAATAAATTGATTTTTCAAAAATCTTGTTTAGTTTTCATCAAATTCGGGCTCGAGACTCCTTTCAGTGTTTTTCGATATTCTACATAGTTTCGGATTTGCTTATCCACGCACATTTTAAAATTCACACTGTGTAGAGGCATTTGTACAAGTTATTGCTTGTAATAGATCAATAAATATAAAATTCTTCCGTTACTGACTGATTGAGTGACTGACAGACAACGCACAGCCGAAACTACTGGTCGTAGAAAGCTGACATTTGGTACGTAGGTTCCATGGGGAGTGTAGGAGAGCACTAACGAAGGATTTCCCGAAATTCCCACGGGAACGGGATATGCGCATACGAAGTCGCGGGCGAAAGCTAGTTATTTTATAAACATACTGAATATGTATTTACAGGCACTTATCCAAATAGCGACAGAGGCGTTCGTGAAGGAACTCGGGCTGGATTGCGACACGGTGTTGCGTGGGCAAGTGCAAGTCAGAGATTTGCCCGCGGGGACTTACATCATGAAGGAGGAGAGTCACAAGGTATGTTTGAGCAACTACTACATCGAACTAGTCGTAGATATTCTCAGGCTTTCTGACGATGTAAAAAGTCTGCGAACTTTATTTTTAATATACTGTTATAACGAATTTTTTTGATTGAATTTTTTATCAGTGAACCCTTATTTAATTTCGATGTTTGACAGGTTTTCAGGCTAACGAAGAGTTTGATAAATTCTTAATTCAGAGATCAGGTGTAAAAGGCTGTTTAAAAAAGAATATTTTTTACAGCCGTATGCACAGTTCCCTTCACGCAAGTTTACCTCCTCGAATTACGTCGCAATCGACTACGCGGGATGTCAATTTGACAAAAAACTTAGGGACAGCGCATGCGCGGGTAGGTCACGCATGCGCGTATTCGCGCAAGATAGCGGGTGTAATGGCATCTCACTCGCTCGTATATGTTCGATGAATACTGGTGACCCGCTTGCTCATGCAATACGAGTGTTGATGCGAAAAGTGTAACACGTTGTTATTGTTTTTAATTAATTATTTTGGTTATTTCTTACTATTTCATTTGTTTTTTGTAGTAACAATATCAAAAAGTAACACCAAAAATACGTACATTTGTGGTGTTACTTTTTGATATTGTTACTGTTACTGGTAGTCTGTTACTTATTTATAATATAATACGTATAAACAAAAAATATTCTAGGAACGTAACACTTGTTTACGCGATTGCACCGGCGCGATCGTCACTAAAACCTAACTTCGGAGGGGCAAAAAATGGTGATGCGAACTGTAAATGTTATGAATATAATAAAACAAAGACACACAAAACGGTTTGGTCAGTTATTACTGGTTTGTTACATCTGTCAACATTCTTTATTTTGAAACATCTTTTCTTATTATTAAATTGCTTTATAATTTCCTTAGCTGTATTATAGTATCCCCGGTGAGCCGGAAATCACTCAGGTATGGTTTTGTGTGATACATGACAGTTTTACATACCATGATAACACCATAATCACTGTCACTGTGAAACAAAAACATCAAAACCATACGACCATTAACTGGCCTTAGGTGTTATCAAAAAATCATCATAAGAGCCAGCGCACATATGGCGGAGCGTAGCGCAGAGCAATTGTCCTCACTGAAATAATATCTTAAACTATTTTAGTGAGGACAATGTCGATAATGTTTAAGCTAAACGGATCAGTCCGATCCAGGAATACTTACATTTTTATGAAGTAAAAATAATAATGATAATGACAAAGATAAAAATTTAATATAATTAATAAAAATAATAATTTAAATATATATATATATATATATATTAAAATTATATATTAAATAGTAATGATTTTCAAATTACGTAGGAAGAAGCCTCATTGCGTTTTTCGGTATCGGAAAGCCGTTCTCGTAAATAACTCCCATTGAACCTCACAATTTTATTATAAACATGTTTTTATGTAATAATTTAACTTGGGTTACTTTGTGTTACATTTTCTTGGCTGATTTCCTTCTTCGCATATCTATTTGCTTTCTCCATTCTCACGATCCAATCAGCTATGTTATTCCATCCTGTATGTTTTGCTACTAAATTTCGTATTACTAAAACGTCTTGTTTTTTTAGGATGTGGCACTGGTGTACTTATTGTCTGGCGCTCTGCTGGTGTCTCAAAGAGTGGCGGAAGGAGACGGAGAAGTTCACATGTTCACTGCTTATCCAGGTAAATTTTGTAATTTTTTCTTGGTTTTGCCTGCAACTTATTACGCGCATATCCCGTTTTTTCCCCGTTCCCGTAGGAATTTTGAGAATTCCTTTAGTTAGTGCTCCCCTTCAATTGAAGCTGAAATTTGCCGTGTCCTTGGGAACATGCCGAATTTCAGCTTTTTCGAAGGCCTGTAGTTTCGACTGTGCGTTTTCTGTCAGTTACTCAGTAACGGATGTATATTCATATCGATTTATGATACTATTCTCTTGCGAAGAAGAAAGGAATTTAATTCTTTAAATAACAAACTATATACACTTAAAATAGAAAATAAAACTCCTAACTATAATATGGCGTCAAAAAATTCGTCCGCATGGAAGTGAGCCCAAAAGACTGGTGGCATTGCCACGTATGGCTCTGTTCGAGATAAAAGCCAGCCCTTGGGTCACGCGTAGTGTCAACTAAGCGTTATGAAGCTTATTTATTATTAGAAGAATAAGCGTTGTGAAAGTGACTGTCTAAGTCTGACTGGTAGAGACTGCCTAAGGCATTTACTTCGCCTTTGTATCTTTGCCGTTGGTGTTGCTCATTATGTTGTTATGCAAACTTTATTTCATAAATAAATAAATAAGACAAGCCACAGTTTAACGAACGCGCATAATGCTAATACAGCTACGATTGGGTATTGACAACTTATTCCACCAATAACAGCTGTTTACCCGCTTGAAAACTTGCAACATTAATTTTGCAATTATATTCGAGAAGTCATTCATAATGTTGTCTTCAGAACTGCCGCAGAATACACCTTATTTTTTGGACCGAAAAAATGAAGTCAAAATGTAGTGAAAATGTATTCTGCGGCAGTTATAGACCAATCGAACATGCATGTGCAGAAAGGTTTAGGTGGTTAAATAATGGTAAACAATCTTAATTCTTCTCCAGGTGAAGTGGAAGGCGGTCTCGCCGTCCTAACAGGCGAACCCAGCTTCTTCTCCATCCGCGCGAAGCATTTCTCTCGCATCGGGCTGCTGTCAAAGACCACAGTGTACAGCATCATGCGAGAGCGACCTTCGGTAGTGCTGCATATTGCCAACACCGTGGTGAGGAGGCTGTCACCCTTCGTGAGGCAGGTGGACTTCGCACTTGATTGGGTAAGGGATTTTGAAGGCGCAGTTGTAGAAAGAAAGAAACTAATTTATTTGGCACACACGAATACACACAATTTAGGTAGGTACAATAAAAGAAATCATAATTAAAAACAAAACAATAACATTGTGTGCCCCGCGGCTGCGCCAAATAGGTCCAGTTCAGCAAAATGCCAGACAACTAGGAGCTGCCTGACGCTGGTTTTGAACTGAACCTGATGTCGAAGTGTACGGATGTAAACCAGTTTTGTAAGGTATCAATTATACGGGTAAATATATTGTACGTAGTAAACAATACATAATAATTTAGTGTCTAGTAATAGATAATGTGTAAAAATATATAAAAAAAACAAAGGAAGAAAACAATTGACACAACAAGCACAAAAAACTGGCCAAGTGCGAGTCGGACTCTCGTGCAAAGGGTTCCGAACGAATTTTTTTTTTTTGACATGTTATTTTAACACTACAGACTTCTAATAGGTTTTCCTGTAAACTTTAGGTAAAGATCTATTATCTCCATTTTTTTCAAAATTTTAGGCTCAGTAGTTTCGGAGATAAGGGGGGGGGGGAATGGTAATTTTTCGTCTAATTTCTTGAATAACTTCAAAACCATTTATTTTAAAATTATGAAAAAAAATATAATTAAAACCCTCACAGTAAGCCCTTTCATTTGATATGTCACACGATATTGTTCAAAATACTTTTTTTTTAATTTTCTAGTTTGACCCCCAAAAGTGACCCCCATAATAAAAAAATAATAATTTACGTAACTTGTTCGTGTTTGGGTCACAGAAGTCCAAATGCGTACCAAATTTCAACAGAATCGGTCAGTGGATCCGGAGAAAACTGGCTGTGACAGACGGACAGACAGACAGACAGACAGACACCCGAGTGATCCTATAAGGGTTCCTTTTTTTTTCGGAACCCTAAAAATGTTATATCAACATGCAAACTATAAAAATAGACCTGATGTTACACAAATCCCACATCGCACTGACCACCAATCACTAATCATCACCACACCCGTTCGGAGATGAAGAAGTGCTAGAAATTGAAAAGGGCAGATCCCTTTCCAATTTCTAGCACTTCTTCAGGTAACTAGTTATTTTTTTGTGTGGATAAGACAAACAATTCAACAGCTTTCAGTCCATCAGAATTCTTCAGCCAAATTATCGCCACAAAAAAATTATTCAAGTTATTTTAGTATTTTCTTGGTAATACTGATTATTATGATGATGCTTTGGATTGAGGCTCTTTACTGATAATATTCTATCCTATGTCATAAGACCCCAAAAAGTGTGATACTCTTGAACTCCGCACACATTCTGTTAGGACGAAGACCAGATTTACTTCTATTTACAAATAGATTGCGTAATACTCAAAAACTCTTCTTTCGCCTCCTCAGGTATTCCTCGAGTCAGGGCGCGCTGTCTACCGCCAAGACGAAGAATCCGGCTCCACGTTCATAGTTCTCTCCGGGCGCTTGCGATCTGTCATCACACACCCCAACGGGAAAAAGGAGCTGGTGGGCGAATACGGCAAGGGGGACCTGGTGGGCATTGTGGAGATGGTGACGCAGACCAGGCGCAGTACCACGGTCATGGCCGTCAGGGATTCTGAGCTGGCCAAGCTGCCTGAAGGACTGTTTAATGCTATTAAGCTGAGGTTCCCGGTGGTCGTGACCAGACTGATTAATCTGTTGGGGCATAGGATTTTGGGTGAGTGTTGTTTGAATAAACGTTTTTTTTTGTTGCTCTCTACTTATTCCATTCCTATGTCAGTCATTTGGTAGTTGTGATGTTGAATTTTTTTTACATTATATATGGGATGGGAGCCTTGTGCATGTTCCTAGTCCCAGTAGTTTCAGCTGTGTGTGTTCATATGTCAGTCAGTCAGTTTCCCTTTTATTCATGACTAGTTGACCCGCAACTTCGTCTGCGTCACATTTTTCATTAATGCTCAGCTCCTATTGGTCTTACCGTGATGATATATAGCCTATAGCCTTTCTCGATAAATGGGCTATCTAACACTGAAAGAATTTTTCAAATCGGACCAGTAGTTTCTGAGATTAGCGCGTTCAAGCAAACAAACAAACAAAACACACAAACATATTAGTATAGATACATAAACATTTTTTTTTAAATTCAACTTATTAATGAAAGTGAACCTTTTCGTCTAATTCCCAGGGTCCTGGCAGAAGCCAACAGCCGGGCTCGGCGGCGCGGCTGCCATAGAGCCGCGTCCCTCGCAACACAACTTCTCTACGGTGGCCGTTGTACCTGTCAGCGATGATGTACCACTGACTGCTTTCACGTACGAATTGTATCACTCGCTGTCTGCTATTGGTAAGCTGCATAACTTACTTATGATATTTTCAATAAATGTATATATGTAATGGTCAATGAATACCAAAAACCGCTACTTGCCCAAAGACCATGAGTTGCAGTAATCCAGTTTGAATGGTATGGTACCAGAAGTCTGATACCAACGGTATGGTACCACCGTTGTATGGTGTTTGACCACTATCTCACCGGATGAAAAGCGATGATATGGTCGACTATGAAATACGATGGTTGTATATGGATGGCAACGTACCTGCAATGACCCTTCTGTCTTGTTTTCCACCAACATAAAATAAATAACGGCAAGGTGTAATTCTATATTATTAGAAAAACATATTTTTATCTTCAGGCCCCACAGTGCGTTTAACCTCGGACGTGATCAGAAAACTCCTCGGTTTGACTATCATGGACCCTAACAATGAGTACAGACTAAGTTCCTGGCTGGCACAGCAAGAGGATAAACACAAGGTACCGTCAGCATCAGATACCTTCTTCAATAAAAATGTTTCTTTCTTAACTAAACTTAAACTTCAATATTCATTTTAACTTCAAACATACCAAATTATACCATCAACATACTTTTAAGATCTTTTGATATTTTGGTTGGTTTCAGGTGGCTCTCTACCAGTGTGATCCAAGCCTCACACAATGGACACAGCGTTGCATCCGTCAGGCTGATTGTATTCTCATTGTCGCGTTAGGAGACAAACAGCCCAGTATTGGCAAGGTTAGTGCTTCATATTATAATGATGATCATACCATGGCGAAATGATTACGCCATTTTAGTGATGTATCATAAATCTCTGAAATGATGATGCCAACACTTTTAATACCAAGCACTCAACATAATTTTTTGCGTTTAACTTTATTTCTATTCCTCATTATAATTGTTCATGTGTAATAACTTGTGAGTGCCAATAAATAAATTAAATTATTATTATTATTAATAATGGGTCGAACAATAATTCGTTTGTGTGCCCACAACCCGCGCATGAACACAAGTCATATCAGAGCGACGACTCAGAGTTTATTATTCGACCCATATGTTGAGTGCTTGGCACTAAAAGTGTCACGGCTCTTGATATCAATGACTTGTCGTTGATATTAAAAGTTGCAAATAAAAGTGATAGTTTTTACCTGGAAGATACATTATGATTTATCATTGTTCCAGATGAATGGCTGAGTCGATTTACATTATCACTTTAATTCTTGGTCTTATTTATTTGGGATGTTTTTTCTCTAATTATGTTTCTTTCGTGAGACCCACTTCTAATACCAAAATGCCGCTACTTCCAGATTGAGAAAGAAATCGAGCGTCTCGCCATCCGTACGCAGAAGGAGCTGGTCCTGCTGCACCGCGAGGGAGGCGCCAACCCGTCAGGAACTGTGCACTGGCTCAACATGCGCACGTGGGTCAGCCAGCATCACCACGTCAGGTGTCCGCACAGGATGTTTACCAGGAAGTCGCAGTACCGCATCGTGAGTATCCCGTGTTTATGATACGACGTGTCTGTTGTCTGTGCTTTGACAGGATTATGTATAAAGTGAAATAAACGCTTTTATTTATTTAAATGTCACTTTTTCTTTTTTAAGAATAGGTAATCATCAAATGACTCCTCCCGCTCTGGGTGGAGCTTAAGTGTCAGATTCTTACTACAAAACCATGGTCCGGGTGTGGTCCAGGGCTGCAGTAACTCTTCCGAACAATCCTGCAATCCTGGCAGGATTTTTATATCATCTTGCTTTGTTTACTGAAGTTTCTCAAAGCATAGAAATATTTATACATTTTCTGACCCATTTCCATCCTCTAGGATACTGTAGGGGTGGATTGTGTGTTATAACTTCTGTGAGAAATTGGTGAAAACCCTCGATTTGTTAACAAAAAACGGGTTGGTTCGTCGATACTCTGACACTTTATTTTTGTTAAAGTATGAGAAACTTTCCAGTACCGCTTTTTTATTAATTTGTGTTGGGTTTGCTCTTGACTCTCGTATAGGTCAGAGATGACAGAGACAAAGTCTACGATGGAGCGAGCTTACCCAGAAGGAGTCTGTGCACTCTAACTTTGAAGAGATTAGGGTTGTAAGCGTTTGGAAACACAGACGCAGGCAGAGAGTTCCACTCCTTTGCTGTGCGCATTATAAAAGACGTTTGGAAACGCTTAGTGCGAATTGGTGGAATAGTAACAAGATATCATGGTAAGATGCAGTGCGTCTGGATGTCCGATGGTAGAAGGGGGCCGGTGGGATGAGGTCGTGGAGTTCTTGGGCACACTCACCGAAGTACAATCTGTCGCTGCTTTCTGGTCACCATGATTTATTGTACCACTTACACTTTTATTATTTTATTTTTCCAGAGCGAGTTATACAGCAAAGTGCTGATGTCTGAAGCGTCAGTGCACTCAGATTTCTCTCGATTAGCTCGTTGGCTCACCGGCACGTCGGTGGGGCTGGTGCTAGGGGGTGGTGGCGCTCGAGGAGCAGCGCACGTGGGGATGGTGCGAGCTATACAGGTAAACTATACACCAAAGTGCTAATATCAGAAGCGTTAGTGAACCCCGGCTAGCTCAATATGAATAGAAGTCTTCTTCTTCTTATCATGTGGGCAGTAAGGTCTAACGACCCCACATACCCTAGTGTCGAGTTTCTAAACCGCCTCAAGGGCCTCTGACATGGTTTATTTGACGACCGCCATTTGGCGGCCGGGTCCACCGGCTTAAACGTGCCTTCCGAAGCACGGAATCATCTTTTTTCAGACAATCAGGTGATTCAAGCCTACAATGTCCTAGCAAAACTGGAAACAACTTTACAAAGTATGCTTCCCATGGGAATCGAACCCACGACCACCGGGTCACAAGGCAAACGTAAAAAGAATAGAAGTCTTATTGTATCAATTACAACGAAACAGACTAAGCAATTTTATTTTAACTGGGTTGGACTGCTATAAGAGATTCACCATCAGCGCTACACTTTCGGGCCGGCAATCGGCACAGCCGGGTGCAAAATCAGATATATGTAGATTAATGTTTGGGAAAAAGGCTGCCTGGCTATCTCAGTCGGATTTTGACGATCAAAATTAGTTCAGTGGTTCAGTTTTTTTCTATCGGATACCAACCAGACAACGTACAGCCGAAACCACTGATGAAATCTAACGAGAAGGTCCTTGGACTTCTTCTGTGATATAGGGTTAAGGACTTTGACAATATTGCGATACATAAGAGCCTTAAGTGCTAGGTTTCTTCAAATTCCCTGGATCCCACACTGGGATTTCCTGTGTCGTGGGCTCCAGTCTCTTCCCAAGTAAGGCAACAATATTATGTTTATTGATGAAACTAATTACTAAAAAACTAAAAACTAAGATTCATAAAGTTGTGCGAGACATGTCTGATGCACGTCAATTGCAAGACGACCTGCATAGGTTTGAAACATATTGCATCCGTAACAAACTCCAACTAAATGTCTCTAAATGCTTCCTCCTAACATTCTCACGCTGTACTACTTTGATTAACTTTTGTTACACCTTGAACGGTCAGCTCATTAGCAGGTTAAATAGCATAAGAGATTTAGGGGTAATCATGGACAGCAAGCTTTTGTTTGATCAACATGTAAATAGCATAGTTGCAAAGGCATCCAAAGCTCTGTGATTTATACTACACACCACGTGCTGTTTCCGATCTCTCAAGCCGGTTAAGATCTTGTATTGTTCTTTCGTGCGCAGCCATTTAGAATACGCGTCTCAGGGGGGCTACTCTCTAACGAAATCCGTAGTTTCGGGCTTAGTTGCGGGCGGGCGTATTCTACTCCGTATCACCTACAGACTTACGATTAGTCCCGAACCCGAACTGAGAATGAATGACAACACGATTTCACAGTAACTGTCAAATCGTGTTATCATTAGTTCTCAGTGGTTAGGTGATACGAAGTAGAAAATGCCCGCCCGAAACTAAGCCCGAAACTACGGATTTCGTTAGAGAGTAGCCCCCCAGGTTTGGAACCCGCAGTATGAGACTTAAGTCCAAAGAAAATTCCTACGTTATCTGGATTATAGGGCTCAGCAATACTCAGTTGACTACGAGCACCGTTGCAAGCGGTACCACTTCCTTCCTTTGGAGATGAGACGTTATATTGGGGACGTGAGTCTACTTCTAGGTATAGCAAATGGCCACGTTGACTGTCCTGAACTCGTTGCTAATCTGTCATTACGCACAAATCTGATGGGATTACGTCAGCGGCCTATATTAAGAGCCTAAGTAAATAATTTCGTGGCGCGATTTAGCATCCCTCTCCCCGAGCGCACCGCACACTCTCCTCGTACTCCCGCATCAAAAGTTAATAAAATCGAATATAGCGACACTCCATCAACTAATTCAAACCGCCAAATAGTTCAGGGTTACTCGCAAGAAAATTATATTAACATATATCGATACTCTTATTAACAACCTTTTTAATGAAATAATAAAATAAATATTCAAAGTAGACAAATAGTGAAGTTATTCGTGTTATAACATCATCTGCCTAGCCTTATCCCAACTACATTCTGGTCGGCTTCCAGTCAAACCCGATTAAGCTGAATATGTATTTTACGTAGAGCGGCTGCCTACCAGACCTCCACGTCCTCAACCCATTAACTGGGTAACACGGAACTTCTTGACACGACAGGAGTCAAGTTTATTGGCTTCTGACTGCCAAAGATCTACAAATGACAGCCGAGACCAACGGCTTAACGTGCTTTCCGAGGCATGGAGGGAACTCGGTGTGTTAAGATGGTCACCCAACCACAGACTTACCTTGGCAAGCGTTGCTTTACCTTGAAGATCGACCCGTGCGGCTGTTATTCTTTAGCCACGAGCTCCTCCATGTTTCATTCGTCTACACTAATATTATAAAGAGGAAAGATTTGTTTGTTTGTTTGTTTGAAACGAATAGGCTCCGAAACTACTGGACCGATTTAAAAAATTCTTTCAGCAATGGATAGCTACATTATCAGGGAGTAACATAGGCTATATTTTATCCGCGTACTCCCACGGGAACGGGAACTACGCGGGTGAAACCGCGTGACGTCCACTAGTGTTATATAAAGTGGTCAAATTGGATGTTCAACTTTATTTTGCCACCAAGCTAAGGCCAAGGATTGCAGTTCAAAGGCCGCCATTTTGTTTTTGAGAGTTTTCAAGACATTGATCATTACATTAACTTCATTCGAAAGTTCTAATACAATTGAAGAACTTCCAAATCATATTCATCGCTGATGGTATGTAATAATGTAAGCCTATGCACACGGCGTATTTTTACCGCGCCGACGACGCACGTTTTGCGAACGCGGGTCCACGGCGACAAAAATTGCAGATCAGATAAATAATTATCTATAAAAATGGCTAGATACTTTTTTCCTAAGAGCCACCGTTTCTGAGATATATCGATTCAAAAGGTTGGAAGAGTTGTAATCCTCATAATATGCACACGTTTCCACACCATCTTGAGCGATCACTCAGGTCTCAAAGAGCTGAGAATCTACACTGACGGATCAAAGACAAGCACCGGAACCGTAGTTGGAGTTTACTCCAATGACCTTAACATCAGAATATCCAGACTGCTACGTAAACTCAACACCGTCTATAAGGCGGAATGCGTGGGCTTTATCCTGGCGATCTATGCCATAGAAGCCAGGGGAGTCACGGATACCCACATTCGCATACTCTCCGACAGCGCCTCAGTCCCTCAATTCCTAAGGAAGCATCCACCTCGAAACTCATACAAGAATGCCACAATGCACTAGAACGCATCACGGTGACCAACTGCAACAGTGTGACGCTGCAGTGGATAAAAAGACACAGCGGATCACAAGGAAATGACGCGGCCGATGAGCTGGCCAGGAGGGGATCTGATACTGTGGCTGTTGGAGCCGAACCCATAGTACCACTCCCCTTCGGCCAGCGCACATGGCTACAAGAACACACCCACAAACAAGCGGAACGCTGGTAGGCCTTAGCACCCCGCAGCAGGCAGTCCAGCGAGGCTATGCCATCCTTGAACAAATACTTACACACGATATCTATTACGGACAGTCCTTTATGCAGAGCATGCATGGAGGAGGAGGAAACGGTATCGCACGTACTCCTTGAGTGCACAGGCGTTACCGAAATACGGAGTCAAACAATAGGGTCACAGAACTCGCTTACAGATGTTTTTACACACCGGGAAAAATAATCAGCTAGTCTATTCTGTAAGTAACTATTTCGATATCGAGCTTCACCTGAGTGAAAAAACTCACAAAGTGAGCTTTATTGCACACAACATAAAGGTCTTAATTTGAAACGCACCTCGAATTTCACTGTCGAGATACGAAAATGTTGTTACAGAATAGCACTACTGTTTCTGGAGGGAGGTTGGCTGGTTGGAGTATTGGCTCACGCACAACGGTCCAACATCAGGACTAAGTGGGGAAACCAAATCCTAATAGATAGATCTATACCGTTTTGCTGAAAATCGCGAAAAACACGTTCTTGTGACTTTTGACCCCAAGTAATTTTTTTCCAGGTATCGGATCGATGAGGCCTTTTTAGAATTCATTTATCATAGTGTTTTGAACAATCCTACCAATTTTGAGCTGGGTGCGATTATTGTAACTTCACTCCTATTTTTTGGTCTAATTTGACCGGACTAATTACCTATTGATTGGTTTTAGAACTAATATTTTAATTCTGTACCGCAACAACATTATAAATCAAATAATAAACATCAAAACATCTAAATAAAGGCGTCAATGTCTAATAGAATCACGAATAAGACAAGTATGTTTGGGGCTAGAATTATGAGCAGTAGAGACTACAAGGAGGTCAGAATCATGAAGGAATAAAATTTTCGGGACTGACTTCTATTTATTTACTCTTCATTTCTTTTAAAGTAGGTGTTGAGGCCTCTGACCTCATTCCCCTCCTTATGATTATGCGTTACACTTTTTTTATTTATTCTCACTTCCCTCTTGACCTAGTTCTGAAATTCACGCAGATGAAGTCGCGGGCAGAAGCCAGCTTCTAAACTCATTTTTTTTCGTAAACTGGCAAGTTTAATTACATGACATATTGATGTTTGACGTCTTTCAAAGTACGAAATAAATTAATTTATTTTAGCCAGTTTCTTAAGATAAATTTTGAGATAAAAGCTATAAAAATAGACAATCCAGTCCAGAAAAAAAATAATATTTAAATTATGAAAATCTGACAGCTCGGATCTGCAAAAAAGTGACATAGGTGCTACGTTGACAAGGCCCACGGACCATCTAAATTGATCTGAATCGACAGTGATGCAAATACTTTTAAAAGGCAAAAGATGAGATGGCGATAGAATTAGGGTGGCACGGAATAAATAACGTAAGTGCCAAAATAAATTTTCGGGTTTTATAACATAAAAGTATAACGAAATCAAAACATATTAAGAATTTAGCTAGATAAGATTATTTTCTATGTTTAAAAGTAGTTTTCATAAAATCAATACAATGCATTACGCCATGAAAATGAAAATGGCAAAAAGACAGACCGAACTTTGCAATTTTTTTCTATCGAGAAAATTTCTACGGAGCGTGTATTCCTTTAGAATTTAGTTAGATCATAAAGTCAAGAAACATGAACCGAAATATCAAATCCCTATTATAGGTACTTTAAGAGAAAAAACAATTCTCAAAACGGCCTTATTATTCGCATAGCCCCTTAAATGTACCATTAGCAATGACTAATTGTAGGCGGAATGTTTTTTCAATACGAAGTGCACTTAGTTTCAATAGGCTTCCTAGGGAACTTAACGTCGACTTGTTCTGCACCAGTGTGGCGACCTTAAGACGGCTATTGGCATAGACATTTTTCAAGGATAGTTAACTTATCTATGTACTACTCTAATTGTATTAACTTCTATGTATTTTCTTTTTATCGACTAAACTATATGTGGAGGCTTGTTATTAGCAATTTTTTAATATTACATTTTGAATGTCATTGGTTTGTTAGTCTGTAAGCCTTCTTTAAAACAAAATAAATAAATAAAAAAAACGGATAGTAAAAATAAAATACTTAATTACATGACAGTAAAAGTAATACATAAGTATGTACTTAACTAAGATTTTTATATAATATAGCCTATGTGTGCGGCGCTCCTGACCACTCAAGAAAATCCCCAACTAAACCCTAATGAGTCGGTTTCCAGGAGGCCGGCATCCCTATCGACATGGTGGGCGGCGTCAGCATCGGCGCGTTCATGGGGGCGCTGTGGTGCATGGAGAGGAACATCACCACCGTCACGCAGAAGGCCCGGGAGTGGTCTGTGGTATGTACTGTTGTAGGGGTAGTGCATAGTATTAAATAAATACTTATTTAGACTTGATATAGTATTATATTCCTTTAAATTAATCCATTTTAGGTACATATTCTTTGATCTTGACAGCCTATGACCTTGACAGCCACCAATCATCATCTGTCTGTTTTAAGATTTGAATCTGTGTTTATTTCTTTTTATTCACAATGTGCAATTGATATTAAACTTGGAACGAGATCCCGCTGAAGATCCAGGAAGACAGGTCTCCATATTCTCCTATCGAATTTTGGTCGTTGTTAACTACGACATGCAACTGTCGTAATTATGGCTGAAATATATTGGGACGGACTTCATTTTAAAATACGAGAATTGGCTTTTGATAAAACACTGAACTGCTATGAAGTTATATGAAATAGTTGTTTTTTTTTTAATATTTTCCCGAATTTGTCTGTGAAGGAATATTCTAGTCCCAAATTACAAGATTTTGTTGTAATTTACAACTTACTACTATTACTTTTAGTGTTTTTTTTTTTCAGTCCTTTTGCACTATTGAAAATTTTCAGCCTCATGGAATGTATGCTACTTCAGACTGTCCGACTACATAAATAAACCTAATCCACTCAAACTGATGAATAATATGAATCCGCCATAACCAAGACTTATCCACCTTCGCTCGTGTTCCAGAAAATGACCCAATGGGGCAAGCAGCTCCTGGACCTGACGTACCCCGCGACGTCCATGTTCTCGGGGCGGCAGTTCAACGCGACCATCCGCTCCACCTTCGGGGACGTGCACATCGAGGACCTGTGGCTGCCCTACTTCACCGTCACCACCGACATCAGTTCCAGCTGCATGAGGGTGCATCGCCATGGTGAGTTTGTAGTGGAGAGGACGAATGGTGCTGTGAAAGGGATTTTATGAATGATTCTAAAGTATGATATACAATGTTTAATAGAATAAACGCAATACCTTGAAAAGGGGTCAGTACGCATCATTATGAATAACTTTTACTATAGGACCAATACTGAAATCAAACATTTATGTGCGCACTAGGACTTCGCCCGCGACTTCGCGGACGCGTCCATCAGGGATAATGTAGGATTCTAATGGTGAAAGAATTTTTCAAATCGGTCCAGTATTTCGGAGCCTATTCATTTCAAACAAACAAACAAATCTTTCCTCTTTATAATATTAGTGTAGATGTAGATAACTGTACTGAACAGTTGATTTTTATGCGATTTTGAGATTGGTACAATGACCCCTTTTCAAGAATTGCGTTCATTCTGTGACATGTTGTACAAGGAGAATTTATCAAGTGGGCGTGTATGGCCAAATCTGAATCTATGAGGAATAGCGAAAAATACTCCAAAGGAGTTTCAGGCTCGATTTTGATAAAAACTAAAAAGCCATCATTTATATTGAAGTTTCAAAAGTCCAATGATTTAGTTTATTTATTATCATTATTAAATTATACCATAAAGTACTAAATATATACACTTAAAATAAAATATCCTAACTAAGAAAGTTAGTTTAGTTTTAGTTTTCTTCAAAATCAGACCTTAGGGTCCTGTAAGTATGTCTTGATATTCCTCGTAGTTTCGGATTAAGCCATCCCCGATTATTTGAAAAATTTATCCTGTAGAGTGGATTAATAACTTTAAGGCCTGTTTAAACATTTCTTATAAGGTTCTTATCATAACTGATTGGGTGTAATAGTGTCTATCAAGGCACTGAAACATCAATGAATTTAACATGACGTTTCAAACTTGTTTAATAATTGATGAATAATCCATCAACAAATTACATTTATAATATCTTAAAATGTAAATAAATATTTTGATTCTTAAGTATTCAAAGCAACAATTAGTATTTATTAAATAAATAATATATACATATAACTAAATTGTTTTTAAATTGAATTATTTCTGTGTGTGTAGCTTTACAAAATCACAATTGTGTGTGCAATGTCCATGAAACTTGCACATTTATGATTGAACTAAAGAAATTATCACAAGATCGCTAGCAGTAGTATTATTTAAAATTTAACACAACACATTTCGTGGACAGGAAATTAATTTATTTTCGTTTTTTTTATATTAATTTATAGCTTTTTTTGCACTTTACTAACCCAAGTTATATTTATTTGCTTTACAATATTATTTTATAAATGGAAATGTCGTGCTTTTTTTTACTCTATGGCGTTTTATAGGCGCAATTTGCGTTTATGGTCGTCCTAAGAGGTTGTTTTCACTATAGGGAACATGCACAGCGTTGACTATGCCATCTAGTGTCGCATATTCGAAGTTTTAAGGGTCAGAATACTTGACATTGACGCTTCTGTGCTGCTACCTATAGTTCCTGCACGCTCCGTTTAGGGGAACGTGCACGAAGTAGGCTGTGCTATCTAGCGTTGCAATTTAATAACTTAAAGGTAAAATATATTTGAAAATGACACACTCCTGCACGTTCCCTATTGCGGCCTGTGAGCACTGTCTAGGAAACAACCTCTAAATGCTTTCATGGATTTCCAACGAACGTTTAAATGCGCCAATTAAAGCCATTGTGTAAACAAGTGTATAAAATATTCGTATCGATGTGATGCATGTTGAAATTGATAAATATTGTGTAAAATTGTTGTCGTAATATCTGCAGACCAGATGTTTTATATATGTGGCAGTATGTTTGTGTAAGGGTGGCTATAGACGTACGGTCCTGCCGGCGCCATATCTAAGACCAAAATGCACTGACAGGCCTCTTGGTTAGAGCCTAGAGCGTAACGAGATACCAGGCGAGTAGCGAAGTGGAAAGGTGGAAATAACCTTTAAAATAGGTAGTGTTCAAGTATTACGTAACGCAATTTTTGGAGATTTTTGACCTCCCCTCCCCCCATATAACGCACCGTAACGTTTTTCTGTACCCCCCCTACCCCAAGTAAAACGTTACGTAAAGTACCGGAAAGTCGCTAAAATACCTTTGTTTATGTTACGTAACGCGTAGTTTGAAACCCTCCCGCCCCTGTAACGCTTCGTAACGTTTTACAAGACCCCCCCCTCCCCCCAAATTCGTTACATAATACTTGAACGCTCCCATAGTCGCAATCGGTCACTCCGATACACGCTTGGCCACTAGCGAAGGCTCAAAGCTCGCAGTTCATCAGTCAATGCTTTTTAGGCCTGACTATAGTTGTTTGTGGAAAGCCGCTTCTATGTTTAAAATTGTCGGTTACAGCTAGATATGACGTCAGGAATGTGCCGAACGTTTATACAGGGTGATTTTATTATTCATTGGCAGTATTTCAGAGGATGAAAGTTTCTTTGAATGCAAACAACTTTGGCTATGGCGTCAATGCTGAGATGTGGAGAAAAATCAGCTGTTCAGTACACATCTTGTCAAAATTTGGGAAAAAGTTGATTTCTTTTTCACGTTTTCGGGATTGGTGCTGTAGCAAAAGTTGTTCGTATTCATTAGTACTTTTACTCTTTGAAGATTTGCCTGTGAATTCACAAATCACCCTGTAAACACCCTAATATTCTTACAAAAAAGAAATCCACACACGGCTTTAGTGAACCAATGTTACAAAATTGTCACTTCGCTGTCATTTGGCCACATTTTGTCACGCGGACCTCTATACCTTCATACGATCCATATCTATGATGGCAATAGTCGTTACAGGCATATACTTGCTAATTTTGTGTTCATGTCATTTTGTTTTTTACCAGTTACTATGAGAGTTTTTGGTTTCATTGTCCGCCACAGTCTACAAACCACACTCACTTGCATTTATATGTTTGTATGATGTTACAAGTGTGTTTGTTACATGCAATATTATGTGTTTTTACACCCCCCACTACCCCTCTCTCACTAAATGTTCCGAATCCCCCCCCACCCCTCTCTCTTGTAAAACTATCGAAATTCTTAATCTTATTTTTTTAACAACGATACGAATCCGACATTTGCCTTTGGGATGTTGCCATTACTTTGAAAAAAAAAACGCTTGTGATTGGTTTACCTAACGCTAATTATTTGGGAGTTCATACATTAAAAAAAATATTTATTATTTATATTATTTCGTCCATACAATGTCGGGTTGGATGTGATGCAAAGTTTGTATGTATTAAATCATCATAAATTTTCATACATTCTCTCATCTTCATGTATATGCATGAGTGTGGTTCTTAGTTATTTTCTCATTTTTATTACTTATGTATTTAACCTTTTTTAACTTCCCATCTGTAGTTTGCCGCAGCGTATGCGCAGCGTGACCGTTGCGTGTCATCGTAGCATGTTGCATGTACTGTAGCAATGTCTGTTCTCATCATAGATTACTCACGGACCAGATGCGACACTGATTACTCTATAAGAGCTCGACGATACGTTTTCTATCACGTTCATTTCCTATCCATGGACTGTGTTGTTTAACTTTAACTAATACACATGTTAGGCATTGAACAGAAACGTCAGATGTCCGAATGTCTGTCTGTAGGTTCGCTATGGCGTTACATTCGCGCTTCGATGTCGCTCAGCGGCTACATGCCACCGCTCTGCGATCCAGTAGACGGCCACCTCCTATTGGACGGCGGTTATGTCAACAATCTCCCAGGTAAACCAATCACAGAGCGAGGTGTTGCGTGCGCGTACCGATTGGCTGGCTAGCACGTGCGCACTGTTAGGCTGAGTGAAAATATTGTCGTAACGACTCTGTGATGAAAATTAATTATTGTTAATTCGAATAACTAGTTTAAAAAAACGAACCAGAATCGGTATTTCTTCTTTTCTTCGACACAATCATGTAGATAGTGAAGTAAAGAATAATAAAATAGTTTAAACTAATCACAGTCCAATAAGTAGGTAATTAAAAGATTCTCTGCGTTTAGTCTGATAACGGATAGTCATACTGTATAAAGAAAATTAAACTAAAATACAAACTTACTTGTAGAAAGTGTACATACTACCGGTTTCAATCATTTAACGGGAAAAGACAATTTAGATACGGGAATCTAATTCTAAACTTAGTTCTGTCTCTTTCACAAAAAAAACTGTTCACGCATTTTCTTCACAACGCAATCTCAAATTCTCATTTCAAAATTCTCTTCCATTACTAATTTAAAACATAAAAAAGTCTAACTAAAAAAAGCATTGTTCCTATTTTAAAAAAATCCATAGACTAAAAATCAATGTTGCCAACACAAAGACGTATATTGTCACTCAGTCTAGCGTCTGAAGGTAAGTAATGGCAACGGCCCCGGATTGGTCGGTTGTTCAACGGCGGAGTATCATCAGGTGTTCTATGGAGGTACTGCAGATCTTCAATGAGTATAGCGGGTATCTTCCCGCCTATTTGCGACCCCATCGACGGGCATCTGCTGCTTGATGGGTGCTACGTCAATAATGTGCCTGGTAATGTATTTGAAAAACTACTAAAGTATTATTTATGGCTGTAAAAGTCCACCTTAATCAGATAGTAAATTATCTTAACTACGCTATTACGAACCTCACAATTTTCCGTATAATTTTATTTATTTAAAAAAAAACGTGTGCGTCTCGGGACCTCGACAGAAGTTATAACTTAAACTAATCCAAGTTGAACTATGTATGTAATATTGAAATTATTTAACTTGAGAAAAGCTTGGATGCCGATAAAAAACATCAGTCGATATCTTATGTGTCGTATGAAACCACAGACTGGCGCCGTTACGCGTTACGAAGCGGTTTACCCACTTCAAAAAACTATATCTCCAGAATGTGGAGTTTATAAAATAATTTGTAAAAAAATATGCTGTGTATTGTCTATAACATAATTTGTAAAACATTACAGCGGATGTGATGAGGTCTTTGGGAGCCAAGCACATCCTTGCCATAGACGTGGGCTCCCAGGACGATACGGACCTGACCAACTACGGCGATGATCTGTCTGGCTGGTGGCTGCTATGGAAAAGGTATGAACCTTAATATTGGTGTGAAGTTGGCAGCTTCGTAAAAAAAAGTCTTTCATCATGTTGACAACGAAGAATACAAGAATTGCCCTTCAGAGCAATAGGGTATTTTACAAAAAAAATCTAATTAGTCCGTCAGATAGATTTAAAAAAAATATTGGACACGTATTTTTACTTTTTTCACGTAAACAAAAAATGAAGACGATACAGCGCGTTGAAGACACGTGTGACGTCATGTGGCTTGGTAAAATTGTACCATCATAGTGACGTCACGCGTGTTTTATCATCTCATCGTGGCACTATATCATCTTCATCTTTTGTTTACGCGAAAAAAGAAAAAATACGTGTTTAATATTTTTTGAATATCTATCTGACGGACTTATTAGATTTTTTTAGTAAAATACCCTATTCTCGTAGATAAGATAATTAAGTCTTTATTTGCCTTAAACATGTTATAAAGTTGTAACAGTCAGGTATTAATCTAAAGTCCACATGTTTAGCTATACAGAATATTTATCAATTGCATGCAAAATAATTATTAGTTAATTGTTGTTTAATGTCACAAATATAAAGTCAATACAATAATATAATAGTTTCATCTCAACATTATCCGCAATGACAAATGTCCAACAATTTATAGGTTATTGTTTAAAAAAACTTTAATATCTTCCTTACTATCCTTACTAATTTTATAAATGCGAAAGTAACTCTGTCTGTCTGTCGCGCTTTCACGCTAAAACTAGTGAACCGATTTAAATGAAATTTGGTACAGAGATAGTCTAGAGCCTGAGAGGACATAGGCTACTTTTTATCCCGGGAGTACCTATGTTCCTTAGGGATCACACGGGCAAAGCCGCTGGCAGAAGCTAGTGAAACATATTTTCTTTCAGCCATTTCAACAATCTGTTTTTAATATTACATAACAATTTTATTTATTTTGGAATTTTAATATAAATGCGTATACACATGACTAGGAAACTTCGCATACTTGGCTGATGCAGGAGTACCCTGCAATACTAGTCTGCATGACCTCTATTCTCTATCTGAGAGTTCATTTGATAGGCTTTTGTGAATAATCCCATTTTTATAAACATAATTACAGATTTCGTAAATGTAGAGTGATGGAAGTGGTAATATTCCTAGCTTTTTAAAGAACAATTTACATGACGTAGGTATCATTATTCGCACTGCATTCGCAAACTGTCAAAAACACAAAAAAAGAATTGACAAGTTTTGGCATTCAACGTCGCGTCGCTGAGATGATAAATTTGCGTCTTTGAACCAAAAATACCTATATTAAAAAAAAAAAACACTTTCTAATATTATAATTTCAATATTAATGTGTCTAAAATATCTCGTCTTGATTTGTGACATTGATTGTCGTTAAGATGAATTAACGATTAGATTTTGAACGTTATTGGATGGGAACTTGTCTTCTGATCTTGTTATTCAATATGACAATATTATAATTATTATTATGATGGGTTATGGCTATTCAAATATATGCAGCGGCTTGTAGGGATGATGTCCCTACCAATGTTTAAAGTTCGAATGCTTTGATTTTTCTAACCATTCGAATTTCAAATATTGGCGCCAAACAGCCATTTTTTTTTTTTTTCTATGGCTTCGCACGGTTTGTGCATTTAGCCAATGACACGTTAAACAGCCATTGTTTGTTACACAGTTGAGTTGTAGCGCGGACTCACTAGGTGTCGCTACTTACATGTTGAATAATGGTGATTTTAAGTATTTTAACTGAGAATTAATCAAGATAATATGAGTATTGTTATATATTTCAGTTACGTTATATTGCACAAAAACTGATAAAGTAATAAAAAAACGATCTAAACTTACTTTTCAAAACAAAGCTTCGCTCATAGTTTCACAAAACTCACCAACAGATGTCACCGTGCCGTGACGTCACGTTTCTGAATCGCGGTGTTAAGATTCTCCGCCGCCGAACGACCCTCGCGCGCCGCTGTAGCGAAGTCATACTTACCTGGCATAGGGGACACCGTGATCACGAAGGCGGTTCCCCCAGGGCGAGGCCTTCCCATTGCACTGCGGTTGGGTTGACCCCTGCGATTATCCCTAATGTGGATAACTCGGATGCGTAATTTTTGGTAGTGGGGACTGCGTTCGCGCCGTCCCCCTCAGAATATATCTAATGAATACTGAACAACTGGCATAAAATGCGTTAAGTTAAATAAGTTTTAAAGAACATGATTGATAATAATATGTATATCAGTCTTTAAAATAATAGACACCCGAATCCGAAATTCGTTTATGAAAAGTCGGGGCTTCCTCCGACTTAGTAGTTTCTCCTAGGACAGTAGGAGTACAACTAGGAAAACCGGTCTATCTAGAACATTACTAGAATAACTTAATTTGTTGGTCTAAAATTCTATTCGATTAGACACGATTAAGATGTTTTTATAACCTTTTCTTAACTTGCATATTATGTAAACCAGCTGACCCGCGCAACTTCGTCACATTTTTCATTAATGTTGCGCTCCTCTTGGTCATAGCGTGATGTTTCGATAAATGGGCTATCCAACATTAAAATAATTTTACACTTTTTTTTTTTTTTTTTTATTTGTGATGGGTTTGCTCTTGACTCTAGTCTAGGTCAGAGATGACAGAGACAAAGTCTACGATGGAGCGAGCTTACCCAGAAGGAGCCTGTTCACTCTAACTTTGAAGAGATTAGGGTTGTATGCGTTTGGAAACACAGACGCAGGCAGAGAGTTCCACTCCTTTGCTGTGCGCATTATAAAAGACGTTTGGAAACGCTTAGTGCGAATTGGTGGAATAGTAACAAGGTAGGGATGGTAAGATGCAGTGCGTCTGGATGTCCGATGGTAGAAGGGGGCTGGTGGAATGAGGTCGTGGAGTTCTTGGGCACACTCACCGAAGTACAATCTGTAGAAGACCGACAAGCAGGCAACCTTACGGCGATGAGCCAAGCTGTGTAGCTTGGTATCCACCAGTTTTTCGTCACCGATGAGCCTCTTAGCTCTGCGTTCCACCGAGTCAAGCGCGGCAAGCTGAAACTTAGCTGAGCCATCTCAAAGGTGGCTACAATACTCCATGCAGGATCGGACTTGCGCTTTATATAGAGTTAAAAGCTGTCCAGGCTTGAAGTATCTCTTCACCCTATTTAGGATGCCCAGCTTTTTGGCAGCGGTTTGGGCTTTGTACTCGATGGTGGCGCCGAAGTTGAGACTGGATGTCAACTCCATGCCAAGGAGCTCGAGCCGATCAGTCACAGGAACAGATGCACCCCGAAAAGTAGGAGTTTGGTCAAAATGACTCCTTTTTGCGGTAAAAAGACACGCCTGTGTTTTGGTGGCGTTAAAAGTGACACTTCGAACTTGTAGTTCCTGAGCTTAACAAACAAATAAACTTTCATCTTTATAGTTATTAGCATAGATAAATTTATTTAAAGAAAATAGCTCGGTAAAGTCATCCTTACTTCCTTACTAATATATTAATGCGAAAGTAACTCTGTCTGTCTATTTATCGCGCTTTCACGCCAAAATTATTGAACCGATTTAAATGAAATTTGGTACACAGGTAGTCTAGAGCCTAAGAAATGACATTGGCTATTTTTATCCCGGGAGTATGATCCCTAAGGACCAAGCGGGCGAAGCCGCTAGTAATATATAATTCGAAGCGGTTATTTACCGCTTCAAATTATTAACTGTATTGGTTACAGATGGAATCCCTTCACGGCACCAGTGAAGGTCCCCAACTTGCCAGATATCCAGAGCAGACTGGCTTACGTGTCCTGCAACCGACAATTAGAGGTAAGACTATTGTCTAGTATACTTACTTGTCTAGTATAATGATAAGTGGTATAACAAAATGTATTACACTTATTTGATTTTAAAGGAGGTTCGCCAAATCCCACACAAAAAACAAGCCAGGCGCAAAAGAAATCTAATAATAGAAATATGGTATGGAAAGTAGTTTTTCCTTAAAATTGTTTTTTTTTGTTACATACAGCACTTATGAAACTTCTTCGGCCAAAAAAACTATGTGAACCACCGAATCTGGCAATAATACAATATCCCTTGTAGAGGTATTATTAACTCTTTTGCGCCGGACCTGGGGCAATTTTAGTGGACCTTCTTTGATACCGTAATGTCTTGTTGCTAGTTATTTGTATTAGTATTACTTACCACTTCTGAGAAAAAAATATAAAAAGATTAGCCAAGGAGGTAGCATCAGTGTTTTTGCCACAATAAACGGGTATGGCTAACACATGAGAAAGAAGGGTCTTTCTCATGTGTAATAATGTCCTTTAATTACTGAAGTTTCTAAAATCTATTTTAATGTGTTTGCTTAATTTCTACTTATGTTCTTTCGATCTATCAACACACGCCCGTTAAAATTAGCTGATTAACTGATGCTAGAACACTTGACATAGTGTTCAGCAAACTATGTTTCAATCAATGAACATACTTGTTCCTTTACTATTTTGAGTATTTCTTAGTGTTCTTCATTAATTCCACCATCTCAATCCCCCAGGAGGTAAAGAAATCAGACTACTGCGAGTACATCCGCCCTCCAATCGACGCCTACAAGACCCTTCAGTTCGGTTCCTTCGACGAAATACGTGAAGTTGGCTACAGACACGGCGCTGCATACTTCGAAGGCCAGAGAAGGGGTGGCGGAGGGGGCGTGAGCGGGGCAGCCGCTGCAGAAGGGAGACGGCACGATGCGCCTTCATTGACTGAGTGAGTAGGATACAGATAGTATGTGTTTCAGTGTTGTATGCTTTCTGAAGTCAACTTCAAGGCGGTGAAGCGGTGATGGTGGTTGCTAAGTGTTTCGAAGGGATCCCATAATCCTGATGTCAGCTATTTTGCTTTGAAGGGATTTCTCTTCTTAAACCTTTTTATTTTGCTGTGTTTTTTGTGTTGTTTATTTGTTTTAGGTCGAATTCTCAAACGTTACTTAATTTTGATGAGCTTTTAAATCTCATGCTGTTATTGTCAATGTTTTAAAAGATGTACAGGTCGATGAACATTATAAACGTTAAAAAAAACTAAAACAAAGTGTCGTTTGAGAATGTGGGGCCCATAAAAAAAAAATTGTATGCAAACATTCATTTTCACTATTAACTCCCATGTTTTATAACCATCATGTCCAATTATTCACTTACCACACATTCGCTTGACTTTCCATAGTGTGTAACATATCATGATAAGTTATTTAAGATACTTTTGCAAGCTTTTTAATGATCATGTGATTCCTTCGAAATAAACCAAAGGCGAAGGACACACGATACGACTCCTAAGTGAGTAGCTATCAGTAGCTTCTAGAACATTCCTTTTAAACTAGTCAACAACTGGTGGAGAACTCAGTAGCGTCTAGAACGTTCTATATATACTGGTCAGCTACTGGTAAAGGACTATCCGTAGCGTCTAGAACATACTTTAAAAAGTGGTCAATAACTGTTGGAGGACTCAGTAACGTCTAGAACGTTCTATATAAACTGGTCAACAACTGGTGGAGGACTATCAGTAGCGTCCAGAACATTCCATCTTAACTGGTCTACTGGTGGAGGATCCTGGAGAGCAGTGAGTGGCCGTAGTGAACCGTTGTATTGTTCTATGAGGTACCGCTACGGGACGACGTACTACGAAGGGCAGCGGCGGAGTAGCAGGAGGCCTAGTGGCTTCGTATCTGATGGCAGGAAAAGTCACCCTCAGCCGTCGATTACCGAGTAAGTTTGTAGTTAGTTGTAGTGTCGGTTTTGGTGAAATGTACCAACCCACTATCTGTCAAAGTTAATAGTTGAAAGAAAAGAAAAAAACTGGCCAAGTGCGAGTCGGACTCGCGTGCAAAGGGTTCCGAACGAATTTAATTTTTGTAACATGTTATATTAACACTACAGACTTCTAATAGGTTTTCCTGTAATCTTTAGGTAAAGATCTATTATCTCCATTTTTTTCAAAATTTTAGGCTCAGTAGTTTCGGAGATAAGGGGGGGGGAATGGTCATTTTTCGTCTAATTTCTTGAATAACTTCTAAATCATTTATTTTAAAATTATGAAAAAAATATAATTAAAATCCTCACAGTAAGCCCTTTCATTTGATATGTCACACGATATTGTTCAAAAAACTTTTTTTTTTAATTTTCTTGTTTGACCCCCAAAAGTGACCCCCATACTAAAAATTTAATAATTTTCATAACGCATCCGTGTTTGGGTCATAGAAGTCCATATGTGTACAAAATTTCAACAGAATCGGTCCAGTGGATCCGGAGAAAACTGGCTGTGACAGACGGACAGACAGACAGACAGACAGACAGACAGACAGACAGACAGACAGACACCCGAGTGATCCTATAAGGGTTCCTTTTTTTTTCGGAACCCTAAAAACATTTATTTCGCCTATTCCTATTAACATTGTCGTATCTGCATTTTTGCCATTTTCTTTTTATTTCATTAATCACTCATAAGAAGTCCCTTCTTTTAGTAGGTGCAATAAAAAAAAATGTTTACAAGTAATTTATTAAAATAGCCACGTTAACATTGTCGGATAATGTCACAACGACCAGTTAACAATGACGGATGTCAACTCGCGACAACGTTTGCGGGGCGCGAGGGGCGGCAACGCGTGCGGTTGTGCCAGTACGGACCATGTTACACGGGCGAGCGCACGTTGTTTGATATTGCGTTGCTAAAGATTATTATTTTTTATTTTTTGTTCTTAAGAATAATGTCTACAAGGTCCGCACGCTTAATAAAACTAGCCACTAAACAATCTGAACAACATTGTATTGATACAAACAAGAGTGTTGATATAAATATTTTGACTAATGCAGATGAAGATGAAGAAACAGGTAAATACTAATTATTTTTATAACTAACATAACTTTACAAACACGATACTAAATATTCAAAAATAAACTAATTAACATACTTACTTTGATTTAATTGTTAATGAACATAATTATTCGTTCATTAAAAATAAAATAAAAGTATTTTTATTAGTTCGGTTAAAATTGTAGGAAGTGACATAATCGACATTGTTAACTGTTTTTAAGGAGTAAAATATGTCGGTACTGTCACATCCAACATTGTTAATCGTTTTTTGTGAAGTAAAGTATGTCGGTAGTACCAGATCCGACTTTTTTGGTCGTTTTAATTTATGTTCAATCTGTCGGATGTGTTACTATCGACTTTGTTAACGGTATGTATTTAAAAACAATTTGTTGGATGTGGTACATATTGCTTTGTTCACCGATTAATGATATATTTTGCATGTTGGTTGTGGCATTTTAATTATTGTTTTTTTAATATTGTGATATAAAAATGCATTTTGACGCTTTTGTTACATCTACACTGGTTTGGTTATATTGTAAAATATATTTTTTGCACTACAAGGTTTTTATTTATTGCTTATCTAACCTATTTTTTCAGATAATAGAGAATCTCCACTACCAAGTGGTTTCCAAAATCAGTTAATTAAGCTGAACGAAATGCTTGGTGACGTTTTCAATGAAGATGAAACTCCGGAAACAGAAAATAATGAACCCGCTGTGTCGACATCTATTTATTTTGAAATTCCTGCTGAAGGTGATGTTGCTGTTGACCATGAAAACACATCAAAAACACCAATGCCGTCCCCATCTTCTGAAAGTTGCAATGAGGCCTCCTGTGCCACGTATTCTCAAAGTGAGTTCTCAGTTTCAGAATACGTGGCACCACCGCCTCCAATCTTGACCAACGACGACTTATACGGAAACTTACCTACACCTTCTGTGACTTCCTTTTCAAGTGTTTATACTCCCACTTCTACTAAACAAAGTCGCCAGTCTACTTTTAAAACTGATAAAGGCAAGAAAAGACTCATACATAAGGAAAATTGGGTGGTAAATAAGAGAAAGACTTTAAAAAATCAGGGGAAGGGTTTTACAAATCACAGAGGAAAGCAAGTACAAGAAAAGCAGTTAAAAGAACCATGTAATGAAAAGTGTCGAATGAAATGTTCCACGAAATTCAGTGAGAGTCAGCGAAAGATTATTTTCAAAAAGTTTTGGAATCTCGGAGATCGTCAAAAGCAATGGCAATTTGTTATTATGTATACGCAAAAAGTACCAAAACGCCGTCAAACAACCGAAATCACTAAACATGACCGTAAAAATACTTTTAACTATTATCTTCCTACCGAGGATAAACAAAAAACAAAGGTGTGCAAGACCATGTTTTTGAATACCATTTCAACGGGAGAGCGAATCGTGACTACTTCGTGGAAGAAGTATGATGGAGAAATAACGGTAGCGGAGGATAAAAGAGGAAAATATATACATAGAGCTAGTGTAATAAATGAAGAGATGATCAGAAGCGTATGTGACCACGTCAAATCATTTTCTTTGGTGGAATCCCATTACATCAAAAAATTCAAAGAAATTGTACTTGGAAGAAGTGAAAAGTGCATCTCGTATGTTTAAATTGTATTGCGAGTGGTTTGACAGTGACAAATATTGCAGCAAAGCATCAACAAAACGACAATATCGTGATATTCTTAACACGAATTTCAACATAGGCTTTCATAAGCCTAAGAAAGATCTGTGTGATATCTGTCACATCTATTTTAATAAAGAAATTCCGACAGAAGAAGAAAAATCCGCATTTTTAAAACATCAATCTGCCAAAAAAGCCGCGCGTAGCCTAAAACAGCAAGACAAAAATGAAGCGATGTCAAATGAAAAGGTTGTTGCAGCAACTTTTGACTTTGAAAAAGTTTTAATTACACCACATGGAGACGTAAGTGTATTTTACTATAAAAGAAAATTATCTACACTTAACTTCACCTTGTACGAGTTAGCTACAAAAGAAGCTACTTGCTTTATGTGGCACGAGGCAATAGCAAAACGTGGCGCAAACGAAGTCTCTAGTTGTCTCTATCAGTTTATGAAGCAAAAAGTTTTACAACATGGAGTAAAAACATTTCGTTTCTGGTCAGATAATTGTGCGGGGCAAAACAGGAACCGCATTGTCTTTGCCCTTTATCTTATAGCTGCGAAAGAATTTGGAGTCACTATCACCCATCGTTTTATGGAGAAGGGTCACACCCAAAACGAGGGTGATAGTGTCCATTCGACTATTGAGCGCGCTAGTGATCGCAAGCTGATCTATGTTCCAGAAGAATGGTACTGTCTTGTTCGCTGGGCTAAAGCTGAAGGCAACCCTTATGTAGTAAAAGAGATGACAACCTCTGACATATTCGACTTTAAATCTCTGTTAGCAAATAAAAATTGGTCGAAAAACAGTGACAACGAGAAAATACAGTGGACTCGCTTAAGAGAGGTGACGGTATATGCACAGCACTATGATAGGATTGAATATAAGTATAATTTTGAGGATGAACCGAAAACTATAATAGTAATGAGATCTGGTAACCGAAACACTGGAAGGCTGTCTCGTGAGTTTCAAATCAAGCAGGCTTATAATGGGGATCTTTCTATCAGTCGTGATAAATATAAAGATTTAATTAATATGTGTCAAAGCGGGGTAATTCCGGAGAAATATCACAACTTTTACCAAAACCTAAAATTTGATCAAAATGCCCAAGAGCCATGTGAAGACACTGATGAGGATGATTAACTAAAAAATTACTCTTTTAAGACTGATTATTTTGTTCTTAAGTTATGATAATAAAACCTAAAATGTGATGATTAAGTGCCATTGTTAAAAATGTTATGATAATTGATACTTTTGAGACTGATTATTTAATTTAGATTTAGAGTTAATACTAATTATACCTTTAAAGTAATTTTATAAACGTTTTTACTGAATGTTAGATTATTATGTAAGTGAGGCCAATCTTATTTGTTATCCTCACAGAGTCACTTAATGATTATTTGTTTTTTTTTGTGTAAGGCTATGTAGCTCAATCTGTTTCTATATTGTTTTCTTGGAGTATGCAATTTTATAACTTTTTGTTTAAGGCTGTGTAAGTCAAACGGTTTTAATTTTTTATTCTTTTGAAGGTGTTTTATTAATTACTTATAAAAGCTTTTCGTTTCATTTAAGGCTGCGTATTGTGAAGTCAGGTTATTTTATTTATATTATACTTCTGGAGTATTTTTTACTTATATTAATTTGATAAGCTTTTCGTTGTTTTTAAAGGCGTGTAAGGATGCCGTTTTATTTTTTATGCTTCTCGAGTTTTGTTTTCATTGAAGTTGATTTTTGAAATACTTTAATGTCGATTACAAAGATATTATTTTCTAAAAAATTGTTTTATTTATAATTTCGATTTAGATACGACAGACATTGGTCTGGGATTTACTATTAACAATGACGTTTGTGGCACTTCCTACAAATAATCAATAACTTTGTACACGTAACATTGTCATATGTGGTACTTCCAACAAATAGATAATTAGTTTGCACAAGTAACATTGTCGTATGTGGCAGATCCGACAAAATACAATTGATTTGGTACGGTTAAAAACGTCATTTCTCACTTTTAACATGCTTAAAAAAACAATAATAGTACTTTACTACCATGTAAGTAAGCTCATAAACATGTATTAAAATTTTGTTGATTTTAGTTAACCTAGTTCGTACAGTTAAAAAAATATCAACAATTCAAACTTTGACGCGCTCTCTTGTAAAGTTGCCGATTTTCACATCCGACAATGTTAATAGGGATAGGCGATTTTATGACAGTCCGTCAAGGATACGCACATACTCGTAAAATAAAATAAAAAAATGTTAATTTAAAATAATTCAGTAATTCCGAAGATGTGCTAAGCTTTTGATATATAAATGGGAAATTTAAAAAAAAATTGTTTCTTTGTGGCGCAAAAATGTTTTTCCTGGCAATATTTTACTATAGTTATTCTAGAAAAAAAAAGGTTCCACACATACCAAAACATACTGATTGAATAGTTTTTAATAAATGACAGAAAAACCCATACGAAGTCTAAGATTAAAAATAACATAAATCTTTCAAACTTAAACGTACTAAATTACATTTGCAGTTGGAATGTGTGGGACAAATTGATTGTTTTAAATTAATCAGTTTTAGCGATGCAAAATGATAAGAATCACTTCAGAAAATGAGAAAAGAATCTCATGTAACTTTAACATATATAGTGTACATAATAAAGAGTATTATAGCGTTGGGTAGGCTATTGGGGTGGTCAGAAACACTGCATGTCTGGTTCATAAACCGTTTATTATTTCAACACCGTACATGGAAACCAGGCTAATGCTTAGTCGAACAGTCACAAACAACTCAGTACCTAGCGCAAGCGCGGGAAAAACGTGGTACCGCGCAGCGCGTCTCGGAGAGCACTGTTTCCATGCGCGCGCAACGGCGGCGTATAACACTGCCGCGCAATCTATCGGCGGCAGAGGGAAACAAACTAACAGGGCTGCCAACTACGCACTTTTATAATCTACTAATGGCCTCACGCTATAGTATTCTATTCTAATGTGGTTTGGTACATTTTGGCACAACTCGACACGACGATCTTCTTCTCTTATCCTCCTTCAAGACTGGTCTGTTATGGATATAAAACTTCTTCCTTCTCTCTTTGACACAGAATTGCTTCGTTTACTACATAAAGGACACAAGGTGTATGTATTATAGAAATAACCTGGATAAATAACTTTCCTTTATTCATGTCCATACACATTTTTATTAATATTCATTTTAAAATTTGCACAATGGTAAAGGAAATATCTAGCATTGTCGAGAACAGGAAAGAAACTGTCGGCGGAAGGGAACCCTCTAACAAAATGCTAATGGTTAGCTTACAAGACATTATTTATTTAAGTTCGCCATACCTATGGTCGATTTAACTTTATTATGCTATATACGTCTTGAAAGCATCAGTTACATTAACTGCCATTTATCGTAACTACCTAGTTCATAACTACACGGTCGCATTAGGTTAAGGTAGTGATAGTTGTAAGGAGACTAATGAAAAAATAAAATAATAAATAATACCTTCGCAGACTTTCTGTAACCTATGGACTTCTTCATTTATTGGGACACTATCACACATCTGATTTCAAAATTTATCTTAACCCTATGGGTTAAGGGACATATCGATCACAATGACAAATTAATGACAGCAATACGCTAAGGCTCTAATTTATTATAAAGAAAATAGAATTTGCTGGTGGAAATGCTATTTCCACCAGCCTACCAGGATCATATTCAACCATAAACTAAACGAATACTTTTCCAACGCTTTCCAGCTACACATTCACGGACCTAGCCCAGATGGTGTGCTCGGTCCGCACTGCCCGAGACGTCGACAACGATTCCTCTTCATCATCAGACTATGAGGAAGATCAGCGCCATTTCGAGGGATATGCTTCGGAACCCAGCGCTGGGATACTGGAGGTGAGAACACGATTTTTTATATGGAGTTTAGGTTTAGCTGATTGGACATTTTGGGATACGGTTTTTTTACTATTTTCCTGGATATAAAAGATAGTACATAATTCTATTTGGTTGTTAGATTTTCAAAAAATATTGGAAACTAGCTGACCCGCGCGACTTCGTCTGCGTCACAATTTTCATCTATAATATAACTCCTACCCTACTCCTACCCTACTCCTACCCTACTCCTACCCTACTCCTACCCTACTCCTACCCTACTCCTACTCTACTCCTACCCTACTCCTACCCTACTCCTACCCTACTCCTACCCTACTCCTACCCTACTCCTACCCTACTCCTACCCTACTCCTACCCTACTCCTACCCTACTCCTACCCTACTCCTACCCTACTCCTACCCTACTCCTACCCTACTCCTACCCTACTCCTACCCTACTCCTACCCTACTCCTACCCTACTCCTACCCTACTCCTACCCTACTCCTACCCTACTCCTACCCTACTCCTACCCTACTCCTACCCTACTCCTACCCTACTCCTACCCTACTCCTACCCTACTCCTACCCTACTCCTACCCTACTCCTACCCTACTCCTACCCTACTCCTACCCTACTCCTACCCTACTCCTACCCTACTCCTACCCTACTCCTACCCTACTCCTACCCTACTCCTACCCTACTCCTACTCTACTCCTACCCACCCTACTCCTACCCTACTCCTACCCTACTCCTACCCTACTCCTACCCTACTCCTACCCTACTCCTACCCTACTCCTACCCTACTCCTACCCTACTCCTACCCTACTCCTACCCTACTCCTACCCTACTCCTACCCTACTCCTACCCTACTCCTACCCTACTCCTACCCTACTCCTACCCTACTCCTACCCTACTCCTACCCTACTCCTACTCTACTCCTACCCTACTCCTACCCTACTCCTACCCTACTCCTACCCTACTCCTACCCTACTCCTACCCTACTCCTACCCTACTCCTACCCTACTCCTACCCTACTCCTACCCTACTCCTACCCTACTCCTACCCTACTCCTACCCTACTCCTACCCTACTCCTACCCTACTCCTACCCTACCTACCTACCTACCTACCTACCTACCCTATCTACCTACCCTACCTACCTACCCTATCTACCTACCCATTTTTTTTGCTTTTAAACCTTCCCTGTATTTTGGCGAATCCAACAAAAAAAGAATTATTAAAATCGGTCCAGCCGTTCTCGAGTTTTAGCGAGACTAACGAACAGCAATTCATTTTTATATATATAGATTAAAATCGATGAAAAATGACAAAGATAAAGCTCAATAAGTGATATCACTTGTTGGTAAAAAGTCACGCGATATTGTAACGTACTGTATCTTTGTCTTCATATTTTTTGTGACAAAATGAAAAATACGTGTACAATATTTTTTGGTAATTTAACTAATCTGCCGCCATAAGAAAAAGGGACGTAACTACTCAAAACGAAGTAATCGATTTCCGACCTTAAGTTAATTACCTAATGCCGGAAATCAGTTACTTCTTCTTGTGTAGATACGTCCTTTTTTCTTATGACGGCAGTAATGTTCTAAATAGATTATTTCAGGAAAATACCCTTTTTTGTTTTCTACTTAGTTAGTGGGACCAATTATTTATAGTGAATGGGTAGAATATACTTTATTGTAACTAGATTTTTTTTTGTTAACAAGATTTTTTTTACTTGACTTTCCTGCTCTAAAACAGTTTTATAATTTTGAAGAGCATATCTGTGATGATTATAGATAAATGACGGGTGCACCAATTGTGTATTGAATTTGATAACTAGCCTTTTTAACTGATTTCCGGATTTTGATAACTAGCCTTTTTAACTGATTTCCGGATTTTGATGACTAGCCTTTTTAACTGATTTCCGGATTTTGATGACTAGCCTTTTTAACTGATTTCCGGATTTTGATAACTAGCCTTTTTAACTGATTTCCGGATTTTGATAACTAGCCTTTTCCGGACGGAAAGCGAAAAGTATTTAGATTAATTTTTCTCAGTGGTTTCTCTTTTTTTTTCTTTCTTAACTTTATAACTATTTTTTTTTTGTTTTTAGTTCATTTTTTTTAATTAAAATGTCCTGTGGTTGAGCCTGCTCTTTGGCTTAGATGCCAAAAAGCAGGTGTGTCTTGTAAGTCTATAGTTTTGCAATATTTTAATTTCGTTACATTAAATTTACAATGTTATTTATGTTGAATATTGAATAAAATACATGTTCAGCAGGACTTTGGTAGATTGGAAGCCGTCACCAAAATAGCTGTGATAAGGCTTGCCAGATAAATCTTCTAATATATAAAAATCTCGTGTCACGGTGTTTGTCACCGAACTCCTCCGAAACGGGTCGACCGATTTTTATGAAATTTTCAGTGTATAGGGAGCGTGCAGAAACTATAGGTGGCAGCACAGAAATGTCACTGTCAAGTATAATAGCTACGCTAGATGGCACAGTGTTCTTCGCGCACGTTCCCCTAAACTGAGCGTGCAGGAACCACATTTGGCAGCACAGAAGCGTCAATGTCAAGTATTCTGACCCTTAAAACTTCGAATATGCGACATTAGAGGGCATAGTCAACGCCGTGCACGGTCCCTATATTCGGTAGGTATGAGAATAGGTGGTAGGCTATTATGGCAAAACAACGTTTGCGGATCAGCTAGTAATGTATACTAATAACATAAATATCAATATGTTACTTGCCTTTCCGAGTCTAGAAAAATTCTAGACTGTCTAGAGCATTAACATACATAACATATAGAACTATTTATATACTGAATATATTCTGAAACGTTGCGTATTATGTATATTCAGAAATCGAGCTTGGACGGGGGCGCTCCTTGGATCAGTGACACAGAACTGGTGCGCACATTCACTGCACCACACTGTAGTTTGACATACGGTGTAGAGTTGTGGTTTTTTTTCTTTTTTTTTGTCTATGGTTGCTGTCACGGGCTTGGTTGTCTATTCTGTTTTTATGTGGCTATGTGTTCTTCGTTTTAACACGTGTTTTTTGCTAATTTATGTTCAGGTTAATGCTAAGTAATAATATTAATTCGGTACTCACTTTTATCTGCTAGATTACTAATAAAGGGATGTTGTGATGATAGATAGAAGGAAAGTACTAACTAATAATATCTGGTGTGTTTGTAATTTTTTGCAAAAAATTCAAAAAATACAACCGACTTCCAAATAAAAAAACACTACAAAGTACAAAATAACTTTAATTTCGGAAGTCGGTGTTAAAATATGAAGAAACAACTAAAAACACCGACTGAAAACGTTTTTTATATTTCACTTTTTAGTGGTACCCCACCTAACAACACCACTAGAAAGTCGTAGGAAAGCGAAATACGCAAATTCGTTTACTTGGATGACAAACAAAATACCTCATCCAAGTAAACGAATTCCAGCTATTTTGATTTAAAAGTCAAACTATTAAACTGATTTTGATGAAATTTGAATGGAACCAATCGGAAAGTATATCTTTTCACATAATCAATTTTTCATGTTGGTTCATAAATGACGGAGTTATGAGGTAACAAACATTAAAAAAATAGAACCGAGTTGAGAACCTCCTTTTTTTGAAGGACCATTTATCTATAAATTAAAATAAATTGCTAAAATAATTATGTTGAACAGAAGGTAGTCGTTTTAGAACTTGATTTAATAATACTAATTTGTTTACTGACTCCCTTCATTTAGCATCTCTCAATATATTTAAATAATTTTTCATCCGAACATAAAATACTGTTCTGAATTTTGTGTGAGCCATTTTTTTGTTATGCACTGGTTTTGCAACTATGTCCGATTATATACTACATTTAAAAGTACTACATTTTCTCACATAATCTATTTTTTTTTCAAAATTAATGTTGCATGTGATTTAATATTTTTCCGATAGGATCACACTTTTTGACAAAAATTAAAAAAAACATTGTAATTTAAATATGACCTGTTTTTTTTTTTCAATATTAATGTTGCATGTGATTTAATATTTTTCCGACAGGATCTCACTTTTAGACAAAAATGAAAAAAACATTGTAATTTAAATATGACCTAGCACTAGTAAATAGCGATGCACTCACGCTATATGCTATCTAGTTATACATAAAATAACATTGAAAAGGTACTACTTTAATTCATGGTAATAATAATGCTCAATTCCTTAATTATTAACCACTAATTTTCTCGTCACTCAGCATAAATGTTAATCCATTAATAGTCTTATTCATAAAACTATTTGAACTGTTCTGCAAAGCTACTCATAAAAAAAAATCTAAACAGAACAGAATATAAATACAATTTATTGTACACCATCAAAAATAATAGCTAGAGAATTTGAATTAGGAACTTACAACAACAGTTTATAGATTTTATGAATGAGACTAAATACTCAAATAACATTTATTTAAAAAAACAATATCATATTCGCAGGAAGGCCTTCGCACCCGGCGGGTAGGTGGCTCCCTCTCCCTGTCGGAGGACGAAATCGACTCCGAAGCAGAAGTGTACGACCCGCTCAACAAGCGCGGCGGCGGCAGGTGAGACCGAACGCTGCACGACCTGTGCAAAGCGCTCTACGAGTACGTGCACTACAACGACTCCTGCGCCGATTAGCCGGACAGGCGGTAGTGTACTAAAGACGTTGTCGAAATTCCAGTTTCATTATGTGAATGTGAACATTGTGTCCAGGACCTGAAAATGTATCGCTGATAAGACGTTAAAATGTCCTGTCGATAAGACATTGAAATATCCTGCACGACCTGGACGTGAAAATGTCCTATAAGTATGACATTGAAATGTCCTGTAGATAGGACACGAAATATCCTGCAGATAGGACGTGAAATTGCCCTTTAGATATGATATTAATGTCATACAGATATTAAAATGTCCTCCATACAGGACATTAAAATGTCCTGCAAATATTACGTGCTAATGTCCGACAGATCGGACGTGTAAATTTTTCTGATAGTACGAGAAAATATCCTGCAGACAAATATCAAGCATAATAACGTTTAAATATTGCAGACATGAGGCGTTGGATAAGTTCTACAGATAGGGAATTAAAAAATCCCGTAGACATAACTTACATTACTGCATATATGGCATTGAAATGTCATGCATATTGGACATTTTGTGATGTCTCAAGTCTGTCTTTAGGTACAGTATGCAGCAGAAGATACAAGTGTTTCCTACAAGTTTGTTTGTGTGAAAATAAGCAGGGTGTACTGCGGATAAGACGTTTGTATGAATTCATGTGTCAGAAGACTTTTATTATTATTAATATTATTAATTAATAATAGTCAGTACGCGCTGTAGAGTGTAATAATGTAAAATTTGAGAGGTGTGATATTGTGATAATTATATAACAGTGATATTTGGTAGATACTGCAGTAAAATTTATGTGCACAATGTGATGTGGGTACTGTCTGTAGATAAATGTGACTTGAAGATTAATAGTTTAGCATTATTGCTGTCACTGTCTCCCAAGTGAAAAAATACAAGTGCAAGATAGGGACGGAAATATTCTAAGCCAAAGCAAAGTTTCAGGTAACGTTTAATATCGGCCTGAGCGTCAGTTGCGTTAGGGTGCGTTTTTACCAGGGAACGCCTACCTAGACTCGCTACAGGCTAGGTAGACGAAGCGATTCTATTGGTTCTCACAAACACAACCCTCGCGACGCATCTTCGCACAACTTTGGTGGAAACGCACCCTGAGGCTGACTGTCCAATGGAGAGGAGAGGAGCGGAGAAATATTATCCAATGGAATTGGATAAAATCTCCGTTCCGTGTCAGACACTGACATGTTATGCAATTCCATTGGTTAATATTTCTCCATTTCTCCACTCCGCTGCCTCGTTTCGCGTTTATGGACAGGCAGCCTTAAGCAGCAGGCAGTAAGTACATACACAATTTGTGAATAGTGTTTCTTTTTCCAAAATGGGGCGTTTCCCGCGGCGGGACAATTGCAATATCTAGCTGTTAAAAGTGAGATTTTTCTTGTAAATTATTGTCAAAGTTGGGCAGTGTGTGTAACTTTAGTAATGCTTTTTTTTATTTTATTTTAATAGTCTCGCGTTTGCCCTCTCCGTCGCTATTAGGTAAGCGATGATGTATGGTCAGTCAGTGGCCATTTTCCCGTAAGGCTATGCTCATAGGGTACAATATCCCTCACCATTCTACATTAATGCTAATAACACACATACATTAATTCCAATTAATGTTACCACCTAAATGTTTTAATTATGGTGAAGTAACCGTAATGTGCACTATGCCTTCGAAAGGTAACAAATAAATGATGATTTTAACAGTGTAATGTTTTGTGTTTGAGTACAATATGGTACAGTAGTACCTAACTGATATGGCTTACCGATGTACCTGCGCAGAAGATGAATTTTCAAAGCGCGGGAAATGCTATTGACCAATCGGCACGCTCCACCAACCGCGCTTCTTTTTCCTGTACCGCTATTGGTCGGCAGCTGCCGCCATGTTAGCGCGCGCCGCGTGGCATGCACGTGACTTGCGAGTGAGACGGAACTAACAGCTGCAGTGTATTATGAACCTTACAGTAGTGATCTAAGGTTGATTGTAAGTTTGCTTTCTTTCGTTAATCTTCGGGACCATACTTTCTTTTCTGTGCGAACGAAGATTCACGACGCGCCTTATCAGTTGGGTACCACTTTATGTTAGAACGAACTGTAATTATCATAGAGTTGCAAATTGTCTGTAGATGCCTCAGCCAAGAGTGTTTGTGATCGAGCTAATGTAATATTATTGGAGTTCTAGGATCCATCTTACAATGCAATTAGATTTAATTGTAGAATATAAAACAATAACCTTTAGATTTCCAGTATAGATATTATTAAATTAAGGGCTGATTTTTCAGCAGTCATATAACTTTTACCTTGAAGAACAAATATGGTGGTTTGACATTTTTATGTTAGAACTGTCAAAGCGCCATTTTTATACCTCGCTATTGGCTCGCTCTGGCTTCGCCTGGATGTATTTATTTAAGTTTCAAAAAGGACAAACCTCGCCTTGATTGAATTACGAACACAATAAAAAACAATATCAAATTTGGCTCAGTCGTTACGGAGCTATGCGCGTACATACATTTCGGCGATTCATTTTTATTAATATGAATTTATAGAAATACAGATTTATCTAATATTTAAAAATCTCGTATCACGGTGTTTGTTACCGAACTCCTCCGAAACGGCTCGACCGAATTTCATGACATTTTGTGTGTATATTCGGTAGGTATCAGAATAGGTGGTAGGGTACTTTTTGCTTTTTGTATGGCGAAACGACGTTTGCCGAGTCAGCTAGTATAGATATAAAAGTTATCTAGCTGTTGAAAAATCGACTCTTAGCTAAAGAAAAAATATAGGATAATTTGGGTAGAATAAAAAAAGAAAAAGTTCCAGTATTGATGCAAAAAGTATGTTACCATATGCCTAAACAACAAATTAAACTTAGATAGAACATTTCCGGCAAATATCACCTTAGGATAGTCATTTGTATTGCATTTTAGAATCGCCTTAACATACAATTCCTACAAATTACAACCTGTAACAGAATAAACGCAATACCTATTAAGGGGTCATTGACCTCATCATTATGAACAACTGTCACTATGGGACCAACATTGAAATCGCAAAAAAAAATCCCTCCCCCATATAAATTTATGTGCGCATAACTCGACAAAATGTACTGAACAGCTGATTTTTTTTCGCGATTTCTGGGTTGGTCCCATAGTAAAAGTTGTTCATAATGATGAGTACAATGACCCCTTGTTACACGTTGTATAAATAGCGTAGATAATAAGATAGATGGACGATTAGAGTATTCCTCATTTGAATGGACACATTAATAGGCACGTTTAAACAAATTTGCCATGTAAAACTTTTCCTTTTTACTCAACGCAGTAGTAGATCATTTAATATTGAAATGTTACTTAAATCAGCGGGACTAAAAAGGCATCTTAAGTAGAATCATACAGCAATCTGTCAAATTTCATTTTCATCTTTATTGCTAACGAATTAGGTTCAAGATTGATTGGGAAAATTTGAGTGACGGGTAGCGTGATGTGCTTTCTGATTCTGCTAAAGTGGCCTTTTTAGACCCTCTGGCTTATCAGTAAATAACAAGTTATCGATGAGTTTCAGTGTGCTTCAGTACAAAAGGCTACTTTAGCGGAATCAGAAAGCACATCACGCTACCCGTCACTGTCAAATTTTCCCAATCAGTCTTGAACTTGCATTAGCGATAAAGATGAAAATGAAATTTGACAGATTGTTGTGTGGTGAATATTATGATTCTCCTAAAGTGGCCTTTTTAGCCCCCCAGGTTTGTAAGAAAGGAGTAAAACTTACTCGTTTATCTTCCTTATTTTTCTCATTCCATTGCATGCAGTAAAATCCAGATACTCTGTTCTGTAAAAATTACTCCGTGAAAACTTATGTAAAGTTTTCGGTGAGAATTTTACAGAATAACACTACTACAAGGTCATAATAATAATTAGGTAACTTAATTTGTTTTCATACTTGTCTACTTATTCTAGATTTGCACAAAATATGACTTTTACCACTTACTTTCATATTCAAAAAATACATCTCGTAAATAAAAAGATCGATATTAATGAACTTTTTAACTCGAAGTAAATGTTTTTGTTCATCGTATAAAAATTTTATGTTGGTTCTTTTTAATTTGTAATAATTATATTGATGTATTTCATACATTTTTGTACAACACGTATGTATTGTTATTTGTATGGTTTTTATTTTGTTTTACTATTTTAATTTACTGAAGGCGACTATATCCCATTGGTTTACATTTTGATCGGCTTAAAAATTTATATAAAAAATTCATCTAGCAAATTTATATAAAAAACCAAAAAAATAGGGAATTTGATAAAATATCCAGTGTTATCCGAGGTTTTAAACTTTTAAAATTAAATTGTTATATTCTTCCAAATTCATGTACCATCGTACAACAGCTCAAATAATTGTTGAAGTCGTTATCCCTTGATAAAACGTGTGACTTTATAAATAATGTACATTTTAGGTTGCCAGTGCATTCATATTGTGAAAACAGATCCAATCTTTCTGAAAACATTAATAACAAACACCATTGAACCTTCAACGAGTTTTGTGTGAATGGAATAATAATTGTTTTTATATAATTTTTATTTCCAATTGTATTACTGTATCCAAACGTTTGGATATCTTCATATTATGTTACTAAACATATCCAAACTTACAGACTGTAACTTCAATATAATCTTATCGACAAATGTTGTTGTAGATAATAATTTATAATTTAGTTTAACGGACTGCAAGTAGCTTTAAGTATGCCACGAGGCACAAAAACGTGTTTAAATAAAACCAAATGTCTAGCTCAAATATTATAATTCGTATAATTTATAAAAATAAACGCTTATTATTAAATATTGAGTTTCAATCTAAATATATACCTTGACTTTGAATGTAAACGCCAAAGAAAAGAAGATGTACAGAATTTTGTAACGGATTTTTTTCTAAGTTCCAAAATTCATGCTAATAAATTTTACTTGAGGAGTAAAAATGTCAGATTTTTTGTATAGAAAAAAATGTCAAACAGCCATATTTCTTCAGTAAAATAAAATCTGAGTATTTAAAAATCAGCTTTTTAATCTTTATAAGGTTCAGAGTTCATTTTATGGATCAGTTGCTCTTTCGTGGCGTTGACCCGCTCCAAGTAACTGGCTACGTTTAGAGCCTCCGGATTATCACCGAGATCCACCCTGATGGTCTCCACATTATCAATGTACCTCGTCCTATAGTTATGTCCAATAATAACACCATGACGCTTGGTGTCCGTAGTACCGTCCCAATGCTCGGGCTTCCTAATCTTTATACCCATGATCATCTTGCCCAAGTTCTTCCTAATAAAAAGCCGGGAGTCCGGAATCTCACATATGTTTACCAATATCTGCAAACATCGGAGTTGCAGTACGGGGACGTCCACCTTCAAGCATAGAACAACTAAACGCTTACACAACTCATGCTGGAACTGTTTCAACCGCCATTTAGATATGGTTGTTAACGAAGTGTACATCATTAGACCCAAAGCGCTGATGATGATCTGTGGATCTTCACAGTATAAGTAAGGTACTAAAAATTTCGTCATATCGTATTTGTCGGCTAGTTTCTTGCCTATACTGTGCTTGCAGAGCTGTCGCATGCATTCCATGGCTCCTTGTACGATTCTAGGGTCTTTATACGAGAACAGTTCTAACATCACTTGGAACGCATTCTCCTTCAGTGCTTTCGTAGGCTCCCAATCTGTTAGATTCTTCAGTGACTCCAAATGTAACAGAACAATACCTACGTGGTCATTTTTGATCACTTTGAGGAGGTTTTCGATGATTTTTTCGTTTCTTGAGATGACTTCGCAGCCGTATCTGGTGAGCTGTTTGAGGCAGGCTGCTGCGGCGTATCTTATTTCCTTGCGATCTCGCATGAACAGAAACATGAGGCGATCTATAACGATGGGTTGGGAGAGGATGCGGGTCCTGCCTTGGAAGTAGGTCGCGAGGTGAGTGAGGATGAGGCAGACTTTCTCCTTGACGATAGGGTCGTGGTCCTCGAGGAGATCTTTAAGCCGGCAGACGACGTTCAGGTTCACAAGAAATATGGCGTTCTCTGAAATTTGGACCTGTCGGAAGATACGGATGTTAAGTACAGTGCAGTACCAAGATCTACCTGACAGGGACTTATGATGGATAGACACATTGGAAATGGAATACTCTTTTCAGTTTCGGCGAGTACATCGCCGAAAATGTTCGCCATCTGCGCTATACGCTCGAAGACTGGGGAAGCGGTGTCCAGGTGGATGGTGTTACATTATCAAATTAACCGTCGATACGCAGATGACACTTCTCGCTTTGACCAAGGTCATAGTCATTGATCGCTTTGAAGCCATCCAGTGTAGGGTCCTCTTAGGGCCTTTGCACACGGCTTTATTTTAACGCGCCGACGACGTACAGATGACGCACCCTAACACGCTTTAAATGAAATTCAGACGCAAACAGTAAGTACTGCTTTTGGTCATCTTCAGCGCCGTGAGCGCGCGTTCGTAAAACGTGCGTCGTCGTCGGCGCGTTAAAAATCCACCGTATGCATAATTTGCTCTTAACAATGTATAAAACCCTCGACCAATTTCAATATTTTGGCTCGATAACTACCAACAAGGGTAACTGCGAAAGTGCGAGCTAGAACATAATAAGTTTTGAACGTCACCTGATCCAGTAAAGTATGAATAGCTTGGAGCTTAATGAAGCTGTCCTCCGATTTAATATCCTTGTTGATGATGCGCAGACCAAGACGCTCGAAGCCCAAGCGAGTCCGTGTGATATCCGTCCATGGAGCGTATAGAGATGGCTGCATGGACTCCAGCCTTTGCGCTGGTGGGCGTTCTAAAATACGAAACACCAATGAATAGGATTTCATCTAGGTTGTGGCCAGCTTGGCGTGGCAGTAGGCAGGGCATATTGAACAGATGGTCGATGGGGCCGAAAAGTTCTGGAGTGACGACCGCGTACCGGAAGACGCTGCATTGAAAAGCCTCCCGCAAGGTGAACCGACGACCTGGTGAGGGTCGCGGGTAGCCGATGCATGCGAGACGCACAGGACCGATTGTTGTGGTGACACTAGGGGGAGACCTATGTCCAGCAGTGGACGTCTTTCGGCTGATATGATGATAATGGTGTGACCAGCTAGTTGGAAGGAATAATAGCGGATTCAGCCAATAATATTCCCACTGTTAGAACACAGGTTCCCTCTTTGTGAGCCGTGGACCACGGCGTGGTTTGATGTATGTCACATGTTACTTCGAATTCTTTGGTTCAGCTTCTATCTCTATCCTCCTTTCATAGAATAGATGCGTAATGTTTGTGTAGGAAGTTCTTTATTATTGATTGGCTTGCGTTGGACCACTATCCCACCTGATGGTAAGCGATGATGTAGTTGACGATGGAGCACGCTTGCCTAGAAGTAACCTGCACTTTTGAATTAGGTCCAGGACTAGCTATCAGGAAACACGATTTATTTACCGTCATGGGGATCAAACTGCGTCTTCCGCATGGCTCGTCGAACCGCCTTGTTGATAAGTTTCGGGTCCACGCTTGTCGACAGCTGTAGATACGAATTCTTATAGGGACAGTACATTTTTGAGTTGCGTAATATAACTATAGAAATCTAAGTAAACAATTACAAACGATCAACTTTTTCCGAGGAACCACCTCACGTTTGTAAATATTCCGAACTATGAGAAGCCACCAAATAAACATGAAACAAATTGGGCAAAATAATTTGACGAGTATGTTTGACATTTTGATATGAGTTGACCAAAGAGTAATAATATAGGTACTTGACGCCGGCGCGGCGCCGTTACGTTTACGAACAAATATTCATGTTTTTGAGGTATTCGAAAAAGGTTTCATAGCATAGTCTTATAATTCCTGGCTTGTTGTCAAATTCTGTCATAGATCACTAAGTCACAGAGCATCCATTTACGACAAAGAGTACCTACAGTATATTGATTTACACGATCGTAGGAATTCACGTCATGCTCCCCGGACATCCCATCATCTATTTTCTGTATATAAATTCATATCTACGCAATGTGTAACTACCGAATTAGTACACACTTGAAAAATTAAGTAGATACGTTAACAGGTTAAACGGCACATGCAACTGAATTAAGGCTTGCTGTACCCCCATAGCCGAATCTACAATCCATCAGGGTAGCCTGATGGGGTGTAGATGCGTTGAGGACAAAATTAAGTACATCGTTTGACATTTTCATAGGTGTTGCAGTCTGCAGAAATTTACTTTATTAGTCAGAATCCTGCATTAAAAGTTCTGAATCAGGGTATGTTCCAAAGATGTTCTAAACTATAAGTACCTATCAATCTTATATATATTGTCCCACTACGGCAAAGGCCTCCATACAGGTACATACCTACCTACCTATTATTTTTAAATATTAATAAAGACAAAGGGTGTACAGCGAGATAGTAACAAACAAGCGTTTATTTGTTTAATTATGTTCTTAATAAAATAGAAGAAAAAAAACTATACCGATGACACTCTTCGGTAAGCCAAGAGGCTTACCAAGAGGTTGAATGAAGAAAACATGCATTTTGTTCTCGTGATCTCAATTTTTATCTTTTCTAGTATTGATAGCTTTAATCAGATTCTGTTTGACGACTCTCATTCTGCTTATGTAGCTGTGTACATCGTCGGGTTGAACAGTATCCCCGTAATCCGTCTTGATTGTCTCCAGGTCTTCCCAACACATCGTTTCGTAGTTGTAACCACAGGCGAGCCCAAATGTTGTAGTCTCCGTGGTACCCCGAAAACTCTCATGAGGTTTAATCTTCGCATTGTTGGCGATAACTTCTTCCCAGTTGGTCTTTAGTTCAATTCTGATGTCAGAACATTCGCAGAGGTTGATCAGCACCTGCATCGCTCGCATCTGTAGCAATGGTATGCTTTGCGAAACCGCCATTGCCACCAAACGCTTGACCAGGTCAAAGGTGCTCTGCTTTATTTGCCATAATGAGCGCTCTGTCATCGTGGTATACTGCATCAGATTAAGAGTGCTCACAATCACTTCAATGTCTGGAGATAGCAGGAAAGATGATAAACGATCGTTAATGACACACTTGTCTGCTAGCTTTTTGCCAACACTGTGCTTGCAGAGCTGTGTCATGCAATCCATTGCCGCTTGTACCACTCTGTAATGGTGGAATATCAGAAGCTTCTTCATGACTTGAAACGCATTCGCTTTTAGCGCTGGGACGGGGTCCCACTCTGATAAGTTTTTCAGCGAGTTCAAGTGGTATAACACAATCTCCATATAGTCGTGTTTGATCATTTTCAGGAGGCTCTCGATGATTTTTTCGTTTTTAATAATGATTTCGCATATACATCTGGTTCTGGTTAGGGTTTTGAGACAGAGTGAAGCAGCGTATCGTATTTCTTTGCGGTCCTGCATAATCATGCATATAAGGTGGTCGACAACAATGGGGCGCGTTATGATTTTCGTCCTGCCTTCGTAAGAGTTGGATAAGTAGGTGAGAATGATGGCCACCTTCTCCCGGACGATAGGGTCCTTATCCGGCATCAGATCGATGAGTCTGTACACGACGTGGTGGTCGAGAAGGAAATAGACGCTTTCTGGTATTTGCACCTGTTTGACGATAAAACATAATTATTAGGTAACGGTCAACGTTTACTAGTCACACTACGAGCTGCCAGGGTTGCAGAATTGTGCGAAAGAGTCACCGCGGCCCTGGAACGGAAAGGGCATTTGAAGGAACACGGATGTTGTAGTCAGTAAGAGTCTGACACTCCCTCCCGCTTCACCCAGAGCGGGAGAAGTCAAACTGATTTCCCAACAACAAAAAAAAAGGGAATACACTATGAAGGACTTGATTATTACTGTGTTCTAATCAGTAGATTTTATGATGAATGCCACTGTCAGTCATTATACAAACTAAAGTTTTTATAGACTGAACCTTTGTGATTGCTTATCGAAGGATATCTTGATTCAAGAATATAAATAGATTGTAACTGTTTAATTTACCCTACGAATTCATTGATCACACAGACTTTTGACTCTTCTAACTAATCCGGCTATTATTTTTGGAGAAACCCTATTAAAATGATAAAGTAATATCACCTGGCCTATCAAAGTTTGAATGGCTTGCAGTTTCGTTAATTTGTTATGTGAATTCAGGTCTCTGATGAGAATCTTGAGTCCGATTCGTTCGAAGCCTAGCCGAGCCACTGTGATGTCGACGCATGGAGCGGACAGGGAGGGTTGCTCCGACTCTAGTTTTTTAGCTGGCGGTAGCTTTACAATTTGATTCGAATTATCTTTTTCTGAAATGAATTGTGAGGAATAATCAGCATACAATGTTTATTTATTTAAACTTAAGGTACAATAGAGGTACAAAGGCGGACTTTAAAGTAACAAGTCTTTCTCTGTGGTAGGTGTAAAAATTACTTCCGGAACGTAGGCCGGCTAGGCATAGGCAGGCTTCTGTGAGATGGATCACGCGGGCCTAGTGCGGGTTGTTGGATGTCTAATGCCTTAGAATAGCCGAGGTATGCCATCACCGCTTTGAAAGCAGTGGTGACTAAATATTGACAAAATGATAAATAAAAATAAGTGTCCTTTTTGTAGGCAGTAATGTGCCTGCCTAAAGAGGCACTTTACTGCCTACATAAAGGACACTTATTTTCATGTAATTTCTAAAGTAGTAGATTTTTGGTAGAGAGAGCACAATTTATCTGCCTATTAACAGCAGTGCTGTGTCTATGTTTTAAAGATATTAGGAACGGTGTTACTTCAGGCGTGCGATATGTTCCAGTTTGTGTAGGACACTTCATATGCGATGCTTCGCTCATTGCAATATACACCATTATTTAAAATGATTGTAAAATTGTTGGTTTGACTAAAGGTTACACAGTAGGGTAACCTACTTACCCCCAAACTTATTAACCAATAGAAACACAGCATTCTGTCCTTTTGGTTTACTAGTTTGGGCCAAAATGCAACCTTACTATCTTCGGACATCCTGAACCGATTATTCACAGGTAGAAAGCTCGTTGAGTGCCATAGACTGTTCCTGTAGGATAGTGGAGCGAAGACGGGAGAAAAGGCTAGTAAAGATAGATACCCGCTTCATATTTCTTCCTCATAGCGTATCGCACAGCCTTATTGATGAGTCGTGGTTCCATGGGACAGACAAGCTGAAGGTAAGCGTTCTTTTCAGGATGGTGGAACATGGTTCACACGTGTGACAAATGAACATTAAAACAATTAAAGTAAAATGGTAGAAAATTTTACAAAACCATTGATTTGTGATAAGTTTTTGGCCTTGTCAATGGTTTTCAATGACGTTGTCAAGTGATGCTTGGATTTTTTTGTCTCTGTAATAGTGTGTTACGTTTTTTTTTGGTTGGGGTAATCTAAAAAGGATTTAAACATGAGATAATTGAATTACGTATTATTTACGAATTTGATAGGAACTTGGGCAACATTGAGCTTGAACCAAAAGAAAAATAAACGTCGAAAAGATAGAAATAAGTATATTTATTTAGGTAAATTAAATCAGCACACGTTCTGCTAAAAAGTAGCCCGGTGGTTTGTGGTCAGTATAATTAAGTATTACAAATTAAAACGTTACTCTGATTCCGATTTCCATTTTATTTATATGCCATAAACCTATGTCAATCTATTGCACATTTGCAACGAAGTAGTTTATTTCCTAGGGTAAGGTAATCTGAACCCTTTCCTCCTACACTTAGTGTCCACTATCAGTTGTGCTTGTCTCTTCAGGTAGCAGCGTGAAGGTATATCTTCTTCGTCTTCTGAAGCTGAAAATATAATTTTAATTAATTTAACTATTTTAATAAAGTAAAAGTTTTTTATTATCACCTTGTTGACACAAACTTAGATTTTTCGTCAAGCGTGGTAATCATAATCGCATTTTTCAATATTCATTCTATATTCCTTCCAGAGCCCCAGTTATATCTGATTAAACTTTTCCTATTTATACAGGACAATGTTGCACCCGGACATCTACTTGATCACATCAGCTCTAGAAGCTCATTCCTTGCCAGGACATGAAGTCACTATTCTTGAAGGTAGTCTACCTGTATCTGTGAACTTACAAGAGCACATATGAAGATACTCACTCTGTGCTTTGACAGGTTCCTTTTGCACGAGTTCCTTGTATGTGGGCACATTCTTCTCCGACTCTTTGGGCGTGCTCTGGCTTCCACTCATCCCAGCTACTGATGCTGCGGCGCTAGCCGGCTGCAGCAGGTAATGAATGACTTAATTTTTAACTGGCTTTTTATATAAAAAAAACTCAATATTGAGTTAACGGTTAATAATGCCAGTGTAACAAATGTACGGGGCATTAACGAGTGGTTGCATCCACTGTTTAATGGATTAATAGAGAGCTTTGAGCAACGATGAAATTATATGACCACATAGAATAGAATAGAATACTCTTTATTATGTACACCATATAACCACACACCACACCACACCACCACCACACCACACACCACATCACCTATTTATGAGTTTAAAAATACTTCCTCAAGTCTGGACAGGAGATGGACACACTGGTTAGCTGGCTGATAGCTTATCCTAACCTATCCTACCAAAATGACTGCGCAGACAAATACATATACACGCTATCTTTTTAGGGTTCCGTAGTCAACAAGGAAACCTTATAGTGTCGTCATGTCGGTCCGTCTGTCTGTCCGCGGTTTAGCTTAAAGACGCTGCCAACAAAGTGGTAAAATAAAATTTTGAAAAAAAAAACCTTTTTCTGCCAGCTAAACGGTTATTTTTGGAGATGTCAAAAAATTCAAGGCAGTAGCATATATTATAACGAATTTAAAAGCAAAACTATCACAACTAAGTATGCTTTACAAGTTAACGAGTAAAAGTCGACGAACCTATAAAATGTGCTTGGAGAAATCGGCAATTGTGACGTGCAACTACGGAACCCTACACTACACTGCGTGGCCCGACACGCTCTTGGCTGATTTTTTCCTGTAGGTACGATTCCACTGCTCGGCAAAGAGCTCCGCCAAGTCCTACCAGGAACTCCCAAGTTCGTGTGAATACCGGTACTAAGCCCTGGTAGTACCGGTATTGACACGACGACTTAATGAGGGCTATCGCGTCTGAATTCGTCGCTAGAGGCGCTAGTGTAGCGTGAGGTCTTCGAAACGTCAAATTTCACCATTTGTTGGCTTTTGACGCGAGTTAATTTACTTATGTCATATATTTATAATATTTTACTAAGACGTCCTAACTATGGCAGATTAAGTTATGGTTCTACTGATCACTGCTTTTCTGTCGGAAATATGTATTATGTTCTTCGTTTTAGGGTTCCGAAAAAAACGGAACCCTTATAGGATCACTCAGGTGTCTGTCTGTCTGTCCGTCTGTCACAGCCAGTTTTCTCCGGATCCACTGGACCGATTCTGTTGAAATTTGGTACACATATGGACTTCTATAACCCAAACACGGACGCGTTACGTAAATCATTAAATTTTTAGTATGGGGGTCACTTTTGGGGGTCAAACTAGATAATTAAAAAAAAGTTTTTTGAAAAATATCGTGTGACATATCAAATGAAAGGACTTCCTATGAGGGTTTTAATTATATTTTTTCATAATTTTTAAATAAATGGTTTAGAAGTTATTCAAGAAATTAGACGAAAAATGACCATTCCTACCGTTATCTCCGAAACTACTGAGCCGAAAATTTGGAAAAAAATGGACATAATAGATCTTTAGCTAAAGATTACAGGAAACCCTATTAGAAGTCTGTAGTGTTAAAATAACATGTTACAAACAATTAAATTCGTTCGGAACCCATTGCACGCGAGTCCGACTCGCACTTGGCCAGTTTTTTTCGAACAAAATGGGTCTGCGTAACACTGCGGCCGGAATTATAATTATCTTAATTAACTTCTTCTTTTCTTTTTTCTTCTTAATTATGTTTGCTTACGTGCACGTAATAACATCTTTTAATGCTATGATTAAGGACATCGCCAGTGGCGCCAACTGGTGAGCACAAAAACGGTAGCCCTCATTGAGGTAGCAAGTTGTCAGTAAATTTGAAATTAAAATGTCTTACCGTAGACGGCACCATGATGATGGTAGTATCTTTCTGCTTCTCTTTGATATCTTCGGCTTTGGCTCGTGCCTTCTCATAGCGTACTGTTAGCACCGTCACTAACTCCTGTACGTCCCTCGCTTCTGCTGTCCATTCTGGCATGCTTGGTTCTGGGATGATCTGCGAATTAGTTAAAATTTAAAAGCGAGTAGTGGTTCTTGTCGATGGTCGCGTGTTCCTGAATGAGGGCAGTATGCAGGAACACATGTCTAGCGGACAATGTGGCAAAGTGTAACATTCTGAATAAAAACAAGCGGGCTCCAGGCGAATGAGGTCACCCAAAATATTGGTGCTAAAAAAAATTACTCAAGAAACATTCGATTGTTTTCAAAAGCAAGTTGTTAAAACTACATTCGATAACTCTACAACTTCATCACCAGATTTTATTTAAAAAAAAAACCCCAACTCACTGAGATTATTTGATTATACACCAAGACGCCTTGACACTAACTTTTACACTTACTAGATACGGTCATTATAGTTTTTGACAAGACTTCATTTCGTGAGTTGATACAAGATCCAAGATATTTATTTTGCCCGACTGACCCTGTCCATTTCTTTGAAGTTATGGACTACAAGACGTTCCAAAGAAATAGACATACAAACCTCGAAAAATATTACCCTCCTTTTTGGCCAGTCCAATAAAAATCTGATCCAGATCTGTAGTGCTATTCTCTAACAACATTTTCGTATCTCGACAGTAGAATTGGAAGTGAGTTTCAAATGAAGATCTTTATGTTGTGTGCAATAAAACTCACTTTGTGAGTTTTATTAAATTAAATTCAATAAAACTCACTTTGTGAGTTTTATCACTCAGGTGAAGCTCGATATCGAAATAGTTTCTTACAGAATAGACTAGCTGATGCCACCAACTGCATCAGACTGTTTGAAAAGCGTCTTGTTTGGTACTATTTAGTGATTTTTAGTTGTCGGGTTTTTTGACGAAGTCATTTTACCATTCTGATCTATCCTGGGCTACCTGAACCCAGTCCTCTAGGTAGGAGTCCAGCTCGTCTCGCCATTTTCTCCTAAATCTACTGCGTCGCCAGCTCTTGGTGTTTGAGATCCAATTCCAATCAACTGATAAAATAAAATAATTGGATTTTTTTAGTACTTATTGCAGTCGCTCCTTTTTACTCACATCTAACAGCTTGCATAGCTCGTAAAGCAGTCTCTTGATCTCCAGCAGCAGAGTCTCCAGTTCGTCCATGTTCTTCTGCAGCTCCTCGAAGATCGCGTTCTCTTCTGCTATCTCTTCTTTTAGTGCTGTTATCTGATCTTGAGCCCTGGATTATTTTACAAAATGATTAATTAAAATTACATTGTTAAATGTATCACGTGATATTTTTTTGTATTAAAAAATATTTTCCCACAATCGCTTAATATGAACCTGGACCTACCCTTGGTTACTTCATTTTGTCCAGTTACAACCAAATATCCATATTAGGCCTTACTATTAAAATGCTTTCTATAACCACAACCCGCATTTTGCTGTTACGTTATAAGCCCTACAAAAAAGGAGTCCTACAAAAAGGAGGTGTACCCATATTTATTTGGTTTGATTTTATGAAACTCACTCATCCTTGTCCTTGACGGAGGCAAACTTGAAGGCTTCAAGCTCTGCCATCATGGTGGCCTGGGTCTGTTCCAACTGTAGCTTCTCTTCTTCCGTGGTCTGCTGCAGGTAGCTGAGGCGTTGTGACGTATCTCGCTGAGCTCGGAACCGGTCAAATACTTCCTCGGCGTCTGTCACTCCTAAAAACGAAGTACGAGTAGAAGTACCATTATCTTCCTTGTACTTTAATCTTTTCTTGTAATAGATTAGTTGGCTAGCCACCACTAACCACTTAGTATTTAATTATCTAAAAATGTCAGAAAAGTTTCGATGCCTTTGTGTTTTTGTGAGCTCTTTTTGGATCATTTATTTTAACATTTCAATGTTGAAACGAATCAGCCAAGTTTACAAGTCAAGAAGATGTTATCCTTTTCACCTTTCTGCCTTTAAAATCATCCTAGTGACCACTTATTGTCTGGTGAGCCGATTGTTTCCCATTCATTAACATACCTGTTAGTTTCATCAGCCTCTGGAAGATATCCTCCATCTGCTGAGAGGCTGATATTTCCTCGGGGACGGTTTCTCCTTCCGTGGATCGTGTTGATTCCTGACGGACCACCGGTCGAGCTGTTAAACAGTAAATGACGATTAAAACGTTATCAATAATTGTGGTTACTACATTTTGTTTATTTTTGTAAACGTTATGAACAATTATAGTGGTACATAGGCGGCAGACTTGTTGAATTTCATAAAAAGTGCTTATGAGTGTCCGTATGAAAAATTATCAGTCTGTCCATTTGTCATAGCCATTTTGTTCCGAAACCATTGGACCACTTCAGCTGATAGTAGGAGCAGTAATAGGAGGTCAATGTGGAATTGTATGTTTTATAATTTATCATGAAAATTATCGCAATTTTGGTACCTTGAGGAGGAAACACCCTCTTCTCCAGCTTCTCCAGCTCCCGTTTCCTCTCAGCGAAGCGCTGTGCGAAGTAAGCTCGTTCTGACGCTCGTGAGTGTTCTGCGTCGTGCGCCCGCGCAGCCTCCGCTGCTGTCGCTGCTGTTGCTCGAATACGCATCTCTCCTGCTTCCTCGCGGATACGCTGCGATGCGTAACAGTATAGAGAATAAAAGATTTACCATTTAACATTTAAAAAATATTTGCAGGAATTGTCTCAAAAATTGTCTTTACTATTATGGAAGGAAGTTGGCCATGACACCGTAGAGCGAATAAAGCAATAGTAATCGGTAAAAAAGAGTGGTAATGGAAAGTCTTATTACCTCTAATTTCATGATCTCTTCCTTCTGTTTCTTCAGAAGATCTTCAATACGAGATAGAGAACTTTCGAATTTAACCGAATCATCTAACAAGGCTTGTCTGTAAGGAAATTAAAAGACTATTTTTCAAACAATGATTGGACCATTATTTTTTATTCTTGTTTCACTTCGTCATCAAGGCTGATATTTGTCTGATGAAAATTTTGTAATACCTGATAGAGATGTATTTCTTCTTGACCAGTTCAGCTTCCGTCCATTGGATGAGAACTTTGTGTATCTCGTTTTCTAAGTGTGAAACGTGCTGCGCGCAAATTCAGTTATTAGTTCATTAGTCATCACATTCACCACGTATACTTACTGTACAGTAACAAAAATGTAGTGATTACTACAGAAAAGAAAAAAAAAAACTGTTATTTTTTATGAATGATAAACATCTGTAATCTGTGGATCCATGGCAATCGTTACGGATAGTCAATAGCCAGAAAATCTGATCTTGCCAAGAAGTACCGAGTTACCCAGTTACTGGGTAGCAGCAAATAGGCAATCACTCTTCGTAAAATACTGGTATTCAGCTGAATCCAGTTTGACTGGAAGATGACCCCAGTATGCAGCCGACCCCAGCAGATGATTAAATAAATTGCCCCAGGTCAATTATACTTACCTTCCTAGCTTTGCTACTATTTTTAGACTTCACCAGAATCCCTTTATTGTTCTCTATCAGAAGATGCTCGTACTCCTTCTCCAGTTCTGCTAGTTTCTTCTTTTTACTTCTCTTCTCGTATTTCAGTAAGTCGAGAATCTTTCTCTGTTCTGTCACTTTCAGATCGAGATTGTGTATTATCTGTAAAAAGAGGATTACAGGTATTTTACATGGCGTAATGTCACTGTAACATGTGTTTGATGTTCAAAGTTAACCTGGGTTTTGATTCATATGAACAGCTTAGATTTCTTTCAACATTGTGTTTATTCACAGGCACTTTTTAGGGTTTCATACCCAACGGGTAACCAACGGAACCCTATTACTAATCCTTCGCTGTCCGTCCGTCCGTCCGTCTGTCTGTCAGCGGGCTGTATCTCAAGATCCGTAATAGGTAGATAGTTGAAAGTTTCACAGAGTATGTATGTACCTACCTACTTCTATTGCCACTATAACAACAAATAATAAAAATCAAATCAAATCGTATATTTCAAATAAACCATTTACAGGCACTTTTGAATTGTCAAAGTCGGTCAGTCAAAAACATGAAGCTATTAACACGTTCCAAAGCGTAGATCTCTATGGAGAAGAACGTGCAAGAAACTCCACGGACACTCTTTTAAACCATGTGATGTATTACAAAAATCTTGTTAACATTATCTTTGATTGCTTCTATATGTGAGGACAATGCAAAGAACAAGAAAATATATAAACAATTCAAAATTTCAAAATGCAGGTACAGATTAAAATAAGCCAGTGGCAGGTACGACTCACACTTGGCCGATATTTTATTTTTTCCTAAGAAAGTTCAAAATCCTTACTAATATTATAAATACGAAAGTGAGTATGTTTGTTTCGTTTTCACGCCTAAATTGCTGAACCAATTTTGATAAATGTTGGACCCTGGAGACGGTCTTCTTCTTCTTATCGTGTGGGCAGTAAGGTCTAACGTCCCCACACACCCTGGTGTCGGTGTACCACCTTGCAGACGGTTATGGGCTACTTTTTTTTGCGAATCAAAACATGAACGTGAGCAAATCAGCGATTAAAAGCAAGTAGACTACAATATTAAAAAAATCTGTGCAAGTGTGACCATTACCTTATCAGAACTCTTATCCCCCATAGGACACACTTCATTGAGATACTTCTTGATCTGTACCTCTTCTTCCCCAATCACGGCTCGAGCCTGCGCCAGCTCTGTTAACCTCATTTTTATTTCTTTCTTCAGCGTATCTATGAGGTCATTGTTCTGTTGCTTCTCTGCTTCGTTCTCTTCGAAGTTTGATTTTCTTTGGCCCTCTGAAACAGAAATTATGTGGGTAGTTTACCAGGATACTACTGTCTTGACCTTTGGTACCCATCTTGGTGCCGATTTAATTTTCAGCCACTATGAGGTATGTTAGTTGTTCAAATATATTGAGTCTTATTGATAAAAAATAACCATGTGTTTATTTTAAATACTAATAAGTAGTTTGTTTATTGAAATTTCCTATTGAGAATTTGAATTAAGAATCCGCTGATCTAATCAGTCTTTAAATTAATCATTATTCTTATTTTTTTTTTATGAATTTATTTATGCTGTTTATTCAACTAACAAACACGATTACACCTATAATAATTCTATCGTACGCACGTACCTGATAGTTGTATTTTCTTTTTGATCTCAAATATTTTAGTATTGATAGTAGTGAGCCGGTCTTCTGTTTCTATTTCGAAGGGATGTTTTTGATAACACATCGCCATTGTTATAAATATTATCGCTGTGATTAATAATAAAAAGATGCGAGTCCACCCTTTCGCTAGGTTTTCAATAACAGTCGGATCAACGAGATTATTGATTAAACAATGCTACTGACAAACGCAGAATATCGAGAAGCCCGTTATTCAGTTCCGTTCTAGATAAGTTAAAAAAAATAATGATATCGTCCGTTATAATATACGAAACATTTCTTTATTCAAATTATTATGTTCCGAATTCAACCCCTAGTTAAAACCACTAAAAGCGCCATCTGTGTTGTGGCGCATGAACGACAAAGTTCAAAAGCTCTTGATTGGTGCGCGCACACAGCGCTGCTGAATCGCTTGATTTCTCCATTGAATCAACATTCCTCCGCGTACGTTTGTATGTGTGTGTAATTCGGTTCTCACGGTGTTTTAGCCAAATATTCTACAATTCATGACTTAAATCAGTTGTGTTCTGTTTTCAAATGATTAAAACTAGTCCCTCAACTAAGGGATAAAGCTTAGATACCAAAATATGTCTTGTTACAAGGGGTACGCACGCACACACGCGCGCCGGCGGCCATTTTGATTTACCGTACGCTGTGTATTTACGGACAAAGCCGTCAGATGCGAGCGGGACGCGGCTGCGCATGTTCCTACCGGGCTTTTCGTTATTTTCAAACGTGTTTTACCGCTAAAATGTCCAATAAACAAATGTTTTCAACGTAACAACAGTTCAAAAACAAAATGAAGTGTCAGTTCTTACATTTGGTTCCGTGAGTGTTGATTATTTAGTGTTCAAACGACCTAGAAGGAGTAAAACAAATGTGTGTGATCCATGTGTGAATGTTGTGTTACAAAATGTGGTCGAGGAACTTTATACCGGATTATGGGATTCAATTGCTGTCAATCTTCATCGTGCTGTCGACACTGGCCGCCAGGATCCATGGTGTCGAAGGTGAGTGCTAGTTATACAAGTAGTTGAGCTTATGAAAGCGCGGTCTGCAAGTTTACGCGGCCGAGTTGCGTTGGCGCGCTTGCTTAGCGAGCTTTCGGCGCACCGATGTTTTTTGTATTTGGTCGGGTTACTGGTCGGTTCTCACAGTAGGGACTTGTGAAACGAGTCGTTTTAAAAACTGGAGTGAATTCAACGCATCGCATTTTTTAATGTTTTTTAATTGTGCCGCGTTTGTTGACGTTAAGCGCAGCTCGTAACCCGAGCTCGTATTATGGCATCGGTTCGCTTTCAGCTCCGTACATTGATATTTTGTACCTTTATATTAGTAGGCTTAGCTTGTAGGCTGTAATATTTAGGTACCCACGTCGAACCATGTATTTAGAACGCGCGCGAAGCTATATATCCACAGAGGTATATTCGACAGTTATAGCGATGCGCTTTTCTTCAGCTTATCTATTTTTTACATCTGCGTGCCTATTTTCAATTACATTCGAATTTAGACTACCCTTAGACAGCACACGGGTCCTACTTTTCCTAAACTTACCATACACTTAAGAAATATCTTTTCCAATATCCACATCACCAAAGAGAGTACAAAACATACAATTTTTTGGTTCGTCTTCCGTCTAGTCAACGGGCGTTGTAGCCGTGTCCCGTGAGTGAGACTGATACATCTACATACAAATCTCCTAATCCCATCCTCTCTGAATATTTATGAATGCTTGGCTCATCCTCGTCTTCCTTACTAGCACCTTAAGGTGTACTGGTATTGACAACAACCCCAGTAGTAATGTCTTCGTTAAAGTTCTTATCTGCAACTTCAGTTATTTTTCTAACTTGCCGTATCTTCCGTCCGTTAACTCTTTGATAGTCATTTCTCTTAATTTCAACTATCAGTGTAACGTCACGATAATTAACTTAAAGTTTACATGTTGACATAAAACCAAAATATAATGTTATCATCCTAATCTCAGCCTTCCGCTAGTGAACCCTTACGTTTCGTTCTGTTTCCTGCTTGCAAGTTCTACGGATCTCTCAAAATATTTCTCAATGATTGAAACATTTTCATCTAGCCAATATACAACAAATAAACTCCGTTTCATTACCTTCCTAAAGTACTTTAGAAATTGATTTGCGGGTCCCTTTCTATAAAATTTTCTACTCGTAGTTAATTTCCTATCATAACCAACTAACAAATCTTTAATTGCTGTTCATTGATTTACAATGTATTTTATCTTTTAACGGTTTTGATGTGTTATTAGTTTTAACAAAGGCGATAGTTTGTTTCGCTTTGAAAATAACAAAAATATTTATTTCTACAAATCTACTTACGTTTACGACTACCATTGTTTATCCTCATGCATTCTCATTAATCTGATTATAGCCTAACAAATTGGCTTTGGTCTCTTGCCAAAATCATAGTACTTTCTCCCCTATACCCGTTTAGCTTTAAAATTTAGATTTGGTATCGTCAAATCCCGAGATAAAGCGAGTAGTTTCCCAGAAAGTCGTCTGCTCTTCACAAATCTAAAAGATCCTAGATCAGTGATAAGAAAGAACAGTTTAATTCTATACATCAACTTCTCGGCGTGTTCGCCTATACTAGTCTGGGTGAATACCAATGTTGATACCCACCATTTGGTATTCGATGCAACTCCACACGATTTCTGTGGTCGGGACTCGGCCGGGACATTTTGAATATTGATCAACCTTAGTTGTCACTTTACAGTTTAGAAAGGGACAATGTGTATATAAATTCTCGATTTTGAGGGAAAGTTGTTTTTTTATTTTCGTAATTGTAAGTTGTTTTGTATGCAACGAAGATAAACGGACGCAATTCAACTTAAATCTGTGTTGTGATTCGATTTTATATTGCTGTTTTTAGTAATATTGCTCATTTTAAATGTTTATTGGCTTGAGAACAAGTGTTTAGATTTGATATTTTTGACACCTGCTTTGGTTTATGACCGAATTTTAAAATGCGTGTAGCTATTACATTTACTGGGAACATTCTTATATTTTAGTCATTATTTCTGTAGCCATTTCTATTAACACATTGACTCTCAATGCCTAAATTAGGAACACGTTCTAATTCCACATCTCTTATGATAAAAGCAGACGCGTCCGCTGTAGCAGTATCATTTTGAGTAATCCCAAGTTCTTACCAAGCCTCAAAACGCTTTCAAATATATCTTACTATTCCAGTATCTAGCTGATATTCACCACGTTACCGGGTATACCCAAACAAACTAACGGCTAATGTTATGGACACAGAGGCACAAATATTGTTTGAAATCATTAATGGTTTCCGTTTGTATGTTTTGCAAGTTTTCGCTTTAGATTTTTAGATAGTCAGTTTATCTAGGTTCAAAGGTTCTTATGTGTTTCTGAACGCGTAATGTAGTTAATTCAGATTGCTTTATCTGCAGATTAACGCGTCTTGGTCTTAGGTATATCTCGCTTGGTAGATAATGCTTCGTAGATCTATTGCTGCTTTTTCCAGGATTAGTCGATTTTGTTACAAAATTGCTATCTTCAGGTATAACAAATAACTCTAGCTTTAAGATTGATCCCTCTATTTATAGAATTAACATTTCTTGGAATTACTAAATCTGGTCGGTTGTAACACTACTGGTATCTCGTTCTATTTACAAGAATATAACAATGACAAGTAAAAGTTATGGATGTCAAATTTATGAGTGAGGGATTAATCTTTTGTAGTGGTAGAATTAGTTATGAAATTTACAGGTTCAAGGGTGTTCGAATGCATCGTTTTGAGGAATTGAGATGGGATCTACTGAATTCGAAAATTCAATAAACTATATTTTGTTGACGGGAACTTTTCTTTTACTTACTATACCAGCATGTTCATTAAGAACTATTATTATATTGCCTATATTTATTTCTGCCTTTATCAAATCATCTGTATCATCTTTAGTAACAAGATTTTCATCCGTAATACACAGTCATATAAACCAAATAACTCGGCCGACTTCGATGGTTCGCCAGTCATGCAGATGTCGCCATGTTGTACAAACAGACGGTTCGCTCCAGTTCTATAAACACGCGCAATTAATGGCCAATTGTCCAAGTTGAAGCCGCCGGCCACTCGCCCGGGGTCACTGGACACTGTCACAAATAAATCTCAACTAAAGTGTACCCTATATGACCAATTTCTCGTTTAATCTACATCATTTGCATCTGTTGTAACATCACTATCAACAAGCAGCCTTATTTCTGCCCCAATAAAGTTTGAATTTGCAAAATCATAACACGTCTTCGGGTGTCCGCGACAAGAAATGGTTCTGCGAACCGCCTTTACTTATTTGTAACGTACGTCTGAGAAACATTGAATATTTGAACAGTTCCAACTCGCAGAGGTTACAATACGTAGATTTTTAGCTTTTCTGTTTAGAAATAGTTAATTTAGTTACAACTGTTTGCTTAAGTTTAGTGTGTTTCTGCACAAGCTCTGTAAAATCTTAAGGTCTGTGTTAGTCATGTTTTATTGATGTGTGGAGCCTTAAAATGCTTAGCTTCAACGTCAATCATATCATATTTCTATTTTCAGCCAATCACAATCACACGGCAACTTAATACTCAAAGCGAAATTATCATAATGTTGCCAGACTTCACATAAATCAGCAATAATTGTTAATGATACTTAACTGGTCTTACCAAATTAGGAGCAAACTTTTTGTTGCATTGAAATATCAGTTTCTATTTCGTCAAAACGTTGGGATAACCGGACAAACCTAGGTTTTGCCATATAAGTGCAGTGAGTGCGGAGTTAAGACCACACAGGTTTTAACTGTTTACTAAATTGCTAATTATGTGTTTACGACCATGAGACACTAACTGTCAAGTCTTGCCGTGACATAATGGTGGCTTTTTGATGTTAATGACCACTCAGCATAAACTCCTTAGCATAGCGCCAACCGCTATGCTGAGGAGTTTATGCTCTGACATGTCTTTGTAGAAATTGTTGGAACACCAGGCTCTTGTGTGGTCGAGTGCCCTTAGAGCTCGTTTGTTGAAAGAAGCTTATAGCTTAAGAGCAACGCTCCTATTAAGGATGTTTTGTCTTTTAACCGTGCAAAAATGTAAGTTTAAGTATATTCAAATGTTAACTTACAAAGATCTTTTAATATTTTGTATATAGTCTACAATAATGAAGAAACCTTGACCACATCAGAGACCATATCCACCGTAACGAGTAAACAGAACGTTCGAACGTTCAGGAAAAGTTTTTCCAACAACAAAAATAAAGTCTACAACATTAATAAAATCTACATCGTTTCTGCAGATCGTCATAAACTGATCAATGCCCTTAACAACTTAATTTACTCTTATAAATTCAAGCACACTGGTTAAGTCAGCACCTATAAATTTGTAAAGATTGTAAAAGTTACAATGAGCAACATTATACTGTAAAATAAGCATAAAAATGATTAGGTCATTTGCCGGTGGGAGACTTTTATGAGTGTCTCGTAGTCTTTTGGTAGTTGCGTACTAGTTACATTTTAACAAAGACTGATATAAAATTCTGTCGGATTTTGCTTTGTTTTGCAATTTAATACTTGTACGACGACTAGATATCTCATTATACTGTTTGGCTTTGATCTTTTACCGATCCTAAAATAGACACAGTTTTTTAGTTAATTGTATATCTTGCTCCTGCCATCTTAGGTTGTCTAAATCATTCTACGAGTACTATTCTCTTTACTCCATAACCGGCATGAAGAGTTTCATTTTGAAATGTCCAAACGAGCTATACAATATCATGCACTATCATTACAAGTTTCCATACCATTTCTTCTTTATTCGTAATACGTCAAGTCTTCTATTCTACATCAGTCTACGACCAAGACTCAACACCAAAATCTTCATCTATTCCCTAACACATCTCAGTATCTATCCTCAGTTATCTTCTCGCGTTGTTTGCTCACACAACAGTGCGCCTGCGCAGCGGCACGGTGCTCAAACACGCCCGTGTTTGGACCTCACGGATGTCAGATAGGGTTGTCTCTTCGCCACACTTACCTCGCTATCTTTTGTTCTATCTATAACTGTCTGGGTTTGTTGCTTCCTTGTGTATGAGATTTTACTTGGTAAGGGTCGTTGGACGTTAACAGGGTGTGTAAAGCTAACTAGAGCATATTTCGAGTTACAAACAAGTTAAACAACGTTGTGTGTTGTAAATGCAAATAATGAAGATATGGAATCCCAATTTTTTACCGTTTTTTTTTTGTTTGAGGGTTACCTACTACTTGAAGAATTTTCCCAAGACATTATATTTTTTTAAACTTTAAGTTTTAATGAAGTGACAGCCCTGATAGACAGGTTTACGATATGAACTAAGAGGGGTGACGAGTGTTGAAAGTAATAAATCTGTCCTGAGCGTTTTATGATTTATCCATATTTGTGACAAGTTCCATGTAAGACCATGATCATTATCACGGCCTTAACACCACAATTCGTCAACTTTCCTTACAATTATGAGTGAGTATCTTTAAAATAACACCTGTGAGATATCCAACTTAAAGATTTTAGAAAAGGCTTCTCACTAAAAAGTTTATTAGCGTTAATAGCTTCATAGTCAATCAAACCCATCCAATCAAGGAAAATAATAACTTGCAAATCGCTTCAATAGACATCATCATTAGATACAATTTTCAAAACCCATTACGACTATTTAAGAAACATTATTTTTTGTCCCTAATTATTATCCACACGAACCAAACTTAATGTCGCTGATTAGCGTTCGTTTTTAACAAATAAGCAACAATGTCGTGAAGTTAAAATAAAAAAAGGCAGACAATGGAAGACTTTCGCATGAGAAACCAACATTTCCCATACAATATTGGTGGCACATGCGCAATAAAAACATGTCGCAGCCTCGTTGGTGACGTGGAAAACCTCAAAACAATTATTTTTACATAACACGCCCGCATGGTTTCAGCTTCTTGTGAGAAATGCGGCAAAATAATGAAAGAAATATCACCCGAGATACTTTGTCATCTAAAGATTGAATTCGATTGGGAATCATTGCTTTGCTTGTATTTATTATTACAACCGTATTGCTTAAAGCAACTTTGTTGATCAAGGAAACTGATTGCAACCCTAAAATACTAAGAACTGATAGACGGACACACTTCTTAAGATAAGCGTGTCTTTTCATATCATTAATTGCACTCTTGTTGACCAGTAACTATATTTCTACAATTACAATATTGTACATAATTTCATCTTTATTATTCTTCAATTCATCTATGTAGTCTCTAGACTCCTCGTTTGAAACCAGACTTTCCTTAAACTTCCTACAGCTTATTCTAAACCGTATTCCCTAACATCCTGGATGATTCTTTCAAAATATTCAAACACATTCTGTTCTAGTGTTTACGTTGCTTCCATGCATATGCACTAGTAGTTATCGGCCGTCCGTTCGTCCGTTTGCTTTAATAATAAGCCTGCGCCCGCGCCGCTGTCACGAACTCCAAACATAGCCTCGAGCTAAGCGAGTTTTGTGGCGGGATACAAAATGAAAAAGTGTTAAAATGTGGGTTGAGAACGAGAAGAGCGAAGAAAAAAATTAACATTGAAATCATCTTTGGTAAAAAAGTGTTAGATTCTGATCTGTTTTGGGCTTTTATTGCGGGCATGAGCATGGGTCGATGGTTTATTCTTTGCATCTGAGTGTGAAGTTGTATTTTTGCATTTATGATTGTGTATGTTTTTAGTTTGATAAAATAGCATCTAACACTAGCTTTATTCAAATTCATGGCTCATCCGAGGGTATGGGGGGTATAGGGTTGTATAGGTTACTTTGCATTCAAGGGAAACAAATATATATCTGGTTCTCGTATATTTAGAATTTCTCCGTAATAGATACAGCTCCTAAGTGTATTTATTTTAGATAAGTTCATTTCTAAAACCAAACAATTTCTGCTTTTTACTGGTCAAAGAAACCTGATAATTCTTTAACATACTAAGCTTCATGTAAATATATCGGCTATTACCTTTTATTTGTCCATTTGGTGCCTTCAAAGTCCAAAACCAAAGGGTTGTGGGTTCCTTTCCCGTATCAAATGTCTGAATCCACTCCCACGTTAAAAACTCCGACAAACATTAAATACAACCCACAAAACTGTCTCGTCATTATTTGAAGAAAATTTCACTAAAACACCAGCCGCAAAGTTAAGTTTGTCAGATTTTCTATTCTACAATGGTTCGTCATAGTTTCTAAATCGATATAAATAACAAAACGATGGTCCATTAGTGCATTCTATCGGTTGTACGTCCATCGAATGTGTATCGATAAATTAATTACTTATTTTTCTGTTGTCCTCAGATCGATTTATCAGATATTCTTTTATTTATGACGCTCGTAGCTTGCATTTATTCATCTTTCTTACTTTTCGGTTCCTTTGAAATGCTTCTATCTTGATCATTTTCTTCCGCACCTTTTTTAACCCGAACAATATTCTCATTCGTACTAGCCCGTTCATTTATATTGTCATAACTTAGTGTCATATGAGCATACGTTTTAGAACTTTGACCTTCTAAATTCTCGAGTTCATTGATCTTTTATAGTTCTTCTAAAACACAAGCGTGACTTTTGCTAAATCTTACTCCTTCTTTTTTCAATTCTGTTTTTGCTATCTTCACTTCCTTAAACGGTTTACCACTGGCTCACTGGTTATTTTTAGCTTCAAGTAATTTAAGTAACTGCACCTAGTCGCAATCTCAAATTAATAAAGTCCATCACACGCCACTAGATCCAATTCATAATTTTAAATACCGTCTCACATCTGTCTGTCCCGCGTTTTTTTTCAACCTGTCAATTGTAAATTACTATTCTGGTTCCTAATTGCATCGTAAGTCAATCCAGACGAAAACTAGATAAGTTTGGACAGAAGGACCACTACAGAAAAAGGTAATAGTGAATCTAAAAAAGTCGCTTAAACAGACTAATCTGTAACTTTAGTGTCGACTTTACGTGTTTTAACGTTTCTTTTAGCGTTTAGTACCTTGGTAGTGTTTTCATTTGTAGTGGTTTTTCTAAACTTATCTCTTTTGTGGTCTTGATGATCGTGAAAGCAAAGCTTATCTCAAGTTATAGCAATCAATGTCTGTGATCTAATGTCTGGTGGTATTTAGCCACTTCAAAAATTGATATCGCAACGATTGTTGTGTTTTTGTAGCGTCATTAGGATTCAAACGGGTGTGTAGGTTTTAGCTAACGATTTATGATAGCATAGATTTTATATTTTTGGGTTCTTATAAGAACCCAAAAATATAAAATCTTAATTAAATCTTATCTTATCTTATCTTATTAAATCTTAATTATTATAATTCCGTATACGGAATTATAATAATTCCGTATACGGAATTATAATAATTTTTAGACGTCTCTTGTAATATGGGATCAGACTTCTCTAATCATAGTTAAGCGTTTACGAAGGTGGAAATGGTATTTAGTCCAGAATCATATTAAATAAACAATGATCCATGAAAATAATCTTGAGCATTAAGGCAAAATATTTATCTCGTACTTTTAAACCATGAAATTGCTAGCACAAATCTTACAGCCAAATAAATCACTCTTCGAAATAGCGTCCACTTAAGACATGTGGAATTTCTAACCCCACATAATTGATTTTAAATTATTCCGAAATACATTGTGCCATGTGGACATACGTGTTAAGCATTTGGATGGCCCCTGATAAACTGTGATGCCTACCTGTGAGTTTTCGAGTTTTATGGTCCCCATATCCAAGAGAGATTACTTTTTATGAATCCTCTCTGGCTTCGTTGAGCTTAAAATATTTTTAGTGCTGGCTAGGTGATAGGGTCCGGAGAGAAGTACCTATTGTTTAATTTATAGTACAACTAAAAAAATTACAACTGTTTATTTGAGTATACAGAATTTTTTAGCTTTCTTGAAGAAGCAACTACTTGAATAGATGACAATGCTTGTGATGACGCCTAAACAAAAATCGCAGCTTCTAATTATCCGTCATCACTGGTCTAATCTTCTAATTAACTTCAGGTTTCCTATGTAATCCATCACACACCCATGTCAGCAGCAAATAACTTCAACTCTACTCCACATTATAAATCACTAAAGATGCATAGAGATCAAGTTTCTGAAACTGTTTTGTCTTTATAATCATTAGTGTGAAAGTATGAGAGCTCCGTACATTACTTGTTACTTGTTCATCATTAATCATCTTTGTCTTACAAATCTATTATTTCATGATGGTACACATCTTTTGTTTTGAGCAAAGCCGAGCTCTGGATTTGAAACTCATTTCGTTCGTTATGATTTTTAATGAACTTTGGAGCAAAAACTGGGTTGTTATTTAATTTAGCAGCAAGTTAATTGTATTAGTGTAGTGCTAAAATTGAAATAGGATTGCTGATTGTGTGTATAGTTATGAATTCAAAAATGATTGATGAATTTCTTAACTCTTCTTCTAGAGAGCATTCGTATTGTACCGAATTAATCGTCTAAAACCTATTTAGAGCTTTTGTCATGTATGCTCAGTGTGACTGTATTAAATTTTGAAAGAACTACATTGCTAGTTGTTAATCCAATAGAGCAACCAAAAACAATTTTAAAATCAATACGGCAAGAGCTTTTCACCATACACTAACGCTAACACAGCTTAACGTATCAATAAAAATCTTAAGCAACCGTCCAACAGTTTCATTACTAAAACAAATACGATAAACCATCGAGATAAGATGGCGGCTATAGATGATGAATTACAAAATGACCTTTCATTGTTTTGAGTCGGTCAGCGGCAGCCACATAACGGTACTGAAGTGCAATCAAGAATAGATCATCAGTACCTTAGTAATATGCAAAAACTGGAATGGCATGTGAGAGTGAGTTATTTTGTTTGAAATTGTAATTGAGACTTATGACGTGTGAATGTGAAATCTTTTAAGTTTTTGTGGGAATGTAATTATTTCTACATCTGGATATTATTTGGCTTGAATTTGATTAAAGTGTTATGTTTTCTCTGTTTGCTTTATTCCTTTATCAATTTAGTTTTATATAGATCAAAAACCCTTACTTACTTAAAGTTAAATCTCTTCTCCTCTCCCGTGAAACTCGTCTTCATCATCATTTTCAGTCTATTGCAGATCATAGGTCTCTCCAATTGCACGCCGTTCATCTCGATTCTTATATAATACTCGAAACCCATCTTATTTCAAACCAGTTGCATTTAACTCAACATTTACATCAGTTTCCTCACCACTACCTTCAAACAACAGCCCTCAAACATTACTAGCTTCGAAATCAGCTTAACTATCATAATTAAACACACAACTTACAATCAACTTGTCAATTTTGAAGTAACGTTCTACAGGTGAGGTAAGGTCATACAGTCTTGTAATTGGATTACGGAATGGCTCAAGTCAACTGGTGCATGATGTCTGCTGACTCCAGACAAGTCCCCAGACTGATGCTTTACGCTCGGTTGGGTTGTCAATTTAATTCTGTCTGGCTATTAGCATGTTTGGGTGAGCTCGGTGAGTGTTTGTTGATCTGTGTAAGTCGGGATTATGTAGGTTGGTTTTGAATATTAAAGAAGTTAAATTGTGTTTTAATTCTGGGTATTGATTTGGAGTGTGGGTAGGGGCTAGCTTATTGTGAGTCATCTAGAACACTAATCCATGATTAAATCAGAGAATACAAATATGTAGTTATAAATTAAGGTTGATTCTCAAGATATAAAATAATTGGAGAAAATGTTGTCTTGTAATGATTGTAAATAACTTGCTACGTCATTTTAATTCTTATGACTTCCGTGGAAATATTTCAATGCACACTTATCTTTGAATCTAAATTCGAATGAGAGTAATTTCGTCCCACAGGTTTCCTCATATATCGGATAATCTTATAAAACAATGAAGGCGATCGCTTTAGCATTAAGAAACGTCAATTAATTTCGTGTGAATATGATATTTTCGTAATGTTGCGCGCGCAGCTAGTCGTATAATGATGGGAGCGGCGCACGCGCATAAAACTAGGAAACTGCGGCAATCTCTGTGAGAAGTAAAACTGTAATGTTCACGTTCGTTAGTTTCAATATAGTACAGTTATTGTATATAATTTTGTCTTTATTTGTCAATTTTTTAAAGTTCCTTTTAAATATGACTACTCTTCATTAGGGTACCACCGTTTTCAAATTTACCATTATAGAACCTACTTTACCAAACATCCTGACACCATTATCAGACCCACCATTTTTTTTTATCATCACCAAATTGTACAACATTTTTTCATAAACAGCTCCCTCATTCCCATAGTTGACCTTGATCTAAATACCCGAAATTGGTTCAAAAAAAAATATCCATGTCCATTTTATCATTATCACTTACGATACTGAGACAAACATTGTCGTTTGCGGCGTCCGGCGGAAGTGGTCCGATAGCGGGTCAGGTCTGGACAAGTCGACGGAAGGCCGCTCTCGGAAGCTCTATCGTACGTTCGTACCGTGTGAACGTCGCTATCAAGCCGCATGCGCAAGCGCAGGCACCGCCGAAATAGGCACCATTCGAATGAAACTGGATACTTTATGAATGGTTTGGTTATATGAACTGTTAATGGAACTCTTTGAGGAAGAATGGTCTATCTGATCTAGCTTGTTTGTTTGTTGTGGATCAGTATCATGATGACCCTATTTCATGATTGGGCTGAAATAATAATCTAATCCTTACTTAATATTATAAATGCGAAAGTAACTCTGTCTGTCTGTCTGTCGCGCTTTCACGCCAAAACTACTGAACCGATTTAAATGAAATTTAAAGCCTGAGAATGGACATAGGCTACTTTTTATCCCAGGAGTATGCTCCCTAGGGACCACGTGGGCGAAGCCGCTGGCAGAAGCTAGTCTAACTTTAATGCGAAAGTTTGTATAGATGGATGTTTGAACGGCTGAACGGATCTTGATGAAATTTGGCACAGAGGTAGATTATAATTTGGAATAACACATAGGATATTTTATATCACAGGAGTACGTTACCTTGGGATAATTTTCGACATTCACGCGGCCGGAGCCGCGGGCGACAACTAGTGCTTCCATAAGTTCTAAAAACATTTTTCCAACACAAAAAGAATTTTAAATAAGTTTATTTGTTCTATTCATCGTATTACTAGTTTCTGTAAATAACCTTCTTGTCAGTATCATCAATTTCTGCGTGTTTCATACAATTTATTTTGTTTATTTTTTATATTATAATTTCAATTTAATTTAAATTTTGTCATGGCAATTTTGAAGGTTACTTTATTTTTCATATTATAATTTCAATTGAATTTAAATTTTGACATTGAATACTTTCTTTTTTTTTTAACTGATTTTGTACGCCTTAAATGGCAAAACATGTAGCAACCTCATCATAATTTATAAGACCTGTATGCTGTACTCATGTTTTACAAAATAAATATATCTATCTATCAACCTACATTTTTGTCCTCAGCTGAGCAAATGATTACCGTTTCACCTTTCTTTATACCACAGTAAGAAACAAAAACTAACCTAACAAAAATGTACCTTACCTTAATAAATATGCCACTAAAAAGTCAGCAACATGTCGTCTATACAGTCATAGTGGTCTGACCTCGGTGCCTGTCGAAATCCAACCTCATTGGTTAATGAACGCTGATCTAAATCGACGATTTAGAATGGTTCCGGATTCTGGCTGATATTTGGTACTTGGTTACCTATATTTTTGTTATCTATTGTCTCGTGGTACCAAAAATTTTTGACTGTCCATGATGGATAGCGTACTTACAGAATGTAATTGTGTGTGTAAATTTAAATTATAGCGTCGATTAAAATATTTTTTTTGCTCTATACAAAATCGTGTTCTGACTCATATTAATATAATTCAAGTAACTTGGCTACGTTAAAAACACAACATAATAATAATCTAAAATGCTTTATTGTAAAACTCGTAGTCAACGCAATCAAAAGCCTTAGACAAGTCTACGCATTGCTAACATAGAGAACATCACTCCAAAAATCAATACAGTTAGACTATTACCCAATATTTAAAATTTTATCGTTTAACAACTTCCTTTCAGAGTCAAAAGCTCAGTCAACACTTAATAACCCAAAACTTTTGTTTAAAGTGCTCTCAAACGGAGTACGTTGTCCGGAAGAGTGGAATCCGGTAAAGTCGTTGTCAGGTCCTCTCATTGTGGTGACTTACAAAGAGCGGTAAAGTTGCACTTGTTCATCTACCTGCTACACTCTCCATTGTTTTATACTTCGTGGTGTTTTTAATGAGCTGTAGTAGTGGCAGGGATGGTCTGGGGTGTCCCGGTTTGCCTTTGTTTTTTTATTCAACTTCGGGTGGTAAGGATCTACTTAATATTCTATCTTGATGAGGCATGTCTTCATGACAGTTAGTCTGAAGATTAATATGTCTAGAAGGACCAAATGTTTTGCGAAATTCTTATTCGGGCTTTTGATTTCTATGAAAATAATGATTCACTTATTTAAACAGTCTATTGTTTAAAGATTTCGACATTCCTTTGAGCTTCATCGTAATCCGTTCACACACACATCACAGATCAACACGAACTAGGTGCCAGCAAATCTCGCGAGACTGGAAGAAATCTAGAACGTTCCACAGTTGATGGGCTACTAAAACTTAATGATTTAAACGTGGCTTCAACTGCGCGAGATCCTGGTGAAACAATAGCATTAATTATATGGATTATCCTTTACCCAGCCGGACTGCAAGTCGTGGTAATAACGGTATGAGCTTAAAATCGACATCTGGTCCGCGAGCCCTGACTGACATGCGTAATTGCTTAAGTATTATTATAAAGCTACTGAAACCAGAAGGCCAGTCACCGTTGACGGTTAAATACCCATTTGGACCGGACCGTGAGACCATTTAAATCTGTTTAGATTCAACCCGTATCTCAGAATCGTGGATTATAAAACAAATCTAATTGCTACTTACTTCATCGTTGTCGAAAATCGCGTGATCACCAGCAATTTCGGGACCTGAGAGAACATTATAACATCGTCCACGTAGATGTCGTTGAAGAAAACGAAAAATGAAAATTATGTGATGATTTATCAAGCTTTATAATTATGTCGGCGCGAATAATAAACCAAAATACATCATTTATACGACAATTTAATGAATAAAATAACCTCCACGTGGGATTTCGACACACTTGGTAATGGTTAATTATATAATACCGGAGTATCGTGTCGGCCGCTGCCGCTGCTGTAATTAATACCTCTAAACCTATTCCATGGCTCGTTTTTTGTCTGTCTGTGATGATTTGTGCTGAGAATGGTCCGGAGCTCGGCAGCCGCGGACACACGCACGCTGCGCATGCGCTGTGCACGGTAGTTGCGTAACACGTGAGATCCAAGCATTTTCTTTTCTGTAATTACGTTCATTACATCTAAATGATTAGATATGTTATTACACGTAACAGGCAGTTGGAACGTCTCAATTCATATTCGCATTTGAAACTAGTTTTATTGATCTCGGTGGCTACAGCAGGGACTGGGGACCGTTTACCTGCGCGTCTCCCTTCGCTCGGAGCCCGAAGGCGTCGCACCCTCCGAGATTTGCGCCGGGTGCGCCGGCGCAGGTGCTCGACGCACGACGCTCGTACTAACCGTCTATTTTACAAAAACAACAAAAAGGCCCAGCCGGGAGCGATGGCAACCGTGTCATGTTATTCCGTCGGTTTATACCATAAAAAGAACGGAGAATTTGGCCGTTTCCGCTTTCTCGGAACCGTGATTCACCTCGCGTGTGAGCCTACACTATGATTTATACACAGATTATTGTTTGCGGTCAAACTTGAATGTTTTATGCGATTAAATAAATTTTGTTAGAACATGAATTTTAATATTCAACTTTAATAATGCATGTCGGTATGGGACGCCGGCTAAGTCCTCTTAAAGAGTCTTTAAATTTATCATTTAGAGGGCGCTTTCACCGCCATAAGTCACGCAACGTCGGGGCTAATAAATATCAAAGTTTAATGATGGCAGGATAAGGAGAAATCTATTTCGAATTAGGTACATATAGTGCAATGAAATATTGATACTTAAACTATTTCTTTGCTGCAGTTAGATGATACGCATTCAATACTGTAACCCATACTGAAACCCATATGTGGAGCAGCAATTTGGTTCCATACTTGCCATAAATATTGTTGACACATTGATAACCGTAAACAATGAAAACAAAATTACAGAAAACAAGAACTCCAAATATAAGTGCTTGTTAGCCAAAGTAATGGTGTTCAGTGGATCCTCGCCAGTCGGCCTAAATATGCCGTTTACGGGCTTAAAGTAGGGGTATTACAGTAAATCGTGAATCCAGGCTATTGTGGTTTAGACATATATGGTATATTTAAGCTGATTCCCCGAGGGATTTTAACCTGTGGGTCGCAAACCATTTCGTGACCTTTAAAAGAAAATTGGACATGACTATTGATTCTAATTAGATGATGCTTTTGTTCGAAGGCTTCAGTAAATGCTATAAATGGAGGATAGTATTTGAAGCTTGTATAGCGTCTAATGGAGTGGTCGGCGGTTCGCATGTTATTCACAGATAGTGACAATGATGCAACACTTCATTGTTAGAAGATCTACGATATCTTTCTTACAACGCACAAAGGGAACAGAGAACAGGTGCTGTAATTTAAGGGCTTTACTTTCGAAATCGTTGAAATCTACAGCCAATTCTAGATCTACAGTCTCGCCGTGAGCGCTCCTCACAACACACGGCCACCAGTGTTAAAATTCATCATATTCCTACACATAAAACATTCCACTTAGATTCTGTCTGTCCTAACGACGTAATTTATGATCACCCACTTCCATAATTGGCACACGCAACAAATCTATTTCATCGAGACTATTAGTCATTGTTAGCGGGTCTGGTACCCTGGCTAAACGACGCTGCTCATAATTTAGCCGTTCACGAAGCTACGGGATAATTATGATTAATTTTATGCATGAATTGAGAAGGATTGAAGCTGGAAAGGATTGTGGATGTGAGTCGTGAAGTCTACATGAAATACAGTTTTTTTCTGACGAGTCTATCTAGCAAGGTGATAGGGCAATCTGAGAATGAAATCAAAGCGGTTGTTTGTTGGTTGATAACTAAGGGTAAAGAAACAGAATGTGAACACGACTTTGAAGTTGTGTAATGTGTCACATTAGAAATAGCATTGATAATGATACTATAAGAAGTAAGCACCCGATCAGTAGTGTTCTACACCAAACTATAATCGTTTTCGAAAGTAGCCAACACCCAAACTACCAGCAACAAAATAAGTTGCTCAACTTTAAAATATAACCGCAATAAGTGAGGCACTTTGAAAAATTACATGCCCATCAAAAAGCTGTAGCTTCAAAACTGGTAGAAGACATATTGTACGGTAACTACTCCTCTGCTGACGCCATTTGTAAACCTCGGACTAATATTCGATTTACTATCGTTCGTATGTTCGTGATTAATGAATGTTAGGAAGAAGCCGCCTTTTCAACATCGACTAATTTGTTGCAATCGTTCCGCGTAATGTGACGTGATTATAGGCTTTATCTTTTGATAGTTCTTCTATGTAGATTTGAGAAAACGGTTGATTAATAAAGAAAGGAAGCTTTATATTGTCAGGTCATTATTTCTTATTTGGTTTATCAAACAGTGCTTTCACTTACATACAATGTGCTTTGCTATATTGTACGTGACTTGAAGTAATAGATGAATCACCAAACATAATACTTCGGCACATAACTGAATTAAGCTCAACATGCAACAAAATCGTATTGAAGCATATCACAATTTTTCGGTTAGCCATAAACAATTTCAATATTATATTGCGATAATTTGCGAGTATGAACCATGTCGGACAATTACGTACATTTGAGAACACTATAGTCGGTTAGTGTCGTGACGAATCGAAATCACCATTCTGTGATGGCTCTTAGGAGTTCGTGTTCGAACCAAGTTTGATCAAATTCTTTCGGAATGTTATTGTTAGAATTTGATTCATAACTTATTCGGTTAGTTAGATAGATATTTAGTTTAGTAATGGACAAAGAATTGCATGCTCCAAATTATCAAAAGAGTTTCGTGTTGAATTTGAAATTACAATTTCACCAGATGCAGAATACTAATAGTTGTAAATATTACAAACCCTGCTTTGCCTTATTTAAATCTCAATCTATCACGGATCTGGAGAGTAGAAAGGCACGAGTAAATGTAAATCATTTTGCTAAAGATACATCTTTGGGCCAAGCTCCTTCTATAACGGGTTTCAACGATTCTATTCCCTTTCCGATGATAGACAGTATTGTAAGGTAAGTAATGACTTGGCTTGCTCGCTATAATATTGGATATTGGTGTAACATTTTCTCATCTTCATTTCTCATCTGTTTTATTTGATTCGAAATTTTCTTTTGAGGTCACTGTTGTTACTATTCAATGAGCTTTCTGGTGTTATTGATAAAATTGTTAGCTACGATGTTATAAAGTCTGCGGTTAGATTTAGTAATTGATTCCTGTTTTCTTGCATTGTCATTGCTTTTTCGGTCCGTTAAGTTCTCATGCTGATATTTAATTCTCTCAGTGCAATCATGTCTATCTACAAAGTCTACAACCAATATATTAAATGGACAACACAGAAAGCTCATTGTCTCCATCTAATTGGCAATGAAAATTCTAATTCCAATGTTAGGTACTTACATAGGAAGTAATTAGAGTTTATTTATTGTGCTACCTTATCTTCGGGCGTCACGAATGCTCTGAGCAGCTGGGCCAACCAATTGTTTGCAATACCTGCTGGAAACAGTCGCACGCGCATGTTTAAGATCTAGAAGGCTGTATTGTGCTTCGGACCTGACTTCGTCTGGTCATTGTTTAATAATATCTATTGTACTATTGCATGTATTTATAAATTGACAGTTATCATTGACCAATGTTTAGTTAATTGATAGTTGCAGACGCGTTTTTGTTATGTTGATTAAGATGAACTGTAGCAATCAATATGACAGGATGAAGCACAAATATATTATTGAGCTCGCTCAAAAATGGAGTTAAAAAGACATAATCTAAAAGCATCCCTTCCGAACAAGTCTGTACTTGTATTAAAGTTCCTTAAACTTGAACGTAAAAGAACAAGAATTTCGCAGTTATCCCTCCAAACTGGATATTCTGGTATGTCAGAAAGTGACCAAAGGTGGCATCAGTTCATGTTTTTATCCTCGTGTCTACGCTTGAGCGGGTCCCATTATTCCCTAGCCGTGACGTCAGCGGCAGCTGCAACTAACGTACGCCACGTTGATGCCGACTCTTTCTAACATGCGGAGTTGGTGCGCTATCTCCTTTCCGCACAAGTGCATATCTATCATCCGGTCAAGTCTACTGCGAGCGCGGTGAAACTGTATCGATTTGTGTCATTTTGTTTTTGAGAAATTCTGGCTGTTGGAATATTTTTTGAGTATATATTAGTTAAAAAAAAATCTAAATTGTATGGAAACAGTTTACAAAACATTTTAATCTTTGAAATGACGCTGATATTCTTGCGTTCCATTTGTTTAAGTAATTTTGATATTGGTTATGGCAAAACAAACTAAAAATGGAATCATTCGATAACTCTATGTTACATCTTCAAGTTCTTTTATTTCAATTTATCAACCAAAAGCTCCGAAAAGCTGTACAGCATCAAACTAATCGCCTTATGCTATCGAATGCCCACGTGTTTCGAACCCAAACCTTTTTTTATTTATCTTTTTTCTTGCTTTGTACTTTTTTTTGCTTCTAATGGCATATGAAATGTAACACAAAAGGCGGACAAAAAATGTACTAAGAGCGTTACATGCAATACGCATGACCTTTATTTGGTCGTTTTTTGTCGTTTTTATACGTCAAAATGGCGGTGTTTGGATTTGAATTATTAAATGGTTTGTTTTGGTAGGTTATATAAGCTGTTTTGGAAGTCCTGAGTAAGAATTGTAATTAGTTGTGATGATCTAAGTTTATCTACTAGTTTCTACAAGGTTTTATTACATACAGTTTTGTTGGTAAATGGAATGGTCCTTAGCATAACCATAATAAAATATGTACATATACTGTTTTTAACGGCTCAGTTTAAAAAAAAATTACGCGAGCTACTATGTAATCAAGGTCTGTTTCTGAATTGCACTTAAATTGTCATTTCTTTCGTGACATTTAATTTCGAGACTTTTGTCGTGATCAAGCGCAACATAGTAAGCAAGGGCAATGCGCAAGCGCACCCACCTGTGCCGTGTAACGGAAGCGCGGGAACAACGCGGCACTGTTTAATGACGTCATAAATTCTTAATGGCTACTATATTGTCAAGAGAGAACAGAATAAAAACTTGTGGTTTTCAAAATTAGAGCTTGAATTTGGAATACTTCTTCGGTTTCAAAAAGAGTACCTACTAAAAAATTTAGCTTTGGAACTTTGGAATCACTAAATCGTGTCAGTATTTTTTTTTTGTATTAACAAAATAACTTTGAAAATGAAATGGATTTTAAATTTTAATATATTTTTTTAGACACATTGCTTTAAAAATACGCCTCCAATACTGTGCAGACCCTAGCTGGTTACTAAAAAGGAATCGTCGACGCGTCAAAATTTAAAAATTAATAAATGTGTTTATTATTTTCATTTGAATTTTGCACTGTATCTTTACAATAGACAATTTAGTTCCAGAAACGTTACCCTTACACTTTGAATTATTTCACATTACTAAAATCAACTCTCAATGACATCAAAAATCATTCAAATTATCGGTTTTCTATAATAATAGCGATAAAAAGACGTATCCAAGCAGGCGGTCCCTGGCGCCACCGAAGATAATAGTCACGTTGTAATAAAACCCTATCAAATTAATATTCCACTCTTTAACTAAGTTTAATTAGCTAGGTTTAAATTTAACCGTGAGAATAAACGTCTGCCGACCATAACAATTACTGATTTAAGATTTTTATGTCCAATGCTTACGTGTATAAATTTTTTGGTATTAAAATTTAATTACTTTGAATTTTTACTTATGCTGTAAATTTGGTTGTGTCGTTTTTAATATTTGTCTATAATATTTTATTCACTCTTAATGTAATTAATTATATTTTTAGTATCTGTTGATTTCTCTTTTGGTACAATGGTGGTTGTCTTGTTCTGTGTTCTTTGATGAAGCAGTTTTATTTTTCTGCTTTAAAGTTTATAGCATAGTATATAAAAGGATAGTTTCAGTATTACGTTCGGTATTCTCCATTTCATTATCTCCTCTGAAACCGACTTTAAAGTCATAAGCATTGATCCTAATTTTGCACTGATTCAACAAATCGACTTGTGAATTTAATTCTTGTACTTCAAAAGTCTGTTGATAGTAGCGCTCTGTCACTCTATAGGTACATGTGGCTTTAAGCCTTCATTCATCGTCAGATCGATACACCAACTCTACAATTCACCCACACAGCTCTACAATTTCCATACTACAGTCGCGTTTTTCATACAAATACTCGTAAAAATCAATGATACACATGTGAGTGATCCTCGCCAGATGGGCCGCACTTGTGTTTTCGTTGGGGATGCGGTGGGAACGCTGGCGCATCTGTGCTGCGCAGGCGCAGGCGCGGAGGGCGGACGGATATAAAGGAAAAGGGAGATGTGTGTCGTTTAATTAGATGGTATTATTATCAGTTTTCTCTTTGTAATCTTTCCGATTTGGTGTGTATGCAATTAAAATACGAAAATGATTAGATAAATTACTAAGAAAGAAGAAATGTTTAGTGTCAATGGTTGGACGAAAACAAATGAATTTGCGCATTATTCTACTTCTTATCGTGTGGGCAGAAGGGTCCAACGATCCCATACACCTTAGTGTCAGAGTTTCTAAACCGCCTCAAAGACCATGGGTCAGGGCAATGCGCATTATGGGATGTTTTGTTTAAAAGTAGTGCAAAATTACTACACATTATATCAATTCAATTCTCGTTTAATGGTCTTTGAATCCACATATTTTTATGCTCGTTAATTTAAATTATTTTACACTTAAACACATCTGCAAACAATGAGGCCACAATAATCTAGACCACCAATTATCTGACCTAGTTTAACTCGACTTACCCTACATATTCTTTCCCAATTAATCTATCATTCTAATAGTTTAAACCTTGATTGGTCAACAAACAAACCGTCGGAATGACACGCGGAAAATTGGTCAAGCACTGATCTATTATGTTCTGGTACCATACCAAGGTCATATGACCAGGTTGCTGTCATACCCAGCTATTAAAGATAATGATCAACTAAGGTCGATATTGCGCATTAATTCCTATTCTCTATGGCAGTTGACGCGTTCCGTGAGAATGTGCCTGATTTTATATGTAACAAGTATGATCTGCATATTATAAATTGTTTGTGGTTGGACATTTATGCTAAATGGGACTTGTCAGTTATTGTTTTGGACCGTGGACATTATGATAATGAACGTGGAAATCCAGCTCTATAACTACCTACATTTAGTCTAGCTGAGTTTATACTAGCTGACCTGCGCAACTTCGTTTACGTCACATTTTTCCTTAATGCTCGGCTGTGATTGGTCGTAGCGTGATATATAGCCTATAGCCTTCCTCGATAAATAGGCTATCCACTACTGAAATAATTTTTCAATTCGAACCAGTACTTCCTTAGATTAGTGCGTTCAACCAAAAAAAATAAACATATACTTCAGTTTATAATATTAGTCAGACTAGTTGACCCGCGCAACTTCGTCTGCTTCGCTGCTATTGGTCTTAGCGTGATGATATATAGCCTTCCTCGATAAATGGGCTATCTTACACTGAATTATTTCTTAACATAATTTTTCAAATCGGACCAGTAGTTTCTGAGATTAGCGCGGTCAAGCAAACAAACAAACAAACTCTTCAGCTTTATATATTGGTATATTATAGATAAAAAGACAGTACTTATCTGGAGCTTTTGGTGAAATAAAACAAAAAAAAAGAATAACTGTAGTTAAATAAGTATTGTCGTTAGTGACATCATCATCATCATTTCAGCTGAAAGCGAATTCCTATGGCTTTCATCAGGTCAAAGGTCCATCTTGTGGGAGGCCCTCCAATGCTGCACTTTCGCCACTCCAGAACCGTGAAGAAACTGAGCTAGAATCTTCTCATTAAAATATAAAGTATGGATAAGTGCGGTCAGGACTGGGTTAGGGATAAAGGTCCACCCTTTAGTTACCACATGGCACTAGTAACCACTTAACATATTTTACATAACAGTTTAAATCTCAAGTGTGACAGCGTTATACCCAAGGACCAATCATAGGCGAGATCTATAGGGGTGGTCTTTTCAATGGACTGAATTTTGTGAAACCGTAACGTTAGCGTGGCCACTTCTTCCCATTCCCACTAGATTCCATCTAAAGAATTGCAGGTTTTTCATTGAATAAATCTATCACTCATAAATGTATGGTAAGCGTGTGATATGTCAAAAGTCTGTAAGTCAGTAGTCTTTTGACTATGTATCAGGACATTAATATTCATCATCTGTGAGAGTTTTTCCATTGTATTTACTGCTGGCTTCTTAATTTCGGAGGTAAATATTTGAGAAAATATAGCTAACCTCAATCGATAACCATGAAGTACAAGCATTCATTAACTCTGTTTATTCTTTTAGTCTAATTTTTGAGATTTTTTTTTATACGTTCCGGAAAGTAAGATTATGGTTAAAAAATTTGTAACACTCGTAGGTGTTCGATTCGTATTTTTACTGCTATTTATGTATCCGGAACTGGCCAGTTACAGAACAATATCAAAAAAGTAATTATTTCATTTAAAAATGGAACTCTTTGGCTGTAGTATGCAATTTGTTTCATGTAGCTGTCATTCGTTTTTCCTTTGTAGCGTCATTTTTAAAATTGCGTGTCTATCACCATGGATTTAAGTCGTGAATATTTTCGTGCTATGATTTTTTGTAGTGCATCGATCATTATGGCGAAAATTTTGATAAGCAATAAAACCATAATAAATGCTATATGTTTGTTTCAATTTGTTATTCCGGAAACTTAAATGGCAGCCCTCGTATGTAAACAGATCTAAATTGATCCGAACAAATCTATACTTAATATATAAAGCTGAAGACTTTGTTTGTTTGAACGCGCTAATCTCAGGAACTACTGGTCCGATTTGAAAAATTATTTCAGTGTTAGATAGCCCATTTATCGAGGAAGGCTATAGGCTATATATCATCACGCTAAGACCAATAGGAGCGGAGCAGTAATGAAAATTGTGACGCAGTCGAAGTTGCGCGGGTCCGCTAGTAATGACTAAAATCTACACAAATGGTCCTTGAACTTTGTGTATTACGAAATTAGTGAACACTAAAAATAAACGAATTTAATAATAGCTCGAACTCGAATTGTATCGATCTCTATAACTCTCATTCAATTTGTTATCAAACGTCTGATTGATTCTGAATCTTTATTCGCCGTGACCAATTGAAACAATCAGTTTGTTGCGTCCGCCTTAGGGTTGCCCGCCTTAATTAAGATTTTTTATACAATACCATAACAAAAATATAATAAGAACTAGTGACTTTTGGGGTTTAAGGATTTTTAATTGTGATTTTTTAAATATCCATTTAAAAAACTACAAACGCATAAAATTGAAAAAAATCGCGTTAAATTGTAAAAATATCTTTTCTTAATAAGTCACGGACACATATTTGAAACTATTGAATTTGGATGGGATTAATTGTATACCGAACAGTATTTATATTATATATCGAGAAAACATAATCTAACAAAGATTTGTGTATTACAATCTTACGGAGTTTGCAATTTTCCGGTGACATAAGTGTAGGTACGTCTTATTTCTGAAACATTAAAAAAAAACATTTTGCTGTTTTTATTTTCTCCTTTTCATTTATTTTTGTGGGTCATAGTACTCATAACATTGACCACCATTATAGCAGTAATTTGAAAATGATTTTAAAATAATATAAATTTGTAAAAAATGCATTCGCACATAACCTAACGTCCTGATGACCCTGACATTTAGTACCGCGGCACCTTTGATCGCTACTTGCTTGTTTATACCAATTAACTAGCTCAAGCCCACGGGTTCGCCTCTCTCACTAACTTCAATCAACCACATTTAATTACGTGGAGTAAGATGCCACAATTCTGTTAATTACCTACAATTTCTTGTAATTGGTCTGTGTAACTATTTTGTCTTTAATCGCTATTATGTGAAGATTTATTTTTATTTGGGGCAGAAGTCTTTCGACATTGGCAACCGGTAATGCCTTGTGACGTCATTTATGTGGTTTAATTTTTTCTTGATAGTAAGAAACGTTTCATACACAGAAATATCCTTTTCTTGTTTTCATCCCAATTTATTGGGTATCGTCGCAACGTTTCTTATTTCTTACTCTTCTCTTTGTTGTCACCTCAGTTGTCCCTTTTAAGGGTTCCGTAACCAAAGGGTAACCAACGGAACCCTATTACTAAGCCTCCGATGTCCGTCCGTCCGTCTCTGTCAGCGGGCTGTATCTCAAGAACCGTTGAAATTTTCACAGATTGTGTATTTCTATTGCCGCCATAACAATTGAGGTTTATGGTACGGAACTCTTCGTGTGCGAGTCCGACTCACACTTGGCCGGTTTTTTTGCTGATAACGTCATAAAAAACTGGCCAAGTGCGAGTCTTTCCCGCGTCTTACAGTCATCTACATTTGTCAATCTAAATTTAACTCACGACATTTAAAATTATATTAGTGCCATCTAAATTCATAACTCCAAACCACTCCAAACTCAAAGGACCACAATTTTCTCAAAACTCAATGAAACCTACTTATCTCTTGACACGCCAAAAGTGCCGCCATACCGATGTTACATCTCACCCGTGTTACTACCGTCCCCCGGCTGATATTACTCAAGTCGTGCTGATAAATGGGTCTATTCTGTTAGATCGATTTATGCATCGACTTAGCGGAGCCCATTAGGCCACTATTATAGGAGTAACGCGTGTAACTCGGGTGGTGAAGACAGTTCAGGTATTCAAGTGTCAGATTCGAGGAGCTGAGCAAGTTTCAGTCATTAATTGAGAGAAACTTTGGGTGGGGCGGTCTGAATGGAGAACATTTAGGTTAGGGCTAGGTTTTAGAGAGCTGTAAAGTAGTACTATTCTGTAACAATATTTTCGAGTCTCGACAGCGGAATCCGAGGTGAGTATAAACATAGGTAAGACCTTTATGTTGTGTGTAGTAAAGTTCACTTTGTGAGCTTTGTCACTCAGGGTAAGCTTGATATCGAAATGGTTACTTACAGAATAGACTAGCTGGTTTAGTTTTTTTAGTGCCTTTTCTAGTATTGATTGTATCGTTACGATTATGACGCCCACTGTTAAAAATTGACCTCTCAGTGTTCGATACAACTGTCGGTCATAGGTCAAAAATGTGAAAGTACTTTTTGACTATGTTCTTTGTTGAAATAATTATAGTCTTACTAAAGCGTCTTAAAAGTTTAACTAGTTGCTTATTTGATTTCAAATCTCTATTTTTTTTTTACTAAACCAGTGCTCATCCATATTATACACCATAACATTGAAGTACAAGACTGCTCATCTGGTTTTATAATTCTAATTTATTTGATTTTGTTATTGTGAATTTTTGATTTTATGATTGTGATTTATTTGATTTTAATTATTGAAATTTATTTGATTTGAACTTACTGTAACTTTTCTCATTTTAATCCCTTATTTTGTTTGAATTTTATAATTTATTGTAAATTTTAAGCTGTCTTAAAGCGCGTAATAAGTATTCTTCCTGTTTTTTTGTGAATAACGCTGTTGATTTCATAATTGTTAATTTGATATTTAATGTAAGTATTTTATATTATGTAATTGTTAGTTGTTCCAAATAAATAAAATTAAAATTACTGTTTAGAGCGCTAAAACGACCACAAAAATAAGGATTATAATGTTTTCAGTAGTTTTGCTAGCTCCTTATTTGGCTGTTTTAAAGGGGTTCGAACTTTTTTCTATGGGAGCTGGCATATTCCGCACGACGCCATTTTGTTTTTAAAATTTGGGTGGTGGGCTATGCCAGAATGGTTCTATACCCTTCAGGGCCGTCTTTAAGCTATTGGAGGCCCTGGGCACAGCGGGCACATTAGGATAATGGGACCCCACTATTTTGCTAAAAAGTCGACTATAGATGTTTATTGAAGAGCTACTTTCTAGTTTTGAGATATGCAAAATCGCACATTACATTCTGGCAGATACTAGGGGGCCCCAATCGATCGCGGGGCCCTGGGCTCGTGCCCAGAGTGCCCAGTGGAGAAGAGGGCCTGATGCCCTTTAGTCTTTTCTTTACCTAAAAACTCGGTATTCTCCGATATTACGCACAAAATAGGAGCACTATATTGTCTAAAGCCCTAAAACGATCCCACTATCAATAACTATCATTACAACTTCGGTATCGCCCGGACCGGTAATCGTGTTGTCATGTAGCACCGCAGGAGCCCCAACTATGGTCATAGACCATGTTCTACCTGTACCCATAACGATTTGTCACAGGTATCAATTCTATAAATCCATGGTATCTCTGTTCCATAGGCCACTTGTCTGAATTTGCATTTTCAGATTATGTGTAATGTAGGGAAGTGTTGCGATAGTGTTAATAAATAAGTTATTGTTGAAAGCAGGGATATGGGCGAGGTTTCTGTTTTGAAAGGGTCGTCTAAGTAGGCGATAAAGGATAATGGAATAGGTACTTCATTTTAATATTATGGTGCGCAAAGTAACTGAGAAATCAATTCTGGATAGAGTGGTCTACGAGGTTGCAAACGTTTTTATCCGTTTCATTACCTTTGATGTAAGATCTTATTCTGCAGACTGCACACTCATGATTGTGTAAATTTAAACCCGAAACTATGTCCAAAGTTCACAATCCAACTTCAATGTTCGAAAAAGTAAACCAGTTTCTTGACCAACGGAAACGCAATATTTGCATATTAGCTGTTTTCTCGCTTGTAAAGATAAAGTCCTTATTCTTTTACCAACATTGATATTGGCCAACGACAATACCAGTTCTTACATTTGCTACACTGGATGAGTCCTTACCGCAAACATTTGCGTATTGGTGCTTAGGACCGAATCTTGCACATCCAAGGCAGACATTTGTGTGTTGGCCCTTAGGACCAAAATCCACCACTTCCAACACAGACATTTGTGTATTGGCCCTTAGGACTAAATCTCCCACATCAGACATTTGCGTATTGGCCACTAAGAAGCGTGGGCTTGCCAGATAAATAGTCCAATTTACAACCACGACTGACTAATGGTGTACTAATGAACCAACGACACATACCCGATGGCAATAATGTGGTACATAGATGATAAAACGAGCAGATAAACTTAGAATATAAAGTAGAGTTTTCGATTTGTAGCGTGGTAGTTTTAATTAGATGGCGTTAAGGGATTGCGTAAGTGCGGGCTATGTGTCTTATAGGTGGGAGGTGACTGGTGTCTTGAGACGCGGTAAGCGATAGTTTAGTGTCGTTTGGGATGGGACACTTGGACCATTAATGGGCTTCTGGGTTTATTGAACGAGAGAAGAATTTATTGGGGCTTCTGTTTTAGTTTGAGTCGGAGCTGTAGTTTTTTTTTGTACAGTGAGAGCAATTTTTTTTTCTTTATCGTTTTGATCCGTGAGTCATTTTTTTTGGTCCTTTTTTCCCCAATTTTTTTTTAAATGAATGAGCTGTAAAAGACTTCTTAATTTTTTCTGATTAAGGTTTTAAAATTACACAAGATCCTTTTAGAATTTTAAATTCTAGGCAATCTTTAAGGGAAGCACGCTAATTAATTAAGTAGGTATGTCCCTCATTACTTGCCCAATGTTGTTGCATTTAAAATACTGGTTCTAAGTGGTGGAATGTAGAAAAATGCGGATCGTCGATTGAGGGCAATTTGTTTAAGGATCCCGTTTTATGCGCTTGCGCATAGTAGATAGAATTTGATGAGGCTTTAGGTAGTAGGCTTTTGGAATGGTCGACTACCATCAACGTGACGTTAAAAGGTTCTTGTGATTGCACAAATATAGGTAGGTATCGACACATTTTTTTTTTGTTGACGAGATAACCATGAAACGGTTCATTAAATAAAAAATATGTTGATGTTAAAATAAAACTTCTAGGAAAACTTTACTATTATCGGAAATAGTCTCTTTTAATTAACTTCATTTTCAAAAACAGCATCGCTGCTCGTTTTTATTCAAACCTATTTCTTCATCTACACCATGAAACAGAATAAACGCAATACCTCTTAAGGGGTCATTGTACTCATGTACAATGACCCCTTGACCCCAATGACCCCTCATAATGAGGACATTATGAACAACTTTTACTATGGGACCAACATCGAAATCGCGAAACTCTTTAAGAGCATTAAGACGGGATCGATTTCCCGAAATTTCTACAGGAATGGGAAAAAACGTGATTTGCGCGTACGAAGTCGCGGGCAAATGCTAGTTCGTTAATAGTATCTCTGCAAAGTAAACAAGTTTACATTCTCACCAGTTACCAAGCAACCACGTCAGTTAAATCCAGTCACATAATATCTTAGCGAATATTTGTAGAAGAAAGTCTAGATCATACACTTTCTTCAGGTTGCTGCCGACAGCCACCATTTAGGGCGTTATGTTATGGTTGCAAAGCGCACTGCACGATTTCTCCGGGCAATTAAAATTAATATGTGGGCAACTCGTTCTTGGGCATAATACCATTTTGCTGTAGGGATGCTACTGAGGAGCTTGTTGCTAAATAATATATAGCCACACAGGTCGATCCTCGGCAAGAGTTGCTTAACCATGAATGGATAAGCAACTCTTGCCGAGCCTCGTCAGTGGTTGGGCATTTAGGTAACCATGTTAACATTCCTCTCGGAAAGCACGTTAAGTTGTTGATCCTGGCTGTTATTTGTAGATCTTTATAAGTTGTTACCGGTAGTAAAAAGCTGAGAAATCTGACACCAGTTTTGCCAAGGGTATCACTCAGTTACTGGGTTAATGCTACTGACGATATCTGAGACAGTTTTTTCATGTAGGAAGTCCAATTTGAACTGTCTTGATTAATTTTCACTTGATTGAGTTGTACGAAAACCAGTTTTAGAAGTTGTCAATGTCATCACACTCGGTGCTGGGAAGAAACGGTGGTAGGTACAGCTAAAATTGTAAAAAACTTTTGGTAATTGGTAATAGTGAACTTCCTCTAACTTATTGATTAACCGAAAACGGAACGTTATACCGATGTGATTACAAAGTTTCTCACAAGATCAGAGGGCTTAGTGCAAGTTTATTAACGTACTCGATCGCGTTAACGTAAACGTTCGCTTAGGACAAACTGTATTGAAAAAAAAACACCGGTAGCACTCCGGGAGTGCCGGCAATAGTGAAAACTTTAGTATTAACGTTGTGTTTAATTATAAGTACAAAAATACTATAATTTATGAGTTAGAATACAATGTTTATTTATTGCGCTATCGTACACAAATATGACAATTTACATGTTATTATTCATAATATTATATCGTTATTTATTTATATATTACATTAATTTTTATCTCTTAGAAAAATCAACTTTCATCCATAATTTCGTAATTCCGTAATTTCGTATCCTTGGATACGCGTGGCACGCTGTACATAAACACAGACGGACATTCGCGCAAGCGCCCTGTGCCGGAAGCGGAGCAGCACACTCAGGCACGGTAGAAAGAGTGGGAGATACTAGTTCCTCTCCCTTCCCCTCGATCTTACGCTTTTTCGATCAGCATCACGTGACCCTGACGCGAGTCCGTCTTACGCTTTTTCGATCAGCATCACGTGACCCTGACGCGAGTCCGTCTTACGCTTTTTCGATCAGGTCACGTGTCCTGACGCGAGTTTAAGATTTTATACCCATTACAGAAAAAGTACTCAACGCCGCTAAAGAAGTTTTCACTTCAAAAACTGCCCAAGTGCGAGTCGGAGTCGCAAACGAAGGGTTCCGTACCATAAATCTTGTGTTTTTTATTTGTTGTTATAGCGGCAATTGAAATACACAATCTGTGAAAATTTCAACTGTCTACCTATTACGGTTCTTGAGATACAGCCCGCTGACAGACAGACGGACGGACTGATGGACATCGGCGGCTTAGTAATTTTTTTGTAATAGCGGCAATTGAAATACACAATCTGTGAAAATTTCAACTGTCTACCTATTACGGTTCTTGAGATACAGCCCGCTGACAGACAGACGGACGGACTGATGGACATCGGCGGCTTAGTAATTTTTTTGTAATAGCGGCAATTGAAATACACAATCTGTGAAAATTTCAACTGTCTACCTATTACGGTTCTTGAGATACAGCCCGCTGACAGACAGACGGACGGACTGATGGACATCGGCGGCTTAGTAATAGGGTTCCGTTGGTTATTCTTTGGGTACGGAACCTTAAAAAGTACCTAATAATTAATAGTAGTGGTAGAGTATTGTCACCAGACGGCGCATGTTAAGTTTCAATACAAATTGGACTATCCACGAACGAGATCAAGAAAAAAGAAACGATTTAAAGCCAGTCTCAAAAATTTCTTCACCGCACAACCCTATCATAAATGGACAAATGCAAAAACTCGTAATGTAATTGAGATCAATACTTATCGTTAACCGAACTGGTCTCGGATTGCGGATAACTTCTCAATTCGGCGCTTTGGATGTGTTACACGGTACCAAGTAATACTGGTTGATCTTAATAAAGTCGGCCGAAAGTGCAACTCGTTTGCGTAAATGTTTGACGTTTTATTATATTTAAAACGTTTGCATGATGTTGTAGCGAGATTTTTTGGATATGTAGGTTATTTGTTCCTTTTGCGCTAACGCCTGATCAGTGTTATCATGGATATGGGACTGCAAGGTTATTTATATCTCACGCTGATGACAAAAGTCTATTTTGGTCCCTATGAAATCGACTTGTTCCTTAAAACTTCAATTTGTCATCCTCTTTATTCTTTTTTTTTTTTAGGGTTGTGAACAAAAAACGGAACCCTTATAGGATCTCTCGGGAGTCTGTCTGTCTGTCCGTCTGTCACAGCCAGTTTTCTCCCGATCCATTGGACCGATTCTGTTGAAATTTGGTACACATACGGAATTCTATGACCCAAAAACGGACGTGTTACGTAAATGGTTAAATTTTTAGTATGGGGGTCACTCTTGGGGGTCAAACTATAATATTTAAAAAAAGATTTTTGAACAATATCGTGTGATATATCAAATTAAAGGGCTTACTGTGAGGGTTTTAATTATATTTTTTTCGTAATTTGAAAATAAATGGTTTTGAAGTTATGCAAGAAATTAGACGAAAAATGACCATTTCCCCATTATCTTCGAAAATACTGAGCCTAAAATTTCGAAAAAAAAAATGGAGATTATAGATCTTTACCTATAGATTACAGGAAAACTATAAGAAGTCTGTAGTGTTAAAATAACATGTTAAAAAAATTAAATTCGTTCGGGACCCTTTGCACGCGAGTCCGACTCGCACTTGACCGGTTTTTATTTTTGTAATGACAATGGTTTGCTCTTGACCACAATCACGCCTGATGGACAGCGATGGATGAGGTCTATGATGGAGCGAGGGTGTCCATAAGATGCCTGTTCACTCTCGCTTTGAAGGCATACGGATAATGTGTAGCAGACGGGTTGTTTTGTATCTTGTCATATGTGACCCCATGTTTCTGAATTAGGAATCAGTAGTTGATATAAGCCCTGCCTACGCTGAAAACCTGACAAATTCTTGCATTAAATCAGGATCTGGCACGTTCCTGACTCCAAATTCTCTAATCAAGAACCCGTCCGGAGTGTCTATAGATCCAGGGAATAGTGAAAATGATATTAATTTGCGCAAACTTGTATTTTCAGTATTAAAATTAGTCTTTGGGATCATCGTAGATTAAGTAACATACCTTAGGCAAGTAAACAAAACAGCTACAATTCAAACTAAAGTTAAACTACGTATCTAGTATTCCCCACTTCCAAACTAGCTGAAACTTAAAGGGTATCTCGGTGCCTATTATCAGCATTCAGCATAACAATGGATGGTCGATGTATTGCCTTATACAGAGCGATTGTCCAAGTCCTTCGAGGCTCCTAATGCGATGCGTGCCACACTAGTGTGAACTGTATTGTTTACCTAACAAGATGGTGTTAGTTATACATTTTTTTCTGGTCCTTTGAGTACCTGGTGCTGTCGTGTTTAAGGATTGGTGGAGTTTTTTGGCTATCCCAGTTCTAAAGGCTTCAAATTCGACTGAGTTTCGTCGTTTGCGTAAACAATTGCGAGTTCTTTCATTAGTTTGGAGCCATACGATGATTCACGATCATCATTACAAATTAACTTGGGGCAAATATTATTAAATATTTTTAGGACAACTATTATTATTATTTATTTATTTATTTTCACATATGGCTAACACAATTAATAAACTAAGCTACCTAGTTCACACTATTGAAGAATCTCAAAGATATTCTTCCTGTTGTCATAGAATAGTCTTCAGCCAAAGAAGATTCATAGTCGGAGGTCCCATTACCAGCAAAATCAGACCACAGCATCCAAGAGAAAGCTCCAATCAAATTATTAATGACACAGCGACATATTAGCTCAGCGTTGTACGACCGTGTTCCTCGCATTTCGTCATCCATTGTGTGTTGAAACGGTATTAATGAATTGCCCGTCGATTTATCACCGAACAATGGACAACGAAGCGCTTTTGTCGCACGAAAACCGCTCGATAATTATGTTAACAGTGTAGAGATTAATGGTGGAAAAGTTTAGTGAACTCTGCATACACATGGGTTTAAGCAGTTGAAAGGTATGGAAGATGCATCGTTTGACCCATTAAGGGCTAATAGCAGTACTTCTGGATTTGTTTAGGCTCAATGCCTGTCCAAAACGCTGCATATTCATGCCAGGGTCCAAAATCTTTGCTTCTAACTTTTGAAGTCGTTTGACATTCTTATCAAAAAAAGAAAGAAAGAAAGAAAGAAAGAAAAGAAAGAAAAATTGTTATACTTATAAAGTACTTACTTTGTCGGAGTATCTTCATCGACTGCAGTCCTTCCTTGTTTTCTGAGTATAGCATCTTTCCTCAAATCTTTGATAATATTCAGGCCAAAATGTTTGCTTCCGTAGCTACATTGTCAATTTCCAAATAATTCTTATTTATTTGTCCCAAATCTCCTAAAAATACTTGCTTTAACACTCTGAATATATCTCTTTTAGAACCTCTAACCATCAATACCCTTTCACCATTTCCTTTTACACTTATATCTATATCTTTATTCAGGAAAATCTTATTCTAAACGCCTATTGAAAACGCGATTGGAGTCCATGTTTTATGCCCATCGTTCTAGGAATAACGGTATCTACTCTAGACCATAATACTAGTATGCATTATAACGGCCTTATTGCCATGTGCCCTGGTCTGGTTAATGCAAGCCTTTTTGTAATATTACGAGATGGAACACAACTTTGGAGTATGGAAATTTTATAGATATTACTTGAATTTTTGAAGTTGTGAATATGTGTGTAGGTAATTTTGCGAAATAGCTTCTAGTTTCTGAAATACAAGTATTGATGGCACAGGGATCAGTGAGATCTTTTATGTCTTTGCCTTTGACTTTTGTTAAGTTTTAAAGACATTTATTGGCACATTACCAGCTGACAGCGTCGAGCACTAATGTTTTGATGCTATATTTTAGTTTGTTGTTAAGTTTATTTAGTACAACAAGCAAGAAAATACAACACAAAATGCACAGCTCGGGGTACCTTAGTTCCAGATTAGCCTTCATTATTAGGGTCTAAATATTAACTTATTATTACACTAATGATGCTCAGGCTTGATTCTTTATTTACAACTGACAGATTTGAGACTAAGCAATCTATTCTCATAATTATCGTAACTAGCTCCACATACAGACAGATTTATGATTGAGTATTGATCTAGAATATGGGCCTTAGACCATTCGGAGTTTATGACTTTAAGGCTTTTATGTATCTCGTTTGGTTGTTCTCGTTCTGAGTATGTTTGCTATATTGGTTGTCTAAGACCCGTTGCATTCTTTATATTTTATTTTGAACTTATACATTTAATTTTATTGCATGTTTACTGAGGATTTTTGCATTAATATTTAAATGATCGTCAACCTTTTTACTTTCATCACTAACTTTTGCCCGCGACTTTGTAGGCGCATATCCCGATCGTTCCCGGTCCGATAGGAATTTAGGGAAATCCTCTCTTAGTGCTGCCCTACGGAGTGTAGGGAAGCTTCATGCCAAATTTTAGCTTTCTACGACCAGTAGTTTCGGCTATGTGTTGTCTGTCAGTCAGTCAATCAGTCAGTAACAGAAGAATTTTATATATATTGATTGATGATTGTCATCACTGTTCAGCTTATCCAGCGTTTTTCTTCCATTATTATTAATTAATTGCCTTCTGTTTACCTGCTCATTTAGAGTATTAAAATTTGTATTTTAGTTTTTTTATTACCTATTTTCATATTCTTCCAGCCCTATTCCTAAAATCTTTTCGATCATTATGATTAGTTTAATTGCTAATTTTTTTTTATTTGTGATGGGTTTGCTCTTGAGTCTTGACTCTAGTCTAGGTCAGAGATGACAAAGACAAAGTCTACGATGGAGCGAGCTTACCCAGGAGCCTGTTCACTCTAACTAATTATTACCAGATTCTTTATTCACATATTTTATAACTAAGCATATGTTTAGATTTCTTTTTAGAATAAATATGTTACATGTTAAAGTTCCTAAAACCCAAAAAATCGTATCTAGTGCCCGAGATGAGATGATATTGATATAAAAGCGAAGTGAAATCGTGTCGCTTGCCAGCGGATGCTGCACATAAACGACAGCATCCGCTATTGCCGTTGATTTGAGGCCCCTGTTACCTATAGTGAGCTATCAGATGATCCGACTATCAGCCGTGTGTTGACCTTCGTTGACATGTGGTCATAGTGCAGACTGTGACTTAGAAGTAGGGATGGGAAGGGGAATATGTTTTTCTAGCTGCTGCTTGTAATATATATAAAAGAAAGAAAGAAAGAAAGAAAAATATTTATTTGGGACTCGCACCAGACATACATATCAATCAATACATATAAGCGGCGTCTTAAAATTAATTTGTGCGAGGCCAAAAAGGTCTCAGCATATGCTGCGATATTTAAAAAATAAATAAAAATACCTCGTCTTTGTATAAATTATAGCCTATGTGTTACTCTGATGTATAAGCTATTTTACTAGTTTTTCCGTGGAAGAATAACGAAGTAACAAGTCATAGGAGTCACTGACAGCCCACTATGCAGAGCCTACACGGAGGAGGATAATAAGATAGCAGCAAATTTGCTTCTAAGCTGCCCGGTAGTCGCTAATTATAGGTCTAAGTAATTCGGAACCGCAGGTACCCTCTGTGGGATAGTAACACCAAAGCGTTGCTGGCTTTATTTGGGGAGTTGGATCGAATGACACATTTGTCCCAACTGCACGCAAAATACGCGTATTTGGTCGTGGAGTTGCCGAAACCAGCCCGATTTACATACATACAACGTCTCACGCGCCGCCGTCGTTTTGAACTTTCCTTTATCGTACGCGTTCATATCATCTCGCCACTTCTTTCTAGACTGGCGTCGACGACTATAAATTAACACAAACACAAAGAAAATAGCTGTCCTTCAAAACTTAAACTTCATCATTTCCAATTGATAAAATAATAATAACATCCCTCCCCGCCATATTCGATAACGTAGCAAAACTGTGACCGTACGATGCGCGTACGCATGCCTCAGACTATTTGCTACGGAGGGTGAGCACGACCCCTGGTAGCGCAGGGTAGTAATAATAATTTCTATTGATGTTACAAGAGTTGTGTGTGGAAAGTCAATTGTTTACTTGGAGGGCTTAGTTTTAATGTGTGTATTCAATTTGGGGTGAAAGGGATAGTTAGCTTCGTCATCATCATCATATCAGCCTGCAGACGTCCACTGCTGGACATAGGCCTCCCCCAAGTGTTGCCACAACAACTGGTCCTGTGCGTCTCGCATCCATCGGCTACCTGCGACCTCCACCAAGTCATAGATCCACCTTGTGGGAGTGATCTCATCAACTCAGTGTAACCTACGAGTGCACTGCTGGAAATAGGTCTGTCCCAAGCTTAGCCACAATATCTGATTGTCCACATTCAGTTGGTCAACGGTGGCATTTAAGCTCCATACTGGGTAGTAGTTAGTTATTTACTTAATTATTATATTTAATTTCGTATTTGATAAGTATTACTTAATGTGTATCTTAATGTGTATCTTGATAAGTACGAGAAAAGAGAGAAAGATAGATATCAGATTTCTATATGAGAAGATACGAATACAGTTGTAAAAAAAAACTGGCCAAGTGCGAGTCGGACTCGCGTGCAAAGGGTTCCGAACGAATTTCATTTTTTTAACATGTTATTTTAACACTACAGACTTCTTATAGTTTTCCTGTAATCTTTAGGTAAAGATCTATTACCTCCATTTTTTTCAAAATTTGAGGCTATGGTCATTTTTCGTCTAATTTCTTGAATAACTTCAAAATCATTTGTTTTAAATACGAAAAAAATATAATTAAAACCCTCACAGTCAGCCCTTTCATTTGGTATGTCAGACAACATTGTTCAAATTTTTTTTTTTAATTTTCTAGTTTGACCCCTAATTGACCCCCATCCTAAAAATCTAATAATTTATGTAACGCGTCCGTGTTTGGGTCACAGAAGTCCATATGTGTACCAAATTTCAACAGAATCGGTCCAGTGGATTCGGAGAAAACTGGCTGTGACAGACGGACAGACAGACAGACACCCGAGTGATCGTATAAGGGTTTAGTTTTTTGATCGGAACCCTAAAAACTGTTTAAATAATAAAATTAAGACAGTAAACAAGCATGCTAAGCTGTATCTAAGTTCAAATGCATAAGAAACGTACACATTTAAGAATATAAATTATTTTTAACCTTATTAAAAAGCTAATTACTACTAATACCGGTAGACAATTGATCATTGTTTGTTAATTGTTGCCCGTCACAGTGACAAGCTGCTAATTGAACACGGTCATTAAGTTTCGTGATCAACCTATTGTATTTTAGTGTTGAGTCTGAGAGACTATGTTAAGTTAAATAGGAACACATCAGAATCACACACAGAAAAATAATAATTTTGAATATTTTCTTTCCCTTGCTTATTATTTTCTCTTCAGTCCAGATATAGTATAGATGGTTAAAATACTATGTAAATACTGTGTTGTACAGCAAACCAAATAACAATTAGAAACTCTTAAGGCATCATCATCTTCCTGCCCTCATCCCATGTTACTTGGGGTCGGCGCAACACGTTTTTTTTTTCTTCTTAAAGCATAATGTCCATTAATGGGTTGAAAGTTTGAGCTTAGGATATCGAAAGGATAAAAAATACAACTGTTTAATGTGTATGAGATGCATCTAAATGTATTCGGAAAATGGAACCCTGTTCATTAACATGCAGGGTTCCATTTTCCGATTACATTTATGACATAAAGTCACACTGACAGCTATGCCATAGTGAATTTTCCTTTGAGCCACAAAGACAAAACACCTTAAATTTTCCTTTCAAAACCAAAAGAACAAATTAAAACAGCCTTAAATACCATAACAGCTGATTAAATAACAATAACCGAACCACGGTAGGAACCCAAAACCGGGCAGCGCCCACGCAGTGTAACCGTAGTGGGCCACTAATGTCCACTAACGGTACATAATGTGCCTTTACACTGGCCCAGCTTCCGCGGCCCGGCCATATGGACCATAATCATTTGTAATTTTTCTTTTAAAATTAATTAACGGAATATAAATGGTGAATTTAAAGTTGAGCCTACTTTTCTGCTAATGGGGCTATAGGTAAAAGGTTGATCCACCCACCCAACCATACGCACAAACGTTTTGGAAATACTTTAATTGTACGTATGGTTAAGGAGGCTTTTTTTAAGTTTGGGAAATCATCAAATAGTCTCCTCCCGCTCAAAAGGGAGTGTCAGACTCTTACTGACTAAAACTCATCCGTGTTCCTCCTAGTGCCCTTTGCGTTCCAGGGCCGCGGTGACTCTTTCGAACAAATTCCGCAATCCTGGGAGGATGGGTTACTTCTACCTAGAAGTGTATCCTCTTCTATCTACATCTTGTCAGTGTTTGTGAACGCTTACCTAAGCGTGCCTTATCATCGCTTACCATCAGGTGAGATAGTGGTCAAACGGGTGCCTATCAATAGTAAACTAGTTTGACCCCCAGAAGTGACCCCCATACTAAAAATTTAATAATTTACGTAACGCGTCCGTGTTTGGGTCACAGAAGTCTATATGTGTACCAAATTTCAAGAGAATCTGTCCAGTGGATCCGGAGAAAACTGGCTGTGGCAGACGGACAGACAGACAGACACCCGAGTGATCCGTTTTATAAGGGTTCCGTTTTTTGTTCGGAACCCTAAAAAAAAGTGACACACATCTCACTTTTTTTTAGGGTTCCGAACAATATACCTATGGTTAGAGCATCGGACTTTCGAAGAGGGAGAGTTCTGACCCATTAGTTGAACCCATTGTTGAACCGATTAGTTCAGGGAAGGAAAACTCCATGAGTGCTAAAGATATACTGGAAAAGCTTTCAAAATAATAACACATCTTGTTTGTCTACACTAATATTATAAAGAGGAAAGATTTGTTTGTTTGTTTGAAATGAATAGGCTCCGAAACTACTGGACCGATTTGAAAAATTCTTTCAGCATTGGATAGCTACATTATCAGGGAGTAACATAGGCTATATTTTATCCCCGTACTCCCACGGGAACGGGAACTACGCGGGTGAAACCGCGTGGCGTCCACTAGTAACTAATAAATGTTGAATTTAATGTGACTATTGTACGTCGACCAGTGACACGTGAGTAGAAATCTCTTAACAGCAAAAGCTGGTAATATTATTAAATCATAATACACCTTATTGACAAGATTAATTACCTTTTAAACCATAAAGCTCATACTAAAACTTTCTTATCTTAAAACAAGATAAAAATATTAATTAATCACACTTCTCTTATAAAAATCTTTATCACAACTCTTAAATAAACTTCTTACTAATTACTGTGACTAATTACTTATTATTTGGAAGTGGTTATCAATTACGTTATGACTGCCTCTTCATTCAAACTTCGCGTCTAATGACCAAAATAAACAATAATAATGAATCATTATGATTGATAAGCGTGGATACGGTTTCTTTTAATTAACTTTGCTTATCAATTTAGATAACATCGTCAGCTTTGAGAATTGTGGCGTTGATGACCTGAATATTATGATTTTAAAGTCAAAGTTCACTTAATTTCAAAAGTCCATTTACAGGCGTCAATGTCAAATAGTTGTCTGATAACATTTGCAGAAGTACCTATTCTGGACATGCATGTTAGTTTTGGGCAGGCCCACCACACTTTCCCAACCACTGTAATTATTGAAAGCCAGAATCAACAGTGGCGACCACCAGAAGAACGCCAAGTCAATGAAGCTCGACAAGTCCCGGAGAAACGATTCAAGCGTTTTGGATCCCGCAACGAAATTATTCAGAAAAGAACAGTGTAGGCGTAGGAAAAAATATAATTTCCACTTATCAAGCAAGACTGCAGGAGACAGAACAGAGCGAGGCCAATAGGCACCAAGGGAAATATTCAACTAGATTAAGCCCAGATAGACATGCATGTTCAGTTACGAAAACTCAAGAAAGTTTTCAAAATCCGTACAATAGAACTTCTAAACTGGCCACTTACTTTCGTGACTCCAATGGCCGCAGAAAAACAAAACATTGTTTTACAAGCTATAATCCACATTCAATCACGCATACCAACTAAGAAAACATCCAAAAATCTATGGGAACCGCATGGCAAAAGATTTTTCTATCCCGCATTCCAAGATGGCGGCTCTTCTACAACTGTCAAACAAGCCTGATTCACCGTGAAATCGCTAAACGCAAGCGATTATTGTTTTATAAGAATATGTATTGAACTTACATCGGCATCCATCGAACATCGACATGCGATTACACTCCCGTAGAGTTTGACAATTAGCGTTACCAGATTTGGGTATCGGGTTCTCGGTATTTGGTATCTGGTACCAGATTGCGTGGTGTCCGGTTCTCGGTTTTTGTGATTTCGGTTTAAGCTGTGGTTATGGCTAAACTTGTTTTTGTTTATCAATTGACTGGAAGTTGGGAGTTTAATATTGAATAACGAGAGAAGTAATAATCCAACGGTGAGGAAAATTATACCCAACTTGGATGGATAAGCCATTCGAGTTCTTTCCATGTTATGAATAAGCTTTTAGGCCGTCCATTGCCTTGAAACCAGCTGGTGACGAACCAAACTATGGTGTGGATTTCATGAATATTAAATCACGTCTCACCTTACCTATTTATTTTCACATTAAGATAAATGAATGAAAAAGAATCTCCACCATTTCTCTTCAAATAGTATTTACGAAATCGGAAATCGATTTTAAATATCTAAATTATAACTCGATATATTTGTAAGCGTATACCCCCGCGGGGTCCGTGTCACAACTATGAATTTTAACTAAGTACACAGAGTATTACATGGGTCAGACTCTCATAATGCTGTCAAAATGACAATAATGAGCTGTTTATACACAAATATCCATCGGATGTAAGAACTTTTTTGTCGACTTAGGTAATACTTGTAACATGTAAACGTGGAGAGCAGTGATTGGGACAAAAATTAGGTATTTTTTACCAGCAGAACATCTACAATGTTAGTTTCAGCAGCTATTACTATCAGGGTAAACCGTTTTCTGGAAAAAGTTCAATTATTTCAGACACTAAAACACGGAAAGCACGTTAAGCCGTTGGTCCCGTTGTAGATCTATGGCAGTCGTTACGGACTGTCAAAAGCCAGAAAATCTGACTCCACTCTTGCCAAGAAGTACCGTGTTACCCAGGAAATGGGTTGTGGAGGTCTGGTAGGCATCCGCTCCACGTAAAATATTGATATGCAGCTGACTTCGGCTTGACTGGAAACCGACCCCGATAGAGTTGGGAAAAGGCTAGGTAGATGATGATAAAAGGTTCATGATTTTGATTACTTTCACGGAAATAATAGCTCAACATTCAAATCTCAGAGATACTAAATCTTAGAAATAAAGTTACAAATCATGTTCCGCCGTTACTTATATGGTAGAAACACCTTAAAACCTTGGTATTGACTGTGTCCACATGATTCTCACAAGCAAAGCTTTTTCTTATCTTGTGTTAACATAATCTTTGTCGCCTAGTGTCAATTTACACGAATATGCAAATACAGGATATAGGAGGGCTCTTCGTCGTGGACTGTAGTCAATCTGGGGATTTTGGACGGCGTTTTCTTTTAGAAGATTTTTAGTGAAGATGCAGTTTTAAAATGGGTAGTATTATGGGGTTAAGGAAAACTACATCCTCAACAAATACACGACTACTTTTTTAATTAGCCTGTTCAGTTCAAAACTGGCCAAAAATGTCTCCACTATATTCTTTCAGATATCTGGTATTTTTTTCTAGAACAATCACTAATCAGTCCTTGTAAGCTAAATTATTATCAAAGCTCAAATAGGCGCATAGTGGTGTGCCAAGCCAAGCTCGGAAAAGGGAGTAACACAGTAGCTATGCGCTAATTAATCTGTTCAGTTCAAAACTGGCCAATAATGTCTCCCCTATATTCTTTCCGGTATCTGGTTTTTTTTCTAGAACCATCACTAATCAGTCCTTGTAAGCTAAATTATATTATCAAAGCTCAAATAGGCGCATGGTAGTGTGCCAAGCCAAGTTCGGAAAAGGGAGTAACACAATATAACCTTGCGTTAAATTACACGAGCCATTCCATTTCTATATTTTATGGTTTTTCATTATAATTCTATGCGAACATTATTTACGTTCCAAGCCTTATCATCACCCATTGCAGATCAAGTCGAAACTTGACCGCTACTATCATAAACCTATCACACGCTTTGCGGAAACGCGCGATCGTAGGCGATTTTTAAATATATTTTTTTCAACTTATGTTTATATATTTTTAGTTCTCTTATCAGCGGTTTACGGGCAATGTTCCCACGGTCCAGATAGGCTTATCAATGCTTCCTGAATGACTGAATGATAGTCAAATCTGATGATTTTTGTGCGCGTATTTACATGTTTAATTTGAATTTATAGTATTGTTGTTTCCTTGTATTTAATTTTCCGGGTTAAAAAGACTTTCAGTATCCTTGTATTTCATCTGGTAATGAGCTGTCCACTTTGGCCAGATATTAAGTATTTTTATTTAATTATTGCGGCGAATATGACACAGCAAACATGCATCAAAGCTTATCTTGTTCTGTCAAGCTTTGTTTTTTCTCAATTATTTTTGTAGTGTTTACATATACCTGTGTTGACAGCAATTTAATTTGTTATTCCGAAATCAACGTAAGAATTTACGATTAAATTATACCAATTACACATGCAGTTTCTTTTGAAAACCGCCGTATTACGCGTTGGTCGTGAAACTCCAAATCCGGTGTATTTGAAAAGCGATGCAAGCGCAGTATACCAGAGTAAGGGATCAATAAAACATCAATAAGAGGCGAGTCATTACTTGATAGTCATTCTTCAAGCAGTGGTCGACATCGATCAATGTCCTTTAGTAAAAGCGCTGTAAGCGGCTGTATGCGCAGGGTCGGATCGAACAAGTTGAGTGATTTTGATTGAACATTGAAAACGGACCAGACATGAGTTTCTTCTAGGATCTTATTATAAGGAGGATCGTATTCTAGTTTCAATCTTAGTAAAAAATACGCCTACCATACAGTAGCTAGATTTTGACATTAATTGCCACTCAGAAGAGATTTTATCTTGAATTCGAACGTTTTCATCATATTATATACCTTCAGCGGAATTCTCTTACCTATTTTTTTAAGAAGAGTTCGTTAGCATCGGAATTGAAAATGACAAAAGTTATTGACATTGATTAATTATCGCTGAGGCTAGCGATTTGAATTTGAACGTTTTTTCTATACGAGAATTGGGCTTCAAGTTTCTCTCAAAGTTCTTGAAAAGCTAGCTATTACTGAGCTGTTAGCTGCTGCTGATTACTAATTATGTCATGCATTCTGAGGAAATAAATTCAGTTGTCCTCATAGTGCTATCTAATGACGGGCTGCCAATCTAACGCCCAATAAAAACAGTAGGGAGACCTGTCATCTGTCAATAGTCTGTACGAATTCAATCACTGATGCTATCTTTTGGCAGCAGTCACTTGCCAAAAGTGTGAGCGCCATTTTGTTTATTGAGTGTTTGAAAAAAGAACGTTATGTTATGGCTGGTAAAAAAACTTATATGACTTGTTTTTTTTTTAATTTTTGTTTTTTTTTTTTGGCGAAACTGACAACAGGTCTTAGGCAGCATACAAAAGTACATAAACCTGTTAAAGTAACGCATGACCCGGGCAAAATTTAATTTTAAAAAGTTTTGCAAGTTATTTTGAGACTATATTTTTTATCGTATGCAAAATCTAGGCTATCGGAAGTGACGCCAGTAGTCTGTGTTTTACATAATGTATGCTTTTTGCAACAGATACTAATTTTAAAATCAAACTGGTTTTCGGTTGCAGATTTAAATTGCCAAACGGCAATTTAATGTCGGATAACTGTCACAGGTGTTTAGATTAAGTAGTTTTTGCGCTAAATGGACCTATCTATATGAAAAAAAATTGAAAAACGCCTGATAGAAGAACAAAACCATCAGTATTGGAAAGAATGGAGGGAAGCGTTTTCCCTACAGTGGGTTTCCTTCTTCTATTATTATCATTACTAACCTTTACTGTATAGGTTAGTAATGATAATAATAGAAGAAGGAAAAAATTGTGTTCAGATTTCCTAAAACTCAGGATTCAACCAATTCAACATTTATTTCTACCATCAGTTCAGTGTTACAAATAACCTTACCACGTTAAATTTCATTTTATTTCTTCATAAACCCACACATTACAATGGCCAGAAAATTATCAGGCCCCCGCCGGTCCTGCGTTCCTGACCAGCAAAAACAATGGATGACCTTATAAGGTGATGGCAGTCGCATCCAGTTTTTACACCACCACCCGCCCGATACGCGAATTTGGCAAGTTATGCGAAAAAACGAATATGCAGACTTGCAGACTTCGCTTTGTTTAACTTTTCGAAGTTTGGTGTGTTGGATCTTAACGATTGTATGTTTTTGGGTTTGGTTTTGTTTGTTGGTGGGGAAGTAGAGGTCAAAACTTAAGAAATCTCTTAAATATTGGTAATTCCTGTTTTTTTTTTTTAAGGATTTGAAACCATCAAACGACTCCTTCCGCTCTGGGTGGAGCGGACGGGAGTGTCAAACTCTTACTAACTGAAACCCATCCGTGTTCCTCTTAAGGCTTGTATACATGCCAATAACCTTGTGCATATAAACGGAGCTAACTACTCCTCTACGCGCCACTCCGCTACTTGCGTTTTAAATTTATTATAAAAAAATAACACATATTTTAAAAAAGTAACAAAACCAAATTATTTTCGTTTGTATTGCAAAACAGTAGATATTTTTTTTAGACTTTTGTTTTTAATAAATGAATGACTAAAATGGTTTCATCTCAACAATTTGGAGGTGATTTGGTGATTTTTTTTCTTATTATGTGATATCGATACATACATTCTGGTTAACCAAATTACGTATCATATCATGTAGATTACTACTTATTTTTTTCAGATGTAATTTCTCAGTAAATGCCGACGAAAAGTTGCTTCATCTGCACACTGTTATTAAACATTTCTCGAGAGAGCAGCCTTAACGCTAGTTTAGAATTAATGCAAGAATCCTGAATGCAGCGAGGGATTCAAGCTAGCCCAAGGCAAATACATTTTTATCCCAGAGGAGTATACTCTACTTTTCACATCTCCTGCATGAAAATTGTTAGCAAGTCATGAAGAGAGGTGGCTGGGCGCGAGCGGTTCCCGTCGGTCTCCAAGTTGAGTTCCAAATTCAAATCACATTACTGACCTCCGGGCAATAATATTGTACTGAATTTCATTATAACCCGTCGGCCAATAATGACTTACTTTAGGTTGAGTTTGCAATACATATAATCTGACGTTTTCGTGCAAGTTGTGTGATAAATATATAAGGAAGTTTAAATATACTCGTACGTTGATATTTTTCATTGCAATATTAGTAGTTGTATTTCCATTGAATTATTTAATAAAAACGCTTCCAGAAGTCAAAACCCAGCCTAGATTTGACTGTGCTAATTTGATTTGGTTTATTTATCTCAGCAGCAATATATTTTTGGACATATTTAGACTAAATATAAATGAAAGGTCCCCAAAAGCCCTTTACATTCGGCTCGGTATGCGGATCATGGCATTTATCTGATCCCAGTTGAACGAGTGCCCTGAAATTATAGTGTCCTTGATAACTCGGAACAATGTGCGCGTGAGCATTGTCAAATTCTGCCGTAGCGTTAGTTTACTTTGTGGTGCCTATGTGTCGATATTAAAGTGTCACAAATTGGGACTATGGTTTATCTAATTAAACAGCTTCTAAGCATTTCATTCCCAATCTGTCAAAAACACCACTAATTTCCTTACATTTTTGCTTAAAAATAGTAGAAGTTTACATAATATGTAAACTTTTTTAACTTTTTAACTTTCATAACATTTCATATTATGAAATGTTACCTAAAATTTTAAAATATTGCCATTTTAAATTACTATATGCAAGACTCCTATGGTTGGTTGGCCTAAGGTTCCTATCTATCCTACCATTCTGCCAAGTAAATAACTTGATTATTTCTTGTTTAAACTTGACTTTAACATTATTTTATGAACTCGAAATTTTTATTAGACCCCATTGAAATGATACCTTTCATCTGAGAGTATTATCGAATAAAATTGCGCAACACTAGTGAAATGTTCAAACCTAACTTATTTTATCTGTGTTTACTTAATTTGAACTTGTTCCCACGCGTGTCAATCACCGAATATGTTTATATTTGTATTGATAACCTATCAAGCGCCTACGATTGATGAGTTATTCTCCTTCCTGTCATTTTGGACATTATTCGCTACGTGTAAGCACAGATAATACATAATTATAATAGGCTAGTTTCCACCATCAATAAATTGCAAATCTATTTAGTCCGTCAAAGTATTGAAAAATAAAGGACACGTATTTTTTGTTTTTGTAAAATAATGAATATTGACAAAGATAAAATGCATCAAAAATCGGGAGAGGGGGCTGGTGACGTCACGTCGATAGTAAAATTGTACTATCGTAGTGATGTCACGCGAGTTTTCAACATACTGTATCTTCGTCGTTTTTTGTTTACGTGAAAAAAGAAAAAATACGTGTCCAATATTTTTTGGAAATCTATCTGACGGACTAATTCATTATTTTTCAGTAAAATACCCTATACTACGATGTAAGCAGCGTATGAGAGTTTTCGACTTAAACTTGGAATAAATTTTATTCAAAGTCAAAACGTTTATTGCGAAACAAGTGTATAAAGGTGTTGTTTTGTAAGTAGGTACTTATGACTTAGCAGTCTTTTACAAGCATTGCAATTGGTGAAAAATTAGCATGCATTTGACATTATTATTTTTATTATACAATCTAATTGAGAAATTATAGTCATATCAAAATTAAAATGTCAATAATGATTAGATCAATACAATTCACAAAAAAAAAATGGAAACATCAATATAATTAATTAAATAAAATTATCAGCAATATTCAATGTCATAATTATAATTTAATTCAATAAATAGTGTAAAAATTAAAATGCCAAAAAATTTAATACAATTTCCAGAGAAAGAAGATGCGATAAAAAGAAAACATTTTATTCGCTTTCCTGTTTGATAGTTTTGGTCTTCAATACTGATACTACTCACCATCTTCCTGCCCTTATCCCATGCTACTTGGTGTCGGCGCAACACGTTAGGTTCTTCCATTCTGTCCTTACATAACTCTTTTATTTACATGCGTTTCATCCCTCCTCTTAACAAGACCAACCAAGACAAGCGATACCCATCATTGACGTCACTTTTAAACTACCTCTAATGTACTCATTTCTTACTTTTATCCATTCTCGTTACTCCACACATTCATCTCAACATTCTCATCTCCGCTAAATGCAATGTATTTTCATCCATTTTTTTACAGCCCAACATTCTGATCCATACATTACGACAGATATTAGGTACTACTGCTGGTAGTTATAAATTCGATGTTTTATTTCTTGTCAATGATGCGAATGAAAAGCGTTATTTGAATGTAGGTAAATCTTTTACGGTTTTTTTAGCCTCAAGGAACAAATTCAATAACGGCTATGACTAAAAATAAGATTTTATTAACTTTTATTTAAAAATATTATAAAAATAAATATCATCCATCATGTTAGTCAAAATAAAGTTTGTATAAGAATTACCCATGTCAAGTTACATTTTCAAGTGTGTTTACATTTTTACAAGAGTTATGTCAACAAGTGAAAAGTGTTCTTATCATGTTTTAATTTTACCGAAAATTATTTATCGCTTGTCCAAATACATGTAAGCTTATCTGATTCTGCTTAAAAGCTAAAAATGAGCGAAATTCGTTAAATTTTCCCACAGATGTGTATTTTGCGAAAAATTGTAAAATATTTTTTTAATGTTTCTTTAATCGTGTTTACTCATATTTTGAGGGATAGCTTTTTAATGCAAATATTATGTTTAGTAATTTTGTATGCTTATTAACTTCATGTATGTATACTTTCCCACGAAAAAAATAATGTGTCTTGCTCTTCCCAACAACGTAATGCGAAAAATGACCAACATAATTATAATCAAATTTTTCATGATAATATCGATGTCACCGGCAAATTGCAGACTCCGTAAGATTGTAATATAGGTACTATGTTGTATGATTACTCGATATATTATGGAAAATACGTTATGTATACAATAAATCCCACCCAAATTCAACAGTTTCCAATATGTCCGTGGCTTAATAAGAATTTACAATTGACGCGATATTTTACAATTCTACGACGTAACGCAATTTTCCGGTAACATCGACACAATTTTTAACAAAAGCTTGGAATGTAAAACCCACCATTTAACTTTAAGCCAAGATGAGAATACAGCATGAATTTTATGCTACATCACATCTTATCACATTTAGCAACATCCCTAACTTGAATGTTGACGGAATTTATTTTTTGTCGAACAAAATCGATGACACAGTTTTTTGTATAAAATTAACATATAAACTGCAAAAGAAACAATGAATAAGTAACAACTAGGTGCAGTTTTACCTCTTCACTATTTTTATTTATTTATTTAAATTTAATAAAGCTGCCATTTTGAGGCCAATTTCCTGGACTAAATGTATCCGATGTGTTTGGGTGGTCTCGATTCAGTCTGATCGATACTTCGAGATTATTTCGAATCGATATTGGAGTGTCGATAACAAATCGAATTATTTAAGTTTTTTCGTCGCTACTTCTGTTTTTGTAGAGCAATCTTCTGTAATATCTGATGCTGCATCTGTGCTTATGTAAATAAATGCTTTTGATATATTTGCATAAATTATCATATAGGAATTTTATCAGTTTTATGTAGTACTTATTTATAATTAAGAGACATTATCTTACGTGATGTGTCACAGTTTACTCCTAGAACAAAGGTTCTCAAAACTGCATCAAATGCCAAAATTTATCCAACAGTCTATTCTGTAAACAACTATTTCGATATCGAGCTTCATCTGAGTGACAAAACTCACAAAATGAGCTTTATTGCACACAACATAAAGGTCTTAATTTGAAACTCACCTTGGATTCGACTGTCGAGATACGAAAATGTTGTTACAGAATAGCACTACAGATCCCAGTTCAGGATTCCGCAAGTGAACTCCCACCAAAAAAACACACCCACTAAAAATTCTTCAATTTATATTTTCTCCTTTTCCAAACACCTCATCACGTCTCCCAAAATGCTTTAATGCTCACTATCACCACATCAGCAATACTTCTCCGAGACGCGGGCAATACATTTGGTCTCCCCGTCACTTGATCGGTATCTCCCACTTTACAACCGGATCACTCGGATGCTTTTGTCGCCAATCAATCTTGTTTAAACTTATTTTCCTCTCTTTTTTTCCATAAAAATTTTCGTCCGCAAGTTGACACTTGTGTGTCGTCGGTGCACAAGTTTTGTGGCAGAATATTTTTGTAAACAAATTATTCGGTGTTTTCTAAATTGTGTTATGCAATTCTTTTTGATAGGTCAATTTAGATAAGATATAATTATTGTTATTTTATTCACCATCATTAAGTTCTTATTGAATGCAGCGTTGACCGCAGGCTATAAAATACAGATTTCTTTCGCAATCTCACAACAAATCTAATGGCAACTTTTATCAAGATCTGTCTAATATTCTGAATTTTTATTTCAAATCTCAACTGTGACCCAGATGGCCTTTTATAGTCATGTTTAATGACTGCTGTAGTCATAACGTTGGTGCAATTAATCAGACAAATTAAATGTATCATTTTTGTGTTGAAATTCTTAAAGGAATAATTGTAGCTATATTTTTTCTCATTGTAGTCTTTTTTGTTTAATTGTTTTAACTATGGGCTTGGTAGCTTAATTCGACTATAATTATTTTTAAGGAGTATAAATTGCATAGTGACATGAACATACTTGTAGTTACTATCGCATAAATTCCCAGTTGACCACTTTCCGCCTTTATGCTCTTAGCAATAAAGTTGAAAAGTGGTCGAACTTTAGGTTAGTTTACTGCCATATTCGAAAAACTAGTTACATATTATAATAACATGTCATCTCTCTTGCATTCCATGAAATATTTATCGCAAGCACAGTCACAGGTAGCAGTTAGTGCTCAAATTATAGTATGCTAATGTAATGTTTTCTTCTTCCTCAGGTTTCGTGTCATGTTCGCCCTCGCCATGCAAAAATGGCGGAACTTGCCTGTCAACGCCGAGAGGAGAATATTTTTGCAAGTAAGTGTACTCTATAGCAACGCATATTGTTTCCTTTTTTATGCTAAAAATAAACTTATGCTTTAATTTAATTGTGTTTGGTTAGAAATATGAGTATTTGGTCGAATAGTATGCGATAGAAATATGAATATGACTGTTTTTAATTCGAGTTATGTTGACACATTCTTTACGATTCCGCTCATGCTTAGACCATTTTGTAATAAAACTTCAACATAACTTACTAGGCTATATTCTACTGGTCGAAAAGGGTTAATACTGTTCGTATTTCCTCCGCAGTAGTTAGCTCTTTAGTATAGTAGCCGGCACGAGTCGTGAGCACAGTACGTCTACCATGAGTTTTATCAATCTATACTCGCTAGCGACTGTAGTTAAAATATATATGAAAACCTTTAAAAAACAAGTTTCTAATTAATTTTTTTAGTTGTTAACTAAAGTTTTACTTCAACTTGATTGTTTGTTAGTTAACAACTTAAACATTATCATTAACAGGCTGTTTGTGTATGTGAAATTGTATGTTTGTAAACGCACCCACGATACAGGAGAAATTCCTAGTGTGGGGCAACGTTTTTTTTAAAAAAAAAAAAAAACAAATAAATTAGAAACTTCTTTTTTAAAAGTTTCCATACATTTTTTTAACTACAGTCGCTAGCGAGTGTAGTTTGATAAAACTTATGGTAGACGTACAGATGAGCGCGGCAGGGTGATCTCGTCAATGTACGGTGGGCGAACGATACTTGCAAGCGCAATAGTCGATGCGCATTGACTGGCGAACCAATAACATGAGAGTGTGCTTATGACATGTGCTGGTTATTATACTGTTTATTTCAGTGTTCAAAATAGTAAGCACCCTTAATCACGTCCCAGTTACTTAAAAATAATTTACCAAAACGCATCATATTCATAAATAAAATTACAAGCCAAAAACTAAAAAAAATCGTTACAACTTTCCGAAAATTGATACCCCATCCATATGCCATAAGACCGTTAGAATTATTATTTCACCGCGCCCCATAGATACCCACATACACGCACACATACGTAAGCTTCGTATCTGTGTGCGTGATTGTCGTGTGCGCGTGCGCATGTGTGCGTGTCTCGATCAACGGACAGATGCGCAAGCCCTCAGAACTCAAGTGGGTCCTTAATTGCGTTAAAAAATATATTGCAGTAATGAATTTGTTGTGTTCCTCCAAATAAATCATCTGTTTGAATGTGTTTAGGGAAGTAATTTAGGCTCTTGTTAAAGCATTTTTGTAAAACATTTGTTCGTGTTTGGTAAAAAATTGTGGTTTATCCTTTTGGTACTTTATTTGAATTAGAAATAAATAATGCTTTACTTTCACAATAGCATTAGCGCTTATAAATAAAAATATAAAAGGCTTAATCTAAGCAACATAGTTTATTAACGACAAAAGCACATTAATTTCTAACATAACTACATAAACCATTTTGATAAACTTAGGTCCACAAGCTCCGTATTTTCATACTAAAACCGTTTAATATTCTAAAAAACGGTGTACGGAACCCTAAACCCTTTAGTATTAAAACTAATGGCTTTCAATCGTATCGATTGATATGTGACGTTGGGCCAATATATTGCAGTTGGCCACTTTTTGATGATCAACCAATAAAAAGTATCAAGGACGTTTTTTTACTAAATTGCTTTCAGCCTGACTTTGAAGAAGGTAATAAATATTGGATCAAGGATTTAAGAGACGTAAAAAGTTTTACAAGTCGAATCATGCCAAAAGAAACAACTTGTGAGTGACTTGATTTCGAATGACATTGCAAATGATTCCATAATGGATAAATTTACAAACTAATGTATGTATTTGAGCTGATAAATATATCACAATAATAATACCAAAGGCGCCATACGTCTTGCTGCAACAGAGAATTCTGATAACCCTACTTTTTAAATGGTTTCCGAGGACAATGACAATGCGCTCGCGTCGAGAGTAAGCATCGCTTGTCTGCAAATATTGTGACACGCCTTCCCATAACTTGGCAGAAATGACACTGCAATAACAAGTACAGACCGAAGTTTAAGGCCCATAAGGGTCTCCTTTGTTGGAACCCTCAAGCATTTAAAATATGAGCTGGTTCGTTAAAACCTCTTTCTTTGACCCCAAGACATGTTTTCAAAGGATTGAAAAGACCCTTCGTTATCGACTTGAAGCGAGTTTTCGATTTTAATTCTTCTGCTGTATTGGTTTACTGTAAAGAAATCGCGTATTGACGGTATAAAAATATCCCAACTCGTAGATTTTAACGGTTTAAAGCTACAAGTAAATGACCCAGTTCATCATCATCATCATATCAGCCGAAAACGTCTACTGCTGGACATAGGCCTCCCCTAAGGCCACAACAACCGGTCTTGTGCGTCGTAATATCTCCGTTCATCATCATTATCATCATCATATTAGCCGAAAGACGTCCACTGCTGGACATAGGCCTCCCCCAAGCGTCGCCACAATGACCGGTCCTGCGCGTCTCGCATCCATCGGCTACCCGCGACCTTCACCAGGTCATCCGTCCACCTTGTGGGAGGCCTTCCAACGTTGCGTCTTCCGGTACGCGGTCGCCACTCCAGAACTTTTTAGCCCCATCGACCATCTGTTCTGCGAGCAATAAATATCTCCTTTACTGAGTCCTAATGCATATTCTCCTGAAAATCTACGTCTATTATTTTAATTATCTTTCAAAATAATAGTATCTTGTGCATTGTACAAAATGCACCTTCATTAAAACCTGTTGCGATAGTAATCTTTTAGTCTAGACATATTCAGTCATGTATCATGACGAAACTCAGACGAAATACAGACTGATTATCTACTAATTTGATGAGTTGTTCCTAGAAATTGGTAGAACATGTTCGTTGTAAGATATCATGGTTGTATGATGTGCTTGCTGAATATAATTTACACAATGAGGATGGTGTCCAACATGTTCATGTTACTTAAATAAAAGGCTTAGAAAAGCTGGCTGGTAAAGATTTATAAACTTCAGTAAGTAACTAGAAGTGATTGAGTCTTCAGAAAATAAAGACGATTTCTCACAACTAGACATTTGAAATAAACAATGTCTGAATCGGAATTCGCAACTAAGATACAAATTCAGCTTATCACTTCCCTAAAGTCCCGTACTTCTATAAAAGAAGATCAGCCGAAGAACCAGTTATAAAGGAGTTTACAATCGTAGGTAATTCTTACCTTACTGTGGTAAGGTACAGTCCCGAGGTAATAAATAGTGGCCTGCTATCAGATGGCCATATATGTCATGTTATGTGCAGGGATTCACACTAGATATCCTACTATTGGTTGCAAGTGAGAGAGAAGTGAGAACTGAACTCGATAGTCCTGATGTTTCAGCTAGTGTCTGGTTGGTTTCTGTATGGTTTCGAGCTTGCACGTAAAATGAAAATGATCCAATACAAGTAGTAGATAAGCCTCCTAATATGCACATATCTACAACTGTTGTCGAAGAAGGTGACGATTACTGAATTACTAATTAACCTGAAACTGTAGCTTTGAAACATGATCCTTTAGAAGCATGCACGGCGGGATGCATGAAAGCATGCAAAGTTTCAAAAGGAACACTCACTCTGTTTGTAAAGCAATGGTTTCTCATACAAGTTTTATAAATTTTATATTGTTAAGTGTTTTCCTTACTATAATTCTCACAACATTGTCATTCGCAAATCCAATAGTACGGGCTCTGGCGCGGCAGATCCCTTTGTTTTGTGCTCATTAAAATGGCTGCTTTTATGGTGATAATGGCAACTGCTAAGACCATGAGGTCTGGCGGAAGTTGTAGCACCGCTATCAAATACATATTTGTATCAAGTATCTCCTTATCGATATCTGTGCTTAGTTTAATAGCATTTGTATCGCTGATTTCTGTGTGATTTTCATTCTGTACAGCTTCAGTTAGATTTGTCATCTCATGATTAAATGATTTGATGAGTATAGGAGTGTTGAAATAAGTTAAAATATTAAGCTTGAAAAGATTTGAATCTGTACCAAGTCTTATTCTAGTTGTATCGATAATTTCTTTGTGGTTTTTGATCAACTTTTGTTAAATCTGCCATCTTATGAATAAAAGATTGGTTGATATTTGGCTCTCTGCAAAATAAGTTACATTCTTCAGCTTAAATTCAGTTGAACATGACTCATTTAGTTTTTGAGTCAACCGGACATTCCAAGTTAGTGCTTGCTTCATTACAATCATCACCAAAAAAGTTTCGACAGGTTTCTTTTGCTTCACAAAAGTGACCATAAGTATGAAAGGTACTTTTGGAAGATGCACAGATAATAGATAACAATTGTCCACTCGCCTCGTCTAGACGGCTAATGGAGGTGGGCGTTTGGCCCGATTCCGCTTATGTCATGCGCGCGCGCTTCTAAGATGTACTGATCTATGGGTAAGATCTGCTTCGGGATTATTTGTTTAAGTAATGATTTTTTGGGCTTTTAATATATATTGAGATGTATTCTTATTCCTTACTCGTTTTTTGCATTCTAGATCAACGTTTTTATGGTGTTCAACAACAAAATAAAAATATTAGTAAAAATTCAATGAATTCTTTTCAAGAATTGTGGAAAATGTAAAGCAATAATTTTAATGTAACTTCCAATGATCGAAATTATTATTATGTAACAGAGGGGAGATCCACCCTAACATTAGAAACACAAAAGATTGTTTGAATGAATGACCCTTACACGTGTTCCCATCTCAAAATGTCATTCAAAATCATTAGGATTATCAAATTCAAAAGCGTTTATGATATAAAATTCACCTTTCATAGCCTTTATTACAAACATTTTCAATGATTATGGCCCCAAATCGTTGGTGTAATCAAAATTATTCGAATTCAATTTGGGTACATCACTATTAGTGGCTATAACAATTACGTTTATTCGGTTTTGTATCAAAGGGATAATGGGTTCTTTTAAGCAGCAAGACCATAGATCGATTTAAATTTGTATTATTTGTAGTTCGATTGAAATTGAGGCCCAAGAAATATCTAAGGAGGAATTTCTAAAATCAGGGTTTCTCTCATGGTATGTATGAATATAGTATGAATATTGATTATATACATACTATAAAAAAACTTGCAAAGTAATCTGCTAATTTCACCTATCAATATATGGGACAGAACCATAATAAAATCTATACTTAATATATAAAGCTGAAGAGTTTGTTTGTTTGCTTGAACGCGCTAATCTCAGGAACTACTGGTCAGATTTGAAAAATTCTTTCAGTGTTAGATAGCCCATTTATCGAGGAAGGCTATAGGCTATATGTCATCACGCTAAGACCAATAGGAGCGGAGCAGTAATGAAACTTGTGACGCAAACGAAGTTGCGCGGGTCAGCTAGTGTACTATAACTATTTTGGTTACAACTTCAAGCAATGGACATGCATGAGAAATAACTGCAACCATGTAGTAACTATTATTTCACACAGTAAAACAAAGCCACGATTACGTTAACCCAAAAGTACCGAAATCTTACATTACATTACATATTACAACTACACGGGATTGAACCCACGACCCTTGGTCGGACATGCGCACGAAAACGTTACTTGTGATGAAATACCTTACGTTGAAAACTTGTACATGTATTGCTCGATGACTAATCTGAGTTCGCGCCAGTAGGAGGTCAAGTTATTGTAGAATGTGTAATGTGACGTACGATTACGTTTTTTTCCTCAATAAAGGGTAAGTAGACATGAACAAAAATTGTCTGCCGTTTTATAATATGAAAATTTTGAAGTGCTACCAAATGGGAATGTATGAAAATAATTTAAAAACTTGAGAGTCAAGGGACACCCGGATGGAACGAAGTTCCTTCCGATTAATTAGTGAAGGAATTGTAATAAAATTTAATTTATAAGTTATAATAATATTTTTTATTATTATTAACAAATATAATGTAATATAAACTTAATCAGTAGGCTCAATTTTAGTAATAATTGGCTTGTCAAAATAACTGGCTTGCTTTCTATGAGAGAGAGAGAGAGAGAGACAGACAGAGAAACACGCGCACGCCGCACGGCTTACAACTATAGCAAAAAGTGTGGTTACAACTTTTGGTTTTAATTTTTACCGTCTAGCCCCCTTTCGCAACGCGCGATAAGGAACTTCGTTCCAAAACTTCTTTCCAATAATATGGTCCCTTGTGTCAAAGTTGTAACATTTATGCCACTTTGACTTCGTGAAAGATTGCCAATGAAATCAGAGTGAGCCTGATCCTCATGGCATGATCGCATTTTCAAATCAGACTTTTGTGATTTTTTATCTTAGTTATTTTTCAAGGTTAATTATTTATTATGGTAAATTGTAGTTATTACAAAAGTCCATGTTAGAAAAACGTGAGAAATTTCAAACTAATTATAATCAGATATTTATAGCTTAATTCTTTCACACACAATCATGTCGCATTTTCATGCTAATCCAAATCAATTAGTTTGTGACACCCAATAAAGATAAGACAACCTCTTTCTCTAATTTCCAATTTACGAACGCACAAATACTACATAATTTTTCTTTACACACACGATAAAACTACCTAGGTCCAGTTTTACAGCATGCATTATGTATTTAACATACGTCGTGTCGTGAGGTATAAAGTTTTATGATACTGTGATACTGAATTACAAAATATAATAATAGATGATACTATAAAATTCTATGCATATGTAAAAATATGTTAAAGGAAGACTGTGGGCGAGCTTTCGTAGAGAGGTATGTGGTTCAAAAGGCCACACAGCCTGTTGTGGTTTTAGTTTTGAGGATGGAAATGGATGTTCAGCTTGTGTAAATTAAAGTTTCACTAGAAATTACACATAATTATGTATAGATATATACATATATAAGTTTGTGTTTCCCGAATTGTGAAGGAAATACTTGTCTTGAAAAACATTATCCTACTATTTTGGCAGTCGGCAAAATGATGAAAATTACAAGCATGATTCCCCAAATATGTCAGTGAAGTTTGATATAAAAAAGGCAAAGCAAATTGGCATCGTCTGGGCATCAAACAGGCTTTCGGTTGCTAGTGTTTTGTCTTAGAATTCTTAAGGAAAGATTCTGGGATAAAATCTGTGTGTGTAATGGTGGGTAGCCACCATATTCGCGAATTTCTTGCGCTCGGCGCTCCTGTTACTGCTCCACATAGTGTATACGTTTGCGAACTTTTTCTACACTTGGTTCGCAAACGTATCCACTACATACTATGGTGAATACCCACCATAACATACAGCAGTAAAGATATAGTAATATTTTGTCTACAGTTTTGTGTTGGCTTAGCAGTGGAACCTAAGCTTGTAGTTACACAGATAAGAAGCCATCTTATTTCACTATATGTACATCTGTCAAGTCTCATTAGACACAGTAGTTAAAAGAGTTCACACGAATAGTTACGAAATAAGAAACCAAGAAGTATAGCAATGTTTTGCAATGCTGGTTTAGAGGAGGGTAATGTGTTTTGGCTTTGTACGTCTGTTGCTATTTGACTGACAGTGTTGCCAATACTTGTGTCAAGACATTGTCCTTTGTTTTGACATTAGTTCTGTTTTGCATTTGCATAACAATGAAAAGTTTATGCTTTTGTTATTTTTGTTGGGGTTATGTTTGGTTCCTTTATGTTAGTTTAAACAAATACTCCACATGAAGGATCCGATACTTTATTTTAGTACTTTAGAAGCATTGACACAAACTAGACTGCACAAACCATTACGATCGATATAAAATGAATTCGTCATCAGCCTTTAGGAACTTGTAATGATGCATGATAGATCACATAAATTACCAAAAGTTACAGATTACTAATTTTATTCCTAAAATACTCCTTCCCCTATCTATTCTCTCAAGTTTCGGCCCATTTCCGCAGTTACATAACAGACCCATTACTAGTAAATGAGTTTATAATAAAGGATTACACAGGGCACTATCTTGGGCCCTCTCTTGTGCCACTAAAAATGCATTAGTTTAATTGTAGGCCAACATCGAGCTCTCGTTGCACCGGATTGGGATAAAAAAGAGCTTTTTAGAGTTGGGTGTAAGTGGGCAATTGGTACTGATTTTGAGCATGGCGTTTGTTTGAAGACATAACGTAATCGATTTTAAGTTGTCTTTTGTTTTTTTAAGAATGAGGGGATACGGTTATTCTTATTTTGAAAATCTTCATTCGTTGAGGGAGTAATGTCTCTTTACGAAGCAGTAGCATTAATTTATTTTGTAAAAGAGCATTTAAAAGAATACTCATGTGTCTGTTGACGTCCAGATTACAATCTTTTACGTAAAACGTCTTCATGTAAAGCTTATTTTTAACCATATTTACCCGCATGTTTTTCTTAATATTTACAAGTCGTGTTTTTCTCTCGACATAAACGACACCTGCCTAAATAAATTTCTCAAAAGTTACGGAACCAGTTTCCTATGTACGACTTACAGCCAAACGACCACGGCCATGCGACCATTTCTCGGTTTGTTTGACTTAGTTGAAGGAAGATAATAGCGACGACTTCCTCAAATTCGTTTCGAGATGACTCGCCTAAGAGCGTGAGAAATAAAATGATAGTTTTGGAATTGTTTTTGAAGTCACTGTGAAGTCTTGTCATGCAACTTCTCTAGTTATAACTTTTTATTTAAATAAATAAATAAGTAATAAGATTGTTTTGAGTGGTCTGACTGTTTCGTATTATCATTGTCTATATTCCCATCATCTATTCATAGTCCAGTCTTTGCAACTTTTTTTTTTAATTAGAGTGGAATTTCTAATAGTACAAACTAATACATTTGAGGTAGTGCCTTCATTTAAAATACACATCTGATCAAATCTACTTAAAAAATCTACGATCAAGTTAGATTGAAATTATAATCATCAACCAAACCAGATCTTGGCGATACGATTCCATTCAATGCAATCAGTCTCAGAATCCCAGTCTTCACAGGTCTTCGGCACATTTGTTAGATTAGATCTTAATGAATCACGTGCGTAGTGTCACTTTGTGGTACTTTTTGTGCCGCCGCAGTATCATATTTCAGGACTGGTTGCTAAGAAGTAACTTGTAGAGATGCTTCTAGAGATAAACTTTAATCTTTCATAGCTTTTGTTTGATCTAACTTTTGGGTATCATTTGTAATTTTGTACAACTCTACCGTTTTGATTGTGTGATCTTCAAATTTATTTTCATCTGTTACGTCATCTGTATTATGTTCATCAATAAGTAGCAGCATGCCCTCTATACAGTCCTTCATCAAAAAAGGTAAAAAACACGGATCTTAACCATACACTTGTATCGACGATAATGACTGTCATCGTATGCCATTATAAGCTCAATTACCATAAACATAGGCTGCAGAATCCCTCGTTACGTATTCATACCACGTGGACAGTGCACTGTTTTAAGTGGATTTAATTTTCTGGCTTCTGGGAAGAAATAAATTAGATATGTTTTTAGATCACTTTTTGATCAACAGCAAGAAGAATGTGGTTATTTGCAAATTTTCTAGCACAGTCTCTATATAGAACTGACTTTGTAAGAACGCTAATGTGTTTGAGTTTTTGTTGTACTTATTAGTTGTTTTAAATGACTAATACAAAATTTATACGTATAGTCTTATTTATTCTAAAAACATTGAATAACTTAGTTTCAACTCTCCTGTCGAAAATTGGAATCCGTCATCATATTGACCATAATCAGAAAATATTTTAATATACCCAAACAGGATCCGAAAAACCACTCACCTCATAACCACTTACAATAAAAGTCCCAAATGGATTTCAAACGTGGCAGAAGCAACACCAAAAAGATTAACTCCTTTTGGGACTGTTTAAACACGTCGCAGTCTGGACCATGTTTGTCTTAAGTTTAAATAAGTGTTTTGCTGACCACCATGACACTTAAAGGACAAACTGCGGTCAGTAAGATCAATTACAAGAATTTTACAACTTTAAAAAACCTTTTAGTTTCATGTGGCCCGTTATTAAGGGGACAGGAGGAATCTTGGTGGTTCAGCTTGTGGTTAATTATCATGAGCAGTTTCTCTGAAAATATAAGAAAGGTCTGACTGTAAATTTTTACGATACCTACGTTGCTGTTTGAAATGATACATCATCAGCTATTTGCAGAGTATGCTCTTATGCATAATAATTTATCTTTCATATCCATTATAGGAATACATTCTACCGTCATCTTTGTTGAACAATCGGTACTCACATACCTAGCAATGTATAAGGCATAAAATTATGATATATTATTTCATACAATGCGCGCAGCGAAATAAACTTGATACACCGTCCCGGAACAACGAATCACGTATAAGCGCACGCGCAAACCGCCGCCATTGTCTCAAATTCGCCCAAACAAACCGGTTCCCGAGATAATAGCACCAAAATGATCGTCCACGCACGCAGTCTCGGAGAAATTCCGACCAAAGTAGTTTTATTCGTTAAAACTTTAGGGAATCCTGTCCGAAGGCATCTCTCGATAAAAAGTCATAGACGTCCGCTTATTTATCGCTGGACCAACAAATAAATTATGAAACGACCATTATGGATGCTACTGTGATTTCAAATATTATTATTTCTTATCTTCTTGGAACAGAGAATTTTATTCTGCAACCGGTACAGGCCATTAACGGTGATAGAAAATTAGTGGCGTCTAACGATTAATTGAATATTAATGTTTTTGATTGGATTCCGGAGGCTCCAGTTATAAGATACGGCGCTTTTCATACGTTACAATAATATGAAGCTGTCATCTCCGTAAACTATTTTATTTTTACATGGGAATTAAATTGGAAGACCGAGAATCTCTTAACAATTTGTTTCAATATCAATAAAACGAAAACAAATATCATTGTAGATCGATTAAAATTGATATTAGCTACACTTTTATTCGCCTTGAAACCCCGTAGGGATATATTCAAAGCAGACAACAGATTACACTTTGTCATTATCAGACGCTTGCCTTAGAGCGGCAAAAGATTTCCTACACGGCACCAATGAATAATAATAAGCCCAAAGGTATTGAACCATGACTTTATGCTATAAATAATGTGATACAATCTTTGCTCGGTCGGCAACTTGTACATACTGAGTCATTATAGGCATACTGGCCTTATGAAGTTGGTACATGCAAATGTGTGCTTCTGTTGCAAGTTGAATAGGCATTTAGTATAAGAGCACCATAACTGGCTCAGCTTGAATATCGTAAACGGTAATACGGTCCCTTTAGCTTAGCTTTAGGCAAACAACGTTTTAGGAATTTCTGACGTACAGAATTTGAATGCAATCACTTGTAGTCAGATTTGTAGAACATTTAAATAATCCTTTTATAATAAAAGATGACTAATTTGATTATGGAAAAGATATTGCTTTAATAAAACAATTTATAAAAAGCATTGACGAAAACTACGATGAAAACGTAAAAAATAACAACGTCGAAGAAATAATAGGATTAAATAAGAAAAATGAAGTGACAACTTTAACCTAAGGAAAAATGTTAAGAGAAGCTCTTGGGTTCAAGTAATTGTGTATATGACAACACTCATTTAGTAAAATTCAAATCGTTGGATTAAATTGGTGAAGATATTCATGATGTTTTATCGAACATGTCAAAACATGGTGTTAATCAGCTGAGTTATGACAGGAATATATCAAATATTTGAATAATACAACTGTTTTATTATTCATAGATGAAAAGTTTTAGGTATTAACAGATTAGAACCGTGCGAAATGATTAATAAGAGATGTACCGCTTTATCAAGCTTTCATATTACAGATTTATCAAATTAATCTGCGTCAAATTAAGAATTCTTATCCTTACTTCGAAACTTTTATTCAAAAAACCTAAAGTCTGTTATAATTCATGAATAGATCAAGGTTAATCCTTGGACAAAGCTGAACATTCCAACTTATTTGAACAAAAGCCAACCACTGCTAATCCATGCGAATGGTCCACTATAGGCTGGTCACGGGCGAGTCGATTTTTTGCGCCTTTTTTCGAAACCTTATCGGACCTCGATGATTTAGTTTCGTATTCACGTTTAGTATTTGGCAGATGTTCAGCGGACGTCTGATGGTGGCATTAGCATTTTTATCTGTTTTAGCCCGGTGTGGTGTTACTTCTTTAGTTTTTAGTTGGTTATTATGTGTTAGTAGTATGATTTGATCAACTTTGTCTACAAATAATACTGTAGCACAATCAAAATTATTACATTCATCTTAAAGGATACCTTGAAGAGTTTTAATGATGATAAGGGTTTTAAAATAACACTTCTTAGTTTGCAGTAAAGAAATGCTTAAATGTAAAAACCAAAGAAATGCTTCGTTTGCATTACCAGTATCTGGACTTCAATTAAGATTAACAATCCGCTAAATGTTAAAGATAATAGTGAAGCCGTTTACATTAACACTTCGCCCATAGCCCTAATGCTTGTATACTCCATTTCCCTAAATTGATGGCTAGTTCGTAACAGTTTCCAATTTAAATTTATTACGGCATTAAAGTTTCTCAATTCAACTACAATTCAAATGAAATCAATGCTTGTTCTCGTTGCGAACATCGATTCCCTTTACCGTATTGTAATTTAGCTAGCTATCACATTTAGAATGGCTCCGTTCCCTCGTCCTTTGGCCAAACTGGAGCATGTGGAGTACCTGAGTTTATGTCCTTTAAATCAATTAGTTCTTGAACATTTAATTTATGTAATGTTCTTGTTGTCATTACCCTGTAATTATTGTAAATTCTATATGAGTTACCCAAATCAATAATGGTTTGGTTTGTGATACTTGGATGATATCAAAAGGTATGGTGTTCTTGGTTTGACAATAATCTTGGTTGTGTCTATTTAGAAGCCATTCTCAAAAAATATTTTGGTAACGAAACCTTCAATTAGCCTGTGCTTTAAGATTTTGTCTAACACTTATTTCAAATATTTCTTTGTTCTCATAAGGAGAATTTGCTTATCTATTATAAGCTATGTCAGTAACCGAAAACAAATCGTTGCTCGTTTAACTGAGGCCATCTATCGGCCTTAACATTTCATAAAATATTCCGCAGTCTGTGCCGCAAATTAAATATTTATTCTAATTGACATTTTATTCAGTGACGGTCTAGAAGAGATGTTTTGTAAGTGTCATGTTGACTCAGTTTCCCACCATAACCTGCATTTTATTCTAATGTTTTAAATTGCTTAATTATTTTAATTAAATAACGGCCTTCCGCGTGAATTAACTATTCTTATTTTGTTTTCTGCAGATTTGGCACTGGATACATCAATATTAATGAAATAGGCATTATAATCATTACTACTTTGCATTTTATCTCTTTGAACTTTTCTGCTTTAAAAATACACTTCTGTTTTGTTTGGTAAATGTTTATTTCGGCGTGATTTACCATTCTACTACAGCAAAAAATGGTCAAACTTTAACAAGGCTTCTGAAAACAATACTTCACAATCACGACTGTCAGGCATTTGAATCAAACATCAAGCCTCATCAAGTCAGCTGGATCAGTCCTAATGAACGCTTGCGACGCCATTTATGGGCTCGATCGCTGCGCCCGCGCAATCGGCTCAGCGATATCTGTATCACATCGCATTGTCGTTAACGATGCGGATTGTGTGAAATGTGGAACGGTTGTGGGCTTCTATGTTGTTAGAAAAGCGTGAATTGTGTACTGCAAGGTATGTTATATGAAGGATTAATTGATTCCATATTTTTTAAAGCAGATATACTAATATATGTTCTGTAAAAATAATAGTGAACCATAGTTTACTGTGAATGGTGAATGGTTTATGCTTTCTAACGAAATTAATGACCGCTAAAAGAGGATTTGCCGTGTTACCAAATTTCGATTTGATCCCCTTAACTAGTAGTGTCCACAATTTTATAGAATGTCAGCACCGCTACGCAACCAACTTAAAATCAATTGAAATATTTCAAACGAAAATCACATATGATATTATATTTCCAATGAATATAATAATCACGATCATTCAAGATTATTGAGATATTGACAGCTAAATGCAGGCGGAACCACGGTCAGCTTGCATCTTGATAGAATATTCTCCATTAATGATACAACATCTTGATATGGCGTTCATTATACCGATACAAAGGTCTTGAAATCCAAATTTAGTGTCTATGAAATTTAAATAATTGATAAAGATTGTATGGATAAGGTTATTGAGACGTTATGCTTCGGTAGCCTTTTAGTTGAACGTCAAACTAGAATTGATTTAGAATTTGTACATGTTTAGTTTTAAACGAACGGTACTAATTCTGATGTTGATAATAGTAAAATTGTACCAAAAAGAAACAAAGAAAATGTTAATAATAATGCACTAATAACGAAGAATAACGGTAATCAGGACGATACCGATACCGCTAATACAGACAATTGACGCTAAAGACTGTTGAAACAAAGCACAATCTATCTGTTTACAGTAACGATTGTGAATCTATAGGAACACATTATTTACGATCTGCACGATATTGACATTAGTCAGGACAAATAGACACAAATCATCTAGCAGTTTCAAATGAGGGTTATTTACTGTTCAATGATAATGGTTTGTGAACTCGTCACCAGTTTTCGGGACAAGCACTTCACACTCTTCGAAGTCAGGGAAATTATGAGAATTTTGAACTTTATCACTCAAAACAACAATTTTGACCACAACAGTTACTTCTTTCTTGGAACACTTGAGAACACTAATAATAAAACAGTTATAAAAAACCTTTGTCGTATTATCACGCTTTATCTTGACGACAGCGTAAGTAATAAAGAACTTGGACTTCTACTAAAAAGTGCCGACTTTACAACCACAGAACTTGCCATTGCTACAGGAAAGCCAACCTTAATTTCTAATTCGTAGAGGACACAGAAATAGTTATGATATTCTGGTACGATTTCCGTGAAAATTCACCTGCGCTCGCGCCTATCTCGATGCATGAAGCACGTCTCATTCGGTCGCCATGTTTTTATCTTACAGTCATATGTCTTAATGGTCTTAGACCACATGAGTAAGCACGAAGGGTTCATACGAAGTTATTTTCTTAACAGTTATTTAAATTGTAACGTTTTAGTTTTTTTTTGCCAACATTTCATTTTGTCTTTGTGATGTTTTACATGTTGACAATGTCAAAAATCTTAGTTATGCTACAAGTGTTTATCTATATCTCTTATACCTACTGCAGAAATGTGTTGATTTGCTAAATTCATACTGACTAAAATATCTTTCTTTATTTTTTTCAAATAAAATTGTGCTTGTTACACAAGTCAAAAATGTTTTCTATCGGTTTCGCAGTCTTCGTCTCTGGGTCTCGTAGACCCGTCTGCCATTAGATATTAATTCTTGCAATGTTCTGATTGATCATGTACCTTTAATATCAGCACCAGCATGATTATCGTTGACGATCAAATCTTAACGAACAGCTCTAATGATCCCCTCGAAAGCAACAATGCGATTGTTAAGACATGATGTATCGAGTTATTTAATCACTCATTCACTACATTTAAATAGTATTGGTAAATCAGACTGCATGTATGTGTTGCCACCCACGGAACGGTATCGGCGAGATTGGGATATACTTAGGTTGCGTTAGGTTAAGTTTAGACTACTTTCTTGGTTTCCTCATCAATACCCTTTCATAGCTTCTTTGGTGGGACCGATAGTTTTAAGTTAACATTTCAAGCTTCATTACAGATTTCCTTGCATTATGAACTTATGATAGGAAATATTACTTTTTAAAAAACCCTGCAAAAAAACTATAAAGTTAGGCTCAATGGTGATGTAGTCGACGTTTGAGTACGCTTGTCTAGAAGTTACCTATTCACTCTTGACTTAAAGTCCTCCAGACTCTTTCAGCTTCGTCTCTTTTCTTATGTATTTTCAAACTATTGGAGTCTGGCCGTTGGTAGACGAAACATTACACCGTTTATTGATTTTAAAGTACTTCCGATACCATTCTACTAAGTCATACAACATAGCGTACTCTCAGCATGATTCTTGTTAGACCCATAGCGCGTAACACGAGCTATCCATCTAAACTGTATTACAACATCTGAAACTATCAATTATTCGTTTAATGAAATAATAGCGGTGGTGGATCACGACTTATGGCATGAATAGGGCTGGCTTTACTATGGCGATCAAGGCTAAAGAGGTCATCATATCAAGCTTGAAAATATCGGTAAAAGTGATTTTATCTTTAGGATTTTCTTTATATACATCCTGATATCTATGAAACAATTGCAGGAGGACTGTTACGCATACAATCTGATTGTACTGTTAAAAATAGAACTATTATAGTACCGCGTGATTGATGATTCTGCAGATTCCATAAGAACATTTGATTTTTGATGGTGCTTGAATCGTGCTGTTACGTTTGCATTTTTGGCATTAAAGATGAATATCACGAAAACATTATCATGCTGAGAGTATGATGCAGCTGCACAAGCAACCCTACAGACAGCGTATCTTGCGCTTGCGTCGTTTGTTATACTAAAACGAGATTATGTTGATATTTAACTGAATCAAAGCAGTGTCACATATATTCCTGTGAGTGATTTTGATTGTCAGTTAATTCAAAATGGAGCCCATTAGGTTTATATTGAATCAGAAGTTATTGCTTTTCGGATAAAGGTCTTATAAGTCTTGTGCTTCAACATGTGAAGGATTCCTATTAAACATGAGCTTTCTATGCATAAGGACCAAGACTAATGGATGGTTCTGTAGATACAGATTAGCTTTTGGTTTATTGGTTGTAACTTCTTGTACAGTAATAATTGACTGATGATTGTTTTTGCCTATAAGCATGTTCAGTTTCTTCAATATCTTAGTTTCTTAATTCTGGGTTAGCTCGCTCCATCGTAGACTTTGTCTCTGTCATCTCTGACCTAGACTAGAGTCAAAAGCAAACCCATCACAAATTAAAAAAATATCTGTTTGAAAATAGTAATGTATTCAATTTTCTGGACATGTATTTATGTAATATTTTCGGAAGTGGGAGGAGAATCATCCCCTTCCGTCTTCAAATGTTGTGTAAATATTTCAATAAGTCTAAATGACTATTACTATACACCCGCCAGCCAAGAGTTTATCACAGTTTTTTTTATGAATGCCACTCAGTTTTTACTATCATAGGATTCCTTTCTCTCACAGTCACATGACCCTCTAAACAAAGAACATTTAAAATGAATTATATTCAGATAGCAAACAATGGACAAGAGACTTTACAGGGCAATGAAACTCTAACATTAGCTGGTGTTGCAATACCGTTGCTACAGCGACTGGAACAGCTATCATTAATTAAAGCATGAATACAAAAGTTATCGATAGCCGGTAATTCATCAATTGCCTGACCATGTTGTTCCTATTGTTATTTGTTTTCTTTATAGGTTGGTTATAGGACCTTTAAATCAAGACTTTAGGGTAACATCGGTAACAACAATACTGGTGTCGGCATGATGCCCATTGTCCTGTTTAAATTTCATAGTCTTACCTCACGTATAGAAAGATTTAAGTCGCACATGAAATATTACAGCAAATACGACATTAACTAACGCAATTCCCTCATCATTACCCCACCACACCGTTATAACACTAACTGTCTAACTGTCAATTTATGTAGTCGATTAATCATTACCCTCAAAGGCCCATCCCTATTAATGCCTAGTGTTGTTTACCGACTTTCGCCGGCTAGCGTGGTATCACGCAATTCTGTAGCAGTGCAACTTGAGAACAATGGTGCGGTGTTAGCGCTAACCTGAGCGCACGCATGCTTTCGTTTCACACAGTTTGATGTAATATGGCGCAATTTTATTGTGGCTAATGTCAAAGGCTTTTTATAATTTGTGTTATTTATTTTCTTGAGTAATGTTAGTTATTAGTGTAATTTACGTTGCGTTATTGGATCTCAATGTTAGAGTTACTGTTTTAGTTTCTTCCGTTTGTATTTATAATACAGGTTTATGTATGTGTGCCTCTATGTTATTTTCAGCCCATCTATATTCATGATTTTCGTAGAATCCACAATCTATGTGATCTAAACTGGTTCGACATTCTTCAACTTCAATATTCTTCGTATCCTCATTTTATCTGTTCTATTCTCCTATCATACTTCCTCGGAGTACTGCAATAGTTCGATCAACACCACGTGCTGAACCAATAACAGTACTGTATCAACCATGATTCATGGAGACGTGAATAAAATTGTTATCTAACGACCGGATGATGGCTTAGGGTACAGACGTATTATGCCTGTTTTGATCGCTACGTTTGTTAGTGTTCGATTGATAGATCAGTTACCAATACATACTATGTTCGCTTGATCGAGGTGTGTTTAAAGTGCTGATTGAGCCAATCAGGCTATATTTAAGTTAACGAATCAGACTTTACTTTGCGGATATGTTTCATACAGTAATTTAAATACTTCCGAAGAAAGCACCCCAGTATCCATTAATATTCTAAAATCAATAACGTTATCGTTTCGAATGATTTTACATAATAAAATAATAATAACATGTACCTGTTCAAATATCACTGCAACATTACCAAAAAATCAGTACAATCATCTCCGCCTATTCGATCACGATTCGATCACACATGTCAGCACCTTTGCGTAACACTTGAACTTTAGCTTCACACAGCATGAAACTCATCATTTGTCAGTCATCGCATCTGAACGATTTACGTAAATATCAACGGCAGGTCACTAACCTTTACCCAAAGAGGTCTATTGGTTTAGAAATGTACATATTTTGCTTGCTCTTCTTATCTCACGTTTGTTTTGAGACCACCTTTAATGGAGGGCCTATGCGTCATGAGGTCATCGGTCATTTGAATATTTTGTACACGATCATTATTGCTTTTGGCTTTGGTACAATTTGGTTTACCTCTGACTCCTAAAACAAATACTGCGTTATTCAAACCAAAGTTCATTCACCAATCTTCATTATGAAGCTTTGTAGCTCCTTCTATTTTATTTCCAATAGCTTTCAATGTCTCACCGAACCTGAGACGTGACGGGACGCTCCCGAACGCTATGACAAAAAACAAACTAATTTCGGATTTAGATTACTCTCTCACTGTGACCAATGCCCTTATACCACTGTTTACTCAACATCGACCGTTTATCAACGCACGATCTTTGTAAATCCGTGATACTTGTGAGCTAAGGTTCCATGAAAATATTTGTGGCATCTTGAGATTAGTTCGCGCGTGAACTGGTAATGCAGCATGGGTCTCCCAATTTGCTCTGCTTATATTGAGAATAATAGCCGTGGTGATGCTTGGATATCATGTTTACTGGGCATATATTCAAAAAGAAGTCTTCCCTCTATTTTATACTTACCTATCCATCCATATCTTCAACCCACCTTCATTATGGGGCCAATTCTTCAGAAAGTACAGTAATAAGCCGCCATCGCATATCTTATTTAATATTTACATTCCATCATTGAGGTATGCTTATTTGTCTGTAATAAAAACTTTCGGTATTCGGTCATAAACTTCTAAAAGAAAAATGAGCTCTCATTCACTTAACATAATATTTTCCGTGGCCAACCACTTAATATCTAAAACTTCGTAAATTACATCATCTCCTGCTCTACTTAACAGCATTCCCATGTCGTATAACTAATTAACTATATTTAACAGCTGCCGCATTTCAACTGATGCTTCTATTTAACGAATATTAAACTTAACTACCACTAAATGTCACTCCATATATTTGTTAGTACCTCCAACACGTACAATGTACCCTTTGACTGGTTGTGCGTGTTAATTGCTTTTACTTATCGTTGTTATGTTAATTTTGGGCTTTCTTTTCAACAACTCGATCGAATTTCTCTGGGACTTGTTAGGAATTTTCATTTACAGGTATCAATGTTGACTCAATATAATAAGCATACAGTCGTCTTCAATCGAACACAGTCTTTTGTTTCTAGAGTGCTGCCTTGAAAAAGGTACTCTTCTATATCAGCATCTCTATTTATTTTTCCACTGATGGAAATATTTTGTGCCTCTTTATTTTTAGTATAGCTATTTCTTTGGCGGTTCCTTCATCACATGAACCTTATTTAGGCGTATCAATGAGATCGGACGTAGAAACAATGTTTTTCACAGTAGTTGCCCGGCTTTTTGCTGTCGTATCTTTCACCATTGTCTGATCGACCATCGCGGACATGACGGGCCTTAATTGGAAGTTATTGCAGCTGAAAACGATTGGTATTGTAAATTATTACATCGTGTCACCAATCAGCGTGATTGATTCGACTGAGTAATGCGCGCACGCAGAATTTTAATTGAAACCTTTAAATGGATTGATTGGAATGACATTTCCGAATGTTTTGATAACATTGCGATTCCATGAAGTGAGGAAACAATGAAGTTTCTTGCGCGTCATTTAAGTTTTTCTTGACCTGAGTATTGTTCTTTTCGTAATTTCAACATCCTTATCCTTAAACATTCATAAAACATACGTTTAAACCAAAATTGAGTTCTAAATCTTCAGCTTCTGCATGTGGTTTAACAGATGCCACTCGACCACAAATTATGCCATAACCCAACTGATCTTTACAACTCAACTCAAAATGTATGTAATTTATTTCTTTTAACCCTACTTTGTTTACTGTCTCTGTACTATTTTCTACTAGACATTGTCTGTTTGTGTGTATGTTTGTAACAGTTCGCAGAAACGTATTGTGCCTGATCTTTAACCTGCTATTACTTGTTATGTTTGTTCACGGTATGGTCGCCACGCCCAGAGCTGATCGATGGTTGGTTTCTGTAATGAAATAGATGAACTTTAAGTCTGGTGATTACCATATATTTCGAAAGTTCGTCGGTAATTTGGAATCTTATTCCAAATTGTAAAATTTCTTCCATTCCAGTTGTAAAAGCATAACATGCTTGTTATATGTATATTATTTACTTTAGTAAATAAGAAGGAGGTGCTCAATAATTCTTCAAATGTTTGAAAAGTGAACGTTAATTTCGACATATTGCTAATGAGAATTATATAAAGCTAATGTAACGTGCAAAAAACAAATAAATTATATCAATTTAAAGCTAAATTAATTCCAATTGATATAATTTTTGACTTATGTAAGCAAGAAGGATTTATTAACAATTTTACAATCAGAGATTGCTTTCTAAATCGAGTTTGATTGCTTTGAAAGTGTGTTTCTTTAGTTTCCTGTTCCGATACTAGTAGTTTAATGTTATCTTTCCGTACACTGCCCCAAAATCTTCACTATGGATGTCATAGTTGACTATAGCATCCTCCAAGCTGAATTGTATCTTTACACGCAGAAATTAAATACTAGTATTCCTTATCAAGTCACGTGAATAAATCAAAAGAGTTAAATCCAAAGTAGTTTCAACTTTATGATTGGTGATCGAAAGTTGATTTTTGAGTGTTAAAAGGAATATTATAATCGATTTCTTAAAAACGGACTGTTACTAAGTAAACATTCGGAGATGAAGTTCCAAATCGATTCGTTGGATGTTTATTTAAGAAAAAAAAAGTGTTCATGCTTCTCTGAAGTTGAACTAAGAAGGTATCGATTTGACATCGAGTGGAGTATCAATCGATTGTGTGGATGCGATGCGTCATAATATTGTTGCTTGCAGTGTAAACATAATATATTTATTCGATTCTTCGTTGTCTTGATTGTAAATGAGCGTTTGTAAGTTTATATTTCTTGTTATTCTAGCATTGGCATTGGAAAGTCTGAATGTATTTTAAGAATTTTCACCTGTAGTACTATAGTTTTTATGATGACTATCTACTTATTTGAAAATTTATGACTTAATTCTGTTACGTGGTCATAATCAATATATGAGTTTCGGATTAAATTTAATTAATATTTTATTAATATTTAAGATCCATAAATCACCATGTTAAGCCCAATATACAAACAAGGCACCATGCGAAAAATCCAACATCCAATAATCCGAACTTGTAAAAATACGACATCGTAAAAGTGAAAATTTATTGTATGCTACTTAATTTTTAATCGTCTCAGGAATGTTTAGTATATTAAAAATTTATTCAAGAGATAATAAGACCACTTGATATTAAAGGTCTCTCTAATTTGGTGGTATGTCCATTAGTAATTATGTATTCCTGATATCGTCCATTGAAACAAGCACAGTGCCCGAATGTTAATAAAATTAAAATGAGTTTCGGTAAAACAACACTCTGTAGGTGGTGCAAGTTTGGAGATGAAAGCGGTTTATTCTAAAAGCAAGATTTCATCATAACAGCCGAAAGACGTTCACTACTGGACATAGGCCTCCTCCAAAGGGGGGTTTGCCATAATCGCCACGCTTGGCAGGCGGGTTGGCGATCGCAGTGTATGGTGTTGCGTTTTACAGAGAACGCTGCTGCCCATTCTCTGGTGAGTCCCTTAGTCGCCTCTTACGACACCCACGGGAAGTGATGGGATGGTATTATTCATTTACAGCACCATACAACTCCAGTCGACACCATACGGCAAAAGCAAAATTTAGCTAAGTCTAATAAACGTATGTAGACATCATTTTAATTACGGAGAACTATATTATATCATCCACATAATCAAAGTATTTTTTTGTAGAAATACTATCTCAATACCTACAAATAAAACGCAATTTCTCTATTAATATCGGTACACTAGACACTCCGTGCAAAAACTCTTCTTACTTAAAACATAACAAAACATAGCCTGATTTTTGAAGTATGTCATGAATATTTTTATAGGGATCTGTAAAAAGCCTGAGCATAGATCGAGGCACTAAAATTCCCAGAAACTAAGTCGGTTCTACCGCTGTAGGTCAGGATCGCTTTCACTCCTCTTTTACGCCCAAAAACGACATAAAAGGCGTTAATACGGTGCCGACGACCGATTACCCTGTTCATTTGAATAAGCCCCCGCAATTGTATTAAATTAAAAAAAATACTGCTTCAAGCAAGAATGCATCGAAGGATGAGCCTAAGATATCAACCAATCGCCAGACAGGAAGAATTAAGAACGGTCCCTGATTGGTCGATGATGTTGGTATTGGATTTCAATCTCATTCAGGTTTATCTTTCACTAATGTAGTTCCCATTAAATCTTTGTCTGTATTTGTCTTAGAGATTTAATGGGACACCTTTGCTTATCATTTTTATAGATGATAATCTGATCATGAATTTTCATTTAGGTTAATTTGAAGGTGGGACGTGTTCGAGTTTCCAATGTTCTGATTTACATCATAATGTTCAAATAAATTATGCCTCTTATGAACGGTAATTTCGATAATGAGCTCATTTGTTATTTGCATTATTTACGTATCAGAGAGATAATTTACTTAATTAGATTGTTGGAAAATGCACCTACACGAATCTGTCCAGAAATAAACGTATGCAACTATGGATAAAAGTGTGAATCGGGTATAAGTCACACTACAAAAGAAATAAAACTTTAAAATCTCTAAGTGCAACCTGTTCTCATATAGTCAACGTTGATAGCATCCAAAGCGGCTTAAGCGTCAATCATGAAATTTGGATTAACCATTAATTCCTTAAGACGAGAAAATTACCCGTGGACGGCACTTAAGCGTTGAGAAATCCATCGTTATACTATAAGCTTGACATGAGCCATAATGTTTAATAATAAAGAAAAAATTAAAACTAGTTTCATCAGAAGCTACATTTTGACCACCAAACAGATTCATTATGCAAAAGAAACGTCGTGGAACACTGTTCCAAAACCTTGGAAAATAGTTCAAAACGATGTTAGTCTAGAATCCTAGAAACTTGTGATTACTTATGCACAGAGTCATCTCTAAACCTATGTGATTGTCCATAGCTGTAAAACAATATCCGGGTAGCTAATACCGGTTGGAGCTCCACTTTTCTTAGGTTTTATTGTGACGGTGCATTGGAAAAAGAAGTACAGGGGTCTAGCTAAAACAATTGATTTCATTTGTGGAATAATAGGAACAATATCTACTCTAAAAATACTTAGGTATGATGATTCAGTTCTAGAAGAGGCCAAAAAATATTAATGTAGAAAAAAATAATAGAGAAGATGGCGAGACGAGCTGGACTCCTACCTGAAGTATTGAACTCAGATTACCCAAGAGAGATAAAAGTGGCAAACAGGAAAAGAGGCCTTTGCCCTACATAATAATAATAATAACAAGAAGAAAAAACTGCAACTATACAAGAAAAATCACACCGACTTAAAAACTGAGACTTATCAAAGGATATTTTCTAAGTTAAACTCGTGAATATTCACATAATCATGCGATGTCGTAAAAATTTATGAAACCGTACGATTGTTATTAGGAATATTAGAACTATCAGGCCATAAAGCCTTTTGATTTTCGTTACCCGCTTTTATTAGTGTTAATCTATTAAAAGACTTCACTGCTCCGAACCCGTTTGATGCACAAATTGGTCTCCTAAGATCGATGGTGCTATGAACTTTATTAGTGTGTGATTTTACGATTGGATTATTCCATAACTTTTAATTTGTGGGTAATTGAAGACTGAGATGGCTCATTCGGGTTTTGTGAAATATGGGTATGTAATATATGAAATTATGTAAGACAAGTTTGATGTTGTTTTAGAGGGTCAAGAGACAGGTTTGTTTTTTTTGCATTGTCCTCACATATAGAATCAACAAGGAGAATGTAACCAAGATTTTACAAAAATCTTGGTTACATTCTCCTTGTTGATACATCACATGATTTAAAAGAGTGTCCGTGGAATTTATTTGCACGTTCTTCTCCATAGAGATAGCGTCATGTTTTTGACTGACCGACCTTGACAATTCAAAAGTGCCTGTAAGTGGTTTATTTGAAATATATGCTTTGGTTGATTGATTGATAGCATTATTTGTAGCCTATCCGTCTTACTGCAGGACAAAGGTTTTCCTTTCATCCTTCCATTCTTCTCGACTTTGGGTAAGTGTGGACCAATCCTGAATATGAATACATTATTATGAGTTGGTAAAGTTTCCTAAGAATAACTCTGATATCTTACTCCATGATCAGTTTAGACTCGCTTAAGCACATCTTATCAAGTATAATTAAACCTTCATACTAAAACCACAAAACGTAAAAATAGTCTTCAAATTTATTATCTTTTTTTTTCTTCCTTCCATCGTAAATTACCAATAGTCCATTTGAATTATAATCGTCTTCTCAAATATAGCTAATTACCCATACAAAGCGGCAACCTTCTTTAATTATGACAGCTTGAAAGCTGGGCGGCCACCTGCCCACTCCACCGTCTAACCTGTTGATGATTCATACTTAACTACAGTACTTAACAAGCCCTAATTTTGAAATCTGTGGGATATTAAAATGACCTTGCCATCATGTTTCCTTGTTCACTTGTTAGAGTCGTGTCAGTGATTTCATAGCATCGCTGTTATCATTGTTTTCATCATATTTGTGTCTGGATTTTTGTCCATCTTTATTCCTAGTATCGTTGACCATTTCAATATGTTCACTTTATCATTTTACAATATCGAGGATATTACTCTTAATTTATAACGCCATTAAAATTAAATAGCTTAGAATATGCAATATTACCCTCCCACATTCACACTTATCTAGACCGTCTCATAATAATAACTGTCACTCTGACTCCACGATTGTAATCTCCCACACAATCAGTGGAACAAATCATATCATCAAACTAGTTATGACTGGTGATGCAACTAGGTATGCAAATTGTCCAGCGTCGGGTCATCGGCCGCCATGTTTGAGCATCGTCGCGCCCTCATTGGTCGGATCTGAATCGATTCGTACTGCGCCCGCGCAGTAAGGTCAATGTCGATACGCCTTTGATCTGCTTCCGATTTTTGATCTAGAATTAATCTCGCGGTTAGCTCTCTGGTTAGCCATTAGTTTTTTTTAGACACTTTTATATTTTTTGCGGATTTTTAGTGACGTCATTTTTTTGCTTTGTCTTATGGTTTTATAGCGCTTAAATTACATTTTGCTAATTGCACAGGGTATTAGTAAACTTAAATATTATACTTTCGAGGAATCAATATATACTTATTGAAAATTCAATTATTAATTTAATGGAAGTAGGCTATCTAAAAGTTTTAAAGACTTGCATTGTTCTCAATGAAAATGTGAAAATCTATAAATCCGTCTAAACAGCGATGGGGCGTCACATTATACCATTATCTTTGATAGCATCTACACGTGAGCTGCCCATGATACGATATGCGCAAGCGTCTCTTAGACGCGAGCTTTTGCTTTCACGTTTTAGGGATCAAGTTGAACTTGAATTTTAGAAATATAACTTAGGTGCTCTATATTCTCAATTACATATATATTGTAGCCAAAAGTGCTCTCAATCAGGAGCGATGGTACATCCAACAATTCCAAGGTTAACTTGAATTGTAGACGCACAGTCGTTAAACTAAAAATAGCAATTCAAAATATTAAAGCACCACTTAACAAGGTAATCAGATGGTAACTGAAACATTCATATTCAAAATCTAGCGTTTGTTTATCATTTCTCATATCGATTAGCATATTTTATATCCTATTCGATGTCTCGAACTCCAGCAAAAAAGGTGTTACTTATACCATAGCGCGAGCGTTACCTGTATAAAAAGTCCCATTTGATTGACCACAGATTCTCACATTGATGTAATTTCTAGGAATTATATAATTTGCATCTTTGTGATGACCTTTTGCTTCTATAGCATGTAGAACTTTATTTTTAGGAATGAATTCACAAATCAATCAAGTTTTTGATTGTTCTGTGTCATCATATCAAACTAGTTTTGATGTAATTTTATACAGGAAAGTTTTACTAAAACGTTTTTGTCTTCATTTGGAAAAAAATCGATCTCCTACAGTGATTCATTTAATTTGAATATAAAATAAGCTAATATTGATCATGAAGCATTGTGCTCATAAAATATTATTGCCGTTTTCAAATCCAATACATTTCATATTAGTACCATTTACTTTTATTTATTTAGAGAAAACGTGGGCGATATGATAATTTTCTTCAACATAGACGCCATCTTAGTCCACACATCTTAAATCACAGCCTGGTTCCCAAGATTTCCTGTAACATAAAAAACTATGCACAATATCAATACCGACGCAGCATCAATAAATTCCATATTACATGTTGAATATATCCATATGTATGTCTCGCCACTATTTCTCGCTTGCATGTTTGAATCTTTAATAAGATCGCATAATAGTTCTATTTCATGCCCTATTTCTATAACCGCTTCATTTATAAGTTTCTCGGGTATCTGGGTTAGTGATAACTGTATGTGTTAATTTATATTTCCTGTATCTAGATTGTTGTTTGCTAATAAGGAGATGGTAGCGGCTAGAAACTTATGTATACTAGGAGCCAAATTAGCTGTAGATTATGATAATGTGATTAGCGTTAAAGCTAGCCTTGCCAAACATAATGTTATCATTTAATTAATTGCCAAGATCATCTTAATTAATTCGACTATAACATCTGCTTAGTTATTTAATACCACATAAATTATTTTCTGTAAAGCTTTAAGCAAATATTCCTTTCAATCTCGCATTCACATAGAATGTTAAGCTTGCGTGGCGAAGTCTTGATTTATTTCAGACGCCTTGAGGTATTAGCTCGTTATTTCACTATTATGTGAACGTAGACTAAATAGAAAAATAGTTCAACTTGGACCAAATAATCTTTAAATACCAATGCATTAATATGACATGATTTACTTATTAAAATAATGTAAAACATTGTCTTACTTTTGCTAGTCTGATCAGTGTTGTACTTATCTGAGTTTATAATTTAACCAATAAAACGATCGAAGACCACAAAGCTGTAGCCAAAATGCATTATCATCATCTGACATTGTATCATTCTCTTCCTTATTCACAGAAGCATCACAAAACCAATCACAAGCTCAAACCACATTTGTAATCGTTTATAAACCAATTTCAGTTCTATCATACCATACATTATTATTACTAACATTGTTTCCAATGTAAAAAGGCAGCAAGAACCGGTGGTTAGGCCAGGTCGGATCGCCCGGGGCGGTGGCGCGAGCCCAATCGAGAACCAAGCCTCGAGGCTTCCCATGCAAGCTAAGCCTCTTTCCCACCAACACGTAAATATACCGCCACGGGATCCTAGGCTGTACCGTTCGAATTTTATCAAGAGCTCTGCGAAATTACTAGCATGAAACAATTTAGGATTTTGGTCTAATTTGCTCAATAGATTCGCTGTTTTTTGCCCCAGACTTTTTGTGCCCCCGTTTTTGCAGCTGCCGCTAAAACTGACGTTGGTTTTAAACTTTTTAGGTCTCCACAATTAATTTCCTATTCAACCATTACATTACCTGTCGCAGTAAACTCAAGTTCGTTAGCTCCCATAATCTTTGCATAGAACTGAATATAATCTCCAATATATTGCTCAAGATTGCACTTTATGTACAAACTATAATCTACTTAAAGTAATGTTTCTAGTTTGAAACTTATCTTGCTTAATAAATGCAGCTTTCGCCCTATGCTTGTTTACGTATAAATGTCTTTATTACTGTACATTATACAATCTGTTTATTCGCTTTCTAAAACAAAATCGCAAACAACATGTCATTCTCACATACATAATAAGATTGCTCAATTATTCAGAGAAGTAATCTGGGTGAATTCAAGAGGCGTTCGTTTTGATCGTTTCAACGTCTAAAGCGTGTCTTTCTGTCACAATAGGGTGACACGCGTTGCCTAATCGTTATTTATTTTAAGAAGTGTTCGTCTATGGTTTAAGTTAGCAGCTTTGGAAGGCAACAATGTTTTGTTATGATTTATTGCGATGTTGCGACAGTAATTCCAAGACTGCCTTCATAAGCCATTCATTGTTTTCAAATCATAGCATTGAAGAATAATACAGTTGTACGTTATACTTATCTGTGATCCGGTCAGTCATTTAGATTTCAATAATGACACCAAGATCTAAACACTGATTGGACAAAAGCGGAACGGCTCAGCCGGCTCTCAGCAGTGGTAGATACCAAATTAGTTATCGCTGTCGTTCTAAACTTGTGTCTGGGAGAACGGCTTCACAATTTGCATATAATGGCTGAGCGGCGCGACCACGACTCAGATTTGGAGCACAGATCTGAGCGTCGTGCGCCTCTCCGCCACTCCATACATCATACCACCAGATTACGATTCAATCCCGGCTTTGCACATCAGTGTCAACATACAGGAGTTGCGCTCCACAAATATTTGCCAATTACACTGCACAATCAGTGGCTCGTTTGCGGGCAGCTCCAAAAATGACACAGTGATGCTAACTCAGAAAAACTTAATAAAAGTTTATTGACTTTAAACCTCATTAAAAATAAAGTTCGCATGACTCACGGCATTCAAACAGTGTTGATGGAAAATATTCAGCAATCCTTATCACGGTTATGTAAGGCTCAAAATCGCTCATATGCTAGTTATGACAGCAGTACTAGTATATGTACTCACGTATTCTTATGGTTTTAACTACCGACTGGTTGGTTATTCGAGTTGTTGCGCCGTTTAGCACGGTGACCCGACCCCGGGCGTGCTCGCCAGTACAATCTCATTGATTCGATATGAGATTAAGCGGCGTCCGTGAATGTTTCCATTTTGAATCCGCGGTGATGCTCGCTTGAACTCGCACCCGGATGTCATGTTCGATTTACATTTCGTTCTCTTGTTGCCGCATTCAATAGCAGTCGTGCTCTCGAGGTATTTACGAGCGAGTACATGATTGACGCTGGTGCGACGTCTGATGTAGACACAATTGTTACGTCCCGAGCACTGATAGATTTGATTCTCACAATAAAAAAGATGGAATTTGATAATCGCAAAAAAGTGTTACAATCGCTGAGGTCGCGTGTTTCCCCGGCTATCAGTATGCGCGTCGCACTCGAGTCCACATGTCTTGTTTACAATCCGGTGTCGCACGTAGCGATCGTGAAGGAACAATTATGTTGCTAAACCATGGACTATTGTATTCGCGGTTTGCGCGACCGTTAGCCGCGACCTTGAGCGTGATACGTTGAACTCTGGCGCTCGACTTGAGGTATTAATCGCTGCGGGTCCAAAAAGAGAAAAACCCTCTCGGAAAGTGAAGTCGCAGAGATACGAGACGGTCGTTACTAAGCGTGCATTCGTTTGGTTCGAGCGCCCGAGGCCAATCATGTCTCGGTATAATAAAGGGTTGCGCGCGTCCTTTCGGCCCGACTTTTAGATTTATGGTCGAGGTAGGCCGCGAGCCGCCGCCGCCGACGCCCGCTCCATACGTTTGTCACACCACTATCACGATCGAATGCTTGCATCCTCTATTGACTTCAGTAATTGCCAACATGTGCTCAATAGCAGCGCAACGAGCACCAATGTAGTCCACAATTAAAATTTCAAGAGAATTGAGCACCATATGATTAATCTTCCTAAATGCAACATGACATGGTCACGCCCATATTAATATTTATGCTGATCGAAGTAGATAGGTATCGTAAATCGAAAGACTTTTGTTTTTATTCGGTGATGCTATCGGTGTTATGAAACAAATATGGTTGATTATTTATTTTCATGTTTTCTTTTGCCTGGAAGCATTATTGGGTGCCCCGATTTGGGTCTGCAGGTTGATTTACATTCTTAAATATTGAAATTCCCTGCAATTATTATGAACATCTGTGTTTTTCCTGCAGCCTTGCAGCTCATTTGCTATTTTATTTATCTGGTTGATATTCTCATCCTTGTTAACAGTTAACACATTACAGGATCCTCATTAAACCTTGCACATCTGTTGGAGATGTTATCTTGGATCTAGCGCCAACTGGAGCTGCCGTTTCAGGCTCGGACGCGATTCTCGCAAGCCGTTAAATGATCCAATTGATCTCGTATCTTGCTTCGTTTATGTTTAACAGCCCTGTGTCTGTTCCTTTGGGTTTCCAATTACATGCTGATTTAATTCTAGAATTAATGGAGATGGATTCATTTGGGTGTTAGTTGCTACTTTATTCTTTTCTTTATCTTCGTAATCAAAACTTCGTACGATGTTTTCATAGCTCCACAGCTTTCGAAGCATCGTGCTTTCAAACGAAGCTTAGGCAATGAAAGAATTCCTGGAAATCTTGAGCTAGTTGGCAAGTTAATAATAAGAAATTGCAAAACCAGCAGCTATAACCAAGCAAGTTTCTTAACAAAAGTGAAGATGTTTGTCAAATTCCAAGAAAAAGATTGAAAGCTACCAAAACATAGGTTGATAAAAAATATGAATCTCATAATAATCACAAATATCCAAAACAATTTTTGCATAACCAAGATAAGCTTCCCATTTAAGCTCAAAAGATTTCAAGACCAGTTGAGCTTAAATGGCCAGCAATACATTATCAGTGATTAAGTTAGTTAATTGGATGCGTCCAGCAGATTAATAACTAGACCTTAATGGCAATTAGCATAGATTATAGAATTCTATGGCTACTGTAATAGCTTGAGAAGTACTGACATGAACATAGGTTCCATTCACTGGGGACAATTTAATTTGCTTTTACTTTATTTAATGTTGTCCTGCTTTAAAATGCCTGTTATTTACATTCTGCGTCAAATGAACGAACTATTGGTTTTTGTGTCGTTTAGTCTTAATCCTTTCCTATTTCAATCTTTATCTTTGCCTGTGCTTAGTGTTTCTCATTTAACACAGCTTTAAATTCCTTTAACAGTGGTGAAATAGCATTACCGACTTCTTTATCAAAAACCCTGCTTTGTTAGTTGTTAAATATCTCTACGCTCTGCTTCCATTACATCACATTACCCTAAATCTATGCACTACTCTTCAACATTACATAACCCACCTTGCATGCAACAGTCATATGTAAATCTGACAGCACATGAAACCTTAAACTTCAATCATCTTGACATTACTTGCATAACAAGCGACCATGACAGAACTGCATCGAGGCAAAATTTCCGCCCGATCTCTCACGGAGAGACGCGTCTGCGCACGGGGAAAGAAGGAAGGGAGAGGGGTATTGCACGTGTGTGTAGTAACATGATCCCAGTGTATAGATAATTCCGTATTGTCGGGTACAAAGTGAAGCGAGGGGATGATGAATAGATGCAGGGTATAATGGTAATTTTTATTTTTAATTTGTGAAGGTGTTTTTATTGGGGTTGGAGAGGGAGATGGTCATCAATTGGCAGACATGATAAAGTAAAACAATAATCATGTTTCTGTTTTGGGACCAGAAAATAGGTGGGTGTTTCATCTCTGCGCATGTTTTTGTTTGATGACAAGAAAATACAAGTAGGATATTCTTTCACCATCCCAATTTTCTCATCAACAATCCAACCAATGATTGGCCCACCATTACAAGGTGCATTAAACTAAATAACCTCCGATTTGTAGTTCATAAAGCACAATGCTATCACCTTGACGATGACGTCGACGGTATCAGCAGACGTGTGCTCAATGGGTTCGACGGATGTTGTTCTGCGGGTGCCCAGAGATCAAGCGACAGATGTGTTACCTTTTTGTTAGCATCTGTGAGGTCAGGGATACAAAAAAGGGGTTCGTTGATAAAATTGGCAGTTGCGACTGTTTGTATATCGGGGTTAAGTTCTCCAACTGCTCATTTCAATTCAATGTCATTAGCAGTTGCTTATGCTTCGATGAGGTTACGTGAAACGTCTTTATTATAAGTAAATGATTTTAAAGCAACATGTAACCTATCATTAAGTTATTCAATAGACCATTAACGAGCCATGTCATCACTATTTTATGATATTCCTTTTATACATTTTAAAACAAGTTGCCAATTTTGTATTTATGGTAACGTACAAAAATAACTTGGAAAAAAATATTCTCCACAAAGTTGCCTACAATTATAAATTTTACGAGCAATTTATGGCGAACATTATCAAATTTTAATTAAAACTATAGACCAAGGTATTTGAACAGAGGTGTCCAGCCCATCAGATGTATAGGAACTTCAGTAACATCTGCAATTTAGCCGGCGACCTTGCTCCGAACTGGTTTCACGTTTACCGTTGATTGATGAGTTGAATATTCGTGGTATATCTACACATTTTTCTTTAAAAGAATTTTGGAATATCAAATGAGATTTTTATGACCAAGTTATATTAGAATCAGACAAGATTTATTGTTGTGTTTCGCGTTAATTACTATGTTTGAGTGGTTTAGCATGTTTATAGCAAACATCATCATCATACCATGTATTATTACTAGCCATCGTAAAATCCATATCTTCGTCATCATCAACCTAGCCTTTTTCCAACATGTTCGAGTTGACTTTCAGTATTACCTTGGCAAGACTAGTTGTTACACTTCCGGGTTTCAGACTACCCGTACTGTCTATCAAAGATAATATACAAATCACAGCCTTAGCTTGAAGTGCTTTTAAAAAAAATCTATACTGAAAACCATAAATTGGTTCCCATTTGCAAAGACAGTTCCAAGTTCGACCGTCCAGCTGAATATATTCACATTATAATCTTACTCTATGAAAGTTGGGAGCGCAAGCTGCGCGCGCCTCACACACACTAGCGCGTGTTGCGCGTGCGCATGTATGCGTGCGCGTGGGAACGGGCGCGACGGACGCGTGCGCGGATTGTGACATGCGACTATTGTGAATTATTTAAACAAATCAACATTTTTCTAGCTTTACGTTACGACTTGGCTTGTTTTAGCTATCGTTGTAAAGGAATTATTTTCTGTTCTATTTTTGGTTTGTTGTAAATGTTGTTTGTAATCTGTCAAGTGTCCAGTTCGGTGACGCTATGTTTCTTCCGTTCATTGGCACTTTCCAATCTGATCTGTTGCGTTGAAATTATAAGGGAGAAATTAGACACTTGTTCAATTTTGGCAATTTGTTGCAAGCTGCCAATTGCTCATTTAAGCAATCTTGCGCTTTCTCTAGTTGTAGTTGTTCTTTTTCCATCTATGTTTTAATCAAGCATTCAAATATTTCCTCAGATAGAATCGTTCCAAAATCTTGAATCTTCAAACCGTTTGATCTTATGTTTGCATTCCATATAAGTAATAGTAGAACATGACTTAGCTAACCGTATCTTAACCCAGCTCCCAAACCTTGTATTATATAACCTCTATTTGTCTATCGCCATCTAAATGATTCGATGTAAAGATTAGAATATGACTTGCACGATTCGACTGATTATTTTATGATGAAGATACTGTTTGTAACCTGTTATGGTATGAGTATCTTAGACTATATTGTGTTTATTAATACTTTTGAAACTGTCCATGATATGGACTTGCCAGTATCTGAGATGGTGAAACTTTTACAATATTTAAGTAATCCTAATGTATTCTAATACTGATCTAGAAAATCGAATATATCTACTGCATACCTGCTCTGTTTAATAACATGAATATATGTAATCAGCAAAGCAGACATGCAGGTTGTTTGATATGGATTTGCATTCACTTAGTTTCTTGTTTTTACTCCTTTTATACTACGTATTATTCATAGAACATTCTTAACTAATAGTTTGTATACCTATTCACATTTGTTCTCAGGAGTATTATTTTTTCAAACCAAATTTTAACATTTCAATAATTGGTCAATTAATGCATCACCATTTATATGGTTTGTATCGAGACCTGAATCTTTTAAAAGATTTGGTTTAAAATCATTTTCGACATCACACTAGGACGAACCATTTGCAGTCATTACCATTTGCCAAATGTTTGTAGTCACGATTTCGCAACTACCTCGAATTTCGGTATTATTACATTGGCCAATCTTTATATGCAGAATGATTGCAAAATGTGCGCCAAAGCCAACTTTTTTAAACAATTGACTAAATCAGATTTTGAAAAACCTTTGAGTTTTTCATAAAATAGACCAAAAAGGGAATCAAATGTCAAATCATTCTTAAAGAGCTTTCCAGCATATCATTGTACTCCTTCAATTATTAAGGATCTAGAATTATTATCAAGACTTAGATTTGCACATATCCCATTCTAAAATCCAAGAAAATAAAGAATTTACCATCAATACCTCCATAAAATCTTCAATAAATATAGAAAATAACATTTGATTCTTGTAGCTATACCTGTCAGGTACTTAAAAACCAAAATCGCGGTCATTATCTATCCTCACTTAAGGTACAGCCAACCGAACATCATTAGAAACAATTTCACATTGACAGTGTCTTTATGTCGCTGTAGTAAGAGTGGTTTTCGTAGTACAGTGTTATCCTTACCTGTGGTACGAAGTACAGAACTCATTGTGAGATGGCGTATTGTCCTGAATGCGCGAGAGCATAGACCCTGTGTATTATTTGTTCGCGTTCCGTTCTGCGTTTAATGTCCTCGGTAAATTGACTTTTGTTAGTGTCATTATATTTTATACATTTGTTAGTTAGTTGTTTGTTGTTATCAGCAGTGTTCTGTCATATTTCATTAATGGTTTTTAATATATGCCAAAAATTTTGCTTTCTTATTTTTATCGACCTTAACTTTTCAAGTACTGCAGGTTTGCAGCTTAGCTTTTGTAAAACTTCGGGTTTCTTTTGACTTTATCTACTATCTATAAGTTAGCTACCACCGTAATTGCAACAATAAAGTACCTATCACAACAATCTTGCTTATTAAGAAACAGCGACTCATCTCATTTAGCGGCAGCCCCACTATAAATCTTGTGGTCTTTCTATAGAAAAACTTGAAGAATTCGAGTGCACGGAGGTTACCTATTACGAGAAGGTGCGGGTGTCCCGCTCCCCTCCCTCGCTACCGTGACCACGCCCCTCGGCAAATTGCGTCCGTCGCTGCGCTTGCGCCTCGCGTTCGCCCAATCACGTCCTGACATAGATCTGAATTTAAGCGATCTAAATGCTTGAACGGTGTCTGAGGTTATGTTAGTACCTTCGAAGGTGGTCAAAAAAGGTAGATTGGCGGTTGAGGATTTGTGAAGATGGTTGAAGTGCGAAGACAGATCTGTAACAATAAGCTGTTGATTGAAAGCTTTCTCGTATAACATTGTCGTTTGGCATGTGAGACATTGACAAGTTATATATTTTTTGTGTGGCATAATTCTGTAGGTCTTCTTGAGTCTTGAGTCATTGACCCATTCCAGCAAAAAACGAATCCTAAAGTCATTAATCATTCCAGTTTTGAAATTATGTTCGTCACTAACTATATCCGAACATCACAAAAATAAACCATATCAAATAAGATTTCGCACGAAAGTTGCGACAGGACACTATTTATTACTACAATGTGCTACTATCAGGCCTCCTATCTGTTTTAAATCCTAGGACATAAAGTTGCTGTAAAGGGGTTCAAAAACCTTTAGCTTATTACGTCAATTACTGAGGTCGTGTGGGCTCTTATCGACCAGTGTCTGCGGCCACTATCGGGAAGATTTACACGGAGAGGGAAGTCCTCCGGAGTCCGAGATACAATCCTGCGCCTTTGTGTTCGTATCTCTAATTGTTGTTACGCTAATTAAGGGTCTAGCCGGATCTACTGCAGATTCTTCTACATTGTCTTTTGCGAAAGGAATTTCTTGTAAAATGGTTAAGGGATTATTTTGATAAAATTCAGTAGAGATTGTACTGACTTTCAATTTGTTAACTTGAAAAAGTTGAAACGTAAAATTCTTTTTAAAGTATAAGGACTAACAACCATAAATGATCTTTTTATTTCCTTTATTGAAAATATTATAATAGATAGTAATTAGTACATGGGAGAAAAGCAAGAAGATTATGATGATGATAATGACGAATTAGAGCAAAGTTTAAAACTTCCACAAACGAGTAGTTACGGAAGTTAGAGAAACCGTTTACAAACCTTTTAATACAGTAACGTAATCAACACAACACCCAGTACCAGAATGAGCATTGCTAATCTAATTTAACACATAAAAACCTCACCATAACAGATCTTTCTGGGAATCGGAGAAATCTGATAGCCGTACGTTAGCAGCATTTTTACACATGTTTAAACAACACGTGTCGGTCTGTATGTCACATGTGAGCATGTGAGAATGAGGTCCACGAGTATTTTTATGGTCAACAGTAAACATATAAGTAGGCTAAAATTATGATTTTGGAGCAATGAGGTGCTTGACGTGAGTAGCACCTATTCTTGATTTCAAAAATACAATTATAAGGTCCTTTATTACAATTTTCAAATCGAAATTGAGGGTCTTACTTCTACACTAATATTATAAAGAAGAAAGATTTGTTTGAATTGAATAGGCTCCGATACTACTGGACCGATTTGAAAAATTCTTTTAGCATTGGATAGCTACATTATCAGGGAGTAACAAAGGCTATATATAATCCCCGTACTCCCACGGGAACGGGAACTACGCGGGTGAAACCGCGTGACGTCCACTAGTCTTATATATAATAAGAAAGGAACCTAGAGTAACCATTTATCCTTCCTTAAACCACAAAAGTCTAAGTCTACAGCTTAAACTAGCCTTAAAATCCATTCACAAAACAAATAAGACATTGTAACCACAATTTGCATACAAAGCCAGGAGAAAAGAGAAGTATTTATTGAACAAGCGAAATGTAATGTTTTAGTTGCGCGCGCAGCCGATGAGCTATGGCGCTGCGCTGGCGCATGCTACCGTGCGTTTTATGCTCTCGCCATATTTATTTTGCTTATTTTCAACGAACAGTTTATATGGGCTATGGGGACTGTTAATTTGGTATGATGGAACTGCTGTGTTTTGGATGTCGGTCTTCAATAAAAGGTATTTCTTGTAACTTATAAGTCGTAATCGTAAAAAATATTCAGTTGTCGGTTTGTTTTCGTTTTGTTCCGCTCGCAATTAAATAATAAAGATACATGCATGAAAACATTTAAAATACTGAAACCTGATTGCAAAAATAATAACAGTGCAATCTTAAATTTTGTAGAGTTGATGTTTTTCACCGAAAAAATATTAACGAAACATACTTAATCCAAATGCACCTTCCATAATATTTAACACCAATTAACATAATTCCCACAAAAATCCCATTAAAACGGTTGAACACCATGAGTCCGTTGCACTTCTTATCCGCCCTTTACGGGTCGCATAACTGGGCATGTCCATAGATGCGCAGACGCTCCTAATGATGACAGGAACTGAACTGGTTCGGCTGCTACATGTTCTCTCAGGAAAAAAGTGGGGAATCTTGTAGAAAAACACTTATTCTGGCCTGACCAGCTTGTTACCGTTATAGTTACAAATTGGTATGAAGTGATTAGTGGTAGGTGATGTGGGATCGACGCTTGCCTTATGTAGTTAGAAGTACAGCGTTAATAGGACCTCTGTTAGTTGGATTTTACATTATGTGTCAGCATGCAGTCGTAAACTGAAGTTTGTTTATAGCCAAGAAAATAATAATTGCACTGGCTTAGAGCTTTTCTCAGAACTGAGCTTTATATTTGTTTAATTCGTATCCTCTTTGATAGTTATCGCTGTATTTATCGACGACACTCAAAAAACAAGACATCAAAAAATCTCAATCGAAAGATCCGCCGATACTAAAATCTTAATCTCAAACCAGAAATAACATTCACATTTTGACGACACTTCTGCGCTAAACGATTTAACGTCAAGATACACCCTATGCGCGTGCGCCGAAGCACACGCAGGCCGTCAGCGCGCATCAGATAACTACGACATGCGAAGCTATGCGCGCTTCCACGAAACGAACCCAACGGAATATTTGTCGTCTGTGCGCGTTTAATCATATTATACATGCATTCATACGTGCTCATGCTAATTATGATGTACCAAGTGTAGTGGTACTGTTACATTTGGTACACACACTTTTGGAAATATAATTATTTTTGGAACAGATCTTACGTGACGATTATTGAAATATTTTAATGCAACAGCATGTTGGTGCAGCCAGAAATAAACCTATAAGATATTATTCATATAAGAAGGCCACTAAAATTATGAGCTGGTAGATAAGAATTTGCGAGTTTCTAGTGATTTTTCCAACTGAAAGACAAAAGTGATTGCCATATCCATTTGTCCAACCTATACTTTCTCTTACTTATCATTAAACCCTAGCTTCACCAAATCATTAACATAATTCTAACTTACAAAAGGACCACTTTTTCCGTTGACTTTGTTACATAAAATGGTGCAACCCTTTTAAAGTTCACTAAGCTCAGCGTATCGTATAACATAGAGCAAGCACGCAACTATTTATTTATTGCGGGCACTGGCTGCGACACGGGATCTCCTGTCGCCAGCTATAAATTATGGTCGCACAACCAACCTTGGTCTTGTGCGCTTTCCAACTAGCCGTGTGCTTTGACACAAATGTTGTCCTGCGATCTTTGGTGTACAAGGATCAATTTATTAGAAAGTGAATTAGTAGCGGAAAAGACACGCAGTTGGTGGTTAAAATGGCTGAAGTATTAGGTGACTGAGATAGTGATACTGATGACTAGCTGCAACTACGTCACCAAAAAAAGATTACAAAAATAGATGTACAATTTTAAAGAAGCTTTGAATTGAAAAGTGTTCAGTCGGCGGTGACATGAAGGACCAGTTATCATAACAAATCATAAAATACGGCAAACGAAATTTACACATAAAAACTCAATGTTACCGTGTCGGCACATCGGTTGCTCTTTTTCACCCACCTCTATAATTAGATCAGCGATAATAATAATTTATTGTTCGCCCTATAATGAAGATTTAGCTCCTAGTCTTGTTAGCTGAACAAAAGCCCTATTTTCAAGACAGGTTATCATTTTTAGAGATAATCTCTGGTGCGGTGGCCATCGTCATCTTGCAGTCTTATTGTTTCGCTGATGTCGTAATTAAGCTTGGTGAGAAGCTTCCCCGGGGTTCGTGATACAATTTCTGTTTATCTTCAAGACATTTTTATAACCTAGCCGGTAATAAGAGGTTTCTTGGCAGATGAGCATAATGAAGTTTTTAAATGACCCTCGAGATTATCTTTTACAATTTTTGATACCACACTGTTTTATTAAAAAAATACCTGGAATTTAGATTTTGATCTTAATATCTGTTTTTTTTTGTCAGAATTTTACCTGCTACACAAAAGTTTTAGTAAGTTAGCGAGGTAAAATATTTCGAAACATCTCGGCGTTTGCAATGCCGTCATCGAGGTAGTAGGTCCAGTGTATGCACCCTCTGGCGAGGTCACTGCGTGGGTAGCCAACAGGCTTGTCCTCCCACGCCAGCAAGCCAGCACATACAGGCTCACAGGCTCACCTCAGCTTCACTACACCAACCTAACGAAATCACGATAAAGCCATTTGTATTTGGTGGAATCCATTGTTTAGATCCAAAACATTTTGCTGAAGTTAAAGTGAATCCTTGGAGTGTTTTGTATATTACAATGTAGCTAGTTCTGTGAATATTCTGGAAAATATGTTTTAGGCTAACATTATAGTGCTTAAGTTTCGAAAGTATCAGCAGGTTTTATCTTCACAGACTCCACTTTCTCATATGTCAGAGCTTGTTGAGTTAGAAGTAATAAATTAATATTCATAATTATTAGAAAATAAATAACGTTACATCTTTACTCATTTTATGAGGTTTACGGTCCATAAATTTTGAGGTTATAATTGTTACAAATAATATAAACAATATTAAATACACAAACCATTTAAAATGAATGTATAATCAAACAGCCAATATGGGTTTATGATGTTCAATTTGTGTAAAATGCCTATGGATGCTTGGCTACAGTTTATTTTCCCACAACACCTAAAGTGTCGGGATTGGAACGTTCCAATAAATGAGATTTACTTCGTTTAGTTAAGAAAATTAACATACACGTGGGTGGGTACACTTAGATCGGGACTGCTATCGGTAATATAAACTAATATAATAAAAGTGCGGTGGGTGTTACATCCTGATCTTTCTTCAATCACATTATTTATTTATAGATTTTCTTCATTGAAGATGAATGCAGTTCTATTTGTGCAACTGAAATCATCTGTTTGTAAATCAACATGGGTCTCATATTTTATCTTCAGCATATTTCGAAAACAGTGTATCCCGTAAAAAACTGCACTTCCAGAGTTTTAAGACGTGCATAAATCAATGGCAGTGACAATGATTTACTTTATATGCGTACATTCTGTTCGGTTATCATGTCATTGTAATTTATCGTGAGATTATGATAATATGGCCTTTTTACTGCTAAGAGAAGATTTTCTCAGTTACGTGGGCGTTCTTCGACCGTTTTATCTCTGAACACATTGGGTGCACCACCAATTGTGTCAAGAATGTCTATATCAATAATGTTTTTGACCGTTGCTTTGTTATTTACTGTCAGTAATGTATTTCTATTTCGAAAATAGAAAAGCTCTCTTTTTCTTCTATCTATAAGAACTGTATTTATGGTACACTTTTGTTTGTGTATTTACTTTTATCTAAACCAGTTGTCACTATGGCGTTTACAAAATCATCTTAGAAAGTTCAAAAAAGCACTTGTGTCAAATTGATCAGCTTACTGATTGTCAGGTACTCGTAGACGGTGTTACAAAAGAAAAACATAGAAACCACCTATAAGATGCAGTTTCTGCAAGGTGTAAAAGATAACTGAGGGAAATTGATTACTTAATGGTGTTCTTAGACGATGAGGCTGCGATCCACGATTACCAACATTATGGCAATCTGCAAAAACACCATCATTATACATCCTTGTGTTTGTTTTTGGTTTGATGGTTATCTTTCTCTTTCAATACAAGTCTGTCTTGTTACTGACTTTTTGTTGGCGATTGCTTCTATTAAATTTTCTAGGATTACTCAATAGTTATCTGGGATATTTGTTCTACGTTCATAATTAATTATTATCCACCTCCAGCCTCCATATTTTATCATCTTTAATATAAAATGTAGTTTGACATATACAAAAAAAATATATTCATAATTTTAGCCACATTTCCAATTTAAAATTGAAACTCAAAAACGCACCATAGCGATACAAAGGCGAGGGCTGCGCGTGCGCACGTCACGTGGTCGTGTTTGCGACGTATCTGCGTTATTTATTGCCGACGTCCGGCCCGGGCTGCACGACTGCACACCTACGTACCAGCACCGCGAGTATGTTAAGCCTTATAATGTAAGGAATATGTTATACGGTTTATCTCTGAAGGCTTTGATATTTTTTTGGATGTCGATTTTTGAATATTTATAAAAAAAACAATGACCACTTTGGACGTGAAATATGTCCAGTAATTCGTGGAAATAGTTTCTGCCTAGTTAGGGAAACAACCGCAAACGGCAACTTGGCAGGCTCAGATAATGGTATCGGGAGGAGCTAGTTTTAATATCAAAGGTTTGCCTTTACAACTGAATCTAGCTCATACTGCCGTATCTCTCTCTGGACCTGCCACGCTATTTGCTGCTATGTGTCATTCTAATGATATTACAGGATAATGCATACAGCATCACTGACTGGAAGAAGCGTAAAGAGAGGATGGTTTGCTCTGAAAGGAATTTAGGCAAATAAAAAAAAAAACAGAAATCATTGTCAGTGTCACCATTATGCAAAATGAAATCGAATTAAAAATGAATTTGTGCAAAATTATTCATTTATTAATAAGATCGCAAAACAAAATATCAGGGTTTTGTTTACATACTCGTATTCCAAATAGAATATTAACGTGATTCGTATTCAGTATGCAACTCGATACGACGTCAATATTTATCATAATTAATTTAATCACAGCTTGAACCTGCCACACGGAAGCTTTATCATTAAGTTCATTAAAACAAAACCTTATCTCTTATACAACATTTTACATGCACAAATTAATAAGAACACAATATCTATAGATAAAATGAAGACTGAACTTATAAATGACAACCATCTGATAGAAAAGGACGAGCTCAAAGATCCAATGTGTATCATGAAGACCTCCAACGGAGGCACAGTAATAAATACTAGCACTTAAAATAAAGTAGCTTATACATAAACCTTTACATATGTCCTGTGGCTCAGATGTGAAGCCAAAAAGTAAAATAACCCTTCAAGAAAAGACTACAGCTCTATGAATCAGGACAGTCGTACAATGGGCTGACGGTATACACTTCGTACATTTAGAAGCCAATGGATTCAAAAGAGTGTAAAATTACAAGCCCAAGTTACAGGTTACTGACAGTGGCGGTCTTTAAATACCTTATTATTCACTTAGGAGAAAAGTGGATGTTCCGATTCGTGAGTAACAAGCTCCTTATGAAAATCTGACTTCTTTTCGTTTGTGTTTTTGAGTAACAATACTTTTAGTACAGAATATCACGTCCTCAGCTATAAATAAAAATAAAAAAAAAATGTTTATTCTCAGACAACAAAGATCCATTGTGTTAGTAATAAAAAAATAACCAACAATGTGACCAGTTTTGAATTAGGAATATCAAAACAATCCGACATATTTCGACCAAAGAATTTTTGAATTTCGACCAGCGGATTTTAAAAAAGGGCACTTTAGCAGAATCAGAAAGCACATCACGCTACCCGTCACTGTCAAATTTTCCCAACCAATCTTGAACCTAATGCGTTAGCGATAACGATGAAAATTAAATTTGACAGATTGTTGTATGATTAATATTATGATTCTAATATGATTCTTCTAAAGTGGTCTTTTAGCCCCCCAATTAGTAGCTAGTAGCAGTTCTAGGACTGTCAGTTCCTAGCATCTATTTGAATGACAGTTCTCTACATGCTCAGTTCATCTTAACTTTCAGAGTCGGATGTTTTCAAAATAGACTGGCGGTATCTCTCTCACGTTCGTCTTTTGTTTTCCACTTAACTAACCTTCCATTCTTTTGTTTCAGTTGTACATCAAGATACGCGGGCGAGTTCTGTCAGCACCTGAATCCATGTCACAGCGAGTCCAGTCCTCGATGCCAGAACGGAGGCTCATGCCGGGTCAGGCCAGGAGTTAGCGGAGGTCCGCCTTCCTTCGCTTGTGACTGTCCTCTGGGCTTCAGTGCGTCTCTATGCGAGATCCGGATACCGGCTGCATGTGATTCTGCACCTTGTTTGAATGGAGCTACGTGTCGTTTGACATCACTAGACACGTATGAATGTGATTGTCCACCGGGTTATACAGGTGAGTTCCAATTTAATTGATATTCTTAATTTTTATAGGTGAGAAATGACTTAATTCATTCTTCGTTGGTAATGTTGTGGCGATTTGCAGTCTCAGTTTATGGATACTAACTACAATCGTTTCGTTAGGAAAGAAATGTATAAAAGTTGATTAAGGAGATAACTCCTCCCGTGTCAGAGTGATTGTTTATTCAATTAAAAAGTGTTATCTCGCGGCTTATAACTGTTGGCTTCATTAAATTTCGCTCAAGTATCTGAATTTCAATTAACACTGAACGTGTTTATAATCGGTGTTCGTAACAAGAGAGTGCCATTTCATATTTAAATTTGATTGCTTCGCTTCATCTTCAATCTTCTTCAACCGCTTTTCTTCTCGATTCACACATCTGTGCAATCACTCAGTTCATAATTTTTGTCAGAAATAGCTTAGATTTCATTATCAAGATAATTGTTTGTCCATCTGTCTGTAACTTATATCCTATATGCGTAATTGTTAACGCATTTTGATGACTAATAAACAGGTGTCTGTGATTCAAGATATGAATTATGGTTTAGTCTGTGAGACCGTTTATAGTGCATATCCTACACCATTTATGGCTTTTGTTATGACCGCAACGGTTAGCGGTATTTATTCACATTTGTTATTAGCGACGTAATGTTTAAGAATAAAAGCAGAATTGACATTAATTGAATGATCAAAGGATATGATGTTCGATTGAAGAAAAGCGATTCTGGAGATAAAATCATTAAAAATAACGGTTTAATCCTGCAGGATGACCAGTTAAGAAAAAAATAATCACACTCCAAATTTGAATATGATACGTCAATAGAATCCAATAACGAACAAACAGACAACACACCAAAATTAAATTCCGTAAATCTTAAATCACCATCAAAATATGGAAAGATTTAATATACTTGGATACGTAAACGGTATCAATAAAAGTCAATATAAATCCGTCAGCTAAAACGATGAAGATTTTTATATTACGGTTGGTATAAAATAAATTACGAATATAAAAGACGAACAACTAAAAGCGAAATTCGATCAATCAGTGCCTCGAGCGAAACTTGTTTTAGAATAATGTTATCAAAATGATATAGTGAACTATTAATGTTGTAAGCAGAGGAAGGAGTAACTGGTAAATTTTGGAAAGTTGTTACCGCCGTTTCCTTTCAAATACTCTATACTAATTATGGACTGCTAAATCTTATTTTGTTCTTCATAAAGTCTATAGTTTAATATTATTTGAAGTCTTTGTGTCATTTTGAATGCAGTAGGCGAGCTGGTTTCAGCTTTGTCTTTAACAGTTCTTACTTCTTGATCTATAGGGAACGTGCTGAAACTATAGGTGACAGAAGCGTCAATTTCAAGTATATTTTATACTTATTAGTTTCGAATTTGCGACATTAGATGGCACAGGTCTACTTTATGCACGTTCCTCTAAACGGAGCGTGCAGGAACTATAGATGGCAGCACAGAAGCGTCATTGTCAAATATTCTAAATGTTAAAGTTTTGAATATACAACACTAGACTACCTTTCCTCTCAGCTATGATAGTTATATATATATATATATGTGTATATATTTATTTGTTTTATAATATAGTATTCGGTATAGGTATATATTTTATTTTTATTTGATACTTTAATTTTAAGACTTTACATACGCTTCTGTTGTTGTTACAAACTATTGTCTACATTTCTTTTTCATTTCTCCTGTCGCAGGTCTGCTGGAAGAAATTTCATTAGAAATAAGCAGTTCCTTTGTACTCATATTAATAATGTTAATTTTTACTGTTTTTTCTGTGTGTACATAAATAAACTAGATGCCATAGTCAACGCCGAGCACGTTCCCTATAGTGTGAGGAGTTGGTTTTATTTTGTGAAATCCTGATGTAGATGATTCAAGTCTAACTTTTGACAAGTGGTCAAAACTTCATTCAGTCTCACCAGTTCTCATCCAGACTTAGGTCGCCGTCTTTCTTCGATGAATCGTGAGGCAGAATTGATTCAACAAATTAGTTTCGCTTATGTCCAAGAACAATGATACATTTCTTTGTTATTCTGGCATTTATGAAATCTGTCTTTATAACTTTTGTACAAGATTCCGCCATTTATTCTTTAGTACTTTAACTGCATATTTTATATCCTTTTAAGGATTATCTCCGAGTATTAAGTACTGACATATCTTAGCTATTTTTTTATTTGTAGCATTGCCGTCACAGTATCATAAAGTTGATGGCTATAAAAATATCGTAAATTGTTACATGATGTCATGGTTAAAGTTGAAATGCCGTTTATTTTTAATTTGTCTGGCAATATTTTAGTTACAACAGTCTTTCATTAAGTTATTGTAGATATGTATATTTTTACTTTAATTACAGGTTTTTTTAAGAAGGGACTTTATTGCTTTTGATTATACAGGACTTTCAGAGATTGTTTGTTAAATACCGTGGTGGTCTATTATTTTGTTCTTTGTATTTTTTCTATAAGGCAAAAGCAGTTGCTACTGATAAATGCGGGCTGCTGATAGTATGTTATTAGAGATTTGTTGTAACTACGATATCATAGGACGCTATTAAATAAAATTGGTCCAAGGCAAATAAGATCACTTTAGCATATAAAGCCGAACCATAATCTCCATTTAATTTTGCCGTTATTATTAATTTGATCTGTGCAAATATTTACTGTAGATTGCGAACATTTTATGACTATGTCGTAAATAGATGAACATGTAAAACTCGTAAACATTTCAGTTTAAAGGTGCAGTGTGGTCTTTAGATTCATGTTCATATTGAGATTGAAAATTATGATTATGAAGTTATTGTTTAAACGGGCCCTTAAACTAATTATAACCTTCTTTATGAATCGTTTACCTATTGCGCTGTTTTTAAAAGTGGTTTTGGAAATATGTACATGCTTTTTTTCGGACTCGAAAATGAGCTTGGATAATAGAATAGAATACTCTTTATTGTATAAGTACACCATATAAGTTACAGAAAAGATAGATGAAGGAAACATTACATAAAGTGACACAATGGGCGGCTTTATCGTTAAAAGCGATCTTTTCAAGACAATCTTTGGATGAATATTTAAGAGATTGCAGCTTTCTCAGAAGCTTCTAGGTAGATGTAAAATATTTTAATTTATACCATCTAGGTCTGTGTTTAAAAGCTAAAGCTACAAAAAACTTCGTAACTAACGTCACACGCACCTAAATCAGTAGTCAGACAGGGGCCAGTCGTCTCCATAAGAAGGGAATTTGAGCAAAAAATCCTCCTATATGCCTGCGCAGCGGCCATCTAAGGCAAGCAATTACGGACCGCACTGAAGTTTAGTACCTTAATATTTTTGTATAAGTGGGGCTAGTGATTTATAATATGCTAGAAGCTAGAGTAGACACCAGATAAATGTGCAATAACGGTCAATGACCCACATATATTTATTGACTTTCTTAATATCAAAAACAGAAATAAAGACATAAAGCTTCTCTAAATCGACTTCTGTAGTGATCCTTTACGTTCTCTAGTAATGAAAAACGTTTCATAATTTGTTGTCCGGGTATCTACGAAGGGATTTTAGGGAAAGGTGAATGTACTTTTTGCAAGTGTATCTGGCGCCTACCATAGGTAATGCATTAGTTATTTAGGACCAATTTCCTGTCTAAGTTGGGAAAAAATTGAATTACTTTTTTGTGGCTGAGACTGAATCGAGAAGTGGATGATTTTAGTCATTACTTAGGTAGGTGCCTACTTTTTTGCTGTACATAGGTGTCTTTTAGTTAAGCACTAAAAAAGTGTGAATCTTGGCCGGAATTCGCGCTCACGATTTTCAGACGCCAACGGATTTAGAGGTGAATCACAGCAAAAAAAAAAATAGTAGAAAAAGTAAATTATAAATAATGAAATACCCGGTGTTGCATGTCTGCGACGGCCAATTACTGTCAGTAGCACGTCTACCTACATTTGAGGAAACCGCCATCGCGCCAAGTCTAATCGAAAACAATTTTCAATTAAACGAATACAACTTTTAATAGATTACACGGAAAATTACATATTAAGTGTTTGTATCACACGGGAGTCGGAGAAAGCATAGAATGATAGAAAGTCCGTAATTTGTCATTTCCTGAATAATGCTAGGTTTGTCGAATAAAGTCTGTCGATGTATTGTATTATCGATAAATTTTGTTCAATGCTATCGATATATTTGGGCATTATATCATAATAACGAATACTAAGAACTTATCGAGAACTTTATTTTGAAACCTATTGAAGAAAATCATCATAGCTTTAAAGGTAAAAAATACAGGATCCAGCAAATATCGAAATGCAAAATTATATCGATTTTTTGTTTTAATTTATCGAAACCAACATCATCAAATACAAATATTCAAATAGACCACTTATAGGCACTTTTCAATTGTCAAGTTCTGTCAGTCGAATAGATGAAACTAATTCTGCCGCGCTAGCGACAAGAGCAGCAAGTTGTTCTGTAGCAAAACACACTCACCGACCCTATCTCCAGCGCGGCAGTTGCACGTTCCAAAGAGATCCTATGGAGAAGAACGTTATCATCATCATCCTGGTATTTTCCCAACAATATTGGGGTCCAGTCAAGCCGGATTCAGCTGCATATCGAAACCAATGATTGAATTGATTGATTAATTGAGTCCCAATATCAATCCTCGATGAAACAGTTGCACACCTCCTACTAGACTGCCCCATAACCGCGAAGGCGCGGTACAAAGCAGAGCACCAGCTGGATGAGGAACTTGTAGTTGGAAATCTACCAAGTTTAATGATGGGCCGAAATAGAAAAGTATTTTTGGAATATTGCTTAGAAATAGGAAAAGTAGCAATACATAGAAATAAGACAAATTAATTAGGATACTTAGATATATAGTTAATATATAGCATAAGTACCTAAAGAAAACGGAGGAAAAAAAAAATGGCATTCAAACAAATTTTATACTTGGTACGACGTCCTTAAACCTAGCCATAGCTTTAGTTTAGTACAGGCATAGATAGCATAGTATTGTAGAGAATAAAATATACACAAGCTTAGTTTTAGTTAAAAGTCGAATAGACTCAAAAATTTAAATCGCACGTATAGACTCTGATCAAGTCAGAGGACAACAAGCGTAGCAGGAGTGGGTTTTAGCCGGTAAGAGTCCGGCACTGCCCGACCGTCTCACAGTGTGGGCGGTAGGTGCGTCCATGAGGATTTCCCACTCCTGCCAAAACAAAAAAAAAAAATATCAATCCTCAAAAAATATCGATACTTATTCTCTTAGGACATCCCTAAAAAACGCGTAATACTTTCTGAATATTAGTGGTGTCACAAATGCGTTGTGTGAACGCGACCAATTTGCCGTTCAATTGTTTGTGCAACTAATGAATTAGTCGGTTTACCGTTTTTGCTGGCGGTTCGGGCTTTGATGTTGGTTACTTTCTGAGGAAGTATTTCGGTGTTCTTTTGAGATTTGAATTTTTTAGATTCTGGTGTAAAGATCTTATCAAAAACGTGATATACCCGTTGCTGCCCTTCTTTGGTCTTGTCTGCAAGAACCGAACATTTGGGGGTAAAAAATTGCCTATAATTAATTGTACTCAGCGAAAGCCTATAATTCATTATAATCAGCCAATTTCCGTCCACTGCTGAATATAAGCTTCCCCCAAAGAGCGCCAACCATCCCGGTCTTGAGCCGTCCGTCATCTATCTATCTAGTAGTTTTCTTTTGGTAAAGAATTTTCATATTCGGTTAAGTACTTCTAGGGATTTCTTCTTCCTATCCAAGAAACAATTCAACTTTTGATTAGATGGTCCCTAATGAAATCTCGTCTTTCTCCTGGTTACTGTCCTAATTTATTGGAGCCTCCTCTTATTCTGAGGTTCTTGAGGGTGTCTCTTAGACCTATAGTGAACAAATAACGTGTACTTTGTGATCATACTGATATTCAAATGCTTGCAAATGTTTGGATTGAATTTCGTCTATACTTACTATTGTAATGCCATCTATCAAAAAGTTTTCAGTATCTCCATTAGTATCTCCATTTACATTTTCAATGTTACTAGGAGATGAAATAGACTCAAAGCCTTTTATAGAGCCATAAAAAGACTCGAGTAAATAGGTACATATCAGTATCAGGCATTAAACACTTTGTTTTCTAAACTTGCATACAGATCGAAGCTGGGCCATAATACCAATTGAGCTCGTTCCACCAATCAAACTGAATTCTTTCGTTTGAACTATTAGTCAGCCTGGCATTCTTGTTACATGATGAATTTAGTGAGGTCAGGTTTGTGGAGCGATCATTTTAGGAGTTGCAATTCTTTTGTTTTTTTCTTCCTTATTCATTGACAACCAGCGCTCTGTCTTGCACAAAAGTCTCAGGATTATGCTGAGTGATGTCCGTTTTGCGCGGGTGTGCATATTTTACCAACTTGAACAAGTTATTAATTTTGTTTTTACTAGTTTTTGTGAAGATGTCATGTCCTAAAAACCAAAAAATCGGGGCCTGAGTTATCAACCAATTCACAAAGATACGAGGCCGGTGTCCTCCATTAGAGCGAACGTTATAGGATCAAGTACCTACACAGCTAAAACTATTTTTATTGAATCAAAAGTAGTATCTAGTTATTGATAAAGGAAGGAGTCAATTGGATGTTGATACATTCACCACGTATGGTTAACGGATGATGATGTTTGTGATTATTATTGTTCCTATTCGGAAGTGGTTCAACGGTCGTTTGTGTTTTTGACAAGCCTTTCATCCTTAATGATTGTCCTGCTTCTAAAGCTATCATCTTCCTGCTCTTGACCTATGTTACTTAGGGCAATGTCTTCTATTCTCCCCTGTCAACGGTTTGTACTTTAACAGTATCATCTTTATCCGTAAAATTTGATTGTTATTGACACAAAATACTAGTTTTTTTATGTTGTCAACCTCTTTCTCTATGTATGCCATACTTTCTCCAACAATTCCCATACTTTATAACTAATTCAAATGCAAATAGAGACCAACACAAAAGAATGAATTAGAGAAACGGTGTCAAGTTCCCAAAACAAAAACTAAATTATTCGATTAACAATCGATTTCAGATTATCGATATAAAATCGCAATCATGGATACAAACGATACGACTAAAATCGGCTCATCGGCTCGTCTATATGCAAATTTTGCTTTAGCGATTTTTACTGATTCACACGTATCTTCATTAATATTCTTGATTAGGTAATTATGTGACTATAGAAGCTTTCCTTAATGATAGGTTTATGGTGATATATGTTTGTTAGTCTATTTTATTAGTTCATTCGTCTGTGTCGTCGGGTAGAGCAATGTCTTCTGGCCTTCAAGATGAGTTATTAAGTTCGTTTTTTTGCATAAGCTATTAAGGAATGTCAGGATTTTAATTGTTCTTCGACGTTTCTTTTGAAAGAATGATGATCTTTTTTCTTTTTTAAGTGGTTGGTCTTGATTAACCTGTTACATTTAATTTCTGTCGACGGCTTTTCATTTATTTTCCCATGACAGTTATTATTAGATACAGATATAGGAGTGATTGAAATATGTACCATCATCTACAGCCCGAATTTACCTACTGTTGACCATACGCATGTTATGTGTGTGCCGAAATCGCTAAAATGTGAAAACTATCTAATTCCCAAATCTCTTCCCCAGGTGACGAATGCTCCCATGAAGACCACTGCGCGTCCCAACCCTGCCGCAACGGAGGCCGGTGCGTGGCCGACAACACCACCACCGCCGGATACTCCTGTGCATGCCCTCCTGGCTTCACTGGCTCCCGTTGCACCGAAGACGTAGTCGAATGCTCTAGCGGTTCCGGCCCTTGCCACCACGGCCGGTGCTTCAACACCCATGGGTCTTACACCTGTGTGTGTGAGCCTGGGTACACGGGAAGGGATTGTGATGCGGAGTACGTTCCCTGTGAACCGTCGCCGTGTCATCATGATGGAAGGTGTACGCCGCTTGATCAGCTCAGATACGAGTGTGATTGTCCGCCTGGTAAGTTAAACTGTTTTTATTTCTAATACCTGTGTAATAAAGTTCAATACTTGAGGCTCCAGACAAAGTACCATTCTGTTAGCGAATTTGATTGTAGAAATATAAGTAAGTGATCATGTGAGATTTTGACAAGGTTTTCAATCCCATAAACTTTTTGCAGTTAGATAATCGCCTGTGCCACGCTATCGCTGAAGAATGTCACCTGTCTAAAGCCTCTGGAATCTCTAAACATGTCCATCTTTGAAGTCCCGTATTTGTAATACACGATTATCAAGTTAATATGTTTGATGCTAAATCGAGAAGTTACACTGACAATTAATCCAATCTAATAGCTTTACAAACAGAAATGAACTTGGATATAATCTTCACGCAAGACAAGATAATATTTTAACAATTAATAGAACCAGGTAGTGAAACCAATAAGCACTAATCTCACCAACTAAAACAGGGCGTGTTCCGAAGATATTTCACCACATACTGCCTCGTACAATAACTTTCTTTATGACCATATTGGCCATGTTGGGCAGTATTATTCAATCAGAGAGATGTACAATGTTGCAGCACTAGTTGCCATAACAGGTGCTACTGCGGCTGGTCAACTAGGCAGTAAGGTTTCGCAACAGGACGGGCGTGGCTAGTCGTTAGGTGTAACTTTATTGGATGCATGTGTTGGCGTAGTAGATATTAAGATTTAAAAGGACTTGTAATGGTTTTAGGTCAAGAATCAAATGACTAAATAGTTAATTCAGTTTGAAAGCAAAATAAATTTACAGAGAGATAGAAGCAAAACTAATGACTGGACTAATGCAATGAAAAGTAAAATGTAAAGTCAAGCTTTAAGATACCAAGAGAACTAAAAAAAATCTTCCGAACAAAAATCAAAGAAGAAACAATCATCTAGATAACAAAACTGTCCCATCCATCAAACTTATCTCGACACAAGGCAGTGTGCCAAGTCAACTTCAGAAAACTCAACCCATTTTCAAAGTTAATTTACAATTTACGCACTATAACTGCGTTTCTATTACACGAACGAGACACCTTATTAAACCAACCCTAGATTAGACCAACTTTCCAAGGTCCAACAGACCAACATAAATTTCTCGTAGCAATAAACTGCATAAGCTAAAGCTAATATAATTCACACTATATAATGTCATTGCTCTTGAAAGGACTCGAGAAAGTTCGAGATATGTACAGTCTTATCGTGCCAAGTTAATGCGATACCTGTAAATATGGTTTGTGTGTGAATTATATTAATTATGTCGTCTTTATCTTGGTTATTTTTAGGCTTGTTTCTGGGTTGATTAGTGAGGAAAGTGGGTGTTTTTATCAGGGCTTGTTTAGGGTTAAGTTCAGATGAAAGGTTGACAGGTTGTGAATATAGGTACTCACAACCATTACAGATGTGAGCAAAGATCTGAATTTAACATGAAGAAGTCAATGCAGTTCAAGACTTTAACTGCCTCCGTGGTCGAGTGGTTTAGGCGTCTGCCTTGTGACCCGGGGGTTGTGGGTTCGATTCCCACGGGAAGAAACGTACTTTGTATAGTTGTTTTCCAGTTTGGTTAGGGCATTGCAGGCTTGAATCACCTGATTGTCTGATAAAAAGATGATTCCGTGCTTCGGAAGGCATGTATAAGCCGGTGGTCCCGGCCGCCAAATGGCGGTCGTCAAATAAACCATGTCAGAGGCCCTTGAGGCGGTTTAGAAACTCTGACACTAGGGTGTGTGGGGTTAGAAGTCTTTGGATTTAAAAAGAAGAAAAACTTTACATACAGCCGTAGACACGTCCAATGATTGTGATACAGCAAAACCCAACAACGCTAGACTAGATTTCGAAAGCAACTACAAAAAAAAAACTCACACAGCCAAAGTACAAAAAATAAAGACAAACACTATCTAGACTAACATCCTTAGTCTCACGAACATACGCACAGCAAAGCAATAAAACGGACAGTCATAATCGAGTCTGCGTTATTTACATCACAGCTCAGAACTCCGTCTGAAAGGCGACCGTGGCCCCAGGCGACCACGACTCGTACGAAAGCGGTACACAAAATGGGTATACTGCATAAATCTATAATGTTAATGTGCTATGTTTATCTATACTGCAAATAGTTCCAGTTCTTGTAGGTATTTGATCTAGCGTGAAGAATCTTTGTTGGGTTTTGTGGCTTGGTGAAGTGCGATAGATAGGTGAAACGTTTACACAGACAAATTAAATTGGTCTTAAAAGAGTTTTAATATAAAATCATTTTAAAAGAAGACAATGACAATGACATAATAGGTGAACCAACAAAATGTGAATGGTAAAGTTAGAATGATAATACTGGTAGTTACAACTTACAAAGGAACAGTTGTGATCTAGTTCATTTTGGTTAAACTTCCTATTAAGCTAATCCAAGTAGTAGTTAAATTAAAAGTGGGTTAGCTACAATAGTTCAGTAAGTAAATGGTCTCACGGCCCGTTGATTTTATTTTATTGTCATTGTCCTGAATGGGTTTGTAAGCTGTCATTACTTGTGCAAATGTCTGCATATATGCGCAGGCGGCTTTAAGAGACATCAAAATATGACGTACGACTACCGGCTTAATCTTAATCTGAAAGGATATCATGATTCACGAAACTTCAGAAAAATACAAAAAGTTTAAATTAAACATATCCAATGCTTCCACACTCCATTATTTTAATATTCCGTGTAATTCGCTAAAAACTAACCGCACTGACGTAACTGTTACGTCACAATTTTTGTAGTTGCGCCGGCGCATCTAGGATTCATTAGCTTCATTACGCTCTTGCGAAATAGTGGTGAGCAGTTTCAACATTTAGTGCTGTGAAATGTTCCATATTTCGAGGTTCCATATTAAGTTTCTGAGTAAAAATTGCGAAATAAGGAAATGATGTTTCTAGTGATAAGCACTGAGAATCTTATAAAGCTTTTTGTAATTGTATATGTAGGTAGTCTGCAATTAAGTTCACTTACTGTTTTCGTTGCGTAATGTAAGCGATAAGAAACACGCAATGTTTATTCAGTGAAAAACGATTGACTAACACGCACCTAAAAGATTTAAATACTACGGACTGCAACTTTAAGATCACAAAAGCTTAGTAACTTGATCAGTGCACTTGAAAATGTATTCGACGTACCTAGCATCTCAACTCTCATACCTAAATCATTCACTCAAAACCATAAAATTAGACCAACCACCACATTCTCGAAGCATACGAAATAATTGAGCAATGACTCAATACATTTCAATAAAAAGCACTTTCTCCCATACATTCCGCTCTGGAGACATCCATCGACCACTTAAATTAGCTCAATGACGTCAGACCCCATGCCCCACGCCCAAGTGTGGGAAAAGTAGTACACACTTAATTAACACCCGAAGTAAAGCAGTTTTGTTTATCGACTTAACATTTCTACAACGAAAGGATGAACATGTAAAAAATACTTGGAAATTGGGATTGGGTTGGCAACTCATGTAAAGTCATGTAGTATCAATACATAGTCTACTTTGCTATCAATAATTGTAATTTTATAAAAAAAAAACTTTTTGCTGTACCTAAATATTGGTATGAATATTTTTGTTTTTCGATTTTATTTTAAATTCATTTTTTCCAGATGTCTTTCCACTTTATCAATAGCATCATAAACGTCCTGTGTTTTTCTTTCTACGTTTCTCGGATTACCTTTCAGTTTAATTCTAAGTTCTGTGTCATTTACAGTAATCTCAACAAATGCATAATTAACTATCTAACTTTAGCTAGGCTGTCAGGTTTTTACCGCATTCCCATTCAACTAACTATAATTTTAATACTGAGTTCTGCACGCTTCGCTAACTCCTTTGATTATATGTATGTTTATTATGGCAATCTGCATTGTAATAAATACATTCATAATTACTATTGGTTCTGTTTTCTATATTCTTGCGTCAGTAGCTAAATGCTTATGACTATGATTAATAATAATGGATTCTAATGGATTATCTTAATTTAGTATCTCAGTTACAGTATTGTTATTTTAGCACTATTATCATCAGGTTTGTCATTTTTGTTTCTTACATCGAGATTTAAATTGTTATCAGTTTTCGATCTAATATTGTTACTATCGCTAGCAAATCTTATCTTTGCTAATCGCTTTGATTTATCATGAGTAAAATATTCGATACTTATCTATAAACAAGTTAATTATTAAAACTTGCTTACACGTGCTTTGTCTGACTAAAACATTTCAACTCAACATGTTCGAACATCCTTCAACTAAATTAATAACAATCAATCATACACCATAAAACTATCCATTACGTCTTTCCATTTCCTCCATCAAAAATAGATATTATTAATTTTACTATTAGTTAATATAAGAATCATTAACACATGTCTAAATAGCCCTAACATATGTGTGTCTGAAATAACAGCTTCCGTACTAGTCACAACTTATGGGAATGAAGGGAGACGATCTCACACACTGTTATATTATGCTAATCTGATTGTCAATTTAGATTCTTAAACGTTTACGTAACACGAAACACCAATATTTGTTGCCAGTATTTGTATGTGTATTCAATCATGGGCCGTAGTGTACAAAGGTAAATACGGCGGGAGATTTTGGGAATCGTGTTTACAGAAGCAATGGAATAGAATTTGAAATTTCTTGACAAACATTTGGTAAGATTGTCGATATCGCACCAAAGTTCTTGGGAAAGAAGTGTACTTGATATTATAATCCATAGCAAAGCTGTTGACAGAGAACTTGAATAAACATTTAATAATAAGAATACTATCAAAGAGCTTAGTCCACAACAACTAGATAATATAAAATCTTTACTGTACCAACAGCTTTTATTAAACTAATGAATGTTTAATTTCAAGCGCAGAAGAGAGCATAATATATTATGTTAATTTCCTAGTGGAAATTTAATTTTGTTGCATCATTTCTCAACTGAAATAGTGAAATGTTTGAACATTTTTATATACAATAAAGCTTAAGAATTTTGTTTCCAAACACATAAAATTGTCGGTGTGAAGATAAAATCTGCGTTTGCGCATCAGCGGTGACAGTTTTATAGTGATCTTCGTTTTATTCTCAAACCGCCGTAACGATTTCCAATCTTAATAAGTGCTAATTAGGATTAAATCATTTAATTAAACCGACTTTTTAGAATAGTTAAAGTTGATTTTTTATGATCATGTTTATGGCTCTTTATTCTCGAAATGAGTTGGGAGATGCTTTGACGTAATTTGGGGACGCTCAATTTCTTGTTGGCGTGCGTTAAATCAACTTTATGAGTACTAAAAATAACCATAAACATAATTTTGTCCTTCTACCAGAAAAACCCATTAAATTAAAAACTATCTACATCTAGCTTATCTATTTCTAGAATGCAACAAATACTTCAAAAGCTATTCTAGTTAAAATCGTAACCAAAATATTGACTCCCGACTTTCCGCATGCTGGGTTCGAGGCAAAAAAAGGCGTCGAGAGATTTAAACGAGGCGCCTTTAACATAAACAGTGGCACATGTGTTACTCGTGGGAACCGTCCGGTTAATGAACATAATGAGATTCTCCACTCGCTAATCAAACTGTATGAACCATGGTGTGATTTCGACACTTAGAGATTGACCATTGATCAACTAGTTACACTCGTTCTTGTAACTTCAATTGTTAGCGGATCTTTATCAATAGCTGTTGCTGTTTCTAATTGAATTGTATTTAATTGTCTCGTGAGATTCTTTACACAGATATTCTTTTGTCTCATTAGAGTTTATTGTCTCGATTTAATAAGATTTTTTGTTGATCTCAACTTAGTGCTTAGCGTGTTGTTTTAAGAGACAAAAAAGAGACCCATGACTAATGTAAGCACTAAAAAGTTCTTGTGACACGGTCGAGTGGATTTTAATTATAATGATTATCGCTAAGTTGAAATAACCGATAATAGCTTTTTTAGAAAAGACTGCAACTATTAGTGTTAACAATTTTTTATGGTAAAGATATTTTTGACACGACACATCAACTACAGATTATAATAAGTTACAAGTGTTTTTAATCCATATGTGGCTATAACACTTCAGCCGAAAATAGAAAACAGATGTGATACTTAGAATAAAGAGTGTATCAAAATTTTAAGAGGATAGATGACTAATTAATTTGGGAACCGTTTCTAATCGAAACTCTCATGAATGATTCATGGTCTAGGAATTTACGATTTAGCTTCGAACTATACACTTCAGTTACAGTTTCCTTTTAAACAATTTTGTACAGATCTGATTGCATTATGTATGCATTCTACTTTACACTTATAATTCTAGCTTCTATATCGCGTCCCTCTTTTTTATCATATTTAACGTTGTATTTTCTGTTATGGGGTTGCAAAGCATCTAGTGGTGTATTACCAACATAAGTTGTTGCACTTAAGCACGCATATGGTTCACTAAGTGCAGCTGTAACGTGATGAGTGAAAATCAATAAACAATTCGTGAGGCATGGCATGAATTTGTATGTAGTTATTCTTTAGCATCATTACTTGACATGTTAGACATCGAAGTTTAAATTCAAATTGAGCTGGAAACTTATTATAGTATGACGAAGATTCTTAGAAGCCCAGCTATTTACCTTCTTGGATGCATATCTCCAGTTCAGCATGAAAGCCCACATATATAAACCTAATATTGGCTCAAAGCAATTTATCATTCCGCCATTATCTAAATCTCTCATCTTTCTACAGGTTATCGCGGCCAGAACTGCGAGATCGACATCGACGACTGTCCCGGCCATTTGTGCCAGAACGGGGCAACTTGCGTCGACGGGCTCAATTCTTACACTTGCGAGTGCCCGCCCACTTTCACCGGGACCCTCTGCGAGACCGATGTCGACGAATGCGCTCTTAGGTAAGTCGATTTTGACCTTAGCTGCTACAGTCTTATGATGTCCTAGTACTTTCTGATACAGACTTTGATTGTGGGTGTTAGCAGCATCAATATGTATTATCTTAGTATTGTATACGTGGTAATTAGAAATGTAAATACTGACAATAACTTTCCTAGAAACAATATAAAGCACAACAAGTCATGAACAAGTGTAACACGATACTTCAAGCCCTTTATATGAGCTTAGCTTTAGAAATGCAGCTACAATGTTCATTGTAAGTTAGCAAGACAATTCCAAAGTGTTTTCTAACATCGTAGCCTACGCTGTTCTTTGATCATTCAACTTGTAAAGGACAGTCAGGTTTCCTGACAGTATTGACAATCAAACTGAATGACAAGAGAATAGGTTCTTGATGCGCGATAGTGAATACGAGACGAAATAATAGCTTTTATTACACTGCAGAAACCTTTCACGTTTATAACATCATTTATCAGAATACGTTATTGTCTAAGACGTCCGCGTCATTAAAAATATATGAACTATAAAGAAATGATGTCCCTAACTCTATGAAACTCCTGATCCTGACTGTTGTCAAGTGGTGTCATTCACATAACTTCGTCGGCTATTTTTGTACCTACAAGTTCTCAGAATATCAGAACTAGTCGAGTAATTTAATAAACAAATCAGCATAACAGAAATGTTATCGTTAATCTAGATAAATGAAGATATCCGCCGATCAACACGGTTAAGATCGGCGCAAATCAACAAAGCGAAAACCGTTGCTTTGATAAAGCTTCTCAGCAAATACTGTCAATTATTTTAAATTAATTGCAGTTTTATTAAAACGTCATTGCTGTGTAAGGCCAATAGATTCAGTTGCCGGCTTTTTAAGAATCAGTAAGAAGTAGGACCGTGTACCGACCGCTATAATTATGACTCAGTCGATAAATTTTTAGCGACAGTTAAGTTTCATACGCAAACAATTTTATGTGCACAGTTACAGCTCGCCAATTTGTTGCATCGTGTATCCTTCTTGGACCTCGAAGCACTGCCTATAATTGACAATGAAATATTACGGGTGCTGCAACGAATGTCATAGAAATATCGACTTTATTGACCAGATGAAAGGGGCGCGGAATGTTCAGAATGGAAAATGTGTGTTGCCAGATATTATTCGCTTGTCAAGGAATCGGCGCGGCCCAATTAAGCCAGCGTCCCGGCAAAACGAAGTCTGGAACGGATCGGTTGATTGCACCGCCGAAAAAACAGATTTAACCGAAGATTACTCTTTATTACGAACACACAAGGCTGAATTTTGGGAGGGAGATTACTTTTAAAACAATACCGCGTTCCGATCTCCGTAATTCAATATCAGACGCCATCTTGGATGACGCTGCGCATGCGACTATGTCCATATTACATTTTTTGCGTAACTCGTTAAAAAACCGACAAGTTAATGAAACGAATTACTGCCAAATGTTATTATAAACGGGCTAATGATATCTACATCTGTATTGAGATGGTTTTTTGTATGATACAATATCATCTCGTCTGTATGTCGATGTATTGGGCGTTAATTACAAAATAACTCGTCAAGAAGTCAACGGCCCCGCGACGCAAGCGACGGTAGAATAGCGGAACACACTCGATTCTTCCTGTTTACTTTGTTATGTTTGTACTTTTGATTTTTTCCAAGTGTTTCCTTTCCTAATTCTACTAATTTTCTTGGAAACGTTTGTTACAACTTCACTATTATTAAATTTCTGGCTGATATTATGTCTTTAACGTCCTGCTGTGAATATTGTGCAATATTTATAGCTAGATCGGTTTCAACCTTGACATTTTTGGTCATAATTCTTTCAAATATTCCTGCATGTCATCTAGTTTCTTTGACTTCATTAAAATTTTTATGAAATTGTCCTTGACCGGCCGTTTATTAAGACAGGAGATCAATTCCCCCGCTTGCTTCTCACAACTTGGTCTAAGAGCAACGTCCTAAGTCGCCATGTGCGATGCGCCGTTCCTACATTAATTGTTAGCTAATGATTGGCTACAAAAAACGCTATGATGTTCCTACGTTCGCACGGTAATAGTACATAAGCTTCGTTTTCATAATACTTTTGCGTCTGTACACGCAAATGACTTCATTTTTTCCAGTAATTGACTTCTGAAGTGATGATTAGATGTATTAACGATCGTTCATGTTTTCTTTATTAAATAAATATTCTAAAATGATTTGCATAAATTGATTTATGACTCCTAGACCACGGAGAACAGCGGGAGTTTTTTAAGTCTTCATTGTCTAGCATCGAATTGTGAGAACATTGATAAATTCATTTGGCTTCTGTTTTATCTTCGGCCGAGTTTTTAAACATATCAAGTTCACATCCGCCAAGATTTTTAGCGAAGATTATGGCTTCTGTATGTCCGGAATTAAAGGCTTCACATCGATGTAAAAAGCTTTCTTCAGTACTTAACTGTAGATTAAAAATTTACGGTACTTCGATGTATTTTCTTTCGCACGGGAATTAATTTAACTGTGTTGTTTTTATTCTTAGTTTCGTAAAATGTCGCGTGTATCGAATGGTTGGCATTCAAAACATTCACTTTATCGTTCATAATCGTGAATATTTTAGTAGAGATTAACTGTACTATAGTGCGATCGTGCCCAAAATATGTCATAAATGTAACATTCCAGTATGGCGCTTAAAAGCTTGTGGATGGTGATTGATGGATGGATGTTTGGGAGATGAAAGATGAGGCGCCGGTTCTTTCTATCTCCTTTATAGTTTGGACAATGGTAGAAGATGTCAGAGGTGCATCAATGCAATAAGATCGTACTGAACAATGTATTATTTGAATATTTTAATTACTGTTTTATTCTTTGTATGCATATTCGTATAACCTATCTTTGTGAGGCTCAGTTCAAACGCATTAAACATGGCCCTTAAACGTTATCTATTCGATAATTTCTTAATCCAGCCACAAGGAGACTCCCAATGGCGATCAATTAAACAAAGTAGAAATCATTACCGAAAAAGTCTAAGAATTTATTACCACCCCAAAAACCTCTCTTTTTTGGGTCCTCTGATATATTGTCTACGTCATAAAAGTAATACGATTATAAAAATGAATATTATTACCCATTTCTTTTGAATTAATCGAATCTATACAAACTATTAATATTTCGACCATCTATGGATATGTTAGACCTCCCGCTGCAAAGGCCTCTTACGAAACCAAACAGTTTATATTTTCACCCTGATCTGCATTGTAATAATTCGTATCACAACCCAATAAAGTTGAATTTCGATCACAAAATTCCGCCTTGAATGCAAGGATAACTTTGTATGGACACACTTTAGCGTAGTGTTGTTGCTTGTGTTTTGTTTTAGTTACAGCATGTACTATAGGGTTTACTTTAATGATGTAATTTTGGACTTTATTCCTTTCGAGTTTAGCTTTGTTTTTACTTGTGGGTCCGTGGGATAGTGTCACAGTATCCGAGTCGCTGGTTCATGAAACGCGTCAGATAAATGCGTGCCCAATATCGGGTTACGTCTTGGTGCCTTCACTCTTTTATTTTCGTTTGGTTGGAAGCTCTGTGAGGTGGAAGACGTGGAAGTCGATACAGTTTTATAATAAAGTTTTATGCTAGATGGCGTCGCGCTTTAGGTGTTGTGTTTGGTCATAAGAACGTTTTATTTTGTATTAGGTCTATCCAGCTCTTGGTGAACATGGTTTTGTATTTTGAGACAAATTGCTACTGAAAGATGATGAATCCACGGAATTAAAACACAGTTTTCACTATCACCTATTGTTTTAAATGCATTCTGTTGTCTCCGTGTTACTGTCTACGAATATTTTCTTTGTGTCAAATAATAGACAACTCTTTATTTTTATTACAAAATCTATTTCATCAATCATCTCGCTACGTCCCCTTAGGGATAAACAGGTATAATCTAGCGTCAGTCATGACTTACGATGTATTTGTTGCGCTTGCGCCGGAAGCATAGACAACGAACGGTACAGGTGGCGCTGCTATCGTATTACCATGCTTAGAAATTTATTATTGAACCTGCGTCTTGTATTTGTTTTATTTCATAGGAGAGTCGTAACAAATTGGCTTTCTTTGATCGTAGCTTGTCGTTATGAAGGAAATAAGTTTTGGTCCTTGTGATTGCAGATATCATAGATATTGCAGTTATAATAGGTAGGTAATAAATACTTCTTATAGATCTTATGCTAAGATCAGGAAGAGGAAGGTACTTTTTAAATTAATATATTTAAGAATATATATCTTGATTGGCTCGCAGTACGATACGTAACACTGAATTTTTAACCAGATTCATTTGGGTGCTGATGTCTCTGTGAAAATCAATAATTTTGATCAAACTTACAATTTTCGTATCCCAGCAAATAGTAACGGTTGTTTCAATTAACATACCTCTTCCTTCATTTGGTCAAATATTGATAGTACCACCAGAATTCCTAAAGACATTACATGTTTATTCATGATGTGTCCCGTAGCTGTTCAATTATTCGTAAGTATGTCTTTTAATTAATGAAATGAGGAAAGTTTAATTATAACAAACGATAATGTTTGTTCTTGTTGAGATGGGACATGTTTGGAATAGAAGGGACAGTAGACATATTCTATTAAATAAACTTTTATGATACAGCTGGTAATAAAAGAACAACGTTTTTGTTGGATCGAAGGACCGTAACTCCGTAAAGTGATTTTTGATAGTTCCAATAAATTAAACAAACGTCTCACGTTACTGTGTGTGGCTATAAAATCCCAATAAAATATGGGGACTATTAAAAACACACCTACACTATAAGCATCAAAGGAGGAAAGGACCAATCAGCCACTTAAACCTTCTAAAAACATAACCTCACCTAACCCTAAACAGTTACAGAAGCCCTCAACAAATTGCTCAGTCGTGGATTTACAACGTGTCGGCAAACGCAGTCAGCCAGCTTGTTAGGCGCACAATTTTATTTTTTACCCCGATTCCAGGGGAATTGGCTGGCTAGGAAATTGTCGCATAAGTATGCACTATTATAACTGTTCAGCTGATGGTGGCTATAGGATAAGAATGTGTCAGCTGCCTGTCTTCCTGTGAAGGTCGGAGGAGTCAATTGAACTTTAAGCCTATATAGCTTGTTTTGTCGATAGTATAGTATCCTGTTATGCTAAATTTTTATCAAGTTTATTTTGTGCATCAGTTTGAGTTATGCTGTCATATAAAATATGAAGGTCGATTACTTAACTCATCTGGACAGTAGCACATTATGTTGCTTTTTCATTCATGCCTTCCTTTTCTTTAAAATTTTGCTAGCCCTTAGAATAAGAAAGAATTCTCTTAATAACATAAACGAGTTCTTCACATTCTAGCGACGTTGCCATAATTTGTAACTGACTGGCTACCAGATCGCCGATAGGATATTCAATTTGAGCATCATCGATGTGCTATTAATCATTGCTAATCGATTATTTTATATGCCGAGGAGTAATCTGCTCAGAAACGCGTACACTCGCTTACAGATGTTGTAAGATAAAGGCTATTAAGGTTATGCGAAACTGGTCTTTTATCCTTTTCTTTATTTTAATCGGGTTTATTATTAGGCTTATGTTTTGCTTTTAAAGTTAGTGGTTCCTGAAATGTAATTATTTTTTAAGTTTATTCTGTATCAGTAGTCACAGTATGCGTACTTCATGCCACTTTCTCGTTTATATCAATCATCTTCAAAGGTGTAATTGTCGATCTCTTTCATTTCCTCAAAACACTAACGAGTGTTCTCAAAACCAGTTATTTTGTCAAACTTCATCACTTTTTTACATATCCTTACTGTACCGACCTCAGCAATCAGCCTCATATAAAACTTTTTATAACCGAACTTTTTGAACATGATACTTTTATGAGGAAATTACTTCGGTACAATTTGCGCTCAGCACGCAGTGTCGGTGTGGATCGTTAAGCGAGGCTGCGCTTGCGCATGATGGTGCTACCGGGTACTTGAGACGCTTGGCTTAAGTGGGGAGAAAGGGCGGGTGGATAAACGATGATTGTAAAGGGAGTAATTATAATCAGGTACCGAGAATGTAGGTGGCCACAGTTTTTATTTGTACGGTATAATTATTAATCGGAATTCCTGAGATTGACTTCCCAATTAATTAAAATGAAATAAAGCTGCAGTTAAAGAATTATGACATAACTCACTTTATAACTTGATGTGTGGTAATTAAATCGAAAATTTTTGACCAGATTGAAAGCAGGAAGTAGATGATAACGGACTGATGTGTGTTATGGGTGTCCAATATTAACATCATAATCAAGTTTTATCAAAGAACCATCATAGAAACTAAATCGAATCCAGTTACATCTAAAGATCAAATCTTCGATCCTGATCTGAGCGTTTGCGTCGGCGCACCCAGTGGGTCCCGTAAAGCGGAGTGATTAATGATGATGACCCTCGCAATCATCTCGGTTCACTTCCGTGCAGACCTAGTGATGAATGGACCCTCATCCCGGTCTAATAGATAGATAAGTGATGATAGTTCTGTTATATTGCCAGCTAACCTGAAGTAAAAAGGATTTTGCTACTGCAGGCTATGAGGTTATTGATAAAGATGAAGTTTTCATGTTTGAAGGTGTTATACTTGTTCAACATTTTTTCTTAAGAAGTCATGAATAGTGTAAATGTTGGAAAAGGTTACATAAGCCAGGATATTGGAACTACAGTGGGCGTACTATGGGAAATGTTGGTTAGTGCGCAAAATAAAAACCGTTTGCTTTTAATTCAAATTATAATTCACACTCATAGTCAGAATAACAATATTCTCACACATAAGGTACACTGAACAAGTATCCGGAACACGCGGCGGTTTCTAGATGTGTTCACTGCTCGATCGCCACCAGTAGACTGAGCTCAGGCTTGGTCGAGCACAACGTTCTAGACTCCGTCGAATGGCAGTAGATGGCGTTGGCGTCTCGATTGTTCAATCGACTGACGTATTTCCGACATAAATAATTTGTTGTTATGAATGAAAAGCCTGTCCTAAATCCCAAAAATCCAAGGCATATCGCAAAATTTACAGTTTTAAACAAAATGAATAACAACGTCATAGAAACTAATAAATTAATAAATTTATTAATATCATAAGCTATGGTTTCCGTCACTTGGTATGCAGATTTTACAACACATTTCACAGTTGTGTCAGATGTAGTCAAAAATCAACAATTTATTGACACTCCCACTGAATTTACGATGGTAAGCCTACGAAATATTAAACTGCGGTTTGGGCTTAGCTTGGTTTAAGTCAGTGGTGGCAAGCGAGATAGCTTTTGGATAATATACTTATTTATCTTTTTTGCTCTCCTTAGCAATATTGTTTTTAAAAATCAGTTCTTCGTATACTTCTTTTGTATCTGATGGATCGTTGTCAAATTCTCTACTGTGAGATCAGCAGGTCTAAAAAGGCCACTTTAGCAGAATCATATTGGAATCATAATATTAACAACACAACAATCTGTCAAATTTCATTTTCATCTTTCTCGCTAACGCATTAGGTTCAAGGTTGATTGGGAAAATTTGACAGTGACGGGTAGCGTGATGTGCTTTCTGATTCTGCTACAGTGGCTTTCTTAAACCCACAGTGCTCTCAGTTTGATCCTTGAACATCTTCTCTGCCAATCCACGTCCCATTCGTTCCCGTTCATTTTTTTCGATCTTGTTTGATTATTTGATAACGTTTTAAGTTTATTACAGAATATTGGAATTCTAAATCTTACTGTTAATTCCGTAATATGGTTATCTACTATTCTAAATGTTAGACTGAACTATGCTTAGTAAAGGGTCTTTGAAAATTTCAGTTATTTTAAATGTTTGTTAATATGTCATTATTGTTAATAGGTCCTTCGTCATTAATTTGGCGATATACGGATGCCATTATGATTTCTTTAGTGTCCCACTGCTAAGCTGTCTTTCCTCATCTCTTTCTGTTTAAAATTACTTTCATCTAGGATCAATCTTTTTACTATGAATCATGGAACTGTATGACTATTTCTTTCTAGACGTGATGAACTAAAATCATTGCATCTTTTTTGTCTCTCTAGATATTTTTGAATTAATTCAACAAAACCTTTCCACAGTCTCCACCACTCCAACTCCTTAACTTATCAATCTGACACCGCCAACATACGACCCCTTAACTATATATTAAAGGTTTGGCAATATTGTTTGCAATTTGATCTGATATGCGCGGGCGCTCGTGCCGCGCCCGTTCTCGATCCTAGCCGATCGTACCCGATTGTGCCCGAGCGGCCGCATAAATCTTTCGTAATACGGACTTTAGTGATTTACATTGCTCCTTTAACCTTTATTGTGGAAATATTTAAATGTAATTACTATGATTTTTTGGTTGAAATTTTTAGTAGGTTCAGTTGAACAGCCTAGACGAGATTGAAAGAGAACCTAGGTAACTTTGGATGTACAGACCATTTACGTTTGTTCACCATTATGTTATTATATCAGTATTGGACTCAGTAAGTGGAATAAAAATAGTATAAAAGATTAAACACCATCCCAAAACAATGTGTAATAATTAGTATTTAAATTTAATTGAATTAAAACCCAGAAGGCCAGAAAATTCAATGAGAATTTTAGGGGAATTCCGTAATTACACAACCAGGTGATTATTTTAGTTCCACAATACAATATTAAATCTACAAAGTCGCATTAAAGAACAAGAAAATATGCTAAACGGCTATCAACGAGACGCACTTAAAATCTGCACCAGATTCCACCCCGAAATTACGAAGAAGGTTTTACACAAAAATTCAAACCTCCTTAATAAGGTATATTTAAAAAGTTTTTAAAACTAAAAAAGGTGAAAAAAACATGGCGGCCACTTTTTGCTAATTTCGCGCGGAAAATATTGTACATTTATGTGCATTCTTTGTTTAACTGAAAGTTTTACTTTTATAATACGTGGTATCATTATTTTTAGTAATTTTAATTGCAAAAAGAAATGCGTTTACTGAAAATGTAAGTGATATCCTCTTTTAGCGGTTTTAGGCTAATTGAGAAAGATGAAAAAAAAAATTATGTGAAATTTAAAATTGTTAAGTTCTTCAAGATTATCGTCACCTAATTGATATTTCACGTTGATGCTGCTGACACCTCATATTATACCCGTCTCTAATTGCTATTTTATTTTGCCTAACATCATCTAACCCTTATTCTTCTTCCTCAGGCCTCTAGTCTGTCAGAACGGAGCCACCTGTACCAACTCAGTGGGCGGCTTCTCCTGCATCTGCGTCAACGGCTGGACTGGTCCGGAATGTTCTGTCAACATCGACGACTGCGCTGGCGCAGCCTGCTTCAACGGCGCGACTTGTATCGACAGAGTGGGGGCTTTCTACTGCAAGTGTACGCCGGGGAAGACTGGTAAGTTACATATTGATAATTTCTAAATGTTTTCTTCATAATGTGTGCGGACGAAAATTTAACCTTTGAAATGTGAGGAATACATAACGGAACGTAACGGAGGAGATCTAATCTGCGAGAATACACTAACTTGTGTTCAATTTTGGAAGTCTCACTTAGGAAGAAGGCTGGAGTCCCGGCATGAATAATACGTATAAGTTGAATAAGATGCCACTATAGTTATGTCATACTATCCTACGAAAATCTACCGCTACTTTTTATAGTAGATAATATAATATTATAAAGAAGAAAGATTTGTTTGTTTGAATTGAATAGGCTCCGAAACTACTGGACCGATTTGAAAAATTCTTTTAGCATTGGGATAGCTACATTATCAGGGAGTAACATAGGCTATATATTATCCCCGTACTCCCTCGGTAACGGGAATTACGCGGGTGAAAACGCGTGACGTCCACTAGTAGCAGATATAAGAACTCTAGCAGACAAAGACTTCTCTACAATAAAAATTTACAGCCTTGCAGCAGTGCAATTACGGTCACAGTCGATGATAATAATCTCACAATTTCTGCTACATGTTATTGAAACTGTTAATATTCTTCTCCCTAGGTCTACTCTGCCACTTAGACGACGCGTGCACCTCCAACCCATGCCACGCAGACGCGATCTGTGATACCAGCCCCATCAACGGTTCCTACACATGCTCCTGCGCATCAGGCTACAAAGGACTTGACTGCTCCGAGGATATAGATGAATGTGAACAGGGTAAGTTTGCATTAAATACTTTTTATTGATGATTTTTTTATTGATTAAACTAATCTATGTAGTGTCATTTTTGTTCACTGATAGTATGGGTACTTTAGATCGGAATTGAGCTTCTAATACTACGAGTATTCGCTTCGCATTTTCAATAGCTAGGAACTGTTTTTTTTATTATTGATAGGCTCGCGTTTGACCACTATCTCACCTGATGGTAAGCGATGATGTGGTCGAAGATGGAGCACGCTTGCCTAGAAGTAACCTATTCACTCTTGACTTAAACACTTCCAGGTTGTAGCTATTAGGAAACACAGACTCCGGCAGGGAATTCCACTCCTTAGCTGTACGCATTATGAATGTGTTCCCAAAACGTTTTGTGCGTGTGGGTGGGATGTCCACCATGTACCGGTGGCGCATCGCCGTACTTCTTGTGGTTCGATGATGGAAGTTTGAGCAGCTGTTCCGGCGTGAAGTACCCTCACCTTTGCTAGGATCTCCAACTTCTTTGCAGCCACTTGAGCTTTTGCCTCTATGAAAGGGCCAAAATTCAGGGTAGATGTTAATGTAACCCCAAGAAGCTCAAGTTGGTCGGTTATCGGCACGGCTGCACCTCGGAAAGATGGAGCTGGGTGGAATTGGCTCCTTTTAGCGGAAAACAGACACGCTTGGGTCATAGCAATTGAACTTGACCAGATTAGCATCGCCAAACTGTTTAGCGACAGAAGCTTTAAAGACATCTTTCTTAATCGACGACGTTAGATTAATTTAAAAGATTAAATCACTGGTATCAGCCGTTTTACTTCTCAGCATTAGCTTTTTAGAGTTCCGTACGTCCGAATGAAAAACGTCATACGATCACTCGTGTGTCTGTCCATCTGTCACAGCCATTTTTTCATGGTACAGAACAGCTCCCGGTGAGTATGAAATGGAAGAAAGAGCCTTACTACCATCATCATCATCATTATTTCAGTCGATATCCGTCCACTGCGGAACGTAAGCCTCCCCTAAAGAGCGCCAACTATCCCGGTCTTGAGCAGTCCGCGTCCACCCGCTGCCAGCCACATTCTTTAAAAACCATCCATGCCCCTTATTATTTTATTTTCTACCAAGCATCTCTAACACCCCTTCCCTTCTCAGGATCGCCATGCGAGCACGACGGCATCTGCGTGAATACGCCAGGGTCGTTCGCCTGCAACTGCTCCGTAGGTTTCACCGGACCACGATGTGAGACCAACGTCAACGAGTGCGAGAGTCACCCCTGCAGGAACGATGGGTCATGTCTCGATGATCCTGGCACCTTCCGATGTGTCTGCATGCCTGGTAAGTTGATTTTGATTTTTGTGAAGGTTTTTCATTTGCAATTTTTTTTTACAACAATTTGTTGTCCAATTAAAAATATAGCCTACGAGTGTTTAAGACTAGCTGGTCTGTTTTTTCTTAAGAAAATAATAATACTCTTCATTACATGTGCAACTGTACACGACAAGATAGATGAAGTAAACATTACATAGGGTGACACAATGGGCGGCCATTGAGCGATCTTTAGAAGACAACTTTTGGATGAATTTAAAAAGAGATGGTGAGACAGTAATGCTGAAAGCAACTAAAATCAGTCCAGCACGTATCCACCGCTGGAAAACAGACCTCTCCTTATGAGAGTGAATGGGCCTTAATATGCCTCGCGGGCCCTCTGTGGTTTTGAGACCTAGTGTGATGCTAACGTAAAACGATTACTAACTAGTAATTTCAAAAGAGCACTTGCCACATAAGTTACAATTAGTTTGATCAGTTAATACCATTCTACATTACTCATAGCAAGTGTTAAATACTCGCATAGTCGTGATAAGTACACGTATTTACCTATTTCCATTAAAACCAGTACCAACTGAGTCATCGAATTAATATTCAAACAACTTATCTTTCTGAAACAAACACACAAATTGCCTTATCAAGCATCAAACGACTGTATCAGTCATTTGCATAAACCTGAACGTTTGCCGAACATTGTAGTAAACTGTACTAAGGTAGTCTTAACCTACTAGTATACTAGTACAAGCAGTGAAGGTGATTGGTTAACTGGTCAATTATGGTCACCCACCAGCTAAGTAGATCAGACTGGTAAACGCTAAACCTATAATAATGGGTTCAAACTCCCACTCGTCGCAAACCCAGTCTTTAGAAGCTCTTGATAAATCTAAGAAATTCATTTACGCCAAGCATGATGCACGACTGCATTTAGAATTAGAAGCGTTAATTTTGTAATGCTAATAGTGTCAAGTTTTACTATGATTGAGACGTGAGTAATTAGGTAGGCCCTAAAGGCCCTCAAATTATAATTTTACTAGTTGACCCGCGCAATTTCGTCTGCTCCGCTCCTATTGGTCTTAGCGTGCCTTCCTCGATAAATGGGCTATCTAACACTGAAAGAATTTTTCAAGTAGGACCAGCAGTTTCTGAGATTAGCGCGTTTAAGCAAACAAACAAACTCTTCAGCTTTACATATTAGCTGATGAAGAGTTTGTTTGTTTGACGAAGTTGCGCGGGTCAACTAGTATTAGTATATAGATTGGAACGAAACGTGTTCCTTTGATACAATGGGTTACAAATTGTCAAGTTAGTTTTATCATGAACAACTGCCAACTGCGGTCACAGTTGTCTGCACATAGGTATCTCTTTTGCTAACTGTACAGGTAGGGCCTGATTTCTCCGGTACAGCCGGGCTGAAGCCGCTAACTTACAATTTGCTTCCAGTTGACGGCGGACTTGATGATTATCATTAATTCCTATTAGACAGAGACGGGCGATAGACCGCGGACTTAGGGCTGTGCTGTCATCATTCTAAAGCTTTTGTTAGAACTTCCTGTTATAATTTTACATAAAGTCCTATCTCATGAAGTAGCTAATACCTAAACGAGAAGCTTTTAGGTCTTATAATTGTAAGTCCAAAATGGCAATGTAGCTTAGAAAAATGCTAGTTCTTTTTCGGAAAATACCTTGATATTCTTAAGTGTGCACAATATTACAGTGTCTTGGGGCTCTTATCTGCCTCCGTCCTGCAATAATTGCTGAAAACATCTTCTCGACCAATTTTCTCATATCAGACACTTAAAGAAAACTACAGGACATAGCATAGTCGTTACTTTTATCAGCACAAATACCCTGAGTAAAAACCAGTGGGTCTAAAAGGCCACTTTAGTAGAATCATAATATTAACCACACAACAATCTGTCAAATTTCATTTTCATCTTTATCGCTAACGCACTAGGTTCAAGGTTGATTGGGAAAATTTGATAGTGACGGGTAGCGTGATGTGCTTTCTGATTCCGCGAAAGTGGCCTTTTTAGACCCACTGTTCTTCAGAACCCTAGATAGCATAAACATAGCTACAGTTTTTACTACCAATAATTCTGCCTAGCCCATTCAGTGCTAATGCAATTTGCCTAGCCAATTCAATGCTAACTCCGAACTAAGTTGAGGTCGGCCACCAGTTCAGGATGCAGCTGAATACCAGTATTTTACATGGAGTAACTCTCTATCGGACTTCCTCAACCCAGTAACTGGGTAATGCGACTTCCATTGGCAAGACTGATGTCAGAATTCCTGGCTTCTGACTACCCGTAACAACTGTCAAAGATCTTGGAGAAACAAACAACCTCCCCCTCCATACTCCTTGCAGAACATCTGCCCTCTGGACGCGAACTTCAGTGGCCAACCTGGAAATCTCTTAACCGACTGCGGACCCAGGTTGGCTGCTGTTAACATAACCTGGCTAAATGGGGCATTGCCATCGCAAACGCAGTGCCAGTGCGGAGCCCCTTCATAGGACATGCATCACCTCCTTAATTGCCCGTCCAATCCAAGATTTGAATGAGGCCAATGATAGAGCTGTACAAGTTGCTCAATACTGGTCGGACAAAATTTAGTAAGAGTCAATCAATACGAAAAGAAGAAGAAGAATCTTCAAATGACAGCGGAGCCGAGGCACGGAGGAATCTCGATATGTCAAGAAAAGCGTTGCTTAACTTGAAGATTTTGTCATTTTTATAGGGTTCCGAGCAAAAAATGGAACCCTTATAGGATCACTCGGGTGTCTGTCTGTCTGTCTGTCCGTCTGTCATAGCTAGTTTTCTCCGGATCCACTGGACCGATTCTGTTGAAATTTGGTACACATATGGACTTTTGTAACCCAAACATGGATATGTTACGTAAATTATTAAATTTTTAGTGTGGGGGTCACTTTTGGGAAACAAATATAAAACTCGAAAATTAAAAACAATTTTTTTTTATAATATCGTGTGACATATCAATTAAAAGGGCTTACTGTGAGTGTTTTCATTATATTTTTTTCATAATTTTAAAATAAATAATTTTGAAGTTATTCAAGAAATTAGGCGAAAAATGACCATTCCTCCCTTATCTCCGAAACTACTGAGCCTAAAATTTTGAATAAAATGGAGATAATAGATCTTTGCCTAATGATTACAGGAAAATCTATAAGAAGTCTATAGGGTAAAAATAACTTGTTCAAAAAACTCGCATTTGGCCAGTTTTTATTGATAGGCTGCTATTATTGAAACAAACAATATTTTCTACCAGCTACATTTATTTCCTCATCTCCTACAGTCATGTAAGATCTATCATTGCTCCAATTACCACCAGAACTGTAGCAGCCCTATCAAAGACCCGATTCCCATGGCGATGAGAGCGTCTGCGCCTGCGCATTGTCTTCACGCGGAAACGATTGCGCGCAGACCTCACTATCAACGTCACAGTTAACGTAATCTTTGCTACGCTGCGCTGCGCTAAACATTATGCTATAATACGTAGTATTATTGTATTGTCCCCTGTATTTTCATTCAGAGAAGTAGGGAGTTAGGAAGCGAAGTTGCGTGACGATTTTTTCAAATGTTGGCGAAGGAATGGTTAGTTGGAAATCATAGCTTTTAAAAGAGGAATGGAAAAATAGAAAACGACGAGAAGAGGTTTAGTGCCAGCCAATTTGTGAAGGTTTTTTTTTTGTTCATTTAAAGTTGAGACAAGAAATAATGAAGGAATTAATACATGGCAAACCGATCATAGCCTGCTTTGTTATGCAAAGTTCTGTCAATGTTTCGGTGTAAAATGTATCATGTGTGTGTGTATGTGTGTGTGTGTCTATGTGTATGTGTGTGTGTGTATTTATGTTGTGTGTGTGTTTCAAATCGTAAAGGAAAATGCACGACTTAAGTTTAGAGTCCATGGAGCGTTCTTAATAAAGAGTAGAATTCCCCACCTGAGTCTGTGTTTCCTGATAGCTACTCGTACAACCAAAACCACAAAAAGAAAGACCGCTAGTCTTTAGGTCAATAATGAATAGTTTATTTCTAGTCAAGCGCGCTCCATCGTCGACCACCATCACTTACCACCAGGTGAAAGGTCTAAAAAGGTCTATTATTGATTAGATCCAAAAGCTTTATAAGGTTTGCTCTCGTCCCCACTCCTTCAGCTCCACCCATTCATTAACGCACCTATATTGCAAGAGACAAAAGGAAATCGGAAACTTAGACCGCGATAAACTCAGTCCTCGTCATTATTAATGCTTTTAAATATTAGAATCTTTTATCACAATCTGTTATTGCAATACGCAAAGTCGAAGGGTATCGGCACATCTTATTTTGGTGTCGCCTCGAGTTCTGATGACCTAAAAACCGTGAGAATTTATTTGTTTTAATGTTCAAATTGTAATGTCTGTAATAATATAGGTAATAGTTATGAATGGAGGAGCTCGTGGCTAAATAGCTTCGTGATCAGTCCTTGAATGGATGACCAGACCACCCATTACATGTCGAGACTCCTTTATGCCCGGAAAGAACGCAGCTGTCGTTTAAAGAACATTCGTCCTCTCTCTGAAAAGTTATTTGAATAGCAGTGGACACTCCTAGAACATTGCTGCCCTTCTCGTGTTCATTGTTTTTTTTTAATCAATCTGTACTGTTCAAAGGGCAAAAGTCACCTCCATAGCCATACACTCATCCCTGTGTATTGGGTTCTCCAACCAAACAGTCATGAACGCCTCTTAGCCGTCATGCCAGTGTTTCCTAGGTCTTCTTTGGCGACCATGCCCGTCCTTATTCACTTTAATGGTCATTGCTACAGAAGCATTATTATTCGTCCTTAACCAGTTCACAGTATCATTTGGTCTTCATTGATTGTTTACCATAGTGTCTGTGTAGACAGTGAATCCGATAAAAGAGCATTACTCAGCATTTCATTAAAAAAAAAATGACACGTGTGCATTGATATATAAAAAACCCAAGATACAACCCAAGAACACACTCAGCATCTCAAAAACGTCCGCAAAAAACAAGCGCACAATGTATAATTGTGCGCTAGCTTCAAACAGTCTCGCATCGCTTGCCATACTGCACTGCTTTGTAAAAACAACTTTAAGCGATCCGTGTAAGGTTGAATTTGCAAAAAAATTGTTTTATAGTATTACTACACACAACTCACACATGACACTTGATACATGTCAGTTTTTGACGACAGTTTCGAGTGTTGCATTTGTACGAGACTGTGCATTTTATATATCAATGCACGTGTGATTTAACTGTTGAGCTCTCTGACTTTTTTCTCCTTACGCAACAATCTCACGGAAAAAAAGCCAGAGGACACTATAAGACAGTCCATTAAACTCAAAACACAAGTCAACTGGACATAATATGTTAGAATATGTCAGAAACGCAATGGTGCGAGCAAAACCACTCTTTGGAACGGTCTAACTTACTCCCATGAGTGAACCGGCCAAGTTGTAAAGTACACTCTGCAATACTAACGCGTTTATGAGCAGCATCCTTCTTCATATGTCCGGGTAGTAGTCGAGTAGTTATGGTATAATTTTCTACCTTAATAATGCACTATTTTTCTGATAATGTGTTCCTGTTGCTCCTTTTCCATTTTATAAAAGGAATAGGGGATTTTTTAATTTATATTGTCTGTTTTTGTACTGTATTGATGATGTTGTCAGAATTCTGTCCTCCAACAGTTTTAGCTTATACTAGCTGATGCCTCCGACTTCAACCGCCTAGATGTCGGCTTCCAAGAACAAACACTTTTCATAAGAAATTTCCTTCCCCTTTCTTCTTCTTGAAATATCCAAAATCCTTTCTTAGATGTTGTTTACGTTGTTAAATAAACTAATATTAAAAATGTATAGTTTCTAGACTTAGGTACTTAAAATAGTAGTTTTGGCTGTGCGTTGCTATCAACGCACAGCCAAAACTACTAAGTACCTAGTTAGGACAAACAGTTTAAAAAAATCTAAGTATAGATTATGAAAAACTTCAAATCTCTGTGATTTTAGTATTTTGGTCCATATTAATAACATCACTCCTGATCCTGGGGATCTATAGACAACTCAGCATATCTCTGGCATTAGAAATATCAATGAAAATGGCGATGCAATCTTCATTCAGCTCATTGATTCTCATCCCACGGAGAAGGGGTCTCAATGGTAGTAGGTAAGCGACTCCTCTGGCCTCTGACCTCTCATATCCTGTAGAAGGTGTTAATTTTATGCATAGACTTATGTTAGGTCTGCCACGTGGTTCTATCTTTATGGCTATCCATGTCTATGGTTATAAATGTTAAGTGTCTATGGTTTTCTTTGCGGCTGTCTATATTTATTTAACATGAGTTTGCAGTAGTCTGTGTTTCCTGATAGCTACAACCATGGAATCTTAAAGTCAAGAGTGAATAGGCTTCTAGGCAAGCGTGTTTCATCGTCAGCCAGATTATTGCTTTACATTATGTGAGACTAGTTGACCCGTGTCCACTTCGTTGGGTGGTATTTTTTTTTAATAAAATGTATCCTATGTTACTGCTAATACCTCCAAGAATATGTATACAAAGTTTCATGATGATCGGTTAAGTAGTTTTCGCGTGAAAGCGTAACAAAGAAATTCACATTCACATTTGTATTAGTAGGGATTATGGTCAAGCGCGAGCATAAAACACAGCGACTTACTTACAAATAAATAATATGTATGTAGTAGGTATGTATTGTAATAATTTGATTGTAGATAAAACTAAAACATTTTACAAAAAATATTTTCATCGGTATATAAAGTTACTGTGGCAGGTCCATATTTACCCTTAAACAAACCTGTCCCCTAGACCTAACTGATAATTTTACTTATCGAGAACGCTTGGCTCACAGAATTTCGTTATCTTTCCCATGCTTGAACATGTCATGTAGCTCTCAAAAGCTCATAATATTTCATTAAAACAACAAGGAATTGAGTCGTCATTACACCGAGACCGCACGTTCATCTGGTTTTGCTCGTGTTACCTCGCGATGCTCGACTGAGCCCGGACTTGTCACGCCACTACAAATAAGGGCATGCCTGCACTGTATGACGACATTATAGTTTTTATAAAAACATCTCTATAGGTCTTTGAACTGTATTATTTTAAAAAAAGCGACCGTTGGCTTTGTATTCTTTATAATTGTCGTTTTTCTAGGACACCTGATGGTTATCTTTATGCATGTTGAAAACGAAATTCGGACCAGAATTGTAAGCCAGTAACTGTCCAGGTGCTAAAAATTGTGTTTTTAAAATAAATTTCCTTTTTTGGGTTCATTTACCAACTGTCCGTCCGTCCGTCTATCAGCGGGTAACTCAAGAACCGTTATTTGTAGACAGTTGAAATGTTCATAGTGTGTAGGTATTTCTAATGCCGCTATAACAACAAATAAATGAAACTTAAATTAAATTAAAAACAATCAACCATTTTTTCGGTTTTGGTATGGAACTCTTCGTGTGAGAGTCCGACTCGCACTTGGCAGGTTTTAAAGGTGCCACATGACAGAGGCAGCAATTTATTTTCTTTTTGCAAAATAATTTATGAAGCAATGCCGTTAGTTTTGTAAAAAATGCACGCTATCCGTCATTCTTTTCATCCGTCTAACATCCATAGATCAATCATAATTTCCTAGTGTTTTTACTTAAACCAAGTATTAGCACACTTGGAAACCTCTAATGACTCGAGTTAGAACCGCTGGCAAAATTAACTTTTTGTATTGGCAGGCACGTCTGCACCTAAAGGTGGAGCTCTTCTATAAAATATCACTTAGAATTTCAACTTCAATTGGGACTTTACCGGAGTCGTGTTTCTTAATAGCTACAACCTAGAGGTCGTTAAATCAAAAGTGAATAGGTTGCTTCTAAACCTGGGAGGTCTTTAAATCAAGAGTGAATAGGTTACTTCTAGTCATGCATTGCTTCATCGTCGACCACATAGAATCTCGACTTCAATAGGGACTTTGCCGGAGTCTGTGTTTCTTGATAGCTACAACCTGGAGGTCGTTAAATCAAAAGTGAATAGGTTGCTTCTAAACCTGGGGGGTCTTTAAATCAAGAGTGAATAGGTTACTTCTAGTCATGCATTGCTTCATCGTCGACCACATAGAATCTCGACTTCAATAGGGACTTTGCCGGAGTCTGTGTTTCTTGATAGCTACAACCCGGGGTCTTTAAGTCAAGAGTGAATAGGTTACTTCTAGGCATGCGTTGCTCCATCGTGGACCACATAGAATCTCGACTTTAATAGGGACTTTGCCGGAGTCTGTGTTTCTTGATAGCTACAACCCGGGGTCTTTAAGTCAAGAGTGAATAGGTTACTTCTAGGCATGCTTTGCTCCATCGTGGACCACATAGAATTTCGACTTCAATATGGACTAGGCTAATTCCTTGCCGGAGTCTGTGTTTCCTAATAGCTAGAACCCAGGGGTATGTCAAGAGTGAATAGGTTACTTCTAGGCATGCGTTGCTCCGTCATCTATCACATAGAATCTCGACTTCAATAGGGACTAGGCTAATTCCTTGCCGGAGTTTATGTTTCCTGATAGCTAGAACCCAGGGGTATTTAAGTCAAGAGTGAATAGGTCAGGTCTAGGCATGCGTTGCTCCATCGTCGACCACATAGAATTTAGACTTCAATAGGGACTAGACCAATTCCTTGCCGGAGTCTGTGTTTCTCGATAGCTACAACCTCGAGTACTTTAAGTCAAGAGTTAATAGGTAACTTATGCGTTGCTCCATCTTCGACCACATTATCGCTTTCCATCAGGTGCGATTGTGGTCAAAGGTGAACCAAATGAAAAAAAAAACCGGCCAAGTGCGAGTCGGACTATCACACGAAAGCTTCACCATAAACCTTATTTTGTATTTGTTGTTATAGCGGCTATAGAAATACACACTCTGTGAAAATTTCAACTGTCTATCTATTACAGCTAGTCTATTCTGTAAGAAACTATTTCGATATCGAGCTTCACCTGAGTGACAAAACTCACAAAGTGAGCTTTATTGCACACAACATAAAGGTCTTAATTTGAAACTCACCTCGGATTCCACTGTCGAGATACGAAAATGTTGTTATAAGATAGCACTACAGTTCTTGAGATACAGTACGTCTACCATGAGTTTTATCAATCTATACTCGCTAGCGTCTGTTGTTAAAAAAATGTATGAAAACTTTGAAAAAACAAGTTTCTAATTGTTTGTTTTTAGTTGTTAACTAAAGTTTTACTTGCAACTTGCTTGCTTGTTAGTTAACAACTTAAAGAAATAAATTAGAAACTCTTTTTTTAAAGTTTTCATACATTTTTGAACTACTTTCGCTAGCGTGTAGAGATTGATAAAACTCATGGTAGACGTACTGCCCACTGACAGACAGACGGATAGAAGGATGGACGGACGACGGACGGACAGCGGAGGCTTAGTAATGGGGTTCCATTAGTTACCCGTTGGGTACGGAACCATTAAAACTCGATCTTGCCAAATCCGAATGACGGTATGTTCAACTGTTGTGTTGAACTTTATACTTATAAAACTTAGGGACCGTCCCCACGAGCGAGAAAATCGCAGCGAGTTGACGTTTTTTCACTCATCGAATCGCCTCGTTAATATCGCCGTGTGGAGACACGTTCATAGAGTTATTATATAAATATGTGGCACGGACGATAATATCGCTGCGATTCTATCGCTCGTGGAGATGGCCCCTTATCCAAAATACAATGTTGTGGTAGGGAATAGGATTTTATTAGCAGTAAATGAAGGACCTGTTACCAACAAATCTAAAATTCCCACATCATTCGGGGTTTCCCAAACAAATACCTACTACATAGTAATAAATACATAATATTTAAAGCATTTAGAGCCAGCTGGGCATATGTATTTAAAACTTGTATTAGGCATTCATGTATGCGAATAGTAGACATTAGCATGCACCCAACATTCTCATTGTGGCTTGTGATCCGAAATCGTGACGGTGGAGCCACGGCGTAAACTATAGGATATCTTGATAATATACACATGCTATATTAAGAGTACTAGGATTAGCAAAGTCCTGCCAGGGCTGCGGAAATTGTTCGAAAGAGTCACCGTGGCCCTGGAACGCAAAGGGCGTTAGAAAGAACACGGACGGGTTTTAGTCAGCAAGTGTCTGACACTCCCTTCTGCTCCGCCCAGAGCGGGAGGAGTCATTTGATGATTTACCATTCTTAAAAAAAAAGGATTAGTAAAGTAGAAGGGCGAAACTTCTACATGACCTAGGTTGTTCTCCCTTTTCAATCCAAAGGTTGACTTTCAAAGTCCGCTTTTAGTAAGACTGCCCATTTTGTCACTTGTATGGTTCACACCCCGCCTGGGTTGTAGAATTTGTTCGAAAGAGTCACCGCTGCTGCCCTGGAACGCAAAGGGCGTTAGAAGGAACACGGATGGGTTTTAGCCAGTAAGAGTATGACACTTCTTTCTGCTCCGCCCAGAGCGGGGGGAGTCATTTGATGATTTCCTATTAATAGTAATACTATATATAATTCGGTATTGCTTGAGGCAACTTTGCAGGGTCTTATTCAGATCGGGAATAGTCACTTTGTGTTGGACAGAGTTTAACGTTTGTCTAAATCTATTTCTGTCGTAAAAACTTTAAAAAACCTGTTGTTAATACCCTTAAACGGTAGGAGGTGAATGGAAAGGCAGAAAGCCATATCCGTAATTACCTTCAATTTTAGAATTCATAACTTTTTTTCCGATTCTTCAATTTGTGAATCATTGCCTCTTTGATACCCAAACAACAATCGCTCGCCTCTTATGCCTCAATTCTAAATGACCACTACTTGCGCCACTCTCACGCCTTAATCCCAAATGACCAGTGCATGCGCCGGCGCACAGAGGCGGGGCATCCCTACCAAAGCTTCACCATCACCGCTCAAGAGGCCATATCGCTCATAGAACCATTGAGGCATTGTTTTAGGTTATTGTAATTCAGGTCCATGAGGTTCTAAAACATCAATTGTTGTTTGGGCGACTGCAAAAAATAGCTTTGCGTCGCGGTCGATTTTGGATCGATGGTTCTCTCAGTCTAAGTGCCCTGGAATAGGCTTGTCCACTGAAAAACTCGAATTATTCCGTCAGTTAGATTAACAAAAAATATTAGACCCGTTTTTTTCTTTTGTTACATAAACCAAAATTAACGAAGATACGATGCTTTTAAAATTCTCAATATGTCACGCCGTGGTATAAATTTTTGTGCGTTCTGACGTCACGAGCCCCCACTTCCGAGTTTTGATGCGTTTTATCTTTGTCAATATTCATTGATTTACAAAGTCCAAAAATGTATGTCTATTTTTTTTAGTACTCTAACTGTCGGACTAAAAAGATTTGCAATTTATTGATGGTGCAAAAGCAAATGTTAGGAACAATAAAAGCCGTGTTTTTGTTCTTGTGATTTCAGCGGCTGTTCGTTCTAAAAACATTTCATTTTCTGGCATTTCTTCTTCACCGTGTACGATCAGCCTCGATCAACCTCGGGAATGGAGGACTCAACACGGAACTGTATGAAGATATTTTAACGTCGGTGGGCTTTGTTAGTTGGCAAGGAACAAGGAAGCTTCTTAACTCCTTGAATGCTTATTATCGGGTTCGAAGTCCAGATTCGTTTTTGAGGATCCTGCTTAATGCTTAGACACCTTTTGAGTTTAAAACCCATTATTATAAGCTGCATTATTATAAGTCTTCTGTCATTTATTTCTATTTATGTGTGCGGGAGTATGTTTGCTTCTTTTATGGGAGCACTGTCTCCATTAAGTTAGATTCCATGTTCTCAGTCTGGTTTAGAACTGGTACAAGATATTACTGCACGTTTTCTTTATTTTTTCTTAAAATAAATAAAGATTCTGCAAACTCTAGAACCGCTATTTAAATATTTAATTTACTTTTAAGGACTTAAATGGTCGTCCATTTACGATTGCTTTCGCCAGTTAAAATGAACTCTAGCACAATGCACATAAGAGTCATTCAACTGCGATTATTTTCATTTTTTGCTATGCAGAACCACATTCCCAATTTGGCGGGATAGTGATTTTCTTAAGAATAATATTGCCAACTTAAAACGTTACATAACCAAACAAAACTGAACTTTGTGTCTTTAAGATACAGGTCATGCAACTGCAGGTTTATTTTTGTTTCTTTAAAAGGGCAGACTCGATACTGGTCGGAGCTAGATTGTCCTGCCTCGAGCAGTTTTCCATTCATATTTCAAATATCAACTTTAGCGCTCTGAATTACAGTTCATATCTCTTTGTCACACTTCATCGTCCAGTTCAATGTTGGCCAGGATAAACAATGAGCAATTTTGAGACCTATTTACGTGGGATAAGGTGGATTATTAAATGGGGTACTTGTCGGTATGGTTTTGATGGGACTGGAACGCTGACGTCAATTAGCATTCTCGAGAGACGGGTCTATGGTATAAACATAAAATCTGTTTGTCCGTCATGATGGCATTCATGTGAAGTCTGTATGAACTGAGCAGGCCATTGTATGAGTTCTATTGTCATGTATAATTTGATTTTAGGACAATGGAATGATGATGATGGACTGAACTTAATTTTTGTATGGTTTTGTTTAATTAGATTAGTTTGTGCAATCGTAGTTTCGTACCTGTGCAGTGTTGGGAATGTTGGCTGGTACGTTGGTGACAGTAGGTCGGAAGTTAGGTTTAAAATTTGGGTATTAAGCTGGCCTAGCATTGTATCGATTTTCAACAAAACGCGAGGTTAACTTATACTGGTGGTTTTTATGGTTTGTTGGCCTAACGTAGTATGGATTTTCAACAGAATGCGAGGTCTACTTACACTGTTTTTTGTATCGTTTTTTAAATAAATAAAGCAGACTACGGGGTCAATGGCCAGTGTAGTTAGTTGAAATTATGACTAAAGATTTTTTTTATATATATATTTTTTTCGTCTAAATAAAAACATTCAGTCGAATTGACAACCTACTCCTTTTTTTGAAGTCGGTTAAAATGCCTATAGTATCCCAAATTAGCCAATGAAGACTGCGGAGTTTCACTAGCTAACTTAATTTGACCTTGTACAGGTACCAAAAATAAGTAAAAAAATCCTATATTCACAACTAAGTTACAACTAAGTGAACATTGTGCTTTGTAGTCACCATCATTTGTAACATTTTACGAGGCCCCGCTAACTTAAAGTCCATACTTTAAACTTAGTTAGTCACTCAAGTTATATTATTAGGCTTTCAACTTGAACGGATATAAAGAGCAGTGATTACGTTTTGTTGAGTTCTTTTGTGGTTTGGACTGATTTTGAAGACATTTTTACTGCAGGACATTTTTGTATTTTTCGTTCTTAGGGTCTTATGTACATTTTTAGCTTGTGTTATTCTTAACATCATTAAAATTGCCTTCATGTTCTGAATTATGTCATATGAAAATGAAGGAGTAACTTGTGAGGATATACAGATTTTATGGTCTTCTGTATGTTATTTATAGATATCAGTATGACTAGAATAATAAGTTATATTCTAGTTTCCCGAATTTTTTTGTATAAAGCGCATTAGACTATGACGAAACTCTAGTTTGTACCTAATCTCAATAAACTTTATTGCCTTTGCCAGTATTGCCTGGATCTTATACTTCCTACGTCTTTTTGACTATGCTCTATAGTCCAACATTAATTATGGTATCTTCTATCTTCCAGGATTCACGGGAACGCAATGCGAGGTGGAGATCGACGAATGCGCCAACAACCCCTGTCTGAATGGAGGAATCTGCCACGACATGATCAACGCGTTTAGGTGTACCTGTGTCATAGGGTGAGTTATCAACCATTGTTCGTGTTTTTGTTCTTGGCTCTTTTGAGGACCTTTTTTTTAACGGGGGGAAATCATCATGGATGTCCTCCGCCCTGGGGCGGGCGGAGGGGTCTGTCAGACTCTTACTGACGAAAACCACCCCGGTGTTCCATCTCTCACCTACGCCGGGGATCGCGAGAACTTATATGGCTTCCGTAATCCCCGGCTGGTGCCGGCCCGCATCTGCGGGCCACCTCGGATCAGAGGGTCAGGTTTCGAAGTATTCATTCCTCTGTATAGAAATGATGGTCGCGTTCGAGTTGATAGAAGTAATACAATTTTCATCGAATTTATGAGGGTTTTCAGTAAGAAACTGTCAAAATTCGGTTGGCTACTGCTGTCTTCCTGAAACCTTGTTAGTCGTAATCTAATCCATTTTCATCCTACAGGTTTACGGGCGCCCGTTGTCAAGTAAATATTGATGACTGCGCATCGAGTCCGTGTCGGAATGGCGGGACCTGCCATGACTCTGTTGCTGGATACACCTGCGAATGTCCACCTGGATACACTGGTAAGTTTATCTCTTCTTCCTTTATCTTCGACTTCTTTTACGGAATCATAACAATACGCTTGAAGTTACGATTTCATGTCCCAGTATGTAATGGTTCAGCTCTGCATTGCTCGAATTGTGATCAGGAAGAACCAGTTGTAATTTGTGGAAAGAATATATTTTCGTCATCGTATCGTTTCGTCATTAGTGATTAAACAAGACAGTTTATAGCTCCTGCCAGCTGCTTCTACCGAGTAGCTCTGACAACATTTCAGACGTTCCTGTCTTTAGATACCCCTCAAAGTATAAATGAAAATGGTCCAGTACTTGAAGCTTAGCCTATCTTCTATTCTAATTATTCAGAATTATCGTGGTTCTTTAGCTATCAATGTGACATTGCACGCTTGAATCACCTGATTGTCTGATAGAAAGATGATTCCGTGCTTCGGAAGGCACGTATAAGCCGGTGGTCCCGGCTGCCAAATGGCGGTCGTTAAATAAACCATGTCAGAGGCCCTTGAGGCGGTTTTGAAACTCTGACACTAGGGTGTGTGGGGTCGTTAGACCTTACTGCCTACACGAGAAGAAGAAGAAGAAGCTATCAATTCCATATTACTCATCAAATTTTCAACTCCACAGGAATGTCATGCGAGACCAACATCAACGATTGCTTATCAGCGCCTTGTCACCGCGGCGAATGCATCGATGGAGACAACAGCTTTACGTGCAACTGTCACCCAGGGTATACCGGCAGGGTCTGCCAGACCCAGATCAACGAGTGCGAGTCCAATCCCTGCCAGTTTGGAGGTAAGATACCAACAATTTCACCATGAGGTTGCACTTTGCTAGATATTGCGTTGAATATCTTAACTAAGGCCTATAGTAGACACAAGATAGAATAGAAATCAACAAAGAGTTGTAGGTAGATCATCATTGATTCTCTAGTTGCCTATGGTACATGTACATACACTTATTTACTTTCTTAATAACAAAAAACAGAAATAAAGACAAAAACTGTCCTGAATCGACTTCTATCGTGATCCTTTACGTTCTCTAGTAATGAAAAACGGTTCACAATTTTGTTTTTCGGGTACCTACGAAGGAATATTAAGGAAAGGTTTATGTACTTTATTGCAAGTTTATCTGGCGCTTACCATAGTACCTTACTTAATCTTAAGTAAGTATAAGACATCAACAGCTTCGTTCTCTATTTTTACCATCATCCACAGCCCGACTTCTCCCACAGCTGAGGCTCACACACTGCCTCTCTTTTCGACAATCCCCAAGTTCCTAAACCACCCTTATCCAAGATCTATGGTTCCGTCCCGTGATGGCAACGATCTCACCCTATTACACTGAAATATTTGGAGGCTAGTTCTGAATGATGAATAGTTTAGGGACCAACGTGTTTCTCACGAAATTTATTGTGGAATAGCTATCACTGATTGTGATGGTGACAGAAAAACGTTTTTTTTTTCTCTTTATTCGTTTAAAGGGGCTTTTACGCATAGCGTATGCCAGCGCCATCGTACCCTAAACATTATTTTGCTATCACAAGATGTGAGCCATGAATTGGAACAAACCCTTTGCATCGTCGCCATTTGGTTGGGATAGAATTTGTGGAACTTGCCTACATCAGTTCTATTCAAATTCAGGGACCCTATTAAATTATTTCTACGAGACTCATACTGGACACATTCCATCAATAAATGTTGTAGGTCTTCGAGAACAACGGTTAATGATGAGGATATCTGGTCTTAAATTGGCAAGCAGTTTGACAATAACTAAGAAATCGTGATGAATAAATCTCATTTCTTCCCTGTGTAAGAAGATTTTGCGGACGAGAGTGACCTCATCACTGAATGAAGCATTGATGACTTTAAATTAACATTTTATTCACGTATGCTGAAGCCTGAGCCATACTCTCAAGTGATTCATCGTGATGAATGTGTAGTATGTTAGTGCTTGTCGATGTGTCACGTAATCTCTAATGGGACAATGAAACTGATTGTATTTCAAATCTTTAAATGAAACGGAGTTTTTAGGGTCCAAAGGGTAACCAAAGGTACCCTATTACTAAGCCTCCGCTGTCCGTCCGTCTGTCTGTTAGCGGGCTGTATCTCAAAAACCGTAATAGGTAGACAGTTGAAATTTTCAAAGAGTGTGTATTTCTATTGCCGCAACAACAAATAATCTACATCTACACTAATATTATAAAGAGGAAAGATTTGTTTGTTTGAATTGAATAGGCTCCGAAACTACTGGACCGATTTAAAAAATTCTTTTAGAATTGGATAGCTACATTATCAGGGAGTAACATAGGCTATATATTATCCCCGTATTCCCACAGGAACGGGAACTACGCGGGTGAAACCGCGTGACGTCCACTAGTACAAAATAAATTAAATTAAAAATTAAAGGGAACTCCCATACAAGAAACTTTTTTTTTCTGTTTGTTGTACGGAACCCTTCGTGTACAAGTCCGACTCGCACGTGGTCGGTTTTTTCTTCAGTCCTGTATTTCAAACAATTTGCATCGACTTTGATTGGGGACAAGAGACTCTCCTATTTATGTTTTTCAGAAATTGGAGAGAAACCTTTAATGAGTATGATTGCTACGAAAACTGACTGTGTTTATCTAATGGTGAAATAATAAACTAAACATTTTTTGTTTTTCTCAGGCCACTGCGAAGACCTGATAGGTGGCTACCAATGTCGCTGCAAGCCAGGCACTTCAGGCCGCAACTGTGAGATCAACGTCAACGAATGCTACTCCAACCCCTGCAGGAATGGAGCCACTTGCATCGATGGCATCAACAGGTAAGAACATGTGATTTACACTTTTATTTTAAGCAGTTAAGACTTACTTTTCCTTTGATTAAAAACAGTTAGTGCGTTAGTGAAACACCGCCTCTCATTTTTGCGTTCCGCCTTTTGGTGCCTTTATTGCACTGCACTTTGTGGGATGTTCCTTACTTTTTGATTTATTATTTTACAACATTCTGTTCTCTATACTCTCTACACTTTATGTTTTGTAATGTTATTCTAACGCTTCTTTATTTTTGTTACATGCAGCAATACTTATTTTGAGTAAGTTTCCAAATCATTTAGTAAAAAGTGCATGGTATTGAGTTTGATTTTGTTTTAAACAGAAATTTTGAAAATAGATACAACTACTGAACCCCAGTTACTGATTTAGGTAACTGAGTTTCGGTAGTCATTTTCGTCCTGCATGTAATTAAAATAAAGTGTGTTATAATTTCTATTCAAATTGAGTCCTTTGTTTTATGCAATGCATCCTTCTGCTTACCATTAAAAAGTTTATAAAAACCATAGCCGTAAAAAGAAAGCAAGAAAAAAAAAAGAAAAAGACATGAAATAGTGTATTAAGAAAAAAAAAAGAAACATGACCAACATGAAACATGAACATGATTGCTGTGTGCTAATAATATTGAAAGATAGGACAAAACCTCATAACAAGACACTGACATAGTCAAAGCTAACTCATGTCCTTTATAAACCGTCCCACTCTCATCAACACCCTCTAACACCCCCTGGTCATCCTCAGATACACCTGCGAGTGCATCCCAGGCTTCACGGGACAGCACTGCGAGACCAACATCAACGAATGCCTCTCGAACCCGTGCGCCAACGGCGGCAAGTGCGTCGACAGGATCAACGGATTCCGGTGTGAATGCCCTAGAGGATATTATGATGCTAGGTACGGACGGTAGCTGGGTCATGGACGCTGGACCACTACTTTAAGGGTTTTGGGTTAGTTTTATCGGAAGAGCTGGAAGGATACGGTACTACAAATCTGCTAAACGGACTTCTTAGAGGACACTACAGTGAAATTCTGATCAATTATTGTGCTTGAAGATTAGTAACCTGGTCAAAATCTTTACTTGTTTCCCAGGGATGTGAAAGCTTCGTTCGGATGTTATAAAATAAATCCCAAGGCGTTCAAAATGCTTGCAAATGTGTAAAAAAAAATCGATATAATGGTCATCACCTCTTGATTGGATATTCCAAACTGACCTCCCAGGTTTGATCAAAAAAGATCTCCTAGTACCTCAAAGAACTGCCCTCCACAATCATCTACAGTTATGCCTGAAACTAATAAGATGCTCTCCTTTGCAGATGTCTTTCTGACGTGAACGAGTGTGCCTCGAACCCTTGCATCAATGGAGGCTCCTGTGAAGACGGAGTCAACCAGTTCATCTGCCATTGTTTGCCTGGATACGGAGGTAAGAGATATTATTATAATGTTATAAGTATGAAGACATACTTGGTAGTCTTTATTATAACTAAATCAAGCCTGAATGGCCCCATCGCTGGGTAAAAGCCTGTCACCATTCCTTCCGTGGTTCACAATGCCCTGCCAGCTGCTGCTGTGTACCTGGGGGTTGGGTTGCCTGGGTTTGGGTCATTGTAACCTGAAAATAAATGTTTCATTATGTTTGGCTAATGTTTTTATCTCAGCCCTTTGGCTGGTTTCGACCACATTTACGGGCCAAGCCAAGTAAATGCGTTCTTGCGTGGTTCGTTCTTTAATGTGTTGTTTGATGAGATCCTACTTCGTTTTCTTCCATCTGTATGAATTTTCTGACAATTCTATTATTATTTTTATTATGTCCTTTATTCATTAACTATACTTACATGTTTAAATATTTCAATAAATAAATAAAAAAAAGACATTTAAAAATAGTAGCCCACCGGTATCGGGAACAGGGTCAGCTACCGGCAGTCAGGGCTCCAGAGAGAGGAACCTCCTAACAATACGAGCCGTGTCCAGAAGTACCGCTTTCTGAATCAAGCCCTTGATCCAGCTGCCTAACGAGAGCCTCCTGATGTGTTGGTCAAGGCTCGTGGCTATTAAGCCATTGGCTGATATGACTGTTTTGTTTTGATGTCCTATTTTAGCCAAGATTTTGGCACCATGACTTCGTCTCACCTGAGTGTTTATAATATAGTTGTCAGCAATGTATTAGACCTTGAAACCTACTAGTGCAACGATCCTCCCAATGGTTAACAGATATTTAAAATTTGACACTAAATCATTCCTTATTTCAGGTCAACGCTGTGAACGTGACATCGACGAGTGTAGTTCCAACCCCTGCCAACACGGAGGGACGTGCCACGATAGGCTCAATGCTTATAAATGCGACTGTGTGCTTGGATTTACTGGTAAGAACCATCTTTCCTCTTCTTGCTAACAGTATATCTTTATTATTTCTGGATTTCTCATTTATTTTTAATTTTATACTAAGGTAAGCCGTGACGTTAATGAAGCTTGATGGTTTTGCAGCTTCATCAGTGTAGCCAAATCATTTGATGAATCAGATTGTTCTTGATATAGAGGAAGTTGGTTATTGTTCAGAAAAAACAGTTGTTAACTTTGCTTTAGAACTTTCACCATCACAATAATTTGAAAGATTTTTACTATCTTCTTTCTTATCATCTTCTTTATCCTTTATAACATTACTAAGTATCTCCTACTCCACAGGAGTCAATTGTGAGACGAACATCGATGACTGTGCCGGCAATCCGTGCCTGCACGGCGGCTCGTGCATCGATCTCGTCAACGGGTACCGCTGCGTTTGTGCACCTCCGCATTCAGGGAGGAACTGCGAGAACACGCTCGACCCTTGCACGCCTAACCAGTGAGTATTAGCATTATATAGGCTTGATCTTCTACAGTTTTGTCGCTAGTTTATTCTTTGTTACAAAAAATAGACAGTCGTTTAAAATTATTTTCTAAGGTTCTACTTTTACAATTAATACAATCTTTGGCAGTGCACTTATAATATTGAGCACTCAAAAAGCATTTATGAGAATAACGGCTGCTTACCCTTGAGACATGGGTATTATTTCTGATTTATTATTGGTATTCCTAACTTGCTAGCTTTCCTCTGCAGCATCTTGCAGAAAATTTGCAGGCAGTAGCGTCATGCTTTCACAAAGCTGGTTTCAACGAGCCATATGACATGATGTGGATGCCGTGTGCTTTTTATAACCCTGCAAAATTTCACTTTATCTTGCTGACTATTTGGGAATTTACGATTTTTAATTTTATTCCTCCTAAAATTTTTTTTTGTTCACCCAGGTGTCGTCACGGAGGCCGCTGTGTAGCGGAAGCATCATACGCAGAGTTCACCTGCCAATGTCCAGTGGGCTGGACGGGTGCTCTGTGCGAGCGCGATGTAGACGAATGTGCCGTCACTGCTCCTTGTCATAACGAAGCTACTTGTATCAACACCGAGGGCTCTTACGCCTGTTTATGTGCGAGAGGGTACGAGGGCAAGGACTGCGCGATTAATACTGATGATTGTGCTTCATGTGAGTAGTTCTTCTTATTGTGAGTAGGACTTCTTGGTGTTATTAGAGATTAATAGTCGTTCATTTTTTGCCAGAACTTTGGAAGGGTCCCTAGTGTCCTTGTACTTGATTCTCTTTACCATTTCGATATTTATGAAACTTCGGAATCTATCGTCATTGAGATAATTCATTCTATGTTACCTTCATAATCGACATCGATTAAGCACAACATAACTTGTCACCTTTCTGCAACATTCTGATTTTCAGTAGTCTTCTTCTTTCCCTCTTCTAATAAATAAGGCACATAGTTCGGTGTCAAGTCAATGGAGATTCCATTTACTTGACATCGGTCCTCTGTATTTGCTTTCTACTGAACGAGTTTGTGCCATATCATCGTCAAGATAAACTTCATTCAGGTCTAATTTGCTAACATTACTAAGATTTCGTTGTCTCCCACAGTCCCGTGTCAAAACGGCGCGACCTGCCTGGACTCGATCGGCGACTACAACTGCGTGTGCGCGAGCGGGTTCGCGGGCAAACACTGCGAGGTGGACATCGACGAGTGCCAGTCCAGACCCTGCATGAATGGAGCTACTTGTAACCAGGTAAGAATCCTTACTACTTACTAATATTATAAATGCGAAAGTAACTCTGTCTGTCTGTCTGTCTGTTGCGCTTTCACGCCAAAACTCCTGAACCGATTTAAATAAAATTTGGTACACAGTTAGTCTAGAGCCTGAGAAAGGAAATAGGCTACTTTCTATTGCGAAAATAATGTTGTAAGGGGTTGAAAGGGGGGGATGAAAAGTTGTATGGAAGTATCGTCATTTTTAGAGATAGACGCTTGAAGCTTATTGTTTATGCTGTTGATTCGATATAAATAAATATGACATTCAAAGGTTTATGGTTTATGTGAATGCAAATAGCTCATTAAAGTATTTATACATATGTGTCTTATTTGTAAAATAATTAGCCTAAATAATGAAAATTCTGCCCAAAGACACTATTCCACGCGGACAAAGTCGCGGGATTAGCTAGTTAGATAAAATGATGTGTATTTTTCCTTAAATTCTAGGTCTAATATAAAAGCATTAAGAAATAATAACAGAAAAAATGCTGGAAACAAGGAGGAAGAGTTGTACCTGCTTTGTACAATTTTTTTTTTTCAAAAATTGAATTTTATGTACGAAGTAGTTGATGGATGCGAAATGCACAGGACTGGTTGTTGTGGCGACACTTTGGGGGCCTATGTTCAGCAGTGGTCGTCTTTTTAACCTTGTGTCTTTCTCAAAAATCGAATCATCTTAATCTCAATCAATAAGCGATTTTGTTTATCTTCAGTTTTCTAACAATTGATGTGGAACCATTTTCACATCAATCGTTAGGGTGTCACCAAAAAATAAGATATATTTAACTATTGTAACAACATCGAGAGACTTAATATTTATAAAATATTACTTACATATTTTATCAATACAGATTTACAAGTTCGCATTTTTTCACCTATAATTCTGCCTCTCCATCAAATATACTTACATACCCTCTTCTTCATTCTAGTATGTGGCATCATACACCTGCACGTGCCCGCTCGGGTTCTCCGGCATCAACTGCCAGACCAACGACGAGGACTGCACAGAGTCCAGCTGCATGAACGGAGGCTCCTGCATCGATGGCATCAACTCCTACAACTGCTCTTGTCCACCTGGGTAAGTTAATATAAGAGTTTATTGCGTATCTTCTCATAAAATTTTGCCAGTTTTTCCATCATCATCAACATTTAGCTGAAAGTCATCCACTGCTGGTTAATGGAAAGAAACTAATAGCACTTTCCTTGACTAAAAGGTACTGGCTCGTTAGTCTATGATACCAGGGGCCCTACTATGACGTGCCAATGCGATCAAGATTAAGCTGAGGAAAAGAGATAGTGTTATGCGTCTTGTATAACTCTGTCTCCTTCCCACACCTTATACACGATCGTTTTAAGACGTCATAGTAGGCCAGCAGATTCATCATAATTTCTGTCTGTGTCTTTAAAATTGAGTTTTGTTCTCATTTAAAAGATGTCTGGAAAATTTATTTTACATCTATACTAATATATAAAGCTGAAGAGTTTGTTTGTTTGTTTGTTTGTTTGCTTGATCGCGCTAATCTCAGGAACTACTGGTCCTCTTTCAGTGTTGGATAGCCCATTTATTGAGGAAGGCTATAGGCTATACGGGAAAGGGAAATTCCTACGGGAACGGGAAAAAAACGGGATATGCGCGTACGAAGTCGCGGGCAAAAACTAGTAAAATATGTACGGAAGCCGGATGGAGACGAATATTTCGTTTCCATCCGGCTTCCGTGAAACAGGCCCTCAAGTCTTTTCTTCATTAAACTTATCTCCTTCTTATCTTTGTACAGCTACACCGGCTCAAACTGCCAGTTCCGTATCAACATGTGCGACAGTTCCCCCTGCGACAACGGCGCCACCTGCCACGACCACGTCACGTACTACACGTGCCACTGTCCCTACGGCTACACCGGGAAACACTGCGAGACCTATGTTGATTGGTAAGTATCTAACTATTGGTATGATCTAGGTATGTTGTGATTGGCTGTATAGTAAGATCTTTCTTGAGGTGGATGAAGTGGGTTATTTGACCAGTCAAATAACCCACTCCATCACCTCAAAAAGATCTTAACACCTACAGAAAAGACCAAAGGCAATTAAAAAATGTTTAAAATCTTAAAAAATACGGAGTGTGTGAGCGTTTTAAAATTTATCATGGAGACCATTGATATATAAAAAACCCAAGATACGCATTCGGCATCTCAAAAACGTCCGCAAAAAACAAGCGCATAATGCGCAAGTTTCAAACAGTTTCGCATCGCTCGGCATACTGAACTGTTTTGTAAAAACAACTTTAAGCGATCCGTGGAAGGTTGAATTTGCAAAAAAATTGTTTATAGTATAACTACACACAACTCACACATGACACTTGATACATGTCAGTTTTTGACGACAATTTCGAGTGTTGCATTTGTTCGAGACTGTGCATCTTGGGTTTTTTATATATCAATGATAGAGACATTATAAATTGCGGTGTCACGTCACTCGCAAGTCATGTTCGACAGCTTGACTATCTACTTACTCCTCTTAGCAGTTATAATGAGTTGCAGAAAAAGCAATAACATCACACAAAAAGCAATTCTCGGTTTCTTGCCTCTCTCATTAATAGGCCAATACTGAAATTTTACGTAAACACATATTTTTATAACCTTTACTACATTTGTATCATTCTTGTAACCACTCCACCCATCTTCCAAGTTCACAAGCAAAATATAACCCACCTTTTTTCCCACAGGTGCGAAAACAACCCATGCGAGAATGGAGCCACATGTTCACAGAAGGGTCCACAGTACACATGCACTTGCGCCCCGGGTTGGTCCGGCAAACTGTGTGACGTCGAGATGGTCTCATGCAAAGACGCGGCTATCAGGAAAGGTATGGATTTCAGAGGTAATTTAGTGATAAATTGTTGTTGATTATGAACATTTTTAAGAATATTTGAACTATTTTTCATGGCATTACTTAATTTTAAAACTTCTAGTTTTCATCATTCATTATTCACTAGCAAACGCTAATTTAAAAATTACTTTTGTCCCCAGCTGTAAAAATAAAAGCATTATGCAACAACGGTTCTTGCGAGGATATCGGAAATTCTCACCGTTGCCACTGCCTCGAAGGGTACACTGGATCCTACTGCCAAAAGGAAATCAACGAATGTGACTCAGCTCCATGCCAGAACGGAGCCCTGTGCAAAGATCTCGTGGGGACCTACCAGTGTCAGTGCGCTAAAGGATTCCAAGGACAGAACTGCGAGCTCAATGTCAACGACTGCCTTCCCAACCCATGTCAGAATGGAGGAACCTGCCACGATCTCATCAATAACTTCTCATGCTCCTGTCCTTTCGGAACCCTCGGCAAAATCTGCGAGATCAACGTAAACGACTGCAAACAAGATGCCTGCCACAACAACGGTACTTGTATCGACAAGGTTGGAGGGTTTGAGTGCAAGTGTCCGCCTGGCTTCGTTGGTCCGAGATGTGAGGGAGACATCAACGAATGTCTATCAAACCCATGTTCAACGCCCGGTACTCAAGACTGCGTCCAACTTGTTAACGATTACCATTGCAACTGCAAGCCCGGCTACATGGGGAGACACTGCGACGCGAAGGTCAATTTCTGCGCTAACTCTCCGTGCCAGAACGGAGGTATTTGCACAGCCATACAGGGAGGTCACGAGTGCCTTTGCAATGATGGCTTTTACGGCAAGAACTGCGAATATTCAGGATACGCTTGCGATTCTAATCCGTGTCAAAATGGAGGATACTGCAGAACATCGGAAATCGGAGGCTACGTCTGCGATTGTCCATCTGGTTTATCAGGTATTAACTGTGAAATTGACTCCATGAACGAATGTCTCAGCAATCCTTGTAAACATCCTGAAGCTAGATGTATCGATAAGCCTGGTGACTATCTCTGTTACTGCCCACGACAATGGACTGGCAAGAGTTGCGATATACACGACCCTCACTCTAGAGGAGGCTATGGTAGTCCAGTAGGAGTAAACGGAGGGTTCAGCAACAAGAAACCAGGACTTACTTTTGAAGAATTAGATTTGGCTTTTCAACGAGAACAATGCGTCAAGAAGGGCTGCAAAGAAAAGCAAGGTGATCACCATTGCGATGAAGAATGCAATACTTATGCCTGTGAGTTCGATGGCAACGATTGCTCTTTAGGTCTGAATCCTTGGGCAAACTGCACAGCACCAATAAAATGCTGGGAAGTCTTCATGGACGGCGAATGTAACGAAGTGTGCAACACCCAAGCTTGTCTCTTCGACGGCAGAGATTGCCAGAAGTCTCTACAACGCTGCAACCCTATCTATGACGCTTACTGTCAGAAACATTACGCCAACGGCCATTGTGACTATGGCTGCAACAACGCTGAATGTAACTGGGACGGTCTTGACTGCGAGAACGAACCACCTCACTTAGCCGAAGGTGTTATGTCTGTTACTCTTTTAATGGACATGAAGACCTTCAAAGAGAATTCTATCGCTTTCCTCCGAGACCTAGGCCATCAGTTGCGAACTACGATATTGATAAAGAAGGACCATTTAGGCAACGACATGGTCTACCCATGGAAAGGATCAACAGACGTTGGTTTACAAGACACAGAGTTCGGGAAGAAACACAACATCGTCTTCACAGAAAGAGGGCAATCAGGAGTGCAGGTCTACTTAGAAATTGACAACAGAAAGTGCACATCTATGTCTAGTTCCGAATGCTTCTTCTCAGCGAGAGAAGCTGCAGAGTTCTTAGCGGCGACAGCTTCCAAGCACTCCTTGTCGCCTGACTTCCCTATTTTCTCCATCAAGGGTGTAAACACTCCCGAGGACCCCGAAGATGTCCCGACAAACTCTAAATACGTCTTCATCGGAGTAATTTTGGTACTTTTGGCCGGGTTACTGATCGGTGTGTTAGTAACTGCTCAAAGGAAGAGAGCAGCTGGTATAACATGGTTCCCTGAAGGTTTCATCCGCAACAACTCTTCGACCAGACGCAGGTCACGCAGACGTGGTCCTGATGGGCAGGAGATGCGGAACTTGAATAAGGGATCTATTGGCTGTATTGATGTAGATATCAATGGCGGTCATATGGGACCTCCTCACCATTGGTCAGATGACGATGACGATGGATCTGCGCCTCCAAGGGCTAAGCGAGCCAGAGGGCCTGGTGATGCTAATGGAGCTCCGGGAGGTTACGCGTCAGACCACACTGCTATTACGGATTATGAGGAGGCTGGTCATGATGGTCGAGTCTGGACTCAGCAACATCTAGATGCGGCTGATATCAGAGTACCTCCAAGCATGATGACACCACCGGCTATCGTGAGTATTGGCTTATCTTTCTCATCTACTTTACTGGATCTTTTTGATTGATTCTATAAAATTAATGTAGTCCTCCGATTTCTTCCAGCATGATGGTCATGTAGAGGTGGACGCTCGTGGTCCTCTAGGCATGACGCCTCTCATGGTGGCTGCGGTAAGAGGAGGTGGACTGGATACCGGATCTGATGCTGAAGACGAACAGACTGCTCATATCATATCGGAACTGGTCGCTCAAGGAGCTCAGTTGAATGCTGCGATGGATAAGACTGGGGAGACTAGCTTGCATTTGGCTGCGAGGTAAGGAATCGATTTTAAAGTGAAAATTGTAAACTGAAGGTATTTAATCGTTCTAGTACAATATTTATTTTATAAAGGATTGTGCAATCAGTCATATTATAAACACGTTTTAGATAGGGATAATCATATGTATGAGCGGCAAAGACGACACTCCAAAGCCGTAAAGCCGAACTTTATTTAAGCTCATAAGTGCGGCATTTACATCCGAATACTGCGTTTTTTTATTTTATTCGATTTCACTTTTTCGAACTAGATGTTCTTATCTTTATTTTCTGTATTTTTAGTAATTATTCCAATAAAAATATTAATCTTACTCCAATGTTTTCCTCTAGATACGCACGCGCAGACGCAGCGAAACGCCTCCTAGACGCGGGTGCTGATGCGAACTCACAAGACAACACGGGGCGCACGCCACTGCACGCGGCCGTCGCTGCGGACGCTATGGGCGTGTTCCAGATACTACTCAGGAACAGAGCCACCAACCTGAATGCCAGGATGCATGATGGGACTACGCCACTTATTTTGGCTGCTAGGTAAGTTTACGAATCTTGTTTAGTTTTTGCCGTGTTTTTCAGGGAATATGTCAATGAAACATTTTCAGCAAACTTGTACTTAACCAGAATTCTCGGTACTATGCATTTTTTCAGAAATGCTTGATAAGAAAAACAGTTATAGGTACCAGTGGTAGGTAGATTACTCACAAAACGGTCTTTCGGATTATTGTAGAAATAATTTCAATTTCCGTGTGGTATTTTAAATTATTTGTGATCTTTTCTCACTTATACGAGATACAGAATTGGAATCTACAATTTATTGTTTCTAAAACATCACGAACCTAGTTTTGTCTCCAAAATCTTCAATCTCCATGTCAATAACCAAAACTTATCCATTATTCCTCCCAACAGGCTAGCCATAGAAGGCATGGTGGAAGACCTGATCAACGCAGATGCAGACATAAACGCAGCCGACAACAGCGGCAAGACCGCGCTGCACTGGGCTGCGGCTGTCAACAATATTGATGCCGTCAATGTCCTGCTAGCTCATGGAGCTAACAGAGACGCACAGGACGATAAGGTAAGGGCTTTTAGACAAGATGGTATAGCTACTGGTATTCAACAAGAGGCGGGCAAAGATGTGGCTATAGTATATGCAGAAATTATATCTGTAGATGACTTGCATGTAACAGGAGGTGAGCCTGTTAACATCAAAGAAGCACGTCAAGCGATTTCCAACAGCCCTTTAAGTATTTTGTTATATATATAAGTTTGATTGGTTAAATCAATAGATATTTTAGAGACCAGTACCAACAGAACATATTAATGAGCCTGAGTGATAAGGATGTAACAAACTTAAGATTTTTTCCTCCGTCAGCATAGTTCTTGGATAAATCTTGTGTCCTATATCACTCAGAACAGTTCCTGTTGACAGATCTTTTGGTTTTACATCTCCTTTTCATCGGAAACCCCAAACAAACCTTCTGCAGCACCAGACCTAACTCCCTATTTCCCCCACAGGACGAAACCCCCCTCTTCCTAGGAGCTCGCGAAGGTTCCTACGGGGCCTGCAGAGCACTGCTAGACGCCATGGCCAACCGAGAGATCACGGACCACATGGACCGCCTGCCGCGCGACGTGGCGCAGGAGCGCATGCACGACGACATCGTGCGGCTGCTGGACGAGCACTGTCCGCGGCCGCCGCCGCAGCATCACCATCTTATGCGTGAGTTCGCTAAGGGTAATTTGAATGTAGGAGTTTTTACTTTGGAATGGGTTAGATTTAAGATGGTGTCTTCCTTTTCTTGATTGTTTCCTAAGATCACGAAAGCGCTTATTATACTATACGGTATTCAGGGCCCGGTGGCAAGGGTGGGCGAAGCCCCTAACTAGGGAACCGCTTATTACACTAGCCGGTTGGTTCGGCCCTAATTCAGTTGCCAACGTATGGGGAATTCCCCAAACTGCGGGGAATCTCAAGTTGATTGGGGATTCATTGTGGATGGGCAAGATGTGGGGAAAATGCGGGGATTCTAAATATCGATTTTTTTCTTCTGATATTATTCTAAATATCGAATTTGTGGGGAATCAGTAGTTTTTTGTCCCCAAATTGGAGAAATGGACTTGCATTTTCGGGGAATTTATTAAATTGGTGTTGGCAACACTGCTCCCTAACGCCCTTAACGCTATAACACTGCACGGTAGTAAGAGAGTTAGGGAGCTAACTAGACCGGGCTACTCCGGTCACCCTAATTAGGGTCCCTAACTCCCTAATTCTTATTACACCACCCTAAATCGAGACTTAGGGCCCTGAATACCGTGTAGTGTAATAAGCGCTTTAGCAATGGCTTTCTACATAATGCAATTATATTCTTGTGTCCAAGCTGCTATTGGGACAGCTGAGGGTAGCTGGTAAACGAGCCAAGTTTTATGTTTTTGAACTTAGACGGAATCTTTGTTATTATATTTGTTTCCAAACATTGCTTAGAAATGGTAGAGTGAAGGAATTCTACATAATGCGATTATATTCGTGTGTCCAATCAAAGAGAGTTGAAGATAGCTGGTAGACGAGTAAACTTGCATAAGGGGTAATGAAGTTTGGATTTCAAAAACTTTTGATTTTACTTGGCCATAATTATAGCTAATGCATGAACTTATAATCTTCCTCTATTTGACTTTTGTGACTCGTGCCTATACCTCGACTGGAAAAGCAGAAGAGACTCGATTCTATCTGTCTTTTCTGTAAGTAATTGATTTACTAACAAAATATTAAACAATCTTTAATAATTTCCAATTCCAAGCCTCTCTTTCAAATCTTTTTATCCGTGAACGCACACTTCACCACGATTACGCAATCGCGATGTTTTTATTGTACGTACGCAAAATAGACAATTAACATAATCTTGTTCCACAGCGTCCCCCAACCCGCACCCGCAGCTGATCAGTCAGCCGACCGTCATCAGCACGTCGGCGAAGGGGAAGCCGAAGAAGTCGCGCGCCAAGGCGGGGCCCGACAGCCCCGACCAGGCATACGACAACAACAACTTGCAGACCACGCAGATTAGACGGTATGTTTCTGAAAATTACTTTTTGTGCACAGAGAAAATATGTTAATTCTTGCAGAAGATGAATTTTCAAAGCGCGGTAAATGCTATTGACCAATCGGCACGGTCCACGCACCGCGCTTCTTTTTCGTGTACCGCTATTGGTCGGCAGCTGCCGCCATGTTAGCGCGCGCCGCGTGGCATGCACGTGACTTGCGAGTGAGACGGAACTAACAGTTGCGGTGTATTATGAACCTTATAGTAGTGGTCTAAGGTTGATTGTAAGTTTTAAGCATTCTTTCGTTAATCTTCGGGGCCATACTTTCTTTCTGTGCGAACGAAAACGACGCGACTTATCAGTTGGGTACCATTGTACATAGTTTTTTACCTGTCTTCGGTAAAGCCCAAAAAGATGACAATACGTCAAACGTCCCAACTAACCTGTATATTCTTGAGACGAGGAATGTACCAATATTGAGTAAAATCGCTGGTCGACAGAAGTGAATATTCAGATTATAATAAAAGGCTGTGTAACATTTTGGATAGGAAAGGCCTTTTTCTCACTAATATCTGAGATCGAAAATGACGAAAAAATTGTAACTTGAGCATCATGAGATCATGAGCCAAAGTGCAATTTTTGAACGCACTCGAAAAAAAAAAGATTTTCCGTTATTGTCATCAGACGGCGCTTAACTTTTTCTTCCTGTTAATACTAATCTTATTTATTATGTTATGTTGTTACAGGAAGCCCAGTGTAAAAAAGAATAATAAGAAAGTGGCGCAAGAAGTGCCGCAGAGCGTGGAGAGTTTGGGTTCCAGTCTGAGCCCGGTTGAATCACCGCTCCAAAATTTACAGGTAAACAACTACTATCATTCGGACAAAAAATATTGAAAAAAAAAACAAAGTATTCTTGATAACTTGCAAAGTTATTATTATAACAAGCTTATTTTTTGTGAGTAACGTAAAGCCGATTACTCACTCTTCAATGCGGAGAATAAGTCTGACTTCGAAATGCTTCGAAACATAATCCACGACAAAACAGCCGAAACGGTCTGACGTATTATAGACGAATTCAATGGCCATACTTTGCAAAATAATCCGTCAAGATTTACGTATAAATTTTTGTAGAGGTATGCGGAGTGAGAGAGCGAAACAGGGAGTAAAGTCCCGCAAACCTCCACTAAAAAAGGAGGATCCTCCGACCGGACGGTTGATGAGTCCGGAGGCAACTACCCGATAGTTGATCAAATCGCACGGAAAACTGTGATATATCGCGATGCAGGATTTCATTAGTAGTTCGCTGTTATCGGGATATCGTTGCCGTACTAATTTCGCTAAGTTTTTCTTATGGCAACATTAATCCCGCTACATTTTCAACGGTTTTACTCAGTAACTAAAAATACTGGTGTTTTGTACAGGACTTGCCGTCGCCGTACGACGCAACGTCGCTGTACTCGAACGCGATGGCGCAGTTCGTAGGCATCGAGCAGCTAGTGCAGCACAAACAGCCGCCAAGCTATGAGGACTGCGTTAAGGTAATACACAGACCTACATATTTTATATGTTTAAAAGAGTTATGGGGTTCTTATATAAGTCGGGAATATTATTCCCGACCGATAGCGAGGAACAAGACGACCGTTCGCTATTGGGGCCCTACTAGGGCGTCTTGAACATCATGATTCCGGTGTGAGAGACAGGCGGAGCAGCACAGGACGAATGACACTGACCATTTGTCTTGAACTAGTGTTCAAGCACATTTGAATTCGGTACAGCGGGCTATTTTGCCAAAATCATAAATCTAGTTCTACCCGTCTTGACTCTCCGTTTTTTTTTTGCAATGCCACAACTGGTTACCCAGCCCAATACTTGTATTAAATAAAAAGTGTATGCAGTAGAACTAGTAGCTAATAAAAGCAGTGCTTCGTCCCGCAGACGGGTCAGACGCTGCAACAGTCGTTCGGCGGCGGCGCGCACGGAGCGTCCCTCTCGCCGCCCTACTCCAACCACTCCCCCACGCACAGCAATCACACCACATCGCCGCATGCGTATATAGGTAAGAACCTTGTTTTTATTCATACAGAAAATCGAAATTTCGTCGAATCGCCCGTCACCACTTCCTAAAAAACTTAGAAGTGGTGACGGGTGATCGTTGACCTTCAGAAAGTGCCGGCACTCAGCCTCATTTTTGAATAAATAACGTCTTTAGATTTTGTTTTTAAATGTACCTACCTAACAACACTTTGATAGACAATAATTAGTAGCAACAATTCATAGTCACCACATACTACATGGGACTGAAACATAACTGGCAGAATGTGGGTGTACTCGTACTACAGGTGCACTTTTGCCTAAATCTTCGGGAAGTATAGGCGTGATGTTTTGTTACGTTACAACAAATAAATCAAGCTAAAGTTTAAGTTAAAGATTAAAAATGTGATAAGTCAACATGACTTACACGACTTGTAATCTGATGTAACAGTGACTTATTTTATTTCAAAGCGTTTTGCTGTATACCTGGCTGAGTCGAGAAGTTTTATTCACAGACCGTAATGATCGTTTTTGACGTTGTCTTTCTGACTTTGTCACTCCCTTTCATTTAAATCTAATATTTAACAAAAGACTTTTTTCCTAGGATCTCCATCCCCGGGCAAGTCCCGGCCCTCCCTGCCGACGTCACCAGCTCACATGGCGGCGTTACGTCACTCACACCAGCACCAACTCGACGCCGCGGCTTACTCGGCGCTTGCGCATCTGAGTGAGTACCTGTACCTTTTAAATTGTATTAACAATAATCTACACAAATATTATAAAGAAGAAAGATTTGTTTGTTGGTTTGAATTAAATAGACTCCGAAACTACTGGACCGATTTGAAAAATTCTTTCAGCAATGGATAGCTACATTATCAGGGAGTAACATCGGCTATATATTATCCCCGTATTCCCACGGGAACGGGAATTACGCGGGTGAAACCGCGTGACATCCACTAGTATTTTTATATTTTAACATTCTACGGTCGGCGAACATATTTATTTATTTACATGATTAGAGGCAAGCCATTAGATTATGGTATCTACAGACGAAGTTGGTCCGCATATATTTATACGCCAAACCAAGGTAGTATGACGAACTACGCAAGTGCTTCATTGCGCTGGCCAAATATTGCAGCAGAAAACTGTATGGTCTTAGTTAGTAAAATTCTATTAATCTCCTCCGCCCGCCCCGGGGCAAAGGACATCCACGAGGATACAAATGACAATATCGCACCCTTAGTAATATAAAGGCTTTAAACAAAAAAGTAGTTTTTTGGGAATACGTGTTTAAAGATTCTGAATTGTTAAATTCCAGCTTATTTTTTTAATAAAATGTTTAGTACTTTAGTTATAAATGTGATTACCTTCAGATTTATTCTTCGATACCTAGACTATAAGTAGTCATCGATAAAAATAAATAATAATATGACGAGACGAGCGGGGGGAGTGTGAGAGAGACACATATATAGTTACCGAGTCATTAATGTTGTTTGATAGATAATTTCGTTTTTTGCCCTTAGTATTCAAAATCAAACTTTACAAAAATTTTGACTTGAGCCCATATATTATTAAGGGTGCGATATGCATAAAAAAAGGATTGTAAGACAGTCATTGTGGTAACGCTTGGAGAAAGCTTTTATACCCAGCAGTTTCTAAATCTTTCTGCTAAATCATAATGAAGAATCTTCAGTTTTATGATGTCGCTAACGTTGCCATTTATTTGTTCTGCAGGTGCCAACGGACAACACAATGCACAGCTACAAGCGGTGATGACGCACGCAGCCGCTCTAGGACAAGTGCAGGGCGCGCAACATCCCGCGCTCACGAATATGATGTCAAGTAAGTACGGTCTTACAACTTTAGTTTGGTGATGAAGTAAAACTTCTATGAGCAAAGTCAAAGTCAAAGTCAAATGATTTATTTCAACTAGACCAAAAAAGGTACTTTTGAACGTCAAATTAAAATGTGTGACTCTAGTCGTCCGTTCGCAAAAGGTAGATTCTTATGGAGAAGAACGGACAAGAAACTCCATAGTTACTCTTTTCTAAAATAAGCTTTACAATATTTGCATACATTAATCAGTTGATTATACCTATGTGAGGACGATGCTCCCAAAAAACACTTATATACTACTAATAGGTACAATAAAGAAATGCCTGTAGAGGTAAAATTAATAAGTTTGCTAGTAAGGGGACATAATACTCACATATGTACAAATTTAATTTTAGAGCAAAACTGTCATCTGTGACGTAGACTAGAGTCAAGAGCAAACATATCTATACTAATATTTAAAGCTGAAGAATTTGTTTGTTTGCTTGAACGCGCTAATCTCGGAAACTACTGGTCCGATTTGAAAAATTCTTTCAGGGTTAGATAGCCTGTTTATCGAGGAAGGCTATAGGCTATATATCATCACGCTAAGACCAAAAGGAGCGAAGCAGTAATGAAAATTGTGACGCAGGCGAAGTTGCGCGGGTCAGCTAGTAACAAATAAAATAAAATAAAACTTTCTATTCTCACCATTCCACCAGTCAGTAAATTCTGTTAATATCTAACCGTGAAAGTTTAGGTGAAGTCACTTCAATCTCACTTCATCTTAGTAGTGAGTTATTAACAGAAAAGTACTACAGTTCCCAACTGAGTAGAGGTCGCCTTCTAGTGTCACAGGATTCTTCTGAACACCAGTCGTAGTCGGTACATGTCCCGACCGCGAAATTAACGGGCTGTTACATTTTTTCTTGCATTTGAGCGTTTGACTAGAGTTTTGATGTGTGATTATCTATCTATACTAATATATAAAGCTGAAGAGTTTGTTTGTTTGTTTGCTTGAACGCGCTAATCTCAGGAACTACTGGTCCGATTTGAAAAATTCTTGCAGTGTTAGATAGCCCATTTATCGAGGAAGGCTATAGGCTGTATATTATCACGCTACGACCAATAGGAGCGGAAGAGTAATGAAAATTGTAAAGCAGACGAAGTTGCGCGGGTCAGCTAGTGGTTTATATATAGCCATAAATTTAAAAAGAAAATATGGCCAAGAAAGTTGATTCTTTGCCTTGGGAGTGCTTTAAATAAATATTTCAATTTGTTTACGTAAATTAGTAAAAAGCTTGTCTCTGTAAAAGATGTTTCATAAAATTTTACTTTAGACATCTTTTGATGCTTTGTTACATCGAAGATATAATAATTAAATCATTAATACAAATGTTTATGGTGCAACTGTATCTTCTACTTTGGAATGCTTTATTCAATTTATTATGTTTTATACAATAATACACCAAAAATAATTCCCTAAAACAGACAGTTACTGATAATTTTTCGTCCGAAAGTATATTTTTTTTCTATGAAAATATAATCCAAATTCAAACAAAAAGTAACTAATAACTAAGGTAACTATGTTAACTTGCTTGAAAAAATAAATTGGGTACGGAACCCTAAAAAAGGCGGCACATTAGGTCGAATCTGCACGACTTTTTTTCTTTTACCCTTAGTAGGACTTTGTAGTAGTATGTCTCTAAAACTAAAACGTTGCATTCCTTTACCCTTAGTACGACTTTGTAGTAGTATGTCTCTAAAACTAAAACGTTGCATTCCTTTACCCTTAATAGGACTTTGTAGTAGTATGTCTCTAAAACTAAAACGTTGCATTCCTTTACCCTTAGTAGGACTTTGTAGTAGTATGTCTCTAAAACTAAAACGTTGCATTCCTTTACCCTTAGTAGGACTTTGTAGTAGTATGTCTCTAAAACTAAAACGTTGCATTCCTCTACCCTTAGTAGGACTTTGTAGTAGTATGTCTCTAAAACTAAAACGTTGCATTCCTTTACCCTTAGTAGGACTTTGTAGTAGTATGTCTCTAAAACTAAAACGTTGCATTCCTTTACCCTTAGTAGGACTTTGTAGTAGTATGTCTCTAAAACTAAAACGTTGCATTCCTTTACCCTTAGTAGGACTTTGTAGTAGTATGTCTCTAAAACTAAAACGTTGCATTCCTTTACCCTTAGTAGGACTTTGTAGTAGTATGTCTCTAAAACTAAAACGTTGCATTCCTTTACCCTTAGTAGGACTTTGTAGTAGTATGTCTCTAAAACTAAAACGTTGCATTCCTTTACCCTTAGTAGGACTTTGTAGTAGTATGTCTCTAAAACTAAAACGTTGCATTCCTTTACCCTTAGTAGGACTTTGTAGTAGTATGTCTCTAAAACTAAAACGTTGCATTCCTTTACCCTTAGTAGGACTTTGTAGTAGTATGTCTCTAAAACTAAAACGTTGCATTCCTTTACCCTTAGTAGGACTTTGTAGTAGTATGTCTCTAAAACTAAAACGTTGCATTCCTTTACCCTTAGTAGGACTTTGTAGTAGTATGTCTCTAAAACTAAAACGTTGCATTCCTTTACCCTTAGTAGGACTTTGTAGTAGTATGTCTCTAAAACTAAAACGTTGCATTCCTTTACCCTTAGTAGGACTTTGTAGTAGTATGTCTCTAAAACTAAAACGTTGCATTCCTTTACCCTTAGTAGGACTTTGTAGTAGTATGTCTCTAAAACTAAAACGTTGCATTCCTTTACCCTTAGTAGGACTTTGTAGTAGTATGTCTCTAAAACTAAAACGTTGCATTCCTTTACCCTTAGTAGGACTTTGTAGTAGTATGTCTCTAAAACTAAAACGTTGCATTCCTTTACCCTTAGTAGGACTTTGTAGTAGTATGTCTCTAAAACTAAAACGTTGCATTCCTTTACCCTTAGTAGGACTTTGTAGTAGTATGTCTCTAAAACTAAAACGTTGCATTCCTTTACCCTTAGTAGGACTTTGTAGTAGTATGTCTCTAAAACTAAAACGTTGCATTCCTTTACCCTTAGTAGGACTTTGTAGTAGTATGTCTCTAAAACTAAAACCTTTTTTCCACAGGTCTATACGGCGGTTGGGGCATCGGTGACACATTCCCGACGCCATCGCCAGAATCGCCAGATCATTGGTCGACGCCATCGCCGCAGACGCCGCTCACGCAATCGCCGCATTCTGACTGGTCGGATCGCGCCGCGCTGTCCCCCAATGAAATTCAACAGACCAATAAGGGAGCGACAGAAGCCATCTATATATAGGAATAAGTTAAGATATGGGATTAGATGAATTCCGACGTTCTTTGTTTTTGAAAGTGGTAACTTTTTTGATGGATTTGGTGAATATTAAGCTATTACACATAATGAATTTGCAATAAAAGTTTTGCCTACAACTGGTGCTAAATAAAATACTAACTAAAATGGCAAATTAAAAATAATGTCCCCTACTCTCTTTAAGATTGATAGCAATAAAACAAAACTAAGTTTAGTACGTTTTAATTTTTCAAAACTTAAAATCAAATATAGAATATTTTTACTATCAAAATCAGAAAAAACTATTAAATCTGACTATATACAAATAATTAATAAATAATACTTAATGAAAACATGAAAAAATAAATTATTTTAAACAATAAAAGGCCAAATAAACGTATATCCAACTACAAAAGCACCACATAACAAGAACGTCCAGCAGCATACGAATGAAGACATGTACATAACGACGCGTGTACCCGTTCGGCGCCCATTGGTTCGTCTGTTCGGCACCTATTGCCACGTCTGTTCGGCGCCCAAGCCCATTGGCGCGTCCGTTCGGCTTCTAGTGGCGAGTTCGTTCGGCGTCCGTAGCCGCGTCCGTTCGGCGTCCGTAGCCGCGTCCGTTCGGCGTCCGTAGCCGCGTCCGTTCGTCGTCGAGCGGCGGTGTCATGAACATAGACTGACTTGTACAGCCATGACTCGAGTGTATAGCTATTAACCTAGTGTAGAATAATGCACTAACATTTGGTAATCTCGTGATTTTTTAGCATTCCCTTTTCGGTGTATTTTTTGTAAACAAATTTATACAAGTTGATATTTTAGACTTTTTTAACGTTGACAGTAATTACAATACACTCATTTTGTGTGCAACAATAGTACAGCAATATTATTTAAAAACGACGCGTACTTTTTTATAGCATATTTAATAACATAAACTTGCCATACTATTATAGAGTATATCATGACATGAATAATGGCCATAGTTCTATGAGGAATTATGCTAAAAACGATTTAATTAAGTAGAACAATTTTAACGTTCAAGAAGTATTGTGAAACATTTCCTTGAACTGCATCAGAAATACACCGAATAATAATCACATTTTGATAAATGACACACTTGTTACGTTGTTGATTTTTTTATTATTTTCTTGTTTGTAAGCTGTGTTTTGAACCCTCGGTTTAAATGCGCATGAGATTTGTTAAGTGCGGTCGATGACGTCACGCTCACAAGATGGTAGCCGGGTTGGCGTCGACTACACATTTGTACGGAAATTATTTATGTGTGATTCTGTAGCTTAGGATTTTATCGCTTTTAATGTGTAGATAGTTTCGATTTGTTGCTAAAGCTGGGATAAAATTAATAGCTAATATTATTATTTGTTTTAAATTAAGCATAGCTTTTTAACGGATTTTGGAATGAAAAATAGTGAATAAAGTTGAAAAAGGGTTTTTAAGAAAAACGATTTAAATCGGCTTTAGAAACAAATTGCGTTAATTTAGTATTTAAATGTAATATTGACTGAGATTGCTGCCGCCATCGCATTTCTCACATTTATTTTATTATTTTTTATTTTTGTTTGTTTTGCAGACTTTATTTTTTGATCTGGCAATAATCTCAGTTTTTAATATTATAATTGATAGTTTACATATCTTCCGTATATCGAATCATTCCATAATTGCTTCCAATTTTACTTTTAAATGCAGAGGAACGTACCTTTTTAACTGGTATTACAAGTATTTTGGATAATACAAAAACCATTCCCTGCAATGTTGCCATGAATTACAATTTTTGTGCCACCTCTTGCATAGAACACAATTCCAATTGATATAAGATCTCATTCATTCCATTTTGCGCTTTAAAATGACAACATTAGTTGATTTGTTATTATTATATGTTTATAATAGTTGACACGGGATCACTCATGCTCAATTTTTACTCAATTCCATACATACTCTATTATATTGTAATATATTTTATATAATTAAGTAATTTTAACGTTTTTAGCTTCCGATGTTGTACGTCTGCATCATTGTAAATATTTTTATCATTTTTTTTAATGTAAGTAATATTTAAATGCGAATGAAATAACTGATCTTCGTAGATTTACGATAGTTTTAATTTTATTTTTTTGTGTCATCTTTATTGTGCCAATGAGCAGATTTGAAAAGTGTAAACGTTAGTGAAACGCACAGAAATGTTACATGTGTATTACTAGTTGTAGAATAAATATATGGATAAGCGAATTGTGCTTCCTAACTGCTTATGTTTAAGCAATAAATGACCCTAATACGTATAGGAATTGGCTAAAGTACAAAAGAGTAAATTCGTAATTTTTCGAACTAAAAAAAATGCAAATTTTTGTAACTAATCAAATGACAAATGAAGACTGTAAAGATAATTAAGTGCAAAAAAATTATACTCATAAACGTAACTCCGTGTTTTTTTTTTATATTTTTGTGTGTGTAAAAATGAAATAATTCGGCATATCTTAGTGAAAACTTGGCACATCTCTAATGCACTTTGAAGGCACTTTGTTACGAATAAAAAATAAAAGAGAATGATCTTCAATCCGTGTGCCTTTTAGTTAAGATGTTTGTAATTTAAACTATTAAATTAGTTTAGTTTCGTAGTAATAGTTAGTAAGCTTGTAAATATATTTTAAAACAATTATTTTCATTGAAGATAATTGCATTTAATTTGTAAGGAAAAAATGAAATTTTAATAGATGTTCTCCCGTAATGACAATAAAGGAATAAAATAAACTTGGTGGTTTTATTATATCTGGTTTTAAAGTGTGTGTGAATGTCCACTCCTGGCCATAGCCAGAGTGGTGTTTTTATTAATTGATCACCTCAGATACACAAAATAATCTACACTAATAATAATATTATAAAGAGGAAAGATTTGTTTGTTTGTTTGAAATGAATAGGCTCCGAAACTACTGGACCGATTTGAAAAATTCTTTCAGCAATGGATAGCTACATTATCAGGGAGTAACATGGGCTATATTTTATCCCCGTACTCCGAAGGGAACGGGAACTACGCGGGTGAAACAGCGTGACGTCTACTAGTCATAAATACACTACGAAACTAGTAGAAAGCATTGGAATAGATAGGTACTCGTTATATCGATGCTCGAAACTGATAGATCCTTACTTAATATTATAAATGCGAAAGTAACTCTGTCTGTCTGTTTGTCACGCTTTCACGCCAAAACTACTGAACTGATTTGAATGAAATTTATTCCTAATAGCATTAGTAGTTCTTAAGATATCCAGCTGTGACAGACGGACAAACTTAGTCGCATCATAATGGTTCCTTTTTACCTTTTTCGTACGGAACCCTGAAAAGAAATGGTTAGGTACAATAGTGTGTAGGAAAGAACAAGAGAAACGTGTCCTTCCCACGCCAAGTCACAAATTCAGCGCAAATCCTTATAAAACATAAAAACTTCTTACATAAAAATATTTGACTTTCAAACAAAACACTACAAAGTATAAAATAACCTTAATTTCGGAAGTCGGTGTTTTTGGTTTTGTTTTTTAACACCGACTTCCGAAATTAAGGTTAATTTATACTTTGTTTGGAAGTCTTTTGCAAAGTCGGTTATATTTTTATGTAAAAAGTTTTTTATTTTTCACTTTTAAGTGGTGATATATGGACGACGTCTTCGTCTACGTAGAAATTGAAATAAGCAAAAATACTCATAAAATAAAAACTACCAAACTGTATCAAATTTTTACGGGACCAAATGGCAAGTATACCACATCGAACTAAAAAAGAATCACAAAAATCGGATCAGAAACCTCGGAGTAATCGGTGTACATACATAAAAAAAAACCCACCGAATTGAGAACTTCCTCTTTTTTTGGAAGTCGGTTAAAAATGAGGATTACAACATCTCATTGATAACCAATTAATAATTGCTTTTATTAAATATAATGCTATATTTTTTAAATATAATATTACTTGTAACGTGTTCACAGAAAACTTGATTTAGTATATTTATTTTGTACTTAATAAAATATCATTTGCTTGTCGGCTTTAGCCGACGATGGCGTGTTGGACACTTTTTAATTTGCCGGCTATAGCCGATCGTGGCGGTCAAAAGGTTAAAAACACAACTAATCAAATACATACGCCTTTTTATTCCCGTGGGGAGAGACTACAGGACGCTTTGCAAAAATCAAAACTAAATAAATAAACTCGCGTCGAAAGCCAACCAACAGTTAAAAATACTTCGAAGACCTCACGCTACACTGGCTTTCTGAAATGTCGAGCACCAGGTGGCAGCACTGAGGCGTCAGCCCCAAACACTTAGCAAATCGCTTGTTTTATGTCATATGTTAAGTTGACGTCGACGTCATGTTAATGTCAAAGTTTTGGTGAGTATGCGGTACAGAGAGTAAAGTCCCGCACACCATTGAAAAGGGAGGATCCTCCGACCAGGCAGTTGTTGTGCCTGGCGGGCTACTGGCCAATAGTTGATATTCGGGCTGATGTATATGTTCAAATCGCACGGTAAACTCTGCATGCGATGCAGGATTTCGACGTAGTAGTTTGCTGCTAGTTGGATAGATGGCGTCGCGATTGTTTTTGTTGCAATGTAGATTTGCTTCGTTGGTTTTTCTTGTGGTGACGACGATTGATGACGCTACAAAGTCACTTTTTCAATGAAGAGGACCTCTCGCCTATGTGGCGCCAACTGGTGGAGTAAATTTTCCTGAAAACCCTCATTCAAAAGTGAATCATTTGAAACATGACAAACTATTTTTACTGTAATTGTTAATATTAATTATTTCGGAATACCCTCACTTTGTTCCACGATTAAATAGAACAATAGCTCATTGATTTGTTACAGTTGAAAACTAAAATTTTGAGAGAACGACGTTTAGTCACAGACAGTGTTATTTAATAATAAGATAATATATTGGAGACTAGTATCTATTCAGAGATGTATTTTATATTAGAAGTCACAAGAAGTAATTGTTGTATTTGTTTTAGTATTTAGTATGACGAGAACTGTCGTTCAGAGATAAGCACGGAGCATTTCAATGTGAGTTTTCATTTTATATTTTTCCCGATTTGTATTTTACCGGCTGAAAATTGTGTAGATACTTTTTTTAAAGTGACTAATGTAGTGTGTGTAGAAGAGATTGGCTGAGAAATAAAGAAATACTATTATTATGGAAGGGTAGGAACTAATGTGTAACTGTAATCACAAACTCAAATATTTATTTTAATCTTTCTACCAAGTTTGTATTTTACACCGTTTAAGTAAGTATCTTAAGCATTTATTGCATTGCTCTGAATTTGGATCGTTTAAAGGCAATATTTGTGATGTTTTACCTTAGCCAATCCTCGAAATCTCGAAAATATTTGTAGTTAGGTGTCTAACTATGGGAACAAACTTACGAGTTCTCATCTACTCGTACTTTATAGCGACCTAAGATAACCCACTGACCCAAATTTGCAATTTGACATTACAAAAAACTGGCCAAGTGCGAGTCGGACTCGCGTGCAAAGGGTTCCGAACGAATTTATTTTGTTATTTTAACACTACAGCATTCTAATAGGTTTTCCTGTAATCTTTAGGTTAAGATTTATTATCTCCATTTTTTTTTCAAAATTTTAGGCTCAGTAGTTTCGGAGATAAGGGGGGAATGGTCATTTTTCGTCTAATTTCTTGAATAACTTCTAAACCATTAATTTTAAAATTATGAAAAAAATATAATTAAAACCCTCACAGTAAGCCCTTTTATTTAATATGTCACACGATATTGTTCAAAAACTTTTATTTTTATTTTTTAGTTTGACCCCCAAAAGTGACGCCCAAACTAAAGATTTTATGATTTACGTAACGCGTCCGTGTTTGGGTCATAGAAGTCCATATGTGTACTAAATTTCAACAGAATCGTGGATTTCAACAGAATCGTCAGTGGATCCGGAGAAAACTGGCTGTGACAGACGGACACACAGACAGACAGATGGACAGACAGACAGACACCCGAGTGATCCTATAAGGGTTCCGTTTTTTTTTCGGAACCCTAAAAATAAGTGAAAATCATGATTTAACTTTGTACACTTTCTGCACAGTCAATTTTATACAAAAACCGGCCAAGTGCGAGTACTCATACAATAAATGTGTTCTTCTCCCTTTAATTTATAATTGATTTCTTTTTTAAATTGTTGATATAGCGGCAATACAACATCACACTCTGTGAAAATTTCAACTGTCTACTTATTACGGTATTTGAGATACAGCCCGCTGACAGACAAACAAACGGACGGACGGAGAGCGGAGTGTTAGTAATAGGGTTCCGTTGGTTAGTTTCCCTTTAGATACGGAGCCCTAAAAATGATATGAAAAAAGTCTCATCACTGATGGAAACTGGTGGAGACTCCTTCCTCCCCCCCCGTATTCTGAGGATACGGATATTCTGTGAAGACCTTGGTCTGCGAGGAAGCTTATTCCCTGCTTTATCTTTCTCTGCATAATCTGCCTCAGACACCTACTTCATTGTACATTTTAATCCTTGTAGTCTATTTATAGTCTACTAGCTTTTGCACGCGGCTTCGTACGCGCATATCCTGTTTTTCCCGTTCCCGTAGGAATTTCGGGAAATCCTCTGTTAGTGCTCCCCTACGGAGTGTAGGGAAGCTTCATGCTTTTTGCAATTTTAGCTTTCTACGACCAGTAGTTTCGGCTGTGCGTTGTCTGTATGTCACTCAATCAGTCAGTAACGGAAGAATTTTATATATTAGGTTAAGATTACGACACTTACAACTTATCATGTATTTTACTGAGAAAATGGACTATTTTTTTCCGAACAGATTAAATGTATTCAAGATTGAATCTAATGGCTAGTTTACACAGTGCGAGCTAGCGTGCGAGTCAGCCTACCGAGTAGCTGCAGTGCACTCGCAATTCGTATCTTACGAGTTACTACCACGTGCGAGTTTGACAGTAGCTCGCATCCGCGTTACTGCAACAGTTTTTTAATTTCATTCGCCTGCTCGCCTGACAGTAACTAGCACATGAGCTGGCAGCAGCTCGGCCATCACTTGCATGGTTCGGACACGTTCAGCAGTAGCTCGGCAGAGTCAGCCATAAATACTAAACCTCATTTCTAGATACAGAATGAGCTCTCTCCAGCCCCGTGGCGGGTTGACATCCAGCTGGTGTGCCGTAGCCGCTGCGATGGTCGCCCTGATAACGGCCACGACCATCGGTAACGCGGCTGTGTTGCTGGCCCTGCATCGGACAAAAACGGCGCCGGCGCATTACCCGCTGGCGAGTTTGGCCGCAGCTGATCTGTTGGTGGGGTTGTTTGTCCTGCCTGTCGCTGCTGCTAGAGAGTTGTATGTGTTTCAATCAGGTAGGGTAATATTTATGTGTATTTTTTTCGTTCTAAACTGAACAAATGAACTTCAAGGCGTGTTTGATGATGATCATCTGGTTTAAATTTTATTTTTAATATTAATTTTCTACCCAAACTATCTGTCTTTCGTGAACGTGCAAAAAAAGATTTGTGATTGTGTGCTGCATAAAATTACGACGACCCAACGATCAAAAGATCTTTCCTACTGCATATACAGCTGACAACTTCATAATATTAGATTAAGCTACCCTCGAGTTAGCATTAGGGTCGAAATGCTAACTTGGAATTATAAGTATCGCATTGTTTGGTTCCTTACTGTAGTGTCCACGCATCGTATCACTAATAGTAGGTATTTGGCTGGCCTACGCACCACGACGTGCTACCTGACTGACGGTTTAACACAGACTGCCTCCCACCCAGTCCGTACGTTGTGACGTACGCCCTCGAAACCAATCATAAGTATATACATACGCTACACTTACACTTTTTAAAACGTCGATATTTCAAAGTGACAACAACGTAAATACCTATTTGAAAGTGACATGACGTGAAAGTAACGACTTTCTTCTTTACACTTCCAGAACCATTTATCTGCAGCCTCTGGAAGACTCTTGACATCATGTGCTGCACAGCATCCATCCTCTCTCTTTGCTGCCTCGGCTGGGAGCGCTGGAGCGGCATCACCGCTCCCTTCGCTCGAGCCCAGCGAGCTAAGCGAGCGAGGCTCTTCGCTGGGTTGGTCTGGCCTGTATCTTTGGCTGTGGCGCTGCCGACTATTTTCATACCGTCCCCGAAAGCCTTGGGGCATGAGCAGAAAGGGTGTCCCGACAATACAAATCCTGGGTGAGTTGATTTTTAGGGTCCCGTACCTCAAAATGAAAAAACGGAACTCTTATAGGATCACTTTGTTGTCCGTCCGTCTGTCTGTCAAGACTCTTTATCTCGGGAACGCGTTTAGGTATCGAGTTGAAATTAAAACACTCAGGTCTATAGCCCCTTGCAGCTTAAAAAAATCAAACTTCTAAGTTAACGTAAAAAGATAAGGTCGTTTATGCCACAAAAAACGTATATTTCGACACTCTTTAGGGAATCAAAATGTATAAGGTGTTTCCCGTTGACCTAGAACTATGAAATTTGACAAGTAATACCGTCTTATACTACAAATAGAGGGAAAACTATACATTTGTAATTAAACCATTAAAAATAGTTTTTATTCAAAGTAATATTTGTGTACCTACAAATTTGTACGGAACCCTCGGTGAGCGAGTCCGAGTCGCACATGGCCGGTTTCTTTTCCCTGGTTACTATTTTTATATGTTTTATCCATAAGTGGTTGGGCTAATGTTGAGTTTGAATAGTCTGCTAGTGACAATATCCAAACTCTCCTCCCAAATGGACACCCAATAACCACTTACCCAAAACTGGGATTAATTCGAGGACCCGACTCAGTAGTTACGCTTGCTTCTTTATAGAAGGGGAGCTGACAGGGTTATTGAGCAACCACACTTAAGGTGAAAAGTTGGTGGCTGTACAAGTGTGTGGCGTGCTGAGAGCCTCTGAGAATATACATAAGGAAAAAACTGGCCAAGTGCGAGTCGGACTCGCGTGCAGGGTTCCGAACGAATTTTTTTTTAACATGTTATTTTAACATTACAGACTTCTAATAGGTAATAATTTTCCTGTAATCTTTAGGTAAACGTCTATTATCTCCATTTTTTTCAAAATTTTAGGCTCAGTAGTTTCGGAGATAAGGGATGGTTATTTTTCGTCTAATTTCTTGAATAACTTAAAAACAATTTATTTTAAAATTATGAAAAAAATATAATTAAGACCCTCACAGTATAAGCCCTTTCATTTGATATGTCACACAATATTGTACAAAAATCTTATTTTTTAATTTCTAGTTTGACCCCCAAAATGACCCCATACTAAAAATTTAATGATTTACGTAACGCATCCGTGTTTGGGTCATAGAAGTCCATATGTGTACCAAATTTCAACAGAATCGGTCCAGTGGATCCGGAGAAAACTGGCTGTGACAGACGAACAGACAGACACCCGAATGATCCTATATGGGTTCTGTTTTTTTTTTCGGAACCCTAAAAGTTTCAGATAGGTATGAACCCTGTGGTCAAGGGACCAGTTTCAGAGTTATAAGAAACTAGACAGTTTATTCATGTACCAAACATGTAGTGAATTCTTTTGATGCATATAGCACAGCTTCTGAATGTGGCGTGGAGGCCTGAGGTCTACGTGCAGGGTGTACAGCAGACTCTGTCTTTAAGAGGAAATACTGGCGGCGAGACTTTTTATGTATAAAGTCATAATTTGAGGTTTGGCTCTCGACTGTTTTCTCCTCCAATATTGGACCGATTAAAGAGATATTTCACAAACTGAATAAAAAGGATATATACTGTGTTCTTATGTCCTTTCCTTTTTGATGATTTATTAACCGTATAAGCACTAGAACTCTCACAAAATGCTCAAAATTGTGCAAATTAGCCCTAATTGTGCCCAAGTGTACAAATTTGGCAACTATTAATCAAATAAGGATAACATAGAGACACAGTATACATCCTTCTTATTCAGTTTGTGAAATATCTCTTATATTGGTCCAATATTGGAGGAGAAAACAGTCGAGAACCAAACCTCGAATTATGACTTTTTACATACAAAGTCTCGTCGCCACCATTTCCTCTTAAGCTTAGATGATGATTTTACCCATTTTATCTTTGTTACCAGCTACGTGTTCTACTGCGCAACCCTATCGTTCTATCTCCCCGCTATCGTGATGGTGACGTTATACGCTCGCATTCTGTGCGCCTTGTCTGTGCCACTGCAGATAAGATCTCATCGGGGAGGCTTGCCTCCGGATTCTGGACAAGCGGTAAGTTATTATGTTTTTCACTTACTTATGTATGATTTCAGTCATTGGGAATGGCACCGAAATCAGCTGTCAGAAATCAGCTGTTCAGTACAATTTGTCGATTTATGCACACATAAGTGTATGCGGTAGTCGATTTTATTTTCGCGATTTCAGAGTTGGTCTCATTATAAAAGTTGTGACCCGTTTTCAGGTAAGTATTCAATTTAATCTTATTGTATACGTATTTATTATATACCTACTTATGTGTCCTCTTTTTTGGATTCCAGGACAAAGCTCCTAAACCAGTCTTAAAGAGATGTGCCGCCTCGGACAACATTTGTTCACAGGAACATCAAACAAATGTTGTGTAAGTCACCTTTCCATTTTTACGAGTAGTTAACATTCCAAAATTTATTTCTCCTCATGGATGTCCTTCACCCTGGGGCGGGCGGAGGGATCTGTCAGACTCTTACTAACTAAAACCACCCCAGTGTTCCATTTGTCACCTAAGCCGGGGATCGCGGGAACTTGCGACTTCCGTAATCCCCCGCTAAGCTGTACCACAATAGTTTAAGTTTTTTCTCAAGAAAAAGGAATTTTCTATACGACCTTATCATCAGTCGATAAAAAATGAATATGGGAGGTAGGTACAATTTTTTTTCGGACTTTACTATGACTTTCTTAAAGAAAGTTGATCATCTGCATGAGTAGATGCAGTAATTAAAATATGACCACACCTTTCCTTAACACCCTGTATTCTGTTCTGAGTGTTTTCTTATTCATCAACCTGTAAGCTTCCTATTTTTTTACTTCCAGGGTGCCATCACCAAAGGGCTGTCACCTGAATCTACCCAAAGGATCTAAACCTGACAGCTGTCCCACTTCGCCTGTTAAGCACCCTGGAGCACCGTAAGTGTTTTATAAAGAACATTTCGCCAGTTATGTTTTTTAAGCCACATGTAATATAATATACAGGGTTATTTTTAAAACACCAGCAACCTCGTACTTGTTCACGTTGGAACGCGCGGGCGCGGTGGCGGGTGCGGTCGCGAAGACGTGGCGGGTTCGTGTTCACATTGGCCGCCTGGCGTTTGCGCGAGTGTGACATGATGAAAACGTGCTAGCGTTTCTAGCGATAAGTTCAAACTGGTTGAACTTACCTGACGTCGCGAGATAATCGCGCGCTCCGCCGCTAGTTCGACGTGAACACACACAAACATCTCACGCGTTTGATATTGACGCGAGCGGCGCGCGCGCGCCGGTCGCTAGCTTGCCCGCTACTTAGACCGCACGTGCGTTTCGTACGTGAACACTTGGATATTACGCCATATGTTTGATATTTCGTGACCGCGCCCGCCACCGCGCCCGCGAGTCAACGTGAACAAGTACTTAGGCAGTGAAAAAGATATCAGCCGTTTCATACAAAATGCAATATTTAGCCAATAAAAATGTATCAAACTACTGATATTTTTTTCGAGTTTTCGGGGTTGGTCTAAAAGTAAAAGTTGTTTATAATCATGTGTACTTTCACTGCCTAAGAGGTTGTTGGTGTTTTACAAATAAGTCTGTATTTTTTTTGTTTTTAGGGTTCCGAAAAAAAAGGAACCCTTATAGGATCACTCGGGTGTCTGTCTGTCTGTCTGTCTGTCCGTCTGTCACAGCTAGTTTTCTCCGGATCCACTGGACCGATTCTGTTGAAATTTGGTATACATATAGACTTCTGTGACCCAAACACGGACGCGTTACGTAAATCATTAAATTTTTAGTATGGGGGTCACTTTTGGGGGTCAAACTAGAAAATTAAAAATAAAGTTTTTTGAACAATATCGTGTGACATATCAAATGAAAGGGCTTACTGTGAGGGTTTTAATTATATTTTTTTCATAATTTTAATATAAATGGTATTGAAGTTTCATTATTCAATACTGCATAATGGTGTGGGGAGGTGCAGCCAAGACCTACTTGCTCGGTTTGGAGCGAGCACAGAGAGCTGTGCTCAAGGTCATGACCAAGAAACGGTACAGGTTTCCCACCTCACAATTATATTCCGAACTTAAAGTCCTCACTGTCCGCCAGCTCTATGTGCTCAAATCCATCCAAAGAAACCAAGGAAATGTTCCCTTACCCGACCCAAAAAAACGTAGCAAATTTTCCATATGTCCTGCTTTACCCTGCCGAACCTCATTTGCGAAACACCAATTTAATAGCTTAAGCAGCAAACTTTACAATCTGGCAAACAAAAAGCTAAATATAGCTAAAATGTGCCGGCAGGAAATGAAAAACAGAGTAGCAGACTGGCTTCAAAAGATGGACTACCAGGAGACTGAAAATTTATTCACATTCATAAAATAATATGATAGAAAATCTATGTCGTCCGTTCTTACTTTTTCTGTGTAAGGATTCAAAGGTGCGAACCAAACTAGACACTCACTCACTCCCATATACACACACACACACACAACACACTCACCGCATGCACACTTACACACATATACTCAACATCTCTCACACACACTCACATACAAACACAAATAGTTTTTAGCATTATATCTTTCTTCTTGTAATTTAATTCCTACTTAATGTGTGTTTTACCTTCTTCTGTACCTAATGGCAATAACCTTGGCTGTCAACTTTGTAGTGACACTCCCGTTAAATGTTGTTTGAGTGGAAATAGAACCCATGGCTGAACGCTGATCCCCAAAATACAGGCCCAGGCCTAGTTTGGGGGTTAGGATCGGATTCGTGGCAATACATTCGAGTGCAATTTTTGTTATGACTGTCTTGTAACATGTATTTGTAAGTGTCAAATAAATATTTTTATTTATTATTAGTTATTCAAGAAATTAGACGAAAAATGACCGTTCCCCCCACTTATCTCCGAAACTACTGAGCCTAAAATTTTGAAAAAAATGGAGATAATAGATCTTTGCCTAAAGATTGCAGGAAAACCTATTAGAAGTCTGTAGTGTAAAAATAACATGTTAAAAAAATTAAATTCGTTCGGAACCCTTTGCACGCGAGTCCGACTCGCACTTGGCCAGTTTTTTTTTTTGTCACCCAGAACACAGCTTGCTCATCAGTAGCGCTGAGCGCTTGTGATCTCTACATTAACAAGGAATCCTCTGTAGTCAGTATGTTATATTCCTCTGAACCGTACATAGGATTATTTTGCCTAAAATTGCAAACACGATCACTTTCATTTTCTTTGTCTTCGAGCAGACCTACGCACGCTTTTCCAGCAATTATTAAATTAAATTTGTTTATTTCGAGTAACAAGACTCAGTACTCATAAGTAGGTACAAACATACAACACACAGAAAACATATATACATAAAACACAGTTACAGACAGGATTGATTATCAAGCAAAAACGAACACGAACATTCATTCGCACGGTAACAATGTGCCGGCTACAGTATTACCGGATGTAGGGGCAATCCAGTCAGTTAGCGATCATTGCCAGGACGGTGTTGGCGCTGCCCCGCACTCTGCGCACCAAAGACGCGCACCGCTTGCGTATCGTCACATGAAAGCAGTCGGTGCGCGCCTCCGCGAACATGCCCGAGGCGCTGCAGTATCGGGGTAGCCTCAACACCGCCCTAAACGTGTTATTGAACTGGATGGAACTGGAGGGCGCTGTATGCCGCACGAGGATACTTCGCCCACAGGCTGCACGTGTAGAGGGATGTACAATAAGGTCTAAAGAGCGTTATTTTTACCTCCCTCGAACAACGCACAAACCTACGCGCTATCATATTACCTCTGGCTGACAACGCAATCCGCTCCCGCTCAATGTCTGCATCGTCTTTTAGGTCAGCTGTAACAATGTGACCCAAGTATTTAAACTGTTCCACTCTCTCAAGCGGTGCATTATTTACACTGAGAGGGTACACTATTCACACTTTTTAGACTAGCCCCAAACACCATGAATTTACTCTTCTCACTCAATGGATCTCAATGGATTGTGTTGTTAAACCACATTGGAAACAAATATATATTTCATCATATTTGTTTAGGTCACAGGAACTTGTGATATACGTTAGCTGCTCGATGTGAAATAGCTGATATTTATATATTAGCTGCCAACTTAATGCTATGTTTACAGTTGCTCCATCATCACCCGGCAACGACGCGCCACCCGCACCATCATCCGGCTGATGGCACTGTTCCTCGTCTGCTGGACTCCATTCTTTGTTGTGTTGCCAGTTGGTAAGTCAACCATTTGTACCCACTATTTCAAAATCAAAGAGAGCATTTTGCAGGCCGTGTGTTTGGACCCAAGATTTAACTTTAATCTACAGAAATAGGATTACGACCTGTCTTAATAAACTGGCAACAAGCTTGATAAAAACCATGACAGTTGGTTGGATCACCAGGCTGAAGCTTAGAATAGAATAAAATAAAGATTACAAATTATGTTTAGTACAAGAGCGTTTAGTTTCATAACAAATTTAGCATAATAGAATTTTCAAAGACTTCCTGCACTAGGCTAGGCTTGTCCCGCAGGAATCTTTAAATATTGACGCTAAAGTCCTTGCGTTGCTTTATCTGTATCAAAAAAAAACCTTTTAGCAGCATACATATAGTGAAGAAAAATATCGGAGTAGTCTTTAGGTGGTAAATTGTTAGGCTCATTATAAGTTCCTACAACACTTGACCTTCAGATGTTTTAAAGTATAATTATTCTTTATTATTTTCTAGATTCAGTCTGCAATTGCGTTTGGGACTCTGTCTGGCAGTGGTGCACATGGCTAGGGTTCACCAACTCGGCGCTGAATCCTCTAGTGTATGCAGCGGCGTCGCCTAGCGTCCGCCGCGCGCTGCAAGCTTCGCTGACGAGCTCGGTCCGACCTGAAGTGCCTTTGACTCCTGTTAGGAACCGTTGAGGTGAGGGGTAAATACAGTATGAGCCTAATACCCGGACTATTCTGTAAACATTTCACCGTGTAAACTTAGGTGAAATTCCACACAAACAAGCTGGAATAACAGTTTAGAGGTATCCAGAACAGAATCTAAAGACCCGTAAACCCCCATAGAATAGGGAGTATTCTCCGACCAGACGGGTGTTGTATGGTGGGCAACTGTCCAATGGTAGATATTTGGGCTGTTGTATTTATGTTCAAATCGCGCGGGAAACTTTGATACCGCGATGCAGGACTTGTTTGACGTAATTCCTTGTTGGCGGTATAGATGTCGCTACTTTAGTTTTTATTAAAGCTCTCCATAAGTGCAATTCAGATGGCAATGTTTACAAAATCTTATTGCAGGAAGTTTCGGAAGGGCGTAGTCATATTTGAAATGCTTCTGCCCATGTAAATGAACAGCTTTCTTCAAGGAAGTCATAGTCACATCCCTTGAAGAAAACTGTGCCTCCCTAAAGCAATTTTTTTTTAATATGGCCACCTTTCCGTTACATCTTATCGCTGCCGGGACAAAGGTCTCTCGATGAGAGGTAGTAGGGTATGAAATCAGGCGGGCTCAGTGGGGGTTGGTGCATATCACATGCCTTCCAATTGGTTCTAAGACATGTTAAGCCCAGAACATTGGTCTATAAAAAACCCAAGATACACACTCAGCATCTCAAAAACGTCCCCAAAAAACAAGCGCACAATGTATATTTGTGCGCAAGTTTCAAACAGTCTCGCAACGCTCGCCATACTGCACTGCTTTGTAAAAACAACTTTAAGCGATCTGTGTAAGGTTGAATTTGCAAAAAAAAATTGTTTATAGTATAACTACACACAACTCACACATGACACTTGATACATGTCAGTTTTTGACGACAGTTTCAAGTGTTGCATTTGTTCGAGACTGTGCATCTTGGGTTTTTTATATATCAATGGCCTAGCACGAATATTTTTGACGTATTGTAACGTAAAATTTTACTATAACTAAAATACTCCAGCGTGGAACCCAATACAGAAATACGCTTGTACGATATGACTATATACAGAAAGCACAGTTAATAGAAATCTCTATTCCTAGACAGCACGTTTCGCCGAAAACTTTGTTGTTAGAAAACATTGTTTGTAGACATCTCGGTACATAGGAAGCACTGTTGACAGAAATCTCTGTTCATAGATAGCACTTCTTGCCGTAAACTTCACCATAGTTCTGGGTGGTTAAAAAAAAAATAACCACGAAGGCTAAGGCGGGAGCGAAGCGAAAGAAATAATAGAAACTCAGTTTTAAAATAAATAATATTTATTTACACAATACATTCAATATTTGTGTACACTTCTTTGGCATAAACACTACCCATTTAATATTTAAAACAAATATATAAAATTGCACTCGCAAAATACTGTTTTATGTGGAATATATTAATCTACACTTAGAATTTACAAAGTTTTAACAACAACAATATTATTTACAACTTAAATAAACTTTGAAATAGACTACGAACAATGTAACAGCCTAAAAACTAAAATATTGTGCGATATTATTATTTTTTCTTACAGAAAATAAAATTGTAACTCTTCACTTCCCACTTAGCTTGACTTGAGTGTGCACTCAGAAGTTATTTTCGAATAACTTATTATGCAATTTGATCTTTTGTAATTATTTTTTCTCTCCATGATTTTTTTCCAGGCAATATTTACAGATCTTTGTCCAACAACAAACGACTGAAGCACTGGTCGATCCAATTTCCTATTATTCTGCCTTCAATTAACATCATTTTTTCTTAGACAAGTCTACATAAAAACAATAATATATTAACAATCTATACACGTTTTCTCTTACAGCTGGTATCTCAAAATGGCGGCTATTGACAAGATGGCCGACACGATTAATGAGGGGCGGGAGACTGTGGCTGCTCCGCCAAAGTCTCTGGCGTCTGGGGCACAGTTCTTGCATGTGCAGCGACCTGACAGACAGTAACCTGGCTCGTTTTCTTCTGATACACATTCCTGAAATAGACAGAAACCGGTTTTAAATTCAGGCTTCAAAAGAAAATAAATGTTTATGGATAGTTTTAAGTTGGATTAATTTTAAGAATAGAGAAATAAGACTATATTTTGAAGTTGATATGATAGGCCTGGTGCCATTTACGGATATAGAAATTGAATTAATGTGTTAAGTTTTATAAAGTGTTAGATGTATAAAAATTGTGTTATTGTAAATATTTCAATAAAGTGATCAAGTTGAATTTTTTTACTTTATTATGTAGCGATGTTCATTTTGGAGGCACGATTCAATTTTCCTATGGAGCAACGAAGCCCAAACACTGTATTTCATCGTCCATTTCACCTCTCTGACGACTGCTAAAATAGGATCAGACCAAGAAGGTCGACCTTAAAAAAAGACTGGATGGAAAAGTAGTGGATCGAGTGCTTTTGCACAGCTTGTTAACTGAGATAGGCTCAATTTACAAGACACGCATACCTCGTCTCTCCTACACTCCTGTCCCGGTCTCCTCCAGTGACCGCATCTGACCAGGGGTGCCAGCTGGCTCCTCCCAGGCATAGCGTGGCGCCCAGTGACCTCGCTTCTGGTAGCCCGGTCAGACCATCGCGATGTTCTGGCCGGGGTCAATGCATCGACTCAACATATTCAAGACACATACCTCATCCACCAGCCATCAGACCACTCCAGGGAGTATATGTACCTGGCATGTTTCACTAACAACCTTGGAGAGGTAGCTGTGATGGATTAGATGCAAAAAGCAGAGGACTGAGTGCTGTTACCCAGTTTGGGAGAGACCTATGTCCAGCAGTGGACTACGATTATGCTCAGTTGATTTACCACCTTGTGTCGTGACCGCGCGTCAGGTAGACTGGCCAGACGATCGACTTAACGTATCCAAGATACATACCTCATCCACCAGCCATCAGACCACTCCAGGGAGTGTAGATGCACCTGGCATGTTTTACTAACAACCTTGGAGAGGTGGCTGTGATGGACTGGATGCAGAAAGCAGAGGGCTGAGTGCTGTTACACAGTTTGTTGGGAGACACCTATGTCCAGCAGTGGACTACGATTATGCTCAGTTGATTTACCACCTCATGTCGTGACCTCGCGTCAGGTAGACCGGCCAGACCATCGACTCAACGTATTCAAGATACATACCCCATCCACCAGCCATCAGACTTCTCCAGGGAGTATAGATGTGCCTAGCATGTTCCACTAACAACCTTGGAGAGGTGGCTGTGATGGACTAGATGCAGAAAGCAGAGGACTGAGTGCTGTTACCCAGTTTGGGAGACACCTATGTCCAGCAGTGTACTACGATTATGCTCAGATGATTTACCACCTTGTGTCGTGACCTCGCGTCAGGTAGACCGACCAAACCATCGACTCAACGTATTCAAGACACATACCTCATCCACCAGCCATCAGACCACTCCAGGGAGTATAGATGCACCTGGCATGTTCTACGAACAACCTTGGAGAGGTGGCTGTGATGGACTGGGAGTTTGGGAGAGACCTATGTCCAGCAGTGGACTGCGATATTCTCATTGATTTACAGGTCACACATACCTCATCCCTCCTACACTCCTGTCCCGGCCTCTTTCTATGCCAGCACCTGGCAGGGGTGCCAGCAGGGCGCGCGCTATAGGCACAGGCACAGGCTCCTCCCAGGCACAGCGCGGCGCCCGGTGACCTCGCGTCTGGTAGACCGGCTAAGCCGTCGCATTGGACGTCGTATTCACAGGATTCGTTTAGTTCTTTTACGGCTGTGAACAGGAAAAAGTTCATTAGTAACTCCGGATTACTAACATGCTCTTGAAATTATAATTATTCAATACTAGCACTCCGCCCGCGACTTCGTCCGCGCTGTAATTTTCTTAAAGATCTCTATTATTTTTTTAAATAAATTATGGCCTATATTACTTCCAGATAATTTAGCTTTCTATTGGTGAAAAAATGGTTAAAATCGGTTCAATAGTTTCGGAGCCTATTCGATACAAATGAACAAAACAATCTTTCCTCTTTTGATATTAAGTTTAGAAAACAAAAAAGTTGAGTATAAAATAAGGCAAACGTAAGCATTAATTATTGACCAACAAGCTTCATCTTCTATTCGAGTCGATGCTTAACTTCTGTACGGGCATTAACTACGCACACTGAGATGTATTCTGTAGTTGGACGAATCTCTCGGGAAGTGTACAGGAAAATAAACTCACTGTTTTGTGTCCGATAATGATTGACAATTCATTAGGTAAAACAATAAATTATATAATACCAAAAGTAGGTGGCTTGTGGCGGGCGTAATAACCTAGTCAGCAAATGTACATAAATCGGTGAGTTAGCAACTGCTTGTTCAGGTAAGAACTAAAACAATAGATATCATGTGGCGATTCTCGTACAACTTCTTTGATTGTTTAAGCCCACGGTTACGTTAATTGCAGCATCGGTGGCACTCCAAAGTGTGGCTCATGTTCTGAACCGAGGTACTGCAGTCACATTGGGTTGATATTAGCACCTTTCGCTAAGTTGTATTTTTAAGTGGACTGCGGGTTCACTAGAATATAAAAGTAGGTCAAAGCTAACTCATTTGTTTTTCTAATAAAGTTAACCATCTTAATAGAAGCCCTTATTACCACGTTCTATAACCCTGACCTAATTATCGACTGCAGTTAGATCCAACCAATTAATTTCCCTTTTTAGAAAATTACCTCCAAAATCGACTTAACTGAGCCCTGGCCTTAATAAAATGCTAACTACATTTAAGTCTAAACTGGTAAACTTGGTGTAAATTGCATCTAACCATCAATTTATTCGGCTCTATCTATTAAGGGCACAGTTAGCATACCATGGAATCAAGGGCGTGTCAATTATCATAGTGGACGCTATTGAACTTTGTTAGGAATTTCAAGGTTTGTTTAATAGTCTACTTACAAAAATAAATATTTAGTAAAAACAGGGAAAGAAAAATAATGTATGTGTCGTCTACATTGCGGAACGTCAACGTAAAGTGCCCAGAACATTGGCAGCATTGCCACGTTGGATGAAAATTCTGATTCTTTTACCGAAGGAAAGTAAATCCCTCTGGTATGTAATTCGTAATACGACTCTCAAAAGCGCATTTGTACCTTCTTTAAGTTAAGGTTAGGTTAGCAATCCAGCGAGTGAATATTCTTCCCCAAAATATGCAATTTTTTGCGTTCACAGACCATTCTTTCATCGGTGTACCAATTTTTATGCTATAAAATGGTAAGAATATCCAAAAAGTTCTTTGATCATTCTATTCCACCTCACACACAACAATCCACAATCCACCTCTACGATAACTAAGAATGATCTTATTCTACAAAAGTCAATGCTACTCACATTCCACACAAGAGTTGGTACCATTATGCGCCACCCAGTTCTCCCGGCAGCGACACGTGCCTCTGCACTCCAGACCTGCGCCTGCGCATTGCAGTTGATCTTCACACTCCTCGCCTAATGTAGCGTCCCGGACACATCTGGAATAAAAAGAGGATCGATATCTCGAATGACAGAAACATAACAGGAAGGTTAAAGTGATCTCATTTTCCTATCATTACCTCCTATAGGGACCGTGCTCAGCGTTGACTATGCCATCTAGTGTCACATATTCGAAATTTTAAGGGTCAGAATACTTGACATTGACGCTTCTGTGCTGCCACCTGTGGTTCCTGCACGCTCAGTTTAGGGGAACGTGCGCGAAGAAGACTGTGCCATCTAGCGTAGCTATTTCGAATTTTATACTTGAAACATACTTGCCAGTGACATTTCTGTGCTGCCACCTATAGTTTCTGCACGCTCCCTATGGCTCTCATATACACAATTGTATTTTGACAAGTTTGGTAATCTACTAATATAACAGCGTCATTATTACTTTCCAATGGTCAACCACTGACACTCCATTGAAAGAAATGGCATAGAATGGTAATCTCGTACATAATGACAAATTAATAAATAATATTTAAAAACATATATAAAAGAAATCTGGCATAACTTGTCAAAATCGACCACATATTGTTTGTATTGGATGCTTCTTATGACAATATCATAAAAAATATCTAATTTGAAACGGCGAATATGGGTTCTTTTCTCATTCAAACTATCATAATGGGTATTGAAAGGTTCATAAAAAAAACCAGCGTAAGACAGCATCAGTCAGACATATTGCTAAAAAGGATCTATGTAGCGCAGCCCTCAGGCGCACAATATTTGCCATACCATTTGTATCCATGTGCTACATGCTATTCTTTCTTTATCTATGCACTTGCCAATAAGAACACTGTAACCAGTGTCATTTTCCTTATAGGAAAACGACCGTTGATCAACTCACTTGCAACTTGCGAATAGGATTAAATTTGGATTTTCCTCCACGATTGTAAGATAGATTTTCCTCTTAAGGCTTTGACATCATATATCTAACATGATCCATTAATATAGATATATCCATTGTACCAGCAGTTGTACCAACCTGGTGCCATTATCCCTAGGACTGAACTGCAGCTGGCAGGTGCAGTATCCCCTGACGCAGTAGGCCTGGCGCTCCGGACCCTGGTCTCCCAGGTAGCAGTTCTGATCCACCACGCAGCGCTCGCCGATTACTGGAAAGAAAACAGTTCTGCTTTAAGTATTTAATTTAAATGAAAATAAGAAGTTACATATACCATCTGGTTCGTCGGTATGCAACTTTAATAACAGTTTCAATAACTTACAACGCAGACATGAGATTTTATGAGACTTTTAACACAACATTTAGAACGCCAAAATAAGGTGTATACCGCGGTTCCCGCTTATTATCTCTCATTGCGAGGTTAACCCATTTCTATGCTTATTTGAATGGGCTAGTGTTGAGCTAATTAAACTTGATTTTTATTAAATAAATTACATAGCGGTGCAACAATCAGGAGACCTGCCTGTTCATTTTGATTTTTAGAATAGAATGTTTTTATTTCAGACCGGAGTCCATAGGGTTAACAGTAAAAAGTAACAATTTACTTAAATTCTAGTGTTAGTAGGGTACAGACAAAGATAAAAATGCATCCATCTCCGCAACATCGGGGAATCCCAACGATCTGCGAATACACTGAGATTACTGTTGGTGCTGCCGCGAACACGAGTCATCAGGGATGCACATCTTTTTCTAATAATGGCGGCAAAACCATCAATATTATTATCCGCAAAAAAATCCCTGACGCTCTACCCCGCCACGGCAGCCGCAGCAGCACTCACAGTGCATTATTATATTGAACGTGTAGGTCGCTGTATGTCCGCTTGAAGTTGACTCACAGGCTGCACGTGTAGACCAACATAGGCAGGTTTTTATGAAATTACAAAACAGATCCTTTTAGAATTAGGAAAAGTTTACAAAAGTGTAGTAAGGCCTGCTATGATGTAGGTATGGGACTGACTTCTGGGCCACAAACAACATGAACAGTAGATGCACACAAACGAAATGAAAATGCTGCGATGGCTGATGGGGTTACAAGACTCGATAAAGTACGTAATGACGAATCAGACGATCATATAAAGTCAGTCCCATTGTAGAAAAGATGGCTGAAAGTCGTATGCGTTGGTATGGACATGTGATGAGACGTGATGAAGAACACGTTGTAAGGAAGCCCTAGCCATCCCAGATAAAAAGAAAGGCAGAGGACGACCACAGGCCACGTGGTGGACAACCGTTACCAAGACCAAGACCCAAGATCGACTGTCTTGACGCCTTAAAACGAGGAGGGCCGACCCCAAATGCAAAGGTAAAAGGCATAGCAGAAGACAAGATGGATCATTTTATGAGTTTTATTCATTGATATTTAAAAAACCCAAATACACACTCAGCATCTCAAAAACGTCCGCAAAAAAACAAGCGCAATATGTATAACTGTGCGCAAGTTTCAAACAGCCTCGCATCGCTCGCCATACTGCACTGCTTTGTAAAAACAACTTTAAGCGATCCGTGTAAGGTTGAATTTGCAAAAAAAATTGTTTATAGTATAACACAACTCACATGACACTTGATACATGTCAGTTTTTGACGACAGTTTCGAGTGTTGCATTTGTTCGAGACTGTGCATCTTGGGTTTTTTTGTATATAAATGGCTTTAATGCATCAATTTGAAGTGATAAAAACGTTGCGAGGTCAGCTCTCTATATATAGCTGGTATGCGACCTACCTAACAAAAATTCACACATACTCGTTTATCACGGTAGAAGATGCAAAAGGAAATAAGTCATCACCCCATCGTAGCGCCGGTACTGCACTGTACGTCGAGCCAAGGATAACACCTATCAAAGGCCAATTAGGAAATAGACTCGGCTTTAAAAATGTATTGAAATGTTTTTAGAATTATCACGACGAATCCAATCATTGTATGACAGTTTGAACGTCACTTAGGGTGAGGCCAAAAGAACGTAATTTTGTGAGTTGTGAGTCGCGTAAAATGAGTCGGCGGAATTTACGCTGCATTCGATTTCATACTAAAGTCCTGTTTGTAGCGCACGGCGACGCATAATGAGTTAAACTTTAGTATGAAACCGAATTCCGCCGATTCATTTTACACAACTCACAACTAACAAAATTACGTTCGTTTGGCCTCACCCTAAGTCTATAAGTGACTCAAGACGTGAATTTCAGTACCTATGCACTTAGACCAAGAGTCGGGCGCGGTCAGTCCTTTCTGGAAAAAGCAATTTGTAGAAAAAGTAGACTGCCGAGGCAAAGATTTTTTTTTGGAAACGATCTTTTAGCCCACTAAATATCTCGATCTATTATCGAAATTTATCTACCGAGCGAAACCAATATCTATACTAATTATAAAGCTGAAGAGATTGTTTGTTTGTTTGCTTGAACGCGCTAATCTCAGGAGCTACTGGTCCGATTTGAAAAATTATTTCAGTGTTAGACAGCCCATTTATCGAGGAAGGCTATAGGCTATATATCATCACGCTGAGACTAATAGGAGCGGAGCAGTAATGAAAATTGTGACGCAGACGAAGTTGCGCGGGTCAGCTAGTGTTGGATAAAAAGACCACTCTCAAATTGCTGGTCTGCCATGGCCACTGGGTCCCGCTGCCAAACTAAATTCAGGAGTTAAGGAATGAAACAACTTCTTTCTAAACTGTAAAACGCAGATTTTCTGTTACAATAAATGTTTGTAAACAATTAGAGATACAACCCAATAATATCAGATACTAACCGGCAGTTTCGTAACAGCGATCATCCTCGAAGTGCGCGGTGGGTGCGCAGGCGCACACTCCGTTGGCGCACTCGGAATGGATGCCGGTGGTCGAGTGGCACTGGATGTGTTGCACACATTCCTCGCCGATGCGGGCCTCTGCAAGTAAAGTTAAAGGAATTATTATTTAAGGAGTATTGCGGAGGATAGAGGGACATGTCGTGGGGATATTTTTGGTATCAGAACATGGAAGAGAGCACGCCGAGTTTTGTTAACTTAAATTGTACTACAATGTCGATTAGCACGGCACAACATGGTCGGGTAGCACCCGGTAAAAAGAGTCCAGCAGAATAATTATTTCAGTTTCACCAGATCTCCTCAGCTTTCCAACACCAAATAACAGTACCTACGGCTGTAAGAGCTGTGGCTGAAAAAATGTTTGTGTAAGACACTGACATGACGGTTACATTTACCTAATTCAAACAAATATAATTGAATAATTATGTAGAACATGTTTGTAAAGAAACTGAGAAAGTTCCCATTTCGAAAACTGAGCCGATGTTGCATGCAAATTGAATAGAGTGAGTGGAGCTAGTAAAAAAGCCGAAGTAATAATGACAGTACTTAGCCTCTTTTGTACTTGACAAAAGTATTCTCAAAGTCCTTGGAGAAGCTACTTTGTTTCGAAAGTGTAATAATTAAGTTATTCTTTTAGCAAAATACACTCTCTTTTTTACACTGTGGAAGTTATTATACAGGGAAATTGAAAAAAAAAATCCCAAAAACCAAATCCCAACCCAATCCAAATTCTGACTTCGTATCATGACCCTGACCAACATTTTTTTTTACGATTTTGAACTCAACTGAACAATGTAGCCAAAAACAATTTGTTTTCATTTATTTGAAGTCTGTAAAATTCATGTATACTATGCGCGCGCACCCAGTGCAGCGCCGCCGCGCGCCGCGCCGGCCCGGCCGGGCTACGCACTTCGTTGGCCGCCTCACAAAGAATATGCAAAATTTAGACTGTTTATATTTTTTGTACGGAAAAAAAATGTTTCGAATTTTGGAAAGTCGTAGAACAAATGTTGTTCAGGGTCATGATACGAAGTCAGGATTAAGAGGTTTCGGATAATTTTTCAATTTCACTGTATAGTAAAATATAGAATCTACCAATATCAGTGATCGTAAAAACTTAGGTGTAGTGAGTGAGAAAAGAACTGCCGGTTGATTCTGTAAACATGTCGAAGTGAAGGCTTGGGTGAAGTGATTACGAAGTGAGCTTTCAATCCGAGTAATCAAGATGGAATTATAGCTCACTTCGTGATTCTAGAATCGAACGGCTGATGTTATTGATTGACAGCTTCTTCTTATCGTGTGGGCAGGTCTAACGACCCCACACACCCTAGTGTCAGAGTTTCTAAACCGCCTCAAGGGCCTCTGACATGGTTTTATGACGACCGCCATTTGGCAGCCGGGACCACCGGCTTATACGTGCCTTCCGAAGCACGGAAACATCTTTTTATCAGACAATCAGGTGATTCAAGCCTGCAATGTCCTAGCCAAACTGGTAAAAACTTTACAAAGTATGCTTCCCGTGGGAATCGAACCCACGACCACCGGGTCATAACGCAAACGCCTAAATGATAAATGATATTTATTTTGCAAATAGGTTAAAAGTGGTACTTAAACACGTAGGTACTTTTACACGTCATTTTTTTTTTGTATAAATCTAGATGAGGCCGATATTTCCTGGCTAACTACTCTGAGAAGAAACACCGAAACAAACTCAGAGGTCATACCTAAACCACTCGACCACGGTGGTAGTCAGAGATTAACAGCTGATTTCACCTAAATGTTCACGGTGAAGTGTTTATGTATGTATGAAGTGTTTTACCTATGTATAATGGCACTGCAGATCCTCACATCATACTCTACCATAGTCGACTTCTAGTCTATCTGAAAGCAGCTGATTACCAGTATTTCACGTGGAGCGGCTGCCTACCAGACCTCCACAACCCATTACTGGGTAACACAATAAGCCTTGCCAAGACTGGTGTCAGATTTTCTGGCATCTGACTATCCGTAACGACTGCCAAAGATCTACAAATGACAGCCGGAACTAACAGCTTAACGTGCTTTCCGAGGCACGGCGGAGTCTCGGTATGTTAAGATGGTGACCCATCCAAAGATCAACCTTGGCAAGCGTTGCTTAACCTTGAAGCTCGACCCGTGCGGCTGTTATTATTTAGCCACCAGCTCCTCTCTGGCTTTTCTTTTCGTTGATCTTGTGAATTGAAATATTTTAAAAAATCCTGTACCTTTTAGACATCCCTTGTGCGTGCTGTTCACAGCAGCATACACGAAGCCATCCTTGCAGACACAGTAGCTGCCCAGTCGGCAGAACGCGTTGTCCGGGCAGTCCATGTCAACGCCACATACGTTCCCCGTCCGACCTGGGTGAAGAAGAAAATGAAATAAAATCGCCATTTCGTTTGCTGCCGCCGCCCGACCCGGAGTGTCTCGTCTCTTCTCCACGGATATGCATATAATAATCATGGATCAGTTGACTACAGATCTTTTAGTCAACTGGGGAAGAAGAAAATCATTTGTTTAGGGTTCCGAACAAAACACGGAACCCTTATAGGATCACTTTCGTGTCTGTCTGTCTGTCTATCCGTCTGTCACAGCCAGTATTCTTAAATTTTTAGTGTTGAGGTCACTTTTGGGGATCAAACTAGAAAATTAAAAATTAAAAAGCTTTTTGAACAATATCGTGTGACATATCAAATGAAAGGGCTGTCTGTCTGTCCGTTTGGCACAGCCAGTTTTCTCTGGATCCACAGGACCGATTCTGTTGAAATCACATATGGACTTCTGCGACCCAAACACGGACGCGTTACGTAAATTATTAAATATTTAGTATGGGGGTCTCTTTTGGGGGTCAAACTAGAAAATTTAAAAAAAGGTTTTTTCAATAATAACGTGTGATATATCAAATGAAAGGACTTACTGTAAGGGTTTAAAAATTTTTTTTTCATAATTTTAAAATAAGTGGTTTTGAAGTTATTCAAGAAATAAGACGAATAATGACCCTTATCTCCGAAACTACTGAGCCTAAAATTTTGAAAAAAAAATGAAGATAATAGATCTTTACCTATAGATTACAGGAAAACCTATAAGAAGTCTATAGTGTTAATATAACACGTTAAAAAAAATGAAATTCGTTCGGAACCCTTTGCACGCGAGTCCGACTCGCACTTGGCCAGTTTTTTAATTATAAAAGCAAAGAATATATTCTGCATTCTGCCTACATTATACTATACTATAACTAGCTTTTGCCCGCGACTTCTTTCTCGTAAAATCACCTCTATAATCACTCCGTCTGAGAAAACCCGTTCCGTAGTTTAAACGTACAGACGGAAAAAGTGATTTTATTTTATACCATGTAAAGATGTGTCAGTCTGTATGATTGAGTATTGGTAAATCTCACACATCAACGACCCATGGATACGCACAAAATGTTTTGGGAATCGTTTTATTGTGCGTACAGCTAAGGCGTAGAATTCCCTGTCGGAGTCTGTTTCCTAATAGCTACAACCATGGTGTCTTTATGTCATAGTAAATAAGTTACTTCAAGGCAAGCATCCTCCATTATTGCCCACATCATCCCTTTCCATCAGTTGAGTTAGTGGTCAAACGTGAGCCTATCAGTAGAATGTAGGATACCATATGGTATGGATAGAAATTTTACTACAGCGCTTATTGCACGACACGGTATTCAGGGCCCGGTGATAAGGGTGGGCGAGGCCCCTAACTAGGGTGTCGCTTATTACACTAGCCGGTCGATTCGGCCCCAACTCAGTTGTGAAGTGAACACCGTTGTCACCGTCTGGGGAATTCCCCAAACTGCGGGGAATCTCAAGTTGATTGGGTATTTATTGGGTATGGGCAAAATGCGGGGATTCTAAATATCGATTTTATTCTTCTGATATTATTCTAAATATCGAATTTGTGGGGAGTCAGTCAAAACCCCAAATTGGGGAAATTGACTTACATTTTCGTGGAATTTATTAAATTAGTGTTGGCAACGCTGTTCCCTAACGTCCTAAACGCTATTACACTGCCCGGTAGTAAGTGAGTTAGGGAGTTAACTAGACCGACTTAGGGCCCTGAATACCGTGTAGTGTAATAAGCGCTGTAGTAAAAAGGTATCCTACATCCAGCGTTCACGATTACTACGTTACGGTACGTTATCTTGAAGTAAACTCTTTTTTACTGGCGAAACCAAGGGCAGAATGCTAGTAGGTATATTCTCAAAATCTATACTTCTATACTAATACATATATAAAGCTGAAGAGTTTGTTTCTTTGTTTGAACGCGCTAATCTCAGGAACTACTGGTGCGATTTGAAAAATTATTTAAGTGTTAGAAAGCCCATTTATCGAGGAAGGCTATAGGCTATATATCATCACGCTAAGACCAATAAGAGCGGAGCAGTAATAAAAATTGTGACGCAGACGAAGTTGCGCGGGTCAGCTAGAAAAGGCGATCCGTTTTATACGTCCGTAAATTTTGCTGAGCTTTTTTGTTATTTAAGGCATACTGGATATAATAATAATAGGCAGCCGGTTCAATTCAGTTTATTTACTTTACTTGAAAAATGATTCATATCATAAACGATTGCTAGATCAAAATGAAAAGGCACAAGTCAAGTGTGCTTACTAATGCCATAGCATAGTCATACAAAATTCGGGGAACCTAATTTATCTAGACTAGCTAGTACTCAAAGTCTATTTACTTTTTTTTTAAATAAGGTTAAGATACACACAAATACATAAATGACTAACATAAAATGACGAATTTTCAAACAAAGAATGATTGTGGGTGGTGGTTGCTTGTTTTTTTTTTTACTATTGATAGGCACGCGTTGGCCACTATCTCACCAGTTGGTAAGCGATGATGTGGTCGAAGATGGAGCACGCTTGCCTAGAAGCAATCTATTCACTCTTGACTTAAAGACTCCCAGGTTGTAGGGTTGCATATTAGAGAATCAAAACTTTTCTGAGCAAATTTCAAAAGAACAACGTACAAATCAACAAAGTTTAAAATAATGATGGTCATTTGATCAAAAGTTCAGCTGACCAAAGTCTGGAATATCAATGTTTATATTATTTATTACACTATTGACCAAATCGTTTAATGACATCACCCCGACTCAGACTACCCCGACTCGGATAGGTTAGGTTCGGGTGGTTAGCTTCGTGGTTATTTTTTTTTTGATGTACTTCAAATATAAGTATACCTACATTTAAATTAATAATTCTTAATAAGAAATCATTTGTGATTATAAAATTTGATTAGTTATGATTTGATATTTTAAAATTATATCTAGCAACTTTTGATCAGTCGTTCATTTGATGTCACATACATTGGCATTCTAAAATTTTTCTAAATAAAACATTTGGTCATTTAAATTTTGTTATTTCGTTTATTGTTCTTTTGAAATTTGCTCGAGAAAGTTTTGATTTTTTAATATGCAACCTGTTGGAGCTATCAGGGAACACAGATTGTGATTATTGTTGTGATTGAGTCTCTATCTCTGTCCCATGGTTCAGCAGTTCTGGCAAAATTGAGTTAATAAACATCTATCTATCCATACATCCAAACATAGTGTGGCAGCGTTTATAAAGAAATGTACAATTAAGGCTGCTCTCTCGAGAAATGCTTAAAAACAGCGTGCAGATGAAGCAACTTTTCGTCGACATTTACTGAAAAATTACATTTGAAAAAATAGGTAATAATCTACATGATATGATACGTAATTTGGTTTAGCCAGAATGTATGTATCGGTATCACATAAGAAAAAAAACACGAAATCACCTCCAAATCGTTGAGATGAAACCGTTTTACTCCTTCATTTTTTAACAAAAGTCTAAAAAAATATCTACTGCTTTGCAATACAAACGAAAATAATTTGGTTTTGTTGCTTTTTAAAAATACTTATGTGTTATTTTTATAATAAATAAAAAATGCGGGTAGTGGAGTGGCGCGTAGAGGAGTAGTTAGCTTCGTTTATATGCACAAGGTCATTGGCATGTATACAAGCCTTAAGATTGGAGTAGTGACCTGTAGCCTGTTCTTTCTACGGTATGATTAAATAGCCCGCAGTGTTAAGACGTTCTGTTTTATTTACTCTAGACCTCTTCTAAGTAAGCTAAGAATGCTAAGATACACACAAATAAATTACTAACATAAAATGACGAATTTTAAACAAAGACTAATTTTCTCATACTCTACCATTATTATTTCTGTTTCGTTCCATAGTTTACGTCATCAGACAAAATCTATGAAATACTTGCTTCAGTCGCCGGTTTCACCCACGTAAAGATCTTAAAGTATCCAAAGGGATCAAACTGCCGGAAAAAATTAGCCAATGTGCTATTCCGGACTATAGTTTTTTTTATTTGTGATGGGTTTGCTCTCGGCTCTAGTCTAGGTTAGAGATGACAGAGACAAAGTCTACGATGAAGCTAGCTAACCCAGAAGGAGCCTGTTCACTCTAACTTTGAAGAGTTTAGGGTTGTAAGCGTTTGGAAACACAGACGAAGGCAGAGAGTTCCACTCCTTTGCTGTGCGCATTATAAAAGACGTTTGGAAACGCTTAGTGCGAATTGCCGAAGTTCATCGAGATCCGTTCAACCGTTCCGTGATTGAGTTACCTACAAACATCAATCCTAATATATAAAATTCTTCTGTTACTGAGTGACTGAATGACTGAGTGAATGAGTGAGTGACTAACAGACAACGCACAGCCGAAAGTACTGGTCGTAAAAAGCTGAAACTTTGCATGTAAGTTCCTTGGGGAATGTAGGGGAGCACTAAGAGAGGATTTCCCGAAATTCCTTCGGGAACGGGAAAATTCTGGATAGATTTTTCCCATTCCCGAAGGAATTGCGGGAAATCCTCTCTTTAAGCCCGCGACTTCATACGCGCATGTCCATGTGTCGCATGTCCGTGCGCGTACGAAGTCGCGAGCAAAAGCTAGTATGTATTATAGTAATAAGATAATATACACCCAAATAAATCAGGTACTTACTAACATACGTAGACGAATTTTCAAACAAAGACTTATTGTCTAATACATAGTCTACAATCATCATTTCTGGTTCGTTCCGTCGTTTACGTCATCAGACAGAATCTATAAAATATCGCTGAAATAAATTAAGTAGATAAATATGACAATTCTTTCTTGTCACTGTTGGCACAGTCTTTTGTTACAATTAAGTTAAGTTATTCCGCCGGATTCGCTTGCAGATTTGTCTTCGAGACATGATTCAGTGGAAAAATATGTAAATTAGTTCGTATTTTAACGAGATCACGTTTTATTTTGTTGGTGAGATAATTTTTGAATTGGTTTGTCCGGGTTTTTTCTTTAAACATATTTGAAGTTACTGTAACAAAGCAAATTATTTGTAACTAGTGGACGTCACGCGGTTTCACCCGCGTAGTTCTCGTTCCCGTGGGAGTATGGGGATAAAATATAGCCTATGTTACTCCCTGATAATGTAGCTATCCATTGCTGAAAGATTTGTTCAAATCGGTCCAGTAGTTTCGGAGCCTATTCATTTCAAACAAACAAACAAATCTTTCCTCTTTATAATATTAGTGTAGACTAGTTTTGCCCGCGACTTCCCGTTGAAATTTCGAGAAAACCTCTCTTAGTGCTCCCCTAAAATCCCCAAGGAAGCTACACTGCGTGCCAAATTTCAGCTTTCTAGGACCAGTAGTTTCGGCTTTGCGTTGTCGTTCAGTCAGTCACTCACTCACTCACTCATTAACGGATTATTAGAATGATCTGATGCTAAACTACATTAGACCATTAAATCTATAAGGCTATATTACGGAAACTTCCTCGAATGAACGAAATCTATTCTATGTATAATGCGCGTGTACTGATAGACTATCGTGAAATAAATGATTTTTCTTCCAATTCTGAAATAGTTCACATAGTAATGAACTACAAACTACTATTATAAAAAAAAACTGGCCAAGTGCGAGTCGGACTCGCGTGCAAAGGGTTCCGAACGAGTTTAATTTTTTTAACATGTTATTTTAACACTATAGACTTCTGATAGGTTTTCCTGTAATCTTTAGGTAAAGATCTATTATCTCCAATTTTTTCAAAATTTTAGGCTCAGTACTTTCGGAGATAAGGGGGGGGGAATGGTCATTTTTCGTGTAGTTTCTTAAATAACTTCAAAACCATTTATTTTAAAATTATAAAAAAAATATAATTAAAACCCTCACAGTAAGCCCTTTCATTTGATATGTCACACGATATTGTTAAAAAAACTTTTTTTTTTAATTTTCTAGTTTTACCCCCAAAAGTGACCCCCATAGTAAAAATGTAATGATTTACGTAAAGCGTCCGTATTTGGGTCACAGAAATCCATATGTGTACCAAATTTCAACAGAATCGGTCCAGTGGATCCGGAGAAAACTGGCTGTGACAGACGGACAGACAGACAGACAGACAGACACCCGAGTGATCCTATAAGGGTTCCTTTTTTTTCGGAACCCTAAAAAGAGGTGAAATTATTTGGTAGTCGGCTTAAGTTTCTAATATGAAATCTTTGGAATTACTGACCTGATTACGAAAAAACATTTTTAAAAAAAAAAGAATCCTTATAGGATCACTCGGGTGTCTGTCTGTCTGTCTGTTTGTCTGTCAGTCTGTCACAGCCAGTTTTCTCCGGATCCACTGGACCGATTCTGTTGAAATTTGTTACACATATGGACTTCTATGACCCAAACACGGACACGTTACGTAAATTATAAAATTTTTAGTATGGGCGTCACTTTTGGGGGTCAAGCCATAAAATAAAAATAAACAGTTTTGTGAACAATATTGTGTGATATATCAAATGAAAGGGCTTATTGTGAGGGTTTTAATTATATTTTTTTAATTATTTTAAAATAAATGGTTTTAAAGTTATTCAAGAAATTAGACGAAAAATGACCATTCCCCCCCTTATCTCCGAAACTACTAAGCCTAAAATTTTGAAAAAAATGGAGATAATAAATCTTTACCTAAAGATTACCTATTAGATGTCTGTAGTGTGAAAAAAACATGTTAAAACAATTAAATTAGTTCGGAACCCTTTGCACGCGAGTCCGACTCACACTTGGTCAGTTTTTTATTTAGAGATGGATTTGCTATTGACTGATCTAGTCTAGGTCAGAGATGACAGAAACAAAGTCAATTCTGTCACTAGTAAAAATGTATGCAAAAAACTCAGGGATTAGGGCACGAGAAACAAGTTGTGTGAAAGTAGTAAAACCATTATTTGTTTTACTCTAGGATGAAATGAAAAAAAAAAAAACAAAAACACATTCTGACTCAGTGCCTAACAACAGCGCCGTTTACTCAAACCTCACAAAAAAAAACTATAAAAGCTACTAAAATATTTATTCTTTCTTCAGTTCAAATGGCAACAAGGAAATGTTAATATTATCATTCATTTCGCGATATCTTTGTTTGCACTCCAGTGTAATCGCTGAACAAACTATTGCGAGACTAGTCTATTTTATGGCTCGGCAGTGTACAGTAGGTATATTTTTTGTACCTTGAAGGTTGTTTTTTCAGGCGGTTGTTTGCAAGGTTGCTCTATTTTAATCCGGCTGATAAATTACATTGTTTTAAGGGAGTTTTTTATTACTTAGTTGCAAACAAAAAAGTGTTGTGGTTCTGAGATAGATTATAATGTTACAAAATGAAAGGTATGTTACTGTAAATTATATCCTTAAGCATTATTTGAGTAGGTAAGTTTTTTAAATTTTGAGTTCCATCTAAGAAAAATACTCAGAAAATATAGTTTACTAGCTTCTGCCAGCGGCTTCGCCCGCGTGGTCCATAGGGAACATATTTCTGGGGATAAAAAGTAGCCTATGTCCTTTTTCAGGCTCTAGACTATCTCTGTACCAAATTTCATTTAAATCGGTTCAGTAGTTTTGGCATGAAAGCGCGACCGACAGACAGACAGACAAAGTTGCTTTCGCATTTATAATATTATATTAGTAAGCATTTTTCAGAAGATTTTCAAAAGTTTTACTTAGTTTGAGTACACAATTATTTTAACCAAATCGGTACCTTATTACTTTTTAGGGTTCCGTACGAAAGGTAACCAACGGAACACTATTACTAAGCCTACTTTGTCCATCCGTCCGTCTGTCTGTCAGCGGGCTGTATCTCAAGAACCGTAATAGGTAAAAGACATACCTACAACTGAAATTTAAATTAAAAAAAAATAAGAACACGAACACGGAACATTAAAGTACGTACGAAACACTAACACGGAACACTTCGTGTGAGAGTCCGGTTCGCACTTGGCCGATTTTTTAACTCGTTACTTACTTATTTATATACTAGCTGACCTGCGCAACTTCGTGTGCGTCACAATTATCATTACTGCTCCGCTCCTGTTTGTCTTAGCGTGATGATATAGTTTTATATAGTTAAAGAATTTTTCATATCCGACCAGTAGTTCCTGAGATTAGCGCGTTCAAGCAAACAAACAAACAAACTCTTCAGCTTTATATATTAGTATAGATAGATAAAGCTGAAGAGTTTGTTTGTTTATTTCGAAAATTTCTATTCTAAATTTTGAAAAATTCTTTCAGTGTTAGATAGCCCATTTATCGAGGAAGCCTATAGACTATATATCATCACGCTAAGACCAATAGGAACGGAGCAGACGAAGTTGCGCGGGTCAACTAGTACGAGATAAAAACACAGTTTCTAGATTGAAGAAACACTTTGTTTTTGCGCGTTTACAAACATTTATAAATGTTCACTACTTTCTTTTGCTTCAAAAAATAAACAAATTAGGTTAATCCGCTTTAAACCATGAAAAATCTGTTAATAAAATCTTAAAATTACTTTTTCGTTTGTTCTAAAAACCAAACCAAGATACCGAATCCTATTAATATCGGTCGAGCATCACAAAAGAGATTAATATAGCCACCCGTGCGCGACAAAAGAACTTTAAAATGAATGACAGTTCAGAATAGTGGGAAAGACAGAGACAATAAAATTGTTTAATCTTTTTGTTTAAAAAAAAGACTGGATTGTGTAATAAAATTAAAAAAAAATCTAATATTTCAGACAGTCCATTTTTTGGTTAGTATTCAAAAACTTAGAAACTAGTGTAAGTACTAGCTAATCTAACTTTAACATAACTATCATAATTAACATAATTACCTACCTACACCACAGTCACATGTAGGCCTATCCAATGCCCCAGTATGGGACAGTCCCACCAGTCCGCTATAGCTCTCAGGATGCTGTTGGGGCTAGCGCGTACCCGGCGCATGGTGGCAGCGCATCGCTTGCGCATGATTGCGTGAAAACCATCAATCTCCGCCTCCGCGAACATGCCGGATGCACTACAGTAGCGCGGCAACCCCATCAACACCCTAAACGCATTATTATATTGGACTCGCAGAGCACTGTATGCCCCGTAGATATAATATGGTATGCCCTCTGCGTATAGTTGACCCACAGACTGCATGTATTAAACGACTGACAATATGCTCTAAACAGCGTAGCCTTTACGTCAGTCGAGCATTTCGCAAAACTTAACGTAATGCACGTAATGTGTCAAACAAACTGTGAATGTGATTTGTCAACACATTAGTCATTACACAATTCGGAAGTCGTTAATCCAAGTCAAAGGAATCGCCGGTTGGTCCCCCTATGCTCTAGTCTCTCTATGCTCGACTCGTAAAATACCTACTAAAAAGTTTCGCTATGCACGAAATCACATTCGCGGGCAGTGATGAAGAAAACTGTGTAGGAACACGGATGGGTTTCAGTAAGAGTCTGACACTCCCGTCCGCTCCGCCCAGAGCAGAAGGAGCCATTTGACGATTACCCATCCTTAAAAAAAAGTGTTATAGACTATGTACTATTATCCTGAAAAAATACATCAGTTCCTGTGTGTGCAAAGTCGTGGGAAAAAATCTAATCTATACTAATATATAAAGCTGAAGAGTTTGTTTGTTTGCTTGCTTGAACGCGCTAATCTCAGGAACTACTGGTCCGATTTGAAAAATTCTTTCAGTGTTAGATAGCCCATTTATCGAGAAAGGCGTGATGATATATAATCATCACGATAAGACCAATAGGAGCCGAGCAGACGAAGTTGCGTGGGTCAACTAGTCAGAAATACAACCTGTAACAGAATAAACGCAATACCTCTTAAGGGGTCATTGAACTCATCATTATGAACAACTTTCACTATGGAACCAACACTGAAATCGCGAAAAAAAAAATCGACTCCCCCAAACATTTAATGTGCGCATAACTCGACAAAATGTACTGCACAGCTGATTTTTTTTTCGCGATTTCGGGATTGGTCCCGTAGTAAAAGTTATTGATAATGATGAGTACAATGACTCCTTGAGAGGTATTGTGTTTATTCTGTTACATCTATACTAATATTATAAAGAGGAAAGATTTGTTTGTTTGAAATGAATAGGCTCCGAAACTACTGGACCGATTTGAAAAATTCTTTCAGCAATGGATAGCTACATTATCAGGGAGTAACATAGGCTATATTTTATCCCCGTACTCCCACGGGAACGGGAACTACGCGGGTGAAACCGCGTGACGTCCACTAGTGTTGTATAAACACACAAAAGACACAGCTGCTTTAAAACAGAAACAATTTCTTACTCAAAAACCATAAACCACCGTTACACAAAACTTCATTAAAAATTTGAGAGTAGAAAAAATCAATTCCCTTCGGGCATTCGCGGTTTTCAATTCTCACCGGCTGTTTGCAATTGATACTGCGTTTAGCGCGAAGCTTCGTTTAGTAAGCGGTCGAGTGCGACAGCGCAAGTCGAGTTCAGTTCAATTGAAACGAATCAAGTGTTGCCAATGGTACATAACGGTTGATATCGCTGTCTCTAGTTGCTGTTGGTACAATGGAATGCTGGTATTGAAGCTTATTCTTAATCTTAGTGGGCATTGTCGAAGTTTATAAAGACTGGATTTTAAGCAAGTCATGTTTTTAAGCCGCTCTGGGTAGATAAAGAGAGGTAGTAGATTTGAATTCATTGACAACTTGGTAAGTTCTCCTGAATTCGAATGAACTTGGATTAATTAATACAATAATTTCAATGAACCTACGTTTTCCCCACCAGCCGCCGCTAGTGAGGCTGAGGCAAAAACTGGTCACAATTTTGGCTCTTACTAAAATCAATTAGAGGGGCAGAGAGCTTACATTACATTCGCATATCCCTCCCCCCTCCCTCTATGGCTATAACTAGCCTTATATAGGTATTTTTTTGCCCCTCTAGGGCTTGCTAGGGCGTGCGACTTTGTAAACATGTCGAAGCTTTCACGGCTTGGGCGAAGTGATCACGAAGAGATGAGCTGTCATTCCATCTTGATTACATGGATTGACAGCTCACTTCGGGATCACTTCACCCAAGCCTTCACTTCGACATCTTCACACAATCGACCGGCAGGTGTATCATTTCAGCCAATTTCCGTCCACTGTTGAACGTAAGCGGGAGGCCAAAGAGCGCCAACCATCCCGGTCTTGAGCAGTCCGCATTCATCCGCTGCCACCTTCTTTAAATCATCGATCCATCGTGCCGCAAGAACGTCCCACAATACGTTTGCCCATACGCGGTCTCCACTCTAAGACATGTCTGCTCCATCGACTGTCTGTCCGTCTGCAGACATGGCCGGCCCACTTCCACTTCAGCATGCTTGTTCTACGCGCAATGTCGGTGACTTTAGTTCTCTGGCGAATGATTCGTTGCGAATTCTATCCACCAGAGAAACCCCGAGTATTGCTCTCTCCATTGCATTCTGAGCAACCTTCAATTTGTGGCCAGGCCTATGGTGAGTGTCCACGTTTCTGCTCCGTAAGTCATTACGGGTAGGACGCACTGGTTATAGACCCGGGTCTTAAGGGATTGTGGAATCGATGATTCAAAGATATCACGCAGCTTCCCGAGTGCCGCCCAGACCAAACGAATTCTTCTGGTCGCTTCCTTCTCAAAGTTGTGCCGCCCAAGTTGTATAATTTGGCCTAGATATATGTATTCTTGCACAACCTCGAGGGTAGCGCCATTTACGATTACAAGTCTCAGGGTGACATGACCATTGTACATGACTTTGGTTTGTCTAGATTCATCCCGAGACCCACCCGCCTTGAAAAATCGCACTCCTGCAAAGATTCCGCCATGATGACAATGTCAACCGCAAATGTATCATCAGAATTTAACATTTTGCCAGGTTGTTTTTACCACAGCCATTCTAGATATCCAGGTTAGCTGCTGCAGTATGTTGATAGGAACCATTTTCGATTTAGAAATATAAATTCTTTACATACCTAACTACTTAAAAAAGATTGGTTTTTCAAGTTCTTATTGCACACAAATGTAGTAAGAAGGTGTTACGTATAAAGGGTCCAGCACCAGATAAGAACCCGGGCACAGCCATGTACAAATATTTGAAATTAAACTACCATACATTAATTTTCTTCCAATTTTACTTAAAACACTTACTAAACACCAGTCCCATGACTCACAGAGCCACTAATCAGTTAACTATCATCGTCCTAACAGGTACTTTACTAACGTAACTTGGCACGTAAGTACCCTCGCCTTGCCCTCCTTACGTCACTTATCAGCTAAGGTACGACCGCAATTGGCTAATATGACTGTACGTATCGGTATTTGTGGAGGATAAACTTTTGAGCACGTGTGGAGAATTTTTATAGATCCTCTGTTTGGAAATACCTGAGAACTAGTGGAATGAGTATGGCGTGGGCAAATTTTTTTGTGGGTTAAACAAACATCGAGTTGTGGTAGACTTGGTAAATCCAGAGGAAGTACATGAAACGTCATCTTATCCAAACTAAGTTGCGGTTGGGCTCCATTCTACCAGAGTGCAGTTAAACACCAGTATTTAACACGGACTCTGCAGCTCAGTAACTGGGTTTAGGTATATATTTTTACGTTAAAAAAAAGAAATAAAAATTTAAAAAAAAAATTTTTTAAAGGTTATTCGACACTAGGAATTTCTCCTGTATCGTAGGTGCGCTTAAAAATACTATCACTCCCTTCAAGCTAAGTCATTTGAAGCATTCCCATAAAACAAAAATCAGACTGGTACTATTTCTTTTTTAGCCACAACCTTCGGGCCATTAAGTCAAGAGTGAATAGGTTACTTCTAGGCAAATCTCCATCGTTGACTACATCGCTTTCCACCTGGTGAGATTGCGCAAAACGCGAGCCTTTCAATGATAAAGAAGTCGGTTAAATAAACAACATAATTATTTACCACTTTTCATACCTGTCAGGATCCGTAAGGACCGATTGGGGCCCAAGCCAACTCGCGCGGTGTAAACGTTAATTGTATGCGTCTTGCGGATTATTTTCGTTATTTTTTTTTATTATTATTTCCCCAGTTAGTAAACAAAACAAGGGTCCTTCAGAGGTTAACAACTCTCCTCATTTATGAGCATCTTTTTTTTTTTATTTCAGATGGGTTTGCTCTTGACTCTAGTGTAGGTCAGAGGCGACAGCGACAAAGTCGACGAAGGAGTGAGCTTACCCAGAAGATGACTGTTCACTCTAACTTTGAAGAGATTAGGGTTGAATGTGTTCGGAAACACATACGCGGGTGACAACATTCTGTAGAAGACCGACAAGCAGGCAAACTTGCGGCAATGAGCCAAGCTGTGAAGCTTAGCATTCTCCAGTCTTACATCGCCAATGAGCCTCTTAGCTTTGCGTTCCACCAAGTTAATCTACTAAGTAATCTACTTAGTAGTTTAATTAAACTGCCTCCTACAACTAGATCAACAAGTCTATCATTGCGTTTCTCTTCACAATTTACGATTATATCTGTAGAAAAGGAAATGGGAAGCGGATAAACGATTTCTGATGCCGTGAGAGAGTATGTAACACACTTATTGTGTTAATTTCCTTTGCTTTACATAATAAACGTAACTTGTTAACAATGGTTTCTATTGATCGGTAATTTTCTTGAGAAAGTTACTGCTAGGTCTGTGATTATTTCTGCATCATCTCTAGTGTAGGTGAGGTGTTGTGTGGTGGTGTGGTGTAGGTGTGTGTGTGTGTGTTCTAGTGGGTGAGTGTAGTGTGTGTTTGTGTCAGTTCATTTTACTAACACAATCGTAATTATATTTATACTTAGGCTAAGGTATTATGGGTCTTTAATTGTTACCTGAAAATAAGCGGTTTATTATTATTATTATTCAAGATCGTAGCAAGAGATGGTGATTTATATATGAACAGACTTATTCATAAAAAAATAATCTAACCACATGATTTGTTCAAAAAATCTGCTTATAGATTTTAAATAAAAATTCTCTCTGCAATATACGGTTGTTGTGTCTGGTGGACAACTGCCCGATGGATGTTGTTGGGCTGTTGCATATAGGTAATAATAATTCATTTATTTCGGAGTAATCATTCATAACACACAACTCAATAATTAAAATGTCAATCGATAATTCATTAATTGCAAAAATTAAACTATATAACAAAACAAAAAACAAATAAACATTCAAAATATATTTAAAAAGAAATAGAATTATGATTTCGTCCATATAATTATATTTAATTTATTATATAGGTACTTACAACAAAAAATTAATCATATGTACAAGGCACCAACACCAACGACCTCTTAGGGAGTAAAAGTACAAAATGCGATAAAAAAGTATAAAACAGCTGATATTTTTTTTGGAGGTTTCAGGGTTGGTCACAAAGAATGTTGTTTATAATCATGTGTACTTTCACTGCCTATGAGGTTGTTAGTGTTTTACAAATAACCCTGTAAGCACGAGTATATTCAACCGCGCGGCAAACGTTAGTAGCACGATGAAGTTTTTTTGTGATTTCAGGTCTTTTATCGTAGTTTGCATGTGGCGTTATAGATGCCACTTAAGTTTACTATACTTTACGCAGTCCACATCAGGATATAGACCTCTTCTATCACACTCACTGATGTATAGGGTTTTTTATATATCATCACACTGTACAAATCAATGTTTGGTTACTGGACGTGGGGCTGAAGGCACATTCAACGCCGTTTTAAAAACAGAATTATTTTGTTTTTATCTTTTTGTTTTATGTGTATGTGTCTTTGATTTTGTACTTAATAGATGTATTTTCTCCCTCTTTCCTTTGTTCGTTCTTTCTATAATCTCATCCAGCAGCTAACAACTCATCATCATCATATCAGCCGAAAGACGTCCACTGCTGGACATAGGCCTCCCCCAAGCATCGCCACAACAACCGGTCCTGTCTCGCATCCATCGGCTACCTGCGACCCTCACCAGGTCATCGGGCCACCTTGTGGGAGGCCTTCCAACGTTGCGTCAGCTAACAACTACCCCGCAAAGATCATTGCTCCGCCTTGTCCGACTGCCCAAGTGCGTTAGGTACGTTTGCCTACTAAGGATGACTAAAATAAAGTGATTTACAACCTACACAAGATTGATAAGCGGTTGACAAGCTATGTGTGTGTGTGTGTGTGTGTGTAAGGTTGCTATTGTTTACTGATATCTCAGTCAATGACATAAAAGTATACGCCTGAGGCAAACATGTCGAAATGTCGACTCATCGCAAGAATTTGAAATATAGGCCTATGTTGTAAAAGTTGTGTTTACTTTGAAGAAGAACAACAGTGAAGGAATAAAGCGAGAGACACACTGGTCCTACGTACGCAACGTATGCAACGCATTATGATATGTGGACTCATGTTTTATATGAAAAACTATGCCATAGAAACACACTTATCGTATGTTGCGTTGCATACGTTGCGTACGTGGGACCGGTGTGTCTCTCGCTTTAAATGTGACTATGTTTATCATTATTTTAATTATTTTCCCTTTGTAAGGGGGCCTATGAACAGCAATGTACATTACGCTTAAGTTCAATGTGCGTCTGTGCGAGCTTATTGTCAGTAATGAAAATACATAAATCAGTGAAGCCATACAGAATTAAATATTCGACCTACTTATCCACACACCGTGTGTTACCCAGAACATTTGTGCTTTGAATCACTACATATTATAAAACAAAGTCCTCTGCCGCGTCTGTCTGTCTGTCTGTTCGCGATAAACTCAAAAACTACTGCACCGATTTTCATGTTGTTTTCACAAATGGATAGAGTGGTTCTTGAGGAAGGTTTTAGTATATAATTTGTCTAGAAAAAAATTAGGGATCCTTAAGAAAATTGCAACGCGAACGAAGTCGCGGGGGAAGGCACTGAGGTTGATTTTCTTGGGGTTGCCCGGCGACCAATGAGAGCTCCCCGGCTACAAGCCTGATATCAATTTTGTAGGTATCGGCTGGCCAAGTCACTTTTCCGCATTAGTGCGAAAAATAATAGATTGTGTGACGAAAAGCGATGGGGTAAGAGCCTATGGTGTCGAGCGCCAAGTGTGTTGAATAAAATTTAGTAGGTACTAGATAACTACATAACTGTAACTCTTTTGTTTTCAGAATCTACTAAGATTCAAGACCGTCGTTTCAGCAAGACTTGAGAGGCCTATGTGACCTATTTCTAATAGTAACTAAGCGTTAATTAACCGAGATAAAGAAGATGATGAATCGATTTAGCAAGAATCTCAAGATAAATTCACGTGATACAGGTAACTTCGGTAAGTAAAAAAATAAATGAATTTCTGGCCCATCACCTTTTACTTTTGTTCACGTTTATCAATAACTACTTGATCGTAATGTAATTGGTTATATAACTACCCTGAATAATCGACACAAAATTAGGTAAATGGTCAAGTCGAACTCACACAGAGGCTGAGAGGCCACTCAAAGTGGTATTATAATAATAAGCATTATTACACAATTCAATAATGGTACATTACGTGGAACATTGCAATTATTTTACTTACACAAGAAAATTTACGCAACCACTACCAATAACTATTTTGCTGATATTTCCATACAAAATAATTATACACAAAAAATCTTCTCTTATAATAAAATATATATTTTTTTAGTAAATAAATTAAGGTCACTTACGTTTTTCGGGCCCTTGCGCCAAAACGACCCCCAAAAGGGCCAAAAAGCACAGCAATTCCCATCCCTTCATTTTCCGGCGTACAGGAATCGGGGGCAATCGGCAAACGTCGGAAGAGATCGGGATCCGTCGGGACGCAGGAACTCACGCGCACACCTCCTCACGTCTAGGAAAAATGTTAAAATATAATTATAGTACAACAGTGTGTTGATAAGATAGTTTTATCGCATCTGTATGATTAATTATGTGATAGGAAAAATACTCGTCACGAGATGAGTAGGAGTGGGGATGGTGATGGCTCTATTGTGTTAGATGGTACGTTAGATAGTGATATAGTTACTAAGAAATATAAGGCCTATCTTAGTGATATGTTCATGGTAAAAGTTTACTATGGTTCGTCAACTTATAGAACCTGAGATCTAGTGTAAGTTGCAAAAGAAGTCTAGATATTGTGGTGTGATATTTTAATGAAATATTTTTAGCTACCTAGTTCTGTAAAAACATGAGCGATAACAGCTATAATATAGAATATAACAGATTAACTGCGAAACTTGAAAATGGGTTCATTGTAGTTTTTAAATTTAATTATTATGAACAACTTTTACTAAATCACATAAATATCAACTGCCCCATACATTTTATGTATGCAAAACTCGACAAAACATACTGAACAGCTGATTTTTATTTTCGCGATTGGTCAATTTGTAAAAGTTGTTCATACTATTGACCCTTTTTTCAGATTTTACGTTTAATTCGTAACACCTTGTATATCGGCGAATTTTACGCCAGTTTGGAAATACATGGTTTTGAATACCCAATGCAGAAGAAATAAAATTTAGTGAGTTTGGTTTTATAGAAAAAAAATGCTTATGTATGTCAATTTAATTAACCCAAGTTTAGAAGTCAAAGTCAAAGATTTATTTGCAAATAAATACGGTTACAAAAGTTCTTGCAATAGTAGTATGGTAGCTTAACATATTCAATCATAACATAATGACATGCAAATTTTGGTATAGGTGCAATTTAATCATTTACATTTAAACTGAAGGAATTCATTTATATTATAGAAGGGATTATCTTCTACAATATAAAATAATCGATAATCTATACATATACACTTTAATATATAAAACTGAAGAGTTTGTTTGTTTGCTTGAATACGCTAATCTCAGGAACTACTGCTCTGATTTGAAAAATTATTTCAGTTTTAGATAGCCCATTTATCGAGGAGGCTATAGGCTATATATCATCACGCTAAAGCCAATAGGAGCGGAGCAGACGAAGTTGCGCGGGTCAACTAGTTTTAAATGTAAAATGTACTTCAGTGATTATTGCAATTTCTTCTTCAAAGTTGCTTGTAACCTATTTGCAAAATAAATATAATTTAGTGAAGTCATCGTTTCCAGGTAAACTTCGCTATTGCAACAAAAAGACACTTAGCAACCTGTCAGCTATGCTGAGTAAACATAGCATCATTGAAGACAAGTATTTAGACCAGTAACACGTTTCCCTCGTTAGACGCTACACAGACACTACGTTATTAACAAACTACATATAAATATACATGTATGTATATGCATACAGTTCCGTTTCTATAGCAGACACAGTACAGTGTACGTTTTGTGTGCAATATCGCTTAAGGCTTGTATACATGCCAATGACCTTGTGCATAAAAACGGAGCCAACTACTCCTCTACGCGCCACTCCGCTAACCGCATTTTTAATTTATTATAAAAAAAGTAACTCATATTTTAAAAAAGTAACAATACCAAATTATTTTCGTTTGTATTGTAAAGCAGTAGTTATTTTTTTTTTAGACTTTTGTTAAAAAATGAATAAATAAAATGGTTTCATCTCAACGATTTGGAGGTGTTTTGGTGATTTTTTTTTTCTTATTATGTGATACCGATACATAAATTCTGGCTACACCAAATTACGTATCATATCATGTAGATTACTACCTATAATTTTCAGATGTAATTTCTCAGTAAATGCCGACGAAAAGTTGCTTCATCTGCATGCTGTTTTAAGCATTTCTCGAGAGAGCAGCCTTAAGTAAGTCGCAGCTTTCTTAAAATCTCAACTCTCGAATCTTTGTAGCAATCCATAACGTACACATAAACCTGAGGGCCAATGAGGGCGTTTTTTTACTCACCAGTTGGCGCCACTGTAGAGTAAGGTTCTTAATCGTTATGTCTACCATGAGTTTTATCAATCTATACACGCTAGCTGTAGTTAAAAAAATGTATGAAAACTTTTAAAAAACAAGTTGCTAATTTATTTGTGTAGTTATTAACTAACAAGCAAGCTTTGTCGCAAGTAAAACTTTAGTTGACAAATAAATTAGAAACTTGTTTTTTAAAAGTTTTCAAACATTTTTTTAACTACCGCCGCTTGCGAGTGTAGTTTGATAAAACTCATGGTAGACGTACATCTCATTAAAATTGTTTTTACGCGCATGTGAATAAAGTCAGCCTGTTTTAGAAAAATATTCAAAAAAATCAAAACAAATAAGTAAACAAACTCGCGAAAATAGCCAACCGACAGTGAAATTTGACATTTCGAAAACCTCACGGTACACAAGCGCCACTAGCGGAAAATTCAAACGCGATAGTCCTGATTCTTCTAGATTTAAGGCAATATTCGCATTCGCATGACAATCGCAATCTTTTAAAAATGTGGCTTTTTTGGCAGATTGCGACGGAGATGCAAATGTGAACGTTGCTTAAGGCTTGTATACATGCCAATGACCTTGTGCATATAATCGGAGCTAACTACTCCTCTACGCGCCACTCCGCTACCCGCATTTTTAATTTATTATAATAAAAATAACACATATTTTAAAAAAGTAACAAAACCAAATTAAATTCGTTTGTATTGCAAAGCAGAAGGTATTTTTTTTTACTTTTGTCTACATCTACACTAATATTATAAAGAGGAAAGATTTGTTTGTTTGTTTGAAATGAATAGGCTCCGAAACTACAGGACCGATTTGAAAAATTCTTTCAGCAATGGATAGCTAAATTATCAGGGAGTAACATAGGCTATATTATATCCCCGTACTCCCACGGGAACGGGAACTAAACGGGTGAAACCGCGTGACGTCCACTAATTTAAAAATGACGGAGTAAAATGGTTTCATGTCAACGATTTGGAGGTGATTTGGTGTTTTATTTTTCTTATTTTGTGATACCGATACATAAATTCTGGCTAAACCAAATTACTCATCATATCATGTAGATTACTAACTATTTTTTTCACATGTAATTTCTCAGTAAATGCCGACGAAAAGTTGCTTCATCTGCACGCTGTTTTTAAGCATTTCTCGAGAGAGCAGCTTTAAAATTTGTAGAATTGGCTCTCATAGTATGTCGTATGTTGCCCTACCTGGTTATTATCGAACATAATAAGTGAAAACAATTTCTTACGGACTCTCGAGCACAGATTTTATTTATAAATAGCTAGAAGTGAGTTCGATTACTCGAAACAATCCAATTTGGCCCAGTGACTGGGGTCAAAATCGTTGCAGATCAGCTTTAGAACATCCCATTTGAAGGAACGTACTGAATTACCAATAATCCTCAATTCGCAGATTCCAACAGAGAATTCCACCCTTAATATGCACAATAAACGTAAGGATCGTGAGGGTTTCAGCTGAATTCCCATCCTTAAAAAAATTACAAAAGGTGAACGTGGATGGAAATAGGGTTAAATTTCTTCTTCTTTCTTAAATAAACTCGTTGATGTAAAATTCGTGCCAAAAATCCAAAACCAACGCAACGAATTTCCGAGTTAAGCCCGTACACACAAACAGACAGACTCTTTGCGTCATAATAACAAGAAGTTATTAAACTAGATTAAATCTAAGTTAAAAAGAAACAGTGTTATCATTCCTTATTGTTACTGTGAGTTAATAGGTCACTATGTCGTTTTCCTGATAAGAACGGAATGAGCATGGCGTCTAAAATCAACCGTGAAGTAAAGTGGCGCCATCTGGTGATTAAGAGAGTGAATTTCCTATGGTGTAATTTTCCACAGTTGCATTAGGTTTGCGTGAATGGGTGCAGTAACCTTTTTTATAAGGATGGGAAATCATCAAATGACTCCTCCCACTCTGGGCGGAGCGGAAGGAGTGTCAGACTCACTGACTAAAACCCATCCGTGTTCCTCCTAGTGCCCTTTGCGTTCCAGGGCCGCGGTGACTCTAACGAACAAATGGCATGTTGGCAGGCACTTGCCCTAGCGGGCCCCATCTTGGGTGCAGTTACCTAGAAAACGTTTAAATTTCTTGGAACACCGGATATTGTTTGAACTATTAAAGAGGGAAAGTTGGTACGGTAATTCAGTATCAGCAGTAAAAGGACTGTGTTTGAAGGCGCTTCTTAAGGAATGTAAGAAAGAAAGAACTACTCATAGTTATTTTTGTCGTGAAGTAGCGTTGCAATGTTCCGGTAAAAAGTGTTTTGGTGTGGAAGCGGGAAGATAAGATATGAAAACATCAAATGGGTTACAAAAACCTATTCCACCACAAAGCAGCCTTTCTTTTGTAAACATAGGTGGCTGAAAATAAGGGCATATACAATTTGTAACAGAAAAAACGCAATACCTCTTAAGGGGTCATTGAACTCATCATTATGAACTACTTTCACAATGGGACCAACACTGAAATCGCGAAAATAAAAATCGACTCTCCCATATATTTATGTGCGCGCAACTCAACAAAACGTACTAAACAGCTGATTTTTTTCTCTCCGCGATTTCGATGAGTACAATGACCCCTTAAGAGGTATTACGTTTATTTTGTTACACGTTGTATATATACTTTATCTTCGTTCTTCGTTTAATGGGCTTTTTTTTAAAGATAAAGAAAATTCCCTTTAAGATTTTTTAATAGGAAATCATCAAATGACTCCTCCCGCTCTGGGCGGAGCAGAAGGTAGTGTCAGAGTGCTACTGACTAAAACCCATCAGTGACTGACGAGGAACGGAGATTTTATGCAGTTCCATTGGTTAATATTTACCCGCTCCTGTCCTCTCCGCTTAAGTGGACAGTCAGCCTAATGCCCTTTGCGTTCCAGGGCCGCGGTGACTCTTTCGAACAAATTCCGCAACCCTGGCAGGCACTGGCCCTAGTGGGCCCCGTCTACTATGGTGACATCTCTTTAAGGCGCGCGTGGAACACAACGCGCCGTCGACCCGGGCCTGGGGGGCTACTCTCTAACGAAATCCGTAGTTTCGGGCTTAGTTTCGGGCGGGCATTTTCTACTTCGTATCACCTACCTAACCACTGAGAACTAATGATAACACGATTTGACAGTTACTGTGAAATCGTGTTGTTATTCATTCTCAGTTCGGATTCGGGACTAATCGTAAGTCTGTAGGTGATACGGAGTAGAATACGAACGCCCGCAACTAAGCCCGAAACTACGGATTTCGTTAGAGAGTAGCCCCCTAGTCCTGATCGGACCACCGGAACCATCCAACGCTCGTCATCCGCAGACCCGCGCCTACGGTAGCCGGGTACTGCCCTACGATACCCGATGCCCGGGGCGTCTTCTTCTGTTGCGGCGGCTGGGGCGTGAGGTTCGTCCTCCTCGATCGCTAGCATTACTGCTTCGCAGAAGGAGGTGACCGCTTCCTATACCTCCTCGTTCCAGTCTATGGATTGAACCAGGGCCGAATACCAGAGATCGCCGCCGCCAATTGCCTCGACGAGGACATGGCGGCGGCGGTGCTCCGCCCATCGTTCTCAAGTAAAATTACCAAAAAAGATTGATGTGTAAAACTGTTACTTTAAACTTCTTTACAAAATAATCATTATTTGTCATTTGATGATTTAGCTGGAGCAAAATATTATACTTTTATCTGTTCTGTGGCAAATGTGGCAATATACACACCAAGCACAAGTTATATTGACGAAATAACAGTAATGTTAGTGATCTAAACTATTAATTCCATTAGTAAAACTGCCAAAAAAAACGAATTTTCCGAATACCATCCAGAAGCTTTAGATAATATGCTATTTTATCAGCAAATGCGTTTGTCGATATGCACAATGTAACGGATTGATCACGTGTCTTTCAACAGCGTTTGATAATAAAACGCTCAATTTATTGCTCATTGCCGATACATTTTGACGACGAAATTTGGCTCAGCCAAGCCTTTTTTGTAAGTATAGGAAAACATCAAATGATTCCGTCTGCTCTGAGTGCAGTAGAAGGGACTGTCAGACTCTTACTTGACTAACCCGTGCCCCTCCAATTGCTCTTTGCGTTCCAGGGCTGCGGTGATTCTTTTGAATGAATTCCGCAACCCTTCGCCACGCTACGTAATGAAGAATGTCACTTGTATACAGCCTCAGAAACTAGAAAGCAACCGACTATTTCTAAAAGCTAGCACCCACTTCATAGGTACCTTCCTACGTAATAATATATCGACTCTTCTTCAAACCAAAACAGCTGAATCGCTTCCCACAATAAATTCTACTGTTAACACGACGATTACAAGATTCTTATCACTCAAATGATACACCCGAACACAAATCGAATGTAGTGAATGCTACAAATCGTTTTAAAACAATAGTTTTTACTAGTAAATATAATTCCCTAGGTGCTATTCGCTCTGGTGATTCAGGTGATTCTCACGGTGACCGCTCTAGCGTGGAGAAATAACTCCGAAGAGAAATGCTGTCATATTATATTTTTGGTCTATATTCGTGTTAGGAATGAGGAGCTAAATAATAACAGCCGCACGGGTCTTCAAGGTTAAGCAACGCTTGCCAAGGTTGGTCTGTGGATGGTGTGATGGTGACCATCTTAACATACCGAGTTTCCTCCGTGCCTCAAAAAGCACGTTAAGCCGTTGGTCCTGGCTGTCAGTTGAAGAAGATCTTGGGCAGTCGTTACGGATTGTCAGAAGCCAGTATATCTGCCTCCAGTCTTGCCAAGAAGTACCGTGTTACCCTGTTCATGGGTTGTGGAGGTCTGGTAGGCAGCCGTTTCACGTAAAATACAGGTATTCAGCTAATTCCGGTTTGACTGGAAGCCGACCCCAATATAGTTGGGAAAAGACTAGGCAGATGAGATTCGTGTTAGGAATGAAGATAATCTTAGGGAACCGATATATCCCGAAGAGTCACCGAACTGAAGTGGCGGTGGGCTGACATTGTCGCAGAAAGATGGTCGATGGGGTCGAAAAGGTCTGGAGTGGTTATCGCGTGTCGAAGAAGAAACGTTGAAGCGACGAAGGCCTTTCATAAGGTGAATTCATGACCCTGGAGGCACAAGACCGGTATCGACCGGTCTTGTGTCGATGGGGACTCTTTGGGCAAGCCTTTTTCCAGCTGTGGACGTTTATCGCTCGACATGATGATGATGATATTCGTGTCATGTAGCCAGGTTTTAACGCCGGGTAGCTGGAGTTCTATCTCAAGTGCTCAAAGCGCAGTTTAAGAGAAAGTTGAGTTCAGTTAGGATGGTGTGGCGGACCACACCATCCTAACTAACTCAACACTGAACTCAGCAATTCAGAATGTAGAGTGGCAACTACAAGGGGTTTAATGGGGTTTTATAGAACCTTCGGATACGCAGGCTGCACGTACCTTAATTCCGAACATGAGCTACACGTTTGAATGATCTAGGGTCCAATACACCTACACTATGAGTGGTTTAATGAATGCCACGCTGCTATTATGTGACCACACACAGGGCCCAAACAATTTAAGGAGTTAACCATCGAATCTAACAGAAGAGGAAGGGCAAAAAAGAGCTGTTTACCTACTGGTATAGGAAAAGTTCACACGGTCAACGATAAGAAAGGTGACAGATAAACTATATCCCGAAGACCACACACAGAAAGCGGTGCTTTCAATCGAACACCTCCTTCGCGGACGGAGCTAACTACTCCTCTACGCGCCACTCCGCTACCCGCATTTTAAAATTATTATAAAAAAATAAACCATATTTTAAAAAAGTAACAAAACCCAATTATTTTCGTTTGTATTGCAAAGCAGTAGATATTTTGTCTTTTACTTTTGTTAAAAAATTAAGGAGTAAAATGGTTTCATCTCAACGAATAGGAGGTGATTTGGTGATTTTTTTCTTATTATGTGATACCGATACATACATTCTGGCTAAATTACTTATCATATCATGTAGCTTACTACATATTTTTTTCAGATGTAATTTCTCAGTAAATGCCTACGAAAAGTTGCTTCAAATTGATGTGAAAAGTGTTGTTTTAAACCTATTTACAAAATAAATATCATTTATCATTTTATGTTTTATCTGGAGCAAAATTATAATATTATCTATTCTGTGGCAACATATAGACACCAAGGGCAAGTTATATTGACAAAATAGCAATAATAATAATAAGCTATCTACCTACTGGTATAAGAAAAGTTCACACGGTCAACTATACGAAAGTTGACAGATAAACTATCCCTCGAAGACCACACACAGAAAGCGGTTTCAATCCATATAAAAATAGATCTGTATTTACGTAAGCAAAATGTCTCATGTATAGAATTTCCTCAACTTAACATTCTACTCCGGTATCGGAGTTACACGCGCGTTGCATTCGAGCTTGCGCAAGCGCATTTACAAGTTTTTTGCATTAAGTGTAAACAAATAACATTCCACTGAAACTTGGTCATCGGGTTACCACATTTTGTAGTCGCATTTTAAATAAAATGTAGTAAGAAATCTATATTTTTATTGGTTTCCGCAAGACAATATTGATATTTTTACTCAACTGCGATGGCTTAAGAGGTCAAAAGGTTATTTTTTTAAGCAATTGCTGAGCAAATTCAATGAAATGGAACCGGCGCAATTTGTAAGGTAAGTGTTTTTATGGTCACATAATGTTCAATTTGAAAACAATTGAACCACGACGAAAATCACGCTGAGAAATATATTGCGTAGGTATCACTTACGGCTGTATACAGGATGTACGTTTACCTCATATTTTTTTTTAATGAGCGAATATAATTTTTCGGGTATGTTTTGAGGGCAATTTTGTTAATTTGAGTTTCACTGAGGTTCAAAACCTTAATAGAATTATTAAAGATAAAAGTCATAGGTAATTGGAGAAATGAGTAAGATCTTTAGTTACTTACATATCAAAAGATTACGATTATTATAAGTTGAATAAAAGTTTCTTAAGCAGCGAAGCTAGGTCGTTTAAAAGAGCTTGATGTTATAGTAGAGTACTTATTTATTTTATTAGGATTACCAACATTTATTTTCACATTATTATTTTCACTGTTTTCCTATGAAGAACACTTGCTTGAATATAAAATAACAGTGTAACAATTTCTAACAGGTAAACATCACGTGCAACTTAAGAAATCCGAAAGTTAAGCTAGGTAACACCGAAACAGAAAAAAATAATAAAATTTTTGTTTGCCATAGAAATTAAACGGGATCTTAGTATGTCCAGCACACCCAATAATTAAATTTCTTGCTAATCTTGCTTGACATTATGAAATAGAATAACTCGTATATTCGAATTTTCGTCACAGCACGATATTAAATTGACATTCGTCTTAAAGACAGCTCAATAATGACTCATCACTTCTCTCAATGAAACTCGGGTTATCACCCTGTATAGATACGGTTGTAAGAAAAATTACGAAATGCAAGTACTAATCCAAGGTACAGTCAAAAAAAAAACGTTTCGTATCACGATCGATCGTGACGGCAGATAAAACGCGCGTGCGTCGGTATCTTCGCTTTTTACAAAAAGAAGGGTCGAGTTTGAAGGATTCTTTTCTTAGTGTACTTTTTTTTGGATCTAACTTCCTACACCATCATGTTTTGTAGGAAGTAACATTTGTTTGTTTCTCAGTGATTCTACTAATACCATGTCAATGTCATTCAAGATCCAGATGATTGTTTTAGCTCTGCTTACTAGTGATGAACGGAAACAATCAGTCTAACATTTAATATCAGTATTGGCTAACGAATTGGGTGTTGTGATTACCTCAAGGAACTAAACAGTATTTAGGGTATCTAGCATTTTGTTCACGACTGTATACTGACATCCTACTGGGGTTACTAACCCTACTGGGTGTACGTGATTCCAGCGTCAAAGCTGCCATTTTTCAAAGCATTGCATTTTTCAGGGTTAGGACATGGTACAGACAGAAGTTTCCTCATCTATGTTCTGTGGGTTAGGGTCTTGAATTTATAGTATTAAGGCTTTTATACAAGCCAATGACCTTGTGCGTATAAATGAAGCTAACTACTCCTCTACGCGCCACTCCGCTACCCGCATTTTTGATTTATTATAAAAAAATAACATATCTATATTTTAAAAACGTAACAAAACCAAATTATTTTCCTTTGTATTGCAAAGCAGTAGATTTATTTTTTTAGAAAATGAAGGAGTAAAATGGTTTCATCTCAACGATTTGGAGGTGATTTGGTGACTTTCTTCTTATTATGTGATAATAATAATAATAATAATAAGATTACAAAGATTACAAAATTTATTGGGACCGAACAATAATAACAGACAAAACTATTCATTACAACAGACCTGATATTACAGTTCACGACAAAATCAATAAAACTGTATATTTGATAGATATAGCAATACCCAACTCACACAATATTCAAACCACAATATCCGAAAAGCTCAGTAAGTACCAAGATCTCGCCATAGAAATTAAAACCCAATGGAAATCTCAAACCGTTCATATTGTCCCCATAGTTCTTTCGTCCACGGGCGTAATACCAAAATCTCTTACACAAAGCCTGAATACTTTACAGATGCCAACTCATACTCTTTACATGCTCCAAAAAGCCACCATTCTTAACACCTGTCGCATCACTCGAAAGTTCCTGACTTCTTCAACACTTTCATCCACCTTCTCAATTTAAATTTCCCCTTACATACTTGGCTCTGACCCGTGTGTAAGGTCATATCCTCTCTAAAAAGAGAAGCAAAATAAAGAACTCACTATAATAATAATAATAATAATAAAGCCTGTTTATTTCCAATCCACATTTTTTTTTAATTTTTTTATAATTTACATGCGTTTTAATATATATTAACATTAGTTACAACATTAGTTTTTTTAATGTTGTATAAGTTTCTTTTATTTTCTCTTACTCGCTATCGTTACTTTCTTCAGTACCATTGATCGGAACCCCTTCTCGGGTAAAGGCCTCCTCTAGCTTCTTCCAAACCTCTCTGTCCATGGCTTTTTTTCTCCATTATTATGTGATACGGATACATAAATTCTGGCTATACCAAATTACGTATAATATCATGTAGATGTTACTACCTACCTTTTTTCAGATATAATTTCTCAGTAAATGCCGACGAAAAGTTGCTTCATCTGCACGCTGTTTTTAAGCATTTCTCTAGAGAGCAGCCTTAAACACAGCATTCCGACGAGTTTGTGATTTAATATTAAAACTAAAAGCTGTACTAGTCGTTCATCATTGCTAAAACAACGAGATGCATCTCATTTACACACTGCAGAATTTGAAACGGACATCCTTTTTTTATCGATGGGAAATCATCAAATGACTCCTCCCGCTCTGGCCGGAGCAGAAGGGAGTGTCAGACTCTTACTGACTAAAACCCATCCGTGTTCCTCCTAATGCCCTTTGCGTTCCAGGGACGCGGTGACTCTTTCGAACAAATTCCGCAACGAAACGGACATCCTGCACATTGTATCTAAATCGGAGACAACCAACTAAGCCGGCTGACATAAATCGCCGTCAGTAGTAATGAATAGCTAGAGATGTTTCAAGGCCTGCCAGGATAGCGGAATTTGTTTGAAAGAGTCACCACGGCCCTGTAAAATCAAAGTGTACTACGTGAGCTCGACAAATGGATGTGCGATTAACGCTTATGCGACAAAACTGTACTGCGACTCACCATAGTTCGAATGCACGCTTGTGCGAAACACTGAAGTACGACAACACCCCGACTCAGAGTACCCCGACTCGGATAGGTTAGGTTAGAAGGCTAAGGCGGGAGCGAATCGGAGCGGAGCTCCTGCATTAGCCTTCGTGGTTATTTTTTTAAACCACCCAGAAATAGGAGGCTCCCGATCTTCAGTGTGTCGCACAAGCGTGCATTCGAACTATGGTGAGTCGCAGTACAGTTTTGTCGCATAAGCGTTAATCGCACATCCCTTCGTCGAGCTCACGTAGTACACTCGTAAAATCGTGGTGTCTTTTATTCTTAGTTTGGATTCGGGACTAATCGTAAGTTCGTAGGTGATACGGAGTAGAATACGCCGGCAACTAAGCCCGGCACTACGGACTTCGGGTTTAGAGAATAGCCCCAACGCAAATAGCATTAGGAGGAACACGGATGGGTTTAAGTCGGTAAGATACTGCCTTACCCTTCACCCAGAGTTTAAGGAGTCATTTGATATCCAATCCTTAAAAAAAAGGTTAGTTTTCGCAAGTGACGAGAGATTTTTTTACTATTGATAGGCACGCGTTTGACCACTATCTCACCTGATGGTAAGCGATGATGTGGTCGAAGATGGAGCACGCTTGCCTAGAAGTAACCTATTCACTCTTGACTTACATACTCTCAGATTGTAGCTATCAGGAAACAGACTCCGGCAGGGAATTCCACTCTTTAGCTGTACGATGTTTACAGAATAGACCAGTTGGGTTCAATTCCCAATCCCCAGAAGGAGAGCAATGTTTTTCGAAAGTATTCATTATCTTTGTAAGTCCATTTATTTTCTAAACGTTGCCGTTTATGGATTAGTAGATTTTTAACAAATCAGGAATCATAAGATTGGTCTTGGATTGGTCCCGCATAGGATAATTGTTTGTATGGCCTACAGATAGTTTTTCGGGGTCGGGCTATTTGAGTCTGTGAGTTTAGGTAGATGTTGTGATGTTCGGGTCTAAAAAGGCCACTTTAGCAGAATCAGAAAGCAAATCACGCTACCCGTCACTGTAAAAATTTTCCCAATCAAACTTGAACCTAATGCGTTAACGATAAAGATGAAAATTAAATTTGACAGATTGTTCTGTGATTAATATTATGATTCTCATAAAGTAGCCTTTTTAGCCCCCATGATGTTGTGATGTGATGACGCACCCACGATACAGGAAACATTCCTAGTAGTACAAAAAAAAAAACAAAGTAGAGCTTGACAAACGGTGTATCGGTGTGATGACCACCGACGCTGCAATTAACGTAGTCACCTACTGAGCCCAAAAATCTAAGAAGTTAACCATCGACTCGAAAAGAAGAATAAGACGGTGTATCATCGGTGTATTAACAGTGTATTAATCCTGGTGCATTTTGATGACATTTTATTAGACCTAGCAATTAGCAAATCATCCTATGAAAATGGTACAAAAACAATAATAAACCTTATTACAAAAAAATAACTTTAGGTAATTTCGCAAGTCGGTGTTTTTGATTTTTGTATAACAATAAATCACCCCTATCCCCCCCCCCCCTTAGGTTAGGATTTTTTACAAATTTATATGAGACCACCCTCGAGGTATACCCTTTCCCACAAAAAAGGAATTATCAAAATCGGACTACTCTGTAAAAAGTTATGCGTGTTCATACAAAAAAAAAATATATATATATATACAGGGTTATTTTTAAAACACCAACAACCTCTTAGGCAGTGAAAGTACACAACTTTTTCTCTGAGACCAACCCTGAAAACTTGAAAAAGATATCAGCTGTTTCATACATTTTCATTGGCTAAATATTGCACTTTGTAGGAAACAGCTGATATTTTTTTCGAATTTTCGGGGTTGTTCTCAAAGTAAAAGCTGTTTATAATCATGTGTACTTTCACTGCTTAAGAGGTTGTTGGTGTTTTACAAATAACCCTGTATACGCGTCGACTTGAGAACCTCCTCCGTTTTTTCGTCGGTTAAAAAAGGCGCTCTGCATAACATATGCAGAGTAAACCGAGACTAATAACTACCAAGATGACACACATAAAAGACAAAAAATAAGCCCTAAACTCATCCGCTGCCTCTCTAAAGCCGCGTCTACACCACAATGAAACCGGACAGTCCACACATCCTATTGTGTGCACTCACTGACCGTAACGTGATGTATGGCTCTAATGTAATTAGCTAACTTAATTAGCACAGGTTGTTGACTTACGTGTGTGCCCGAAATGTTGATAAGGCCTTGTGAGTAAATAGTAGGGTAAATACTTGGTTGCAAGGTTGAGGGATCGGTCTTCGAGTGAAAGGCACTTGTCTCACCGCCGGCGAGGAAGCGAGTAGCTATCAACTATTTGCTCGCTGAGGAAAGGGACAGAAGATATAGATCTCGTGTGAGTAAAAGAGACACATACATTCATAGTCGATAGCGGGCTGTTCACACTGCCGGCGAGCGGCTCTTATCTCTAGGTGATCGCAGCGATAAGAGCTATCAAAGATTGTACTCGTTTAGCGATACTCGCTCGGCGATGCTAGCTTGGCGGTCAGAACTCACCAAAGAGCGGTGATAACAGCGGTGGTGCGGTGGTTGCTACCTATAGTGCGGGCCGGAGCGAGTATTGCGTGTAAAAGTACGTGCGTGCGTGCGTGCGTACGTGCGTGCGTTGCGAGTACGTGTATAGTTATAGTTTTAAATAAGGTTTTATTAATATGTATTAGTTTATAATTGTTTAAAAGATAATTTTGTATATTTTAATTTTGTGTATTTTATCTATGGGCCTCAGTTGTCCGATAATAAAATGATTATTATTAAAAGCCCGTCGCACAAAAGCACTTGCTGAAAGCCGAGCGTCCAAACTATCGAAGTTTTTCGCTCGCTACTCGCCAACTCGTTTCGAGTTAGAAACTTTACTCGCTACTCGCTGATCGCCGGCGGTGAGACAAGTGCCTAAGGCTGCATTTCTACCAGAGATGTGGAAAAAAAAATCAGCTGTACGGGGGTGTCGGTTTCAGTGTTGGTCCCATAGAAAAAACTGTTCATATTACACATTTATCTTTTACACATTTTTACAGATTTACACATTTTTATTTTTTATACATTTTTCTTTCTTTTTCTTTCTTTCCAAAGTCAAAGTCAAATGATTTATTTCAACTAGACCAATAAAGGCACTTTTGAACGTCAAATTAAAATAAAATAAAATATTATAGTGACTCTAGTCGTCTGTTCGCAAAAGGTAGATTCTTATGGAGAAGAACGGACAAGAAACTCCATAGTTACTCTTTATCTTTTTCCCCCTAAGATATATTGTGTTTATTCTGTTATACACTGTATAAGTACATTGATATGTAAGTGTTTTCGAAAAAACGGCTTCTATTTCAAAGGATTAGCTAGGAGCGTTCTTCATTATGTGAAGCACTCGAGTACGCAAGACAATTGAATGACAATAATACCATTTGGCTCCAATCGGGTCTTACGGTCCTTGAGTGCGGCCAATCTGTCAGCTAAGCGATATGGAAATAAAAAGGCACTCCAATTGGAGAGCTACTTCCTAAGGATCGATTTATAGTCTCTTCAAGATTTCAGAAGTGAATTCCATATTCTAATTTCAAATTTTATTATCATGAACCAGTATTGTCAATCTTAGGGCCGATTTTTCAATAGTCAAATAAATGATATCAGAGGAATAAAAATGGCGGTTTGACAGCTTTTGCATGTGTCAAACAGCCATATTTATTCTTATTGAAAAATCAGCCCTTATTATTGTAAAGTGAAATTTAAATAAAATGTTGTGCTTACCTTTAATTTAGGTGCATGCAATGCTATTGTAATTGTAAATGATATGTGCTGTGAATGTCTTTGGGTGTATAATAAGTTGGTTTGCCTAAATAAAATTTGTGTTTCCAAACGCTTACAACCCTAATCTCTTCAAAGTTAGAGTGCACAGGCTCCTTCTGGGTAAGCTCGCTCCATCGTAGACTTTGTCTCTGTCATCTCTGACCTAGACTAGAGTCAAGAGCAAACCCATCGCAAATAAAAAAAAATATATATCTTTTTTCTTCTCTTCTCTTAAACATCTTAAATCATCATCACAGTCATTCATTATATTCCATCATTCAATCAATTGTCTAATTTGATAGCATTGTCCAATTGTATGAGTATGACACTAAAATGGCGTAATATACGTAGCTGTTTGACTCACGATCGAGGAACTAATGACTCATGCAATAAAATGCAATTATGCACAAAATTAATTATTTATGTTTTAATTATACTTAATTACTGGTGATTTTCCTTGTGATTTAGTAATATAAGAAGTAGTCAGTCAACTTTTTTTTTAATGCTTAGGTACCTAATCTATGTCTTATTTATATAATTATCAAATACCGAAATAACTGAAGTAGGTATAATAAATCTTAGTGTTTTTTTTTTGTGGCGATTTAGTGGTTATTGTATAATTTATTGGTTATCTTTTTCATTGAATTTTAATCTTAATTTATATATTTTTTTTAATTTATGAATTAATTTATGAATTATTTTTTATTAATCTCATTGACTTTTTAAATTTTAACTTAAGGAATTGAATTGTATTTTATAATATTATAAACGTTTTATTGAACTGTTTTTTAAAACCTCGCTCGTTATGTTTTTTTCTGTTTTTTTTACAATCTAACTGTTAATACTCTTTTAATGTGAATATGTATAGCTGTATGGTCTGCAATAAAGATGGGTAAATAAATGTACCAATGCCTCTTAAGCGCACTGATTTATTTTACTGCAACAAAAAATTGGGATATTTTTTTTTTAAATATCCCAATTTTAACTTCCCAATTAAAAAAAAATTGGGAACGTTGTTAACTAAACTGAAAGTTAAGTTATTTTTGTGCATTTAACACAAAAAAAAAACTGAAAATGCTCAAATTGTTACATTGGCCCATTATTTAGGACCTATCGATACCTGTACCATCAGAGATAAGAGGCGTGAAGATTATTTAATTTGGTGGGTGTCTGTCTGTCTGTCTGTCCGTCTGTCACAGCCAGTTTTCTCCGGATCCACTGGACCGATTCTTTTGAAATTTGGTACACATATGGACTTCTATGACCCAAACACGGACGCGTTACGTAAATTATTAAATTTTTAGTATGAGGGTCACTTTTGGGGGTCAAACTAGAAAATTAAAAAAAAGTTGTGTGATATATCAAATGAAAGGGCTTACTGTGAGGGTTTTAATTATATTTTTTTCATAATTTTAAAATAAATGGTTTTGAAGTTATTTAAGAAATTAGACGAAAAAAGAACCATTCCCCCCCTATCTCCGAAACTACTGAGCCTAAAATTTTGAAAAAAAAAATGGAGATAATAGATCTTTACCTAAAGATTACAGGAAAACCTATTAGAAGTCTGTAGTGTTAAAATAACATTTTAAGAAAATTAAATTCGTTCGGAACCCTTTGCACGCGAGTCCGACTCCCACTTGGCCAGTTTTTTTTTAATGTATAACAAGACCTGACCAAAAAGAGTTTTCAAACATTATTATTATATCATCCCAATTTCGGCCGGTTCAACCGTTAAACTGCGGTTAAAATCTTTATTGCAAAACGAATTATTACCGATTTGCGTAAAAAATGTTTCAACCGAAAAATTAACCAACTTTCTAAAAATTGTTTACGCTGTCTCGGTTTGCGAGAGTTATAGATATTATGAGAGTAAGTAACGAAATATGATACCTATCTGAGTATCGCATGTTACTGAAATATTAAGTTTTGTGCTGTCGTTACGTTGATGGTTTGCGTTCAAGCAAAGCTAAGTATCGGTAAAAGTTGAGAGCGTGGACAATCAGAATAGCGGGTGGTAAGTTATTCTAGACGTTGCAGAATTTTTATGATATTGTACTGAGATGTAATAAAAGATGACATGTAATTTTCTCTTTAGCAAGAAAAAGGTATCTTTAAATCTTGATTTTGTTCCACGAGTCTGTGTTTTTTCAAACTTTTTACTACACAATCCTATAAACTCTCTTTCATCATCATTCATTTCAGCCAATTTCCGTCCACTGCTGAACGTAAGCCTCCCCCAAAGAGCGCCAACCATCCCGGTCTTGAGTAGTCCGCATCCATCCGCTGCCAGCCACCTTCCTTAAATCATCGATCCATCGTGCCGCAGGGCGTCCCACACTACGTTTACTCATATGCGGTCTCCACTCTAACACATGTCTGCTCCATCAATCGTCTGTCTTCCTTGTCACCTTCCACTTCAGCATGCTGATTCTACGCGCAATGTCGGTGACTTTAGTTCTCTGGCGAATGACTTTGTTGCAAATTCTATCCACCATAGAAACCCCGAGCATTGCTCTCTCCATTGCACGCTGAGCAACCTTGAATTTGTGGACCAGGCCTATGGTGGGTGTCCACGTTTCAGCTCCGTAAGTCATTACGGGTAGGACGCACTGGTAATAGACCCTAGTCTTAAGGGATTGTGGGATCGACGACTCAAAGATATCACGCAGCTTCCCGAATGTCGCCCAGCCCAAGCAAATTCTTCTGGCCGCCTTTTTCTCAAAGATGTGCCGCCTCAGTTGTATAATCTGGCCTAGGTAAGTGTATTCTTGCAGAACCTCGAGGGTAGCGCCATTTACGATTACAGGTCTCGGGGTGATATGACCATTGAACATGACTTTGGTTTTGTCCAGATTCATCCCGAGACCCACCCGCCTTGAAGAATCGCTCAGGCTATTCAGCACCACCTCCAGCTCCTGCAGAGATTCCGCCATGATGTTGTGAATTGACATCTCGCACCTCCAATTTGCGGATGACATTGTGTCATCCGCAAATCGGAGGTGCGAGACGTGCTGACCGTTGATATTTATGCCCCGTCCTTTCCAATAAAACGTCCTCCAACGCGTTCGTAAACAGTTTCGGGGAGATGACGTCTCCCTGTCTTACACCTCGACGCAGTTGGATTGGTTTTGTGCTCTGTTCTTGTACTTGGACGGTCATTGTTGCGGCCTTGTACAGACATCTCATCACCTCTACGTAGCGGCAGTCGATGAGACATCTCTGCTCCAGGACAGCCCAGGTCTCGACGGTATCGAAGGCTTTCTCGTAATCTACATGCACTAGGCACAGAGGCTAATTATATTCCTCGGTCTATTGGATTATTTGAACTTTATGTGTATGTAAAATTTTGTTTGTTTGGATGTTTGTTTATCAATCACACCTCAAAAACTGGACGGATTCAGAGGAAATTTGATGCACGGGTAATTAAACCATTATCTAGATTGGAACATAGAAAACTAGTTCATGTAAAATGTCTTTTGAACCTAGCGCGGGCGCAGCCACTGCAAATTAGTTTAGTTTCCACATGATTATTTATTCTACACTGAATCCTACCTAAAACAGAAATCTTCGATTTCAACTCATATTAATGTATCATTCTAAAACCACAGGAGGAAAACTCTAAACCACACTGTTAATCATTGATTCAATAACAATAAAACCACGTAACCATTTTCCAGAGCATTAACATTAATCTTAATTTAACAAGTTGATTTATTAATCAAAGGTTAACGCACGGTGCGACCCGCCTCGCTCGGTAAACTCGGGTCAAATCAATATAAACAAACGTTGTTAATAGAATTTTACATTTGGATAAAAAGGTGTTTCGATTGGTATCGGTTTCTCGATATCGTTTTGTCGATAAGAGTAATGTTTATCTTTGTTCCACGTTTTTGTGTCGTAAGCAGGATTCCAATGAAATTGAGTTAGGATTGAATGCTGATGTGTAAGAATGGCAATTACATATGTATAATAACGAAGTATCGATTGTTCTTAAAACATAAAAATACCGAACCTTTTGTGATATGACAGAATTTTTTTTTAAAAACTTCATGAAAAATAAAAGATTCTCTATATTTTACACCTACCACAGTGAATGGTAGAAAATGGTAGAATGCCTTGTTGATTTGAGCCAGGCTATGTACCACTACTGCACATAAAGTGTAAATAAACAAATTACTTTAAATGACTCCTCCCGCTCTGGGCGGAACAGAAGGGAGTGTCAGACTCTTACTGACTAAAACATATCCGTGTTCCTTCTAAAGCCCTTTTCCGTTTCAGGACCGCGGTGACTTTCGAACAAATTCCGTAGCCCTGGCAGATTTAACTAAGAGTAAACGCCAATGAAACTAAAAGTGGTTAGCGAGTTCAAGAGCTATCGGTATCTACATTCTATACTAACGATCATTCACTAGCGAGTTCAAGAGCTGTGTCTGTGTCTATAGTAACGATCACAAAGCTCTTAAACTCAGTTTAAATGTGCTGATTGCCTTCATTTTCATTGGTGAAATTCACCCTAAAAATACTAAACTAATTTACTCAACCGACCGAAAATTATTTATTTATTTATTATTATAACCAGCAGTACCTTTGTGCTCTTTTCTATGTTCAAAATTTTCTTTATAAGTATATTGTGTGTACATAAATAAATAAATATAACCATTTATTAAAATAACATGAAATCAATTAAAACTCAATTGAAAATGGTTTCAGACGATGAATTACTGAAATACGAAAGCGATAAGATTAGATTATTTTACGATTGATACCTAGTGTTACTAGTAGAGTCATGACAAAAGAATTCTTCTGTTTAGCAAACGAATAAGTAACAATAATAAACAAAGAATAATGAAAAGAGGAGGGGCAGAAAGGGAGTAATCGTAAAATAATTGTGACAAATTGTCAATCGCGTGATGCAGCTGTGAATTTGTTGAATTAATTTGTAACAGCCAAGGGCAACAGAAGAATTTTCCAAATCCGATTGGTAGTTCCAGAGATAGATCGTAGCTCGTTCAAAATAACAAACTCTACAGCTTTATTATAATATCTAATTTATAAAAATCTCGTGTTTGTTATCGAACTTCTCCGAAACGGCTTGACCGATTTTTATGAAATTTTTTGCGTATGTTTAGTAGATCTGAGTCGGTCGTAGGCTATTTTTTAATTATATGGCAAAACAACGTTTGCGGGGTCAGCTAGTCATCCTTTATATCCTTTATCTTAATATATAAAATTCTTCCGTTGCTGACTGATTGAGTGACCGACAGACAACGTACAGCCGAAACTACTGGTCGTAGAAAGCTGAAATTTGGCATGTAGGTGCCTTGGGGAGTGTAGAAGAGCACTAAGAGAGGATTTCCCGAAATTCCATCGGGAACGGGAAAAAATGGGAAGTCGCGGGCAGAAGCTAGAATTAGTATAAAGTCAAACAACAATAATCATATGGCGATCATCTGTAATAACAAATTACATAATCTACACTAATATTATAAAGAGGAAAGATTTGTTTGTTTGTTTGAATTGAATAGGCTCCGAAACTACTGGACTGATTTAAAAAATTCTTTTAGCATTGGATAGCTACATTATCAGGGAGTAACATAGGCTATATATTATCCCCGTACTCCCACGGGAACGGGAACTACGCGGGTGAAACCGCGTGACGTCCACTAGTTATTTATATTTATGATCTAATACTCCGCAAATCAAGTGTCAATGATAAACACACTTATATACAAGTATTTTACGCATAATCATTAAATAAATACAAGATTTCTAACAACTCTATGTAAGTAAGGAAACATTTAATCGCTTCGCGAAAGTTGTATGAAGCCAAGGGAAATGAGTAATTTTCAGTGGTCATAACAAGATAGAAATTATAACCACTTGGATATTACTTCGGTACTTACTACAGCAATTACTTCAGACAATTAAAAATACCTACTCTGAGTGGGTACTTAAAACTTGGGAATGTGTGACTATTAATTCAGCGTGTGGGTGAGTTTTCCATTGCCGTCCGGCGAGTTGGGAGTTGATATTTTTTTTACAGAAAGGTTACATTATTATAAGCACACACGCAAAGTTTCGACATTCGAAGACGCGTACTTTTTGAGAAAAAAAATATTGAAAATCAATTATTTTTGCAATATTTATGTCAATCCCTACCACAGACTATATAGAATTCTCACCATTGAACGTTTCGTTTTACCTACGGTTAAGGTTTCATACGTTCGGTAACATTTTATTTTATAAAAATGTATGTAAATAATTATATTTTGTACTCATTTCAATACTTTTCATGTACACATATATTTAACAGTTTATATTTAAATCACAGCATTATTTTCATTACGAGCTATTATAATTGAAAATGTGTAGTGTTTACCGTCTTTTGCCGGCTTGTAGAACGAAACGTAAAACTGACGCTATTTTGTATTGTCACTGTCATCGTCAGTCATCTCATCGTATGTGTCCCTAGCAGTTGAGAGTGGTTACGTACTCCTGTCGGTGAAAACAACGTTTGACTACCACCATGGCGTCTCCGAAGCCCCGGGTTTCGTGTTCTGCTGTGCCGTCTGAAGAATTGAGTGTAGTGCAAGTGTTGGACTCTGATGAGCCACTTGTTGCGAGCTCTTCTGCAGGCCCCCCGTGTGTGCAAGTGTTGGACTCTAGTGAGCCACTTGTGCCCATGACTTTGCCATCGGAACCAGTAGCTGGTAGTTCCCGCGCCACCGTTCCCAGTACCGTGTAACTGTTGTTATATCAGGAGAAACTGGATGCAATTGGGACTTTAGGGCACTCCGACTCGAATAGGTTAGGTTAGAAGGGGATGGCGGGGTCGTCTGAGCGAGCGAAGCGAGCGAATAGACCCCGCCATCCCCTTCGTGGTTATTTTTTTATAAACCACACAGAAGTAGGAGCCCCGCGAAGCGGGGCTCCGTCGACCGAGCCCACCATCAAAAATCGTTAAATGAAATTCGAGAATATGGTGATTATGGTATATAATCTTCGGGTAAACAATAGACAACCCCCCCCAAGGGCTCCCCCTGGTTTTTTTACACTTATTATTAATTTTAATCCATTAAATGAGGAAATTACCATCAGAATTTAAAAATTAAAAAAACTCGAAAAGGGGGGGGCTTCGAGACTTTTCCTTTTAAGGGGGGGTAGTAACCACCCCCCCCTCCCCGACCCTCAATTCGACGGACGTCAATGGAAAGTCGTACCCCAAAATCCATCAAAATCACCATAAAAAAGTATTCCCAATGTTCAGTTGACAATTTATCGAAAGTTTACAATCTTTCAAGTTATTTTTTAATCTTACGGAGTTTGCCATTTCCCGGTGACAGTAACAAACGATCAAACAAATTCAATTTTGCATATAAATATTAAGTCGTTATTAGGAAAGTTATATTTTTACGTTTTTAGATGAATGCTTTAGAGGTTTTCAGTGGAAAACCTCGCTATACTCAGTAAATAACGACAGCTACAAGAAATCTTATTAAAACTCATATTACTAAACTGACTACTCAGCATATAATTTACGGAAACATCTATTTCAACTGAAGAAGCTATGTTTAGTTTTCTATTATACCCCTACCTATAAAAACAATTGACGTCTGTACAACTTCCTAACAACATGACTTAATGGCAGCAAAAAGTACGAAGAAAAACCATAAACAAAAACATTACAATGAGACTTATTGAACAAGAAAAATGACTCATTTTATTCAAACCAGAAAGAAAAACAAACTTCACAATAATCCTTCCAGTTTAAAAACGAAAAATATAAAACATACCTTTATATACCAAAAACTGAATCCAACACTATCACTTAAAAAGTTAAAATACACAGGGTGTCACAAATATCATCACTAATATATATATTTTTTAAACACACGTGTATTTTTCCACAGCACTTTCGAACGCACGTCTGTCGGTCAACACGGTCAGAATCACACTGGTCGTCGTACTGTACTGACCGGACGAGTGATAGATATTGTAGATTAAATGATCGTTCGCGAATTTAATTTTATACCTTTTTGGGTACGTGTGTACCTATTCTTATACTGGACGTGTAGAATATGTTACGTCTCTACTAATGTTCCGGAGTAGAAAAATCCACCCTGCATATTTGTGACGGGTTTGGCGAACTTGGTTATAAATGGACGTCCAGCTGACGATTTTATATAGATTTAAAATATTTTTTATGAGGCTGGACTAATATTATTAAATGAACAATAGATAATTTTTTTTTAAATGAAAATTCATGAAATGACTAGAAATAAAATTTGCATTGTTGGTTCTTATCGCACTTTCATTTTATAGGTGAATTTTTGGATTTCTTTTTGGGCCACTGCTAATCTTTGCTACTAGGAACGATCGAAGACCCCGTTCTTCGATGGTCAATGCAAATTACATTGGACTTTAGAGACAACAAGCAAAAGTTAAACTTTTCCCATTCAAATATATATGTATATTTGAATGGGAAATAAAAATAAAAAAAATCACCTGTTATCTTCGTCTTTTCGTAGGAGTCAAGTTTATCCCTACTTTTTCATCTTGGTCTAGGTACCCCTTTGTTGGCCAGCATCTAATTGCCCTTAGTAAGTGGTTCCTCAGCTATTTCGAAGATATTATGCGTTCACCTGAGCATAGTCTGGATAGCCTTATGTACCGAGCGGTCCATGCTGCAGAAGAACGCAAGACTTGGAGGCGCATCACATTTGGGTGTGATCCTCAGCAGTGAGGGAACAACTAAGAAGAAGAAGAAGTGGCTTAAACTAAATCTCAATTTCTAAATAGCATAAAATCAAAATCAAAATCAAAAGTCGTTTATTCAAATTAGGCTGAGAGCCAGCACTTTTTGAACGTCAAATTTTATAAAAGACAGTCCCCCAAAACGCCCGCCCGTCACCACTTCCTAGAAAGCAGAAGAAGTGGCCAACAAACTCCCCAGAAACACATCTGTCTGTTACGTTCTAAGAAGTTGAACCTGTATAAAAGTATGCTAAGTAATTAATACATGACACGAATTTATAACTTGTTAGCTAGCACACTATGATACTGATAGAAATGTATATAAAAAAAACAACGAATTGACCTACATAGTCAGATAAATAATAAAATAATAATAAATAAATAAAAACAAAAAAAAAAACTATATCATATGAATACACATAAAACAAAGTCTCCGTCTGTTTCTTCGCTTACTTCTTCTAAAACATGCATTCGATTTTGATACAGTTTACCGATAAACGAGGAAGGTTTGTGTATAAGTCACCGGAAAATTACAAACGCCGTAAGATTGTAAAATATCGCGTGTAATTGTACATTATTTTTTTCTTAATAAGACGCACGGATTTATTGTATACAAAACGGTTTTTTCATAATATATCGAGAAATTATAATCGAATAAAGTATATTACAATTTTACGGACTCTGCAATTTTACGGTAGCATATATATAATTTGCACCTGTGCGTAGCCGAGGTGATCACTAGTCTATTTATATAAAGTAGCAGTTTATTTGATAACAATCAGAAGTATGTTGCTTGCTTACACTGATAACCTTCTGATTGATTTATCAGCAAACGTCAATTGATAAAGAAATAATACGAATTTGATTCTATTGTGAGTCATTAATATGTTGATAGTGTTTGCGGAATTTGTTCGGAGGAGTCACAGCTCTCCTGGAACACAAAGAGCACTAGGAACACGGATGGGTTTTAGTAGAGTCTGACACTCCTCTCGTCGTTGTGGCGACGCTTGGGGGAGGCCTATGTCCAGCAGTGGACGTCTTTCGGCTAATATGATGATGATGATGACACTCCCTTCTGCTTCGCTCAGGGCGGAATTTCATTTGATGATTTCCCAATCAAAAAAGTTTTTAAACAAAAAAATTAAACGTCCAAAAAACTGAAAAGCAAAACATTAATTTTTATTACAAAAAATAATACAATGTAGGTTTATTATTTTTACAGAGGTTTAATTTTTTTGTTAAAAAGTTTTTATTTTATAATTTTTTGTAGCTATAATCTACTAATTACTACTAACAAGGGTAGGCCCACAAAAAATGCTACACAACTCAGCATTAAAATTTGTGAGTGAACAACAAATCACCCCTATTTTCCCACCCTTAGGGTAGGTTAAGGATTTTTTTTCCAAATTTATATGAGACCAACTTCGAGGTAAACCCTATTGAATAAAAAGAATTATCAAAATCGGACTACTCTGTAAAAAGTTATATGTGGTCATACATCACATTCAGTGAGTGAACAATCAATCATCCCCTGTTTTCCTACCCTTAGGGTTGGGCTTTTTTCCAAATTTATATGAGATCAACTTCGGGTATACCTTTTTCAATAAAAACAGAATTATCAAAATCGGACTACTCTCTAAAAAGTTATGCGTGTTCATACAAAAAAATAAAAAATATACGCGTCGACTTGAGAACCTCCTCCGTATTTTCGTCGGTTAAAAATAAAACTAAAGTATGTTGATTATGATTCTTACTGGGTTACTTGGCATTACTTACTGGGTTACTTGTCATTGGTAGGTGCAATTCCTAAAGGAATTCGTAGAAAGGCAGCCTTCTACTGTTCATTTGATCATAGAATGGAATCCCCATGAGGTGTATCCTATTGGCATTCCTATGACGACACTGGGTGATTCGAACACACCTACAGTTACAATGAATGTAATGTTTTTTTACAGAAATCACGAAAAACTTGCTAACTAGCCAGGAACATGTGACAGTCAGTTTCTTTATTTTCAACGTGTTTTTATGCTGGTCATTTTATTACTGTAATTATATTGATATTTGTAATCGATTTCTTTAGGTTCTAAGTTTTTTTAGGGTTCCGTACCTCAAAAGGGAAATAAGAAACCCTTATAGAATCTGTTTGTTGTCCGTCTGTCAAAACCCTTTATCTCGGGAACACGTGAACATATCGAGTTGAAATTAAAACCATAAACTCAAATCTACAGTACCACAAAGCAGAGAAAAAATTAAACTTTTTTTTTTCTCTTTATTCGTTTAAAGGGGCTTTTACGCATGGCGTATGCCAGTCCCATCGTATCCTAAACATTATTTTACTATCACAAGATGTGAGCCATGAATTGGAACAAACCCTTTGCATCGTCGCCATTTGGTTGGGATAGAATTGTGTGGAACATGCCTACATCAGTTCTGTTCAAATTCAGAAAATTAAACTTCTAAGTTAAGGCAAAAAAAAACGGCCGTTTAGCCACAAAAAAAAACGTATATTTTGACACTGAAGGGAATCAAGTTTATAAGGTAATTCCCGTTGACCTAGAACTTTGAAATTTGGCAAGTAATAGAATGTTGTACTACAAGTATAGGGAAAAGTCTGAAAACTACACATTTGTAATTATAAATGTATTATGATTTAATTAAATCATAATAAAAATATATTCTTTATTTAAAGTAATTTGTACGGAACACTCGGTGGGCGAGTCCGCACTTGTCCGGTTTTAATATTTTTTTTGTTGTGTTGCATTGAATAAAATGTTTTACTTATCTATTGTCGACTACGTCATCGCTACCCATCATGAGATAGTAGTCAAACTCTAGCTTATCTATAGTAATATTATAAAGAGGTAAAGTTTGTGAGTTTGTGAGGTTGTAGTGGATAAACCGTGGATCTACTGAACCGATTTTGAAAATACTTTTACAATAGAAAGCCACATTATTTGTGAGTATCATCCTTACTAATATTATAAATGCAAAAGTAACTCTGTCTGTCTATCTGTCTGTCGCGCTTTCACGCCAAAACTACTGATCCGATTTAAATGAAATTGAATGGTACACAGATAGTCTAGAGCCAGAGAAAGGACATAGGCTACTTTTTATCTCGGGAGTATGTTCCCGCGGGCGAAGCCGCTGGCAGAAGCCAGTAGGTTATATATTAACCCGAAAAATACCGCCCAACGTACACGAGCACGTTTTTTTTTACTATTTATAGGCACGCGTTTGACCACTATCTCACCTGTTGGTAACCGATGATGTGGTCGAAGATGGAGCACGCTTGCCTAGAAGTAACCTATTCTCTCTTGACTTAAATACTCCCAGGTTGTAGCTATCAGGAAACACAGACTCCGGCAGGGAATTCCACTCTTTAGCTGTACACACTATGAATGTGTTCCCAAAACGTTTTGTGCGTGTGGGTGGGATGTCCACCATGTACCGGTGGCGTATCACCGTTCGTCTTGTGGTCCGATGATGGAACGGGCTAGGCGGAATTAAATTATGCAATTCCGTCGCACATTCCCCAAAATGCAACCGGTAGAAAACCGACAGGCTATCAACTCGTCGTCGATGCTCAAGACTTTGGAGCTTCGTCGCGACGAGCCTAGCATTACCGATGATCCTCTTGACTCGTTTCTCAATTGACTCAAGGACATCAAGCTGGTATCTGGCAGATCCGTCCCAAAGATGAGAGCAGCACTCCATACACGATCGAACTTGCGCTTGATAAAGTTTGAGCAGCTGTTCCGGCGAGAAGTATCGACTCACCTTTGCTAGGATCCCCAAACTACCGTTCTATTCTGTCAACATCTGTGTGAGTGAGCTGTCAAACTAAACAAACCAGAGTGCCAATTCTACTACAATAATTTTTAGGATTTCGTAACCAACGGAACCCTATTACAAAGTTTCCGCTGTCCGTCTGTCTGTCTGTCAGCGGGCTGTATCTCGAGAACCGTAATAGGTGGGCAGTTGAATTTTTACTATGTAACTAACAACAAATTATAAAAATTAAGGTTTATGGTACGGAACCCTTCGTGTGCGAGTCCGACTCGCAGTTGACCGGTTTTTTTATCAACACTAATATTATAAAGAGGAAAGATTTATTTGTTTGTTTGTTTGAAATGAATAGGCTCCGAAACTACTAGACCGATTTGAAAAATTCTTTCAGAAATGGATAGCTACATTATCAGAGAGTAACATAGGCTATATTTTATCCCCGTACTCCCACGGGAACGGGAACTACGCGAGTGAAACCGAATGACGTCCACTATACTACATATTTATAACAAATTGCGATTAAGATGCGATCCCAACGTTGCTTGAAAATTAATAGAATTGGCACTAAAGATGTACCTACTGACAATTCACTTCATGATGCTCATTCCACCTACCGTACACGGTGAGATATTGACAGAATAGATTGACTCGTAATCTTGTTGAAAAATTGAAGGCTCAGGCACTTTTCTCACCGCCGCCGCCGGCGAGGAAGCGAGCTATCGACCATTTGCTCGCTGAGGAAAGGGGCAAAAGATATAAATCTCGTGTGAGTGAAAGAGACACATACATTTATAGTCGATAGCTGGCTGTTCACACTGCCGGCGAGCGGCTCTTACCTCTAGTTGATCGCAGCGACAAAAGCTATCAAAGATTGTACTCGCTCAGCGACACTCGCTCGGCGATGCTCGCTTGGCGGTCGGAACTCACAAAACAGCGGTAATTTCTACCTATCGTGCGGGCCGGAGCGAGTATTGCGAGTAAAAGCCCATCGCACAAAAGCATTCGCTGAAAGCCGAGCGTCAAAACTATCGAAACTTTTCACTCGCTACTCGCTGCTCGCCAACTGTTTCGAGTTTGAAGCTTTGCTCGCTACTCGCTGATCGCCGGCGGTGAGACAAGTGCCTTTAAACTAAAGGTAAGTATGTAGCAGCAGATATGTGTCATTCATATTAAAACTTACTACCAAGGAAACACTATAAGGTCGTAGGCGGGTATAGTATTTCGTTTCCTAAAGTGACTCACACAAATTACGTAGGTCAACAGCTATTTATAAGTACCTGGGTACAGGTTTTACTATTGTCACCAAGTATATGAAAAACACCGGAAATAAATAATGATAACTTCTATGACAAATACTTCATTTGTATTATTAACTAGTGGACGTCACGCGGTTTCACCCGCGTAGTTCCCGTTCCCGTGGGAATACGGGGATAATAATATAGCCTAAGCCTCCCTGATAATGTAGCTATCCAATGCTAAAAGAATTTTTCAAATCGAACCAGTAGTTTCGGAGCCTATTCAATTCAAACAAACAAACATACAAACAAATAAACAAATCTTTCCTCTTTATAATATTGGTGTAGACAACGCACTAGTAAGTGAAGTCGATTCTGTAAAACAGTTGAATGTTGAAGAAAAGAAGAAAATGTGAAATTCGTCATCATAAATCAACCGAAAGACGTCCATTCCTGGACATAGGCCTCCCCCAAGAGGCACCACATTGATCAGTAGTGTGCGTCTCGCATCCAGTTACTATCGCGACCTTCACCAGGTCATCGGTCCACCTTGTGGGTGGCCTTCCAACGCTGCGTATTCCGGTAGGTACGCGGTCACCACTCCAGAAACTTCCAAACCTATCGACTATAAAATAAATGAGAATCAAAAAAAAAATGCTGAAAAGAAGATGTAAAACAAAAAAAACGTCTAAGAACGATTTAAATAGAGGAAGTCCAGAGTCTGGACAGACTCCGTAAGAAGCAGACAATAGACAGAGGGACAGACATACATACACACGGTCAGGAAGATAGACGGCCAGACAGATAGATCCACAGGTGATCCTATTAGGGTTCCGTCTTTTCATAAAGACGTCCGAAACCCTAAAAGTAGGCATTTGAAAATGTATGGATTTTGATTTTGATCATCCTACTACCAAATACCGGTTTAAAAATAAAATCGTTCACAACTTCCCACCATCAGAGGCTGGACAAAAAGCCTCTCCCCATTGAAATCGGACTCCACTTTGATAAGTAAAAGCGCAATAAAACATACTACAACAAAAGTATCGGCGCCATGCGAGCATCGAGCAGGATGTGCACGCGCGGGCCGGAACGCCCGCGCTGACCTTGAGCGACGCTCTACTAATGTAACCACGCTGTTTTCTCCGGATGCATACAGTAGTGCTACTACCTACTACTATGTTTTCAGTATGTCTTAGAACTTACATCGGAAACTATTGAAAGGGTTATGATAATGTGCAACGATTGTGCGAAAAATGATATGGCTTGAGAGACGGAGAAGAAGCTGGCCCCAATTTATTTGATGACTAGTGGACGTCACGCGGTTTCACCCGCGTAGTGCCCATTCCCGTGGGAGTACGGGGATAATATATAGCCTATGTTAGTCCCTGATAATGTAGCTATCCAATGCTAAAAGAATTTTGCAAATAGGTCCAGTAGTTTCGGAGCCTATTCAATTCAAACAAACAAATCTTTCTTCTTTTTAATATTAAGTATAGATGAATGAGTGTGTGAACAAAAATTTAAAAAACAAAGATTTACCCTCGGTTTAATGTGTGAATTTTAGCAGTAATCAGTACTTTCATGTGTGCACTTTGCTTACTTATCGGTACATTTCTTGATTGTAAAATCTGTCTTACATACTAATTTCTTAAGTTCAATGAACAATTTGGAAATCTAAGGGTCGAGTACGGGCAACTAGGCTAATCTTTCTGGCTCACTGACTGATTCCTTCCTCCTCCGACAGTTAAAAGTGTCTGTAAATGGCCTAATTGAAACAAATGCTTTGAGTTTGACTTTGACTTGTAACCTACATCCTTAGGCAAGAGAGGATTGTTACGCAGAGATAGCAATAGGCTTCTTCAGAATCACCATCATAATCATCATGATATCCGCCGAAAGACGTCCACTGCTGGACATAGACCTCCACGTGCGTGTCGCCACAACAACCAGTCCTGTGTGTCTCGCATCCATCGGCTACCCACAAGGTGGACCGCCTTCCAATTCAGCCTATGGGAGGCATTCTTCTTCAGAATGCTTACAGGAAATGTAGACTGTTTGTTGTAGTCAGGGGGTCTTAAAAGGCCACTCTAACAGAATCAGAAAGCACATCACGCTACCCGTCACTGTCAAATTTTCCCAATTAACCTTGAAACTAATGTGTTGGCAATAAAGATGAAAATGAAATTTGACAGATTGTTGTGTGTTTAATATTATGATTCTAATATGATTCTGCTAAAGTGGCCTTTTTAGACCCGTAGTTGTTTGTATGATTCACTTATCTTTCTGCGATCTTTGCGACTCGGCTTAAAGCCATATAAGAGCAGAAATTATAAATAGCTCTCTCGAACGAATGTAGAGTCCAAGTGCATTACTACGATTGTGTTTACTTTTATAACCGTCCTCATGTGAAAGAGAGTGGACATCCTTGAATAAGCCTATTAATTGCTCTCAATTGACACAGCATCTCCAACTTAAAATACTCAACCCTGTTGGCGAACAGTTTTCCCAAAAGTGTACATTGGGCAAGGTAATGTTTTTGACAGCTCTTATATTCAGATTCATCTTAAGTGCAGTCACTAGAACCTAGTGGGTATCCAAATAAATTTGGTGAAGATAGTGGAAAATGCCTAGATGAGGGCCCATCGGAAGAAGTAGTCCGAGAAGAACGACAAGAAAAAGGGAGGGATTTGGTTACAGACGAGGAACAGTAGATGTTGGTGGCGTTAAAGTGATCAGGGAAAATTGAGATGAAAGACCCGGCAGTATGGCAGTAAAAAGAAGACCAATATTTTACTAGGAGTGAGTAATTTCGAGATAAAATGATGACGAAGTATGGTGATCAATTTTAGAAGGACCATTTGCTGATTGAAAGGATCTCATCTTATTAACAAAGTATTATACCAAACAAAAGAACAGCTAAAAATAGCTGCCAACAGCTCTAATCGTTCAATCTACATTCGAATATTGTCTAAGGTATATATGTATATGTTCCAGCGTTTTGTAAGAGCGTGAGGTCAAATCAATAAGGATGACCTTAAGAAAACAATCCACTGACATCGCCTCGTATGTGATTGTGTTTATAAGGAAAACATGGGCAAAGACGGGCTTGAAATTTTAAAACTTAAACTAAACTATTTGTCCTTTATAGTGAGGTGAGTGGTCAATTTTGTGCAGGGTCGAAACCATCATGGGTTTTGGCAAATTGGATTGTTTGTTCAAATTGGTATTTGCAGCATTTAGGCCCAATTTGATGAGTTCAACAATGACTTAAGTATTTAATGTAATTTACATAATGTGGCATCACTTGAATACAGTGTGTGTCTGGCAATGCCACGAGCGTCAACAACGTCATCTTCTCTAAGAGCACTGTGGGAGCAAAATATAGAAGAACCAGAATATAAATGGTATTTAAGAACATATTCCTTTGCCAAAATTTACATTATACTTTTGTGTTGGCAGAAATTTCATATGAAGATGACAAAAGCCATGCTAAAATATACTTCAACAGAGCTGGTACAGTCGGTTAAGAAGATTCAGGGCTCTTTACAGTCTCCCCAAGGATATCAGTCATTGCTTAGGAGAGATTCTGAAATAGGCCAAGTACAGGACCTTGTGACCCATCTACCTCTACATGCTGAACATCGAAGTGATTTTACTGAGACATTCCAATTTCCCTTGTCTTAACCCCCAAAAGCAGGGAGTCAAAGGCAGTTAGTCTCCTAGACCGTAGTAAGAAGGTACTGAATGAGCATAAGTAGGTAAGGTAGTTTTATTTGCAGAGGCTCCTCACAGCGCTATGTGCTCGTTTAAACCGGTTTTTGATTCTTACTATAAGAACATTGAGTTATATATTGTAGCAGCCTTGATCTGAAACCTTGAACTTGTTTGTGTATAATAACATTATTCCGCGTGGTCTACGTGTGGAGTATTTTTTATGATGTTATGAGTAGCCATAAGCTTTGAATAATTTGAGATACTTTTAGGCTCTATGTTTACCAGTCGATTGGTAAGCTGAGGTGATTGGTGCCATCTTTGAAAGGATTTAGTTAAATCACGAAATTTGCGGTACTACCAGCAATATTACCAGGTTATGTGCTACAGGCCTTAGTGCCAGTTTTAAAACGAACACGGTCGCGTTAACGTAAAAAAAAACGTCCATTTGTTTCAATGAATAATTATAGAACAAAAGGGTATTTCCGTTATCGTCACCAGAGTACGCTTATCCAGTTTTTATAGAAATGGACGTGTCGCGGATTTGATTTTTATGTGATTTTGAGTGGACCTGCTTATGGTTCCAATCAATCCAGTTCCGGTGCTAATGGTTTGTGTGTCAAATATAAGGTAAAAATTAAAGTTTGGCATTTTTAGGGTACCGAAAAAAAAAGGAACCCTTATAGGATCACTCGGGTGTCTGTCTGTCTGTCCGTCTGTCATAGCCAGTTTTCTCCGGATCCATTGGACCGATTCTGTTGAAATTTGGTACACATATGGACTTTTATGACCCAAACACGGACACGTTACGTAAATTATTAAATTTTTAGTGTGGGGGTCACTTTTGGGGGTCAAACTAGAAAATTTAAAAAAAAAAGTTTTTTGAACAATATCGTGTGACATATCAAATGAAAGGACTTACTGTGAGGGTCTTAATTATATTTCTTTCATCGTTTTAAAATAAATGGTTTTGAAGTCATTCAAGAAATTACACGAAAAATGACCGTTCCCCCCCCCCTTATCTCCGAAACTACTGCACCTACAATTTTGAAAAAAATGGAGATAATAGATCTTTACCTAAAGATTACAGGAAAACCTATTAGAAGTCTGTAGTGTTAAAATAACATGTTAAAAAATTAAATACGTTCGGAACCCTTTGCACGCGAGTCCGACTCGCACTTGGCCAGTTTTTTTAGTTTTAAATGTTTTCTCTCAAATTCTAACTTGCCTCTACTATCTACCAAAACATACAGGGCAGACTGTAAACCATAATCTAGCGAAATCATGACACATACGTACGAATACAACCATGATACATAATACAAAATGCAAGTAATGCAAACAGAGCCAGTGAAAAGAATATGAACACAGACACTTTACATAGAGAGATATATTACTGGAATGGTAGACACCAGATAAACTTGCAATAGCATTGACGCACCTACAATAAGAAAGAAAAAAAGATTTTATTTGCGCCAAGCATTTGACGCATACAAAAAAAAATGTACTGCCCGTACGCGTTAACTTGGCACCTGGCTCGAATTACGTTTTGACGTTTTAATTTTAAATTGAACAATTCGATTTCGATGAAAATAATATCAACGGATTGGTAACAGTGATGCTAACGCGTTTATATTGTTTTCAACGATAAGATTTTTTTAATTAAAACCTCAAAAACAGAATGTCTTATTCGAAATATGTCGAGCCAGGTGTCAAGTTAATGCGTACCTACAGGAAATACAACCTGTAACAAAATAAACGCAATACCTCTTAAGAGGTCATTGAATTCATCATTATGAACAACTTGGGACGAACATTGAAATCGTGAAAGACCCCTTAAAAGGTGTTGCATCTATTCTGTTACACATTGTATACAAAATTACAAAGGTCATGCAAGTTGAAAAGATAAGCGTCATATTCCCGCAAAACGTTGGACTCGTGTGTGAAACAGAGCTAAATCGCTGGTTTTCAGCTCATTTTCTTCATCTTCCAGTTTAGGGATGGCTTAGGTTCCTTGGACTGCCTGCAGCCTGTTGTCAAAGTCCACCAGCTCCCTGCTGGTGTGTTCTTGTAGCCATCTGCGCAAATCGTAAGTCTTCCTCTTTTCGAATCGATGTACGACTCCCTGCATCGTTTAGGCCCAGTAGGTGGCTACGTTAATTGCAGCATCGATGGCATTCATCAAATCCCCCAAAGTACAGGTGTATGGGCACTTGGGGCACTCTAACATATTCTAAACAGGGGGGGCACCGCACTCATATTGATTATTCAACGGGTATAAGAAACCCCATTTCGCCAAGTTATGTTTGAAGCGGCCTACATAGGTCGTAAGTTAGAGTGGTAGAGTAGGGAATTAGTGTGGTGTCTGTCATTGTAATACTACGAATGGGTAATCAACTAATTGCTCGTAATTGCTCGCACAACAGCTGGTCGATGGGGCTGAAAAGTTCTGAAGTGGCAACGGCGTACCGGAAGCGTTGGAATTCCTCCCGCAAGATAGACTGATGACGTGGTGAGGGTCGCGGGTAGCCGATGGATGACGCACATGGCTGGTTGTTGTGGCGACTCTTGAGGGAGGGAGGCCTATATCTAGCAGTGGACGTCTTTTGGCTGATATGTTGATGATGATGTATCAACTACTCACAGACACATGAATCTCAGCTTAATATTTGGGATGGAAATTCACCTTTGATGCCACTAGTTACAAATAGCATTGACCTCTTTGAACCAGGAAACCAATAACATTTTTTGCCTATTTTTCTGACCAAACACTGTTTGACCGTGAACATAATAAAAATAAGATGCCTTTCTTTACTGCATATAAATGTCTGTCTGTAAATAACTTTTTTAAGAATAGCAACCCGCCTCAAGGCTGTTCTTTATCGCCATTGTTATTACTTTTTAGGGTTCCGTAAATGGTCAAGAATCTTTTGCTTGCATTCTGTTGCCTACTTTGGGCATCCTTTTTTATGAATGGCTCCCTCTCGCTCTGGGTGGAGCGGGAGGGAGTGTCACATTTATTGACTAAAACTTATACATGTTACGCAAATCTAGTGATGTGATTGGCTGTTAAAAACTAATTCAACTAAGCATAGCTAGATAATGCACGTTAGATAATTTGACGGAATACGTTTCGTTTGAGAAACTTCGCCAAACAGATGAGTAGCAAATCTTAAATTTCGCAATCACCAATATTTTTATTGGTATCTAATCCTAATATAAACAACTAGTTGACCCGCGCAACTTCGTCTGTTCCGCTCCTATTGGTCTTAACGTGATGATATATAGCCTTCCTCGATAAATGGGCTTTCTAACACTGAAAGAATTTTTCAAATCGGACCAGGAGTTTCTGAGATTAGCGCGTTCAAGCAAACAAACAAACTCTTCAGTTTTATATATTAGTTATATTATAATAGATATTATAGATTCTTCCGTTACTGAGTGAGTGACTGCCTGACAGACAACGCACAACCGAAACTTCTGGTCGTAGAAATCTGAAATTTGACATGTAAGTTCCTTGGGGAGTGTAGGGGAGTACCTAGTATTGGGTTTACAAACAATTGTTTGTGTGTTCGCTTATGAAACTTCATAAGATAGATTATAATACTCTAACATGCTATGATTAATATATAATTTATTAAAGAACCTAAACCTCGCGGCCTCGAGTCGCACTTGACCTGTATTTGTTTCATACTAACCTTGAACTGCGTAGTTCACACGATCTTTTAAGAATAATATAATAGGTATTATTTGTATTTTTTTTTTGTATTAATTAGAATGTTTTGCTAGATTTTGTTGATTGTTGTGGTTGAGCTCAGTAATATTGTCTTTTATTATTTTCAAATATTTTATTTGCTTTGGCCTACATACACACCAATAACAGCAATGTTAAGAACATTGACATGAATCTTGGATTTTTAATGTTCCGAAGAGAAATGTGTTCGAGCTATTCATGGCCTTCCACCGGACGTATCTTGTCGACCAATATTTAAGAAACTCGGTCTGCTACCACTACCTTCACTATATGTATATGAAACATGTATGTTTGTACAGAAACACAAATATTTATTCAGGACTGCAGCAGATGTATGCTCTAGGAATCGGCGTGACTTTAGGCTTGTTTTGGGTGAAATTCCTCGTTTAAAAAAATATAATAAGGGCTGCTTGGCGATGGCTGTACGTATATACAACAAAATTACCATGTGAACTTAAATTACTAAATAGCAGACTGTTCAAAATTCACTTGTTTAAATGGCTAAATGATAATTACTTTTATAGTATTAAGGAATACTTTGAACATAAATTGTGTTAACAATTTTGCATGCTTTAGCCTTAAACAAAACATGTATGATCTTTTCTTTAACTCATGCAACACCTTTATATACCATTTTTTATGCAAATAAATAAATTGAATTGAATTGAATATGTCACACGATATTGTTCAAAAAACTTTTTTTTTATTTTCTTTTTTGGCCCTCAAAACTGACCCCTATACTAACAATTTTATGATTTACGTAACGCGTCCGTGTTTGGGTCACAAAAGTCCATATGTGTACCAAATTTCAACAGAATCGGTCCAGTGGATCCGGAGAAAACTAGCTGTGTCACAGAGACAGACAGACACCAGAGTGATCCTATAAAGATTCCGTTTTTTGTTCAGAACCCTAAAAAAAGGTAGGATGAGGAGCACTCGTGGGTCAGTCTATTTGTTTTTAAGGGATCTACTACTCTTGAGCTCTAGTAAGTATCTAATGTCAAAAAAAGAACTCTGAGACCGAACCAAGTCGGGCACGCGCATGTACCCAGCCAGAAGCAAGGCAGGTGTAAATTCGACCAGGTAAAATTAAAACCATAGGTTTAGTAGCATCAATAACTTCCAAAGCACCATTTCCAAATTTTTTTTTTTTTTTTACTATATTTAGGCATACGTTTGACCACAATCTCACCTGATGGTAAGCGATGATGCGGTCGAAGATGGAGCACGTTTGCCTAGAAGCAACCTATTCACTCTTGTCTTAAAGACTCCCAGGTTGTAGCTATCTGGAAACACAGACTCTGGCAGGGAATTCCACTCCTTAGCTGTAAGCACTATGAATGTGTTCCCAAAACGTTTAGTGCGTGTGGGTGGGATGTCCACCATGTACTGGTGGCGCATCGCCGTTCGTCTTGTGGTCCGCCCCAAGGCTCATCAAAAGCTAAAAAAAGCCCTGCTACCCACAAAAAAGCAATTGACCTCATTAAGGTAACGTTCTTACCCACCTAAAACGTACACTCGATACCAACCAATACTTTCAACTGGGTCAATTGTACCAAAAATATACTTAACCCGTCTCTGATCGATGTATGGTCTTATTGACCGACTGACCGGTAAACGGAGCGGATAAATGTTTAAAGATGGCGGCCGGTAAAAAACTTGATCGGCAGTGGTTAACAGTACCGGTATGTGTGTTTGCACGACTTACGACTAACGAGTCGAGTAATGTTTGGTTGATCGTAAGGTTAAACTACGTTTATAGGGTTCCGAAAAAAAAGGAACCCTTATAGGATCACTCGGGTGTCTGTCTGTCTGTCTGTCTGTCCGTCTGTCACAGCCAGTTTTCTCCGGATCCACTGAACCGATTCTGTTGAAATTAGGTACACATATGGACTTTTATGACCCAAAGACAGACGCGTTACGTAAATCATTAAATTTTTAGTATGGGGGTCACTTTTGGGGGTCAAACTAGAAAATTAAAAACAAAAGTTTTTTGAACAATATCGTGTGTCATATCAAATGAAAGGGTTTACTGTGAGGGTCTTAAATATATTTTTTTCATAATTTTAAAATAAATGGTTTTGAAGTTATTCAAGAAATTAGACGAAAACTGACCATTCCCCCCCCTTATCTCCGAAACTACTGAGCCTACAATTTTGAAAAAAAAAATGGAGATAATAGATCTTTATCTAAAGATTACAGGAAAACCTATTAAAAGTCTGTAGTGTTAAAATAACATGTTAAAAAAATTAAATTCGTTCGGAACCCTTTGCACGCGAGTCCGACTCGCACTTGGCCAGTTTTTTTTGTGTATTGTGCTAATAGAGTTCAGCTAGTCCGAACAGAAAACGGAACCCTCGCTTTTGTGTCTTCTCTGGATCGATTCAGTTGTTAATGCACGTATGAACTTATGTGACCCAACCGTGGACGCGTAATATTTCCATTCTTTTTATTCTATTCTAATGTAAATAAATAAATTATGAATACGACAATAAAAGGCTGAAAAAAAAATGAAAAGCAAATCACAAAACCGTATCACTGTGTTGATCATTTGTTGCAAACGTTGCGTATTTTTTGCTGTAATTTTTAACACAATTATCGCTTTATTTAATCGGGTCTACCACCAAAATATTCCCAGAATTAACCACATGTCAATTGTCACGAGTATTCCACATCCCTGGTGGGGATCGAACCCACGACCTTTGGATTAGAAGTCCAACGCGCTATCCTCTGCGCCACAGGGACAGATGCAATGTTAATACTTATATAGCTCCTCAAGAAATGTAATTAATTTTCAAACTAGTGAAACTAATTGATAACAATAGTGATTGTTTATTAGATTAGTAATTTAGAAGGTATGTGTGTGAATTAATCGAAAATACGTACCTAAAGCTGTCTGTGAATGGCTTGAATTGGTTAGCAATAGTATTTATGAATGCGTAGTTTTGTTTTTCAAATTAGACTTTTTTCTATCATTTATGGTTTTTTTTTGTCTAGAACGTGAAATTTCACACTTACACAAATTAAACATAAATCAGGTGTAGGTATTTATGAAATTTCTAACCATTACTTAACAGTACTCAGTTTTAATTTGGATAAGCAGATTTTAAATTCAAAATCAGTACAGACAATTTTAACAAAAAATGTTATAAACAGCATTTAAACAAAGCATAAATTTTCTGTACAGATATGTTTAAAAACTTTTTGTAATAGAACAGAAAAATATCTACAAAATTATGTAAAAATTAAATAGTACACATTTTGTGTTTAGTTTCACAAAAACATAGTATGTAATGTATTTATTTTTACGAATGTCAACCATGACCATTTTAGGGTTGACTTTTCTGGAAAAACATTAGGCATTAGCTGTATCATAAATAAATAAATTATTGAAAATTCATTCGGTTTTGAAAATAAGGAACAAAACGAACGCCTGCTGATTTTGACTGTCGTCTTTTGATAAGATTTATCATTCAGTGATTAGTAGATAATTATAAATATTAAAAAATTACCTAAGAATTGGTCGGAAAATAGAGCGTGTAACGTGTGGGTTCGAAAAAAAAAAACACGAAATATCATAAGGGGAGTTGGTCTAGTTAAATAATCGAGTGTGTTGAACTGAGAAATCGCGTTTCTGATCTAGTTGGTACATATTTCAATTTTCCGGAACTAAATTAGGTTGTATTTCAAGATAATATTCTGAATTTTTAAAACATAATTAGTACCAAAAAGATACACATGACTGACCATTGTTATGTTTTAGGCAAATAATATTTAGTGATTGATTCTTTCCTGAGAGAGGAGAATTCCTGTTTTTATTCATATTAATAAATAAAAAATATTTTTTACAAAAAATATAACCGACTTCCAAAAACAAAACATACTTTACAAAGTATGTTTTGTTTTTGAAAGTCGGTTATATTTTTGTAAAAAAGTTATTTTTTATTTTTCACTATTCGTGGTATCTGCGTACCCATCCACAGCGTACCGGCGTGATGTTATGTTATGAACTGGGGCCTATTTAATAAAACTTACTTAGTGCTTTCTGTGTAAAGATCTCGTCAATACGAATAAAATAAGCCCAAACATTTGGTCGTTCCTACATACCGATGTAGAGTTCCCTTTACCAGATGCGTGCCTACAATTTTCAAAAGTTGTCCTCGATTTCTCAGGGTTTCCATCATCAGATCCTGACGTGGTGGCAATGGGACCACCTCGGCAGCATACCCTTTCATATAAAAAAAGATTCATCGAAATCGGTTCATAAACGACTAAGTTATCCGCGAACACACGTAAAAATATATACATATATATATATGTATGTATATATGGTATACGCTGTCGAATTGAGAATTTCCTCCTTTTTTTGAAGTCGGTTAAAAAAACACGAAGGCTCCAAAAATCTTCTAACGCCCGATTTTTGAATTAACTGAGGTTCTTACTGCACTGTTATCAAATACAATTTTTAAAATTCATCGAACATTATTGTAGTAACAAAACTTCCCACGAGCCATTTATTCAACAAACGAAATACTTTTAATCATCATAATCTATTTCTTATTTATTTCTTTTGAAGAACAACATACTTTTATTTCACTTGCAAAATACACGAAAAAAATAATAAATCAAAGTCCAATATAAATATTATTCTTCAGAACAAAACAAAACAAAGATTCCTTATCAATAAAAAGCCAAAAAAACACAAAAAGAAATTTCTCACGTGCGATTTTACTGCCAGTGAAATATCGCATCCCTGGTGGGGATCGAACCCACGACCTTTGGATTAGAAGTCCAACGCGCTATCCTCTGCGCCACAGGGACTGTGAGAGAAACGCCGTAATAGCGTATTCAGTTCTACGTCACACACACACTCACAATTATTTAGGTCACGTTGTCGCGTTGGTGTATGTTATGTTGGCAACGCTTTAGGAATGACGTAGGAGGAAAATACGATTATTTTGATTATGTATTGGAGATTATTGAATGATGAATTTTTGTGTTTTATTTTATTTAGGTATGTATCACGCTTTGCGTAACGGGTTGAGCAGTGTTTCAGGTGGTGCCGATAAAATCAGGGTGGTAATAAAAGCTGTTATTGGCTCTTCGCGCATAATGCTCCTAGAAAATACAGGTTTAATATGTGCATAAAATCACAACGAGATATAATATTTATAATAGGTACGGGCAAAATTACTGTTGGAATCGAACCTGAGACAACAGCAGGGATACCAATTTATTGATATGTCACGTAACATTTGGGTTTTCTTGACTTATCTATTTAATTAGGTACTAATTAGGTATGATAATAAAACTATGTATCTATACTTCTATCTATACTTACTAATATATAAAGCTGAAGAGTTTGTTTGTTTGCTTGAACGCGCTAATCTCAGGAACTACTGCTCCGATTTGAAAAATTCTTTCAGTGTTAGATAGCCCATTTATCGAGGAAGGCTATAGGCTATATATCATCACGCTAAGACCAATAGGAGCGGAGCAGTAATGAAAATTGTGACGCAGGCGAAGTTGCGTGGGTCAGCTAGTACTAATATATAAAGCTGAAGAGTTTGTTTTTTTTTGTTTGCTTGAACGCGCTAATCTCAGGAACTACTAGTCCGATTTGAAAAATCTTTCAGTGTTAGATAGCCCATTTATCGAGGAAGGCTATAGGCTATATATCATCACGCTTAGACCAATAGGAGCGGAACAGACGAAGTTCCGCGGGTCAACTAGTTTATAAATATATAGATATGTACCTATTTCTGTATGTTAATAAAAAATCATCAGCAATATAGCTATCTATCTGGTTTAAAAATAGTTTAAAAAATACTACGGAAGCAGACGATCCGACTCGCAGTCAATAAAGAATATTGACACACTGCTAACATTAGAATTCGCTAAAAGTTTAAAAAACTAACAAATCGAAGTCCAAACTGTAAATTATTATTTGTTTGAACTACCGAAGACCTTCATTTGCCTAAATACTTCAGAGTACTTCACAATATTTCGACACTTCGTTAAACAGTTGAACATCTGAACAAATAATATGTGTTTCAAATCTACGTAGTAAACTGTATTGACTGAAATATTTGAGTTTGTTTCACTGAGAGATGAAGGGCGCTACGCAGATGGATTTGTGGTTTCCTTATTCAAGTATGTAGGCAGTTACTGATGTTATGATAATGATAAGGTTCTTTAACCGACTTCCAAAAAAGGAGGAGGTTCTCAATTCGGTGGGCATATATATATATATTTTCTTTTATGTATGTACACCGATTACTCTGAGGTTTCTGATCCGATTTCTGTGATTCTTTTTTAGTTCGATGCAGTATACTTGCCATTTGGTCCCGTAAAAATTTGATTCAGTTTGGTTCAGTAGTTTTAATTTTATGAGCATTTTTGTGTATTTCAATTTCTGCGTAGACGAAGACGTCGTCCAAGTATCACCACTTAAAAGTTTTTTCCAAACAAAACACTACAAAGAATAAAATAACTTTAATTTCGGAAGTCGGTGTTAAAAACCAAAGAAACATGCATGATGCGTGCATGCATTGCATGATTTAATTCCGCCAAGCCCGTTCCATCATCGGACCACAAGACGAACGGCGATGCGCCACCGGTACATGGTGGACATCCCACCCACACGCACTAAACGTTTTGGGAACACATTCATAGTGCGTACAGCTAAGGAGTGGAATTCCCTGCCAGAGTCTGTGTTTCCAGATAGCTACAACCTGGGAGTCTTTAAGACAAGAGTGAATAGGTTGCTTCTAGGCAAACGTGCTCCATCTTCGACCGCATCATCGCTTACCATCAGGTGAGATTGTGGTCAAACGTATGCCTATAAATAGTAAAAAAAAAAAAAACATAACCGAAAACGCCGACTCCCGAAATTAAGGTTATTAACCGACTTCCAAAAAAGGAGGAGGTTCTCAATTCGGCGGGTAGTGTTCTGTTTGGAAGTTGGTTATATTTTTTTGTAAAAAGTTATTTCTTTACAATCTTTGACCTTATTGACATCTTAGGTTTTTCAAACCCCTGATCATTATAGCTTCATTTAAAGAAAGAAAAAGCGTTTATTTGCGCCAAGCATGACACATACCAAAAGATAAATAAACAAAATTATTATGGAACATAATATTACGTATCAGATGCTTTAATTCGGTTTTTGGACTTTCCTTGATTCTTCTTCGTATCTTTGGCACGACAGCTTAACTTAGATTTGAGTGGCATCGTTTGTGGCAGTGCATAGTTCACTTTGACTGCATATTTTGGGTAACCGAGGTCATAATAGGAAGTGGAGTATAGTTGGTAACTCGGCTCATGCTGTCGATCCGTCAAGCCCCAGTATTCGAGGTTGCAGTTAGTTACACCTTCAAACCTGCGTTCTGAGAAAGTTCAGGGACTTTCCTTGAATAAGGTAGATGAACACTTAATAAACAAAGGGAAAACCAAGACCTATGATTGTGGCAAGGCTAAGAGAGGGTGTATGTCTTTGACCAGCAGCAATAGACGCCTTTGAATGACGATGATGATGATAGTAAAGAACATTAGAACAACCGATGACTTGTACCTCAAACCTTTCTGATTAGGGTGCTACCTGCCCTATTGTAAAGTGTTATGGTATACAAGTCCGTTAACTATCTCTAAACAGCTCAAAACAAAGTCGCTGTCTGCCTGTGGCCTCTGTCTCTTGCTTAGTTCTTTTAAACCTCGAAAAAGAAGAAACGAGGAAGGTTTGTGAATAATAAAACAGTAAATTGCACAAATGCAATCCGTGTGAAGTAAATAAAGAGACCTCGTAAATAGCGTGTCAATCGATTAACTTAGTAGATACAATGCATATGCAAGCGACCGCATATAAACGGCTTTGAAACGAATATTACCGGTAATTTGTAGTCTTCGCGTGTTTGATGCGACCTTGACGCTGGCTGGCTACGACTGGAATACTCCGTGGGAATACCTGTTGAAGCAAGGTTAAATGCCCTCTGACTCTCTTTGGAGATTCCCTCTTTCGGAGTACAGGGTACCTTGTTAACGATTAGCTATTGGTTTAGTTGTATTTTATTTTTTCTGGTCATGAACTACTACCTATTACCTATTAGGTTTGCTCTTTTCATGTCCCAAACTCATATTATAGCACTAATCTAACTCTTATATCGCACTAAGTGTTTCCGTCTTTCATAATGCGCACAGCCAAAGAGTGGAATTCTTTGCCTGCGTCTGTGTTTCCGAACGCTTACAACCTTAATCTTTTCCAAGTTAGAGTGAACAGGCTGTTTCTGGGTAAGCTCGCTCCATCGTAGACTTTGTCTCTGTCATCTCTGACCTAGACTAGAGTCAAGAGCAAACCCACAACAAACAAAAAAAAATATATATTTTTTGGTAACTTCAAAACTTCTGATACATAATTTAACAGAAAATGAGCTGATCAGGGATTTTATAGACACTAGAAGTTTCAAACATGAAACATGACATGTTTTGCATAACATAATCAGTCATGATGTAGGACGAAAGTGTCATGGGCCTGAGTTTTAATGCCGGCTCGAGTACTAAGTCTTTCGATCTGGGATTTCTGGCATTTATGCCTGGTTGCTGGCAATAGGTTCACCGTTCATGGGACTTAAAATAACTGTTACTAGAGAAATGTGGGTGTATGGATACTCTTCTATCTGACCTTATTTCTCTCAGGCAAAATATTGGATGTATGTGTATTTATAGACAACTGGCTTCTGCCAGCGGCTTCGCTGCGTATTTTTCAGAAATTATCTTAAAGGAAAATATTACCAGGATAAGCTAAAGGATAATCTATATCTGTCTGTGCCCTTCGTTCAGGCGTGATTGAGTAATATAGGTACATCCGAACTTTCACATTTTTATACTAGTTAGAACTCAAATCCAATACAAAGTACCCTCCCCTCAAAAGTTGCCCTGTGACGCAACCATAAGCGTGTGGTAACCTTAGAACCAAACCACGCATCTGTCGGTAGTAGGTGTCTTTATCACAGGTGACAGCTGTGGTTTGGGCAAAGCGGATGTCGTGTGCTTCCCCTTGACCACGCGGGTGTTCAGTTAAGGAGTCCCTAATTCACTATGCAATTACGAAGACCGGTGGGTTTTCGATACGGGTAATATGAGTAGCATTCAAAACCTTACTACAAATGCTGCTTGTTTATTATTTTGTTAATCTTGTTAACCCTCTTTGTTACTCCAAATGTTGGCAATGGAAAAAACGAAACGGTTTTGCGAAAAAGTGAAGTTAAGCTTTAGAAAGAAAGGCGGATGTAACCACCATTTTTTACCGTAGCGCCATTTTATCTAATTAATCATAATCAGAACGAATGAGCGTCGAAAACTGAGTAAGAGTGCATCAAAAGGGTTATTCTCAGAAATGGTCTTTCGCCCTTTGTAGCGGAATGACTCAATATTTACAAGTTTTCTCATGAATCCAGCGTTATCTAGCTTCGGTTTGGAGTTCGTAGATGTATTTTGAAGTCTTCAACTCTGATATATCAGTAGAAATGGAAGTATATGAATTTTTCCCAGTTTATGGCAGTAGTAACACCAGGATCTAATATAACATCATCATCAGCCGAAAGACGTCCACTGCTGGACACAGGCCTCCCCCAGTGTCGCCACAACAACCGGTCCTGTGCGTCTCGCATCCATCGGCTTCCCGCGACCCTCACCAGGTCATTGGTTCACCTTGTGGGAGGCCTTCCAATGTTGCGTCTTCCGGTACGTAATATAACAAACGACGATACTTTTCAGGAAAGAAAGGTGTTATGTTAATGTTATAATTCTTCTTCTTCTTCTTGTCGTGTGGGCAGTAAGGTCTAACGACCCCACACACCCTGGTGTCAGAGTTTCTAAACCGCCAGAAGGGCCTCTGACATGTTTTTTTTTGACGACCGCCATTTGGCGGCCGAGACCACTTACTTGTACCTGTCTTCAGAAGCACGGAATCATCTTTTTATAAGACAATCAGGTGATTAAAGCCTGCAATGTCCTAGCCAAACTGGATACAACTTTACAAAGTATTAATAGCTTCCCAAACCATAACCGAACATAAAGAATACCGATAATTCTTTACTAATTACGAAGCTAAAGATACTGGTGGGATCAACAAATCCTTATTGCTATGGGAACCGACCACCCCTGAACCCATTTAGAGCACAATAATCCTCATTATGGAGATGTTCCATCAATTTATCAGCCAATATTATATCCATTGCAACTGAAAGTGCAGCTCTGTCCCATTGTGTGAACGAGGCTGGATATAAAGTGCAATTTACGCAATTGACTTTTACTAGTGTGGGAAAGTAGCTACTGATATGGGTGTGCAATGTTTTTCTTCTTTATTAAGTTACATTGTGAAAACTATTTGCAATGATTGCGTAAAGTCGCAGAAGAAGTTACTTTTATCTCGATCGTCATGACGTATACCTACAAACGAGGAATATTTTTGACTAGTTTTTGCCCGCGATTTCGTTCCCACATATGCCGTTTTTTCCCGTTCCCGTGGGAATTTCGGGAAATCCTCTCTTAGTGCTCCCCTACTCTCCCCAAGAAACCTACATGGCAAATTTCAGCTTTCTACGACCAGTAGTATCGGCTGTGCGTTGTCTGTTAGTCACTCAATCAGTCAGTAACGGAAGAATTTTATATATATAGATATTGATAGGAGGCAAAAAGTGGTGACAGTAACCAAAGAAAAGGGTTCTGGTTTTGATTCCTAGGTCGGGCCAATAGTTATTGGGTTTTCTATCTGGAATTGTTATTGTTTTGTGCTCGGTTGATGGCCTTAGTTAGACGATCTCCGTCAAGGTGGACCGATGACCTGGTGAAGGATGAAATCCGCTGGAGGCGTAACGCACAGAGCCGGTCGATGTGGCGATACTTGGGGGAGGCCTATGTCCAGCAGTGGATGTTCTTGAACCTACCTAATGATGATGATGATGACTGAAATATGGGTGCATATACTAAAGGCATATATCGCTGTCCTTTAGGTAACACAGGCTTGACCTTTCTAGTCTTTTCCCAATTATATTGGGGTTGGCTTCCAGTTCAACAGGATTCACCTGAATACCAGTATTTTACGTGGAGCGGCTGTCTACCAGACCTCCACAACCCATTATCTGGGTAACACGGTATTTCTTGGTAAGCCTGGGGTCAGAATTCGGGCTTCTGACAATCCATAACGACTGTATGACTTTATGTATGTATGTTAATACCGAAAAAATATTTTTTAAATAAGTGGCCCACCGCATTAAACATTCGCTCGTTAAAAAGTCAAGAAATGTGGAGACTAATAATAATTACGTTAACTAGTTCAGACAATAACGGTAAAGCACATTCTAACATTTGGCAATTTATTACAACTGCGGTTTTGTACCGCAATCTGCGAAGTTGGCTAAATGAGTATTGTGTGTAGCACGTTGCATCGTATGCAGTTCTACTTTCATTGATTGTATATGTGTAATCAAATTGGGATTGCGTCAAAAGCAGTACCTACTCTAGGTGTTTTTTTTTTTAATCACAAAAATATTAGTTAGTGCCTATTATTTATAGAATAGAATAGAATAGAATACTCTTTATTATGTACACCATATAAGTTACAGAAAAAAAAATAGATGAAGAAAACATTACATAGGGTGACACAATGGGCGGCCTGATCGCTAAAAGCGATCTTTTAAAGACAACCTTTGGATGGATTTTAAAGAGAGGAGTGACAGTACTGCAGGTAGTCTTAGGTGTACTATTTATATATACAATAATTACATAGATAAATACATATAAACAATATAGCAAAGAACCCAAATAAAGACGGTTAAGGAGAGATATACCTACTTATAATGCTACAATAATAGTTATTACAAGCTAAAATAGTCTTACTTACAAAAAAAAATGGATAATTTTTTGAGATGAGCCCCGCTCACGACTTCTAGATAATTTGCCTGATTTTTCGTGTTAGGTATAGGTACCTGTTTCACACCATTTGTGCGCCCTTTCAATATTTAGAATTATAATTAAGTACCTATGGTAGGTACCTAAATACGAATGTAGTCATTGCTTAGAACTAGATTCTAATAAGAATAATTAAATACTGCTTCCTCCTTCAATATATTGCGATAAACAATCACCTTCTTTTCCTAGCCAGTAAAGTAACTGCGCAATATAAAAAAAAAAGAATTATTCAATTATAATTCTTAACTACTTACAATTAAATCCAAGATCCCGTACAAGACAGTTTGACAGGCAAAAACAGCTTCAATGCGCGATAAAACCAATAAAAAGCGCAATAATTGTAACACATACCTACTTTACTTCACAAACAAAAACAACATACAATAGAAAAATGTTCCACAATAGCTAAAAATCCAAAAATATAGCTCTTCATATTTTTCTATGTTATTTTTAATGTTATTCACATAAACAAAGTGTTTATAAACGATTAAAGAGTAGTTTATTTGATTACATTCGCGTTGCTATGGTTACGGCAAGATGGCGTCCGTTCGCGCATGCGCACAGCCGGCCGAGCGGGCATAGACTGTCAGTTTAGCTTTGTTTTGGCGCCAAAGCGATGCCTCCAATGATGGTGCGCATTGGCCCGTGTGAATTCCTTCCGTGATTGCCCCGGAAAAGATTAGAGTCACTGAGGCAGTAGATGCGGGATGGATCAAAATTGGGACTAAGAATTTTTCTTTGATAGATCTTTCCTGTTCGCGTCGGATTTTACTGAACCTGGGGGGCTACTCTCTAAGCCCGAAGCCCGTAGTTTCGGGCTTAGTTGCGGGCGTATTCTACTCCTTATCACCTACGGACTTACGATTAGTCCCGAAACCGAACTAAGAATGAATGACAACACGATGTGACAGTAACTGACAAATCTTGTTATCATTGATTCTTAGTGGTTAGGTAATATGGAGTAGAATACGCCCGCAACTAAGCCCGAAACTACGGACTTCGGGCTTGGAGAGTAGCCCCCCTGGTTTGCCAATTGAAGTCTTTTTGTAAAAAAAAAACTGAATATTGTCTGTAGGCAATCTACAGAATTACTAACGATTATGTCTTCTCTAAAAGTGAAAATGAAAAAAAAAATCAAATGCCCATCAGACGATGGACCATTACTATGACCAGACATCAACAGCATATTTTTAAAAGCGTTTTCTAATCTAGGCTTTGTTTTCAAATCATTCTTGTTTCATAACAAAACAAAAACAGTTCTAAATAATACAATAGGTACATAATATACAACTTCATAAGCATAAGCCTTTTCAATCGAACCACACCGCTCCTATTTTAAAATCGTTACACAATCGAATGAATCGAACCTAACCATCGATACTCATAGATCACATGCCATTTGAATCGAATGGGATCCAGATAAAAATATATTGTTCTGTAATAATAACGTTTCGTGCATTGTCGGGTGTCCGACCGGATCCGATGTCGGTCAGTTTGGACGGTGGGTGTCCGGACTGTGGCCATGGCTTGAGTGAATGTAAGACATTCTTTAATAGCATTTTAATATTATTGATTACATTTTCAGGGTATCTGGGCATACAGCAAGGTAGTAGTGTTAGTGTTTTCCTTGTCGGAGTCAGTGTTTTCAATAAGTTTCAACGCTGAAAGCATAAATAGGGCTAACTTATTTTCTGAGAATTTGATCCTCAGAAAATAAGTTGTATGGGATGGAGTAATGTTAGTTTGTACATCAAACATACGCATAGGTAGCTTGGGCAGACGTCAATGTTTTTTCACCTAGCCTTACTGTCTGATTGTAGGCAGAATTTGCAATACTCACTTGATTCGTCAAGTGAGGATTGCAAATTCTGCCTGTTACTGCCTGTTTAGAGGAGAACGTCTTTTCAACAAGATTCACAGACTTAATACCTGGTGAAGAATTTCGCAAAAACTCATGGTCCTCCTACAAACTGGTACACAGAGCAGACTCGTGAACAATGCCAGTATTACGTGAGTATAGTGCCGGCTGGCAGAGGACGCCGGGCACCTAACTAGTTTTGTAGCTTCACGCTCGCCTCCTGCCTGGGTGGGCAGACCGGGAGGCTTGAAGCTGTGGGAATGATGTTTGGTAAGTTGGGCGCTGTGTTAATTTTTCCTTTACCTTTTTCGCCAAACTTGAAGGAAACAAATGCGAATTCAGGTTTTGCTGTATCACTGACCGGACGATGTGGGCACCATTGGGGAAACCTATGTCCAGCTGTGGACGGTTTCGGGCTAAAAATGATCTTGATTATGGTGTTTAGTTATTTATTTTTAAAATAGCTAGGTCCCTATCTCAGCACAATTATGCTTAGATAGGGACCTTATTGGCCTCGCGCAGACTAAATTAATGTTAATTAATTAATTATTAGGTAATGTTAGTTTACCCAAATAAACATCTTTCTTCTTCTTCTTCAGGGTGGCGGATATTTGTGGATAAACGACCAGCCAGTTTATTTTATAAATAACCATTTTGAGCTGCATCTGAGTGACAAAGCTCACAAAGTGAGCTTTATTACACACAACATAAAGGTCTTATGTTTATACGCATTTGATACTCACTTCGGATTCCGCTGTCGAGACAGGAATATGTTCTTACAGAATAGCACTACAGTATATTTGGGGTCTCTTAACCCGGTGAATTATTTAAAAGAACAGTTTTAACTCACATAAATAATCAAGAAAAGAGACACAAAGCAGTTTGAGAATTGTCTCTGTAAGAAAACCATAACTCACAGGCAGTCGTTTTTATTCCTCTCAAGTTATAACTGTGAACCAGGCCCCCAACTAGCAATTTTCTCTTGTAGATGTGCTGATTTAAGAACTAAGGTGTTACAACTGACTTACATGTGTCTTGACTATGACAGAACATCTTATAAAAGCATGATTCAAGACGTTTTGTACTTAAAGAGTACTAACACTTAGTACGTGCTCTTATAGATGTATATAAAGAATCGTTGTAACACATTTATCAGTACAGTTGTCTTACAAGCGCATTTTTACAGAGCAATTGCTCTTGAATATTATTTACACTTAAAAAAGCATCTAAAAAGTACATTCTTTCTTAGTAGAGTCTGCATTGAGTGGTTTATAACACTTATGATCTTAATAAACTTTTGCATAAAACTACTATGAAACCAACTCGTTCTAAGTGTAAATTGTCTTCTCTGACTCAAATTAAAGAGAAAGCGAATAATAGTAGAGCTCTATCAGACTATTTGGTCTTATGGAAGACTTGTGAACACTTTATTAAGAATGTCGGCCATTATATTCATGTAAACAACGCTAAGTGTTTGTAACACTAACAGTTAACTATGGAGTTTGAAAAATGGAAAAAATTTAAAAGAAGCGGAGCATATAGAAATAAAATAAAACAAAAATACACAAAATCACAAATAAAACTACTTACAACTACGATAAAAAACGATGGAGCTAGTAAATCGGTTGATGGTTCCGTAGAAAAACAAGAAGATAGCAGCTCTGAAGATTTTGAACTGGTTTTATATATATAAAGATTTTGAACGATTTATACTATAATTATTAATATTATGTTGATATAATATATTATGCCACTACTATTCATTGCAGTATTTTTGCGCTCTGCCCACCTATTTATCACTTATATTTTAACGTATAGTTAAACAAAGATACTCTAGGTGGCTGTAGAACTTTGCGTGTAAAAAAAGCTTTTAATTTAATAATAAATATGATAATGTATACGTACGTAGGTACTCCTAAACTTGAAAATGTAGGTAGGTACAATATTCTGGTTTTAATTACATACATAATTCGCATTCATCAGGCGGATAGTGGTCGTAAGTTGCGAATTCGTGGCAGTTTCGGCACCAGAAGAATTCGGCATGCAATAGTTTATTTACATCGCTTTGAACTTATATGAAATGAAATGGCTTTTGAGGGCCATTTTCGTTATACCATGATGTGTATCCACAAGCAAAACATTTTTGTGTAAGAATAAAGTGAGTTACGGTCCAGGGCCACTTCCTCTTCTTGAGCAATCTCATTTTTTTTTACTCAAAAAGCAGTCCACATCCATTATGGCAACCATTATACTATCGATCGTGACACAGCCGGGTCAATATTCACTACAAAAAGAGTTAATAAAAATATTTTAAAACAAACTCACTTAAAAGTCACAACTTACCCAACAGTTAGGTACCTACATATAATATACTGATGCATATTTGTCTCATCTAATATTACACCTACCACAAAATGGTAATTTGTAAGCCATGGTTTTAAAAGGAACCCTAAATTTATTAAATGGCTGCAAGTAGTTCTTTTATGTAAGAGCTCAATAAGTTCAAAAGGCTTAAAATTAACTTAAGTAGTGTGAAATAAGACATTTTAGTATTAAAGTTATCTTAGAGAAAAGTAATTGGTCTTATAAATCTCTAATGGCGTCAGTTTTTATTTTTATATAATAAGTTAATATGTTTTTACTAATATTCTAAATACATAATTAAGTGGGCCTGTGAAAAAATTCTACTTTATTCCACAAAACATTCGAAGAAATGTACACCGCAAGTCATTTAAGTTCATAGACACATAATTATCAAGCAAATGAACTAAATGGTTACAAGAAATAAAAATACTACTAATACAAATAATACTTACACAAGTTGACAGTTAAACTTGTTTTTTTTTTTATTTCAACAGCACTCGCGCACACACATTCGGTTGTTGTGATAAATATTCCGTTATTGAGCTTCCAGAGAGCAATATAAGGGGAATTACACTTGCAAGTGCAGTCCTAAGAGTGCTCTAAGTCTATTTTCCCTCAAACCATGCTGTTATAAGACCATCATAAGTTATTTTGGTCTTACAACAGCAGTAACAAGATTATTGTTAGTGTAAAGTAATCTTCAATAAGAGCGTTATTAGTTGACTGTAAGTGAGAATTCTCTTATAAAGTGCGCCTAAATCGACACTTACAGTTGTCTGTAAGTATGCTAAAAGAGTAAAAATTATTGGTCTTAGGACACTTGTAAGTTAAAATTTTGCTAGTTGGGGGGGAAATGGCTCATTATTGTGCTCATCCACGGAGTATCACAAGACACAGCCTGTCATTAGGTTTGTTTGTCACGGTATGAACATAAATACTTAGCATTTGTTATGCCAGAGAATTAAATACTTAATTCTATTCCTGGAAAACACAATAATATAATTTTCCTTCGAGATAAATTATAATATGCACGGCTTGACAAAATGACGACTAAGCAGTAACTACGACTAGTGAGTACTTTTCATGTTTTTGAAGTTTGAACTATTAACCACATGTAAAACCAATAAATCGTTAACTTTTTGAGTGCTATCCGTATTCCTGAGTAAGAAAAAAAACAATCAAGACAGAGTCACTAATTTAGAAAAAATGGCCAAGCGCGCGTCGGACTCTCACACGAAGGGTTCCGTACCATTAAAACAAGTTTCTGGTAGGAACCCCCTGTAAATTTTAACTTCATTTATTTATTTATTACCAGCAACAGTTTTCATTACTGCTCCGCTCCTATAGGTCTTAGCGTGATGATATATAGCCTATAGCCTTCCTCGATAAATGGGCTATCTAACACTGAAAGAATTTTTCAAATCGGACCAGAAGTTCCTGAGATTAGCGCGTTCAAGCAAACAAACAAACAAACTCTTCAGCTTTATTTATTACTAGCTTTTGCCCGCGACTTCGTACGCGCATATCCCGTTTTTTTCCCGTTCCCGTAGGAATTTCCCATTCCCGTATAGCCTATAGCCTTCCTCGATAAATGGGCTATCCAACACTGAAAGAATTTTTCAAATCGGACCAGTAGTTCCTGAGATTAGCGCGTTCAAGCAAACAAACAAACAAACTCTTCAGCTTTATATATTAAGTATAGATTTATTTATTATTTAACAATTTATGTACACACATTACATAGAAAGATAAAAAGAAGGAAACAGAAAATAGGTACAAAGGTAATGCTTATTTCAAAAGAAATCTCTTCCAGCATACCTTTATATATTAGTATAGAAGTATAGATTTGTGGTTATAATAATAATAATTTATTTATTTATTCAGACTACAAATGCGGTCCACTCTGTTGATAACAAAATTACTTAGCCTATGTTAGTACTTAATAACTAAAACAGACCTCGTTCGATCGGTTATGGCGGCAATAGAAATACACACTGCAAAAATTTTAACTGTCCACCTACAACGGTTCTTGAGATACAGCCCGCTGACAGACAGAGGGACGGACGGACATAGACAGCAGAGGCTTAGTAAGAGGGTTCCGTTGTTACCCTTTGGATACGGAACCCTAACTAGAAATGCTACTAAGGAAAGGAAGTCCTAAAAAACGAATAAAAATAAATAACCAATTAACTAGGTAATAAATTGATGACCATAAACGCTAAGTATTTTTCGATTCTGACCAGTTAAGCGCTATAAAAGATGGTGCAGTAAGGTGCAGTCATAAAAGACACGTCGTGGGTATAAAATGGTTGTAGATGCAGATGTTGTAGGCGGTGATAATCAAGATGTCAACAGGTAATAAGTACGACGTGTGACCAGTGGCGTAAATAGGGCGGTGCCACCGGTGCCCAGGCACAGGGCGTAGACTCTGGGGGGCGCAAGAATGGCCAGACCAGCCAGGAGTATTATTTTTTTGGTTTGCTCCTCCTACGTACTGTGGCACAACCTCCTTGGTTGCCTCACCCTCCGGGGACCTCCGTCAACTTAATAATAAAAAAAACTGGCCAAGTGCGAGTCGGACTCGCGTGCAAAGGGTTCCGAACGAATTTAATTTTTTTAACATGTTATATTAACACTACAGACTTCTAATAGGTTTTCCTGTAATCTTTAGGTAAAGATCTATTATCTCCATTTTTTTCAAAATTTTAGGCTCAGTAGTTTCGGAGATAAGGGGGGGGGGAATGGTCATTTTTCGTCTAATTTCTTGAATAACTTCTAAATCATTTATTTTAAAATTATGAAAAAAATATAATTAAAATCCTCACAGTAAGCCCTTTCATTTGATATGTCACACGATTTGTTCAAAAAACTTTTTTTTTTAATTTTCTAGTTTGACCCCCAAAAGTGACCCCCATACTAAAAAAATAATAATTTACGTAACGCGTCCGTGTTTGGGTCATAGAAGTCTATATGTGTACTAAATTTCAACAGAATCGGTCCAGTGGATCCGGAGAAAACTGGCTGTGACAGACAGACAGACAGACAGACAGACAGACAGACAGACAGACAGACAGACAGACAGACAGACAGACACCCGAGTGATCCTATAAGGGTTCCTTTTTTTTCGGAACCCTAAAAAGCTTTAGAAGAATTAGGAATTTAGAATAGGTTCAAATATTGACATACGATGATTGATTTGTTTTTCTGCCAGACCTGTAAAAGTTTTCTTGAGAGCACCAGCTCAATATAATGATCTCTTAAATCGCCAAAAGTCTTTGATTTCATATCGATCCCCAGACGTTGCAGAAGCCCTAACCTGAACGTCGACAGTATCTACAAGTCAGTATCATCAAAAACGTCTGTTTATTTCCTAAGCTCGTGGCTAGATAACAACAGCCGCACGGGTCGATCTTCAAGGTTAAGCAACGCTTGCCAAGGTTGGTCTGTGGATGGGTGACCATCTTAACATACCAAGTTTCCTCCGTGCCTCGGAAAGCACGTTAAGCCGTTGGTCCCGGCTGTCATTTGTAGATCTTTGAGAGTCGTTACGGATTGTCAGAAGCTAGTAAATCTGACTCCAGTCTTACCATGAAGTACCGTGTTACCCAGTTAATGGGTTGTGGAGGTCTGGTAGGCAACCGCTCCATGTAAAATACTGGTATTCAGCTAAATCCGGCTTGACTGGAAGCCGACCCCAATGTAGTTGGGAAAAGGCTAGGCAGATGATGATTTAGACAAAACATCGCGCTCGGCTACACTGGTGTTGGTGGACAAATATTAGATAATTGGTCCACCAAAACCAAGGTCCTTGTGCTTTATTCTATCACCCTGAATGAAAAGTATAAAGTAAGCCTATACATAGCATTGATCTAGCTAATAAAAACAAGGGCGTAGTTATAGAAGCTCGCACATGCCGCAGAAAAGGCTACTTACGGCACTGTGTGTGACAGATCACAGAATAAACGCAATACCTCGTATGGGGTCATTGTACTCATCATCATTTTGAACAACTTTTACTATGGGACCAAATCCGAAGTCGCCAAAAAAAGAACAGTTGTTCAGAACATTTTGTCGAGTTATGCGCACGTATACAGGATGGATTTTTTAAGTGTGTCTTCAGGGCCATATCCGAAACTATAAGATATATCGAAAAACACTCTCGAGAAACAGTCTCGAGCCCGATTTTGATGAAAACTAAAGCTGCACATTGGATTTTTGAAAAATCGTTGTTTCTACCCAGGAATTGAACCGGTTGATTTTGAAATAAAAAAACACATCCTGTATTATTACACCATCTGAAAGTGAGGCTAATAAGGATCAAATTCTGGGAAGTAGTAACACATGCCAAACTAAAGGAAAGAGCTAATTATTAACAAAAAAACTTTTTTATTTGTCAAAGAAACAAATATCGTCTCATTTTATTTTTAGAATATAAATAATGCAGTTTTAGTTTTCATCAACATCAGCTAGTCTATTCTGTAAACAACTTTTTCGATATCGAGCTTCACCTGAGTGACAAAACTCACAAAATGAGCTTTATTGCAGACAACATAAAGTTCTTAATTTGAAACTCACCTCGGGTTCCACTAGAGAGAATAGCACTACAGGCCCGAGAATCTACAACTGCATCATTGAATTAAAATATATATATATATATAAGTTACGGTTTTGGATAGGTAGCTTTAGTCAGAAATTTTAAAACTCATTTGTTAAAAATGAGAGCTTTCCTTTAGTTTGCCATAATATGTTATTGCTTCGCAGACTTTGATTCTTGTTAGCTACGCTTTCGGATGATGTAATAAGTATTAATACAGGGTGTGTGGTTTTTTCAAAATCTACCGGTTCCATTCTAGGGTAGGAACAACGATTTTTCAAAATCCAATGAAGCAGTTTTAGTTTTTATCAAAATCGGGCTGAGACTCCTTTCAGTGTTTTTCGATATTCCTCATAGTTTCGGATTTGGCCCTGAAGGCACACTTAAAACAATTTTACCTGTGTGTATGGAGCAGTCGATATTTTTACGTGATTTCAGTGTGATTGAGTACAATGATTCCGACGACTCACATAAGAGGTATTGCGGTTACTCTGTTACACGTTGTACCTGTATGGCGATAATATCTTTTAACTAGCTTTCGCCCGCGACTTCGTACGCGTATGTCCCGTTTTTTCCCCGTTCCCGTAGCAATTTAGGAAAATCCTCTCTTAGTGCTCCCCTACACTCTCTAAGGAAACTACATGGCAAATTTAAGCTTTCTACGACCAGTAGTTTCGGCTGTGCGTTGTCTGTCAGTCACTCAATCAGTCAGTAACGGAAGAATTTTATTGATATTGATGATTGACTAGCTGTTGCCCGCGACTTCGTACGCGCATATACCGATTTTCCTGTTCCCGTAGGAATTTCGGGAAATCCTCTCTTAGTGCTCCCCTACGAAGTTTAGGGAAGCTACATGCCAAATTTCAGCTCTCTACGACCAGGTGGCCTACTTAAAACAATCGTGTATAAGGTTTTGGAAGGAGACAGAGTTATACAAGACGCATAACACTATCCCTTTTCCTCAGCTTAATCACGATCGCATTGGCACGTCATAGTAGGGCCCCAGTAGTCTCGGCTCTGCGTTGATTGATCAGTCAGTCAGTTTCTGCTTTTATACTAGTAACAGAATAAATACCTCTTAAGGGGTCATTGTACTCATCATTATGAACAAGTTTTACAATGGGACCAAACCCGAAATCGCGAAAAAAAACAGCTGTTCAGTTCATTTTGTCGAGTTATGCGCACAGAAATGTATGGGGGAGTCGATTTTTTTCACGATTTCAGTGTTGGTCCCATAGTGAAAGTTATTCATAATGATGAGTACAATTATCCCTTAAGAGGTATTGCGTATATTCTGTTACAGGTTTTATATATGTATTGATTGGTTTGCAATCTTGGGAAAGCAGATCATCGGAAACTTTTTACTCTAGCTAGCCCTGTCGCCTGAGTGGTCACTTGCTGCCGTACACAGCGGTGCCGTACGCTCAGGGTAGGTTTGCACTGATGCAGCTTTGCAGTCTCACCAGGCGTTTGCTGGACTGCAGGCAGTCCCCACAGTCCGAGGTAGATTAATAAGAGGTTCCCTACCCTTATGTGCTTACGGTGACGATGATTTTATTCAGGTTAGAATCTCACAGTCTGATCTTATCCTTAATCTCCGGAAACCTTTTGAAGATGTGCTGGAGTGTTTGCTGCGCTTCTTCTTCCCAGCAAAAACACTCGGAAGTTTTGATGGTGTTCAAAAAGTGCTGACTCTCAGCCTTACTTCAATAAATAACTTTTTTATTTTGATCATTTTGAGAGCAAAAAAAATAATCTCGCTCTTGAAAAAGTGACTAAGCTTACGCCTTTGATTGTGTTAACATTGCACAATCCATAGATATGAAGGCCATGTGAGCATATTTTTAAACAAATCCTGGTAAAGATAACCCTCAAGGCTAACATTATAAAGTACCTAAGCAACTTGACTAACGTATGTCTATGGTACATATAATTGGATACTGACTATCATAAAACAAGTTATGTAGGTACTACTAACTCTAATACAAAAGTTACAACTCGCTACCATGAATGAACCATTTGACATTAAAATAACGTGTTCTCGTGAATGGGACGCACCCACAGCACTTACTAAATGTCATGCGCGTGAGCAAGTTACCCATGCGTGCTGTGGGATGTCACATAATCTCCTGTCACGCATGATGCATTATAATGGAACTGGTGCACTTTTATGACCAATGCAACTAGAACATGATAAGGAGGGAAAGGACAAAAGATGGAGAAAGATGGCAGGATGAAAAGATGGACAAAGGAACATCAGTAGTATGCAGTCAAAGCACTGTTTGATATGTTATTGTTGGTCTTCCGTCCGTGTTTGACCACTATCTCACCTGATGGTAAGCGTAGATGTGGTCGAAGATGGAGCATGCTTGCCTAGAAGTAACCTATTCACTCTTGACTTAAAGACTCCCAGGTTGTAGCTATCAGGAAACACAGACTCTGGCAGAGAATTCCACTCCTTAGCTGCGTGCACAATGAATGTACGTCTCTAAAATGTTTTGTGCGTGTGGGTGGGTGGGCCATTGCCCACTATAGCATTCTATAGTAAGCATAGCATAATGAGCCCCTACTGCTAATACTCCTGCTAGAGCTGAAGACCGGCCTCCTCTCAGTGAGCTAAAAATGAAAAAATGCTTGGCTGAATGCTGGTCCGGCTCCACAGCCACTAGGGCGCACAAAATAATCTGTTAGCATTTGGAAACACTGTTGGACCGGCAGAAGATTGTAAAAAAAACAATATTTGCATTGTATAGACTCAATTTATTTAGCAATGTATAATTTCATCCATTTTAACGGCACATGTGTGAGTACTGTGTACCTTAAACTTAAGCTATAGCTATCAGTTTTAGGTTTGTATTTGACTTGAATGTACCCTGGCGGTTGGGAGTGTCACTCAAATTTCTAGCTGATAGTGGCGTATGCGTTGGATCATTTTGGCTCCCTTCAAAATGGTTGAGCCGAATGGTGCTAGCGCATGCGTCATGTTCGTGAACGGGCGCTGTCAGTTGGGACTGGTCATTTCTCAGTTGCTGTTGTTGATGGTTTATTTTAAATAGTACCCGGACGCTTTTATCCTGCTCATCTTTTACATCGTTCTCACATGTTTGTAAAATTTCAACATGATGTAAACAAAAATTTGTAACAATTTATTATTTTTTAAAAGAGTGTCCATGGAGTTTCTTGCACGTTCTTCTCCATAGAGATCTACGCTTTGGAACGTGCAAATAGCTTCATCTTTTTGGACTGACCGACCTTGACAATTCAAAAGTGCCTGTAAATGGTTTACTTGAAATATACGATTTGATTTGATTTGATTTGAGAGTACCTAAGCTGTAAACCATCACGCGGGTCCATTACGGATCGGCAGATGTCATTTGTCTTTCAATTCTTGGTTCTAGGATATGCAACTTTCCTGACGGTGTTTGTCTTTAGCTTTGTTACAATTTATTGATTCAAAAGAGAGTCTGTCGAGTTTCTTGCACGTTCTTCTCCATAGAGATCTACGCTTTGGAACGTGCAAAAAGCTAGGTGCTTTGACTGACCTACACTGATAATTTAAAAGTGCCTTTAAATGGTTTAGTTGAAATATGTAAATAAATGCTTTGTCTTTGGTCCACGATCCACCAACCCGTGAGCCAGAGTGGATACCACTGCTCCAAAGGTTAAAGCTTAGGTACTTGAATACTAAATAGTTGTTCTACTAGATCACCAAGATCCAGAACAACTATTAAAAAACCTTTAACAGAATTAACGCAATTCATCTGAAGGGGTCACTGTACTCATCATTATGAACAACTTTCACTGAGGACACCAACACTAAAATCCCGAAAACAAAAAATGACTGCCCAAACATTTATATGCGCATAACTCGACAAAATGTACCTACTAAAAACAGCTGTTTTTTTTTTCGTGATTGCGGTATTGGTCCCATAGTAAAAGTTGTTCATAATGACGAGTACAGTGACTCCTTAAGTTATATTGCGTTTATTCTGTTACTAGCTGACCCGCGCAACTTCGTCTGCGTCACAATTTTCATTACTGCTCCGCTCCTATTGGTCTTAGCGTGATGATATATGTAGCCTATAGCCTTCCTCAATAAATGGGCTATCCAACACTAAGAGAATTTTTCAAATCGGACCAGTAGTACCTGAGATTAGCGCGTTCAAGCAAACAAACAAACAAACTCTTCAGCTTTATATTATATTAGTACTAGCTGACCCGCGCAACTTCGTCTCCGTCACAATTTTCATTACTACTCCGCTCCTATTAGCTATAGCGTGATGATATATAGCCTATAGCCTTCCTCGATAAATGGGCTTACTAACACTGAAAGAATTTTTCAAATCGGACCAGTAGTTCCTGAGATTAGCGCGTTCAAGCAAACAAACAAACAAACTTTTCAGCTTTATATATTAGTATAGATAGAAGTATAGATTCGTTATTGATCAAACAAATATCTGCCGTATCGAATTGCACACTTTCTTCTCCAATTCTTTCTCGTTACTTAACTCAAAACTTTAGTAAGACTTTACTTATAATTCCGTTACAAATAACAACCATAATTTCCAAATTGGACCAAAGAAACTATTAAACTCGACTCAGATACATATCTTCATTAAAAATCGTCTGTCAAAAAACAAAGTACAAATTGCCTCTTGGTTTCCGAAGCAAAATCGTATAGTCACGAATTTGTGAAGGAGACGGTTATATGCGGATTTGTTTAGGAGGGAAAGAGAGGGTAGATTTAAGCCTTTCATCGCGCCGAAGTTCCCACGACACGAAGTGTACGTACTTATGTACTTATGCTTATTAAATACATGTCAGAAGCAGTAATGTTACCTTGAGATTATTCTGGCATTGTTAGTAGATTAAACAGCGGATCTCTTTGTGATGAGGTTAATTTTTTGTTGATGAGGAGTGTCCTTTTTGCTCGTAAACCATCATTTTCTTCGAGTTTGTAGAAGACGACGATTCTACTCTTTGAGTGCTTTAATGAAGAGCTTGCAGTAGCTTTACTATGTCGCATATCTCCACTCATGCTCCGTAAGTCCCTTTCGGGACAAAATCGCGTGCGCAATCGCGCGAGCGTCGGCTTGTTCTGTAGTGCTATTCTGTAACAACATTTTCGTATCTCGACAGTGGAACCCGAAGTGAGTTTTAAATTAAGACCTTTATGTTGTTTACAATACAGCTCACTTTGTGAGTTTTATCACTCAGGTGAAGCTCGATATCGAAATATTTATTTACAGAATAGACTAGCTGAAAGGGACTTACGAATTCTGACGGTTAAGGCGATTATATCCCGAAGGGGATACGGATCCTGAGTGGTTAAACCAGCATAATTCTGGTGGTTGCGGAATTTGTTCGGAAGAGTCCAGCGGCCCTGGAACGCAAAGGGCATTAGGAACACGGACAGGTTTTAGTCAGTAAGAGTCTGACACTCCTTTCTGCTCCAGCACGGAGTCATTTGATGATTTCCCATCCTCAAAAAAAAAAAACATGATTCCGGTGTGAAAAAGAGAAACGGAGCTTTTACAGGGAAAATACCAGCACTATACTTTTGCAAGATGGAATCATTATGTTACTGATACTTTGCAGTACCTATGGTTTCCAGGCTCAGCATACATTTATCTTCTACCCCAAAATTGCAGAAACTTTCATTTAGTAAACACAACAAGCTTTCTTCCTTGTTCAAAATATTGTGTCAATAGCCCTAGAACCTTTCGATTTTGAAGGCTCATTTCTCAAATCAATTAGTTCCATTATGTCCTACTGCAAAGAAGAAGAATTTTGAAGATCACCAATGTCATTATACTAAAAATTACTTTATTTCGGGTGGCATACACCCATAGAAACCTTAACCTAGTACTTACGTTGATTTCCGATGACTCGCCACACAAGACATGACCCACTGATTTTGATAGGGACAGTCAAAACGCACAGAAATTGCGTTCAGAATTCCGTTGATGCTACCCCGCATACGGGCCAGCAAGGAACCTGCTTTTTTGCGCATGATCGCCTGAAAAGAGTGCACAGGCTCCTTCTGGGTAAGCTCGCTCCATCGTAGACTTTGTCTCTGTCATCTCTGACCTAGACTAGAGTCAAGAGCAAACCCATCACAAATAAAAAAAACAAAATCATCATCAGTGCGCGCTTCAGCGATGCACCGCTACGGTAGACCCAACAAAATCCTGAACGCATTATTGTACTGAGTGCGTTAAGCTCTGAAGGCTCGCTGCATATGTCTCACCCACAGGCCCTTGAGTAGAAGGACCACTAGACATCTATAACTCAAAAAAAAAACAGAGCTAATAGGCTCACCATCTTAAACATAAAACCTCATCTAAAAGTACCATTGTTCTAACCAGAATAAATACAAAACTTCTGTTAACACCACTACTAACACACCGTGAAGATTTTATAACTTCACAAGCTCAAGCAATCAAATCTCGGGTCTTCCACAAAGAATTGATTCATAAATGTGGGTCGATTGGCTGACGTAAATCATTAGTTCTGAGTGCTCGGTTTGAGGTTTACGCGGTTGGGTCAGAGGTGAAAGAGGTACTGTGTTTCTGGGTTTCTTTTGTTACTATGATTATGAAGCCCCCTGGATGCTATTATGCTGGGAAGGAAATAAACACGAAGGGAGAACGTGATAAAAAACCGTCAAGTTAATCCGAAATTAAATATTGACAGGATGAAACCAGCTATTTCATCATCATCATCATCATATCAGCCGAAACACGTCCACTGCTGGACATAGGCTTCCCCCAAAAGGGGAGGGTTTGCCATAATCACCACGCTTGACAGGCGGGTTAGCGATCACAGTGTATGGTGTTGAGTTTTTTAGAGAACGCTGCTGCACATTCTTTGGCGAGTCCCTTAGTCGCCTCTTACGACACCCACGGGAAGTGACCCATCACTTCCCGTGGGTGTCGTAAGAGGCATTATCATATGGTATTATTATAACCAGCTATTTATCTGTAGGATATTGTTTCCCATAACCAGGTCAAGGAGCTCAATTTCTACATGTGACTTGTGGTAGGTTCTTAAATTGGGAATTTAGAGTTCAGACTGTGTCAAGCCCTGCTCTGATGCCAAGAATTTTCAGGCTAAACAACTTCAAATTCTCAATTCATATGTTTTGTCAGTGCTTGGCAAGCTGGTTTCTTACAATTTAATATGAGACTTAAATTCGATAGAGTATAAAAGATTCAGTACAAAAAAAAAACGCTCGTACCTACGACCCCTAGAAAGAAATCGAGATGTGAATACCATAAAATTTCCTGCACAACAATTTGAAGAACCTTTTATAATATAATATTAATAATAATAAATCTCTTTATTTTCAGGCTACTGTGGCCCATCGATATATACCTTACAAAATAACATTTATATAATAATAATAATACAGATTGTGTTAGTAGATAGAAACTTAAAACCTATGTTAGTAAAACACTTCACTTCACTAAGCACTGCGTCATTGTGCGGGCTTGTTAGTTAACAACTTAAACAAATAAATTAGAAACTTGTTTTTTTTTAAGTTTTCATGCATTTTTAGGGTTCCGAAAAAAAGGAACCCTTATAGGATCACTCGGGTGTCTGTCTGTCCGTCTGTCACAGCCAGTTTTCTCCGGATCCACTGGACCGATTCTGTTGAAATTTGGTACACATATGGACTTCTATGACCCAAACACGGACGCGTTACGTAAATTATTAAATTGATAGTATGGGGGTCACTTTTGGGGCTCAAACAAGAAAATTAAAAAAAAAAGTTTTTTGAACAATATCGTGTGACATATCAAATGAAAGGGCTTACTGTGCGGGTTTAAATTATATTTTTTTCATAATTTTAAAATAAATGGTTTTGAAGTTATTCAAGAAATTAGACGAAAAATGACCATTCCCCCCCTTATCTCCGAAACTACTGAGCCTAAAATTATGAAAAAAATGGAGATAATAGATCTTTACTTAAAGATTACAGGAAAACCTATTAGAAAGCTGTAGTGTTAAAATAACATATTAAAAAAAAATAATTCGTTCGGAACCTTTGCACGCGAGTCCGACTCGCACTTGGCCAGTTTTTTTAACTACAGTCGCTATCGAGTATAGTATAGATTGTAAAACTCATGGTAGACGTACGGACGGAAAACCACGTCCTGCGGCCAAAAATCATCCTTCATGAAGAGGTCTTGAAGTTAACGTTGCGGCGCGATTTCAACAGCTGCCTTTATCCCCCCTCCCTCTTTAATCCAGAAACAATTTAAATAGGAAATCAAACACCACAGCTACGTTCGTCAAAAGCTCAACACTCTCTCTTCCGAAAGGATTCCATAATTCTTTCCCATAAAAGACAAACAAAGCATCACGACGTGTTCATTAATAACTGCGCAAGCGCATTGTGTAATGAGAATTAATTATGGCGGCTGTGACGTAGCGTTTGTTTGTTTGTTTGTATGTGCCGACAGATTATAATGTTGAATTCGTTTCAGGGTTCTGTACCAATATGTTAAAATATAACCCTATGACGTAGTGTGACTTCGTCAGTTTGTCACAGATGGATATTTTAAGAACCACACAATGCTGTGCAATAGCATTGTGTGGTTCTTAAAATATCCATCTAGCGACATGAAATTTGAAATGATATATAATGATATTTGTTTTGAAAAAAGGTTAAAAACAACACTAAATAAGGCGTGAGAATATTTGTAAGACAATGCATAACTAAATGTAAAAAATAACGCTTGTTATGTTGACTTACATAAGTATACGATTTTAAATATTCTTTTTTGTTGCAATAGGAGCGCTGCAGAGGGTTGAAATTTTAGTAAAGCCTGAATTAAAAAAAAGGTACGACCCGAGTATCATTCCTCGGAACAGAATCAAAGCCCTATTTTTTAAAACTGACTGGTAACAGGTGACAAACGTCTATCTGACAATTTTACAATTTTGTACGTTTATTTCATACTAGTGGACGTCACGCGGTCTTACCCTCGTAGTTCCCGTTCCCGTGGAAGTACGGGGATAATGTATAGTCTATGTTACTCCTTGATGATGTAGCTATCCAATGCTAAAAGAATTTTTCAAATCGGTCCAGTAGTTTCGGAGCCTATTTAATTCAAACAAACAAATCTTTCTTCTTTATAATATTAGTGTAGACATTCTCTGCTTTATTAAACAGCACCTGTCGCGACATAGTGTTACTTACGTCAGTTTTTTGACAAATTTGTCGCATTGTCAGTTATATTAAACAGGGCCCTGTTCGGAACCCTCGGTGGGCGAGTCCGACTCGCTCTGTCAGATTTTTTGAGTTTGAAGGGCTTTTGAGCTGTCAAGCTTTGCCGTGGTTATAATTATTTTTGAGAGTTGAAATAATCTTCACTCGGATGGAGGCTGCAATTAAAATCCTTTTCAGAGACATCCAAAGAAGTTGATGTTTGTTTGTTGATGATATCCAGAATGATGTACAATTTGTCCGAATTGATGTTTGATTTTCTCTGAACAGCTACAATTCTTCATGGCAATAGAGTTAAAAACTCATATCTATGCTTGCTGACTTCTAGATTTGAATTTGCCTCCTTAAATCCTGTTTTCCAATAAGTAGCTTCTTTTCATTTAGGCAGTAAGGTCTAACGACCCCACACACCCTTTTTTTTAAGGATGGGAAATCATCAAATGACTTCTCCCGCTCTGGGTGAAGCAGAAGGGAGTGTCAGACTCTTACTGACTAAAACCCATCCGTGTTCCTCCTAATGCCCTTTGCGTTCCAGGGCTGCGGTGACTCTTTCGAATAAATCCCGCAACCCTGGCAGGCATTGGCCCTAGCGGGCCCCGTCTTACCCCACACACCTTAGTGTCAGAGTTTCTAAGCCGCCGCAAGGGCCTCTGACATGGTTTATTGGACGACCGCCATTTGGCGGCCGGAACTACCGGCTTACACGTGCCTTCCGAAGCACGGAATCATCTTTTTTATTAGACAGTCAGGTGATTCAAGCCTGCAATGTCCTGGCCAAATTAGAAAACAAATTTACAAAGTATGCTCTCCCGTGAGAATCGAACCCACGACCACCGGGTCACAAGGCAAACGCCTAAGCCACTCGACCACGGATACAGTTTTATGTAGCTGATGCAAAATACAAAAAGATTATGTTTAAACCAGCCTTAATTTTTCTTTAATATCTGTTTTACTATTACGATTAGTTAGTGTTTCATGAACACTGTATTTTATTTAGAATCAAATCATCATCATTATTATATCAGCCGAAAGACGTCCACTGCTGGACATGGCCTAGAATTAAATCGATACTTCTATATAAATTTGTTTGTTTGATTGAACGCGTTAATCTCAGGAACTACTGGTCCGATTTGAAAAATTATTTCAGTGTTATGTATCATCACGCTAAGACCAATAAGATTGGAGCAGACGAAGTTACGCGGGTCAACTAGTCTATACTTAATACATAAAACTGAAGAGTTTGTTTGCTTGCTTGAACGCGCTAATCTCAGGAACTACTGGTCCGATCTGAAAAAGAAAAAAACAAAACTAAAACTTGATAAACTTGTTTTCTTTCTTTTCTTTTCTTTCAAAAAATATTTCAGTGTTAGCCCATTTATGGAGGAAGGCTATAGGCTATATATCATCACGCTACGATCAATAGGAGCGGAGCAGACGAAGATGCGCGGGTCAACTAGTCTATACTTCTACACTAATATTATAATGAGGAAAGATTTGTTTGTTTGTTTGTTTGTTTGTTTGAAATGAATAGGCTCCGAAACTACTGGACCGATTTCAAAAATTCTTTCAGCAATAGATAGCTACATTATCAGGGAGTAACATAGGCTATATTTTATCCCCGTGCTCCCACGGGAACGGGAACTACGCGGGTGAAACCGCGTGACGTCCACTAGTAATATATAAAGCTGAAGAGTTTGTTTGCTTGCTTGAACTCGCTAATCTCAGGAACTACTGGTCCGATTAGAAAAATTCTTTCAGTGTTAGATAACCCATTTATCGAGAAAGGCTATATATATATCATCACGCTCAGACCAATAGGAGCGGAGCAGACGAAGATGCGCGGGTCAACTAGTACTCACATAATTTAACTACTCACAGTCACACCAACAGTCAACTTGACCGCACCATGATTTACTTCAAGATTCAAATAAAAACTAATAATAACTTACTTTTACTACAAGACAGTCTTCCTTTATTCAATGAACAGTCGTCCGTTCATGTAGTTCTTTATGGCTTCTAAGCTCATCTATCTTCACGGTTAGTTAGGATGGCGGTAACAGAAGCCTACGGTCGTTTGTTATGCTTCAAACAGTGACCTTATTCATAAAAAGTGTGGTTATTTAAGGAGTCTGTTACGGTTCTGAAAAAAATACATAAATTATTGTTTTTAATTGGGAGTGGCTGTACAACGTTTCACATAATAAACGTTCTTAAGGGGTCATTGTACTCATCATTATGAACAACTTTTACTATGGGACCGTGCTTACTCATCTACTGTGTAACCGCTAAGCTATGCTAAGCATAGTATGTAATTTTAAGAATTACGTAAAATTAAAAAGTTTTTTTTACTACTATACAACCTGTAACAGAATAAAGGCAATACCTGTTAAGGGGTCATTGTACTCATCATTGTGAACAACATTTACTATGGGACTAACCCCGAAATCGCGAAAAACAATAAGCTGCTAGTCTATTCTGTAAGAAACTATTTCGATATCGAGCTTCACCTGAGTGATAAAACTCACAAAGTGAGCTTTATTGCACACAACATAAAGGTCTTCATTTGAAACTCACTTCGAATTCTACTGTCGAGATACGAAAATGTTGTTAGAGAATAGCACTACTGTTCAGAACATTTTGTCGAGTTATGCGCACACAAATGTATGGGGGAGTCGATTTTTGAAGTGAAAACTTCTTTAGCGGCGTTGAGCACTTTTTCTGTAATGGGTATAAAATCTTAAACTCGCGTCAGGACACGTGACCTGATCGAAAAAGCGTAAGACGGACTCGCGTCAGGGTCACGTGATGCTGATCGAAAAAGCGTAAGACGGACTCGCGTCAGGGTCACGTGATGCTGATCGAAAAAGCGTAAGATCGAGGGGAAGGGAGAGGAACTAGTATCTCCCACTCTTTCTACCGTGCCTGAGTGTGCTGCTCCGCTTAGGCGGCACAGGGCGCTTGCGCGAATGTCCGTCTGTGTTTATGTACAGCGTGCCACGCGTATCCAAGGATACGAAATTACGGAATTACGAAATTATGGATGAAAGTTGATTTTTCTAAGAGATAAAAATTAATGTAATATATAAATAAATAATGATATAATATGTCAATTGTCATATTTGTGTACGATAGCGCAATAAATAAACATTGTATTCTACCTCATAAATGATAGTATTTTTGTACTTATAATTAAACACAACGTTAATACTAAAGTTTTCACTTCTGCCGGCACTCCCGGAGTGCTACCGGTGTTTTTTTTATGCGATTTCGGTGTTGGTCCCATAGTGAAAGTTGTTCATAATGATGAGTTTAAAGTTTAAGAGGTATTGCGTTTATTCTGTTACAGGTTGTATAGTAGTGGCTGTGTTGAGTTTTAGTACATATTTTCTAGTCCGTTTCAGGATAGCTATAGGTACTTTACGTTAGAAAAAATCAAAGAATGAAGACGCCCAGGAAGATCTCAGGACACATTTTCATTCAAGACAAAGAAGCGAACACAATTTTAAAATTCACGCTGTTTTAAAATTTGGTCTTAAAAAACCAAACAATTCAAAGAATTTCCATCCCAAACAAGTTCATCATCATCAAGGACAAATGATAATGATAATGGTGATAACATCACACGCATCATCAAATCTGAGTCACAACTGTGATCGTCATCAAATGAATTGTCTCCACACAATCAATTTTGTAACGCTCCTAATTTCTCCTTTTATGGGAAACAATGATCACCATTTTTGAGTTATCATTCATAGGATTCTGAAGTGTAGTGCCTGGGAAATAAAGGTTAGTGTTGTGTAAGTTAATTTTGGTGTAATTCGATGGATGCATTGTTTTAGAAGAATTCAGAGAGGGAGTAGACTATGAAGGCTTTATATTATGCCTATGACGATGGAACTTTAGTGAGGACCAAAATGTGTCTTTTTTGTCGTTCGTCTCGTTCGGGTAAGGTTACTTTTTTACTTACCTTATTAATTACCGTATATAGTAGAATAGACGTTTCCTATATTTATCTACAAGAGTCTTCCTCGATTTCTGAATTAAAAATTTAAAATCTAGTACCTATCTGTTTGTCAAACTCTTCTTTGGTTTGAAAAGCTCCCATTAAAGTAGGGGTTGACATTTTATTAACTCAAAATACTCAATTCAAACATCGGCTCTCTCTTAATTGTGGCATTGTGGTTTATCCAAATCTTAATAAAATATTAATTTACGAGTGCATAAACATTATAGATTAGCAAAATTCAAAGCGTTGTAAAATGTAATTATAAAAACTAATTATGTACATTATTAATTTAATATAAGTATTAAATTAATAATGTACATAATTAGTATTTTTTGATTTTGCTGCTCAAAATTTACTAACGTAGGCAAGAATCTTGGCTTAATGTCTAGCCCTGAAGTCACTTGCCCCTTCTGTTACAATCTAAATCTTTGTACCATTGTGTGTGTTCCATCATTTTAATGCCAGGGATCCTATCATCCTTGCGGTCATTACACAGATTGGCCGCGTTCAAGTAATTTCTTTCACAATCCTCTAGGAATGTAGGGAATGGCTTAATGGGTCACTTTCTGTTGTGGGAGGGACATGACCTGAGGGCATGACGACTTGTGTCGGGACTTTGATCTTTGTACTGTATTTTTTTTTCTATAAAACTTTGCCCAATGTTTAGAATTTCCATGTAAGTGAGAAAAAGTTTATATTTGACAAAAAACAGTCGAAGATAATAAAATCACTCGTTACAATTAGGCTACTATGCTTTAGATGCTGTAAACTAAAAAAAAAATTTTAAAAGCGTTTAGGCCCATTACAGGGTAAAATACAAGTTCTTAAGCTTTATCTTAAAGTGTTTATTGTAACTTCAGCTTCCTTTTAACTGGATCTGGTAAAATATACTCCAATTGGATTCCAAACGTGTGCAGGCCATGAAACCTCTTAATTTTAAATGCCCTTCAATCTGGATATTCTTTTCCCATTGGGATCGGCATTCAAACCGGGAGCCACCAGGGGTGGATTATCCTTAAGGCAAAGTAAGCACGTGCCTAGGGGCCCAGATTACAAAGGGACGCACGGTGAAAATTAACACGAAAAAAAGTACCTAATCCTTATTAATATTATAAATGCGAAATTAATTCTGTCGGTCTGTCTGACTGTCTGTCGCGCTTAAATCGATTTAAATGAAATTTAGTACACAGATAGCCTAGAGCCTGAGAAAGGACATAGGCTACTTTCATCCCGGGAATATGTTCCCTGGGGATCACGCGGGCGAAGCCGCTGGCAGAAGCTAGTACTTACATAAATTAAAAAATCATAATTTGTATAGATTCCGAAGTTTGTCCATATCCACTTACTATTACTCCTACATGGCCCGATTCCAAAAATCAATCATCTGCCAACTGTTTTACGAAATCACTCTCTGGCGTATGACTGTCTCGTGGGTCTTGTGGTCACAAACCACGGCTGCTAAGCGTGAGGTCCTTGATTCGATTCCCGGGTTGGGCAGTTTCATTCTGTTTTTAAATTAGTAATTATTCGTGTTCGCTTCGCGCTGTAATTTTCTTACGTAAAAATTGTCAAGCCGCATTTTTTTTCAATAACTCCCCATAAAGCATTCTCCACATAAAGACAAAGTCGTCATCCCCAGGGAAAGTTAGGATCCACGCCTGCTCGTGCCTTGCCTTAGGAACGCCGATGAGGATTGCCTAGGGTGCTCTTTAGCCGCTGATTATTATCAATATTTTACATGGAGCTGGTATCTGACCTCCACAAACCAGTACCTAACTGGATAACGCGAAACCCCGTGCCAAGACTGGTATCAGATTCCTGGCTTCTGTCTACCTGTGACGACTGACAAAGATCTACAAATGACAGCCGGAACCAACGGCTTAACGTGCTTTCCGAGGCACGGAGTAGTATCGGTAGTATTTTAAAATGGTCATCCATCCACGGTTCGACCTCGGCAAGGGTTGCTTAACCTTGTAGATTGACCTCTATGGCTGTCAATATTTAGAAATGTATAGAAAAATTGCTCAAGTTTTGGAGATAAGAGCATGGCAAAAGGACCTTTTGCTCGTCGCTTTTGAGAACACAGTTACCTTTACTTCCCAAGCTCCTGGCATTGAAACAATGTGTGTATAATACTCGTATGAAACGAGTTAGTCTCAGCAGGTTCCCACGGCGTCGGCGTGTCTTATGACGACGTGATTACGAGTGTCTGCCATCGCAGGCGCGGCTACACGACACACGATCTACGAAGATAATCTGGTACCTACTTCTTGGTTAGTAGGCGCTTTAGTTGTTGTTTTTATTAGAGTTGGTTTGTGAACTTTGGAAGAATAGAATATCTCTGTAGTAACGTATCCAAGACTAACGAAAACTTAGTAAAAACTTACAAATATGTTAGTCCAGTAACTTTATACACTCTGACACTAGGGTGTGTAGGGTCATTAGACCTTACTGCCCACATCCTTACTAATATTATAAATGCGAAAGTAACTCTGTCTGTCTGTCGCGCTTTCACGCCAAAACTACTGAACAGATTTAAATAAAATTTGGTTCACAGATAGTCTAGAGCCTGAGAAAGGACATAGGCTAATTTTTATCGCGGGAGTATGTTCCCTAGGGACCACACGGGCGAAGCCGCTGGTATAAGCTACTTTATACATCAGTGTTTGCGACAAAACCGGTATTTCTGATTTATTTGTAGACTTGTTTATGATGTTAGTTCAATGAATAATCCAAGTTTGTGATCTCGAGCGCTGTAGGTACGCAATTTTGTCAAAAATCGAGAAAACCGCGAACAATTAAGATTTTTTCAGATTATAGCGATTATAACCCTAAATAACTAGTTTTTGATAGTACCATCTCAGGACGTTTTTAAAGTAGACTAAATTTTCTATAATATGAGACTAGAGTTGTCTCTGTAGACCCAACAGTTTTCGAGATAAAGCTTTTCAAAATTCATATTTTTTTCGAGTTTTGCAATATTTTAGACTAGCTGACTCGGCAAACGTTGTTCTGAAACATAAAAAAAGCCTACCACCTATTCTCAGACCAACCAAATATACACACAAAATTTCATGAAAATCGGTCGAGCCGATTTGGAGGAGTTCGGTAACAAACACCGCGACACGAGATTTTTATATATTAGACGACGCATGAACAACTCTAGCGGGTTGTAGTTCCAATTACCTCCGACGGAGTGTGCTAGTGTTGCTCGTGTGAAGTCACGAATGCCATAACACCTCTTGTGGATGATTTCTTGCGGCTGCAAGAAGGGTTGTGGGAACGCGTGCACCCGCAGGAAGGCAGGGTTGTAATGCTCCTCAGTCTGCAGGCACTGCAGCGGGGCCTCCTGTGACAACATATCTGATGTAATTTTCTACAATATGAGACTAGAATTGTCTCTGTACGCCCAATAGTTTCCGACATAGGGCCTTTCAAAGTTTATCATTTTATCGGACTTCGCAATACTTATTAGCTTTTATTTTTAGTTTTGACAGTGCGATTTTTACAGAACAGCATTACCTAGGTCCCAAGGTACAGACGATCACCAGAGGCTGTAGATATCGGTCATTAAGGCTGGCTGGTATATGATCACCAGGCCTGGCAGTGTATGTAAATAGGTTTTGAAAAATTGAGCCATTACCTGAGGTTTTCAGCTTTTTGACGTAAGTCGGTATGAACAGTTAACTTAAGGTAGGGACCAACAACACTTTTGGGTCGCAACGTTATGGTTAATTTTGGTTCGTCTTCATATCGTGTGGGCAGTAAGGTCTAACGACCCCACACACCCTAGTGTCAGAGTTTCTAAACCGCTTCAAAGGTGGTCATGGTTGACCATCAACCAAAATTAACCTTTTAGTTCTGTCATGAACTGCATATTTACTTACAAACAAAAATACCCACTGCCATAAATAATAATTATTTTCGCGTCCATTTTGATTACGGCATCCATTTTGTTCCGTCTGTCATTCCGCTCATCGCAGTCTGTAACGAGAGTCATTTGTCATCGCTAATCGTCGTGTGATGGCGGGATTATTATTATAATTACCTGTAATTGTGGCTCTCTAATTTAATTATTTTGTGTGTACTTTGAGAAATGACATGTCTGGATGATGAGATATGTGTTGAAAATAATATTTATTTTTATTAAAATTTAAAATGTTTAGCGTCTCTTACTGAAGAGTTGGTACCGTAAAACGGGGCTACTTTGAACAGGTTTTGGAGGTTTTTGGCTTGTAACTTTTTTTTACGGCTCAAATTTCACTTTTTTACGCCAACAGAACAATGTGTCCTTTGGTTATCAGATCTATGGCAAATTTAAAACCTACCACCCCCCTAACTCCCTACTGTTTTTAATGTATTAAATGTCAAAGTAACCCCAGAATTGGGGTTTCTTTGACAGGGCATCGAAATGCAACTGACGTCAAAGATAGTAAAAGCATGGGTTACTTTGACATCATTTTGACCAAAAAAAACTAATATTTTATTGAAAACTACATGGATTTAAATGAAAACAATTTTTTTTTACAATTAAGTTACCTACCTACCTAATTTTTTACAGAAAAAATCTAAAGTATTTTATTTATCTTGATTATGAGTAAAACGTATTTTTTATTTTCATAAGGTTGACAATGTCAACCTTATGAAAATAAAAAATACATTAGCCACATAGGTACTTATAAAAATATGTCAACTTGACATATTTTTATAAGTACCTATGTGGCCGATCGCTATAGATATTTAGATGATTTTGATATGATGATCTGTCTTTCTTAAATCACGTCAGAAGAAATAAAAAGGCTTTATTTTTATTCAAAAAATTAAATATGCCTACGTGACTGCCAAGAAAAACGGTCGCTATTAATTTTTCAACAGTTACCTACTGTTTTGTTTTTGCTTTTCTTTTTAGTAGTGACATCTATGTTACTTTGTGGAAACTACCTAACAAAGCCACATAAATCCAACTGCCACTGAGTGAACAACCAGCGCACTTGTTACAGAGTTCGTTTTAGTAGTTAAGAAGAAACTTTCTAGATGGCGCTGTAATAAAAATACTTCGAACAGAGAAACTTGATAATGAAAATATTCAGCGTTTTCTACCGAATGCCCCAGAAGGAGGGTAATTTTTTTTGGGGAATATGTAGGTATGTGTCTTTGTCTGTTCTTTGGTTCGACTTGTAGCCTAAACGGGTTCTTAGATTTTAACAAATTGAAATTGATTCCAGATCTATTACTTCTTATTGTTTAAAAATTCGCCTACCTATACCTAACGCGTAATGAATTTATTCCGTTGAAATTCATTCATTATTCAGGTAGTTTATTACGCAAGTCGGCAGCAGGTCTCACTCACCTTATTTATATTCCAGTAAGTAACAAAATACTATATCTAATTATCTAGATAGGTACATTTAACTAAAATATCATTTATAAAATTACTTTATCTTTTTTATCTTACGATCTATTATATTTTATCATCATGGTTAAATAATCTTAAAATGAGATTTAACTATGTTATATTATAACGTAACACTTATAAGGTACCTACAAGCAAATGAATAGGTAGGGTGAACTTTTCAAGTGGGCGTGGATGGCAAATACGAAACTATAAAAATAGCGAAAATTAGGTATTACGAAACTAAGTATGAAGAATAGCCAATATTACTAAATGGAGTTTCTGGCTCTTTTTTTTGATAAAATTATTCTTTGAACGATAAAAGTCACTGAGGAGTTGGCATTCATTGAATCATCATTAGAATGCACTCAGCACTTCTGAACCAGTTAGTACAATGTAACACAGTCATGTTGAGTTTGCATCGTCATCGTTACGCCATTAAACAAAATATTTTGCCGACATCATTGTTTGAAGTCGATCAAACGATGATGTAGCCAAAATCGTGATGCATTTTGTGATTATTTGCATAACACAGTAGGCTAAAATAAATGCTCATTTTGTATTTTTAACGAAGGCATGATATATTTTCCAGCAAATGTTTATTCAACACAAAAATTGCCTTCTACCTCTTGTAGCACGCAATGAAGTGTATTTTGCACTAGAGCGGTAAAGTTTGTTGAAATATGTCGTTTGATACACGTGTGCATTTTCCATTGCAGTCTCTTGGCATAACGGCCTTGCTGCAATGACAAACTTTACCCAGTTGCATAAAATTATTTACCTAACTGACACTTCTTCTTGGTTGCACCAGTATCACTCCTCAGAAGCTGTAAACCAAACAAATAAAATACCCTCCTTCCGAATTAGTCGAGTAAAAACTAAACGATTTTGAAATGCTCTATACTTTTCTGACCTCAGCAACTCTTCTCAAACAATAGTTACATACCTACCTAATTATTTAAATACGCTATAATCCGCCTAATAGTCAGGTCCCCGACAGACGGCTATAAAAACTAAAATTTAATGCCACTTAGTCCCAAAAATATTTGCAAACCGCTTGACTGTAAAAGATTAATTTTAAATCCTTACGTATCAATAACTACCCTCGTTTTTATTACCTCGATAATCTTTGTTTACCGCCATTTTTGACAATAGACCATAGCTTAGCATTATAAAGAGATAATGAGGCGCCCATCATAGACAATTTTTTATTTTTTTAATACGTGACTAAGCATACAGGGGCGATTATTTTAGGGGATCTCTTTGACAATGACGTCGTTTTTTTAGGGGCCCGTAGTTGGTGAGTTGGTCTAGGAGTTAAATTTAATGTTTTGAACTGTTTAAAATCACAGCGAAAACAAAATTATCCAGAAGTCAGTCAGAAAGTGGAAACTCGAACCGTTCGAAAGAAGAACGATTAAGAAATCCCTTGGTAGGTAACTCATTTAGATCAAGATAAAATAGGTATACATACAATTTGTTTTTGTGTTTAGTTAGCAACATTATATGCTGGTCCATAACTCCGTAGTTAACTCTAATTAATTATCTCACCTGCTAAACTAATCCGAAGTTAAGCTGTCTCCAAGATACCTTCGGTCACTCTTGGAACAGCTCCAACAAATTAAATAACGATATTATGCATTCTAAACATTTAGTTGAATTTCCTTGACCTGGTGAGGTTCGCGGTTAGCCGATGGATGCGAGACGCACAGGACTGGTTGTTGTAGTGACACTTGGGGGAGGCCTATGTCCAGCAGTGGACATAGGCCTCGCGATTTTGTTTTTGCTGTTGATAAGCATACGTTTGACCACTATCTCACCTGATGGTAAGCAACGATGCGGTCGAAGATGGAGCATGTTTGCCTAGAAGTTACCTATGCACTCTTGACTTAAAGACTCCCAGGTTGTAGCTATCAGGAAACAGACTCTGGCAGGGAATTCCACTCCTTAGCTGTACGCACTATGTGTTCCCAAATCGTTTTGTGCGTGTGGGTGGGATGTCCACCATGTAGGTACCGGCGGCGCATTGCCGTTCGTCTTGTGGTCCGATGATGGAAAGGGCTTGGCGGAATTAAATTATGCAAATCCGTCGTACACTCCCCAAAATGCAACCGGTAGAAAACCGACAGGCTAGCAACTCGTCGTCGATGCTCAAGACTTTCGAGCTTCGACTCGACGAGCCTATCATTGCCGATGATCCTCTTGGTTCGTTTCTCAATTGACTCAAGGGCATCAAGCTGGTATCTGGCAGATCCGTCCGAAAGATGAGAACAGCCATACACGAAATTCTTTTTCTAAAAACGTCGCGGGCAAAAGCTAGTAAATGAATAACCGACATCTCAGTACTCACCAACTTACTAGCGTAGCCATAATAACCGACATCTCAGTACTCACCAACTTACTAGCTTAGCCATAATAACCGACATCTCAGTACTCACCAACTTACTAGCTTAGCCATAATAACCGACATCTCAGTACTCACCAACTTACTAGCTTAGCCATAATATCTTCCTTAAGAGGAAATGCGGGCGGATAGACCTTATATGTAAAAAGTCATAATTCCAGGTTTGGCTGTCGCCTGTTACCTATATAATGAATATTGGACCGATTTAAAAGATAATTCACAAACTGAATAACAAATATGTATACCGTGTCCCTATGTTTTTTTTTTCATTAATAGTAGCCAAATTTGTATACTAGGGCGCTGTTGACAGTGGTTTATCGGACAATTTTGAGTATTTATTGAGGGTTCTAGTGCTTATACGGTTAATATATCATCAAAAAGGAAAACATAGGGACACAGAATATATCCTTTTTATTCAGTTTATGAAATATCTTTTAAATTGGTCCAATATTGGAGGAGGAAACAGGCGAGAGCTGAACCTCGAATTATGACTTTTTACATACAGTCTCTCTGCCCGCGTTTCCTCTTAACATAGTCAAAAAATGTTTTTGTTTGTCTTCCCCTCCTCTGAAGCAGTGGTACATGGATGACTTATTTCGTGAATGGTCCTTTGAATTCGTAGCATGAATATTTTCCAATACGAAGTGCACTTAGTTTCAATAGGCTTCCTAGGGACCTTAACGTCGACTTGTTCTGCACCAGTGTGGCGACCTTAAGACGGCTATTGGCACAGACATTTTTCAGAGATAGTTAACTTATCTATGTACTACTTAAATTATACTAACTTCTATGTATTTTTTTTTATCGACTAAATTATATGTGGAGGCTTGTTATTAGCAATTTTTTAATATTAAATTTTGTATGTCATTGGTTTGTTAGTCTGTAAGCCTTCTTTAAAACAAAATAAATAAATAGATATGAATGTAGATCGGCTACGAAATTTTGTAGCATCATTATTCAATTATTAATTTCTTTGTTTTAACTTCAAAAAAAGGAGGACGTTTTCAATTCTGCTGTATTTTTTTTATATGTATTACGTGTTACCTCATAACTTCATCATTTATGAACTGATTTAAAAAATTCTTATTTCATGTAAAAGAGTATACTTTCCGATTGGTTCCATTTCAATTTCATCAAAATCGGTTTAGCGTTTTGGCTTTTAAATCAAAATAGCTGGAATTCGTTTACTTAGATGACGTATTTGGTTTGTCATCCAAGTAAACAAAAGTGCGTATTTTGCTTTCCTGCGACATGCCAGTGGTGTTGTTAGGTGTAAATAAAAACTTTTTTTATAAAAATAAAACCGACTTCCAAATAAAAAAACACTACAAATAAAAAATACCTTTAATTTCGGAAGTCGATGTAAAAATACGAAGAAACAACCAAAAACACCGATTTCCGAAATTAAAGGTATTTCATACTTTGTTGTGTTTTTTATATGGAAGTCAATTGTTTTTTTTTTTGGAAAAAAGTTTTTTTGTAAGTTATACCGACTGGGATAGATGACCTATTTATTTTTAGTTACTCTCATAATCGGGTAAATAAATTTAAATACATATTGTATATTCATAGACTGACGATCTTTGTCCAAAATCCCATAAGAAACAAAAGTGTCTTGGGATCTTTGAATCGGGAGAGTTTTGAGTGTGACAGTCTTTTGTTACACTCAAACATCTACCACAATTTTAACAAGATATTTTCATGAGAACCTTTAAGAGTTTTTTTTTAGAGCATCTCCACCATTCTCATCCAATTAAAAAGTAAAAAACCCGCCAAGTGCGATTCGGACTCGTGCATGAAGGGTTCCGTACCTATATTCCGTTATAGAGCGGCAAAAGAAATACACAATCTGTGCCAAATTCAATTGTCTACCTATTACGGTTCTTGAGATACAGCCCGCTGACAGACAGACGGACGGACGAACAGGAGAGGCTTAGCGATAGGGTTCCGTTGGGTACGGAATCCTCAAAACGTCAATAGACAATACATAATTCTACATTTGTTAATCCGTATTGTCTATAGTTGTTGTTTATGGTACATGAACATAGTTCACGGATGGGTGGTTATTTGTTTATTCAAGCATATCGGCTTATAGATAAAGGTGGGTGAACACGGCAATCTATTGAGATACTTTCACTTTACATCCGGTAGAATCGATAATCCTACTACAAAGCCGGAATTTTGCTTGCCAAGTTTATGCCAGAACCTTTGACAATGCTCCATTCTAATGAGGTACGTTTCAGCTCTTTTTTACAGTTTTTTTGTTTTAAATAATTCTCATTGAATGAGTATGCATTTGCAATACACACCAGACAAAAAAATTGTTACAAAAAAATATAACCGACTTCCAAACAAAATACTACACAGAATAAAATAACCTTAATTTCGGAAGTCGGTGTTTTTGGTTTTGTTTCTTTGTTTTTTAACACCGATTTCCGAAATTGAGGTTAGTTTATTCTTTGTAGTATTTTGTTTGGAAGTCTCTTATATTTTTTTGTAAAAAGTTTTTTATTATTCACTTTTAAGTGGTGATAATTGGACGACGTCTTCGTCAACGCAGAAATTGATAAAATAAAAACTACTGAACCGAACTGAATCAAATTTTTACGGGACCAAATGGCAAGTGTACTGCATCGAACTAAAAACGAATCACAGAAATCGGATCAGAAACCTCGGAGTAATCGGTGTACATACAAAAAAAAATACCCACCGAATTGAGAACCTCCTCCTTTTTTGGAAGTCGGTTAAAAATAAGAGGTGACAAGTTTCTGTGTCCAAATTGATGCTGTTTATTTATCAGTACATCACCAGCATGATCATCCGAAGCCCGACTTCGCCCTCTGTTGAGTATAAGCCTCTCATTTTTTGTCAATCCCCACGTTCTTGAGCCACCTCATCCAGGTTCTACCCGCCATGGCAACAATGTCGTGGCTTACCTATTTATAGTATCTATTTACTTAATGTTGTATTCTATATATATACTATTTATATACTATAAATATAAATACGAAATTGTAACAGTAACATCAGAAGCACTATGTAACCTTTACGTCATTGTACCTTAGGGGACCGGACTGCTTCTCCTTAACACAGGTTTCCATAACCTAGCTAGGAGGGCAGTGCTCATCCACACGTTTGTAGAAATAGTACTTTTTTGTAAAACTGTATTTTTAACGTGTACCACAATCCTTTGTTTTGTGTAAATAAATTAAATAAATAAAAATTAAATATAATTCCCCTTATTCAAAAATAAACTTAAAAAGTTCTTACTGGAAAAAGGTTTCTATACCGTGGATAAGTTCATGACTCAACATTATTAATATCATTGATTCTTTGATTTTGTTCTATACATATTTATGAGTTTGGTTTTTGATTATGATTTTTAATATTATTATGGGACATTGTTGATTTTTTTATTGTTTCATGTGAAGTGTTTTTTTTTCAATATACATACTCGAATTTTTTGACGTTTTGATGAATTATGTTTGACATGAATTAATTACATAAAATCAATTAAAACATTAATTGATTTTATGTAATGATTTTTGGCTCCAAATTAAATTAAATTGTTAATGGTTTTATTTCTGTGTTGACATTTTTAATTATTTACATTATAGTTTTTTTTTTTTTTAATTTTATGATTATTGTGTTTTATATTAATTTAATTGAGTGAATGGTTTTTTTTTTCAATATTTAAGTTAGTTGATTTCATCTTTTTTAATTGTTTACTTAACTGTTTTTCATTTTGTAACACATTCAGACACAATGTGAATTGTTATTTAATTAAATAAATGAAATGAAATGAATGATCATGCAAATTTACATAATCCATACTTCCTTACTAATATTATAAATGCGAAAGTAACTCTGTCTGTCCGTCTGCCGCGCTTTCACGCCAAAACTACTGAACCGATTTAAATGAAATTTAGTACACAGATAGTCTAGAACCTGAGAAAGGATATAGGCTACTTTTCATCCCGGGAGTAAGTTCCCTAGGGATCACGCGGGCGAAGCCGCTGGCAGAAGCTAGTCATAGATACATTTCTATAATTGAAGAAAAAAACAGCGCTATGGAACAATGCGTCGCACGTTGTCTGTAAACTTATGTGTTGCTAGTAATTTTCTATTTATGTTCAAAACTCGAAATAACAACAAACAGCCAATCACAACCATTCACTGGCAACACTTAAATCCATACGGGCAATACCAGCTTATCTGTCACGCCCTCAGGCAATACCAATGACAATCATTATGGCCACTTATCACTATGCTACGGCTTATAATTCTACCTATACCCTTTATGTAAACAGTATGATGATATGCCATTGTCAGGAACAAAACGAGTCGCCCCCTACTGGGATACGACATAGAGTAAGAATGTGTAGATGCGAATGTCATATCCTGACTGGATTGTAGCTATCGTTGCGTCGACAAAATTGGGTTGCGCTAGTGAATTTATAACGTATCTATCGGTCAGGTAATTATTTCAACCGCAAAAGCATCGTACAGTACTTTCTGCCTATCCCCTAAGGAAAAGTCGTGAGTTTACGTAGATATGCAACACTTATAGTTATTCTATTAAGTACCATGTTATAGGCACCTATGTCCACCGGCTGGGCTTACCCTTCATTCTGCCACTAAGACGATCCAATGGAAATAAAAACTGCTGAAAAATATTTCGTTCATTTAAAAAAAAGGATAACAAAAAAATAAATCATTTAAATACTTAACTAACTATTATATACTTCAAATAAAAAACTCCTAGCGAATTAAACCTGTCGAAAGCTAAAACCAGTCGTAGAAGTGTGAACAAAAGACTGGCGGCATTGTTACACAAAAAGTCTTACACATTGCTTGATCTTGAAATGTAGCCCAGGAGGGCTAAAAAGGCCACTTTAGGAGAATTATATTAGAATCACTAGCTGACCCGCGCAACTTCGTCTGCGTCACAATTTTCATCTATAATATAACTCCTACCCTACTCCAACCCTACTCCTACCCTACTCCTACCCTACTCCTACCCTACTCCTACCCTACTCCTACCCTACTCCTACCCTACTCCTACCCTACTCCTACCCTACTCCTACCCTACTCCTACCCTACTCCTACCCTACATACCTACATTGTTTAAACAACAGTGACTGCTTGTAATTCAATATGAACTTTATACAATAGCAATAAAGCTCGTTTTAGTTAGAAAACGTTTGTATGGGAAAAGAAAAGGGCTATTTTTAGGGGTTTTCCCGCAATTATTCGAATTTTTCTCGCCGTAAAAACCATCTTTGAACTTCAACGAACATTTTAAAAAAAGAATTGGCCAAATTGGTCCAGGCGTTGTTGAGTTATGTGCTTACCAACACATTTTGCGATTCATTTTTATATTATAGATAATATTAATCACACAAAAATCTGTCAAATTTAATTTCGATCTTTATCGCTAACGCATTAGATTCAAGGTTGATTGGGAAAATTTGACAGTGACAAGTAGCGTGATTTGCTTTCTGATTCTGCTAAAGTGGCCTTTTTAGACCCGCAGAACCTGCACTTACTACGCAGTATGAGAGCTAGATTGTGACGTATATACGCTTGTGACCACCAGAATATAATAAGAAGACAGTCAATTATGTCGCTTCTACACGAATTTAATATTCTATGGTCAAAGGCTTAGCAGTGCCCTGCGGGCGAATATTCTATTGTCGTTAGAAATGTGACAATTGAGATTTTGGGCAACAAAATATTTTAGTAAATCCTTTATTTCGTGTTCGAGTTTGCTGGTCATGGTTTTTGATATGGGATAAGCTGCCATGCTTTTACAATGCGTGGAATAATCAATCAAGTTGGTTTAACTGTGGTCCGAGACTGGACACGAGTTTACCAGGTCGAGCGGTTTAACAGACTTGTTTACTCTAGGCCCCCAGGGCTTTCGGCGATTAATGTTTGAGTCAGTCAATATGTATCAAAACTCAAAAGAATATTATTAACTCATTAAGTTAACAAACATTATGGAAACCAACGAAAATTGCAACAGGGACACACTTAAAACTTTATAATTTTTTTGGGATCTTAGGTACTCCGAAATTGACATAACTTCATGATTTACCCCACAAAATACGTTATCTACGCCACTGACCCAAGGTAAGCATCTACTAAAGACGCTAGTATTATATTATCTGATTTATTTATTTAAATAAATAAATACATCTGTGACTAAAGAATTTGTTTTCGCTTCAAAAAGTCTAATAACATACCCAGTAAATACACCTATAATATTACTAAACTGACTAATAAAATAACTATAATAATTACATCAATAACTTGCCTCTTCCATCGCTCGAAAATTATTCTAAGACCCCATCCGACGACACTGTGTCCATCCGTCTATGAAGGGCAGACGACACTGTGTCCATCCGTCTATGACATTGTCTATGAAGGGCATAGACGAAGGGGTTGCATGGTGGTTGCTTAACTTAAGGGTGACCATAAGAATGTTGTACAGTGGGCGCTTACACTAATTGAAACTGGTCGGGGAACTAGGATTCGTGTGTAGTGGATAAGAAATAAAAAATGTGTAAGGGGTTTTTGCTGTTACAGTGTGTTAAAAATAAAATCTTTTGAATTTCATTCTAGTTTAGAATGTTCCTATGTACCTAACCCTATCTATCGAGGCGACTTTAAAAAGAGCCTGGATTTAGGTGCAGCTGGTGGACTGCACGACTGCACAACGATGCACATTTTTTAAACTTTATTAGTTTCTGCTTATTTATCCTGTCTTTCTAGTGTCGATTTCACGGCAGTGTTTCAAATTTTGGCCTAAAACTTTACCTCTTCCGCGGGTCATCATTGTGACAATCTATGCTCTGTCGCCGATGACACCTTGTCCGTGTAAAATATAATAGACTAGCGGACGTCACGCGGTTTCACCCGTGTAGTTCCCGTTGCCGTAAGAGTACGGGGATAAAATATAGCCTAAGTTACTCGCTGATAATGTAGCTATCTATTGCTGAAAGAATTTTTCAAATCGGTCCAGTAGTTTTTAAGTTTTTTTTGTTATATACAAATGTTTCCTCTTTATAATATTAGAATAGAAGTATAGATACGTATTTGAATGTTATTATACTAATGATGCCTCCACGGAAGCAATCAACGTGGCCACATACCTACTGAGCCAAACAACATATAATGTGATAAACCCACGACACGATGAGAAGAAAAAGATGCTAATAAAACTGCTGAAATATTTAATTTTCTGAACAAACGATGCGATTAAATCCCCGAGACAATATTTCCTTATCCATCCCCACATACTCCACGCTAGGGTTCACACGTGCGCTCCGAACGGTTCCGTAAGTAATTATTAATTGTCTTGATATCCCCCGATAAGATAAAGTCATCGGCGATACCCTTTAATTGCGTTTTAGGGTATGCCACAGACACTGAACATGATAAATTAGTTTTGTTCTTCAAATTTGAGGGACTTGCATCTGGTGGTTTAGTTAATGGGTTTAAAATGCGGCCATTTTGGTTACAAGTAACGTTTTACAGGCCTATTACACGTAAGGAACCAGCCAAGTGTTACCGTAATAGATCATAGAATGCTATTTCACTTATCGATTATTCTTCGATTTTTTTGATGTGATAAAATTTATCATTGTCGACCAGTATATAGCCCGAAGGATCGCCAAACTAAAGTGGCAGTGGGCAGGGCACATTGCTCGCAGAACAAGTGGTTGATGGGGCCGTAAAGTTCTGGAGTGGCGACCGCGTACCGGAAGACGCAACGTTGGAAGGCCTCCCACAAGGTGGACCGATGACCTGGTGAAGGTTGCAGGTAGCCGATGGATGCGAGACGCACAGGACCGGTCGTTGTGGCGACGCTTGGGGGAGGCCTATGTCCAGCAGTGGACGTCTTTCGGCTGATATGATGACCAGAGTATCAGATAAGAAGCACAAGGTAGCAAGACAATATGAAATAATATCAAAGATTTGTCAAAAGTTCAAAATATATGGAACTGATATGGATGACACTGCAACATTTCTATCACTTGGTCGATTCCAAGCATTATTTATTTTATTTTTTTCTTCTTTTTATACTCAAATACTTAAAAAGTCATTGTCTTGTAATGTTAGCTATGTTACTGGTGTAAACAGATTTTGTTCCTTAATGGAATCCCTGGTTCCCAAGTCACAGGCTATAAACCGATTTTGGGAGCCAGGAGATAATACCGTACGCACATTAGATTTGTATTATATAACTGTACTTGTAACCTTTGTTAACAAATTATTGGAAATAAATATATTATTATTATTTAAGGTATGTCTTGAACAATCTCGGGACCCTGAGGTCCCGGTCCTTTGGTAGGCGTACGAGGGGCCGAAGCCAACTCGCAGAGGCCCCGTTAGACATTTCTAATGGAGTGGGGCACCAACCGACGATTATCCCTATATGCACAATCAAAGTATACCTAAGGACAATCCCCGGTAGGTGCAAAACTATTGCATAATATGGAAACAAAAGGTGACAGGCTATGGGTTTGGGTGGTTTAGTGGATTCATTAACGTATACTATGAAAGAACTATTGGCCCCTGCCTGCCTGACCACTAAAAATATACACAGCTTTAAAATGGCAGGGGTGACTTGCACACTCAATAAATGGGCCCCCGAAAACGGTCGCTAGCACAAAGTGACGTAGCTCCAAGGAGGCAACATATATATCCTGAGGTGCTAGAGAAGTGGAGAGGTATACCACGGCTATCAGGACAATCCCGGAAGTACGGTCAAGATCCCTACCAGCATCTTACTGGATTATACATCCTTCTCCCGAGCACGTTGCTCTTGCGAATCTCCACTCAGACCGGCCGATTAAGGCAAGAAAGAGGTGGGAGCTCTGTTCCTCGTCAGTGTTTACTCCAGCTAGCCAATAAAGGCAAGCCGGAGATGAAGAACAAAACTTCTCCCGGGAGATCAGGTCCGTGGGGTCGCTACTGCCCAACAGTTCGCCACAAAACTGCTTTGCGGATTGTATCTCTCTTTCTCTGGCCCCTCACCCTAAGTATGAGTACCTAAGGCTCATTGGGGCACGCAAGCCCCACCACGACGTCAACGATACGGCGGTGGGGTTATTATTATTATTATGACAATCATTATCACGGACATAATGTGATTTTGACCAATTCTCCTGTACCTACCAAGCAAAGGGCCACGAATTTTTTGACGTATAGTAACGTTAACGTAAGTGAACTTTGAGTTTAAAAAATCTGCAAACCCATAGTATTTTGGTTTAATTTTATGCGACATACACAATTTGTATCATTCAAAAATATGAATATAGTATCCCATTCAAATAAATATTATAAAAAAACGTTACAAGACGTCAAAAATATTCGTTCTTAGTCATTGATATATAAAAGAACCCAAGATGCACAGTCTCGAACAAATGCAGCACTCGAAACTGTCGTCAAAAACTGACATGTATCAAGTGTCATGTGTGAGCTGTGTGTATTTATAATATAAACATTTTTTTTTTGCAAATTCAACCTTACACGGATTGCTTAAAGTTGTTTTTACAAAGCAGTGCAGTATGGCGAGCGTTGCGAGATTGTTTGAAACTTGCGCATAATCCTTATTCCTTACTAATATATATTCCTTACTAATATTATAAATGCGAAAGTAACTCTGTCGCACTTTCACGAGAAAGAACCACACGCGGGCGAAGCCGCTGGCATAAGCTAGTTATACATATTGCGCTTATTTTTTGCGGACGTTTTTGAGATGCTGAGTTGAGATTTTAGGTTTTTTATATATCAATATGCTAAGCCCTCTGTTAATTGTACTGTTGTTTTGTTTTCACATCGGGTTAATTTTGTTTTCCCTGAAACTTTCCTATTTTGAAACATACATGCTGCCACTTATGCCAACCTCATAAATACGTATGCAGATCCATAAACAATTAAATACAGAGTGTATAAATCAAACGGCAAAAACAGATGTGCAATGTCCACACGAAATGATGCGAGACGGAGGGCGATCCTCGAATATTAACGAGGATCCACGAACGTTCCCGAGCTCGTCCGAATCCATATTAATGAGGTTGGCATATTTGCGCGGAATGCTACATTGAGCTATGGGGCAGTTCATAGAGTATGGAGAGATCTCGGTGGCCCATAGACAAGACTAAACAATTTTGTGTCAACACTAAACACTTTTCTTTTTTTCTTTCTCTTTCCCTCAATAAATGGACAATTACTAGCAACACGCCCAACTTCGTTGCAGCAGAACATTCATTAGCTTCAAGTCCGCAAGATATTTTCCGTCATTTTCAGCTAATTTAGGTAGGTACACAAACCTTCAATGAATTTATACAACTAAACCTGCCGCAATATACACTCCGTTCAATGGTGAAAACCGTATGAAAACCCATTCGGAAGGTTTTGAGATTATCGCGTACAGACAGACAGACAGTCACGGCGAGAGGAGTTTGTATTATAAATTAGTGATAGTGATGATGATAGTGATATTAATGAAGTTACCGTGATTAAATCACCCATTTTGCAATACTGTTTCAGGATTTAACTATCACAAGACTTTTTTGTAACAAATTGTGAAACACGGATTTTCTAGCTGTTATTTGTTGAGTCTTTAAGTAATAAATCAGTTGATTTTCGTTTAATTTTGACGGGTCGCCATTTTTTTGCCGATGGTATTTTTGACTATAGAAATGACAGCCAAAACTTGTCCATATTTTGCGGTTACATTATTTTAAATGGCATCTCTAGTCGATTTCTTACTCTATGGGACAGTTGTTGTTTTACCCCGGCAACAGCAGAGGAATGCGTTTTAAATATGAGTGTTACTGCGGGGGGTGCATACAAGTTGTCTGGCCAATCAAGCGATAAAGATAAAGATAGCTTGGAGAATTTCAGTTCATTGGTTTGCATAGGAATTAGGATGCTTCTTTATGATCGTGAAATATCTCCAAGAACGCTGGAGAAGAAGCAGGCTTTGATTTTTTAGTTTTCAAAATTTTTTTAGGGTTCCTTATCCGAAGGGTAACTAACCAACGGAACCCTATTACTAAGCCTCCGCTGTCCGTCCATCCGTCCGTCCTTCTGTCTGTCTGTCTGTTAGCGGGCTGTATCTCAGTTGAAATTTTTACAGAGTGAGTGTTTCTATTGCCGCAACAAATTAAATAAAATAAAAAATTAAAGGAAGGTTTATGGTACTTGGCCACTTTTTTCATTCATGGACTCTCTATTGATTTGCAAAACTGTCAAAATTATCTCCATGATATAATAATGGAATAGCTAATCACCAAAATACAAGATAAAAGTTTCTACTCCAAAACTTACTGATGTTATCAATACACAAGAGTAATTTTTCAGCACATAGCACAAAGATTTTCAGCTTAACATATCAATTAATCCAAGGGAAACTATAGCTACATAATAAATAGAGTTTTTCTCTCCTCAACCACATGGCTGTGACTGCCATATCCCTGTCAGCACTCACTGCAGACTACAGACAGCACACAGGGACTGTCGGTGTAAAACATTGTATGGTACACAGAGCATAGAATCGCTGAGGCGGCAGCGAATAGATTCCATTACCAATAACAGAGCAATAATAAAGATAAAACCATTTTGGAAGTTTATCCTGAGAAGAGGAACCATAAATCAACAGCAAACCAAGACTACATAATACATATAGTATTTCCGCCCTCACCACTGCACCCGTGGTTGTGACTGCTATATCCCTGTCAGTCACTGCAGACTTCAGACAGCGCACAGCGACTGTCGGAGTAAAACATTGTGTCACACAGAGTTTAAAAGCATCGCACCGACAGTGAATTGAAGCGGCATTGCTCATCTCGATCATCATAACATTGGTGCCCAACAATGAGTGCTGACCACAAGTTTTGGCTGTCATAATTGACAAAGGCCAAAGTCAGATTTTTTTTTAAATTAAAGCACTAAAAGCCACTTATCGTTGTCAACATTCAGATACAATTACCTAAAATAACAAAGTGACTCTAGCTGTCTGCAAAGATTAATTGTTATGGAGTAGAACTCCATACATATACATTTCAAATAAAAGTTTTACAATAATTGGTAATCATATATTAAACTAGCTGACCCGCGCAACTTCGTCTGGGTGACAACTTTCATTACTGATCCGCTTCTATTGGTGTTATTGTGATGATATATAGCCTATAGCCTTCCTCGATAAGTGAGCTATCTAACACTGAAAGAATTTTTCAAATCGGACCAGTAGTCCCTAAGATTAGCGCGTTCAAGCAAACAAACAAACTCTTCAGTTTTATATATTAGTATAGAAATGTCAGAACGATGCAGCTAGAACAACAGTAGTTGCTTACTATTTATAGTTACAAACAAAGTATTATCAGCAGACATCAATTATATACCGTTCTTTTCACATTAGTTTCGTTTCGGGATCCGAAACACTTGAATCGTTTCTCCGGAACTCGTGGAGCTTTGAATCGGCGTTTTTCTGGTGGTCACCACTGTTAATTCTGACTCTCAGGAGTTGCAGTGGTTGGGAATAGTGTGGCGGGAATGCGTGCCAAAAAAGTAGACACCCTACCTAGGTTTGTATGAATAAACGTCTAATTAGTCCACCAGATAGATTTCCGAAAAATATTGGACACGTATCTTTTCTTGTTTCACATAAGCAAAAAACCAGCCAAGTGCGAGTTTGACTCATGCATGAAGGGTTCCGTACCATCGTATCTTTATTGTTTGTTGTTATAGTGGCAACAGAAATACACACTCTCAAAATTTCAACTGTCTACCTAATACGGATCATGAGATATAGCTAGCTTACAGACAGACAGACGGTTGGACGGACGGATGGACAGCGGAGGCTTAGTAAAAGGGTTCCGTTGGGTAACTATTGGGCACGGAACCTTAAAAATGAAGATGCGTTGAAAACACGCGTGACGTCACTACGATGGTACAATTTTTACATGGGGATGTGAGGTCACGCTTGTGACGACGACTCTTGCTCTAGCAATGGCCGCCGAGCTGATTCTGAGGTCTGTATTCTACTGTATCCGCAGCTCTGAATGCGAGCAGACATGTTCATTTGCATTATAAAACAATTGAAACAATGATGTCTTTTGTTTTAACTCTGTTGGGTTGTAAAAGGGGACTACTCACTAGCCATATCTAGAGGATATGCTGACTCTTGGAAAATGAAACGAAAGATCTATCACGGTTAAGCGTATTTTGGCGTTAACTCTTTTGGAAAATCAATAAAAAATGTTTTAATTATTTTGAAGATTTCGCTACAAAAAGTTAAAATTGTTTATGAAATTAGTCTGTGAATATTCAACCCTTAATAGACCAATTAGGTCCAAACACTATCTAAATGGGATAACTTGATGATGATGCACTCCTTCATCATTATCATCATAACAGCCGAAAGACGTCCACTGCTGGACATAGGCCTCCCTCAAGGGGAGGGGGGTTTCCATAATTGCCACGCTTGGCAGGCAGGTTGGCGATCGTAGTGTACGGTGTTGCGTTTTACAGAGAACGCTGCTGCCCATTCACTGGTGAGTCCCTTAGTCGCCTCTTACGACACCCATGGGAAGTGACTATCCCATCACTTCCCGTAGGTATCGTAAGAGGCGTATTATATATTACTAGCTTCTGCCAGCGGTTTCGCCCGCGTGGTCCCTAGGGAACATAGTCCCGGAATAAAAAGTAGCCTATGTCCTTTCTCAGGCTCTAGACTATCTGTGTACCAAATTTCATTTAAATCGGTTCAGTAGTTTTGGCGTGAAAGCGCGACAGACAGGCAGACAGACAGAGTTACTTTCGCATTTATAATATTAAGTAAAGAAGTAAGGATTCTTTTACGACATCATACGGCACAGCCTTTTGTATACGGATGGGAAATCAACAAATGACTCCTCCCGCTCTGGACGGAGCAGAAGGGAGTATCAGACTTGCTCTTACTGACTAAAACCCCTCTGTGTTCCTCCTAATGCCCTTTGCGTTCCAGGGGCGCGGTGAATCTTACGAAAAAAAACCGCAACTCTGGCAGGCACTGGCCGTAGTGGGCCCGGGCCTACTCTCACTTTTACAGAGACGGCCTTCCTCAATCCCAGCAGCGGCAACTTTAGTTTGTTCTTGTCAAACTGGTACTTTACCTACCTCGGAAGTGTAGTGTCGGAGACTGGACGGACTGAAGAGGATATTACTTCACGGATTGCCAAAGCCCGAGCTACCTTCGCGCAACTAAGACCTGTTTGGCAGTCACGGAAACTGACCCGAAGATTTAAACTCAAAATTTTCGGGTCTAATGTCAAATCTGTGCTGCTCTACGGGTGTGAAACGTGGAAGGTGACAAAGCAAATCTCACGCCAAATCCAGGTCTTTGTCAACCGATGACTTCGTCGCATACTCGGAATTTATTGGCCTGAGACCATCTCTAACGTAGAGCTGTTAGAAAAATACCACGAGAGCCCGATCGACCGCCAGATCAAGTGCCGTAAGTGGAGGTGGATAGGTCACACGCTCCGGAGGGATCCCGATCACATTCCCAAACAGGCTATGGACTGGAATAGAAGGAAACGTGGCCGTCCCCGTCAAACCTGGCGACGCACCGTGTTGGCAGAAGCGACGAGCATCGGAATGACATAGAGCGAGGTGAAGCGTAAAGCTCAAGACCGTTCGCGATGGAAGTCTACTGTGAACGCCCTCTGCCCCAGCTAGGGGACATAGAATCTTAAGTCAAACTGGTACTTTTAAATCGACCACATCATCGCTTACCATCAGGTGAGATTTTGATCAAACGTATGCAAAAAAAATGGTGTTTACTTATGACCAAATCTAACTCCGACAACAGCTTGCATAACGTTTGATATGCAGTTATATTAGAAATTCGGGAACCCGTCAGGGCCGGTAACGCGACTCCTGCGCACGCCACCTCAGCGCAGCGCTTGCGCTAACCCTTACTGCATACCAAATTAGCCGGTACGCCACATACATCTGTTCTTTATTGGTACTGGTGCGTAGAGAAATGGTAACGAATTTGTTCGTTAGAGATAATATTTTGACTGTAAAAACTTTTAAATTGGAGATTTATTTGCTTTAGAAGTTAAAAAGCTGAGAAATAATTAGGAGAAACATCATTATTAAAATAATATTTCGTCCAACTGGTATCTCTATCCTTTAGAGTCCTGTAAAATTTAAAAAGTTGACTACCTACTATATCTCCCAATCAAAGCAATCTTCACTGTTCTAATCCAAAACCAAAGAAAATCTATATTACAACTAAACTAAAAGTAATGAATAGACAAAGTAAACGACTTATTTGAACAAAATAAAAACTGACTTTTCTTAAACACGGTTGTCCTCAACTGTACTTAACCCTGAACCGCACGGTGGGTATTTTGATCCCACTTAAGATATTACATATTTGCATAAAAAATTATCGTTTAGTCCGTGCTGTCTGTCCGTATGTTTTGTAGTGCGTAGCTACGTAACGTACCCGTGATCGCGTTTCCTAGTTTTATAGTGAAACGGTCGATTGATTTTTATATGCTGTTTTTGGGGTATTTTTATTGAGAGCTAAGCTGTTATTGAGGGCATTTAAATATCTAATTGATAGGCTACTACTGGGCTTTTGACAAAGGGGTAAGGTAGGTCGTTCTTATTTTGTGGGGTACTTGCGAGCATTTTAAATTGTCATGATGAATGAATAAAGACGTAATAAAATAAATAAATGGGTTCGAACTATTTAAAAATGAGTTTTTATTTAATCAATAAAATAGACTATGGACGAGGCTTATTAAACAAAAAGTAGTATTTATGTTACATTGTGTTATTAGACGAAACCGTTAACAACATCTAATTTGCATACAAAATTGCAATAATTTTACGCCCTCATTAACACATCTGACCAAAATGGAACTTGCAAAATAACTCTTCGACATACTATTGTTATTTCAATACCACGATTAACCCTACAAAGGCAACTGACCATAATTAGACCCCAAAATTCGAACCCACGTCTCCTTTTGTGCACAAATATGGATGTATCATTATTTTAACAAAATAATTAGGTTGCACTAAATATTTAAATGGTCAGTCGACTATAACAATCGGGCATTGTTGTAATGTAAATAATTTATGAAATCAACAATGGGCGCGTGCTTTAAAAATATGTGATTGGGATAAAACTACCCCGGTCGCGTTTGAGGGTTGATGCATCTGCCGGTACACTGGTGTAGACAATTACACTTGATCTATGCTTGGATTATGAAAATCTTGTTGTTTATTAGGAAATAAATAAAATCGCGTAAATAGCTGGATTAGATACAGATTTGGGGTGCATTTTTGAGTGCCTGATAATGGAATTGGAATAAAATTAATTCCGGTTTTTGGGGGTAACAAAAGCGAAAACTGTAGTCGGTATCTTTACTCCTAACTAGCCTGCGGCTAAACTATGTAGTTTGTATATTTGCTCTTATTTTGAAATAAGTTTAGTAAAATTATTTTTGTTTTTAAAATTGATAGACTCGCCTTAGACTAGGTATCTATCTCACCTGAAGGTAAGCGAGGATGGGGTCAGCAATGGAGCACGCTGGTTAAGAATTAACCTATTCACTCTTGACTTAGGAAATTCCGCTTCTAGCTGTGGCCTCAGTGCGACTATTAATAAATATTTAATCGCGTTAGTGCATAATGTAATGCATAAACCTACTTATTCTACTACTGAAAACCTAAAAAGTTGCGCTACTTGCCCTCTTATCACTAAAATTATTCACTACCTCTCTATGTAGCTGTACTTCATAGATTCCCCAAAAAAAACAAAGAGAACTTACCACTTAATGAAACCCACATAAAAAACTTGACCGTTTGACTCCAAAAGAGCTTAAAACATTTAAAACTGAAGTAAATTACAGGTTAGATAACAAGAAATAATAGTGGCATACATCTGGGTCACGGGTGACGGCCACAGGGTTGTCCCGAATGAGAAACTATTCAAATATATACCGATTTTTAAAACCCACGGGAGGTTTTTCATTTCGGAGGAGGTTGCGGCTAGAGAACAACAGCCGCACAGGTGGATCTACAAGGTTAAGCAACGCTTGGCGAGGTCGGTCAAGAGATGGTTGCCCATCTTAACATACCGAGTTCCTCCGTGCCTCGGAAAGCACGTTCTTAACGTCTCGCCGCGACGCGGCGAGACTTTGTATGTAAAAAGTCATAATTCGAGGTTTAGCTGTCCCTATGTTTTCCTTTTTGATGATTTATTAACCGAATAAGCATTACACCTCTAAAAAAATGCTTAAAATTGTCCGATAAATCGCTGTCAACAGAGCCCTAGTGTACAAATTTGGCAACTATTAATAAAAAAAAGGAAAAGAGATCACAGTATACATCTTTCTGATTCAGTTTGTGAAATATCTCTTATATCGGTCCAATATTGGAGGAGAAAACAGTCGAGAGCCAAACCTCGAATTATGACTTTTTACATACAAAGTCTCGCCGCCAGCATTTCCTCTTAAGTTGTTGGTCACTTGTAAATCTTTGGCATTAGTTACGAATTGTCAGAAGCCTGAAAATTTGATTCCAATCTTGCCAAGAAGTACCGTGTTAGCCAGTTAATGGGTTTGGGGAGGTCTGGTAGGCAGCTGCTCCACGTAACATACTGGTATTCAGCTGAAACTGGTTTGACTGGAAGCCGACTCCAATATGGTTGGGAAAAGGCTAGGCAGATGATGGGAGGTGTTTCGTAACCAACGAGGAAAAAACATTATATGGGCTGTGCCACAGTCGGTTAAATTATGCAATTATAATTAAACAAACTGACCAAGTGCGAGTCGGACTCGCGTGCAAAGGGTTCCAAACTAATTTTATTTTTTTAAGATGTTATTTTCACACTACAGACTTCTTATAGGTTTTCCTGTAATCTTTAGGTAAAGAGCTATTATCTCCATTTTTTTTACAAAATTTTAGGCTCAGTAGTTTCGGAGATAATGGGGGGAATGGTCTTTTTTCCTCTAATTTTTAGAATAACTTCAAAACCATTTATTTTAAAATTATAAAAAAATATATATCTAAAATCCTAACAGTAAGCCCTTTCATTTGATATATCACACGATATTGTTCAGAAATCTTTTTTTTATTAATTTTCTAATTTGACCCCCAAAAGTGACCCTCATACTAAAAATTTAATGATTTACGTAACGAGTCCGTGTTTGGGTCAGAAAAGCCCATATGTGTACCAAATTTCAACAGAATCGATCCAGTGGATCCGGAGTGGATCAGAAAACTGGCTGTGGCAGACGGACAGACAGACACCCGAGCGATCCTAAAAGGGTTCCGTTTTTTGTTCGAAACCCTAAAAGTATTCTTCTTCTGAGTCGGACACTCTTGCCAGAGTGGTCGTGGATGCGCAGATGAGGAACATGGAGAGATGTTCGGTGGGTCGCCATCTTTCCCGAGAACTGCGCTCTCAGCGATGCGCTTCAATTTCTGCCAGTAAGTCGCGTTATGTGTACACTGGACAGTAGTGGACTCGGAAGTTTTTTCTATCAGGTCAGTCTAGCAAGTTGGTGATCGACCGCGTGCTCTCTTACCTTCCATTTGGCCGTGAATCACCAGTTTCTCCATCGAGTTCTCATTCCTGCATATGTGACCAAAGAACTTCAGTATTCGTGTTTTCACAATGGACGAAAGTCGGTTTTTAATACGTAGCTCTTTGATTGAATTCAAAATCACTTGAATTTGTAGAATCCATAAATATAAATACAACCTGGGAGTCTTTAAGACAAGAGTGAATAGGTTACTTCTAGGCAAATGTGCTCCATCTTCGACCACATCATCGCTTACCAACAGGTGTAATCTGTCTGTTACTCGTACTTCTTCAAGTCTTATAAGCTGAACGAATTTGGATAATACTGGTTCACGGGTAGGCTACGCCCTGTAATACGACATTTTTAAAATTATACTTATGCTAACGCAAATAAAATTACGAAACTCTCTTGAACATTCAAGATTCGTCTGATTTATGCTCGAGAGTAGGTATGCCGCAACCGTAAATGCCGAGGAAAGAAATATTATTTTCATGAATTATTTATTGTTCGTAGTTTGGAAAATACATTATTTCTATACCTATTTCTGTAGGCTGCTCCATCTTACTCCGACGTTATAAATAACTGCTAGTTATTTTCTACGAATGATGGATCGCAGCTCATTATTTTGAGGACTTTATGTTTTTGACATCAATTTCTAGATGAACCATGTTATGTTACTTTTTTTTTTAAGGAGCAGGCTCACCACACTCTTCCTAATTGCTGTCATTCATGAAAGACAGAATCAACAAACAGTGGTATACGCCAAAAAAGCGCTGTTTTAATATAATGATGCTCGTTGACTACCGGAGAAACAGTTCAACTGTATTGAATAACGCCAAAAAAATAATCAGAAAAACAGCAGATGTGTACGAAAAAACATAATCATCGACCATCAAAACATATAAAATTCTTCCGTTACTGAGTGATTCAGTGACTAACAGACGACGCATAACCGAAACCACTGGTCGTAAAAAGCTGAAATTTGATATGTAGGTTCCTTGGGGAGTGTAAGATAGATAGATAGATAGATAAAACATTTATTCAGTACAACACAATAAGACACAACACAACAGCATGATTATATAAATTATAAAACAGAAAAAGAAACAAGTCGATTAGAACATAAAGATCATAGGTAATACATTAAAAAAGAAAACGAGAACATAATGAAAGAATTGTTTATGGCAATCCTCGGTAGGATTTCCAAACTACCTACAGCCTTAAGATTTGTGACAAAGTAAAATCCTTGTGCGGTTCGGTTCTTCACGAAGGGGATTTCCCGAAATTCCTACGGAACAAGCGCGTACAGAGGCGCGGGCAAAACCCGGTATTTTATAACTTTTTTCTACACTAATATTATAAAGAGGAAAGATTTGTTTGTTTGTTTGAAATGAATAGGCTCCGAAACTACTGGACTGATTTGAAAAATTCTTTCAGCAATGGATAGCTACATTATTAGGGAGTAACATAGGCTATACTTTATCCCTGTACTCCCACGGGTACGGGAACTACGTGGGTAAAACCGCGTGACGTCCACTAGTTTTATATAACTGTACAAAACGGACAGTCGTCTTTGGATATTCTAACCAATATGCTTTTTAAACAATCTGCTTGAACAAAATTATTTATGACGAGACTATGGAAGGATAACCTGATAAAAATAAATATAAATCTGCACTAAAATATTTTTTCGACACCCCTGAAAAGTAAATAATTTGTCGTCAAGACAAGAAGCGTCCTTGCCTCGACAGTTCGAGACACCCCGGTCAATTAGACCGGGCGGCGGCATTCCCACGATTTTAATGGGAAAACGTCGTAGTCAATGGGAAGTTTTAATTTTTTGAGGTTTTGGACCACTGTTATTAGTAGTTCTAGTGATGTGTATGTTATATTTTTTGGTGTTCTGGATGGTTGATTTTATATATTTTTTTAATATCTACTAGAGGTAAATGGCCAAAATCAAGCCTATTTCTCGGTGTTATAAGTATTTTTAGCCAAATTGTTTTTTGAGTTGTATTCGATAGACTGAAAAAATATTCTAGTTTATTAATCTATACTAATATATAAAGCTGAAGAGTTTGAAAGAAAGAAAGAAAGAAAAAAAAAATTTCAGTGTTGGATAGCCCATTTATCGAGGAAGGCTATAGGCTATATATCATCACGCTAAGACTAATAGGAGCGGAGCAGTAATGAAAATTGACACAGACGAAGTTGCGCGCTAGTTTTAAAATAAAATTAACAAACAGTTATCCTCTATGTTTAGTTGTTTATCAATCCTAAATCTCTTTTGATCGAATTTTGAGGAAAAATGTAACACTGGAAAACCATCGCATCGCCATCTTGTACTTCTAATACTAGTAGTTAAATAATTTTCGACATTCGGGCGGGTGAAGTTACTGTAAGGGTTTACAGTATCTAATTGAAGAATAGTTATAATGCCTATATTGTAAAAACCAAAAACTAATTTTGAAAGCTAATTTTAATGTCATTAATTTAGAAACCGACGTAGTGTCCCACCCAACTATCTTCTAGCTACACATTAATAATTAATAATTTATTTCTAATTAAGATAGACGTTGATCAAAAGAACTTTATTTGTTAATACAAAGTGTTTTGTAAGAACTTTGACACAGTTACCGCCAATGAGGTTAGTAAGTAACCTAATCATTAACTGCTAAGTCATTTCTTGCGAGTATCAGGCTTTCTCCAGAGAGCGATGCGTTAGCGGGCGCATTTTGGCCACAGTGCATCGCGGAAGCTACAAGTGCGTGTTTCCTTAGGCCGCAGGCTCGAAATCAGCGGGCGCGGAGCGGCGGTGGCGTCAGCGCAGGCCCGGTCACGAAGCCAGCGGGCAGATCGTGCGGCGCTAGAGTGGCGTAGTGTTGTTTATTTATTTATACTAGAGGTTTTTCACATATCGGCTCGAAAAGAAGATTTTACGGTCGCCCTTCAGTATTTTACATGAAGAAATTACTGTACCTACCATTGATATATAAAAAAACCCAAGATGCACAGTCTCGAACAAATGCAACATTCGAAACTGTCGTCAAAAACTGACATGTATCAAGTGTCATGTGTAAGTCGTATGTAGTTATACTATAAACAATTTATTTGCAAATTCAACCTTACATGGATCGCTTAAAGTTGTTTTTACAAAGCAGTTCAGTATGGCGAGTGATGCGCAATTTTTTTTTTGCAAATTCAACCTTACCCGGATCGCTTAAAGTTGTTTTTACAAAGCAGTACAGTATGGCGAGCGATGCGAGACTGTTTGAAACTTGCGCATATTGCGCTTGTTTTTTGCGGACGTTTTTCAGATGCTGAGTGTGTATCTTGGGTTTTTTATATATCAATGGTACCTACATCTGATTTTTACAGCCCACTTTCTGGGAAATACGGTTTTCCTTGGTAGAGTTCTGTTGGGTGTCAGAATTCCAAGCTTCTGACACCCAACGGGCATTATGGGCCACTTTTAAAAATCTACAAATGACAGCCGAGAACGATGGCTTAACGCGGTTTTCACGGCACGAAATCTTTCGTTATGTAGGTAATAGATGTTCACCCATCCACAGACCTACCTCGGCATTCGTAACTTAACCTTCCATCGACCTCTGCTTATTAAGTAGGTAAACGCCTAATGATAAACTGCTAAGTCATTTCTTAAGGCAGTAGTTACCGACTGTCCTCAATTAGCAGTTCATCTTTTGATGTTAAGTGCAGCTTTCTATTAGGTTCTCATCCTCATGTAATTGAGTACACCACAAATACCTACTTTAATTTTCTGTCTCCTAAGATACAGGACTACCTAGTTTAGGAGACAGGGTTACATGATCTGTGTAGATTTAAGTAGATATTCCATGTTTTTTGGACATCTGCTCTTGTGTATGAATCATGTGTGTATCAATAAACTATTATTATTATTAATAGATTTATATAGTTCAATATTTCTTATCACTACATAGTATAAAAAAAGTCGCTTTCTCTGTCCCTATATCCCTATGTACGCTTAAATCTTTAAAACTACGCAACGGATTTTGATGCGGTTTTTTTAATAGATAGAGTGATTGAAGAGGAAGGTTTATATGTAATAACATCCATTAAATAGTGGAGAAATACTGTTATTTTTGATTTTTCTAATGTGATGTCGTAAATAATTACATTTTATGTAGCAGACGAAGTTGCGCGGGTCAGCTAGTCTTAACTAAAAGAAACTGCTGAGTTCAGACTGCTGGCTCTCGAACAGTTATAAATCAACCTACAATGTAGTCCAGGAAGACAAAAGTTTGAGTATGGCTGGTCTAAAAAGGCGCACAACAGCAAGTTAGCTAACTCAAGAGTTCCACATATTGAAGGTGAGAACCATTGAAGGAAGGAAGAAAAGGGGTGGCTCGGCGTTCGATAAGCACCAGGGGGACTACTCTCTAAGCCCGAAGTCCATAGTTTCGGGCTTAGTTGCGGGCGTATTCTACTCCGTTTCAACTAACCACTAAGAATGAATGACAACACGATTTGACAGTTACTGTCATTCATTCTTAGTTCAGACTCGGAGTTAATCGTAAGTCCGTAGGTGATACAGTGTAGAATATGCCCGCAACTACGCCCGAAACTACGGACTTCGGGCTTAGAGAAAATAAAATATATAATATAATATATAAATAATATTATAAAGAAGAAAGATTTGTTTGTTTGTTTGAATTGAATAGGCTCCGAAACTACTGGACCAATTTGAAAAAATCTTTTAGCATTGGATAGCTACATTATCAGGGAGTAACATAGGCTATATATTATCCCCGTACTCCCACGGGAACGGGACCTACGCGTGTGAAACCGCGTGACGTCCACTAGTATTTTATATTTCAGTGACTTATGACAGAATGAACTAATAGCATCTGAAAATAGTAACTAAGGATCATGTCACCTACGGTACATGTTAGTTACGAATAATAATGGAAAATCCATAAAAAAATAATACGTTGACTGACTGGGAAAGCTTATGGGTTTAAAATGACAGTCAATCATGTTATTCAAACATTTCCCATCAATCAATAAAAGGCCAATTTTTATAATTTACCCCAATAATGACTCAATTATTCATCAAAATTCAAAGTACCTACTTAATGCCAACATTAAAAAATAATATAAATTTGTCAAACATCTCATTAAGTACAGTCGGGGACAGAAATCCGTTACAAATGTTTAAAAATAAATATAATTTAATAAACCAAATTACTGACCGCCATAACGAACGATTCGAAACGCTTGCGCTCGCGCACCCTTCCCGATCGCGTATGACTATAATAACGATGTTAGAATTTTGATTCGCGGTATCAGAATGGGCAAAGTCTATTGTGTTTTATATTTCTGGAGGGATTTTAAAGCACGCGAAGATATCTAGTTAATTCTGGGTTCTATTTTTATCTGAAGAGCTGAGCTTAGGTTTTGCCATAGCAGAAGTAGATGGAGTTAGGAAAATAGGTATAGGTAAGAACATTGACTATTTATCACGAACAATGACGACAAGCTTTTTTGTTTACCGCATTAGTTGTCTTGAGAAAAACTTTTGCATTCGTTTTACCTATTTTATACAATTTTTCCACCTTCCATGGTATCTGAAATAAAACTAGCTGATGACTTGTAGACATTGGTTTCTAAGAACTGGAAAAAAATCCCATACAAAGTCCCCTCCCATTTCACCTCTCAAAGCTGAAATTAAAAAACCTATCTTAGCGGACGCGTTATACCTCTAGAATAAATTGATATTATTCCTCAGCTTCATATCGTTCTGCGTTTATATTAAGTCAGGGCAAACGATTTTATAAGTATGTATGGAATAATTTAGTATCAAAACGAAAATATCATTTTAAATCGAAATAGAAATGACAATACTTACTTACACCGCAATGTACTTTATTTTCCCCCAAAATACGCCACTCAAATACATACGTAGTAAGGGTGCGTATCTATTCATTACTTTCTATTTATTGGGCGTATCGAGTGTTCATTACGCGCGGCCGATAATTTTGTCCGTATAGTGTAATGTGTTAACCTGAGGTGCGATGCGGGCGGCAGATGCACTTAAGTGCACATTTAATGGACCTCCATTGCATTTTGTGGTAACTAGAAAAGTGGGTTGATAAAAAATTGTGTTTTTTGGAATACAATAGTTTGTTATTGTAATTTCGATTTCATGTGTTCGGTTGCAATGTGTGTCTGTATTTTCAAATACTGACTGTTATTCACTTATTAAGGTATTCTTGACTTAAAGACCTTACGGTGATGAATATAGATGTCTGATATCTTGGTGTCGGTAACTTTTAGACAAGCGTGCTCCATCGTAACCAGGACAAATTTCCGTGCATTCAAGCGATTTTGCCATACCTATTACTGGTCTCAAAAGTAGCTCGCAATTTAGGACCCATTAGTTTTAGTGTTAATATATAATCCATGGTGCTTGGCAACTGGGCTTAACCCAGTTGTATATGTCTCTTGGTGCCTATTGGCCTAGCTCTATTCTGTCTCCTGCTTGATAAGGAGGGAAGTGGAAATTATATTTCTTTTTCCTACTCCTCCGCTGTACTTTCTGATTAATTTCGTTATGGGATCCAAGACAGTTGAATCTTTTCTCCGGGACTCGTCGGGCGTCATTGGCTCGGCGTTTTTCTGGTGGTCGCCACTGTTGATTCTGGCTTTCAGGAGTTGCAGTGGTTGAGAATGTGTGGCGAGCTTGTCCCAAACAAAAAAGGTGAGATAGTAGTTACATGCCAGCGTAGTCTTTTCCCAACTATTGTGGTCGGCTTCCAGTTCAACCAGATGCCACTGAGTACCATTACTTTTCATGAAGTGCCAGCCAGAGTTATTTGTAAATGATAACTGGTGGGACCAACTGCTTAATATGCTACCCAAAGTACAGAGGAGTCTCGCCTCGCTATATACTGGGTGGTCACCCATTCATGGTCCACTCTCGGCAAGCGTCGCACGATTGCGGTCGAAATGCGAGCCATCATTAAAAAACTGGACAAGTGCGAGTCAGACTTGCACACCGAAGGTTCCGTACAAATTTGTAGGTACGCGGTATATATTACATTAAATAAAGACATTTTTTTTTTAAAGATTTAATTACAAATGTGTAGTCTTCAGAGTTTTCCCTATATTTGTAGTATAAGACGGTTTTACTTGCTAAATTTCATAGTTCCAAGTTAACGGAACATACCCTATAAATTTTGATTCCCTTGAGAGTGTTGAAATATACGTTTTGCGGCTTAACCAAAGTAATGCAATTGGTTTTTACGTTACTTTGGCAACAGACTTCTAAATTTGTTTAGAAGTCTGATTTTTTACAGCTTCAAGGTATTGTAGACTTGAATGCTTTTAATTTCAACTCGATACCTCCACGCGTTCTCGAGATAAAGGGTCCTGACAGACAGACGGACGCACGGGCGGACAACAAAGTGATCCTACAAGGATTACGTTTTTTCTTTTTGAGGTACAGACCCCAAAAAATAATTTTTAGCAACAGTTTGTGTAAGTAAATTTGACTATAATATTCTCATTACTGGTTAAAATCCTTTTCTTCGCTTTCTACTGGCGTTGTGCCAATGAACGCTTTCCAGCGCTGTAAGCCTTCCCCACTTTGCTGAAAGCGCTTTAAAGTGTCACTCCCTGTACAATATAATGTAGCAACAGCTTTATTACTGTGTGCCGGCCATTTTACTGGCCAGGAAAACTAACAAGAGTGAAAATAAGTTGTTATGGGTTTTGCAAGTGGCTTCATTTGCGTGTAGATCGGAAACTATCCCACGGGATAATTTAATAGGGAGATATAACGTATCTCATATAGAATATCTCGTTTTACACCCAGAACAAGATCTTCCTGTGTGCCGAATTGCGTCCAAATATACACAGCCGTTGTTGCGTGATTAGCAAACATTATGTTCTTAATGTTACTTGGATATTTGTAGATAATAATTGGGATACACGGTGGTTTGGTGGTCCCGGCCGCCAAACGGCGGTCGTCAAATAAACCATGTCAGAGGCCCTTGAGGCGGTTTAGAAACTCTGACACGAGGGTGTGTTGGGTCGTTAGACCTTACTTGTGAAACACGCGACTAACAAGAAGGATAGGAGAGCTGAAAATATTATAACACTTGTGCACTGTATTGTACCTACATCTATGTCTTCAAGAAAATTTGAAATATTACATTTTCAATCTGATTTTACCAGTTTTTTACTGGAAAAATCAGAATCAGTATACCTATTCATAGAATATATTCTGTACAAATGAAATAATCTTTTTTTTTACGGCGTTTCATCCTTTACTCTTTTTAGTGTTGTACCTTAGCTACTTCACCTTATCTAATATCAACTATTTTGTTACCCAATTCAAACTAATTCTGTTACAACTACTAAAAAAACATCATATTCAACAGGACATTAGACACCATACAAAATAAAATATTCAATTGTCCCAAAGCAAAGCAAATTGTTTAAGTGTAGGGGTTTTCGAACCGGTTTTGGCGAAGTTTAAAACGGTACATTAAAATTAAATGGAAATCAGATATATTTCACAATGACAATAGAGAATTATTCTATTTTATAATAGGACTTGATGGACACACGTTTAATTCTATTGTCGTTTGTGTAATCAAATGGCGTAGTTTTTTTTTTGTGTCAAAAAGTGGCGTACTTTAATTTCAAATTGTGGTTTGGGAATTTCACAAATGAGACCAAAAAATAAACGTTTTATTTACTCATGGCAAATATTATGCACAATTGCATGGCAAACATTGGCTGAATAAAGAAGCCGCAAGGATCGATTTGCAAGGGACTTTGTATAGAAAAAGTCATAATTCGAGGTTTGGCTCTCGACTGTTTCCTCGTCCAATATTGGACCGACTTGAAAGATATTTCACAAACTGAATAAGAATGATATATACTGTGTCCTCATATTTTTCTTTTTTCATTAATAGTTGCCAAATTTGTACACTAGGGCTCTGTTGATAGTGGTCTATCGGACAATTTTGGGTTCTAGTGCTTATGCGGTTAAATATCATCGAAAAGTAAAACATAGGGATATAGTATATAATATATACTATATCCTTATGTTTTACTTTTGAACATGGAGTTTTTGGAATTATTTGGGTCACCAAGACACAGGCTGCGCCTAGTTTGGGACCCGCTGATAATTTTATAAGGGCATTGTTAATGTAATTCCATACCATTAAATGTAAAGTAATGTGTAACTGTGTATGTTAAATAAAGCATTATTATTATTATATCTTTCTTATTCAGTTTATGTAATATCTTTTAAATCGGTCCAATATTGGAGGAGGAAAAAGGCGAGAGCCAAACCTTGAATTATGACTTTTACATACCATGTCTCTCAGCCCGGGTTTTCTCCTCAAGCCTTTCTGTGGTTGGTCTTTTTACGACGGACTATTCATCTCATACCGAGACTCCATCGTGCCTCGGAAAACACGTTAAAGTGATGGTTTTTGATGTAATTTTTATTTCTCAGTCTTTGATAAGTCATTATACGTTTGCTAATCGGTTTTATCTGTTCTTGGGACCTTTTCTTTATAATAAGCTCAACAAGGTATTAAGTTTCTATAGCGTAAGGTATAACAAATGTAGTAAAATGTTATCTGAATATTTAGAGACACTACATTACACAGACACAGAACAACTTCTAGAAATGTTGGCATGATGATATTTGATCCCCTCGTAAGTGTTTACTTTTGTTTAATTACATAGGCTTAGTTTACTATTAAGCTTTGTCTTTTAGTTCTTAAATGAGTTTTTTTAATTTTTTTTTTTTTATATGGGTAGTTAAATTTTAAATTGTACTAGACCAAAGTAGTTGGATTGTAAAGTGATGGCCTGAAACACAGGTTTAAATTAACCTAGATCGGGCTGATCGCTACCTAACATTGCAATTCCGAACAACCATTACTTGCACCTATAATAATATCTTAGTTTTAGTTTATTTTTAGGCACTGCAATTGTATGGATAACTTATTACTGTTGACTACTTGTACACTTTTAGTAAACGTTTTATTTGAATAAATTATTATTATATTATATCAGTCATCACATCTTTGACAGCCGTTAAGAGTAGTCAGAAGCTAGAAAATCGACATCAGATAGTCACTCAGTGACTAAGTTGCGGAGGTCAAGTATAGCTCCAGGCAAAATATAGTTTTAAATGCATCATATTCATAGTACACCCTTTTTACACACAAACTCATAGTCATATTCATAGTTTCTAGGTCATTATAGATTTATAAACACACATACGGAAAATAAAGGCCTTTTTTGTACACGAAGTTACAGTAGAACACTGACTCCTAAGTCACAGGGTCCCCCTAGTTTAGGAAGCAGGGTTTTCACTACATGCGCGCCTTTTCCCAAAATCTAATGCACCTATGTGAAATGTATTGGTATTGTATGCAAAAGGTATTTTGTGGCAATAAACTTATTTTATTTCTATTTGTTTATTTTATTTATAGTTGGGAAAAGGCAAAACGACAAAAGTTGAAACCATAGACTGCAGCCAAGAAGCTTAGCATCCTAAATAGAGTAAGGCGATACTTCACATCTGGACAGCTTCTTAGTCTGTATAAAGCACAAGTCCGTTCCTCTGTGGAGTATTGCAGCAACTTATGGGATGGCTCAGCAAAATACCAGCTTAATGCATTGGAATCGGTGGAACGCAGAGCAGAAAGGCTTATAGGTGACGAGAAGTTGGTGGCTCAGCTTCACAGCCTAGCTTATCGGCGTAGTATTGCCTGCCTGTCGGTTGTCTATAGACTGTACTTTGGTGTGTGCGCTGGAACTCCACGACCTGATCCCACCATTGCCCTTTTACTTCCGTAATACCAGGCGTACTGCAGGGTACCATCCGTACTTGGTCAATATCCCGTCTAGTCGTACCCAGTGCTTCTCCTCCACATTTATTATGCGCACAGCTGTGTGGAACTCTCCGCCAGCGTCTGTGTTCCCGTCCACATACAACCCGTCTGCCTTCAAAGCAAGAGTGAACAGGCATCTTCTGGGCACGCTCGCTCCATCATAGACCTCATCCATCGCTGTCCATCAGGCGTATTTGTGGTCAAGAGCAAGCCCATTCCTCAATTTAAAAAAAAAGAATTCTGTCCGATGCACACTTCAAAACCAATTATTCAATTACTTGTCAAACACTAATTAAGATTGCAAATGAAAATGAAAGCGCAGTGCAAATATCACAAGCGTTTTCCGAGTGAATGCGCGTCAGGAAGATAAATCGATTCCCGATACACTCTCCATTTATCAAAATCTGTCTGAAAGTTTATACGCTACGACCATCCATTACTTTTCACACAGAAACCTACATTTTTCCCAGCACTGAAAAATACACTTTTCAGTTGTTATCAGTTAAAAAACTCACCATATTGCTCGGCTGGGAATTTTCCCAAATGAAACGCTGAAATGGGAAAAGTCGTATCATCAAAAATGGAACGAAATGAATTTGTTAACTGACTGCCCATTAAGTTAGCTATAAACCGTATGTACTTAAAAATCTAACAGTTCTCTAGATGGTAACAAAAACGATTTAAGTTAAGAATTTTATATTCAAAGGCTTGTATAAAGTAAAGAAGCAATAATATTAAAAAAAGAACGCCAGGCGATACTTAAGAACACCTTGGACACGTCCTGTACTAAATTGCCGACTGCATGGTTTACCTTTTCATGCATGAACGTATATAAAAAGTATTAAAGGATGATTTTGCTAAGATAGTTCAACTTTAATGGTCGAAATATTTGTGTCGATACTCTTGCGCCATCCCATCTTCCTAGCTCGTTGTTCTGTGCTCATTCTGCCGCTGCGGCTGCTGAGAACCTCAAACGACGGAAATATAATAGCCTTGTTGGCAATTATATTTATGAGCCGTTTGGGGTTGAAACTCTTGAACTGTGGGGTCCGAGTGTGCACGTGTTATTTAAAGAACTAGCTAAACGCGTAGTTGACACTTCGCGTGACCAAAGGGCTGGCTTTTACCTCGGACAGAGGATAAGCATTGCCATACAACGTGGCAATGCCGCCAGTCTTTTGGGCTCACTTCCAGTCAACAGCGACGCGGACGAATTTTTAACCGACTTCTAAAAAAGAAGGTGGTTCTCAATTCGACAGCGTATATACATATAACTTCATCGTTTATGATCCGATTTCGATGATTTTTTTTTTATATGAAAGGGTATGCTTCCCAGATGGTCCAATTGCAACCACGTTAGGATCTGATGATGGAAACCCTGAGAAATCCAGGGAAACTCTCGAAAATTGTAGGCACGCATCTGGTAAAAACTTGATATTCGTGTGTATATCGGGTGATACTACAAAAGAATGAAGGTTTGGATCAGACCTGATGATGGAGACGACAGAGAGTCAAGGGAACTCCATATCGGTATGTAGGAACTACCAAATGTTTGGGCTTATTTCATTCGTATGAAATACAACAAAGTATAAAATAACTTTAATTTCGGAAGTCGGTGTCAAAAACCGAAATAACTAAAAACATCGACTTCCGAAATTAAAGTTATTTTATACTTTGTAGTGTTTTGTTTTCGAAGTCGGTTATATTTTTGTAAAATAGTTTTTTATTGACGCCATATTATAGTTTTATGTTCAATTTTTAAATTTATATAGTTTGTTATTTAAATAAATATTGAATATCTGTACTTGAATGGTTCGTCTAAAATAATATTGTAAAGAGTAGTGAAATTAAATGTTGGTATGTGGTGTATGGCATTCCTTGGCAGCTAGGCTATTCTGTAAACAACTACTTCGATATCGAGCTTCACCTGAGTGACAAAACTCACAAAATGAGCTTTATTGAAACTCACCTCGGATTCCACTGTCGAGATACAAAAATGTTCTTATAGAACATTTTTGTATCTCGACTGTTGGATTTTTTATGGCCTTAGCTACGGTTTTTCTGAGTTGAAAAAGCCAAAGCTGCGAGGCTCTTGGGACCGCGAGGCCGTAGGCGGTGGCCCACGTCGCCTACGCTTTGCGCTGCCTCCGATTGCTGAGTGCCATAGGCTACAGATGAAGACTTTTAAAAACTTTTGAATGCTTTTTTCTGAAGCCGCGGGAAAAGCTAGTTATTAAACAAGATAGGTAAGTATAACAATACTCAAGAAGACCGTATCATATATGTTTTTCAGGGGTACACTACATTAAAACGAAAAACTTTATTCCTTGCCCCACCGCGCCTACGCGTGCTTAAATTACACTCTAGGGGTAGGGTAGACAAGACTACGTGGAGTCGGTTTTACAGCGATTCGTTTCCGTCACTTACTTTTGTAGCAAAACTTATTGACTGTTTAAGACAATATTTTAATTAAAGGTTCAAAATGCTTACAAATATTGGTAAGGTATATTAAACAGTAGGTCTTTTGACCGTAGTTATTTCGAAAATAGTTAAAATATCTTTAGACCGGAAACCCACCAAGCATTTGACTCTTCGGACGTATGAAAATCGCATTTGCGACTTTCGGTCCAATAAGTTTCGTGATTTTTAATAATAGACATAATAATTGTTAGGTATTATGAAATTCGAACTTTTGAAAATCGGAATATCGAAATTCGGAATAAAATATTTCGGAGTATTTGGGTGTTCCCGTTTTTCAGCTGGTTTTAAATACGACCACGTCCACAAGCGAAGATTAAATGAAAAGCAAATGAAGGTTGCTTATTTCTTTACCAAGAATCGACTATAATAAACTAACAGACAACTTAATAACTACCTTACAGTCTTGTAAACAAGGGTCATTAAAACTTTTTCAGGTCAAGTAAAACTTTTTCAGCTCGACCATAAGCCTGAAAACAGTCGTATTTATCTGGGGCACGTCAGAGAATATCATTTTACCGTCGAGTGTATGATGCCCTAGTACTTCTAAAGTTTGAGTACCTACGCCAGAAGTTTTGAGTGGTCGATGTATATACTCGTAAGTTTTTTATGTGGCTTCTTGTATATAGGAGTTTACTTGTGTTAGAGTATTATTTTTTTTCCTTTTGGAATATTTTGTTTTATATTGGGGAAGTTTTACTAAGGATAACAAGCAAGTGTCTCATTACGAATTTAGTAGTTCTAGTCTGTTAGAGCAAGCTTTAGGGCCATAGTTTTCAAATGAATTTCTTATAATGTCAGAAAATCTAAATCTGGAATTTCAGGGATATTGATTGAAAAGCCATTTTCCACAAGACAAGAAATGACTAATAAGCTAGTCTGTGTTTCCTGATAGCTACAACCTGGGAGTGTTTAAGTCAAGAGTGAATAGGTTACTTCTAAGCAAGCGTGCTCCATCTTCGACCGCATCATCGCTTACCATCAGGTGAGATAGTGGTCAATCGCGTGCCTATCAATAGTAAAAAAACTTAATTAAAAAGACTTGATACTTTCACGAGAATATTGATGAAAAAGGTAAAATTAGAAGTTTAACAGAAATCAACTCTTCGTTACAAAATTATATTGACCTTCTACATACTTGAGCTAAGATTTCGACATCTTTCCCAGATTGTATCCACGATTATTTAGGTCTTGCACGATTCCAAGTACCAGAATGTATTTTGGTGAGTGTGCCCAAGAACTCCACCTCATCTCACCGGCCCCCTTCTACCATCGGACATCTAGACTAGTGATGTAACGAATATTCGCATTCGCATTCGCGAAATTATTGCGAATGTTTTTGCGTGTATAATTTTTGAATTGATTCACTAGAATTTGATTTACTCATGTTTAAAATCACTATTCACACTGTAACCTCAAAATTCACTTGTTTTGTTTACGACAACACCGGCGCGAGCGGAATGACACTTCAATTGGATGCGTTCGTATTAACTCGGCTATTCTCGGTACGAAAAACAGACAGAACGAACACGGAACTGCCGCTCAACAAATGCAAACTCACCAAGCCATAGACAAATGGCGCAAATTTAAACAAAAACTGAATATTCGCATTCGTGCCATGTTGGCAGCAGATATTCGCATTGGCATTCGCATTCGCGTCGCAATGTCCAAAATATGACATTCGTTACATCACTAATCTAGACGTACTGCAAGTTACCATCTCAACCTTGTTCCTAATCGTTTCCAAACCCATTTTATAATGGGCAAAGCAATGGAGTGAACTCTATACCTGCGTCTGTGTTTCCGAACACATTCAAATCTAATCTCGTCAAAGTAAGACTTAACTGGCTTCTTCTAGGTAAGCTCATCCATCGTCGACTTTGTCTCTATCATCTCTGACCTAGACTAGAGTCAAAAGCAAACCCATCTCAAATTAAAAAAAAAACTGGCCAAGTGCCATTCGGACTCGCGTGCAAAGGGTTCCGAACGAATTTCATTTTTTTTAACATGTTTTTTTTTTAACACTATAGACTTCTTATAGGTTTTTTTTTTGTAATCTATAGGTAAAGATCTATTATGTCCATTTTTTTTTAAATTTTAGGCTCAGTAGTTTCGGAGATAAGGGGGGAATGGTCACTTTTCGTCTAATTTCTTGAATAACTTCAAAACCATTTGTTTTAAAATTATGAAAAAAACGTTATTAAAACCCCGACAGTAAGCCCTTTCATTTGACATGTCACACGATATTGTCCAAAAAAAAAATTTTTTTAATTTTTCTACTTAGATCCCCAGACGTGACCTTCATACTAAAAATTTAATAATTTACGTAAAATTTCCGTGTTTGGGTTACAGAAGTCCATATGTGCACCAAATTCCAACAGAATCGGTCCAGTGGATCCGGAGAAAACAGGCTGTGACGGACGGACAGACAGACACCCGAGTGATCCTATAAGGGTTCCGTTTCTTGTTCGGAACCCTAAAAATACCAAGATTTTTCGCAAACATCTCAAGCCTAAAGCCTACTAGGAAAGTAACCACCTCGCCTTAATTTTTAACCTCACCAGCCTCACAGTAAAACCATAAAGTAGTCGAACAAAAGTCTAATGTACACAGTGGCATACATTTTTAACAGTGCGTTCTGTGTATGGTTTATAGCACAATAAAAAGGTCCAATTTGTGAGGCCGCCGCCGACAAGTGCATGCTACCTATGTCGTTAATAAAATGTGCTGTTAGGTAGCGGATATGGTGGTGTGGATGCGGCATGAGCGTTAGCGTTTTTCGTTTACATTGTTGACGGATTAAATGGCACATGAGATATTTTCCTGAAAAAATCTATTAGGTTCGTCTGTAAGATAACCTAGCTAGTCCCCCCCCCCCATTCCTCAACTTTGATGTGATTGAACAATGACAATTTTAATTGTTTTCAAAAGGCAAAAAATCGCATCCAATATGTTTTGAAAAGCGAACTGATGGACCAAATAGTGACCAAAAGACTTATTATTTTTGTCTAGAAAAAAACTGTGTAATTATTTAACCATTTTTACATGTCCATCTTGAGGTTTATTCAGTTTCGTCAGCTGAAGGCAACAAATAAATTGAATAAATAAATTAATGGTTGGTTGTGTTGTATTAACATGAAATAGTTTATTTACCTTGACCTGAAACTTATTCGTACAGATCATCATCATAACAGCCAATTGCCGTCCACTGCTGAATGTAAGTTTCCCCCAAAGAGAGCCAACCATTCGGTCTTGAGCAGTCCGCAACCATCCGCTACACCAACACTATCCTACAGATACTAAATTAAAATGATTAGGTACCTATTGAGGTTTAATTAATTAAACTACATATGAAAACTCTCGCACAAACCGTTATTCTAATTTCAATGCCGACCCCGCTCAAACAGTCGCAAAAAAAGTGTGTTACACGCTTCCGCCCAATTTGTATCGCACCCTTAAAACGGTAACGCACGCCGCCACGCCGCCGGTGAACGACATGTGGACAGTTTTTAATGACAATAATGACTGAAGCCCTTTGATGGACCTCTGATGGACTTTTAAACGCGGACGCATGTACTCGTAATTATTTAATTCCATTCGATTGTGTGGCTCGTGCCTTATGATTATGACAGCTGTCCAATTTAATTTGGAGACAAATTATCTTGCGCATTGGTAAGTGAAAAATTTAATATGATATTTGTTTTTATTATCATTGTTTTGTATCGTGTTTTTTAATTTGCGTGGTGATGTTTTGTTGTTGTGTTGTAGTTGTATGTCATTGTTTTTTAGATCATTATGTAACTGATGATTCAAATAATGTATCACCGTCACCGTTGAATCATGGTGGTATCATAAATGTCTCATCGTCGATTTGTATCTTCTGTGATACTGTCATTTTTTAATTCATGATTAGGTACCTGATTGTGTTCTGATTTTAAATGAAATTGATTGTCTCACGGAATGACGGAACTTCGATGTCCCAGTACCTATAAGAAGGTACCAGTAACCGATTTTCGCAGTGGCTTGCTTCGAAATGGGATTGTGTAGAGTCTTAGGCAACGAACCATTCCATAAAATTAAGCTTTCCGTCCAAGAAAGAAATTAAACATTATAATGTAGGAACAAATACAACGTGTAACAGAACAGTCGTGAAAAAAATCAGCTGTTCAGTACATTTTGTCGAGTTATGCGCACATAAATGTATGGGGGCGTCGATTTTTTTTATCCCGATTTCAGTGTTGGTCCCATAGTGAAAGTTGTTCATAATGATGAGTTCAATGACCCCTTAGGAGGTATTGCGTTTATTCTGTTACAGGTTGTATTTATTTCTTTCTTATTTGCTAAATTGTTGAACAAACGTCATCTAAAACTATTCCAATCTAGTTGATAGCTTTAGCAGTTCCTCAGATATCCAGCTGTGACAGACAGACAGACTTAGTCACACCATAAGGGTTCCTTTTTTACCATTTTGGTACGGAACCCTAAAAATTAAGCTTTCCATGTAAGAGAGAAAGTAAATATTTTTATTTAGCACGCACAGATACAATAATGTAGGAACAAATATAAAGAAACTTAATTTAAATTCTGAAAAATTACATTGTGTAGATAGGTACTGCGCCAAATTGGTTCAGTTCAGCAAAATACCAGACAACTGGAAATTGCCTGACCCTATATAGCTTCGAAAAGCTTCGCAAAACACAAACAAAAGAAACAATTATAAAATAACACAATTCATATTTGCAATCAAGTAACCACAGCAACCCACGGTGCCACAGCACAAAATAATTGCAACAGCAATAACGCAATATTTGCAGCGCACGAGCCAGATTGTAAGATAAGTGAACAATTACGATTGTCACAGCTGGAGCAATTGCGTGTTGGTTTACCGGCAATCCGACTGTGGCCCGCGAATTGTGTGCTGATTGTCGGTTGATTTATTAGTGTACACATTTATAAAATACAATTTTATAAATAATAAAGAGCACAAAGGTAAACTACCGATTATTCCGAAAGAAAATGATTGTGAAATTTTTTAGGCAGTAAAAATAGGGGAAAATTAATGGTTTTATGAGTTATGTAATGCAGGATACGATTCCTCTTTTAGAAAACGATATATTTATTGAAAATCTGTCAGTTTCTCCACTGTATACGCAGACATCCAAATCGCTGTCAAGAGAGCCCTAGTGTACAAATTTGGCAACTATTAATCAAAAAAGGAAAACATAGAGACACAGTATACATCCTTCTTATTCAGTTTGTGTCTATATCGGTCCGATATTGGAGGGGAAAACAGTCGAGAGCCAAATAAACGAATTATGACTTTTTACATACAAAGTCTCGCCGCCAGCATTTCCTCCTACATATGCTTGTTTCTTACTTGACGTGTGCACGCGCCAGATTGTAGATAAGTGAACAATTATGATTGTCACAGCTGGAGCGATTGCGTTATCTGGGCAATCTGGGCAATTGGTCAACTGTTATTGTTAGGCTATGTTCGCGAATTGTGTGTTGATTGTCGGTGGATTTGTGATTTCAATGACGATTTGTGAGTTTAATGATTGTATATCTGTTTTTAGGGAATGAAATAGGGAAAATGAAGCAGGTATAATTTATCTTTTGGAAAGCGAAATAATGAAGGTTTCTGACCTTTCTACATGGAAACTCTAAAGTTTACTGTTAATTAAATCTATAACTTTTACTCTCTTGTCCAGCTCAGCAGATAGGATATAAAATACTACGAATATGGACTGTGTTTTATAAATATTGAAAATCTGGCAGTTTTTCCACTTTCTACGCAGATACACAAATGTTTGCTGTTATGATACTCCTAGATATTCTAGTTTACTTTTTGACGTGAGCGCGAGCCAGATTGTAAATTAGTGAACAATATGATTGTCACAGCTGGAGCGCTTGCATGTTGATTCACCAACTGTTATTATGTAGTTAGGTTGTGTTCGCGAATTGTGTGTTGATTGTCGGTTGATTTGCGATTTTAATGATAGTGTTAGTTTTTTGGGGAATCAAATTGGGGAATTTTAATGGTTTTATCTTCTAGGCAATGAAGGAAATATGATTTCTTTTTTGGAGGGCGTTATAATTACTGAAAATCTGGCGGTGTCTCCACTTACCACGCAGGTATCGGTTGATTAGTGATTTTATTTTTTTTATGTACACACAATACACTCATAAAAGATAGCTGTATGTACAGAGAAAAGAACAAAGGTACGGCTTATTCCAAAAAAAAAGATCATGTAAGTTTTTTAGGGAAAATTAATGGTTTTATCTCTTAGGCATTGCAGGATAATAATATGATTTCACCTTTGGAGAGCGAAAAAATTATTAAAAATCTACCAGTTTTTCCATTCTCTACGCAGGTATAATAATGATATCGTTTATTTTTAAAACAGATATAAAAAAGTTTACAGTTATTAAGATACTCCTCATTGATATATAAAAAAACCCAAGATGCACAGTCTCGAACAAATGCAACACTCGAAACTGTCGTCAAAAACTGACATGTATCAAGTGTCATGTGTGAGTTGTGTGTAGTTATACTGTAAACAATTTTTTTGCAAATTCTACCTTACACGGATCGCTTAAAGTTGTTTTTACAAAGCAGTGCAGTATGGCGAGCGATAAGAGACTGTTTGAAACTAGCGCACAATTTTAAATTGTGCGCTTCTTTTTTGCGGACGGTTTTGAGATGCTGAGTGTGTATCTTGGGTTTTTATGTATCAATGATACTCCTACATATTCTAGTTTACTGTTTGACGTGTGCACGAGCCAGATTGTAGATTAGTGAACCATATGATTGTCACAGCTGGAGCGACTGCGTGTTGGTTTATCGGCAATCCGACTGTGCCTTGGGAATTATGTGCTGATTGTCGGTTGATTTGTGAGTTTATTTCTTTATTTACATACTAATGCATACAATATACCTTAAGTAAGTATATTGTGTGTACATAAAAGACATAAAATCTATACGTATTGGTTAAACAGCAATATTACTGTGGCTCGCGATATTATTTGTGATTTAATTTCTTTATGTACACACGACACACTTATAAAACAATTTTTTTTACAGATAAAAGAACACAAAGGTACTGCTTATTAAAAAAAAAATGATTGTGTACGTTTTTATAGGTAGTTAAATAGGGAAACATTGAAAAAAAAATGTCTTAAGCAATGCAGGATACGATTTTTTTTAGACAGCGTAATACTTATAAAAAATCTGTTGGTTTCTTCACTTTCTACGCAGACATACAAAAGTTTATAGATACCTAAATATGTACCTATTCTAGTTTCCTACTTGACATGTGCACGAGCTGGATTGTAAGATAAGTGAACAAATATAACTTCACTGTCACAGCAGAAGCGATTGCGTGTTCGTTTGTCTGGGCAATCTGGGCAATTGGTAAACTGTTATTGTCAGACTGTGTTCGCGCATTGTGTGTTGATTTGTGATTTTAATGATTGCGTAATATTTTTAGGGAGTAAAAACAAGAAAAAAATATTGTTTTATACATGTGTATAAAACCATATTTTTTTGCAATGATTAGGGAGGTTATGCGGAACAGGGTGTAAAATCCCACAGGCCTCCAAAGAAGAGGGAGGATCCTCCGACCGGCGGGTTTTTATATCCGGTGGGCAACTGCCCGATAGTTGATATTCGGACTATTGTATATGTTCAAATCGCACTGAAAACTCTGAAACTGCGATACAGGATTTCGTTCAGTAGTTCACTGTGGCGGGATAGGTGGTGCTGCGGTTCTTTTTGTTAGTTTTGTGGCGGAATTGACACAATAAGATGCCACTTTCCACTTTCTACGCAGATACAGGTGCAACTGATTGCTGTTATTAAGACACTTCTAACTATTCTAGTTTCCTACTAGACGTATGCTCGAGCCACATATGTAGATAAGATACAATTACGACGGTCACAACTGGAGCGGTTGCGTGTAGATTTATCTGGGCAATCTTGTGTTGATTTATCTGGGCAATATTGTGTTGATTTATCTGGGCAATCATGTGTGAATTTATCTGGGCAATCTTGTGTTGACTTATCTGGGCAACCTTGTGTTGTTTTATCTGGGCAATCTCGTGTTGATTTATCTGGGCAGTCTTGTGTTGATTTATCTGGGCAATCTGTTGAACTGTTATTGTTAGACTGTGGTTCTCGAATTGTGTGATGATTGTCCGTTGATTTGAGAGTTTAATGACTAGGTGTAGGTTTTTCAGGAAAAATGCAGGATAATTTTTAAAACCTTTTTGACATTATTAAAAATCAGGCAGTTTTCCCACTTTCTACGTAGATACTATTTTTTTTTTCAGTTATTAAATTAGCCCATTTTGGTTTTCCAAAAAAGGGCTAATTTAATAACTGAAAAAAAAAATCATTTAATGATGTTTCATGAAATAGCTCCTCCCGCTTTTCTCCCTTCTCATAAGTCAGATCAATAGTAATTACTCTGACTTTGAGTACGAATAGCTACTTGCTCTTTTTAGTTAGGCTTCCGAACGTCTAAACACAACGGAGAAACCCTTGTATGATCATTCGTGTGTCTGCCTGTTCGTCTATAACAGCCATTTTTTTTAGGAAATATTTATTTACCCTTACCTCAGCCAAGTTGCTAACTCGCTACCGCCCTTGGCCTAGACAACCTGTAAAGGCTTTAAGCTTTGACACTGTAAGTAAGGCTTCCTAAAATCTAGATCACGTTGAGCCAGGTGCACGTCGAGTGACGTTCCGATCCGATAACACACATTACTACCTACTCCTGCAACCTTGCTGCAGTATCTAGTTGAAAGTATGCTGGATATAGAACTGTGTACTCTACCAAGGGGTTAAGGCTGCTCTCTCGAGAAATGCTTAAAAACAGCGTGCAGTTGAAGCAACTTTTCGTCGGCATTTACTGAGAATTTACATCTGAAAAAAAAATAGGTATTAATCTACATGATATTATGAGTAATTTGGTTTAGCCACAATTTGTGTATCTTTATCACATAATAAGAAAAAAACCACCAAATCACCTCCAAATCATTGAGATGAAACCATTTTACTCCATCATTTTTTAACAAAAGTCTCGAAAAAAATATCTACTGCTTTGCAATACAAAGGAAAATAATTTGGTTTTGTTACTTTTTTAAAATGTGTTATTTTTTTTAATAAATTAAAAATGCGGGTAGCGGAGTGGCGCGTAGAGGAGTAGTTAGCTCCGTTTATATGCACAAGGTCATTGGCATGTATACAAGCCTTAATATGGAATACGCAGTCACTGTTTCAGCTCAAAGCATTATGTCAACTGCACTAATTCAAGCTTTACTGTTGAGTTTTCAAGCCTGTTAGACAGAAACTTGAAGCTAGTTTTGTACATGATGAAATATCGGTACAGCGCACATAGTCAATTTAAATTGTTATTTGAATAAGGCCATAAATATTGTAGTTTTTCTTTTTTTATGGGATGGGAAATCATCAAATGACTCCTCCCGCTCTGGACGGAGCAGAAGGGAGTGTCAGACTCTTACTGACTAAAACCCATCCGTGTTCCTCCTAGTGCCCTTTGCGTTCCAGGGCCGCGGTGGCTCTTTCGAATAAATTCCGCAACATCTAGTTTGTTTCAGGCGCCTTATTTATTTAACACTTTAGGAACAAAAATTTACAGAGGCAGACTTAATTCCATAGGCATTCATTATCAGTCAACCTTTGGGTGATGCAGAGAATAGTGGTAGGTGCAATATGGAGAACAAAAACGCGTTTGATTTTATAATTTACTAGCTGACCCGCGCAACTTCGCCTGCGTCACAATTTTCATTTCTGCTCCGCTCCTGTTGATCTTAGCGTGATGATATATAGCCTATAGCTTTCCTCGATAAATGGGCTATCTAACACTGGAAGAATTTTTCAAATCGGACCAGCAGTTCCTGAGATTAGCGCGTTCAAGCAAACAAACTAACTCTTCAGCTTCATAATTATACTAGCTTTTGCCTGCGACTTCGTACGCGCATATCCCGTTTTTTCCCGTTCCCGTAGGAATTTCCCATTCCCGTATAACCTATAGCCTTCCTCGATAAATGGGCTATCCAACAGTGAAAGAATTTTTCAAATCGGACCAGTAGTTCCTGAGATTAGCGCGTTCAAGCAAACAAACAAACTCTTCAGCTTTATATATTAGTATAGATTAGTACTAGCTGACCCGCGCAACATCGCCTGCGTCACAATTTTCATTTCTACTCTTCTCCTGTTGATCTTAGCGTGATGATATATAGCCTATAGCTTTCCTCGATACATGGGCTATCTAACACTGAAAGAATTTTTCAAATCCGACCAGTAGTTCCTGAGATAAGCACGTTCAAGCAAACAAGCAAACTAACTAACTCTTCAGCTTCATATATTAGTATGGATAGATACACAACGCATACATAATTAGGTATTTTAAATACAAACTTTCAAATGAGAAAAGGCCATGGAAAAGGCGTGTATTTATGTATAGTAGGTATGTTCCTATGTACCAAAGACAAATCGATATAAGTAATCGGCCTTTACGGGTCAACTAACGATAGCAAAATACGCTCAAAACGTACGTAATTGAATTACACGCCTACTATAACAAGATACGCAGTGAATGGGAAACTGAATGGGAATTTCGATTATGTACTTTGTATAGCGCTGTATTAATGAGAAGGGAACAGCGGATTAGTAGGTCTCAAAAGGATGAATGGGGGAATACTCCAGCTGGAGAACTGGACAAAAGTTCAGTTAGCTAATGAAGGGGAAGAATTTTGCTGCTATTGAATGCACCCATTAAAATAACATTTCATAAACATAGTAACATAGTTGACCCGCGAAACTTCTGCTCCGCTCCTATTGGTCTTAGCGTTATGATATATAGCCTAATAGCCTTCCTCGATAAACGGGCTATCTAACTCTGAAATAATTTTTCAAATCGGACCAGTAGTTCCTGAGATTAGCGCGTTCAAGCAAACAAACAAACTCTTCAGCTTTATATATTACTAGCTGACCCGCGCAACTTCGTCTGCGTCACATTTTTCATCACTGCTCCGCTCCTATTGGTCTTAGCGTGATAATATATAGCCTATAGCCTTCCTCGATAAATGAGCGATCTAACACTGAAATAATTTTTCAAACCGGACCAGTAGTTCCTGAGATTAGCGCGTTCAAGCAAACAAACAAACAAACAAACTCTTCAGCTTTATATATTAGTATAGATATATAGATTCACAGACATACCACCCACATTACGCCAGTTTGAGGATCTGATGGACCAAACCCAGTAACAATTTGCTCAACCCGGGAATCAGACCCCTGTCCTCATGCTCAGCAGTAGGTTTTTCAACCACTACACCAACATTGCAGTACAAAAATTATCAACTGGTCTATTGGCTAGACCAATTGATATTTTTTTTAAACTGGCCAAGTGCGAGTCGGACTTGCGTACAAAGGGTTCCGAACCAATTTAATTTTTACACCATGTATGTGCATTATTGTGTATTCCATGTTATTTTAACACTACAGACTTCTTATAGGTTTTCCTGTAATCTTTAGGTATAAAACTATAATTTGCGTTTTTTTTTTTCAAAATTTTAGAGTGAGTAGTTTCGGAGATAAGGGGGGGGGGGGAAATAATCATAACTTTCAAACTATTTATTTTAAAAATATGAAAAAAAAATTTAAACACAGTAGCCTTTTCATTTGATATGTCACAAGATACTGTTTGAAACTTTTATTTTAATTTTCTAGTTTGACCCCCAAAAGTGACCCCCATACTAATAATTTATTTATTTACGTAACGCGTCCGTATTTGGGTCACAGAAGACCATATGTGTACCTAATCTCAACAGAATCTGGAAGATTCGGAAAAACTAGCTGTGACAGACGGACAGACAGACAGACACCCGAGTGATCCTATAAGGGTTCTGTTTTTTGTTCGGAACCCTAAAAAGGGAAAAAGCCAGACTCTAACCTCTTCCCAACTACATATGTTGGTGTCGACTTCCAATCCAGCCTCACAGCTACATCAGTAGCTGAATACCAGTATTATACATGAAACCGAATGCGGCTGCCTATCTGACTTTCAGAACCCAGTAACGGGGTAATACTTTGGCAAGACTAGTGTCAGATTTTCTGGCATTCTAACTACCCGTAACGACTGCCAAAGATATGCAAATGACACCAGACCCAACAGCTTGCTTGGAACGGCGTGCTTTCCGATGCACAGACGAATCTTGGTTTAAGATGGTCACCCATCCACAGATCGACCTTGGCAAGCGTAGCTTAACCTTAAAGACTTGATCCGTACGACTGCTATTGCTAAGCAGTACAAAGATAATGTCTTCTTCTTATCGTGTGGGCAGTAAGGTCTAACGACCCCCACACCCTATTGTCAGAGTTTCTAAGCCTCCTCAAGGACCTCTGACATGGTTTAGTTGACGACCGCCATTTGGCGGCCGGGACCACCGGCTTATACGTACCTTCCGAAGCACGGAATCATCTTGTTATCAGACAATCAGGTGATTCAAGCCTGCAATGTCCTAACCAAACTGGAAATAACTTTATAAAGTATGCTTCCCTTGGGAATCCACGACCACCGGGTCACAAGGCAAACGTCTAAACCACTCGACCACGGACGGAGGCAGGTAATATGTCTAAAAACAAATTATCCATCCAACAATAGGCCTACGTATCAATAGGTATTTATGATACGAAATTTAATAATGGAGCATTATTTTTCCCCAAATCAGAAACTTCCCTAATATCATCAATATTATTCACAAACAATGAATATTCAACTAAATATCAAAACAATGACGAACATGTGCATGTTTTCATTGCAACATGTTGTTACGTTGGTACAAAGCGTGCCCCTATGTTGGTAGTAATAAAAGTGCGTAATGTTGGACGTTGACGTGTCGCACATTATTATGTTGTGTTGGATACGGGCGGCAGATGTGCAACATAGATACAAGTACTTACATAGCTTAGTTTGTGGAGTTGCTACCTTGTGGGAGATTTGATACTCTGTATTAAAAAAGCTTGCATCGACCAATTCAACCACCTACCTACCTACTTATAACAATTACGAGTATGTAATAGTTTTATAATTTTTCCTCATAGCGATAAAAAAAAAAACTTTCATTTACGGAAGCCCCCATAATTGGGTCCAGGAAAAAGGAATTTTCAAGTTTTATTTTCAACTAGTAGGTTCCCGAGGGAGTACGGGTATAATATATAGCCTATGTTACTCCCTGATAATGTAGCTATCTAATGCTAAAAGAATTTTCAAATCGGTCCAGTAGTTTCGGAGCCTATTCAATTCAAACAAACAAACAAACAAATCTTTCTTCTTTATAATATTAGTGTAGACTAGTACTTCGCCCGCGACTTCGTTCGCGCTGCAATTTTCTTAAAGATCCCTAATTTTTTCTAGAAAAAATTATATTCTAAAACCTTCCTCGAGAACCATTTTATCCATTGATGAAAACAGCATGAAAATCGGTGCAGCAGTTTTTGAGTTTATCGCGAACAGACAGACAGACGCGGCGGAGGACTTTGTTTTTTAATAAGTAGTGATGTAGTGATATTGACTATGTCGGAACTTATTACGGTCAATGAAATTCCGTCTGTCTGTCAGCAGGGTGACAGACAGACGGAAAGACTAATAAGATTCTGCTGATCATAATTTATTTCTTCTGTCAATATTTAAAATTTCTTTTGCGCTCACTTCCAGTGGACAGCGATGCGGACGATTTTTTTTTACGCCTTATTTTAGTTAGGATTTTTTATTTTAAGTGTATATAGTTTGTTTTAATAAACATATTTAAATAAAACGCTACTTTCCGATGAAGTCGTAATAAAAAAACATTATTCCTTACTGAAATAGAGAAGACTAATAAATGCAGCTACACACAAGCCAAGATTTTTATCGCTTTTTTTTTGTACACAATTTTAAATCGACCTTCAAACAAGTTCTACTAAACTGTAAGGTCACGAACAAGGTGACTTTAACGTTTGAATTAAATATTGAAACTCGAAGCGAAGTTCTTTAATATCGATCCAGCTATATCTGGAGCAAGCACGTGATTTTGCACTATTTCTCGTTATATATCATCATTTCGCACCCTTAATAATATAAGGGCTCAAATCAAAATGTTTGTAAAGTTTAGAATGCTAAGGGCAAAAAACTAAATTATCTATCGGCTACCGCTGACAGAGAGAGAAAAAGAACATTAATGATTCGCTAACTATATATGTGTCTCTCTCACACTCCCCCCGCTCGTCTCGTCATATTATTATTTATTTTTATTGATGACTACTTATAGTCTAGGTATCGAAGAATAAATCTGAAGGTAATCACATTTATAACTAAAGTACTAAGCATTTTATTAAAAAAATAAGCTGGAATGTAACAATTCAGAATCTTTAAACACGTATTCCCAAAAATCTACTTTTTTGTTTTAAGCCTTTATTTACCGTTTGCGATGCATCGATACGCGTCCGGGTTAATCCTTTAAGATGCCGCAGATTTTGCTGCAATATTGCTGTTTTTTGAATTAAGTTTTTTTATTGAGCTGTTTTATGGATTTTAACTATTAAGGTGTCGTTAGATTCATTTCAAAAACCCAAATGTCCTTAGATAGGTGTTAAAAAGCAATATGGCGGATTTTGGGCGCTAAATTGGAAGTCGTTATTTTTTTTAACCAAGGTTTGGTTAAAAAAATCTTCATTTATGACAATCTTTAAAATTTCTAATAAGAGTCGTAACAAGAAACATTATTCCTTAATAAAATAGAGAAGACTAATAATTGCAGCCAAACACAAGCCAAGATTTTTATCTTTTTTTCGACACATTTTTAAATCGACCGACCTTCAAACACCTGGGAGTATTTAAGTCAAGAGTGAATAGGTTACTTCTAGGCAAGCGTGCTCCATCTTCGACCACATCATCGCTTACCATCAGGTGAGATAGTGGTCAAACGCGAGCCTATAAGTAGTACAAAAAAAAAACAAGTCCTACTAAACTGTAAGTTCACGAACAAGGTGACTTTATCGTTTAAATTAAATATTTAAACTCGAAGCGGAGTTCTTAACTATCGATCCAGCTGTATCTGGAGCAAGCACGTGATTTTGCACTATTTATCATTACGCATTATCATAATTTGCTCAACTGGGTAAATATCAACAGTTTGCGATGCATCGACACGCATCCGGGTTAATCATTTAAGATGCAGCTGATTTTGCTACAATATTGCTGTTTTTAGGGTTTCGAAGAAAAAACGGAACCCTTATAGGATTACTCGGGTGTTTGTCTGTCTGTCTGTCCGTCTGTCACAGCCAGTCACTTTTGGGGTCAAACTAGAAAATTAAAAAAAAAACTTTTTTGAATAATATCGTGTGACATATCAAATGAAAAGGCTTAATGTGAGAGTTTTAATTGTATTTTTTCCATAATTTTAAAATAAATGGTTTTGAAGTTATTCAAGAAAATTAGACGAAAAATGACTATTTTCGGAGATAAGGAGGGGGGGTCCTTATCTCCGAAACTGCTGAGCCTAAAATTTTGAATAAAATGGAAATAATACATCTTTACCTATGGATTACAGGAAAACACATGATAAAAAGAAATTCGTTCGGAACCCTTTGTACGCGAGTCCGGCTCGCACTTGGCCAGTTTTTTTAAGTAAATGTTTTTATTGAGCTGCAGGCAAAAAGTGCAATGCAAGTTCAGTAAAAATGATCCACAATTTTGTAGAATAATGTAAAATTAAAAAGTTTTTTTATACAACGTGTAACAGTAAAACGCAATACCTCTTAAGGGGTCATTGTACTCATCATTATGAACAACTTTTACTATGGGACCAGCCCCGAAATCGCGAAAAAAAATCAGCTGTTCAGAACATTTTGTCGAGTTATGCGCATATAAAATGTATAGGGGAGTCGATTTCTTTTTCACGATTTCAGTGTTAGTCCCATAGTGGAAGTTGTTCATAATGATGAGTTCAATGATGAAGATGTGAAAATAACGCGGGGTGTGTGGGGTGTGTGTGTGTGTGTGTGTTGATAATGATGTTAATGTAAAGAGGTATTGTGTTTATTCTGTTACAGGTTGTATACTTACCTATAGTTTACAATCTTACCTGTACGTCTACCATGAGTTTTGTCAATCTATACTCACTAGCGACTGTAGTTAAAATAATGTGTGAAAACTTTTAAAAACAAGTTTCTAATTTGTTTGTTTAAGTTGTTAACTAACAAGCAAGCAAGTTGCAAGTAAAACTTTAGTTAACAACTAAAAAAATTAATTAGAAACTTGTTTTTTTAAAGTTTTCATACTTCTTTTTAACTACAGTCGCTAGCGAGTATAGATTGATAAAACTCATGGTAGACGTACGGAATGAAAGCCATGATGTGGTCGACCATGTTTGCTTAGAAGTAACCTATTCGGGTTCCTCTAGGAAAGCGTTTTCTATCTAACATTGAAAAGACTCTTGCAGAGATTTCCAATCCTTAGCTGTACCTTCGCACAATTAAGGCTGCTCTCTCGAGAAACGCTTAAAAACAGCGTGCAGATGAAGCAACTTTTCGTCGGCACTAACAGACAAAATTAAATCTGATAAAAATAGTTAGGCTAAACCAAGTTACGTAACTTGTTTTAGCCGGAATTTATTTATCGGTATCACATAATAAGAAAAAAATCACCTCCAAATCGTTGAGATGAAACCATTTTATTCCTTCATTTTTTTTTCTAAAGAGTATAAAAAATATATTTACTGCTTTGCAATACAAACGAAAATTAATTGGTTTTGTTACTTTTTAAAAACATGTATTATTTTTATTATAAAAAATTAAAATGCGGGTAGCGGAGTGGCGCGTAGAGGAGTAGTTAGCTCCGTTTATATGCACAAGGTCATTGGCATGTATACAAGCCTTAAAGTATTCCAATATTATTATATTATATTTGTGTGTGCATTTTTAACGTGCTACTTTATACACTAAAGTACTTCCACTCAATAATCATCATCATAACAGCCGAAAGACGTCCACTGCTGGACATAGGCCTCTCCCAAAGGGGGGGAGGGGTTGCCATAATCGCCACGCTTGGCAGGCGGGTTGGCGATCGCAGTGTATGGTGTTGAGTTTTACAGAGAACGCTGCTGCCCATTCTTTGGTGAGTCTCTTTGTCGCCTCTTACGACACCCACGGGAAGTGATGGGATGGTATTATTCTTTTACGGCACCATACGGCATCGGCCGACGTCATACGGCGAACTCAATAATATAATGCATTAAAAATCACTAACCACGCAAACAATACATAATTATTTTAAAGCTAAAGATTTTGCTTGTATATTTGGTTTAGCGCGCTAATCTCAGGAATAGCCATTTATCGAGGAAAGCTATAGGCTATATAACATTACGCTATTACCAATAGGAGCGGAGCATTCATGAAAAATGGGACGCTGACGAAGTTGCGCGAGTCTTAAAATAATATGAGATGTTTTAAAGCCACTTTTGCTTAGCTAACATTTCGTTTTAAACAAAAACATCAAAATACTAGTGATGTCAGATGTAGATATCTAGTATATTTTTTATCGATAACATTAAGACTTTAACTGCCTCCGTGGTTTAGGCGTTTGCCTTGTGACCCGGTGGTCGTGGGTTCGATTCCCACGGGAAGCATACTTTGTAAAGTTGTATCCAGTTTGGCTAGGACATTGCAGGCTTGAATCACCTGATTGTCTGATAAAAAGATGATTCCGTACTTCGGAAGGCACGTATAAGCCGGTGCGGTCCCGGCCGCCAAATGGCGGTCGTCAAATAAACCATGTCAGAGGCCCTTGAGGCGGTTTAGAAACTCTGACACTAGGGTGTGTGGGGTCGATAGACCTTACTGCCCACACGATAAGAAGAAGAAGATCGATAACATTGTAAACCTTCATTGATAATTCTAAACACGTAATTTAAACAAATTTTATCTTTGATCGTAAATAATTTGTTACAAAGGATCAAAGTTTGTTTTTCGTAAATTTCTTTTTGTAAATCGATAAGGTATCTTCATCTATAACGATTTATGATCCGAAATAAAGGTTTTACAAGCGATTTGTAATTAATACAAAAAACTGACAATAAAATTGGAAACGTTTGTTACTGGAAATTCATTCTTATATCATTCTAATAAGGATCTATTAAATACCTGTACTCTTAGCAGATGTTTAGTCAAAAACTATCAGTAGGTACAAGACAAAATTAAGTTTGCATCTAACATAAACTCTACTGTCACAAAGAGAGAGTCTATTCTCCACTGCCGTGGTTGTAAATAAAATATGGTTAACTGAAATAGTGATGACAAGTTACAAGATCGAAAGATATTAACAGTTTTTGTTTTATTATCGATGTAAAAGGGATGACTATTCACGCTTTTTTTGCCTGTTTTTGTAAAGTGTAAAGTACTAAATTATGTCAGACAGAATTACATGACAAGTAACTTATTTGAACAACTTTTTTCTAGTCATAAGGAAAAGCTTAAAATAATGTGTACACGGAACGACTTAGCTTAGCTTTGCTTTTTACCGGTAAAATACCTAGATACCTAGAAAAGATCCACATTAAAATAAGATAAGATAAGAGAGACACGAAATAAAAAAAATGAAAATATGAATAGAAACAAAAGATGAAACCAACATTTTAAAATGACTGATACCTAAAAGAAGTCCTCAATCTTGTACAAATAATTACCTTTTATAGAATAGAATAGAATACTCTTTATTATGTACACCATATAAGTAGTAGTAGTAGTATTATCCGTATTCGAAGGCAATCAAGAAAAGAAAACTTTTAATAAATACAAATTGTATCAGCTGTCAAAGATTCTTATACAAAATTCGCTCCCTTAAAACTGCCGCTACAGATTAGCTTTTGATACTCACAACATTCAACGTCTTTTCCAAATAATATACGCTTCAATAACACTCAAAGAGAGTTTCCTTAATCCTAAGTCCGATTGTATTTTTTCACTGATTGCACAAATTGTCCATTATTGTGCCAAACGAAAAAAAAAATGCAGCTGGCTGGGCCCACGTGCTATAGAAGGAATTTTGCTCCAATTCTCTTTGTCACACACCCTCGCTTAGGAAATAAGAAGTTTCGATCCCAATTTATAATTATTTCTTTTCTTACATTCGAAAACCAAGTTACCTTTGCCTTTACGCAAGTCAAAATGGCCACCAATTCTTTCTGGAACGTCTGTTTTGAAATTCGAAATTTAAAATTGCTGGACTTGAATTGACATTTCATAGACCTTTCGCAAATTGCTGCGCCAAGTTATAGTTTACTACATTTCATTCGATTTTGAACTTTTTTTACATTGGAAGTAGGTGGTATTGGACTAAAGATATATTATGGTTTTTTGACAATTCACCGTAAGATTATGTCCGGTATTGTAAGTTTTACAATTTCACAAAGTGTTAGTTGACAGTAACGTGCGGATTTATTGCTTTACAAAAGTTGTAACAAATCATTGAAGAAAAGTTTCTTTGTACAATTTCTATGTGGAGGTAACAAAAAGATTAACTTTGAACTTGATTAACGGAATAACTGTGTAAAACTTTTAAGTGGAGAAAGTACCCATCCTTAATAAACCATGTTTTTCTAGGACTGCTTACTTATCGAAAGTAATTATTAATTTTAAAAAATCCCTCAAACATTTAACAAACATTTAATTCGAGCAGCAGTGGGAAAACAAGGCTAGATTGATATTTAGATTTTTAAATTACTTTTTCCAAAATTGGCTCAAAATATATCACCGGCCAAAATCAAATTTTCAAACAGAATTTTCTGGACCGTTATCTATGGCTGCCCAATTATGACTCATAAACTACATATTTTCATTTTTTTTTCGTGGCACCTCTTTTGTACTACTATAAACATAATATGATCGTAAAAAATCTTATTTGACATGAATATCTTACTTTTTTTCCGCGTCGGATCCTGTCAAAGAGCAGACGACCACGCGCTTCACCTGGCCCTAGTGATGTACCCTGCAGGCAATTTGTTCGATAAATATTTAATCTGTGTTGATCGTCCGCCTGGCCGGAAGGAATCCTGTTCAAATATAGAACATGTTTCCACCTTTGTTACATAATGTGCCGTTTGCGTTTTGAATTTTCACTTGTGGAATTCGAATTTTAGAATAAAATCGATAAGTGTGCTGTCACGAAAAATGGCCTTTTAAAAGTTTTTTTTATTCTTATTGTTGATCAATGTAGTTTGAGAATTATTTTATAATTATTTTATACCCCTAATTGTGTAAAGAATATGCAAGGATTTCTTAACAATATAAAGAAAAAAAATCATTTATTTGACCACAGTCTATGGGGAAAAACAGACTACCTAAAAATACCCTGAACTGCTCTCAATTTGCAACATGTCAATGAAATCTTACGAAATCTTTTTACCAACTTATTCACATAAGTACCCCAATATCGATAAAGTTCCCAACCCTAAAGCTTCTAACAAGCATTCAACCGCATTTCGTCTCGCAAATACCTTTGCACAAAACTCCTTCAAGATATATTTATTCCGTTCCAAACAAAAGGGTCTCGGCAGCTGATTTCGTTTTTTGTAATAGAAATACCAGACTCACTCCACTTTGAATATTCTTTTGCACGCAAAAACTGACCTTATTTCTTAGGGTTTAAGGTTGAGGATGATATTTTCGGACAGCAAAATAGTGTTGCCGCTCAAAAAAATAGTCCACGCGTTCAAGAATTAGTACTCAAATTACTTGACTCCACCAAAAGAGGTCTTATTACTAAAAAGGGTACGTATTGCGGTACCGCATTGTGGAATTAAAAATAGTGTAAATGTCTTGAAAAAAATAAAGGAAGTGGGTTGAAGTTTGTCCAATTTTGACAGCTAATCCTGACATTTAATTAGTGGTGTTGATAGAAAATTAAAAGGATATTTTTTCGTGTGGCAATAATTGGGCCATTGAGAAGGTTAATTAAAAATGTCGCGTATTGTATAACACGTGCCGGAGTTCAAAAGATATCCGGGTTACGGTTAATTGGTAAACATACAAAAAAATATCCGAATTCTTAATTTTTCTCTGCACTGATGAACTAAGAGATGAAAACATTTCCTCGCTTAGCAATTTGATGTCACATGTAAAAATAATACTAGGTAATTCTACTACTCTTTTCTACCAGGTAACACTAGTTTATTTATCTAACACTTTCAGTGCCAAGTGCAAAAGTGTTTTTACATTTTTAGAGCCAAGCACTCAACACATGGGCGGAACAATAATTCGTTCGTGTGGCCACAACCCGCGCATGAACACAAGTCACATATAGCTACTTAAAACAACGACTCAGGAGGGCTACTCTCTAACGAAATCCGTAGTTTCGGGCTTAGTTGCGGGCGTTCGTATTCTACTCCGTATCACCTACAGACTTAAGATTAGTCCCGAACCCGAACTGAGAATGAATGACAACACGATTTCACAGTAACTGTCAAATCGTGTTATCATTAGTTCTCAGTGGTTAGGTGATACGAAGTAGAAAATGCCCGCCCGAAACTAAGCCCGAAACTACGGATTTCGTTAGAGGGTAGCCCCCCAGATACGGGTTATGGGCACATAACGAATCACTGCTCGACCCATACGCTGAGTTCTTGGCACTAAATGTGTTAAAGACTATGGAAGACTTACAGCTAAATACAATGATGATAAATAACAGTAAGTTAATCTGACAGCCTGCAATTACATGTCGTCACATCTAGAGCTTATAAGTTATTTGTTTACTAACCAAACTTGGATTTTTTTGAATTACAATGTATTCTATTTGCTTAAAAATCTACCAACAAAAATCAACACTACTGAAAGACCCATGAAAACTAATAAATATTCGATTTCAGCGTCAGCAATGCAGTCTTCCTAGCCACATACGACACTAATCCAGATCCCTAACCGAGTCAGATATTGTAAGTAGACAGATTGCAGTGCCTAATCCGTTCACCGTGAGCCCGTGACGTAAGCACGTCAGATTGGATAACAGGATATACGTACCACAGAGCATCGAGATTCAGAGGAGTCTCGTGGCTTAAAAATAACTAGGCTACGCTTAAGTGGCCTATTACAATTTGACTGTGATTTTTGCGTAAAATGACCAACTTTGGGTTTCTTATTCTCAGAAACTGAAATATTTAGACTGCTTTGGCTTATTGGGTAGTTGAGAATAGTTATTATTATTGAAGACAGCGCTTCCTCACTTTTTGCATTGTTTCTTATCTATTTGTAAAAAGCCAAAATTCCGAAGTAAGTTTCTCATGAAAAGCGCGACGACATTTTTTCGAGCTCATAGATTGAACTACTGTACTAACCAAATGAAATGATAAATATATTATAATATTCCTTATAAAGTGGTTTCAGTCATAGCGCCCTCAGAAATTTGAAGTAAAAATGGAATGTCTGTAAAAAATCCCATTCAAATCCATAAAAAACTACTAAAAACGATCAGAATGAACTGTAAATTTCTCCTTAATACATTAACATTATTACGTAAAATGTATACCAAAACAAACCACAGTTGAAAAGAAAAGAATAAGGAATGAAAATTTAATACATATTCATTAAATAAATTATTTATAAACCTTAAAATAAATGTAATTGCAACTGCCTAATTTCTACATAATGCGATTAGTCAGCAGTTTTGTGAGTGAAAACGCAATTCTGTGATAGGGCTCTTAAATAGGTGATCGTCTATTGCATATCCGTCGGAAAGCACGTTGAGCTGTTGGTATCGGCTGTCTTTTAGATCTTTGACAGTCGTTAAGAAAAGTCAAACGCCAGAGAATCTGATACTAGTCTTGCCAAGGGGTACCTACTGTGTTATCCAGTTACTAAGTTGAAGAGGTCATGGGGTCTAAAAAAGCCACTTTAGTAGAATTATATTAGAATCATAATATTAATCATCCAGCAGTCTGTCAAATTTAATTTTCATCTTTTTAGCTAAAGCATTAGGTTCAAGATTGATTGGGGAAATTTGACAGTTTCGGGTGGCTTGATGTGCTCTCTGATTCTGCTAAAGTGGCCTTTTTAAACCCGCTGATAAGCAATCGCTCCAAGTAAAAGTCAGCTGCTCAGCTGCATTCGGTTGGACTGGAAGCTGACCTTAACGTGGTTGGGACAATGATGGGCAGACTAATATAGAGCATCGAAACGCTTGATCTACCACTGCTAGAGACGGCTTTTTTGGAACATTCCATACTTTACACTCACTCTTTTGTGTCCCCTATCTGGGGCAGAGGACGTCCATAGTAGTTCTCCTTCGCGAGTGGTCTTTAGCTCCACGTTTCACCAGGTTTCACATCATCATCATCATCATATCAGCCGAAAGACGTCCACTGCTGGACATAGGCCTTCCCCGCAGCGTCGCCACAACGACCGGTCCTGCGCATCTCGCATCCATCGGCTACCTGCGACCTTCACCAGGTCATCGGTCCACCTTGTGGGAGGCCTTCCAACGTTGGGTCTTCCGGTACGTGGTCGCCACTTGAGAACTTTTCGGCCCCATCGACCATTTGTTCTGAGAGCAATTTGCCCTGCCCACTGCCACATTAGTTTGGCGATCCTTCGGGCTTTGTCGGTAACCTTGGTTTTGTAGCGGATATTATCATTCCTGATTCGATCAAGCAAAGAAACTCCAAGCATTGCCCTCTCCATTGCCCTTTGAGTGACTTTGAGCCTTCTGATGAGGCCCATGGGGTTTCACATCGCTCCACGTCAATCCCATGCTCGTCGCTTCGGCCAACACCGTGCATTGTCATGTTTGTTGGGAACGGCCACGCTTCCTTTTCCCTTGAGGATTCCAGTCCAAGGCCTGTTTGGGAATGTGATCAGAATCCCTCCGGAGCGTGTGACCAATGCATCTCCACTTACGAAACTTGGTCTAGATATTCGCTGCCAGTTTGGTGTTTCTGTGATCTGTGGGATATACCTAGCTGCTGGAAGCGCCGGTCGGATTAATCTGTCTCCTTGGATACCTGCTAGCCTGGTAGATGCGCTGTTTCCTGACCTATATACCCAATAAGATAATAGTGTAGGTAGAATAATTTCTAGTTAGAAATGCACCAATTTTTTTTTTGTTTACTTTTTCTGTCTATTATATGGCTTTGAGGATAGCTGAAACGGTTTTACAAAGAAAAAAAATAGTATTAGTTGACAGAGTGTTGCCATTGATTTAGTTTTTATTTGCAAACGTGAACCGAAAATAGGATTTTTTTCCCTAAAACAATAATTAAATCGGTGGTTGTGTGGACTTTTATATCACTGGTCTCTTGTTATGAGGGTCTCGGAAACGAAGCCTTAACTAAAAAGTATAGTTCCGTTTTTTTAACGCAAACCAAAAGTAGGAAAACCTTTCGAAAACGACAAAAACATTTTTTTTTTTCCTAAATAAAACATTTTAATAGGTACCCTCCGATTAAACACAAAACCAAATGGTACAATAACTATGAACAAATGACAGCACATTACCAACAACTCCCTTTTTTTGCATTTTACCCACATTATTAGATTAATATTTTTTTCAAATTCGTAACTTCTGTTCTTTATTCAAGTGCACACGCACGGATGGACACTGCGTTCGCTTTTTGAATGTCACTCTCTAAATGCTTGTAATTTTATTCTATCGTGGACAATGACGTCATCATATCGATAGAGTGACAACGTGGACAACCCTAATCATGTTGCTAAAATGTTATTTAAACATTATTTTTCACTGTTTGAATAGTATGATTTTTTGGGTAGTTTTATAATTTTGCGTTGTTTTTTAAAAGTAGGGTACGAAATGGGGTTGAAATGCGCATGGCAAAGTTATTAAAATGTTTATATAATATCTTTTTTTACTAGAGTCTAGCAGTCGCGGGCAACACTGCGATTTCGCCCTCGTGTGTTAACAGTTCCATGGTTTTAATTTTTATAAAATAAAAGTATGTCTATGTTACTCCTTATAATTTAGTGTCAAGAAACAGTTATAATTGTTAGTTTTTAGAAACTGCGCAAAATAAAAGTTTGGTTGGATGCTTCGATCCTCTTTTCCCTATTTTTAGGGTTCTATTGAGTCTTAAATTTGGAAAAATAATGGAGATAATAGATCTTTACCTATAGATTACAGGAAAACTACTATATTACTATAAGAAGTCTATAGTTTTAAAATAACATGTTAAACAAAATGAAATTCGTTCGGAACCCTTTGCACGCGAGTCAGACTCGCACTTGGCCAGTTTTTTTTCCTTTTGTCATTAATTTTGAGAAGCGTTTCGACAGTGAAATACCTGATAACAAAAGTGAATCCCATCTCTCATCTTAATTTATTCACAATCTTCAATACAATCAAAAAGATCCGATGATATTGAGGATGCACCTCCTTGACATCAATACGATACTCAAAGAAACTATCTTGCTTCCGACCTTCATAGACACAATATGTTGCTACAATCGGAAACGTATGCAATCGATAATCCCACAGACCACAGAAACATCTCAGTGGCCACCTCTACAGGCCCCATTGTCGACATCTACTCGAACGTACAGACAAAGCGTGTTATGGTAGACACCAGATAAACGGTCATTTATTTATTTAGGTTATTCAGGTTAACCACAATTGTTTACACCAGTACATAAGCAGCTTATTATTTATAATAGGATACAATTGCGGGTGCAACAATTAATTATAGGTTGCACCGCACCGCACAAAAAACAGTGCTAAAACCATTAATTATTAAATTACGACAAATACATAAAAATACAATAAAACGTGAAAATTATTTTATAAATTAGATCATAAACGAGTAAGCAAGAAAAAAGTTAAATATTAATTGATATGACAATTACATACATTATAAATTAGATTTACATGCAATCAAATAAATTACATTGACAATTTCAATAGAAGTTAAAACAAAAACAAATAAAAATACTGACTGTGGCAAGGTAAAAAAATGTACAATATTCAATTCCATAACAACACAAGACATAATAGTTATTTGAAAAAAAAAACAATAATAGAAACACAAATAAACAACCGAATCCTATAAACAAAATGACTCTAAAAAATGATACAATTATAGTAAAACTAACAATAGCAATGAGATTTGAGTATCGATTAAAGAAAATTACTGTGTAAAATAAAAATAAAAACTAATTCGTTGACCCACACACATTTATCGACTTTCTTATTATAGTCCTGAATCGACTTCAATCGTGATCCTCTATGTTCTCTAGGAATTAATTTAAAACGGATCATAATAATTTATTGTTCGGGTATATACGAAGGATGTCCCTTCGTATATACAAGGAAAGGTCAAATGTACTTTATTGCAAGTTTATCTGGCTCTTACCATAGTGAGTATCACCGTATCATTTAATTTTAAGCATTTTCTTAACTACGTTAGGGTCAGGTTCACTTATTTTGCATGGAGCAAACGAAGGTGAATAGGTTACTTCTAGGCAAGCGTACTCCATCTTCGACCACATCATCGCTTATCATCAGGTGAGATAGTGGTCAAACGCGTGCCTATCCATAAAAAAAAATAGCTATCTGAATCCCATAATCAAGTAGTTACTGGTGGCATGGGACCTCTTGGCAAGACTAGTGTCTGATTTGATGGCTTCAGACTACTGAGTATCAAAGATCTTCAAATCACAGCCGGGACTAAGGGCTTATCGTGTTTTCCGAGGCACGGACGAATCTCGGTGTGTTATATGATCTCCAATTCAAGGGCCGACTACAGCATGCCTTGCTTTTCCACCTACATCAACCCGACGATGCTATTACTCGTCCACAAGCTCCTTACTGTCACTTTTTACTGTTTAAATTTGACGGCCCGTGACAATTCCGAAGTCAAAGTCAAATGATTTATTTCAACTAGACCGATAAAGGCACTTTTGAACGTCAAATGAAAATAAAATATAGTGACTCTAGTCGTCCGTTCGCAAAAGGTAGATTCTTATGGAGAAGAACGGACAAGAAACTCTATAGTTACTCTTTTCAAAAATAAGCTTTACAATATTTGTATACATTAATCAATTGATTATATGTGAGGACGATGCTCCCAAAAAAGCACTTATATACTACTAATAGGTACAATAAAGAAATGCCAGCAGAGGTAAAATTAATAAGTTTGCTAGTAAGGGGACATAGTACTCACATACGTACAAATTTTGCAACTATTGATTAATGTGATCAGTGTGTGAGTTAAATTAAATATAAAAATCAGTAAATACACCTGTATACATAGTAAGTGTTAATATAATAAACACAAACATATCAACCAGTTTCACTATGTCTACTACAGCCTAGATTGTCCTATGGAGCAGGACTAGCATGTTTCCGAATATATGGCATTGACAGTTAAAACACGTACTCAGCGCAATAGCCATCAGATAGATTTACAAAAAGACATGTATTTTTTCTTTTTTAACGTAAACAAAAAATGAAGACACTTTGATGGTACAATTTCTACCAGCGACATGACGTCACGCGTGTTTTTAATAAAATACTCTATTGCTCGGCCATGCAAGCCGTATGGTGTCGCCCGGTGCCGTAAAAGAATAATACCATCCCATCACTTCCCGTGGGTGTCGTAATAGGCGACTAAGGGACTCACCAGAGAATGAGCAGCAGCGTTCTCTGTGAAAGTCAACACCTTACACTGCGATAACCAACCCACCTGCCAAGCGTGGCGATTATGGCAAACCCCACCTCCCTTTTGGGGAGGCCTATGTGCAGCAGTGGACGTCTTTCGGCTGATATGATGATGATGATGATGCTCGGCCATGAATATGCGAGCAATGGCGCCTCTAGCCGATTCCAAGCTCTGTAGACAAAAAGGTAGAGGAAATAGAATCGTTTATAGACGAGTTACTGGATCGTGGATAAAAGGGGTGTATTCATGCTCAATTGATATTATGTGAACCGATATAGCTTTGACATTATGTGAACTGATACTGCTACGTTATTGATACGTCGTTGTTGTGAGAAGTAACTACCCTTAAGTGGTTTTATTCTGGTTCTTGCTTGAATAATTTATTACGGTGGAACTGACTGAAAGATGATTTAGCTGAAAATATGTGTGGAAATTGGCTGTTATGGTAGCAGGAAAATTTTGAATATGGATGTGAATGGCTATACAAGGATCAGTTTTGATTTTAGGGTTCCGTACCTCAAAAGGAAAAACCGGAACTTTTATAGGATCACTTTATTGTCCGCCCATCCATCCGTCCGTCCGTCTGTTCGTATGTCTGTCAAGACCCTTTATCTCGGGAACGCGTAGATGTATCGAGTTGAAATTAAAAACGTATACTCAAATCTACAGTCCCTTGAAGCTGTGTAAAAATCAAACTTTTAAGTTAACGTAAAAAAACGATACGGTCATTTTTTTCCGCAAAAAACGTATATTTCAACACTCTCAAGGGAATCAAAATGTATATAGTATTTTTCGTTGATCTAGAACTATGAAATTTGGGAAGTAATATCGTCATATACTACAAGTATAGGGAAAAGTCTTAAAACTATACATTTGTAATTAAGTCATAAAAAATGTAATCTTTATTTAAAGACTCACCATAAATAAAATAGCATTACACACAAAAATAGCTCTAACATCATTAATTAACACAAAGCGTTATTTTTTAAGCAAAAACTTTGTATTATCTTCTTCGTGACAGATGTGTCAGATTTGCCATGGATATCATAATTACGTTTTAACACGTTTGAAGGATGTTCTTTAGTCTTTAAGTGGGGCTAGTCCCGAGGAATTTGAAAAATAGTTATTTGAAGAAACTATTGCCGGATGCCGTCGCGCTGCGCCCTATCAAGTAAAGTGAACCAAACGACGTTTTGTATTCCGCTGTTTTCTTCTTCAACATTAGACTGATCTATAAAAATGATATATCAAAATTTAGAGGAAGACTATATTTAAGCTTCTATGTTTTTTTATTTTGTTAAAAACTTTTCAAATTTGTGTGATAGTTGTCTGAACATCGCGGTAAAAACGGGCTGGTTTTTCGGGTTTTGGATTGTCATAATTCTTTACGTACTTATCTTTTGGAAAAAGGAAAATGATAGAGGCACGTATTATTTTGATCTAGATTGTTTTGGGAAAAAGTCATTGCTCTAGCAACATTATCCACGAAGAAAACAGCGGAATGCGTTTGTATGGAGAAAAGAGTTACCGACTAGAGTCCCCTCCTCTTATTTAGTACTGCAAAGTTCTTGTTTGAGCTTTGAACTTTGATGAAGGCAAAACTGTGTTTCCTGACGAGATGTAGAAGTTATCACATAGTTCGCATGTCGTAGGTGCAATCCACTCTATGGAGAAGTTAGTAAACGAAAATTTTGATGAAGGTTCTGAGGAAACGAGATTCTCATAGGTACTTTAATACGAATTATAAGAATCTCGTTAAACCAAAAAAAATATAAAAAACATTTTGGTCGTGGTCAGCGGGCTGTATCTCAAGAACCGTAATAGGTAGACAGTTGAAATTTTCGCAGATTGTGTAGGTGTTTCTATTGCCGCAATAACAATAATAAAACAAATAATAAAAATTGAGGTTTATGGTACGGAACCCTTCGTGTGCGAGTCCGACTCGCACTTGACCGGGGTTTCAATCCGTTTGGGCAATTAATAATGCGACTTTCTATTGGTAAAATAATTTTCAAAATCGGTTCAGAAAATCCCTAGATTACCCCTTTTTTTTTAGAATGGGAAACCATCAAATGACTCCTTCCGCTCTGGGCGAAACAGAAGGGAGTGTCAGACTCTTACTGACTAAAACCGCGCGACTCTTTTGAACAAATTCCGCAACTCTGGCAGGCACTGGCCCTAGTGGACCCCTTCTTCTATGCTGACATCTCTTTGAGGCGCGCGTGAATCATAACGCGCCGTCGACCTGGGCCTGGGGGGCTACTCTCTAACGAAATCCGTAGTTTCGGGCTTAGTTGCGGGCGGGCGTATTCTACTCCGTATCACCTACAGACTTACGATTAGTCCCGAACCCGAACTGAGAATGTATGACAAGAAGATTTCACAGTAACTATCAAATCGGGTTATCATTAGTTCTCAGTGGTTAGGTGATACGAATTCTGATCGGACAGCGAGCCACCCAACGCTCGCCGTCCGCAGACCCGCGCCTACGGTAGCCGGGAATCGCCCTGCGACTCCCGACGCCCGGGGCGTCTTCTTCTGTTGCGGCGGCTGGGACGTGAGGTTTCCCTCTCTCTCACGCGTTCGGCTTCCTCCTTCGCTAGCATTACTGCTTCGCAGAAGGAGGTGACCGCTTCCCATTCCTCCTCGCTCCGGACCATGGATTGAACCAGGGCCGGACGCAAGAGGTCGCCGCCGCCGATCGCCTCGACTAGGACACGGCGGTGCTCCGACCAAGCAGGGCAGACCTCTACCGTATGTTCCACCGTGTCCTCCGGGCGGCCCTCACAGTGTTGACACCCGGGCGTATCCTCCCGCCGAATTTGAAACAGGTACCTCCTGAAACAACCGTGTCCGGTGAGTACCTGCCTCAAGCGGAACGTGAGGACGCCGTGGCGCCGCTCTAGCCACTCCTCAAAGAGGGGACTTATCGCCTGGATTGTGGTGCGATTTGCCGCGGCAGAGGAGTGTCGCCCCGGCGTTGCGCCTCCTCGCGCCATTCATAAATGAGCGCGAGGGCTCTCGCCTCCAGATCCCATGGCGGCAGTCCGGCAAGGAGACTCGCCGCCTCGCCAGAGACCGTGCGGTATCCCCGGGCCAGATGAATGGTCCTGACCCTCTGGGACGCGTTGAGGTAACGGGCAGAACGCTTCCTCAAAGTAGGCGCCAACACCGGTGCCCCATAAAGGGCCATGGACCGCACGAACCCCGCGTAAAGCCTCCGGCAGGAGGCGTTTGGACCCACTAGATTGGGCAGAAGCCGCTTGAAGGCAGCCCCGGCCCGCCCCAGTCTGGGAGCCAAACGTCGGACCCTAGAGAACTCCTACTACTACGACCTCAGAAACTCACAAATTTTACCTCTTTATCTATTATAGATTATACTTAGGACCAATAGTTAGTAACTTTGGGTAATTAATAGGCTTACCTACTGATATAAGCACAGTAGTTATGGTCTTAAAAACAATCCAGAATGTAATTATGGCTCTTTGGCTAAACTATAGATACCGAAAACTGCATAATTGAAAATGTTGATGCTTTTAATTTATGACAAATATACATTAGCAGTTTAATTAATTCTCACGCCCATTAATTTAAGAGGATCATAATTGTAATCAATCAAATTCATCTCGCAATTTAACCTTTAAATTAAACTCTCCTGGCTTCGGGATTCAGAACGTTTAATTTGGAAAGATCCCTTTTCAAATCCTCTGAGAATAAAACGGTATAAACAATTAGGGCCAACCAAAACTCAGTTATAAATATTTAAAACGTAACGTAAAAGTCAAGCGAGAGAAAAGCAGTAAATCTCTGGAACTTGAATAAACAAAATGGTAGTCTATCAGGGACTACAATAAAATTCCATTATAGAAAAATCCGAAATACACTACTGAAATCTCATTCGGTGAATCGGAGACAAGTTTTCAGGGGCGCAGCTACCGCCGGATCAGCCGTATCAAAGATACGGGGCCCCCAGACTACATTCCCGACGTGTGGACGGAAAGCTCCTACATTTAGTCCCGCCGTCACCTTAGTGGCCTGCTGAGACCTTCTTTTTTTATTTGTGATGGGTTTGCTCTTGCCTCTAGTCTAGGTCAGAGATGAGAGAGACAAAGTCTGCGATGGAGCGAGCTTACCCAGAAGGAACCTGTGCACTGTAACTTTGAAGAGACTAGGGTTGTAAGCGTTTGGAAACACAGACGCAGGCAGAGTTCCACTCCTTTGCTGTGAGCTTTATAAAAGACTTTTGGAAACGCTTAGTGCGAATTGGTGGAATAGCAACAAGGTAAGGATGGTAAGTTGTAGTGCGTCTGGATGTTCGATGGTAGAAGGGGGCCGGTGGGATGAGGTCGTGGAGTTCTTGAGCACACTTACCGAAGTACAGTTTGAACCTTACGGCGATGAGCCAAGCTATGTAGCTTGTAGTTCTTAGCTAGTAGAGCCTATTTTGTTTAATAAAACAATAAGTACCCGTAAAAAGGGGGCCCCAAACATGTTTGATACACGGCCCCTTCAAGACTAGCTACGCCACTGCAAGTTTGGTTACAATACGGGTGTATTGCGAAGTGGGGATAGCAGCCTTGAACAGCTGGTAATTGTTGGCAATACGGAAGGAAAGAGAGCAAGAGGCCGGTCACCAACACGATGGTCTGACCAAGTGAAAGAAGCTACATCCTCAAGCAAATTTCAGCAGGTGGTGATGGCAACTTTTGACCGATCGATGGAAACAGATTGTCCGTTGGCTTGTTTCAATGCCAATGAATGACCTTGTGCGTATAAATGGAGCTAACTATCTCTCTACGCGCCACTCCGCTGCCCGCATTTTAAATTATTTATAATAAAAATAATACATGTTTGTAAAAATTAAGGAGAAAAATGGTTTCATCTCAAAGATTTGGAGATGATTTGGTGATTTTTTTTTCTTATTATCTATATAATAATATATTATAGTAACCAAATTACGAATCATATCATGTAGATTACCAACTATTTTTTTCAGATGTAATTTCTCTGTTGATGCCCACGAAAAGCTGCTTCATCTGCACGCTATTTTAAGCTTTTTTTGGAGAGAGCAGCAGAGGTCCAGTGACCGCGATCCTCAGTAATGAGGGACCGACTGAAGAAGAACCTGTATACCAATTTACTTTTTATTTTATTCGAAAACTAGTAGTAGTACCTACACGAAATTACATAACAATGAAAATGTGTTTACGGACATACTCCGTTGATTCACTGCAGCGCTATATTTCCTAGGCATTTTTTTTAAGCATGTGAAATCATCAAACGTCTCCTTTTGCTCTGACAAACTCCTACTGACTAAAACCCATCCGTGTTCCTCCTAATGCCCTTTGCGTTCCAGGGCCGCGAGCAGTTGGCATGTTGTTTGAATGAGCAGCAAATAAGGCAAATAAGAAATTCTGTACAACAGTATGTGTCCTTGCAAAAGACCTAGTGTGAAGATATGGTTATACAAACATATTTAATACTGATAACATCAATGATTTGTTTTTTTTTTTTAGGGTTTCGAACAAAAAACGGAACTCTGATAGGATTACTCGGGTGTCTGTCTGTCCGTCTGTCACAGCCAGTTTTCTCCGGATTCTTCTTCTCTGGACCGATTCTGTTGCAATTTGGTACACAAATGGACTTTTGTGACCCAAACACAGACGTGTTACGTAAATTATAAAATTTTTAGTATAGGGGTCACTTTTGGGGATCAAACTAGAAACTTTAAAAAAAAGTTTTTGGAACAATATCCTGTGATATATCAAATGAAAGGGCTTACTGTAAAAATTTTAAATATATTTCTTTCATAATTTTAAAATAAATAGTTTTGAAGTTATTCAAGAAATTTGACGAAAAATGACCATTTCTCCGAAACTACTAAGCCTAAAATTTAAAAAAAAAATAGAAATAATAGGTACCTATAGGTTGCAGAAAAACCTATAAGAAGTCTATAGTATTAAAATAACACGTTAAAAAAATGTAATTCGTTCGGAACCATTTGCACGCGAGTCCGACTCACACTTGGCCAGTTTTTTCTGATTATAACACCGGTACTCGTTGGTACCGGCAGGTGGTCCCTCATATCTACGTAGGGAGTACATGCTTTATCAAATATTTAAATATGGCTTAGTAACTGCTGATTTGGACACGAAATTGTAATATAGGTCACGAGGTTTACAAGTAAGACCTATATTTTTATCATAATCCTAATATATAAAATTCATCCGTTACTGACTGATTGAGTGACTGACAGACAACGCACTGCCGAAACTACTGGTCGTAGAAAGCTGAAATTCGGTATGAGTAGATTTCTTGGGGAGTGTAGGGGAGCACTAAGAGAGGATTTCCCGAAATTCCTACGGGATATGCGCTTACGAAGTCGCGGGCAAAAGTTAGTCCAAACTAAAATTATACATGCGAAAGTAAGTTGGTTTGTTCGTCACGCTTTCACGCCAAAACTACTAAATCGATTTTGATGTATGTTGATGTGATGTATGAGAATGTCTTTGGTGCGGCCGACCTGTAGTGCTATTCTCTAACAACATTTTCGTATCTCGACAGTAGAATTCGAAGTGAGTTTCAAATGAAGATCTTTATGTTGTGTGCAATAAAGCTCACTTTGTGAGTTTTATCACTCAGGTGAAGCTCGATATCGAAATAGTTTCTTACAGAATAGACTAGCTGATTGCGGAGTCTATTTCTAGTTGTCCAGATCGACCACGTACAGTCAACAAAGCTCAAAACATTTTTTTTCCACTGCACTGCCAATATTTATTTCTCATGTTTCACATTATGACTTTTTAAGCTTATGACATACTTACAAGTGTGGTGTACAACAATTGTCTACTCAGCTCACTCACTAAATCGTTTAAAAAAAATACATTCAGCCGAACATAGAACCTCCTCCTTTTTGAAGAAGTCGGTTAAAAAGTAGTTAAAAATTGAGCTGCCTGCATACCAAACAGCTTTCTTGACTGTACATTAGTTTACATGCAAAACATCTTTAACTAGACACAGTGCATAAGATGTTGAATTTAAATCAATATGTCCGAGTCTTCAAACACTTCTACAATATTTTCAAAAATAATACATAATTATGGCTCTAAACCACCATTAAACTCTGGAATGTGCTACCCCTTGACATCAAGAAGGCTGAGTCGAAATTTTCTTTTAAGCGTAAAGTCCGAAAACACTACTTAAAAGCCTGTCTTTCTTAGTTTGGTCTTCGTCATGAGTTTTGTGAGTTCTCTTGATCAGAAGGATTGTTATAAAACATCATATTTATTAGTTTATTATTTTAGCTTATATATGTATTTTGTTTTAGCCGTTGGTCCCGGCTGTCCTTTATAGATCTTTGGCAGTCGTTACGGATAGTCAGAAGCCAGTAAATCTGACTCCAGTCTTGCCATGAAGTACCGTGTTACCCAGTTAATGGGTTGTGAAGGTCTGGTAGGCAGCCGCTCCACGTAAAATACTGGTATTCAGCTAAATCCGGCTTGACTGGAAGCCGACCCCAATGTAGTTGGGAAAAGGCCAGGCAGATGATGATGGATGTATTTTATTAGTATTAAATATATTATTTGTATAATGTTCCCCAAAAGATTCCATTTATTTTAATTTTTTTGCTGTACACCTACCACAGTGTAGTCTTTTTAACCCAAAGGTTAACTGGTAGAGAATGCCTTGTTGCATTAAGTCCGCCCATGTACCACTACTGTACATAAAGTTTAAATAAATAAAATAATACAAAATATTCCGTTAATATTCACAAATTAACATAAAGCACAAACATTCACGAATCGGTTCCGCGCGGCTGCGCAGGCGCAACGTTGCACAAAACATGTCATTATGGGGTCAACATGTTAATATTTGTCAATCAATGCATGCATTAGTAATATCACGAACTGTCACGCTACTATATTGACACCTGCCCGGTTAAAGGCTCCCACAGACAGGCATGAAGCGACAATGCGACAACGATATTTCATACATATTGTTTTAAAACTATTGTACTTGTACATACATAAATGCAATATGCTGTACATCTATACTAATATTATAAAGCTGAAGATTTTGATTGGATGAACGAGCCAATCTCAGGAACTTCTGGTTCTAATTGATTTTTTTAGGGTTCCGAACATCCGTAAATAACGGAACCCTTATAGGATCACTCAGGTGTCGGTCTGTCCTTCTGTCACAGCCAGTTTTTTTCCGGATTTACTGAACCAATTCTTTTGAAATTTGGTATAAATATGGACTTCTGTGACCCAAACACGGACGCGTTACGTAAATACATAAATTTTGAGTATGGGGATCACTTTTGGGGTCAAACAAGAAAATTAAAAAAATATATTGAACTGTATTGTGTGACACATCAAATGAAAAGGCTTACTGTGAAAGTTTTAATTATATTTTTTTCATAATTTTTAAGTTATTCAAGAAATTAGACCAAAAATGACCATTCATCCACCACCTTATCTCCGAAACTACTGAGCCTAAAATTTTGAAAAAAAAATGCAGATTATGGTTCTATAGATTACAGGAAAACCTATGTTAAAATAACATGTTAAAAACATTAAATTGGTTTGGAACCCTCTGCACGCGAGTCCGACTCACACTTGGCCAGTTTTTTTTAGTATTGAATAGTCCATTTATCGACGACGGCTATAAAACATCACGCTACGCCCAATAGGAGCGAAGTATTATTGAAAAATGTGACGCAGACAAAGTTGCGCGGCTAGTGTACAATAAGTTCTATAAAATGCTGTGTCACATTGTCGCTTTGCACCTTTTTTTTTTTCCCTCTTTATTTTTTATTAGGGACTTTAATACAATTGTACATGCCAGTCCCATCGGACCTTATAATTATGTAAAACGTAACAAAACAAACTTTATTAAAGTATGACCAGCTCTAGAGTTAGGTGACGACAAAATATGATGGAACATGCTAACATCGTACTTGTTTATCTCAAGCTCTCTGAGTAGATCCTCTCTTGCAGACTGAAATCTGACACATTCCGTCAATAAATGTATCACATCCTCCAGTGTACCACAAACATCACAATTAGGGGAATCAATTTTTTTCATTAAAAATCCAAAATTATTGAGCGGCATGTGTCCAGATCTCAGTCTGTGAGCTGTAACAATCATTTTCCTGCTAAGCCTAGTATAACAAAACCACGGTACATGAGGAGGCTCCGAAACTATAGATCTATACCAAATTCCTTTTTCTTTTGATCTTTGATTAAAATATTCATTCCAAACTTCGTGACATTTATTTTTGTACCTAGGCAATATTTCCATATAATTAGTTCTAATGTTTTTTTCCCTGCCCCCAACAATACCCAACTTTGCTAAACGGTCAGCCTCCTCATTACCCTTTATACCTATATGAGAGGGAACCCATTGCAACTTCAGATCTATATCTCTTTTGTAAAGGTTTTGTATTTTAGAAAGAATATCATAAGCTATCGGTGCACCTCTGTAACCAGAGGCGCATCGAGCTATATGTTGTAGTGCACTTTTGCTATCTACACAAATTAATATCTTCCTATTATTTTCAATGGATATAATATAAGTTAGCGCTTCTGAAATTGCAAAAAGCTCCAAAGACATAACTGACACATAATTATTTATTTTAAAACAAGTATTAGTATTATCAGAGTTCATAGGATCATAGTAAGCAGCGCCATTACCATTAGCGCTCTTAGACCCATCAGTATAAATTTTATAATGATCTTGATATCTATCTGATAATTCTCTCAAAACTTCTGCTTTAATTGAATTTACATCATACGTTTTCTTAGGGTTTTTAATCGAGTCCAGATTAATCTTTATTACATTTTGGATGTTAATCCTGGTTACCCATACATCTAATGAGAACATATCTAAAATCGGTGACGACCTTATACTTTCCCCCATAACTTCCTCAAACACACTAACAAGTAGTGGAGGCTTTTTATTTGCCCAATACCTGGTATGTCTAATAGCGCTTAACTCTGATAGCTGCTTTATTACTACGTTATCCGATATAGAATATGACTTTAAGCAGTATTTAAATGCTAACCATCTTCTCCTAACGTGCAGTGGAGGAACACAGAGCTCGCACTCCATAACGTGTATCGGTGTGCTTCTTATGAAACTCCCTACTACTCTTAAAGCCTGATTTTGGATTTTTTCTAATTTGTAAATATTTGTTTTAGCACTATTGTCATATAAGAAGCACCCATAGTCTAGCCTACTTCTAACTAAAGCTATATATAGCCTACGAAGATGAATCTGGTGGACACCCCAAGAGGGACTCGTAAGAATTTTAAGTAAATTGAGAAGCCTCTGAACTTTTTCGACTATTTCGTTGATTTGTTTACCCCAGCGTAGTGTCCTATCCAGCCAAACACCCAAATATTTGTAATTACATACATTGTCAAGTTCACTATTATTTATAAGAAGCTGTACTTGCTGTTGCCTAAATCCCCTACTAAAAACACAGTACTTCGATTTACTTACAGATAGTTCTAATCCTAATTCATCCAATAAAGCTGTAAAAGTATTTAAAGCAATTTGAATTTTGTTCCGACCCTCTGTGATATCCTTACAAGTAAAATACAATACGAAGTCATCTGCATACTGGCACGAATACACTTCAACAATATCTCGACAAAACTTATAAGTGGCTATATTAAAAAGTAACGGAGAGATGGGATCACCTTGGGCTAGGCCATTTCGTGCATATCTCACCATATCGATTGCGGGTTCATCAGCAACTTTAAGGTGACGTTCATTAAGAAAGTTCCATAAATATCGGCAAATACTTTGACCAACACCCAAGCTATCAAGAATCTGCAATAACTTGTCTATTAATACATTGTTATATGCACTTTTTATATCAATAAAACAAGCTATAGTTGAGAAATTCTTTGAAAAGCCTATCTGAATTTGAGTCACTAAACGTGTAAGACAATCAAAGCTGGATTGCCCTCTCCTAAAACCGACTGTATTTGGAGACAAAATTCGATTCTTCTCTACATACCATTCGAGTCTTTTAGTAATCATAGCATGAAATATTTTGCATGTACACGACATCAACGAAATAGGTCTTGGTTTGCTGTTGGAATTTGAGCCAGCATCCGACTTTGGTATGGGGATAACTCTAATATCACGCCATTGCGATGGAAAATTACCGGAATTTAGTACAATATTATACATTTTGAGTAAGTACAATTTACCAAGAGGTGGTAGATGTAAAATCATGGAATACGTAATCTTGTCTTCACCTGGAGCAGTATCCTTTTTCTTTAAACAATTATTTAGCTCCTGCAACGTGAACTCGGATTCAAGTAATACATGTCTAGATGTAAAGATAGGTCTTTGTGAAACGACATAGTCCGGTGCTAGATCACATAACATTTCTCTCTTTAATTCCTGAGAACACTGAATATTAGATTTCCTGTAGCCCTTCACCCACCGCAATCGACGCCACATGTCTGAAGCTGAGACTTTGTAGTCAATATCTTCACACAGTTTCTTATGATCATTAGATCTCGCTTTTTGAATAGCCTGTTTGGCCTTCAAAGTTTTTCCTTCAAGTGATGCAAGATTCCTTGGAGTTGGATTACCTCTGAATGTTTTAAGTGCCAGTCGACGCTCAGCAACTAATTTAGATAAATCTGGACTCCAATATCCCTTCGGCTTAAATTTATTATTTGGCAAATTACAAAATTTAATAAGGGGAATATTTTCATCGGCTGCTCTATTTATTTGGGAGGTGAAATAATCATACAAAACCTGAACATCACCGTCCGCACCAGAAAGGGAAAAACAATCGAGAAGACAATTTCTGTAACCAGTCCAGTTGGCCAATTTGTAGTTGCGTTTTTTATGGAAGTTAATATCCTCGTAGGAATTGACTTTAAATTTAATGAATAAATGATCACTACCTAGGTTTTCGTTCATAACATTCCACTCAAAATTAATAGCGATATCCACAGATGCAAATGTAACATCGGGTGAAGAAGATTGCAGGATATTATTAACTAATTTAATCCTAGTGGGCTGTCTATTATTCAGAGACGTAAAGCCAAATTCTAATGCTGACTCAAAAATTTGTTTACCTCTATTATCATTTTTATACGACCAATTCGTGTGATGAGCGTTAAAATCTCCCGCTATTAAACAATTATTTGGAAACAAAGAAAAAATTCTATCCCAGTCGGATTGTGTGGTATGAACGGAACTAGGACAATAAATTAAAATTATATGTTTAATATAGCCACAATCATTAAGTTTAATACACAATAGCTCAATGCCTAGATTATTTGAATTTACCGGTAATTCCTGTATATTTAATGAATTATGAGCTACGATAGCAACCCCACCATACGAATCCTCTCTATCTCTTCTATAAACATTGTATGGATAAATATTCATATAAACCTCTTCACTCAGCCAAGTTTCACTAATTAATGCTACATGTATTTTTTCTTGCAACAGTAAACATTTAAATTCATCTAGCTTGGGTTTCAAGCTCTGTGCATTCCACTGCATGATATTTAAATTGATATTTTTACGTGAACAAGCCATCTTTAAAGAAAGAAATAAATCTATTACAAACATCTCCTGCCGTAAGTAACCTCCAAATTAACTGAAAACATTGTTCAAATATAAAGTTACATACTAATTTAACTTTGACATCGAAGCTACAATCGGACAGACATACTTCTTTTAATTTATGAAATAATGTTTTAAAGTCTACATTACGCTTTGTGGGCTCTTTCTTGCTTTCTATTCTTTCTTGTTGTAGATGTATTTCCTCTTCGTTATCAAATGTAACATTACGACTCTGATTTGAATTTCTTTTCTTTTTCTTTTGTTTTCTTACAGGTTTGCCCAGAATAAGTGAATCTACCGATTCTTCCATACTTTGTTCTCCTGTGTCTTCGCTATTATTATTTTGTTCACTTCTTTCCGTAATTTGTTTCTCTGGCCAGGCTTTTGTGACTAATATGTCTCTATACGAAGGCTTATCATTATTTAAAGTATTTACTTTGTTATGCGTTATTTCCTCTGTAGTCTGATGTTCAACTGGTGCTTTTCTTCCCTCTAAATATGTGAACAGGGCTTTTCGGTACGTAGTATTTTTCACGCACATTATTTCTCGTATTTTCTTTTCCTTAATAAATACGGGACATGATTTTTCCAATGCCATATGTGGCATCTTGCAATTTATACATTTGTAGTTGGTAGTGTCACAATTGCTATGATTTTCCCCACATTTCGGGCAACGTATTATTTTTGTTGGGCATGACTTTATTAAATGCCCAAAACGCCAGCAACCGGAGCATTGCGTAACTGGAAACATATATGGTTCCACTTTAAACCGACACCCATACATAGACACAAATGGGGGTAAAGAGGAACTTTTAAAACATAGTCGTACTGTCTCGCTGTCCACCCATTCTCTAGATACATCAAGGCGTTTTAATCTTCTCACACTGACTACTTCATATTCACTTTCTAGGCTCAGCTGTATTTCTTCTATATCTATGTTTAAATCTATCTGTTTAACAACACCATAGGATAAATTGACTTCATCTATAAATTGGCACCTGTACCCCATATCTTGAAATTTTTGACACTTAACCAGTTTTTCAGCGTTCTCTCTATCTTCAAATTCTAAAATTATAGTCATGCCCAACAAAAATAATACGTTGCCCGAAGCAACGTATTATTTTTGTTGGGCATGACTTTATTAAATGCCCAAAACGCCAGCAACCGGAGCATTGCGTAACTGGAAACATATATGGTTCCACTTTAAACCGACACCCATACATAGACACAAATGGGGGTAAAGAGGAACTTTTAAAACATAGTCGTACTGTCTCGCTGTCCACCCATTCTCTAGATACATCAAGGCGTTTTAATCTTCTCACACTGACTACTTCATATTCACTTTCTAGGCTCAGCTGTATTTCTTCTATATCTATGTTTAAATCTATCTGTTTAACAACACCATAGGATAAATTGACTTCATCTATAAATTGGCACCTGTACCCCATATCTTGAAATTTTTGACACTTAACCAGTTTTTCAGCGTTCTCTCTATCTTCAAATTCTAAAATTATCTTGTATGCATTTTTATACTGTATTTTGTTAATGTTTATGATGTTTTCTGACTTTAGTAATTTAGCTAAACCAAATTGTTTTGGCAATACTGTATCTTTTCCCGTAATGCTCACTACATTACCCTGCGATTGTACACTTCTTTCACCGCTCACACTAGTATCAGATTTGTTAGATAATCTTCTTGCTAGCTTTTTGTTTCCTCTTCTAACGGTTATAAATCCATCATCGTCTTCTATAATCTCCTCACTATCCTCTCTAACTCTTTTCTCTGGGACCCTCTGAGTTTCGATCGAAGTACTAAAGCTCCCCTCCATTATGCATGGGTTAACTTGTTGCTCACTTTCTTTTAATATTTCCTCCTCTATAATGTCACTCCCACTCGATTCACAAACAAAATCCGTCACTTTATCCATTATCAGTAAACATTTGGATAATACGATGATACGTGGGTAGTTGAAGAAAAAGTAAAGAACAGAAATATTAACTATTTATAATACGTGCGCTCGGCTCGGCTCTTCGCGCGGCACTGTCGCTTTGCACCTGTTTAGGAGAGCTTAAGATATATAATTTTCTCGCGATGATAGTATAGTCACAAGTAGAATTGATACGACAAAATGCGATGATATAATTTTGTCACGCCCGCTATTCTGACAACTGGTTTCACCTGGTATTTTCATAATCATTTTATTATCAGGCAATGAGGCCCATAGATAATATACACAAAAAACATCCTTACTAATATTATAAATGCGAAAATAACTCTGTCTGTCTGTCTGTCGCGCTTTCACGCCAAAACTACTGAACCGATTTAAATGAAATTTGGTACACCGATACTCTAGAGCCTGAGAAAGAACATAGGCTACTTTTTATCCCGGAAATGTTTACGGTTCCCGTGGGATAGATTTATTATTGTTTTTCAGAGAGCAAGGGATTAACATGATTCTTTGCATCTAGTGGTAATTTTGAGGAGGGAACGACGTGAGCTACTTTTTATCCCGGAAGAATACACGGTTCCCGTTGAATAATTTGTTTTTGTTTTTAAGGGGCAAGGTACGTGGTTTCTGCTTGGTGGTAATTTTAGGGTCTGAGAATGACATAGGCTACTTTTATATCCTAGAAAAATGCATGGTTCCTATACATAACAATTGTAGGTATCCAAAAAGAACACCTTTTATAGTCATCACCACATTGACATTTTGATCAGGCGGTCCATTCTTACACATTATACATTAAAAATTTCCACGCGAACAAAGTCGCGGGCAACAGATAGTAATTAATATTTTTTTTAGTAACATAGGTGCTTACGAGACCCTTTTCAATCAGTTCTCATTTGTGACGTCATGTTTCCGTTAACAGTGTGATTATTTTTTTTTACATTTATTACTTTTTACATTGTGATTATTTTCTAGGGTTCCGTACCCAAAAGGTATCCAACGGAACCCCATTACTAAACCTTCGCTGTCCTTTCGTCCGTCTGTCTGTCAGCGGGCTGTATCCAAGAACCGTAATAGGTAGACATTTAAAACTTTCAGAGTGTGTGTGTTTCTATTGCCGCTATAACAACAAATAGTAAAAATTAAATTAAAAATTAAAAGGAAACGTGTTTTTTTTCAGTTTATCGCCACTCTAATCCAAAACAATACTAATCCAACACTTCACTAAATCACCGAACCATGAAACCAGAAACCAAAAAAATATTACGACGTCATCGAAGTCTCGTTAACGTGGGACAAACTTGCACCATAATCCCCTAAACCAAGCAGGTCAGGGGTCAAAGCATAGTTGATTTATTTGTGAGCATAGACCTTAGGGTCCTATGGTCTATGGGTAGAAAGGTAGATACTTATTGAAATACCAGTTCTGAGGAGTATTGGTATGGAGTGTAATAATTTATTTTTTGGGCAGCATTGGGATTTGGAAATGGTGGTCACCTAATTATGAGTAGCTTAGTACTAGTACGCGTTAACTTGGCACCTGGCTCGAATAACGTTTCGACGTTTTAATTGAAATTTATCAATTCGATTTCGATAAAAATTATATAAACGCAACGGTAACAGTGATGCTAATGCGTTTATATTGTTTACATCGAAATTGAAACGTTAACTTGGCACCTGGGGGGCTACTCTCCAACGAAATCCGTAGTTTCGGGCTTAGTTGCGGGCGGGCATTTTCTACTCCGTATCACCTAACCACTGTAAACTAATGATAACACGATTTGACAGTTACTGTGAAATCGTGTTGTCATTCATTCTCAGTTCGGGTTCGGGACTAATCGTAAGTCTGTGGGTGATACGGAGTAGAATACGCCCGCCCGCCCGTAACTAAGCCCGAAACTACGGATTTCGTTAGAGAGTAGTCCCCCTGACTCGAATAACGTTTCGCCGTTTTAATTGAAATTGATCAATTTGATTTCGATGAAAATAATATAAACGCAACGGTAACAGTGATACTAACCCGTTTATATTGTTTACAAACGAAATTCAATTGTTCAATTTAATTAAACGAAGGTGCCATATTAACGCGTATGGGTAGTAAGCAATTAGTGTAAGGAACTGGTTAAGATAAGTTTCAGTAAATATTGGATTAAGAAATAAAAACCGGGTTTACACGCGTCGATTATCAAAGAAGGAAAGGATAACCGAGCTGCATAACAAAAACGAAAGTTTGGTTCATTGGTTTGGTAAGAATAGATGGATGAATGAATATTTCTGGCAAACCGTAACGAATGCCAAAGATCTACACATGGCAATCACAAACCGACCTCAGCAAGCGTTGCTTGACCATAATCATCGAAAAGCGCGGCTATTATTTATATCATCATCATCATCATATCAGCCGAAAGACGTCCACTACCGGACATAGGCCTCCCCCAAGCGTCGCCACAACGACCGGTCCTCTGCGTCTCGCATCCATCGGGTACCCGCGACCTTCACCAGGTCATCGGTCCCCCTTGTGGGAAGCCTTCCAACGTTACGCCTTCCGGTACGCGGTCGCCACTCCAGAACTTTTCGGCCCTATCGACCATCTGTTCTGCAAGCAATGTGCCCTGCCCACTGCCACTTTAGTTTGGCGATCCTTCGGGCTATGTCGGTAACCTTGGTTCTCTTGCGGATATCATCATTCCTGATTCGATCACGCAAGGAAACTCCAAGCATTGTCCTCTCCATTGCCCTTTGAGTGACTTTGAGCCTTCCGATGAGGCCCATTGTAAGCGACCACGTTTCAGTTCCGTATGTCATCACTGGCAACACGCACTGATCATAGACTTTCGTCTTGAGACACTGTGGTATGTGGGACGAGAAGACATTATTTATTATACAGGGTTATTTGTAAGACACTAATAACCTCTCAGGGAATGAAACTACACATGATTATAAACAACTTTTACTTTGACACCAACCCTGAAAATTCAATCCAAAATGTAATATTTAGCTGATGAAAATGTGTGACACAGCTAATATTTTCTGCGTGTTTTCAGGGTTGGTCTCAAAGTAAAAGTTGTTTAAAATCATGTTTACTTTTACTCCCTGAGAGAATATTAGTGTTTTACAAAGAACCTTGTATATTAACCACGAGCTCCACTGTTACCTACAAATGCAATATTCATTTTTATTTCAAAGAAAACTGCAAAGTCAGTTCTCTTAGTACTTTATTTATCAGTAAAGCTGTACCTAAATCGATTCCAATAGCTATAAGAGCAAGCGCTGAAGCAATATATTGCCTCCACTGGTTTATTCTTTACTAGCTTACCCGCGCAACTTTGTCTGGACTGCGTCAAATTTTTCATTAATGCTGTGCTCCTATTAGTCGTAGCTTAAGGTTATATAGCATAGCCTTTCTCGATAAATGGACTATCTAACGGTAGAATAATTTTTCAATTCGAACTAGAAGTTCCTGAGATTAGCGCGTTCAACCAAACAAACAAACAAACTCTCCTGCTTTATAATATTAGAATAGATGATACGCCTCTCGTAAAATTTTTAATCGCTGCAGCATCTGGAAAACAATCTGAACATCCACCTGGGAATCCAAGAAGATGAAAACTTTAATCTTTTCTTCTTGGAAATACAATTTTGTTGATATAGTATTGCACTTTTGTTGCACCTCTGGAATGAGCTATTTTTAACGTTAAGGCAACTGCAGTGCAATTCAGTAAACATCTTGCCATGAAAAATACAACCGACTTCCAAATAAAGACTTCTTCAAAGTTAGAGTGAACAGGCTCCTTCTGGGTAAGCTCGCTCCATCGTAGACTTTGTCTTTGTCATTTCTGACCTAGACTAGAGTCAAGAGCAAACATTACAAATAAATAAAAAATAATAATAAAAACACTACAAAGTATAAATAACTTTAACAGTGGTTTCCTTGCATTTTAACACCGACTTCCGAAGTTAAAATTTTTTAAGAAAATTTCGTTTACCTGGATGACATATATTTTCGAGCTATTTTGATTTTAAAACCAAACTAATGAACCGATTTATTATATCTTTTCACACAAAAATATTTATCAAATCGGTTCATAAATTACGAAGTTATGTGGTAACAAACATAAAAAAAAACATCCGGATTGAGAACCTCATCCTTTGTTGAAGTCGGCTAAAAATTGGATGGAATCGACTTGAAGTGAACTCATGTCTTATCATGCCACCTTGATGGATGGATTGACATCTCACTTTAAATTCACTTCAGTATGTCATGGTGAGATTTTTACAGAATAGATTTAAGTACAAACTGATAGATAGAGTGAAAAATATGTACTTTATTGCACATCAGAATTGTAACACAACTCTTACATTATCGCTAATGCTATGGGTACAATGGCAGTTTTATCTCTACTAGCGATATCTACGACAACCCATGCATCTAACAGTAGAAATACATTTGAAACTATACTTGAAAACTTGTTCTATTTTACTTACAAATAAATGTAACCTTATATACTTAAATTCGCAGCATTAACAATTAATCCAGTGACCCTTGAACTGCTAGCAAAATATTTTCTCATCAACAATGGCGACTGAAATCAAGTTTCGCTCGCTAATTTCCCACTTCACTTCGCCTCATTGTAACTTTAAATTAAATGTAAGGCAACGAACATACGTGCGAGCTCGGAAACTCGGAACTCCTGTTACGTTACTAACCCTTGGTAACAAACGAGCTCCTCAAGAATCGAGCCCGTAAATTCCCATAACGACGATGCATTGTTGACGAAAATAAATCAACATTTACATGAAGTGAAAAAAAAAACTAGTTTGGCCGACTCCGAAAAAAATAGAAGGGCGAAAGCTATTGTCGTCTTCGCTCCGTTTTCGCACACGGAAGTTCCCGTTTGAAGAATACGCATTTTAAGATAACAATGCAACAATGGCGGACTGACAATAGGTTAGAACGAGAGCAGTTTCTTTGTGCAAGGAGCAGCTGATCTACCGTTCATACTTTAACTTAGAAATGCAAAGACGTAACGGTGATTCAATTTTTCCGAATTTCGAGCTCTAGTTTTGGTGAGTTATGCAATTGTGCACCCACCTTTAGTACCATCTGCCTCTGTTTATTTCTTTTTAAGTATTTTTATTTTTATGTAAATTCTATTTTGTGCATTGACAGGATAACAATAGGATTATGACGAAGTTTACTTTATCTAAAAATGTGTCTTGTTAAAATACAAGGAAGCGCTGAGGATCTCTGGGAGTTTTCTGCTTTTTAACTTTCACAAACATGACTTCAATAACTAAAATATTGTACCTAACTCAGAGTTGGTTCCTGTGTTTGAAAACTCATCATCAATTATTTATTTAGTAAGCAACATCGTCCATCTTTAAAGCGACACTACGAAGTTTCACAAATTAGTATGCACAAAACGACCACGACAGCACTTAGAAATTCCTCATTGGCCTTTTAACTCAAGTGTCAAGAACTACCCATAAAACCGCGAACAAAGGACGTATAAGTTTTTTTCTCGACATTTATGTCATTCGTCATATTTTTTTTTTACGGCCAGCTTGATGGCCACCCGTCAGTTAACCCGTTCACCGCGCGTGCCACTCATCTAGGTATTAAACTAGACCATAAATAGTAGTACCATAAATAGTAACTAGTTTACCACTTAAGTAGTAATTGGAACCGTTGGCAGATGCAATGGCACACGCCTAACCTTTGGAAAATGTCAAGTTTTTTCATTAACTTCACTATCTAGAATTACTTTTAAGTCGATATAAAAATGTTTTTAAAGTGATAAATTGGTTTTAATTTCGTATTTAACGGATTCTATAAATTGCAACGGTTTCCTCTACTTATAAACTTGTGTACTTAAAAGAAGTATTTATTGAAAATAAAAATAATAGTCAAATAGATTAATTGCACGATAAAGTGGATTTAAAAATTCCAGAAAATTGCTAGTAAATGGCCCGGTTAGCTGTCTGATTGAAACAGTAAATCAACACTGAGAATTTAGTCACAAAGTATTATTGTTTCATTTTGATATTATTGAATCATATACTGTGTGAAACTTTACGACTTATTTGCTCTAAATATTTAAAATAAATACGAAATACCACGTACGAGCAGTAACCGTTTTACAGCCAATAAATCTAATTCACAGACATAGAAGACATGCCATTAGCGGCGAAAAATTCAAAACATAGCATAAAAGGTTTGTACTCTAATCCTTTCTAACCCAATTATCACATTACATGCATACATTAACTGTTCCGAATTCAAATATTATCGCATCGATTAGAATTTTTATTAATTTTTACAAAATTTATTTTACCGAGTTCCTTTTTTGACTTGCGACTTAGCTCTGCAGCGGAAGGGTTAAAGTCGTTTGTAAAATATTTTATAAATAGATAAAATAGAGCGGTAAGTTTTGTACATCTTTTATAACGTTTATTGGTGGGGCGTTCTCTAAGATCAGTGCACAAAAGATATACTGCTCCATATAGATAAAAATGTTTTTATTCATTTCTTTTTTCTCGTGTTAAAAAATCGTACCGTCACCCCTCTTCTAATGTGGGGTTGGTGATGATTTTTTTAAATGCTCTCTTCCGTGAATAAAAAACGTGGGTACGTCTTGGGAGATAAAAAATGATTTAGTATCGATGCAATTTTTTTCGGCGTATTTACTAGTTAGGGATTGATTTAGATCAGTTGAAAAGTAGCGAGGTGTAAAATTTTTAAATAGATAGTAGATAATTTTACTTGGAAATGGATCCAAAATATAGGGATATCAGAGTCATGCATTCAATTCAGTTTTGTTATTATTGATATGCGTGTGATAAAATAAAAATAAAATGGCAGATATTTCAACTCCGAATTAACCAGCTACCTAGCCCGCAACCTTCACAAAATTAATATCTTTAACTAACGCTATCATTATTTTTATAGCACTTGTGCTATAATAAAATCATCAGCTGCTCATAATTAACACTCCACTGCGAAGTGTGCGCCTGCGCAAAGGTCACGCTGGAACGTTACATACCAATGATGACCTTTGTTTTTGCGTCAGCACTTGAGGGTTATTGATTTTTTTAATGAAGGTCGAATTTATAATCGGGATAAATTTATTCAAGTTGGCCAGGGAGCCTAAAGGTGCAAGAATTCCTACGCACGCTAGGTGTTATGTCAGTTAATCATTTTTATAAAAACCAATACGAAAATAAAAGATAACATTCATATATGTAGTGTGAAATTTCATTTCCATGGGGAAAATATTCCACACACTTAAAGCAACGACTATTTCACGATACCTGAGAGTAGCTGATTTTAAAATGAGAATTACGTCTAAACGGCTATTCCTAATTTTGTGGGAAAAATATATGTTACATTATGGTTACATTAGACTATTTTCTTAATAATATGACAATAAAATGAAAATTTTGAGTTTTATTCGTTCAACATCGTGTAATTAATTTTTAAACTTATGTCTAACACGGACATAAAAACGACAATTGGATCAAAACCACCGGGCGTATTTTAATAAAATTTACACTACCTTAAAGACAATTTAATTATCTACGTTTTAATATACAGCTATTTTTTTAAAGTCTTAGTATAGTAAGGTAAGTAGAAAAAACTACTGAATTTTGGGTCGGGCGTGTTAATCGAGTGCGCGTTTTGTTCCCTCAAGGTCGCTGGCGTATGTCGTCGCCTTAAATTAGGTTATTAGAAGTTATTGAAAATAAGAGGAGTGGTTCTGGAATAGAACAAAACAATTGCTACAATTTTTTGAAATACTATCTGACTCGGCAAACGTTGTTTTGACATATGAAATTAAAAAATAGCCTACGACCTATACTAATACTCTCAGACCTACCATTTATACACAAAAAAAAATTATATTCATAATACATTTAAACATAAAAATCGGTCAAGCCGTTTCGGAGGAGTTCGATAGCAAACACTGTGACACGAGATTTTTACATACTAGAATTAAAAGATTAGATTAAATTCATTTATTATCAAGAGAGAATTATAAGAACGACAAGCATTGACTATTTAATTAAAATATCCAATTAAATCGCCTACAGCTACAAAATATTGTGAACTTTTAACCCTTTGTTGCGACCGGGGTACAAGCGACCCGCGGTGACGACAGTTTTGTTTCCATTTTATTATGAGTGACATAATCATGACACCCCCGATACCCTGCAGTTTAGCCGTTGTTCCTTGTATTTGTTTTATTCTTTCGGTATACAAAATGACAATATATTGAGGAAGGACAAGGAAACGATGGCGTGACGACGTAGAGGCGTTCATGAGGTTTTAGCCGGAGAAGGAAAGACACCGGGAAGAGGTGGAGACTATGGGGAGACATTATTGACATTTATGTGGGAAAATTTATTTATTTATTCTTTACTAGCTGACCCGCGCGGCTTCGCTCCCGTCAACTGGCTACTCTACCTACCGACCCTAACCTAGCTACCCTACCTCCCTACTCATTCTTTTTTTTTTTTGTATTTTAATTCTTATTATGCTATTCCGGACGAAGACTAATCCAAAAACACAAAAACTATGAAAATGGGTCCAGCCGTTCTCGAGTTAGTTAGAAAAGTGTTCGAACAAACCCGACTTTGTTTCATATATTAAGATGATTAAGATTTTTGCTATATTGTGAAAGATTCGACCTTTTTCTAGAAGACATTTTTATATTTTCGAGACAGAAATAAAACGAATAAACTGAAGGAAGACGGACAGCGGTGGCTTATTAATAAATAGGGTTCCGTTAGCAACCTTGGTAAGGAACCCTAAAAATCGACTTGGTTCGCACGAATCAAAATCGTACGTGAAGGCTTAAATAATAGGGTCCCATTAGCAACTTTGGCACGGAACCCTATAATTTGCCTTGGCTTGCAAATCGAACCGTCTGATACTTAGCACGAATTAGTTGCGGGCAACCTGGGTGTCTTTAAGACAAAAGTGAATAGGTTGCTTCTAGGCAAACGTGCTCCATCTTCGACCGCATCATCGCATACCATCAGGTGAGATAGTGGTCAAACGTATGCCTATCTACAGTAAAAATAAATATATATATTCTACTCCGTATCACCTAACCACTGAGAACTAATGATAACACGATTTGACAGTTACTGTGAAATCGTGTTGTCATTCATTCTTAGTTCTGGTTCGGGACTAATCGTAAGTCTGTAGGTGATACGGAATAGAATACGTCCACAACTAAGCCCGAAACTACGGACTTTGGACTTAGAGTGTAGCCCCCCAAAATCGATCGCTCCCGTCACCGTGACCACCTTTGGTACGGTACCTTATTATTATTAGCCTTGTTTCGCAAATCGAACCGTTCTTTGCTTCGCTCTAAACGGAATCAATCGAGGAGGCTTAGCAGTAGGGTCCCATCAGCACAGCACCTTTGGTACGGAACCCTACAGGCCTGGGGGGCTACTCTCTAACGAAATCCGTAGTTTCGGGCTTAGTTGCGGGCGGGCATTTTCTACTCCGTATCACCTAACCACTGAGAACTAATGATAACACGATTTGGCAGTTACTGTAAAATCGTGTTGTCATTCATTCTCAGTTCGGGTCCGGGACTAATCGTAAGTCTGTAGGTGATACGGAGTAGAATACGCCCGCCCGCAACTAAGCCCGAAACTACGGATTTCGTTAGAGAGTAGCCCCCCTGATCCGCAAGTCGAACCGTCCAGTACTACTAATCAGTTTAAGACTCTACGATAAATGCACTTTAAACGAAATCAGCACAACTCAGAGATTTAAGCAATTTTGGTCCCTAACAGTTTAAGACCTTTCAGAGACCAAACGGAAATTCCCACGAACTACGACTGTGTTTAAAAATCGTGTGAGGTCATTCTCCAGTGGAAAATCTTAACACCACAATTCAGAAAAACGCATCATCAGTGCAACGTCATCTATCGACCATATAAACTGACAAAATATTTGGCAGCAGGGGACGTTAAATAAGAACGTATATAACGAAAAGGTATTAAAATGTTTACTTTTATTTTGCTACGTCTACGTATTAAAAGTTTCACGAATAACTCAATCAATGTGTTTTGGTGTAACATTCACGCTTTCATGCATTTTTTGGTTCCTCAATAGATGGCGCTCTGACTGATCAGAATACATTAGGAAGATTCTTACTAAACTAAAAATTCAATATATTTTGATTTTGTGGATCGATTGTAACGATAAAATATAACGAAAAGGTATAAAAATGATCACTTTTATTTTGCCACGTATTAAAAGTTTCACAAATAACTCAACAATTTTGAATGCTTTCGTGCATTTTATTTTTTCTCAATAGATGGCGCTCTGACTCATCAGAATACATTAGGAAGTTTCTTCCCAAAACTTAAAAATTCAATATCTTTTGATTTTGTGGGTCGATTTTGATGAAATAAACGCTAAATGTTACTCGGGTTATCACTTAATATTTTTAATTACTTAGATTTGCAATCCAATCTGTGGTATATGCGTGATGCTCCCACAAACGCACAGACAAACAGATAAACAGACAAACAGACAAAAATTTCAAAAATTGCATTTTTGTGTTTTGTACCTTTTTCCTGAGTTTTCTGTGTAATTTTCATGCAAAAATATTCAATGTACAGACACGGTTAGTCTACGATTTTATTATATGTATAGATTTCAGGCAACTGAGGCCCATAAAACACATAAAGAAGCACAAAAACTAAAAATAAACTAATACATGAACTAATACAAAAAACTTAAAAACTACTGCACACGAAGTGACGGCGTCGTGAAAATGTAGGTTCATTGAAAAAAAAAACAATTGACCTATCCTATTAGCGAATAACAGTTTAAAGACCGAATCTATGAGACAGACTTGGTTTCCATGCTTTTTCCATAGCTCTTGATTTTACAGCTTTAGAGCAGTTGAAACCTGCACTTTTTCTTCTTCTTTATGTAACTAGCATGGCATTATTTCCACAACATCACTGGCAGCAGTACATAGGTCACTTTGGCAGCATATTTTGGGCATAAAACAATGAAAAGATTAGATATCCGAATTGAAGCGTTTTCAAGTTTACAGAGACGGAATAAAACATAATCCGGATTCTTGTGAACCAAAACAGCACAAGACTTATATACTCGTAGCTTAAACAGAAGTTCATTGAACTATCCTCCCAAGTCACACCCGCCATAACGTTACTATAGCCACCTCCAACACTACCAACGTAACACCTTTATCCCATACAAAATCGAACAATCGAACTCATAATTAAAATATCCAATTATAAAATCTGCTATGCACATATTCATTCGTTCATTTCTGTCAACCCTTTGTCTGTCCCGGGGTGTGGGAGACCCGCCCCGCTGTGCCCAGCGTGCGATAATGCCGGACAATACGCACTAGTGCAGACAATGACAACTGACGTGCAATGTAATGTAATGAACACGCATTCAGTTATTTTGTGTTAAATTTTTGACACGTGTAGGTATTGTGTTTGTTTTTTCGCCTGAGGCGTAAATAGAAGGGGTTTGGACGATAGTTTAATGTTTCGGGGGTCGTTAATGAATGCAGTTGCTGATTATGATCGTAAAATAGTATCCATGAGTGCTGATGCCGGAAGACGCAGCGCTAGTAGGACTTTTTTTACTATAGATTGGCATACGTTTGACCACTATCTCACCTGATGTTAAGCGATAATGCGGTCGAAGATGGAGCACCTTTACCTAGAAGCAACCTATTCACTCTTGTCTTAAAGACTCCCAGGTTGTAGCTATCTGGAAACACAGACTCTGGCAGGGAATTCCACTCGTTTGCTGTACGCACTATGAATGTGTTCCCAAAACGTTTTGTGCGTGTGGGTGGAATGTCCACCGTGTACTGGTGGTGCATCGCCGTTCGTCTTGTGGTCCGATGATGAAACAGGCTTGGCGGAATTAAATCATGCAATTCCGTCGCACACTCCCCAAAATGCAACCGATAGAAAACCGACAGGCCAGCAACTCGGCGTCGATGCTCAAGACTTTGGAGCTTCGACTCAACGAGCCTGTCATTACTGATGATCATCTTGGCTCGTTTCTCAATTGACTCAAGGGCATCAAGCTGGTACCTGGCAGATCCGTCCCAAAGATGAGAGCAGTACTCCATACACGATCGAACTTTTGTGAGTGAGTGATTTCGGACTGTGGTCCGAAATCACTCACTCACGATACCGATGAACTGTTCTCATTTTCTTCCTTAGATATTAGTGCCGAATAGTGTAAATGTAAGCGTTGACATCATTGTTGTAGTTTACATGACATTGGTGTCATAGATTTTGGTTTCTTTGACATTTCTGATCGCTGATAGAATATTGTCTTGTTGCAAAATACAAAAGACAAAATCCTTTATTTCAAGTTACAGGCACTTTTGAATAGTCAACGTCTGTCAATCCAATAGATGAAGCTAATTCTGCCGCACTAGCGACAAGAGCAGCAAGTTGCTCTGCAGCAAAACGCACTCACCGACCGTACCTCCAGCGCAGTAGTTGCACGTTCCAAAGAGTAGATCCTATGGAGAAGAACGTGCAAGAAACTCCATGGACACTCTTTTATATCAGTGTTTACAAAATCATGGTTACAATCGTTATAAAACAATTAATGATTGAAATTATACAATGCAAACGAGATTGAGTCTATACAATGCAAAGATAGTCTTACAATCTTCAGCAGGTCCAACAATGTTTTCGCATCTTAAACAAAGTTTGGGCACTTTAGTCGTTGTGAAGCGGACCAGCATTGAGCCAAGCATTTTTATCATCAATGTACTCCACGTTGATTGGGAAATCATCAAATTACTCCTCCCGCTCTGGGCGAAGCAGGAGGGAGTCTCAGACTCTTACTGACTAAAACCCGTCCATGTTCCTCCTAGTGCCCTTTGCGTTCCAGGGCCGCGGTGACTCTTTTGAACAAAATCCGCAACCCTGGCAGACACTGGACCTAGCGGACCCATTCTATGCTGACATCACTTTGAGGCGCGCGTGGAACACAACGCGCCGTCGACCCGGGCCTGGTTCTGATCGGACAGCGAGCCACCCAACGCTCGCCGTCTACATGGCCGGGAATCAACCTGTGACTCCCGAAGCCCGGGGCGTCTTCTTCTGTTGCGGCGGCTGGGACGTGAGTTTCCCTCTCTCTCACACATTCGGCCTCCTCCTTCGCTAGCATTACTGCTTCGCAGAAGGAGGTGACCGCTTCCCATGCCTCCTCGCTCCGGACCATGGATTGAACCAGGGGGGCTACTCTCTAACGAAATCCGTAGTTTCGGGCTTAGTTGCGGGCGGGCGTATTCTACTCCGTATCACCTACAGACTTACGATTAGTCCCGAACCCGAACTGAGAATGAATGACAACACGATTTCACAGTAACTGTCAAATCGTGTTATCATTAGTTCTCAGTGGTTAGGTGATACGAAGTAGAAAATGCCCGCCCGAAACTACGGATTTCGTTAGAGAGTAGCCCCCCAGGGCCGGACGCGAGAGGTCGCCGCCGCCGATCGCCTCGACGAGGACACGGCAGTGCTCCGCTGAGTTTATAATATGCTTGTCTACATAGTGTGCGTCTTATACAATTTTTACATTTGGTCTCATTCAGTTCTAGTAGTTGTCTCAAGCCTCGTACATATAGCACATTGACATAATTTCTGTCGTTGTGAGTTGAGCCTTTATTCTAATTGCCTCTCTAAGCTCGATATCTTACCGCACAGAAGCAAGCAGACATAAATATAGCAGTCATTAACATCAACTGATCACACTGCTTCTTTATTACACTCCGAGCCAATAAATAGTGCCACACATCGGGCTGATCAGAAGCCTTAACCCGTAAAACTCAAGGGGAGAGCGGAGTTACAGGTCGTAAACGACCGCGACGGGTTAAGTACGGCGGTCGGATCGGATTGATGGGTCATTATTTATGGCACGTACTGTAAGGAGGCGATACAGCTTCTGAGTGATATCGGTTGCTAGTCAATTGGTTTGATAGTACAACGTTAACGGGCTTGTTCATTTAAAAAAACCTGCCAAGTGCGAGTCGGACTCACACACGAAGGGTGCCGTACAATAAACCGAAAAATGCACGTTTCTTGTGTGGGCCTTAATTTTTAAATTTAATTTAAGTTTTATTATTTGTTATAATAGTGGCAATAGAAATACACACTGAAAATTTCAACTGTCTACCTATTACGGTTCTTGAGATACAGCTCGCTGGCAGACAGACGGACAGTGTATGAAAATTAAGGCTTTTTGAGGGTTCCGTACCCAAAGGGTAACGAACGGAACCCTAAATTACTAAGCCTCCGCTGTTTATCCGTCCGTCCGTCCGTCGGTCTGTCAGCGGGCTCTATCTCAAGAACCGTAATAGGTAGACAGTTGAAATTTACACAGTGTGTATTTCTATTGCCGCTATATCAACAAATAAAATTAAGATTTATGGTACGGAACCATGCGCGAGTCCGACTTGCACTTGGCCTGTTTATTTTATAGTTTCCGACTGACATGCGAATGCAAACGTTGTTTATAAATGAGTAGGAATGGCCCTCAGGTCATTAACAACGGGTTAAGTACAGCGGTTGGATCGGCTTGATGGGTCATTTATGGCCATTACTGAGAGGAAATGTTATAGGTCCTGACCGATATCGGTTGCTGCTTAAATTGGCTTTCAGTGCATTTTAATTGATTTACTACAGATACAATGATTCGTAGTAGAGACACTGAGTAAATAAAGCACCATGATGTGTAAAACTTCGGGAACGCAAGCTTGAGTGTAGCTGTATATAATATAGCGACAATATATACTATAAATTTTGCAGGTATATTGTCAAAGCCAGTTTCACTAGATATTATAATTAAACGGTAGATTGTCAATCGACTTCATTTCTAACAATTTAACGGCCTGAGGTTAGTGTCATTATAATGTCGCGGGGACACAATAGTGATATTGTAAGGCAATATAACAATTTCACTGGTCGTTATATTAAATTCTTCCCTAACTGATGAGGGACTGACAGAAAACGCACAGCCAAAACTACTGGTCGCAGAAAGCTGGAATTTGGCATGGTAGAGGAGCACTGAAGAATTTCGACTGAAATTCCTACGGAATCGGGAAAAAACGGGATATGTGATACGAAAATGCGGGCATAAGCTAGTTGCTGTATATGACGATGCAACTGCCCCGCTAGTCTCGTGGCCTCAAGCGCGACTGCTGACCGTGGCGTTCTGGGTTCAAATCCTAGGTCTAACAAAACATTTGACTGGGTTATTCCAGTAGGAATTTCTCAGTAACAGAATTTGGAAGTTGGTAGTGTGACACACCCGTACTCGGAAAGCTTGTAAAGCCTCTCAATCTCACCCCGGTCATCTCGAATGGCCACCCCATCGGACTAAGAGAGAGTGCACTTGTGTTTGCACACACACTTGAGCAATATTCTCCTGCATACTTACTTACCAGTCACTTAATCAGCCACCATAAGAAGATTATAAAGTCGAATGTTTCTTATCATCATCGTCATATCAGCCAATTACCGTTCCCTGCTGAACGTAAGCCTCTCTCAAAGAGCCTACCAACCCGGTTTTGAGCAGTCCGCATCCATCCGCTGCCAGCCTTCTTCAAATCATTGGTCTATCGTGCCGCAGAGCGTCCCACACTACGTTTGCCCATACGCGGTCTCCACTCTAAAACATGTCTGCACGACATGACCGGCCCACTTCAACTTCAACATACTGATTCTACGCGCAATATCCGGTGACTTTAGTTTTCTGGCGAATGACTTCGTTGCGAATTCTGTCCACCAAGAGAAACCCCGAGCATGCTCTCTCCATTGCACACTGAGCGTCCTTGAATTTGTGGACCAGGCCTATGGTGAGTGTCCAAGTTTCGGCTCCGTAAGTCATTAGGGGTAGGACACACTAGTACTACTAGTAGTTACTGACCCTGGTCTTAAGGTATTGTGGGATCGACGATTCAAAGATATCACAGCTTCCCGAATGTATCTGAATGTTTGCCAGTGCCAGTTTGAAAATGCCAGATTTTCCTCGTAGAAACAGAAAAAGATCCACTCAACAGTTCGGGAATCGCGTAAATCCTTAAACCTCCATTTAAATATTTTATCAGATTACAACAGTCCAACAAAGTTTGAACTATCGAACAGATCAAACACAACTGTTCCGGAACATCTGTTATCCTACAGATAATCTAATTTGTTCAAATCGTTCGTAAACCAATAAAAATAAAGTTTATAGCCAGACCCTCAAAGGTGCGGAAGTTATAGAAAAAAGGTTTAAATTTTAAACTGTAACAGTTGTCTATTACATAATAATATTGTTATTGTAATCGTTCGTCGGTTTAAATTTTGATAGTTTTGATGATTTATACGTATTGGGGACGATTTTAACGTTCATTAGTTGGGAATTCTGCTGATTGCATGATGCTAGAGCGAACGATCTTAAAACGAATTAAATAATGAAAGCAGAATTCATTTTTTTTTGGCAGTGGTAAAGAAATGAATACTCTAAATAAATACACTTAAAATAAAAAATAAAACTCCTAACTAAATAAAATATTATGTCGTCAAACAATTCGTCCGCATCGCTGTCGACTGGAAGTGAGCCCAAAAGACTGACGGCTTTGCCACGTTGTATGGCAATGCTTATCCTCGAAAAAAAATTAGTTATTCTGTAGAAAGGCACATTATAATAAAAATCCTAACATATATAATTCTTCCGTTACTGACTGATTAAGTGACTGAGGGACTGACAGACAACGCACAGCCGAAACTACTGGTCGTAGAAAGCTGAAATTTGGCATGAAGCTTCCCTACACTCCGTAGGGGAGCACTAAGAGAGGATTTCCCGAAATTCCTACGGGAACGAGAAAAACGGAATATGCTCGTAAGAAGTCGCGGGCTAGTAATAATAATAATTCTCTGACCGAATTTTGATCACGGTGGCCAAACTCAACAGAGATAAGCAAAGTACGCACAAGATGTTATAGTGCACAGGTGTACGCTCAAACACAGGTGCACTCTCCGTTTCTTAACTTTCATAGTTTGTCGCCAATACGACACTACTAGAGGCTCTAGGCAAGTGACATTTTGTTTGCGGTAGCGTGGCGAAAGCGATTGTCAAAACGTCAAAAATGTATGGGATTGACAAACGCTGTCGAAATGTCATATGATAAATCCCTTATATTTTGGCATTTCGACAATCGTATTCGCTGATAGAATGGCACTTTGTCTAGAGCCTCAGGAGAGATCAAGCTCAGGATCAACGAATGTACATACTTTCCGAGGCTCGGTGGTGTCATACCAATGAATATCCAAACTCCGGACTGCTACTGGGAAAGTCCCTAATGGAGAAACCCAGTGACACTTTTAGCCCGACGAGCGTAGGTCCTTCCTAGATCAAACCCGGACCCACGCTCGGCCACCGAAATATCACGTGGTACGTAGTGTAATTAAATCTATACTAATATATAAAGCTGAAGAGTTTGTTTGTTTACTTGAACGCGCTAATCTCAGGAACTACTGGTCTGATTTGAAAAACCTTTCAGTGTTAAATAGCCCATTTATCGAGGAAGGCTATATAACATCACGCTAAGACTAATAGGAGCGGAGCAGACGAAGTTGCGCGGGTCAACTAGTTAATAATATAGTTTTGAACTTTTCAGCTGATACAATATCACTTTGTTTTCTAGGCTGTCTGCAGTTTCAGATTCCAGTGACCTCGATACACGACATTTTGGAATCAACTTTTGCCATGTGAAAAAATATAGTGGTCCAAACATTTTATATGTACGGAAAAGTGCTTGATAAAGGTGCCTATTAAGGGTGCTCTCTCGAAAGAAGCTTAAAAATAGCGTGCAAATGAAGCAGTTTTTCGTCGGCATTTACTAAGAAAGTACATTAAAAAAAAATAGGTAGTAATCTACATGATATTATGCGTAATTTGGTTTAGCTACAATTTATGTATCGGTATCACATAATAAGAAAAAAAATCACCAAATCACCTCCAAATCTTTGAGATGAAACCATTTTACTCCTTCATTTTTTATCAAAAGAGTATAAAAAATACATTTACTGATTTGCAATACAAACAAAAATAATTTGGTTTTGTTACTTTTTAAAAATATGTACTATTTTTATTATAAAAAAATAAAAACACGGGTAGCGGAGTGGCGCGTGGAGGAGTTAGCTCCGTTTGTATGCACAAGGTCATTGGCATGTATACAAGCCTTAACCAATGGAATTGCACAAAATGTCAGTGACTCACGTGATGCGGAGATTTTATTTATTATTTATTTAAACTTTATGCACAAGTAAAAAAGCACTGTACAAAGACGGACTTAATGCCGCTTAATTTTGTGTAATTCCATTGGTTAAAATTTCTCCGTTTCTCCGCTCTGCTGCCTAGCTCCGCTCAAATGGACAGGCACACAAATGCGGGTTTCTCTCTTCTTAAAATCTGTGTCTTGACCTTGGGTGACTTTGATTTTCTCAAGTGACCTAGTGAACTGAGATCCAAAGACCCCACAATGCATTTGAAAACTTTTAAGAACATGACTTTGCTATCTTGGACACCTAAACATAAAAGTAGATCATACAAAATTTGCAAAGTCACTCTTTTTATTTCTTTCTATACTCCATACAAACTATTTCAAAGCATTAAATGAGACGATATATTTTCTTCTATAGACAACCAAGTGTAAAATTCGACACTATTGCTACAGTGTCGAATTCGACACACACTTAATAAACTATTCTTTAAATACAATCATCTGTCAACTGCAATCCACTGGGGACTGCAATCAATACTGCTAGCAAAAATCTATACATTTTCAAAATTATACAATAATCATCCTTAAGCAATTGAGATAGGGTTCGAAATACTACTGAAAATGGAAGAATAGAGGTTATATTCAAAAAGTGTCCAATCATTACATTTGATTGAGTCTGTGGGCACTTTAGACCCGCGGTGACAGTTCACTGTTCACGCGTTTTTGCGATACCCATATGGACTTGTAAAATGGTTTAATGTTTTTGTTTTTATTATCTGTAACTAACAGGAGGGAAAATCTTGAGTGCGGATGAGAACCAAGCGCAATTCTTAAAGTGTCACAATAGATATGTCCACCTAGTTGATTTAATTTAGTTTAATAATATAGTCAGAATATGACCCGGAAGAATAGTCGTTACCGGTTCAGTTGTCAAAACAGAAAAAAAAAACACAATATAAACTTAGTTGATTTAAGTAATTTTTTGGCTTTTTAGAATCTTCATCGTCATTATAATCCACAGCCCGATTTGTCCACTGATGAGCATAGGTGAATCTTTTCCGCGCGTAGTTTCTTCGGCTCCATAACAGCGTCGCCTTCGACTCAAACGTCTATTTCGCGTCAGGTGCAATGGCAAAGTTAACCCATCATCATCTTCATCATATCAGCCGAAAGACGTCCACTGCTGGACATAGGCCTCCCCCAAGCGTCGCCACAACGACCGGCCCTGCGCGTCTCGCATCCATCGGATACCCGCGACCTTCACCAGGTCATCGGTCCACCTTGTGGGAGGCCTTCCAACGTTGCGTTTTCCGGTACGCGGTCGCCACTCCAGAACTTTTCGGCCCCATCGACCATCTGTTCTGCGAGCAATGTGCCCTGCAAACTGTCACTTTAGTTTGGCGATCCTTCGGGCTATGTCGGTAACCTTGGTTCTCTTGCGGATATCATCATTCCTGATTCGATCACGCAAAGAAACTCCAAGCATTGCCCTCTCCATTGCCCTTTGAGTGACTTTGAGCCTTCGGATGAGGCCCATTGTGAGCCAAAGTTAATCCACTGGTTCCAAATTATATTATTTCTAAACAGGTTGCTTTCGCACTTTCTAGAGACTGAATGAAAATAACCCAGCTGAAAAACAAACCTTTAAATATACAACGTGTAAAGGAATACCTCAAAAGCGCTCATTCTACTCACAATAAAATTATAAACAACTTTCACTATGGGACCAACACTGAAATCACGAAAAATAAAACAACTGCCCCATACAATAGGGTATTTTACAAAAAAAATCTAATTAGTCCGTCAGATAGATATTCAAAAAATATTAAACACGTATTTTTTCTTTTTTCGCGTAAACAAAAGATGAAGATGATATAGTGCCACGATGAGATGATAAAACACGCGTGACGTCACTATGATGGTACAATTTTACCAAGCCACATGACGTCACGCGTGTCTTCAACGCGCTGTATCGTCTTCATTTTTTGTTTACGTAAAAAAAGTAAAAATACGTGTCCAATATTTTTTTTAAATCTATCTGACGGACTAATTAGTTTTTTTTAGTAAAATACCCTACTCTGTGCGCATAACTCAACTTAATGTACTGAACAGCTGGTTTTTTTTCGCGATTTCGAGGTTGGTGCCATAGTAAAAGTTGTTCATAATAAGTATCGCGTTTATTCTGTTAAAAGTTGTATTTTGCCCGAATTTGTTTTAAAATTCTGGACAACACAGACCACTGACGAACTTGGTCCAGAAACATAAATGTATGCCGACAGTTACATTGTACAATTCACTATCTAAACATTGTGCCTACCCCCATAACTAACGTGACCATTTATTTTTTTACTTAAAACGGGACATTGGTTTATGAAAAAAACACTTTTTAAAGTTATTTCTTCAGAAAAAGTCAGTTTGTTTAAAAGTTACAAATTAAAACATATATACTCGAAACGTTTCGTTATATTCATATTTATCAGAGGAACAAATTTGCTGTAATATAGCTGGTGATGATTATAAGAATAAAACTCTTGGCATGTTTTTAGGGTTCCGAACATCTCTAAAAAACAGAACTCTTATAGGATCACTCGGGTGTCAACATTTTTGCTTGTAAGTTAACAATGAATGAACACTTGCGTTTCGGCATTTTAACTTATGATTCGAAAACAAAAGAAGTTTAAGTTATTTACTAGGTAGGTAAACAAGCATCAAAAACCAAACTAATATCGAGAAGTGGGCGAACGAAAAATCGATCAAACAATTAGTCAACAAAGCGCGAGCGCTGACGTCTTGGCCACTCTCGGCTATCATCGATTCATCGCGTCGACCGACGACACGGTCTCGCTCTCGCACACCGCTCGCGTCCGGCTCAATGACTATTCGTATTTTCGCGCGGTTTCAGAAAACGGGACAATTTTGCGTCCCAGAGTTCATTTCGGGGACACCGGGACTCGTAATCATAAAAAGGGACAGTCCCGTTCAAAACGGGACGTCTGGTCACGTCACCCATAACACAACTAAAAACACCCGCTTTCAGAGACGTAAGCAATGACGTCACGGCTGCGCGGGCGCAGGTGTCTCCTAATTAACGTGACAACGTGAGAAAACAACCAATTTGCTGCACTTTACCGAAATTATTGCTGTAATGTATGGGCTTGTGGGGTTTGTACATGTTCCATTAGTTGAAGTCGATGATAACATTTAATTTTGGGACTGGACACGTAAGGCACAATTTACACCGCTGCGGAACGGAAGCGTCAATCTGAAACTTAACATGGCAAATTCACCCTTATCTCCACAACGTAATGCGAGGGATAAAAAGAAGAGATTGAGAGAAGAGAGTCAAGAGAATCAAGAGTGGAAGAAATATATATAAAAGGTTGTGCTGGAACTGTGGATTAGACCCTGAAGTATCTTAGTGACAAGAGAAAGACTGCTGACACAAGAGAAGGGTGGGAAGTCTTGCATATTTCACTTCCCCAAAACTGCGTAAATGTGTCTACAATTTCATTAGAAAAAAATGGCAAACACAGACACCAAGGAAACAAAATAATGTCGATACACTGAGAGATTTCACTTCATGACATCCTTACCCAAAGAAAAACTTCGAATTTTCGTCAAATTTCCGTAGAAATCTTGAACAACGTCAATATTTTTCCACGGATAAAAGAGCTGATCAATTCTTGTATTTTTAACAAGCGGGCACATTTGCATCGAAGTCTCACAATGGCAAAATCACCTCTAATTTTTGAAAAGTTTTTGACGATAATTGTTGCATGATGATATTGCAAGTAGAATTTAAACTTTTTTTAAAGTACGAGAATTTGGACTTTAGCTATTGGTAAAATCAGCTCTTATGTCTAGTCAAGTTACCATACACATATGCAACTAATTGTCATGATCGCCAAAGTGCCATATTAATAAAGGTGACAGTGACAGGCGACGACATACGTCAGCGACCTTGAGGGAACAAAACGCGCACTTGTTAAACACCCGCGCGACCCAAAATTCAGTAGTTTTTTTCTACTTACCTTATTATTCTAAGACTTAAAAAAAATAGCCATATATCAAAATGCAGATAATTAAATTGTCTTTGTGATAGTGTAAATTTATTAAAATATGCGGTAATATATGGCGGTTGTGATTCGATTGTCGTTTTTACGTCCGTGTTAGACATAACTTTACAAATTAATTACACTATGTTGAATGAATAAAACTCAAAATTTTCATATATCAAATTATTAAAAAAATAGTCTAATGTAACATTTTTTCCAAAAAATTACAACCGTTGAGACGTGATTCTCATTTTAAAATCAGCTACTCTCAGGTATCTCCGCGATAAATTCCCTCCCACAAATCTATCGGTGTCTGTTATGATAACAGCAACAGGCGCCATATTGGCGACAGGTGCCAGCACGTAAATCAAATGAGATAATAATCTCTTAATTTAATTTACAACGGATAGATCACGATATGGAGGGACCTGTTTAATGAGAACGGAACTAATGCCGAGGGGTTCTGTGGTCGAATCAGGGAGAGGGCTGTGCTGAATTACCGTTAAAACAAAAAGACGAAAACAAATCGAAATGCAAGACTTTTGGAGATCAACAAGACAGCCTCCAAAATGCCCACTCTCGTCTAATTCTTAAGCCCGGTTTCTTGAACGAAAATTATTGTAACATATTTTTGACACTATGTCATAATGAGAAGAAATGCTTAATAAGCTCCTAAACAATAAATGCTGCTCTTGAAACATTAATTATTCGAGTAACCCATTTTCCTCGCTTCACTTTTTGGATTCAAATCATTACTGACCGCACTAGCTTTCATTTCAATGTCGATTATATTATGCGGAACAATTGATTCACACACACACACACGTGTGTCACCCTGTCGGGCACAGGAAAAGTAAGATGTGTGATACACATCACACATCTTACTTTTGCTGTGCCCGACAGGGTCAATGATTGTTACTTTTAAAATGTTTACCACCTAAGCCTACATTGTGGAAAGCAATAAAGTATTAGAAAGTTTATTATAAAAGTTTTTTTTGTCGCTAGACTTGACCCAAGTAATTAACAGTAATTAATTTTTAAGTATAGGAACAGTCCTATACTTAAAAATTACAGGGTCTCTGTACTCTAAAGGACAAACGTAAAGTATTTTCTTTAGCTTTAGTGAAGTATCCCCAACAGACTGAAAAACTATATACCAACTAAGGTATTCAGAAACTGATACCGGCTAAACTGTAAGTTGTAGATTGTGACAGCTTTATCTACGACTTGTGATACATATCTAAATATATGAACTTGCATCAAGATCTATTTATTACCTTAACGTTCTATTGAGATGTTGAGAGATTCGATACAAATTGACAAATTAATTTAGTACTTAGCAATTTGACATTTAATTGGTCTGAAGACCTAGGGAAACTTTAGTGTGCGACAACTGCGACAAGCACAAGATCAGTCGATTGGACGGTACTTGGCCTATGTCCAGCAGTAGACGTGAATCGCCTTAATGATGATCATGCCTTTTTGATATTTAACTAGCTGACCGGTGACCACTTCGTTGGGCGGTATTTTTCGGGTTAATATATAGCCTATGACACTCACAAATAACGTGGATTTCTATTAGTGAAAGAATTTTCAAATTCGGTTCAGTAGATCCAGAGATTACCCCCCTACAACCGTACAAACTCACAATCTTTACCTCTTTATAATATTAGTACAGATATAGACTAGCTTTTGCCCGCATCTTCGTACGCGCATATCCCGTTATTTCCCTTTCCCCGTAGAAATTTCGAGGAATCCTCCCCTACACTCCCCAAGGAACATGCATGTCAAATTTCATCATTCTACGATCAGTAGTTTTGGCAGTGCGTGGTCTGTCAGGCATCCATCATTAACGTAAGAATTGTATATATTAGGATTGCACTGAGGATCTAGGAAAGATTTTGGTGATTGGCTAGACTCAAGAAGCAAGAGACCAGCCAATAAGGCCTTGCTTGGGAGAGGACCCTAGCAGTAGACGTCTATTGTCTGAATGAAGATCATGGCTTTGATACTACATTAGACTGAGGCCTTGGGGGAGGTGATCCGCTTGATTCAAGAAGCACTGTACCTATCACTGTGATGGTGCTTGGGGAAGGTATATGTCCAGCAGTAGATGTCTATTGTCTGAATGAAGAACACGAAATTAATACTTAATTAGATTGAGGACTTGGGGAAGGTATTGTTGATCCGCCTAATTCAAGAAGCACTGGACCTGAAACTGTAGTAGTGCTTGGGGAAGGTACATGACTAGCAATAGACGTCTATTGTCTGAATGAAGATCATGAAATTGATACTTAATTAGATTGAGGACTTGGGGAAGGTCTTGGCGATCCGCTTGATTCAAGAAGCACCGTACCTGTCACTGTGGTGGTGCTTGGTGGAGGTACATGTCCAGCAGTAGATGTCTATTGTCTGAATGAAGAACACGAAATTAATACTTAATTAGATTGAGGACTTGGGGAAGGTCTTGGTGATCCGCTTGGTTCAAGAAGCACTGTACCTGGCACTGTGGTGGTGCTTGGGGGAGGTACATGTCCAGCAGTAGACGTCTATTGTCTGAATGAAGATCATGAAATTGATACTTAATTAGATTGAGGACTTGGGGAAGGTATTGTTGATCCGCCTGATTCAAGAAGCACCGGACCTGAAACTGTAGTAGTGCTTGGGGAAGGTACATGTCCAGCAGTAGACGTCTGTAGGCTGAATGATTATGGTGATACTGATTCTTAATTAGACTGAGGATTTGGGGAAGGTCTTGGTGATCCGCTTGATTCAAGAAGCACCGTACCTGTCACTGTGGTGGTGCTTGGGGGAGGTACATGTCCAGCAGTAGACGTCTATTGTCTGAATGAAGAACACGAAATTAATACTTAATTAGATTGAGGACTTGGGGAAGGTCTTGGTGATCCGCTTGGTTCAAGAAGCACTGTACCTATCACTGTGATGGTGCTTGGGGAAGGTATATGTCCAGCAGTAGACGTCTACTGTCTGAATGAAGAACACGAAATTAATACTTAATTAGATTGAGGACTTGGGGAAGGTCTTGGTGATCCGCTTGGTTCAAGAAGCACTGTACCTGGCACTGTGGTGGTGCTTGGGGGAGGTACATGTGCAGCAGTAGACGTCTGTAGGCTGAATGAAGATCACGAAATTGATACTTAATTAGATTAAGGACTTGGCGAAGGTCTTGGTGATCCACTTGATTCAAAAAGCACTTGACCTGTCACTTTGGTAGTGCTTGGGGGAGGTACATATCCAGCAGTAGACGTCTGTAGGCTAAATGATTATGGTGATACTGATTCTTAATTAGACTGAGGATTTGGGGAAGGTCTTGGTGATCCGCTTGATTCAAGAAGCACTGCACCTGACACTGTGGTGGTGCTTGGGGGAAGTACATGTCCAGCAGTAGACGTCTGTGTATGATTATGGTGACTGATTATAATAAGTCACCATAATCATTCAGCCTAAAGACGTCTATTAATAATACGTATTAATAATACGTACGTCAATTAATAATTATTAATTAGACTGAGGCCTTGGGAAAGGTCTTAGTGATTTGTTAAATGAAATGATTCGCACTAAGCGTTTCCAAACGTCTTTTATAATGCGCACAGCAAAGGAGTGGAACTCTCTGCCTGCGTCTGTGTTTGCAAACGGTTACAAACCTAATCTCTTAAAAGTTACAGTGAACAGGCTCCTTCTGGGTAAGCTCGCTCCATCGTAGACTTAAATTTGTCTCTGTCATCTTTGACCTAGACTAGAGTCAAGAGCAAACCCATTACAAATAAAAAAAAAGCGCAGGACCAGTCGATTTGGCAATGCTAGAGGGAGATCTTTGTCCAGCAGTAGACGGCTGTTGGCTAAATGGTGATGACGCCTTTGATTCTTAGAACTGAGGAGTTGATATTCCGATACAGGCGAGTAGCACAGGTCCAGTCTATATGACAATGTCTGGGGGGAGGTGAATGTCCCGAAGGGGATATTTCTCAGCTGTGTGGTGATGATGACTTTGATATAATTCATTGCGAATAGGATTTGGAGAAGGTCCTGATAATCTACTGGATGAAAGAAGTATTTTAGGTTGAGGCTTACGATACTGTGGCTTATCCTATCGCTAGAGGTGAATCTTTTTCAACTGAAATATCATGATGATATTGATACTCAATTAAACTGGAGATATGTATGAGGTAAGTTACGGATTTTGCTAAATCTGGGAAGATGTTAGCTAGATATTTATTCATTTATTTAAACTTTATGTACAGTAGTGGTACATGGGCGGACTTAATGCAACAAGGCATTCTCTACCAGTCAACCTTTGGGTTAAAAAGATTACGCTGTGTTAGGTTTACAACTAATAAATAAAATTTAAAGTAGAATTTTGTTTCGGGAAGAATATACAAATAATACTAATAAAATACATACATACGCTAAAAAAATAAACTATAAATATATTGTAGCTATATATTGTTGGTCACAGTTCAGCAGTGGATGTTTTTTGGCTGAGATAATGAAGATTGTCCTATTAAATGTAGAAGATATTCAACATGAGCTTAATAAAGATGAACAAACATGTTTTTTCTACGGATTTAAAAAACTTAACATGTTTTTAATAATTGACAAGTATAAATTAACAAGGTAACACATAATAATACCAGAGAATGTTGGAAACACTACAACAAACGTAGGAGACATTAAGGACCTTACACACCTGTCTGCGACCGTATAATTAGGAGTACGTAAAATATACGGACTCGCAGTATAAATATTAGTGAATAAGTGTGAAGTGGTGGCTCTCAAAGATTTTTGATTGTATCTGCAACAGACAGGCGTATTCTAGTGAAGTTAATAAGAAATTAATAATAAGAAGACTTAGAGAAAAATACAATCTATCAGAGGTAACGATACTCAAAAAGACCAAAGGGATTGACATTTAATAAATCACACCCACAGCAATATTCAAACCTCACTGACTTGAATTTATGAATTTATTTTCACTGAAAGATTGTCACCTTGTCTAGAGCCCAATAGAAAATAATTTAAATTAATAACAACTTTTTCATCTTTATTTTTTAATAAAAATAACCGTGCCGTAAAAAAAATTGTGCATAAAAGAAATGTTAAGAAATAAATGCTTACTATGTTTTATGTAGATCAGTTTTTACAACAGCACTAATTCCTAGTACCTATAATGTAAAGAAAAACTTTATTTTACTTAAAAAAAAACCCACCACTTTGAGAACCTCCTTCCTATCGAACAGCAGGTGCGTAACTTGCGCACGAGTCGATCTCCTGACGTTATAAATACTTTAACGTTCTTGCACTAATTTGTTTCACTGACAAACTGTTTTATTTTACTACACTTGACAGCCGTAGGGAATAACTTACATTTTGTTTTTATTTGAAAAGTTGTTCATTCAAATTTTTTTTGACCCTTTGTTTGGTACGCTGATTTGTGGTTGAAAAGAAATCAATAAATATTGAAAGGGTTAATTATCGTCTGACATGTGTTCTTGATTAATTAATCAACATGTTACTTTGTTGAAAAAAGAGCAGCTTATAGCAACTTATGGTCTGTTTTTAAATCTCGAAGACTAAATTGACGAGTGCAAATGGCAAACTAACATAGATTACAATAGCATTTTAGTCAGTCTTGATATTTGCACTTGTTATTTTAATCTCCGGGACCTTAGGCTCAAGAAAAAGTAACATCTAGCTATATGAATTGTCGAAAGTGTTTTTTTTTTTTAATTGACCAAATGACATTTCATTAAAGCTTGTCAATTCAAAAAAAAACTTATTCTAGAGTTTCTGGCTAATTGACGATCTAGAGCTAGACAAAAATTAAAAAAAATCTGGCCAATTGCGAGTCGGATTCGCATGCAAAGGGTTCCGAACGAATTTTTTTTAACATGTTATTTTAACACTAGACTTCTTATAGGTTTTGCTGTAATCTATAGGTAAAGATCTACTATTATCTCCATTTTTTTTTTTCAAAGTTTTAGGCTCAGCATTTTCGGAGATAAGGGGATCGGGAATGGTCATTTATCTTCTAATTTCTAAAATAACTTCAAAACCATTTATTTTAAAATTATGAAAAAATATAACTAAAACCGTCACAGTAACCCTTTAACCCGTTAACCCTTTCATTTGATATGACCGCACAATTTTGTTCAAAATATTTTTTTAAAATTTTATAGTTTGACCCCAAAAGTGACCCCCATACTAACAAAATAATAATTTACGTAACACTTCCGTGTTTGGATCACAGAAGTCCATATGTGTACCAAATTTCAAGAGAATCGGTCTAGTGGATTCGTAAAAAACTGGTTGTGACAGACGGACAGACAGACAGACACCCGAGTGATCCTTTAAGGGTTCCGTTTTTTGTTCGGAACCCTATAAAGAAAGGAAAATTCAATTCTTCTATCAGCGATGAAGGCTTTCGGAAATGATAATCGTTTTCGTTGTTACAATACGTACAACGTCATATTTTCAAGCGCGTCTAGGCCTTCTGCAGTCATTAGGCATTTCAGAGAAAGTAAAAGTGTTTTGAAAAACGTTTTAGAATCCAGGGTCGCCTCCCCCTCCGGGTTCCTCGCATAACCAAGCAAAGTTATCATCACCTTTCATAGTACCTTTTAACAAGAATCTCCAAGATCCTTTTGTCACCTTTTGTAAATATATTACGGCTTTACAATAAATATATCAACATTCTTTATGTCCTTACCAGCATCTATTTTCTTTTATTTATAGACAGTTTTTGCTAAAAAGCCGACTTTTTTAAATCACGTCACGGTAGATTCAAGTAAATCGGATTCGTTGCAGTTTCATTGTCATTTTCCCATAATTCATGTTGTATTTTTTAAATCACATTTCTTGTTATTTTAGGATACGGTTGACTCTTCAAATAGTGGGCAAACAAGGTATGGTAAATAAATAAAAGACGGTGCAATAGGAATAGGATTTTGAAATTGGAAGCACATTTCGGGCCGCGGTCGCACCGCCATCTTGAATTTTTTTGACGGGTATTTTGAATCTATGACTTTTGTGTTTTTTTTTTTTGTGTTTGAGTGTGCAAGGACTAGTTTCTTGAAAGCAAAATTATTGGAAACATCGTCAAATGCGTGGAACCCAACTGTGATTGAATGAATTTTCAGCCTAACACCTCACTTCACTTGGGTTTAATTTGTGATGAGTTGATCATTTCTTTCAAAAACCTCTTTATTCCTCTTGTCTTGGCTCCTGGGTTCTGGATATTTTCATTCGCCTCTTCATTTAGGTATCTGCAAATTATCTCAAGGCGGAACCCCTTTTTTCATGACTGTCCTCAGTTTATAAAACTTTCTACATTTACTTCCTTATGTATCGAGTCTCATAAAAAAATAAATTACGTTTTCTCTGATACGGTAAAATGAGATGCATAAGTTTACTCATAAAACTTGCTTAATATCGTGCGTAAAAAAAGTTTCTTACTCGCAGCGGAGAAATGTTGAAAAAGAAATGTGGGGAAAACGACTATGACGACGTGGTAGGTTATTGTGTGATCTCACTTCAACTTTTAAAACAATGGTAAAAAATCACTACATTTTCTCTTTAATCGTTTTTACTTGATTTCTATGATTTTGGTTTCATGATTATTATTATTATATTTATCTATAATGTATTTATTACTATTACTACTTACTACTAATATTATAAATGCGAAAGTAACTCAGTCTGTCTATCTGTCGCGCTTTCACGCCAAAACTACTGAACCGATTCAAATGAAATTTGGTACACAGATAGTCTAAAGCCTGAGAATGGACATAGGCTACTTTTTATCCCGGGAGTATATTCCCTAGAAACCACGCGGGCGAAACCGCTGGCAGAAGCTAGGGTGTTTTATAGTCCGTTCTATTCTATTCTCTGAGTGAGTATGATTTTTTTAGAGATTTAGCATTTTGTATAGTACACAATATAGGTATTCCGATGGAGTTACTAGAATGCTAGTCCGTCCATGCTAGTCCTGCTCCATAGGACAATCTAGGCTGTAGTAGACATAGTGAAACTGGTTGATATGTTTGTGTTTATTGTATTAATATTTACTATGTATACAAGTGTATTTACTGATTTTTATATTTAATTTAACTCGCACACTGATCATATAAATCAATAGTTGCAAAATTTGTACGTATGTGAGTACTATGTCCCCTTACTAGCAAACTTATTAATTTTAGCTCTGCTGGCATTTCTTTATTCTACCTATTAGTAGTATATAAGTGTTTTTTTGGGAGCATCGTCCTCACATATAATCAATTGATTAATGTATGCAAATATTGTAAAGCTTATTTTTGAAAAGAGTAACTATGGAGTTTCTTGTCCGTTCTTCTCATTAGAATCTACCTTTTGCGAACGGACGACTAGAGGCACTATATTTTATTTTCATTTGACGTTCAAAAGCCTTTATTGGTCTAGTTGAAATAAATCATTTGATTTTAGAATTATGTCTATATAGCTGTACTACTACACGCTGTAGGCGATGTACAGACTGAGTTGCACAGAGAGCCATGGAGCGTTCCATGCTTGGCATACGTCTTGTACAGTGGTTCTTAACCTTTAAGTCTTAAGGGACCATTTTGACCACCGTCTTCCCATGGACCATCTTTTCGGAGGTAAATAGATAGTAGGTAGATTTTTTTTACTGCATAATCTTGACTAACATTTGCATCCAGTTCAGTGCTGCTCAAGGCCAAACGCATACCTATATCCAGCCGATTTTGGTGCTTTTCTTTAAAATTTTCAGAAGCGCCGGGTACCTCTACTGGCATAGATATGTCGATGAAACAATATTAGGTAGCGTGTAGAACTATTTCGAAACTTTGGAATAAACATTGTTATTTTTCTTTAAAAAATGTTGTATCCTTATAAATTCGCCGTAAGGTTGCCTGCTTGTCGGTCTTCTACCTCCGAACTGAACTCCACGACCTCATCCCACCGGCCCCCCTTTACCATCGGACATCCAGACGCACTGCATCTTACCATCCCTACCTTGTTGCTATTCCACCAATTCGCACTAAGCGCTTCCAAACGTCTTTTATAATGCGCACAGCAAAGGAGTGGAACTCTCTGCCTGCGTCTGTGTTTCCAAACACTTACGACCCTAATCTCTTCAAAGTAAGAGTGACAGGATACTTCTGGGTAAGCTCGCTCCATCGTAGACTTTGTCTCTGTCATCTCTGACCTAGACTAGAGTCAAGAGCAAACCCATCACAAATGAAAAAAAAATCCTGTTAACATCTTTCAAATTAGTATTCTATAGCATATCAATCACTTCTTTATTAAGAATGGCTTCACGGACCACTTCAAGATCTGCCAGGGACCACCAGTGGTCCGCGGACCACCGTTTAAGAAACACTGTTCTAATAGATCGAGTTACAGACGTCGAGATCTGTAGTGCTATTCTGCAACAACATTTTCGTATCTCGACAGTGGAATCCGAGGTGAGTTTCAAATTAAGACCCTTATGCCGTGTGCAATAAAGCTCATTTAGTGAGTTTTGTCACTCAGGTGAAGCTTGATATCGAAATAGTTGTTTACAGAATAGACTAGTTGAAGACGTATGAAGATTTTCGACATCGGCGAACGAGTTGCGGAACGGAGCTGGGCGGACACCTGGCAAGGCGCGGGGATGATAGGTAGAGTAAGGCAATGACTGAGTGGCGTCCGAGGACTGGAAGAAGTGTTGATCGACCGGCGGCGAGATGGCCGGACGACACTGTTGCCATCGTGGGTAGAACCTGGATGAGGCTGGCACTAGAACGTGGGGATTGGCACAGGAAATTTGGCATATTTTTTTTTTCGCTGGAAACATCACTATTAGGCGTACCTACTATGTTCTGATCATAAATCAGTTCTTCTGCTGACCGTCTTAAATAAATAAAAATAAAATATCTTTATTTCAGACATTACTAGCCGATAAATTGTTAGTACTGAGTTAGTAACAGATTATGCTTATATGCTATATTAGTGTTATTAGTAATACTGAAACTAGTTTGTTTAGCTACATAACCCTACAGCTACCTTCACCCAGTGTCTTTGGATGAGGCAGTCGGGTCTGTCAACAATCATTTTCAGGATGCTGTTCCGAGTGTTACGCAAGCGCTGCAGTAAGGATGCCGTTTTTTTACGCATGATGGCGTGAAAATCATTAGTGCGAGCTTCAGCGAACATGCATTAACATTCAGCGAACATGTATTAAAACTGTATTCAAGCTCTACATAATAACATGACAAATCAAAACTAAAACCCGCTAAACACACGAACATTAATAGGAAATGCTGGCGGAAAGACTTTGAATGTGAAAAGTCATAATTTGAAGTTTGGCTCTCGACTGTTTTCTCCTCCAATATTGAACCGGTTCAAGAGATATTTCACAAACTGAATAAGAAGGATATATACTGTGTATCTATGTTTTCTTTTTCGATGATTTATTAACCGTATAAGCACTAGAATTCTCACAAAATGCCCAAAAATGTCCGATAAATCGCTGTCAACAGAGCCCTAGTGTACAAATTTGCCAACTATTAATCAAAAAAAGAAAACATAGCGATACAGTATATATTCTTCTTACTCAGTTTGTGAAATATCTCTTAAATCGGTTCAATGTTGGTGGAGAAAACAGTCGAGAGCCAAACCTCGAATTATGACTTTTTACATACAAAGTCTCGCCGCCAGCAACTTAAAGAGAAAACGTCACATGAATGCGAAATTCACGGCTGCACGGCAAATCGTTTAATTGCATCGAACGGGAACAAACCCACTGACCAACATATGTACGTAGGTAACTACCGCTAGCCCGCTGTGCACACAACCTAACGGAGTTGCAGTGACTCGAACATATTGTACTTGAGCTAGCTACTGCCAGTGCCTCGCCTGCGTGAAAGTCAAACATGATCAAATTCAAGTCAACAAGGGAACGTACTTTTTAGGGTTCCGTACCCGAACGGTAACCAACGAAACCCTATTACTAAGCCTCCGCTGTCCGTCCGTCTGTCTGTCAGCGGGCTGTATCTCAAGGACCGTAATAAATAGACAGTTGAAAATTTCATAGGGTGTGTAATTCTATTCTATTGCCGCTGTAACAACAAATAATGAAAATTAAATTAAAACGGAACCCTATTACTAAGCCTCCGCTGTCCGTCCGTCTGTGTCAGCGGGCTGTATCTCAAGAACCGCAATAAGTAATAGTAGTAATGTGTGTATTTCTATTCTATTGCCGCTGTAACAACAAATAATGAAAATTAAATTAAATTAAAGGGGGCTCCCATAAAAGGAACATGTTGTTTTAGTTTATGGTACGGAACCATTTATGTTAGAGTCCGAATCGCACTTGACCGGGTTTAACTAATTTATTTTCAGTTTCTCATAAATAATTTTAAAATTGTGTCAAAATCTTACACTACCTACGTAACAAAACTAAAATAGTTTTAAAATAGATCATTAATTACAATACATAGTAGCAAAAAATAACTGGCCAAGTGCGAGTCGGACTCACGTGCAAAGGGTTCCGAACTAATATTTTTTTTTTACTTTTTATTTGAACACTACAGACTTCTTATTATCTTTAGGTAAAGATTATAAGGAGAGGTTTTCCTTTAATCTTTAGGTAAAGATTTATTATCTCTATTTTTTTTTTCAAAATTTTACGCTCAGTAGTTTCGGAGATAAGGGGGAGAATGGCAATTTTTCGTCTAATTTCTTGAATAACTTCAAAACCATCCATTTTTAAAATAACGAAAAAAATATAAATAAAACCCTCAAAGCCCTTTCATTTGATACGATGTTGTTCAAAAAACTTTTTTTTATAATTTTCTAGTTTGACCCCCAAAAGTGACCCCTATACCTACTAAAAAAATAATTATTTACGTAACGCGTCCGTATTTGGGTCACAGAAGTCCATATGTGTACCAAAATTCAACAGAATCGGTCCAGTGGATCCGGAGAAAACTGGCTGTGACAGACGGACAGACAGACAGAAACCCGCGTGATCCTATAAAGGTTCTGTTTTTTGTTCAGAACCCTAAAAAACAACAAAAAGACTTTCATCAAATTCTATACTAAAATTCATCAAACTTAATTCAGCGGCTTAGGGGTGAAAACGTAACAAACAAACGGGCAGATTGAGTTACTTTCACTTTTATAACATTATTATTAGCATGGTTAAAGTTGGCTGCTATTTCCTTTGGTATGGTTAAAATGCAATGAGTGTGTAATATTTAGCACTTTAGTCAGTTTTAATAATGTTTTATTTCCTTTTCACTTTCTTTTCCCAGTGTTTCAAGTTTTTGCGTCTGAATGTTTCTTGCCTTGGTATTTTTGTGGACATATTATTTAGGTTAGCTACTTTTAAAGTTATTTTTTTTATTTTTTTTTTTTCGATTTCATCTTTCCATTTTAATTGTAATCTGGCTCTTGTCAGTTTGATGTGTGGATTGGATGAAATATCATAAAGACTCGCCGAATTGATACTTAACCTAACCTTCTCCTCTTTTGAAGTCGGTTAATACCTATAAACACTGTTTTGCCTTGCCCACTGTCAGTCCAGTCAGTGGGCACTGGACACTGGGCACTGGACTGCAGTGCCCAGTTGCTTAAATTAACAAAACATCTAAATTATTTTAGTTGAAGTAAATACATTATGTAAAACCACAAGCGTGTAAAAGATAAGTAATTAATAACCCTAGTCCAACACGACCCAATACCCCAATATATTTTCCTAAAACAGTTTCCGAACTACAAAAGGTATTTTTCAACTGTCCAACTAAGTCTGGAAAAGCATTTATCAATGCGAACTAATGAACATTTATTTGCCGCCATTATCGGCAAAACAAGGGAGCCCATTCAAAACTTTTAATGGCATTTTTATCAATGGCTCTTATCGAAGACACAGTTATCAACAGACCGCCGAAGATAACGCGGGAAAACAATGCACCGGTCGAAGAAAAAAAAAAACTTTTTGACATCTTCCCGACCGTTCCACCTTCAATAAAATATAGCTCACTCACTTACACATTACCATTAAGTATAGGAAAGAAGGAGACAGATCCGTCACATGAATGTCACCCCAGGTAAAGTTTGAATTCCATTTATTCGAACGCGAGCTTTGCGCGCGAACGCACGGTTGCGCGAGAGCCTTTCCAATTTTAAAAGTTTTCGGCGGTTTTATTCGAAAATGGAATCGTTTATGGAAAGTGTTATTATTTTTTAATTTAATATTTTTACGTGAAACAAAACTGTGTGTTTTAAGGAGTTTGTAGTGATTTTGTGAAATGACAGTTGGTTGTTTTTTTGTTCGCGGACCATCTTATTGTGCAATAGGGATTACTTTTTTGTATCGGAGCTGAGGATACGGTGAGTCGGGTTCCTATTCAATAAGACATTCATGTTGCAACTGTTACCTTTATGTTGTATATTATGTAAAATACATAAATTGTGTGTGAATTTTGTACTTACCTGAAAGATTCTAATACTTTTGAGCTGGATAAAGTTTTCGCACTAACTTTACAAACAGATCTAAAGTTTGCAAAACACGTGTGAAAATATTTTTTTGTCATTTGCATATTTGAGAGTCTTTTAAATACCATTATACTCAAATACGTACAAGGAACATTAGTTAATGACTAACAGACATCCCCAAAAAAAACATAGCCCGCCAAAAGTCCAAAACTTGGAAATCACCCTCGCTCGCTCTACCTTGAAGGATATACGCTTAAAAAACGACCTACACGCACTATTTAAAAAAAAAGATGTTTTTTTAATGTCAGTATTAAGAACGTAGTACAAAGAATACCATTTTCAATCGCTGGTATTGCAAATTAATTAAGAACTAGGTAATCCCTTAGATCTGTCTATTTGGTTTTGGATTATCTCATACACACTTCAAAAATTAAAAAAGGAATATATTTTCCAAAATGCTTTTTATTCATTCGTAGTTGCTTAGACTGTGCACTGTCTATTGTTCAGTCATTATCGTCTCACAGAACTGTTATACCTGTCATCGGAAAATTGCAAACTCCGTAAGATTGTAAAAATCTACATTAGATTGTCATTTCTCGATGTATTGTGAATATATTATTAATGTCTTATGGACAAAAATGAGTTTGCTATTTCACGCGATATTTTACAATCTTGCGTCTGCAATTATCCGGTGATACACCTAAAACTTATAATTAATCACTTCCTTAAGTGAATCTGGGCTAAATACAGACAGAACACACTATCAGCTTCTACATAATAACTATCCTGTATTATTAACAGCCATTTCTTGAGCTATAAGCCGACGGAAGTTTTAGCAAGACTTGCTCATTGCACATACACATAAATGCATCCGGTTTCTCTTGTGTAAGCAATATAGATTTTATCTGATTACATCTTTTCATTCCTTGTCGTTGCATCTATGGTCGGTGTCCCGAATATCATAAATTATTATAGTAATGTGTTGGTTATCAAGATCTAGGGGATACTGAGTATCTATTTCTTTTTTTGCGGTAGTTTTTGGATGGGTTGCAGAAATTGCTTTCAGGTGATAGTGTAATGTCAAAATAAAATATCCGTCTAGCTTTTCCCAACTACATATATTGCGTTGTGCTGCCAGATCGAACTGAATTGAATACAATGCAGCTGAATACTAATATTTGGGTTGTGTCAACTTCTTTAAACACTATTGCACATTTTTATGGGCTTTGTCAATCTCTGACAACTATCGGAGAGTTCAATATTTGAAAAATCAACTTGAAGACGCGTAAAGATTTCTTGTATTTTCCAATTTACTGTCCCACACAAGATCGGTGTAGTAGTACATATGTCACCGGAAAATTGCAGACTCCGTAAGATTGTAAAAAATCTAGATTAATCTCAAAATATTATGAAAAAATCGTTTTGTCTGAATTCCATTCAAATTCAATAGTTTCCAATACATTTGTATCTTATTTAGAAAAAATAGTTTACAATCTCACTCGATATTTTACAATTTTACGACGTTTGCCATTTCCGGTGACATATATACACAATACCATACCAATGTGGTGTGTGGTATTTTTTTTAAACTCATGGTAGACGTACAGGTCTTGGGGCAGCGAGTACCTATTCGTTCAGAGCGAAACACTCCTCAAGACGGTTCATGCCAACTTTCAAATAAAAAGAATTCAGGAGGAAAGAGAGTGAGTTTTGACTTTCTGTAGAAAACTTATAATACTTACTCTTTCTTTCCTCCGCACTCTTTATCCCAGACCTAGGTATCTTACGTACGCGAACCAAGTTTAATTAAAATCGGTTCATTAATTTCCAGGAATAAAGACTTTTTTATGTAAGAGCCGTTCCACACTGTATCCGATCTGAATCCGAGAATTGTCGGTCCGAAGTAGCCGTCCGACCTACATTTCCAATCAGGATAAACTCGGATTCGGATCGGTTGCAATGCGTAAACGCGCAAACACTGTGGAGAGTGAAACTTAAGGCTTGTATACATGCCAATAACCTTGTGCATATAAACGGAGCTAAGTACTCCTCTACACGCCACTCCGGTACCCGCATTTTTTATTTATTATAAAAAAATAACACATATTTTAAAAAAGTAACAAAACCAAATGATTTTCCTTTTTATTGCAAAGCAGCAGATATTGTTTTTAGACTTTTGTTAAAAAATGAAGGAGTATAGGTAATGGTTCCATCTCAACGATTTGGGGGTGATTTGGTATTTTTTTTTATTATTATGTGATACCGATACACAAATTCTGGCTAAACAAAATTACGTATCATATCATGTAGATTACTACCTATTTTTTTCAGATGTAATTTCTCAGTAAATGCCGACGAAAAGTTGCTTCATCTGCACGCTGTTTTTAAGCATTTCTCGAGAGAGCAGCCTTAACATAACTGCAAGAATATTGCAAAGTAATGTACTTAACTGTTAACCACAATAATTATTCTTTAACTACAACCCCTCAATACACTCCCATGATCCACACGACATTAATATTGATTAAGCAAACATTTTTATGTTAACTTTATGTGCATAAATGACTCATAAATTTGTTATAAATTCAACCGATTCGTTATAGGTACTGTCAACCGGACATCAGTGGTGACAATTAGAAGATTACACCACCTTTAAGTCGTAGTATTAAGGGTGATTTTCGTAGTGCAAGAGTTATAAGTAATGTTGAGTGTACATTGAACGACATTTTTATGTATTATTGACTGGGCACGGTTGAATGATTCATTTTTTATTTGTTCATTTTTGTATGGTCAGCATGAAAATTAAAAATAATGAAATACGAGTATGTACTTATGTATAAAAATAATGGAAATTAAACAATTGTGCGACTGTGTATTGATATCTTGCGATGAAATTATAAAGAATTTTCAAAACTATACAAGGAAGATGTTTTGAGTGAGTGTAATAATTTGAAAACATAAGTAATCCAAGTATTACTGTCACCCATTTATACATACCATAACATCACACCTGTTTTCTCAAAGAAAAAACATAAGAAAATCATAGCTGATGAGAGATGAGCAACTCTACTTTCCACAATAATTTTGCATTATGGTATACTTTTCACAAGTCTCCTTTCTTTACAATAAACTTGACACCACGCCAAACTCTTGAAAGTTTACAGCCAAATAGCCACATCTACGCTTAGTATATCTAATCAAGAAAATTCAGTACCCAAGAAAAAACATTTAACAGAAATATATTTAAAAAAAAAACTTTCTGCTGACCATATCAATTCCGCAAATCGCAATGCCAAGTTCAAAAAGTCAAAATACCATACTATAAGGGCTCTCACACACTTAACTGCGCCACAATAAAACAAAAGATCATAACAAGCACTTCTCAAGCACTTGGCGGGGTCAGCTATGCCCTTAATTACAGCAGGAAAGAGAAGGACGCATATCTCACTTCCATGTCAGAAAGAGAAACAAGAAAAAATAGATTATAATAAAGCACCCTTCCGATCCAGCGGAGCGTACGCGCGGATTTTTTTGCACGAGTTCAAACCTCTTTGGTTGAAGTTTTTTTTTTAATTTTGAAGTCTGTGAGAACTCGGCTTTTACAGTCTAGTGCTTTCGCTCAGTAATGGATAACCATCACGCTATCATTTTATGGGAATGGCAGCTTTTTTAATATAGTTTTTAATTTAGAGAATTAATTGAGTATGTGGTTTCGTGCTTTGTGGCGGAAATGGGCACGATTGATTTATTTTTCAAATGGTTTTAAACGGTTTTTAGATTCGCAATTAAAAGGTTGTGTGAAAAAATATGGTCAGTGGCAGTTGGAAACTTTGTATTCTGTTTTTATATAATTTTAAATAGTTTTCTTTCAGGCAGTACAATTGTTTTTCATTAAATGTAAATTGGATATTAAAAGTTAAAATTGAAGTAGTAGCTAATTTCAAGAATTTGAAAATGTAATAAGTATTGAATAGTGTATTTAAATATCTAAGAAATTAATCATAATCAAATAAACGAATTCCCTTCTTCCGTCCCCTTGCTCATTCAGCCAAAAATTAAAAAGATACACAACCTCTTTAAAAACTGTCACTTCAGAAAAAAAAACTAAAAACAAATCATAGATCGCGAAACAAAAGACTAGTCGAATGCCCGGAATCACTCGCTCCTTTATAGTGTCAACCAAACCGTAAAATGTTTTATTATCATTATAATTTATTTGTTTAGCTATAAACGTGGAGTGCGCATTTAATTAAAAGATTCAAGGGGTTGGGAGTTTGTAAGACATTAGAAAAAATATCTTAGATTGATGTGTACCGGTTCCGAGTCTTTGTTCAGGTAAAAATATTTGTATTTCTTGAAGTTGTCAAAAGTTGATGTTTGATTGAACTGACAGAATTGTTGATTTTAACACTAGTGCCATAAACAAAAAATATTGTGATATTCCCTGTTATTTTTAAGGCGAATATTAATTAATTGTTGATTTAGGTAGGTACTTAATGTGTTCTGAAAAGTCACATAGCTAGAATATTATCGATAGAAAGATAGAAAAATGACCTTCTCAGTCGGAGATTACACAAAATCAAACTAATAATTTATACACCTATACGTAGAAAAACAAAGTTATAAATGATGGAATCTTTTTTGCTATCACTCCTTTACTCACCTATTGTTATCTGCTGTTCAACATTTATAAAACCAAAAAAAAACATCAGAAATATCCCTGCGATACTATAAACTCGTATGAAAAAATCAAAGATACCGGTATATCTTTGACTTTTTCATACTATTTCACAGGTAAAATTTAATATTCACTAAAAGTTAACCCATTAGCGATCTTGCTTGTGTGGGCCTGTTTTTTTTTTGCTGAAAAAAAAAAACAACGACAGTTCTCACGAAAGGAAAAAGGTCGACTACCCAGCGAAAGAAAAAAAAGTTAGAATTCGAAATACAAATAATAAAATTGTAACAGTACGTAAGACGAAGGGTTGCTAGCAACAATAAAAGTAAATTAAAAGATATGGATCACTTTTTTTTCGTTAATTGAAGAGTGATTTGTTCAAGTGCCCCTTTTTCTGTTTAAAGATTCGATTACATCTGTTTCCTCTTCTGTCTGTTTTCTCTTTAAAGATTCGATTACAGTAAATTAAATATTGGTATTACCAGTATTATGCTTTAATTTAAAAAACGCTGATTTTAGATTTTTTTAATACTTAATTAATAAATTCACAATACCATTTTCATTCATAAAGCTTTTTTTAATAAAAAAAATTCTAATGTACGATATAGTAACTGTACCTAACTACTTCAAAGCACTTAATGGACATACTTAAAAATGCAATATACATTACCAAGTACCTACCTTCGGTAAATACTTTAATATTAAAGGGGTTCGCAAACAGAGCAACCGAAATTGAAGTGTATCCAACCCTTTGTAGGCCTTTTGGAAATAATCAAAAACTTTATTGTACTTAAACAGTAAGTACCTCTCGAGTCTCTCGAAGTCTTTCCGATGAAGATATAATACAGGTATAACTTGCACCTTTGAAAAAAAACTTAAACTGTGTTTGTCATAACTAAGACTAGCCAACTGTCGCTCCTGAAAAACTACACTTTAATTTTAAAAACTGAAAATAAGTTTTACTTGATGAGTAGGGCGACTGAGAATACCATCCTCATCTGTCACTTTGACAGAAGAAAAAAAAAACAATGTCAAACGACTCAAAACATTTCTTGAAATACCTACATAGTCTACTCGGCCAAACCCCATCAATATTGCTTAAGGGTAAAGACGACATGCATTATAACTACCCTACAAGCCATAAGTAGGTGTCAACCCGTAACTGCTGGGAACTTATCCCCTAATCCTGGGCGCCCAGAGGTCAGGGGGCGAATAGGGCTGATTTATATTGATAAACCTGCCACCTGGTTTAGCTGGTGAGTAGTGACTTTGAAGGAACGGCCATGTTTTCTTTAAAAAAATAACAGTCGTGACTGTCAACCGAATTATATAAAGTCTGTAACTGCCATTTGAAACGGGGTTTGATATTAAAACCACTGGGAAATTCAATAAAAATGTTAAGAATGAGAAAAACAGAAAAACACACTAGAAATATTTATTAGTTTATTTAGGCACGAAAAACGATATAAATAGACACGAAAATACCCAAGATCCCTAGCTATAATAAATATCAAATCAAAATTCATGACAAACTTTTTCCCGCGGCTTCGCTTACCTATCTCACTGAAATAGTTATTTTACGGGATTAATAAAGAAGCTTCTGCCACTCAATATTCGTCAAGCTTTCTATCAGAAAAAGATTTAAAACGTACCTAGTGTTTTTTTTTTTAGTTCGTAATCCATAGACAAACAATATGCACCTGATATTCCATTATTGGAAAATGTTCGGCCTTGCTTTCCATAAGTGGAAAAATAAACTCGCAATCGGGTCAATATTGGATTTTTAAACTAGATTACAACTCCGCCATTGGCAATACCGGAGAGAAACTGCTTGTTGCAGTATTGTCAGAAAATATATAAATGTTACTGTTACTAGTTTTACTGAAAAATACATCATCTGTATGGTGATTTCTTATTGGATAGGCTCGCATTTGACCACTATCTCACGCTTGCCTAGAAGTAACCTATTCACTCTTGACTTAAAGACCCCCAGGTTGTAGCTATCAGGAAACAGGAATCCGACAGGGAATCTCACTCATTAACCTGTACGCACAGTTAAAGCATTAAATGAAAAAAGGTTATCAGAATCACTCGTTAAAGCTCATTGAAACGCATGGTGGGCCTACGCAAAAATGTATAGTTAATATTTTTCCAAGTGACGGATTCAGAAGGGTTCTTAAGAACAAACTAGGCTTGTTTAAAGGTACCTAGTTAGTCACACCTTACGCACAAGTAACAAGGCCCAGTAATAATTACGTTTTAATTTATGGCAGCAATAAGCAGTGCTGATCAACTGATTAGATTTAATAAATAACTTTTTTTACCACTCATTGCTACGAACCAGGTCAAGAGTCGCAGGTCTAGTTTCCACTTGAAGGTCGCTAGTAGGTTATATGTGAAGTTAAATAAGTATGTAGAACATTTTTCGCAGTTTAATTTGTATTTTGTTGTTAATAACAATCTCTTATTCGTTTTTCTAGGTGACTCCATGTACGATCTGAGTTTACCAACGATTCCTTACTAAAAAAATATTACGCAACAAAATTTTCTAATTTATCGTACTCCGTTTCCCTAAAAATATATACATAACGACGAACAAAAAAAAAAAACAAACCGAATCAGTAGTGCTATTCTGTAACAACATTTTCGTATCTCGACGGCGGAATCCGAAGTAAGTTTTAAATTAAGACCTTTATGTTGTTTGCAATACAGATCAGTTTGTGAGTTTTATCACTCAGGTGAAGCTCGATATCGAAATATTTATTTACAGAATAGACTAGCAGTTCAGAAGTGTGCTTAGCAACGAACGAACACCGCTTAATTTTTAAAATAAATAGATTCTGTAATCTTTTTATTAGCTGCCAGTCTAATATTGCACATGACCTACGTACTTACCTACGTCTTCGATTTTCAAATTCTCATTTTAATGGTATTCTCTAAAAAAAATTCGTTCCGCTTGTTACCACCTCTTTCCCATAACCTCAAAAACTCAATCAAACATTTTCTTGTACCTGGCAGGAATTCAAATCGCCTATCAGAGGAACTACCGCAAAACGTCAGAAAAGTTTTCAACTTTCGAACTGTCTGTGCGAGAATAGGTATTTTCAATTGTGACCCGACAGACGCAGGGTTGCTTACTTTACGCTAAAACTTACCTTGGGTACTGAAGATTGGGCAAAGATTTGTCTTTTACTTTTACCTTGAAACGGGGTGAAATGGGTAAAATGTATGTCGTGCATCTATTTTTATAGCTTTATTTCAACACGTTTTATTGGTAATTTGTCAATCATTATTATTGGTAGATATTATTATTACAAAGTATCACAATTGCTAAATTACGTAGTGTTTTGCAAGAGTTTGTCTTGCGAAAATAAATAAATATCTTGACTCGCCTAGATTGTAAGAGTTATATTGGTATTGATTGCAAAATTGATTCTCTTAAAGCTGAATTTACGTGGCACATAAAACTTTATTTAATTAAATTAATCTTTTTACGTATTCGCGAACAATATTAATGATAAGTATTAAATATTGTCTATTTCTAAGCTAAAAACCGGTGTTACCTTTTTCTCACCTACCTAAAGTAGAACCAAAAACAACCAACATAGACCCATCAATCAACTTTACACCTCTAACCGTTGAAAATCAAGCCGGTATTACCATGTGGAAACAAAACGCCATTTTGAAAAATCACACCAACAAAACGTGTTCTCATTTCAAAAAGTCGACAATAGGTTCGAGCTTATTTTTTTTTTTCGCAAACTTAGGCACAGGGGCTAAAACTTACTGCCAGGTTAACAATAAGGGGAGTTTCTTCAAAAAGCAGTCTTAAAAAATCGCGATCTTTTATCGTTCTACCGTATTGTTAGAAATAGGTTATAAAAATTTAACGTCTCTATTATAGAGTTGGGATTATGTTTTCGATATTAATCGGTTATATGAAGACGGTTTACGACTATTTTTATTGTGTAACGTAATAAAGTTAGTAGACTTTATATGAGGATTTAAGTAACCTTGGTAAGTGGATTGGTTTTTAATTTGTTACAGCCAAACTAAAGGCAGGAGCAGGACTTTCATTTCTCATTAACACTTGAAGCGAACATTCGAAACTTTTGCAGCATATTAAACTGTGTGTTGTGTTGTAGAACTTTGTGCGGCTGTAATTATAAGCCGGCATTTTGTTAATTAGTTGACCTAGTCCCCGCCTATTAAGTAGTTTCCTTTCTCTGAAACCCTACTAATGCTAGTCCATTACGAATAGACAAACAAAATGATAGCAACCGACATTACCAGTATCTACCGTTCCCATTTTCATTACTTTACAATTAACCTATTCTGTATCTAGCACAATAACATGAACCGTTACGTTATATTAAAAGTACATAATAAATATAGATTAAAAACTTTCGCTACCTCACCTGTCTAAAACGTTATTTCTACAAAGTCATCTGCTCCATAAATTAGTTCACAATACATAATCAAAGATTCAATACGAGCCCACCCCTTAATATCCTCGTAAATTTCCCACAACGACTGCCGTGTTCCTTGTCACAAAATAAATCATGACATTTACATGTACTCTTTGGTTATTAAAAAAAAAACTAGATCGGAACCGACTTAACAAAACGGCTCCTTAACAAATGCGTTTGAAGATGCTCCCTAAAAGTAAACTCTAGCGCACTCAAAATAAGGTTGGAATTTGATTGTGCAGCTATTTTTCAAAACTGCGAATCTTTCGGACAGGAACGCATCTCCGAGTTTCGCACACTTCCTCAAACAATAACGCGAAGAGCAGAGCAGGGTTAACAAAAGGATGAAGTTACTCCAGATTGTATAACAATAAATATTATTACTCCAATTTCTTCGGAACGCCAAAGGTGAGCGATTGTTGCGTTAACAATAGTTTCAATTTGGTAAAGGTAAGGGCTTGCTACCTTTGACATAACGACATCTGCTATTTTTTATGTCTTCTTATTATTTTTGAGGAAGAATAATTTTAGGTCGGTTGCGATCCTGGTATCCAAGAAGCAAAACGATGCCATTATTTTTACACGTTTGCCCAAAAAGAAGCGAGCATGTTTTACTTTTGGATATTTTATTCTATTTCATAACTTTTTTCTTTCCATCTACGGCACTGGTTTCACTTACATAACTATGTAAATAAAAAAAATATGTTTGGCCAACTCAAACAGTTAAAGATCATATCAGATAGTATAGTCACAGTTATTCGCATCAGAGTTTTATCAACACATGTACAAAACCTTTAAATGAACATCGTCCCAATCAAAACGCATAAAACATGCAATAACCAAAAATAGAAACAGATACCAATCAACACAACAATCGATTTAAACGAATTTATAGCCAAAACCCGCCATAACGCAGCGGGTAACATCCCTATTGACACTCTATTCTCTATGGCGTCCATCGTCCATCGTACATACATATAATTGTGGTCCTTTCCCATGGTCATCGAAATATTTACCTTTTAAATTAGAAGTATCACTACAACTAAGTTTTAAAGATATAATTTTACGGACCACGACTTCGTTTGTAAATAGTTTTAGGGGTTACTTTAATTAGAGACAATATTTTTTGTGATTCAGTGGTGGTTTCGCATCTTAGGATGTCCGGGGTATAGTTTGTATATTAGTTTGTTTAAGCTTGAGTGCTGTGTAGGATTTTTCATAGGTTATATATATTTTTGGGGATAAAGCTGCATGTCGTGAAAATATTACCTTTATTAGCCCCGACTGTAACAATGGTTTCATCTACTATTGTCTCTGTAAAATCTTTCACTTCAACAGCAACTGTTTCTTCTAATTTAACGACTTTATCATTCGCTGTTGAATCTAATTTTACTGCAGATATCTCTCAATCATTATCAACTGACAAAAATCCTTTTCATTTCACTCAGTGTAAACCAAACAAGCAGTTTTACGGTTGGTTCTGGTTTACATTGCACAGTCCATATTTAAATTGCGTAGGTTTCAAGCCGTATTCATTAACGTGTGTAAAGATGAGAATCCTCTAAACAGTCTGCTAATGAAACATAAACATAAGTCTTCATTATTTTGTATTCCGTCAATTTCCTGTTTGTTTTCAATTCGTAAGTAAACAAAATGATAATTGTTAGTCAGCAAGTGGAATGATGACGGTTTTTCTAATATTATATAATATAAATAAATCAATGATTATTTTAATACTAGCTGATCCGTGCAACTTCGTCTGTGTCACAATTTTCATTACTGCTCCGCTCCTATTGGTCTTAGCGTGATGGTATATAGCCTATAGCCTTCCTCGATAAATGGGCTATCTAACACTGAAAGAATTTTTCAAATCGGGCCAGTATTTTCTGAGATTAGCGCGTTCAAGCAAACAAACAAACTCTTCAGCTTTATATATTAGTACTAGCTGACCCGCGCAACTTCGTTTGCGTCACAATTTTCATTACTGCTCCGCTCCTATGGGTCTTAGCGTGATGATATATAGCCTATAGCCTTCCTCGATAAATAGGCTATCTAACACTGAAAGAATTTTTCAAATCGGACCAGTAGTTCCTGAGATTAGCGCGTTCAAGCAAACAAACAAACAAACAAACTCTTCAGCTTTATATATTAGTATAGATATAGATTGCTACCACATTGGTGGTAGTGGTAGCAATCTATACTAATATAAAAAAGCAGGGAGTAAGGATTGCCTTACTCCCTGCTTTTTTCCATTGTAGCTTTGCTTTGTTCATGTGATTTTTCTACCTACTCTTTACTATTCACGTCTTATAAGACTGAAAAGAAAATATAATTTAATATTTTATACCACTTACATAAAATAAATAAATAAAAATGTTTATTTCAATTACTTATAGCATAAAATACGTGATTTGGAGATCACCTTTTAAGCAAGAAGATGCTTGTGTTAGGTGACTCCGCTTTTTCACTAACATTAAGTATACAGTGTATGCAATTGAAACAGAAAAGAAAAGAAAATAAGTACTTAAAACTACAAATTCAAAAACTTGGGCTCTCTTAAATGACCAGAAGCTCCTTCAAAAAACTCGTTAAAATAACTATGTAATATTTTGATTCATAGGCCCACGACCCCATGGCATGCGTATGCGCCACCATATGGCCAAAGATTGATAGATAAAAATGTCGTAATGACCGCATGACGTTAAATAGATACAGTTTTTTGACCATACCGAACTATGTTTTGTAATATGAAATAAGTAGAATGATCGACCTTAGCGTCGACTTTCTTAATTGACACTTTAGGTGCAGTTGTCACAATACCTTCGCAGTTTTGAAATATTCTAATTAGAGAAATAACGAAAACTTTACACTATTATCTTAGAAAGGTTTTGATGAAAGTCGATCAGAGTGAAGATTTTTGCACCTTTTCTTAATTTCTTTAATGACACTACTAATGATTTCTTCATTCACATTAGTTACCAATACTTTCTGAGGACCAATTAGAAATTGCAAACTACTATGAGTAAACAGCCAAATTCTTATTGGGAAAACTTTTTATAAAGAAAGAAAGAAAGAAAGAAAGAAAAATATTTATTTGGGACTCGCACAAGACATACATATCAGTCAATACATATAAGCGGCGTCTTAAAATTAATTTGTGCGAGGCCAAAAAGGTCCCTGTCTCAGCATATGCTGCGATATTTAAAAAATAAATATCACAGCGCTGGTGTTATGACAGGGCCTGATGTGATGTCACGGACACACATACGGAACACAACACTAAGATATATATACAAATAAAATAATGAATATAATAATTTGTCTAAAAATAAAACAATTTAAAATGTGGAATACATAAATACAAACAATAAAAATAAAAAAAATTCAATATTAACCAAATCTCAATGGCCCAATGGCCCAGTGCTCCAGTATCATTTGTCAATGTCATAGACAAATGACGGAACGCGCGGGCGCACTGTTGGAGACTATGGTTCACAAAGGTTGCAATATCGAGATTAAAACATGGCAGAAACACAACAAACAATGTAAATAAAACAAAACAAAAGACATAAGTCTTTTGTATTGTCTTATTTAGAGTGCGTCTAAAATAGTATGGTTAAAAATAAATATGATTGAACAGTTTATGGTACGAAGCTGTCAACAACGTGATAATCTAACCCTATTTAGCGATAACAACTATAAAACAACCGATAAAATTGACGTGCAGTAACGAAATCACATGTCATAATCATCATCATATCAGCCGAAAGACGTCCACTGCTGGACGTAGGCCTCCCCCATGTGTCGCCACAGCAACCGGTCCTGTGCGTCCCACGTCCATCGGCTACCCGCGACCCTCACCAGGCCATCGGTCCACCTTGTGGTAGGTCTTCCAACGCTGCGTCTTCCGGTATGCGATCGCCACTCCAGAACTTTTCGGCCCCATCGACCATCGGTTCTACGGGCAATGTGCTCGCAGAAATCATACGTAAGACCAAATGTTTTGAACTGTCGATATTCGTCGTCAATGTTAGAACCCTAGTCTAGAGTCCAAGGTATCTATAAACTTAAGCAAACCTTTTAAGAGTATATAAATGGGGGTGTAATGAGTGGGGTGTGTAAATGGGGTTTCATAGACCCGTCGGATACACTATGTGAGTGCGATGCTCCTCAGAACATGAGCCACACGTTGGAGTGCCCCAAGTGCCCATGCACCTATGCTGCCACCGACGCTGCGATTGAAGAGGCCACCTAAGCCACCTGACGAGGCCGCTGCAATTGACGAGGCCACTGGACACAAAAAAAACTAAGGAGTTAACCATCGACTCGAAAAGAAGAACCCACCTTAAGCTTGTTACAGCTACAACTGTTAAATCAAATCATCCACCATTACACTTTACAAGACCTAACAATGGAAATATACTAAAAACAACATCTAATTACGTAATTGCGCTGTAATTGTCAGCACTTATCGAGGCGCCTGCGTCGTGCGCAAACGCATCGAGTCGTGGGGGTGGCGACAGCTGCGCGCGCGCACTTAGCATGGGAAATTAATACTTAGATGTAAAGTCAATAGTTTTAGTGTGTGTTGGTGTTTTAGGGTTATGTCGGTAGTGTAGTTGCAGGTGAGGTTATGAGGTTAAATGTTTTGAATTTTGTGGTAATTGTAAAAGTTGAGGTGGGGCAGTAAGACAAATTAATAGATTTTCTTTTCTTTTTTCTCTGAAGGGCATTAGTCAGAGAGTTTTAGAAGCAGACGGTGCAACAGACAAATTATTAAGATCAATGACAGGTAAAGCAAACGTTGCAAGCCTGAATTCCGGTAATAACCAACCCCGTAAAGGATGACAAGAATAATACAAAAATGTAAGCACTAAAATGACTGGTTATGGAAAATGAGATGAAACAAAACGACCTATTATGCCGAACCTAAATGATCGGTACGATGGGTACAATAGTGCCACCAGACTAAATTTTGTTTGTCTCGCATTATACCACTATCTCACCTGGGCCTCAAGTCTGCTATTACAATAGTGTCAGAATGGTCTATCATTGATTTCATAATGATCGATTTTGAGAAGTTATGCCAGATTTCTTTTATATATGTTTTTACATATTATTTATTAATTTGTCATTATGTACGAGATTACCATTCTATGCCATTTCTTTCAATGGAGTGTCAGTGGTTGACCATTGGAAAGTCATAATGACGCTTTTATATTAGTAGACTACCAAACTTGTCAAAATCGACCATTATGATATCAATGATAGACCATTCTGACACTATTGTAATAGCAGACTTGGGGCCCTGAAGGTTAGCGAAGATGTGATCCACGATGGAGCACGCTGGCCTAGAAGTAACCTATTCACTCTTAACTAAGAGGTAACTTAAGTCATAAAGCCGATATAAATGTATTGCCTAACGCATCTGCTAATCCAGTAAAGTTGTCTTCATCAATCATACATAATAACACCAGCACGTGCCTCAAACAGATGTATGAACAAGTTGAAACGATAATAACTAAATACTTTTTGTTTAAAACACTACACCTGATAATCATTATGTCATCGCTAATTGCTTTCATTATTGAATAGCGAGAAAAATATATAATAGGACATGTCTTATACATTAGATATAATGTAAGTACTAAAGTGACATTGAGATTGTGTTATCTTCTAATATATAAAAATCACGGTGTTTGTTATCGAACACCTCCGAAACGGCTCGATCGATTTTCATGAAATTTTGTGTGTATATTCGGTAGGTATGAGAATAGGTAGTAGGGTACTTTTTTTTGTTGTATAGCAAAACATCGTTTGCCGAGTCAGCTAGTCTTCTAATACATAAAAATCTCGTGTCACGGTGTTTGTTACCGAACTCCTCCGAAACGGCTCGACCGATTTTCATGAAATTTTGTGTGTATATTCGGTAAGTACGTGAGTAGGTGGTAGGGTATTTTTTTGTATGGCAAAACAACGTTTGCCGAGTTAGCTAGTCTTCTAATATATATAAATATCACGTGTCACGGTGTTTGTTACCGAACTCCTCCGAAACGGCTCGATCGATTTTTATGAAATTTAGTGTGCATATTCGGTAGGTATGAGAATAGGTGGCAGGGTATTTTTTTTATGGCAAAACAACTTTTGCCGAGTCAGCTAGTTTTTTTTTTATAATAGTATAAATCTGGTTATGTAATATGAATTAAATTTTGCCAACGACATCGCTTGTATAAGATTATAATCGTCTCCAGGGTCATTTATTTATTTAATACTTCAGCACACAAATGTACATAGGCGGACTTAATGCCAGGCATTCTCTACCAGTCAACCTTTGGGTGATGCAGAGAATAGTGGTAGGTGCAATATGAAGAATTAAAAGCGATTGAAATTATTCAAATACAATTAAAACGAACAGTAATATACATATACAAACAAAACAAAATAAAAACACAAAACTCAATTTTTTTTTGCATTTATAATATTAAGAAGTAAGTCATGATTACATAGGTATAGCTTGTATTTTCATCGTATAGAAACTTACATATAAACAAGTAAAATTTCCCATAAACTATAAAAAATGGCGTCATCTACCGCACCCAGCTGTTTAGTAGGTACCTACTGAAGTCAAAGGCCATTAGTTCACCATTTATAGTTATGTATTTTTAGCAAAACTTATAACGCTAGAAGAATAATTAAACAAAGAAGCCAATTCCAAACATCAATGACATTCCCGAACTGTCAATGTTCACAAAACTTATCACCACTTAAAACTCTGCCCACCCCAAAAACAGAACACGTCAACATAACAAATGACGTCACGACCGGAACCAATAATAAAATATTCCGAAATGTCCCCAAAACATGACAGCATTTGAATTCCATTATTGAACCATAAAACCCTGGGTTCCGTAGAACGGGTGCGTTCTGAATTATTCATGTCAACGCCACCTGCCGACCAACCGACAAACTAACGTTTGTTTCCATAAATTATGTAGTACTTAATAAATATTTGATCTGTTTGTGTTTCAAAGAAGCTATTAAAAGCTGTAAAAGTAGTCGTGGAAAATTTGGTAGCAAAAATGTTCTATTTTCTTATATGGTTTTTTTGTTACTAGGCAACTTAATAAAAAAACCTGTGTTTCCTTTTAGATATTTTACAGTAGGCTGCCAATTTAATTTCAGTCATCTGAAATAATGGATGTAATGAAACACTAGCTTCTCAAGTGAGTGGACAATATATTATGGAACCCCGCGAAGCGTTTAATGCTTGACTATAACGCCACAGAAATCATTATTAAGTGATATAATCAATGGGCAATTTTTGATTTTAACCTCTCTAAATTTTTAATTCCGTGGCAAATATATCGATCTGAAAACACAGACCGTCATAAGATTTAACTAAGTCAAACAAAATCCCTTAAATCGGACAGCAAGCACACGGTAACAATTCGTAAAATTCAATTCTAAACGACAAAAACATCCGGCCATCTTGCCGAAGTTCAAGACAAAGCTGATGGATGTCTTGCCACTTTATCTTAGGATCTTGCCGTCAATGGAATCCTTATCTCAAAAAGATAAAGTTTCAATTTCAATTGTTCAAGTGACCTACAATCTTATCTGAGTCTTATGCCACTGTTACGAGTCTTATTCGCGAGGATTAAAGAGCAATATTGCGAAGATGAAACGATTGATTAACTTTGTATTAATACCGAGTAACCGCTCAGCAAATTCGAAAGATTCAAATTCAGAATCCGCTAAAACGTGTTCCATTCTATTCAGCCAGCAGCTTTGACGTTCAGCACGCACCATACGTTTAAAAAAGTATTCAAGTCTTGAATCTAAACCTTATTCCTACGTGAGTTTGTCATCAAACTATAGGTAGCGGCCAGTAACATGGAGTTTGTGCATTGAGTAAGAAACTTTTTTGTTTGGCGACCCCACGTTTTGCGAGTCGAGACGTGCATTCGATATTAAAAAATGCTTCAGAAAAATCTTTAAATTCAATAGTAATTTGGTGTTGAATAGGTAGGGAGAGGATAATGTAAGTACGCCCTGTTTTTGCGGTGTTGTATTTAGTACGCGAATTTCTCGAGTCGCATTGTGTACACACTGGTTTCTTGCCCAGCGTGAGTCTGTCACAGTACCCTGGATATGAATGGAGCGACCGAGTTTCTAATTACACAGTCAATTTGGTAAGTAAAACGGGAAACATGAGTTATTGCCCTGGCCCGTAACCGAGATGAAATCGGCCATATTTAATATGCGACAATAGATTGAAAATTTTTGTGAACGACTTAGCATAATAATGTGCGTATTGGATTGTATTTTTAAACGATTAGTTGGTGATTAGCCCATAATAGCTATGCGCAATTCAAGGGCGTACCTTTTTAGAAATTACCGTTTTGTTTGTTTTGCAAATTATGCCACTGGAAGCCAAATTACTTAGCACGTGGTTCTACTATAGAGGCATCTACATATATTGAAGTTGGTAATTTCCATAAGAGCATTTGAAATAAGTAGTTCAACTGAAATATTACCACCCTTTCCAGATTTCAAATGTAGCCAAATAAAGACCTATACGATTCTAAAGACAATTAGGTACGTGCTCAAAAAACCCAGAGGCAATCGTAGATTTATTTATTTATTTATTATATACTTTATTGTACACCTCATAACAAGCACAGGAAAATCGCTTATAAAAACTAGTGTACAATGGGCGGTCTTATCGCACAGGGCAATCTCTAAATACTAATATTCTCTATGATTTGTGCTCATCTTCATCTGACAAAACTTTCACTGCTTTTGCAGCACACCAAACTATTACACAACAATTATTTAAAAAAGGAATAAACTAAAACGCGTGCAACATATCGATTTAGCGGCATAACTAATGTTGTCAGTGCCACATTCCAAATTGCATACGCTATGGACCGCGTGATGCCGCAAATAGCCGGTAACGGTATGGCTCTATACCGTATTAGAAGCAATATGATCGCAAATGGTCATTTTACTAGACACTACCAAAACTGTGAAGCTGCTGATATATAGAAATGTTAAGGATTTAGTTTCTTTGGATACTGTATCAATAAGCCAAGGATAATCCTGATTCTACTAGTGGTGGAAAAGACGTTGACCATGATATAGAAAGCCTGTAATGCCTCACTTCTCAAAATGATTTCCTACAAATTTTAAACCACCAAATGGCCAGTCATGCACCAAAAGAAAGACACCCCAGACTTAAATTCTGTTAATATAAAAGCACTGTCCAGTCTAACCCCTCGAAAAGCCCCATATCCATAAGAAAGTCGTTACGTCCATCTTTCATATAGCCGTGAAGAATCAAAAGATTTTTTTTTTTAGAAGAGGGGCAATCGTGGAATGATATTCTCGATGATCGCATCCACGCAATTCTTGCCGATGGCCAAGACACATGCGGATCAGTATCGTACATAGATAATGACCATGTTATGAGTTTAGAATAGCCGTGAGATATGGCATCGATGACGTTAACGTTATTGTAATAGGTTTGCGTTAAGGAAGCGTTTTGTCTAACAAGTTTAGGTGGGGAAATTGGTTTATCTATGAGTAAGCGAAGCTATTATGGACCTATTATGGCAGATTCTTGATGACTGAAGATGTGATTATTTAGCTTTTTCATTATTATTGTTCAATAGATATCGTTATTGTAAAGATTACTTCCTACTATAGCTTCTTGTAGTCCTATTTTCATCCTTACACGACGTTTTAGGGCGATATCAATCTTAAAAGGGTAGATAAAAGGGGTAATGTACAAGTATTTTTAACCCAAGATAGTCTTTTATATAGTACTATTGTCAAAATATTGAAAGTTGTGTGCTTTAAACTTTTGAGAAAAAGTTTTGGAACATAAATATCTGGATTACATATATATATATTTTTTTACAAAACTGTTGCGTTCTACTGTAAGGCGAAGACCTCCTTATTCCGTTTCCACTTCTATGTATAAAAACTGCTTAGGACTCCTAATTGAAATAGTCCATCACTTCAGGCTTCTTATGTCAAGCATTAAAACCAAAGACAATACCATCAAACTAAAGTCTATATATCTATCTTTATCTACCAACACTAGTCTATCTTGGTATTATAATACTGTCTCCAATCAGTCAATGTTTGTCCCATTCATTATACATGCGAATACCTAATAGCTCATTGCTCATACCAGGTGAACGAAGAACATTGACATGTGTCGGATATGACGAATCGTAGTCGTAATTGCTCCGAGTCATTAGTTGCTTTCATGAATTCATAGATTAATAGCTCTATTAGCGTTTAGATTTATCTGAATCCGTTGTTATTGAAAGTGGTTTTAGATTCGTGTATCGCAGTGTAGTTTGTTATGTTCATGGTATTGAGTTCGTTCAAAAAACCTTAAATAATAATCCGATCGGCAAGCATTAACTCCATTGATATACTCTTAATTTAAAGTAATCTACGGATATATTGTGCTAGCTCACTACTAAATTTTATTTTTTTTCTCATTCCAGAACAAAAATGTTGAAGTGGGCAGTCTACGGTAAAAAGAACCAAGAACTCCGAGCTCCCAATGACATTGAAAATGAAGATTGCGAACAGTATACCGACGAACCCTACAACAACAACAACAAAATTAGGAGGTCTCTTGACGCACAGACAGTCAAAAAGAGCAAAAAGCCCAGCAGATACCAGCGGAGGTCCTTAGGGTCTAATGCAGTTAGAAAAAACATAAGAGCCGTGGACAAAGAAAATGTAAACTATATAGGAAATACACCAAATTATTACAGAGAAGGTTTCATCAAAAAGCCAGAAGGCATAGCCTTGAAAGATGTTAGCAATATCACGCCAACAGGTACACCTGTCAAAAACTTTGAAAGGAGAAAATACTTCTTAAATAGTTCTAAAGATGACATTCCTCCGGACTTACCACCAACTCCACCTACTTATAGCAGAAGAGTACGAGAGGCGAAAAAGAGGAAACTAGAAATGGCTAGTGCAAATGAAATATTTAGAAGAGATAGTTGTGTATATAAATCTGAAAGAAGAATAAAACCTATTGATAGAAACTCATTAAGTCCCAAGCTAAGTCATAGTTCATCTGAGCCCTCACTTAGTGATCTATCTGATAGATTGAGTGCTACAACAACTAGCAGCAGAAACTCTTTTGCTTTAGGAAAACTAAATAATATTCCAGTATGTACAACAAAAGCAGTTAACGACGGTTTAGTTGAAATAGAATATGATCAAGATCTAGTATTAAACTGTATAGAAAAACCTCTAACCATCAACAAGAGTACTATTGAGAAAACTACTTTACCTATATTTGGACATCACATCTTCATGGACAATCCTTTATATTTCAATAACAATGATATCGGTCTCACAAATATACGACCTTTGAAAAGAACGAGGAAGAAATCCAATGAATTTGAAAGTGACTTCAAATCTCCTTCTGTTGATAAAAAGGATGTACATACACTAGTAAGAGAAGGATGTTCACCTATCTCTATCACACCTTTATCTAATAAATTAGCAGCCCTTAGATTTAGCACTATGAGTGCACACAGCAAATCCCAAAGGGTCGCTTTTGCCAATGATATAACAGAATATTTTCCCAAAGTAGAGAATCCTTTTACTATCCCTCTAAGGGACGAAGAATCGTCTACAGAAATGGAAAATAAATTCATTCTAGGTAAGGATTTAACCGGTAATAATACTGACTCCACTGTGTCAACCACGCAAATGGGTGATGTTACACTTGAAAGAATGATTGAAGATATAATAAAGAGTACTAAAATTGTCAAATCCAAGAGAAGGATATTGCATAAAGCTCCAGAAGTAGAGATTCTAGAAGAAATTCCTCCTCTTGAAACAGTGAAAGATTTATTTGTCAACCCTCAGGCAGAAAATAAAGCCAATTTAATAAAGGAAGCCAAATATGTGAACTTATCACGAGAAAACTCTGTATCACCTAAAACTACACCTACTAAGAAGATGCCTGTGCACAGGGTAAATGACAAATTACTGAAGAACCTTCCCATTGGCTGCTTCATCTTAGATGATGGAGATGGTTATAACGAAAGGGAAGTCAGGACGCCAGACAATGCTATCGATGTCAAACGTAAGGCAAGCTCAAAGAAGCTGAACAGATCGCAGTCTATGAATTTTTATTTTGAAAGAGGCAATCTTGAATCCATGTCATCAGAATCAACCCCTGATTTATATTCAGCGGCAGAAGAACGTGCAAGCCTTAGGCTTAAGCGACAAAAATTCATACGGAGGAAAAAGTCCACAGTAAGCAATGAGAGTCAGTGGAAAAACAAGGATCTTAAAACTTCAATTCTGACTCTTGAAATTGGAATACCTAGTCCAGCAACTGAGCTACCTAATACGTCACTATGTGAACCTCTAAGTCCTCCGTTGTCTAATCCTACTGTAACTGATGATTACCAGAATATTTCAATGAAATCCGTATCACACAGCAGCCTGATGCCTTACGATACTCTTAACAACTCTCACAACAAGAGATCTAGGGAACTGTTTGGTCTTACCTTGGAACACGGTATTCCTAGTCCAATTACTCCAGTCCCGAACCTGAAAAGACCAGGCAAAGTTTTAAGCGAAGAAAGAGCTCATAAGACAAGTAAATTGGATGAAGATTTTCTTCCAACTGACGCATACACTCCTGTTATTGAACACAAATCTATTCGGAGATGTTTGACATACTCTCCAGAAGAGAATAGTATTAGTAGTAGTGAAGAGAAAAGGCGGAGCGTTGCAAGTAATCGTTTAGAGCGTTCTAGTGAACGATTCCAAGCCCTAAAAGGAACGATAGATTTAGAAATAATGACTAGGAATGACGTCATAGACGTACACGGTGAGTGGTGACTATCGACCTTCATTTTACCCTATTGTTATGGTGGTGTCCCATTTGGGTGGGGTTTTGATAGCCCTTTTATGTTTGCAGTTATAAGATGCCGAGATCTTCTGAGGTCCACAGGGAAAGCGGATGATATCAATGCTTATGCGAAGGTTGGTAGTAAATTATTTTATTACTTTGGGGGTTACTTGAGAAATGCTTTGTGAAAAACGTTCCTTTTGTTTTTTTTTATTTTCTTGGTATTCTAGATAAAATTAAATTAGGGACTGAAATTATTTCGTGAATGTGGTAGCGATATTTTCGGGAAGAACTATTGTTATTGTTCTGATTATATATTTTATTTATATATTTATTAAAACTTTATGCACCAGTAAAAAACTGTACAAAGGCGGAGTTAATGCCTTAGGCATTTTCTACCAGTTGACCTTAGGGTGGTGCAGAGAAAATATGGCAGGTGCAAATTATAGGAAAAAAAAAACAGAGACAGAAAAAAATACAACCATAAATACATAGATATATACATGCACATAAATAAAATTTACAATGTTATTAAGAGAGAACGAAACCAACGAATTAACGCTGTGATGATTCTACCAACTTCTTGCGAATGTGCTCACGTTTTTTGATGTCGCTGCGTGTTACGTGTTAGTATGGTCGTCGTAAATTATGACAGCAACACAGTTTAATTTTATATTCTCTTGTGAGCTCGTAAGTCTAGCATAGCGCTGGATTTCCAAACTAAGCGGGAAATAGTGGGAATAGCCAGAAACTACAGTCAACCAGTGAAAACTCAACACACTAGATAAAGTAGATGGTCACGAAGTGCCATGATGGAATTCAAAATAAGAACAAAACAATTGAATCCCTTGTAATCGAATAAGGAACCCCTTCCTCAGGTCGTAATCAGCGGTGTGACAGAAAGCCAGACCCTCCCGTCCCAGAGGTCGATCTTCCAAAGGACCTCAGTGCTGTATGGCAAGCGGGAGCCGGAGTTCCAAAGGCACCTGAAGCTCCCTCTGCCAACAGCCGTCTACGAACATCAGGTGCTTCATATCTCTGTGTGGCACAGAGATAAAAAATATCGGTAAGTACTTAGAAGTTAATTTAAAAATAGATACAAAATAGTTTTACAACCACGTAATATTTTGAGAAAATAAAAAGTCTGGAATAATATTATCCCAGCAGTAATAATGATCATGATGAAAGTTTATAAAATCAATTGGATTACAAATTGTCATTTATTTAATACACATTATCTGGGGGCACGGCAGAGTCCCCACCAAGTCGTGGTAAGGCATATTTGTATTATACTGGAACGGCAGGAAAGTAGGAGAAAGTACACAAAGTATTTAAGTATGTCATCTAAACAGCTAACCATGAAAATAGGTTTAAACCTCCAGCAAACTAAAAGGTAAGTAAGGTATTTTTGTCTTTAGCAAGCTTCAATAACCAGACAGTGTTATCACTTAGTAAAGAAGACACAGGGGTAAGTTGGAACGCGTCGTGGTATATTTTTCAAGCCCACGTATCTATCGTATGTATTAGACATAAACTCACAGTCACTTTTGTGAAGCTTGGCACTCCAATTTTACAGCATTGCGTCAGTTGAAAACTTCGTTCTCGAGGTAGAACTCTATATATTTTTGTTTGATTTACTTACTGTAACTAATGTGTTAAATAGGTCGACTTAATGCAACAAGGCATTCTCTACCAGCCAAAATTTGGGTTAAAAAAGAGTACACAATGTATGGCAGGTGTATTGTACAACAACAAATAAATATTATTTTATAGAAACTGTAGAAAATAATAGGTATACAGTACATAACAACATACAGAGTAGAGAGAAAACAACCGAATTTGGACCCTAAGTTACCAGGGTCAAAATCGTTGCTTATTAGCTCTCGAATATCCCATTTGAACGAACGCACGCACTCAGTTATCAATAATCCTGTATGCTTTGTTAAGCCAGAAAACGAAAAATCCAAAGATTTTTAACAAAAACAAAAAAACTAATCAATTTCATCGCAGTTTCCAATTTATCGGCAGCAAATAATCCTCCTAAGCTTAGGCTTATGACGGCACTAAAGCGGATTTATCGTTTTACCTATAATTAAATAAACGAGCAGAGCCTTAATATTTAAAGTAACACTGATTCACTACCTCTTGAGGTACCCTTTAGATAGATTTAATACTGTACGAGCTTCTAAATTGTGTAAACGATACTTAGTGAATTGAGTTTATTTAGAAACAAGCACTAAATGTTGATGTTGAATGTTGGCTCAAAGGGCAATGGAGAGGGCAATACTTGGAGTAACCTTGCGTGATTAAATCAGGAATGATAATATCCCCAAGAAATGTTAAGAAGAAGGTTACCGACACAGCCCGAAGGATCGCCAAACTGAAGTGGCAGTGGGCAGGGCACATTGCACGCAAAACAGATGCTCGATGGGGCCGAAAAGTTCTGGAGTGACGACCGCGTACCGGAAGACGCTACGTTGGAAGGCCTCCCACAAGGTGGACCGATGACCTGGTGAGAATCGCGGGAAAACGATGAATGCGAGACGCACAGGATCGGTTGTTGTGGCGACGCTTGGGGGAGGCTATGTCCAGCAGTGGACGTCTTTCGGCTGATATGATGATGACTAAATGTTGGAGATGTTTTAATATTTTTCCTGTAATCAACCGATCGGCTTTTCCTAATTACGTTAGGTTAGGTCTTCAGGATGACCAAATACAGCTGAATATAATTAAAATATTGATAAACTAGTGGACGTCACGCGGTTTCACCCGCCTAGTTCCCGTTCCCGTGGGAGTACAGGGATGAAATATAGCCTATGTTACTCCCTGATAATGTAGCTATCCATAGCTGAAACAATTTTTCAAATCAGTCCAGTAATTTCGGAGCCTATTCATTTCAAACACAAATCTTTCCTCTTTATAATATTAGTGTAGATAGTGTAGATGGAGGCACTACCTGTCTCAGCTTACCATCATAATAATTGGGAATCACGATACACCTTGGCAAGCCTTTTTTTTGGATGGGAAACCATCAAATGACTCCTCCCGCTCTGGGCGGAACAGAAGGGAATGTCAGACTCTTACTGACTAAAACCCATCCGTGTTCCTCCTAGTGCCCTTTGCGTTCCAGGGCCGCGGTGACTCTTTCGAACAAATTCTACAACTCTGGCAAGACTTTGGCAAGCCTGGTGTCAGATATAAGGGCGACTGACTACGCTTACGACGATTAAAGATGCACAAATGACAGCAGGGACCAATAGCTTCAATTTTTCGTGTAATATGTTATAAAAATACAGTGAATAAATACAAAAGGAAATGTTACTACAGTCCCTTAAAAACACAGGCAAACCTTATATCCTAAACGTCTATTTTATCTTACATAACATTTTACGCAAACACTCGCTGACGCATGACTATATCTCTCTTCCTTTATACCTAATTAAGTGAATCACTCAATAACATACACCCACGGAATTTTGTTACTACGCAACTGCTTTCAACGCTAACCGAAAATATTCCATACATATGTAACAATCTCGTTTGAGTTACCTGCCCTTTTTTCCTAGTGGTTATACGCGCTACTACGAAGCATGGTATCCATGGGCTTTATACTGGGTCAGGTAGTGTTATTGGGTTTTTCAAGCTGGGTTTTTTCAGCAGTAGCCAGAGGGCGAACGAGGGCTACTGTTTTTGTACTCACCAGTTGGCGCCACTGTCGAGTAAGGTCCTTAATCATAAAATTAAACTTATTATTATGCGCATGTGAACAAAATTAGAAGGAAATTAAAAAAAAAAAAAAGTAAATAAACTCGCGTAACTCATGCTGCAGCATGAGGTTTTAAATGTCGCGCCTCTATCGATGAATTCAAACGCCTTCATTTTACTAATTTTTAAACAATCTGTCAAGAAAGCCTCAATTTCCGTACATTTTTGACAGTTTGCGACTGACATGCGAATGCAAACGTTGCTTCTAAATGAGTAGTATTGGCACTCTGGAGTCTGCATTCGTGATTGGTTGATGGCATTAGGGTCCACTTTTCATGTGGAACTTAAACATAGGCAAGGCAAGAGAGACTCCGGGGTCACAGGCACTTAAAGAGGGGACTCAGTTGGCCCACCCAATGACCCCAGGAAAAACAGTCCCACAGTGATCACGAGGCACAGAGGAGACTCTTGACAGGCTTCCTAGGTATGGTTGCTTTTAGTGAGATGAGGATTCCATACTCCTCCCGGGGGTCCTACTAGGACGAGCCAATGACTTCGTGATTCCGTTGTGAAAGCGTAGTCTTATGCACCCAGTGAGAAGGATCCCACACCGGAATCGAGATGGTTTTAAGAAGTCATCCCCTTCTGTCCCCCTGATTTTATCCCCTCTGCCTGAACATTCAGGAAATACATACCGTTCGTGATGTTATATATCATCATCATCATATCAGACGAAAGACGTCCATTGCTGGACATAAGCCTCCCCCAAGCGTCGCCACAACGACTGGTCCTGCGTCTCGCATCCATCGGCTACCCTCGACCTTCACCAGGTCATCGGTCCACCTTGTGGGAGGCCTTCCAACGTTGAGTCTTCCGGTACGTGGTCGCCACTCCAGAACTTTCGCCCCATCGACCATCTGTTCTGCGAGCAATGTCCCACTGCCACTTTAGTTTGGCAATCCTTCGGGCTATGTCGTAACCTTGGTTCTCTTGCATATTATTATGGTATTACATATTATTCAAATTAATCGCATTTCATTTCTTGTAACAGAGCTTTACCTGAATGTTGTATGGCGCTCGTCTGTAATTCAGTGACATACACGAAGCGATATTTAATTCACGGAATATGATATTAGTTGTGCCGTATAGCCGTGGTATAAACTTGTATCATGATTACGCAATGAAAAACCGTGTAATAGAGGGATTACTGACAGTTTTATTGGGCTGTATATGGCAGCTATTTTACTAATTTCGAAATCCGGTATGAGAAAATCCGAAAAAGACTGAGCGTAGTTAAAATATACTACAGAATAAGCAGCCTGAAGTGGCAAGGGAATTCCACCCTTAATCTAGATGTAGTTAAACTTAAAACTAAGTTTATTCACATGTGGTGTTTCAAGTCATTTAATTTGGAGGGCCATGTGCTGAAGTGGAAACCGCGAAACGTAGGGAAGGACGTGCCTTCAGGATAAATCCATTGAGGGTGGCTACCCTGTTGAAGGCGTCGCTCCATCCCATCCTGTTGCCATCTTGTTGAGATGATAAGATGTGTGTAAAATAACGGGCTAAGATCATCACCCAATCTGCTTAGTCTTTTGCCAACTTTTGCATTGGGTGGCTCGCCGTCCGATCAGGCCCAGGGCCGGCTCGACGGCGCGTTCTGGTCCACGCGCGCTTCAAAGAGATGTCTGTATAGTAGACGGGGCCCGCCAGGGTCAGTGCCTGCCAGAGTTGCGGAATTTGTTCGAAAGAGTCACCGCGGCCCTGGCAAAGGGCACTAGGAGGAACACGCATGAGTTTTAGTCAGCAAGAGTCTGACACTCCCTTCTGCTCCGCTCAGAGCGGGAGGAGTCATTTGATGATTTCCCATTCTTAAAAAAAGGAATGTACCAGATGCCGCTGACTACCAGTATTTTATGTAGCGGGAATACCTTTCTGACCTCCATGACCCAGCACCTAAGGACCTTGATACCCCATGGCAAAACTATGTCAGATATCTTGGCTGGCAACAATCTGGGACCAAAAGCTAAGATCACACACAGAAAACATTCATAGACAAAAGCATTTATCACATTTTAAAAATGTAGTATGCTTTTAAGAACGTCGTTCATGTACCACACATGACAACGATCACCGACCCACATTTCTGGCTTAGTGATTACGGCTGTAGGGATCCCTCGAGACCATTCTTCGTAAAAGGCTTTGAGAGCGGTCCAAATACAGCATATTATAACGTTTAAGGTCTATATCTTTATGTGCCTTTATGTCTTGAAAAAGGTGTTAGTCGAGAAATGTTCCAAAACTAAGTTCATTGCCTACCTTAGCTGGAAAATTTCGCCATAATCAAAGTTAAAAGGTCACAATTTATTTAAAAGCGATTAGTTTCAAACTCATTGTAACTAAGTAACTTAGTTAAAGTTAAAACTTAAAAGACATGAAACAGGTTATTAAAACTTATTTTATTAGAGACTGTGTTTCAAGTTAATTGATGTTGAGAAATGATAAAACACAACCGTCCATTAAAACTAATACAGGCTAAACTTTAATTAATGGTATAATTTTTACAGCTAAAATCTAATTTTCCGAAGGAAAAATTATTTTCCCGGTTATAGTCACGTATATTTTTCGCTTTACAAACGCATATAAAAGCAGAAACCGATATCAATGCGATTGTTACGAAAAAAATAGCTGAAAAGCGAACACTTTGTCAAGTCGAGTCGACGCGTGACATGAATAAATGAATTTCGAATGTCGACGTTCGTATTTCGAGTTCAGTTCCATTGGTCTATGGTGGGCCGCCATTTTGTTATTTTGAAAATAAGAAATGAGAAAATTATGAAATAGTATTGCACAGCGCATGTTTAAGTAGGAGTGCTTTATTCACTTTTTCCTCCTGTGTAGCACTTTCATACATAAGATATTGGGGAGTTGAAGTGACGCTGGCTCGACTGGACATGCGCACAACGATCGATTGCCGAACGACGCAGACCCGGGCAGTTGCGTTGCCGACTCTAGACGGACAGCGGTCCCGTTTTTGCCGCGTCTAAACCCTTTAAAAAATACGCATAGATTTTTTTAAGTGCCGTGCTGTGTAGTGTTTGTGGTGGTCTTATTTTTAATAAAGTGGATTGAATTTTTGAAGGGTAAGGTTATATTTTTTTTCGTTTTTCCTAAAAATTCGTGTATCTGATATCGAATTTATTTGTCACTGAACCTCCATACCAATGTTTTTTTTATTATTGTTTTTTTTTTTAATTTAATCGAGCCTCATCCTGCATTATTTTTGGTATTTTATGTAGCGGATTTTACATTTCTATCAGTAGTTTAAAAAGCTTATTAAAAACGGGCAATAAATTTCGACTACATATTTCCATTCGAAATATTAATCATTCGATAAAATTACGTACATAAATAAATTATTTAGTCCTTAAGGTCCTAAAAATATAAAACGCGCAATACATCCTTTGTGATACAAATGATCAAAATCCAACATTAAAATTACGACTCATATTTACGTAATTCCGTTCGTGACATCATTAGAAATTAAGGAACTCATTATTATTATAATTATAATGATATTCATCCCCTCGACGCTGGCATCCCCTTTTGAGTCGTTATATAGGGATATGGGTTACATCCTTACGTCTGCGGGGCATGGGTAGTGACTAGTGGAATTCATAGCACACTAACACAATAAAATTTTGAAGGAGTTCTTCGTCACTTTTGAAATTACACTCATTCCTGTGTGTATTACTTTTAAAATCCTCTAAATCATTTGTTTTTTTATTTGTTAATTTTCCCCTACCTTTGTGTATTACTTACTTGAAAGTGTATTATTTGATAACCTAAAATACAATGTTTTTTTTTTTAACTATATTCAAAATAACTTATTTCATTTTGGTAACCAAACCTTACCTCATTTACTTTCAATTTTAAATTTGAAAAACCATAATTCATCTGTTTTTGGAACCTTCTCGTACTCTGTTTACTAAATTCAAAAAAATATTACATTTATAAATTCCTTAGCGAATCAGCTAACCTAAATTCGCATAGGTACTCAGACTAGTTCACCTGTGTAGGAGTGGTTTACTACAATACCTAGGTCAACGTTTAAAATGTGAACTCGTTGACCTCTGAATTTCAATTTTGCTGGTGAAATTTTTGTATTTTAGGGAATACTTTTGGGAATACAAAAGATTTTGCTGTTGCTTTGAAAGGGAGTAACAAGTACCCGTTGAGAACAGCATTTGAAGCTCAGTTTATATTATTCACTTGCTTCTTCTTCTTCTTATCGTGCGGGCAGTAAGGTCTAACGACCCATCACACCCTAGTGTCAGAGTTTCTAAACCGCCTCAAGGGCCTCTGACATGGTTTATTTGACGGCCGTTATTTGGCGGCTGGGACCACCGGCTTATACGTGCCTTCCGAAGCACGGAATCATCTTTTTATCAGACAATCAGGTGATTCAAGCCTGCAATGTCCTAGCCAAGCTGGAAACAACTTTACAAAGTATGCTTCCCGTGGGAATCGAACCCACGACCACCGGGTCACAAGGCAAACGCCTAAACCACTCGCCCACGGAGGCAGTTAGTGCTGCCTTTTCTAAATCTACCAAAGCCTGGGGGACTACTCTCTAACGAAATCCGTAGTTTCGGGCTTAGTTGCGGGCGGGCATTTTCTACTCCGTATCACCTAACCACTGAGAACTAATGATAACACGATTTGACAGTTACTGTGAAATCGTATTGTCATTCATTCTCAGTTCGGGTTCGGGACTAATCGTAAGTCTATAGGTGATACGGAGTAGAATACGCCCGCCAGCAACTAAGCCCGAAACTACGGATTTCGTTAGAGTAGCCCCCCTGGTTTTGAAATATCATCGGTAGAATTACCCGACCGCAGTATGCGTGTCCTGATAGCTAAAACCTGGGGAAGTAAAGAGGGAAACTACAAGTAAAGAGGGAATAGGTTACTTCTAGGCAAGCGTGCTCCATCTTCGACCTCATCATCACTTTCCTTCTGGTGAGGTTGTGGTTAAACACGAGCCTCTTCTTAGTCCTGCCCTTTTCTCATTATTTGGGGTCGGGTCTCCTCACTCTTCTGCGCCAGGATTGCTACTCTATCCTGGATTGCTTTTTCAGGCAAATGGGCTTCCTTGAGATCTCCTTGTATTTTAAACCACCAGATTAATAGCGGGCGGTCTCTATCTTCTTTTGTTCAGGCAGATCTAGTGCAATCTGTACCACATGGTCCTCACTTCTTCTTTTGACATGTCCATACCATCTAAGAAGGATTTCGGTGATTTTCTAGGTGATTGGTGCGACTTTAAAGTTTCTTATATATTCGTTGCGCACTTTATTGCGTCGAGTCACACCTCCTGACCATCTCAACATCTTCATCTCGTTAACATGTACCTTTTGCTCATGAGTTCTTTTCAATGTCCAGCATTGGTTAAACACGAGCCTGTCAATGGTATAAAAATAGTTATTGTCAATCCTAGGTTGGTTATAGATCACATCATTCTAACCTCAAAACGTGAAGGTAAACGTTTTGAGGTTAGAATGATGTGATCTATAACCAACCTAGGATTGACAATAATTATTTTCATCATCATCGTCATCATCATGATCATAACAGCCGAAAGACGTCCACTGCTGGAAATAGGCCTCCCCCAAAAGGGGGGGTGTGCCATAATCGCCACGCTTGGCAGGCGGGTTGGCGATCGCAGTGTATGGTGTTGCGTTTTACAGAGAACGCTGCTGCCCATTCTCTGGTGAGTCCCTTAGTCGCCTCTTACGACATCCACGAGAAGTGATGGGATGGTATTATTCTTTTACACGATACGGCACCGGCCGACACCATATGACTTAATGTTTACCTTATAACCTTTTATCTCCTAAAGTTATCGTTATTCGTAAATGAAGAAGCATCAATCACCACGCATAGTGGCCTGGTGATTATCACAGATCAAAATGTCATTATTGTGGTTTTTTACTCACTTGGTAACATGCCTTTTCATCAACGAGGGCTTCAATTCTGCTCAATTTTCAGATGTCAAGGCTAAGTATAGCTACAATACAATAAAACTTGTAGTAGGAATCTTGTCTAAAACAAATGATTTTACTAATAATTTCTTCGCTATTTCTTTCGCAAAGAACGCTTTGCATTATAACTTTTCATTTTCCAAAAGCAATTTTCTCAGAAAATGATCCTTTCTCTATTCATCTTGTCTTCTTCATTTTACACAGTTTCTGAGAAAATTATTAGAGCTGAAAGTTTTTGCTTTAAGTTATTAAAATATCCTGAACATATTTTCAAGGAATTTTAATAACTTGATATGTTTTAAAGGCTTCATAGCGTTGAACGTATGAAGCAAATACCGGATATCTAAAAACATTTTTTATTTTAACTTCATGATAAAAGTGCTTTGAGGAGCTCTATAAATAATAACAGCCGCACGAGTCGATCTACAAGTAAAAAAAAAAAAAGTACTCTTGCCGAGGACGGTCTGTGATCATCTTAACATACCGAGATTTTAAGTATGGGAAATCATCAAACGACTCCTCCAGCTCTGGGCGAAGCGGAAGGGAATGCCAGACTCTTACTGACAAAAACCCATCCGTGTTCCTCCTAATGCCCTTTGCGTTCCAGGGCCGCGGTGACTCTTTCGAACAAATTCCGCAACCCTGGTCCTCCGTGCCTTGGAAAGCACGTTAAGCTGTTGGTCCCGGCTGTCATCTGTAGATCTTTGACAGTCGTTACGGATAGACAGACGCCAAGAATTCTGTCACCAGCCTTGCTAAGGGGTCTTATGTTACTTTCACTGGTATTCAGCTTTATCCGTTTAGACTGGAAGCCAATCCCAAAATAATTGGGAAAAGCCTAGGCAGATTGTTTGACTAACCATTTATTTTTAATTGCAATTCTTTCCAATGTCTTCCAACTCGACTCATCATTATCATAAATCAATCGACAGACGTCCACTGCAGGACATAGGCCTCCTCCAAGCGTCGCCACAACAACCAGACCTGTGCGTCTCGCATCCATCGGCTACTCGCAATCCTCACCAGGTCATCGATCCACCTTGTGGGAGGCCTTCCAACGCTGCGTCTTCCGGTACGCGGTCGCCAGTCTAGAACTTTTCGGCCCCATCGACCATTTCTTCTGCAAGCAATGTGCCTTGACCAGTGCCACTCAGTCTGGCAATCCTTCGGGCTATGTCGGTAACCTTGGTTCTCTTGCGAATATCATTATTCCTGATTCATTCACACAAGGAAACTCCAAGCATTGCCCTCTCCATGGCCCTTTGGGTGACTTTAAGCCTTCTTATGAGGCCTATTGTGAGCGATCAACTCTACAAGCCCTCCAAAAGAGCGTGAAGTTAGACCATAGAAAGAACTAAAAGTTAACCTTTCGTGAACACTGGACCTCGTACCTCCTGACCCACTTCCAGCTTATCAGCTTAAAAGCTCATTTATTGAGTTTAAGCACACAACTGTGAGCTATTACTAACAATTTATTTAAAACTATAAATCTCACGTAATAATGGTATTAGAGAAAAGTATAGAGTCACATTCGATTAATGCTTATGGCGAGGTTAGGAAGGAGTTTGCACGTGAATGGAATTTTTGGTGCTGTATGGTTTTCTGTTCTTGGTTATTTGTTTTTACCATCAGTAGAGTACCTTTCGGTTCTTGAAATGGCTCTCTCAGTGAATAACCAAAGAAATGTTCATTAAAATCACTACGCAACAACAACAACTTAATGAAAATTTGTTTTATGTTTTAATTTGTTTTATGTAAAATAGTAATTAGTAATAAATATTTATAAACCACTAGCTTCGCACGCGGGGTCCCTAGGGAACATACTCCCGGGATAAAAAGTAGCGTATGTCATTTCTCAGGCTCTAGACTATCTCTGTACCAAATTTCTTTTAAATCGGTTCAGTAGTTTTGGCGTGAAAGCGCAACAGACAGACAGAGTTACTTTCGCATTTATAATATTAGTAAGGATGTAAATTTAAATAAATAATAATACACATTCATAAACATACTGGTATTCAGCTGAATCCGGTTTAAGCCGACCCTAATTTAGTTAGGAAAAATCTAGGCAGATGATGATGACATTCATAAAAATACGCCTTTTTCCAATATGGAGTTAGGCTGAAACTATATCGTCAGCTTACCTACTTCTTGTTCTTCAATAATAGTCTCGTAATATTGCAGTGAAATTACAGAAACTAAATTCGTATCCAATTTCAGCCACATGTATAACTTAATTATACATGTGACTTTTCCTGTATATTTTAACCAAACATTGGCCCAGTGAGCCAATAACTGATTTTTCCTTATCTGAGGATATCAACACAAGGAAGCTCCTGAATTATGCATGCGATACGTATCATGGGTGAAGATTACAGCACTAAATATAAGGAGAATCCTCCAACCAAGGGATTTTGCTTACATAGAATTTATGCACCAAATCTTCCTTCAAAATTGGCCCCGGGTGGCGGTAATAACAAAATTCACCTTACTTTTTCTCGTTGTTCCAAGATCTGATGCAATTGCTTTGTTTTTGGAATAAAACTCAAAGCGTTTATTTGAATTTAACCACTTTTGAACTGTTAAGAAGTCAGTGAGTCAGAAAGATGAAGCTAATTATACATTCCAAAGCATAGGAACTCCTTTGACACTTTTCTTTTAAATTATTTATGTCAAAAATCCTGGTTTCATTATTCTTGTGACACATGTAGTAAAAATTCAAATTAAAAAAAAAAGAATAAAATGAGCCATTAGAACAGAACAGATGACCAGTACGGACGGCGCTTGTTCACGAACGTATGATGCTTGTATCAGCACCATTCAGTCTTTGAATTTTAGAAGAGAGTTGATTTAGAAGTTTATAGATCTGCCTAGCGTTTTCCAAACAATATTAGAGTCGGCTTCCAGTCAAATCGGATTCAGGTGAATACCAGTATTTAACGTGTAGCGGCTGCCTACCAGACCTCCACAGCTTATTAACTGGGTAACACAGTAGGTCTTGGCGTGACTAGGGTCCGATTTACTGGCTTCTGACAATCCGTAACGACTGCCAAAGATCTATAAATGACAGCCGGGAAGAATTAAGAAGTCTGTCCATTCTATTTCTTATTCGAACACATTTTCGTGAAAACGTTGTTACTCGGACATGGGAGCACCAACTTTAAAATATTACATTCAAAATTCATAAACACAAGTACCTGGTAACGCCAGAAAGAGTGTAAGAAAACACAAAATTTCCTCGTGGGAAATCTTAAGAATAAATGGGCCAACTTCAAATGACCTCTTTATTCATGTAGTTTTAAATAAATAAATATTGTAAAGCATGGCTTGAAAATCGATCCGTTAGCGCGAAGGTGCCTTGTAGGGCGTTCTACAGCTGAAAATTGGAAGTGAAATTTTAAATTTCCAAGTAAATGAGTTTTACAGGAAAAGTGCTATTGTTAGAATATGTTGAGGTAAAGCAGTAATGTCGTTAGATGCAGAAGTTAGATACAGAAGTATGCTTTATTTTTAAGGATGGGATATCATCAAATGACTCCTCCCGCTCTAGGCGGAACAGAAGGGAGTGTCAGACTCTTATTGACTAAAATCCACCTGTGTTCCTCCTAATGTCCTTTGCGTTCCAGGGCCACGGTGACTCTTTCGAACAAATTCCGCAACAACGTAAAGTTAAATTTTGCCACAGCTACAATACTCGTTTCGCACATAATATTTATTTGAATTAGATACTATATACATATTTTTGAACGATATAATTGTGCAGGTCCCATAAAATTAAACGAAAATACTATGGGGTTGTAGTTTTTCACATTCAAAATTCACTTACGCTAACGTTACAATACTTCAAATATTCGTGCTTAGCCCTCAGATTTATACAGAAGTATGCTTCCTATTTCATTTGTTTTTAAAATAACATCTGCCAAGCCGTTTCTCATCCCGCTGGGATCGACTTTCAGTCAAAAAATACGCAGCGCATGCTTATCCTCACACCCCAGTTACTGGGGCATGGTATCATGTTGATATCCCTTGGTAATGCTAGTTGCCACACTTTCGAGCTTTTGAATATCCGTAATTACTAGCCTACAAATTGCAGCACTTATTAAAAAAAACCTTGAATTTGTTGACAGTATCGGTGAGGCTATAAAGATGAGATTCAATTGATACATTGCCAAAAAAATTAACGACTACCAAGCACAGCGTGGTGATTGGTTTATAAGTTTATTTCGATCAAAATACTGATTTAAAAGATGGTTAACAATGAAACATATGTACAGTACATATAAGAAGAATATAAAGTGCCATATCATTTTATTACTTCGTCAACGAAGCGATTTATAAATAAACCTGACATTTCAGTAAGGGCTTCTTGTGTAAATGTCACCATTATTAATAAACGAACAAAAATTGACGGAACCGAGCCAAAGGACAAAGTTATATCGATCTATAATCTAATATTCGTTCTCAATGTACTAAATAAAGGCCATTTATAATTAATGTAATTAAGGACGTGAATCCATATTGAAGACAATGGTGAGGTCATTTTGAAATGATAGAACTTTGTGAGAATGGAAAACTATGAGGTTAATTTTTCGTGTAGATAGCTGGTGGTAAATAATAACAGCTTGTGTTGAACTTCGAGGTTAAGCAACGCTTGCTGAGGTCGGACTATGGATGGGTGAACGTCTATGACATACCGAGTTTGCTCCGTATCTTGGACAGCATGTTAATCCTTTGGTCCCGCCTGTCATTTGAAAAGATGTTCAAATGACAGCCGTTATGGGCAGTCAGAAGCCAGAAAATGTTCAAGACATCCACTGCTGGACATAGGCCTCCCCCAAGCGTCACCACAACGACCGGTCTTGCGCGTCTCGCATCCATCGGCTACCCGCGACCTTCACCAGGTTATCGGTCCACCTTGTGGGAGGCCTTCTAGCGTTTCGTCTTCCGGTACGCGGTCGCCACTCCAGAACTTTTCGGCCCCATCGACCATCTGTTCTGCGAGCAATGTGCCCTGTCCACTGCCACTTTAGTTTGGCGATCCTTCAGGCTATGTCTGCGACCTTGTTTTGCGGATATCATCATTCCTGATTCCATCACGCAAGAAAACTCCAAGCCCTTTCAGTGTCTTTAAGCTTTCTGATGAGGCGCATTGTGAGCGACCACGTTTCAGTTCCATAAGTCATCACTGGCAACACGCACTGGACTGGATAGGCAGTCTTTTCATTTAAAATACTGGTATTGAGCTGCATCCCATATGCATATATACTTACTGTAAGTGCAGAGAGTAATTTAAATTAAATAAATAAATCCCATTATACTGGCCCCACACAAGATGTTTGGGAAAATGTTAGGCAGTACATATTTTTCAAGGTAAAAACCTTGATACATTTGAGTGTATCTAGTAGAGTACAGGCAGAAATAAAAATAAATATCTAAGTTTTTGAGAGCATTTGGTCGTCTACGGCTTACGTGTGGCCATTTTTCATTTCAATGCTTCTGTGAGAAGCATTTTTTATTCCCATTCGTTATTTATACGTTTTCCTGGTTCATGGGAGTGCTTTTTGTGGGGTGCGCAGTTAAGACGAGCCAGATTACTTGGGGATTATCTTTTTGGCTGAAAATTTACTTTCGTAACATAACTTTACGCTTGTTGATCTGAAGGGGTAGACCAGAGATTTCTAGCAAGCTTATTCTTTCAAGTAGATCGCGATTATATTGCCTTTGACCGTCCATAAATCCACTCATGAGGATGCAACTGCTACTGGGATCTACCCGTGGCGATCACCAACCGTAATCAATGATCCAGACTGATACTGAAAGTCCACCTCCATACAATACGTATGATTCTAAGTTATATAACCTATAAATCCACTGTCTTCACGCTCCGCCTCTAAAAACAATTCCATAATTCCATAACCCACAAGGTATGTCCTCAATGGAAAACCTCTAAATGACCACAGTCCAAGCTGGCATGAAGCCAGTAGAAGATAAGGATGGATCACAGGCGAACTGCTAAACTTATGCAAGTGTATGAATTAGTGACGCACTCACTGAATATCTTGGAGTATTGCCCATACTGAAAGAGAAAATGTGTTAAAAAGTGAATTCTGTAAGTTATAATTGGTTTATTTTTGGCCAGTTTTTTTTGGTTTTATTTTTCAGCGTAGTGTTGTGAACAGCTGGACTTGGTAATCCTCTTAAAGAAGATTATTATACATGCTAGATACATTCTGTAAGGGGATTCTCCACCAAACAAAAGAAAATCATATATATCATTTTCTTCTTAGATACTTAATTCAAACAAACCAAAACTAGAAAATAGTCTTCTAACACGTTTTCCTTGTAAGAAGAACTTATATACTACATCCAATAATAAACCTTTTTTCTACAAAATTAAAGTTGCTTATCCAATATGAAAACATATACCCTTTTCGCCACGACATAAAATATTTACTCTCACTTTTAAAATCCTTTACATATCGACGAGCAGCGAGTAATCTGCTTACCCCCAGTGAAAGTGTAATACAAATTAGGTTAGAACCGAGCTCTGTTCGATGACCTGTCACTAATGCGACCTTAAAACCACGGCGTTAGGGAAGTTATACAATTATACATGTGTCTATACGGTACTGCCAACATGTAGGAAGGTACTTTTTTGTTTGTTGAATGTTGGTATTTTTAGCACGTCAATTTCTGCGCTTCTGCTTGTTGTGGTTAAAAAACACACAGTTAAGAAATTATACAATTGTACATGTGGTTATACGGTAGTGTCAACATGCAGAATGGTAGCTTTTTGGTTTGTGAATGTTGGTAGTTTTGTAATTCAGTTTCTGTGGTTAAAGAACACATAGTGAATAAGTTATACAATTATACATACGCCTGTAGCCTAATTAATGCCAACAATGTAGATTGAATGTTGAAATTTGTATTTCAGTTTTGTGATGGGTACAGAAGCCTGAAACTATGCAATGTTCCGCATTCGCTTGATTATTTTTTCATAGTTATTTTTCAAAAGTGGGGCAAAAAGCTGGGACGAACGTACAATTAACCGAAATTATAACTTTTTATTATAAACAGACAGTCACTAAAAACTATAGTGTAGTTGTATTTTCAGTGACTGTAGAAGTTATACATTTGACTACAAGCTAGTTATACAAGTGACTATAAGCTATACGGAGTGCCAACGTGTAGATCTGACATTCTGTATGCATAGAATGTTGGTAGCCTTGCATTTCAGATTATCCTGTTGGAACAATGGGTTGAGAGATAATATTGTTGTTTTCCTCCTCCTTACTTTCTTCTGCCGTATATTTTATCGATATCAGGGCCTCAGCAAAATGAACTAACCCTAAAAATAATTAACTTTTTTTTAGGTAGGTATTCACAAATACCTCACCTTTGGGGTATTTTTAAAGGGCTCAGCTTTTTTTAAGAATTAGGTGGTTCCTTTTTGGTCTTGTAACCGATGGATAGATATCTAAATATACAGGGTGACTGGTAATGGACTGCGTTTTTTCAAAATTCTGAAGTGAGTTTGAAACGGTTTTGAACCGATAACATGGGGGCTAAATTGGGTTTTTCTCGAATTACAGACCACCTTAGTTTTCATTTCCGTAAGTTATAAAGATTTATACTAACAAAACTGACTACACAAAAAACCATACCACTCATTATATAGTGTACTAGTGGACGTCACGCGGTTTCACACGCGTATTTCCCGTTCCCGTGGGAATACGGGGATAATATATAGCCTATGTTACTCCCTGATAATGTAGCTCTCCAATACTGAAAGAATTTTTCAAATCGGTCCAGTAGTTTCGGAGCCTATTCAATTCAAACAAACAAACAATCAAACAAATCTTTCCTCTTTATAATATTAGTGTAGATGACTTATGATTCAATACCTAAAAGGAAAACACGAATAAAACCTTAATAATAAATACCCCACAGTATAAACTACGAGTAAATAAGCATGGCCGCCGTTCGAACGTTTATTACTCATTCCACACGAAGAAAATACTTGATATGAAGTAATAGAAACCTTACCTATACATTAAAACTTTATTAAGGCCGTTACCAAAGGCCAAACAAAGAAAAAAAAGCCATTTTTCATGTGTAGATTGACCTATCACGAAGTGCTAAGGGGTAAAATGAGATACCTAAAAACGCATGGATGAATCTCATACATATCGTAGTCTGAAGTCATGCACTGGTGAGCACAACCCTTTATAATTATTTATATTTTTGTACTGTTGGAAAATGAAAGAAGTATTCAGTGTACCTTCTGAAAAAGTTGCGCTTGTGCTGAATTCACGGCATCATCATTTTGTGTTTCCATTGCGAGGTTTATTTGGTATATTTTTTAATGTTGCCTCTTTCTGTATGTAGATTCGTATGTGCTCTTGTGTCATGTGTACCTTCTCGATTTTATACGGTTTCAATTGCAATTTCAGTAACTAATCTGACTGAAATTCTTTGCAACTGTTTGCTTTAGCGTTACCATTGGGGCAACAAGAATTCTATGGGCCATCGGGTCGTCCATGTTTTTTTAGGGTTCCGTACCCAAAGGGACAACTAACGGATCCCTATTACTAAGTCTCCGCTGTCCGTCCGTCCGTCAGTCTATCTGTCAGCGGGCTGTATCTCAAGAACCGTAATAGGACAGATGAAATTTTCACAGATTGTGTATTTCGATTGCCGCTATAACAACAAATAATACAAATTAAGTTTTATAGTAGAACCCTTGGTGTGCGAGTCCGACTCGCACTCGGCTGGATTTTTATTAGTATTACAAAATTTAAATTAAGGTTTTCTTGTCTTTTGAGTCTCAATAAAATAATGAAATAGATTTTATTACGTTACCTACCTTTTTAAAAAGAATTAAGTAGCCTATTAGGCTCCATCTTCGACCACATCATCGCTTACCCTGAGATAGTGGTCAAACGCGTGCCTATTAATAGAAAAAAAAACCACTTCACAACTGCTTTTAAAAGTGTATTTGAGTACCTGCTAACACAAATACACTTCCATTGTGCCTATATAACCTACCTTCCTACTATTTATTGTTTTCTAGGCTTTCCACCGTCCTATTTTTCTAGCACTATTGATCTTTAGACCTGGCGATTGTGCATTGTTTTACAATGGAAGCCCGAACGCCATTGTTCTACGTTTTATTGAAAAGTGCTCGGAAACTCGGAAATATTCACAATACTCGGAAAGTCGGAACTATTGTCGGTTTTTTCTGACGCTGTAGGTATCCTTATTAAAACGGCGCCATATTGGAAAATTCCCGCTCTGTATGCTTTGAAAGAGAAATCAAATGGAGCATGCATCCTATCGGGTAGGTATGTGGCTTTCAACTATTTTTTAGCAAATCATTGGGACATGGAAAGTCAATCACCATCTGCCTAGTCTTTTCCCAACTATATTGGGGTCGGCTTCCAGTCAAAACGGCTTCAGCTGAATACCAGTGTTTTACGTGGAGCGGCTGCCTACCAGACCTCCACAACCCATTAACTCGGCAACACGGTACTTCTTAGTAAGACTGGAGTCAGATTTACTGGCTTCTGACAATCCGTAACGACTGCCAAAGATCTACAAATGACAGCCGGGACCAACGGCTTAATGTGCTTTCCGAGGCACGTGGGAAACTCGGTATGTTAAGATGGTCACCCATCCACAGACCAACCTTGGCAAGCGTTGCTTAACCTTAAAGACTGACCCGTGCGGCTGTTATTATTTAGCCACGAGCTCCTTCCAGGGACAGAGAAAGTCTATGTTCATTTTAATTATTTGCCCTTTTTGTCTGTTTTCTAATAAGGGTTGCGGTCAGTTGGTAATCCAACTAATTAAACTGCTTCCAATGTTGGGTCTGCCCCTACGATCCGACATGTCGTATTGCCCTGAAGATATATCCCTCACAGTTTCCATGATAGATTTCCAATTATCAAGATTTTCTTCATTTTTAATTCATAAACAACCCTAAAAATCACCCTAAATAATCCAAAAAACTAATTGCATATGACACTGACATATTAATTTAATTCAATTATTTTTATTTTTTTTTTATTTTTGTGA